>JAMXBC010000012.1:57138029-62138029 GCA_024138005.1 Lumnitzera racemosa
GAAGCTACCCCTCATTGGTAACAATACCATCATCTAAATCAGTGTCATTAGAGTCTTTGGTAATGTTCTCATAAGTTAATTCTTTTTCCACTTCTATATCCTTGTTTGATTTGCTTATGATCAATATATTAGCTTAATAGGGCATGCGACTACTACTAAGTATGTCACTAGGTGGAATCGATTAAGACTCAAATACCTAAGTTTCAACTTGAACCCCAGCATTACCGTCATGTCCTCTAAAGGCATATTTAGTTGTTGGGGGAATGTTGATTTTATGAATTTCAACATACATTTATGTTGAATCGCTAATTCCACCACATCCTCAGGAGGATGCCAGTGGTTTTTGGACATCATAATTGTCATTTATAGCATAGCATAGAACAAGTCCCTACTCCTTCCTATAAGGGGATATTTATGAATTAATTTGACCAGGTGAGTCATCATGTCAGCTAGAGGAAAGTTACATATCAAGCCCACCAATTAATCATAAGTTGCTCTAATTAGAATAATAACTACTATTGTTAGGTGCATATCGTAGCATATCTTATCCTCTCCTTCCATAATATTTTCTCCAATAGCCAACCACTCTTATTTATCCCTTCTCACTTTACTTGTCATAATAACTCCATAAAATTCACAATGCCAAAAAAAATAATAATAATAAAAGAGTTCTATTTCCAAAAAAATACAGCCATCAATAATCTCACTAATAACATCTAAAACATACAAATTACACCCATCAACATCTTTAAATTTCCAAGAAAATACACACTTGCTTTACTCTCATTACAGAATTATTAAATTACCTAGATTTTACAAAAAACACAATCATGGATAATTATGGAATTATCGAAATTAAACTTACTGCGTCATTATCAATATAATACTCCTAAGTTGAATACTTGAGAGAAAGTGTAGAAACGCATGCATTTATAGTTGTTTCGATGAAATTAGTGATAGAAAATGATGTAAGCGATGCTAGGATCTCAAATCCGAAGTTGATTTGAGAAAAAAAAAACCGTAAAAATTGCCCCTTTCTAGAGAGGGACGTAGAGGGGTTTGAGAGTTAGAGAGACAAATAGGTTTATGACATAAAATGAAAAAGAGAAAGAAAGACAAATAGGTTTATAACATAGAATAATAAAAAGGAAGAAGAGGTCACATACTTATTAATCTTGACAAAAGGGTGATTTTGTAAATAAGTTAAAATCACTTCTTTGCTATTTATAATTATCTCAGGTAATTTTAGTAACCCTCTTAAAATACTATATTTTAAATATTTTTAGAATTATTTTTCAGCTATCAAAATTTTAGGAATTTTTTTATACATTATTTTTTTCCCATCACTCTTTCTGCTGAGTGTTGTGGCTCTACAAACCTCTCTCTCTCTTCTTTTTTCTTTTTTTTTTTTTTTAATCGGTGATTTTTAGGCTAGTCCTGATATACTTTACCACCGTCACATCCATCATATCATTTTTTTGCCCTTTGTCTTCTTCTTTTTCTTTTTTGTTTTAGAAATTTCAGCATCACACTCATTTTCTACCTTAAATACCTCCACTTTCACTTTCTCCCCTCATCCCCCTACCACCCTCTTTTCCTCCATAAATAGAGATAGAGACAGAGAGAGAGAGAGGTGGGGACGATGAAGCACTTGTACCTTGTTCTCTTGGTCGTCATCTTGATCCACCATAAAAATTTCCTTCAAAATGTTGAAGCAGGAGATGGTTTCATAAGAACCAGAGGGATGCGCTTCATGTTAAATGGAAATCCTTACTATGCAAATGGTTTCAATGCGTATTGGTTGATGTATATTGCTTCCGATCCATCTCAAAGACACAAAGTCTCTTCTGCATTTCAGGAAGCCTCTAGTCATGGCCTCACTGTTGCGAGAACCTGGGCTTTCAGTGATGGTGGCTATAGACCCCTCCAGTATTCCCCTGGCTCTTACAATGAGCAAATGTTTCAGGTTCATTGCTTTTACCATCTTTTACACTAACTTAATGACACGACACAACAACACGATTTGTGGATTTTCTTTCCTTTACACGACATAGATCGATTTTCTATTGTCCAACATGACATGGTTGGATTCATTCGTTTGATTTAAGAAAACTAAAATTGGGATCATGAAGAGATTAAAGAATTCTATTTTTGCTTTAATGGCATGATGTTGATTGTTAAGGGACTGGACTTTGTTGTCGCTGAAGCAAGGAAGTATGGGATCAAGCTGATTTTGAGTTTAGTTAATGACTATGAAAACTTTGGTGGAAAGAAGCAGTATGTGAACTGGGCAAGAAGCCAAGGCCAGTATCTATCGTCTGATGATGATTTCTTCAGGAACCCTGTTGTTAAGGGCTACTACAAGAATCACATAAAGGTCCATCTTTTTCTTTTTAATTATTTTTCCGAAAATTGCCTTCCAACTACAAATCAATACTCGTTTCCTTACCAGTGCTGTTGTAGGCATGAATGTACATGTCTAAAGTGACATGATTTTATTTTATTTTATTTTATATATATATATTTATTTATTTATTTATTTTGGTACAGACTGTGCTTACTAGATACAACAAATTCACTGGAATTCATTACAAGGATGATCCCACGATTATGGCATGGGAGCTTATGAATGAGCCCAGATGCACATCAGACACTTCTGGAAGAACCATTCAGGTTATGATTCTTTTGATTCAATTAACCCGTCGATTTATTAAATGCATAATAATGGCTGATATAATTGTCATAAAACTTGAGAGTTAACGACCCGAAATTTTATAGAACTAGACAACTCGTGTCACTAAATTGCGAATGTTCCTTCTATAAATCTGCTCTACGTGAGGGATGTATTGCAGTTTGTTTAAGTTATTTAGGTGGTGATTTTGTATTTTCACGACTGAATTGCAGCTACGTGAATCATTTTCAAGGGGTAAATTTTCTGTTCAAATTTATGAGGTGTCTCCGTATTTTCTAAAATTCAGGGGTTATTGTATATGTATATAGAGAGAGAGAACTTAATTATGTGATTCTTATCGATTGGTTCAGAAAAGATTTTTCAACTGAGTAATTGAATGTATGGTTCTCAATTTTGGTCAATTTTCTAGATTCCTATGGTTTTTTCTTTTCTGTTTTCTGCTGCATTCCTTGTATAGAAGGGAAATGTGAAAAATCATAGAAGAAAATGCAAAGTACACTTTCTTTTTCACCCATACAGTTGAGCTACTACCGTGAGGATCAACAACCTCAATTAATGTTTCTCTTTAGATATCTGCTTCTGTTGCAATTCAATTGCCATGAAGTAACTGCAAAGCTAATGCAGAGCTCTCATGCCCCCTTTTGTGGTTGGCTAATAGGCTTGGGCCACGGAAATGGCATCCTTTGTAAAATCGATTGACCGGAACCATCTACTGGAAATTGGTATGGAGGGATTCTATGGACAGTCAACACCTCAACGCAAGAGTCTTAATCCCGGATTTGATATTGGGACTGACTTCATCGCAAATAACCGCATTCCATGGGTTGATTTTGCTACAGTTCATGCTTATCCTGATCAATGGTAATTGGCCTCTTAACATGTCAACAAAGAATTCAAATGATACTACCGCTGCATTACCTGATTGCAATTCATGGTTTGAATTTTTGCAAGATCCACAACCTAGTAGATTTAGGCATGGGTTTACTTCTGATAATTCCTTATTTTCCATCATAAATAAGCTGATACGTTGATTTAGACTCATCAAGTGAAACTAAGTAAATGCGAAAGGATTTGAAACTGAAATAAGCTTTCGCTTCAATGCCATATTAAATTTTGATAAGATTTTTAGATGTGCAGCTTTAGTAAGTTTTTTACTGGATATAAACTTTCAATAAAAAATTTTACAGGTGCAAAGCAGAACCGGCTATGTTATCACTATGATAGCTCTCCATTATTTTATCTTTCATCTTTTGCTGATAATGTGTTTACTTGGATGAGCAGGTTATCCACTTCAAACGATCAGTCCCAAATCTCTTTCGCAAACAACTGGCTGAGCACCCATATTAAAGATGCACAGAACATTCTCAGGAAGCCATTGCTCCTAACAGAATTTGGCAAATCCTATAAGGATCCTGGCTTCAGCACAAACCAGAGAGACCAGTTATTCAATACTGTATACTACCAAGTGTACTCATCAGCTAAAAGAGGCGGTGCAGCAGCTGGGAGCCTTTTCTGGCAACTCCTAACTGAAGGCATGGACTCTTTCCGCGACGGTTATGAAATAGTTCTTGGGGAAAACCCCTCGACTACAAACTTGATCTCCTATCAGTCCCACAAGCTTGTTCAAATTCGCAAGATTTTCACGAGAATGAGGGACGTTGAGAGGTGGAGGAGAGCACGGGCGGCTAGAGGCAGATGGCGTATTGGAAACTAGAACTAGATGTTCATGTCCGAATTACGAAGTTTCATCCATCTGTTACTTAAACCTAGTTAAAGAAAGTTGAAGTGGCTATTTCTCTTTTAGTGATGAGTAAAACTTCGTCCAGGAGGGTGGCTATTATATTGAAAGTGCGTTCTGTAATAGTTTGGTGTTGTGTTGTTTGGGCAGCTTAGGGCTGGATCTATTGTCAGGAAATAGGCTTAAAGAGAGCCTTTGGACTTACGTGTACTAAGACGGTATTGTCACCATTTCTTGTTACAAAATGCAAGGCCTTTTTCTTAAGACTTTGGCTCTTTTGCATGCTTAATTCTATAAACTAGGATTTTGAAAAATCTGAGAATGACCTGGTTCTCACCATCTCATCTTATTATTTCTATTGTGCAGAACCTAGTTCATTTATGTTTTTTTTTTATTGAAATAAATAAAACAAACCCATGCACATCACAAGTTGTCCATGTAATATCTCAACCTAGGCTACAGTGTGATTTATTCCAATGCTTCTACGTACGACGTTCAAGAATTCACCATTGTTGGCATCTTCCTTTTTTTTTATCTTTAATTTATTAACTAAAGCCCTGTCTTAAGATGCCTCATCAATACATACATTCCACGCGCATGAATAACAAGTTTAATAAAACACGCCATTTTTAGCCTATTTAACGGGACATGTCTGATGCTCACCTCACTATCGTAGACGCTTTATAATAACAAAACATACAAGTTCAGTTCATTTATTCATTTATTTTTTAAACGAAACTTATGAAAAAAGTTCCAATGACTTAGTGGTGGAATTTCCTGGTATGAAAACAAGATGTATGCTGTGACGTACCTGAAGTCCATCCACAGCAAATTTCTAAATATACTCTTAAATATATATTCTTAAATATATATTCCATTCAAATATGTGGATATTTCTAAACATAAATTTGAATTTATTATTTTGATCTTAATTCCATTCTATTTCATTCTCATCCACTACAATTTATTTCATTCTCATGCATCTAATCTAATCCCTTCCACATCGTTCATGTACACTAAATGTAAGGTTAGGGTTTAAAAAGAGAAATTAGCATTTAGGTTTAGGAAGATAAACAGTAGAAATTAACTTAAGGAGGATTGCATAAGTCATTCCCAAAATCTAGTGACGAACTGTGATTTCAAGTCACAATCATGAAGAGGATTTTCCTATAAACAATAAGTATTTCCCCCCCCCTTAGAAAGCCTTTTTTACTTTACTATAAGATTGAGAGCAGTAATTAAGTTAAGGTCTAAATATGCCAAAATAGGAGGGTGCACACCTTCTATGAGCCTTTAGTGCAAATTTAATATTCAATAAAGGTGCATATGTTAGGAAAGTTTTTCTCAAGGGTGCTCTTATCAGATACTTACATACTTCAAATACTAAGTCAGTCTAACTTATAGCACACTAAGTAGTTTAGAGAGAAGATATGGAGAGAGATGTTTGAGAGAAAAAGTATTTTCTTCCATGAATAAATGATTTATAAATAAGGGGAAGGCCCCTTTAGATATCTTCTCAAATGAATGGTTTGAGATGATATCATTCTATTGGCTATAAATCATCTCTCTCTGCTCCAACCTACCCTATACTTATATACAACGAATCTGAACAATGGTAAGGCATCTTAGTGGAACGTGGTTTTAAATGACACTCAATCGAGTCATTTAGGTTGGGTCCCTTCGGGGCCGCAAATTGGGGCTCCAAAGAATTTTTCTGTGAGACTCTTCTATGCTCAATATATGGCTAGTAAGTAGAACCATATATGAAAAACATAATCATCAATATAAAATCACATCTAACTCATTATAAAATAAGTATGTCAGTACAAGCTTGTTAGTAACCCTTTCGCATGCCTGCGACAATCAAATTTCATATATAAATAAAATCGTATGGCTAATAATCCCTATAAATCTAAAATATGTTCACAATTCGTAGAACTCTAATATACACAACAAAATTTCTTCACAATTAAATATGTTATTGGTGATAATAAAATTCATTATTTATAATGATTCATTTAGATATACATATGGTTTCAATTTGGTGAATAAGGACTTGTGAAATATATATACACACACATATACGTATGTATGTACAAATGCATACATACACACATATATATATATATGTATATATATGATGTATGGATAGTAAGAATAATATAATTTAATCGGTTGTTTGCTTCTTTTTATTTTTTGATATATAGCACTAAACAAATTCTTTCATCCATTATTTGGTTTGCATATTTATTAAAGTTACTCAATCTTGAGATGTAGGACTAAACTTAAAAATTTTATATGATATATTTAGTGGCACAAAAATCTATTTTACACTACAAAATAAATATATCCGTGAGATTTCAAAAGTAATGTTACATAAAGTTCTTATGTTACAGTACTAAACTTTATTGTAATTTATATTGTGAATAATAAAATTTCATTTTTAAAAGTTTTTTCAAATATAAAAATTTGTATTCAATACTACTCACACGATATGTAGTATAAGAGGATTGTAGTATTCCTATTTACTTATTGTGTTGTTTAATTTTTCTTGTACTGTATGGTTTTACTAACCAAACACCACCATAGATAAAAAATGACTAATATGCATGATCTTATATACATGTATACTTAGATTCTATCATATGCAAATGAGTTCTCTTAAATATATAAGAATTTGAAAAAGGATCTAGTTAGTGCTTGCATTGGATGTGGCATGTAAATAAATGGATAAGTAAAAGAATACATACGTTATACAAGGTTCGAAGGTATGACCTTATTGGTTCTTAAAGTCCTTGCCTACGAGAGGACTATGTCCCTTACTTACGGGATAGCTATATCTTATATGGTGATAGATCCTATCGTCAGTAGAATTTTGCCAATAGAGTAAGGTGTTTGGGCTTAGTGCAAAAATATAGTAAGCTTGCAAAACAGAATACAATGAGGAGTGCCGGAGGGGCTATTGAACATAGCCACTATAATGCTTAAGTTAGTATTTGTGCAAAAGTGAGGTAAGCTAGAATGCTTAAGGTATGTAAAGGAGACTTAGAGTGCAAAGAGTTAAGGTAATTTATAGTTGAGCATATAAAGTATTTTATAAATGAGGGCTATTGTAAATCTCAAAGCACGTTTTGCATGTTGATATATGTATGTGCTATTTAGGTAGTGGGAACATGGATTACGATGCAATCCAGAATTGTTGGATCACGATGGTTGATCGGGTCTTCGAGTCTTATCCATATGTTTAATGACCGTTGCAACCATTTTATGATCAGATAGGTCATTCGAAGGAGTTGACACGACTAAAGACTCTTCTAAGAGGTCAGTCAATGAGGTGATCGGGTTGGATGTTAGTAGATTAGGCAGGCCATATGCCCAATCAATTTAACCCAAGGCTTAAGAAGGTTGATGTGGACTTAAGGGACCATGTTCGAAATACCCTATCAATAGATCTTATTTGGGGGAAAAGAAAAAAAAAAGAGAGAGAGAGCTATTTGTATTTAAAAATAAGTTAGGCCTTGGCTTAGACTTTAAAAGACCATGCAATTTCTTGAGGATATCAAGCCAAGGTCCACCCATTTTGAAAGCATTCATTTGATGCATTGGGCCACCAGTCATTGTAGTCTTCATATGTAGAAAAAATATTTCTCAAATGAAGTATGTTCGGTGGATACTTAGTTCTCAATTCATTCCCCCTTTTTCCTTGCACGAAATGATTCTTTCTTAAAACAAAATTTGGAGGCATATTGAAATGTGAAACTCATTTTTAGACTTTGGCTTAAATTAAAATTGGTTTATTTTAATAGCCAAGTAAAATTAATTTCAAGCTTTTACCAAAGTTTAAAATCCATTAAATGTTATATTTGCACTATGACTTAAAAATAATTGAATTTTACCTAAAAAATTATATCTTGGTTCAAGAAGGTGTTCTTTCATATTATTTTTTGATATTTTTAAAATTATATAATTCTTTCTTTTGTTTTTTTTTCCTTTGTTTTCATTTTTCTAGATTTCAAATCTAAAAACTATTCTAAGCTGAGAATTGAATATTAAAAGAGAAATGGGTATGGTTAGAATAGCTAAATCAAGAAAGGGTCCCACTTTAAAAAGTAAGTTATTTGACCCACTAGTGATCGCAGGTAGCCATTGAATTTAAAAAAAAAAAAAGTCATGTGACTTGATAAGGTTTTACTTAATATTTTTCTATTCTAAATAAGAAATGAGGGACAGTTGCCCATCACCTTAAAAGGATTATGTGACCTATTTTGTGAGTGAGTTGTTACCCACCTATTAAGATACCTTTCACCTATAGGTGGATGGAACGATCTTTTTTTTTTTTATTTTACACTTTTTTATTTTCTTCTAAAATTTTTATTTTTCATTAATTTATTTTTAACATTTTATTATTTTATTTATTTAATATAAATATGTTGACCAATAAAATAGCATCATATGTTTTTCTCTAACAAAAAAAAATGACATTAAAAGTTATATATATATACATATACATACATATATATATATTTGTTTCCCAATTTCTTTGCTATTATATTTGCTATATAGCTAATAATGAATTTTAATTAAGGCTTGTTTGCTGTTGCTAATATTTATGAATCATGAAGTGAATTTGGAGAAAAAATTTTATGGAAAAATGAATAGGAAAACTTAAACTAGGTATTAAAGTGATTTGGGAACTCTTGGTTCCATATGATATTTTTCCAAAGTAGAATAAGAGGATCGATTCCACTAATTTTTAAGAACTTCTTTTAAAAAGAGTACTAAATAGTAATAAATACCAAAAATAAATTGGATAAAAGAATGGGATTCCAAGAATAGTTCACTTCAAACCATAGTTAAAACTCTAGTGCGATAAGATTTCTTTGTCATTTGATGCTAAGCAAAAAAAAAAAAAAAGGAAAAAGAAAAATTGCTTTAAGTATTGCAACTTATGAATGACATTTACAAGTTATTGATAAGATCATGTCGATTTGAGGGAACCATGTAAAAGTTCCCCATGATTGAAATTTTTACTCTAAGTAAGAAAGAAGTTGTATAAGACAGAAGGGCACTCTTCATGCGATTTGCATTTATGATGATGTGAAATGTATATTTATGCTCAATCTAACCACTATTGATTTTTTTATCGATGGATTTGTTTAAGTATGTGTTTACAGGCTATTTTGTACATGGACTTTGTAGGCTTAGACCAATTTAGTTAGGGTATGGGCTAAGTTGTCTAGCTAAGTCTTATCACTGTCTGATTTGGTTATTAGTAAACCATGTAGGTCCTATTTAAGCTCTTATATTGACTTGAAACCACCTTAGCTCAATCATCTAGCATCCTAAATTAAGGCTAAGATGTAGAGAAGTTAGATTGAACTCCATGACATTGTTAGCTTGAGTTTTGACCAATTTTGATCAGTTTTGTAATAACTTAGGGTTTCGCATCTATATGATAACCCTACGATTCGAGTACCTAAATTTAGGGCATTAGGTTGTGTTATCTATTTTAGTTTAAACTTTATAGTAATGTTAAAAAAAAAAAAAATTAGACTAAGTATCCTAGTAAAGTTAATTTCTTAAAATAAATTATATAAAAAGATTAATTTGATAAAAAATATCAATTTATCAATAAAGCCGATAAACTATCGAAAATATGAAATTCGAGTTTTTAGATATAGCGAGATATTAGAGATAGGTTATTTAACTTATAAAAATAAAACATGAAGTGAATATATATACAACATACATGTATTTACATGTGATATGCATTATATGTATTAAATAATAATAATAATAATAATAATAATAATAATAATAATAATAATAATAATAATAATAATAATAAATTATCAAAATAAGGTAAAATAATATAAAATAATGGATAATTAACTAAAAAATTGATAGATGAGTCATCAAACCTATGTGGTAGTATGATACAAGTTAATAAGTCAACACTTAATTAACTAAAGAATAACACATGGTACCTAGAAAAATGGAAATAGATTTTAATGAATCAAATCAACTTAAAAATCTACAAATAGGACCCTAACCCTCATTCATAACATTTTGGGATTTTAAAAATAAAAGAACACAATTTAGGAAAATTAGAAAAAAAAAAATGGAACAAAAAAATAGGGTTAGAGCTAGTCTGGAGTGGCTTACAAACCAAACGATAACTTGACATTGAGCCACTTTGGGGTTTGAAGGACCACTAGGAGAAGAGACTTTCCAACAAGGTATAGTGGTTTGTCGGCCAGTTCAAATGAATTAATTTCCCTACTGAAATTTTCTAAAAATACTAAATGTTGTTAATTAATTATGAAACTTGGTATTCTATGGTTATTTTATGTGTAGCCTATTGTAGTAATTTTATTTTAGTTAAATAATTAGTGGAAATATATGGTGCTTCAAAAAATACTCTCTTTGGGCAAAAATTTAATTGAATTAATTTTTATAAATATTAAATGGTATTGTTTCAAGCTTAATTTTTGTATACATTACACTTAATATATGTATTTAATTTTAGTAACTAAATTTTTTTAAAATAAATATTTTTACTATTTATTATATTTATTTTGGATAAAACTACCAATTTTGCTAATTTGTTAAAAAAAATTAGTTTTGATGAAATTAATAAATGAGCTCTACATGTTTTGACTTATGGAGGTTTGTAAAGATATTTGGATCACTTAATTTTTATCTCTCACATAGATTTGTTTATTTCCCCTAATTTTTCATATTTTTGAGCTAAAATTGCTATTTTAGTAAAAATATACAATATCTCATTAATGTAATTAATAGTCAGTAATTAAACTATATATTTTTGTAAGTCTACAGGATTTTTCATGGAATTAATTGAGCTTATATACTATTTATCACATATTTTCCTAATATAGGCCTATATATAGTCCTAATATGTAAAATAATAAATAACACCATTATGATAATTGATGAGATAGTGTAAAATTAGTATTTTAGGTATAAAATAGATGTTGTTCAAGTTTGGAAAGTGTGATTTTTAGGATTTTTAGTTTAAAACTAAAGCTTATTCAAGTTGATTATAAAGTTATGTTAACATATAATTGAGTTGGTAGTGAGAAATGGTATCTTTAGGCTTGTAACCTTATTGATTAAACTTGATTCTTAAGATATATTAATAAGTACTCGAAATAATGAGTATGACAGTATAAAGTTTACTGAAATCGAATAAGGAATGAGTAAAATATAATCTAATGAAATTTAAAAATGTGGTAGTGAATGTTTATAAAAGTTCGGATTTGACTTATAGTTAATTTGGAGACTGTTTTTATATTTCCTTAGGTATGATAAGTAAGAAAGGACTACATCACGAAATTTAAGATTTTGCACTCCTATTAAGGTTAAGTAAGTGGGTCTAACCCATGTTTGGAGTATATATATTACTACTCAAAACAATGTGTATTTGTCACGAACTGAGGACGGCTTAGTCGTAGCAGATGTCGTATATTGTATGAAGAACCCCTGATTGGTTACCCTTCCAATAAAAAACTCTTCACACAATATACAAGGCTCTACAACCACTAGTTTCCAAAGTACATCCAGATTCATATGATATCATCACACAACATATTTATATAAAAGTTAAGTTATAAAGCTTATATTACACAGTATTTAAGTATGTCTAAGTTTATAATAATAAGATAAACGTAAGTACATGAGAAGGAATCTACATAAACTACATTCTCTCATGACACTAGACGCCTTGCTCTTGCTCAAGTCCCCAGGCTAACCTGTGACATCCCTCGTCCTGTCTCTACGAACAGGCTATCCTGCAACAAAAGTCTAAAGGGGTGTAAGCCTAAGCTTAGTGAGCAAAACCCTCAGCCACACCACAAGCAAGTTATAAGTATATTATAGTCACGCATATGAATGAATGATCAAACAGAATGCCAAACAATACGCATACTTAACTAGTTCATATACGTTACTTGGATTTAACGCCCTTCGAAGTCAGGGTTGGAGTTTACACGGCACCAATCAGATCCGGGTATTATACTAGAACTTACTTTACCACGGAACTCCATGTTCCGTACTTATATCAAATAATTCTTTTATTTTTAGAAAAACCCAAGTTCTAGTATAATTGTTAGTGGGCCCCCGCAGTCCACACTCACCCCTAAATGGAGGCCTCTAAACTCGACCCTTAGCTAGGCGGTTGGCGCCTCCAACGCCTAATGTTCCCGCGGGTCAGGGTAAGGTCATTTTGTATGAGTGCACAGTACATAACCAAATAAATCAATAATATCAACTCCTGAATGGCCTCTCTTTACCTCCGTGTGATGTGACGACCGGAATAGTATCCATGCTATGCATGTTAATGCATGTTCCAGTTTCTTTTTATAGCCGAGTATAATTTAGTTCAAATTATGTTGTGACCATCCCCTAATACACACAATCATTTTCTATACTACCATGCAACAAACAAGGCATTCTCTGCATTTAAGGTAAATTCACAACTCAACATACAATTACATACACAAGCATTTCCCGAACCCTACACAGTAGTTAATTAACAATAATATTTAAGTCCACTATCTATAATCACAATCAAGCATGGAATCACAGGGTAAATACTCACTCGGCCATAGCGGTTCGCCCTAATCGTAGTAATCGATCGGGAGGTCCTCGCTCACCTCAGGGTCACCTAATCATTATGTGATGAAAACGCTAATAAGTATTTGAATTAACTATTAATTCTAAACATCTAATTACCTAGTTCTACTTAAATTACTATTAACTTTTACCCGGTAAGACTTTAATTTCAATCGTATGTAACTTTTTCATTTTATTTTTGATATTTATGAATTTATAATCGGTTTTTATCGTTTCTGAGCATATTTTCACGTGGTAATATTTGTTTTGGATATTAAGAACTCTATTTTACGTTATGAGCTAAATTTAAATTTATAGAAATTTTTAGTTATAAGCATCTAAGTACTTTTATTACTTATTATATATCTTTTATTCCTTAAATTCTTAAAATTAAAGGATTTTACTTTGCTATTACTAATTCATGTACTGAATTAGGTATAATCTAATTCAGAAGATGTATTAGGATTTACTAATTTAGTTACCTAATTACCTACACTTTTCTTAGTTTTCTTATTTTTTAAACTTATGCTTATGTCATCGCTTACATCATCCTTTGCTTATGTCATCATGTGCTTATGTCATCACTTACCTCATCATATGCTTACATAAGCCTTTCCTCATGCTTATGTCATATGCATATGTATTATGTACATGTTATCCCTTTCTCTTATACTTATGTACTCATACCTATACTTAGGCTTATACCGTATTTATACGTGTATACATACCCGTATACCTATAGGTTGGATACGTATTTTATACTAAAATTCGTATGCCTAAGCTTTTCCTTAAGAAAAGCTTTCTAATTCCATATTTTTGTGTTCTTATGTATATATTTAGTGTAGCATAGGTATGTATAGTGAGATTTGATCTTAAATTAGGTTATGTACATGATAAATACTCATGTACAAGGGTTCATACACTTATACTCTTTTGGTATTTTCTTATGTATACATATATAGAAGCATATCCTCATGTCTTCCTTTCTTTTTTTTCAAAAGTTCAAGCTTCTACACTTAAAGATGGAAACTTTGTTTCCTCTTCTTCAAGACAATACTAACCACATAACTACTTATCTAATCTACCTAATTAACTAACTAATGAATAATAGAAAGTAACATAAAGCAACTTAAAAGACATACCTTTAATGATGTTGAAGTTATGGGGACAAAAGTGAAGGAATGAAAGGGAAAGAAGAGAGGGAAGTCACGGCATGAAAAGGAGTTTTTGATTTGTTTCTTTTGTTGGTTTCTTTTAATGGAAGACAACATGTGGTGGAGTTTTGAAGAGGAGATGTGGACGGAAACAATAGAAAAAAAGAGAGAAAGAAAAATCAAAAAGAAAAGAAAAGAAAGACATCATTAAGTAAGAGATATTTTCCTTATCTCTTAGCTTTTGTTGACTTTTCAAAATGTTGACTTTAGTCAACATGTGTTGACTTGGTCAACATTTGAACTTTGGTCAACATGTATTATCTTAGTCAACATTCCTTAAGTATGTGCAATTTTGTGTACATAATGTAGTAATTAAGGGAAATTAGGGGAGAAATGAAAGAAATGAGAAGAAATGAGGTATATGATGCATTGATGTGTAAATATGATTGATGAGATCTTACTTTAGGTCTTTAGAGTTCATATATCTCATTTGATAAACTACTTTGGATAACAAATATAAAAAGTGCTAATTTGAGTCTTAAAGTTCACTATATGTAACCTAATCTTCAACTATAACCCTAACCCTAAGTAAGACTATCTTAATCATATATTTAAGGAATAAATATAATCTATGACCTATTATCTTAGTTCCTAATGGATTACTTGAGAATTCGAATTATATAAGCAAGAATGAGGGTTATCTCTAACCTTTTACTAACGATTTAGCAAAATATAAGCATTATATTTTCAATTAGGGTTTTAGGGTATATCATGTTCGATTGGTGTACATATGTCCTTAATGGAATCATTTTTAAGGTTTTTATCACTTTCGAATGAAATCTTTAGCTTTTAGAAACATTTAGGGTAGAAAAATTCTTTACGCGATTGATTAATTCTTTTAGAGTTTTCACTTTAATTAGCCTTGTCGACTCCTAAATTGTCTAATATAGTTGAGTCTATTTTAAAAACTATATCGAAACTTTTAGGGGTTTATAGTATTGTTTGATACTATATATTGAATATGACTATATCTTGGATGAATTGATATGCTACTACAATAAATGTTGATATAGTGATTTTGAATGAAGATTGCTATATCTTAATTAAATTGTTATGCTGCTATATTGGGTATTAATGTGGTGTTTATGAATGATTATACTAATTAAGGAAGTTGACTTATTGCTAACCCAATCTTTTAGATATTCACCTAAGTGAACCGTAAGTGAGATACTATAATTTCGCTTGGGAGAGTTTGAAAACTAAAATTTAGATAATTAGGTTAAATGAAGCCTAAAGACTTGTTAAGTTGAATGATATATCTGAGTTGTTATTACATATCATGGCATAATACGGTATAAAAAGAGACCTACAGGTCAAAATTTTTAAAATGAGGCTTTCAAGTTATAAAAAAAAAAAATCATGGTTTTGTGAACTTAATTTTTATAAGCATATAAATTCTCATTGCTCGAACATCTTGACTATTTTGATAGTTTGATTTAGTAAACTATATTGTGTAGTTTAATTTTATAAAACAAAGTTAGGGGTCCTATTTCCAAGTAGCTCCTTATTGTCACTTTTTATTTGGTAGACTACAGTATGTAGTCTAATTTGATTAGGGGTCCTACTCTTAGGTAATTCCTTGTTGCCTTAGGTTCCTAGACATTATATTCAGATGCCCAACTATGTCGACTAACTGAATGAGGATATTGGCAGGTATAGGATATTAGTTACGATACATATTACGTGTATGCGCTGCATTATTAGCAATGTATGCTGCATTATTAGCAATGAATGTCTGGTTGGGCTGATTTATGTGTGGTGAACTTGCTGATTATGGTTGAAATGTTTTAATTGTAATATTTCCTATATTATATTATTTGTTATCCACTCTCACTTAACTTCATTAGCTGAGAGGATGAAACATTTTATTCTCAAGTTAATAGCTAACATTAAGGGGGGATGTATATTGAGAGCGTGAGTCAAAGTTATTAACTTGTGAATGGAACCTGTACTAAGTTGGGAATCCTACTATTTTAATGATGACAAAAGAAAACATTGGTTTATGTTTTGATGTAAATATTATGTTGTATATATAAGTTGTAATTGAATATCTAACTGAACTCTAATATAGCAAACCTATTATCATATAAATAAAGTTTTCTTTTGATAAATAAGTAAGTTAAGTTTTAAACATGTATTATTATGTGATGGTACATCATATGCTATGCTAGAATATGATAGGTTAGCTTGAGACCGAAGCCCACCAAACTAAGAATCGATTGTTAGGATGGAAAGCTGTCTCTACCTCACCCTTAGAATACTTGGCACTTACTTTAATGTGAAGATCCCTTTGTTTCTATCTCATCTACTATAGATAAGGGATGCTACCAATAGGTAACTTTATCTACATTGATATACTTTCAAGCCTTTTTGATGTTACTTTACCTTTTTGGATTTGATTCCTAAACACTATCTAACTTAAGTATTGGAATGATCTCGTTGAACGACCCACCGACTATTTTACTTACCATTTGTATGTTTTCTAGACCTTTTACATCTTCCAAAGGTGCAAAGATCTAAGTGCTACAGTATATACAATCTAATAAAAGATTTGAAAAATATTATATACCAGATGATCTACTTTTGAAATCAAGTTTCAAGAGGTATAGAACTTTTTAATGGTTTTAATCGAAGATGAACATTATTGAAGTTGTACAAATAGATTATTAACATTATTGAAATGATGTAAATGAGGATGGCACTACCTTAGAGAAGAGGACAAAAATTACATAAAGAGGATTAACATATACTGTGTCTCCCATGTTTTAATGGCAGTATAAAGTCATATTATTTGAATTACTAAAGGGTTTCTCTATTTGAACTCTACCACTAACCCTGACCGTCTAACATGCAACTTTTTTCAAAACTTTGTTCTCACGTTAAAGATCACAAGACCTAATACAGAAGTATATTAATAAAATATTTTCTCGTCTTTCTCATAGCTGGAAGACATTAATGTAAGTGAAAAACCAAAATGATTTAATTTTAACGATGTACTAGTGAATATAGTGCCTATAATCATTACACACCATGTCACAGAACGGAAAGATGGCAACAAAACGCAGCACTAAAGTATTTAATTAAATTAACACAAGGAAAGACACCTAAAGATCATTCGGTTGGTTAAAGAATTGATTGATTTTTGTCTAAAGTGAGACACTGACTTTTATTTGGGGCAAAGAAAAGGTAAAGAACACAAATCTATATATCTGTACATAGAATATAATTATCATATGATAAGATGTTGGCAATATGAATGGTTCTAGCTTGTCAGCTTACTCTGTGATGACAAAAAGTATATAGTTTCCAAGTGGGACGCCCTTATTTAATAACGCTCATATAATGAAATTTTGCCATCAAACGCAAAACAGTACTCTACTTATCAATTATCTATAAATTCTTTAGCAAAAAGAGCCCAGGAAGAATGTGACAAGAATTTAATATATATATTGGTCCGCTTATATTATAATAATGTGCATTATTTATCGACTCAAGTTTCAATCAATTAGCGCTTTAAAATTTGAGGAAATTATATCATTGGTTGAATATAGATAAATTCATAAATTCTTAACTTTTAAAAATGCACAAAGATTTTTAAACCAAATCTTAAAAACTTTGTTATATAGACTCATTTTAGTAATGGTTTTGGACTATCAGCAACATTTTTGTAGTGTTTATATAATTTGAAAGTTTATGTAGAAGTGTATTCAAACTTTAAAAGTTTATAGAGTTTATTTGTATCTAAATAATACTTAAACTTATTTTTATTGGAAAAACAAAATTATTTTGTAGGTTAGTGGCCCAAAGATATTTGTGTACCCATGATTTGTCATCATACTGCTATAAATCCTTTATATATATAGATTTTTAATTTATTACATCTTTTTGTTTGAAAGCTGTTTCGATTTGATTTTTTTTTTTTAATTTTTACTTACAAAAAGTCCTAAAATTCTAATTTGGTGGTTTTACTTTGCCAAAGAAGTATCCTAAAAGTGCCTAAGTTTAGTTAAAACTTCCAATATGTTAGTAAAGCATATTAACAAAATGAAATAACTATACTATAGTAAATGATTATACCATTCTATTATCATCATTATTTTTTAAATTTCTCGTTTAGGACATCTGAGAACCTAAATAATGATAATTTACCTAAGTGTAAATAAACTTTTTATGTTGTTTTGTAATTATAAATTAATTCAATTTTGGGAAAAAGTAAGAAAAAAAGAAAAAAATTTCAAATCTACTACTTATAGCACGCAGCTCAATCGGTAGCTGCCGGAGCTCCTCCGGTGGTAGTTGCAACTCGGGGGATGGTCGGACCGGTAGTGTTCGAGGTGAACGATGATCACTAGTGCTCCAATTTGAACTTACGAATTCGCATACAGCAAGTAACATCCCAGTTTTCCATTTGATTCAAATTGAAAGCCTACACTTGATATAATCTAGCAAATGAGAGAGGTAGCCTTTGCCTTTTGAACTCCTAAGCTTCATAATTTTAAACTCCCGTTTTTAAAGTGGTCTATACATCATATTAGAACACCAAATTCTACATCTTTGAAATTTCTTGCTTTTATTCTTATATTTAGCTATTTATGACGTTGATTTTTTTTTATATATATTTTATGTCTGTTTAGTGTTTTATTAGTTATATTATAATTAATGGCTTGCAAAATTTATGATTGCATTATTAATATCATGAAAATTGATTATTTAATTATTTTTGTAGTCTTCGGGCCCTCACAGGAGGTAAAGGTGATTTCTAGAGAGAGGTAACAACATTTTCTCTCCCTAACCGTCAACTTTAATAACAGTACGTTTTAATATATTTAATAATACTATTTTATTGAATTAATCACTAATAGTCTATTAGAATTTAGAAATTGACAAGTTTAACCTCATAACGGATTTTTCTTTTTTTTTTTTCACTTAAAGTTTGTAGAAATAGTCAAACAATAAATTTTTAAAACATTAAAGATTTAAATAGGGAAAAAAGAAAAGCTAATAATTCAAATAGAAAAATAATGTCGAAAACTAAGTATGTATTACTCCCATATTTTTATTAAAAAATTAACCTGAGGA
Source organism: Lumnitzera racemosa (assembly GCA_024138005.1). Lineage (NCBI taxonomy): Eukaryota > Viridiplantae > Streptophyta > Magnoliopsida > Myrtales > Combretaceae > Lumnitzera > Lumnitzera racemosa. The sequence continues at coordinate 57,157,387 of JAMXBC010000012.1, forward strand.
GAATCAACAAGAAAATAGATCTTTCGATCCTACACTCAACATTTGAATATAATTAACCTTAATCATAGAAGTTAAAAAACCTAAGTAGAGTGTCAACAGGGAGTTACTGGGGAAGATTTAAATAAACTTGCAGAACACTTTTTCCATGCACACTAATATTTCGCAAGGGAACAAACTAATGCCAACTTTATTATGAAGAAAGGGTCGATGCTTTCTAGATCCAGTCCCGATGCTAATCTTTAATATGGATAATATAATACAATGGGCTGCCAACAAAAGATAAAATCTTAAAAGAGGAAAATTTTTTGCTAGATTTTGAATGTCCCCTATATAGGATAGAAGAAGAGACAGTTGCACATCTTTTTTTCAACTGTAGTTGGAGTAGAAAATCTTTGGGAGCAACTTGATGTTCAATCATTAGAAATGGATTCCAGCTTTGAAGAGTTGAGATCGTGGATAAGAAAGATTATGTCAGAGGAGAAAAAAGGAACTGGCGAGACGTTAGTACTACAAAGGTACTCATCTTGTTTGTCATTATAGGCCTCTAGAGAGAAAGAAGTAGGTATGTTTTCCACCCTAAAATAACTTACGAAGACGTTTATGGAAGAATTCGAATGGAAGCTAATGAGTAGTAGGCAATTCAAAGAAGTTGGAAGCTTAACGTTAAATGGATTTGTACACATCTTAGCTGGGAAAAACCAAAAGGAGGATTAGATTAAAGTGAATAGTGATGGAGTAATAAAAAAATGGAGACAAGGCGGGTATTGGAGTAATATGCAGAGATAGTTCAGGAACTGTCCTAGCGGGGTTACATAAGCAATTACACGCTGATTCTCCTCTTCAAGCAGAACTATGGGCTGTGAAAGAGGGCATTCAACTGGCGATTGGATTAAAGAGAGATAAAATCATTGTTGAAATAGATTCCCAGCAAGCTTTAGAATGGATCGAAAATCCAAATTTGGATATGATTATTCTATCACCCAGCCTTGCATAATTGCAGATGCTTAATTGATTATATTCCTGTTGTTGATTTGTGCAAAGCAAACCGTGAAGGAAATCAAGCTACAGACTGCTTAACAAAACAAGGACTACAAGCAGTTCGAGAAGTCTATTTTGGCATGAATTTATATTATTCGGTAGAATATTAGGGAACCAAGTTCTATGTCCTTCTTTTGTCTTTGGGAACATGTTTCCCATGATTTAATTGATACATAAGACTTGGGCTGTTATGGTTCTTGGACTTGTGATGTTTGAATGATATTTCTAGTTTGTCCGAAAACACTACAACAATTTTGGCATCAGGTATTGTTCAGCCACGTTTGTTAAAAGTTGCCAAAAAATATATTATTGGCAACATTTGCAGTCACATATGAAATATATTATATTTACTTGTTTATAGTATAACATCTATTACCTATATTATTTAAACTCTAGGAACTCTTATAACTAACTTTTGGCATCTTTTGATGTTTACATTTTCATTTAACTTACTAATTTACCCAAAAATCCCTCAATATACCTTTATGGTTGCTAATTTATAAGTACTCGCTATCGTGATCCTTTTTTAAGGTACGAAATTTTAAGATGTGGACACAAGTTCTTTTAACATATACCATATCCTTAAAATGCTACAATGCACCTTTTATGATCCTTCAGTTTAAGTAATACTAGAGATTCCTTTTTGTGATTAGCAAAAACTATATCATATAACTATTCCCAATTCTATAACATAATGGGATGTACAATGTTAATAAGGGTTTCACAAAAAATTGATTTCAGAGTATATATTAAATAACAATATTGTATGAGAAAGAAATAAGAGAATAGATTAAATCTTTTATTAGAGAAGTTTATTTTTTTTTTGCTCTTTGGAAAACTACTAATTTACCATTATATGAGAAGCAAAAAGAAAAAATAAATTAAATTTCCTATTTGGAGAAGTTTCTAGTTTATCATTAAACTCTTTAAATTGGATTATTATAACATATGGATTATTGCTTTTCAATAAATTTAAGGATATAATTGTGATTGAAAGATGTGGAGTCCAAAATAGAAGGCATTTCCTATTAGAGAAGATGCTAAGTCCAAAATAAAAGATGTTTCAAGAGAGGATGAATTAAATTTCTCATTAAAGAAGTTTCTACTTTATCATTATATATCTTTAAATTGGATTATTATAACACATGGTTTAATGCTTTTCAATAAATTTGGGAATATAATTGTGATCGAAAGATGTGGAGTTTAAAGTAGAAGATGTGGTCATATAAAACATTTATTGTTAGCAACTATTAAATAAAATTATCAAATAATTTTGTTATTTATTAATATTACTTATATGATTTGCTAACGCCATTATAGCTTATGACATCAACACTAGTCTCCCATCGTGATAAGAGAGGTTTGGATCTTAACTCTCTAATGCTGTAACATAGTTGACCTAAAATAAAAATTATACTTATATGATCATACTAATTACTGATTATTTAAATTTAAACACTTGAAAAAGTGACCATGAAAGTTTATATGTTTTCACCTAAATTTGCAGCTTAAAATTTTATAAGTAGTGGTAGTAAAATTTAACTTTAATTTTATAATTATTTTATATTTTTTTAGTCTACCATATTCTTATCACTTTTATTAGCTATTTTAAGGTAAAGTTTTTGCGCTTGCAACATAGGTGTATTTTCTGTTAGTAATATATTATTTTAGAAACTTTTGCACTATCGTAACTTTTTTATTTACAGAGCTTCTATAGTCATTCTTTATGTTGACAAGATCGGTCCATACCTCTATTACACCTTTAATTAATATTCATTAGATTTGAATGTCAGAAAGTACAATCAATTTAGCGGTTTAAATTTTTAATGGTACCCCATAAATGTAAATATACAAGTTAGAAAACTAATATTTATCATAATATATATTTTGGAAACTAATATGTATTTTTTCAACTATTTACAATTTTTAATTTTCATAGGTCAAACATTTTCATATTTATAGATGTTGAAAAACTGTTAGTGGTTATATAAAACCAATAGTTACATTAATAATACATTAATTGTGTTAACCTTTCAAGTGAAGTTATTATTTTATAATTATATATATATTAAATTAAAATCTATACATATTATGGAGCCTTAACTAATTAAAATAAATCTCGAATACAATAAGAGAGGAATTTTTTGAGTTTAAGAAGACAAAAAATAAGACATATAAGCATATTTCCTCTATTAAGTTATGCATGACATTTAGTTACCCACTATTATCTTAATCCTATAATCTCATTGTCCTTATCTTGAATTTATTAACTTGATGTGCTATATATATATATATATATATATATATATTAATGCATACATCAAAGCATATGGTTTCACTAATATAAATGAGTGCTCCTTATTTTTAATTTATAAATTAAGAATGTATACTAAGATGTATTTTCAATTCAAAAATTAACTTTTAACATGCTACTTTTAGTAGAAAAATGTATTTAGAGCCACAAATTAATAGAAAAAAAAAGAGGAGATACATCCTCAATTTGCAATTTTACAATTTAATTTGATGGTTTTAGAATAATATTTTTTTATGAAAGATAATTTCATACTTTTTTTCAGTCAAATAAAAACATATCATAAAAGTTAACAAATAGCATAATTTAATCAAATAAAAAAATGGAACAGATATTCAATAAGTTGAATCGTGATGGCATAATATTGAATCTATCACTCTCGTAACCATTTGTAACTTCTTCCCACTCTAGCCAGAGCAATCAAAAGCTACCTACCTTAAGGTATAGCCTCTCTATCTTTCCTTCTCTGTCCCCCTCACCTTACAATAACCACCCACCCACCTACCCCTACCCCCTACCCTACTCTCCCCTTTGTTACTTTCTTACTGTGAGACCTCATAGTTAAGTGTTCCATGTGGATTATGAGAGATTGTGGTACTAGTTTATAAGGATGTGGTTGTGAGTATCTTGTAAATACAAGCTCAAAACTTTTGGGCTAAGTTGTTGAAATAGGTCAATTAGTGTTTGTTGACTTGATTATTTACTATTTTTAGCATGAGATCTTACAAATGGTATTAGAATGGATTTCTTGCCACTAGGTAGATGATTTGGGTCTGGCTCTAGTTTACAGAAAAGGTTTGAGAAAGGTAGGGAGTGTCATTAGGGTGTGAGTTCTTTCATACTATCAAGATAACCTATAAGTAGTAGGTAGCTCGAATCATATACAGAAAAAAGGAAGAAAATCTGAGCCCAATTGTAAGGTCATGCAATGAGGACATCATATATTTAGGGGTTGGAGGAGGAGGGTTACTGGAGGGGGTTATAGTAGGGGTGAGATTGTGAGACCTCATAGTTAAGTGTTTTACACAGATTGTGGAAAGTTATGGTATTAGTTTATAAGGCTATAGTTGTAAATATCTTGTCGATACAAATTTGAAACTTTTAGGCTAAGTGGTTCAAATAGGCCCATTAGTATTTGTTGACTTAATCATTCACTGCTTTTAGCTTAGGGCATTATACTCATTCTCTCTCTTACACACACACACATACACGCACACAACTCATTTTGTCTTACTTTCTACCTCCCACCATCAATAAGTACTTTCTTTCTGTCTCTTACTTTGTTACCATTACATGTGGTTTTGTGGATTTGTTGGTTTTTACTTTATTTTCAATAAAATTTTATATATTTGTGAAGTCAGTTTTATTTATTGTAGGTTTTTATTAAAATTGTGTGTGTGTGTATACATTTAGCTTTTATATGAGTAAGGACAAAATTTTTAGTGAAAATGTTCTTTTAAGGCAACTATGAAATTTGTGTTTCAAATAGCCTTAATCGTATAGATCTTAAAACCACATTCCTACTTTTGTAACTTTGTAATTTCCATTCTTTGCCAAGTGTTCAAAAACATATTCTTAAATAACATAGGCATAATGCCTTTATGTTAATTTGTGACTATTCATAACTATGTTATAATATGATTAAAGTATCATATTTTCACATATGATAAAAATTTAAAATACTTAAAGGGGTTATATAATTATTGAAATTTCAATCAACGGAAGGGTTAAATACTGACTTAAGACATACATCAAACTTGTTACCATATTGGTGATTGTTCTATATGTTGGTTTTTTGTGTGAAAACTTTAATTGTTATAACTTAAAGTATTAGATTAGCAATAATATTAACTCACTTACTAGTCGCCATTACACTCTTCATCTTTTGATATCTATAGAAATCTATGAATCCTATGTTCTTTTACTTTCATGCTTAAAATATATTAAGACAATTCGATATTGTTTGACAATTAGCTATGTCAGTTACTGCATTATGAATAATCCATCTTTCAGCTTATCATTCATGAATAGTTATATTATAATCTCAAAGTAATGATTAAATAGAGAATTTTTAGATATGAAAAATGAATAATAAAATAATCTTATGTGAAATATTATTTATTTATTTATTTATTTTTGCTTAGTACTTGCATTTTGAGTTTTAAATGTAGACATAATAAAGTTTGTTTCTTTCATGGAAAATGTGAAAAAGGTTTAATTTTAGCATCAATGTTTCATTTCAAATAGAAGTTCTTAGTAATTTTTATGTGTTTCCTTAATCTATAATGCATAATTTCAATTTTTGTTTCCTTTTGATGTTAGTAATTTTCAATTTTTGTTGCTGAAATAGATTTGGTAGAAGTTGTATATCGAAATTTTCATCCTTAATTATGCTCGACTTTAAATGTCATTAGTTTTTACTATAAACTATTCTAAGTGTTACGCTAATACCTCTTTTATTGTTTCCTCAATATTCAATATTTCTAATGTACTTAAGTGCTTTTGGTTCATGGAAAAACAAAATATATCCTTTTAATATCTATTACAATTAAGATTAGTATTAATATTTTAATTAGAGTAATTATTCTAATTGGTTGTTTGGATTAGTATGAGGAGGTATTAGTAGATGGTAATGTTCGATGGCTGATTGTTGTATTAGTTTAGTTGTGAGTATTCAAGATACGAAAATAGAGCAAGTTTCAATTAGGTTTTTTGTTCTTTGGAGTAGTTATTGTGTTCACAGGATAGTTAAACTTTCATGAGAAGAAGAGTTTATGTATGAGATTATTTTGCTTAGAGGAATAATGCCTGTTGTTTCTTAGATTCTGAGTTTGTTACTAAGTTTCATTGAGGAGAATGATATATCCCAATGTTAATACTAGTATTAGAGATGACAATAATGGTGCTCTACCATAGACAATAACCCCAAAACACCCCTAAAAGTACATATGAGTGAATGGATGAGATGGCTAACCTTATAGCCAACTTGAATAGAGTTGTTTATGGATTGGCCTTTCAACCTACTAAGGCTGTGTAGAATACTCCCTAAGTTGCTTGACTTGCGAGAAGACAAAACCTAGCTTGATAAGATTGAGGCAGATGAGTAGGAATATGTGTTAGGAGAATGATTGACTTGGGTGATTTGGATGAGGAAGGAAAAGAAGAGTATAATGAAGAAGAGGAGCGAGCTCAAGTACCCCGAGTTGCCGACCGTGTAAAGTTTCAAATTCTGAGCTTCAATGGTTTTGGAAAAGAAGATGACTATTTAGATTGGGAAGAGAAGGTAGAGCCAGTTTTTTATTATTACTAGTATGAAAATTGTGAGAAAGTAAGGACTGTTATTGTAGAGTTCTTAGGTTATGTTGCAATGTGGTAGAAGAGCTTCTAAATTATAAGGAGATGAGAAGGATAAAAAGAAGTTAATACTTAGCCTAAGATGAAGAGGATACTTAGAAACATATTTGTGTTGAATGTTTACTTGCAAGATATCTTTGTTTGCCTTTAAGAGTTAAGTTAAAGGAGTTGAACTGTTGATGAGTATGTCCATGAGTTTCATATACTCATGATTTGATGTGAAGTGGATGAACCATCAGCCTGAATAGTATCCAAGTTTCTTGCTGGATTGAGAAATGACATTCGAGATATTATGGAACTTCAACAATTTATTACATTGGATGAGGTTATAAAAATGGCCCAATGAGTAGAGAGGTAGAAGATAAATAGGTCGAGCTGCCCTTTAATGAGTCGACCAATCCAACCAGACTAACCTACTCAAGGAAGTTACCAAGGTCAGCAATATACTAAGTTAAGTAGAAGAACAGATGTTAGAGCTGAATAGAAGGGTCGACCAACTGATGTTGAAGTGTCGCCGAGAACTTATGAGAGGGGATAGGGATTTGGGAGGAAGACGAGCCAAATCAAATGCTTTAAATACCAAGGGTTTAGGCACATGGCCGCTTAGTATCCGAATTGAAGGACTATGATTATCAAGGGAAGTGCCCTAAAGATTGAAGTAGACAACACAGATATGAGGAACTAGAGGAGGAAAAAGAACTGGAGGAAGGGATTGAGGTTAATGCTGAACTAGTTAAGGAAGATGTGTTTATTGAGGCTCTAGAAAACTAATTATGCTTGTCTGATGTGCATTGAGTATAAGACCATTTACTGAGGATGAGTAGAGAGAGAATTTGTTCCACATCACATGTAAAGTGAATGAATAGGTTTGTGTACTCATAGTGGATAGTAGAAGCTGCACCAACAAATGTAGCATCTACAGACTTAGTTAAAAAGCTCAAGTTGTTAACTATCTCACATTTGAAGCCATACAAGTTACACTGGTTAAACAAGAAGGGAGCATTGCATGTTACTCAACAAGTGTTGTTGTTGATCTCTATTGGAAACTATTCCGATGAAATTCTCTATGATGTGTTACCTATGTATGCATCTCATGTGTTGCTTAGCAAACCTTGGCTTTTTTATAGGAGATTATGCATGATGGATCTAAGAACACCTATGTGTTTGAAAAAGATGGTGAGAAGATTACCTTGAACCTTATGACATTGAGTCAAGTTAGTAAACAATAAGCTAATCTTGCTCAAAGATCCAAGAAGACCTTGATTCTAACTAGAGCCAAGCTCCAAGAAGCTATTAAGGTTGACATGTTGACTTGTATGTTGATTAGACAACTATTAGAATTGAAGGAACAGATTGAGGTGCCCCTAAGAAGTTAAGGAGCTATTGGATGAATATACCGACTTGTTTCCTAAATAATTGCCCGAGAGATTACCCCTTTTCTGAGGCATTGAATACTGCATTAACTTAATAGCCAATGCTGTCCTATTGAATAAGCCAGCCTATCGAATGAACCTTAAATAACTTACTGAGTTCTAGAGATAAGTTAATGAACTATTAGAGAAAAAAATATGTAAGGGAGAGTTTCAGCCCCTGCGTTGTGCTAACACTCTTTGTGCCAAAAAAGGATGGTACTTGGTGTATATATGTAAATAGCAAAGTTGTGAACAAGATTACGATTAAACATCGGTATCCTATCCCCAGGTTAGATGACATGTTGGATGAACTGAATTAATAAAATTGATCTAAAGTCTAGTTACCATCAGATTCAGATGAAGCTAGGAGATGAGTAGAAAACTACATTCAAAACTTGGTATGGTCTTTACAAGTGAATGGTTATGCCTTTTAGCTTATCAAATGCCCCAAGCACCTTCATAAGATTGATGAGCCATTTGCTAAGAGACTTGATCATGAAGTGTGTCATGGTATACTTTGACAACATCCTTGTATATAGTTCCAACTTGCCATGCCACTCTAAGCATCTCTATGCCATGTTTAATGAACTCCATGTGGAGAGGTTATTCAGCAATCTGAAGAAGTGTTGTTTCTACAAAGAGGAAGTGGTTTTTCTAGGATATGTAGTAGGTAAAGGAGGCTTGTGAGTCAATGATGAGAAGATCCAAGCTATTGTTAAGTAGCTGATTCTAATCACTTGTGCTGAGGTGAGAAGTTTTCACAAATTGGCATCCTTTTATCAAAGATTCATTAGAAACTTCAATACCATTGTTGTACCCCTTACTAAGTTGACAAAGAAGAATATTGATTTTAAGTGGGGAGAGAGAGAAGAAACAAGTTTTATTGAAGTAAAGATAAAATTGACTTTTGCATTAGTATTAGCTTTACTCAATTTTGAGAAGATTTTTGAGCTCGAATGTGACATGTCAAGAATTAGGGTAAGCCCTATCCTGATGCAAGAATGTCAATCAATTGCTTACCATAACGAGAAGCTGAAAGGATCTCAATTGAACTACTTAGTGTATGACAAAGAACTCTTAGCACTTATCTGAGCACTCTAAGTATGGTAGTACTATCTGTTACTAAAAGAGTTTATCATTTATACTGATCATGAATCCTTGAGGTACCTTGGAAGTTAGACCAAATAGGGTAATGCTAATGTGGTTAGAGGATTCTTTGGCGTCGTATGGGAACTAAACTAGTTTTCAATATCTCCTGTCACCCCTAAATTGATGGCTAAATAGAAGTAGTCAATCGTACTTTAGGATCACTGCTTCAAGTTGTAGTGGGGAACAACTTAATATATTAGGATGTCTGTTTACTTAAGGTAGAATTTATTTACAATCGCACAGCACGTGACACCATTAAACAAACACCTTTTGAAGTAGTTTATGGCTTTAATCTAGAGCTATCCCTTGATTACGCCCTAGCATCCATGCTTAAGTAAGAAGAACTTGACGCAAGAGCTCTAGCATAGTCTCTACAATAGATGTATGAGAAAGTTACCCAGCAAATTGACTAAGCTGCCAAGAAGGTGAGAGAAAAGAGGAAAGGGAGGAAGTTAACATAGTTTTAGCTTGGAGATTTGGTATGGCTACACCTAAGAAAGAAGAGGTTTTTGAACAAGTAAAAGAATAAGTTATCTACTCGAAAGATAACAACAATGCTTATCAATTAGAATTACCTGAAGACTATGGAGTTTTTAACATCTTTAACATTGCCGACTTCAACCCCTATTACCCTAAAGGAGAATTTACTGAAGACCAGCCAAATTTGATCTTAAATTTAAATCAACCCAGAGGGGATGATAGGAATTGAACTATTAGACCTTTAACCTAAGCCCGAGCTCGAGATCTTAGGAGACTAATGAAGCGAATTCTCCCATTCTAGCCAACTCTTATCGAAGCTAAGTTGATCCTTATTGTCGAACAACTTCATATGTCGAGTCGAATAACTTCTTATCTATTAGTGTTAATGTGCTAACCTGGAATATGCTCCCTTAACAACTTAAACCCCTCACATGTCTACTCGACCATAACTACGCCAACCAGCAGCTAGGTAATACTGGTGCCAAGAACCCTAGAGCACATCTGTACCCACATCTTCTCTAGGGGACCCTCGGGTCTACTCGATAAACCACATCCTAACCTTACTACTTAACTGTGTTAGCTAGAAGTACCCCTAGTGATCGAATACCATGTGTCCAAGCCCACGTGAAAAGAACCCTTCTATTCCAATCATCAATTTCTTTGAATTTTCATTTATGTCCTTTTATTATTCCTTGTACATTACTAGTTTAGGTAATACCCCTTTTTGTCCTTTCCATTTAAGGTAGGTTACCCAAAGTTTCGAGTATAAATACCCCTCTATAATATGTAGCCGTACAATCATCTTACGCATCAAATATTGAATACATTCCTCTTTAGTGAGTGTTTCTCTCCATTGCTTGCTTGCTTACTTTACTCTTATCCTAACCTTTAAATAAGATTAGATGGCAAGTACCCTCATTGGATCGGCTCATGCATTATATTGAGTTGAGCTATGAATCCATAGAATTTTCTTAGTGCATCATATCCTCAAAATTATTGGTGGTTTTTTCTTATTCATTTTGTTTACAATTTTCGCATTTCATTACCCTTCATTTCAAACTTTTTGTAAGTTTGGACCCATCTCGATATTGTAGCCTTTATCTACTCTTAATGCAATGTATCACACACCATGATATGAACAAAGAAATAAAGAAAAGGGATACCTTCTTCACTTTCATTGTAAATTCCACAACAAAATTCATTTTTTTTTTCCATGTAAAATTAACATAAAACGAGAAAGAGAAGGAATCTTCCAAGGACCATAGGCCCTTCTTTATGCATAGAACAAGCTATCCTAAAGCTTAATCAATATAGAAAAGGTCTTGGCAATGGTTTATTTAATGACTTGGTGCCTAAGTGGTGTATTTTTTTTCCTTGTTAATTGATTAAATTAAATGTTCATTAAAAAATATATAAATGTAAATTGTGATTTCCTTTTAAGTTAAATGTGAATCATGATATACTCTTTTTTTCTTGATATCACTGTTTTAACTCTAAATTTGCAGTACTTCTAAATTCCTAAAATGTGACTTTATCAATATGCATTTACTACTCCAATTGCCATTAAGTCCCTTTAGTGATGGTACATACATTTTAAAGGTGGTTTCAAAAGGTAAATGTGGTTTGTCAAAAATAAAACCAAATTTTGGAAGATTTGGGATGAAGTTAAAATTAGGAATACCTAAACTAGATTTTTTTGGATAATCTACTCTACCTATATTCTTTATTGTGCCTTCATGGATGAAAATACGTTGTTCCAAAATTGTCGTCCCCAATATGTCCTAACTTATAATATTATGCCACATGGTATCTAAAATTATCAAGAAAAAACTCATTTATTTTGTTTCATATCGTTAAGGAAAACGTTAGAACTTTTCTCCTTTGTCAAATATCAAATTTGACCAAAGACACATCAAATTCAAAGTTAGACAGAAATAATGATTAAACAATAATCTTATTGAACAAAACAAATGTTTGAAATTTATTTTATATCATAAAACTAATGGGGTAAATGCAATTCAACCTAATATGTAATTAATATAGATTTTTTTGTACTATGATATAAGACAATTTTAAACAAATGTTTAAAATTTATTTTATATCATCGAACTAATGGGGTAAATGTAATTCAATTTAATATGCGATTAATATATATTTTTTAGTATTATAATAATAATACAATTTTATATCTCAAATGATTATCTTATTATAGTATTATAGTATACAATCTTTTCACCATGAAGTAAGTGTTCCATTTTAGTTTAGCAAAATATTCGTTAGTGAATGCAACTAATATCATTTTACTATCATGTATGTGTGATTGTTCATTTTTGGATATTTTCAATAGCAATTAAATATTAAAAACACACATAATGGGTGCTTAAAGATATTTACAGGTCATATAGACTCATATAGTTAGATGATAGACATATAATATTATTTATGCAATAAATGTATAGTACATTTTATGTTTTACAATTTATAACATATGATAATTTTCAATTTCATTTTTGTTTTGCCTAAATTTTAAATGCCTAAAAAGATAAAGCATATGATACATACTTAGCATTTGTATATGCCTTATATATAAAATGATTTTATATCCAATTTTTGAAAATATCCTAAAATGAACAATTATGTATATATGATAACACAATGACATTAGCTGTGCTTACTAATGAATATTTAGCTAAACTAAAACAAAACAATTCCTTTATAGTGAAATGATCGTATATCATGATATTATATTATAAGAATCATATGAGACATAAAATTTTCTCATATCATAATACTAAAATATTTATATTAATTACACGTTAAGTTGAATTGTAATTAGCTCATTAGTTTTATGATATAAAATAAATTTTAAACATCCAATTCTTTAATGAGATTATTGTTTAATCATTATTTCCGTCTAACTTCAAATTTCACATGTCATGTGTTTATTTGGTATTTGATGAAGGGGGAAAGTCCTAACGCTTTCCATAATGATATGGAATAAAATAAATAATTTTTTCTTAATAGATTAGGATACTAAGTAGCATAATATAATAGGTTAGGACACATCGAAGACGGTAATTTTTGAACAGTGAATTTTCATCCATACTTTGACTTTGAGATAAAAACTAAGGGATGGTTTCTAAATGAAAGCGCATCTTTGTGATAATTTTTTACCATTGGATTATGGAATTTTCCTAAGAATCCTATCTAATATCTAATGGCTTAAAATTGTAGGAATTATGGAAGGAATAAATTTCTAAATGCTCAAATTGTATGAAGTTTCTATGTTTTTTCTTTTCTTTTTTATTTCTTACTTATATAATTATTTTCTAGTTAAACTCTGTGTTATCATAAAATTAATTATTTTGAATGGATGAAAATATGTTGGCATAAATGGAAATGAAAGGATGAAAATGCAAAAGTGATGGGAAAAATTAGGATACATAGATATTGTTAATAGTCAACTCTCGCCATAAGAGCTCCCAAGGCCCAAGTTTACTGAAATACTCGGACCATGCCTTACAAATTGTCGAGAAACTTGGTTCGAACCACTAAAGCCCATCAAGATGCATGTATATGCGTTGAGTGAGTTCGAGCTTCACCCCTTACGTTAAAAGCCTTTGACACCTTTGGTATGTCCAGTCACCACCTATAGTGTTTGCGTAAAGCTTGTCCCCATGGTCTCCAAAACTACGGTCAAAGGGATTGCCAAGCCATGAGTCGAATACTTACCTTATCCATTTTTGGTCTTTCTCTCTCTTTATTTAATGATGATTGACCTCCTGTCACATAGCCTATTACCTGGTTGCCAAACTAAGGTAGCCACTTTCTACCGATGGGACAGGCCCATCTTTCTAGTCTTAACCAATCGACAAAGGGAAGGATGTCCCATCAGGCACATGTAATGCCATCCCATTGGATCTTGTGCTGGTGAACTAGAGTCTGCTACTTATCAACAACAGTAAGTACTGCCAACCTAGACTAGGAATACTGAGTTAAGGCCTTTAAATGCAAAGAGCCCATAAGCTATAAAAAAAAAAAAAGGGCATGCACATAGATGCAAAAGTTCTCCATTTCATCATCATTAAAAATCATACAAGTTCTTTAGCTAACATCACAATTTCCTAATAAAATGTGAACAACTATTGCAACTAAGTTAAACAAAACAGAAGAAAAAGGAAAATACAAAACCCATACATGAGTAATCAATCATAACTCCCCCTAGTCACCTCCTTCAACAGCACCATCTACCCCAAGACCATCCCCACCTCCTTTCAGATCTTTGCCAAGATGCTCTTTTATCAAATAGTTTAGAAAGTTGAAATCTCAAGATACCTCTTGTCATAATTACTCTTCGCTAAACTGGCGCCATCCCAACCAGCCTTAAACACAACTTTCCTATACTTCTTGTTTGATAAAAAAATCATCTAAAAGATTCTTCATTATTGTTGAAGTCAAGTTACATCCATCCTAAACTCCTCTTCCGTCTTTGCAAATCTAGTATGAGCAATAGCAAGTTCCCCTTATAAGCAGTTGGTCTCATCGTTAGCCGATTCTTTGCCCTCTTAAGCAATATTGGCTTCCACCTTGGCTGCTTCCTTCCCCTTCAAAGCAACTTTAGCTCCTACCTTTGCTACCTTGCCTCCTCTCAAGTAGCCACCCCTTTTTGATGAGTTGAATTCGCTTCTTCCCTAATTGTAGCAAGCTTCTCTTCTCAAGCCTTGCACTTTATGTCTAAATCTTTAACCCACTTCTCATACCAACCCAACTTGGAACGAGGAGCGGAATATCCTACTTTAACCGAAGCTTCTCAATTGGCCAATTGTTGCTTTCATCCTATAGCTACATGTTTTCACTCCTCGATGTAGCCACCTCCTGCTTTAACCGGTTGTACTCTTTACCACCTCCTTACTTGCTTGCTTGGTTAGCTTGTAGCAAACTTTGCCATGTTAACTCCATGAACATGGGTTGATAAAAGAAATAGAATATGATAAAAACCCATACTATACCTCATTAAGAAGCCAACCTGCTCTCATAAAAGAATGACGATAAAGGCTCATCGCCTCCCCAGTCCCTTTAATGCCAGCAGTGAGCGCTCATTGAATGTTTTATCTTATATACACTACACATAGGCTTTGTTCAGTGGCTACTCCCTTACCACGTGAACTCTCTCTTGAGTACCCCCTCTTGCTTCCACCTCTAAGCATAATATCGACGATAATGGCTTCAATACGTTACCCGCAGCTCTACCATCACTAGAACCTCTGTCTCTGCCAGCTACTTCTCCAAGTCTATTGTTAGCTCTATACTCCCACTTCTACTGCTCACCTGAGCACCCCCTTGGTTAAGAATTGGCCCTCTTAAACTACCCTCAAGGGACATAACTGACTTGTTTAACAATTATACAGACATCATCCTAGGAGAAACATCTAGCTCAGTTTGTTTAAGCACCCCTTCATCGAACATAAGTACAGCAATTTCTCGCTATTCAACAATAACCACGAGTACACCAGTTACAATGCCTTCTAACTCTTCGAGTGCAACTTTCTTCAACTTCATCTTCAAGTCAACTACCCTCTTCTTCCTCTTCAACACAAGCCTAACCTCTTTCTCCTTCTTCACATCAGCAACCTTGTTAGCCGAGATGGATCCTTCCATAGCTACATTACTAGTAGAGTCATCCCTTTCCTTCGATCTCTATCTCTTCAAATGATACCTCTCCTTCCAAATCTACATCATATGCTTCTTTAAGTCCTCCTTAGACAAATCATATGCTGCAAAAAGAGAAAGGCATTAAGTAACCCGAGAAAAAAAAAGTTAAAGAAAATATACCTATAGAGGATAGTAGCCCTAAGGCCCCCATAGATCTTTGGCGATGGTATACTGACGATTACCCTCCTTAACTACAACAACACCTATACCTATCTCCCAGACATAGAGCATTTCACCCTTCAAATATAAGTCCATTACCTTAATGATATTAAACCTCAACCCTTTCCACCAACTAATATTGAAGATCTACTCCTTTACCTCCTCTTCTTCCTCCTTCCAATGGGTAATAGATGACATAAACACTAGCTTTTCTTACTTTATGGGAAAATCCAAGACATAGGGCAACTTTTTAACATAAAATCGAAACCTCTATTCATCAATCTTGCTTTTTTGCTAGCAAAAAAACCTCCTTAGAGCCGTTCGGTTAGCATAATACATTCAGTCGCCTTTATTCCCCTTCAATTGGAAAAAGTATTAGAGTAGTAAAGTCATTAGCATCTTCATACGAAATATTCTCACAGCCTTAAATGCCATTAATGTCTGCTAGGCAATGGGATGGAGAGAGCTTAGGCTTACCTAGAAGTACTTAAATATCTCCAACTGAAATTTTGTAAAAGGCAGTTGTATCCCTATCTCCACTACCTTCCAATAGAAATAAACAAGTGCCCATCCCTGCCCTATTCATACCTATGGGCACCTTTCTCAAGCCAACATACTTCCCATACATTTGTGCTGCAACCTACCTCCTTATACACCTTTAACCATCGATCTTCCCAATGTGCATACTTTACCTTAGTAATGATACCCTCCCTCTAATTGTAGGTAACAAGGGCTTACTTTCCTCAACCTTCTTGGGTGAATATTCATACTAAGGCCTCACATCTACAAATACCCTTTGAACTTCCCATGTATAGCTCTTATCTATGCTACTATCTTTCACTGTCACCATTTATTTGGGGGAAGTAGGGACTGGCTTATCCCTTTGGTGGAACCTATGCCTACCTTACCTTTGAAATGGTTTCCCTTAAGCTGTTAGCTAGCCATCTCAAGAAGAAGTTAGAAGAAAATTGAGGAAATGGAAGGAAAGTAATCATTTGAAGGCATCAATGAAGTAAGAAAATGTTGTGAAAACAACTCTAGCGAGATAAGGATCAAAGAGTAAAAAATGATTTCCCTTATAATGGAGTGTCGACCTTTGGACCTCTCACCTGAGCTTACCTCCAAAGCTTGTAATCTCTTACGAGAAGGATCCTGTCTTCTTAACTTACTAAGGTTGAGCTCTAATACATGGGAAAGCTCTGGAAGAACTCTCTAAGGCCTTAACTTAGACACATTCTGCTCTGGTCAGACTCTTACCCAATCACCGACCTACCAAGTACCGAGGCTAACCTATTAAATGCTAAGGTCTACCTATCAAATGCTTAGGCCAACCTGCCGAACGCCGAGTTAGAAGTCCTTGTATGTTAAGTTCTCCTTTTCCATCCTACTAAGATATAACTTTACTCAATCACCTTGACAACCTTTAGTACAGCATAACAACAACCTTAACACAAACCGAATGAATATATGTAAGCCCTATTAGGGCATGTGATATGCTGTGTCGAAAGTAGACAAGGGCCACAGTGTCGAGATAGGCCCAAGCTTACAGAAAGCTTGACATAAAGGGTGATGAAATGTGAAAATTGGAACAAGTAAACTAGTTGAACAAGCAAAAACCACAAATGATTCCCAGGATATGACGCACTAAGGAAACTTTGTAAATTTACAGCTCAACTTGATATGATGTATGAGCTGATCCAATGAGGGTACTTATCACTTAACCTTGCATAAGGGTTAAGATAAGAGTGAAGTAAGTAAGCAATAAAGAGCAACTCTCACCAAAGAGGAATGTATTTGATATTCGATGTGTAAGATGATTGTACGACTACATATTATAGAGGGGTATTTATATCCTAAACTTAAGGTAACCTACCTTAAATGGAAAGGACAAGAAGGGGTATTGTCTAAATTAGTAATGTATAAGGAATAATAAAGAGTATAAATGAAAATTCAAAGAAATTAATGATTAGTATAGAAGGGTCCTTTTCATGTGGGATTAGACATGTGGTATTCGATCACTAGAGATGCTTCAAGTAGATACAGATAAGTAATATGGTTAAGATGTGGTTTGCCAAGCAGACTCGGAGGTTCTCCTAAAAAGATTTAGGTGTAAATGTGCTCTAAGGTTCTTGGCAGTAGTATTACCAAGCTACTGGTCAGCATGGTCATGGATGAGGAAATGCATGAGGGGTCTAAGTTGTCAAGTGAGCATATTTCAAGTTAGCACATTATCATAGATAGATGAGATGTTACTCAGCTTAACATGAAGAGTTAGTTGGTAGTGAGGATTAGCTCAACCTTGGCAGGGGTTCACTAGAATAAGAGAATCTGTTACCTTAGTCCCTTTAGACATTGAGCTCAGGCTTGGGTTAAAGGTTCAATAGTTCAATTCTTATCATCTCCTCTAGGTAATTTTGGATTTAGGATCAAATCTAACTAATCTTCTGTCAATTCTCCTTTAGGGTGTAGACACCTAATTTTTACCCCGCCCTCCCATAGTTCTAATTTTTGTTTTTTAAATAGGGTCCTAACTCAAAAATAAGGAAAATAAATAAAAAAAATTGAAAAATGATAAAATACAAAAAAAATGAAAAATGAGAAAAAGAGAAAATTATAAAGATTTTTTAGGAAGTAAGTTATTTTAGGGTCAATAGTTTTAGTTTTAGCTTTAGCTTTAGCTTAGTTCAAATAAATATTTCAGATAGTCATATATTTTAAGTACAATTTAATTGTACTAAAAATTAAGGCACATGCCAGTGGCCTAATAGATAAGCATTGAAATATTGAATTGGATTTAGTTTGAAGTCGTAAGTTTAAATCTCGGTAAGTACATATGTGTCTTTTATCTTTTATTCCATTGCAATTTCCTTTTTAAAATCTCAATGAATCTCTTCAATCTAATGTGATAAAAACTCATGAGATTCATATTTGATTAGATACGAATCAATACAAAAGATTTGTTTCAGAGTTTATAAATATTAATCATATAGGATCAAAAGGGACACAACTACATACCTCACCGAATAAGTTCTACACATCAGACCCCACGCAAACCATCATCACTTGCCCACAAGTAGTATCAATTTTCAATCCCCACGAACAGCAACCTTTTAATCCCCAATCTTTGGTTATTCGCTCGTCCATAAGCAATAGCAAGCACTTTGCAGCCACTCAAAAATCCATTGCAATGAATAGCCTACCAAATTCACACATACTGTCCACATTCTCTTGCCCTCAACACACTGCACCAAAACATCCACTATCACACATCGCAGCTCCTACAGCAGCAACACAACACACGTTACAGCCCCTTAGACAGTCCTCATCGAGCTCCACAGCAAGACAACAACAGTTTACGCCACTGCACATTCTCTGTCGCTTATCGTCTTCGGCCAAACACTTGAACATTGAACCATCGACGACCCATTGTATCTCCTTGTCACAAACACCCTACTGCATACTCTAGTCATCTCCTCCACCAATAGTAATCATCCCCACCAAGCACACTTTGAGAACCAACGTTTGCAGCACACGCCAAGCTGCTGTCCAGCGCCTAGTTTCAACCATACTCCACCACGATAGCTGACACATGACCACAGTAGCAACAATCTCACGGTAATGGTCTGCAACTCACGATTACGTGCAGATCACACTACTATACTGACTCCGAACAGCAACATTCACGCACAAATATTACAGTTCACGACCATTGCTAAGATTGTTGAATAGTTCCTTCGCCAATGTGAACAACAAGTTCAGGTTAGTTTTTCTATTTATTTATTTATTATTATTATATTTATTATGTTATATTATTATTGAGTCCTTAGTAATTTAAGATAGATATGTATATATAATAGGATATTCCTTTAGTATTAGTTTTCTAATGTTATATAGATTGGATAATGATTTAAGTGAATGGTTATTTAGTAGTAGTTATATGGATATAAATATATATGTATTAAGGATCGTTAAGATTAGTTTTTATTATATATATACATTATTATATTTTATTAGTTAACATATTATATAATATGTGTATATGTTAGTTTAGAAGTTTTAGTATTATTTCTTATACAAGTGTATTACATGAAATTATTTTGTTTTGGTAAATAGTTGTATATATTAGTTTAGGGGTTTTTTGAGATTAAGCTTTTTAGGGGTTCCTTATATAGAAAACTATTTTATTTTTTTAGCTTAGGTGTTTCTTTTAGCATTATGATTTTAGGATTTCCTCACTTAGAAAAATTTGTTCTTTTTGGAAATAAAAATAATGAAAAAAATCTTTCAAAAAAACATAGGACTTTTAGAGAATTTTTTTTTTTTAAATCACTCATGAGTTAGGATCTCCTTATGTTTTGTTTAAATAAACCAAATCAATTAAAATGTAAACTCGATTGGTTTTTAAAAATTAAAATCAATCAATATACTAAAGTTTTTTTTGGAAAAAACCACAATTACGTGATTCGGCTAATGGGTACGTAGGTATTTTCGAGGCGACGATAAAATTTGTAGAAACTTAGGTTCTTTCTTCTCTTTTATTTATTTTTATTTTTTATTTTTTCTTTAAAAATATTATAATTAGAAGAATAATCTTAATTTCAAAAAATAGGTAGTAATACCTATTTGGGTTTAATAAGTTAGCCCTCGAATTCGGAACCCTTTGGGTTTTCCTTCAAAATTGAAATTAAAGATTGGTAGCTAAATCGTAATGAATCCACCTAATTGATGATGATTTCTCTTTTTTTTTTTTTTTTTACTTTGGTTGGGTAACGACTCTAATTTTTTTTTTAAATAAAAAAGTTGGAATTTCCCAATTTCTTTAGTAAAGGATTAATACTAAATAGGTTTGGGTTTAGTATTAATTGGAAAGTGGGAAATTAAATTAAAATTAAGAAAACCGAAAATTTAGGCTCGACATAAGATAATAAGGGCTAAGGTCGACAATGTTAAAGATGTTTGAAACTCCGTAGTCTTTAGGTAATTCTAGTCGATAAGCATTGTCGTTGATCTTTTGGAGTACTCTAAGGGGACCGACTCAAGTAGATAACTAATTCTTTCTCTTGTTCAAAAACCTCTTCTTGCTTAGGTGTAGCCATATCAAATCTGTAAGATGAAACTATGTTGACTTCCTCCTTTTCCTCTTTTCTCTCATCCTCTTGGCAACTCGGTCAATTTGCTGGTAACTTTCTCATAGATTTGTTATAGAGGCTCTGCTCAGGCTCTTGCATCACAATCTTCTTGCTTAAGCATTGATGCTAGGGCATGATCAATGGGTTATTCTAGATTGAAGCCATAGACTGCTTTAAAAGGTGTTTGTTTGATGGTGTCAAATACCATGTGATTATAAGCAAATTCCACCACAAGTAAACGGACATCCTAATCTATTAAGTTCTTCCTCATTGTAGCTCAGAGTAGTGATCTTAAAGTATGATTGATTACTTCTATTTAGCCATTAGTTTGTGGGTGATAGGAGGTATTGAAAAGTAGTTTAGTTCCCATATGGTGCCAAAGAGTCCTCCAAAAATGGCCTAAAAACTTTGGATCTTTATCTGATATTACACTTTTTGGCATGTTATGTTGACGAACAATTTCCTACGAAAAGAGAGAAGTAATAGCCAAAGCATCATTAGTTTAAGAGTAGAGCACAAAGTGTGCCATCTTACTAAATTTATCCATAGTGACCATCACAAAATCTTTGACTCGGGAAGTTCTTGGTAATTTGAAAACAAAGTCTATGCTCAACTTAGTCCAAGGTTTAGTTAGGAAAAGTAAAGGCATTGCTTCCCTTTATTCGGCTCAACATTTGGCCCTCTTATAAGTAGCATATGTCTTAACAATCCAACGCACATCTTGTCTCATCTTTAGCTAAAAGAACCGTCCATTCAATAA
Organism: Lumnitzera racemosa; assembly: GCA_024138005.1. NCBI lineage: Eukaryota > Viridiplantae > Streptophyta > Magnoliopsida > Myrtales > Combretaceae > Lumnitzera > Lumnitzera racemosa. The sequence goes on from JAMXBC010000012.1 coordinate 57,178,891, forward strand.
CTCACATGCCTTCTTCTTTCCAAAATGGCTAGGGAGCCCTCCACCATGAGCTTCTTTATTGACAGTTCTCATATAGAACAAGTTGGTACGCATAGCTTACTACTTCAAAATAGATAGCGCTTTTCCATAGGGTAGCCTTCATCATTCTTCCTTTGGCACATCTCCTAAAGATGGGACTAAAATGGGGATCTTTAGGATATTGCTTCATAATACTTGTAAATTCCAAGAGTCTTGTTTGTAGTTCAATTAAGAGAACTTATCGACATGACAACGCATCGGCAACCACATTAGCATTGCCCCTATTTATACTTGATTACAAAGTTGAAACCCTCTAAGAATTCAATCCATCATACTTGCCTCTTCGATAATTTGGTTTGACTTCTAAAGTACCTTAAGGATTCATGATTTGTGTAAATGATAAACTCTTTCAACAATAGATAATGTTGCCACACTTATAGTGCTTAGATAAAGGCTTAGAGTTCTTTGTCATACATTGAGTATTTCAATTGAGATTCTCTTAACTTTTCGCTATGGTAAGCAATTGGTTGGCCTTCTTGCATTAGGATAAGGCTTACCCTAACTCCTGACCTGTTGCATTCGAGCTAAAAAATCTTCTCAAAGTCGAGCAAAGCTAATACTGGTGGAGAAGTCAATTTTGTTTTTAGTTCAACAAAACTTCTTTCCTCTCTCTCTCCCCACTTAAACTCAACATTCTTCTTTGTCAGCTCAATAAGGCATGAATCTTTGATAAAAGGATGCCAATCCGTAGAAACTTCTCACTTCGGCATAGGTGGTTAGAGTCGGCCACTCGAAAATAGCTTAGATCTTCTCATTATCAAATCATAAGCCTTCTCCACCTACTACATATAAAAAAAAAAAAAACACTTTCTCTTGTTAGAAACAACACTTCTTCAGATTGTCAAATAACCTCTCGATATGGAGTACATTAAAAATAGCATGGAAATGCTCAAAGTGGCTTGGTAGGTCAGCATTATATACAAGGATGTCATCAAAGTATATCATGACAAACTTCTTGATCAAGTTTCGTAGGACATGGTTCATCACTTTCATGAAGGTGCTCAAGGTATTTAACAAGCTAAAAGGTATAACCATCCACTCGTAAAGACCTTTGACTATAGTTTTCCACTTGTCTCTCAGCCTCATCCGATAGTAACCAGGCTTCTAATCAATTTTACTAAAGACCCTAGCTCCATTTAGTTCATTCAACATGTCATCCAACCTAGGGATAGGATACTAGTGTATAATCGTGATTTAATAGTCATCTAATCAACATGTAGGTCGGCATGTCGACCTTAATAGCTTCTTAGAGCTCAGCTTTAGTTAGAATCAAAATCTTTTTGGATCCTCGAGCAAGTTTAGCTTGTAGTTTGCTAGTCATAGGGTTCAAGGTAATCTTCCCACTATCTTTTTCAAACACATAGGTGTTTCTAAATTCATCATGCATAATCTACTGTAAAAAAGCCAAGGTCTTCTCAACAACACATGAGATGTACACATGAATTGCATGTCATAGAGAATTTCATCAGAATAGTTTCTAGTTAAGATCGGCAGCAACACTTACTGAGTGACATGCAATGCTCCCTTTTCGTTTAGCTAGTGTAATTTATATGGCTTTAGATGAAGATAGTCAGTAACTTGAGCTTTTTAACTAGGTTAGCAAATGTTACATTAATACAGTTTCTACTATCCACTAGGAGTACATAAACTCATTCATTCACCTTGCATGGGATGTGGAACAGATTTTCTCTATCCTCCTCTTTGGTCGATGGTCCTATACTCAACACATGTCAAATAACTAAAGTTAGTTTAGATCCTTAGCAAACAGATCTTCCTTAACCAGTTCAACATTAACCTCAATCCCTTCTTCCACTTCTTTTTCCTCCTCTGATTCCTCATATGTGTTGTCTACTTCAATCTTTGGGCATTTCCCTTAATAGTCATAGTTCTTTGATTTGGACATTGAGTGGGCATATGCTTAGACCCTTGCTATTTAAAGCATTTGATCTGGCTAGTCTTTCTCCCAGATTCCTATCCCTTCTCATAAGTTCTCAACAATACTTCACCATCAATTAGTTAACCTTTCTATTTAGCTTTGACATCCCTTCTTCTACTCAGTTTGGTATACTACTAAGCTCAGTAAATTCCTTGTATAGGTCGATCTGATTGGACTGGTTGGCTCATTAAAGGTTAGCTTAGCCTATTCCTCTTCTACTTCTCTATTCGCTGGGCTATTCTTGTAGTCTCATCTAATGTAGTAAATTGTTGAAGTTATATGATATCTCAATTGTCATTTCTCAATCTAATAAGAAACTTAGATACTGTTTGGGGTAATGGTTCATCCACTTCACATCGAATCATGAATATTTGAACTTGTGAATGTACTCATCAATAGTTCAACTCCTTTGCCTCAACTCTTGAAGTCGGACAAAGGTATCTTGCAAGTAAGTATCCAGCACAAATATGTTTTTAAGTATCCTCTTCATCTTAGGCCAAGTATTAACTTCCTCATATCTCATCTCCTCATAATTTGAAAGCTCTTCCACTACATCACGGCATAACCTAAGAACTCTACAACAATGGTCCTCACTTTCTCGTAGCCTTCGTACTGGTAATAATAAAAAATATCTCCACCTTCTCTTCCTAATCTAAATAGTCATCAGCTTTTCTAGAATCATTGAAGATTAGAATTTAAAGCTGCACATGGTCAGTAGCTCGGGGTGCTCAAGCTTGCTTCTCTTCTTGATTGTACTCTTCTTCTCCTTCCTCATTCAAATCACCTAAGTCAATCCTTCTTCTAACACATCCTCTTACTCCTCTACCTCCATCTTGTCAAGCTGGATTCGGTCTTCTTGTAGGTCGACCAACTAGGGGAGTATCCTATACAGCCTTGGCAGGCCGAAAGGCCAATACATGAATAGCTTTGGTCAAATCAGCTATTAGGTTAGTCATCTCATCAATTCACTAATATGTACTTCTAGGGGTCTTTTGGGACAATACCACTATTGTCCTCCATGGTGGACAATACCACTATTGTCATCTCTAATACTAGCGTTGACATTAGGATTCGCCACTCCCCTTTGTAAAACTCAATAATAAATTTAGAATCTAAAAAACAATGGGCATTATTCCTCTAAGCAAAATAATCTCACACACAAACTCTTCTTCATGCAAAAGTTCATCTATCCTGCAAATATAATAACTACTCTAAAGAACAAGAAACCCAATTGAAACTTTCTCTGTTTTTGTATCTCGCATACTCATAGCTAATCTCTATGGAATTATAACACATTATCTCCATAAACAATACTTTACAAGAAAGCTCAAATATAACTTATCCAAATAAACCTCTTCTCTGATATCAAGATGATATGCTACACTAAAAGTAGATAAGATTGACAATATTAAGGTGGGTCTAAACTTGTAGAAAGCTTGAAATGAAGAGTAACAAAATGCAAAAATTGGAACAAGTAAATGAGATAAACAAGCAAAAACCATGAACAATTCTAAGGATATGACGCACTAAGGAAACTACGCGAACTCACGGTTCAACTTAATATGATGCATAAGTTGATCCAATGAAGGTATTAGCCACCTAGCCTTACTTAAGGGTTACGATAAAAGTGAAGTAACCTACCAATAGAGAGCAACACTTACTAAAGATGAATGTATTCAATATATGTTGTCTTAAATGATTGTATAGCTACATATTTTAGAGGGGTATCTATACTTGAAACTTAAAGTAACCTACCTTAAATGGAAAGGAAAAAAAAGGGGTATTGCCTAAACCAGTAATGTATAAGGAATAATAAAAAGGTACAAGTGAAAATTCAAATAAATTGATGATTGGTGCAGAAGGGTCCTTTTCACATAGGATTGCACACGTAACATTTAGTCATTGGGCGTACTTCTGGGAGATATAGATAAGTAATACAATTAAGATGTGGTTTACCAAGCAGAGGTGTTGAGTAGACTTGGGGGTCCTTTAGAGAAGATGTGGGTGCAGATGTGCTCTAGGGTTCTTGGCACCAGTATTACGGAGCTGCTGGTTAGCATAGTCATGGCTACGTAGATGTGTAAAGGGTTTGAGCTATCAAGGGAGCATATTTCAAGTCAGCACATTATTATTCATAGATGAGAACTGACTTTACTTAACATATGGAGTTAGTCAGCAATAAGGATTAGCTCAAGCTCGGTAAGAGTTCATTGGAGTAGGAGAATTCTCTTTGTTAATCCGTTAAGACCTTAAGATCGAGTTCAGGTTAAAGGTCTAATAATTTGATTCTTATCAGTGTACCACCTGTACCTTACTTTTTTAACATTTGTATTATGTTCCTTTTTGTCCTTTGTCATATTTACCTTTTTGTTTTTATTAGGAATCTTCTTCTTATATTATCCTTATGTAAATTTCCATTACTGTATTGTTACCCTAAAAGACTTACTATAAATAATCCTCTTTTTTTTTTTTTCTTTATTACAGCTACAATCATCTTACACATGAGTATTAATGAATATTCTTGTTCTTGCAAAACACTATTCTTTGAGTACATCTTTCTCACACTTTTATCTTATTTTGCTTAATTGCTCAAAATTAATGATGAGTAAACCTTAGTATCAACTTGTGAGTCATATCAAGTGAAATACTAAGTTGTATAGTGTTCCTAAGTGAGTCATATCCAGAGAGTAGTTTCAAGGAAGCTACTATGTTTCCCAACCCACTTCCTTTTTCTTTGATATTTAAAAGGACCTATTGATTACCCTCTCTTCGATAAGCTCTAGTGATTAACTCAACTCCTAGGCACATCATATAATTTTAGTATCAGAGCTTAAGGTTATGACTAAAAACTAAGTATTCTAATAGTTGCTTCTTGTTATAGGATATTTTCTTTTATACTTTATTCTTTGGTGGAAAAATAGAGTAAGTTCTTAAGTCATCGTACAATATCATATTATCAAAGTTTTGTGAAATCTTCTGTTAAGTAGTGAACTTCTTGAAGTTTTGCATTAAGAATGTCGAATCCTAGTATTTAAGGAGAGATTAATGACATTGAGAGTGATGCTCATGGTAGTGGTTGTGTCACTTAACAGACTCTGTGAACTACTGATGAGCAATTGCCTGACCTTACTACTATTGTAGCCAACCTAGCTATATCAGTGCAAAAGTAGAGATCAAGCCTCAAGAGAGAGTTGATCAATGAGGTCGAGATATGAGAGATAGGCCAAGAAAATTGGTTTCCTTTGGAAGGTGTTGCAACATCGAACAAATTAGATGGATAGAGTGAATAGGAGTTTAACTATTTTCAAAATTTACGAATTGTATGATTTATGTATATACTTTATTACTTGAATGGTCTAGCTTCTTTTTTATGTAAATAGGATTTTGAAAATTTAAATGTACCTCCTTACTTGAAGTAAGAATGATGTATTGAGAACTTATGTTCTAGGAAATCCTGATGTAATTTTTTCTTGTATATTTATATTTATATGTAACATGACACGGTTCGACGTAGATGAACACATGATGTTTAGTATCACATGAACTAAGGGGATGGGTCTGAACCTCGAGACGGTCCAAAGGATAAATGATAGTTGAAGGTTGAGCAAGGGTCCTTATGCATCAATGGTGGATATAGCGCATTAAAACCTCACATAAGCTTAAGTCACACTTGATATGATATATAAGTGTAGCCAGAGGTCACTTGCCACTACTTAATGCTCAATAGGCTGGATAAGAGTAGTCAAGAGTAAGCAAGGTACAATTAGCTCATGCAAGAAGAAAATGTCTAAATGTTATTGTATTAACTATTGCAGCTATTACAATACAGAAGTATTTATAGGACCTAATTAGGGTAAATCCTATGTTAGTGTAAATTATAAAAAAGGATTCCTACTAGTAAAGGAAAAAGAATAATTTATAAGGGTGATGTTGTAAACAAGCATAAGGAATATTTAATGATAGAAAAGGATAGTATGGATGTCAGGAAAGATAGGGCGTATTTTAGTTGTCCATTCTGTGGTCCTAGTGATATTATTGGCTAAGCAGGGCAGTTTTTAAATAGATCAAGTCAGGGTCAGCAATTTGATAGCTCGGCAGCTCAAGTGTTTTGGGATGGGAAAGGGTTGGTTCAAAAGGTAGCTCATTATCGAATTAGCCTCGAGTAATCAGCTCTAGAGAAGTGTCATCTTAGCCTCAGCATGCATCAGATCGGCAGTGTACTAATTTGATACTTGGCATTGGATAGTTATATTGTGGAGAGGTTGGCTCAGCACTCAGGTTGATCACCTCGATAGCTTCTTGCATGATATGGAGAGCAAAGTAACTTAGTAGGCTAGATTAGGGAATCGATTGCTCTTCTGAGTTTAGCTCTTCTTGGATAGCTCAGTGAAGCAGATGAGTAAGTCCTCGAACTCGAGAGCGTGTGATTAGCTTGTGATCTGTATCATCCCTTCCGAGCTATTTGAGATTTGGGATCAAATCTGGTTCAGCTTCATGTTGCTTATCTTCAAGAGTATATAGGTAGAGGTCAGCAATGTTGAAGGAGTTTGAGACTCCATACTCTTCTAGTAGTTCAATCTTATAAGCATTAGGATTGATCTTTTCAAGTACTTTGAATAGTTCATCAATCTTAGGAGATAACTTGCTCTTCCTTAACTATGGAAACCACTCCTTACTAAGGTAGATTCAGACCAAAGAGCTTGGCTGAAATCCCCTATTCTTCCATCCTTAGCCTCATCTCTTAAGCTTGGTAACAACTTGGCTTAATTGTTTTATAACCTTCTGGTACATGGCTTTAATGGCTTCGACTCTTTTTACACTTAGTTGGTGATCATCTAAGCTTGGAAGGGGTATTTAGTCCATTGGAAGCTTAGGGTTGAACCCATAGGCAACCTTAAATGGTGGCATGTTTGCTACATTGTGGGCAGTCTTGTTGTAGGCGAACTCTATGATCAGTAGGCATAAATCCCAATAAGCCATGTTTAGACCAATAGCAACCTAGAGCAAAGTTCTTACTATCATATTGACAACTTCAATTTGTTCGTTCATTTAACAGGACATATTGTACAATACCTGGGTTCCCATTCGTCTCCCTAATATCCTCTAGAAGTAGCTCATGAACTTCGAGTCCTAATATGAAACAATGGTTCTAGGTACTCCATGAATTTTGATTATTTCCTGTAAGACAAGAAAAGAGATAGCCAAAGGGTCGTTAGTTTCAGAGCAAGACATGAAGTGTTCCATCTTACTAAATCAATCCATGACCACCATGATGGAGTCCTTCCCTTGGGACGTCTTTGGCAACCCCAACATAAAGTTTATACTTAACTCAGACCACAGTTTGGTCAGGATGGGCAATGGTAAATAATGTCCTTGTTCAACTTGACTCTTTACTTTTCTATAAGTAGTACAACTTTCCAGCATAGATCAGACATCCCTCTTCATTTTTGGCTAAAAGAATTTTGAGGATAGTATCTCATGAGTTCGATGCTAGCCAAAGTTTCCAGAAAATCTTACCTTATGCACCCCACGCACTAATTACTCTTTCATAGAATAGGTCGAGATACACAGTCTCCTCATCCTAAACAAGTATTCATCTTCCCTATGATAGACATCATGTGTTCAGCCTTCCCCACACCTGGCATAGATAGGACCAAAATATGGAACCTTAGCATATAAATCTTTTATTATTGAAAAACTAAGCACCCTAGACTACAACTTAGTTAGAAGGGAATGTCGTCTTGATAGGGCATTAGCCATTACATTGTTCTTTCCATTCTTGTACTTTATGACATATGAAAATCCGTCCATGAACTTGACCCATATGGATTTCCTTCGAGACAACTTGGGTTAGCACTTCAAATATCTGAAAGATTCATGATCAGTGAAGATCATAAACTCTTTGGATAGTTGATAGAGCTGCCATACAATTAGCGCTTGAATCAAGGAGTAAAACTCCTTATCATGGATAGAATAATTTAGTACAGCGCCTCTAAGCTTCTTAGTGAAGTAAGCAATAAGCTAGCCTTCTTGTATCAGTATGGTACTTATGCCTAGTCTAGATACATCACACTCTACTTCGAATACTTTATTAAAGCTTGGCAGAGCTAAGACAGGCATTGTAGTTAACTTCTTCACCTCTTCAAAACTCCTCTACTCCTTTTCTCCCCATCTAAACTCAACATTCTTCTTTGATAGTTCAATGAGTGAGGCTATGATCAAGCTAAAATTCCTTATAAATATGTGATAGAATGATGCCAGGCTATGGAAACTTCTTACGTCAGCCAAAGTTGTTGGCATAGGCTATTCGGTGATTGGCATTATCTATTCATCATTGACCCGCATTCTACCACTACTTACAACAAACCCCAAGAAGATTACTTTAGGTCAACAAAAGTCACACTTCTTTGTATTGGCCTGGAGTCGTTCAGCTAAGAGTTTTGCAAAGACTACTCGAATATGCTCTTGGTGAGTCACTAGATCAAGGTTGTACACTAGGATTTTGTCCAGTAAACCACTACAAATTTCCCTATTAGTTCTCGGAGCATATGATTCATCAATCGCATAAATGTGCTTGGTACGTTTGACAGTCCAAATGGCATCACAAGCCATTCATACAATCAATGGTAGGTCTTAGATGCAGTCTTCTACTCATCACCTTGTCGTATTCGGATTTGATGGTATCTAGATCTGAGGTCAATCTTGGAGAATAATCTAGCTCCATTCAACTCGTGTAGCATATCATCAAGCCTTAGTATGCGATACCTATACTTGATGGTAATGTGATTAATGACTCGGCTATCTATATACATCCTCCATGACCCATCTTTCTTTGGTATTAATAGTGCTAGCATGGCATATAGGCTAAGGGATTCTCATATATACCCTTTCTTCATTAACTCATCTACTTGTCTCCATAGGTTGGTAGCTTGTTTAGGGTTCAGCCTATAAGTAGGCTTATTTAGGAGTGCAGCTCCTAGCTTTAAGTCAATCTCATGTTCTATGCCTTAGATGGGAGGTAGACCTTTCGGTCGGTCGCTTAGGAACAGGTTACAAAGTCATCTAACAAGGTTTTCACCTCGGCAGATAGTAATTCCTCCCCGAATCCACTCATCTCAAGTAACCTTTTGACGAGTAGATAGGTTAGCTCCTCTAGCTCTATTTCTTTCTTTAACTTGGCTCAGGTCATCACCAAAGCCTCTTTCTTTAGGACTTGGCTCAATTAAGTTTGCATGCTTTTAACTTATTTAGTAGCCATGGGGATCAACTTCACCTTCTTGCCCTTATGTTCTAAGGAACATGTATTCTTCCTTTCATTGTATATAACACTTTGGTCAAACATCTACAATCAACTAAGCAGGATATGGGATTTTCTTATGGGCAACACATCACAAAGAACTTCATCCCAATAATTTCTAATATAGATTAGTACAGTCACTTACTTGTTTACTTATAGGGCTCCCTTATCATTAAACTAGAGTAGATGATAAGGTTTAAGATGGGGCTTGGTCGATAACTTTAATTGCTGGACCATGACAGTAGATGCTGCATTGGTGCAACTGCTACTATCAATAATCATTGCACATAGTAACCCATTCACCTTGCATTCAATGTGAAATAGATTTTCTCGCTATTCATCCTTAGGTACATGAGTCACACTCATTGTTCTTCTCAACACTAGGGTAGTAGGCATAAAATTACCCTCCTCATTATAGATGACTTCCTCCTCCTCGAATAGTTTAGTTTGTTCAACCTCTTTCAACTCTTGTACTTCCTCATTAGTATCGTCTATCTTAATGGTCAGCACCTCGCCTCAGATCACCATGGTTTTCTATTTGGACATTGAGTGGCCATATGTCTAAATACTTGACATTTAAAGCACTTTTTCTCACTCACCTTTCTTCTTAAGCTCTAACCTCTCTCAAACTTCCTCAGATGTCCTTCTCCTTTGCTTAAGTAGTTTAAGCAAGTCGAGTTTTAGCAACCTTACTTGGTTTTGACCACACAAGTTTGCTTAGAACATATTGACTATTGTTAGGTCGACTGATAAGGGCTTGAAATCTTCTTGTTCATTTCTTCTTGATCCTCTGGGTAGCTTGGATAGCATCATCAAGTGATCCAATATCCATGGTATCCAAAATATCTTCAATCTCATACTTCAACCCACTAATGAATTGAGACATAGATCGATCTTTAGGCTCAATGACTTTACGTCGAATCATTAGCATTTGAAATTCCTCTACGTAAGCATCAACACTTAATAGTCCTTTTCTCAACTCTTGTAACTTCTTAAATGCATCTTGCAAATAGTAGCTCGAAACAAATGTTCTCCTCATGATTCTCTTCATTTCATCCTAAATCCTAACTTCACGTTCTCCTTCTCTTTTACACATAGATTGCTTATCCTTCCACCAATGGGTGGCATAACCAGTAAACCCTAATACAGTAAGTCTAACCTTCGCATTCTCAAGCACCTCATGATATTCAATCTATTTCTCAATTTTATGTACTTAATCTATGTAATCTTCAACATCACTATTCCTAGAAAAGACATGGATTTGCATTCTTAACCCTTCCACTCTAGGAGCTTAGATGTTCCTTTCTTCAGGTTCATAATATTCTTCTGCTTCATGACTTACTTCCTCATCCTCCTCTTCAATTTCCTCTAATGTTAATTTGTGTCTAGCAACTTAGCCTACTCTTCCAGCTCAGATGGGTTGAATTGGGGCATGACCTCAGCCGTATGGGCCATTGTCTCTCTTTGGTCGTTCATTAGCTTGACCTATGTTGGGACGACTTCTGACTTGCTTATCTTCATTTATGGCAATCATTGGACTAGCTATTAGGTCCGTAAATCGATCCAGTTAGTCATTATAGAGCAGGGTATAGTACTCCCTTGTTGACCTTAGCCATTTTGAATGCTACTCTCTTAGTTACCAATAGCTCCTTGTATACTAGAATCGAACATTGTCGTCTTTTACAAGACAGTAACAGTTGAGATACTATTCAAAAATTCTTTCCATGAATTAGAAGCAAAACAACACCGAATACACTCATAACTAATTAAACCAATACACAATAAACCAAGCAAACTCCCACACTCTGTTTTACGGGTAAGAAACAAAGGAAAACAGAGTACGAAATCTCTTTACTCTAATCACTCTTTGAACACTCATAATAGTAATAACTAACTCTAAAACACTAACAACAATAGTAAAACAATCAAAGTATAAGTAACAAAGGCTTGGTTAGATGTAGCCAAGCTTTGATACCAAGATGATAAGGTCCGATGTAGATGAAAGCACGACTTCCAGAATCGCATGAACTAAGGGGATAAGTCCGAACCTTGAGACAATTCGAAGGATAAATGATAGTTGAAGGTTGAGCGGGGGTCTTCATGCACTGATGATTGATATGACACACCAACGCCTTACATGAGCTTAAGTCACACTTGATATGATGTACAAGTATAGCTGGAGGTCACTCGCCACTACTCTATGCTCAATAGGCTAAATAAGAGTAATCAAGAGTAAGCAACATGCTCACACAAGAAGAAAATATCTGAATGTCATTGTATTAACTGTTGTGACTATTATAATATATAAGTATTTATAGGACCCAATTAGGGTAAATCCTAGCTTAGTATAAATTACAAAAAAGGATTCCTACTAGTAAAGGAAAATGAATAATTTAGAAGGGTAATGTTGTAAACAAGCATAAAGAATATCTGGGGACAGAAAGGATAGTAAGGATGTCGGGAAAGATAGGGCGTATGTCAGTTGTCCATTCTGTAGTCCTAGTGACACTGCTAGCCAAGTAGAGCAAGTTCTAAATAGATTAAGTCGGGGTCAGCAGCTTGACAGGTCAAGTGTTCGGGGCTAGGAAAGGGTTGGTTTAGAAGGTAGCTCATTGTCAGGTTGACTTTAGGTAAACAGCTTTAGATAAGTATCAGCTTGGCCTCGGCATGCATCAAATTAGTAGTATACTAATTCAATACTTAGCCTTGGATAGTTATATTATAGAGAGGTCGGCTACCATCTCGACAACTTCTTGCATGATGTGGAGAGTAAAGTAACTCGGAAGGTTTTATTGGGGAATGTACTGGTCTTTTGAGTTTAGCTCTCCTCAAATAGCTTGACAAACAACATGAGCAAGTCCTTGAGCTCGAGAGCACATGATTGGGTCATGATCCATATCATAACCCATGATATAAAAAGGTTCATTTTAATGTAATTATCTTGATGCAAAGTTAAGTTATGATGTGTACTCTTGAGTTGTAAAGTTGTATTACGAAAGCTGATAATGTAGCGTATGTAAAATTTTGTACAATATTGAGTGTATTGTAAGTTGAAAGTATGGAGATTGAAATGAGTAGATTAAAGAGAAACCAGTATGTAAATGTGACTTGTAGCAAATCATTACACCTTATTATCATGTATGTAGGTGATTACAAATGATGTAATAGTGTATAAATGTACACAAGTGATATTATATTTATAGGCATCAATTCAATGCCACTTTTTATTGAATCGAGACTTGGAAGTTATAGGAAATTGTGTCTATATATATATATATATATATATATATGATATGCTTAATTTTGGCAATTTGTGAATATAAATGGTCACTAGAAGATGTATAGTTAGAATTCTGTAGTGTTAAAGTAAGTAGAAAATGTGCAGTTAGAGGATTGTGTAAAGGATTCAGAAAATCATGCTAACTAATAAATAAATGGACTTTGAGTGCAGGTTAAGTGAAATATTGTGATAATTAAGGAACATGGCAAAGGAAGGAAATAGGAATGTAGATAGATACCTTGGAAATAGAGAACCACGTCCAATTTTACCTACACAACTAGACCTACCGAGGAATGATTTACCACTATCTCCACCTCTCCCTAATATGTTAGATCCTGCTCAATTTGGACAGATGATGACAAATATACATACTATGTCCAACAATAAGGAGATTTAATTTAGCATCTCTTAACGGGTGGAAATGTCATAGGTCGAAGGTAACCCGAAGTGGAGTCGAGAAAACATTGACCTCTAGAGGTTGGTAAGCTCATAGAGATTATCAAAGCCAATTGATACTTTAAAGGAAAGATGGGAAAACCAACCATGCTTGATGATTGGTTGGCTTAGATTGAGCAAAGTTTCGAAGCTTTTTAAGTACCGAAAGCGCTATAGCTCTCATATGGATCTGTCTTGTTGAAGTCGAGAGCACGGATATGGTAGGAATCGAAAGCATGGACTTTGCCAAGACCACTTACATGGCAAATATTTAGAGAAGACCTTAAGAATGAGTATTTTCCTATGAGTGTCCTGAAGAATTAATGAGTTTGAAAAAGGGTGTGATGAATATGGTGCAGTATGAGACAAAGTTTAACTAGTTGATTTAGTATGCACCACAATCCTATTGTAACAACCTGAAGCTCAAGAAAGATCTTTTTCTTAAGGGATTTAAGTCTATGATGAGGTGTAAGCTTATGGACCGTGATTTTAAAACCTATAATGAGGGAGTTGACAAGGCATGTTAACTTGAAAACAATCGGATACAGATGCAATCGGAGTGGAGCAAGAAGTTAAGGAAGGTGAATTAATTTAGACCTACTTTTAAGAGATCCTTCTTTGGTGCTAAAAGTAGTAGTTTGAGTTGAAAAGGAAAGAAGTTAGCCACGATGACTGGCTAGGCAACACAATCAAACAAAGGGTTTAGTTTCTACGATAAGAATAGGAATATCAAATGTTAGAAATGTGGAAACCAACACTACCCTCGCCAGTATGCTCAATTGAAAGTAAAATGTTATCTGTATAGAAATCAAAATGTATTTAGAGAATGCCTAAGGTTAAAGACTATGAAATGTTACCATTGTGGATGAGCTAAACACTTTTCAAGATACTGTATGCAGTTTAGACCCAGAGCTAAGAATGTTGGAAGAGCGAATACTATGATTGTCCCTGCATGTGTCGTTGCATTAGAAAGTATGGATGAGGATACTGAAGAATTTAACAAATGGATGGAGGAATATTTTTGTAAATGTTCAAGTAATGATGATGACGGTATGGATAGAAGTGAACCAGGCTTAGTAATCGGTACGTACAGTAACATTAACTACTAATAAAGAGTCAAAGCATAAATTATGCTTAAAGAGATCATCATACGTAATAAGTAGTATCGTAATAAGTTCTTAAATCTTGTAAGTAACTATAATAATAGTATAATAGGTCAAGGGAACCTAGACAGACAAATAGTGTATACATTATTTTATATGGGAGCTTCTCACTCATTTATCAGCCTGGAAGTCTTGTTAAACGATGGAATTAAAGTAGCTGAAATGAAAATTACTTATAGAATAAGAATCCCTATAGGAGAGCATGTATCAACTCGAAAGGTAGTAAATGAAGGCCAAGTGATGATTTAGGAAAGGGAATCACCAATTAAATTGATAGTATTACCTATAAGTGGTTATGATGTCATTGTAGGGTTTGATTGGTTATTTAGGCATAAAACGAAAGTGGATTGTTGAAACAAGATGGTGATACTAGATGATGGAAACATTGTATTTACTAATAAGACTGAGAGTTGTGGTATGAAGTTAGCTATTATCAAAGTAATTAAGGAAGGGAAAACAAACAGTGGAGACTGGCAGTATTGCTTAGTATTTACCTTAGAAGGGAAGAAGGAAACATTAAGTGTGTTGAAAATATCGATAGTTTGTGAATTTCCTATTGTATTTCCAAATGATTTGCTTGGCTTAACACCACATAGGGAACTGGATTTTACTATTGAGTTAGTTCTTGGAAGTGAGCCGATATCGAGAGCTCCATATAGAATGTCATCAATAGAGTTACAGGAATTGAAGTAGCAATTACAAGAACTTCTGGATAAGGGATTTATTAGCCTAAGTACGTTACTGTAGGGAGCCCCTGTGCTATTTATAAAGAAAAAAAGGATGGAATAATGGGATTGTGCATTGACTATAGAGAACTCAACAAAGTGACAATTAAGAATAAATACCCATTGTCAAGAATTGATAATTTGTTCCATCAGTTACATAGAGCTATGGTATTCTCAAGGATTGACTTAAGGTCAGAATAACATCAACTATAGATTAAATTAGAAGATATACTTAAGAAAGCATTCCATATATGCTATGGACATTATGAGTTTGTGGTAATGTTCTTTGGATTGACGAATGCATCCATTGTTTTCATAGACTTAATGAATAGAATTTATCAGCCTTACTTGGATAAATTTGTAATAGTGTTTATTAATGATGATTTAATCTATTAAAAGGTGAAAAAGGAACATGCTAATCATTTGAGACTAGCATTAAAGAAGTTGGGGGACAATAAGTTACCACATCCTGGCTTAATACGGAATGCAGCATCATACATGAATACCTATTGAAAACTTAACTCAATCTACTCATTCATCAAAAAATAACATTGTTTACATGATAAAAGGGTTGCTATATTGGAGTTCAGTTAGATATTCTATTATATCTTATGTCTACAACATAATATTTACATCAAAACATGAATCGGCTTTATCCTTTGTCAGCTTTACAATAGTAGGATTCCTAACTTAGTATAGGTTCCATACAAAAGTTATTGACTCCGACTCAAGCTCTTAATATATATATCCCCCCTTAGTGTTGGGCCATTTATGATACAATTAACTTAAGGATAAAACATTTTATCCTCTTAACTACTAAAGTTGAGTGAGAGTGGATAACAAACAATATAATATAGACAATATGATAGACAATATTGCATATCACAACTGAACCATTTTAATCATAACTTGGAGGTTCAACTTCACATATGCATCAGCCCAATCGGGCATTTACTGCTAGCAATGTAGTATGCTATGCTCATGTATATGGCATGCATTGGTACCAATATCTTATGCCCTCCAATTTTCTTTCGGTTAGTCGATATAGCTGAACATCTAAATACAACGTTTAAAAACCTATGGGTAATAAGGAGTTGCTTGGGAATAGGACCCCTACCAAATTGGACTATACATTATAGTCTATTATTTTCGAAAAGGGCAACAAGGAGCTGCTTAAGGGTAGAAACCCTAACTTTGCTTTACAAAATTAGATTACATACTGTATTTCACCAAATCAAAGTGGTAACATTGCCAAATTAGACCACACACTGTAGTCTACCAAATCAAAGTGGCAACACTGTAAAATTAGACTACACACTGTAGTCTACCAAATTTCACTATCAAAATAGTTACAACGTTCGGGTAATGCAATCTATATGCTTCCAAAAACTGAGTTCATAAAGCCATATTCTTTCCATGATCACTTGGAAGCCTCATTCTAAAAATTATGACCCGTAGGTCCTTTTTTATACTGTATCTTACCATGCTATGTCATGATATGCAATAACAACTTATCAATTAGCATAATCAATCTTTAAGTTTTATTCAACTTAGTTATTTGATTCTAGTTTTCAAACTCTCTATAACGGAATTCTAGTATCTTACTTAGGGTTCACTTAGGTGAACACTTAGAAGATTGAGTTAGCAATCACTCAACTTCCTTAGTTAGCACAATCAATTGTAAGCATAAATCATCACCTAACATAGAAGCATAACAATTTAACCAGATACGGTTACTTTCATTCAAAATCACCGTATTGACATCCACTATAGTAGCACATAAGTTCACCCAAGATATACACATATTCAATCAATACATCATTAAATAGTGCACAATGTTATGAGTAGCAATATATCTACTCCAAGCATAGGGTAGATCCACTTACCTAGGCTTAGTAATAGCATAATAACCTATGCTTTGTGATGTAGTCCTTCCTTCCTTAGCAAACCTATGAAAATATAAACATGGTTTCCGAGTTAAGTAACGGTCAAATCTAAATTCTCATAAATTTCCTTACCATGCCTTTAAACTTCTTTTAACCATATCTTACTCATTTCCTATTTGATTTTAGTAAATTTTATGTCGGCATGATTATTTTTTCGAGCACTATTAGGATATCTTAAAAATTAAGTCTATCAATATTATTAAGGTCTAAAAATACCTTTTTTTTTCATAATTGACCCAAATAAGCTTCGATACTAAACTAAAAACCCTAAAAATCACATTTTCCAAACTTATCCAATAACTCTTAATATACCCCCATTGTGTTCATTTTATGTAAGTTTGATAAGTATCTTACTAGTACTAATTACTATATTATATATTAAGCTAATATATAAGCTTATATTAGGAAAATACGTAATAAATAGTATATGAGCCCGATTAATTTAAAAAAAAAATGCTATAGAATTATAAAAACATATAGTTTAATTATTGACCATGAATTATATTAAACTAGCTCTTATCAATATCTATAAAAATAACGGTTTTAGCTCGAAATTTCAAAAAATTAGGGAAAATAAACAAATTTATATGTGAGATAAAAATTAAATATTCCAAATATCATTATAAACATGTAGGGCTCATTCATTAATTTAATCAAAAACTAATTATTTTAATAATTTGGTAAAATTGGCAGTTTTATTTAAAATAATTATAAAAAATAATAAACATGGAGATTTTCAAAAATTCTTGTTATTGCAATTTAATACATTATATAAGTGTGTTATAAAAATTTTTTTAGGCTGAAGTAGCATTATTTAATATTTTGAAAATTTTATTTAAAATTTGTCTAAATAGGGCATGTTCTTAAGCAAGTACCTTAAATCAATGTTATTTTAAGAAAATAAAACTAGCACATGAAATTACATGTAAAATAACATAGGGGAACCAAATTTCATAATTTTATGAGGTAATTTGATATTTTTAGTGATAATGAAAATCAGATAGTAAAATTTGACTCACCGGCGTAAGGTGTGTCGGCCACCACCCTATGTTAGCTTAGTTTCTCTCTCCACCATAACTTTAAGTTCCAAGTGGCTCCTTATCAGATTGCCTATTGCCTTAGGAACTGTAATTCATCATATTTTCCTACTATTTTCTTTTATTTTTTCTGAATTTTTTTCTAATTTTTATAAATTAAATTCTTCTATTTTTAGAGTACTAAAATGTTGCAAATGAGGGTTTGGGACCTATTTATATTTTTTGAACTTTGCAGAATTAAATAAAATTTGGACATGTATATTTCACATGTTAATTTTTCATTTTGCTAAATGACATGTGTCATCTTCTCATCAATCAAGTGTTGACTCATCAATTCCAATTAATACTAAGTTGACACATCATTTGGTGATCATCCATCTAATTTTTTAATTAATTTTCTATTATTTTACCTAATTTTGATAATTTATTATTATTATATGTATATATTTAGTACATATAATGTATATCACATGTAAATACATGTATATTATGTATAATTCAACTTCATTTATTATTTTTGAAAGTTAATTAACTTATCTCTAATATATCACTATATCTAAAAGCTCGAATTTTACAATTATCGGCTTTATCGATAAATTAACGTTTTTCTCAAATTAATATTTTTATATAGCTTATTTTGAGAAATTGAATTTACTTAAATTATTTCGTTTAACTTTTCTAACTTTATTATAAAGTTTGAAATAAAATAAATAACTTAGTCCCCCTAAATTTAGGGGCTCGAATTCTAGGGTCACTGAATTGGCTCAAAATCCTAGGATATTACATAAGTTATATGCAAAGTTGAGAAAATGTGACTACAAGTTAGAGAAGATAGTGTTCTTATGTCATATAATATCCCGTGAAGGGATTTTGGTAGATCTAAAAATGGTTAAGGCTGTAGCTAATCAGAAATAATCTACTACAATTACTAAAGTAAGAAGTTTTCTAGGGATGACAGGATATTATGAAAGGTTTATTAAGGATTTTTCAAAGATAGCACAACCTTTAACTTGGTTAGCTTAGAAAGATGTGAAGTATAAATGGATTGAGGAATGTGACTGAAGGTTCTAAGAGTTAAAAGATTGTTTGATCATAGCTTCAATATTTACCCTACCTAATCTAAGTAAGTCTTATTGTGTTTATAGTGATGCCTCTTGAAATGAGTTAAGATGTATTTTGATGCATGATGTCAAAGTAATTTCTTATGCTTCTAGGCAATTAAGGTCTCATGAGAGGAATTACACCACATGATTTGGAATTGGCAACTATTGTGTTTGCTTTAAAAATACGGAGACATTACCTTTTGGTCAACATTGTGAGATTTATATTAATCATAAGAGTTTAAAATATTTCTTCACTTAGAAAGAATTAAATCCGAGATAAAGGTGATGGTTCAAACTAATTAAGGACTAATTTGACTATTAACTATCACCTCAACAAGCAAATATGGTGGTTGATGCTTTAAGTCGTAAAAATCATGAGCAAATAGCTTCTTTATTAACCACTCAAAATGATTTGACTCGGGAATTTGAGAAACTAAGAGTTGAGTTTAAGTAGCTTAATGAGAAGGTGCAATTGATGAACTTAATTGTTCAATTGACCCTATTGGAGAGAATTAGGATGCAACAAGAACAAGATTTAAGTTTAAAATTAGTGAAAGAAAAGTTAAATTTAGAGGAAGTACTGGATTTTCATATTGATGAAAAATGATTACTATGATTCAAAAATCGAGTTTATGTACTTAAAGATGCAAAACTGAAGCAAGAGATCATGGATGAAGTACATGTTACTAGATATACATTAAGCCTTAGAGGAAATAAGATGTATAGAGACATAAAAACCATGCATTGATGGAAGGGAATGAAAAAGGATGTAATTCAATATGTAGCAGGTTGCACTATATGTCAACAAATAAAAATTGAGCACCAAAGACCTAGTAGAATGTTACAACCATTAGAAGTATCTTAGTAGAAATGGGATAAAATCATGATGGATTTTTTAGTGAGACTTCCCAAAATTAGGGTTGGATATGATTCTATTTAAGTAGCTGTTGATAGGTTAACGAAAAGTGCACACTTCTTGGCTTATTAAACTGGTGACTTGATGGGGAAATTGGCTAAGTTATATATACAAGAAATTATTCGGTTGCATGGTGTACTAGAAAGTATCGTTTTTGATAGAGACAATCAGTTTGTATCAAAATTAAGGGAGAGTTTACATCGATCTTTAGGAATAAAGTTGCACTTTAGTACCTCTTATCATCTACAAACAGTTAGTCAATCAAAGAGAATGATTCAAATACAAGAATATAAACTTAGAGGGTGTATATTAGGATTTGGAGGAGATTGGGATCAATATTTTCCATTTGTAGAATATGCTTATAACAACAATTATCAAACAACCATACAAATGATACCATTCAAAGCATTGTACAAAAGGAAGTGCTGATCACCATTATATTGGGATAGTGAGGAGCATATGATGATAGGACCTGAATTGATTCAACAAACTAGTGACAAAGTGAAACTTATTCAACAAAGGATGAAAGTAGCCCAAGATCGTTATAAGAGCTAGCAGATATGAAGCAAAGACCTTTGGAATTTCAGGTTGGAGACCATGTATATGTGAAGATAAGTCCATTTTAAGGATTTAAGCAATTTGATACGGCTAGAAAGCTAAGTTCGCGTTACATTGGACCCTTTAAAGTATTGGAAAGAGTTAGAAGTGTAACGTACTGACTTGCCTTACCCCCAATTCTATCGGGATACCATGACGTATTCCATGTATCTATGTTAAGGAAGTTTGAGAAGAATCTGGATGCAGTAGTGGAAATAAAGCCAATTGACTTACAAAATGATTATATAGTGGAAGAATAACCTATCCAAATACTTGATAAACAAGTTCAGAGACTATGGAACTGAGATGTGGAATATGTAAAAGTCTGTTGGGAAAGTAGCCCTTAAGCAAAATTAACTTGGGAATCGAAGATGGCGATGCAGAAGAAATACCCCTAGTTGTTTTAGAAATCAGATTAGTAAATCTTCTTATTTTGATAAGTGATAATTGAATAAATATTGGAGTATTTAGTTGTTGTATTAGGTAGAGTAGATAATTAAAGTTTTGAGAACAAAACTTTTCTAAAGAAGGGTAGAAATGTGAGCTCTGTATTTGATAAATAAGGATCGAGTTGGTAAATTTAAGGTATCAATAAAACTAATCTGATTAACTTAAAAACTTATCAATAGGCTCAAGATATTAGTTGAAGAAACCCTGTAGACTTAGATATTAAAAATAAAATAATAATATAGTTAAAATAGTAAACTTTAACTATATTACGTATAGTTTACCGTAATTGTGTAGAATAGGCTTTAGTAGTTTGTAAACTTTTAAAAATGAATTATATATAATAATAAAAGTATTATAAGATAAAAAAATAACATGTGAAATATATACATATGTATTGTATGTAATTTTTTATGTATATACACATAACCAAAACTAATTAAAATAGCCAAAATATAATATTTTTAAGCCAAATTAAGCTAATTAAATCCATGAACATTATTAAAGTATTTATACTATTTTGGAATGGTTGGATTGAGTAGTAAAATGAGGAGTTATAGAAAATTGCAATTTAGTCTTTAAAAGTGAAGTTGGTGACATGGTTATTTTGTTGACATTTGGTAAATTGATGGATTAGGATGTAAGGCATAAAGAGTTGAGAAATAATGAAGCTAAGGAAGGTTGTTTAAAGTGTTACTTAAAGTTTTAAATTGACCCTATAGTGAAAACTTGAAAGAAAAGTGAGTAAATTAACTAATTATAAGATATTGGTTAAATGTAGAGGATAATTCAAATGTTTTGTGAATGACCTATGCATTAAAATGATACTCAAAGAGTGAGTTAGAAGGAAAATTTATGAGTAAAATGTAAAAATAGAGGACTCAAAAGCCTAGTTAGAGGATGCTGTTCCTAAAAGACTCTAGAGATAATAAGGTCAAAGTGTAGCTTAGAGGGTAGTTTAATAAGAAGTTTAACTTGGAGAAACTCTAAGGTTGTGTTAAAGGATAAAATTGATATCACAATTGACCTCTGTATAGCTCAGAGAGTAACTCATAAGATTTTTTTTACAAAAGAAAACTACTATAAAACCACTCAAAACCTAACTTAGAAGATTGAGCAGTTTAAGGTCACTTGTAAGAAAAATCATTGATTGGTTAAGAAATCATGATTTTTAAGTGGAAATAACTTATAAAAATTACCAAAAAACAACCAAAAATGTATAAAACAAACTAATGGATAATGATTCAAGGCAAGGAAACTAATTTATTGCGTATTTTTAAGGACAATTGAAGATCAAGGAGGCAACGGTTAGGAGTAGTTTACCAGTGGATGAAGGTAAGTTGGGATCGATGCTTCATGACATGTTGAAGTATCATATTAGGATACTTGGAGAATTAAGAGTGTTTATCTGTGATTGTAGCTAGATTATTTGTGCGTATGCTATATATATGTTTGTGATACTGATTAATGATTGAGAGTTAAACTCCGAGTGTTGTTTTTTGCTTAAATATATCATGTTTAGCATATATGAACTTAGTTGCTCACCTTATAATCTAGATTAATCTAAAGTTGACTAAAATCTAACTTGACATTCATGATAACCCAATAGGGGTAATGATTAAGTTATCAAACTAAATACTGATACTTCGATGAGGACAGCAGACATGATTATTTTTTCACCCTTAATCAAACTAAGTGATAGGATAAGGGGTCGTAGTAAAGTTGAGAACTGTAGTTTGAATGTTGTCTAGGGTGAAGTTATTCTCCATTGCATAAGTCTAGATTTAGTTTGATAGTGTCACGTTAAAACTTCTTAAATCTAAGTTAGAGTAGACAAAATTTCTCTAACTTCACGATGGATTAGTTAAACATTATATAATGATCTATCATTTTCTAGTTACATTTGCATTTAAATAATGATTGAACAACCTTATTTATTAATGTACTCTTATGACTAGTCCCTTTTTAATAAGCTAGTTGAGCTCACATCCCAATATATTATTTTGCAAGTGTAGAGTAGTATCCAAAGATGCTTTGTTGCAATTGTTTGCAAGTTAGTTTCGATGAATTGGGATGTGGGGAGTTAAAGGCTAATGAATAAAACAATGTTTATGTTACTTTTGTTTTTTTTCTTTTATGGGAAGACTATAAGGTTTTCTTAAGAGCTCTTATAATTTTCATTAGCTCGTTGATATATCTATAATATGCAATGTGGTCTTCCTGTAGAGATGTACAGATCTTTTGAAAACTTTAGAACTTCTAATGTATATAAAACTATGTAAAAGATTTAATCTATCTTTAAATATACGAAGATATGTTTTGTAAAGTATTACTCCATAGGTCTTATATATTATAGCTGTCCATTTGACTACTTCAAGGCTGGTTAAGTTGTTGTTTGCCTTATGTAGACTATAGTTACTGTAACAACTAAAGAGGATAGCTTCTAACGTAGGTTGGTTTACATGGTGTATCTATTATGACTCCTCAAATTTAGGGCATGATATTAACATTTGTAAATTTATATATAATTATATTTGTATATTACAATATAGTTATACATGTATAGATAGAACTACACATTATATTGCTATTACAAAATATGTAAATAAAATTTATATATTTATCTATGCATTATCCTTATTTTATATCTACTATTTGACTTTTGATATGGCATATTCTTTTGCTTGCATGAAGGTCCCATGCTGAAATTTGAAAAGCTAAAGAAACAATAGTGCACCATAAGGAACTCATTTGGAAACCCTTTGTACATCAATGAGGGTTAATTACATAATTATGCATTAATTAAGGTATAGTTATAGTTATTAAAATTGCGAATCAATAACATAATTTTATAAGTTTATGATTTTATGATTTTTTCTTAGTTAAAATGAATGTAAAATAATTTATATGTAAACTTTTGGTAAAATTATGAATTTTAATATTCGATTCTATAAACTTAAAATTTTATTAATTTTATATGATTCTATCAATTATATGCATTATATGAATAGTACAATCTTGATTTTAACAACTATAGGTAGAGTGCAATCACAATTCCACCTTCTAAGAGTTGGAAAGAATCATGATTCCATCTTCTTAAAATGCATCCAAATATAGGAAAAGGAATTGGACTCAAAATTATGATTCCATTTTAGGTCCATTCAAACCTAGCAAACATAATAATAATGTATAGGAAAGTAAGAACAACTAAAATGAAGAAAAATTATTAATTTACTAGAATAAACCATCAATTGTTTTTAAGATAAATGATATATTCTAATTTGAAGGACTTTTGATAGAATTTATTAGTAAAATGTTATATTTTAAGAGATTTGACATCAAAATTGTAGAAGGTTGAAATTGATTTCTAGATTTTTAACTTAATAATTACTTAGGATTGACTCTTTAGACTAAGTGACAAGATAAAAAAAGTCAAGTTTATGAACTTGTGAGTTAGGAGGATTTATGGAGAATCATTATGGTAGGCTTTGAGTATGAATTGTTAACTAACTATCCATTAGTTACTAATTTGTCTTAGAGAAGCTCATGTACTTACGATTGATTTACATTTTAGAATAAAATGCAGAGGGGATAGGATAATTATGCCTTGATAGCAACTTTCTAAAAATAGACTAGAAATTTATATTCCATGGTTTACTTTATCTAATTTTTTATTGTAGGGAATACTGATTCCATGTTTATTTCACTTCATTTATTACAGTATCAAATTGAGAATATGACCAAAAATATCAATATGCTCATATATGATTTTATTTTCCACATTAATTAGGAAACATAACTAACCAATCACTTGAACATTTTGTTCCTTCTAAAGAAGGAACAAAAAATTTCACTCTATAAATTGTATTAATTATTCCCTCTATAGAGGGAATAGAAAGGCTCTTGAGAATAAAACTTTCAAACTAATTTTTAAGTAATTAAGATAATAAGAAGTATTTCAAAAGTAAGTATTTCATTTCCTTTCTATTGCCTTCAAGTAAACAAGTCGTTAGAGAATTCTTTTAAGGATTTGAACTTAAGAGAAACCTACATTTGGATCTATCAAGATAAGGCCCATCTTGGTTGTCAACTATCATGTGATTAGGTGGGCATTGTCGACAATCAAACTTAATGAATATTTAGACCTCTTCCTTATTTTGAGGGAAAAAAAAATTGCATTTATAACCAAGTTTAGTACAAAGAAAACACTTCCTTTACCCAAAAATCATTAGGTTGGCATTTTATAACTTCTTCACTTATCATATTGCGTTCGAACTCCTTAAAGCTTATTCGTACCCTTCCTTGCTACATTTCGCTCTTAGTTATCTCATTCGTGTCATCTAACATCACTCTTCCCAAATCACAAATAGCAAGAAAAAAAAAATATCATAATACTTATGTGGCCTCTTCGAAAAATGCTTTAATAGTATCAATATATGATATGTCTTAACGAATAGTAGATATATCAATAAAATTTTAACATATAAGTACATGGATCGACTATTAATAGTATATATTTAAATATTATTAATATTTATTCACAATTTATAAAAACAGATAACTTGTTAGTACTAATGATTTATTCACCATTTACTCACAAAAAGAAGATTTTTTTTCCTGATCGCTTTATCTTCATCCCCATGTCTAAAACATCAATCTTTTTGGCTTTAATATTTTGGAGTTTTTATACTAATATTAGTAAAAGTGCGTTACCATAATACTAACTAATCTAAATCAATAATTTACTAAAATATAATCTACACCATCAACTCTATCAAAATAGACTAATCTGATATTTGAACAATAAGTTAAATTATTTTATTATAGAATAACTTGTTAAATTATTATAGTAAATTATTATGATCAACATTATAATAATATTATATTATTAGTATTATCAATAAGAAAAATTATATTTTATATAAAATTAAATAGGAAAGTGTGTAACAACTTTATCCACGACTGAAAAGGACTTTTAAAACAGCCATTATTGCTTCATTTAAGGGAAATATCACATCAAAAAGAATCTCGTCCTAGCTTTGTTTTCGAAGAAAGGCCTATAAAAAGCCAAAGCTACGCTCAGAGGAACATCTACTGCTCTTTCTTATTTACAAACCTCTTCCTGTGAAACAGAAGCCAAACTATAACTTTATCCCTGCACTTCACTTCACTTTACTTCTCTCTCTCTCTCTAATTTTTTCTCTCACTTTCCTTCTTACGTCTTCCCGGAAGCAAAATAGGAAAAACTCTCCCTAAGGGCCTTGCCTATCTTTAAATTCATGGAAACCAAACTAACACCGACGTCCAGTTTCGTCCACTTCAGAATAATCGCGAAGCTGTTTCGCTTGGTTGAGCTTTGCCTCGCCTTGGTCTTCATAGTCTGGATTTCAGCTCGCGTTCCATTCGCGTTCAGAATCTCCTGTGACTGTTTCCGTCAACTCTTATTCGTTATCTCGAAGCCTCTCTTCATCTTCGCTCTATTTAACGTAATTGCTGCCACCGTAATCGCCATGTCAAGGCGGTTCAAGGAGAAAAACCTAAGTGAAGAACACTTCGAGAACGAATTCTACGAAGAAATTATTAAAGAAAGGGAAACTCGAATGGATGATGTTAAACCTAAACTCTCTCTTCCCAGCGAAGAAGAAGAAGGAGAAGAATATGATGATGACGAAGAGAATGTGTTTCATGACAAGCAGATCATAAGCGAAGTTCACTCACTTGCTAAGTCAGCGTTAATGTCGGATTCGGATTCGGATTCTGAATATCCAAAGGTCTACAGGAGTACGCAGTCGGAGAGAGAGAAGTGCGCGAGGGATCTCCGGCGAGTGGCGGCGAAGAAATACTGGAGTCCCAATGAGGAGTCGCCCGAGAGTTTGTCCCCGAGGGACGATTTGAGCAGCGAGGAGTTTCAGCGGATAATTGATGATTTTATTGCGAAACAATTGAGTTTTCGGCGTCAAGAGTGCTTGGCTGTTGTTGATTCAAAAGCACTTGTTAGCGCTAATTCTGTATGAAAATTGGAAATAAATGTGAGTATACAAGAAGAAATAGGTAAAAGAAAACATAGAGAATTTGAGATGAGCGCAGTTGCGATTTACAAATTTTAGAAAGACTATGGTCAGATTTGCAATTATTTTTGTTTTATATCTTGAAATTATACATCGGTTCTCAAGATTTTCTGTTTTTCTTTTTTCTTTTTGGCCAAGTTTTTCTTTTTTCCTTTTATGTTTATAATTAGATTTAATTTTGATCAGATTTACACTGTGAGGAAAGCTACAAAACGGAAAAGAAAAGAAAAAAAAATCAATGAAAACGGAACCTTTTCCCCAGTTTGGATACCCAGAGTGAAAATAGAAAAAATTGGATAGAAATATTTCTATTTCTCTTTATTGGTTAGTATAAAAGGAATGAAAAGAAATAAAATAAAATAACAGTGTGACCAAAATATATATCACTTATTTTTATTTTCCTCCCTTTTTGAGGATATTTTCATAATTTCATAACTTTTCCATTCAATTCCTTTGATTTCTACTAAAAAGTAGAGAGAAAATATATTACATGCTAAGTGAAAATAAATCATATCATTTCTATCCATTCCATCTCTTTTCCACTTTTTAAAAGTTTATCCAAACACAAAATTTTCCACTGAATTCTGTAGTTTTGCGTCCATCCAAACACAGTGTTAATGCGGAAATCTTTGGACTTTCTTCCTTCACTTTCTAACTTACTTGACTGGCTAGTGACTTGCGGAGGATATTCATTCCTGCTTTCGTGTTTTAAGTATGAGCAATTCAGAGGAAAATAAAATAATATAAAAAAAGTTAATAGAAAATGATGTTGACAAAGGAGGAATAAATTTTTGAATCAACCGAATTAGAGGCAAAACTTGTATACTTTAAGGCGGTTCATCTGGAATTTTGGTAGCTTTTTCCGTCCGTTTTATTATCAGGTGTTTTTTTTTAATCATTACCATCGTTTCCATACCATTTTAAAAGTATATTTATTAGAATAAAATACAAAAAATATACTATATTCTTATAAAATTAAATACTTAATAAATTCCTTAAAATTCAACTTATTTATTTTTGCATTATCTAGTTTTACAAAAAAATAAAAATAATAATAACAATAATTTTTTTTAAATGAATAAACATATTTCTTAAGCTTTTTCTTTTGAGCATCTTTTAACATTCAAGTGGCAAGTTTCACTCACCAATGACCATTTTCATAGTAATTATGATAAATAGAAAATAAACATTTTATTTAAATAGCAGGTTTGAAACCGAAACATAATAAACACAAAATGAGACAGTTTTGAAATTATAAGTCTAGATAAAACATAGATAGAAATAGAAAAAAAAAAAGAAATAAAAGGACCTAAAATAACCTACCTTTGTTTCAGCATTTTAAGCCTAAAAGAAAAATATTAAAGTTAATTCACGGAATACTCAATATAATTAAGGATGGTAATTGAGCAACCTACGTGCCCCATGTACCAATATTTATGTGCTTTGCATGCTTGTACTTTTTCACGTGCAAGGCCTATCATGCTCACGTGCGTAATTGGGTTTCGGATGCTCATACTTTGTATACCACTCGTTTATTCACATGTCTCTGTATGTCCGTAATTGCGCCTCGACTATAATATCAAAATTGCCTTTTTAATATTTTCGGGCATTTATGATGATCAACGGTATTATATATTTTAAATTTTTCTAAGACCAAATATGGACCGTATGTATTATACTATTGATATATATTTACACGATAATTTATGGAGATTATCAAGTAATTTAATAAATAAATATAATGCGAAAAATAATAACTACATATATAAGTTTTTTTCTTGAAATATTTTTACATACATATAAATATATACGTTGAATATATATAAATGTATACGTTAAAATAGTAAGTAAAAAATATATAATTGTATATACGTATGAATATTTACATGGATAGATGTGTATGTTAATACATAAATATGTGGATGTATTTATGTACATATAATATGTACACATATATGTGGAATATATACGTATGTGTATACCTCTATGAAAGCACATATGTATATACTTGAAAATATGTACGGACAAATTTGTACAAATACATGAACAAATATATACATATGAAATGTATAATTGGGAAAAATACATACGTGTATATTTGTATATGTATAAACACGTACATATGTATATAGAAATATATATGCACAAATTTGTATAAATATACGGATAAGACAAATATATGAGTACAAAATATATACACATTGGTACGTATATATTATAGATATATATATGCATAAATGTGTGGAGGAGGCACAATATATTAAATTTACCAATTTTATATTATATGCATATAATTCCATATATAAACAAATGACAGTAGAAAACAATTGACTATTAACAAACCGAAAAGGACTTTCTATTAATAAAAAACAACTTTATTTGTTTACATAGAAAATGAGAAAGAAAAGAAAAAAAAAAAAAAGAAAACATACACAAAGAAAAAAACAATCCTTAATTTCATCGAAAGATGGGAATACATAATTTGATGCTTAAGCAACACTAGGACTAGGTGAAGGGGGTGAGAGCTGGCACTAAAAGCCATGCCAATAGAAATATGCTTGTTATCGAGTTTACATCTCGTCTATTCGATTATGTTGCCTCCTTTTTTCGAATTGAATATCTGCAACATCATTCTCAATAGTTGATACTTGGTTTTCAATGTTCCATACACCTCTTCAATTCTTCGTAAAAGTTCCCATCATCTCTTGTTGGTTGGTCATCATTGTTCTAAATCAACAAAATAATTCTTCTACGGTAAAAGGTCTAGGGTTTTGTTGTTGCTCTTATCATCCTTGGTCTCTTGCCCCTTAATGTTGACCCCATGGGACAAGGTTATAATCATTGACATCTAGTTGCCCCCTTTCACTCTTACCTGCATGTTCTTGCTACTACCCTTACTTTATCCACTAATCAGTTTCCTCATCATAATAAAAGTGTAGTCTGTTTTTGATATGGTTAGGTTTAAGATAGATTTCATCATATACAATGCATAATTACTTAGGCTAAACCTATTGGAGAGAAGAATATGCTTGATGAGTTGGCCATAACTTAAATACTTATCCCTTTATGAAAGCATATGAAGGAAGTAGTGATTAACAAAATGGCTAATATTGATTGGTCTCCTTTCCATCATACAGAAGAGTAGGAAAAGATCTTCTTTGCTGAAGAAATTAGTGTTCAATCATAGGGCAATAGAATTGATGATTATGTGGTGTAAGATTTGGGTATGCAGTGGAAGATCGCTAGCTATGAGATGCTTTAAATGTTAGCCTTACACCTTGTATGAACATATTTGCTACTAAAAAATACGTAAGAATTCCTTTGACATGTCCTAATTTGCTAGCATATGTGTAGCATCTGCATTAAGCCAATTGAATAACTCATTGATAAGAACCAGCGTGACTTTCAAAACTTAGTCGAACATGTAAGTGGTGATGAAGCCAATACCCTTATTCGTTTTACAGTAGGGTACAATGTCATCATGGGGATAGACAATATTAGAGGTTGCGTTAGAGTAAAATATACAAACCAAATTGGCATATATCTCATTCTCTAACTCCACTAATCCTAGAAAACTTATCACTTCAAGAGCACCTTAGAAATCATAAATTTGGTAGAGTTCTTTAAAGTCATACGATCGGGTGGGGAAAACATTTTGAATGTGGAATCCATCCATAAAATGACGTCGCATTTAGGGGTAATAAGATGCTTTAAGTAAGCCTTGGCCGGACTACTTAAAGGGGGTGGTGGAGTAAATAAGTGTGCTTAAGGGTACTTACCCTTGATTTGTGTTTGAGATCGAGTGGTGCAACGTTGTGATGTGCCTTCTATGGTAATTCTTTGGAAAAAAAAAATGATTTTGATAAAGTAATTTCACTTGGGAGAGAGTATGAATATGAATGAAATTAATAAGGAAAGAGTGCTGGAAATGTGAGGGTAAATAGAGGAGTGGTTGCATATTTATAAAGTAAAGAAGGGCATATGGCCATTGTGCCAACATGTCCACATTATGACCAAATGTGGGTACGTTAGTGCCTAATAGTTAAAAAAAATTGATTATTAGGTGCCAATATGCCCATATCTAGTCACAACGTATGCACGTTAGTACCCAACAATTAAACAAATTTGAACATTGAATGTCAACGTACTTAAGTCTATTTTTTAACGTAGGCACATTGGCTTAATGTTCAAATTTTGATGCATATTAAGTAGGTCAATGTAAACATGTTGGGCCCAAACGTATCCATATTGTTTCCGGCTAAGAAAAAATTTGTTAGGCGAGAATGATTGCCCAATTAATATTTGTTATGCATGTTAGGCGAGAATAGCTCAGTTAAGCCTAACATGCCTATGTTGGCTTACCTAACTTTTGTTAACATTGTTAAATTATATTACATATTTACATTTGTTAATTAAGTAATTTGTTAATGATTCATTTGTTCAATAACTTACTATTTAGTAAATAATTTACATAATTTATTAAAAATGTTATTGTCCATTTATTAAAAAATATTATTTATTAAATAATTTATTATTCATTGAATAATTTATTTTTTATTAAATAATTTATTTTTCATTGAACAATTTACTATTTATTAAATATTTTATTATTCATCGAACAATTTATTATTTATGGAATAATTTATTATTTATTTAAAATTTTATTATTAAGTAAATAATTCATATATTAAAATAACATATTATTTAGTAAATACCATGTTTATTAAAGAATTTATATTATTTACAATAAATAAAGGGCTACACAAACTAATCGTGTGCTTGTTCCTAATATGCTTAAGCTTCAGTGCTCGTGCTTCATGTACTTGTGCTTCCAAATTTTATTAAGTGCCCATGCCTGGGTCGCCTGAGCATAGGCTTGCGTATCCTTATGACCACTTACCATCCCTAAATATAATGAGATTGGTTAAGACCCACATTTCAAGTAGAATAGTAGTCATCTATTTATATACAATGCTACATTGATTGGTTACATCGTGAATAATTTTGCACTAACACCATCATCTTACTAGATTCTCTCCCTAAACAAATAAAATATTTAATCATTTGAAGAATGTATTACCTTTCATCATCAATAGTGGAGTTTGATGCTACCGGTTACAACCATATGTTTGTATATATTAAGATTGTCTCCTTCTCTTCCCTCTTACTTCTCTCCTAATCATCATTTACTTATTATTGACATATTTCATCTTAGACAATGTCTAATAATATGTGTATACAACATACATTTGACCACTAAATTCAACCTTCTACACTTGCAATCTACTTGTAATTTATCTACTCTCCTCACTTTATAGTTTATATACATTATTTTTAATAACTACTTGAAACCAAAGCTTTGCAAATTTTTTCTAACTCTTATACTTTTGGGTTGTTAAAAAAAAAATTACATTTTAAGGTTAAGAATTATACATCATAAATATTTATGTGAAATTCCAATTCTCATTTAAAAATTTAGTTTTATTTAGGTTTTGTAATAATCTTTTTATTTACAAAGTAAATTGTACCTTTAGCTATTAATATTTCCTTACTACTCTATTTGAATCATCAACCTTTTATTATTTTTCAATAGAGTCCTCAAATGTTTTTCAGTTTTTACAAATTAAGGCTTTTGATAACTTTGTTAAGTTTTCTATCTATTATTTATACATGATAACACCTTATTGGTTAATAATAATTAATTTAAATAAATAATATTTCTAAACATAGGTTAAGTCAAATTACACTCAATCGGGGCCTACCTATCTCTTTGGCTTACAAGGGCCCACTTGCACATGTTAATCTATCTTGAGGACCTAATTTCACTTTCACACCAAGATTAAAGACCCTCGAGAGAAGTGACTTGACATTAGCATACCCTAATGGTATGAAGGCCATGATAAAGCACCATCCATGACAAGACCTATTAACTACTCCAAGCTATGCCCATACTACCTAAGGGATATGCACTTAGCAGGTGATATGCATCCTATTAAGGAGGACATATTACCATCTACTTGTTACTATCCCAAGGACGAAAGTTTAAGCCATTATCAAGGATTACTGTCTATGTATCCAGATCTTAAGAGCTCAGCCCCTCTAATAAATCCTCTTAGGCAACATTATCGATACGGATTGCACCTCGAGACTCAAATTACAATGCCAACCCAGATGCATATATTCTCTTTATCTATATCTCATTTAAATGTTGATATTGAATGTTCTCCCTTCTCTTCAAGCCTTTCCGTTAACTTGAGCATTAGAGTGTAGGCATTGGAGCCATCGCTAACGCACTCTTAGCTTATATCTTATCTTTGGTATGCTTAGTATCAAATTCGACTAGACAAACAAGTCTAAGAGAACTTTCAATCATCAACGATACATAAATAAAATAAAATAAAAAATTAATAGAAAAAATTGAAAAATTAATTTAGAATAAAAAAGGGCATAATATTAAAAAAAAAAGGAATCTCTTTCTAGTGAATTGGTGATCCTCTCCTCATAACTCTTGTATTTTTTTTTTATTCTTCTTTTGCAAAAAGTGCAAACAACACTAATGTTTGTTTGTGTCTATTATATACATACATATATATATATATATATATATATGAGAAAGAGAGAGAGAGAGACGGAAAGGAGGATGAGCAATGATCTTGAGCGAAAAGAGAAGAAGGAGAGGTGATAGTCCTATCATCTCTCTCTTACAAGCTTCCATGCATCGATATTCAATCAGATGTAAGTCTAATGAAAATAACTTTGCTCAAACTTAGTTTAAGGGATTATACTAATCTATAAAATGTGTAATATGACAAAAGCTATAGGATGTGCAATAACTAGCTTCAAGACATTTAATCTCCTAAGGTCCACTTGTTTGTGACATCGATTGAGCATGTCTTCAGCTTAATCATAACCCTCTCAAGTCACTTAATTAAGTTTTGGAAAGGATCTTATCCTCTTCACCAATGTCAAGCTCAATCATGTTACTGAATGCTTATTGTAAAAGGATGATCATATGCATATCTTGATTAATTGTTTAGCAGGTTTAATATTAGTTCATTTATTAGGCAATAAAGCAACAACAAACATTCAACAATATAATAAGTGCCCCATTACATCTATCAAGCCATATTCGTAAGTTATCATGAAGTGTATCTAAAACATCCTCGTTAGATTAGTAATTAAATCGTAAAATCATTTTAGCTAATATTGTTAAAAATCGCTTCTTAATAGTTAATTACTCAATTTAACAAACTTTAAGCAATTGTAGATTCTTTCTAAGCATTTTCTTTAGTATATAAGTATAAATTAAGATTCCAATTTAATTATTTTAAAATACTTATTTTACGTACAAATTAAATATATTAAATTTTATTTTACATATAGGATATAAGGATTTTATTTGTACTTTATATTACAATATTTTTATCTATAAGTTATTATCTTAAATAATATATATATATATATACATTCTTATTTTAATTAATTCGTTTTTTCTTTTTCTTTTTCCTTTTCTTTATAAACCTACTCTACATTTTAGAAAGTCCTAGAATGATTTACCCTAAAACCTTACCCTAAACCCTATTTCATTTTTTTCCCTAACCGTAAATGTTTTTCTCTCTCTCGACTCTCACTCACTCTCAACTAATCATTGCATTTCTCTTAGCATAATCCCCCTCTCAATCTTTTGTCTCAGCATTCTTTTCTTTTCCAAACCTACCCCTCATTAATGGCTAAACCCTACCCCCTAAATTCAACTCTCAGCTGCCATTTTTACCTTCTCATTTCCTTCTATCCTCTCTTGTAAATTATCTCCATTCCCTTCCCTATTCTTTTTCTAAAACACGTTGGACCCTACCTCCATTTCATTCTCAATCTCACCCCCTTCATTTTCTCCTTCCCTTGACAAACCAATTCCATCGGCAACATTAGGACCCACTCCATCCCTTTCGTAATTCATTTCCCCATACCTCTACAATGTCTATTTCACCTAATCCAAGCTTTTGACTCTCGGCCCTACCCTAATTTCAAGTCCCTTATCAGCAACCATTTGTAATCTCAATTTATTAAACAATCAGCTTGTCCGAATTCATTTTGGCTTCTTACTTACGGTTGGTTTAGTTTATCTCCGTTTCCTCGCATTCTAAGTTAACCCGGTAAATGTTATTAATTAATTATTTAAGTATATTGTTTTACGGATTATAATTTTTGTATTGTTGTTTATGATAGGTTCTTGTTCATCATCATCTAGTATTTCCATCTTAGTTGTATTTCACAAGCCATTCCAAATTTTTTTTTTTTTAGTACCGTATACATAAGGTATTACTTTTATTTATTATTTTTTGTTATTAGTGTGGAAATAAGTATTTATTAGTATCCGATTCTTACTAGTAAGTTATTCAATTATCTTGTTATATAGTATTATTTTATATGAAAGTTACTATTAAATATTTTATCGTATTTTGGAGTATTAGTTATAGATATATATATGTCGGGCCCAAACTTCTATTTTCTATTGTCTTCAAGTTGAGTTACTATTTTCTATTTAATTATAGAGTTATGTTAATGATTGTATTTTATATGTAAGTTCTGAATGTTAATTTAGTGTACTATGATACTGTTTTATCATTAATATGCCTTATTATTAATATTGGTGGCATTATGATCTAAGTATTTTTATCATGACAGTATCGTGAGTATATAGTATATTATATTATTTGCATTGGATGTTTGTTTTACATATCAATTTTTGTTGGTTCCTACATTATGAAAGTCTACGAACTATAATATATTTCAATTAAACACGTATTATTTTATTACCATATCGATTTGATAATCTATATATTTTAATATTATAATCATTTGTTCACTTTATATTTTCTTATATATATATATATATATATAATGTACTTTAGGATTTACTATAAATAAGTAATCTCATATAGTTATACCAACTTTTGACTTAAGCGTATTACATTCTATTTCTATTATGGAATTATTATTTGATTTGAATATTTTCTTTCAAGACCTTGGTTGGATAAATTATAGGTTTATAGATAAGTTCTAGGTAGAACTTAGTGGTAGAGTGCTTGGAGGTTAATGTATTACTTGTTTTTCATTTAGATTCGTAGTGGTGTTCGGTTTCCCTTGTTAAGGTTTGAGCTTTTGTTTCGGGTTGAGAGATTAGAGTGTTGTTTTCGGTTGTAGAGTGATTTCAAGTACATGGTGCTTGCTTGTATGGCTGTACGTGTTAGGACTTAGAATGTAATTAGATTAATATATATTTGGCCTAAATAACCTTGACTGTTGGTTGTGCTTGACCAGCTTGCTCTAGGGGCCTGCAGTAGCAAATCCCTAGATGGGCAATTGCTGATTATGTATGAGGTTTCCCTAGTGGGCTTTCACATGAGGCGACGTAACTAGAATATTAGGTTTCTGGACTCTAGACTTTGGGTATAAAGAACTTAAAGGAAAATATATGTTTATACTCACCTATTTATATGGACAAAGATTAGGTGTGGCAAGGCTATGAATACCCCTTTGTTGTTTGTTGGCCTAATGAAAAGATAATCAAACTACTATTGTTATTGTTTTGTCATATTTGCATTTTATGCATGTAAATGATTGGGATTGGTATTCATATGTGTTTGTGTACCCGTATTGGGTTTTGGCTCATTCCTTTCTTTTTTAGGTACTGGATCTAAAGATTACCTTATTTATGAGGAAACATTTATTGATGATATCCAGGAGGAGGATGGTGTTGAGTACCTTTATTATTATGATGACTAGGATAGAGTTGATTCCTGTATTACTGGAAGTTTATGTTATGTTGAGAGTTATGTTCTTTTAAGGAGATAGACTCTTTTCTTGATACTTAAGGATTTAGTTACCCGAATTATCTTATATTTTTTGTTATGATTCGATACACTTTTGAAACCTATTGAATATTTAAGGTTTTATGAGATTTTCAATAGATGTGGTTATCCATTCCTTTGCAGTTTATATGTAATATTTGTGGTATGATTCTATATTACTTATTGACTTGTAGACTTAGAAGCCTTAATATATCTTGGGCTAGCTAGGATAGGTGGTGGGTTGTAATGTCCATTTAGGGTCTTAGGGCTTTACAATATCAACTAAGGCACATGTGTTGTATATATACAAGCACAAACATCATATTTTCCTACATTTATATACAATAAAGTAGATCATAGTTTCTATTCACTTACTATAGCTACTTTATCAAAGCAATCAACAATTGACAAGGGCTACATTATTTGTAATACCTAAAAGATAGAATGCTTACACATAACGACTAACTATGTTTTGCTTCCCACTCTTCCAAGAGTTTGACTATGAATATTAATTTAATTCTATATTTCCTTTGGATCATTTATTTTTTCACATTGAAAATTGTTGTTGTTATTGTTGTTATTATTGTTATTGTTATGATACTTTTTTTTTTATTTCAAAAGTATATAAATAATTACATATTAAAAATGGGTCTCTCTTTAAGCTTTAAACTTTAGAGAGAGTCTCTTCCTATCATTGGGCCATGCACTTTTAAAGTTGAGGAGTATCTTTTCTTGACCTTTTCCTTTTAGAATGGTCATTATAACTTTGTTTTTATCTTTTCTTTATGTTTCTTCTTTCTCTTATGTAATTCTTGCAATTTTCTACGAATTCTAAATTTGCCATCAAGTTAATGGTTTTGAATGTTTTGTTTTTTGCCTCTTCTTATCTCTCTATTTTTCTTATTTATTTCATACTATGAGTTGTTTCCTATTTTCTCTATTTTTGAGTGCTTTTCATTGCTGCAATTCCCAATGTGCTATTGTTTTGCTTTGCCTAAAGTTTCTTTTGTTGCCTTTGTCTTGTGTGAACATTATTAATAAAATTTGGAAGAAATTTGGTCAATTAGAAACCCCTTATCTCTATATGAATTTGCTTTTAGTAACTATAGGGGAGAATGAAGTTCATTCCAAAACATTAGACATGAACTACAGTTGATGATGGCTTATCCTTTGATCTTGCGAAGATGGGATCGTGATAAAAAACTTAAATGTATGGATTTCGACGACTACCATTGTTAGATTTAAATCTATAGTTGCTTTTAAACATGTTATCTTCAAACAAAGTTAGGGATGTCACAAAAGTAGAAGACTCTTAGATAATTTGTATGATTCCCTTTAAGTTAAAATTGTACTCTTTAATGTTAAAGCCTTTATTGGCAGATTTGGGCTATAAGTAGCTATAAAAGATATGGATCGATGAATTTTATTTTGCTTATGGAAAAATTGGCCATAATAAGAATTCTTGTTTGAACATACTAGATGCAAATTTTGAGTTAAGAAAGTTAGATGCAAGCACAGGAATCAATGCTCTTACACTTCCAGCAAGAAAGGCAACAACTCCTCTATTAATGATAGGGATCAAGACTGAAAGAGGGAAGATCAAAGGAAAGTGATCTATAAAAGGAATATAATTAAAATACCAATAAACTAGGCAAGGTAGGGAGGATACTTTTTGAGGGAATCATAATCACCTTCATCAATAGAAAGAATGAAAATGGCTAACTCTCGTTTATGAAATGAAGAAGAAAATTTCTCATGAATTTTAATTGATCAATTTTTTTTTTTTTGTAGAAAAAGACTCCTTATTGATTATTATAGTAGGAAATTGTGCTACAACAATCATCATTCCTAAATCTCTTATGTAAGTTACATGCTTTTATTCCTTATTGACAAATATGAAACATTATTACAATTTAATACTTTTAATGCTTCTATTTTGCCAGTTTAAAAATCATATCAGTAAGTCTTGTGCACCTTATTTCCTCTTCTAAATTACTATCGAGAGCCATACCTCTAAAAGCTTACAAATTGATCCTAATGATGAAATTTTATCCTATGTTACCTCATCATTCGACTTTGACCATGCTAAAGAAACTAATTTATTAGCAGATATTATTATCCTAACTCTAAAGGTAAAGGTGTGTCCATTAGAAAACACTTCAACCAAAGTTGGTCAATTCTACTTTGTTCAAGTAGTCGAAATTCAACCAAAGTTTTTAATTCAAACTCTTTTATATAATTGACTTCCTTTGAATCTAATTGAAACATAAAATTTTATGCTATTCACCATCCTCGTTACCTACAAAAGCTTTCCATATACAATTACTATCACAAAAGCTCTAAAAACCTTATCCTTTAAAGATTTGGGCTTTAAGAAGAAGAAGAAGAGTCTTACCAGTTTTTGTTAAAAAAAGGAAAGGCAATAGTTAATAATGTGTTTTTTTTTTTTATTTTGAAAAATAGTAAATTTGTGAGGAAGCACAAAATTGGAGGAGCACATATCAAGCATAGGAGATGGATTAGAGGAAATATTGAATTTACTATTAAGATGGTTGATGTCCATGAAGTAAAGAATATAGAATTTATTGGTCGTAGTAGCTAGTTGAAAATAGCTACCTAATTGACATGATTGATTAAGTTAAAACTACCAAGATGTGAGGAAGTTAACGAGTGTAAACATTTGATTCAAATATTTGACTCTAAAATAATCTTCTTAATATAGACTAGAAATAAAGAGTCAATCTTTAAGCACATTGGATGGTAACTTTGTTATAAACATAGTTTATGATTTGACCTAATAGGCCTAAGTGGTGGTTTAGCCTTGTAGTGGAGAGATGTGTTGTAAGTTAAAGTTCATTGAGTAGATACAAATGTAATTGACACTTCAGTAGAAGATGCTTGTTAGGATGACAATAAAGAATTGCTTGGTGTTATGCAAACTTAGATTTCCTAAGAAGGGTAAGTTTGTAGAATTGATAGTGATAGATTTCCTATGGGATTCACATGCCATTGCTTTTGCTTGTTTATCTCAATGAAGTTCTTATCAATGAGGAAAAAAGTAGTGGGAGACAAAAGTAGCTAAGACAAATTTAACAGTTTTTGACAATGATGTTAAATTGCAACCTTATGAATATTTGTTGTAAAGGACAACCCTTCATGTCGCGTAATGGTAGATGGTAAGGTATTCTTGTTAAGGAGACGTTAGATAAGAGTAATTTAACATAGATTGACTTTCAAAATTCCTAAGGAAATAAACCTATGCCTTACTATTAGTGACAACTTGTACTTTCTTTTCATTATGGATATGGAAAGGTATGATTAGAAAGGCTCTGAGATGTTTAGTTTCAAATGGTCTTGGTTAAATGAAGAAGGTTTTAAGGAGGTTATTGAGGAACCATGGTATAAGAGAAAACTAGATGCTTGTAAGAAAGCATCGATTAAATGGAGCAAAGCTAATACCTGTAACAATGCAAAACAAATTTACAATAATTACTTGAGACTTATTGAATTGCTAGCAATGGAAATTGAGGATCATTAACACTGTGTGAAGGAATAGTCATAGTAGTGGCTAAACTTCTAAATCCGTGTAATGCCCCAAAACTTAGGTAAATTATACTATGCTACGTGTCTTGATAATCTATGAACATGTCAGGCATCTAGATTCAACCTGCTAGCATCTCCTCATAAATATTATTCATCAAACCTATAGTCTCCGCAAAATAACGTGGATGTTTATAATATCCTTAGTCCACAAATAATACAAAATGATCAACTTCTCACTTTATTTTATTAAAAAAAAATTAAAAACTTAAACTTAGTTCAATAATACCTATTGCAGAAAAACATAAATACAAAACTTAAGTTTTAACTTCTTCAAATTGAAATAACATTACAAGACCAACTTTGACAAGAGAAGTCCCAAGTGACTTCTCATGATTAAGGTAACAAAATGAAAATAAAAACATTATTTGGTAGCTTTTAACAACATAGTTTATAACCTTACTCTAACTATACTGTTATGTTTCCATCATTAAAATAGTAGTAATAGTAGTCTGTAGCATTGCCATGATAATCATACTCACTATAGTAGTCTGTTCCTGCATCTAAAAAATAGAAATCCCTAAAGGGTTGAGCAAAGCAAACAAAACATATGCACATGTATCATACAATGAATGTACAAGTACACATATTGACTAGTTTAAAATAGCTATATGCAGCACCAATAATTTATTATTTTTTATTAAGTCTATCAAACAATACAACTCCTCCGTCTTGGAACTTGGTGTAACTTATGACTTTGGCATATAATACATACACACAAGTATTGGTATTGGATACTTCCCAATACCCTATGAACTAAGATGAACTAATCTACCTAAATCATTTCAAAAGGAGACTGTAATTAAGACAATGTCACATTAAGATTGTTGGGGTATCACCTTAAGGTTTGGTCTTCCCAATCTCTTGAGCTTAACTAAGCATAAGTAACATACTTTTATTTAGGCTAAACATGTATTAGGTCCATTTAACAATTACTAGTCTTATACATACATAAGCAGCATACAACCCCATACCTAACTGTATTGTTTGCTCAAAATCTGAAACACGCACCTCACAACCTATTCACAAGAGAATAATATGCCTTACTTAGTTTCTAACTTGCTCCAACAACACTCTTAAACTTAACTGCTCATAAAGAGACGATTCATGTTTAGAAAACTTTGAAAAGGATTTAGGTTGAGAAAACATGACTAGAGAACATCTAAAAATTGAAGGGAATGTTGCTGCATGTAATAGGGTTCATGGAGTCCTGATAATACATTAAGTAGCATCCAGATGCCACGATTGGGGAGTAGTTTGCTTGCTGGCGTATGGACACTAATGGGGAGGGTATCCCAATGCTCAGTCGCAATCTATAGAATTCTGCAAGCTGTAGTGACATCTCATCCCTACACCTTCAACCCCCATTCTACCTAAACTCGAAAACCACCTTTCTATAATGTTTTTCAGTTAAAACTTAACCCCTATACGTCTCAAAACATCTACTAAACTCAAATATACAACTAAAACTCACCCAAATCTCGAGAATTCAAGAACCCTTTAAAGGAATAACGACATACATATAGTCTTACCTAGAAATCTTACCTTTAGGATTTGAAATCCTCACTAACAAGGCTTAGAAACTGATGTAGAATTCTCAATGGAATTTGATCAAGAACTTACTAAAAATTGAATCCCACAATTTACCTAAAACCCTCTTGTGATTAGATCTTTGTAAAAAACGTTGAATTCTTTCGTTGGTTCAAGAGCATACGGAAACCCTAGCACACAAAGTGGCGTGTGAGAGAGTTTTGTGGTACAGGGGGCTCTCTAAAGCCTATAGGGGGCTTTTATACTAAGGTTCGTGGAACTTTTTCCATACCCAAAATGCCCTTGCATATTTCTTATAATATTGCTTAAGCCCTTAACATAAAATACTACTTTTTTACTCTTTTTCTTTTATTTTTTTTACACTTTATTTTAGGTTTTACAATGCAATAGGAAGAAAGTTTTTAGGGATAATGTCCATGCATTGCTTGGCTAAAGAACGGTGATAATAGTACAAAATATTTTCACCAATGTATTATGAAGAAGAATGCTAGAGGAAAGAATTTGGAGATTAAGGATGCAAATGGGGATTGGTTTAGAGAAGAATTAGTGATCAATAGAGCTTTTTTTTTTAATTTTTCTCTCTAACTTATATTTGGTTGAAAACATTGTCATTAATGAAGTTAATATTGTTATTACTATTAAGACAAATGAGCAACTAGTTAGACCCATTGATGAATAAGAAGACTAGAATGGGCTTTTCAATTGGGGAGCACTACTACCCCAA
Source organism: Lumnitzera racemosa (assembly GCA_024138005.1). NCBI lineage: Eukaryota > Viridiplantae > Streptophyta > Magnoliopsida > Myrtales > Combretaceae > Lumnitzera > Lumnitzera racemosa. The sequence continues at coordinate 57,221,645 of JAMXBC010000012.1, forward strand.
GTCTCGATGGTTTAAATAGGCTTCTCCATCGGATGAACTATGCAATTATTAGAACTTATATAATAGAATTGGTTAACAACTTCTAAGATAAAAGTATGTTTCTTTCTCTTTTCAATAATACTGACATTGTTATGATTCCCAAAGTTCAAATCCTTAAAAGGATCTCCCAATGTTGCCACATTAGCTTATGTGACTTTGCATATAAAATGATTTTTATCATATTGTTAGATTTTTACTTTTGTAAGAGGGATGCATATATATGTGTGTGTATGTGTATGTGGACGTACGTAAGTCCGTACTTATTTATCTTTTTAGTATCTTATTTTGACAAAACATAATTTTAAAATTTTATCAAAACAATACTCAAAGGATATAATAAGGACAAATAAAATCCATACTTTCTATTATTAAGCTACGCCTAAATACATTATTAAAAACACATAAATTGATCCAAAAAGCATTAAGTTGCTATTAAAATTTCATTTTAGCTTATCAAAGGTCCATTTAACAACCAATAGTAGTATCAAGTAGGATTAAGTAGATCATGCTTTTGGAACTTAGGTCTTACAACATCTTACATGGTCGTAAAGGTTTTAAATTGGAATTGGGTGTTTTGAAGGAGGTTTCAGTTCTAATTTCCCAAAACTTGCTTAGAAAGAAGACAATATGGGGTATAACCTCTCTATACCATGTACCTATGGTATTAAATTCAATTAATAGTATTGAATATAACAAAATATAATATTTTTCTTCCTAAAAAGATGTATAATATTTTAAACTTAATACATATTCAGAGCATAGTATCATTTGCCAATTATATAAAGTCAAAATCATAAAGGATATTATATCCTCTATTGCTTTGTTGCCTCTCATTTTCTTTTAAAAAGTGCTCATACCAACCTTACTGTTTTAGCTATTATTTTCTTTATCCCTCTTATAGTTATCAAAATCTCATTTCTACTCATACATTTTTATGAGTTTACCATTTTAGGAGGTAAAGTATAAAATCGTTTTGGATAGATTTTAGTAGAATCATGAGTCTATTAAACTTGATAAAAACTTACATTTTTAACTGAATTTACTAATTATACCTATTTGAGTCAACTGTGCTAAAACATGAAAAATACAATGAGGCATCTATAAGCCCATCAACTATAGGTTGCTACATTGTCTTCTCTATATCGTTATATTTTTTTCCTCTCTCTTTAATGTGAATTAAGAAAGGGTAAATATGATATTATTAATATCTTTTATTCTAAGATTTGGTTAGGTAGGTATTTTTTATTTTCTAGATTTGTTAAGATTTAATTTCTTAAAATATTAGGTCATATTATATCTATAAACAGGCAAAACTTGTAATCAATTAGAAAAAAAATAGAAAGTGATTAGATATTGACTAAAATTATTTGTTTGAATTGGTGTGATGTATTTTCTTCTCATCAATGGTGTGAAGCTATCAAAATTTTATCGTATGGTGTGAGGTCATATAATTTATAGGTAATGTGAAATCATCATCTTAATTTAGTGATATAAGACTGTTTGATATGTCTTTCCAGGTTTTTTTTTTTCACCATAATTTTGTATAGATTATTTTTTTTTTATTTCCATGCTTTCCTAATTTTATTTTTCTTTTATAATTTTTTGCTTTCACTATCTTATATCAAATTTGGTATCAGAGACGAACAATAGATTTCTTCTTAGAGCCTATCATCTTGTTCTTTTTAAAACTAGACTTTAATATCCTTTATTAGGAACTAGAAAAAAAAAAGTTTACTTTCTTTACACACCAAAATATCAATAACATGAAATCCACTTTCAATAATTTTTTTGAGCAATTTATGTTAAAAAGTGATAAGGTTATGACTATGTTAAGTACAATGAGTTGCTAACTCGAACACATTGATCTTCGTTTTGATACCTTATGAATTCCTCAATTGTCTATTAATTAGGCAAAACATGTCACAACCCAACTCTTACATATTGTCCAAGAAAATAGCATAGTGGACAATTCTTCTAAAATATAATCATATCATAAAAACATTCAAGATACTACATCTAAGGAAATACATGAATTTTGCGAGAATGTTAGCAAGGTTGTGTCAGTTTTACTTACAACGATAATAATTCCATAAAGATTGAAAAGAAAATCTTTCGTGACGAGCTAGATCAAAAAATATGTGAGTCATTTTATCCTATTCCTAAGAAAGCCAGCAATACTATACTAAATGCTTTTACATCATAATCTTTAGCTCTTGTCAAAGCTCTTGTCAAATCAATTCCTATTCAAACTCAAATGTGTACAAAAATTGATAAGAAAATTAATTTAAACAATGAATTATGTGAGTTTATTGGAAAAGCTCATTATAGGAATCTAAAATATTTGAAAGAAGACATGATTGTTGGCATTGTCAAAGATTGGAACAACAACATAAAGCAGACATTGTACTTGTAATTATTTATTAAAGGTGAAAATTTTTGTGCTAAGAAGAGATGATGAGAAGCATGGAGAACTGCTTGATCAAGAATTTAAGATTGGCTTTTGCAAATTGTTGTTTGATCTAGGAGGAGTTAGATGAAATCTTACAGATTTAAGGACGAACCTTTTTAAAAGAGGGGGAGTGATATGGATCAAGAAAAAGTAATTATGATATTATTAATATATTTTATTATGGGACTTGGTTAGGTAGGTATTTTTTATTCAAGATATGAAATTTTTTATTTAATAGATTTATTAAGATTTAATTTCTTAAAATATTAGGTCATATTATGTCTATAAATAGGTAAAACTTATATTTAATTAGGAAAAAAGAGAGAATGATTAGATATTGATTAAAAATATTTTTTTGAATTAGTGTAATATTATTTTTCACATCGATAGTATAAGGCCATACAATTCATAAGTGATATGAGACCATCATTTTAATCTAGTGGTATGAGACTACTAGATATTCATAGTAGTTTAGTGTAGTTTAATTTTTTAATTGATTTTCGTGCTTTTTTGATTTTTTATTCTTTTATAATTTTTTGTTTCCACTGTCCTACATCTCTCTCTCTCTTCCTTTACCCCCTCTTAATCGCCATTCAACTTTCATAGTCTTCATTAACATTAGCTCTAGCTACAAAATTTATAAGGAAATATCTTTACTTCAAATTTACCATAAATAATTCAAAATTTATCCAGAAAGTTTGGTTCTCTTTAATTTATAACTTTTTTTCAAACAAAATAATTAAAAAAGAATTCAAATTTGATCGTGCTACTCCTTCTGTGTATATTAAATTATGTGTTAAGAGTTATTTATGAAAAGAGAACTTAATTTATTCATTCTTTATTTTCATTACGTATTTGTAGTTTTTCAAAGACTAGTGTAAGATTAACTATAATTATTTAAAGTTACTTTGTATAGATAGTAGAAATATTCATTTTACAATTTGATTTTACAAATCCTCTAACAATACTAAGTTGAATAATTAGTTTAACAACCTTCTCCTCCCATTTTCATTTTGCTGCCACACAGTTTCTCTCGACTCAAAGGTGATCGGAGCTTACCTATTGATAAATATGCTAGTTAAAAAGTTCGTGGAAAACTGAAAGGCAATTGGATGACTTACCTAAAATATTTTATTATAAAAATGTGAAAAGAAAAAGGTATGGTAGTTTCATGGGATATAACTTGTACCTTGCAGACTTCATGGGATATAGATTACCTGCATGATAAATTTTAAATTCAAAATTTAGGAATTTGTACCGAGAAAGTGGGACATGGATAATATCTCTTATTCTATATATCTTATGCTTGTTTACCTTCACTATCAGCTGAAGATTTTATCAAACCCACTTATCAAATTCTCAATAATTTTACTTGGCTTGGGGAAAAGATAAAACAAACTTATTTGACATGAGAAGTCATCACACGAAATCAAGATTCATCAACGTAAAAGCACGTCTGTTGAGTGTACTGATAATAAGGTCGAATTCGATCAAACTTGTTAAGTGCAAAGTGAAGTAATTCTTTGAGTAAATTGCAAATATATCTTATAATCGATTTACATGCATTTAATATTTATTTTTTAAGTCTGGAATTTTACAAAGAGTACTTTTTTATCTCATGATAATTTGCCATTGACAAAAATAAGAAAATATTTAAAAAAGAAAAAATTAAGTACAATAAATGTTCAAAATTTAGAATAGATATAAAATAGGAGTTCTTTTTCTCATATTATATAATTTTTTTTTGCAATTTTAATATTTTTAAGTATTTTAGCCATAAAGTAGGAGTTTTTCTTTCCGACATTATATATATATATATATATATATATATATTGTTAATCTAAGAGTTTATTTAAAATATTTTATCTGAGGAAAAAATAGTAAAATAAAATTCATAGCACTTTCTGTAAAGACTTAAAAGTTGAAATGTTCAATTTTAAAGATAATAGAGTTAATCACATGAGGAGTAAAGATAAGAAAAGGTAACTAGGATATATCCTAATACTTCTTATGAGAAAGTGAAGATAAGTAATTAGAGAGAGATTATGGAATGTTAAAGATACTAATTAAAGCACTAAAAATGCTGTTTTATTTTGCATGTTACTCATGGTTTGCCATGTCAAATATTAATTTATTTCCTTTTGCTACTACAAGCATGGATAATATTTCTCACCGGAAAAAGAAAAAAAAAAAAAAAAAACGCATGGATAACATTATAAAGAATATCACGAACATGCGCTGGAAAGCATATTTTGTTGTGTTGTTTCAGAAGACTGGTCTCCCAAGCATTTTATTGGACAATAATTATAGACCAATTCAACAACCATTATATATACCAAATCTTTGAAATATTCTTCCATGATTTGTTGCCCTTTTCAGTTACTCTCGTGTTGCTTATTCTAGGGCTCAGACAAATACCAGAAGTACCCGATTCCCGGATTCCATGTTACAACCACAGCTCTTTTCCTTTACGCGAGGTTCCTCCTTTTCTGCTAATATTTTGGACAAACTGAAAGGAAATTCCAAATTAGGGTTGTCCATTATGTATCGCACACTCTTAGACTGGAGTTATAAACAATTCAAATCAAGATAATCTATAGTTTAAACTTGAATTTGAGTTTGATGTGAAATCTCAAAACTAAAACTCTGTTGAAATTAAAAAATTTTATTCAGAGCTTAATTTGAAGTGGTTCTTAATGAATTCAAACTTGAATTTATTAAGCTCCTTAAGAGTAATGGACCAAAAATTGTTTTTCTAGTTATTAAAATAAATTCAATATTCAAAGACTAACCATAAGTTGACTAACTTTTAATATTGAGTCAAGCTCAATTAAGCTAATGTGCTAATTGAGCTAAACCTTATGAAGTAAACTTGATAAGCTACTCTTTGTAATTTGAACATGAGCTCAACTTAATTATCAACATAAATCCAAATAACCTACAAGTAGGTTTGGCTTAGAAATCATTGGATTTAGCTATAAGGCTCTATATATATATTTATAAGAAACGATTCAATAGATAATACACATTACGTATTATGTATATATAATATGTAAATATTAATAAGATATTGATACGTATAGTATGTGCAAATCACGTATAATAATTGCTTTGAAAGACTAATCATTTCATTATTATATATATTAATATCTTATTGGTATTTACACATTATATATATATATATATAATGCATAGAGTGTAATAGTTATTGAATTTTTGTTATGGATGTAGTTGAACAAAAACAAAGATAATTTTTGTTCTATTCAAATTGATGGATTGTGGTTGTCTTTGGCTAAAAACCAATCAAGTGATAGCTGTAGCATGAATTTGAGACGAACATGACTTGCTTTTAGAGCAAAACAGAAAGTAGTTGATGGTATTCAATGAAGGAGTAGTCTTTGTTATAAATGATGATTACAATGTCTTGCAATCCTGCAAATAATGAGATTATTTAAAAACGTATCACTAGGGATTTTTTTATTAACTTTTTTATAACAAGTAAAATCCACATGAAGGTTCTTTCAAACTTGACCCGCTTAAAGGAGTAGAAATTTTCTTTTCATATTGCCTGTAGCATTCTAGATGGTAATTCATGTTTCACATAACATGATTTCAATCATAGACTTCGTACACATCGAAAGTGGTTTTAATTACAAGATATAGGATAAGGTGCTCAAATGGGCTACGACCTCTCTTTCGCAAATGGATTAAAGGTTGGTCTGGATGACTTATTAAAAACATCTACAAATATGGAAAGTTTCCATTTCCAAATGAGTAAGAAACTGTGGACACCATGCTAATAAGGCGTAAATGAGTAATTTTGAAGAAAATAAAATAATAAGAGAAAAACGAAAGTTTTAAATGAGTAAATCTAATAATAAGTTACTTGATTTTAACTTGATATTTTTTGTTTTATGTTCAATTTAATAGTTAAAGAAGTTCACATTAGAGCCATTGGTATAACTTCTGGAGTATAGTTTGAGTTTTATGATATTGGCTTGATTAGCTTGAATCAAGATTTAATTTGACTCGAGTTAGGATATTTATTGTAATTTTAGTCCAAAAAAAAAAAAATTTGTTGTTTTAGATTGAATCTAAGTGATCTGCCTAATGGAAGTGAGTCTAAACTTATTAATTCCACTTTGACTTAGAATCCGAGTTCATTATTATTTCGAATTAGACTTGTTCATAGCCTAACTAAACAACCCCTTTTACCGGTGTTGAAAATGGAAAATCCATCCCTGTCATTAGTTCTTCTTTTGTTTCCAAAGTAGAGAATTAGTTTCTTACTCGATGATCAGATATGTGCCATTCTCCCGAGGAATAAATTAGGATCATTGAAGTCTTAATGTAGGACTCATTGTTAATTTTTACTTTTTTTTTTCCCCCTCTAATCGAGCTAAAGAAACGCAAATATATAATACATGATGTGGCAGTAACTTGTAAGGGGCCACCCAATAGTTTGACTACGAATTAAATCTAAATTTGAAGATTTCCATAATCTTCGAGTTCAGCTACAGCTAAGTCAGGCTATAGTTGGTAATTATTTCATTTTCTCATAGTTTAATATATTTGATAGAAAAAAAAAAACCATAAATACAATGGAGAATTGGGTTACCGTGTAAAATTATCTTAAATGGCCATACTTTATTTTGGAGAATTGGGGTACTGTGTAAAATTATCTTAAATGCCCATACTATTGTATATTTGTGATGACTTTACATCAACACCTACTTTCTTTAAATATCTTTATATTTTAAAATTTTCCGGTTCAAGTATAGATATATTTGTTAAGGTTGTTGTAGTTTAAGGTATTTCTTAATTCTCATATTTTTTATGGTACAGCATCAAGTAAGTTTTTTAGTCCATGGTTTTATTTGTATATCGGCTAAGTTAAATGACACTAGTGTTGCGAGGTAGTGTACTAGAATTAATTTGGTGGTGTATGCATTTAATATATTTTTGAAATTCTAAAATTAATCCTATACCATATTTTCAAATCTCCATACTAAATATATTGTAATTTATTATATGAATAATAATTTTTTTAATTTTTGCTTTTTTCAATGATAAAAATTCAAATCTAATATTACACGCGTTGAACATAATACAAGGGAAGATTAATGGTCCCATTTTCTTTGTACCGAGAATGAATATATATATCTTTATATTTTCTTCATACTTTCATCTTAAATGTCTTTTTCTCTCTTCATTCATTTTCTTGGATTATCTTTGGGAAAGAATATTGTAAATATGAACTCTATACGAGGTTTCGAGCAGGCAGTTGCAGAAAATCGGAGCAGCTTCTGATTGTGAGTTTAGAGAGAGGATGGTCACGTGGGTTCTGAAAACGACTGACCTCCCTTCCCTTCCCTGATGGTTTTAGATATTTGTCTTCAGCTTTTTATCCGTGTGGTTTGATTTTGCTGGTCCAGCAACAAGCACTCCATTTCTCATTATTTCTTTTATTTTATTTTTTTTGGGTTAGTTTCTCCACATTAATGTTTTGAACAGCATTATTTTTGTGCAGAGAAATGACTGTCAGACACGCGATTGACCGTAACCTTTTACAACAGTCTACTTACATTAAAAATTGGGAACTTTTGAGAAATTAATAGCCATTTTGTTATTTCATTCGTCTGCAACGTATATCATTGGAGCTTCCTAATTACCTGAACAGTAGGAGCACGTGAGTTCAAGATAAATAAGATATGAGTTTTATCTATACCATCATGTCTTCTAAATATTGGTTTTAAGATTTTTAAAATTAAAACGTAATTTTTTTTCCTAAAACCACAATAAAACGTTTTTTTATGTAAAACTTCTCGGATATAAAATATTTTGTAGAATATGTAAATTTTTCTTTTTCCCCTTATATTTCAAACTCCACACAATCTTTTTAATAATTGTTTCTGACTACTTTTTTATTTGCCCAATATAAAAAGATTCATTTCACACTTCATTAGTAGTTTTAAATATGTATTTACAAATTACAAATACTATCTTTTATTTTTACAACATTACTTAATTAGCATTGGTACTTAACAAATAAGGAAACAAATTGGAAAGAAAATGAAATATATAGAATCAAAAGAGAGACACTATTAATACTTAAAAAGATATAAGAAAGAGGCATTTTAAGGTTTAAGATTCTATCTTATGAGCTTGAACTCCTTTTCCTTTCTCATAAAATATTTTTTGGTTGAAAAAATAAAAATGTAATATTATTATTTATTTTTCATTTGTTAATATTATTAAAAAAAGTTTGCAAAGTAGATATAGAGTATTTTGAGACCAATATTTTATACACCTTAATATACAAATTGTAAGATGGATATAGGGTATGAAGATATCATAATTGTTCCCTATCTTATGTAAGTAGAATACTACCTAAGACTTGCATTACATATCTTATGATCCTTAATTCTTATGTGAAACATATTGTGTTGAGTATGGTATAGATGAGTACTCTATGCAACAAGATTATCCATTCATTTGCCAACTGTACGTAAATAAATTGGTTTGTTTTCCTTACTGTATAATTTTAAAGAACAAAAGCTAATTAGTATGCTTAATTGATTTCTCATGAATGGCTTTTGTTTTTTGAAAAATTGGGTCGTAATGATCGTAGGTATCATTGGTATAGCTTCTTAGTGAACTCTTGGTGGTCCATTGATCTTATACGATGATGGACTAATAAAAGGTTCCTTATGATATAGCTAGTGAGGGCTATTCGATGTTGAAGTTAGTAAGGAGAGTAATTTGAATTCAAGAGAGGGTTTGAGAGATAATAGCTTAAGAAAGTTCCTAGAAGATCTAAAGTCCCCTTACCTAATGTTTCCCTCTCTATTTATAGGTTAAGAGGACTGATTTGTTTAAACAATTGGTGTGAATTCAAGAGAGTGGCATTATTAATACGAGAAAAAATTTCTACCATTTTGCTGGTTAGTAGAAGCTTGAGTTATGAGCCTATCACATCGATAGAGGTTGCCACCATAGCTTAGTAATTAGTTTGTATACTGTGTGATGGGGAGTCGTTCATCATTTAATGAAGAGAGAGAGAAAAAAGAGGTGGAGGGTGGTGAGTTCATCCTCTACTAGGTAACGTGCCTTCCCAAGGTCATCTCGACTTGGAGGTACACTTTCTCCTAGTGGCTAAACGATGAAATGCTAATCCCTTGAGTAAAAGTTCTCTAAGTGCTTGGAGCTCGACTTAGAGGTGCTCGAGTATAGAGTTCTCTCAAGGATTGTGTGAGCCTTCTAATCACCTAGACTCAAGGGGACTCAAATATATATAGGTGATTGGGGGTGTTTAGAGAGCTTATGGATTTCCAAAACTCGAGGGGTGGTACTGAAGGTCATATTGGGTTGTCCGGCATACTTGGGAAGAGGAAACACTTAGCTGAGGGGATAAATGCTTTTGATTAGTACTAGTTTGAGCTTTCACAATGGGCATGAGCTTTTTGAGCTCTATGCCAGAAGGTGACCACCAACAGTTTGGGTCATAACTAAGTGTAACAATGAATGTGTGTTTAGGCCTTTTGTTGATGTGGATTAGTAGGCAGCACATGTCCGTGAATAAAGGCAAGAAAAATGCCATGTGAAATAAAATAAACGGAACAGCAAACAAATCGAGTAGACATCCATTTTTGTCAATACGTGGAAACAATAAAGACTTAAATAGAAAAAAAAAATTTGAAAACTCCATTAGTGTGGTTTTCCAAAATAAAATAATTAAGAAAAAAATAGAAGTAACAAAAGTTGTTGTGCCGCTTGTGCCTTATGAATGCAACCAAAGTTGCGCCCCCTCGAGGGTAAAGCTTGACACAGTGTCAAATACGACTAAACCTACAAGGAGTGCTAATCCTTGAACGAGGATGAGTGCTTTGTGAGGGACTTGCCTTTATCCTTGAGGACCTCCACGTTAAGGTCCTTCAATAACTACTCAAAATAATATATATATATATATATATTAAATATCATATAATTAAGTTATTAGGTTACTGTATTATATATTATTTATGTACTCATATGGTATATAATTTTAATAAGGTATTCATTATAATAAATAGGAAAATAATTATAGTTGTGTTATTATAATTGGTTCGTTACAATCATATTATAAAAAATCTAACTATATAATAAATATTTATTCAATACTAAATAAATAAGATTTATTAATTTTTATGTTAATATTATAGTTTTTTTTAGCTAGTACTAAATATTATGTTTTAGTTACTTTTTTATATTATATTGTTACTATTTATATTGCATAATTTATTATATAATTAAATATTTTAGTACAATATCACTTTTATATTAGTAAAATAAATATTATAATCTTAAAAAATAATTATATAAATTTATCATATTATTTAACATTATGTAATCATATATATAAAATATTTAATATAACAAATATAATATCTTAATATCATCGTCACAATCTAAATAGAAGTATTTATGGAATCAATAGTATTTTTTTTATATATATAATCGATATTTATTCATGTAATATTATCATATACTCATTACTTCATATTATAATTAATTTAAAATTATTTGTAACCATTAAAATTCTTATATTATTATCCATATCCCCTTTGAGGTAGTTGGCTTGGTGTGGCCGCTATTGGCAATGCGTTTGATGAGAGTCGGCAACATAATATAATAGTCTACTTGTGTTGTAGTTTTCTCTTTCAAGAGTAGTCACGAAAATCACCTACAAGCACCCACGTAATAGCTACTCATAGGAGTGTGGACATGAATCCTTTTGGCAATAAGGATTTATCATGGAAAATCTATTTGTTAAAAATGAAAGCAAACACAGAATTAGCTACTTTATAGGAAATACGAGGAATGGAATTCCATTCCTCTCTTCTGAACAAGACATTAGTGAAGCACACATAAATCTTTGAAGCTTTTCAAAATGTACATTTATTTCGATACCTATCTTCCCAATCATTATTCTAGGTTGTATAGTTGTTACTAAAAGATCCACATTGTGTGTTTAGCAACGGGTCACATATGTTTGACAAATAATTTTGGATACATATTGCAAAGTATAAAGATGACTTCATACCATTATTCTATTTGAGTCTTTTATCTTTCAAATTTTTTATCTGAATTCTCAAACCATTTAAAACTTTTCTGTTTCGCCATCTTGCATATTATTTTTCTTTTCACGTCCCCTGCAATTTTAGAACAGCTAGAAAATGTTCTTCCATAATTTCTTGAAGTTCCCTGATGGGAACATGTTAACTATTATTACTATGAATTGCATTTAATCCATTATTCCACGTTTTCTATAGGAAAATTACTCAATTTACTCCATAGAGTTTTATTTTGATATGTTTTAGGATTAAGTTCATATATTTAAGGATATAGGCATTTTAAAACTAGGAGATTGAGTTGAATTTCGTTTCATGATGAGGCAATAGCTTTTGGTGATATTATTAGTAAAATCAATATCAGTTTGAGAAGCGTCCATTATTTTAGCCAAAAGGGTCAAAAAAAAAAAAAACCCATTTTAACAAGAATGACATAGGAAGTTTATCTTATCATTTTGGTAAGTTAGAAGATCTGAATAAAAAGGTTAAATGTTAAACATTACTTTGTTCGGAACTCTCTTTACATATATACCTTTGATGAATTCAGATGCAACCTATACCAAAATACCAACACATAAGAGTGGAAGGAAAAAAAAAATCAAACATAATTAATCCATAAACTAAACAAAAAATATGGTTTTTCTTATAATTTAGTTTAAAAATATTCGATCCAAATCAAACCAAAATTTTATAATTGGTTTAAAAGGATAAATTGAACTAATTTATAAAACCGAATCAAACTGTTTTAAAAAAGTATGATAATATTTTACTTAAATTAATTTTTTTTTGTTATAGTATAGTACATAAAAGAATTTTTAATTTATATTTAGTGATATGTATATGTATTGAACTTTTAATTACCAAAATGTATAAATTATATATATCACTTGACTTAAAGTTTATACTATATACTATTTTTATAAATAAAATTAATTACAAACAAACTTTTTGAAAAATTTTTATCAAATGAATATTAACTTCATCAACTTTTATTATGATAGCAATACTTATTATGATTAAATAAATTTAATACTTTTCAAATGTCCAAAACTAAAAAGTATAATTCAATTAATAAATCAAACTGAAATTTTATGATTTGAAAAAAAATTATATTTCAAACCATATAGTTTGATTTTAAAATGTAAAAAACCAAACTACATTTTTATGATTAGGAGAAAAAACTAAACTAAATGGAACCCTACCTACTCCTACCCACATATAGTACTAATTTTCTTTCAAAAGTGATAAATCGCATTAGCATAGCTAATTTTAAGAAATCTGTGTTTTTTCACCCTATAACACGTAAATCTTACACGGATGGAGAATGACACGAAGGAAAATTTAATTTAGCAGTACCACATCAGATAAGCATGTTATAGAAGAACGCTAGCCATAGGAAGATTGAAAATGTGCGAAAATAATACTAAAAAGATAAAATAGCCTTTCATACTGTCTAATTTAATTAACTTCCTCTAACAACCACATTAGCCGGTAAGCTTGAACGACAACCACTCCACCTGTTATCTATCTATCACAAAAACTCTTTAGCAGACCCTGATGTAGGATGTCGAATTGAACAATTCATAGTATCTACACGTAATGGGGTTAGAGTATGTGTATTATTGTAGATAGGCTACTAGGAGTCAAGGTAATGATGAGTCAAAATTCTGGTCAACTTGAAAATACAGTGGGTTAATCGAGTGTGTATTTCTACAATAGTCAAGGTATGTACACCGTGGACTAACTGCTTACATCAAGATAATTATGATTCCCAAAATGTAAATTATGATATGTAAGATCCAGGTTCATAAACAGTTGGATAAGGTTTAAGGACTAACTCAGTATGAGTTGATTTATGAATATGCGTTGAACTAGATAAGGTAAACATCAAATTGATATGTGATGTGAGGTCTTACTTCAAATTGATAAGGTAAACTAGGTACATCTCGCACATCGGATAGGAATCATGCGTGATGGCCGAGATCTGTTAGATATATTGATGTAACCACAATGATATGGACGAGTACTTAAGGGAGTGAACGATACTGGGAGCCTCAAATTCAATTAACTGAGGATTCCTTGAGAAGTTTTCCTAGGTTATTGCTCATCTACGTTTCAACTTATGGATCCCATTTTGCCTAAGATGTTAGACTTACTGATTTTATTTAATGAATTCTTAGTACTCGTTCAGTTCACCAGAATCACATTATAATAGAGTTCCTATTTAACAGAATAACATTATAACAAGGTTCCTATTTTTTTAAAATGCAATAGATACATAATAACCTATTACTTTGTTAAATAGAACTAAAACAAAAAATACAATATGGAATAATTTGTGAATAAATTTGAATTAAAAAAAATCCTTATCTTTTAAAGTTCAATAACTAAACCGTAGCTACTTTCCTTGACCTTAATCCCTACCCACCACTAAACTACCAAGGACTGTTGCCAACAGTCACCCTATGACCCAAGGCTTTAAAGGACTAAGCTCACTTGAGAGCTCAACCAGTACGATATAACACCTCCTAACATAGATGAGAATGAGCCTAGCAAATGCCCCATCTCTACCCACCTAGTTCAGGCCCTACATTGAGCACTCTAGGAGTCCCTCTAACATGGCCTTCGAGCCCTACCATCTAACAACAGGAAAAGAAACCGCCTCTCGCTTAAGGTAACCTTAAAGGAGCTCATCACTTGGTATCGTTGAGCTCGTCCTCCTCTTTCTCTCTCTCACATAAAATGTTGAATGACCACCTACCATAGAGCCTACAAACTATTTCCTAGACTAAGGCAACTACCCCCTATTGATGGGATAGATCCATCTCCTAAGTTTCTACCAATCAGCAAGACGGTAGAAGTCCTTTCTCGTATTGACAAGTGCTACCTCCTTAGATTTCATTCCAACTAGTCCTCTTTCGCTAGGTGTCCAAATAGGTAAGGCCCCTTAACCTATAAATAGGAAGGATGGCCGGTAGGTAAAGGATCTTGGAACATCTTAGGAACCCTCTTAGTCTATTTACTCTCATATTCCCTTGAACTTGAATACTCTCCCCGCTAACTTGCGCATCGGAGGGCCCTTACTAGCAATGTCGTAGAGGGCTTTTTGTAGGTATATTGGTATATACGGCCAACAAACCACCAAGAGTTCACCTAAGAGTCATATCCTTGATACTCATTATCACTATTTGGCACCTACCATTTACGCAAACTAATCATCATGGTTAAGAATAAAAACGCACAACCTCATCTAGCATTACTAGGTAGTGGTGATCAATCAACAACCATACTACCACCGCTATAAACGAAGCTATAACTATCGAAGATAGAGCTGATGAAGGGAATGTTCTATGAGTTAATGGAGGCCAATGTAAAAGTCCTCTAAGATAACGCTAACTTTAGACAATAGCTGGTAGTTACCTAGAAACTTAAGGAAAGAGATAATCTTGACCACAAGATTACTCTCAAAGACACATTTGCTAGCTCTACCACTCGATCTAGTAAGCATCTTAGGCATTCACTTACACCCCAGCCCACAAACCCTACACGCTTCATGAGTAATTACCCTATGCCCCACATATTAAGGAAACACCTGAAGCATTCTCATCAACAAAGTTCTTTAACTATCATAACACATGTAACTACAACATTAATGAATTTAGGCAACTCAAGAATGTAATTGAAAGCTTTGTTCGTAAGGTTCGCATCAACTACCTTGTTGCTGAAGAACTAAACTATCGTATTCAACATAGGGATACCGAATCAATGACCTATAGTAGCAACCATAGCCCCGCTAAGAAAATCCACTTGATGATACAAACTAAAGGGGTAAATGTGGGTAGATACGAACAATCACAGGTGGACTAGGACCATTTGATGAAGACTACTTTCCTCAACCTTACCATTAAGTGCTCTCTGTCCATATGAATAAATTGAGAATAGACACGACTATTTCCTTTTTCGACAACAACAAAGACAGTATTAAGTAGCCACATATCAACCCTTTAGTCATCAATGTCAAGATTAGGTACTTTGATGTCCCCAAAACATTTGTAGATGATTACAGCTCTATAGACATCCACTTCTACTCTACTTATGAAAAGATGAAGGACAAGTTAGAAGAAGAATTTTGGCCTTATAAGCAGAGTCTCGTTGGGTTTGAAGGAAAGATAATCCCAGCAAAAAGGATTTATCATGTTACCTATTCGGCTAGGCAATGACAAGTACATCGCCTCATAGTTAATTGACTTTGTCGTTGTTGACTACTGGTTCCCCTATAATGTCATCTTGGGATGGCCTAGCCTCAATAAGTTTGATGCATAAATTAGTTAAAGATGCCTTTTAATGAAGTTCCCTACACCTATTGGGGTAAGAATTGAACACAGTAACCAATAACTATCCTAAACATTATACCTCAACGACATCATGCATGACAAGATCATGCATATCGAGTCCGCCCTTGATAGTATACAAAATTTAAGGAAGGAATCAGTAAAGAGGACTAAGGTTGTTTTATACAATGATCGCTCCAACCAGACTACTCAAATAAGGACTTCCTATCCCTAAAAGAAAAAGAAGATATTACTACCTTTCTTCGTGCAAATTTGGATGTCTTAATGACCTCCCCTATAGAAATACTTGATATCATCAACATACTTGATGCTACGTACCATCTCAAGGTTGACTTGCTCATTTGACCTAGAAAATAGAAATGGAGGCACTTTATACCCAAGCGGCTAGTTACCATCGAGCAAGAGGTGTAAAAGCTCTTGTGAGCTAAGTTTAACAAAGAGGAGAGTTACCATACGTGGTTAGTAAATATGGTTCTCATGAAAAAGTCGAATGATAAATGGAGAATGTATATCAATTATACTAACCTTAATAAAGCTTACCCTAAAGACTACTTCTCTCTTCCCCAAATAGATTAGCTCATCGACTCAATGTCAAGCCACACAAGACTGAGCTTCATGGACACTTACTCCTGTTAAAACCAAATCCATATGGCCCCTAAAGACCAAGTTCACACCTCTTTCATCACCAACTTTGGCACATACTATTTTAAGGTCATGCTATTTGGTCTCAAGAACGCTAGGGTAGCATGTCAGAGGTTAGTGATGACTATCTTCAAGCCCTAGCGGTCAAAACATCGAAGTTTATGCTAGCAACATAATTGTCAAGAGTAAGAATAAAGCCAATCACATCAATAACCTACACAAAACCATTGATATACTATGTAGGTACCAAATGAAGCTGAACCCCCAAAAGTATGTTTTTGGCATAGGATCGGGTAAGTTCTTAAGATTTATGGTCATAGAGCATGGCATCAAGGCTAACCTAACAAGATCCAATCAATTCGGGACATGAAAGCCTCGTAATAGATAAAAAAGTCTAATGTCTTATTGGTAGAATAGCTACACTCACTCACTTTGTCTTCAGGAGTGCTAACAAATGTTTCAAGTTCTTCAAGTTAATGAAGAGCTCATCAAAATTCAAGTAGCTACCTTCAATAGACTTAATCAATTTTTTGAGAGCTCACCTATGTTCTCTAAGCCAATTCTAGGAGAAGAAATTTATCTCTATCTAGCTATAAGCGACTGGGCCCTTTCCTTAATACTCATCTAAGCTAATAGATGCAAGTATAAGCTGGTCTACTATGTCAACCATATCTTGCAAGGGCCTAAGGTTAGATATATACGTGTTGAGAAATTCACCTTTGCCGGAGTCATTGCTGCTCTTAAACTCAGACCTTACTTTCAAGCTTTCCTAACATTATTCTCATAATCCAACCCCTACGAACACTTTTACAAAAACCAAATGCATCAAGACAAATAGTTAAATATTCCTTGGAGCTCAAAGTGCATGGTGTCCAGTTTTTCCCCATAAAGGCCATCAAGGTGCAAGTTATCACAAATTTTGTTACCTAATACACTGAGAGGAGGAAAAATCTACTAACATTGATATATTGGTATGGACTTCCCATGTCAATTTAAAAGGGGGGTTGGGGGAATGGGGTTAATGTAGGGTGGGGTGAGGGTGGAGGAAGGGGGGAGTAGAGTAGGAATTGCCCTACAAGGGCCTTACAATACCAAGGTATTATACATTGAAGTATGGATTTCCTACTAGTAATAACGAGGCCAAATGCAAATCCCTCATCGTAAGATTAAAGATTGTGACATATGCTAGTACTGAAAAGCTTGATATCTATTTAGATTCCATGTTAATGGTGCAGCAAGTAAAGGGGGAATATGATATGAAAGGAGAAGCTATGGTGAAGTACCTCCAAAATTTTAAGGATCTTGTCTCTAATTTCACCTTCTAAATTATACCAAAATTCCTTGAGTGGAGAATTTTGAGGTAGATCGAATATCCAAGATTATATTCATAGCTGTGCCCTCTCCTTATAAGATTGACAAGAAAATGTTCCTTTAGAACATACCACAGTGGATTGTTGGCAAGCTCTAATGGTAGATCCCTTGAGATTCACTCTATGCCTACTGAACCATCTTGGATAGACCCTCTCCTTGACTATCTTATGATCGGTACCTTACCCAAAGATAGGATCAAAGCTAAAAGGTTTTCCTATAGCACATCCAATTGTACTATCATTGATGATGCCCTATATCGGCTCGAACACAGCATGCCCCTCCTTCGTTGCCTAAGAACCAAAGAAGGCCTCCAAGCCCTTAAGGAACTCTAAGCAAGCATCTACAACAACAATATCTAGGCCTAGGCTTTGTAAATTTGAGCCTTCTGCCTTTGGTTCTACTAGCCCATGATGAAGGAAGATGTGAGATCCATGGTATAGAAATGCCACAGCTACTAGAAGCATACACTTATTGACCATATACCTAGCTTGAAGCTCCACCTTATGACAAGCTATGGCCTTTCGCTTAATGGGCGATAGATGTACTCGAACCTTTTTGAAGGTGTTTAGGGATGTCGGTTCATCTAAATTGCTATGGACTATTTTACGAAGTGGATGGAAGCATAAGCAGTCACAAAGCATCATTACTAGAATGGATAAAGGTTTTGTCATAACATATGTCCTTATTAGAGTTGGGGTACCTTACACCTTAATTAAAGATAATGGCAAATAGTTTGATAGTGCACGGTTTAGAGAATTCTGAGATAAGCATCACATTCGACTATGTCACACTTCGGTCACTCATCCTTAAACCAATTGATAGGAATCAACCTCCAAGACCAATTACTTGCAACTGAGCTGGAGGACTCTAAGGACTCAATCGAAGAATTCTAGCTCAAAGTCATATCTGAGACAGAAATTCCTATTTTAAACTAATCTCCTACTAACCTGACTATCATACCTTCACGTATCCTGCTCCTGCCCAACAGCTATGCTATGAAAAGATATCTGAGGAGGCAACTCTAAGACTATCCTAATTAAGCTCTCGAGTCAATCATAAGTACTTGACCTTAACTCAAGCTGATTAAGCTCCGACTTGATTTAGATCAAGTTGCCCTTTGACTGCAACCCCTCTTTTCTCTTTTTCACCACCTTATACCATATTTCTAACATCCAACTATTAAGCAACATGTATCTTCTAGCACAACTCTCCTAAAGGATTTTCTACTTTTCTAGACTAAATATTCTTTATCTCTTTTAACCTTTTTAGTATGCATTATGTAACCTAATTATAAGAATACCCTTTTGTCTTTTCATAAATGTAAAGTAATCCTTACGGTTGGGAATATAAACCCCTACTTACTTGTATATAAACAATCACCAATAGCATATTGTCATTGAAGTTTCCTTCGAGTAACCTTAGTGTTTTAATTATCCTTAAACTCTTATCTATTCCCTTTAGCAAGGAGTAGTGGCGAATGACCCTTTAGTTCAAACTAGTGAATTATATCTAGTGAATTGTAGGCCAAGTAGGATCGAGTGGTGTATCATATCCATTCGGTAGCTACCCGGACTTTGCTAGCTTTTTCTTTGCTTATCTTTAATTCACTTCGTTATGGTGTTTCTCATTGTGTCCTACCTTGGAGATGTATCAGCCAATGTATGGTTTTATGAAGGAGTGTGTGAAGTTATAGTGAAGTTTTGGTTTACTTTGTTGTTAGTAGCTACTGTGTTCCATCCGTATCTATTGTATTGTGTTTGTATATGAGTAAATGTAGTTTCATTATTACTCTATTTTTCATTATAAAAATAGAGCAAGTTCGCCTTTGTTATGTTTGAGTGATTATCGAGTATTAAAGTTGTTAGTTAGTTGTTAATTTGTTTGAGAAGTGTTGTACCGTGTTAGATTTGAGTGTTTAAGGTGTTATTGGTAACTCGAGTAGTGATGTTTAACTTGGTTGTGGTCATAATAGTAATAACACCCTAGGGTCAGTTGATGACAAACTTAATAGACTCACAAACCTTGTTGAAAGTCTAGACATAGCAATAAAAGTTAACATAAAATAACCTTAAGGTGTACAGCAACAAAACTCACAAGAAAATGCCTTTAAGAGACACTATGGCTAACATAACCTAACCAATTGCTTAATTCAACTGCAACGAGTTAGAGGAGTAGTAGATTGAGCTACTAGACAAAGACTGGAGTTAAAGGAGATTGAGGAAGATGATGAGGAGCTAGATGTTGAAGAGTTTAGGGAGGAAGAAGAAGAAGCTAGTTATTATCGAGTATAGGAGTGAGACACCAAGCTCTTAGAGGATTAGCCAATGTCAAGGTCCAAATCTTACCCTTTAGTGGAAGTGGAGATACAAATGAATGTTTAAAGTAGGAAGAGAAGGTATTTGACTGTTATGAGTATACAGAAGCTGTGAAGGTTCAACTCATTGCACTTGAGTTCTTTAAGTATGTCATTATGTAGTAAAAGAATATAAATGTAACTAGAGTAAGTGATGGAAGACGAGGTATCAGAACTTGGGATGAGATGAAAAGGTTATTAAGAGGTAGATTTGTGCTCGAGACTTACCTACAAGATACGTTTGCAAATTTGTAAGAGCTTCATTAAGGAAAATGATCTATTGATGACTATGTCACAGAGTTCCAAGTGCTTATAATCCGAGCCGATGTAGAAGAATTAGAGGCCTACACAGTATCGAGGTTTATTTCTAGGCTCAAATATGAGATTCACAACATCGTAGAAGTGAAAAGGTATTATACCTTGGAAGAGGCATTTAAGATAGTAAAGATGGTTGAAAAGCAGAGGAGAAGTGTTCCGAGTTGACTTAGGCCAACATTCCGTGAGCCTTTATATCATACCGACCTATTAAGTCGAGTCAAGGAGGCCATACCGAACCAACTATAGGAATAATTGTCTTGATAATTGCCAAACAAGCTAATAGAGCTAAGTTGGTTAGCTAAGCCAACCTCAAGGACATATGAGAAAGGTTAGACCTCTAGACGGAAGACCAGTGAGGTGAAGTGCTTTAAATGCTTAGGCTTTGGACACATAGCTATTGAGTGTCCGAATTGACTTATCATAATGCTTTGAGGAGATGTAGTGGATAGCATTGATGAGAGCAAGCTCGAGGAGGTAAAGGATGTTGGAAAACTTGAAGTCAAGGAGGAAGAGGAGACCTGTATCTATGCTGACCAAGGAGAAGCAATAACCCTAGTCCTGAGACGAGTACTGAGTTCTCTACTAAACTCTAAGGAAGACTAAATGGAGAATTTATTCCATACTAAGTGTACTATCAAGTGCTAACTATGCACAATCATTGTGGATAGGAGAAGTTATACCAACGTTGTTGTATAGTCCTTTCTACGGAAGTTAGGTTTGTCGACCTCAAAACATCCTTGACCTTATAAGTTATATCAGCTTCATGATAATGGTACATTGTACGTAATGGAGCAAGTGACTGTACTGTTCAGTGTTAAGAGTGTGTATAAGGGTGAAGTAGTTTACGATGTTGTCCCTATGGGAGCTTCACACTTATTACTTAGATGACCTTAGTTGTTTGACCAATGTGTTCTCATAATGGATATAGAAACACCTATGCCTTTGTTAAGGATGGAAAGAGAACTGTGCTGCAGCCCATGACCCTATCCTAAGTAAATGAGACCCATCAATAGCTCACTTGAGCTAGTTAGAAGAAGACCTTAGTTATGATTCGAAGAGAGCTCCGATCTGTTGAGAAGGCTAATGAGCCCATGTTTCAAGTGGTTAGGAGATTGTTGGAGGTGAGAACTTTAGAGAATGTTCCAAACTAAATCCAAAGCCTGCTGAATGAGTTCGCCGATCTATTCCTTGAAGAATTGCCTAAGGGACTACCCTCAGTTCGAGGTATAGAGTACTATATTGATCTATAGTCAGGCGCTGTCCTGCCGAACCGACCTACATATAGAATGAACCCTAAATAAGCTGTCAAGTTGAAAAAGCAGGTAAACGAACTCATAGAATAAGCATATGTGAGGGAAAGCATGAGCTCTATACGGTATCGACTCTACTTGTTCTGAAGAAAGATGTTTCATAGTATATGTGCATTGATAGTCGAACAATCAATTAAATTATTGTTAAGTGCAGATATTTGATATCGAGGCTTAATGACATGTTGGATGAGCTTTATGGTGCTAAGATGTTCTTAAAGATCAATATGCAAAGTGGCTATCACCAAATCATATGAGACTAGATGATGAGTGGAATACTACCTTCAAGACTAGGCATAAACTCTATGAATAATTGGTTATATTATTTTGACTTACAAATGCACCGAGCACATTCACGAGCTTAAAGAACCATGTGATGTGCCCTCTAATCGGAAGATATGTAATTGTGTACTTTGATGATACACTAGTATATAGTGCTGACCTGAATAACCATGTTCAAATCTTTGTGAAGTATTTGGCATTTTGTGAACTAAGAAGTTGTATGGGAATTTAAAGAAGTGTATGTTTTGCTAGAATGAGGTGATTTTCCTAGGGTTTGTAGTGTTAGGAGAAGGAATTCAAGTAGATGAGGAGAAAATCTAAGCTGTTATGGATTGGCTGATGTCAAAGAATGTCACTAAGGTTCAAAGTTTTCATGGCCTAGCTTCTTTTTATAAGTGATTTATTAAGGACTTCAATACAATTGTTGTCTTCTTAACCGAGCTGACAAAGAAGGGTGATGGATTCTGGTAGAAAGATTGAGCTGAATAGAGCTTCAAGGAGATTATGAAGAAGCTTACCTTAGCGCCTGTCCTATCATTACCAAACTTTGACAAACCCTTCGAGTTAGAATGTGATGCATCGGGAGTTGGAATTGGCACTGTCTTAATACAAGAGCGACGACCCATTACCTACCATAGCGAGAAGCTTAGTAGTCCTACCTTGAACTATTTTGTATACAAGAAGGAGTTTTACTGTCCATACTAAGCCCTTACTATTTGGCAATACTATTTGTTGCCATGAGAGTTTGTTATTTATACAAACCATGAGTCTCTGAAGCATCTTGGGAGTCAAAACAAACTCTTGAAAAGACAAGCCAAGTGGTTAGAGTTTATGGAAGGGTTCTCGTACATCATTCGGCATAAGAAGGAAAGTACAAATGTGGTAATTGACACTGTATCACGATGACAAACTTTTCTTACTACTTTATAGACAAAATTATTAGGATTCTCATTCATCATTGAGCAGTATACTCATGATCCTCATTTTGGCTCTATCATGGAATAGTACAAGGATGGAATTTCTATTAAGGGATATTATCTTAAGGAAGGCTATTTGTTCAAGTACTAAAGGCTATGCATACCAAACTATTCCACATGCAAGCTGTTGATCAGGAAAGCTCATGGCAGTAGATTATCAGGTTATTTTGGGGAAACCAAGACAGTCAACCTGTTAAAGGAGAACATTTACTGGCTAGGTTTAGCTAAGGGCGTCCATAAGGTAGTTGGTAGTTATGAAATGTGAAATCGTGCTAAGGGGAAAAGAGAACCTCATGTATAATACATTCCTTTACCGACACCTTACCTTAGGCTGACCTTAGCATAGACTTTGTCCTAGGGTTACCCCGAACATCCAAAGGAAAAGATTCTATATTTGTTGTAGAGAACTGCTTCAGCAAGATGGCATACTTCATTCTGTGCTATCAAACCAATGATGCTTTATATATTGCTGATTTATTTTTATAGGAAGTTATCCGACTACATAGAGTACTAAAGACTATTGTCTCCAATTGGGATATAAAATTTTTAAGTTATTTTTAGAAAAATTTTTGGAGGAGACTTGGAGCTAAACTTATGTTCAACTCTAGTAACCACCCTCAGATTGATGGCCAGACTAAAGTGGTAAACCAGATGCTAGATAATCTACTCAGAGTTATTGTGGGAAATAACTTGAGGGATTGGGATATGTGCCTACTAGTTACAAAGTTTGCATATAATTGGACTATCCGTAGCGCTATTAGGAGGATTGTCCATAGCGCTATTAGGAAGACCTCATTCAAGGTTGTCTATGGCTTTAACCTTATAATTCCCTTAGACATGATCAGCACCCCAGTAGCTGTTAGAGAGTCAATTTGGAGTTGATTGAGTCTAAGAATTACAATCACTACACCGGTTTATAACTAGGAAGATTGCCAAGTTCAATCAGAAACAACATGAGATTGATAGTCGAGGCTATTGAATTGTCACTTTCTAGCCAGGAGACATAGTATGGATTCACCTCAATCGAGAGCGATTCCTATACTTAAGACAAAACAAACTATTTCCTCGTGCTGATGGTTCACTCAAGGTCTTAAAGAGAGTCAATTGCAACTCTTATCGGATTGAGTTACCTAATGACTATAGTATTTCCTCCACCTTCAATGTATTCAACTTAATTCTATACTAACCAGAAGAAGGCCCTATGAATGCCTACGGAAGACAACTAAAGACCATTCCATATTTGAGGACAAATCTTTTCGACTCCTAAGTAAATGATAGGAATCTACCCCTTAGACCAATTACCCGTAGCTGAGCTAGAAGACTCTAAGGACTCACTTAAAGGATACTAGCTCAAAGCCATATCTAAGACAGAGATTCTCATTCCGAACTAATCCCCTACTAACCTGACTATTAGACCCTCATGTATGCCAAACTTGCTCATGTCTAGCAGTTGTGCTATAACAAGACATCTGAGAAGGTAGCTTCATAACTATCTAAGCTAAGCTCCTGAGTTGATCATAAGCACCCAACCCCAACTAAAGTTGACTACTTTGTAACGAGAATGATTAGGCTCTAACTTGATCTAAATCAGGTAGGCCCTTGACTACCGCCCTTCTTTTCTCTTTTTCGCCACCTTACACCATATTTCAACATCTAGCCATCAAGCGAAATGTGTCTTTTGGCACAACTCTCCAAAAAGATTCTTTACTTTTCCATACTAAATATTCTTTGTCTCTTTTACTCTTTTTAGTATGTATTATGTAACCAGATTGTAAGAATATCCTTTTATCTTTTCATACATGTAAAGCAATCCTAGTGGCTAAGTATGTAAACCCCTACTTACTTTTACACAAACAATCCCCAATATCAAATTATCATGGAAGTTTCCTTTAAGCAACCTTAGTGTTTTCATTATCCTTTAACTTTTATCTATTCCTTTTAGCAAGAAGTAGTTGCGACTAACCCTTCAATTTAGACCGGCAAGTTATATTCGGAAAATTATAGATTGAGTAGGATTAAGTGGTGTGTCATATCAATACGATAGATGCCTGGACTTTGCTAGCTTTTTCTTTGTTTACCTTCAGTTCGCTTCGTTGTAATGCTTTTCCATATGTCCTACCCCAAAGATGCATCACTAAGAGGTAGGTCAAGACTATCAACAGGATAGTTCTCGAAAGGCTGAAAAAGAGGATGGGGAGTGATGCGCTATGCTAAGGGATGATAATGGCGAAGGTATTAGGATGGGTCTAAGCTTATGAAAGGCTTGAAAATGAAGATAGGAAGAGAAACATGTAAAAAATAATGAAAGTAAATTAAGTAAAATTGACAACCATCTCTAAGGATATGATGCATTAGAGAACTATTGAGGACTCATGACTCAACTCAATATGATGTATAAGTTAGTCCAATAAGACTACTCGCCACCTAGCCTTACTTAAGAGTTAAGATAAAAGAGGGGGAAGTAAGCATACTTAGCTCATGAAAGGGAAAGTATATTCAATATTTGATGTATGATGATGTGGCTACCTTTACAATGGGTATTTATACTTGAAATATTAGGACAACAACTATAAATGGAAAAGACTAAAAAGGGTAAAATCCTAAAGAAGTAATGTACAAAGAATGGAAAAGGGCATAAAGAGAAAATCATGAAAAATGTTGTCTTACATGGAGGATTTTATCATATGATTGCTTAGCTATGTGGCTCTTTATGGAAGGGTGACTTTCTAGCAAAAGTAGACAAACTATAAGATTAGGTTAGTGATTACTGAGCGAGGTGCCGAGTAGACTTAGAGGTCTTTCTGAAAAGTCTTGCGTATGGATGTATGCTAGGGTTCTTGGCACCAATATTGCCAAGCTAGAGGACAATACGGTCATGACCAAGTAGACGTATGAGGGATTGAACTATCAATGGAGAATACCTCAAGTCGGCCTCAACTACTGAGAGATGAGAAGTTACTTAGCTCAACATATGGAGTTAGTCGGTAGTGAGGATTAACTTAGCCTCAACAAGTGTTAGCTAGAATAGTAGAATCTACTTCACTAGCCCCTCATATCCTTATGCTTAGGCTCGGATTGGCGATTTGGTAGTTTGATTCATATCATCCCCATTGGGTTAACTGGGATTTGGGATCAAATCTGGCTTGTTCTCATCCAAGCTTACCTCAGATTAGTAGGGATTGAGGTTGGCAACATTAAACACATAAGACACTCCAAATTCCTTTGGCAGCTTTAATTGGTAAGTATTTTCATTAATCTTTAAGAGGATCTTGAAGGGTCTATCAGCTCTAGTAGATAGCTTGTTCTTTCTCTTATTTGAAAACCTTTCCTTGCTTAGCTATAGCCATACTTTGTTTCCAAGCTAAAATTTCTTGGTCTTTCTTCCTTTATGATGCATCTCTAGGGTAGGACACACGGAGAAGAAAAACAATAAAGCAAACTAAAGGCAAATAAAGAAAAAGTTAGCAAAGTTTAGGTAACTACCAAATGGATATGACATACCACTCAATCCTACTCGACCTACAATTTGCTAAATATGACTCACCAATCCAAACTGAAAGATCACTCGCCATTACTCTTTGCTAAAAGGAATAAATAAGAGTTGAAGGATAATGAGACCACTAAGATTGCTCAAAGGAAACTTCAATGATAATCTAATATTAGTGATTGTTTACGTACAAGTGAGGCTTTAGATACCTAACCACTAGGGTTGCTTTATATGTATGAATAGACAAAAGGGTATTCTTACAATTAGGTTACATAATACATACTAAAAAGGGTAAAAAAGATAGTGAATATTTAGTATAGAAAAGTAAATAATCATTCTAGGGAGTTGTACTAGAAGATATATGTCACTTAGTGATTGGGTGTCAAAAATATAGTACAAGGTGATGAAAAAGGGAAAAGAGGGGCTATAGTCAGGGGTTGACCTGATCTAGATCTGGTCGAAGCTTAGTTAATCCTGTTATAGAGTAGTAAGCTTAAGTTGGGGTTAGGTGCTTGTGATTGGCTTAGGAACTCAGCTTAGATAGTTTTAGAGCTTCCTTCTCATATGTCTTATCATAGCATAGCTACTGGGCAGGAGCAAGTCTATCATAGGTGATGGTTTGATAGTCAGGTTGGTAAGTGATTCATTCAAAATAGGAATCTTCGTCTTAGATATGGCTTTGAGCTAGTATCCTTCGAGTGAGTCCTTGGAGTCCTCTAGCTCAACTATGACTAATTGGTTTAGGGGGTTGATTAATATCATCTGCCTGAGGGTCGGAAAGATTTTTCCTTAAGTTTGATGGTCTCTAGCTGTCCTCTATAGGCATTCATGGGGCTTCTTATGGTTGGTGCGAAATTAGGTCGAATACATTGAAGGTAAAGGAAATACTGTAGTCATTAGGTAACTCAATCTAGTAAGCATTTCAGTTGACTCTCTTTAGGACCTTGAATGGGCCATCAACTTAAGGAGATAGTTTGTTCTATCTCAAGTATGGGAATTGCTCTCGATTAAGATGAATCTATACTGAGTCTCTTGGCTAAAAAGTGATAGTTTGGCAGCCTTAGCTACTAATTTAATGTTGTTTCTGATTGAAATTGGCGATCTTCCTGGTTTTAGACTAGTATAGCACTTGCAATTCTTGAGCTCAGTTAACTTTAGATTGACTCTCTTTGGCAATTACTAGGGAGCTAAGCATGTCTAGGGGAATTATAGGGTTAAGGCCATAGACGACCTTAAAAAGGATCTTCTTAATAGTACTATAGATAGTTTGATTGTATGCAAGCTCCACAATTAGTAGGCACAAATCCTAATCCCAATCCCTCAAGTTCTTTCTCATAAAAGCTCTAAGTAGATTACCTAGCATCCGGTTTACCACTTCAGTCTAGCTATCAATTTGAGGGTGGCTACTAGAGCTAAATACAAGTTTAATTCCAAGTCTCCTCCAAAAAGTTTTCCAAAAGTAGCTTTAAAATTTTATATCCCGATTTGAGACAATAATCTTCAGTACTTTATGTAGTCAGACAACTTCCTGTTAAAACAAATGCATAATATATAAAGCATCGTTAGTCTAATGGTACGGAATGAAGTGTACCATCTTGCTGAAGTAGTTCACTACAACAAATATAGAACCTTTTCCTCTGGATATCCAAGGTAACCTTAGGAAAAAGTCCATGCTGAAGTTAGCCCAAGGTAAGGTTGGCATCAGTGGAGGCATGTATGCTCCATAAGGTTCTCTTTTTCCCTTAGCATGCTTACATACTTCACAACTACCAACTACCTTATGGATGTCCTTGGTCAAAGCTAGCCAGTAATGGTTCTCCTTCAACATGTTGGCTATCTTAGTCTCCCCAAAGTGACTTGATAATCCATCTCTATGAGCTTCCTTAATTAATAACGCACGTGTGGAATAGTTTGGTATATACAGCTATTGGTTCGTGAACAGATAGCCTTCCTTAAGATAATATCCCTTAATAGCAATTCCATCCTTGTACTATTTTATGATAGGGCTGAAATGAGGATCATGAGCATATGGCTCAGTGATAAGTAAGAATCCTAATAATTTTGTTTGCAAAGTGGCAAGCAAAGTTTACCATCATGATAGAGCATTGGTGACCACATTTGTGCTTCCCTTCTTATGTCGATTGACATGTGAAAGCCATTCCATAAACTCTAACCACTTAGCTTGTCTTTTCGAGAGTTTGTTTTTACTCCTAAGATGCTTCAGAGACTCATGGTCTGTATAAATAACAAACTCTCGTGACAACAAATAGTGTTGCTAAATAGTCAGGGCTCAGTATAGAGAGTATAACTCTTTCTCGTATATAGAATAGTTTAGGGCAGGACCATTAAGGTTCTCGCTATAGTAGGTGATGGGTCATTGCTCCTGCATCAGGACGGTGCTAATTCTAACTCTCGATGCATCATAATCTAACTTGAAGGGTTTGTCAAAGTCTAGTAATGATAGGATAAGCACCGAGGTAAGTTTCTCCTTAATCTTCCCGAAGCTCTATTCAACTCGATTGTTCATCACCCTTCTTTATTAGCTCAATCAAGGGGGTATCAATTGTATTGAAGTCCTTAATAAATCGCTTATAGAAAGAAGCTAGGCCGTGAAAACTTTAAGCCTCAATGACATTCTTTAACATCGACTACTCTAGAACAGCTCAAATTTTCTCCTCATCTGCTTCGATTCCTTCTCCTGAAACTACAAACCTTAGGAAAATCACCCTATTCTGGTAGAACATATACTTCTTCACATTCCTATGCAACTTCTCAGTTCATAAAATGTCAAATACTTTACGGAGACGTTGAACATGGTTGTTCAAGTCAACACTATATACTAGTATGTCATCAAAGTATACGAGTACACATCTTCCAATTAGAGGGCGCATCACATGGTTCATTAATCTTATGAATGTACTGAGTGCATTGTAAGTTTGAATGGCATAACCAACCATTCATAGAGTCCATGCCTAGTTTTGAAGGTAGTCTTCTACTCATTACCTAATCTCATATGATTTGGTGGTAGCCACTTCATAGATCGATCTTCGAGAACATCTTGGCACCACGAAGCACATTTAAACTGTCATTGAGCATCGATATCAGATATCTGTACTTGATAGTAATATGATTGATTGCTAGGCTGTCAATGCACATATGCCATGAACCATCTTTCTTCGGGTAAGTTAATGATGGGTCTCATTTTCTTGGGTTGAGGTCATAGGTTACAACACAAGCCTCTTTCCATCCTTAACAAAGGCATAAGTGTTCTTATATCTTTCATAAGTAACACATTAGTTGAATAACCAAGGTTGTCCAAGTAATAGGTGTAAAGCTCCCATGGGGATGACATCGTAAATACTTTGTTCCTGTATATACTCCCAACATTGAATGGTACAGTTACTTGCTCCATCACATGCAATGTACCCTTATTGTGAAGCTAATGTAACTTGTAAGGTCGGGGGTGTTTTTGAGGTCGATAGACCCAACTTCTACACAAAGGATTGTGTAATGACATTGGTACATCTTCCCCCATCCATAATGATTATGCATAGTTATCCTTTGATGGTATACTTAGTATGGAATAAATTGTCTCTTAGGTCCTCCATAGAGTTCAGTAAGGAGCTCAATACTAGTCTCAAGACTAGGGACATTACTTCTCCCCAGTCGACGTACATACAGGTTTCCTCTTCCTCTTTGACTTCAAGTTTTCTACCATCCTTTTCCTCCTCAGGTTCACTTTCGTCGATGCTATCCACTATATCTCCTTAAAGCACCATAACATGTCGGTTCGGATACTCAATAGCCATGTATATAAAGCCTAAGTATTTAAAGCACTTTACATCACTAGTCTTTCATCTAAAGATCTAGCCTTTCTCTTATATCCTTAGGGTCGTCTTAACCTCAGTTTGGCTTGGTTGACTAGCTTAGCTCTATTGGCCTATTCGACTATTATCAAGTCGATCATTCTTGTCTTCGACTCGACTTGAACATGTCGACACGGTATAAAGGCTTACAAAAATGTTGGCTTTGGTTGGCTTGAAACACTTCTCCTCTACTTTTTAACCCTCTATGTTATCTTAATCGTGTCTTCTAAGGTATAAAACCTCTACACTTCTACAATGTTGCGAATCTCATACTTGATCCTAGAAATGAACCTTGATACTGTATGGACCGTTGGTTCCTTTACATTGGCTCGGATCATACGTGTTTCGAACTCTCTAACATAGTCATCAATAGATCGGCTTCCTTGGTGAAGCCTTTGCAACTTTGCAAACATATCTTATAGGTAGGTCTTAGCACAAATCTAGCTCTTAACAACCTTTTCATCTCATCTCAAGTTCTAACACCTCATCTTCCATCCCTTGCTCTGGCTGCATTTAAATTCTTTTACTACATATTGGCATACCTGGAGAACTCAAGTGCAGCAAGGTAGACCTTTACAGCTTCTATATACCCATAATAGTCAAACACCTTCTCCACCTTCTCTTCCCACTGCAAATATGCATTTGTGTCTCTACTTCCACTAAAGGGTAAGATTTAGACCTTAACATTGTCTAGTCCTCGAGGAGATTGGGGTCCTCGCTCTCATGCTCGATAATAACTAGCTTATTCTTCTTCCTCCCTATAATCTTCCTCAATCTCCTCTAACTCCAGTCTTTGTCTTGCAGCTTGATATGCTACTCCTCTAGCTTGCTACAGTTGAACTAGGTGATTGGTTCAATTACCTTGGCTATAGTGTCTCTCAAGGGCATTTCTTATGGGTTATGGTGCTGTCTACCATGGGTTTGTTGTCTAGTAACTTGCACTATTGTAACTAGACTCTCAACAAGGTTTGTGAGTCTATCATGTTTGTCATCAACCAACCTTAGAGTGTTATTACCATTATGACCAAGACGAGGTTAAGCACCACTACTCTGGTCACCAATAACACCCTGAACACTTCAATTTGACATGATACAATACTTTTCGAATAGATTAACAACTTAGTATCAACTTTAATACCTAATAATCACACGAACTAAACAAAGGCAAACTTGCTCTATTTTTGTAATGAAAAACGAAGTACTAATGAAACTATATTTACTTACATACAAACATACTATAGTAGCTATGAAAGGAATACATCAGACACTAACAGCAAAGTGAACCAAAACTTTACTATAACTTCACACATTCCCTCACGGAACTGTACTTTGATCCAAGTGAAGCTGATGTGTCTCCGGAGTAAAACATATAGAGAAGCACCACAATGAAGTAAACTAAAGGCAAACAAAGAAAATGATAGCAAAGTCCGGGCAGCTATCAAATGGATATTATGCACTACTTAATACTACTCAGCTTACAATTTATTGGATATGACTTACCAATCTGAACTAAGGGGTCACTTGCCACTACTCCTTGCTAAAGAGAATAGATAAGAGTTAAAGAATAACAAGAACTCTAAGGTTGCTCGAAGGAAACTTCAATGATAATATGATATTGATGTTTGTTTGTATACAAGTAAGTAAGGGTTTATATACCTAGCCATTAGGGTTACTTTACATGTATGAAAAGAAAAAAGGGTATTCTTACAATTAGGTTACATATTACATACTAAAAAGGACAAAAGAGAAAGAATAATTAGTATAGAAAAGTAAAGAATCCTTTTGGAGAGTCGTGCCTGAAGACATATGTCGCTCAGTAGCTAGATGTCAGAAATATAGTATAAGGTGGTGAAAAAGAGAAAAGAGGGGCTGCAGTCAATGGCTAACCTGATTTAGATCAGGTTGGAGCCAAGTCAGTCCTGTTATAGAGTAGTTAGCTTGAGTTAGGGTCAGGTGCTTGTGATCGACTTAGGAGCTTAGATTGGATAGTCTTAGAGTTGCCTTCTTGGATGTCTTATCATAGTACAATTACTAGGCAGAGCAGGTTTGGTACATATGAGGGTCTAACAATCAAGTCGGTAAGGGATTTATTTGAAATAAGAATCTCTATCTCGGATATGGCTATGAGCTAATATCCTTCAAGTGAGTCCTTGGAGTCCTTTAGCTCAGCTGCGGGTAATTAGTCCAGGGGGTTGGTTCCTATCGCTTTACCTTTCTCCTTTAGTTTACTGACAGCTTGGTTAATGTTCTAGGCAACTCATTCATAGATTTACTAGATAGACTAAGCTCTAGTTCTTCCTTCTGGATCTTCTTGGTTAGTAAGCAACATTAAGGTATGATTGAAGGGTAGTTTAAGGTTAAGACCATAGGTGACCTAAAATTGTGTATTACTAGTGGTGGTACGTATTATTTTGTTGTAAGCAAATTCAACCACAAGTTAGTAGAAGTCCCATTTAGCTAAGTTCTTTCCCACTGCAGCTCAAAGCGATGAACCTAAGGTATGGTTGACTACCTTTGTCTAGCCATCAATTTAGGGATGGTAAGAGGTGCTGATTAGTAGTTTAGTTCCCATCTGATGCCATAGAGTTCTCTAAAAATGGCCTATAAATTTTAGGTCCCCATTTGACATCACACTCATTGGCATTCTGTGTAAGTGAACTATTTCCTACAAAAACAAAGAAGTAATAGCTGAAACATTGTTAGTTTTAGTTTAAGGCACAAAGTGTGCAATTTTGCTAAACCTATCTATGATAACTACTATAAAGTCTTTTCCTCGAATAGTTCAGGGTAATTCGAAGACAAAATTCATACTCAAGTTAGTTCATGGTTTGGTCAGAACTGGCAAAGACATTGCTTTCCTTTGCTCTGCTTGGCTTTTTGCTTTCTTATAAGTAGTGCATCCTTCAATCACATGATGTATGTCACACTTCATCTTAAGATAGAAGAACCTATCATTCAGTAGCTAATATGTCCTTTATTCCCTAAAGTGCTTAGAAAATCCTCTACTATAAGCTTCTCTCACTGGAAACTCTCTAATTGAATAAGTTGGCACATAAAATTTGCCACCTTAAAGCAAATAACCACCTTCCATACGGTACTCATTCGTTATTCTTCCTTCTCTATAGTGTTTATATATAAGGCTAAAATGAGAATCATTTTGATACTATTCTTTAATGCTTGTAAACCTTAACAACCTTGTATGCAACTCAATGAGAAGAACATCTCTTCTTGATAGAGCATCAATAACTAGATTATTTTTACCTTTGTTGTATTTGATGACAAAATTAAATCCCTCCAAAAGAATAATCTATTTAGCTTGGTGTTTAGAAAGCTTAGATTGGCTTCGCAAATATCTCAAAGACTCATGATCTGTATATTTGATAAATTCTTTTGGCAAAAGGTAATGTTGCCATATGCGAAGGGCTCAGATTAGGGCTAAAAGCTGCTTATCATATAGAAAATAGTTTAATTGTGCTCCTCCAAGCTTTTCGCTATAATAAGCGACAAGTTGACCTTCTTGCATCAGTATAACTTTGATGCTGATACCTAACCAGTCGCATTCAAGCTCAAACACTTTATCAAAATCTGGCAGAGCCAATACTGGGGCTAGGGTCAACCTTACCTTTAACTTGGCAAAAATTTTCTCCTCTTTCTTTCCCCACATGAACTCTACATTCTTCTTTGTTAACTTAGTTAGAAGCGCTATTGTGGCATTGAATCCTTAAATAAAGCATCACTAGAATGATAATAATCCATGGGAACTCCTCACCTTGGCAAATAAGGTTGGGGTTGGCTACTTAACAATGGCTCGTACCTTCTCTTCATCAACTCTCAATCCTTTTATACTAACTGCGTAACTTAGAAATATCACTTCTTCTTAACAGAAACAACATTTCTT
The DNA here is from genome assembly GCA_024138005.1 of Lumnitzera racemosa. Lineage (NCBI taxonomy): Eukaryota > Viridiplantae > Streptophyta > Magnoliopsida > Myrtales > Combretaceae > Lumnitzera > Lumnitzera racemosa. The sequence continues at coordinate 57,256,096 of JAMXBC010000012.1, forward strand.
TAGGTTTCTGAACAATATCTCTACTCGGAGGACATTGGAAATAGCTTGGAGATGGTTAGTATGCATTATTAGGTCAGTAATATAGATAAGGATGTCGTCAAAGTAGACGACAAAAAATTTTTTTATTAGATCCCTGAAAACATGATTCATCGGCCTCATAAAAGTGATGGGGGCATTTGATAACCCAAGTGGCATGACCACCCACTCATACAAGTTGTGTTGGGTCATAAAAGAAATTTTCTATTCATCCCCTTGTCTCATTCGAATCTAGTGATAACTTGACTTCAGGTCAATCTTATCGAACACTCTTACACCTCTTAGTTTATCTAACATATCGGTTAGTCTTGGAATGGGGTATTGGTACTTGATCGTAATCTTGTTGATAGCTTTACTATTCACATACATATGCCAAGTGCCATCCTTTTTGGGCATAAGCAATGCAGGTACAACATAAGGGCTAAGACTCTCTCTCATATATACCTTCTTTAATAGTTTGTTGACTTGCTTCTAAAGCTTTGTAGCTTGCTTAAGATTCATTCTATAAGTTGGTTTGTTTGATATGATAGTGTCGGGTATTAAGTTAATGCAATGCTTTATGCCCCGAAAAGGGGGTAACCCTTTCGGTAGTTGTTTTAGCAACAAGTCTACATACTCATCCAATAGCTCCTTAATCTATAAAGGTAGTTCAACTTGCTCCTTTAATTCTAATAATCACTTGACTAATAGGAATGTTTGCATGTCAGCTTTAATAGCCTCTCATAGCTTAGCTCAACTTAGAACCAAAGCCTTCTTGGTTCCTTAAGCCAACTTAGCTTGTAGTCTACTTACTTAGCTCGAGGTCATGGGGTTTAGGGTAATTTTCCTACCATCCTTCTCAAAAACATACATGTTCTTAAAACCATCATGAATAACCCTCCAATAAAAAAGCCAAGGTCTTGCAAGCAATACATTTGACTCATACATGGGTAACATATCACAAAGAATTTTATCAGAGTAATTACCAATAGAGATTGGCAACAATACTTGTTAAGTGACATGTAGTGCTCACTTCTCATTTAGTCAATGTAACTTATATAGCTTTAGATGTGAGATACTTGAGCTTCTTAACAAAGTTGACAAAAGCCATATTGGTGCTACTTCTACTATCCACTATGAGCATACAACCTTGCTCATTTACTTTGCAAGTGATGTGGAATAAGTTTTCTTCTTGCTCCTCCTCCATGGAGGATTCCAAACTCATCGTATGTCGAACAACTAAAGTTAACTTATCCAAGTCTTCTGTAAACACATTTTCCTTAACAAGTTCTTCTTCCTATGAGGTATTTCCCTCAGAAGTAACCTCCTCCTTAAGCTCTTCATTAGTGTTATCCACATCGAGCTTCAAGACATCTCCCTTGATAATCATAGTTCTTCAGTTCATACATTTGGTGATCATGTACCTAAACACTTGACACTAAAATCCTTGATTTGACTCATCTTCCTCCTAAATGCTTGTTCCTTTTCGTAAGTTCTCGGCAGCACTTCACCATCAATTAATCGGCCCTTCTATTCAGCTCTAGCATCTACTCTTCTACTCGGCTCAACACTTTACTAAGCTTAGTAACTTCCTTAAGCAGATCGGCTCAACTGACTAGGTTGGCTCATTTGAGGTTGGCTCGGCTTATTTCTCCTTTGCTTTCCATTCAATTAGCTATTCTTATAGCCTCATCCAACATAGTAAACTGTTAAAGCTCCACAATATCTTGGATGTTCCTTCTTAATCTAATAAGAAATCTAGATATTGTTTGGGCTGATAGCTCATCCACTTCACATTGGATCATAAGTATTGGAACTTCCATACATACTCATCAACAATTCGTCTCCCTTATTGTAGCTTCTAAAGTATAGCAAAAGTATCCTATAAGTAGGTATTTGGTATGAACTTATTTATGAGAGTTCTTTTCATCTCAGGCTAGATGTTAACTTCTCTGTATCCTTCTCACCTCCACATGGTTTGGAAGTTCTTCTACCATAATATAGCATGCTCTAAGAATTCTATAGTAGTAACCTTTACCTTTTCACAATCTTCATACTGATAATAGTAAAAAACACATTCAACCTTTTCCCCCCAATCTAAAGAGTCATCTGTATCCCCAAAACCATTGAAATTTAGAATCTGGAGCTTCACATGATCAGCAACTTGGGGTACTCAAGCTTGCTTCTATTCTTCATTGTGCTCTTCTTCTCCTTCATCATCCATATCACTTAAGTCAATCCTTCTTAATATCTATCCTCCTACTCCTCTACTCTATCTTATCGAGTGGGGATTTGTCCTTTCATAGGTCGAGCAACTTAGGGAGTATTTTGTACAACCTCGGTAGGTAGAAAGGCTAATGCATGTATAGCCCTAGTAAGGTCTGCTATAAAGTTAGCTATTTTATCAATTTGTTCATCTATACTTTTAAGGGTGCCTTAGGGTTATCATCAATGGTAGACAACATTGCTATTGCCATCCCCAAACCAATGTTGATACTGGGATCCATCATTCTCTCTAATAAAACTTAATAGCAAACTCAAACTTTGAGAAATAACAAATACTGTTCCTCCTAACTAAAAAACATACATACTCTTCCACACGAATGTCTAACTAGTCTGCGAACACAACTACTCTAAAGATAATAAACCTAACTAAAACTTGCTTTGTTTTGTATGTTCGAAATAAGGCAAAATAGAGTATGTAGTTAAAGTAAACTATTATGCCCCCTATTTACTTAAATACTCACAACTAACTTCTATGAAACTACAACACATTGCCACAACAAACATTACTCAAAAGAAAGCTTGAACATAACTTATCTAAACGAAACTTCACTTTGATGCCAAGATGGTATGTTGTGCTAAGGGTTGATAAGGGTAATAGTATTGAGGTGGGTTCAAGCTTGTAGAAAGTTTGAAAATGAAGATGGGAAGAGAAACACACGAACAATAATGAAAGTAAAATAAGCAAAACCTACGATCAGCTTTGAGGATATGACGTACTAGGGAACTACTAAGGACTTACGGCTCAACTCGATATAACGCACGAGCTAGTCTAACGAGAGTACTCACTACCTAGCCTTGCTTAAACATTAGGATAAGAGTAAAAGAGGAAAGTAAGCACACTTAGCTCATAAAAGGGAAAGTATATTCAATATATGATGATGGAGCTACCTTTACAATGGGTATTTATACTCGAAATATTAGGGTAACAACTATAAATGGAAAAGACTAAAAAGGGTAAAGTACCAAAGAAGTAATGTACATGGAGTAGAAAAGGGAATAAAGAGAAAATCAAGAAAAACATCTATCTTACATGAAGGATTCTATCATATGATTGCTTAGACATGTAGCTCTCCATAGATGGATGACTTTCTAGTAAAAGTAGACAAATTGTATGATTAGGTTAGTGATTACCGAGCCAAGGTATCGAGCAAACTTGGGGGTCCTTTCAAGAAGTCGTAGGTGTGGATGTACGTTGAGGTTCTCAGAACCAATATTGCCGAGTTGGAGGTCGGCATAGTTATGATTGAGCAAAGGTATAAGGGGTCAGACCATTAGTAGAGCATACTTCAGGTTAGCATTTGAATATTGAGAGATGAAAAGTTACTTGGCTCAACATATGGAGTTAGTCGGTAATGGGGATTAGCTTGACCTCAATAGGAGTTGGCTAGAATAGTAAAATCCACTTCATTAGTCCCTTAAGTCCTTGTACTTAGGCTTAGGTTAATTGTTTAGTAGTTTGATTCTTATCAAAGCATGCAAGTGGTTAATAGGAGGATAAATTCCTAACGATTCCCTAGGGATACTGAACCACGCACAAAACCACAATGGGAAAAACCCCTTCCACTAGGGCAGAAGCTATATTGCCTATCATACTAGAGCTCCCGATTAGCAGAGTTTAGAAGTTTAACATAGCCATTAACAAGGTTACCCTCAAAGTAAACGTAGACACCATTGATGAAGTAAGGGACACTATATAAGCTTGAGTAGCTGTACACCAACAGTAGGTGGCCATATATTATAATAAGAAAATTAAGTATAAGGTTTTCCAACCTAGAGACCTAGTATACAGGAAGCTTGAAGCTACTAAATCTTGAGAAGGATAGGGTAAGTTATTGCCTAATTAGGATGACCTTGTGCGAATCAAAGTAAATGCAGGTAATGGAACCTGCAAGCTAGAGACCTTAGATGGATAGCTTATCCCTAAGACGTGGAACACCGACAATTTCAGGCCCTATTTTTTGTAACGTATAGTAACACCCATATATACTTTGAAAAATTCCAAGAACGAAATGCAAAAGAACTCTTGTACTTATCCTACCCTATTGTTTACTTTAACATCATAGCTTAGTTACCATTGAGCCTTACCCCTTGTCCATTGATAAGCATGAACATATTGGACTAAGTTGAGTCAATTCTCATCCCCGATGTCTATACATTCTCCCTAGTTACTACACTCTAGAACACTAAAGCCTCAAGCCCTATCTTAAGCACTTGTTAGGTATCCATGTTTGAAGGTTCATGTAGGACGAACACATAGATTAAGTCTATAATGCTTGACCTTATAATACTAGGCTTTATATGATTAATGCCCCTAACTAAGTATTCTGTAGACCAGGGTTCTAGAGCCCCCACCTAATGCCATTCTATTGGAGCAAGACTGAGAACAACTCTACATTTGCAATGAAAATTGAGCACATGTACTTAAAAATGAAAGGAATGCTAAAGTGAAGGAGGAATGAGCAAAAGGTACATAACGATGAATAAACCAAACTTTATGAAACTTTCATTAATCATCTCAATTATAGAAGTTGAATGGTCGGCATCCTAACTCATATACATCAACAACAAAAAAAGAAAAGAAAACACAACTACGCTTGTAAACCCCTTACAAAAACCAATCAAAGAAAAAAGTCCCTAAGTACTTTCGAGCTCATCATTGCCTACAGCACCGCTACCCTCTTTAACATCGTCACTAGCATCTTCACATCATCAGGCTTACCATCTTCACTCATGCCCTCCCCTCCTGCCTAATCCTCCCCAACTAACTAGTCGAGGCAATCAAGGTCTAAGTAAGGATTGTCCCCCTCAATTACCTACTTTACTAACCTAGCCTATCTCAGTCAACCTCATCAAGAGCGGCCTTGTAGTTGTCACCTGATATGAGTCTAAGTATCAATCCTTCAAGGACTAATGTGATTAGTAGTACTTCACCATTTTCCTAATTTCTAACCTAATAATTTTATTCAAGAAAATTAAATCTAAACTAAAACTAATTAAACTAATATGCAACATAAATAAAAATTAAAGATATTGATAATGCATGAATTCAATATTCAATTATTAATCACCTTAGAATAATGAAGTACATATCAATCTCATCCTAATTTACTAGACTATGAAAATTCCTAAAAGATACTAATATTACTCTCGAGATTACTAGTGCCTAACTCTAGAATAATTAACTAAAATCTCTTCTAAATTAAAAACCCTAGAATTGCATTAACGATATGTGAATTCTACTGTTAAGCCGCCTTAATACAAAGAAATCATTATAGTCTATCTCTAGGTCTACACTAACTCCTTCTAATTACATTAGATCTATTCACATACATAATCTCTTGATGTCTATACATGAAATCAAATATTGAATTAATACACTGGTAAAATTAATTCAAAGCAATAAAAGAACACATAATTAGATCACAGAGATTAGCAATCATAGATTGATAAAAGAGAGAAAAAAAAAGAGAGAGAAAACTAGTTATTTAGAAAACTAGAGTTATAATAATTTAATACTAAAAATAACTAATCTACAACAATGAGAAAAAAAAAATAAAGAAAGAAAGATGAGTCCTAAAACCTTAGAATGTGAATGAATGAATGCTAATGTTTATAAGGCCTTTTTGATCTATTTATTTTTCATGAAATCTTGAAACATATCTCCGATATATCTTGAAATATCTTCCATGTATCTTTATGAAATAAATCTCGAATTATGTCATGGCTCGAAACAAATAGAAAGAGGAAATGGAATATTTCTTTCACTTGGCTTAGAATATTTCAAGAAACAAATGGATGGCTCATAGGCTTCAATTGCAACTTGTGCATACAAACTTCAATTGGAATCTTATGGCTTTGAACTTCGTAGACAAATTCGACTTCAACTTTCTATTGATGTTATATTGTGGGCTTCCAATTACTTCTTGATTTCTAATTTCCAGTTAATGTCATGGCCTTTGTGAATGAATGAATGCTAATGTTTATAAGGCCTTTATGATCTATTTATATGTCATGGAATCTTGAAACATATCTCCGATATATCTTAAAATATCTTCCACATATCCTTATGAAATAAATCTTGAATTGTGTCTTGAAATAAAGACATATGGCTTGAAACAAATAGAAAGACAACATAGAATATTTTCCCACTTGGCTTGGAATATTTCAAGAGATAAATGGATGGCTCATGGGCTTCAATTGCAACTTAAGCATACAAATTTCAGTTGGAATCTTATGGCTTTGAACTTTGTAGGCAAATTCAGCTTCAACTTTCCATTAACGTTATATTATGGGCTTCCAATCACTTCTCGATTTCCAATTTCCAATTAATGCCATGGCCTTCAAACTTTCGATTTTTGCCCATGAATATATAATTCAATTCTCTTGACATGGCTTATAAACTAGAGCCCATGCTTGGAACTTTGCAAGTATGACATGTTGGACTTTCCAACTAACTACACTTACAGACAATATCATAATCCATTTTGGGTTGCTATTTAGGAATGCAATTGACCATGTACCAAAGTTATTAGACTTCAAATTAAATGCCATCCACCAATGACATGATTGTGTAACTTTATGACCTTTATCTTACATTTCAAGACAACCCCAATATGACCATGTCAAATGGCCAAGTAATTTTCTGGTCATATTTTAAATAAACTAATGCAACCTTTAACTTGATCCCGTCAACTGACCATATCGATCTTCAAAAGATCATAACTCATCCAATTTAACTCTAAATCAAGTGAAACTTGATTTATTTTCTTCATTTTCTTCTAAATTACTCTATAAATGCCTAAAATCAAGATATTATCTAATTAAGTACCAAATATGCACAAAATATTCATAGAAACATCGAGAACACTAATAAACTTCCATTAATAAATATATATGATAAAGCACTTATCATTGCCTGATAAGAATTCCTTAAATAGCTTCCGTATCCCAACCTCAATCAACTCCTCCCCATTCTTTAATGCCTCTTCCCTCTCCTAAAACCAGGGTTAGGCCTCCTAGAGCTTTACCCTCATAACATTGGCCTCTTCCTTAGCAATTACTACTTCTTGCTTAGCATATTTGACCGCTTGATTGGATTTACAACATCCCCTACCCCCCAACCACATTTTCCTTCTTCCTCATAAACTTAGCCTCTTCCCTAATAGCCTCCGCCTCCCCCTTGGTGGACTCAGCTACTTTTTCCCCCTCTCTTGCTACTTTCAATTCCTCAACACAAGCAATAAGCATTGACTCCAAATCATCGGCTTACTTCTTAACCTCGCTTGCCTTAGACTTTGCCTTAGCCACCTCCTCTTGCAACCATATGTTCTCAATCTTGCATTGGTTATACTCTTCTTGCCAAGAAGTTGCCCATACCTTAAGCCCCTCTAGTTTGTTCCTCAGTTGATTGTACTCCTTCCTTATCTCTTACTAATGTTGCTATAGAGACTGAAACAAGAAAGTATTAGCATAAATGAATACACATGAAGACTTACATAAGAAAAAGGGGCACACAAAGGATTAGAAACATACCCTATCTAGAAGGGGCCCCCCAAGAGAAAAGGTATACTTGCATAAGCTCATGGCATCACCCAACCCTTCTAAAGAGATCAAGATGCATTCATTATAACTCTTATCTTATAAGAGTAGGCTGTATGCTTTCCTCAATGGCCACAATGGGCCACCGTAGACTCACACTCATTAGTAGACGTTTGAACATTCCCACCCACATCAACTTTAAGTTTGACTACGGGTATTAGCCACCCCTCTACCTTACTATCAACTTGAGTGGCACCTACCCCTCTTCAATCCCCATATACCTCTATAACCTTAGCAGTCATCCCCTTCACAAATTTCTCTTACACTAGTTGATCAGAGACAAGTCTCTTCAACCACTTCTTAATAGGTGCCTCTTATTCATGCACCTCCTTCTTAGGTACCTCTATTGCTTCAATAACACTCGCAGCTACCTATTACTTGGTAACAAGCTCCAAAAGCATTGTAGTTGAAACATCTCATGAACCTTTACCTACGGTTATCGACATGAGTAGCACTCGTGCTTGCTCGATCCCCAAGCACCTCTGTAACCTTAGCAGTCTTCCCTTCTAAGAATTTCCTTTACACTAGCTAATCGAAGATAAGTCTCTTCGACCCTTCTCAATAGGTACCTCTTGCACATATACCACCTACTTGGGTGCCTTTACCACTCTAGCAGCACCTACAGCCACTTGTAACTTAGTAATAGGCTCTAAAGGCATTGCAGTTGAAACATCTCCTGAATCCTTACCCATTGGCCTTTTCCCTTTACAGTAGTAGCCTTCTAACTCCTCTCTACTACTAAAGTCGCATCCTCCTCTTCATTAGGTCTCTTTCTTTTCTCCTACCCCCCTTAGCTCTATCATCTTTAGCATCCATGTCTTGAAAAAGCTGCTACACAAATCAAAGGTTACATGCACAAAAACAAAGTTATCTCAACAAAACATTTACAATGTTAAAGGAAAGTACTTGTTAAGGACAAGTAGCCTTGGGTTGCCCTTACTAAATGATTGACGGTGGCGAACTCCTAATGACACTCCTCAGCCATACTATGATCCTTACTCGTCTCCTAAAGGTCCAACATTTCCATTGTAAATATACACTCATGGTCTCCTCCACATGGAAACCTTCCTCTTTCCAAAAAGCTATGGCCAAAATCCATTCCTTCACTTCATCATACTCCTCCTAGAAATAACCAATTAGCTTCATTTGGATAGGCCTGTTCCACTAAGTAGAAAAGTATAGCTCGTGAGTCAACTTTACTAAGTAAAACTGGTACTTTTAATCCTCAATCTTTGACTTCTTGCCATAGAACAACCTCACATGTAACCCCTAGCTCGAGGAATATACCCAACCCTCTGACTGATCCTTTAGTTGGAAAAAGTGGCCAAAGAGCCACGTTATTGGTCTCCCCTTATTTGGAATATAAAAACAACCTTAAAGGCCAGCAGCACTTGCCAAGTGTTTAGATGGAGAGAACTTAGGTATGTTTAGAAATAGTTGAACACCTCCAACTAGAAGGCAACAAAAGGCAAGCATAACCCCATGTTGATTGCCTTTTAATACAAGCACAAGGAATGATTATCCTCCCTACAGTCCTATGCTTAATCACCATTCTTTGACCTCACTACCTCCCATATGTCAGTGTTATGGGAAACCTTTCGACAAACCCAATGCCACCAATCTTCATTATGATTATACTTAACCTCCGTCATGACCTAACTGCCCTCCTTAGTTGAAAACAACTTTTCAACTTTATCTTCCTTCTTAAGAGCATACCTACACTAAGGCCTCTCCTCCATAACTACCTTCCTTTTCTCTCATGTATACCTCCTATTCACCTAACTATCTATTTAAGTAGGACGAAGAAGCACGCCCTCCTTATAATCCTTGTTTATAGATGCTTCACTTATAAACCTATTCATTTGCTATTGTTGCTAATTAGCCATCTTTGAAGAATTTCGCAAGGAAAGGAAAGGAAAATGTGAGAAAAGGGAAGAAAAGGCTTTAGGAGTGCTTTGATAGAGTTTCAAAAGGCCAAAAAGTTCAAATGAGGATTAGACTAACCTTTAAGACCCTTATATAGGTTGATAAGGCTAACCAAAGCGTTGTCTTATTAATAACCATTATGGATGCCTACGTATCACAATTAGAGAATCAATAGGTAAGATTCACTTGGTGGGCAAATTGCCAATGCAAAACTCACGTGCAAACTATTAATGGCTTATGCCATTCGAGGACCTTGGGTATCCCAATAGTCACACTGGTCAAACCAACCATTAGATCCAGTTAAGGAACAACTGGTAGTTATATTTTCAACTACGGTCTGAAGTGCTTAGTAATATGGAAACGTTAGAGCCCGAATGCATACTCTATGACTCGAAATAAACGCATTAGTGCTTAGACCAAGACCCTAAGCACCTTACAAGTAAATGCAAGCAAACAAATAAAAGAACATGCTCAGTTAGAAATGATTGTGAAACAACACGCTGAACAAGAAAGAAAGAAAAGAAAGAAAATGAATGTGCATGCACTAAAACTTCATTTTATTGATAATCTAAAATTCCTTACAAGGCTTAAAGGCTTGCATACTAGCCCTAAGTACAAGTTAACAAAGGAAAAAGGAAGACAAAAGTACAATAAATCAACTTAAAGCTTTCTTGGACTACTACTTGGTGTTAGACACCTATTTCCAGCTCATAACTTTAACTCTACTGTATGAAGGGGCTCTTGCTTAGGTCGGTTTGCTTTTGCCTTCAATTTATCTCGCTAATTTGCCCTATTAAACCTTGACCAACCCTTAACGATCAAGTTGATGGCTACAGTCTTTGGGAAATGACAAGTAGCATTCCTCTACCATCGTAATCACTGTCGAGCATGGACCCCATCTCACCTAACATGACATAGCTATGAGCTCTTCCTTCGTCATGCCTAAACCTAACACATTGGTATCAGTAGCTTCAAGAGGAATTCCTTGCTCATTAAAACAACTAGGGGGTTGTTGACCTGATTAGAATGTGCAACTAAGAAACCCTCGGAGAAGATCTAAGTCTAATGGAAGCTAATTGAGTACTTAGAGGTACGTAAAGCAACTACCATTGAATTAGTCGAGAGAGCAGGCAAACTTGTACATACTGTCATGTTCTAGGGTCTACGAGCCCCCCAAGACTCTGAGCCACTAGGGAACCCTTTGTTAAGGCTAGAAACATTATGGATGGTAAGCAATACCCGAAAGTCTACAACTTCTGCTCATGCGACAGTAATACCAGTACCATGATAACTGGAGGATGTATACTTGAGCACCTCACTAGGAGCCAAGGGGTCTACGAACACCCCTCAATCAACACTTAGGGGCCACCTCTAGCCATTGACGTGACTTACTAAAACCCTTAATTAGTACCTAAGGAGCTTAGCATAAGGGTAAAACCTAAGTTTATATGCTCTTTCCTACAATATCATTCTCTTAGACTTAAACATTCGTTACACTCTACAAGGGCAAAAGAATGTTTGTCACACTCTCAAAGGGTTTCAAATGGTGAAATTAGACAATAGTGTTAGAATGAAGAAGTTATAACCTCCATCAGGCCTTTATATAGCTAACGGAAGGAAATCCTGAACCGTCTACGTGTAGTTCCTGACCCATTCAGTAGGCAAGTTAAGGTAACAATAAAGAGTCATCATTAATATTGTCATTAATCCTTAATTACTATGCTTCCCTAAGTACATTAATAATCACATGCATGATGCCCTTTTTAAGGCGTCATTATTGTATTTACAAAAGATAACCTTAGAAAAGGCTACATGTAATGGTCATTTCAAGTGTCATAGTGAGAGGACCCTCAACAACTTCTGATACCTGAATGCTTGAGGTCCTTCGCCTTTCTTCTTGTAGAATGTCTCATTGAAGCTTTGTATCACATTCCGGCTTAGTACGGAATGCACCATCATACAGGAATACCTAGTAAAAACTTAACTCAATCTACTCATTCATCAAAAGACAACATTGTTTACATAACAAAGGGATTTCTTCATTGGAGTTCAACTGGATTTTCTGTTACAACTTATGTGTACAACATAATATTACATTAAAACATGAACCAGCCTTTTCCTTTATCATCTTTACAGTAATAGAATTCCTGACTTAGTATAAGCTCCATATAAAAGTCGCTGACTCCGACTCACACTCTCAGTATATATATCCCCCCCCCCCCCTAGTGTTGGGCCCTTCACGATGCTATTAACTTAAGGATAAAACATTTTATCCCCTCAGTTACTAAATAACAAACAGTACAATATAGATAATATAATAGACAATATTGCATATCATAACTAAAACATTTCAATCATAACTCGTAGGTTTAACTTCATATATGCATTCGCCCAATTAGGCATTTACTGCTAGCAATACAGCATGCTATGCTCATGCATGTGGCATGAACATGTGGCATGTATCGGTACCGATATCTTATGCCCTCTAATTTTCATTCAATTAGTTGACATAACTAAGCATCTAGATATAACATCCAGGAACCTAGGGCAACAAGGACCTACCTAAGAGTAAGACCCCTATCAAATTGGACTATATACTGTAGTATACCATTATTTTACCATTATCAAAAAGGGCAACAAGGAGTTGCTTGGGAGTAAGACTCTTAACTTTACAAAATTAGATTATACACTATAGTTCACTAAATCAAAGTGGCAACACTATCAGATTAAACCGCATACTGTAGTCCACTAAATTTGATTATCAAAATAGTTATAATGTTTGGGCAATGCAATCTATATGCTTCCAAAACTAAGTTCATAAAGCATACTTTTTCTGTGATCATTTGAAAGTCTCATTTTGAAATTTCTTACTCATAGGTCCCTTTTTGTGCCATGCTATGCCATGATATGCAATAACAACTTAAGAATATCAATCAATGCAATCAATCTTCTGGTTTTATCCTAGTGATTTGATTTTAGCTTTTGAACTCTCTTTAGCGGAATTCTAGTATTTCACTTAGGATTCACTTAGGCAAATACCTAGAAGATTGAGTTAGCTCATTCAACCTCCCTGGTTAGTACAATCAATCGTAGCACAAATTATTACCCAATATAGCCATATAACAGTTTAACCAAGATATAATTATTGTCATTCAAAATCAACACATTAGCACCCACTATAGTAGCATAGCAATTCACCTAAGATATATCTATATTCAATCCATACAGCATCAAATAGCACACAGTATTATGAGTAGCAACATATCTACTCTAAGTGTAGGTTAGATCTACTTATCTAGGCTTAGTAATAGTGCAAAATCCTAAACTTCATGATGTGGTCCTTCCTTACATATCACATCTATGAAAATATAACACAGTCTTCAAATCAACTATGGGTCGAACCTAAACTATTATAAGCTTTTATTTCCGAGTTTTTAAACTTCATTTGATTGTATCATACTCATTTCTTATCCAATTTCAATAAACTTTATATCATCACGATCGTTATTCCAAGTACTATTGATATATCTTAAGAATAAAAACTAATCGATATTGTTAAAAAACCTAAAAATACCATTTTCTTATTACAACTTGACTATATGCTACCTTAACTCTATAATTGACTCGAGTAAGCTTTAGTACTAAACTAGAAACCCCAAAAATTATACTTTTCAAACTTATCCAGCAACACTTATTATACCCCAAAGTGTTCATTTGACATGAATTTAATGAACATTCTAATAGTACTAGTTACTATATTACATATTAAGCTAATATATAGGTTTATAGTAGGAAAATACATAATAAATAGTATACGTGCCTGTTTAATTTCATGAAAAATCCTATAGACTTAAAAAATATGTAATTTAATTATTGACCATGAATTACACCAAATTGGTTATTATCTATTTTTATGAAAATAGCAGTTTTAGCTCGAAATAGCAGAAAATTATGGAAAATAAACAAATTTATGAGTGAGATAAAAACTAAATGCTCCAAATATTATTACAAATATCTAGAAGTCTAAACATGTAGGGTTCAATCATTAATTTCATAAAAAAACTAATTATTTCAATAATTTGGTAAAAGTAGCAGTTTTATTCAAAATAATTATAAAAATAGTAAACATGCTTATTTTTTGAAAATTCTTGTTACCAAAATTACATATATATATATATATATATATATATTAGGAATATTACATACAAAAATTAAGCTTGAAACAACATCATTTAATATTTATAAAAATTTATTCAATTTTCACCCAAATAGGGCATTTTTGTAAGGAACCCATATTTCCACTAATTATTTAATTAAAATAAAATTAATAAATTAATATAAACCTAAAATAATCTTATAAGACCAAATTTAATAATTAATTGACAACATTTAATATTTTTACAAAATTAAATAAGTTACAGGTGGAATTTTGGTTCACCTAAACCGGCTGCTTCCAGCTACTACTTAGCCACTACACCTTGTTGGAAAGCTTTCTCTAGCCACCCTCTATTGGACCTCCAAGCCCTACTAAGTCAAGTTTTAGATGACCTATTGAATCACCCTAACCTAATTCGACCCTATTTCTTGTTCTATTTTTATTTTATTTTTTTCTATTTTTTTTTTATTTTCTAAAATTATGTTCTTATGTTTTTAGGTTGCTAAAATATTGCAAATGAGGTTTGGAGTCCTATTTATACGTTTTAGGATTTTTTGCACATAAAAAAGTAAAATTATACATATTACTTTAATGTTTTCTTAGGCACCATGTGTCATTCATTCCTTAACCAAGTGTTGACTTATCATTTGCAATTAATCCTAGCTTGACACATCATTTGATGACTCATCCATTCAATTTTTTTTATTAATTTTCCGTCATTTTACATTATTTTACCTAATTTTAATAATTTATTATTATATATATTTAATACATATAATGTATATCACTTGTAATACATAAATATTATGTATAATTCAATTTCATTTATTATTTTTGAAATTTAATTAATTTATCTTAAATATCTCATTATATCTAAAAGCTTAAATTTTATGATTATTAGCATTATCAATAAATTAACGTTTATCTCAAATTAATATTTTTATATAGCTTATTTTCAAAAATTAACTTTATTTAAATTATTTCACCTAACTTTTCTAACTTTACTGTGAAGTTTAAAATAAAATGGATAACTTAGTCCGGCGCCCTAAATTTAGGGGCTTGGATCCTATGGTTATTGAACTGACTAGAAATCTTAGGGTATTACACTTTGGCCTCCTAAGCTTGAGTATTTAGTACCCTCCTTGCCGCTCCAATGCAAAAGAGAACGGGGGAGCACAAGTGTTGATGGTCGATCTTTGGCCTAAGGCTCTAGAGGCCTAAGCCTACCCAAGAGCTCAGCCAACATAATATAACATCCTTCTTGGCATGGATGAGAATGAGCCCAACACATGCCTCATCTTTACCTACCTATCTTGGGCCCTACCTTGAGAACTTTAGGAGTCCCTTTCATACGGCCATTGAGCCTTACCTTTTAGTAGTGAGGAAAGAGCTTACCTCCCTCTCAAGGTAACCTTTGAGGAGCTTACCACCTGGCATAGCTAAGCTTACCCTCTTCTCCTCTTCTCACCTCACCTCTTTCGCTCTCCTCATTAAATGCTAAATGACCATCTGATACACAACCCACAGAGTAGCCACTAGGCTAAGGTGGTTACCCCTTGCCAATGGGACATATTCATCTCCTAAGTTTCTACCAATCGATAGAAGGGTAGAAGTCTTGTACTGATAAGCACCACCTCGTTAGATTTCATTCTAACCTGTCATCTCTTGCCATATGTCCAGACAAGTAAGCCTCCTTAACCTATAAATAAAAAGGAAAGCCAGTAAGTAAAGGATTTTAAAACCTCTTGGAAACTCTCTTAGTCTATGTACTCCCATATTCCCTTGAACTCAAATACTCTCTTCACTAACTTAAGTGGTGGAAAGCCTTTATCAGCAATTCTACAAGGGACCTATTGCAGCTATACCACTACACATGGCCTATGGACCACAAAGAGTTAACCTAAGAGTCATATTCGTCATATCTATTGTCACCAACTACTACTATTATTAAAATTTCAAATTGATGACACCATTGCTACAAAGTTTAGAAACCATCAATGACTATCAGTTACCACTTCAAGTATCATACATGCAAGTCATCATACCCTTAGAGAAATGAGACAACCATCCTTGGCTTGACAAATGCATCACTTAAGGTGGTTATCACGTTTCATAAAGCTTAAGAAAACTAATCTCCAAGTTCATATTTGTTGTGATTATTGCATTCGCCTACAAATGCATGAGCCTTTATCTCTAGCAAATGCACATGAATATGAAGTCATCTCTTTAAGTGATTATATACTTATCCATTTGTATAGACCTAGTAAAACTTGATAAACTAAGAAGTGCATCCTTAAAGAAATTAGAAAATTAAGAAATAAGGAAATTAAAGGACATAAGATACATTATCTAAAGAAAACTAATAAAATAAGTAACTAATAAGGAAATAAACATATATGAATGGTCTTTAAATCTTTAACTCTCCATTCAATTAATTATGGTTTGGTTAACCATGTTATCTGAGTACTAAACTTTGTTGTTTAGGCAATCAATTATGTTGTCTAAGCGGTTAACTAAGTCTTCTCTTTGCTCCATTTGATCCACATCATTCCCCTTATCTTAGGAAGATTTGATCTTGAATCTTTGAAAACTTTCCACCAAATGCTAGCTTGTAAAAGTGAAAAATTAAATCCATATCATAACATCTTACCATAGTTCCTATTCACCTTTGGTGAATTAGCATAGTATTTGTTCCAATCTGCAATGATGCCTCAGATCTCATATTTTCTTCTTATCACATTCTTGACATCTTTCTTTGAATATTTTAATTCACTATAATCAATAACTATAGCAAACTCAAAATAATTCATTGTCCATATTAATTTTCTTCTCACTTTCTAAGGACTCTTCATGAGTTTGATCACTAACTAAGTCAAATAGATCTAAAAATTGGGATATTATGGAAATAGTCTAATCTCACTAACATCCTCTTTAGGAATGAGATCAAATCACTCGCAAACAACTTGATATATTTCTTTATGGATGTTTTCATATTATGGCTTAGTTCCTCTGTAGTTATGCACTATATTATTTTCTTAGGCTGTATGACTAAGAATTAACTCATTTTCTACATTAATGGCACTATGACCAATTTGTTTATGTGAGATTTGATTTACAGTAGTTTACATGCTTTTTTAGAGTGATGGCAACTATTAGCCTCTATGGCACTAAAATGACGAATGGTGGTTTCAAGTTGGCTCTTAATTGCTTCTAATCTAGTCATGACTTTTCCTATCCTAACATATTCTTTAGAGATTTTCTAAAACAACAAAGAGAAACTTTTTGTTCAAGAACCAAACTCTACAATTAGGCTTTGGAAAGAATACCAAAGATATGCTCTTGAAAGAACAAAATAAGTAGGTTTTGATAACAAGCATGATGTAGGATGAAGGAAGTAAAACATAAGTAGATAGCGTGTTTATTGCATTTATACCAATTTTGATTTAGGTGAAAAATGTTAAGAAATCATGATTAGCACAATATAAAATAAAATTATTATCTTCTAAAGTGCATCAAGGTTAGGAAGGATGGATTTTATAGCTTCACTCCATTAGGATTTGTCACAACTTTACACTATAATGGATTTTTTTAAAGACCTTAGATTAATAAGTTCTTGATGCAGTCACACCTCTAACGTTATAATAGAGTTACACAAA
Organism: Lumnitzera racemosa; assembly: GCA_024138005.1. Classification (NCBI taxonomy): domain Eukaryota; kingdom Viridiplantae; phylum Streptophyta; class Magnoliopsida; order Myrtales; family Combretaceae; genus Lumnitzera; species Lumnitzera racemosa. Next base: position 57,273,733 of record JAMXBC010000012.1, read on the forward strand.
TAAAAACGAAGTAAAGACATCACACCAATTTCGCATCAAGTAATCATATTCAATCTCAACTCCTTTCCCATAGAAATCATAAGCTTATTTTATATACTTGATAAAACCTAATAAACTAGGAAATAAAGTTCTTAAGCGATTAGAAAAAATGAAAAAGAAGAAAATAAGAAATACTCCTGATAACTCTTATTTTAAATACATTTTATATGATGATTTTATGGCATTTCCCTTATATTTTTGGTTTTTTTTTAAGAAATTGATACTTAATTGAGTAAAATTTTGATTTCAAGGTTTGAACGTGTTCTCAGATTGAAAACGAAGAAAAGGAATGAAGTTTCACTCAATTTGGAGTTCAGAAAGTGGCAATTTTTTATCAAAAAGTTACACAATCTAGGGCACAACTGTGTCCTCAGGCTATGTTTATACAGGATAATTTTTGTGCCAAAGTTAGTAAGTTACACAACTTAGGGACACAACTATATCCCAAGCTGTGTCTAGTGATGAAAAAAAAAACTTCATAATACATTATATAAGGACTTGTGAGCATTTTGAAAAGAACTTTGGACATTAAAAAGAGAAGTGACATGAAGAGAATAAGGAGAAAAAGGTGGAAGCAACACCCAACTTCAAGATTGAAGAGATTTTTCATCGACAAAAGAGGTTATTCACGTTTTATTTCTTGATTTTGTTGCAATTTGTTTTTAATTTCATCATGATAGCTTAAGATTTTTGTATTTAGGATTATGAAACCTAAGGTTTCATGTGACTATTAAATTTATTGATAATTTTCAATAAAGTTTCTATCTTTCTTGATTTAATTATGTGTTTTCATTATTAATTGATATTTCTGCGATATCAATCTATGATATTATGTATGATGATTGAGAAATCACATAAATAATGAAATTTTGACATAATTGAAGAAAATTACATGTGTACTTAGAGATAAGATACATGATTCTTCTAGAAAGTTATTATTTTTGTGTAAGAATTCATTATACATTAATGCGATTATAAATTATATTACTAAGTATAGAGATTTCGGTAAATAATTTAAGATTAGGGTTAATATGCTTGAGAAATGTATTAACTTCTATTATGAATCCCTCCGATCAAGAATAATAGAGATGGAATTAGATAGATTTTTAGCGGTCACATGTTAAACACTAGGGAAATAATTCCTAAACACGTTATTTGCTTTCTTAAATATCAGCAACTAGGTCTTCTATTTTGCAATACTCTAAGCTCAATTTACCCTTGTTCACTTGATCTCTTAAAAAATGGAAACATGTCTCTATGTACTTACTTCTACCATGCACAGTAGGATATTTTACAAGATTAATTGCTGACTTGTTATCAATTTTCAACACTATAGGGCTTTATATCTCAAACTCCATTTGATTGAACAAAGTTTCAATCCAATTTGCTTTGCATGCAACAACTGAAGTTGATACATACTCTACTTCACATGGTGATAAGGCTAAAACTTGTTGCTTCTTTAAACTCCAAACAACCGAAGGATCACCAAATTGAAAAACATAACTAGTTGTGCTACATCTATCCACTTTTTATACCCACATGTTGGTGTATCTATTTTGAATGTCCTATTTCAAGTGAGTGGAGACTTCAACACTAACCTTCCCTTATTTTCATGCATTACCAAAACTTTGTCCTGTAAATACATCTTATACCGTTTCTCAAGCAATTAGCCTAGACTCAATAGATTGTTCTTCATTTTAAGACATTTGAAATATAAGAATGTTTATTATTTCTCTATTAAATCAAGATATTTCTCATTCCTTTAGTAATGATAATGCTATTATCCACAAACTTAACTTTACTCTTCACCGTTTCATCCAATTCAACAAACCAATCCTTGTTGCTAAACATATGATTTGAGCAATCAATATCAAGATATCAAGAATTGGTACTAACACTCTTTGACATCGTTGTCACCATCAAAAGAACATGGTTAGACTAACTATCTCCTTCTTATGCAAAACCAGTGGATTCGTCATTATTTCTTGGTAAACTTTTATTAATTCTACACTCATCCACAAAGTGGCCAAATCTTTGACAATTGTAACATTGTATGTTCCTTTTATTGAACTTTCTCTTACGTCCTCTTCCTCAAAAGTTTTCTTGCCTTTGATTAAAATTCAATTTTCCTTGATCCATTGAATCATTACGATCACCACATCTACCATTACTCATGTTTCTTCCTCTTGCCCTTCCTCTTCCACATCTACCTCTTCCATGTCTTCTTCTATCAAGCCTTGGTCATTTAATTTCAACCTACAAAGCCTAATCTAACTGTTTTTCTATTCCTCACTTATTCATCACTTACTCATATGCTTCTAAAGAACTTTGAAGCTCTTCAATTTTCAAATCATTTAGATCCTTAGACTCTTTAATGGCTACCATTACATAATCAAATCTTAGAGTTAATGGTCTAAGAATCTTTTCTACAATCATTACATCAATTATTGTTTCTCCATTTTCCTTCATTTGATTTAAAAGTGTCATCACTCTTGTATAATATTCACTAATGCTTTCTTTGGCCTTCATCTGCAACAACTCATACTAACAACGCAAGGTTTATAACCGAACTTTCTTTAACGTCTCAACTCCTTTATAACACTTTTCAAGAATGTCCCAAGCTTCCTTGGTAATTCTTTCTCTAGCAATCTTTTCAAAATTCAATGAGTTGATGCATTGATCAATATAAAACAATGCCTTACAATCTTTCTTCTTAGCCTCTCGATACAAACTTCTTTGTGCAGTTGTAGGATTTACAAGTAGTTCTTGATACACTATTATAACAATCTCTAAGATTTCTTGAAACTTAAGTATTATTCGTTTCTGGATGCACCATCACTCACAATTCTTGCCATCCAATACCGGAAGCAATGCTACAATGTTGTCGGTCACATTTGACATTTCTTCCCTCAATTACATTGAACACAATGTAGCTTTGATACTAATATGTTGGAGAAAACAATATTGACAATGGTATTTTGTATCTAGAACAAATATAATTACACATGAAAAGAGTTGAAAGAATCTCTTTATAGTGTTCAATCCAATACACTCACCACACAAGCACTTGCACATTTTATACTCTTGCTTTATGCTGTTAGTTTCACTCACACACAACAAACTGTGTTTTCTCTCCATTTATAATAGCACTCAACTCAATATTCAACATCAGCTTACACATGCACACTATAGACCAATCAGAATTATTCTCTCTTAACATCTATAACCTCCATCATTTACCATTACCATATTTAACCTTCCTAATAATCTCTTAATAATCTCTCATTCATCTGGATGCATTTTTAATTATCTCTTTACCCAATTAATTTAATTGCTTAAATTATTAAATCCAATTGTAGAAGATCAAAATGAATTTATAGTATTTTGGGTTTTGAGTTCAATAACAACATAAGCTTTTAGAAATTTAGATTCATAGACTTGGGATGACCTAAAGAAGACTTACTATATTGGGTTTGAAATGTGGTTCATTAGATCAACTTGTCGACTTTTAATCTTTTACATGGAGGTTCATGCATTTATAGGAGATCTTTATTTGCTTTGATTTAAGAGGAGCCCATAGAGGATTGATCTAGAAGAGAACATATCTCGGCTATCAATTGCTACTTTGCTATCTATAGTTGAACTCTCTAAATACTTAAAAGTTCCTCCTTATATGAAACAAGAGAAATAATTTAATGCTGTCAAGTTTCCACTTTTAAAGATCAAACAAGGTTTAGTATAAAAACAATAAGGTTAATGCTCTAAAACTACTCTACTTGTTACTTGTGCATTTGACCCTTCTAAGGCTGCTTTTTCTTTTTTCCCTCTGTTTTTAAGGTATCTCTTCATGTGTTAGTTCCACGTTGTAATTTTGAAGCCATGTGAAGCTATCAATTGGATCCCTGTATCTATAGCAATAAACCAATTTATAAAACAACATGATTGTTGTTTTATAGAAAAATGTTATTTAGTATTTGTGTGATACATGGTGAAGACAAACGTTTGCAATTTGCCCTATGCACTGTGGGCATGAGTTCAATAGTCTTTTAATGTGCCCATAAAATGGGAAAAACGAAGTAATACAGTAGTTACTACTTTAATTATAGGATAACTAATTATTGATTGTGCCTTTTTTAATTTTATCTACGATAGTTGTTAAGCCTATTTACTATTAGAACGCAGCGAAAAAGTAATCCGACAACTATTGAAACTAAAAGTTCACACAACAGAATCAGAATGCATGTATTTAAAATAAAAGAAATTGAAATATTATATCAATTGTAAAATTATCGTATTGATTACTTGTAAGATTAGTAAATTAATGAAAGTTTTTTTTTTCTTCCCCATTTTGTAATTACATGCACTAAATTTTACGAGATTTGCTGATGGTATATTCTTCGCAGTAACCATGGTTGAAAAGAAAAAATCATTTTATCTACCATTTTTATAACTCACTTATGTAAACTATATATTATAAGACGTTTAGCCCATTAGAAATATAAATATAAATAAAGCAAGTCAAGAAAATATATCTCGACACCAATTCGTCTCCACCCTCAAATTTCAACCGAGATTTCACAAAAAGTTAAGTAAATGGGCTCCATGTCTTCCTGAAATTCTGCATCTTGACTTTATTCCAATCTCTTTCAACGCATACTACTTTATTATTAATATAAAGAACAGGCCAAGTAATATATGTTATCCCAAGAATATGAAGATAAAAGAAAACAGGAGCCACAAAAAGGTAAAAGCAAAACCCTAGTGGTGGAAAAACCTGCGTAGCTCCAAGAATCTTCAGCCAGTGAAAGTTCTTTAGGCAGTTTAAGCGGTGTAGGAGATTAGTCCATGTACAAACATTTTGATGATACTGAAAGTGATTTTGATTTAAAGCAGATAGCTTTTGACGGACATTATGCAACTTTCTTGCCTGTAAAGACAATTGTAATATTATTTTTTTGAATAAAAAAGGCTATGGAGATCCTTCATTTGAGCTTCTCATCCTTGTTTAGTGGATTTAATATGTGGAGTGTTATTACTTTTTCTTCTCGTCAAAGCTGATAAAAGACAGTTTCTTGAAACCATTTTTCTTTCCCTCATAAACCTGTAACTACTGAAGATTATATACTGAACATTCTAATGAAAACATTTAAAAATTGAGATAATTACAGTAAATGGGATGTACATTTACCTCTAGATACAAAAAGAGGATAATCATTTGAAGCGATGCAAATTGAGAATAAATGTTAAATATCTAGTATATATAGAGATTAGATGTTTGTGCCTAAGTTTAAATAGTGTATAATCATTACAACATTTTGTGTATACATAATGTGTATGTTTGTAATCAGGAAAGAATGTAAAGCTACGATAGAGTAATAGATAATGTAATTATAGAAGAATAATAGATGATGACTCAGCCAAACAGGCGTTGGTAATATTTTTAATGTGCACCACATGTTATTATCTTCAGTTCCTACTGCTTAAAAACCTAGATCCTCTATCTGCACCAATAAACAAACAGACGTCCTGTCTTTTTAAATGTCGGATGGGGTATTTAGTAGTCCGAAATTACCATTCCGTTTGACGTCATTCTAAATTCGAGTGTAATCTCTAAGTCTGATGCAAGTTCATTGAATGAAGGATACCACCATTTCTATTCCCTTTAACCCATAATATGTATTTCCCATGCCAATCATTGAAGTTAAAACCATTATAAACTAATGATATAAATATTAATTTTTTAATAAGATAAATTATTTTTAAATCTTTTCTTTCTTTCTCTATAGTTGTGATATGTATAGGTGGTATTTAGAAAAAAAAAAAAAAAAAAAAAGCCATTGAGTTTCCATTTCAGCTGAGCATTGAAGAACCAAAGTGAATTTGAGCCTAGTTTACTAAACCAGGAATATAATTCCGATTTTTTTGGGATCAGATTGTTAATGAAAATAAGTCACTAATTTGACTACTTCTTAAAATCATTTCTCATTAGCTTCTGTTTCTTAAATTACTCTTTGTCTTTTACAACTTGGTTTGCAAACGGGACCGATATTAGAAACTAAACAAGACTTGAAAGCCTTTTAAATGCATTTTATTATTGTGTAGGAAAAAGGTTTTAATTGTTATTACCTATCATAGTTACATGTACTATATAATTATTAATTACATTTCAACATGTATCAATATAGAAGGTGGTAAGTATCCACCATTATCACTATGTGCTTTTAGTTACATATATTACTCAATGAATTATTTCTCCCATCATATAGCAAACAAAAATGTTTAAATAATATAATAAGTACTATTTATTAAGTATAAAATTGATATAATCCCAATTTCTTTCTTAAGTTGTATAATGTTGGATTTTAGAAGAGGTTATAATTAAGGACATAAACGAATTGAGTCGAGATAATACAATACGAGTTGAACTATAAATCTTAAAGTTTGAGCTTGATTGTATTTAGATTGTTAGGCTCGATTTATTCAAGAATGTTCTTTTTCTTTTCCTACTTAAGATCATCCAACTAGACTCGAACTCATTATGCACATAACCCAACTCAAACTCGATTAGGATTTAGGATAATGGGTTAATCAAGCCAAGTATCATGAAGTTTGAACTCAACTTAATAAACTACTCAAATAGATTAAGGTCAAAGTTAACGTGACTATCTTAGATTTCAACCTGTATAAATATCTACCCATGCTTTAGTAGGTGGATAACATATATAATTACACATTATTTTCTACTTGAAGACTACATCCATATGCATTTTTAATGTGATTTTATTAAATGCATACTCAAAAGGTTAAATAGACTAAATTTTAAAAGAAAATAAAAACTTGCTTTTAGATGGATTACATGGTAATTATCTGATTCTACATTATTTTTATATGTGAATGGTTGTGCTTGTGAAATGAATTTTTCACTGGATTGAATGTATGCACAATATACATACATGCATATACATATACATATCCATATATATATATATATATATATTAACAGAACGGACGAAACGAGAACATTTCTAATGCAAATTGTCAAGCAGCCCAACCAGTTGAAGGCCCACCACCACGGAAACGAAAGGCCCCATTTTCAGTTCGTCTCATTAAATCGATTTTCCACTGACATAAAGAGACAAAAATCTTCCTTTTTCTAATTTTATGTTTTTCTAAAGATAGTAGGCCCAGGGGTTGGCTTTCAACAGAGCAGTTGGGGCCCAACAAGACAATCCACAGATTGATCGAGCTGTCAACGAGACAATTTGAGAGAAATTTCTTGTTTTGGGACGTTTAAGGCCCAAGAGCTTTTACTCTCCCATTTTCCCTTTTCATTTTAACTGATTCGTAGTAAGGGTATTTCAACTTTAGTTCAAGTGGAATACTTCGTTTGTAATTGAATTTTGGCCGAATAAGGTTTTCCCTTCATTCCCCTTCTTTTTTGTAGTTATGATGCTGATTTTACTTCTTATTTTTTTGTGCCTTAATAAGATTATGAATTGAAAATATGATGTTGGATTATTTGTTAGAAGGATATGTTATTCACTTATTATGTGATGATGGATTGAGTTACTAATTCTATATCACCAAGTATATGCTCTGATTTATTTAGAAGGCATGTTATATTGGGATTGTATTTGAAAAAAAAAAAAGAAAAGAAAACAAGAAAACATTTGTAATCAATTTTCATATGTAGCTGACTAGGATTAGAAATCAAGTAGCAACATGTAATCTAATTTGATTAAAGTTTACAAACTTTAAAAAAGATTTAGTTAATTAATCACTTGTCTAGCAAATAGCAATTATTAAAATAAATAATCCTAGGGACTAATTCACTTTGGAAAGGAATTCTTAACTAGCGGCTAAGACTAAAGTAATTAATGATTTGACACATCCAAGACAAGCTAGTGATATAATTGTAACACTAATTGATTTCCCAAGTCGTTTGGTTCATTATCAAATTCTTTTAAGGTGTTAGATATCCCGTTTTATTATATTAGTTTAATTCTAGGTTTCTAAATATTTAAAGTCAAGTCTTTATCATTTTTCTAATTACAGATGGGACTAATAGAGCTAACACCATTTCTTGTAGATTATGACTTATAGTATCGTTGCTTATCTACACATGCACAGCCAGCACGCTTGCTAGTGGCTTTTGTGCTTAAGCAAATCTTTATCGAAATTTGCATTTATAGTTTCCTGATGAACGTATAATAGCGAGACTTTACACATTAAGAATACCTTGCGAATCGGTTTGCCTCACATAACCCATAGTTATGGCTCACGATAGGCTGTAGGGTCTAACCTTGTCTTGGCCATCGAATTTGCCTAAAACCTATAATAAATATATTACATATTACAAGTTTTAGGGTACTTCATAGTTTCTTAACACGTTCGGATTACCATAAACTTGACTTGTACAACATGCATGCAAATATAATGGAAACTCAACCATATTAGAACTAACTTGTAACTCATTGTAATTAACTACTGCTTTGTCTAGTTGTTAAGTATACCTCAAATATTCAATATAAGCCAATATCATGGTTCATGTTTGTTGTTTTTTTTTTTCTTTCCCATTTTGTACTTGTATTGAAATTTGTTATATTTATATTTGTCATAATTTACTTTGAAAGTAATATTAACTTACAATTTGAACATCATGATTTTTTATTTGCATGACTAATTATAGGTTTTGCATAAGACTCGTAAATTTGTAGATACTATATGGTATAGGTTTTAAGGTAGTTTTGGATAGTATTTGGTTATATAATTTTTTTGGTACTACACTAAACAAAAAATTTTGCCCCGTATTTAATTTGTAATTTTGTTTGGTAATAAGACAAAAATTTAATTGATGAACTTAACAAAATTGTAAATTTTATCACATCTACACCATGATACAAAAATAAAATTCATTAGATAAAAAAAATATTTTACGTTCTCATAAATATCTCTTTATATTATAATATTGAGTTAATTAATATTATTTTTATTAAAAATTAAAAAAGAATATTTATTTTATAATATGAATAATTAATTTTTTAATATAAAATTTATATCCAATACTATGCAAATCAAAAGTCGTACAATAAACTTATATTGTTCAATTCTCTTCATATTTGTTATATTTAGTTCTCTTTATCTAGTCTAATTCTTGTAATCAAATGCTATCTTAAAAAGTTTTAAGGTAGTTCTAAGAGGTTATAAGATAGATTCTAATTTCATATTTTAAAAATCTATAATATAGGATGCAATACAATGTAAAAATCCCTATCTTTCTATTCTATGTAACCCACTCATACTTCAACCAAACAAAAAGAAACCTTTTTATTACATTCTTTTATCTTGTTAATTATTTTCAAGCACATAGAAAATGTAAAATCATCATCCTTTTGCTTTCTTCCATGATTAAAAAAAAAAAAAGGAAAGAGAAAGCCCACTAAAAGGTTTAGATTTATAGTCTATATGTACTATAGTACCTACCTTTCTTGGGAATTCATTTTAAGTGTTTAATTTTATGAAGAAAAAAAAATATTGAGGATAAGTAATATATTACCATTAATTCTATAATTGAAATAAGGACACAAATCTTTTAAGTTCATGTATTGTGTGATTTTACTTTCAAATATGCATTAAGTGCTTATATACCTAAAAGTTGCAAATTAGATGATCTATATACCATAGTAGCAGTACCATTATTTCTTATGTGTCACCTAATATTTGCCATTATAGTAGTAGTATTTTTATCCATCTATTTATCAATCATTGACTATTTTAGTTTATCTTTTAAGAAAGTAAGGAAAAACCAAGAAAAAGAAAAAGAAAACAAGAATGAAAAATATAAAAAGCTAGGGAAAAGCATTTCTAATGTTGAAAATAATTTTTTAAGTTAAAGGTCAATTTTCAAGTGAAAAGACAACCATGTGATTTAATGGTTTTTGAGCTTTCCATAAAGAATTAAGTTTTTCCTAAAACATAAAATTTTCGAGTTTAGTCCGTCTTTTTATTTTAAAACCATAAAATATAGTTAGTTAAAGTGAATTGTAGCTTTAGATAGTGCCTTGATTAGACTTATAAGTTCACCATTTTGTAAAAAACAATCAAGTTTAGCATGAACAATGTTAATAGGTCTCTTTAGATATAGGTCCCTCAAGTTTGTCCGGATCTTATACGTCTTATTACCTAAGGCTCACCCTTGTAAGCTCAAGCCCTGAGCCTAGATTGATTAAGCTTAATAAGCTCTATGATGATTAGAATGCATAAGATAAGAATAAAATACTGAGTCAACAGTCATATCTAGAATAGGTGGGACAAGTCAGACAACATAACCCTACTCTCCTATACTTACGGGAGAAGATCTCCTTCCATAAACTGACCTCCAACTGTCGATGCTACTCTACCATAAATACCAATCCACTACCTAATGGTAAAACTCTCTACACTTGGCACACCAAGTTTGCTTACTGTTCCAAAGTACTTTCTACTCTCCAAAGCCTCACTGCTAACTTAAGCATTAGAGTGGTCATGTCGGATAACCCTTGGGCATCCCCTAATAGTATATTGTTTTGTAGGCCTTTTACGTACAGAGCCTAATCACTATTGGCAAATACTTAGAGATGACATTTGGCACTATTTGTAGGAAACTGAATTCCAACTCTTGAAACCTCAAACATATTAAATACATACCCTACAAACAATTCCTTTAGCATTAGAGTGCATGGAACGTTTGGTTGAGGAATATATTACACTAAACAGGCTACTTCATGCTCGCCTAGAAAAAGCAGAGAGGCACAATGCATAAACCCACCCCCCTAAAGCTTTAGATGCTTGCACTGGGTAAAACAACCTCTTGTAACAATAGCAGAATGGTAAGAATCAACAACCTGATCCACCCTTACAGTAAAAACTAACAAGGTCTACGACTTCCCGCAACCGAGCTATGGCTAGGAATGAGTAAGAAGTCAACTCATAGGGAGTACAAGCTCACTAAGTTACATGTTGAGCTTACTCGGCAAATGATACCGACCTAAACAAGTTCTATGCCATAGTAAGGCAGCTCTCCGAGAAGTAGGAGAGCAAGGCTACTAGCGATACTAGGTTGATCACTAGCAATAAGACCCCATTCACTAGGGGTGTCTAAAACGAAGTATTGCCTCTTAATAGAAAACTTCCATCCCTGGACCAGTACAATAGCATGAGTGACCCCGATGATCACTTTCTTTACTTCTGTACCCACATGAACCTCTATGGTCATGGTAATGCTATAATGTGTAAGGCCTTCCTAAGCACCTTAAGGAAGACAGCTTGGATGTGGTTTAACTACCACTCCAACAATTCCATTAGCTCCTTTAATGAGCTAGCACAAAGATTTAGTCTCTACTTAAAGGCTAGAAAGCCCTTGTCTATGGACACAACATCCTTATAGCTCATAAGGCAGGGCGAATGCGAGTCCCTGCATGACTACATCACCAAGTTCAATAATGCTGTGGTTGAGATCCCTCAACTAGACGAAGGAGTTGCTATCTATGCTACTTAGCTCAACATTCGACCTTTAAGAGACTTCTTCTGATCACTTTTGAAGAGCAAGCCTAAGACCCTGGCCAACTTTTGGAGTGAAGCCTAGAAGTACATCGACTAAGAAGATAACATTCACGTTAGGACAACGCTGACCGAAAAAGGTTAAGCAAAAAGCGGGACAAAGAAAAATTGTTTGTGAACGATCGCCTTGGTGGTAAGTTGTTAGGTAGATTGGAAGGGAAGACCCCTAAGAAGAAGAAGCAACAAGCTGAGTGCAACCCGCTTCCCCATCTTATTTACATACATCACACACCCTTAAATAGACCCATTGCTTAGGTCTATTACGAGGTGACGTACTAAAATTTGCTTTAAAGACAACAAAATATGTAGGGAAACCTTAGTTGTTGGAATTCTAATAAGTACTATCAGTTCCACGATGACCACAGCCACACTACCGAAGAGTGTTTCCAATTGAAGAATGCCATTGAATATGCTATTCAGCTTAGCTTCTTCAATGAATATGTAGCCCATTTAAGGAATGACGACCTTTTTTATGATGATAGAGATAGGCACCTCCGAGACGAAGGACCGAGAATGCCCTTGCTGAGAAGAATAATGACCACCGCAATGATTGTGCCCCCAATGGTGTTATTAATATAATCATGGGCGTACCATACCCTAGGAGTTGGTCGAGTACTATTAGCTTGCTTAACACCCCATCAGAGGTGTTGGTTGTAAGGGAGAAGAGACAAAAGTTAGACACTTCCATCTCCTTCTCCAATGAAAACCTTAAAGTGGTCGATACACCTCATCAAGATGCCCTAGTGATAAGAGTGAAGATCTCTAATTTCAAGGTCTTAAAGATTATGGTGGATACTTGCAATTCTACCGACATACTTTTCCTCCATACTTATGAGAGGATGAGGAAAAAGATGTTAGTGAAAATGAAGTCATACTACCATAATCTAATCAGCTTCAATGGAAGTATGGTTTGAGCTAAGGGGATTGTCACATTAAACATAGAACTTGGCTATGACAACTACATGGTGCGACGACCCATAGAATTTTTCATGATTGATTGCCCCTTCCCCTACAACGCACTCTTAGGAAGATCAAGTCTAAATGCATTTAAGATGATCACATCCTCCCTTTATCTAAAGGCCAATTTTTTTACCCTAACTAGGGTGGTAGTATGCAAGTATGATCAAAAGCTCTTGCGAGAGCTGTATGTTAGGGCGACCAAAGGAGATGACATTTTCACCTTAGAAATAGGCCCACGGGAGAGGCTAGTTGAGAGGGGCGAGTTGGGGAAAAAAATAAAAGAAGTCCAAATCGGACCCTTACTTGAACAAACCATAAGAGTTGGGATTGAGACCCCACTCATAGTGAAGGACGAAATCATCACTCTCTTATGGGCAAACTCAGATAGGTTCGCTTAGTTGGTATCAAACATGCCTAGAATCTTACATGACTTAGCGATCCATAGCCTTAATATCGATACTACAACATAGCCTGTCTAGTGGAAAGAGAGGCATTTCACTCCAAAGAGGAAAGTTGCAATCGATGAGGAAGTGCAAAAGCTACTTAAGGCCAGCTTCATGAAGGAGGAAAAATACTTAACCTAGCTAACAAACGTAGTACTGGTAAAGAAGAAGAGTAGGAAGTGGCAAATGTGGGTCAGTTACACCAACCTCAATAAAGCTTACCCTAAAAACTGTTCCCCCTCCCAAGGATCAATCAGCTTGTCCATTCTACTTTGGGATACACCTTACTGAGCTTTACAAAAGCCTTCTCAAGGTACAACCATATCAAAATGGACCCGGTAGACAAAGGCCATACTTCCTTTGTAACTAATTACAACATGTATTGCTACATTGTGATGTTACTAGATTTGAAAAATGCTAGGGCTACGTACCAACGAATGGTAACAAAATTGTTTAAGCCCTAGATCGAGTATAATATGGAGGTGTGCGTTGATGATATGATCATCAAGAGCTAGAAGCCAATTGATCATGTAAAGGATCTTTAAGAAGCTTTTGACTAGATGCGTACATACGACATTAAGCTAAACCCTTAGAAATGTGTCTTCAGTGTCGAATTTAGCAAGTTCTTCGACTTTTTGGTAACACAAAGAGGTATGAGGCCGACCACGAGAAGATTACTACCATCAGGGGAATGAAGCCTTTAACCATAATCTGAGATGTATAGATGCTCACTAGCATGGTAGCTACATTGGGCAGATTCATCTCAAAGAGCATAGATAGATGCGTTGAGTTCTTCAAAATCTTGAAAAATCGAAAGGGTTTTGAATGGACTCTGAAGTATGCTACAGCCTTTTAACAACTCTAAGACTTATTCATGTACCCAACGATCCTCTTTAAGCTTATCCATTGGGAGGTCCTGTTTTTGTACCTAGCCGTGAATGACTGAACACTCTCCTCTATGCTAGTCAAAGCAAAGGAAAGGGAATATAGGCCCTTATGCTATGTCAGTGATATACTCTATAAGCTTGAGGTCTAGTCCAATTGAGCAGAAAAGTTCACCTTAGACATGATTACCAAGGCATGATGGTTAAGGCTATACTTTTAGGTGCACTAAATAATCGAACTCACGGATCAGCCGATGTATACCATATTACAGAAGCCTGATGCATTTAGACGGATGATAAAGTATGTGATTAAATTAAGCGCATATGGAATCTAGTATCAACCATTAATGGCTTCTAAAGCACAAATGCTGGCTAACTTCGTAGTAAAATATATAGGAGAGAGGGAAGTACCATTAGGTAATGATAAATCAGTGTGGACTCTTTACGTTGACGGATCATCTACCTCGTAGGATGGAGGTACAGGTCTTGTTCTAACCGGTTAGCATAAGGTTATGATCTGCTATGCCCTTAAGTTTGGGTTCAATTTTATCAACAATGAATTCAAATACAAGGCCCTTATCATTGGTCTTATGTTGGCCAAGGAGATCAGCGTTGAGCATTTACAGATTTTCTTGGACTCTATGCTTATCGTCCCGCAAGTTCGGGACAAATACGAGGCTAAGGACGACACTATGGCTAGGTGCCTTAAGAAGGTAAAGTGCCTTTTAGTTGAATTCCCTTCATAGGACATCACGAAGATCCCCTAACTTGAGAATTTAGTAGCAAATTAGCTATCCAAGGTTGCCTCTACCAATATACGGAAGCTCAAGGTGAAGGATAGCAAAATCTTTATAGAATACCTACCAGAAAAAAGCATAACTCCTGGCTGAGCTAAAGTTTTGGAACTGACTATAGCAACACCAGAGCCGAGTTAAATGGATCCTATCTAGAGTTATTTGGAGAAGGGTACGTTCTTAGATGATAAGTGGAAAGCAAAGAAGCTTTGGTATCACACCACTAGCTATACATTAGTTGACAGCATTTTGTATTACATGAGAGTTAGCCTTCCCTTACTTTGATGCCTTTGAGAAGGTGAAGGGCTGGACGTCATGGAAAAGCTGCACGTTGGAGTTTGTACTAACCATATTCAGTTCCAAGCCCTTTACTTCTAAGTACTATGGCTTGAGTATTATTGGCCTACTGTAAGGTAGGATGTAAAAGCCATAGCCTAAAAGTTCCTGTAGTGCTAGAAGCATTTGTTGCTCAGTTACTTACCTAACTCTAAGCTCCAACTCTTAACTAGCCTATGGCTATTCATACAATAAGGTATTGGTATTCTCAGTGCCTTCCCAAAATTTTCGAGAGGATAACAGTTCATAATTGTTTCTATCGATTACTTTACAAAGTAGGTGGATGCTGAAGCAGTGGCAAGGATCATGAAGAGAAGTGTTGAATCTTTCATTCGAAACAACATTCTCTCATGGTTCGAGATCTCTTACTCTCTCATTATGGACAACGGGCGACAGTTTGATAACCCTAAGTTCGGGGAGTTCTACTCTAAGCACTACATTACCCTATACTTTACCTTGATTGCCTACCACCAATTGAATGGATAGGTCAAGGCAACCAATTGAATTATCTTAAATGGCCTAAAGAAGCGCATGGGCCAATCTCAAGGTACCTGGGCCAATAAGCTGCCCAATATCTTGTAGGGGTATAGGATTACCCATCATACTTCTACAGGCGGGACCCCCTTTTGCTTAGCATTTGGGTTGGAAGCAGTCCTCTCCACTAAACTTGAGCTTCCTAATATCTAGACTAGAAGTTTCAATGTCACCCTTACCGAGTCACTGTTGCAAGCCAACGTCGATACCATCGAGGAAATCAGAGACCTTATTGCAGCTCAGGTAACTGTATACCAACATTGAGCCACTCGATACTATGACTAGAAGGTTAGATACAAGGAGTTCAAGGTCGACGACCTAGTGTGCTAAAAGCTAGAAGCTATAGGTTGGTGTGAAGGGTAGGGCAAGATAGCCCCTAATTAGGAAGACCTCCTTAGAGTAAGGGAAAACTTAGGCAATAGAGCATACAAATTGAAAAGATTGGATGGTGAGCTTATCCCACGCACATGGAACACCAATAATCTTCATCTTTATTTTAATTAACATATTCTAGTATATATCCTTCTAAAATAATGGAATGGAACAATTTACTTCATAATCAATTGTCTATCTCTCTCTCTTTCTCCATTCTATTACCACCCTATCCTTTGAAAGGGCATATGAATCGTTTACTAGGTAAGTCAAAACATCATTAACCTAAACCTCTTAGGTGACCTCGATAAGGGGAAACACCCCTTACATTGAGGAACTTCCATCTTCCGAGTAGGTCGGAACACTACTGACTTGACTCTTTCGGGTAACCTTAGTAAGGGGAAACACCACATTGTACAAATGAACTCCCATCTTTCGAGTAAGTTGAAATGCTACCAACTTGACCCTCTTGGAGAACCTCAACAAAGGTAAACACCCCTTATATAGATGAATTCCTATGCAAATATATTCTAAGGTAAAGCAAGAAGAAGTAGGCATATAAAAGGAAGGCAAGTAAAAAATTTTCATTCTTGGATCGTCAAGTTACATAGTGAAGGCCAGCTCTCGACCTGGTATACATATGTTTTAAAAGAAAAAAAAATTACCACCTTAAATCATCTAACTCCAATAACTTTAAAAAATCTGAAGCTTCGATCTACTTGGAGCATTGATCCAAAGGTACTTCAAGCAGTTAACCTTGACTTAAAGCGGGGGTTGAAGGTTGTGAGCAAGGGGCAGTAAGAGGATCTCTCGGAGGTTGATTGTCTTGAGGAACTAATTTTAGGGCAACCTCTTGTTGGGCTATTAAGCCAATAGTGGATGCAGAAGCTCCTTACCTGACTTCAGCAACAAATGGAGTATTTGGAACATCGAAGGCCGCCTAAGCAGCCTCCCTCTCTCATGCTAGGGCTTCCCTCTTCTCAATGAAGGTTGGGGAATCTAGGAAGTCAAGGAAGCTCAGCTCAAGGTTTAGATAGTGAGAGAGCACCTCTTTCCTAATGTAGTACGTGGAGTCAATGGTCAGGTCTTCCAACTTATTTAACTACTCCTTAGGCTTTCAATAGTTAGCGACGGACTTTTTAGAGGTGGTATCACTAAAGACCTCCCCACTCTAAATTTTGGAGATGATCTCCTACATCTCCAAAACCTTCTCTTGCAAATCTTAGACTTGCCGCTCTAACCCAACCTTTAAACCACTTAGCTTTAGTGAACTGGCTTTTGCACTTTCGCACTTAGACGCCTTCATTGCCAGCTCAGTTTACAACCTTACGACCTCGTCTAACTACCGAAAGAGCTAAGCCTTAGTCCTCTACTAATCCTCTAGTCGATCTTTCAGGTCATTGGCCTTCTGTACTACCTTTTCAACCTTATCCCTCTCTCACTTTGCATCCTTTAGTCGCACCTAAAGCATTGATACTTGGATGGGATAATGGTATAGGCGTCAGTTAGCTTTAGATAATTTTTTCAAATATTTATTCATAAAGAACTTTACCTCCTATAGGTGTTTCTCAGCTTGGTGTAACGCCTCCTTAAAGCCCTTTACCTTTTTCTAGATAGCATCATACTTATTCAGTTGAAGTAGCAATTGATTGTGGTACTGTAAATTGAAAACAACGTCTACCATTAATGTAATAGGTGATGTATGCTAATATAGAAGTAATAAATACATACCTACTACATTAGTGTACTCAAGTGGCCCATTATCTCCATGGGATCATCCTTACCTTCCTTGGAGAACCCTTCAAGGATAACCTAATCATTGGGGGTGTAAGACCCAATTGAAGCCTAGTAGCTGAGTGTTTGGTACTGCATCGTCAAATCATTAGTACAGACCTCCCACTTCAACCTTAGGAGCTTCCCCCTAGCCCTCTTCATCTTTATCTTGAGAGCACCCATTAAGAACTCTTCATCTTGGGAGGCATACGGTTCCTCTTAGAGTTAGTTCGATCCAATCCCTATAAACCTAAAGTTGTTTAGGACATCAAAAAATTTGTTCCCTAAGTTGTCCATTCAGTGGTAAGGATGAGCCGTCAGCCACTCATTCCATTTTCCCTAACTTAAAGGCAACCTTTCCAAAGGCCTTCGTTTCTTCGCTTCAGGTCTTGACTCCCCAATTGTTTTGGAAGCCTTCCTCTTAGGGCCGACTACTTGAGGTAAGGCAACTCCCTTGGCCATTTCTCCTTCCTTCACCCTCGGAAGGGAAAGCATCTAAACATGAGGCCCCTCTACGTCGGTACCTTTACCCCCTACGACAATGGGCTTAATAAAGGAGATAAGGGTAAGGCTAAGGAAAGCTACACCTAAAGGCTTTGCATCCAGTAGCTTATCCCAGATATCGATGGGAATATATTGAGGAACAGCCTTCGGTCGTACCTTGCTAGTGTCCCTAAGCCTTGGCTTTGCCTGTACTACCTTACCTTTTAGTTGATTTACCCTAGATCTAGCCTAGCAATAGCTCATCAAGTCATTTACAAAGGGATGAGGACCCTTAACAGCCAAATTTTTACCTAAAGAAGTTGAATTCAAATAGTAAGAAAAGTAGAAAAAAGAAGGAAAAACCAAAAGAAACAACCACTACCATTCACCGACTCTGCTGTGATTGAAATAAGAAAGGAAAGATCCCCTATTTAATAGAGATGTTGAACGAAGAATCCCTATACTAGCACAATAGTAAGATGTTCGCAAAAAGGACAAACCTATACTTTCGACCTATTTCTTCACCATAGCCTTCTTCATGCTATGGAAGAGCTTGGAGATCGAATACTGGAAGTACCTCTCCACGATCTCTGTAGTATTTATCTCCTAACCGTATTTGAGTGCCATGAAGGCTAGGATCTCTTAGGCAGCATCTATATCACTGGGATTGAGCCCCTTCTCACTCCTGGTTTGGACCATCCCAGTTTACCGTATCCAAAAGTTTACCTCCTTAAGCAGCTCAACCACCACATACTCGTCCTACCAGCCCTTTACTAAATCTATGAGGCTACAGAACAACTACTTTCTCGGGCGCAACTAAAGGTATGGCCACCCTGACACTCTTCTACATGTAAAAATGACTAAAGAGCTCAAGAGTAACCCTAACCACCAAGTACTCGTAGAGTGCTTGGAAAGCCTTCAGTGCCTTCCACCCATTGGGTAAAACCTACAATGGACTACACCAGTAGTAGTTTGAAGAATTCCTTTTCAAAGCGACTTGGAGGAAGGTGCTGCCTAAACACTAGGCACTTCTTAAATACTGTGAAATGCCTTTGATGAGAATCAACCTCCGACTACATCTAAGCTAAGGTAAACCTGTCCGAAGCCAAGGCATAGCAATACTAACCGAGGTTAAGCAAAAGCCAGAAGGATGAGAGGAAGGAAGATAAACACTCAACATCAAAACTGTCATCAGCCAAAGTGCCAAGATACCATAAGGCCGAGTACTTGAGACTAAAGAACCACTTGGTACAGCACTAAGAGACTTGTATCGATTGATTCTAGAACTTGGCGATTATAAGCTGACCTTTCTAGTATCTTGGTCAAACACTGCAAGACTTCGGGGACTCCTTTCTAAACTCATACATCCAACTTCTGACCCCATCCGGTTTGGATACTACTCTTTCCAGGACATATCGAGTAACTACATGTAGATTTTCCTTATAAAACGCAAAGTTTTGTATTCTTGTACATGTTTTCCTTTATTTTATTTATAGGCCCAATTCTTTAGGGTTTAAGGCCTTGTACGTTATTTATAGTTTTGTCACTAGAGTTTAGGATTTGCTATAAATAGCAATATTTGTAAACATCAGAGATATAGACATAGATATACAAAATTAGACAAAAAAGTATATTCCTGCATTTTGGAATCTTTCCCTTTTTGAGCAAAGCTACTCTTGAGCTAGAATTTTTTGGATTATTAAGTATAGATTAAGTTCTTTAATCTCTCCCGCGTTCTTATCAATCTTGACCTTAAGATTGTGATGAACCCTTTCATTCGAACTGGTTAGTAAGTTACATCTAACCTTTATTTGAATCTTGAACAACATTTAGTGTTCATAAGTTGTATCGAACTCTATTTTGAGCTCAAACCCCTCATAATGTTTATGTCCTAGTGAGTTATATCCATTCACATTCACCATCAAAATTAATCATCTCACTTCCTGTCCATTATACTCATTCGACCCATTCTAGGTTTTCGAGATTCATTGTTGATGATTCATATCAGCCTCCCTGATTGTAGGGCTACCTATTCGTCCCTACTTGGCAATCTTATTTGCCACCCAAGGAGTACCTCAACAATGAAGTTACTTATTATCTAATTGGGAGTAGATTGTTTACTTTTACTCAATCAGTTGCTAGGCCCCTTACTTATCTTAAGCGCATCAAACAAATCCTTTGGGGGAGGGGGTATAGTGGTATACATATACATCCCTTAGGATGGCATTAATAATCTTGGTCCTATCTAGTACTTCTACGGGCATCTTATTAGGCTTGTCAAATTGCGCTAGCAACGAAACTTTGTCCTTTCTTATCTAAGGGGGATTACTCCTTGTTGTTTCGAAGTTAATAATGTTGAACTGTGATGAGTTACAACTTGCTCAACTTATGTTTGCTGACTTGTTTACAAAAGGCAATGAAGAAGATGGGAGTTAAAAAGCTTTTGAAGGAAGAAAGTGGAATATACAGTAGTCGAATAAAGAAATTAAAGAAAGGTGGTCTCTCGTTATGATTCTACTATTTATAGGCAAAGTATCTGGGAAGTCGTATAGATGGTTATAAGGATCCGTATAAGCACGAATCTCTTATAATGTTGCACAATAAACACGTAGAATGAATTTTGATTAAATGATCACTTATAAAGGGCAAAATGCATATAGCTATACATTAGTCTACTACAACATGACACCTGTAACATCAGATTAAATGTACGGAAAACAGGTATGCAAAGGTCATAATTTGAAAATGTTCATTCGATATGAAGTTTCCTCAAGGCCCATTTAACTTCCACCTAATCGGCATGATAAAGACACAGTGTAGTCGCATCTATTCGGTCTACGACGAGTACTATTCGGCCAAACCAGTTTGTATCCTTGAAATACTTGCCTAGTGGGATGCAAAGGTGTCCTGTTCTAATACCCCAAACCAAAGCTTAGTCTCGTTTGTGTTTTTGACACTTCGCTTTAGAATAATTGCTGACCACCTCGATCCATATTACCTTGAACATTTTCAGTCCAAGTATCTATTACCTTAAACATCTCCACCTCAACTTGCTTCCAACTTAGACCTATAGCTTTACTATGTTGGCATCATAGCACCAAGTTAAGCCCCTTCAAGTTAGATTAGTCATACGCTTAAGCAGCCTATATATCCCTTCTCCTTGTCTTCACTTTGATAATGAGACTACGGAAGGGAAGGGGCGCAAGAGATGATAGGGCTCTTTAGACATAGGGCCTTCAAGCCCATCTGAATCTGAGATGTCTTGTCACATAAGGCTTAAGCCTTAAGCATAAATTGATTAAGCTCAATAAGCACTATAACAACTAAAATGCATAAGATAAGGATAAAATACTGAGTCAATAGCTACATTCGAAATAAGTGAGACACATCGGACACTACCCCACTCTCCCATTCTTACGAGAGAAGATCTCTCCTCTATAAATACCAGTCTACTACCTAGCCGTAAAACTCTCTACACTTGATGCACTAAGTTTGCTTGCTATTCTAAAGAACTTTCTACTCTTTAAAGCCTTACTGCTAACTTAAGTATCGGAGTGATCACATTAGATAATCCCCCAGCATCCCCTCATAGTGTATTATTTTACAGGCTTTTTACGTGCAAAACCTAACCACTACCGATAAATACTTAGAGACGACAAATAAGATCATAAATGAATTGAAGCATGAAAGTCCTTACATTAACTTCAATTTGGAAAATTATTATTAAATATGCGTATTAAAATATTTTATATACAAAACCTAATTATTATTGCATATGGATCAAGCACCATGTCAAAAAAGATAAAAGCAATGACCTTATTAATATTACCCTTATTTTTGTTGTACATTTATTTCATTCTTCAAAACATCATGCTTATAGATTTATCACTGCTTTAATATTTTTCACTAATTTGATAAGTAACACCAAATATTTCTTTAATAGATTGATTGTAAGTAACCAATGAGATCTCAAGACATCATAAAATTGCTTAAAAGATGGAAAAACATTACATACATATTCTCAATCTTCCTCTAAAGAGACTTTGTAAACCCTAAGAAATTAGTAGTTTGAACCCTAATTCAAGTCTGAGTATCCTAAACTGTGTAATAAGTCGATAGAGCTAATAACAATAAAATACTATGAAACTTAATAAATCAAATATAACATCGATAACAAAACTCTAGGAATTGATCGAAACCTTAGATCACATACTAAAACCCTAAAATTGATTTATGCACCACTAATCAAAATTGAATCCGAATTTATTCGAAACCCTAAAACTTTAACTATAAGCTTATAAAATAGTTAAATGTTACATAATAGTGATAAAATTATAGTCGATTACAATTATCAACTAAATCACTTATTCGTATAAAATTTTAAGGAAATTACTACAATAACTTGTAAAAATTATAATTGTAATGGATACTAATTAAATTGATAAATTTCACAAAAATTTAAAAATTAATTTATGATGAGTATTGTTATAATTTATATGTTTATAAAAATTACATATATTTATTTTTAATTTTTATTTTCTTCCTTTTTCCTTTTCTCTTTTTCTCTTTTCTTTCTTTTCTTCTTTTCTCCTTGCTGCACATTCTGGAACCAAAACGAAAGGGAAAAAAAAAATCAAAGCAGTAGCCCACATGAGGAAATCTAAATTGCCAAGTGTTGATTTTACAAAAAGAAAAAAATTTTAAAATGATTATATTGTCTTATCTTAA
The DNA here is from genome assembly GCA_024138005.1 of Lumnitzera racemosa. Classification (NCBI taxonomy): domain Eukaryota; kingdom Viridiplantae; phylum Streptophyta; class Magnoliopsida; order Myrtales; family Combretaceae; genus Lumnitzera; species Lumnitzera racemosa. The sequence continues at coordinate 57,296,677 of JAMXBC010000012.1, forward strand.
TAAATGTAAAGATTAAAATAGGATTTTATTTATTTTATTTCATTCTCCAAAATTGTTGATCACGTGGTATAAGAGAAAGAATCAAAATCTAGAAAAAAAATTACAAAAGCAAAATCGGGACCTAGAAAGCTAAAAATGTGAAGAAGAAAGAAGAAAAGAAGAAGAAGAAGGAAGAAAAGAAGAAGAAAAAAAAAATCAAAAGTAATAGTTAAGTAAATTATTTTGTAAATATAGAAGTATATCATATATTATGTACATGTATATATGTAGTATTTGTATTATATTTTTGTAAATATAACATTACTATTACATGTATATATGCATAAGTACTTAAATTAAAAAATATATATATGTATAAAGACATGTTTGTATACATGTATGTACATAGGTATAATATATGGTAGGAGTATGTAGTGTACATTTTTTTAGATTACATATAATAGATATTAAGTATTTTTACAAAATAACTATAGGTATATACATATATATATGTACACGTGAACTACATATTGATGTATATGTGTATAAATTATTTTCATATGTATATATATATATATATATATGAATATATAGTCATAGAGTATGTATAAGTATTTTTATATTATCTATATCTATATATATATATATTTATGTATTTCGTAGTTATATATTTATGTACACATGTAAACTATATTTTATATACATAGGAGTATACCTATATGTATAAATAAAAATACATGAATATATGTATGCGTACATAAGAGTATGTCAAATAAGTATTTATTGGTTTCATAAAATAAATATATACATATGTCTACATATGGCGTATAACATATATTATATTATGTAGTATACCAAATATATATAATATAATAATATCTACAAACTAAAATAAATTTATAATAATGTGGGGAGTAGGTATATATATATATATATATATATATAATACCATCAATTAGGAATTTCCCAATAAATTAAAATTATAAAATTTATCAAATATACTACAAGTTTATATATATATATATGGGTATAAATCGTAAATATAAATGAATAATGAGAAAATAAGAAATAATAAAAATAATAATGGTAATAATAATAATAATAATAATCATAATAAGGCTAAAATCTCAAAAATAGGAAATGTATGCTTGAAATAATAAAAATATCAATTATATGGTTTAAATAATTATTAAATCATAAATATATTAAGAAAAATATAAAATTAATATTTTATAATTTTAAACTAAAATAATAAATTTTGTGACATTTTTATATCACAATTCAAACCATGAATCACAGCGTCTAAAACAGATCTCGTTACGAGAAAATACACTAAAAAACAATCAAAATGGATTATAATTTCATAACGATTTGAGTTAAAACGAAAAAGTTACATATGATTTGATAAAAAGCTCAAATCGACAATTTTACATAACTAGGTGAAATAGACCTTACAAATTATGATATTAGTTTAGTTTTAAATTCCCAAACTTACAAATCTTTATTATTCTCAAGTGGTTTTGATATAGATTCTGAGCTGCCATCAGATTACTATGACCTCTAAATTGGCTATGGCTGAGTAAGTTCTTTATAATAATTCCATACTTGTTTGTGTTTGTAGTTAATGAATATAAATTATGATCGATAAATGAATGTGTATTGGGTTGGGTTATACTTGTGCATGATAATTGTTGTTAATGGTAAATTTACTTTAAATTTCAATAATATAATGATTGTTACATAGTAGATTCATTAAGAAGTGATTGTTTGTGACTTGGAATGATCACTGAATAAATAAGACCTAATTTTATTAAACTAGAAAAGTTAACTTGGATTACGCATAATCATGCACTACATAACTAATTCTGACGGTCACATTACATGGAGGTAGCGAAAGGCCATACGTGTGTTGATTATTGATTGTTATAGATTTCGTACGTTGCACACATGCGATATGACTTTACCCTAGCCCGCGAGATAACTAGGTGTTGGAGGCACCAATCGCCTGGCTAAAGGTTGAGTCTAGAGACCTTCGTTTAGGGGTGAGTGGGGGTTGGGTGAACCTACTCACAATCATATGTAGAACTTATTTTGATAAAACTAATAATGGATATACCATTACATTTTGAATATGAAACGCGGAGTTTTGTTATGAGATAAGTTCTAATACGATACCTAGATTTGACTATGCCAATGTATCTCCAACCCTAACTTCGGAGGACGTTAAATTTGAGTTGCATACAGTACCTGGTCACCTGCATGTATATGTTTGGCATACTGATTAACATGCATTCATTTGATTGAACTTAACTATTGTATAACTTAATTGCTATATGGTTGAGGAAAATTATCTCACTAAGCTAGTTAACTTATACCCTTGTAGTCTTCTTTCACAAGCCGATCTATTTGTGGAGTCGGGCTGTCGTATGCCCGAGGTTAGTGTTCTGCACAGGGTCAATGTGGGAGCTGGATGTGATCAGAAAGTATTTCTGATAGTTTATAGAGTTGAATATGTAATCGATATATTAGTTTAACTTAAGACATGTTTTAGACTTCTTATTTGTAAACTTTTATACAAATAGACTAAGTGGTATGTTTTTATAAGTAATTATTTATCATGAAATGATATTACTTATGCTTGTGCACTCTTGATAGTTAGTTATACTTGTAGCCTTGTGTATCGTATAAAAGGGTTGTTGATTGTAAGGAAATTCAATCTACAATCCTTTATACAATATACAACGACTGCCACGACTAGCTCTCTCGGATCGTGACAGACTTCCTTCATTTTATCTTTTCTAAATTCTAGTTTAAACTTCTCATCTCGAATTCAACAAATCAAATGCCATTTGAAATATTCAAATTTGTCTCTAACATCAAATATGTTAAGCCCCTTCTAATTTCAACATCTAACAAAAAGAAGCCTTAGTTTCAATGTCTTGCAGTCCTACACAACTTTCAAACCTACTTAATCTTACTAGAGAAGATCTAAAAATCTAACCATTAACCAAATTCTAAAGATTGAATCACCTATATCTTTTAAACCCTCCATAATAGTTGGACTCAAAATATTAGCACAACATTACCTTGTATAAAGAAACTCTTCCTTTTTCATAAGTATTCTATGATTGAAATATCTTTTTCTTTTAAATACTAGATCATCTAAAATGGTGTCATGAATAATAATAAAAAGAACCGTGTTGATATTCCAATTAATTAGACATTTCTTATTAATGTTCCCAATGACCTCATTATCGCGACCAAGCATTTGACAAAAGATTATAATATTCATTTTTGGCAATTTTCTATTCTCATCAATGAAGCGATATTTAAGACACTTATAACTTAAAATTATGATAATATGTCCATGTATTAATGATCAAATATACTTGGGTTATAGTTTTTTGGAAAAATAATGAATTCTTCATGTTTTGATAGCAACTCAACTATAATAAACATCATATTAAGCTCTTTTCTACATCAACTTAGATCAAATCAAGTATTTAGTAACATAAAGACTTAACAACTTTCTGATACTAAGGATAGTCTTCATGTAATGCACTACTTCTATTTCCAACATTATATTTAAAACCTCTATTGCAATAATTATGTAATACCTTCTGTTTTGCATACTCATATGGTGTTTGATGCCATGTGTTTCCACACATTAGACGTTGTCTCCTATTAGCAATAATGGGGTTGTAAGGCCTTTTGCCTTTAGATTATTTAACAAAAACAGATGTAGGTGGCTATTCTAATAATTGGGTTTTTAACCTAACTAAATGCTATGAATTGATATCTAGGGCTAGTGATAAAGTTTAGGAAATCAAGTCTGATTAAGGATGTCTTAAGAAGATTTTTTTGGTAGGTTTAGAATGGGGATCGTGGGATTGAATTTTCCATTTTCGACCTTGTTCAGTTATCTCGCACATGAAAAGTATACTCTAAATTGGCATTTTTGATCCCCCTTGGGCTTTGTTTGGTCTTATTGGCCATAAGGAGGCTTAATCATTCTTGAAGCTTAATTATATTGATAATATGCTTTCTTTAATTATTATAAGTCCTTATGTACATTCAAGCCCATATCTAAGCCTATGAAGGCTCAAGGAGAGAATAAGGCTTCATGATAAAGCTCAATTTCAGCCTCTATTTTAGAGCCATTCGATAGATAAAATAAACCTCTAATCTTTATAAGTAAGAGGCTTTTCTTCTCATTTGAGACATTTAGAATATTGGCAAACTTAAGAACAAATTTGAATCTCTACTCAAATTACTCTAAAGAAGATCAAAAACCAATTTGTCAAGAATGATAAAAGAACATCAAGTTTAATTTCTTGTCACATATGTGCATTTGAGATATCAAATTCGCTTGTTCTTCCTCCTATGCCTCTTCCTAACAACATTCCAACACGTTTCATTAGTTCAAGGTATCTCTTACGTTGATTGACATACTTGTTGCATGTGATCAACCAATTGTAGTCACCCCACCACACAAGAAGCAATGTTCCATTATTATCAACTATGCAATTGTAGTCATTATGCTCACTTGCAATAGTACCATGATTAGAATCATCTATTGATTTACTCTTGCTCTGTGCATAAATCAAACACATGGAAAAACATAATACAATATAGCATTTCAAAGCACAAATATAACATATTATCATATGGGAATAAACTATTTAACATGAAATTGACTTAAATAATCAAAATCATATCCCAAAATTAATATGTATGGCACTTGTATAATGAATGAACATGATTATATAAATGTCATAGAAATCAATTTCAACTTACAAGTATTTAATAATTATATAAGTATGTTACTGTTGAAAAAAGATTCATTGGGTAATATATGTCATGTATTATGTGTTTGTGGCATGTAAAAACCAATATGATATTGATATATATAATAATTGCATGGTTAGTTTCCAAATCAATTATCACTCATGATTTACACTTATCATATATGGCAATATCTTATTGGTATTTACATATTATATATGTATTATATGTAGCGTATAATACCCATTAAATCCTTTCTTATTATTGTTTATGCTCGTAAGGTAACATGGGTACAAAAGAAACAAGGCTAACTCAACATTAACCAACTAAATTCACATCATTTTTCATGCAAAGTGATCGTGCTAACTCATGAATTGCCTTGAAGTTACAAAAAACAAAGATACTAATTCTTGAAACAATTGGAACAAATTGGTTGTCACCTAGAAATTAACATGCACAAAAACTTATTCTAATATCAAAGACTTAAAGGGTTTTACTTTTACTAGCCAAGTGAGAACCGCAAGTAATTAAAAATTTAATTAAGAGAGTGATGACTAACTAACGGCTTACTTGGAAGAATGTAACTATCCACCATAAAATGTAAGTGTAAGCAAGAGGTAAGAGGAGAAGATGAGTAAAAGAAAGGAGGCATGAGTAAAAAGGAATGATTGTGAGTGAAGGAAGAGTGGATAAGTGAGAACTTAAGACTATGTTTAGGATGAGGAAAAGAGGAGGAAAAGAATAGGGAAGGTGGGATTTTTTTTTGGGAGTGGAGGGGATGGAGGATAGTACAATTCCTTTGTTTGATATAGGAGGGAAAATAGGGAGGAATGAAAATGAGATGATTTAATTCCATGGGTTTGATGTTTTTTCCCCCACCTTAAATTGGAGAGAAAGAGGGTAAAAGGGGAAGAAAACTTTGCAATTACTAATCTAACCCTTCTTTTTACTTACTTTTCCTTGTATTATTTTTTATGGATACGTTGGTAATTTTAATTTGTGCTTTTCTTTTTGTCTTTAGTAATAATTAACATTCAATTTCATTTTATTTCCCTCCATTACATAAGCATATTAGAAGGAATCAATACTTTCATAATTTTTTCCCTCCACATTCTTTCTTACCATTATCTTTCCCATCATATTCCTTTCCTTGTACCAAACAAAGTGTAAGGGTTAAGGGAGAGAGATATGATTGTAAATTGAAGTGTGAGTCACTAATACTGATAATAGGATTAAGGTTTTCTAGTGGTCTAACCTTGCTTTGGTTATTAGATTTAGGTCAACTTTTCTATTTATTACTATAAAACCTATTCGATTTGGTTTGATTGCCAAAACGACACCTTAATCTGACATACAATGAAAACTGGACCTTAAATCAAGTTGAATTGAAAGACCAAACTTTCAATTCAGTTTAGCTAGTTTGATGTGTGGCTCACCTGATCTTTTTCATCTTTACTAATTAGTGATTATGCTTAGAGTAGTTTTATCTAAAGTCCTTAACACAAGAGTGAAGCTAAGGATTTACATAAAAAGGTTCTTAAGATATAAAGTATGGTCCATAATTAAAAAATTTGTCCTTGTCGTCATCATTTTTTTTCCATGTTTAAAGTTGCTATACAATGTTTCTTTGTACATGTGTGTAAAATAAATAAGACCTACAAATATTATCAAAAGATCTTAAAGTGTAATTTAATAATTTTAAAAATAAAATGGAGAGACTTTCAATAAAGAAAGTTCCTTATGACACCTTAAAACATTTACAAAGTTCGTTGAGAAAAAAGAAGATTATATTAGACATTATAGGTTATGAATTGATCAAAGATGTTCTTGATACCATTATAGGTATTGATGGTATGTGTATTAAATCACTACTGTTAAGTGGGAGATGAAACTTGGTTTGGGGGTAGGAGTGGTGATGGGAATAATTATCTTGATATGTCAATTTTATTTGTAGAGTATGGGTTATATGAGTTAATGCGATATTTTTAATTCAATATTAACTCTTCAAAAGCACTATGATAATTTTTTTATTCAATGGAATTATAATTATTTTGATGGAACATTCAAATTATGGATTTTATATAATGGCTTATATTGAAATTATTCTTGCATGTATTTTTCAGTTTATAGAAATATGCAATGAGTTGGTACATATTGGATTAGAAATGAATTCTCTCCATTTTTATCATTTCAATTTTCTACAATTTACAATTTAGTTGTTGAAACTGTTTAGAAATTTGAACAATTTTATAACATTATTGAGATGCTATTTACTTCTTTATACTTTCAATTGTTAATTTAGGGTGTTCTTCAATCTTGGCTAGTTATTACATTGAAAGTAGACTTATTTTAGATTATGTGTTCCATTATCAATGATTTTTCTCCAATCCATTTCTCTTTTGGATAGATATTTGAATGGCATACTAATTTAATTCGCATGAAACACATTGATTCCTGCTCTTAATCATGAACTTATGAATATGAGGTAAGGTATCAACAATGTATCCTTGTAATTATTGTTCCTTTAGCTATCTATGTGATCGTCATAGAGAGAGAGAGAGAAGTGATGTCGACGAAATATATTTACAATTCATGTATTAATTAGATCATTAGAAGGGGAGAAATAAGATGTTAGAAGCTAATCGATCTTGCCTAAAAGCAAGCCATAGAATGCTCAAATATATAGTTAGGTAAAAGCTACAGACATCATCAACGATAGATCAAAAGCCTTGAAATTAGAAGTTTAGTTTAGATTTTCCTTAATTATATAACTCAACCTTAAGGAACCACAACTTTTCTCATATAAAGAGTTATGAAACTTTGGCATATCAATAAATACTTATTTAGGTCTATTTTTGCATGGATAAAAATGCTTCGTTGCTTAGGTTATTTATGAAGTTGAATTTTTTAATTTAGCAAGATATCATGTAGGTTAAGGATTTCCTTGTTACCCAAGGAAGTTTATCTAGATTTATTTTCTTTTCCCTTTCTTTTATTTATTTATTTAAAATAAGGATTTTATTCACTTTTATTATTTTATCCTAGGATTGTGGGACCATAAAATTACCATGAAATCATTTGTTTCTTTAGTCTTTTTCGACAATTAGTATAATTTTTACTTTCTTGTAATTGCATTTATCGTGCTACATGCCATGTTAGAGAGAGTGAGTAGTCATATGTAGAAGAAGAAAATAGGGGTACTTTAATCATTTGAGTTGTATTACAACTCTATTCCTTATCTTTTATTTATTTATTTATTTTTTTAATCTAAGTGAATAGAGTAATAATAATTACAACCTAATTCTAATCCTCATGACTTAGGGTTCCATTACGCCTTTATTCTATTTAGTGGAATGAACAAACTATAAGAAATGTAAAGTAGAAAGTAACGTATTTTTAAGAGAAAAGATTAAAAAATATATATTTTTTATGTATTAGAAAAAGGATATGACATTTCACTATATACTCCTTCTAGGTCCTTGTAGAGTTTTTGGAGTAGGTGTATTGAGGGCTTTGACTTTCACTCTTTTGTTGAGAAAAGAGATAACGAGACCTTAACATGTAAGAAATACCCATGGCTAAGGAATTCTAAACCCAACCATGTCCCAATGAAAAATCGAAATTTAATTAGTATTTCTTTAAAAAAAAATAAAGCAAGAGATAAAAAAGTTAAACTTTATAAGGATTTTTTAAGCCTTTAATTTTATAAGTGAGGTGTATATATATTTGTATTTTTATCTTCATGGTATCTTAATCTTAGTAAATGTATGATTTGAATAGACGCAAAAGGATCAAAAAAAGAAGGAAAAAATATGAATAAAAGAGAAGACTTGATTCATCATGTTAGACTCGAATATTTTCATTTTTTCCCCCCCTTTTTTTCTTTTTTTTGGCTAAGTTGAACATGGACATCTCAATGAGACAAAAATAAGGAGAAAATTTAATGGACCAATCTGCGAAATAAAAATGTTGTTAAACATATTTTCTACCGTGTTAGGAAATAAGAGAACGAAAAAAACTTTCCATTTGTCCAGTGCTTCTTGTTTTAGAAATGTACATTGAGTGTCAGTGTACTTTTATTAAGATACTATTCAGAATAATTTTAATGCAAAATTGTTTGGAAAATTTTAGAGGGTGGCATGCGTTATCCAACTGAAAAATGTGCAGCTGTTCAAGACAGTTGTTGAAAAAGTTTCTCAAGCATGCGTTATCTAACTGAATAGTTTCACTCCCCACAAATGCTGTCAGCCTTCCACCAAGCGCATAATCTGGAAAGAAGACATTCATCATTATGGAGACGTAACGTGTAACGTTTATGGTAAACAAGATCTAAATCTAAGACAAACTGTCGAGAATGGTTAGAACTACTTATTTCCATCAAATTTTATTTATTTTTATCTATTATGTCATAATCCACATGGTGTATCACTTTGAATTAAAAATATTTCACAACTTTTGGAGAACTAAAACAAATAATTCTAATGTTAACTTATTAGAAAATTTTATTGCAAACCGGGTAAGAACTCTGGGAGTTGCATTATATTTTTATGGATATTTTTATTTTGTTCCATTTCATGGCAAAATAAAGTTGTACATTTACAAAAAAAAACTGAAAAATGTGCAGATGTTGAAGACACTAGTTGCAAAAGTTTCTAAAGCATGCGTTATACAACTGAAAAGGCACACTTCCTACAAATGCTATCAGTCCTTCACTAAGCGCATAATACCAAAAAAAGAAATAAATAAATAAACAAAAAGGGAAATGATTATTATCGAGACTTAACTTGTAACACATAAAATAGGTAAAATATAAATTATAAGATAATTATTATGGATGATTAAAAACATTCTTTTACATTAAATTTTATTTATTTTTATCTATCATATCGGACTTCATGTACTATATTATTCCATATTATAGTTATTTCACAGCCTCCTCCGGAGAACTAAAATGAAAGTGACGGGCCTAATCTCTTCTTCGACAACTTCTTCGTCTATTAATTTTGCATAATTGTCAAACAGTTCATCCAGAATACATTCACCAAAGTGGTGCGTAATCATGGGTTCTTGTATAGCCCTCACTGTTGTTGCAACGGCCGTCCCGTAGCTTTCACCTTCAACTTCGTTCCTTCCTAGTTCGAACATTTCTAAGCGGTGTAGTTCAAACGAACCCTCTTTTTTAATTTCATGTTGTATTTCTTCTTTGGAAGGTGCGTAGAAATGGACATCATAGGAATCCAGCTTATCCTTCTCAACTTCTCCCTGGAACGAAAAAATAAAAGGAAAAAATCCACTAATTATGGATATTGTCTGGATATTATATGAAAACATTAAGAACAGATATCTTAAATTACTTCATAATTTGCACGCAGTAGTTTTGAAAACACTCACATTATCCTATCCATTGCAGAAAAGATCATAATAATAACAATTTTAGTAACCGTTTGTAAAGTATATAACTATTCCTAAAAACTATAAAAAAAAAAAAAAATGAATACATAAGTTAAGAATTTAGGAAGTCTAAGTCAATGGATTGTACTTAATACCGTAGTTTAAGAATATATTTGCATTTTAGTATGTCACCTCATTATTTTTACAAGAAAAATTCAAATTTTATAATGTCAGAATTGAATTTATGTCCCTTTCATCAAAACTGACTTGTCTGAAAATTTACGGCCAATTTCTTGAGTTTTATGAACCGATAAGTCGTGGTAACTTAGGTAAAAGTCATGTCACTGGAGGATTGTTCCACTTGGAGAAGGTTTAACCTCCTATTGGTTGTGGCAGAGAATAGGTCTAACCAAGCAAAAGTTGGCCTAACTAGCCGCCACCTCTCAATTGGTCTAATGATAAAGCGCCCCTAACCCTAGCAGGTTAACTGCCTATGCTTCTTTTTTTTTTTTATTAAAAAAAAGAAGAAAAATTCGTTAATGGAATGGATATACTAATTTGTCGAGGGATTAGAGTGAAACTTTCCGGGCTTTCTTATGCTATTAGCAATAACAGTGTGAAAATATAAAAAAGTTTTTTTTTTTTTTTCTATATATGAGTTTTTTTACCAATACCCTTAAAACAATTATTAACATTCATATCTTGTTACTTCTGAGTTTTAGATTTTGTGATTAATTGCTGCTAAAATGAAATAAATTTTACCATATGAAAACCCATGGAAAGGAGGTGCGTCATTTTTGAATTAAGGAGTTCCAAATGCAACATATTGCACCAAATTATCAGTAATAAAGCTGGGAAAACCGACCATGTATTAGTCAGATAATGGATCATTATCTTGAACCTAGTCTCTTTTTTTTTTTTTTTCTGACCAAATACCTTGAACCTAGTCTATACAAAGTATTTCTATTCAAATATAGGCAAAAATTGCAAATAATTCCTTAATGTTTCTATAAAAATTATTACTCATATGAACAACCTTGACTGTGAATGAATTAAAACAAGCCATGCTTATTATTTTTAAATAAGTATACGCAATATAAGTTGATCAAAGCTTTAGCTAGGGGAAATTCCCAAAAGAAGAGCTATAATATAGGTAAAAACGTGATGAAGCCAGGAGTTTGCACCATCGGAAAAGTCCTATGGAAAATGAGATGAATATTGATTGTTCATAGAGATGAATCAGATTCCATTCTTCTCTCTCCAATTATATTACGTATGGTAAAAGAATAATAATAAATAAATAAATATTTACCTTTGAGACTAGGAGAGAAATCGACCTTGACAGAAGTTCCCAAAAGAAATAGTTGCCTCTATCGACATGGTTTGGACCTTTCCGACCAAGCAAGATCAAGACCATGTTTCCTCTGGAAATCACCTCCTCGGACCTAAATCGAAGGAATGATGAAAAATCTTCCTGGAATCGTGTCGAGTATGCTTTCGCAACACCTGGGGGACTTGATTTTGAAATGTAGACGTTGCCCTTGTTGATTGAGTTGCCTTCTTCATCATATAAACCTGGGGGGACCTGTTGGACCCATTAACCTTTTCTCAATCATGTGGTTTCAAAGTAAATTTAGCCTAGAATGCCGATTGGTCACCAGTTAGAAAGTAAAATAATAATTTATTTTTACTCTTTGTGACAAAGCCAATGAATCATGTTTATGCTCTTTGAGCACTTCATGGCTATAGTAGTTAATATGATCATGCTTTTAAGCTTCATCATCTGATTCGGATTTCTAAATTAAATAGGACAGACTTGGAAAGTTGTAGTTTACTAGCTTGTCTTCGTTGCGTGGAAAATAATTTCTGGACTCCTCCAGATATTTATTGTAATTGATGTTTAGGAAATGTCAAATGTTGTCGCAGTTTTCGGTAGCTTTTAGGGGCAACTAATAATTGAAGATGGAAATGTGTCTAAACAATTTTGTCTAAAGTTATAAATTCAACATCGAAATTTTCTCGATTTTTATAATACCATATAATATTATAATTATGTCATTTATAAAGAGTATAATTTAGAATAAAACATTAAAAAACTAACTTTAAATCATTCAAATCCGTTGAAGATAGGATTTGCAACCGACGACGGGTAGTGATAGTGGCTAATCATCACAGAAAATGTTTGTGAAAAAGTGAAAAAATCATTTCCATTTTTTTTTAAAAAAAGGAAATCTATTAGCATTTTGTATGATTGCTAATTATCATCACTAGAAGGCATTTATGGCCGCTTTTCATCATTGGTTATGGTTCTAGACTACTTGTTTCTATAAAATCTTGAGACTATTTTAATAATATCTAATAATCGTAAAGATTCGATTATAAATAAATAGAAAAAAAAAATTCGGAAACATTTTCCATTTGCTAAATCCAAGCACTTTACACAATATTTTTTAAATGCAATCATTTTAGCCTTTTCTGTTTTTTTAATGAATAATTTTCAAAATATGTCTGTGAATATAATTGAACATAGAATGTGCCGGTAGACAAATTAGCCCTATTTGTCCATAATTATCAACAGAAAGGGGTAAAAACAACAAAAAGAGGAAAAAGTTGAGAGAGGGTACCTTTGATAGCCAATGCAAACTGTAGGAAGAATAGACAAAGTGCAAGCAGCTGTCGGGAAAAAGTCTTCCATAAAATGAACCAGGGGAAGCTGCCATGTATAAGGTTGGACATGGACATCCATGAGTCCTCCTTGCTTCCTTAAATTCTTTCTGAAAATCCGGTAATGCCTTGAAGATGGAATTGAAATCATTTGTAGGAAGATCATTAAGGTAAACTCTAAATTCTGGTGGTGTACTAGGGTTTTGCCAGATCTTAGGGCTAATGATTCCTTCCACAGCTTCAATTATGTCCTTAATGATGGAAAGTGTGTTGGGTCCTGAAGAACAACCCAAGTCAGCTATACCAAAGCTCGTTGGTTTTAATGTAAGGTATAGTTCTTGTACTGCCTCCATTGTTATGTGCTTCACCATATCGGATGCCTTCTTCTGTAAGTCAATTATCGGTAGGAAAAAATAAAAAATAAATAAGGTTACGCAACTGTTGTTCATAGTATCAAATTCCAGAGAGGGTGAATCAAATATGTGTATGCAGCCCTTTTGATTGATTTTTCATTGTAATCGCATCTTAGAAAGGCTAGAAATAAAATGAGTGGAAATCAACTGAAATAAGTTTTAACCTGAAGCGAAGAATTTTTCGCGTAGCTAGTGGCTCCGAGTCCTCCTGTCATGTGGAAAGTTTTGTCAACATCCATTTTGGATGATATTATTCTTGGCCCTGGCTTTATGTGTATCAAGCTTTCTTGTGCTCTGCTTATAAAGGCATCTCATTCTCACACTGACGTAGGTGTCTCTACTTTCTAAGTACACATTTTCTTTTCTTTTAATTTATTTGTTGATGTGGTAGTCAAAAGTGCACCTTGTGTGAGTCTCGTGACAAGGGAATTAACTCTCTAGAATTGGATCCCCGTGAGACATTTACTGAGAAATCAATTTCCTTGGTAATTTAATTAGGTAGGTAAATTTTTCTTCTCTGTTTTTCTCTAACAGGTTAACTTGGAGCGAGTAGTAATAAGCACAGTCAAGTATATGCAGGCTCTAGTGCCAATGGGTGGTTGGTAATTTCTGACGTTATATAATAACACATTCATAAATCCAACATAATAAGAGCACATTGAAAAAGTGAAAACACGAAAGTGATGCAAGACATTATATGGAATTTATGATTATGATATAAATACATACGATTATATTATAACTCTTATTATTTATGATTTATATTCAATTATAATATATTTTTTCTACTAACACGAATTCGACACAAAGCAAGGATACGAGCATGACCCATAATACAAATTGTCACCCTATACGAACTTGATAGTTAGGCACAATAGAAAAGATAAATTGAACACACATTTCAATCTTGTTGGATTCGTTTTGGGAGGAAATTAAAAAAAGGGCTTGGCTTGAACAAGGAAGAAGGAGCCTAAGATCTTCCGGCTAAACACATGAGTGTGAGAACCTAATCTCGTTCTAGATATTCTATCTCAACAACCGTTACAGGATCTCAAATATAATTTGCTAATATTCATTTGAAGATAGGCTTGGAAAAAGGAGCCTCATAATGTTAGCGGATCATGCCTGAGTTGTTGGAGTCTTTCTAAGATAATGTCATTAGTCATGTTTGTTAGTGGAGGTAGTCTACCTTCTCTTTAGGAAGAAGTTATGATGTAGTGTAGTCAATTTTAAGTTGCTACTAATGTAACAAGTTTTTAGGAGCTTTAGTTCAACTTTAGTCTCATTTAAATTCTATTTAACAGTTAACATTTGTATCAATTAAAAACTTATTAGTACAAGTTTGTTTTGCCTCTATTTATTCTTGTTTGTCCCTTCTTAAGTATCAAAGCCTTATTTAAAAAAGGAAAAAAAGAAAAACCATTCTAAACACATTGAAATGGCCACATGATAATGCTCATTTCTATCTATATTTTTAGAGTATTTTGATATTGTTTTCATGTGTTCATGGGTATTTTAAGTGATTTTGGTACTCATTTAAGTTTTATTTTGATAAATCAATTGAATTGTGGATGATTTGAAGATTGATTTGATTAAGTTTTACAACCTAGAAAAGGATTACACTTAAGTTTGTAGGCCTTGAACTAACATTGTAACCAAGAAAGAAGAGGGGATTCGATGCCTAAAGAAGCACATTCAGGAGCATCTTTGTATTCTTGGACTATAAACCTTGTGTTCCTTTTAATTTTCAATTTCAAGCTTAGAAATAAATCATACCTTAGAAGCACAACCATAATTTGTGACCATATCATACCTAATTTTGTAAATTTTCTATTTTTTTTTGGAGAGAATGTGTAACCTCGGTCCATATCTATATATACAGACAAAGTTACGTACGAGTGTAGAGGAGAGAGAAGCACTAAGGTTTTCAAGGAGATTAATAATTAAAGAGGGTCATTTTCTTAGTTCTCTTACATCTTTTTATTTCTTTCCAATGTTTTAGTTAATTATTCTTCGTATTTGAGTATCAAACCTCGACTTCTATGATAAGATTCCCTTCTTTTTAGCTAATCAATGATTTCTGACTTATTATGATCTAATTATATATGGTTATTTGTTCTTTGAATTGATTTATAAGGATTATTAATTCAATGTTTGATTTAATGCACTGATATCGAATAAATGATATGTGTAAAAAGATCTAGTATAATTAGAATGAGTTATTGTAGACCTAGAGATAGACTACATGATTTCTCTAAACTAGGGTAAAACCTAATAGTAGAATCTACAGATCACATACAATATTAGGGTTTTATTGATTAAAAAGCGATTTCAATTAATGACATTAAGATTAGGTGTTAATATACTCGAGAGAGATATTAAGATAATTTAGGAGTTTTTACAGTCCAATAAATTGGGATGAGATTGGTTTGTGCATAGATATTTAGGGGATCCAATATTTGATTTCTAAGGTTCATGCATTCTCAATAAATTTAATTATCTTTTCATTTTCATGTTCTTATTTTTTTTTTATTTAGATTAGATTATTTTAGTTTAATTTAGAAATAATAGTTTAATAATTTGAAGTTAATTGTTAAGTTAGACAATAGTGATAAGGAATAAAAGGAATCAGACTATTGGGCCTTTGACCCGCGACCATGTTCGAGGACTAGAGGGCCTGGTAAGGTGGATTCTCTTACTCCGGCCAAAGCTAAGCACTTCTTTGCCAAATCACTCTTTATGTTGAGCCAAATGATTACCCATCTCTTTGTAGTACATTGAGTTGTAAATTATTCACTTGCACTCGAGCTGACAAATGACTTGACATCTTCCTTGTCGAAAAGTCAAGATAGAGAGACTCCAGATTGACTAAGTTACCCTTTCTCAAACAAGCAAGCTGATCGTACTTTTTGTTCGCATTTTCCAATATCATCACCAATACGACATCGCCATGTGTATAAAATTATGTGTAGAATCCGGTATACTAATGATTGTTTTCCTTAAATATTTATTTTTATCCTTTTATATCTTGTATATTACTTCCTTAGGAAATACCATTTTTGTCATTTCTCTTTTAGGCATGTTATCCTAAATTCTCGAGTATAAATACCCTTGTACTTATAGTTGTAATAATCAAATTGAACATTAGTACACTTAAGTATTTTCTTCCCTGTGTAAACATTGCATGTTTACTCTCGGTACCGCTTTTATCCTAACCCTTGAGTAAGGTTTGGTGGTAAATAACCTTAACAGACTGATTTGTACATCATATCAAATTGTGCCATGAGTTCTTGGAAATTCCATTGGTAGGTCATATCTTCTGGAGTTGTTCATAGGTTTTTGCTTACTCTTCATTTGCATTTATCTTTTTGCACATTTCCCATCACTTCCTTTTTAGCTCTTTACAAGCTTGAACCCATCCAACGTTCGGCCTTATTTGTTCTTAGTCATAGTTTGCTTCATCTTGGTATTAGAGTAGAGGTTTTTGTTTGAGTTATGGTTTGTGTTTGAAGTTCTTTTGAAACTCTGTTTTGTGTATGTGAAATAGAGCAAGTTACTATGTTTATTTGATTGTTGTATTTGTTAGCTATTACTTTTTCTGGTTAGTGAAAGTGTTTGCTATATCACCTATTTGAAGAGTTTGAGCTTTGAATTTGTGGAGAAAATGATTGATACAAGTGTAAACATTGATGCTGGAGATGACAACAATGGAGTTGTCTACCATGGAAGACAATTTTAGGGAATCCCTAGGAGCACCAACGAGAGACTAGATGAGGTGGCTAACCTCTTAGTAGGTTTGACCTGAGCTGTACATGCATTGGCTTGCCGACCCACTAAAGCCACGTAAAATACCTTACAATTTGCTTAACCTATTAGAGGTTAGAACCTAGCTTGACTAGTTCGAGGTGAATGAGTAAGACAAAGGATAGACTTAAGAGAACTAGATAAAGAGGATAAGGAAGAGTATTTTAAAGAAGAGGAAGCTAGATTCCTTAAAGCATCTGATCATGTAAAGCTTTAGATTTTGAGGTTCAATGGATTTAGAAATGCTGATGAATATCTAGAATAGGAAGAGAAAGTGGAGTGCATTTTTTACTATTATCAATATGAGGCCTACAAGAAAGCGAGAACTGTTGCTATTGAATTCTCCGGATATACCGCCATGTGGTGGAAGAATTTCTAGACTATAAGAAAGCGAAAGGGCTACCAAGAGATTGATACTTGGCCCGAGATGAAGAGAATACTCAGAAACAGGTTTATGTCGAAAACTTATCTACAGGACACCATTACTGGGCTTCAAGAGCTAAGATAAGGAGGCTGAATAATTGATGAATATATCAAGGAATTCCAAATGCTCATGATCCGATGTGAAGTGAAGGAGCCCTTAGTGCAAAAAATCTCTAGATTCATCATGGGATTAAGAGGTGATATTCGAGACATTATAGAAGTTCAACAATTCACAACAATGGATGAAGCCATCCAAATAGCTCAACGAGTGGAGAAACAAATAAGAAGCTAATTACTTACTAAAATATCAATTGGCCGACCTAGATAGAGAAATCACTAAGCTCAATCAAGTACCAAGTCGACTAAAAGGTTGGATGTCCGAGTTGACTAAAAAGGTCGACCCAACAGTTACATATTGACCCAAACTTATGAGAAGGGGCAAGGGTTTAGTAAGAAGATGAGTCGGATTTAGTAATTTAAGTATTAAGGGTTCAGACATATGGCCGCCCAGTACTCTAACCGAAGAACCATGGTGATCAAGGGAGACGTCACGAAGCTAAAGGTGGAGAGTATAGATGAGGAACCCGAAGAAGAAGAGATCACTGCTAAGAAAGAAGATGCTGAGAAAGAGCTTATTGAAGAGGATGTATCTGCTAAGGACTTAGATCAATTGGTCCTAGTTATCTAACATGCAATGAATATGGAACCCTCATAGGAGGAGGAGTAGAGAGAGAATTTGTTTCATACCACCTATAAGGTGTGAGAATTAATTATAGATAGTAGAAGTTGTACAAATGTAACATCATCCGAAATGGTTACGCAGCTGAAGCTATTGACCATTGCATACCTTAAGTCTATAAGTTGCATTGGCTGAATGATAAGAGAGTACTACATGTCACCTGACAAGTATTGCTGCCGATCATAATTGGAAACTCCTCTGATGAGATTCTCTATGACATGTTGCCAATATGTACCTCATACATATTACTTAGCTGACCATGGTTGTTTAACAGAAGAGTTATCCATTATGGATATAAGAGCATATATATGTTTGAGAAGGATGGCTGAAAGATTACACTAAACCTAATGCCGCCGAGAGAAGTTAGTAAATTGTAAACAAAACTTACTTGAGGATCGAAGAAGGCTTTAGTGATGAGTTGAGCCGAACTCCTAAAGGCTATTGATGTTGATGAGCCAACCTTTATGTTGGTTAGGCGCTTATTAGAAATGAAGGAGCGAGGTGAACTGCCCTACAAAATAAAAGAGTTGCTAGATGAATACGTCAACTTATTCCTAGAAAAATTACCCACAACTTGAGGCATAGAGTACTACATTAACTTAATACCCGGTATCGCATTGTCGAATAAGCTAGCCTATCGTATGAATCCCAAACAAGCTTTTGAGTGCCAATATCAAGTCAATGAGTTGCTAAATAAAGGTTATGTGAGGAAAAGTCTTAGCCCTTGTGCTGTATCAACACTCTTAGTGCCAAAAAAGGATGGAACTAGGTGGATATGTGTAGATAACCAAGCCGTGAACAAGATTACAATCAAGTAAAGGTATCCTATCCTGAGGTTGGAAGATATGTTGGATGAATTAAGTAGAGTCAAGATTTTCAATAAGATAGATCTTAAGTCTGGCTACCGTCAAATTCGCATGAGACTAGGAGATAAGTGAAAAATTGCATTTAAAACTTGACATGGACTATATGAGTGGATCGTCAAGCCGTTTGGCTTGTCGAATGCCCTAGGTACATTCATAAGGCAAATGAACCAAGTGTTGAGACATCTAATGGGAAAGTATGTTGTAGTATACTTTGACGACATCTTAGTCTACAGTGCCAACATTTGGAGTTACTGTGAGCATTTTCTAGCCTATTGAATATCCTTCATGTCGAAAGATTATTTAGCAACTTAAAGAAATGTTGCTTTTGCTAGGAGGAAGTGGTATTCTTGGGCTATGTAGTCAATAAGGGAGGCTTATGAGTGGATGGCAAGAAGATTTGAGCAATCGTCCAGTGGTTGACTCCTATTACTTGTGCTGACATAAGGAGTTTCTATGGACTAGCTTCGTTCTATAAAAGATTCATTAGGAATTTCAATACCCTTGCCACACCACTTACTAAGCTAACATAGAAGAACATCGACGTCTAATAAGGAGAGAGGGGGGAGAGGAGCTTTGCTGAGATTATAGAAAGATTAACCTTCGCTCTAGTATTAGTTTTACCTGACTTCAAGAAAATATTTAAGTTGGAATGTAATGTGTTAGGCATTGGAATAGATGTTGTCTTAATGCAAGAGAGTCGATCAATTACCTTCCATAGTGAGAAGCTCAACGGACCTTGGTTAAATTACTCTGTGTTTGATAAAGTACTCTTGATGATGATCTAAGCATTGCAATTATGGTAGTATTATCTATTGCCAAGAGAATTTGTCATTTATACCAACCACGAGTCTTTGAGATACCTCTAAAGTCAAACCAAGTTGTCAAAGTAACAGGCAAAATGGGTTGAATTCTTTTGAAGGATTCAATTTTATAATAAAATATAAACAAGAAATGAGCAATGTAATTGTGGATGCTCTTTCGAGAAGACATGCGCTTTTGAATGAACTGCAAATCAAACTGTTTAGGTTTGCAAATATCAAAGAATAGTATTCTGAGGATTCACACTTTAGACCTATAATTACATGATGCATCTATGGAAGAACAGTGGATGAAGATCATGTGGAGGATGGCTACTTGTTTTAAGATAGAAAATTATGTATGTTAACTTATTCCCTAAGGGAGTTATTAGTCAGGGAAGCCCACAGTAGAGGATTATCCAAATATTTTGGGGAGAAAAGGACGTATGAATTATTGAATGGTCGATTATTTTGGCCAAGAATGTAACGAGATGTGCACCAAATTATTAAAAGCTATGCTGTGTGCAAAAGGGTTAGGTATCAAGCTTAAAAGGGGAAAGCAATGCCTTTGCCTATTCCAATGAGACCATGGATTGGGTTGAGTATGGACTTTGTCTTTAGATTATCACAAATTGCCTGGGGCAAAGATTCTACAATGGTTGTAGTGAATCAGTTGACCAAGATGGCGTACTTTGTGTCTTCCACCAAAACTAACGATGTTTCGGTTATTTTTTCTTTTTTCTTGTAGGAGATTATACGGTTACATGGCGTATCGAGAAGTGTAGTCTTTGATAGAAATCTAAAGTTCTTAAGCCATTTCTAGAGGACCTTGTGGTATCGAAAGGAGACTAAACTACTATTTAGTAATTCTTATCACCCCCAGATTGACGGTTGAACAGAGGTAGTTAATATCATTTTAGGATCATTACTCTAAGCTACAGTAAGCAAGAACTTGGTCGATTGGGACGTTTGCTTGCTAATAGTTGAATTCGCTTACAACCAAATAATGCATGACACCACTAAGTAGATTCCCTTCAAAGTAGTCTATGGTTTTAATCTCAAGTTACCCTTTGATCACACCCTTATACTTATGCCCATGTAAGAAGACTTAGATGCAAGAACTAAAGCATAATCCCTTTAGCACATCTATGACAGAGTTACTCTATACATCGACCAAGCTACTAAGAGAATATGGGAGAAGGCTAAGGATAGGACGGCTAAACACTTCCAACAAGGAGACTTAGTATGGTTATACCTCAGTAAGGGACAATTCTTGAGCAAGAGAAGGAACAAATTATCTAAAAGAGTTGAAGGACCTTTTAAAATCCTTTAAAAGATCAATGATAACACCTACAGATTGGAGCTACCAGAGGGCTATAAGGTTTCTGATACTTTCAACATTATCAACTTTCATTCATATTACCTTGACAAAGAGCTAATTAAAGACCACTTGGATTTGATCCCAAATCTAAATCAACCCGAAGGGAATGATAGGAATTGAACTATTAGGCCTTTGACCCATAGTTGAGCTTGAGAATTGGAGGGTTTGGCAAGGCGAATTCTCGTACTCCAATTGACTCCTACTAAGGTCTAGTACTTTTTTGCCAAATCACTCTTTATGTTAAGCCAAATTATTTCCCATCTTTCTATAATACACCTAATTGTAGATTATTCACTTATGCTCGAGTTGACCAATGACTTAGCATCTTCCTTGCTGAGAAACCGAGATAGAGAGACATTGGATTGACTAAGCTACCCTTACTTAGACAAGCAATCTGATCGTATTTTTTATTTGCATCTTCTAATTGCATCACCAATACAACATCGCCACGTGTACAGAATCATGTATAGAATCTATTACACTAATTATTGTTTTCCTTAAATATTCATTTTTACCTTTTTGTATCTTATATGTTACTTCCTTAGGAAAAACCCTTTTAGTCTTTTCCTTTTTAGGCATGTTACCCTAAATTCTCATGTATAAATTCCCCTTATACTTGTAGCTATAATCATCAAATTGAACATTAATACACTTGAGTATTTTCTTCCCTACGTAAATACTACTTGTTTACTTTTGGTATCACTCTTATCCTAACCTTTGAATAAGGCTAAGTGGCGAATAACCTCACCATACTGATTCATACATCATATCAAATTATGCTATGAGTCTTCGGAAGTTCTATTAATACGTCATATCCTTTAGAGCTGTTTGTTGGTTTTTACTTACTCTTCATTCACATTTGTCTTTTAGCACATTTCCCATCACTTCCTTTTAAGCTTTTTGTATGCTTGGACCCATCCAGTGACCAACCTTGTCTATTCTTGGTCACGGTTTGCATTAAGGAGAAATACTAATAATTAGGTTCTTGTGGTCCATGTGAAGAATGACATGATCACACTAGTTTTTATGTTATACATGTTCTTAGTATTCTTGTTAGAAGAATTATAAGTGATTAATGGAATTACATAAGATTAGGAGTTGAGTATGCAGATATCAAGTTTTTGGTGTTCTTGCTGGGGATTAGGTATTATTATTTGGAAAATTACATGAGTTATTGATCTAACCATTTTAACTATAGAGTAGTCCTTTCTTCCTTTTATTTATTTGAATTGTCTCTAACTGTAAGTATCCTTCAATTTATGACTAGGATTAGCACAAGGGATCTTGTTGAATTTGATTTGGAGATTGAAAAGACTATTTGTTTTTTATGTAAGAGCATGTGCCACATAGTAGAATTGATTAACCAAAGATGCCTATTAAGAATCAAAGAAAAAGATGAAGAATATGAGGAGGTGGCTAATGAAAGAGATGCTAATAGGACTGTACAATTACGCCAAATCCACCGTTATAGGTGTGGATCTAGCATTGTTAGCCAATTTTTTAGGCTACTAAATTTGATATTATGCCAAATGTAACTCAAATTGTTCAATAATATGCATAGCTCGATGGTGTACAGGATGAAGACCTAAATGCACATATCTCTAGCTTCTTAGAGATATATGACATGTTTAAGATTAATGGGGTTAGTGAGGATGCAATAAGGTTGCCTTTGTTCCCATTCTCACTAAGGGATAAGGCTAGTCAATGGTTAGCCTCTCTACCTAGGAGCATGGGTGTAAACCTGCCCATGAATGTGCGCTAATACTTTCGCATAAACAAAAGATTCATAGCTACGAATCATGGCCTAAACTAGACCATGAATCCCCTTTAACTTAAAAATTACGATTATGATTTGTTTCCTTCTCTCCTCAACTTCTCTCACTTTCTTCTCTCAAAACCTTAACCTATGTACATTGCAACTCCAAATCCTTCATCTTTCTATATTTCCTACATATTTCTTTCACTTTTCTCCACAAAAAGGATAAAGGAGAATATAAAATGTGTTAAGGAGAGGTAGCTCAAGTGCCAATGTTTAAGCAATAGCTGAGAATTGAATGTTATGCTTTACTAATTATATGCATAGGAGAAGGTATGTTGAGCTCAAAGCTAAACGATTTGGGCAACCCCCCTCTACTAATTGAAATAATTTAGCACATTTGGGTTTTGAAGCATTTGTTAGAGGTTTGGTGAAATTTAGAGGTTGGAATAGATTGCTTTCCATTAATGTGCCTACTTATACAGAGTTGACTTTTGGAGTTTTTGAGTACTTTTAGACTTAAGAACAATCATATAGTACATGAAGTAAGGAATACAATGTCTTTTAGAATGGATGGTTGAGATGTGCATATTTCTTTTGATTATTTGTTGTTATGATATGCTTCTATTCTAAAGAGTTTGTTAGGAAAACTGAATTTGCTCAACTCCCAGTAGAACTTTTTATAGGTTTATATGAGAGAGTATGTTGGGAGTAGATTAATATTGAGGCTAACTATAACTGAAAGAAGTCTAAAGCTTCAAAGTTGAGGAACCTAGCCTTGAGAATAGTTCATTAGATTTAGGCAAGGGGTTTGACCAATAGAGGAAATAGTGCTAAATCTAGTAGATATGATCTATCATTGTAGCTTGATTGAGCATATGCTGATTAATTTAAGGGTCATCTTGGCTTTCTTTTTTAGAAAACAAGCTTATGATAGTAGAGCTAGATACATATTAGATGGACCCTATATTATTAGGCTAGTGAGGAATTTAGGTCTACTCAAAGATTTGCCTTAGATGCAGCTAGTAAATAAGATGGAAGCAATGTCATTGGAGTCTTTAAAGGCAATGAGAATTCAAACACAAGAAGTGGGAAAGGTTTAGTTTAAAGAATTTAAGGAATTTAATGAAGAAGAAGCATTATGAGGAAGAGAAAGTTCTTGTTAAACATCATGATAAGCCTTTTAGTTCTTCTCATAAGTTAAAGTCGTCTGCTATGGTGAAAAAAAAAATTCAAACTTAGCTAAGGCAAGGAAGAAGGAACTTATGATCTTTTTGCTAATCATATAAGTATGAGAATCGAATCTCATTCTAGATACTCTATCTCAATAACCATTACAAGATCTCAATAGTAATTTATTAGTACTCATTCAGAGATGGGCTTGGAAAAAGGAGTTTGATAATGTTCTCATGCTAGATTTGTTGGAGTCCTTTTAGGAGTCTATTATTAGTCATGTTTGTTAGTGGCAACAATCTATCTTATCATTAGGTAGAAGTTAGGATATAGTAGAGTCAATTTTAAGTTGCTAGTAATTTAACAGGTTTTTAAGAGCATTAGCTCAACTTTAGTCTTATTTAAATTTTATCTAATAAACGTTTATATCAGTTTTACAACTTATCAATAAAAGTTTGTTTCTCCTTTATTTATTCTTGCTTATCCCCATTTAAATTAACACATAATACATAGCACAGGGCTTAAGTTTCACTACGTGAAGATAATAAATAATGAAGCCAACCAAAAGTTAAAATGAAGACCAAATTGCCTTTAGCATGATATCAATGACAATCTTTAAGAGGACTATAAACATTATTTAAGGAGGACCCTTGAGGTAAAATAATAATGCGTAACTTGGAGTATACAAGAAGAGGATACATAGTTCCTTCATTTTAAATCTTCAAGAATAATTGCCAATTTAAAGCATTCAAATAATCATAAAATGTTAAAGATGTCAATTACATTTCACATATAGTTTATTTGAATTTCAATAATAATATTTAAGCACCATATAGTTATCGATTTTTGAGCAAGATCAAAGAAAGCACAAAGGTTGACTTGAATACTTTTTTAGGGCTTAAAATGATATGAAATGAATTTACTTACCTCAAGGAAGATAATAGAATATATATTTCTATACTTTTCTAATGTATGTTCCTTAAGGTAGTGCTTTTACATGAATGAGCTTTCCTCCATAAAATTTACCTAATATTATATATTACTTACAATATAATTTATAATTACTTATTCAACATTTTTCCAGTAATATATCGTATCATAATGAGTTTAATATACATCACAATTTCACCCTAAAACCATAGTTTTCCCATATATTTAATTGAGTTTAATATTTTTTAACTTAATTTTATTTTTTGTAGGTTTATCATTGCAAGAGAAGTAGTATTCCTTTGTTTATTTTTTCAACAAATAGGTATTTTATAATCTTAAGAGGTCAGGTATATGGACCTTAATCATTTTGCAATTTTTATTTTTATTAATAAAATTTAGGGTTATCATCCCATGTATAGGGTTTTGGCCAAAAAAAAAAAATATTTGTTTTACTATAACCCAACCTTAGGAGTAAAAGTAAGGTAATTTTGAGGTAGATTTAGTTTCATAGCATTTATTTTTCTTTTTTCAAAATCCTTGTAGATTTAAGGCAAGATATAAACTCATATACACTTTTAACCTTCCAACCTTCGAAATGTCAATATTCTATTAAGAATTTTACATTACTTCAGTTTGAGTTTTAGACTTATTAATTCAATTTTATTAAGTAATAATTGATTAAATTAATAAGTAAAGATTTGACTAATTTATTTGCTAAGCCACCTCGAATGGCATGAGTTGCATGCAAGGAGACCCATATGTGCAATTCGTAGGGAAACATGGTCGAAGGATTGACTAACACTACCTAGTAAGCAACTTTAGAGTCTTAGTCGACTTATCAAAGTCCAAAGGAAAGCTATCACCACTTAGTTAGAAAGTACAAACTTGATAGTTTCTATACTAAACTCAAAGCTATTTTAACATAAGGGAAATTTCCATCATTAAAAGTGGTATTTCTATCTATGCACATTGGAGCAAGTGATTAGCTAATGAAAATTGGTCTATGACAACTAAAATTGTATTAACTAAGGCCAAATTGGTTATTAATTGAAATCTAACTCAACAAGTCATCACAACCATTATAGAAGTTTTTTTTATGAAATGTCGTTATTAATATATTAATACTATTCCTACCATTAGCAAACAACAATCATCTTCTGGAGAAGGCATTTGTCTAAAGATGATGCTAACAATTAGTGATGTACACAAAAAAATCACCCTAAGCAATTAGATGTTATATAAACTTTAAACAACAATTTGGGATCATAAGTAAAGCTTGGAATGATCCTTTCCAAATTGTAAGCAATATTCTTGTGAAAATAGTAGAAGATTTGGCTTATTATATTGGTTTTTTATGCCTAAAAGTAGGAAGATCACCTTTAAGCACATTAGCACATGGAGACCAATACATATTTAATCAAATGGTTGTAGTAATACCCTGATTTTTTCAAATTTTTAAATTTAGCACTTTTGGGAAGCCATTGTAATTTTTTTAAAAGACTTGTTTTTAAGTCCAAAAAATTAGATGAAACAACCCTTTAAAATTAATTTATCAAAATACCAAGAGTAGAAAATTTTATTTAAAGAAACATGTTTAGTAATTTAAAGACTTATCGCAATAATTGAAAATTTGAAAGATATGTTGTGGAATTGAAATGAATTATGAGAGACATGTTAAAATAATATGATATATTATGGATTGGAGGTTCAAATAATTAGATGGGCTAAAGAATTTAATTGGCTAATATATGATTAATTAAGTAAGGGATTAATCTCAAAATTAGTTACCAAAGGATTAAATCTACTTAAAATTAAGTCAAAGTAAGCCTTATGACAATCAATTCTCTCAATTCTAGCAATAAATTTCAATAGGCCAATGGAACTTTAATGACAACTAATTCTCTTTATTTTAGCAATCAAGTCTATTCAAATCTTTCCAAAGCAAAGTATCAATCATTTATTCCCTTCTTCGCCTCCACACAAGCCTCATTAGCTCTTTTGTCTATTCTTTTGTGAAAACTCTCTGAAAAGACCTACAACCCTCACAATTTCACCTAGTGAATCTATAGTGATTTGTCTTCAAAATTCATTCAACAAAAAGTAACCCTGAGACTAAATTGTGGTATGCTAGAGTTGGGAGTACCAAGGCCAGCATGTATCTACAACACAATAAGTGAGCACCTTCCTCCTCTTCTTGTTTGTTGTGATATATGATACAAGTAGCCGAATGTAGTGGATCACTCATTGTTTGTATAAGTCTATATTACTACACTGAAGTGTATTGTTAGACTAAGTAACGTGATGAATATTTGTTATTACAAGTGCTTACCATATGATATGTAATTAAAAGTTGATGTTAATGCTATGCCAATTACCTTGTTCGATGTGATTCTTGTCAATATTTATGAGAAAGAATGTTTATAAGAAAACATGCTGCTAGACATTTTTTATATTATGGATTTGGCTATTGCTAGCAATTATTATGGAAATGACATTTTGAGGAGATGTTTAGCTAATTGAAAAGACTAAATTTGGATCATTTTATGATATATACTTTGATAATACTAATTGAGTTGCATTGCATTTATGTTCATGGCATGGTATGGCATAAAAGTAAG
The DNA here is from genome assembly GCA_024138005.1 of Lumnitzera racemosa. Taxonomy (NCBI): domain Eukaryota; kingdom Viridiplantae; phylum Streptophyta; class Magnoliopsida; order Myrtales; family Combretaceae; genus Lumnitzera; species Lumnitzera racemosa. The sequence goes on from JAMXBC010000012.1 coordinate 57,324,396, forward strand.
GGCCATGTTTTACAAAGATTAGTTTTGAATCAAATTACCTAAGGATTATATTTTGATAGCTTGGTTTAAGAAAGGACCTAAGGGCTAAAGATTAGAGCTCAGTTTACAAAAAACTTAGTTTTATAGCATATAGAATTACATAATTAAGGCTAAGTGTCATATCCATATCAGTGTTGGTACCATTATCAATATTAGTTTGAGGGCCACCCCAGTGAGGGTTGTTCCCTAAGGGGCCACTCTAATAAGGGTCATTCGCCTGTTAATTATTGAATTAAGAGCAATATCAGTTATAAGTTTGGGATCCATCCCATAGTAGGCGTTCCTTAGGGAGCCTCCCTAACAATAGCCATTTACCTATTGATTATTGAGTTAAGAGCTGTATCACATACATAAGCATGGCATATTACATAAATATACATTTGATATATGTTGAGTGAAATTTGCATCTTGAGTTGTCTCTATTACTAATTTCTATTTATTGTTTTATTGGCTCATTTGGCTTGATGCTGAGAGGCTAGTTTGTTCAAAACTTAGGTTGAGAAGATGCATAAGCTTAGGGTAGAAATGTTAAGAGTAAAAAAGACTAGTTATTTATATTTAAATAAATCTTGAAGGACTTAATCCAATTCATAATTTCAATTTTAGACCTTTCTATATGTTATAGACATTGGGAAGTCCTAATAATAATATGTAAAGTAAAAGATGCTTCCATGAGATGTTATTACTAATTTTAAGCTAGCTTGGTTTCTAATTAGCCTTAACCTCTACTTGAGGATGGCATAAGATATAAAAAAATTCATAAGTCTTAAGGTGGGGCATTATATAATGATATCAAAGCATAAGGTCTAGATTTACTAAAGTAACATGAACGTAAGGTTGTATAGGGTAATTATGATATAGCTAGGAAATTTTATGAATTGTTGACTTTCATGTGTAAAATGATTATTTGCTCATTTACTTGCCTATTTTTTCCTCCTCTATTAGTTCTAACATTAATATTTATTATAAAGTATTAAATTGTTAATATGAAGTCGTGGTTAATAGAGGGTGAAAAGGGACTTGATGGTTAGAGGTATCTTATGTATAAATGAAAGATGATGTGTAACAATAACATGTAGGAACCTAAGGGCGCTACAACCAATTACATATCCCTAGGTTTTTAATGATACGTTAAGACTCTAAAACAATAACTCTCTAAGTACATCAACTTGAATGACTCACAGGCAAGTCACTTCAACCATAAATATACTCAATGACCAAATCTTGATCTTTTGCAACATACATAATTAATCGCCTCTCCGCCTTAACCCAATAATAGAAATTTTCATACTTATCGTAAACTTATCAAATCGATCTATAGTTACAAAAAAATAAATAAATAAAATAAAATAAAATAAAGAATAAGCTAAAGTCTAGTATGTGATGCACGAGTACATACGAATGCCAAATCAAATCACACACATGCAAAATAATGCAAATTATATCAAGTATAAAGAAAATAGTAAATTAATTAACTTTTATTTAAGCCAAGAACCAACAAGGGGGTACTCACAATCCCATTGTACCTTGATATTTGTCAACATACATAAGTAGATATAAATATACGTTTTCCTTTAAGTTTTTTACGTTCGAGTCCAAAAACACCTAGAATTTTAGTTTCATCATCTCATATGAAAGTCCATAAGTGAATCTCTGCACATAGTCAAAAGTTGCTCCTTTGGGGAATTGCCATTGTGAGCCCTTTGAGCAAACGAGTCGAGCAAAATCAATAAACCATTCATTTAGCATAACCATATAAACAAGGTACCTAGAAAGTTGAATATGAACCAATTACAAAGCTCGAATCAACCATAGAACCTAAATCTAACAACCTAACAATTATAGTAGTAAATTTATTTTAATCTTCTATTCTAGACAATCCACTTCAAACATCTTAAGTACTTAAACCATCTTTGATTAACACCCCCTAAAGGTTCCTTAAAATCCCATTTTATTCTAGAATTTTACGAGTAACTATAGTTAAATAAAAGGGTAAATATTAAACCCTGGCTTAGGAACAAAATGATTAAAATACTTGTAATGAAGATTTAAAGGTTTTAAGGAAGAAAGCTTGAAAATAAAGTTTGATTCTTTGTAAAACAAGTTTGTAAATAAGTTATAATAGTTAAGCTGTTCCAAAATTTTTTTAGAGGATTAAATATGCCTTAAGAAATAGGTTAAGACATACAAAAATTGGTTTAGGAACAAGGAACGGAGGAAAACTTGGTTTGGCTTTCCAGTATGAACCAACTATACAATTTAAGGGTAACCAGCTAGCTAGTCCTTACTAGCTTTCTATCACTAGAAGACTGGTCACAATCGTACCTATGATTCTACTAAAACTGTGCCCACGATTCAATCTAGAACAACAACAATGCTTTGAATTCACTCCTTAAAACCAATTCAAATCCAATTCTTCTTCAATCCCACTTCAAATTCACTTTGATTACTCATCTACCCATCAATATAACATATTTTTATATCATCTAAACAATAAATTTCAAATCAAACACTAACTTAAAACCCTAAATCTACCAACAAACTTTAATAAACCAACTTTAAACTAAGGAATAAGAGAAGAGATGAAGAGTACTTACTTGAAATGCACGAGAATCAAGTTAAGAATCACTTGAACACATCGTTAAATTCTCATGTAATATTTGGATTAAAAGAAAACCCACTTAAATAACATCTAAAATGGGGGTTTCCACTATAATGAACTTAAAATGAAGAAACTCACTTGTTCTCTTACCTCAATCCCTTTCTTACTGGTTCTTTATCTTAAGCCCCCCAAAATGAATTTTCTTTAAGAAATACTCTTAAACTACCTTAATCTCTTTCCAACTTTCCTCTTTAGTTAGGTTTTAAGGCTAGACTTAGTTTTTTGCACAAAATAAGAGGGTTCGGTTACTTTAGGAAAAGATTAGGGTTTAAGAGGATTGGTGGCTACCTAAAAGAGTGGGGTATTAGTAAACTTTGAAATCCTTAGAATACCTTTGATTTTGAAAATAATTTTCCTTAGCATTATAGTAACATGAAAGGAATTATTGTAAAGATTTAATGATTTGGATTTAGAGTTTAAATATGAGAGGTAAATTGAAGTATAATCTAGGACCTAATAGGCAAAAGAAAAAAGAAAGATTTAGTAGAAAGGACAAAGTAAGATAAGTGTCCATCATTAAAAGCATGCGTGAATTTGAAAGGAGGATAGCTAAATTAAGAGAAAGAATATTAATATGAGAATCAAACCGATTAAGTTATTATATGAAATGGAAGCATAAAGGTGTATAATTAATAATTCATTTGATGACTATTGTAATTGCTCATCTAAAATTGGGAACTTTGGGAAATTTTCTAGTTTAATTGAAACATATGGTTTTTGTTCAATTGGATGGAGTCAATAATAAATTCTAGCCTTAGGACTACATCAGAAAATTTGAAATGTTGGCTTGTATATTTCTTATAATTATATGCATTCATGTATCTAGTCACAATTTATAAATAAATATACAAAGGGTTAGATAGATAGATGAATAAGTTAATGCATGCATTCATAATTTAATAATAGAGAAAAATTTGTTTATTTGATACATGTGATATTTAAGCTACATAAGTACATTAAAAACTAAAGGCTTGTCTTACCTTGTTATACCATTTTAATGTTTAGCATTACCTAAATAATATAATATTTATTTCATAACAGGTCATTGTATTGAAAAGTTAATTATAAGTAAAGGCTTAAAGAAGAAGATTAAAGGTGTAATGGAAAAATTTATTAGTGTAGTAAGAATGTTAGCAGTGATGCATAAATTAAATGTAAAGGAGAATGCTAATTGATGATCATGTTAGTGTTGACTCTATAAGGAAAGTAAAAACCTTTTGAATTCATAGTGGTTAAAATCAAATCGTAGTTATAGTAAACATTGCCTTTTAAGCCTTTTAAATTTGCTTTTGTTATAATAAAGGAGTTAACAGTAATAACTATGATAAAGTTAAAGGTATTAACAAATCGACCATAAATTTTTATGCTAATAGAGGTAATACCCTAATTTGTTCGGTTTCTTTTTTTTTTTTTCAGTAAAACCACATCTTTTTCATAATAGAAGGAAAGAGTCCATATACGAGATTTAACCTAATTTTAAATGTTAGCATCATTAAAAGAAGAAGGTTATCCTCAAGAATGTAATTAACGATAAAATTAGAAAGAATATTATGGAAGTGAAGGCTTGTTTTTACTAAAATAAAAAAAAAAAGAAATTTGTTTTTTTTCACAACAAGTCCTTAATTTTCAATAGAATATGTTGATGAGAATTTTCTTACTCAATCATCACAATTTCATTAGAATCCCATGGAATAGTGACACCACCACTAAAACCATCAACTTCAGTATGCAAATCATGCTCTCAAAGTTAAGGAAGTTTTTCAGATTCTTAACTCCTCATCTTAATCATGTCTCTACCAACACTATAATTTAAGTGTCATAACTCACAATAAAATTAGCAATAGCTTTTTGTCTCACAATAGAAGTAACACCTCTAGCATTCCATGCTAAACTTTTAAAAGGTTTTCGTATCATATCTAACTAGAAAGTATCCATAGTGTCATGTTTAATAAGGGAGAAAATAAAATGAAACCAAAAGTCATCTAACTTGCTTTGTTGTACTTTTATCTCGTTTATTTGTCATACACATAGACTGTATTCCATTCTCACCTTGATGATATCAACATTTGATGGGATTTTCCTTATTGCATTGCTAGGATAATAGGTATTTTTTGAATCTCCATAAGGATTAATTCTCTCAGCATGATCTTCCTTGATGTTGTCCTATACATTCATTCTAAGCACTTCAGTATCTCTTTGGCTTCCTCTTCTTCCAATAGTAGCAATGGTATGTAGATCAGAAGAGATGCTTTGCTTGTCTCCTAAAATTGTCGATCAAAACACTATTTCTAGTACCCTGTGCCTTGGCTAACTTATTTCTCTATCTTGTTTGTAACTATTATTTTCTATAGATCGGTTTGAAGTTACCAATTATGAGACTTCACATTCATCTATAGGATCAAAGACTGACAGGATAGAAGCCTTAGTGAAAGTTAGAACTCTATTTTGATTGCATTTCTTTTCACCTAACTTTTTGAGGAAGATTTTTTTCCCCTAATCTCACATTGAGAGGAGACTTGGAATGTGAAGGATTGAGCTAGATGATTTCATTCAAATTGCTCTTCTTTTTCTTCTTATCAGACTTATGTCTCTTCATTATCCTCAACATTAGTGTCCCTAACATTATTAGCTAATAATTATCATTATTGCTTGTACCTTAGTTGAAATTTCCATCCTTCCTTTGGCTTGAAATAATAACCATCTTTTCACTATTAAAAATTATTATGCCAATATTATTTGCTCTTTGAAATAATTTTCATTAATAATTTATGTAATATGTGGGTGAATAACTAAGCAATAACAATAGTACATACATATACAAAGTTACATGTAAATAAAACTAATAGTAATAATAAATAAGTAACTAGTGTAACATGAGAAATAAATAAAAGAAGTAGGTATTAGTAATGGTAAAACATGTAGTTGTCTCAAAATAGTTGAAAATGATTAATTAAGATTTTAGATAAAACAACTCGATAGTTGTATAATCGAGACATTAATTATATAAATGTTATTTGCAATCGCCATATTGAAGAAGAAATTACATAGGCAATAGTAATATGGTTAAGTACCCGGAATTGTTTGATGAAAAGTAGTTGCACCAGTAGATCATTTTAGTAGCCTTAATTGTGTTTTATGTTGTGTTAAGTTTAATATTTTAATAAGTACACTGGGTGTGAATGTGTTATGTTTCTCGATGTCAAGTATGAATAGGTTTTGGTACTTTATACTTAGTTTGTTAAGTGTCTTGGAATGTTAATTTTATGACCTCTGGTATGTTTTGAGTTTTGAGGATAAAATCATTTTAAGGGTGCTAGAATGTAACACCCCAATTTGTTCAAATGTCTAAATTTAGGACTTTTGAGAAGCAATTGTAACTTTAGAAAAGACTTTGTGTTTAAGTTCAGAAAGTTATATGAATTAAAAATTATTTTATCAAAATAATAAGTATAGAAAATTTTATTTAATGAAATATGCAATTTAGTAATTTAAAAACTTCTCGCAATAGTTGAAAATTTGAAAGATATGTTATAGAATTAAAACGAATTATGAGAAATATATCAAAATAATATTATAAATTATGGATTGAAGGTCAAAATAGTTAAATGGGAAAAAAAATATGAATTAAATTTAATTCGCTAATATATGCTTAATTAAGGGATTGATCCTAAAACTAGTTACCATAACACATATGGACACACATACACATACAAACACATACACATGTACAAAACAAACAAGCACACACATACACATATACATCTCTAAAATATACTTAAACAAATATGAAACCTAATCCAACAATAACTACATCCTCATAAATCAATATTAGATTGACCACTAGTATAATAGTTTACTACAACCGTCCATAAAGGTGTCCCATAAGACTAATATGGCTTACCTACAACTTATTGTCGATATAACAACCCATTTCTTAATACGATGATGTTAGTATGCTAAGAGAATTATTACCTAATTGCTAGGTCATTCTGATATGAAGATATAGATAGTGTAACTTGTCATATTAATCATTAGATGCTTCTTGAATCACTCATAAACTTAGATTTTCAACCATAAGCAAACATAAGAAGCAATGCATACAATAATAGTTCAAATATAACTAAGTTCATTTGTATTTTAGTTTAACATGTACAATTAATAACTACAGTAATCACGTATATAAATCATTCTTGCCAACAATCAATTGATGATTTATGCACTTAACTCCTAATACAAAGTACATCTAATGTCAAGCACTTAGTAATATTCTAATTTCAAGCTTATAGATAAGGTTTTATCTATCCATATATAGTGTTTTAGTTCTTAGAGCTATTTACATATTTATTTTTTTCTATTTAGTTGTTGTAGTAGGCTCAAATAGTTTATTGGTTTTAATCTACTAATAAGCCATTTACATATTTATTTTTTTCTATTTAGCTGTTATAGAGGGCTCAAATAGTTTGCTGGCTTTAATCTACTAATCATTAGGGCTTGACTTTACAGACTAAGTAACATGGTTTAAGGGTATGTTTATAAAAGGTTGCTTGGAGGAAGTAGTTAACATGATATATCAACATTTCAAACAATCAGTTCTTTTAAGTACCCCTTCACTTTATAAAAGGGTGCTTAACCAAAGTTGTTGTACTATATTTTTAAGTTTTTTGCAAATCCCATGTTATTACTACTTTTTTAAATTAATAAATGAAATATTAGTTAAAAATTAATGTAAATAATTATCCTATTATAATATATAATAATAATATTTATTTATTTAATATAAAAGGGAAAAAAAAAGATGAAGCTTAAAAAGGCCAAAAGGCCGTAGCCATTAATTTGAAACCCTACCTTCTGTCCCATATGTCTAACTATTAGTCAAACAAGTACCAATGCCATGCTAGGCATTTGGGTACCTTTAAGCACCAGTTCGTGCTTGTTGATTATAAGCAAACATGGGTTGCTTAGTATAGGAATTCTTGCTAAGAATCTCTTATAAATACATTATAGGAAGTTAAGTCCATGATTTTGCAATGACTTGGTAAGATTTGACATTGTGGGCTTTTAGTACGAACCATAGAATCTATCCATCCACTTACAACCTTTCTTAAGGAATTTCATGCACTTAAAGAGACTCTTTATAGGCATGGACTCAATATGAGCCTATGGGGAAATCCATTAACAGAAGGACTTGTCTTGGTTGTCTATCATTAACATGATTTGATGTACATCGTCATCAACTTAACTCTCTATATAGTGAGAAGCTACTCTTCAGTTGAGGGATTTTCAAAGAGATCTACAAAAACATTATCATGCTATGTAATTATCTTCATAAAAGATTGAATAGAGTTTAGAGTAAAGAACACACCACCTCTCTTTAAGAATAGCATGGTTAATCCTCTATAGCTCCTCTACCTATTACATGTGCAATTGAAGCTCCGTAAGATTACCTACTTTTCTTCCATCTCTCTTCATCTCTAAATCATCCCTTATGTGTCATTCTAATCACTCCTTTATAGTACGGGATGCATATTGTACATACGTGACCACTGTAATCAACTACCCTTATCTATAGTTATACATATATATATGTATATGTATTTATTTATGTATATAAATATATAACTATGAATTCACTTATTTATTTATTTTATTAGTATTATCTTTTTATCCCTTTAAATGTTATAATTGTCATTTATTACTTCATTTACTTATTATTATTTTTTGGCAAGAAGGTTTAATTTATTATTATTATAGCATCAAAAAGAGCAATAGGATAACCTTTGTTGATTGACTTAATGTAATCAGTAAAATGGCTTCAACTATTATCGGTTGACTAGCTTTAATTATTACTAGTAGAATCGATTTCATGGCTATTTAATTAGTCCATCAACAACCAGTTTGTTGTGCCATTAATTAATTTTTAACTTCAACATTTTTTAGAATTGAAAATGTCTTATCAAAACACTCTTAGAGAACATCACTTCATAATTGAAGATCAAACTAAAAGAAGATTAAATCTTAAATCCAAAATTTTTTATGTTGTCTCTCATGAAACTCCTTAACTCATAATTAAGAATATCAAATTTGTAACCATAGCATGTCTCAAAACTCAACTTCATTAACTTAACCCTTTGTAGCCTCAAAACATAAAAACTTGTGTTGAGTAATTAAGCTTTTAACAATGCCTCTTCGAATAAATTTGATAGAACAAATGTTTAAGGCTTCTCAATAGAAATCCATCACCTTATATTTAAATCCTTAAATCTTAACAACACTTTTCCAAAAGTATGTGCTTATATCATATTTGGTATGAGGGAATGATATGGATCGAAATAGGATGAAATTAAATGGAATGAAATGAAGAGTAAACTCATAAATCCATTCCTATGTTTAGAAATGTCCAAGAAATGGAATGGAATGGAATATGTATATGGTGGTATTTATTAAAAATACCCTTAATTATTGAATATTATAATTAGGTTGAAGGTTATAATAATTAATTTTAATTAATAACAATTAATGAGGAGGGAAATGAAATTGTGATTCCACTTTCTCAAAAGCGAAATTGGTTCTGTCTTCTAAATGTAATTCTAAATGTAGGAAAAGAGAATGAAATACAGAATCATCGTTTTATTTCAGTTAATTCCCATGCACTAAACATAATATTATTGATCTCAATCTCTTAACATGACGAGTATTAAAAGGATTACCTTTAAATAGTTCTTAGCTACATATACTACCCTTAATAACCTGATACAAGTACACCACCATACCTACTGCACCAACACATTCACATATATTACCGCATTTACATGTACCACCACATCTACACATACTACTATGCTTATATGCAAGAGAGAGAGAGAGAGAGAGAGAGAGAGAGAGAGAGAGAGAGAGAGAGAGAGAGAGAGAGAGAGAGAGAGAGAGAGACTAATAAGAATCAAATCCCCATACCGATCATTAGGAATCGAGTTAGCGGATTGTAAGGGTTTACTTGGCAAATCTTAACTCAATAATCAATGCAGGATGAGGATTCCTACCTAGTTAAAGATTTGTTGCACTTTAACTAAGTTGAATACAAAATATTGATCAAGGAAAGTACAATTTCTAAATTGACCTTAAGCAAGTTGAATGACCTGTAGAGGTTAGATTACCAAAACTTGTTGTAGCCTTCCTAAATATCGAACCAATTAGAGGTAAGCCAGTCTATCCATCTACCTAAATTAAGTTAGGTGATTCAGCTTACTCAGAGCTTTCGTCATTTATGAGCTATCCATTCAGGTTGCCAACCTATTTGAATAATTGAGCATCAGTTCAACAAGGGATAAGCTTAATATTCTTCTCTCTTTTACTTTTGTCAGAGGATTGAATCTAGGACCAATACGTAGCACTATGATGTAGATTCCTATGATGATTCTTCTGACATTTTGACACTTTTTTTTTTCTTTTCTCTATTTTTCCCTTTAAAGCATGTACGTTAGGAATTCTCCATATACTATTCTAGTGTTTACCATTTTAGTCATTTTCCCTTTTATAAGAGCCTAGTGGTTAGGTTTAAAAGCCATTTGTATACACTTAGTTGTTAATCATCACTTAATAAAAACTTACAAAATTCCTTTGAGAGTATTTCCTCTAAAATCCTTACTCCTATATAACTTCTTTAGTAAGAGTTAGCAAAGAGTGTCCTCATTAAGCGATTGCATGTAATATCAATTGTTTATTATACCATATGGACTTTGCAATAGGTCATATCTTATAGGTTGCATTTGGTTTTGCTATCATTTTTCGTTCTATTTGTTTTCCTATTCGATAATCCTTAGTTATTCCTACTTGAAGGCATGTCGGCTTTGCTGGTGCTAGAGTACGGTTTTAGTGAAGGTGTTGAAGAGTCAGTAAAGTTTTTATTGCTATTTTGAGTGTAGCATATCGTTAATAGCTGTCACACAAGTATCTATAGCTACTATAATAAGTTGTTAATATTAGGCCATGAGGTACGAAGCTACTATAGCATTAGTGTGGTGTTGGTTTAATTGCTAGGTTTGTAGTTGATAGTTGAGTGCATTATAGATTTTAGCTATGTTTGTATAGTTTGTAGGCTTCAAAATTACTAGTGTCTTAGTTGTAGAGTGGTGGTTGTAGATGTAGCTGGTGGTTTGAATCTATTATAGTAGTTTTTATAGTTGCTGATGTAATACTACTCTGACAATGATAAACTTTAGTATTAATGCTACCATAGGTGATGCCTAGAGTACTGTTTGGAATCAAGGATGATTAGCTAACCAAACATCAAAGTCCCTTAATGACCAGCTTGATTGCCTTACCAAACTTATGGAGAATGTAGTGGTCATCATCCAATGAATGGTTGTTGTCAATGATGTTGCTGTTTAGGTGACAATGGAGTCGCAAACGAGATTAGAGGGAATGAGTCTAGAGATGAGCAATGTAATTACTAAGATCAAAATGCTTGAGTTAAAAGAGTAGAGAGGCAAGCTCGTAGGAGAATCATCCATAATGATGTTGATAAGAAAGATCAAGAAGGAGACAAGGAATACTACGAAGTTGAGGAACATGTTACCCGAGCCCTTAATAATGTGAAAATCTAAATCTTAACCTTCTTATGAATTGGTGACTTAGATGAATACTTAGACCAGAAAGAGAAGGTAGAGAAGGTGTTGCCTTAGAGTTCTTTCGATATGCAGCAGCGTGATGAAAAAATATGGTGGTTTCTTAAAGAAAGGATGTCTGACGTGGTGTAAAGAGTCAAGATAAGATGAAAAGATTGATGCAGGGAGATTTATCCTTCACTCTTACATCTAAGACATGTTTGAGAAGCTCTAAAAGCTTAAATAGAGCAATAAAAGTGTGGACAAGTATGTGAAGGAATTTCAAATATTGACTATTTGATGTGAAGTGGAATGATTATCCACCTTGAAATAATTTTAAGTGGATAAGCCTAAGCTATCAACTATTTCGAGGTTTATTATTGGGCTAAGACATGAGATAAGGAATGTAGTTGATGTGTAAATGGAAGAAGCTATTAAGAATGCTCAAAGGGTCGAGAAGTAGAGGAGAAACAATCTAATGCAAGATAGTTTAAGCTGACTTGTTCAATTGAGGGAAGTTGCTTAGTTTGAGTATAAAAAGTTAGCAAGAGCTAACTAAGTAAGAAACAAAAGGCTGCAATTCAACCTATTGAAGGGACGGTAGAGTAGAAAAACCAATTTGTTGAAAAGCTCATTAAAAGAAGGTTTAAGAAGGGCCAATCTTTGGGAAGGAAGACCAGTAAGATCAAATGCTTCAAATGTCTTAGATATGGACACATGGCCGCCTAATGCCTAAATCAATGAGTAGTAGAAAATGTCGTAGTTGAGGAAGAGTTCGTAGTAGAACTTGAGGAAGAAGCTTTTGTTTATGCTAACTAGAGCAAAGTTATGAGTTTGGTCCTCAAAAGAATATTAAGTGTTGCGCTAAGCTTACAAGAGGAATAGTACAAGAATCTATTTCATACTAATAGTCGGATTAAGGGACAGTTATGTACCATCATTATGGATGGAGGTAGTTGTACAAAAGTTGTAGCATAATCCCATGTATAGAAGTTCCAAACCTCTATGCATCTAAGGCCTTATGATGAGGGTACACTCCATGTGATCGAATAAGTGAAGGTTCCTTTCATTGTTGGGAATTTATGTAAGGATGAGGTGTTATGTGATGTTGTCCCTACAAGTACTTCACGTGTTGTTAGGAAGATCTTAGTTATTGGATTGATATGTCATGCACAATGGGTATAAGAATACCTCTACCTTTACCAAAGATGGGTGAAGATGGTATTGCTTCCTATGACTCCAAGACAAACTAATGTGGCTTATAATTAGCTCAATTGAGGTACTAAGAAGAAAGGTTTTATGCTTTCTCGAGGTAAACTAAAGGAAGCTGTGAAGGCTAATGAGCCAATGTTTCTGTTGGCATGAAATTGGTTGGAATTGAGGGACTTAGAGTCCGTGCTAGAGGAAGTTAAGATGTTAATTGATGAAATTTCTAATTGATTTCTAGAAAAATTAACTGAGGGATTGCCATTAGTGTAGGGAATAGAACATTGTATTGATCTCTATCTTAGTGTTACTATGTTGAATTTAGAGTAAGCCATCGAGCTAAAGAGACAGGTAGACAAGCTCATAGAGTGTGGTTATGTTCGAGAGAGTATGAGTCTAAGTACTGTGTTTACTTTACTCATACTTGAGAAGGATGGTTCTTAGCATATGAATATTGACAACTAAGCTATCAACTGTATTATATCGGATATAAATATCTATTACCTAGGCTCAATGATGTGTTAGATGAGTTCCTTAGTAGTAGAGTGTTTTCGAAGATTGACCTAAGGAATGGCTACCATCAAATTCATATGAGGTTAGGAAATGAGTGAAAGACTATTTTTAAAACTAAGCATGGCCTCAATGAGAGGTTAGTTATGCCTTTTGGCTTAACTAATACACTAAGCACATTCAATGGACTCATGAACCATGTGATGTGACCTTTGATTAGGAAATGCGTGGTTATATACTTCGATGATATCTTAGTCTATAGGATAGACTTGTTTGACCTTGTAGAGCACCTCCAATTTGTGTTTGACATATTCAGTATTGAGAAATTGTTTGGGATCCTAAAGAAATGCATCTTTTGCTAACACAAGGTAATCTTCCTTTGCTTTATAATATTTGGATGTGGAATCTAAGCTGATGTAGAGAAGGTTTGAGCTATCTTGGAGCAACCAACCACAAAGAATGTCATCAAAGTAAGGAACTTTCATGGACTTGCCTTATTCTATAGGCATTTCATTAGGAACTTCAGCTCTATAACGGCTTCCTTAACTGAGCTGACTAAGAAAGGGGATAGATTCCAATGGACTGAGCGAACTAAGATAAGTTTCCAAGAGATTAAGAGAAATTAACCTTAGCCCTTGTGTTGGCCCTATTAGACTTAAGAAATCCTTTGAGTTGGATTATGACACCTTAAGTATAGGGATTAGTGCCATCTTAATGTAGGAAAGGTGACCAATAGCTTATTACAGTGAAAAACTAAGTAGCATTACCTTGAACTACTTAGTATATGAGAATGAGCTCTATTCACTAGCCCAAACCCTTATAGTATGGTAACACTACCTATTACCAAGGGAGTTTATAATCTACATGGATCATGAGTCTTTGAATCACCTCATTAGCCAAAAAAAAAAAAAACAAAAAAATCTTGAGTAAGCAAGTGAAGTAGCTAAAGATTATGGAAGGATTCACTTATGTCATCAATCATAAGAAGGGAAGTGCTAATGTAATAGCTAATGCTCTTGCTTGATATCAGTAAGTAGTATGCTTAGAACCCTCAATTTGGTCCAATTGTTGATAAGTGCAAGGATAGGATTGTTGTAAGGCTATTATGTGAAAGACAAATACTTGTTTAAGGGGGGACAACTCCACATCCTAAGCTATTTAACTGGAGAGCTATTAGTACAGGATGCTCATAGAAGTGGCTTGTCTAAGCATTTTGGTAAGATGAAAACTGTTGAGATACTGAAGGAGAACTTCTATTGGTCAAGGATGGCCATGGACGTCTACAAGGATATTGGGAGTTATGAGACCTACAAATGAGTAAAGGGGAAAAGGGAACCAAATGGAGAATACATGCATTTACCTACTCTATCTAACTTTTAGGAAGACCTTAGCATAGACTTTGTCCTAGGTTACTTAAGACATCTCGAGGATACGGTTCTATTCTTTTGATTGTAAACTACTTTATTAAGATAACACACTTCACATTGTCCTAGTAGACTAACGATATTTTATATATCGCTAATCTTTTCTTGAGGAAGTAGTTTGGATATATGGAATCTTAAGGTCCATAATTTTAGATCAGGATACAATGTTCTAAGTTTCTTTTGGAGAACACTGTAGAAAAAACTCGACACGTAAGGATATAATCGGATAGGTCATTATAAGGTACCTAATTCACTAAAAAACTTATAGGTAATACCTAATAGGGTTTTGAGGCAAGTTCTAGAATATGTTTAACCAATAAGAGTTACGGGATAGGTTTGGGATTTCAAAAAAAAAAAAAAAAAAACTTGTTACTCGATGAGAATAATATATTAATAATATAATATTAACTAAAACATCACTTAGAGGTTAACATCGTATATATAAATACAAAATAGGCAATAACTTTAGCTAAATAAAAAGAAAATTAATAATTACTCAAATCAAATTAAAAAATAAAAAGCAAGTACTTAGGTTAAATAAAAGAGAAAGAAAAGTAAAGTATCTATCCTGCATCCTTAACCCTAGTTCAATGGCATTTGGTATGCCATTCCATCTCTAATTTGCATCCGCCTCTTTAGTCTCTTCTTCTTCTTCCTTAAAAAATCAAAATGTTTTCCAACCAACTTCCTTACATCTCTCTCTTATCCTTACTTCTCTCTCTACTTGACATTTTCAATCTCTCTTAAGTGACCACACACCATGACAACTCTACTCTCTCTGAAAAATAAAATCCAACTCTCAATCAACATCTACATCTAGTATCCTCTCACTCTTAGGTTTGTTCTTTATACTATTTGTTTTTTATTTTAATCTTATTTATGCCTTTACTTTTTCTTTTTTAAACATGATTTATCTTTCTGGTGTTATGGATTGTATTGATTTGATTTTTATCTAGATTGTAGTTGGTGCTAGTGGTTTTAGTGAACTGTGCATTTCAAATTTGTTTGGATCTATGTGTGTTTTTAATTTTTGTAGGTTGATCATAAGAGGTTATCCTTATTCTTTAGTTTCCATGATTGTAGAATGCTAGAAAATGCTATGGATCCCTTCTTCTACGTTCCTTTTTGAGTCAGATTCAACTCGTTGAGTAGATGTCAATTATTCAACTCCTTTCATTTGTTCCTAAATGGATTTGTCAAATTTAGCAAATCATTTTTCATGTTTTCTTTTAGAAAACAACAATCAACATTTTTTAAGGGGATTTGGAATGAATCTTTGTCAAAACATTTGATTGAAATTTTCGATATCTAGCATATATATATGTATGTATGTATGTATTTATTCAATTAGGTTAATAACTTCTATGAGATGTCTTTATTTTTAAATAATCTAATATTTCTACTTTATACCAATTTTATTTGCCAGTAACTATTTCCCATTTAATATTTCCTTTCTAATATGAGTTATTTCAAGTGATAAATACTATGTGCTAAGGGTTAAGGAAAGTTACAAGAATTATGTGATGGAAGATTTTATTTTATTCTATAAATTTTCAATTGTTATTGTCATATGTATTGCTATAATTGGTGCTCTTTGAGAATTTATGTCTTCTAGCATGTTAGATTATCTTTTTACTTAATTGACAATGTGATGGGCAAGTTTATATGGTGTTTCGTGTTTTGGTGTTCTATAAATGTATTATAGACGATGCCTTTTGGGATTAGAAGGAGGATGTGTCTTAGTTATCATTTAAGTCTACTCTAATTGGAGTATTTTGTGGCAAACATGGTGTAGAATTATCAATAGAAGCTTATGAATGGAGAAGAGGTGGAATAATCATTGGTAGTTAACCAAGAAGCTTCTTTTGGGCTTCTGAATAAACTATAATGTTAAAGAAAATTTCCTCGTATCATGTGTTAATCATATACTAAGTACAAGATATCTATTGAAGTAAGGTATGTTTCTATAACTTTTCCTCTAATATGTCCTCATTGTGTTGCCTATGTTTTATAAATATAAATAATGTAAATCAATTCCCACATAATAACTAATAAAATTAAAAATAGTTCTTTAGAAAAAAATAAATAGGTCCCATAAGTCAGGAAACAAGTGCTTATTATGATAGTGGGGTAGGTTATGGGTATAAGGTTAAAACCCTATAGGGTTTTAGGACAAGTTTAGAAACTTTATTAGGATAATGGGAAGGATTTTAGGTTCCTATGACTTGTCCTAAACCCCCACTCCATTTACATCCATATTGACACAAAGCTTATGTTTAGCATTAGTAGCTACCCCTAGATTGACGAACAAACTAAGGTGGTGAACAAGACAATTGGTGCATCACTCCAAGTTGTTATAGGGACAAACCTAAGAGACTAGGATTTATGCTTGCCCACTGTAGAGTTCATATATAACTAAACTATCTATAGTACTAATGGGAAGACCCAATTTAAGGTGATCTATGGCTTTAACTCGACCATTCTCACCAACTTAGTTTGAACCCTAACAACAGCTCAAGAGAGTCTATCCAGAGTCAACCAAGCACAAGAGCTACACTAGTTACATCAGAGATTGAAATAGTGAATTGCTAATTTTAATGAGCAACAACAATAGATTAGTAGCTAAGATCGATGAGTTGTATAGTTTAACTAGGTGACCTTGTCTAGATCTACCTCAGTAAAGAAAGATTTTTGAACCTTACGAAGAACAAGTTGTCTTTGAGAGCTAATGGTCCATTTAATTTCCAAATGAAGATCCAATCGCAATGCCTATCAGATTAAGTTACCAAAAGAGTACGGTGTCTCCTCTACCTTTATTGTATTGAGGTGAAATCTTATTAAAGCTAAGGAAGATGATAAGAATCAAATCTCAAGATTGATCACCAAAGGTCAAGCCAAAGATTGCAAGGGCTTACCCAAATGGATATTAGCTTAAGAACTAGTATAGGACGGGGATTCCTACTTATTCTAAGGTCTACTATACTTTAATTGACCTGAATATAGAATATTGATCAAGCCAAGCAGAATTACTAACCTAACCTTAGCAAGGTCATCTGATGACCTAACCACATTGTAGCTTTCTCGAATGCCAAATCAACTAGAGGCTAAGTTGAGTTAATTATCCACCTAACTTGACTTGGGTCATGTTAACTGATCCGACCATCTTAGAGCTCTCATCAGTTTCAAGCTATTCATCTTGGTTGTCAAGTTATTTGAAGACCTAAGCATCATTTTAGTCAAGAACCAATTGAATAATCTTCTCTCTTCTACTTTTATCAAAGGATCCAATCTAAGACCAGCATATGGCATTGTGGTGCAAATTCCCATGATGATTTTTCTAATATTTTAACATAATCCTTTTGTATTTTCTCTATTTTGCCATTTGAGGCATATACACTATGAATTCTTGCTGTGTTATTATATTATTTACCCTTTTAGTCATTTTCCCTTCATATAGAACCCTAGTGGCTAGGTATGAAAGCCACTTTTGTATAGTTAACATGACAATTCAACCATTAATAGAAACTTGCAAAATTTCTTTGAGAGTATTTTCTCTTAAATTCTTACTTTTATCTAATTTTTTAGCAAGATTTAGTGGCAAGTAACCCTATTAGGTCATGTGGATTTGCTGATGAGTCATATCCAATAGGTTGCTCATGAGTTTTACTATGTTTCCATTTTGTTTGCTTACTTGTTGAATATTCCCCGTGTTCTTTACCCCAAGGTAATCATAGGAACAGAAAGAGAGGAAGATAGAAGATAGGAATAAAATCACATTTTAATTTCTGCTAAATGTTTACTCTTTATTGTACTTCTTATTTAACTAAACTATGTAACTAGAATTCCGATTTTGTTCCTCTTCTGTCCTATTTCTTTTTATAATCTTAGTTCAATTTCCTATCTATTTTATTCAACAAACTAAACGGGTCATAAATGTTTGCTAGCAGTAATTATGGGGTGGCTGAACAAGAACCGAGAGATAAATCTAGATAGGGTTTCCAAAGTGCGTTTGTGGGATCTAGCTCACTACGGACCATTCAACAGACCTGCGTGCTCCAGCAATTTGTTTTTTTGGTCAGGATGAAAATAACGAATTATTTTCCAATTCTGATGGAGAATGGCATGGGGATACGAATTTTTTGGTCAGGATGAAAATTGCAACAATGTTGATAAAATTTCCTTGTTTTAGTTTAATTATATATATATATATTTATATATAACAAAAAAAGGCGTATAAGCCTTAGACCGCTACAATATAACAGGCTGTCGATTTACTAATGATTCATTTTAGGATCTGTATTTCGCATATACAATTTATGGCCAGATTTGAAAAAAATAAAACATAAAAATGAATGTAAGAGAGCCTTGCCTATCTTCAATAAAAGACCTATCAGAGTCGCTAGTATTTTACCAAGTACAACCATGATCATCAAGATAACACATTAGCTATCTAGCATATTTCGTTGAAGTCGTTGACTCAGTATGCCATCGAATGACTTGGTATGCACGGTTGCTAAAACCATTGAGTTATATGGTTTTTCTCTTTTTATAATTAAAATAGATGTAAAATTGTTTAAATATAAAATTTTTTACAAGATTATAAATTTTGATAGACGATTTTATAAAATTATAATTCTATTTATTCTGTACGATTTTATATAATTTAAGTAAAATTGAGATATTGACAACCACTATTAGCAACCTCGACTCATCTTTTAATATAGATGAATGAAGATCATTTAAATATCTACTCATCCTTCGATCCACATCATGAAAAGAAAAGGTAAAAAGGAAAAAAAAATTACAATACATGTGTTGTGTGTATTGATGGAAAAGAATAGTGTAAACATATTCCATTGGCAGTGCATTTATCCCATGCCAGATCGTCTCTCGTTGGTGTATGAGATCTACTCCGAATGAACGGACTTTAGTTTCTATAAACCTAAACCTCTATCTTGACGTGGGTTTCATGTCAAAATCAGTGAGTGAAGTGAAAAGAGACTCCAGGTCGTTGGCGTGCATGGGTGCCATCGAGCAATAACATAGTAATATCACATAAGGCTGAGCTTCACCCAGGTGCAATGAATGATGGGGGCGGATATTATTAGATTTCACCCACCTTTTCTTTTTCTTTCTCGCTTACTTTCCATTTTTTTTTATTTTATTTTATTTTATTTTATTTTATTTTTTGGGTTGGTCTATTGCATCTTTATTGTGATCCTATCTCTTTCCGTGCACGATGGTTTTCCTTTGTGCTACCGCTAGTGCCTCTCGTTGCCTTTCTACCCTTCTTGCTTTTACACAGAAAGCTCAATTTAGATCCTCTATATTCATTTTATCTCAATTTATCCCCTTTAAATACTAAAACATGAGATTATATATAAAAAAATAATGTCATAATAATGTTATAATGTAGTTTAAATATGTAAATAATTTTAACTATTAATTTATGATATTGATAAAATTTAACTACGTAATCTCTTACTTTTCTCTCATTTCTATAAGTTAACATCTTAACATAGTCATGTTATTATATGATTTTGGTAGGGTAGTTGATATTGGAGACAACATACAAAATGAACATGTATAAGCTAAGAATGGGTGACAAAGGTAGTTCAAGTGCGACAATTGTGATATTTAAATCAATAAAGTGTTTAAAAAAGGTTAAGAATATATAGTGAAAGTGATAGAAAGAGTAAGAGTTGGAATCCCTTACTTATAATGTTTACCTATTATTTGCAGGAAAGTTTGATAAGCTTTATTTGGAAGAAAATATGATCTTAAGATCTTCTCTTTGACTTTAGATTTTGTAGAGAGGATCTAAATCTGTGCTAACTGTGAATTTTCCTTATTTGTTGGAGTTGTTTATGTCTAGTTTTACAATGGATAGATGGGTTGAGCTCAATCAAAGGTAGAAATTAGGAATATGCCTTCTAATGAGGTCGGTTGAGCATTAAGAAGCATGGTCCGAGCTCTAGTAAGGCTGTTCTTGAAGTTAGGGTGTTACCTGGACTTTGATGAGGTTGGTCAAGTTTTATGAAGCTTGGCCTATGCTTTAAGAAGGTTGGTCTGAGTTAAACTCAAGGTAAGGTTGGTTTCGAATCATAAATCGGCCTAAAGCTAGCCAGCTTACCAATGCACTAAACCAAACTGGGCGAATCAAGGTGGTTCAATCTTAGGAACCTATTGAACAAGTAGGCCTTAGAACTAACAAATTAATCAGTCAATTTAACCTGTCCTTTCTTTTTTTTTTTAAGAAAAAAAAAGCTAACAAAAATAATATGTATATATATGGAAAATATGTATGTATGTATGTATATTAGTATATTTTTTCATCAATAATTGTCTTTTACATATTTATCCATTTTTTACAACAAAATCTAAGAGGATGGTGTATATATCATATTTATATGTATATATGCAAGATATATATGTGTATATATTAATATATGTATTTACTTAAGAGGCTAAGTATGTAAATATATTAATATATATATAAATGCCTATAAATATATATGTAAATGTATGTAATATATATATATAGAATCGTGGAAAAAATTTAGAAAAATTAGAAATACCAATTCAAGAGCTATTGAACCAGCAAAACATCGACCTCTCTTGATTAGATTACGATTCATCACTTTAGTGACCCATCAACTGCATGATCCAAACCAATTTAGCCTGCCTTTTAAGTCTAATTTGGGTTTTGTAAACTTGAGCCATGCTTCAAAAAAGTTGATCCAAACTTGAAGGCTTACACCTGAAATAACTTACTAACAAATCCTAAGATAAAATGTAGACTCATGGAAATCAAATTATTAGGTTGCACTCTCTTTTTTTTCTTTAAAAAAAAAAAAAAGAGAAGTTAGGTGAAATTATACTATAAACGATTTGTGTGTGGGTCGTAAGGTTCTAAGATGACATACTTCTACCTTGGTACATTGGACCATTTGACTAATGTGAATTAACTTTAACAAAAATTTTCCATTCGTCTCTAATGGCATCTGTTGTCTTTACTGGGCAATTAGTTCAATGAATATATATAATTACATTTAAACCTGTGGACAGAAAACCACCGAGTATAAGATTATGATATCCCGCAATATGCTTCACAATCGAGCATCATTACCCGCATTTGAGAAAATATAAAAAATTCATTTCCATTGCATGTTACATTTCATATAAAAGTGCCATATAAAGTATTAATAATAAAAAATTATACATATATTGTAATAAAATAATTACTTTATAAAACAATTATAACTCGTGTTTAATATATCTTATGTATATTAAAATTTTATTAATATATATATATATATCTAATAAGTAAGTGGATGAATTCTTTGAATTAGACACACTGATTTAGTATTTGAATCGTGGGACCACTCACAAAACTTCATACATGTATAGGCAGATGAACTTAGTGAGCTTTTGACTTATTGTACACTGGCTTCTTAATGCGGGTTTTTAAAATCCGATATTACAAGTCGTTGAAAATGGAATGTATGGTACGTTGCCTTATCTTTCCCCCTACTCGTGTAGGCAAGACTTTTCAGTCCATCAAATCAGTGTCACTTTGCATAAAAGAATGTTATCCTTGTTGTGCCCCAAATTTCGCACCAAAAAGCGTGGTTTATGGAGACGTGTGAAAGGAGGGGACATGAGGAAAAAATACCGTGTTAGGGTCTCCCTTAATGATGTGAACAGGGTTCATAATTTAATCAACGTTCACGAAATATATAGGCACATAAATAAGGCAATTTGTATAATGTAATTTTATGATGAAGTTCAAATTAACTAAAATATATTTAGATTAATTATTTAAATTTGTAACAGATGATTTAGTCTTAATTTGAGATAATTGAAGGAGTTTTAGATTGATATACTCGATATATGATTTATCAAATTTATTATAAAAGATTTTAACTTTTCTCAATAAAATTGGATTCTAGGCATCCTGATATGAATAGTTGGACTTTTCATCTCCTCTTTGGGCCATTAGGATAAGTAAGTCCTAACCAATCTTGTTTATTTAGCTATTCATGTAATATAATAATAAATATATTTATAATCCGTTTCGAGTAAGGTAAGAACTTAACCTTAGCTCTCCACTATAATTCTAATCACTCATATCTAGACTTGCTAAGATGGTCTACTTTATCTCTCTCATCCCTCTTTATATTGTTCTTTTATTTTGATCTTTTATACCACCTATTCTTTATTTACATGAAGTGATTAAACACATATTATATTTATGTGATATTCACAATTAGGTCATATAATTATAGGCATCAATTTAGAAACATTCTGATTTTAAAGATTATTTAGAGTCATATCATAAATGAATATAAAATAATACTATATAATCATTTTTAAATAATTATACCATAAAATTTACCCCCTGAGACACGTTATTTCACAAAAACGTTAAATTTTACAAAAATGCATGTAGTTGCATATTCCGTTTTTCAAAGATGCGGTAACACTTACGGAATTAGCTTGTTGGAACTAAAAATGATGGTGTCCTATCAATTGTACTTACAGGGTTTTGTCAACGTCCATTTCGACCACTACAGAGCAGCACGAACCGCAGAAGGAGGAGCATGAGAGAGAGAGAGAGAGAGAGGGCGAGAGAGATGACTACATGAAGAAAACAATTCAAGCACGAGAAGAAGATCTGACCCATTATCTTTATCTTTTTTCTACTTTTTCTGTTCAGCTTTTCATGGCTTTTTGTTTGCCCAAAGCTACATTAATGCGTTCAGCAATCATGACTTTGGATTCCTCCGCCTTCTCTTTATTGTCTTTGGCTCACCACTATCATTTTGACCCTCACGTGGGTACTTCTAAAGCAGCAAGGCAAAGCTCCCTTAGTTGGAGGAAAAGTTTTAATTGCATTAATGCATCTTATACCATTAACTAGTGATACATAGGTATAAATAAATTTAAATTTTTAATACATAAGGTGGATTTTTAAAAATTAGATATTATGATTAATATTTTTATATTATTCATTAATTATATGGTTTATTATTATAATTGAATCTTTTTTCCTAGTTAGAGGTAACTTTGTCCAAATAAAAATTTTCCCCTTGGAACATCAACTTGTAATTTGCATATATTTATAGGGAGGAGATTTGATCGAATTGTGTTTGATTACCGTATAATTTTAGAAGATTTACCGCATTAGATGCCAAAGAAAAAAAATTTCTTTTCAAATCTAAACTATAGATTCCATTCATTTGTTTTTAAGAAGATTTGATTAACTGCAACGGTAATATTCATATGCCAATTTGTGTCTTTACAAAGATTCACAACCAAATTGCAGAGACTTTTGCTTTATTCTTGCCAACATTATTCCAAGGCTTGCAATGATTGAGGTGTTGAAATTTTCATTGTAGTTTCCTCTCCATGTAATCAAGTAGTTTAATCACAAGTTTCTTAATATGATCAATCATATTTGTTTTTTTCCTATTTCAATAGTTTTAATACATAATAGTCTCGAAAAGGAAAAAACGAAAAACTTAGTGCAATGAAATTTCTTTATGATTCTAATAGTAAGGTATGGGTTGTAAGTCTCGCGATATGGGCTAATATCGTATGGCTTTAAATTCATAGACCGTCCTCATGATTTGAGTTTCAAAATACTATTATAGGATTTATTCATATATTAGGACAAATTCTGTATCTCTCCATTTGATTAATAGCTCCTTGCTTAAATGTGATATATTGATGTTAAGGTTATTGTAGCCTAATTCTACAAATACTAGTTTTCAAATGGGATTAATCAGTTTTTATTTTCCCTTCTAAAATTGTTATTATACGATAGCGGGAAGAAATGTCATGTAGTGATGATTAAAAGTTGCACTTCTTTTTTGGTGTCAAAATTCGTAAATAATGCGTACTTTTTCTAGATTAGCCAGGTTGCTTCAATTTCCCAAAATGATCTCTAATTGATTGAAAGTAAGAATCATTTGCCAATATTTGAACTTTGATCAAATGTGACATTGATGTCATGCTTTCATCTTTTATTGATTTTTTTTTCCATAGTTCGATTAACCATAGCACTTCTTAAAAAAAAAAAAAATTGCAAAGACATTCCTAAATTACTAGTTGGATGCAAATAAATCAATCTCCTAAACAACAGCTTTGTCATCTCTAAGTTCTTGTAGGTAAGTGATTGAACTCTATACATATAGAGCCTGCAAAACAATTTATAGTGAGAGAATGTCGAAGGGTTATTCGATGTGACCACTTTAATACTTAAGTTAATAGTGGAGCTCTTAAGTGTAGGAAGTAATGTAGGTAAGTATGTAAACTTAATGTGCAAAGTCTAAAGAGTTTTACCGTTGGATAGTGATCTAGGGTTTATAGTGGCATAGAGTTGATAATTGGAGATCAATTGGTGGGAGAGATTTTCTCCCATAAGTGTAGAAAAGTGGAGTCATTATGCCGAATGTGTTTCACTTATTCAAGACGTAGATGTTCTATTCTTATCTTGTGCATTCCAACCGTTATAGGACTTATTAAGCTTAATGCATACAAGCTTAGGGCTTAGGCCTATACGAGTGAGCTTTAGGCTATGAAATGTATCTGATATGGTTAGGCCTAAGAGGCCTATGTCCAAAGTGCCTTATCAACACTTGCCTCTTCATAGTCTCACTGCTAAGGTGAAGGCAAGGAGAAGAGATATGTAGGCTGCTCAGGCGTGATCGATCTGACTTAAAGGAGTCTAACCTAACGTTATGGGGCTAACATAGTGGGCACATAGGATCAAACTGGAAGGTGGCCAAGGTAGAGGTGTGCGAAGCAATGGATACCCGGTCCAAGGTAAGATAAATAGGAGTAGGTAGCAGTTGTTCCAAAGCAAAGTGTTAAAGATTTAAGCAGGGCTTAGGTTAAGGTATCAGAGTAGGATACCCTTGCAACTCACTAAGTAAGAGCTTCAAGGCTACAAACCAATTTGTCCAAATAGTGCTCAATAAGGACCGAGCATACACAACTGTGTCATGTCTTTATTATGCTGACCAGGTAGAAGCCGGATTGGCCCTAAAGAAGCTTCTTGTCGAAAGAACTTTTTCAAAATGTGATTTTTGCCTACCTGTATTTAGTGCATTAAATGCGATATGATAAGTGTTGTGTTGCAGTAGACTAGTGTGTAGTTACCTGCCTTTTGTCTTTTAAAGGTGATCGTCTAATCAAAACGCTTTCCAAGAGTCTATTATGCAGCATTCTAAGAGATTCGTACTTATTTGAATCCCTATAATTGCCTATACGACTTCCTAGGCGATTTGCCTATAAATAAGAGGATCACAAAGAGAGACCACTTTTCTGCAATTTTCTAATTCAGTTATTACAAATTTAGCATTCGTATTCAAACTTTCAGACTTTCTTCCAAAAGTTTCCCAAGTTTTTTCTTCTTTCTTCGAGTATTGTAGCTATGTCGACTAATAAAGCTAAGATAGATTAATCTTTATCACTACATGTTTCCAGTTCTAATTCTACAAGGACTGACCCCCCTCAGATGCGGGAGAATAAGGTTTCGTCGCTAGCACAACTTAACGAACCTACCAGGATGGCCATTGAGGCATTGGATAGGGCTAGGATCATCAATGTCATCCCTAAGGACATATATGTGTATGCTTCCCTATCTCCTCCAGAGGATTTGTTCGATGCTTCTAAGATGGGCAAGGGGCTTAGTGGCCAAGTAAGCAAAAGTAAACCATTTATCCTTAGTTGGATCTTGAGTAACTTCATTATCGAGGAGATCCCTAAGAAGTAGATAGATAAAGTTACCACATAAGGACGAATGGGTAACCCTATTGTTAGGGAGGTGCTTCGTATTATTTGAGAAGTGTTTAGAGTTTAAGCAGCCCCTCCCTCTAAGTTGCTTCAAGAAAGAGTTCTCCAACTACCACTAGTGCAGTTTGTCATAGGTCCCTCCCAATGGGTAGAAGGTGCTGAAGGCTTTCCAAGTGATCTATGAGTACCTAGTGGTGAGGGCTACTCTTGATCTCTTTGGTCACTTCTACATGTGGAATAGCATTGGGGGTTAGCCTTACCTCCGGTTGTGCCTGGGTAAGAAGTTGTTATGCAGCCTTATAGATTCGGTGAAGGGCTGGTAGGATAAGTACGTAGTAGCTGAACTACTTAAGGAGGCGAACTTCTAAACACGATAGACCAGGATGGTCCAAATTAGGGGTGATAAGGGGCTTTGTCCCAATGACATCGAGGTGGCCTAAGAGATTTTGGCTTAAATGGTGCAAAGACATGACTAAGAGGTTAATGCTATGAAGACTGTAGAGATGTATATTTGGTACCCAATCTTTGAGTACTTCCCTAACATGAAGAAAGCTATGATGGAGAAATGGGTTGAAGGTAAAGGTATTTTTCAATACCTAATTAAGTTATGCTAGTATTGAGGTACGTTGTTCAATGCTTATAGGATGGGAGGACTTCCTTAGCCATGCTAGTCATGGCATTGTTTTGTGAATGGTATTTGTAGTTTCTTTTGATTTATTCTTGTTTTCCTTTTCTAACTTCCAATTAGATTTCTTGCAAGCAATAATTTGGTCCCAAAGATGCCTCGTCCCTCTATGGACAAGTTGGTGAACTAACGTTAGGCACAAACTAAGGCAGACCCGCTAAAGGGAAAGGTGATAAGGCCGAAGCTAGGGCTTAAGGAGATTAGTAAGGCATAATTGAAGCTAGTTCCTTAAGAGATTTCCCTCGCCATTTAGGATAAGCCTGTACATGTAGAGGCTTTAGGTGTGGCTCTACCCACTCCTACCTTTGTCCCCTCTATTAAACCCATTTTCGTGGGCGATGAAGGAGCCGAGATGGAGGGGCCTGAAGTCTAAATGCTTTCCCCTCAAAGGGCGAGGTGGGAAGAGATTGTTGAAAGGGCTGCCCTTCCTCAAGTGGTTAGCCAAAAGCACAAGACTCCCGAGATGACCGAGGAGCTAGGTCCTATAATAAAGAAGTAGATGCCCTTAACAAAGGTAACTTTGAGCAGGAGGTAGTAGAATGAGTAGCCTATGGCTCATCCCTACCAGAACGTCGATGACATAAGGGACAAATTTTTTGAAGTTCTTAACAATTTTGGGTTGATGGGTATAGGGTCGAACTCATTTTAGGAAGTACCATACACTTCTTAGGACGAGGAGCTATTGAGGGGAACCTTTGAGGCGGAAATGAAGAGGGTCTAAGGGAAGCTCTTCAGGCCAAAGTCAGAGGTTTGTAGCAATGATCTAATGCTACAGCACCGGACGCTCATCTACCACGCCTCGATGGGGTCTTACACTCCCGATGACTAGGCCATCCTCAAAGGGCTCTCCTTGAAAGGTAGGGACAACCCCATACAAATAGCAGGTCACTTAAGCACACTGATATGGCGGGTAAGTTTTCATTTCTCCTGTGTTGTCATGCTTTATCTATCATTGTATTAATGGTAGGCTTCATTTTTAATTTATAGTACCATAACCAGGTACTACTTCAACTGAACAAGTTCGATGCCATCGAGAAAGAGGTAAAGGGCTTTTGGGAAGCATTACACGGGTATGAGAAGTATTTGCGGAATGCAAAGACTTCTAGCAATAGGTACATGAAAATATTCACCAAGGATAATAGGCTCCTGCGTCGCTTTATTGTGTAAGTGGTAAGGCTTAAGGCAAGGCTTAAGGATGTGAAGCAGGAGAGGGAGAATGCTGGGAAGGCGGCTAAGAAGGCTAACAACCTAAAGGCTCAGCAAAAGGATGAGAAAAGAATGAAGGCTTACCTCTCTCAGAGGCTAGACGAGGAGGGTGAAGTTAGGGCCCAACTCGAGAAAGAGAATGCTAAGTTAAAGGCATCAGCGGCCAGGTTGCAAACCAAGTTAGCAATGAAAGCATTTGAATACGAAGGTGTTAAAGCTACCTCATTGGAGCTAGCTAGTTTAAGGCTAGATTGGAGTAGTAGGTCCAGGAGCTACAAGGGAAAGTTTCAAAGATGGAGGATATTATCTCCAAAATGGAGACTAGGGAGGTCCTGAGCGATGCCGTTGTTAAAAAGGTAGTTCTCGACTATTGGAAGACCGAAGAGTAGCTAGACAAGTTGGAAGACTTGACCATAGACTACACGCACTGCATGAAGAAAGAGGTATTCTTCCATTATCCAAACTTAGACTTGAGCTTCCTTGAATTTTTGGACTCCCTGACCTTTAACAAGAAGAGGGAAGCCTTAATGTAAGAAAGAGAGACTGCTTAAGTGGCCTTTGATGATGCATACGTTCCCTTTATTGTTGGGGTCAGAAAAGGTGCTTTTATATCTGCTTTTTCCCCAGCAGCCTAGCAGGAGGCTGTCCTTAAAGCAATTCTTGAAGAAAATCTATCTGTAGCGATTCTCCTATCGCTCCTAGTTTGCATTCCTTAAGCCTCACTCCAAGTTAAGGCTTACCACCTGAAGTATAGATGGAACAGCGCTCTAAGAATATAGATGCCTTAGACTTTTCTAAATTACTGGAGTTGGCTAATCTGAAGAGTTAGGATATGTATTTCTCTTCTTTTTTTTTTTTTTTTAAAACATGTGTAAGTCAAGTCGAGATACCGGATTTTATTATGTAATTCAACAATCAATAGATGAATATTTTGAATGTCCTCTCTTGTTTTCTTTTTGCATTTAAATATATTTGCTTAATAATTTCTCTACACAAGGGGAGTTCACCCTTGCCAAGGTTAACTGTTAGAGAAGAGGGGGGTTAGGTCGATGGAGTTCCCACTTACTCGGTATGGGAGAGTTCCTCTATGTAAGGGGTGTTTCCCCTTGTTTAGGTTACCCTAGGGGGGTCAAATTGAGTCATCCCAACCTGCTCCGTAGAGCATCCATGTGCCTATCCAAAGGCTTGGATGGAAAAAAGAAGAAAAAGGGAACAAGAGAGATAGAAGTAGACAATCAGTTATGAAATAAGTTTTTATTTCATCATTTTGGAGAAAAGTATATGAGAAAATGCTAATCTAAATAAAGTTGGAGATTATTAGCATTTCATATGTGTAGGATGAGCTCACCATCCAATCTTTCCAGTCTGTATGCTCCATTACCTAATCTTTCCCTAACTCTAATTGGGTATTCTAAATTGGGGGCTAGCTTGCCCTACCCTTGTGTGAACCTATGGCTTCCAGTTTTTGGCATGCTAGGTTGTTGACCTTGAACTCTTTGTGTTTGACCTTCTGATAGTAATACTAGGAAACTTGATGTTGGTATGTGGTTACCTAAGCAGTAGTAAGGTCTTTGATTTCCTCGATGGTATCAATGCTCGCTTGTAGTAGTAAGTCTTTAAGGGTGGCATCAAAACTTTGGGTCCAGATATTAAGGAGTTCAAGTTTGATGGGGAGGACTACTTTCGACCCAAAAGCAAGATGGAAGGGGGTTTCGCTTATAGAAGCATAGTGGGTGGTCCTATACCCCCATAAGATATTAGGTAGTTCATCAGCCTAGGTGCCTTGAAATCAGTCCACGCACTTCTTCAAGCTATCTAAAATGACTTGATTGATTGCTTCTACATGTCAATTTGATTAGGTGTGGGCAACTGAAGTGAAGTGCAAGGTGATGTGGTGTTCAGCACAAAACTCTCTAAACTTGGGGTTATTGAACTGTCAGCCATTGTCCTTGATGAGAGCATAGAAGACCTTGAATCAAGAGAGAATGTTGTTTTCGATGAAAGATTTAACACATCTCTCCATAATTCTAGCCACTGCTTTAGTCTCCACCTACTTCGTAAAGTAATCAATATTAACAATTATGAACTACTATCTACCTAAAGCTTTTGAGAAGGTACCGAGGATATCAATTCCCCATTATATGAATAGCTATGGGCTCATTAGGGTTTGGAGGGCGATGCTGGGTGCATGATTGATTGGGGCGTACTTTTAGCACTGGCGTTACGACCTTTGCATCTTGCCTTATGGTGGGCTAGTAATACCCGAGCCATAGTACTTATAAGTAGAGGGATTGGGATTGAATGTGATTGTTGCACACTCCAACATGCAGCTCTTTCATGACATGCAGCCCTTCCCCTTCTTGGAGGCATCAAAGCCGAGGGAGGCTGACTCTCTTATGGTACAAGAAGCCATTGACTAGTGTGTAGTTGGTGGTGTGGTATCGAGGCTTTTCCTCCTTCTTGTCTTTTAGTAATATATCCTGCTCTAAATAACTCCAAATAGGATCCATCTAGCTCAGCTCTAGTACTTTTGTAGTTAGTTCCAAAACTTCACCTCGCGTTTCCATATACTAATGCAAGTAAGCTTAGATAGCTAGTTTACCACAAAATTTTCCAATCGAGGGATCTTCTTGATGTCCTATGAAGGGAACTCCACTATGAAGCTTTTCACTTTTTTTAGATACCTCACCATAATGTCTTCCTTGGCTTTGTATTTGCCTCGAACTTGTTGGACAACAAGCATGGAGATTGAGAAGATCCATAACTGCTTAGTTTTGATCTCCTTGGCCAACTTAAGATCGATGATAAGCACCTCGTATTCGAACTTGTTGTTACTAAAATCGAATCTGAACTTAAGGGCATAGCAAATGGTGACCTTATGCAAGGCAGTCGGTACAAGACCTATGCCTCCACCGCTGAGGTAGATATTCCATTGATGTGGAAATTCCACACCAATTTGGCATACCTTAGTGGTGTTTCCTCCTCTCCTTTATATTCTACTACAATGTTGGCTAGCACTTGTACTTTATAGGCCATTCATAATTGATACTAGATTTCGTACGTACTCAATTCCATTGCATACTTCATCATCTGTCCAAACACGTTAGGTTTCTACAGCATAGTGTGGTGTGGTTGATCCATGAGTATGATTACCTGGTGCGCTTAGAAGAAAGGCCTCAGCCATCGAGTTGTGATGATGATGGTGAGGGTAAATTTTTTTGCACGAGTATACCTGAACTCAAGCCTATACAGCATATAGCTAATGTAATATACTGGCTTGTGTTCTCTTCCCTCTATTATGACCAATATAGAGGATAGTGTTCAGTTGCTTACGGCCAGGTATAAGAGCAGGTCCTCTCCTTGGACAAGTTTGGAGAGGATTGGTGGATGAGTAAGAAACTCCTAAAGCTGCTAGAAGGTAGTATTGCACTCGAGAGTCCATTCAAAACCCTTGGAATTTTTTAGGATTTCAAAGAACTTTGTGCATCTATCAGCGCTTTTTGAGATAAATTTGCTCAGGGTAGCTACCATGTTAGTGAGCTTCTATACATCTCAGTATGAGGTTAGAGGCTTCATTTCCTTAATGGTTGTGATTTTCTCGAGGTTAGCCTCGATACCTCTCTATAGAACCAGAAATCTGAAAAACTTACTAAAGTCGACGTCGAAGACATACTTTTAAGGGTTTAGCTTCATGTTATACATTCCCATTCCGTTAAAGGCTTCCTAAAGATCCTTGGTATGATCCACAGGCTTCCAGCTTTGGATAATCATGTCGTTGACATACACCTATATATTACGCCCGATCTGAGGCTTGAATAGCTTCATCACCATTTGCTAGTACGTGGCCTCATCGTTTTTTAGTCCAAATAGCATCACAATGTTGTAATACATACTGTAATTAGTGACAAAGGAGGTACAAACTTCATCCTTCAAGTTTATTTCAATTTGGTTGTATCTCGAGAAGGCATCCATAAAGCTCAGGAGAGTGTATCCTAATGTAGATTTGATAAGTTGGTTAATCTTGGGGAGGGGAAAACGGTCTTTAGAGCAAGCTTTATTGAGGTTAGTATAATTGACTAACATTCACCACTCCCCATTCTTCTTCTTTACTAGTACCATGTTCGCTAACCATATCAAGTACGTTTCCTCCCTAAGTTAGCTTTAAGCAACTTTTGCACTTCCTCCTTGATCGCGGCTTGCCTTTTTGGAGTTGAATGCCTCTTTTTTCGATGTGTCTCCGAGGTTGTAAATATGGAGAAGCACTACAACGAAGCGAATAAAAAAGAATAAAGAAAAATGTTAGCAAAGTTTGAGCAACTATCGAGTGGATATGATGCACCACTCGATCCTACTCGGCCTACAACCCACCAAATATGACATATTGGTCTGGATTAAAGGGTCACTCACCACTACTCCTTGATAAAGAGAATAGATAAGAGTTGAATGAAAACAAGAACACTAAGGTTGCTTAAGTGAGTAATTTCTATATTCCAAAATGATTGTCTACGTACATGAAAAGTAGGGGTTTATATACTTGCCCACTAAGGTTATTTTACATGTATGAAAAGACAGTAGGTTATTTTAAAATTACGTTGCATGAATCATACTAAAAGGGGTAAAAAGGATAAAGAATATTTCGTACAAAAAAAAAAGAATCATTCTAGAACATTGTGTTAGAAGATACATGTCATTTGATGGCTGGTCATTAGTAGTGTGATACAACATAGGTAGAAATAGGAAGTGCTGGTAGCTAGGGGCTGACTTGATCTAGATTAGGTCAGGAGATAATCAGTCTGGTTAGGAAGTCAATTAAGTTGGAATCAGATGCTCATGGTTGGTTGGAGAGCTTGGCTCAGCTAGCCTTTCTTGGGTTACCTTCTAGATCAAGACTTCATAGTTGGGCAGGAGCATGTTGGACATATATGAGAATCTAAGAGACATGTTAGCAAGAGGTTAGATCGGGATAGGAGTCCCTATCTCGGCTATAGCTTAGAATTAGTATTTTCTATATGTGCCCTTGAAGTCCTCTAGCTCAGCTTCTTGTGATTGGTCCAGGGGATTGTTTGCTATCATTTTCTACTTGATAGGCTGCACTGTGTTATCGATATTGAGGCTGTAGGTTGCCAGGTTGGGGTAAGTTGCAGGCATGTCTGATGCTGACCAGGTGAACCTATTTGAATTCGCTTGTAAGAGGGCAATGATTTTGCCCTTTACTTCAGTTGGAGTCTTAATCCTAACTTTCATAGTCTGCTTAGGTAAGTTTCTAATTTAGACGTCTTCTGTTTTCTCTTTGATCTCACCCCTTTGAACCAGCTTCTCCTGCTAGCCTATTTCTAGGGCAAAGATGCCACCTCCTTTAGCGGCCATAATGTATTGCTCTCATGAGAGCTTTTGATCACATCTGGATACTTTGGGTTCGAGAATTTGGCCTTCAAATGAAAGGAGGATATGATTAACCCAAATGCATTCAGGATTGGTCTTCCCAAGAGCGCATTGTAAGGGGCGGAGCAATCAATCACAACGAACTCTATGGGTTGTTGTGCCATGTAGTCATCATCAGCATGTACCATATCCAACGTGATGATACCCTTGGCTTAGATTGTACTTCCATTGAAGCCAATCAAATTATGGTGATATCGCTTCATTTTTACTGGTATCTTCTTCATTAGCCTCTTGTATGTATGGAGGAAGATGATGTCAATAGAGCTACCATTATCCACCATAATCTTCAGGATCTCAAATTTTGAGATCCTTGCCCCTATCACCAAGGCATCTTGATGGGGTGCATCGACCCCTTCAAGGTCTTTGTCAGAAAAGGAGATGGAAGTGTTTAGCTTCTGTCTCTTCTTCTTTATGGCCAGTACCTTTAACGGGGCATTAACTAAGCTATTAGTGCTTAGCCAGCTCCTAGGGTGTGCCCCTTCCTAATGATTACGTTTATGACACCATTAGGGGTACGATCATTGCAACAATCATTATTTTGCTCAGCGTAAGCATTCTTAGTCCATCACTTTTGAGGTGCCCTATCTCCATCATCGTCAAAATGGTCATTGTTCCTTTGAGGGGACACATATTCATTGAAGAAATTGGGCTAAATGGCATATTTAAGGGTGTTCTTCAACTGGAAGCACTTGTCAGTTGTGTAACCATGGTCTCCATGGAATTAACAGTTTTTGTTAAAGTTCTGACGACTAGTTTTCTCTCGCATTTTCTGCGGTAGCTAGAGCAAATTTTGGTATTTCACTTTAGAATAGACTTGAGTAATGGGCCTATTTAGGGGTGTATAATAGATGTAAATGGGAGGGGGGAATGGTCACACTCAACTCGATGCTTCTTCTTCCCAAAGCTCTCCTCCTCTAGTTTACTCAGAATCCTATCGCTAAGGTGATCCTTTATGGACAATTTTTCCTTATCTTACTTTTTCCCTGACCTTTCTTAGTCGATGTTATGCTTAGTGTGGATGTTGTCTTCCTAGTTGATGTACTTCTAGGCTTTGCTCTAGAAGTTAGCTTAGGTCTTTGACTTAGTCTTCGTAAGCGATCAAAAGAAATCTCCTAAGGGTTGGATGCCAAGCTAGGTAGCATGGACAGTGACTCCCTCATCTAGCTAAGGGATCTCAACCATGGCATTGTTGAATCAGGACACATAGTTACGTAGGGACTTACCTTTACCTTGCCTTACTAGGTATAAGGACGATGTGTCTTTGGACGGAGGCTTACTAGCCTTAAAATGGAGGTTGAACCTCTTATGCTAACTCATCAAAAGAGCTGATGGAATTGTCAAAGAGGTGGTTAAACCACGTTCGAGTTACCTTCCTTAGAGTGCTTGGGAAGTGCACATTAAAGCATCCCCATGACCTTAAAGGTTCATGAGGGTGCAAAAGTAGAGAAAATGGTTGTCAGGATTGCTTGTGCCATCATACTAGTCTAGGGGCGGATGTGAGTTTGTATGCTATACCACTCTGCTTTGTTTAGGTTAGCATAAAGTAGCCTATTCTATGCAACATACTCTTTAGCCAGGCGTTCCATACACTCCAATTGCTTCTCCAGCATAACTGTTGGGAGGGGTTGATTACCCCTAGGTTGGTTGATTACTAATTGTTGATTTTTTTGCTCATCATGTTGAGACATAATGTCAAAAGAATTGCTTATGTGGTATGTGTTTAATGTGTTTGAGGTTTTAAGTGTAGGAATTTAGGTTCCCATAGATGGCGCCAAATGTCGTCTTTAAATTCTTGTCGATAGGTGATTGGGCTACATACGTATAGGGCTTACAAAATAATTTATAGTGACGGGATACTAAGGTGTTGTCCAGCATAGCCACTCCGATGTTTTTATTAGCAGTGGGGTGCTTGAGAGTAGGAAGTAATATTAGTAAGTATGCAAGCTTGATGTGCAAAGTCTAAAGAGTTTTACCGTTGGATAGTGACCTGGTATTTATAGTAGAGTGGAGCCAGCAGTTGGAGGTCAGTTGGTAGGAGAGATCTTCTCCTGCAAGTGTAGAAAAGTGGAGTCGTTATGCCTAACTTATCTCACTTATTCAAAATATGGTTGTTTCATCCTTATCTTGTGTATTCTAGCCATTGTAGGGCTTATTGGGCTTGATCCATATAAGCTTAAGGCTTAAGCTTACAGGGGTGAGCTCTAGGCCATGAGAAGTGTCTAATATAATCGGGCCTGAGGAACCCACGTCTAAAGTGCCCTATCAACAAGCTCCTTCATAAAAAATTTAGAAAATATATAAATAAACCTAGTATCTTAGCTATAACACCAAAATTGTCACTAAGAAGATCATAAATAGGGAGGTTTGGAGACTTTAAACACATTTTAAAATTATGATGAGATAAAGTCATACTTTTGAGAGTTTACTACATCTATTGATAATAGTTTGGTGGAGTATTTGCAATTTTCCATGAAATAAGTAATTCTGTCTAAAATCTATACAAGAAAATTTGATGCAAAGAAATTCCAAAAATAATATTTCATGACTTTTGTATGAAGTTTGTCGAGCTTAGTTCTCCTCCTAGTTTTTAATATTTTTCTTAACTCGATCAATACTAAACCTTAACCCATTTGATATTGGTTATTGATTGAGAGTTAAAGAAAACTGGTTTTTCTTTTAAAAATTGTTTAGAGTTACCACCTGATAGAAGTTAGGAAAAAGAGTTAAATTATAACTAATTGGATGGATTGGTTATAACTTTAACTACCAGTCTTTTGATAAAGTCAATTTTTAAAATGGTTTTAAGACTATAGATTTTGGATCTAAGGGCTATCCTATTAAACTCTAAATGGGAACCACTTTTAACTTTTCAATTTTAATTTCAGTTTTCAAAATTACCCTTCATCTAATCATATTTAGATAACATTTAAAAAAGGATCACTGAATTATTATTTACAAATATAGGTAAAAGAAAACTTTTATATTTTAAGTCACCTCGTATTTGCGTATGAGTGCCTAAGTATCTATTATTTGAGATCAGACTTGTATAGTTTGTTTCAAAAATATTAGTGGATTGATTGATTTTAATTTTTAAAAAAGATCGAGTTTAATTTTTTACTTGGTTTAGTTTATTTAAGAAAATTTTTTCTAAAGGATCCTAATTGGGGTTGTATTTTAGAAAGTTCTACAAATGCCCTAATTTGGAAAAATGGTTGATTTTATTTTATTTATTTGAAAAATAGGATTTCCTAAGTGATAAAACAAGTTTTTTTCATATTTTATTATTTTTTTCATTTTCTTAATAAAACACACAAAAATAAATAACTATACTTCATTCTCATTTTCTTTTTTTTTTTTTTGGTTTTGTCACAAGTACAACAAATAAATAAAATAAACAAATAAAAGCAAAACAACATAAATGAAACAAGAAAGAATATTATATATATATATACAAGACTAGACTTGAAGTAGAGTGACGTATAGGTCAAGTCGGTAGAGTAGGACTTTAGGTCAATAGGCATAGGTTCGGTACGGTTTCAAGTCGAGTCAGCTATGGTTGCTTAGGTTGAAGAAGAAGAATATGGAGCAATAACTAATCCCTCGATTCAATATGACATCCATTGAGAATTTTAAAGGGGTGATTGAAGATTTATGTGGATCTTATTGATGAAAGGATGTTTGGT
The DNA here is from genome assembly GCA_024138005.1 of Lumnitzera racemosa. Lineage (NCBI taxonomy): Eukaryota > Viridiplantae > Streptophyta > Magnoliopsida > Myrtales > Combretaceae > Lumnitzera > Lumnitzera racemosa. Next base: position 57,361,655 of record JAMXBC010000012.1, read on the forward strand.
AGTGGTGAGATGGCAAATAGTGACCATTTAGGTGGCTTTTGATGGTAGGCCGCAGGTAGTGGTGTAGTATGAGTTACGTGAAGGTGGCTAGAGACAAGAGTATGGTTAGGTCTTGGTTTTTAATGGCGCTAAGTTCGACTATAGTGGTTGTTTAGTTGAAGAAGGTCGATGTGTGTATTTGTGTGATGGTTGCAAAGAGTTAAGGCTTCATAGTGGCGATTGGAATGGAGGAGCTAAAAGGTATGGTAAGCTTAATGGGTGGTGTCTTTAGATTGGTCTTAAGCTGAGGATACTAGTAACAATAGTTGTTTGGCTTAAACGACACTAAGGAAACCACAATCTTAGAGAGAAAGAGAGACCGGTTGCGAAGGGGGTTTGTAGGGAGTGACAAATTTGATTTGAAGCTTGAAGAAGTGTTTTTTTATGAAGCTTCATGTTGGATTCAAGCTCCTTGACCCCTTTTTATAGCTTCCAAGGTCAAAATATACAAGGAAAACAATTAAAACCCATTTATTTTGAAGTATGGAGCTTTGACTTGATTTTCAATTTTAATGAAAAAGAGTGCAATTTAAATTGAACTAATTGTCAGAATTCTTCCCTTAATCTTGGTTTTTACTTGAAATACAATAAGGAAGCTTCATATTGCATTAAACAAGCTTGAATCACGCAAAAGGATTATGAAGGAAAATTTGGGTTTTAAAGTTTTCCTTGCTTTTTTCCAACCGATTTGAGTGCCTAAATATGTGAATCTAGTCGAGTTTTTGGGCACAATACAAAGTACCTTAAGTAGTCTTCGTGATTTCACCATTAATTAGGTGAAATCATGAAGAAAAAGAGGTTAAAAATTAATTGAAAGTAGGCTGCTCAAAATGGGAAAGTGCTGCAATCCTGGAGAAACCGTAAGAAAGGTAATGAACAGTTAACAATGTGACGTGTGGTAAATGAGGTGATACAAAAAAGAAAAAAAAATGCATGCACAAGCATGCTTGATAGGATTTAATCTAGGATATTCTTTGCATGTGAGTGTGTCCGTACCAGCTATGCTAGTTTTTAATTTGTGATATGCAAAATTTTATTATTCAATGTAAATGGTTTATCTCTGATTTAAAACAACAAATCCAATTCAGACCAAGTCAACCCCCTATTGTCCAATTCCTAGCAAATTGAAAACATCAATATTAAAACCTAAAAGCGTATTATGCATATCTTCAAAATTATTTTCAAGACAATCAAGATTTTGATAGATTTTCGAGTCTCAGTTTGTGTTTTATCCGATTAATTAAAAATTAATTCCTTTATAAAATAATCAATTTAAATTTAAGTGAGGCCTCATTTGAGGCCATAATTAGCTTATATTAACTATCTTTTCATTATAAAATATAATTAACCCGGACCTTTGGTCAAAATATTAGTTTTTTTGAAAAAAAAATCTAATATTTTCAAATATAGCTCGAAGATCAATCAAATAGCATATGCATGATTGACTTTTAAGTGCACTTAGGTCCTTAAACATTAAATGACTCACTAAAAAGGACTAATGACCCTTATTTTCTAAACACTAATTCTTCTTTCTTTTGTTTATTTTTTGCATTTTTTCTAAATTAGAACCATTTATCCTATTCTAAAAATTTTGAAAGAAAAAAAGATGAGAAATTTAAAAGGGGGTGTAAAAATGGAGTGTCTACAAAGTTTATATACTAAAAAATTTGTAGTTTTGCTTTATATAATGTACCATCACTTCTTGTGGGAAAAAAAGATATTATGCTTAAAAAATTTTTAAATTGCATATTTTTTTTAGCTTTATTTACAAAGATAAATCATAATACTTCTATAAATTTTATACATTTGCCATTGAAGTAGTAACCTTGCTTTGAAACTCTTATCAATACTTATAGAATATATATATATATATATATATATATCATAACTTTGCCTCATCTTCATAATTCACCTTAATATTCGTAGCATTCCTTCTAGGAAAAAAATCATAAATTTTATTTTAATGTACTTTATATTTGTTAAACTCCTTAGGTTTTTGTAACATTTCTTTCATAAAAACAAATTTGTAACCTTGCTTTATATTACATAACATGTTTCAAATTTGCTTAGTTTTGTCATAAAGTTGCCTTTTGATTATAAGTTCTTAACGAGATTTCATATTGTAGAAATAATATAGAGGATATTCATTAATATTTTTACTTGTATAATTTTACATATTTATAGTTGGAACCTTCTATATAAATAGCCTTTGTAACAGTTTTGCTACAAGAAAAAATAACAAATTTCATTTTGCTCATTCCTCTTATTTGAGAAATGCTTTCTAAACTTCTTCTTCCCATATGTGAAATTTACTTAAATTCTTCTTAGATTTCTACTGTAATTCATAGTAACTTAGTATAGCAAATTGTCCACATGGTATCAGGGCATACAATCTGATCACATCACCCTGTTGATTGTTTGCAATTTTGTTTACTAATTACATTCATTCGTACTGAATTCGAGTATTACAAATTTTGAATCTACCTATGGTGATCCTCTATACCTATATAGATTTGATAATCCTAGTATATTGATTACAAATGTTATTTGTTTGAATTTTGTTGGATAGAGTTGATTGGTGAAATTAGCTTAAATGCCAAATCAAAATTAGGTTTTATAAATGGTTCTTTTCCCAATGAATGATATGTAACTTATGCTCATTGCAAGAAGTCATAACATTCCACTGATAATTGCTTCAAATTAATTAGTTTTTTCTAGGGATCATGAACTAATCACTCATTCTCGAGCTTGAGGACTCGCCTATATGGTTTACCAAGTTGTCTAAGGAGAGTTGAATTCTTAAGAGTGATTCTAAATTACTCTGCTCTCCATCTCATTAAAGAGACTCCTAAGGTACCTAACCTATTGTCCAGCCGACCTCTTCTCAACACATTAGTCTAAGGTCAAGCACTAAGCCTACTTGCTATTAACTTAATACATCACTGAGTCTGAGTTACTTTGTTCTTGAGCCGACTTGCCAAGGTTGATTAGATAATAGGTTACCCCTTGGACTAATCCTTCCTCAATCTAAAGCACCTAAGCTACCGAGCTTCTAACCCTAACTTAATATGCTCAAAACCTGTTTTACGTGATAAATAGTATCTTTGGGATCACAGAATGGATAGTTGATGCATGCCTCATTTTTTGACATTCATATTGTCCTTTTTGTAACCAAATATCTTTTTTGCCTATTTACAAATTTGCCCTTGTAAACTATGTATCTTTCCTTTTCTAGAAGGAATCCTTTTTGTAAATTGCATATACTTAGCACTTGTCCTAACTAAGCCGTATATAAATACTTGTAAAATGTAACGGCTGTAACAATTAATCAAAACAGTAATATTGAACCTTAGACATTTTACCCTTCCTTCTTCTTGAGCTTATGGTTTCTTGATGAAGATTGAAATCCTAAAGAGCTCTTATCTAGGCCATGATCATAGACTAGTGGTAAGCAATCTTATATTATACTTGTGCATCATATCAAGTATAGTTTGAGCTCGTATGAGGCATTGGTGAGTCATATCTACCATCGGTACATGAGGATACCTTGCTTAACCTTCAACTTCCATTTATCCCTCGGACCATCTCATAGTTCAAACCTACCCCTTTTGGCTCACGTGCTATCAATAGCTATGTGTCTTCCCTTTCCTTGCAATCCTTATTGTCGTAGTATCAAAGCTTGGCTATATTTGAGTAAGTCTCTATTACTTTATACTCTGAATAACTTGTTATAGCATACTGTGAAAACTATTTACCATTGTTGTGAGTGTTTAGAAAGTGTTTAGTGCTAAAGAAATTTAGTGCTTTGTTTTCTCCTATTTCTTGTTCGCAAAATAGAGTGTTAAGTGTTTAAGTGATGTTTCTTATGTTGACTATAATAGTTATTATTGTGTTAAGTGTTGTTTTATTATAATTTGAGGGAGGAAATTTTAAGTTGTGTTTTAACTGTTAATCTTGGGTAATAGACAACAATTTCTTATTCTAGTGATCAAGGAACTCTAGGTAACCAAGAGAGTAGCGCTTGAAATGGCTAAGGTCAACAACAAAGTTTCACAACCTAGTCTGTAAATGACTGATTGAATAAACTTACTGACTTAGTGGCTAGTCTAGTAACTACTATAAACAAAGATAGACAATGAACAAGAAATGATCCCTATAGAATACGAGCTAATGAGTAGCCTAAGAGTTGGAGGAGTATCAAGTGTTCATATGTACATGAAGGAGTTCTAGATTTTAATGATCCATTGCGAAGTTGTTGAGCCTAAAGACAGAACTATATCTCAATTCTTTAGTAGGTTGAAGTGTGAGATTAGAGATATCCTAGAAACAATGGATATTAGCTCACTTAATGAGGCTATCTAAGCTACCCAGAGAATCAAGAGACAACCAGCGGGAAGACTCTAAGCTCCTGTTAGTTGACCTACCATTAGTCGACCTATTCTAAGCAGACCTGTATAATTAGAACTAAGCAAAGTTGCCTAGGTTCGACCTACTCAAACTACCCAAGCAAAGGAAAAAGAGATCCTAAGGAAGTTTAAGAAGGGCTAGAGCTTAAGAAGAAAAATGAGTAAAATCAAGTGCTTCAGGTGTCAAAGGTTTGGATACATGGCCACTCGATGTCTGAATAGAAGAACCATGGTAATCCAAGGAGAAACACTAACCATTGAGGTGGGTAGTACTAATGAGGAGGTAGAAGAGTTGAAAAAGACTGAATAAACCGAGTTATTTGAAGAGGAAGAGATCATTTATAGTGAGGAAAGTAATTTTATGCCTATAACCATAGTATTAAGGAGTGCTACGAGTATGAGCCTGATGCTAAAGGATCAGCAATAAGAGAATTTGTGCCGTATTGGCTGAAAGGTAAATGAGTCATTATTTGCATTGATTGTTGATATTGACAGTGGTAGTTGCACTAATGCAACATCCACATTTATGGTCCAATAGCTAAAGTTGCCAACTAAGCTTTACCCCAAGCCTTACAAAATGCATTGGCTTAGTGACAAAGGAGCCCTATAAGTAAATAAACAAGTGATTGTGCTAATCAATATTGGAAACTATCGAGATGAAGTGCTCTAAAAAATGTTACCCATGAGTACATCTCATATTCTTCTTAGACAACCATGGATGTTTAACCGAAATATAGTATATAATGGATAGAAGAACACATGTTCTTTAGAGCACGAGGGCAGGAAGGTAAAGTTAAGCCCAATGACTACCAAATAAGTTAAAAAATATGTAGATTCAACTGAGTCGAGTTCTGAAGAAAGAGGTTTTGGTAATGGCCTCAGTCAACCTGAAAAGAGAGATGAAGCTTGAAGAGTCAACCTATTTACTAGTCAAAAGGTTGCTTGAGATAAAAGGATTAGAGGAGGAATTACTACTTACCAAAGTGAAATCCTTACTAGATGAGTTTGCTGACTTGTTCCCAAGTGAACTGCCAGAAGGTCTACCTCCTATCCAAGGCATTGAACATGCAATAGGCTTACAACCAATAGCTGCTTTGCTGAACAAGCTTATCTATAGGCTAAATCTTAAACAAGCTACTAAGCTATAAAGGTAGGTAGATGAGCTGATTAAGAGAAGGTATGTATAAGAGTCCCTAAGCCTATGTGTCGTACCAACTGTATTGGTATCAAAGAAGGATGGGACATGAAGGATGTGTATGGATAGCTAAGCAATCAATTGCATTACCATCAAGTATAGGTACCTTATACTATGACTTGATGATATGCTTGACAAATTGAATGGAGCAAAAGTATTCTCTAAGATTGATCTCAAATATAGATCCCATCAAATTTGAATGTGAGAAGGAGATGAGTGGAAAACTACATTTAAGACCCCTAATAGATTATACGAATGGCTTGCATTGCCTTCCAGACTATCAAATGCATCGAGCGCCTTCATGAGACTGAAGAACTATGTACTCCAAGAACTCATAAGGAAATTTATGGTGGTATATTTTAATGACATTCTAGTCTACGGACCTAACTTGGAGATTCACTATGAGCACCTTTGAGTAGTTTTATCAAAACTCGAAACTAAGAAGCTTTATGCCAATCTAAAGAAATGTGACTTCTACCGACCTAAAGTAATCTTTTTAGGATTTGTTGTGGGTGGTGGTAGTTTATAAGTTGATGATGAGAAGATAAAAGCAATTACCAAATGGCCTGTATTGACCTACCTAGCTGATGTGTGAAGCTTCCATGGCTTAGCATCATTTTATTGCTAGTTTATAAGGAATTTCAATGCTATTGGCACGCTGCTCACCAAGCTATCAAAGAAAAATATTTAGTTCAAGTGAAGAGAGAAGGAGTATAGGAGTTTTAAGGAGGTGAAGATGAAGTTAACCACTACTCCTGTCTTAGTTCTACCAAGCTTTGACAAATTATTTGAAGTGGAGTGTGATGCATTCGGGCAAAGCATAAGTAGTATACTGATACAGGATGGCCGACTTATTGCCTTCTTTAGTGAAAAGCTTGAGGAACTACACTTAACTACTCTGTATATAATAAGAAGTTCTACTCCTTGATTCGAGCTCTGGCTGTCTAGCAACATTACCTATTACCCAAAGAATTTGTGATCTATACTGATTATGAATCTTTGAGATATTTGAAGAGCTAGCCTAAGCTATCCTAAAGATAAGCCAAGTGGGTATAATTCATGGAGTGATTTTCTTTTGTCATAAAGTATAAGAATAATTTAGTGGTTGATGCCCAATCGAGATGACATTTCCCTCTTAATTGAGCTATAGACTGGGTTACTTAATTTCTCTATGATTAAGGATTTATATGTTGAGAATCCACATTTTGGTCCAATCTATGCCAAATGTAAAGAAGGTCGAACACTTGATGACTATCACATGAAAGATGGATACTTATTTAAAAAGAGGAAGTTATGTATCTCAACATGATCTATGCAAGAATTGTCGTAAGGCACATGGTAGAGGATTATTTAGACATTTTGGCAATTACTAAACTCATGAGATACTATCCTTTAGATTTTTTTGGTCAAGAATGATGAGAGATGTTCAAGCTATACTGTAAAGATGTGTTAACTATAGAATGGCAAAGAACTAAGCCAAGCAAGGGCAATATTTACCTTTACCAATCTCGACTAGACCATGGTTCGAGTTGAGTATGGACTTTATGTTAGGATTACTAAGAACATCATGAGGGAAGGACCCCATCTTGGTAGTTGTAAACCGATTTAGTATAATGGTATACTTCATGTCCTGTTCCAAAACTAATGATGAGTCAGCTATCTCTTTTCTTTTCTTATAGGTGATCAACAAATTCCATGGAAAGCCTAGGACCATTGTTTTAGATCAAGATCCAAAATTCATGAGCCACTTTTAGATGGCATTATGGAAATAAATGGGAACCGAAATATTATTTAGTACATCTTATCATTTGTAGACGAATGGATAGACCGAGGTTGTTGATAGGATAGTGGGAACCCTACTCAGAGTTGTTGTTGGTTGAAACATAGCTGATTAGGATCAATGCCTACCCAAAATTGAGTTCATCTACAATAGGATCACCTATAGTGCCCCTAACATGTCACCATTTGAGATTGCTTATGGATTTAACCCTAAGCTTCCATTGGATTAAGCACCCCTTCTAAGCCAAAATGAAGATCAACCAGCTAAAGAGAGATCTAAAGCCATTAAGACAATGTACTGGAAGGTCATAGAACAATTGGGCCAAGTTGCCACTAAGCTTGAGAGGCGAGGCAAAGGATGAAAGAATAAAGAATTTCAGTCTGATGATTTGATCTAGATCTACCTTAGCAAATATTGATTTCCAAGTTTAAGGAAGAGTAAGTTACCTCCTAGAGTGGATGGATTACTTAGAGTGCTTGAAATGATTAATCACAATGCTTACAAGATTGAATTACTCAAATACTATGGGCTCTTAGACTCCTTTAACATTGCTGACGTCTGTAAATCCTTGAAGACAAGCAACAATCAGCTGAGCTAGATTTGATCTCATATCTTAAATAGCTTGGAGGGGATAATAGGGATCATGAACCAATTACTCATTCCTGAGTTAGAAGACTCGTTTATATGGTTAGTTGAGCTTTCCAAGGAGAGTTGAACTTTAAAGAGCGATCCATTCTCTAGTTTGATCTGTTGAGTTACTCTACACTCCATCTTATTAAAGAGACTCCCAAAATGCTTCACTTGTTGCCAAGATGACCCCTTCTCAATACATTAATCTAAGATCAAGCATTGAACTTGTCTACTATGACTTGATACATGTTGAAGCCTAGCTACCCTGATCTAAAGTTGACCAGCTGAGGCTAACAAAACAATGGGCTACCCCTAAGACCAGTCTTTCCTTAGTTTAGAATGTCAAAGATACAGCATTCAACCACGACCTAATCTGCTCCTATTCTACTCAACAAACAACATCTTTGGGACCATAAAATGGATAGCTGACACGCTCTCCATTTTCTAACATCCATATTGTCCTTTTTGTAATAAAATATCCTTTTTTCCTATTTACCAATTTGTCCTTATAAACTATGTATCTTTCCATTTCTAGTAGTAATCCTTTTTGCAAATTAAATATACCTAGGACTTTCCCAAATTAGGTCATATAAATACTTATAAACTGTAATGGCCACAACAATTAACTAGAATAGTGATATTGAACTTTAGAAATTTTACCCTTCCTTCTTCTTGAGCTTATGTTTTCTTGATGAGAATCAAAACCTTGAAGAGCTCTTATCTAGGCCATTGAGCATAGACTAGTGGCGAGTAATCTTGTGTTATATTTGTGTGTCATATCAAGTATAGCTCAAGCTCATGTGAGGTATTGATGAGTTATATCTACCGTCGGTATACAAGGACCCCTTTCTTAACCTTTAACTTCCATTTATCCTTCGAACCACCTTGTGGCTTGGACCCACCCCTTTTAGGTCACATGATATTGGTAGCCATGTGTCTTCCCTTTCCTGGTGATGCATATCAATTTCCTTAAATGGTAATATAATAGACAAGAACCATCCTAAATTGGTAGCTAATGTATTGACAAGTTTAGAGATAGTTGATACACCATTTGACATTAATGGGAAATCTATGGTAAATAACAGTAAATTAAATGAAAGTGAGCTAATCTCAAAGGTTTGTAGTAAAGTAATGAAGATGTTAAAAGGTAGTGGATCTAAAGAACAATACTCATCTATTAACTTTGCAAGTACATGGTGTGCTTATTCTTACCCTTTATTTTTAGCTTCGAGTGATACTAACTTAAATAAGTAGATAGATGATACTGAAGCTTTCGATCATATAATTCCTTTTGACTAACTTTTCATTGAAAATGCCAACTTTCTAACCTAATTTAAATAATATTACCCGATAGATGAATGAAATGAGTTAGTCTTGTTAAGAATGTTTTGGTTAATGATCATGTATTGTTAACCAATGCATTACATACGCCTAATTTTCTTTGCAATTTACTTTCCATAAGCAAATTACTTTCTCTCACAATTCTACTTGTGACCTTTTCATCCACAAAATGCCTATTTTAGGAATAGACTACTAAAGCAACTACTGCACAAACTAATATGAAACTTAGGCTTTATGTATCACATTCAAAGCAACTAGTAGATGTTCTTGCTTCTCCTTTGTGTTTGTCTACTTCCTCCTTATTGAATTTTAGTTGTTGTCCAAATAAGATTATAGTCAATAAAAAGGGTCCCTCAAATTGTTACATGATAGGTTTGGACACATTTCATTTTCAAATCTTAAACACTTAGCTAATTATAATGAGATTGCAGCATGTTATTTAATACATGTTTTAGAGTTAAATTTCATCATTTACCCATTCATTCTAGTTCATCTATATTTTCAAATTCTTTTGACTTAATACATGTTGATATTTGGGGACTTTATAATATACCATTCTTTTCGGGTGCAAATATTCCTTGCTACAGTTTATGACATTAGTGGAAACACTTGGACCTATTTAATGGAATACAAATGTGAAACTTGTTCTATTATAAACAGATATATTGCATATGTCAAAACCCAATTCAATTCCATTCTCTAAATCATAAGATTTGACAATAGACTTGAGTTTCTTTTTAAGGAGTATCAAGACCTTTTCAATAAAATGGCATTATACATCATAGAGTGTCATATACACTCCTTAACAAAATGGAATAGTCAAAAGAAAACATAGACATCTTGTTGATACTACTCATGCCATTCAAATTCATGCCAATTTACCTAAGAAATTTTAGGGAGAGTGTATTCTTGTTACCACTACACTCATCAATAAAATGCCAATTCAATCCTTAAATTGGAAAAGCCCATTCCAAGTCTTTTATCATGAACCATCCACATTTGATGAATTACGAGTCATTTGGTTATCTATGTGATATGAGGCAAGCGCACCTATCAGTTTTAATATAACGGATGTGAGTCCGAGTCGATCATTTAGAGATTTTGAGTACTAATATTAACTTTAGCTTTATTATCTAACCGAAAAATTGTGAAAGTTTAAATTAATTAAAAATACTAAAATTAACAACTAAACTACTTATGAGACTTAATTACGCAAATTAGAAAGCAATAAACTACGAACGACTTCAAGTATGCAATAATGTATTTAGGAATTATTTCCCTTAGTGTTTAACATGTAACCTTTTTAAAATATATCCAATTCAATTTATATTATTCTTGACCGGAGGGATTCACAATTAAAGCTAATATCTTTCTCAAGCATATTAACCCTAATCCTAAATTATTTATCGGAATCTCTTCACTTAGTAATATAATTTAGAATTGCATTAGTATGTAATGAATTCCCATGCAAACAATCAACTTTCCGGAAGAAACATGTATCTTATCTCTAAGTATACATGTAATTCTCTTCAATTATTCCTAAATCTAATTACACATGCAATTTCTCAATTAACATGCATAATATCATATATTGACACTCTAGAATTATCAATCCATAATTAACGACATAATTGAATCAAGAAAAGGTAGAAACTTTATTGAAATTATAATTCAATCCAAGGGTTACATGAAACCCTAGGTTCCATAATCCTAAATACTCTAATTCTATGCTATCATAATGAATCTAAAAACGAGTTTCATCAAAAACGTAAAATACAGCATAAAAACCCTCTTGATTTGATGAACAATTTCTGTAATCTTGAAATCGATATCATTCTTGCTTCTTGATTAATGTTCTTCTCCAATCTCCTCTCGTTTCTTGTGTCTCTTGTTTCTGTAATGTCTCTTCTTTTTCTTTTGAAACCCTAATATGTTTTTTTATAGTGTATCAAAAAGATTTTGTTTTCGTCACTCGACATAACCTGGGATACGACCGTGTCTCCAGGTCGTGTAACTTTCTGCACTTAGGCAAATTTTCTGCACAACTTCAAAAATTCATAACTTCTTCGTTTGAACTCGGAATTGAGTGAAACTTGATTTCTTTTCTTCGTTTTCGAGCCTATAACGTGTTTAAACTCTAAAATCAACATTTTACTCAATTAAGTATCAATTTCTTTAAAGAAAACAAAAAATGTGTGGAAAATACTATAAAATCACCCTATGAAATATGTTTAAAATTAGAGTTATCACTATGCTATGCATCAATCATTAGTCAATGTAGGGATAAATTTGATGCTAAAGGTATAAGTGTATGGTTTTAGGATACCCATCAAGTTAAAAAGGTTATAAGTTGTATGACCTAGTTTCTCATCCGATGTTTGTTAGCTAAGATGCCTTATTTTATGACATAATGACAAACATTTTAGTCATACACCTATGTTTCCAAACATAACAGATTCTCTTTCTGATGCAATACCTTCTTCTTCTATTACTCATGATCTTGTCAATGATACTTTTCAAAATTAGTTTAATGATGTTTCCCATGATTGTCTTGATCAATCTCCTCACATTCGTAAATTTGATAGAGCAAGAAGACCTTTTGTTTACCTTAAAGATTACATGTATATTGTTTAAGTAAATCACATATTAGTTGTATGCAATAATTCCATACCGTATCTTTTGCTTACCTAACATTCTTTCCCAAATTATCCTAAGGATTATGTTGCATCATTAGCTCAAGTATTTGCTATTCATGAACCTCAAACATATCTAAACACTAAGATTGATCCAAAGTGGGTAAAGGTAATAAATAAGGAATTGTTGGCCTTAGAATTAAATCATACTTAGGATTTAACTTTGTTTTTCTCTAGAAAAGTAAGCTATAGGGTGTAAATGAGTTTACAAAGTAAAGTATAGGTTAGATGGATCAGTTGAAAGACATGAAGCAAGGCTAGTTGTGAAGGGTTTAACCAAGTTGAAGAAATGGACTATACTCATGCTTTTTCTCTTGTTGCAAAGTTGTCTACTATTAGAATTTTACTTCTTGTTGTTGTTGTTGTAGCTATGAAAAATTGGTTCATTCATCAATTAGATGTTAATAACGCATTCTTACAAGGGTACATAGGTGAAGAAATTTATATGAAGCTTCCTAATGGTTATAAAAGTGCGATTCTAGGCTAAGTTTGCAAGGTTGTTTGCTCATTCTACAGCATGAAACAAACTTTACGTCAATGGAATAAGGAATTTACAATGTTAGTTGTTTCTCTTGGTTTTGTTTAGTCAAAGAATGATCATTCCTTGTTTACATGGTAAAACTCTTGGTTTTCTTGCATACTTATTTATATTGATGACATACTTATGACTAGTGACAATTTGGATTCAATATTAGAGGTAAAATGTGCACTTGATAAAGCTTTCTCAATCAAAGACTTGGGTAAAGTTAGATTCTTTTTAAGTATTGAGATTTGTAAACTTTTGATAAGATATGTGCTTAATCAATGCAAACTTTTGCTTAATATACTTGAGGATGTTGGCTTAACTTTTGCTAAGCCAATGTAAGTGCCATTTCCTTCACAAATCATGTTGAACAATCATGATGTTACCTTACTAGCGGTCTCAGTATATATTAGAGAGTAGTAGGTGGATTGTTCCATCTTATAATTATTGGTCTTGATCTCTATGTTTCTGTGTAACAATTGAGTCAATTTATTTTCAATCCTTGCACTACTTAATGTTAGTTGCCTTACATGTATTAAGGTATTTAAAGGGAACAACTAAAATTGGTCTTCACTATGCTTCTTCTAGTTCTCTTTCTTTAGTGGGCTATGGCGATGTTGATTGGGGATCTTTTCAAGTGGATAAAAAATCTCTTTCTAGCTTTTGTGTGTTTGTAGGATCATCTTTGGTTTCATGGAAATCTAAACAATAGTTTCTACCTCATCCGTTGAACTAGAATACCAAAGCATGGTGTTGGCTACAAAAGAGTTTATATGGACTTCACATATTCTTCATAATTTGGGGGTGCATGTTTCACTACCTATTACATTATTTTTTGATAATCACTTTGCTAAATTAAATGCAGAGAACCCATGTTTTCATAAGAGAACCAAACACATTAAGTAGATGTGCATTTCACAAGAGACCATATTTCATTTGAATTTCTTCAAATTACTTTTGTTCCTTTAGAAGATTGGTTGGTTGACTTGTTAAATAAAGCAATTTCTGAATCACAGTTACACACTTTTGCTTCTAAATTGGGTCTTTTCTAGCCTTTAACTTGAAAATAACAAAAAATAACCTATGTACAATTATAATAGTTAGAGCCTGGTATATAAATAGCTTAATTAATAGTTTTACTATAACAAAAAATAATAGAAATCATTTTGCTTATTCTTCTGATTCAAGAAATGCTCTCAACTCTTCTTCTTCCTGTAAGTGAAATTTACTTCAATTCTTCTCAAATTTCTACTATAGTTCATAGCAAATTAATGTAGCAAATCTTTCACACAAATCTTAGACACCCACCCCCCCCTCCTGACCTTTTTTTTTTTTCCTTTTGATTTCTTAAAATTTCTCTATGATTTTACCAATTTTTGTAATTTCCTAAACGGTTAGTTATTCATAAATTTCCTTCATATTTCATGTATCTTTCATATTTCCTTAGATTCTTTTTGTTTTCTTAAGATTCAATTTTTTGTAATCTCTCTTTAAACAAGTGTGTTTGCTTGGTTAATGTACTCCTTGTTTTTTGCATTATTTCACTATTTTTCTTAACTTTTACATAGAAAAATGTTACTTTTCCTAAAATTCATAACCTACTTAAATAATGATAATATTTGTTTATTTTAGATTCCTACCTTATTTTGTAATTTATTTTTTTTAAAGTTTTGTAACTTGATTAAATTCGTAAACGTATGAAAAAAAAAATGTAGAAGTTGTCTTCATGTAATGAGATTTATGTAAGACCCCTTGGTTAAGTGTCATAGATGAATTGTGGGAAGTTGTGATACTAGTTTATAATACCATAATTTTGAATATCTTGTGAACATAAGCTTGAAATTTTTGGGCTAAATAATTGAAATAGGTCTATTAGCATTTTTTGGCTTAACTATTCAATACTTTTGACTTGGAGCATTACAAATGATATTAGGGCGTACCCCTTGCTAGTAGGCGGATGATTCGGGTCTAACTTCAGTTTAAAGAAGAGGTTTGAAAAAGTTAGGGAGTATCACTAAGGTGTGACTCCTTGCATGCTTCCACAATGACCTTTAGGTAGTAGGTGGCCCAAACTATATACCAAAAAGAGGAAAGATCTAGGCCTAATTATAAGGTCTTGCGATGAGGATGTCGCATGTTTAGGAGGGGCAGGGAGATTATAAGACCTTATGGTTAAATGTCTCACATGGATTGTAAGAGATTGTGGTATTAATTTATAAGGTTATGGTTGTGAATATCTTGTCCACACAAGCTTGAAACTTTTTGGCCAAGTTATTGAAATGAGCTCATTAGTGTTTGTTAACTTGGCTATTCACTATTTTTGACTTGGTATATTACAATTTAACTTTCAAATTCATAAATTTTTTCCATAAATCCCTTATATTTTGTAATTTTCTTTTTCTTTTATAACATCCCTTCTTTCTGTAAATGTGTTCGAAAAATCTATACCTTCAAATTATAGAACATTAACCCTTACATAGGTCTTATGCAGGAAGCATGATGTTTTAGAATTTAGGATTTGTATGAACTTACACACTCTTGCTCAATAAATAGAATTTGGGATTTGTATGTATTTTATCAATGGGAAAAATGTATATTTAATACTCAAAATTTACCTACTTTTATTTAAGTCATCAACTTTTTACTTTTTTAGGGTAAAATATCCTTAAAGTACATTTTTTTTTTTTACTTTTTCACTTTGAATAGCTATATTTTTATCTTCTACGCTTTAAGTACCTATGTTTTATAAAATAGGAAAACTACTAACGACGTTAGCAATTTATTAAATTTTTCTCTTAGAAAACATGGTACAAAGAAAAATTGATAGAACAAGTTCCCCATTTTCTCTATAATGCATCCCTTCCCCATCTTCAAGAAGCTGATGATGTTTTTGAAGTGAAAAAAAAAAAAAGAAAAACCATTTCAAATTTGTATGATTTATTTGATCTTATTCCTTCTCTCTATTTCTTATATTTTCTACTCTGACTAGCTACTTCCCTAGTTCCATTTTCACTATTTTGGAAAATCATTGATTTCTTTCCCTCACATTCTTTCTTTTATTTAATTTCTCACTCTATGTTGTAGTTTTCTTATCTTTTTTACTTTGTGACAAGCTTTTACAAATATCCACTTTGACTCAACCTCGCTCATAATGTTCGCTTACCCATATTTTGACTCTTAACATGACCCTATCTTCATATTTGAAAACAAAATTACTTGTAGCTATATTTCTAATCACCTACAATAAGAAAAATTGGAAACAAATTGGTAAGAACCCTTACCTCCTTTTAATAAAACCACACAATAGGCCATAACGATAGTAGAGTGAACTTTAGATTGAGTATTACAACTAAAATCATGTATAGATCGTTATTTAGACTGTATCTTACCTGCCTTCATTGGATTCAAACTTTGGTATCTCTTTGAGTTTGTTTGATTTCTCAATCATTGAACATTTTCTAATCACATTGGAGTGGGAAAAGGAAAAAAGAAAAAGCTCTAACCACATGAAGTCAACATATATCACAATAAACATGTGATTAGTCCTTCTAGTAAAAAATATACCATGTGGAATCCTTCCAAAAAGGAATGATTATTCAAAAGGAAGGATATTTTAAAATAATGAACTGAAAACTTTTTCTATCAAATTTTATTAGTTCCATTATTTTTCATAAAAAAAAAAAAAATTAACCCATTGTTAATGGCATTAGTTTTTTACTTATTTTATAAAACATAAGTACCTAAAGCATTTAAAATAAAAATACAGGTACTTAAAGTAAAAGAGTAAACAACATAGATACCTTAAATGTAATTTACTTTTTTTTTATTTAACTCCTCAACATTTTCCAATTTTTATGAGGATTTTCTTCAACTTAATTAAACTTTCCTTTCATCTATGATATATATATATGCTCTTGATTGGCTTTGAGGTGACTAGCCAAGATGGCTAGGGTTTACATAATTTTTTTTAATCCTTTTTTCTACCTTATAACTCTTTTGTACTTATTATTGTTTTTGTTATATTATGTAATTAGATATATTTTATATTATTATACTATGTAATTGAATACGTTTAATAATATCATATTAAAGGTTTTCGTATATTTATTGATCCCCTTTTAACTTAATTATGTACATATGAATTGCATAAAAATAATTACATATTTACTAATGCTAAATTGCATTAGAACATGAAATTTTAACTTTTCCATGTATATCACATTTAATAGGTACGATATATGTATGTAACAATTGTAATGGGAAGTCACATCTCAAAGATGTAAGTTTAGATGCACATTTTTCCTATGGACTCATCGTTATTTTCTACAGGACTAATCCAGTCATTCATCACATCCTTAATTTACATTCTTTTGAATTTAGATCATTAAACTAATTATGAATTGAATAATACAAATTTAAAGGAATATTAATCAATAGTGAGATAGAAGACTAGACCAGTCTTGTCAAAATGGGCGATGGGACCATAGAAACTCCCTTAGATGTAATATGGATGTTGCAGCTTCAAATTGCAATTTAGCTATTATTGAGATTGATTTTTCAGTTTCTTATTTTAATTTTATTTCCCATTTTCCAACTAAGACTAAACCCTAACTCATTTAATATTAATCCTTAATTAGAGAAAATGGAATTTTTTTCTTTTTCTTTTTCATTGAAAATCTTTTAGAGTACCCAATCAATTGGAGTTGGGAAAAGAGACAAATTGTAATCAATTGGGCGAATTGATTATAATTTAGCTATCTGTTTTTTATTCAAATTGATTAAACGTAAAGATTTCTGAACTCAAAGGCTACCTATTAAACACTAACAAATACTACGATAGATTTTCCAATATTAGGCTTATTTTTCAAAATTATCCTTTTTTAATATTTTTAAGGAAAATAAAAATAAAATTAAAAAAATTAGAAATAGAATCTTAGACAATTAGCATACGGGAAAGGGAGTTCGGATAGGTGCTGCTGCTATTGGTGATGACTGGAGCATGGGTTGATGAAGAGAGATTATGGCTAGTTGGTATCGAGGATGATATGCGAGTATGGCTTAGTCTAGGATTGTGCTATAGTGACTTTAGTTGAGATGGCTAAGGCATGATGTAAGCGTGTGTGGCTTACTAGGTTCATTGTTGTAGCTACGTCGTGGGGCTATAGTGTATGTCCTAGCATGTTGTAGTGAACAATAGAGTATTAGTCTAAGTTGCAAGCACATGACATGGATGTTGGGGGGATGTACATGAATGAGTTGCTACCGTATCAGTAATGGATGCATAGGGGCTGTTGAGTATAGACAAAGAAAGGATGGGTGTTATCCGTGGTGCTCCACTGCATGTGGTGTTGTATGTATGTTTGTACTGGTTTTGTAGTGGTGAAGCATGCGATGGAGGGATGATCGAAACTACTAACGACCATAAGGAACGACGAAGGATGGGGATGAGCAAGAGTTAATGGTTTGTTGTGAATGTAGATTATGAAGTGCTTAGTTAGTGTGCTTAGAGTATGGGCTGGTCATGGAGTACGGTATAGCAGTGTAGATAGTACAATGAGGGATGTATGTGATATGCTGGAGCTCATGTCGACTGTAGGCTAAAGCTGCTAAAGTGTGGGCAAGAGTGATTTTGGCCTTCTAATTTTCATGGCATAAATGTGGATGGAGAAGAGGATGAGGATTGTAGCGTCGGGCTTATGGGGTATGGACGATGATAACAGTGTGTGTGTATAGGCAAGGAGTAATTGAAGATTGGGGTTTAGTTGTACATGAGAGAGATGCTCAGCATACAGTTCTTGAAGTGTGTGATTAAAAAAAATCCCTATTTCCACATCGCATGATTTTTATTTATAAAACTTAAGCCAAATCTTTTGTATCGATTTAAATCTAATTTGATAAAGACCAAAATCAAATTTGAATATCATGAATCTTTATCATATCAGATTTAACACTATTGTATTAGATTCATGTTGTTCAACAACTATTTATTTAAGATTTTATCTAATTGATCGTTTTTTGAATTTTCTCTTTATTATTTTTTTTCTTTCTTTTATTTTTTCTTTTTCTAAAAATTTCCTATTTTTTGTGTTCTTATCATTTTTTAATTTTTTGTTATTTTTTGAATTAAGACCCTTAAAAAATTAAAATTAAAATTACTCGAGGGTGAAAATGGGATGTTTACAGGTGCCCTTCTTAGTAATAAAGTTTGAGTAAAACTTTGCTACAAAGACAAAAGGAATACCATCTTTGCCTTGGGGATGACTCTATCCTAAGAAGTACTACAACTAGCTATCTATCTTAAGTTTGATCTACAGGGGATTTGGTAACAAAAAACTCGAAAAGAAAAGTAGTGAGGGTAGTGCCCCTATGGGTTGGTAAGAACCCTAAAAGTACTAAAAGAATGGTAGCACCTTATAAGCTAGTTATCTTAAATGAATGTGCTAAGTGCTCATTAAGCTAGCTAAGACCCTAAAAGATATTGAGAGGAGGGGAGTGGCCTATGAGTTAACTAATTTATGTAAATGGGCAAAGTGCTCCATGACCTGGCTAAGTCCTTAAATGGAAACTTCGTTATGCTTCTCTAAGATGACTAACTTAGGTGAACGAGTAAAGTACTCCTTGAGATGGTTAAGACCCTAAATGAGAACCTAAGAGTGCCTTTTTAAGCTAACTAACCTAGGTAAATTAGGTAAAGTGCTTCCTAAGTTAGCTAAGACCCTAAACGAGAACTTAGGTGTACCCTTCTAAGCTAACTATTTTAGGCGGGAACGTCTCTAAGGAATTAACAACCTTAACTGAAAAGGTTGACAAGAAACCTATTCGTGCTCCTTTGAGCTGATTAACATAGGCGAGAGTGTTTCTAAGAGACTAGCAGCCCTAACATAAAAGCCAACATAAAACCTAGTCGTGCTCCTTTGAGTTGACCAACTTAGGAGGGAACATCTTTACGAGACTAGCAACCCTAACTAAAAGGTCAACATAAGACCTAGTCGTGCTCTTCTAAGTTAATTGACTTAGGTAGGATTGTCTCTAAGGGACTAGCAACTCTAACTGAAAAGTCGACATGAAACCTAGTCTTGCTCTTCTGAGTTTACTGACTTAGGTAGGAGCGTTTCTAAGGGACTAGCAGTCCTAACTAAAAAGTCGACATGAAACCTCGTCATGCTCCTCTGAGTTGACTAACTTAAGTAAGGAACGTCTTTAAGGGACTAGTAACCCTAACTGAAAAGTTGACATAAAACTTAGTCATGCTCCTTTGAGCTGACTGACTTAGATAGGAGTGTCTCTAAGGGACTAGCAATCTTAAAGAAAATATGGATGGAGATAGCACTTTATGACCTGGCTAGAACCCGAATGAAAATATGGATGGGAACAACGCTTTAAGAGCTAGCTAAAACCTTAAAGAGAATGTAGATCGAGATAGCACTCTATGAGCTTGTTATAACCCCAATGAAAATATGGATGGGGACAATGCTCTAAGAGGTAGCTAGAATCTTAAAGAGAATGTGAATCGAGACAATACTCTATGAGCTAGCTAGAACTTGAATGAAAATGGAGAAAGTAGTAAGTGTCTTATAGGCTCGCTAAAACCCTATACAACAATTGAAGAACTAAGGGACATAACCAATTCGAAAAACTTCTTGACTTGAGAAATTTACACATGAGGACTTTAGTGAAAACCATTTATGATAAAAAAAAAAAAGGAATTAGAGATGAGCTTCTTTATTTTGAAAAAAGAATAATGGACATCAAAAAACTACATTAGGGAGAATTACTTAGAAGTAGATGACATGAACTGAAGATTTGGCTACTTGGTTTGACATGGATGGAAAAACTTATAACTAGCCTTTACCTTCTCTCCCCCTTTTCCTTTCTTTTTATGTCTCTGTTTCCCTTTTCTTTTTTCCAGTCTCTTTTTTTTTTTCTCAAAAGTCTCTAATGAATACAAATTCTTATCTAAGAAACAAGTACTATAACCATCCCCTTTCTTGGTAACCATATGGGGCATCTCATATCCTTCTTATTCTTTGAAAATGTCTAATGCTAAGCTTCTTAGTAAGGCTTAATGATTTTAAACATTCCTTTCCTAAGGAATAGGTAACTTATGACTAATCTAATCGAAGAGGACTTCCTTGTTTACTCTCGGTTCAGATTTTACTCCCAACTACTATCTTAAAAATTATAGTCCAATTTGAAAGTGATGTATTTTGATCAATCTATTAAGTCTTTTTTGGTTCAATATTATGAATTAGGCTTTTGGTCAAATGTTTGCAAAAGGAATTACTGAAAAGGTTTATTTTGAAGGAAATACTTCTATCCAACCCAAGTGTATAAGTTAAGAACCTTAGGAAAA
The DNA here is from genome assembly GCA_024138005.1 of Lumnitzera racemosa. Lineage (NCBI taxonomy): Eukaryota > Viridiplantae > Streptophyta > Magnoliopsida > Myrtales > Combretaceae > Lumnitzera > Lumnitzera racemosa. The sequence goes on from JAMXBC010000012.1 coordinate 57,382,615, forward strand.
ACTAGAATTGTGCTTACGTTAGTTTCAAAAGCAATTTTTATTTTAGATAAATTATTATTTTAAATCAAAAGAGCTTTGATTGAGTAAAGAGGTATTGTAGATGGGAAGGTCTTGTGTAATTTAAGATTGATAGGAAGGTTTTGTGTTTTGTGATTTGGAGTGTGATTTCAAAATGGATATAGGGTTATGTGTTAGTAGTTTGGAATGTGATTTGGGACCTTGTGGTTTTTAGAGTAGCTTAGGCTTTAGGGCCTTCTTTGGTTAGGGTTTTTCTCAAGCCTAATGTTTAGGCCTTTTTTTCCTTTTTTCTTTCTTCTAGTTTTTCCTTTTTCTCTTTTTTTTTTTTTAGTTTTTTTGCACTTTTTCACTTTGCCCCGTTATTTCTTGCTCTTCTCTCCCTGAAAATGATTATCTCTTTTATCAAATATTTGTCTCTAGATCAATCAAGGCCTTAAATCTATGGGTTTTAAGTATATGGGCTTAAGTAAGGTATGTGTACTCTTGAGGTATTTGGAAAAATATTGGCTCTTCTTCAATTGGAATGATTTATTGAAAACAAAAGGTATCCTTAAATTGTTATTACTAAGGTAAGCATAAACTCGTTTTATTCTTCTCTCCTAATCAATGACCTTAACCTCCTAATTGCCCCATTTTAGGGTGGTTCTTGACAAGGCTTATATTTGAAAGCATTCCAAATTGGTTCAATAGGGATAACAAAGGATAATTGTGTTTAGGATTTGAAAATGAATGCCTAACCTTATGTTGATCTATGTATCCTGTTCAAAATAAACCTCCTTTAAGGAATGAGTCTAAAAATCTCTCACCATGATGTCTCTCATCTCTTAATGTGTTTAAGGATTAGTGTATAGGATGTAGTTTGCCTCTTTTCATTCTAGACTTTTTTTTTAAAATGAGTTACCGATTCCTTACATAAGGATTGATTTTCCATAAGGTAGAGATTGACTTTGCCTTTAATTCCTCGAAACATGCCTCAATCATGAAATGAACCCTTTCATTTGATTTGAGTTCAAAATGAAATTTCAAAGACCAAATGCCCCCTACCTTGCGCACTCTTGCTAAAATTACCTTAGACTTATAGGTCTTAATACCCCTTAGCTCCTACATGTGATATCGAGCCTGGTTCTCTAGAGTTAAATGGGATAATATTGACATCTTTTGAAGTGGATGGAATTGTGAGTTGCCCTTTTCTTTTCTTTTTTTTTTCTTGTTCTAAGGGTCAAGCTCAAGATGGTGTTTCATGACTTTGTGTTTTGACTTAGTTCATGGTTAAACTTAATGGACTAGTAGTTTTGAGTTGGTTCAGTTATCTTGACGAACAAGAGGCTTATATTTGATTGGCTGCCTCAATGGGCCATGTGTTTCCTATTCATCTTGAGTCCCATAAGGATTTGTAACCATTAGCAACTTCTTCTTTTTTTTTTATTTCTTCTTTTCTTTTATTTTCTTTTTTGGGAAGAGAGAGAAAAAAAAGTTATGGCTTTGACATTACAGAGATCAAGTGTTCAAATTATAAATAGGGAATTACTTTCTTAGGATTCTTTATACAAGCCTATATATTTACATTGTTTTAATTGACGAAGAACAACGGTTTATTGAACGATATTAAAGGTCTTATTCACAAACAAGGAGTGAAAGAATGATTTTCTAAAAGAGAAAATGTTCTTTTTATTATGAAGGATACAATATATGAACAAAATAAAAGAGTCAAAGATCATTTCTAAGTCCTATTTATTATAAAAGAGGAACCCATCCAAAAGAAAGAATCTTCCTAACTTATAGAATACATGACAAAATGACAACTATCTAAAATTATTTTACATGATTGATTCTTTTTTTATTTTCTTTTCACTTTTAATCGCTTGAGAACAAGCATTCAAAAGAAGTGCAATATTTTACAGAGTAACAAAATGTGATTATTTATGAACCTAACTTTTAGAAATTAGGACACAATATCAAGCATGAATATTTATAGAAAATGGACAATTTATAATTTAGGTAATTTTTTAAATATAATCATAATTTCAAAAGATTTAAGTGGCTAGCTCTCTTGACATCCTTAGTAGAGTCGCCAATCTGTTGAGCTTAATTTTCGATTTCTTATTTTAATTTTATTTCCTACTTTTTAACTAATACTAAACCCTAACCTATTTAATATTAATCCTCAACTAGAGAAAATGGAAAATTTTGATTTTTTTTTAATTAAGAAACTTTTGGAATCAGCAACAAACTAGAGATGGGAAAGGAGATAAATTGTAATCAATTAAGTGAATTGACTATAATTTAGTTACCGATCTTTGATTTCAAATTGATAAAAACTAAAGATTTCCAAATTTGGAGGCTATCTATTAAACCTTAGTGGGTACTATTATAGATTTTTTGAAATTAAGCTTATTTTCCAAAATTTTCCTTTTTTAATATTTTTAAGAAAAATAAAATTAAAATAAAAAAAATTAGAAGCCAAACCTTGGACAATCAGCATACAAGTTAGGGAGTCCGAATAGGCGTTGTTATTGTTGGCAATGACTGGAGCGTCGGTTGACAAATAGAGATTTATGAATGGTCGATATCAAGCATGATGTGCAAGTGTAGCTTGGTCTCAGATCGTGCTGTAGTGACTTCGGTTGAGACAATTGATGTGTGACGTAAGCATGTACCGCTTACTAGGCTCACCGCTGCAGTTGTATTGTAGGGTTGTAATGTGTATTGCAGCATATTGTAGTGCATAGTAAAGGATTAGTCTAAGTTGCAAGTGTGTAGTGTAGATGCTGGGGAGTTGTGCATGGATGAGTTGCTGTTGTATCAGCAGTAGATGTAAAGGGGTTATTAAGTGTAAGGACGAAAAGAGGATAGGCATGATCTATGGCATTGCATTACATGTGGTGCGATACGTTTGTTTATGTTAGTTTTGTAGTGATGAAGTGTGCGATGAAGGGATGATCAAAACTGCAAATGACTAGAGGGAATGAAGAAGGATAGAGATGAGCAAGAGTGAGTGGTTTGTCATGAATGTGGCTTATGAAGTGCTTATTTAGCATGCTTAAAGTATAAGCTGGTCGTAAAGTGTAGTGTAGCGGCATGGATAGTGCCGTGAGGGATGTGTGTGGCATGTTAGAGCTCATATCGAATGTGGGCACGAGAGATTTTGGCCATCTACCATTCATGGTGTGAATGTAGATGGAGAAGAAGACAAGGATTGTGGCATCGGGCTAATGGGGTATAAATAATGGTAGTAGCATGCATGTGTAGGCAAAAAGTGATTGGAGATTGGGGTTTGGCTATGCATGAGAGAGATAGTCAATGTTGTGGTTCTCGAAGCGTGTGATTAAAAAAATTTCTTGTTTTCGCACCACATGATTCCTATTTATAAAACTTGGAACAAATTTTTTGTATCGATTTAAATCTAATTTGATAAAGACCAAAATCAAATTTGAATTTTACAAATCTATATAACATCAGATTTAATACTATTGTATTAGATTCACGTCATTCAACAATTATTTAATTAAGATTCTATCCAATTGATCTTTTTTTGAATTTTCTCTTTTTTAGTTTTTTTTTTCTTTTTCTAAAAATTTTATATTTTTTATGTTTTTATTATTTTTCAATTTGTTGTTATTTTTTGAATGAGGACCCCTAAAAAAAATAAAAATTAAAACCACTCAAGAGAAAAAATGGTGTGTCTATAGCTATGTACATTAATTTTTTCATTACGTATAATAAATGCTAGTACTTTGCACATACTATAATTACATTTACAAAATACGGTTTAGCATTACTAATTATGTAATAAAAATCATGTCTTTTACATTCATGTAATTTTTTTAAAGTGTGATAGGCATATGTTACACCCTATTATATTATGTAATTAAATATATTTAATATTATTGTTAAGGATGAATGGAAAATTTAACAAAATTTATCAAATTCCCATTTTTATAAAAGTTGAAAAATAACGAAGACTTAAATAAAAGAAGAAAAGGTTCAAAATTCAAGTAGAAAAAAGTAGGTAAATATTGGGGACTAAATGTATACTTTTTCTTTTGTTAGTTTAGAGATTTGGAAGTGTTGATAATGGAATTTTGCATAGAAGCTTGATATTCAAGATAAAAAATCACTTCAAGTTGAGTATCTTAGCACTTGGTTGGATACCTTTAAAGAACTAAACTGGCTTGTACTAGAAGGTCGCCATATATATTGCCTACCTGTTTCTAGACTTGTCTTTGTTGCTGGTTAAGAATTTGAGAGTCGAGTTGTTGAGACCTAGCTTATTAGATTTAAACATTAAAATATGTCACATCTCGGCTTAGCACAAAATGCACCATCACCTAGGAGTACCTGTTGAAAACTTAACTCAATCTGTTCATTTATCAAAAGATAACTTTGTTTGTGTGATAATAGAGTTACTATATCAGAGTTCAACTAGATATTTAGTTATAACTTATGTGTATAGTATAATATTTACATAAAAACATGAATTAGCTTTTTCTTTTGTCATCTTCACAATAATAGGACTCCTAACTTGGTATAGGTTTCATACAAAAGTTGCTAACTCTAACTCATGCTCTTAATATGTATCTCCCCTTAGTGCTAGGCCCTTCATGATGTTGTTAACCTAAGGATAAAATATTTCATCCCCTCAGCTACTAAAGTTAGGTGAGAGTAGATAACAACCAATATAATATAAACAATATCATAACTAAAATAGTTTAATTATAAACAATAAGTTCAACTTTACACATACATTAGCCCAACTAAGTATTTATTGCTAACAATGCAACATGCTATGCTCATGCACATAGCATACATCGGTATCGATATCCTATACCTTTCAATTTTCATTCGATTAGTCGACATAGCCAAACATTTGGATACAACGTCTCTGAACATATGGGCAATAAGGAGCTGCTTAAAAGTAGGACCTCTACCAAATTAGACTACACATTGTAGTCTACCAATATAAAAAAGGGCAATAAGGAGTTGCATTAGAGTAGGACCTACACTGTAGTTTACCAAATCAAGGAGATAACAATGCTAAATTAGGTCACATACCATAGTTTACCAAATCTGATTATCAAAATTGTCACAATGTTTAGGCAATGCAATCTATATGCTTCCAAAAACTAAGTTCATAAAGCTATGCTTTTTCCATAATCACTTGGAAGTCTTATTATGAAATTTTTGACTCATAGGTCCCTTTTTATGTAGTGCCATGCAGTGTCATGCCGTGCTATACCATGCAATAACAACTCAAGTACATTATTTAACATAACTAGTCTTAAGTTTTATTCGTCTTGGTTATCTAATTCTGGTTTTCAAACTCTCCTTAGCATAATTCTAGCATCTCACTGAAGGTTCACTTAAGTGAACACCTAAAAGATTGAGTTGGCAATTACTCAACTTCCCTATTTAGCATAATCATTCATAAGTACAAATCATCACCTAACATAGTAGTATAATAATTTAACCAAGATACAGCAACAGTCATTCATAATGACCACATCAGCATTCACCATAATAGACTATCAATTCACTCAAGATATAATCATATCAAATCGATATAGCATTAAACAGTACGCAGTGTTATGAGTAGCAATATATCTACTTCAAGTATAGGTTAGATCCACTAATCCAAGCTTAATAATAGCACAAAATCTTAAACTTCGCTATGTAGTCCTGTCTTACTTATCATACCTATAAAAATATAAACAAAGCTTCTAAGTCATGTACCAGTCGAATCTAAGTTCTCATGAACTTTCCCTACTATGCCTTTAAATTTCATTTGACCGTATCTTACTCATTTCCTATTTGATTTCAGTAAACTTTAAATCATTATGATCATTATTTCGAGTATTACTGATATATCTTAAGAATCAAAACTAATTAATATTTTTGAAAACCCAAAAATACCCTTTCATATTATCGAATAAGCTTTCATTTTAAACAAAAAACCCTAAAAATCACACTTTTCAAACTTATCCAACAACCCTTAATATACCCCAAAGTGTTTATTTTACATGACTTGGACAAATATTTTAATAGAACTAATTACTATAATACATATTAAGTCAATATATAGGTATTTATTACGAAAATACATAATAAATAGTATACTAGTCTAATTGATTTCACAAAAAATCCTATGGACTCACAAAAATATGTAGTTTAATTATTTATCATGAATTACACTAATTTGGCTATGATTTATTTTTACAAAAATAGCGGTTTTAGCTCGAAATAGCAAAAAATTAGGAAAAATAGATAAATTTGTGTGTGAGATAAAAATTAAGTGTTCTAAATATCATTATAAACTTTCAAAAGTCAAAACATGTAGGACTCATTTATTAATTTTATCGAAAACTAATTATTTTAACAATTAGGTAAAACTGGTAGTTTTATTCAAAATAATTATAAAAAATATTAAAAACGCTTAATTTAAAATTTTTTTACCACAATTAAATATATATATTAAGTGTATTATATAAAAAAATTGAGCTTGAAACAATATCATCCAGTATTTATAAAAATTAGTTTAATTTTTATCTAAATATGGTATTTTCTTAAGGACCCTATATTTATACTAATTATTTAATTAAAATAAAATAATATACAACTAAAATAACCTTAAAAAACCAAATTTCATAATTAATTAATAATATTTTCTATTTTTTAGGTAATTAAATAAGTTACAAGCAGAAAATTAGTTTACCTAAACCGGTCGCCTCCAATCACCACTAAACTGCCGCAACTTGTCAGAAAAGATTCTCCATTCACCCTCTATTGAACCGTAAAAGGCTACTGCAATAGGATATCAACACTTTATTAAACTGACCTAGAGCAATTCCGACTTTATTTCTTGTTTTGTTTATATTTTATTTTTTTTCTAATTTTCTAAAATTATGTTATTGTGTTTTCAAGTTCTTAAAATATTACAAATAAGGTTTAGAGTCCTATTTATAACCTTTAGGATTTTTGTATGTAAGAAAGTAAAACAACAGATGTCAATTTCTCATTTTGCTAAGCGCCATGTGTCATCTTCAAATTAATCAAGTATTGACTCATATTTTCCAATTAATCCTAGGCTGCCACATCATTTGATGACTCATCCACTCATTTTTTTTAATTAACTTTCCATTATTTTACCATATTTTGATAATTTATTATTATTATTTGTATATATTTAATACATTTAATGTATAACACATGCAAATATAAGTATATTACGTATAATTCAACTTAATTTATTATTTTTTAAAGTTAATTAACTTATTTCAATATCTCGCTATATCTAAAAGCTTGAATTTCATATTTTCGATAATTATCGGCTTTATCGATAAATTGATATTTTTCTCAAATTAATATTGTTATATAGCTTATTTTGAGAAATTTACTTTACTTCAATTATTTCATCTAACTTTTCTAACCTTATTGTAAAGTTTGAAATAAAATAGATAAAATAGCCTAACTCCCTAAATTTAGAAGCTCAAATCCTAGAGTTATCATATAGGCTTGAAATTGTGAGGTATTACAAAATATCAAGACAAAGACACGAACAGTTTGGTAGTTACTTATGTTTTAGCAGCTTAATTGCCCTTAGTCACCATGATTTGCACATGGTTAAATTTAAAGGAAGCTACTTGTCACTAATGGTTCAACTACCTCCCATGTAGTTATTAAAATATGCTCTATAAATACAGGTAGACTACTATTTTAAGATCTCTTTGGACTCTTTTATTGATTTCACTCCCTTACATAGTTAAATGCTCTATTAACTTAAGTCAGTGTAATAATATCAGACAACCTTGATAGCCCCTTAACCTAACGTTTGCTACTTATGTAGATCTTAATCATCACCCTAATTTGTTCAAAAATATGAGGTTCAATTTATTAGTTAATATTTTAGAAAGTAAGCTAATGTGGAAATTAAATAAAAAATATATTACAAGCATAGGATGTGATGGATCCTGACCTCATTTCAAACTCTACAAATAACATCTTAGGTTCTTTCTTACAAGTAATTCTAGTATATGAGACCACTTGAAGCAAATGAACGGAGGAGCATTGCCTTTAGATCATGCCAGCATTTCCTAAAGACACTTAGCTTGACTTCAATTTCTTAATTATGCTTCAACAATGATGGATTTTAAAGAATAATGTAATCATGATTTTAGATTAAGATTAATTAAGAATAAACAAAGCCTAAATTAAATCTCACATCCCATTGGATAACTAAAGACCCAATCAACATTTTCATGATTGAGGGTAACCATTTGGCTATCTTAGTGATTGTTTGACCACCATCTCCCAATTTCGTTGGTCCATGTTTCCTTCAAATTTTTTAGTCTTATTTTTATCTATTCTATTTCCTTCATGCATTTGTTTAAAGTTCACTGTTTGGAAAACTATTTGTTTTATATCTTTTTTATTTCTATCTCAAATATGACGTTTTAGTAAATTGTCCTTTTTGTACCTTATCAGAATTATAGTGAAGATAATCCTGTAGTTAAGGATAAAGTTCAAATCGGGAAAGGCTTCCTAAGCGCTAAGGATGTAGTAAGTGACATGATTGGAAACTATTATCTAGAAGTGAAAGTTTATATATGCTTAATGGGGAAAAAAGGTATCGGAAGTATATTTTATTCATTGATAAAATAATTTTAATTAATTTTTCTGTAAAAATTAAATAAATTAAAGGGAAAACAAGTCGGATTTATTAGTTATTTAATTTTAAAAATGGAGTATATATACATTTATATTTTTATCTCTTTGATATCTTATTTTTGTAAATACATGATTTAAAGATGGAACTTTAAAAAAAAAAAAAAAAAAAAACACTAACTTAGTAGGTATTAGATAATTCAATTATGTTTTCAAAAGTAACTACATCTTGTTGTGTTCCAGAAGTTCTAGGACTAGCTGGGGAAAAGCATTTTAAGAGATTAGTTTTGTTAGTAGCAAGTTGTAAGTTTTGGTTCCACCTTATTTCGACAGTAATCCTCATAGGATTCATATAATAGGCTTACTTATTATTCGTTCCCAACTTCTTGTTTGTACTGCTTATGGTTGATACCGAGACTATAACCAATTGAAGTATAATTGAAAGAAACGGGGGAGTTAAAGCTTTTTCTTTTTCACTGGAAATTCATGAAAGAGATGGCTGATATAGAAAAGAATTACGAATTGCTTTTTATTTTGAAAAATTATTGAGCACCAACTTTGAAAAACATGTCTTGTACAAAGGCATGACATTGGATTTTCCTCAAGATGGGTGGAAATGGGAAAGGAGATTCCCAAAGTTCCAAGCTACTCTTGAATCCTATGTTGGACAAAAACAGTACCGTTTGAGATCGAAATTTACCGTAGAAGTCTCTGTCAAATGTTGAATATCCCTAAGCTAAGAGGCAGGCCTTGGGTTGGCAATTTGCTCTTGGAACTAACTAAAAGAGGCCAAAAACAATTCACTTGACCAAGTCACAAGGCAAGATACCCAATTAAAAGAACCTCACGCCGGTCATGGTCATGAAGATTACTTTTGTATGATGACTACAAGGCACCTATTTTGAGATTTGTTGATGTAGTGGAAGACAGAATCGATATTCATCACTATCATCTTCCGACATGGTACAAAGAACAGTTTTAAAGGTTGACATTTCAAACCAGAAATGCAAGAAGAAGCTCCTCAAAGCGGTTTCGGAACTACGAGGTAAATTAAAACACTCTCATTACCCTTTTCTGCCTTGATTTCCTAGTTTCGTTGCTTTCATGCATTATCATTGCCCAGGCCTCATATTTCAATATATGGCCCCATGTTCCATCCGGTGTCCTAAACACGTTAGCCATACCAAAGATAAATATGCCAAGTATCAAGGATGTTCTTGTTAGGATTTTATTGGTACTTGTCTATAATTCATTAAAACAAATGGCATGCTAGTATAGAATATATATATATATTTTTCTTTTTTTAACCTTTAACATTGCCCCATGTTGACATAGTAATTCTATTAATCCCTCTTTGGATATAAAACTTTTATAGTAGTTTCAATAACCAAAACTCAACTGTCATACTTTTATAAGCTTCTTAGATCACTACATTCGATTATTCCTTTTCTTATTCTTTTGCCATAGTATATATTATAACTTATAAATGGAAGATTTAAAACTAGTTTATGTTATTAGAACAATGATATTTATACTACTAGATTTAATACTTTTAACATTCCATTATTTCTTTTCAAATGACATATTTAGTGGAGACGATATTGTGTTTGATATTTTTTTTATCATCTTTCTTCTTTCAGGCTGTTTGTTACTCTTTTTTTTTTTTAACGAAAATGTCACTTTTTATACAACAATAGGAAGTTTATCGACAAACTAATATTCTTATTAATCCATCCTATATCAAAATATTATTTTGGTTAATGCAGGGATAGACAAGATTGAAGTAGATGCAGCTAAGAACACACTAACAGTCATGGGCAATGCAGACCCATACCAGGTTATCTTGAAAGCAAGAAAAGCGGGAAAATATGCGGAGTATTGGGCCGCCTCCAACCAAAGCAAGATGGGCCCAAAAAGCCCGAAGAAAAGAAGCCCGTTGCTAAAACGCACGATCTGAAAACCCAAATTCACACACCATACACCTGTCCAGTATGTTCACAAATGGCTATATGTTCAACCGCGGTGGGATGAACCCAACCCATCTTGCTCCATCTATCAATTAGTTGCATTTGTTGGACATGAAACTTCTTCCAAGCACTCTTAATATTTATCAACAATTATCAAATATTTGTGGTAACTAGAAACTTTTAATAGTAAGTAAGGAGTAATAGGAATGAAAGTCGCAGCTCGATATTCATCTTATCCTATTGAAAATTAATAGAGTAGGGTAGATTAAATGATTGGTTGATTTTAGAAAAGGAAACCATTTTCCTTAATCTTCATGCTCATGTTATGTTATAGGAATGAAAATTGCAGTTGAATATTGATCTTATCCAAATGAAAATTAATAAAGTAGAGTGGATTAAACGATTGGTTGATTTTAGAAAAGGAAACCATTTTCCTTAATCTTCATTCTCATGTTATATTTAATAAACTACTGCCACCCTTGGTCACTAGTTATTACCATTACTTATTGTTATCACCTGTTACTCAATATTACTTGTAATTACAAATAATCATTATCATTGCAGTATATACGACAATGCTAAAGATACATCATGGAAAATCGTCAAAAAAAATAAAATGAAAAATGCTCTTAAACACTTTATGTATTAAAATTTAGGGTAGACTATGGTGATGATTTAACTTTTGGATACACACATGAGATTACTTATATATCCTAGGTTGCTTGGTTAAACATAAGTGATTCAAAAGTCTTTTGTTATAGAAATAGTGTATACGTTAATGAAATTATGGATGGCAATTTATGTTAATTGACGTATTTTTTAGTTTTATTTAAACAGGTTTATATTTTGAAAAAATATCACCACCTAACCCATCTTACTCCATCATGTAAATGTTGGTTTAGGATTTAAATAATTCCTTTTTTTTGTATCAATTATGTACGTTTGTTAAACATAAAACTTTACTCGAGCGCTCTGAATATTTATAGTTATCCAATTCGTAGAATTATCAAAAATATTAATTCAAAATGTTGTGGTATCTAGTGGGTTGACTAGTTAGTCAGTGATAAGAAACGAAAATCGCAATTGGATGTTGATCATATCCAAAAGAAAAATAATAAAGTAACCTCAGAATTTTTGCTACCATGAAAATATAACGCTACCGTAACGCTATTACATCTAGATATTTATTTATTTAAAGTAAATCCAAACCGGTAATTATATTAAAATATTTTAATTTATAACTTAGACAACATGTTAATGTGTTTTATGAATAGCAAAAATGTGAAGAATAATAAAAAGTTAATATTAAATAATGAAAAAATTAATATAGAAAAAAATTCACTTTACATATGTGAGTTTTTAGATTTTGATATTTTGTATACTTGTATTTTTATTTTGGACATTTTACATATCAGTAATTTATTTATATTAATCACTACTAATTAATGGACATGTGTCGATTTTTGGTTAGTTGATTATATTTAATTTAATAAAAATAACATTATTATATAATTTAATTAAATAATACAATGAAATAAATGAAGAAAATTGAAATAAAAAAGAAAGAATGCTTAAGTTTAGTCATCTTCTCTGGTGATCCCGCCCAAATGCGACCTGCAACTTCCGGGCCATTTCTCCACGGAAAAAAAAAATAAATAAAAAAATACTTACAATCCATTAACCTATGAACATGACTTTCTCACCTGACCCACAACCTCCGACCGTGATCCGACTTGCAACCAGCGAATCCATCCACGCCCACCATTATTTCTCTCTCTTCTTAGTTGTTGCTGCCTTATTCTTATGATTTACTTTGCTTAATTTTTATCGTTAAAGCCATATATTTTGGCTTAATCTATTGAATATTTTTCTCAACTAAGAAAAGGCAAAAATTAATCAACATGGATTAACAATGGTTCATCTATTAAGATCACTCCCACATTCATTCTTCGCAAAGTAATATGACCTTTGACTTCATTCTCTCTCGTTCCATTTTCCATTAACAGGAGGTGTGATTTCTTTTCTTTTTTTTCCTTCTCTTTTTTCCATTTGTAAGTAAGTGCCAACAGAACATATTGACTCTCCCCTGGAACTTATTATTTGCTCAACTATTGTGTTTTAGTTATCACTTCTCTTGCTGCTACTTCACAACTGTTGACAAGAGAGAAGGCAAAAAGAAACACACGGTGAGAGTGGATGGCCGGTAGGCATGGTCGGGGTTGTTGGTCGGAGTAGTTGGTCAAATGATGTGGTCGTGGCGGTAAATTATACCGTTGGTATGTCGTAAATCCAATCGTCGTCATGATTTGGGTCACCGGAGAAGACTCACTTTAAGCCTGGTTCTTTTTATTTTTATTTTCTTTATTTCTTTTATTATTCAATAAACATATATAATATTATTATTATATTAAATTAATTATTAAGAACTAATTAGAAGGTATCACATTTCTACTGATTAGTAGCAACAGATAGAAATAAAACACAAGTATATCAAGTGTTAAAAACGAAAATACAAGTATATAATATGTCAAAGTTGAAAATCTCATGTATATAAAATAAAGTTTAACTAACAATAAAAGATATAATAAACAATTGTAAAACAAAAAATACATCACCTTCACTCTTCATCCTCTCTAAATGAAAGTATAAAACTTTTCGACATCAAGGTACATTTGCTTTTTTGCATTCATGATCAGCATAATCACTCAATGCTTCATCAGAGTATAATTTTTGATAATTTTTCTTACTTTTTATATAAAAATTTGGTATTATAGATGAGATTTAGGGTTTTAGTGAATTTGATTCATATGTTGATGGTAGTTATTAAGTTTTTTTTTTTTGTTATAATGTTGTTCTATTCAATTAATCAAAGTCACATCGGATTTGCTTTTTCATTCTTTTTTTTTTTTTATCTATGTTTGTAGGAAATTAAGGTTTATTTTATTGTGGATCAAGGGTTGTGCTATTGAGTGTAACTATTGTCTTAATTTATAAAATTATTGTAATTGAATGATACACTTTACTATTGACAAATACTAATTTACTATAAAGGTATCCATATTACTATAATGGAACTTTAATTTATTGTAAAGTAAAGAAAACTTACTTTACTGTGTTAAAATACTCACATTATTATAATGAAGCCTAATTTACTATATTTTAACCTTAATTTATTATAAAAGAACCATACTTTATTATGTTAAAATACTCGCTTTATTGTTATAAAAGCCTAATTTATAGTAATGGAATCCTAAGTTATTGTAAAGGAACTTACTTTACTGTAATTATAAACTCAGTTTACTGTAATGAAAGCCTAATGAAACCTTAATTTACTATAAAAGAACAATACTTTATTGCGATTATAAACTTACCTTCTGATAATGGTAGCCCAATTTATTGTAATGCAACCTTAATTTATTGCAAAGGAACCCTACTTTATTGTGATCATAAATTCATAATAGAAATCCAATTTACTGTAATGAAACCTTAATAATTGTAAATGAACACTACTTTACTATGATCACAAACTTACTTTACAGTAATCATAAACTTATTTTGCTATAATGGAAGCTTAACTTACTATAATGAAAACTTAATTTACTATAAAAGAACTCCATTGTAGTGTGATCATAAACTCACTTTATTATAATGAAACTTAATTTACTTTGAAAGAGTACTACTTTATTGTGTTAAAAACTCACTTTACTACAAAAACAAACCTAATTTACTATAATGGAACTTTAATTTATAGTAAAGGAACCTTACTATATTGTATTAAAAATCTCACTTTTTTCTACGTAATGGAAGCCAATTTACTATAACGAAACCTTAATATGCTATAAAGGAATATTACCTTACTGTGATTATAAACTTACTTTATTAAAATGGAAGCCCAATTTACTTTAATGGAACCATAATTTACTATAAAGGAACACCACTTTAATACAATCATAAACTCACTTTACTATAATATAAGCTCAATTTATTGCAATGTGACCTTAATTTATTGTAAAAGAACCCCACTTTATTATGATCATAAACAAACATTACTGTAAAGGAAACCCAATTTATTGTAATGAAATATTAATTTATTGTAAAGGAATTCTATTTTTTACCATGATCATAAACTCACTTTACTATGATGGAAGTCTAATTTACTTAAAATAAAACTCTTAATTTACAATTATAAAAAGAAAAAAAACACTTTACTATGATCATAAACTCACTTTATTGTAAAGTAACCTCATTTTATTATGAACTCAAATTTACTATAAAAGAGCCTTAACTCTATTGTTATGATCATAGTAAATTGGGCTTCCCTTACAGTAAATTAAGGTTTCATTTTAGTAAATTGGGGTTCCATTACAGTAAAGCGAGTTTGTGATCATAGTAAAGAGATGTTCCTTTACAATAAATTTAGGTTCTATTATAGTAAATTGGGCTTCCATTACAGTAAAGTGAATTTGTGATTATAGAAAAGTAGTATTCCTTTACAGTAAATTAAGGTTTTATTACATTGAATTGGGCTTCCTTCATAGTAAAGTGAGTTTATGATTACCGTAAAATAGCATTCCTTTGTAATAAATTAAGGTTTCATTACAATAAAATTGGGCTTCAATCATAGTAAAGTTTGTTTATGATCATAGTAAAGTGGGATTCATTTACAAGAAACTTGAGGTTCCATTACAATAAGTTAGGCTTCTATTATAGTAAAGTGATTTTATGATCATAGTAAAGATTAGGCTTCCATCATAGTAAAGTTTGTTTATGATCACAGTAAAGTGGGGTTCATACATAAGAAACTTGAGGTTCCATTACAATAATTTAGGTTTCCATTATAGTGTTGGTAACCCCTAAAACCCTCCTTGTGGCATACCTACAAACACATTTTCACTTGGCTTTACGCTTTTTTCTTTTAATATCACGTAAATGAGTGCCAAATTCATTTATAACAGCATACCAATTGTAGAAATCACATGCTGTTGAAAAAAAATGCAAACTTTTAACCAACTACATGTTTAATTGATTGCAAATCTTTATGCGATGACAAATTATCAATGGTGATCACATTCCTATGCCAAATAGAATCATCTCCTAAAACACCTTAAGTTAGTTTAACATTTTGTTTTCAATCATAAAATACTTAGAATAGTATAGTTAGAAATTGAAATTAAAGTTTCGATTTAATTGTTCTTTTTAACATCCTTATTTTATGTATATAGCTAGCATATTAAATTTTATTTTATGTATGGAATACAATAATTTTTTTATTAGTACTTTACATTGCGATATTATATAAAAATCTATTTTTCCTATGCAGTATTTATATATATATATATATATCCTTATTTTTTTTCTATATTTTAATGTTGTCCTATATTTTAGAAGGTTCTAAAACCTATCCTAAAACCCTACTCCAACCCCTAATTCTTTTCTTTTCTAGCCGCATTTTTTTTCTGCTTTCTCTTTCTCCGTCGATTCTCACTCTACTAAGATCCTCTCCTATCCCCTGTATTTCTTCCCTTTGTCCCCTAAGAATCCCTTACCCCCCTTCAAATCTCTCCCTCATTAACCCTCTCTTCTTTCCCCTCATAATTGACTCAGATCCTACAGCCTTTGCTACTTCCATACTTCTCTCGCCCTCCCTCCATTTCCATTTTTTTTTCCTTCTACAAGCTCCCCAACCGAGCATTTTAGCAATAGTAGTAGCCAAACCCACCATCTACTTTTAGTCAATTTCAACCACCTTTTCCCTTTTCATATATACCCTATTCTCACTGAATTCCCTCTCGTCAGTCCTCCCAATTTCCTAAATTCAATTGAAAATCTTTTGGTAGCTCTCATTTGAATTCAGTCTAGGATTTACTCGCGAGTAGGTTCAGTTATTTTCGTTTGGTTGCATTCTAAATTAACTTCGTAAATATCATTAATTAATTATTTGAATATATTGTTTTACGATTTATAATTTTGTATTGTTGTTATTTTTTTTTTAGGTTCTCGTTTATGCCTTTTGGTGAATTTTCTTCCCAACTTAGATTTGGTTTCAATTTCATTTTTGGTATGGTAAATATAGTATAATACTCTGTTATTATTATCTTATATTTTGTATATATATATATATATATATATTTTATTCCGCTGTTAATGTTGATTTAAGTTTTGTTGGTATTCGATTTTAGCTTTAAAGTATTTAGTTATCATGTTATATAGTGTTATTTTATATAAGAGTTATGATTAAAGTATATGTTATCGTTTTTTATGCTATTAGTTATAGATATATTTTGGGGCTAATTTTTCTAATTTCTATCGCATTCATGTGAGTCACTAATTTCTGTTTATTTGTAGGTTATGTTAGTGATCATATTTTATATGATAATCATAAATGTTTGATCCGGTGTGTTATAATACTATATTGTGGTTAGTATGTCTTATTTTTTATATCAACGGTATTTCGATCTAAGTATTTTTTTCACCTTAGTATTATGAATGTATAGTATATTTTATCATATCTCGAATTATTGATTATAGATATATATATATGTATATTGGGGCTAAGTTTCTGATTATTTATATAGTATGTTAACGATTGTACTTTACATATGTCCCTACTACCAATTAGTATGCTACGAATCTTTCTATAATTAATATGATTTATTATTATTATTATTATTATTATTATTATTATCAATGTTTTCATAATCTAACTATTTTATCACACTAGTACTGGTATATATATGTGGCATATCATATATTATATAGTATGTCCATTTTATTTGTCGATGATTACTATGTCATTCCTTACAAGTTTTTACAAATTATGTTAATTTTCCAGTAAGTAAGTATCATTTATTTATCATATCAGTTTGATAACCTATATGATTTGATACTCCAATTATGTGTCCATTTTTTTTATATACCTTCTTATATATATATATATTATGTACTTTATGAGTTACTATAAAAGTGATCTTATATATATAGTTATGTTAGCTTTTTAGTTTACTCATATTATGTTATTACTATTATTTTGACTTAACGTTTTCTTTCAGAACCTTAATTAAATAGATCTTAAGCTCTTTGATAACTCTTAGGTAGGACTTAGTCTTGGAAAGTAAGGGTTAACGTGTTACTTGTTTTCATTTAGATTCATGGTGTATGGTTTCCTTTATCGAGCTTTGGCTATTATTTGGGTTTGAGATTAGAGTATTGTTTTTGAACTTGGAGTGAATCTAAGTATGTGGTGTTGATTGTTATTTGTGTTTAATAGGACTTAGTAATCAAATCAGACTAACTTAAATTCGGCCCAATTAAACTTAATTGCTGGTTTTGTTTGTCCCGCTCTCTCTAGGGGGCCGTAATGGCAAATTTCTAGAGGAGCAACTACTGATCATATGTGAGGTTTTCCTAGTAAACTTTTACATAAGACAACGCAGCTAGAATATTAGGTTCTAGACTCTAATTTTTTAGCATAAAGGATTTAAAGGAAAATGTATAATTATATCCACCTACGTATGTGGGCAAAGACCAAGTGTGGTGGGGTTTAAACACCCTTTTGTTGTTTTGTAGGGCTAAATTGAGATAATTAAACTGCTGATTGTATTATCTTATATTGATTGATATCTGTATGTAAATGATTTGTTTAGCATGCGTATGTATTTGTACACCCGTACTGGACTTCAATTCATTCTTTTCTCTTTTCGATTCTAGATCTGAGAACCTTCTTATTTATGAGGAGCTGTTTATTGACGACATCTAGAGGGAGGATGGAGTCAAGTATCTATATTTTTATGATGACTAGATAGGATGATATCTATGTTACCGATGGTTTATGTTTTGTTAGGGATTTTGTATTTTGAGGAGATGGATTCTATTCGATATTTGAAGATTTCAGTCATTTGACATATTTTATGTTTTGGCTATAAGTCAGGATACTTCTTAACTTTTGGATGTTACATGTTTATATGGGGCTATGAGTGGATGCAGTTTATCACTCCTTTATGGATATATATATATATATTGTATATTGTGATTTTTCTTATTTTGATTGTGGACATAGAAAACCTTACATATTCCAAACTACCCGGGATATGTGGCGAGTTGTAGCACCATTTAGGGTCTAAGGGCATTACATCTCCTCTACCATCACCTAAGACTAGAATTTCATGTACTTCATCATATTTAGCATCAATTTCAATGTCATGATCATGAATATCATATCTTTCTTCACTATCACCAGTTAAATCAAATACATGTCTATTAGAATCCATATTCAAATTACTAGATTTATTATTATTATTTGTTCTTGTTTTTTTTTGAGGTCTTTAGCATTTATGTAGGGTTTGGGAGTCAAGAATTATGTGCTTTCTATTGAAGGGAGAGGACCTTAACTAGGAAAAATTTTATTTGTGCAAGTCTTAATTCTAGAAAATTGTTGACCATTTGGCATTACCATCAATAGTTTAGTACACATAAAAATAAAAAAACTATCAATAGTAGTATTCTCTACTTCAATAAACTTTAGCTTTTGTCCAATTAAACATGATTATCACAATATCTCCATTTAACTTGGTGGTAAATCAATGCATTTAGTTTTTGATAGAAATAAGAAAGTTTTAACAAATTGACTTTGTTCATCAACAAACTGCATAAAAAACAATTCAATACTTAGCTAATAATGGTTAAATAATAAGCTTCATGTTGTAATTGCTTTCTTAAATGTTGCTATTTGCTAGTTGTTTAGAACTGATTATTCACCTATAACCTAAAGTGAAGTAGACTTGACTTGGACTTTTACTAATCATGCAATTTAGCCTACTAAGGGACAATTAAAATTCTCTATCCATATATCAATCTCTTCAAAGAGATATTTGAAATGGTTTTTCCTCACTCTTAGTTGAACTAAATAGCAAGAGAAGAGGCTGCAATAAGGTTGGGGCTACTAGGTTGAATTTGGTCTCAAGAGGAGTGTTGTCTCTATTACATAACCTTGAGTTGGGTTGTGAGTTATTGTATTGTGATGAAACTCCTCAGCTTGGACTAAAGGGGTGAAATTTCTTCAATATCATGAATAATTGAACAACGTGGTGTGAATCACATTTGTTCCATTGCATTGTACTTAACTAATTACTAGATAAACTTGCTTGTGATGTACTTATATACTCTTTAATTTCCATCCCTCTTATTGATCAGTAGTTGCTCACAACTTTATTAATTCTTTTGTAGATCTTAAGTAGAGATGCAGTGTTATAGATATCCTCAGGTTAGTAGATTATGGGGCTAGGGAGTTTCTTTTTTGACTTTTTCTTTTTGTTTTAGGAAATTAGTTAGGTCACTCTAAGTGACTTGGTTGATTTTAGTTGTTAGTCTCCAATAAAAATAGCTAAACATAAAGCCATATAGGCACTTCTTGTAAATATAAGCTAATTATATGTATAACTTAAGGAACCATCTTATAGGTTTATACATAAAAATACATGTTGAGCAAAACACTTCAAAGTAGCTTAATCATGTACGTCTTTTATAGTTCAAGTTTAAGATAATAGCTGAGTAATTAGATTCTATCTTAGACATATTTATATGTTGAGATTGTTATAACTTCATTACTTCAAGGCATGACAATACACAATAATATGAAGTAATGGGATTAAGTATAAGATTAGGGATTCTAAGAAAACTTGGATTAAATTTTTAGAATTATTTAATTCTATTGGGAGCTACAACTGATTAGAAGATTAAGTTACTCTTAAAAATTAACTAATTATTACTTAGTAGTTAAAATTGATCAAAGGATCAATGTACTTTTAGAAACCATGAAATTAATTAAATGAAATGAGAATTTGGATAAAAGAAAATTGGATAAAGTACAATTCAAATTTTGCCATTTAAATGGTTAAGTCTATAAGCCTAATGGAGAGGGCTTATTTTCTTAAATATTCATTTTAGGCCTACGAGATCAAAAGCCCATGTATACACTTTCATGTGTATAGGTGATTTGTATTTCTATTGGTTAGGAATGATTGAATTTTTATCCTAGGAATGATGGATATAAGTAGTCTATTTGTCTTATTTACTAGCTCTGATTCAATCTTCTAATTTAAGTGTGCAAGAAAGTATAGATAAATCATTCTTTAGCTAAGACATATCCTCCTTAGATGTTCTTGAAAGATGCAAGTCATCATGCATTAAGATACCTTAACCCATACATGGCACCATCTTAAGACCTCTTTACCATTGTATTTTACAATATTTCCTTTTACCTAACATTATAGCTCTTACTTAATTTTCTAAATGAAAGAGAAACATTTTAATTATAACGGGTTCTAGCCTACTAGTCACATAAAAATTGACTTTAATCCTAATTAGTATAATGATATGCACAAAATACTAATTTGAAAAAATAAAAAAACATATATGATACTAGAAAGTGTAGTAGATTGCATATATAGCAATAAAATTGGAAAAATTACATGAAAAGGGTTGAATAGTTGGAGTTAAGCCTAAATATAAATAGGAGATTAAACTTTTAAATGGTTAAAATAAGATATCAACATTAAATTAAATAATTCAAATAGGGAATTTTGTCAATTAGTTTGCAACTTAAAGGTTTTTCTTCTTATTTCCTTCTTTTCTTTTGTCCCTTAGGTAAAGGGCAGCCACTTTAAGGTAGGGGTAGGTTAAACAACCCACTTTTTTTAGTGGGTTGTAACCCACTTTGTTAAACTCAACATAGTCAGTTGTGCTAAGGTTAGAGAGTAGTTAATGGCCACTTATAGGGGTATGGCGACCCTTCCCAAGTAGCAGCCTACCCCCGAGTCTTAAGTGGTTGGTTTTAATTGTTTCCACCCCCTACCCACTTTATTTTCTTAGGTTTATTAATTTTTTTTATAAATTGTATGTACTTATATTTATTTACTTTATAATTTATACACTTTTGTATTTATTTTTTATATTTTTTTATTTATATAATTTTATAAATTAATTTTCCTTTTTTATTTTTTTCTTTTGCAAAAAAAATAAAAATGTAGGTGTTAAGTAAGCATCATCTAATCGTCACATGTTATGTAATGGCACATGAGATCTTTTTAATAGCGTTATAATAGTTAATTAACTAAATCCCCTATTTGAATAATTTAGTGTAACGATGGTCCCTTATTTTAATGACTTCACAATTTGATCTTGTTTTTAAACTTAACTCCAAACAATGACAACACATAGAAGCCATATGGGATGGGACTAGCCCCCATCTATCTTATTCATTCTTATATTAGGTAAAACAAAATTTATGAATTTGTAAAATAAATATTCTCCTAAGTAATCTAAGTAATGTAAATATCAACACCTAAAGAATCAAATCAATGAATTGGAAAATTGAGTATTAAGATTAGACGTTAGCAATTATGATATTAAAATATACCATATTTGATCATTAGATTTTCATTGGTTTAGATTATTTCCCTTAAGGTCTCTCTTTTCTGTTGCTTTGCTAAATATTAGTAAGAGGTTCTTTTTTTTTTTTCCTATCGCCTTTGAATGTCCGCATTCATCTATTAATACCAGTCCTTATGTCACATTTGGTACATGATAATGGACATGAAATGGAATTGTGATTATGATATCTATCCCCTTTGTCATATTTGGAATTACTTCAAGAAGGTAAGATTGCGATTTCTTAGACTTGGTAATTCCAACTTTTTAAGGAGGAATTCACCTTTAAGAAGGAAAAATCACAATTTCACTTTGCCTTCAATAATTATCATTGACTAAAATTAGTTATTTAACCTTGAAACTAATTATAACATCTAATAATTAGTGGAATTTTTAATAAATAATCTTACATACACATTCTATTCTAATTCATTCCATGAACATTTCCTAAAACTAGATATCATTACATTCTAGATTCAAAACGATTTTCCCTCCCAAAATTTGTGACATAAACAATAGTTAAGTTACATCTAGTATTAATTTGTATAAGTTAACATGTGGTATTACTATTTTGCCACTAGTTACAAATGTCTATCGTATCCTACTATTAGTATAGTAATCTAGATGCTAAACTAGGGCTTTTGTTTCTCTTTCCACTCTCATTGTAACATTTTCATTCTACCTCTTGAAATTTAACCTTATCCTTAAGGTTTTAGTGTATATAAGGCTCCTTGAATGTTAGCCAATCTTCTTAGGAAGCGTTTTCAAGTGCTACTCTATGCTATTATACCAAAACTTGAGGCACCTCTCAACTCCCTCTAAAAATCACCCATGTAGTGACAATACTTAAGGGTGTAACTATAGGATGACTCCTTATAGTTTCAATAGGAAACTTTACTTTAAAGAAGACAACATAGATTCGTATGCCTTTTTGAAAACAAAAGCATGAAAAACATTATGGATCTTAGTATATGTAAACTTGTTTCTTGGATTCTTTCAACTCTTCTAGCATTTTTATAATTTTTATGTAATCTCATCAAATAAATTTTTTCTTGTAGTAGTTCATACTTGGTTTTACATTTTAGTTTTCTCATCTTGTTCAATCATTTTCCCTCAATTCTTGTTCCATCTGCCTTAGTCTTAGTCTATGAGATAGGCTTATAATGATTCATGTAAAAAAGAAAGAAAATGTTATTTGCTCTTATGAAGTTGTCGCCCATTTAGTTTAAGAAGGAATTAGATTGACTATGACTTAGTGGAGGTCTAAAACAATTATAAAGGTACTCTTATGATGTTAAATTTTGATCCCAAGATAGAAAACAACTGTAGTTGCACTGTTAAGGATATGGAAATCTTTTGAGTTCCATCAAATTACTTCTGCTGAAAGGGTGTTCCGATGTCTAATAAGGTGAAAATTTGGCCTAAAAGGATTATATATGTAGCTTTCTCAAGGATATGCTACTAAGAAAATTTACTCAATAAGAAGGATCCATGATGGTATTCATTTTGAGACATATGATCATTTACAATTATCTAGTTTCGGGTATATTTATCTTTTTACTTTTGCATGCTTTAGTATCTTAAACTCATCTAACTGTTTTGTAAACAATTGTGGTAACATTTTCTAGTTTGATTTTCAACTCCTATATCTAGTCTTAAGGAAGCATAATTCATATTTAAGAACAATAGAGGAGTTCATGGATTAGTGCATCAAGCATAGAAAGGATTACCGATTGAGCAAGCAGCAAGAAGAATTGCTAGATAATACAAAGTTAAGATCTCTCATAATGAGCTCATCAATATTCATCTATTAAGTGTTAAGTATTTGATGAGTGTATAAATGTACATGTTTTATAGTTGATTTTACAATACGTTTATAGGATTTTTCAAAGTGTTTATATTGAATTTGATTCTTAATTAGTTCATATTTTCATTTTAGGTTTTCTTTGACTGATTTGAAGAATTTGATCAAGTTTTCGAGTTAACGATTATAAGTTTTAAAGCTTAGGAAAAGATTATACACATGAATAAGGACCTTGAACTGAAATCATGCGTAAAAGAGCAAGGAATTAAGAAAGAATTTAGCTATCGAGAAGATCACGCCAAGATCATTAGTGTGATCTTTAGGCATAATTCTCCTATTTCACTTATCTACAGTTTTGAAGAGAAAGATCATGGGTAGGTGTCACGATCGTAATCTTAGGGTGTGAATATACTATTCCTTATGTATCTTCTTATTTTTGAAAAGATTTTAAGCTTAAATGTCGTCATACTCCCAAAAAAAAGGAGTCATAATAGTCTTGTTATGTAAATTAATTTAAGATAAAAGATGTTTTTATAGCTGCTATCGTAGATATAGCCTACACAAGGCTTACTTGACTTAACTAGCTTAAAGCATCTAATTTGGCATCTATTATAAATAAAACTTGTGGTATAGTTTTCTAAAATGGTTGGTCGAAACAACATGAGGTACATTCCATAATATCGTACTAATATTTACATCATAAGTTCCAGCTTTTCATAAAAAGTTCACAAAGGCCATAGGTTCAGTTGGTTATACACAAGTAAAGTTAGGCATTAGTAGGTTGCTTAGGGTAACCTAGTTAGTTTCCTCAAAAGTTAAAAGACCAAAAACAGACATCATGTTTCAGTAGTTTCCATGTTTCGTCACTTACCTAGCCCATTGTGTACTAACCTAAGAGTGGTTATGGCATTGCATCTTCAATCTTTAGTGAACACCTATGAAAGAGTCTATAAGGATATAAGCACAACTAGCTCAATAAGTGGGATGAACATAAAAGAGTATAATAAACACAAATAGAGTTTTCAACCATTAATGAAATGCAATGCAATAAACCAAATGAAACATCACACAATGTTATCTGGTTAATTGTAAGGTTAAAGAAATTAAGTTTACTCTAACCTGAATTGAGGAGTTTTAACATGACTTAATCCAGACTAAACCTAAGCTTATGCAATAAAGAATACTCTCCTCTTGAGACTACCTTCTAACCATTATTCTCAACTTTATTGTGACCTCCGCTCTTATCACTTATTTCCATTAAGAGTAGGGAAATGGCCATTTCAACTATTACTATCGATGGGGTTGACATTTAGTTTGACACATCAATTGTTCCCCTAGTGTGTTGTTACCTATGTTTGGTTAGGTTATGGGTTAGTCCTTAGTTAATTCTAATTAGCAATGGTCAACAAATATTTACATAGAGTAAACCAAACAAATTCATGCAATATACTACTCTAAATCTAGAAATCAGTAAATTAATCATACGTAAAGCATGCGTACGTACAACTAAGTTACAACCATGACTAAATGCACTCTTAGGCCTCTAAGTAATTTGACATAATACTCTACCATGCTACAAAGCATGGATCTCATCTTACTTAAACTTTAGTAGTTCACAACTCTAAATCGTCACTCTTGTGATCTTTAGTTATCCTTACACATATAGAATAGATTAGTTTTTATCTATGTTCAAGCCTTGAATTAGTTGTAACTAATTCATTTTATATGAATTTAATTACTTTGACATTAGTTTTGCTAGCCATTTTTACTAAAGTCTTAGGATTTCTTAATCGGATTGCTAGTTTTTATAAGTTATTTTAGTCTATACGATCCTTCGAGTTAGGTTTTGGATAAAAAAAATCCGCTAACTTACTTTCTGAGCTATCTAGGGGCCATTTATTATGCCAATTTTACCCTTTAGATTAACTTTTGAGTTTACTTCATTTTAAGTCTCTAAACAAGGTACTCTCTAAGTTACCCCCTAAGTACATTTAACTTCATAATTTTTAAGAAATTTACCTTTTGACTTAGTCTCTAAGCTCCCTTATGGCTATAATTCACATGTAAATTTCCTTTAACTTAACTTTTGAGTAAAATGCTAGTATGCTATTCACTCATAAAACCTTTAAATTATCATTTGCTTCCTATAAAACTCCATATAGCTAATTGATTTGTTCAGGTAGGTTCCAAAAATAACCAATAAGGTGGGGAGTTGATGAGTAGGGTTGAATTGGTCATAATAAAACTTTGAATTTTTTCGGAAAATAAGATTAAAGAATGTACCCTTTGATTACTTAAGTAAGATTAGGCTTGAAACAATATATGATCAACAATAAAATATGAAGTAAAAAGAGAATAGGGATGAGAAGATTAGGTAAGGGTTTCTGGTGCTTCAGCCTTATGCCTACTGCACTTTTCGAGCTCTATTGATAGGGACTCAATAATCTTAACCGATATCATTCCACTATCTTCAATAAGAAAGAAACAATTACAAGTCATTCTACTCTATCTCACTAAGCTACTCTTGCTTATACATAGATCTATAGAAATTTGATTCTCTTTCTCATAAAGCCTATCACAAAAACAATTATGTTTATAAAAGCTATGAGGGTAGAATACAAAGATCCTCTCAAATAAAGTACACAATGAAATCAGAATATAAAAGTAGACTAGATAGTGTTGTCTTTGAATTATCTCTAATATTAAGCTTTCATAAAATGAATGATGCTTTGACTAGCTAATCTCTTTCTTGAAAAGTTTGAACTTGTCTTCTTTTATATCTTCTAATGTAATGTCTCTTTGCTATAATTTTGGATAACTCTTGATCAAATCTTGACTTAGCTGTTGGTTATTGTAATCCCTTAAGTTATGAAAAATTAATCACTTGAATTTGAATGTTGCACTTCTCATTTTTTTTTTTTTGAATTCTACAAGTACTCTTCAATAATTGTTTTATTTTCATCTTGTAATTCTCTAATATGACTTTCAAAAATTGAATTCTTTTGAAAATAAATATCTCCTAAGAATTAAGAGTAAACCTTGATGCTTGATACCTTCAAATTTGAATGTTAAAACTTCTAGAATAATCTTGCTACTATCTTGCTTGTTTGTACTCCATTGATTCTGATATAATCAAGTAAACAAGCTTTGAAAAAATGTTTATGATAGCTTCTTTGGATTTGATAAAAATTTACATCAACAAGATAAGATTCATCTTGATCTTATCACATCTTCATGTATGTGTCTTTATCCATTCTTGTTTTAAATTTGAATAAAGATCTAATTTGAATTCCTTAAAATTCTCTTCATATCTTGATAATAATCCTTCAATAATCTCATGAAACTCTAACAAAAATCCCTTCAATAAAATATGCCCATTGTTATGAGATATCATATCCAATCAAGCTTATTCTTAAAATAAATATTTTAATTTGAACTTAATACCAGTGGATTTGATTAACCAACTTTGTGGAACATGTTGGATACATTATCCAAATATATCTAATAAGTGAAGTTAAGCCTTCAAACACCTGTAAAGCCTAAAATACTTCTTGAAAATTCATCTCTATAACTTCTGATATTGTACTTGAAGTTCAGGATTTGTCTTTAATTTTATTTTGATTTTCAAAATCAATGTGAAGACAAAATTCTTATCTTTTGTTTATTTACTTGTACACTTAATAAACTTGTTAGATATCTTTACTCTTTTTGTTATCTTCAAAACATTTATGAGAGAACTCAACATTTCCACCTTTTTTCATTATAACAAAACCTTGTCCAGAAAAATATTGAAGAATTTATGAAAGGTTTTGTAATATAAGTCATCAGTTCTTAACAAATTTAATCAAAGTGTTTTAAGTCCAAAACTTTTCCAAAATTCTTTTATATCAGTTCTCATTCTTAACGAGTCATCAATATTTTTGAATATTTCTCCCCTTTTTGTTTTTATCACTCAGTTTTCACTCCCCTTGAATTTGATACGGGTAAAAGATTGATAATAATTTGGCGAAAGAAAAACTGATATTCCATAATCAAGACTGAATATATCAGTTTGATTATGAATTAGACCTTGGACATGATTCTAATAGGAAAGAAGTAAAATAAACTTAAACATCTAACGTTAAACATAACACTAAACAAAAATGCAGAAACAAACTTGAAACAAGTAAACAGTATAGCTTTCTACTTTTTCTTCTTAGGGTAGCTCTTCTTAATCCAAGGAGAGTGCCATAAGAACATGGTTGTTTAGGTGGTGAAGGTAAAGTAGACTCCTTCCATGGCAGCATTAGAATAGTTTTTGAAGGACCTTATGGTGGTAATTCCTCTAATGCTTTAGCTTATGGAGATGGGACTTTTGTAGTTAGAGGTGAGGATTGTGCTTTTAATGCTGTAGAATCAAGAGATTATTGTTGTTGTTGTTATGTTGGAGCTAGAGGTTGTGAAGATGATGGATGATTAGTTTGATCGTAAATTAGAGGATTAGAGAGTGGAATCTTGGGCTCCACAAATGGTTGAGGAGATGATTTCTTTAATGAAGTGAGAGGTGTTAGAGAATGCTCGATGATGGTTTTTTATATTCTTCTTTCAAAGAAGCCTAGAGTTGACTCAGTAGCTAGTTCATTTTTGAATCAATCATAAACTCAATCTCCTTCCTTAGAAGTTTCTTCAAGTCCTTTTACATGTGGTTTTGAATTTGAATTTAAATCATCTTCTAATTTAAGGACCTTCACTTTCTCCTTAATTTCAAATTTTCCTCCTATACTGATCTCATAATCCTTCTTGGATTTCTTTTTCTTTCCTCATGAAATTTCCTTACCCTTTATCTTCTTAAGGGTTTTCTTTACAGGTTCTGATTTAAGTTTTGAATTAAATTTTGTAACAGCTTCTAATAACTCCTCATCAAATAGTGCTCTAAGCAGCCTGCTCTTCTTATGTCTATCATGGACATAGAATGCTTAATCATTCTTGTATCGAATTTTGTACATTACATTAATACCCATGTGATGGTGATGATCTCCTCCCATACGAATGGGTATTTCCTTACTTATTACCTTTAGAATCTTGACTCTCTTAAACTCAAACAACTTCATTAGCAAATTCCCATATGACCTCTGTCTCCTTGTCATGAAATCATGTTTGATCATTTATGTAGTAATGTTCAACTTCTTCTTCCTCAACATGGCTAAGATAACCATGGCATTTTCCTTTGAAATACTAGTTATACTTCCCTTCTTTGGAAGTATACAACTAATAACCAACTTGTAGAGTATTTATATAATTAGCCTTAAATTAAAAATACTAACCTCCTTTCTAAGCTAAATCTCCTTATCCTTATTTAGCTCCTCAAAAGTTTGTTTCCTTAATCATTTCATTAACTCCCTATCGTTATTCATTTTAAGAATTCCAAAACAATTTTGAAGATCCTCTTTTGAAATTTCCAATTTCTATCCATCTACGTTGGACAACTACATTTCCCTTTGGTCCATATCAAGATTATCATAAAATTCAATCAATATTTCACCATGCACAACAATCTCAATTGTTCAAATGTTCTTGCATCCTAAAAAATCTAAGAACTCATCTTAGTGGAAGCCATTCTTTTCGAAAAATTCAAAGTCTACTATGCTTGTCTCTATGAATTGTTTTTGTTTAGAAGATGAAACATACATAGTTCTAGGCCTTACCCTTTTCTTATCGGCTTTAATTCGCTTAAAATGATTACAATGGTCTCTACTTTTAGTTCGAATTCTAGATTCGATTTTGCCTGTGGTTCTGACTTAGATTTTGACTTTTTTCCTTTTTCCTCAATGATTTCCCTTCTTCTTCAGTTTCCTCATCATCCTTAGACTATTGTTTTGACTCCTCATCAGTTTTAGTAATTTCTTCACTCAAGGAACTCTTAAACTTATCACCATTTCCCTTTTCTTTGCTAGTGGTTTTAGTTTTACTTAGGGTTAGGGTTAAGGTTTCCAAAACTAAGGTTTCTTTAAAATTTGAGGGTTTGCCTACTGGTAAGTATGGGTTCTCCTTTGTGTTCTTCGGACCCTTCTTAGTTTTAAGACTAAAATGTAAGGATTTTCTTGGAGCCATGAGAGAAATGAGAGGGAATGAGCTTTAAAAAAAAATAAAATTAGAGAATGTAAGGGAGAATAAGGAGATGGATTGCAAAGGGAGTGGTTTGCAGTTGTGAGTAAGTGGCGATTTAAGGAGATAAAAAATAGAATGTGGTGAGAAGATCATGAAGAAGTGGATAAATGGAAGAGAGGAAATAGAATTTGAAATAAATTTATAATGAGAGAGAGAGATATGACATGCGTGAGAATGAAATGAAATGAAATAGATTACAAAATCTAATAACTCACTGGACGTAGGAGAGATGCATACATGAAAATGAAAAAGTGGGAGAAGTGACTGTTGAAAAGCTGACGTGGGAAGAGCTTAAAAAAATAGCTCATTTATTACTTCCAATATTAAAAATTAAGATCAAATTAACTCTCCTTAATTTTACAAAAAACTATTTTCCTAATATTCTATGTGAAGTGATTAATATTATTTTATTAACTAAAATTTGGTTATAAAATTTACAACATAAATTAATAAGCTACAAAAAAATAACAAATAGCATAAATTTACATATGCACATGATTTACATCAATTTCAAAAATTAATTAAACTACATAACCATGAGAATAACATACATAATTTCTACATCATACTAACTATTCAAATATCCATGCAAATGGATAGCAAACACTAATTTCATTTTTTATAAAATCGAATTCGGTCTTATTAAGAGACTTAGTGAAAATATTAGCTAACTGATTCTGAGTTGATACAAATTCAATATTTATATCTCTATTGTTAACATGATCTTGTATGAAATGATGTGTTATCTCAATGTGCTTAGATCTAGAATGTTGCACTGGATTTTTAGTTAAGTTTAGTTAATTGCACTTGTATTATCATATTTTATTGGAATATTTTTCAAATTTAGCTCATAATCAGATAAATTGTTGCTTAATCCATATAATCTGAGCATAATAATTACCAATTGAAAAATACTTAGCTTCAACTATAGATAGGGCAATAGAATTTTGCTTCTTGGATGACTAAGAAACTAATTTATCCCTTAGAAACTGATAGGTAACTGAGGTACTTTTCTTATCTATCTTAAATCTAACATAGTTAGCATTTGAGTAGCTAATCAAATAAAAACTTTTCATTGACTTTCTTACTTGAATCATTAGTATCTAAACTTATTGAGGAAGCCATGGGTATAGATATATCTTTGACATTTTCCATACCAAACTTCTTTAGGATTTGCTTAGTATATTTCTCTTAATCCACAAAGATCCCATGATTGGTTTGTTTGATTTGAAGTTGGAGAAATAAGTTCAGGTCACTCATTAATGACATTTCAAATTCAACTTGCATAAGCTTACAAAACCCCATGCAAAATGTTTCATTAGTATATTCAAGAATAATGTCATCAACATATATTAAGACTACTAGAATATCATGATTATAGTGTTTAAGAAATAAGGTTGTATCTACTTTACCCTTTTGGAATCTATTCTTAATTAGAAAGTCATTTAACCTCTCATACCAAGCTTTAAGAGCTTGTTTTAATCTATATAAGGCTTTCCCTAATCTATACTTATAGTCCTCTATAAGTAGATCTTCAAACCTTGGAGGTTGTTCGACATAAACTTCCTTTTTTATATATCTATTTAAAAAAGCATTTTTAATATCCATTTGGAACAATTTAAGACCTTTATAATTGGCAAAAGCAAATAAAAGTCTTATTGCTTCTAACCTAGCAATTAGAGCATATGTTTAATCAAAGTCAATTCCTTCTTCTTGAGAATAGTCCTTAGCAACCGTTCTCGCTTTATTCTTAACAATTTTACCATGTTTAGCTTGCTTATTCTTAAATACTCTTGTAGGTTTTGTGTTGTAGTATGCTATAAAAGTGAGAGTGAGAGAGAGAGAGAGAGGACCAATTGTAGTCTATTCCAGTTGTGTTTAATCGAGAGATAGGATGTAAGTCCAATTCATATGTGTGTATTCTTGTAAGCAAGAGAGAGAGATGGTGAGTTGTGTGTTCATATGTAATTAAGTGTACGGAGAGAGAGAGAGAGAGAGAGAGAGAGAGAGAGAGAGAGAGAGAGAGAGAGCAACCTAGTATCTTTTCATGTAAGCAATGTGTTTGGTTTCGAGGGAGAGAGACAGTGGAGAGTGTATGTGAATCGGTGTCTATGTGTGAGTTTCCCCTATATGAGTATCTGTAAGTCAGAGACAGAGAGTACCCCTGGTCTATGTATGTGTATGTGTATGTGTTCAATAATGGGTTGAAAAAATGCTTTTCCCCCCTGCATGCATGTGTAAATGTTCAAAAAGTGGCCCCTCTCCTTGTATGTGTTTTTTTTTCCTTTTTTAAATGAGAAATCGAAGGAAAGAAAATGAAAAAGGGAGAAGAAAAAGGGGGGAAAATTGCATTATCAAGGCTAATCATAGAGTGCTATGTATCACAATCAGATGTGTGGCTCAATGATGCCTTGACATGTGGCAATATGTAGAGTATGAGAAATGAAAAGGATGAAGAGGCATTTTTTTGCCTCTAATGAGTTTTGAACCCCTAATCCCAAACCAAATCCAAATGCAATGTCCATACGCTTATCCATTTGGCCCTTGGCTTGTGCCTTGTTTATATATACAATTAACGCTAGATCAGCCTAAACTATATTCAAATCTAAGCCCAAGCCTAATGGTCCTCTCCTTATCTAAATAAAAAAAAAATTATATTCTATTTAAACTATTTAAAAAACTTATTATTTTCTGAATTCCTTAAATCTTTTATTTTTTTTCAAAATTTCTTATTTTTTTGTGGTTTTTCCTATTTTTCTGCTTATTGTATTTTTCTTAAATTTCTTATTGTTTAGGTTTTCTTTAATTTTCTATTTTTTTTTATATTTTTCCCTAATTTAGAACCCTTTAATCTATTCAAAAAATTTTGAAAAATGGGAGGCAAAAATAGGGTATTTACAATAGTTCTTCAAATTCATCTTCCATTCACCTACTTTACTCTCTTCTCATGGTGACTAAATAGCATATAATTGAATTCTCAAGTTCATCATGGTATTAGAGCTGTGTAATTCCTAATCTTCTATCTTTTTTATTATTTTTTATCTTGCCTTTCATTTGGATGCGCTATTACAAAAACTATGAATACTAAAGTGAAAATGAACTTAGATCTAAACCATCCATTACGTATGTCTATTAATGGTTACAACTGTTGTTCTTAATGCAATTAACTACTTAGGATGGAGCTGTTATGTTATATAAGCCTTAAGAGCAAAGAATAAGTTGGGCTCCATCATTAGTGAGTGCAAGAAACTTGTTGAAACAAATTTGATTGAATTTCAAAATTCGATCTAATGTGATTATATGATTTGTTGCTTGATTCTTAATTTGATGACAAGAGTTATTCGAGGCCTTTATAAACAACTAATCATCCAAGGAGCTATAAGATGACATTTGTGAACGTTTTGGTCTAATGAACAAACTACTTCTATATCGACTACGACATGAGATCATAAATTATAAGCAAGGTTCCTTAAATATGTCGATGTATTACAACAAGCTTAACAAGCTTTAGGATGACCTATAAAGTTTATTTAGATATCTAGAGTATATGTGTAGGTTCATGTTACAATGATCTTGTAAATTGAATAATAAAGTTTAAGAATTTGAAAATTGCAATAATCTTATATAGTTTCTTATTAGTTTGAACGAACCATTTAAAGGCATGAGAAACTAAATCTTATTGTTGGAACCCTTTCCATAAGTGAGCAAGGCATATTAGCTTGTATAATAAGTAGAAAGACAGGAGCAAATGGTTGGAATAAGTGGAACTAGTGATGAAGTAATTATAGTAGCTTATTAGGTCAGAACTAATGCAAGACTTAATCTTGGTGATTGCAAGGATAAAAAAGGTAGGAGTAGTTCTAAAATCACCTGTTCTCTTTGTAAGAAATTAGGATATTCAGTTGAAAACTGGTTTGAATTAGTAGGACTTCTTAGTTAGTATAAGCAAAATGAGAGAGACATGAAGAATGCTAGACTAGTTGCTTATGTTGGAAGATACCAAATGGATAATCCACTTAATAGTCAACTAGAAAATACTACTTGTGCTAATAAATTCTATGGTGATTTTGATTTTTGACATAAGGTTTGCACTGAAGTGGTCCATATGATGAAGAACAAGTTAATAAATGATTAGTTGAAAGTTCTTCTACCTGTTTTAGTTTTGTGGGTGAGTTAATCCATTCTTCTACTTATTTAAGTCCTTATTTGCCTAATAATAATAGGATGTGTAAATGGATTGTTAATATGGGGGATTTTGACCATATAAACCATTTCCTACAACTCTTAACTAATAAACAAAACCTAAAATAGCCAATAAAAGTGAATTTGTAAGATGGTTGAACTAAATTAGTTATAATTGGAGATGTAACCATAAATAAAGATACTGTGTTAAGAAAAGTCTTTCATACCAAACTTCCATTTCAACTTACTTCTTGTGCACAAATTGCTTTTAACCTGATATTTGTTTGCTAAAATTTGATTCACATCATTGCCTCTTTTAAGATAAAAAAACTAAGTTTCAAAAGCTTTCTTGCGAAGTGGATATATGTAGTGAAGTTTGAAATTTTAGTGTTTGTCGAGTCATTTCTTGTTCTAAATTCTACTATAGCCTATTCTTCAAATGTAAATAATGTCCCTCTAAAACTATTACATAATAGGTAGGAATATGGTTCTTTGTCTAAATTCCGACATGTTATTGATTGTAAACACATAGGTGTTTCAAAATTCTTGTGTAATGCTTGTCACTTAGCCCGGTTTCATCACTTATTGTTTCAATCTAGTGATTCATGTACTTTGAATCCTTTTGATCTTGCTCATATAGACTTATGGGGTCCTTATTATATAGTCTCCTTATTGGGTTGCAAGCACTTTTTAACGATTATGGATGATATGAGTTGCAACACATGGACCTTTTTTTACTTCCACAAAAATATCATGCACTCAATACCATCACTCATTTTCTTTTTTATGTTCAAAACCACTTTCATACTACCCCTAAAATGATCTGTGCTGATAATGAAAATAAGCTCTTATCTCTCAATTGTTAAGACCTTTTCAAGAAACATGGCGTCATATATCAAAGAACGGTTATTTATGCTCTTAAACAAAATGGGTTGGTTGAAAAAAAAATATAAACATTTACTTAACCCTGCATATGCATTAAGATTAAATGCTAATTTGCCTAAATTATTACAAGAAGAGTATATTCTTGCAACTACTATGCTCATCACTAGAATTCCAATGCAATGTTTGCAATGGAAAGTAACTTATGAGATCCTTTTTTGTAAAACCACCTACATATTCCACACTTCAAACCATTAGTTGTTTTTGTTATGTTATAACTTTAGCTCATTCTAGAGATAAGTTTGATGCAAGAGGAAGGAGATATGACTTTCTAGGATACCTAATTAGACAAAAGGGCTACAAATTATATGATCTTGATTCCTCTTAATTGTTTGTTAGTAGAGATGTTCTTTTCTATGAGAACATATTTCCTTTCAAGTCTTTGATTGATAACATAAACGCAACTTCTTTGCTTGCATCTAATTGTAAAACCACAACTCTACTTAGTCCTTGATTTCCTATAAATTTTGAGTTAGTGGAGGAAGAATGTTTAACTCTTATTTCATTACCCTTAGTTTCTAATTTTGCTCTAAATTCTACCGATGATTTTGATATAGTTCCCATTTGGAATGATACTCCTGATTCTTCTACTATTCATGATAATGATGTTGCTGTTGATGAGTTTACCTAACCAAAGAAGCCTCCTTCCCAACTGAAAGAATTTGTTCATGCAATCCATACTATACCACAAATTACTGCAACATATGTTACTAATTCAAACACTAAAACCACTTCACTATACTCCATTATTACACCTTCTTCCTTTATCCCAATTTCCTAAGGAGTAGTAAACATGTTTACAATTCATGAAACAACTAGCTATTATGAAGGTAAACAAGATCTACTATCGATAGAGGCAGTGAACAAAAAGCTTTTGACTCTTGAGTCTAATCATACTAATAAGTGTCTGAAAACACACTTATCAAAAGAGTTTCTCTAACAATTATATGTGATTCAATAGATTTTTGAGTTCAAAGTATATGAATTTTCATTAAAATCACTATTGAGCTTGAAATTTTAGATTCTTATTTTCATTTTATTTTACGTATTCTAATTAATATTGAACCCTGACCCATTTAATATTAACTTTCAACTGAGAATAAGGAAAATTCTACTTTTCTTTTTGAATTGAAAGTCATTTAGAGTCACTACCCAACCATGATTGGGAAATGAAATGAGTTGTAAGTAATTAGGTGGATTGTTTACAACTCATTTACTGGTCTTTGATAAAACTAATTTTGATAAAACTAGGGATTTATAAATTTGGGGACTATCTTATTAAGCCCTAACAGCTACCACTTTTAATTTTTTGAAGCTAGGTTCAATTTCTAATGTTACCCCTTTTTATTACAAAGCTCAATTACAAATAAATAAAGGAAATTGTATTTATTTTATAAAGAAAAAAAGGAATTTGAGATATAATTTATAAAAATGGGAAAAACAAATTTTTTAAAATTTTATTTTGCTCCAAATATGCCTACATATCTACTTGTTGAGATCTTTTGTTGTTAGTTTCGAAAACGTTAATAAGTTAAGTTTATTTTAATTTAAGAAGACGGTTAGGTTTACATTTTTACTAATTTATTTTTATTTAAAGAAAATTTCATGTAGATACCTCATTTTGCCCTTTTTATTTCATTTCTTTAAGGGTCTTAGTTTAGGAAAAATGCAAAAAAAAAAAAAGAAAATTAAGAAAACACAAAACATAAGAAATTTAGAAAAACACACAAAAAAAAAAATTCAGAAAGTTTAAAATAAAGAAAAGAAGAAAAAAATTAATTAGTGAAAGAATATGGGAAACTAGAATTTATGCTTTAGTGATTTTAATTTTTGTTATTTTTCTATAAAAAAAAGGAAGGGGGTATGGTTTGTGGGGCGGGGCGGGGGGGGGGGGGTGGGGAGGTGGGGGAGATTGAACCAAGAATAAACACGGTCCGTAAAATCAAGCTCAAGGCCTTTAACTCTATTTGGATTTCATGTTGCGCTTGCCTTTTTTATTTTGCCCAATCACGTACAATGCTCACATTAGCAAAGCATGTTCGCACATGCGCTGTGCATGTTTGGAACTTCTTTTTCCTCTTACTTTCTCATCTAAATTTCTAGTTTCATTCCTCTTTTGGTCAATTTAAGGCCATTTTTTAATCATTTTTTCTATACGATTTTACCAAATTAATGGTGAAATCATATAAATGGCATAGCATACTACGAATTGAGACCCAAATTTCATCTAAATTTAGTCAAAATTAGATATTTAATTGGCTCTAAGAAATGAAAAAAAAAATTAAAATCTGACATCACCACTCGTGGTCGATTTCTCTACTAATGAGCTTTCTAAGCTCATTCAAGTAAAGATTAGTATAAATAGGAGTCTTTTGTTCATTCCTAAACACATAGAAGTTCGAAAAATCATCTCTCTCTCTCTTTCCCTTTCGATCTTTGATCTACTCTCTCTCCTTCTCTCTCTCCTTCTCTCTCTTTCTCTAGGATGATCTCCCTCTAGACATCTTCTTCCAAAACCACCATTACGACTAGCTTCGTAGTGGTTCAAAAAACCAAGACACGACCTCCCATTCCCTTCCAGCGGTCAGTATGCACCACCATCGACAACCAGTATAAGTTACCAACTTCAATCACCACCCAAACGACTATTGAACACCAAGGAACTAATTGACTAGCTAAAAATGTGAGTATGTGAACCGATAAGTGAATCGGGTTATGGAAGTAGTACAAATAGTGAGTTGAGGTTGTAATCCATCGAAAGTTAGGTGCTAAATACTAAATTACTTGAGTTTTTCTCTAAACTAAGCTATCGATAATTGAAGTAAAAGTAAGTGAAAACTAAGTAATAAGGTGAATATTAAACCAGTCGCATTAAGTGCATGAGTTCATGAATTTAATTAAAACCTACATATTCCTATGAGGAGCTTTTTTGAAAAATTCGAGCTATGTTTAACACAAGTTATCAAAACCCTCCTAGATATTCTATAACTCTATTTAACTAAAAAGTAATGGCCAAGTACAAAATAATTAGATAATGAACACAATAGAAAAATACCTAAATACTCAATATCGATGGCGGAATAATATACAATACACATCAACTCATCAAATCCATCAATGTAAAATCTAAATAAATTAAGTACAATATTACATTGTAAAACCCAAATGAATCAAGATATATTCAATCTTGAAACTCGATACAAAATCAGCAAATCATGATTTATTTAGAACTTGGAATAGTTCTCTAGTGAGTTATAACAAAATAATTTAGAATTTTGAAACTAAATAAAACATACAAAAATTAATAAAGTAATGCCAATATAAAATTTTTGTTCTTAATCGTACTAGCCAAATAATAAACTCTAGCTGTTGTTCTATATCTCTAAATGCTACTCCTATTTTCCTCTCTCGTAAACTACTATTTCTATTCTCTAGGCTACTGTTTTCGTCTACTATATTCCTCTCCTTTTCGTATTCAGCTCTTCTTATTTTATCTCCCCTCGGATGTTAAAATTTCCTCTCGGTCGAGTGCCCTAAAGCCTACGGTACACGTCTCCTTAGCTTTTGCAATATGGACCAGAGTGATGTCAGCTCTTCTTTGTAAGCTTCGTTCCTCTTCCTTTCCGTAACATGCTGGGATACTATGTTAATTTCTATCCACCTGGGTCGTTGAGTGTGAGATTAGGGTGACATCCTCTTTATATTTTAGGCTTATTTATCAAGAGTCTTGGTGTGTAGCTCTTGTACTTACTCTATTTGGTCACATGGGTGTTCTTCGTGTACGTGTTCTGTTTCACTTGTTGCTGTTATCAAATTTTAGCAAATTGTAGCTAGGATTTAAAGTGCTGCTGGTCGCGCCTGTTGAATTCGCTCAGTGGCTTCTCTACTAATCTTGAAGTGGATGTCGTAGTTGATATCAACTATGGATCTTGGTTAATGACTATAGTTGCTTAGGATATGTTGGAGCTACTACTGTCAGTAGAGTTACTGCTCTCAATTTGGTGGCTGCTGTGGAATTCGACGGCCTGCTGTATGGATAGGAGCTTTTCGGTAAGTGCAGGAAGTTACGTGTGCTGCTGCTTTCTTTAAAATTCAAGTCTCACCCCTGTTGTTTCTTAGAGCTGCTGTTTAAAGTGAAAATAGTTGCTCATTGAAGAGGTTGCAACTGCTGTCACGAGTTGGAACCAGGCCGTTAGCTGCTGCTGTTTCAATTGAATGCCTCTGTTGCTGTTCAAATGCAACTTCTGCAACTAAATGGAACTCTTGGCTATCCTTAAAAGTACACGTGCTATTATTTGTGTGGAGTTTGGAGAGTAGCTGCTATTGGATGTCTGTATGCTCGTGAAGTGGATGCCATGGATGATGCGCTTAGAATGGAACTCTTGGCTATCCTTAAAAGTACACGTGCTATTATTTGTGTGGAGTTTGGAGAGTAGCTGCTATTGGATGTCTGTATGCTCGTGAAGTGGATGCCATGGATGATGCGCTTAGAGTTCTCGGTTGGAGTTGCTGATTATTATGGAAATCCACGACCTGCAATAATAAAAAAAAAAAATGAAATGAATTTCCTGTCACATTGAGGATAACAACTTAGTTTTGCTACACATCATGGACTGATGTAGCTTGTGAAGTAAATGGACTCCAATCCATGCTACTTAATCAATTGAAAAACTTTTAATCATTTGGCTTGTAGCTGAATTAGATAAATGGTAACAAGTTTTAGTTGTTAATCAGTTTGATCTGAAGTTGTTGTTGAAAGTTTAATAGGGCTTTACGATTGTCAAGTGTGGATGTGAGGAGATGCTGCTAATGTGTTGAAGAGCTGGTGTTGATAGGTTCAGTGAGCTCTTTTTGTTGCTGTTGTGTAGCTCTTGGAATTGCTTTTGCTGGAGTGTTGTAGCTGTTGACTTAAATAGAGTTGTTATTAGTGTGGAGGAGCAATAATTGAGCATTCGGTTTAGCATGCTCCAACTCAAGTTCCATGGCTTAGGTTGTAATGGAGCTTACATGCTAATAGCTTGGAACTCAAGTGCTTTGAGTTGTAGTTCTTGTTAGCTGTTGTTGCATTCGAGTGGCTCTCGGTTGGTCATAAGTTGGCATTGGAGTGTTTTGCTATAGGGGTTGCTCATGTGTAGAGTTCAGATGCTACTTTGAAGTTACTTGGAATTCTCATTTCTTTCAATATGATTCATAGCCTATTTAAAAGTTTGTATAGGAGATTGGAATTTCTACTCTATTGGCTACTTTTTAAAGGATAGGGGCTGCTGTCTAGAAATTGTTGATGCTCTTAACTTCAATATGCCTACTTGCATGTGAGAAAACTAAAGTTTGCAAGAAGTTGTCATTTAAAAACTACTGTAGCTATTAAGAGGAGTTCCAGTTGGTCTTAGCATAAAATGTTTCGTGGATTCTACGTGCTTGAGTTTGTGCTCTTTGCACGGAGTTGCTGCTATCAATTGTTTGCATAGATCATTGAAGAAAGAACTTGGGTAGCTATAATTAGGAGCTGTTGACCATGTTGGTTGATATTGGAGTTCTTTAGCTTGGTGCTTATCATGTTAGAATCAAGTTAAGCTCTTGGCATTGCTTGATAGTTGCAAGTTCAGTTGCTATCACAGGTTGGAATTTGAAGTGCTATTGCATCAGAGTTTCTCTACTTTAGTTGTTAAGAATTGAAGTCTAAAAGCATCTCGATTGTTGTCTAAACTAGTATACTGTAGATATAAATTGTAGTTGCTCTCCTTGGCCTTATTTGATTTGGTTGCTCCATATATTAGCTGAAGCTCAATCTCACCAACAACATAAGTTCCATTGAGCTACTGCAGATGGATTAAGTAGGCTGCTTGCTGTCATTTAGTGCTCGGTTCATCAAGACTTCTTGCTAATAGCTATCATTCAAGGCTTCATATAGCTATTGGCTATTATCTTATACTTAAGCAAGATGTTTGGCAACTGTCATCACATGAGGGAATGTACAGACCAATGAAGCACTCATCATATATAAACTTGTAAGTAAGAATTAAACACTATCATGTATAATTTGCTTCCAAGAACAACCAATAGTTTAGATAGATTCTTGTTACCCTATACAAATCATATGATGCTAAATTTTGATCATTTTTCTAAATCTTAACAAAATTGATCCAAATAAATGAATTTTGGCCAATTTAACTCAAAAATAATGGTAAAACTCCATAAAATGCATGAAATGTGCTATTTTGGAGAAGGTACTAAGCCGATCTCCTCCTCCTGAAGTTTAATACAAAAGAAATAAATCTCCCATTCTCCGCTCATTTTGATGTTGATAGTTATCTTAAACCACCCCGATTAGTCATTGCAGTTAAAGTTTTGGAGCTTCCTAAGTTAACCCAAAGCCGACTCAGTCTGTTATATATATTTTTATTTATTTTACTTTTTATTTAATTTATTACTTATGTACATGTAATAATAAAAAAAAGAAAAGAAAAAAAAAGAGAAAAGCTCAAGTCTGTTGTTTTTTTTTTCGTTTTTTTTTTAATTTTGTTTTCAGTTGAGATATAAATAGGAAGAAATAATGATTAATAATGACAATAATAATAAAAATAAGATAAAACTAGGTTAGTTAATTAAAAAATAAAAGACCATTTTACTACTTAGAAAATTGGTTTTCTAAAATAAAAATAAGCAATCCTTTTTTTTTAAATTAAGACCTTTTCTAGAACTTTCTAAAAATAAAACCCGGATTTAGGACCTTTTAGATCTTTCTTAAAAAATCAAATCTACTTAAAAATGTAAACTTAGCGTGTTTTCAAAATTAAAACGAATTCAACATGGTAAAATTTTACAAAAGAACTACGTACGTTTGATCCCGAATAACTAGTACGTAGATATCTACGAGGAGATGATAAAAAAACGAAAAGCCCTATTTTTCCATTATTAGTTTAAATTACTGAAATTATTCAATTTATTAACCAATATTTAAGTTTTGTTTTGTAGAGTAGTCTTTTGAAAAGTGATTTTTAAGATTAGGATTAAAATTGGGAAGTTGATGGTACTTATAAGGGTTTAAAAA
This sequence comes from Lumnitzera racemosa, assembly GCA_024138005.1. NCBI lineage: Eukaryota > Viridiplantae > Streptophyta > Magnoliopsida > Myrtales > Combretaceae > Lumnitzera > Lumnitzera racemosa. Next base: position 57,424,808 of record JAMXBC010000012.1, read on the forward strand.
TCCAAACCCTTAGACCTGTTTTTTTAGTTCTTAAAACAGTTTAAAAATTGGTTTTATAAAAAATACTAGTAATTAAATTATGACCAATCCACTCAATCAGTTATAATTTTACTTTTTTTCTCGATTCTGATTAGATGGCAACTCTAAAAACATTTTCAAAATAGCTAATTTTCTTTAAACCTTACTCAAGAGTTAACATTAAATGGGTAGTGTTTAATATTGATCGATTTAAAGAAGATTATAAAAACCTAGAGAAAAAACTAGGCTTAATGGCTTGATGACTCTATTGGGAACGTTAAGAGGGTTAGCTATTCAACTTTTCAAAATTAATCTCTAAAAATTAGCTTACTAAAATGTAATTTATTTACTTATTCATTTGTTATTATTTGTACCATAACTATTGATAGGGATGAAGGAGGGATTACACATTCCTAAGCCCGAGGGCTTTCTTAAGTGATGTGCTGAGCCGTTTGAGGTGAGTTAAGCGCCGAGGAGTAATGCTTGCCCTAATTTAATCTACTAAGCTACTTTGCTCTCTCTATGCCATTTAAGAAGTTACTGAGGTGATCAACCAGCATACTAAGCTGAACCCTTTAGTAAACCATAGTCCTCGTGCCAAATCTGAATGCAACCATTTCTATTGCGCTGAGGCCGAGCAAAATTGTTAGGAGTCGGCCATTCGAGGCCAATCCCTATGTAAGCTATCCTCAAAACAACCACTGTCTAATCTCTTTCTTATGTTAAATAGGCCTGAATTGAGGTCCACCCCTGCCTGGACCACAATACTATCAGAATCACAGTAAAAACACCTACGCACTATTCTTTATTGACATTTGTATTATCCTTTCTGACAAAGGATGCATGCGTTCCTTCTTTTGCACGATTTCATATTTTCCTTGTAAATTATTCTCCTTTTTTTAGCAAATAAGAACCATTCTTTTATAATTTTTATAACTTAGGATTTACCCTAATGGGATGATATAAATACCATTAAATTATAAAAGTTGAGGAGATGCCATAATACAAAGAATTTACGAAACTTTTTAATCTTTTAAGCTAAGTGTCCCTCTTACTCTTGAGCAACTCTTATCTAACCCTTCTAAGTGTAGACTAGTAGTAAGTGACTTTCGACCACACTTATGCGTCATATCAAGTGTGACTTGAACTCGTATGAGGCATTGGTGTATCATATCCCTCATTGGTGTATCATATCCCTCATTGGTGCACAAGAACCCCCTACTTAACCTTTGACTATCATTTACCTTTTAAGCCATCTTGCAGCTTAGACCTATCTAGTTAGTTACGCACGATATTGGGTTCGTGTGTTCATCTACAAGTCTGTATCAACTATACTAACCTTTTTTTTTTTGTAAGTTTAGTGGTAACTATTCAACTATTTAGGGGGGGAGGAGAATTTATTTTATGTACTATGGTGTGTCTAGGAGCTCAGTTATCACTAGAACTTACCGTAGTAGATTAGACTTGAAATGGGTCCATTGAGATATCTAAGAAAACTCGAGGGAAATGATTCATAATCGAACAGGAGTAGTTGATGTGAAGCTACTCAGAGAATGTGACTCACCAACGAACACAACACGACTTGATACCTCACTTGATATGATGCATAAGTTGATGTCAAAGTCTACCCACTACTAATCCTGAGCTATTCGGTAAGATTAGATAAGAGTGTATAAAGTATGGACTTAGAGAAGGTTGTCTCATAAGAACAAAGTATTCCTTATTAAAATGTAAGTCATCTGCGACTTATAAGGGAAAATGACTCTTTATAATAAGTCCTTAGGGTAGCATTACAAGTAAAGAAATTACAAGAAAGTATATTTAAAAAGGGGATTCTTACTATATACTAAAAAGAGTAAAAAGGACAAAAGACCAAAAATGGAAAAGTAGTACAATGTCAGAGGAGGTGGGTAGGTAGTAGTGCAACATTAGTTGTGTATGAATATTCTTTGAGCATAGTAAGAAAAAGGGGTCAAAATGTTGTGGTAATAAAAGGGTAAGGATGATAATTGATGGTATGCTGAGAGAAAACTATTCGGCCATTTAAGTGAGTCTCTTGTCACTTAGTAGAAACTTTTTGGTAATAGTTGGTCGGATTACTCGGTATAGTTTCTTTGATAAGGGAATGGTCGGCATCATTACTACTAAGTATACAAATCAATGTATGACAATTCGAGGAGCTTAAGGATTTTAGCTACATTCCTTCGACATAAACTTTCTCGTTATTAGTAAAAAACCGCCGAGTGAGGGATTAGAGTCCTCGAAGCCGTACGCAAGTAATAAGATTGTTGGTCAGCAGTTCATACTATAAATGCATGATAGACATGGTTAAACACAGGCAGTCTTTGGACCTTAAGAAGGGGAGCCATTGTGTAAGTTCTGGGTATAGTAGGGTAACCATCACTCAGAGTCGATTAAGCTACTCTACTTAAACTTCAATATGATTAAGGAATCATTTTTTAGAATCATGTGAGGTCATAGAGTTTAAGGACTTGTAGAACCTACCCTTCTTGCATATATTTTTCAAGGTTAGTGAATAGCTAACAAGGTAGCTTTGTTGTAAAAGATAAGAGGAAAAAAATGAGAAACCTGGAGTTTCTTTCCTTATATTTTTCCTAAAATTCATGTACGTAGGAAATCTTTTGTAATTTCTTTTGATGTAAATGTTCTTCTCTTTGTAATTTATGTTTTTCTTGTAATCTTTCAAAAATGGCCAAGTCATCTAACGCCAAGGTCTTTACCAAAGAGATTCACATCCATAAGCTTACAAACTCAAAGTCTATACTTAATTAGTGGTTTCAAACCTTTAATCAAGAGAGTAAGAGGTCATTACTAATAAGATTAGGTCCACACTTTCACTATCCAAGGTGAATGTTAACATTATGCTGGTGATGGCCTTGGTCCATTTCTAAGAGCCTAAAGAAGTTACATTCCATTTTGGGCTACACCTAATCAGTCTAACTCTAGAAGAATACACCTAACTATTTCAAGGTGCCTTCCTTTAGACGAAATATACGTTCCAGAGCTCAACTTTAGCCTAGCTTATCCATAAGTCTGAGATAAATGAAGCTTTAAATTATTACAATAAGTATGTTATCAAGTTATGGGATCTAATCTATTTGTTCCAAATCGAACCCAACCTCAACAAACGGGCTTTATTACTTGGTAATTAGAGAAAGAATCGAATCAAGGCCTATATATTATTAATATTTGCCACCATCCTATTTCCAAGAGAATCTTTTCTTATACATTTTCGAGTGATAGAATTATTAGCTCAGCTTTAGGAAAGGAAGTCTTATATTCTTATCTTACTTATTATACAAATAAGGAACCTTAATTTCCTTAAGAAAAGATATTGTGGAGATCTCAGGTCAAGCATAGCACTGTTAATGGTATGGTTTGATGGGAATCAACCTCCGACCACATCTAAGCCAAGGCTTATCAATGCTTACCGAAGTCGAACTGTAGCTTAAAGGACGAGAAGAGGGAAGATGAACACTTGGCATTAGGTTTGTAGTCAACCAAAGTGCCGAGAGATCACATAGCTGAGTAATCAAAACCAAAGAACCATTCGGCACATCCAAGAGAGACCTTTGCCAATTAATTCTATGACTCAGCAATTGTAGGTTGACTTCTTTAGTGTCTTAACCAAGATACGTGAGATGTCATGGACCCTTTTTCAGACTCGAACATCTAACTGCTAATTCCATCCAGTTTGGATACTACTCCTCTTACGACATACCGAGTCCTATAGGATGCATAGTTTTTTATTCTTGTATGTTTTCCTTCATTTTATTTATAGGCCTAATTCTTTAAGGTTTAAGGCCTTGTACATTATTTATAGTTTTGCTCCTAGGGTTTATGACTTACTATAAATAGCAACATTTGTATAGAAATGGAGACAAATAGATATACAGAAATATATACAAAGAGTGAGACTTTCCTCTTTTGAGCAAGGCTATACTTAAGTTAGCATTTGCCAAGTTATCGAGTGTTAATCATACTCTTTAATGATCCCTACGTTCTTATCAATCTTGTTCTTAAATTATGGTGAACCCTTTCATTTAAACTAGTTAGTGAGTTACATCTAACATTCATTTGAAACCTCGAGCAATATTTAGTGTTCGTGAGTCGTATCGAACTTTATTTCAATCCTAAACCCCTGATTGTGTTTGTGTCTTGATCTTTTAAATCTATTCACATTCACCATCAAAACTTTCCTATGCTTCATACCCATCTTCCTTTTGAATAACCATTCTTAATCTTTCATTCTAGATTTGTTGTTGTTTCTTTCTTATCTCTATCCCATATCATATTGGTATCAAAGCTTTGGGAAGACACGTGTGCTAGTGTTCTTCAAAGTAGAGTTGTGGTTCTAATATTTCTATTAATCATTGTTTTATAGTGTAGTATTCTGTTCGTAGTGGTAAGTAGCTATAGAAGCTAAGTAGTAGTTGTTTCTGAGTTACTGTAATTTTGTTTTATTGTTTCTTCAATTTTTTGGTAAATTATTGTACGAGCAAGAATGTTGAAGGATAGTGTCAACAACATTAGAGACAATCCTTGTGGAAGCTTGAGGCGATGTGTTGAGAACTTAGAGTTTCAGATCCAGAATCTAACTAACTCTATTCAGGAACTTGTTGGGTTAGTCATAGGCTGCAAATGTAATGGCCAAGAAGAAAGGAAGGAATAGACACCCACCAATAGGAGTGGTTCCAATGAACTTTTTAATGACGTAAGACAGCCAAGAAGAGTTGTCGAGCTGATAAGAAGAGAAAACCATCCAGTGTTGAAAGGAAGAAATGATAAGAGTGTTGGATTTGAAACAAATCAAGAAGCCTGGAGAAGAGAGTTGAGGCTGAAAGGGAACATAGTCGAGCAGAGCTTTAATAAAGGTGGCTGAACCGTAGAGAATCGACCAGCTTGAAATGCAAGGGAAGAATCTTAAGCACCTACCTGAGGATTTGACAATATGAAGCTTAAGTTGCCAACCTTCTGTGGAAGTAGCTGACTTAAAGAGTTCCTTAACTAGGTTCCTCGAGTTGAGAAATTGTTCGACTGCTACGGGTGTGATGATCGAACAAAGGTTAAGCTAGCTTCACTTTCCCTTGTTGAATACGTGAGTCTTTGGTGGGATAAGTTGGTTGCTAAGTGAGATGCTAAAGGAGAAGAGCCGATCAGAACATGGAGACTTATGAAGCATTTGATGAATTAATGCTTTGTGCCGACCTACTTCAAGTAAGAGATTCTCCGTGCTTTCTGGCAGCTGAGATAAGATCGAAATACTGCTGAAGAGTATTTACAAGAGCTTGAGACCTTGATGATGAGATGTGAGGTTGTTGAGCCATAGGACCAGACCATTGCCAGATTCTTAAGTGGACTTTGAGATAACATTGCCAACATAATTGAGTTGCAATCGTTTAAGTCTCTGGACTTGGCATTAAGAGTAGAGAGGAAGAGGAGAAGAAGGCATCAAAGGTTAAGTAGTCGACCTCAATAAGGTAACCCTGAGGTTGAGAGGTATGCTGAGAGAAGGTAAGAAAAGAAGATGGAGAAAAGATAGCCTAGATGACCAGCTTATGCCGAGAAAAAGATTACCAAGAAAGAGAAGTCACTTAGCAACAAGGCCCGAGAAGTGAAATGCTTCAAATGCTTAAGCGTCAAACATATTGTGTCCTAATGCTCGAATAAAAGGGTCATGGTCTTGAAGGGCGAAGGGCCAATGGCTTAAATCAAAAGTCAAAGTAACAAGAGCTTAGATGACCAGTTGATAGAAGAAGATGTCTATCCCGAGGACCTTGATAAACTCTAAGTTATGGCGATAAGAGTCGATCTAAAGGTAGATCCTGGATAAAGGGAAAATTTGTTTCAGATGCAATGCCTAGTGCATGGGAAGACCTGTTCCCTAGTTATCAATGGAGGTAGCTGCACCAATATTGTCTCTATTGAGATAGTGGAAAAGATGAAGTTTCCGACTTACCTGCACCCCCGACCCTATGGATTAAAGTGGTTTAATGACAAAGGTATGGTCTATGTACATAAGTGCGCTCAGATTGCATTCAAGGCGGGACAGTACGAAGACGAGATTTAGTTCGATGTTGTCTATATGAATGCTATAAATCTACTACTTAGCTGACCTTAGGAGTATGACTGGAAAGTGATCCATGACGGCTTCCTTAACACTTATATTGTTCAAAAGGACGGGGAGAGCTATTGCTTAACCTCCATGAGCATTGAGGAAATCTACAGAGACTTGATACCCATAAGGAAGAGAAAGGGGAAGAGAAGCTTATTTGGCATTCCGACTCATGCTCAACACTTAACATCGAAGACGACTTCCTTTCGAACCTACGGTAATGATGGGAATTAGCCTCTGACTATATCCAAGTCGAGGCCAATCGATGCTTATCTAGGCTGAATTATAGCTAGAAGGATGAGAGGAGGGAAGATGAACACTCAAAATCAGGTTTGTCGTTAACCAAAGTGCCAAGAGATCATACAGTCGAGTAATCGATACCAAAAAGAAACACTCGGCATATCAGAGAGAGACTCATGCCGATTGATTCTATGACTTGACAATTGTGGGTCGACCTCTCTAGTGTCTCAACTAAGACATGTAAGACTTTAGGGATCCCTTCTTAGAATTGGACATCCAATTGCCAACGCCATTCAGTTTGGATACTACTTCTCTCAAGACATACTAAGTGACTTCATGCCAAAAGATTGCATGCCGAGTCCTATAAAATGCATAGTTTTGTATTCTTGTATATGTTTTCCTTCATTTTATTTATAGGTCTAATTTTTTAGGGTTTAAGGCCTCGTATATTATTTATAGTTTTGCCACTAGGGTTTAGGACTTACTTTAAATAGCAACATTTGTACAGAAATGGAGATAAATAGATATATAGAAATATATACAAATAGTGAAACTTTCTTCTTTCGAGCAAGGTTATGCTTAAGTTAGCATTTGTTGGGTTATCGAGTGTTGATCATGTTCTTTAATTATCTTCACATTCTTATCAATCTTATTCTCAAATTGTGGTGAACCCCTTCATTTGAACCAGTTAGTGAGTTGGATCTAACCTTCTTTTGAAACCCCAAGGAACATTTAGTATTCGTGAGTCATATTGAACTTTATTTTGAGCTCGAACCCCTAATTGTGTTTGTGTCTTGGTTAGTTATATCCATTCACATTCACTGTCAAAACCTTCCTATTCTTCGTACCCATCTTCCTTTCGAATACTCGTTCTTACTCTTTCGTTCTAGATTCACTGCCCTTTCTTTCTTATCTCGATCCTGTATCATAGTTTGTCAGCCACATCAAATGCTTTGGGTTAGATTTGATATGGGGTACATTCGCCAATAGCACTGATCTTATTGACTCTTTCATTGATAAGATCAAATTACCAAAAGACATATTATGGACCACTAGATGGAGCACTTACACTAAGGTCATGTTAGTTTGTAAAAATTATCATGTCGTACCATTAATCGGAATGAGTTGGTGTATAGGTTACAATCCAAGCAACATGGTAAGGCAATTTGGAGGCATCCAAGACATAGTTCACAGGCCTTCATTGAAGTCATTCACTCTTAACCTTAAAGGATCTCACTCCATAAAAAAGGTATCCAAACTTTGCAAGATCAAGGCTTAGTGGGACACTAGGACCATAAGCCTTAACTTCGATTTGAGCGAATACATAGGAGAAGTAAACCAATAGAGGATCACCAAAGAATACTTATATGATCAACTTCACAAGGCATGATGCAGTATCTAGTACTGGAGGTTCTTCAACTTTCCTTTACAAATCCTAGCTTTGAAATGATGACTTACATTGACTAGGTAAAAGCTTCTGTAGAAGTCATCTATGACGAAAAAGACATATGGGAAAACTTCTTTTGAGAATCTAGGAAAAGATCATATGCCTTGGAGCACTAGTTGAAGATGGGCCAAAAGAGAATCTAAGAATTTGAGAAAGCAACTGAGCATGATAAAAAGAAACGTAAAGCATGGCTGTTAAAGCCAGCAATTAGAAGAAGAAAATGTCATTCGACTTATAGAAGAAAAGAAGATTAGTCTAGATGAATTTGTATTTTTATTTTTTTTAATGTAATAAAACTTTGAGAGTTTAGGAATAATTAATAAACTTGCTGTTTTTTTAGTTAATTGTTGATCCCCTCCTTTTCATCCATATGACACACTTACATTTTATTCATTTATTTCAGTTCCATATCTTCAAAAATCAAAATATTCATATGTTAACTTGTTGAGAAGTGATATTAAATAAATCCTATCAGAACTTGCTCATAGACTAGAATGGTTAACTAAGGAAACAACAACATCAACACTAACAACACCACCAACAAATAGTAGGGGAGGTTGCTAATAAACTAAACTTCCTTGCTGACAGTATCGCCTTACTCAAGTCTATGGCTTTATCAAATGAAGAAAACTCCAAAGCCCGATATGGAAAGAATGCTAAAGCCCTAGCTCTTGAAGCAGAAGAAGCTTACCCTAAAGTCAACTAGACTTTTGAATCTTTTGAGACAAAAGGGGTCTATCCAATAGGTCAACCTGACTTTTGAGCTGAATACTTATTTGTAATCAACTCAAAGCCTGAAGTTGACTAATATAGAGTAAAAGAGCTTGAAAAGCGATTGACCCTACAAATCACTAAGAAAATGAAAATGCTCGAAGGGTATGATAGATTTGAGCAAGCTAGTATGTTAAACTTCTTTACTTATGAATATGGAAGCTTGATAGACGAATTTAAAGTACCTAACTTTGAGAAGTACAATGGAACCAAGTACCTTAAGCTACACACCAAGCTATATGTATGAAAGATGGGTAAATATGTGCAATATGACCAACTTATGGTCCAAAGTTTTCAAGATAGCCTAACTGGCTCTTCTTTGACTTAGTATGCCTAATTGGATCTGAATCAGGTAATTATATAGGAAAAGTTAGCTAGGGCATTTTATGAGCAATATAAGTTTAATGTTAAGATGGTACCAACCATGATAGATTTAGTTACCCTAAGGAAGATGTACAATGAATCTTTTAAAGAATACGCCTAAAGGTGGAGTTCCCTAACTGAAAGGGTATTCGCCCCCATGATCGAGAAAAAATTGACTTCAGCTTTTATCAACACTGTTGAGAGACCCTTTCTCTCACTTGATCAAGTAAGCCTCTTCTAGTTTTGCAAAGGTAATAGTAGTAGGGTATTAGACTGAAAGTGTCGTCTCCTTCAACAAATTACAAGAATCATCAAACAGAAGACTACCTTCTACTAAACAACCACTAGCAAGCTTAGAGAAGCTACTATTGGCATGGTTAATTCAAATACCAAGCTTAATGCTTAGGTTTCTTTTAGGATGAATCCTCTACCACTTCAGCAATAGTTCAAAAGCTAAGTCAATAGGGCCCTAAGGTACTTCACTAAAATACCCGTTCCTCTCAATCAAATACTTGAAAAACTGAGAAAGGATAATATGCTCCATTTGAAGGCTCCTAATGGAAGGTATAAGCCAAGAGTTTTTTATCCTAATGCAAGGTGTTAATATCATCTAGGGCAAGTGGGCCATTTGATAGACTCATGTTGGAGATTAAAAAATAAAATTCAAGACTTAATCGATAAAGGCATAGTCTAACTAGACTTGATAAAGGTTTCAGTTCCAAACATCAATGATAACCCCTTGCCTAATCATAGGCTCATCATCAATATGATATTTGACAACTTAGATCCTGCCATCAATATGATAAGTTCCAACCGAGAGCCTAGGGTCTAAAGATTCTATAAACAAGAGGAAAAACAAATTCCACAAATGAAAAGGTACACATTCCATGTGTCGTTAGCCCCTAAAAATTATAAAACTACCCCTCTTAATTGCCAAGCAGTAAACCAAGGGCAATCATGCTCACTTGTGGGAGGGATTACTCACTTAAGTAGAATTTATAACTCGAAGGAGGACCTGAAAAAAAAAAACTATGCTGGAAAGGCTAAACAATGAATAAGTTGAATATGAAGAAGGATTGTTTACCTTTACCAAAATAATCAAGTCTAGTGAGTATAAAATAATGGATTAGCTTGCTAAGACCCCAACACAAATATCTCTAATAAGTTTATTGATGGCATTGAAACCGCATCAGGAAGCTTTATTGAGAACTTTGAGGGAAGTTAAAGTCCCTTATGAAATACGAGTTGAAAGAATAAGGTTTGTCACTAACTTTATCCTTGCCATGGATCAGATTTCTTTCTCTACTAAGGAACTAAGCGAAGAAGGTAACCAACACATTAAGCTTCTCTTCTTAATAGTGATGGTAAACAACATTATCATAGCAAGGGTCTCCATTGACAATGGATCATCATTAAATGTCTACCCTCTTACCACCTTAGACTAGTGGGCATTGATACGACCACTATTAAGCCATGTTTGACAATAGTCATAGCTTTTGATAGGTTTAGAAGTCATATTATAGGGGAGATTGACTTACTCGTTGACATTACCTTACAAACTTTAAATATCCGATTCTAGGTCTTAGACATTCCAAGGACCTTTAACATGATTTTAGGAAGACCTTGGATACATTCAGTAGGGGCCATACCTTTAAGCCTACATCAAAAGGTTAAGTTCATCTCCAATGGCTAGGTCACAATGATTCTAGGTGACTAGGATTACAAAATATATAGGGAAACAACCATATCTTACATTAGCATTGAAGAGCAAGAGGACTTTGCACCCCAAATGTTTGAAGAGGTGTATATAATTATCGATTGAAAGAAGGATGAGAGGCCGAAATTGAAAGAAGGCTAGGTTGGTACTTATGGGCTTAGTTATATCCCAACTCCAATGGATAAGCTGTGAAATATACAAGCAAGGGGCAAGAGAGGTGACATATTGTATCACGCCCTAATGACCTTCCCACCATTATTACAAACTTTCATCTGAGCTGATGTCTAGAATTCAGAGCCTACCAAAGAAGACACCTCCAGCATGAATAAAATAGTTGGTCCATCCTACAAGTCCCAATACCTGAATAATTAGTTTTCTATCCCATTGAATAGCAATAAGTCTTCTCTAGGGTAAAAGATAAATCATGATTTAGTATTTTGTAGATTTTTGTAATAATTACCTTCATTCTACAATATTATACTCAAAAGAATTTCTTCTATATAAAAATAAGTCTTCCTTCTCTTCACTCCTTCCTTACTCACATTCTTTCCTTTACATACTTTTTTCCTAGATCTAATATTTCAAATAAAGGCTATGGATACCTTGCTCAGATAGGCGATAAAAATATTGATATCACTTCCAGACATACTGGGTTAGTCATTGGGAGTGATGTTAATAACTATAATGACATACAAGAAGGCTAGCAAAGACATGAAATGAGTAGAATTTCCATTGATGAGCCAATTGAGACTGTTAATGTTGGAATTGATGACAACCCTAAAATATTGAAAATTGGAAGGAATTTGAAAGAAGAACAAAAGGCAAAAATGACCGCACTACTATCTATATACCAAGATGTATTTGCCTGGTCTTATGAAGATATGCCTAAGTTAGATCCATCAATTGTGGTTCACAGCCTACTTATGAGAGAAGATATCAAACCTAAGAAGGCTTCAATCGGGCGTCTTGTTGAAAATTAAGGAGGAAGTTAGAAAGTTACTAAAGGTCAGTTTCACTAAGGTGTCTGATTATCCTGAGTGGGTAGCTAACATTGTGCCAGTAACAAAGAAGAATAGAAAAGTCAGAGTATATGTGGATTTTTAAGACTTGAATTAAGCAAGCCTTAAAGATAATTTCCCATTGCCCCATATTGATGTCTTGGTTGATCATATAGTCGAGAATCATCTTTTTTCCTTCATGGATGGGTTCTCTAGATATAATCAGTTTCAAATGTTTGAAGAAGATAAAGTTAAAACCACATTTATCATAACTTGGGACACATTTTGCTATAACGTAATGCTTTTTGGACATAAAAATGTTAGGGCAACTTACCAAAGAGCTATGGTGTAATCTTTCATGACATGATGCACAAAGAAGTAGAGTTATATGTTGATGATATGACTACAAAGTCCAAGGAAGGACAAAATCATGTGGATAACTTAAAGAGATTGTTTGATAGGTTAAGAAAATTCCAATTGAAGCTCAACCTAGAGAAGTATACCTTCAGAGTGACTTCAAGGAAATTATAAGGTTTCATAATCAGCCAAAAGGGCATTAAAGTAGACCCAGATAAAGTTAAAGCAATAGTCGACTTGCCCCGTCCATGTACACTTAAAGAAATCAAAGGCTTGTTGGTCTATTTAAACTACATAGATTGGTTCATATCTCAATTCACACATAGATGTCATCCCTTATTTAAGCCGTTGAAAAAGAACGATAAGATAAACTAGGATGAAGAATGCAAGCAAGCCTTCACAACAATCAAGGAGTACCTCATGAACCCTATAATTTTGGTAGCACTCAAACCTAGGAAGTCATTATTTCTATCCTTGACAATATTACCGAAGTCCATGGGATGTATGCTTAATTAGAAGGATGAGGAAGGAAAACAATAGGTTGGGTATTACTTGAGTAAGAAATTTACTAAAGGGGAATATAAATATTCGAAAATTGAAAGAACCTCCTGTGCTTTGGTATGGGTAATGTATTGGCTCAAACAATACATACTCTATAACAGGTTGAGTTGCTAACTCAGTACGTTCCCCTAAAATACTTAACAAATAAACCTGCCTTAGTTGGAAAAATCTCAAAGTGGCAAATGTTACTATTAGAGTTTGGCATTATATACATGAACTGGAATTTATTCAAGGGCCAAGCTTTAGCAAATCAATTAGTAAAGAATCCCTCTTATAATACCCGTCAAGAGGTATAGGTCAATTTCCCCGATGAAGATATCTTAGCAACTAAAGGAAGTTTTGATAAAAAGAGAAGATGTTGAACCATCGAAATGGAAAATGTTCTTTGATGGGTTAGCTAATGTATCTAGATGTAAAATTGGGGCAATACTTATATCCCCCAAAGGTACACACCACCCTATAGTTGTAAGGCTCCTATTCCTATGTACCAATAATGTCACTAAATATGAAGCACGCATCATGGGACTCAAAATGGCCTTAGATAAAGATATTCAAGAATTAGAAGTATATGGGAATTCTTCACTCATTATCAACTAAGCTTGGAAGAATGCAAGGCGAAAGATCCTAAACTAATACCTTATCACTAGAACTTGATTGGTTTGATGGAGAAATTTAAAGGAATCACTTTTAGTCACATACCAAGAACTCATAATCAATTTGCCGATGCCTTAGCTACTCTAGCATCTATGGTCTAAATATTCGGTGGAGTTAAGATTCAGCCCCTCATTATTGAAATCAAAGACAAGGCTGCCTTATATCTAGCAATTGAAGGTATGAATGGCAGCAAGTAGTGATACCATGATATTAAAATGTTCTTGCAACAAGACACATACCCTAAAGAGGTTGAAGAAAATGACGAAAGGAGGATTAGGAGATTAGCTGCCTAATTCTGAATAAACAAGTCTACATTGTACTAATGATCTTTTGATGGTATACTTTTAAGGTATATAGACAAAAAAAAGGCCAAGATTTTGATGAAAGAAGTATACGAAGGAGTGTATAGCTCTTACATGAACGGTTACATGCTGGCTAAGAAAATTGTGAGGCTTGGATATTACTAGCCAATAATAGAAGTCAATTACATCAAATACGTTAGATACTACCAATTATGTCAAGTTTATACAAATAAGATAAACACCCCATCTTAAGAATTACATACACTTTCAGCGTTGTAGCATTTTTTGATGTGAGGAATAGATATCATTAACCTAATTACTCTAAAAGCATCCAAAGGGCATCGTTTTATATTGGTCACCATTGACTACTTCAGTAAATGGGTTAAGGCCTCATCCTATTTAAGCATTACTAAAGGGGTTGTAGTTAAGTTCGTCAAGAGAGATATCCTAGTTTGATACGGGACTCTAGAAACAATCATCACCGATAATGGCACTAATCTCAATAATCAGCTTATGTTAAAGTTATGCCGACAGTTTAAGATCATTCATAGAAACTTCACCCTTTGTCGACCCCAAATGAATGAAGTCATTGAAGCAGCCAATAAAAACCTCAAAAGAATAATCGAAAAAATGGCTGTTACATAAAAGGATTAGCATGAGATGTTATCATTTACACTTATGGTCTATCGAACTTCCATCCAAACGTCAATTGGGGCAATACCCTACTCTTTGGTCTATAGCACTAAAGCGGTGTTACTAGGAGAAGTTGAGATCCCATCTCTTAGAGTATTATCGAGACCCAGTTAGATGAAGTTGATTGGGTAAAGAAACATATTGGGTAGCTGAATTTGATTGATGAGAGAAGATTGATGGCCCTATGTCATAATCAATGTTATCAATAAAGAATGACTCAGGCTTTCAACAAATGAGTACAACCTTAGAACTTTAAAGAGGGTGATATGGAGTTGATAAAGGCTCTCCCTAATGCACAAGACTCTAAGGGAATTTTTTCTCCAATTTATAGGGGCCCTTATGTTGTGAAATGCATATTACTAGGAAAAGTTTTAATTTTATCTCAAATGGATAGTTTAAAATTGAGAAACCTTGTAAATGCTAATGCTGTAAAGTTGTACTTTCTACGAGAAGTTAATGGATATTTTTACTCAGAAGATGAAAATGTCAATTGTTTTGAATGTTATTGTCATCTAATTTTCATTCTTTATAAGCAAAATTGGTATCCTTAGTAGTTGTCGAAGTAGGAATCATCACCCTCTCCATTAAAAGGTTCAACTCCCTTACTCGATTTAATCGAACCCATACATTGAAAACATGAGAGACATTGATAAGTGAGATATAGAACATTGGTGATTGATGAAACTCTTTAAAGTACTTTATTACAGATTGATGCCCCCGACGGGGAGTCTTTGTTGTCTATCTTTTAGGGCAAGGCAAAGTCCAGATTGGCAATCACCTACAGCAAATATTTATTAATTAGGAATAAGGGTTTTGGTTCATGAAGACAAAAACAATATGTATCGGGTTAATTTTCACGATTTCTCTAAAAGAGCTGGTAAAATCTCAGAGGCTCCATATCAAGATTAGTTGAGTTGACAATAAGGGATCAAAGAATGAGTTAGTTGATTTTAATAGGACTTTTTAAAGAAAAGGTTTGACAGTTTAGGTACTATCAACAAGGCTTAGTAAGTACTTCCATACAATGTTAGCACATTAGTTTATGATTCTTTCCCCTAACAGTCTTTTAAGCTAACCCATAAGGTGCTTGCCTTTAGTACTATCGTTTGGTGCTTAGTTAGCCCTTAAAGGCACTATTCTGACTCTGTTTGTTACTCACAGCAAGCCTATAGAATGCTTCTCTTCACCAAGTTGTCTTAAGCTAGTCCACAGGCTGCTTTCCTTCACCAATATTCTTGTAGCAAGCCCATAGGGCACTTCTCTTCACCAAGTTCTTAGTAAGCCCATAGGGTACTTCCTTTCTTCGTCAATTTCAGTTTAAGGTTGCTAGTCCTTAAGAGACCCTCCTACCTAGATTAATAAGCTTAGAAGATCATGACAAGGTTTTCCAAATCAATTCTAGGATTAAGGTTGCTAGTCCCTTAGAGATGCTCTTGCCTACCTAGATTAATAAGCTTAGAAGATCATGACAAGGTTTTCCAAATCAATTCTAGGATTAAGGTTGCTAGTCCCTTAGAGATGCTCTTGCCTAGGTTAGTAAGCTTGGAAGAGCATGATCAAGTTTTCTAAATTGATTCTAAATTAAGGTTGCTAGTCTCTTAGAGATGCTCTCGACTAAGTTAGTGAGCTTGTAAGAGCACGACCTGGTTTTCTAAATCGATTCCAAATTAAGGTTACTAGTCTCTAAGAGACATTCCCGCTTAGATTAGTAAGCTCAAAAGAGCACGACCAAGTTTTCCAAATTGGTTCCAACTTAGAGTTGCTAGTCCCCTAAAGACCCTCCTGCCTAGGTTAGTGAGCTTAGAAGAACATGGCTAGGTTTTCCAAATGAATTCCAAATTAAGGTTGCTAATACCCCAGAGATACCCTTGCCTAGGTAAGTGAATTCAAAAGAGCACTACCAAGTTTTTGAAATCAATTCTAAAATAAGGTTGCTAATCTTCGAGAGACGCTCCTACCTACGTTAGTGAGCTCAAAAGAGTATGATCAAGTTTTCCAAATCGATTCTAGGATTAGGATTGCTAGTCCCTAGAGACACTCCTACCTAGGTTAGTGAGCTCAAAAGAGCACGATCAAGTTTTCTAAATTGATTCAAACTTAGGCTTGCTAGTCCCCTAGAGACGCTCTCACCTAGGTTAGTAAGCTCAAAAGAGCATAACCAGGTTTTCCAAATCTATTGCAAAATTAAGGTCGCTATTCTCTAAAAGACGTTCCTGCCTAAGTTAGTGAGTTTAGAAGAGCATGACTAGGTCTTCCAAATCGATTTTACGATTAAGGTTGCTAGTCCCTTAGAGACGCTCCTAACTATGTTATTGAGCTTATAAGAGCATGACCAAGTTTTCCAAATTGATTCCAAATTAGGGTTACTAGTCCTCGAGAGAAGCTCTTGCTTAAGTTAGTGAGCTTAGAAGAGCACGACCAGGTTTTCCAAATCTATTCTAGGATTAGGGTTACTAATCCTCTAGAGATACTCCTGCTTAGGTTAGTAAGCTCAAAAGGGTACTACCGGGTCTTCCATTGGTTCTAACTTAGAGTTGCTAGTCACATAAAGATGTTCCTACCTAGATTAGTAAGCTTAGAAGGGCATAACTAGGTTTTCCAAACTGATTCCAAATTAAGGTTGCTAGTCCCTTAGTGACGCCTCCACCTAAGTAAGTAAGCTAAAAAAATCACGACCAAGTTTTTCAAATTGACTCCAAATTAGGGTTACTAGTCCTCAAGAGATGCCCCTGCTTAGGTTAGTGAGCTCAAAAGAGCACGATTAGGTTTTCCAAATCAACTCCAAGATTAGGATTGCTAATCCCCTAGAGATGCTCCCGTTTAGGATAGTATGCTCAAAAGAGTACGACTAGGTTTTCCAAATCGATTCTAGCTTAGACTTGCTAGTCCCCTAGAGACACTTTCACTTAGGTTAGTGAGCTCAATAGAGCATAACTACGTTTTCCAAATCAATTCCAACTTGGAGTTGATAGTCCCTTAAAGACGTTCATGCGTAGGTTAGTGAGCTTAGAAGAGCATGACTAGGTTTTTCAAATCGATTCCAAATTAAGGTTGCTCGACCCCTAAAAATGCCCCTGCCTAGGTTAGTGAGCTTAGAAGAGCATTATAAAGTTTTCCAAATTGATTATGAGATTAAGGTTGCTAGTCCTCGAGCAATGTTCATGCCTAGGTTAATGAGCTCAGAAAAGCATGATTAGGTTTTCTAAATTGAATCCAGGATTAAGATTGCTAGTTACTTGGAGACGCTCCTGCCTAGGTTAGTGAGCACAAAAGAGCACTATTAGGTTTTTCAACTTGATTCCAACTTAAGGTTGCTTGCCCTTGAGAGACGCTCTCGCTTAGGTTAGTGAACTTAAAAGAGTGCCCCCAAGCTTTCCAAATTGATTCAAATTTAAGGTTACCAGTCTCCAAGAGATGCTCTTGCTTAGGTTAGTGAACTTAAAAGAGCACGACTAGGTTTTCTAAATTGATTATAGCTTAAGGTTGCTAGTCTCATAGAGATGATTCCACCTAAGTTAGTGAGTTTAGAAGAACATAACCAGGTTTTCCAAATCAATTCTAGTTTAAGGTTGTTAGTCCCCTAGAGACACTCCCACCTAGGTTAGTGAGCTTAGAAGAGCATAACCAAGTTTTCTAAATCGATTTCAGTTTAAGGTTGCTAGTAAAGGTACTCCCACCTAGGTTTGTTAGCTTAAAAGGGAACGACCGGTTTTCAAATTGATCTTCTTAGCTAGCTCCTAGGGTGCTTGAACTTCTTAAACTCACTTAGCTATCCCTTAGAGCGCTTCTACCCTCTTTTACCCTTAACCTAGATAGCTAATTATAGCATATGATAGCTAGCTAATTATAGCACTTCTTAGGATAAATTCTACCCTTAAGGCAAAATGGTGCATTTTTTGTCTTTGTAGCAAAGTTTTATTCAAACTTTACCACAAAGAGGGGCAATTGTAGACACCCAATTTTTCTTTCTTTATTTTATTTTAGTTATTTTATTTCTTTAAGGGTCTTAATTTAGGAAAAATCTAAAAAAATAGAAAATTAAGAAAACACAAAAAAAAAAAAGAAATTTAGAAAAATATAAAAAAAAAATTAACGAAGGAATAAAGGAAACTATGATTTATTCTTTAGTGATTTTCATTTTTTATTTTTTCATTATTATTATTTTTATAAAAAAAAAGGGGTGGGGAGGGGGATTGGACCAAGATTAAACCTTGTTTGCAAAATTAAGCATAAGGCCTTCAACCCTGTGTGAATTTGTTGCACCTACCTTTTCTATTTTGCCCAAGCACATGTAATGCACGTACTAACTAAGCACATCCATATGTGTATCGTATGTGCCTGGACTTTCTTCTTCCTCCTATTTTCTTGTCTAAATTTCTAGTTTCATTCCTCTTTAGGATTGTCAATTTAAGGCCATTTTTTATCGTTGTTTTTATATGATTTCACCAAGATGGCAAAACATACTACGAATCAAGACCTAAATCTTGTCTTAATTATGTCAAAATTCAACATTTAATTGGCTCCAAAAAATGAAAATATAAAACTCAAAATCTATCATCCCCATTCATGGTCAATTTATCCATTAATGAGCTTTCAAAGCTCGTTTAATCAGAGATTAGTATAAATAGGAGTCTTTTGTTCATTCCTAACATATAAAAAATTGAAAAATCATCTCTCTCTCTTTAGGCATCTTCTTCCAAAACCACCATTGTAAACCCCAATATTTTTCAATCTGGCTTTTGAAGTAAACTTAAGTATGTTAGATGATCTAGGAGTTGACAAGACTAATGAAAGTGAAAACCCTAAAATAACTAGTCAATTATGTATAAAATTTTTCTACCCTAAATGTATGTAAATACTAAAGATTTCATTCGAAAATGATAAAAACCCTAAAACTATAACTTTAAGGATAGAAAAGTACTAAATCACCATAATTTACCCTTAGACCCTAATTGATAATATAACCTTAGTATTAAACCAAATTATTGGTAAAACATTAAGGGTAACTTTCAATCATTCATAAATACATATAATGTCACTTTCACTTTAGAAAATATCTATTCCTTTTAATGATTTCTTTTCTTTTCTTTTCTTTTCTTTTAGCTTTTTCTTCCCTTTCTTTTCTATTTTTTCCTGCCACTCCTTGTCCCCTTCTAAACCCTACTTTCTTCTTCTTTTCAAACATAAAGCAAAACAAAATCAAGTACTTTACCCACCTCCATAACCATGGCCTCCCCTTTCCATTTCACTTTCTTAATTTTCCAAATTTACATCCATATGTCAAGAGCAAACTAAGGTATGTTATTATGTTATTATGTATTGCTTCATATTATTTACTAGTTAGATGAAGAGGTTGGTTAGTTTGAATAGCTTATGTGTTGTGTACATCTATGTTGAAGAAGGCTTAAGGTTTCAATTTTTATGTGTAGAAGAGTAGGAATCTTTATAAAGTAGAAGAAGATGTATGTGTATATGTCTTTAAGTATGTGTACATAAGGGTATACTACAGAAATACAAGTATAAAGACCCTTGTACATAAGTATTCATTATGTACATAACCTAAACTAAGACATATACTAACTATACATACCTATACCATGCTACATATACCCTTAAAACACAAAAAGAATGAAATTTGAGAAGCTTTCTTAAGAGGAATTTTAGGAATACGAAAATACATATAAAAATATGTAGGTCACTATATGTGTATATGGATATATGTACAAGTATAAATACGGTATAAGTATAAGTATATGCATGAGTATATTAGTATACATACAAATATAGTAAAGGTACAAGTATACTTTATATATGTAGAAATGTACATAAGACATATAAGTATAAGGTAAGGCTTATGTAAGCAATGGTTGAAGTAAGCAATGATGTAATCATACGATGATATAGGCAATGCTATAAGCGATAACATAAGCGATGATATAAGCGATAATATAAGCGATGAAATAAGCGATGACATAACACATAAGAAATAAGAAGAGTACATAAGAATTAGGTACATGAATTAGTAAACCTTAATACACTTCCTAAATTGCATTAAACTTAATTAAGTACATTAATTAGTAATATCAAGGTAAAATTCTCTAAGTGTAAGAATATAAAGGCTAATTGAATTATTAAGTACAAACATAGGATATAAATATAAGAAATAAGAATAATTAAGCTTTAATAGTTAAAATTTCCATAAATTTAGTCTATATCGTAAAATATGGGTCTTAATGTCCAAAACAAACATCATTGTGTGAATGTGTATTCGAAAATGATGAAAAACGACTATAAATTCATAAATATTGGAAATAGGACGAAAAAGTTATATACAATTAGCGATAAAGTTTAACTGGATAAAAAGTTGATAGTAATGTAAGTAGAATTAGATAAATAGATATTTAGAATTTTTAGTAAATTTAATTACTTACTGGCATTATTATATTGTAATGATCAGGTGATCCCGAGGTGGGCGAGGATCTCCCAATTGATTACTACGACTAGAGTAAGTTATCATAGCCGAGTAAGTATTTGCCCTATGATTCCATGCGTATTTATGATTGCAGATAGTGAATTTAAATGTTATTGTTAATTAATTGTTATAGAGGGTCGAGAAATGCTTCTGTATGTTAATACGTACTGAGTTGTGAATTTACCTTAAGTACAAATAATACTTTGTTTGTTTCATGGTAGTATGAAATTGATTGTGTGTACTATTGAATGGTCACATCATAATTGGACTTAATTATACTTGGCTCATAAGAAGAAATTAGTACACGCATCAACATGCATTGCATAAACATAATTCCAACTGTCACATCATACGGAGGTAAAAAGAGGCCATTTGGGGGTTGTTATTATAAATTTATTGGTTCTGTACGGTGCACTCATACAAATAACCTTACCCTAGCCTACGAGAATACTAGGCGTTGGAGGTACCAACCGCCTGACTAAGAGTCAAGTCTGGAGGCCTCCATTTAGGAGTGAGTGTGGACTGCAGGGGCCTACTCACGTTTATACTAAAACATGGTTTTTATAAAAATAAAAGACTTATTTGATTTAAGTACAGAACGTGGAGTTCTGTAGTAAAGTAAGTTCTAGTATAATACTTAGATCCGATTGATACGTATATATTATAACCCTAGCTTCGGAGGGTGTTAAATCTGAGTTACGTATATGAACTAGTTAACTGTACATATTGTTTGGCCTTCTATTTGATCATTTATTCATATGTGTGAATATAGTTTATTTATAACTTACCTGTAGTGTAGCTAAGGGTTTTGCTCACTAAGTTCAGGCTTACACCCCCTTAGACATTTTCTACAAGATAGCTTGTTCATTGAGGATGGTTGGGGAATGCCACAGGTTAGCTTAGGGAAATAGGCAAGAGCGAACCATCCAGTGTATTAAGAGAGAACAGATTACGTAGACTCTTACTTATGTACTTTTGTTTTATTAGTAATATAAACTTAAATATACTAAATCACTGTGTATTGTAAACTTTATAGTTTAAATTTTATATAAATATGTTTGTGTGATGATATCGTATGGATCTATATGTTCTTAAAAGACTAGTAGTTATAAAGCCTTGTATATTATGTGAAGAGTTCGTGATTGGAAGGGTAACCAATCAGGGGTTCTTCGTACAGTATACAACGTCTGCTATGACTAGACTGTCCTCAGTTCATGACAACCATCATGACTGACTCATGGTGGTAAAAAAAACCAAGATCCAATGTCCCATTCCCTTCCAACGGTCATCGTGTGCTACCATTGATAACCACCACAAGCCACCAACTTCGACCCCTACTCAAATGACCACTAAAGTTTTTTTTTTATTTATTTTAATTTTTTTTTAATTTATTACTTATGTATTTGTAATAATTAAAAAAAAAAAGAAAAAAAAGAGAAAGGGAAAAAGAGAAAAGCCCGAGTTTATGGTTTTTTTTTCTTTTATTTTTTTTAATCTTTTTTTGGGTTGAGATATAAATAGGAAGAAATAATGATAAATAATGACAATAATAATAAAAATAAGATCGAAAAAGAAACATTTTACGACTTAGAAAATCAATTTTCTACGACAAAAATAAGCAATCCTTTCTTCAAGTCAGGACCATTTCTAGAACATTATAAAAATGAAACTTGGATTTAAGACCTTTTAGATTTTTCTTAATAAAATTAAATCTACTTAAAAATGTAAACTTAACGTGTTTTCAAAATTAAAACGAATTTAACATAGTAAAATTTTACAAAAAGAACTACGTAGATCTGACATCAACTAGTAAGTATATAGGCATCTATAGGGCGATGTTAAAAAATGAGAAAACCTATTTTTCCATTCTTAGTTTAAATTACTTAAATTATTCAATTCATTAACAAATATTTGAGTTTCACTTAATGGAGTAGTCTTTTAAAAGGTAATTTTTAAGATTAAGGCTCAAATTGGAAAGTTGATAATACCTGTAAGGGTTTAAAATTCCTAAACCCTAAACTTGTTTTTTTGGTTCTTAAAACTATTTGCAAATTTGGTTTATCAAAAAGACCAGTAACTAAATTATAACCAACTTACCTAACTGGTTATAATTAAACTCTTTTTCCCAATCTCAGTTAGGTACCTACTCAAAAAACATTTTGCAAAAGAGCTAGTTTTCTTTAAACCTTAATCGAAGGTTAACATTGAATAGATAGGATTTAATATTGATTGGTTTAAAGAAGATTAATTTATAAAAACTAGGAGAAAAAACTAAGTTAGACATTTCTAAAGGGTCCTAACTTGGTGCTTTGACTTTGAAAACTCTAAGATGGGTCTTAATTTCAAAAAGAGTACATTAATGGAATTTATTTATTTATTTTTAAATTTTTTTTTCTAAGTGATAAACCATTTTTTCAAAAAGTAAATAAACAAATAAAATCTCTAGTTACATCAAAAACGAATTTCTGATGATCTAAAGAAAAAAAGCTATTTATTGAAAACAAATGGATGGTTTTCCTCTCTATTCTCTTTGTTTTGGTTCTTTATTTAGTAAAGATAAAGAAAGAAATAAAAAAGGAAAAAGAAATAAAATAAAAATATATAAGACAAGAAATAGAAAAAGAGGGACTTGTCTTCAAGCTTACGGGTCAAGTTATTGTAGATCGGATCTTAGCCGGAATAGG
The DNA here is from genome assembly GCA_024138005.1 of Lumnitzera racemosa. Lineage (NCBI taxonomy): Eukaryota > Viridiplantae > Streptophyta > Magnoliopsida > Myrtales > Combretaceae > Lumnitzera > Lumnitzera racemosa. The sequence continues at coordinate 57,448,221 of JAMXBC010000012.1, forward strand.
TCGTGGTTAAGGAAACAACAACAAGGTAATGAACGCTTGTTGTAGGCAATTCTAAGAACTATTTTAAGGGGGTAACCACATTCTCATGCAAGTTTGATTGGGGAATGGGGGTTTTATATAAGTGTTCTGGTTTTTGGTGACTGTTCTTAGTGATTCAAATCTAGGCAACAATCGGTGGTTATGTGTTTGTAGCTATGTAGGTGTGGCGTTAAGTTTTGGGCATGGTGTTAGGGATGAAGTCTCATGAATGGGTAGTGTGAAGGTAAGGAAAAGAGTAGTCGGTTTGTGGGCTTTGATGGATAGTAGCATGAGGTGTGGTATCATGGTTACATTACTACAACTATGTTTAGTTTAACAGAGAGTCTTAGTGTACGCGACTAGGGTAGCGATAGTTGTTGTGTCACGAATGATTATGGTATGGGGCTTGATCTGTGATAGAGAAGGGTTACAGTAAAGTAGACTAAGTTATGCAGTTATAGATTGTAGTAGATGATAGTGGAGATTAAAGGTTGAAGAGGACCATGCTTGGGGATGTTGAGTTTTGAATGTATAGCTGGTAAAGAGGGTGTATATTAGGGAAGTCGAGTTGGAAGAGGATAGGTTCGAGCTTACTGTTCACTACTGGTTGTGGTCACTATTGTAAGTACCAATAATGCTTTTTAGGGAACTGTAGTGATCGGTGAGAATAAAATTGTTGTACAAAGTGTGTGTGTTATTGGGTTTTTTTTCTTCCTTTTCTTAATAGTGTGATCCCAATATATAGAATTCAAGATCAAATCTTCTAACTAACTTTAAATCATCTTAAATAGCCTTAGATAAAACTCAATCTAGATTTGAATCCCCCTTTCAATCTCTATTCTATTAGATTTAACATTATCATTTTTGGATTTGTGATATTCAACAATTATTTAACTATGATTTTTCTAACTTCGTTTAGAAACGATAACAATTCGATTAGATTTGTTATTAGATTTAGCTTCTAGAAGCCCACATTTTCTTCTTATTTTTTGTTTGTTTCTTTTGAAAGAAATTAGGGATAAGGATGATGTAAGAGCACACGAACAACGCACCCATGTACACGCTAGTTAGAAAGAAATTTCCTAAGCATGCGGTTTGGCTTAATCACATGATAAGGCTTTTGGCCTTGTTGTGAATAAGCTAATCTTTTTTTTTTAATAAATAAATAAGTAAAAATGCTAAATTTAGTCCCATCCTAAAATTGAACTCTAAATTGACAAAAGTGCATTAATTAATTTAAGCCTAAATAAGGTCTAAATATGATTCTTAACTGCTAAATTTGACTTTATTTGAGCCTGACTCTATATGAGCCTAAAATGAAAATGAACCTTTTTAAAATAATTTAACTGTCTTAAAATGACTCATGGCTAAAAATTCATTCGTAACTCTTCTTTTTCTTTTTCTCTAATTTTTAATTTTTTTTTTGTATTTTTCTTAATTTTCTAAGGGAACCTTTTCTTTTATTAAAAAAAAAAATATATAAATTACGAATGGCAAAAATGTGGTGTCTATAATCACATATAATTTCTCAACACAAGTATAATTTATATTCTCTATGTTTTGGTGCTCAGAAGTAGCACATATTGAAAGAATTTAAGCTTTTTATGTTTGATCTTGCAGGTCTTGAAGCTACCATGTAACGATAGCCTCGTTCAAGAAGTCGAAAATCACAAGAAAAGAAGAAAACATAGAGCTAGAACTACTGGCTTGACGATATCCAGAGTTACCCTCACGTCGATAGTTGATTTGAAGAGCCAGCTTAAGCAATCATCAAGTTGGTACACTTACTGGCATATAGAATAGAATGTGTGAAAGTATCATAAAGAGTGTTCTATATTGTCATGAAAATAGTCCCAATTACTGTCATGACGGTATATTGGATCATTAAAGCAAAAACGCGTCACTTCATTAAAAAGGAAGAGAATCAGTGCCTATTATGTATCCATTGGCTGAATAGTTCCTTTACTTACTATCATGCCGGTAGTGCCTTAATATAAACACATCTTATTCTTCATTTTCTACAGATTTGGTTTTGCATTTTTCTAGGATTTAGTGTTTTAGTTTCACTACTCTCTCTCCTCTTTAGGTTATCTTAGGTTACTTTTAGGCTTATTTTAATGGCATTTTCTTGTATTTTCATGATTACAGCATAGACTTTTAGTGATTTTAGTTCTTTTCAAAGTTTGGCTTTGTGGATTTTCATTGCATCTATAGAGATGTAGGGAAAATCTTAAAGAACTCCATTGTTAAGGTTGAAGAGATAAATTTTGTAATGTTTCTCATACTTTTTCCATATTTTATGCAATGTTTATTTTTGTGTTCAATGCTGATCCTCCATGAAAGTGATAAATAGAGTTTATTATGCTTATTTGTAGCATATGAACATGATGGAGTAATTATGCCTATTGATGTTCTTGTGTTTTGGTAGTGTAAACTTGAAATTTTATTTAGTTCTATAGTATAATTAGATATAACTCGAGTGTTAGGTTAGTGTTGACTTAAGTAGTGGTTCCCATGCATTAGGCCTTCTCCCATATTATCCTACTAGGGTCTAGATACTGTAATAGGATTTAAAAACCTTGAATAGAACCTAAGATTCCTAATTTGAATGAGTAATTCTTGAGAATTAGGGCTCAAGCCCTTGTGTTCACCTTAAGGTAAAATTGTTGTGGAAGAGAAATTAATTCTAACATAGTTATTTATGTAGTAATAGGACTTAAATAACTACCTAATTGTGTAGATGAGAGATTGATAATACAATGCTCCAGCTACATAATAAAATTTATGAAACGAAAGTGGGATAAATTCTATGAGTCTAAATAAAATCCGCATTTAAACTATCATAAGTACTCTAACAACATGGCTATAATGTCTTAGTTGATTGTTTATTTATTACTCATAAATCTTTTTATACAGAAAACCGCATCCCAATATTGAAAAATTACTAAAATCTCTTAATTTCATTGTAGTTTTTCCTTCTACTTTAGATAACTTGCATGGTCTATGAAATTGCTGAATTAGTTGCCTTGATTAGATTAGAAATAGGAGAATCTAGTACCTAGTTATCTTTCTAAATTATATTCTTTCCTTTACCACAAAATACGACCTTGATTACTCTCCTTTACTATTAATAGATCAATACACCTGCTGTTAGTTTGCAGATCTCACTAAAATTTAATTATTTCTATTTGCAAGTGATTCAATTAATAGTATAGTATTCCATTATTTTCTTGAAAAAGGGGAAATTTTTATTTGTGTATGACATTAGTGGATATGAGATCGCAACACTAAGTTTTTGGCACCGTCGTTGGAGATGGAAAGGAAAGTAAAAGTTAGCTAATATTAGATTAGTATTTCTCGTTAACTTAGGTTTGGAGTAGAGTAGATTTAGTTTGAAGTTAGAGTTTGCTTTGTATGCTTAGAGTAGAGTTGCATGTTTATTTTGTCGAGAACTTTGTGTTGCATTATTTTTGTTCCTTTGTAGGACTTGTGAAGAAGCTATTGAAGGTTTGATTAGTTGTTTACAGAAGAGATAAACCTCTTGCCATAGGATTGTATTGAGTTGGGATTATTGAAACCTCTTATATTTAGTTGTCTAGAATTACCCTTTTATTGAAATTTTAAAACCTCTATTATTTTATGCAATTAAGAGGAGTTGCTAATTTTGAGTTGTTAGATAATCCTGAAGTTGATAGAACATTTCATAAACGACTACAAGAACCAAGATGGTTTGCTATGGAGAATTTAAATGAAGGAAATGGATATAGTGTTGGTGTAGTAATTAGTGTGAATATGGATGTTATGAATGGAGAAGAGTATCAAAGTGGATTCAATTTGCAAAATGGCAACGTGAATGGTAATGGGTTGAAGGGTATGTAAACCTTGCAATTTCTAAGTAACAATCTAAGTAGTTAGAAACACCCTTTGATTATTCTTGAGGGTCAACCAATCTAAGAATCAAGCTTAATGTAAAAGTCATACTTATAATAATTGACTAGATAATTACAATTTGACCTAAGAACTCTAAAGTCAATATCGATCCTAGAAGTTGTAAAAGCTATAAACTCCTAAGTGTAGTAGAGTACTTTTGAATTTATGGAAATCCTAAACGAAAAGATTAAGAACCCTAATATTAACTCTAATGTTTGGAAACCCTTAACGTAATATAATAATAGACCCTAACTTACCAAAACCCTAAACCTTGGGATATAGTGGGAACTTTTAAGCTTAATGAAACCTTAAACGATCAATAAAAAATTTGACTATTAAGTTGAACACTTAAAAGAATTACATCGGAAGCCTAAAATTAAGCTTGGACCGATTCTAAGTTACTTATAACCCTATATGAAAACCAATTTGTGGTAAGGAAATTTTTAAGAACTATACCCTAGCTTAGTCACTTAAATAAGGGAGTTAAGCAAGTCATTCTAAGGAAGAAATTGAAAAGCCTTACATAAGGACTAGGACTGGCCATCTCTTATCTAATTTCCCTCCTAAATTGAGTTCAAATAAACCAAAATCAAGGGTTTGAATTTAGTTGACTTATAAACTTAGAAACTTTACATAAGTTTAGACGAGACAATTTTCCACTCTCTACATAAGTTATACCATTTAAGGAAATATGTAACTTAACTATTTTTGGACTAAACCAAAAGTGAGGTTGACAAGGCCACATCCTATGCCTAATGGCCACCTAAATTGCTAGTTGGGAAAAGGGATTATGGCATGATATCTTCCATCTTTTCACCCTTTTTCACACTTGTTATGTCACATTTGTTGGCTACTTTAAAAGCCTACACAAACTATGACATCCCATGTACTTTACATCACTTAAACATAAAAAATGACAAGATGAGACAAAGAAACTCTAAGCTCAAAACCTACCATTGACCCCAAAACCCTCACTTGTTTTTCTTCTCTTTCTAAGATAAACTACATTTGAACACAAAGAAAATAAATTCCCTAAATATACTACTTTCACCTCCCTAAAAACATACGTAAAGCTTACACCACATACCCTTTTTTAGCACACAACTTTTGCCAATTAAGAAGGCACCTCAAAACCACCCTACAATCCACCATTTGAGGAGACTTTGGAGCACAACAAACACTTTAGAACATAAGGTTTGAGGAGCGAAAGGGTCATAAAGGGGAGAGGACAAAATGAGGAGTTAGGGGAAGCTTGTAGAGGTACAAACAACCACTAATATACCTAGTAAAGTAAGTCGTGTTCTCAAATGTCTTTAGCGCACCATTTATAAGATATCCTTTTTTGTTTATGTAAAAAAAAAAAAAATCATGTACCTTAGGAGTTCTCTTAGCTAGGTTAAGTGATAGCTTCTTAATGTTTCCTCCACAAGTAGTAGAACATGAGTAGCCTAAGCTTATTTTCCTCTTAGTATACTTGTATATTACTTATAGTATGGTCTTGTAACTTGAATGTGAAACCCTCCTAAATGCTGGACATGTGGTGTATGGATCCTAGCTAAGTGTTATCTTCACTCATACTAAGCTTCTCTTGCATCAAACTAACCTTAGGTGATGGAAAAACAATTATATGAAGTTTTAGTAAAAAAATCATCATCTGAAAGCCTACCCTAATAGCATTGAGCCTAAGAGTTATATATGTTCCATGATTCTCACTTAGTTTAGCACTTAAGTTAATGAAATAAGGAGTTAAGTTTGAAAAATGAATTTAAAGGCTAATGGGCCAAGCTTACTAGTTCTATAACATGTAATTAATCCACTGAAATACACTTAAAAATGTAGTAAACAAAGCAAAAGGACCAACTAAGACTAGCAAGGTAAGTACTAAGGGCCTAAAACTCAAAACTGAGCTCAAAGCTTATAAAACGAGCCCAAACTCATAAGATAAGTCCAAAACTCTTAATTGAGCCTTATGGAATTTTTTGACCAACAAGCTAATCTTAATAAAAGGATGAAATAAAGTCCATAGAAAGCCCACATTAAATTTTCCAAGCCTACCAATGTGATAAATACTACTAATGTAAGAACTGAACACATCATTAATCGTAAGGGCCATTTAAAAGCCTAAGAAGTGAAAGCTAATGATAAGGCAAAAAATATCCAATGAAAAAATGATCTTAAGGAACTAGATAATCCTAAATAAAATTCTTTAGCCTAAGCCTTAATAATTTCACAAAGTAGTAAAAGGCCTAATAACAAATTTAAGTGCAAAAGGAAACCTAAACCTTAGGGATGATATTGTTTTGACCTATAATTAGAATTTCGGGTGCCATCTCTCTAATATAATCACACCTTGTGAAATTAAACTAAAAAATGACGGAAATCAACTATAAGATTGCAAAAATTTGATTTAAAACAAGAAAGTTATACACGATTGAAGGTTTAGCTTAATTGAGAAAAATTTATGACTAATTCAAGAGTATAACTTTAATAGAACTTTAGGTTGACATTATAATACATCAAATCCTTATGTTATTACTTTTGCATTATTTAGGGGACTTTGATCTCGTAGATGACTTATCTCTAGATTATTACGACTGGCAACTATAATAGAGTGAGTGACTCTTGATGACTTTATGCTTACCTTTGTTTGTAGTTTAGTTGCACTGAAATAATAATATGATTATATTGGTTACATGAGGGTTATAGAGAATGCAAATGTGTAGACTCTTGATTGTTTACAGAACTTCATGATAATATATGAACTGCGAGTGCTTGCATAACTTATTTGTATATCGTTATTAGGTATGAAACTATTTGATTACCTAAGTAACTAAACATAAGTTATCATTTGGCTATGAATCTCAAAATAAATCATGTATGGCATAGCATTACATCATAATTTATACCAACTACTACCTTACGTAGAAAGTAGGAAGGGGCTTACAAGAGCAGGAGCTCTTGAAGGGATTAATTAGGCACATTATGCCATGTTATTAAGTCATTGTCTTAGTTTATGGGCTTACTAGGCAACAAGGGATGCTAATCGTTTAGCTAAGAGTCATATCTTGTGACTTCTACTTAGGGCGTATGATTGTAGACTGTAGGGGCCACTACACTGCTAGACTTGGAATTTTTTAAATGATCATGTTTTTGTGTTTAGTAAAGTATATTTATATAAGTTTATTTGAGCACAATAGATACAATTTCGGATAAAAACTCAAGTATTAGAACCCGATTGTTGGTTTGCATCGATTAATAATCTCTAATACTAACTATAGAGGGCAAAATTTTTTAGTTGTATATAGTTCCTATGCCATTGCATGTATTGTTTATCGTATTGTTTGTTATGTACATTCATATGATTGATTATATATTATTTGTAAGGTATGTTGGAGGCAATAGCTCACTAAGCATAAGTTTATTCCCCCTTAGATTCCTCTTGTTGTAAGGTCATCTTTTCACTAAGCCGAGTCAAGGGATGCCCAAGGTTAGTCTTGAGTTGGGACAAGAATATGAGTTACAAGGAGCGAAAGAGGGAATTTCTTAGTGTTAGCTAATAGCTTTATGAATTTCCTTAAATTGTGTAGCTAGACCTTCAACAGTTATTTAGATTACTTATTTTGCTGCTATTATTATGGGAACATCATGTTCCATACCTTTAATTTGATGATATGTCTAATTAATTAGTAAAGATAATTGTTTTGCTATGATACTATATGTCTATGTGACCAATAGTAGCTAGGAGTGGAGGAAGCCTTATACATTGTATGGAAGGCTAATGTTCAACAAGAGGGTTGATCATTAACCTTTTTATGGTGTACAGTGATCTACCATTACGAAGGTACTGTCCGAGTCCTAATAGATTTAGGTGTTATTAGAGTGTTAAGTGTAAACTAAGAAAGAAATAAGGTAAAACCAAACCTTAGATACTAAAACAACCTACCTAGTAAGGTTGGGAGGGGTAGAACTAGGATAGGGATTCTAATTTGCTAAACTTTAAAGAGAAAATCTTAACTGAAAACTCTTAATAATAACACTTAAGAAATCTTTATGTTAATTAGGGGAATGCACTCGTAGTCTGCCATAATTGGGTGTTGTTTCAGTTGTACGAAGGCAAGACTCTCATCACCTTCCATTAAAGACTTTAGATCCTCAATGAGGATATGGCATTGATCGGGAGGCCATGTAGGATCCAGGATGTTTAGATCTCATGGAGAGTTGCACTAAGCCTCCATTGGAGATACTGATACAGAGATGTCTTAGTTTATGCACCCAAGCTAGCTTTATCTAATGTGGAGCTTAAGTATATCATACAATGAGAGAAAGGAGCCAGGATTAAGGCTGAAGTAGTATTCTTAGTCCAGGATGGCTAGAGACTGGATGCCCTTAACTTCATGCATTGGCATGAGGTTGGGTAGGGCTATGCCCTCACCTAAGATGTGTGAGTTGACCACCTTAAGATCATCTACCAAGAAAAGCAGCTAGGTATTCCCCCACCAATTGCACCAGTAGTCATTTTCTCGCCATTAGAGCCTGATGTGATTGAGATATCCTCAAATGCCCCCGAGCAGGATGATGTTGTGATGCTACCACTGCTACCTTCGGTTGAAGACTTAGAGTGCGTACAGGTGGATCCCAAACTTCCACCTATTGTACGAGTTAGAAGAGACTTAAGAGAGGAGTTAACCATCTGACCTGAGCCCTTGGACTATTGGTTACCCAAGGAGTAGTTTTGATGGGCTTCTAGCCCAGATTGCTCGTTTGACTCGAGTATGGGATCTTCTTCTAGAATTTCAATGCGGAGGCCTCACTAGGCAAGATGGCTAGGTGATGATGAGACAAGACCTTCCATTAGGCATTAGTAGTTGTGTTGTTCCTAATTTATAGATGTTAGCTTTAGTTGATCTATCTTTTCTATTATTGTATTTTGTATTGAGAGAAAAAACCTTGTAGTGAGGTTTACTTATATTTTGTTATCTATTATATTTTGAGCAAAACTTATAGTAGGGATTGATGTACCATTTTTAGGGTTTCTATGTAATAGGAGAAAGCTTTGTATTTAGACTTTTTATGTACTTTTGAAGACTTATTGTACACCAAACTACTTATGTATCTCATATAATGTATGCTCACTTAAAGTGATAAATAATGAAATGTACTCTTTGATTTATGAGTTGGTATGATAACCTTGTAAAAACTTGAATGGCATTGTCAACTTACGATTGATGGAGGATTAAAAAGGGAATTATAATATGAAATAAATACTTTGAGTTTAACTTTAAAAATTGGATTTTAGTGGACGAAGGTATAGGGGACAACCCCTAATAAATAGAGCACCCCTACTACAAATTCTAGGTTATAATGCACCAACTGACCATATCGAGGAGGTACTTATAGTCATACAAGCAAATAATGAGTTGTTACTGGCTTTCTAAGAAAGAAATTAGACACCCTTACCACTACTAGTGTAACCTGAGCTATGCTTAATATGCATGCTCCGCCACTAGTAGCGGTGGTTAAACCACCAGTAACACCTTTACCTCCTCCATCACCACCACCACCTCCACCCATAGTAGGGCCAGCTAAAGATCCAAACCCAGTTCCATACGAGCCCTGATCATAGATGAATTTGTTACTAGAATTTTTAAAGTGCTATTGGTATTTTGATGGAAATACAAGTCAGCCCTGATGAAGCCGAAGATTGGTTGTTATAAGTGGAGAGATCCTTTAAGGCTTTTGAGGTACCATACCATCTAAGGTTGACTTATGGCACTTACTTGCTTTAATTGAGAGCAAGGACTTAGTGGGATATTAGGAGGAGAAATTTGAGGCACCGCATGACTTAGGGAATATTCATAGAAGAGTTTTTGGAGCATTACTTTCCTAAGAGAATGCAAGTCAAGTACAGTGATGAGCTATTTGGGATTAGAAAAAGGACTTGTACACTTGAGTAGTATGAGGTAAAGTTCACTTACCTACTTTAGTTTGCCTCGTAAGAATACCATAATAGTGATTGGATGAAGAGACAAATCTTTATGACAGGACTTAATCTAGAGTTTAAAAGGAAAGTTTTAAAATTTTAGTTGAGGATCTACATTGAAATGGTAGAAAAGGTAAAGGTTTTAGATAATGCCAAGAGGTAAGGGGAAGATGCAGTAAAACATAGGATTTCTAATTTTGGGAAAAGATTGTCTGATGGGTTAGAGAGCTTAAGTACCAAGATAAGAAAGGTTTTGAAGCCACACAAAGTGATTTGCAAGAAAAATGGTAATGGAAATGGAAAGCCTACGTGCTAGAAATGCTGGGGAAATCACTATCCTCGAGACTACTATCAACTCAAGGACAAGCGTTATTTTTATAGAGACAGTAGTCATGTAGTAGCAAATTATCTAAAGAAAGCCATCACTAATTGTTTTATTTGTAAACAAGTTAGACATTTCTCTCCCATATGCCTATATTACCAAGGTGTAGCAATACAAACTATGCGATTCCTTAGGATGGGGAAGATAGCTAAAGGAGTAGGCTAGCACCTACGAGCTGTGAATGCCACCCGAATCTATAATTTAAAGGGAGAACGGGACTTTAAGGAGTATCTAGAGGAAGATTTAGTTTACTTTGAGAGGTAAAGGACATTATAGATACATAGATGATCATAGGTATGTATCTTTAACCTCCTTTAAGTTGATTTATATTGTTAAGAAGCTAGAATGTTTATCCCAGAAAGAGAAAATTATAAGGGCCAATACTTATAACTTACAAAACTTAACTTGAAATGGATCTAGAGAATGATGACATAAAAGAGCAATCTATATATTCTTTGTTTGACACTGGAGTAACTCATTTCTTTATTGCTCTTAGAGTGGAAAAAAGAGTGGAGTTGCCTAGAGCAGTCGTCGAGTTAAGCTTCAATGTGAAAAACCCTGCGAGAAGTGTAGTTATGACCAAGGAGATGGTGAAGAAGTGCCTACTCAACATATAAGGCCTTAGTAGAATGGTAGATCTGATTGTCATCAAGTTAGGTAAATATGAAATGATTTTGTGGATAAATTAGATGAAAACCTTTGGTGCTACGGTCACTTGTAAGAAAAAGAAGGTACTTTTTAAGGATATGAATGAATTTAGGGTAAAAAGAAGGTACTTTTTAAGGATATGAATGAATTTAGGGTAGAATTTGAAGGAGAATCGACAGTAGTTGGAGCAACCGAACTAAGTTCCTTTGAACTAATGTTGGAGATAAGTTGGTGAAACAATGTTGAAGTTGAATTATAAAAGCCGAGGATAGAAGATATTTAATAGGTGATTGAATTTCCTATTGTATTCTCGGAAGAACTACTAAGGTTACCACCAAGGCAGGAGATAGACTTTGCTATCAATCTAGTGCTAGGGCATAAGTTGATTTCTAAGGCATCGTATAGGATGGCGCCAGTATAACTAAAAGAACTAAAGAAATAGCTACAAGAATTTCTAGACTAAGGATTTATCTTACCAGTTATTTCACCTTAGGGGGCACTTGTATTATTTATGAAGAAGAAAGATGGTTCCCTTAGACTTTGTATTGATTCTAAAGAGCCAAACCAGGTCATTATAAATAATAAGTACCTTCTGTCCCATATTGATGACTTGTTTGATTAATTGCATGGTGCTACTGTGTTTTCTCACATTGATTTAGGTCCAGATATCACTAGTTAAGGATTAAGTCAGAGGACGTTCCTAAGACAACATTCAGGATAAGGTATGGGCATTGTGAGTTTCTGGTGATGTTCTTTGGATGGACAAACACACCTACAGTATTCATAAATTTGATGCATAGGGTATTCAAGTCGTATTTAGATAAGTGTGTGATTGTATTTATTAATGATATCTTGGTGTATTCTACATCCCAACACAATACCAAGAGCATTTGAGACAAGTGTTGCAAATTTTAAGGGTGAATAAGCTTTATGTTAAGCAATGAAAGTGTAACTTTTGGTTGAAGGGGATATCTTTTCTTGGGCATGTAGTTTTAGGAGATGTGATAACAGTAGACCTAGAGAAGCTAAAGGCTATCATTGATTGGAAGCAACTCAAAAACGTTATTAAGGTACAAAGTTTTCTCGCTCTAGTTAGGTATTATCGAAAGTTTTTGAAGGACTTTTCAAAGATATCTAGACCACTTACTCAATCGACACAAAAGAATGAAAAGTTCAAATGGAATAAGAAAAGGGACGAAAGTTTTCAAGAGTTAAAAAAGAGATTAGTAATGACATTAATTTTAGTCTTACTTAACAACGAAGAGCCTTTTTTAGTGCATATTGATGCTTCGAAGAATAGTTTTAGATGTATATTGATGCAAAATGGAAAGGTAATCGCTTATGTATTGTGACAATTGAGACCTCATGAATGAATCTATCTTACCCATGACCTAGAGTTAGTAATTATAGTATTTACACTAAAGTTATGAAAGCATTACTTATATGGTGCTAAGTGTGAGATCTACACTATGAGGAGGCATTTAATAATATGGTGTAAACGATCCATTTTTAAGAACACAAGATCGACTAGAAGCTTGCATACTTATCTTTATACTAGTTCTCATTTGTTAAGGAACCATTTCTTGTATTCTCCTCATTATCTTTTGTAATCTTTATATAAGTTTTATTTTAGATTTTTTTTTCTTTTTAATCTCTATAGTTTTATGTGATTAGCCTAGGAAAAAGGCTAAGTGAGTCTAAGTAGAGAATATTATTTATAATCTCTCTAAGTATTTGAATAGTGTAGATAGTGGAACAACTCCAGAAAATTAATTGGGTCCTCCATAGTAAGGTTGGAAGAGTGTAATAGGTACAAGGCCGAAACACTATAATTCATTTGCCTACTCTTCTAACTCTCATCTCTTTATTTTCGTACACCTTTTATATTTGCTTATCCATTTATCTTCTAGCTAATATCTTAAGTAATCAAGGGGATAAGTTTTTTTTAAGCATTGTTTTTTTTAAGCATTGCATTTGTTTAAAATTTGATATAAATAACCAATTTATCCCCATCACCACCCCTCCCCCCCACTCCCCCCACCCGCTCTTGATTACTTAACTGGAACCTACATTTGGTATCAAAGCCTAGGTCTAATATCATGTAGAGTTCAAAGGTCATGATTGAAGGTAATGGAAGTAGCGGTTTTGCCATATAACTTAGAAAAGGTTCTTTTTCTTTTATGTCATTAATTTTTCTTATTGGAAGTTTATGATGGAGACATATGTTGAGGCATATGATTATCAAGCATGGTGAATTATTGAAATGGGGATGCAAAACTTCTTGAGAACATGACTATTGAAGGCAATATTGCAAAAACAAAGTTGAATTCCAAAGGCAAAAATCTACTTTTATCTATAATAGCTCAATTTGAATTTTATTTGATTTCATCTTATAGATCAACAAAAGTGACATGGGATACGTTGGCATAGACATATGAAGGTACAAACTCTATCAAAGATATAAGGATCAATTTTTTAATGCAATAGTATGAAACATTTCGTATACTACCTGGAGAAGAAATGAAAGAATTATTCAGTAGATTCACTGTCATCTCTCGGAAAGAAAATTAATGATACCAATCTTGTATGAAAGGTTTTAAAAGTATTTCCAAAAGCATAGAATGTAAAGAAAATTGCCATCAAAGAAGCATGTGATATGAAAAGATTAACACTTAGCTAATTGAGAAGCAAATTGATGGCATATGAGATAGATTTCCTTAAACTAGAAGTTGTATAAAAAGAAAAAAGAAGAAAAAGTGGATAGCCTTTAAAGCTTAGAAGGTCGATACTAATTTAGAATCAAAAAGTGAAAGTGACGATGAAGATGATGTTACCCTTATTGCAAGAAAACTAAACAAGATGATCAAAAGACAAGGTAGGAAAAGATTTTCTAAGTATACCTTATCTAACAAAAATGATGCAGGTAAGAGATACAAAGAGAGAAACCAGAAAAAGGGCAAATAGGAGAAGAAAAAAGTAGTGTGCTATGAGTGCCAAATGTCTAGACATATTAAATATAAATGCCCCATACTAGTAACGAAACTGGAGAAATACAAGAAAAAGAATAAGTCATTATTGGCCACTTGGAGCAACTTAAACGAATCAGAAAATGAATTCAAAGATAAATCAAATGATGAAGAAAAAGACAACCTATGTCAAATGGCACTATCTAAGGTAAGTTCTAATTCTGAAGATGATATGTTAAAAGTATATGCAAACAAATAGAAAAGTTGCTAAAAGCGTTAGAAAAGGTTGATCTGAAATTGACTAAAACCAATAAACAGATAGAAGATCTAAATCTAGAGAGAGATCAATTAATCTAGGAAAATGAACACCTGAAAGAAGAAATAGATGTACTTAAAACTAATAAAGTAGCGTTAGAAATTGATAGTGATAATCTTCATACTTAAAATAAGAATCTAGAAAAAGATAAAGGAGAATTAAAAGATGAGAAAAGCAACTTGAGGTTAAGGATTGATGAATTGTTGAACTCAATAGACTCAACATTTAATAAATTTTGTGAAAGTGATAAAAAGCTACAAATGCTCACAATGATTGGATAAAACTAAGATAGGATTAGTATTGATAGGCATTTTCTGATAATTATTATAAGGGTTTACATTAGTTGGCCCAATAGTTAATCTCGGTCTAATAATCCAATCTAGGCACAATTTATATTGATTTACTATAAATACTAGGCAAATCCCTTAGGTAAAGGCCTTTCTTCCATTCTCCCATTTTCCTAATCATTTGACAATTCTCTCTACAAGACCAAGGGGACTAACTTAAGCATCAACCCGAAATCATGTTTTTTTTCTTTTTAGGTGTCCTCGCACGAGAATGAAAATCAATTGACAATAATTGGCACCATATATAGCAATGTATAATTATTGCCACGATTCTCGATGTTATTTTTGAAAAATCTCCTTGCAAGCATCTAGATTTCTTTTTCCTTTTTGCCTTAAATTTACATACTCATACCATGTTCTGATGGTAATGGAGATCTTCATTTTCGTTTATGGCCTCTCGAGGTAGTTATTTCCCCCTTTTTTAAGAAGGAACAATTGTGTTGTAATCCTCTTGGGAAGATGCGTGAGAACCAGAAGTAAGTAAAGGGGGTGTGATACTTCTCTTCTTGCATATGCCGGAATTCTTTATGTGCAGTGGTTTTCTTTTTGTGCATAATGGTTTTCTTCATGCACGTGGCGGTTTTCTTCGTGCACTAACAGTTTTCTTCGCGTGCGCAACAGTTTTCTTCTTGCGAAAGCCTGACTACCACGATTTACTATTGGTCGATGGATATACTACCGCAATGTTGAGACAGCATCGTGTGGACAATCATGGATTTTGGAGGAAACAATGCCGAGCTACTGTATAAGAAGCGTGAGCACTACACAAACTCCCACATAGGTCTCAGATTTAATACTATGGGACTTACGGAGGCCTAAACAAAAAAATATCCTCAAAAATTGCTGCTCTTTGGTTTTCTTTAGTACGCGACTGTTCGCCATGCTTTGTGTCCAGCCGCATGTTATACGTTCTATTGAGTTGCAACATATCAGTGCGACAACTGAAGTCAACAAACAATTGCCGAGCAATTTTTATAGAGAGTTGGGTTTGTGAGAGGTCCGTTGGCCTTGACTTGGACGAGCCGAGCTTCTCCCTTTTGAGGCTGAGGTTGATAATATAAATCGCTCATACCATGCTGAGTGCCGAGTGGCCGTAAATATTGGCTGATAAGTTTGGTCGAGCAATTCTTCAAACAGAAACTCTAAACACCATGCCGAATTGCCATGAAATATTGCTTAAGCATTGTATACTTGAAACGCAAAAACACAGCCGAGCATTGTGTACCTGAAACAAACTCTACCCCATTTACCAAGCTTGATGCCACATCATCAAGCTGTAGAATAAATTGGTTGAAACTTTCTTTACATCAAGCTGAGATATCAGTTGGCATAGACGTGTGTGACTAATGCCTAGCAATCCAATACAGCAATGCTGAAAAATTGTCAATTTCCTTGCCAAGCAAGTGTTGCCGACCAGGGACACTAGCCAAGACGTCAAACTTGTCCGATTCATATCAAGTCTTCAAGTTCTATGGTTGAGCAGTCAACATAGCTTCCCTACTTGCCGAGTTCCAACTTTGTCTGTCCTATCGAACCGAACAGAGGTCTACAACATGATAACAACCGAGCTCCAATGCTACGAGCTGTCTTACCTGATAAATTTCAACTCTCATGCAAGTTAGTTTCAAATCGCAATCTCCAAGATCTGATAAGAGGAATGCCGAACTATGGCCCGAACTTTACGACTCAATACAAAGCCGAGCAGTCTTGTCACGTCAAGCTCCATGCCGAGTATTAAGCTTACAAACAAATTAAGTCGAGCTTTCAAGTGCATGGAGTTTTCATGTGCCAAAATAATTAGTTCTGTATGCAGGGAGTTTCCATGCTAAATTGTCCAAGCACTATACGATCTATAATGACTCTGACCTTACTCTAGCAAGATGAGAAAGTCTGTTAAGTTACAAACCCAAGCTCCAAGCAGTTTATATCACGTATCTGGCATTGACCAGTCCGTTCTGAAGAAGCTTGTACTAACAACTCGAGCTTTCGTCCACTGTGCCAAGTTACTTGGCCCCGTACTGAGCTACCGAGCTCAGCAATAAACTAGGCCTACCATTTTCCGCCGAGGTCAAGCTACCGCGGTATATCTATAAAGTACGCGCATGAAGTACACCAGGCCCCAACACCGAGCTATATACTTTAATGCCGAGCAGTGCACCAGCTACGGCATAACAATTGAGCTGCACTTTGTAGGACACGAGAAGAGCCAAGCTCAACAGAAACTAAACTCTACAAAACCAAGTAGGGGGGTCAACCGAGCCTAATCTATATGATTTATTGCGGAGCTATTGCGCCTTACATCAAGTGTTAATAAATGCCGAGTAATTGTCCATCATGTCGTGTATCCGTCTAACTACTTGCCGAGAAACTCTCTACTTAAAATCTTTACGAATTGCAGCTGGTTGCGTCAAGTATCCACAAGTGCGAGATGCAAAATCTAAATTTTACAATTTTATCCAAGTTTATTCTACAGCAGATGAAGCTCCAAATTTTGAGTAATTAGCCCCATGCCGAGTTATTGCATGTCGAATACTCCTAGGCTGATCCTAAGAAAAGACTCGAGCTCCAGTAACTCAAAATGTTGAGCAATACTTTCCGAGTTGCTCTAAGTATGCGTACCAAGACATGGAACAAGGTGACCGGTGCGTGACAGTTAAGCATGCGGAACACATCTCATCTCTATAAACATTTGCCAAGTTGTGGCATTTGCAAATCTGAGCAATTCAGTGCTAAAGCCAATAACTAATATCTCGTGTGTGTTGAGAACTATCCATGGCTGAGTTAAGGTTAGCTTGGCGATGTCCGTAGCCAAGCTCTTAACCTCACAGCGAGTTGTGCTAATGTGAATGACCTCGTCTGATCTACTAACCTAATGCCTTAAAATCTGAAGTTGCTATCCTCAATCAGAGCAGCTCAAAACCAACTTGACAAATGAGGCTGAATTACACTCTAAGCTGAGCTTTTTACGATAGCGGCCAAGTTGTGTACGGTCGAGCTATCCCTATATATGGATACCTCCTGCTCTACACGCCAAATTGAACATCAAGGCAAAGTTCAAAGACGATTACAAAAACCAAGCTATTAAATTCATGCCAATTCCACACACACTTGTAACTAACATGTCAAGTTCAATGTCACATAGTCATTAAGTCGAGTAACTTCAGCAAGATCGAGCACTCCAAATTAGAGTCACGTTCTTTTTACGAGCGAATCAAGCACAATTCAATGGTAGTTGAAGTCAAGAGGAATTGTGAGGGGGTTTCAATAGCAAGAGAGGTTATGTGCACGCTGCGTGATATGTCGTGCTACACGTGACTAAGGAAATGATTTAACTTGCACTATAGGATGATCAAGTAAGATGGGATAGAAAGGAAGAGTAAACAGTTTTAATAGACTCTAACATGTTAGGTGATAAGTAGAGGAGTCCAATGGCATCAAACTTCACAATAAGTGAAGAATGGGATAGTATTCTTAAGGTGTTTGCGTGTTTTGATTTTTTACATAAAATTTCAATAGAGTAACGGCATTCGTAAGAATTTATCCCTTCCTCTAAATGAAAAACCAAAAATGTATTTATAGAGAATGGTAGGTGGATTCGATCCATTAGAGCATAATATTGATTAACGACTAGTATCGAAGCCTTTTATTAATGGATATCAAGTGTGTTTTTTCATGAGTTTAGGCATAAATAAAGACTTTATTATCTTTTAGTATGAGCCAAACTAAGAAAGATTGGATTAGACGAATAGATCCAATGGGTCTTACTCCAAGCCCACCATGCCAAATTTTCTTTAATCATCTTGAATTTTTATGGCCTTAACTCTTCGAGTCTTATCACCTTAACTCAAAGATTCAAATCCATGTCATTATTGGGCTTGAAGCCCATAAGTTAGTTTTAACCTCTTACATTTTGCCTCTTGACCAAAGTCTTTCAAACGTAGTCGAAAAGAGTTTGAGCATCGAATAAGTCTTTCAATTAACTTTAGTGCACGTGCACTATTGAGTAGCTATACTGTAGCCAATTTTATTCGAGAATTGACTTAGTGGACGAATTCACAATACCTTTACATTTATACGTCATTCCTTAATCGAATGAAGTTGTACATTTCCACCATTAGTAATCACATACGGAGTTAACAATTCTTCATGAGTCAATAGGCTTAGTCTTCTATTCACCCTGTATGAAGTTTCTCCCTTGAAAGGTTATGTTGCAAATATCATAGAATTAATAAACCCAACTTGCCTTTGTTACCTCAAACCTAGCCGAGTTGGAGATAACTATTATCCAGACACTTCATATCAAGTCAAGAACAAAAAAATATGGATATAATCGAATGGTAAAATTTCTCTTTGCTAAGGAGAAGATACAAGTTCGATTTCCACTATCCGCCCAGGTTCAAGTAATGTATTTAATTTAATAGGATAAGCGATTTGGTATAGTTAGCTGTGATAATATAATGAGTGACTCTATCCCTCTCTCTCTTAAATAAAAAAAAAAGGAGGTTGGGAATTATTAGTTACTAGAGTCCAACCTAATTTTTCGAAAAAAAAATATTGTGGAGACGGGATTTAAACCCATGACCTTGAGGTTATGAGGCTTGCGAGCTACCAAGCTGCTCTACCGAGCGATAAAGAGAAGACTACATTTCTTCCATTTTATTTCTTTCATTTCATTCCTTCTTCTGTTCTATTTTCTTCATAACTATACATCTTTCAACACAACATCTTCGCTTCTCCACATTTCTTATTCCTTCAACCTTATACACATTGTGCTTTTCTAATTGGAATGTTGAAGCCGATAAGGAGTTTCTAAGGAGTAGAATCCATAGTCGAGAAGTAATCTGAAACATTTATCAAGGACCTAATGATGATTATCGAACGAGCTTGATGACCATTGTCAAAGATCCGGGCTGATTGTTGAAGGGAATATAGCAGCATCCACACATCTATCTACATTCTGTTTACTATATACTGCGTCTTGTAAGTTTCGTCTCGTCCATATGCTTCACTTCATGTAGATTTGTTCTCTAAGTTTCTGAGCTTCATGCTTCATGAATTGGTGATGTTCGTCAAGCCAACCTTGAACTAGAGCCTTGACAGTATCCTCAAAGCTAGTTGGTGCAGTTAATACTTCAATGTCAAACTCCAGGTATATTTATTTCTCATATATACCCTGCATCACTTTCTCCAATGGAACATTAACTTTTAATACCTTAATTCCATGTAGAAGTCCATTTATAGTCGCTGAAGAAGATTGAAGGGGCTTTGTCGCTATTCTTTAACAGGCGCACTGATTTTTGATAGTAGTTGGGGCGATCCACTCTTAAATTGGCAGCAGCTACCAAGAAGCAAAGTGGCATAAAAGGACTATAGTATCCGGTATGACCATGATTCCAAATACCTGTAGTGAGTTAATACTTGGACGCATATTACTATGTTACCTTATCCTGGAACTATAGCTTGTCCTTATATTTTCTGGTTCATCATAGCCTATCTTTCTGTTCCTTGTATTGTGAATGAACAAGTGAAAATACTCTTTAATTTCCACTGTTCATAAATGCCTTGCTCCCCTTCCCGCTAAATACTGGTCTCTTATACTTTTGTGCACTAATCAAGCTTTCCCTTTAGTCCCTTTTTGTTTGCAGCATCATGAGACTCCTTCGGCATGGTATTAACCACAGTGGCATCTCTTCTAGTATTTGGTTTCCTTGCTGTATTCGCCTGGTTCCTACTAAGCATTTTCACTTCAGTTTCCATCTTTGACAATGCAATAGGGCTTGGTAGCTGTTTTTGCATCAAATCACGCAGCTTCTGACATCTTCCTTCCTACCTCAATATTTTCCTAAGGCTCCCCAAATATTTCTTATGTGACATACTTGCAAATTGACAGTTATAATCTAACCCCTCACGACGAATTGTCAACTCTTTCTTAAACATGCAATGTTCATATTGCAGGAAAACATTTTCTTTCTTAGTATAATCCAGTTTGTTATAAGTAGAGATGATTGTTGAGTATACCTCTTTAGTTAGAGGAATTTCTAATTCCATCGTCTCATTATACTGCATTGCAACTAGGGGTGCATGTTGCCCCTACAACTCCTCAATGACTGCGGATTCATTAAATCTTACAGTTGACACACTGTCTTGGCTTTGGCATTGAATTTTACCAAAAATTATATAACTGAGCTACCAAGAAGCTTGTTTTCTATAAATACCCGCATCCACTTCTCCTCCACCCTTCAAAACAACTACTTATACACGATCGAGTTCCATGCAAAGCCCTCTACGTTCCCAATCTCCACCTCTAGCCCATAATCCCTTATTGAAGTCAAAGAGTGGGTGAACGAGAGGGAGAGAGAGTCTTCAAAGAAGCCATAAGACGAGACCCAATATTGTCCCCAGAGGCTTCTTCAGCAACTATAAATACCCTTAATTCACCACCCTTTAGCACCCTTTCTTGTACTGATTTCTAATGAACGGATGATGATATGCATCTCCTTGAAACAAAAGAAGAACAAAGGTTGGATTGTAGGTCTCTCGTAGCAACATAGCATAAAGCAGCGCTGATTTTTAGTGGAAAGCGCGGAAAGGAGGAGGAGGAGTTGTCCTGTTGCAATAGGAACCTTCATTCCATGGCTTTCCATGGAGAGAGAGTGCCGATGCATGATGTGTTTACCATGTTAAAGGGAGGTAGAAAAGATGGATCGACTCTTATGGGGGGGCAGAGGCGGACTCATCAAGGTTGAAGAGGGGAGAGAGACTATGACTGATTTGTGTTTACATGGGGGTGAGGGGGATTTATGTTATTGTGAAGTGTTTAACTCATTGGAGTGAGAGAAAGAGATAGCGATAGGGATGGCAGAGTAGACGAGGTCAGGTTGAGAGAGTAGGGGCTTAGGACTTCGAATTTGAAGGGAAGGGGAGAGAAAAATAGTAAGATAAATGGTAGAGCATACGATAGGGAAGAGTAAAAGGGTCGAGGGAGGGAGGACAGGATCTAGTTTGTGTCTTCGATGGCTGAAGGATAGTGAAGATGAAAGAATCAACTGTATGATGAGTATTTGTGCGAACACAGGAGAAGTAAAAGAGACAGGTGGACGAGGGATTTTGGACTTTACAAGATTTCCTTCTTTTGTTTTTTCTTTTGTTTTTTCTTTAATATCGGAAACTTTGGCTGTAAAGATCATCACTTGCCTTTATTATTCTTTAGAGATCAACCAAAGTTTTTATTATAATAGGCTTCTCTTCACCTACTTATGGCTAACTTATCTGAGATAGCTTCATAATGTACATTTGTGTTCAATCAATCTCAATTTCACTTAATCTTCCATGCCTTCATCTATTTAATTCATTCTATTCACCTCATGAATTTTGTTGTATTCAAGTTTTCTCACTGCTTGAATTTCTTTACCCCATCCAATATATAGACTTTCTTTTGAAATATCACTTTTCCACGTTTACAACTATCTCATTGTATACCTTACATTTAATTAAATCGATTTTCATCATACCTTGTTTGGTCTCTTTGTTCAATTTATTTTGTTTGCTGTATGTTGAACTTTCTTCTTTGCATCACGTGACTAATTGATCCTCGTTATTCAGCTTTGTAAGGAATATTGAGAGAAAGGTAAGGAATCTAAGAAGAAGATGCCCAAGAAAAATAATGGTAAGTAAGTACTAACCATCTAAGATGGTCACATTCCGGTCTTATCTTCTCTATGAGACAAATGGCCTGACATGACAATAAAAGAAGATTCCTTTTGAGGTAACGTAAAAAGGCAAGACTTAAATAGACAACCAACCACTCAAGGTGCCTTACACTTCATCATATAGGAACCCTAAGTGCATGAGAGGTGAAATATAAAAGGAGATTCAATGCTTCAATTTATAAATGAGAAGAAAGAAGTCCCACTATCCGAAAGCTTATTTCGCTTCCTTCGAATTCCTATAGTCAATTAGGTTGATTGGGTGATTCATATCTTGAGCAACTTGGCCTATTTGATGCTTTGGAGAAGGCGGACATATATTTTCCAGTGTATATTTCCTCCTGTTTCAGTTTTCCTCATTCCAACAACATGGAGATTTGGAGGGCACGATTTGTTGTTAGAGCACTCAAACACACACATTTGTGATTGCATGGGGTTAGGTCATACCCATCTTGGAAGATGTCAGTTCACTTCTGCATCTTCATGATTTCGGTGCGACTGATATCATTATATCTACAATCTCTGAAGAGAACCGAGACCTAATCTTGACTTTGGAGGCTGAAGAAAAAAAGAAATCCATAAACACTAGTAGAAAAGCTACTTTTAATGCCTAGGTGAGATATTTCTTTGAAGGGGATGAAAAATACGAGTAAGCATCAACGTGCTTACTTTTATTATTCCATTTTGCGAATTTGGCTAAATTATCTAATGAACGATATCTTTTTGCAGATATGAATTAGAGGCTTTTATTGCTTACTTGTTGGCTATTGTTGTATGTGCTTCTTAGTCGTCTAAAAGACGATGTAAGCCCATGTTTATTTCACTTGGCAATCCATACAGCATGTAGAGAGCATTTTACCTTAGGGCTATTTTACTTAAGATCATTATATCAGTGTCTCAATCTCTATCGTAAGGCCTCCATTTAATCGATGGGTCGGTACGCTATCGTGTCTCATGTAGATGTAGTATTCTTGCATATTTTCTTTTGTAAGCAGTATAAGGGATATTGTGGATCTTATCTTGATGGGCCCAAACGTAGTGAGCCGTGAGCTTAGGCATAGCTCAACAAGAGACCTCTAGGTGCTTTATTGGATGTTTTGGACAACTGTAAAGAGATCACTTTTTTCCCTTATGCTAGTGAGATACCCAGATACTTGTGGTTCCCACTCTTTTATCTAAAAAGATCGAAGGATATCATGAATTTTTTTGGTACGAAGGAAAACCTTGATGATGTTGAAGCTGGTTTCATCCTTTAGTGCTTGCCTGGGGGTCTCCACTCTTTACTTGACTGGAGTGACTCGAACAATCGTTATCTAGAGTTTAGGATGATGTTATACACACCATATTGGGTTGCTCGCCAATTTGGTTTTTACCAAATGTTCCCCTTAAAGATATTGGTTGATGATGACTTTGATGAGTGTTGTAGATTACTAAGTCCAGATGACTATAGAAATATTTGATTGGGAGTGAGGTAGCTATTTTTTCCATCTATCAGTCGCTGCGAGATTGCCTCCACTAGTTGGCTTACATACTAGATAAGTTGCCTAGAAGACTTTAAGAAATATATAACTACACCAGTTGAGAGTGAGCTTTCGATGAGGACTATTTATAAGGATGAATTTCAATTTTAGACTCCCAGTGAGAAGAAGAACCCAACCTTCCAGTGCAAGAAATAAGAACAAGAAAGATTATTCTACTCCTAAATTACCTATCATCAGACAAATTAAGCATTCACGAATTTGTGAGGTAACTCGTTAATATCATCCTTGTGGTATTTACACTTTGCATCTCATGACTTATTTACTTAGCACTCTTCTTTGTTTCTTTATAAGACGAGGACGATAGAAATGTTACTACCACTTTGAAGAATGACAAGATAGTCAAGATACTCCCTTCTTTTCCTTAAGCACCATCCCAGTTGATGACATTATCTTAGTATATAGTTGGGTTCCTTCACCAGTGGTTCATAACCGTACTGACCCTACTATAGCTATTACGGTACAGAAGCAGATTGAGGGAGGTTCATCCCATACAGTGTTAGTGGAGACACCCTAGCCTTACGATGCATATCCTTCATTTTTGGGTTTTACAGTTCCATCGAATCTTTTACAATTGCTAGAGGATTTATGGGTTATAGAGGGTGATTTTTGGATTAGATTAATTTGTCTTGGTAGTGAGGTGACAAATACTATAATAACCTTCCTTGGGAAAGTTACTTCGCTTCTAGTCATATCTTGGGAAACAGTACCTACTCGAGACTTGCAACTATTAGTAAGCAATGCTGCTGAAGTACGTGGCTTGAACTTCAAATTACCAAATATGGAAGTAATCACCTCTAAATCCCAAAAAATGTTAGAATCACAAGATATTGTAGAGTAACACGATCAACTTAAAGTTGAGCTTAAAGTGGTAACATTAGAAATGCAAAAACATATTGAGGACATAGATCGCAAGGCTTCTATTAGATCAGTGCTTCATTATTGAGTAATCCCCATTTGAGTCTTTTTATTTATGCATTAGACTTTTATGCATGTTTGTAGAAACTAAATGAGGGAACATTTCCCCTTTAGTACTTGGACTTTCTCCTGCTTTTTCTTTTATGTCATCGGATGAATTATTGTACTAACTCAACTCTTTTATGAGCATTAAGGATGTCATAATAGTTATAGTACGTGTTATATTTAGTAGCATAATCATGATGTATATCATAATAACTTTAGATCGAGCTTTAAGAATTCATTTAAAAGAGTACAGAATGGAACATTGTGCATCTTATGTGCAAGTAACATTTGACTACAAATTTGTAATGTGTCATTATTAAAAACTGTATTCAATGTGTTAAGTCTGTATTACCTACTTCTTAACCCCATTAATATGATCATACATAGAGCATTAGATATTGAAATTGAGTCATGTATAAAAGGTATCGTGTCATGTGCCTAGGAGAAAATACTCTTAGTAGTGAGCATAACAAGAACCCATGGCTATTACGCCCTTAGGACGCAAAGCTCTTACTAAGTAGCAGCAACTCCATACTTACTCTAGTTAAGCATTATTTGAGAAACAATTGACTAAAAGCAAGCTCATATAATTAGAGCCACATATTTCATTTGAATCGAAATATGTCATATTTTGTGCATATGAAACTTTTTTATGTATTGGAAGTTTATAAGTGCTATGATAACATTAGTCTTGGGATTTTAGAGCTTACAATACTCGCTCTCATGTACTTCTTTAACGATGAAAGTCCCTTCCTACTTAGGTGTAAATTTTGGCGCTGAAATCCCTCAACACACATGCTTGGCTACACGAAGTACAACATCACCCTATTGAAATGATCTCTTCTTTACTAAGCGATCGTAAGCCACCTCAAGTCTATGTTAATTAGTTAATGAGATTACATTTTGCAGTATCACATCTCTCGTCTAATGCTTCTAAGTCTATCATTTGTAGTATGTTGGGTTTAAGCTTAGCATTTATTGCTAATATGGTAAATGGAATTAAAACTTCCATTGGAACCACTGCCTCAGCCCCATACACTAATGAAAAAGGAGTTGCTTGCGTTGGCCTTTGTTTTGATGTCCTATAAGCCCAAAGCACTAGTAGCAGTTTATCATACCATTCCTTATGATTATCGTGTACCATACAACTAAGGACTTTCAATAAACTTTTGTTTGTTGCCTCAACTTACCCATTCCCTTTGGATAGTAGGGTATAGATTTAATATGATTGATATTGTAGGAAGCCAATAATTATCGAACATAAGAATTAATGAAAGGAGTTCCATTGTTGGAAAGGATGCACTTTGGGATCCCGAATCGGCATATAATGTTCTCCTTTACAAAAGTTACCACAACTAGGCCCTTTGCTTTTTTTTTTTTTTAAGAGAATTGCCTCTACCCATTTTGCAAAGTACTCTATTCTAACCAAGATCCAAATATATCCTTTTGATGGAGGATGTGTATATCCAATGAGATCGAATGCCTATGAATGGAAAGGCTACGGGGTTGTAACACTATGAAGCATAACCGTAGGGGCATGAATAGCATCACTATGTTGTTGACAAATAGCATACCTCTTGGTAAAATTGAAAGTGTCTACCTCCATTGTAAGCCAATAGTATCCTCTATCATGTAAATAATAATACAACTTTCTTCCTCCTTGACGCTTTCCACACTACCTCAGTCAAAACCGTTTCTATTTTAGGAGGGGTAAAGCATTTTAAGGGTTTCCTTATGAATGATACCCTATAAAGCTCACCTTCATTCATTAGATACTTAATAACCTTGCGTTTTACGAGTCTAACATCCCTAGCATTTGTAGGTAGCACATTATTTTTTAAGTAATCAATATACGGATGCCTCCAGCCTCCTACGCTAGACACAAAATTGCATTTGCCTTAATTAGGAAATTCAGAACATTTGGGACAATTTATTTGGACATGGAGCATGTCCTTTGCCATCGAGGGCCAATAGTAGCTTACATGTTCAATAAGTTGATATAACATGGGCCCCTCCTCTTTACACCAAATCTGGTGGTACTTGTCCAATTTAAGACGAACCTCCTTTGCTTCGATGTAGTGAGACAATACCCCTTCTAGGCCTTTGTAATACAACATTCCCTTGATGTTGATGAAGTTTTTTAATGTTAAAACAGAGGCTACACTAGGATGTGTCAACTGTTCCATAAATGGGGTATGCCAATCGTTCTATACCTCTTCTTATTCCTTAAGAAAATTTAATGTTGTACATAGGATAGATTTCTCTATTACTCAAATATCCACGCCCTGACTTGTATCTTGAATCGGAATCTTAGATGCTAAGGTATCAAATGCATTAGCATATCAATTTATAGATCATGTTTTGTGCTCATATCGTACGGAGTTGAACTTTTTGATGAAGGTCTACATTGTAGCCTTATAAAGCGCAAATGTAGGTTCCTTCAATCCAAACTTACCTATGGCTTGCTTAATGGTTAAGTTCGAGTCACCTCGAACACATAAGTTGTTTGCCTCGACTTCTTGTGCTAATAATAGGCCAAGCAACAATGCTTCATATTCAGCTTCATTATTAGTGCATTGAAAGTCCAATTTGAATGCTAGTGGTACTACCTGACCCTCAGATGATGTTAACACAATTCTAGCTTCCCAACCCTGGTTTCTCATTAACCCATCAAATTGTAATGTCCATTCTCCTTCCATTTCAACCACGAAAGAATCCTCATGAAACTTAACCAGTATAGTATTCGTACTCAAGCTCTCTTGAGCATTTAGCTAAAGCTTGTGACTTAGTAGCTTTAGGAGATTGTACCATAATATTAAGCTCTTTAAGGAGAAGTAACCATTTTGCTATGCTTCCTGATATGGTTGATTAAGATAGTGAGTACGTAATCGGATTAGGATCTTGTGTGCAAGAAATTAGTGCCCTGATTTTTGCATGGCAAACACTAGTGTGAGACAATGTTTCTCACAAGCCAGGTAATTGACCTCGCTTCCTTGAAGGGTTTAGCTTAAATAGTAGATAGGTCACTCTTGACCTTCCACTTCTTATACAAGCAAAGCTCTGACAAATTTGTAAGTAGAAGTAAGATATAAGACAAAAGGTCTCCCTTTAATAGGCATAGTTATAGTCTACAGGGAAATTAGGATTTTCTTAATCTTCTACTTCACCTCTTCATGGATTTAATCCCATTGAAACGAGACTCCTTTTTTCAAAAGTTGATGTAAGGAGTATGAAATTTCCGCAAGTGCAAGCATAAATCTTTTGATGTATGAGACCTTTTCCATAAAGGTTTTTAATTCCTTTAAGGTGGTGAGAGATGGCATTGATCTTATGGCTTGTACTTTTGCAAGGTCACCATTAATTCCCTTTCAATGCATAGCAAAGACAAGAAACTTCCCTGAAGACACACCGAAAATATACTTAAGAAGGTTCATGCAAAGTTTATATAGCCAACATCATTTAAAGACCATTTGTAGAAGGACCAAATGATTAGGTTCTCTTCCAAACTTGATGAATACATCATCAACATAATCCTCTATACAATCATGCATCATGTCATGAAAAAGTACGATCATTACTCTCTGATATGTAAGGCTTACATTCTTAAGTCCAAATGGCATGATGGTATAATCGAACTTTCCAATTGGTGTATGAAATGTCATGCACTCTGCATCTCCTTTCACCATCTTAATTTGGTTATATCCACTAAAGCCATCCATGAATGAAAACAACATATGACTTACGATTACATCTATCAGAGTGTCAACATTTGGTGAAGGAAAATCATCCTTAAGGCAAGCTTTGTTTAGATCCCTAAAGTCCATGCATACTCTTATTTGTCCATTCTTTATCCTTATAGGAACAATATTAGTGAGCCAAGTTGGATGTTTGATTGGCTTTATGAAACCAGCTTATAACAATTTCTCTACCTCTTACTCGATTTTCACTTCAGTCTTAGGATGAAAAACTCTTTGCCCTTACTTCACAGGGGTAGCCCTAGGAGCAATATTCAGTCTATGTACTATAAGGCTGGAATCTAACCCAAGCATCCCTTCATAAGTCCATGTAAACATGTCTCTGTACTCTTTTAGTAACTTGGTAATATGAACTCTCATTTCCAGCGGGAGACTTTTAATAATGAATATTAGTCGTCAAGACTCCCCTGATTACGCCAAGTCCAATTCTTCTATTTCCTTAACTTAAGGCTTCATTTGATCTTACAATTATTGTAGGGCAGGCTAAACTTATTGGACTGGTGTGGGATCTGAAGAGGATAAGCACGCATCCTCAAATCCTTCAAACCATCATAAACAGTACACATGCCATCCATCCTCTCTAATGAAACTTTCGATTTTAGTGGATTGCTTATTCTTCTTCCTCCCACCATGACATCCATACATCCTTTTCTTCTTTTGTTGGTCCTCTTGAGTTTCCTCCCATGTAGGTAAGGGAGTATTAGACAACTTGGCTATGACTATTTCCCCCTCCTTAACAAATTTATCAAAGAATCCCGATTCAGTAAAATAAGACTCATGTTGTTCAAAAGTATTCTTTGTAACCACAATAAACACATCTTTCCCATTCCAATGTCCTTTCATACACTAATGTAACGTTGAACAAACCAAATTGTGATCATGCAACCACTTCCTACCTATTAGTAAGTGATATTGCATAGGCGCGTCGATCACATGAAGAGTAGTGGTGCTATGAATAGGCCCAACTTTAAGATCAACATTAACATATCCAATAGAGTTAGTAAGGGCATGACTTAAGCCATTTATCAATATGGGTTGTCTATGGTTAGGGCCTTTTACACACATATCTACTTAAGTAAATAAGATGGCATTTTCATGTATCTTGGCCATTCTCTTTACGGGCTGTGCTATATTACACTCTGTATATTGACCTTCATAGATTTGCATAAGTGCAACCACTATTGCAAGCTTAGCATTTTCATCAAATCTTAGTAAGTCGGAGAAGATCTTAAAGTTTGCAATCTTTAATAATGTTGTCGCAAGAGGCAAATACTCATCGTCATGAGCTTCCATCAACTTTTCCTTACTTCCAAAGGGTTATGCATTGACCATTTCAATCATGGAAAGCTCGTGGTTGATGGCATTGATAGCTCTTCTCTAGTCATTGTGAGCTAGAAGCAGATTATTTCTAACATTATTGTTGTCTATAATCAACTCTCTTCATGTAACTCATTCATTGAATATTCTCTTTAGAATGAAACAATCCTTAGTTGGATGATTGATAGTCCGGTGAAATCTGTAATACTTAGGATCACTCCTCTCTTCATTTGTAGGGAACAGTTCAACCCTTAGGAGCTTAAGATTTTCATCGTACAACCATTGATCTAGCAACTAATGTACCTTAGCCATTGGACAAGGATGTATCGGTGTAGGCCTGGTGTTGCAAGACTTGTCATTTCTAGGTTTCTTTGCTTCTTTTTGCAACTCGCCTTGAGTAGCATTCATAAATGAGGTATGCTTATTGAACCTTCTAGCTTCATTTCTTTGCTGAGCCACTAGATTGTTAGTCCTTTGTACATTCTCGATAAATGCAGCAAAAGAAGCCAATGATGGATTCTTGAGATAGACTGTATATTTAGGGAACATCCCTTAAATACAAATCTTAACTAGTTCTCTCTCATCACAAACATCTTGCATATCCAAAGAACGTTCTCTAAACAACTCAATATAATCCATGAGATCCTCTTTAGACCTCTGATGAGTTCATTCCATGTTGGTGAGAGTCACTCTTTCTTTAGTAGAAAAGAATTTTTCAAGAAACATCTTGTACATTCCACCCATGAATCGACTAAGCATAGTGGGGGATTAACATATCAAATATAAGCTTTTTCTATAAGTGATTTCGAGAATTCCTTCAATTTTAGATCGTCATCTAAGCCGTAGACTTCTAGGGTTTCAATGAATTTAAATAAATGTTCTTCAGTGCTTCCCTTCTTCTCATTAAATAACATGAACTTTGAACTTACATAGTCCTTTGGATATGGCTTGATAGCGATGCGTAAATGATATGAGAGCTTCAATTCGAAGATGGCTAATGTAGATTTTTCATGTATCTCTCTCATGTACACATCTAAATCCTCTTTAGTCACAAACGAAGCCTTCTAAGTAGATGCTTCTACTTTTATTGACCTCGCTAGAGCATGGTTAGTGAAGTTCACAGGAGCAGAATTCACTAGAGTTGAATTCATAAGGGTAGGGTGCATAGACTTAATAATCATGACACGTAAAGATGATGAGCTTCCTATCTTATTTCCCTAATTTACCAATTTAAGTAGGGTTTGTTGTATAGAGACAAGTTCCATTGTAGTAGGCTATTCTTCAGCGTTAGGAGCATCTTGCTCACTAATAATCGAAGGATTGAGTGGTTGGGAAGCTAGTGTAACATATTGTTGCATCACATTGGGAAGACCCTTAATAGTTGCCCCTTGTTGTGTAATAGGGAAGGCAGTCAAAATAGGTATACCGTGAGCAAACATTGCCTTAAGCTCATTTAGACTCTAATTAGTTTGTTGCAGCTCTCGCGCTAGTTACGTATTGTCAAGGGCAACTTCTTAAGCACCCTATCCTTGATTCGTACATCCCATTGGAAGTAGATTTTAATTATTGATAACAACAGTATCGTCTTGTTCTTAATCATTAGTGTTGGTAAGATCAATAGGCCTTTTTTGCAAATGTACCATGATGTAAATGTCATATCCTTCCTCCCTAGTAAAGTCACCAAAAGAATGTGGGGGTGGGGGGAGGGGGGGAGGATAGGGTGGCAGGCAGCGGTTCGATATCGAGAGAGGTCACATGCATAGTACATGATATGTCACGCTACATGTGACTAAGGAAATTACTTGACTTACACATATGGGATGATTAAGTGAGGTAGGATAGGGAGGAGGAGTAGGCAATCTTAATAGGCTCTAAATTGTCAGGTGGTAGGTAGAGGAACCCGATGGAATCAAACTCCACAATGGGTGAAGAATAGGGTGGTGTTCTTAAGGTGTTTGCATGTTTTGATTTTCGAGACAAAATTCCAGTAGAGTAACGGAATTTATAGGAATTTGTCCCTTCCCCCAAATGAGGAAATGGAAGGGTATTTATAGAGAATGATAAGTGGATTCGATCCGTTGGATCATAACGTTGGTCAACGGATAGTATTAAAGCCTTTTATTAATGGATATCAAGTAGGCTTTTTCTTGGGTTTAGGCCCAAAAAGAATTTTTATTATCTTTTAGTGTGAGCCAAACTAAGAAAGGTTGGAGTAGATGGATGAATCGAACAGGCCCTATTCTAAACCCATCATGCCAAATCTCCCTTAATCATCCCTAATTTTATGGCCTTGACTCTTTGAGCCTTATCATCTTAACCTAAAGAGTCAAGCCTATGTTGTTATTGGGCTTGAAGCCCATGAGTCAGTTTTAGCCCTCTATAAATTCTAAGTGAAACTATAATTTATATATTATTGTACAGACAAGCAAGTCGAACAATTCTCCAAGTTGTTGTAGCTACTATCCATTTAATTTAAAATACATAGCAAGCAACTGACCTAAGATTTCAAGCAATAGGACAAAATTAATGTTGAGTTATTTCATGTTGAACAATCTATGAAATTGGTTAACATTTAGACTTTATGCAAAGACTCATGTAAATTAGTGTGCATTATCCTAATTGTGGATATACGTGTACGGAAGTCAAGATTTTGGTCAGCAGCTTATTTTGATGTAAGCCTAACAAGTTAAGTTTTGTACTTAAAGCTACTATCTCATATGTTGAACACCATAAATGCTTTGAATTTATCTCTACCAATTACAATGGAAATTGGTCACTCAAATGAACTTTATGTTATGGCTTATAATTTAGTGAAAGACCACTTACAAAAGGCTTCATTATGGTTTGTAGTTGGTTACTACTACTTGAGTGTCCTATAGGTTCAACATGCTAAACTATTATCTTCCAAGCCATTTAAGAGCGCCTTGTATTCCCTTTATCGAACTAAGCATCAATGCTGAACTAAGTTAACTCATAATGATTGCAACAACATCTCACTTTGTATAAGATGCTTCGAGATATGATATTGACATTTTTGGGTATCAACTGCTCATATTGGAAGCCACTCACGGTTCTTTCTATCGACTTCTTTTATGTAGTAGAAAGTAGCACATAGAGATAAATAAAGAGCAGCAATTGACACGCATACCTAAGTCCAAGTTTCTTTTGAATCAAATGGTAGCTAAAATGTTGATGTAAAAAAGATATTGAGTTTAGCTCCAACTGTTAGGTCTAAGAACAATCTAAAAGTAACCTTAACCTCATAATTAAACACGTGCTAAGCTATCCTCTTCTATATTTGTTGAACTGCAATAACAATTGCAGTTGCCTTTTCCTAAATCTCTGAGCTTTTGTTTGTGTAAACACATTTCTAAAGAAACTAACATGTGTCTAAAATGCAGTTATATCCACTCGCATTCAGACCAATTTATTTAGCTCTTAGCTAGTTCGTTTCAACTCCCCATTAGGACAAGTACGATAACTTAAAATCATGCCCCTCATTTTGAGCCCACGTAAGTATAATTTACTAATGGGCAATTCCTCAATAGCTTTAAGTCCTATGCACAATGGACAAAATAAGCCTATAGTTAGATACATTAACAAACTAGAGACTAACTAGCCTATTTTATGCCTCTACTTAACATAGGTCATGCCTAACTTAGATGATATACATGCTTCCCTTGCCTTTTCAAGCACTCCGGTCTCTTCAAGCCCTTGCCTTTTTAAGCACACTAGCTTCTTCAAGCCTTCACCTCTTTAAGCACTTAACTCTCTTTAAGCATATCAGCCTCTTCAAGCCTTCATCTATTTAAGCATACCGGTCTCTTCAAGCCCTTGCCATTTTAGCATATTGGCCTCTTCAGGCACTTACCTCTTTAAGCACTCCAACCTCTTTAAGCCTTCGCTATAAAGGGCATATTAATATTTATAAGTACTCTAATTACTCTTGCTTTTCAGCTCTTTAGGCACTCCAACCTCTTCATGCCTTTGTTATAAAGGGCATATCAATATTTATAAGTGCTCCAATCACTCTCGCTTTTCACCTCTTCAGGCCTTTGCTTCTTTAAGCACTTTAGCCTCTTTAGGCTTGGATTACAAACCTTTCCAAAAATCCCACAAAATCAACCTCCTTAGATACTCTCTTTTCCAACTGTTTCAGCAAAGAGAGTAAGGGATAAGTGTTGATAGGTATTTTCTAATAATTACTATGTAGGCTTATATTAGTTGACACAATACTTAGGCTTGGTTTAATAATCCAATCCGAGCACAATTTCTACTGACTCACTATAAATAGTAGGCAAGACCCCTAAGTAAGGGCCTCTCTTCCATTCTTCCATTTTCTTAATCACTTGACGATTCTCTCTATAAGATTATAAAACTGACTTAGGTATTGGAGTGGTTGTGCTAAAGCACCCTCCAATACCCCCTGTAGCCGTGTTTTTGTTTTGCAAGTATTCTCACACTAGAACAAACATCAATTGACAACAATTAGGATATGGATATGGAGATAATTCTAGATTAAAAAAAATAAAAAAAAAGACAATATTTGTTAAAGGAAAGGAAGTTCTAGACAATTCAATAAATAATTCTAAAGAAACATAGCAAAATCATTTGGTCCAAAATAGCATAGCTAGAGGACCTCTCAAAGGTTCCATCAGAAGATGCGATAGAAGATACTTAAACTAAAAGGTATGGGTAAAAGACAAGTATAATTAGTCATATGGATGTTTCTATTGTAATAGATTAGGACATATTGAATGTTAATGTTATTTCAAAGATCATAAGCTTAGCAATTACTAAGTAAAAACACTAAAAATAGTAAGCTCGAATTTTGGTGGACTCCAGCTTGTTTACCAAGAAAAACTAATCCATTTCTATATGATTAGAGAAGCATGAAGTAAAACTCAAAAGAATATGGTATTTAGATAGTGAGTGTTCTAATTACATGACTAGAGACGCATCACTCTTCACAAAACATCAAATAGAAGCAAGGTGGTTTTGCAAAATTTAAAGATAATGGTAAAGGATAGATTATTGCCTCTAGTAACATTAGAACTTTACCACATACCAATGAAAATGTATGCTTGGTAAAAGGACTAAATATAATCTCCTAAGTTTAAGTCAACTATGTGACAAAGGTTATAAGATGACATTTGACCAACATAAGGTAAAAGCCTTTGACTTAAATGGCTTAAAATTATTTAAAGGTTTTAGGAAAAAGGACATTTACATTTCTATGGAATAAGAAGTTAGGACATCTACATTTCAATTAATTGGAAAATTTATGAAAAAATAGTTTAGTTTGTGAACTTCTTAAGATAAGTATGAGAGAGGATGTACGTTATACAAGTTGCCTTAAGAATAAGGTAATGTCAACAGCTTACAAATCAAAGCGAGTAATCACATCTAAAAGACCTTTAGAATTGCTTCATATGGATCTATTTGGACCTACTCAAACATTAAGTTTAAGAGGTAATAGGTATGGTAAGGTAATTGTTGATGATTATTCTCGATATTACTGGGTGTTATTTTTGAGGAATAAAAGCATTACTTTTAATGCCTTTGAAAGCTTTGATAGACAGGTTCAAAATGAAAAAGGGTCTACTATTATCAATCTTAGGACAAATCATGGTAAAGAGTTAAAGAATGAAGATTTCATTAGATTTTGTGAAGACTAAGCAATCACTTACAATTTCTTGGCTTCATATACTCCATAATAGAATGGTGTTATGGAGTATAAAAATAGAACCATATAAGAAATGACGAGAACTCTTCTAAATGAGAGTGGGATTATATAGCATTTTTAGACTAAAGTTGTCTCAACATCTTGTTATATAATTAATAGAGTTTACTTGAGACCTTTCAATAAGAAAACATCATATGAAAAGTATAAATGGAGAAAAACCATTGTCTCATATTTCCATATTTTTGGTTCAAAGCATTACAATAAGAAGCTTAGACAAAATCTAGGTAAATTCAAAGAATGAGTAGATGAAGGAATCTTCTTAGGTTATTCCTTGCAAAGTAAAACATTTTGGGTATATAACAAAATTACTCGAACACTTGAGGAGTAAATTGCTTCTCGACCTAATATTATTTTTAGTGTTTGCTTGTATGCTAGATTTCAATCTAATCCTAGAATTATATTTATCTATAGTAAATTGAATATTTAAACATATACCTTACATAAGTAATCTTGGAAGTTGGTACTCCAAAAATAACAATTTAGAATTAATAGAATATTCTAATACAAATTATGCAGGTTGTAAAATTGATAGAAAAAATACATCGGAACATGTTAGTTTCTATGGGATAAATTGGTTTCTTGATCCTTCAAGAAACAAAATTTAGTGGTATTATCAATAGTAGAAGCTGAATATGTATCAATTAAAAATTCCTTTGCTCAAATATTAAGGATTAAACAATAATTATCTAACTAAATATAATGAAGTTAGGCATCATTTTATCAAAGACCATGGTAATAATGGAGATATAAATATTGAATATGTTTCCATGGATAATCAACTAGTCAACATATTTACAAAGCCCCTAGACAAGATGAAGTTTGAAAATATAGGGAATGAAATTGGATATATATATATATATATATATTTTCCTTTTATACGTATGCTTTCTTTATTTTCCCTAGTCTTTTTTCATTTTCAAAAAGGGAGCTATGTAGCAGTTACCTTAATTAATGTATTATTTGTCTTCTAACCAATCCTCCTTAAGCATGGAAATAATCCCACCATTCCATATTTACTCTCATTCTTTTTTTTCTCTTCCATGTTTGACAGTTACAAGTATCTTTCCTCCTCGTAACTTACATTTCATTCACGTCTTTTTCTCCTCATCTCATCATAGCCAATAGAAAATCCTCTCACATTCTCTCTAAAAAGAAGACCATGAAAGACCTAAACAACACCATGATTAACCCTTACCAACTAGTTGATGAATTGTCTGATTCAAAGAAAACCAAGTTTCTTAGTACCTTAACTAAAGAAAAAACCAAAGGAACTAAAAGAACTTTTTAAGAAGGGAAAGGATTACAAGAAACCTAAGTTGAGGTATAATAACTAATGGTTAGGGTAATGGAATCATCTAATGAACTAATTGGGTTTGTGAATGTTGGTAAAGTGAAAGGAAAAGAGAAAGAGAAGAAAAAGAAAATAAAGAGAAGGAAAATGTAAGATAAGTTGAATGATAAACTAGAAGAAAAGTTAGAAGAACAGAATATTAAATTTGTTTGTTCTAATATAATAAGCTCCAAGAAAAAGATAAGTTTAAAATCTATCTTCTTAAAGAGGAAGTTGGTTTGTATTGAATCATGTGTTTTTTACTTCAACTACTTCACTACAAATGAATTCTACTAGGATGAATTTCTATGTGTTATCAGATGCAAAGAGTTGTACATAGTAGATGCAGTACTTTATGGAGAGTTTATTTTTTAGTTTTATGAAAATTTGAAATTCAGCAAAGGGGATAGACTAAGTTCTATGGTATTGGGAATGGAAATTGTCATTACCAAGAGTGACATTGTGAAATGCTTTAATTTGCTTGATGTGAATAATGATGAATGGCTTATGGCCATGGGAAAAAGTAAGGTTTTTAACACTATCACAAATGGTAATTGGAAAAGAGAGGCGAGAGAGGTATTTGTCTTTGATTCTTGGTTACTAATAAGGTTGTTACACAAATTGGTTTTAAGTTTTTTCTTACCTAACAAGGGAGTACAACTTTGATTTCGATAGAAGATGCTCTAATAATGATTGCTATGCTCAATGGTAAGAGAATTGATCTAGCAAATCTGATTATTAAGTATGCATGTTTTACTAGAGCAAAGAAACCCTATGGAAATCTTCTCATGAAATTGTTTATATTTAAGAAGTTTAAAATTCCAAAGGTAGTTATGAAGGCATTACCCATCAAGGTTGTTGGAGAATACAACATTAATCACATAGGGATTAATGTTACAGATAAATTTTGGTTTACAAATGATTGGGCATTTTATTTCAATGAGAAACACAAGAAGAAGAAATTATCAAAATATCTATTTCAGGGGAAGGTTTTAGATGAGGCATCAGAAAGTGAATTAGAGAAAGATGAAGAGGAAGAATTTGAAAGTAGTAAGGATATTTTAAGGAAAGTTAAGGGAAAGAAAGCAGTCAAGCCTAAGGAAAATAAAGAAAAGGTGTTTGTTTTGAAGACTAAAGGAAAATTCTCAATCAATGAAAGAAAGAAAAGGAAGAGAATTTTTGAATTAAAAGATAAATTAGACAGTTCTAATAGTTGGCTAAACAAAAAGAACTTTGAGGTTGCTTCTAGAAGTACAATTTCTAAGCAAGAGGATGAGGATCTAATGGACAAGAAATTTACAGATTTCATAAATATGATAAAAACTTAATTTGACAAGATAACTCAACCACCAGCTACAAAAGGATCCATTTGTTCAACATTCATCACTTCCTTGCCACAATAACCTCCAGCTAAACAAGAACCAGTTCAACCAATCCTATCACCATCTTCTCCATTCAATATTGTTTAGGTAACCAAATCCCCTAAACAATTTCCTAATCCTCTACTAGAAACTCAATAGCCTTT
Organism: Lumnitzera racemosa; assembly: GCA_024138005.1. Lineage (NCBI taxonomy): Eukaryota > Viridiplantae > Streptophyta > Magnoliopsida > Myrtales > Combretaceae > Lumnitzera > Lumnitzera racemosa. Next base: position 57,486,688 of record JAMXBC010000012.1, read on the forward strand.
AATTTAAGCTACTCCACCATCTACACGTGCATCCAATCCATCTCTCGATTTAGCTTTTACTCGAAATGTTCCTACTACCTATCTATCTTCTAAAGAAGTTTTTGCTCCACTTCAGACCCCTCTAGGATAAATTCTATATCAACCTTAAAAGTTTGATGATCTATCAACTCTTGGAAGGATTAAGAAGTCTTATCCTAAGAAGAATCTTAAATTTTCTACTATTCCTTAAACTCTCATTATGCTAATTATTTTTATGCTTAGACTCTTTGTTATTTCCTTCTATTTGGACTATGTTTTATGTCCCAAGAACTATATTTTGCCATGATTTTTGGAAGATTTTTTTATCTTATGGTCTAATCTATGCTTTTGAGAAATGACATAGTCTCATGGAGGGCTTTTACTCTAAAGCTTCCTAGTTGATAACAAAAACAAGGAGAAGGATTCAAGAGATAGATATGTTGCTAATATTGTTTAGATTATAGGTGTTATCATCTTATATCTTGAAGATAATTTGCTTTTATTTGATTTATGAAGTTTTTGTTATCATAAAAAAGCAGGAGAATGTTAATCTCTTCATTATGTTTTGATGATAACAAAAAGGGATGATATTAAAATATTTACATGCATGTCTAACTTGATCAAATATTGCTATATGTGTTTGACTATTTCTCAAGTATATTAAACAAATTCTTCTAAGACCTATCAAAAGATCAATCAAAGGACTAATAAGAAGGTGCAAGAATTGGAAATAGGGAATACATTTAAAATATAAGAATCATTGATTAAGAATCTAAGAAGACCTAGCTTCATTTATTGAATATTTTTAGGAAATATGTTCAGTATGTTCTGCTAAAAAAGATTAAAATCCATGAGGATAAGATTAAATTATTCTTGTTATAAAATTTATCTAAGGTTGGAAAGTTTTGTTTTAAGAGAAGTTTTTTATTAAGCCATCCAAATCTAAAAAGGACTTATATAATGGCAACAAAGTTTACCTTATATATATGTTTGAAGTACTTAAAGTAAGGCAAGGAAATATCACCACTTTTGCGGTACGTGTAGTATGGAAAGGATCTCACATATATGGAATGCCAATAGAGAAGCTATTTTACAAGTTATTTTTGTTGAAGCTATTTTACAAGTTATTTTTGTCAAAGGTTTGGAATAAATTCTCTAAAGACTTGCCTTAAAATAATTTTTAGCCATTGCAATTTCAAGTATATAAAGAAGATAAGGTCTTCACAGAAAAGATACAAAGAAAAAAGGAAAAGAGATGAAAGAATTTCTATGGTTATTCTCAATTTCTGAGAACACAAGATCGATTATAAGCTTGCATACTTATCTTCATACTTTTATATAGGAACCATTTCTTTTATTCTCCTCATTATCTTTTGTAATCTTTATATAAGTTTTGTTTTAGAGAGTTTTTCTTTTTTCCTTTAAGTCTTTGTAGTTTTGAGTAATTAGCCTATGAATAAGATTAAGTGAGTTAGAGTAGAGAATATTGTTTGTAACCTCTATAAGCATTTAAATATTATAGATAGCGGAATGACTATGGAAAGTAAATTGAGTCCTTAGCAGTGAGGCTGAAAGAGTGCAATAGGCATAAGATCGAAGCATTATTATTCATTTGCTTGCTCTTCTAACTTTAATCTTTTTATTTTTGCTTGTCCATTTATCTTCTAACGTATCTTAATTAATCAAGCCAATATGTTTTTCTTAATCATTACATTTGTTTAAAATTTGATATAAATAACCAATTCATTTCCCCTCTTAGTTACTTAACTAAGACCTACATCCTTGATTAGTTTAGCATGAGGAGTAGTAGGAGTGTTTGTAGGTACATATCTCGAGACCGGTTGTCTAATGGTATTTAGTAAATGTGTGTATCCCCGACTAGGATTCCCTTAACCAAAGATCTATGCATCATCATATTCATTAAATGATAGTAAGTTATGATAAGGATTTTTACCTCCTTCCATATCTAAAGGCTATAAGTATGCGAGTGTGGTGGTACGATGTGAACAAATGTAAATAGACATGAGAATGGAGACTAGAGAGGTTAAAAGGCACAAAAAACATACTATCTCAAACAAAGTGAGTGTTGAGTGTTAAGTGGTGATTCCATTACTGTAGGAATGTATTTATACGATAAAAATTCCAATGTTTGCACATTAGGCCACCAACATTCCCACATTGAAGGAGAGTTAAGTGTCAAGTTATGGTTTCATTATTGTAGGAATGTATTATAAGGTAAAACAAAGTCTAACGTGACTATGTTAGGCCACCAACACTCCTATGTTGCAAGCAACGTACCTACTTTATCCCTAATGTGCCCATGTTAGCCTATGGCCTAAGGAAAAAATTTTAAGCAAGAAGCTTGACTTAGGTACATTGTCTCTATTGTGCTAATGTCAAGCTTCTCAGCAAAAAGAAAATTCCCTTAGCAAGAAAGTAATGTAGCCATGTTGACTAGAAAGTGCCTAAGCTACTAACCTCACAAGGCTACCTAAATTGAAGTATTGAACTGCAAGTACAACTATTAATGTATTTTTCTATTATTTATTATTATTATTTTTTTAATTCTAAGTTCTAACGTAAAATAAACTATTCCACCACCTCAAGCTTATTGTCCTCCTTATCTTCATTACTCAAAGATCACATAAGGACAAATTGTTCTGTTCTTATACCATTATCAACTTTTACCCTCTTGTTTGGTGCAAATTCAAATGTTAGAAAAGGTAACCCATGCTTACTAAGGACTTATTAGTCAAAAGCTTGCTACACGTATTACATTTTGCAATGTCTTGTCCTGGTATTTCAATGAAAATTTTCTAGACATCGCTTTTTCTTTGACTTGTAGAGATGCTAAAATACAAAAAGCTAACTAATCAAGTATGCTATTGATAATTGAAGCTTGAACTTAGCCGTATCAATCTGTGTACATAGGTTGTAGTAGAAAAAGTGAGAGAGCGATAGTGACAAATGGAAAGGGAGAAATTGCATTAGTCAATTTGCAAAATGTAAGTCAAGATGTAGGTATATATAGGATTAGCCCTATAGCTTATTCTAGACAGCATAGGCATGTCATGGGCTATATAGTCATGGCTTGAATATTTAGGATGATGTGACCATAACTTGGGCATGTTGAACATGGGGACAGTGTTTTTTTTTTTTTTTTTAAATTGATAAGGGCTCAACTTGCCCACATTGTGCATAATGTGGGAACTTTCTAATCTTCATAACCCATCTTCTCCAAACTAGTTTTTTCACTTTCTCTTTTATCATATCTCTACCTAATCACCATGGAATTGAGCTCTCATAGCCAATCTAAAAGAGTCAAACAACAATCTAAGTCTAAGAATAAACATGTTCATTCCTATTCTTCATCATCGTCTCCACCTACTTTTACTAATGCCCATGGTTTCGATGAGCATCTATGTACGACTAAAATGCTTAACCGATTCATTAATTGGTATTGTTGGCAAAATATCTTGGTCACTCAGTTGTATGACTAAGATGAGTTGGCTGATGTTGGAAACTTTTGAGAGCTATTCGAATAAACGGGCCTTCATTGGCTATTAGACTTAGAGGAGGACACATATCCTAACTTGGTTCACATTTTCTACTCTAATGCAAACACTAAATTAGTTTATTAAGATGACAATGGAGAGCCATAGAATGTCATAGATATTGGCGCCGTATGCATCTTTACGTATATTTTTTATCAGATTTTTACAGTTCAACCCAAATATATCAATGAGTTGTTGTATTTTACTCCTAGAGACATCCTTAAGCTTAGAAAATGGGATGCAACACGAGCTTTTGTCAAGGTGAATAGGTAGCCAATATTTTAAGGTGAGAGTATTACTTAGCATCTTAGACACTTGAAGTCCGATAATTTCTCCATCATGTCGTGACTTCTCCATCACAGCATTACCAACTCCGTCACCCTATGCACCAACATCTCATTCCTTTCAAAAGTAGACATGTGGCTCATCAACTCCATCCTCTCTATAAGACAGGTTGATACTAAAACCATAATATGCCATTGCATGATGTGATACGGAAGGATAATCAATTGGGATATGGGTGCTTATCTCACATATGTTTGCATCTAAAGGGGTTGACTTAAATGGTTAAGCGAATAGTAGATCGAAGCCATTCAAACTAGATTTGTTAAAGCACCAAATTAACATTGAAAAGGATGAGGAGACAAGGATGTAATATAAGGTTGGATAGGGATAGCATCAACAGCTACAACCATACCATCAGTAGTAGGAAGATAAGGTGTAATTCCATAGAACTTAGAACACCATAGATTGCCATGTATCCCTAGTCCTCTAATGACACATCAAGCTTAAACAACCACAATGAATATTTCAAACTTGACATTAAAAACTACCAACATCGATATGTAAAAAAAAAACTCCCATTTCTTAAAATTCAAACTCCATAAATACCAACAAGATTAAAGAACTCTTTTATCTTTCACAATAGAAATAATGCAGATAAGATCGACCAACTAGTATGAATGGAAATTAAAAGATATAACAAGTCTCATCCATAGTTTCAATTCAATCCTTATTACTAATCATAACACTGTTAGCTATCATTACGATAATAGTCTCCAAAACCAATATTTGGGTAGTAATAACTATCATTCCAATCTTTAACTTTAGCATTCTCAAAACCAGCATATTTTCCATAACTGTAATCTTCATAAACATCATTCTAACCTGTAGCTGGGAAAAAGAAATAATATAATAAGTTGAGGCCCAATACATAATACACAACCATATGTGCATGATTAAATGATACATATTCACATGCATAGAAATGTAAAACAAGTAAATCACATAATTCATTCAATTATCTTTATTCTTAAGTCAAATAGACGACACATGATAGTAATCCTCATAACCGATTCACATCACAATTGTATCACAACCCAATGTTTAGGCATGCCTCTTCAAGTCCTTCTATAACAACTTAACATTGTGTATGCCTCTTTGGGCCCCTTTATAACAACCTAGATTTACCCTAGATCATTTTTATGTGAGACTCCACAAAGGACAACGCGTTACACAGATCATCAAGATTGCCCCCTAGGGATCTGCCACTACGGGCCCTTAGGACAAGACAAACACAAGCAACATGGGGACATTTAAGTTGGATATACATTTAATTCATTTAATCTTTGCTATCCTAATAATTATATACAACAAGCACATGTCACGTACCTCAATATTTGGAATCTGTTACTATTGAACCAAGCCTAACTTTAAATCCTAGAAATAATATATACTCATTAAACTGCTTTAAATAATGAATAAATGTTGTCTCTTAGCTAAAACTCACTTTTAGACCATTTAAATCTCTTTAAATTCACTTAATGATACATTAAAGGGGTTTGCTTTAGAAGTAACAAAGGAATAAAATAAAAAGAAAAGGAAAAACTTAACTTAAAGGAGCAAAGCCTATGATACTGTTAGGGCCATAATCGTATCTTTTGACCGTGTAACTTATTGAGTTACACTCCATTAATACAAACGATATGACCAAGTACATGTTCGTGTCTTTCAGCTATGTAACTTTTTAGTCTATCAACCCACATCACCTATTGCTAAAGACATAACTAGGGACATGATCGCGTGTTTCTGTTGTATCACTTTTTAGTTAATCAACCCACATTACTTATTGCAAAAGACACAACTAGGGATACAGTTGTGTCACTTTCTAGTCAATTTTCTTTTCTTCTACCCAAACTCCTCTCTAAACCCAATAGCAACACTCCACAACTTCTCATCATAAACCCTTGATTTAAATCAATATAACCTTTCCAAAATTTACTTCTATAATGTTTTCAAATTAAAATGACAAAATCAAAACTTGTCAAGAATTTAGGAAATTTGGGGACTCTAAGGAATAAACGAGAATTACCTTAATCTTGATAGTCCTTTAGAGTTTATTGCTTTTCCATAACCAATTACTCATAACCTGAAATGATTAAAATAAAAATCTTAGTTCCTATAAGAAAGATGTTCCTCATATGAACTACTCTTGTTCTTGAATGCTTTCGATAAATGTAGGAGAGAAGTCTAAACCTATAGTGTGCAAAGAGTCTAATTGTGCACTAGTTAGGTTAGGGTTTTATTTTAACCATTTTTTTTTAATTTCCGATATCACCCTTTATTAATCTACAGCTTAAGACCTTAATACCCTTTTCCATATAACTTAATTGCCCTTGTTTTTTTTTGGGTATTACATCAAGAGCTTTCTCTTGTTGTACTCCTTAATTGGCAAGGTTAGGGAGTTAGGGGTAGGGGGTTAGAGGTGAATAAGCACACAAACACCAGGAGGTACCTCGAGGTCCTAAATTAGGTAATATTCCCTTTAACATGCAATAATTGTACTAGAGGATAAATGAAATGTATGAGAGAGATTTGGCTAGATATGCTAGGAAATGAGAGATGTACAAAATGGTTAGATGGTATAAGATTGATCTTTAAGAACTTAGGGAGGTACAAAGAAAATAAGGCTAACAAATTGAGAAAATGTGGCAACACCAATAGGCGTACTATCAGTCTGTAGGCTTTGTCTTTGTACCTTTATGACAACCTCTCCCTAATGGTGACCAAAGACAAGAATAAGGACAAGGACAATTGGGGACTTATCCATATGTAACAATATTTAGGGTTTTGGTTTTTCCTTTTAAGTGTTTATCAAAATGCTAGATTAATCGATACTCATAATATAAATAAAAGAAAAAGAAAAGAACAATTTCCAATAAAATGTCCTTATTCTAATTTTCTTTGTACTTTTTGATTTTCATTCCTTTTCCTTTAATAATAATTTATACATAGATGATTGTTAAATTTAGAAGTTTTCATTTTGTAATTTTGATGAGAATAAATAATTAATCAAATATTGCTTCAAAACCGATTAGCAAATTCTTACAAGAATTATATCCTTCAAGGAAACATAGTTAATCTAAGGATTGCCTTTGTAAATTATTAAGAACTGATTCTATCTTTTAGTGAAAGAAGAAGAAGTAATCAAGCACAATTTAAGTGCATCTTTTAGCTACTCTGTCTTGAACCGTTTGATTGGTTGTACTAAAACCAACCGGCTGGTTCTTTCAAGTATTTTGCGATTAGTAGCATGACAAGGACCATGCGGTTGGTTGCTCATGAATTGATCGATTGGTTGATGAAGGTCAGTAAGCCTAGTTGGACCATGCGGCTGGTTGCTCATAAACTGACCAGCTGGTTGATGAAGGTCAATAACCTCAGTTGAAATGTACGGTAGGTTGCTCATGAACTATCTGGATGGTTAATGAAGGTCAGTAAGCTTAGTTGAAATGTGTGATTGGTGATTTGAGGACCATTCGGCTGATGACATCAATTGTACAGACCATTTAGCTGGTCCATACAAAAACTAGTCGTTACAGTACATTTAATGTAGATTGTATAAGACCAACGGTTGGATTTTTATGAAGGCATATAAATGCAACTTTCTGAGTAGATAAAGGACAAGTAATAAAGATATATTCCTACAATTATTCCTCTTGTCTACTTGTACTTAATTTGAATTGTCTTCTGTTCATAATCTGTAATCCTTTGTAAGCTCTAGTGTAGTGCCAAGCTTCATATTTGCAACTTCTGCTTAAGAGAGCACTATACTAAGTGCTTGTGAGATCAAAACTTGTTGGAGATTAGGTGTAGGCACTTGTGCCCTTGAGATTGATATTAATTATTTCATATGTGAAGACCTCGGTTGAGGCATTCAATGATCATAAAGAGTAGGAGGCAGTCTGAACTCTACGTTAAAATTCCAAGCTTGATTTCTTTATCCCTATCTCTTTTATTTTTAGCACGTTTCATTGATTTGTTATTATCTTAATTTATCTCATTATTGGTCTATTTCAATATTGCATTCTCTTAGTTCCTTAATTTAAAGAATTTGATGTTAAAAGTTGAATTTTGACATTGAACTCAATTCACCTCCCCTCTTGAGTTCCTAGTATAGTATTTCATTTAGTATTCGAGCCAGTTTCTATAATTTACATTGGTTAATCGCATTATAAAGTAAAGATCATGGCACTAAATGCACTAAGATTCATGGAAGGTTAAGCTATAAATAGGCCATCACTTCTCACTAGTGGAAACTACTCCTATTGGAAATGTAGAATGAGAATTTTTGTTAAGGCACAAAATAAAACACTATTGGATGTAATTGAAAAAGGGCCAATTAAAATTGAAGGAAAGGAAGAAAATGAATATACTGAGGATGATTGGAAGAAATTGAACCTAAATGAAATAGCAATGAACATATTGCATTGTGTTTTGAGTGAAAATGATTTCAATATAACTTATATATGTACAAATGCTAAAGAAATTTGGGATGAGCTACAAAGTACATATGAAGGCACATCTAGAGTTAGAGACACTAAAATAAGTTTGTTATGTAGAGAATTTGAGAATTTCAAAATGCTCCTTAACGAGACCATAGATGAAATGCATAAAATATTTATTGACATCATTAATCCATTAGTAGTACTCGATAGGAAAATTTCTAACTTAGAAATTAATTCAAAAATTCTTAGGTCTCTTCCAAAAGAATCTGGCCATTAAAGAAGTACATGATCTAAAAGCTCTATCAAGAGAATAACTTCTTGGTACACTCAAGATCCATGAGATGATCAAAAGATGTGGAGAAGAATCCAAAAAGAAAACCATAGTTCTCAAAGCCACCTATTGCACAACAAATGATGATGAAGATGAAAGTGATGATGACGACAACGAAATGGCAATGATGGAAAGAAAATTTAAGAAATTTGTGAAATTCAACAAGAAGCTAAGAAAAGACAAAGTTGGTGGTAGAAATACCTTAAGACTTACAAAGGAGAAGAGAGTTGTCATAAAGTGCTACAGTTGCCATTAATCAGGGCACATTAGAGATTATTGTCTACTTCTCAAGAAAGGAGATAAGGTATTAAGAAAGAAAGCCATGATGGCCACTTGGAGTGATAGTGACTCAAGCAATTCAGATAATGATCTTTGCCTCATGGCATTAGATAATGAGGTATGGACCACATTTGAATCATCTTACAATGAGTTAAAGGAAATGTATAATGATCTTTTGAAAGATTTTGTAAAAATGCAAAAGAAGAATAAAATTCTTAAACAAATGATGAATGAAGTAGGGAATGAATTTGATATGTTCAAACTTGAGTACAATAAGATGGTTGAGGAAAAAGAGAACTTAGAAGAGGATAATGAATACTTAAGAATTGAGAATGGAAAATTGAATATTGAATATTGAGCATGATGTCTTAAAGAAAGAAAATGATAGGTTAAGCAAAAGAAATGAGGAAATCATAAATGAAAATAAATAGCTATTTAAGGAAAATGAAGGAACGAAATAAAAAATCAAAGTACTTGAATATGAGGATGCTAGTATAAATAAGTTAGCAAAGTTAGAAGTAAAAAATGATGTGTTGAGATCTAGCCTAAATTATTCAAGGAAAATAATAGTCAAGTTTGTTGAAGGTAAAAAGAACTTGAATAAACTCTTAGGACAACAAAGAAATAGTCTTCAGAAAACCAGAATTGGCTATAACAAAAACCGCATGTATAAGTCCTATAAAAGTTACTTTGTTAGAGCAACTAATGAGACTTGTAACTATTATGATAGGCATGGTCATATTGCTCACACTTGTGAAATAAGAATAAATGCCAACTTGAATCATAGAGAAAAGATGGTTTGGGTTCATAAGGGACATAGTCTTATTGCTACAACTAACTTGAAAGGACTTAAACTTAAGTAGGTACCAAAAATTTAAAATTTTTATTTTTATAGAAACCTTTAAGGAAGAGCAACAAATGGATTTTGAATAGTAGATGCTCAAGGCATATGACGAGAGATGCTATCAAATTCACTACATTAACCTTGAAGGATGAAGGAAATGTTATCTTTGGAGACAATAGAAAATCAATCATTTTGGATGAAGGTAGCATTCTTATTAACAATGATCTCGTTATTAACAGAGTATTGTTAGTTGATAATCTAAGGCATAACTTGCTTAGCATTAGTCAATTATGTGATGGAGGATATAAGGTTACTTTCCTAGCAAATAAATGTATCATTGAAAGAATTAATAATGATCAAAGTAGCTTTGAAAGATATAGACAAGGAAACATTTATAAAATAAATCTTAGCAATTTTACAATTCAAAATGAAACTTATCTACTTGTCTAAAATAATAATAGTTGGTTGCTGCATAGAAGATTAAAGTATGCTAGCATGGAAATAATCACTAAACTAGTTAAAAGAGAACTTGTAAAAGGTCTACCAAAAATTAATTTTCAAAAAATGTAAGGTATACTAAGCATGCCAACAAAGAAAACAAATCAAAAACTCTTTCAAACCAAAAGATATTGTTTCATCTTTTAGGCTATTACAATTACTACACTTAGACTTATTTGGCCCTACATAAACTTTAAGTTTTAGAGGAAAAAGATATACTTTAGTCATTGCTAATGATTTCTTTAGATATACATGGACTTATTTTCCTGCAAACAAGGATGAAAAAAATCATGTATTTTTTGAATATTGTAAGAAAGTCCAAAATGAAAAAGGCTTTACAATTGCGTCTCTTAGAAGTGATCATGGGGGGGAGTTTAAAAACATTACAATGAATGATTTTTGTAATTAACATAGGGTACAACATACATTTTTTGCTCCTAGGACTCCACAATAAAATGGAGTTGTCAAAAGGAAAAATAAGACCCTAATTGAAATGGCTAGAACAATGTTATATGAAAATAATTTGCCAAAAGTATTTTTGGGTAAAAGCCATTAATATTGCATGCTATGTTTCAAACTGTGTTTTCATAAGATCAATTTTAAAGAAAACCCCCTATCAACTTTAGAAAGGAAGAAGGCCTATTATCTCTTATTTTCACCCTTTTGGTATCAAGTGTTATGTCCTCAATAATGGTAAAGAGCAACTAGGAAAGTTTGACTCTAAATCAGATGAGGCTACTTTTCTTGGATATTCACTAATAAGTAAGGCATATAGAATATTTAATAAAAGAACTCTAGTTGTTAAATAATCTATACATATTGTATTTGATGATTCTCTATCTTCAATGCATGATATATCTCATAGTGACATGATTGATACAAGTGCCCATTTGGATAGGTTAGACTTAAACAATGCTATTGATAAAGATGTCATTAGGGTAGATAATAATATAGATCAATCAAATCTAGATCTTCCTAAAGAATGGCAATTTGTTAAAAATCACCCTAAAGAACTAATTATTAGAGAACCTTCAAATAGGGAATTAACAAGATCATCATTCAAAAACATAAGCAACTTAGTATTCTTATCTCAAGTTGAGCCTAAGAATATTGTTGAAGCCTTAAAAGATGAATGTTAGATACAAGCAACGCAAGAGGAGCTTAATTAACTTATTATGAATGAAGTATGGGATCTAGTAGTGATAGACAAGTAATTGGAATAAAATGGGTTTATAGAAACAAACTTAATGAAACCAATATAGTAACTAGAACATGGTTAGGTTAGTTACTAAAGGCTATAATCAAGAAGAAGGGATACATTTTAATGAGACCATTGCCCCGGTTGCATGACTAGAAGCCATTAAGATGCTTTTAGCATTTACAGCTTACAAATATTTCAAACTATTTCAAATTGATGTTAAAAGTGCTTTCCAAAATGGCTTCATTAAAGAAGTGTATGTAGAACAACCTCTAGGTTTTGAGCATAATGAGTTAACCAATCATGTTTATAAACTTAACAAAGCCCTCTATAGGCTTAAACAAGCTCCTAAAGCTTGGCATGAGAGGCTTAGTAACTTTCTAATAAAAAATGGATTTATAAGAGGAAAGTTGGACATAACCTTATCAATTAAAAATCACAATTCTTGTACATTGATCGTTTAAATTTATGTTGATGACATTGTGTTTGGAGCTAATAGTATGAATCTTGTAAATGAATTCGTAGAGTGTATGAAGAAGGAATTTGAAATGAGTATGATGGGAGAACTCAATTACTTCTTAGGTCTCCAAGTTAAGCAAACTAACAATGGAACATTTATAAATCAATCCAAGTACGCAAAAGTGTTTTTGAAATGTTTTAAAATGGATAATTGTAAAGTTAGGCCTACTCTTATGAGCACTACCCTAAAATTAGACAAAGATGAACATGGTAAAGCCATTTGCGAAAAGCTCTATAGAGGAATAATAAGAAGCCTATTGTACTTAACTGCATCTAGATCGGATACTATGTTTACTATTTGCTTGTGCACAAGATTTCAATTATTGCTAGAAAGAATCTCACTTGAATGAAGTAAAACGCATCTTTAAGTATATAGCGGGCACTATTGAAATCGGCTTATAGTATCCCAAATATACTTCTTTCGATCTTATAGGATATTTTGATGTTGACTTTACCAGATGCAAAGTTAACCAGAAAAGCACAAACGACACACGTTACTTTCTAATAAACTCTCTAGTATCTTGGCACTCTAAGAGACAAAACTCTATAGCACTCTCTACTGCTGAGGTCGAATATGTAGTTGTTGCATACAAAAATTATGGATGAAGCAAACATTACAAGAATTTGGGCTCGTTGTTTCCAAAATTATAATTCGATGTGATAATACAAGTGCTATTAACTTAACAAAAAATCTGATCTAATACTCAAGGACCAAGCACATTGAGATTCAACATCATTTTATTAGAGATCATGTTCAAAATAATGATGTGTACTTGGAGTTTATAGATACAAATAATCAAATAGCTAATATTTTTACTAAACCCTTAAGTAAAGATCATTTTTGTATCTTTAGAAGAGAGTTAGGCATGATTGAGCAAAATGAGTGCTAAGATCCATAAACTTAGAGAGTGACCTTCGTACATTTTCTTTTAATTTCTCCCTAAATTTGATTAAACAGTAACCTTTTAAGAAAAACAATCAACCAATTGATTAGTTGTATCAACTATGCGTACAACTGAATTACATATCTTGATCTTAGAATGATACCTTAGACCATTTGGATGGTTAAGGCCCAACTGTTCGAACTGTTTTGGTCCAACCATTTAGACAGTCTTAACAGGCTTCTTTTTATTTTTTGAATTCTATATGCAATCGTTGGAATAGTTCTCTTGAATTGTAGGCACAATTTCTTCAAGGGTTCTAACTATAAAATACCCCTTTGGACAGTTCAAGTGGTTCCCTTAAACTGTAAGCATAGCTGTTCTAGCCACAAAACACCCCATTAGATCGGCTAAACGGTTCCATCTAATCGTAAGCACAATTCCAACAGCTGTCTCTAAAAGTGGTTTTTTTTTGTTCTTAACAATCTAAATGGTATTCCTCCAACCGTTCGAATGGTTCACTTTGTTGTTGCAAAAACAAAAAGGTGGGCTTGATCATTTTTCCATTTCATTTCTTCCCTCCTTCCCACTATTCACACTCTTTCCTCTCCTCCTTTGACCGATCCAACACCGCCTTCCCACCACTTCTCTCTCCTTCTCTTCTCTACTGCCATTTACTTCTTCTCACTCTCTCTCTCTAACACAACCTCCTTCCACCAACCCTAACCTTAACTCTCTACTCTTATACCTTAACTCCATTTCTTCCTATGGCCAGATGAGGAACTCGTACTTTTAGTAGTCGTAACAGAGGACAGGGATGATAAGCCCCATCGGCTCCATTCACACTCACCTCTTTCCTACCCTCCGCCATGCCCAAAGGTATGAAAAATTCTATCTTATGAAAATTGATTATGGATGCCATTTTCATGTTGATGTTCTTTGTGCATGTGGGATTCCTAACATGGAAGGGGTGATTACCAATCACATTTTAGATACTATGGATATTCCTAATATTGTTAATGAAGAAGTTGTTAGATACTTTTATTGCAACCTCTTCGATGATCATGATAGAAATAGCAATTTACTTATTAGGATGGATACTAGTAAGCATAGGTAACTATGGTTGTATAGCTATCTCTATAGTTGGGAATTAGAGATCAGTAGGAATGATATTTATAACATCATTGAGGTTGAGGCCGGTGGTGCCCGGTATATCGAAGGAATTGACATTATTAGTTCTGCACTTTATGAAGATGTTTTTGAAGAACGGTGTATTGGTGAACACAATTGGGCACATAGGCAAAGTCTAAGAGCCATTAGATTACCACTTCATTATTGGATCCTTCATCTTTTCCTTTGTTACAACTATTGTCTCCAAAGTGGTGGACATGAACAGATCATAAAGAGATACCTATAACTATTGGGCCATATTCATAATAATGCACAAATTGATTATGTTGATTTGATCTTCTACTACTTCTACATGGTAACAAACAAATCAAAGTAGGCTGTTCTTCATTGTGGGCGTCTTTAGGCCAAATTCATAATGATACACAAATTGATTACGCTGATTTGATCTTCCACTGCTTCCGCATGGTAACAAACAAATCAAAGTAAGTTGTTCTTCATTGTAGGCATCTTATAACTTAGCTTCTACTAGCTAAAGGGGATATCTTTCCTACTCCCAACATAACTCCCTACACTAAACCCTTTACCATGCGTTACATTTGTAAAGGTGGATGAAAATTGGATAAGAATATTGGCTAGGTTCATAAAGAACCTCTATCCCCTCTCATTGGCACCACTTCTTAAGAACTTAGTGAACCTATTGATGAAGAGGATACCAACCTAATCGCCCCACTTGCTTAAGCTGCTCCTCAGGACAAGGACACTTATGTTGGTGATGATATTCCTCCAAGCACCTCCACTTCTGTTCCTCCTATTGGTCAATCTCCTCAGAGTCCCCAAGCATCTATCCACACTTATATTAACTAGATGGAAGGTTTCCTTCATACCTACATCGATGATATCATATATCAAATGGAGCAATAGGTCTTACGCCAGCAAGATCGTATCTTTTACCCACTCTTTCAGCATTCTAGCTCCCATTTCCATTCTCTCCACAGACTTTAAGCCTTTATGCTCCACTACCACTTACTTCTCCTAATCCCTCTGGCAACTCTGCTCCCCCTCCAAATTCTTAGCTTTTATTTTCTTTTATTGTACTAAGACTTAGCTTCTATTTTTATTTCCCTTGCTGTTGCTTTTACTGGATCTTAGCCTTTCGGCCTTCTCCTTGTATGAACCTTAGATTTTTGTGTTTCTTGTGCTGTCTTCATTTTTTGCTTTGTCAAATTTTAGTGTTGGGTTCATATTGTTTGTAGTATTGTCCTTCTATATTACTTAGAATTTGCCCTAACACATCTCCCTTTCTTCTTACCCTTTACCACTTGGATTCTCATCCTTTTGATGAGGCCAAAGGGGAGAAGACTTAAAACTTCAATCACCTAAGAATCTATTGAATGAATGTGTTTGCAAATTGTTAACAACATGAATATGCTTGAAAGTGTCCAAACTAAGTAAAGGTGATATTTAGAATTTTCTTTTAATCATGGACATGAATTCCAAAACAAAGGATGACTATTCTTAAGTGTTTACTTATGACATTCTTTACAACTTTTAAGTGAGAGCACTTATTAAGGGGGAACATCTATGAAGGAGTTATTTGTAAAAAAAATTTCCTCATCAAAAAGGGGAGAGATTGTTAAATTTAGAAGTTTTCATTTTGTAATTTTGATGAGAACAAATAATTAATCAAATATTGCTTCAAAACCAATTTGCAAATTCTTACAACAACTATATCCTTTAAGGAAATATGGTTAATTTAAGGATTGTCTTTGTAAATTATTAAGAACTGATTCTATCTTTTAGTGAAAGAAGAAGAAGTAATCAAGCACTATTCAAATGCATCTTTTAACTACTCTATCTTGAACCGTCTAGTTGGTTGTGCTGGAACTAGCCGACTGTAAGTATTCTATGATCAGTAGTAAGACAAGGATTGTATGGCTGGTTGCTCATGAACTGACCGGCTAGTTAATGAGGGTCAGTAAGCTTAGTTGAACTGTGTGACTAGTTGCTCATGAACTATCTGGCTAGTTAATGAAGGTTAATGACCTTAGTTGAACTATGCGACTAGTGATTTGAGGACCATCTAGCTAATGACATCAATTGAACAGATCGTCCGTTGGTTCCCCTTGAACCATCTGGCTAGTCCATACAAAAACTAGCTATTATAATGCATTTAATGCAGATTGTACACGACCAACGATTAGATTTTTATAAAGGCATATAAATACTACTTTGTGAGTAGATAAAGGATAATTAATAGAGATATATTCCTGCAATTATTCCTCTTGTCTAGTTGTACTTAATTCCAATTATCTTGTGCTCATAAATTGTAATCCTTTGTAAACTCTAGTATAGTTTCGAGCTTCATATTTGCAACTTCTGCTTAAGAGAACACTACATTAAGTGTTTATGAGATCAAAACTTGTTGGAGATTAGGTATAGGCACTTGTGCCATTGAGATTGATATTAATAAATTCTTGTGTGAAGACCTTAGTTAAGGCATTGGGTAATCGTGGAGAGTAGGAGGCGGTCTAAACTCCATGTTAAAATTCTGGGCTTGATTTCTCTACCCCTATCTCTTTTATTTTCAACATGTTTCATTAATTTTTTATTATCTTAATTTGTGTCATTGTTGGTCTATTTCAATATTGCATTATCTTAGTTCCTTAATTTAAAGAATTTGGTCCTCTTGAGTTCATAGTGTAGTATTTCAATGATATTTGTAATGTAAGATTAGTTATAAATAATAAAATATAATAATTAATAAAAAATTTCTTGTCTTTTTCATACTTTGTTTATTAAAAAAATCTTGGCCCCATTTGTTTCTCTCTCTCACAATCTCTGTAACTTTCTTGTCTTTTCTTTACTCTCTTTCTTAGCCAATCAACCATATTTCAATAACCATGTCATTTGTTTTTTTACTCAAAACAATCATATGGTATTTGTTTTATCTTTTGTGTACACTCATAAATCATTTTTTCTTTTTTGTATTAGCTGGTCAAGATGGGTTTTTAGCGCTTTTTACAAAATCCTATAGGAGCGAGTTTTGAAAATAGGGTAAAAATTTTATAGGATATTTTATAGCGTTTTGAAAAGTCTTATAAGGTAGGGAGTAGAGTTCAGATTTTGCAAAACTTATTCCAAACACATCTTGGTAGTATCCCTAAGTATGACTTTTAGGTAAGCAAAGACACAAGAGCCGCACATTTACCATGCTTAAAGTTGATTATTTGATATCTCTAGGCTGATAAATTCCTGTCTCGTGCATTCTGTCCAATAAAAGATGAAGGTCAAATGCTCACAAACTTCCTGATCATATTGTTGCATTATGGTGTTTCCATAGAAAATCTTAACCATCAAGATGCCGAACTCCTTTATGGATTAATTTGAAAGTTCTGGCACTTTCCATAAATACTAGTACAATTACCGACAAAAACACCACATATTTACTTTAAAACAAAATAGCCTCCAAAACCACCATTATAATTATATGACAAGCCACTCATTTCCTAAACAAAACAATAATTGTAAAGTATATGCCTCTAAATGGCCTTTAAGGTTATGGGGCAACCGCTTCTCAATTTAGGAATATGTGCCTTCCTCTCTAGGCATGGATCTGGGTCATCAACCGTCCACCTACACTAAAGCATGGAAAGTAAGTCTAGTAGTAAGCCAATTTGGAAAACCTGATATAGTTGTGTAGTTAAACAAAATTACTTGTATCCACTAGTTAGCCTGTGCAAAAATGCTAGCATTGTCACTTTTGCCATATTAATTCCTAAGCATGTTCGAGGTCCTGATCCAAAGGGTATGAAACTGTATGGCTTTTGCATTTCCTGCAAAGTTAACAATGGATAACCTCAAGGTCCTATTACTAACTACTAAGATAATTAAATTTTTTTGCATAAACAAAATAGATGATGAAGATTCAAAAAGTGTCGAGATGATATTACATCAAATCTTGAAGGGTTAAACTTGAGAGGATCCTTGTATAAAGTTGGGTCATAGTGTATGCATGTTGCATCAACATTTACATGCCATCCTTTCTTGATTTCATAGCCTGCCATTACAAAATTTATGTGAGAGGTCGTCCTTTGTCAGTCTCGAAACTCAAAGAGTATCATTCAATGATAGCTTAAAAAGGCTACTTGTTTCATAGATGTTCTTATTTGTGGATGTGTTAACACAAAATGCGCAAGTTTAGATAGTTTATTGAGTCAAGTACAGGATAGCTTGCCTTCAATATTGCAATCATTTAGCGCAACCCGGGGATACCACAACACCACATTTGACATCCTTAGTGTCTCTTTTACAACCTGTAATGGAATTGTAAATTTGTAGGTAAGAACCATATTTGTGAAAAGCAAACATATCATTATAGTGTCCAATAATCCAATCGCACATCTTATAAGTTGCAGATGTTCCATCTTGAACATCCCTCGGAGTTGGACAGAGTGGAAAAAGAGGGCCACTGCCCACGGGAATGTGTATTTAGTTGGAAGGTGGCCCAGTTATTTGGTGAGACTTGTGGGATGGCCCTCCTCAGTGGATTCTTTACTGTCTCTGGGATAATTTTATCCCCTGTCCCACAGACCTAGTGACAGATGCTGTTTTCTAATTCAATGTTGGATTCAAGCCCTGGTGCTTACCTTTACGCCATATGTCATGCTGTTTACATCTTCAAGAGTGAGCCAGGTTCCTTCCGGTTTCCTTCTCGTTATGGCCAGTTGCTCTTCCTGAAAAATTGTTGATACATTAATAATGTAAACTAGATTAATGAAGCAGTTATTCAATTACCGTTTCCTTAAGGGCTTTTAACTAATGTTTATAGTTCTTTTTTTGCACATATATGTATACTTAATATGTAACTATTAATTATATCTAAAGACACATCAAATTGATAGTAGAATTTTAGAAAACTATCCACTATCGCCATCGCATCATGTGCATATATACATGACATGTGAATCATTTCTCGACTGTAAAATGAACACTCGAACATTAAAAGGAATGCCTATTTATTTACAAATACAGTAATGCCTTTGATAGACTAAAAAACTTGTAAATTTAAAGTGGCAAAGCGTAATGCAATTCTTACCCTAAGCCTCTCCTGAGCTTCTCTATTTTCATCTAGGAACTTCACACTCCACATTATTGCTGCTGCTGTGGTGGTTTGACCCGCAATTATCAGCGTCAATAGATTATCCATAATCTCCGAGTCATCCAACTTCTCATCAGATGGTAATGGATCTCTCTCTAGCATCGACTGCAAGAAATCTTCACGAGCTTTCTTGAATCCATTTCGTCGATCCGCAATCATTTTTCTGAAAGCGTCCATGAGTCTACTCCTTGCCTGTTCCGAGTACATTTAAGAAACTATCGTATCGAAATGAACTTGCTTTGAAACTTGACACTCCAAGGATGAACTTACCTTTATGCCTTTGTAGTACCTGGTACCCGGAATCATAACTGGAAAAGACAACATGGCGTTGGAGACATCAGTACAATCTTTCTCTATTTGCCGGAGCACTGAATCCTCAGTGATGCTCATGAGCATATCACACATAGCGTCGAACACGATCTACTAATCGAGAAATACCAATTAGTGTCATAATCTCTTCTCGCTTGACAATTGTTTCAACATGAATACATCCTATATATCAAACTTTCCCGTAACAAGATAATGTTACTTTCTAATGATAAGTAACATGAAACTTAAGATTGTCTCGTACACGATCTAAAGAAGGATGTCATGTTTTTTCCTCAAAATCTAGAATAAGCTTAAGGAGTGCGTACGGCAGGTTATTTTATTATGAAGTTAATTATATACATTATTCTTTATTCCTATATGCAGCTACATGGTTCTGCCAAATCAGGTTCTAGTCCCCAGTTAGGGTTTTGTTGCCATGCAACCCAAGCTGTAAGTACCCTTGAGAAGCAAGAAGACCCCCTTTGACATGGGAATAGGATTCTACGAAACCCTGGGGTCCAGTTGGCGGAAAGCGTTCTGAGGATGTACGGTAGTATAAAAAATGATGATTCGTTACTTAGTGTCACAAAAATAATATGTTTATAAGAGAAGTCCAATTTGTATATTTGATTTTGGCAACCAAAAATGTAGGCCTGTAAAATAGAATGGAGTAACGTTTATTTTGTGCAAATTACAAATACACCCAGTGATAAATTATTAATTATGTAAGAATAAACCCCCTATATTCTCGAAATGTGAGTTTAGCTCCCAAAATGTATGAAGAGTGTGCACATACATCTCAAGGCATCACTAAAGCCTCAAAAGTGTTGCTATTTAGCCCTTCTTAATGCTTACTTTTGGGTTCTGGTAGAGGCTCTACCAATAATTAATCAGTAATTTACAATGTGTATTAGCAATTATCTCTTATATATATATATTTTTCCGTTTCCCCTCCCCACCCCCACTCTTTGGATTTAATCAAGAAAAATTTTTAATGGCATATTTAAGATTTTCTTTTCTTTACAAAATAATTTCTAAGAAATTCCCGTGAATTTGGCACCAATAAATGCTTTTCTAAAATAAGGAAAATGTTCTCTCGCAGAACCTGTAAAAATCTAGTTCACATCTCACTCCTAATTCCTCGTCAACTAAAGTACAAGTTGAATAACATGACTATGCATGTTAGCTTTAGCCATTGGCCAATCTCTTTTGTGTTTCGCCATTATAGTTAACTTTAACGATTGAATTGAAAATTTTCACATGCATTTGCGTACTTCTTGGTGTACTTTAACATAACTAGTCGGATACTACATTCCTCCATAAAGCATCATTAATTAGGAAAGACAAACCCTAGTCATGAAATGGGCACGATTAGAACGGAGTTGATGACAGAATTTTGTATTTAAATATAAATGGGGGACATTAGAAGTAATGCATAATAAATTTATAAAGAATAAATTACAACATGTATTGTATAAAAGGAAAAAAAATCTAAGTCCAATTAAGCAACAGATGTTATTCTGCACGGTGCATATAAATATAACAAATGTTCATCTACAAGTATAAAGAGGAAATATACTTATAATAGAGTTGATGCAAGGATAATATGGAGTTAACGACAATCATGGTGTATAAGATATGTCATAAATAAAACTTAATTTCAATTCCCACGATTTAAAAATATGCATCCTCTGTATGTAATTGGAAGCAAAATAATTAATTAAATGTTAATTCGGTAAACCAACAAGTAAGCTACCTTCATACTGAAGTCAAGCACTGGAAAGCTCTTTCGAGCTTCTGCAAGCTTGTTCAACCTCTTGGTCACCATTTGGTCAAACTTGGTAACGAATTTGGAGAGAGAATTCATGGAGAACGGGTCAGAGAGAAGTCGCCTAATCCTCTTATGGCTCTCTACTGGTACACAGAGCAAGCTTTTCTTTCCGACGGCATCTGCCATGGGCTTAACGTATCCTTTATTGAATTGCACAAAGTCATTAGTAAATACTGCTTTTGCACCTTCAACGCTTGGAACAAACACATGGATCTTGCCAAATATTCTTGTTTTGAACCACTTCCCGTACCTTCAAATAAACACATTAAAATAAACGTCATACTTCAATGAAACAATTACTTTGAAGTATTCAAGCAGATTGTTAAATTTAATAGCTCAACTGGGACTATATTAATAGATAGATTTGGTCTTATTTTCATAAATTTATCATCAAGTATATGAATCTAAGAAAAAGTCGACTATTCAATTCTCAGTTATTATGTTTTAATTTTCTTTTGCTATCTTAAATCTTCTAGATATACCGATCGATGCGTAATAAAATTGTTGTGAATATGATGCGTGCATTATCTTATCGAATCATTTGCACGTATACGTGGAAAATATAACCTAAAATTTAGATATTAACTTTACAAAATATCTTTCATAACGTGGCGAATATACAATATTGATTTCAATCAGAGTATACCCGATTGAGAAATATGTATGCTTGGAGTTCACTTAAGCCTGCATAAAAAGGGTAAATAAAGGGGAAAAAAAAAATAAAAAACACGAAAGAAGCTACAATAACTGACCAGGATCTTCTAAGTCTGACAAATTCGTAGCAACCCTTGGTACTGTTTGTGGCAGAAAGAAAAGAGAAGGTTTCACCAAAGCAAGGCACACCCAATTTTCCCGGAATATGGCCTCCACCACCAACGAATGCTCTTCTAAAAGCGTTCGATATGTAGAAAGTCAACCCAATGCAAAGAACTGCGATTGTGAAAATATCATAGTTGTTCTTCAAAAACGAGATGACTTCTACTTCCTTGGACATCATTAATTGTTTTATGAGTTTGACTTAGATAATGACGCTGTAAATGTTTCTCAAGTTTTTCTTGGTGTTTTATAATCCGATGCTCAGGTGCATGGAAAACCAGAGAAAATTCTATAAAAAAAGAAAAACACACAAAAATCATTTACGTTAAATTAATTAAATACATATAGTGGCAAAATCTAATTTATCAAGTATGATTTTAAAATTTGTATTAATATCGCATTTAATAAATTTAACATAAACTCTATATGAAACAAAAATATAATACAACATTGGTTTTGAATTTGAAACCCCTAACCTCATGGATACTTGCATGCATCTTAACCATTGAGTTATAGTGTTATCTTTGTCATTTATAGGAAAATCGTATTTAATAAATGTGATATAGCAATAATATCTAATTTATTAAATCGCAACTTACAAATCTAAGATATTAATTTTATAAATGTAAATATGTATAAATTATAATGTTGCATCTTCAAGATGTAATTTAACATTGATAATTAGGTAATTAATTTTATCTTATTTGTGTTTATGTAATTTGTTTTGAGAAGAATAGTTGACATGTATTTGGACCTGAAGAAACTATGATAAGGGTTTGTTTGGTGAAACAAGATGCTTTGAAAGCTTTAGTATTTTATTCAACAGAGCATCTTTCTAATCTGGTTTGAGATAACCTTTTAGAGAGAGGATTTCTCTCTCATTTTGGAGAGTGTTTCACACCTTTAGGGTGCTTTCTAGTAGTTAGCTATTGTCTTTATCTAGTTTGCTACTACTTTCTTTATGCAATTCACATGTTTCGGCATCATTCTGCTTTGTAAATTCACTACTTCTCATATCTTAGATCACCTTTCTTACATCATTACTCCATTGTACTCTTCTTTTTTCAATTTGCTTTTAAACCTTTGATTTGAAGGTATTTCATCGCATAATTCCTCATTCCTTGACATCATGACTTACCTTTTGTCTACAAATCCATCCTTATTGCACTTTTTGAGTTGAATCTTATTATATAAAAAGAAAAAAGAAAAGAGAAAGATAACAAGAAAAAGAGAGGGAAAAAGGTACTATTTGTTGCTCTTAGTCTTTCTTTTGGATCCTTTTATTTCTTTTCATATGCATTAAGAGGTTTTTCTTAGGTTGGGTACTATTTGTTGCTCTTAATCTTGATTCTTTTTGTGCGTTTCGACTCCATGGTGATTGCTCTAATGATTAGTAATTCAATAAACCTAGATCTAGATGAAGTATTCTTAGAAAATCAAAATGATATTGAGAATGAAGCTCAACTAAAATTGAAGGAGAGCCTATTTGTAGCTAAAATAATTGCAGATAAGACCTTAAATAAAACTACAGTTATCAATGTTCTTATTAAATCTTTAAAGGGTTATGGAGTGAATTCAATTTCATTCTTGTAAGCAAACATGTTTATTGTTAATGTTAGAGGAAGGGATACTGTAGTGAAGTTGTTGGGTGAAAGTCCCTAGGTGATGCTAGGTCATTGCTTAGTATTGATAGACTGCAATGGTTAATGGAATATTAATGAGGTCCCTCTTCATACACTTCCCATTTAGGTTTAGATCCATAGCCTTAAGCTAGAGAATATGACTTTAAATGTTGTATAGGTAATTAGGGAGGTTTTAGAGATAGAACCAATTTTTTTTATGAAGGAGAATGAAGAGTTTTTCTTAGGGTGAGAGTTTCAATCTTGATTATAGAGCCATTAAAAGCTAGTGTTTGGGTCAATGAAGGGAATGTTGCGAAATACCAAGTGTTCATTAAATATGAAAGACTAATTGATTAGTGCTTCAATTATGAAAGGTTGGGTCATCTAGGCAAAAATTTTGAGTTTGAGAAGTGTAAGGATCCTGGTTTAGGGCCTAGATTAAGAGAATTTGCTTTCAAAGGGTAGAGCTCTCAAGACTTAACGCCTTTAAAAGATGTGAACATAGATTCTCAAAATAAGCAATCTAACCTAAAATAGCCTCTCACAGACATTAACTCTAACTAAAATGTCCCTACCGAACCACTGTAACCTACATCTTCCTCTAATTTAAACACTTCTCCCAACCTAACACATTGCTCATTCACCCACTCTCTTGTAAGACCCAAACCTAGTATAGATTAGACACATTCCTACTTCAAAGAAAACTAGCAAACACTAATTAATAATGTAGCTTATCATAATAAAGATATCTGTGAGCACTCCGACAATATATCAGACCTTAAGATATTAGCAAAGTCTTTAGCAAATTCCAATTCCTCGATCTCTTAAGAAGGCTTTGATATTGTATGCAATATTTTAAGCTTAAATCTTGGAAATGAAGAGTTGAGTTTAAACCCTGCTTCCTCAAGTGTGAATAATGTTTTAGCACCAGCTTAGAAGAAGTTGAACATTAAAAGATCTAGACTGAAGGAGGAGGTAGAGATGTTTTCATGCTACAAAAAAGTCAAGTTTTATGAGAGTGTCATAAATGGGGATTTAGTTGAAAATCAAATTAGTGAGAAAAGTGTGGAAAAAGTGATTGAAGAGGAGTCTATAGTTGAAAATGAGAGTGAAAGAAGAGTTGCTAAGGGTGATAAACAAAATTATCTAAAAAAAAAATTATAAAAAAAATATTAGAATAAAAAAAAATTAGAAGTAGAAGAGTGAAGAGAGAAAGTAAAGTGTCTATTGAGGAAGTGGGCTCTTTTTTTGGTTGGGTGGATGTGGCTATTCAAGGATGTGATGTTAATGGTGGTAGTAGCTAGCCTATAACAGCCATACAGGAGCCATGAGTTTTATAAGTTGAAACTGTCAAGGGATTGTACCTGCAGAGATGGTGCATAATCTTAAGGGTCTTGTTAATAAATTTAGACCAAATATTATTTTTCTTATGGAAATAAAAAATAAAGAGAATCATCTAGAGAGGCTAAGGAATCAACTCCACTATGTGGGGACTTTTTATGTGCCTAGAAGGGGTATTGGATAGGGACTAGTTTTATGGGGGATAATGTAGTAGATGTTTCTATCATTAACCCTACATACCATTTAATTGACTCGTATGTTGGGTAGACCAATGGAAGCGTGATTAGTAAAATTACTTGGGTTCATTCCTTTACAAACTTTGAACAAAAATGAGGACTATGGAATTACTTAAGAAGTCTTGCAAGTTTCAATGTTGACCCTTGGCTATGTGTACGTAACTCTAATGCCATGCTATTTAAGCATGAGAAAGAAGGCACCTGAGGGGTGGATGTTAGAGTTATGAATAGCTTTAGATTAATGATTGAGGACTCTAACCTTCAAGTCTTAGGTTTTGATGGGCTAAAATTCACTTGGACCAATAAATGTGATGATAATACTCTTGTACAAGAGCGAATTGATAAGGGATTTGGCTCTTTGCTTTGTGTGGAGAAATTTCCTAATTGTAGGATAGAGCACGTACGTACTTATGGCTTAGATCATGTTACTGAAAAATTTATTTAAGGTGTGATAGGCAATCTAAATTTGACAATTTATGGTTTTCTTTGGAAGATTATGGAAATATTATCGAAATAGGTTGGGAATCAAATTTAAGTAGTTTAGTAAGGAATAAAGTGTTCAAAAAGTTGAAGCAATACAAGACTAAATTGTGGGAATGAAGTAAGCATGCATTTCCTGACAATAAGAAAGAGATAGATAAGTTGCTAGGGGAAATTGTTCACCTCTAAGATGATCTGTGTGGCTTAGATTTATAAGAGAAGAAAGTATTGTTTGGTAAGCTTAACTCTTTGTGGCAAAATGAGGAAAGATATTGGCATGAGTATGTCGAGACCAATTAGATGAAGTTTGGTGATTGAATTACTTCCTTTTTCTATCATACTACAATTGGAAAAAGAAATAGGAATAAATTTTAAAACTTAAAAATGTTGTTGGTTAATGAATGAAAAATGAGTCTGACATGGGTATGGAAGTGTAGAATCATTTTAAAAATCTGTTTACAACAAGGGGAGATGGAGGGATGCAATCTGCCTTCAATGGATTGAGCTAAAAGTTAGTAATGCTATGAATTGGGTTCTATGTAGTAAGGTAGAAGATTTAGAGATTAAGAATGTAGTTTTCCAATTAAGGGGGGAGAGAGGGAAGGGGTGGTTAAAGGTACTTGGATCCGATGGTTTTTCATGAATATTTTATCAATAGTTCTGGGATATTATTGGTTCATCCATCATTATAGTAGTCAAGTGTTTTTTTTTTTTTTTCACTTAGGTACCTTCCCCCATACTATTAATGAAACTAATCTCATTCTTATTCCAAAAACTCCTAGCCCTGAACATGTATCTCAATTATATGCCATAAGTCTTACAATTTCTTATATAGAATTATTTCAAAAGTCTTGGTTAATCATTTGAAACCTATCATAAGTGAGCTAATTTCTATGAATCAAAGTGCATTTATTTCTAGTAGAATGATTCCTTATAACACATTGATTGCACATGAAGCATTCCTTTCTTAAAGAATATAAAAAAGAGGAAAATGCATGTTTTGTGCTCTAAAAGTAGATATGAATAAAGCTTATGATAGGGTTGAGTGGTCTTTTCTTAATAATGTTTTTTTGAAATATGGCTTTGATGTGAGATAGGTAGGATGGATTATGAAGTAAGTGAGGACTATTAAGTTTAACCTTGTTTTGAATGGAAGGAATGTGTATAGGATTACACTTATGAGAGGGTTAAGGCAAGGGGATCTATTATCTCCTTATCTTTTTATCCTCATTGCATATGTTTTGTCTAGAAGTGTAGAAAAATGGTGCAACAAGGTAGACTTAAGGGTCAGACAATGAGAAATACTTGTCCTAAACTGTCGCATTTTTTTTCCTTTTTTTTTTTCCTGATGACTCCATTTTCTTTCTTAAGGTTAAGGATGATGAGATTCAGAATTTAATGTCTTTGGTATGCTCATATTGTGATGCATCTAGACAAATAGTAAATTTCAGCAAGTCTAGCGTATTCTTTAGCTTTAATACATTAATGAAAATCAAGGGGGATCTTAAGGAGTTGCTTGATGTAAAGGTTACTAATAACCTTGGGATTTACTTTGGTCTTCCCACCATTTGGAGGAAATCTAAATGTAAGGCTTTTAAGTTTATGAATGAAAAAGTTATGAGTAAACTTAAAGGGTGGAAGCATTGTTTGTTAAGTGAGGCAGGGAGGGAAATTTTGATTAAATGAGTAATCTCAATTGTGCCCACCTATTCTATGGCTTATTTTAGATTTCCTCTTAAATGGTGTAATGAGATCAATAGTTTGGTTACAAAATTTTGGTAGGGGCAAAAAATAGATGAGCCTAAGATTCATTGGTCAAGTTGGGAGAAACTAACTCAAGCCAAAGATACCAAAGGCATGGGTTTCAAAGATCTTCATGTTCACAATCTAGTGCTATTAACTAAGCATGCCTAGCAACTAAAGCATGACGAGGGTTCTTTATAGGCTAGAATCTTAAAGGGACTATGTTTCCCTAATAATGATTTTCAAGATGTGGCTAAAGGGAGCAAGGCATCATAGGCTTAGAGTAGTATGATAGAAGGATGTGAGTTTTTATTTGAAGGGGCATTATGGAAAGTTGTGAATAGGAAGAGAATTAGTGTTTGGAATGATAAGTGGATTCCTTTATTAGAAAACTAGAGAGTGAATAGCGAGTCTTATGCATATGTTGTAGTCAATAAGGTTGAGGATTCAATTGACATAGAAACGCATACCTAGAATACTATGCGACTTAGGTAATGGTTTACAGGAGAGATTGTTGAGCTTATTCACATAATACCAATCCATGTAGCAGTAAATAAAGATTTCATTGTATGACCATTTACTAGATGTGGTACTTGTATAGTTAAATTGGCATATCATTTTATTAAGCAAGTAATCTCAAAGCCTTAGTAAGTTAAACTATCCTCTACCAATAATGGTAAGGTTACATCACAAGAAAGTCATGCCTTCACCAGCATGTCCCTTTTATGGTCAGCCTGAAACTGTTGAGCATGCCATTCTCCTTTATGAGTGGGTATAAGCCATCTAGTTTGGATCTATGGGGCTACATATTAACAAAGGAAAGATTAGTAGATTTGATGACTAGTTCTTTCAAATCATGAAATGCTTAGGTTGACCAATTACTACACTAAAGAGCTTGAGAGGGGAGTGAGTCTAACAACTTGGTATATCTAGAAATCTAGGTGTTCTATGGTGTTTGAAGGTGTAAAGGTTGTACCTTTAGTGGTTATTAGTATCATAAAAGCCTCTTTGTAGGCATGGAGCATAAAGATGAACAAAGATCTAAAACTCCTTAAAGCAAGATCTAGGGTTTGTGATAGGGAAGGGAAGTGGTCTAAACCTAGTGAGCCATTCCTCAAACTAACGTTAGTGCCTTGTGGGTAGCTAAGGATAGACTAATGGCTGTAGCTATAGTGGTGTGTGATAGTAGAGGCATATTGATTTTAAGGTTTGCTATGTTGGCGCTTTGTATGAATGCAGAAGAAGTTGAAAGTGTGGAATGAAAGAAGCAATTCAAGTAGCATGTAAACATGAATGGGAACACATGGAGTCTAAAAGTGATAATGTATCTATGATTGCAGGCATCAAAGTGAATGTACGGATGGCCCATTGGGCTTCTCAAGCCTATATTTAGGATATTTGAAGTATGATATCTAGTAGAGTTTTTTTTTTTTTCCCTTTTCTTCTGTTAATTGAAAAGTGAATAGAATAGTTGATTGGCTAGTTTCACTTATTCGAAGAGGGATAAGTCCTACAAAATGGTAGTCTAACTCCTATCCCATCTTTAGAAGCTACTTAATGAGGATGTTGTTTTAGTTCCATATGTACCTGAGGTGCCTGAGCATTCTGATCATGGTTAATTTCGAATAATATTATTTGCGCTTTTTGACAAAAAAAAAAAAAAGAAATCTGATTTGAAACATATAGGGAAAGATCTTTACAAATAAAAGACAAATCCAACAATTACTCAATTAGCATGGTTATATAGCCATGTGCTACATTGTAATTTTGGTATTTGTATATCACCAATGCAACATGATTTTTGAGGTAGGTCTACCAAAAATGAAGCAGAGAGTATATTATGTAGCCTAGAGTATCTTAAACTTTATCTTTAATTTGAAAAGCAGATTAATTTGCATTCTATGTATACTACATTCACCTTAAATTTTTAGGGGGTGAATTAATAATATATTAATAAACGTGGTGTTTAACTGCTAATTGTATTTAAACATGTGTCAACATGGGTAGTAAATTTTTAAATAATCACTTATTACCAACTCACGTATTCAAATTCGATTGATAGTTATACACTAAGTATAATTTTACATAACATACACTACCCATTGAATCTCTTCTCTAAATATATGATATTCTCCTATTCAAACTAAATCAATTTTCTAATTTTCAGCCAATACTTTCGAAGATGGTTAACTAATACCGTCCAATATTAGCTACCTTTTTTCACCATTCCATATCTTTTATTAATCGCCACAATAGCACCTAGATATTTTTATTGCAATAGTTGATAATTGTAACAAATGTTGTGAAAAGATCGGAAAATGCTTTCATGAAACAAACACTCTTCTGAAATACTCGGTATGTCATATGTGACCGCTTATGTTAGGATGGTAAATAAAAATAGGGGAAAACAAATTGTTACGAAGAAAACATTTAATCAAATTTGGAGATGAATGGCATAAACCCAGCTAGATACGTCAACAATTGAAATTATGATGCTTCACTCATTGTCACTCGCCATATTACACCTTTGTTATCTCGTAGACTCCTGGGGTTGCTCTATCGCCTAAGATGAAGAATGTATCGTGGGAATTCAGTGACATTTCAATTTTCTATAATGGATGTGTGGACTAAGTTCCAAATTATTGGGATGGACAAATTTTTGTGATGGTGAGAGAATGGTCATATAGAATATAATGCTTTATCACATGCTCAATGATAATTAGCCTTTCTTGGTTGAGTGGTTGAAAGCTCCTAATATATTCGTGCCACTGCCATTATAAGTTGGAATGGTGACCCAACCATACAATTGGACTGAGCTTTCATTATGTACGAGTGTTAAGGACTGAAGAAAAAGAAATCGATAACTACTAATGGAAAACAGATAATATTTCAAACGTGGAACTGAACTGAAACTGTTACATGTAGTGGTAACTGCTGGCAATTCTTTATACGTTGTCCTTCTTCATGTACTTCCACCGCAACAAAAGTAATCCTTAAGCAGTGACCAGATTTATTCTGTGTGATTCGATACTTGTTTAAATGCCAATGAAACAAGAATTTGATTGTTTATTACCGTTGCATAAAGTGTTACTACAAAGAATTAAACTATCGCAATAGCTTATGTCAAGGCTGTGAAACTCACTATTATATATAGAATTATTAAATAGTCAATAGAATCGAAATATAAAATTTAAGTATAGAAACACAAGTTTCCATAACTTATATAAAATAAATTTCGAAAACTATAGATATATTTATAATAGTTATGAAAAACTTGAAATACATGATGAAATAAAGAAAAGAAACTAAGTTTTTTTTTCCTATAAAAATTCTTAATATATAATCCAATATGTATAAAAAAAATACCAACTACAGTTGAAATTAATTTTCTTTTTCATTATTTTGTCTAGAAAAAGTGATGAGTAAAAAATAAGCAAACCTTTTAACTCATTTTGAGTCATTGATGATATAAGTTTTAATATAGAGTTTTTCTTATAAATATTGTTATTAGAGCTTAAACTTGAATGAAAGATATGAACATTAAATAAAGGACTAAGATAAAAAGAGAGAGAGAGGAAAAAAAATTGGAATATGATGGGGAAGATTATGTAATACCTTAGTAATTAATGGACTTATAGAAGTGCAATTGTATTTTCTTTATTTAACTTTTTTTAGCCTACTTAATTTATATATATAGAATCAGTATACTTAGTTAAAAATATAAATTTTTGTATGAAAATGATTTTATACTTGTTTAATTCAAAAAAGCCTTATAAAAGTGTTAACCTATAAAATCATATAAATAAAATCGTGATTTTAACAGTTATGATTAAAACTAACCTCATGTCCCAAAGCTCGTTTTGATAGTGTGATTGTACTAAACCTTTTGCATTGTAGCAACCCTTGCAGTACAATGAGGTTACTATGGCTAGTTTCTATTAAAATATATGTCTTTTGTATATTAGAATAGCCTTTTTAAATATATTTTAATAAATTAATTTTTTAAAATTATTTATAGATCAAATATATTCAATTTATGAAATTTAAAATAAAAATAATAGCTAAAATAAATTTTCCAAAAACATTTAATATTGAACTCTAGTTAATATTTTGTATAAGATTACCATAAAAAGTAGAAAAGATAAGTAAATTCTATGTTGGAGAATGACCATTAAAATGATCTAGATGCAACACACTTCATCTCATAAGCTAAGACTCATTATCTGCATTAAGGTGTAGTTAGGAACACCAAGATGGACTATGATGATGTAGGCCTAAATGGTAATGTTAGAAGATATATTAATGAGCTTATGCATAGTTGTAATGACTATCCACAAGGTAATCCTCCATGCTTATGTGTTAGAAATGATGTGTCTTAAAGCTAAGTTATCATAAGGACTTACCGCGGGAAGTAAAGCTTATCCTTTGAAATATTGAAGAAACCACATAATGGATTGGTTGGAAGTTCCATTAGCTTTGTGAAGCTGCTCACTAGATATGATACACAAAGGAACACTACATAACTTAGCCTCTACTTAATATTACGCACTAATAAAGGATTAACGTTTACTCACCACTATCCTTAAGCTATTACTAAGATTATATAAGAGTGTAACGAATGTACTTAAATAAGGTTTCTAGTAAGAACATAAGGGATTATTCATTAATAGTAAGAGTCAATTTGATTTCAGTTATAGAGAAAAGGGATTATTTATAGTAAGTCTTCAGGGTAACAAAATAATAATTGAAATTACAAAAATAAGGATACCTAATACAAGCTAAAAATGGTAAATATAACAATTAAAGAAAAGGGAATATAGTATAACTTTTAAAAAAAAGTGGTGATAGGTGGTGCATTACTATGGTGTCCATACTTGAGGTAATGAGGCATTGGAATTAAGTTGTTCAGATGTGGAAATAAGTTTACAAAGAAGGGTTTAGAGGTAGGAATTAGGGATCTTGATACTGGGTAGGTTAACCCTACTTGAAGGGATTATAAGTTCAGCATCTAGGCTTGAGGCGAAGCAGATTAGAGTACATCTAAGCTAAGCACAAAAGGAGTTCAATAGTAGGCCATTTTGATAGTATAGCTCCT
Organism: Lumnitzera racemosa; assembly: GCA_024138005.1. Lineage (NCBI taxonomy): Eukaryota > Viridiplantae > Streptophyta > Magnoliopsida > Myrtales > Combretaceae > Lumnitzera > Lumnitzera racemosa. The sequence continues at coordinate 57,519,359 of JAMXBC010000012.1, forward strand.
CTTAGGTAAGTTGAGAAGATTGGATTCTTTCTATAAAACCTTACAGGCCCTTAAGACTACCTCGGGTGAGAGGTCTTGAGGTTGTTAGTCTATCAACACCTCGAGGTTGTTGAAGATTTTACCTTAAATCTTGGTTGGCTTCTTCTTTTAGTACATAGGGTATTAGATTAGAGACATTAAAGGTTAGTGACACTCCATATCCTTTTGAAAACTCCAACTCATAAGCATTGTCTTTGATTTGTCGTTAAACCTTAAAAGGACCATCTAACTTGGGTAATACCTTTTTTGTTCTTTTCCTGACATGAACCAAAACAAGGTTTCCAAGTTATAGAAAATGCTCTTTTGACCCTTGTTTCCTTGTTCTCGCTGTTAGGCTACTATTTTGGCTAGTTGCTTGATGACCATCTTAAGTAGTTTCTGGAATTCCTCAGTATGATGTAGGTAGAATTGACTTTCTTCTCTGGAGGTTAGGTTAGTAATCATGCCTAAAGGTGACATCGGGTTGATTTCATAGATGATCTCCAAAAGGTGATCTTCCTATCGAGCTATAGGTAGAGTAGTTATAGGTAAACTCGATTATGGTTAGATACAAATACCAATCATGTAAATTCTTCCTAATAGTTGCTCACAATGGACTGTTAATTGTCTCATTTACTACTTCAGCTTATCCGTCCATTTGGGGGTAATAGGAGGTATTAAACATTAGCTGTTGTCAAGCTTCTTCTATAAGGTCTGCTAAAAGAAACTTGTGAACTTGAGATCTCAATCAGAAACAATGCTTCTAGAGACTCCAGGAAGCTACACAATCTCCTACAAAAAGAGGTTAATAATATATAAAGCATCATCAGTCTTATGATAAGGGATGATGCTCATTTTGTTGAATTGATTAACTACTACCATTATAGAGTTATGCTTCTGAGTTGTTTAGGGTAGTTTAAACATGAAATCCGTGCTCTAGTTAGTCTATGGCTGATCAGGTATAGGTTGAGGTGTATACTCCTAATGTGGACTGTGATTAAGAGCAGATAAGGTCGGTTGTAGAATAAGTCTAAGCTTATTGAAAGCTTGAAAGAGTTGATGGGGAATGGCACGAAAGAACAAATGATGAATAAAAAATTAAGCAAAACACACAAACAACTCCAATGGATGTAACGCACTAATAAAATTTCCAAAGACTCACGGCATAGCTCATTATGACGTACGAGTTGGTCCGATGAGGTTATTTGCCACCTAACCTTGCTTAAAGGATGGGAAGAGAGTGAAATGAGAGTAAACAAGCACAATGTTTACGCAATGGGAGAATATCTAGTATATTAATGGTCATCTACCCATTACAATATAAGTACAAGGGTATTTATAATAAAAAATTTAAGGCAATATGCTTAAAAAGGAAAAAACAAAAAAGATATTACCCTAGAGAAGTCATGTACAAGGGTAAAAATGAATATTAAAGAAGAGTAATGATTAGTATGGAAGACTTTACACGTAGTTTTGTATATGTGGTGGCGATATATTGGTGAGGTCATTAGAAGATGCGGATAAAAAGTACGGTCAGCTTACTTGTCTGAGCAAGGGTGGCTTAGTTTGTCTAGAGTATATCTCTCATCATCTCAGAAAAGTTGATATCAAGTAAGTGATTAGCCATACATGAGTGAGAATGAGGATCGGTTGTTGTCTTGGCCTTCTGATTTTAGGAATACTATCTATGAGAAATAGGTAGTTACATGGCTCGGCATATAGAATGGGTTAGTAAGGAGATACTTGGCCTTGGCAAGAGTCGATTGGAGCAGGTGGATTCATCTTACCAGTCCTTCTAATCCTTAGGCTCGACTGCAGGTCAATGGCCTAATAACTTAATTCTTATCATTCTACATAGGGTTCCTTTCTTCCTTTAGTTCTCTTATATACCTTATACCATTCCATAACCTTATGCACATCTTTCACAATCCCTTGCCAGTAGAAATGTTCTTTCAACAGTTTAAGTGTTCTCTTTTCTCCAAAATGGCTTGCTAAACCTCTTGTACGAACTTCTCAAACTAGTAACTCTCGGGTTGAGTTATTAGGTATAATTACACGTCTACAATTCATTCAAAACCCTTGGCTCAAATAAAACCCATCCACAACACCTCTATAATTGCACTTGACCGTTATGGGTCCATAGTATGAATCTTGCTCATATTAATCTATAAAAGTACCAAACCCAAGTATTCGAGCTTGTAGAGTCATAATAAGCATGTATTGCTATGATAGGGCATTAACTACATTGTCAGAACTCTCCTTTTATACTTGATCACTATTAGATATCTCTCATAAATTTTAATGATAACAAAAAGAGAGAAATGCTAATGAACCGACAAGTATGCAAATATTTAGATAATTCTATAGAAAGTTTAAAATTGCAAATTGAGTTGCATTCATAAAGTTTGAATTGTTTGAAAAAGAGACAAATATGAAAACTTTTAAAGAATGTTTCAGAAGCTTTTATAAGAATAATTAGTAAAATTACTTTAGAAAATTATTCAGAGACTTTGAAAAAAAGTAGACGGATACTCTTTAGAAGGTTATTCGAATAGTTAGTAACACTAAAAAGTAACACAATATTAGATTTGAAGTGAACAAGACCTAACTCCACTAGATTAGGTGTATTAGAAAAATACACTTAATCCCGTTTCAGTTAAGTTGGAATTAAAATCCATGAGGATTATTTTATCTTTGGATAAGGATAAGGTTAATTTCAAATTTTATGGGATTTCAATTTCAAATCTCAACATTATTTGGAATTTGTTGATAAAAGTATATTTGATCTAGATAAGATTATAAGATCCGATTTAATTTTCAAACTCTAAGATTTTCTCTAAAAATATTTTTCGATTATCTTTAATGTTGAAAATAGATAAACATGAAGTGAAGATAATCTTGACCAATTTATCCATTGGAAGATTCCAGTATTAAAGGAGAAAGGATTTAAAATATCAAGTACAATTCTAAGAAGAAAAACACAGATACTTTATACTCTAGTCATAAGCATTCTCTGCTATCTAAAACAGCATAAAGCGCTTCTCAGATACTTCTTTGGAGAGTATAACCGAAGTTAATTATTCATCAATCATCATTTTTTTTGTGCAAAATTATTTGACATTTTTAATTTTGTTCTCACATGTAATTTGTAAACTTTACTCATCATTTGAGTGTTGAGAGAAGTTTGATTATCCTTGTAGATTTATATTTACCCTAGATTATAGATAGACTAGATAGGCAAAACAGAGAGTTGCTAAGGCCAAGTATAGCTAATATTTGTAAACTTGTTATGATTTTCATTTAGTGGATTAAGTGGAATGGTACTGTTGAAATAAATCGGGCTCCTAGCAACAAAGCTAGAAAAGAACAATAGGTAGAAAGCCGAAGCTCTATAAATTTTAAGCTTGATATTCTCCTCCTTATCATTTCTAATTTGCATTATTTAATTTATTTAATTGTGTTATTTGTGTTGAATTATTAAAGTACCACTATTCACCAATTTAAGTTATTAAGAGGCATAATTTCATTTATATTGAAAAATTTAAAAAATTCTTGAAGATATCAATTCACCTTCCCTCTTGATATCTTATATGGGACCAACAATCACATAGCAAAAAGTTTTTAATAATTCTACCCTTTTAGTATGATGTCGAGTGAGTTTCTACTAACCTTACAAATGCTTTAGGGATGCATGATTTGTACAGATAACAAATTCTTAAGGTAACAAGTAATGCTGTCAATTCTAAAGAGCATAGATAAGGGCATAGAACTTTTTGTCATATGCGACATAGTTCAAAGCAGCACCATTGAATTTCTCATTGAAGTAAGTGATAGGTCAGTGTTCTTGCATAAGAATAGCACCAATTCGTACTCTTAAAGCGTCACATTCTATCTCGAAGTCTTTATTAAAGTTTGGCAATGCAAGTACTAAGGTAAAAGTTAACTTAGACTTAATATCCTCAAAACTCCTTTAAGCTTTCTGTGACTACCTAAACTTGGATTTCTTCTTAGTTAGCTCGATTAATGGGGCAGCTATAGATTGCAGTTTCGAATGAACCATCAATAGAACAAGGCTAAACCATGAAAACTCTTCATATTGGTGACATTAGTAGGTATTGGGCCAGTTAAGTATAGCTCGGATCTTCGCATCATCTACCTCCATTAGAGGCAACATATCTAAAGAACACAACCTCACTTTGATAGAATATACATTTCTTTAAGTTGCTAAACCAATATTTAGCTTAGAGAACATCAACCATAGCTCTTAAGTACTCAACTTGAGATGAGTGGTCGGTATTATATACCTAGATATCATCAAGATAAACCACAACATACTTATTGATCAATGATCTCAAGAAATGATTCCTAAGTTACATAAAAGTGCTTGAAGCATTAATCAGTTCGAAGGACATGACCAACAACTCAAAGAGACTATCCTTCATTTTGAAAGCCATCATCTACTTATCTCCTTATCTCATTTGGATCTAGTGGTAGCCACTCTTCAAATCCACTTTCATAAAGATCTGTACACCGTATAGTTCTTCTAACATGTCATCTAATTGAGGTATTGGATACCTATACTTGATTACTCAACTAGTAATGCACATTCGCCAAGGGCTATCCTTCTTTGGTACTAGAGCAGTGGGCACAGTACAAGAGCTCATGCTTTCTTTAACAAACCCTTGGTTAATCAGCTCATCAACTTACTTCTTGATCTTGGCTACCTACTTGAGATTAAGCCTAAAGGTAAGTTGGTTCAGTAGAGCTACTCTAGGTTGGAGGTTGATACAATATTTAATACATTGAAGTGTAGGTAACCCTTTGGATAACTCATTAGGATATATGTTTTCATATTCTTAGAGCAAGGCCTATACATTGGTTAGTAGAGCTCTGTCCTCTTTCCACTCAAGCAGTCTTCTCATTTATGGCAAGACATACTCTTTAGTCTTAATCTCCTTAGAGAATTAAGCTTAGGAAATCACTAAAGAGTTCTTCTGTAAGAACTTGGAGATCTTAACTTGGGATTCTTGAACTTCTTTAGGGCTTATAGGAGTCATTACCTTCATGAACAACTTTAGGTTCATGGGGGTTAGTATTGCTTTCTTGCCATCCTTTTGGAACTTGTAAGTGTTTTGGTATCCATCATGGAGTACTCTTAAGTCAAATAACCTAAGTTAGCTAAGAAATATGTATGAAGTATACATAGGTAAGATGTCACATAGCACCTTGTCCTTATAGCTATCCTTAATGGAGATTGGTAGTTTTACCTATTTAGTAACTGAAAGTTTACCTTTCTTATTAAGATAGTAGATCTTATAAGGCCAAAAGTAAGAAAAGTTTGGCAACTCTAAGGCCTTTACTACTCCTTAGGCTACTACATTAGTACAACTTCCTTCATTCATGATTAAGGCACAAAGGCGACCACATTGGTGCAGCTTCCTTTGCTTGCTCTTATTGGTAGTAGTAGCGCTAAGGATCCTTTTGATGACCATATTGAGACATTGTCTTGGTTTAAGTCGAGTCTAAGTATTTAGGTCTTACTAGAACTCTTCAAGAAAATTTTCAATGTCTACCTCCTCTTCTCCTTTACTTGTACTCTCTAACTCGATTAGAAAGGTCATACCCCTTATGGTCATCACACATTGACCCAAACATTTGTTAGCAACATGCCCAAAGTTAAGGCATTTGAAATATTTGATTTCTCTAGTCTTCCATCATAAGCCCTAACCTTAGTCCCTCCTGACCTTAAGCTCCTTAGCCTTAGCTTTATCTCGACCATCATTAAGTAGACTTAGAGTTTGACCATGTCAATCTACCATAGAACCATAAGGAGCTCAGCTATACCTAAGTCAGCTTGGGAGACCAAGTTAGGCAAGTTAAGCTTGACTAAACCAAGTCAACCTCTATTGTATTACTTGCTGGGCAATTCATACTGTCTCTTCTAAAGTCCATATCTTCTACATTTCCTTAAGTTTCCAATATCATGTTACGAACCAAATGTTGAGCCTGAAATTTTCCTAGTTTTTATTTGATTTCCTTAATCTAATTTAAATCAAACCCTAAGCCTATTCAATTTAAATCCTTGATTGAAATTAAGGAAAACTTAGTTTCTTGTTTTTGAAAATTAGTGGAGTCACCACTTGATAGCACTGGGAAAAAAATGGTCAAATTATAATTAATTAGGCAAATTGATTCTAATTCAACCTCTAGCCTGTAATTTTTGAAAATTTTCCTAAAAAAGTTTCAATAAAGACATATTCTCAAGTATCACAGGCTACCTTATTTAAACCATAATTAGGTTCCACTTAAAACATTTCGAATCTAATATTTATTTTTCAAAAAACCTTACTAATGATATATATTCACAAGTACATAAAACTATATCTAAAAAAGGAAGGAAATTAAAAATCATTCACAAAGGGGAAAAATAAGTTTTTACATGTTTTAAGTCATTTTGAAGGTGAGCAGATGCCTACATACTTACTATTCAAGATTAAACTTTTGTAGTTCATTTTCTGAAATCATTAATGAGTTGATTTGTTTTAATTTTAAAAATTGACCAACTTTAAGTTTATTAGCCATTTTCATTTTAAAATAAAGAATTTCTAAAAAGAAAAGGTCTTAATGTTTCACGTTCTTATTTTTGGAAAAGCTTGAAATGAATCCGAACCTTTCAAAAACCATTTGTAGAAACCCAATTTTTGCCCCCTTTTATTTTTTAAATTAGGTTATAGGGCTTAAATTAGGAAAATTTCAAAAAATAGAAAATTAAAGAAAGCCCCAAAAAAAATTAAGAAAAATAGGAATTTTAGAAAAATATAAAAAAATTAAAAAAATAGGGAAAAGAAAAAACAAAAAAGAAATTTAAAAAATAAAATAAAATAATAAAAAAATGAGAAATTTTGAAAAGTTGTAAAAATTTAAAAAATATATAAAAGATTTTAGAAAATAGCATTTTATTATAATAGATTTGTAACTTTAATCTAAGTTTAGGAGTTGGGTCGTTAAACTTGGGTTTAGATTTAAATCTAGCCTAGGTTGAACGAGTCTATATATGCAATTTAACTACATATACGGATAAGGCATAGGCCAATAACTTGACGATTAAGCATATGGGTATAATACTAGCATTATGCATGAGGTCATGGGTTTAAAACTTGGCAAAGATAGGGAAGCCTTTTTTCTTATTTTCTTCAATCATATTAAGAACTACCATATGTCAGGATCTGATTACACCACGTGTCCTGACATGTAGCATCCTCCTATTTGACGGCCTTGTTAACATAGTGCCATGTAGCATTCACGTGACATACCACGTCAACTACCACGTATTACGAATGACACGTAGCATACCAGGGTTGGCCAGCACAACTGACGAGTGCCATGTCAGTGCTATGTCAGCCCTCATTTCCCTCCCTTTCTTTATTTTTCCTCTCTTTCCCTCTCTTTCCCTCTCCTTCCTTCATTTTCCCAAGATTTCTAGCACCTTCCTCCTCGGAACGCCCACTTCAGCACAATTTTTTGTCTCTTTTTTGTTGCAATTTCGTCAAATCAATGGCGAAATTGCAAACTAGACATAGCCTACTATGAATAGATATAGAAAACACATCCAAGTTAGGTCAATTATGCATTCAAATCGAGTTTCAAAGATTGGAAAAAAATTGAAAATTTGGCCACTCTCATTAACTTCGATATAAGCCTTCCTTTGTTGTTAGGTTGAAATTCAAGTATAAATAAGGGTATCAATGAGCAGGAGAACCATTTCTGAGCTTCATAATCAACTCCTAAGCTCTCCCTCTCTCTCGCGATTCTCTTTCTCTCTTTAGCTCATTCTCTCTCTCTTTGCATCTCTCTTTTTCGAGCCCTCCATTACAACCTAACACTACAGCCGTAACCCCCACTCCCTTAACTCCAGAATACGACCTCCAACAACCGCTAAACGACTACCCCAAGCCATGACACTTGGCCTATATTCCCCAAGTCCAATCCCAAACATACAAATCTTCCCTTACCCTCGAAGAATTTGGCCTAAATTGTCTTCAACCACCCCTTTTTGACATTACTGAAGAAGGATTGGAGGCGACCCGACCCGGTCCAATGACCCGATCCATGATCTAACCCACGACCTGCAACTGACCTGACCTACGCTCTCCACCCTGGTCTAAACCTTTACTAGATTTCATTTTACTTTTTTTTTTATTTGTTCCATTTATTTATTCCATGTAAATGTAATCAAATAAAAAAAAAAGAAGGAAAAGGAAAAAAAAAAAGAAAGAAAAGAGTATTTTTAGTTGTTTTCGCATTTTAACAGAAAGAATAAGTAATAAAAACAATAAAAAATAGAAAATAAAAAAATAAAGACAAAAATAATAAAAGAAAAACGTTTAAATACTTAGAAAAACATATTTTTCAAATAAATAAAAATAAAATGGATCCTTTCTAAATTAGGGTACTTTAGATTTTCCAAAAATGAGCAAATTTAGGACCCTTAGGAAATTTCTTCAAATAAATCAAAATGGGTAAAAACGTCAATCAGGATGTTTTTTTTCTAAATTAAAATTAATCCACCTTCTAAAGTTTTTTATAAATGAACTACGGATGTTTTATCCCTAATAGCGGGTATGTAGGTACCCGTATGTAAGTATAGGGTAATTTAAAATATGGAAAGTTTTATTTTTTCTATTTTTAGATAATTATGTAAATTAATCAATTTAGTTACATGTATCATAATGAGATTTTTTTTAGAAATTAAAAAGGGTATATTTGAAAAGCAAAGTTAAATTCGGAAAGTTAAAAGTAGTACCCATTTAAAGTTTAATAAATTAGCCCCTAAATCTAGATCTCTAGTTTTTAAAAAACCGTATTTATAATTTGGTTTTTTAATTGATAAATCGGTAGCTAAGTTATAACTAGTCTACCTAATTGGTTATAACTTAACCATTTTTCCCGACTTTGGTTGGGTAATGACTCCAAATCCTTTCAAGTTGGAAAAAATGGTCTTCTTTAAACCTTAATCGAAGGTCAATATTAAACAGATAGGGTTTAGTATTGATTATTTTAGAGAAGACCTAATTTTATAAAAAGAACCGAGAGAGTGAAAAATTAGGCATCAATACAATTTGTTCATTTTTATTTTTAGAAAGTAAAATTTCTGGGTGATAAAAATTTTATTCTTATTTATTATACTTTCTTTTTTTATTTTTTATATATTTATTTATTTTTTATTACCAAAACATAAAAATAAATATCACTAGCCCTTCCTTTATCTTTGTCACTTCTTTTTGTTTCTTCTTGGGATATTTTTTCTTTTACTTTTAATTTTTCTTTTTTCTTTTGTACATTATACAATAGAATGCAATATTTTAAAAAGATTACAATATGTTTAAGTAAAATATAATACAAAGAGAAAAAGAAAGGGGTCGAACTTGATGTGCACGAGTAGGAAGCCAAGTTAGAGTGTAAGCAAATGGGTCAGATCAGGTTACATTCCGAGTTGGTGACAGCAATGAGTAGGGGGTTAATAGAGGTGTGTTTAGGTACTAAAACGAGCAAGGAAACTCGTTTTCATGTGACTTTCATTGGAAAGTAAGGTTCTAGGATCAATGCCTTGGCTAAATGTGGTATTTTTAGAGGAGTTATAAGGCAGCCAGTGGTGCTTGTGTTTAAGTAGTGCGACTAGTGATTGTTGGAGCTTAAATGGTAGTTGGGTTGGGTGTTTTACGACACTATGAGTTGTGTAGAATACTTGGTTTCAAGTGACTATGGTTGATGGTTGAGTTTCCAATGATGGTGGAAGGTGACAGTTTAGGATAGAGAGAAACGTATGTGTACGACCTGCTATAGTTGTTGTTGAAGGCTTAAAGGATGTTTAGTAGGGTTTTTGTGGGCTATTAGTCATTGTTGTGCAGGTGTTTTTGATTTGGGGTGTAGTCGTTGGTGGTAGTGAATATGGTGGTTAGGGTTTTGTGGTAGGGTTTATTAGTTATGGAAATGGAGGCCATGGTAAGGTATATAATTGGTAGCATTGGGACACTAGGGTGGTGGGAAACCTAATGTAAGTAGTGTCCTTAACTCGATATGACTAAAGAGATAAAGACCTAAGGATGAGTGTTTAGGAGCTTGAGGATGAGAGCTTGATGGGAAGTTTTTTTCTTTTATGATTGAATGGCATGGGTAAGGTCCACTCTATAGCTTTTTGAGCTTAAACAAATTTAGAAAGCTTGTTAATGGCATATTTAAAAATTAGTGAACAATCAAGGGTAATCTTTGATCTAAGGACATTTTCATGATTCAACCAGATTTTTTAAGTTTACTGTTGATACTGATGCTCATATTATCAAATAAAAGTGTTGATTTCTTCCACTATAACTCAAATTCATTAGATTAATAAAAAAGTAAGAATCTCGCACAAATTTTCTTTGGTTTTCTAAGGCTGATTTGATCACCTAAATGTTTTAATTTAGACAATCTTTTGAATCAATGCAAAATGTTTCATGTAATCAATATGATTTCACCATTGATTTGATGAAATTGTGTAGAAAAAGAGACTAAAAATATCTTCTAACTCAGCCGCCCTATCAAGGAAAAATCAAGAAAAGGAGGGAATTGGGGAGAAAATGATAGAAAGCTTAACACTCAGCCAATAGGATGGTGATATGTGGCAAAGTAAAAAATAAAAAGTAAAAGGCCCTATGTACCCCCTATGTGATTTGAACCTAAGACCTATTATATGTGTGTGTGTTGTCTTTCCATTAAGCTATTGGCTTATATCTTGTCCATATATACTGTCAAATTGCATATATGGACTAGGTTGGTTTGGGTTAAATTTAAATTTAAGTCTAAGCTTGACACTACCTTTGTTATTTAAGACACAAATACTAAAGTTATTTAATTTTTCTTAATCTATTTTAAATTACCTACTTCTTCTTTTTCTGCTTCTTCTTTTTATTTAGTACTTTTTATTTCTAAATTTTTTATTTTATTTGTACTTTTCTAAACTTTCTACATTTTGTATTTTCTCTAAATTTTCTATTTTTTGTATTTTTGAAAATATTTATTTTTTTGTACTTCTCTAAATTATGTATCTTTTTGTATTTTTTCCAAATTAGGACCCTTTTTCCCTATTCTAAAAATCTCTAAAATAACTAGGTGAGGGGCACAAAAATGTGGTATCTACAACTACTTTATTTTATGATGAAGTTTGAGTAAAATTTTGTCACAAAGACAAAATAAGACACCATTTTTGCCTTAGAAATGAATTTGCCTTAAGTAGTACTACAACTAGCTAGCTAACCTAAGTTTAATCCACTAGGGATTTGTTAAAAGAAGTAAGATGGTGCATTAGGAGTTGATTGAGACATTACAGTGAGTTTTAGAAGGGTTTAGCACCCTAAGAGCTGGCTAGAATCCTAAACAAAAATGTAAGATGGGACAACACTTCCTGAGCTGGCGATAACCTTAAAGAAAACTTGGTCATGCTTGTTTGAGCTAACAAACCTAAGTAAATGGGCAAAGTGCACCTCAAGATAACTAAGACCCAAATTGAATCCAATTTATGCCTCTATAAGCTGACTAACCTAAGTGAATAGGAAAAACGCTCCTTAAGGTTACTAAGATCATAAATGAGAACCTAGTCATGTACCTTTGAGTTAACCAACCATGGTAAATAGGCAAATCACTCCTTAGGGTAGTTAAGACCCTAAATGAAAAAGTGAAAACTAGTCATGCCCCTATGAGCTTACTAATCTTGGTGAATTAGTGAAGTGCTCCTTGACCTGGCTAAGATACTAAAACTGTTGAGTTGACTAACCTAAACAAATGAGCAAAGCATTCCTTGAGCTGGCTAAAATCCTAAAGTGTGAACCTGGTTGTACTCTTTTGAATTAACTAAACTAAGCAAATCGGCAAAGTGCTCTTTGACCTAGCTAAGACTATAAATTAAGAACTTGGTCATGCTCCTTTAAGTTAACTAACCTAGTTGAATGAGCAAAGTGCTCCTTAAGCAAGTTAAGGCGTTAAAATAAGAACTTAGACATGCTCTTCAAAGTTGACTAACCTAAGTGAATGTGCAAAGCACTTGAGCTAGCTAAGACCCTAAATAAGAACTTGGTCATGCTCTTCTAAGCTGAGTAACCTAGGTGAATGGGCAAAGCTCTCCTTGAGCTAACTAAAGCTCGAAAATGAGAATAAGGTTGTGCTCCTTTAAGCTGACTTACCTAGGTGAACGGGTGAAGTTCTCCTTGAGTTTACTAAGATCCTAAAATGAGAACTTGGTTGTGCTCTTTTGACCTAGGTAACCTAGGTAAATTGAAAAATCGCTCATTGAGCAAGCTAAACCTTAAATTAAGAACATAGTTATGCTCCTTTGTATTGATTAACCTAGGTCGTTGGGGAAAGCGCTCCTTGAGCTAGCTAAAGCCCTAAAATAAGAACCTAGTAGTGCTACTATATGTTGACTAACCTAGGTGAATGGATGAAGTGTTCCTTGACCTAGCTAAAATCCTAAAATGAGAACTTAGTCAAGCTCTGCTGAGTTGACTAACCTAGGTGAATCGAAAGAACATCGCTTAAGTTAGTTAAGACCCTAAAACGAGAACCTAATAGTGCTCCTCTAGGTTAACTAACCTAGGAAAATAGGAAAAGCGCATCTTGAGCTAGCTAAGACCCCAAAATGAGAACCTAGTCATGCTCCTATAAGCTAACTAACTTAGATGTATGTGCAAAGTGCTCCTTAAGCTAGCTAAGGCCTTAAAGTAAGAACCTGGCGGTGTTGCTCTACGTTAACTAACCTAGGTAAATAGGTGAAGTACTTCTTGATTTGGCTAAGACCTTAAAATGAGAATGTAGTCATGCTCTTTGGAGCTGACTATCCTTGTTGAATGGGTAAAGCACTCCTTGAGCTAGCTAAAACCTTATAATGAGAATTTGGTAATGTACTACTAGGCTAACTAACCTAGGTGAACAGGAAAATCACTTTTTAAGCTAGCTAAGACCTTAAAATGAGAACATTGCCATGCTCCTATATGCTAACTTAGTTATACTGGCAAAATGCTCCTTGAGATAGTTAAGGTGCTAAAATGAGAACCTAGTCATACCCCTCTAAGTAGATTAACCAAGGTGAATAGGTAAAGCACACCTTGAGCATGTTAATACCATGAAATGAGAACTTCATCATGCTCCTCTAAGCTAACTAACTTAGGTAAATGAGAAAAGTGCTCATCGAGCTAGCTGAGACCCTAAAAATGAGAATCTAGTCATGCTTCTCATAGTTAACTTACCTAGGCAAATGGTTGAAGTGCTCCTTGAGCTGGTTAAGACTTATCAAGTCTTGTTTTTTCCACTTAGTTTTTAAATATTTTTTTATCCTAATTAATATTAAACCCTAACTTGTTTAATACTAACCCTCAACAAGGGTTTAAAGAAAACAAGTTGTTTAACTTTGGAAACATTTTTGGAATCGCCATTCGACCATAGTTGAAAAAAAGAGTTAAGTTAAACCAATTGGGTGAATTGATTATAACTTAACTACTGATTTTTCAATAAAACCGGTTTTTCTTGTTAAAACAATTTTTTAAAACCAAATGTTTGGATTTGGGGGCTAATTTTTTAAACCCTAAATGGGTAAAACTTTTAATTTTGTAAATTTAATTTTTCTTTTCAAATATACCCTTTATAATGGAATCAACCTATATGAAACTCAATTTAATTCTAAAAAAAAAAAAGAAAAAGTGATCAATTATATATAAAAGATGAAAAAAGGAAACTTTTAATATTTTAAGTTATCTTGTACATACAGGTACTTACATACCTGCTATTCTAGATCGAACTTCCATAGTTTGTTCAACAAAAACTTTAGCGGGTTGGTTAATTTTAATTCTTGAGAAAGATTTGGTTTACGTTTTTACTCATTTTAATTTATTTAAGAAAATTTTTGAAATGGTTCTAAAGCACATTTTATTTATGGAAAGTCCTAAAAAAGGTTCTGATTTGGAAAGGGTTCATTTATTTTTATTCATTTGCAAAGCAAATTTTTCTAAGTTATTAAATAACTTTATTATTTATTATTACTATTTTCTATTTTAATATTATTTTGATAAAAAAATAAATAAAATAAAGCTAATCTTTTTCTTTTCCTCTTTTTTTTTCTCTCTCTTTTTTTTCTTCATTTTCTTTTTTTTTTCCTTTGGTTTTTTTTTTATTACAAATACAATACTTAAGAAATGAATAAAGTTTATATAAAAAAAATTCACAAAGTACAACCAAATTAGCAAAGTAAGATTCCAACAAGAAGAGTGCTCAGACTGGCAGCAAAGGATACGTAGGTCAGATCGCAGATGCAGAGTGGAGTAGTTTGGTCGAGTCGGGTCAAGCATTGGATTGAGTTGAATCTTGGTTTGGGTCGAGTGAAGAACAATAATGGCTTCTAAGATGCAAGGAGGGTAGTTCTAGGTAGATTTTTAAGTGGGTGATAGGTGTTTCGTGAGTTTCCTATTAGGGAATCGAGGTTTAGAGGAATGCTAAGGTATGTGGAGCTGGTTTTAGGTGGTAGGACAAGTTGGCAGTTACGGTGGATGTTAGGCAGTCGGAACGGTAGTTGTTGGGCATGTAAAAGATGGTGGTTATAGCATAGGTTTAGATCGAGAGAGAGAGCGAGTCGATAGGTAGTTGTACATGGAGTTGTTGGATTGGGTTTTGGTGTTGGGGATCGTTGTGGTGTCATGGATTTAGGTGTATCGTGCGATTGTATGGCTATTGATAGTGGTTTAGTGTTTGGGTTAGGGTCGAGTGGTATTGGTGGGTTTGATGATGAAGTTGGGTTTCAAGAGAGAGATAGCAGTACATATGTATGGGATTAGAATCATATTAGATTCATTGTGTGTATGTTCGAGGGAGTATCAAAGTGGCGATTGTATATTGTCACTACCATTGTAGGTGGAGTAATGTAGTAGAGGTTGTGTCAACAAGTAGGCATCCATGTGGTTGGTGAGAAAGAGGTTGGTTTGGTAAGTATCGCACTATGGTTCATAGGTTGCTGCATATTGTAGCAAGGTCACATGTATAGGGTTCGATTTTGGTTTTGAATTGGTTATGAAGGTAGGTTGGTGTTTATGTGTTTACTATACACTTATGAGAGAGAAAAATAGGTGTTGTGTAATGCAGATCGTAACCAAGAACAGACAAGATCGATCATTGAATGGGTCCAAGTTTACTGAAAGCTCGAAAGAGTTGATGGAAAATAGCACAAAAGAAAAAAATAACAAATAAAAAATTAAGCAAAACCCATGAATAGCTCCAATGGATGTGACGTACTAATGGAACTTTCGAGGATTCACGGTATAGCTCCATATGATACATGAGTTAGTCCAATGAGGTTATTCGCCACTTAACCTTACTTAAGGAATAGGAAGAGAGTGAAATGAGAGTAAACAAGCACACTATTTACGTAACGGAAGAATATCCAGTATATTAATGGTCATCTACTCATTACAGCTATAAGTACAAGAGTATTTATAATTGAGAATTTAGTGCAACATGCCTAAAAAGGAAAAGACAAAAAGGATATTACTCTAGAGAAGTAATGTATAAGCGTAAAAATGAATATTCAAGAAGTGTAATTATTAATATAGAATATTCTACACGTGGTTCTATACACGTAGCAATGATACATTAGCAAAGTCGTTGGAAGATGCGGATAAAATGTACGATCAACTTACTTGTCTAAGCATGGGTAGCTTAATCAGTCTAGAGTATATCTCTCGTCATTTCGACAAAGGTGATGCGAGTAAGTGATTAGCCATGCATAAGTGAGAATGAAGATCAATTATTGTCTCGAGCTTTTGATTATAAGCATACTATTTGCGAGAAATAGGCAATCATACGGCTCGATATTTAGAATGGGTTGGCAAGGAGATACTCAGTTTTGGTAGGAGTTGATTAGAGTAAAAGAATTCATCTTGCCAGTCCCTCAAGTTCTTAAGCTCGACTATAGGTCAATGGCCAAGTAGCCTAATTCCTATCATTCCCTCTAGGTTGATTTAGATTTGAGATCAAATCCGAATGGTCTTTGATCAGCTCTTCGTTAGGGTGATATGGACTAAGGTCAATGTTGAAGGTGTTAGAAACCCCATAATCTTTAAGTAGCTCCAATTTGTAGGCGTTATCATTAACCTTTTGGAGGATTCTGAAAGGTCCTTCGGCTCTTATAGATAATTATTCCTCCTCTTGCTTGGAAACCATTCCTTGTTGAGGTACAACCATACCAAGTCTCTTTGTTGGAATTGCTTAGCCGACCTACCCTTAGTATAACGACCCAATAGTATCGTTGTCGTGATAGGTCGTCGTATACCGTATAAAGGTCTATTATCAACCGCCTTGCTGATTATAGGCCTTTCATACGACACACAAGGCTCCTTCCACTCTACGTTACCACTAGGCCCATAGACAAGTAATATAGAGCAATTTAACTAAAATTACTTCTATGTTATAAATTAACTAATTGTGTGGGCTCGTAAGACCCACACCAAAACAATATTACAAACGAATGTAGTTCATAACGGAACTGCATAAAATCTAAGTAATGCATAAATACATGAAAGTATCTAAATATCTATTACAAAATATCCTCTTCGCTCTCTAATCGCTCCAACCCGTCTCTACCCGAGACTTACCACGGGCATACCTCGGCTCGGGTTGACGAAGAGGTTCTCCTGCACCAACAGAAATCTATAGGGGAGTAAGCTTACGCTTAATGAGATAAATGCCCTCATCAGTACCACAAGGCAGAAATTTATTAGATGCACAATCATATGAATGCATGAACAAACAGTATGCCATACAACGCATGCAGTGACCTAGGAACTGCATACGACTCAGAATTTCGCCCCTTGAAGTCGGGGTTTGGAGATAATTAACCGACCCAAACCAAAATCCAGGTTCTAGACCTTGGGTTTTATTTCATTTGCACTATCGTGCTCATACCAAAACAAAACTCTACATATATACATATATATATACTTCCTTTATCAAAATCAAATCATATCCTTTAAAAATCCCAAGTCTAGCGGTGTGGTGGCCCCCGCAGTCCACAAACACACGCTCTAAGCAGAAGCCACAAGACTCGGCCCCTCACCGACGGTTGGCGTCTCCTAGCGCCTAGTAAGCCCATCAGCTTAAGACAGAGACTCAATATATATGATGGCATAGCTAGTGCCCAATCTTGTAGGAAACTCGTATTCCTGTGAGTCCCTTCCCATCTTCTGCGTGAAGCGGCAGTCGGTGTTATCCGTATGCAATATGGGGAATGCATGATTCATTTTGAGTTCTTAATCATATAAGTGATTAACTTGATTTTCAGGGTGATCAACCAATTTCATTCCATACAATTCACAAGTATATATTCATGCAAACAATTCCCAATTATTATATATAATTAACAAGTCATCACACTCATCCATAATTTCATACACATGCATCTCTCATATCCCACAAGCATCCAAATTTACAAATATAAGATTAGGTGCATCTACTTTACAAGCACAATCAAGTAAAGAGTCATTGGGAATTTACTCACTCTGCCATGTGGTTCAATCAAAGTAGTCCGGAGGCAAGTCGTCTCCGAAAACAGTGTCCCCTGATCATTGAAATAATTTTTATAAGGAATTGAAGCAAACTTAAGAAACTATGTAAATTTTTCTTAAGTTATATTCTTAGCTAGTTCTCGGAATTTTTCCGGTTTTTACCTAAAGTTCAATTGCGTATAAGTTTTTCGTTTTAAATCCGATTTTTATGATCTTATAGTCAATCTTCATCATTTTCGAGTGTACTTTAACGTGGTAAGGTTAGATTTTCGAAATGAGGTATGAAATTCTGTCCATGGGTCAGAACAGTAGCGTTCCTCATGTGTTGGAGTGTTTTTGGGCCTTGTTTGGTAAATGGGCTTTTGATAGCTTGAGGAATCCTTTGGGCTTGGTCTTTAGATTTTATCCTAAGCTTAAAATGCTCCTTCAGATCAGATTTACAACTTTGATTTATATTCCTAAGGCTAACAACCACTTCTTGGGCCCTTTAGTGAGCTTAAGTTATCAAATGGGCTTGTTTTTAGTTCAAACTAAGGTTCATGACTTTGGTGGGCTTATGGGGCCTTAGGTAGATTTCTTATGGGCTTCAAAGCAACCTTTCTTGGTTCCTTAAGGTGCTGATCAGATTTTTATTGAAGGCCCATCCTAGAGTTTTAGGCTTGTTTTGGGAGTTTTAAGCTCGGTTTTGAGTTTTAGGCTTTATATGTCTACTATACTTGCTTTAGTTATTCTTTTCACTTTGTTCTTTTACTTTTATCATATTTTTAGGCCTTATTTTCCCATGTTCCAGATCTGTTCATGTTGGTCTTAAGAGGTCCTCACTTGGTTTTTCAACTTGTTTCATCATTTCCTTAAGTTTAGGGGGTAGATTATGCACTTAACTACTTATGTACAAATCTTAACTTAAGTTTCCTTCCATCAAATGATCCTTTAACTCATGCTCCACATAAAGAAATAAAAGATCTTATACTTCATAAAACCTCCATATCATAGCTCATGCCATACAAAGTTGATTTCTTCATAAAACTTCATGTGATGGATTTTTCCTTAACTTAAGTCTAGTTTTGAGCATGTTTAACTAAATGGAAACAAAATCAACATTCAAATGATCATGGAACCTTCACGTCCAGCATGCTTACCCTTCATCAAAGTTCTCATTTCAAGGTTTCCTTAGCTTAAAATCTTCCATTCAAAGCATTAAACAAATGTCCATACAAAACACCAACTTTACATGCTCATATTTCAACTTCATGTAATGGTTTTAGGGTTTGTTTCTTAAAACGAATTTTTGTGCTATAACAACTCAAACCTTACTCATATCTTCAAGAAATCCAAGTCTTCTAACATAAATATTAATCCACACATCACAAGAATCACTTACTCGTCCTTAACGCAAAGTTTGGTGGTTGTACACTAAGGTTGCTCTTAAGCCTTTAACTTTGCTTCCTCCTTTTTGCTTACCTTTTGAAACCCAAATTCTTTGGTCTTTTGGAAAGGGGTTTATGAAAGATTCTAATGGTCTTAGATGATCTTAAATGATGAAAGAAAATGGCACATGAACAAAGAAAAAAATGCCGTGAGTTGAAGCTTCAAAATGGAAGAAAATGGATTTTGTGGGGTAAAGTTGTTTCCCCTTTTTATGTTTGTTTTAAAAGAGAGAAAGATGAAGTGAAAGTGAAATTAAAAGTGAGAGAAATGGGGAGGAGTGCAGCCGGTTGGAATGAAGAGAGAAGGAGTGTTTAAATGCCTTGAAAGTATTGTCTTAAAGCTTACAAAAAGTCAACAATTGCAACTCTTGATGATGTAAGCATTAAGGGATGAATAGTGATGTGTAAGAGGAAGTGATTGATGGGTGAATGACAAATGCATGGCCCCCCCTTTCTCCCCTTTTTAGATCTGCCATGGGAAGTCTTTTAATGGCATGAAGTGGTCTTGTCACCTTTATTAAAGTTAAGCTCATGATTTCTTGTGAAAATTATCGATTAATTATTTAGGGTTAAAATTCCTTAATGGCTTTAAGGTTTACGGTTTTAAGTAGCTTTAGAGCTCGTAGTTCTTCAAGCTCAGGTTTTCTCGATAATTGGCTTTTGAATTGTAAAAATTTAATTCGTTTCTAAATATAAATTTATGTTTTTAGTTTAGTTGATCTTTAGGAACATTCGGAAAGTACTCTTAATTGAGTCTTAGGCCCACTAAAAGTAGGGTTTACACTTAGGCTTCTTTCATATTCTTATAGCAATTTGGTTGATGTGTCGAATGACTTTGTCATAAATGTGCCGAAGGGATTGTGCTTTGGCTTTTGCATCTAGGTTTTCTTATGCAAGCATAAGTACAAAGATGTGATTGAGGGGCAACTCAAGGATTGAAACCATAGAAAACCTCAAAGGAGGTCTACCTAGTGGTGTCATGCACTGTTTGGTTGTAAGCGAATTCAACCACTAGCAAGTAAACGTATTAATTGGCTAAATTCTTGCCCACTTTAGCTTAAAGCAGTAATCCTAAAGTGCGATTAACTACCTCTATTTGGCCATCAGTCTAGGGGTGACAAGAAGTACTAAAGAGTAGTTTGGTCCCCATTCAATGCCACAAGGTCCCCTAGAAAATGGCTTAAGGACTTTGAGTTCCTATTGAAGACTGCCCTTATCGGCATGCCATGTAACTGTACAATCTCCTACAAGTAAAAAGAAGCAATAGCCGAAGAAACGCTAGTTTTGGAGCATGGCACAAAGTATGCCATCTTGTTGAACCAATCCACCATAACCATTATAGAATATTTACCTTAAGCAATTCATGGTAATTTGAGGATAAAATCCATACTCAACTCAGTCCATGATTTTGTCAGAACAGAAAAATGCATTGCTTTCCCCTTTTTACCTTAACACTTAGCCCTTTTTCGCATGATACAGCTTTCAACAATTCGGTGTATATCTCTCCTTATTCTTGGCCAAAAGAATCAACCACTTAGCAATTCATACATCCTTTTTTCCTTAAAATGTCCGTGCAGTCCTCTACTGTAAGCTTTCCTAATCACTAGCTCTTGTAGTAAACAAGTTGGCATACATAATTTTCCTCCTTGTAACAAATAACAATGTTCCACATGATACTCATCCATAATTCTTTCACGGATGCATCATGTAACTATAGGTCTAGAGTATGAATCCTCAGAATATTGCTCCTTGATATTTGCAAACCCAAATAGTTTGGTTTGTAGTTCATTTAAAAGTGCATGTCTTCTTGAAAGAGCATTAGCAAGTACATTACACTTTCCTTGATTATATTTTATTACAAAATTGAATCCCTTAAGGAATTATGCCCATCTCACCTAGTACTTAGACAACTTTGTTTAGCTTTGGAGATACCTTAGAGACTTATGGTCAGTATAAATGATAAACTCTCTCAGCAATAGATAATGCTACCATACTTATAATGCTTAAATCATTGCTAAGAGTTCTTTGTCATACACAATGTAATTTAACTAAGGTCATTTGAGCTTCTCATTGTAGAAGGCAATTGGTTGGCCTTCTTGCACTAAGACAATGCCTAATTTGTCACATTCTAACTCAAATATTTTCTCAAAGTCAAGTAGAACTAACATTGAGGTGAAGGTCAATCTTTCTTTCATCTTGTCAAAGCTTCTCTCTTCCTTTTCTCTCCATTAGAAGTTGGTGTTTTTCTTCGTTAGCTCAATAAGTGGTGTGGTGAGGGTGCTAAAATTCCCGATGAATCTTCTATAGAATGAAGCCATTCCATGGAAACTTCTCGTGTTGGTGCAGTTAGTAGGAGTCGGCCATTCAACAATAGCTTGGATCTTTTCGTTATCTACTTATAAGCCTCCTTCACTAATTACATAGCCCAAGAATATCACTTCCTCCTAGTAAAAGCAACATTTCTTGAGATTGCCAAATAGTCTCTTGGCATGGAGGACATTCAATACAGTACGAAGGTGTTCAAAATGACTTGGTATGTTAGCATTATAGATTAAGAAGTTGTCAAAGTACACCATGATACACTTCCCTATCAGATGTCTTAGTACATGGTTCGTTAGTCTCATGAAAGTGCTTAGGGCATTCGGCGAGTCAAATGGCATGACCATCTATTCATATAATCCATGTCAAGTCGTGAATGCTGTTTTCCACTCATTGCCAGGTCTCATGCGGATTTGATGGTAGCCAAACTTCAAATTAATCTTATTAAAGACCTTTGCTCTACTCAACTTTTCCAACATGTCTTCTAACCTTAAAATAGTATACCTGTACTTGATAGTAATCTTATTCATGGCTTGACTATCTATACACATCCATTAGGTTCCATCCTTTTTTGGCACTAGAAGTATCGATACAGTACAAGAGTTTCCTTAACATAACCTTTCTCTAGTAGTTCATTAACTTGTCGTTGGAATTCAAAAGCCTATTTAGGACTCATTTGGTAGGCAAGCTTATTTGGTAGGGTAGCATCGGGTATTAAGTCAATGCAATATTCTATGCCTTATAATGGAGGCAACCCTTTAGGTAACTCTTCTGGGAATAGATTGGCATATTCGTCCAATAGTGTTCTTACTTCTTGGGGTAGTTCACCCCATTCCCTCATCTCTAATAGGTGCTTGACTAACATTAGGGTCGACTCGTCAATATTGATGGCTTCGCAAAGTTCGACTTTACTCATTATCAGAGCCTTCTTCAATCCCTGAGTAATTTTATTTTGTAATTTGTTAACTTCTCTCAGTAGCATTAGGTTCAGTGTAATCTTTCAGCTATTCTTCTTAAACATATATGTGTTTTTATACCTGTCATGGATAACCCTCCTATCAAACAACCATGGTTGGCTAAATAGCACGTTTGAAGTACACATAGGCAGTGTGTTGCCTAAAATCTCATCGGAGTAATGTCCGATGATAATCCATAGTAATACTTACCGAGTGACATGTAGTGCTTCATTTTCACTCAACTAATGTAGCTTATACAACCTTGGGTGTGCAATAGATGGTAATTTCTACCTTAGGACTAGGTCAATCGATGCTACATTGTTGTAACTTCTACTATCAACGATTAGTGTGCTCACCTAATTATTTACTCTATAGGTGGCGTGAAACAAATTCTCCCTCTACTCCTCTCGCGAAGGTTCGATGTTCATTGCACATTGGACAATCAAGGCTAATAGCTGGTCTAAGTCCTTAGGAAACATATCCTCTTCAATCGGTTCTTTCTTGGCATCTTCTTTTTCAACATGGTCCTCCTCCTCCTCAAGTTCCGTATCAATGTTGTCTACCTCTAACTTTGGAATGTATCGCTTAATGACCATTGCTCATCGGTTTGGGCACTAAGCAACCATATGTCTGAAGCCTTAGCACTTGAAGCACTTGATCTAGCTCATCTTCCTAACAGAGCCTTGCCTTTTCTCATAAGTTTGGGTTGGCACATCTCCATCGAGTTAAGCTTTCTGCTCAGCTTGGATACCCATCTTTTGGAACTTTTCAGCACTCGAATGAGCTCGGTGGCTTTCCTACCCTAGTCGGCTAGTTGGCTAGTAGGCAATCCAAGTGGTACTTGGTCCTTCTCTATCTCTTTATTTGTTGGGATATTCTAATGGCTTCATCCATTGTAGTGAATAGTTGGAGCTCCATAATGTCTCGGATGTCATTACACAACTCAATAAGGAACCTAGACATTGTTCACACTAGTGGTTCCTCCACTTCACATCAAATCATGAGTATTTGGAATTCCTGAACATATTGGTCAACTATTCAGCCCCTTTATCTTAGTTTTTGAAGCCAAATAAAAGTGTCTTGTAGATAAGTATCTGATACGAACCTATTCCTCTCTATTCCCTTTATATCAAGCCATGTATTAATCTTTTGGTATCCCTTTTACCTCCTCATAGCCTGGAAATTCTTCCACCACATAGTAACATATCCGAAAAACTCAATAGCAACAGTATTCACTTTCTCATAGTCCTTATACTGATAATAGTAAAAAACACACTCCACTTTCTCTTCCCATTCTAGATATTCATCAACATTCTTAGATCCATTGAAGCATGGAATTTGAAGCTTCACATGGTCAAATGCTCTAGAGACTCTAGCTCGCCCTTCTTCAAAATACTTATCCTTGTCCTCTTCATCTAGCTCTCTTAGGTTTATCCTTTGTCTTACTTATCCACCTAGTCTATCTCGAACTGGTCGAGTGGAGTTTTGACCTCTAACAGGTTGAGTAGCTTGTGAGGTGTTTTGTATGGTCTCAGTTGATTGTCAAGCCAATACATAAACAGCTTGGGTTAAATCTACTAATAGGTTAGCCATCTCGTCTAGTCTCTTATCGATACTCTTAGGGGTTCCTTGAGATTGTTGTCCATGGTGAATAACTCCGCTGTTGTCATCTCTAGTACCAATGTTTACACTTAGGTCAATCTTTTTCTCTACAGATTCAAAGCTCATGCTCTTCAAATAGATGATGTAGCAAATACTTCCACAAACTATAGAAGGTAATAGCTAACAAACAAAACAATCAAATGAACATAGTAACTTGCTCAATTTCACAAATGCAAAATAGAGTATAAATTAAACCTCAAACATAAACCACAACTCAAACAAAATCTCCACTCTGATACCAAGATGATGTGGACTGTAACCAATGATAAGTGTAAATTTTATATATTTTATCTCAACTTTATACTATATTAATGTGTATATTTTTATACTTTTGATAGGAAATTTTATGGATTTGAAAAATATATACACAAGTTAATTCAAGTGTAATATTATTCAAAGAAGTGGATTATGAACAATTTTCAAAGCGTTTGATTTGAGGAGAAGAAGCCTAGCATGCTTGAAGCCCATGTTTATTCTCTACAAAAATTTTCAAGAAGCCCATCGACATGCAAATTGTGGAGTCAACGAATTTCAGGCTTATGTGCTGAGTTCACCGAAGCCACGTTCCAACTTTTCAAAGGTTTAGTTTTCTATAATCCAACATCATGCAATAGGAAATGCCTCAAAGCAATTAATACGTAAAATTCTGGACTTCCGCCCGTTGCACAATCCGAATTGAATCCATGATGCTTGAAGTCTGAACCCAAAACTAAAATCCGCTGCCGAAGGAAAAAGAATTCAAGAGGATTTATTTTATTAGGAGTTTTCTGAAGCCGCGAGGAAAAAAAAAAGAAAAAAAAAAGGGGAGATCCGTTATTCCGTAACGAGGGAGGATTCTTTGAGGTATATGTCTTCTTTAAATTCCGAAGCCGCGGAAGAGGAAAAAAAGAAAATTTTTTTCGAAGCCAAAGAACGGATCCTGGAAGTCTTGTCCAATTCCGAAGCCCTTCGCCAGAGAAAGAAAACATATATATATCCTTTTCGAATTCCATAGTCGTACGTTAGAGATTGAAGATAAATTTTACGTTTCATCATAAGAGTGCAAAAAGATTTAAGAAAGATCGGATTAGAAAACAGATTAGCACTTCAAAAATCACAATTGGGTTTTTTAGTCCTTTTTACTTTTAAGATTTATCTTTCATATAATCTTTAGTTTTGCCATAAATTAAATTAAATTTAATGAGATTTTGATATGGTTTGATAACTGAATCAATGCATTACTTTATTATATATTATTATTTAATTGATTGGATTTTTAATTATTCGATTTCATAATTCGTGATTTTAGTTTATGGCCAACAGTGTTTTCATGAATAAAACTTGAAAAATTCGAAAAAAAAATAGTTTATATGAAATTGAAATAGAATTGATTAAATTGTTGACATGAAAATATGTATTTTGAGTTAGTTTTAGGATTCACGTTTATACTACAATTAATATTTATTTTTATGGCATAGAAGTATGCATGAATATATGTTGATTTATCAGATGATGGTTTTGTTAAGATCCTATGCTATTATTAGTGAATTCTTTTTCTTAGTGATGTTAGTATTTTATTTTTAGTTTATTTGTAGTCATAGCCAATTAATTACTTTTATTTTAATTTATTTTATCATTACGTTTCGATCGCCTAACTAAGAAAAGAATTAAAATATTTAATATTTAGTTTTTAATCCTTGAGAACGACGTGATTTTACCAGTTATTTTTACTATAATATACGGATCAGTTCACTTGCTAAAGTGTTTTATTGAAAAATTATTTTATTGAAAAATTATTTTTAAAAGAAATTGTACACATTAAGTTTTTGGTGTTGTTGTTTGCGTTAAATTAATATTAGATTTTCAATTCTATTTTTAGATTGGCTATTTTATTTTACTTTTCGTTTGTTTTTAATAGATAGTTGTTATATTTAGTTGGATTAAATTAGATTTCGGCTTGTTTTTTTTTTTCGTTTATTTTTCTATTATATTTCATTAGCTTTTCATCGTTTAGGATAATAATTTTTCAATGTAGGTGCGATTTGGACACATCAGGATAGTGACGACGAGCAGCTATGGAGAAAATTGAAACGAAGAATATTAGGTCTCCGTCCTTTCACGTTCACGTTGTCGAGCTTCATTTCCAATATCAGCCACTTGTTGCGATATCATGGTGAGGAGCATCGATGACAGTACTTCCACAATCACTATCGCATTGGAGTAATTAGGGTCCAGAGTAAGCGTGTTGGAATTCGGTGCTTTGAATTTTTCACCAGGTT
Organism: Lumnitzera racemosa; assembly: GCA_024138005.1. Taxonomy (NCBI): domain Eukaryota; kingdom Viridiplantae; phylum Streptophyta; class Magnoliopsida; order Myrtales; family Combretaceae; genus Lumnitzera; species Lumnitzera racemosa. The sequence goes on from JAMXBC010000012.1 coordinate 57,545,575, forward strand.
TCTTTTATTTTACTGTTTTCGGTATTTTGCATTCGTTGTTGCGTTTTTACGTTAAAAAAGACTTCTCTTTAATCTCTCTTCTAATAAATTTGTAGTAACTTCGTTGTATTCTTTTTGCATCGAACCTTGAAGCAGATTTTTTTTAGGTCATCTTTCATTATCACATCATATTTTATAATATTTCATCATACCACTAGATTAAAGTGTTTGCATCTTGAATAGATTTTTAGTTCCTTTATGTTTTGTTTTAGTTTACTTAAAAAAATAATAATAATAAAAAATAAATCCTCATAAGTGTATGCATAGGACTAGAAGTATAAACATAGAATTGTTGATCTTTGACCCTAAGATCAAATGCACTTTTTATAGGCTTAGACGAGAACACATACACTTAAATTGAGAGCCAATAAAGATCATGATAGAAAATAATAAAAATGGAAACCAAAATGAAGAAAATAATCAAGCCCTTTGAAAATATTTTGTTCTCACTATTCAAAGAGCAGCATCTGGTATCACATAACTTAGAATTCAAGCTAATAACTTTGAAGTCCAGCTTACGCTGATACAAATGGTGCAAGCCAACCAATTTAAAGGACCTTACATGAGGATCCCAATGAACATATTCAAAATTTTCTTTAGATCTGTGAGACCTTCAAAAGTAATGGTGTCTCAAAAGATGCCATTCGCCTCTAGTCATTTCTATTTTCGTTAAGGGATAAGGCAAAGAGTTGGTTTAATTCGCGCCCCTTTAGCTCGGTTACCACTTAGGATCAATTGGCTAAAAAATTTCTCACTTGGTTTTTTCCTCCTTCCTATACTGCCAAACTCAGAAGCGACATCACATCTTTCATGTAGTACGAAGGCGAATACTTGTACAAGGCATAGGGCTTCCTCATCATGAGCTCCCTCTATGGCTTCAAGTAAAAACATTCTACAATGGTTTAGGAGCCTAACTTCGTATAATGACTGATGCAGCCTTTGGAGGGGCATTAATGGGTAAGAGAGCAGAAGATGCTTACCTACTAATTGAAGGGATGGCATCAAATACATATGGCTAGAAGATAGAACGAGCGATGCCTAGGAGAGTTGCTGGAGAACATGAAGTGAATGAGGTGTCATAGCTGTCGGCATAAGTAATAGCTCTCACTATTCAAATGAACCAGATAAGTAAGCTTCTTACTGCTACGGACTTTAGTTGCAGTCCACCACTGGTGTCTACCCTTTATTGAGGTGCTTACGAGACAATGGATTGTCAAATAGTATTCCCCTTACCTCCATCTACAAGCACGAGCTCAAAACAAGATAACTTTGTTAGCAATTTCAATAAGGGGAATCATAATCCATACTTGAACATCTATAACCTTAGTTAGAGGAATCATCCAAACTTCACTTGGCGAGAGAATGAAAATGCTTATAGAGCATCACTTGGCTTTTTATAGCCTTCTTAACCACTAAAGGAGAAGAAGCCGAGTATGGAGGAGCTCATGACTAGTTTTATCCAGAGGGCTGACATGAAATTTCAGATTCAAGATGCAGCTATTTGTAATTTAGAGGTGCAAATAGGTTTGATCTTAAAGATGTTTAGTTACCACCCCCAAGGTTTGTTACCTAGCAGTCTGAAAAGAACCCAAAAGAGGTGAATGCCATAACTCTCAGGAATGGAAGAGAGTTGTAGGAGGTTATATAGAAGGACCCAAAGCATGTTGAGAAGAATAAGGAGCTATCCACCAAAAATGAGAAAATGAAGGAGGATGAGGCTAGATCGGAGCAGAAAAAGGCAAATATGGAGCCTTATGTTGCTCCTAGTCCTTTTCTAAGGAGTTTAAACCAGTAAAAGCTCATCTACTAGTTTTCCAAATTTTTGGATGTTTTCAAAAAGTTGCATATCAACATCCCATTTATGGATGTGCTTGAGCAAATGCCCTCTTATGCAAAGTTTATGAAGGAGATCCTCTCATAAAAAAGGAAATTGGCTAACCATGAGACTATGATGATGATTGATGAGTGTACAACTATCTTCCAAAATAAGTTACCTCCCAAGCTCAAAGATCCTAGCAACTTTATGATTCCATGCATTTTAGTGAACTCCTATTTTGACAAGGTCCTTTGTGACCTTAGTGCCAACATTAATCTTATGCCCCTGTCCATCTTTAAGAAATTAGGGTTTGGAGAGTACAAACAGACAATGGTATTACTGCAGCTGGTCGATAGGAGTATTAACTACCTTAAGGGAATTGTAGAAGAAGTGCTCATTAAGGTGGACAAATTTATCTTCCTTATAGACTTTATTATCTTAGAGATGGGGGAAGATAGGGAACTTCTACTGATCTTGGGTAGGCCATTCTTAGCTACTGGTAAGGCTTTGATTGATGTTGATGAGGGAAAGTTGACACTCCAAGCAATGAATGAGCAGGTGACCTTTAATGTGTTTAAGGTAATGAAACATCTGAGTGATGGTAGTTCCTGTTATACCATTGATGTGGTCAACCAGTTAGTGTAGGAGATGCAAGAGGAGAAGATTGGACTAAATGGTTATGAGCATTTGGTTCTATTAGAGGATTGGAGTGGTGATGGGGAAGATGGAGATCAAGAGAGTGAAAGTGATGTACAGGTGGAGCAAGTGGCAAGGGTTTGGTTCGGTCCACCAAGGTTTGAAGAGTTGGGAACTAGTATGACAAAATTGGTTCCATCCATAGAAGAGCCTTCAAAGCTGGAGTTGAGGTAGCTCCCTGCTCACTTAAAGTATGTATTCTTAAGTGAGAAAGAGATATTCCCCATTATTATTTCAGTGAAGAAGGAGGATAGATTGATAGAAGTCCTTAGAGAACACAATAAGGCTCTTGGATGGATGATTGCCGACATCCAAGGGATCCATCCATTAGTTTGCATGCATTGGATTCTCTTAGAAGCTGAATGCAAGCCATTGGTTCAACTACAATGTAGACTCAATCCTACTTTGAAGGAAGTGGTGAAGAAGTAGGTTTTGAAACTCCTTAATGCCGAGATTATTTACCTGATCTTGGATAATAAGTAGGTGAGTTTGGTACAAGTGGTACCAAAGAAGGGAGGTATGACTGTTGTGGAGAATGAGAGGAATGAGTTGATACTTACTTGGACTACGACTAGATGGAGGGTTTGCATCGATTATCGAAAGCTGAATGATGCAACTTGTAAGGAACATTTCCCCTTACCCTTCATTGACTAAATGCTTGAGAAGAAGCCGCACACCTAAGAAAATATATATATATATATATATATATCATTTTCGAATTCCATAGTTGCACTAGGGGAAAAAAGGAAAAAAGAGATCTCAATTTCCATAGTCGTACATTAGAGATTGAAGATAAAGTTTAAGTTTCATCACAAGAGTGCAAAAGATTTAAGAAAGATCGGATTAGAAAACATGTTTGCATTTCAAGAATCACAACTGGGTTTTCTAGTCCTTTTTACTTTTAAGATCTAGCATGATTCTTGAATTCTTTTGTGTGATCATTAGTTTTGCCATAAACTAAATTAGATTTAATGGGATTTTGACATGGCTTGATGATTCAATCAATGCATTACTTTATTATATGTTATTATTTAATTTATTGGATTTTTAATTATTTGATTTCATAATTCATGATTTTAGTGTATGGCCAATAGTGTTTTCATGAATAAAACTTGAAAAACTCAAAAAGGAATGAATAGTTTATATGAAATTGAAATAGAATTGATTAAATTGTTGACATGGAAACATGCACTTTGAGTTAGTTTTAGGATTCACGTTCATAATGCAATTAGTATTTATTTTTATGGCATAGAAGTATGCATGAATCTTGATATCAATTAGGATAGTAAATTTTATGAGTGGAAATTTACTATATAATAGAAAATTATAGATAAATTACTCGAAGGAGATGTTTTTGCTATAATTAGGGTAATATCAAGTTAAAAGGAAAGTAAGCTCTTATGAATCTACTTAAAAACCAATTAATTAATTTTTTCATATTTTATGAATATGTATTGATTTGTTAGATGATGGCTTTGTTAAGATCCTATGCTATTATTAGTGAATTCTTTTTTCTGTAACGTTAGTATTTTATTTTTGGTTTATTAGTAGTCATAGTCAATTAGTTTCTTTTATTTTAATTTACTTTATCATTACGTTTCGATTGCCTAACTAAGAAAAGAATTAAAATAATTTAATATTTAGTTTCTAGTCCTTGAGAACGACTTGGTTTTACTAGTTATTTTTATTACAATATACGACTCGGTTCACTTGCTGAAGTGTTTTATTGAAAAATTATTTTTAAAAGAAATTGGATACATCAACCATTAACAAACAAGGCCGGTCACATAATGGGTCCAAGCTTGTCGAAAGTTTAAAACAATTGATGGGGAACGGCGCGAAAGAACAAATGACAGATAAAAAAGTAAGCAAAACCCACGAACAGTTGTAATAGATGTGATGCATCAATGGAACTTCCAAGGACTGACGACTTAGCTCAATATGATGCATGAGTTGGTCTGATGAGGTTACTTGCTACCTAACCTTATTGAAGGGACAAGATAAGAGTGAAATGAGAGTAAACAAATATAGTGTTTACACAAAGGAAAAATATCCAGTATATTAATGGTCATTTTCTCATTACAGATACAAGTATAAGGGTATTTATGCTCGAAAATTTAAGGCAACATGCCTAAAAAGGAAAAGACAAAAGAGTATTACCCTAGAGAAGGAATGTACAAGGGTAAAAATGAATATTGAATAAGAGCATTTATCAGTGTGGAAGATTCTATACGTAGTCTAGTAAACATGGCAATGATGCATTGGTAAAGCTATTGGAAGATGCGGACAAAAATTATGGTCAACTTGCTTGTCTGAGTAGGGATAGCTTAGTCAATCCAGAGTATATCTCTCATCATTTCGGTAAAGGTGATGCCAGGTAAGTGATTGGCCATGCATGAGTGAGAATAAAGATTGGATGTTGTCTCAGCCTTATGATTTTAGGCATGCTATCTATGAGAAATAGGCAGCCATAAGACTCAGCATGCAGAATGGGTTGACATTGAGATACTTAGCCTCAGTAGGAGTTAACTATAATAAGAGGATTCATCATGCCAGTCCTTTTAGTCCTTAAGCTCAACTTTAGGTCAATGGCCAGTAGCTTGATTCCTATTACCGTGCATATTTAAGATGGTAGGTTAAAGATCGAAAGGGAGCTTCAGATGATTGGGTTGGGTTGATTTAGTATCGTGGCTATAGGCTTGGGGTAAAGGTTAAGAGAAGGTCTATTATAGGTCTAATGGTGGATTTGTTAGAACTATGGGGTATTCGGTTAGTATAGGTGGTAATCGAGAACTAAAGAGAGAGATGTTCGAGGGAAGGTCAAGTGGACCTGCTATGTTGTCTAATAGAGAGAGGGAGTTGTCCAAGAGAGAGAGAAAATGAGGGTTAGTAGGTTTAAGTCGTAAGAGGGAGAGAAAGAGGACCCCCCCCCCTTGCTATGTATAGTTATTGCTGTTTTATTTCTTCCCCCTTCCTTTTCCTTTGTCGAGACTTGAAGATAGATTTAATTGTTGATTGCAAAATCATCTCTTTTTCCATTTTTTCAAATTCAACTTTGCATGGTCAAACAAGTGAATTTGGTCGTGTTTTTGGATTCAATTTGCAGAGGGCCATGTGGAGTGTGAAATTAAACCAATAAAAACTAGGCTTACATGTGAAATTTTAGCAAAATATGGAGGCAAAGTGAGGTGTTGGGTTAGTTTAGCACGGGAAAGGAATAGAAAAAGAAGGAAAGGGAAAGAAATCACTGATGTTGTGTTGACATGGTGCCACATCAACCATTGGGTCGAATCACGTTGTGTTACATGTATGACACATGTCATCCTATGTCGCTGACATGTGTTCATAGTAATGTGGTAATATGTTTTGTGAAGGAAAAAAACAAAAGGCATTTTTTTCCTTTGATGAGAATCAAACCCTTGACCTTTAAGCGAAACCTAATGCAAGATTATTTGTTAAGCCGTTAACCTGTGTTGCACATATGAACAAGATTAACCTAAACTAAATTCAAATCTGAACCCGAGCCCAATGACCTTCTCTATAGTTTTTATCTAAATTAAAACTTCCACTTTATTAAACTATATAAAAATTTATTATTTTCTAAATTTCCTACATCTTCTATTTTTTTATCTTTCTCTTTTTGTATGACTTTTTGAATTTTCTATATTTTTTCATATTTCTTATTTTTAGTTTTTTCTTGATTTTCTAATTTTTTTTTATTTTTCTAAATTTCTTATTTTTTGGGTTTTCTTAATTTTCTTTTTTTTTTTTGCATTTTTCTTAATTTAAGATCCTTTATTTTATTCTAAAATTTTTTAAAAAAATAAAAAGAAGCAACAAAAATGAGGTATCTATAATTGTCCTTCTTTGTGGTAAAGTTTACGTAAAACTTTGCCACAAAGATAAAAGTAATGCTACTTTTGCCTTAAGGGTGTAATTTGTCTTAAGAAGTGCCTTAACTAGCTATCCTAGGCTCAGTCTACTAAAGCTGACCAAGAGATTAAAAGAGGAATTAAAGTTTGATCATGCCCTTATGAGCTAACAAACTAAGGTGAACGGGAAAGTGCTCCTTGAGCTAGCTAAAACCCCAAAAGATGTTAAAAACTTGGTTATGCCCCTATGAGATGGCTAAAGGGGGGCAAAGCATTGCTTAAGTTGGTTAAGACCCTAAAAAGATATTAAAAACTTAGCACTGCCCATATGAGCTGACTAACTCAGACGGGTGAAGTGCTCTTTGAACTAGCTAAGACCTTAAATAAATATTGAAGACTTAGTCGTACCCCTTTGAGTTAAGTAACTAAGGTGGGCGAAATGCTTCTTAAGATGGCTAAGGCCCTAAAGAGATATTGACAATTTAGTTATGCCTCGATGAGCTCACTAACCAAGGTAGGCAAAGCACTTACTGAGCTAGTTAAGACCTTAAAGAGATTGAAATGCCCATATGAGCTGACTAACCAAGATGAGATGGGCAAAAAGCTCCTTAAACTGGCTAAGACCCGAAATAGATATTGAAAACTTAGTCGTGCCCCTATGAGCTAACTAACCAAGATGAAACTGGTGAAGTGCTCTTTAGGCTGGCTAATACCCTAAAGAAATATTGACTAACTAAGATGAGACATGTGAAGTGCTCCTTGAGTTGGCTAAAACACTAAAGAGATATCAAAAACTTAGTCTTGCCCCTATGAGCGAACTAATAAAGATGAGATGGGGGAAGCACTCCCTAACCTAGCTAAGACCCTAAACAAATATTGAAAACTTAGCCGTATCTCTATGAGTTGACTAACTAAGATTGGCAAAGCACTTCCTGAGCAGGTTAAGACCTTAAAGAGATATTGAAAACTTGGTCATACCACTATGAGTTGACTAACTAAGATGAGATGGATGAAGAGCTCCTTGAGTTAGCTAAAATCTTAAAGAGATATTGAAAACTTAGTCGTGCCACTATGAGCTAACTAACCAAGATGAGACAGGTGAAACGTTCCTTGATGTAGCTAAGAACCTAAAAAGATATTAAAAACTTGGTCATACCCTTATGAGCTGACTAACATAAATAAGATGGGAAAAGTGCTCCATGAGCTAGCTAAGACCTTAAAAAGATATTGAAAACTTAGTTGTATCCCTATGAGTTGGCTAACCAATATGTGATGGGCGAAGTGCTCCTTAAGCTAGCTATGACCCTAAAGAGATATTGAAAAGAGCTAAGATCCTAGAGAGATATTGAAAACTTAGTCGTACCCCCTATGAGATGACTAACCACCTAATCCGACAAGGTTAGGCAGCTGGAGGGTGGTCAGAGGGTGGCTAGAGGCGGTTAGTTCAGGTGAATCAAATTTTCGACCAAAATTTTATAATTTTTCTAAAAGATATATCAAATGATGTTATTTAATTATGAAACTTGGTTTTCTAGAGCTATTTTATGTGTAGAATAATGCCATAATTTTATTTTTGATAAATAATTATTGGAAATATAAGGTCCCTTACTCTATTTGGACGAAAATTGAATTAAATTTTTCAAATAGTAAATAATGTCCTCTCAAGTTGAAAATTTGGACGTGACATATTTAATATATGTATTTAATTTTAGTCACAAGAATTTTTTAAACTAATCATGTTTACTATTTATTGTAATTATTTTGGATAAAACTAGCAATTTCGTTGTTTTAGTGAATTAATTAGTTTTTAACAAAATTAAACTATGAGCCCTATGTATTATGATTTCTAAAAGTTTATAATGATGTTTGGGACACTTGAATTTTATCTTGTGATTAAATTCACTTGTTCACTTAATTTTGAGTTAAAATCGCTATTTTTACAAAAATATATAATAGCTAGTTTAGTATAATTCATGGTTAATAACTAAACTACATAATTTTATGAGTTTATAGGTTTTTTTAATGGAATTAATAGGTCTCTTATACTATTTATTATATATTTTCATAATATAAAACTATATATTAGTCTAATATATGATATACTAATTAGTACTTATGTGATACTCAATAAATGTGTAAAGGATTTGCATTCTTGAGTACATAATGAATGCTGACTAGCTTAGAGAATGAGGAATTTTATGACTTTTAATTTAGATTTAGGATTTATTTGAGTTATAATAATGTACAGTTGAATTGGTAACACAAAAGGGTATGTTTTTTGGAATTTTGACAAAAATTGATAAGTCTCGATTCTTAAGATATCCTAATATTACTCAAAATAACAATCGTGATGATATAAAGTTTATCGACATCCGATAAGAAATGAATAAGATACAATTGAATTAAGCTTAGAAACGCAATAGCAAAAACACATAAGAATTTAGTATTGACCCATAGTTGACTTAGAGTCTATGTATTTTTCTAGGTGTGATAAGTGAGGAATGACCACATCGTAAAGCTTAGTTGACCTATGTCTACTTGACTTAGAGTAAGTTGTGTTGTGAATTGTAATGACATGCTGGATTGATTGAATACTTGATTCTATTGAATGTGTGTTGAAAAACTGAAATGTTTCCTTATGTATAATTGATTCATCGATATGTAATTCTATTTGGAAAACCTAGAAACTAAACTGTTCTTTAGGTATTCGCCCAAGCGAACCTTATGTGAAAGAATGTAATGTAAAGCTGAGAAACAAAGCTAAAGTTAAGATAGTTGAATTGTTTATAATGTAGAACTTGAGATTTGTGCCTGATACTGAGCTATTGTACTATTCACTACATTCATGGCATGGCACGAAAGAACCTATGGGTCAAGTTTTTGAAAGCTTCAAAACTGCTAAGTTGGCTTTTAAGAATATAAAACTACATTACTTAACTTATTCAAGCCACGATGTGTGACTGACTATATACTGGATTTTTAAACCATAGTGGGTGGTATTTGTTAGGAGTCTTACTCTTAAGCAACTCCTTATTGCCCTAGGTTCCTAGATATTGTATCTAGATGCCCAAATATGTCAACTAACCGAATGAAGAATTAGAAAAATAGAGGATGTCGGTACTGATGCATATCACGTATATTAACATAGCACAGATTTTCTACATAAAGAGTTTGTATTGATAACTTAAGTTACGAGATTGAATGTCTTATAATACCGATCTAAGTGAATGTATGTATGTGCATTATATATTTTGTTTTATCCACTATCACTTAGCTCATAGAGAGTTGAGAGGATACTTATGTATTCTTAAGTTATGAAGAGAACTGACGGGGTAACATCAATTAAGGGAAAAGGTCTTTTGAGAGCATGTAAGATGGAGTCAACTGCTTTTAAAGAAGTTTGTCATATTTTGTTCTTATTCCTATAAAGGATCTGTATATATGAAAAAAAAAGTATTATATTTTAGGTTTGGTTATGTTGACAGACATAAACTTTTGTATAAATAATTTTTAAGTTGAACTCCGTTGTAATACACTTTTGTTATAAATAGAACTTTTGTTGAGTATAAATATGTATTCCTGTGTAATGGTACATCTTGTACTATGCTGGGATGTGGTAATAAGAACCTAAAATGAGAACCTGGTCATGTTTCTCTAAGCTAACTAACCTAGCTGAACAGGTAAAATGCTCCTTAAGCTAACTAATACACTAAAATGAGAAGCTAGTGGTGCTCTTCTTAGGTAACCAACCTAGGTAGATGAGCAAAGCGCTCTTTGAGCTTAGTAAGAGCATAAAGTGAGAACCTGGTCATGTTCCTTTAAGTTGACTAAACTAGGTGAATAGGAAAAGTGCTCCTTAAGTTGGCTAAGATCCCAAAATAAGGACCTAGTTATGCTCTACTAAGCTAACTAACCTAAGCAAATGGGTAGAGTAGTCCTTATGCTTCCTATGACCTCAAAAATAAGAACCTAGTCATGCTCCTCTATGCTAACTAACCTAGGTGAATGTCCACAATGCTTCTTGAGATAGCTAAGACCATAAAATGAGAACCTAATCATGCTTCTCTAAGCTAACGAACTTTGGTGAATGGGTGAAGCACTCCTTAAGATGGCTATAAGCCTAGAATATGAACCTAGATGTGCTTTTTTGAGCTAACTAACCTAGGCAATTGGGGAGAGTGCTCCCTAGTTAGCTAAGATCCTAAAATGAGAACCCGGTGGTGCTCCTCTAAGTTAACTAACTTAGATAAATGGGTAAAGAGCTCCTTAAGCTAACTAAGGCTGTCGATTAAGGACCTGGTCATGCTTCTCTAAGATGACTAACCTTGGTAAATGAATAAAGCACTCCTTAAGCTATCTAAGACCCTAAAATAAGAATCTAGTTATGCTTCTCTAAGTTGACGAACTTAGGTGAGTGGACGAAGTGCTCCTTAAGCTGGTTAAGACCTTAAAATGAAACTTAGTCGTACTTCTATGAGTTGACTAACCTAAGCGAATGGGCAAAATGCTCCTTGAGCAATCTAAGACCTTAAAATGAGAACTTGGTCGTACTCCTCTTAATTGACTAACATAGGTAAATGGGAAAATTTCTCATTAAACAAGTTATAGCCTTAAAATGAGAACCTAGTCTTGCTTCTTTAAGCTGACTAACCTTGGTGAATAAGGGAAGTGCTCCTTGAGCTTGCTAAGTCCATAAATGAGAACCTAGTCATGGTCATCTAAGCTAACTAACCTAGGTGAATAGGAAAAACACATTTTGAGCTAGCTAAAACCCTAAAATGAGAACTTAACCATGCCCCTCTAAGCTGACTAACCTTAGTGAACAGGCAAAGCTTCCTTGAGCTAGCTAAGACAAGAAAATGAGAACCTGGTCATGCTTCTCTAAGCTGACTATCCTAAGTGAATTAGGCAAGTGTTTCTTAAATTAGCTAAGACCCTAAAATGAGAACCTAGTCTTTTTCCTCTAAGATAGCTAACCTAAGTGAATAGGTAAAGTATTTCTTGAGTTGGATAAGACCCTAAATTAAGAACCTGGTTGTGCTCATCTGAGTTGACTAACCTTAATGAATGAGAAAAGCACTCATTAAGCTACCTATGATACTAAAATGAGAACTTAGTCGTGCTCCTCTAAGCTAACTAACCTAGGTGAACAAGCAAATCACTCCTTAAGCTTGCTAAGATCCTAAAATAAGATCTTGGTCATACTCTCTAAGTTGACTAACTAATGTAAACGAGCTACGCTCTCCTTGAGCTAGCAAAGACCCTAAAACGAGAACCTAATCATGCTCTTCTAAGCTAACTAACTTAGGTGAATAGGTAAAGTACTGCTTAAGCTAGCTAAGACCTTAAAATAAGAACCTAATTGTGCGTATTTGAGCTAACTAATGTAGGTGAGTGGACAAAATGCTTCTTGAGCTAGGTAAGAACCTAAATTGAGAACCTAGTCATGCTCTTCTTATCTAACTAACCTAAGTGAATAGGTGAAGGGCTCTTTGAGTTGGCTAAGACCCTAAAATGAGGACTTAGTCATGCTTATCTGAGCTGACTAACCTAAGTAAATGAGCAAAGCGCTCTTTGAGCTAGCTAAAACCCTAAAATGAGGACTTAGTCATGCTTATCTGAGCTGACTAACCTAAGTAAATGAGTAAAGCGCTCTTTGAGCTAGCTGAAACCCTAAAAAGGTTATGTTATAGGACAATGCTTCTTGAGCTAGTTAGAACCCTAAAAATTTGGTGAGATTGGATAGTGCTTCTTAAGCTGGTTAGGACAATGCTCCTTGAGCTAGCATTCCTAGAGTTAACTAGAACCCTAAAAATTTGGTGAGATTAGACAGTGCTTCGTAAGCTGGTTAGAACCCTAAAAAGCTGGTGAGACAGGACAATGCTCCTTGAGTTAGTTAAAACCCTAAAAAGATGTTGAGATAGGATAGTGCTCCTTGAAATGGTTAGAACCTTAAAAAGATGTGAGATGGGATAGTATTCCATGAGCTAGCTAGAACCTTAAAAAGATTGTAAGATGGGACGTTGCTCCTTAAGTTGGTTGAAGCCCAAAAAGAGATCGAGGTTTAATATAAATGCAACATTTAAAAACTGCCTTTATGCTTAAATGTATAGAAGCTCTTACCTAGCTTTGTTGATAAGGCCTAAATACTTAAGCATTTTCTTAAGAAGTTTGGTCAAGGCCAATGGATTAGCTTTCGAAGACCATTTTGATCTTAAAATGGCATGTACAATTTCTTGCTCACCACTAACTTTAAGGAGAGTGACCCAACACTTGAAATACCTCTTCTTTGGATTAAAGAGGTCATGTCCTACATAAATCTTCAAATTTTCAATTGAATCATCTCGTAGCTTCCCCTAGTTAGATCCAAGCCTTTATCAAGTGAAGGTTATCTACCATGCGGTGTAACTCTGCCCTGAAAAATAGAAAACTACTCTCTCCATCGAGAAAGGTGAATTCATAATAAAGAATTTTAAGAGTTTTTCATTAATTATCATTGTTCAAAAGCTCCCATTCATTTTATATTATATTTGTAGCATTTGAGATTTCTTTTAAGTGGAGTAAGAGAATAAGACCTTTTGATGGAGTAAGAATCATCTAATGTTAACAATTATTAGGGATGCTAGCTTGCTTGTAGAAAAATGAAAATTAAACATTAGTGATATTTAAGATTACTAACATTTTATGTTCTAAGTTGGAATTCCATTAATTTTCATAAGTAGTACAATTTTACTGCATCAACATTTACAAGGTCCCTCAAACCCAAAGCATCCATTTGTGACAAATTAAATTCTTTTCTTTTAGCAACGACTTAGCTCAGCTTCATCCGTCTTTCTCTTCTAACTTTTGAAGGCCTTTGACTGTTGAATTTTACCCCTAACCTTCCTATGTTATGCTTCAAAGACCTTTATCCTCTGTTGGTACTCTTCACATTGGGCCTTTAGATTCTACTCTCCTTCTTTCAGTTTCTTTAGCATAGTTCTAACTTGATTCTCTTCTTTTTCCTTCATCTCTACCTTTTCCTTCATTTTTTTTAAGTTGGCAATAGGTAAGTTCATTAGTTGTTTGAGATTTACCGGGTGTCCCTTTGATGATAGGAGTGGTTATCCTTTTAAACCAAAGAGATTTAGTGTCTAAGAGTTAAACTACTTTATTAGCCAAAAGGATATAGGTGTCATGGAAATTAATTGTAATAAGCTTAAGTGTTAGTTTTTGGGCCAAAGCTTGAAAAGGCCTAGCTTGCTAGATTATTGTGGCTTGATAGTACCCAGTGTAGGTGTTGAATCCAATTAGATGTACTACTTCAAAGCCCTTACATCCTTTAATCATCTTATCACTTAAATCCCATCTGGCTATCAAGAGTATCTCTTGAGCTTGCATGTTTTGAAAATACTGAACCAATGACGAGTAGTAATATTTTCAGGTAAGTAAATCTACTCTTCAGAAGATTTGATGAGATCATATTGCAATGTGAACTCGGCCTGATTAAAATCTAGTTGGTGGCTTCTCATATAACTAACGAACCCAACCATAAGCAAGGCTATGTTAGTTTTCAGATCCTTAAACCCCTTACTCTTGAGATGATTCAAGGAATGGATTTGCTTAGCTAGGAGTGTAGGTAGGTTAGATTTCCCCTCTAAGAATTGAGATACCAACTTGGGCACCCTAAAATGAATACAATGTGACTCATATGGAAATAAAATTGCACCGAATACTACTAAGATATAAGAGTTTACTTGAAGCTGGTGCCAAGTTTCTAGATCTACACAAAAGATATCTTGTTTCTCCTGATATCTTAATTCAAGTGAGAAATACATAGTAATATCATCCATCTTGAGGGCCTTTCCCTTAACCAAAGCTTAGTTTATTTCTTCTTTCCTTACTCCTAACAGTTTGCTGAAATTTTTTGTTGTAGTGACATCAAGGTTTAGTACATAAATGTCGCTAGTGATATTCGAAGCCTAAAGTAATTGGATGTATTCTTCTATGATTAGGCTTAGCTAGTTTGTACCAAAATAGAAGGCAATGGCCTTGAGCTCTCAAAAATACGCCAAGGCCCATATTAGAGTGATATTAAGATTGATGCTCTGTAAGGATAGGATGGATCTAATTTTATTCTTGATGAATTCCCGTTTGTCAGGGCTAAATAGTTGAAACCAATTTTCCAATGAATTTTGATAGTTACAAGGTGGTTGGACATGGATCTTCCTAAAATATCTTATGTAGAGTTAGCCTTTTCTACAAGAGACAATTTTACATCAAAAACCTATTCTAATCATATAATTTTTACAAGGATATTTATAAGAAAAATTACAATAGATATGCTAGAGAAAATACAAGAGAAATACAATGGCTCCATAGTTGCAAACAAAATTTCTTTGTTTTTTCTTTTTAGTTTGCCAAATTGTAGATTCTTACCAATCTTTGAAAAGGGGTTTCATGCATGTAGTATGGTAAGTTCTAAAGGTCCTCAAGTTTTGTAACCTCATATGTTTTTAAAGAAATGGTTCCTGAATCATATTGAAACTTGAGTAAGGTAGCCTGATTGACCTTGAAAGGTGGTTACTCCACAGCATCCAAAACTTACACAATACCCCCCTCCTAAGATCCTAGGATAGCCTGGTTCTAACCGTATCTACCATACTTATATGAAAAAAACCCCTTTGAGTAAACCCTTTAGGTAAACTGCAACAACTAAGTTAGTACAATTAAAAACTATTTACATTAACTTTAGAAGTTTTTTATGGTTAGCCCTCTAAACATGGAGTCATTAAGTTGTTAAGCTTGAAATTTGCCTAGTTTTTATTTGATTTCCTTAATTTTATTTAAATCAAACCCTAAGCCTATTTGATTCAAATCTTCAACTAAAATTAGGGAAAGCCTAGTTTCTTGTTTTCTGAAAAATGAATCGAGTTGCCACCTAGTAAAATCAAGATAAAAATGATCAAATTAGAATTAATTAGACGGGTTGATTCTAATTTGGTCACTATCTAGTGATTTTTTAAAACTTTCTAAAAAGGTTTAAGAAAACCAAATTCTCAAGTATCGTGGGTTACCTTATTTAAACTGTAATTGGGTTCCAACTAAAACATATTGAATTTAATATATATTTTTTAAAACACCTTTCTAATGACATATCTTTACAAGTAAATAAAACTATATCTACAAAAAAGAAGGAAATTAAAAATCGTTCATCAAGTGGAAAAATAAGTTTTTACATGTTTTAAATCGCCCCATAGGTACCTCAGTACCCATTGTTTGAGATTAAACTTCTGTAGTTCATTTTTTGAAAACATTAGTGAATTGATTTGTTTTAATTTTGAAAATTGACCAACATTAAATTTATTCTTCATTTTCATTTTAAAATAAATAAGTTCTTGAAAAAAAGGGTCCTAGTTTTTTATGTTCTTATTTTTAGGGAAGCTCTAAATAAAACCTAACCTTTCAAAAATGGTTTATTCATTTTTATTTTTGGAAAGTAAAATTTTTAGGTGATAAAAATTTAATTCTTATTTATATTATTTTATTGTTGTTTCATTATTATTTTTTATGTGATTTTTATTTTTTTGTACCAAAGCATAAAAATAAACGTCACTAAGCCTTCCTTTATCTTTTTCTGTTCTTTTTTTTTTTACTTAGAATTTTTTTTTACATCTTACAATAGAATGCAATACTTCAAAAAAATTACAATACATTGAAGTAAAATCTAACACAAAGAGCAAAGGAAAAGGATCGGACTTGATGCGCGTAGTTATGAAGCTAGGTTGGAGCATGGGCAAATAGGTTGAACCTAATTGCTTTTCAGGCTGGTGATTGAAATGAGTATGGTGTTTGATGGAGGCTAGTTTAAGTGTTACAACGAGAGGGGAAACTCGTTTCCATATGACTTTCATTGGCAAGTGGGGATCTAAGAACGATGCCTTCGTTGGATGTAGCGATTTTAGAGGAGTTGCAAGGTAGTCGGTACTACTTATATTCAAGTAATGTGTCTTGTGATTATTAGAGCTCAAATGGTGGTTGGGTTAAGTGTTTTACAATGTTGTGAATAGTATAGAATGCTTAGTTTCAATTGAGTATGATCGGTGGTCGAGTTTCCAATTATGGTAGAAGGTGATAGTTTGGGATAGGGTGATAGGGTTATGCATGGCCTGCTGTAGTAGTAGCTAGAGGCTTCAAGGATATTAAGTAGGGTTTTTGTGGGGTGCTAGCCATTCTTGTGTAGGTGTTTTCAATTGGGGGCATAGTTGTTTGTGCTGGGGTTTATTATTTATGGCAATGCAAGCCACAATAAGGGGTATAATTGGTGATGTTGGGACACTAAGGTAATGGGAAACGTGGTGTAAGTGGTGTCCTTACTTAGAAACAATCAAAGAGAGAGAGGGAGAGAGAGCTAATGATGAGTGTTTAAGACCTCGAGGATGAGAGCTTGATGGGAAGTTTTTTTCTTTATGATTGAATATTGTAGGCAAGTGTCAAGCTTGACATTTCCTGGTTTTTTTAAATTTTGCCTTAAACTAATCAATACTAAACCATACCTATTTAATATTCGTCCTCCATTAAAATTTTGAAGAAAATTGATTTTTTAGAAGAATTTTGAAAACTTTTAAAATTGCCACCCGACTAGAGTCATGAAATGGTTTTGATAAAAACCAATTAAGTAGATTTGGTTTTGATCTAAACATTGGTTCACATTGAGAAAACCAATTTTATAGAAAAAAGGTTTTGAAAAACTAAAGAAATAAGTCCGAGGGTTAGGTTTATTAAACCCTTATGTGTACCACAAATTTTCTAAATTTGAATTTAATTCCTAAAATCACCTTTTAGAATAAAAACTTAAATTATAAAATTTAATTTTAATTGAATAATTTTAAGTTAATAAAAAAGGAAAATTATTTTTTCATTTTTTTCCAAATTGAATAATTTGAACTAAAAGTGAAATAAAAACTATTTTTTTCCCTTTTTTGCATCACCTCGGAGGTGTCAAAGTACCTACTACTTAGGATTAAACGTACATAGTTTTTTTTTTTTTTAAAACTCTAGTGAGTTAGTTAATTTTAATTTGAGTTTATTTTTTGAACCTGGTTTAAGTTATTTAAGGAAAATTTCTAAAAGGGTCATAAATCAAGAATTTTATTTTTGAAAAGTTCTAAAAGTGCCCTAATTTTGAAAATAGGTTGATTTAGTTTTGCTTATTTGGAAAATTAACCTTTTTTAGTGATGAAACAATTTTTCTAAATTTTCTTATTTCAATTTATTTTATTTATTTTTATTTATGTACTAACCAAAAAATAAAAATAAAACTAAACTAAGGCCTCTCTTCTTTTCTTTCATTTTTTGCTTTTTCCTCTTCTTTTTCTTTCCTTTTCTTTTTTTTTTATTATTACAAAGACAATACTTAAATTAAATAAATAAATTAATAAAAAACACAAAAACAAAACACATGACATGATAAAGGATCAAATCAACTGGATTAGGGCACACATAGGTCAATAGAGGTAGATCGGGTTTTGATCAGACCTCAACTCACTAGTTAGATGACTTAACTCACATGTACTACACATTTTTGGCCAAGGAAGGTGGAGAACAACAACAGGAAGCTCGATCCAAGCTTGTTTAGGCACCCAAAATGAGATGGTGAGCTCAATTTTGTGCGAATTTTATAGGGGAATGGGGTGTTGGAGAAGTACCACGGCCTAACTTAGCTATTTGGTAGTTGTTTGAAGTTTGGCCATGGTTGGTGGTGGTGGCCAATCTGCATGAGGGTAGTTAGGATGCCATGAACATGACTGTGGCATCAATTTCGATTGTAGAGTAGTGTAGAGTGGTGTTCTAAATAGGGTAGGCATCTTTGTAGTGGTGCTTAAGGTTTTGTTGCGACAATAAGGAGTATAAAATGTTGTTATGTATGCATGGTTTACCAATTGGGGTGTGGTTGGAGTTTAGGTGAAGGTCGAGAGGGAGAGGTTAATCCAACAGTAGTGGGAGAGATGGTGGTCAAATGGGTGGATGGCAGCGGCTGTGGGTTTGGTTGTTGGTACTGGCCATATGTTACGGGTGTTTGGGATAAGGCTTGTATATGTGCTATGTATTATGAGGATGAGGGTGGAGTATGGTATGTATGCTATTGTATCGTGAGGATGATGGTGGGACATAGTGTGTGTAGTACTATATCGTGATGATGAAGGTAGAGTATGGTGTACAAGCTTAAGTGTGTTATGTTATATAGTCGAAGTGGTGCTGGGTTCGGATCTATCATAAAGGGGAATGGCCAAGGGAGAAAGGCCAAGGAGTGTTGCACATTGTAGTGAGGGTGAGTTGAAGTTTGGTGATTAAGTTGTCAAGTGTAGAAGATGTAAATGAATTGAGGTCTACTGTGTGAGGCTTAAAGTTAATGACAATGGCATTTGGTTTTTGTGTGACAATGCTATGCAGTAGGGATGTGCTTCGCATGTGGGTATCAAGTTAGTGCAACTATTGGTGTTTGTTGTTGATGTCCTTTGCTATGTAGTGCATGGTGGGTTGCTATTAAGGCGTGAATCTAGAAGGAAGTTGCATGTTGCAATGGGGTGTCATGGATAGTGAAGTGATGCGAGAGAGAGAGATGGTCAAAATGGTGCAAGAGAGAGAGATGGTCGAAGTTTTCAATGATAGTTGGGTAGAAAAAAATGAAAATTGAATTGAGCAGCCTTAATTAAATTTGACTCAATTTTTTTTTTAAATTTTTCAATCCAATTTTATATGTATAGGATAATGGATATAAACATGATTTTGGGTGAAATCAAAACTAGGGTATGCCTAGTTTCAATTTCGCCATTAATTTGGTGAAATTATGACATAAAGAGGCTTGTAATTGATGTTAAAGTCAGCTGACCGAAAGAGGATGTGTAGAATTTTTAGGGAAAATGAAGGAAGGAGAAAGGAAGAGTGCTAACATAACACTAACGTAATGCCACATCAACTGTGGGGCTGAATGATATTGCGCCATGTATCGAACATGTGGTCGAGATTGACGAGTTATGTGCCATGTGTTAGACATGTGTTGGGGAATGATAACATGGTGTGACATTAGCTTACTTTCACAATTAAATGATGCCACGTGTTAGTTGTTCGTCCCATATAAGATATCAAGAGGTGAGGTGAATTAATATCTTTGAACTTTTTAAAAATTACCCCTCTTAATAACTTAATTTGGTGAACAATGATATTTTAATAATTTAACACATAAATAATCTACACAATTAAATAGTGAAAATAAAAAGAGATAAGGAAGGAGAATATTAGGTTGACATTTTACAGGGCTTCATTCTTCTCCCTACTACTATTTTCTAACTCCACTGCTAGAGACCTGATCTACTACATTGATATGTTTCAGTTGATCTACTATATCAAAATCCCAAGAAGATTACATGTAATTGCCGTATACTGGCTTACACAAAACTTTACTCTACCTATCTAGCCTATCCATAATTTAGGCTAATACAAATCTACAGAGCATAATCTATCTCTATTCTTCTTTAAATAATAATCAAATTGTTATAGGGAAAAACAAGTGAGAATACAATAAAAATCTCAAGAGATTTCGGATAAAATAAAAGTAACGATGATGAAAAAATCTACTTCAATTCAACTTTCTAGAGAAGTATCTAAACTACATTTTATACTCTTTTAGATAGTAGATTATACCTCTCAATAGAAAGTATAAGTAATCTCTTTTCTTTCAAATTTGACATCCATCCTTTTGAGTCAAAAATATTTTCTTTTATACTTCTTCTAACGATTAAAAGAGGATAAGAATTATCTTTAATTCAAGTTTATCATTTTTCAATGACCAGATTATCTAAGAATAACTTTGAGAAGATCTCGATGATTTGAATTTTTTAATCTAGTTCTCTATGCTTGATTAGCCACTTTCAGATAAACTTTGAATATGAAAATTTTCAATAAGATACAATTATATAAGATACAATTATCCATAGTTTCAAGATCAGCTTCTATCTAGAAAAAAAAAAAAAACAATTCCTACAAAATTCAAGATCAACTTTAGCCTTATTGATTCTTAAATATATCCTGATTTATCCAAAAATAAATTTTCTTAATAATAATCCCCATGGATTTTATTTCTGACTCAAGTGAAATGAGATTAAGTGTATTTCCCTGATACAGTCAATGTAGTGGAGTTAGGTCCTATCTAATTCGAATATGATATAAGTTAAATTTTAACAATATACTTTTCTAGACTAACTATATGAATAACCTTCTAAAGTGTATCAACTTTCTTTTCATCGAAGTCTTTCAACAAGTTTTTGAAGTGTTACATCAACTCTTCTTATAAATCTTCTAAAATACTTTTTGAAGATTTTTAAACTATTATCTTTTTCAATCAATTTAGACTTTCTGGATAAGTTTCTGGAGATAACTTAATTTTGCAATTTTAAACTTTCTAAGAACCCATTTAAATACGTACATTCCTGATTACTCATTAGCATTCATCTCTTTTTATTATCATCAAAATATATGAAGGATATCTAACATTTTTATTTCTTCTTGATGATAAGAAAACACTCTTATAGAACCAAAAGCATAAATCAAACTGAATTGATATCCAACAATAGCAAAAAAAATTCACAATCATAAACAACATGTCATGTAGAGTATAGAGTGTAAACCCCAAATGTTTTTGGTTTTTCTCCCTCTTTTTTGTTATTGTCATTGATTAACATATTGTGAAATCATTAATTAATTCCCCTTAATTTTTATGAACAAATAGAATATGCAGAATGAAAAGGTTGCATTTATTAAAAGAAAGGTCATCACTAAGTCCCTTGAATAACAAAAATAACAAGTCCATAGAAGAATTTTTCATAAGTAAAACAAAAGATCTTATCAAAGATGAAACTAAAATACTAGATAAAAAATAGTTTCTTAGATCTCTTAGCTTTCTTCCTAGTACACAATTTAAATCTTCTAGAATATGTTGTAAGTGCCTTGTTAGGAGATGGATTGGATTTAAAAGATATCACTATAGAGGAAGTTGGTTCTTTGTTCTTGTTAGAAGTTGGTATGGTTTGAGTTGGAACAGTTATAGAGCCTTCTTTAGTGGAAGCAACAAAATAGGTAATAGATATCTCTCATTCATTTTAATGATAACAAAAAGGGTTAAAAGCTAATGAATGTTTAAGAGTGTAGCCTTACAGATGGATTTTTAGAAACTATTATTTTCGCAAAATTAAGTTGCATTCAAATTCTTATTCAAAATCTTTGAATGGATTGAAAATAGTCTACTCTGGAAAATCTTTAGAAAGTATTATAGAAGCTTTTATAAGAAGAATTGACACAACACTTTAGAATTCCATTCTGACACTTTAGAAACTAAAGGCTGATATTCTTCAAAAACTTGTTTAAAAAGTAAGTCTGGAAGACGTTGAAATTAGTTTAAAATCATATTCAATTTATTCAAGGCTTAACTCCACTAAATTGAGTGTATTAGGAAAATACATTTAATCTCGTTTCACTTAAGATGGAATTAAGATCCATAGGGATTTATTTTAAGAAAAAATATTTTTGAAAAGTCAAGATAGACACAAATATGGATAAGGAAAAAGTTGAGTCGAATTTTATGGAAATTCAAAATGAACTTTATCCAAAAATATTTGATAAGGATTATTTCTTTGTTAAGTTTAAGAAATCTATCTGGTGGTTATGATTTTAAGTATATCTAATATGAACAAATCAAGGAGAATAGATTTTTAAATTCAAAATGATTGAGATCTTCTCTAGAAAATACCTAAGGATTATCCTTTATATTCTAATGGTTGGATAATTATGAAAGTGAAGATAATCTTCAGATTTTTAGCTATTGAAAAAACTAAATATAAAAGGAAGAAGGATTCAAAATGTAAAATATAACTCTGAAGAAATATTATCATTGCATAAAAAATTCTTGATTAGTTTTTACCTTTTGAAAATTTTTAGAAAGTTCTTCATATACTTCTTTAGAGAGCTACATCGAATTAAAGTTCTACAACAAGTGTTATTTCTTTCCAGTGCAAAATTATTTGAAACTTGTATTTTTGTCCTCACTTGTAATCTCTATACTTTATTGTAGAGAAAAGATAGTTTGTACTATGTAGATCTGTATAAGCTTCAATTGTAAAGAGGTTAGATAGGTAGAGCAAAGTGTTGAAAAGTCAATGTGACAAATGCTTATAGTTTGTTTGTGATTTGATTTAGTGGATCAAATGAAACAGCACTAGTAAAGTAAACTAGGTCCCTAGCAGGGGAGCTAGAAGAGAGTAGTAGGCAGAAGGCTAAAACTCTATAAAATCTCCGCATAATTTTCTCCTTCCTTACACTCTTTTAATTTTGTTTATTATTGATTGTGCATTGAATCATTAAATTATCACTATTTACCATTATAAGTTATTAATAGGGGTAACTTCATTTTTTAACAAGAAAGTTTTCAAAAATTTAAAGATATCAATTCACTCCCCTCTTAATATCTTATATGAGACTAATGAAGTGTTTTTGTGTTTCTTTTTAGAGGTGTCTATTCTTTAGGATTCAAAACAGGAGTAGCAATTTGAGGTATTTTCTCAAGAGATTATGGGGAGATGATAGGAGTTTTGTTAGAATCTAGAATAGGAATGGAATCAATTTGATCAATTAGCTGAGAAGAAATTACAAGGGATTGATGTTCAATTGGTGTGATGTGAGGTTCAAAGATAAGAATAGATGGTTTAGTTGGTTAGGTCTATTTAGGGAGTTCAGAAGGAAAAATAATAAGATGAGCTTGGTCATCAAGATTGGATTATGTAACAGTTCCTTTTACCCTAGCTTTAAGCAAATCTTTCATTCCTATAATCTGATTCATGACTAACTTGCCTTTAACTTCCTTGATTCCTTCAAAAAATTGTTCAATAAAAGTTGAACTCTCTTCTTGTTTGGAGGGAATAAGCTATATCTCTACACTTTTTGAATCACTATATGAAGGTGACCCATTTGCTTCTCATAATTCTATCCCTAATGATCTTCTTACCAACTTTCCTTTCCTTTTTGGTTCCTTCTTAGCAGGTTCCTTCCCTTGCTTCCCTTTCTTTTCATTATCCTTCTCTTCAATACATTCTTCCAAGATTTGAAGAATGAACAAAAATGCCTCCATTATGTAAATTCCAAAGTTTTTCACTCATATAAATCCCTATCTGCTTAAAAATTCTTTCTCATAGTTTAATAAGAGAAAAAAGACAACTTGCTTCACTTGGTATTTTCAATTTCTTGAAATTAAAGAGACTTATTAACAAATTCCCATTTGGTCGAACATCCAAATGCTACCATATGTGTCTCATCAAAAGTTTCACAACATTCACATTTCTCTTCTCTAGCATTGCCAGAATAACCAGTAATCTTCTCTTGTTATAGAAGTTGTAGTGCCCCTTTTAGGAAACACAAATGAGTTGGAAAATTTGTGTAAAATCCTAATTAATAGCTCAAATTTAGTATTGAAAATATCCCTTCCTATACCCAACTCTATCCTATCATTTAATTCTGTGAACAATTTGTCCTTAAACATCAATACTAAGTTCTCATCTTCTTATACTTCTTTAATGCTGAAACATTTCAGAATGTCCTTTGTTATTTCAATTTTTTGGCCTAGTATAACTAACTTCCACACTTGTTGATTTTTGTTATCAAGCTTCCTATAAAACTCATCTATTAGTTCTCCATATATAATTCCTCTCATAGTAACCAAACCATTCAGACTTAACCCATCCAAATGCTCTTTCCAATAAAAACCATTCTTATCAAAGAATTCTAAATCTAAATAAAAAGGATCCTTAATGGAGAGATTTGTACCATTCTTTTAATTTACTTCCTAAGTAGCTTCTTCCGATGGCTCATCATGAAGTTCTGGGGTTAGGGTTTTTTAAATTAAATTTGATATGTTTCAAAAAGTAGATTAGGTTAAGGATCTGTTAGGATGGTGGTGTTTATCTCTTATTCATCAAAGACAATGGGATTTTTAGGATCATATTATAATTTGGATTTAATCCCCTTTGCAGCAATTTAGGTAGATTTTCTAGGCGCCATGAATTTTAGGTAAAAGAAAAACATGAGAAGGGAGTGTGAAGAGCTTGATGAAATGATAAGAAAGGAAATAACATAGGCTTTTATATGATGGAATGAGAAAAAGTGAAGCACTAGTATTGATGGTCTTCAACCAAAAGAAAGTAGGTTGGTTTAATAGACCTACTATCAAGGAGTTTGAGGACCTACTAAAGACATGCTAAGACCCACTCCTTTTCGTATGCAATAAATGGGAAAAAAGAAAATTACATGTGGTCTAAATTTTGTAAAATAAGGGAAATGAATAAAATGATCTCTATACTAACAAAAAAGGATTAAACACACCAATTTCATTACAAATAAATTCAAACCTTAATTTATCTATGGGCTTTGTAAATATGTCAGCAAATTGATATTCAGTTGGAGCAAAGTCAACACTCACATTATTATTTGCTACATGATCACTAATGAAATGGTGCCTTATTTCTATATGTTTTGACCTTGAGTGGTGAATTGAATTTTTTGTCAAATTAACATCACTAGTATTATCACATTTTATGGGAATATTCTTATAACTTATTCCATAGTCATTCAATTGTTGTTTTAGCCAAAGTATCTATAGAAAAAAATTTCCAATAGATACATATTTAACTTCTGTAGTTGAAAGAGCAGTAGAATTTTATCTCTTGAAAGACCAAGAAACTAATTTATCTCCTAAGAATTGATAAGTTCCTAAAGTACTCTTCTTATCCACTTTGTAACTTGTGTAATCAGCATCTAAATATCCTATGAGATCAAAATTTTTACTCTTAGGACACCAAATTCCCAATTTTGCAATGCTTTTTATATATTTAAAGATCTTTTTAACTATAGTTAAGTATGTTTTTGTTGGTGAACTTTGAAATCTAGCATATACACAAGTACCAAATAGTCTATTAGGGCATAAAATTGTTGGATAAAGTAAAGGTCCAATTAAACTTCAATATACTTTTTCATTTATCTTTTTTCTATTACCTATGATATCAAGCTTTATTGAAGTACTCATAGGAGTTAATGAATCTTTAGTATTCTCAAAACTAAATTTCTTCAATATTTATCTAGTGTACTTCTCTTAGTGAATAAATATTTCATTCTCTAATTTTTTAATTTGTAATCTCATGAAGAAGTTTAATTCTCCCATGAGTGACATCTCAAATTCTACTTGCATCAAATTTAAAAATTCTTGGTAATATTTTTCATCAGTTGCACCAAAAATAATGTCATCAACATAAATTAGCACAACTAACGTATCTTCTCTATGATGTTTCATAAAGATTTTAGTATCTACTTTTCCCCTTGGAAAGTCATTTTTAATCAAGAATTGTCTTAATCTTTCGTACCAAGCATGAAGAGTCTATTTAAGTCCATATAAAGACTTTTTTTAACTTATACACATGATTTGATTTGAAGGGGTCTTCAAATCCAAAAGGTTGATCAACATACACTTCCTCTTTTATAAAACCATTCAAAAAAGCACTTTTTACATCCATCTAATATAGCTTAAAATTTTTCAAACATGTAAATGTAAGTAATAATCTTATAGCTTCTAATCTAGCAATAACAGCATAAGTTTCATCATAGTCTACTCCTTCTTCCTAAGAGTAACCTTCAACCACTAAACATGTTTTGTTTCTTATTATTTTTCCATGTTCATCTAGCTTGTTCTTAGAAATCCTTTTTTTAGGTCTTGGAACTAAACTCTAAACCTGATTTCTTTGAAATTGATTGAGTTATTCTTGCATAGCTAAGACCCAGTTATTATCACTTAAAACTTCATCAACTAAATGAAGTTCAATTTCAAATATTAGTGTAAAATGATTTTCAAAGTTTTGTAAGCTTGATCTTGTTTTTATTCCAGATATAACATTACCAATTATAAGTTTAGGAGGATGATCAGTTTTAAATTTAAGAGAAGATGGTAATGTATGAAAATGTTCAGAACCTTCTAACTTACCATTTGGACATATTTCAACAAAACTGGTATTAGTTTCTGAAGAACCTTTTGATTCAGGTTTTGTTTTAGATACATTAAGCATCTTTGAAGCTTTTGTTGTTCCATTGGAAGGTGGTTCTATCATTCCTTCTTCTGAATCAAGATGCTGTGTATTCTTTTTATTTGATATAATTGGAGTTTCTTGGTTCAATTCTTCATTACCTATTTCTTCAATAAATTTGATATTTATTGATTGTTCCATCACTTTTGTTTCTTTATTATATACTCGATATGCCTTCGATTTAGAGAGTAGCCCAGAAAAATGACTTCATCAGCTTTCTCTTCAAATTTTCCTAAAACTCTTCCTATTTTCTTAACAAAACACTTGTAACCAAAGATATGAAAATATGAAATAGTTGGTTTTCTTCCTTTGTAAATCTCATAAGCAGTTTTATTTATCAAGGGTCGTACATATATACGATTTATGATGTAATAAGTGGTTGAAGTGGTTTTTGCCTACAAATGATCTACTATATTACTTCCATTAAGTAGAGTTCTTGCCATTTTTTGGATAATCCTGCTTTTGCATTGAACTGCTTTATTTTGTTGAGGGGTATAAGGTACAGTAAAGTTATGAGTGATGTCTTTTTCTTCGCAAAATGAGATAAAATCTGAGTTTTCAAATTCCTTTCCATGATCAATTTATAAACTGATCATAGAGAGGCCTTTTTCATTTTCAACTCTTTTTTAAAAGATTTCAACGGTTTTAAAAGTATCACTTTTATAATGCAAGAACAAGATCTAAGTAAATATAAAGAAATCATCTATTATGAAAAGTCCATAGTTATTTCTTCCTAGACTTAGAGTGTGAGTTGGACCAAATAGATCTAAGTGCAATAATTGTAAAGGTCTTTGAGTGGAAATAACTTTTTTACTCTTATGTGAAGATGAACTTATCTTATTCTTAAGACAAGCAACAAAATGAATATTCTCATGAGCATGTAGTTTTGGTAAGCCTTAAATTAAGTTCTTTTTAGATAAGTGCTCTAGTTGTTGAAAGTTTACATGTCCTAGTCTTTTATGCAATCATCTTATTCTTAGGACAAGTAACAAAACAAATATTCACATGAGCATGTAGTTTAGGTAAGCCTTCAATTAAGTTCTTTTTAGACAAGTTCTCTAGTTGTTTAAAGTACACATGTTCTAATCTTTTATGCACTCATCTTATTCTTAAGACAAGGAACAAAATGAATATTCACATGAGCATGTGGTTTAGGTAAGTCTTGAATTAAGTTCTTTTTAGACAAGTTCTCCAATTGTTGAAAGTTCATATGTCCAAGTCTTTTATGCCGAAGTATGGCGTTATCATTTACTGAAATGAAATAACTTTCAAATAATACTTCAAATGGTTTAATTAAATAACTATGCTTTTTTCGCAATCCTTTAAACAACTTAGGTCTATCCTTATTAAAACCAATACATTTATCATGTTTAAAAGTTATTTCATATCCATTATCATACAATTGACTTATGCTTAATAAGTTATGTTTTAATCCTTTAACCAACAATATGTTCTCAATTGAATGAGGTGTTAAAACAATTGTACCTATCAAAATTATTTTAACTCCACTGTTGTCACCAAATTTCACATAACCATCTTCCTTCCATTCTAAATTTGTGAATAGCGAAGCATCACCTATCATGTGTCTTGAATATTTACTATCAAGATATCATGTTCCTTTTATCTTAACTTCATAATCTTGTACATATCATAGCAAAATCAAGTCTGTTTACGAACCTAGCAAAGCTTAGTTCCATGAAAATTCAAGCTCGTCTTCTAAATTGGACCTTGATTATTGTTGAGCTTGTATTTTTTGTAAAAACAATATTTCTCTATATGACCTAGTTTATTACATAAGAAACAAGCATAAGGTTTCTACTCAATATACCTATTACTTACCACTTTCATTTGGATTCTTTCTGAAGTACCCTTGGTTTAAGCTTCTGTTATACCCTCTAAAGGGATACTTGTCCTTGTTATGAGAGAACTTTCTATTGTACTTTCATATAGGTTCAAATGCTTTGCTATTTTCACTTCTTTTGATAATTTATTACTTTCCATCTTTTGATTTAACAAATAATATTTCTTCCTTT
The DNA here is from genome assembly GCA_024138005.1 of Lumnitzera racemosa. Taxonomy (NCBI): domain Eukaryota; kingdom Viridiplantae; phylum Streptophyta; class Magnoliopsida; order Myrtales; family Combretaceae; genus Lumnitzera; species Lumnitzera racemosa. Next base: position 57,574,184 of record JAMXBC010000012.1, read on the forward strand.
GTTTTAGATGTTTCTCCAAATTCAAAATCAAGTCCAAATTTTGAAAAATTTGAATTATCCATCCTTTGGCAAGAAATCAACATTTTCAACTTCTTATTGCTTTCATCAAACTTGCAGAACGTATTTTTGATTGACTTAGATAAATCCTCCATTCAATTTTTATAGTTTTTAATTTCTTTTTTTAGAATAAGATTTTCATTGACTGAAGTTTCATGATCAATATGCAATCATTTGAAATCATTTTTTAAAAAATCATTTTCATTTGCTAGCAATTGATTAGCTTGACTAAGTGCATGCTTTTCGCTTTTTAATGTCTTTACTTTAGATTCAAGCTTAGATATCTTGTTATTCGACTTGGAAAGAGCTTTCAAGAGTTTGTTAATTTCACCGCATATATCATTAGATACTTCTTAGTTTAAATAAAAATCAATTTCAAAATCTACCTCAAAAAGTGCCATAAGATATAAATTTGCTTCCTTACATTCTTCTAAACCTTTTGACTTAGTTTCTAAATCTTCCAAGTCACTCCATGTAGCCATAAGAGATTTTTGTTTCTTCTTAAATTTCTCCATTTTCTTGATTAACATTAGACATTCATACTTGATATGTCTAAGCTATTTGCAATCATAGCAGATAATTCCCTTTTTGAACTTTTTCTCCTCTTTTTCTTTGATCGCCTTACTTATATTAATAGATCAGTTCTTATTAGTAGTAAATCTTTTAGTAAAAGTTTTCTTACCTTTTTTCTTAAGCCATCTGTTAAGCTTTCCAACTCGGAGTGTCATGTCCTCATCTTCTTCTTCAAATGAATCTTCTCCTTCAAAGTCATCATTTGTTTCTTTGGCATTGAATGCTACGACCCTTTTCTTTATATCTTCTGAAGTACCTTTTGATTTGAGAAAATCAGTTTCATTTGCCATGAGCTTACTACGTAATTGACTTAGAGTTAATGTTTTTAGATCATAAACTTCTTCTATGGTAGTTTTCTTTGCATTCCAAATTTTAGGAAGAATCCTTAGAATCATACGTGCCATATCTACATCACTAATTATTTTGCCAACAGAAGTCAATTCATTAGTTATTGCAGTAAATCTAGTAAAAGAGTCTTTGATTTCTTCACCAAGAAGAATATGAAATGTTTCATACTGTTGAACTAGTGAATTGATTCTTCTATCCTAAATTGTTTCTGTCCCTTCATAGGTTTGCACCAAGGTGTCCCAAATATCTTTAGTTATTGCACAAGAAGTAATTAGATAAAACTTTGAACGTACAATAGTACCCAAAAGTATGTTCTTAGCCTTTGAATTGAGTTTAGCTTTGGTGATATCATCATTTGTTGTGATAATAGTTAGAACTTTGAGATCTCTTGCAAAAATAATTTTCCACGCCTAAAATCTAATACTTTTACATAAGTCTTCATCTGGAATTTCCAATAGGAAAAATTATTTCCATAAAAAAATGGTATCTTGTTAAACTGAATTGTTAAACTACTACTTAGTTCACCCATGATGTTAAACTCTAAAAGATATTAGAGTGAGACTCTAATACCAATTGTTGGTCCCATATAAAATATCAAGAGAAGGTAGGGGTGAATTAATATCTTTGAAATTCTTAAAACTTTTTTGCTCTATAAAAAAAGTTTAACCCTCTTAATAACTTAATTTAGTGAGCAATAATATTATAATAATTTAACATATAAATACTCTACGCAATTAAATAGTGCAAATAAAAAGAGATGAGGAAGGAGAATATTAGGTTGAGATTTTATAGGGATTCAGCCTTCTACCTGCTATTATCTTCCAGCTCCACTGTTAGGGACCCGATCTTCTACATTGATATCGTTTCACTTGATCTACTATATCAAAATCACAAGAAGATTACACATAATTGCCACACATTGGCTTACACAAAACTTTACTCTTCTTATCTAGCCTATCTACAATCTAAGATAATATAAATTTGTAAAGCGCAATCTATCTCTATACTTCTTTGAATAACAATCAAATTTTATAAGGAAAAACAAGTTAGAATACAATAAAAATCTCAAGAGATTTCGGATAAAATAAAAGTAATGATGATGAAAAAATCTACTTCAGTTCAACTTTCTGGAAAAGTATCTGAACTACATTTTGTACTCTTTTAGATATTAGATTATACACCTTAATAGAAAGTATAAGTAATCTCTTTTCTTTCAGATTTGATATTCGTCCTTTTAAGTCAAAAATATTTTCTTTTATACTTCTTCCAATGGCTAAAAGAGGATGAAAGTTATCTTTAATTGAAGTTTATCATCTTTCATCAACTAGATTATCCAAGAATATATTGGAGAATATCTTGATGATTTGAATTTTTGAATTTGATTCTCTATGCTTGATTAGCTACTTCTAAATAAACTTTGAATTTGAAAATTTTTAATAAGATACGCTTATCCATAGTTTCCAGATTAGCTTTAATCTTCACAAAAAGAAATCCTACAAAATTCGATATCAACTTTAGCCTTATCCATTCTTATATATATCTTGATTTATCCAAAAATAAATTCGCTCAATAATAACCCCCATGGATTTTAATTCCAACATAAGTGAAATGGGATTAAGTGTATTTCCTTGATACATCTAATCTAGTAGAGTTATGCTTTGTCTAATTTGAATATGATATGAGTTAAATTTCAATGTTATACTTTTCCAAACTAACTATCTAAATAACCTTCTGAAGAGTATTAGTTTTTTTTTTAAAGTCTCTCAACAAGTTTTTAAAGTATTGTACCAACTCTTATTATAAGACTTTTGAAATACCTTTTGAAGATTTTTAAACTATTCTCCTTTTCAATCAATTCAAACCTTCTAAATAAGTTTCTGCAAACAACTTAATTTTGCAATTTTAAACTTTCTAAGAACCTTTTTGAATACTTACATTCGCGATTACTCATTAGCATTCATCTCTTTTTATTATCGTTAACATATATGAGAAATATCTAACATTGGCAATAGACACATAGCTTAATAACAAATTGGAGTGTGGTATGTGTAATTTTGTGAACAAAAGATAAAAGATTTTGTGCCGTTAATGAGATTTAAACCTCAGATCTCTAAGTCATAGGCCATGTTAAGTTAAAGTGTTGAACCACTAAGCTATTGGCCTATACCTTATTTATATGCTCAATCAAATTGCACATATGGATTAGATTGGCTTAGGCTAGATTTAAATCTAAACCTAGGGCCAAGATTCCACTTCTCTTTTTTATCATTAGGGCTTAAAGCTAAATTAAAAATTCTATTATTATTAAACTATTTGAAAATTTTTATTATATTTTTATTTTCTAAATTTTCCTCAATCTTTTCTTTTTGTGATTTTTCCAATTTTTGTTATTCTTTTTAAATTTTCCTTTTTTTTTTGAAAATTTCTAAATTTTCTTTTTTCAGTACTTTTTCTAAATTTTATTTTATTTTTGTGACCTTTTTCCTAAATTAAGACCCTATTACCTTATTCTAAGAAAAATTGAAAATTAAAAGAGATGATAAAAATGGGGTGTCTACAGTAATGTCCTCTTTGTAGCTTTTTGAGCTTGAACAAATTTAGAAAGCTTGTTAATGGTAAATTATAAAATTAGTGAATGATCATGGTTGATCTTTGATTTGGGGAAATTTTCACAATTCAACTAGATTTTGTGAGTTAAATGTTGATACTCTTACTCATATTATCAAATAAAAGTGTCGATTGCTTCCTCTATAACTTAAATTCATTAGATTAATAAAAAGAAAAATCTCGCACAAATTTTCTTTGATTTTCTAGGCCGATTTGATCACCTAAATGTTTGAATTTAGACAATCTTTTGATATCAATGCAAAGTGTTTCATACAATCTACATGATTTCACCATTGATTTGGTGAAATTGTGTTGAAAAAGATACTAAAAATGACTTTAAACCTAGCTATCCAATGATGGAAATTAAGGAGAAAATGATGGAAAGCTTAACACTCAGCCAAAAAGACAGCAATACATAGCAGAGTAAAAAATGAAAAGTAAAAAGCACTAAGTGCTACCTTTATGATTTAAACCTAGGACCTGTTGTACAAATACATATTGTCTTTCTATCAAACTGTTGTCCTGTGTCTTATCCATATATGTAATCAAATTGCATATATGGATTAGGTCGGCCTAAGTTAGATTTAAATCTAAACTTAAGCCCAAAATTCTCTTTGTTACCTAAGATCCAAATAGTAAAGCTATTTTAATTTTCCTATTCTATTTTAATTTATCTACTTCTTCTTCTTCTTTTGTGCCTTTTCTTTTCTAAATTTTCTTTTTTTTTTTTTCTAAATTAAGACCCTTTTTCCCTATTTTGAAAATTTCTAAAATTATAAGAGGGCAAAAATGAGGTTTCTACACTAGAATGAATTTCACGTTAGTTAACACTTCTAACTCATCAACATCATAATAAACCATCAATAACTAAAATTCACAAACATACTCATCTATAGATCAACTACCCATCTTAAGATCTTATAGGCATTGAAAAGTATCTTACTCGTAGCATTCAAGGACAAACCTAATCCTTAAAACTTGCTTTATTTCATTCTAAGTTCTAATCTCACATTGTGCTTACTGATGTATGGTCTGTAATTTCTTCCACCACATTATTGCATATCCAGAAAACTTTAAAGCAGCAACTAGAATTCAATAACATCCTCATAATTGTAAAAGTAAAAAATTTTCTCCCCCTTCTCTTCCTAGTCCTTATACTCGTTTGCACTTCTTATCCTAGAGAAGCTTAGAACCTTCACTTTAATGTTCTCAGTTCCTCAAGGAGCTTCAATAACCTAGCACTTGGTTATAACCTTACATTGTGATACTAGAATATATGATGTGCCTTAGAGCTAAGCATGTATAAGTAAAGAAATAAGGTCTACTCACCACTAACCTCGAGCTACTAACAAGATTAGTTAAGAGTGTAAAGAATGTATTCAAAGGGGGTTTCTAGCATGAATATAAGGGATTATTCATTAATAGTAAGAGCTAAATTGATTTCAATTACAGTAATAAGGGACTATTTACAATAAGTCCTTAAGACGACAAGATAATGATTGAAATTACAAAAAAGGGTAATAAAAAAGTAAAGATAGCTAGTATAAACTAAGAATGGTAAATACAACAATCAAAGAAAAGGGAATATAGTGACAAGTGGTGTACTACTATGGCATATATACTTGAGGCAATAATGCATTGAAACCAAGCTATTTAGATGCAGAAACCAGTTAGTAGAAAAGGGTTTAAAGGTCAAAATTAAGGATCTTGGTACTGGGTAGTTCGATGCTATTGGAAGGGAATGTAAGCTTAGCATCTAAGAATGAGGTAAAGCAAATTAGCATACATTCGAGCCTTAGTTGAGCACGAAAGGAGTTTAACAACAAACCATCTTAATACTATAGCTTATCTTTAGTGAGCTATCTTCATACAAGACTAGATTCTTCATACAAGACCTTGTAGGCCCTTAAGATGAGCTTGGGTGAGAGGTCCTAAGGTCTACCCTCCATTAAGCAAAGTAAGAGTAAGGTCTAGTATAAGTGATAAGAGTAAATTACTCTACACTTTTGAGACATATTTTGGTACAAATTAACTATAATTGTGTTTATTTCTTAAGTTCCTTGTATTTCATTGTGTAATATATCGATTTTCGATGATTCAAGAGCAAGGAGATGAGGTTTGCATAAAAACAATGTAATTTAAGGCAGTCACAATTATGAGAAAAGGAAAACCAAGACACATCCAATTACGGGCGTGATAATGAAATATTTGAGTGTCTAGCACTAGTTACACTATCCATCATAAGTGTAATTAAGGGAGGTATTATGATCCCCATATTATTCATGGCTATGATTATATATTAAGAGGATAATCACTCCTTTAATTATGGGCGTGAAAAGATAAATAAGTTTAACGAGGAGTTCACGTCCATGATCACGGCTGTGATTAGTGTAAATTTTTTTTTTCCAAGACTATCATACCCTGATTTACGGGTGTAATGGGAGTAGATATGGCTGTTCATCATTAACTTTATCATACGAACTGGTGCATGGAACGGGTCTTAACACCAGGAGGTATCTTGAAGTGGTGTATTTCGAGCCTTTTGATGAGAATAATATAAATGCACTACAATTTTTAGACAATGGGGAATCAGCATAATCAAGAAGATGCATCATACATCATATATCAAATCATATCATTAACCCACAACACATCCATTCCTCCATCTTTGTACCCATTTTGTATTTTTCCATTTTTCTTCTATATAATCACTGGTGATATCAAATCACATCTATTCATACATCATATATCAAATCACATCATCAACCTACAATATATCCATTCATCCATCTTTGTACACATTTTGTATTTTTCTGTTTTCTTTTGTATAATCATTGGTGTATATTGTACTCTTCCTAGAACTTCTCGAGAATGACAACTAAATTTTATCATTTTTTACTTTCTATTGATTCTATATTTTATTTCTTTTTAATTATGAGTTTTGTTAGTTTATGTTATTGTTTTATCCTGTATGAGTAGTAATTTAAGACTTACTACACCAACTTAGTATGTTTAAGTGTATGGAATAGTAGCTTCTTGATAATTGTTAGTTCTAATGAATTGAACTTAATAATCTAAGTACAATGTAATGCACACCATTGACTTAGGCTAGATTTTAATAAAATATGTTGAGAAACAATTCTATTAAATAGATTTAATTTATTGGAACAACTTACTCTTGATAATAGAAATATTATTAAGAAAGTTGCTGCATTGTTAATAAAATCGATAAATGATTACGACATTAATGTGATAAGAGTTGGTTATTAATTTAAAAGAGATTCTAATAATTAGGATCAGGAGTAAGCAATACTGAGAGGAATACTTACAAACTTATAATTTCTTCTAGATAACAAGTATTAGGACAAAAAGTATATTAGTAATATTATGCTAGGTGGTAAAGTAAGTTTGCATATTAAGTGTAGTGTTAGTAATTGTTTTTGTGACCATTATGTTAGTTGGCATTAGCTTGTAGATTAGTGTAGTTTAGACAATAATTTAGAGTTTTAATAATTAATCACTTGATAAATTGGATTGCTAGATAATGAAAAAGTTAATTAGTACTAGTGTTTGTATTTGTTCCTAATATAGATGACCTTAGACTCATCCGTACTATACAACAATAGGTACACTTGCCTATTGAACTGAGTTAAGGATAGAACACAAGTTTATAAATTTTAAAACTTGGAAACTCTAATTAGACGTGATTAATAAGCCTAAGGCAATTACATGATAATCTACTAGGTTACCTCTGTACGTATATGATGAGTGATGACAACACCCCATATGATCATAAATATTCTAGTAGGTACATTCACTGGAGTTTGATGGTAGAGTTGTTTAATTTAACAATTACAAAATCATTAGGTATTTCCAATGTAAGAAGTCTTTCAGTTGATCAACTAAGGAGAATTGGAGGTAGGAGAATCTAGAGTTGGACAACAAGGCTTGATTTAAGCTTAATGGGTAGGTAAAGGAGATTGTAGTTGAACTACTTTAACTACTAGTGCATTTTCTAGGAAAGAACTCTTTTTGTAGCACTCTAGAGAGAGAAAATTCTCACATTTGGAGATAGTTTACACCATCATAGGTGTTGGTTAAGAAGTTATAAATTCCGTTTGCATACATTCTCTATGCTTTTTTCATCAATTCTACATCATTCTATTGAGAAAACTAAAATTTTTTTCAATGAACCCATTAATCTTTTTTATTGGTTTTCTTTGTTTGTTGCTACATATCTAGACTTAAATTTCATTCCATTGAAAGTAGCACTAATTTTCTACGAATAAACCTATTAATCTTTCTGAGTGTTTTTTCATCATTTCCTTTCTTTCAGCTAAAAGATATAAAAATGGAAAAAAGAAAATCTATTTCATCTCTCCATAGTTTCATAATCGTTCTTCTTTTGGTGAAGCTTATCTGTCTTTGTTCCTTTGTTTTACATTTGTTATTCTTGTTGTGTTTTGTCTAACTTACGTTGATTTGTCTTTTTGGTACATCATAATGGCTACTCACTTGACTAGTTCTCCCATTACATCACACCAGCCTAAACAAACATTGCTTGAGGAGATTTGTTTTGATGTTGTTGCAAGAAATGCTAAAAAAGAAAAGTGCATGTCATTTGCTAAAGTAGTTTTGGATAAAAATTTAAATATAGGAGCTATGATGATCACGTTAAAAAAATCATGGCATACATTTAAGGATCTTATCATGTCATCCATTTAGCCAAATATGTTTTTAATGAATGATAAAAGCAAGAAGTTAGGTTTACACTTACTGAATGAGGGCCCTTAGGCAATACTGAATCATTACCTAGTAATAGAGGAATGGCAATCTCATTAGAATCTTATGGATATACCCTTGGATTCTATTTGTTTTAGGGTCCAAATTTATGCAGTAAAACTAGACCAAATGTTAATAAAGAATGCTTCTCCTAGTGGTGCTAAAATTAAAGATGCTTTGGTAATGGAGTCAATAGTAATGACTTTATGGAAAGGAGGCGTTTCTTAAGGATGAGTGTAAGAATTAAATGTGAAAAACCTCTAAAGTCTCAAATGTAGATAATTAGAGAGGAATGGTGAACATTATTTGATTCCTCTTAAGTACAAAAAGCTTGATGATTGGTGTTCCAGGTGTAGTAGATTGGATCATCTCAATATGTTTTATGAGTTTGAAGAAAATTGAGTGGAAAATTATCATAGTGGGTTATTGTGAGCTTCTACGATGAAGTAGAAGGGGTGTATTCATTTTAAGGAGAAGGATGAAGGGCTGTAGCTCGTTAAAGAAAACCTGCATCCAAATATGGCTATGTAATCTAAAGCTTCTTTAGGTTTTGAAAATACACAACAAACTGTTTAGAAACTTATTGCATTTACCCTTGTTTTAGTCTAGTTTACCACCTATTATGAATCTCTTTGAAACTATTAGCTCTGCATAATAACCTAAACATTACCCATAAGAATCAAGACTAATCTTCTTCCTAAACTATTGCTATTTCATGTTTAAAGAGGCTTTAACCTGAAGCTTATAAGGAATAAAGTTTAGTAGAAGATGTTAAATTAGACAATACATACCTTAGTTCTAAACCAACTTCTCTACATTCGTTAAACCATACTTCTATTGATAAGGTTGAACCTAAAGGCACTTCAACTATACTTGCGCAAGCTATGGTGAAAGAGGTGATTAAGGCATTCAATAGACTTAATCTTAAAAGGGTGCAAGAAGAAAAAGAGGATGGTCGAGGCAATGCTAAGAAGTTGAAGGAAGATACCGTTAATTAACAATTGGAATTCGCTTTTAAAGGAGGAATGCCTAAAATGGAACCAGGTGTAAGTGGCCAAAAGAAGATAGTCAAGAAGGCTATGAGAAGGAAGAATTGTAAGGTATGTAAGTTAGTGGTAGCATGTATAGCAAAAGACATGGAGGAAAATGTTAAAGGTGGTTACATGGATGTCCTAGTGTTTAGCTATGATTATATGGTAGTGGTGGTTAGCCCTCAACAATCACAAAGGGAGCCATAATTTTTTTGAGTTGGAACTATCAAACGTTGGGACCACCCAAGACAATTTGTAATCTACAAACCCTAGTAAATTAGTTTAAGCTATCTATTATAATTTTTTTAGAGACGAAAAATGTAGAAAATAAGTTGGAAAGAATAAGAAATCTATAGTAATATAGAGGCTGCTATTAAGTTAAAAAGAGAGGAATAGCAAGGGATTGATGGAATGATGGAGTCTAAATCTAAGTTATAGAAGAACATTTTCATTTTCATGACTTTTTAGTTTAATTTTAGGATGATAATCCTTTGGGATGTATTGTTTGGCTTCATTCAGATTCAAAGTTTAAAAAATAAGTATGGTCATGGAATGTATTGAGGCACAAAGCATCATTCATAAAAGAGCCTTAGTTGTGTGCAGGTGATTTTAATACAATACTAGAAGCACATAAAAAATGAGGCAAAAATATCAAGGTGCTTAGTGGCTTTAGAGGTATTTGACATAAGCTTATAAGACTTGGGTTTCAATGGTCTAAAATATACATGGTCAAATAAACGTTTTGATGGAGTATTTGTGAAATAGAAGATAAATAAGGGCTTAGGCTCCATAGAGTGGAGAGAGAAATTTCCTCATTGTCAAATTTTTTAGAACCAACATTGGGTTTAGATAATGTGGCCTTAGTAGTGATACTTGATGGGAGAATAATGGGGTACTTGATAATTTTTCTTTGAAAATATGTTGTTAGCGGATGAGGAGTGTAAAATGTTATTTCTAAGAATTGGAAAATGACGAGTGATAATCCTTTCCAAGTATTGCTAAGTAATCTATGAAGCTGTAAAATAGTTTTAATTGCCTAAAGTAGACAACACTTTTCAAATAATAAGGTAGCAATTGAGGAAATATTGAAAAAGCTAGTAATGAGTCAAGATATGGAATTGGATGTTGGGTGTGAAGAGGAATTTGATGTTTATGATCAACTTGATGCTTTATAGGAATGAGAGGAGAGATTTCATCATCAACATTCAATAGTAAATTTCTAAAATAAAAATATGTTTTTTTTTTATCTACAGCACTACTTTATGTTGAAGAAAAAGTAATAAGGTTCTAGAGATTATGGATGAGAGGGGATGTTGGTTAGAAGAAGAAGAGTAAATTGCATAAGAATTTTAGAATTATTTTATACACTTCTTTAAATCCAATGGTGATAGAGACTTAGGTAATTGTTTGGAGTGGGTTAATAGCATTGTCTTGATAAAGATAAATGAGAGTTTATGTTATCCTATAATAAGGGAAAAAATAAGAAATGTAACTTATCAATTGAGAGGTTTAAAGAATCTAATCTTTATGATTAGCTTGATGCCTTATAAGAATGAGAGGAGAGATTTCATCATCAATGTTCAACAGTAAATTTCTAAAATAAAAGTATGGGATTTTTTTTCCACGGCTCTACTTTATGTTGAAGAAAAAGTAATAAGGTTTTAAAGATTATGGATGAGAGGGGATGTCGGTTAGAAGAAGAAGAGCAAATTGCATAAGAATTTTAGAATTATTTTATACACTTCTTTAAATCCAATGGTGATAGAGACTCGGCTAATTGTTTGGAGTAGGTTGATAACATTGTATCAATAGAGATTAATGACAGTTTATGTTATCTTGTAATAATGGAGGAAATAAGAAATGCGACTTTTCAATTGAGAGGTTTGAAGAATCTAATCTTTATGATTAGCTTAATGCCTTATAAGAATGAGAGGAGAGATTTCATCGTCAATGTTCAATAGTAAATTTCTAAAATAAAAGTATGGTTTTTTTTTTCCACAACACTACTTTATGTTGAAGAAAAAGTAATAAGGTTCTAAAGATTATGGATGAGAGTGTAGACATTAGTTAAAAGAAGAAGAGAAAATTACATAAGAATTTTAGAATTATTTTACACACTTCTTTAAATCCAATGGTGATAGAGACTTAGGTAATTGTCTAGAGTGGGTTGACAACATTGTATCAATAGAGATAAATGAGAGTTTATGTTCTCTTGTAATAGTGGAAGAAATAAGCAATGTTACTTTTCAATTGAGAGGTTTGAAGAATCTGATATTTATAATCAACTTGATGCTTTATATGAAAGAGAGGAGAGATTTCATCATCAATGTTCAATAATAAATTTTTAAAATAAAAGTATGGTTTTTTTTTTCCACAACACTACTTTATGTTGAAGAAAAAGTAATAAGGTTCTAAAGATTATGGATGAGAGTGTGGACATTGGTTGAAAGAAGAAAAGAAAATTACATAAAAATTTTAGAATTATTTTACACACTTCTTTAAATCTAATGGTGATAGAGATTTAAGTAATTGTCTAGAGTGAGTTGACAACATTGTATCAATAGAGATAAATGAGAGTTTATATTATCCTATAATAATGGAAGAAATAAGAAATGTGACTTTTGAATTGAGAGGTTTGAAGAAACTAGGTCCTGATGGTTTCTCTAGTGTGTTTCATCTAAGTTGTTGGGATGTTGTGGGTCCTTCAATCACTCAAGTAGTTTACTAGTTCTTTGCCTCAAGTGTTTGTCCATCTTCTCTAAACCTTTCTTATTTGATTATGACACTCAAAGTGTCTACTCTTGTAAAGGTTACCCAACATAGATTGATGAATTTCTGTAATTTTGTGATAAAACTTTTTGTAAAGTACTAATCAATAGAGTTAAACCTGTTCTTAATGAGAAAGTGATTTTGTCTTAGAACAAATTATTCATGATAATGTAATAATCATACAAGAGATTTTTCACTACTTAAAGAATCTTACAAGAGGGAAGAAAAGATTTTGCATCTTAAAGATAGACATGCATAAAGCCTATGATATAGAGTAGAATAGAATTTTCTATAAGAGGTTTTGAGAAGATATGGTTTTAAGGGAATCTATATTTGATGGGTTCTAATTTGTATTAAATATTAGAAATTTAACTTTTTGGGGAACAAAAAGGTTGCATGAAAAGTAGCCTTAATTGGGGCCTTAGACAAGAAAACCTTTTGTCCTTATATCTTTTTATCCTGTTAGCAGATGTTCTTTCATGGGATTCTTAATCAATAAAGTTTGACCACCTTTCTAGCCTTTTAATAAACAATACGTATTCTACACTTTCTTACATCTTCTTTGTAGATGATTTGTTGTTCTTTTTGGAAGAAATAGTTAAGGAAGTTAGTAAGCTGAGAGAATTGATTGCAACCAATTCTAGAGCTCTAGGATAAGTAGTGAAATTCCAAATATAGAATGTTTTCTACAATAGTAACATTTGAGTAGATTCAAAAAGGAGAATAGAGGGGGTATGGGAATCAGAGCTACTAATAATCTTGGTGTTTACTTAAGTCTCCCAACTTTACTGGGTAGGTAAAAAATTGAAGCATTTAGTTTTGTTAAAGGGAAGATTGTGAAAAAGTCATCACGTTAGGGATAAAGTCTATTAATCGAAGGAGGTTGTGAAATTCTTAGCAAAGCAGTTGCTACAACCATTCCCATGTACTATATGTCTTGTGTTCAATTCCCAATCTAGTGTTACAATAAAATCAACCAGCTTATAGCAAAATTTAGGTTGTGACCAAAGAGAGGACAAAGGAATATATGTTAGGTTAGGTAGAAGAAGTTGACAACAACAAAGGATTGTAGGGGTATAGGTTTTAAGTAACTACACTTTTTTAATCTAGCTTTGCTTACAAAATTAGCATAGAGATTGGAAACATTGCTTGATTCCTTAGAGGCTTGTTTTTTACAAGGGTTGTATTTCTTGGGTAGGGATTTTCGAGATGCTAAAAGAGGAAGGGATCTTAGGGGTAGCATAGTATTTAAAAGGGATGGGACCTATTGTTTAAGGGAAGTGTATGGAGAATTAGTATAGGGGAGCATGATAGAATCTGGCAAGATAGATAGGCCAAATCTTTGCTAGACTTTAAACTAAGTTTGAGGAGTATTGATGGAGATTCTTCTACTTAGGTAGCTAAGTTTATAGATAGAGAGTTGAGGACGTGGGAATTGAGGAATGTAAGAAATATGCTTACAAAAAATGAGAAATCAGCAATAAGAGCTGTACTTTCACATTTTAACCAGTAGCAAATGAAATCATATGGTAGTTTAAAAGATCCATTAAAAGTGCCTATCACTTAATTAACTCTCCGTAAAAGGAGGAATAGCAAGTAAGAGCTTCACCTTCATCTCATATTTTGAGAAATAAATGGAAGGAAATTTGGAAATTGACAATGATTCCTAAAGTGTAGCACTTTGTTTAGTGTGTTGCTACTAATTCAATGCTTACCATAGCCAACCTTTGTGCTAGGAAGGTAACTTTAGAGATGACTTGTGTGTGGTAGAGTCAAGTGAAAGCCTTAAGCATTTGATATTATTATGTGATTGGGTGTCTTATGAATGGTTCAAGGCGATGAGTATCTTAGTAGAAAAAGAAAAGGTGAAGTCTTTCTTAGATTATGCATAGGTTTTCGGATGAAGAGATAAATAGTCATAAAAATGGGGTAAGCTATCAAAATGGAGCAGGTGTAAAAGTCTCTTTAAAGGGAGTAATGGTAGGTCATAGGCAAACAAATTTGATGGTATATGGCAAAAGGAAAGGCTTGAGTATAGCTTATGAAAGTGAAAGATCAAAACATGTTATTTTCTAGTTGGATGCTTTATGGAATCGCCTATGGAATCAATTGGTTTAGGAGTGATTGACCAGGATGTGAAGGGTAAAGTGATGTATGCCAAGCTAATTTAACCTATGTACCTACTCCAAAAGCTGCGAATGTAAGGCCTATATTTTAACTTTTAAAACAATGAAGTAGATGCAACTACATCTAGTTACTTTCTTAATGACTACATGTTAATGGCCAAATAAATGTACATGGAAGACCAACTATTATATTAGACCTCTATTCCTTATCTCTAAGAGGTTAAAACTAATCTATGTAATGTGAAAGACTTTTATTGTATGTTTTTTTTTAAAGAATAGTTAATCAAGCCACAAATTGAGTAGCTTCTTGTTTTAAGAAGAGAATCTATTCTTATGATTAGTGGATGAACACTCCATTCTCTCTCTTGAAGCTACTAGAGTCAAATTTTGCTTGTTTCGCTGCTAGTTTAGCTAGCTCTTCTACATGTACATTTCTTAAGAAATGCTGATAATGAATAATCTTATTTTGATGGCCCAAAATAAAAAAGAGTACTAGTTCTTGCAAAGAGCTACTTCTATCAATATATCCATTTTTTACTAGAAGATTTTCCCTTTTGTTGTGCTTCCTCCTATTTAGAGATGAAGCCACAACTTCCTTATAGTAAATGTACAACAAAAGGAAACGTTTTCTATGATATTAGCCAAGAACATAACCAATTTACATGAAGAATGATTAATTTGAATGTCAAGGATCACAATAATTGATTGGATTATTACAAATATTAAGGATATAAACCTTTCTAGTGCATACACCAAATTTTGCTAGAGATAGAGCCAAACTAATTAGAGAAGCCAACAATTGAAAACCATTAGTAATGAAAATAGTGATGAAAGACATTTTAACATAGGTTTGGTGCCATATACCTAATTTTTGACATAGTATGGATGGGATCAATATTGTAGTCTTGAAGAACTTGACTTTAGAGTTATGAGAACCATAGATAACCTATTTTTACCCCACTTAAAAATTGAAAAAAATAAGAAAAAAAAATCCTTAAGTGAAAAACATTGAAAAATTCAAAATATAAGACATTTTAATGATAAAAATTAAAATTTAGGCTTCACTAGATCAAAAATGACTTTTAGGTCTTCAATATGCATATGCGATTTAATAAAAATAGTGTTTCAAGTTAAAAGGGGCTTTATTTTATGAAAATTGTTGAGTATAAAAAAATGTCTTGATGATAACAAAACACTATGTTAAGTTATTAATAAGTTTATTTAGTATGCACTTAAAGGTAAGAGATGTTATAAAAGTCAAGTTATGGAACAAACTTTTAGAAAACTAGAAGCACAAGCTTTGAAATTAATGTTAATAACTAAAGTTAGAGACTTTACATAAGAAGTAGATAAGTTAGAAATTGAAAGCTTAGCCAAAAGCATTAATAGTAGCTCAAAGCATAGACGTAAATTTAAGCTGATTATACAGATAAAAAAGAAGTAAAATGAAACCATAAGCTAAACAAGAACCAGATTTAGAACTACAACCACAACCAAAAGTGAGATTAAAACTAGAATGAAAATGCTAAATGCAAGCAAAAAAAAATCAAAAGTTGAATAAATAAGAAGCTCTATAGTAAAAGTAAACAAAAAACAAAAGCAAACTAGAAGAAGAAGCAAAGACAGCAACAAAGACAAAAGCATATCTATTGAAGGCCTAACACTACGAGTTAAATGTATTAGACAATATATTTTATTAAACACCCATGAAAAATAAGATATTAATGGAAGGAAGTAATATGTAGATATATTATTAATTGAAGCAAATGAATATTACAATGGCCACTTCCTTATAAAGCTTATGAAGAAAAAGGAAAAGCTAAATGAACATAAGAGATATTCTTAAAGGGACATATTATGAGCATTAGCAATCATAACGACTAATATCATATAATGAAAAAAGGAAGGTTTAGCAAACATATAATGGATGCTTACATATTGACGCCATGGAGAATAATAATATAAAGAGTTGCATGGAGACAACATAGGATGCATGAAAAAGGTGAAAAAAAAATATATTATTTTATGCTAGAGAGTATTGTCATTATTGTTTTATAAAGTTATTGTGCTAAAATCATAAAGAGTTTTTCTATCCTCCTTAATTAAGTCACTGATCTCTTTCAAGTTAGTGGTATAGTTATTTGAGAGGATAATGAAGGGATTTTGTAGACTTACATAATCCTAAGATATAGCTAATGAGGCAAGGTAAAGTCATAGGAGCTAATAACTTATGACATAACTTGTACACCTCATCTTGATTCTTTCAAGCAAAACATGCCATTGTAGATGCTTGGATGCTTAGCCATAGGATGGAGAGGATTAACTTACAAGAATAATCTCCATAAATTGTTGCCTAATCTTCTCACCTCTTACTTTATTTATTTTATGTAGTTTGTTTAATTATTATATTACTCTTTAGTATAAGATTAAGTGCTTTTTTCGAAAAAGGTATTAACTTTTGACAGAAAGATCAATTTTTATAAAAAAGAAAATCATTCTAAAGGGGGTTACTAAATGGCATATGATCAAATATTGATTAATGTAACTTTTTTGATAGCTTTAGTCTTTCTTTATGGAAGTGTAGGAGGAAAACATATGTCCAAGCAACTTATTACTAAGCATGAATCATTATGGAAAATGAAAATAGAGAAGTTCCTAATACAATAATAGTTGATGATGTCCAAAATGCATTATTGAATTTAAGGGTGTAATATATCCTTCTAAATCCTATATCACCTTTTGAAGTCAATTTTATCATGTAAAATTGTCGAAACAAATTTAGGACAAGCAAAGTGCAGTATAGGAGAAAGTTACAAGGTCGATGAGCTACTAGAATTATAATATGTAGATAGTTTTAAACCAAGTCTCATTTGAACTTGAAATAGTTATTTCAAGCAAAAATCGAACTTTTTTTTTTAAACCAAAATAAAAATTAAACTTCAAAACTGTAACAAATAGAAAAAAAAAATAAAATACAAAGAAATAAATTAAGGCATAGTGTGAAAAAGGGGTTTTTATTGTTATTAGGAGATAAATTAAATATTACAAGAGTTAAGGGCAAGTTGGGAATATTGAAAAGTCCAAATTTAGTGTTACAAAAAAGCACCCCTCTCTCCTCCCAAAAGACTCATTAGACTTTCATTGTGTTATAAAGCAAGGCACTCTTAAAGCAAAAAATACGAGTCCCAACAGCAAGGCATGGATCCTTAAGGCCTTATTTGATTCATTAAATCATTGAATTGATTGTAGCTCTTTTGTTAGTGCAAGAGGAAAGCTTTAGTGGTGGAGTTATCATAGGCACAACCTTAAAGCTCTTAATGGTTTGTGATTTGATAATTATTGCAAAGTGCAGGAATGATTCTCAAAACTCAATTTTTGCTTTTCAATGTGTAAGAGGTTGATTGGATTAGAAGGTTGTATAAGATCTCTCTCTCTCCAGGGTTTCTATGAGCATTAAGGTAATGTCTTCTTTCCCCTCGCAATCTTGACCCTTTTATGTAATTATTAAATTTCATTGTTTTGTGGAGTCATGAGCAAGAATTTTTTATTTAGTGAAGGAATTTATGGTGCTATAAGTTGAGTTTTCGACTAAAGATTGAATCCAAGGTTAGAGAGAGTTATTTGTAGAGAAAAGAGAGAAGAAGATTCAAGAGATGAGAATGTGGTTAGGAAATGCGGGCATGATCCTAGATCGTATTCCTTTTGTAAAAATTAGATGCGAGAAAATTTGAGAAAAATTCAAGATGAAGAGATCATGACCAAGTTACACGGTCGAGATCTAAGACCATGGAGTTTTTAAAGAAAAATATGGTTGAAGTACATGATCGTGATCTAGTAGTATAGTCTTGAGTGTTGGTTTTTGATTGGGATCACCAGCGTAATTAGTAACCTTAGACCTTGAAGTCGGCGTAATCCTTCTTTCTAACTGAAGCTTAATCTAATTAGACCCAGAAATCTTGTCTAAAACCTTTAGAAAACCTATGAAAAGCTATAGATTGTTACTAAAGTGAATTTTATTCATCTTTTTATTATAGATTATTCTCTTAAGTTAGAGTAAATCAAGTTCTACCATTGGATTTTAGGTATGTCACACTATGTGTTTCTTGTAATTGCTAGGTTAAAATTTATTCTTATTCTTATATGTACAAAGATAGACTAATTAAATATCTAGCTTAAACATTGCTTGTTACTTATGTGTCGTATTGAGACTAAAATTCAATTTTCTATTTTTCTTAACTTGGTTTAAGTTAAACCCAATGCCCATTTATTTTAAACCCATGACAAGAGTTAAGAAAAAGCGATTTCTTTTGGTTTTGTTAAATTGGAGTTGCTACCTGGTGAAACTAGGAAAAATTGAGTAAATTAAAATGAACTAGGTAGATTGGCTAAATTTAGCTATTGGTCTACATTTTGATAACCTTTCAAAAAAGTCTAAAAGAAAGCAAAGATGACCAGCTCGGGAGCTAACCTATTAAAACTCTAAGGTTACCACATTAAAATACTAATTTAGGCTTTAACTTTAAAATACCCCTTAAACTTAGAGGAAACATTTTTTTTCTTTTTAATTTTTTCCTTTTTCTTTATTAGTTTATAAGTTTTTGTTTTCTAAGAAAAGAAGGAGATTTTTTTTTTTTTTATGATTGCTCTACAAGTGCCTTTGTATTCCCTATTCAAAATTAAACTGTCATATTTCCTTTTCGTAAAACATTAGTGGTTTGGTTCTTTTTAATTTTGAAAACTAGTTAGGTTTATATCATTAATCAATTTGATTTTGGAAAAATCTTAAGACAAGACCCTAATTTTATTTATGTTGACCTAATGAAAAACTCTAATTAATTCTATATTGTTCTTTTAGAAAATGATGATTGTATTTCTTTTTTATTCTGAAAATATTCTTTTAGGTGGTAAAACCTTATTTTTCACTGAAAACATAGTTTCCTAAAGGATAATGTTGCTCATTTTCTTTTTACTTTCTTTTCGTAAAAGCCTATAGTATCTATCGAAAAAGAAAACTATATTCTTTTTTTTAAGAAGAACTCTATAGAAAATAATTGAAGAAAAACTTTTTTTTTCTTAAAGAATTCTACTTCAAGAAAATTATTTAAGAAAAACATTTATTATTTTTCATTTTTTTGAATTTTTTATTAATTTTTTTTAGTAGGCCCTAATAAGCCTAAGGGTGATGGTTACCCTATATCTCAAGACTACATAATGCCCCTAACCTATTTTCTATCTTTATTACTTATTAAATGTATGCTTTACTCATCCTTAAGTGGTGGTTACCCTATAACACCCATGGAATACACATGCCTTTAGCCCCATAATAAACTAAACATGCAAACTAATAAATAAATAAAGATCAAACATAGGCTAAAATAAGTCGCACGTAGGTCAAAGGCAAGTCATGTGAGTCACACGAGAGAGAAAGAGCACTAATAAGGGTAGCTTCACATAACTTCTACAATGGTTGCAAGTGGCATTGAGAGAAGAAGGGCAAAAAAAAAAAAAAAGTTAGAAAGCAAAGAAACAAAACTCAAATAAGCAAATGAACCAATAAAGTAAATAAAAAACAAAACTATATATAAAAGTTCTAATCCTAGATTAGACAGTGGTTGAAGATGGTTTCTTGGTGCTTTGATGGTAGTTACGTGTGGGATTAGGAGAGGAAGTTACTTTTGTTTTAAGTGATTGTTCATCATATGGAGTAAAGTGGAAGTTCCTATTTATAGATATCATGGTTGAATCAAGGATGAAAAATATTAAATGCAAAATGATTTTCTTCCATTTTTGGATTAATTGAATCTAGATGATATGCAATGCTAAATTTAAAGCAATGCATGGAAAACACGATCAACATGAGCCAGGAGTGTGCTAAAATGTGCTTAAGTGTACCAATTGCATGCAAGCATGTACGAAGGTGTACCTACTATACTTAGAAGTGAGTTGGTGAATGATATAACATGTAACATGGCAATGATGTGGCATGACATAGTGATGACATAATGACATATCGAGTGATGTAGTGAATGAGGTAGCAATGATATGGCACCATGGTAGGTGACATGGTGATGACATGGCATGGTGACATGATAAGTGATGTGCTCATGATGTAGCAATGACATGGCATTGTGGTGGATGATGTGGATGTATGTACCAATGAAGGATGGTGAGGGAAGAAAATGTATCACCGTTCATGGATTAAACCTAAGATCTCTAGCTTTTAACCCAAACCCTTGACCAAATGAGCTATTGCTTCATTCTTATTATATTTTAACAAAAATAATATTTAATATATTTCTATGCCAATTTTTAATGAGAGGCCCAATGAACATCAATCCCCAAAATCGGTCAAAGCCTTTTCAATTTAGATGAAACCAGTTCATCTCTACATTTAATTGTTTGATCTACTAGGCACACGTCAAAATTTATTTTCAAAAATTGATTTATTTGATAGAATTACAGGTATGGTTTTACTTAATGCTTAGCTTTGTTTAAAATTTAAGTCTAATTGAGGCACAATTTGATGCTATGATGAACTTAAATTGTCTATTTTCACAATATTTTGAAAAATAAGCAAGTTAAAGCTAATTAAAATTTTCTTTTTAATAAAATGTTTGTTTTTGCTAAGAAATTGTAATTCTATCAAATCGCAAATGACTATTTAACTTCTATTTGAGCCCTTTGACCTTGAAAAACTAAAAGACCGTTAAAATGAAACCTAATGACCCATATTTCTCTAAAATACTATATTTTCTATTTTTTCCATATTGTTATTTTTTTATATATTTGCATTTTTTCGATTTTTTAAAATTTTTCCATCTTTCTTTCCTATGTTTCAAACTTTTCTTTTGTTTTTTTTTGGGTGTTTTTCTAAAATAAAGCCTTTTATTAGAGTGGTAGATCCTTACGAAGTAATCCAAATGATCTTTGTGATGTATTGTCCCTAGTAGAGCTTTACTTAGAAATAATCTAAGGTAGATCTACGTTGATTAGATGGGGCCTAAAGTGGTACGCCTAACGTAAGATTATAGAGGGGCCTATAGAAGCATACCCAACCACTAGGATGTTGATTTAGTTTGTGTTTTGATAGGGGTTACAAGGACCTCTATTGTAAATTGTGTATTGGCTAATTTAACGATGACTAAATAAATGTGTGTTTTACCTTTCTACACTTAAATGCTTGTGTTTATGCTATGAATATTTTCCCATGCACATGTGGTTTTGTGTTATATATTGAGCTTCGACTCAATCTTCTTTTGTTCTACAATTGTAGCTTAGAAGGTTAGTTGTAGAAACCTCGTTAGTTATAGTTATCTGACTACCTATGAAAATTTTACTAGATATGAGGACAAGGGAGATAGTTGCAATTAAAAAGACTCATATGACAAAAGTTATTATTACTACTACAATGATTATTATTGTAGACGCCTTATTTTTGCCATTTTATTTTAGTATTTTTATTGAGCTAAGTTAACGAAAAATAAAAAGAAAAAGAAAAAGAAAAATAAAAAATAAAAATGAAGAAAAATAAATAAAGATTAAAAAACGAAAATTAAATTAAAAAAGAAGAAGAAGAAAAAAATTTAAAAAAATAAAGTATCAAGTCAAGTTAAGATGAGTCATTTGGGATCGAATCTAATAATAGTGCATGTTCAATTTAATGAATTCTATGTCATTAAAAGATCAGGCTTCATTAAAATACTTTAGTCCAATCCATTATAAAGTGGATTTTATCTAATTTATATTGAGCTAAAATAAACTTAGGGTTTATTAAATGGATTATTGGGCTAAATCAAGTTGGACTAAGTCAAGCTTGAAAGATAGAAAGCTCAAATCAAAATAGTGTTTTCAGAAATTAGGTCAAATCTTTAAAGAATCTAAATTGTATCTTCCGTATCTGGGATTTGTTATCGTATCTTTTGTATCTAGTATTTATTGAGATCAAATCCATATCTAATAAGATACAAAATATTCAATTGATTGGCTTATAAATAGGAATTTAGCGGTGAAGTTTAACATGATTTTTTACAATCCCTATCCCATAATACAAACAACTAACTCCACAAATACGACTACTACACATCTTACCACATGAAAGCTCTATAACCCAATGCCTATTCTAACAAACATTGCTAACCATTCATTGACAATACAATCAAGCATGTATAACCACTTACATTCAGTCAACACTACTACAACTAACTCACTATACAGCTATACGCCACTCACTCTATACGTAATCTAACACTGTAGAACGTACACACGATCCATACGCAATGTTATAGCATAGATCACATTGAATACGATCTACAGCCATCAATACAATGCCTTACATGCATACAATAAATTCCACGAACGTAGTCAAAGCAATCACGATACGATGAACATGAATACGTCAACTAAGCACAACTCGACATGTTTAGCATAGGTTTTTCTTAATTATATTTTTTAATTGTCATATTATTCATTGTATTTTTTTTTTTAATTTTCAATCTTTTATAATTTAGTTAAATTTCATTTTTTAGTTGA
Source organism: Lumnitzera racemosa (assembly GCA_024138005.1). NCBI lineage: Eukaryota > Viridiplantae > Streptophyta > Magnoliopsida > Myrtales > Combretaceae > Lumnitzera > Lumnitzera racemosa. The sequence continues at coordinate 57,597,006 of JAMXBC010000012.1, forward strand.
AATATATATATATATATTTTTAAAAGTATATATCTTTGCTTCGAGATCCATATCTTTAGGGAAGATATTTTAAAAAATATCTTGCAAGTAGGATTTAGGAAAAATATTTTTTGATACAGTGATTTTTTAAAAAATAAATAAATAATATTAACAAGAGTTTTTAAAAAGATTTAGTTAGTTAGATTTATTTTTTAAACTATATTCATGAAATTAGATCTTTTAAGTTTTTTTTTTTTTAAAAATAATAATTTGTTAAATAAAAGTAAATCTGGCACAATTTTCAAAAATAAAAAATCCACCCACTAAATGTTTTATGAAAAATAAACTTTGTTGGTTTAATCCTAACTAATAGGTATGTAAGCACTTTCTAGGCAATTATATAAAAAAAAAATTTTATCTTTTTTCTTAAAAATTTAATAATAAAAATAATAAAAAATTCATTTTAGTTAGGTTTTATGTATCTATATATATTTTAGTATTTTTAGGAAATAAAAATAAAAATAAATCCCATTAAATTTTTTCTTTTATTTTTGTATGGTGACTTAGTCCTAATAAGTTAGCCCTTGATCTCAGTTTTTTTTTTGTTAATTTTCTAAAAATCATTTTTATTTGTAAATCTGTAGATTAATGGCCAAATTAAGGTTTTCCCTTCCAAAAACCTTAATTTTATTTTTACTAGTTGAATTAGTTGGCATCTCTAATTTTGTAAATATTTTTTTTTAGAAAAATGTTTCCTTAATTTATTTTTGAGTAATTTATTTTAAGAGGGTTATGCATAATATAAGTTAAATTAGGAGAAATAAAATAAAACTCGACAAAATTGGTGGCTTTATTAAGGACGCTAGTAGGCTAGCCATGTAAAAATAAAATTTTTTTAATAAGTTTGCATTTTTTTTATTTCTTTTTATATTTATATTGTAAAATAGTTGTACTAATTGGTTTTTAGTGATGTAGGCTTTAAGAAAAAACCTAGCCTAATGAGCCCATATTAGAGATTTTGGAGGTTTTATTTATGAACAATCATTTGTACACTTAAATGTGGTCGGACTTAGGCTACCTTAAGAACTTAGGATGGGTTATCATTGTATAGCCCTCAAGTTACTGTGGCATTTACCCCCTCTTAGCAATGATAGTCAAGCCTACTCAAGCTTCAATGTAGTCTAGTAAATTTTTCTCTAGAAATGCTTGGAGCTACAAAGCTTAAGACTTGTAAATCCTACCCTCCTATATCATTTTTCTAAAAAAGGGTAGTCATTTTTAAATTACAAGAAAATTTTATCATTACAATTCGTAGTCAATCTACTAGAGGATATGTATAGATTGTAGTTGGAGATATTGACTTGATAAGTAGGGGCCAAACTGGCAAATCTATGAATTCAACCTACTCTTATGGATATAATAAAAGTTGCATAGTTCCAGGAAATCAAGAGTAGAATGGAACAAGGTAAGGTAACTAAATTCAACATTGATGATAAGGGAATTTTGAGATATGGAAGCATGCTATGTTTACCAAACCAAGAAGAGCTTAAGTAAGAAATTTTAAGAGAAGCACATCACTTTGGGTACTCTATTCATCTTGAGAGCACAAAGATGTACAAGGACTTAAAGAAGCATTATTGGTGCAATAATATGATGCATGAACCCATAGAGCATCCTTCTAAGTGTACCACATGTCAAATGGTAAAGATTGAGTATAAAAGATTAGTTGGCGAGTTTTAACCTTTGCCTATCCTAGAGTGGAAATAGGAGATGTGCAATGTTGGTGAATTTTAGGATGAGGGAAAATCTTACAAAAGAAAGTAAAATGCTTGGTATTAGGGCTAGTTCGCTATGGCCACTTTGATGCTTAAGATAGTAAGGTGACTTTGTATTGAAAATATGAGTAAAAAGTATTAGAGTACCCTTATAGAGTTTCTTTCCAATACTTATAGGAGGTTATAATGTCTAAGGCAGTTGTCGAAATAACTGTTATGATACGTGCAAGCTTCTTGATTTGACATCTTCCCTAACATGTAAGGATAGCAATTGGTTATGTAATATAATCGTGCTTGTAATAACCATTTGTACCATGGACTTAAATTCAAACTAGAAATAGTTTTGTGCTACTAGGCAAAAATATTGTGTGTCATCTATCCTGTGGTATGCCGAGAGGTTTGATTACCTAACCTATTAGCAACTAAATTAGTATGTATATTAGGTGAGCAAAAACTGACTATCAACATTTTCTCCCTAATTCCTGTATCCGAGTAATTGATAAAGGGAGTTGCATATATATATATTGTACTAGAGACTGAGTGGAGGAATGATTCTTTAGATTAATGCCGAGTAAGATTGGAAGTAAGATGGATTACATCGCAGTCAAAAGGTCACAATTTCTAAACGCAAGCTTGTTTGAGAAACCAAGAGGTTAGAGGCATGACATCTATCTGCTAGGTCATCATTTTGTTGTAGGCCTAATAACTATCACAAAGTTGTCAGCCATCAGATTTCTATCATGAAACATGCATCACCAATCTACGTGATTACCAAATCAAGTGATACATGTAAATTACTTTACACTTTCAAAGCATGTTTAGGCATAGAATTGATCATAAATGTGATTTAATTTTGTAAATTTGGTACTTAATTGAATAAAATAATAATTTCAGGTAAATCATGAGCAAAGAGAAGAAGTAGACACAAGAATAACAACTTTCAAATTAGTTACAGTCGCAAAGAAGAAGTAAATAGAAGCATCAATCACGGGCATAATAATAAAGCAATGACGAATCTACTTTGGTTACGCCCTCAATCACAACCGTGATCAAGGAAAGTTTTATCAATCCCCCTATCAATCACGGCCATGATTGAATAGCAGAAGGATGATCATGGCCATGGTTACGGGTTTGATGAGATTTAATAATATGACAAGGAGTTCACGGCCTTAATAATGGCTGTGATTGGTGAAGAATAATTTCTTTTGAGACTATCACGCCTCGATTCATGGGTGTAATAGGAAGGGGCACAACTATTTGTTTCAGCTTTTCCACGTGGACCAGTACATGGGAAATGTCAAGTGGTGTCGTAAAGGGGTAATTTTGAGTCTTTTGACTAAGAGAATATAAAAAGCTACCGCAACTCGTGGAGGGGGGGAATTCTTAGCAGATATCAAATTTGAGGAGAGTATACATCATTTAAATCAACACATCACCTGCCTATGCACATCTACATTTTTTTACCCATCCTTGTATTAGTTTGTATCTTGTATCATTTCCTATATGTGTATTGTATTTTTCCCAGAATCACTCAAGAGAGATGATTGGAATTCATTGTTCGTATATTCATCAAACTTCTTCAGTGGAATAAAAAGGGGTTTTTGTCGTTGTTTTATCATATACAAGCAATTCGTTAAGGTTGCTTCATCAATTAAGATGATCGAGTGCTTGAAAAAAGTAATTTCCTAACGTTTGTTAATTGTGATGAATGACATTTAATGAATTTAAGTATGGTATTGTGCACGACATTAACTTAGTATGGATTTCAATAGAATATGTCAAGAGACAGTTATATTGAATAGATCTAATTCATTAGAACAACTTACTTCTGATAATAGAGATTTTATTAGGAAAGTTGTTGCATCCTTAAGAGAATCAGTACTTTAAATTGACATCAATGCAATCTTAGTTGACTGTTAATTAGGGAGAGATTCCAATAGACACAATTAGGATTAGAAGAAAGTAGTTTTGAGAAGAACGCTTATATACTGTAATTTCCTGCAATTAACAAGTATTAGGATGAAATGTAATTTGGTAAGATTATATTAAATGATGAAGCAAACTTGCATATTATTTTGTATTTTTGTAACTAGTCTTGTAATCATTGCATTGTTCTCTTTAGATTGTAGATTAGTATAGTTTAGTTAACATTTAGAATCTTAATAAATGATCACTTGATGAAATTGATTGCTAGATAATAGGAAAAATTATTAAGTACTAGTGTTTGAGTCATTTTCCCAGTAGAGATGACTCTATACTCATCCGTGCTATAAAACAATAAGTATACTTGCCTATCAAACCGAGTTAAGGATAGAATATAGGTTTTTAAATTCTAAAACTTGGAAGCTCTGTTTTGAGACAATCATCAGGGTAAATCATTACTGGTAGAAGCAAATTTGTAGTTACAAGGACGAATTGTCCATATATAAAGTACTATTCACAATTAGAATTCATTTCTCTATTTGCATCTTAAACTTTCATTCGCTTTCTCATCTTTAACCTCGCATTCTTCGACTTGTGTTATATCATTTCGCACAACCTTTTAGGTATGGTTTGTAGCATTGCTCATTAACTTGTCCTCTCTTATTCTTAGGCAATAGAAACTAAGGCCACCTCCACTACACCCCATTACAACCACCCCACCCCCCCCCCCCCTCCCTTCCCCCAAAAAAAATATAAGGAGCGAGGCTACATGTCCTTCGGGTGGTTCGATCAATAGTATAGAGGTATGGTGGGATAAACTTGCTCAGATTAATAAGCTTCCTATAGAAATTGTTATGAGTATAAAGAAAGGAAGTCTATGGCAAGATATCCATACAATACTATAGCATACTTTCACGACTCTCTAGATGGAATTGTTAGTTTTGCTAATAGAGTTCTCATCAAGAAATACTACAGGTACTAGCAAGATCTTCTTGGGACATGGAGTTTGAGGAGGCCGAGACAGGAGGGGAGGGTTTGTTTCCTAAGGGAATGTGAATTCCATATATATTTGAAGTATTTGGATTTTGGGATGTATTTCCCTTTCTTAGTGTTTGTAAAGGGATTCTTCAACTATTTCAGAGTCGTGCCGAGTATATTCTAACTAAATACATACAAACTCTTAGCAACTTTCAAGATAGTTTGCAAAGAAGTTGAGGTTAAGGCTACACCTCAACACTTTTGATATTTTTTCACAATTAAGAGGCAGCTTGATAAGTGGTACTTTGTTGTTGCAAGGCATGGGTGTAAGTTCATGGATGAGTTAGAATCTAAGATCTACAAGTGGCATGACAAAAGATATAGATCCAATGCCAAATAATGTAACAGTAGTGAGGAAAGTTTAGGAAAGGAAGAGGAGAAAAATGTTCTTCTAGGATGCTGAGAGAATTATACGGTATTATGTAAATAGAGACCCAATATTTTCTAAAAAAGATGGTATGCTAATGAATTACTGCCACTATTGCTACAAGACGAAAGCCGTTCTTGAGACTTGTGGGGGAAAATTATAGCCTTTAAGCCTTGTTCTATACGAAAAATATAAGTTCATCTTTCTCCCATGTTTATATTAGTTTTCTTACTTGTATTGTAGATATGGGTGCTAGTGAGGTGAATCCTACCAAGCTACTAGCCTAAGCCAAGGCCAAGGCTAATAAATCTAAGGTTGATAAGAGGGCAATTACCTCAACAACTACCATTTAGCTTGCTATCTCAAAGAAGGCAACAAAGGAAGCTATAGTGAAGTAGGCAACCATATAGAAGACCTCATGTCCTACCAAGAGGCAGAAGGAGAGTGAGAAGACACTACCAACTGAGGTTGTTCATTATAAAGAGCCTCCGGTTGAGATTATTCAAACTTCTATCAAGTCAAGGGATGATGAATGTCGAGAGACACATCTTGGTGTAAGGGTTGAGAATGCCACTATGACAGAAGGGTCATCCCTAATAGTAGAGGTAGCAATAAACAACAATAAAAGACCAACTCGTTGACTAACCAATTGCCAAAAAGTCTAAAGATTCAGACGAGAAGGTAAAGGAAGCAATGTGTAATAAAGCACTTGGCATCAATAATGTTGAATTCATCCCCAATAAAGAGGTTGGCGAGTACGACATCCTGTATTAAAACCATACAATTCTAGATACTAACTTAGCCTTAGGAGACAGGATAATGTCCTTAGCTTTAATGGAAAGAGTAATTCTTCCTAAGGATAGAGATTTTGCAAAGAAGCATGCTGATTAAGTCGACGGTTGCAATAAAGCCCATATCACAGCCAAATTGTATGATGCAAGTATCTATAACCATTACTTTTAATTTTTGAATTCGTTCAGGTTACTAACTCATATCTTTTTCCAAATGAGCAGTCATATTCTAACAGCTTTAGATGAAACCGATAAAGAGGCAAATAAGGTAATATTCTTGGTTGTATTCATGTGTTGTTCCAAATCATTCCTGATTATGTTAAATAAATCTATTATAGAGAGTTAAGGATGCATAAAATGCATCGAAAGCCTAAACTGTATCGAAAGCCTAAACTGTTGTTGCTAAGAACGCAAGGATAAGGGTTGAGATTAACGTGAGAAAGCTCTAAGAAGACCTTTCTACCAAGAAGTTAACACATGCTCTTACCGTTGATGAAGTCTTAAGCCTGCAAGCCAAAATGGAAGAGTAGTACAAAGAGTTTAAAGGCCTAAAAGAGGAGCTGCAGAAGAAGAAAGAAGAGTACTGGGGCCTTCGATTGATGAGGTACTCGATGTAGTCACTTCTAGTTGGTAGTACAAGAGACTCTTGAGGAAGAAATTGTTGGAAGTGGTCTAAGTGGCAAGAGAGGAGATCTTGAAGCTTCACCCTAATTACGATCTCTCTCCTGATTACGATCTCTCCTACCTTGACTTTGCTAATGTCAATGATCAAGTTAACATTACCAACGAAGATGAAAGCGACAAGAAAAGTGTTAAGACTTTAAATCAAGGTGACAATAAAGCACAAGCCAAGGAAATTGCCTACTTTGAGACCCCAGTTACCGAAGAAGCCATAACCATTAATCTAAAAATCACTTTTATTAAATTCGAGAGTAGGCCATAGGATTTCTATTATATTGGCACATTACATTCTCATGCAATTATCAATCAAAATATCTTTAATACAATACCGAGTGCTTGCCCTTGTTGAATGAAAATACTTTTCATACGAGTCTCTAATATGTTTTATTTTACGTAATGCATTTTCATGGCGTGTGTGGTATACGTGTGTTGTTTCATGCCCTTATTCATCAACATGTTTTATTTCATATACTAGTTATTTCTCGGCATGTTTTATTTCATATGTTAGTTATTTCTCGACATGTTTTATTTCACATGCTATTTGTTTATTGGCATGTTTTACTTCACATGCCTAACTATCTCTTGGCATATTTTATTTCACATGCCTAACTATATCTTGGCATATTTTATTTCACATGCCCATTCTATATGTCTTTATAGATAGTCTGTTAATTGTTTGAGGTGTGGACTAGCCGCATTGCTTGGCAATAAGGTTAATTTGTATAGTTTGTTAACCACGTTAAGCTAAAACCTATATCAATTCATTTGTTGTGTAGCCTAAAACTCATTAATTTAGCAATCACAACGAAAACAGACAAATAGAGACTTTAAATATAATTCTCATAAGTAAGTACTATAGTCTTACAAACAAGTTAGCTATCGCCAAATGAGTTGTGATAAAAATTATCCAATAGATTAATTGAAATGTAATTTCAAATTCTCAGCATTCCAAGCTTGAGGGATGATAGATATATCCAACCTCTCCAGTCAATAGAGCCCCTCACTAACAACTTCAAGAATCCTGACAGGATCCTCTTAATTCGCATTGAGCTCTCCTTAACTTACTTGTGCACCAGTAGCTTTTGTCTTGCCGCAAACTAGATCTCTAGGTTGGAAAACCTTATGCTTCACTTTTTGATTGTAATACGCCGCCACTCTATGTTAGTATGCTGCGACCCTAGCTCTTACAATATCTTTAATTTCATCAATAGTATACAGATTCACTGTTAGTCTAACTTGATTAAGCATAACGTCGAAATTATGCATCTGCAGATTAGGTAAGTCCAATTCAATCGGCAACATGGCTTTTGTACCATATGCTAACCTAAATGGTGTCCCTCTTGTCATAGTTCTATGAGTAGTTCAATATCCCTTAGGACATTTGGCAATTCAATTGCCCATTTCCCCCTAACTTGATTTACTTTCCTTCTTAAGCCATTTAATATGATCTTGTTAACGACTTTGACTTATCCATTCGTTTAAGAGTATGCTATAAATGTGTAGTTAAGGGGAAAGCCATACTTCTCACAAATGCCTAGAACTTATTGTTATCAAACTATGGGCCATTATCTATGAATATTGTGTAAAGAATTCCAAATCTTGATGTGATGGAACCGAAAATGAATGCTTCCACCTTCTGTTCAATGATCTTCGCCACCACCTCAGCCTTAGCCCATTTGGTAAAATAATCTACAGTCACAGTGACGAATTGTTGCTGGGTGGTAGATTTCGAAAAGGGTCCGAAGATGTCTAACCCCTACTAGGTGAATAGCTAAGGGCTAGTCAAGTTACAAAACTCAATTGCATGTGCATTACTTGGTGACATATGCTTTTGGCATTATAGACAGTGTCGGACAACATCCTTTATATCTTCTCTCATAGTCGGCTAATAACAGCTAAGTCACAGTGCTCGAATATACAGTGTTTGCGCTTTTACGTGGTTACTGCATATGCTACCGTATAGCTCAGATAACACCCCTTAAGCCTCTCTTGGAGAAAGGCATCAAGGTAGGGTTGAGATATGTTACGAATATACAGTTGACCATCAATCAACATATAGTTTGTAGCTTAGTAAGCCAATCTTCACACTTCTTTTTTATCGTTAGGGAAAGTACCATCTGTTAGATAGTTTACTAAGGAATCCATCCATGATTCTTCTCTCGGACAAGGAGGCAACTTACAGTACTGTGAGAGAATAAACAAACTTTTTTACAGAAGAAACTCAATGAAAAGTTTCTCGCTCAACTCAGGGAATGTCATACTAGCCAATTTGACAACTTATTGGCTGCAATATTCTTACTTCTCATAATTTTGAGAATGGAGAAAGATTAGAATTCTTCTATAAATGTTTATATCACCAATAAGTACTTGCTCATCTCTTCTTCTCCTGCCATGTAACTTTTGATGACCTTATTTACTACTAGTTGGGAATTAGAGAACACTTTGAGTTTCTTGGAACTAATTTCTTTTGTCATTTTTAGTCCAGCAAATAGAGCTTCATACTAAACTTCATTGTTCTTGGCTAGGAATCTGAATTTCAAAGTATAATGAACTTTGATACTATGGGGGCCTTAAAGAACTAGGCCTACATTAATTCCTTCTCATGTTGAAGAACCATCAACATAAAGGAACCATATAGGTTTCTCGGCTACCTCCATACAATCTTCCTTACCAATGAATTTGGCTACAAAATCCGCCAATACTTGGGCCTTTATAGCCCTTCTGGGTTTATATTGTACATCATTGGAATTGAGCTCTATGACATATTTCATCATCCTCCTCGAAGAATCAAGCCACTACAATTCTTACCACAATGGGTAATCAGTGAGAATAATGATCAAGTGAGCTTCAAAATATAGCTTCAACTTTCTTATTGGGAGAACCACTGCTAATACAAATTTTTCAATCTTTGTGTACTAAAACTTTAGCCCCTATAAAACATGACTCACGTAGTAAATGAGTCAATGTTCTTTGCCATCAATTTATACCAATACAGAGGAAGGAGCTTGGCAACTAACTAACAAATACAAATATGACTTTTCTCCAAGAATGGGTAACGAGAGTATTAGGGGTAATGCAAGAAATTCCTTAAGCTTGTTGAAAGCTCTTTAAGATTTTAAAGAATTCTGTATACCTATCTATACTTCTTAACACGAATCTGTTAGGGTTGGCAATTCTTTCAATGAGTTCCTACACTTCTTTAACCATACAAGGTGATTTCATATTCCTAATGGCTTCAATCTTTCTTAGATTGGCCTCGATACCATGTTGAGTAACCATGTATCCAAGAAATTTCCCTGATATTGCTCCAAAGACGTATTTCTATGGATTGAGTTTCATGTTGTATCTCCTCAATGTAGTAAACGTCTCCTCCAAGTCGGCAAGATGCCGATCTTCGTTCATGCTCTTCATAATCATGTTGTCGACATATACTTCAACGTTTCTATGAATTTAGGATTTAAACATCTTGGTAATAAGTCTTTGGTATGTTGCGCTGGCATTCTTAAGCCCAAAAGGTATTACTGTATAATAATATCTTCCAAAATTGGTAATGAAAGACGTATGGACTTCATCCTCTTTGTCTATCTTGGTTTGGTCATAACCAGAGAAAGCATCCATAAAGGAAAGTAATATGTGTCCAATTGTTGCATCTACCATCTAATCAATTTTTGGCAGTGGGAAATAGTCCTTAGGACAAGCCTTGCTAAGATCCGTAAAGTCTATGTACATTCTCCCCTTGCCGTTAGACTTGTTAACTAGTACACAATTAGTTGGCCAAGTCAAATAAGGCTCTTTCTGAATGAATCCTATCTTCAATAACTTCTGGACTTCTTCCTCTATTGTTGCTTGTCTCTTTAGCACAAAATGCCTCTTCTATTGTTAGACCACCTTTACGTTCGGATCAATTTAGAGCTTGTATACCATAACTTCTCTTGGGATACCCGACATATTTGAAGGAGACCATGCAAACACATCAGTGTTGGCTTGTAAGAAGTTGATCAAACTTTGCTAAGTATTTGCTAACAAAGGTTTCTCAATTCTCATCATTTTCCTTAAGTCGTACCCTAAAGAAATTTTCTCAATATCACTCTCGGCATTCTTGATGCCGATTGACTTACCTTCCAAATAGGTTTTAACCTGAAATACTTCTTCTCATCTTAAGGCCCTTATGTTCAATGATTGTGCCAATTACTAATCCCCTTTGCATACGCCAAACCTTGTGAGAGTAAGGAACTTGGCTTTAAGATGTGTAGTTGAAGGGATAATGTCGAATAAATGTTGGCACAACCGTCCCATTATCATGTTGTCCAAGGACTAACATTTGACAATAAGAAAGCCTACTTTATCCTTTGTAATATGCTAGTCATCACCAATCTATATCGGTAAGGAAATGACTCCGACTACTTGGATGGGTTGATTGTTGAAGGCATAGAGATCATACTTATAAGACCATAGCTACACTTTGATCTTAGGCCTCATTTGGTCAAAGGCATGCTGGAAAATAATGTTGGCTAAACTTCTTATAACAACAAGAATCTTCTTGACTTCAAAGTTGGCAATTCTCACTTGATGATGAGTGTGTCATTGTGCAACCTATGGATCCCTCAAAATGTTCCTCTCCGAAAGATATTGTATTTTTTATCCTAACCTTTTTGCCTTGAATATTGCAAATGTAATTCTTAGTGTTAATCGAGTTCAAACAACTCGACTGGCCTATACTAGGTCTACCGACAATAGTGTTAATCACTCCATTGGGTGCTTTTCTGGAATTTATGTCCCTTACATCTCTCATAGCTAATGCTAGCCGTGTGTCGTTCTCTTGTTCCTCACGTCTCCTTTAAGATGTTCTCTCAATACTCTTAGCATCATGCGTTAAGAACTTGTGCAAGTGCCCACATTGGGTCGCATTTTCAATTGTATTCTTGAGTTGAATGCACTCATTTGTATTGTGAACTTTATCATGGAGGAAATCACAGCATTTATTAGAGTTTCTCCTTAAGGGATTCCCTCTTATTCTTTCCAGCCACTAGAGGACGCCTCTCTCCCTATGTACCTCCATCAAAATGTTACGCCCCGAAGTCCCGAAGTCCCGAAGTCACAACAGTCCCGCCGTGTAAACCATTCTATGATAGTAACAGGCCTCACAGTACCTACCATGGACATGATCTACACAAGGTGTCGATGACTCCTCGCTTTGAAGTAAATAGTCTGATTAAAAGTTGAACTACAATTATGATAAATAGTACAAATTTCTAATAAACATGTATAATTATATATAAGTCCACAGAGCTTCCTAGGAAGTTTTGCATAAACACAATAGTTCACTAGATTACATAATAACTATCAGTCTTTCATCCTTAACTACAAGGTCACTTTAGTTACACATTATACTAAGTAACTTGATCCTCACACCCCTGACTTCAAGCGGATTAACCTCTAGGTAATTGTAGAGCGACATAGAACTTGAAGTGTTCAAAAATCAAAACCTATAAAAGAATCTATAAGGGTATGAGCAACTACAGCTCAGTAAGTTGAATTTGAGACTCATGAATGCATACAAGCACAAACAAGGTTATCAAGCAATTGTTTTCATGCAGTGCAACAATCAAGTGTTATCACACAACGTAGTCCTGTCCGTTGTGAAATCAGAGAAATTTCACGCGCTCTAATCCGAGTTGAGGAGTTTTCATGTTATGCAGCAGCTCACAACCAAACCCAGGCTTATACAATGGAGACCTCGCTCCTCCCGCGACTATCTTCAAACCATTGACTTCACCCTCACCGCGACCTCCTCTCCTGTTACTTAATTCGACTAAGGATGAAGAAAGGACCATTTTGCAATCCTACACTATCCCTTTCGAAGGGGTCGGTATTTGGTTGGAGAATCCTATGATCCCCTAATGGGTTGCAATGCATGACATTTTTGGTTCTTAGAGTCGAATAAGATTAAATTTCATTTAGGGTATTCAAACAATTTCACACCAATTCAATCATAACACAAAATCGCTCATATCACAATTTCAGCATGAATTCAGATACGTCAAACACATGCATAAACTACTTACAATCACAATCATATACAAGACTAAGTCTCCGAGTACCATAAAACTAGTACTCTATTATAATAAGCAATAACCCAACTTACTTGGAATTGCTCGATCGCTCGATCCCTTAGTCACAAGCTGATTTGTCTCTAGGTATCCTATAATACAAATAGGTCTTTTTAGTACTTATACTTTATGGATTCATATTCTAAATTATATTTTAACTCATTTTTTTCGTGTATACCTATTACATACTAATGATTCGTTGGACTCTATTTCGGGGTTCGAATCCTAAATTAGATTTTAAATTTTGATTCCTAAGCCTTAAATATGCTCGAATCCTAATGTAAAATTAATCACATTAAGGTCGAGTGTTCAAATATCCTATTGGGTCTTAATTCGGTATTCTAAACTATTCGATACACGCTAACCCTAATTGGGGTATCGGATTTATTCCCGATGTGAAAAACTATTACATTTTGAGACATTTACTTAAAATTAAATGTTATTTCAGATTTATTAATTTACTGATTTCTACTATAATATTATCCAAATAACCCTAATTTTTTTAGATTTATTAATTTTCAATTTCACATATTACTAATTTCTTACATTAATTACCTAATTTCTTAAATTAACCATACTTAATACTCCAAAGGCTAGGATTAAGGTTCCACATCAGAGATTAACATCCCTAAACATCTAATTACCATTTAAATCAGTAATTAGTATCTTAATCACCTAATTAACCCAAAATCACCCAATTTTTCCATCATTTTAGGACTAAAAATTAACTTAAAAAATTTGAAAATTAATTTTATAAAAATGGCTTCATAGCACTGTTCTATATCACATGAGCATCCTATAGAAAAAAAATGAGCTCTAAACTACACTCCTAAGCCTATTTATTTTCCATTCTAATCATGCTCGGTTTTGAACAATTTGTTAAAAACCTTACATTTTTAGACGTAATTAAACTAAATCACTATTTTTCCCTAAATCTACATATAATAAAACCTTAGAATAACAAGTTTCATAATTTTTTAGGAAAAATAACTAATTTTACAAAATTATTCAAATTTGGGAAATTTAAGGGATTAACCAGTTCGAAGCTTTCTGGCCGTCCAAACCCGGTCTAAGCTTATCGACCGGACTAGACAGTAGCTCTAGAGGGTTTCGCTCACTAACCAAATCTGCACAATTTCCTTTTTTTTTTTCTAGATTTTCTCTCGAATTTTTTAAGTCTCCTATTTTTCTCTAATGCTCAACTGTCCAAAGGAACTTTCTGAAATTTTTCCCTATCTATAGACATTTTGGGTAATTAATATGCATTAATTTGACATGACTTTGCCCTATTTCTTTTATTTTTGGCTTTTGTGTTGCCTAATTCTAATTGGTTAATTTTTATTTTGCAAATCCTGACCTGCTACGACCTCATTTGGATTATTCTATCCTCTTTTGATTTTTTTCTGATTTTTCCATTATTAATTTATAATTTTCTTTAATTATTTACTTAGTTTTTGGCCAATTTAGGTAATTTCGCGTATTTTTATCTACACGTAAATACATGTGGGGTACATGTAAACATTCCTAATTATTATTTTGGTCATTCTAAAATCTTTAGTATACATATAATCTATTTTTAGTAATTTATTAGTTATTAGATTATACTTTTTGCCTTTTTGGTAATTAGCAATTATTATGCTTAAAATTTAAAAATTTTACAGTCTCCTATTTTATTACTTATGTTCTTAAATTCAAGTTTACGAGGTCATTTTTATTATTATTTCTCTCAATAGTTTATAATTTGGGTTTGATCGGATCCTTTAACCGATCGCTCTAAATCTTGTGTTTAAGTTCAATCCTACGGTCACTTAGCATAGCTTTAGGGTTTATACAAAATGTCTGAAATTGGATGATCGATAGGCATATGGGATGAGTATGTCAAGATCCTTAGTCTCTTCCTCTCACCATTTGAACTGTGGTTATTATCCATGACGAGTCTATCCTTTGCACTTTTTTGCTTATCATTCTTTCCATCTCCTCTGCTCTGATCAGCCTCTCACTGTACCTTTATTTTATCTTCCTGATAGATGTATGAGGTAACTTTAGCTTTAAACTAAGCAAAAGTTTTTGGCTTGTTCCTTATGAGGGATTTGAAAGTCTCCTTGGGACTTAACTCCATTGATTACAGTGTTGAGGGCCATAGCCATAGCCAATTCTGGGATTTGAACCATCTCGGCCATAAATCTAGCTAAGTAATCCCTAATTGACTGGTCAGACTTTTGTTTAATGGTGTTAAGGATTGAAGAATCCTTAACAAGTTTGTTTGTAAGGAAGTATTAAAGGAATACTTTTACTAGTTCATCAAAATAGGAAATGGTATTTGGTTTCTAATGTTTGAACCATGTATTGGCTACATTCCTCAATGTTAAAGGAAAAGCTTGACAAGCTACTACATTACTCAAACCATACAACTTGGCCAACATATGGCAGTACTCTAGGTGGTCTTTAGGGTCCTTTATTCCATCATAATTCTCAAACTATGGCAACTGGATGTACCGAGGTATCATTTCCTCTAAAATCTCTAGAGAAAGGGGGCTTTTCTCAATTTAGAATTACTTGCTTGGGCCAATAGAGGTACAAACATGTGAAGGACCCACATGGTGCACCTGCTATGGTTGTTTGTCTTTGTCATTCTTTTGAAAAGCAAAAGCTAAAGGTCCTATCATATTCTAGGCTTACTTTTTCTGTAACTTAAGTAAATAAATTGAATCGTCGCTGTGTTTAGTGTCATAATGGCTTTAGTCTTTGTTTTAGATTGGGTTTGGGTAGATATTACTATGGAAGAGGTTAAGGATTTGCTCGTGCTTTTTGCTTAATTCATAGTTTTCTTTAGTTAAGTTAAGGTAGAGTTGCTCGAACCTAGCCAATCACTGCTCATTAGTATGCTAACTCCTACCTTAAGGTCTTGGGAGGAAGTGCCAACACCTACACTCTTAGATACTCATGTTTTAGCCATGTGGACATTTAAGAAAAAACAGATGGTTCCAAATGTTGTTGGTGAACTTTGTGATAAGGGAAAATCCTGCAAAAGAAAGTGAAATGCTTAGTACTAGTGCCAATTCGGTGTAGCCACTTCGATGTCTAAATTAGTAGGGTGACTTTGTATAGAAAATATGAGTAAAAAGTATTAAAGAGCCCTTATAGAGTTTCTTTCCAATACTTATAGGAGGTTGTAGTGTCTAAGGTAGTTATCGGAATAATTGTTAAGATACATAAAAACTTCTTGACTTGACATCTTCTCTAACATATAGGGAGAGCAAATGGTTATGTAATATTGTAATACCCTAGATTTCAAGCCCATACGATTACCCTAGGATCCAAGCTCCTAAATTTAGGGTACCAGTCTAAGATGTCAGTTTAATTTTAAACTTCATAGTAAGATTAGAAAAGTTAAATAAAGTCATTTAAGTAAACTCAATTTCTCAAAATAAGCTATACAAAAATATTAATTAAAAAAAATCAATTTATCTCTAAAATTGATAAATATTGAAAATATAAAATTTGAACATTTAGACATAACGAGATATTAGAGATAAGTTATTTGAGTTATAAAAATAATAAATGAAGTTGAATTATACATGTATTAACATAGAACATGCATTATTTGAATTAAATAGATATATAATAAGAAATTATTATTTAAATAAGGTTAAATTAATATAAAAAAACTTGAAAAATTAATAAAAAATGTAAGGATGAGTCATCATACCTATATGACAGCTTAGAATTAATTTGGATGATGAGTCAAAAGTAAGGAAATGAGGAAATGACACCTCATGCATTGAAAATCCAAAAAAAATTATATGTGTAAGCCACATGTCCAATCATTATAAATTCTTATCCAATTAGAAAATATAAATTGGCCTAGTACACTTCAAAAACAATATTTTGGAACTTTGGAAAAAATAGAAAATCACTTAAAAATTTTTGAAACCAATTAGAAAAAAATAACAAAATTAGAGCAAAAACAGAGCACAAAATCTAATTAGGCTGATTTAATAGGTTATTGGTGTCTAGTTATGGTGGCCTTTTACATTCAAGGAAAGCACCACCAAAGGAGGTGTTCCGATAAGGTTGAGTGGCTAGAGGGTAGTCAGTTCAAGTAAACTAAATTTCCAACCAAAACTTTGTAATTTTTCTAAAAATAGCAAATGATATTATTTAATTATAAAACTTGGTTTTTTGGAGTTATTTTATGTGTAGAATAATTTAAAAATTTTATTTTAGTGAAATAATTATTTGAAATATAAGATCCTTATGAAATGACTCTATTTGGACAAAAATTGAATTAAATTTTAGAAATAGTAAATGATGTTCTTTCAAGTTGAAAATTTGTATGTAACATATTCAATATATGTATTTATAGTAACAATATTTTTTTTAAGTAATTATGGTTACTATTTATTGTAATTATTTTGGATAAAACTAGCAATTTCGCTGTTTTAGTGAATTAATTAGTTTTTAACAAAATCAAAGTATGAGCCCCATATATTATAATTTCTTGATGTTCATAATGATGTTTGGGATACTTAAATTTTATCTTGCAATTAAATTCACTTGTTCGCTTAATTTTTGCTAATTTTGAGTTCAAATTGCTATTTTCATAAAAATATATAATAGTTATTTTAGTATAATTTATGGTCAATAATTAAACTACATATTTTTGTGAGTCTATAGAATTTTCTGTGGAATGAATCAAGCTCATATACTATTTATTATGTATTTTCATAATATAAACCTATATATTAGCTTAATATATGATATAGTAATTAGTACTAATGTGATATTTGTTAAGCATGCAAAGGATTAGTATCTTAGAATACATAATAAATGCTGACCAACTTGGGGAATGAGGAATTTTATGACTTTTAATTTAGATTTAGGATTTAATTGACTTAATTACGAGGTTATAATAGCATATGATCAAATCAGTAACACAAAAGGGTATTTTTGGATATTTAGAAATATTGGTTAGTTATGATTCTTAAGATATCTTAATAATACTTAGAATAACGATCGTGACGATATACAGTTTACTAAAATCGAATAAGAAACAAATTAGATACAATCGGATTTAGTTTGGAAGCGTAATAGCAAAAATGCACAAGAACTTAGTATTGACCTGGTAGTTGACTTAGAGTCTGTATGTATTTTTCTTGGTGTGATAGGTAAGAAACGACCAAATCATGAAGCCTAAGATTTTATGCTACTGTTGAGCTCGGGTAAGTGGATATTTCTATTTTTATGTAACTAAACCTATATTTACATGACTTAAAGTTAGTTGTTTTATGAATTGTAATGACGTGCTAGATTGATTGGATACTTGATTATGTTGAATGTATATTGAAAAAGTGAAATGTTTCTTTGTGTATGACTGATTCATTAGTATGTATTTCTATTTGGAAAACTTAGAAACTAAACTGTTCTTTAGGGTATTTACCTAAGCGAGCCCTATGCGAAGAAATGTAATATAAAGCTGAGAAACAAACCTAAAGTTAAGATAGTTGAATTGTTTATAATACGAAACTTGAGATTCATGCCTAATACTAGGTTACTATGCTATTTACTGCATTCATGGCATAGCATAAAAGGACCTATGGGTTGAGTTTCTGAAAAGCTTGAGAATTGTTGAGTTGGCTTTAAGACATATAGAATGTATTGTTCAACTTATTCAGGCCACATTGAGTAACTGACTATGTATTAGATTTTCAAACCATAGAGGATGGTTTTTGTTAGGGGTCCTACTCCTAGGTAGCTCCATGTTGCCCTAGGTTCCTGGACGTTGTATCTAGATGTTTGGGTATGTTAACTAACTGGATGAGGAATTGGAAAAGTATAGGATATAGGTACTGATATATACCATGTGCATGAACATAACATAGATTTTCTGCATAAATAGTTTATATTAATAACTTGGGTTATGAGATTGAATGTCTTATAATATTGATCTTTGTGAATATGTGTACGTACATTCTATGTTTTGTTTTATCTATTATCACTTAGCTCACAAAGAGCTAAAGGGATGCTTATGTATCCTTAGGTTCTGAAGAGAACTGATAGGGTAGCATCAGTTAGGGGCAGAAGTTTTTTTTAGAGCACATAAGACAGAGTCAGCCACTTTTAAAGAAGTTTTATTGTATTTTGTTCTTAGTTCTATAAATGATCTATATATATATATATATATATAAAGTACTGTATTTTTGGTTTGGTTAAGTTTGTAAGATGTAATCCTTTGTATAAAGAGGTATTAAGCTAAACTCCATTGCAGTACTCTTTTGTTATAAATAGAACTTATGTTAAGTATAAACAGGAATTCTTGTGTAATCGTATATCCTATACTATGCTAGGATGTGACAAATATAACCATGCTTATGATAACCATTCATGCCATGGACTTGAATTTAAACCAGGAACGGATTTGCGCTATTTGGTGGAAATGCCGTGTGTCATCTATCCAGTTGTATGCCGAGAGATTCGATTACTTAGCATATTGATAGCCAAATGAGCAAGTATATCAAGTGAGTGAAAAATGACTATCAACAATGTGATGATGGATTTCATCACACATCTCCCTAAGACTAAAGAAAAGCATGACATAGTATAGGTGATAGTGGACCACTAACAAAGATAGTTCACATCATCCCCATCAAACTAGATCACATGCTGGAGAGGTTAACCAAGCAAAATGTATAATAGATAATGAGGTTACATGAGATTCTAGTTACAATAACTTTTGATAAAGATACACAGCTTGTAAGTAGATTATGAAGAGTTTGCAGAAGTCTTTGGGTACTAAGATGCAGTTTAGTAGAGCCTTTCAACCTTAGACCAATTGATAGTTTGAGAGAACCATACAAATCCTAGAATATATGCCTAGATCCTATGCACTTAACCTTAGAGGTAACTAAGATGAACACTTGCCTTTAGTCGAGTTTACTTATAACAATAGCTACTAAGCCATGATACAAATAACTCCATATAAGGCATTATATAGGAAGATGTACAAGTTTCCTTTACATTGGGATTAAGTTGGAGGAAGGCCAATTCTAAGGCCAAAGCTAGTATAAGAGACCATTGATAAGGTACAGGTAATCAAGTAATGCATGCAGGCAACCCAAAGTAGATAAAAGTGTTATACCATTTTAAAGCAACACCCTTTAGAGTTTGAAGTAGGAGATTTGGTTTTATTGCAAATATCTCCTATGAAAGGTGTAGTCAAATTTGATCTTAGAGGGAAGTTAAGCCCTAAGAATATCAAACTATTAGGACTAGTGGAAAGAATTAGCAAAGTAGCTTATATATTGGCTTTATTACCCAGTTTAGCTAAGGTACATGCCTTAATCCATGTATCTATGTTAAAGAAGTATGTACCTAAGAAAGAATGAGATGAGGCTTAAGATGTAAGCTAAGGTAAAGTTTTAATAGTGGCAATAAAAGAATTAGAGTTACAATCAAGCCTATCAACAACGAAGTGATTGGTGAAGATAGTGGACACCAAGGTTCAAGACCTAAGAAAAAGAAAGATACTATCTGTTAGGGTACAATGGAAAACTACCCAAAACAAAAAGATACATGGGAGTTGGAGGAAGAAGTGGGAAGGAAATATGCAAAGTTATTCCAACTTGCAAGAATTAGGTAACTTTTGAGGAAAAAACTTTCTTTAAGGGGGGTAAGATGTAATACCTAGACAAAAACATAATATACAAAGAAATAAAATTAAGGCATAGCGTGGAAAAGGGGTTATTATTGTTATTGGAAAATAAATTAAATATTAGAAGCAACAAGGGCAAGTTGGGAATATTGAAAAGTCCTAATTTAGTATTACACAAAAACACCCTTCTCTCCTCCTAAAAGACTAATTAGGCTTCCATTGTATTATAGAGTAAGGCACTCTCAAGGCAAACAATGTAAATCCTAATAGTATAGCATGGATCCCTAAAACCTTATTTGGTTCATTGAATCATAGAATTGTGGCTTTTCACTAGTGCAAGAGGAAAGCTTTGGTAATAGAGTTATCGCACCAAACTAAGTGCAACCCTTAAGTCCCCAATGGAAAGTGATTTAATGATTATTGGAAAGGGTAGGATTAATTTTGAAAACTCAATTTTCAATTTAGAAGGTATGAGTGATTATTAGATTAAGATGTTGCAAAAGATCTCTCTCTAGGGTTTCTGTAAACATGAAGGTAATGTCTTCTTTCCCCTTGTAATCTTGATCCTTTTGTGAAATTATTAAATTTAATTGTTATATGGAGTTGTAAGACAAGAATTTCTAATTTAGTGAAAGAATTTGTGGTGTTGTGGGTTGAGTTTTTGATTGGAGATTGAATCTAGGGTTTGGGAGACAATTATTAACAAGGAGACTCATACGACAAGAGTTATTATTACTACTATAATGATTATTATCAGTCTTAGAAGTTAGTGAATTGATTTTGGTTTACTATTTGTTTTCAAGATTATGTTTAAATTTTAACTTCATGTTATAATGACCAGACTCTCAAATGTTGTTTAGTTTATAATTACTTTTACTAAGAGTTATTTTGGAGACCCAATATGCTTGTCATGGAGTTGTTAATTAATATAGTTAGTGGTCATTATTTGGGTATGTTTTGGAGATTATAGATTTTAAAATATAACCTAATGTGTCTATAATAGACTAGGGGTACGTTATGATGTATGGTATCCTGAGTTTGGGGCATACAAAAACAATTAAAATGGGAACAAATCAGATCTCAGTTTTCTATCAAATGGAAAAATTCAAAAACTAAATTTTCACATATTCATATTAGCCACAATCATTAGTATAGGCTTGAAATTAGTTTTTGAGAACAAATAGATTTAGGTCATTTATTGGCTTACACTTTTTTTAGGCTTAATTAACTTAAGTCAAGTCAAAGGTGCCTATATATATTTTAGTTGCATAATGTAATTAAAATAACCTAAGTTAATCAATAATGTGATTAAGATAAAAGGAATGTTTTCAAAATCAATCAAGAAGGAATTTTATAAGTCTTAGGGGCAAAATTTTCATAAATAACCACTTTGCCCCCAAACTTGATTTTAATTGAAGATGTTAAATTTTTGGTTTAGTAAATCAAATCAACATCACAAAATGTTATTCAACCTACTCAAAGTTAAAATTAAAGTTCCAAACTAACAAAACCCTAATTAAGGCTTTTAGGGTTTCCTTTTGCAAAGTAGGAAGAAATGATAACTAAGTGTATTCCTAAGTATTTATCAAGATTTTGAGCCAATGAACCCCTATTCGTATACATTTACCACCACCCTATACCCTTTAGAGCCCTTCATACTATTCTAAAAGCATCTAAAAGGTTAAACCCCAATCAGCTCCTTCAACCCTAATTAGTTAGCTAAAACCCTAAGCTTACATTAATCAAGTTAATGATCAAACTTTTTTATGATGTATAACTTAGGTTTTGATCAAAGCTAGATGTGCTTAAGGGTTAGATGTGACATATATAAGAATGATAAGAAAGTTTTCAAAATTCATTAGGTTTCAATTAACCTTTAGTAATTTAATCTTAAGTTTAAGCATAATTTTTTCTGTTAAGTCCAGTATCTTGTTTCAAAGTAGGAGAAAACCCATTTTGGTCCTTGTTTGTGGCATAATTGGAGCCTAAGGTGGTTTAAGTAACTTCCTAGGGTAAGATATCCATGTCTAAGTTAAAGAAGTGGTTTAGGATGTTTAGGGGGGTTTTTTAGTTTTAATATTTAATAATTTAATAATCTAGCTGGTTGTAGGTGTGAAACTTACCTTTGCTACCATAAAGGGAGTAGAAGAGGGTTTAATTTGTTGATTTCAAGTGTTTTAGGTTACTAAACATGTTAATGGAGAGCATAGAGAAGGTTTGGTAGAGTGAAAACTTGATTTGGAAAAGATAGTTAGATTTAAACTCTCTTAAATGTAAGCTACCATTCCCTATATATAGCTATTGCTTAACTTTATTTGATTTATGTTTCAATGTTAATAATTGGTGGAACATAGGATATTATCTAAGTTATATGCATATAAAGATATCAAATTGAAGAAATAAAAATTGGTTCATTTTGGTGCTTCAAGAGTTCTCTAATCGTTATGGGTTCTTGGCATAATAAATAAGGGAATTAAAAGGATATGTACAATTTAATTAAGGATATGAAGCACCAAAATTAAATCAAACTAGTGCTTATTTAATTTCAATTTATATTATGCACAATTGAAATGAAAAGGTTTTTAATTCAATCAATTGATATTATGCATTATTAATTAAATTAAAGGGATTAAAAATAATTAGTCAATATGATAGCATGATTAACTAGTATCAATAGCTTGTTCACCATAGTTATATGAGCAAAATTAATAAGAAGAAAAAAGGTTTTCAAAGAAAGACTCTCATTAATGATTTCAACATCAATAGTCAACTAATTGTCAAGAAGTGCTTAACAAAATATTTATATGAACCCTTGATAATCTTAGGGGCATTATAACTAATAGTAAAATAATAATAACAACCTAAATAATCAATATCTAATTACTAAATCATAATAACAAGCTAAAATAATGTCACTTTAAAATTAAAATAAGAAAAGAAACATTTTAACAAGTATTTAAAATCCTTGTAGATCTTCTTTGCCATAAGAATATTGCGAAAAGACTACAGAATTAGATGCTTATCATCACTTCAGGCTCAAGAAGATTCACCCTCAAATCTCAATATTGTATCCTTCACTTAGATTGAAATCTATCCTACAAAAAGAAAGATTAAAAAGGGTCCAATAAGATTTCCTAGCCTTACCAAGCCTAAATAACTCTCATTAAGCACCTCAACATGTGCTTCGTAAACCTCTCAATATAAGCAACTCCTACAATAGTGTTGCATCAACTCCTATAATAATGTCTAGAGCGCTTAATCCAACATAACCTACTATAACTTATACATGCCACACATTTTATAGTCTCAATAGCAAGTTTAGCAAACATGATCTGGATTCATTCCATTCATCGTGGACTCTATCTATGAGGCTCATATTAATTCACGATTATTTAACCCTTATAACGATATAATAAATAATGATAAATCCCTAGTACCTCGAAAGAAACCATTCTCTTCATAAGCTAAAACGACATTCACTTACTAAATCATAGAATCCTATATCATCCCATAGAAATCTTGCCTCCAAAATGCCCATATGATCTCGAATATCTATGTACCATGGCCACCTTTACGTTAACACCAAATCTAAGTAAGATGCCACTTCAACACAAATGACCATCAACAAATTCACATATAATTCCCACAAATAGTTTATATAGTCTAACTAGCACTATATAATTGTAGTAATAACCAATATTCGTAATATCCCAAGATTTTGACCCCATACAATAACCTTATGATCCAAACCCCTAAATTTAGGGTGTTGAGCTATATTATTCATTTTAGCTCAAACTTCACAGTAAAATAAAAAAAGTTAAACGAAGTAATTCTAGTAAAGTCAATTTTTCAAAATAAGTTATATAAAAAGATTAATTTAAGGAAAACGTTAATTTATCGATAAAACTAATAATTTCTAAAAATGTAAAATTCGAGTTTTTAGATATAACGAAATATTATAGATAAGTTATTTAACTTATAAAAATAATAAATGAAGTTAAGTTATATTTATTATACATATATTTACATGCGATATACAATATAAGTATTAAATAAATATATATATTAATAATAAATTATCAATATGAGGAAAATTAATATAAAATAATAGGAAAATAATTAAAAATGAATGAATGAGTTATTAACCTAGGTAGAAGCATGAGACAAGTTAGAAAACATGATTCATCATAAAATAACAAGAAATTGCACTTCAAGCTTAGAAAAAAAAAAATGACATGTGTATGCCATATGTCTAGTTTTTAATAAATCTAATCCATTTACAAATTATAAATAGGGCATGGACACATCAAAAACAACATTTTGGAAATTTGAAAACTTAAGAAAACTGCTTAAGAAAAGTTAAGAAAAAATAGGAAAAAAAAAAAAAGAAAAATGGGGCAAAATCTAATGTCAACGATTGACTAGGTTAGAAGCAACTTGACTTGAAGCATTTGGGGGTTGAAGAGAGGATAGTGTAGCCAGTTTTTCCAACAAAGTGCAGCAGTTCAATGGTAGGCAAAGGCGGCTGGTTCAAGTGAACCGAATTTCTAGCCGAATGTTTCTTAATTTTCTAAGAATAACAAATGATGTTAGTTAATTACGAAACTTAATCTTATAAGGTTATTTTATGTGTAAATTAATATAGCAATTTCATTTTAATTAAAGAATTAGTGCAAATATAAGGTGCTTAAGAAATGACTCTATTTGGATGAAATTTAAATTAAATTTTAGAAACATTAAATAATGTTCTTTCGACTTAAAAATAAGTAAGTTTACTATTTATTATAATTATTTTGGATAAAATTGGCTATTTTGGATAAAATTGGCAATTTTGTTATTTTATTGAATTAATTAGTTTTTGACAAAATCAAACTATAAGCCTTACGTATTATGATTTTTGGAAGTTCATAATGATGTTTAGAACACTTGATTTTTATCTTGTGATTAAATTCACTTATTTGCTCAATTTTTACTAATTTCAAGCTAAAACTGCTATTTTTGAAAAAATAAATAATGGCTACTTTATTGTAATTCATAGTCAATAATTAAATTACATATTTCTATGAGTTTATAAGATTTTTTATTGAGTTAATCACGCTCATACACTATTTATTATGTATTTTCATATTATAAACTTATACATTAGCCTAATATATGATATTGTAATTAATACTAATGGGATATTTGTTAAAATATGTAAAGTATTAGTATTTTTTGGTACATAATGAATGCTAACCAACTTGAGCAATAAGGAATTTTAGGATTTTTAACTTAGGATTAGAGTTTATTCGAGTCAATTACGAAGTTATACTAGCATACAGTTGAATGGGTATTATGAAAGGGTATTTTTGGGTTTTTGATAATATTGATTAATCTTAATTTTTAAGATATCATAATAGTACTCAAAATAATGATCGTGACAATATAAATTTTATTAAATTCAAATAAGAAATGAATAAGATACAATCAAAATAAGCTTCGAATGACTCATGGTTGACTTGGGGTCTATGTGTATTTTCTTAGGTGTGATAAATGAGGAAAGACCACATCATGAAGCTTTGGATTATACTCTACTGTCAAGCTCGAGTAAGTGAATATTTTTATTTTCTTATAAGTAAACTTATGTCTACTTGACTTGAAGTTAGTTGTGTCGTAAATTATAATGATGAGTTGGATGGATTGGCTACATGATTTTGTTGAATGTGTGTTAACTAAGTGAAATATTTCCTCATGTATGATTGGTTCACTTATACATATTTCTGTTTGGAAAACTTGGAAACTGAACGATACTTCAGGGTGTTCGTTTAAGTGAACCCTATGTGAAGGAATGTGTTACAAAGTTGAAGTTGAGATATCTAAATTTTTTATGATGTAGAACCCAAGATTCATGCTTGATATTGGGTAATTATACTATTTACCACATTAATGGCATGGTAAGAAAGGACCTACGTGTCAAGTTTTTGAAAGCTTGAACACTACTAAGTTAGGTTTTGAGCATATGAAATTGCATTACTTGTCTTATTCTAACCACGATGTATGGTTTTAGCTAGATCGACTATATGTTAGATTTTCAAACTACAGTGGGTGGTTTTTGTTAGGGGTCCTACTCCTAGGCAGCTCTTTATTGCCCTAGGTTCCTAGATATTGTATCTAGATGCTTAAGCATGTCGATTATAGGATGAAGAATTGGAAAAGTATAAGATATTAGTATCGATGCATATCCTATGCAAGAGCATGGCACAAATTTCCTACATAGACAGTTTGTATTGATAACTTGGTTAATGAAATTGAATGCTCTATAGTACCGATCTTTGTCAATGTGTGTTATGCTTGTTCTATGCTTTGTTTTATCTACTCTAACTTACCTTGTAGAGAGCTAAGAGGATACTTGTATAACCTTAGGTTATAAAGACAATCGATAAGGCATCAACATTAGTTAGGAGAAAGTCGTTTGAGAGCACATAGGATAAAGTTAGCCACTTTTGAGGAAGTTATGTTGTATTTTTATCTTAGTTCCATAGGATTTGCACATATGAAATTTAAAAAAAAAAAGTTACTATATTTTATGTTTAATTAAGTTTGACAGATGTACTCTTTTGTATAAATTGGTGTAAAGCTAAAACTTCATTGTAGCACTCTTTTGTTATAAATAGAACTTTTTTTAATATAAATTGGTATTCATGTGTATTAGTACATCCTATGCTATGTTGGGATGTGATAATATCTAACAACCCCATTAATCAATCATAACAAATCAATTTGAAAGGTAGAACAAGGAAATGTAAATATTTATAGTCCTCATCAATTTTTAAGAGTTAATAACAATGAGGCTACATCAATAATTGCATCATGACCCTCTACTATAACCTTTAATTTGTCTTATGTTGCATTCTATGATTCTTTAACCAACTCCTTTATAAAATACTTTATTTGTAACCTCATAGTTCTATCTTCATTTAAGGTTATTTTACTATCTTACGATCCTTCACAAAAGACCAGACTTCATAATCATCGTCTTATGACACTTTCGTATCTCTTACTAAGCGATTTTCATGTATCATATGAGATAAAGTAGTAGGTATTATATCTCATACAATTTCATCTAAATACTTGCCTAAAAATAAAATTAGAACCCTCTCTTGCTCAATAATATATGCTAATTCCCCATTATTCTTCCATAGAGTATCATTTCCTTAGTAATGATATTAGTACAACTTTCATTATTAATTATGATAACATACTGCAATCATTAAGATAACATTTGGTATGAATAAGCTTTGTACTTGCTCATCTCCAATAGAAGGATTAATTGTAATGTTAAACTGTATTCCTTGAGGTCTTGAAATTTTTTTTACTTTTTCACCCAATTAACAAACTCATACTTTATATGACCATCACTTATCATATCTACTAACTCAAAAAATTCAAATGAATAATTTATTGTTTTCCTACTTTCTTCTTATTTTTTTAAACAACAACTAGAAACTTGAAAAAGAAAAGGCAAAATTACATTGCAAGGGATAAACATTTGGAAGTTAAGGAATAAATATTTCAAGAAGTTCATGCAAGGGACTAATGTTTGTACATGTAGTTAAAAGATGTCGTAACAAAGCTGTTATAACCTTGCTTACTACTGATGATGTGCCATGTTAGATGGATACATGTATGATGACATAGCTTACAATAATATATATATATATATATTTAAAGAACTTAATTTATCGCAACCGAGAAAATGAAAATAGAGAAAAAAAAAGAATAGAAAAACGAAATTAAAACCCAATGTAAATCATAGTAGACTTAAACCACTAAAACATGAAATCTAAACTTAGAAATAAAGGAAGAACACTACTAGAAATTGAAACCCGAAGTCTTCAAATTTACATTGTTTTAACTCTATCCCTAATTGAGAGCCTAGTTAAACCTTGATTGGCACAATAGGCACCAAATGTCATGCATTGAACTAGTAAGTTTTCCCTTTCTTTCCTCTTTTTGTTTGTAATTTTTCATTTTACTATGTATAATGATTGTTGGTTGATTTCACCTTCGTACGTGTACAAGTAACTAAAAATTTCCTTTTTCTAATCCTAATTTGTATCAATAGCTAGTAGTGTTGTTTTGTGGTTGATTGTGAATTTAGTAATTTTCTCTTTCATGTGTAATAGCCTTATAGTGTAGTTTCCTTCAATTTGCTACATGTTTCTATTTGCATTTAAGTACATTGGTTATGGAAGTTTATCCATGAAATTTTTAGCTCCCAAAAAAAAAAAAAAATTGTCCTTAGCATAATTTGTTCTTGGTTTCTAAATTAAATAAGCAGCAATTACTTTATATAGAAATAAAGTTTTTGTTCAGGATATTAGTCCTATTTATGTGCTGACTATTTTATGATTCTTATTTGATTTTGTAGCTTGGCATAAGGAACTACATATCCAACTAAATGGTAGATGAAATACGACAATGAGTAAGGTTAAGGAACAACTTACAACCCTTGAAGTAGTCTAAGCATCATCATCCATTGGAAACTCATTTAACAATAGCAATCATGTTGAATATTGCTTTTGTGGTTTGTACTCACTCCTTTAAACTAGTTGGATGAAATAGAATCTAGGGAGGAGATTTCATAGTTGTCCACGTTGTAGAGGTGAAGGGCATTATGCTTTCTTTAGGTGAGAAGACCCACCAATGCCTAACATGCAAAAGAGGTGATATTGAAACTTTATCAGTTATTAAGTGACATTAGAACAACTAATGTGCAAGCCTCGTCAAGTGTTGATAATGGTTTTGAATAACAAAGTTCAATGGAAATCAAGTTGAATGCTATAACTAGCTCACACAAAGAAAATTTTAAAGTCAAAGAAGAAGAAGATAATGCTCTTAACTTATTGCTTGGCTCTTTCATGGTTGGTTCTTTGTGTAGTTATAGTTGTGCTTCTTTTGAAGATGCTAAATGATAGTGGCTCATTAGTTGATTCAAGAATGTAATGGCTTTGTTAGGTGCTTATATTACGTTTTAGATCAAATAAGTGGCTATGATTTAATTGTTGTGGTTATAGTAGTTCTTAGTAAGTAATTCGAAATACAAGAGTGAAGGATGATTTTTTGTTTGCTTTGTACTGCTATTAGTGTTGTGGCTATGCTAGTTTTTAGTAAGCAATTTAGAATACAAGAGATGGTGCTTTCTATTCCCATCCATTCCTATGCATACATTCATTTTAAGATTTAGAATCAAAAGACTATTATTTAATTATAAAATTACTTCTATAGTTCATTTTCAAGGATTTGAACCAACTAACAATTATCATCTTCACTCTACAAAGACACCTCTAATAAACAATGGGTTAGAAATTAAGAGTATCATGTTCAATAATTAATCGGATCTAAAACAACTTAAGACTAATATATTAAATTCCACCCATAGTACTAAAAAATATTGTTAGGAAAAACATCTTTGCACTTAACACTCCTTAGCCAAAAAGTTATATACCTGTTCAATGTAATGAATGTCATTAACTTTCTCTATGGTTTGAGCTCTCTAATGTAGTTGATAATTAAAGCTTTAAGCTTCCTTTACTAAGGAAGCAATTGTCAATTATCCAAAACATAACAAATTCAATCGATTATGCCACAAGAACTTAAAAGGTTGCTTCCTTTATAAAGCATACACCATACTTATTGAAATTACAATCTAAATAACTAAATTACTACCTCAACGATATTGTGGTAGACACCATTTTAATTGTCATTTTTCATGTAGTTAGATTTAAACGCACTTCTTATATATGGAAATTCAATTTTCAAAATCGAGTAGTTGCACCTTAATGAAACCTTTAAGATAAAAATACGGCAATGTAATCAAAATAAAAGAAGAAATGGGCTCTTTCTCTTGTTATCGATTCCATTTTACATGCCTTCTTTGCATACTAAGGAAAATGCAAATTCCTAATAGCATTGCATAAAAAAAGTGAAATATATATGTCTGGCAATGTTACATAGTACAAGTGCACTATATATGTCTAACAATACAGAATTATAGAAGTGCTTAATTTTAGTCACACAACTACTTCCTCCATTATATCCATAAGTACAAATACGCCCTGTACGTAATAGAATTTTATAAAACTTTGTCTACTATAAGAAAGTAAAGAAAAGAAATGGAAGAGCTCCTCCCATTTTACATAATAGCACATAAGCTTATGGTAACAAAAGTGCTTCAATTTTTGGTAACAAAATGGGAAAGTTCTTCAAAATGAAGTGCCCTACCATCAAAATGTGCTCTAGAATACATGTATGCATATACAAATAATAAAATAGAATTCCAAAGCAAATAGCTCTATCTTCTAAGTTCACAACTTTAGGTTATACATTCCTATCAGATTGAATCCAAGGATGCACGAATGGGGCATTCATAATTCATTAACTCCTCCTTACATGTGTTATAGGATTCTAATTTGTTGGATTGATTGGACCTCTTCTAATTGATTGGTTGGTCCTTCTTATCGGTGTTGAATTAGTGGTTGTTGATGGGCCGACACTTTTTTGAGTTATAAAACCAATGTTACACCCAATTTCACAACCTTCAAACACATTTTTAGTGTAAATTTTTAAGACAATGATCATGATTTAATACTATTGATAATAATAAAGATATAGGCCCATAAGAACAGCATATAGAGGAAAAAGCAACAACTACTAATGCATTTAGGGCAAGTAGATAGATGAACATCATGACAAGAAGGACTTGATGAAAGAACCCAATTATATACATTTGGCTTGACAATTTTAGACTTTTATAAAACTTATCAATAGATGTTTACTTATTGATTTCCTTAACTTAAGTTCTCTTTCATAGTTAAACATTTATTGTAGATTAAAAGGTTTTTCAAAAGTGACAAATAATATTGTGAATAGGAAATTATATGAAGTACCAAACTCTTATAGAAACTAGAAAATCCATATGCACTGAATTGTGAATCCAGATTAGATCACGAAAACATCTCTTTATTCTATGAAGCAATTCTTTTCCCAATTTCTATAAGTTACTGATTTTCTTATACTACTCATAACTTGCAAGATTTAGTTTATTATACTAGTAATAATGTAGTAAGATTTTCCTTGAGATTGGTTCTAAGTAGTGGTTGTTATCATTGAGCAAACATTGTCTTAAGCAAAAACACCATTATCGAACTCGTTTTCACCAAGAATGAAACTTGAAAAGTAGACTAATAAACTATGTAATACAATACAAATTTCACTTGAATGAATTTCTTACCTTCTACTTCATTCAAATCAATGAAACTCTCACTCATTCCAACATTTCCACTTGTTCCACTTCACCAACAAGTACTCTCTCACTTCTCATCCTAGGCTAATAGCAAAGAAAAACATTTACATTATAGTTTTGACATAGTTTTCCTTTATGAAGATGAGGAAAAAATTGGTGCTATACTCACATTAAGTAACATTCTTTGCATTTGATC
The DNA here is from genome assembly GCA_024138005.1 of Lumnitzera racemosa. Taxonomy (NCBI): domain Eukaryota; kingdom Viridiplantae; phylum Streptophyta; class Magnoliopsida; order Myrtales; family Combretaceae; genus Lumnitzera; species Lumnitzera racemosa. Next base: position 57,628,801 of record JAMXBC010000012.1, read on the forward strand.
ATCATAGTAAATTTAAAGCCCACATGAACCCTTCATTGTCTTATGATTCATAGGTACATGTTTCTCTAGTTTGTGTTTATCAATCTACAATGCAATTATACCAAATTCAAGTTTTAAAAAACATAAAGCCATATGACAAATAGGATAAGAGTTTTATTAATACCTGAGTTGTAGAACCTAAAGCATCCACTTCTCTACATCTCCTTTTATTGTGACCTTTTCTACCATATGTAGAACATGTTTGAAATTAACCCTTCCTTGATAGTTTACATCTAGTTGTTTCATATGCTTCACCTATTTTCAACTATGTCTCTTATGATGGCTTAGTAGATTAAGATCAACATGACTACTACTTTTCCTATATTGCATGCCTTGAACAAGAGGCACATTACATTCATGGGAAGAAAGGAATGCAGTCTTCTTGTAGAATGTATTAACATATGACTCAATATCCTGTTTGAGTTAATGAATAGTTAACATGACATGTTAACCTGATATCCCTCTCAATTGCCAAAGTCTACATGTACAACTTCTTCCATTCATATTTACTAAATAAATATCATTGTTCCACTCGATCTTGAAACCCTTGTTACCAATTGACTTTACCTTATAATGCTTACTTTGCAATCACGCTTCTCCTAGCAGCTTTAATGCTTGTAGTGAACATGAATGGGCCTACTTGACCACTTTACCCCTTTTCTTTTGCATACTCTTCATCACATATGACCTTATACCATTAAAAATTGTGACGATAGAGTTTCCTTTAGGACTTAGAATTTTTCCATCAAAGGCCTTACACATTTTAGTCTCTATAACATCATACTCAGCATGAGTTTGGAAGTATGCTTTAATGTAATGTCTAAAATCCTTCTCTTTTAAGGTACCATGCGCTACATGAGAATAAGCTTGCAATATTTCCATCTTCTTCTAGAAATCTACCATATGTAAACTCTTTACATGTATAGAAAATAGGTTCCTTAATTTTTAGTTAGCAAACACTTTTCACCAATTTTCTTTAAGACGTCAGACACAAAAATGATGTTCGACATTGAAGAAGTTCCTCCCAATAGCTTCAACTTATCCCTATGATATCATATTTTGGTTAGAACATTAAATATCATTTTTTTGTAGTGAAGGGAAAGAAAAGTAAACTATAAGGCACATACCTTTTATCGATCACTAATGATAATCCACCATTCACCTGTACCTTCAATCATGAGCTCTATCTTTAATAAGCAAAGAAACCACCCCTCCCTTCCCCCTAATTATCCTGATTCTTAATTAACACCATTGTCCAAGCTATTGGAAAAAACCATCAACACTAATCACAAGACGATGTCTTGCTAAGAATCTTGTCTTACATGCATCAAAGCATATGTACATCTGTTTGAACTAAGATTTTGGTCACCATTAACCTCATCAACATCAAGTATAGCTATTGTATTGCACTTTCTTAACTCTTCAACATATTCCCATAACTTTTCATATTCTCTTGTATAGTTATACTATAATTGCACCAATACCCTCTCTTGGGTCCTTATGGTCTTACTTAAGGTTACATTCAACCCCAATATTCCCTCTATTAACTCCTTTAACTCACCTTGTGTTATGCCTAAAGATGATTCAATGGCATCCTTAAACTCCTTAGCTAACCACTTTGACATAGGTCTCTTGTTTCTATACACTTGCTGGCATACATCCCTCTCATAGACTTTCACTTAAAACTCCTCTATCCTTTTTGTTGATTGATGCTATGATTTCTAAGGGCAAGTTCCGCCCATACATTTAATGCTAACATAAGTACATTTGTTTTTCTGAAACCAAACATCTCTTCAATTTAAAATGGATTGTTGGACAACAACATCCCTAAATTAATGGACATCATTAGAGACCATGGATACAACAAACACTGGAGAGCTCCCATCAAATCAAAATGAGGAACGTTATGATGTTTTTTGGTCATCATACCCTTAGCCTTTAAAGTTCTTAGATTCCTTACACTTATCATCCATGTTGGCATATTTTATTACATCATCATCGTCATAATCTATTACTTGATCTCGATCCTAGCTCCTTCCTCATCTACTCTAGCTAACTTTAGTCTAACACTTGAGCCTTCATTACACTCATCCTCCAAATCCACTTCATCACTTTCACCACCATCAACATCACTCCAATCTAAATTAGAATCAACATTTATTTCTTCATCCATAACCACATCACCGTTAAGATCCTCCCTTCCTAATACATGTTGCTCGAATGCAACATCATCTTCATTAAGCCTTTATGTTGAACAAATATCTTATTGACTCATCTATTGAGGTAGTGCTATACAAAGTTTGTAAGACTACAATCATTATGGATTAGTAGATAAGATGATGCGTGGTAAGATGCTTTGTAAAATATCCTGTTGACATCTGTCTTGTTAAGCCATAAGCATATGTCTTTGACAAAATAACCATAAGATATTCGATTAATATGGACTAATATAACAATTAGTGCTCCACCCATATACTTAGGTTGTAGGTCGTTGCTAATGAAAGACCCTTCGTAGTTGACATCTAGTGACCTATAAAAACACCTTAATGGTATACATTAGAATTCCTTGCTAGGAATTGGGAACAATTTTTTAAAAAGTTTCCATAAAATAAAATGGCATGTCATAAGCCTACATATGAGATGGAACTAATAAAGTATCTTTTGGTAGTCACATAATACTAAAAACAAATCTACATATGAGATGGAAGTAATAAATAATAATTCAACAAATTGGATAGTTATTATATACTAGGCTCTCCTAGTCCTGTTTCCTACTAATATTTTCTTTGCTCTTAGCTTCATTATGCTCTTCTACAATTCTATTGATTCTTTTCCTTCTTTTTGTATTTTTTTTTTAAGGTAAATTCCTTCTTTTCTAGTTAGTACAATTGAAATCAATATTGAAAAATAGCGTTACTGGACTTCTCACTTATTTTATTTTTTCTAAAGTTTAAGCCATGCTAGTCTATAGTACTTGAATAGATTTGGCATGCAATAGAATTTTTACACTATCACATGCACTCTACAAGGCCAAATTCAAGGTTAGTTACAAATATGTTTCAATACCCAATAGTTACAAAACATATTTTCAATACCAACTATAAATTAGGGTCTAACAAATTACATTGAATCAATTAGAACATGTTTTGTCTTTTTCAATTTGCAATCTACCCTATGGCATATAGTTGGTTACTTGATGTATCTATATGTGCAATGAAAGGTAAAAGTCCTATGTCAATTATTACATATTAGGATAGGGCAATGTAAATAGCCATTATTTCTATTAGTCCTCAAGCACAACACCTCCTTTGTTTATGACATCTTGAGAGAAATGCAATGTCTCATGTTTATAGCGATGGGTTCTTGGAAGATTTTAAGAGATGCATACTTGATATAGAATCTATAAATGAATTTGAAGCGGCTTAGGAAAATGTCCTATAAAAGCATGAACTTAAAGGTAATGGATGGGTAGATGAGTTGTACTAAAAGTGGTTCTCTTAGGCATATGTGTATTTGAGGGGACATTTTTAGGTTTTTTATGTAAAGTACATAGAGATGTGAAAGAATCTATTCATTTATAAAGGGAAACCATTATGTTTCTAGGAGGTACTGGATGTACAAAGTAGTTCAACACTTTGAAAGAGCATTTGCTAGTTTAAAACATGTAGAACTAGAGGTTGACTACAAAAGCACATACGCAAAACTTGTAAACCCTACTTTTAGTGGGCCTAACATTTGAGTGCGAGTACTTTCCGAACATTCCCAAAGATCAACTAGACCAAAAAATTAAGTTTATATTTAGAAATGAATTAAATTTTTCTAATAAAAAAACAATTATCGATAAAACCCGAACTTAAAGAACTACAAGCTCTAAAGTCACTTAAAACCCTAAATCCTAAAATAATTAAGGAATTTTAACCCGAATTAATTAATCGATAATTTAATTTGAATAATTTCATTCAACTTTAGAAAATTTCACAATTTTATAAAAATCAAATCATAAATTACAAAAAATGCGAGATGAAAACCTTAAAATAATTTCCTATTAGACCATGCCCTTATCTTCATGTATAAGCTTTACACATAAATAAGTAGACCAACAAATCACCTTAAATAACTTATCAATTGATAATAAATTGAGAATTGGAATCATTTATCAATTAACTTATCAAAATCTAGTGATAAGACAATTTCCTTATCACCCCTTCACTTATACTACATATGGACAATTTTTCACAAGATTTCATAAGCTTAACTTTAATAAATGAGACAAGACCACTACATGGCCCAAAAAGACTTTAAATGGCAGATTTGGACAAGGGAGAAAGGGGGGCCATGCCCTTGTCTTTCAACCATCAATCACCATCACTATTCACTCCTTAATGCTTACATCATCAATAGTTGTAATTGTTGACTTTTGTGTAAGCTACAAATCAATTAAAGCTTCTTGCACACACTTCCTTCCTCATTCAAAATCTACCACTCTCTCCCTCTTTCAATCCCATTTTCACTTCCTTTTATCTCACTTTAAACACAAAACAAAAGAAGAAATCAAACTCCACAAATTCCCAACATTACCACCACCATTTTTGCTTCCATACTCACGGAAATTTCTCTTCTTATTCTTGTGTCATTTTATTTCACCATCTAAGATCTTTTAGAACCATTAGAACCTTCCATAAACCCCATTCCAAAAGACCAAAAGATTCGGGTTCCAAAAGGTTGCAAAAGAGGAAGCAAAGTTAAGAGCTTAAGTGGAACCTTTGTGCATAACCACCATATTTTGCTTTAAGGACGAGTAAGTATTTCTTGTGATTAGTAGGTTAGTATTTATGTTAAGAGACTTTCATTTCTTGAAGATATAAGTATGATTTGAGTTGTGATAACGACAAAGACCATTTTGAGAAACAAACTCATGAAACCGTTACATGAAGTTGAAGCATGAGCATGTAAAGTTGGTATTTTGTAAAGATACTTGTTCATCACTTCGAATGGAAGATTTTAAGTTAAGAAAATCTTGAAACAAGAACTTGAACGGGAGATGAACATGCTGGACGTGAGGGTTCAAAGGTCATTTGAATGTTGATTTTATTTCCGTTAAGTTAAGCATGCTCAAATCTAGACTTAAGTTAAGAAAAAATCCATCAGATGAAGTTTTATGAAGAAACCAACTTTATATGACATGAGCTATGATATAGAGGTTATATTAAGTATAAGATCTTTTATTTCTTTATGTGGAGCATGAGTTAAAGGATCATTTTGTGAAAGAAAACTTAAGTTAAGATTTGGATACAAGTAGTTTAAGTGCATAATCTACCACCTAAACTTAAGGAAATGATGAAACAAGTCGAAAAACCAAGCAAGAACCCTTTGGAATCATCATGAACAGATCTGGAACATGAGAAAAAGGAGCTTAAAAATATTATAAAAGTGAATGAACAAAGTGAAAAGATCAACTAAAGCAAGTACGGTAAGTATACAAAGCCTAAAACTCAAAACCGAGCCTAAAACTCTCAAAACGAGCCTAAAACTCTAAGTTAGGCCGTCAAGGAAATTCTGACCAGAACCTTAAAGTATCAAGAGAGGTTGTTTTGAAGCCCATAAGAAATCCACCTAAGGCCTCACAAGCCTACCAAAGTCATTAACTTTAGTTTGAACAAAAAATAAGCCCATTTGATAACTTAAGCTCACTAAAGGGCCCATGAAGTGGTTGTTAGCTTTAGGAATATAAATCAAAGTTGTAAATATGATCTCAAGGAGTATTTTAAGCTTAGGATAAAATCTTAAGACCAAGCTTAAAGGATTTCTCAAGTTATCAAAAAGCCCATTTACCATACAAGGCCCAAAGGCACTCCAACACATGAGGAACGCTACTGTTCTGACCCATGGACAGAATTTTATACCTCATTTTAAAAATATAACCTCACCATATTAAAGTAAACTCGAAAATGATGAAGATTGACTATAAGATCATAAAAATCGCATTTAAAACGAAAAAGTTATACGCAATTGAACTTTTAAGTAAAACCGGAAAAATTTATGAAACCAAGTCCAAAGTATAACTTAAAGGGTTTTAGCTTAGTTTTCTAAGTTTTATTTCAAATCCTTATAGTATCATATTTGCAATTTTCATGGGACCTAGCTTTGGGGAGACGACTTATCCCAGATTAGTTTGATTGATCCGCATGGCTGAGTGAGTAAATTCCCAATGACTCTTTTATTTGATTGTGCTTGTAGAATAGATGCACCTAAACTTATATATATAAATTTAGATACTTGTGGGATATGGGAGATGCATGTGTATGGATTTATGGAAGAATGTGATGACTTATTAATTATATATATAATAATGGGAATTGTTTGTATTAATTTATACATGTGAGTTATATGGAATGAAATTGTTTAATCATCCTAAAAATCAAGTTAATCACTTATTCGATTAAGAACTCAAAATGAATCATGCATTCCCCATATTGCATACAGATAACACCGACTGCCGCTTCACGCAAAAGATGGGAAGGGACTCATAGGAATACGAGTTTCCTGCAGGATTGGGCACTAGCTATGCCATCATATATATTGAGTCTCCGTCTTAAGCTGATGGGCTTACTAGGCGTTGGGAGACGCCAACCATCGGCGAGCAGCCTAGTCTTGTGGCTTCTGCTTAAGGCATGTGTTTGTGGATTGCGGAGGCCACCATACCGCTAAACTTGAGATTTTAAAAGAAATGATTTGATTTTGGTTAAGGAAGTATACATATATATATATATATATAGAGAGAGAGAGAGAGAGAGAGAGAGAGAGTGAGAGTTTTGTTTTGACATGAGCACAATAGTGCAAATGAAATAAAACCCAAGGTTTAGAACCTGGATTTCGGTTTGGGTCGATTAATTATCTCCAAACCTCGACTTCAAGGGGCGTATGCGTTGTTTGGCATACTGATTGTTCATGCATTCATATGATTGTATATTTAATAAATTTTTGTCATGTGGTATTAATGAGGGTAATTATCTCGCTAAGCATAAGCTTACACCCCAACAGTTCTTTTCCTTGCAGGTTGACCGATAGTTGGGAATGGGATAGGATCGACTGTAAAGTGCTACCATTGAATCGGTATGATGAAAAGCTTGTGTAGTTAATTCGGAATACTCCAAAAAAAAAACGACTAATGTCTCAATTAAGTTTAGTATCTTTAGTAAGTTTAGAATTTTCTAGAATTATCTATCTTATTTCACTATTTTGGTAGGGAATACCGATTCTCTACGGTTCTGAGAAATTGTGGAAAAATAGATATCCATAATTATTTATATTATATAATGAGTCAATGAACTAAAATTGAATACTCTAGCAAATAACTATTTAGAGTTTTGCAATCTCTAACTTGCAAGGTGATTTTCTTATCATGGGTGCACACGTGATATGGAAATTTTAGGCAATACTACTAGGTCCCTCCTAAGGTCGCTAACAAACTAGTTAAGCATATTGTGCTTAAGAGTTTTGAAAACCATGTGGCCTCTATTTATATGTAAGCATCCTTTGAAAGAGGTAAAAAAAATAAGCGAAAGGCTTTATGGATTCTACACTTTCGTGATTACAACCAACTTAAGTTGACCATCTTTTCTTTATGCCACTATAAGTAACCCTCTAAACTTATAAGGGTGACATTAAAAAATTTTAGACCAATCTATTAATTGCAAATGTCGATACTGCAAGACTACTAGATTTCCTTATAAGCATACCTTTCATGTGAATAAATTAGAGTTTCTAAATAATATGCCTCAAAATCTCATATCGGGGAGGTTACTAAGTTGGCAAAGAGCATTCAAGGAGGCAATGGGGTTGTGTAAGGCACTAAAGACACTATCATGACGGAACAAGTCTAACATGGTGCACTATCAACTACTAGCCGAGCTATCTATCATCAAGAGTCAAAATTGGAGATGGCCTTTACTTAAGTATTGAATAAGATCACACACTTGACTCATGGGATGTAAGAAGTTTTGGATGATATAAATGTCACTAAACACCTGACGGTATAATGGGTAGTAAGATACTTTCATCTTTTGCCCTAATGTATTTGTAGTTTTTTGGTATATTCTATTTTCACCATGTTATATAGGTAAGATTAAAGATCTAAAAATTGTTTAAGTAGAAGGATCTTCTAGCCAACAATCAAAGTGACTAAGAAAATAGGTTTCATGTAGCTTATGCAAGCAAGAGGGACATAATTGTCTCCATTACCCAAGAAATCCTATGAATGTTGGTCGAAACAAAAGCACATGTGTAGATCCAATAGTAACTTTAGATAGTCATATTATGAAAAAAGTATAGCATGGTTTGGATCACACGTCTCAGTCCAAGAGAACCATCCATTGTTAGTTTTTTTGTCAAAACACGAACAACATTCATTTGTAATATAGCAGCATCTCTTTAAACTTTGAGAGTGAGCATTAGAGTAGTACATATGGATTTGAAATGCCACTTCAAGTAATTGTAATCCAGTTTTGTTATATAAGGAATCATTCTTAAAGTGCAAATGCATTTGTAGCTCCCTTACAATGTTCTTTTACTTTTGAATAACATAGTTCTATCTTATTACATACTATAACTATGATCTTATCAACTTTTGAATGAATAAGTAGGGAAGTGAATTGTTGCACTTAACTGTCGACAGTATGCCTTATTTCTATCAACAGTTGGATGTATACACCAATAACAGTATTGATAGTTTTTGGGATGCTATCGATAGTTGAAAACATATACTATGGTAGAGCTTATTGTCAAGCCTGATTTTTTGGTTTTCTATTTGAAATTGATTTCCCCATATCCCAATTAATACTAAACCTTAACCCATTTAATATTAATCCTCGACTAAAGAATTGAGAAATTTCGGTTTTTTATTAAAAATAATTTTTAAAGTCGCCACCCAACCAATTGGGTAGATTGATTACAATTTAGCTACCGGTCTTTGATTTCAATTTTAAATAAAAAACTAGAGGGTTCCAAGTTTGGGGGCTAACCTATTAAACCCTTAACGGGTACAACTATCTATTTGCCAAAATTAGGATTATTTTTCTAATTATAATATTTAAAAAATAAATAAATAAAATCAAAAGAAAAAAAAAAGAACCTAAGTTTCTACAGATTTTATCGTCACCCCAAAGATATCTACATACTCGCTAGCCGAGATCAAACGATTGTAGTTCTCTTAAAAAATCTTAGTGTATTGATTTATTTTAATTTTTGAAAACCAATCGAGTTTACGTTTTAGTTGATTCGGTTTACAAAAATCTAAACAGTACTAACTCTTAAGTGTTTTCATTTTAAAAAAAAAAAATTACTTTAACAATCCTAATTTACAAAAAGAAGGGCCTTTTATTAATTTTTATTTAAAGAAAACAACTTTCTACATGATAAACCAAATCTTAAGATATAACCAATCCTAACAATCCCTAAACTAATATATATGACTATCTATTAAAATAAATTAATTCCATATGATACACTGGTATAAGAACTAATACTAAAACTCCTAAACTAACATATACATAAATCATATATTATGTTAACTAATAAAGTATAATTAATATAATAATATATATATATGTAATAAAAAACCAATCTTAACGATTCCTAATCTAATGTTTATGTCCACTTATTAAATAAATATTTACTTAAATTAATATAATGTACCTAATATATATTACAAAGAAAACTAATACTAAAAAAAATACCTTAAACTAATATACATACATATATATATATATATACCATATTAAACCATTAAAGTCCTAACAAAATAATAATATAATAAATAAGAAAAATTTTGGATAAAAACTGAACTTGATTGCGAGGCTACTATCTCCGACGTGCATAGCTGTAGCAAAGCACTATCGTGCAGATTTTGTTGGTGATCAGCGGTTCGTACAATTACAGCGATTAGTGTAGATGATCAATATGTAGACTACGTCAGTGTGGGGAGAAACATACTTGTTTGATGTATGCTGCTATTGACGGATGGAGCTAGCTGCAATTGGAATGTGTATTAGAGTCGTTGTCCGTAGTGTTGGGATGATGTTGGATGCCGCTGCTGTCCACCTTACTGCTATCCGCCTTGCTGCTGTCCTATTCGCAACTGTTTGCCGTGCTACTATCCTGTTCACTACGGTTTGCCGTACTGCTGTTTGCCTAGTCGTGCTAAAGAATTCTACAACAGTAGTCATTGGATGTACGCAGTCTTGAAGGGTGTAATAACAGTGGGTTGTTTATGCGACTGTGTTTAGTCGCTGAATTATTGTTGTGTCAAGATGGTCTTTTTCTACTGTGTCTCCTCTTTTTTTTTTTTCTTTATGCACATGTATGTGTGTTTTTAAGGTCCAAATCATATCTAATTATATTTATTGTATCTGATTTGATAAGAATTAAACTAGATCCAAATTAATTCAAATCCGATTTAATAAAATCAAACTAAATTCAAATGATTTTAATTAGATATGAATCCTATTTATTTCTCTCGTTTTTGTAAAAAAATAGAAAAATAAAAGACATAGATGCCTAGTGAAGCTCAAACCTAAGACCTCAAATTAAATCCAATCCAATGTTTATCCGTTAAGCTGCTAGCCTATGCCTTGACATTCAGTACAATCAAATTGTGCTTAAACCACGTGACTCTCTACAATAATTATTTTGTTGAACTAAGCTAAACTAAAATGAATGACTTTAAAATAATTTACTTCCTAAAAATGTACAAAATCTTTCTTATGTTTATTTTTATTTTCCATATTTATTGTTTTTTTTTATTTATTTTTGAATTAGGACCATTTTTGTAAAAAAATAAAAAAGAATATTAAATAAAAAATAAAATAATTAAAAATTAGGATTACGAAAGGGCAAAAATTAAGTGTCTATAGCTGCCTCTCTTTGTGGTAAAGTTTAAGCAAAACTTTGTCACAAAGACAAAAGAGACACCATTTTTGCCTCGGGACAATTCTATCCAAAGGAACATTAAGACACCTAATGAGGATTAGTTTGAAATGAAGAACAGCGAGGGGTAGTACCCTTGTGGGTTGATAAAAATCCTTGAAAAGAATAATGAGAACTTGATCGTGCCCTAATAAGCTGACTAACCAAGGCAGTCAAAACACCTTGTGAGCTGGCTAAGACTTAAAGAATGAAGGAAAACATTGTCATACCCTGATGAGCTGACTAACCAAGGCGGTCAAAGCGCCCTTTGAGCTGGCTAAGACCTCAAGACAAAGAAAACTTAGTAGTGCCCTAATGAGTTGACTAACCAAGGCGGTTAAAGCGCCCTTTGAGCAAGCTAAGACTTAAAAATGAAGAAAAACTTGATTGTGAGCTGACTAACCAAGACGATTAAAGCGCCCTTTAAGCTGGCTAAGACCTAAATAATGAAGAAAAACTTGGTTGTACCCTGATGAGCTGACTAACCAAGGCGGTCAAAGCATCCTTTGAGCTGGCTAAGACCTGAAAACAAGGAAAACTTGGTCGTACCCCAATGAGCTGACTAACCAAGATGGTCAGAGTACCCTTTGAGCTGGCTAAAACTTGAAAACAAGGAAAACTTGGTCGTGCCCTAATGAGCTGACTAACCAAGGCGGTCAAAGCACCCTTTGAGCTAGCTTAAACCTAAAAATAAAGAAAACTTGATCATGCCCTAATGAGCTGACTAACTAAGGCAGTCAAAGCGCCCTTTGAGCTGGCAAAGACCTGAAAACAAGGAAAACTTGGCAGTGCCCTACTGAGCTGACTAACTAAGGCAGTCAAAGCGCCCTTTGAGCTGGCAAAGACCTGAAAACAAGGAAAACTTGGCAGTGCCCTACTGAGCTGACTAACTAAGGCAGTCAAAGCGCCTTTTGAGCTAGCTAAGACCTAAAGACAAAGAAAACTTGATAGTACCCTGATGAGCTGACTAACTAAGGCTGTTAAAGCATCTTTTGAGTTGGCTAAGACCTAAAAATAAGGAAAACTTGGTTATGCCCTAATGAACTGACTAACCAAGGCGATCAAAACGCCCTTTGAGCTACCTAAGACCTGAAAATAAGGAAAACTTGGTGGTGCCCTAATTAGCTAACTAACCAAGGCGGTCAAAGCGCCCTTTGAGTTGGTTAAGACCTAAAAATAAATAAAACTTGGTCGTATCCTAATGAGCTGACTAACCAAGGTGGTCAAAGCGCCCTTTGAGCTGGCTAAGACTTAAAAATAAGGAAAACATAGTTGTACCCTGATGAGCTGATTAACTAAGCAGTCAAAGCACCCTTTGAGCTGGCTAAGACTTAAAAATGAGGAAAACTTGGTAGTGCCCTGATGAGCTGACTAACCAAGGCAGTCAAAGTGCCCTTTGAGCTGGCTAAGACCTAAAACTAAGGAAAACTTGATTGTGCCCTGATAAGCTGACTAACCAAGGGGGTCAAAGCGCCCTTTGAGCTAGCTAAGACCTAAAAATGAGGAAAACTTAGTCGTGCCCTTAATGAGCTGACTAATCAAGGTGGTCAAAGTGACCTTTGAGCTACTTAAGACCTAAAAATGAAGGAACTTGGTAGTACCCTAATGAGCTGACTAACCAAGGAGATCAAAGTGCCCTTTAAGCTGGATAAGACCTAAAAATAAGGAAAACTTGAATTGGGATAACGCTTCCTAAGCTTGCTAAATCTCTTGAAGAAAATTTGAGTCGGGTAACGTTCTGTAAGTTAGACGATTGGGAGTTTAAGAAACTCTGGATTGGGACTACACTCTACGAGTTGGCTAGCTCCCTAGGAGATTATAAATTGGGACTGTGTTTTGGGAGCCAATCGGAAGCTTAAGAAACTTTAGATTGGGACTATGCTTTATGAGCTGACTAGATCCCTAAATGAGAATATGAATTTGGATAGCGCTCCATGAACTGGCTGAAGCGTTAAAGAAGATATAGTTAGGAACAGTGCTCTATAAGCTGGCTATATCCTTGAGAAAATGGATAAAGTGTAAGCACCCTTTGGACTCACTTAAACTCTATTGGCTAAGAAACATAGCTGATGCGAAAAAAAACTCTTGACTTGAGAAATTTACAAACAAGGGATTTGGTGAAAACTGTTTATAACATGAATTGAAATTTTGGCCACTATGGATCAAATAGACTAGAAAATGAATGGAAAAACTTGTAACAAGCCTCCACTTTCTCTCTCTCCTTTTCATGTCTTTTCATTTTCTTTTTTCCTTCTTTTTCCTTGAAAGTTTGCTAACGGATACAAATTCTTATTTAAAAGGTAAACGCTATAATCCTGTAATGCATTTTATATGCACATTAGTTTGTAACCTAGACAATGAGCTTCTTAGATAGGCCTTAAACATTCATTTCGTATGGAAAAGGTAACTCATGATTAGTTTAGTCGAAGAGGACTTCCTTATGTACTCTCGGTTTGGATTTCACTCTTGATTACTATTCCAGAAATTATAATCCAATTTGTAAGTGATACACACTGATCGATATGTTAGGTTTTTTTTGGGTTTAGTGTTGTAAATTGGGCTTTTGGTCAAATGATTTCAAAAGAAGTTAATTGAGAGGGCTTATTTTTGAAGAAGTGCTTTCATCTAACCCGGAGGTACAAGTCAAGAACCTTAGGAATGAACTAGATGTACACTTGCCCCAGCTTCAAAAATAATTTTTATCTCAGATAAATTGTCCTTCAAAATTGGAAGAGTTTTAAGTAGGAAGATATTGTGAGTGGGGAAGTCTTGTGTTTAAGAATCGAGTAGATGGAAAGGGTTTATGTTCGTGATTTGGAGTGTGATTTTGAACTAAATATGGAGTTTGTTGTTTATGGTTGAGAACATGATTCTGAATGAATACGAGGTTTTGTGTTTTTGGTTGGGAATGCGATTCAAGGCCTTGTATTTTTTGAGCAACTTAAGCCTTCTTTGATTGGGGATTTTCTCAAGGCCAATATTTGGGTATTTCTTCATTTTCCTTTTTCCTATTTTTTTATTTTTCTTTTTTTCTTCTTTTTTTTTTCTTTTTCCATTTCATTTCTTTCTTTTCTCTCCCCAAAAATAACTATCTCTTTTGTCAAGTTTTTTTCTCTAAATGAATCAAGACCCTAAATCCATAGGTTTAGAATGCATTGGCTTAAGTAAGGTATGTGTGGCTTTTGGGGTATTTGGAAAAATGTTAGCTCTTCTTCAAAGGGAACAATTTATTGAAAACAAAAATTATCCTTGAATTGTTATTACTGGGGTAAACACAAATCAGTTTTATCCTTCTCTCCTAATTAATGACCCTATCCTCCAAATTGCCCTACTATAGGGTGGTTCTTAACAAGGTTTACATTTGAAATGACTCAAAAACAATTCAACGAGGTTATCAAGGGATAATTGTGTTTAGGATTTGAAAATGAATTCCTAACTTCATTTCGTTCTACATATCAAATTCAAAATGGACCTCTTTTAAGGAATGAGTCCAAAATATCCTCACCATGATGTCTCTTAACTCTCAAAATGTTTAAGGGTTAGTATATAGGATATAGCTTGTCTCTTTTCATCTAAAACTTATTTAAAAGTGAGTTACCAATTCCTTACATAGGGATTGATTGATCTTAGGGTATTGACCTTACTCCCCAATTCCTTGGAACATGCCCCAATTGTGAAATTTCAAAGACTAATGCCCCATGCCCCATGCCCCAGACTTATGGGTCTTAACGTGCTTAAGCTTCCATATGTGAATTTGGGTTAGGTTCTTTAGAGTTTGAATGGGCTAGAATTGATAACTTTTGAAGTAGAAGGGACTAATGAATTGCCCTTTTGTTTGTATTGAGGATCAAGCTTATGATAGTGTTTAATGGTTTTGTGTTTTGGTTTGATTCATGGTTGGACTTGATGGCTTAAGGGCATTATGTTGGTTAAATCAACTTGAAGGGCTAGGGTTCAGGTTTGGTTGGTTATTTTCTCGAGCAAAGTGGATCGGTTTAGGTTAGCTACCTTAACGGGCTAAGTAATTGTGTTTGTCTCGAACCCTATAAAAAATTTGTAACCATTAGCAAATTTCTTTCTTTATTTTTTTTTTATAAAGAGAGAAAGAAAGTGTGAAGGCTTTCATGTTACAGAGCCTAAGTGATGAGATTGTAAATGGATGATTACGGAGGATTGCTTTCATAGAATTCTATATACGAGCTTATACAATTTATCGTTACTAAGGGTTTATTTACAAGCGAGGAATTCTAAAGAATAAAAGACTAAACAAAGAAAATATCTAAATCTTATTTATTCTAAATGAAAAAGGCTATTTGCAAAATGCTAAATTTAGATAAAAGAATGAATATTTCTGGTTAGTAGAATACTAGGCAAAATGATAACTACCTATTATTTTACAGCTTTGATTCTTTTCATTTTGTTTCCTTTTTTATTTTTATTTTTTGTCTTCTATTTACTCCGTGAGGGTTGGGCTCAATTGATGTGGGCCCAAAGTGATATATTCGAGCTCTAATAGATATACTAAAGCCTTCACTATAGTAATATTTATAGTGCTCTTCTATAGGGGCAAGATGAGCCTAATCTTGTTCCAAATGAATTTTTACTTATTTGGGCTAAAAAGTTATATCCATATCTAGAGTATCTTTTAAGGCCAATGATAACAAGGGGGAAGACCCAATGTATGGGAATCGCTACCTAGCTCGATATTAACCTAACATTTATATTATATCTAACTGCACCGTAGAACTAAGTAAAATTCCAAGTTTATACTATCATAATACAAGAACATTAACAACCATAAATACTTCATCATGTTCATACATTGCCTATAAGCAATAAGCACTATTCATCACATTCATAAAGAATAAGAATTCATTACATAATATACATGAACATGAAAATAAACATTGCATCAAACATGGAAAAAGTACGAGAAACATTACAAATTAAGCTCCTTAACCTCAATAATAGGATTCTTCAAGATTTTCCACTAAAACCTACGCCACAAGCATGAAAATATAAGAAAACACTAGAAACCATAAAACTACCCTAAAAGTAACCTAAGATAGCCTAAACAATAAGAAGGTGGTGGAACAAAAGCCCTAAACCCTAGAAAATACAAAGCAAAATCTATAGAAAATGAAAAAGAATAGGTTTTTATATCAAGTAATTATGAGCAAGACAATAAGCAAGAGTAGCATCATGATGATAGACAGGTGTCAAGCACTTCTTCTCTTCATTTTTAATGAAACAACACATTTTTCTTAAAGGCTCCAGTATATCATCATGATAGTAATAGGGGATACCATCAAACCAGTATAGCCTTTTAGTTTTGCAACTTAATTTGATTTTGTTCAAGATACTAGTTTAACGATGACTAGGCTTCCCATCAAGTCGATAGTTCCAACTCCAAGTTTCATTTTTTTTCTTTGTTTTTAGATTCTTGAATGGGGGTGTGACCTGCGAGATCAAACATTGAAAGCTTAAATTCTTTAAATAAATATTACTTTTAATCATTAAAACACAAAAATATGAATTACACTTCTATTGCAAAATTATATGTGATTTGATGAAAATTCATATACTTTTGCTCAAAAATTTGTTGCATCACATATAATTGTTAGAGAAATCCTTTAGATAAGTGTGTAGTTTCATATACTTATCAGTACCCCCAACTTTATAACTTGATTATCCTCAAGCAAGCTTAAACCAATTGTAGAACAAAAGGTAAAAGATGTACTCTCTACAATTTGCTTATTAAGTCTATCCTCTAGTTTATACACCCTAAGTTGTACATATTTCAATTCATCTTTTGGTAAGCAATTAATTGTTTATGAAAGCCAAGTAATTGATTAAGTGTACCTAATTACATATCCAAGAGAATTTGTAAATTAATCCATGGCTCATAAAGTTAAGCCTCTTATTTAACTCAAGATTAAATAACTTAAGATCAAGTAAGTTATCACAAAGGATGAGAAAAACCCTTACAATTTTTAGATTCATCAACGTGTATATGGCCCTAATTCTTCCCTTAAGCTAACCATAATTTAGAAAAAATACGACAAAATTAGATTGTTATTTATTCGAATCTCCCAAAATTTTTCAATTCTCATTTATGGCCACTTTTCACTCATGCATCCCAAACTTTTCTTCAAGGGAGCTCTTTATTCCTTACAATTTCCTTGAGTGAACAGTAGGGGGCTCATGAACTCATTCTAGAATTTGTCATTCCTTATTTTTTTTTTCTATTTTTGTTTTCCAGTTGGGCTTATCCTTAACTTTTGAATTTTGGTCAATTTTCATTCTATTTTTTATTGGGAAATCCTTTTCAAGACCAAAACAATTTCAACATATTTTCTAACATTATACTTAACTACTTAGAAATTCAAAGAGCACAATACATGAAAATCAATTTTCTAAAAAGTAAATGCCTAACTTTAACTAGTGGCATCATCTTACTCTCAGCTCATGAATGTAAAGTTAAATACAAAGAGAATCAATCTAATCCAAAGATTTTGTTCATTAATTTTGAAGTAATGTAATAAGTTCACTCTATTTGTTCCTTATTCATGAATGTGATTAAGACAAACATTACTTACTCCTTTTCAACACAACTTAGAAATTTTAAGTAAGTAAATTAGACTAAGCAACCAAATATTCAACACAAATGTAATATTAATTCAAAAAAGTGCAGCCATAGCTTCAATCCACTCCATATATCCCTTAACCCCAACTTTTATTTGCCATATCATCTCATCTCATCAACAAATGAAAATTAGAAAGATAGGGTTAGAATAAGACTATCTTAAGAATTAGGCTAAGCTTCTCTATTTTCCTTTCGTTCTTTAGTTCCTTTTAAAGCTAACATCAAGCCTCTTAAAAGATCTATACAAAAACAAAAATTGTCTCAAAGTATCTTATTTGGCCATTTTCTCAAAACATTTAAAAAAAAACTTAAAGGAAATTGCATAGAAATTAAATAAGACCCTAGTGGGTTGCCTCCCACCCAATACTTAGGTTTTAAGTCCCTTAATTGAACCCTTCTCATGGTTATCTTGGTGGATCGTTTAATTGTAGAATTCTTTTGTCTTTTACTATAACTTCTCCTTCATGAAAATGTTTTAAGAGTTGCCCATTAACCTTAAATGATTCTCCAGTCTCACCCTTTATCTCAACAGTCCCATAAAGGTGAACCTTAGTTATAATATAAAGGCCTCTCCATCTAGACTTCAATTTTCTTAGAAAGGATTTTAGTTAAGAATTCTTGGAATCTCCACTATTGAATTCTTATATCATACCATCTTTTGGTCTTCTCTTTATAAATCTTAGCATTCTTATAGGCTGCTGATTGTTTTTTCCAAGATGTACTTCAACTCTTGATTCGATAGTTGGACTTGGCCACTTATCTGAGGATGGTATGGAGTCACTACCTTATGATTGACCCCATATTTGGTAAGAAAGTTTTCCAGCTGCTTGTTGCAAAAATGAGATCCCTTATCACTGATGATCTCCAATAAAGTTCCAAATCTAGTAAATATGTTATCTTTGAGAAATCTAAGCACTCCTTTTAAATCATTTGGGGGTAATGCTACAGCTACTACCCATTTGCTCACATAATCTACTACAACCAAGATATATCCATTTGAGTTGGATAGCGGAAATGGCCCCATGAAATCAATTGCCTATACATCAAATATCTTTACTACAAGAATTCTGTATTGTGGCATATCATACTTCCTAGTGAGGTTTCTTGTCATTTAGCATTGTATGCACCTTCTAACAAATTCTATACATTCCTTAAATAATGTAGGCCAATAAAATCCACACTGAAGTACTTTTGCAACTTTTTTTCTTCCTCAAAAGTGTCCTCTTACTTCTCAGCTATAACAATGAGCTATGATGTTAGTTATTTCATCTTCACATATACATCTTCTTATTACTTGATTGGCACAACTTTTGAAGAAATATGGTTCATCTAAAAAATATGACTCAATGTCTACTAAGAACTTTCTTCTTCTATCTTTTGAGATCCCATAAGGCAAAATCCCTCTCACCAAGTAATTAACAATGTCCACATACTAAGGTATAGTCATGGTTGAGATGAAGTATAATTACTAGTCAAGAAAGAACTCATTAATGGGCAGGTCTTCTTACTATTAACAATTTTAGATAAATGATCAGTTACCAAACTTTCATTCCCCTTCTTATCTCTTATTTCTAAATCAAACTCTTATAGGAGCAAGATCTACCAAAGAAGTCTTAGTTTTGCATCACTCTTGGAAAGAAGGTATTTCAATGTAACATGATCGGTGTACACTATCACCTTTGATCCAATGAGGTACAAGTAAAATTTGTCACAAGCAAATATCACCACCAACATTTCTTTTTTTTTTATTGTTGCATAGTTTTTTTGCATGTTGTTGAGTATTTTGTTAGCATAATAGAATGCTTGAAATAATCATCCTTTCTGCTAGCCTAATATAGCTCCTACAGCCATATTGCTTGCATTACACATGACTTTAAAGGAAAGGTTCCAATCTAGTGCTACCATAACTAGTATTGTAGTTAATTTAGCTTTCAACTTCTTAAAAGCTTCCATACAAGCCTCATCAAAATGAAATGGTGCATCATCTTCTAATATCTTCCATAATGATCTTAAAATTTTGGAAAAGTCATGTATAAATCATCGATAAAATCTTGCATATCCTAGGAAACTTCAAACTCCTTTAACATTCACTAGAGGAGGTAACTTTGCCATCACTTCCACCTTAGTAAGATCCACTTTAATGGCTCGACTTGAAATCCTATGCCCTAAGACAATCCTTTCCTTAACTATAAAATGACATTTCTCCCAATTCATAGTCAATGCATCTCCTAACATCTCTTAAGAACTTGGGTCAAATTTTCAAGTTATCTGTCAAATGAATCCCCAAAAATGGAGAAATCATACATAAGTACTTCAATGCTTTCTTCATTCATATTTGAAAATATGGCCATCATACATCTCGGGAAGGTTGTTAGAGAATTACATAATCTAAAAGGCATGCATCAAAATGAAAATGTAACATGCTAGTAGGTGAAAGTGGTCTTTTCTTAGTCTTTAAGATCAATATGTATCTGATTATATCCCAAGTAACCGTCTAAGAAACAGTAATATTCATGTACAACCAGTATTTCCAACATATGATCAATGAATGGTAAAAGGAAATGGCCCTTCTAAGTAGCATCACTTAGTTTCCAATAATTTAAGCACATTCTCCATCTAGTAATAGTTCGAGTCAACATGAGTTCATTCTTGTCATTTTTCCTCATGGTCATACCTCCTTTCTTTAGTACAACTTGAACTAGTCCACCCATTTACTATCTGAAATTAGGTATATAATTCCTACATCTAAGAGTTTCAAGACCTCCCTTTAAATTATTACTTTTAATATTAGGTTAAGCATTTTTTGGGTTTAACTATTGGCTTATAATTGTCCTCCATGATAATTTTGTACATACATACCCAAGGGTAAATACCATAGATATCTGCAACTGTCTATCCTATGGCTTCTTTATTCTCTTAGAGAACTCACATCAATTTTTCCTCCTTATCTAATGGTAATTTCATAACCACAATCACTAGTGAAGTGTCATTTTCTCATAGGAATATATATTTCAAATGTGAAGGCAATTGCTTAAGCACAAGAGTTAGGGATTTTTGGATTGAAGGGCGAAGCTTTCCCTTGCTGACTCCCAGCGATTCAAAATATCTTTCCCATGATTAGATCTCCTTTACTTAGGTTAATTGCTATTCATCATTTGACTTTAACATCAAACCTTATTGCCATTGTTGTTCCTCTTTCCATTTTTCTAACACTATAACATGAATGGAGTCCATAGTGAAGCAAATATTCTCTTTCCCCTATGGATATCAAAAGTGACATGCTCATTCAGGGCTTTGAATGTTAATCTTCCATCTTTCACATTGATGATTGCATTTTCCATGGCTAAGAAAGGTCTTCCCAATATCAAAGGAATCTCTCTATCTACTTCCATATCCAAGATGATGAAGTTTATCAGAAA
Organism: Lumnitzera racemosa; assembly: GCA_024138005.1. Taxonomy (NCBI): domain Eukaryota; kingdom Viridiplantae; phylum Streptophyta; class Magnoliopsida; order Myrtales; family Combretaceae; genus Lumnitzera; species Lumnitzera racemosa. The sequence continues at coordinate 57,649,867 of JAMXBC010000012.1, forward strand.
TGTATATTTGACCACTTTCACCAGTACATCTTCTACAACACCTTAGTTGCTTAATACTTCGATTAGCTAGTTGCAATGATATTAAAATGGGCTTACATTCTCCTAATCTTAACCTTTTGAAGATTACATAAGGCATAAGATTGATACTATCCCCCAAATCACATAAGGCCTTGCCAACATATGAATCCCTAATCATATATGGAATTGTGAAACTTTCAGGATCCTTAAGTTTAGGTAGAATGTTGTTTGAAAGTATGGCTAAACATTCTTCCATGAGCATCACTATCTCTGAACTAGCTGCCTTCCTTCTCTTTAAAAGGATATCCTTTATGAGTTTGGCATAAGAAGGCGTTTGCTCCAACACATCTAAAAGAGGAATATTTATCTCTAATTGCTTGAAAAGCTTTAGGAATTTTGAAAAATGATGATCCAATTATTGCTGTATGAGTCTTGCTAGATAAGGCACAAGTGGCATGTATGATTTCACCTTAGAGTTTTGTCTCCTATCTACTTTTTTTTTTTACCATTTTCTAATTTCTCTTATAACTTTAAATCTAAAGTAGGGGTACAAATTTGTTTGTTTTTGTCTAAGTAGCCACTTCCTATTTCTTAATTGCATGGCCTCTAATGGCTTTAACAAAACATTTCTCTCAAGGATCATAAAGTCCTGAGTTCTTTCCAAAAGTAGTTGTAATAAATGATCTAATTGATTTTGCACATCAATTATAGCTACCTCTTGAGCATCTAACCTTCTATTGGAATTATTACTATCCATTTCCTTAAAGTTCTTATGAGATGATGGCAAGTCTTGAGTTGTTACATAACCTCCATCATTATAGGAAGTTTGACTAGAAGGCTCATTAATTGATTGACTCTTCTTACTAGAAAACGAATTCTTGGGTAAGTCTACTTTCATGTATTAATGCATCTCAACCATATGATTGAACTTAGGGGATCCTATAGAATCTATGATTACAATTTTGGGCTTACTTTCTCAACGTAGATGTGCATCCTTTTCATAAGTATACCAATCATCTAATCATTTCTCTCTAGCATCTTGGTTTAATCCTAAGACTTTTTCTCTCTTTTGTGTAAGTATTTCCAACTTAATGGCAATAAATTCGAGTTTATCCTTTTCTTTTAATTGGCATATCCTCCACTGGTCATTCCTTTCACTATGCCATACAAATGAGCTTACTACCTTATATTCAATTAGTTGGAATGCTTCTCTAGGGCCTTTATTCATGAAATTATACCTTACAGTAGCATTAATCATTGACTTCAAGTATTCTAACAGACCATTGTAGAAAGTTTAGACTTATAACTAGGTTAGTAATCCATAGTGTAAACATCTTCTCAACAACTTCTTGTGTCATTCTTACGCTTCATACAAAGACTCTCGATCATCTTTGTGAAACATGATGATGTCATTCCTCATCTTCATTATTTTGCATGGAAGGAAAAACCTTAACAAAAATTTATAAGCTAATTGGTCCCAAGCAGTGATGGAATGAGGTGGTAGAGAATATAACCAACTTTGGGCTTTATCTCTCAAAGAGAATGGGAATAGCCTCAATCGAATAGCATCCTCAAAAATATCATTACTTTCTAAGGTTGTGCACAATTGAAGAAAACTCTTTAGATGTTCATTTAGATCTTCTAAAGCACTTCCGCTAAAGTAGTTCATTTGTACCATTTGTACCAATGCGGGTTTAAGCTCAAAATTATTGGCTTAGATAGTAGGCCATGCCACAACTGGTGCAAAACCATCCATGGTTAGTATAGTGTATTCTCATAAAGCTCTTTGGTGTACATTCCTATTCCCATTAACATTCACTCCATTTAACCCATTATCATTCACATTGCCATTATGGACATTGAATCCATTCTAATACTCTTCTCCATTTATATCATCCATATTCACACCAATTCCTACACTAACACTATCATGCCCTAAACAGGAGAAATTGTGACAATCTCGTCAAGCAAATTAACCTAAGATAGTAGCTGACTTCATAGCTTCTATCATAGATATAATCCACATAAGGCTTATACGATTCTGCCAGCATGAAGCATACAGTTTGATACCTATCTAGAAATAAACCTATGGTATAGCTTTTGTAAGCCCTAAAGTTAAGGAAAGTGACCGTAAGATTGAACTTAGAATATAAAGTTTATGGCGATTGATTAAAGGACCCGATCAAACCCAAATTACAAACTATGGATAGAAATATTAGTAAAAATGACATAGTAAACTTGAATTTAAGAAAATAAGTAATAAAATATGAGACTATAAAATTTTCAAATTTTAAGTATAATAATTGTTAATTATGGAAAAGGCGAAAAGTGTAATCTAATAACTAATAAATTACAAGAGATAGATTATATGTAAACTAAAAATCATAGAATGATCTAAATAATAATTAGGAATGTTCACATGTACCCTATATGTATTTACGTGTAGATAAAAATACGTAAATTTTTTTGAAAGTGGTTAAAACTTATTAAATAATTAAAGAAAATTACTAATTAATTAAGGAAAAATCAGAAAAAAAAAATTAGAGAAATCAAGAATGAGGTGGATGTGGTCGTAGTAAGTCAGGATGTGAAGAAAAAAAAATTGCCTAATCAAAATCAAGCAACACAAAAATTTAAAACTAAGAGATTTAGGTAATGTCTTGTCTAATTTAATGCACATTAATTACCACAAAGCTCTATTAATAGGGGAAAAAATTTACAGAACTTCTTTAGACGGTTAGAAATCAGAGAAAAATAGAGAGCATCAAAATTCAAGAGAAAAACTAGAGTAAAAAAAAAAAAGAAAGGAAAACTGTGCAGTTAAGGCTAGTAAGCCAAACCTACGTACCACCACCACCTAGAATCAAGCCACCACCACCTAGAATCAAGCCACCACCACCTAGGATCAAGCTACCACCACCCCACTCCAGACCCACTGCCTAGACCGGACGACACACCTAGACCGGTGTTGGAAGTCCAAAAGCCATCGAACCAAGTAAGTCTCTCATCTGCTTCGATTTTGTATAATTTTATAAAATTATTTATTTTGCCTAGAAAATTATGAAATTTATTATTACGAGATTTTATTGTATGTAGATTTAGGGGAAAATAGTGATTAATTATAATCACATCTGAAAATATAAGGTTCTTAAGAAATTAGGTAAAATTGAGCATGATTAAGATTAGAAATAAATAAGCTTAGAAGTATAGTTTGGAGCTCAAACATTTTCTGTATAATGCTTAAGTGATATAAAACAGTGCTATGAAGCCATTTTTTTTTAAATTTAGTTATTGAAATTTTTAGGTAAATTTTTAGCCTTAAAATGATAGAAAAATTGGGTAATTCGGGTTAATTAGGTGATTAAGACATTAATTACTGATTTAGATAGTAATTAGAGGGTTAAGGATATTTATCTCCGATGTGAAAACCTAATACTAGCCTTTGGAGTGTTAAGTGTAACTAATGAAGGAATTATGTGATAATTGTAGAAAATTAGGAATATGTAGAATAGGAAAATTAATAAATATGATAAATTAGGTTTAATTAGATAATATAATAATAAAAATCAGAATATAGTAAATCTGAAATAAAATTTAATTTTATGTAATTATATAAAAAATGTAAAATTTTCTCATATCAGGAATAAATCCAGTACCCCAATTAGGATTAGCGTATACCGAACAATTTAGAATACTAAAATAAGACCCAATAGGATATTATAATACTCGAGCTTAATGTGATTAATTTCACATTAAGATTAGAGCATATTTAAGATTCTAAAATTAAAACTAGAATCTAATTTAAAAACTGAACCCCGAAATAGGGTAGAATGAATCATTAATAAATAATAGGTATACATGGAAAAAAATAAGCTAAATTATAACTTAGAATATGAATCATTAAAATATAAGAACTAAAAAGACCTATTTGTATTATAGGATACCTAAAGACGAATTAGCTTGCAATTAAGTAATCAAGCGATTGAGAAATTCCAAGTAAGTTGGGTTATTACTTACTATATTAGAGTGCTATTTTATGGTACTCGGAGACTTAGGATTATTTATGGTTGTAATTGTAAGTAGTTTACGCATGTGTTTGATGTATCTGAATGCGTGCTAAAATTTGTAATGTGATTTATTTTGTGATTGATTGAATTGGTGTGAAATTGTTTGAACACCTTAAATGAAATTTAATCTTATTTGACTCTAATGACCAAAAATGTCATGCATTGCAACCCGTTAGGGGATCATTAGGATTCTCCAACCAAATACCGACCCTTTCGAAAGGGATAGGATAGGATTGCATAATGGTCCCTTTTTCATCCTTAGTCGAACTAAGTGATGGGAGAGGAGGTCGTGGTAAAGGTAAAGTCAATGATTCGAAGGTAGTCGCGAAAGGAGTAGTGTCTCCATTGCACAAGCCTAAGTTTGGTTGTGAGCTGCTGCATAACATGGAAACTCCTCAACCCAGATTAGAGTGGGTGAAATTTTTCTAATTTCAAAACGGATCGGACAATGTTGTGCTATAACACGTGATTGTTGCATTGCATTAAAATAATTGCTTGATAATATTGTTTGTGTTTGTATACTCTCATGAGTCTCCAATTCAACTTACTAAGCTGTAGTTGCTCATACCCTTATAGATTCTTTTGCAGGTCCTGATTTTTTATTGCTATAAGTATTATACTGCCATACAATTATCCAGAGGTTAATTCTTCTAAAGCTAGGGGTGTGAGGATTAATTTACTTAGCAGTGGATATGTAGTTAGTGTATGCTCTATCGTTTAAAACTGAAAGACCGATAGTTGCTAGGTAAAATTAGTAAATCGTTATGTTTAAGTAGAGCTTCCTAGGAAGTTTTGTGGACTTTATATATAATTATGTATGTTTATTAAGAATTTGTGATAATTACTATATTTGTAGTTAAACAATTAAATGGGACTGTTTACTTCAAAGCGAGGAGTCGTCGACGCCTTGTGTAAGTCATGTTTATGGTAGGTACTGTAAGACCAGTTACTATCATAGAATAGTTTACACGGCGGGACTGCTATGACTCTGTAACTTTGAGGCGTAATAGCTTTTCAACATACCTATTCAATACATCCTGTTATCTAATAATATAACAATGCTTACATAAGCATTTCCACACATAGAGTTATAATTTATATTAAGAGTTTACAAAAGCCACAAGTCTTAAAGTTAATTTACAATAAGGTAGGAAATTAGTAAGCATCTTAAATAATTCCTAATTATTTTCCTCAAAACCAAAAAGAAAAGACCAAAAACCTAAATTTAGTGGATTCTCCTTTCCTCACTTTTTCAACCAACTATGTACTAACCTAAAGGTAGTGATATCTAAACATCAGGTAGTGATATCTAAACATCTTCAACTCTCACTCATCACCCATAAAAGAGTTTATAGGGATGTAAGCACAACTAGCTTAGTAAGTAGGACAAAGTTAGAAGAGTATCATACAATCACAAATAAGGTTATTAATTGTAATGAAATACAATGTAATCAACCACTTAAAACATCATACAACGTCATCAATCCATTATGAGGTCAGAGAAATTGGATCCACTTTGACCTAGATTGAGGAGTTTACCACGACTTAAAATTAGACCAAACTCAAGCTTGTGCAATGAAGAACACACTCCTCCTATGACTATCTTTAAATCATAGCCCTACCCTTACCATGACCTCCTTGCCTATCACTTAGCTCAACTAAGGATAAGGAAAGAATCATTTCAACTATCCTCATTGAAGAGAGTTAATATTAGTCTGGTGCTCTTCCCTTAACAATTACTATGTATGTCCATTTATGTTAGTAGTTAAATTACTCTTAATTCCATTTAAGGGTGGCAAGACAAGTTTATACAATACAAAACAAAGTAATCACGTAGAACAACATACCAAGGAGTTCAACAACAAGCCACAAAGAGAATACCGACTATTCATATGGCATGCATATAGACAACCAATTTACTAATCCCAACAAGTAGTAAAGTCATGATCCCAACTTACTTGCCCTGACGCTCATTACAAAAGACCCGTATCGTCAATGCTTTGCTCATTGGGAAATCTTATATATACAAAACCCAGATTTAGTTTTCGTAAAAGTTACCAAAACATTAAGGTTTTATCTACTCTTTTAATTTGTTTTAAATTTTTACATACATATCTAAAGTATATTATTATTTTTCTTATATAATGAAATATTGTTTTATTATATAAGTTATATTAAGTTATTATACGTAGTTAAACTGTTACTTATAATATATTGTTTCAATTATATCAAAATGTACATTTAACCAGTCAATGTATGTTTCAATTATGAAAATGTTAATGTAGTATGTAAATTTTTATAGTATTATAGGAATGTGTGTTATTTTACACTAGGTTCTCTAATTTTAGTAATAGTAGTATCATTGAGTTCGTACAAACTTAACGATACATTCTACAAGTTCTATTTTGAGAGATGATTTCAAAGGTGATTTTCTAGTTTCTAATATACTTGTACGCTCCTATAATAAGTATCATATTATATCCATTTTATGTAAATGGACTATATTTGATATAATTTACTAATATGGCTTAATAATATATGTAATTTCTAACCTTAATACATGTATATCATAATCTGGCCATGTAATTATCACTAAATATGTTGGAAATTCCTTCTAACCAAATCTGACCAACATATACATGTATAGGTTTTATTCTAATGTTTATCATATTTTATCTTATTATTACTAAAAACACGCTCGAGTTGGTAAATTAGGCTAGTTAATTAGAGAAATGTTAGCAAATAACTCCTTGAAATTTTCCATAGAGTAAAAAAAAAGATGAGGAATTCATTCAATAAGTAGTTTTATGCTATCAGGTTTATTATCTATATACACATAATTACGTTTTTACTCCTAAATTGCATTTAATTAAGCAAATATTATCTTTTTTATAAAAAAGTACTTTCAATATATCCTAAAATTTTCATAAATCACCAGAAGTTAGTAGACATCCATTCCATCAATTAATTTTATAAAAATCTATTTATTTCACAATTTCACCCTATTTTTAGTTATTTTTAGGGTAAAAAATTATAATAAATATTACACTTACGTAAATTAAAAATATGGCCACATAGAAATTAACTACATGTAATATATATTCTATAAAAAAATTTTGAGCTAAAAAAAAAGTCATTTGGTACATTTATTTTGAATTTCAAAAATTAGATGAATAGTAACTTATTTAAGCAAGTATATAAACTATGTGAAATTTTACAAAAATAAAAATACAACATGAAAGTATTTTGAAATAGCCTAAAAATACAATTTTTCATAATTTTATAAATTAAATTGTTATTTTTTAAATAATTTAATGAAAAACAGGGTATAAAATTGAAACACCTGATCTTTAGAGCTCTGTTGGCCACTGGCCGGTAAGGGATTATTGATAGGGCTAAGCATCATTCGCTCTGGTTAGTGTTGGTAGGGTTTAATAGCAAGTCATCAAAAGTTTAGGGAACTACACTAGGGCAAGGGTTGCTTTGTCTTTCTATTTAATTTTCCCAATTTTCTAAAATTTCACTCGAAATTTCCTTTGAGCGTTCTTAGGTCCTAAAGGTATAAAATGATGTATGGAGTGCTATATATATATAATGTTGGGTTGTTTAAGATTTTTCCCAATTTTTAGTCAATTTTTCTATGCTTTTTCTTTCCAAATTCCTAAGCATGAGTTGCTCTTTTTATATCAAGTTGCAATTTCTAGTTATGTTATGCTAGTTTCTTGAATTTTCTATGCAATTGGATATGTTTAGATGAAATTTTAGATAAAATATGATTATTTTTATGTATATTATATGGTATTTAGTAATTTTATTAATATATGAGTATATATCATATATATATATATATACATTACGCTTAATGAGTAATCATTTGCATATAATCATGTTTCTAGCATATCTTTTTATTTTTAAGATGTATTTCATGCTTATTTTTATGAGTTTATTGCTTATTAAATATAATTATATATTTTTTAGTTAATTTACGATTATAATTATTATATTTGCCAAGTATACTCCTAAAAATATGTATATATTCATATAGTATATTATACTATATTATTTTAAGGGTTCCGATGAGTTTTAAGCTATATTAAATAATCATACTTCTAAAGTCAAAATTAAGATTTTAGGTCATTATTTTTATATTATAACTTTACTAAGTTACTTCAACTAGCTTTTCTATCCTAGTTATAAAGATTGGGCTCAATTGGATAAGTTTTCTCAAAGACCCTAAATCCAAGTACAGTTACCTTAAATGCAATTTTAAGGGCTCACATTTCCATCTCCCTTAAAAAAGTTTTATCCTCTAAACTTTTATTCGAAATAGAATAACTACTTATTTTCTAATAAAAACCTATTACTTACCTTTTTCTTTAAAGGGTTTTGAGTAATGATTCTACATTGCCATCTTGGTTCCCAAGTCAATTCTGCTCTTGGACCGCTACCCTACTAAACTTTCACATATTCAACTTTTAGATTTCTTAACTTTTGAATCCAATTCTCCAAGATCTTAATCGGTTTTTCTTTAACTATAAAATCCTCTTGTAAATCCATTGGTTTCAACTCTAAAATTGCAACTGGATTCTTCACATGCTTACGTAATATTGACACATGAAACATGTCATGGTATCTAGCTAAACTTGGTGGCAAAGAAATTTAGTATGCTACATTTTCGATTCTTTCCAAGATTTCAAAGGTCTTATATATTGGGGACTTAGCTTTGCTATAGTACGAAAATACTTAAATCCTTTAAATGGACTTGTCTTAACATATATATGACCCTTACTACAAATTCTATAGGTTTCCTTTTTAGATTTGTACAACTTTTGTATTGATCCTATGCTACTTTCATCCTTCGTCATATTATCTTTACATTGTCATTCATCTATCCTATCATTACGTATTCATGATTCTCCCAATACAATGGTGATTGACATTTTCTTCCTTACAAAGCTTCATATGATGTCATTTGGATCATTGCTTGATAACTATTATTACAAGAAAACTCTATTAATGGTAAGTATTGATCCCAATCACCATCGAAATCTAAAATATAACCTCTCAACATATCTTCAAGTATTTGAATGGTTTTTTTTATTTTTTTATGTCCATCTATTTAGGGATGATAAGCCATGATGAATTGCAATTTAGTTCCCAAAGATTGATGTAAACTCTCCCAAAATTTCAGTACAAATCAATTATTGCTATTTGACATAATACTTATCAAACATACCATGTAGCCTAATAATCTCTCTCATATATAGTCATGCTAGCATTTCCATTGAATCACTAGTTCAATAAGGTAAGAAATTAGTGCACTTCATCAACCTATCTACTATAACCCAGATTGAATGATGAACCAACCTTGTCCTTGAGAGTCATATTACAAAATCTATTCTAATGTAATCCCACTTGCATTAAGGTATTTCTAACGGTTGTAGTAAACCACTAGGTCTCTAATGTTTCGCTTTCACCTATTAGCATGTGTTATACCCAACAAAATATTGTGCTATACCCTTTTTCATGCCTTTCCACTAAAATAATGATTTCAAATCATGATACATTTTATTTCCACTAAGATGAAATGTATAACTACTATCATGTGCTTCAGCCGTTATTTCATCCTTTAGCTTTGAGTCACTAGGCATACAAACTCTATTCTTATATCTTAACACACCTTCAATATCAATTTTGAAGTCAAGAACACCATTTGTACTTATCTTTTCCTTAATTTCCTTTAATCTCTAATCCTTTAACTTGTTGAAGGTTAATTCTTTCTATCAGGGTCAACTGTACTACTAAATTCATCAATTGTACATCAGTTTCATGCCATCTGAATTCAATCTCTAACTTTTCAAATTCCTTAATCAATGTACATTGAGTAATGAGTAATGAGGCTACTTTTTAATAGTTCTTATGACTTAACGTATTTACTGCAGCATTATCCTTGCTAAGATGATAGTTTATGATCAAATTATAATCCTCGATTAATTCCAACCAAAACCTTTGTCTCAAGTTTAATTCCTTTTGAGTAAAGAAATACTTCAAGATTTTGTGATTTGCGTATATCTCACAATGTTGTCCATATAGATAATATCTTTAAATCTTCAAAGCAAATACTATAGTTGCAAAATCTAAATCATGAGTTAAGTAATTCCTCTAATGAGGCCTTAATTGTCTAGATGCATATGCTACTACTTTTTTTATCTCACATCAATACACATCCTAGTGCATTCTTAAAAGCATCGCTATATACACAATAAGATTTATTTAGAGCTAGAAAAATAAGTATTGGTGTTAAAATCAAATGATTCTTTAATTCTTGGAAACTTTGTTCACATTCGTTGCTCCATTCAAACTTAACATCCTTCTATGTCAGTTAAGTTAAAGGCTTTACGATTTTAGAAAAATCTTTTATAAATCACTTGTAATATCCTACCATTCTAAGAATACTTCTTACTTCCATTACCATGGTTGGCTGTTTCCATTCAGCCATTGCTTTGACTTTTTTGAGATCTATTGAAATTCCTTCACCTAATACTGTATGTTCCAGAAATGAGATTTTATCTAGCCAGAAATCATACTTACTCAACTTAGCATACAATTGATTATCTCTCAACTTCAATAAGGCTAAATGAAAATGATCGGCATCATCCTTTTTAGTCTTGGATTAAATGAAAATATCATTAATGAATACCACAATAAATTTATCTAAGTAACATAGATAGATCTGATCCATCAAGTCCATAAATACAGCTGGTGCGTTCATCAAACCAGAAGGCATTACTAAAAACTTAATTTACCTATATCTAGTTTAGAAAGCCATCTTTAGTACATACACCAACTTAATTCATAACTATTGGTATCCAAATTTTAAATCAATTCGTGAAAACATAGCAGCACCATTCAATTGATTAAACAAATCAATAACCCTATGTAGTAGATATTTGTTCTTAATAGTTACCTTATTTATCTCCTAATAATCAATGCATAATCTCATGGTTTGTATTTTCTCTTTTTTTCATGAATAACATTAGCACTCCCTAAGAAGACACACTAAGTCATATAAATCTTTTGTTCAATAGCTCTTAAAGCTAGTTCTTTAACTCTTGAAGTTCTATCGGTGACATTTGGTATAGAGCTTTCGACATTGATTTAGTTCCCAGCACTAACTTTATAGTAAAATCTAATTCTCGATGTGGTGCTAACCTAAGTAAATCTTCTAGAAAGTTATCGGAAAAGTCACTTACTACGGGTATTTCTATCACTTTTGGAGTCACTGTCTTCCCTTCTACAGCAAATATCCAACAAAACTGCCATTCTTCAATGACCACATTCATTTCTTTGCTTACTTCAATTATTGATAATCTTAGGCTTTGCTCACCAGTTTTTCCTTGAAATATCACCTTACCCTCATCTAAGATCACATTCTTACTTTAACAATCCACTTTATCTCTTTATTTGGACAACCAATCTATTCCTACAATAACATCATACCCTTTAATTGGTAGAACTATTGGTTTAATTGGGAATTCATTTCCTTAAATTTGCAATTGTCCATTATCTACTACTTCTTGTGTTATCACTTACTCTCCTATAGGTATTCTCACTCTATAAGTGCACTTAACTTCATTCATCTTAATCACATTTTCCAAGACAAACTCTTGACTATTAAATGAATGTGATGCTCTAGTATCAAACAATGCATGAGCTTTTCGTCCATTTATAAGTATGTTTCTTGAAATAATTACTACTATTATAATTATCTATCATTTGTGTACTATATCTAAGTTATGTAATTTCATAGCTCTCAATACTGTCTATGCATACAATCAACTCATAAGTAAGTAAAGTTACTAGTTAATTTACATACTTGTCACTAAGCCTTAGTCAATTCCATCAATATCCATTTCATCATATAAGCCATCATGAAAGTATTCCTCCATCTACTCATTACAATCCATAGTATCCTCTTCTATACCCTTGATTACAAACATCCGAGCTAATATAGTAGTTGTCTCTACTCATCCAGATTTCTTAGTCTTATGTCCTGGCTGACCACAATATCTTGAGAAGTGTCGTCCATACTTGTAACATTTCATTGCTTTCATCTTTGGATGCTCTCTCGACATATGATTTAAATTACTACACAGAAAACATTTTCCTCTTAACGAAGGACATCACTAAGGAAAATACTATGCTCCATACTTCCAGTACCTCACATTTCCTATCTAATCTTATTTAAAGTAGGTCCACTAGTCATAGCTGCTAACTTCTTTCCTTTTTAGCTCGAGTTTCTATTTGTACTTACGAATGTCCTCTTGAAGATAGGTCTATATTGATTAACTCTCCTTAATTGCTTACTCCACTCATTTTGCATGGTCAGTTGATTATTCTCTAGTTGACGTACCTTATCCACAATTTAATGATAAGTGGTGAATCTATGAACCATCAACTTATATTGCATCATTGAGTCAAAGCCGTTAAGGAAAAGATCCTTCTTCAACTCTTAATTATCCTTGTATGACTCAGACACATAATGCAACAACCTATTAAATTCATTCTCATATTATGCTACACTTATAGTACCTTTCTTTATCCCCATTAACTATTAAGTCATATGATTTTGCACACTTATAGGTAAATATTCTCTCTTAAATGCTTCTTTTAACACTTGCTATGTAATTGGCCTAGTGATTGTTTGTACTATCGAGTCCCATAAAACTCGCACTCCTATCTTTAGTAAGAAAGCACCATAGGAAACTTGTTGATTGTCTAGAATTTTAAACGCCTCAAAACTGTGCTCAATCTACACTAATCAATCATCAGCCAAAGTAAGCTTACCCATTTCTCCTTTGAAATACCAATTCACTTTCATGAACTTAGGAAGTCAACTAGCATCTTAAGGTCAAATTCCTCTAGGTTCAACCTTTGGTTCACCACGTTTCTACCTATAATCAGATGTTGAATTAAAGCTCATTATTGTTGGATCATAGTATACATATTAGCCAACATTTGCCCAAACTAAGTTGGGTCCATCATGTTTAAAGCAAGTGGTATCACATCATTTCTAGGTGATTCTAGTAGATTAGGAGGGTTAAGAGGTGGTATTACTCCTTCAGGTCGATCATTTCCATTTCTGTTGCCATTTCTATTCGTTTTCCTTGCCATATTTAGTTTCACATTCACTAAATCTCAACCTTGCACTTATAATATGTGTTCCGAAAGTTATTATCTAATCCAAGCAACTCATATTCACATATAGATCAATTATTCTCTATATATCTAATACACAACTATAGATTCCTCAATAAGGATTTCAATGAACACAAGACTTATAATATTTCATCCCTATGTAATAAGCAATGATATTCATACATTATGCATTTCACACTCCATCATGTGATCAAATATACCGATACATCATGAGCTCATATAGGTTTCACCTATATCATTATATCATCAATCTACTTCATTCCCTATAATTTCTATTCATATTGTATCTCATACAAACGATAGGAAAGAAAGATACACTGTACCCTTTCATGTTTATATTAGTACATAGGATACCTGGAACTTTACATTCAAAAGATTACATCACTTTATTTACAACATAAGATTACACATCCGATCACCTATTTACATTACTTTCATCTATACAAAAGTTTATTTACATCAGTTACATACTTCATAACCAAAACATCAAAAGTACAAAAGTTACATTCAAAAGGTTAAAAATACATCAAAAGTTGCTAAGGGACTTAGGTACATCAAAACAACTAAGTCAAATGATATCAGAAGCCCTAACATTTCTTCTCACATTTTCAGTAACTCAAGCTTTCTAAAGTTACCACATCTTCAAGGGGAACCCAATCATCTTCTCTATTATCTTCAGAATCTAAACTTATTTCCACTATTATAGGGGTATCTAGTATCGCAACTACTTCATATACTTCACTCCTACTATCTTGTGTTTCATTTTCAAGAACAGCTTCTACTTCAACCTCTACTTCAAACTCCTCTTCTAGATCTTCCTTGGGATCCTCATTACCATCAAACCCTTCATTTAGCTAAGCATTTTAGGGCAGATTCTCGAGTGGCATTATAAGGGCTTCAAGTTCCTAAGATTGTAATGGTACTTCTATTCCTACAATTTCAACTATAACATATCTAAGAAACCAATCGGCTATACGAAGGGGATAATTTATAGGGATATGTGAGATAATTGGGGGTACCAGATCAAAGCCTAGAGAGTAATTCTTATCTACTTCTATAATAGTAGGAAAGTATAGTATAAGAATCATTGTAGATAAAACCCCTTTTTCCTATAAATACTTCTTCTCATAGCCAACTGTGGTAACGTAGCCATTAAATGCATATCCTAATTCATCCCTCATTATCCTCCATTCATCCTACATACTAAAAGACATTCCATGCTTATAATTCACAATGATTTCATTGATGGTATAAAACATCCTCTAATCAACCATATCTAGTAATAACTTCTATATTCGAATCATATACTCAATAAGAGTTTCATCCCCTTTCCATTCAAAATGCTACCATGCATATATAAGACCATTCTAATGAATCTGAAACAATCGAGTTAAAACTTAGTTTATAACCCCTTTCACATACATAAGCTATATATATAATCCTATGAATCTAAGTCTTTTACATCCCTGACCAACCCTATTCTTAATGAGCCTAATGTCTACTCATTATAACTAGACACTTCAAAGCTTAGTTATTTTAGAATGCTTTGATACCAATAAAAAATATCATGCCCCGAATAAGAGAAGTTGTATCAGTCCGACTATGTAAACTAACCTAAGATAGAAGTTAACCTCACAACTGCTATTGTATATATAATCTACACAAGACATATACGACTTAACGAACTTAATGCATCTAGTTTGATTCTTATCTATAAACAAACTTATGGTATATCTTTTCAAAATACCTACTCAATATATCCCGTTGTTTGATAATACAATAGTGCTTATATAAGTATTTTCATACATAGAGTTATAATGTACATTAGGAGTTCACAACAACTGTGGATTGTAAAGTCAATTTATAATAAAATAGGAAACTAATAGGTATCTTAAAGAGTTCCTAATTAGTTTTCTTAAAATAAAAAAGAAAAGACCAAAAACCCAGATTTAGTGGATTCTCCTTTTCTTTCTTTTCCAACCAACTGCATACTAACTTAAGGGTTGTGATATCTAAACATCTTGAACTCTCACTCGACACCTACAAAAGAGTCTATAGAGATGTGAGCACAACTAACTTAATAAGTAAGATGAAGTTAGAAGAGTACCATACAATCACAAATAAGGTTATTAATTATAATGAAATGAAATGTAATCAATCACTTAGAATATCGCATAATGTTATCTAATCTATTGTAACGTTAGAGAAATTGCATCTATTCTAACCCGAATTGAAGAATTTATCACAACCCAAAATCAGAACCTCCTCATCTATCACTTAGTTTTAGTAAGGATGAGGAAAAGACCATTTCAGCTATCCTCATCAAAGGGAGTCGGTATTTGGGGTGTTCTAACACCCCTAATCATTCATCGAATGGTTACTATGCCTATCTAATTAAGTTAGTAATCAAGTCACTCTTAATTCCATTTAAGGTTACCTAGATAAGTTCACACAATACAAAATGAAGTAATCACATAGAATAGTATGCCAAAGAGTTTAGCTCCTGCCATAAATAGAATACCAACCGCACATATGGCATATGCATAGACAGTTAATTTACAACTATAAGTAGAAGTATTTTTAAACCTCTATACTTTGATATAGTATCTCAACAAGAGATAAATCCACAATCCCAACTTACTATCCTGATGCTCACTGCGGAAGACCTATATCATTGACACTTTGCTCTCTAGAAGATCCTATATATACAAAACCTAGATTTAGTTTTTATAAAGGTTACGAAAACTTTAAGGTTTTATCTACTCTTTTATTTTGTTCTGAAGTTATAAATATAAATATATATGTATCTAAAGTATATAATTATTTTTCATATATAATGAAATATAGTTTTATTATACAAGTTATGTTAAGTTATTAAGTATTGACAATACACATAGTTTTACTATTACTTATAATATATCTTTTCGATTGTATCGAAATGTACTTTCAAATAATAAATTTATGTTTCAATTACAATAGGGTTATCGTAGCATCTAAATTTTTATAATATTATAGGTATATGTGTTATTTTACCTAGGGTTGTTCGATTTTAGTAAAGGTAGTGTTAACGGATTCGTACGAACTTAACAATATATACTATAGGTTCTATTTTGAGAGATGACCTATATGCTTCTATAATAAGTATTATCATATTATATTCATTTTATGTAAATGGATTATATTTTATATAATTTACTAATATAGCTTAATAATATATGTAATATATAACCTTAATACGTGCATATCATAACCCAGTCATGTAATTATCACTAAATATGTTGGAAATTCTTTCTAACTAGATTGGACCAACATATACATGTACGGATTCTATTCCAATGTTTATCATATTTTATCCTATCATTACTAAAAACATGCCCCGGTTGATAAATTAGGCTATTTAACTAGAGAAATTCATAATAAATAGCTCAGGTTACCAAATAATTCTTCAAAAATTTCTATAGACTCCTAAAAATATGGGAAATTCATTCAATTTATGGTTTCATACTATCGGATTTATTGCCTATATACATATAATTATGCTTTTTACCCCTAAATTGCATTTAATTAAACAAATATTATCTTTTTTATACAAAATTGCTTTCAATACATCCTGAAATTACTATAAATCACTAGAAGTTAGTGGAAATCCATTCCATCAATTAATTTTATAAAAATCTATTTATTTCATAATTTCGTCCTATTTCTTGCTATTTTTATGGTAAAAAATTACAATAGATATTAAACTTAGTTAAATTAAAATTTTGGATACATAGAAATTAACTACATATAATATGTATTCTATATAAAATTTTTGAGCTAGAAACAACATCATTTGATATATTTATTTTGAATTTAAAAAATCGGATAAATAGTAACTTATTTAAGAAAGCATATAAAATATTAGAAATTTAAAAAAAATAAAAATACAACATGGAAGTATATTTGAAATAACCCAAAAATATAATTTTTCATAATTTTATAAATTAATTTTTTATTTTTTTATAATTTAATGAAAAATAAGGCAAAAATTTAAAGCATCTAATCATTAGAGCTCTAGTGGCCATTGGCCAATATGGGGTTATCAGTAGGGCTAAGCACTAGCGGCTTCACTTGTTGCTTGGTGGTGGTAAGGTTCAAGAGTAAGTCATCAGAAGATGAGGGAACCATGCTAAGATGGGGGTTACTCTATTTTTTTTCCTAATTTTTTGAAAATTTACCTAAAATTTCCTTTGAGTGTTCTTAGGTCCTAAAGGTATAAAATGATATCTAGAGTGCTATATATATATATATATATATATATATAATGTTGGCTTGCTTGGGATTTTTCTCCTATTTTTAGTTACTTTTTCTTTTCAAATTCCTAAGCATGAGGTGCCTTTTTTATATTAAAAGAAAATTCGATTCATCAAGTTCCAATTTATAGTTATGTCATGCTAGTTTCCTAAATTTTCCATGCAATTGGACATGTTTAGGTGAAATTTTAGACAAAATATGATCAGTTATATATATATATATATATTATATGGTATTTAGTAATTTTATTAATACATGGGTAAATATCCTATATATATATATATATATTATGCTTAATGAGCAATCACATGCATATAATCATGTTTCTAGTATATATTTTATTTTTAGGATATATTTCCTGCTTATTTTTATGAGTTTATCGTTTATTATATACAATTATATAATTTCAAGTCAATTTAGTGGTATAATTATTATTTATGTTAGGCATACTCCTACAAATACGTTTATATCCATATAGTATATTGTATTATATATTTCCTTTTATTACCAAATTAACTTATCTCTAAGTTCTCGTCACATTCCGAACTCAATTTTCAGAGCTTCGATGAGTTTTACACTATTAAATAATAACACTTCTAAGGCTAAAGTTAAGATTTTGGATTATTATTTTCACAATCTAAATTCATTGGGTTACTTTAAGTAACTTTTTTATCTTAGTCGTAAAGTATGAGCTCAATTAAATAAGTTTTCTTGAAGGCGCTAAATCCAGGTATCGTTGCTCTAATTGCAATTTTAAGGTCTCACAAACATCGTATCCATTTCCTTCATTTAAATTCTCCATCTCAACAAATCTTCTTCTTTCATATAATCGTCTATGAAATGTTCTATCAACTTCAAGATCAAATAATAGCCCAAAACCAGCAACTCCTCTTCTTTGCACAAAACAATAGAGGCTTTGAAATTTCAACACAAGGATAATCCAAGGAGGCTAAATACAAGGGTTTTAACAATCCCAACACAATCCTATAGCAAGAGACTTATCTCTTCTCCAAACGACCAATCAAACCTTCAATAGCATCTTTACAAGTTTTGCAAAGCAACAAAAACAATGCAGTAAAAAGTTCTTCAGCAAAATAAAGATGTAACTCCACTCTAAGCATGCAAAACTAACTATAACTATAATTAAAGCTAGTCTACTCTAAACCTAGTCTTAGGTAGAAATACTAATCTAATGTAGCTAACATTCACTTTCCATTCTTTTCCTAACAATGATGCCAAAAACTTGATGTCGTAGTTGTACTTCTACTAATATCATTCACAAATAAGAATTTGCCCCTTTTTAAAATAGCAGAATGATAAACTATCAATGGACTCACTTGCGAGTAGAAATAATTAAAATTTAGTGGAAACTATAAACAACATCAAGCGTTCCGATTTATTGATAGTATAGGGAGAGTAACCAAGGTTATATTTTGTAGTGAAGGAATGAATAAAATTTAGAAAAATAACTAAGTACTAAATTCCACTATTTATACTCTAATCTAGACAACGAGTTTAGTAATTTCAATGGAAAGAGCATGCAAAATTATCTCATATAGAAGGAAAAACTACAATAAAATTAAGTTTGACTTTTAGCAATTTATTGATATTGAGATGTGGATTTCCCTAAAATATATATATATATGAGTAACAAGTAAACTGTTATCTAAAATCGTTGTAGCAATGCTATTAGAATATTTATCATAGTTTAAACATGGATTTTACTCATACTTATAGAATTTATCCTATTCCCGTTTCATAAATTCCATCATATAACAAGAGCATTATATTACCAATCTCTCATCTACACATCAGCTAGCTATTCAAGTCCCTTCACTACTTAAATAACTATGTTAGAATTGATTTCTCATTCCAACTAATTTTAGATCTAGGCGAGTATAAGGATTTGAGCCTTAATTCTCAAGAATTACCCATATAAATTAGGAATCATAAGTTCTATTTAGGGTTTTTGAATGCTATTACGGTATCTAGACCCTATTAAGATAACAAGAAGGAATAGCCAAAGTATGGGAATCGCTACCTAGCTCAATATTAACCGAACACTCGAGTTATACCTAATTACACTATAGAACTAAGTAAAATTCTAAGTTTACACTATCACAATACAAGAACATCAATAATCGCAACTACTTCATCATGTTCACAGACAAGCCATAAGCATAGTAAGCATTATTCATCACATTTATGGAGAATAAGCATTCAATATATAATATACATAAACATGAAAAAAAAAAAAAACATTACATCAAATAAGGAAAAGGTGTCAGAAACATTACAAAACCAAACTCCTCAACCTCACTAATAGGATTCTTCAAGATTTTCCCAACAATCTCCATGAATGAAATGGAAATCTACAAACGCAAATCTTGTAAAGAGCTAAAGTCTACTAAAAATCTATACTACAAGCATGAAAATACAAGTAAATTCCATAGAAATCATAAAATACCCTAAAAGTAAGCTATGATAGCTTAAAGAACAAGAAGGTGGAAGAACAAAAGCCCTAAACCCTAGAAAATGCATAGAAAAATTTGCAAAAAATGAAGTTTTATATATGCGAGAAAACCGTCATGATAATGGATAGGTAGCAGACACTTCTTCTCTCCTTTCTAATGAAATAAGACATTTTTCTTCAAGGCTCTAATATGCCTTTATGACGATAATTAGGGATACCATCAAGCCTGTATATCCTTTTAGTTTTGCAACTTGATTCGATTCTATTCAAGATACCAACTTAATGGTGGCTATGCTTACAGTCGAGCTAGTAGTTCTAACTCTAAGTTTCCTTCTTTTTATTTGTTTTCGGTTTCTTGAATTAGGCCTACCGTATGGTAACCCCAAGACTTATGAGATCAAATACGAAAAGCTTATATTCTTTAAACATATACTACTATTGAGTATCAAAACACAAAAATATGAATTACACTTATGTTGAGAAATTACATGTGATTTTAATAAAAAGTCATACACTTCTACTAAAAAATCTATTGAATTACAAATAATTATTAGAGAAATCCTTTAGATAAGTATTTGGTTTCATACACTTATTAATAGGTCGCTTGGCGAACTCTACAATCAAGATTTCTACCCTAAGGTCCACCACTTGAGGTATGAAGAATTTTTGCTCAACGTAATCTAGATTATGGTTAGGAGTTCAATTTAGCTTTTGTGAAAGATGTTTATGGTGGGTTTTACCGAAGTTTGAAAGATAATGGTATTATTAGGATCTTTAAGATGATGAATTAGGATGTTTATCTACATTTAGTCTGGCTTCTTATTCAAACATCATGGTGGGTAATGTAATGACTGATTTATGGGACCTTAAACACTGTTACTATAGATTTGCAATCATTTGTTAATGTTATTTGTATTTTTGTCAACCTTTGAATTTTTTGGAACATTATAGCAATTGAGAGCAAAGGATCAAAAATGCCTTCCAAACAATGTTAGGATGGCAACAGTGTTTGTTAAATGTTATATGATGACTTAGAGAGATTGAATAGTAGCAATTGATCATGCATAAAGCAAGTTATGAGGACAAAGAATTTGAGTGCCTCTTATACGATTCTTCATTTTATGATATCATACCATGTAAATAGCCATTTCAGAAATCATGCCAATATGTATCTAGAGGATTTATGGTTGATGGAAGAAATCCAAAGCGATTGGAAGATTGATTTAGGGTATTGGATGATTGACAAGAGAAAGAAGGCCTTGTCAAATAGGAGAGCAACATTGCCTTATGCTAGAGTCATTTCATATTTTTTGAGGAAATAAGGACTTGTCCCTGATGGTGAGCCTACTATTGAAAAAAAACTAAAAGATAATTGGTAGGTTAACTCTTATAAGGGGCTACTACGGAGAAAGCTAAGAAGGTGAATGGGTTTCCAACCAACAACCTATGGACAATGCACAACTATTAGATGATGAAGAGGATGAGGATGAGGATGAGGAAAGTGACCATGACCATTTAAAGGAACAAATGGACAACCTAATTTAGCAAGTAAATGGCCTTAAGACATCTATTAGAGACATTAGGGGAGAAGTTCACCATGTTAAGAAAACCCAAGATAGAGGGCTTACTAGCTTGTATCAACATTTTCAACTCGCTTAACCATCACAGCCATCATTACCTAATCCACCGGATTAGTAGGATGATTAAGACTAATAGTAGTTGTACATAAAGGTACAATCTTCAATATTAGCTATTGCAATCTCATATATGTAATATTATTGGACTTACATTGTTTTGTTCATTTTGCAAGGTTGAATGTGTTGTCTCTAAATGGATTTGATTGACCAAAAGAGGGATTGTTGGATACACTTTATGTAGAAATGTTGAATATCTATTTTTTAAGTGACAACGAAGGATGTTTTCGATTTTCTATTTAGGACTAATGGCTAATGCAGTTGTTAGGATTGAAAATGTATTTTCTTTAGTATGGAGTAATGACTAATTGCTCTCGTACATTAGTAATATTCTGATAGACTTTTAGTTGGTTATATGTTTATGGTGGATCAAGTGAGCCTTTGAGCCACTCTTTATGTGTTTATTTATGGAGAATTATGTTTAACATAATCTAAACACACGGTTCCTTTACAAAATTAAAATGTTGCATCACAATTTGATAAAGGCTATTTCTTCATGCATAGGCTATTATCATTACTTAGTTGCTACAACTAAGAAAAAACATGTGCATGTGTACAATTTTTTTTTTTTTTTTACTAAATATGCTAGTCAACATGAGAAAGAGAGGCAATCTTAGTTTATGTTCTTTGGTAATTATGAAGTAGTCAAAGAAAATTGGTCGTACAACCTTAAAAAGGAATTCATATCAGTATTTTGGATGGTTATTGGTGTGATAAAGATGGAAATTTCATCTTTTTTAAACATGCCCTATTGTAGAAGTAAAATGCAATAGCTCAAAAGAAGGTAGAACCCTTAGCTGTTGTGAATCTACATATGAGCAATTTATTGATCCTTACGTGATAGAATGACATGAAGATCAAATTACACCAGTATTTCACTACACATGATAGAAACATTTGTTATAGCATATCAATTTCATAAGAAAATTCAAACTATTTATGTTATGGTTAATATTCTTACTTTGATGCTTGGTTGGTATAAAAAACATAACTAATTATTTACACATCATCGTGGGGTGTAGACATCTAGCAACCTTCACCACTCTTCTTTATATGCTCCCCAATGTACTGATTTATATGTATAAGAATGAGTAAGTTTGGAAAATGCATCACATTAGAGAAAAGGGAGAAAAAAAAAAGAGAAACAAAGACCACATATAAAGTACTAACAAGTGCTTACCGTAGTAAAGATACACTCAATATCAGAAGAGGCCCCCCTCTTCCCTCATTTCTCTAGGCTGTACAAGGAAGTGGTATGGCTTGAACTTTCCAATGACATAAGGGAAATATCTTTTTGCTTACCTTACATAAGACTGCATTCAACTTCATAAAAAAAAAATGAAAATAAGTAAATAAGTAAATCAATTGCAACACATGAAAAATAAAGATTCAAACCAAATTAGTTTTAGATAATTCAAGCAACAAAAACATTAAAACATAAATAAATGGTTACCTTTGGTTGTTTGGGATCATTTTCATCATAATTAAGTGACATCTCTTGTACATTATTCTTTTCTAGTTCAGTTCAACTTTTAGATGCCTTCTTTGATGGAAAATCAATATTCATCAACTCTATCACCTACCTTTGCATGGATGCTAAAAATGGGGCATCTCCCCTTGCAATTTTCTCAACTTCCTCTTTCAATTCTTTTTGTTGTCTCAATATAACATAGAACTTAACCTCCAACACCTATAAATATCACACTAACATTATACATCAATAAATTACGTATATAAACTATTCAACGGCTACACTAGGAAAGGAAAAGTATGACCTCAAGCTTTGATTTCTGTTAGGCAAACAATGTTTCATCAGGTAATGCTTTTAGAGAATTCCACATAACCACCTATTAAGTAAAATGAAAATTAACATGGCATAAATGTCTAAAGCGATTCATAATTAAATCTTGGTAATAGAACATGAATAGCTTACCAATTCTCCTTAGACCTTGTTAATCTTTTCTACAACTTTCCTCACTCTTTCTTTAATTAAGGTGTGCCTCGCATTACGCTATCTACCATCGCAAAGCCTAGTAAACACTTGTCAATAAAACATAGTTAAAGAGAACATAAAATGGAAAATTGTAATAAATCAAATACATAATGTGGGTAGGATAACATATTCAACAACAATATTACTAATGAATCATATGATAACAAATGTCAATAAAGGTTTTAAGGATATGCCTGTATAAGGATAATCCAAGAAAACAAAACCATTACGTTCTTATAACAACACAAACATAAACAAAACAATTAAAAGCAAAAAAAAAAAAAAAAAAAAAAAATTGACATCTTAAGTTGTGCAAGTAATGCATGTAAGATGTCATTAAGCACTTCATCTTTTGTCCTCCAAAAACTCACAAACTTATAGTATGTATCAACGAAATCACTAAAAATAATTATTGATAGGATTATGAAAAGTAAACAATCAAGTGTAGTAGTAAACTCTTGATAGGTAATACCAAATTGCAAACAAAAACTACTAGATTAGTTAACAAAATAGACAACCCTATCAATAGTGAATATGAATTATCAACAGTGCATTTGTGATTTACTATCAATAATGTTGCTTAGACATAGAAGCCTCTTCCAAGCTCTTATCGATAGTGATAGTGAACTATCAATAAGAAATCAAATGCTATAATTCCCCTCTTCAATAAATTATCAATAGGAAATGTAGAGTGTTGATAGTTTTGCCTAGCAACGACCTTACCTTAGATTTAAAAAACCCTAATTTTCATGACCCAAAATCCTAAATCATAGGGCCTAATGCAACCCCATACCCAAAACCCTAACAATACGATAAAAAAAAAAAAAAACACAAGAACCTCAACATCTATTGTTGATGATTGAATGAAAACGTAAAAACCCTAAACCTCAACAAAAAAAAAACAAAATTGAGAAAGAAATAGGAAAAGATGACGAGAAAACATATCCGAATGAATTCTTCAAGGATTATGTTCTTCAAGAACACAAAACTCCTATATTATGATCAATGCTATTTTATCGTAATGGACTTCTTTCTTACTTTGATAGAGTGAAAGTATGTATGTATTTTGTATGTTTAGGTTTGTATTATTTTATTTGGTTTGTTATTTTACTATTATTTAGTATTATCTATTAATTATTTTTCTATTTTTTAATTGAATAAACCGTTTAACCTATTATTCTAGTTACAAGTTATGATATTTTAATAAAAGTAACGGTATGAATTTAATTTTATTAAATGGATGGTATAGATTTCATAGCATTATAGTAACATTATTTTACTAGCATTACCTTAGAAACCCTCAATTTTTCTACGATAACACTAGTAATATAGCATTACGTAACACTGGCTATGGTAACCTACAATAGAAAGTTAAGAAGTTACCTTCTTTCTCCCCATTTCTTACTTAATTAATTAGTTTTTTTTTATTTTTTTCATTCATAAAACCTATTGACCTACTATCCAAGTAATAGGTTAGGCTATTTTAGTAAGATGGACAGTATAGATTAAGTTTCCATAAATTAATGATTTAAATTAACTAATATTACGGTAATACTATTTTGTTAATATTTCTATAAAGGGTTACATTATATTCTTAGAACCATATCCCTTTCTTATTGTTAATAAATTCCATATTATTAAGAGAAAACTTTACTTTTTATTAGAAAACACACACCCTAATGGACATGCAAATATATATAATCAAATGTATAAAATCTCAATTGCAAAACAATTATATAGTTAAAAAAATTACATATAAGAAACTTAGGAAAATAAATGTTAAAAATTATCATTAAAATCCATTATATATGATAGTCTGAAGGGGGGTGGGGGATGGGGGATGGGGAAGGGGAAACTTAAAGCATGTAAGGTGCATGTATTAATATCAATGTACCGATGTAGTCCATATAAAAGTGCAGAAGATTATTATGCGGAAACTCATTACATATATATAAATATATATGTTTGTTAAGTAAATGTAAATATAATGATAAATTATTAAAAATTAAATGAAAGCATATACACCTTATGTGCTAAAACAAATGTATCAAAGTAACCCATATAAAAGTGTAAAGAAGATTTATATGGAAATTCATTAAAATGTTATTGTTCTTAAAATTTAAATCATGCTAAATTACTTTTGCTATATATAGACTATGTGGATGAACCTAAATTGAATGTATGTTTCTCATGAATATATATAAAAGAGAGAGAGAGAGAGAGAGAGAGAGAGAGAATATTCTATTTATGAGATTAATTTTTTTATTCGTCATTGTTTAGTTATATATATAGTTACATTAAGATAAAACAATTTATTTGTTCATTCAATTTTAAGTATAAATTCTAATGAAGATAGGTTTTTATTTTTCATTTTAAAATTTTATTATCAAGTATGATCAACCTAAATTGGGGAATGTGCCTTTTAACTATAGAAAACAAATTTTACGAAAAGAGAATTTTCTATTTACCTAAGGAATTTTTGAAGCATTTTTTCATTATTTAGTTATCTAATAAATTTACATCATGTTAAATCATTAAAAAAATTTGCTATATCTAATCTATATGCTAAGATTTTAAATATATTCCTAATAAACATAAATTGGGTGTATGTTTTTTTTATGAATATAAAAAAAATTGGGAAAAGAGAGTATAATATTTGTGAGATTGAATTTTTTTTTTTTTTTGTTATTGCTCATTGTTAAGCTTTTTATTTAGTTATTGTTCATTGTTTGATATCATTTGAAATCATTAGTTTTTATAAATAACTCCCTTAAATTATGAACAACTCATTGTGTTTTCCACTATTTTTGTAGACATACAATAATTCACAAGTTGAAGCAAATCATATATGATTAGAAATATTGTCATTGTATTAAGAAAGGAAAATTATTCGTGCAATTTATTGTTATTGATATTTTTCACTAGCGTTCCTTTAAACTGTATATATATATATATATATTTGTATTTCTAATTTTTACTCTTAGATACACTTAACTACCTAATTATGTATTTTCCCAATATTGAAAAACATTAATTAATATCTCCTTTGTTATTGCTTAAGAGTATTTTTATTTGATGAATAATTAATGTACTATTGTCCTTCTACATTTCATATATATTTCTCAACCATTTTTATAATTATCCGTCAATCATTACATATAATATCACTTTACTCCCTTTACATTTCAATGTAGTTACCTACTTAACTTTACCACTCTATAAGCCTTAAGCTATTAAAATTGTTATGAATAACATAATACATGCTAAATTAAATGTAAGGTTATTAATTCAATAAGAGTTAATTATTAGCCATAGCTTAACATTCCCTATATAATTAGATCTTTTCTATAACAATAAAAAAAATGAGCTATTCCTGCTACTACACACAAAAATTCTTAGTTATGTTTTTATAAGCACATTAGTACATGTTTGATAAAACAAATTAAAAGTAATTTCAATATTATTAGTGTATTTATATAGGTAAATTGATAGTATACTATTGTTATTATTCATTTCCTTCTCCATTTATATGTAATTTTAGCTCTACTTATGCAAAACATTTTTCTTTCTTAGATTAACGACCATTCATATACTTTAATTAGTTATATACCTTTATTCTATACTTTTTAAAAATGTATTTGAAATCCCTTAAATTATAATACATACTCTACATTCATCCGAATCTCTTTGTTGGTAATGGGTAGATGGAAATTGTTGTTTCCTATCTCCTTGTTTATAGTAGATAAATGGAAGCTATTGGGATAGCGACTACGATGGGGGTTCCTACTATAATGCTAGAAAAATGCATTATCGTAACCTTGCCCAATTTAAATCATCAATTTGCTAAAATACAATATACAAAGTCCATTCTATTAAAAAAGCCTAACCTACTAGCAAAACAATAGATCAATATTTAATTGTAAATGGGAGAGGGATATTGTAAAAAGAGAGATGTTTATAATTAATTGTTAGAAGAGAGAGGGGAAATATGAAAAGGAATATACTACTAATTAACTAAATGGGAAAGGAGAAAATATAAAAAGGAATATATTGGTAATCAATTAAATAGAAAAGGAGAGAGAAAAGGTCACCTGTTAAATTTTTATAGTTGGTTACTTTGAACAACATTATGATAACACTATATTACAAGTATTACTATAAAAAAACCTATGATGAACCTTCTTCAATAAGCTTAGACAAACTCAAATATCTCTACGTCAACCTATTTTGAATATGTTAGAATATTAATAA
The DNA here is from genome assembly GCA_024138005.1 of Lumnitzera racemosa. Lineage (NCBI taxonomy): Eukaryota > Viridiplantae > Streptophyta > Magnoliopsida > Myrtales > Combretaceae > Lumnitzera > Lumnitzera racemosa. Next base: position 57,677,875 of record JAMXBC010000012.1, read on the forward strand.
ACCTTTCTTTTCAACATATTTCAAACAATTAAAATATTTAATAGTCATTTCTTATGTTTTATACTTTCCATTTATTCAACTCTTACATATTATTTATTCTTACAATTTTTGTTACTATTTTTTCCCTAACTCTTAGTCTAGAAAAAGGATTTTATTCTTCAAGAATTTTTCGTATATTAAAATTGTTGTGTTCTTTCAATTTTATTCATTGATGGATTTTTAGTTTATTAATGTCATTGTTTTCATTCTTTATATATATATATATATATATATATTCAATGATATCCTAGCCATTTATGTATTATTTTTTGTAATATAAGCTAAATTTATTTTTTACACATGCAATGCAAGTACACTAGTTACTCGTATTTGAATTAAATGCCAAGACGCAAATAAAACACAAGATATAAAAATTGGTTCTTTTGGTGTTTTAATGGTTTTCCAATTTTGTAGGTTTTCGGTAGAAAAAGTAAGGGAATTAAAAGGATATAAGTAATTTATTTAAGGATACAATGCACCAAAATTAAATCGAACTAAGGTTTTCTTTTTCTAAATTTAAACTAATATTACATACAATTGAAATCAAACTGGTTTCATTTCAATTGATTGATATTATATACGATTGATTAATTATAGGGATTTAAAAATAAATCAATATGATAACCCAATTGACTAATTTCAGTAGTTTGTTCAATATAATTCGAAATGATAAGAATATAAAAGTTAGAGATAGACTCTCATTAAAGGTTTCAATATCAATAGTCAACTAACTGTAAAAAAGTGTTTAAAAAATTATTTTCATGAATACCAAACAACCCTAGAGGCAATATAGGTTATAAAAAAATAATAATAAAAAACTTAAATAATCAATAACTAATTAATAAATAGTAATGACAAGCTAAATTAATGTCCTTAAAATTTTTTTTTAAAGACAATGATAATTTTGACCAACCTTCAAAACCCTTTCAAATCTTTTTAGCCATAAAAATATTGCAAAAATACTAGGAAATCGGATCCCTATCAGATTTTTTTTTTGTCATCCCAATCAATTATATGTTTAAATGATGATTTATGGGATAATTTATGGGTTAGGTGATGATTTAGGAGTTAAATGGGGGCATATATGTTAATTAGTGTGACGATATTAGCAAATATGGTATTTTGCAATGTTTAATAGGTATTTAAATGATAGATTTCAAGGGCATATATGTTAATTAGTGTGATGATATTAGTAAATATGGTATTTTGCAATGTTTAATAGGTATTTAAATGATAGATTTCAAAAAAATCCAACATGTCTATGCATTTAAGTCATATGATAGTTATATCGAGTTATAATTACATAAAGTTATCATATTTGTACTGGAGTATTTGGATAAGATTGACTACGATAAGAATGTTGAATTTTCCAGCATTATATTGATTCTTTAAATCATGAATATATTTGATTTTTCTTAAAATATTGTAACTATTATGTTTAAGTGATTTATATGTATTAGATGTATGAAATCGTTACAATTTGAAGTTTAATGTTATGAGTTGGGATATTTAAGGACTTTTGGTGATATTCAAGATGTTCTTGAATGTTATTATTAACATTCAAGATATGTTTGTATGAAACCTTTGTTTGTTCCACTTTAGCCATCAAATTTTATGAAAAACATGTTTTTCACATGATGTTGGCTAAGGATAAATTCATTGGATTATTAAGTGTAAAGTTCAAAATGATCGTCATCTTATTCAAATTCCTAACACCTAAACACCTAGTTGATTTTAAGTTTAAGTTGGTATGAAGAATTGTTAGATCCATACTGTTTCTCTTAGGATGCAAGAAAAGTGCTTATAATAAAATATTGATTTTAGGAAGAAAATTGATAAATGAATCAATTAAAAGACTAAATAAAAATAATAATTGTTAGATAAGCTCTTCTATGAGTCAATAAACCCTATAGAAACAATCCATGACTCAAAATGAACCCCTCTAGAACCAGTTCACCTTAACCCGATAAACCAGTTTTCTTGAATCATATTATAATATATAATTTCGAAAACTCTTTTCATATATAGTTTCATAATTATAATGCCATTCATTATTAGATTTTTTTTGTAATTAACATTTGAAAATGCCATTTAATTTTTTCAAATTAATCTTTTCATCTATTTTTGTTATAATACATTAGTTTAGCAATTAGTTTAATATATTTAGAATTGACTCAAATTATTCTTGAATTTACTTCATCATACCATACATATCCACCTACTTCCCAATATATAATCCATAATAAATACAAAAGAACTTTAGCATACTATGAACTTCAATCCAATTCCAAAGTTTAATTCTTGCTCTTTAAGATCAATTGTTATATTGATGTCTTTTTGCAATAGAAGGCATGGAGTACAAAGGCTGAAAATAGATGCGTATCTTCTTGTTCTCTGAAGGATGGTAATAAAATCATTATTATAACAAAACTGTCAATTGCTATGTGCAATTCAATGTACATAAGGATATCTTTCCATATATCATGTCATGTTCTCACATAAAAGTTTATGATCACATTTTCTATTGTCATAAACAAAAAAACTTTCCAAATAGCTTTTAGTTAATTTCTCTTTCTTTTCTATTGTTTGTAATCATAAGATGTTGAATTTAGTAACAGTTACCAAACACCAATTAGTTGCTTGCATCGTCAAACTCTAACAAAAAATTAAATGGCCTAGTATTTGATCTTCTACATAAAAAGAGGTAATCCAATGAGTTTTATTGAATTTCTCCAATAACATTTCCGCTCCTTTGTTAATATTAATATTGTCATTATGTTAATATTTTTGAAATAGATTTTACATATTGTTATTTCCAAATTCTATTTTTCAATGTTTATATTTTTTACTTTAATATTTAATAATGTTCTTCCTAATTGTATTTATTTTTTTAATGTTCATAAGTGCTCTCTAGTAACAATTGAGGTTGTAAAAGGAACAAAAGCTAACACTGAAAAAGAAGCATTTTTCATCTCTCTACTATACTGATTTGTGATTCTACTTTTCTTTTTAGACCAAAAGTTAATTGGTGATCTCTATATGAAAAATAAGAATTTATAAAATTGCAGAAAGGACAAAATTAGACATATGTTTTATTAATAGAATATAGTCCAAAAACGTATCCTTGCAAGCTTAATGTATTGTTGTTGCCAAAAGAAAAATAATGTATCATATTATTCTATTTTTAATTTAACTAACATAATTTGTTTAATTTTTTATAATATTTTAAATAATTTGTTATAGTGATAGTATATATATAATATATTAATTTATTGGCTTTCATTAGCAACTCAATAAGTAATTGTAAGAAAACATAAAAAATCGCAATAAAAAAAACTAATGTAGTTTGTAGGTATTTTTTAACATTTCTAAAGATTATTATGCAAAAATTTGATAATATTTGCACAGCATTGGATTTTGGAAAACTAGTATAATAATTATTAAAGCTTATAACATTTTCAAAGAACTTATCTATATTAGGCCAGTGAAGATTGATATTTTTTTTTTCTCTGTTCTTGAGGTACATGACAACTTTGTAACTAATTAGCTTAAATGTGATTAGTATATTTTTATTTTGTTTTAAGAAATACATTATATTACAATTGTAAATTTAATGGGATGTTGATGATTTATATTATGCTTTTACCAACTATCACTTTTATTTCTTTCAAGCTTTACTATTATTTGACCATTATTAAGAACTTTCTATATAGGCACTTATTGGAATTTTTTTCTTTTAGTCAATTGTTTCAATTTTTTTTTTCTACATATGACATTAGTACAAAGAATTTGAAATTTTACAAATACCAATTAGGTTATACCCTAAGTAAGAGGTGATGAAAGTTAAAGAAAAAAAGAAATGAAATCAATAATCAAGTCTGGTGAACTACTTTTTTATATTTTTTTATATTCCTTTTCTACCTATTTTTAAAGATGTATATAGTATATAAATATGGAAATCAAAATAAAGGGGTGGCAAATCTTATGAGATGTCAATCCAATTATTTAACAAACATGACCTAAAAAGGAAAATAGGTGGACATAAGAGCAAATCTTATTAGAGTCTAAAAAATATTATTCAATAATTTCTTAAAAGCAATCTAAATAAGCTTTCTAATATTTGTTACATCAAAACTAGACAATGATGTGTTAGCATCATAGATGTAAAATAAGAAATAAAATATTATTTAAGTATTAATGACATTGCTCTTATGGTATAATATCAATGTTTTATGGAATGGAAATCATAATATACATTTATGATTTCTTTCTTGCAAATATAATATATTATAGTTTAGGTAAAATCTCATGGTATAATGCATTATTATTATTATTTTTTCCTTAAGGAATAATTTGTTGAATATTTACAATGAGATTGGCATCTCTCCATGTTATAATGCTTTCTTTTTTTTCCCCTAAAGGATAATCTATTAAATATTTGAAATAAGATTAGCATCTCTCCATGTATATACAAACACTAGAGCAGGTCAATTGGCTATTAAGTTTTACAATAATGGCCCATGTAAGAAGTATGGATGGAATGACTTTGCAAGCTATACAATAAATATGTGGAAAGTAGAAGACTTTGTGGGATGACTTAGTAGGTGACAATTGAAGAGAGTACCACATGGGCTTAATAATTGTTTTACTAACTATTATCTTGGGAAAATCACTATATTGCCTCTAAAGAGTATCTAATATTTAAAAAATGTATACCTTTATATGGTAGACAATGCATGGAATATTATGTAATTTACTTTTTATTTGCTAAAGACACAAAAAAAAAAAGAAGAAGAAGTTATAGGAAGCCTTTTGGCTCTAATAATATAGATAGTAGATAACTAAATATTGTCATAATAAACATTTTAAATAAATTTTTCTTTATGCCTTAGCCATATAAAATAATTTACATTTACAACAACATTTGCAATCTAGATACCTTTTACTAAGAGTTTGTTTGAAATTAAACATTTCATGTTGACAAAATAAGAAAACTTAGTCATTTATCTATGGTAATTAATATTAATAATAATTGAAATACATTATTAGTGTCAAATATAATGTCAACATCAATTAATGATTTGGATTGGTATTAATAAAAATTGAAAGATGACAAAAGCTTAAAAAAAAATTAATGTTAAAATATGTGCATATATGAGGCATCTATAATTGATATTAATAAGAATTGAAATGTATCATTAATGTCAAATAAGTCATTTATTAATGGTAATTGATATCAATGAGTATTGAAACATATTATTGATGGTAGTTAGGTTGTCAATGAGAATTTGATTTAATGTGAATGAGAAAATAGGTTATTAATGAATCAAGGTGTGCTATTAATGGTATTATTAATACCAAATGCAATGATTTCATCTATTATTGATTTAAATTTTAAATTATTAGTGTGAATTTACATTAACAATAATTGAAATGTACTATTACTGAAAAAAATAAGGGAATTTATTGATTTATTAATAGTAATTGATATCAATAAATGATAATTAGATCATACTATTAGTGTCAAATGTAATGGCATTATCAACGACTAATAATGTGTTATAATGTGCATTAGGAAATAAATTGAATATTTTGATGGAGAATATTTTTAGATAATAAATAAAATTTAAATTATCTTTACATTTTTTATTTTCAAAAATAAGAATAAATAATATAATTTAGATTTTTGTATGCATAGAGCATAAGCTCTTAAGTGATTTCATAAAATTGTCAAAGCAACATAGCTTAGTTAATTTGATGTGATTAATGGGCAAATTAATATGATAGTTAAAATTAATAAAACCTTATTAGATTAATTAACTAAATGTCATAATAGGCCAAATTAACCTAAAAAATTAGACCCATTTTCTTTCTTAGGCTCAATATTCACATATGTCTAAGCTAAAATTAGATGACTATTAGACTTAGTCAATAATTTAAACCTATTAGGCCTAAATGGATTAATATGGAATCTCAAGTAATTAATCGACTAATGAATTTGAATTACCTTAATTAAACTTGATTGATTAAGTTGCTTAATAAATAATTAATCTTATGGGCCTAATTCTAAAATTAATCGAGCCCATATTCCCTTTCAAGGCTAATGCCCTTATGAGCCTTTATAGAATATAAAGCTTGAACTTAAAATAAATTAAAAAGACTTAACCCTCTAATGCACAAAACCTATTCAAAGGCCAAGTAGACCTTTCACCTTCTTAGGCTTATATCCTATATAACCTTAGTTAATAAAGAGACCATGGACTTAAATAACTATCTAAGTATAATAAAATTTAACTAAAACATTAATATTAAATTCAATTAACTAACTTATAGTTTCTTTTTTTTTTTAAGTGCATAATATTTAGGTAATTACATTCACTTAGAGAACTTCCTTCGAGATTCATTGGCTTTTAGATACGTAGTACTTGTATATTACATGTTAAGGTAGAAACTCATAAACTAAACTAAAATGTAAATTCAACTTAATTAATGTGCATTTTTTGTGCTTGACCATTTGGAGTCAACAAGTGACACTCTTAGCCCTATTAGACCATGGTAGTTAAGCGCTTAAGCCATGGAAGATGGCTCAAGGAGTAGCTAATGGGTGAAATTGCAACAACATAATGGTTATTAAAAGTAGAGAGAAATTATTCAAGGAGTCATTCAAGTTTTTTAAGATTCAACAAGTAATACAATATAGTGGATTGTTATTAGTGAAGTCTAAATAACTGTAATGAAACCTAAATGTTGCTACTCTTTGATTTTCAGTTTAAGCATGGAGTCTGATTACTCCCATTAACCCCCAATTGTTGCTACACAGACTTAAACCTTAGGTTCCCCATGTATAGTTCAGAGTCAAGAGTATTCCTGGTGTTGTGTGTTTACATTATTTTATTAACTGATAAGTATAAATTACTTTATACTTTCAAGGCATGTTTAAGCATAGAATTGATTATAAATGTGATTTAATTCTTAAGTTTTTGGTACTTAATTATATAAAATATTAATTTCAGGTAAATCAAGAGCAAAGGGATGAATTATACATAAAAGCAACAACTTTCTAGTCAATCACGGCTGTGAGGGGAAGAAATCAGTAGAGTAATATAAATTACGGGCATAATAATGAAGCAATGAAGAATTCAGCTTTGGTCACACCCTCAATTACAACCATGATCAAGGAAGTTTTATCAATCCCCATGTTATTTACGGTCTTAATTAAATAGTATAAGGATGATCATGCTCCTAAACATGGGCATGATGAGGTATAATTAGGCAACGAGGATTTCGTGACCTTAATAACGATCATGATTGGTGAAAAATATTATCTTTCGAGACTATCACTCCCCGAGTCACGGTCGTAATGGAAGGGGTACAATTGTTCTTTTTTACCTTTTCACATAAACTAGTACATGGAAAACATCAGGTGATGCCTTGAAAAGGTAGATTCGAGTCTTTTGATGGAGAGAATATAAAAATACCGCAACTAATCAAGAGAAAGAATCTTTGAACATCCTCAAGAACAACACATCACCTACCCACAACACATCCATTCACCCATCCTTGTACCCAATTTGTATTTTTCCGTTTGTCTTCTGTATAGTTTTCTAAGTGTTATACTATACTTTCCTAGAATTACTCAAGCGAGACGATAGGAATTCATTATTCATGTATTCGTCATATTTCTTTAGTGGAATAAAAAGGGGTTTTCACTTTTAACTTATTCCATGTTTTATGTTTGTTTAATTATGATTCCTATTAGTTTGTGTTATTATTTTATCATATGTGAGTAGTTTGTTAGGGCTTGCTACATCACTTAGTATGATCAATTGCATGGAAAAGTATTTCCTAATGTTGTTAATTGCAATGAATGGTACTGAATGAATCTAATTAAGGTGTAGTACACGACATCAATTTGGGACAGATTTCAATAGAATATGTTAAGAGAAAATTCTATTGAATAAATCTAGTTTATTGGGACAACTTACTCTTGATAATAGAGATATTGTTAGGAAAGTTGTTGCATCTCTAGGGGAATCAACACTTTAATACAACATGAATGTAATCTTAGTTGGCTGTTAATTAGGAAGAGATTCTAATAGTCACAATTAGGATTAGAAGTAAGTAGTTTTGAGAATAATGCTTACATACTATAATTTCCTACAGATAACAGGTATTGGGATATAAAAAAAATATTTTGGTAGTATTATGCTAAGTGATGAAGCAAGTTTGTATGTTAATTGTGTTATTAGTGATTGTTTGGTAACCATTGTGTTAGCTGTATTAGTTTGTGGTTTAGTGTAGTTTAGTTAACAAATTAGAGTCTTAATAACTGATTACTTGATAAATTAGATTGCTAGATAATAGGAAGATTATTAAGTACTGGTGTTTGAGTCATTTTCTTAGTAGAGATGACCCTATACTCATCTGTGTTATAAAATGATAGGTACACTTACCTGTTGAACTGAATTGAGGACAAAATAGAGGTTTTTAAATTGTAAAACTCGGAAGCTCTAAAAAGAGACAATAAGTAACTATTTCAAATGAACTTGTTTGATGCATTAAACTTAGGCCCAATGCACCATATTGTATGTTTTGTATAACTGACATATTGAGCCCTTTTTGTTTACCCTTTTCTTAATCCTTCAAGTGATGATGATTCTCTTATTAGTTACACTCATGACTTAATGAATTATGTCTCTAAGGATGAGCTTTAGGCTTAGAAAGTAGTGTAATTGATGATGAGTAGTTTTTTACTAGGATTTATTATGGAATATGACATTTTGAGACTCTTCTTGTTTTATGGATTGTAGAAAATTAATTTTAGGCCAATAGGTGCTAGATTTATTTTGGCTTATCGTGTGTAGCTTTCTAGAAAAGCATTTCTAGAATATTTTCAAAATCTATCAACTAACGAACTTAGCGAGCCTAAAATGATTTAAATAATTAATGAATGATTCTAGAATCCTAAAATTGATTAAAAACCTACTTAGTGACTTAGAGCCTTACGTGCTCAACGTAAGTAGGTTATCAGGCAAACTATTATTGCCATAGAAGTCAAGGGTGTAGTAGTAATTATAATGGGTTTATGGTTTAATGGTTAAGGGATTGGTTTTGCTTATGAAAGGTCTAAGGTTTGAGTCTTACATAAGATGAGATGATTTATTTTTGCACCTAATTTTTCAATGGTATAAGTTAGGCACACTAGGGCTAAATGTGTAATGCATGGCATACATGCCGTCTTCCTTAACCAAATGATTACTATGAAAGAGAAGGTCAAGCATTGAAAAGCTAAAAAATGCAGAATGTGCACAAATTAGGTTTGCCTAATGGACTAGTTATCCTCCTAAAGACCATTTCATACCATCCCCTTGATGGCTTCTAATGCAAACGACAACCTCATCATTATTCACTTAGTTTCGTAAGGTTAAGAGAAGGGAACGCTTATTCCTTACCTAATGACAAATGTAGTGAGTGTAAAAATGCATAATGTAGAGGATGCAATGCATGCCTAATTTTTTAGGCTAAGTTAATTCTTAAAGTCAGTTCAATATGGTAACCAAACAATTCAACATTCCAAGTAGAATATAAGGCCCAATAGTTTATACCAAATAAGTAGTGTCCTGCTCCAAATCTATTAACAATGTACCACATGTGACACTTATGTGCTATACACTAAGGCTTCTTCTTGAGCTCATAAATCTAGCTATAATCCATGAAATGTAATCCGACATGGATTTTATATAGGGAATGTTATTGGTTATAAAGGCTAATTAGTGAATAACATGTCAAGGTGAGTTAGAAATTTATGAATAAATGGTTGAAAAAAGCTTACTAGTGTTTATTGGCTTAACTATCAACTATTTTTAACCTATAAGTCTACAAATAATACTAGAGCATGCCATCTACCGGTAGGTGGAAAAGTTGGGGGTGAGCTAAGGTGGAAGCTAGTGAGCCTATTTCAACCCATTTATACAAGAGTTTTAAGGAATGCCAAGATTATCACCAACAAGTGACTTTTTGCATGCTTCTAAGATAACCTATAGGTAATGAAGGTGATAGAAATAAGCCTAATTGTACATCGAGATAAGGGGAAGAACTAAGCCTAATTGTAAGGTCTCATGATGAGAATACTATATGTTTAAGAAGACGAGGTAGGGGTAGTGGTAAGGAAGATTATGATACTCCATAAAATGCAATATCAAATTGATTGGTATAGGTTATAAACGTTAAGTAGTGAATAACATGTAAATACTATTTAGAAAATTTCAGGCCTAGTGGTTGAAAAGGCTTATTCATGTTTTTAGCTTGTCTATTGACTGCTTTTGTTAAGGCATTACAAGCAAACCTAGCTACTGCAAATCATTCAACCACATATGTTGCATACATACATATAAGTCTAATTACAAACAGAAGGAGGATAATAGCTAATAATTGCTTATTAAAATATGAAATTATTTTAAAGTAAGTCAACTTACTCGAGATATCATCTAAGGTTCTTAAATATTAAAATAGTTCTTGCATAGAAAATGTTTTTAGTTAATACTTTCAAGGATAGAGTTTAAATTGAAAAAGTCCAAGTGATTACAATTATTGATAGGAGATTTTCATCTAAATTGAAAAAGTCCATGTGATTATAATTATTGATAAGAGATTTTTGTCTAAGGTCTAACAAGCCTAGCATGGCTACTTAAAGGCATAGACTAAGTTGTTTCAACCTCATATAACCTTGCTAGTTTAACCATACCAAAGTCTATACAAAAATACTATTGGATTAACACCTTAGAGAAGATCTAGACTAGTAAAGTTGTGAGCAGACCTCTAAAAACAGAGATCAAATTTAAAGGGAGGAACTTAAAACATTTCAAAACCACGATTGTAGAGATCTAGCATTTAGATCCTAAATCACTTAACCCTAACCTGCGTATTTGAGCATTCAAATTGAGATGGATGGTGTAAACAACTCAATGGTTATTACACATAACAACCATCAACCGTCCTACTCCTTTAAATCCAAGAACAAGGTCTAAGAGGATAATAAAACACATGCAAGCAATTGAAGGCAGTTCAACTACCATCTTTAAACGATTAAGGATCTGCATTTATAAATAGCTCACCAGATTCTGCATTTAACTTTCTTTGACACTTTTTACTTGCACAGTCTACATTCTAAACACTTTCCTTCACTAACTTGATTATCAAAGTAGCTATATTAGATATCTTCAATACCTTCTTAGCGTTAATTTTGTTCCTTTTGCTTACTATAAGCCTATTCAAAACCTAGCACAAAGATTCAACAACTATAATGGTAAAGCCTTATTCATTGTATTTTAAGTGAAAAGATAGAAAGCTTTCTACTTTATGTATGTTACTAGTAGCTTATAGCATTTTCTTTGAAGAATTTCATCCATGTAAAAAGAAATAAGGTTAAATAATTAGTAAAAGTCATATAGTAGTTTCATAGTAAGCAACGATGTAGTACAATTTTCTGACCATGTTAATAGTTTTGATTTAAAATAAAAAAAGTTTTCTCACATATTCATAATTCTTCAAAGACATGAAAAATAATTTATTAGATTATATTATAACTTGCGTAAGAAAGCATGGATAATAATTTATTTTAAAACATAAGTTATTCTCTATGATATTTTATTATATGAGGACATATTTTATTAATATTTTCTCATACTTAAAATATTAAATAGAGTTATATTAAAAGATAATATTTATTTGATAAGGGCATTCATAATGACATTTTTATTATAAGATGTCATAAGATTTAGGTCTCTTACCTTTATGCAATTTACCTATATTATCTAATATTTTAAAATTAGGGACATGTTAATGGTGAACATTGGATCAAAGGGATTCTCGACATTTTTCAAATAAAAACTTTACAAAATAAAAATGAATTAAGCTATGGGGGTACTGGGATGACTTCGACTTAGCCACTCCGATACTTAAGTAAGGATATTGTAAATGGAAAGAGAAAGAGAAAGACAATGAGCAAAGTGTAAGTTGTATTTATAGAAGAAACCTTACACTAATGTAGCAAGTTGTATTTATAGCTAGGGTCTGCTAATTGCTCTTAAACTCTTGCTTCCAAAATGTACCCATGCAAGAATTTGAATTAAGGACAATACCCTATTTTTTTAGAACATGGGTGGCTTAATGGTAACTAGTAGGCAGTAGGAGTATAAATGAGATGATCCTACTCGCGAGTTACTCGAGTTTAACTCTATATTTACTTAAATTCAACTTGATTACAATCGAGTCAAGCTTGAGCTACTGAAGTAGCTTTTCAAGTAAAGTTCAAGCTTTGTAATGATCAGCTCGATAAGTTGGTGAGCCTAATTGAAACAACCTAGTCAAGTTAAACAGTAATTAATACAATAGTAAAATAATTTAAATTGTATCGATAGAAACCACAATCTAATAGGAAAAAATTTTCCTAATTTGTTAACCTTCAAGCAATTGTAAACTTATTATAAAGTGTATCCTAAAAAATAGATGTATAAATTAAGGTTTTAATAATATTTTTCTATAATTATTATTTTATATACACATTAGATGGATTAATTTTATTTTACAATAACGTATATGTATTTTTATTAGTATTCTATATCTTACAATACTTTAATACATATCCTATTTTCTAAATATTATTTATTCTTGTTTTAATTAATTCTTAATTTTCCAATTTGATTGGACGCATACCTACATTCTAGAATATTCTAGAACGACCAAAAACCCTGCCTTATCTTTTTCCCCTACCACCGCAATCTCTTTCTTCTTTTGTCCCCCTTTTAGCTTACTTTTTCTTTTTCCAATTCTCTCTCTCTTTTAAGTTTCTTTGCTTTGAAATTCCTTATCTTCTCTCTTTTTCTTTCTTCGAATTTTCTTAGACCATTTCTCCCAATTCATAGTACACAGAACCAAGTAGAAGCCCAACCTCTCTCATTTAGCCCTTACCTATGGCCACGTGGAGACAAATTCTCAAACCAAACCCTTATTTAATAACACAATCCCATTCTCTCGAAAAGTAGTGGCCAACGTAGAAGGAAATAAACCCTCATTATCTACTCTATAGCCGCCACATAATCCATGCACATATACCATGTTTCTATCTCTATCTCACCTCCATAGCAGCTCAGTCTCTCTTCTATAACTCAGTTTTCACTCGTTCGGACTCCATCTCAACCCTCTACCGTTTTATTCAATACCGATTAATTCAACTCCATGTTAGTACCTCTTGGTTCCGATACAGCTCTTGCCTTTGGCAACGATAAGCGCGATGAAGTTACCTCCAACGGATAAAAAGGGGCTTTCTTCGCTCACCTTCTTTGGTTGCAAGCTTCATGATGTCACTACAAAAGTAAAGCTCTAAGTTCTCTCTTTCATTTCAGATCTCTTACTCCTTATCCTTCGCTCCGACTTTTGAGCTCCAGTATAGTGGCATATTCGTGCTCGACAAACTTTGTCCTTGTACCATTTCCTTCGGACTTCGTCGAGGCACTTATTTTGGTAGTTGACTCTATTTTTCCTCTTTAGTCAGGTAACTCTGTTTCTTCACTTTAAGATTTCATAATTCAAATTTTGATAAAGACATTATAAGGAGTTTACCTCCTGAGGACTAGTGGGGAAGTTTCGTGATGTTTTCCGTCTTTTGTGAGATAGTCGAGCTCTGACTCTTTCATCTTTCTTTTCCTAACTAGAAGTTCACGCATGGGAGCTTTCTGGTCTTCTTCGACAATTGTGGATTTTAGGAACCTAATGACCACATATGTCCTTTTCACTCAATATCCTACTTTCGAGTTTCATCCGGTAATTAAGAGCAAGAACACTACTATTACAATAATACATTAACATATAATAATTGAATGTTATATTCTATTACTACCATAATGCAATCAGTAATGCTATATATACATTTAGTTGGTATTAAGTTAGTTTTTTTTTAAGTGCCAAAGCTTTTACACTACAATATATAGTATAATATTTTAATATTTATATTATCAAAATTATTAGTGGTTTGCCAATTTTATTATGATATATATATATGTATGTATGCTATTTGGATGTTATAACGTTTTCACTAAATTAATATAGTAGAAATTTTATATTTTTGATGTATGTTTATATATATAAATATATATATGAATGAAAGAGAATGAATTATTCACATTTCCTATTTTCGATTATGAGTCTTGTTATCCTATTTCTATTGTATTCAATTATTTTGACTTATCAAATAAAAACCTATTCTAATTTGCTTGCAACTTAATTATTAATATACACATAAATGTACATATGTCATGTGATATATTGCCAATTACTTGTAGTGATAAATAGTAAATAAATACAAGATTTGTAGATAATAATTAGACAAGGACCTATTTAGTAATCATCTGGTAGTTAATATATACTTGCTCTTAATCTCAAGTAGGTTTATCCTAGATTTCAAGATTCTCATGGATGGGTAGTTAAAGGTAATTGATAGAGGACTTAAAATTTCGGAGTTCTAATTAACTATCAAGAAGATATCCTAGGTACGTAGTGTTTAGTTGTCACTTGTGTTTGATAAGAATTAGTAATCAAACCGGACTAAATTTATATCCAGCTAATTAATTTGGTTTGCTGATTTTACTTGACTCGCTTGCTCTACGGGCTCGTAGTGGTAGTTCCTTAGAAGAGCAATCACTGATCATATGCGGGGATTCCCTAATGGACTTTCATATGGGATGATGCAGATAGAATATTAGGTTTCTGGTCTCTAGACTTTGGACTCTGGACTTGGGCATAAAGAACTTAGAGCAAAACTTATATTACATCCACATATGTATGTGAATAAAGATTAAGGTGTGGCGGGGTCATTAGTATCCCTATGCTATATGTTGGCCTAAATTAAAGATAATCAAACTATTATTTACTTATATTCTATTATGATTGCATTATACACATATGTATGTTCTACACATGTCATTTGTATGTGCTTGTACACCCATACTAGGCTTCAACTCATTCCTTTATTTTTACAACTGTAGGTCAAATCGATAAATTTACAAGTATGGGATTTGCTATCATTAGGTTGGGAAAGAGAGGTAGTTGGTTCTATATGTTGTAAAAGATTAAGTTGTAGTTCTTTAGTATGTTAGGGGCCACATTGACTCACTTGTGAGTCACTCAAATTGATATATTTAGAGATTTGTTGTTTTGTACCTGTTAAACATTTATTATAAGTGATTTTAGATATTGTAGTTAGTTTTAGAGCCTTAACGTATTCTTGATAGGTGGGTATACATAGCGGGTTATGGTGCCCTCGGGTTTTGGGACGCTATACTAATCAAACTCAAGTCAAGTTTAAATGTTAGTCAAATTCAAGTAAGTTTAAATACTATTATTATTTTAACTAAATTTATAACATCTTCAAAGATTATGGAACCTAAATGAGCTTCTTTGAGTTGAGTTTAAGTTTATGAAGTTTTATTTTGAGTCAAGCTTGAGCTTTATATATTAAAACTCGATTAAGTTCAAGCTTCAAGTTTTTACATTCAATCAAGTTTAAGCTTAGCACCGTATCATCTCGACTTAAGTAATTTACAGCCCTAGTAGGCAATTATTCGTATAAGCATGCCTAACTGTTCAAGTCCTTGTTTGAATTTCTATTCCTCAAGTTTGACTAAATTTTACCAAGCTTCACACCACTTGGCTAAGCTAATAGAGGCTAATCTAACCTACTTCTAAGCATTCAGATGAGCTCATCAACCTTCTTATCTATTTAACCCTTAAGGGATGAGCTATAAAGTTAATGGAGGAAGTCATAAGCAAGGTACAGGACGTGCTTAATGTAAAGCAATAGGTTAGATATGTAATGCTCTAGATCTGTTTGAGCCTTAGGTACCTTGAGGAAAAATCCCTATCAACATTTGGCCCTAAACTCTCATTCATGAGATCATTAAAGGGAGGACAAGTATTTCACTAAAACAACCTTCCATTATGAATTCTCAATCTAATATAGATGAGTTTGAAGATGTCTAATCTTCCTTATATTTAAGTTAATTATTTTGATCTCATCGATAAGGTCTCGAAATTTTTTATCAAAGTTTATTTGTATTTATTTGGCTTACTGGAGAAGTTTTGTGTCTAATAAACGATGCTTCACATCTCGACTATCAGGAAACATATGAACATGTTAAACATAATGTGCCCCCTCGATAATGTATTTTAACCATAGCCATCCGATTCTTGCTAAGCTAATATGATGAAATGGTCAAGAACTGTTCGTTACTGCTCATGATACCATCATGTAAGCCTACAACAACAATTGGTTCCTCTAAGGTATTGACACTATTATAGATAAATACTCTTGTGTTACTCCAATCTTTCCTAAGGATGAGGTCAAGACTCTAAAAGGCATTAGTGCTATTTAAGGTGAAGACATTGAAGGCATTAACAAAGGAAAGGCCCTCGATGACAGCCGAAAGAAAGAGGATCAACTTGAATGGGGTTCTAAAGGTCCCAAGCCTGAGAAGACTCTTACAGTTTTTCCAAGACATATGACTCCTTCTATCAAGGAGAATTGGGAGGTCCTTCATTTTTTCCCTTTCTGGAACGTGAATATTGTTGACCATGCTCTTAGAAGCAAGAAGGTCATTTTAGAATTAGTGAAGGGTATTTGTCTTCTAAAAGATGTAGGTCCTCTTACTAATGCTATTAAATTTGGCTAAAATCTAAGCTTTGACAATTTACTATAGTTGGCTACCTCAAAGATCTATGATGTAAAGGCTCTAACCATTTATTTCAAATAATATTTTCATATCTTCTTTTAACCATGCTTTTGTTTTGGAAAGCTCTCAAAATCCGATGATGGTTGTTGAAGCATTGGTGGAGAAGAAAAAAGCTATAAGAATTTCACCTTATTGATTTCAATCACTTGTTAGTCAGCTCTTACTTAGGGCATTTAGGCTTTCTTTTTATATTTCCAAAGATGCTAAGAATCAAGTGGCTAGTGCTAAAGCCAAGCATTTGAAGCTCCAACAAAAGCAGGGGAAAGAGAAGGCCAAGATAGAAGAAGATATGAGAGATTTGAGGGAGAAGGCCAATCTTAAGGAAGAAAAGGAGTTAACCTTAGTTGAAAAGAAAAAGAAAAGTAGCTAACTCATCTCTTACCTGTAAGGGGCATAAAAATGAGGTAGAGAGCCTTAAGAATAAATATACTAAAGAGATTACTTACCAACAAAGCTCAAGTGATGAGTTGAAGACCAAAATCATAGGTCTCAAAAAGGAAGAAGGTGTAAGCTATGAGAAAGCCTATGAGAAGGCTTTTTAAGACATTTAGGACAATTAAGAGTATATAAGTCTCATGTCAAAGAAAGTGCTGGATGGGGTAAATTTAGCTTGGGATGAGATCCTTATCCATCACCCTGATTATGACTTGAGTTGTTTAGACCTTACTAAATGAGGTAGAAAAGAGTAAGTCCCTACAAATGATGAAAATGCTATTGAACCTAAGATGGAGGGCCAACCCAATAAAGGCACTACAAACTTTTTAATGTTCCCAAGGTTCTTAAGGTTACTATTCCAAATCCTCCATCTGAACCCCTTACCTCTCTTAACCAGTCTTCTACCAACCAAGTTTTAAGCTCTAACGATTCAAATGCCAAGGATTGATACACTTTCCCTTACTTTTTTATTTTATTCATTTTTTTCTCTCTTAAACTTTTATTATTCCTAGGTTGCAATGCCAATCTTTGATTATCATAAAAACTTTGTTCCTACTCTCTTTGTTGAAGTCTTCTACAAGAACTTGTTTATCTTCTATATCTAAGTCACATTAAGGTTTTAATGCCTACTTTATATTTTTGCCCATAGTTATTTGTTAACATAGAGTAATTGTTGATATATTGCCTGTATTTGCTTCAAGACCTTTAAAAGGCCTTTTAACTCATAATTGCATAGTTTAAGGCTACTATTTAGCTCGTCATCCCTATTTTTTGTTGAACTTAGAGCATGGCATCTATTGCCAATTGATGGCTTAATGTCTTTTAGCAACTCATCATCTATTCATTAAACTTAAAGCAATTAGATCCACAATAACTCATTCTCAATAGTATTTTCATACTTAGAGCACTTTAGCTATCACAAGTTAATGACTTAGACTTTTCAAATAAGAAGTCATCCTTTCTTAAGAATTAGCGAAACCATGCCTGTCACCCTTAAAGAGTTTAAGGCTTTATGTCCCATTATCTAAACTCTTCTCTAGACTTAGACATTTGTGAATATCTGTAAGCCCCAAAACTAGAAATCCGAGGTTTCGATCGGTTGAAAGATCCGATCGAGCCTAAATTATAAAGTAAAGCTAAAAATATTAGTAAACTAATCCCGTAAGTTTGAATTTAAGAAAATAAGCAATAAAATAAAAAATATAAAAATTCCAAATTTTAATTGTATAATTCGTTATTTTAATGGCCATCGATGGTAGCCGGAGCCACCCAAATCGGTGAGTTCGATTTCCAGTCCGATTTTGTGTAATTTTGTAAAAATAGCAAATATTATTAGAAAATTATGAATTTTGTTATTCTAGAATATTTTTGTATGTAGTTTTTAGGAAAAATATTATTTTGATGAAAATATTTCTCGTGATATAGGGTCCTTAAGAAATCATGCAAAATCGAGAATGTTTCGGTTTAGAAATAAATGACCTTAGGAGTGTAGTTTCGAGCCTAAAATTTTTGTGTATACCACTTAGCTGATATAGAACAATGTTATGAAGCCCGTTTTCAAAAATTAATTTTTAAAATTTTTAAGCCTTAAAATAAGGCATAAAATGGGTAATTTAGGATTAATAAAGTAATTAGATGGTTAATTACTGATTTAGTGAATAAGTACATGTTTTAGGATGTTGAAATCTGGTGGAGTATGATACTTGTAGCATTTAGGGTGTTAGATGTAATTATTAGGTTAATTATGTAGTAAATGAGTAATAGGGAAAAATAGTAAATTGTAAGTTAATTTTGGAAATTAGGGTAATTAGGAGTAAAATCTGATTTAGGATGAATTTAGACATTTTGAAATGATAATTGCTGTTTAGAGACAATAATTAGAGTGATAGAAATATTAGAAGTGTATTATATACATAAAAGGTAATAATATATATTATGTAATTATTAGAATATAGTAAATAGAAAATATTATAATAAAAATTGATATTTTGATAATAATAAAAATGTACAATAAATCTGATATGAAACTTGAATTTATGTAATTATATGAAAAGTGTAAAACTTTTTCACATCAGAAGTAAATTCGGTACACTAATACGGATTTAAGTATACGAGGTAAAATAAAATACTAATTAGAGGTAATGATGGTATTTAGAAAATCGAGAAGTAATGTGATTAATTTCACATTATGAGTTGAAACGAATTTCTAGCGTTGGGGTATAAAACACTACTTAGAAATCGAACTAAAACTTAATTTAGAAATCGATGCGAAAACCGAACTCGAACCTAACCCCAAACCTAGAATAATTGTAAAAGACTTAAAACCTAGATAATTAGGTATATTAAACCCTAAACAACACATAACAATAAGCATTATAGGATAAAATGAACCTATAATAGTTATATGAAAAATTGAAACCACGTTTGTGTTATAGGGATGATCGGCGAAGGCCTAAGCAAGTCGGAACTCGAGTGAGTGGGCGAGGAGTCGAGGTAAGTTAGGATTAATACAATGTTGTAGTGTGGAAGGCTTGAGATTATGCTTGGTTATGCTTGTTAGATAGTTGGATGTATGCATGTGCTTGATTATGGGTGATGCTATGATTCTGTTTGTTGCTCTAACATGTATTGTATGATTTGTATGAAATGATTGATCACCCTAAACTGGACTTAATCAAATATACAACCAATAATCATAATCGGACATACATGGCAACCCGTTAGGGGAACTTAGGACTCTCCAGCCAAATACCGAGCCCTTCGAAAGGAATAGCGCAGGATTGCAAAATGGTCCCATCTTCATCCTTAGTCGAACTAAGTGACAGGAGAGGAGGTCATGGCGAGGGTGAAGACAATGGTTCGAAGGTAGTCGCGGGAGGAGCGAGATCTCCATTACACAAGCCTAGGTTTGGTCGTAAGTTATTGCATTAATGGCAACTCCTCAACCCGGATTAGAGCGGGCGCAATTTCTCTAATCTCACAATAGGCCGGACAACGTCGTGCGATGGCATTTGCTTGCACATGCATTGCACCTAATAAGTTGATTGAAAACCTTGTTATGTTTATGGTATAGTTTTAAGTCCTCCATCCTAACTTACTATGCTGTGGTTACTCATATCCCTATAGACGTCGTACAGGTGCTAGCTAAGAAGCGATAACAACTGCTTTGAAGCGTTGAAGAATAAACACATATTTTATTACTTTTCATTTCTGAATAATGTATAACTAGGAAATATGTTACGGAGAATTATTATAAACTTTAATTTCAATAATTGAATTACAATGTATATATATATTTCCTCACTTTCTTAGGTAAACGATTTATTTAAATTTTCAAACTGTTTACTTCAAAGCGGGTTAGTCGTGGACGCCTTGTGTAAATCAGGTCTAAGATAGCGGTTGTAAGGCCAACTCTATCTTAGGATGGTTTATACGATAGGGCTGTTACGTCTCTGCCACTTCGGGGCGTGACAATATCCATTTCTTATCATCCATCGAATAAAATATTTAGGGGTAATGCTTTATATCACTTTATCGTTACCCTTTGTAAGTAAGGTTTAGTGATATTTTGACCTTTTCATTGTAAGAGAAGTCGAAAAAGGGCCTATTAACCATGTAAATTAGTACGTGCTAATCAGGATCCTTCGATCGAGTATGTTTCAAATTACGTTTATGATATCAAATGGAATGCTAGAATAAATGTAGAGCATAAAATGAAGTCAAAAAATGTTAAGCAAATGAATACTTCATTAAGTAGATTCACAAAAGCAAATCATAAACCACAAACATACAAATCAACTGACTATCATCGATAGTTTACAATTTCGTAAAACCCAAACATATAGGTTAGTAAACTAACATCAATAGTTGATAATATAACTGTAAAACAACTAACATTTATCATATACATAAATAACAAACTTGAAACCAAAAATTCACATATCTCTTCCAAAGAATTGATCACTCAAAGTAGGGCTTAAGATTATCTACATTCCATGCCCGAGGAATGGGTTATCTATCAAGTCTTTCCAATCTATAAACTTATCCATTCCCTACCACCTCCTTTACCCTCATAAGGTTTTCCTAGGCCGAAGTCAACTTTCCTTAGCTCCCATAGGCTCTAACTTTCTATAGATCATATCACTAGGTTGGAAGCACTTATGCCCGACATGTTTGTCATAATACTAAGCCACTCGATTGTTGGTAGGCAATGAGATGAGCTTTAGCCAATGCTCAAGTCTCATAAATGGGGTCTAAGTTTGCTCGAAGGCTAATATCATTATATTTAAGGTTATAAACTTAAACTCTTACACTTTCCACTTGGAGCTTGATTGGTAATACTACTTTAGACCTAAAGGCCAACTAGTAAGGAGTATGGTTAGTCGAAGTTCTCTGTATTGTCCTACAACCCCACAAATTATTTTGTACGTTGTCTGCCCACTTGCTGTCATTTCGATTCACCCTCTTCCTTGAACGGTAAAGAATGACTTTATTCACAGGTTCAACCTATCGATTGCTCTAAGGGTACGCAACTAACGTATCGCATAATCTATTCTGCCAAACTTCACAAAATTCTCTGAAGTTATCATTTTTAAACTGTAGCTTGTTACCTACAATGATAGCATAAGATAGCCAAATCTAGTTAAAAGATTACTAACTACAGTTTGCCCTATGCAATTTCACAAAATAGTCCACCACAACAATAATATACGTTCTTTGTTTGGTGGTCTTTGGGAATAGGCCTAGAACTAGTTAAGAGCTTACGCTATGTACGGATAGAAATCTAAATTATATTATATATTTCTTATTTTTTTAAATAAAATATGTAAAGATAAATTACATTTTATGTAATATCTAAAACATATTCTCCATTAAAATATTTAATTTTTTTACTAATGCACATTATAACACAATATCCACTGATGTTGCTATTATATTTGATAATAAAAATATGATCTAATTATCTTTTTTTAATATTAATTACGATTAATAAATGACTAAATTCTATGAAATATAATTAATGGCACATTATAATTATTGTTAATATAAATTCATCCTAATAATTTAACATTTTAATCAATAATATATGGCCTCATTGCATTTTGTATTGATAATACCATTAATAACACGTCTTGATTCATTAATAATCTTTTTTCTCATTTACATTAAACTCAATTCTCATTGATAACCTAATTGCCATCAATAATATGTTTCAATACTCATTGATGTCAACTATCATTAATCAATGATCTATTTGACATTAATGAACATTTTTTTTAATATCAATTACAAGATGACTCCTATATGTACATATTTTAACATTAATTTTTTTTTACCCTTGTCATCTTTCAATTTTCATTAATATCAATTCAAATCATTAATTGACAATGGCATTACATTTTCCACTAATAATATATTTCAATTATTATAAATGTCAATTACCATAGATAAATGACTAACTTTTCTTATTTTATTAATGATAAAATATTTAATTTCAAAACAAACTCTTAGTAAAACATATCTAGATTGCAAATATTGTAGTAAATGTAAATTATTTTATATCGCTAAGGCATAAAGAAAAAATTATTTAAAATGCTTATTATAATAATATGTAGTTATCTATTATTTATATTATTAAAGCTAAAAGGCTTCCTACAATTTTTTTTTTTTGTATGTTTTTAGCAAATAAAAAAGTAAATCATGTAATATTCCATGCATTGTTCACCATATAAAGGTTTGTACTTTTTAAATATAGGATAATCTTTAAAGACAATACAATGATTGTCCTAAGATGGTAGCTAATGAAATAGTTACCAAGCCTATACTATACTCTCTTCAACTATCGCCTACCAAGTCATCCTACTAAGTCTTCCACTTTCAACATATTCGTTGTACAACTTGTAAAATCATTCCATCCATACTTCATGCATAAGTCGTTATTGTACAATTTAATTACCAAATGACCTACTCTGGAGTTTTATATATACATGGAGAGATGCTAATCTCTTTTCAAATATTCAATAGATTATCCTTTAAGGAGAAAAAAATAAAGGAAAAAGCATTATCATAGGGACAGATGCTAATCTCGTTTCAAATATTCAACAAATCATCCTTTAGGGAAAAAAATAATAATAACACATTATTCCATGGGATTTTACGTAAACTATAGTATATTATATTTGCAAGAATGTGTTATTATGATTTCTATTCCATAAAGCATTAATATTATACAACAGGAGCAATGTCATTAATATTTTAGTAATCTTCTATTTCTTATTTTACACTATAGCGTGGGAGTATTGTCTACTAGTTTTAATGTAATAAATGTTAAAAAGCTTCTTTAGAATGCTTTTAAAAAATTACTGAACAATATTTTTTAGACTTTAATAAGATTTGCTCCCATGTGTACCTATTTTTCCTTTTCAGGTCATGCTTGTCAAATAACTAGATCAACATCTCCTAAAATATGCCTCCCTTTATTTTGAATTACATTTATACATGCTATGTACATCTTTAAAAATAAGTAGAAAAGGAATATAAAGAAAAATTAAAAAGAAGTCCACTAGACTCGATTAGTCATTCTATTTTTTTTCCTTTCATGTTTTACCACCTCTCGCTTATGGTATAACTTAATTGGTATTTGTAAAATTTCAAATTCTTGTCATCAATGTCATATGTAGAAAAAGAAAAAAAAAATGAAACAATTGATTAAAAGAAAAAAATTCCAATAATTACCTACATAGAAATTATTTAATAATAGTCAAATAATAATAAAATCTAAAAGAAATAAAGGAGATAGTTAGTAGAAGCAAAACATAAATCATTATGGCTACTTCCCATTAAATTTATAATTGCAATATAATGTATTTCATAAAAAAAATTGTAATCACATTTAATCTAGTTCATTACAAAGTTGTCATGTACCTTAAAAACAAAGAAAAAAATTATATCAATCTTCGCCAACCCAATATAGAAAAGTTCTTTTAAAACGTTATAAACTTTAGTAATTGTTACACTAATTTTCCAAAATCCACTATGGAATTGATAGAATCTGCAAGTATTATCAAATTTTTGCATAGTAATCTTCTAAAAAATTGAAAATTACCTAATAAATACATTATATTTTAGATTACGATCTTTTATTTTTTCTTACAATTACTTATTGAGTTGTTAATGAAAGCCAATAAATTACTATGTTATATATATACTATCACTATAACAAATTATTTCAAATATTACAAAAAAATTTAAACAAATTATGTAAGTTAAATTAAAAATAGAATAATGCAATACATTATTTTTCTTTTGGCAACAACAATACGTTAAACTTGTAAGCATACATTCTTAGACTATATTCTACTAATAAAACATATGTCTAGTTTTTTCCTTTCTACAATTTTAAAACCTCTTATTTTTCATATAGAGATCACCAATTAACATTTGGTTTAAAAAGAAAAAAAAAAAAAGAACCACAAATTAGTATGTTAGAGGAGATAAAAATTGCTTCTTTGTCATTGCTATCTTCGGTTCCTTTTGCAACCTCAATTATTGCTAAAGAGCACCTATGAACATTAAAAAAAAAAAAAAAAGACAATTAGGAAGAACACTATTGAATATTAAAGTCGGAAACATAAAAGTTGAAAAATAGAATTTGGAAATAATAACTTCTAAAATCTATTACAAACATATTAACATAACAACAATAATAATATTAATAAAGTAGTGACAATTTTATTTGAGAAATTCAATAGAACTCATTGGAATACCTCTTTTTATGTAAAAGATTTAATACCAAACGATTTAATTTTTTATTGGGATTCGACAGTCGATGCATGCAACTAAGTGGTGTTTGGTAACTATTACTAAATTTAACATCTTATGATTATAAACAATAGAAAAGAGAGAGAAATTAACTAAAAACTATTTGGAAAGTTTTTTGTTTGTGACAATAGAAAATGCACTCATAAAGTGTTATGTGAGAACATGACATGATATTCCAAAAGATATCCTTAAGTACATTGAATTGCATATAGCAATTAACAATTTTGTTAAAGTAATGATTTCATTATCATCCTTTCAAGATAAAAAAGTGTATGCATCTGTTTTCATCTTTGTACTCCATACCTTCCATTGTAAAAAGGCTTTAACATAGGGATTGATCTTAGAAGGCAAGAATCAAACCCTAGAATTGGAATGGAGTTCATAGTATACTAATGTTTTTTTGTATTATATTAGGAAGTAGGTGGATATGTATGGTATGATGAAGTAAATTCAGAAATAATTTGAGTCAATTATAAACATATTAAACTAACTACTAAACTAATGCATTATAACAAAAATAGATGAAAAGATTAATTTGCAAATATTAAATGACATTTTCAAATATTAATTACGAAAAATCTAATAATGAATGGCATTATGATTCCGAAACTATATATAGAAAGAGCTTCCAAAACTATATATTATAATATGATGTCTTACTCCCATTAGGAAAATGGCTAAAGGCTGATAAGTGGAATCAAATATGTACTTAGTGCTCTCTTGATTGGAGCATTCCTTTAACAATGATCATAAGTTTGAACCAGACCAAGGGAGTCCTTTTTCATCGCAAGCTACCAATATCCGACCTATAAAACTCTCATATATAAAGCCCTGGCCTTAACATGATTGCTGCAAACTCCAGCATGTAGGTCAAAAAGAACTTACTCTACTTTAGATGGTTGCAAGCACTTTTGGTAAGGTACATTCAATCTTCTCTTGTACAGCCTTCCATCAATTACCATAAAATTGATGGCCTTATAGATGAGTCTTTGAGCCTCTTTGCTATCTTGAGGCAGGACTCCATTCTCTAAATAGTTAAGGATGGGATCCATTCAACAAGGTTCGGTTTCCTTCTCCTATACTTCTAAGGACTCCATAGGTCACTTGTCTGTACTCTTCTCTCGTAGGCATTCTATAAAAATTCTCTCTTCCCAATTCAACAAACCTATGGAAGCTAGCTTTGACAACTTATCTACAGCATAATTTTGTATCCTTGGATTTTCACTAATTGCCAGCAACCGAAACTAGTTTTGAGCTCTTTGACCAATTGAAAATACTTGGCAATGCTCTCATCATTCACCATACTATCACCTTTAACCTAGTTAACAATCACTAGGAATTTAAATAGATATCCAAACACTTAGCTCTAACCTCTTTGGCCAACTTCATCCTTACCAAGAGCACATCATACTCTAATTAATTATTGTTGGCTGGAATCTGAACTTAAAAGCATAGGAAATTTGTGCTCCCTATAGACCTTTTAAGATTAGGCTAACACCACTACCTTCATAAGTTGATGAACCATCAACATATAAGATCTAGGTCTACTCTTCAATCTAAGTGATAGATCCTCCACTTCTAGTAAATTCGACTATAAAGTCAGCTAAAATAAGTGCTTTGTAGGTCTCCTAGGTTATATTAGATTCTCGAAGCACTAAGCTTTAAATCATACTTGACCATCTACCCCAAAACATTAGGATTTTGTAAAGCTTGCTTCAGAGGTTGGTTAGTGAGAACTATAACTTGATGGGCCTCAAAATATGGTCAAAGTTTCTTAACTACCATGATTATGGCAAAGATAAACTTCTCTAACTTAGTGTAGCATTGTTCATGTTTTTGTAGGACATGGTTGACATAATAAATAAGCCAATGTATTCTTCCTCCTACTTAGATAAACATAAATGTGAGACCTCAATTGCTTACAGACATATATAAATAAAGAGTTTCCCCCTCAAAAAGCTTAGATAAGATCGGGGCTTAGTTGTAAATTCTTTTAAAGCCTTGAAAGCGTGCTTACGATCTACAGTCCACTTAAACTCAAATGGATTTTCAACACACCTATTAGCACTCTTCAATACAAAACAAAGCAGTACTACTACATTTCTTGTTAAACTTTAGACCTTTTTAACAGACTTTAGTAACTGCATATCTAACATAGCTAGTATCTTCTCAAGGTTCACCTCTATTCCCATTTAAGTAACCCTAAGGCCTAGAAACTTTCCTAAGGATGCCACAAATGCATACTTTTGAGGGTTTAATTTCATGTTGTATCATCTAAGTATGTCGAAGGTCTCCTAGAGGTTGGTAAGTTCCTCATCATCGGTCTTACTCTTAGCTATCATTTCATTCTTATATGCCCCAATATTCATATGTATTTAAGGCTTAAACATTTTCATAACTAACCTTTAATATGTGGTTAATGCAATTTTTAGACCAAATGACAAAACCTTATAGTAGTATGTACTGTAATTAGTGATGAAAGAGATGTATACCTAGTCAAAGGAGGTGTATCTTGATTTGATTATATCAAGAAAAAGCATTCATAAAGCTTAATAGGGCATACTCTGAGTTCAAATTGACCATCTAATCAATGTGAGGTAAAGGGAAGCAATCCCTTGGGTATGCTTTATTTATGTTGGTAAATTCAATGCAAATCCTATACTCCCCATTTGCCTTTTTTACCGACACATAGATCGCTAGTTAGGTCAAATAGGGCTCTTCTCTAATGAAGTCTGCCATTAATAACTTTAAGACCTCTTCCTCAATAGCTGCTTACCTCTTTAAGGAAAAGTATCTCTTCTTTTATTATACTACCTTAAGAGACAAATCGATATTGAGCTTGTCAGTGATTACCTCCTTTAGAATACTAAGCATATCAAATGGAGACCACACAAAGACATCCTTCTTAGCTCGAAGGAATTCTACCATACTATTAAGGAGGTTAGGTGGCATGCTAGCCCTAAACTTAGTGGTATGCTTAAGGTTGTCACTGTGTTGTATAGTCAAAGTTTCCTCTGTTGGCTCTCTTCGTACCTATAAGAGAACGTTTATGCCTTGTTCAGTATGATAAACTTAGTCCTTCTTCAAAGTTTTCAAATACAAAGCTTTGGCTAATTGTTGGTCTCTATGGCATGTACCTATTCTCATCAGGATTTGAAATTTTTCCTTCAAATAAGTCATAGATATTACCATCTTAAAGATATTGATGGAAGGTTAGCCTATGATCCCATTAAAGGGTAAGGTGCAATCAACCATTACAAAATCTACTTCCTTCTCCATAATGCTTTTATCATCCCCAATTTAGAGAGTTAATGTAACCACTCCATGAACTTTCATGAATTGGTTATTAAATCCATGCAAGTTGTACCTATAAGGTTACATCATGTAATTCTCCATCTTTTGTAGCAATTGGTTGAACACATGCTTGAAGATGATATCAGTCGAACTTCCTGTATCAACCATAATCTTCCTGACTTCAAACTCAGCAACTTTAGTTGTAATGACCAAGGCATCATCATGGGGAAATTGGATCCCTTGCATATCCATATCTAAAAATAATATCATGTCATCTACCCTATGCCTCTTACCCCTAAAATTCAACACCTGATCTCTTTGAGATTTAGCCAAACTTAAAGTAGGTAAGGTACTTCCTCTTCTTTGTCCTCTAAATATTACATTAATCACTCCTCTTGGAGCTTAGTTGTCTCGTCCAACTTTGCTCCAAGCTACTAGATGTCAATCATTAGGTCAGACAACATTATTGCATGGTTGTTGCATGACCCTCTTCTTAGTATAGCATGCTCAATCCTTTCTTCTTTATCCACTACAAATTTCCTTAGATATCCTCCTTGGATAACGTCTTCTAGTGCATTTTTAAGGTGGATGCACTCATTTGTATTATGGCTATGATCTCCATGAAAATCACAATATTCGTTGGAATTTTTCCTCACAAAGTTATCCCTCATCTTTTCTAGCCATACCAAAGGCCCTTGATTTTGTACCTCCATTAAAATTTGCACATAAGTCAGTTTAGGGGTATATGTATGGCAAAGGTCGAAATTGGCCATTTTTATCTCTTGAAGATCGGCTTAATTTGTCTCGTATATCAAATTTCTACCTAAGGCAGTCTTTAACCAATCCTCTCTCTCTCTCTCTCTCTCTCTCTCTCTCTCTCTCTCTCTCTTTCTCTCTCTCTCTCTCTCTCTCCCCTCCCCCTCTCTTTGGTATTTTTTCATATTTTTCTTTGTCAAGCTCTCTACAAGATTAAATTTGGTCTTCTTAATGTATAAGACTTTCCAACCTTGTAATGAACTCATCCAATAAGGTATGTGGATGTTTAGCAAGAGACTTAATGAAGTCTAAGTCTTCTATGACACCTCGACATATGGTGTGTAGTACAATGCTCTTGTCATAGTTGGTAGTTTCAATCATTAGCTTATTGAATCTATGAACAAAGTCTCTATTACTGTTTCCAGGCCTTTATCGAATTGAAGTCAAAAGTGAAGAATCTTTTACAAGAGGCTTCTTAGCAAGAAAGTATTGCCTAAACTCATTAGGTAACTAATTAAATGAGGAAATAGATGCTGCTTAGTGAGTTAAACTAGTTGCTCACTAATTTCCTCAATGTAAAAGGGAACACCTTATAAGCAATAGTGTCAAAGAGTCCATATTACTCCTTGAGAGTATGGAAAGTATTCAAAAGATCATTTGGGTCTTTTTTCCCATCATAAGCATCGAATTAAGACAATCAAACACTTAGAGGGAGAGCTTCCTCAATAAGTTCTTGGATAAAGGGGCTTGACTTCCTACCCCTTAGATCAATTCCTCTCCTAGAGGTTCCTTCTACTACTAACTTTTTTATATACTCCTAAGTCTTGTAAACTCTTGTCCACAACTACTTCCAAGGGCAAATGAGAAACTAAATGCTTAATCTTCCCCTATGTACATGCTTGAGCATGTCTACTAACCTAAGTCTATCTTGGTGTTTGCAAGAGATCCTCCTCTATGTAGATTTGTTACCTTAGTTGCTAAGTGTTTTTGTTCACTACGGCAACTTTACCATGCATTTGTTGTATTTCATCATCATGGGCAGTTGGGTTAACCTCTTCTCCAAGTACCTTGAGAAATGGAGTGGAAGAAGAGGTAACATCACATTCATGGATTTTCTTTCTCAATTCTTGGTTACAAGCTCCTTAGCAAATCTAGTGCACAAACTTTGATTGTGCAATATGCAAGACATCATCATTTTGGAGTTAAACTTATATGGGTAGATCATTAACCTACACAGTGATACACTATGCCAAGAACAAACAAGGTCAAACGTATCTAAACGATGGGTCTAAGCTTATAGAAAGCTTGAAAATGAGAGGTAAATGCATCCATAGATTCATGAACTAGCTCAATATGATGCACGGGCCAATTTAATGAGGTCGCTCACTACCTAACCTTGCTTAAGGGTTATGATAAGAGTAAGAGGAAGTAAGCTTCTAAGAAAGGAAAAACTTAGTATATTCAACAGTAAGATAATAAAGGTGGTGATTCTTGCAACTAAATATTACAAGGGTATTTTACACCTAGAACTAAGGTAGCTTGCCAAAAGTGGAAAAGACTAAAAGGGTAATGTTTAAAAGAGGTAAAATAAAAATAATGAAAAAGGGTACAAAGGAGAAATTAGAAAAAAGTAAGTGATTCGGGCTATAGATTCCATCATGTGGTTGCTTGGATACGTAGCTGGCAATTACGGGCAGTTTCTAGCAAAACTAACAAAAGAGTATGATTAGGTTAGTTAACGTCAACTTGAGCTATAGATCCTTCTAAGTTTTTTTCAACTCAAACGTATTTTAGGTAGCTTGAAAAAGGGTTAACCAAGCTAGTAGGTCATAGATTGAGCCGTCAGCTAAGCACTCCTTAAACCAACATTCAGGCACAATTTATAAGCATAGAGAGCTTAACTAAAAAAAAAAAACAATAGGTTGGTAGATAGAAACAATTCAAATTCCTCAAGTATAGGTCAAGAAAGGAGAATGCACCTTATTAAGCCTTTAAGTTCTCATACTCAAGCACAGATTAAGGGTCCTGTAGCTTAATTCTTATCATCCCTTTTGGGCTGATTGGGAATTAGGATCAAATCCGATTAGTCTTCGCTCTATCCTTCTTTTAGTCGATAGGGGCCAAGTTCGATAACATTTAATACATTGGAGATTTAAAGTACCCTGAATGGTCCTTTAGTTCAAGCAAGCAGTTTGTTCTTCGTCTTACTAAGAAATCTTTCCTTACTCAAGTGTAACCATGCTAGGTCACTGATTTGAAACTACTTTATCTTCTTTCCTTGTCCTTTATCCTTTATCTTCCTAGTAACTTAATCAATTTGTTATGCAACTTTCTAATAAATTTGCTGAAAGGATTGAGCTCTAGCTCTTGCATCAAGGTCTTCTTACTTAGATATTGGTGTTAGCGTATGATAAGGGCATTATTCATGGTTGAAACTATAGACAACCTCAAATGGTGTATTTCTAGTGGTGGCATTTGTTGTCCTATTGTAAACAAATTTTACCATTGCTAGGAATACATCCCAATTGGTTAAGTTCTTCCTACTGCAGCTCGGAGCAGTATACCCAAAGTATAGTTGATAACCTTTGTTTGGCCATCGATCTATGGATGGTAGGAAGTGTCAAAAAGTAACTTAGTTCCTATCCGATGCCAAAGGCTTCTCCAAAAATGGCTTACAAATTTTAGGTCTCAATCTAACACTATGCTCCTTGTCACGAGATGTAAGGGAATAATCTCTTACAAAAATAAAGAAGTAATAGCTGAAGCATCATTAGTTTTAGTAGAAGGTTCAAAATGTGCCATTTTGCTAAATCTATCAGAATGACCATCATTGAATCTTTGCCTTAAGCAATTTAAGATAATTCAAGGACAAAGTCCATAATCAAATCAATGTATGGTTTGGTCAGGGTAAGTAGAGGCATAACTCTCCTTTGTTTAACTCTACTCTTAGCCATTTTGCAGATTGTACAGCTCTCTGCTACTCAATGCATATCATATCTCATCTTAGGCTAAAAGAATCTTACATTCAACAATTTATATATCCTCTTTTCTCTAAAGTATCTAGAAAGCCCACTAGAATGAGCTTCTCTTACTAGCAACTCCCTCAAAGAATAGGTTAGCATGCATAACTTACCTCTTTAGAATAGATATCCCTCTTCTACATATTAATCATCTATTGTCCTTCCCTCCTCATAGCATCTAAGTATGGGATCAAAATAAGGGTCTTGAGGATACCGTTTCTTGATACTTGCAAACCCTAACAGCTTGGTCTATAGTTCTATAAGAAGAAGTAATCTTCTTGATAAGGCATTGGCAACTACATTGGTTTTTCCTTATTTATACTTGATTACAAAATTGAATCCTTCTAAAAATTTAACCCATCAAGCTTATCTTTGTGAAAGTTTAGTCTAGCTTCGAAGATATCTTAAGGACTTATAATTAGAGTAAGTGACAAATTCCTTTGGTAGGAGGTAATGTTGCCATAATTGAAGAGCTCAGATTAGCACAAGGAGCTCTTTGTCACATATAGAATAATTTAACCACAGTCCTTTCAACTTCTCACTATGGTATGCAATAGGTCAATCTTCTTGCAAGAGCATAGCTCCCATGCCAAATCTTAATACATCGTACTCAAGCTCAAATAGCTTCTCGAAGTCAAGCAAGACTAATACAAGTGCAAAGGCCAATCTTTCCTTTACTTTGCCAAAAATTCTTTCTTGATTCTCTCCCTAGTTGAACTCTACATTCTTCTTTATCAACTTAATGAGAGGCGCAACAATGGTACTAAAATTTTTTATCAAGCGGTTATAAAAGGAAGCTAGTCCATAGAAACTTCTCACTTCAACACATGTATTTAGGGTTAACCATTCAACAATAGCTTAGATCTACTCAATGCCAACATGTAAGCCTCCTCCAAACATAACATATCAAAGGAAGACCACTTCTTCCTAGCAAAACAACACTTCTTCACGT
The DNA here is from genome assembly GCA_024138005.1 of Lumnitzera racemosa. Lineage (NCBI taxonomy): Eukaryota > Viridiplantae > Streptophyta > Magnoliopsida > Myrtales > Combretaceae > Lumnitzera > Lumnitzera racemosa. The sequence goes on from JAMXBC010000012.1 coordinate 57,710,976, forward strand.
TTCGAAAGAGCCTTTCAACTCAAAGCACCTCAAACACAGCTCAAATATGGTTGGCATGACTAAGTAGGTCGGCACTATATACAAGGATATCATCAAAGTAGACCAAAACACACTTTCCCATCAGATCTCTCAATATGTGATTCATTAACCTTATGAAAGTACTTAGAGTGTTTTGATAAGCCAAAGTGCATCACCATCCATTCATATAGACTGTATTGGGCCTTAAAGGTAGTCTTCCATTAATCTCCTTACTTCATATGAATTCGATGATAGCCAGACTTCAAGTTGATCTTATTGAAGATTTTGGCTCCATTCAATTAATCAAGCATATCATCTAATCTTCGAATAGCATATTTGTACTTGATAGTTATCTTATTCACAGCTTTGCTATCCATATACATGAACCAAGTACCACCCTTCTTTGGCACAAGTAATATAGGTATAGTACAAAGGTTGAGACTTTCTTTCACGTATCCCTTCTCTAATAGTTTGTTGACTTACCTCTAGAGCTTAGCAACTTTCTCAAGACTTATTTGATAAGTAAGCTTGTTTGACAGTGCAACACCAAGTATCAAGTCAATGTAATGCTCAATTCCTCGAAAGGGGGGCATTCCTTTTGGTAGCTACTTGGCATACTCTTCCAACAGTTCTTTGACTTCATTAAGCAGCATAGCTTTCTCCTTCAACTCCAATACTCTTCTAATCAACAAAAAGTTTTGCAAATCAGATTTAATAGCCTCTCAAAGCTTGGATCAACTTAGTACGAATGTCTTCCCAGATCCTAGGGATAATTTAACCTATAACTTACTCATTTGGCTTAGGTTTATAAGGTTTAAGGTGATCTTCTTCTCATCCTTTTCAAATGTGTTGGTATTTCTAAACCCATCATGAATGACCCTTTGATCAAATGACCAAGGTTGGCCCAATAACACATAGGATATGTACATGGGTAGTACACTATAGAGAATTTCATCAAAGTAGTTCCCAATGGAGACTAGTAGTAGTACTTATTGAATGACATGCAGTGATCCCTTCTCATTTAGCCAATATAACTTGTATAGCCTTAGACGTAATAAAGTCGGTAACTTAAGCTTCCAAATCAGGTCAATAGATGCTACATTAGTATAGCTCCCACTATCCACTATGAGCACACACACTTGCTTGTTCACCTTGTAGGTGATGTGAAACAAGTTCTCTCATTGCTCCTCTTCAATAGATGGTTTAATGCTTAATGATCATCAAACTAAAGTTAGCTTATCTAGGTCATTAACATACACGTTTTCTTCTATAAGCTCTTTGCTACTTTCCTCAACTTCCTCTTTTATCTCTGCTATTACTTCTCATTCCTCGTTAATACTGTCTACTTTAATGGTAGGGACTTCACCTTTGATGACTATGGTACAATAGTTAGGGCACTAAGCAAGCATGTGACCAAAACCCTAGCACTTGAAGTATTTGATCTGGCTTATCTTTCGTCTTCATCCCTGACTCTTCTCATAAGTTTTCTTTAGCATTTCCAAGTTCGTAAGGTAACTCTTGCTCGAGCATAACATCAGTTCTCCTACTAAGCTCAATAAGTGCCAACAAGAGTAGGTCAGCTACGTTGAATAAGTTGGCTTATTTAAGGTTGAATTAGCCCATTCCTCCTTTATCTCTCCACTCGTTGTGCAATCTTTATAGCCTCATCTAAAGTGATAAACTATTGCAATTCCACTACATCCCTGATATTTGTCCTCAATCCAATTAAGAATCTAAATACTATTCGAGCTAAAGGCTCATTGACCTCGCATTTGATCATAAGTGCCAAAAACTCTCATACATTCTCATTAATAGTATAATTCCCTTACCTTAGTTCTTGGAGCTGAGCGTAAGTATCTTGTAAGTAAGTGTTTGGTACAAATTTGGCTGTAAAGACTCTCTCCATTTCAAGTTAAGTACTAAACTCTATATATCCAACTTGCTTTCTCATGGCCTAAAAGTTCCTCCACCATATTACAGCATAATATGAGAGTTCCACAATAGTAATTCAAACCTTATCCTAAAAATCATATTTGTAGTATTCAAAAACTTGCTCTACTTTCTCCTCCCAGTCTAGATAATCATCAACATTTCCTAAGCCATTGAAGCTCGAAACCTAGAGTTTTATATAGTTGTAGCTTATGGTATATGTGCTTTATCCTGTGCTTCATAATAATCATATCTTTCCTCTTCATCTACTTTACCTAGATCTATTCTTCTTCATACATGTCCTCCTACGCCGCCACCTTAGTCTTACCAAGCTAGGTACTGTCTATGCATAAGTGAAGCGTCTTATGGAGCACCTCCAACTTCAAGAGTAGCTTGAGGGGTATTTTGAATGATCTTAATAGGTCAGGAGGCCAATGCATGAGCAGCTTGCATTAGCTCGGCTATCATATTAATCACTTCATCAAAACATTTATTGGAACTTCTAAGGGTATTTTGTCAACCATAGTATATAACTCCACTATTATCATCTTCATTATCGGCATTAACACTGGAGTTAATCATTCTTCACACAATCTCATGCTCTAAACAACAAGCAATACTCATATTGTTCAAGAATAATACATAACTACTCCCAATCTATTAGCCTTCTAGCTATACAAAAACTAAACCCACAATTCAACTATAGCTTACTTTAGAAATCCAACACTACTACTAACTTCATTAAACTTAACACAAATATAGTCAACTACTGCTTATTCTATCTTCCACAACTCAAAATAGAGTAAAACAAAGTATTGCACAACTACTACTATAATAAAGCAAAACCACCACTTCCACTACTCACTCAAACACTAATAGCTAATTCAAACATAGCCTCAACAGTTACTTTACTACTTAATACACTCAAACACAAATGGTGATCGCCACAACAAAACAATTGCACAATGCAATAGTGACTTACCCAATGAGAACCTCCACTCTAAAACCAAGATGATACGTCGCGTCAAGAATGGACAAGGCTAGGCATATCCAAAGGATGGGTCTAAGCTCATAGAAAGCTTGAAAATGAGAGGGAAATGCATGAAACAAGCTAAACCCACAAACGAATCTAAGGATGTGATTTACCAAGGATTTGCATGGACTCATGAACTAGCTCGAAATGACGCTCAAGCTAATTCAATGAGGTCACTTGATACCTAACCTTGTTTAAGGGTTAAGATAAGAGTAAAACAAAGTAAGCTTCTAAGAAAGGAAAAACTCAATATATTCAACAATAAGATAATAAAGGTGATGTTTCTTATAGCTACATATTACAAGGGTATTTTACACCTAGAAATCTAAGGCAACTTACCAAAAGTAGAAAAGACTAAAAGGGTAATGTCTAAAAGAGGTAAAATACAAATAACGAAAAAGGGAACAAAAGTGAAACTCGAACAAGTAGCTGATTCAAGCTGTAGATTCCATCACATAGTTAATGCCAAGCTGAGCTACATATTCTTCTATGGTCTTTTCAACTCAAACTTGTTCTAAGTAGCTTAGAAAAGGGTTAACCAAGCTTGTAGGTGATAGTACCAAGCTATCAGTTAAGTTCTTCTCGAGTTAACATTTAAGGACAATTAATAGGTGTAGGAGGGCTCAACTCGGATATGATAACAGGTCATTACATAGAAACAGCTCAGATTCCTCGAGTATAGGTCGAGAAAGGAAAATGTACTTACTAAGTCTTCAATTCCTCGTGCTAAAGCTCTAGTCAGAGGTCATGTAGCTTGATTCCTATCACATAAGATGCACTTCTAAAGTGTGTTGTTGTAGGGATCTTTCTTCCTAAGCCATGTAAGGGGCATTATTCCTCCCTTCCAAAGTATTATCATCTTTGGTTGTTATTTTAGTCACCAATTAGGTTTCAAGAAACAAACGACACCAAATTACTAATAGTGAAAATTAAATCAATTAGATTCTAGTCACTTATTGAATAAAGACTCTATAAAATAAAAGCAAATTAGGCTATAGGGGTGCTAGGATGACTTTGGAGTAGCCATTCCATTGCTTAAGCAAGGTTATCGTAAATAGAAAGATAATGAGCAGAATGTAAGTTGCTAGAAGAAACCTTATAGTAGTGTATCGAGTTGTATTTATAGCTAGGATCTACTAACTGCTCCTTAACCCTTGCCTCCAAAATGTACACATGCGGGAATTTGAATTAAGGATAATGCCCTATTTTCCTAGAATGTTGGTTGCTTAATGCCGGCTAATAGGTAATGATCTGTGTAAGCATTCCTAATTTTCCATGCCCTTATTCGAATTTGAACTCTTGAGGTTAGACTAAGTCTTACCATGTACTATACCATTTAGCCAAGCTAATAGAGGCTAATCCAACCTACTTCTTGGCATTCAAATGCATACCTAACTCATCAATTTGTCAAACTATTCAACCCTTAAAGGATTAGGTTGTAGAGTCAACAGAGAAGGCTGTAAGTAAGGTGTAAGAGGTGCTTAATATAAGATAATAGGTTGGATATAAGTCGGTCTAGGTTAATTCAAGTCTTAGGTGCTTTAGGGAAAAATTCCTATCAATTGGATAGATAATAATTTTGCTTCTTTTCAAGTTATAGTAAATTAATGTTAACATATGGGGCAAAAATAGCCATTTTCCCACTTTAACTTTCATACATAGAAACTGTTTAATATTTCTTAAGTCAATTTAGATTTATAATATTGTCTATTGTTATTGTTATTTTTTCTTTTTTTGTTTTTACTATTATGACTTATTTTCAAAATTTTCTAAGCAATTAGCTTAAGTTGGATTTATTTAAGGAAACTTTGGCATTAGTTGCATATATATGTTGATCTACTTCAAACTATTGGTTACAACTTCCTAATCCTAAGTCAGCCCTTACTTAATTGACTAAATTACAGTATCTAATTGCTTATGCTTCTATGATATATCCTAATGCTACATTGTTCTGAGATGTCATTAGCTTAATTAACTCAATTACATTACCAAACTACCTATAATTCCATTGATTTAATGAAGAAGGGGTAATATACATACACAAACAAGTCAACATGTCATTGGTTACCTTTAAGCTTGAAGATAAGGTATGATGTGATATCGTGTAATGTAACTCATACCATTAGCTATCAAGAAGCATAAAGATAAGGTATTAAGTGATATAATTCTGATGAATACGACTCATGTAATTTTTGGAAGGCTATGGAAATTTGATAAGAAGACTATATATGATGGATACCGAAATACGTTACTATTTATAGGGTCAGACATCACTTCATTTTACTGCCTATGAGTACAAATGATATTTCATGAGGCCAATTTACCATTCAAGAAGGAGGAAAGGAAAAAGGGCTTATTTATCATTCACTTGTCATCTTATTTCAAGAAAAAGTAACTACTAGATTTGCGGACAAATCACTAACTACTCTCAGGTGATGATGCAACCATGAACCTAACCTACTAACGAACAAACTAAAGATTGAACCTGACACATAGATTAAGACTTGGAACAAACTTGAGTGCAACATATCGAATAAACTCATTTAGGTGATTATAAAGAATTAACCAACTAGAATTCCTTTTAAGCAACTTCTAACCATCAATCATGCAAGCATCTAATCAACCTTATAAATGGATGAGCAACTAGGTTCACTCTAAGAAGTCCCATCAAACTGGTGCTTCAACCAACATTTGATTGGTATAAGCTCTCGAGGTGACCATCTAGTTACCAGGTTCCATCCCATCTAACTAGAAGTATTTGAGGACCTACCGTATAGATGGTAGTTAGCTTATTATCCGATTGGTAGTATGTACATAACAAATCTATAAACAATCTAGATGGTTCTTACAACCCATTAATACAGTAGCTCCATGATTTAACGAAAGGTTATGTTTTATTGTTACTTTCTTTACAAAGCTTTGAATTATTTATGCTTATTCCACAAAACTTGTACAATGTTTATTTTGGGCTTTGGATTTTTCTTTTTCATTAGATTCCTCATCTTATCTTTTGTATTAAAGAATACACTAGAGTCACTTTTTATGAATATTGAGAATGCCTTCTTAATCTCTAGGATGTTATCAGTCTCTCTAAATTTTGGCAAATCTATTATTGGATTTCTATATTATTATTAAGACCCTTTACAACCTCAACCTTTTCTTCACACCCCTAATATCTATGGTGATGATAGTTTGCCATGTAATTTACTTTGAGTACATAAGGCTAATAAACAGTCTAAGCCAAATGGTCTAAAAACGCTTGAAGAGGCTTAAAACATAAATATCATTATCATAAATCATAGCCATGGAAAACTACTCTTCATTGGCCACATCACTCCTATATGCCCAAAGCTCATCCTTAAAGCCATATCTTATAGAGTCACAATCAATAAGAGTATCATCATCACCCCAAATTGATTAAGAAAAGAATGAGCTACAAGAGTCTAGTAGGATAGTAGCAAAAACACATGCAAAAAGGTTACAATGGGCCTAAGTCTAATGCATTAAGAAAAACCATTTATTATAATTATTTCAACAATGTAAGCATGCAACACAAGAGTACTCATAACCTTAAACAACAATATAGGAGACCTAGGGTCTTATGTCATTATAACAACCATCAAAGGTTAATAAGGGTACCTATTGCTTCATCTATTTTTATTGCTGTTATCCGAACTCCACTAATAGAACCCCATTTATATCATATGGTTCGTTAAGTTCTACAAACCCCAAAAGACTCTCAATATAACTTTGCTCCACCTTTAATGACCATTACACCACTGTAATTCCACCCATTAGCTACCTATAAAGCCATCTTCGATGGCTTGAGTACCTAAGTACCATGGTCTTGCAAGGCCAAGGGTATCATGGCCGATTTATTAAGTCTACTCTAATACGGAGTATAAAAGTTAGCCTGCATACCTAGAACATGAAAGCTCTTAAAGAGAGCAACAAGTCCCAATTGGAATATGATTACCCAAGCATTATTCAATTTAGAAAAGAAATTATAAGTTAGATAATTGAATTTAACATTAATCTGTTTTTCAATATCATTCAAATTTCATTACACTGAGTTATTTAAGTTAATGGTCTCCTAATAACAAAGGCCCATATGAGAAATGGGCTCGAGAGGGAAAAGGTCCTACTTAACCTTTGACTAGGTTTTGCTCAATACAAGGTTAAGTATCCTATTTTATTTTAAGTCTAAGCCGTATATTTAATGAAGGTCTATAAAGGTATGAAGCCCCAAATAAAGACTGGCATAACTAATTTTATAATTAAACCCATAAAATTAATTATTGTTTAATTAAGTTAATTAATGAAGTTTAATTATTGTAATTTAAGTTAATTAGTCACTTGATTACTTAAGTTTCCTTATTAATCCATTTAGGCCCAATATACTTAAATTACTACATAAATCCAAGAGTTTTCTAATGTTGACTTACGCTCATGTGGGCATAGGGCCCAAAAGAGATTATGGGCCTAACCATTTTAGGTTAAGTTAAGCCTATTAAGAAATCTAGTTAGTTATTTTAGTTGAGTTTAATTAAGTAAAATTATCTAATTAGTTCACCCATAAGTTAAGTCAAATTAATTAAATTAGGTTACTTAATACAAATTCAAGAAAACTAGTTATAGTAGGTGAACCGATTCTAATTGGGCTCGTTTTGGGTCATGGACTAATTTAAGGGATTTGTTGACCTAATCTGTATAAGAGCCTAAATAGGAATTTTTTATTATTAACATTTTATTATATTCATTTATTTTCCTCCTTCAAATTGATATTTTATCAATAAGTACCTTCATAGCACTCTAAGGTCATCAAAATTGATCATGCTTAATTTTCACCTAACTTTTATCCAAACTTAAAATCAAATCCGATGTTTATGTTTTGGAAATTTGAAGAACGTTGTGATCATATTGAATTCTACATCCAAAAATCTATTTCAATCCATTCTTAATGAAAATCATGCAGAAAAATACGCTTTTCATGAAAATTGATTGCTAAGGTAGATCAAATAAGGTTTTCTTGAAGAAAATCTTGAATGTTCATCAGAACACTTAAGAACATCTTAAAGATCATCTATCTTCTGAAAATCCCAACACATTGAACTTAAAGTTGAAATCATAAGGTTTTCATGCAACTAACACATACAAATCATTAGAATATATCAATTACATTATTTTTGTAAAACTAAACATATTCATGCTTTTAGAAAATCAATGTAATGTTGGAAAATTATGTACATTTATCATATTCAACCATATTCAAATACTCATGCATAAAGATTATAGCTTTAAGACACCACATTAGCATATATGCATCATACTTCAATTATAGCATCATTTATCATTAGTAAACCTTAGATTCATCTTGCACATTTGACATGACAAAATGTTGTTAAAAAATCAAATAAAATAAAGTTTTATAAAATTATTTTAATAGCCAATGATAATTTTGCAAAATTATTTAAGTATTAAAAGCAATACTATCATTTTTCCTCTTTAAACTTCTACCCTCTCCCCTAACATGATATTTTCTTTCCCTCCTCCTTACTCTTCTTCTCTCTTTGCACTTTATTTATTTATTTTTTTTGTTCTTTTCCTAAACCAATAGTTCCTTTATTCATACCTTTCTTGATAAGAATTTTGGCTTTTGGGCTATTAACCCGTAGCCGAGCCTGAAGACTAAAGGGACTAGCAAAACAAATCTTCTTATTTCAACCAATCCCTACTGAAGCCAAGTACTTCCTTGCTAAGTTATTCTTCATGTCGAGCTGAATAACTGCCCATCTCTCTATATTGTGCCGAATTGAAGATTACTCATCGCGCCCGAGCCGAGCAATGGCTTAACATCTTCCTTGTCGAGATGGAGAGATTCTAGACTGACTAAGTTACCCCTGCTCGAACAACCAAACCGTTCATACTTTTTGTCCACATCTTTCAACAACCTCGCTAATGTAGCATCACCACATGTATAGTATCATGTCTAGAATCCATTACACCAATGATTATTTTCCTTGTATATTCATTTTATCCTTTTGTATCTTATACATTACTTCCTTAAGAAATGCTTTTTTTGTCTTTTCTCTTTTGGGCAAGTTACCTTAACTTATGGGTATAAATACCCTTATAATTGTAATTGTAAAGGAGAATCAGATTACCATTAATACACTCTATATTTTTCCTTATATGCATAAACACTACTTGTTTACTTTAGACATCACTCTTATCCTAACCCTTGAGCAAAACTAAGTGGCAAGTGATCTTACTAGACCAATTTATGCATCATATTAAATTGTACCGTGAGTCATCGGAAGTTCCATTGGTGTATCTTATCCTTTAGAATTGTTCGTGGGTTTTGCTTACTTCTTCATTTGTAATTATCATTCCACGTGTTCCCCACCACTTCTATTTCGAGCTTTCTACAAGCTTGGACTCATTCAACGACCGGTCTTATCTATTCTTGGTCATAGTTCGCATCATCTTGGTATTAGAGTAGAGGTTTTGTTTGAGTTGTTGTTTTTTCTAAAGTTCTATTTATACTCCATTTTGCGGGTGTGAAATAGAGCAAGTTCTGTATTCATCTTAATTAGTGTGTTTGCTAGCTATTGATTTTCTAGTTTGTGAGAGTATTTATATGAGCTTTGAATCAATGAAGAAAATGATGGATCCAAGTGTAAATGTTAGTGCTGAAGATGATAACAATAGAGTTGTCCACCATGGATGACAGTCACAGGGGATACGAAGAAGTATTGATGAGAGACTTGAGAAGGTAGCTAACCTCTTAGTAGATCTGATCGAGTTGTTCATGCACTAGCTTACCAACCCATTGAGGTCACATAAAATACCCCATAAGTTGCTCAATATGTTAAAGGTTAGAACCGAACTCAGCCAGTTCAAGGTGGATGAGTAGGAGGACTAATAAGGCGAAGGATAGACTTGAGAGAGCTTAATGAAGAGGATGAGGAAGAATATCTTTAAGAAGAGTGCATACGAGTCCCCAGAACATCTAACCATGTGAAGCTTCGAATTCCAAGCTTCAATGGATGTAGGAATTCTGATGAATATTTGGAGTGTGAAGAGAAGGTAGAGCATGTTTTTTATTATTATCATTACTAGGATTATAAGAAAGCAACTGTTAAGTTCTCCAAATATGTCACCATGTAGTGGAAGAATTCCCAGACCATGAGGAGATGAGAGAGCTATTGAGAGATTAATACTTGGCTCGAGATGAAGAGAATACTCAGAAATAGATTCGTACTAGAAACTTATCTTTAAGATACTTTCACTTAGCTTCAAAAGCTGAGATAAGGAGGTTGGACTATTGACGAGTGTGTTCAAGAATTTCAGATGCTTATAATCCAATGCGAAGTAAATGAAACACCAGCTCAAACAATCTCAAGATTCATTATTGGGTTGAGAAGAGACATTTGAGACATTGTGGAGCTCCAACAATTTGACATAATGGACAATGTTAGAATTGTCCAGCAAGTAAAAAGGTAAAGGAGGAGCCGACTACCGAACAGGATACCAACTAGCTAACCCAGACAGGTAAGTCATCGAGCTTAGTTAAGTACCAAGCTGAGCTAAAAGATTGATGTTCGAGCCAACCAAAAAGGCCGATCAGATAGTGAAGTGCTTACCCGAACTTATGAGAAAGGGAAAAGGTCTAATAAGAAGACGAGCTATATCAAGTGCTTCAAGTGCTAAGGGTTCAAATATATTGCCGCTTAGTACCCGAACTATAGGACAATTGTCATCAAGGGAAACATCTCGAAGCTAGAAGTAAACAATACAGATCCAGAACCCAAGGACAAGGAGGTCCGTGACGTGAAAGAGGAGGTCCTTACCGAGAAAAAAAAATGTCAACAAAGAACTAATTAAGGAGGACGTATTTGTTGAAGACTTGGATAAGTAACTCATGGTTGTCCAATGCACTATGAACATAGAACCCTCACAAGAGGAAGAGCAGAGAGAGAATTTGTTCCATACCACCTATAAGGAGAATGATAAAGTGTACACCCTTATCTTGGATAGTAGAAGCTACAACAATGTGGCATCAACCAATCTTATTTCAAAACTAAAGTTATCGACTATTGCACATCTAAGGTTGTACAAGTTACACTGGTTAAGTGAGAAAGGAGCATTACATGTCACTCAATAAATACTACTGTCGATTATTATAAGGAATTACTCTAACCAAATTCTCTGTGACGTACTTCTTATGTGTGCTTCCTACATGTTATTAGGTAGACCATGGCTATTTGATAGAAAACTCATCCATGAAGGCTATAAGAATATGTACATGCCTAAGAAGGATGATCGGAAGATCACATTAAACCTAATGCCGCTGAGAGAAGTTAATAAATTGTGTACAAAACTTGCTCGTGGATTAAAGAAGACTCTAGTTATGAGTAAAGTCAAGCTTCAAGAGGCCATCAATGCTAATGAGCTAACTTTTATGTTGGTTAGGCGCCTATTAAAGATGAAGGAGTAGGGTAAATTACCTTAGCAAATCAAGAAGTCGCTAGACGAGTATACCGACTTGTTTCTAAAACAATCACTTGAAAGGTTACCCCAAACCCGAAGCATATGGCACTGCATTGACTTAGTACCCAGTGCCACACTACTAAATAAGCCAACTTATCGAATGAATCTCGATTAGGCTTCTAAGCTCCAACGTCAAGTCAATGAGTTGTTGGAGAAAGGGTATATCAGAGAAAGCCTTAGCCCTTATATTGTGCTAGAACTTCTTATGCCAAAAAGGGATGGGACCTAGTAGATGTGTGCAGATAGCCGAGCTATGAACAAGATCACAATCAAATACAGGTATCCCATTCCTACACTAGAGGACACACTGGATGAACTGAGTGGAGCCAAGATCTTCAACAAGAGTGATATGAAGTCTAGATATTATCAAATTCACATGCGGCCAAGAAACGAGTGGCAAACTACATTTAAAACTTGACGTGAACTCTTTGTGAATGGATAGTCAAGCCATTTAGCTTGTTGAATGCCCTGAACACTTTCATGAGGATGATGAACCATATGTTGAGACTTCTAATAGGAAAGTGTAATGTAGTATACTTTGATGACATCCTAGTTTAGAGTGCCAACATGATGAGTAACAGTAAGTATCTCTAAGCCGTATTAAATATCCTTCGTACCAAGAGATTATTTGGCAACTTGAAGAAGCGTTGCTTTTGCCAGGAGAAAGTGTTATTCTTGCGCTATGTAGTCAGTGGAGGAAGGTTACGTATGGATGATAAGAAAATTTGAGCAATTGTAGAGTGGCTGACTCGTACTACTTATGCCGACATGAGAAATTTCTATAGACTGGCTTCATTCTATAGATGATTCATCAAGAATTCAAGCACCATCACCATGCCACTTGCTAAGCTTACAAAGAAAAACACTAACTTCCAATAGAGAAAACGGGAAAAGAGGAGCTTTGCTGAAGTAAAAAAATGATTGACCTCTTTCCTAGTATTAGTTCTAACTGGCTTTGAGAAAATATATGAGCTGGGATGTAGTGCATTAAGCATTAGAATAAGCTCTATCCTAATGCAGGAAGGACGGATAATTTCCTTCCATAGTAAGAAGCTCAAAGGACTACAGTTGAATTACTCCATGTATGATAAGGAACTCTTAGTGCTAATCCGAATACTATAAGTATGGAAACACTATTTACTATCAAGAGAATTTGTTATATATATAGACCACAAATCGCTAAGGTACCTCCAAATTTAGACGAAGTTATTGAAGTGGTAAGCGAGATGGGTTGAATTCCTTAAAGGATTCAATTTTGTGATTAAATACAAGTAAGGAAAGAGCAATGTAGTTGCACATGCTCTTTTAAGAAGACATGTGCTTTTAACTGAACTGTAAACTAGGCTGTTTGGGTTTGCAAGCATTAAACAGTAATATTCTAAGGGTCCACACTTTGGACCCATAATCATGTGATGGGCTGATGGAAGGACAGTAAATGAGTATCATGTGGAGGATGGTTACTTATTTTGAGGTGGAAAACTGTGCATGCCAACCTGTTCACTGCAATAACTATTGATGAGGGAAGCACACAATAGAGGACTATCTGGACATTTTAGAGAAAAAAGGACCTATGAACTATTAAATCGTTGCTTATTCTGGCCAAGAATGAGGAGAGATATGCACTAAGTTGTTGAAAGTTGTGTTATGTACAAGAGGGCTAAGTACCGAGCTGAGTAAGGGAAAGTAATACCTTTACCTATTCCAAAGAAGTCGTGGATTAAATTAAGCATGGACTTTATCCTCAAATTACCACGAACTACCCGAGGCAAAGATTCTATAATGGTCGTTTTGAAATAGTTCAGCAAAATGACACACTTTGTGCCCTATTCAAAAACTAATGATGCTTTAACTATTGCTTTTTTTTCTTGCAGGAGATTGTACAGTTACATGGCATGCCTAGAAGTGTAATCTCCAATAAGGATCTAAGGTTCTTGAGCTACTTTTAGAGGACCTTGTAGCATTGAATGGGGACCAAACTAATATTCAGTATTTCCTATCACCTCCAAACTAACAGCCAAACAGAGGTGGTTAATCATACTTTAGGATCACTACTCCAAGTTGTAGTAGGAAAGAACATAGCTAATTAGGACATCTGCTTGCCAATGGTTGAGTTCACGTACAGCCAGACGATGCAAGACACTACTAAGCAGACTTCCTTCAAAGTGGTCTATGATTTTAATCTTGAGTTGAAGCTCGATCATACCCCTATACCTGTACTTGTACAAGAAGACCCTAATGCAAGACCTCAAGTATAACCCCTTTAGCATATCTATGACAAAGTCACTCAACATATCAACAAAATTGCCAAAAGAATGCAAAAGAAAGCTAAGGGAAGGATGGCTAAACAATTCTAACTAGGAGACGTAGTATGACTATACCTCAATAAGAAACGGTTCCTAAATAAGAGGAGGAACAAATTATCTACAAGAGCTGAATGACCTTTTAGAGTCCTCCAGAAGATCAATGATAATGCCTACATAATGGAATTGCCTGAGTACTATAGGGTTTCTGATGTTTTCAACATTACCGACCTCAGTCGGTATCACCTTGAAGGAAAGCCAAATGAAGACCATTCAGATTTGTTCACAAATCCACAACAACTTAGAGGGAATAATGGGTATTAGGCTACTGGGCTACTGACCTACAATCAAGCTCAAGGACTAGAGGGACAAGTAAGATGAATCCTCCTATTCCAATTGACTCTTGCTTAAGCCAAGTACTTCCTTATTGAGTCACCCTTCATGTCAAGCCGAATGACTGCCCATCTCTCTATATTGTGCTAAATTGAAGATTACTCACTCGCACCCGAGCCAACCAATGACTTGGCATCTCCAGGGCCGAGAAGTCGAGATAAAGAGACTCCGGACCGACTAAGCTACCCTTACTCAAACAAGCAAGCCATTCATACTTTTTATCTATATCTTCCAATAGCCTCGCCAATATAGCATCGTTATATGTACAGTATCATGTAGAGAATCTGTTGCACCAATGATTGTTTTCCTTGTATATATATTTTTACCTTTTTGTATCTTGTATATTACTTCCTTAAGAAATACCTTTTTTGTCTTTTCCCTTTTAGGCAAGTTGTCTTAACTTATGGGTATAAATACCCTTGTACTTGCAACTATAAAGAAGAATCAGATTACCATTGATACACTCTATATTTTCCTTCTTTATGTAAATACTACTTGTTTACTAGAGAAATCACTCTTATCCTAACTCTTGAGTAAGACTAGGTAATGAGTAACCTCACTAGACTGGTTTGTACATCATATCAAATTATGCTGTGAGTCCTTAGAAGTTCCATTGGTGCATCACATCCTCTAGAGCTGTGCGTGGGTTTTGCTTACTTCTTCATTCGTAATTATCATTTCATACGTTATCCACCATTTCCATTTCAAGCTTTCTGTAAGTTTAGACCCATTCAGTGACCATCCTTATCAATTCTTGGTCACATCACTTTTCTATGCAAGAAATGAAGAGCTATTATAAAATTAAAATAGAAAAAAAAAACAAAAGAAAAGTAGCTCTTGCCATGTTTTAGATATGTTTAGGGTTTTAGAGGAAGTACAAGTTTGCTTCATACAAGCATAGATAAAAGTATGTTTCGATTGTGTGTTATTGTAGATTAATTTAGTAAGTGCATTTGTTACATTATGTAGAATGAACAACCAAGTTTTTCTTGCATATAATCTTGTTTTCTTGAAAGTTTGAACCTTTGGTAACAAGTGAAGTTGAGCTACAATCTTTGGAGAAGGGGTATGTTGTTTTTGTTTTTGTTTTTTGTTACCATTTTAGGTTGAAGGTAAGGGTCTTTTCATGTATGGGATATTGTTGGAAGTGGTGCTTTGTGTTAGGTCAAAGATGTGATCAAATGTTAGTTCAAGTTGAGGGTAGTAAGTTGACAAAAACTACAAACTTGATGTTGTTGTCTGGATGCAAACTTAGTAAGTAGCATGAAAATGCTAAGGTACTAGTATTTGTTTTATAAACCAAGTTTTTCTTTTTCTTTTCCCTTTCTAATTACGATTCAATGCTATGGTTTATAAATAAATATTATGTTTTACTATCATGTTTTTACATCAAATAACTCTTGTTTTCTAAAGTGTAGCTATCCTTCTTAGGGTTTAGGTTTAGGTGTAATGGCTTAGTATGAATATATTGTAGAGCTAAGAGATCTAAAGTTAGTGTTGTTATAAGTACTAAGAGTTGCTAATGTATCCAATACTAGGTTGTAAGAGCAAAGTTGTAACATTTTCCTATAAGTACAACAATCTAGGTATAAGATACTTGTTTGTTGGTTGTGCATGTTAGGCTAGTAATTATACCAAACTTAATTAATTACTTATCCCTAAAGCATGTGCATTACGTGTATGACGGCTTTAGCCATTGCTATAGGACTAGCAGTGTTTAGAAAGGCATCCAGATGATCTTTACATGACGTTGACCTAAGTGGAGTCCACATTGAAAGGATATAAGTTAATTTAGGTGATTCTTGTATTCTAGGATATTAGGGAGTACCCAACACCAATATTATATGTTATGTATATTTATTTGTATGTACTAAGGTATTGAATTATCTAAGTCTTAAGATGCCAAGACTATATTGTTTTCCTATCATAAATCAATGGTAACTAATTAAGGTTGTTACCTTCGATGATTCTTGTAATGCTTGTGATTTTGATTCCTACTTGATCATATTCTTATGTATTGTAATATCTCGTAATGGGTTTTGTCTCACCTTTTAGGGACTTTGTTCTTCAACTATAGGAATCGAGAAGATCTAAACCCTTATGAAGAGTTAGGCTATGATTTGGTGCATGGTATGACTAATGACCTAGATTATTTCTATTACATTGATGATTAGATGGCAAAGGGGTAACTTTGCCTTATTGCTATTCTTAATAGGTGTTAAGATGATAACACCACTATTTATCATTAGCTTTGTTATGTTTCATGGTTCTAGTTGTAGTATTGTGGTTTATGGCTATTATATCAGTTATTATAAGATCTTTGTGGACTCTCCACAGCTCATATTGTATTGTTCTCAATAAGTTTTTAATATTATGTATATTCATGGTTAGAGTGAGACTTAGTAGAGCCACTCAGTTGTTACATTTTTGTGGAGTTTTATTATGTGAGTTTTAAGCTAGCCATTGTTTATCTTATTATGTGGATTTAGATAAGCTTCACAAGATTTAAACATTTTAGCATATCATTACTGTTAAGCCTGGTTTTTTCCTTCCCCAAGTTCTTTTTATAAATTAGGTTTTCTCTAAACCGATCAATACTAACCCCTTACCTGTTTAATACTAACCCTCAGCTAGGGTTTAAAGAAAACCAATTCTTTTTAGATTTTCAAATTATTTTGGAGTCACCACTCAACCAGAGTCGGGAAAAAGAATTAAGTTACGACCAATTGAGTGGATTGGTTATAACTTAGCTATCGGTCTATCAATTAAATCATTTTATAAAATGATTTTTTTTTTTAAATCAAAGTCTAGATCCGGGGGCTAATTTATTAAAACCTAAATGGGTATCACTTTTTTAACTTTTTGAATTTAACTTCGCTTTCCAAATATACCCTTTTTAATTTCTAAACAACCAATCATATTACACGTAACTAATTAATTAACTTACACAAATATCTACAAGGATGGAAAAATAAAAATTTCCATATTTTAAGTCACCTCGTATTGATATACGGGTGCCTGCATACCCGCTATTCGGGATTAGACTTTAGTAATTTATTTTGTAAGACTTTAGTGGGTTGGTTTGATTTTAATTTAAAAACATGCTAGATTTATGTTCTTAGTTTAATTTGGTTTATTTAAAAAAAAAAAAGTCTAACAAAGGTCCTAAATTTTATTATATTTTTTTCTTAAAGGTCTAAAAGTATCCGTAATTTGTAAAGGGTTAATTTATTTTTGTTTATTTTTGAAAACTTGATTTTTCTAAGTGTTAAAAACAATTTTTATTCTTTAGCTTATGAACTTACTTATTTTATTTTTTATTATTTCTACTTATTTTTATTTTTATTTTTATTAAACTAAAAATAAATAACTAAATAAACTACTTTTTCTTTTTCTTTCTTTATTTTCCTTTTGCTTTTTCTTTTTATTTTTTATTTCTTTTTTTATTATTACATTAACATTCACAATAAATAAAAAAATAAAATAAAAAAACAACAACAACCAAATAATAAATAAATAAAAAAAACTAGACTTCAAATGTAGTAAGCATATAGGTCGAACCCGAAGCAAGTCGGATAAGTCGATCGTGGATTGGATCGAGTTAATTGAGGTAGCCGCCTAGAAAGGGTCATAGGCGTGATCAAGGGGCTTCAACTAATCACAAGCATGACGCGAGGGTAGATAGGCGCTGCCTTCAACTACTCATATTTATGATTGAGGAGTATGCTAGTTAAGGTTTTGGGTTAGTGATGTATGTTATGGTTAGGGGATACGGCTGTAGACGAGGGTAGCTAGGTTGGACTTCTAGGAGCTTAGGAATAGTAGCTAACGGGCAAGCTTGGTTCAAAGAGCTTCAACTTGAAGCTTCTATAGAAAGAGAAAGATGCAACTGATATAGAGAGAGAGAGAGAGAAAGATAGCTTGAATTAGTGTTTATTAGGGGATTCTAATGCTCGTGCAAAGTTATGTGTGTCCTTTGGATGCTCGTAAGCCCCCTATTTATACACAGATTCATCAAACGAACAAGGAAAGCTTGAATTCGAATTTGAATGAAAATTCTAGATTTTCAATTTTTTTCCACTTTTTAGAGCTCGATTTGAATGCTCCATTGAATGAATTTAGACGCATTCTCAATCACTATTAGCATTAGGCCATGTGCGCTCCACGATTTCATCACTAATTTGATGAAATTGCAATGAAAAAGGGATCAAATTTTCCTATAAAGTATATTGTTCTGGAAGGAAAACGCAGGAAAAACTAGGGAAACTAAAGGAAATCAAGGAAAAGAGGGGAGAAAGAAAAGGAAAGAGCAAAAATCGATTAACGTGGTGCCATGTCATCCTATCTGACCAACCCCAACTTACCACATATCATCACGTAACACATGATAGCTAACATGGCGTACCACGTAGCTTAACACGTAGCGCCACATCAGCATGTCATCTAATCCTACAATGCCACGTGTCAAGACACATGACGTAATCAAATCTTGACATGTGGCAGTCCCTAATGTGATAAAAAAAAAAAACACCTGTATGCCTCTTCCATGATTCAAACCCAAGACCTCATGCTCAATACTCAATACTAAATCCATTTATTTAACCATTAGGCCATTAGCCTATATCTTATCCATATGTGTAATTAAATTGCACATATGGACTCAGTCAGCCTAAGCTAGATTTAAATTTAAGCCTAGGTTCAATGGACCAACTTATAAACCTATTCAAAAATTTAAAAATCTACCTTAATAAAAAGTTATTTGCTAAATTCCTTGTAATTTTTTCCTAAATCTCTTATTTTTGAGGTTTTCTTTAATTTCTTTTTTTTTTCCCTAATTTAGGACCCTTTAACCTATTCTAAAAATAAAAAGGGGGAAAAAATGAGGTGTCTATAATTATTTACTTATAGCATGTGGGAGGTTGTAATTTTCTAGGTTCCAAAGCATTACAATATTATCATGGTCACAAATCACATAAAATATACATTTCTATAATACCTATAAAGTTAGATTTTTTCTGAAATAGCTTAAGAACTTTATTAACTTACTAAAAACATCCCAAAAATATATTTTAACACAACAAGTGACGTTTGAAGTCATTTAACCTATAAATCATGTCCTAAACCACAAATTAGCACAATAATCACCTTAAAGATTTGTTAAGATTAAACTGCAAATTGAACAAAATTAAGTAATGAAAAATACAAGGGGGTGGTCATATGCATGTAAGAGGAACCAAGCCCACTCATCTTCTCCTAAACCAAAACTTTAAGCTATTAAACCTTGTCTAAGTTGTTCATTGATGTGATTATCAACTTTACATTGCATCAAGCCATTAAAATCTACCTTAAATACACCCTAAAGGTTATGATTTTGAAAGGGGTATGCTAGCATCCACCAAAAAATCATAAATCCATACTAAAACACACTAAACATCACCTAAATCTATGCTAATCCTACTAAATCATCTACAAGATAATGAACTCCCAATAGTACATAATTATTACCACACTTTAAGCCAAAATGCCTACATCCATTACATAAAAACACTATCTAGCACATTGAACCACATATACTAGCCATTCAATCTCACAAACTATTGTAAATCAACCATTTGATCAAAGAAAAGTATCTCACCTCAAAGAATCTTTTGTGAAGTCTCTAACTAGACCTTTAATTTACTCAAAGATTCTTATTTTTTCTTAATTAAACCTTAGAACTTCCAAGAAAATCACATGTTAGTAAGAAATCTCAAAAATTAGATCCTAAAACCTACTCAACCTCTTCAATCAAGAAGGGAACTACCATTGTAAAGCTTTAAGCCAAGCTCTTAGAGGGCCTCCTAGTCCCTTCTTGATCTTGAACACCTAGTAAACACATTAAACCAACTAGGTTTATTAAGATACTTAAGAGAATATTAGGATTTAATTTAGGTTTAAGTGGAGTTTAAGCTTTTCTTTAGAAAAGAGTTTAGAAGATATGAGAGGGAAGCTAGAGGGTAATGGCATAAAGGATTGGGATTTAAGGGATTAGAGCTCAAAAAAGCCTAAAATGATACTTTGAGGGGATCAAACCACTTGAAGTCACAAGCCAACACTTGTACTTTTTTGTTCAAATTCTATTATAAAACACAAATTAGCTTTTCATATGTTCCAAAATTCATATAAACTTCTTTTAGGTTGAAAAACATTCTAAGATGTTAGTTTGGTTGTCTAAACTAAAAATTTAATGTTCGCAATTAAAGATCCATATAGGAGCAAAGAAGGATCTTATTTGAAAACTTAACCCTTAAAACATAGGAATTCCTACTTAAATGACTTAAAAAACATCTCTTTCAATTTAATTATTTTATTGATTGTCTTAGATTATTTCACTTAAAGTTTACGTAACTAGCAGGCTTCAATTGAAACTTCAACCAATTTGTATTTGGTATTATTAAGATAATTTAGAGTCATATGTCCATATATTTCTTAATTTCCATTAAAAAGTTAAAACCCTAAAACATTAGTTGTTCCAACTTACCACTCAACATTAACACCATCTCCTTATGAATCAAGCTTGAGTTTTTTTCTTTTTGCCTTGTTTACATTAGAAAAGCTACATTAAAACATCTTAAATAATTATATATGCTAATCTATATAGAGAACTGATGTATTGCCAATCAATAGTTACATTATGAGGCGTCCAATCCCTCTCCCAAAGAATTATCTCTCAACAACATGCTAGTGATGAGAAACTATATATTAAGAAAAGGTGGTTGAACTCCTTGAGCTCTCCATATTATCATACGTTGATCTGTACACTCAATAGTGATGAAGCCAACCAATCCCTAGCCAAGGACCTTGTGTCAAGTACTCTGATAAACTATTACCGAGAATCTCTTATTGAATGATGAGAGACTCACTTAAATGGTTGAGTAATTTTCTCTCACCATACTGCCATCTCTCTCATCCCCAGTCCCTTTAGTGCAGCAAAATTTTGACCCTTCCTATCTATTGTACTCAAAAAATATTCGTACGAGATCAACGCTGCACTACCATCTGTCCACCTCATTTGACATTTAACTACTTTTTCATTTCTAGTTTATTGTCCCTTTTATCCTTTTCTTATGTACTAGAAAACCCCTTTTTATAAATACTTTCTTGTAATTTCTTTATTTGTAATACTGCCCTAGGGATTTACTATAAATAGTCTTTTTCTCTTATAAGCCTAAGATAACTTACATCTTAATTCTAAATACTCTGTTCTTGTGAGACAATCCTTTCCAAGTCCACACTCCTTTTGCTCTTATCTAATCTTACCAAGTAACTCAGGATTAGTGGCGGGTAGACCTTAACATCAACTTTTGTGTCATATTAAGTGAAGTGTCAAGTTGTGTTGTATTCGTTGGTGAGTCACATCTTCCAAGCAGCTTCAACTCAGCTACCCTTGTTTGATTGTAGACCTCTTCCCTCTAATTTTCTTCGATATCTAGAAGGACCCATTTCAGTTCAATTCTGCCCCGGTAAGTCCTAGTAATAACTGAGCTCCTAGGCATACCATATATTCTTAGTATTAGAGCTTGAGGTTGAGACCAAGAGCTATTTAGTGTTAGTTTGCTATGTCTGCTGTTCGAGATATTTATGTGCAGAAAACACTTAAGTGAAGTATCCTTGCTGAAGCTTGTATTAAGAATGTCATACCCTAATGTACAGGGAGAGATTCGCAATATCAAGAGTAATGTTCATAGTCGTGGTCAAGTTAGCCAATAAACATCGCGTACTACTTATGAGCAGATACAAGATCTTACTACTATTATGGCCAACTTAGCTGTCTTAGTAAATAGGGTCTTAGAGGCTAGGCTATATGAAAGAGTTACTAAGCAGGGTCGAGAAATGAGAGTCCGAAGAGGTAGATAAAAGAGTGAGCTCCAGAAGCCTTTCTTGTGAATCAAGCACTACTGTAACATGCCGATAGAGTTATGATAAGAAAGTTAGAGTTGGACGAAGTGGAAGAGTACAAAGAGGAAGAAGACCAGTATGATGGCATGGATGAGCGTGAGTTCAGAGCGCCAAGAGGTGCCAAGCATCTTAAAGTATAGATTTCAAGCTTCAACGAGTCTAGTAGTATTGATAACTACCTCGACTAAGAAGAGAAGATCGAAAAGATATTCAACTTCTTTGATTATGAAGATGTTGTCCGCATTATGGTAACTACATTAGAATTTTTTGGGTATGCAACAATGTGGTGAAAGAAGCTACAGAATGTTCGTTTGAGGGCTCAACATGAAGTCCGAACATGGAACGAGATAAAGAGAGTTCTAAGAAGTAAGTTCATTCCCAAATACTATGAGTAAGATACTTTTTGACGACTCCAAGACTTGAGGCAAGGTAACAGATCCGTAGACGGTTATGTCCAAGAGTTTCAGTTGCTCATGATACGATGTAATGTCGATGCGCCTGAGACCCAAACTATAGTATGATTCATCTCGAGACTCCGAGCTAAGATTGGTTACGTCGTAGAATTGTAAAGCCTTAAAACTTTGGATGAAACCATCCGTATAGCCTAAAGAGCTGAAAGGCAACAATGAAATAGGTTAGTCAAATGCCGAATAGGAAAACCATGATGCCAAGTAGGAATGGCCTACTAAGTCAAGCAGGGAGTGATAGGGCATCAAACAAATCCAAGGATGAATACCGAGGTCACATGCCGAGTCAACCAGACGAGGGCCAAAGGAAGAATAAGACTAAGGAGCCTCATATCTAAAATGACCAAGGTCAAAGCTCAGGATAGAAAACCCGAGAAATCAAATGTTTTAAGTGTCTTGGCTATGGATACGTAGCTAGTCAATGTCCAAACCACCGAGTCATGACCATTAAAGGAGATAAGCCCCAGTCTTATGTAGAAAGTGCAAGTGAAGGAGAGGAAGAAGTGGCAACTGATCAAATGCTGGAAGAATTTGAGTAAGATTTGAGAGCTGAGATACCCCCTAAGGGCAGCGCCAAATATTGCTTTGTTGTTCGATGATCTCTTAGTACTTTGGTAGCTAATGAGAACGAGCAGAGAGAGAACCTCTTTCATACAAATTGCCAAGTGAATGGTAAACTATGCGCTATGATCATTGACAGAGGAAGCTGTACCAACATCATCGTACAAGGGGTAGTTAAGGCTATGAAATTTCCAAAAATCTTCTACATCCCAAGCCATACAAGATTCATTGGCTAAGCAAGAGAGGAGGATTACACATTTTCGAGTAAGTCAAAGTACCGATTACTATTGGTGATAAGAACAAGGATGAGATTCTATGTGACATCTTGCCCATGTATGCATCCTACATATTACTCGGCCAACCGCATCTATTTGACTTAAAGGCATTATACGATGGGTATAGAAACACCTACATGTTTCAAAAGGATGAGAAGAAAGTTATATTGATGCTGATGAGTCCTAGGGAAGTGTAAGAAGCCTAAGAAAAGGTTACGAGATCTTTACAGCAAAAGTCCTTAGTGATTTCCCGAGCTCAATTTACAGGAAAGGTCAAACTCGAGGACTATGTACTCCTCTTGATCAAGAGACTCCTAGAGGTTAAAGTGGCTAAGAACTTACCTACTAAAGTGCTACAACTACTTTAGAAATTCACTGACCTATTTCCATCTAAGATGCCGAAAGGATTACCTCCATTGAGAGGAATTAAGCATTGCATCAATCTTCAACCTGGAGTAGCCCTACCAAATCAACCCACCTATAGATTCAATCCTGAATGGGCAGCTAAGCTAAAAAAGTAAGTTGATGAGTTAGTGGATCGCGGATATGTTTGTGAAAGCATAAGCCCATGTGCTATCCCGGCAGTGCTAGTACCAAAGAAAGATGGATCATGAAGGATGTGCATTGATAGTTGTACCATCAACAAGATTATTGTTAAGTATCAATACCTAATCCTATGGTTGGATGACATGCTCGATGAGTTACATGGTGCATGCATCTTTTTGAAAATAGATCTAAAGAGTGACTATCATCAAATACAAATGAGATTGGGAGATGAATGGAAAATAACCTTTAAGACTCGAGATAATCTATTTGAGTAAATGGTTATGCCATTTGGTTTAACTAACGCACTGAGTACATTCATGCAACTCATGAATCATGTGCTTCGAGAATTAATAAGCACATGAGTTGTGGTCTATTTTGATGATATTCTAATCTATAGTGCCGACCTTCTTGTTCATATCAAACATTTAAGATTCGTGTTTAACATACTCCATGTCGAGAAATTATTCGATAATATGAAGAGATGTGCATTTTGTCAAAGCGAGGTTATATTCCTCAAATATGTTGTTTCAAGGAGTAGAATTTGCATTGATGAGGAAAAGGTCAAGGCCATTAATGAGTGGCCTATGCTGACAAGTATAGCCAAAGTCAGGAGGTTCCATAGCCTAGCCTCGTTCTACCGATGATTTATTTAGAACTTTAACTCTATAACTACGCCATTGATTGAATTGACTAAGAAGAACATTGAGTTTAAATGGACAGAAAAGCTAAGAGGAGTTTTAAAGATGTGAAGTGTAAGTTGATGTCTACGCTAGTACTTACCCTACCAGATTTCAAGAAGGTTTTTGAGGTTGAATGTGATGCGTCTGGTGTCAGCATTGGTGTTGTATTTATACAAGAGCCCCGACCCATTGCTTACTTCAGCAAAAAACTTCTAAGTACTGCCCTGAATTACTTAGCCTACAATAAGGAGTTGTATTCCCTTGTCCATACACTTTAGAATTGGCGACATTACCTATTGTCGAGAGAATGTATCATCTATTCTAATCATGAATCTCTCAAGCATCCTTGCGGGCAACAAAAGCTTTCTCAACGTCATGCCAAGTGAGTCAAGTTCCTAGAAACCTTTTGCTATGTCATCAAGTATAAGAAGAGAAGCACCAATACAGTGGCTAATGCACTTTTTCATCATCATACCATCATCACGACGTTGCAAGCTAAAGTGCTTAGATTTGGCACTCTACCTAATCGATATAAGTATGACCCACATTTTGGGCCTTTAGTAACCAAGTGCAATGATAGAGGAGCTATGGACGGATTCTATTTGAGTAAGGGATTCTTAATGAACAGCAAGAAGATATGCATGCCGAGTGGTTTTGTAAAGGAGTTACTAGTTCGAGAAGCTTGCACCGAGGGTCTAACTGGCCATTTTGGAGAAAAGAGAACGATTGAAATATTGAAGGAGTATTTTTATTAGCTTACAATGGTGAGGGATGTGTACTAAATACTTAAGGGATGCAAGGTGTGTAAGTATGCTAAAGAGAGGAGAGGGCCCTATAGAGAATACATGCCCCTATCAATTCCCAAGCAGTCATAGATCGATATAAGCATGGATTCCATGCTCGTCCTTCCCTACACATCGAGAAGATACGATTCAATTATGGTGGTGGTCAATCAGTTCAACAAGATAGGCCTCTTCATTCCTTGCCACAAGATTAATGATACTTTATTCATCACTAACCTCTATTTACAGGAAATTGTGCAACTCCATGGAGTGCCGGGAAGTATTGTGTCTGACCGTAATTCAAAATTCATGAGCTTCTTTTGGAAAACCTTATAGAGGAAACTTGGCACTAAGCTCTTGTTTAGTACCTCTTGTCACCCTCAAACAAATGGTTAAACTAAAGCAGTTAATGAAACCATTGGTAGTCTCTTGTGTACCACTATAGGAAAGAATTCCCGTAATTGGGATTTATGCCTACTCATCATTGAATTTGCCTATAATCGCTCAACTCACAACTCCACTAGAACATCACCATTTAAGGTTGTTTATGGAGTTAACCCAAGCCTATCCTTGGACTTAGTTAACAGTTCGCTTATACAAGAGGAGAGTCAATCTAACCTACAACATGTTGAATAATTTCACAAGTTACACTAAAGAATTGTCAAGCAATTGACTAAAACTATGGCTTAACAAAAGGAAATGGGAAGTTATGGAAGGAAACGAATCATTTAGGCTCCTAGGGACCTTGTCTAGATCCATCTTAGCAAAGAACACTTCCTAAGAAAAAGGACGAACAAACTATAACCCAGGGTGAATAGACCCTACAGGATCTTGAGGCACCTTAATAATAATGCCTACAAGATTAAGCTACCCAAAGATTTCGGCGTATCTACCACATTCAACGTTGCCAACTTAACTCCATATGTGCCTAATGATGATGAAGGCCCAAATTTGAGGGCAAATCTTCAACAACCCTAGGAAACTAATACACTGCTGGTTAGCGGTCTCGATACTCGTGTGTGCCTCCGAGGCCTTCAATCCTTCTCCTAAAGAATTATCTCTTGGTAACCTGCTAATAACAAGAAACTACACATTGAAGAAAGGTGGTTGAACTCCCTAAGCTCCCCACATTGTCATACATTGAGCTATACACTCAATAGTAATGATGCCGACTAGTCCCTAGCCAAGGATCCTATGCCGAGTACTCCGACAAATTACTATCAAGAATCTCTTGCCAAGTGACGAGAGACTCACTTAAACGGTCGAGTAGTTTTCTCTCAATATACTACCATCTCTCTCGTCCTCAACCCCTTTACTGCAGCAACAGTTTGCTACTTCCCGATTGCTATGCTTAGAGAATATTCATACGGAACCAATGTTGCACTACTAATTGTCTACCTTATCTGACATTTAACTACTTTTCCATTTATGGTTTGTTGTCCCTTTTACCCTTTTCTCGTGTACTAGAAATCCCCTTTTTGTAAATATTTTTTTTAATTTCTTTATTTGTAATACTGCCCTTTGCTCTTGTGAGACAATCCTCCCTAAGTCTATACCCCTTTTACTCTTATCTAATCTTGCCAAGTAGCTCAGGATTAGTAGCGAGTAGACCTTGACATCAACTTGTGCATCATATCAAGTGAGATTTCAAGTCATGTTGTGTTCATTAGTGAGTTACATCCTCCCAGCAGCTTCACATCAGCTACCCTTGTTTGATTGTGGACTGCTTCCCTCTAATTTCCTTCGGTATCTCGAAGGACCCATTTTAATTCAATCTTTCCCTCGTAAGTCTTAGTGATAACTTAGCTCCTAAGCACACCAAGAACAATTTCAACTATATATATAACGAAAATAAAACAAAGGAAAACAAAGGATTATCTCTTAAGCCATCTTCATCTTAAGTTCTTACTATAGGAATGTTACAGTCCCATATAGAAAAGTAACATGGACTAAATGTAGCACTTAAGTCTAATAGCCTCTCCTGCTTATTAGGCTAGTCTTTTTAGTTGGACACTCCACTTAGACTCAGGTCATAACATTTAGGGCTCTCATTGTGAGAACAACTCCATAGAAGGGGCAACCTAGAAAAAGAGTGACTTGTTAGAGGCCTAATTGGCAAAGGACTACATGGTGAAGTAAGGTGCGAGCTATTTAGATCGAAAACTACTCAAAATAGGCAGTCTAAAGTAAGCCAATATATGCATTAGCTTTCAAAATGGGGTAGTAATGTTATTGTCTCTCATAGGAAAGTAACTTGACTAAGTGTAACACTTAAGTCTAAGGAACTTTCCTATGTATTGAGCTTGCCTTCTGAGTTGGGCTCTCGCCTTGGATTTAGGCTTTCCTACCTATTACACTAGTCTTTTAGGTTAAGCTCTCTCCGTTAACTTAGGTCATAACAAGGAGCCTCTTGTATCTCCACAAAATTCCTTATAATATAAAGGTAGATCCTTAAATAAGGATATGAACTTGGTATAGAGTCTTATGTGATTCAATTTATATTACTGTAAGAAAATCATAAACAGGATCCACAAGAACTTAAAGGAGCCCTTTTTTGAGATTATTTTCGATAAAGTCGATAGCGCCTTGAAGAGTGTTCCTCAAATTATTGATGTGGTAATTTGGAAATTTTTAAAAACATAATTATAAATGGGTTGCTTAGATTGTTATTTAAGATAAGGATGAGTGGTTAAACCTATTGTATATGGTATACACTTAGACTTGACTCAATTGAGCAGGTTTTGGGTAGATAATTAAAGCTACATGGTAGTTTCTAGTAGTAATTTCCCAGATCTTATTCTCATAAGGTAGGTTATGGGTAAGAAGTCAGAGTACCTTATATACATCCTAAAACTTGTACTTTGAAGTATCAATGTACAGGGTTCCAAGTGCCTCACTATGTAATATTAATTAAATAAAATTAATAAATAAAGGATGCCATCTCACTAAAATAAGACAAAGCCTAACCTACCGAAAACACTAAACTAAATGCTTGTTAACTCCTTCTCTTCCAACTTTCATCTTTCATCTTTAGTCTTTACTTAATTATCATCTTCTTTCTACTCCTTATTCCTTTGCTAAATTCATGATCTAATAAAATTCAAAAAAAAAAGGAATCTAAGTTTTTAGTTTCTACTTCTCACGTTCCTATAAGACAGAAGGTATGTCAATTACTTTTTTTTTTTTTAATAGTGGAATGATCTTTTTGTTTTATGTTTGACAAAAGATTTGCTATTATTAATAAAGCAAAATATAATCTTCTTAAACTATAAGGAGATTATTTCACTAATGCATGTACTTTGAACAAGAAAAATATTCTAGTTTGAATTTATGTTTTATTTCATTTTTCATATTATGTCTTCATTTTCTTATGGTTAATTGTTTGATTTTATATTATCGTCACATCCGTAATTATTGAATTATATAATCTTGTGAATCTTTCTTTAAATTTTAGTAAACTTTGTAAATTTTGTGTTAAATAAGATGTTTACTAGTTTTAATTTTTTAAACGGTATGCTTATTCCCTTAAATATCTTTGTAATGTGATTATTACAAAAATGGATGTTTATTTACATAAATAATTTTTTGTATGATATCTCCATTTCATCCATAATAATAACAAGTAAAGAACCATTTAAGGAAAAAAATTAGTTAGATATAAACCTCAATGAACTCCATTCATCGTCACCATTTGAAAGATTGGCTAAATTAAACAATTGCTTATAGAAAAAAAAAGTTAGGTTTATGTTTTGTTTTGAAAAAAATAGACATATTAAAATTTGTAAAGCAAAAAAAAAAAGTCTACAAATTCTAAGGGGTACAATTTAAAGTGTACAGGGTACTAGGTGGTCAAGAGTGGCACAAAGTAGGGTACAAGTCGCAAAGCTTTAAAATACGTACTCATAGAATAAGGTATGAGTAGAGTCTTATACTCTATTTACCTTATATCCGCTCATCTTTAATTTAGGATACTATGTCAGTATTATAAGTAACTCTCCCTCATAGAGAGCTCTCCACTTTATTAAAGGATTAATTCAAAGGAGTTACTTAGCAATTTTTTAAATTTTCATTGATCTCAAGTTAATATTAATTTTGAAAACAAGATTTCAAATATTTATTCAAGATTATTGAAGTACAAGGAATTGATTTATTATTACATATAAATAATTTATAACATATAAATTGTATTTAATTTTTTTTTTTCGGCATGTGTAATTATAATAATACAACGACAGAGGAAAAAGAAAAAAGAATATAAGCCACATGAGCCGTTGAATTAAAAGAATAAAGTGTGGAGCAACTTTTATTGCTATAACTTTAAAAAGGGAAGAGGGTTGTTTGACATGGGAACCTAAAGATAAATAACTATTGATTCTCTTTATTATTATTGGACCTCTTAAGTGGCTCTGTTTCCTTGGATCCAGTGTCATGGATCCAAGTGTGGGATTCCTTGAAAGCTATTTAGACATAAGGCCACAGATTTCGATCCTACTCCATCAGATGGGTTGGCCCCAATTGAAGGAGGGCCCTTGCCTTAAATCTCCTTCCAAACGTCATCCTTCAAGTTTTTTTAATAGTCTAAAAGCTAGAAGATATTGACCGTTTCTTAAAATAATCCTACGGTCTCTATTTAGTGGACCCAATTACCGAGAAATGCGCCTAGAGCTTTTTGAAGAATTTTCTATGTGGTCTCCAAGTCATTAGTCTATATGGTCAACAGGGTTTAAGATTGTGAAATAGCCTAGGATGTTTCCTCTAATTTGGACTTTTTATTTGTGTTATTTTCAATCTCGATGACCAAGGATTTGCTTGTATATAAATTCATAACTAATCCATCTTTGCTTTCAGATCACCAACAACATCAATTTTCAGGTCTGAATCTTGAACAAATATCATTGTAACACCAAAACCCCCAAAATTATCAAACACTCAAACATGGATTCTACTTCTTCATCTGAATCAAAAATCGCCACAGCCAAAGCAGTCATCTCTGCTGCTGCTTCAGTCACGGCCACTGTAATGCTGGCTAGATCAATGGCAAGAGACATATTACCTAATGAATTTCAAGACTATTTTTTTCCCGGCTTATATAATTTCTTCACCCGATTTTCCTCACAAATGACCATCGTCATTGAGGAGTTTGATGGCCTCGTCAATAACCAAATCTATGAAGCAGCTCAGACTTATTTGGAAACCAAGATTTCCCCTTCCACTAGGAGGCTAAGAGTAAGCAAACCGGAAAAGGAGAACAAGTTCAACATTTCCATGGAACCGAATGAGGAAGTTTTAGACACTTTTGAAGGGGCTAAACTCAAATGGGTGTTGGCCTTTAGGAGAATAGAATCCAATTACCACACGAATCATCATGGTATGAATTCAATGGCTGCGTTTGAAGCTCGGTTTTTTGAGCTATGCTTTCATAAAAAACACAAAGACATGGTGCTCAATTCTTATCTTCCTTATGTTGTCCAACAAGCCAAGTCATTGAAACAAGAAAAGAAGACACTAAAGCTGTTCACTCCCAGCGTTGACCACATGTATGGTAATTTATCGGATGCTTGGACTCCGATCAACCTCGATCACCCTGCCACGTTCGATACACTTGCGATGGAACCCAGAATAAAGAAGATGATTTTGGATGATCTAGAGAGGTTTGTGAAGAGAAAAGAGTATTACAAGAGAGTTGGTAAGGCATGGAAAAGGGGGTATTTGTTGTATGGACCACCAGGGACGGGAAAATCGAGCTTGATTGCTGCAATGGCTAACTACCTTAACTTTGATATTTTTGATCTTGAGCTTACAGATTTGAACAGCAACTCTGAGCTCAGGAGACTGCTGGTTGCAACCGGAAATCGGTCGATAATCGTGGTAGAGGACATTGATTGCACCATTGAGTTGCAAGATCGTTTGGCCAAGGCTAATGCTGAGCAACCACCATCTGGTTATGAACCAGCAAGGCAGGTTAGTAATTTGTGTTTTTGATATACTAGTGTTCTTAGCTCGTTGACACGAAAAGTACGAATGAACCTGCCTAATTTCTCTACCAGTCTTCATTCACTTTACCAACAACTCAGCTTTTAGTAGATGAAGGCCACCTAACAGTTGGATTTTCTCATTATACAGGGCAACTACCAGTATTGAATGAGCCATGCACTAGAATTTGATCAAAGTTTAGAATTTCTAATTTGAAATAGATTTAGAATGGCACTTAATAAGATCAATCTCAACTCGAAGTATCATTCAATAAAATCAAGCTCAGCTTAATAATAATATGTATTTAGACTTAGAATTATTTTATAAAATATTTTTTTTATCCTATTTAAAATAATATTAATGTACAAATCCAATTGAGGAACTCGATAAAACATTCAAAATCAACTTGAACTCAATTAAACCTGGGAAATAGCCAAGCGAAACATTACGAGGAGTCTTCTGGATAGTGTAAACCCAAAAAAGAAAGAAGGAAAATTATCCTGCTTTTGTAGGTAGAAAACTTGCTCAAGCACAGACAATTTCCAGGCAGCTTCCTTGGAGCAGGGTTCAGATTATAGTTTATATTGTCGCGTATAAGTTACTTCAACGAACAAAGTGCACATGCATGAATACGAATCTAATGTTCTTTGTCCATTTATAAAACACAGTCAATTGCATTTGCCAGTGACCTAGGAAAACCACGCCTTCAGCCATTCTCCCCCTGCATCTGTCAATTAATAACACTATTTCAATGCGTGAATAGTCATTGAAAAAGACAAGAAGCAACATAAAACGAGACAATTCAAGCTTATTTATTAATATGTCGTATTGTTTGTTTTCATCTTAACAACTTCAAATCCCGTGGTCCTAGTTTACAAATTTTTTATTTCCTGAAACACAATAAAAATGAGTAACTAATATAAAACAACGACTTTAATCACAGCATCTGCATTTATATCATTAAACCAAAACATTTTAATAAACTCCACATTTATAATATATAGTTTAAAAAGGTACAGCGTATATTGGGGGGATGTTAGTTTCTTGTTTTACATGGCTTTATAATATTTTGCTTTTTCTTAGATACATGCAACCCGGGTGTGTGTCGTCCACGTATACCAATTATGATACATTGTTCTGCAAATGTTACAGATCACGCTATCTGGATTGCTAAATTTCATTGATGGGCTATGGTCAAGCTGTGGTGATGAGCGGATCATTATATTCACTACCAACCACAAGGATAAGCTAGACCCAGCATTGTTGCGGCCGGGTCGCATGGATGTTCATGTTCACATGTCATATTGCACTCCAAGCGGTTTCAAGCTTCTTGCTAAAAATTATCTTGGTATTGACGATCACATGCTCTTCCCTGAGATTGAGGAGTTGATTCTAACTGCGGAAGTGACACCGGCCACACTGGCAGAGCAGCTACTGAAGAGCGATGGACCTGGGAATGCATTTGAAGACATGATAGACTTCCTTAAGACGAAGATAAAAGAAAATGAGGAAGTCAAGGCTAAGAAACTTAAGCAAGGGTTAGTTGAACAAGAGGCAGCAAAAGATGCTGAACAAAAGAAGGGTGAGATTATGGAGAACGGCAAAATTGATGATGACGAAAAGAATGCGGCTGAGTGATTTGGACTTCGTTTTACTTTTTGCTGGATTAATTAATAATGTAGTAATTATGAGTAAATTTTGGCGCACACAATCTTTAAATTACGGCTGCTTGGGATAAACTAACGAGCATACTATGTTGTATTCTACTAGTTCTCTGGCATTCTCAGTTTTTGAGATCAGAGCAAGTAATGATAATAAACAATTTTCTAAGGGATTATTTGTTCGGCTATGTTTGTTAATCATTTGATATAAAAATCACCCGAGATTTGATCAGCCATCTACTTTATCACGGGATACTCTATATAGTAAAAATCCGCCGTGAGAACCTTTATGGGAAAAGACTTTACTCTAAATATTCTAATTCTCATTCACTGCTCATAAAAGCGTCTAAACCCTATTACAATAGATAAAATTGATAATAATTAAGAGAAGATAGATAAGAAATTACGGCTGTGTTTCTTTTTAAAAAAAAAAAAATTTATTGGATTAGTGTTATAAGAATTATGAGGGAATTGTTTAGCACAAATATTTGTTAAATTATGGGAGCTTTTGATCAACTAAAAAGCATGCTAAATTTTAGGAAACCTTCAAAATGAAGTCTACCGCTACTATGCTATGTCTTTTGATAAGTGATAGGAAAATACCAATAAAATTCTAACATGTAAAAATATGGACCCACTATCATTAAGAGCATCTAAATATCAATAAAACACTTAGTGTATTAATATTAATTAATCTTTTCTTGCAGTCTACTTTTCACCATCACATTAACCAAATCATTCTCTTACACCTATACCATAGGAATATCTCTAATCCTCAAGCCAAGTTATATTTTGAGCAAAGAGTGCTAATGTGTTAATAATGAACCATCCCTATCAACCGGTAATACCAACCACACTTGGTTGAAACAAAATCTAAAGTATCTAATCTAGACTAAATATTTTCTCATTTAATCATTATGTAGAAGGAAATCCACTAATTGAACTAACCTAACAAAATGACCTTAGCTATGAATTCAACCACAAAATACAATACCGAAATTTCACTCAAGTGGAAACAAAATTCCAATGAAATTTCTTCTCAAAGTAGATTTAAAAGAGAGAGGATGATCCTTAAGAGAAAGCAACGTAGGAGTAAGACACACATAGGCATGAGAAAAGAAACTAAGAAAAGACGATGAGATGCTAAATGCTATTGTCAAGGTTAGTTTGTGGCTTAATGCACAAGTTTGACTTCTTTATATAATCTGCTAAGGTTCAACAACTTGCTTCAATTTTTTTTAAAACTTACGATTTGGTTCAATCTAGTTTGGTTTGAAACAATTGATTTGGTTCGTCCACTCAAATCGAATTAGGAACCAACTTTATTAACTCGAACCAAACATAGTAATAAGATCGTAATTTCAATTTTATTTGGTTTGCTCAGTTATTTTTCAAAGCCCCACTACATTGTATCATACTTATTCTTAAGCGAAGTTCTCAATATTTGAGAATAAAGCAAGTAATGAGAATAAACATATTTTAATGGTGTTGATGAGTGTAATCAACTAAATTATACGGATTTTGATGGGCTTAGATGATGTGTTTCTTCCTCCTAATCACCTATAAGAAGCCCTTAAGGGATTGTTCTATGAAGGCTTTTTGATACTTAAGTTAGTAAGGAAGAGGTAAAGTAGGTATGTGCATAAAGAAGTCTAAGCACTCTTTCAGGAATGTGTCATATCGAAAAGTCAAGAGAGAATCGCAAACATCTAGCTCCTTCTACTATTTATAACACAGGTAGCTTATCTACTAAGGATGTGTGTTGACTTAGGATTCATCCGTACTCACTATCCATAGGAAACATGCATTGTTGGAGGGGTGGTGAGGGGGGATACGGGAGGGGGGGGAGGGTGTTGGTGCAAAGGTTAGTTAGCCGTAAACACATTGGCAACCATGTCTAAAACCTAGGAAGCTAACACTCCCAAGGTTGCTAGGTGTATTGCTTGTACCAAAAATGTTAGGGGGACAATCAATGAAGAGAGAGAGAGAGGGGAAAGGGATATAAATGCTTGAAAGGAGGATCGCCCAACAAACTTCGAGTCATGCACTAGTCTTTTGCATTACGCTTGTTAAGGAGAAGGTATCCCTAGTTAAGCTTACATACACCTAGAAGTCGAAGGAGGTTCATAAGGCTCAAGGTGATCAAGCAAGTGGTGAGTAAGTCATGAAGCAAATCAAGTAGAGGTGAGAAAGCTCAGAGCCATAGAGTGCTTGAGATACCAAGTGAGCAACCTAACGATGGAAGGGATCATTCAACAAAGTAATAGACCACTCGAGTCATTACTTAGCTCATGGGCTTCAGTCTTTGCTTGGATTGGGCCTTAAGGGCTTAGCCCAAAATAACTTATCAACACTTGCCCCTCCATTCTCCTTAGCATCAAGGTGATGAAGAAAATAGGTATGCTTGGGCTTCGAGGGCTAAGGTCTGGGGCATTACCAACAATTCTACTAAATAGGGTAACCGAGCGCTTTATCAATCAAAGTGATTCCTAACATAACTGTTGTGGTATACTATGTAATGAAGTGACTATTAGCTTGATTGATGCGACTGTTGGTCTACTCGAGATGAAATGATGGTGCCTTAGGAAAAGCAAGGTACGTCGAATGTCAACATACGTAGCTACATCAGCAATCCATGGTTATGAGGGATCTAGGCCATTGGATGTATGACAGTGGCACATAGACAATCAGGATGTGATCCATTTTTGGTTGTTAAAAAATCGTTCATCTACCCTTTCGTTTGCCTATATAAGGAGCCTTAGGGGGACCTTATTCTTTAATTACATGCTCTAACCTCTTAAGATTGACAAAATTTCTTCTCGTGATTGAGTTGTCTATTTATCGTTTTTCAGACTCCAAATCCTTTTAGATTTCATCTTTCATCACAAAGTGACTATGGTCGATTAAAGAGCATTTGGTCTTCAAGGTGAGTAAGCGACAACTTCCGTATTGATGATAGTTAAAGAAGGGCATCAGGATATGCTTCTTGAACAGGATAGTAACCATACCCCCATCGAAATGATTGTAGTAGCAATGATGGCACATTGTTAACCGAGGAAGAGAAAAGGGAGTAGGTAGTGTTAAGGCCTCAAGAGAGGCATGCATCAAACGATGAGGACAAGAAGGCCATGAAGGAGCTTTATACAACCACTGAGATTGAGAAAGGTCTTGCATATGTCAACTACGAACATGATAACATGCTATATAGGATGGTATGTCGAGTTATCAAGGGAGTGCTAAGTTGACATATGAAAAGGCCTATAGGAAAGGAGAAAGTATCAGAGTTGGGGGACAATTTGTCTTTCTACACGTAAGTAAGGTTGTTCAAATTAAAGCTATGTCTACCCTTCTTGAAGTTCTTATTGGAGTACTGATATGAAGCAAGTGCACCTATCAGTTTTAATACAACGGATGTGAGTCCGAGTCGATCCCTTAGAGACTTCGAGTACTAATATTAACCTTAGCTTTATTATTTAACCGGAAAATTATGAAAGTTTGAATTAATTAAAAAAATACTAAAATTAACAAACTACTTTAATTAAAAAACTTAATTAAGCAATTGAAAAAACGATAAAATCAATAACGACTTCAAGAAAGTAATAACGTATTTAGGAATTATTTCCCTTAGAGTTTAACATGTGATCGCTTAAAATATATTCAATTCGGTTTCTATTATTCTTGACCGGAGGGATTCACAGCTAAAGTTAATACCTTTCTCAAGCATATTAACCCTAATCCTAAATTATTTACTGGAATCTCTTCACTTAGTAATATAATTTAGAATTACATTAATGTATAATGAACTCCCATACAAATAATTAACTTTCCGGAAGAAACATGTATCTTATCTCTAAGTATACATGTAATTCTCTTCAATTATGTAAAGATCTAATTATACATGTAATTTCTCAATCAACATGTATAATATCATATATTGATATTCTAGAAATATCAATCAATAATTAAACGACATAATCGAATGAAGAAAAAATAGAAACTTTATTGAAATTTCTAAATCAATCCAAGAATCACATGAAACCCTAGGTTCCATAATCCTAAATACTCAAATTCTAAGCTATCATAATGAATCTAAAAACGAGTTTCATCAATAATATAAAATAAAACATGAAAACCCCTTTTGATTGATGAACAATCTTTCTAATCTTGAAGTTGATGTTGTTTCTCTCTTTCTTGATATTGTTCCGCCTCTTTCTTCATGTTGTTCCGTAAGTCTCTTTCTCTTCTCTTGTGTCTCTCCGTTTCTGTAATGTCTCTCTTTTTCTATAATGTCTCTCATGTCTTTTGAAACCCTAAGATATCCTCTTATATGTGTATTACAAAGATTCTGTTTTCGTCACCAGACACGGCCTAGTCATGTAACTTTCTGCACTTAGGCAAATTTTCTACACAACTTCAAAACTTCATAACTTCTTCATTTGAACTCGGAATTGAGTGAAACTTGATTCCTTTTCTTCGTTTTCGAGCGTAGAACGCGTTTAAACCCTGAAATCAACATTTTACTTAATTAAGTATCAATTTCTTTAAAGAAAACCAAAAATATAACGGAAATACTATAAAATCACCATATGAAATATGTTTAAAATCAGGGTTATCAAGTGCTTCAAGTATTTTAGAATTGCTCCGGGGTTACTACATTTGAATGCATGGTTATAGTTACCTACATTAGAGATAATATACTTGTTCCAAATTTAGAGGCCAGTGGCTCATTTGTTCTGCTATTTCTTCCAAGTCTAGTAGAAACTGGATGGGTGGATAAATATATCTAGCCAGGGTGAAGGGCTTAAGATCTTCGATGGATTGAGGAGTAAGGGGGGACAAATGGAAGGAGAAACTCTTCTACATCTGAACCATCAAGAAGATGCCATTACCAATAGCTAGGGTGAGGCCAATTTGAACGACGACCATTAGGTACCTTAGTCTTATGGATGAAGATGCTAAGAAGGAGATGCTTGACCTCGTCTGCTAGAGGAAGATGGACTTGTCATTGATTGTCGACACATATTTTAAGGAAAGTCGCTTTTTATGGTAGAGAAAGGTACCCACTACTTTATTAAGGGAAGGGTAGCCATTAAGTACTCCACATCATATCCCTCTATGATAGGGGAGCTCGGGGCTACTTATCCTCGGCCAAATGAGTTTCCCTTCTGTAGGTTTTCTTGTTATTTCACTATTGAGCCTGAATTTCTCCTAATTTTATTTTTCCTAACTCAATTAATATTAAACCCTAACCGATTTAATACTAACCATCAACTACAATTTAAAAAAAAAAACTTATTTTTTCTATTTTTGAAAGTTTAGACCCACCATTAGACTAAAGTCAGGAAAAAAGCTTAAATTATAATTGATTTGGTAGATCAGTTATAACTTAGCTCCTGGGTTGCAATAAAATCACTTTAGAAAAATAACTTTTTTTAAGAGCAAAGAAATTGAGTCTAGAAGCTAACTTATTAAACTTTAAATGGGTACCACTTTTAACTTTTTGAAATTAATATCTATTCACATACAGCTAAGTAAATTCAATTGAATCTACAAAAAGAATAAATCAAACAATTATTTACAAAAGGTGGAAAAATAAATTTTTCCATATTTTAAGTCGCCTTATAGTTTTCTACAAGTGCCTACATATCCACTATTTGTAATCAGACTTTCGTAGTTCATTTGTAAAACCTTTAATTTATAGATTCATTTTAATTTAGAGAAATGATCAGGTTTAATTCTTTAACAATTTTGTTTGATTCTAAGAAAAATACTTAAGGAGAAGGGTCCTAAATTAATGTTTTATTTTTGAAAAATCTTAGGATAAATCCAATTTTTGAAAAGGGTTAATTTATTTTTATTTATTTGAAAAAAAGGTTTTTCTAAGTGATAAACATATATTATTATTATTATTTTATTATATATTTTCTTATTTTACTTTTTATTTTAACCAAAACAAAAACAAAACTCTTCTTTCTTTTTTCTTTTTCTGTTTCTTCTTTTTTTTTCCACATTTTCTTTTTTTTCTCTTTTTTTTTTTATTTACAAGTTTCTATTATAATATGAAATAAAAAATATATATATAATTCAATTCAAAATAGGCAAAGAATGAAATAGTCGCACCAGGGATAGCTCGTAGGTCAATTAGCATGTCGAAGGGTTAAATCTGGACCCTAGTTCGAGTCACATGTGCATTGTACATGGTTTTACGTAAGGGAGAGAGAGAGGTGGCACGCGATAGGTGAGACGGCCTCCAAATGATTTTGACACTCCAAATGAGTAGGAGATGACAAATTTAGGTGAATTAGATTAGGGAATGGTAGTGTAAGGAAAGCACCGTGACCAAATGAGGTGCTTTTAGCCATTAGCGGATATGAAAGGGTGGTGGTGGTCGTTAGTTGGCCACAACAGGTATTGTTAGGTACAGAAAGGAAGATTATTTAGGGGTTTTCAACCATTATGAACATAGCTGTGGTGGTAGTTTTGTATGAAAGTGGCTAGCGATGGAGCTTAGAAGATGGAGGAAGGTGGCAGTTAGGGTTTAGTCTCTAGTTGGTAGTTGAAAGTGTTGGAGTCACAACAAGGAATGGGATTGATGTCTTTAAGAAGCTTTGGGTGTATTAAACACCATTTCATGATTAATTTTGCTCAATAACTTTGAGCTTGACCAACTTTTTAGAGAGAGAAAGAGGGATGCACAACTTAGAGAGAGAAGGAGTTCAAAAATGCCTATATGAGTATGTTTCTAGTGAATTTCATTTTTTTTTTTCATTGTTGGAACATCTTTAGGGAGTTTAATAATAGCAGCAGACCTATCAATGGGATTCATCTTCTTGATGCCTTTCTTATGAAGGAAGTCAAGTTTCTGGCTGCAAGTATGGCTAATAAACCAAACCATGAGTAAGGCCATATTGGTCTTTAATTCTCTATTCTTCTCTTCTCTAAGACAACTAAGTGACCTATCCTACTCAGCTAGCAATGTTGGGATATAAGATTTTCCTTCTAAAAATTGCTTTACTAGCTCTACAATCCTATGTTGTATGTGAAATACCCCATTAGGAAATAAAATAGTCCTAAATGCTGCTAAGATATAAATGTTGACTCTATATTGGTACCAATCTTCAAAGCTACTACAAAAGAGTTTCTTATTACAGCTAGACGGGGCCATGAACCAAGTAAAAAGATTGTCCATCCAAATGATTCTCCTATGGGGATTTTATCATATTTTACATATTTTAGTTCATGAAGGCCTAAGAATCTATAAAAAATCTTTGTAGGCTTGATTATGATATGTAGAACATTGCTTCTACTTTTGACAAAGGAGACTCCTAACAAATAGGAGTATTCTTCAACAGTTGGTCTCAAATAAAGAGGGCCAAAGCAAAAGGCTAACATTATTGGCTCTTAGAAATGGAATAAGACCCACACCATTTTGGGTCTTGCCACATCATGTTTACTTGCCAATTTTTGGAAAGGATTTGTAAATGCAATTAAGGTAGGTTCTAAAGGTCCTTAAGCTTTGTAACCTCACTCGTTTTTAGAAAAAAAAAAACCTTCATTAGTCATATTGTAGCTTAAATGGGGGTGGCCTAATCAACTCTAAGTGGTAGTTACACCGTAACACCTGGAGCCTATACGATACCACCCACCCCCTATGTCCTAAGATCCTAATATGGCTTGAGTTTGTCTGTATTAATCATGCATTCATTATGCAATAAATAACCCCCCTACATCCCAAGTATGATGCATGCAAAAAGGGAACATAGCGATTAAAACAAAGTACATTTACATAAAATGAATCATAACAATAAATAAATAACATAGGTATTTTGAAAGATAAATTTAATTTCGAAAGTTTAGGTAACTAGCCCCTTGATATCCTAAGTGGAGTCGCCAAATTATAGAACCTAAATTTTGCCTAGTTTTATTTTTCTTAACCTAATTAGTATTAAACCTTAACCTATTTAATATTAACCCTCAACTAAGAGTTAAGAAAAGCTTAGTTAATCTATTTTTAAAATTTTAGAGTCGCTACTCAACTAAAGTCAGGAAAAAGGTTAAGTTATAATTAATTAGATGAAATAGTTATGACTTAATTACTATGATGGACTGCCTACCTCTATACCCCTTACTCTCGCCTGACTTCGAGGCCTACAATCTCTCATTGGAAGAGTTCTCTATCATCAACCTATCGAAGACGAGCACCAGTACATAAAAGGATGGTAGATGAACTCTTTGATGTCTCAACTTAGATACACACTTCTTTATCCAGACCCATGCCTAATCGCCGAGTTGCCAAATGCCGATGCTTCAACCTACCGAACTCTAATTATTCAACATATAAAACAGTAGCATCCCTCTTTCGTTTCAGCAACTCCAACTTACATTCATCAGGAACAGCCACACAGCTAATCTACTACACGTAAAATTCCCTTACACGAACCCAATGACAAACTACCACCCATCTATTACTTTTCTAACAATTGTACTATATTCCTTTTTGTCATTTGTCTCATTTACCCTCTTTCATACATACTAAGAATCTCTTTTTTCTTGTTCTTTGTGTAATTTTCCTTATTTATATTGTTGTCTTGTAGCTAAAATTATCTAATCTTACATCCTCTTCAAATATTGAATATACATATACTTATGAGATATTCCTCTCTAAGTATAATTTCCCTACACTTCTATCTAATCTTATTTGATAGCTCAAGAAGTAGACCTTGGCATTAAATTGTGAGCCATATCAAGCAAAGTGTTGAGTTATGTTGTTTGTTAGTATGTTATATCCTTCGAGCAGCTTCACAAAAGCTACTATGTTTTCCAACTCTTCCATTCTAGTTTTCTTTAATATCTCAAATGACCCATTTGGTTATCATTCTCTATAGTAAGTGCTAGTGATTACTAAGCTCCTAAGCACATCATATTGGATCGCGATAAAATCACTTTAGAAAAATGATTTTTCTTAAACTAAAGAAATTGAATCCAGGGGCTAACTTATTAAATCCTAAATGGGTACCACTATTAACTTTTTGAATTAATCTTATGTTTCAAAAATACCTTTATAAAAATAATATTTATTTACATGTAACTAGGTAAATTCAATTGAATCTATGAAATGGTTAAATCAAACGGTTATTTACCAAAGCTAAAACAATAAATTTTTCCATATTTTAAGTCACCTTACAATTTCCTACAAGTACCAACATACTAACTATTTAGGATTAGACTTTCATAGTTCATTCATGAAAACTTTAATTTGTGGATTTATTTTAATTTAGAAAAATAACCGAGTTTAATTTTTTAACAATTTGATTCGATTCTAAGAAAAATACTTAAAGAGAAGGGTCATAAATTGGTATATTTATTTTTGAAATATCCTAAGAGAAATTCTAATTTTGAAAAGGGTTAATTTATCTTTATTGCAGAAAAAGGTTTTTCTAAGTGATAAACATATTTTATTATTTTTCTTTTTTTTTTTTTACCAAAACATAAACAAAGCTTTTCTTTCTCTTTCTTCTCTCTTTTTTCTTTTTCTTTTTCTCCTTTTTTTTTCCTTTTTTTTATCTCTTTTCATATTTACAAGTTTATATTATAATACAAAATTTTAAAAAAATACAATTCAATTCTAAATAGACAGAATGAAAGATTCGAACCAAGGACAACTCGCAAATCAGTCAACAAGTTGATGGGTTGAATTTGGAGCCTAGTTTAAGTCATACATGTATTGCATATGATTTTGCTTAAGGAAGAGACAGAGGTAGCATGTGATGGATGAGATAACCTCTAGACGATTCTGAGACTCTAAATGAGGGGGAGATAACAAATTTATGTAAATTAGATTACGGAATGGGGTTGTAGGGAAAGCATCACAACTAAATGAGGTAGTTTTGGCCATCACTGGAGATGAGACGGTGGCAGTGGTCATTAGCTAACCATGACTGGTGTTGCTAGGTGTAGGAAGGAAGGTTGGTTAGGGCTTTTTAACCACTACGAACATAGTTGTGGTAGTGGTTTTGTATGCGAATGGCTAGTGGTAGAGCTTTGAAGATAGATGAAGGTAGCAATTAGGGTTTAGTCTCTAAGTAGTGGTTGAGGGTATTGGAGATCATAGCGAGGAATGGGATCAGTGTCTTTAGGAAGCTTTGAGTGTGGGAAATACCACTGCATGAAGCTTGACCAATTTTTTAGATAGAGAAAGAAGGATGCATGACCTAGAGAGAGAAGGATTTAAAATGCATATATGAGTGTGTTTCCAGTGAATTTCATTTTTGATAGATGTTGGAATAGTGAGTGAATGGCCTATTTATACTTTTTGAACATCAAATGAACATGGAATGATCCCACTTTCCATGAATTTAGAGATTTCAAATTAATGGGTATTTTGACAAATTGATTCAAAATCAATGAAATTTGATGCAGTTTGGATGAAATGAACATTCATTGATCAGCATCTCTGCATGAAATACTTCATAGAAACTTTGAAAATCCATCAAGAGCTCGAATCAAGTGAGTTCAATTCAAAGGAAAATTTAGGATTTCAATCTTTCCTTGATTTTCATCCCACACTTTGACCTCCTATTCAATTAAATATGGACAAGTTCTTTGTATAGATAAAAAGAAGGCCATGTGATCTTCACAATTTTATCGTTAGTTTGGTAAAATCGTAAAGAAAGCCGAATCAAAACTAGCCATGAAAAGGGACAACCAAGTTGGAAATTCATTGTAAAAGTAGAGAAAAAGATAGAAAGTGGAGGAAAATAAATGTATCAGCCAAATGAATGGCTAACATGTGTCACAACAGGGCATAACACTTAATGAGTTTCAAACCTAAGTCCTCCATCTCTCTTTTAATATAAGTCTAAGTGTAATACCATGAGGCCATTAACTTATACCTTATCCAAATTGCTTATATGGACAAGGTCGGCTTGAGCTAAATTTAAATCTAAGCCCAAGCTTAATATTCCTTTTGTTATTTCAAACTCAAATACTAAAGTTATTTAAATTTATTTTAAATTATCTACTTCTTTTTCTTTTCTTTTCTTTTTCTATTTTTCTCATTTTTCTATTTTTTTTTATTTTTCTAAATTATGACCCATTTTCCCTACTCTAAAAAAAATTTTCTAAAACTATAGAGGGAAAAAATAGGGTACCTACATTCGCTAACTGTTTGCATGTGCTCACAAGTTTGTAGGTCTCATTGGATGCAATGAAGCGAAAATTGCTGGAGATTTGGGAGAAGCGTATATAAGAGCTTATTACCACCTAGAAGAGGAAGGGGGATGCTGGAGGTACTGGGGCTATTGAAGGTTGTGGAGCCTTAGTCAACTAATGAACACAACGATGTGAGGTCAAGGTCCAACCTTGTGAACTGCCCTATGTAATGGTAGCAACTACAAGAGTAACAAACGAACTTCGAGGCTACTCCT
The DNA here is from genome assembly GCA_024138005.1 of Lumnitzera racemosa. Lineage (NCBI taxonomy): Eukaryota > Viridiplantae > Streptophyta > Magnoliopsida > Myrtales > Combretaceae > Lumnitzera > Lumnitzera racemosa. The sequence continues at coordinate 57,755,511 of JAMXBC010000012.1, forward strand.
CAAAATGGTAATGTCTAGGTTATTGAAATTGTGGATGATAAGCCTACATCAAGGCAAGCAACCTTCTAACCTTATGGAAGATTTTGAAAGTGAGATTTAGCTGCTTCTTCGACAAAAAGGATAACATCTCGGCCAGAGAATTAACGTTGCACAAGTTACAAGAGGTAAGGGATTTTAGTGAGTTTTTGTCTAAGCATTTGGAAATGGTCATGTAATTGACACTGCTCTATTCTTGATATAGGTCGTTAACATGTGTAATCGTGCATTCGTACGTAATCAAGCCTATTAAAAGGGGGTCATTCAAGAGAAGAGGCCATACCTAAAGAAGGAGATTTTAAGGCTCTATGGCATAGTCTCAAACGAAAAGAATAGGGTTGACGACATCTTGTTAATATATGGTAGCCTCAAGCGACAGCATGTGGCACTAAAGGAGAAGGTGTCAAAAATGGAAGCAAAGATGGGGGCTATAAAAGCTTTGGTGAGGCTTCGAGATGAGGAGCTAACTATGGTGAAGGCCATGCTACAGGGAAAGAAGAAAGAACTAGAGGATGCTTGGGCTGCCTTTGCACATAGGAAGGCTAAACTCTAAGATGGTCCAAGCTAACCCTAATAGCTAGGCAAAGGATCTTTACGGAGATCATGACAAACACTAAGTTCGATAAAGTGGATACTGATGTGGGCATCGAGTTCACAAAAATCATTCGGATCAAAGTCTACAAGAACTTGTTGGAGGCTAACTTGATCTACCTAGCATGGCTCAATGCTCGCAAGCCTAAAGCACCCTGCAACGATAATAAGAAGTTTGCTAAAGAGAGTAGTAAAGGAGGGTGTGGTGACAATGAATACCATATGGTGGATAAGTAAGGAGCAACTGTCTCATCTGGGATCTTTTCTTACTTTTGGTGCATGTTTTCTTCCTCTTTTTTTGTTCAATTGTAGCTAAGGCCAAGATGCTAGCCCCTCAAATATTGCAAAAGGTTAAACTCAATGAATGTGGTTTTATCCTCCTTTTGTGCAAGTTTTTTTAATACCCTTTGTTTTCCATGAATGCCCATTTCTTCCTTTTTGACAAGTCCTCCATCCAACTCAGTTGCGCAGTAGTTGAATCTTGCTTTTCTTTTTCTATTTCAAGTCCCTTAAGCTACTTGGTGCCGAGTACGTTAATGTGCTAGGGCAATGCTTGCTACAAGATGCATGGTCGTCGAGGTGTTGTTATGTCTTCTTAGGTGGAGTGCAACATAAGGTATTTATGATGCCTTAGGCAAAGCACCTCTTAGAATGCCTTAAATGCCGGTATGGTGCATTTATGTCACCACATTAGTGATTATTTTATCAAAAAATCTATACCATCAAGTGATTGGATACATAGATGACTTAGGTTTCCCTAAGACTCTTATATAAGGGGCTTGTAAGGCCTTTGTTTCCCCATTTTCACTCAAACACTCACAGAGCACCCATTTAGTCATTTTCCAAACTTTCCTAAGGTTCTTGAGTTGTTGTTTCTTCTTTGTGCTAATGGTTATATAGGATGTTAGATTCGAGGAGAATTAAGCTTCGGGGATAAGTACATAAGCTCAACCTATGCTCTCACCATAGGCAGGGAGGTCTTGGAGTATTGATCAAGAGGCGTAAAGGTATACACCATATTGGAGGATGACCCAAAGTATATCCTCTAGGCATGGCAACACCATTGTTACGAGAAATGGCCATATGCATGGGGTTGTGTTAATAGACGCCTATGTGTTGCTACTACAATACTCGAGTGTATGGGCTTGTTATGGCCTTCTTTGTAATTGCAAGGAACTTCCTTTCAATTCGAAGGTACCTAGCCTAAGGCAAAATGAGTGGTCTCAAAGACTTTTTCAAGCCATAGTAGCATAGGGGCTCTTATGCCATTGGAAGGGGGCTTGCATGAAGCCACCGTAAATGCTTGTGCATGTAGTTAAGCCCCTACACAAGAGGCGAGTAAACCTACTTTGGGTAGCCTATGTAAGGGGATTGTATGGAAGGTTGGCTCATTTGATAAGTAAGGAATTCACCTTAAAGTTACTAACATTAAATGACTATGGCTATTAACTCATTTGATGGGTGAAGAGTTCATCGTAATCAAATCGTCTCCTATTCATAGCTTGAATAGGAGTCTTTTCCATGGAGTTAGCTCAAGAGAGCAAGTGGGTGGCAAGAGTTAAGATTAAGCAATCAATTAGAAAAGCCCTTTTCATGTATTTTCTCTTATAATTTTTCTTTTTTCCTACTTTCTTTCCTTGTACCTATGGATGGGATGTTGACGATAAGAATTCATTAATGTACTTATTTCGTGTTCTTTTAAAAGTTAATTTAGTTAATTTTACAATATTTTGAACTTAATCAATTTAAATTTCATTTTTAAGGACTCCAGGAGCATATTATGAAGTTTTGAATGCTTCTATCACATTTTGAGCTTAATTTGGACATAAGCATTAGTCATGAATTGAAGCAAAATAGAATTGACCAAAGAGTAAAGCCCAATAAAGACAATGGCTGGGGACCATGATCATAGTCCCCATCTATGGTCCCTTCGCCAGAAAGTAGATATTAATAATTTACTTAAGATTATGAGTTATTTCCTTTAATTGATTTATGCTTGGGTATTAGTTTCTATTTTTGATTAGTTTAGTCATTTTAATTGTTCTTATTTATTTTATTCTTATTTCAATTTTTTTGTATTCATCTTTTCCATTTAATTACAATTATCTTTCTATTGTTAAGTTAGATAATAGGATTTTTTAGGGTTAATTGCTAGTAACTTAAGTTTTCACATATATGGTTCCTTATGGGATCAACACTCAAACTAACATTTGTTTTAACTATAATATAACTTGATCAAGTACACTTGCTTAATGCCAATCAAGTTTTAGGTGTTATTTCCAATGAGCCAAAAGAGAAACCTATTTAGATATTAGCAAAAACATTTATTTCTAATTATTTTAACATTCTCATAATAATCCTCCTTACAATTCTTTTGGTATTTTTTTTATTAGCATGCCTTTTAACCTGTTAAGTGTATAAATATTAGCATGAGAATTGTGAAAAGGGAAGGATTCAACCATCGAGGTAGCACAGCCAAGTTTTGTTTAGTTTATTTCAATTTCAATTATTTTTGTTAGTTTTTCCATTTATTTTGTTATTTTGTCTTAAGTCAATTCAAGTATCGAGCTTTAAACATTAGTTAGTGTTCTCTTACTTGAACAATTTAATCTCATCTAAAAATGGTTATTGGATTTGTTTATGCAATAGTATAATTAAAGTTTTCATCCAATTGAAGTATTATTTAATCTAATTTGCATTTTAATCATTCGAACTTTGAGTTTTTCTATGGTGATTGCACAAATCGAGTCAAAGGAATCAATTTCATACAATTTCAATAACTAGAGTAAGAACACGGCCAAAGTCCATGCCCGTAGACTTGGCCCGTGCTCTTACATAACCATTTCAAGAGAAATTTTAAGGAAAATACAAACAACATGACCGTAGGCAAGGACTATGCTTGTAGATCTCGCAAGTGGTCACATGAGGTATGAGGAAATAAAAAACATATAGACCATGGCCACACTACTCGGCCATAGACCATGCTCATGGTTTGATACAAATTCAAAGAGCATGTGATAAACACTCAAACTCCATTCTAAGACACTCTCTCTCTCTCTCTCTCTCTCTCTCTCTCTCTCTCTCTCTCTCTCTCTCTCTCTCTCTCTCTCTCTCTCTCTCTCTCTCTCTCTCTCTCACACTTCCCAAATCTTCACAAAAGTTGACAATCCAACATCGTACACTACAATATCAAGGTATGTGTGTCATCCTTACTTAGTTATTTTTGTAAAATTACAGTTAGATTGTATAAAATTTTGATTTTTGATGAGAGTTTCATGAAGAACATCCTTAAATGCATGCATAGAGATTTTGATTTTTAGGAGTGATTTGGGAAAATTAATGTAAAGAAATATGTTTCCTATTCATTCTTTATTAGAAACTCTATGAAAAATGTATGCTTGTTAAGAATTGTGGATGAAAAAGTGAGAAAAATAAGGAAATTGGGGGAAAACAAGAGAAAGTGATGAGAAAGTGAAGGAAAATGATAGAAATTGTTATTGATACCATTCTTACAATGTCATGGACACAATTCATGTAAAATTTAGAATCTTATTAAGATTGAAATTATTGTGTAATTAGAAAATCCATAAATTCTTAGAATTATTAATACGGATTTATTTTAACACATATCTTAAATTCATATTAAGATTAGGGAATTTGTCGTTTATAATTGCACATTCATTAAAAACGAGTTTTCAATCAATTATATGTTGAATGATAATGTTCATTGTCAATTGAGATTATGAAATTATAAGCTTAATTAAAGATAAAAAATTAGTGTCTCATTAGCCTATTAATTTCATTAATCCACGTCTCGAGAAATTAGTATTTCAATATATGATATGTTATTATTTCAAGAATTTCTTATATTAAGCAACATTTCTAGAATTTATATATGCTAAATGCTACTACTTATGTCAATAGAGATTATGCATATGACTAGAATTTAATTTTGAAATCAATCATATAAGTGCATTAATCCATAACTCTAGCAAAATTAGCATTATATAATCTTTTTACTAATTCAATCATTCCCTATGTTGCTTAGATTGGGAAAATTAGCAATAAACTTGGAACGACATTTGTGTTTCATTAGATCTTAAATTAGTTTTTGTATATATAACATAAATTATGCTTTCTACCAAAATTGAATTCCTTTTTCTTTTTGAATGTAAATCATGTCGAGAGAAAAGCATACATATCGTAAGAACTCAAGCTCACTTCCTACACATCCATTCCTATAAGCCCACCACTCATGGCAGTAATAGAGATACTCCCATTTATCAAAGGAGCTCCACCAAATTACATATTTGAATTGGAAAGCACTAGCTTAAGCTAGCTATGAAGCTAAAGTCAAAAAATTGATTGAGTTTCGATGACAGGATTGGTTGTTGGCCATCAATGAGTTGGTATAAGAAGATCTAACCTTAGAATTCCTTAGTACCTTAACGTTAGACATTGACAATCTCACTAAAGGCAAGCAAAATACCATCCATTTCAAGTGTTTTGGCAATAAAGTATGTATGCCAATCGATGATCTTGTTGTCCATGTAGGGTTATATTTAATTTATTATATTATGATAAGGGAGTATATGGAGTCAACATATAAGTTACCATAAGGAGTTGTTGAATCATTTCTATGTAGTGATTTAATTGGAAGTAAGGGAGAAGCTTATGAACCAAGGAGATCAAAGGCTTCTAATTTGACTAATCCTACTTTGAGATTTATCCATTATATGTTGGCTAAGGGATTCACTAATAGAGGAAATAGCTATAGAATAATGAATGAAAGGGATATATTGTATCTATATAGCAGTGCTAATAGGCAACCCTTCAATTTGGCTACTAGGATGTCTTAGTTTGTTAAGAACCAAGCTGTTGATGGGTGTTCTAAGAATATTTTTGTAGGTACCTTAATTACTTACCTAGTGACAAATTTTCCTACCTTTGTAACCATAAGCGAACAGTAGATCTTCCTATTCCTCTCACCTATCATGAAATCAAAGCTATGTACTCCCTCCAACACCTAAAGTTCCACCTAAGCCTACTAATGAGGCTACTTCCTCATCCTCACATCAGCAATGTAGCTCGTCTTCTTCAATAATTAGAGCAATCAAGAAATTTATAGGAAAAATATTGAAGAAGCAAAGGATTTAAACATATAAGGTGGACTATGCTTTGAAGAGGTAGGACTTAATTATGGCACATCTATAGATTTAGCTGCCATCATAGCCTATGGTAGAGACTAACTCAAATCAAGAGTTAGAAGTAGAGTATGAGATCAAGGAGAAAGAAGAAGATGAAGATGAGGAGTGACTTTTCCTTTTCATTTTATTTCTAAAAGACTCAATTTGATTTTCATTTTGGATGATCATACCTTTAACTTATTCTCTATTATAGTTTTTTGATAATTGTTTTTACTTTTTATGTTTTGTAAGTTTGCAAAGTACTAACGCTTTCATATTTGAATTAGTAGTAGTGTTATTTTGTTCAGTTTAACTTCTTCTTTTTCTGTTCTTGGTTAGTTAATTTTTAATGCAAAGAAAAGTTCATATGCACAACTGGTCAATGGAACTGAGCTTCAGACTTCACATTTTCCAAGATTAATGGAAAAACCCTAGGAAGTTTTAGTTCCTTTTCCTTTGTTATTTTTACTTTTTTTCCCACATGAATTCTTATTTGTATTTTATTATATATAATGAGGACAATGTATAACTTAAGTGCAAGAGGAAAGATTAGATGATATGTGTTATAAATTAGATACATACTTATGCTTTTGAAAATTTTTCTTCAAAATCTGAGAAATTTGCAACCCTCTATATATTAATTAAGCAAACAATTTTTTTTTTTAATTTCCTACTCCTTTATGAATTTAGAACACTTTTCTGAATTTGAGAAATTAAATCTTTAGGATTCAGAATTACTCATCACTTAAAATTAGATGTAAACTCAAGATTGGGATATATATGAATGGGTTAAAGACTAGTTGCTTTGATTTCTAAACTTAATTTTAGAGGATAGTTATCTATCCTTCTTTTTCAAAAATTTTTAGATTAGATAAATAAAGGAGATTTTTTATTTGAAATTTGCTTGAAAAATTAACGTAATTGGAGGTTTAGGTATCAAGTGAATAATTCAATTACAATAATTGTTGAGGATTGGTAAGGATCAATCCGAGTCCCTTAGAAGAACAAGATTCTTTGTTGCTACTAATGAAAAAAACGTGAAATTACTTAAAGTTGTTATGAATCACCCCCAGTTCCGCAAAAGAGTAAGGTACCTTCCTATAAATAACTGCTAAAGCAATTAAATGGGCTAGATTAGTAAGATCGGCCTTAATCCGTCAAAAGAGTAAAGTTCTTTCCCAATGCTAATCAAGCCTCAATAAAGAAAATTGATTTGAGTTTAAAAATCCTCCTAATGAGAGTTGACAAAAGCAGAAAGACAATTAGAGGATAAATTGATATAATATGTATCCAATCTAGTTTTTCAATTTAAAAATAATTAAGGAAGACCTCTCTCCTCTGGAATCAGTGTAAAGAAATCTTTATAACTTTTTCTTAATTAATTTACATATGCTTTAATCTCTAGTTTAGTTTTTGCTTAACTAATGTGGATAACTTTGAGTTATTTAGATTAATCACTAAAATTTAGTAGTCCATAAGTGTTAAGTGTTCTAAAGACATAATGAAGTTAAGGAAAAGAGTGATTCAGAAAAATTTTTGCTATGCTATTCTAATTTAAGGGAGCACTTTACTAAGAACTGTTTATAATTACCTTATCCTTAAGATATTTTTTCTTTGATTATTTTGGTTGAAGACAAGGAAAAGCTTAAGTATAGGAGCATTTGATAACGAGAATTTAGCATATATTTTATACACTTATTTCATGTTATTTTGAAAGCTGATTTAGTTAATTTTATGATATTTTGAGCTTGATTTGCTTAAATTTCATTTTCAAGGACTCTAAGAGCATTTTATGAAATTTTGAAACCTTTTGCCACATTTTAAGCTTAATTTGGACATAAGCATTGATTATAGACTAAAGCAAACAAAAATCAAGCAAAGAACAAACCCTAATAAAGATCACAACTAGAGACCATAGTCATAGCCCACACCCATGGTCCTTTTGTCTGCAATTTCATCAATTTTCAAGTTTTCGTATGAAGTGCAAGTATACACCCACACTCCACAGTGACGAACCTAAGGCATGAACATCTTATGATGAGCAAATCTTCTATTTTTGCTAAGCTCTCTTTGTAAACCTGGCCTTACTACCTATATATAGGTTCTTAGGCTTAGGTTTTCAAAGCAAGCCCCCTTTGATAAAATTGTAGGTTAAAGTTTTATTGCAGGTCTCTCAATTACTTCTTTTAATTTTATCATCATGTTGTTCTTTTGAATATCCTTAGTAAATTATTATTGAAATCTAGTTCTACTTGCAACAACTTATTATTTTATATATGATTTTGTTCTTTGATGATCTAATTACACTGAGTGTATTGTCATCAATTAGTATTTACCTGAGTTGCTAATTGATGTATGAGTTTATTGTAGAGATGTAAGTCTTATAATTGAATGAACTAGTGTAATTAGAAGGAATTGAGTACGTTAAGAGATTAGGCATTGAATTTCTCTAGATTAAAGTAACCAAGAGTAGCCAACGTAATAGCGGGATCTAAGTTCGTAATGTGATCCTACGATACTCCATTCAAAAGCAATTTAGGTACAAAAGGTCATAAGATTAGGAAGAAACTAGAGACATGAGTTTAGCCAATTTAGTTACCAAATTATATAGGAATATGATTAAAAATATCTATGATCTAAGGAATAATTAAGATTGAATGGTTATATAGAACTAAAGAGTAGATAATAACAATTTACTAAGGATTATGAGTTATTTCCTTTAATTAATTCATGCTTGGTTATTACTTTCTAGTGTTGATTAGTTTAGTTTTTTTAATTATTCTTATTTATTTTAGTGTTCTTATTTCTATAAATTTTTTTATTCATATTTCGTATTTAATTACAATTATCCTTCTATTGTTAAGTTAGATAATAGGACTTTTTGGGGTTAGATGCTAGTAACTTAGGTTCTCACACACATTGTTCCCTATGGGATTGACACTCGAACTCACATTTGTTTTAACTATACTATAACTTGACCAAGTGTATTTGCCTGATGCCGACTAGATGCTAACCCCTAATGATGCGTCGCTGAGGTTGTACACATGGAGGTTGCACTAAAACAAGCCAAAACAAGAAAAACAAAAGGCAGTTTAGCAATCTTTGAGCTATTTGAATGGATATGATGCACCAAACAAATACTAAACAACCTAATCTATCACCCGATATGGTACACAAATAATAAACCAAAGTTGTTCTCTACTATCCTTGCTAAAGGGATTGATAAGAGCTAAGAGAGAGAGTTTCTCACAAGGAAGAACTCAAAGGGTTTACCATTAAATTTGGAAATCTTTTTAAACCTTACACAAGTGTCCTCTTTATGTATAAGGGCTAAATTTGCAAATAAAAGACTGAAAGGATGCCCCAATGGCATTTTAATAAATACAAAATAAACATAAGGACAATTTGGGAACAATACAAGAAATAAGAAGTCCAACTAACATAACTAAAGATAAGCAATGAAATGAGCAATTTGAGTGATGAGCTATTAAGTTGGGCTACTGAGCTATAGGGACTTTGTAAACCTGTTCTAGGCTAAACTAAAATTTTGCTAACCTATCAACCTGACTACTTGATTAGATGATGACCTAAATCTTAACGACCTGTCCTATAGAACTCTCTAATAGGTAGACAATCTTCATATGAGCTCTTCAATAGGCCTTCAATATTTGAAGAGCATATAAATGGGTCTCCAACATACCCTACAACTTAGCAATTGACTTCATTGGAGTTTACGTTGGTTAGGTCGATACCCCAAAGCCTATCACCTAAAGCCTTGTAAGGATTTGAAATCAATGAAAATAGTGACTTTCTTATCTAATAATGTGCTCACCTTCTCACCTTTTCATCTTATTTCTTCTAGTCATCATCTTCATTCATGATAAATTAGTCACTTGAGCATATCGTTGCTAGTGTTCAAACTTGCACAGTATCCAGTTTAATTTCTTATTGTTATTTAGGCGACTATAGCAGGTAGGCCAATATACTAAGCCCTTAATCATTAGCTCTCCAAGCATTAGTGTTGCTAGGTTCATCTGAGGCTAAGACCATATGTTGTCCTAAGTGCTTGGGTAGTTAAAGGTTCTCATGTTTGAGAGCTTTTTGAATACTTAAGCATCATAAAGGAGACTCGTTGCAATGATTTCCAAAGTCTTCATCCCCATAGGCATTAATATTAGTACTAACTTGGGGTTTGGTGTTAAGTATGAGGATCAATCTGAGGATGAGAGTATATGGCATAAACTGGTAAGAGAGAATAATAGATAAGTGTGGAGAACTCGTCTCTTTATTAATTCATTAGGTTTCTACAAGTATAACAAGCTAGTTACATGACTTAGACAAAATACAATCTCAAATTACTTACATTGACAAACTACAATCTCAAATTACTTACATTCCATGTCTTAGGAATGAGCTGTTTTGTCTAAAGTTTTGAGTTTATATGCTCCATTACCAACATACTCTCTTACTCATATGGGATCTTTCTAGTTGGAGGTAAGCTTACCTTATACTTCTCTAGAACCTCTAGCCTCCTACTTATGGTACACTACGTCACTTGGTTGGAAAACCTTATGCTTAACCTTCTTGTTATAGTATTGAGCTACTTATTGTTGGTAGGATGTCACTCGAGCTCGCGAGTTTGATTGCTCTTTGGTTATTTCTAGTCTTTTCGATGTCAATAATTCTTCATAGTAATCAAGATCTATTGTAAAGGATATTTTAAGGCTTAAAACCTTTTTTTCTCTTTTTGTTCTTTAAGTTGACCCCAGAGAAGCTAATGCTAGCATGAACAAAGTTACATCCCAAAGCAGGAAGGGGATGAGCATTATCTTCAAAAAGCCTTATCTTCAATCCCTTTTAATTTCCTTATTGTTTGTAGATGTAAGTTTAAGATAGCTTAACTGATGATGTATTTCGTTTCGAGTTAATACAATCTCTTTTGGCAATATATATAAGAACCAAAATGAAAAGCATAAGAGAAGAACAACTTTCGAGTATTACAATGAGAAAGAGCCCGAATGCCAACATCAACCAATGCTGTACACCTCATTAATTGTGTCAAGGCTTGCTTGGAGGGCTATTTGGTTGGTATTGACATCGAAATTCTGGACCCTCCTCATAGGTAGTTGAGCTCAATGGGTAAGATAGCTTTGGCCCCAAAGGCAAGACGAAAAGGTATTTCTCCTATAGAGGTTCTATGAGTTGTACGGTAACCTTAAAGAATGTTGGGAAGTTCATTTACCCACCTACCTTCTACTTTCTCCACCTTCTTCTTTAAGCTACCAAAGATGATCTTATTGATTGCCTTGATCAAGCTGTTGGTCTAGGGATAGGTGCAATGGAGCCTTATGTGGTGTTTATCATAAAACTTTTGGAACTTGGTGCTATCAATCTATCTCTCATTGTCTGTAATCAGGGCCTATGGGACCTCAAATCAAGGGAGGATATTTGTAAGGACAAACCCTTCGATTGCTTCTACAATAATGCTCACAACTGTCTAGGCATCCACCCACTTCATGAAATAGTTCGCAACCACCAACATGAACTGGTGACCATCGAATGCCTTAAGAAAGGGCCTAATGACATCTAGCCCCCATTAAGTAAATGGCCATGAGCTTATCATGGGATGGAGATCGATGCCTAATGTATGGTAGATGGATGCATATTCTTGGCATTTATGGCATTTTTGAACCATCACCTTCGTATCCTCCTTTAAAGTTGGCTAATAGAAGCTAAGGCAAAGTACTCTAATGTACAATGCTTAGGCATGGATACGGTTGTTACATATCTCTGCATGAAGCTCTTCTAGGACATAGATGCCCCTTTCCAACCTAAGGCACCTAAGGAGTAGAACGTTGTGCCCTTAGTGTACAAGACATCATTAATGAAGGTGTAACTTGCCAAGGCATAAGCTAACCTCTTATCCTCAATCTAATCATCGAGCAATACCTAGTCTTTAAGTGTTTGATTATGGGTTCCATCCAATAAGGTTGAGCCTATGCAAGCCTGATGTTTGTTATCTCCTATTCCTACTCTTCTATGTTATGATCAAGAGGTATTAATTGAAGAGAGACTTATCATCGCCATATGGTGCAAGGATGATGGTAGAGGCCAGCTTAGACAACCTATCTACCTCAAAATTTTCCACTTAAGGGACCTTATTGATCTTCTAAGTAGTAAAGCTTAAAAGGAGCCCCTAAACTACTTAGAGATATCTAACCATTGTCTCTCCCTTTATTTCATATTCTCCCTTCACTTGTTAGACTACTAGCATGGAGCCTAAATGGATCTCCACCTTCTCTACTCTAATATCCTTAGCAATTTTCAAACTAACAATGAATGCATCTCGCTCGGCCTCATTATTAATCATTGGGAACTTGAAATTCAGCACTTAGTACACCTTGGTGCCATATGGTCCCTGCAATGTTATACTTGCTTCACTCCCCTGCCCCTAGTTAAAGATCCATCAATGTAGAAAGTCCACACTAGTATGTTGACATCTAGTTGTGCCTCCTCCCCTTTAGTATATTCTACCACAAAGTCTATAAGGAATTGTACTTTAATTACCTACCTTGGATAGAACTAGATGACATGAGCACTAAACTTGAGGGAGTATTTATCCATTCTACTCAAGGAGTCTGGCTTCTATAGGATGGCTCATAGTGCTTAGTTGGTGAGAATGGCAATTGGATAGGCTTAAAACTATGGCCTTAGCTTTCGTGCGACAATCATTATGACTAAGGTGAATTTTTCAATCTCCTTATATATGATTTTTAGGCCTTGTAAGATATGATTTACATAATAGACGAGCTTGTGTTCCTATCCATCTACTTAGACGAGCATCAAGGAAAGTACTCTGTTACTAGCAACAATGTATAAATATAACTCTTCATTAAGTATAGGTTTAAAGAGCATAGGTAGGCTCTTTAGGAACATTTTGAACCTCTCAAAAGCCTCTTAGCATTATTCAGTCCATTTGAATTCTAATAGGTTCTTTAAGATCCTAAAGAACTTAGAACATTTTTTTATGCTTCTAAAAACAAATTAGTTAAGGGCAAAGATTCTACCTGTAAGACGCTGAACTTTCCTAATAGTTCTAGGGACTTAAATGTCATTAACTACTTTGATTTTGTTTAGTTTGGCCTTGATGCTACGCTTAATGACCATAAAACCAAGAAATTTCCCATATGCCACCTCAAAGACATACTTTTAGGGCTTCAACTTCATTTGGCAATGACAAAGGGTTTTAAAAATCTCGCAGAGGTCTTAGACACGATTTTTCCACTCTTTACTCTTTATGATCATGTCATCAACATGGACTTCGATGTTTCACCTGAGTTAGGCCTTAAAGATAGTAGTCACCAATCTTTGGTATGTTGTCTTAGCATTCTTGAGGCCAATAGGTATGACTTTGTAGCAACATGTACCAAAATCAGTGACAAATGAGGTGTGGACCTCATCCTCTAAGGCTATGTAGATGTGATTGCATTCTAAGTAAGCATCCATGAAGCTAAGCTTAGCATAGCCCGATGTGGAGTTGACAAGCTAATTTATGCAAGGTAAAGGAAAGCAATCTTTTAGGAAAGCCTTATTAAGGTCAATGTAGTCTATGCACATTCACCATTTCCCGTTAGCCTTTGTCACGAAGACGGTACTTGCCAACCATGTAAGGTACCTCTCTTATTTGATGAACCCATCCCTGAAGCAACTTTTGTACCTCTTACTTAATTGTGGCTTGTTGTTTAAGTGCAAAGTGTGGTTTTTCCTACTTGGTAGGCCATACGTTAAGTTTGACCTTCAGGTGGTGTGTTGCTTCAAGGATGCTAATTATGCTAAGCATGTATTCAACTGTAGATGAGAAGACGTTGGTATTTGCATGAAGCAAGTTGATGAGCTCGCTTCTCTCATCTTCAAGTAGGGACGTCTTGACCCTTATTGTCATTTTTGTTGTGCTTCTGAACTAAATCCCCTTGATCAGTTCTTCACCAGAGTTTGGCTTTTCTTTTAGGCTGGACTTGATGTACATGATGTTGTCTTGGGTTTATGCCTTCAAGTAGAAGGACCTAAATAACTTTTAGTCTCCCCATTCCTTACTAACTCTAGTCGGTGTTAGGAACCTTACCTTAAAGCACCTCTGACAAAGTAACATGTCAAAATTTGTACTGTTAAGCCATCCCCTTATAGCACTATAGGGTAACTAGTGGTCGATGACTACGAAGTCAATCAACTATATGGAAAAATGTGCACTATCACCTAATCGAACTGGTAAAGTGATGAGCCCCTTGGCTAACACAAGTCTACGACCTCTAAAGCCTATAAGGTTATGTTTACATGGTTATAGGAGCTCCTTAACCAGGGCCTTTATCTACTTGTATTCATTGTAGAAGAGGATGCCTACTGAGCTTTCGATGTTGATGAACATCTTTGGGATGTTGAAGGACCTAATTTCTATGTTGGTAACCAATGCATCGCTATGTGAGTAGTCGACGCCCTCCTTATCCTTAGTGGAGAAGCTAATGGTAGTATCCACTTTAGCTTCTTTGCTTTATACAAGGTAGACTTCACATTCAATTGTTGAAATGATGCCACTTTTACAAATCTAAGGCCTTTAAATATGGTATTGACCTAGGCCCTCCTTCCCTAATGTTGTTAGCCATTAAAGAGGTCTTCCCTTAGTTGTTGTTGTTATTACTATTGCTATTATTATTGTTGTGGCTGCTCAATCCGACAAGGCTATATGGGTTGCTAAAGTTGGTTCCTTTCATCGACGATGAGATGGTCAATACGGCCTTTAAAGATCAAGCCTTCAACCATGTTTTGTAAGTGGTGATATTCATTAGTATTATGTCCATACACTTGATGATAGTTACAATACTTACCAGATCTTACAGCCTTTGACATCTTTCTTATGTAAGGTGGGGTCAAGGAAGTTGTCCCTAGACCTCATATGGGACCTCTCCAAAGGGATAAGTTAGAGGTATAAGATATGTAGTCATCAAACTTATATTTTTGCCTCTTCTATCATTCCTTGATGAGGAGGCTAGCTTAGTATCTCTTAGTCTAAGGCAATCTTTCACCGAACCTTATCTATCACTATCAATCTCCAGTCTTGCTCATATGGCATCTTCTTAGGATGCATACTTCTCTGCCACTCACATAAATTCATCAAGCAAGTCAGGGTAGTTGAGTGAGATGGCATTGAATAATTTCCCTTTGGTGTCGATTTCGATGATTAGAGGCTAAAGTGCAGTCCCAGTATCGGGTTTGGAAACTTAGAGCTTTGCGTTGCTGAACCACTCTAAGTAAGCTCATAGTATCTTGTTAGGGCATTGCTTAATGTTATATAGCATAGAAGAGTACTTACACGAAACAGTGAAGTAGAGGAAATGTTATTGGAATTCGTTGCTAGTTGGTCAAAAGAGTTAACAAAGTATTAGGCAAAGTGTTGAACCATAGTAAGGCAACCTTTACGAGTGTACTAGGAAAAAAATTTCACATGATAGCATTTGTAGAGTTATGGAGGCTCATCAACCTGTGAAAGTACATAAGGTAATCATTTGGGTCCCCCATTCCATCGTACCTATTGAGGTAGGGGAGTCTAGCGCCTTAAAAAATGTCTCCTTAAGGATGATAGCTATGAATAGGCTCTTCATTGTAGTTGGTTAAGAGATGTAGGCTGAAGATTCCACCTTCTTCTAGTCGCACATGCTAGATGCACAATGTATACGTTTGTCTAACTCTTGGACATTCATGTCCTCGAGTGGTTTTTGGGAACATCCTGTAGACAACTCCATACTTGTGCTGAAGCACTCCCCCTACATTTATGTCTTGCCATAATTCTAGCTTAGTCGATTGCATCGGCCCTCAAAGGGATGACGATCTTGTTAAACTAGTCACTTAGACATGTTAGGTTTGCTACATGTGTTTCAATTCACCTACTTGGTTGTGTAGATGAGCTTATTGTCAAGGCGTTTCTCCTATCCTTTTTTTAAGGCATCCACTTCCTTATACAGTATGATATTGAACTCCTAAGTCTTCTAGTTATCTCCCAATACTTAATGGAAAAGCATTCTGAGTTGCTAAATCGTATAAGCTTAAGTGCTTGGAGCCGAAGGAGTTGGTGAGCACTATGGTGGTAGTAGTGATAATTATTTGTCACAGTCAACTAGGTGTGATTCTTGCATGTGATTATTCTTACTTTCCACCATATTAAGTAGATTGGTTAGTAAAGGTAGGCACCTAAATATTGATGAGTGTAACCAATTGGGTTCTAGGGATTTTAATGGGCTTAGATGCTAAGCATATTTCTTCTTCCCAATCACCTGTAAGAAACCCCTCATAGGTTGGTCCATCAGGACCCCTCCCCCCCCCCCCCCCCCCAATACTTAAGTTAGCAAGGAAGAGGTGAAGAGAGGTAAAGTAGGTATATGCATGAAGAAGTTCGAGCACTCTTTCAAAGGTTAGTAAGAGAGCTCGATTGATTATGTGCATGTATCATGCCAAAAAGTCAATAGAGAGTCCTAAACCTCTGGCTCCTTTTGCTATTTACAGCACGAGGTGCTTGCCTGTTAAGGATGCTTATCAGCCTAGGGTTTTTCCATACTCATTATCTATAAGAGACATGCATTGTAGAGAGATAGGGTAACTCTATAGGTTGGTTGGCCATGAACACACTAATAGCCACGTCTAAAACCCAGGATGCTAAAACTCTTAGGGTTATCGAATATGCTGACGGTACCATAAATATTAAGGGGGACAATTAATGAGGAGAGAGAGAGGGGAAAGGGACATAAATGCTCTAGAGGAGGAATGACAGTTAAGCTTTGAGCCATATACCGGTCTTCCTCAGTGCATCCGCTAAGGAGAAGGCATCCTTAATTAGGTGAGCACGTGCCTAAGAGTCAAAGGAAGTCCATAGGGCTTAAGATAACAAAGCAAGTACGCCCGTTAGGGAGAAGGCATCCCTAGTAGGCAAGCACATGCTTGGGCATCAGAGGAAAGCCATAAGGCTCGAGGCAATGGAGCAAATAGTGAGTAGGTTATGGAGTATCTTAAGTAAAGGTAAGGTGCTCAGACCATAAAGTGTTCAAGATACCAAACAAGCAACCTAATGTTGGAGGAGATCGTTCAACGAAGTGGTAAACTACTTAAATGGCTAATCAAGTCTTCACTTAGCTCATTGGCCTTAGCCTTCACATAGATTAGGCCTTAGAGACTTAGCCCAAAATAGCCTATTAACAAATGGTATTTTAATTTGTATTCTCATAAGTATTAGGATCTAGTGATAAATGAGACATTTGATGGGTTTCCATTAAAATTCAAGCCTATAAGAAAAAGTGTAAAGAAATATAAAATCTGACACCAAATTATATTTAAACTTTTGAATCATGTTATGGAGCTAAAATCTATGGTCCTAAGTTTAAGACTCATAGATTCATTTACTTTTATATAATTAAGTAATAAACTTGAAGAATTCCAATGAGTCTCATCTCTTTAAATAAATATAAAATCACATTACATATAACAAGTTAAGACTTGTAAATGAGAATGATAATTGATGTCTAGGGATTACTTATTAAGAGACTAAATAAGGAACTTTCACCTTTTCACCCAGTCCTTTTTTGACAAGCATGTAATCAAGTTTGAAAGTATGAAAAATTATGTAGGTGCTTAGCAAGAGACCAGGAAACACCTGCAAATAAGATCCAATTTTTAAAACAATTAATCATGGAGATAAGTTTATGAATCTAAATTTATCATGCCATTAGAGCAAAAATGTACTAATTAGTATTTCACACGTATATTTTCCAATTATTGTAGATGATAGATTTATTTTCCTATTAGCTATTAGTTATTGTTAGTAAAAGTCAATTAGATAAGAGTAGTAGTATAGATAGCTCAAATTGCTCTATTTTCAATTAGATATTACATAAGCACTATTCCATTACTTAGCTTTCATTAGAATCTTTAAAACTTCAATGGTGGCTACATTAAGTAAATCTTTCAACTCTCATATGGTATTAAAGTGATAACATTTTAATCAACTTTTGTTTCTTGTCATCATTTCATATTGGTTGCAAAGTTGACCATTAGTTTCTACCATGAATCCATAAATTGATAAAATTAGAACAAATTTAGGGGAACTATCATTTTTTATCCCTTAGTTTTTGGATTAGATAGTTCAGGCATGTGCATTGGAAATTTAGTTTTCGATGGCAATAATTTCTTATCTTAGAATAGATCCATAAAAATGGCATTAGGTGTAAATTTGAAATTAAGATTTATGAATGAGACTATTCCAAAATCTTCTGAAAATTTTCCATATTTTATTTAATGGATAAGGTGCAGCTATATGGTTAGGTGTTGTTTGCTAAAATCCATGAAAATGATTTGCCACAAAAGTTTGTATACACTCAATCAACACATGAGTTATGGTGTAACATCAATGAGCAACATGGTATTGCTAGTGGTCCATTGTTGTATTAACCATGACATGAGATTTGTAGTTTAAAGCATGAAAATGAATCTATTAGTGCATATTATAATAAGTTAAGACATGTCAAAATGAGTTACATGCCTTGAGTGCGTTTTCTATATATGCTTATTGTCAACTAGAATATCATATGTGTGAATTGGAGAGAATCATAGAATTTGAGTTGAGAAATAGGCTGATACAATTCTTGATGGGCTTCAATGATACAATGAAGGGACAAGAAATCAAGTTCTTTTAGTGGAGCCTTTGCCAACCATCAATGGGGCTTTATACTTACTTTAATAGGTAGAGAAATAAAGACAAGTGATAGGGGCCATAAGTCTAAGTGCAGAAGTATTAGTTTTCCATCCAAACAATATTAAATCAATGAACAACAAGAAGAAAGATAAGAAAATGTTTTGTAAGCATTATAGAACCGAATATATAATAGAGAATTGTTTCTAGCTGGTCTAGTACCTTGATTAGTACAAAGGTATAGGTGGCGTTACTATTGATGATCATTCATATGCAAAGTTGTAGATCAATCTTTGAGATTATTTGATATGATGCCACATGTATGGATGTAATAGGAAGTAACGTAGGAAGAGGAATAAGTAAGCTCAATGTCTCATGTTGTGTGAGTGATAGAAAATTATGATATAGTAGATTTAGATTTTCTTAATTAATTCTTCACCAAGTAGTTGTTTGATCTTCTCAAGAGGAATTTCAACAAAAATTCTGCATTTGTTTCCAATCTTTCAAAGTATATAATGATCTCCAAATGAGAGAATTAGCCTCTTACTTATAGATTTTAGAGGCTAACCTCATCTGTTAGATCAAATTGAGATGGATGGCTAAGATCTACAATTGACAGCATCTGTCAAATCACTTATGATGATCTAATGGCTCATATTAGTCCCTTCTTTTATACAAACTTAGGCCTGAACTAATAGGCTTTAACTATAGATCTAGGCTTAAGCCTTAACTTAAAGAAACTCAAACTATTCAAAAGAGAACTGTTTTAGCCATTTTAAGGCCTTAGAGGCCAAACAAAGCCCAAATAAGCTTAGAAAGGCTTCTTTTGAGTCTAATTTTCACGTATGAGACAATGAAGTAAGTCCAAGAGTAGAAAAAATTAGCCTAGTGATCCCTGTTCTGATTCTATCAAATCTAATCTCCCTAAAACATGCCTAATTTAGCCTGGTTTCTTGAGCTTTTGTCACTAACCCATTAACCTGGCCCATCATGTTAAATTAGGCTAAAAGACCATTTGCCAAAGTGACTTTTAGATTTTGCTACTTGACTAAAATCTCCCTTGACAATGTTTAGGGGGTTTTAGGTATTTCATTTAGTCAATTACTTCTAGTTGTTGTAGAGCACGCATAAGGTGTTAGGTTGTCACTTCTTCATTTAAGTTGTTGCTTTTTTGCTTGCCAACGAATTATAGTAGAACAATTTTCGTATATATGTTGTTGATGCCACATTTATTTCTCATTTTGAAATATTTTCTTCTAGTGGTCGCTTCATTGTCCCATATGTAGCAGTTAAATATTCATGGCCTGATACTGATAATTTCTAAGTCTTCTTATAATTTCTCTTCTCATAGATCTTTGCAGATACGATTGCTTGAGTATTTTGTATAAGTCGAGGGCTTCAAACTTCTTTGTTGACGAAATTGTTGAATTTTCTTCGACTTAGCAAGATTAAAGTTTTTCAAAACTTCTTGTAAGGCTTTGCGACATAATTGTTTGTAACTTTCTACTTGACCCCTTGTATTTTTGGTAAAACCGATACTTCTTCTGCTGACTAAAAATGCAGAAATGGAAATTTGTTGAATTTGTTTCCCTAGCATGATATTTATGTCTCCGTATGCTTCATGTCGCGTCTTGTATCCATGTTGTTCCCCCCAAAGTCTTAATTCATATAATCCGCATGAACTTGATATTTGAAACCTTCAATTAATGCTTCATATGTAATTGGACAAGGAAAAAAAAAATAAAGTTTTCATATACTAATAACTATTTTTGGCTTCATGAGGCTTTGTTGATGAGTATTGAAGACAACCAGTCTTGTGCTTTCCAACTATTACATACATTTCAAATTCTCATTATTTCACTTTAATAAAAAAAAAAAAAACCATTCAATTAGATTTAGCAATATATTGGTGTTGATAAGGCTTCAATTCAACACATCCACCATACAAATTTTGCAGTAGCAAGAGAAACAAATTGAAGAATCTTTTTTGGAAATTTGTCATTCAAGCAATTCTGATGGACAAAAGGAAAAGTTATGACCTTTTTCCTTATTTTTAGTATCGCTCACAAAACTTTTCTTTTCTCTTGATTTCCTTTTTTCAAAAAAAAAAGAAAAAGAAAAATCTTTTTGATGTTTTGAAACTTTATTTCAGTAAGCCCCTTTTTTTTTTTCTTTTTGACTTAGATTGTTGATGTTTTGTTCTTGCTGCAAGTGTTTGGAGCTTCTGGTTGCTACAGGCAAAAGGTTGAAGAAGATGATTTTTTTTTTTTTTTGGAAGAAAACAAAAATGTTTTCATGTTTTTTTAATCCGAATTCCTTTGATTTTTTCTTTTTTTTTTTAATGTGAGATTTTCTTATATCTGATTTTATGTTGTTGCAAACATCTAGAGTTTCTATTTTTCCCTTCCTGATCTTAGGTCTCGTGATCGCTCTAGAAAAAAGGTTGAAGATGACCTTTTCCCTTTTTTCTTCTTAATCTAAATTCTCTTTGCCTCTTTTCGGTGCTTGTAGTACATTATGGTTTATTGATTAGGGGATAGAAATAAATATTTGTTTCCGATGGTAAGTTATAGTTTGATATCGTATTTTGGATACCGCGTTTGTAAAATATACATAAAAAAAAATAAAAAAATTTGAAGTTTACCACTGCCGGTCAAATTCAGGTCTTGTAGTTTGATTGTAGTTTAAGGTTGGAGCTTCCGTTCTTTTCTAATTTGCATTTATTGTCCTTTTTCATTTCTTTCACTATTTTTAATTGATTATTGAATTCAACATTTTGGTACCTATGAAATGCTCTGCATCTTCTTAGAAAAAAAAAAAAAACACTGGGAAATACCTTTGCATTAGACCCTCCTTTCTTTAAATGGAAATTATCTCGGGATATCTATACAATTAAGAAACTTATCTAGATTGTATACATATGTTTCAAATTTTCTTAAGGCGTCAAATGTTATATAGTAGGAGTGCATACGTATGACTATAAAAAAGAAAGGGGTGTCAATATAATGTCCTAAGCTACTAGAGTGGCATATGTATTTTGGCCCCCTTTTTGGAAACACTATAATTCATGATGGATGCACATAGGGGGGACCAAAGGAGAGAATTGAACTTATTCATGAAGTTTTGCATTTTTTTTTTCTTTTTTGTCCCTTCTGTTTTACTGTAACGTCATATTTTTGTCTTCTTTTTTTTTTTCCATTAACTTTTTCTTATAATATAATGAAAACTTTACCCACCAAATATTTCTTCAGACACATTTCCCTTCAAATGATATACAACCTCTATACACCCCTTTCTTTTTCTTTTTTTTTTTCTGAAAAATAATAAATATATACGTATACATGCATGTATGGATGTGTGTGTGTATATATTTATATTGTAACTTCTTAAATCTTTCGAGTCATAGCTGGGATTATCTGGTTACAATTAGAGTTCTATATGATGTAGACATTGTATAAAGATAAATTTTGAATTAGATAATTTAGATCATGATGATGGTGGAGCATGCAAATTTAATCTTTGTGAGTCTGGGGGTGGAAACTGCTGATAAGTAGCAATGTTGGTGGACAGTTTTTGCTAATTATATGACAAAAGATGAATATTTTATAAGCTTGAATTTATGATTATTATTTTAAAGTATTTCCAAGGGGCAGCCATTTCTATTCTTTTTGTGAATATTTCACAGATACTTGTCTGTCTTTAGAATATGGTTTCCACCAAATGTCTTATTGGTAAACAACAAACAAATGTTACCAGTCATATTCATCAACATCAATTTGTCTTCTTTTTTTTTTTTTTAATTTCTTAGTGTCCTGATTTATGTCTAAAAAAATAACTAAATAAAAATACACATTCATCATCTCTAATTGGCTATCTTTGTGGAAGAAGCAATGATTTTCCATCCACCCTTACCTTTTTTCCTTTTCTTTTTCTTAGAATAATAATTAATGTTTTCTTTTCTTCACGTTCTCTTCTTCTTCTTCTTCTTTAATAACACCCTCCTCCCTTTCAGTACACTTTGATCTAGGACAGACTTACTACAAAGAAATAGATTCCACTTGGCTTGATCTCACGTCAGCCAAGCAGTTAATCCCTCGGGAAAGGTTTTCTTACTACTAAAGCAAAACGTCCTACTCTGCTAGTAAAGACAACGACTACGGCCCAAGAGTCTAAGAGCGACCCATCCCAAACCATTGATGGCGTCCGCCAAAAAATTTTGTTCACTCGTCATGGAGGATGAGTAGCGAAGGTTCCTTCTCACAGCTACAACTGGACAGATAGTCTTTCAAGGGGATTCGTTCTAGATGAATGCTAAGCTTTAAGGATGAAAGGCTCTCTTAAGTTCATTGTCTCTAAAGTAATCCCCGAGCCTAAAACAATGGTGAATGCAGAATCAATGTGCTTGGCTTCAAGATCTAGAGAAAGGAGTTACCCCTACCTTCAACTTAGTTTATAATTTTGAAGCAGACTATGCTTGATTGGAATTCATGCGTGCGGCATATGACAAAACATTCGAATTATATTCAACGATTAAAGAAAGTTAGGATCTTCGATGCTATTTCTATGTCCGCCAAGTTTAATTTTCCTAAGATAGAGGATATAAAATATTAACAGGCCATATAAACCAAGTGGAGTATTTAAACTCACACTTTTATTGCTACATAGGGGGAATTTGCACCAACCCTAGAAGATGTCTTTCTCCCACTAAAGCTTCAAAACTTTGGGAGGATGAACATTATGGCTCTACTAACTTCTCTCTAAGAATAAAAGTGCACTCGTTCCTCTACTAAATGCTGTCAAGCCTAGAAAACAAATCTACTTTCTCATCATGGATAGAAAATTTCTACTTTAACATTAATAATTAAAAAAAAAAAGATGATAACAAATTTTGGAGTGTAGACTACAACAATGAGTAAATATGGATCTATTTATTTTCATTATGCTATGACTCATGCATATAAATAATTTAATGTGTTGCATTAATGCAAGAATGAGCTTGCAACATCCATTGCTCTAAACTTATCCATGTACAACTTTACTTGTGGTCTTAAGGATAGAGTCATCCTACAGTTATTTCCACTAGCGACATACTGTAGAAGGAAAATGTTTTCAATTGGAACTCTTTACTTAAGTTCATTATATTGTCGAGACTCATGCCATTATGTTGTGGTTCACTCAATGCGTCGTTACATAGCATTATGCTTTGTGGACATAATATCTCTCTAAATCTTCTTCTATGAAAGGTTCAAAAGGCACTTTCATTCTCCTAACATACATAGAAACTCTAACTTAAATGAACCATGATCTTAGGCATGGATCATGAAACATCACCAAAGTGCACTACATTACCTTATTGATTCTATAGATGAACTTTTGTTTTGTTCATATTTAGAGAAAATTTCTGGGTATCAAACATGTAGTGGACATTATCCAA
Source organism: Lumnitzera racemosa (assembly GCA_024138005.1). Classification (NCBI taxonomy): domain Eukaryota; kingdom Viridiplantae; phylum Streptophyta; class Magnoliopsida; order Myrtales; family Combretaceae; genus Lumnitzera; species Lumnitzera racemosa. The sequence goes on from JAMXBC010000012.1 coordinate 57,779,485, forward strand.
CTAGCACACAATACTACATTTCTTTAGAAGATTGGAAGAACTTATGACTTTCATAAACTAGTTTTCTTTGGTGGTGTACCCTAGGGAGTCTTCCATCACCACTTGATATCAAAAGTTTAAGTGATAACATCCTAAAACCAAGAGTTGTTATCTATTCTTCACTTCAGGTGGCATGTCAATTTGGATTTGATCAAAGTGTTTCTTAAATAAGAGTACCTATTATAAATTTTAAGTCTTGCTATGAGCTTATATCACCGATGGATGTTAAGGTGATCTACCCTAACATCAATTAATTCTACTTCCCTTCATTAAATCACAATGGATCACTCTACCAACTGGACACCTACTAGGGCAAATTGTGTAAAAAGATTTTAAGATTTTGCATTTAGTTTAGAACAAAAGCCTTTAGGTGAGGCTATCATCTACAAGACTTCCAAGATCAAATAAAGCCAATGAGAAGCAAGACAGATAACATCATACATGCTAAGAATAAACCTGCCTCTTCTAAACAGGTAGAAAAAAAAAAAGAAATCACCTAAGTGTTCTATTTATCTTTCATTGATTGAGGATCAAAACAACTCAAATCGTACATGCATTCAAGAGTCATTACATATGTATGTGTATGTGTGTATGTGTGTTTAGGATGTCAACATAAAGTAAGGAAGTCTATCTACTATTCATTCTTACTATCCCCCAAGTAGCACTTCGGGGACTAACCTCCTTCCTTCTTAATTAACTTAAACCAATCCTTTAGATTGCTATGAAAAATACCATCTAACCAACCCTAGCATATAGAAAAGAAAAAGAGGAGAAGAACAAGTTTTTCTTTTTTTTTCTTTTTCATTTTAGTTCAGTTCAATCTAATTCTCAAGGAATCTTAGTCCATAAGTTATAGAGGATAGTGATAAGGAATTATTGATTTTGTGGAGTCCTTGAAGAAGTATGATCATGCTAATAATGGAACCAATTGATTATGTTGAATTAGTATACATTGAAGTAGATGCATATGCAAAATGTATTACTGAGACTCCAAGGTTAATGCCTAATACAAATGTGGCTCTTCAAACCCTTGTAGAAGCCTTACTACATGAGGATATTCAAGGTAAGGACATTCCTCTACAGATAACTGACTCTCCTGGTGCACTACCTTTCATTACACCTTAGATTCATCCTTCTCCCTTGGTTACTGACATGTCTCATTAAAACAAGGAAGCAACTCTTACTATGGACATTGATTTGGAGGAGACAATAGGATTTCATGGATTTGATGTGCCTTCACTTCTCATATAGCTACTAGAAAGACAATACGCTCTTGAAGGAGAATTTTAAGTAGATCACCATTAATCCCTGCTCTATTATGTACTAGTATGACGGTTATGCAAGGTGAAGTAATGTTACTCATGAGTGCATCTTAGAGTTCCTTAGCAAGGAAGGATTATAAATTACTCATTACCACCTATGAAGCATATGATGGTCACAAAATCTCAAAAGTAATGAAGTACCAAGACCTTAATAAGACTCAAAATTAGGAATGAGGTTGTAGAATTCTAATAAAGAGATAAAGCTCTTAGTGTTGAAATAGAAAATATTCTTAATAATGTTAAGAATGCCAATGGTAAACTAGTGGATGAAAAACTTATGTAATCCCTCATTTATAATTACTAATAAATAAATGATGGAAATGTTTTTGTTTCTTTTTTTTTATTTTGCATACTTTATTATCATCATTGGAGCTTTCTTTGAAACGAATGATGAATTCGCATGCAAATAGGTGAATATAATGAAAATATTTTTTATTTTTTATTTTTTTTAATTCCTAGGGGTATATGTCATTTTTAGAAAAAATCATACATAAATCATTACCATCATAGAGCCACTTTAACACTAAGTAGCTTAAGATCACTTCAAATTCTCTTCTTTAGTTTATTATTCATTTTATATTCTTTTTTAAACAAATATAACATTTATAAGTTACTGAAAAGCGATGATTCTATTGAATGGGTGCAATAGTTTGTAAAATAATTGCTTCAATTTGTTAAAAATGACCTTGATTTAATCTTAAAGTCTACAATAAAAGGCATTATGGCTATCAAGCCTACTATAGAGTCACTTTAACCTAACACTATTGAGATTGCTTTGATCTCTTTGGTGAAATTCACAAAAGGGCATTACACTTGCTGTGAATTGAAATTCAAATGCTTTTACTAAACAACGGCAATTGCTATAACTTGATCGCTTCAATTAGCCATGAGTAAGGTCGCTTTTTCTTTGAATTATATGGAAAGGAGTTACGATTGCTAAGCCTATTATAGGGATCACTTTAAGCCATCACAGTCGAGATTACTTTAATCTCATCAATTGTAAAGAATTTTTGGAAGGACAAAATGTCAACCACCTACTTAAGAGCAAAGCAAATACTAAGTGTTAGCAAGTACTATGTTAAGATCACTTTGATCTTTCACTACTGAGGTCACTTTAACCCCTAAATTTGTATTAAGGCATTGTGATTGCTAAGCCTACTATTACATTGCTTCAATCCATAGTTAAGATCATTTCAACCTCATCATAGAAAAAAGAACATAAAAGAAATAAGAATAGGAATAGAGTAAATAATAACTCGTTTCATTTCATTAAGTTAACAGTGCATGGATGATTACACATGAACTTTTTCAATATACTAGAAGTTAATTGGATCAATTAACTTATAGGTCTTAAGATTATGAAGTTTATAGTATCCACTTTCATAGACTTCATTATAAAGGGGCCTTCCCATTTAAGAGTAAACTTCAAAGCCAGGAAGCCCTTTCAAATTTGTTTAGCTATACGGGGAATAATGTCACCTTGCGATGGACTGCTGACCTTTAACCCTCTTACTCACACGTATACCTCTGAGGCCTTTAGTCTCTCGCTAGAAGAATTCTCTCTCATTAACCTATTGAGAACGAAACACGGTATATAAAAGAATAGTAGGCGAACTTCTTGAAAACCCAACTCAGATGCACCATACTTTGTTCTAATCCTTGTACCATCACCAACCACTTGTGTACTAAGGCCAACTAACCGAGTACCAAGGTCAAGGTCAATACATATTAAGCCTTACTCCAACCCATTAGAATTTCATGTACCGAGACCAACCTACCAAGTGTTGAGACTGAGGCCCCCGTACGCTAGGCCCTTCCCTTTTAACCTATTGAACAGTAACATCCCTTATTCATCCCAGCAATTCCAGTTGCTACCCATCTACAAGCACCACATCAAGAACCCAACTCAACTGCTATACCCAAAGATTCCCTAGTATAAACTATTAACAAGCTGCCAACTGTCTGTCACTTTTTCTGACATTGTACTATTTTTCCATTTTCATCATTTGTTCCATTTACCCCTTGTGTATATACTAGGAATCCCTTTCTTCTTTATCCTTTTTTGTAATTTTCCTTATTTGTAATGTTAGCCTTGTGACTTACTATAAATAGCCCCTTTTCATTGTAGCCAAAATATCTTACATTCCTCTTAGATATTAAATATAATTATTCTTGTGAGATATTCCTCTCCAAGTACAATCTCTTCACACTCTTCTCTAATCTTACTGAGTAGCTCAAGATTAGTTGCTGGTAGACCTTAACATTAGCTTGTATATCATATCAAGCAAAATGTTGAGTTGTGTTGTGCTCGCTAGTAAGTTACATCCTCCAAGTAGCTTTACTTAAGCTACTATGTTGTGTTTGCCGACCACTCCACCCTATTTTTGTTCAATCTCTTAAATGACCCATCCAGTTCCCATTCCTTATGATAAGTCCTAGTAATTATTGAGCTCTTAAGCACATCATATAATCATGGTATCAAAGCTTAAGGTTGCAACTAAAAGACTACAATAAAGTAGTTCCTACTAGTATACTATTTCGTTATACTCAGTTTTCCACTAAAAGGATAAATCAATTCTACAGTTTATTGTTTGATTCATATTTCTAAGTGTGTGTGGGAATTTCTTGTATGAGGAACATTTTCTAAAGCTTTGTATTTAGAATGTTGAACCTTAGTGTTTAAGGAGATATTAACAATGCAAAGAGTGATCTCATGGTCATGGTCATACTAACCAACAAACCCTACATACTACTAATGACCAGATTCAAGAGCTTGCTACAATTGTGGCCAATTTGACTATCTCTATGCAAAGGGTCTTAGAGACTATACCTCAAGAAAGAATTGTTGTTGAGCAAGGTCAATAGGTGAGAGAAAGGCTAAGAAGCAAGATAGATGAGCAACAAGCACCAAAGCCAATTCATATGAACCAAACTCTACCCCCGACGTACTGATAAAGCTGCCAGAAGGAGACTAGAGTTGGATAAAGTTGAGGAGTACAATGAGGAGGAGCAATACAATGGCATCAAGGAGCGTGAGCTGAGAGCTCCTAGAAGAGCCGAACATCTCAATGTGCAAATTCCAAGCTATAAAGGGTCTAGTAGTAATGAAGACTACTTAGACTATGAGGAGAAAATTGAAAAGATATTTTGACGTTTATGACTATGAGGATGTTGTTCGTATTAGAGTAGTTACACTAAAGTTTTCAAGATATGCAGCAATATAGAGGAGAAGCTGTAGAATATGCACTAGAGAGCTCGACAAGAGATCCAAACGTGGAATGAAATGAAGAGAGTTCTAAGGAGTAGGTTTGCTCTAGAATACTATGAATAAGACACATTCCGATGACTCCAAGATTTGAGGCAAGGCAATAGATCAGTAGATGAATATGTTCGAGAATTCTAATTGCTAATAATCCGATGTGATGTCAACAAACCTAAGACCTGACTAGTAGTATGGTTCATTTCTAGGCTTAAAATTGAGATTGGCCACATAATGGAGCTACAAAGTCTTAAGACTCTAAATGAGGCTATTCGAGTGGCACAAAGGGTCAAAAGTTAAAGGCAAAGCTAGATTAGCCCAATATAGAGCAGTCGATCAAGATTACCAACCCGAAGTGGAATGCCAAGTCGACCTGGAAATGACCAAACAATTTCAAGGTGGACCATCGAGGACAGGTACAAAGCTGACTAGAAGATGGCTGATGTAAGGGCAAGGCTACGAAGCCTAAGGGGTGAAGAGACAAAGGATAGAGCTTAAGGAGGAAAACCTGAGAAATCAAATGTTTCAAATGTCTTGGCTATGGATACTTAGATAGCTAATGTCTAAACTGACATGTCATGACCATTAAAAGAGACAAGCCCCAATTCAAAGTAAAGAGTGCTGATGAATGAAAGGATGAAGAGGGAGTTGATCAGGTGCTAGAAGGATTTCTAGAAGATTCCAATACCGTAACCTTACTTGAATAGGGCCAAGTACTATTTCATCATTGAAAGATCTCTTCGTACCTTTATGGCCAATGAGAATGAGCAAAGGGAGAACCTCTTCCATACAAATTGCCAAGTGAATGGAAAACTATGCACATTGATCATTGATGGGAGAAGATGTACCAATATCATAGCACAAGGAGTAGTCAAGGCCCTAAAGTTACCGACCTACCCATACCTTAAGCCATACAAGATTCATTGGTTAAATGAGAAGGGAGGTTTACCAATTGCTGACCAAGTTAGAGCGCCCATTGTTGCTGGTGATAGGTACAAGGATTAGGTGCTATGTGACATCCTTCTTATGTGCGCTTCACACATCTTACTTAATCGACCTTAGCTATTCGATTTGAGAGTATTGCATAATGGATATAAGAACACCTATATGTTCTAAAAGGATGGGAAGAAGGTTATACTAACCCTAATGAGCCCTAAGGAAGTACAGGAGTCATAAGAGAAGATTGTCCGATCTCTACAATAGAAGTCCTTAGTGATTTCCCATGCCCAATTTTCCCGAGAAGTTAAGGTAGAAGAGATTATGCTCCTATTAGTTAAGGAACTCCTAAAGTTAGGGGAAGCATGAAGCTTACCTGTCAAAGTGCAAGTACTACTACAAGGTTATGTTAACCTCTTTCCTACTGAGATACCAAGAGGTTTGCTACCATCAAAGGTATAGAACATTGTATTAACCTTCAGCCGAGAGCTGCTCTTCCAAATAGACCCGCTAATAAGCTCAATCTCGAACAGGCAACTGAGCTAAAGAAACAAGTAAACGAGTTAGTGGATCACGAACATGTCTAAGAAAGCATGAGCCTATATGCCTTCCTAACTGTCCTAATGCAGAAGAAAGATGGCACTTAGAGAATGTGTGTTGATAGTCGACCATCAACAAAATTACTATTAAGTGCCGATATCTGATCCCGGGATTAGATGATATGCTTAATGAGTTGCATGGTGCCTATATCTTTTCAAACATCAATATGAAGAGTGTCTATCATCAAATATGGATGAGACTTAGATATGAATGAAAGACAACCTTCAAAACAAGGGATAGTCTATTCAAGCAGATGATGAAGTCATTTGGTTTAACAAACGCACCGAGCATTTTTATGCAACCCATGAATCACGCCTTGAGAACATTAATTGGTAAATGCATTGTAGTGTACTTCAACGACATTTTGGTCTACAGTACCGACCTTATTTCTCATGTTAGACATTTAAGATCAATGTTTGATATCCTCTATGGCAAGAAACTATTCGACAATATTAAAAAACGTGTATTTTACCTGAGTAAGGTTGTATTCCTTGGATATGTGGTTGTAAAATATCTCTCATGTATTTTGATGATAATAAGAAGAGAAGAATGCTAATGAACCATAAAAAATATAGGTATTTAGAAGTGTTCTCAGAAAGTTTAAAATTACAAATTAACAATGATTCAGAAAGTTATTTAGAAGGTCTAAATTATTTAACAAAGGAGAAAATTCTAAAAATATCTGAAGATGCTTCACAATCGTTGTTATGAGAAGAATCGATACAGTATTTCAAATTCTTGTTCAAAGACTTTAAAGAAAAGAAGACTTATACTCTTTAGAAGGTTATTTAGATAGTTAGTCTAGAAGAATATCATAGAAAATTAATTTACATCAAATTTGAAGAAAATGAGGCCTAACTCCACTAGATTGGGTTTATTAAGGAAATGCACTTAATTCCATTTCACTAAAGATAAAATTAAGAATCCATAAGGATTATTTAAGTAAACACATCTTTGGATAAATCAAGATGTACACAAATTGATAAAGATAAGATTGGTTTCAGATTTTGTAGGATTTCATTTTCTAAGATTGAAGCTGATCTAGAAACTATTGGTTAAGTGTATCTTTTCGTAAATTTTCAAATCCAAAGTCTATCTGGAAGTTGTTACCAAGCTTAGAGAATCATATTAAAAATTCAAAATTACTTAGATCTTCTCCAAAATATCCTTGAATGATATAGGCATTGAAAAAGGATAAACATAAGTTTAAGATAATTCCCATCATCTTCTAGCCGTTGGAAGACTTCAGTAGAAAAGAAAAAGTGATTCAAAATATTAGACATGAATTTTGAAGCAAAAGATTACATATACGTTATACCTGAAATGAGAGCTATTTTCTATTATCTGAAAGAGTACAGAACGTAGTTCAGATACTTCTCCAAAAAGTTGAATTGAAGCAGATTTTTCATCCATCATTACTTATGTTTTCATCCGAAATCCTTTTGAGTTTCATATTGTTATTTGCAATTATTTTCCTATAAAAATTTGTTTATTATTCAAAGTAGAGCAAAGATAGATTGTATTATAGAGATCTATATTAGCTTACATTGAAGAAAGGTTAGATAGACAAAGTAAAGTATAGGTTATGTATGGTAGTTACTTGTAAACTTCTTATGATCTTGTTATAATGGATCAAGTGAAACAGCACCAGTGAAGTAGACCAAGTCCCCAATAGTTGAGCCGGAACTAGTGAAGTTGATCGAGTCCCCAATAGTTGAGCCAAAATAGAGTAGTAAGTAGAAGGCCGAAGCTCTATAAATCCTCAGCTTAACATTCTCTTTCCTTATCTTTTTAGTTTACATTATTTAACTGTGTCGATTAGTTATTTATTGAATTATTAAAATATTACTGTTCACCATTTTAAGTTATTAAGAGGGATAGTTTTCTTATATCAAAAAAGTTTTCAAAAATTTAAAGATATCAATTCACCACCCCACCCCGTCTCCCCCACCCCCCCCCCCCTCCCCTCCTTCCCCTTCTTGATATCTTGTATGGGACTAATAGTTATTTCAAATGAAGGAGTCCAAGTTGATGACGAGAAAGTCCAAGCTATCCTTGAGTGGCGACACGAACTAGCGCTACCGAAGTGAGGAGTTTTCATACTCTAGCTTCATTCTCTTGAAGATTCATTCAGAACTTCAGTTCCATAATTGTTGCACTAATTGAGCTAACCAGGAAAAACTCTTAAGTTCAAGAAGTTAAAGAAAGCTCAAAAAAGCTTTGATAAGATAAAGTCCAAGTTGACATCAACCCTAGTACTTACCCTGTCAGATTTTGAGAAAGTTTTTGAAGTAGAATGTGATGCATCAAGAGTCGGCATTGATGCTATTCTTATGCAAGAGCACCAATCAATCGCCTATTTTAACAAGAAACTTAGATGAGCTATCCTAAATTACTTGGAATATGATAAGGAGTTCTATGCCCTTATCTGATCATTATACAAATGGCAACACTACTTGTTGCTGCTAAGAGAATTCATCATCTACTCTGATAATGAATCTCTCAAATATTTTTGAAGGTAACAAAAACTTTCTCAACATCATGCCAATTAGGTTGAATTCCTAGAGTCTTTTTACGACGTCATCCAGTATAAGAAGAGAAGCACCAATATTGTAGCTAATACTCTTTCTCGTCGAATATCCTTATTATGGCATTGTAAGCCAACGTACTTAGATTTGGCAGCCTACCTAATCAGTATGATCATGATTCGTATTTTAGGCCCTTAAGAGCAAAGTGCAACGTTAGAGGAGTTATGAATGGATTCTATTTGAGCAAAGGGTATCTAATGAAGGGAAAATGAGTTTATTTGCCAAGTGATTCAACTAAAGAGCTATACATTTGAGAAGTTCATGTTGGAGGTTTAGTCGGCCACTTTAAAGACAAGAGAACGATTGAGATGTTGAGAGACCATTTCTATTAGCCTAAGATAATGAAAGATCTATGCCAAGTTCTTAAGAGGTGTAAGGTGTCTAAACATGTAAAGGGGAGAAAGGAGTTGTATGGAGAATACGTACCTCTACCTATACCTAAACGACTATGGACCAATCTAAGTATAGATTTCATGCTTAAACTACCTCGAACTTTTAGAAGGCATGACTTTATTATGGTAGTGGTCGATTAGTTCAACAAAATGAGCCACTAACCTCTTTTTATGGGAGATTGTATGGCTATATAGAGTACTAAGAAGTATTATGTTGATCATGACTTGAAGTTCATTAGCTTCTTCTGGAAAACACTATGAAAGAAGCCCAACACTAAGCTCATGTTTAGTACTTCTTGCTACTCATAAATAAATGACCAAACAGAAGTTGTAAACTAGATAATCGATAGCCTCCTTCAAGCTACTATTTGGTAAAATTAGCATGATTAGGATCTATGCCTACCTGTCATTGAGTTCGCTTACAATTGCTCAACTCATATCTCGATAGGAAGGTCACCATTTAAGGTCATCTACAAACTTAACCCAAACTTACCTTTAGATATGGCAATCAACCTAAGTACCCAAGAAGAAAGTCAATCCAACCTATAGCGCACTAAGGAGTTCCAAAAATTGCATCAGAAGGTTACCAAACAATTGGCTAAGACTGTAGCCTAACAAAAGGAACAGGGAAGCCAAGGAAGGAGGCAAGTCATTTATAGCCCTAAATACCTTGTTTGGATCCACCTCAGCAAAGAGTGTTTCCTAAGAAAAATGATGAACAAGTTATCCCCCAGGTTAAATAAACCTTTTAAGATCCTTAGGCACGTCAATGACAATGCATATAAGCTTAAGCTACCTAAAGGATACAACGTGTATCCTACTTTTAATGTCACTAACTTGATGCCCTATTTACTGGACAAAGAAGAAGATTAAGATTTGAGGGCAAATCTTCAATAACCCTAAGGAACCGATGGATTGCCTACCTCTAGCTCTCTTACTTACACATACCTCCAAGGCCTTTAGTCTTTCATAAGAAGAATTCTCTCTTATTAGCTTATAGAGAATGAAACATAGTATAAAGAAGAACAGTAGGTGAACTCCTTAAGAACCCAACTCAAATACACTCTGCTCTAGTCTAATCTTTGTGCCACCGTTGACCACTCATATGCCATGGCCCAACCCATAAGAATTTCATGTGCTAAGGCCAACCTGTCGAATATGGAAGCCAAGGCCCCTGTATGCTAGGTCCTTCCCTTTCAGCCTACTAAACGACAACATCCCTTATTCGTCCTAGCAATTCTAGATACTACCCATCTACAGTCACTACATCAAGAACCTAACTTAGTTATTGTGCCTAGAGATTCCCTAGTACAAACCCATTGACAAGCTGCCACTTATCTATCACTTTTTCTGACATTGTATTGTTTTTTCCTTTTTGTCATTTAGCTTATTTACCCCTTACGTACATACTAGTAATCACTTTCTTCTTTATCCTTTTTGTAATTTTCCTTATTTGTAATATTATCCTAGGAACTTATTATAAGTAACCTTTTTTCACTATAGCCGAAATATCTTACACTCCTCTCAAATATTGAATATACTTGTTTTTATGAAATATTCCTCTCTGAGTATAATCTCTTTATACTCTTATCTAATCTTGCTAACTAGCTCGAGATTAGTATCAAGTAGACCTTGACATTAGCTTATATGTCATATCAAGCAAAGTGTTGAGTCATATTGTGTTCGTTGGTGAGTTACATCCTCTTAGCAACTTTCCGTAAGCTTTTGTTTTGTGTTTGTTGACTGCTCCATCTCTCATCTAATGCTTCAAATGTAGCATCCAAAGCGTATCCAGCTCTAACTCAACATTTAGAGTAGAACATGCTGATGGTATAAGGACCTCTATTGGCACTATAACTTCAACTCCATATACTAAGGAAAATGGTATCACTTGCATAGGCATTCGTTCCGATGTTTGATAATCGCATAGCTTTAAAGGTAGCTTGTCATGCCATTCCTTCCTATTGTCATGTACCATCCGCCTGACCTTAATTAACGTTTGTTTGTTACTCCAACTTAACCATATCCATTTAAGTAATAAGGCATGCAAATGATGTGATTAGTATTATAACATTCAAGCAACCATCTCACATGTAAATTCATGATTGGAGTCCCATTGTTCATCAATACATGCTTTGGGATCTTAAATTAGCAAATAATATTTTCCTTGATAAATGTAGCTACTATAAGCCTAGTTTCAATCTTTAATAGGATAACTTTCACCCATTTTGTGAAACATTCAATGCCTACTAATATCTATATGCATCCCTAGAGGGTAGATGACCAATTAGGTCAAAGGCCCAAGTGTGGAATGGCCATGGAGTAGTTAAAACTAAAACTATGAAGTTCAAAGGTTAGAGCGTAAATCGTATTACTATGGAGAATAGGTACGAAACACATTTCTTAGCAAAGTTGAAGTTGTCATTTTCCATGGTTGGCCAATAATATCCTTTACCAAGTAGCTAGTTATTTAGCTTTCATGTACCTTGGTGCTCACCATAATCTCTCAAATGCAATCAAAATAACTTCACTCTCAAGCAGTGCCACATACCTCAATGTTGTCCTTCAAAAGGGATCTGATATAACTCATCACCTTGCAAGATGTACTTTTTCATTTTTCATATGGTCATCCTAGCATCTTGATTATCAATAGGTAAGACATTGCTCCTTAGGAAATTAATGTACGAGTGTCACCAATCTTCTACACTCAAAACAAATTTACATTATGCCTCATCAAGCACTAGAGAACAACTTGAGCAACTTGATTGGAGTTAGGATGCATCCTTAGACATGGATAGCCAATAATACCCTATAAGTTGTATTCGATTATACAAGGGATATCATGATATTCTTGTAGCTTTGCTAGATCTTTTGTAGATATACAACATAATGAAATTTCCTGATAAGCCCTTATGATACAAAGTACTATGGATGATAATAAAAGTTTTCAAAGTTGTCATAAAAGTTGCTTCAGGACTTACTAATTATACCTTCATAATATTATGCTAATCATTTGGCAACTCCTTATTACCTTCCATCAACTATAAAATAGTGCAAGGGATAATCCCCCTAGTGATTTTGCTACTAAACTCTTCATCTATATCCTACGTTAGGACCTTAGATGCCAACTTTGCTAAAGCATCAACATCTATTAGTAGATTGTTTAGTGAATCATATCTAATTGATTGAAATTTGGTAACTATTGTCTAAACTGTAGCTCTATAAGGGGCTAACATAGGCTCTTTCAACCCAAACTCTACGTTAGCTTATTTAATGAAAGGATTGGAATCACCTTTAATGCATACATGAGTCATACTTGTTTACCAAGCTGTCAGCAATTCAAGTAACACAACTTCATACTCGACTTCCTTATTTATGCGTTGAAAATTTAATTTAAAGGCTAAGGGGATCACTTAACCATTTGGGGATGTTGACATAACCCTAGCTCAACATCTGATACTCCCAGATGATCCATCAAATTGTAACAACCATTCCTTGCTAACTACCATATAAAAGCATCTTCATGAAAGTCTTTAGGATTAGTCTCAACACCTTTACCTTATCAGCACCAAGGAATTGAGCTAAAGGATCTACTAAATCTTATAACTTAATTGCTTTTAGAGTTGAAATAAGGATGTCAAATTCTCTAAGAAGTAACATCCACTTAGAAATTCTACTAAACAGAGCTAGCCATAACAATAAGTACTTGATGGGGTCAAAATTGGTCATTATGGTGACCTTATGTGCTAGAACTACTAACACAACTTTCGAGTGACAAATACCAATGCAAGGAAGTGTTTTTTATGCATATGGTAGTTAAATTCACTTTACGTGAAGTAACCTATTCAAGTAATGTACTAAACATTCGACACCATCTACTTCCTACGCTAGTAAGACTCTAATGGAGCTATTTGTGAATGTTAGGTACAAAATCATAGGTATTCCTTTTATTAGCATAGTCAGCACCTACAGAGAACCAAGTATTCACTTAAATCTTTGAAATGCCTCCTCTTATTCTAGACTACATTCAAATTAGGACTTATTTCTTCATCATTTGATGTATCAGATATATGATACTTTTCCCATGAATCCTTTTAACACCCTTGGATTTTTTATTATATCATGGATTGAATGGCTAAGACCTTAGATGGGTCAACATCAATACCCTTGCTATGCACAATAAAACCAAGGAACTTGCTTAATGAACCCTTAAAAACACACTTCAATGGGTTCATCCGTAGTTTGTAAACCTAACACCTTTCAAAAACTCTCCTTAGTTTATTGATATGATCAAACACCTTCCATGACATAATGACAATATCATCCACATAGTCTTCTATGTCATCATACATCATGTCATGGAAAATTGCATTCATTACCCTTTGGTAATTAGCTCCTACGTTTTTTAAACCAAATAGTATTAGAGTGTAATAGAGGCCCCTGAAAGGAGTCTAAGGCTATACATTTAGCGTCTCCTTTTGCCATCTTGATTTGATTATAACCGTTGAACCCATCCATAAAAGAAAATAACTCATGTCCAGCTATTGCATCAATAAATATGTTAATGTTTTATGAGAGGGAATTCGTCTTTAGGATACACTTTATTCAAGTCATGAAAGTTAACACATACTCATATCTGGCCATTTTTCTTCTTCACTTGTACTATATTAGCTAGCCAAATTAAGTGTCCAATTTGCTTGATAAAGCTAACTTACAATAATTTCTACATCTCAACTTTTATCTGTGTCTCGATCTCTAGGCAAAATATACGTTAGTGCTACTTGATGGGTTTGACTCTTGGAGCAATGTTAGCCGATGCATTATTAGGTCAAAATTTAATCATGGCATCTCACCAAATATCCTATTGGTCCTAGTGAACAATCAAGAAGAGAAGGTTCAATTGATTATTGCAAAATTTTAAAACTTAACCAACTTTTACTTCTTGATCTTCAAGAATAATGACCTATATTAAACTTATTCTTGATTCCTGGTATATCAAAAATATTAACAAATTTAGATCAAAGATTTGCATGCTAGAAAGAACTCAATACTTAATAATCTGATCTTTTAAATGGGTTTTCTATTCAATTAATTCTATGTGCTTCTGACCTTAAATTTAATCACATAGTAATCATCCTAATAAATCATATAATGCTAATGGGATACAAGTACTCCTATTAAATTATAGTATAGCATATTTCAATCCAGATTTCAATCCATCAAGGATTACATATAAGTGTGAATACTAATACTTATCCATTTCCTAATATCTAACCTAACAAACAAATTCAATCAATCATAGACAACAAACCTAAACTATTCTAATTAAAATAAAACAATGATAATTAAAATTAATCATGAATGCATAAACTCAATATTCATTTATTTGTCCCATTAGAACAACTATGCAATCTTTCAATCTCATTCTTATTTATTGGACCGTAGAAATTCCTAATTTAAGTTAATAAAAATTGCTTCTCAAATTAACTCTACTCAAATCACTTCTACAATAGCATATATCAAGATCACATTAAACTTTTGAATTCCACTATTAAGTAACGTTAAATTAAGAAAATTAAATAGCTAATTGCTTAGTCTATTTTGATTCCTTTTAATTACACTAATCGATTCATAATAGAATCTCATAAACTCTAAGGTGAATTATAACATTAAATCAATAGCTAGCAATACTAATTCAAAGATAATAAAGCATAGTGTAATTAGATCATAATAATAAGAAATCATAGATTGATAATAAGAAAGAAAATTAAACACATAGAGGTTGAGATTCACAATAATTGAATACTCAAAATAAACTGAAACAATGAAAAGGAATGAAAGAAAAGAAAGGAAGAAAACCTTACCCTAAGAGTGAATAGATGAATAAGTGATCATGTCTCTCTTAACTAATTATGGTTACAAGGCCTACTTATAGCTACAAGTGTAAGGCAACTTCTAGGGCTTTAAATCTTTCCAAAAATAAGGAGTTTCTGGTAGGTTAACGACTATTGGCCCAATTACTCACACTAGCCTCAGAAGCCTCCATTCCCTCACCTAAAGAATTCTCTCTCATCAACCCACCGACGACAAGAAACAATATGTAGAAGGAGGATGGCTGAATTCCTTGAGAGCTCCAATTAGTTATACCATGCTCTATTCGTTTTCGTGTGTTGATGCTAGCTATCCTTTATCCAAGGGCTCGATGCCGAGTAGTCTAACTTTCAGCTATTGAAAATCTCTTACCAAGTAATTAGAGATAGCCTCCTGGCCAAGTACTCCTCTTTTGGCATCCTTCCAAGTCTCACGGCATCCCTCCCTATCGCTGCAACATCTTGATTCCTTAGGCTTACTATCCTCAAAGCATCTTAGTACAAAGCTAATGTTGTACTGTCACTCGTCTTTTTCATCTAACATTATACTACTTTTCCATTTTTGTCTTTTGTCCTTTTTTACCCTTTTTAATATATACTAGGAATCCCGTTTTTATATATGTTTTTTTGTAATTCCTTATTTGTGATGTTGCCCTAAGAACTTACTATAAATAATCCCTTCTCCTTATAACCAAAATCGAATCTTACCTTATAGATATACATTTAATATACTATTCTTGTGAGATAGCCCTTTCTAAGTCCATTTCCCATACACTCTTATCTAATCTTACTGAATAACTTAGGATTAGTAGTGGGTGGACCTTGACATCAACTTGTATGTCATATCAAGTAAAGTATTAAGTCATGTTATGTTCATTGGTGTGTCATATCCTCTAAGCAGCTTCATGTCAACTATTCTAATCATTTCATAAACCTACTCACTCTACTTTCTTCTATATTTAAATGGACCCATTGGTTCAAATCTGCTACGATAAATCCTAGTAATAATTGAGCTCCTAGGCACATCATATAATCCTAATATTATAGCTTGAGGTTGTGACCGAGAGCTATGTGGTAATAGTCCATACTTGTTTGCTGTTCAAGGTACTCTACTTTCATTTGGAAGAATAGAGTAAGTTATAGTTCATACTTCATGTGGCATTTATGTGTGTGTATAAGGATTTCTTGTGTGGAGAGTATTTTCTAAAGCATCTTTTTGAGAATGTCAAATGCTAATATTCAGGGAAAGATTAACAATGCCGAAAGTGATGCTCATGGTTATGGTTAAGTTACATAACAAACACCATATACTACTGATGAGCAGATACAAAACCTTACTACTATTATAGCCAATTTAGTTATCTCAATAAATAGAGTCTTAGAAACTGGGCTGTATGAGAGAGTTGTTGAACAGGGCCAAGAGATAGGAGATAGGATAAGAAGGTAGGTGAATGAACGAGCACCAGAAGCCTTTCCTGTGAACTAAGCACCACCTCGTCATGCCAATAGAGTTATGAGAAGAAGGTTGGAGTTGGACAAAGTGGAAGAGTATGAAGAAGAAGAGAACTTGTATGTTAGGATTGATGAGCGTAAGTATAGAGCACCAAGAGGTGCCAAACACCTTAAGGTACAGATCCCGAGCTTCAACAGGTCTGGGAGTGCTGATGACTACCTGGATTAGAAAGAGAAGATCAAAAAGATATTCGACTTTTACGATTATGAAGATGTTTCCATATTCAAGTGGCTGCATTAGAATTTTTTGGATATACGGCATGCTGTGGAAGAAATTGCAAAATGTTCGCCTGAGGGCCTGATACAAAATGCAAATGTGGAATGAGATGAAAAGAGTTTTGAGAATTAGGTTCAATCTCGAACACTATAAGTAGGACACTTTCCAACATTTACAAGACTTAAGGCAGGGTAACCGATCAGGAGATGACTATGTCCAAGAGTTTCAATTACTCATGATCCAGTATGGTATCAATGAACCCGAGACATAAACTATCATAAGGTTCATTTCTAGACTAAGGACCAAGATTGGTAACATAATGGAACTACAAAGTCTTGCGACTCTAGACAGCCATCAAAGTAGCATAGAGAGTCGAAAGGTAGAGGTGGAACTAGGTTAGGCAAATGTCGAGTAACTGACCTATGTTACCAAATAGAAGCGACATGCCGAGCCTACTTGTGAATGACCGAACATCAAACAATTCCAAGATGGAATGTCGAAGGCAAGTGTTGAGCTAATTAAAAGAAGGCCGAGGTAAGATAAGGCCGAGGAACTTGAGATCTGAAAAACCAAGGTTGGAGCTCTAGAAGAAAGACTTAAGAAACCAAATGCTTTAAATGTCTTGGTTATAGCCATGTGGCTAGTCAATGTCTGAACTGCCAAGTCATAATCATAAAGAAAGATAAGCCCCAATTTGAAGAAGAAAGTATAAGCGAAGGAGAGGAAGAGATGGGAGTTGAACAAACACTAGAAGAGTTTCAAGAAGACCCTAATGTCGAGACACATCCTGAAGGCAGTGTCGAATATTGTCGTATCGTTCAACAGTCCCTTAGTGCTTTTGTAGCTAATTAGGATGAGCAAAGAAAGAACCTCTTCCATTCAAATTACTGAGTGAATAGTAAGCTATGCGCCTTGATCATTGACGAAGGGAGTTATACCAATGTCATAGCATAAGGAATAGTCAAAGCCATGAAATTGCCAACCCTCCCATATCCTAAGCTATACAAGATTTACTGACTGCATGATAAAGGAGGCTTACATGTTGCCAAGCAAGTTAAAGTACCAATTATCATTAGTGATAGGTATAGGGACAAGGTGTTATGTGATGTCCTTCCAATGTGTGCTTCTCACATTTTACTCAATCAACCATGGTTGTTTGACTTAAGAGTATTACATGATGGGTATAGAAACATCTACATGTTCCAGAAGGACAAGAAGAAAATTATATTGACACCCATGAGTCCCAAAAAAGTATAAGAAGCCCAAAAGAAGGTTGTTAGATCATTGCAATGTAACTCCTTAGTGCTTTCCTGAGCTCAATTTGCCTAAGAAGTCAAGGCTGAAGACTATGTGTTCCTTTTAGTCTGGAGACTCTTAAAAGTGAGAGAAGCCAAAAGCTTACCTACCGAGGTGCTGCAACTACTTCATGACTATGCCGAAACATTTCCTGTTGAGATGCCGAAAGGATTACCTCTTTTAAGAGGTATTGAGCATTGTATTGACCTCCAACCAGAAGTTGTCTTACCTAACTGACCCACTTTCAAGCTCAATCTTAAGTAGGCAGCTGAGCTAAAGAAACAAGTGGATAAGTTAGTAGACCGCGGATACGTACGAAAGAATATGAGCCCATGTGTCATACCAGTCGTACTAGTACCACAGAAAGATGGGTTATAGAGAATGTGCATTAACAACCGTACCATCAATAAAATACTATTAATTACTGATATTCGATCCCACAATTGGATGATATGCTCGATGAGTTACATGGTACATGCATCTTTTCAAAAATAGATTTGAAGAGTGGCTACCACCAAATACAAATGAGACCAAGAGATGAATGGAAGATGACCCTAAGACATAAGATGGCCTATTCGAATGGATGGTGATGCTGTTTAGTCTAACGAATGCATCGAATACTTTTATGCGGCTCACGAATCATATACTAGGGGCTTTGATTGGCAAATGTATTGTAGTTTACTTTGATAACATTCTCGTCTACACTGTCAACCTCATCACCCATGCTGAACATTTAAGATTGGTGTTTGACATCTTCTCTACCGAGAGATTACTTAGTAACCTAAACAAATGTGTGTTCTATCAAAGCGAGGTTGTATTCCTTAGATATGTTGTTTCAAGAGAGGAAGTTCAAGTTGATGACAAGAAAATTAGAGCTATTCTTAAGGAGCCTACGCCAATTAGTGCTAATGAAGTCAGGAGCTTCCATAGTCTAGCTTCGTTCTACCGAATATTCATTCGGAACTTTAGCTCCATAATAGTACCCTTAACTAAAGTGACCTAGAAGAATTCCAAGTTTAGGTGGTCGGAAAAAGCTTAGAAAAGTTTTGACGATATAAAATCTAAACTAATGTTTTCCCCAGTACTCGCCCAACCAAATTTCAAGAAGGTATTTGAGGTGGAATATGATACGTCTGGAGATGGCATTAGTGCTATCTTCATGCAAGAACGTCGACCCATTTCCTACTTCAGTGAAAAACTCAAAAGAGCTACCCAAAACTACTCGGCCTATGATAAAGAGTTCTATGCCCTTATCCGAACACTGCAGAACTAGCAGCATTACCTATTAGTTAGAGAATTCATCATCTACTTTGATCATGAGTCTCTTAAGCACCTCCAAGGATAACAAAAGCTTTCTCAGCCTCATGCCAAATGGGTCAAGTTCTTGGAGACCTTTTGCTATGTCATCAGATATAAGAAGTGGAGCACCAATACTATAGCTGATGCTCTTTCTCATCATCATGCCCTCATCACTACATTACAAGCTAAGGTGTTAGGATTTAGTACCCTACCTGATCAGTTTGAGCACAATCAGTATTTTGGGCCCTTAGTGGTCAAGTGCAATATTAAAGGAGCTGAAGATGGGCTCTACTTGAATCAAGGGTTCCTGATGAAGAGCAAGCGAGTTTGTGTACCGGTAATTCAGCAAGAGAGCTACTCATTCAAGAAGCTCATGTTGGGGGTTTGGTCGGTCATTTTAAAGAAAAAAGGACAATTGAGATAGTGAAAGAACATTTTTACTAGCTTAAGATGATGAAGGATGTACGCTGAATACTTGAGAAGTGCGAGGTATATAAACATGCAAAGGGAAAGAGAGAGCCCTATGGAAAGTATATACCCTTACCTATCCCAAAGCAGCTATAAATCGACCTAAGCATGGATTTCATGCTTAGCCTTCCCCGAATACGAAGAAAACATGACTTAATCATGGTAGTGGTCAATTAGTTCAGTAAAATGGCTCATTTCATTCCCTACCACAAAACTAACGATGTTTTATTCGTCACTAACCTCTTTCTATAGGAAATTATATAACTGCACAGAGTGCCAAAGAGTGTTGTGTCTAACCGTAACTCAAAGTTCACAACCTCCTTTTAGAAGACCCTATGGAAGAAGCTCGAAACTAAGCTTATGTTCAGTACTTCTTGTCGCCCCCAGACAGATGGCCAAAATAAAGTCATGAGTAGAACTGTCGATAACCTCCTGTGAGCAACTGTTGGGAAGAATTTGCATGATTGGGATTTATGCCTGCCTGTTATTGAATTTGCCTACAACCACTCAGCTCACAACTGGACTAGAATATCACTATTTGAGGTCGTTTATGGACTTAACCCAAACTTACCTTTGGATTTGATTTGCAATTCCACTACATAAGGGGAAAGCTAATCCGGCCTACAATGTGCCAAGGAATTCCAAAAGTTACACCAAAAGGTTGCTGAACAACTAGCCAAAATTGTAACCTGACAAAAGGAAGTCAAAAGCCGAGGAAAGAGACGAGTCGTTTGTACCCCTGGAGACCTTATCTAGATCCATCTTACCATGGAACACTTCCCAGGTAAGAGGATGAATAAGCTATCTCCTAGAATAGATAGATCTTATAAGATCCTTAGGCACATTAATGATAATGCCTATGAGGTTAAACTATCCGAAAGGTACGGTGTATCTACTACATTCAATGTCACCAACCTAACTCCCTATTTACCAAATGACTAAAAAGACTATGATTTAAAGGCAAATCTCCAACAACCCCGAGAGCTGGTAGGTTACCAACCACTAGCTGAGCCAGCACGCCCGCTTCAGAGGCCTCCAGTCCCTCACCCAAAGAATTTTCTCTCATCAACCTGCCAATGATGAGAAATAATATGCAAAAGGAAGGTGGCTGAATTCCCTAAGAGCTTTGAGTAGTTATACCATGCTCTGTTTGTTCTCGTATACCAATACTGACTATCCCTTGTCCAAGGTCTTAGTGCTGAATGGTTTGACTTTCAACTGTCGAGAGTCTCCTGTTGAGTAATGGGAGAAAGCCTCCTAATTAAGTACTATCTTAGCATCCTACCAACTCTCATAGCATCCCTCCCCATCTTGGCCTCCCTATCGCCATAACATCTTGATTCCTCATGCCTACTATACTCAAAGCATCTTAGTACGAAGCTAATGTTACACTGTCACCTATCCTTTTCATCTAACATTGTACTACTTTTCCATTTTTTTTCTTTTGTCCTTTTTAACCTTTTTCATATGTACTAGGAATCCCTTTTTTTAATATGCCTTTTTATAATTTCCTTATTTGTAATGTTACCTTGGGTACTTACTATAAATAATACCTTCTCCTTGTAGTTGAAATCAAATCTTACCTTACAAATATACATTAAATATATTATTCTTGTGAGACAACCCTCTTCAAGTCCATTTCCCATACACTCTTATCAAATCTTACCGAGTAGCTCAGGATTAGTGGCAAGTGGACCTTGACATCAACTTATGTGTCATATCAAGTGAAGTATCAAGTCAAGTTATGCTCATTAGTGTGTCATATCTTTCGAGGAACTTCATATCAGCTACTCTAATCAGTTTGTAGACCTACTCACTTTAGTATTTTTTATATTTCGAAGGACCCATTAGTTCAAATTTGCTACGGTAAGTCTTAGTAATAACTGAGCTTCTAAGCACATCAATTTCACAAAGTATAATATATTCACATTGTAAGTTCATGGCTATGATTCTTAGGCATGATCTTTATCTACTCAACAACTGTCAATTAGTGAAATAAGAGGTTCACACCCACGGTTCATGCTCATGATTTCGCCCTGATTCTCTTTCATCATCAATTCTTTTTTATTTTCTTACTCTTTTGGGTGCAATATCAATTCATGGTCCTTATTCTTTGGTGATGATCCTTTTCTAGGCTTTCTAACTCATAAAAATCATCTTTAGATCATCTAAACTTGATCAAATTCTTCAAATCCATCAAACAAAGCCTAAAATCAAAATAAAATTCAATTAAGCAACAAAATTACTAAAAATGCCACAAAATACATAAACATATAATCAAAATAACTCATAAAAATGTATAATCCAGTGTTTATCAAATGCACAAACACTCAAGCAATTAAGCAATATATTACATAAACAGGAAAATTACAAGTAATTAAAAAAGTAGTAGGGTCAAAAAATTAAGCAAGCATATATAGTGGTTCCACCTTATGTGTTAGTCCATTCTTCTAACTCATGGCCAGGGATATGGTTATCCATATTGTACTTTCTACTATTTAAAGAAAACTTTACACAAAGGTCAACAACTCCCATGATCCTACCATACCTCTAAGTCGCAAGTCTAGAGAATCTTCGTCTAAAGTTCTCTCAAATAGCCACACACTAATTTTTAGAGAGATGAGTAACCCCTTTGAGGATTACAATGGATTTCCTCACATTTTCTGCAATTGGTCAGCAATATCAAATCCTAAGCTATGAGCTTTTCTCTCAAATTAGATAAACATGTCTAAACTCAACTAAAGAATTTCACATCACGTAAACTTGTATATCTCTTAAAAATTTTCTTTCTTTTTCTTCTTATACGTTACTCAAGTAATTAATCACTTCATCCTTAAATAATTGTGGCTTTAACATTCAAGTGCTCTTAATAAAGTAATGGTCATTGTATAGCCATTGCTTCTTCAAATCTTTATGATCTTCTTTCTTTATTGTCATAGATGATATGCTTATCCGTCATGT
The DNA here is from genome assembly GCA_024138005.1 of Lumnitzera racemosa. Classification (NCBI taxonomy): domain Eukaryota; kingdom Viridiplantae; phylum Streptophyta; class Magnoliopsida; order Myrtales; family Combretaceae; genus Lumnitzera; species Lumnitzera racemosa. Next base: position 57,802,244 of record JAMXBC010000012.1, read on the forward strand.
GATACTTTCCTAATAGTTGCTTCATGTACTAAGAAACTTTCACTAATATATTATGTCACACTTTTTTGTTAACTTCATAAGTATTGCTTTTTATCCCTTGGTCAGAGGTATGCAAATGGGTTTTAGCTTGTAGGTTAGCCTATTTAACTTGCTTTTAAACGTTTTTAAATAGAGGTTTTATTCCCATTTGAAAACCAGGCTAAATGAACCCAACCTGTTTAACATGAAGGCCAAAGTAAGTCAGTTAGAGTTGGCCTGTTTAACACATTTATACTTTTAGTCTATAGGTTAACCTATTTAATCTACTTTTTAAATAGGTCAACGTTAAGGTTTTCTAACCCATTTACAAAGCAAGCCAAAAGATCCCAGCTCATTTAGCCCATAAACTAAAGTAGGTCAAGTCGGGTTTACATGTCTTACCCACTTATACATCTCTATCCTTAGCTTCACTAGATATATTACCTAAATATATCTCCATGGTGCTGAGTCTTATGCTATTCTTTCTTTTCTTTCACATGGCATGCTTCTAATCATGTTTTACTTTTGATTCCATATTCTTACTTTTAATAAATGATTCTATTCAAGTCCTACACTTATGTCTCTTCTAATCAATAGATTCTTTTGTTCCTTCATCTTTAAAATAATGTAGCCATGTCTCCATGTCTTTTTCTTTTAATTCGTGTTGATGATGACAAAAAATGTTCTTTTCATTTGATCAACTTCTAGTGAGAGTTGATTTTTTTTTTTTCAACATCTACTACTAATACTTATATCACAAATTTTGCTTCTTCAAGTCTCTTTTGATCTCATCAACTTTTATCTTTCAATTTTTTCTTCTTCTCAAGTACCTTAAAAAATATAATTCATATGCTATATACTAGGCAACTTAATTAGCAATAATAAAATACCTTTAATTTATATTAACATATATTTTGTTATCACCAAAGTACCTTTAACTAGGTTTCATTATCAAAAGTACTTTTTATTTAGGTTCTTAGCCTAATAATCTCCTTTTTTTTTTTTCAATGACAAAATTTTTGTTCTTTTATAGAAAAACGTAGAAGCCTATTTTCTATTCAACTTAAAGTCAAATAGTTGTTCTTTTCTTTTGAAAGGTTAATTATTATATTGTTAAATTTTCTTTTCATTAGTCATACCAATATTATATGTTATCTCCCCCTACATGGGTACAAGCTTTAGAATTTGCAAATTTTTAGTTATCTCCCCCTTTATATCTCATTTTTGTTGAAATTCTCTTTGGATGTATAATCATTTTTTGTATTATGCTCCTTCTTACTATCCTTCCCATTTTTGTTATCATGAAAACTAACAAAGAATTCATGAGGGTTCTTAATATCATAATGTATTTCAAATTATCAGATTCCTACTTAAGTATTAATATAATATCATATTCATCACATTAAATCATGATACTATGCTTATCAGATCATTCATTAGAACAGATGTATCATTTTTAAACATTCATCTTATCATATCATAGTATCATATATATTATGTTTACATAACCATGCTATTTGAAATCATCTGATTTACTCATATCATTTATCTAATTGACTACTCATATCATTTATCTAATTAACTCATATATCAAAACTCATCAATCAGATTCAGCTAAATCATGGCTATTATTACACTTATTTGATTTTTCAGATTAGATCATCCACAAGATATATTAATTCAAAATCATTCATCAGATATATTAAAATATTCATTCAATCAAAACTTTTATAAGAGAATGAAATATAATCCCTATAAAGAATTTCTCATATATTGCTCTCAAATTTGAAAGCATGAACATTTCATGCTCTATTTTCAAAGTTGTTTTGATATATTCCTAAATAAAATTGATTAGTGGCAATTCATATCATTATTTCAATTTCTTTGAGACTTTTGCTTTCTTGCAATTTAGATCAAGTATGATATATTTAAATAATTCTCAAAATTGATTCTTTAAGAATCTCTTCTCATGTATATAGCTAATATTTCAAGTATGTTAGAATCATAAATTTTGAAACTTTTGTTCCGACACAAAAATGTCAATTACAATATAAATGTTTCCTTTTATCTTAATGAATTGTAAGACTTCTTTCTACATAACCTCTTTTTTGGCTTCTCATAAAAAATGTTTAGTTTCATGTGATTTAAAAATAATCCATCAAAACAGCTTATTAAGATATCAAAATGTGGTTCTATAGATAGCATAACGAAATTGTAATCTATCAAAATATCAGAGAGAAACATTCAAATTTCTTTAAAGAGATTTCCTTAGTAGATTTTTTATTGCTTTAAATGCAAAGTTGATTTCTACTTTTCGATGTTCCATTCTAGTCATTATATTTCTTCTTTCATTTTCCATATCATCAAGAATGGATTGTAGTTCCCTAGGTTTGCATTAGGTAGATAATTTGCATGATTGTTAGTTGGTAAGACTTAGTTGGAGAAAATCTCATTATGAAAACAATCATTAATGTAAATATTCCCAAACTTATGTCAAGTTCCCTCATTTTCATTTCCCAATGGCTCTTCCTCTGATTCTTCTTCTTAATCTTCTTTAGGGTCAAATTCAAATGCTTCTTTTGGGATAATAATTTTCAATTTGTCTCATCCACCAACTTTTATTATTTTCAGAAGATTCTTATAGAGATTTCCTCGGGATTCACTTCTATAGCCATCATTTCTCTCAAGAATATTTCCTTTAATAAAAACATCCTCATTATCTCCATATCCCGATGTTTTACTAGAAGATTCCAACATCACTTTTCTTTCTTTTGTTTTCCCTTTCTTTTTCTTAAGAGAACTCCTATTGTCAGGAGTGGACCTCATATCGTCAATTGTTAACATGACTAACTTTACCTATAATCCTAAGAAGACTGATCCTTATATATGATTGTCTTCAAGATCATTTCACCATGTGTTAAACTCTTCTGCCTCTTCATACTATGAATCTATCTAATAGTACTTTCAAATCTCGCTTTGTTATAGTTGAATTGCTTCCTTTTAAAGGTAACAGACTTTTGAGCATTATTCTATGGAGGATTCTAGTATAAGTTGGAAATTTATTCACATTTGTCCTTGTAGCATCATATTCTTCTATTATTCCACCATTAATCTTATAAAGCAATACACTTTTTTATTCTTTAAAAAATCTCTTGTCATACTCAAATCATTAACTCTAGAAGCTTTGTATCAAATCTCTCCTTTAATTTCTTATTATTAAACTTCCTAATATAGGCTTCAAACTATCTTTGATATCCATATTCATATATTTATAAAATTCTTCAATCAATTCTATTAAAATAATCTTTCACCTCATACAAAGAGTTCCATGTCCTTAAAGAGTTCTTTCTATACTAATCCTAAGTTCTAAAAACAGTTTGTAATCTAAAAAGCAAACCTCTATTGAGTTGATTTCTTCTTATTCTTTCTTAGTCTTTCTGTCCATTCTTTTCCGCAATTCATTAACTTAATGTCTTTGTTCTAGATATTCCTTAATAGACACTCTATCTTAGTCCCCTAGACTAATGGTGTTTTGTTTGGTTGAAGACTCCATATTAGTTTTAGTTGTGATTTTATGAATGAGACCTCTAGACAAATTTCTTGGCAAATTTGATCTAGGATCTTCTTAGAATTTGTAAAGAAACTTTGCAATTGGATTTAAAAAAAAAATTGGCCAACATTTTTATCAATTTCTAAAAGATAATTTAGGCAAGTAAATATTCTAATATAATGAATTTAGCTATCTCTCCTTACCCATACCTTTTTAATTCCCTTATATCTTCCTTTACAATCCTTTGTTGACTAATCTTTTTAGAACAATCTCTCAAAATATGACTTATTTTGAAGCATGAAAAATGTTTAAATTCTTATAGTTATAATGTACCTTTTGATTATTTTGTTAACTGTTGTCACGAAAAATTTCTGATATCTTTTTCACTAAATATTTCTATCATGGTCAACTTTCTTTCTTGTTTTTGTATGTTGATTTTGTTTTTGGTTGCTTCTTCCCCTCTATGATCTCAAGATTTTTCCTAGTTTCTCTTCAATGTCAAAGATCTTTTTTAGTATCCTATATTGATTTTGATAGGTTTTCACTTCAATCCTTCAAATAACTAGTTTCTCCTTAATTCACCACTTCCTTCTAAGACTCCTTTTGGCTCCTTTTCGATGGTAGTTCAATATGCTTCATTTGTTGAGTTTGAATTATTTTCTAAAGTTGTTTTGTTAGTATTTTCTCTTCTTCTTTCTTTTTGTTGTATAATTCTTTATGTGTTTCAACATCTTTGATCAGAATTTCCTTTTCATCTTTCAACTTCTCAATTTCTTTAATAATTGATGTGTTGATATGCAACAAATTTTTTTTTTCTCCTCTTTACTTGGCTTTTTATTCTTGATTATGTATCTAATAAGTGCTAACATGAGTCTTTGCAATTCTTCAAAAATATCAACCTATTTTTCTTTCATATCCAAATCTAAATCTTCTTCTAAATTGATTAATAAGTTATTTGAATCATCATATATCTTCCCTATACTATTTTCTTTGCATTTCACATTTGAAAACTCATCAAATATAATAATATAATTAGTTCATGAACAGTATATAATGCATCCATCTACCTAAGTATAACTTTCAATTTTTACGAACTTTTGCCACCCATCTGTTCTTACAGCCCCTACATACAAGGGATGTCTTCCCCTTCTTTTTTCTTGCTCCTTCATGTTGCTGATGGTGTACCAATGGATTTCTCCTTCACCCAAGTGTTCATCAAAGATCCTTGCTTCAATAAAGTAAGATTCTGTACATTCAAAAGGACTTCGAGCAATAATGATGAAGCTGTCTTTCACTTAGCAATTACCCTTGATACAATGATGTAGTGTAGAAGGGATCAGACCATGGTCATAAAGCCACTTCCACCTTACAAAAAATTTATAAGAGACAGAAGCTTCCAATACATAGAACTTAGTTGACCACTAAATGGGGACAACCTTAAAATCAATAAAAATAATCCCCAAAGACTTTGTAGGAACATTACTAAAGCTATGTATGTCAATTGGCTATCGGACCAACATTCTCATGTCAAACCCCATAGCTTTAAAAGTTGATAAAAGCATGATGCTTAATGATGGTCCCATTATCAATAAAAGTCCTTTGAATGGGATAATCATTAAGCTCATTTTTTACGTACTATAAACAATTGTGATTCAAATTACTAAAACACATCGTCATTAGTAAAAACAATAGCATTCTCATGTGCTTTTGTCATCTTATGGATTGGTTGCACTAAGTCTTACTCCTTTAAATGGTGTTTTGAGAACTCCATTAGGGCATTTTCTACAGCAATTCCATAATTTTTTTATCAAATCCTAATAAATAGAAAAAGTTTCTTACATTTACGATTTTAAGTAAAGCTAATGCTACATTATTTCTTGGACCATTGTTGACTTTTTTCCCTTTAGTAACAGGCATATCCTCCTAAGTATAGTCATTGGTACCTTGACTTGAGGTTTATCAACCTCTTGAGAAGTTATTGGATCATGAGAGATCACATTGCTAAATTGTATGTAGGAACTAGGTTTTTGTCTATGTCGTTGTCATTATTTAACTCCAATTCACCACTTCTAACCTTCTTGTTAAAGATCCTCCTTAAGGTCCAACATTCTTGTGTCGGGTGTCTAACAATCCTATGGAATCAATAAACTTCTATGTCATTTTCCTCCCGTACTATGGGTTCTTTTTCTAACTTCAGCAATCTAATCACTCCATCCCTAAGCCATTGATCAAGGACAATATGCACCTTATTCATAAGACAAAGAAAAGGTGGAATATCTACAACATTATCTCTTTTGGGCCTCTTATTACCCTTGTAGCCACAACTTTGTACAGTACTCACAAACAACTAGTGTTTCTTGCTTAAATGACCTCTTTGTCCAGGAATGGAATTATTCATCATTTGTGTACTCTCCACTAAACCTATAAAGGATTTTAATGAAAAATTGTCGAGATACATGGCATATTCTATGAACATTACTTGGATGTAAATTTTGACCAACACCTTTCATCACAAATATCTTGGATATCCAATGAATGATCCCTAAAATGTTCAACAAAATCCATGAGATCTTCCTTTGGAAACCATCTAATGTGCCTTATGTTAGTGATAGTCACTCGTGTTGAAAAGTTGTTGCAATGATATCTTACACATAGTCCCCCATGAATCCATAAAACTAAGGGGAATGTTAACATACCAAGTGTATGCTTTCTCTATTAGAGATTTAGAGAATTTCTTCAATTTTAGATCATCATTGTGTAACACCATACCTTCTAAGCAGCTACTTAAAACTTTTTCTCAAAATTTTGGTACTTGAAGATAATTCATTACACCATCCCTGAGTTAAGGATAAGGCTAACCTATAATCAACCTATCAACTTAACTTACCTAACCACATGAAGTTGCTATAATTCATCTTATTCCACATAATACACACAAAAAGAACTCTTATACAAATGGGCCATACCCAAACTATCACAAATCAATATAACATTCAATCAAAAGGTATGTTATTACATTGATAACTTCCATTCTAGAATTCTTACAATAGAACACTATGATTCTATCTCAAATAGCATCTTCAAACTTGATAACTAACTTTACAATTGATCACTTCTTCTTTAGGAACCTAACTCCAACTAGAATTCTCCAAGTCTTCCCATCCTTCTTTTGGTGATGCACTTTCTAAGTTTTTTTCTAACCCAAGCATAAGAAAACTTATTCCCTCAACTTACTATAAGTTGAGTGAGAGTAAATAAACAAACAATAACACAAGGAAACCAATACTACTACATACTAGCAAGTAGTTAATCAACTCATATTAACTTATCATTACCTGACCAAGCAATCAATGCAAATAATGTATGTTATGCTCATACACGTAACATACATCAGTACCCATATCTTAACCCATCCTAATGCTCATCCTATTGGTTGACCTCAATCTAGGCATCTGGATATGAAATCTAGGAAATGAAAGGTAATAAGGAGCTATCTAGCAGTGGGATCCCTAAAACCTAGCATTACTCGTTAGACCACAAAGAGTGGTAAGGTTGCTTGAGCAAATGCAATTCTATATGCTTTGAAAACCTAACTTTATAAACCAAAGCCTTTGCTTAATAAACCTATATTTTTAAGTAAAACTTGACCTGAAGGTTCTTTTTATGCTATGTCACTCCATGAATGTAACAAATAGAGTATCCAACAATATCAACAGTTACTTGGCAATCATCTATTATTTTAACCTAGCCTTTACTTTAGCTTCTTTTAGTTTCAGCAAATCACACTTACACACAACATCAATCAAATCCAAAATAGCCTAGTTAGTTGGAAAGTTGTATGAGTAAATGTAATCTACTTGAAACATACAAATATCCACTTATGTAGACTAGTTGATCATTCCAATTCTATGCATCAACCCAAAGTTATTCTTTAGCCATTTCACTTAATAAGGATACATAGTACCAAAGTCAACTATAGGTCATACACATATATTCCAACTTATCATTAACTTACTTATACTTGGGGTTTATGACTTAAGATTACTCTTTAGGATAGTTCTTGAACCAAACTTCCTCTAATTCAGTGTCTAATTTATCCTCTAAGTTATGCCCTAATTTAAACTAGTTCTAAAGTTCCTAAACAAAAACTCTCTTATGTATATCCTCAATTCCTACTTGTTAAGACTCTCAATCATACCATTTGATCTAATTTCAAAACCCACCTTACATAGAGGCTACTAAACGCATCCTCTTATACTTCCTCTAATATATCCTCTAATTACACCCTCTAATATATCTTCTAATTACGCTAAGTTACCATATTATTTATAAAAGTCCCCTACTTCTTATCAACCGTCGATATAAGATTACTAAATAAATATATTTCAAAAATAGGACCATCTAATACTCATGTTATAATAGTGTGTTAATACAAATTCCCTTATTTATCATAATAAGCAATATCTAGGTAAATAACAAGAGATTATGTAATAATTAATATACATAGCCAATTAATCCCTTGAAAAATACTGTAAACTTATAAGAATATATGGTTCAAGAGCTAATAATTGCAACACTTAAATATAGCGATTACATATATTTTCCAAAGTATCAATTTTAAGCTGATTTTACTAAAAACTAGCTTAAATTAGGTAAATAATCAAATAGAATTAGAATATTTGAACTTAGTACTTATTTAATCATAACAAAGCTCCATAATTCATCATAAATCATATTCATTAAGAAATTTGATTAAAAACCTATTATTTCTTTAATGTGGAAAATAAGGCAAATTTAGTAAAATAAGTTTAATAAATTCTATACATATAGTTTATCAAAAATTATTTTTATGTAAATTAAAAGAAATATGACAAATGTATATTCCAAAAATTAGCTTTAAAAAATTTCCTATTTTTAAAAATTAATATAAAATTCATTGAAACGTGGCACTTTCTTGAGGAATCCATATAAGTACTTCTAATTTTAAAAATATGGGTTGATTTTAAGACTATACATGCAAAAATACCCAAAAATACCAAGTTTCACAAATTTTGATGACCATTTGATATTTTTAGTAAAATAAACTAATTTAGAAACTAAAAATAACATCACCTTATTGTCGAAACTCTGAGCACCATTATCCGAAGAAGGGTGATCAACCAAAATCCTCCTAATGTCAAACCTTAGACCTCCAACAGCCACCATATCAAGCCTTCGTTTGGTATTCAGAGCATAATTCCCCTATATTTTCCAATATTTTTCCCTATTTTCTAATTTTATATTTTATGTGAAAAAAAGATATTTTCCTTAGAGGATTCTATGAAGTTTAAGCAGCCAAAATGTTGTACAATTGCATCCCAAACTCCTTTATACTAATCCAATCAGTGGGGGTTAAAATTAGAAATTCAATTATTTGTTCCCCACGTTAACACTTATACACTCCTATATTTGCTTAAGCTTATGATTGGCACCTCACTTGTTTTGATCATATGACTAATTGGTGTTACCACACCTGATACTAATGTTGATGGTAATTTTTGTATATTTTTTAAATTATTTTGATGGCCTAATGCATGTTTTGCTTAATATTAAGGGTATTATGCTTATATATTTACAAATTGAGTACATGTAATGTATATAATTAGATTTTATAGTTACACTACATGATATTCGACTCCAAAATATTATTTTTATAAGTCAAGTAAGTTACCTCTAAGGCCTCATTATATCTTAAAGCTCAAATTTTAAGTTTCTCATATATAACAAACAATATGGATAAAATTACATTTTATTAAATTATATTTTTTTTATTTTGCGAAATAAATCTTACTAGGATTCTTTTTCTAATTTTTATGACCTTATATTAGAGTTTGACTCGATTTAAAAAACATTTTCCAAAAAAAATCATATTGGTTTTGAGCAATTAAGATCTTATCATACAACAAACTCATTTCTCAAGCTTCCCTTAATAAGTTTATTTCATTATTTCCCCAGCTATACCTTCTAAGTTTCATGTATGATAAAAATAACCTACAATTCTGAGTCATTATTAATTGATCAAAGATTAAGGTTTCATACATCGAGTCCATAGACTTCAAGAGTCTCAATGAATATAAGAAGATGTTCTTTAGCATTGCCTTCTTTTTCATTGAATTTTATAAACTTAGGACTAGTGTAATCCTTCGAGAATAGCTTTTCCATAACCCTTTAAGGATATGGTAGCTTCAAAATTAATATGCCCATAGAGGATGTTGCTTAGACTTACATCAAGTACTTATTAAGATTATCTTTCATCTCAAAGGACAAGGAAGCAAACACAAGAGCAACTCTTTTTCAGAGTATAATGGTAGTTTTGGGTGGTGCAACCATGCTTATTACAAGAGGTTAGTCATTACATCTAGATGATGATGACCCTTCAAGATGGGTCCTAATTTCCTCTATTGCAACAACTATAACATTAACAAGAACTGGGAGCAACATTTGTTGCATTCTAACCTCTCATAGTGTTCCTTTCTCCTCTATAGGAATATGGTTAACTTACGCATGCTGATTAATTTGTTGAGTGCCATGCTGAAATAGTAGTAGGTAGGATAATGTAGTAGGTTTGGAACTAATGACTTGCGTACCTAGTGTAGGAATAACCATTATAGGTTAAACACCAATAGGATTTGTAGTAACAACTACAATTGACATGCCAACCAAGAATTGTGCAAAAGCACTCAAAACTTGGTTATGCAACAAGTGTTCTCTTGTATAGTGCAAATCATCAAGGATGCTTCAATAGCAGATGTTTATTGTGCATTCATAATCAATATGTTGTCCCTCAATATTGAAGCTTATTGAATAACTATAGGATTAGTTTCTTGAGAATTAAAGGTTTCCTCATGTTCATTGGCAAGTGCCATTGTTGATTATAAGTGGTCTCCTCCTTAGAAGAGTCACCAAGTAACGCAGATGTGATTATTATTAATGATCACTCACATGCAAAGCACGTATAGATCAATCTTGAAGATTACTTTATATGATGGCACATGGCACATGTATGGATATGATAGGAAGTGGCATGGGAGAAGGAATAGATAAGCTTGAAGTCTCATACCACTCATATGACAAAAGATTATGACATAGTAGACTTAAATGTTCTTGATTCGTTCTTCACCAAGTAGTCATTTTGATCTCCTTTGGAGGAGTTTTAGCATAATTTCCACATTTATTTCCAATCTTGCAAAGTGCCAAATAATCTATAAATGAGAGAATTGGGCTCTTATAGATTTTAGAGTCTAATTTCATATGTGGTTCAACATAAGACGAAGGGCTAAGATGTATTGTTGCTAGCATTCATCAAATTGCTTCTAATGATCCAATGGCTCATATCAATCCCTTGTTTTATATGACTTAGACTTGAATAGGTAGGCATTGACTATGGATATGGGCTTAGGCCTTGACTTAAAGACATCCAACTTCTTTATAAAAGGCTAACTATTCAAAAGAGGCTCCGTTCTAAGGCCCATAGAGGCCAAAAAAGCACAAGCAAGTTTTGAAAGGCTTCTTCAAAGTCTACTTTTCATACATAAGACAACTAAGCAAGGCTAAGAGTGGAAAAAATAAGTCTAGCAATCCCTGTATCAAGCCTACCTAGCCTAATCTCCCTAAAACATCCCTAATTAGACCTGGTTTACTAAACTCAATCATTATCCCATTAAATTGATCGATGGTGTTAAATTGGGCCAAAAGCCCTATTACTAAATTGACCCTCTACAAAACTCAATATTAGTTATGAGTCATTATATTTTAAATAGATCTTTCAATCACTATTCTGGTGAATCAAAGAATAAAGTGCTTAATGTTGGGAATTTAGGCCAAAGTAAGAAGCTTAATGCTATTAATAGATGTTTAATATAAAGTATTTATGAAGAATTGATTCAGATGATGAAAGATAGAGCAATTCAAGACAAATCAATAGTCAATACAATCTAGCTTGTAAGTATCTCAAACTCATCTTCTTATTTAAGCTTAGTGAGCAATAATTTTATTTATTAGATAGTTACCAGGGCTACGAATCATATAACCCCATTTCCATCAAATTACCTTATAGCTGAATGATTAGTGCTAACAGTTGCATCTGTCATCATTTCACCATTTCTTACACTTCATAATGTTTTCTTAATGCCTCATTTTTAACACACAATCTTTGATCGTATATGCACTAGTTGTAGATCAATCAATTGTTGCTAAGTTTGAGTCTAATGCTTTTTCACCATTTCATACACTTCATAATGTTTTCTTAATGCCTCATTTTTAACATACAATCTTTGATCATATTTGAACTAATTGTAGATCAAGCAATTGTTACTAAGTTTAAGTCTAATGCTTTCATTGTATATTTCAAGACCTAAAGAGCAATAACTTAGTTGCTTCAGCACAAGTAATAAAAGGACTATATGTCCTTGTGTTAGAAGACACTAGGAATTGTGGCTCTTTTATTGGCCAGAGTAAAATGTTGACTTTTTGTAATTCTCACTCATATAATGTTATCAATCATATTCAATCTTTAAATGCTCGACTAGGTCATGTTAGCTTCTTAACTTCAACATTCAAATCATGTGAACATTTGAATTTTGACAACTTTATGTATAAAACTTGTCAAGAAGCCAAATTTCATAAGTTTCCTTTTACTAGAAGCATTCATTTGTCTACTTTTTCTTTTTAGTTGTTGTACATAGATATTTAGGTTTCATATCATGTTCCTCACTTGTATGGTGCTTGTTTCTTTTTAACCATTGTTGATGACTATCATCTTCATCATAACTCTCGTTCTTGGTCAATTCTTAAACAATTCTTCCAATATGTGTCTAAATTATTTTTTCACAAATCCTAATTCATATGAACTGATAATAAAGCTGAATTCTTATCCAAAATGTGCTAAACCATGTTTCATAGCATAGGAATAGTTAATCAACACATGACAATTACACCATAGCAAATAACTAGTGAAGAGAAAACATAGACACTTATTGGATACTTTAAGAGTGTTGAGACTCAATATTAATTTACCTAGATAAGTTTGGAGAGAATGTCTTTTTACTGCTACTTATCATATTAATAAAATGCCAATAGCTAACTTAAGATGGAAAACACCCTTTGAGATGTTGTTTGAATAACCTCCATCTTATGATAATTTAAAGATAATGGATTGCTTGTGTTATGTAGCTAAGTTTTCTTCTCGTAAGGGCAAGTGATAACTCTAATTTAAACATATTTCATAAGGTGATTTTATAGTATTTTCTGCACATTTTTGGTTTTCTTTAAAGAAATTGATACTTAATTGAATAAAATGTTGATTTTAGGGTTTAAACACGTTCTAGGCTCGAAAACGAAGAAAAGGAATCAAGTTTCACTCAATTCCGAGTTCAAACAAAGAAGTTATGAATTTTTGAAGTTGTGCAGAAAATTTGCCTAAGTGCAGAAAGTTACACGACCTGGGGACACGGTCATGTCCCAGGCCGTGTCGGGTGACGAAAACAGAATCTTTGAGATATACTATAAAAAGACATCTTAGGGTTTCAAAAAGAAGGGAGACATTACGGAAACAAGAGACACAAGAGACGAGAGGAGATTGAAGAAGAACATTAATCAAGAAGCAAGAACGACATCGATTTCAAGAATAGAGAGATTGTTCATCAAATCAAGAGGGGTTTTTATGCTTTATTTTACATTTTTTTATGAAACTCGTTTTTAGATTCGTTATGATAGCTTAGAATTAGAGTATTTAGGATTATGAAACCTAGGGTTTCATGTAACCCTTAGATTGAACTATAATTTCAATAAAGTTTTTACCTTTTCTTGATTCAATTATGTCGTTAATTATAGATTGATAATTCTAGAGTGTCAATATATGATATTATGCATGTTAATTGAGAAATTGCATGTGTAATTAGATCTAGGCATAACTGAATAGAATTACATGTATACCTAGAGATAAGATACATGTTTCTTCCGGAAAATTGATTGTTTGTGTGGGAATTCATTACACGCTAATGCAATTCTAAATTATATTACTAAGTGAAGAGATTCCGGTAAATAATTTAGGATTAGGGTTAATATGCTTGAGAAAGATATTAGCTTTAATTGTGAATCCCTCCGGTCAAGAATAATAGAAATTGAATTGGATATATTTTAAAAAGGTTACATGTTAAACACTAGGGGAAATAATTCCTAAATACATTATAGCATACTTGAAGTCGTTCGTAATTTATTGCTTCTTAATTTGCGTAATTAAGTCTCATAAATAGTTTAGTTGTTAATTTCAGTATTTTTAATTCATTCAATTTATCACAATTTTTTCGGTTAGATAATAAAGCTAAAGTTAATATTAGTACTCAAAATCTCTGAGGGATCTATAAGATTATATATAGATCCAATGATAATGTAGAAAGACACAAAGCTAAGCTTGTTAATAGAGGATTCAAACAAATAAAAGTTAAAGATTATTGTGATACATTTTCTCCTATAGTTAGCTAAGTATTGTATGAACTTTACTTATCATTGCTACTGCATAGTTGGCCTCTACATCAAATTAACATTGACAATGCATCCCTACATGGTAAAGAAACTGAGACTAGGGGATGCAACAAAAAGAACTAAAATGACACTTCAATTAGCTGATGGGTCATTCAAAAGATCAAAAGGGATGAATGAGAATATACTTTTAAAAGTACATAAATTTATGTTCCCAATAGACTTTGTAGTCTTGTATATAAAATAGTATCTAGATATTCCTATCATCCATAGGCATCCATTCTTGGCCACTATAAGAGCTATAACTGATGTGAAAAATAATAAAATGGTATTGAGGGTTAGGAATAGTGAGCTTCATGTAAATATTACAAAGCAATGAAAAAAAAATGGATCCTTTAACCTATTAGGAAGTATCAAGAGAGTAGAGATGAATTAAAGATCTAAGAGGATCATGGGTGAAGAACATGCTTGTGATGTAAACCCCGTAAATTTTACATTTTAGACTTAGAATTAAATTTGAAGTACCAATGGTATTCCCTAGGCTCAATCAAACCAAATAAATTAAAATCAAGAAAATTTTAAATCGAAACCTTAAAAATGAGCTAGAAAAAAAAACCTTAGAGATAAAGTTCTATGAACCTTAATAGCGTACAAAGACTCTAAACCTAAGTACGCATGACCATAAATTAAAAATCCGAATTAAATAAAACTCTAAACTCCAAACTGTAAAGTCGTAAAACCTTAGATTAAACTTCAAATGCAATGAAAACCCAAAATTAAACATTTCACTTGAATTACGTAAATTGCATAAACTCGATAACAAATGGTAGGAGATATCTTCAAAATGGTAATGATTAATCAAATTAAGTTGATCAAGGTAATAAATTAATGGGATTACTAATTTACCCCCAAATGATACATTTTCTCCAAAAGTAACGCTAAAATTATAAGCATACCTTCAAAGCCCCCAAACCCTCATAAAACCCTAAAAAGAACTAGAAACTATAATTTAGTGTCAAAAGCCCTAATTTAATCAATAAACTCTAATTATAAAGCCACATTATTAACTAATTACTAATAATTCACCAAATTGCTAGAACAGCCCTAATTTGCCTTTTGAAATCGTAATCGATTAGCAATAATTGATTCCAACCCTTAGAAACCCTAAATTTATTTGATAAAATGATCTAATGAGCTTGATTAACTTAAATAAATATAAAAAAACTCTAAACTATATCTAACTATGGTCATTTACACTAGTAATTAGAGTCGTAAGCTTAAATTGCATTATAATCATCTATATGCATTCAAGCATCATAATTAGCTAAAGATAATCTCAATTAACTATATAGGACAAGATAATTAGTTGAGAAAACAAGAGATCACTCACCTTTAGTAGACAAACCTTTGCCTCAATTGACAAAAATCATAAAAAGCAAATTGGTCCCTACTTGTACTTATACCATGCAACTAAGAATAGAAGGGATTTATTCCCCACTACACCAACTCATAATCAACACCTTTTTTACCCCTCCATTTGCATTTTACTTCATCTTCTTCCCTAAAATAAACCCTAAAAGTACTCTCTAAATACACAATTCAAAAACAAAAGAAAAATAAGAAGGAAGGAAACAAGAGTAAGCTTCTCGAACTTCGTTGTACACCCGAACACCCTAAGCTATAACTCTCCACCACCGCCTTAAAATGACACAAAATTACTTGCATTTGAATTGTCTTTCAACCCCCTTTCTTGCCAACAAACATATTTTACCAAAGGAGTTTGTTTCATTTTCTAAAAACAAAGTGAAATGAGACCCTTTAAATTTCTACCAAGATAAACTTACACCTTTTCAACTTTCCTTCTAGTTTAAGTTTATGAGCATGGTTCCTAAGCTTAATAACTGAGCAAAAAATTAATAAAATGCCACCTTTGTTTACCATGTTTACATGCCTATACATGTGTATTTTCATAGATTTATAATGTAGTAAACATGTTACAAATAACTTTAGAAGCACATAAGTTATCATAAGATGATAAGTTGAAGAAAAGTAGAAGAATCATCATCATATCTTCATTCCCATGCTAGGGCCAAAACATATGTATTTATATCCCCACTGTATTTTTTATTTCTCATATTTATTTTGGTATGAAATGGTTTTAGGTGCATTATAGCAATAATTTGATGTATATTCTAGCAAGTTAAGTGCATGATGTGTAGAAAGCCACAGGAAATCATCTTAAACCACCCCAAACATGTTAAACAACTTGCTGTAAAATGTTTATTAATAGGTTAATCACATGATTAATTAAAGATAATTAGGATTTAAGACTTAATCTTGTAAGATAAGAGGCTAAACAAGGTCTATAATGAGTAGTTAGGCCTAAAATGGACAATAGGTTTAAAAAAGCCCACTTAAGACCCAATGAACCATTAGTATCAGATCTGAAACTCATGATAAAATCGGCCATTTAATCATTTTAGTAAACTATTAGGCCTATTGGATTAGAATAAAGTCAAGATATGAGCTATAGGACATAAACTAGACCAAAATTTAACTAAAAAGCCCATAAACCAAGCCTTGTACCCACTTAATCACTCATGACCAGATCTAGAACTTTATGAAAAGTGGACTAAACTTAAGGTTAATGATGATCTTAAGTCTAAAAGGGCAAGTATGATTAGGCCTAAGGCCCTAAATTGCAAAACGGGACTAAAGGGCCTTAAGAGAACCAAAATACAAGCCTAAATAATACATGACCAGATCTAAACCTAACTTAAAAAGACTCAAGAGAAGATATTTAAAAGGCCTACTAAACCTTAAGGCCTACTATAGGCCCCCTAATGAGTTGAAACCTTAAACTTAAGAGCCCGTTTAGGCCCATAAAAGTAACACTAAGGCCCAAGATAAAAATCTAAAGTGTTAGGAAAAAAAAGTTCACTAAAAATACTTAAAAGGAAGCCCAAAAATATCAAGTGCAAGGCCCAAGATCAAAAACTAAGCCTAAAGCCTAAAACTAGGCCCAAACCTTAAAATGGCCAAACTCACTATTTGGGTGCATGCACTTATAAGACCCGAATCAAAAACTTGCTAACCCTAAAGCCAAAAATGATGTTGTCAAATGAAAGAACACTATAAAACGATTAAATCAACTATAAGAACACAAAAAACGGACTTAAAATAAAGAAGTTAAAGTGAAAATAAGTTTTAACCGTACTCGAGGATTAAGGCTAGCTTTAGGAATTAGGTAGACTTTTAGGTTCTTGAAGAAACCCTCTTCTTGTTACTTATATGTAAGTTATTATTATGTTTTAGGTAGCTTAATTTCTAATTCAGGAACCCTGAAGTTCAAGACAAGCAAGCAAGTAAGCTAGGTAAGGGAGTTTCGATGAACTACTACTTACTTGTATTTGATAAATGTTTGATGTTCTACTACTTGCCCATGGTTGTCTATTAGGTGATCGGTTGTTCTATATGCCAAACATCCATATGATCATCTTATTAAAATTGGTATGTTTAAATATTTGGCCAAATTAACCGATGTACCTATCTCATGTCTATGACCCATTAATTATAGATCGTGACGTCTATAGTTTTGCCAAGTTTTCTAAAAATTTTGCTAAAATACATTTTTGAAATGCTTTATAATTCAAAGAAAGATTTATTAACTTAGTGAGTACTCATAGTAGTCTCTTGTGACATTTTACTTGTTGAGGCAAAGCTAGTAAACCATATTCAATTAATTGATAGCAAGTAACCTAAGTTAGGACTTGCATGATTTAGCTCTTGAGGCATTATATGGATTTGTTGATAGTGAGCCCGTAGGGCATTATTCCAATTGTTGATAATTGATAACCCTAGATGGGATCAACTTACTTGATTAGTATAGTATTCTCAAATAGGGTAATAGTTGAGTTCTGCCTGTTAGGACAATACCCACAAACAGCCTTACGCAGGTAAGGTAAGGTACCCCGTGTAATTAAGTATGGGGGATAATCAATGTATAGACAACGCAAATCTACACCTTCTATGGTTCTAAAGCCCCATAAATTGTTGCTTGCATTCATTGTATGTGCATTCACTTTATATATGGCTAAAGTGCATGTTTGTTAATAATACTTGATAACTTGCTTAAACGGTAGTGGCAAGAAACAAACTCACTAAGTTGTGATATGCTCACCCCCACCCCCCCCCCCCCCCCCCAACCCCTTAACAGTTCCTTTTTGCAAGTAACCAAAAGTTGGGAATGGGCTAAGATCAAAGTATAGAGTGTTCCTATAGCAATTGGATTAGATGAAAAAGATTACTTTAGTAGGCAATATGAGTTAAGCGAGATCTTTATAATGTTTAGTAACTCTTAATGTTGTAAAAGTTTAATTATCTCGTCTTATTGTTTGGTAGGTAAATCTGACTTTTTGTGGTCTTGGTAGACTATGGATTATTGGGTTACCCTAGTTGCTTATATAAATAAGTAAATGTAAGTATAATGAATAAGCACATTTAGAAACCTAATAGTTAGAGTCTTACAACCTTTAAGTTATAAAGTGTTCTTTATATCATGGGTATATATGTAATATAAAGATTTTAAGAAAAACTAGCAAGCACCCCTATGAGGTATTACATGTGATCTAGGGCGTGATCATCTTGGGTCATAGTTAAGGATTGTGAAACAAGCTCAAAATCTGAGAAGATCACGAGTAAAGAACACCCCCATGATCTAGACTGGAAGAAAAAAAAAACAACACTTCCTTTTTCTTACACCGTATTGTCTACTTGACCTCTCTCATTCATCCATGTTGTAATTATATGTAAATTTATTCTCTAATTGATTTGCTAATTACATGCATAAACACAAGTGGTTGGTTATTTTTCCTAGGACATGAAATATTTAATTTATAAGCTCAGCACAACATTCCCATTTTTTATTTTTATAGTCTTAGAATTTTCATGAATTTTTGCACTCTTTGAGTATTCTTTTATGTTTTTTTGTAATATAAACATATTGAGCCAAAATTAATCTGGGCCCTAACTTGACTTGAATGATGTTGTTTTGACTCTAAGATTATGAAATTAGAGACTAGATCATATATTCGCTTATCTTGTGTAAATAATTAGTTTCTATTTATGCTTCATAAATGTTATGCTATAGTTTTCATGTTCATTTTTCACACTTGTAAAGTTTCTTGCATAATACTCTAATTCAAGTATGGGAAAGACATCCATATAGATATGAGCTTATGTTTTTCTTGTTTTTCAAAAGCATACCAAGCAATCCAGAGATAGAGAAGAGACTCAACAAATGTGCTTTCACAATTTAATTTGCTAAGTCGATTTTCTTAACATTAACATACTTTGAAGTTAGCAAAACATTATTCTTGCCAACTTTGTGCTACTTTTTACTAAACTTTTCTTGTTTGCAAGTGGAATAATTTAGGAAATAGTTTAAGAGTAGCTTAGAAGTAGTTTTAGTTTTTAACTTTCTTTAATACATTTTACTTTTTACTTGTTTTGTTTTTGTTTTGTGAGGCTTTAAGACTTTAGATGATGGTGTACTAAATCGAGCAGCTTCATTAGTGATTTTAGAATTTAGTATCCAAGCTTAAACTAAGGAAGTCTTAGTTCTCTTTATCTCTTTATTTTTATTTTATTTCTCCCCTAGTAATTTTGTGCTTTTATTTGCTTAATTTTATATTAAGAACAATGTACAACTTAAGGAGGGAGAATAAGAAAGAATATGAGATACAATTCTTATATGTTAAATAATATGTTATGTGACTGAATCGCGTAAACATAAGCTTTTTAGCTTTTTAGTTTTTGAAAGAATAACACTAGAAATTTACATCCCTATATGTATATAAGTAAACATTTTTTTTTTTACATTTGTCTGCAATTCTTTATGATCTTAATTCACTTTGCTAAATTCGAGTAGTTAAATCCTTATAATCTAGAGTTTCTTGTTACTTAAGCTTAAACTTAGATTTAGGATTAGGATGAATATTAATAGGTTAAGGACTTATTCTCTTTAATTCTAAGCTTAATTCTAGATGATAATTATCTATCTCTGTTTTTCTTCAAAAAAAATTTTGTATTAGATGAATCAATGAGATTAGTCCTTTCAAAGTTTCTTGAAAAATAAAAGTAATTGGAGACATAAGAAAAGAAAAAAAAATTAGATAAAATTTGGTAATGATTAATCTTGATAACGTACCTAGGAGCTCAGTTATCATCAGGACTTAACGAAAAAGATGAGAACCAAATGGGTCCTTCAAAGTAACGAAGAAAATAGAATGGAAAAGTCGGCAAACTGAATGCAGTAGCTAACATGAAGCTACTCGAAGGATATGACTCACCTATGAGTACAACATGACTTGGCACTTCACTTGATGTAACGCACAAGCTAATGCTAAAATCCATACGACAATAATCTTGATCTACTCAGTAAGACTAGATAAGAGCATATGGAAATGGACTTGGAGAGGAATGTCTCATAAGGAAAAAGAATATTCAATATCTGTAAGGAATGTAAGCTAATCCCAACTACAAAGAAAAGGGATTATTTATAGTAAGTCCCTAACGCAACATTACAAATAAAAAAAATTACAAAAAGGTATCCATGAAAGAGAATCCTCATACATACAAAAAGGGGTAAAAAGGAAAAATGACAAAAGGGGAAAAATAATACAATGTCAAGAGAAAAGAACAGGTGACAGAGCAACATTAGTTCCGTATAAAAATTCTTTAGGTACAGCAGCTGAGTGGAATCAAGATAGGGTAGCATTAAGGACTATTGAGACGAGAAAGGGATGTATTAAGTACTAGTAAGAGGGTAGAAGAGAAGTACTTGACTAAAAAGAGCCTATGTCTAGTCACTCAACAGGAAGCTCTCAATAGCTGGAGGTCCGATCATTCGACACAGAGCCCTCGGTAAAAGAATAGTCAGCTTCAGCATAAGAGAGAGAACAAAGCGGAGAGTAACCATCCGGAGTTCTCAGGGAATTCAACCACCCTTCTTCTGTATACAGTTTCTCATCATCAGTAAGTTGACGAGAGAAAATTCTTCATGTGAGGGACTGGAGGCCTCTAAGGCATATGCGAGTAAATAGGCCAAAGGGTGGTAACCCATCACTTAGTCCCTTAGAAGTGAAACATTCTTTC
Source organism: Lumnitzera racemosa (assembly GCA_024138005.1). Lineage (NCBI taxonomy): Eukaryota > Viridiplantae > Streptophyta > Magnoliopsida > Myrtales > Combretaceae > Lumnitzera > Lumnitzera racemosa. The sequence goes on from JAMXBC010000012.1 coordinate 57,823,485, forward strand.
CCAATGCCAATATAAAGGAAATGGATATTTAAAAAAAAAGTTGTTAAGGATTGGCTTTAGTCCTTCAAAGGAATGAGGTTCTTTCATACTATAATACAAAAATAAATACTAAATTAATAAGGATCAGTTTTGGTCCATTAAAAGAGTAAGGTTCTTTCCCACTCCTAAAAAGCTTCAATAAAATAAAGAAATCGAATTAAATCAATAAAAAAAAAAAGCCTTCTAGTGAAAACTGAAAGAACTAAGGAGATAATCAATGGATGACTTGATGTAACATCCATCCAGTTTAAGTTTTTGTAACAAAAATAACATAAGGAAGATTTCTTTCCCCTTAAGTTAAAGTAGTGAAATTCCTATAACTATTTCTAAGTTTGTTAATGTTTATTTCGATCTCTAATTTAGTTTTTGTTTAAGTGATAAGGCTCAATTTTGAATTATTTGGATTGGTTGTTGAAATTTAGTAGATAGTGTTCTAAAGGCATCATAAAGTAAAGGAGGAAAGGATGATTTAGAAAGAAATTGTGAAGCTTGACAAATTGATGATGTAAATTTCATAGATATAAGGAAAATTGATGATCCTATCCTTAAGATGTATTATTTTAATTTTTTTTTTTATGAATTTGCTCAAGGACAAGTAAATGCTTTAGTGTGGAGAGATTTGATGAGCATGTAAATTTACATATTTTATAGTTAATTTTGCAATGTTTTTATAATATTTTTTGGGTGTTTATATTGAATTCGATACTTAATTCATTTATATTTTGATTTTAAGAGTCATTTGATTGATTAAAAGAGTTAGATGATTTTTCTACAAAGTTTTGAAAGATTTGAAGTTGATTTTGATGAGTTTTGTAATCTTAGAAAGGATCACACTCATGAATAATGACTACGAATTAAAATCGCAAATAAAAGAGCAAGAAAAGAAGGAAGAATTGATATCCAAAGAAAACCACGAACAAGGATCAAGGGCATGATCTTTGGGCATGATCATTTTATAGATTGTGAATTATTTATTTTTGGAAAGATTTGAGGCCTAAAAGTTACCCTATACATGTTCCTCTATAAAAATAAAAGTAAAAAATAAAAAGCCTTCTAAATACAATATAGATATAGAGTAGAATGTATGATAAAGAATTCATTCTTATTGCATCAAAATTAGGGTATAGAAAAGGAGAAGAACAGCTTCCAAAGTAGCTTTTGGATATCAACATCAAAAGTAATAGAAGCAACATTTAATCTTGAGTTTGGGTTTAGAACTCCTCCAAAGGTTGTATTCATTCCCTTCTGCATATTCTATAGGTCTCAAAAGTAACTAAGAAAAGGGTGAATTAGTTATTTTGAAAATTAAAAATTATTCCTTTACAATATTAGTTAAGAGTTCCCTTTTGATTAGTTAAAGCAGTTAACATAAAATAATAATGAAAACTTGAAAGTATAGAGAGTAGGGAATGAGAAGGTCAAGTAAGCAAATTATAATACTTCAGCCTTGTGTCTATTATACTCTTTCAGCTCCACTATTAGGGACCCAATTTTTCTTGCCGGCATCGTTCCACTATCTACTTTAACACTTCAATCAAATAGAGAGATTACAAATCAACCCTTTGCTCTATCTCCCTAAGATGTCTCTTGCCTAACATATATCTACAATGTACACAACAACTCTCTCAAATGAATATCTTAACTTTCAATAGATAAGAATTAAAGAATTCAAGGAATAAATACAGCAATCCTTAAGTATAAGCTCATTAAATAATGTTAAAACAAAATTTGTATGATTAGTAGACTCTTTCATTTATCTCCTGATTTATCTTTTGATTCTTGCTAAAGCAAAAAGATTATAGATGAAAGTTGCAAAATGATATATCTCAAAATTTTGAAATGTCTTGCTTATATATCTTCTTGACTAACATCTCTTTGTTGAATTCTTGAAGAATATCTTGATTATTCTTTAAAAATCTTCAATTAGCTACTGCACTAAGTGTCCCTTGAATTGAGGAGATAAATCTTCTATCAATTTGACTCAAATTTGAATGATGATCTATTGAGGTTGTTATTAGTCTAATATGCCCAAAATTTTTAAATAACTTTATATCTTCAATAAGGAAAATAGTTATTTCAAATTTTGAATTTTAATGCTAATATGCATTATCCTAAAATCTTAAAGCTTATCTTGAAACTATTATCTTTAATTTTTTAACCTAGTTCTTCTAGAAACAATAAATCTAATCACTTACACTTAGATGAGAACAAATATTTGCTCGTCTAATCTTCAAGGCGGCATAAAATCTTCTTTGAATTTTGAACTTTGATTTAAATATAATTTACAGCAACTTAAAAAGATTTATCCCTATTTTAATATCCATTTTACACATATATCCATTTCTTAAGCTTAAAATAATATCTATTTTGATGCTTTTACGACAATCTCCTTAATTTGCATGAATCATCAATGGATGTCTCAAAAATTTGATTAAATTGTCAATGATAACTCCAATAAACCCTCTCATACTTTCCTTTTCAAAATAATCTTGTTTTAAAATAATTAAAATTTTTCCTCCTTAATCACCATAGATATGTGTCCAACTCAGTGAAATGCATTGGACATGTTATCTAAATATATCTAATGAGTAGAGTTAAGGCTTTAATTCATCAGAAGTTTAAAATACCAATTGATTTGTATTACAATGCTACAATGTATTTTGTCCAAATCCTATGATCCGTTATCTGATTTATCCTTTGATTTCTCATTATCACATAAATCAATGACTTAACTTCTTACATTGTCCTATACACTTAAAACATCGGTTAGTTTTCCTTAACTATTTTGTTATCATTAAAACAATTTAAGAGAGAACCCAACATTCATCCCCTTTTTGATGATAACAAAACCTTTCTCACAAAAAAAATTGAATCAAATTAAGTTTACATACTTTGTATTTCCAAGATCAACAACATTCTCAATCAATTAACAGCATATTGCTCAAAGCATATGTGTAAACATAACCAATAATTTATAGTACTTAATCCATGTTAAATTTAATAGTACTTAATTCATGTTAGACCATGTCAAATGCAATATTTTTTTTGTCCTTCCCCCTTTCTTTGTTATCGTCTTTAAATATTAGCTACCTTTAAATTGTGGAAAGATAGATAAGAACACATAGATAATTTCATACAATGCTAGAAGAGGAAAAAAAATTAGATTACAATCTCAACATAAGAAAGATTTAATAAACTAAAATTGAACTGTCATTAACAAAGTAGACATTATAGAGCCTAATTACAAGATACCGACTTGAACAAAAAACTAAACAAGACATGGACTTATTGGACAAAACAAGCTTAAACTAGCTTAGACACTTAACAAACTAACTGACTGAAAAAAAAAATAAAAAAAAATAACTTGAACCAACTTAAAACTAAAACTTAAAGACTAAATAACCCAAACATGAACAAAAAATAAACATTGACATGACAAATAAATAGATCATCATTCTTCTTTCTTTTAAGGCATGATTTCTTGAATCTACCAAATGAAGTTGATGGAGGCCAAAAAGGTAAAGCTAATTCCTTTCAAGGTAGCGCAAGGACATTAAAAGTTTGATAAACTTAAGATATAACATCCTCAAGTTGTATATCTGTAGCAATAACCTCAACTTCAATTGGTGAGGTTGAAAATTAAGTAACAAATGGAGGAATTTTAAACTCTTGAGTCTTTTCAAGCTAATCAGATTGAGGAAGTTAGGGTTCCTCAAATTGTCCAGCTGAAGATGGATGTGGAGTAGATTGTATAGGTGGCTATAGTGAAGGTAGCAAAGAGGCCATATGGAGTGGTGATGTGGGTGGTGTAGAATCTAATATGTGATAACTTAGCTGCAACTTAGCTAGATGTTCCTGCATCTTCTTATTAACAATATCCTCTACATTATCTTTTGTCAACTCTCTGCTACTGGATGCACCATCAAATGGAATGTCCTCATCATCCTCTGATTCTTCTTTTGATTCAAAGACCCTCTAATCTTCTTTAATTTCAAATTTTCCACTAGTCTTAACTTCAAACTCCTTCCTACTCTTCTTTTTTCTTTCCTTATCTATCTACTTCCCTTTCCCTTTTCTTCCTACTTATTGATTAGAATCCTCTGATTCTTTCCTTGATTCATTCTCTAAATCCTCCCTCTCAAACAAAGAGCTAGGTAACTTATTCTTCTTATGCTTTTCGAGCACATGAAAAGCCTAATCATTAGTAGACCATATCTAATTCTTTACATCGATACCCATGTAATGAACATTGGCTTCTCCTATTACTTTGATTGAAATATCTTTCTTCAAAACTTTAGGAATTTTAAGTTTCTCATACTCAAACAGTTTCATCAGCAAGTTACCATAAGGCTTCTTTACTCTAGTCATAAAACCGTGCCTAATAATCTGACTTACTAAATCTAATTTCTTTTTTTTTTTAAGCATAACAAGTATGATGAGAGCATCCTCTTTAAATATAGTAGTTGTACTTCCTTAAGAAGAATACAAGACACAACTAGTTTATGTAAAAGCCTTATTAACAATCTAAAATTGAAAATACTCACTTCCTTTCTAAGCCATATTTTCCCACCTATTAGCTCCTTACATACCTTATTCTTTCGCCAACAACTTAATTCCTTATCATTGATCATTCTTGGCAATCTAAAACAGCCACATATATCATCTTTTGTGATTTCAATTTTCTTTCCTAGCACATTACTTGACTACATATCTCTCTTTTCCACATCCAAATTCTTATAGAATTCAAATATTAGTTCATTGTACATAACTACTTCCACATTACATAGACTTTTACATCCTAAAACATCCAAAAACTCATTCCAATAAAAGCCATTATTCTTAAAATATTTAAAATCAAATGTGCAAGGTTCAATATATTGAGATTGTTTCGTTGTAGAAACATAAACCTTTTTAAGTTTTACCTTTCTATCAACTTTAACTTATTTGTACCAAACAGCTATTACCACTAACTACATAAATCTTCCTTCTCCTTCCTTATCCTTGGATTTAGACCTTGAATCATCTGCTAATCTTTCCCTTGATTTTTCTACCATGACCGACTCATCTCCTTCACTACTAGTGTCATTGTCAACATCCCCAGTTGATGAATCTTCATCAAAATCCTTTATCTTTGCTACTTCTTCACTAGACTAGCTTAAAGATTTTTCCTTTTCACCCAATACAACTTCTATTAATGTAAGATTAGGGTTTTTTAAATCCATGAGTTATAGGTCCTCTTAGTTTAGATTTTGAGTTTCTTGGTTTAGGTTGAGATCACATTGGGTAAGATTTGGATTTCTAAGTTAAATTGACGAACTTTTTTATTCGAATTTAGATCTTCATCCAAATCCGTATGTTGGGTTTTCTCTTGTGTTCATGAGGTCTATCTAAACCTAAGTTTAACTGACTTTCGTGGTGCCATGAGAGAGGATTCGAGTGCTTAAAAAGAAAAAGAGAAAGAAGATGAAGTGCTTAAAAAGTGATGAGATGATTATTTAAAGAGAGAGAGAAAAAAATGTTTATGCAGACATACATCGAAGTTATAAAGTTCAAGAGAGAGTGGATGAATGTAGTAAGAGAAAGCACAGCAGCAAGGGAGATGTTATAGGAAAACATAGGAGAGAAAGTTGTCAATTACAATGAGTATGCAATGTAATTGTTCACACAAAACTAAGAAAAGATTTATTTCTTAAAAAGTAGACAATCAACTTATGTGAAGAAAAATAGGAGCTCATTAATTGTATAACTATAAAATGGGAGAACATTAATGACCCTCATTAATTAGTGTACAAAATTTGATTTTACAGAATTTCTTATTACATTTTATATAATAACTAAACACTAGTTGAGAAAAAGAATAAGTAAACTTATAGAATTGAATACTACTGATATTATACAAAATTTTTAAATTATTTATAACATTAATTTTACAGAATTATTCTAAATAATTAAAAAATTAATTTTAGCTAAGTAAAAATATGTTACACTTTAAAACAAGATTAAGTTAGTCCACATAATAAAAATTTCATGAAAAAAGAGTTTTACACACCAACTTCATTTCTTCTATATTCAAACTTTATTTCATCTAAAGACATTGTAAAAATGTCAACCAATTGATTATCTATAGGAATGAATTCTATATTGATATCTCCATTATTTACATGATTCTTGATAAAGTGGTGTCTCACTTTTATATGCTTTAACCTAGAATGATGCATAGTATTTCTTATTAAACTAATAGCACTCGCATTATGACAGTTTATAGGAATGTTTTTCAAATTCAAACCATAATCAAATAATTGTTGTTTGATCTAAAGGATTTGTGCATAGTAATTACCAATTAAAACATACTTAACTGTCGATGTGAATAAAGCGACAAAGTTTTGCTTCTTAGAAGGCCATGAAACTAACTTGTCTCCTAAAAAATGGTAAGTACCTAAGGTACTTTTTATATCTATCTTGCAGCTTAGATAGTCAACATCTAAGTAACCAATTAAATCAAATTTTTTATATTCTAGATACTTAAAAATACATTTCACAGCCACTAAGTGCATTTCAATTGGTTTTAACAGGAATCTAGCATAGATACACATACTAGATAATATATCATGTCGCGAAGCAATTAAGTACAATAAGGATCTAATCAAACTTCTATAAATTGATTTTCTTACTTAAATCATCTGGATCAAATCTTATAGAAGTGGACATAGGAGTAGCAATACCTTTCACATTTTGAAGTCCAAAAATTTTTAGGATATATCTTGTATACTTTTCTTAGTATATGAAGACCCCATCTTCTATTTGCTTTATTTGGAGTTCGTGGAAAAAGCATAGTGTACCTATGAGGGACATCACGAACTCTATCCGTATTAACTTAGAAAACTCCTTGCAATACTATTCATTAGTAAAACCAAAAATAGTATCAACTACATCTATTTGGACTGGCAACAAATTAGTATCATAATGTTTCGGGAATAATGTGGTGTTTACTTTTCCTCTTTGGAATCCATTTTTGTTTAAAAATTTACTAAGCCTCTCATACCATTCTCACAAAGCTTGTTTTTAATCCATTTAAGGCCTTACTGCGCTTATAGATATGATGTTCCTTAAACAGTCCTTAAAACTTGGAGGTTGTTCAACATACACTTCCTCTTTAATGTAATCATTTAAAAAAAGCATTCTTAACGTCCATTTGTAATAATTTAAATCCCTTATAATATGCAAATGCAAGTAAAAATTTAATAGCCTCTAACTTAGCAATCGGTGCATAAGTTTCATCAAAGTCAATACCTTCTTCTTGAGAGTAGCCTTTTGCTACTAACCTTACCTTATTTCATACAATTTTTCCATGTTCATCCGATTTATTCTTGAATACCCATTTGGTACCAATGGTAGATTTATCTTTAGGCTTTAGAATAAGTATCCCTACCCGATTTCTTTGAAATTAAATGAGCCCTTCTTACATAATAGCAATCTAACTATTATCAAATAATGCTTCATCAACAAAGTTAAGTTCAATCTCATATCAAATAATAAAGCAAAATGATTTTCAACATTTTTTAGACTTTCCCTTGTCTTGACTTCAAAGATTATATTATGAATTACTTGTTTAAGAGGATGATAGTATTCAAATCTTATTGATCTAGAAGGTTCAAATGTTACTTATGGAGTTTCTAATTTATCCTCTAAATTATCCTCTAATTTTGGTTTTGCTAAGATTTTAGCTATAGGCTCTCCAAAACTTTCCATTTGACCTTCCTGGATGTTTTCATCCTTATTTTTTCATTTTACTTGCAAGTCATCATCAAAATCATCAACTTTGGCCTCATCAACAAATTTCACATTTATGGATTCCTCTACAATTCTTTTCACTTTGTTAAAGACACAATACACTTTACTATTTAAGGGATATCTTAAGAAAATGCCTTCATCTACTCGTTCGTCAAATTTATGACGATTTAATCTAGATTTTTTAATTAAATAGGTAGAACCAAACACATGAAAGTAAGATACTATTGGTTTTCTTTCCTTGTATAGCCCATATGATGTTTTCTTAGTAAATGGCCTCATATAAATGCAACTATTGATGTAACAAGATATTGAGACCATCTTGGCCTAAAAATATTGTGTTAAGCCAATTTCAGTCAATAAGGTTCATGTCATTTCTTAGATTATTCTGTTTTTGCATTCAACTACTCCATTTTTGTTGCAAAGCATATGGAGAAAAAAAATTACAAATGATATCATTTTGTTCACAAAACGTTGTAAAACCTCCGTTTTCAAATTCTTTTCCATGATTAGTTCGTAAACTAATGATGGAAAGGCCGTTTTCATTTTGAACTTTTTTAAAAAACTTTTCCAAAGTAAGGAAGACATCAATTGTATGTTGTAGAAACAGAACCTAAGAATACCAAGAGAAATCAACAACTATTACTAAACTATATTTATTGCCACCTGTAAGCCCGAATGCTAAGCTAAATAACCGTAGGCTTGAACTTAGAACCCAAGGTTTAGGATGATTGGTTAATAGATCCAATCAAACCCAAATTATAAAAGAGAAATATTAGTAAAAATGACCCCGTAAACTTGAATTTAAGAAAATAAATAATAAAATAGGAGACTACAAAATTTTCAAATTTTAAGCATAATAAGTACTAATTACCAAAAAGGCAAAAAGGGTAATCGAATAACTAATAAATGACTAGAGATAGATTATATATATACTAAAAATTTTAGAATAACCAAAATAATAATTAGGAATGTTTACATGTACCCCATCTGTATTTATGTGTAGATAAAAATACGCGAAATTACCTAAATTAGCCAAAAACTAAGTAAATAAATAAATAAAATTATAAATTAATCATGGAAAAAATAAAAAAAATCAAAAGAGGCTAGAATAATCCAAATCAGGTCATGGCAGGTCAACATCTATAAAAGAAAAATCAACTAATTAAAATTAGACAACATAAAAGCCAAAAATCAAGGAAATTGGGCAAAGTCTTGTCTAATTAATGCATAATAAATACAAAAATCGTCTATAAATAAGTAAAAAATTTTCAGAAGTCATTTTTGGACAATTTAGCATTAAGGAAAAATAGGAAAACTGAAAAAATCAAGAGAAAATCTAGAAAACGAAAAGGAAACTGTGCAAATTCTAGTAGCGCCACCACCAGGAACCGAGCCACCACCACCACACCACTCTAGCCCCACCATCTAGGCCGGCCGATAGCCTTAGACCCGGTTTAGACGAGCAGAAAGCTTCGGACCGGTTAGTCTCTTAAATTTTTTTATTTTGAATAATTTTGTAAAATTAGTTATTTTTCCCAGAAAATTATGAAACTTGTTATTCTGAGGTTTTATTGTATATGGATTTAGGAAAAAATATTAATTTAGTTTAATTACGTTTGAAAATAAAGGGTTCTTAACAAATTATTCAAAACCGAGCATGATTAGAACGGAAAATAAATAGGCTTAGGAGTATAATTTGGAGCTCAATTTTTTTCTGTAGGATGCTCATATGATATAGAATAGTGCTATGAATTCATTTTTTTTAAATTAATTTTCAAAATTTTTAAGTTAATTTTTAGCCCTAAAATGATGAAAAAATTAGGTGATTTGGGGTTAATTAGGTGATTAAGATGTTAATTACTGATTTAGATATTAATTAGATGTTTAGGGATATTAATCTCTGATGTGGAACCCTAATCCTACCTTTTAGAGTATTAAGTATGGTTTATTTAGGAAATTAGGTAATTAATATAAGAAATTAGTAATATGTGAAATTGTAAATTAATAAATCTAAAAAATTAGGGTTATTTAAATAATATTATAATAAAAATAAAAAAAATAATAAATCTAAAATAACATTTAATTTTAAGTAAATGTCTCAAAATGTAATATTTTCACACATCAGGAATAAATCCGATACCTCAATTAAGGTTAGTGTGTACCGAATAGTTTTGAATACCAAATTAAGACCCAATAGGATATTTGGATACTCGAGCTTAATGTGATTAATTTCACATTAGGATTCAAGCATATTTAAGGCTTAGGAATCAAAATTTAAAATCTAATTTAGGATTCGAACCCCGAAATAGAGTATAACGAATCATTAGGACGTAATGGGTATACACGAAAAAAAATGAGTTAAAATATAACTTAGAATATGAAACCACAAACTATAAGTACTAAAAAGACCTATTTGTATTATAGGATACTTAGAGACACATCACCTTGCAATTAAGGGATCGAGCAATTTCAAGTAAGTTGGGTTATTGCTTATTGTAATAGAGTACTAGGCGTGTAATACTCGGAGACTTAAGCTTGTATATGATTATGATTATAAGGAGTTTACGCATGTGTTTGATGTATCTGAATTCGTGCTGAATTTGTATTGTGAGTGATTTTGTGACTGATTGAATTGGTATGAAATTGTTTGAACACCTTAAATGGAATTTAATCTTAGTCAACCCTAATAATCGAAAATGACATGCATTGCAACCCGTTAGGGGATTATAGGATTCTCCAACCAAATATCGACCCCTTCGAAAGGGATAGCGCAGTATTGCAAAACGGTCCCTTCTTCATCCTTAGTCGAACTAAGTGACAGGAGAGGAGGTTGCGGCGAGGGAGAAGTCAATGATTCAAAGGTAGTCGTAGGAGAAGCGAGGTCTCCATTGTACAAGCCTGGGTTTGGTTGTGAGCTGCTGCATAACATGAAACTCCTCAACCCGGATTGGAGCAGATGAAATTTCTCTGATTTCACAACGGACCAGACTACGTTGTGCGATGACACTTGATTGTTGCATTGCATGAAAATAATTGTTTGATAACCCTGTTTGTGCTTGTATGCATTCATGAGTCTCCAATTCAACTTATTGAGCTGTAGTTGCTCATACCCTTATCGATCCTTTTGTAGGTTCTGATTTCTGAATACTTCAAGTACTATGCCACCCTACAATTACCCAGAGGTTATTCCATTTGAAGCCAGGGGTGTGAGGATCAAGTTACTTAGTATAATGTGTAACTAGAGTGACCATGTAATTAGGGATGAAAGACAGATAGTTATTATGTAATCTAGTAAACTGTTATGTTTATGTAAAACTTCTAAGGAAGCTCTGTGGACTTATATATATAATTATACATGTTATTAGAAATTTGCACTATTTATCATAATTGTAGTTTAATTGTTAATCGGACTGTTTACTTCAAAGCGAGGAGTCATCGACGCCTTGTGTAGATCATGTCCATGATAGGTACTGTGAGGCTAGTTACTATCATAGAATGGTTTACACAATGGGACTGTTGTGACTCTGCGACTTCAGGGCGTAACACCACCCAAACTTAATGTGCATGTAAGACCAAACAAATCAAGATGTAATGATTCTAAAGGCCTTTTGTTGAAATAACATGCTTAGATTTACATGAGATAGCACTCATCTTATTTTTAATACAAGTTACACAACAAATATCATCTTTTACGTTCATCTTAAGCAAGCAATTAACTAGGTTATTTTTAGAAAAATTATCCTATTGAGTAAAATTAACATGCCCTAGTTTCTTATGCCACCAAAACAAATTATCAAAAACAAATAAAAAAACATCTCTCTGTTTCAACTTTAGCAGGTTCCATAAGATATATGCTTTTCTTACAAAAATACTCAAATAATTTAATATCATTTTTATCATATTCATATACCTTATTTTGATCAACAACACCTTATATCCTTTATCACATAACTGGATGATACTTGAAAGATTATTTTTCAAACCTCTTACAAAGATACATTCTTTATAGTGTAAGGGGGAATACCAATTTTACTAATTACGATTATCTTTCCTTTACTATTATCTCCAAATTTGACATAACCTCATTCTTTCCACTTTAAGCTTGTGAACAATGAAGCATCACTTGAAACATGGTGTGAACACTGTAAACCCCTAAAATTTTCGATCTAGTTTTTTAAATAGACTCAATTATGTTAGACAATGTAGGAGTCGACAAGCCTAATGAAAGAGAAAACTATAAAAGAATGAATCATTCGCATAAGAAACTTTTCTATCCTAAATGCATATAAATGCTAAAGATTCCATTTAAAAGTGATAGAAACCCTAAAATGATCACTTTAAAGATATATATGCACTAATTCATCATAATATACCCTAAAACCCTAATTGATAATATAACCCTTATATTTTGCCAAATCATTAGTAAAAGGTTAGAGATGACTTTCAATCACGCATATATGTTTTGAACCCTCAAGTAGTCCTTTAGAAACTAAGATGATGAATCATAGCTTACATTTATTTCTTAAGTACATGATTAAGGTAGTCTTACATAGAGTTAGGGGTATAGTTAAAGATTAGGTTAAATGTAATGAACCTTAATACTCTAGTTAGTACTTTTTGCACTTGTTATCCAAAGTAGTTTGTCAAATAATATAGATAGGCTATAAAGACCTAAAGTAAGACCTCATCAACTATGTTTACTAATCAATTCACCAAATACCTCATTTCCTCTCATTTCCTTAATTTCTCCCTTAATTTCCCTTAATTTCCCTTAATTACTACATTATGTGCACAAAATTACATATGCTTAAGGAAAGTTGACCAAGTCAACACATATTGACCAAGGTCAAAGGGTTGACCAAGTCAACACATGTTGACCAAAGTCAACAATTTGAAAAGTCAACAAAAGATACTAAGAGATAAAGAAAATATCTTAGCACTTAATGATGGCTTTTCTTTTCTTTTCTTTTCTTTTGATTTTTCTCTTCTTCTTTTTCTCCTTAATTGTCGTCCACTTATTCTCCTTCTAGACCCCACCATTTGCTTTCTTCCATTATGAAAACAAAACAAAAGAAACAAAACAAAAACCTCTCTCCATTGCCGTGAGCTTCTTCTTCCCCTTTCACTTTCAACACTTCTCTTTTTTTCTCCATAATTCCAACACAAACAAAGGTATATACTTAAGTTACTTTATGTTGCTTTATATTATTCATTAGTTAGCTAATTAGGTAGATTAGACAAGTAAGCATGTGTTAAGTATGATCTTGAATAAGAGAGCACAAAGTTCTCATCTTTAAGTGTAGAAATTTAGGAATCATGAAGAAGAAGAAAGGAAAACATGAACATATACTCATAAGAATGTGTACATAAGGTAATCCTAAAAGAAGGGAAGCATGAGAATCTTTGTACATGGGTATTTACCATGTACATAACCTAAATTAAAACAAAACCTAACCATACATACTTATACTACACTAATTACACACTTAAAACCACAAAAAATTGATCTTAGGAGGATTTTCTTAAGGGAAAGAGTAGGCATATGAAATTTTGTATAAAAATATGTATCTAACCGTATAGGTATATGAGTATGTATACACATAGAAATACGGTATAAGTTTAAGTATATGTATAAGTATATATATTGTATAAGGTATATGTACATAAGCATAAGGGGAGAAGTCAAAGGTACATAAGACATGTACATATGACATAAACATGAGGTGAGGCTTATGTAATCAAATGATGAAGTAAGTGATAAGGTAAGCACATGATGACATAAGCCATGACATAAACAAGTGATGACATAAGTCATGACTTAAGCAAATGATGATGTAAGTGATGACATAAGCATAGATTATAAACTAAGAAAAAAAGAAGATTGTATAATAATTAGGTACCTAAATTAGTAAACCCTAATACACTTTCTAAATTGGATTATACTTAATTAAGTACATGAATTAATAATAGCAAAGTAAAAGCCTCTACGTATAAGAAGTTAAGGATTAACTAACTCATTAAGTATAAGCAAAAGATATAAATATAAGTAATAAGAGCAATTAAGTTTTCATAGTTAAAATTTCTCTAAATTTAGTTCATATCGTAAAACACAAGTCATAACGTCCAAAACGGACATTACCGTGTGAATGTACGTCCGAAAACGATGAAAAATGACTATAAATCCATAAATATCATAAATAAAATGGAAAAGATACAAATGCTTAAGAATAAGGTGTAACCAGATAAAAGTTGATAGTAATTTAAGTATAATTAGGTAACTAGAATTATTAGTTAATTCAGTTACTTACTAGCGTTATTATAACATAACGATTAAGTGATCCCGAGGTGTGCGAGGACCTCCCGATCGATTACTACGTGTAGAGTGAGTTGCTATGGCCAAGTAAGTATTTATCCTATGATTCCATACTTATTTGTGATTGTAGCTAGTGAACTTAAATATTATTGTTCATTGACTATTGTGTGGGGTTTAAGAAACGCTTGTATATGATCTTGTGTGTTGAATTGTAAAATTATCGTAATTATAGAGAATGCTTTGTTTGTTGCATGGTAGTATAGAAAGCAATTGTGTGTACTATTGGATAATCACAGCATAATTTGAACTTAAGTATATTTGGCTTATAAAAATAAATTGGAACATGCATCTCATAGATACCATTCCGGCAGTCACATCACACGGAGGTAAAGAGAGGCCATTCGGGGGTTGTTCTTATTCATTTATTGGTTCTGTACAGTGCACTCGTATAAAATGACTTTACCCTGGCTCGCGAGAACACGAGGTGTTAGAGGCGCCAACCGCCTGGCTAAGGGTTAAGTCTAAAGGCCTCCATTTAGGGGTGAGTATGGACTGCGGGGGCCCACTCACGATTATACTAGAACTTGATTTTTATGAAAATAAAATAATTATATGGTTTAAGTACGGAGCGTAGGGTTCCGTAGTAAATAAAGTTCTAGTATAATACTCGGATCTGATTGGTGCCGTGTATACTCCAACCCTGACTTCGGAAGGCGTTAAATCCGAGTTACGTATATGAACTAGTTAAGTATATGTATTGTTTGGCATTCTGTTTGATCATTCATTCATATGCGTGAATATAATGTACTTATAACTTGCTTGTGGTGTGACTGAGGATTTTGCTCACTAAGCTTAGGCTTACACCCCCTTTAGACTTTTGCTGCATGATAGCCTATTCATAGAAGCTGGCCGAGGGATGCCACAGGTTAGCTTGGGGACTTAGGCAGAAGTGAGCTATCCTGTGTATTGAGAGAACAGTTGATGTAGATCTTTACTCATGTACTTTTGTATTACTAGTATTGTAAACTTAGATGTACTCACTTACTGTATACTGTAAGCTTTGTAGTTCAAATTTTATAATAATATGTTAATGTGATGATATCATGTGAATCTGTGTATCCTTGGAAAACTAGTGGTTGTAGAGCCTTGTATATTGTGTGAAGAGTTCTTGATTGGAAGGGTAACCAATCAGGAGTTCTTTGTACAGTATACAGCATCTGCTACGACTAGGCCATCCTCAGTTCGTGACAAACACCCACTATCTAAGTACCACATTCTTTTTAATTTTGCTCCATATTCGTGTAATCATCAAAATATGGTTAAGTTCTCTTTAGAACCTAAACTAGCTTAGGTCCACTAAAATTTTGTGCTCACGTTGTTCAAATCTTTACCTTATCGATTACTGAGCTTATTACATTTATAAAAACAATATTTCTCAATATGTCTAAGTTTATTACAAAAAAAAAACCCTTACATAAGAGTTGGAAACTAAATACTAATGTATTACCTAATTCCTCTTCTTTTGGCTTAGGTATCCTCTATTGTACCCTCTTGTCGTTTCTCTAATGTATTCTCTAATCAGATACTTCTTATTTTTTTACTAGGGTATCTTCTAATACACCCACTACCTTCGACAACAAACTTAGTCTTCTCATGCAAATTACTATTTTTAGCAAATTCATTACCCAACTATTTCCTTTCCTTTAACAAATAAGGTTTTATTAGTCGAATCAAAGGATTCTCCATGGTCATAACCAAGACCAACTTTCAAATATCTATCCTATGAGAAGATAACAACAAGTATAACATTTTATCACTTTCATTGAATTTATTAAATGTTGTGTCAATTGTGTTAGATAGCCTATCTATTCTAACTTTTAACTCCTTTATTTCCCCCTTTAAAACTAGATTTTCTTTTTCTAAATTATCTTGACTTGTTATAAGATTATCATTATCAATTTGCAAAACTTCATTATCAACTTTAAAAATATCATTCTCATCAACCAGTAAAGATTTTATTTGAGATAATGCATCTTTCTCATTTTTGAACACCTTAATTTCATCATAAGTTTAGTCAATTTTACATTTACTTTTTTAAGAGCTTTCAATAGACTTTTAATTTGTCTATGTACACTATTAAGCATTTCATCTTCAAAGTCAAAAATTACCTCAAAAATAGTCATGAGAGACAAGTTAGCCTCTTCTTCTTCCTTTATATTATCTTTTGAATCTATCTTTGATTCGTCTTGGTCGCTACTAATGCTTTTTACTTCTTATACTTCTTCAATTTCTTTAATAGTACTAGACACTCATACTTGATATGCCTGGATTTCTTGTACTTGCAACACACCAACTCCTTCTTTTCTCTCTTGTCTTTCTTTTCCTTTTTCTCTTCCTCATAGCTGTTCCTCACATCATATTTAGAATCATTAGATGATGAATGCTTATTGAAAAACTTCTTCTTACCTCTTTCTTGAATATTCTATTAAGCCTTTTAGCCAACAAGGTTATATCCTCATCATCATCATCTTTTGAATCACCCTCTGAGTTAGACTCTGATTCAACTTCTTTGATGAGTATAATTTTACACTCATTTCTTATATTGTTTTCATGATTATTATAAGCTATTTTGATGATTTTGCTACTGAATTAAGTCATCTATTTATTTCAAGGCCTAGATGAAGTAATAAGGTCAGAAGAATGGAATTCATATAATTTTAAAGGAAATTTTCACCTATTTTAAAGATTAGGATACCAAGTGCAAGAGAGGATTTGTTTAAGAATTAAGAGCAAAGCAAAACTAAAGTTGCATTTTACAATAGTGTTCCTTGGCCATGAGCAGCTATGAAGCCCCCATCCTTAATTTCCACTTGATGTTTGAAGAATGTATCTCTAAGCGTAAGATCACGGTTGAACTTCACAGCCGTGATTTGTAGCTATGATCCTCTCATAATTTAATTTAAGTCCATTTTCTCAAAGAATTATTGTAAGGAGCAGTTCATACCCAAACTCTACGCCTGTATTCATGCCGGTAGACATGTCATGATTTGTGAAGACTTGCCATTTGAAGTTTATTTTGTCAGGACCATGTAAATAGATTTCAAACATGTGTAATAAGAGAGTAAGACAATGCTAGAGATAAAGATAGAAGAGCTTCATTACATTTCTTAGGGCTTTTATCATGCAAGTTATCATTTTTAATATGTCTATAGCATAGATTTGTAGATCTCTAATCCTATAACCTTGAGGTAACATATAGCATCCTCAAATTAAAATTATTCTAATGAAATTCCTCTATTCTTGTTAATTCAATTACTTGCTTTATATTAATTAAGTTGTTAATTCTAAGGTTTTACATTAAATATTAGATTTTATGTATTGATATGTTGAGGTCAATACATAAATAGATCTACTATATTTGAAGAGATCTATTATAAGTTTAAAGATAAGTTATAAATTTCTTCCAATAATATTGTCATACTATGTTGTTTATGGAATTCTTATTCCTAATGTTATTCTAATTTGTTACATTGCATAAGCAATTCAAATAGAATATAATTAGGATTAGGAATTAATAAAGAAGCGATTCTTAATAATTTAGAAATTGAATTCCTCCAGTTAATAAGAATAAGAAATACATTAGAAAACTTAAGATTTCTGCAAGTTAATCCTAATAAGAGTTTAGATATCATCAATCCTTTTACCAATCAAAGCTAATTCACTAGTTATAACTGTAAAATGATTAAAAAGATCACGTATTTTTTCACTAAGCTAAAACTTAAACAACTCATATTGTTAGAGCAAAAAATTAATGGGAGTATTATTGCTTGTTGTTTTTCCTTCATGTGTCCCGCTTAAGGTGTCCCAAATATCTTTTGTAGACCTACAAAAAGAAATTAAGTAATACTCAAATGAAGCAATTATCATCAATAATAGACTCTTTGCCTAATTATTCTTCTCAATTTTTCTTTTTTCATCTTCTTTAAGCACTAGATCTCCATCTATAGCAATTTTGATGTCTCCAAATTCAATAATCTCCCATAAACCAAAATTAATTGCTTTAACATAAGTTTCCATCCTACACTTTCAATAGGCAAAAATAGTTCCATCAAAATATAGAGTACAATTTGTACCAATAGAGGTGTTGTTTTCTGCCATTAGCTCATTGAACTCTAGATGATATAATAGTTAAGCTCTAATACCAAATGTAGGTCTCGAAAGTAACCAAGAAGGGAGTGAATTGGTTATTTTGAAGATTAAAACTTTTTCCATTAAATTAATAGTTAAGAGTCCCCTTTTGACTACTTAAAGCAGTTGGCGTAAAATAATATAAAATAATAATGCAAACATGAAAGTAAAAGGAGCAAGGAATGAGAAGATTAAGTAAGTAAATTATAGTATTTTGACTTTGTGTCTACTGCACTCTTCTAGGTCAACTGTTAGAGACCCGATATTCCTCACCAGCATCATTCCACCATCTACTTTAATATTTCAATCAAATAGAGAGACTACAAATCGACCCTTTGCTTTATCTACTTAAGCTATCTCTTGCCTAATACAAATCTACAGAGTATACAATAACTCTCTCTAACAAATATACTAACTTTCAATAGATGAGAATTAAAGAATTTAAGAAATAAATACAAAGATCCTCGAGTATAAGCTCAAAATATAATGTTAAAACAAAATTCGTATAATCAGTTACAAATGGAAATTGCAAAATGATATACATCAAAATTTTGAAATGCTTATATATTTTCTTAAATAATGTCTCTTTGCTAAATTCTTAGAGAATATCTTAATTATTCTTGAAAGATCTTCAATTAGCTATTATACTATGTATCCCTTAAATTGAGAAGATAAATCTTCTATCGATTTTGACTCAAATTTGAATGATAATTTGCTAATGCTGTTATTAGTTTAATATGCCAAAAAATTTTACCTTGCATATTACAGTTTTAGAAAATTCACATCTTTTTTTCTAATCTTTATATCTTCTGCATAAGAGTTGCATATTTCATTAATTTTTTATAAAAATCACATTTTTAAGTCTTTAGGATTTTTCTTTTCTTTTAAAATCTTAATATAAGCCTTCTAATAAGGGACTGGTAACATTTTTTAGGTAAGCACAATTGTCATATATCTTATTTTTATAGTTAGCATTTTTTCTGATAAAATAACTATACGAAGATTTAAACTTATAATTTTAATGTTAATAAATAGAGAGTACCATAGTTAAATTAGGTTATTAAACTAGTATGTTATCTTGGGTATATATACATATGATGTAAAAACCACCTCGCAAGTTAAAAATTATAAAATTTTTAAATAATTAATCATTAGGGTTTTTAATTTTTAATTTAATAGCTTATTTTAAAATATAAATAACAATAAGTATCTAATATTCCCTAATCTCTTAGAATCATAGAAAATCAATATTCCTTACTAAATAATAAGATAAGGTAAAACAACTTTATGAATTATAAGAAATACTAAATTATACCAAATCCTAACATATAAATATTTTTTTATAATAGATGTATATGTACAAGCTATATATTTCTTAACTAACTTTGACATAATTAAACATATCTTTGGTTTGCACTCTACTCTCAAGGTTATCTCAATCTTTACTCAAATAAACCTATAAAAGAAACTATGAACAAACCATAGCTTTGTGAGATTGTTTCCTATCAATACCAGTCAAGCAAGTTATTAAATATTATTAATATTCATGCAAATTTATTTACATAAGTAATGAATGCATGCGCGATAAATGTAAGCAATACATCTATATGAGTCCAAAACTATAAAAGGTATAGATTTACGCTGTTTACATGTCAATTTTCTTCCATACTTACACAATGTAACATAAGGCTGCTTGGGGCACTATCCCTCTAAACAATAGTCAACTATTACTCTAATTGAAAAAGAAATATCAGTCCAAACAGGTGGACCCTAACTAGTGTTATTTACCGAACATATCTAAGGTCCTTTGAGCACACAAAGCAAGTTCTCTCGCTATCAAAATATATCTAATACCTTATAGGCATAAATATACGAGTCGTCTCATAATTAATTGGAAATACCATGCTAGATTTACTATAACGATAAAAAAATTCATTTACCGGCACTATGAACCTTCATAAAAATCATATCAAAAATATGTATAGGATTAGAAAAACATTTTTCAAAAATACTTTTTTAAAAAATTAACAAAACTAGCACTCTCCATTAGTATACCAATTAAGTCATAGACATGCGACATATAATCGGTTATTTTGGTCAAATATTTATATTTACTGATTTAAGAAAATATCACATGGATAATAATATACAAGCAAAACGATCATTCAAAAAATAATCATTCAACAATCAATCAATATTAACCAACAATCAACATACAAACTTCAACCAGTAAGTAGATAGTAGATAACCAAAACTCCCTCACTTGAATTAATTAGACAATCAGCATTAATCAACAATTCATTTTGAATATTGAAACCTGTATTTTTCATGATAATCTAAAAATGTTACGAATTTTAATATTTTAGCCCAAATAACTTTATTTATTGATTTTTAAGCTTTTTTTATTATTTTATGATTTAATTAATTTCTAAATTTTATATTTTTAGAATATTTTATTTTTGAGTTCAATTTATATTAATTTCACTATTTCTTCATTTTTAAGCTTAATTTACTAACTATGTTAATTTTGATATTATTGTAATTTTTCCTAATTAATTTATTATTATTATTTTCTAATTGTTTTTTAATTTTCAATTCAATTGATTATTTTTGGGAAATTGCTAATATGGCACTATTCAAATCATTCATGTGGCAATTTTGCTATTTTCCTTAATTTTTACATTTCTTAAATTTTGTATTATTATTATATATATTTATATGTTATTATAATTTATTAATTGATCTATAATGGACCTAAATTTTCTTTTAGGGTTTCAGTGCACTTTATGTATATATATATTTTATTATGTAATATTAAATAAGTATATTATAAGTATGTATGTACTTATATCTATATATATATATAGATATGTACATATGTATCCTTAATTATTTATATATACTTAGCATATTAGTATATATACTTGCATATATATATATGTATGTATACGTATACTATACTATTATCATACGTATATCTATACATGTACATATACGTATATATTTATGTATTTATACTTTTAGTATACTATTATTATACATATTTATACACATGTACATATCAATATATATGTATATATACTAAATTTTATACGTACTTTTATACACTTATATAAATACTCATTTATATTTTTTAAATATTTTTCCAAGGAATTTTTTTAACATAATACATATATACATACTATACACACTTTCGGTTTTCATTTATATATATTTAATATTTTCTTATATGTATGTTTATGTACATATTATACTATGTATATATATATATATATATATATATTTCCTATCTTATTTCTTCTTTACTCGCATATTTGTATATATATATTGTGTATGTATATATATATATATTATAACGTATATGTGCATACATATATGTACATATACTTAACTATAATATACATATATATATATACATGTCCACACATATGAATATATATTTATGTATCTAAGTGTATTTACACAATGTAAACATAATTCTAGAAAAATAGATTTATATATATTGAATCGAATATATATACATAAAGTTTCAACTACAAAATACTAGAATATATGTACAATACATCATGTAGGATAATATATAAAAATATACAAGAAAAGAGAGAAAACCTAATTTTACATAATAAACTAATATTAATACAATATAAAGACAATATCTTTACTTGTTATTAATAAGTTTTGGTGAGGAAATCTCTTTGTTATCCTTCTCTTAAGTTGATAAAATATGGAGTAATTAATATAAATAGGAGTAGAATGGTAGGTGAAGAAAATGGGAGAAAAGAAAATGAGGAAGATGAGGAAATGAGAGAGAGAATGTCTTCGGTTCAAGAGAAAAGGGAAAATGAATTATTTTTGTGCATTAATTGAAGACAAACAAAGAGGATTTTAGAGACTTCTAGAAAGGTAATATGGCTTGTGGTAATGAAAGAGAAAAAGAAAGGAAAAAGAAAAAGGAAAAGGAAAAGAAGGAAGAATTAATTGCTAGAAAATGACATTTTGACTTTTGGTTGAAATTAAAAATAATAATAATATTATGTACACGTAGCTATTATAAATTAGAAGGGGAAAAAGAAAATAAAAAGAAAAAGCTAAGGAAAAAGGAAAAATAAGGGAATTAAGTGAATAAATAAATAAAATAAATTTTTTGAATTTTTTTAAATATTTCTAATCCTATAAATAATATTAATAATAATATATATTATAATGATAAAGAAAATTATAAGTTATAAGAGTATCATTGGCTATATGATACATAAATAACAAATAGATAATAAAATTAAGTTCAAATAATTAAATTCATATAACACTAATTTATTTATATATATAATTATTCATAATTATAACATAATATTATCAATTTTATAAATTCATGTAATACTCTCACATTTATTAGCATTTGAAAATTATCTCTATTCATTAATTTGTGATTTTACGTGATTTGATATATCGATTGATAATTTATAATCAATTAGGGTTTTATTGTCATTAGAGTAAATTTGTATGTTTATAGATTTAAGGTTTTAGTTTTAAGGTTTTTATCACATTTAGGTTTAATTTCTAATATTTACACATATTTAGGATTTAAGGTTCTTATACATAATTAGCCTTTCAAATTATATATTAAGGTTTTTTATATTTGTTTTAGTTTTTGAACTTAAAATTTTATTCAGTTTTAAATTTATGAACTCTGTTGACTTAAGTAAATTACTTATAATACTTGAGTTCAACTTTATACTCTATAAGTTCCGCAATCAGGTAGTCAAGGTTCAGTTTATAGAATTTAGAGCGATTGAACAAATTATCCAATCTAACCTAAATTTTATGTCGAAATTAGGAATATTAGTAAAAGTGATCCTTGAGTTTAGATTTAGTAAAATAAATAATAAAATAATTAATTTTCATAATATTGATTTATATATAAATTTCTTGTTATTTATCATAAACTTGTAAACCAAGTTTTGATAACTAACTAATTGATAGAAATAAATTATATATACATTAAAAATCATAAAATAATATTTAGAATATTTATTTGTATCATATATGTACTTACACATAGGTTAAAATACTCGAAATTACCCAAAATATCCAAAATATACTAAAATAATATTAAATAATTAATGAAAATTCATAATTAATTAAATAAAAATCAAGAAAAATATTGAAAAATGAAGATAATTCCATAAATGAGGAGTGGTAAGTTAGAATTGAAGAAGAAAAAGTAAACCAATAAAATTAAGCCAAATAAAAAGTAAAAAAGTAAGAGATAAAGAACACTTGACAAGGAAAAATCGAAAGAAAAATCCGAAGAAAAGTTCAAAACCCAACTATAAATTCAGAAAACTACTTCCAAAACCTCATTTGGTTAGTTTAGCATCAGAAAAAAAATTAAGAAGAGGAGAGTAGAGAGGAAAAATTAATTTTAGCAAAATTAAACAAAATGATATGTACTTAGGGCTTATAAAGGGAACCTACATTCAATGACCACCACGAAAAAAACAGCTACCACCAACAGACAGTAGACCCCATGTCTAAAGTTGTAGACAATGGTAGAGCCACTACTGGTAGCTGGAAGTTTGTGGATTAGTGAGCTCCGATTTTCCTTCCAAATTTATTTAATTTAGTAAAAATATCAAATATATATGAAGAATTATAAAATTTGGTTTCCTTAAGTATTTTTTCATGTAGAATCAAAATATTTACCCTTTCTTTAAAATTATAAGTGCTTATATAAGTTCTTTAAAAATACACTTAATTCCAATTAATTTTATATAAATTTTAAAAAATAGTAAAAAATGTTCATTTGAGCTAATTTTTGGTGTACATATTCCTTTTATGATATATTTAATTTACATAAAAATAATTTTTGATAAACTATACATTTAGCATTTATTAAAATTATTTTGTTAAATCTATCTTGTTTTTCATATGAAAGAAATAATAGGTTTTTAATTAAATTCCCTAATGAATCTAATTTGTAATGACTTCTCAAGCTTAGTCATTTACCTAATTTAAGCTATTTTTTAGTAAAATTAGACCTAAAATTAGTATACCGGAGAATAATATATAGTAAACTACCCTAATACTTTTCATAATTATAATATAATAACCATAATTTATTGAGTATAATATATTTTCCGTAAATTTATTGGAGTTTGAGGCATTAGTTGTATGTAATATGCATAATATGTACTAAATATATAAGTAAATAGTATATTATAAGTTAATTTTGTAATTTAGGATTAATTTGTCACGCCCTAAAGCAGCAGAGTCATAACAACCCCGCCATATAAACCATTCTAAGATAGAAGTTGGTATTACAACCGCTATCTTAAACCTAATCTATACAAGGCGTCTATGACTAATCAATTTTGAAGTAAATAGTATGGAATTTAAATAAATCATTTACCTAAGAAAATGAGAAAATTTATATATATACCCTACAATTTAGTTATTACATTATTTAAAAATAAAAAAATTAGAAATAAAAACTTAGACTTTAAGAATATATGTTTTTTCTTCAAATATTTTTCCTCACTCCCCAAGATCCAGCAGTTGTTAGCTTTAGAGTAGTTGTATACCGCTTCTTAACCAGCACTTGCACGACGTCTATAAGAATGTGAGCAACCACAGCTCAGTATGTTAGGATAAAGGACTTAAAACTATACCATAAATATAACAAGATTATTAATCAACTTATTAGGTGCAATGCATGTTCAAGCGAATGCCATCGCACGATGTTGTCCGACTCGTCGTGAGATTAAAGAAATTGCGTCTGCTCTAATCTGGGTTAAGGAGTTGCCGTTAATGCAAAAGCTCAAGATCAAATCCAAACTTGTGCAATGGAGACATGGCTCCTCCCGCGATTACCTTTGAACCATTAATTTCACTCTCGCCACAACCTCCTTTCCTGTCACTTAGTTTAACTAAGGATGAACAAGAGATCATTTTGCAATCCTACGCTATCACTTTTGAAGGGGTCGGTATTTGATCAGAGAATCCTAAGTTCCCCTAATGGGTTCTCATGTAGGTCTGATTATGATTATAGGTCGTATATTTGATTAGGTTCAGTTTAAGGTGATTAATCATTTCATACAAATCATACAATACAAGCCAGAATAACAGACAGAATCATAGCATCGCTCATAATCAAGTACATGCACCCAACCAACTATCTAACAAGCACAACCAAGTATAATCTCAAGTCTCCAAAATACAGCAACGTATTAATCCCAACTTACCTAGATTCCTCACTCACCCATTCGAGGTCCAACTTGCTCAGGCCATTGCCAATCATCCTTATAACACAAATATGGTTTCAGTTTTTCTTATAACTATTATAGGTTTGTTTTATTTTATAACGCTTATTGTGATATTTTATTTAGAATTTAATATATCCAATTATCTAGGTTCTCAAATTTTTTACAATTACTCTAGGTTTGGGGTTAGGTTCGAGTTCAATTTCTGTATCGATTTCTAAATTAGGTTTTAGTTCGATTTTTTAAGTATTGTTTTATACCCGAACTCTAGAAATTCGTTTCAACTTATAATGTGAAATTAATCACATCGCTTCCCGATATCTTAAATACCATCACTACCCTTAGTTAGTATTTTATTCCACTTGGTACACTTAAATCCGTATCAGTGTATCGAATTTACTCCTGATGTAAGAATTTTTTTACATTTTTTATATAATTACATAAATTTAAGTTTTCTATCAAATTTATTATATATTTTTATTATTATCACAATATCAATTTTTATTCTAATATCTTCTATTTATTATATTTCTAATAATTGTGTATTATGTATTATTACTCATTATGTACATAATACATATCTAATATTTTTATCACTTTAATTACCATCTCCCAACATCCATTATCATTTTAAAATATCCAAATTCATCCTAAATCAGATTTTACACCTAATTACCCTAATTTACAAAATTAACTTAAAATTTACTATTTTTCCTTATTACTTATTTACTACATAATTAACCTAATAATTACACATAACACCTTAAATGCTACAAGTATCATAATTCATCAGATTTCAACATCTTAAAACATATCATTATTCACTAAATCAGTAATTAACCATTTAATTACTTAATTAACCCCAAATTACCTATTTTATGCCTCATTTTAAGGCCTACAAATTATCTAAAATTTTCGAAAATTAATTTTTGAAAACGGGCTTCATAGCACTATTTTATATCGTGTAAGTAGTGTACACAAAAATTTTGGGTTCAAAACTACTCCTAAGATCATTTGTTTTTAAACTGAAATATATTCGGTTTTACATGATTTTTAAGGACCATATATCACGGGACATATTTTCATCAAAATAATATTTTTTTCTAAAAACTACATATAAAAATATTTCAGAATAACAAAATTCATAATTTTCTACGAATATTTACACAAAATTGGGCTAGAAATCGAACTCACTGATTTGGGTGGCTCTAGCTACAATCGGTGGCCATGGGTATGTTAGCCCACTTGGGCGCTGCCACTACCGTGTGGTGGTGATGGCCGTCTACTTCCAGCTGCTCGTTGGATCTGGGTTCTCCTTATAAGTCCTAACTGCACAGTTTTTTTCTTATTTTTTTTCCTAACCCTAATTTTTCTCTCAATTTTGCCTCTCCCTATTTTTCTCACTCTCCAAACTGACTAAATGAGTTTCTGAATTTTTCTTACTATTTATAGAGCTTTAGGAAAATTATTGTGCATTAATTTGATTAGATAATTGCCTTATCTTCTTCCAATTTGACTTTTGTGTTATTCTAATTTAATTGGTTAATTTTTTTCTTATTTTCCCCAGCTGCCACGACTTATATTTGGATCATTCCTTATTTTTTCGTTATTTTTATTTATTTTTTCTTAATTAATTATGAATTTTCTTTAATTATTTAGTATTATTTTAGTACATTACGCGTATTTTAAGTAATTATGCGTATTTCTACATACATGTAAATTCATATATAGTACAAATAAATATTTCTAAATATTATTTAGGTTATTTTATGATTTTTAGTATACATATAATTTATCTCTAGCGATTCGTTAATTATCGGAATGCATTTTACGCATTTTCGATAAATAATGAGTTATATACTTAAAATTTAGAATTTTTATATTCTTTTATTTTACTACTTATTTTCTTAAATTCAAACTTATCGAAACCTTGGGTGACTAATTGTGGGGCTTATATAATTAGATATAATTTCTGATTTAGGATATGATTAGACATTTGATATGTTATTGGAGAATAAAAGATGATATATATAGTGTTAGAAGTATTAAATAGGTGATTTATGACTGAATTATGTAATAATACAAATATGTAAATATAGGAAATTTATGAGTAGAAAATATTATGCCAAAAGTGATAATATTATAATAATATTAATATAAAATAAATATGATATTAAATATAAATTTATATAATTACATAAAAAATGTAAATTTTTTCATATCGAGAGTAAATTCAGTAGTTAAATTAAGATTATGATATACCGAATGGACTAGAGTGCTAAAGACTAAATACGATATTTAGGATACCCGAGCATGATATCATTAATTTCATACTATGGTTTAAAATAAAATCTTAAGATTACATATAATACCTATAGTTAGAACTAAATCAGAAACTAAATCGGAATCAGATTCACAAAACGAAATTAGAAGCTAGCTTAAATTAATAATAAGTATAAAAGACAAAACTCGAATAATTAAGTATAATAAAACCCTAAACAAAAGATAATAATAGGAATTTCGAAATAAAACATGTCTATGGTAGTTATGTAGAAATTAAAACAACATTTGTCTTATAGGGATTATCAGCAATGGCCTATGCGAATTACACCTTAAGTGAGCAAGCGAGAAGTCTAAATAAATTGGGATTAATACATTACTGTATTTCGGAATACTAATTTGTAGTACTCGAAGGCTTAAGATTATGCTAAGTTGTGATTATTAGATAGTTGACTATGCGCATGCCTGTATGTGCGTGCTTCTGAGTTTGATGATATGATTTTGGGTTTACTGTTTTGGCTTGTATTATATGATTTGTATGAAATGATTGAATACTCTAAATTAAACTTAACTAAATATATAACTTGTGAGCCTAAATCAGATCTACATAGTAACCATTAAGAGAAACTTAGGGTTCTTTGGCCAAATACCAATCCCTTCGAAAGGGATAGTACTAAATAGCATCATCGATCTCTTCTTCATCCTTAGTTGAACTAAGTGATAGGTAAAGAGGTCATGATAAGAGTAAAGTCAATGGTTCGAAAGTATTCACAGGAGGAGCGATGTCTCTATTGTACAAGCTTGGATTTGATCGTAAGCTGTTGCATTAAACGAAAACTCCTTAACCTGAATTAGAGTGAGTACAATTTCTCTAATCTTAGGATAAGTCGAACAACATCGTCCGATGGCATTTGTTTGAACATACATTTCATATAATTAATTTGGTTGATAACCCTATTTGTGTTTACTATATAGTTGTAAGTCTCCGTCCCAATTTACTGAGCTGTTGGTAGCTCACATCTTTATAGATGTTATTGCATGTGCTAGCTAAGAGGTGGCCATATAACTATCCTAAAACTAATAACAGTTAGATCTCAAGGAGTGAGAATATAAAACTAAGGATCATATACACTATCAACTTAGGATTCTATTTTTAAAGTTTTCAGTATTAATTTATGTATTACTCTAGTAAATTATAATTAGACTACTAAATCTTATAAACATACTCAAATTATTTAAATGAAAATATGTGTTTTTCATAATTTTATAAGCAAATAATAAGTTTATTTATGAATTATTTACTTCAAAGCGGATTAGTCGTGGATGCGTTGTATAAATTAAGTCTAGGATAAGAGTTGAAAGGTCAACTTTTATTCTAAATTTGCATGGTAGGACTATTACGACTTTACCTCTTTGGGACATAACATACCAAAAAGGCAAAATTTGAATGTTTTACAGTCCTTTCAAGAATTAGTGTTTAAGGTTTTTTTTTTTAAAAAAAAAATTGGGAATAAAATTAGAACTTTTTAGGGTTTTTCCTTTAAAAAATGATTAATGGTTAAAAACATAAATCTAGCTTGTTTTTTTTTTTTTTTTTTTTTTAAGGAAAGAACTAACTCACTAAAACTTTTCTAAAAAACTGAAAACTACGGTTGATTTTATTCCGATTAGTAGATATATATACACCTTAGAGGCAATTGTAAAATTTATAAAATATTTAGTTTTCATTTTTTATTATTTAAGAAAATTCGAAAATTAAAAATAATGAAAAAAAAAATCATTTTCATGCATTTTACATTTTTACATGTTTTCACATTTTTTGGAAAAATTATAAAAATAAAGGCCATTAGTTAGTTTTTTTAATTTTTGCATGGCCACTTTTGTCTTAATATATTAGCCTCTAAACTTAGTTGTCTAGTTAAAAAATTTTTAAAACTATTTTTTACAAAATTCACGGACTAGTAACTTAATTAAGGTTTTTCCGCTCATAACTATAGAACTTCTTCTATCGAGGCTGAGTATTGTAACATGGCACATATAACTATAGAAATTCTTTAGGTTTCATATATCATAACATATCTTTATCTTCTTTTCACTTTGCTCATCACCATCTATCATGAAAATGGATCCACTCAACTTGTTGCCTTAAATCTAACTTGCATGAAAGAACTAAGCATGTTAATATAGATGTCATTTTGTGAGATATCATATTAGGTTTAGGTTTCTTAAGGTGGTGTGTGTTCCTTTGAAGCTACAACTTGTTGATTTCTTGTCCAAATCTTTACTTAAGTCACAACTTAAGTTCTTATATTCTAAGTTGAATCTTTACGTTAAGGAGCAGGGATTGATGGAGGGAATGTGAGGATTACTACTTATAATTATTTCACACATATATATTCTAATTATTGTAGATGACAAATGTAATTTTCTCATCAACTATTAAATGCTATTAGTTAAAGTTAGTTAGAAAGGAGTGGTGATATAAATAGCCCTAATCGCTCTATTTTCTATTAGATATTATATACATACTATTATATTAGTTACAATATGAAGCTTCATTAAAATCTTTAAATCTTCAATGGTTGCTACAACAAGTAAATATTTCAACTCTTATAGAAAGTAAATGATGTTAATCTTCCGTATGCTTATGTTACCCTTGTTCAATTAAATTGTTAAATGAAGAGGAGTATTAACTATTGTATATAAAATCACATATCTAGTAGACATCAACTTTTAATCAATTGGTTGCCGCTCTAAATTTTTTAACATTTAGAGTTTTAAAAAAGACTCATTGTACGTAAGTTCATTTTCATGGTTATGGTACATTTAGAGTTTTAAAAAGGACTCATTATACATAGGTTCATTTTCATGGCTATGTTTACAACCAAAAGTTGCAATGCCATTCGAGATGTCTGAAACACTAATGTCTAAGTGTCCCCCATGTAGACCAACTCAACAAAGGCCCTACAAGGTCTTCTCTTCATTAATGTCATAAGTCTATTAATAATTTAACTTAGATTACTATCCTACTCGACTAGATTCATGATCCAACTAACTTAAACCAAAGGTCAAGTCATCAATACTTCAAGTAACTCACCCCTTAAGTTCATGCATGTAACAACTTGTCTTAAGACTTCAAAGACCCTACCAAAAGCTTACTTTATTTACTAATCCATCACTAATGAGAGTAAGAGAGAAGTGTTGATAGACTTCTTGAATGTAGGGCCCTAAGCTTCAACCAACATTCTTAAGCCATGGGTCAAGCTCCTTAAGCCATAACCATCCCTACATGACCCTTGACTAATTTATGTGGAGCTCAACCAACCTTGTTAAGTCTCCATAGAAAGTCTTCCTTCTTGTGAATGACCTTGTTAAGCTTCGGCCCAAGCACCTAGAGCTTAAGTGACCACTTGGGAAGCTTACATAAGCATTTATGCAGTTAATGAAAGATCTCAAAATTCTTTCTAGTGAATCTAAAGCATATAAGAGGACACGATCCGCCTTCTTTACATAACACACTCCATTCGCCTATAAATATTAAGTAAAAGTCATTGGTTTGGTATCTTGAAACCCTCATTTTCTGATAATTTATAGTCATTTCTCTCTTGAAACTCTCTATAATTTTAGTATCAAAGCAGTAACACTGGAAATACCTTTACTGCTTATTCTCTTATTCTTAATTTATATTTGTTAGTTGTGCTGGCCATTTGTAATCTCAAATATCTCAATTGAAGTCCAACCATCGGCAAAATATAATATTAAAAACATGTCTTTTAAATAAATAGAGAGTTCATTGATAGTTATGATGGTTTTCTTTTTTTCCTTTTTGTAATTTTATAATTAATAAACTAATTTGACTTGGATAGAAAATATGGATAGCTAATACAAATCATCAACCCTATTGACATTATCCATTTTAATTGTAAAATATACTCCACCATGGGTTTTTTTTTAATATATATATATATACATATATATGTAGGTATTTCTTATGTACTTTATTTCTAATTTTTGTTTAGAAAAAAGGGCGATCCAGAATACATTTTAACAGGACAGGGGGTCTCTGCTGATTCACCTTTCTAGCGGTGTACAACCTAATAAATTTCGAGCCATTTTGCGCATTGGCTCACCGTCAACGACAAGACGTCACACCCATTTTCTCAAATGACGTGATCTCTTACCGGCGCCTTTTGCCTATGGACATTGTTCTCGTACACGCAACTTGCTTTACTTGGAAGAGAAGTCCGGAATCCACGGTTCATCTCTCCCACGAGAATTAGTAAAAAGAAAAAGGAAAACAGGGATTTTAGCAAAAATACAAGTCTCGCTTTCGTCATCCACCTAGTCACTCACTACCCCAATAATATCACCAAAGCATCCTGACTCAGCTTCCATGTTATGATCTTATAAAAATCCGCGATAACGACCTGACGACGATAAAGGCATAAAGCATTCAAATGAGTCGGCCGTCCCATGTGTCCTAGTAATAATTTATTAGCTATGTGTATGATGGAGATCCGAGAATAAATGGTATATGACCAGTATGGTTACACTAGCTAATTCGGTGCATTTCGGTTCGGTTTTTATTCATCCATACATATCACGATACATTATACCAAATATGCAATGTGGAGTAAACTTACCTGGACAAAAAGAAACATTTTTTCATTAAATAAAACCCAACCGATCATCCAGTGTTAAATGTACAGCTGAACGAAATAATATATCGCCGAAATTTTCTTAAAAGATTCGGGCAAATTGTCCTTACACGTGTAATGATTTATCTTAAACTTTTAGATGGGTGGATACTATTTGTTGCCGCTTTTAAGTAACTATATGTTATACATAGAAATAGGATATTTTGTGTAGCATGAGGAGTTTGATTCGATTAATTATTGTTTTGAATCAGGTATTATTATATCGAAAGAAATGTTTTGCGCGCTAGACCGACTGTCATGTCAAGGCAAATTGAATTTTTATAAGAAATCAACTTAAATTAAATGGCGTGTGTTTTTAATAATAAATACATTTGAGTTCGGTTTTATTCGTTGTCTAATAAAGTTTCATTCGTTTTCTACTCTCAGTTGTTTTAGCTTTTTATAATGCATCAGGATTTGTGGCTGTTGATTGATTGTGTTTGGCACATTGCACCTATTGACGTGTAACGGGATGGTATGAATTCTTTAAAGTATTTCAAGAAAATTTATAAATTTAATAGTTAAGATTGTTTTGATTTTTAAATTATATTATGACATTATCTTTTTCTTTTTTTTTTCTTTTTCTAATCCCAATTATAATTTACATATAGCAGCATTTTAATTAATAATTTTAGGAAAGTTTTAGTCTGAAGCCGACTTCAGGATTAGATATACAAGACACGTGTGATTTAATGTGAGGTAAGATGGGCAAGTTGTGGAGTTCTTCTGCAAAGGTTATTTTGTTGGGCTAGGAGGTTTAAGATGAAGCCGTTGGGGACCTTGGGTTAATAAACACAAGCATGAGACCGACATAAAATAGACGGATAGCGAATACACTAGTATGACCTATCATAGGGTACGAGCTCAGCGTCAAGCAATAGTTTAGACCGCTAATCACCTATTATGGGCAAGAATACGATCATGGACTCCCAATGACTCGATCGGGTCGTAAAATAGAAGGAAGAGGTTGCTGCTTCTTGTCTGTTGGCTATGTTACTTTGACGGACCTTTTATTATTTTCCGTTATCGACTTATTAAAGGAAACTCGGAAAGAACTCGAAAACCTTTTAATTTTAACACCTTACATGGCCTTGTTCACAAGTATAATAGCGTGTGATAAATTGTTACCTCCTTTAAGTTTGAGCTTTGTCAATATGTGGGTTATGGTGGAATGAAACAAAATTTGATTCCAGCCTAATAAAAATTTGGATAAATTGTACGAACTACTCTTAAAAAGGTTTATAAATTATACAAACCTCCAGTCTTTTAAAATGCTAGCACTTACTTTCCTTAAAAATTAATGTAGACCTCTAGCCTTTTAAAAAGTTAACACTAACTCTCCTTGAAAGTTAATGTGGCAGTAAAAATGGACTTTTTGGTTGATATGGAACTAACAAGGCAACAGATCTGCCAATTATATATATATTTATATTAATAAATACATTTAATTAGAGAAAGAAAGAAAGAAAAGAAAAGGTTTAGAAAAAAAAAACACCAGAGAATAAATTCAAAAAGATTTATAAATTTTCGACATAAATTTGTCATTTATTTGATATAATAAAAAGAAAATAACATATACGTACATTGTTCTGTTTTCTTAAAATATACGTGGACACCCTTTTAACTTCTAAAAATTATAACTACCAAAGACATTAGCGAATTTTTATTAATCGAATCACACATATATTAAACATTGCTAACTTATACTTACATAATGTGTACTTAATTACCCATATTATATTTTATACTTTATTTGGTATCCCAAAAACATATGTTTCATTTAATCAAAAATCCAGAAGCATATGTAAGGGTCATCCAATATTTTTAAAAGCTAACACTATAACATATGTATAGTTTACTAGTGCAATATTTTAACAATGACGTATATTTTACCGGTACAATGTCAATTCCACTGGTAGGTTAGACAAAATTGTTTTTTATTTACTTTTTAACGGTCAAATAATTTCTACATGGATGATTGGTTTTCTTAGTTTTTTAATGATTAGATTTTTTCCCAACCCAAAATTCTTTGATTAGGTTCAAAATGTTCAAATTTGCACAACAAAGAAAATATAAGTAAAATAATAAGAACAAGTACATTACATCTGTTTTGTTATATTTATTAACTATAGTTGTCTTGACATCCGTTGGTATTAAACTATCTTTATTAATTTAAATATATAAAATAATTTTCAAATTTTTTCTTTTTTCCTTCTCTAATTAAATGTATTTGTAATTTAATATATAATAATTACCACGTGAATTGCCTTGTCAGCACCACATGTCAATTAAAAAGCTCATTTGAGTTGCTGCATCAACTTTCAGTAATTTGAAAAAATTGAAAATCTATGTAATTTATAAATATTTTAAGGATAGCCCACGCAATTTACCCTAAAATTTTTTATCAAGTATTCAAATGAGAAGCAACTACTAATCTTTTAATCACCTGATCGCAAATACCTTCCAAAATTGCGGCCGCAACTTACCAAGACTTTACCGATGACAGATGGACTAGTGAAAGAAAGCAACTATTGTTGGTCATCGGTCGATGACATTGATGGAAATAAAAGGGGACTTTCATCCAATCAATTGATCTCTAGATACAACACCGTGCATCAGGAAATGTTCGATATCCACCACTGTCCAGGTTTCCCACTGCGAATCTGAAATATTTACTACTTTATCATTCTAAGTCGTATTCTCCCACGAATAACTATTTACCACAAAATTATTTGATGAAATTATGCAGGTAATAAACTTGATATATATATATATATATATATATATGAACGTTTGATCTAATACAATATTTGATCATTTTAAACTTTAGTGATAAAATTTTACAAATAAGAATTCTATTGATTATATAAGTTGGATATAAGAAACGCAGTAGATTACCAAATTTTATATATCCAACGTGGCCTGTGGATGGTGATGTAAAGAATGTGAAATTTACTAATTTAGTGTATTTTTATATATATTCAAATATCAATAAAATTTTTATTGGTGGTATATAAAAAATAATAAAATTTTAATATATAAAAAAATAAATAATAATTTTGATTTTGCGGACATTATTGGTCCGTATACATACATATCACTTTACCATCAAAGCTTTTTTTTTTTTTTTTAATTTTCATCTTTCCCTATAAATAGTTCGAAAACCTACTTGCCTTTCCTTACTCCAAGTAAGAACTCTCAAACTTCCCATAATACTCTCAGCTTGCAGCTTCACCATGTTGTTCCCCAATAGCGACATGTCCCTTACATCTCCTTCATCGCTCTTCTCAGCCTACGCCTCACTCACTGCCTCAATCATGCTCTTCCGCTCCATGGCCAATGAACTCATTCCCAGCCCTATCCGCAACTTCCTCTACTCCAAGCTCCATCTCTTCCTCAAACCCAAAACATCAACCTTCATTCTCATCATAGAAGAATCAGATGGCTTCAACAACAACACTATATACCACGCAGCCGAACGATATCTATGTACCAAGATAAGCTCCGAAACGAAATGCCTTAGAATAACAAAATCCTGCATGGACAAGAAAGTCAAGATCCACCTCGAACGAGGTGAAGTCATAACAGACTGCTATGAGGGAATAGACCTGAAATGGAGTTTCAAGTGTACCGAATCATCATCGGACAAGAAGGGTCCTCATGATAATTACCCTTCGAGATATGAGGCACAGTACTTTGAGCTGGCTTTTCATAAGAAAGACAAGGACAAGGTGCTTGGATCTTACATACCCTTCCTCTTGGAACATGTCAAGTCCATGGTGGAAAAAGAAAGGGTACTGAAAATGTACACCTTGAATAATTCATGTGGACCAGGATATAAATGGCAATCGGTAAACCTAGAGCATCCTTCGACTTTTGATACTCTGGCTATGGAGCCCGATCATAAGAGAGCTATAATGGACGATTTGGACCGGTTCTTGAAGAGGAAGGAGTTCTACAAAAGAGTGGGGAAGGCGTGGAAGAGAGGGTATTTGTTGTATGGTCCTCCTGGAACAGGGAAGTCAAGCTTAGTGGCTGCCATAGCTAATTACCTGAAATTTGATGTGTATGATTTGCAGTTGGTAAATGTTATGAAGGATTCCGATTTGAGAAAGCTGTTGCTTTCGACGGCGAATAGATCGATTCTCGTGATTGAGGATATTGATTGCAGTGTTGATTTGCCGGACCGGCATCCGGCTAGTGTTCATGTAAATAAGGGAAAGAAGCAGTCGGAGGCCCAAAGGAGACAGCCTGAGGTTCAGGTGAGGAAACGATGTTTTGTCCTCCTTTTTGGATTTGGCTTTCAATTGTTAGGCTGCTATCATCCTTTCAAATTGGCATGATATGTAGTATGTTTAACATTTCCAAGAATGGTTGAATGCGAATCCAAGTGGTCTCTTTTTTATCAAACATTGAAATATAAACTATAGATTCATGTACCCACCCTGAAAGGCTTAACTAATTATTCATGGTCTCCGTTCAGTTTATGTATTTCTGGCACCGACACATGTTCCAACACAAAGTAAGGCACGAAACACGAGTTGCCACCCCTGCCTACTGAAATTTGAATCTATTTTCTCTGCCACTTGCAGTTGACACTTTCAGGACTGCTCAACTTCATAGATGGACTGTGGTCAAGTTGCGGAGACGAGAGGATAATAATCTTCACCACAAACCACAAGGAGAGACTTGATCCTGCTTTGCTGAGACCAGGAAGAATGGACATGCACATCCACATGTCGTATTGTAAATTTCATGGGTTCAAGCTTTTAGCATCAAATTACTTGGGCATTTCAAATCACCACTATCTCTTTGGTGAGATCGAACGTCTGTTGGACAGCGCGAATGTAACTCCAGCAGATGTTGCGGAAGAGTTCATGAAGAGTGAAGATGCAGACACCGCACTCGAAGGACTAGTGAAATTACTCAAGAGAAAGAAAATGGAAGGTGATCAAGAGGCTGAAACAGAAGGCTCAGGGGAAATTAAAATTACTAAGTACCCACAAGTCAAGAGGGTCAAACTGGACAAAACACCTAGAAAATCTCCTAGGATTGTTTTAGGATCTAAGAAAGGGACCAGAAGCAAAAAGCTTTAAATCGAATTATTATGATAATTAATTGACAATTTGAGTTAGTATGGTGAGGTTTGGCACTATTAATGGAGGTTCCTTTTCATGCGATCCTGGTCGGAAAGCATATATATGTATGTATGTATGTATGTTTTTTCATCTTTTATTTTCCTTCCTTTAGGTCTACCTAATAAGGTTCTTTTAGAGTCTTTTTGCCTCTTTTTCTTTTCTCTCTTCATCCCGTTGGCCACTTCTCATTGATAGCTGAAACGTTCCGCCATTTTTGAGTTTTGACAAGGCCTTACTTGTTACTCGAGCAATTCCTTTTCGCTCGAATCGATGAAATCCCTTTGGCTCGAATCAACATGTGACTTGAGTCAACTTTCTCCACGAGCACGACTCCGATCGTGCTTCATTAACTGGCCTCTAGGTCCATCTGTGGGCTGATGCTTGGATTACCCAAATCAAATATCACCGAAGAGGTCTGTGGATAAGGTAAGGATGCAACCGGGCTAGGACTGATTTTATAAATAAAAATCGTACCCATTCTAATACTTTATAAAAGTGTCTTAAAAATCAAAATCCTTTTAAACCCTTAAAGTATTTCAAAATATGTATAAAATTCACTAGTAGCCTTATAAGAATCTCGAAATCGAACTTAATGAACCTAATAACCTAAAGCGTTTTTATTAAAGTGCGTTGATATTTAAATGGAGAAAGTAAATATTCTTAAAAACTGAATGATGTTGATACCAAAATAAAGAAAATTAAATTAAATTTTACAAACCATCAAGTGATGAGTTATGATTTTAATTACAAGTTTTAAATATCAAACAATAATAGAAATGTTAAATGAATTAAGATTAATGTTTTTATGGAGTCCAAATTCCTCATCAAAAATTTTTAAAAACCCGTTTCAGACCCATATATATATATATATATATATATATATATATATATATATAACGGGGTCCCATTGAATGAATAAAACTATTAAAAATACAGCTTCTTACATAGTGGCAAATATAACTTAAAAGTATTGGACCAACGAAAGAGTCGGTTTCACCTTCATTGTCCAGCTGCTTTCTAAGGGCCCCTTGTGGATTTACCGAGACTGCGGCCCAGATGAGGGAAGAAATATTAATTAGAATTAGGTGCTTTAACGAGAGTAAAGAGGAAGAACGAATAATATTTAGATATATATTAATAATAATATATTTATATTTTTATAATAGGATATAATATCGTTTTCTCGTCTATTATCATTGCAATTTATAATGTATTCCACCTGATCTCCATCTTCATGATATATTTCACTGCGCCGTAACTTTCACCACATATGTGTTTTGATGAAAATAAAAAAAAAAGAAAAAGAAAAAAGAAGAAGAAGAATTTAGGATCTAAGCCTCAAAAAGGCAATTCGTCCAATACGTTTGAAAAGGTTCTCCTCAAATTACATCTATAATGCCGTTAAGTACATGAATTAATGGCAGAATAACACGTAACAATTTTTTTAGATACGAGCCACTTTACCATTATGTTTTATAATATATAATATATCGTTTGCGGTAATTGGTATGGACCTATGAAAATGAACCGAGAAAAATCCTTTCGCGTAACCCCAATTCTTATGACCTTATTTATATAATAAGTGGGCATTTCCACTTGGCAATTCATACTCGTATCGTGGAAGGAAATCTTATGGTTAATTCCATATGCTACTTAAAAAATTAAACAATAATGGCCAGAAAGGCCTAGTCCAAGAAAGGAGGTCCAACATCGTAAGGAAAACACGACAAACTCTCTATTATTATTATTATCCTCTGTATGATGTCACTTTCTCTCTCCAAGTCTTGAGAAGGTACTCTCCCACTTTCCCTTCGTCCTTTCTCTTTCCTCTGTTCCTATCTGTGCTTACAGTCAATTTGGAACTATTGTTGAAGACCCTCTACTACCTCTTCTACCTCGAGTTATCATTTACTTCTAAGGTCAAAATAGATTCTACAAATAAACTTACAAACAAACCTCCTACGGTTGCTTCCACTAGGTCATATACATTACAAAATCATTAAATCTCCACATTTTATACATAATTCGATCATTTAAAGATCAAGTCAATTCATAAACTAATATCGCTTATCATTTAAGATAAGTTAGGAAATTTATTTAAAATGTTTTTTTATTTATTATTGATAATTGTATATAGTTTAAAATGGGCATTTCGACTTAAAAGAAAAAAGAAAAAAAAAACACATTTAGTTAAGTGGAGTATCCACCAATGGCAATCTAAGTGTAATAAAAAAGTCCAATCTGAAAGACTAGTCTTATAGATAGAAGAATCCCCAATGCAGCAAATATCTGCCTTAACCAATTTGCTAAATGGACTCTCTACCATTCAAATGAGGACGTTTGTCCTTTGACAGTAGTACTAATATAGATAGACCTAGAATATTCCTTATTATACATTACAGTTTTGCCCTTTTGTTTATTTTCTTCCTAATATGTTTCAATTTTGGGCAAATGTCCTTTCTCATAAATTACCTAGATTTGTTAATTGCCTTAAAAGTTTATTTATTAATACCCTTATTAAATGTAGCCATATCATCCAATTATCATCAATAGAATCCTCCTTTCTCTTTGTAACTTGTTCTTACCTGCACTATAAGTTCAATTTTCCTACTATTATCATTATCCTTAAGCAAGGTTAGATGGTAAGTAACCTAATCTAACTCAAGTTGTACATCATATCAACTTAGCTTATTGGTGCATGAATATTCATTGCTGTGTCATATCCTTTTAGACAACTTGTGGTTGCTTAACTTCAACCTTATTTCCACCTAATTTTGAACCATGTATGTCACTAACCCGTCCCTTGATATCATTGCACTTATTGGTTCTTGGCACAGCATATCATCTTAATACCAAAGCAAAGATCTATAAGGAAGAGCCAATATGTTTGTAGTTTGCACATAATGATCTGTGGAAGTTGTGGATGTAGTTGTATTATGAGGATGTTGGCAGTTTGTGTTGTTTCAGGCTCTATTAATGATTAAGAAGTTGTATGTTGAGTGTGCTTGAGTCTTATAACAGTTATGTGTGAAATATTGTGTTTCATTGCTGAGTGTTTTATCATATTTATAGTGTTCTCTATTTCACCCTGTTTTCAAGTTTGGGAAAAAAAGCAATAAGTAATAGTTTAAGTTTCTAAGTAAGGTTGTTTTATGCTTAGATTATGGTAGGTTCTATGCTGTATTGGATTGAATGTTCTAAGTCTGTGTTGTTTCGTTTGGTTTTGTGAGTATTTTGAGTAGTATTGTGTTTTGAAATTGTCACTGGGTGTTTAGGATTCATTTAATTAAAGTTAGAGTTACTATAGGAGAGAATGATTGACCTATGTGTAAATGCTACTATTAAGGATAATGAAAGCAGTATTCGTCATCATTAAATCAAACTCCAACCACCCCTAAGAGCATTGATGAGAGATTCGATGAAATGGTCAGGGATACTGAAAGCGATGTTCACTATCATTAAGGTAAACTCCAGCCACTCCTAAGAGTATTGATGAGAGATTCAATGAAATGGTAACCATAATCACTGAACTAACTCATGTGGTTTACAAGTTAGTTGCTACTTGCTTTGTTGAGGTTACTACTAATGCTCCCCAAGTTGTTCTTATAGATAGAGAAGTAACATATGAAGCTCGGCGATACCTCAGACCTTTCCCCGCTCGACAAGTTTTAGTGGAGGTGTAGGAAGGATAGCTTGTAAAAGGATCTACTTGGCAAACATAGAAGAAGAAGAAGATAAGGCACACTATGAGGCTGACGAGATAGCTCATGCACTACAAGCTACTAACCATAT
Source organism: Lumnitzera racemosa (assembly GCA_024138005.1). Taxonomy (NCBI): domain Eukaryota; kingdom Viridiplantae; phylum Streptophyta; class Magnoliopsida; order Myrtales; family Combretaceae; genus Lumnitzera; species Lumnitzera racemosa. The sequence goes on from JAMXBC010000012.1 coordinate 57,864,982, forward strand.
GAAATTTCAAATACTGACCTTCAATAATATAGGAGATGATGACGAGTACCTCAATTAGGAGGAGAAGGTCAAGAAAATCTTTAACTACTATCAATATGAGGACTACGATAAGGTAAGGATGGATGCCTTAGAGTTTTTAAGATATGTCTCAATATGGTGGAGAAACTTTCAAGCTATGAGAAGAAGGGATGGATACCAAGAAGTTGGGACATGGCCTAAAATGAAGAGGATTATAGGGGCATGGTTCATCCTAGATTCTTACTTACAAGACACTTTCACCTGACTACAAAAGCTAAAACACAGAAGTCATACCGTTAATGAATATATATGGGAATTCCAAATGCTCATAATTTGTTATGAGCTTAATGAGCCTGAAGCCTGAACTATGCTAAGGTTTCTCACTAGTTTGAGATATGAGATAAGGGATGTTGTTGAGTTGCAATAATTCATTACTCTTGAAGGAGGTGTTAAGATTACCCAATGAGTTGAGAGACAGAGAAGAAATAGACTAGCTTGAGCTCTGTTAAGTTGACTTATTTAGTTTACCCGACCTGTATAAGGTAGAACTTGAGCTTAATCTACTACAAAGCCAAATAGAAGAGAGGAGACCCAACTTAATGAGAAAGGTCGGCCTGCTAAAAACAAGACACCTAGGAGGTTTGATAAAGGTTAGACCTTAGGTTAAAAGATGAGTGAGATTAAATGCTTCAAGTGCCAAGGTTTTGGACACATAACTGCTTAGTATCCAAATTAACAAACTGTGCTCATTAAAGGAGAAACTTCAACCTTTGAGGTTGATGGTCTAAATGAAGAGCCTAAAGAGAGGGTAAAAGAATAAGTGGGTGTAGAAGAAGTGAAAAACAAGATTATTGAAGAAGAGGTCTAAGTTGATGACTTGGATATGTTACATTTAGTTATCTAATGTACCATGAGCTTTAAGCCACTCATTGAGAATGAGCAAAGATAGAACATATTCCACATAACATGCAAATTGAAGGATCAAGTGTATGCCTTGGTTGTGAATAGTAGAAGCTACACCAATACGGTATCCATCCGCCTAACCTAGAGTCTATAGTTGCCAACCTTGTCTCACTTAAGGCTATACAAATTGCATTAGCCAAATGAGAAGGGTGCGCTTCTTGTTTTCTAATAAATATCCCTACTGATCTTTATTGGAACTTACTTTGATGAAATATTCTATGAGGTGTTTCCCATGTACACGACATACGTGCTGCTTGGCTAACCTTAGTTGTTTGACTGAACATTCATGTATGATGAGTTTCAAAATACATATACATTTGAGAAACACGGAAGGAAGACTATTTTAAACCTAATGACCCTAAGCTAGGTTAGTAACATGTAAGCTAAGTTAGCCTACGGTTCAAAGAAGACTTTGGTCTCAAGATGAACTAAACTAAGAGAATCTATGGAGTTAAGTATGCCAATCTATCTGTTAGTTAGAAGATTATTAGAGCTCAGAGAGCAAGCAAAGCTCCCAAATAATGTTCAAGAGTTAGAATTTAAGGATTTGTATCCCTAAGAACTGCTTAAGGGTCTACCTCCATTCCGAGGAATAAAGCACTCTATAGACATGATGCTAGGTGCCACTTTGCCTAATAAGCCGACTTACAAAATGAACCTTAAATAACCTGCTAAGCTAAAATGACAAGTCAACGAGCTAGTAAAGAAGGGACATGTGAGAGAAAGCCTAAAACCATGTCCAATCCTAGCATTATTGGTTCTCAAGAAAGACGAGATGCATGGAAGATGTGTGTCGACACCTAAGCTGTCAACAATATTACTATCAAGTATAGATACCCCATTCCCTGACTTGACGACATGTTAAACAAACTACATAGAGCATAGGTGTTCTCTAAAGTTAATCTCAAGTCTGGTTACTACTTGATAAGGATGAGGCCTAGTGATGAATTAAAGACGACATTCAAAACCTAGCATAGCCTTTGTGAATGGTTATGCCATTCGGCCTATTTAATGCACCAATCACTTTTATGAGGTTACTGAACTAAGTGATCAGGAATCGAATCAAGAAGTTTATTGTAGTATATTTTAATGACTTCTTAGTCTATAACCTAGACTTACTAAGCCATTTGAAGTACCTCTAAGCTCTGCTTGAGGTACTCCAGGCAGAAAGATTATTTAGAAATTTGAATAAGTATTGTTTCTTCCAAGAGGAATGGTCTTCCTAAGCTATGTAGCGAGTGGAGGAGGCTTAGAGTAGATGAAGAAAAGATTATGCCTATTGTAGAATGGCCAACACAACCTCTTATATTGATGTAAGGAGCTTTCATTGTTTGGCGTCTTTCTATAAAAGGCTTAATTAGGGTTTTAGTACAATTGTGGTACTTCTTATCAATTCGATAAGGAGAACTTGGAGTTCAAATAGGGAGAGAAGGAAGAGAGAAGTTATGTCGAGACAAAGAAGAAGTTGACCTTTGGTCCCAATTCTGGTACTAGCCGACTTCGAGAATGTCTTTAAGCTAGAATGCGACACTTCAAGAGTTGGTATTGGTGTTGTACTTATGTAAGAAGGTCGACTTGTTATATTTTAAGTGAGGAACTTAAAGGAGCCTAATTAAAGTACTCTGTGTATTATAAAGAGCTTTATCCACTAAGCCGAGCCCTTCATGTGTAGCAACATTACTTGTTACCAAAAGAGTTCGTTACCTACACTAACCATGAATCACTAAGGTATTTGAGAAGCCTCCAAAGCTTTCCGAATGTTAAGCTAAGTAAGTGTAATTTTTTTAGGGTTTTTCTTTTGTGATCAAGTGCTAGCATAGCAAGGCAAATCTAATAGTTGACACCTCATTTGGGATTAATATCTCCAAGATCTATACTTCATCCTGATCTATGCTCGATGTACGAAAAGGCAGTAGTGGATGATTATTTTGAGGAAGGCTACCAATTCAGAGGCAGCAAGCTCTTTGTTTTGACTTATTCTATGATGGGGCTATGTATGAGAGAAGTCCATAGTGGAGGACTCTCCCACTACTTTAAAGAGAACTTTGAGTTGTTGAAGGCTAGATTCTTCTAGCCTAAGTACAAAGGGAAGTGCATTAAACCATTGAAAGGTATGCAACTTGTAGAAAGGCAAAGAGCCAAGCTAAGCAAGGAAGAGGTATGCCTTTACTTATCCTAACCTACCTTGGGTTGAGCTTGATATGAACTATAGGTCCTATGTAAGATATCAAGAAGGAAGGTGAATTGATATCTTTAGAAAATTCCAATACTCTTTTGAGTTAAATTGAAAATACTACTCTTAATAACTTATGTTGGAGAATAGTGGCACTTCAATAGTTTATGTATTGGAACAAAAAATGAATAACCAACTTAAAGTAAAAGAGATAGGGAGAAAAAAAAAATTAAACTCAAGATTTAAAGAGCTTCAACTTTATGCCTATTGTTCTCTTTTAACTTTATTGTAGGGGACTTGATCTTTTTTACAAGTACTGCTCCACTTGATTTACTATTTCAAAAACAAATCAAGAGAAATTACAAATTTTGCTACACTTAGCCTTCACAACTCTCTACTCTGCCTATCTTGCCTTTATTCAATATAGGTTAATTGCAAATTTATAGAGAAATAAGTCTAACTTCTCTTACAAACACAACACTTAGTCACTAGATGATGTTTACAATACAAAATGAGAAATACAATAAGATTCTTAAGTAAATTAGCACGAAAATCAGAAGAACAAAATCAGAATGTTAAGCTTCTATGAACTCTCTGAAGAAGTCTCTGAAGGGGCTTCTAAATAATTATCGAATGTTAGATCGTAAAGTTTAGCATAATAGCAATAATCTTTTCTGTTGTACTAAGTATATGTAAATTTGAATCAAATGTACTTCTATACTAAAATTCTTCAACGATTAGTGCTTGATATTTTTCAAAGTAAGCCTTATCTTCTAACTTGATCATTTATTCCAACATTCTAATTAAATCTTGATCTTTTGAAATATATCTTGACTATTTAATTCAAACTTCTCAATTGATCCTGTTCTTTAGGAGCCTAATCTTCTAATATTTTTCTCTAATCTTAGATAAACTTTAAAATCTAAATAATTGAAAGAATCCTTTTGAAAAATCTGCACTTCTTTTAAACTTTAAATTTGAATTTCAAGCTTGATACAAATACTCCTTAAATTCTAGATTAGCTTGAACTTCTTAGCAGATATTTTTCATAAATTTAAATCTATTAAACTAATTCATCCTTATCCATAACTTCTTCGAATTTATCCTTACCTTTGAAATTTTTGAGTCATAACTTTCTAATCATTGCTTCTCATAACAAATTCATACATGACAGATCACCTTGATTATACTTCAACTTAACAAATTGCAACAACTTATTTAGGGTATACAATTTTAATTATAATCTTCCTTAAAAACATTAATCCTCATGGTTCTTGATACCAACTTATGTGGAACATAATTAAGTGCAATACCTAAATGGACTTAATAAAATGGAGCTAGGTTTTGAATAACAATATTGCCCTTATCTTCTAAAATAGAATTTTCTTTTGACTTCTTCCAATTTAACTCTCTGATAAAATCTCTAAAACCTTTTCAGTCCCTTGATCATATATTGCAAAGTCTCTAATCAACTCTCTAAATCTACTTACTGTTCCCTTTATTAGAAGTCTCTAAATAACCTTCTAAAGTCATTTTAGTGTATTACTTATATAGCATCTTAAACCTTCTAACTAAGTATCTAAAACAATGTTTAATATAGATTGAAACTATTTGATAAACCTTTCGAACTATCTTAATGTACTATACACCTTTTAACATTCATTAACACAAACACTTTTTGCTATCATCAAAATTTATGAAGAGAACTCAACATTTTTCTCCTTTTTGATAATAACAAAAAACTTATTTTTATTAAAAAACGTATTATTCTCAATTTTCCACAAATGTTAGGAAAAAAATTCAAGATATTATATTCAAATTTATTTAGATTAACACTTGTTATTAGATTCTGACAAATTACATGCTTAGATCATATAACCATGTACTTTTCATGTTATAGTAATTTCTTTCACTAACATGATTTTAGCTAATTCTCCCCCTTTTTGTTATCATCAAACAGTTTATATACTCCCCCTTAATTTGTCATGATAAAAAAATAAAATAAAGAATAATGACTAGAAACAAAGGAAACTTCATTGATGCAAAGTATAGAGAATTACATTAGTTGATATGACACCTTATACTACAAAAAAACTTGAAACAAAACACTAGAAGACATCACTAAACATGATTCAAAAGACATTAGATTTGAGACTAGACTTGCCTGATCCTAAAACAGAATTTGAAAGACAAGAACATCTACTTATTAACCCTCTTTGTCTTCTTTCTTGAACATAGTTTGAGTATGTAACAATTGACTTCTTAGGAGTTTGAGTTGAGCTAAAAGATTGCTAAATGCAAATTGGAGCATCAAGTATGGAATGAGAAGAGTTTATAGTAGCTTCCTTATTGAATCTTACAAATACAGTTCTTGTTCGACCTCTTAGAGTAGATGAGGATATAGGATAGGAGTGGTTATAGGCCTTGATTCAAGTGGATTATCAAGTTCAAATAATTAAGGAAAAAGAATGGTAGTCTTCTCTAGATCTTGATGAAGTATCCAATCTGTTTGATCAGCTTAGATTGGTATTGTTGTAAGGGATTAGATAAGAGAAATTGCAGTTGATTAACAATCAAAGTGAGGTGATTGATCATGTTGATAAGTTTTAGGGTAGTTAGGTTACTGATCAGTACGAAGATGGATGGGATCAAATTTGGTTGCATGAATAGTATCTTTAATCTACTCTTTAAACTTTGGTTTCATCTTAACAAGTTAGTCCTTAGCAACTTTGTTAACCACATTCTTTATCCCCTCAAAAATTTATTCCATAAAGACTAAACTTTCACCTAGTTTAGGTGTTGGAGCTTCTTCATCTGTATTCTCTTATTCACTCTCTAAAATTGTTTTGTCACTTCTATGAATTCTATTCCTCTAATTCTTTTTTACAACCACTCCTCTCTTCTTCATTCCTTCAACTACAACTTCCTTTCCTTTCTTTATTTTGATTCCTCTAGTTTGCTCCTTCTTACTCTTAAACTTAATTATGATCACCTTTCTTCCAATATTTGATGGGTAGACATGTATCCTACTACTGTGTGAATACCACAACTTATCAAATACATAGATTCCCATTTGTTTGAAAATCTTTTGTCCTAGTCTAACAGGGTAGAAAGGACAGTAAGATTCTTTGAGAATCTTAATTTTGTTGAACCTAAACATCTCTATCAGCATGTTCCTATATGGTTTGTCGTCCTTATGTTGCCAAAAATATTTCATCAATAAGTTTGTTACATCAACATTCCTCTTCCCTAGCATTCCTAAAATCACTAAGGCATCCTCCCTTAACATAGATGTTGAGCTATGTTTTATAAGGAAAATAAATGTCATTATAAATTTGTGAAAAATCCTAATAAGTAAATCAAAGTCAATACCGAAAATGTCTCTTCCAACACCAATAGCTACACCATCATTTAGTTCTTTAAACATTCTTTCCTTAAACATTTACATTAAACTCTCATCATTATTCATTTGCTTAATTCCAAAACAATTGATAACATCTTACTTGGATATTTCAATTTTTGGATTCAAGACATATGATCTCTATACTTCTTGATGTCAATTATCAGGTCTCCTATAAAATTCATCTACTAACTCTCTATGTGCAATTCCCCTCAGATTGCTCAAATTTTTCAACCCCAGATTATCCACATATTCAGACCAATGCAAACCATTTTTTCTCAAAATACTCAAAATCTAAATAAAATGTTTCTTTAATAGAGACATTCTTACCTTTCACTAAGTACCTCTTTTTGACATTTTTGGGTTGTTTAGGAGAGGTTTTTTCCTACTTTGCAATCCTATGAGTTTTCTTCGTCGCCTTTAGTTAGATAACTATGGACTTCTTAGGGGGTTTTCTTGGGTTCAGGAACAGGAATGGGTTCAAAAGGTTCTTTAGAGTCTTTAGACTCTTAAGAGCTTGAATATTTAGTTTCAGCTACTTCTTGAGATGATGAAGTAACATTCCATTAGGTTTGTTATGGATTTTCAAGGGATGCATCTTGAATTAGATTATTAGGTAGTTCAGATAGATTTGGTTGGGTGGTTTCTTGAACTTCTTCATCTAAGGTTTTACGTTAGAGTTCTAGGGTCTTGGTGTAAGTGTACTAAAAGGCTTCTTAAGATTGTTAAGATGGTGGTTCTTGTTGATTTTCTTAAACATTTTGATGTTCAAGAGTATTTGACTTAGTGATCTCATCTTACTGAGTGAGATCAACTAGGTTGTCAGGAGCATTGATAACTATGAGTTGTTTGGGGCCTTGAGTCGCAATATGGTTGACCTATGAGATGACATGGTTGTGTTAAAAAGTAGTGAAGAGTGGCATTGATTAAACCGTGAATAGATTGTGAGAATTTGAGAGAAAGTAAGGGAAAATGAAGAATGAGGAAGACAAATAGGACTAAGCTTTATAAAAAATAAAAATAACCCTTTGTGGGCTAAGATATATAGATTGTGTAATAAATTTTATGGACCCACTATAGCACTTACAAAACTAATTCTATACTCTTGTGCACATGGTTTGTACACGTTAGAAAAAAATTTACTTTATATACATATATATATATATATTGTGTGTGTAAATTATCATGATAACAGGGAGATTAACCAAAAATGTTAATAAAATGGGTTAAATACCCCAATTTGATTTTGAATTAATTTGAATCTAATTTTATCAAAGGGATTTGTAAATATGTTGGCATATTGATATTCAGTAGACATAAATTCAATACACACATCATTATTTGTTGCTTGATTACGAATAAAATGAAGCCTAATTTCTATATGTTTTAATCTAGAGTAATGAACCAAATTTTTTGTCAAATTTATATTACTTATATTATCACATTTTATTGGAATATTTTTATACTTAAGTCCATAATCATTTAATTGTTATTTTAACCATAATATCTAAGCACATTAGTTGCAAATAGAAACATACTCTACTTCTATAGTTGAAAGGGTAACATAGTATTGTTTCATAAAGAACCAAGAAACTAATTTAGCCCCTAAAAATGACAAGTACCAAAACTAATCTTCTAGTATACCTTATAGCTTGTATAATCAGCATTTAAGTATCTTGGTAGATCAAAATTTTGATTCTTAAGATACTAAATTCCTAATTTTGCACTACTATTTATATATTTGAAAATCTTTTTGACTATAGTGAAGCAAGCACAAATACGAGTACTAAATAAAATATTAAGATGAAAAATAATTAAGTAAAGCAAAGATCTAATTAAAATACGATAAAATTTTCATTTACCTATTTGCCATTACCTATCACATCAAGCTTTGTTAAAGTGCTCGTTAGGATAGAAGATTCATTGGTGATTTCAAAATCAAACTTCTTCAATATTTGTTTGGTATATTTTTCTTGATAAATAAATATATTACTCTCAATTTGTTAGATTTGAAGTTCTAAATAGAAATTCCATTCTCCTATGAGCAACATTTCAAACTTAGCATGCATAAGTCTTGAAAACTTTTGACAATATCTTTCATTAGTCACTTTAAATACTATATCATCAACATAAATTTGCATAACTAAGATATCCTTTTCATAATGTTTTGAATATAAGGTTGCATTAACGTTTCCTCTTTGAAAGCCATTTTTTATTAAAAACTCACTTATCCTCTTGCACCAAGCATGAAGGGCTTATTTTAGACCATATAAAGCTTTCTTGAATTTATAAACATGTTCAGTTTTAAATGGAACTTCAAAGCTTAGGGATTGTTCTACACATACTTTCTTTTTGATAAATCTATTTAAAAATGTGCTTTTAACTTCCATATGACATAATTTAAAGTTTTTAAAATATGCAAGTGTAAGAAGTAATCATATAGCTTCTAATCCAACCATAGGAACATATATTTCATCATAGTATATTCCCTCTTCTTGTAAATATCCTTTTGCAACTATACGCACTTTATTTTTCATAATTTTTCCATTTTCATCTAACTTGTTCTTAAAAAAACCACTTAGTACCAATAATAGATTTATTTTTAGGCCTAGGTACTAAGTTCCAAACTTATTTTCTTTGAAAATGATTAAGTTCCTCTTGTATAGCTAAAATCTAGTTATTATCACTTAAATATTCATTTATTAGCTAGGTTTTATTTCTGAAAGTAAAGCAAAATGATTTTCAAATTTTTATAAGTTTGATCTTGTTTTAATTCCAAGACGAACATTACCAATTATAATTTTAGGAGGATGATATGGTTTGAATCTCAAAACAAAAGGAGTTATATAAACGTTATCAAAAGGTTCTGATCTACTCTTTGAATGTGCTTTTGATATAGTCTAACTTACAGCATCATTAGACCCATTATAGATCTTTGTCAAATCTTCTAAAGTAAGTTCTAACTTGTTAGCAACACCAAGCATAGCCAAGGTCTTTAATGAACCTTCTGACTTAGGTTCTAACTTACCTTCTAAAATCCTAACAAGTTGGATTATTTTTGCTTAATATCACTGGAGTTTCATCATCCGAATCTTCACTACTTATTTCTTCAATAAATTTAATGTTTATAGATTCCTCAAGTACCTTAGTTGTCTTATTGTATACTCAATATAGTTTCAAATTTAGAGAGTATCTAACAAAAATGGCTTTATTAGCTCTTTCTTCAAATTTTCCTAAAACCTTTCTTGTTTTCTTCATAAACACTTACAACTAAATACATGAAATTATAAAACAGTAGGTTTCCTAACTTTAAAAATTTCATAGGTTGTTTTATTTATCAAAGGCCTTATATATACACGATTAATAATGTAACATGTTATTGATACAACTTCTACCTAAAAATATTCAGTTATGCCACTTTCATTTAATGGAGTTCTTGTCATTTCTTAGATAGTTCTACTCTTACATTCAACCACCCCATTTTGTTGTAGAGTGCAAGGTGTTGAAAAATTATGTGTAATGTCTTTTACTTCATAAAATGAGATGAAATCAACATTTTCAAATTCATTTATATTGATCATTGAAAAACCCTTTTCATTTTAAACTCTTTTTGCAAAAACTTCAAAACTTTTGGAAGCATCACTTTTGTGTTATAAAAACAAGATCCAAGTAAATCTTGAGAAGTTATCTACCATAACAAGACCATATTTGTTACCTTCTACACTTAGAGTTCGAGTTGGACCAAATAATTCCAAATGCAATCACTCTAAAGGTCTTTGAGTGGATATTACCTTCTTACCTTTGTGAGCAAAAGAATTCATCTTATTTTTTAAACATGCAGTATAATGAAGATCTTCTTGAATACTTAGTTTAGGTGATACGAGTTTATAGATGAACACATGAGCCTAATGTCATGTGTAACCAAAGGGTGGGTTTGAACCGTAAGATGGTCTGAAAGATAAATGATAATCGAAGGTTGAGTAGAGGTTCCTATGCACCTACGTTGGATATGACGCATCGATATCTCACATTAGCTCGGGTCACACTTAATATGATGCATAAGTGTGATTGGAGATTACTTGCTATTAGTCTCGCTCATATGGGTAGATATGATTACCTTAAGAGTAAGCTGCGAAACACTTAGCTCAAAAGAGTAAGTTTGTAAGAATTTGATTGTATTCTATCTTGTGGCCATTACATCACAAAATTATTTATAATACCTAATTAAAGTAAATCTTAAGCTACAATAAATTAAAAAAAAAAGGATTCCTATTCAATAAGGAAAAAAGGAATAATTTACAGGTGTATCTTTGTAATCGTGTGAAAAGGAATATCTGTTGGCAAAAAAAAAAAAAAAGGACAGTACAAATATTAGAAAAAAATACCATACACGTAGTTTACTCATTCAATGGTCTCAATGACATGATGAGCTAAGTAAAGGTAAGGTCCCGATCAACTTTAATAGTTAGGGCTGGATATGGGTTGGTTTAGGGGTGACTCATTTTCAGGGTCGGCCTCGGCTAATCGACTCCTGAATAGTGTCAGCTTAGCTTTAGCTCTGATAAGGTTAGCTGTTTCTTGACTAGATGCTTAAACTAGTATGTGTTGTGGAGGGGCCAAATCGGTATGGCAGCCATGGTTGTCAAAATTGTGATTCTACTATTCATTTTAATGCACAAAATCGATAAAATCATAAACTTGTAGAATCGTATATAAAAGTTCATAACTTTGCCAAAAGTTTGCACACAAATGGTTTTATATCCATTTTTGTTAAGAAAACATTATAAAATCATAATCTCATAAAAACGTATTTTCGACTTACGATTTTAACAACCATGATGTTAGCTAATCACCTCAGCAGCTTCCTAAATGATATAAAGAGCGAAGTAGCTTGACAAGTTAGACTGAGGAATGCATTACTTGTAAACCCCACGAATTTAGCTTTCCAAGTATAGAAACAAACGTCCAAACTGTAAATGATTTCCTGAACTCAAAAGAGCCAGTGAGATTTAAAACCGATTAAAACTCAATCCAAAACCTAAAGTGGACACGAAAAAAAAAAACCTTAAATCATCAATTGAACCCCTAACCGCATACGAAGACCTTAAAACCTCGAACCTCATCAAAACCCTAAGATGACAATCGAAAATTTAATCGCGTAAGAATATATGAAACCCTAAATGTGTAAAAACATTAGAGATTGTGCCCTCAAGTAATAAAAATCCTAAAACTATCACTTTAAGGATATAAAAGCACTAATTCACCATGATATACCCTAAAACCCTAATTGATAATATAATGCTCATATTTTGCCAAATCATTAGTAAAAGGTTAGAGATGACCCTCATTCATGCTTATATGATTCGAATCCTCAAGTAATCCATTAGAAACTAAGATAATGAGTCATAGATTATACTTATCCCTTAAGTATGTGATTAAGATAGTTTCACTTAGAGTTAGGGTTATAGTTGAAGATTAGGTTACATGTAGTGAACTTTAATACTCAAATTAGTACTTTTTGCACTTGTTATTCAAAGTAGTTTATCAAATGAGATATATAAGCTATAAAGACCTAAAGTAAGATCTCATCAGTTATGTTTACTAATCAATTCATCATATACCTCATTTCTTCTCATTTCCTTCATTTTCCCCTTAATTTCCCTTAATTACTACATTATGTGCACAAAATTACACATACTTAAGGAAAGTTGACTAAGTCAACACGTGTTGACCAAAGTCCAAGGGTTGACCAAGTCAACACATGTTGACTAAAGTCAACATTTTGAAAAGTCAACAAAAGACTAAAAGATAAGGAAAATATCTACTCCTTCATGATGGCTTTTCTTATCTTTCTTTTGATTTTTCTCTTCTCTTTCTCCTCAATTGTTGCCGTCCACTTATTCTTCAACTTGACCCCACCATTTGTTCTCTACCATTTGTTCTCTTCCATTATGACAACAAAACAAAAGAAACAAACCAAAAAATCCTCCTCCATTGCCGTAAGCTTTCATCTTCCATTTTACCTTCAACATCTTTCTTTTTGTCTCCTTAATTCCAACATAAGCAAAGGTATGTATTTAAGTTACTTTATCTTGTTTTATCTTCTTCATTAGTTAGTTAATTAGGTAGATTAGATAAGTAGTTATGTGTTTAGTATTGTCTTGAAGAAGAGGAAACAAAGTTCCCATCTTTAAGTGTAGGAATTAGGAATTATGAAGAAGAAGAAAGGAAGACATGAGTATATGCTCATAAGTATGTGCACATAAGGAAATACTAAAAGAACACAAGTATGTGAACCTTTGTACATGAGTATTTATCATGTACATAACCTAAATTAAGATCATATTTAATTATACATACCTATACTACACTAAATACATACATAAAAACACAAAAGGATGAAATTAGGAAGCTTTTCTTAAGGAAAAGATTAGGCATACGAATTTTAGTATAAAAATACATATCCAACCGTATAGGTATATGAGTATGTATACACGTATAAATATGGTATAAGTCTAAGTAGATGTATAAGTATATATATGTATAAGGTATATGTATATAAGTATAAGGGAAGAAGTAAAATATACATAAGACATGTACATATGACATAAGCATGAGGAGAGACTTATATAATCACATAATAAGGTAAGTGATGAGGTAAGCATATGATGACATAAACCATGACATAAGCAAGTAATGACATAAGCAAATGATGATGTAAGCGATGACATAAGCGTAAGTTTAGAAAATGAGAAAATAAGAAAGTGTATAATAATTAGGTACTTAACTTAGTAAACCCTAAGACACTTTCTAAATTAGATTATACTTAATTAAGTACATGAATTAGCAATAGCAAAGTAAAATCTTTTAGGTATAAGAATTTAAGGGTTAACTAAATCATTAAGTATAAACAAAAGATAAAAATATAATTAATAAGAGTACTTAAGTTTTCATAGTTAAAAATTTCAATAAATTTATCCTATATCATAAAACACGGGTCTTAACGTCCAAAACAGACATTACCGTGTGAATGTACGTCCGAAAACGATGAAAAACGACTATAAATTCGTAAATATTGAAAATATAATGAAAAAGTTACGTACAATTAGCAATTAGGTTTAATTGAATAAGGGCTAATAGTAATCTAAGTAGAATTAGATAGATAGATATCCATAACCATTAGTTGAGTCAACTACTTATTATCCTTGTTATCTCGTAATGATTAGGTGATCCCGACGAGGGCGAGGATCTCCCAATCGGTTATTACGACTAGAGCGAGTCGTCATAGTCAAGTGAGTACTCCTGATGACTCTATACTTGTTTGTGCTTGTAATTAGTGCACTTAAATTGAATATCAATAACTTGATGCATGGGGTTTCGGGATATGTGTGTGCTTGATATTGATTGATAGTTGTAAGAAATATTGTTAAATATAATGATTGATGATTTGATGGTATGATTGATTTTTATATGATTTGGATGGTTTGTTGATATTGATTGATCGCCTCATAATTTGACCTAATTATATTTGGCTTATCTTAAATTAAAAGGGTCATGCATTATCTATGCATTACATTTACTTATTCCAGCCGTCACTTCATACGGAGATAAAGAGAGGTCTTGCGCGGGTTGCTTATATATATTAAAGTGTTTCTGTACGGTGCACTTATATAACATGACCTTACCTGAACCTACGGGCTTACTAGGCGATGGAGACGCCAACCGTATGGTTGAGGGTCGAGTCTAGAGATCTCTACTATAGGGTGTGAGTATGGACTGCGGGGGCCACCTCACCGCTAGGCCTGGGACTTTCTGAACTACTGGATTTTTAGAAATGGAAATATAGTTTTTTGTGAAATACGGAATTCAAAGTTATGAGTAAAAACCCAGGTGCGAGAGCCCGGTCGTGATTGGTGCCGATGAATCTCCAACCCTTATCTCGGAGGGCATTAAAATCCGATATTATATGCAGTACCGGTCAACTGCATATATTGTTTGGCATACTGCGTGTGCATGCATTCATATGGTTGTAACAATTTGTTTGATAACTTGTTTGTCATTATGGTACGAGGGATAGCTCACTAAGCTCTTGTAGCTTATTCCCCAATAGTCTTGCTTTTGCAGGTTTACATATGATGGGATTGGGATGAGTCTTAAGTGCTGAGTACGAGATGAAGATATATACATTAGTGTTAGAATTAGTTGAGATCTTTATAAGTGATGTATAAACACTCTTTGTAGAAAATATTCACATGTTAGAATTTAATATAATTTAATTTTTCTTACAATTTTATAATGTTGGTATATCTGTCTTATTATTTGGTAGGGGATACCGATTCTCTGCGGTTCTGAGGAACCGTGGGCTATCGGACATCCATAGTTATTTATAATTCTATATTATGTCATGTTACAATAAGTTAATTACTTGAAAATCATTAATCTTAGTGATTTATTATTTAGAATCTTGTAATCTCTGACTTATAAGACGGTTTTTATATCATGGGTGCACATATGTTATGGAAATTTTAGGTAATCCTACTAGACCCCCTTTAGGGTCCTGACATTACTCCTTGGCGCTCAATTCACCTTGGACAACGTAGTGAGCCAATTGGGTAAGCCATGAGCTTAAAAGCGTGTAATTGGTCTATGTTCCCTATCATCCCTTCTAGGTTGTTTGAGATTTAGGATCAAATCTAGCTCAGCTCCGGATTGCTCGTCCTCGGGAGAATACGACTAGAGATTGGTAATGTTAAAGGAGTTTAAGACTATATTCTTCAGGTAGTTCAATCTGATAGGAATTAAGATTGATCTTTTCAAGCACCTTAATAGGTTTGTTGACCTTAGGAGATAACTTGCTTTTCCTCAAATTCAAGAATTGTTCCTTGTTGAGGTAGATCTAGACTAAATCACCTAGTTGGAACTCTCCTTTTCCATCCTCGGCCTTGTGTCTTGAGCTTAGTACTAGCTTAGCTTAATTGCTTCACTACCTTTTAGTGCATAGCCCTTATGGCCTCGACCTTCTACAGTTGGCAGGTCATCATCGGGTCTTAATAGGGGAACCTAATCCATCAGGAGCTCAGCGTTAAACACATAGATGATCTTAAAAGGAGACTTATTCGTCACATTATTGGCGATTCTATTGTTGGCAAATTCAATAATTGGCATGTACAGATCCCAATCAACCATGTTTCATCCGATATCAACCTGTAGCAAAGTTCCCACTATTATATTAACAACTTCGGTCTGTTTATTGGTCTGTAGATTGCAAGATGTGCTAAAAAATAGCTTAGTTCCCATTTACCTCCATAGTGTCCTCCAAAAGTGGCTTATGAACTTTGGGTCTTAGTTTAAAACAATGGCCTTAGAAACCTCATAAAGCTTGATTATTTCCTGCAAGAAAAGAAAAAAAATAGTCGAAGCATCATTAGTTTTAGAACAAGGCATGAAATGTGCCATCTTGCTAAATCAATCCATGACTACCGTGATGGATTCCTTCCCTCGGGATATCCTCAATAACCCTAACATAAAGTCCATACTCAGCTCAAACAAAGGTTTTGTTAGGATAAGTAAGGTTAGATGGTGTCCTTGATCAGCTAAGCTCTTCTCTTTTTAAAAAATCGCATACCTTTCCAATACCGATTAGACATCCCTCTTCATCTTTGGTCAAAAGAATTTGGATGAGAGTACCTCATACGTTTAGCACTGGTTGAAGTATCTTATCAATCTACCCCTATGTGCCTCATGCACTAGCAATTCTCTTATAGAACAGGTCGAGATACACAGTCTCCTCTTTCTAAAGAAGTATCCGTCCTCCCTATAATAGTCATCTAAAGTTCATCCCTCCTCACATCAGGCATGGATGGGACTAAAATGTAGATCCTTAGCATACAAATTCTTTATTGAGGAAGACCCAAGTAGCCTTGTTTGCAGTTTGGTCGGGAGGGTGTGTCATCTCGATAAGGTGTTAGCCATTACGTTGTTTTCCTTGTTCTTATATTTCAAAACATTGGAAAATCCCTCCATGAACTTGACTAATTTGGCCTGTTTTTAAGACAACTTCTATTGGCTCTTTAGATATCTTAATGATTTATGATCGAAGTAGATTATAAATTCCTTAAATAACAGATAGTGTTGCCATACCGTTGAGGCTTGTATTAAGGAGCAAAACTCCTTATCGTAAACAAAATAGTTGAGTATAGCTTCTTATAGTTTCTTACTGAAGTAGGCAATAGGTCAACCTTCTTACATCAGCATGGCACTTATGCCTAGTTCGAATACATCACACTTTACTTAAAAAAACTTTGTTAAAGCTCAGCAGAGCTAAGACAAGGGTTGTAGTTAGCCTCTCCTTTACTTCCTTAAAGCTTCTCTACTCCTTCTCTCCCTATCTGAATTCAACATTCTTCTTTTAGAGTTCAGTGAGTGGGGCCACAATTATAGTAAAATTCTTTATAAACCTATGATAGAATGATGCCAAGCCGTAAAAACTCCTCATGTCGGCCAAAGTAGTTAGCATTGGCCATTCAATGATCGCTTTGATCTTCTATTCATCAACTTGTATGCCACCACTACTTACAATGAATCCTAAGAAAATCACTTCGGATCGACAAAAGTCACACTTCTTCAAATTGGCGTAGAGTTGTTTAACTCGAAGTTTGCAAAGATGCTTCAAAGATGTTATTGGTGAGTCTCCAAGTTAAGGATATATACCAAGATGTCGTCAAAACAAACCACAACAAATTTCCTTAATAATTCTCGAAGTACATGATTCATCAAGTGCATAAATGTGCTTGGTACGTCAAATAGTCCAAATAGTAGTACAAGCTATTCATATAATCTATGGCGTGTTTTTACTACAGTCTTCCACTCGTCACCTTCACACATTCGAATCTAATGGTATCCAGATTTGAGGTTAATCTTAGAGAACACTCTTGCTACTCTTAACTCGTCTAGTATGTCATCAAGCTCGGGTATAGGATACTTGTACTTGATGGTGATTTAATAGATTGCTTAACCATCTATACACATTCTCCAAGACCCATCTTTCTTTGATACCAACAAGGCCAGTATGGCATATGGACTAAGGGACTTGCATTCATACCCCTTTTTCATCAGCTCATCTATTTGCTTCTATAGCTTAGCAACCTATTCAGGATTTAGCCTATAGACAAGTTTATTCGACAGCGTGGTACCAAGCTGCAAGTCAATTGCATGTGCAATACCTCAGATAGGAGGTAGACCTTTTAGTTGTTCTTCTAGGAATAGATCGACGAACTCTTCTAATAATGTTTTTACCTCAATAGGTTGCTCCCCCCCACCCCCACCCTTCCTTCAAGCCTCATCTCCTATATTTTATGACTAGCATATAGGTAAGTTCATCATGCTCCAACTCTCTTTTCAACTTAACTTGAGTTATTACTAATGCCTCTTTTTTCAGCATTCGATTAAGTTAGGTTTACATGACTTTTACCTGTTCGGTAGTCATAAGACTCAATTTCATCTTCTTGCCTTCATGCTCCATAGAACATGTATTCCTTCTTCTGTCATATACCATAGCTCAATCGAACATCCATGGTTGTCCAAGTAGAATGTAGGACATACTCAAGGGTAGCACATCATAAAGTACTTCATCTCAATAATTGCCAATGCAGATCGATACAGACACCCATTTGTTCACTTGCAAGGCTCCTTTATTACTAAGCCAATGTAGCTTATAAGGTTTTGGGTGGGGTTTCACTAGCAATTTTAATTGTTGGACCATAAACACAGAGGCTACATTAGTGTAGCTCTGGTTGTCAACAATTAAGGCACACAGTGACTCCTTGACCTTACATCCAATATTATAGAGATTTTCCTTCTGTTTGTCTTCAAGTACAGGATTGACACTCATCTTCCTTCTTAACATGAGAGTGGCCAGCATAAAGTTACCTTCCTCACCATAAATAGCCTCTTCTTCAAATAGCTCGATTCATCCATCCTCTTTCGATTCCTCAACTTTCTCATCAGTGCTATCTATTTCAATAGTCAACATTTCTCCTTGGATCACCATAGTTCTTCTATTTAAATACTTAGCGACTACACGTCTAAATCCTTGGCATTTAAAACACTTGATCTCACTTGTCTTCCTGCCTTAACTTTGGCCTTTCTCAAACTTCCTTGAGACTTCCTTCTCCTTTGCTTAGGTGGTTTAAGTAGGTCAAGTCTCAACTTCCTTACTTAGTTCTGTTCATACTGATCTACTTGAAACAAGTCAAATACTTCCAAGTCAACTGACAGGTAGTTGGAGCCTTCTTGTTTAATGCCTTTCTAGGCTTTAAGCAGTTCAGATTGCATCGTAAAGTGACCTAATATCCATGATTTTAAGGATATCTCCTATCTCGTGTTTTAATCTACCGATGAATTAGGATACAATTCGATCTTCTAGTTCGCTCACTTTGCATCAAATCATCAACATCTAGAATTCCTTGACATAAGCTTCAATAGTCAATCCTCCTTGCCTCGGTTCCTACAACCTTTCGAAAGCATCCTATAGATAGTAGCTCAACGGAAATCTCCTCCTCATGACCTTATTCATATCATCCTAGTTCCTAACCTTATGTTCTTCTTCTCTTCTTTAGGTGGCTTACAAATTCTTCCACCATAAGGTAGCACAACTAGTAAACTCTAACATAACAAGTCTAACCTTCACATTATTAGGTACTTCATAGCATTCAAATTGCTTCTCAATTTTGTCCACTTAATCTAGGTAATCCTCAGTATCTCCACTTCTAGAAAAGCTTAGAATACGTATCCTTAACCCTTCAACCCTAAGGGCTCGTACATTCTTTTCTTCAGACTCATAGTATTCCTCTGCTTCATCACCTCCTTCCTCTTCCTCCTCAATCTCTTCAAGGCTTAGCCTTCGTCTAGCATTCCTACCTATTCCTTCAACTCAAGGTGGTCGAGTTAGGATATTAGTTCGACTAAATTGATCATTACCTCACTCTTGCTGCTTACACTCTCGAGTTAGGCTATTTCTAGCTCGTTGTCTATCTTCTTGGATAATAGTCATCAAACTAGCTACAAAGTTGGTGAGCCTATCCAATTGGTCACCTATTGACTGGGGTATGAAGCTTCCTTCTTGCCCTTGACCATTTTAGGCACCACTTTCTTAGTTTCATAGAATTCCTTAGACACTAGAATCTGACATCACTAGTTAGCCCTACAGAATTGATGCTTAAAATACCATTCAAACTCCTTTCCGTATATAACAACAGCAAATTTGTAACTAACATTCCTAACACCAAGACAACTACACAACAAAACAAGCAAATGATCACTCTCTATTTTGCATAGGAAAAACAAGGCATTAAGTTTTCCCTTAACGCCTCTCCATTATCTAAACTCTGATGTTAATAATAGAACTCCCAACACTCAAACAGTAACAAACCACTCAAAGAGCAAAGTAGCAGAAGTTTTGGCTTCGAGTGTAGCTAAGCTCTAATACCAAGATGATATAGGTCCATGGATAAACATACAAGCCTAATCACACATAACCAAGGGGTAGGTTCAAACTCTGAGATGTTCCGAAAGATAAATGATAGTCAAAAGTTGAGTAGGGATTTTCATGTATCGATGTTAGATGTAACACATCGATGCCTCATATAAGCTTAACTCGTACTTGATATGATGCACAAATGTAGATGGATATTACTCACTACTAGTCCGCGCTTAAAGGGCTAAATAAGAATAGCTCAAGAGTAAATAGCAGAACACTTAGCTTAAGAGAGTAAGTGTATAAGAATTTGATTGTATTCTGTCTTGCGACCATTACATCGTAAATGTATTTATAGTACCCAATTAGGGTAAATCCTAGGTTATAGTAAATTACAAAAAAGGATTCTTATTTGACAAGGGAAAAGGAATAATTTACGGGTATATCTTTGTAATCATGCAAAAAGGAATATCTGTTCGTAGGAAAAAAAAAGGATAGTACGAATGTCGGAAAAAAAACAAGGTGCACTTGTTGTGCTCATTTTTTGTCCCAATGACACTATGGGCCGAATAGGGGCGAAGTCTCGATCAGCTTTGACAGTTGGGGTTAGACAAGGGTTGGTTCAGGGGTGACTTATTTTCAAGGTCAACCTCGAGTGATCGGCTCTTGACAAGTGTCAGCTCAGCTTCAGCTCTGGTAAGGTTAGCTATTTCCTAAGTTGATGCTCAGACTAGTGTGTATTATGGAGGGGTCGGCTCAACATATTGGCTAATCACCTCAACAACTTCCTGAATGACGTAGACAGTAAAGTAACCCAGCAAGTTAGATTGAGGAATACATTACTCCATAGTGCTCAATTCACCTCGGATAGCTTGGTGAGACAATTAGGCAAGCCCATGAGCTCAAGAGCATATGATTGATTCGTAATCCTTATCATTAGGTAACCCATTTATTAGATTCTTTTTAGATAGTTTTTCAAGTTGAGGAAAATTGACATGTCTTAATGTTTTATGTTAAAGAGCTACATTATCATGTATGGAGAGAAAACATTTTTTAGATGCTACTTCAGATGGTTTAAACAGATATATGTTTTTCTTTCTAAATCCTTTAAACAACTTTGTACCATCTTTATCTAATCCAATACATTTATTATGTTCAAATGTTACTTTATAGCCTTTATCACATAACCGACTTATGCTTAGTAAGTTATGCCTTAAACCTTTAACCAAGCAACATTCTCAACAATGTAAGGTGCAAATCTAATAGTCCCTATTGTGATTATTTTACTTTTTCCATTGCTTCCAAAATTTACATACCCATCTTCTTTCCATTCCAAGCTTGTACACAATGAAGCATCACCTATCATGTGTCTCGAACATCTATTGTTGAGATTCCGTATTCCTTTTAATTTAGCTTCATGTCTCTGCATACATCATAAAAAAATCAAGTTTGTTTATGAACCTAGCAAAACTTGAGTTCATAAAATTCAAGCTCATGTTTTGATTCAAAATTGATTATTACTGAGCTTGAATTTCTTATAAAAATAGTATTTCTTTGTATGGCTTAGCTTATTACAAAAGAAGTAAGCATAAGGCCCGAAATTGCACATTTATCCCACTTATAACACACACTTATGCATATATTTGTGTTTTTATTATGAATTTCACTTAAGATTTGATGAATATATGTTTTTGGATCAATTATGTAATAAACAGTTGAAAAGGATCAAAGTAGAGATCAAAGCTGCTTATATATCTTCACAAGTTTTTCATCATATTATAGATTATATAAACTGTCGAGCTTGAATTTTCAGTTTCTTTATTTTAACTTAATTTCTTATTTTCTGATTAATACTAAACCCTAACCCATTTAATATTAATTCTCAACTAAAGAAATTGAGAAATTTTGAGTATTTTATTAAAAAAAAGTTTTAGAGTTGCCACTCAACCGGAATTAGGAAAAAAAAACCATAATCAATTGGGTAGATTAATTACGATTTGGTTACCAGTCTTTAATTCTAATTTAATACAAATAAGAGGAATTCGAATCTGGAGGCTAACCTAATAAATCCTAACGGGTACTACTATTTATTTTCTGAAATTAAGATTATTCTTCTAAATTATCTTTTTTAAATATTTTTTATTAAAAAAAACAAAAGAAAATAAAAACCTAAGTTTTTACAGATTTTATCATCGTCTCGAAGGTATTTATGTACCCGTTAGCCAGGATTAGAATACCATAGTTCTTTCCAAAAATTTTAATGTGTTGGTTGATTTTAATTTTTGAAAATCGACCAAATTTACATTGTTATTGATTTAGTTTATTTAAAGAATCTAAAAGGTCCTAAATTTTGAGTGTTGTTGTTTATAAAAAAAAAAAAATTTCTAAAAATCCTATTTTTTAAAAGATCTTTTATTAATCTTTATTAAAAGAAAAATGACTTTCTATGTAATGAATGCTTAAACAAAACCTACTCTTAAGGAAAAATCAATCCTAATAACTCTTAAACTAATATATATAATTATCTACCGACATAAATTAATTCCATATAATACACTTGATATTAAAACTCCTAAACTAAACTAACATATATACAAACCTATTTATATATCATGTTATAAAAATCACTAAATAAATAACTGATAAATAAAATAATAATAATAATATAATATATATAAAAAAAAAAGAAGAAGACGTTAGAACCGAACCTGAATTGTTCAGTGAGTGTGAACAGCACTTGTCGTAAGCGAGGCTAAGCAGCCAGGCGTGCTCGGGTGCGAGATCGTATTTGGGTGTCGTGGTTGGTTGGTGGCTTGCCGTGGATGGGGTCATAAGTGTTTGGTTGCTGGCTGAGTGGGGACGAGGATTGGGGTTGATAGGTGCTCAAGAGAAAGAAGGTCGGCCGTGATGGGGTTTGACTACTGCTGTGAGAAGAACCGAGTATTGTGCTTGTGCTGCAATATGGCGTTAGCTGGAATGTTGATCGTCGGATTGGTGTGTTCGCGTGACTAGGAGGAGGATGCTGCTGTACGTTCTGATGAAGAGGATGGTCTACTGCAGTTGTCGTGTATTGTTTATTCGGTGAGGACTTGGCACTGATCGGAATTATTGTGTAGGCGTGGATTACTACTATGAGTTGCAAATCAGGTGCTGTCCGTACGGTTCAGTAGACAACGATCCAGTCGCATAGGTCAATGAGGGGGCTGATTTGTTGGCGAGGGCGGTGACCGTAGCGCCGTTGCGTCTGGAGCTACAACTGTGACAATGAAGCGCTGTATCTTGTATGTGTGGACTCTGTAAAGTGCTCGTGGAGGTCAAACTATGGAGATTATCGTCGGTGGTTGTGTGCGTGAGATGACGGATGGAACAGCAGTGGGAGTGTGGTTGTGGACGGACAGCAGTGTTCAGCTGCTGTTTCGGTGTCGTGTGGTGACGTGTTGATCGACTAGGCGTGAATTGAGGACGTGCGGTCAGTGTTGGTTGATCGTGATGCTGCAGTGGTATAATGTGTTGAGTATGGATCTGATCTCATGTGCAATTGGAGTGTTGCAGCAGCGCGCGCGGACTTGGACAACTTGAGAAATTGTGGCTAATGGCATTGGTTGCTGCAGTGTGCTCGGCATAGGGCGTTGCTGATCAGTTGCAGCTGCGTAAAGCTTGGAGTGTACTGCTGTTCGTGACTGGGAAGACGGCACACATGGAGTTCGTTCTTGTTTATCACAGTGGATGAACGAAGGATTTTTTCAATTCTCTCGAGAGCGAATATTTGTGTTGGTTTTATGCTGCGTAATCTTTATTTATAAACTCCAAAATAAATTATAATAAATCGAATTTTTTATATTGATATGAATTCGATCTGATAAAAATCAAATTAGATCTAAATCTCACAAATTTTTATTGTATTAAATTTAAAAGATTTGATTAGATTTAAATTCCGTATGGTTAACTAATTTTTATAAATAAAAGAAAGAAAAATAAAAAACATATTTGTGCTCAATCTAACTTGCTGAGCTACTTTGCTCTCTAATCATTCAGAAGCTGCAGAGGTAATCAGCCGACATACTGAGCCTAACACACACCAGTTCGAGCATCAACTTAGGAAATAGCCAACTTTACCAGAGCCGAAGCTGAGCTGACACTTATCAGGAGCTGATGACCCGAGGTCGACCCTGAAAATAAGTCATCCCTGAATCAATCCCTGTCTAGCCCCAACTGTCAAAGCTGATTGGGACTTTGCCCTTATTCAGCCCGTAGTGTTATTGGGACAAAAAATGAGCACACTAAACTTATGCTGTCTTTTTCTGACATCCATATTATCTTTTTTTTTTCTACCAACAAATATTCCTTTTCGCATGATTACAAAGATACACCCGTAAATTATTCCTTTTTCCCTTATCGAAGCTTACATGATTGAGCACAGCAGCCAATTTATAGAATCAACCAAAACAGCAACCAAACGAAGCAGGTCCTATGTTCAGCGAAGCTCACATATGGGAAGGCTTAGTCTTCAAGCTTGAAGAGAGGTTGAGAGCTAGAACCAAATAAAATCTGAGACAATTGAGAGATTGGAGCCAACGCTCTTTGGAAAGCAGCTGTTATCGAAGAGAGTACCATATGACCATGCTGCCAGTTTGACAATTGGAAGTAGCAACCCCACTCTAAATTCTTGAGACACCATCCATCTTAGTCCACGCTTATTCAGAGAAAAGTAGCAGGCTATGGCATTCTACAGCTGAGCTCCAAATGAAGAACCAACAGCCACTCATCTTACTATGACCGAACAGTATGTCAATTTGCAGTAGCTTGAACAACAAAGCCTACACATGACAACTACATCATTTGTCGGAAAATTTCAGCACCTTCATGCTCTTTTATTTTGAGTTGAGCTTACATAATCTTATCATCTTTAGTTTTATTACAGGCCGAGAATCAAGCTTCACCGAGCACTTCAAGTGATTGACATGATTTGAACTTCATCTCAAGTGCCAGCGACTTGAGTTACAAGGAGCACTCGAGCAGCTCCAAACACCAACTTGAGTGCTTACTGCGAGCTCCAATTTGAAAAAAATTGTTGAGAAGAGAAGGATAGCACCCCCTGATCCAAGCAACTCAAATCCAGCAGCAAGGCGCAATCCAAGCTGAACCGAGGAGCTCAATTGAAGAGTCACATGCGCGCCAACCAAAACTGCAGCAGCTGTCATGCAAACTTCAGCCATAACCAAGCAAACAAGCACATCAGCAGCACACCACGCCACAACAGCCACACGAGTAGCCCGTGCAACTCCAATCTGCTGTATCCAATTCGAGTAGCAGCTACAGAGCAACACCTACACTTTTAAGCCTAGCCGAGAGCTCCAACAAGTTGCAGCAACTCCAATTCGTGTGACAGCAGATCCTTGCAGCAGCTGACTACTCCAAATTATAGCCAAGACTGCGCACCATGCTTCCAATTTGAACTTAGCGCAATAGAAAAACATTTGATCCTCCGTGCGTCAAAACAAATCTCTCACATATTTCTGTCCATGACCGGAAGGTGAGAGTATTTAAAATATATATAAATATATATATTAATGAAAATAACAGGGTGCAGTAGCTGATTACAACAAATGGACAGAAGAAAAGGCCTCACTTCTAAATAGAGAGTTCCACGTGGAACTGAGGCCCAAGTGAAGCTAAAACTAGAACTCTGTCCCTACCTATTTCTATATTTGGAAATGCCGATGCAGCTCATACATGTGCAAAGACTTGTAATACTTCATTCCCAATTGGAAGTGAGCTAATATGTGGAGATTGGAGGCTGGATCTTTTTCATTTTCTTTTGGTGGGAGTACTTTGGGGGCCTTTTATTTTCGGCCTAGAAAAAGACAGTTGAGGGCATGAAAAAGAAAAAGGGAAAATACGGAGAATAAACGAGAAGAAGAGCAGCATAGCAGTAGTAGCTTGATTTTCGATATACAGTAGCGTAATAGAATAAAGTTTTCTAAAGAGAAACTTTATTTTCCTTGTTTAATTCCACGATTTTTTTTTTTTTATAATTTCATGGTACTAAAACCCTATTCTAGCATATTAAAGGATCATTCCAGGCTTCAATTGAATGAGATAATGCAGATTTTCTTATGGGAGTTGGAATTGAAAATACCCAATACGGTATTTTTTCTTCCTTATTCATTTTATTGATTATGTTTTAATTCATTTGGATATTATAATGAGATGTTATACTTTTTAGTATATGGGTTTTGTACTGTTAGATTTAATAACTTAATATATTGAATGAATTGTTTCAATATCGTTATTGAGAAATCAATTATTGATCTATTGTACCTATTGTCTATTTGATCAGTGCTTGACTATCACCCTTTAAATAGGTAGAGTTAAAGATGCTCGAGAGAGTTAAAGATACTCGGGAGAGGATTTGATAGTTCATAATATGTATAGCTTGAATTTTTGAAAGAGCTCGTTATAGGGATTTGTAGGTTTAAATTAGATTTATCAACCCACGTACTTAATGTGGTAGGAAAAATGATTTGGTTCATAAATATATGCTCAAATCATATTTCTAACTAGAACAGTAATTTCGATGTGAGCAAATTACTAATTACTTAATGATTATAGATAAATTACCTTGACGAGACAATTTATATTACATTGGAACTTTGCTTCTTTGGGAGGTGGAAAAGTTATAGTAAGTTTAGTTAAATCCCATTTTGTTAATTTCAAATATTACATTAAGGTATTGCATTGATTCAAATAAGAATAGATTTGCATACCCTAAATTTATTTTCACATCTCCTTAATCCAAGACCCTCATAGTGTAGTTAAGATTTCGGTTTAGTTTTCATTTTATTTATCAGTTTTTATTTTCGTTTAATTTAAATCTCAATAGTTTAGCTTAAGGAAAAAATCAATTAATTTAGTACTTAACTCCTAACTTTTGTGAAATAAGACCTTGACTCACCATTTATACCACTTCCACGACCCGATTCATTTGTTGATTCTCACTTGCTATGAGTTACTTTACCCTTATCTTTTCTTTCAATTGTTTTTTTTATTTTTATTTTGTGGTTAAACAAACACTATTTCCCTTTTTGTGTTAGATGAATCTCTACATTCAAAACCTAATCTAGATTTAGAATTATCTATTCTTTAATTAGAGATAAGCATATGAAGCTTTTTGTCACTCTTATCAAATTTTTGAAATGTATTTTTAATCGACTTTGACAAGTCTTCAACTTAATTTTTCATATTCTTAATTTCTTCCTTTAGAATCAAATTTTCATTAACAAAAGCTTTTCTTGCAACATGTAGTCCTTCAAAATCATTTTTTAGAAAATCATTTTCATCTACTAACAATTGATTTATTCATGTAAGAGCTTGTTTTTCATCCTTTAAAGTCTTATTCTCATGTTCTAGCTTTGAAATCTTGTCATTAGCCTTTGAAGGAGCTTTAAGCATTTTATTAATCTCTACATAGACATCATCAGGTACTTCAATATCATAATCAAATTCAGAGTCAAAATTTACCTCAGAGAGTGCCATTGGACACATATTAGCTTCTTCAGTTTCATCTCCTAAACTCTCTGACTCGATTTCTAAATCATCCAGATCACTTCATATTGCCATCAAAGACTTGCGCTTCTTTTTGTATTTCTCCATTTTCTTGATGAGTATAAGACATTCATACTTTATGTGTCCTGACTTTTTACATTCATAATAACACTATTTCTTTCTTAGACTTCTTTTTCTCTTTTTCTTTAACTCCCTTACATACATCACCTTGATTCTTATTAGTATAATACTTTTTAATAAAGGTTTTCTTACCTTTCTATTTTTGCCATTTGTTTAATTGTTGGGCTAGTTGTGTGATATCCTCATCCTCTTCATTAGATGATTCTTTGTCCTCAAAATTTGCGTCTATTTCTTTAGCCTTAAAAGCTATGGCCTTCACCGTTATATCTTTTGAAGAACTCTCTAGTTTGAGGAAATCTGTTTCATATACCATTAATTTGCTGTGCAATTGACTGAAGGTCAATATTTTTAGATCATAAGTTTCCTTTATAGCAGTTTTCTTAGCATTCTATGCTTTGGCCAGAGTCCTTAACATCTTACGTACCATATTTGCATCACCACTATTTTTGCTAAGAGAAGACAATTCATTAGTTATTACAATGAATCTACTAAATGAGTCTTTGATTTCTTCTATAGGGAGAATTCAAAATGTTTCATATTATTGTACTAATGAGTTGATTCTTATCGCCTTAATTGTCTCAGTGTCTTCATAAGTTTGCACCAAAGTATCCTTAATATCTTTAACTATAGCACAAGATGAGCTTAGATAAAATTGTAAACATGTAATTGTACTCAAAAGTAAATTCTTAGCTTTTAAGTTATGCTCAACTTTGGTTATATCATCACTTGAAGTAATAAAAGATGGAACTTTAATATCTCCATTTGCAATGCTTTGCCAAGTCAAATAATTCAACGCCTTTACAAAGTCTCCATCTTAAATTTCCATTAAGGAAAATTAGTGCCATAAAAAAATGGAGTATTGCCAAGTTAGACTGTTAAACTACCATTAGATTCACTTATGATCTTGAACTTTAGATGATATTCAATACTGGCTCTGATACCAATTATAGATCTCATATAAGATATCATGAAGAGAAGTAAAGGGGAGGGATGAATTGTTATCTTTAGAAAATTCAAAAACCTTTTCGAGTTAAATTAAAAATACCCCTCTTAATAACTTATGTTGATGAATAATGATACTTCAATAGTTTAATGCACTAGAACAAAAAATGAATAAACAATCAAAAGTAAAAGAGATAAGGAGAAGATAATCAGTCTTAAGATTTAAAGAGCTTCAACCTTATACCTAGTTGATAAGAATCAAGCTACTAGGCCTTTGACTCGCAGCCAAGCTTAAGGACTAGGGGGACTGACAAGATGAATCCTCTTGCTCCAACTGACTCCTATCAAGGTCGAGTTACTCCGAACTGCCGATTAACTCTTTATGACAAGCCGTATGACTATCCATCTCTTGGAAGTTATATGCCAAATAGTTGAATGTCAAGAAAGCTACCAACCCTTGCCTATTTGCTTAGCCATGTCTGAACAGTCCAATTTCTTAGCATCACCTTGCCAAAAGGACAAGAAATAGACCCTGGACTAATCAGCCACCCTTACTCGGATAAGTAACCTGACCATACACTTTTGTCCATATCCTCTAATGACCTCACAATATATCAATGCCACGTGTATAGGATCATGTATAGAATCTACTCTATTAATAATTGTTTCTCTTGAATATTCATTTTTATCATTTTGTATTATTATATATCACTTCTTTAAAGTAATAGCCTTTTTGTCTTTTCCCTTTTTAGGTAAGTTGCCCTAACTTATTGGATATAAATACCCTTGTATTTATAGCCGCAAGGATTATCTAATTATTATTAATACAATTGAATATTCCTTCTTTACATAAACGCTGCTATTTACTCTTATTTTACTCTTATCCTAACCTTTGAGCAAGGTTAGGTAGTGAGTAATCTCACCGGACCAATTCGTACATCATATCAAATTGTACCGTAAGTCCTTGGAAGTTCCATTGGTACGTCGTATCCATTAGAATTATTCGTAGGTTTGCTTACCTTTTCATTTGTTTTTGTTCTCTTATACATTCCTACCACCTCCTTTTTCAAGTTTTCAGCAAGCTTAGACCCATTCCCACAACCGACCTTATTTGTTCTTAGCTGTGGTCCATATCATCTTGGTATCAGAGCAGAGGTTTTCGCTTGAGTTGTAGTTGTTTCAAAGTTTTGACTATACTTTGTTTTGTGTATGTAAGATAGATCAAGTTATTGTATTTGTTTAATTGTTGTGTTTTTTGGTTGTTAGATTTTTTATTTGTGGAAGTGTTTGCTAAAACACCCAATTGAAGAGTTTGAGCTTTGAATATACGGATAAAATGACTAACCCAAGTGTGAACGTTGGTGTTGATGATAATAGTAGAGTTGTTCACAATGGCTAACAGTCTTAAGAAACCCCTAATAGTACTGACATAAGACTTGATAAGGTGGCTAACCTCTTGGTAGATTTAACTTGAGTTGTTCATGTGTTGGCATACTGACCAACTGAAGCCACACAAAAAACCCCACAAGCAGCTCAACCTGCTAAAGGTCATAACCCAGCTCAACTAGTTTAAGGTGGAGGAGTAGGCAGACAAGTAAGATGAAGGATAAACCTAAGAGAACTGGATGAAGGGGACGGGGAAGAGTACTTTGAAGAAGAGCGAACTTGAGCCCTCAGAGTATCTAACCATGTGAAGCTTCAGATTCCGAGCTTCAATAGATCTGGGAATGTTGATGAATATTTAGAATGGGAAAGGAAGGTGGAGCGTGTGTTTGACTATTACCAATATGTGGACTATAAGAAAGAGAGAACTGTTGAGTTCTTTAGATATGCCGCCATTTAATGCAAGAATTTTCAAGATATGAGGAGGCAAGAAGGCTATCAAGAGATTAATACCTGGCTTGAAATGAAAAGAATACTGAGAAATAGGTTTATACTGGATACTTATATGTAAGATACTTTCACTCGGCTTTAAGAGCTGAGATAAGCAGGCCAGTTGATGAGTATGTCTATGAGTTCCAAATGCTCATGATCTAATGTGAAGTAAATGAACCCTTAGCATGAATAATGTTTAGGTCCATTATGGGATTGAGAGGTGTGTTTAGGACATTGTAGAGCTCCAACGATTTACTACAATAGATGAAGCCATCAGAATAGCCTAACGAATAAAGAGGTAGAGAAGAAGCCAAGTATTGGCAAGATTACCGACTAGCTAACCAATACAGGGAAGTCACTGAGCTCAATCAAGTACCAAGCTAATCTGAAGGGTAGATGCTTGAACTGAATAAAAAGGCTAACTTGATCCAACTCAAACTTATGAGAAAAGGGCAAGGATATGGTAGAAAAATGAGCTAGATCAAGTATTTCAAGTGCTAAGGTTTTTGGGTATATGGCTACTCAGTGGCTGAATCGAAGAACTATGGTAATTAAGGAAAACATCCTAACGCTAGAGGTAGAAAGTACTAACGAGGAACCTAAAGAGGAAGAGAGCACTGCCGAGAAAGAAGCTACCAAGAAAGAACTTATTGAGGAGGATGCGTTTATCAAGGACTTAGATCAGTTGATTATGGTTGTTCGATGTACATTGAACATAGAACCTTTACGCGAAGAGGAGTAGAGAGAGAATTTGTTTCAGATTACTTATAAGGTAAATGATTAGGTGTATACCTTCATTATAAATAGTGGTAGTTATACCAATGTGGCATCAGCCGATCTTATTACAAAATTGAAGTTACTAACTATTGCACATCCAAGGTCGTACAAGTTGCACTGGTTGAGTGAGAAAGGAGCCTTACATATCACTCGATAAGTCCTATTACCAATCACTATTGGAAATTACTGTGACTAAACTCTCTATGACGTATTGCCTCTGTACGCTTTCCACGTATTGTTAGGTAAACCGTAGCTGTTTGGCAAGAGAGTTATCCATAATGGATATCGAAACACGTATATGTTCGAGAAGGATGGCTAGAAGATCATATTGAACTAGATGTTGCTGAGTGAAGTTAACAAACTACAAGCCAAACTCGCTTACGAAACAAGGAAAGCTTTGGTGATGAGTAGAGTTGAACTCCGAAAGGCCATCAATGCTGATGAGCCAACACTTATATTGGTTAAGCTCCTACTAGAGATGAAAGAGCGGGGTGAACTCCCTTAGGAAGTGTTAGCGCTACTAGATGAATATGCTGATCTATTCCTAGAACTGTTACCCAAGGGATTGTCGTCGCTTTTGGGTATTAAACACTACATTGACTTAGTACTTGGTACTACCTTACCAAATAAGCTAGCATACCGGATGAGTCCCAAATAGGCATCTGAACTCCAACATTAAGTTAATGAATTACTAAAGAGAGGGTATGTTAAAGAGAGTCTCAACCTTTATGTCATGCTGGCGCCTTTAGTGCTAAAAAAGGATGGAACCTAGTGAATATGTCTTAATACCCAAGCTGTAAACAAAATCACAATCAAATATAGGTATCCAATCCTAAGGTTAAAGGACGTGTTGGATGAATTGAGTAAAGCTAAGATCTTTAGCAAAATTGATCTGAATTCTAGCTACCATCAAATTTGCATGAGGCCGGGAGATGAGTGAAAAATAGCATTCAAAACTTGACATGGACTATATGAATGGATGGTTATGCCCTTCGGCTTGTCGAATGCCTCGAGCACTTTTATGATACCGATGAACCATGTACTAAGGCATCTGATAGGGAAGTGTGTCATAATGTGCTTTATTGACGTCCTTATCTATAGTACGGACATGTCAAGCTACTGCGAATATCTCTGAACGATACTGAATATCCTCCATGTTAAGAGATTATTCGGTAATTTGAAGAAATGTTGCTTTTACTAGGGGGAAGTGGTATTCTTAGGCTATATAGTTAGTGCAGGAGGCTTATAAGTAAACAACGAGAAGGTTACAGCAATTTTCTAGTGGCCAACTCCTACTATTTGTGCCGATATAAGAAGTTTCCACAAATTAGCTTTGTTCTACAGAAGGTTCATTAGGAATTTCAGTACCTTTGTTACACCAATTAATGAGCTAACAAAGAAGAATATTGACTTCTAATGGGGAGAAAAGAAGGAGAGAAATTTTTCCAAGATTAAGGAAAAGTTCACCTCCACCCCTATACTTATTTTACTTGACTTCGAGAAAATATTTGAGTTGGAATGTGACGCGTGGTGCTATCGTAATGTAGGAAGGTTGACCAATTACTTACCATAGTGAGAAGCTTAGAAGACCTCAGTTAAATTACTCCGTGTATGACAAATAACTCTTGACATTAATCCAGTGTGGTAGCATTATTTACTGTTAAGAGAATTTGTCATCTATATTGACCATGAGTCCTTGATGTACCTCCAAAGTCAAACCAAGTTGTCAAAGCGACAAATGAGATGAGCTGAATTCCTTAAAGGATACAATTTTGTGATAAAATACAAGTAGGGAAAGAGCAACACAATTGCAGATGCTCTTTCGAGGAGTCATGTGCTTTTAACTAAACTACAAACCAGGCTGTTTAGGTTTGGAAGTATTAAAGAGCAATATTCTAAAGATCCATACTTTATACCCATACTCGTGCGTTATATCAATGGAAGGACATTGGATAAGTATCATATGAAAGAGGGATACTTATTCCGAGGATGGAAATTATATCTGCTGACCTATTCACTTCAGGAGCTACTAATTAGGGAAGCCCACAATGGAGGACTGTCCAGATACTTTTAGAGAAAAGGACATATGAATTGTTGAATGGTCAATTATCTTGGCCAAGAATGAGGTAAGATGTGCACCGAATTGTTGAAAGCTGTGCTATATGCAAGAAGGCCAAGTGCCAAGCCAAATAAGGGAAAGCAATGCCTTTGCCTATTCTGACGAAACCATGGATCTAATTAAGTATGGACTTTGTTCTCGGATTACCAATGACTACCCTAAGGCAAAGATTTTGTAATGGTTGTTGTAGATAAGTTTAGTAAGATGGCATACTTTGTGCTCTACTCTAAAACTAATGATGCTTCAACCATTACTTCTCTTTTCTTGTAGGAGATTGAGTAGTTACATGGTCTGCCAAGAAGTGTAGTCTTCGATAAAGCCCCGAAGTTCTTAAGTCATTTCTGGAGGATCTTGTAGCATTAGATGGAGACTAAGCTACTATTTAGTACCTCTTGTCACCCCCAAACTGATGACTAAATAGAGGTGGTTAATTATACTTTGCAATTACTATTCTAAGCTGTAATAGGCAAGAACTTGGCCAATTGGGACATCTATTTGTCAGCGGTTGAATTTGCTTACAATCGAACAGTACATAATACCACCAAGAAAATGCCCTTCGAAGTTGTCTATGGACTTAATTCCAAGTTACCCCTTGATCACACCCCCATGCTAGAATTCGAGTGAGAAGACCCAAACGCGAAAGTCGAAGCATAGTCCCTTCAGCACATCTATAACAAATTTACTTAGCAAATTAGCCAAGCCGCCAAAAGAATGAGAGAGAGGACAAACGGTAAGACCACTAAACAATTCCTGTTGGGAGACTTGGTATGGCTTCATTTCAACAAGGAAAGGTTTCTAAGCAAAAAGAGGAACAAACTATCTGCAAGGGATAAAGGACCTTTTAGAATCCTCTAGAAAATTAATGACAATGCCTACAGGTTGGAATTGCTTGAAGATTATGGAGTTTTTGATACCTTCAATATTGCTAACCTTAGTCCATATCACCCTGACAGAGAACTGATTGAAGACCATTTAGATTTGATCTCAAATCTAAATCAACCCATAGGAAATGGTAGGAATCAAGCTATTGAGCCTTTGACCCGTAGTTGAACCCGAAGACTAGAGGGACTAATAAGATGAATCTTCTTACTCTAGCAGACTCCTGTCGAGGCCGAATTACTCCGAACTATCGACCAACTCTTTATGACAAGCCATATGATTGCCCATCTCTTGGAAGTTATGTGCCAAGTTATTGAATGCTGAGAAAGCTACCAACCATCGTCTAACTACACAGCTATGTTCAAATTGTCCAATTTCTCGTCGTCACCTTACCAAAAGGAAGAGAGATAGACCTTGAACTAATCAATCACACCTGCTTAGATAAGCAACCTGGCCATATACTTCTATCTACATCCTCCAATGGATTCACCTATGTATTAATACTACGTGTACAGGACCACGTATAGAATTTGCTCTATTCATCATTATTCTCTTAAACATTCATTTTTACCCTTTTATATTATTGTACATTACTTTTTTAAAGTAATACCCTTTTTGTCTTTACCCTTTTTAAGCAAATTACCCTAACTTATTGGGTATAAATACCCTTGTATTTGTAGCTGCAAGGATCATCTGATTATCACTAATATAATTGAATATTCCTTTTTTACATAAACACTATTGTTTGCTCTCATTTTACTCTTATATTAACCCTTGAGTAAGATTAGGTGGTGAGTAATCTCACCGGATTAATTTGTACATCATATCAGATTGTGCCATAAGTCTTCAGAAGTTCCATTGATATGTCATATTCATTGGAATTGTTCGTGGGTTTACTTACCTTTTCATTTGTTTATTTTCTTTTGCATGTTCCCATCACCTCCTTTTTTAAGCTTTTGACAAGCTTAGACTCATCCCTACAATTGACCTTGTCCATTCTTGGCCGTAGTCTACATCACTAGTGCTCTTCTAGCTCCACTATTGGGGACCTAATCTTCTTCACTGATGCTACTCTACTTGATCTATTATTTCAAAAACAAATCAAGAGAAGTTACAAATTTTACCACACTTAGCCTTCATGACTTTTTGCTCTGCATATCTAGCCTTTCTTTAGTCTAAGCTTATTATAGATCTATAAAGAAATAAGTCTGACTTCTCTCACAAATACAACACTTAGTTACTAGATTATGTTTACAATACAAAATGAGAAATACAATAAGATTCTTAAGTAAATTAGCGCGAAAATCAGAAGAACAAAATCAAAATGTTGAACTTCTATGAAGTCTTTGAAGAAGCTTTTGAATTACTATCAGACAATAGATACTAAAGTTTAGCACAATAGTAATAATCTTTTTCTACTGCACAAAGTATATGTAAACTTTTAATTAGATGTACTTATAAACTACAATTCTTCAACAGTTAGTGCTTGATATTTTTCAAAGTAAACCTTATCTCCAACTCAATCGTTTATTCCAACGTTCTTATTAAATCTTGATATTTTGAGATGTATCTTTAATATTGAATTTGAACTTCTCAACTGATTCTAATCTTTAGGAGCCAAATCTTTTAATATTTTTCTCTAATCTTGGATAAACTTTAATATCTGGATATTTAAAATATCCTTATTGAAAAATCTACACTTCTTTTGAACTTTAAATTTGAATTTCAAGCCTGATACAAATACTCCTTAAATTTTTGGATTAGTTTGAGATTCTTAGTAGATATTTTTCTTAAATTTAATCTATTAAACTAATTCATCCTTATCTACAACTTCTTCAAATTTATCCTTATCTTCAAGATTTTGGAATCACAACTTTTTGGCCATTACTTCACATAAGAAATTCATACATACAAACTACCTTGATTATACTTCAACTTAGTGAATTACAACAACCTATCCAGGGTTTATCAAATGTAATTATAATCCTCCTTTAAAATATTAATCCATATGTATCTTGATAATAACTTACGTGGAACGAAATTAAGTGTATTACCCAAATATGCTTAATATAATGGAACTAGGTCTTAAGTAACAATATTGACCTTATCTGTTGAAGTAGAACTTTCTTTTAACTTCTTCTAGTCGAACTCTCTGATAAAGTCTTTAAGACCTTTTCAGTACCTTGTTCATGTATTACAAAGTCTTTGATCAACTCTTTGAATCCTCTTACTTTTCCCTTTATTTAAAGTCTCTCAATAACCTTTTGAAATCATTCTAAGTGTATTACTTATATGGTATCATGAAACTTCTTACTAAGCCTCTTAAAACATTATTTAATATAGGTTGAAACTATCTAATAAACTTTTTGAACTTTCTTAATATACTTGCACACTTATTAACATTCATCAGTACAACCACTTTTTGTTATCATCAAAATTTATGAAGAGAACTCAACATTGACTTTGTCGTTGGCTTACTTAAGACGGTTAGCGGCAAAGATTCTATCATAGTTGTTATAAACAAATTTAGCAAGACAATGCATTTTATGTGTCATATAAAGACTAATGATGCTTCAATTATTTCTTTTCTCTTTCTATAAGAGATCAATTAGTTGCATTACGTACCAAGGAGCATAGTATCTGATAGAGACTTGAAATTCCTCAACTACTTTTAAAAGACTCTCTAGCATTGGTTAGGGAGTAAGTTACTATTCAACACATCATGCCATCCACAAACTAAGGTTAGACAAAAGTTGTCAATTATACTATGGGATCCCTACTATGAGCTACTATTGGAAGAAACCTCATAGATTGGGACGTGTCTTTGCTTGTGGTTGAATTCACCTATAACCAATTTGTCCATAGTGCTACAGGTAAATCACAATTTGAAGTTGTGTATTGTTTCAATCCGAAGTACCCCTTGATCATGTACCATCACTCATTGCTGCCAAAAGGATCTCGAAGCTAGAAATTGAGCATAAGCCCTTCACAAGAATATCAGAA
The DNA here is from genome assembly GCA_024138005.1 of Lumnitzera racemosa. Lineage (NCBI taxonomy): Eukaryota > Viridiplantae > Streptophyta > Magnoliopsida > Myrtales > Combretaceae > Lumnitzera > Lumnitzera racemosa. The sequence goes on from JAMXBC010000012.1 coordinate 57,902,291, forward strand.
GGTGATCAAGTAGCTAGATAAAGCTTATTAGAGACTAGATCAGAGAGGATAAGGGAGGAGGAAGGAAATTTCAATGTAACGACTGAGTTTAGTTGCACTAAAGCTAAGAAAGATTTACAAACAAGAGAAAGAGAAAACTATCTACCTAAGCTTAAGGACCATTTAAGATGCTTCAAAAGATCAATGATAATGCGTATAAATTAGAATTACTAGAGGATTATAAAGGGTTTGACAAGTTTAATATTGTCAACCTGAGCTTATACAGATTTGATGGAGATGACTAGTAAGGAGACCATTAGACTTTGATCCTAAATCCTAACCAACCTGGAGAGAATAATGGGAATCAATCCACTAAACCCTTCATCGAAGCTTGATACAGAGGTTTAGAAAGTATGGCTCATTGAATTCTTACACTTTATCCTACCCATAAAAGAGTCTGACCCACTTTTCGGGTCTAAGTTTCCCTACTTCCCCATGTATTCTAGATATTGCACTATGCTGTAGACTAAGGAACCAACGATATTGTAAATAGCTCGATAGACATTATCTTAAGCTTAGTCATCCTATTTTCGAGTCAATACTGCCAAATGTAAACCTATTTGACATATTATTGACCTGCTCTTCATTGTCGAGCTGATCTAGATAGTTTCTCAAAAGAGTGATAGCTGACTTGAACTTAGTGTCAAAGTTCTCACCCCAACTATATCTAATCTCCAACCCGACCAATATGCCAGACGAACTCTTGACCATTTGAAGGAGGACACCTATCCTTTAACAACTATGTTAGTATGGATAGACCTAGAATATTCCTTCTTATACATTATAATTTTTTCCTTTCTGTGTATTTTCTTCTTAATATGTTTTCTATCGTAACTAAATGCATTTTTTCATAAATTATCTAAATCTATTAGTTGCCTTAAGAGTTTGGATACAAATACCCTTTGTAAATGCAGTTGCATCATTTAGTTATCGTCAATAGAACTCTCTTTTGTCTTTGTAACTTGTTCTTGCCTGCATTGTAGGTTCAATTTACTTACTTGTATCTTTACCCTTGAGTAAAGTTAGGTAGCGAGTAATCTAGCTTAACTCAAGTTGTGCATCATAGCAACTTGGTTGATTGGTCCATAAGTGTTCATTGGTGTATCATATGACTCATATCCTTTGGATAGCTTGTGATGCTTAACTTTGACCTTATTTTCCATTTTGTTTTGAACTATTTTTGGTTTCAACCCATCCCTCGATATCACCACCCTTGTTAGTTTTTGGTGTTGTATATAAAAAATAAAGTGTAGGCTATTTAAAGTGAAAGTTACTTAGAGTAGATAGTTTAGAGTATGTTGGCTTTCCAAGGGGGGTAGTAATATTACAGTCTCACATCGGAATTAGCATGAACTAAGTGTGACACTTAAGTCAGAGGGTTTCTCCACCTATTAAGCTAGTCTTTTTTGTTGGGCTCTTCCCTTAAGCTTAGGATGTAACATCACTGTTGTTTTAGCCTTACCCCGATTGTTTAGGTCGGGCAATAAATTAATGGAAGAGCTACTTTCTTTGACAAAATTACTTTATTATCATTGACTTGCTTCTTTGTATGCAATTCCGAATGACAAAAGCAAGACTATACCATCATAAGATTAACTGAATAATCTCTATTTACTCAGGAGTATCGATAACCCTTTATACTTCATCATTAAACTCATCTATCACCATAACTTCTATATCCCCAAGTTAATCATCTGTATCTTATATGCGCCTAAACTAGCTCCCAATTCCCTACCTTAGCTAAGCCTTAAGCTAATGCCTCGTTCATGGCATTTTTGGAATTCTTATCAAAGTCCTCTTACATTCCCTATTATACATTTCTGTAAGCTTCGATTGGTAGATTATCCTCAAGTGCATTTGGTTCATCCTTAGATGACTTTATCAGATGTGGCATTCTATTATATCTTGAGTGGTACCTACCATTACTTATGTCGGCCTACAAATCTCAAGTGGATTGTTAAACTTTGTATCATCAAAATGTAGAGATTCGAGAACATTTTATGCTTCTAAATGGATATTGTCTAGATATGTAGGAAACTCCAATATATGTATAATTGATAAAATATGGTTTATAACACTCTAAACTAGCAATAAAATAAAGTACAAGAACCATCATAACTATACATTTGTCACAGTAAGAAAATATAACTAAAATTTCACTCTCATAATATAATAATCATAGTGAGATCATAACCCATAAACATCACATACCATTAATCTCTTCAACACATTCCTTGCCCTCTTACTTTTTAAAGAGCTTTATTACATATTCCTTGAGCTCATCGAGGCTCATAACCTTAAACAAAGTGCTTGGTTCGAGTCAATAAAGGGTCGGGGGTAGTCTTTGTGCCTAAGGGTATTGCATTAGTTATGCGAGGTTGCTAATTCTATAACCTTTGCTTTAGAATAAGGCACGTGCTCCTTTTTAGTAAGAGCACAACTGAAGCCACTCATTCGTTGTGCCTATTGCCTTTATGCTCGGGGGAAGGTGGTAAGGGGTAGGGAGGGTTGATGTGTGACTCTTCTCCCATCGAGACTCATGAATGGAGGATTTCTTTATGGGAGGCATATTCCTCAATTGTTCGAGTTCATGTATTCAGACTTGGAACTTCTCGTTTTGCCCTTTCATTTTGTGACTTTGCTTTTAGATTTCATCGTTTTGGGCAACTAAGTCGTAGTATAGCATCTCTAACTTAGCAAGGTGAAGTGCATTGAAAGCAAGAGCGTTTCATTAGGTTTGCCAAATGTTTACTAGTAAGGTTTTAAGTTCTAATGGTTTATTTTTACTTTTAGAGGATTTGACCATCATTTCCCATAAACAACACCAAATGTTGTCTCAAGTTTCTAGTGTACATCGAACTAACCGGACATGAGAAGGATTTGTATGCCTTAGGCCTAACTGCAAAATAGGTAAGGGTGAGTGGTATAGTTGGGAGGTTATTTAATGAGGTCATTTTGATGCTTAAGTTACTAATAATTGTGAAAGAGTATGTAAATTTGACAAAAAGAGAGAAAGAAGGGATACAATCGATGTGTAAAAATGGATGTGAAAGGAGGGACTTACTTACAAAGGGTGAGAGATCAAGTATTTATATGTTTAATCCCTTGAGCCCTTATCAATTTATAGTGCATGATTCTAGATTTTAAGGGCTTGGGCTTTGTGAGATCTTTTAATGGTGGTGAAAATAATTGTTTTTGGGTCTTACATTTATCCTTTCTTCATAAATGCTTGATGGTGTCATAAATTAAGGCCATCGAGCTTTTTAAGAGGTAAGCCATCAGAGGTCATATATCATTTAGTGTGATGTAAGTGTCGTGAGACTAAGTTTTAAGGAGTTTTTATTGGATACTGGGGAAGGGTTTTAGTACCATATGGAGTAAATCAGTAAGGACCCATGGATACTGGCTTGTAGGCCGTTGGATCTAACTTTAGCTGCATGGGACTTCATTCTATTAAGCCCTTCAATTTCTCAGACTTGTAATTTAAGACAGGGCTATTAATTGGCTACTGCTCGATTAGGCCTAAAGTGATTGGTTTTGTCCCTATTGAGATTAATGCCTCACTGGCGAAGCCCCTCGACTAATGGTTGGCTTTGGTCCATTTTGGTTTGTGGATTTTTAGGTAGAGGTGTTCGATATTACGTTGAGATGGTTGCCTTGTATTTAAGAATTATCACCAACATACATTTATAAGCGAGTTAAAGTGGACCAACTAACTTTAACTTATTTTCAGCTACACTTTTTGTGTTTTTAAGTATTTGGAAAAAGAAATGCTCGATATCGGGGAAAAAGATTCCATCCTCTCCGATCCAAACATATTTGTGCTCGTCTCATTTCAATTGATTTCTTAAAAATGCCTCAATTCCTGAGCTGAAGGAAATCAGTTACGGCTCTTGAAGGCTGAAGTAAATATCAAACGAGCACTCTCGTTAGCTACAGCTAGAAGGATTAGATTTTGATTTCTTTAAGAAAAAGACAAAATATGTGCAAATCACATGGATACTACAGCGACAACTGACGATAAGTCTCCTAAGGCAACTGGCGACAAGTCCACTAAAGTCCTCCTTTCTCCTCTCCAACTGCTCCAAACAACTTTCATGCAAACTTCTCTTCTTATCAACTTCCCTCTCTATCCAAATGCTTGAACAATTCCACACATAGTGCACAAAACTTGAACAGAAACTTGGTTAACCTTAAAAGAAGGAAAAAGGAGAAATCAATCTAAGATCCTATAATTGATTTCGAACATAGAGTGAAATTCGAATGGCGTACAATGCCCTAAATCGCGTTACCAAATCCGATATCGAAGCCCTGGGAATTCCTTCCCCTGTTGCCGAGAAACTTTACCAGGAACTTTCTCAAATCATCCGTGGTCATGGCCAATCAGCTCCTGCCAGATGGCACGCCATCTCCCGCCAGCTTCTCACTCCTGACCTCCCCTTCACGTTCCACCAGATGATGTACTACGGTTGCTACTTGGACTTTGGACCCGACCCTCCCGCTTGGATGCCTGACCCGTAATCAATCTCTCTCTCTCTCTCGCGCGCGCGCGCACACATGCACGCACGCACAAACGTATTAGTATTACTAACTTGTTTGTTTAAATTGGCCATCAATTTAGTATAGATTATGCTTATCGTGTTTTAGCTGTAATTTAAGTTACTGAAGTGTGAAATTTTAACTGAAGATATCATAAACTGATCTATATCCAATATTAGTGGAGATGGACATGGTAAATAAAGTTTAGGATCGTAGGTGATAGTTATGTCTTATCAAGAAGAGCGGACTCATCTCTCCAAGTAGCCGCAGTAACTAGAGAAAAATTATGCGAATCAAATGGTGCTTCCGTTTGATGGATTTCGGGCATCTTTGAATTTTGATTATATAACTTAAATCTAAAAAATTGTCAAATATTTGGTGCAATGATACTAAGAGGTTGTGGTAACGAGTAGAATTCAGTGCTAGGTGGGGGGTATGATGGTGATGGCAGGCGTTACTGTTCATTCTACATGAAACAAACACGCTCAAGAATGTTCTTGTTTTGCAGAAAATGTTTAGTATTTTCCTTAAAGTGGTCATGCTCTAACAGTTATAATTGTTAAATATTATACAACAATAGAATGGGTTACACCAATTTGTACTATTGATTACAGGCTGCGTAAGGAAAAGAAAAGAAAATTCTTAATCGGGGTGAATAGCCTCTATTTGTAATTTATATATCCTTGATTTTTGTTATTACCATCTGTTTTAATTTACTTGCATTGAATCCATACTATCCCAGTTCAAAGGTTCCAACGATCATACCTTTTGGTGTATGGTCTTTTCTTGAATGGGTGAAGAAATACTTTAAGTTTGAATAAAATAGAGGATGATTGATAGTGCAAATAAAGATAACATATATCAAAATAAAACCATAAAAGAGGCAGAAAAAAGGAAGGGGAAAAAAAAATGCAGTTGGAACTGCTTGAACCATTTGAAGTGGTTTTGAAGGGGCTTAGAGCAGCTGCTTCATTGCCACCCTAACTGAACATAGGATCCATGGTGGGGAAGAGAAATTGCATTGCTTCCCTGGTGAATTTAATTCTTTTTCTTCTTTTCTTTTTTCCTTTTTCCTTTTTTTGTGGTCATGTCATTAGGTGAAAGATGTAAAACATCTTCGGGCGGCGAAATAAAGTTGTTAGCAATAAATATGAAACCGAATTTACTCCTGTCACCTATTTTATATTCCCATACAATTCTGCACATTGTTGGGAAGTGAATTTGTTCCAGCTTTTGTTAATCAGGCAGGGGACTATGTCTGCCTTATGACCATGCATTTCTCAACGTCATCTTGAACCTATAGATATGGTGCATCTGCTATGAGATCAAACTTTTGAAATATTGTTATCTGTTTCTTCCAATATTCAAGTTAAAAAGCAAATAATAATAATGAAAGACAAAACCAGATAACTTTGCCTCAAAAAGGGCAAATGCTGTAGCCACTCATGTACTTGCTGTTTCCAGTGAACTTGTCTTAAGTGATAAGGCCAATGCTGTTAACTTTTCATGGTTTTTTTCCTTCATAACAATCTACCACCAGCATGTATTTCAAAGGTTATGTAGTTCAATTGTATTGTTTTCCTCCAAGATGGTAGAAATCTTGCTACTTTTGCTTGTCAAGAAAGTATTCGTATAAAGAGATTTGCTTGGTAACAGAAAAACTGCTGCTTCAACAAATGTTGGTCAGCTATTGGAGAGGCGTGGAGAAGAGTTTTTTGGCTCAAAATATAAGGATCCTATATCCAGCTTCCTTGAGTTCCAGGAATTTTCTGTGTTGAACCCAGAGGTATAGTCAATATGGTGATGTATAACAAGGTGGCATTTCTTAACATTCCTTATAGCCCTATGTCTTATTTTCATGTCCTTACCATATCTTTTTTTTTTTTCTTTTTTCTTTCGTTTTTTTATTTAAGGTTTATTGGCAAGCAGTATTAGAAGAGTTGAGTGTATCATTTGCAGTACCTCCTCAGTGTATATTACTTAAGGATTCACTCAATGAAAGATATCCGGGTGTTCAGTGGCTTCCAGGAGCGTTTCTGAATCCTGCTAAGAATTGCCTGTCTTTGAATGAGAAGAGGGGTTTAAATGATGTGGCAATAATATGGCGTGATGAAGGAGAAGACAACAAGCCCATAAACAAGATGACAGTTAAAGAATTGCGTGAAGAAGTCTGGTATATCATATTATATGAAAATCTCGTGTCCAATGGTCTGCATTCAAGTAATATACTGTCTCTATTTAATTTTTGAGTGCATGGGATTGCCCTTAGTTTTCTTTTTACAATATTTATATCACAGAAAAATATCAAGTAAATTTTATTTCAAGAAATCTGCTTACGTAAGAGATACACAGGAACTGAAAAATAAAACGAAACTATTGGGATGCTGCACTAGCAATGCATGTACTGAAAAATCCTAAAATTAATTCTGCCGTTTGCTTGGAGTAAGAGTGGAACTGCCTTCCACCAACTGCTATGGGAGTACAACATGGAGAATGAAGAGTAAGAACAAAATTCTCTAAATTCAAAAATAGAAAAAAATAAAATAAAAGAAAAAAAAAGAGTGGAATGGGGCTTTTGTTTTATAGATAAAAACACAAAAACGAGAAATCAGAATGAGGAATCCAAAGATTAAAAAAATTCTTTCAGATATTCTGAACCCAGTGGAGCGACAATGTGGGGATATCTTATTATGCTCCATTTAAGGAATAGGAATCTGGACATAAAATGTTTGGAAAAACTAGATAATATTGTTCGAAAGCTTTTTCCTTCCTTCATGACATGAAACCCATCGATGGGAAGTATAACATTTCATGAATTTTATAGGATCTTATGGAAAAGTAAAAGTAAGAGAGGGTTGGGGTGGGGGGTGGAGTTGTTGTTGTGTGGGGTGGGGGGTGTACATATACACCACAAAGTGCTCTCAGCTGAAACATGGAAACACACTCACCAGAGGAGGAAAATCCAAGGTGGCATTAAGGAACCAATCTTCATGGGAGTTGGAGCCTTTAGATGACTTGATTGTCTTTTGTTTTAAATTTTGTTGTATTCCCTCATATTGTGCAGGAGTACAAGGACCCATCCCCTGGTAGGATTAATTGGTGTTGAATGATTAAACTGTTGAAAGTAATTATGTGTTTTGATATTTCTATCGTTTTTCATTTCCTTTTCGGTGGGGTTTGGTATCCATGCAAAATTGACTTTCCAGTGACTATTCCCTTGATATATCTATTCTACTTTATTTTGCATTTATTGTGAACAAATATATATTATGTTAGCAACCAGTTATTTTGTACATAAGTGGGGCATATGTGGAGCTAGTTTGTTGGAGGCAGTTCCTTCAGATACTAGTTTACTTTTGCACCAAGGTCCACTATTCTTCTAACATGAAATACTTTGGCAATGGCATGCAGGTTGGTTGCACATGCAATCGGGGCACAAGGTTTTGAGAAAGGATCTGCAATTGCAATTGATATGCCGATGAATGTAAATTCAGTGGTTATCTACCTAGCCATTGTTCTTGCAGGCTATGTAGTAGTATCAATTGCTGATAGTTTTGCTCCAGCTGAAATTGCGACAAGGCTTAAAATATCAGGGGCAAAAGCAATATTTACTCAGGTTCTTATCTTTCTTATCTTTAGATTTACAAACATTTTAATATCCATAGACATAGCATTATGCAATCCAATACATAGAGACCTATTAAATTCTTCTCCATGCATGACTTGAATTGTTATAATGTTGACAAATAGGAGGTTCAAATGATGCCTTTTGGCCTATCAAAGCATTTTGTGACATTGTTCTCTCTTTGGTGAAGATGAGTCAGAAGGTTTTTTGTCATCTCTATACAGTAATATGTTGACAATTTTTTGATTTGTTAGTGTCATGAGCTTATAAACGTGCTTGACTTTTGCTGCTGTTAAGTAACTTTTGGATGATATCCTGGTGCAAGCTGACAGTCTCCTGGAGCTTGGGAGAAAAATTCCATGGGGTGCCAACATTAATTTAATATCAGTTTTCCAACATATATTCCTATGAGAGCATTCTAGCCCTCATTATGCAGACGATTAGTATGGCTTGTATTGGTGAGGTTGGATATGAAAATGGTAGAAAAAATTTATGGTGACGGCATCATAGCCATTTTGTAGTTCTCTCCCAAATAAGTTATTAAATTTGAATAAAACTTCAACCTACTCATCTTAGAATGTAAAATTAGCAAATCTACATCATACATGGACAAACATGTTATTGGCTGATGTCAGTTGATACTGATTAAATTAGGAAAACAAGGAGGACTTCATCTCAGGATCTCTTAACTTTGGTAGTGTATTAATTTTTAATGAAATTGCCATGATATTTATCTTGTCCATGGCTATGCTCATTGTTTATATTGTGAGAAGCAATTTCTATAATGATATTTTTTCATTGAGTAAATTATGTGACTCCCTCACAAGCACAATCATTACTTGCTTATCTCATGGCTGTTGCTGCAAATTTTCTTAAGGCACAGCTGTTGTAGGGCATATTTATGTGCATTCAGATGATGCTTTCCTTCTTGGATTTTCTTACTTTTTCAATATCAACTTTCCAGGATTTAATCATCCGTGGACAGAAAAGTTTGCCTCTGTACAGGTGGATTCCTCTTTATGTACCTAATGATCTGAATGGTTTTTCAGTAATCAACATGTCTAACAGCTTAATATCATTTCACAGAAGAGTTGTGGAAGCCCAATCGCCAATGGCAATTGTTATTTCAACCAGTGGTTCTAGATTCAGCATGAACTTGCGAGATGGTGACATATCTTGGCATGATTTTCGAGAGAAAGTCAAGCATCTCAAGTACACTGCTTAATCTTGTGTGCAATATAATTTTCATTTTCAATTTCTTTGCTATATTTCCAGGGGGCAGTAGTCAGTCTCTTTTAAGCATCTTCTTGTTTATCAAAATTATGTAAGTGAAATTGTGGACAACTGTCATCATTGAGTAGGAAGCTTATCCTCAGAGGTTGACAAAGGATGTTTTTTGAAATTTCCTTCTCCTACAGTGAGTGTTGAGAGTGCTTAATTAACCTATATTATTTGAAAATAACTTAGCTTTGAACTAAAAGTATGGATGCCATGCTCTTCAAATGACATTATCGATTCTTAGATAGGTTGGAAGCTTTAAAATCCTTTTCTAAAAGTCAATTGTTATGGGCTTGGGGATCTAGTCGCAAGTTTTTTTGGGCAATGTCATTTTTTTTTTCTTTCATTTCTTTATATAAGAAAGAGAGAATGTACAAAAGGAGAACCTAAGAGTTTGATCCATTAACCAGAAACAAAAGGGTTTGATGGATGGAACCTTAGCTAAATCGGAGCTCAACTATATATATATGTCAACTACCTAACTAGGACAAAAACCTATATAAGACAAAATTTTCCTTGATAGGACCAAGAGTGAGAGTGGAGAGGGGACACCTCTCACTCTTCTACAATTCCTATCTTTCCATAGAAAATAGATACACCTGACGGTATTTTCTTTCTGCAAAACTCTAAGAATATTCCAAAAATAATAGCTAAGTCTTTTAGAGACGTTGCTTTGGTAATATCTAAACATGAAATTGTGTAATGTCTTTGTATCCTAACCATATGGCCTTTGAAAATTCACAACCTGTGAATAGATGTGTATGTGTTTCCTCAACCCTATTACATAAAGAGCAACAATTCCTTTCGATAACACCCCAATTGAATAGCTTGTCTTGAGTGAGTAATCTCCCTTGGACCACTAACCACATCATGAAAGCATGGCAAAATGTGTTTGTTTTGTTCCAACTGTCTAGTGCCGCGGCACCCTTTCATGTGGCTGTCTAAGGTGGTTGTATGCCTCACAAATGGAGAATAAAGCTGATGGCTTCTGCATCCAAACAAAACTATCTAGCATTCCTGCTTTGGATGTTACATTAGGCAGCAGAAAAGACTTGATTCTAAGCTGCGTCTCCCCTCCAGGCCAGCACCACTCCTCATTTTTTATAATTGAATTCAATTTTGCCTCCTTAGACCAGCCCAAATTATAAATGGGTCTTTCTCCTACCCAAGTAGCCAAGGTACCTTTGGGGTGCCAAGAATCATACCACAAGGATATCCTTTGACCACTGCCAATCTCCAAATGAAAAAGAGGTCCTATCTGGCTCCTAGCTTGTAGTAGCTTCAGCCATGTCCATGAACTTAGAGAGGGGTAACAATAGTTGAGAAATTCCTATTTTTAAGAAACTTGTGCCTTACCCATCTTGACCATAGAGTACCATCCTCATCCGAGCATAAATTCAAAATCTGTTAATTTAGACAACTTTGTTCCAAAGAGAGAGGTTTAAGATGCCTAAACCACCCTCTTCTTTTGGCCGGCATATATTATCCCAAGTGACTTTGGCTCTAGCCGTTGATTTATCAGAACCATTCCATAGGAACCTTTTCATTTTAGTCGCAAGTTATATTTGTATAAAATAGGATTAAAGGCTCATGAAAGAGACAACCTTCCTATCTAATCAAATTGAGGTCCCATTAAAGAGAACCCTTCAAATTCATATGCTACTTATTACTCCTAAAACTGCTCTAGACTAACTTTAAAATTGAGGTCCATTTACTTTTACTTATTGATTTATTTCTGTTGTCTCCCACCATAATATCTAGTCTTTGTTGGGTAATTCTTATGTAATTATTCGCCTCGTCCCAACTGGAGTACCATGTCCGTACTGAAATCTCCAATCCTGCTGTGGATGGGACTGCATGAACTCTTTTGAAGTTTTAAACAAGCCATTGTATCTGTGAGTTTGTTGTTACCTGTCCTTTTCTGGGGGAAAAAATTAAGGCTTTCTAAGCAAATGAGTGGATGAAGTGGCAGTAAAAATCCTGACCTTGTGTGGTAGGCAGTAGGAGATTAGCGTGGAACCTTTTCTTTATTGGAGAATTAGATTTTTTCTTTTGGTTAATATCATCCTGTGTCTGGATATGCAGACAATTTCTCTTATCCATGCTCATTTCTGAGTCTTTTTTAAACTTAACTGCAGAGATGAATTTATTGCTGTGGAGCAACCTGTTGAAGCTTTTACAAACATCCTTTTTTCTTCTGGAACTACAGGTTAGAAGTATATTTCATAAAGATGCTGGCTTTTTTCCTTGCATTTTTTGCTAATGTATATGACTATGACCTAGTCACTTTTCTCATTTTCTTTAAGCAAAGTATCTACATCTTGATTTTTTTGGTAAACATCACATTATAGATACTATATACATACTTTGAACTGAGATAACATCCAGGGGTGAAGTCATTGTTTGTCACCTAGGTGGCTAGTCACATGATAATTATGTACATTGCATTTTGATCATAACATCTCACATCACTTTGTGCATCTTAATTGTGAAGAAAAAAAATCAAAAGATGGTATAGCAAAAATCATAACATTTTCCCAATTTTATAACTTTTATTGTCGTTAATGAAATCCTGAAAATCTGGCTTTACCCATCACAACTTTTAGATGAGTATCATAAATAAAGGGACCTGGTTCTGCAAGAGAACAATGGAGTATTTTGATAAATTCACTCCAGTAAATTTTATCAGGATGAGACTGCAGTCTTAGGAAGGATACAAAAGGAGAGGGTGGAAAACATGTGCTAGAGTGAGGAAGAGCCGGAAGCTAAAATTTAAATATAGGAGAAAGCGTAAAGCTTTGTGCTACTGTTGCTTGTTAATGCAGTTACGTTTTCATTCTCCTCATCATCATTTTAAGCCTTACAAGCCTTCAATTACATTACATAAAACCTATTCTGTTATGAAAAATCTCTTCCACAAGTGTGGCAAACTTAATAAAAAGATGTCATTATGAAAATGAGAATGCAAATACCTTATCTTTCAGAAATATATATATATATATATTAAAGCGTAGTTGAGGGCTTAATCCATTTTATACTCAGGGGAGCCAAAGGCAATTCCATGGACAAATGCAACTCCTTTTAAAACAGCAGCAGATGCGTGGTGCCACATGGATGTTCAGAAAGGTGATGTTGTTGCTTGGCCAACCAATCTTGGCTGGATGATGGGTCCCTGGCTTGTTTATGCATCTTTGTTGAATGGTGCTGCCATGGCGCTGTACAATGGTTCCCCTCTTGGTTCTGGCTTTGCAAAGTTTGTAGAGGTAGTCTTTGTTATGCTTTTGATATGGGCAGCAGGTCCCAGTTTTATTGCTTGTGAAACGATATTGTGTGCTCATTGGTTTCTTTTTCACTATAATTTAAAATTATTATTTTGAGACTTTGCTGGCATCTTGATAGTGTTGCAATGAAGAACAAAATTCATCATTGTTAAGACAAGTGAAAGTTCTTAGATGTGTACAAACTATAATTCAACTGCTTTCACAAGGAGAAGACTGAAAATGGGTAGCAATTGACCATTCACATGAGGAGGCTATACTAATGGAAGTAGTTGGTAGGTACCATAAGAAGAGCTTGGCTCATAGTTAAGTCACAAACACAGGATATGGTGAGAGGGTATTGTATTTTGTGGAAATAAGATGCAGAATAATATTTATGTAGGAAAATGTATCCAAGTGCACTACTCTTAGGGGAATGTTCACTGGCAATTAAATACTTAGTTGCACTTAAGCCAGTATCATAATAAATCAGGTGCTCCTCAAGAATAGGAGAAGCTTCCCTGTCCACTGGCTCTCCTCAATATAGCTAGGTATTGCAGCAAGAAAATTACCGTTTTCAAACACAAATTATCAGGGATAAGAACTTTTTCTTTGAAGATATGTAGACAGGCTATCCCTTCCAGCTTTGGTATGGGAGAAGGGAAGTGAGGTCTACCGATTGATTTAATATTAGATGAGTGGCCGTACTATGATCGTTCGGCAGACATGGCTCATTCAAATAAAAAATAGTACCTCACCTCACTTATGAAGAAGTAGTTGGAGCTGGGCTCCAAACCATGAAAGTTTGCTTTTGTTTTATGTTTCTAAGATTAGGTGTTTGAACTAGTCATTAATGGTTGGCTTAATTTGTATTCTTTTGGTGTGCATTGCAGACACTTTCATTTTTAGCATCTCTTCTTTTCTAGAGAAGTGAAACTTTACACAAAAACAAATTATCATGGAAAGTGTTCAACTCTTGGAAGACTGAGGTAGTTTAAGCTATACTTGGACATGTTCTCTAGGAAATTCCTTGTTAAGTAGATAGGTCAGTCATCCACGTAGATCTCCATGGTAGTATTTTTTGATGTTTGGATTGGGGAAATCCCTTTAGCCAATGAATAACATTTTGGTAGAAGGAAAACTAAATAATGGCCATGGCTTAACTTTGATAAAAAAATGGGGAGCATGTTCCTATCATTTTTGAGTGTCAACATGATCATAAGTTGTCATAGACATCCACCATCACCATAATTATTTCTTTGGTCAACAAGACATTGTTGCAAAATTTTATGTATGATATAAGCCTCGAATATATTATCATGAAATTAAAAAAATCATTTCTTTGGGAAACAAGAAAATGTTTTAGAAACTTATGTATATTGTAAATAGTGAATAAGTTTCTGTGAAGAAAAACATGGTCTACGTCAAAGAATTAGAGATGGTATTGGTATCCTTACAAGCGACTTCAAATTGCTCAGAATTTATAGAGCTCAGGAAAGTTATGGATATGGAGGGGCAATGTTTCTTAGACACTATGAGAAATCTGGATATTCTGGAACAATTGTGAAAGTTCTGGATTCAGTCCAAATACTTGATTTTGTAATTTGTTACAAGATCAAGCTTGCAATTGGGTTCTTGGAACTATCAAGTAGAAATCTTAGCTGCTTTCTCCCTTCTATTTGTGAAACTTGCTTCCAAACGTCCCTATTTTGAGTAGCAATTAGGGGTATTTATGAGAGAACCCTAGATCTCAAGGTCTAGGACAAGTTTTGATTTTTGGAATTTCAATGACTTTCTTTTCTTCACAAACGAACTTGTACTTGTGCTGCTGTTCCCACATGTGGCTGAACAAGAGGGAACTGCTCCCACCTATTTTGCTGAGTTGTTGGTACATGGGGTAGTGAGTAACTACCCACAATGTCAACAATAATTGATATAAAAATTATAGATAACATAAATAATAAAAATAGAACAAATAACTAAGGTATTGCATACAAGAAAACAGCTAATTAACCGATTCCCTATCTTGCTCCATATGCTTGTACATGTGCTTAAATGGTTCTTCTGCAAACGTGGAACTCGTAATAGTGCCTTCCCCTTCAAGATTTGACCAACCTCAAGAGCAAAAGAGGGATAAAGCCTTTGAATCTCTTATTCAAGTTCTTAAGATGCATTGGTTGGTGACATTACTTGCCAATGTATAAGAACTTCATTGGCTTAGTTATGTTGCCATGAGTCCAGCACTGCTTAAAGTTGGAGATTAGCTGGCTCTTCCTTCATGTTGGGAACATAGGGAGGTGATGTCAGTACAACATGCAACTTCTTAAGGCAAGAGGCATGAGGTATGGGATGTATCTTGACTTATTAAAGAAGAGAGAGTCGATAAGCTTCTATTCCCACTGTTTTTTTCAGTCGTCAAAGGACCATAGAATTTTGGAGATAATTTTTTGTTGACCCTTGGCGAAAGAGAGCTTTGTCGATAGGGCGGGAGTCTAATAAGTATAAGCCTCCCTACCTCAAAATGGACCCTTCGATGATGCAAATTGTTTTACATGCTTTCTACGTAGACCTCTTCATAAGGCTGTGACTTGGGAGCTATGCATGCAACTCTTAATACATCGCATAGAAGGAGATCCCTAATACCAAGCAATTATAATTGTTTGATTTAGGAATATTCTTGGAGCAAGAATTTGCTTCTATGCGTCACAATGACAAGCAATGCTTTTTGTAAAATACTTTTTGAAGCCCCTCTAGTAAGGACCCCTTTTCTTGGACTTTTAGCACTCCTTCCCAAATTCTTGATCTCAAAGTCAAAAACCTAGGTTTTTGGATCTTGATAGTTGATGCTACTTTCTTGCTCATCACTATGCCTTTTTGCACTTTCATAATTGGAGTGTCAAGTCTCTTTGCTAGAGAACAACACCCCCCCCCCCCCTCCCCCAACCAACAATAGTGTACTTTGTCTTGTAGATCAAGTTGGTCTTGAAGCACTTGCAAACCAATTGTTGAAGAGAGAAAATAATGAGAACACAAATTATAGATACTCATCCTCTCTTGAGCCTTGAGTAGATGCGACATGATGTTCTTGATCATGGTGTTGCGGTCAATCAAGGCCAAGTCTATAGCTGCTATGTTCAATGTGCTTAAATAATAAGAGGACAACCTTGGTGGATGTCGGTCATAAAGTACTTCAAAAGGTTTGTCCTTTAAAGCAGTGTGAAAATTGGTATTGTTGCAATAATCAGCCTACGAAACCTATTCCATCTAGCACCATAGATGTTACTACTAAAACAGCGTAGAGACATTTTCAACATCCAATTTTCTACCTTGGATTATCCATCACTTTACGAGTGATACAATGAACTAAAGAACTTTAACCTAGATGTGGTAAACCACATTATAGTCACTTACAGTGGTCTTTGATAACCTATGCAACTTAAAAATGTTGTCAAATATGATGCCAACATAAAAAACTGCAGAATAAGGATGTTTAAGGGTTACAAAGTGGGAGTATTTCAAAAATTGGTCTACTACCACCATCAATATTGACTTGCCATTGGATGAAGATCCTCAATAAAATCCATTGAGATGTTCGACCATACCTAATGCTGAATCAGCAGTGGCTGGAGAAAATTGTAATATAAGGATGTTTAAGGATTACGAAGTGGGTGTACCCCAAGAAGTGGTCCTCTATCACCATCAACATTTCACCTGCCATTGGATGCAGGCCCTTGATAAAATTCATTAAGATGTTGGAACATACATGTATTGCTTCTTTAGTTTGTTGTTTCATTCCTTTCTAGTAAAAATTTGTTGCAATGCGCCTAAAAGATTTCAAGCGTACTTTATGATTTTGGTTATGGGTGGTTGAAATCATGGTCTAGATTGAGCACGACGAGTCTATTAGGTGGACTCAGTTTTTAAGACTATCCTAAGTTGTCCATAATTCACATGCGATACATAGTTCTTCAACTTAGTTCTTAAAGGGGTTACAATAACACCATAGCTATGGACAAATTTATGATAATACCTTGTGAGACTTAAGGATCCTCATAATGCTTAAATGCCTATTAGTTTAGGCAAACTCAATATATCTATGGTTTTGCTTAGGATAGCCCCAACACCTTTAGCCAATATAAGGTTGCTAAATAAGCCACATGCTCTTAGCAAATAACCACTTGAATTCCTTTCAAGGAAAGGATGTTTTTGTTGTAGTAAGGAGAATACAATTTATAAGTGCCTTGTGTTTTCTTGCCATGAATTACTATATACTATGATAACATAAAAAAAGTCTAAGATGAATTTTCGGTGATAAGGTTGAAACAAGATATTCATAAGTGCTCGAAATGTTATTCATGAGCCGAAGGGCATAATGAAGAACTCAAAATGGCCATAATGCGTACAAAAGGCATTCTTCCCATTATTTTCCTCAAATGTGCATACTTGATGATATCTTGATCCATAGTTGTTAAAATTATAAGTTAATTACACAGTTTTACAAGTTAATGATTTATGATATTTATCTTAATAAAAATATAGTAAAATTATTTAAGTGCAAGCTTTTGGAAGAATAAATGAAATTTCATGTATGATTTTATAAATTTATAATTTTACTGGTTTTGTATGATTTTATGATATTTTGCTGATTTTGTACATATAAAGTAATAGTAAAATTGTGATTTTGATAACCATGTTGAAGGTTAAGTTTAGAGAAGTATTTCACTTCATGTGATTCTTCCAATAGCTCTTTGATCACTGGCATAAAAAATTTGTTAAAAGTAAGCCAAGACCAATCATGTTGATTGCCTATCCTAACTAGCTCAAAATTTGTCTTTGATCATCATTTTATTGAATAAGGGGAGGAACTTGGATGTAGAACCCCATTCTAAACCACATCTGAGCATGGCTTCTCAATCTTACCTTTCAGATTGATGGTTATTGATGAATTGAAATGGGTGAAGTACTTGTCTCAAGCCAAATCTGGTTGTTACATGATCATGCCTAAGGTAGGCTTAGAGGATCCTTGAAAAGTTTAGGATGTTTGTCGAGGAGTTGCCAAAGTTCTTCTTGTCTAATGTCTCCATTCTCCGCTGCTAACTTGAAGGATGTTAGACTCTTGGCTCAACACTTTTCCCCTTAGCTTTTATCTTGCTTCCTAAGCTATTCAAATATCATACACATTCTAGAAAAATCCTACCATATCAACAAAAGTTTCCTCAAATCAAATTAGCTCCAACATGATGTCAATTAGGTGAAGTTATAACAAATATAAGTCGAGCTAAAACACTTGTGTCCCTACCAATATAGGGAGCACTTTACATGCACTTCTTATTTTCTCGCCATTTGCAACCATCGCCCGAATACTTACAAGCTAAGGCCTCATATACAAAACTATTCAAATTGCCCGAATCAGTTAGAATGATTATAGGATATCCATGAAGGGTACTTCGAGCTTGCATGGTTTGGGAATTTTACTACCTTATCAATACATGAATGGAGATTGTTGGTTCTTCCCTTTCTTCTCTCTCCTCCAACATCCTCATTTGCTTCCTATAGTTCCAGCCAAAAAGATCTCTCATTTGTGGCCTATGGAGTATAGCTCATCACAGTTGAAACTCAATCCCTTAATGGGATGCCCCTCTAGCTCTTACTTGACTTACTCCTTTAGAAAGGAGTTTTATTCATTAGCTGGCTAGTTTTATATACTAGACTCACTATGGTATCAACTTTGCAAGTGGAGACCATTTCTCCTTAGGAAACCCCCGTTTCTCATTTAATCTTGCTAAACTCATGGAATAAGATGAGCTACATGACTGATGTAGTTAGAATTCCATATCTGTAGCATCTTTTAGGCCTCCATTAAAAATAGCGACTTCCTAGGAAAGTTAGTGGGCTACCCCTAGCGAATAGCTGCTTATAGCAATGTTAATAAGCCACTACACTACTAGCTTGTTGTAGGCCATTTCCCCCAAATGGTTCCCCCTTCTGAGGCAAGCTAAACCTCAATTGGTATTAGCTTTTGAAATCCTCCCATGTTAAGTGCGATTGCTCCCTTTGCAACTTCAAGAACCACGTGTGTCATCTTCGAGATGAAAAGAGGTTAGCGCCATCTTATCTTCGTTGCTTGTCCGTTGGTGCCTAAAGAAGTGCTCACATGGATTGATCCATCCCATAGGATCCAAATCTCCATGATATAAGAAAAAATCTAAGCAATCAAAGTATGGAAATATATTTCTCATTTCTTGACCATTGGTCTGGTTTCTTTGCCTTTCCGTATGCACATTGCTGCCTTCACCTGTTTTATGTTCCCCAAACCTCTGCTCTAATAATCTGCGTGATAATTCTTGAATTTGCAAGAACTCTTGTTGCTGCGCTTCATATAGCTTCCTCTTGCAATCTGTCTCCATGCCCTCTATCCTTATCTTCTTGATTCATGGTCATGCAAGCTTCATATAGCCGTTCTAGAGAAGGCAAATCACCCATCATGGCCTAACTCTAATACTATGTTGTTACAGGACCAAGCTTGCTATTGGCTTCTTGGACATATGAAGGAGAAATCCTCACCACTCTCTCCCTTCCATTTGTGAACCTTCCTTCCAAACTTCCCTATTTTAATTAGCAATTATGACTACATAGAGAAAACCCTAGATCACAAGATGTAGAATAAGTTTTGATTTCTGGATATTCAATTACTTTCTTTTCTTCATAAAAGAACTTATATGCACACTGCTGTCTCATACTTGGCCAAACATGAGGGAACTGCTCCCACCTTTTCTGCTGAAATATAGGCAATTGTGTTAGTGATTCCAAAATGTCCAGCAATAACTGACACTATTTATAAGAAAATACATGAGCTAACTAGATAACATAAATGAATAAAAGAGAGCACCTGAGTAATTGAATATAATAAAACAGCTAACTAACTAATTTCCTCTTTCGCCCCTATGCTTGTATTCATGCTTGAATGGTTCCAACATGATTAAATTTGTTCGCTAACCACATAGTTCTTCTTTCCTAGGATGCTAGAGTAACAATGCTTGGGGTTATTCCAAGCATCGTGCGTGCATGGAAAAGTACAAACTCGACAGCTGGATATGATTGGTCAGCTATTCGGTAAGTGCACATCTTGATAATCATCTCAATCTTGCTGGATCTTGCAAAGTTAATTTATTTATTTATATTTGGCCAGTCCTGCAAAGTTATTTGCTATGTCTCTCTTTTTTTTGGAACAAATAACATATTTCATGTTCACTTTCATTGTCATAAATTTGTGTTCTACTTCTCTCGTATTAATGTGACAGTTGCTTTGGATCCACTGGTGAAGCATCTAATGTAGATGAATATTTATGGCTGATGGGAAGAGCATGCTACAAGCCTGTTATTGAATATTGTGGTGGTACAGAGATTGGTGGTGCTTTTGTTACTGGTTCACTGCTGCAGATGCAATCATTGGCAGCTTTCAGTACACCAGCTATGGGCTGCAGTCTGTATATTCTCAATGATGATGGTTCTCCTATTGTAAGTCCATAATGTGCTTTTCAGTTGTTCGTGAAATAGGGATCACCTCTGACAAATTCCCTTTTGGAAGGCACGCACACAGTACATGCTTTTTAGGAGTATTTGAATTAGATTCCAATATTCATTGCAGGGATAGTGTAGCAATCTGGGGCCCATGGGAGCTATGTGTCATTAGCCTTATCAGCAAAACCAGTCCTATAATTTCCCAAAGGAATTCAATAGTATAAAGAGATGTATCTTGATCTTTTAAGAGCAAGAGATTTGGTTAATGTTGAGTAAATTATTGGGATGCAATGACAGTTCATAAATGTCAGGCTTCAGGTGTTTAGTTTAATCAAAATTCAGGAGGATCTTGCAATGAATTTGCTACACTCGTGCTTTGTTACTTAATTTAGGCTGCACATTCTTTTTTTTTTTTTTCCTTTCTTTTCAGGTGAAGGGCATGTCCCATTTACATGCCATAAACATTTTCTCATTTTATTCAGATTTTTGCATACAAGACCTATGTTATATTTTTTATCATAAGCAAAGGTCTAGGTCTTTTTTCCTAGCATATTCTTCCATTTAAGAGTAATGCATCACTATTTCTATACATTAGCTTTTCATCTTTCTGCATGTATATGCTTCATTTCAGAGTTTATGATTTATCCTTTTTTGTGTTCAGCCACAAGATGCTCCAGGGATGGGGGAATTGGCAGTTGGGCCCATCATGTTTGGAGCTTCTACAGCTTTGCTTAATGCTAATCATTATGATGTCTATTTTAAAGGAATGCCTATTTGGAATGGGAATGTGAGCTTCAAATCTTCAGAAGAATACTGTAGTATTTTGGTTATGACAAGTCCAATCATGTTTTGAATTATGTAGGTTTTGCGGAGGCATGGAGATCTATTTGAGCGTACTTCTAGAGGATACTATCATGCACATGGTCGTGCAGATGATACAATGAACCTTGGAGGCATCAAGGTATGTATTCAGCCTAAGGGATTTAAGTTTGACAAGAATTTAGCTCTCTCTCACCACAGCCTGTATTCATTGGTCAGAGGGTGTGGAGTGATTCAAATCTCTCTCACCATACTAGCCTGAAAAGGCTAGTACCACTGGGATATTGCCATTTCAACGGCATTTCTTTTGGTCCTTGTAAAGGCAGTGTGTGTGTACCTCTTAAGGGCAGAAGAAAGTCAGACTATCATCTTTCTTTTAGTTTGTGGCTGTAATTGTGTGATGTAAAGGCCTCAATTGAAATGACTTCTAGAACAATGAGATGATTATTGAAGTAGGTTCATAAAAGAGCTTCTAACCTGCCTTCCGTAGAAAATGCCAGAAAATGACAAGAAAAAGGGAACTGGATAACAGTACTCCAATTCTATTTCCACAGTGCTTGTGCCTTTTCCTATTCTTGAGAGAATTAATAAATGCCATTTTTTGATAATACTCCTCGTGTTATAATCTCGTCTTAGGTCTAGAAAGTGAGAGATATCAGTGGGTAATGTATTCTCGGATTTCTTAGCTCTTTTTTTTTTTTTTTGAATTTTTTATCATTATTGTTTTACCTATTTGATAAATATGTAGGCCTCAATTCAAGAAAGGACCCAAAATCTCTGGGGAAATATATTTCTGGAAAGCAATACTTGTCTCCTCATTCCCATTTCAGATATTTAAATGTAAAGATAGCGAGATGCCTAGACCTACATATAACACATAAAATATATTTTTTGGTTAAGTTCACTAAGAATTTCATTGATATGTTTTTTAACTAACACAACAAACAGAAAATTAAGTAGAATGATAGGTGCAGCAGCACCTAAAGTACCACTAGTTTGCTCTACAAACCTAACCACAGAAAATTAAAGAATGTAAAAATAAAACCTATGAAACTAACCGGCTTAAGTGGCTGTTATCAGACCCTTGATGACTCATTCCTAGCTTGCTCCATGTCTGGTAGGCATCTGACAGCTTCTTAATTCATGCACTGAAACTGCCAACTATTTCTTGCAGATGTTTACAACTCATGCATTACAACATTTAATAAATTCCCTAATTTTATGCCTTTTTAAACAGGTGAGTTCAATTGAGATAGAACGAATCTGCAATACTGCTGATGACAGTGTCCTTGAAACAGCAGCCCTTGGAGTGCCCCCTCCTGAAGGTGGCCCTGAGCAGCTGGTGATTGCTGTTGTATTCAGGGATTCTGGCAATCCAGCTCCTGATTTAAATCAACTAAGGCTGTCTTTCAATTCAGCAGTTCAAAAGAAACTAAACCCTCTTTTTAGGGTATGGTTTTCTGCTCTATATAGCAATACCTGGCTCTATTATTTTCCATCTCCCCCAATAATCTTACTTGATGGTGCTACCATAGGTTGCTTCTGTTATTCCCCTGTCTTCACTTCCAAGGACTGCAAGCAACAAGGTTATGAGGAGGGTTTTGCGGCAACAATTTTCTGGATTTGACAAAAGACCTAAGCTATGAGAGGCGATTCAACTCTTTGGAGGGTGATCTGCTTCACTTTTCTGTCTTTCGATTATTGTTGCTTAATATTTGCAGTAAAGTGTCGAAACTACTGAAATAATTTATATGAAATAGTGAACAACTCCATGCAATTTGCTATCAAAAGCCTATGAGTTTTTCATAAGGCTGCAATATTATATGTCTGCAGAGGACCCTAGTGATTATAGATCTCCATAGTGAGAATATAGCATAATTCTAATTTTGGTTAGAAGGTGGATTTTCTCATTAAAGAATCATGCATGTTTATTGAATTAAGATCAATAGAATATACTAATTAAATAAGACAGGTGGTTATAGGCTATATAGCAGACATTGTACTGCAACAGATTTTCAGGTACGGTGAGGATAAAGTACTTTATCTATCCACTAAAAAATTGATAAAAAAAAAAGGAAAATAGAAATCACACTGACGGATTTACATACTTCATGGAGCTTTTTTCTTTTCTTTGACTAATATATTGCAACTTAAGTGAATAATCTCTCTTGAACTGTGTTGGTGAGGCAATTGTCATCATATGATTTATAAACCTAGACCAATAATGATTGAACTATAGTCAAAACTAACTGATTCAGTTGGTATTTAGTAATGGGATCCATAGAGTTGGACTCAATTTATGATGATTTAGAGAGCTTTGAGTTGATGGCTTGTACTTGAGTTAAGTGAAATCATCTTATATGGCACCAGGCCTTTCTCAAAAGGTTCAGATATTACTGGGTTCTATGTGTGATCTTGGGATCTTGATAATGACCATCAATAGTACACATGATTTGACGGTCATTAGGAGCTGTTGTTCCTTATAAATGTTCATACTGCTTATTCTATGAAAATGCACTGCTTTTGTGTTAGCCCCTCTGTGATTCACCATCTATCACCAAATTGTCTTTGCTTAAAATGCTTATTTTCCCTCCTTTTACCCAGCTCCCAACCACCTTTTCCTTAGTGAGAATTGTTTTTGTGCAATATTGGATCCTTGCTTACATGTCATGAAGTGCATAACATGCTGCATACATGTGATACACCTGATGGAATTGCACATCCATAAAACTATGCCCCCCCGGTCGAAATCGGTACTGTTATGATGCTTGCTTCACTCCTCTACTGTCTATGTGAGAATTTGTTAAACTAGTTTTATGCTGTCAGATCTTTAATTTGCCAATTTATTTCGAAAATTAAAAATTTGTTATCTGGTTACATTAGTTGCCAGAGTTTGTAAACATGGAAAGTTGCACGGGTTTCTGAATGTCAACTTTACTAGTTGATCTGACATCATTGCAGATGCATGTACGACAGGGATGAAAGTGCTTGGTGGCTCTTCTCATGCTTTTCTTGTCCATGTAGTGTAAGGAGATTCGATGTTGGTCTGGTTGGTTAAGTATTTACGTCAAAGGATTTGAAGATATGGCAACTGTTTCTGCATAAATCCATGCCTGCCTTTGGCATCATTTGCGATGTTCTGAAGGAAAACCTTCTGTCTTATTGTTGAATAAATAGAACATGATAACGGGTACATTTTTCTGTTGAGCAATACTTTCTCAAAAGGGGGGAAAAAGCCAAGTATGATGACTTGGCTTGGATGTACACTTCTCTTGATGTGTTGACCTGCAGGAAAATCGGTTGCATATCCGGTTTCATGTTTCTATGCTTCCAATTTCCTATACTCTCTGTTAAAATATCAATAAAATGGGCAATTAAAATAAGGTGTATCCAGTCACACTTATGTTCTTCTTCCCAATTGGTTGTCTCAAAGAGAGTATTTATATTCCCCACAAATGTGTAGTGGTTGGTAAATAAATAATAAAGCTGCATGGTAGTTTGGTATTAGGTAATTTAGTGGTTGTCTATGAAACTTCCGTATAAACACTGTTCCAATTTTAGCATATTGTATTTGCGGTAAGGTAAAATGATGTTTCAATGTATTTATTCCGATCGGATCGCGGAGATGCATCCAGTTTTGCATCTCAGACACGGTTTGATAAAAAAGTTAAATCCAACACAGGCAAATCTACATGGTAAGTAAATTGGGATGTTATTTCTTATCATTAGTTAGTTCAATATTTTTCTATTCCCGAGACTCCGGAATTTATGGATAAGAGTGGAGGTTTGAAGGATACGCCAAATTGCATTGCACTGATTCACTAATCACAAGTACAAGTTCAAGAGGTGCGTTGCATCCCCTCGGTAAACTTATTGTAAACAGACGATGTATATATGATGCGTGTAAGAAGTAATTATGATATATTATAATTTTTCTGAACTTGCCTGAAGTGTAGACCGTTGCATTATTAATTAATCATTTATAAATCATTTGCTAAAAATCGAATAAATTTCAGGATGTGGATACTAACCAATCATTGTGCTGAAAATTATTAACTTGTACCAATTAATTGCTCACATGAATTGTTGGCCATTTTATTTATTTGTATGCTATTATATTGATTTTATCGATGAAAAGTCTTCTGAAAGAGAATGAATTTGTAAGCAAACCTATAATTTCACATTAAAATTCCACACAGAAAAGTAAGCCGTGTTTGTCAATCATTTTAATTAATGTATGTATTATTATAGAACTTGATAAACGTTGAAATGACGGGATGCAAAATTATTAAGAAAACGATTTATTATAACGATGTAAGAAAGTGCCAGCCTATGACCTCCATAAGCAAAACCTCGGTCGGTATTAATGTTGTACCTAAAAACTTATTTGAAGTTTATTTGTTCAAGTCTGAAGTTGCGTTCTGTTGCAAACATATGAAGAATCAAGAGCAAGAGAAAAATAAACAATGGTTTTCTACTGATTTAAGGTTTACTGTCGACATTGAAATACATACATGTATGGATATATATAATACACACACATATTTACACGCAACTATAAGATGTATAATGGCTTGCACTGTTGCTTTGAAAATACGTCTACTAATATTTAAAAAAAAAAATTACACAACAAAAATACTAATCTTATATTGCATCTTTAAAATATGATATTTATAACAATATAAATCTCACATTTAAAAAATACGATAATAGCAAAGTACCACCAAGCCTATATCGTATTTTAGAAATACGATATTGGTATTAGTATATTATTATATTTAAAAAATATGATATAGGCTTAGTTTTAATTTGAAAAAATTAGAGTAATATAGATACTATATTGTATTTACAAAATGCAATATATTCGTATTAAACCATTGTCACATTTGATAAATATAATATAACTTTAATCTATGATAAATTATATTGTTTTTCCAAGTTATGCTCAAACAAGTATAATTTTTGATCTAGGAATAAATTTTCTTATTATTATATATTTTCGAAAACTAACTTTTGAATATTATACTAAGATGATTAAGCTTGCTCGATTGATATTGTTTTGGACTTGAAAAAAGCTCCTTAAGGCCCATTACTAGCTCCTTACTTTTTATGCAATATTCTAATCCTATGTCGTATCAACATGCATATAA
Organism: Lumnitzera racemosa; assembly: GCA_024138005.1. Classification (NCBI taxonomy): domain Eukaryota; kingdom Viridiplantae; phylum Streptophyta; class Magnoliopsida; order Myrtales; family Combretaceae; genus Lumnitzera; species Lumnitzera racemosa. The sequence continues at coordinate 57,928,519 of JAMXBC010000012.1, forward strand.
TTCCTATATTACATTTTTAAAATATAATATAGGTTAGATATTTTGGTATTTTTTTTAATTTTTAATGGTAAAAAAGTAATTTTACCTCAAGTCCGACAAGGAATACGTATTATTTCCCGTTACATTTCTAGAATGGTACACTTTGAATCAAAAAGTTACATTGTGACTAAATATCACAAAGGGAAAATACTTTGTGAAATCTGCACTACGAAGAATATAAAATGAAAGAAGGAAAAAAGAAAAGAAATAGAAACAAGTTGTCCTTGAAATGGCCATGCTCGCTAGCATCATAACCAGGTGGGGATTTACATTATTTTAGACATAAGCGTGAAAAGAATTATAGAAATTATGGTATAATATTATAAACAAAAACAGAATTGATTCTAATATAAGGGTTAATAAGAAGGATATTATGGGAAAAAAAAATGCTCTATAAATACTGAAAATGTCTTAAATAAATGTTTAAAAGTAACGAGGGAGTAAAAAATAACTTAACCAACTATTTTGAAGAGGAAAAGAAGTCCCCTACTCTGACGTGCCTAGGGCACTTAACAACCACTAGGACTTAGCACAAATTAGTGGGTCCTCCTTGTAGTTAAGAAAATAATAATGGAAACCAGTTAAAACGTGAAAGCCGAACCTAGGATGTTGTCAAGCTCAATAGAATAGTATAAGTGTAAATAAAACGTTGATAAACAATACCCTTGTTGTGCCAAAAGTTTCACCATAATGCACAAGACTTTATAACTTAACTACTGTAGATGGGAAACATACAGCATTTTTTGCAAAAGCGCCGAACCTGTGAGAATTTATGCATGATTCAACTGTATTCCATCCTACATCAATAGATATATGAATATATACAAGAGTAGTCTAGTTGCTATTTAAATTAACTTTCTAGGAGTCTTACTAACAAAAAGGCATATAGCACCCACTTCTTCAAACGTGACCAAGGAAACTAAAGTTTATTTAATTACATCATATTTCCAACATAAGTTTATATCACTAAAATATTAACTTCAATTCTTTATTTTCCTTGCCATACTCTCACACCCTGCCTAATTGCTATTGTAATTTGATATACCCAAGGTATAGATCGGTTTGGTGACACCCAATATAGAGGCCCTAAAAAATACTATAAGGGTATAAGTTATATCCAGTTTAGTGACTCTATCTCATATTACCAATAAATAATAACAACAAGTTTTCAATCACATGAATGCATGAACAACTCTATGAATGCAATAGCACATGTACTGAATTGGAAACTATATAAAAATAAAAGTTTATGCCCCTGTTGACCTAAGGTTAAGGGTTAGCAATTTCACCAAATGTCCAGGGTAATCTAAATAAGTTTAAATTGTCTCTTAGCATATATTCTTAGTTACCATGTTTGTTAAAATTATACTTCTACTATTCATTTCAATATATATAATTGATATAATCATATAAAATCGATAAAATCATAAATTTATAAAATCGTACATAAAAGTTCATAATTTTACTAACAATCTGTATATAAACAATTTTAAATCTATTCTAACTAAGAAAAATATTATAAAATTATAAACTCATAAAATCGTATTTTTGACTCACGATTTTAATAATTATATTAGTTATTATAATTTGTTTAATATAGCACCCTAGGAACATAATAAAACAAGTTCGCTAGTTATTGGTATTTTTAGATACATGCATGCCCAGAACAACATAATGAACATGACTCGTTTAATCATACGACCACTCTTAAAGCTACTTAGTTTGTAATTAAATGTGAGAACCTCGACTTAGGATATTCTTTCATTATATGTATAACATTGGTGGCAAATAAAGATAAATGTAAAGTGTCATGCATGACTATTTTAATTTACTTTTTGATATGCTTAATTCAATTTCTTTTAGATAACTAATCAATTATAGCAAAAGCTCCATCAACTACAATTACGTGCAACAATCAGTTTCCTTTTCACTATCAGTTAAACGTTTTCAATACAGAATATCAAATCAATTAATTACATGCATTTACCCATAGCCCCATACACAACCAATTATTTCATATAATTTAGTGCAACTATAGAATAAGTACAGTCAAGGTAATAATCATTGAAGGAACTCACTCATCTATCTACTCTAGTCAAAGTAATCCTTGAAGCAATCCAATGGATTCTCAACACCACCTACAAAGAAATTATCAACAGTAAAATCAAGATATTATATATTAGTACTACTTAACTTCTTACTTCTTCCTTCTATAATATTGGAATTAATCTATTATTGTACTTCTTATACATGGGGGAACTTAATACTTTATACCATGTATTTCATTATATCCTTTGTCATATTCTTATTTTTCTTTGTAATGCCATAAGAGTTGACCCTAATTTAATTATAATAGCTCCTTATTAGTATATATATATATTATAATTTCACTTCTGTAGGTTGGGTTGTATCTGTATATAATCCCATTTCTCCTTATTGACTTTTAATTCATTCTCTTCTTTTAATTGATAATAATTTCAAGTTACTAACCTTAATTATTACTTTTTAATATGTTATTTATACTAATACCATGTTATTGATTTATAATTAGTCTCATAATCATGATCTTAATGACTTTCGCACATCTTCACTAAAAATCTATGATTACTTCTTAAAGTTCATAATTGACTAGTATTATCAATTAATTACATGACAAACTTAAAATCTCTTACAATTCCTATGTTGGTTGAAACCTTTAAGAGACTAAGGTTTGATTTTCTTTCAATGATTAACTGAGTTTTAGCTAACTATCCTAGTAGATTTCACATGTACAAGTTACAACATGAAAGTTGTAGTTATTTGTTCAAGAAGAAAATTGGGTATATGAAATCCTTATGTGTGGCTCCAACTAAAGAGAAAGCTTAGGAGTTGTTTTCTTGTTAAATCCTTGATAAAGTACAATAAACAACTAACTTATGACATGATTTGTAAAGGTTTGTATCATATTTTAAAAGAATACTACACTTAAGCACATGTAGACAACATATAAGGTAATTTTTTTTTTTTTTAATTTCAACTTCTTGTTACCTTTGTTTTTCTTCAAGGATGTGCACTTCCACATGTCCTATGCCTTGTGAAACACCAAATATGCCAGTATAAACATTGATAATGTTGGAATTTTAAGAGACAAAAATGGAAAGAAAAGTGAGGTATGGAGGTTGGAGATTTACAGCACATTTGAGGAAGGAAGGGATTACTAGTTTTCTTTAAATAAGAAAGATCAATTGGATAAAAGAGTTGAATGGAAGATGGCTTAGTCTTATCATATAAGATTGTCCCACCTAATGGAGTCTTCTTACATAAGTCAATTTACTCGTAAAGGAAGTTGAAGACATGGATATTTACTACAACTTATTCAAGAGGACTACAATAGTACATGTTGACTTTTCCTTCCCTCATTTCCAATGTGAAGCTCACAGCAATGAGGAGAAAAGTCGGGAATTTTCTTATTTTATTACTTATCAACTTTACCTTATTTTATACATATTTAATAGATGTTCCAAAATTATGGTTAATTTCCTTAGTTAATTATTAAAATAAATAGTTATTTCATTCAGTTTGCATTATACATAAGAAGTGAAATTTAATTAGGATTTTATACTAATCCTAACTCTATAAATTAATCATTCCTTAATAATTTGAGGGTTTCCTATTCAATTCTTATTAAGCTCTTTATTTACTTAGCGTATCATTGACTGATTTCTCAAAATCTACTTATGTTACTAAATCATTATCTAAACTAAAAATTACCTTAACCTTAATTTTAAATTTCTAAGGGTTTACAGATGTTACTCACAAAGGTTCGTAATTAAACTCAAACCACCACTCAAAATTATTCAGGAATGGAGAGAATGAGGTTACTTGCTACTAATTCCCTAGCTGAAAAAGGAACTAGAGAAGAGGCAAGAAGGTAATTAAAGCTTACAAGCTCATCGGAAAAGAGAGAATATTCAATCTATTAAAGATAAGGTTACGACTGCTGTACAAATTACAAGGCTTATATAGTTGCCATTAAGTCGAATGTATTAAAAGAAGAAAATGCCTAAAGGTACAATCCCAAATAAGTACAATACATGTACAATCAAGGGTACAAAGGGAATAATAAGAGAAGAAGCTTCCTTACAAAATCTTACGATCCTTGACAAAAGATGTATCCTTTAGTCATTGGTTAGCATCTAGTGGAAGTGAACAAAGAAGTAGGGCCATTGTAGTTGCTATTTTTTTAGCTAACTTAGGTACAACTATTTAGTAAGTTGGCAAATGGTCAGGATGATTTAGACTCGAGGAGAGAAGAAACAGGTCAACTGGTCCAAGTTATCTTGGTAAAGGTTGAAACTTGTGCAAAGGCTTAAAGGTTTGAATGATAGAGGAACAATTTGGTAAATGATGAGCTTAGAATTCCTAGACATAGCTTAACTTATCCTCAGTCATCTGTCTACTAAGTACTCGGTTGGTCAGGCCTTGAAGCCCCTTAAGCTAGTCTTAGGTAAGCGGCTCTAAGCTCAACATTCTCTACATAGAGAACAGTTAGGTCTGTAAGGAAGTCAGCAAAGGATAGGAGTAGGTCGGCTCGGCAATGTTGAGGGTTAGACTCCTATCAACTTCAGATGGTTGTTGAAGATTTGGCTTCAAATCATCTAAAGGGTCATGAAGGAGCCTTTCCAAAAGGCAGCTTTAGTGTATTTTTGTTATACTAAAGGTGGCTTTTAAAAAGGCACCTTCATTGTGCATAAATTCCCAAACTCCATCTGAAAGGTGCCTTTACTGTACATAAATTCCCAAACTCTATGATTAGAACCATTTGAAACTTTAAAAAACAAAACCCTTCCTCACTTCTCTTTTGGCAAAAACCATACACCACTTCAAAATCACTTCACTCAATGCTTTTTTCTTGTGAAATTTACTCCAACAATCAAAGGTAAACATCTAAAACACTTAATCTACATCAATTTCATGAATTTCATGCATTGTTTATGATTGTTTTTCATGGTTTCCCATTTAGAACCCTAGGTTTAGATATGTGTTTTTTTCATCAATCTAAGATGTTTAAATGTTGTGTTTGCATATCAATATGTATTATATATCGTATTGTAGCAATATATGTAAACGATTTGTATATTGGCCTATAGATTTTGCATTGTAAAATTGAAATTTTATTGCTTTGAAACGTATACTCTTAGTGTTTGGTGAAATGCCTGTTAGAGGGTTGTGTAGCTTAGGAAATAGGATAGATCTTGCGGTCGCATTGAACCTGGCGATGTCAACTATGTGCTAATCATAACGATAATTATCTTGTGAATGGGTTGAAAATGATGGGTATAAATATCTCATTTTTACCAATCTTTTCAATTGAGTTAGGTTAGTGAATAAAAAGAGAAATAAAGATAATAATAATAAAAAATAGAAAAACGAAAATGAAATAATAAAATAGAAACAAGAAAAAAGAATTATTAATTAAGTTAGGTCATAGAAAGTTGAGTTAAGAATCAAGTCATATCAAGTTGGGTTAAGTTGAGATGTCAGATTAGTTATTGAGATGGGCCGAATCCATTAGTTTTGGGCTAAACCAATTTAGGGGCTTGACATTAGGATTTATTAAATTATTGGGCTAAATTAGATTGGGTCGGGCCTTAAAAGAAAGACCCAAACTAATTAGGGTTTTTTGAAACTAGGTTAAATCGCAAACAAATCTTTTCTATCTTTGATATGAAAGATTCAATTTTAGAGTTTATAAATATCATGTCGGTTGGTAATTGAAGGAGGCTTTTCTTTTTAATCACACATACTTAACAAAACAACAGACACGCCCCACATCTCTTCATGTGCCACCAAAAACCCTTACGCTCTACCACTACAATACACGAGCTACCACACCTTCACGCGCCACCATGCGTCACAATATACTGCCACGCACCCCTACACGCCGCTACACAAACATCATGCGCCACCATAACACCCTAGCATTGTCGCACCATACCACTGCCCAAATCTACGCCGCCAGCACCACTTCCCAGGCATCGCTTAGATCTTTACTCAAGTTATCGCTCACAATGCCTACGCCTCGCTTGAGCTACCACTCATAGTACGCTCAGATCCACGCCCATAACACACCTATATCTATGCCCCAGTGTTACCCCATATTGTCCGAGCTACCGCCTACAACATGTTTATAGCCACTTACATTATTACCCACTATCACCTATCACTTGCCTAGATCCTTGCCAACTTTAGACCAGATCATCACCCACTGTTGCCCAAGCTATCACCTACAGCACGCCCAGATCTACGCCCGCATTGCCCTCACTCGCTCATCATTATCACCTACGTTCGCCTAAGCTCTCGCCTAGTCTTCGCGCGTACGCTCACCCAAGCGCCTGCCCATACAAGCCTAGGCTCTTGTCCAATCCTCACTCGTACGTTCACCCAAGCCCCTACCTACACACGCTCAGGTGCTCGCTAGTTCTCACCCAATCCTTACTTGCACGTACCCAGTACCACCCAATACCAATGTGACTTGACCTAGGTGAATTTTTAATAAGTTTTTTATTATTTTATTTTAGTTTATTTTTTTTATTAATTAGTTATGCTTTTATGTTTTTTATTTATTTTATTATTTTTCCTTATTAATTAATTAATTTTTTTATTTAAGTGTCATTTTTTTTAAATTAATTATTTTCTTGCAAATTTTTAGTTAAATTAGGGTTTTTTTTCTTGAAAAATCATTTTTTTTCAATAAAAAAATACATGTTTTGACACTTAGTGATTTTTTTTAAATCTAAATTCAGTTAGTTAGGGTCTTTTTATTTAATTCGGAAAAATTATATTTTTTTTAGGTTTGTTTTCTTAAAATAATAAATTGATAAAAATGTAAACCTGGCTTGATTTTCAATATAAAAATGACCTTCTCACTAAAAATTTTATATAAAAAAAAACTATGGTTGGTTTGATCTCGATTAGTGGGTACGTAGGCATATTCAGTGTAACTGTTAAAAAAAAAATTCCTCTTTTTTAGAAATTCGTAATAAAAAATAATAAAAATCATTCTTAGTCATTTTTTAATTATTTAATCTATTTTTAGAAAATATAAAAAAAGCCTGTCAATTTTTTAAAATTTTCTCATGGTAACTTAATCTTAATAGGTTAGTTCCTGAACTCGGTTTTTCTAGTTCAATTTTTTAAAAATAATTTTTTTTAGAATACTCGCAAAGTAGTGGTCAAATTAGGGTTTTCCAACCCAAAAACCCTAATTTTGTTTTTACTAGTTGAACTGGTTGGCGATTCAAATTTAAATTTTTTTTTTTCAGAAAAATATTTTTTTAAGTTTAATGTCGAGTAATTTATATTAAGTGGGCTGCGCTTAATAAAGCTTAAACTAAGAAAATTAAAATAGGGCTCGATAGAATTGGCAACTCCATTGAGGATGCTGGTGGGCTAGCCATGTGAAAATAAAAATTATTGATGGGATTTTATGTTATTATTTTTTATTTATTTTTGTATTTTAGTGGTACTAATGTGTTTTTAGTGATGCAAGCCCTAAGAAAAAAGAAGCCTAGCCCAATAGGCCTTCTTGGGGAATTAAGGGGGGGGGGGGGGGGGGGGGGGGGGGGGGGGAGGGGGGTGTTTCTTTTATTTTAAGTAATCATTTGCATAATTAAATATGGTTGGACCTAGGCTACATTAGGAACCTAAGACGGGTAGCCATTGTGTAACCCTTAGGTTGTTGGGGTCATTACCCCCACCTGGCGATGATAAGTGAGCCCATTCAAACTTCAATGTAGCTCACCAAGCTTCTCGTTAGAAAGCCTTAAAGCTGCAAAGCTTGGGACCCATAGACCCTACCCCCGCATCATTTTTTGAAATAGGGGTAGTTCTTTTTCTAAATTATAGGAAAAGTATGATTTAATCTATGATTAGTTCATCGCCTATTTTAAATTAAAATTTTTTTTGGCCCTTATATATAAGTATACATGAGCTTCATTTTTATTAAATCATATTTTGAATATACTTATATATGGGGGTGCTTTTGATTGTGGATTTATCATAATTCCTATAATTTATTAAATTACCTACTCTTATTACATTGCATACATGTGAAACATATTGCATTTCTATATTTGATTACGTTCATTTTTTTGTGAATATTTTATTTCTAGTGTTATATGTGTCTCATTTTCTTTATTACCCATAGTTAGTGAAAGGCTGCACAATTTCTAAGGAAATCTTTGAAAGAGCAGTGAAATTATTAATATTGGATCCAACTTTATTCTGAGTTTAAGGTCCTCATTGTAAATAGTCGCCTCATTTTTATTTCATTTATATCTTTTGTAATATAGATATGAAGAGTCAGGGTAGTATTAGTCCGGAGCCCATCAGCCCAAAGCTTGTCTGCGAAGTCCAATTGGATAAGTACTCCTTCCCTAAAGCCATCTTGAAAAATTGGTTGAACCAACTTCCGCCGCTAAGCAAAATCACTTCTACAAGTAGATCGAGCCAATCATATCCCTCATGCAGGTCCAGCTCCATTGGCCTCTAAACTAGGCCCTTATCCATTATTAGGATCTAGAATCTACAACTTTCAACTTCAACCCACATGTATTGACACCCACCATAGAAAAATAATCATAGTTACTTAGAGCCCTACCCCTCAAAGCAGGCATAGCGATCCTTGATCTTAGAGTCCAACCTAAGAAAATCTTCATGACGCTGTTGAGGGTCAAGAATTCAGCCTTGGCCCCATTCTTATCTTTAGAGGGCTAAAAATGTATCAGTATCCTAAGATTGGTGGAGTGGCTTTCAAGCCCAAATGCCTACCAAAAATATCGCTAGATCTTTTACGGAGGATATGAATCGTAGGCCGAAAAGAGGGTCAACACCTTTATTGTAGTAATGTTTGGAATAGTGTTGTTTCCCTTTAAATATGGTCAAATCAACTATAGGGTTACCGAGCTAGTGACTCAATTCCTAGTTGGTAAATCTTATATACCGGCGTTATTGGTAGAATAGTTCAAGATGCTTAACCACTTAAAGAAGCAGGGGTACAGTTATTTCATAGCTAACCTTACAATCCTTACCGTATGGTTTCTCAGTTATACACAAGGGTATGGAGGGAATCTTCTTAGAGAGTCCTTGATAGAGAATATGGACCTAATTGATGAATTTTCCCACCACCTTAAGGTACCAGATGAAGCCTAATTTAAGGGATAGGTGTCACTTATTAGCAAAATGCAGCCCACAAACTTTATGTGGACAGCTAGATGGAGCCGTTGCACTCAAGTCGTCACACTCAAGCCGTCTTGGGGTACATCGATTATGCAGGAGTTCCTCTTATCGGTATTACGGGCCGTATCGAATATTTCCCGGCTTGTGTCACCAGATAACTGGGCCTACTGCAAGAAATAGCTTACAGAGACTCCTTGGATGTCATTATAGTGAATTATTAAGATCCTTGTCTATCCATGGCTACTCTAATCCAATGACTAATAGAACTTGTGAAGTTGTGGGAACGAAGAGAAGTTAAGAAGATAGTCAACGTGAGAATGTTGAGGGGCAAAGTTAGAGAATACTAAGCCACTAAGCAATTCATTTATGATCAGTTAGAGAAAACTGGAAAGATACGATATGAAGCTCCAGATGTATTTAGACACGAGCCGAATCTAACACATCTTTCATCCACTAAGCGGGCCTACCAAGACACCATATGGGCTAGAGTTAAAGCCCGGTTCTAAGAAAGTAATAGGATCGTTGAAGAAGTTAAGGTTGGAAAACGAGATACTGCTAGAGGAAAATCAATTTTCGAGAAACAAGATCCAAGAGAGGGATGTTATAGTATGAAGACCTATGAGAGAAGTTGATGACACTCGTCCTAGCTAGATCCGTTGGCTCTTGTAGATATAAGATTTAAGTTTTTTTTTTTTTTTAAGATTAGTTAGGAGTTTTTCTTTTCCATTCATTTAGTCCATCTTATAAGTTAGATCTTATAATTAATAAATTTACAGCTTTAATAAATAAAATTTTCATTAAATGCTTTGTCTCTTGCTCACTATTATTATTTATTTGTTCATTTATTTGATTTAAAAAATAAAATAAAATAAGAGGTAAACAGTAGAATAACAAATGTTACAAAAATAGAAAAAAAAAAAGAAACTCTTTAATCCACCAACCGTCTAAAACTTGGGTTTTCGTATAGGATTTTGAAGATAGTGTCTAAGCAAGTCGACTCAAATAAAATCCTGATATTCACTCATTCTAATGCAAGGATGTTGACTTAAGGTATTGGAAATGTCAGTCAAACCGCGCCCAGCCCAATAGTAGCGACTTTGGAAGAAAACATAAACAAGATGGTCGAATAGGTTCAGGCTCTTACTTAGGCTATTAGGATCCTTAACGATAGACAAAGATCTCAAGCTAACCTGAGCTAGAATGCAGAAACGACCCTCCCCCTGAATTAGAAGATGAAGAATCAACCCTTAATGTTGAGGAATGGAGGAAAGAGATCAAAGAGAAACACCGCGAAATGGAAAGAAAGGTCATGTAAAAGTTAATCGAAAAGATGAAAATCTTAGAAATGGTGAATGGGTTTGAGCAAATGGGAATGATCGGTTTGCCAACCTATGAAGACAATGACTTCCTAGAAAGATTTGAGGTGTCGGAATTTGAGAAATACAATGGGACTGGCTGCTCGAAACTCTACGCTAGGTTGTACATCAGAAAAATGGGGAAATACATAAAGTATGACAAGGTAATGTCCAGACTTTTTGAGATAGCTTGACGAGGCTCGCTTTAACTTGGTACACTTAGTTGGACTTGAATGAAATTGACACGTGGGATAAGTTAGCATAGGATTTCTACAACTAGTATAAATTCAACATTGAAGTGGCCCCATCCATGTGGGATTTGAACAATCTATGAAAGAAGACCAATGAGAATTTTAAAGAATATGCCCAAAGATGGAGGGGCATTGCCATTAGGGTGACTCCACCCTTAACTGAAAAGGATTTGACCTTCACTTTCATTAATACTCTTGGAAGCCCATATTACCAACACCTGGTTGGGCATCCTGCCTCTAATTTTGTAGAAATTGTTGCCTCAGGAAGCCGAATTGAGGGAGCCATTACTACTAGGAAGCTCCCTAATCCTGAAATAACAGAAAAGAAGACACCTCCCTCAAGATTTTCCAACAAAGCTAAGGAATCCACTATTAGCATTGTCGATACTAGCAACCTTGTTAGACCCATCACCCTAGTAGCTATAACTAGAGGATCTAACCTGCTGTTGAGTCCAAATCAGAACAACCGCCTATAGAGAAGATAGTTCACACATATTCCCATTCCTCTAAGTCAGGTTCTTACACAATTAAGGAAGGAGAACCTTGTGACATTTGAAATACCAAGATAAGGGCAAAGACCGAGGGATTATAACCTGCAACTTCGATGTAATTATCATCTGAGGCAAGTGGGGCATTCTTCGGACCAATGTTAGAGACTCAGATATAAATTCCAAGATCTTATCGATGCCAAATTGGTTCAATTAGATTTTATCTAGACTTCCATTCCCAACATAGCTAACAGCCCTCTATTGAATCATGGACATTCGATCAATATGATTGTTGCTGAAGCTTTTAAACTAGAAATTGACCTAGACAGTCTCCCCATCACTATTAAGAAGATAGCATGGAATTTGGAGAAGGCTGGGTACTTGTAGGATATGAATCTCTGGGATAGGACCCGAACCAAACCAGTGATATATCGACTACTCAAGGAAGGAAAGATAAAGAAAGTCGATATCATGGCTATGACAATTCCAAAATCGCGAAAGAGAAGTACTTAGAGGGAGCTTAGAAAGAGATATGAAGCTAGAGATCCAACGGTTGACACCCTAGGAGAACCGATAGGGAAGTTTGAGTATTTAGTTGACTACATTAGTTCACTCGCCATATACACTGATGCCCCACCAACTGGATGGGGTCCAGAATTTATGGAAGAAGATAGGCTCATTGCAAAAGCCAAGAAGGCGACTGGGATGGTTGGTATGATTAGAGATAAGCCCAAGTTGTTGATTTTTGAATATGATGGAAAGACTAAGAAAGTTGAGGAACCGGGAAAGTCTAAGAAGATCGTTTTCAATCTCCCAATAGCCCTAGAGAATTATAAAGCAGCACCTTTAGATTACCAAACAGTGAATCAAACGACTAGGGCCTCATTACCTATGGTCGGTAGGCTTACCTGCTTGAGACGAGTTTATGATCAACATGAGGATGCCAAGAGGAAATCCACTATAGAAGAGGCTTCTCGTAAAATCTTTGAAGATACGAAAGATAAAGATTAGAATGTTGCCAAGAAGATAATGGAGGCTAGTGAATGTAAGATAATGGACCAATTAGCCAAAATACCAGCCCAAATCTCTTTAATAGGCTTACTGTTGTCATTAGATACTCATCGAGAGGCACTGATTAAAATTCTAAAGGAAGTCAAGGTATCTGAAGGGATTTCTACAGAAAAGCTAGGGTTAGTGGTAAACTCAATATTTGCAATGGATCAGATTTCATTTTCACCAAACGAGCTAGGTAAAGAAGGAGACTAGCACATAAAGCCCCTCTTCATAGTGGTTAAGTATGTAGGGAAAGTAGTTGTTTGAGTTCTGATAGATAATGGTTGTCATTGAATGTGCGTCCATTAACGACGCTAAATCTACTTGACGTGGAGGCAACTAAAATAAAGCCTAGCTTAATTTTAGTAAGAAATTTGACGGATTAATACGGGAGATAATTGAAGAAATCAACTTGCAGGTTGAAATTGGTCTACAGGTATCTACTATTCGCTTCTAAGTTCTTAACATCCTGTGAACTTTCAATCTTCTGCTATAGATTCATTCAACAGGGGCAATTCCATCCACCTTACATCAAAAAGTGAAGTTCATAGTCGATGGATAGTTGGTTACTATTCTTGGGGAACAAGATTATGAGATTTATAAAGAAACAACTATTTCCTATGTTAGGGATGAAGAATTAGAAGAGCTAGGGTTATAGATTTTTAATGAAGCTAGTATGATTGAAAAAGTAAGAGAAGGGGCATGGGTTGTTTGAAACAGCCTAAACAGCAAATCGAAACGTTCGGGCTTAGGTATGAGCCCATTGAAGAGGAGGTTCAAGAAATGAAGGCTAAAACCAAGAGCAAAAGAAGGGATCAATTGTACCATGCTCATATGGATTCACTGGACATTCGCTGGACATTCCTAGCACCAGCTAATGTTCAAAAACTTCAAGCAGCCAGTTTATCTAAGGTTGTAACTCAGCAATGTAACATCGATCCAAATGAGAGAGAAGATGTTGACATACCAATTTTTTTGTGCAACTAGTTTTCCATTCCCACGAATAGGTCTTTTTAGAAACACAAAATTAGATTAATTAGGAATATTCGATTTCGATAATTAGTCTAATTAGTTAGGTCTTTTCTGTTAGACTATTTGAATTAATTCATCCAATAAAATTCGTTTCTTTGTTTCTATCAATTCTTCCTTGTTATTTATTGATTATCCTTTTCTTTTACTCCTCAGATCTAATAAAAACGATGGACATAATGGATATCTCGTGCATGTAAATAATAAAAGTGCCAATATTACCTTCGGCCTTACTAAGTTAGACATCGGAGATGGTATTGAGACTATAAATGAAATTCAGGAGAATTGGCATTGACATGAATAGGGTAGAGTGATTATTGATGAACTAACAGATGTGATTAATTTGGGAACAGAGGAAAATGTATGGAAATTGAAAATTGGTGATGATTTAACGAACAATCAGAAGCAAGAGTTTTCACAATTGTTATCTAAATACTTAGACATATTTGCTTGGTTTTATGAAGATATGCTCGGTTTAGACTCATCTATTGTGATTCACAAGTTGCCAACCAGGGAAGAAATTAAACCAAAAAGACAAAAGCTTTGACGATTTAGGCTAGACATACTCCTTAAGATAAAAGAAGAAGTGAAGAAGTTATTGGAAGTCGGATTTATAGAAGTATTAGATTACCCCTAATGGGTGGCCAATATAGTGCCATTGTTGCATAAAAATGGGAAAGTTAAGATCTACGTAGATTTCCGTTATTTAAACTAGGCGACACCAAAGGATAATTTTCCTTTGCCGCATATTGATGTATTAGTGGATAATACGGCTATGAATCATCTTTTCTCGTTTATAGATGGTTTCTCAAGGTATAATCAAATTAAAATGACGGAAGAAGACAAAACTAAAACAATGTTTGTTACCACCTGGGGAATGTTTTGTTATTGCGTGATGTCGTTTGGGTTGAAAAACGTTAGGGCCACTTACTAGTATGCTATGGTTGCCTTATTCCATGACATGATGCATCAAGAAATTGAAGTTTATGTGAATGATATGATCACCAAATCCAAAGAGAATGAAAACCATGTAGATATTTTACGCAAACTATTTGAGCAATTGAGGAAGTTTCAACTGAAGCTGAATCTTGAAAAATATACTTTTAGAGTGACCTCGGGCAAATTATTAGGTTTTGTAGTCAGTAGGAGAGGGATCAAAGTAGACCTAGATAAAGTCAAGGTGATCGTAAGTATGCCTACACCTAAGATTGTCAAAGAAGTTAGAGGATTACTGGGGAGATTAAATTACATTGCTCGGTTTGTATCATAGCTAACTGATAGATGCAAGCTGTTATTTAAGTTATTGAGGAAGAATGCTATGATAGAATGGGATGAAGAATGTGAGTATGCATTTGCTAAAATAAAAGAATATCTCATGAATCCTCCTGTATTGGTTACTCTTACACAAGAACAGCCGTTGATCCTTTATTTAATGATTCTCCCCGAATTGATGGGGTATATGTTGGGGCAGAAAGATGAAAAGGAAGAAAAGAGCATCCTATATACTATTTGAGTAAGAAATTCACATAAGGTGAGCAAAAGTACTTCGAAGTGGAAAGAACATATTACACCTTAGTATGGGTGATGCATAGACTCAAATAGTACATTCTTTATTACTCAATAGAGTTGTTGACAAAACGTGACCCATTGAGGTATTTAGTAGAAAAGTCGGCGTTGATTGGGAGAATATCAAAGTGGCAAATGCTACTTTTTGAGTTTAATATCAAGTATGTGAGTCAAAGTTCAGTTAAGGGGTAGGCAGTAGCTGATCGATTGGTAAAACACTCATTAGAAGATGAAGACGAGGGTTTAGAAGCATAATTTCCTGATGAAAATGTGATGGCGGTGAACGAATTGAGTGGTGAGAAGGTAGGATGGAAAATGCATTTTGATGGAGCAACTAACGAGTTTGGATGTAGGATAAGAGCAGTATTAGTATCACCTGAGGATAACCATTTTCCAGTGGCAGCAAGATTAACATTCCCATATACCAACAACATCGTAGAATATGAAGCCTACATTTTAGAGCTTAAAATGGCGCTAGACATGGGAATACAAGAATTAGAAGTGTATAGAGATTCTTCCCTTATAATTCTCTAGATTTTAGGAGAATATAAAAGAAAAGACGAGAAATTAATACCTTATCACAAATGTTTAAGCAAGCTAGTTGAAAAATTCCAAGAGATTTCATTCACTTACATTCTAGAGATCTAGAATTAGTTTGTCGATGCATTGGCTACGTTAGCATCAATGGTGAAAGTCACAGACGGAATAGAATTTTAGCCCTTAAAGATTTAGGTAGAAGAAAAATAGGCTTTTTGCCTTGTAGTTGATGGGAAGGGAACAAAAGAACCGTGGTATCACGATATCGAGAAGTTACTTCAAATGGGAGAATTTCCTAAAGATGCTAATAGAAAAGATAGAAAGACTTTAAGAAGGTTGGCTACTCATTTCTTATTAAGTGGGGTCATGTTATACTAGAGGTCACCAGATGCAACACTATTAAGGAGTATGGATGAAGAAGAAGCCGAGAAATTGACAAAAGAAGTGCATGAAGGAGTTTGTGGTCCTTACATGAATCAGTATATGCTAGCTAGAAAGATAATGAGAATGGGGTATTTCTAGAGGATGATAGAATCAGATTGTATCAAGCACATGAGGCATTGTTACTTATGTCAGGTGTACGTTAATAAAATCAACGCTCCTCCCCAAGAATTGCACGTGTTGTCAGCTCCTTAGCCTTTCTTGATGTGGAGAATTGATATGATTGGTCTAGTTTCACCAACAGCTTCAAACGAGCATAGATTCATTTTAGTTGTGATTGACTGTTTTACTAAGTGAGTAGAAACAGCGTCGTATGCTATGGTAACCAAAGGAGTAGTGGTCAAATTCTTGAAAAGAGATATTATTGCTAGATATGGTGCGCTCGAGTCTATTATTATAGACAACAAGACGAATTTGAATAACAAGTTGATGGATGAAGTATGTCGCTAATTTAGAATCAATCACAAAAATTCAACTCCATATCAACCTCAGATGAATTGAGTTGTTGAAGTTCCTAACAAGAACATCAAAAGAATCATTGAGAAGATGGCGATCACATATAAAGATTGGCATGGAATGCTTTCCTTTGCTCTCCTATCTTATAGAACTTCAGTCAGAACTTCTATTAGTGCAACCCCGTATTCATTGGTGTACCAAATTGAAGCGATATTACCAGTAGAAGTAGAATTAACTTCGTTTCGAGTATTGGTAGAAACTCAGCTCAATGAAGCAGAGTGGGTGGAGAAGAGAATAGAGCATTTGAATCTCCTAGATGAGCAAAGACTTACAGCGATATGTCATGGTCAATGCTACTAACAGCAAATGATCCAAGCTTTTAACAAGAAAGTACGCTCGAGGCACTTCGAAGAGGGAGACTTGGTGTTGAGGAAAGTGTTACCAAACGCAAAAGACCCTAAGGGAAAATTCGTTTTGAGTTATGAGGGCCCTTATGTGGTAAAAAGGGTATTATCAGGAGGTACATTAGTATTGATAGAGATGGATGGCCCGGAATTAAGAGGACCAATGAATTCAGATGCAGTTAAGTTGTATTATTCATGAAAACAGAGATTAAATAAGAATTCAATTTTTCTTGAATAAGTTTGTAGTTAATCTTTTATCGTTTACAAGTAAAGTTGATATCCATAAATTTTTTTGAATTCTAATTACCATTGACCAACAAACACTCCACCAATATACCCTGTTTCTTAGCTTCATATACTTAAATACCAAACATTTACCATTGAGTCTAAATCACCAAAAGAATTGAAATCAAATGTTCTTAATAATTTAATTTTATTTCTTTCGAAAAGAGATTTATCGTTTAGAAGTCATGGAGAGTGGAAATTGAAACTTAGTATTGAGAAAAGAAAATTCAAGGCATGAACATGGTAAAGAAAAGAAAATAAAAGAAGAAAGAAAACAAAAAGGAAAAGAGAAAGAAGAAGCAAGCACAGACTCTTGGAGAAATTCTACTAATTGAATGAGTGAATATTAAGAGTTAAGGTGAGCATGCCAATCAATTGTTATCTAAGAAATCCTTTAATCCTAGGAAAACAATCTTAAAAGTCTTTGAAAAGCTTTAGAGGAATTAAGCTAGTTTTGAAAATCAACCTCGAAGAGATCTATCCTCTTCGGGTTACCAAAGTGAAATCAGTTTTTGAAGAAAACTATCCTCTTCAAATCAAACCAAAAGGAATCTCGAAGAGATTTATCCCCTTCAGATTATTCGCTAAACCAAAACAAGTTAATTTTACCCCCTTGAAATTTTTGCTTTATTCTTCCAAGATAAACATCACTAAGCCCTATCCTTCTAAGAGAGGCCACCTTAAAATTTTTACTCTATCCTTCCAAGATAGGCTCCTTTGAAATCTTTGCTCTATCCTTTCAAGATAGACACCATTAAGCCCTATCCTTCTAAGATAGCCCCCCTTGAAATTTTTGCGCTATCCTTCCAAAATAAACACCCTTAAGCCCTATCCTTCCAAGATAGGTCTCTTTGAAATTTTTGCTATATCTTTCTAAGATAGATACCATTAAGCCTTATCCTTCCAAGATAGACACCATTAAGCCTTATCATTCTAAGGTAGGCCCTCTTGAAATTTTTACACTATCCTTCCAAGATAGACACCATTAAGCCCTATCCTTTGAAGATAGGCCTCCTTAAAATTTTTGCTCTATCCTTTTAAGATAGACACCATTAAGCTCTATCCTTTCAAGATAGGCCCCTTAACCTTTTGCTCTATTCTTTCGAGACAAGCATTCATTTGCCCTGTCCTTTTAAGATGGATGATTTATTCTTTACATTAACCTTTCAAGTTGATATCCTTCATCAAAATAAAACACAGCTTAGTTGTTTAGTTTAGAGTAGGGTTTGGCAAAAATTAGTATCTCGTTTATCTTTGTGGTGAAGTTCTAATTGAACTTTATTATAAATAGGGGCAGTTGTAGATACCTCATTTTTGCCAATTTTTTCAATTGAGCGAGGTTAGTGAATAAAAAGAAAAATAAAAAAAAAGGAAAAAAAAAGAAAAAAATATTATTAATTAAGTTAGGTCATAGAAAGTTGAGTCATGAGTCAAGAGTCAAGTCGTATCAAGTTGAGTTAAGTTGAGATGTTAGATCAGTTATTAAGATGGGTTGAATCCATTAGTTTTGGGCTAAACCAATTTAAGGGCTCGACATTAGGATTTACTAAATTATTGGGCTAAATTAGATTTGGTCGGGCCTTAAAAGAGAAGCTCGAACTAATTAGGGTTTCTAGAAGCTAAGGTGAATCTAGGTTAAATCACAAACAAATCTTTCCTATCTTTGATACGAAAGATTCGATTTCAGAGTTTGTAAATATCATGTTGGTTGGTAATTAAAGGAGGCTTTTCTTTTTAATTACACACACCTAACAAAATAATACAAACGCCCCACATCTCTTTACGTGCCACCATAAACCCCTAGCTTTACCACATCCTCATGCCCCACCACGCGTCACCACACACCATTATGTGCTCCTATACACCGCTTCACAAGCATCACACGCCACCCTAACACCACAACACCCTAGCACTGTCATACCGCACTACTTCCTAGATCTACGTTGCCAGCACTACTGCCCAAGCGTCGCCTAGATCCTCGCTCGAGCTACTGCCCACAGCACCTATGCTTCGCTCGAGCCACCGCCTACAGCGCCTACGCCTCGCCCAAGCTACTACCCATAGCATACTTAGATCCATGTCCACCGCATGCCTAAATCTAAGCCCCAATGTTTCCCTATATTACTTGAGTTATTGCCCACAACATGTTTACTATCACCCATCACTCGCCTAAATTCTCACCAGCTTTTCAGCAGATCACCACCCATTGTACCTCGAGTTACTGCCTACAGCACGCCTACTATATGCCCAGATCTATGCTTGCATAGCCCTTGCTCGCCCATCTTTGTCACCCACGCTCGCTTAAGCTCTCGCCTAGTCCTTGCCCGCACTTTTTCCCAAGTACCTACCTATTTACGCCCAATCTCTTGCCCTATCCTCGCCCAAGCCCTTGCCTACAGATGTCCATGCGTTCACTAACTTTGGCTTAGTCCTTGTCCACGTGCGCCCAGCACCACCCAACGCTAACGCGACCTGACCCAGGTGAATTTTTAATAAGTTTTTTATTATTTTATTTTAGTTTTTTTAATCAATTAGTCATGTTTTTATGTTTTTTATTTAGTTTACTATTTTTCCTTATTACTTAATTAATTTTTTTGTTTATGTGTGGCTTTTTTAAATTAATTATTTTCTTGCAAATTTTTATATAAATTAGGGTTTTTTTTCTTGAAAAATAATTTTTTTATAAAAAATACATGTTTTGACACTTAGTGATTGTTTTAAAAGAAAATCTAAATTTAATTAGTTAAGGTTTTTTTATTTAATTCTCAAAAATTATATTTTTTTAGGTTTTTTTTAAATAATAAATTAATAAAAATGTAAACTTGGCTCAATTTTCAATATAAAAATGACCTACTCACTAAAAATTTTATAAAAGAAAAAGAACTATGGTCGGTTTAATCCTGATTAGAGGGTACATAGGCACCTTTAAGGTAACTATTAAAAAAAATTTCCCCTTTTTTAGAAATTTGTAATAAAAAATAAGAAAAATCATTCTTAGTCATTTTTTTAATTATTTAGATCTATTTTTTGTATTTTTAGAAAATATAAAAAAATCCCATCAATTTCTTAAAATTTTCACATGGTGACTTAATCTTAATAGGTTAGCCCCCAACCGGTTTTTTTAGTTCAATTTTTTTAAAATAATTTTTTTTAGAATACCCATAGACTAATGGTCAAATTAGGGTTTTTCCACCCGAAAACCCTAATTTTGCTTTTACCAGTTAAATCAATTAACAACTTCAATTTAAATTTTTTTTTTAGAAAAATATTTCCTCAAGTTTAATATTGAATAATTTATATTAAGTAGGTCGAGTTTAATATAAGTTAAACTAAGAAAATCAAAGTAGGGCTCAATAATGGGCATGTTGAAATTTATGATTTTTGTCCATGGAAACACTCTAAGGGTAAGTTTGAGGCTGAAATACGATCGTGACTTGGTGAAGTTCTTGAAGTTGAGAACTAATGCAAATTTGTCTAATCTCTTTGAAAGGGTTTGTCGGGGTGTTGGAGTAGATCCAAGTGTTGAGTTTGAGATTTTGTACAGACATGCCATCAAAGACAATGATGACGTTAAGAATCTCTTTAAGATGTTAAAAGCATTTGGGCAAACCCATATCCACTAGTTGTATGTTAGGATTGAAGAAGTAAAAGGAGGCTCCCATGCATAAGAAATATACATGCCTCTAGTAGAGGAGAACAAATGACTGGCACCAGTCAAGGACAATGAACAAATGGCATATGAATATAAGTCATTGCCTATGTCTACGTTCATGTGGGATGATGATAATGTGGTGATGAGGTTATAAAATTAGTTTTGCATAAGGAAGTTCACATGATCGCGTAGTTTAGCGAATGGGAGGCTTACCTAGAGATGATGATGACAATGATGATTATGAGCCTAAGGGACATGAGGAGGACAATGAGGATGAGTATGATGGTGATGAGATGCCTTTTGCACGTCCTATTGTGCTTGAGGTGCCTACCACCCAAAACTTCTAGCCGAAGATGCTTGGTGTATACTCTTACACTTCGAGTTCAAATTTAATGGTTCTAACAACAACCCTAATGCAGACTCTAGAGTTCGATATGGCAAAAACAGGGGTAAGGGATATGATTCACTTTTACAACAAGGGTGGAGAGGATAGTTACTTAAACTTTGAACAATATGTAAATGAAGAGTTTAACAACTTATAGGCTAGTAAAGATCTTTGTATAGGTATGAGATTTAACACAAAGAACTCATAAGAGTTATCAAGCACTACCACATCAAACATCACACGGGTCCTTGAAGTTGAAACCAAGTAAGTATTTCATCCTTTGTACCGTACAAGAAGATGGCTACCAATGGAGGCTACATGCGTATAAGAAGAAACTAGAGGGTGTGTTTGTGATTACAAGATTGGTGGAGCCCTGCATATGTGTTAATCCCTGCATATGTGTTAATCCCATAATAAATCAAGATCACTCGCAGTTGGATAGCAACACCATGGCTAATAGAAGGGTGTGCACCAAAAATATGAAATCAATTGAAGCCATGTATGGAAATTATGAGAGGTCATATGATGATTTGTCTCAACTACTCAATGCAATCTAAATGACTAACCCCAACACCAAGGTGGAGTGGATGTGGAACCAGTTAAGTCAGCTAGAGGTTATAAAGCTGAAGTGGGTATGGTGGTCTTTTAGCCCATGCATAGAGATATGGAAGTATTATAGGCATGTAGTTGGTATTGACAGCACAATCTTATACAAAAAGTACTGCTACAAGTTATTGGTTGCCACTAGTATAGATGGTGCAAACCATATAGTCCCGCTTGCTTTTGCACCAGTGATGTATCTAGAAGCTCATTTATCATTAGAGCTTACTATAGAGAATAGTAACTAAGTGAGTCCTTCAAGATATTGAAGCAAAACTAGGATGGAAGGGTTGACAAATACAGTAGCTTCCATGGAGCTGCTTAGAGGATATAATGCACCAACAAAGACAATACAACTTAACACTTTGCTTGATATGTATTACAAGCTAATGTTAAGGTCTACTCACTACTAATCTTAAGCTACTCGATAAGATTAACTAAGATTATAAAGAAATTGTACTTAGAATGGGATATCTTACAAGAACAAGAATATATAATATCTAAAAGGATGTAAGGTATATGATCATATTTTCGGCTACAAAGAAAAGGACTGTTTATAGTAAATCCTTGAGGCAACGAGGAAACCTAAGTAATTATAATAGAGGGTAATACAAAAATACTATTGTAGTAAATTACCAAAAGGGTAAAAGGAACAAATAGAATAAAATAATATAGTATAATATTAGAAAAAGCAATGATACGTGGCACGTTATGGTTGGGTACATGTTCTGGAGTCTTAGGATGCTGAGGTTGAGTTATCCAAACGTTACAGATGCTATTGATGAAGGGTACTTAGAGTTGTCGAGACGAATAGAGGATTCTATAGCTTAATAGGCCGAGTAAGTGGGACTTGGCATGTAGGGAACTAGGCTTTGGCACTTGTCAAGTTGGACTCAACAGTCGACAGTTCAATATGTTAGAAGAAAGAGTTCAGTATGTAGGTACCTCAACCTTGGCATTTAATAGATCGGCCTTAACAGTAGATAGGTTGTTGATTGGGTAAGGGTTAAAGTAGAGTAGGGTGTGTCCAAGTTGTGACTTCAAAGAGTTTGCCCACTATTCTTTCGTATATTGGTACTCATCCTAGGTATGTTGGCAAGAAAGAATTCTTCAAGCTAGAGATTATAGGTCTCGGAGATGGGTACAAGTGAAGGGTCCGGAGGTCGGTAGTCCATCAAATAGTTGATGATGAGACGACCAATGCATAGGGATGGTTTCTTAGGAATTTGAGGCAACACGTTTGTAGGGATAGGGTAAGCCATGAAACCATCTACTTTATATATAATAGAGGGATGGGCATTCATTTAGCATTAGATAAAAATGAGAACAAGTGGAAACCTCCTTTTGTTATGTAGTGGTGGTGCATACGACATATTGCAAGCAATTTTCTCAAGGTTCACAAGAGCTAGTTGTGTAAGAAGTAGGCAACCTTTACAGTCATGCAAGCTTATTCCCTAAAGTTTGAAAAATGCTTGGAGAAGGTTCATAGTATCAAGCCTGGGGGCATTGGATTGATTTCATCCTCTGCTAATGCAGTAGTGGACACTAGTACATGACGAGAGTTATTGGTTCGAGTATATGATTTCCAACCTCATGAAAACATATAATTCGGTGTTGAAGCATGCCCATGGCCTTTCGATAATATCATTTGTGAGGAAGATCTTCTACAATTGCACATTCTACTAGGACAAGAGACATGAGAAGGCGCTTAAGTGAGTGCATGCAAACTGAGTATACACTAAATATGTAGCATAGATGTTAGAGGAGTGGGTCAAGCGAGTGAGTTCTCATCAAGTAGTACATTTCAGTCAGTATAGTAAAATTTATGAGGTTGAGACTAGAAGCAAGTGTGTCGAGAACGGTATGAAGGGAGGTGGGCACATATAGATAGCAAACTTCAACAGGTGTTTATGCACATGCAATAAGTGGTAGATATATAGGATTCCCTACTCACACGTTATTACTGCTGCCAATTCTGAGCATTTTAACGTAATGTCTAATATCGAGGATTGGTATAAGTCTACATATCAGGAACAAATGTATAGAGCCTACTTCTTCCTAATTGTTGATGAGTCAAGTTAGCTAGTAATTTTATGCCTTTAGAAAGTACAATTCAACCCGTAGTTGGAACGAAAGAAGGGTAAGCATAAAATTAAGCATTTCCATATAGAGATGGATGTTAGAGACTAAATGGATAGAATGACTTGCCCATTTTGTAGAAAGGAGGGACATAATAGAAGAATGTATCCCCAGAGGAATCAATAGGGTAATTAGAATTGGGCGTACTAACTTATGCTTGGTTTGATTTGTTTCTTAACGGACTATGCATAATTATATTGTAATTTCACTACAATAACTGTATTATTTTGTGATTTTGGAAGCTAAATGGAGCTTGGACCAGTTGATGGATCCATTCTCACTAGATAAGATAGGCATGGGCAGGACATCTAAGAGAATTAACTTTTCTTTACAACATAAATTACTCTACATGTAATATACTAACTAGTATCATTGGTAAGTCATAAAGGATTTACATATACGACAATGTCATAGGACACTCAGGTGGAACCAATAAGTCCACAAGATCCTGTTGGACGACCACATGTTGCCATACCTTGATTAAGCCAGCTTCATAGGTCCAAGCCATCTTCTATACATTCAACTAGATCATTGCACTAGTAGGGAGGTAGAAGAAGGAGACTCATACATTTCACATGGCTTATGGAGAGATGACAATTACACTCCAGAATGTAGAGGTTCAATTGGCCATTAGAGTTAATGGATTGCTAATGATAGGGAGTACACATAAGATGTAGTTGCAAGTATGCACTACCTACCTTAAGGTAATTTCAAAGGACTCTATTGATTCACGAGGAAGGGTCTTACGAATAGCCTAACTAGCTAACCACTTTGCTTCCCTACTTGAGTAGGCGAATGATGAGTAGGTTAGATGGCACATTAGAGCTTACATCTTTTAGATGTTGGAGGGGGTAGGAGGGTTTATGTTTGCCAATAAATCTAGTAACTTAGTACATGCCATGTTCTTACCTCTATTAAATGACTTCAAGAGGGCTGGACAGTACAGCTGGAGGTCTACATACTTCGCACGGCTATATAAGCAGCTATGTGGCTCTTCATTAGAGATTGCCCATGAGATGGGGGGTACGACAATTCTCCTTTAAGTATAGGTATAGGATAGGTTCCCACACATAACTCCCATCTTCAAGCATGGCATGGTCACAGACAGCGATAGACCATTGGCTGTTAGGTGGTTGATTGATCATGACACAAGGACTTACCTGACACATGTCATCATAACCTACCACAATGCTTTTGACAAATAGAACCTAGATTAAGTACGTATTTTTCCTGTAGTTTCATTAATAACTCTTTCACTGCTTTACCATTATAGTATTTATAACAAAGGCATCTTTTAGGTTGTTTAGTAGTTGCATTTGAACGAGCTTCTAGAGATACTACCTCATTTCTACTATAGTGGCCGACACATTTGGGCAGCTCAAGTGCCACTCATATGCTTCCATATTATTGAGGAGTACTTTCTCAAGCGTGTCATCAGACAGTTTAGTGGATTGCAAAGGATTCTATCTAGATGCGATATAGAGGAGGTATTACACCACATCGACCTATATGGATAGATGGAAGTGGATTGGATCACGTACCATCTTCCTTACATCACCACATAGAATGATTGCTACTCTTAGGTCATCTAGATTAATAGACCTAGAGGAGTGGAGCATAGGTACAAACAATGGTACAAGAAGATTACTGGTTGATACATTGGCCAAATTGGAGCATTGCTTAAGTAGTTGGTGAGACTACTTTCAACTATGACTACTTTTTCCCACTTTCATTACTTTGTGGTATCTTCAACCTCTTCTCTTTTGTAGGTTGAAGAATTCTAGAATATTAGAATCTCTTTTTATGGGGTTGACTACCAAGCAGCCCAATCCTTTGCTGGGCATGGGATTCACTCTCTACCTTCCCCATTTGACTCAGGTTCTGGTGTAAGAGTCAGATGAGGGCACCTAAGTAGAGTTCAACCCTTTAAACCCCTCCCCCAATGTGAGGTAGATAGACCAAGATGGCTCCACCCCATATAGAAGGGTTATTTGAAGGTATACATAGGGGCAACATGTTCAAGACCCTAGTTTTGGGTATTCAGGATGAACCTCCTTTCACACCGCCAATACTAGTTAAGAGAGGGAGGAAGTCTATCATTTCTTGAGGAGAAAGTTTTTCCCAAATAGCTACTATCGATGCTCCACAATTTTCGGGCCACCTTAATAGTTGTTATAGACCTAAGAGTCCTAAGCCCCTCTTGTTCTTAAGGAGAGGAGACGCAGTGAGAGTGTGGTGTCTAGAGTGTCCTGAGTGTTCACTTGGTTAAGGAGACGATGACATAATATATGTTATAAACTAGACTTCATGACATTTGTGTCTATATTGATCTTAATATTAATCTAACTTATTCATACTGGTTTCAATGAGTTGTATGCCTTACATTTTACTTTTTGCATTATTGTAGTAGTGAATAATTTGGGATTTCGGGTATGTGAATTGGATGTAGAGTAATGAATATCATCACATGTTGAAGCTTTTAGTTGCATTGTAATATTTTACTTTGTTTTGTGCATGTAGGAGGTTCTTTAACTTACTTGTTTTGTGGAGTGTAGATATTTCCAAAGTTAGCGCATTTTCAGAAGGCACCTATGCAATTATAACTGAAGGGTCCTTCTCAAAAGGTACCTTCAGTGCAAAAAAAAACCTACACTGAAGGTCACGACCTCATAGACATAATATTTTTTCTAGGGACTTATGTTTTCGATTTTATTCCTTGATTAAGCCTTATTACTCTGTTTAATTCAAACTTTTCTTTGTAATAGCCACTCATTCTAAATCCCTATTACTTAAAATTGTGGAATTAAGATTCCCTGTTCAGACCTTGAAATTATGATTCAATAGCAAATGCTTCCTTTTTTTTTTCCATAATTGCCCTCATCAACATTCCAAAATGTTCATGTAAAAAAAAAAAAAACTTAGTTAAGCATATTATAAAAAAATCAACTAAAACTTCTAAATCGATAAACCCCAAAGCTAATTTACAAACCGTAGATCATCCTCATCACCCAACCTAAATTTTACTCAATACTAATCAAACTCACAACTAAGTGAGCACTAAATCCCTCAATTATCTATCAACAACAACACTACAACTTCTACAACCACTGTCGCTGCTGCCATTGTAATGTATTACCTATGTAACTTTAAGTACAAGAAAGCTAGCATGAAACAACTTAAAAGCTAAAAAGAAGTCCCAAAAAAAAGCTAGAATCGCTTCTTAAAACCTTCAAACTTGCACCTTTCAACCCAAAGAAACCTCATATTTCTCTTCTTACCAAACCATGTTGGAAAGGCTTGGTCTTTGTGAGTTTTGTTCACTTAGTTAAGGCATAAGGATAGGCGACGTAGCTTAGTGGTGGTGGTGGGGGATAACTTGTCATGTTAGACTTGTAGTTGTTTTGGTTGGTGGGGTGGTGGTAATTTTGATGGTAATTGTTTATGCCTTTCATTTGGGGAGGGAGAGAATGGTAGGAGGGGAGTGGGGGGTGGGGTAGTTTGTAATGGGTGGTAGATGGAGTTGGTGAATGGTATTATGGTGAAGCTATAAGAGGTTATACTGTCAACAGAGTTGGGACGATGAAGCTGAAGACTTTGTAGTCGAAGAAGGGAATCAATATGTGGATAAAAGAGAGAGATTAGAGCTTTGCCAATTGGGACGATGATACTGTTCATCATCTACTATTTATTTATTGTTTTGTTTATTTGTTGTTTATTTTTTTGGCACATTTTCTAAGAAGATGATACAATTCACCAATGGAAGACAATTGGGAGGAAGAAGATGACACTTGTTTATTTGTTGTATTTAATTATTTAATTAATAAAGGTTTTTTTGGCATATAATTTCCTATTCATTATGTGTCACTTGTTGAATTATCATTAGTGAACAATTTAATGCCAATTCCATTTACACTCAAGTAAACACTGTAACATCTATTCACAGCTTATCACACATCTATTCCATTCCTTAGTAATTGTAATACCATTACCCCTTTATAACATTCAGCGAAGTGATACCCTATAAATGTAGGAAAAACACCAGACCCCTTTAGCAAAATATAGTTCGTAGGTGTTGTTACTAATCTTCTTTCTGATCCTAAAGGATCCATTTGCTTGGGGTGATAGTATGTTACTCCTATAGCTAGGAAACAGATCTTTACTAAGTGCACCTACATTATGTCTCTAAGTTGAAAGTTCATAAACTTTTGCCTTGGTTTCCAATCTCCCTTTGCTTAACCACTGTTTGCGCAAGCTATCTTGTAACCTTCTAATAAAGCTTCTTGAAATCCTTAACTCGACAAACTCCTTCTAGGCTATCCTCTTTATTTACTAGATTGGTCACCATCCTCATGGGCAATGTTAGATCGATGCCTTACATGACCATAAACAGGGATTAGGTAGTAGAAATGTAGGTGGACCTATTGTAGAAAAATTCCACAATAAGTAGGCATAAGTCTTAGTTAAACAAATTGTTACCTACTGTAGCTTGAAGCAAAGTCCTTAAGGTCATGTCCATCACTTTAATTTATTCGTTTGTTTAGGGATAATAAGAGGTACTAAACATCAATTTTATTCTAAGTCTCCGCTATAGTGTTTTCCAAAAGAAATTCATAAACTTTGGATCCAAATTTGAGGTAATACTATAGGGAACTCTGTGAAGCTACGTGATCACCTATGAGAAAAAGGTTAACAATATATAAAGCATTATGCATCTTTTGGCTTAGGATGAAGTGCATCATTTTACTTAACACAAAGTCCATACTCAAGTCAATCTAAGGTTGGCTATGTACTAGTAAAGGTGTGTATTTCTTATAAAGCTCCTTCTTTTGTTGAACCTTCTTACACACTAAACACCTCTCCAAGATGTGATGGATGCCCTTCATTATATGCTCCTTTACCAATTTAAACGTCCTTTTCTCCCCAAAGTGGCTAGTTAGCCATCCAACATGGGATTCCCAAACTAACAATTCCTATATTGAGCTATTAGGAATGCATAGGTAACCTTTCTTATACAAGTATCCATCAACTTAGTAAGACTTATCTACAACTAGTTCATCCTTACGCTCAGTCATAGTCGAGCCAAAGTATCCATCCTGTTCAAATAACTCGGTTAACATTCTAAACCTAAGTACATTTGCCTATAACTTGTTGATTGGTACATGCCATCTTAATAAAGTGTCGGTGATTGGATTCACATTCCCCTTCTTGTACTTGATCACATATGGAAAGGTCTTAAGGAACTCAACCCACCTCGCTTACTATTGTGAAAGTTACCATTGCCCTTGAAGGTACTTCAACGATTTATGGTTGGTGTAAACGATAAATTCACAAAATAGTAAATAATGTTATTGTATAATAAGAGCTTGGATAAGGGAATAGAATTGCTTCTTGTATACAGAGTAATTCAATATGGCACCATTAAGCTTCTTGTTGAAGTAGGCTATAAGTCGACATTCTTACATGGATATGGCTTAATCTCGATCTAGAGCATATACACTCAAGTTTGAAGACCTAATCAAAGCTTGACAAGGCTAGGACTAATGCGGTAGTTAACTTCCCTTAATCTATTCAAAGCCTTACTAAGATTGGTTTATCCATTTGAACTCTCTACCTTTCTTAGTCAACTCTGTTAGAGGGGCTATGATGGTGCTAGAATTGTGAATAAATCAATCGTAGAAGGATGCTAGCTTGTGAAAACTCTTGATCTTGGCCACACTTTATGAGGTTGACTAGTTGAATACGGTCTTCTCCTCATTTACTTAGACTACATCCTTCCCTACAACAAACTCGAGGAATACCACTTTAAGCACTCAAAATGTATAGTTCTTGAGGGTACTAAATAGTTATTCAGCTTAAAGTACATCTAGCACTTCCCTAATGTGCTTGACATGCTTGGATAAATCCCTACTATAAATCAAAATATCATCAAAGTAGACTATGGTGCATCTATCGATCTCCTTACACTGCACATGGGTCATCAAACCTATAAATGTACTCAATGCATTGGTCAACCCAAATGGCATGACCATTTACTCATAAAGTCCATATCGTTTTTTGAAGGCGGTTTCCACACAACCCCTTGATTCGAATATGATGATACCTACTCTTCATCTATCTTTAGGAAGATTTGGGCATCATGTAGCTTGTCTAACATGTAGTCTAATTGAGGAACTATTATTCTATACTTTACAAAGATCTTATTGATGACTTGGCTATCTAAATACATCATCTATGAGCCATCTTTTTTGGTTATAAGCAAAGCAGGGATGGCATACAAGTTAGTGCTCTCCCTTATAAATTCCTTCTCAATTAACTCGCCTACCTATTATGTAAGTTCCTTAGCTTCATTAGGATTCATTCAGTATGTAGGTTGGTTAGGTAGACTAATATTAGGCTACAGGTCTATAGCATGCTCATACCTTACAAGGGCAGTAAGCCCTTATGTAACTCATCAGGAAACACCTTAGTATTCATCTAGTAGACTTTGAACCTTAGGTGGAACCAAATCTAAGGGAGAAACCTTCATTGACTTCTTGATTACTAATAGGAACATAGATTTAGGCACCTTAAGAGCCTATTCCACATCTCCAAAGCTCATGTGTAAGGTCTTCTTTTGAGCTTGACTAAGGTCGCCTAGGCTTCATGTACCTCTTGGAGAGTCATGGGATAAAGGACAACCCTCTTCTCATCCTTCTAAAATAGGTATGAGTTGCTATAGCCATCATGTAATATTCGCCGATCAAACATCGAAGGTTAGTTGAGTAAGACATGAGATGTACACATAAGGAGTACATTGTAGAAGATCTCGACTTTGTATTCGTCTTTGATGGAGATTGACAAACAAGCATATTGTGTCACGTATAAGGCTCCTTTGTTGTTTAGCTAGTGAAGTTTATAAGGTTCGGTATATGAGATAAGAAATAACTTCAACTATGAAACTAAGATGGCTAATCACATTAATACAACTCCCTCCATGAATAATCAACACACATGAATTTCCCTTCATGTGGCACCTAGTATAGAGTATGTTCTCTCTTTAGCTTCTTCTTTGATTAGGGCTACACCAAGTATCTATTCGAGGACCATGTTTAGGAATTGTCCTTTCTGGGTAGGCATTGTGGCCGACTCTTCCCCATAAAATTCATTAAGAATTCCTTTAATCTCTTCCTCTTCATCAATCTTCTCTTCTAACTCTTCCTTGTCGGCATTTTCTAGCTCATCTCCCTTTAGTACCATCACTTGCTTGTTCAAACATTGTGATACAATATGGCCGAAGCCAAAACATTTGAAACACTTTATCTTTATGGTTTTTTTACTAGAACTTTATCCTACATCCTTATTCATCTCGGGCTTAAGGGCCTTACCCTTCCCTTAACCATCATCAGTTAGGTCGGAGGAAGGACCATGTTGGTCCACATCTTAACTATATCTAGGTCAATTAGATTAAGGTTAGCTTGATGGGGCAGGTTGGCCAATAGGAGCTTGGTTTTATTGAGTATTCCTTTGTCACTCAACCTTCTATGCAATCTAGGAAGCTTCATTTAAGGAGCTAATCATCTAGACCTTGATAATATTTTGAATTTCATATGTTAGGTCAAAAATAAATATGGAAATTATTCTGGCTTCAGGCTCATCCCCATCCCACCTGACCATTAACATATGAAATATCTTAAGATAATCATCTACACTCTTGGTCACTTATTTTAGTTATTGGAGTTGCATAAAAGTATCCTACTAATCAAGACTTAAATGACCCCTCATTACTCGCTTCATTCATTCCATGTCCTCACTTCACGTCGGCTATCTTATCTTCTCACGGTCTACAAGATTTTCTACTACATTACTGCATATCTTGTGAACTTTAAGGCAACCAACCATACTCTGACTATATCTTCGTAGTCATAATGTGTGAGCCTTATAGTTTTGAGTGTTAGATCTTGAGTAGGTAATTTTAGGGTGTATGTGAAAGTAGGCTGATTGAGACGATATTTCACATGTGAGTTCTATGAGTTAAATGAGGACACCCCGTAGGTTTGGATTATAGAAATATAATTAAATAATAGTATTATAGCTAAAAATAGTTAATTTCACTAAATTATATTATACTTTAATTTACCTATTATAAACATGCGATTTAAGTAACGAAAGCTAATCAAACTTTAAAGATAATTTGTTTGAACACTAAAATTATAAAATGACATAAAATAATATATAAAAATAGTATGTGTATCTCAAGTATAATTATTATATATAATTATATGCTTGTAAATATTTAAAATACCTAAATATATGCATAATTAAATAAAAATTTATAATAAAAATAATTAAAAAATTAGGAAAAAAATGCTAAACAACTTGAATTATGTTAACTAAGACGTAGAACATCCAAGGAAAGGTATGGAATAGGAACCTTAGGCTTAGGACACTTAAACAAGCATAAAGGGATATATTTAAGTTACAATGGAGAGAGAAAACTCATTTTCCCTAAATCACCTTTAGGATTATCACCTAAATGCTCTCTAGAAAGACATGTAAGCTTTGAGAAACTTAGGAAAAATCTAGGTAAGGAAAGAACATTAAAGGAAAAATTCAACGGAAAATATAAGAAAAATAATGCAAACCGAGCTAAGTTAGAGTACGGAGATTCAAAGAGATACTGGAAACGAACCACCACCTCTACCCAGTAGTGGTAGCAACGCCTAGCTTGGCCAATATAGGGATGGCCCGCGTTGGTGGCTAGAAGTCCACTTTTTTGGTGAGTTGCAAATTTAAACTGATTTTCTATGAATTAGTAAAAACATCAAATTAGTTCCAAAAATTATGAAAAAAGAATTATTTTGGAATTTTCTTACATGTACTATTTAAGAAAAATATTAGTTTGTAAAAGTTTTAAGTGAGTATACAACCTCCTTAAGAAATCACTTAAAACCAAGCAATTTTCAAAATTGTTTTAAATAACCCTATTATTGTAGTTTTGAAACCAAAATTTTTTTGTAACATCCTTATATTATATGTAAGAATTGTATGAAGAGTTTTGAAGT
This sequence comes from Lumnitzera racemosa, assembly GCA_024138005.1. Lineage (NCBI taxonomy): Eukaryota > Viridiplantae > Streptophyta > Magnoliopsida > Myrtales > Combretaceae > Lumnitzera > Lumnitzera racemosa. The sequence goes on from JAMXBC010000012.1 coordinate 57,961,459, forward strand.
AAAAATAATAACTGTGATTTTTGAGAATTTTTAGACCTCTAAATTTTGAGAAAAAGTGCTATTTTTCAAAAATTATTTGTAATTAACCTTGAGGAAAACCCTTTATAGCTATTCTGGAGTTCGTATGAGTTATATTCCATTGTAAGATATGATCTAGAGTTGAGTAGATTGAAGTGGACTTGAATCATGCACCAACTACTAGATATGAGCTTATTACATTAAAGTGAGAATATGAGGGTTTAGAAGTTTTGGTGATATAGTGGTAATGGGTATGATGAACCTGTTGAATGTTCATGAATTAGCATGTGTGTAACCAAAAATATGATGCTAGAATGAGTCACTCGAAATAAACTTATGAGTTGAGTCTATTCAGAGGGTTGATATGGTAAAAGAGGGACATAATCCTTAATCAGAAAGTTGGTTGGTGAAATGATCTTGACTATAACCATGTCAGATCCTTGTTTAGGAAGTTATTTGATAATAGAAGTGTTGAAAAGATTTCAAAGACTTGACTAGAAGGTCGGCTAGTGTAGAAGGCCTAGATGAAATCGCTTCAGAGACATGTTTAAAGGGTTAGTTGGAGTAAGAAGTTTAATTGAAATAACGTCAGAGGCTTACATAAGAGGTTATCAATTTAAGGACACTAGTATCAAGGATTTCTTCAAAAGGTTCTTAGATGACAACTTGGTATATGGCAACCTTTAGATCCTTGTTCAAAGACTTCAATAGCAAGTTGGAACTTAATACAAAACTTACACAACTTACTTAAGATAAGTCACAAACAAACTTAAATTATTAAAATAAAATCATTTACTTTATATTTAGTAAAACTGAAGTCATTATATTCAATATTTAGGGGTAAACTGAAGTGGACAAGACCAATATGCAAGATTATCGAACGTCACATGTCCAGGTAAGTGGGATCGGTGCTTTACTGCACTTCAAAGCATTATTTTAGAATACTTAGCGGCCTTAGTATGCGTCTTGTTTGTGATTGTAAGTTAGTTGCCTATGTGTATGTAGCATATGTGCTTGAATATTATTTTGCTACTGTAGAGTGATGAACTTTTTGTATTGGTTGCTTTATGTTACTACTTGATTGAACTGTATGAAATTGCTTAATCACCTTAAAAGCAAACTAGCTCAAACTTAGCCTAACTTTTAATCGAACATACATCACAACCCACTAGGAGAACAACTAGGATTCTTAAGCAAAACACAGACCCTTTGATGAGGATAGTTGAAATGATCCATTCCCTGCCCTTAATTGAACTAAGTAACAGAAGAGGAGGTTGCAATAAGGTTAGGGACCATAGTTCGAAGGTAGTCTCGAGTGGAGGGTGTTCTCCATTGCATAAGGCTCGGTTTAGTTTCGATTTGTGTGCTAGGTATTAAACTCCTTAACCCTGATTAGAGAGAATGCAATTTTTTTAATCTCACAACAAACTGAATAACGTTGTATGATCATACTTGCTTGTATATTCATAACATCTAACTAAACTACTTGAAAACCCTAGTTACTCTATGTCAAATACGTACTATTGACAATGTCCCACTTATTGAGCAAGTTATTGTTCATGCTCCTATATAGGTTTTAAGTAGATTACCGGCACATCTCCCAATTTTAGAAGATTAGAGAATGAGGTTAGGAAGTGAGATTCAAGACAAATTGATTGCATTTTTATCTTATTTATTGAATTTACTAACTTTAGGTAAACTATTAAGGTCTAAGTAGCCCTCTAGTTTTCAACTATTGATATTTATTCTTCATGGTATAAACCTATGGACTTTAATAAATTCTTTACTAGTTACATTATCTTTTCGCATCAATATAATTCTTAAAACTTTTTGTTAAATTCAAGATTTAGTAGTCCAAATGGTTTATAAAAAAACAATATTTCTCAAATGATTAAATCACAAAGTTATTTTCATCATCTATTTTGAACAATTACACCACAAGTTTATATTAATCAGGTATGGAGTCGAATGCCTCAAAGTGGTAGAGTTGTTAACGCTTTGTGTAAACAATACTTACGTTAGCAGCTAAGATGGCTAACTTCTAGCTTAAGTTGGTTTATACGGTAGGGTTATTATGACTTTTTGGTTTCGGACATGACATAATGGTAAAAAATCTTTTCAATCTTCTTATCTTAGCCAAGATATTTTTCAGTACTTTCGACTCTCGTGAAGCTCGATATCAAGACTTTTACATTATCTATGCCCTTCAAAGCTCGGGCATGTAGTTCCTTAAATTCATATAAGTTGTTGTCTGCATCTTCCTCCATAGCATCCTATTCGATTTGCCTCTTAGCACAATGGTCATCTCCTCCAACTCACTTCCGAGATGGGTAGCATTGTTCATTAGCCACTTCCTATCTACAATATCCTCTTACCTACCTACTTAAGGCAAGTCATGCATCTACTGTTGCAAGTTAAAAGGCGGCATGGTCAACACTTGCAAGTTAGGCATTGTCTTAGACCACCTTAGTAGGTTAGGTATTCAGAATTTGCCACATAACGGTAATCATTTTAGCCCATCATTGCAACCAAATTGTTAATTTTCTCATCTATTGTCCTAAATGTCCAATTCCTTCGCTACACTTAGCCAAGCACATCACTCTCCACATCTATAATCCCACCATAAACTTTAGGCTTCGATATTGTCAATATCTTCACTAGCTCAAGAGTAATGATTAAGGATTTCAACACCACTAACACCACCAATACTAAGCACTTCAAGTATGTTCACACTATGACACTCATATAAATACAGTAACCTAACTTTGATAATGATTTACATTAGCTCCAATAGTTACTACTGCCACTTAATACCCTATAGATTCAAAATCCAAAATAGTGACTCAACTTAGAAGGTAATAAAACCATACACCGACATAATACCCTAAACTTTCAAGTCTCCCCTTATCTACTGTATTTTTGAACTTAAAAACATATTACAACAAAGCACTACCTTTGATAGGAATCATGCCATCGGACCCCTGATTAAAGCTTGAGCCCGAAGACTAGAGAGCATAGCCAGGAAAATTCTTTCTTTATGCCCTATTAGCTAAAGAGTCTGAGATGCTACAGTCTACCAACTTGATGACTTACCCACGTCAAACCCTCTTGCTTGTTTGTTTCTCTGTTCTCATACATTTCTACCCTTGTTTTCAAGTTTTCTATAAGCTTAGACCCACCTTCGTAACTGGCAAGGGACGAGAGTGGGTCAGCTTGGCAGTATTGAAGGTTGGAATGCCATCATCCTCCCTCTCTTAGAAGTTCTTACCCCCCTAGATTAAAGTGTATTGCTCTTTTCAAGTGACCAAGACTCCTAGGTTTCCCTTAGTGTGCAAGGGCTTCTTCTTTGATAAAGAGAGGTTAGATCTTCCTTTAGTCTTTTTAAAGGTTTTAGAATTAGAAAAAAGTTAAAGGATTCTAATCTTGTATTCTTACGGATGTAGAAATCAAGAAATTAAGGTTTATAGAAAGAACTTACAAAGAAAGTTAAGATACTTATTGCCCTCATTTAACATCAATAGAAGACTGATATGGTTACAATACTGTAAAATGATTTAGTTAAAGGAGTCAAGGTTAGGACTTCATTTATAATATCTTTGATTTATTAAAAGAATTAAGATAAATTGATCCACAACCCTTCCCTTTCCTTAATTGTAGATTAGATCTATATAATTAAATGTATTATGCATTGAGGAAAACCTAAAAATCTAATTGATCCATAAAATTTAGAAGTATACTAGGTTAGTTAAGTAATATAGAAGAAGTAGGGTGGTTGTACCTACGAGGATTAAATTAAACATTAAACCAATGTGAATTCTTTTATTATCTAAGTATTTGAAATGTTTAATAAAATAAAATTACTATGATGTTAATTAAAATGCAGGATAATATGCACTGAGCGAAGTTTCGCTAACTCAATCAATATGTAATTTAGAAAAATTGAATTCATTATAACATAATTAACAGTATTGTTACTAACTTATAATTATATTTAGCTAAAGGTTACTCTTGTAAATTTGCTAAAATCTTATAATTCCCCTTTGACTCTTAAAGTCCTTCTATGGTATAATAATTTAAATTATCTACCTATCAAAATAATTTCCTAGATTCCTGTAGTTTAATCATATTGTATTATAATATATAATTTTGTTAAACCAGGTTTTTTCTTCTTGATTTTTTATAAATTAGTCTTCTTCAAACCAACTATTGTTAAACCCTACCTGTTTAATACTGACCGTTGACTATAGTTTAAAGAAAACCAATTCTTTTATATTTAAAAATGTTTTTGGAGTTGCTACTTGACCAAAGTTGGGAAAAAGTAAGTTATAATTAATTTGGTGGATTGATTATAACCTAGCTACTAATTTTTTGATAAAATCAATTTTTTATTGAAACGAATTTTGAAAACCAAAGATTTAGATCCAAGGGTTAATTTTTAAACTTTAAACAAGTACCACTTTTAATCTTTCCGAACTTAAATTTACCTTTCAATGTACCCTTATAATGAAATCTATCTACATTTTAATTCTAAAAAAAAAAAAAGAAAGAAAGAAAGAAAGCAATCAATTATTTACAGAAGATGGAAAAAGAAAAAAGAATTTTATATTTTAAGTTGCCCCATACGTACAAGTGTCTAGGTACCTGCTATTTGAGATCAAACTTTCGTAGTTTGTTCCAAAAATATTAACGGGTTGGTTGATTTTAAATTTGGAAAGTGGTTGAGTTTACATCTTTTAGCCATTTCATTTTATTTAAGAAAAATACCTAAGAGAAAATGGTCCTAATTTGGTGATTTTATTTTATTTTATTTTTTGAAATTTCTAAAATATCCTAATTTTTTTAAAAAAGAAAAAGGTCTATTTATTTTTATTTATTTGGAAAAAAAATTTCTAGGTGATAAAACTTTTTAGAAAAATTTTAAAATACCTAAATACAACTTTTCATAAAATATACAATTACCATGGCTAGTATACCTAGTTATAGAAAAGAAGTCTAAACCATAGAAAAGAAGGCAAATTATAAAAAGAAAGCCTAAACCATAAAAAGAAGGAAAATTAAAAAAGGAAACTAAAATCATAGAAAAGATGTGTAAATATAGAAAAAAAAGCCTAAATCATGGAAAATGATATTTGAATTATAGAAAAGATGTTTGAATTATGAAAAATATGCCTAAAGAATTTGTTTATTTTATTGAAAAAGGATTTTTCTAAGTGAGAAGACATCTTTATTTTTCATTTTTTTTACTTTTTTTTTACTATTTTTATTTTTTATTGTATATTTTTTACTAAACCATAAAAATAAGAAAACCAAACAAACTAGGCCTTTTCCTTTTATTTTTCTTCGTCTCTCTTTTTTCTTTTTCCTTTTTTTTTCCTTTTTATAATTGCAAATAAAATACAATCATAACAATAACAACGGTAATGATGACAAGAATAATAACAAAAAAAAAGAAAATGTATGATAATACAAAAATAAATAAAACTAAAGAAAACAAAACACAAATAAAAACCAAAATAGAGCCAGACCAAGCTGAAGTTCGCACAAATCCTAAAAAAAGGGATCGTATGGAGAGAAAGAGTAGCGTTGTGAATGGATTTAAGTGATTGTGAGTGATGAGTTAATGGTTTGTAGTAAAATGGAATCCCCTATTTATAGGTATTATCGTCGAGTTAAGGATAAAAAATATTAAATGTAATAGGATTTTCTTCCATATTTGAGTTAGGGCAAATCTAGACAATATGTGATGCTAAATACAAAGCTGTACTTGTATGAGTGTATCCAATGCACATAAGAGTGTGCTTCTTGTATTTAGAAGTGAGTTGGTAAATAATATGGGCTACGACATGGCGATGACGTAACGATAAAGTGAAAAAAGAAATTAAAAGATGCATTTTGCATCTTCCATGGATTAAACTTAGGATCTCTAAGTCATATGTAATATTAAGTTTGAGTACTTATCTAAATGGGCTATTAGTTTTTCCGTATTCATATTGCATATATGGACTAAGTCAATCTAAACTAGACTCAAATCTCAACGTAAGCCCAATAACCCTTTCTTTATTTTATCTAAATTAAAAATTATATTCTACTAAACTATCTAAAAGATTTATTATTTTCTAAATCATCTACTTTTTCAAAATTTTCAAAATTTTGTATTTTTGTGATTTTTCCTAATTTCATTTCTTTTTTTTTTTTTGCTTTTCTTAAGTCTTCTATTTTTTTTTTTCATTTTTCTAAATTTCTTATTTTTGGCTTTCTTTAACATTCTTCATTTTTTGGTTTTCTTAAATTTTTTAATTTTTATAAATTCCTTTTTTTTAGGTTTTTTCTTATTTTTCTTACATTCCCCCTAATTTAGGACCCTTTGCCTTATTGAAAAAAAATAAAAGAGGGCATAAATTAGATATCTAATGCTGCCTTTTCTTGTGGGGAAGTTTGAATAAAAACAAAAAAGTAACAATAGTAACAATAAAAACAACAACAATAATAACAATAGCAAAAAAAAAGAAAAAAGGAAGAATATGATATTACAAAAATAAATAAAACCAAAGCAAACAAAAAACAAAACAAAAATAAAAACCAAAGCAGAGCCAGACCAAGTTGGAGTTTGTATGAATCCTAAAAAATGGGGTCGTATAGAGAGAGAGAGTAGTGTTGTGAATGGATTTAAGTGATTATGAGTGATGAGTTGATGAGTTAACGGTTTGTAGTAAAATGGAATCCCCCTATTTATAGGTATTATGGCTGAGTTAAGGACAGAAAATATTAAATGTAATACGATTTTCTTCTATATTTGGGTTGGGTGAAATAGATAATATGTGATGCTGAATACAAAGCTGCATGTGTATAAGTGTGTCTAATGCACATAGGAGTGTACTTACCATACTTAAAAGTGAGTTGGTAAATGATGTGGCATACGACATGGCGATGACGTAGTGATAAAGTGAAAAAAGAAATTAAAAGATGCATTTTGCATCTTCCATGGATTGAACTTAGAATCTCCAAGTCATATGTAATATTAAGTTTGAGTACTTATCCAAATGGGCTATTAATTTTTCCTTATTCATATTGCACATATGGACTAAATCAACTTAGATTAAACTTAAATCTCAACCTAAGCCTAATAACCCTTTATTTATTTTATCTAAATTAAAAATTATAGTTCACTAAACTATCTAAAAGATTTATTATTTTCTAAATCATCTATTTTTTTTTAAATCTCCAAAATTTTATATTTTTGTGATTTTTTTCCTAATTTCATTTTTTTTTACATTTCTTAAGTCTTCTATTTTTTTAATTTTTTCTAAATTTCTTATTTTTTGGCTTTCTTTAAATTGCTTCATTTTTTGGTTTTCTTAAATTTTTTAATTTTTCTAATCTTTTACTTTGGGTTTTTTTTCTTATTTTTCTCACATTTTCCCTAATTTAGGACGCTTTACCTTATTGAAAAAAATAAAAGATGGCATAAATTAGATATCTAATGTTGTCCGTTTTTGTGACGAAGTTTGCATAAAATATTGCAATAAAAACAAAAAAAGTAACAACAGTAACAATAACAATATCAACAATAATAACAACAACAAAAAAAAAAGAAAAGAAAAAGTATGATGTTACAAAAATAAATAAAACCAAAGAAAACAAAAAACAAAACATAAATAAAAACCAAAGTAGAGGCAGACCAAGCTTAAGTTCGCACGAATCTTAAAACAAGGGGTCGTATAGAGAGAGAGAGTAGCGTTGTGAATGGATTTAAGTGATTATGAGTGATGAGTCGATGGTTTGTAGTAAAATAGAATCCCCTATTTATAGGTATTATCGTCAAGTTATGGATGGAAAATATTAAATGTAATATGATTTTCTTCCATATTTAGGTTGAGGGAACCTAGACAATATGTGATGCTAAATACAAAGCTGCATGTATATAAGTGTATCCAATGCACGTAGGAGTGTGCTTACCACACATAGAAGTGAGATGGTAAATTATATAGCCCACGACATTGCGATGACGTAGCGATAAAGTGAGAAAAGAAATTAAAAGATGCATTTTGCATCTTCCATGGATCTTAAGATCTCTAAGTCATATGTAATATTAAGTTTAAGTACTTATCCAAGTGGGTTATTAGTTTTTCCTTATTCAAATTGAATATATGGATCAAGTCAACCTAAGCTAGACTCAAATCTTAACCTAGGCCCAATAACCCTTTCTTTATTTTATCTAAATTAAAAATTATATTCCACTAAACTATCTAAAAGATTTATTATTTTGTAAATCATCTTTTTTTAAAAGAAAATTTCAAAACTTTATATTTTTGTGATTTTTTACTAATTTCTTTATTTTTTTCTTTTCTTAAGTCTTCTATTTTTTTTTGTTTTTTTCCCTAAATTTCTTATTTTTTGGCTTTCTTTTACTTTCTTCATTTTTTGGTTTTCTTAAATTTTTTAATTTTTCTAAATTTCTTTTACTTTGGGTTTTCTTCTTATTTTTATTACATTTTCCTTAATTTAGGATCCTTTACCTTATTGAAAAAATAAAAGAGGGCATAAATTGCATATCTAATGCTACCCTTTTTTGTGGCGAAGTTTGAATAAAATTTTTCTATAAAAACAAAAAAGTAACAACAGTAACAATAACAATAACAACAATAATAACAACAACAAAAGAAAAAAGAAAAAGTATGATATTACAAAAATAAATAAAAAGAAAGAAAACAAAAAACAAAACACAAATAAAAATCAAAGTAGAATCAAACCAAGTTGGAGTTCTCACGAATCCTAAAAAAAGGGGTCCTATAGAGAGAAAGAGTAGTGTTGTGAATAGATTTAAGTGATTGTGAGTGATGAGTTGATGGTTTATAGTCGAGTTAAGAATGGAAAATATTAAATGTAATATGCTTTTCTTCCATATTTGGGTTGGGGGAACCTAAACAATATGTGATACTAAATATAAAGTTGCACGTGTATAAGTATGTTCAATACACATAGTAGTGTACTTACCACACTTATAAGTGAGTTGGTAAATGATGTGGCCTATGACATGGAGATGACGTAGCGATAAAGTGAAAAAAGAAATTAAAACATGCATTTTACATCTTCCATGGATTGAACTTAGGATTTCCAAGTCATATGTAATATTAAGTTTGAGTACTTATCCAAATGGGTTATTAGTTTTTCTTTATTAATATTGCACATATGGATTAAGTCAACTTAGGCTAGACTTAAATCTCAACCTAAGCCCAATAACCCTTTTTTTCATTTTATCTAAATTAAAAATTATATTCCACTAAACTATCTAAAAGATTTATGATTTTATAAATCATCTATTTTTTTTTAAATTTTCAAAATTTTATATTTTTGTGATTTTTAAATTAAAGACACTATTTTTGCCACAAGGATAACTTTGCCCTAAGAAGCGCAACAAATAGCTAGCTATTCGAGACTTGATCCATTAGGGATTTAGTAAAAAGGTTAAAGAGAAAGGAGGTGCTCTAAGGGCTAAAAAGGATAAATGAAGCCTAGACATGCCCTTTTAGGCTCATAGCCTAAGCGGTAGCATATCTCGAAGACTAGCAATCCTAAGCTAAAATTGATTTGAAAAACCTGATCGTGCCTTTTTAGGCTCATTAACCTAGTTAGGAGCATCTCTCAAGAACTAGTAACCCTAAGTTGGAATTGATTTAGAAAACTTAGTTGTGCCCTTCTAAGCTCACTAATCTAAGCAGGAGCATCTCTTGAGTACTAACAACCTTAATTTGGAATCGATTTGGAAAACCTAGTTGTACCTTTCAGGGCTCACTAACCTAGATAGAAGCATCTCTTGAGGACTAGCAACCCTAAGCTAAAATTGATTTGGAAAACTTGGTTGTGCCCTTTTAGGCTCACAAACCTAAGTAAAAGTGTCTCTTGAGGACTAACGACCTTAAATTAGAATCGATTTGGAAAACCTAGTCATGCCTTTTTAGACTCACTAACTTAGGCGAGAGTATCTCTCGAAGACTATCAACCTTAAGCTAAAATCGATTTAGAAAACCTTGGTTATGCCCTTCTTGGGCTCAATAACTTAGGCGGGAGCATCTCTTGGGGGGCTAGCAACCTTAAGTTGGAATTGATTTGGAAAACCTAGTTATGCCTTTCTAGGCTTACTAACCTAGGTGAGAACGTCACTAGGGGATTGATAACCCTAAGCTAGATCAATCTGGAGAACCTGGTTGTACCCTTTTGGGCTTACTAAACTAGGCGGAAGTGTCTCTCGGGGATTAATACCCTAAGCTAGGATCAATCTGAAGAACCTGATCATGCCTTTCTACGCTCACTAACCCATGTGGAAGCATCACTCGGGGACTACCAACCCTAAGTTAAGATCGATCTAGAGAACCTGATTGTACCCTTCTAAGCTCACTAACCTAAGTAGAAGCGTTTCTCAAGGACTAGCAACCTTTAGTTGGGATCGATTTGGAGAACCTAATCATACCCTTTTAGGCTTACTAACCTAAGTGGAAGCGTTGATTGGGGTCTAGTAACCATAAGTTGGGATCGATTTGGAGAATCTGGTCCCACATTTCTAGGCTTGATAACCTAGGCGAGAGTGTCACAAGAGAACTAATAACCTTAAGTTGAGATCGATTTGGAGAACCTAGTCCAGCCCTTCTGGGCTCATTAACCTAGGTGGGCGCGTATTTAGGGGACTAGCAACCCTAAGCTAGAATTGATTTGAAAAACCTGGTTATGCCCTTTTAGGCTTACTAACCTAAGCGAGAGCATCTCTTGGGGACTAGCAACCGTAAATTAACTTTAGAAGAAGCACTCTTATGGGCTTGCTAAGAGAAATTGATGAAATATAGGTGACTTATTACCTCTAGTAGCTCCTAATCCCCTTGTACACGAGCATATAGGTGAGATAAGTCCATATGCATAGCCATCATTGCATAATAAATGCCGTTGTTAGAGAGTTTTACTACTCTTAAGACTTTTCAAGTTTTATAAAAGAGGCAGCTTTTAGCCATTGTAAAGAAATAGGGACATCAATCCCATTTTGTTGCATGTGATACTTCTCTTGTATCATTCTAAAACTTAGGATATAATAACTTGCCACGTGTACATACCTTACTATATACAAATTAAGGTTGGGAATTGCTACAATTCCATAATTTGTACTAAATATATAGTCCACTACCATACCAACGAGAAATAATTTAGCAAATAATTTATACCATATGTTATGCACATGTGTTGTCTAAATACTAATAAAGTGTTGATATATATGACATATGAATCATGGGTAGTAATTGATTTTAAAATTATATCTTCCATTATTATTTGTGTTAACATTTTATTAATATTTATGTGTCACGTGTGCATAATACATAACGTATAATATCTAATAACCCTTTTCCCACACAAATAGGTTTCTTCTATTCTCAATACAATATATTTGTAAAATTGGAAAAGGGTTACAATCTAACAATTTATGGCATACTACCACAATTTGTTTACAACTTTCATATGTCCTAACATAGATTCCCATCCCATCCTATTGTTTATAGTTGACAACACTTAGTCTTCTCAAGTACTAGAAAAATATTTCCATAAAGAGTGAATGAAATCTTGTATGTAATACCATAAGCACAAGTGGATACCACATTAATCATGCACATATTCACAAAAAGAATAGATGTACAATGATCGATTATTGCCTTTGAATTTTAATGTCATAATACAGTACAAGCTTCATATCCTAAGATCTAACATATCTCATGGACCCTAAAAATCTATATAATAAAAATATATATATCATGTGTGTGCTCTTTAACATCTTGGAGTCTCAAAACATTAAGTCACATCATCTTAAAGAAAATGTTGGGTGGCTATTAGACATTCCAATCAAAATATAATTGTGCATTATATAGTCCCATGACACCTATGATCGCTTGACTATTGTTTCATCCTTGTCACTAACTCCTTAAAGTGCTTTCTTCTTAATCTACAACTCGCTACGTTAGCAACATCTAGTATACCAAATCATCTCGATGTGTAACTCCTTTGGGGATACAATCACACATTGATCAATAAGTGCTATGCTAAAATTACTGGTACTCTCAGTTCCCCAACTACAGCCAATCATAACTAACACATTATTTAGGAGTCTAATAGTTATTGAGTTCATTACTTATCTACCCTAATGACTTCTTTACAAATTGTGGATTATTGAAGTCGTATACCCCCATGTGACTTCAATTATCGAGATATATAATGTGACTTCAATACAAATTTCACTTGCATATGACTTTACTATCCTATTTTCACAATATCTTTTTGAGGGGGCTTATTTTTGTAATATTTTTTGCTAAGTACACTATTTACATACAAAAATCACTAATCAAAATAGAATAAATGAACAGGAAGAAAATAAAATTAAAGTTGTAAAAAATTTCGTCCTATAGCTACCAACTAGATGTTATAACTCCTACTAATCAATTGCCACAAATATGCAATTTGTAGCCTTTTCTATTGTTAAGCCTTTGAAGATAATAACAAAATGTTTTAAAAGTGGTTGAAATTTTATAGATTTTGCTGAATTTCCTTCTTACAAACATTATATACTTGTTACTTTTGACACCTTTCAATCTTTTCCTAAATTAACCAACCTCAAAATACAATCTACCTCTTAACCTTCAATAATTACTTGCTTTTGAGTTATTTAAGAAATTGATATGTCAATAAAAGACTTACTGAGGCTTTTTGAAATTAATTCCACTACGCACAACAACACTTCTACATGCAATTACACAACAAGACCTTATGGATTTATAAATTACTATGTCAACAACCAAATAACTAGACATTAGAAGATTTAGAATGCTTAAACACTTGCTCGAACTCTGGAACTACTCCTTAAAGGCGTTGCTTTCTTAATTCTATACTGGAAACATCTTTAATCTCCCCTTAGAAACACAACTGGACGAGAGGAAAGAGTAGAAAACGGTGGCTAGAGGCAAGAAATTATTGTTTGAGATGGAAAAGAAAGAAAAAAAAAAAAAGGAAAGAAAAGAAGGAGAAAGAATCGGTCATATCAAATTGTAAATACAAACTAGGGAATCAAATCTATGAAAGTGCTATTCTTGAAATATCAGTAATTAAATGTATTAGTTTATGTTAAAAGAGTATGATTTTGGGAATTTAGGATATTTCATTCACCTACTCTAACAATTAGAGATTTAAATGAAATTTAGAATACGGATCAGCTAGTACAACCTCACTTAGACACTCTACGGATGAGGACAATTAGGTAGAGGACGGAATAACGATAGACTTAGTTTTTATCTTCTTTTACCGCATTGATATCTTTCATGTAAATTGTGTGGAATTTGTATATGGAAAAACTTCATGAAAATTTAATAAAACTCATTATGCTTGTTTTTCTTAGATGTATTTACATTTGTTGGTTATTTTAGTAAAACTAATGAAACTTATTAAATTGCAGCTATTGTTATCTGAATTGTAGAGTTTTAAGGAGTATGAATTATGGAGGGGGCATGGATGTGACCAAGGAGATAGTGAAAAAGATATAATGCTTGAACTATAAAGTGTTATCTTTATTTGCAAATTATTTGAATAAGTGATGCCAATTTTTTTGAGAGAATTCAATTTTATGTTATAATGAAGGTTCTAGAGGTCAACCATCATATGGTAACTATTTTAACAGTAGCTTAAAATTTTGTCTCAAAGACATGGGTTGGAGATCTCTACATAAAATTGTGTCCTCCATGAGTGATCTCAAGTAATGTTGAAATTGTTTTGAAAATACGATTTCATTTTCATGTAAAATAGTTTTGGAATTCTTCTGTACATGAAGTATTGGATTTTTTTCTTTTTAAGGCTATATTTTTATCTTTTTTTTTTTTATTCCACTAATGAAGAACTAATCATAAAAGTGAACAACGGAAGAGGAAGAAAATCACAAAGAACAAAAAAACAAAAAAAAAAATCCTGTTAAAATGGTGATTACACTAACAATTCTTTTAGTAAAGATATCAATATGCGGATTTTTAATTTCCCATTCTTTTCCACCGTAAACCCTTGGCTTGGATAGGAAAAACAAACAACACGATCTGACCCTGTAGGGATGATTGCTGGTGAGTGGCTTTTATACTCAAGACATTAAATGGGTACTTTTGAAAACACTTATTCATGGTCTAAACAAATGGATATTTTGTACGTATGTATGATTCTTTTTTCGTAAAGTACATAATTAATATTAAATAAACATTTTGATCATTATTATTACAACCATTAAAAGGGACAATGGAAACTGATCATCTATGGGAAGAATAGGATTTTAGTAATTAATATTAGATAACATTGTAAATTTTTTTTTCCCCTTCTAAGAAATTAAGAACACTTTTTATGCTATTAACTTTATTGTTAATTAATTAGGAAGTTACCTTAGAAAATTATAAGATATTAGACCATGATCAGAATTTTAGAAGTGGTTTTAACTTAGACATTAATAAAACATGAATAAGATAAAGATATTTTTTAAAAAAAAAATATATGCATATATATATATATTTTAAAAGACATCCTTATTTAAACTGATTATCATTAAAATATAGACAATATATTAACAAATTGGCTAACTATTTCATATCCTACAATTCTATACATTAAAAATTATTAATAAGAGCATTTAATATATTTAGAAATAAATAAAAAGGAAAATTAGTGATACAAGGAAATTATGCTCCGGGGGCTTAACCTTCTTTTGCCTCCTCGAAAGGATATTATAATCTAAGAAATTTAGTACTGAAAATTCACTGGTAACTAGTAGGCGTGTCCTTTTAACTTTTTACTTTCATTTTTCTTTCCCGTTTGGTTTCACGTTTTTCCATGAAAAAGGTTCTAAATCCATCTTTAATATTTTATTTAATTTATTTTAATTTTTAATTTTTTAAAATTTTATCAAATAAATTTTTTTATTAATTTTATTAAATTTTTAATTATTATAAATACATATCAATATATAATTGATTCGTATAAATATAAAATTTTTTAAATATTTATCTCTATATATAAATTAGTCAAACGTTGATTTATATATATATAAATTAATTTTTTATTTAATTTATTTTAATCTCAATATATTTATATATATATAATGAAAAAAAGTAACAAAACACCTTTTTATAAATTTATTAACACGTTTTTTTTTTTTTTTCCCCGTTTTCAAACCAGGCCCACTTAGAAACAGCTTTGAAACAGAACAACAAAACTCTATCACACATTTTACTTCCTCGGCTATTCATCAAACTTCAATCATACTTGTACTCATCTGGAGTTGAAATTTTTGAGCTTACTATACAGACAAGAAACGATTCACGTCTACTACAGAAAGCTACTTGGGAATCACCTGACCGACATTTCCGTAAGTTTCCTCTTTTCCATTTTCAGCTTCTCTGTACGATTCTTCTTAGTCTAAATTCTGTTCAACCTTTGTTCATGGAAACAATTAACAACACCCGTGATTTCATCGGATGGAAGATGGTAAATCGTAGTCTTAGTTATATGAGAAACTAATGATTTGCAGTATCTAGATTTGGTTTTTGATGTGTTGACTTTTTACGACAAAGTCAACTTCAATTGAAATTCTTCAGGGTATTATGATACATGCATGTTGATCTTAATAGAAATGTCTCCGTAACATTAAATCCTATGAAAGACTGTCAGGTATTGTTGACTTGGCAAGAGGAAATAAGATTCTGTAGTTCAGGTGGATACTGTGTTCTTATATTTATTGCTAAAAATATATGAAGTTATGAATGCAAATTTCAGGGGCAAGAAGATGGTGGATGCTGTAGTGCAAGTGTTTTTGGAAAAACTTCACAATGCTCTTTCAGAACAAGGTAAAATTTTTAGTGAATTTCACCATCGTTTCAGGGAACTGCAGACGGAGCTCCGTCTCCTGCAAAGTCTTCTGAAAGATGCGGAAAGGGTGAAGAGGAAAAAAGCAACTTTGCATGCAGTCATGGTAGATTTGCGAGACTTAATATATGAAGCAGAAGATATATTAGCAGATTGCCAGTATCAAACCAGTCATGAAGGTTATTCAAATAATGGTCGCTTAAGGTGCATCAAACCTTCCATGCTTTCACTTAGATATCAGACTGGAAGGAGCTTGAAGGACATCAATGAGAAGATAACTACAATTAAGCAAAGAATCGCAACCTACCTTGGAGTGCAGATAAATCCATCTCAAACGGCGCATACATCAAATGATGAAATGCGATGGAGCTCACCCGTTTATGATCACACCGAAGTTGTTGGATTAGAAGAAGACACCAAGAAGATTAAAAAGTGGTTGCTTGGGGCGGATGATGACATATTGGCTATTGGGTTTGTTGGAATGGGGGGACTAGGCAAAACAACTCTTGCTCAGGTTGTCTTCAATGACAGAGAAATGGACAAACACTTCGAGAGAAAAATTTGGGTTTCTGTTTCTCAAACATTTACTGAAGTGGACATTCTAAAAAGCATATTGAGAGACCTGGGAGATTCAAGTTTAACGGATAGTCATGGTGAACTACTGAAGAAGATAAATCAGTACCTCAAGGGGAAAAGGTATTTGCTGGTGATGGATGA
The DNA here is from genome assembly GCA_024138005.1 of Lumnitzera racemosa. NCBI lineage: Eukaryota > Viridiplantae > Streptophyta > Magnoliopsida > Myrtales > Combretaceae > Lumnitzera > Lumnitzera racemosa. Next base: position 57,978,109 of record JAMXBC010000012.1, read on the forward strand.
TGTTTGGCATTTGGAGAACAACTGGTGGTCCAAAATTTATGCTGGACTTCCTAAAGGTAATGGAAGTAGTATCATTATAACCACAAGAATGGAAGAAGTTGCTACAAAGATGATGGTGAAAAAAGAAAGAATTCATAGACCTAAGTTGCTGAATGACGATAATAGCTGGGTACTATTTGGAAACATAGCATTTGCTGCAACTAATAAAGAGTGCCAAGACACTGTGATTGAGAGTATTGGAAAGGAAATCGTAAAAAGGTGCAAAGGTCTTCCATTAGCTATCAAAGCAATAGGAGGAATGATGCTTTGTAAAGAGCAAAGTTATCATGAGTGGAAGCGTATGGCTAATCATTTTCGGGATGAATTGGAAGAAAATGGTAACTTTGTGATGGCTACGCTACAACTGAGCTATGACGAGCTCCCATCTTATTTGAAGTCGTGTTTCCTCTCTTTTTCTCTATATCCAGAAGATTGTGTTATATCCAAGGAACAATTGGTCCATTGGTGGATCGGTGAGGGCTTTGTTCCGCAAAGGAAGGGTAGATCATTAATTGAAGTTGGTGAAGACTGCTTCATTGGATTATCAAATAGATGTTTGATAGAAGTTGTTGACAAGACATATAGTGGAAAAATCCGTACTTGCAAAATCCATGATATAGTTCGTGAATTGATTATCAAGATAGCTGAAGAAGATGCATTCTTTAAGCCCAAAGACTTGAATTGTCGGCGTTGGGGGGTCAATGATATCCTTGCTCAAAAGGACTTTAAGGAGAATACAAAATTAAGGTCATTGTTGTCTACTACAAAAACTGGAGATGTTAACAAGATTGCTTCAATGATTGTAAAGGGGATATGCAACTGTCAGTACATGCGAGCCCTTGATCTTTCCAGATCAATCTTTGAGACGCCTCTTGCAGAGTTATTAAAGCATGTGGGATCACTACGACACTTAGCCTACCTCAACCTAAGCAACACACATCCATTGATACAACTGCCACTTTCAGTTGGTAAGCTGCAAAACCTTCATATATTGGATGTCAGTTATTGTCAAAATCTTAGGGTTCTTCCCCCTTGTATAGTGACTCTCACTAACCTCAAAGTTTTAAATGTAAGCCACTGTGGTTCACTTGAATACCTGCCAGAAGGCATAGGACATTTGTTGAACCTTGAGGTATTGTTGGGTTTTAGACCATCAAGATCAAGCCAATCAAGAGGATGTCGAATGGCAGAGTTAGGAAATCTATCTTGGCTTCAGAAGCTTAGTTTACAATTCACTCAAGGGGATGAAATTGGAGAGGATGAGGTTGATGCATTATCAAATCTTAAAGAGTTGCAATATTTGTCAATCAGTTGCTTTAATAGTAATGGAAGTGACCTTGTAAGAAAAATTGAAAGACTTCATCCTCCAGGGCAATTATACGAAGTTGCTCTAAAATTTTATCCGGGAAAGATGAGTCCACCCTGGCTCAACCCCATTAAACTTCCTATGCTTAGGTACCTCTCAATCTCGTCAGGAAATATTGCGAAGATGAACCAGAGCTTTTGGGGAAGCCAAAATAATGTTTGGAGGGTAGAAGGGTTGATGTTAGAGTATCTCTCAGATTTGGCAGAAGAATGGTCAAAGTTTCAATCTGCCATGCCACAATTGAGAACCTTAGAAGTTTGTTGGTGCCCTGAATTGCAGTCCTTCCCCATAGAAGATGCTGGTTTTCAAGGCAGTACTTGGAAGAGGGTGAAGAAAAAAAGTACTAATTAGAACGTGTTTATTGTGATGGGGAGGAAAAGTGGGAATCTTTCCTTCATCTTTATAGAATTAAGGTAATGAGCTATATAGGGATGTCACAGGGATTGCATCATGTGCGGTGACAAATGACATCTTCATGTTTCATTCAAATTTCTGTTGAAGTACCAATGTTGAGTTATAACTACAACTTTCGATGAAAATTCTTTCTGAAGTGTGAACATATATGTATATTGTGCAAAAGAAAGTCAATAGTGGACGTAAGCTTTTGGGATAACTCCCAAGTACTGTTATTTCCTATAAATCTTGAGGTGAGAATGAGCCTTTTTCATTAACAGACATGTCAGGCGGCATCTTACAGAGAGAGATGTTTCAAATGATTTGAACACACCGACAAAAAGCAAATGATGCTTGAGCATTAAGCTTACACAATTAATTTTTGGGATATTTCTCCCACCAACGAAAGCTCTTGGGCTGTAGGAGTCCACTGGTCATGATTGAAGAGGTTAATATGTTAAATTAAGTTAATATCATGGTCGACCTCTTCTCTCACACAATTTGATGAAGTTCTTCGAGTTTCCATTCTAACTATATGCCACTGTTTATAAGCAACCCTTGTCTATTTTTTCTTTTCTTCATTTTTTTTTCCTTTAAACTGTATCTGGTATAATCTTCTGCAATATCAAATTTGTAGCTTGTTAGGGTAAATGTGAATCTAGTGCCTGGGTTTTTTTAGCATTAGCGGAAGTGAAAATGAAAGAAGAGGATATTAGTTTAATTTTAAAGCACTGTTTTTAATATTTAGTTTTGGTTTTTGGTTTCTGGGTTGCGGTCAAAACTCTGTCTTGTTTTATCAAATACTCAAAGGTTTGATATTTTTGTATGAGGGAGCAGAATTGAGGAGAGGAAAGATTGAGATAAAGAGGTTTCCAATTATGGACTAGTTGCTCTTTATGTAATACTGAAGAGGAAACCATTGAACACATATTCATTTAATGTCCGTGGAGCCGAAATCTTTGGAGGGATCTTGGGTTTTCTATAGCAAGCAGGCAGTGTACTCTTGTTGAGCTGACACAATGGATACGGAACTGTTGTAAGAGATTCAAAAGAACCTGGGCTTCAATGGTGACTCCATACTCTTCTTTTTGCGATCAAGGGGATATGGAAAAAACGAAAAAACAAAATCATTCGGTCTGATCAAGCTACATTTTCTTGTGTACATGATATTAGGAGGAGGGCAAATGAGTGGTGGTGCTTAATTCGTAAAGAGAAGATGTAGCTTGTAATTTACGGACAAGTCACGACTTCTCCACAAATTAACGAGATTGGGTCCGAATCAATATTGATGATGCAATAGTGGAGTGGAACAAGGTTTTAGGAGTGGGAGCGATTTGTCAGAACCCACAAGGTGTAGTACTGGGCAGAGTATGAAAGAAACTAGAAAATCTTTCATTGTTAGGGGTTGAGTTATATGCGTTTAGAGTGGGCTTACCGTCAGCAAAGAATTAGGGTGCAGATAAAGTTTTGTATGAGGTTAACTCCCAACAAGCTATGTTGTGGCTTCAAAATACAACTGTGGATTCAGAGATCTATCATCCTATTCTTACAGAATGTAAACATCTGATCATGTCTTTTTCTCATTTTGCAATTAATAGGCTCGACAGAGAGATGAATAGAACTGCTGTAGACTAGCTAAAGAAGGTCTCAAGTCCCAATCGGATAGTGTCTTCACTGATCATGTTCCTATGATTTTGTCGGATGTCTGTTTATCAAATTTTTGTGTTACTTTTACTTCGTGTTTGTCGAATATTATGAGTGATAGAAGGGGATGCCTTCCTTTTATTATATAAACAAGAATATTTTTCATTTCTAATGGATGATTAGCATATTATTACCAAAAAAAAAAAAAAAAACACATTTATATTTCTTGAGTGATATAAGCAAGGAAGCTTTATTTAGAAAATTTTGTCCAAACGAATCATTATGCATGCTTTTCCTATTTTAATTGTTTTTTTCATTTACCTTGTTCTATAAGACAGTACCGCATCATTCGCTACTCAAATTTGTCCTCAAACTTCGTAGCACATTTTATAGATTTTAGAGACCGTGGAACTACTATTACGTGGTTATATATTTCACATATGGTCCTTTATGTGATTGGATGATTTGCATACAACTAAGTAAAATGATGCAGATTTATGAAGGGTTATAATCTTTAAAAATCATGGGTGAGTAGCATCATATGAATGATAGACTTTATAGTTCCGTTTTTTATTTTTTATAGGGCTGTTACGAACCTTTATTTCATTTTTAATTTATATCTATTAAATTTAAATCGTTAAAGATATAATTAATTCAACAATTTAGATTCCATGAATATAAAATTAAATGCATTTGTCCCAAAAAAAAAAAAATGGATAGGATGGTAGAAAAATTTAATGCAAACTCCTCCATTTATATCATAGTAAGGAATGTGTCTCTTCATTAATGAGAAGATATAAATAAAAGTAATGAAAAGGGATAAATAGTTAAAAGATATTATTACCAAAAAATGTAAATGACCATAGTAAAAAAGTTACTCCTAACCTAAATATTCTATTAATGAAATGTTTCAAATGATTAAAGCCTTCAATATTATATACATGGAAAATAAGATTTAAAAATTAATAGTGGCTTTTGAGAAACTTTTCATAACTAGAATTGAATAGCGAATAGGTATTACTAAAACGAGATAATGTTATATTTAGTAATTGAACTTTAGCTCATTTTACAATCAACTATCTTGACTTTTCAAATGCCAATTTTACTACCTAATTAAACTTTCTGTTGCTAAAGTTAGTACCCAAATTAACTCTATTTGTTGATGATAGCCATATTGGCATAAAAAAAAAAAGATATTTGACATGTGTTTCATTAAATTAAAAAATAAAACATATAACTAGATATGCCATGCCATGCTTGTAATTAAATTTACAATAATTACATGCTTAAGCCTAGTTAAACCAATATACAATAAAACAAAACCAAAATCATATTTGATAAGATGATAAACCATAATTATTTTTAAACCAAAATATAACCCAATAAAGAAAACATAGAACTAAAAGACCCAAATGAATTCTTCATCTTCTTCATCATCAAACAGAAAGCCTGATGAGTTCGTCATCTTCTCTATATCAAATTGAAAAACCTTATATCAACTCTTAAATTCGTTGTAGCAAAATTTTACAATCAAACTTAGATCTATAATAGTGATTTTTTTTCCTCTCAAACTAACAATAACTACAATTGATCTACATTGCCTACACCATCATCAAATCTTCCCATTTCATTAAAAAGAAAAAAAAAATAATCAACTAGAAAGCCTAAGGTGTGTTCTCCTTCGTCTTCTTTGCCACACTTTCTCTTTTCATCAAATCTTTATGGCAACCACTGCGATTCGCTTGGAGATTAGATCTACCCTAGCAATTAAACTCTGTACTAACATTCTTAGATGCTTACCTTGGTGAAACCATTTCTTATTCAAACTTAACAAGCTTGTGCATTCAAATGAGCTCTTCACCTTCTCTATTAGCAAACCGAAAAACCTAATCAAACACTTAAATTAAATGTAAAACCTGGATTTAGTAAATGATAAATAAAAGAATTTAGAAAAATATAAAAGGGTTTATAAAATAAAAGGAGATTGTATAGCTTGTAAATAGGTTTAAGTAGCAAGGGCAAAAGGGTTTAGGGAAAAGATTAAACCTCTCTTTTCCCACTCCATTATTTTGATCTCCCACTATTCCTTATCCTCTCTTATGATTTCTACATTATTAAAATAGAAAACTCACAAAAGCCATCCCCATAGTAAATTAGGGTTCAGATTGGGTTGTTTAAAGCCTAAAGGTTGAAGGAATTGCTGGGAAATGCAAGGAGAGTAGAGTTTTGGGTAAGTTCTTCCTGTGTTCAATAAATAAAATTCGTTTTTTCTTAAGGATTGATGAAAGTATCGCGAAGGAAATTCATTTTTCTATAGAGTAAGGGCTATTGGGTCTTTTTTTTTTTTATCCTTTCTTGCTATAAAACATTAGAAAAGGCAAACCTTAATAAGTTCTTTGTCGAACCATGTTAGAATTCATCGTTTTCTTATTGAGTGGTGTATGTGACATGAAAGACTACTTTGTGGCAATGTTTGAAGGTAAGGTTCATGTATGGGAAGCATGAGTTTTTATCAACTTTCGTGTAAGATATTTTACCTTGCTATTATATAAGTTTCTTTAAATTTGTTGCTGTGGTGTTAGACTGGTTTTTGCTATTCTTAAGGTAGATTGAAATTTGTTTTGAAGTGAGTTTAGGGTGTGGCTAAGGTTGAATTCGATTGTATAGAGGATTGGTGAATTGCTGGGGTTACATGTGATGTTGCTTGGGTGGTTTAGAATGGTGTTTGAAGGAGAATAGCTTTGTTCGAGGGGAATATAACCAAAGACCATAAGTGTAGTCGTGATCGTATTCTTCTTAAAGGTATCACGATGAGTTATACATGGAGAAGGAAAAGAAAAGTTAGGACAAGAGGGTCATGACCAAGGTCCAAGGTTGTGATCCTTACTTGTGTACTTCCTATAGTGTTAGAACAACAAATATATCTAAAGTACACAACCTTAATTCCTAATTGTATACTTGTACCTCCTATTGTTCCTTCTTTTCTTTGATTCTAACCTTTCTAAATTGTAATCTAAACTAATATAAACTTTATTAAGAGTTTAAATTGGTTTTCAAAACTTGGATAACTAAAAACTATATTAGGAACACAAGAGAGGGGGAGGGGGTGTAAATTAAGTTTAATGCCCAAATTTTATTTTAATACCAATTTCTTAATTTAAATAACTAAAAGGATGTAATATTCAAATAAACCAAAAATGAATTTAATCAAGATAATAATAAAACAATAAAAGTACCAAAAATAGGAGATAAGGATAAAGAAATTAAGCCCAAAATTCTAATGTGGAGCTCAGACCGCTTCCTATTTTCCATGATTACCCAATGCCTTAACCAAGGTCTTCACACACAATTTTTATTGACAACAATCTCAAAAGCACAAGTGCCTACACCCAATCTCTGGCACTAATGATCTTCTAAATCACAACAACTCACTATCACTTAGTATAGTACTTTCTTGAATAAAAATTGCAAAAGTGAAGCTTGATACTATACTAAGGTTTATAAAAGATTACAAATAATGAGCATAAGACAATTGGAATAAAGTGCAAGTAGATAAGAAGAATAATTGCAAGAATATCGCTTTACTAATTGTCCTTTAATTGACCCCTAAACTTGCATTTATATCCCTTTGTAAAAAATCCAACTGTTGGTCCTGTTTAACCCACATTAAATGCATTACAACGGCTAATTTTTCTGTGGACCAATCAGATGGTTCAAGTGAGACCAGTCGGATGGTCCATTCAAATGAGGTAGCCATTTGTACGGTCTTTAGGTTATCAGTCATATGGTTCAACAAGGCTTACTAACACCATCAACCAGTCGGATAGTCTATGCATAACTAGCCGTACGGTCTATTAAACCACACTAATCTTCAACAACCAGCCACATGGTCCAGAGTCAACTAGCCATACGGTCCTTATCTTACCATTGATCACAAAATACCTGAAGGAACTAGCAGGCTGGTTCCAACACAACTAGTTGGACAATTCATACCAGAATAGCTAAAATGCAAACTTCTTCTTCTTTCAACAACATTAGAATCAATTTTAATAAGTTGCAAAGATATTTCCAAGTTTAATTATATTTCCTTAAAAGATATAATCGACAAAGTTCTTGTGAGAATTTACAAATTAGTTTATAACAATATTTGATTAGTCATGACACATATGGATTTGTTCTTATCAAAATCACAAATAAGAACCTACTAGTTCAATAATCTCCCCTATTTTAATGAGGAAAAAACTTTGCAAACCAAACTCCCCCTCAATGAGGCATTAGTTATAAAAGATTTCCATTTAAAATGTTAAAAATAACACTTATGAAAGAGACAATGTGAGAATTTTCATCCTTTGCTTTGAAAGGTAGTTAAGACATAATTCATGTCCATGATTCAAAAATGCATGCTAATCTTCATTTTGCACACAAGCGCATTCACTTAGTTTACATAAATTACATGCTAATTTTCATTTTGCAAACAATTTCATTTTACGAGCTTATTTACTTTGTTTAAGACTCTTTATTCATTTTGTTTAAGATACTTAACTAGGTGACTTGAATTATCCTCTCCCTTTGTGTAAACCCTTGAAAGTTTCGATCTAGGTTTTGAAATAGACTCAACTATAGTAGACAATTTAGGAATCGACAAGGCTAATTAAAGTGAAAACCCTAAAAGACTTAATTAATCGCGTAAAGAATTTTTCGACCCTAAATGTTTCTAAAAGCTAAAGATTCAATTCGAAAGTGATAAAAACCTTAAAAATGATTTCATTAAGGACATATATACACCAATTCATCATGATATATCCTAAAACCCTAATTGAAAATGTAATGCTTATATTTTGCAAAATCGTTAGTAAATGGTTAAAGATAACCCTCATTCTTGTTTATATGATTCAAATTCTTAAATAATCCATTAGGAACTAAGATAATGGGTTATATATTATATTTATCCCTTAAATATATGATTAAGATGGTCTTACTTAGGATTAGGGTTATAGTTGAAGATTAGGTTACATATAGTGAACTTTAATGCTCAAATTAGCACTTTTCACACTTGTTATCCAAAGTTATTTATCAAATGGGATATATGGACTCTAAAGACCTAAAGTAAGATCTCATCAACTACATTTACACATCAATGCATCATATACCTCAATTCTTCTCATTTTCTTCATTTTTCCTCTAATTTCCCTTAATTACCACATTATGTTCACAAAATTAAACATACTTAACAAATGTTGACTAAGGTAATGCATGTTGACCAAAGTCAAAGGGTTGACCAAAGTCAAAGGGTTGACCAAGTCAACAAATGTTGACTAAAGTCAACATTTTGGAAAAGTCAAAAGTCTTAAGAGATAAGGAAAATATCTTAGTTCTTAATGATGATTTTCTTTTCTTTTCCTTTTGATTTTTCTTTTCTCCTCTTTGCAATTGTTGCCGTCCACAATTTTCCATCTTGGCCCCACCATTTGGTTGTCTTCCATAATTGAAACAAAACAAAAGAAACAAAAACAAAACTCCCCATTTCATGCCGTGAACTCCCCCTTCACTTTCACTTTCATTCCTTTCCCTTTTGTCTCCTTAAACTTCAACAAATTAAAGGTATGTTCTTAAGTTGTTTTATGTTACTTTATGTTATTCATTAGTTAGTTAATTAAGTAGATTAGGTAAGTAGTTAGGTGTTTAGTGAAGTCTTGAAGAGAAGAAAACAAAGTTTCCATCTTTAAGTGTAGAAAGTGATGGATCATGAAGGAAATGGAAGGAATACATGTATATGTACTCTTAGATGTGTATACATAAAGAAATACCAAAGGAATACAAGTGTATGAACCTTTGTACATAAGTATGTATCATGTACATAACCTAATTTAAGACCATATCTAACTATATATACATATACTATACTAACTACATACATAGAAATGTAAAAGGATGAAAATTGAGAGAATTTTCTTAAGAGAAAATTTGGCATACGAAATTTTAGTATAAAAATACGTATTCAACCGTATAGGTATATGAGTAGAAATACATGTATATATATGGTATAAGTATATGTAGATGTATAAGTATATGTATGTATAAGGTATATGTACATAAGTATAAGTATAAGGTATATATACATAAGTATAAGTATAAGACATAAGTATAAAGTAAGAAATAAATGTACATAAGACATGTACATGTGACATAAGCATGATGTAATGCTTATGTAATCAAATGATGAAGTAGATGATGACATAGGCATATGAGGACATAAAGAAAAGATGACATAAGCATATGAAGGCATAAAGGAAAGATGATGTAAGCAATGACATAAGCATAAGTTTAGAAAATGAGAAAAATAAGAAAATGTAGATAATTAGATACTAAAATTAGTAAATCATAATACACTTTGTAAACTAGATTATACCTAAATCAATACATGAATTAGTAATGACAAAGTAAATCCCTTAATTATAAGAATTTAGGGAATAAAGGTTATAAATATAAGTAATAGCAATACTTAGGTATTATAGCTAAAAATTTCTATAAAATTAGTTCATAATATAAAATAGGGGTCTTAACGTCCAAAACAAACATTACCGTATGAATATACGTCCGAAAACGATGAAAAATGATTATAAATTCATAAATATCAGAAATGAAACGAAAAAGTTACATACGATTAATAATAAAGTCTAACCGGGTAAAAGTTGATAATAGTCTAAGTAGATTAGGTAATTAAATGTTTAGAAGTATTAGTTAAATTAGTTACTTACTAGTCTTATCACATCATAATGATCAGGTGACTCTGAGGAGCGTGAGGACCTCCCAATCGACTACTACGATTAGGGCAAATCACTATGGCCGAGTGAGTATTTACCCAATGATTCCATGCTTGTCTTGTGATTGTAGATAGTGGACCTAAATATTATTGATAATTGATGTTTGTGTGGGGATTAGGGAAAATGCCTGTGTATGTTGGTATGTCTTGAATTGTGAACTTATCTTAAATAATGATAATGCTATGTTTGTTGCATGGTAGTATAGAAAATGATTGTGTGCATAATTGGATGGTCATAGCATAATTTGAACCTAATTATACTCGGCCTATAAAAAAGAAATTGAGACATGCATTAACATGCATAGCATGGATACTATTCCGGCCGTCACATCACACGGAAGTAAAGAGAGGCCATTCGGGGGTTGATATTATTCATTTATTTGGTTATGTACGGTGCACTCGTACAAAATGACCTTACCCTGGCCCGCGGGAACACTAGGCGTTGGAGGTGCCAACCGCCTGGCTAAGGGTCGAGTCTAGAGACCTCCGTTTAGGGGTGAGTGTGGACTGCGGGGGCCCACTCACAATTATACTAGAACTTGTGTTTTCTGAAATTAAAAGAATTATTTGATATAAGTACGGAACGTGGGGTTCCGTAGTAAAGTAAGTTCTAGTATAATACCCGGATCTGATTGGTGCCGTGTATACTCCAACCCTGACTTCGGAGGGCGTTAAATCTGAGTTACGTATATGAACTAGTTAATTATACGTATTGTTTGGCATTCTGGTTGATCATTCATTCATATGCTTGAATATAATGTATTTTTAACTTGCTTGTGGTGTGGCTGAGGGTTTTGCTCACCAAGCTTAGGCTTACACCCCTTTAGACTTCTGTTGCAGGATAGCCTGTTCGTAGAGACAGGACGAGGGATGCCACAGGTTAGCCTGGGGATTTGGGCAAGAGCGAGCAGCTATGTGTACTGAGAGAACAGTTTATGTAGACTTCTACTTATGTACTTTTGTTTATCTTATTATATTAGACCTAGACATACTTAAATGCTACGTAATGTAAGCTTTGTAACTTAAATTTTTATATAAATATGTTTGTGTAATGATATCATGTGAGTCTGGATGTTCTTTGGAAACTAGTGGTTGTAGAGCCTTGTATATTGTGTGAAGAGTTCTTGATTGGAAGGGTAACCAATCAGGGGTTCTTTATACAGTATACGGCGTCTGCCACGACTAGGCCGTCCTCAGTTCGTGACACTTTGGCCACATCAAAAGTATGAGAATCTAGGTGGTAAAGGGTAAGAAGAAACATGGTAGAAATTGAGATATGCCATTACACAAGGCAATAGGTAGACAAGAACAATAAGTGGACAATGCCAAAAAAGCAACATAATAATAACACCATAATTGGGCAAAAGGACAATGCCATGACACTAAGAGCTAGTAGTATAATCAACACATAAATAGAATAGAGAAGCTAAGGTTCATACAAAAGATAAGCAGAGAGGGTCGAAAGGCCAAGAAATAGCTAAAGCAACAACATAAAAAAAAAAAAAAAGCCAGAGGCCGAGTCTTAATACAACGATAAGAAAAGGAGACACAAGATAAGACTGCAAGAGTTAAGCATCCAGAAGTGGAGAAGAGCTGCTTAACGACTCAGGAGGAGAAGGTGGTATGATAACTGGAAGTGCTGAAAGAGCAGATAAAAGATATGATATTGCCAGCGGGAGACTCGTTGCTCTATTTGATAAATGCTTGATGTGGTGGTAAAGTCAACCTTCCATTTAGTTAATGTATCTATAGATAGATGCCAAAGGACTTTGAGGAGATGGATTAGTAGGAGGACCAAAAGTAAAGTTGCCTAGAGGAATATCATTGCCAACATGAGTGGCCCCTTCTTAAGGAACATCCTGATCAAGTGGTTCGATTGGTTTGGCATCCTCTTCATTAAGGGGTTCACTGAGTTCTTGAGAAGCAGCGCCAGTAAGAGGGAATAAGGGTTCTTTGTGAACCTAGCTAGCTTGCTTATCTAATTTCTATCCGTCTTTCCCAATGTGACGCATGGTAAAGGGTTTAGTATGGGGATTGATGCTAGGAGCGGGAAAGATAACCCCTTTGGCTAATAGAAGCTGAGTCACTAGATGTCCATATCGAAGAACAGCCTCCTTAGATTTGTTAATAACCATTCGAAAACACTGGAAGATTAAATCGGTATAGTCAATTCGAGCATCATCATGGATATAGCCTAATAGCCACAAGTCCCCCTTTGTAACATGCTCATGTCTACCACTCCGAGGACAATAGTTGTAATAGATGAATAGGTGGAGGATTCGGCAATGAAGAGATAATTTGATGGCTTTAAGATTGCACCTATTTTCCTAATTATGTTCACTAATGCGGTCCTTTTGAAACACATCTTCATAGAGCACCGATTCAATAGTATCAATAACTTCCATATGACAGGCACCACCAACATTAGTCTCAATAGTGTTATAAATATCATTCTGAATGACCTCTATTTCTTGACCATAGAGATAACTATATGACCATAACTGCCTATGCTCACTAGTATCCATACCAATGAGTAATTTATCATCCTTATCATGATCATTAGAAAGATTATAGTAAAAATATCTAATAACCTCTTCATTAACAACATTGGGGATGTCCGTGGTATCAAGAATGTAATTAGTAATAACCCCTTCCATATTAGGAATCCTAAAGGCACGAAGAACATCTTCATTAAATTGATGTCCATAATCGATTTTCATAAGATGAAATTTCTCATACCTTTGTGCATGGCATAGTGTAGGGAATAGGTGATGGTTGAATTGAGTCAGTGGAGCTTGTTTCCCCCGTCTTCAAGTATGTCAACATTAAGTGCAAGTTCTTCATTTAGCCACTTAGAGGAAAGAAAAGAGGTAGGGTTTGAGAGTAAAAAGTTAAGGTTAAGGGTTGATAGGGTTCAAGGATTGATTAGATACTCCTGAGTCTGAGGGCTCTCTCAGGTGGTCTGCTGAGCTATCTGAGGTAAGCTAAGCGCTAAGGAGCAGTATTTGCTCCAATCTAATTTGTTGAGCTACTTTGCTCTTTATGCTATCCAAGATGTTGCCGAGATGATCAACTAGCATGCTGAGTCGAACCCTCCACTAAACCGTAGTCCAAGCTCTAAATCTAAATGCAGCAATCCCCACAGTACCAAGGCTAAGCAGAATTGTTAGGAGCCAACTATTCAAAGCTAACCCAACATGAGCTGTCCTTGAATTAACTACAGTGTAGCCTCTTTTATCGCCAAACAGGCTTGAATAGAGGCTCACCCCTTGCTTGGACCACAATACTTTCAGAATTACAGTAAAAACACATGCATACTATCCTTTATTGACATTCGTACTATCCTTTCTAACAAAGGATGTTCGCGTTCCTTCTTTTGCACGATTTTATATTTTCCTTGTAAATTATTCTCTTTTGTTTTTAGTAAATAAGGACCATTCTTTTGTAATTTTTGTAACTTAGGATTTTCCCTAATAGGATAATATAAATATTATCATACTATAAAAGTTGATAATCATAATACAGATGAGTACACTCAACTTTTTTACTCTCGAGCTAAGTGTCCCTCTTACTTTTAAGCTACTCTTATCTAACCCATTCGAGCATGGACTAGTGGTGAGTAACCTTCGGCCATACTTGTGCATCCTATCAAGTGTGACTAGAGTTTGTGTGAGGCGTTGGTGTGTCATATCCTTCATCAGTGTACGAGAACCCCCTACTCAACCTTCGACTATAATTTACCTTTAAAGCCATCTTGCGGCTTGGACCCAGCCCTTTGGTTACATGTGATATCGGGTTCGTATGTTTATCCATGAGTCCGTATCATCTTGGTATCAGAGCTTGGCTACATTTGAAGCTGGATTCTGCTACTGTGTTCTTTTAATAGTTTGTTACTACTTTCATGTGATAGTAATTCTATTGTTAGCTTTGAAGTTTAGTAGTGAGAAGTGTTTTGTACTTTATTTTTCCCTATTTTTGATACGCCAAAATAGAGTGTAGTTGACTGTGTGTTTGTTGAGAAATTGTCATTATAAGTAAACATCAATGTTAGATTCATGTGTTTTGTCATTATTTTTCCCTAAAGAAAGAAATATGTGAGCTCCTAAAGTTAAAGGACTTAGGATGCGTATCCTAAGTTTTTCTAGAACTGGTGATGCCAAAGACTACCTAGATTAGGTAGATAAGATTGAAAAGTAGTTTGAATGCCACGAAGTGCTTGACAATGCAAAGGTTAGACTTGTTGTATTGGAGTTCATTAGTTATGCCGCCTTATAGTAGGTGAATTTGCAAGCTACCGAGAGAAGGGAAGGAGAATGAGAGATTAGGAGTTGGGATGATATAAAAAGAGTCATGCGGAGAAGGTTTGTGCTAAGCTATTATCTGTATGATGCCTTTTAGAGACTGCAAGAACTAAGGCAAAGAGGATCAAGTGTGGATGCTTACGTTAAGGAATTCCAAATGCTAATGATTCGATGTGAAGTCGTAAAGCCCAAAGACGGAACTGTTTCTCAATTCATTGGCAGATTAAAGTATGAGATTGGAGATGTCCTAGAAAACCTGGATGTTAGAACACTTGATGATGCAATCCGAGCCACCTAGAGGATAGAAAGGCACCGAACAGGAAGATTCCGACCACCTGTTGGTCAATCAGGAAGTAGTCGACTTGTTTTGAGCAGACCTGTATGAACGGAACTGAGTAAGGTCATTGAGACCTAACCTATTCAGACTACTCGAGTAGAAGAGAAAGAACCCTTGAAGAAGTTTGAGAAGGGCCAGAGTTTAGGGATGAAGACGAGTGAGATCTAGTGTTTCAAATGCCAAGGATTTGAACACATGGCCACTTAGTGTTTGAATAGGTGAATAATGGTGATTTGAGGCGAAGCGTTGATCATTGAGGTCGATAGTACTGATGAGGAAGTAGAGGAGTCAAAGGAGGATAAATGGACTAAGTTGTCTAGGGATGAAGTTATTTATAGCAAAGAAGGAAACTTCATGCCAACTGCTCTAGTGTTGAGGAGAATAATGAGTGTCAGTCCTATACTTGAAGACGAGTAGAGAGAAAATCTCTTCCATATTGGGTGCAGGGTGAACGAATCACTATGCGTGCTAATTGTTGACAATGGAAGCTGCATCAATGTAGCCTCTGAATTTATAGTCTAGTAGCTAAAATTATTAACCATGCCCTACTAGAAACCTTACAATCTTCATTGGCTCAATGATAAACGAGCCTTACAAGTGAACAAACAAATATTTGTACCGATCTGTATAGGCTGGTATCGAGATGAAGTATCCTGTGATGACTATGGATGTTTGACTAAGCAGTTATATATGATAGCAAGAGGAACACTTGTTTTATGGAGCATGAAGGGAGAAGGTTGAAATTGAGTCCCACAATTGCCAAGTAGGTAAAAGTCATGCGGTCCCAGCTTAGCCAAACCCTGAAGAAGGAGGCTTTGGTATTGAACCGAGTTGAACTAAAAAGAGAAATGGAGTTGGAGGGACCAATGTATCTGCTTGTTAGGAGACTTCTAGAGATGAAACCTGGGGAGGAAGAGCTATCAACCGAGGTAAAAACCTTACTAAAGGACTTTATCGACCTATTTCTGGAGGAACTACCAGAGGGTCTACCCCTAATTTGAGGCGTCAAGCACGTGATTGACCTGTAGCTAGGGGTTGCCCTGTCAAACAAGCCTGCCTATAGGCTGAACCCTGAATAGGTTACCGAGCTACAAAGGTAAGTAGATGACCTCATGAAGAAAGGGTACGTGCATGAGTCCTTAAGCCCCTACTCTATACTGGCCTTATTAGTGCAAAAAAAAAAAAAAAAAGGTCTTGGAGGATGTGTGTGGATAGTCGAGCCATCAATTGAAATCACCATCAAGTACAAGTATCCCATACCCAATCTTAATGACATACTAGATGAGATAAGTAGAGCAAGAGTGTTCTCCAAAATTGATCTCAAATTTAGATATAATCATCTTTGAATGCGTAAAGGCGATGAGTAGAAGACCACGTTTAAGATACGACATAATTTATATGAATGGGTTGTCCAATGCAACGTGCACATTCATGCGACTTATGAATCATATGCTCCGAGAATTACTGGAAAAGTTTGTCGTGGTTTATTTTGATGACAATTTAGTATACAATCCTAACCTAGAGACGTACCAAGAGCATCTTTGATAAGTGCTTGCAAAACTTTGAGCTAAACAACTCTACACTAATATGAAGAAGTGAGATTTCTACCAATTCGAGGTGATCTTATTAGGATTTGTTGTGAATGGAGGTGACATCTGAGTTGATAAGGAGAAGGTAAGGGCGATTATAGAATGGCTTGACCCAACTTGTTCTACCGATGTGAGAAGTTTCCATGGCCTGGCATCGTTCTATTGTCGATTCATAAAGAATTTCAGTAAGATTGTATGCCCCACTCACTAAACTCTCAAAGAAGGATGTTGAATTCAGATGAGGTGAAAAAGAAAGGAGGAGTTTTGAAGACCTAAAGAAGAAACTAATTACAGCCTCCATCTTAGCTTTGTCAAGCTTCGACAAGGTATTCAAGGTAAAGTGTAATGCATCCCGATTAGGCATAGGTGTTGGGCCGATGCAAGAAGACTAACCTATTGCTTACTTCAATGGGAAACTTTGAGAAGCCATACTCAACTATTCCATTTATGACAAGGAATTTTACTCCTTGATTCAAGCCCTAACGGTGTGGCAATATTACCTACTACCCAAGGAATTTATGATCTACAGTGATCATGAATCCTTAAGATATCTAAAGAGCCAATTGAGGTTGTCCTAGAGATAGGTCAAGTAGGTTGAGTTCATGGAGGGTTTTTCTTATGTCGTCAAATACAAGAATAGAATGAACAATGTAGTAATTGATGCCCTATCGAGACGACATACCCTCCTAACCAAGTTACTGATGAGGCTACTTAGTTTTTCAACCATCAAGAATTTGTATGCCAAGGACCTACACTTTGGTCTTATCTACGTCCATTGTGATAAAGGACGGATGCTAGACGACTATTATAGGGAAGACAGATACTTATTCAAGAAAAGGAGGCTATGTATCTCGACCTGTTCCATACAAGAACTACTAGTACACAAGGCGCATAGAAGGGGATTGACAAGACACTTTGGCTAGTACCAAACTTACGAGGTATTATCCTCCAAATTCTTTTGGCCAAGGATGAAGAAAGATGTCTAATTCATACTGGAAAGATGTGTAACCTACCGATAAGTGAAGAGTCAAGCCGAGCAAGGACACTACCCTTACCAATCCTAATTAAATCATAGTCCGAGCTAAGCATGGACTTCATGTTAAGATTACTAAGGATATCCTAAGGGAAGGGCATGGACTTTGTGTTAAGATTATTGAGGATATCCTAAGGGAAGGACTCTATCATGGTGATTGTGGGTCGATTTAGCAAGATGGCACATTTCGTACCACGTTCCAAGACTAATAATGCTTTAGCTATCTCTTTTCTTTTCTTGCAGGAGGTAATTAAGCTTCACAGCATTCCAAGAGCCATAGTTTTGGATTGAAACCCCAAATTCATGAGCCACTTTCAGAGGACACTTTGGAGGCGATTGGGAACCAAGTTATTGTATAGCACGTCCTGCCATCCACAGATTGATAGGCAGATCAAAGTTGTCAACTGAACTGTAGAAACTTTATTACGGGTTGTTGTTGGATGAAACATGGCCAATTAGGATCTATGTCTACCAATTATCGAATTTGCCTACAATTGGACTGCCCATAACATCATAAGCATGTCTCCATTCAAAGTCACCTACAAGTTCAACCTTGAGCTCCCATTGGACCAAGTGCCCCAACCAAGAACTGATGATGATGACCGGCTAGCTGTTAAGAAAGTTGAAGCCATCAAAACCATGCACTAGAAGGTTGTAGAGCAACTAGGTCGAGCTATTATTAAGCTTGAGAACAAAGCTGAAGATGGAAGAAGAGAGAATTTCAACCAGGCGATTTGGTCTAGATACACCTTAGTAAGGAACGATTCCTAAACTTGAGGAAGAGCAAGTCGTCTCGTAGAGCCGACAGACCTTTCAAAGTGCTTGAAAAGGTCAATCCTAATGCCTATAAGATTGAATTACCTAAAGGATATGGAGTCTCAAACTCTTTCAACATTGCTAACCTCCAACCTTATACTAATGAAGACGAACAAAATGGATCTAAACTAGATTTGATCCTAAATCTCAAACAACCCAAAGGGGATGATAAGGATCAAGGACCAATTATATGCTCCCAAGCCTGAGGGCTCTTTTAAGTGTTCCACCAAACTGTTTGAGGTGAGCTAAGTGTCGAGGAGCAGTTCTTACCCCAATCTAATTTGCCAAGCTACTTTGCTCTTCATGCTATCCAAGATGTTGCTGAGGTGATTAACCGGCATGGCAAGGTGATCAACTAGCATGCTGAGTCGAACCCTCTACTGAACCGTAGTCTAAGCACCAAATCTGAATGTAGCAATCCTTACTGTATTGAGGCCGAGCAAAACTATCAAGAGCCGAACATCTGAAGCTAACCTAATGTGAGCCGTCCTTGAACCAACTACAGTCTAGCCGCTTCTGACGCCAAACAGGCCTAAACAGAGGCTAACCCTTGCTCGGACCACAATACTTTTAGAATCACAGTAAAAACACGTACGTACTATCCTTTACTAACATTCGTACTGTCCTTTCTAACAAAGGACGTTCGCGTTCCTTCTTTTGCACGATTTTATATTTTCCTTGTAAATTATTCTCTTTTGTTTTTAGTAAATAAGGACCATATTTTTGTAATTTTTGTAACTTAGGATTTGCCCTAATAAGATGATATAAATACTGTCATACTGTAAAAGTTGATAATCATAATACAGATGAATACACTCAACTTTTTCACTTTCGAGCTAAGTGTCCCTCTTACTCTTGAGCTACTCTTATCTAGTTTATTAGAGCGTGGACTAGTGGCGAGTAACCTTCAGCCATACTTATGCATGATATCGAGTGTGACCTGAGCTTATGTAAGGTGTTGGTGCGTCATATCCTCTGTCGATACACAAGAACCCCTACTTAACCTTCGACTATCATTTATCTTTCAAGCCATCTTGTAGCTTGAACCTACCCTTTTGGTTACACGTGATATCAAGTTTGTATGTTCATCTACAAGTCCATATTAAGGGTTGTAGAGCAAGGTTTGTATTAGAGAAAGAGTGAAGAGAGGAAAGTGGAGGTGAAGAAGAGAGGGAAGGAGGAGTGGTGGTAAGGATGGGGATGATCGATTAAAGGAGGAGAAGGTGGAGTACAGACAGTGGGAAGGAGGGAAGAAATAAGAAGGAAAATGATCGAGCCCCCTTTTATTTTTTGCAGTAATAGAGTGAACTGTTTGGACGGTTCTAGGATAACCATTTAGATGGTTAAAGATAGAAAAGCAAGTTTTAAGGTAGTTGTTGGAACTGTGCCCATGGTTTAAGGCAACCATTTGAACGGTTTGATGGGGTATTCTATTGTTAAAACCCTTAATGCAATCGTGTCTAGGGTTCAAGGGAACTGTCCGGACGGTTGCATATAAAATGTCAAAAACAAAGAGATACTTGTTGAGATCGTTTGAATGGTGGGATCATAATCATCCGAATGGTTTAAGGAATCATTTTAAGGTCAAGATATCTAAAGCAATTGTCTACACAGTTGACACTATTGATTGATTGGTTGATTATATTTCTTAATAGTTTATTTGAAAAGAAAATTAACTCAAGAATGATTGATAATTATTATAGAATACACATTTAAGTGCTCATTAGCTTATCCAAAAAAATCAAGTAAGCTATAAAAATAACTATTTCAACCAATTCATGGTTGCATGTAGTCTTAGTGCAAGCTAAAGGAATGAAAAGAGACATGTCCTTATGAGAGATTAAAAAGATAAGGCAGTTTGTGAAAAACATAACAAGTGATGGAATTCATATAACAAGCCTACTTAATCAAATTTTTGAGATTGAGAAAGAAGTACCAAAGTCACTATCCAAGTTTAGCACTCATCTTGCTTAATCATGCCCAACTCTCTTCTTAAGGTGCAAAAGTGATCTTTACTTAAGGGTTTAGTTAAAATGTGAGCTATTTGACTACTTGTATCCACAAACTCTAAGTACACATCATTATTTTGAACATGATCTCTAATAAAATGATGTCAAATCTCAATGTGCTTGGTCTTTGAGTATTGGATTGGATTTTTGGTTAGGTTAATGGCACTTGTGTTATCACATCAAATTGGGATGTTGGAAAAATTGAGCCTATAGTCTTGTAATGTTTGCTTCATCCATAGAATTTGTGCATAACAACTACCAGCAGCCATATATTCAACTGCAGTAGTTGAGAGTGCTATGGAGTTTCATTTCTTAGAATGCTAAGATACCAAAGAGTTTCCTAGAAAATGACATGTGCTGCTTGTGCTTTTCTAATCAACTTTTCATCCGGCAAAGTCAGCATTGAAATATCCCACAATATCGAAAGAAGTGTATTTAGGATACTACAAGCCGATTTCAATAGTACTCACTAGATACTTGAAGACATGTTTTATCGCATTCAAGTGAGATTCTTTTACGCAAGACTAAAATCTTACACATAAGCATATGACGAACTTAATTCTGGTCTTGATGTGGTTAAGTATAATAGGCTTCCTATCATATCTCTATAAAGCTTTTCACAAATGGATTTAAAATGGATTTACCATGTTCATCTTTCTCTAGTTTCAGGGTTATGCTCATAAGAGTAGGCCTAACTTTACAATTATCCATTTAAAATGTTTCAAAAGCTCTTTTGTGTACTTAGATTGATTTATAAATGTTCCATTTTTGGTTTGCTTAACTTAGAGACCTACGAAGTAACTAAGTTCTCCCATCATACTCATTTCAAATTCTTTCTTCATACACTTTACGAATTCATTTATAAGATCCATGCTTATAGCTCCAAACATAATATCATCAACATAAGTTTGAACAATCAATATAATTGAATTATGATTTTTAATGAACAATGTTGTATCCAACTTTCTTCTTATGAAGCCATTTTCTATTAGATAGCTACTAAGCCTCTCACACCAACTTCTAAGAGCTTGTTTAAGTCCACAGAGAGCTTTATTAAGTTTATAAACATGATCGGGTAACTCATTATGCTCAAAACCTGGAGGTTATTCTACATACACTTCTTCTTTGATAAAGCCATTTAGAAAAGCACTTTTGACATCCATTTGAAATAGTTTGAAGTCTTTGTAAGTTGTAAATGCCAAAAGTATCCTAATGGCTTCTAATCTAACAACTGGGGTAAAGGTCTCATCAAAATCTATCCCTTCTTCTTGGTTATAGCCTTCGGCAACTAATTTAGCCTTGTTTCTAGTTATTATACCGATTTCATCAAGTTTGTTTCTATAAACCCATTTTATTCCAATTACTAGTCTTTTACTAGGTCTAAGTACTAAATCCCATACTTCATTCCTAGTGAATTGATTAAGTTCCTCTTGTATTGCTTGTATCTAACATTCATCTTTTAGGGTTTCATCAACATTCTTAGGCTCAACTTGAGACAAGAATACTAAGTTGCTCATATTTCTAAGATATGATCTTATTAATACCTTATTTGAAGGTTCTCCAATAAGTAGTTCTTTAGGGTGATTTTTAACATACCGCTATTGTTTAGGAAGATCCAAATTTGATTGATTTGTATCATTATCTTCCTTAAGAGCATCCTTATCAATAGTGTTGTTTTGGTCATTGTTTAAGTCTAGCGTATCCAAATGAGCACTTTCATTGTTCATTCCATTAAGAGATGTATTATGCAATAAAGGTAGTGAATCATCAAACACAACATATATAAATTCTTCAACAACTAGAGTTATTTTATTAAATACCCGATATGCTTTGCTTGTTAGTGAATATCTACGAAAGATAGCCTCATCTAATTTGGAATCAAATTTCCCTAGTTGTTCTTTGCCATTATTGAGAACATAACACTTGATGCCAAAAGGATGAAAATAAGAAATGTTAGGCTTCCTTTCTTTCCAAAGTTCATAGGAGGTTTTCTTTAAAAATGATCTTATGAAAATATGATTTGAAATATAGCATGAAATGTTGATTACTTCCACCCAAAAATACTTTAGTAAATTATTTTCATATAGTATTGTTCTAGCCATTTCAATTAAGGTCCTATTTTTCCTTTTAGCAACTCCATTTTGTTGTGGAGTTTTAGGTATCGAAAAGGTGTGTTTTATGCCATGTTGATTACAAAAAACATTAATTTCAAATTTTTCAAATTCTCCCCATGATCACTTCGAAGAGAAGTAATTGTAAGGCCTTTTTCATTTTGAACTTTCTTGCAATTTTTAAAGAACACAAGATTTGTTTCATCCTTACTTGTAAGAAAATAGGTCCACGTGTATCTATAGAAATCATCAAAAATGAACAAAATGTATCTTTTCCTACCTAAACTTAATGTTTATGTAGGGCTAAACAAGTTTAGATATAGTAATCGTAGTAGCTTGGAAGATGAGACAATATCTTTTGGTTTGAAGGAGTTTTTGGTTTGTTTTTCTTATTGACATGCTTGGCATATCTTGTCTTTTTGAAAATTAATTTTTTGTAGACCTTTTATAAGGTCTCTTTTAATAAGTTTAGAGATTACTTCCATGTTAGCATGCCTTAATCTTCTATGCCACAACCAACTATCATTATTTTTTTATGGATAGACAAGTTTCATTTGATTTGTGAAATTGCTAAGATTTATTTTATAAATATTTCCTTGTTTATATCCTTCAAAACTACTTTCATCATTGTTAATTCTTTTAATGATATACTTATTTGCTAGAAATGTAACCTTATATCTACCATCACATAATTGACTAATGCTAAGCAAGTTATGCCTTAGATTATCAACTAACAATACACCTTTAATAACGAGATCATTATTAATAAGAATGTTACCTTTACTCAAGATGATTGATTTTCTATTATCTCCAAAGGTAACATTCCCTTTATCCTTTAAGGTTAATGTGGTGAATTTGGTTGCATCTCCCGTCATATGTCTTGAGCATTCGCTATCCAAAATCCATTTATTCTTCTTCCTTGAAGGTTCTTACAAGAGTAAGAAATTTAAATTTTTGGTACCCACTTGAGTTTGGGTCCTTTTGAGTTAATTGTAGCAATAAAACTATGTCTCTTGTAGACCCAAACCATCTTCCTTCTATGATTAAAGTTGGTATTTCTCCTTATTACACAAGTGTAAGCAACATGGCATACCTTCCACAATAGTTACAACTCTTATCGGTTGCTTTAATAAAATAACTTTAATAAGATTTGTACATATTGTTTTTATTATAACCAATTTCGGTTTTCTCAAGATTATGTCTTCCCAAGAGTTTTTCCAAATTCCTTTTACCTTTAACGAACTTGACTATAGTTTGTCTTGAATCATTTAGGTTAGATTTTAACATAGCATTTTCTATTTCTAACTTGGCTAGCTTATCCATACTCGCCTTCTCATTTTTAATTGCTTTAATCTTTGATTTTATTCCTTTATTTTCCTTAAATAACTCTTTATTTTTATTCATGATTTCCTCATTTCTTTTAGTCAACTCATCATTTTCTTTCTTTAAACCATTACACTCAATATTTAATTTTTCATTTTCAATTTTCAAATATTGATTATCCTCTTCTAGGTTCTCTTTTTCCTCAAATAACTTATAATACTTATGTTTGAACATATCAAATTCATTCCCTACATCATTCATCATTTGTTTGAGAATTTTATTCTTCTTTTGCATTTTAACAAAATCTTTTAAAAGATCATCATACATTTCTTTCAATTCATAAAAGGATTAGGAAATAGTACATACCTCATTATCTGAGGCTATGAGGCAAAGATCGTTATCTGAATAGCTTAAATTACTATCTCTCCAAGTGGCCACTATGGTTTTCTTTCTTGATGTTTTATCTCCTTTCTTAAGGAGTGAACAATAATCTTTAATGTGCTTTGGTTGATGGCAATTGTAGTACTTTGTGACATCTTTCTTCTCCTTCATAGGCTTTGAGGTATTACCACCACCAACTTTTTCTTTCCTTAGCTTTTTATTGAACTTCATGAACTTAAATTTTCTTGCCATCATTGCCATTTCGTTGTCATTGTCATCATCGTCGTTGTCATCGTCGTCATCATCATCACTTTCATCCCCTTCATCACTAGTATTACAATTGGTGGCTTTGAGAGCTATAACTTTCTTTTTGGATTCTTTTACATGTCTTTTGATCATCTCATAAGTCTTTAGTGTATGAAGAAGTTGTTCCTTTGATAGTGCTTCTAGATCATGTGCTTCTTCAATCGTTATCCTTTTGGCTTCCCATTCTTTTGAAAGAGACCTAATAATTTTTGAATTAATTTCTAAGTTAGAAAATTTCTTACCAAGTACCATTAATGAATTAATAATGTCAATAAATCTTTTATGCATTTCATCTATGGTTTTATTACGAAGCATTTTGAAATTCTCAAATTCTTCACATAATAAACTTATTTTAGTATCTCTAACTCTAGATATACCTTCATATGTACTTTGTAGCTCATCCCAAATTTCCTTAGCATTTGTATATGTATAAGTTCTACTAAAATCATTTTTGCTTATTATACAATGCAATATGTTTATTACTATTTCATTTAAGTTTACTTTCTTCCAATCATCCTCGATATATTCATCCTTTTCCTATCATTCAATTTTAATTGGTCCTTTTTCAATTACATACCATAGCTTTCTATTTTGCGCCTTAATAAAAATTCTCATCTTACACTTCCAATATGGATAATTCTCACAAGTGAGAAGTGGTGGCTTATTTATAGCTTGACCCTTTATGAATTATAGTGCATTTAGTGCCATAATCTTTACTTTATAATGCAATTAAGTAATGAAAATTATAGAACCTAGCTTTAATACCAAATGAAATACTATACTAGGAACTTAAGAGGGGGTGGGGATGGGGGTGGTGAATTGAGTTCAATGCCTAAATTTTACTTTAATACTTATTTCTTGATTTAAACAACTAAAATGATTCAATATTCAAATAAACAAAAAATGAATCTAATCAAGATAATAATAAAACAATAAAAAGAGCTAGAAATAAAAGAGATAGGGATAGAGAAATTAAGCCCGGAATTTTAACGTAGAGTTCAAACTGCCTTTTACTCTCCATGATCACCCAATGCCTCAACCAAGGTCTTCACATACAATTTTTGTTGATAACAATCTCAAAGGCATTGGTGCCTACACCTAATATCTGATACTAATGATCTTCTCAATCACAACAACTCATTATCACTTAGTATAGTGCTCTTTTGAATAAAAATTGCAGAATGAAGCTTGATACTATACTAAGGTTTACAATAGATTACAAATAAGGAGCACAAGACAATTGGAATGAAGTACAAGTAGACAAGAGGAATAATTGTAGGAATATAGCTCTATTAATTGTCCTTTAACTGCCCCCAAACTCGCATTTATATCCCTTTGTAAAAAATCTAACCATTAGTCTCATTTAACCTGCATTAAATGTACTATAACTGCTAATTTTTGTATAAACCAGCCGGACGGTTCAAGTAGGACCAATCGGACAATCTATTCAAATGAGGTAACCATTCAGACAATCTTTAGGTCATTAGTCACATGATTCAATAAGGCCTACTGACCTCTATCAACCAACTAAACAGTTCATGTACAATTAGTCACACGGTCCAACACACCACACTGATCTTCAACAACTAGTCGCATGGTCTAAAGTAAACCAGCCACATGGTCCTTATCTTGCCATTGATCATAGAATACCTAAAGAAACCATCTAACTGGTTCCAACATAACCAGTTAGACAGTTCATTCCAAAATAGCCAAAATGCATACTTCTTCTTCTTTCAATAACATTAGGATCAATTTTAATAAGTTGCAAAGATATTTCCAAGTTTAATCGTATTTCCTTAAAAGATATAATCGACAAAGTTCTTGTGAGAATTTGCAAATTAGTTTATAACAATATTTGATTAATCATGACACTTATGGATTTGTTCTCATTAAATTCACAAATAAGAACCTATTGGTTTAGTAGTAACAACGATTTGAACTTAAGAATCAAGTGAGAAATTAAGGGAACCTAGTTAAGATAAGCAAGCATAGAAAATAGTTCCTAAATGTTGTTACTTTTACTTTGTACATCAGGTGTTGATCTCGGACAGACTTTTGACATGGGTAATATTATGGTTAATCTTGAAGTTTAAGAACAAGATACATGGTTGTTGATTATATGTGGTAGGATAATATCTTAAATTGGACCTAACTGAACTTGAACCTTATTAACGTATGTTGCTTATGCTTAGCTTCGACCATCTATTAGTAGGGACCAGCGATGTTGGTGAGGTACCTAGCAATTTTTATATGACATTGTCTAGAGTGGAGTCTCACATTGAGAGGATCTAAATAATTTTAGGTTGGTGATCAATTATTTGGGTATTGGAGAGGACCCAATACCAATACATAATAAGTCTTAAGACATTAAGACTTCGTTACTTGTGGGACTTAATGAATAAAGATTAAACTAGTTGACTTTTGCTTTAAACTAGTTGATTTTTGCTTTTATCGTTTATGCTTGTATTTATGCTCGTCTGTTCATGCGTATGTGAATGGTATCATGTATTAGGCATTATCTCACCCTTTAAGAGTTATTGTTTTTTAGTTCTAGATTTAGGGTATGAGGACTTTGGTGATTATTATATAGATGATGCAAGTTATGACTAAATGTATTATGATTAGGAGGGTGAATATTATTACTTTAATGATGGTATAGGGTCAACATAGAATAAATGCTAAGGTTAAACTTTTGGAGAATTTATGTACTTATGTTTTAGTGTATATATTTGTGACTTAGCTATGGTTGTTTGGCGTCTCCTATGACTCCTGTCGTAGGTGTCATGTAGGTCGTTAATTGTTGGAATTGTAAAACTCTTGGTTGTTTATCCTAGTGTTCATATTGATTATCGGGTTCTTTGACTCATGTTATTCAGTTATTAGTCATGTTGTATTTGAAAACTGAGTGGTTGATATTCAACTCCTATTGTAGATTTGAAGTAATTTGATGTTGAGTTGGTAGATTTTATTTCTTATGTGGTATATAGATAGGTTCTATGATCGTTGATTGTGTTACAACCCGAGGGGCGGCTAAGTTACAGTAGTATTGCCATGTATTATGGAAAGATTCGAGAACAATACCTTTATTTATTAGGGACCTTTGTTGAACTACACAAGGTATCAACACAACCTTAGCTTCTATTAGGGATACCTACATAAAGTAATATCAAAGTACACATTAATAGTCTAAACATTAACATTAAATAACATAGTACTCAGGGATACTCAATATTCTCCTAAAATAGATCATACTAGACATAGCTAAATGATTAGTAGTCTAAGCTACTATAAGTCTTTTAAAGATAAAGTAGATGCTCAAGAGTCTAAATATAAAGTAAATGTTTGCTCATGCTCTCATCTTCCCTCTAACATCCTAAAAGTTGCTAGAAATAACATTAAGCATTTTACGGCTAACCTCTAGCCACAAGTTGTATTGCAATAATAAACTATAAGGGGGTAAGTGTCAACTACTTAGTGAGCAACCTTTCTATTCTACTAATGAACAATTTACAAACAAGTTAATTAAAAACATGTAGGCATATGAAATGTAACATCACATATAACTTACCAGTAATTGTATAAAGTATAATTTTTTGCCTACCATTGCTTAAGTTGAAAAGTATTTAGGCATGTTAGGACCCAATTCTCCACATCTATAATCTAAATATCATCTCTCTTAATAGACCCGAAACAATGAACATGGCTTTGCCTTAAGTAGAGGGCGATACTCCCAAACCCAAGCAAAGTAGATCCTAAAGGTCGAGGTAAGAACATATCACAAGAGTATGTCGTATAATATAATAATAACATATAATAATAGTGGATCCAACTTGTAGGATCTCTCGCTTCATTGCATAGTGTTGATGCCTTCTCATAATAATGCAGAAGCATGTAATGCATGGCAGGTTTATTTAAAGGTTGAATAATTATTAATTCAATTCACAAGTGACTAACCAATATATATAATGGACACTCTAGAGCCCTATCAGCTTATGTAACAATCAATTATTGATTTCAATATATTATGGTGTTTTAATAAGCATTTTGACCAATATAAGCACATGCAAGCATCTCGATTCCTTAAGCATAACAATTTTTGCAGATATATTCAAATAGTATGCTACGCTACAAGAAAATACAAGATAAAATAAAGGTTGGTATACTTACTTAGCCATAGTGTCTAGTAGTCCTAGTAATCCTTAGTCAAGTCGATCCTTAGGTTTGCACTACCTAAAGATTATAATTAAAGTACAGAAGTATTATATCCTATACTTTCTAGTTCTCATTATCCTAAATTTCCCATTTTTATCACTTTCATAATTTAGTCATAACTTCTTTGTTTTAATTCTATTTTTAACGATCTTGTAGTTGTATTATATCATTTTT
Organism: Lumnitzera racemosa; assembly: GCA_024138005.1. Lineage (NCBI taxonomy): Eukaryota > Viridiplantae > Streptophyta > Magnoliopsida > Myrtales > Combretaceae > Lumnitzera > Lumnitzera racemosa. The sequence goes on from JAMXBC010000012.1 coordinate 58,006,966, forward strand.
GAGCATTCTTTCATTTGGTGAAGTCCTTTTAAGGTATTTGGACTTGTAGGGGTTCAATTTAGATCAAGTAAATTCATTGGTCAAATGTTTTGGTTTGACTAGTTTTAGATTTTAAGCCTAGTTTTAGGTGTATAGTCACGAACTGAGGACGACCTAATCGTAGCAGATACCATATAGTGTACGAAGAACCCTTGATTAATTACCTTTCTAATCAAGAACTCTTCATACAATATACAAGACTCTATAACCACTAGTTTCCTAAGAACATACAGATGCATATGATATCATCATACCAACATATTTGTATAAAATTTGAACTACAAAGATTACAGTATACAGTAATTTAATATATCTAAGTCTATAATACTAGTAAAACAAAAGTACATGAGTAAGAGTCTACATAAATTGTTCTCTCTCAATACATAAGACAGCTCGCTCTTGCCCAAGTCCCCAAGCTAACCTGTGGCATCCCTTAGCCAGCCTCTACAAACAAGCTATCTTACAGCAAAAGTTTAAAGGGATGTAAACTTAAGCTTAGTGAGCAAAACTCTTGGCCACACCATAAGCAAGTTATAAGTATATTATATTCACGCATATGAATGAATGATCAAATAGAATGCCAAACAATACGTATAATTAACTAGTTCATATACGTAACTCGGATTTAACGCCCTCCAAAGTCAGAGTTGGAGTATATGCGGCACCAATCATATCCGGGTATTATATTAGAACTTACTTTACTACGGAATTTCATGCTCCGTACTCAAATCAAATAATTCTTTTATTTTCATAAAACCAAGTTCTAGTATAATCGTGAGTGGGCTCCTGTAGTCCACACTTACTCCTAAACGGAGGCCTCTAGATTTGACTCTTAGCCAAGCGGTTGGTGCCTCTAACGACTAGTGTTCCTGCAAGCTAGGGTAAGGTTATTTTGTACGAGTGTACCATATAGAACTAATAAATTAATAATAACAACCCCCGAATGGCCTCTCTTTACCTCCGTGTGATGTGACAGTCGGAATCGTGTCTATGCGATGCATGTTCCAGTTTCTTTTTATAAGCCAAGTATAATTAAGTTTAAATTATGCTGTGACCATCCAATAGTACATACAATTATTTTCTATACTACCATGCAACAAACAAAGTATTATCTATACTTAAGATAATTTCACAATTCAATACATAATATCATACATAAGCGTTTCCCAAACCTCATACAATAGTCAATTAACAATAATATTTAAGTCCACTATCTATAATCACAAACAAGCACGGAATCATAGGGTAAATACTCAAGTCATAGCGATTTTCCTTAATCGTAGTAATCGATCGGGAGATCCTTGCTCACTTCGGGATCACCTGATCATTATGATATGATAACACTAGTAAGTAATTGAATTAACTAACAATTTTAAATATCTAATTACCTAATTCTACTTAAATTACTATAAACTTTTATTCAATTAGATTTTATTATTAATCGTATGTAACTTTTTTATTCTATTTCTGATATTTATGAATTTATAGTCGTTTTTTATCGTTTTCAGACATATGTTCACATGGTAATGTTTGTTTTGGATATTATGACCCGTGTTTTATGATAAGAACTAAAGTTATATAAATTTTAACTATGGAAACTTAATTACTCTTATTACTTATATTTATATATTTTGTTTATACTTAATGATTTAGTTAACCCATAAATTCTTATACTTAGAGAATTTTACTTTATTACTAATTCATGTACTTAATTAAGTATAATCCAATTTAGAAAGTGTATTAAGGTTTACTAATTTAGGTACCTAATTATTATACACTCTTCTTATATCATTGCTTACATCATCATTTGCTCATGTCATTGCTTATGTCATCACTTGCTTATGTCATGGCTTATGTCATTATGTGATTACATCATTACTTGCATCATCCTTTGCTTACCCAAGCCTTATCTTATGATTATGTGTTTTATGTATACTTATGTTCACTTATACATAATGTACATATACTTATACCTTTCCTCTACTTATATGAATACTAACATACTTATACATATACTTATACTATATTTATACTTGTACATATACTCATATACCTATACAGTTATATGCGTATTTTTGTATAAATTTCGTATGCCTAATTTTTCTCTTAAGAAAATCTTCTTAATTTCATTCTTTTGTATTTTTAAGTGTGTATTTAGTATAGTATAGGTATGTATAGTTAGGATTTGTCTTAATTTAGGTTAGGTACATGGTAAATATCCATGTACCAAGATCCCCATACTTGTATTCTTTTACTATATTCTTATGTACACATACTTAAGGGCATAAACACATGTATTCCTTTTCTCTTTTTCATGATTCCTAACTTCTTATACTTAAAGATGAAAACTTTATGTCCTCTTCTTCAAGATCACACTTAACACATGTTTACTTATCTAATCTACCTAATTATCTAACAATAAGTAATATAAAGTAACATAAAGTAATATGATTACATACCTTAATTTGTGTTGGAATTATGGAGACAAAGAGGAAAGTATTGAAAGTGAAAGGGAAGAAGAACGGTTACGGCAATGGAGAGGGCCTTTGCTTTGTTTCTTTTTGTTTTGATTATGGAAGAAAGGAAATGGTGGGGTCTAGAAGGGGAAATGAATAGACGACAATAAAAGGGAAGGGAAGAAAGAAAAACCAAAAGAAAAGAAAAGAAAAGAAATCATTAGATGCTAAGATATTTTTCCTTATACATTAGTGTCTTTGTTGACTTTTTCAATTGTTGACTTTAGTCAACATGTGTTGACTTAGTCAACCCTTTGACTTTGGTCAACTTCCTTAAGCATATGCTATTTTGTATACATAATGTAGTAATTAAGGAAAATTAAGGGAAAAATTAAGGAAATGAGGTATTTGGTGAATTGATTAGTAAAAATAGATTATGAGGTCTTACTTTAGGTATTTATAGCCTATATACATCATTTGATAAACTACTTAGTGTGACTAGTATGAAAAGTACTAATTAGGGTATTAAGGTTCACTATATTTAACCTAATTTTTAACTATACCCCTAACTCTATGTAATACTATCTTAATCATATACTTAAGAGATAAATGTAATCTATGATTCATTATCTTAGTTTCTAAAGGACTACCTAAGGATTCAAAACATATATGCATAATTGAAAGTCATTTCTAACCTTTTACTAATAATCTGGCAAAATATGAGGGTTATATTATCAATTAGGGTTTTAGGGTATATTATGATGAATTAGTTCACATATGTCTTTAAAGTGATCATTTTAGGGTTTCTATCACTTTTGAATGAAATCTTTAGTATTTAGATACATTTATGATAGAAAATTTTTTTACACGATTGATTAATTCTTTTCGAGTTTTCTTTTTCATTAGCCTTGTCGACTCCTAAATTGTCTAACATAGTTGAGTTTATTTCAAAAGCTAAATCGAAAATTTTAGGGGTTTACATGTTGGGCCTTACACTTAATATTTTAGGCTTTTATTTAGGTATTTTAAGTTAAATTTTCTACCCAGTTTCCATGGTTTTTAACTTAATTTTTCTCTTATAGGCTTAAATGAGCCTTTATGTTAGTTTAAGGCCTTAACTTACTAAATGGTCTATAAGAGATGGCATTAATAGGCTTTTGGACTTATTGAGCCTTTAATATTTTATTTTATGATCTTATTAATTTAAGGATCAGATCTGGTTATTAAGTTGTTGAGCTTTATTTTTGGTCCTTTTAAGGGTTTTTGTGCTTACTTTGCATTTTAAAGCCTTAAGCCCAACTCTATTTGTTATTTTGGTCCTAAGCCCACTAAATGCCTTAAGTTTGGTCCAATTTCATCTAAGTTCCGAATCCGTTTCCTTTCTTTAATAAGGCTTCTAATACTATTCTTAAGTCCTTAACCATCAACTAAGCTAGTTTAAGCCACTAGCTCATCATTACCCTACTAATTAATTATGCCATTACATTAATTAATCAAAATTTAGAGATTATTAAGCTTCTTAGAGGTAGCATCCAAGAGGACTTTCCTAGGACTTCCTTTACTTTTTTTTCCCCAATATTCTAGTATGTTTCCCTATTGTTAATCACATTTCTACTTATTTTAGATTAATAAAACCACATATTATGATCAACAAAAGATGATTACATGTTGAGGGGGTGGCGTCATTCATGAAGAAATGGAGGTTTAGGGCTTTTCTTGGTGATTTGATTCAAAAGCCTACTTACTACTTAATCTCGCTACATGTTAGTGTTACTACTCTAATCAATGAACCTAACTTATGCATTATTTTAACTTATCTTATATTATACTACCCTATAACTCTAGGATATACATGTACATGAATGTTTAAGTGCCTAAAATGTAAAAAACTTTTGTATATCCTAAGGAAGAACAATGAAAAACTAGACTTAGTCACTTACAGAACTTGAGTGTGTTGATCCTCTTTTCCTTAATTATGTTGTGAGCTTAAGGAGTGAGGAATGGTGTGCATGTGCATGTGTGTGTGGGTATGCGTGTATGTGTGCATGTGTTGGTAAGGAAAGGGGACATATAGGGGTGTTGTGATGTGTGGTGGTTGCTAGTTTGGTAGTGGAGTGACTGGCGGTGAGTAGTGAAATTAGGTGGCTAAGAGGTGTTTTATGGAGAGTGTTTGAGAGTGATTTTTGAAAGAGATTTTGAGATTGATTATGAGAAATGAAATAGGATGAAAATGAGAAAAAAATAGAGTAGGGGAGGGAGTTTGGCTAGCATGGAAATGGAGAGAGGAAATAGGACAAATGGGTGTTATTTTGGGGTAATGGTACATGGTCCCTACATGCACCTTAATACCACACTTGCTTTTATTTATTTTTTGTATAGTTTTGTCTCCTAAAAAGACATTGTTCTTGGTGACTTTAACTAATCCCTTTATCTTTTGCCTTAATTAAGCTTATTTTGTTGTCAACTAAGATGTAATGAGAGTTGGTTAAAGGTTTAGGATGTAATTAAGGTAAAATAATCCTAATTAAGTACAACTAAGCATATTAGGCATGATTTCGGTGAATTTAGGGTTTTATTATATTTTGTTACTTTAGTTTAGTTAATTTAAGTATCCTAAGTGTGTACTTAGAGTTTTCTTCAGGTTTTGAGTCCATTTATAGTTATCGTATTGCGTATACGCTTGGAACCTAGGGCTTTAGGAGATTAGTGTACTTGTTTATACTTAGTGAGTGATTTTCACTACACGATTAGGTTTTGTTATTATTTTAGGGTTTTTAATTGTGACATTAAGGTTTTAAGTAACTTGCTAGCGTCTCATAATTGTTTTGGGTTTTCTCGCGCATTAGGGTTTTATGCATACAATTATGATTTTAGAGTTAAACTTTCTTTAAGGGTTTCAATTTTCTTATTTAGGGTTATTGTCTTGTTAATTAGGGTTTAGTTATCTTTTTTAAGGTTTTTATCATCATATTTTGTAGGGTTCTAGGGATTACCTATTGACTCTCTTGATTGACTTTGAATTTGGGTCCAAAAACTTATAAGGTTCTCAAATTGCCTTAGAGTGTCCATTTCTAGGGTTGATACGTGACAAAGTTGTAGCTACTTAGGTTCTAAGGCGTCACATTAAAAAAAAAAAAATCTTCCTAGAGATTACGGAATCTATCTTCTTTTTTACTCTAATTACTAATTTTTTCACTAAAATTGAACCTCTCTCATTATGAAGTTAAAGACTCTAAACATAAGGAATACAAATACAACAACAACAACAACAAAGAGAAGGAAGAGTAATAGGAATGAAATAAGATGAAAATTAAAAGAAACTAGAGTAGAGGAAGGGGTTTGGTTGGTAACGAAATGGAGGAAGGAGAACAAATGAGTGCTATTTTAGGTTAATGGTACATAGTCCCCGTATGTACCTTAGTACTACACTTGCTTTTATCCATTTTTGATGTTGTTGTGTCTCCTAAAAGGACATTGTCCTTGGTTACTTTAACTAATCCCCTTGTATTTTTCCCTTAATTGAGCTTATATTTTTGTTAATTAAGATGTAATAAGAGTTGGTTAGGGGTTTAGGATGTAATTAAGGTAATTAATCATGATTAAGTACAACTAAGCACATTAGGCATGAGTAAGATGAATTTAGGGTTTGATTATATTTTGTTGCTTCAATTTAGTTGATTTAAGTGTCCTGCGTAGGGTTTTGAGTCTATTTATAGTCATTGTATCGTATATACGTTTGAAACTTAGGTTTTAGGTGATTAGTGTAGTTGTTTATACTAAGTGAGCGATTTTCACTACATAATTAGGTTTTCTTATTCTTTTAGGGTTTTAATTAACTTGCTAGGGTCTCATACTTGTTTTAGGGTTTCTCACATATTAGGGTTTTTAGGATTTTACTAGTACAATTAGGGTTTTAGAGTCAAACTTTCTTTAGGGTTTTCAATCTTCTTATTTAGGGTTTTAGACATGTTAATTAAATTTTGGTTGTCTCATTTATGGTTTTTACCTTCATTTTCTATAAGGTTATAAAGATTATCTACTGACTCTCTTGACCAACTTTGCATTTGAGTTCGAAAACCCATAAGATTTACAGATTGCCTTAGCTTGCTTGTTTTTAAGGTTGATACTTGACAAAGTTATAACTACTTGGGTTTCAGGACATTACATTAAAAAAAAAAGAAAAGAAAATGAAAGACCTCCTTAAGGACCACGAAATCTATCTTCTTTTCTACTCAATTACTGATTTTCTCATCAAAATTTAACATTTATCTCATTATGACGTGAAAGACTCCAAACATAGCACAAATAAACACAACAACAACAAAGTGGAGAAAGAGTAAGAGGAGGGTTTGGTGAGGTTTGTGTTCCCTGTAAAACGTAGGGACACATGTGTAACTCCAATAAAGGAGGAAGATTTTTCTATGTTTTCATTGAGCAATGGTAATTAGGATTTCACTTAGCTTAGGTTTTCTAATAAGTAGGGAATTTAGGCTAATTTGTCGAGGATTTCTTTCTTTTCTTTTTTTTCTTTTTTTTTGCCAGAATTTGATAGGGATTTCATTTCCTTAATTTTTTAACAAATTTATTTATTTATTTTTTTCCCATAATATTCAATCTAGTTTGAATGAAAATTCTCATGAGTTAGCTTTATAAAATTATGTTTACAAATAATGAAATGTATCGAGTAAGGATTGGGTGTAAAGGCAACATCTTCAAACTTTTCTAATAGAGTTAATAGGTATGGTAACAATGGCACTTGAAAGTTTAATTGGTGCTCGAAAAATTTAGGTAATTAATTGTATAATAACTCAAAATTTGGGTACTAAATTTATATTATCCTTATTAAAAATACAGTAATATTGAAAAGATATTATTAGTAAAAAGATACTTGACGATCCATTAAGGTTTCCGGAACAAATTTTTAAGAATAAAAGAAATAAATACTTCCAATAAATTTGGGCGTCCACCAAAACTTTAGGGCTAGGTCCAACGAATTGAGAAAAACTAAAAGGGGAGAGCCTGCGACCGTCTGTCTTTATTTATTTATTTTTTCTCCTCGCCACTATAAAAACTATCTTCCTTCCTTCGAACCTCTAATTAGGCATAAATTTGAACTTCTGTGCGCTTGTTTTTCGTCTTAAACCTAGCTGCTCTTTTAGATCTGATTCCTCATTTCGCATTTCTAGAAAGAGAAAGAGAGAATGGATCCGAATGCGGTGAAATCGACACTCTCTAATTTAGCTTTCGGAAATGTAATGGCTGCTGCTGCTCGTGATTATCAAAAGGTCCAATCCTGTTTTCATTAATTTATTTATTACTTTCTAATGTTATTTGTTGAATATTTGATTTAGTATTATTGGCTGTCTACTAGTAGTAGTGGCCAATGATTATGCTTCTTTCTTAATGAATTAGCTTACTTCGGGTTTCGTCATTGCATGATCGCGTTCTAAAGTTGTTATCTTTAAGGACGAAGTTTGTGAGCGAGGTATGGGGTAAAAGTAGTAGAATTTGGTTAGGAACGTCTGTTTGAGTCATGCTTTTGAACATTGCGATTTGATGCGGAAGAATGGGTATTATAGTAGTGGTACCGTGGAAAAATTGAGTCTCGTCTAGGGTCAGTGCTGGTTTCACATTGATGAATTTATGGTGCAGACTTAAGTTGAACATTGAGGAATTTGGGGTGGGGTGTTTAGCTAATATAGCAGTGAGATTTTGTTTCTGATAATATTATCTACGAATCAGGTATTGTAATGGCTGGCCATGGTACATTAGAAAAAACTTTTTCAGTTGTGTTTGGGGGGACCCTGATGTTGCTTTAGGACACCATTCTTGATACTTGAATTGAAGATCAAGGATGTTTCAGTAACTATAATGTTTGTACTCTGTAAACAAAGTCTTGTGAAGCTCATTCATATTGAAGAGTTCATGCTGGAGAATTAGGTTTTTTTTTTTTTTTTTTGGGCAGAAGCTGGAGGATTAGTTGAATGTCAAGGTTAATTGCAATTGAGGGTTGTTTCATAAGCTGAATTGAGGCCACTTCATGATCATACGAATCCCATGTATCAGACAATTTTGAATACATCATTGTGAGTGAGACACCAGCCTCTCTGCAATATAGGAAAATGAAACTAATGGACCCGGGGTATCTATTTTATTAAGTCTGGGAATGTAGGCTGAGAGAAGAGTTAAGTTCACTGTTGATTGTTGGTAATGTGGCAAGATTCACTTGAAGTTACCTAATGTGCTGTATTGGCAATCCCCCTAAATATATATACCCATACGAATGTATTGAGCATTTATAGACCATAATTGATATCGATCAAGTACTTGATTATACAGGAATTGTTAGCACAAGAGAAGGCACAGACTTCAAGTTCTAATCGGGAGGTTGATCTTGATGAATTGATGGATGTAAGTCCCATTGCTGGACCCTATATTCTTGATATGTGATATATTTACTAAACCAAATGCTTTTTCATCTATTCTGACTTGCTTTAGCCTTTATTAGGACCCAGAACTGGAAAAGTTGCATGCAGAGAGGATTGCGGCCCTTAAGGTTTGTGTCTTGTCAAATATTTGTGAGCTTCGATGACCGTTGTTGATTTTCTTAGTGTCTTGAGTTTATCATGTTTTGTGGACTAGAAAGAAGCTGAAAAGAGACAAGCATTGAAGACACTAGGCCATGGAGAATACAGGGAGATAACTGAGGGTGATTTCTTGGGAGAAGTCACTGGCAGTGAAAAAGTGATCTGTCATTTTTACCATAAGGAGTTTTATCGCTGCAAGTAAGCATCCACTTCATGTGATTTCACAACTCTTTTCCCGTGGCATATTGACCAATCCCTATCCCTTCTCTATGCTATGTGGATGGACATATTTCCCTCACTCATTAGTGGACTATTGCAGGCAAGCTTGTATATGGTACATTCCTATAACATTGCTGGAATTCTGTATGCAGGATCATGGACAAACATTTGAAGTCTCTTGCTCTGAGGCATGTAGATACCAAGTTCATTAAGCTTGATGCAGAGGTTAGTTACAATTTCCTCATTTGATTGCTAGAATGGAATTTTTCTTGCTATTATTGTCAACGGGCAATTGACTTTGGAAATTTGAGATCTTGACTACGATGCAGAATGCGCACTTCTTTGTGACAAAACTAGGAGTAAAAACGTTGCCATGTGTCATCCTTTTCAGGTCATCTCTTTAGTATCCCTATTTCCATGTGGAATTTGCATGCACTTTGTTGACCCTTCATAACAAATTACTCATCTATGGCTATTTAACACCAAAAGATCATTCTGAGTAACATATATGTGGCAGTAACTGATTTAATTGAAGGATCATATGAAGCATTTATGCTAACAATTTTCTGTATCTAAATACAGTAAAGGCATCGCATTCGACAGACTAATTGGTTTCCAAGATTTAGGAGGAAAAGATGATTTCAGCACAAAGATGCTTGAAGTTCTTCTAATAAAGAAAGGTAGTCTGACACTGTTCCTTCCCCTCCACTTGCTTAAACTGTGTTCCTTTATACTTATGCTTGAACCCTGATAAACAAGCATGGGCCAATGTGCTATTTATTTACTAAGATGTTGACTTTCAGGTATCATTAGCGAGAAAAAGGTTGATGAAGATGATGAAGACAGTGTGTGTCCTGAAAGTAGATGCAGAGCTGTGAGATCATCTGTGGCTCCAGATTCTGACTCAGATTGAAACTTGACAGATCAGTTTGATTAGCAATCAGTGCATGCTTGATTATTGGATTGATCATGTTTCATCATCGTTTCAAGTTTTATTCCAAGGACACATTTGTAAGAGGTCAAGCAGAGTGCACACGAGTTCCTAGTAAATTTTGGAACTCCTTCACCAGCTGTCAACGCCTGAGAAATTGGCCTTTGCCATCAATACAGTAGAAAGAGCTATTGCAGTGTGCATTAGTATTAAGTTATTAGAAGAATCTAATGCAGCTTGGCTTGCAGTCTGGTTCAGGAGACGTGATTCATGTTACTTTGATGTTTTGTCAAATGACCATATAATTTCAATTTTTCTGTTGTGTATCTATTAAATCTGTAGAATCCATCTTTATTCATAAAATGTTGCTGATGGTAGAAGGGATCGTATTCCTGTGGCATTGATCTTTGCGTAAATCAGTGCCACTTTCATTTTATTTGCGAAGTGAATTTATCTTATTTGATAAGACAATATAACTAGCAACCACGGAATGATTTTTAAAGCCATGTAGCCATTAACCAATTGCACAACGGATAATGTGACGTTTTTTTTTTTTTTCCCTCTTATTATTATTATTATGCTTTAAGGTAAGCAAAAGTTTTGTGTATAGAATTAATCTTTGTGCTTGGCCGGCTTTTGTCTGCAAATGACTGGGATATGATAGGGCATATCTTTTATCATTGTTTGAGCTAATGCTTAGTAAACCATACATAGTTGACATGACCCGTCATGTTTTTCACAAATTTAAAGAGGTAAATTGCAGAGGCCATCCTTGAACGTTCTCAATTTTATGCCAATTTTTAATTGTATACTCGTATCCGTGTCTTGTCATATTGAGCATCTTGATAAGTTATTGATGTACGGACATCCAACTTTTGAAGTTTTTAGCAGGAGTCACCTGCTTGCTTTTCATGGCTAATGTTTGTTGGAGGTGTCAGTGCGTAAGTACTAGACTATTGTCGGTTGAATCTTCAATTATGAATAGGGGCCGGTGTAATATATCCTAAAACAAGAAAATCATAGAAAGGTATTTGTATAAAGCCTCAGTTTAGCATTGCTACTAGTCCTTAAATCTTTTGGCATTAATAGGTTGTTTCACAAGAGAGAGCTTTTGCTTAGGGCATTTCGTTTAACGAGGGGAAGGAAAAAAAAATAAAAGATACTAGTGTACAACTCTTGAAATCCCAAGTTCAAAATTTGATGGGTAAATATCATATTTGGTATTTGAATTTTATTCATTTTTAGGATTTACCACTTAAAATTTCAAATGATTAATCTACTACCTATTCACTTCTTAAGATTATTTATAGTACCTAATGTAAGTAGTTAATGGTAGAAATGACAAGTTCAACTAATTAACTGTAAAAATTGATAAAATTTAGGTATGAAATCAACACTTTTAAAGTTTATGTAATAAATTGCAAAAATCGTAAAGTTGAAGCTTTAAATATGATATTTACAGAAACTTGATTATCATTTTGAAAAGGATTCACGACTTAAATGGCAATTTCTACTTTTCCCTGCTAGATTCATATCTTCAAATCATGTCCTAAAAATACCTACTTACGACGAAATGAACTCTTTTGACTACCATTACAAAGCGATATGTGTCGTGTACTCGATGTGGGAATTTTTCTTTTTTCTTTTTTCTTTTTTCCTTAAATTTTTAGTTTATATACTTAATATAAATTGCTCAGTAAAAAAAATAAAGTTAATTTTCTTAAAAGTTCTTCGAAAGAAAGAAATTTCTAGTGTCATCACTAACTGAGATTGGAAAAACAAAAGGGTTAAGATTGGATGGGTAGACCAATCTTAACTAGGGTATTTGTCGATTTTGGTGATGAAAGCTTAAAAATGAGAAAAAAGATGAAACGGGATTTTGGAGTTAAGAGTTTGAAGACAATCGGGTATTTCGATCTTGTTATAGCTTTGCCACTATGCTCTCATCCATGTCAAAATTTAATAAGATGGGTGAGGACTAAAGACAGACTATGTTGGCTTTTAGTGAAAATCCTCGGATTCAATCGATTTTATATATTGATTAGAATTATTTTAGTCATGGTCCGTGGCAAAAGCAAAGGAAAATGCTAGATTGGATGAAAGGAAAAATAAGCTTTAGTCTGTTCTTTCGAAAAATATAGATCACGTGAAGCGCATGACAGATCCTACATGCATATGATACTCCAATCCTATCTCCACATCTACAATTATTCTTCCTAGTAATTCTTCTACTCATTCAAGGATTCCGTAAGTAGTTTAAATGGCAAATGACAACCGGTTATTGGCTACTACAGCCTAATAATGAATGGACAACAGTGTCAATATGGGAGGGCAAGACGAAACTAGAGTTCAGAGGTGATGCTCATGTTGATGTGAATACTGCAGAAAAAAGCAAAGGAGTAAAACATAGGATGACATGATCATATCGAGAGTAGAAAGTTCCAAGGGAGAACCACCAAGAATGTCCGCTTCATGAAGAAATGAAGACATAGCAGTACATTTGGATTCACATGTTGCAAGCGAAATTGACTACAGCCCGTGAACTCAATCAATGTGTTATCAAATCCCGTACCACTTTTTCCCAAATTAATTATAGGAATATCAATTTAGGTGTCACATCATTAATCCTCTGATTCAGGAAAAATCAAATGCCTTAGACCTAAGGTACTATAATACTAAATTGGTCTGGTCAGGATAAGATTTGTTCTTAATATGTTCTCTTTTCTCCATCTTTCTCGTCGTTCGGCCTCGGAACTACGTGCTTCCATTAAAAAAAGGAACCTAGTGCGTACGAGGAAAATGCATTTGTTGCATCCATGTTACCTTTTGCTGCTATTATGTTTCAGTGAAGTCCAGCCTATACCGACTTTTGACCCTACAGATGGATTCACTTTGGTACTGCTAACTGAATGGAACTTCGAAATACAAAAACCATATGACAAACCACGAGAGGAGCGCTATAGCTACATTGATGGAGTCAGGAGGTTGTGGGTCTATGCCGATGACAAACCACACCACCCCGATAGCAAGACCATGCCTCGCACTGAGGTTCGCATCAGGGTACATATACGTATACATATACAGTATCCTTGATTTAGAAAACACACGTGCTTGTGCAAAATTTGATGTCTGCTCAAATCTTTAATGCTTACTTATGCCTTACGAATCGTATTTTCGTTGATCTTTGCGTTTGATCCTTTTTTCCTTTGTTGAAGGGTCTTGATTATTCATCAGGAGTCTGGCAATTCGAGGGGCATGGTTTTGTACCAAACGGGACATCTGGTGCTATAATAGTGCAGATCCATGGTGGAGCTCAACATGCCACTACATTGATACTAAGGATTTATGAAGGCGATCTGCATTACTACCTGCGCGATCTTGTGGCTACGGATCTCTATGATAAGTGGTTTAGAGTAAACGTAATCCACGATGTGGATCAAGGGAATATAACGGTTTTCATCGATGGTGAGCAAAAATTAGTTACTGCAGATCGTGGAACAGGGGTCCTATACTTCAAGTGTGGAGTGTATGCAGCACCACCTAATGTAAGCTACTATATGGAATCAAGATGGAAAGACATCAAAATATATAAGAAATGAGTGAGGAAGATGTTAAGAGCTCCTTTGGAGAAAATAATATTAATAGTAGCTCTTAGCGAGGGAATCGCCACTATAGTTTGCTCTTAAGCCTTTAATTGTGTGGTTACTCAGAAATAGAAATTAGCTCAACTCTTTGCTACAAAATCTGAATGAAAACATCTGGGTGTTTTATAAATACCCTTGTCCAAAAAACACGATTTTAGCAGTTCCATAATGGTATCATGACTCAATATCATGATTTAGGGCAAGATATTCTTAGGATTTTTATCTGTCTGATATCAAGTCCTCGTGATAGAAGACTATCCGTAGCATGAACTTATCGGAGCTGCAGTCAATAATGCATCTATGCCGTTAATTAGCAATTGAACCGGCTACTTCCTCACCGCGAATAGCAGAACAAAGTAATTTTGCATGTCCCTAGTCTGTTAAGTTGCAAAAATAATACGTTCTAATACCAGATAGTAGTTAGAGACTTTCATGTAATAATGTTCCAATCGACAATAGTTGCGTTTTCTTGAGAAATTGAAGCCAAGAATTCTTGGCTTTTTTTCATCCATAGAGATTCAGGTGATGGAAAAGAAAAGGCTGTTTTTAGAGTAGGAACCTAAAGCACTAATGCATTAGTCGTGTAAAGAGAAAGGTTCTGTTACAAACTTGAGCTTGAACAGAAGTCGATGCCTTGCCCGATTTAATACCACAGAAAATAAAACAAGTAAGAGATAGATTGGTAAAAGAGGGGTGATGCGCGTTCATCTTTTAGTAATATAATCAGAAAATACACTATTATAAGAAGTTGATTAGTATAAATATATTACCAAAAATGTATACAATCCTACCGCAAAATTATAAAAAAAATACGTTGAGTTTTCGGGTAATACAGAATTTTTGTTTATCAACTCTCGTAAAAGAACTCATCTTTCTGTATAAGAGGAACTAACCTCTCAGCTTTCCGTCTCATTCACTTTCGCAAAAGAATAAAACCCGTAGAGGACCTCTCTGTCGGGCCTTCTAATTGGCAGCATCTACTAGGACTCCCACAGCTCGTATTCTAGAGGAATCCAAGGAAAGAAACATCTTTTATATTATTATTATTATTATTTTTCTCAATCTTAACTGACATCACTCTTTTGTTACCGTAAAGCATGTTGTAAATTCTTGAGGCAAAGGGAAGATTACAAGAACATGTGTAGCGTTTTGTTATTTTATTAAAAACATAAGAACATGTGTAGTGAATGTGTTGCATGCACGTGAAGCGATTCTGATGTGTTGTGTTTGAAAAAGCGTAGTTGTTCTATTTCGTTCGCAAAAACCTACGGGGCTAATCATTTCTGATTAGAGTTTAGTACCATCAGGATTTAATTTACTTTAGGTATTACAATAATAATAATTTACTTGGTTACTTACAATACACTTATATTTGACTTTCTCTTTATATATTTATATATACTAAAAAACTCTCCTTTACTAAGTAGATGATGGGAAGGGGAAATAACCAACTTAAAGAATTATCATCAAACAATCGTTGTTTGCTTTGCAAAATCACTATCTGGAATTTAAGGACAAACAATATGATGGTTTTTACCCCTACAGAACATATCAATATGATGTTTATATTCTAAATATTCATTTTTATTAATTTTGATTGTAGTTATTTTTATTTTTTATTTTTAAATTATAATAGTTATTCGAACTTTTATAGATGTATTATGCAGGCTCTTTAATTATTTTATTTGTAATGTTGATTGATTAAGTGGAATATAATTGTTATGCTTTCTATTTAGTCTTGGAATTTAAATTCAAGTTAAAAGGGAAATGTTAAATTCCTTAATATCGCATTCCACCTTCTAAAATCATATCTAAAGGGAATTAAAGTTGCAATTGTGATCCCATGTATCGATTTATAGGGTTTTGGAGTTGATTCTTAGTTTCTTAAAAAATTAGTTGGAAAACTTGCTACTCAATAAAAAGTAACTCAAATATTATATATTATATGAAATAAAAACTATTGGTTAGAAATCTAGAAAGATTTTAGATTTTAAGTGTTTGATTAATTTTGAATATGGTGTCATTATGTTTGATTATAGTAAGTCTAATATCATAAAGTAAAAGGTTAATCTTTTCGGTTCTCACTATTGTAGAAATGCTATTATATTTTAATATGTAAGCATCAAATATGCTTTATCTTTAGAGCCAATTCTTTTATCTATAAATTGTTTATTTATTTCTTTATTTTTTTTGTTAGTAGGAAAACATTTTTTCCCCTCATTGGAAGGTGAAATTATGTAATTATAAAAATATTCATATTATAATGTATGCTATTCTTTTATTTATATAGTATAAAAGTATATATATTTTTTAGTAGGAAAGTAATGTGATTTGATCAAACAATAGTTTTAGAGGTTTTCTTTACTTATGACAAGAATGAGGAGCACATCCTTTGTTGCAATAAATTCTATGCAATTTCCAATTCAACATTCTATTGCTGATTTGTAATGCTACTTTACATCTATAGATTTTCAATATTTTTCTTTTTCTAATCTTTACATTACCTATTTAATTGGTGTAAATTAGTTTACATAACTTACCATTAAGAGAAAAGAAAAGAGAAAAACGAGTTCTGGGTGTAGGAACCGAGTTTCCCAATGGACCTATTAGGTGGGTTTTGTGTAATTTCCTTAAAACCTAATAAAGTTTTAAGATATCTTACAAGTAATGAGACGGGTATTTGGATTGCCAAACCCACCCTAAACTTGCCCTAATTGCATTCCTACATGTGTGTATACATATATATATATATATATAATTCTTGGCCAAAACTAACTATTTAATTATGTGGTAAGGAAAAACCTATGTGGAATATGAATAGGTTACTGGAATGTAGTTTTTCTTCTTCATTTTTATGGGAGCTTATCTACTAAACCTTTAAAACTTTAAGATATATTGCATAATTAATTTAGAATTGATATATCGTAAAAATAAATATTTTTCTCTCTTTGGGGTGAGATGAATAAATAAATGGACCTTATTTACTGGAGACTGAGATTTGATTATAATTTGAATATAGATATATGTGGAAGGTAAACAGTTGGACGATGACGTTGAAATCATACAGCTAAAATATGGTATAAAACATGCCCAATTATATATATATATATATGTAGAATCCTAATACAGGAAATAATATATTTCATTGATTCTCTCTCCGAGTTTATAAGGAGAAACATCTTATTTCTTATATAGTAAGTTCATGCGTTAAATTTTGAAAGTGAGTTCCCTCCAAAAGGATAATTTAAGCAACTTTCCATAAATATAGACAAAAATATAGCAAGATTGACTTCTCTCTACTATATATAAGTAAACGTGTTAATAAAGTTCTTGAACAAAATTCGCATAATAGTTAGAAAGGACACGCAGACAAGGTATAATACTTTCTCCTTTTTTACTTTGTTTTCTTCTCTTAAAATTTCTTACTACAAGATGGCTGAGATGCTTAAAATAGTACCCTTTAAAATTGACATTTTCTTTCATGTGGTTGTTTTCAATGCCACCTTTAATGATGTAGCTGCCTTTAGTGTCTTCTTTTTCTGGGTTACTTTTGAACGTTTATGTTGCTACCTATTTTAGGTTAAATGTGTTATATTTATTGAACATATGTCAGAGAGATGTATTTTGGACAGCGAGAGAAGCGGGTGAAATTGCTAGTATCAGTAAAGTCCTGTTAGATAACTTGGGAGAGAAGTCACTGTACTGTAATGCCGAAGAATCATATAGCAGATGAGGGGGGCGGGATTTTGGTTGTGACATTAGAAACAAAAAAAAAAAAAAAAGAATCGAATGGAAATCATCCATACGAGATATATACATATATATTTTTAATTCCAATCACTATTTTCGATTATGTCTTATCTAATCACACATTATATTGCATATTGATAAAAAGCAAAAAGCATGGAATCATTATCAAATATTCATCATAAAGTGTCGAAACTCTATATACGTAATTTGTAATTCCGCTGATGACCAAATACCAGCGTTTTATTCTGTAATTTCATAGAACATATTGTAAGACCATGCATGTTATATGTGATAAGTTGAAAGTTTATATCATGTTATTTATGGTTCAAGGTAAATTTGTTAATTCAGATTCGTGTTAGCTTTTTAATTGGATATTCTGTTTGAAGTCTATATGTCTTCATGCCTTGATGTTCCTTTATTTATTTATTCATATTTTAATTAGTTAAGAAGATGGGCCGTGGCAAGTTGCCTCTTGAGTACATGACCAAGGAAAGATCACGGCGAATAACTTACGAGAAAAGGAAGAAAGGCCTGTTGAAAAAAGCCGAAGAGTTTTCAACCTTATGTGGTGTGGGTACTTGCGTGATTATATATGGTCCTGATGGCAGTGATGTGTCAATTGAGCCAACAATTTGGCCTCCTAATCACCAAGATGTAATGCACGTCATCGATCGTTATCAGAGCCAAGGTGCAGACCAACGGACCAAGAAAAACATGAGATTGCTTGAATTTCTTGCGATGCGCAAGAGGAAAGTCGATAATGAATTGGAGAAAGCACGGGTAGCTAGTCTGAAGGCGAAATTTCGCACTACAGATGAGCTCATTGTTAACATCGCGGAAGATCAATGGGGGACAATTCTAGACAAATTGGCTACGAGGCTTGAAGTAGCTAAGATGTTGCTTGCTAAGAAGAAGCAAGAGGCCTTGCAACATAGAATGAAACTTGACATGATGGTGGGTGATTTGTATTATCCAACCCCAAATTATGATCAATACTTGCAAGCACGCGGCATGCTTCGGGAGCAACAAACACCCCTATGTGTGCAACCACTAGACGTAAATCCGCCTCTTCAGCTTCAATACAATCTGACTTCCTACTCGCCGGCTTCACTTGAATTAGTGGAGGACAGTGAATGGAAAGAATTTGGCGTACTACCTAATAGTAACCATCAATCTTATTCTACCAATGGTTTTGCCAGTTTCTACTACTCTCCACTGATGGACATGCCGTCAATGCAAGCCAACAATTTATGTCATGACATGTCTTCTGTCAGTGCGTCAACATCCAACAACAACAACTTCTTCCATCAGAACGTACCGATGGATTATTACCCGTCGGTGAATGGGCCCGTCCATATTGGTCATCGAATTCAGATGCAGGACGATGCGATGATCATGTTCAACCCGTCTAGTTCCTCGATGTTTAATGGTACATATAACGTCTTGCCATCACCAACATATACGCAATATCCTTTTTTGCAGGCTAATGCAAGTACAATGGATGCTTCTGAAGAAAAATAAGTACAATGATCACTTTGGACGCCCTGGAAGATAGAGAGAGAGTATTTGTTGCTACATTTTAATAATTTGGTGATTAATTGTTCAATTCTGCACCAGCTTTTTTGTAACGTTGTTTAATTTCTGATATCTGGATAAATTTTCTCAGGAATATTTGTTCCTCTATTCTCCGCTGTTTGCGGAGTATCTTCAGTTAAAAGGCTTTGAACCTGTTTGTTCTCCATCATGTAACAATTTATTACATTTTTTTTCCCTAATCGTTGCTTATTGAATTAAATTTAACAATTAATTGACAATTCTAAAGGTTTTCATAAAACATTGCCCACAATACAAATCCACCAAGTTTCTTCAACACCACCCCCAACCCACCCCGCGGAAAATCCAACAAGTTAAAAGTTCACATATATTACCCTGCTCATCACATCGTTATCTAATCATCGATCCCGAAGGATGACATATTGTTATCGATCTGGGAGATACTAAACTAGGTGGGAGAGTAGAAGAAGGAATAATGTAATGAACTCCATAAATTGGAATAAGCAAAATTTGAACATAATCAATATATTGTTTATAAAACACAATACATATGTATATATTTGTATATATAATATATTATATAAAATCTACATGTTGAATACACTACACACATATATAGTGAGCCAATAATCTTATATGAATCATATCTTATTCTATCTTATTTGATCACGTAGGTTCTCTGATAGCGGTTGAAGAAGACAAGATAGATTTCACGTAAGACTTTTTTGCTACCCACTCCCATAAGTTAAGATATGAGTAAAATATCTTCGTATCTTTTACCCTCTTTGGAAATTGTACTTATAGGTTCTATAATATAGAATATTCATACGCTAAACATCATTAATATATATAATATAATATAATATAATATAATAAGATAAGTTAACTTAAATGTAAAGTTAGACTTGAGTAAGGGTTGGTTTCGAATAATAAACCAGCTCAACTTGACCTGATTTGGTCCAGTGAATCGTTGAGCTTTAAACGCCTAGGCGATTTGCTTGGGTGGAACCTTCTAAACCGGCGGGTCGGCTTGGCCGATTTATCCCTTAAAAAAAAAAAGAAAGAGAAAGAGAAAAAAGAGACCACTAAGTCGAAAAAAATAATTGAATAATATCCAATAAATCATTGCATATTAAAGTTATTTTATTTGAGATGGCGATGAATAATTTTTTTTAAAAATAATATCATCAAACTAAAAATAGATGATTAATCATAAGTTAATTATATTTTAACGATAGATGGAAAATTCAATTTCAATTAATATAAGTTCTTTTTGTAAAACTCATCAAATATTAAGGATTTGAATATGAGGAAAAAATAAAATTTGAGAAAAAAAGTAAAATAATTGGAATCACATTAAGTTGGAAATTAATAAAAAATTATAAATTATTAATGGATTAGTACACTAAAAAAAAGAAAAAGGAGATCACATTATTAAAAATTATTAATGTATATATAAAAAAGAAATTAATAAAATAAAAAAAATTAATATTAAAAAAACTGGTTTAAGAGTCTTAAATCGGCTCTTAAATCGTCAAAACTAGTGAATCGACTCAGAATCATCAGCTCACGGACCGGTCACAATTTACTGTATTATCAACTCGTAACAATGATTTAAGGCCAGTTCTGAACCGATTGAGCTCGATCCTTTGGTATGCATAAAGCAGCTCCATTCTTCTAAAAGGAGAAGAAAAAGCATAAATAGCCCATGCCTATCTATTAGAAATCCTAATACAAAGTTGAATTTGATTTAATTCACTATAGTTGGTATAGTTTTAGCCAGAATCACATCCGAAGCAGGGGATAACTTTATGGTTGTATAAACAATTATCCTCAATGGTGGGATGATTTCTGCATCTGATTGTGTTTGTATGAAGAACAAGATAAAAAGATGAGACATCCTCTGAGTGATATGGTTTCACAAGAATACACCTATCCATGGTTGCAAATCTATTCATACTAGAAAGGAAAAAAAAGTTATATTTGCTTGTAATCTTGTGATAATATTGCATGATAAATTAATTATTTTATGAAAGTATCATATGATAAATTGATTAACGTACATGTTACAATATTATGGAAATATTAATGGGTTGTAAAGAAATTTAAAATTTTGATAATCATAAAACTACAATAAGAAAATTTACAAGTTTTACATATTATTTTATATTTTATAGGTTCTATACTATAAAGTACGACTTTTAGGATGATTCATCAATGTTACACGATAGGTTACGACTTAAAACCTTAAGAATGAGTACCTATCAAGTATGACATGAGTTAGATCTCATATATTTATCATGTACCAGCTTTTCTTGGTATAATATTACATTAAATAATATACAATATAACATTATTTACATTACATATAATAACATAATGATCGTACAGTATGCTATGACGTCTACATCATAAAAAATATATCTATATCATAAGATTATGTGACATGTATATAATGTAATCTATACGTCATCATATTGCTTGAAATGACTATATATAAAGCGCTCCATAACATGGCAGTGGGCAACGGAATTGCTTGCTTGTGCTAGAAAAAGCTAGTTAATTAACTTCATTTAAGGCAAATATAAGTTAATTAGATTTTCATAGGAAAAAATGACCTCTAAGTAAAAAGTGAAATAGAAAATCTACTTTATTTTGTCCGATCCCAAATCTTATACGGTCGAATAACAAATTAGGATAACTTCAAAACCACTATATAAATTTTATGTGCTTTTCAAATTCACACCCGGAAATTGAAGTTTTAAATATCATAACTAATTAAACTTTCATTTGTAATTTGATATTTGAAGTTTAAGGTTACTAAATAACTTATATTGAATTTAATTTTTACTTGTCAAATATATTATCTTTATCATTTTTAAGAACATGATGTGGTAAATCATTTCTTAGAGGACAAATGTAAGTTAGGTAGAAATTTTGATAAGCAAAATTTAATTAGGTATGATATTTTGTAACCTCAAAGTTTGGATACAAAATTGAAAAACACTTAAAAATTTAGGTAATGATTTTAATCTTATCCTAATAAAAAGTTAAATATGTAGATAATTTGAGGAATGCTATAGAAAAGCTAAAGGGGTAAAGGAAAGTAATTTAATTTATGATGATTGCTTTTTACATTAGTATTGTATTTGAAAAGAATGTTATACTGAAATCTCAATCATGTAAGATACCATATATGGCTTTATGCGTTAATAATATATATAGAAGATGAATATTAAGAAAATAAATGTGAGTCTATTAAATTTAAATAGTAGACTCTTAATTTATTTTTAATACTAAACATGGAAGAACATACTTAAACAATTGGAATCTTAAATTAGAGAAAAACAAACAAGCAAAAGTGTTGTGCTATTGCTTCCAAAATAGAATACCCGACAAGAATATTCAACCGAGCAGTTATTGGCGTTCTAGTGATGCATTGTCCTTATTTGCTGGACGAGATAACCTAGGGTAACAATAAGAAACAGCATTGGGCAAGTTATCAATCTAATGTGCAGTGCTGAAAGAAATCACGTCTTTAAGATGTCAAATTTTATGGGAGAAAGGGTAAAGTCATATCATGACTTGAACTAGTTGCAAAAACTTCTTTATCTTCTTCGTTTTTTATTTTGTGCTGTGAAATATATATTTTTAGAAATATATCCAAAACGATAATTCGATGGGAGCTACTTGAGGACAGCGTTGGCCACACTATTTGAATAAAATTATATTGAGAAATAGATCCGTAGCATTATATTCTGTGACTGGACTTTGGGGAGAAAGATCTCCCTTTCATAAAAGAAAAAAAACTCAAAAAGCAACCTGGTTCCTATATATTATTACAAACATATCTTTGCTGACATTAAAAGGAAAGGATAAATGGAAAATTTACTATCTAAACTTTTACGAAATGTTAAAAATACTATTTAAACTTTTAAAACACCAATTTTATACCTAAATAAAGTTTTTGTAGGTATTTTCACAATCTTTGTTAACACCATTAATGATCATTTGATAAGTTGGCTTGATGAACATATCAGAATGCAACACGTGTCCATTAACATTATTTTATGCTACCTAGGTGCCACATGGGCAAAACAAAAGGACAAAAAAGAAAAAGAAAAAGATATAGAAGAGAAAACAGAAGCAACATTGCAGCTTTGTCCATCTAAACATCAAATCCTTAACTTTTACTCTATCATTCCCAAACCCTAACTTTTACCCTCTTTTCCCAAAAAGCAAAATCTAGGCTTCAAAATTTCGAAATCCTAACCTAACAATATCAATTGGTGATGGAGAAGTCATCAAACAGATCTATAGCTTTAATATCGCAGTCATCAATGAACAGTTGTGAGCTTGTCTTTTGTAGATGTGGATTGAAGGCAAGGATTTCAATTGTGAAGATGGAGACCAATAGTTGAAGACTCGTTATAGGGGCAAGGGTTTCGATCTCCTTTGGTTAGGTTTTCTTAATTGCCTTTTGATTTGGATTAGAAATGCTAGGGTTTGTTAGAGTTAAGTGGTTTGACTAAGGAGGTAATATTGATTTGGGAAATGTTGGGGTTTTGCTTTTTGTTTTGTTTTGATTGTAATTCTTTTTAATTTTTTTTTTGTTTGCTTTGTCTATGTGGCATCTAAGTGGTATAAAATAATGTTAATAGACACATGCCACATTTTGAAATGTCCATTACGCCAACTTAGCAAATTGTCATTAACAAAGTAATAAAATTGTCAATAAAAACTTTATTTAGGTATGAAATTGGTGTTTCAAAATTTTAGGTAGTTTTTTTCTTGCCATTTGGTAAAAGTTTGGATAGTAAATTTGCTATTTATCCAAAAGAAAAAGAAAACTTTAGAAAAGGGTTAAATTCTAAAGTATCAAACCACTAATTTAATAGGAATTCCATTTGCTTAATAAGTAGAATAAGACATTGCGTAGTGTTCCAATAGGTAATCTTAAATTACTTATTAAAAAATCGAAAAGGAGAAAAAGATTTATATTTTTCAATAATGATTATATTTAGGATGTAAAAGAGACAAATCCACTCATACGATTTTTATTCAATATTTACTTTAACTAGATTAGACAACAATTGATGTAGGTTTGAGCTTGATTCACTTAAGTAGGTTGTTGAGTTGAGTTTGAAATTAATGATATTTATTTAGACTAACTTTTGAGTCTAATTAAGCTATAATCAAGCTCAAAAGTTACCTAAGTTCACCCTAAATTTAGATATCAATATTATTTTAGTCAAAACAATGCTATCTTCTTCTAGACAAATTGGCCCAAATGACGTTAACTCGACCACTTTGAGTTAAGTCTAAGCTTAAAATGATAAACTCGATTGAGTTGAAGCTATACTTAGATTTAAGTAGACATTGAGTTCTAAAATTTCACATTGATTTCTAAAATTTCAAATTGAGTTCAAGTTGGATTTGAACTCAAAGTCAATATTGTGCTATCTCAATTTATCTCGTTTACAACCTAAATTATGCGATAGAAGAGAGTTAATGTTTCATTCTGGAAAATTTTGACTTTAAGATGCGGTAAAATACTTGTAAATTGTGAGAGCATCTATGTGGTTATGGGTGAGTGGATGTCAAATTACCTTTCCTCCTATCATTCGTTTTTGTAACAATTTAATATAAGATTACATCTTCTCAAAATATTTCATTTTGGAAGGACTTTGATGTTGACTTAGCACGGTCTACATTTACAATTCGACTTGGCAATATAAATCCAATCAAAACAGGACAATTTTGTCACAGACAACATGCTTTAGAATCCAACCATGCCTACAAATGGTGGCTTTGTTATGCTAGCTCTTTATACGAAAACAGAAAATGAAGATTTCTTACAATAGTCTTATATTTTATTCTGTCATCCTAGTTTCAAGGAAGTACTTCAATTCTTTATGTAGGGTTGATATAACATATGGCTCTAATACCAAATGAGCTCATTCATCAAGATTCAGAGTTTTCTTTTGGTATAGTGCGTTGTCTTATAAGATCGATCAGGGATTGGTTACCTTGCTTTGGGTTAGTACCTCGTACGTTCGGGTTTTAGGTTGATATACCTAAAATCATAAATGAGAAGAATACTAATAGTATCTCCATTATCTTAGGCCTTACCACAGTTTAATTACACCTCAATATGCTCCCCTTTAGCTTTCAAATGGTACCTTACAAGGACATGTCTTTTAGCCTACTATAACATTGATACTACTAGCATCCTCTGTGTCCATACGATTCATTTTTGATATATAGGATCTTTATATGAGGTAAGTATAGAGCATACTTTGAACCTTGGGAAATAAACTAGGAGGCCAAGTAATTTCTTTTTATAGGTTTAGGAGAGAAAGAGAAGGATTTAAGAAAACCATAGATATCAAACACAAAGATATATTAAACTAAGCAAACCATTTTGTCCTTCCAATTACAATGCCGATGCCTTATATAGGTGTTTTACAGATGAAAAAGATGAATGACCTAAAGTTTGTAGCCAACAACTTAAAAAGTCTTACAGTAACAACTCATGATCGTCTTATGACTAATAATTGCTACAGTACCTAAAAACGATAAAGGCTAGTACAATAATGCTTCACCCATGACTAAATAATTATTATAATTGACAAAATTTTGGGACCTACCTCATTTGGTGCCCTTTAATTAATACTGCATGTTACTGGTTCATGTAATGGTGACATATTGACATCATCAGGGTAGTTAGGTTCTTCGCTGTATCCTACTAACATGGCTTCTTCTTCCCTTTTATCAATTTCTCTTTATCTCAAAGCTTCTTAAATAGTAGGCATCGTGGTCTGATAATCACCATTGTAATCTTATGGTACTTCTGCTTTGAATGGTCCTGGCCAGATTTCCTGAGGAATGACTTGGTTGATCAAACATAATCTCTTTTGCATTTCCCTATATCTTCTATCATCCTCTCATATGTCTCCTTCAAATCCTTCAGCAAAATTGCATAACCTTAATGGATAATATCTTCTGTGTTGATGTTTTATCTACTGTTGCCTGAACTCTATAATTACCTTGAACTTAAAAGGATTTCCTCTTGGATACTTTTGATTCAGATGATTATACCAAGATTCAAGAATTTGTTCCCATATGGGAAGAGTCCTAAACCATTCCATTAACTGGGTTAAGTTAATCAAATGCTTTGATCTTAGATTTGCTTAAATGGCCCTTAAATACAGTAAAGCTTCATGAATTAAAATCTGTATAGCAATGGTGTAATGATGCAAGAGATACCAGTAAAACCACTTTAAGTCTTCTGGAAATTTGGATTCATGGAATCTCTAAATATAGGGATGAATAAATGGATAGTAAGGATGTAATCTAAATGGATTCAGGTTTAAGACTGCATGCTTTCTGAATATCTTGATATGGTAGTCCCATATCTTGGATTTGCTTTCTTCTTTGAAATTTCCTATTGAGACTAGTTCTCCTAATTCTCTTAGACCATGGCTAATGAATGACTCTGAATCATACCAGGCTAATGAACCTCCATATTGAATCATGCCAATGAGGTTAGATGCACGAATATCACCTAAAATAGGTGATCTTATGCTTTCAATCCTAGCTTTTCCAATTTCTTCCTATAGTCTGGATAGGAAGTCTGCAACATGGTTTTTCTTTCTTGAAATGTGTTTGACTTCATAAGAATACCTGGAAAACCATTCTTGCCATTGTAGTAGTTGTGGATGTGGAACTGTCTTCTATTTGAACTTCAACATATTAGGAAATGAACTCATGTCCATTTTAATTTGGAAGTGTGTTCCTATGAGATGATATTCAAACTTTTGAATACCATATTTGATTGCTAGGGTTTCTTTGAATGTTGAGTGGTAATGGATTTCTAAATCCTTAAATTTGCCACTCATGTATCTACAGATTTGTCTTCCTTTTTCTCCTTGCTCTATAAGTATTGCTCCCAAATACTTGTCACTAGCATCTATCTGCAAAATAAGTTGTCCTCCTGATGGAATTTTGAGTGGTAGAAGTTTTTGTAATTCTTGCTTTAAGAACTTGACTTCATGGGATTTCTTCTCTTTTTATGGTGGATGTTCCTTTTTTAGCATTTGAGATAAAACAGATGTATACTTAGAGATTTGAGGGATAAAATCTCTAAGATAGTTGACTATTCCTAGGAATTGTTGTATTTGCTTGGTATTGAAGTTTTTGTTTAGGAATTTAAAAAATTCTTTGGCAATGTTGGGCTTTGGTTGATAACATCTATCCTTGATCTTCATTCCTAAGAATTCCATTTCAGTTTGAGCTACCTTCATCTTCTTTTGTAATAGCATAACTCCATATGTTATCACAAGTTCATAAAACTATTGT
The DNA here is from genome assembly GCA_024138005.1 of Lumnitzera racemosa. Taxonomy (NCBI): domain Eukaryota; kingdom Viridiplantae; phylum Streptophyta; class Magnoliopsida; order Myrtales; family Combretaceae; genus Lumnitzera; species Lumnitzera racemosa. The sequence continues at coordinate 58,034,507 of JAMXBC010000012.1, forward strand.
AAGAGTCTTGCATATGATTGCTCATCTTTACTAAATAGAAGGCTATCATCTATGTAGATGATAGCATTGTTTAAAATAGGTTTGAAAATTTTTATCATTTCCTTCTAGAATAGTGATGGTGCTGTTTTCAATCCAAATGGTAGTACCTTCCACTAATAATGGTGATTTGGAATGCAGAACCTTATTTTGTCCCTATCGTCAGGATGAATTCTTAACTGCCAAAATCCAACTTTGACATTGAACTTTGTAAACATTTTAGCTTTTGTAATGTTTTGGAATAGAGTATTCTTGTTAGGAATTGGAAACTTATCATCCTGTACAAAATAGTTAAGAGGTTGGAAATTGATAACAAGTCTTAATTTCCCTCTAACTTGTTCAGCTCTCTTGTTAACATAGAATGCCTCAAATTCCCATTATGAATCTAATGTTTCAATCAATCCTTGTCTCAATAATGTACTGCATTCTTCATCAGCCAATCTTGCATGTTCAAGATTCATTCTTGAATGGATGGCCTTAGTAGGATTGATATCTTCATTTTGTTTAAAAGGAATCCTTACAAAAAATTCTTTATTTTGCCAAAGTAGATGATCACTTTTGTTGAGGAATTTAGTACAGTTATCTGTGCAAGCATTAACTTTGATCTTGCTTACTATGTCTTCTATATTGATTTCTTCTATGGAATAGAATCTTGAAAGTTCAGTGTAAGGCTTGTAGTATTTCTTGAACCTAATGCCTTTTGGGTATATCTTCATCTTAGATAGCTTGGATAATATATCCTAGCTAACAACAATGTCTTTATTAGACAATGGAGATCCAAGGACTAGAGTGATGATACTGCATCCAAGAAAGAATTATACTTTTATGGTTTTACTCTTGAGATGAATATGGAAATTCTCATTGGATACTATAATGAAAGTTTTAGTGTGTGGGATCTAAAGATTTTCAAGGAGTATTTGAGGATCTATAATACTTTCAGTTGCTCCAGTATCAATGAAAGCAATGACAAGAATAGGCTTAGTATATTTGCTAACAAGGATCTAGATCGGGACATGAGGTGTATTAATGCTCATGATTTGGTTAGCAATGCTTGGTTGACTTTCTTGTATTAAGAAAGATTCATCTTCTGAATCTTTCCATTCATCTTCATGAGTGAATGTTTGAAGAGAAAACAATGTCTTTTTTTATGGTGAGTCTTCTTTTGAGAACAGAGACTCTAGGTCATCATTTTCTCCAATTTTAATTCTAGCTTTCTGGACAATTTGTTGGATCATCTTTTGTGATGCTTTCTGAGGACATTGCTTTGAATAATGCCCAGTTTTATTACATATGAAACAGTGGGTAGATTTCTTGTCCATCCTTCCTTTCTTTCTAAAGTACCTCCATTTTTAGGTTCTGAAGTTTCTCTTGGGTTTTTGGAAGGATCTTTTCCTTGATTTGGCTTTGAGATACTTCCTTTTCTTCTTGGGGCTACAGATACATGCCTTGTCTGGATTCCTACATTTGGTGTAGAAATTTTCCTTATTATACATTTCATCAAAGACATGGCTTCTACGGATATAATCCTTAGTGACTTTCCTTTTGTCACACATATCTTCAATGATGATGTGAAGTATCTGCTGAATTTCACCAACTGAGATATTAATTACCTTTTGATTTTTCAGTTGAAGCTATCTCTCAATTCTTCTTACTAATGGCAATGGAATAGATGAAAGGAATACTTGTTTAAGGTTAATATCAGCTCCAAGTTGATAAAAGAGCTGAACCATTTTTTTGAAATGTTTGTCTAAGTCTTTCTTCTTATAAGAAAAACATTTCCTCTCATGAAATTCCTTTCTCTTAATTTCCTTTGCGTCTTCAGGATTGACAATAAAGAATTGATGGATGATGTGTATGGCTTCATTGAAGTTGGTCAAGATCAAGTAATATACTTGATCTTGTTTAGATGCTGAGTTCCACCAATCCTTAAGTATTCCAGTAGGCTTACTAACAAATTCAGTTAGTATCTCACTATGTGATGGATGTGATAAAAACCTTGTGGACATCCATGCATGAAAATTCCTAAAGTCTTTCTAGTCATCTAGCATATGGAACATCATCAACTATTACCATTGGATTGAGGCCTCTTTCTTGAAGATGATGAAGCTCCCATAACTTGATCGGAGTCTGATCCAGTACTATTACTTCTACCATCAGTATTGCTTTGGATGGTGGTTCAAAAGTAGTACTCTCTTCAATTGACCAGTATTTTAATGAGTCTGATTCTATAACAGAATCAAAGCTGTTGACTTCATCCTTTTCAATTAGTTCTTCTTTTAAACTACTGGTAATACTATCCTCTATGGTAACCTCCTTAGAAGAGTTGGATTCTTCTTCTTGGGGATTCTCAACCTTAGCAATTTTCAGGAGTGTTTAGTGATGATATGCCTCAAGGAATGCTTTGATTGGTTCTTCTTATTGGCATTTTACCATGCATATTTTTGACTTAGAGACATCTTCTTCAAATTCATCATCACCATCTCTTAAGTCTTTATAAAGGTCTTGTACATGAGCTATTGAGGCCTCTTTTGTTTTCACCTTCTTTTTCCTTAACTCCTCAATCTATTTGGCCTACTCTTATAGTTCAAACAGAGTCTTTTTGGTTGGTTGCTAGGGTTTTATGAAGAGTATTGATATCTTCCTTGGCTTGAGGGTGTTAGAGAAAATGTCTGATCCCGTTGTAGATGGAACATAGGATGTTCCTCTCTCTTTTGCTTCGAGCATGGCTATTTGGTTTTTTAGCTTTTTGATTTCTCACTCCTTTTGCTCTACATAGTCTTGAAGACTCATACCTAATTGTGGTATGGACTTCTTTACTTCTTCAATTCTCTTTGAAGGAGTGAAATCAACCTTGTCTCATCATCTACTTTTTTCTCAACAATAGACAACCTTTGTTGGATATTTCCTATGTTAGAATCTATCCAAGTGAGAAACTTGTTTTGAGCCTTTGCATTATCTGTATGCCAATCAAGTACAGCTTCTACTACACTACTCTTCTTTTGATTCCCCAATGCATCACACTCCATAGGGTTTGATACCTTTAGAGAGTGTCTGTAATTATCTACAGTGTATTCCTCATAAGGTGGGAATTCGCTTTCATCCTTTTGGGGTTACATCATAAGAGAAGGTTCACACTTAACATGAGTTGAGTGTATCAGAGTTTAGTCTTATAGCAATGCTTCTTCTAGCATGGTTTGTTTGATATTTGACAAAGAGTCATCATCTTTATTATTGTCTTCTTATTGTGAGACTATTTGCGCTTCGTTTGTTCTCTTCTTTGGTGAAAGTTGCTCCTTTAGAACCTGTTTGGATGAATGAGTCATCTGTTGCTCATGTTTCTTTTTGCTTAATGGCTTCGGAGTGTAATTTACCTCTCCTCTCCAAGGATCAATCTTAATTTCCACTTGGTTGAGTCTATTGTATATTTGGAATAGTGAATTAGGTTTTATATCCTATTGGGTCATGTTATAGAAATGATTTCCATAACCCACATTGAGAGACTCTTGTATTTGCTCATTTTGGTTAAACTGATAGTCCTGATTTTGTGGTAGAGTAAATTTCCAGCTTAGTTTACTTCTTGGTGATGAATTTTCCTAGTTTGAGGATGGTCCATAACGAACCATATATTGCCATTTCTCATAGTCTTCTCTTAGTGGTCTAATACTAAGATCTCCATCCTTGTACCTCCTAAAGTAAGAATTTGAACTCCTTTTCTTTGATTTTGGAGGTTCCTTAGGAAAATGTCTTTTAACGTAACAGTCATCACCTGGTAGTTCTCATCAAAGTAACAATGACCGTTGAATGGGTCCCTAAAGAAATGAGTTGGTTTTCCTTGATTGTCATAGTGTTTGACAAACTGCTGGAATCTCTTATCTAGCTTTGACCTTTAGTAAATGTTTGATGGCTGAATCACCATCATTGTTGGGAATGTAGAGGAACAAGCCTTTTGTTCCTCTGGCTGCTTTTGGAAGTGGATCACAATAGATCCGTCTTGCTTTTTGATAAACATGGGATCGGATGATTGTATTGGGATAGTGTTATGATGTTGCTTCTCATAACTTGTCATTGATTGGGTTGGCAAGATCTTTAATAGATCTATTCTAGACATTTGCTTCGATGCATGTACTACTGTGGGAGTTTTGCTACAGTTCATGGAGATGATCAAGGTTTCACTTCCTTTTCCTGGCAGCGATAAATCTAGGGAGTGATTTTGAACTCTATAGACCATTCGCTAGTAGAGTGTAAAGCGAGGGCAAGTCTAATCGCTCCATAGTATATGTGAGTGTAACCTTGAGATAACCATAACCTAGGGAATTATGGTGGTATGTGTAAGGTTACAAACTGCTCTTCTTAAGAAGCTCTAATTGGACACTGATCAAACTTTGAGGATTGTATGTACTCTTTTACTTGCTTGGAGGTTGGACTAATAAGTGACTTGAGAAAGGATCTTTGAGGTCTAGCAAAAGTTGAATATGGATTTACAAGTGGCAAAGAGGTTCCATCTATTTTTTCTTGTTCATCTAGATAGGATACTTCATAGAGGTAATCTATCTTGTTGGAATGACTTCTATTTAAGGTTGTAGTATCTAAGTTGGAGGTGGCTTCAGGTGGAGTAATAGTAGGTAATGTGGACATAATGTGTGTGTGTCTCGGAACTTTCCATAATCAATTAACTCTCTCCCCCTTTTCTAAAAGAAAGATATTACTCACTCTGATACCAAATGATGACGAGAACATTGTGGGTGTATGCTGATGACAAGCCGCAGAATCCCAACAGCCATACACAACCACGCACCGAAGTTCGCATTAAGGCAAGGAATTAGACCAATTCTAAACAGGCAAATGTTAAAGAAAGCATCCATTTATTTTTTCGTGAAGCATATAATCAGTCTGAGAAAAGTGAAAAGTTTTTTCTTTTCTTTTTTTTCTTTTTAACTCGGTAAAATAGTGCTCTGAAGCATTTGTTAACAGAACCTGTCTTAAAATTAATAGCGTATGTGTGGAGAAAAAAAAAATGAAAGTGAATATATAGCATAGGATGGGCCTTTTAAGTTTAGATTTTTATTTTATTATTAAGTGAAATCTTATTTAACTTTTGTTTTGCAGGGTTTAGACTATTCATCTGGAGTTTGGCAATTTGAAGGATATGGTTTTGTTCGACACGGAACATTAGGTGCTACGATTGCACAAATACACGGAGGAACATATGGTGCCTCAACCATTATATTGAGAATATATGATGGTGATCTGAGGTATTATAGTGGAGATTTAATTGCAAGAGACATGTACGATAAGTGGTTCAGACTCAATGTAATCCATGACGTTGATGGGGGCAAGGTGACCGTCTTCCTCGATGGAAAGCAAGTGTTTCAAGTGAAAGACCGAGGACCTGGTGACTTCTACTTTAAATGTGGAGTCTAAGCTGTACCAAAGAATTTCAGTCATTGCATGGAATCAAGGTGGAGAGACACCAAGATTTTCAAGAAATGAAGGTCAACTGATATGGCTTTGCTGTGATATGCCCCGAGTCTGTGTGTACTATATAATTTAGCTAGACATTGGTGTTGGAGTAAAACTTCTCAATATGAATGCATGGCATATTTTAATTATGAATTGATTCATCTTACAAATGTGGAATGCTAAATATATCTAATATTCAACAATCTGAAAGGAAAAACGGAAAAAAAAAAAAAACAGAAAAGAAAAGCTTTGAACTCTGTTTGTGTCAGGCAAAAAAAGTTAAAGACTTTGTAGTGACATTGTATAATTGCTTATTATGGTATAAGCATAAAATTTGCTCAATCGAAAAAATCAATTAATTAAGAAGATGAAGTGCGTTTGACATCATAAGGGTTTTTCTTTTCAATAATATTTCTCGACATTCACACCCTAAAACAGGATCTTAAATAGCTAAGCTAAATATAGCAATAATCACATGCAATACAACATACAAATAGACAATTTAATGGCTAATAAGACTTTGACACCTAAGCAATTATTAAAAATATAATAGTACTTGGTTTAATTAATTCCCTTTGCCTCTCTTAAACTAAGTCTTCAAACTTTACTATGCCAAACGTCCTTTTTAGCTTCAAGAACACATATTCCTTTAGTGGTTCTGTAAAGATGTCTACAACTTGCTTTTTAGATGAGCAAAATTCAATCATAATCTTGTTGTCCTTCACAAGTCTCGGATGTAATGGTACTTGATATCAATGTGTTTGCTACAACCACGAAACACTAGATTTCTTATCAAAGCAATTGTTGATTTGTTATCACAAGTAGGTTTAGCTTATTGATTATTTTTCTCAATCAAACTGCCTATGTAGCACATCTTATTATTATATATTTTGCCTCTATTGTTGAGAGAGCCATCACCTATTGCTTTTTAGATGATTAAGAAAAAACTATAGTCCCAAGAAGAAAAACAAAACCAGAAGTATAAGCTCCACAATATCAATACAAAAATAATAAATCCCATCACTAAGCATACCTTTGATGTATCTCATGATATGTTTAGCTACATGCTAATAAAATTGACATGAAACCTCCATAAATCTGCTAATAATGCTAACATTAAACATAATATCTAGTCTTGTAGCTATCAAGTACCATAAGGTTCCAACCAACCTTTTGTAATTAGTTGCATGAACCAAGTAACCATCACCATCTCTAACTAGTTTCAATCTCTCTTCATCTAGAGTTAAGATCGGATCACATGAGTTTATCCTACACCTCTTCAATGCATCACTTGCATACTTCTTTTAAGTAAAAGGGGTCCCATAATCTATCTATTTCACCTTAAGGAAGAAAGACATCAAACCCATAGCTCTTATCTCAAACTCAACAATCATAGAAAAGTAGAATTATTGCTTATGAAAATTAACTCATCAACATATATGCACATAATGATAATATTACCTTGCAAATTTGATTTAACATATAAAGTATGCTCATACTAACATCTCTAAAACCATGATCAACAAAATAAGAATCAATCCTAGTATACCATGCTTTAGGAGCCTACTTCAAAGCATACAAGGCCTTTCTTAATCTGTAAATCCTATCTTCTTCTCCTTTCTTCACATAGCCAGGAGTTTGTTTAGCATACACCTCTTTCTTAAGTATTCCATTCAAATATGACGACTTTATATCCAATGAAAAAATTTCCAACTATTTTGAGCAACAATTGAATTAAGCATTCTAATAGTATTAAGTCTAGCAAAAGGAGCAGAAACCTCAAAACAGTTTGTTAGATCTCTCTCTTGGATTTTGATGATAATAAAACGAGAAGAACACTAATGTATTAACAAGTATACAAGTATTTAGAACGCTTAAAATTGCAAATTGAGGTGCATTTAGACACTTATTTAGAAAGTTTGAAATGATTGAAAAAGAGACTAGTTTGAAAATCTTTAGAAAGTGTTTCAGAAGTTTTTATAAGAAGAATTGGTGCAGCACTTAAGAAATTTGTTTAGAGACTTCAGAAAAAAGAAAATTGTTACTCTTCAAAAGGTTATTTAGAAAGTTGGTTTGAAAAAGTAACATAGCAAATTAATTTATATTAGATTCAAATTAAACAAAGCTTAGCTCTACTAGATTGGGTATATTAAGGAGATACACTTAATCCTGTTTTACTCAAAATATAATTAGGATCCTTGGGGATTATTTTTGAGAGAATTTATTTTTGATAAATCAAGGTATGCACAAATACGAATAAGGGTAAGGTCGATTCGGATTTTGTGGAATTTCAAAATTTTGAATATAAAGCTTATCTAGAAGTTTCTAATAAAATATGTCTCTTTAAATTCAAATTAGAAGCTTATTTGGTGGTTACAAATTAATGAATATCTGATCGAAACAAGATAAGAAGAGTTGCTTTTGAATTTCAAAATGTCGAGATTTTCTCAAAATATCTAAGGATTATCTTTAATAAATAATTCTTAGATAAATATGAAAGTAAAGATAATCTTCAAAAATTTAACCGTTAGAAGATCTCAATATAAAAAGAGAGAGGATTTAAAACATCATTGGCAACTCTAAAGAAAAAAATTTGTTACATAAAAAAATCGTAATCAAATTCAATCTTCTAAAATGTCGTATAAAATCCTTTAAATATTTCTTCAGAAAGTTGTACCGAAGTAAACAATATAACAATCTTCATTTTTCTTTAAAGTGAAATTAATTGAGATTTATACTTTTGTTTTCACTTGTAATTTGTAATTCTTATTTGTTGTTTGAGTATTAAAGATAAGTACATTTATACTTTGTAGATCTATATTAGCCTAGATTGTAGAAAGGTTAAACAGACAAAGCAGAGTGTTGTGAAATCCATGAGTGACAAAAGTTTGTAATCTTTTATGATTTGATTTAGTAGATCAAGTGGAATGGCATTAGTGAAGTAGACTAGGTCCCCAGCAGTGGAGCTAGAAGAAAGTGATAGGCAGAAAGCCGAAGCTTTATAAAATCTCGGCCTAATTTTCTCCTTTCTTACACTTTTTTAATTTACCTTATTAATTGTTGTATGCTAAATTATTAAAATGTCACTGTTCACTAATATAAGTTGTTAAGAGGGGTAATTTTATTATATCGAAAATGTTTTCATAAAGTTTAAGGATATCAATTTACCCCCACTCTTGATATCTTATATGAGACTAACACAGTTAATACTTGGCTTTTACTTGTATTGCTTTTTAACCAAACATGCTTTGAAACAATCTACCTCTCCATTATACTTATACTTAGTCTTATACACTCATTTAACACCAATAAGCTTCTTATCTTAAGATGTTTCGTAAGCTCCTAAGTTCCATTCTTTTAATAGAATGGATTTTATCATTCATTACTTTTACCCAACAACTATGACTAGCAGCTTCCTCCAACAACAACATATCACAATCTATAAACAACGCATAATGTACCACATCATCAAAAGAACTACTTACATTACTAACTACATAATCCCCCAAATAACAAGGCATCGTATGTTGTCTCTATAGTCGATTAGAAGATTCCTTAAGTGTAGGTTATCGTTAGCATTTGCATTGACATTGTTTTCAACATCGATAATAGGAAGTGATTGTGAAATTTTCTTTTCATTAGACCAACTCCAAACACTATCTTCATCAAAAGTGACATCCTTGGTCACAATTACCTTTTTATTTTTTGAATTGTATGACTTGTAACTTGTCTCATGAATGTACCTAATAAACATCAAGCTTCTTTCTTAACTCATTATGTACATGGGTATAAGCTATACAATCAAACAACTTGATATGCTCAATATTAAGCTTTCTACCATTCCAAGCTTCTTGTGGGGTTATATCCTGAACACTCATGATAGGATACCTAATCAAAATGTAAATAGCATATGTAAGTGCTTCTACCCAAAATTACTTAAGCAAATTTTTACTATGCAATATGCACCTTTCCACATCCATAATGGTTCTATTCTTCCTCTCAGCTACACCATTTTAGTGAGGAGCATACCTAGTAGTTAGTTTACGCTGCAAACAGTACTTTTCAAGAAATTTATTATGCACAGTATATTATATACTCTTATTAGTTCTTAAAATTTTAACTTGTTACCCACTCTACCTTTCAACATAAGTCACAAAGGATTTCAAAGTATCACATGCTTCACATTCATGCTTCAAAAAATAAACCCATGCCTTCATACTGAAATCACAATGAAACTAATAAGGTACTTGTTAACACTAGTGGAAGGAACCTCCACAAAGCTTAAATTTGAATGAATAAGCTTAAGTGGCCTACTAGATCTCTAAGCTTTCTCTTTGGAAAAACATGTCGATACTTCTTACCCAAATTGCATGACTCACATATTTTATTAGATACATAAATAATAGGCCAGCTAGAAACCTACTATTTACTTGCAAGGAATTTAGGGCTACCATAATTTAAGTGCCCATTCTCATGTACCACAGCTAATTATCATCAATGATCACAGATGCATGATAATTAAATTCATCATAATTAAGCTTCAAAGGAAATAAGTGAGTTTTAGACATGTTTATCTTTGCTATCACTTGTTTATCAACATCAAGAAGTATACGATCATGTTTGCTAAGTTGTAAATCATAATTTTTCTCTCCTAGCTTTCCCACACTTAGAAGGTTCTAACTAACAATTGGGGAATAAAATACTTATGAAATGTAATTTAAAGCCCATCTTTTAACTTAAAGTCAATTTTACCTTTTCCACATATAAGTATGTAGTGATCATCACTAAGCTTCAATGAAAGGAAAATCCTTCCTACCGCTTAGATGATTGTTACATCATGTATTTAACAAATGTTGGCTATTATCTACAATACTATCATAACTGACCATCAACAAGGTTTCCGTATTATCTACATCATTCTTTGTAACTTTTGCATGAAATGTATTGCCATTCCTTCTCTTGATACAACAGTCTTTATTGATATGGTCATATCGATTATAGTTATAATGTTGAATATGTACCTTGCACTCAACCTGTCTATGATCATACTTTTTGTGAAACCTCAATTTTTGATGTACTACTATGGATTTAGGACAGTAGGTTGCTTTTATTACATGTGAGACTTATGTCACATCCTAGTTTAACCTTGAATACAACACCTACAACTAACTTGAAATAAACTAGAGAACAAGGCTACACACACACACACATACACACACACACACATACACACAATAACTTACTTACAAAATCAGAAGGTTTTAATGGAGTTTAGCTTCACAAATAATACTTTACATATTTACAATTTTGTACAACCAATTGTCATAGTCTTTCTAACTCTTTTTACAAGATTTATAGATAATGACTATTTAAGTCTATTATAAAAAATGAAATTCCTTCAAAGCGGTTGACTGTAACCTAAGCGCTCTCAAAATCTTCCTCCCTAGTGGTGGTGGTGACCCTCTTATTCTTCACCTTTACCTACAGATACAATACATATTCGCTTAGTTCACCATACATTGAGTGAGAGTAGATAAAATGGACAACACGACATATGCATATTGAGTTAATGTAACATATTAGTAGTGGATATTTAGTCAAACAATATTATACAACTCATGGGGTCTTCGCAAAAATGCATGCCATGATCATGTACATAAGCTAATGCATCGGTACCGATCTAATATGCAATGTCCTAGCTCATTTTTCATTCGATTGGTTGACTCAATTAACCATTTGGATGCAATGTCTAAGAACCTATAACGGTAGTAAGGAGTCGCTTGAGAGTCAAACCCTCAACTTGTGCCACAAACGAGGAACATCACTATTAAACTAAAGGCGATCATACATTGAGTGATCAAGGCAAAATGTTCGAGCTTATGCAAGCTTATATACTTCGAAATCACAACTTATCAAAACTGCAAAAAATCAAGCTTTTTCTCAAATCAAGTACTTATTCAAAAAAATAATTTCCTTTCAAATATCTAACTTGTAGGTCATTTTCATGTCATGCCATGAGTGCATTAATGATGTGTCAAACACTACATCAAGCGAGATGTTTGAGCTTTATATCAACTACAATTTTAATTTACTTTAATCTCATTTAGATTCTTATCACCTCAATCTTTAACCTAGAGTTGGGTTTGCTTAAGTAAATACCTTATAGGTAACCATTTGCTAATGTTTCCCATAGTTTAAATGCATCATAACAAAGATCATTCAGTCAATATATTCATAGCAACAAACTCAAGATTCAAAACCAAGCACCGCCAATCCATTACATGTCTAAGGACATCATATAATCAGTAAACATCATTCCAAGAATTTAGAATCAACCTCAATCAGTCAAGCACATATCACATAAACTACATAACTTGCAACCTAATAAGTAGACATAAGTCTACTCTTGAACATACAATATCCACTTACTTGGTACTAGCATCCTTCACCTTTAGTAACGTCTTCGGGCTTCTTGTTATTCAAGTAGCCTATGATTAAGATTTATAATTAGTGTTTATTTAAGTTGCATAAATGATTCATTAAAGCTTAAGTATGTTTGTAAATTAAGGGTACATACCTTAGCTTTTTAGGTAAAAGCATTTCATTAGTATTTAAGACCTTCTACATGTTCATTTTTGTTTAGATCCTTGTTGTTTAATTTCTACATAGCCTTCTACTGGGGAAGGATCCTCATTAACTTTGTTACTTGTATCTTATACTCAAGGTTGGTCTTAGGATTCATGGTCAAGGAAGCTTCTACTCAAACTTCTACTCTTATTTTACTTTTAGTTTCCAATTTATGTTTCTATAAAGAGCCTTTTACTCAAAATTCTTCTTGGACACATTTTAGTTCACTTAATTTGGTATCTTATTAGAGAGCTTCTACGGATGCTTCTACTGACTATCACATTAAGAACTTCATAGGCAACCTTCTACAGAAACTTCTATATAGCCAAATGATGTTAAGACTCTATGTAACCATTAAGATTCATCAAGTTTTGGACACAACTAGTAGTAAAACCATTCCTAAAATCATATTTCATATTTGGACAATTTTTCGAAAACCTATACATACTTAATTTTCAATTCATCGCCATTCTAGTTTCACAAAAATACTACTTTTGACTTGTGAAAATGCAGTAAATCACATGTATAACCACTTTTTCATCTGAAAACTCATGCATCTATATAAAATATCATTTTAGTACTAAAAATATAAATAAAAATTAGATTTGACTAAAAGTACTTGAAAATCAATTAATTTTCTAAATTTTCAGATTTGGTAGTTTTTGATAAATCAAACCTAAGTAGAATCTAGCAAGTAAATTTGGGGAAACTTTTGATATAGCTTAATAATAAATATTATGAAGAGTCTATAGAAAAAGTTTTAGCTTAAAACAATATCATTTGCTTTTTTGAAAATTGAATAGAAACAAATGCTTGGAATGGCCTATTTCTTAAGAGTGATATATAACATATGTATATTTTGAAAAATTCATATTTTTTTTAGGAAAGCATATAAAAAATAATCTAGGAATACAATTTTTCAAGTTAATTTACTAGTTTTAACAAATTATTAAAAATCATGTAAAAATTGGAACTCATTGTCGCCATAAGATTTAGCTACCATGTGTTATTAAGGACTTGTTGGTCCACCTATGTGTTGCTTTTGGAGCTTAGCGATGGTGGCTACTCGTTCCCAGGTAGTCATTTGACTTGGATTCCACGAATGCTCATATTTCACACTAATTTTCATAGTTTTCTTATTTTTTTTGGGAAAGTTCCAGATTTTGCTCCCAAGTTTTCCTAAACTCTTAAACACCTATGTATTTAATCTATCCAAGGTGGTAAACTTGCCATATGTCAAGTGGTTTCAAAAAAACAATATTCTAAAACCATGGTCTCCCATTATTTTGCCATTCAAAACCATGTGCCATCTTTGTTTTAATTTCCTAAACCATGGCTGCCTCTTGTTTAGGAGATAAAAACCATTTGTAGCCCACTTTTTCCTAAAACCTCCCTTTTATTAATTCATATATTTATTCTTTATATATTTTATATTCATTATGCCATATTTGTAAGCTTATATAAGGATTTTCTTAACTTTTTACATGGCTCTATTCTATATTATAATCTTTTCTTATTTGTATGTTTATAATATATAAATTATATTTACTAAGCATATCACTTGAAGTAATATTCTAAGCATACTCATGAGCTTCACTTTTTAAAAGATTTTCGATTTTAGTTAACTTAAGACATTATTAAATTGCTTCATATATACGCATTATTTTAGCGATTCTGTCACGAACTGAGGACGGCCTAGTCATGGCAGATGCCGTATATTGTATGAAGAACTCCTGATTGGTTACCTTTCCAATCAAAAACTCTTCACACAATATACAAGGCTCTACAACTACTAGTTTCCAAAGTACATCTAGATTCACATGATATTATCACACAACATATTTATATAAAAGTTGAGTTATAAAGCTTACAATACACAGTGTTTAAGTATGTCTAAGTTTATAATAATAAGATAAACATAAGTACATGAGTAGGAGTCTACATAAACTATTCCCTCTCATTACACAAGATACCTCGCTCTTGCCCAAGTTCCCAGGCTAACCTGTGGCATCCCTCGTCCTGTCTCTACGAATAGGCTATCCTGCAACAAAAGTCTAAAGGGGTGTAAGCCTAAGCTTAGTGAGCAAAACCCTCAGCCACATCATAAGCAAGTTATAAGTACATTATAGTCACGCATATGAATGAATGATCAAACAGAATGCCAAACAGTACACATACTTAACTAGTTTATATATGTAACTCGGATTTAACGCCCTCTGAAGTCAGGGTTGGAGTTTACATTGCACCAATCAGATCCGGGTATTATACTAGAACTTATTTTACTACGGAACTCCATATTCCGTACTTATATCAAATGATTATTTTATTTTTAGAAAAACCCAAGTTCTAGTATAATTATGAGTGGGCCCTCGCAGTCCACACTCACCCCTAAACGGAGGCTTCTAGACTCGACCCTTAGCCAGGCGGTTGGCGCCTCCAACGCCTAGTGTTCCCACGGGCCAAGGTAAGGTTATTTTGTACGAGTGCACCGTACAGAACCAAATAAATCAGTAATATCAACCCCCGAATGGCCTCTCTTTACCTCCGTGTGATGTGACGGCCGGAATAATATCCATGCTATACATGTTAATGCGTGTTCCAGTTTCTTTTTATAGGCCAAGTATAATTTAGTTCAAATTATGCTGTGACCATCCAATAATACACACAATCATTTTCTATACTACCATACAACAAATAAGGCATTCTTTACATTTAAGGAAAATTCACAACTCAACATACAATTACATACACAAGCATTTCCCGAACCCCACACAGTAGTCAATTAACAATAATATTTAAGTCCACTATCTACAATCACAATCAAGCAAGGAATCATAGGGTAAATACTCACTCGGCCATAGTGATTTGCCTTAATCGTAGTAATCGATTGGGAGGTTCTTGCTCACCTCAAGGTCACCTGATCATTATATGATAACAACGCTAGTAAGTATTTGAATTAACTACTATTTCTAAACATCTAATTACCTAGTTCTACTTGAATTACTATTAACTTTTACTCGGTAAGACTTTAATTTCAATCGTATGTAACTTTTTCGTTTTATTTTTGATATTTATGAATTTATAGTCGTTTTTCATCATTTTCGAACATATCTTTACACGATAATATTTGTTTTGGGTGTTAAGACCCCTATTTCACGTTATGAACTAAATTTATAGAAATTTTTAGTTATGAACACTTAAGTACTCTTATTACTTATATTTATATCTTTTATTCCTTAAATTCTTATAATTAAAGGATTTTACTTTGCTATCACTAATTCATGTACTGAATTAGATATAATCTAATTTACAAGGTGTATTAGGATTTACTAATTTAAGTACCTAATCACCTACACTTTTCCTATTTTTCTTATTTTCTAAACCTATGCTTATGTCATCACTTACATCATCTTTTGCTTATGTCATTGCTTATGTCATCACTTGCTTATGTCATGGCTTATGTCATCATATGCTTATGTCATCACTTACCTCATCATATGATTACATAAGCCTTTCCTCATGCTTATGTCATATGTATATGTATTATGTACATGTTATCCCTTTCTCTTATACTTATGTACATATACCTTATACATACATATACTTATACCTATACTTAGACTTATGCTATATTTATACGTATATACATACTTATATACCTATATGGTTGGATACGTATTTTTATACTAAAATTCGTATGCTTAAGCTTTTCCTTAAGAAAAACTTCCTAATTCCATGTTTTTGTGTTTTTATGTATATATTTAATGTAGTATAGGTATGTATAGTTAGATATGATCTTAAGTTAGGTTATGTACATGATAAATACTCATATACAAAGGTTCACATACTTGTACTCTTTTGGTATTTCCTTATGTATACATACTTATAACCATTTACTCATGTCTTCCTTTCTTCTTCTTCAAAAGTTCTAATTTCTACACTTAAAGATGGAAACTTTGTTTCCTCTTCTTCAAGACAACACTAATCACATAACTACTTATCTAATCTACCTAATTAACTAACTAATGAATAATATAAAGTAACATAAAACAACTTAAAGACATACCTTTAATTGTGTTGAAGTTATGGAGACAAAAGAAAAGTAATGAAAGTGAAAGAAAAAGGGGGAGTTCACGGCGTGAAAATGGGGATTTTGGTTTGTTTCTTTTGTTTGTTTCTCTTAATGGAAGACAACATGTGATGGGGTTTAGAAGGGAGGATGTGGACGGCAACATTTGTGAGAAAGAGAAAAAGAAAAATCAAAAGGAAAAGAAAAGAAAGCCATCATTAAGGAAGAGATATTTTCCTTATCTCTTAGTCTTTTGTTGACTTTTCAAAATGTTGACTTGAGTTAACATGTGTTGACTTGGTCAACTTTTGGACTTTGGTCAACATGTATTATCTTAGTCAACATTCCTTAAGTAGGTGCAATTTTGTACACATAATGTAGTAATTAAGGAAAATTAGGAGAAAAATGAAGGAAATGAGAAGAAATGAGGTATATGATGAATTTATGTGTAAATATGGTTGATGAGATTTTACTTTAGGTCTTTATAGTCCATATATCTTATTTGATAAACTACTTTGGATAACAAGTGCAAAAGTACTAATTTGAGTATTAAAGTTCATTATATGTAACCTAATCTTCAACTATAACTCTAACCCGAAGTACGACTATCTTAATCATATACTTAAGGGATAAATATAATCTATGACTCATTATCTTAGTTCCTAATGGATTACTTGAGAATTTGAATCATATAAGCATGAATGAGGGTTGTCTCTAACCTTTTACTATTGATTTAGCAAAATATAAACATTATATTATCAATTAGGGTTTTAGGGTATATCATGTTGGATTAGTACACATATGTCCTTAATGTAATCATTTTTAAGGTTTTTATCACTTTCGAATGAAATCTTTAGCATTTAGAAACATTTAGGGTAGAAAAGTTCTTTATGCGATTGATTAGTTCTTTTAGGGATTTCACTTTAATTAGCCTTGTCGACTCTTAAATTGTCTAATATAGTTGAGTCTATTTCAAAAACTAGATCGAAACTTTTAGGGGTTTATAGATTCAACTTCAAAAAATAATTTCTTCTAAATTTTATTGCTTAGTTATAAAATTTCACTTGATTTAGTTAGCATCAACTGACACCTTAATTTTGGAGATTCGGAATCTAGGGGTATTATACCCTAAAGGGTATAGTTGAAGAAATAGTGGAAGTAAACTTATTAAGGAAAACTTGAAAAACAAGTTTAGAGGTATAACAAGAATCTAGTTGTTTGATATTGATATGCATTAGCGTGTTTAACTTGATTAAGGGCATTCAGAAGATGTCGTCTAAATTAAGTTTAATAAAGCATATATAATATTTAATTGTTCAAAATAAAGCATACATAATATTTAGTTTCAATAAAACTTATTATTATCGGGATCATTTGATAATTATTGAGAACTCAAAATTTGTGCCCCAAAACATAACAAACCTTTACAGGTAAATTACTTGACTTACAAATACATTATTTATGACTCAAATAACATATTGTATAATTATATAATCACACTATATGCATTATATGTACTCGATATGCATGCATATAAATATAATATATTAATTTTGGCATAAAATATGTACTAAACTATTAAAAAAATTATAAAAAAATAGTAAAAAAACTTGATGCACTTAGAGGTAGGTGTAGCATATCCTTAAAGTAGCAAAGGAGTGTCTAATGAGTTGTCACCTAGAAATGAAGTCTTGATGTGTTATGTTATGATTAATATTAATAAAAAATGACACTCTGAAAGGAAGAAAAATATATAATATATACTCTACCTACCCATTTTCTATAAACAAGGATTTGGGATGAAAATTTGGTGATTCTACAATGTTAGAAAATAGGAAATCTTCGAAAAAATTTTAGATTTAGTAAAAAAAATTTTTTAGGGAAAAATAGAGTAAAATGTGGATATTTGGAGTAATGCATGTAGTAATGTAACTTGACATTTCACGATTACCACCACCTAATAGAGCCTTTGATGACTAGTCTAGCTGACCTCCCCTTTCCAATCCATTGTAGCTAGAGCTTTGGTGATGTGGTGATGTTTTTTTGAGCTAATTTTTGGTGGTTGTATTTCTCATATAATATATTTAATTTACATTAAATGAATTTTTGATAAATAATGTGTCTACATTTTATTAAATTTATTTTACATGATTTGCTTGTTTTTCATGTTGAAGAAATGTTTTTAATTAAATTTCTTATTGAATTTGATTTCTAATGATTTTTAGAGCTTTGTTATGATTTTGGAAGTATTCAGATTAGATCTTATAATTTTATTTGGTTATTTACCTAATTTTAGGTAATTTTTAACACAATCAAGCTTAAAATTGATATTTTGGAAAACATTATATATTATGCTATTTGGGTACTTTTCATGACTAGAGTTTAATGAGTATAATTTTTTGAGTATAATATATTTTTTGTGGATTTAATAAAGTACGGATACTAATTAATAAGTATTTTCCTATTATTCATGTATATATTATTAAACATGAATAATAAGATAATTTGTGCAATTAACACCTTAATGAGGGGAGTCATCGTTAATGCTATGTATAATGTGTTCTTTACTAGTCTTAACATTGCTTGATTGAGAAGTGGGAATTTTATTAGTGAATGTAGTGTTTGATTGAATTAGAGGCTAAAATAGATAAAGAATCAAAGGCTGCCCTTAGGGGATTCTTGTATAAATAGGCTTGGAGATTGAGTTAGATAAAATACTTTGATAAATCTATATAAGTCAAATAGCATTTGTTTATAAATTTTGCAGTTAGCCTAAATCAAGGATAATTCAAAGGGAAGTTCAAAGGATAAATTAGAGACTAAGTCAGAAAAAGTCTAGGATGAATATTTTCCTAAACAATAAACTTAACTGATAATCCTAAGTGAAAGTAAACTATTAATGATCTGGAATATACACATATTGCGGTTGACTTTGGTACCCTACATCTTTATTAGGTAAAGTAGTAAAAGAGGAAGGTTATGTTAACGAATGTAATTGTAGCAATCAATGAGCCCAGGAAAGTGGATATTTGTGTGTACCTCAAGTAGACTTATGTCTACTCTTAACTTTGCTTGCTAAATGATGTGTTTGCTTGGTTAAGCTTGATTGTGAGTTTGGATATGCTACTTGGTGAGTTTTGTAGTGTCTCTTTTTATAACCTTTGCTATTTGAAATATGCTCTGATATTGGACTTAGTTGTTGTGATTGTGTTAATAAGTGTTCATGTAACATTTGCTAGGATTTATATAAACTTGGAAGAGAATTTATGGACTAACCCTACCTCCTAAAGTGTTCGCTTAGGTGAACCTGATATTGATGTCTTAGATATGCAAATGAAACAAAGTAAAGGTTGGGTTAAAAAGTAAAAGAGTAAATTTACTGAGTATTTTGTTGAGTATTGCTTGATGTACGATTCAATACATTCATGACATGGTATGAAAAGGACCTACAGGTTAAGTTTTCTAATAATTGAAATTTTGCTAGATTAGATTTCATATGAAAAACTGGGCTTATCAAGCAAACCACTTGGTTTATAAAAGCTGGGTTTTCAAGCATATAAAAATTGTATTGTATTTGTCAGGCTAGCTATCTACTAGACTTTTTTAACCACTCCACGTGGTTATTGCTAGGCTATTAGGTTTTGGCAATTGATTATTGCTTTGCTAAGTTCCTAGACTTTGGTTTATATCTTGATGCCCGATTGAAGTCGACCAACTAGATGAGTTGCTAAGCTATGTTAAGATATTAATATTGATATAGTCACATGCATAAGCATGGCATATGCTTGTTACTTTTGCATTGCATGGTTGGATTAAAGAAAATTGTGATTAAGCTAGTAACTTATTGTATGGTTAAGATATGATATGATATGCTAGTATTTGTTTGTTTATTTACTTTCACTCAGCTCACAGTAGTTAAAGGGAGATAAATTATCTTATCCTGAAGTTAAGGAAAACCTTGAGAAGGAACATCATTAGGTACAAGCAAGAAAGCCTAGTAGCGTTTGGTGAAGTAGATTTTCATGAGAAAGGTTAAGCAGTTGTCGGGTTTGACTTAAGTTTTGGAAAGTAACACTTCAAGAAGTATTGACATGTTTCATATGATTTTAGTCTAAAGATTGTAAATGTGATACTTAGGCTTAATAATGAAATTAAGTATGGTATAAGATTTTGTAGTTGTGAAACTCTGAGTTTGGCTTACTTTTGTAATGATTTTCACTGTAAGATGTCATGTGAAATAAAAAGATATTTGGAAATAGATGTTTTATGAAGATGATCAATCGATGAACTATAATTTCTACCTTATTCTTAACTTAAGGATGACAATAATAAACTATCTTTAAGCACTAAAATTTTGAAATTTTTTTAAAGTAGATGCATAAAAGGAGGGGCGTTACACTTTTTGCACTTACAACATTAAACAAATGAGTTATCATGATTTTGATTAGACTTACCTTTTCTTCTTCACTATTGATTAGATTAAAAATTTTTGCCATATCTACCTTTCCTCTAATTAGAACCACTGCATTGATTCATTAGCTCATCTTTCTCAGTCTTAACATTTGCTCGAGCTTTCAATGCTTGCTCAATTTTTTTCTATAACCCTTTCATCCAAATGCAATTCATAAGCCTTTAATGATAATTGTAACTCATAAATGGTCTTAATAGTGATATTAGTCTTCTTCTCAATTATAGCCATAATATCTAATCTCTTTATTTAAATACAAAGGATTTTCTCCATAACTTAAACATTTACAATTGTTTTTTTGCTTTCCCTCATATGATTGAAAAGTCTTTGTACACACAAGAAATAATCAACAATCTTCTCATGCTTTTCTACTTAAAGCAATTCATACTTTCTTCTCAATGTCTACAATTGAGTCTTCTTAACTTATTCTACACCTTTATAAGATTGATTCAAAGTGTCCCATGCCTCTTTTGGAGACTTACAATTGATAATTTTCTTAAGTTAGTTGTGAGATGAATCTTATTGTTGTGTATCAGACAACATCTCAAGATTTTCTCATTTGGTGAAGCCATTCTCTACAATGTCCCAAACACCAATATTCCCTAAGAAAAATTGCATCTGAATTTTCTACTAATGAAAATTGTTTTTCCTATTAAACTTCAGTGATGGCAAGTGCACATGTTATGCATTGACAGCCATCTAAAAAATCTTCTGCCTTTTTGCTAACTTTCAAAAAACCTTTAATTCTTGATTTTGGAACCAATTTCCAAAATTAATCTTCTTTATTAAGTTGTATTGAAAGTCTTTAATTTTGGATTGTGAAATCAATCTCCAAAATAGATCTTCTTTGTTAACATAGTGTTGAAAGCCACAGTGCTTGTAATTTACAATCATTTCTTCATCACTTGAACTTGTTCAAATTTGTTGCTATTGGCTACAATCAACCTTCCTCATAAATCTTGTTCAAGAAAATATATACCTTATTGTTGTGATGATGAAACTTAGATCATTATGATTTCACTTATTTGGGGTTTTCTTATCTAGCTCTGATACCTATTGTAGGAATAAAATTCACTCAATTAAGAAAATCAATTCATCAAGAAGACAAAGTCGTACTTATGGCATCGCAAAGTTTCATTACTATTATTATTATATTGCCTCCCTTGACATTTACACCCTAAAACAAGATCTTATATAGTTAGGTTAAAACATAGTAACGATTACACGCAATATAATATATTGGTAGGTACTTGATTGACCAATAAAAGTATGACACCTAAGAGACTATTAAAAATACAATATTAATAAAGTCAAGTCATATAAAGGCCATTTAATGCATTAAGTTAGCTCGAATTACAACATTAAGAACATTTTATTTGATTGAAATGGCTTTGTTCAAATGCTATGATAGGGGTAGGCAAAAAGATAACCAAATTAAACTATTCTGCAAATGGAACCAAACCAAACTCAAAATATGGTTTTTCTTACAATTGGATTTGAAAATTCTCACTCTGAATTAGACTATCCACCTCAAGTGTGTAATTGGCATTACATTTTTTCCAATTGGCAGATGAGAAGGATTAACCAAATCGATTAGTAAAATCAAACCAAACTATTTTATAAAAAACATAGTGATATTTTACTTGCAATTGAGGAATTTCTTTTATTATAATATAGCAATTAAAAAATTTCTATTTTACCATTGAAATATATATGTATCGAACTTTTAATTACCATAATATATAAATTATATACATTCTTTGACTCTAAATTTATAGTATATGCTATTTTTATAAATAACATTAGTTATTAATAAACATTTGAAATTTTTTACTCGCATGAATATTGATTTTGTTAACTTCTGTTATGTTGTTAATGCTTATTATTATAAAATAAAGAGAAAAGTATAACAAAGTCCTTAATGTTTACCTATATATACGTTTCAGTCTTTGACCTTTTATTTAGTTTATTTTAATCTTCAACATTTTTAAAAATTTACAAAATGTTCATTCGTTAGTTTTGCTCTTTGAATGGATACGTAGCAAAACCTAATTTGTTTAGATAATTTATTTAATTAAACAAACTAATAACATATATATTATGTAACTAAAATTCATGAAAATAATAAAAAATACAAAAAATGATAAAAATTCAAAAAAATAAATATAAAAATATGAAAATAGTACATATATTATATAATAATATATATTTATAAGCTATATATATATATATATAGTGATATTTAATTCAAAATAAATTAATACAAATTAATAAAAATAAAAAAAAGTAAAAAAAAAATTCAAATCTTACCACCCTCAACATTAGGGTGGCTAGAAAATGACCACATATTATAGTTGGTTGCGATCCATTATTAGATTTGGCCTACCCCTCGGTCGCCAAATTTCTACTTCTATTTCTTTTTTTTCTTTGGAATTTTGTAATTTTCTTTATTAGTTTAAATTTAGTATTAATATATAAATATGTATATAATTATATATAATTATACACATATATAACTATTATATACATTAATTAAGGGCTTTTCAATTATTCATTTTTTTTTACTTTTTTTTTCCATTTTTCTATTTTTCAATATATTTTTCTATATTTTTATTATATTTATAGATATTTTGTTATATTTTTATTTAAAAAGTATATATTGACCAACCAAATGTCGAAATGTGTCCAACATTAACAAAAAAGTCTAATAAAAGTTAACGATAAGACTTATTTGATTTAACTTAAAAATGTTGATGATTGAAATGGATTAAATGAAAGGTTAATGACTGAATTAAGAAAACGTAAAATATTAGGGATTTTTTTTTGTATTTTTCCCTAAAAGAAATTTAATATTTTTTTTTATATTAGGTTTCATGTTCATATATACTTTCTTAAACTAAAAGATATTGTTCAATTTGCAAACCAAAATTTTATAGTTTGGAAAAATTTTCAATCTGAATCATATAATTTGATTCAAAGTTATAAAAAATTAAATCGTATTATTTTGTTTCGTTTGGTTTGAAGGAAAAACCAAATCAAACCGCATTGTGATTGTTGTTATGAGAAATTTGATGATAGAGATTCTTGCTTTGGGTTGTAATTATGACATATGTCTACAAAACAAAACATAGTGAGGGTATTATGAGATTGTCTTTCTTGGCCACTTCAATGCTTAAGTTAGTATGTTGTGGCATTGTATAGAGAGAGAGGGAGAGAGAAAGCAAGGAGGCTGATTTGCTATTGTAAAAGTGTCTTACTTTTAGGGTTTGACCTTTATTTATAGTATATGAGGAGAGATATATTCGTAAGTAGATATACTTGTATCTTATTTAAACTGGAAATTGTCTTTTCCTTATTTAGATATGTTCCTAGATCCCTAAAGGTAATGTAGTAAGTTAATGGTTACTATAGGTCGATATGTTTATGATGTGCCCATAGATATACATTACCCAAGCTTCTTAGGTGAACATCTGATCTCTAAGGGCCTTGGGCATAGATGCCACATGTTAGAATCAAGATTAAGGAACCATGGTCCTGACCTATAATTATAATAGGTTTGGCTAATGGTGAAGCTCGATCCTCGAGTGAAAATCCCAAATAAGGCTAGAACTAAAGTTTCTATAGGTCTGCTATGAGCCATTAATAGACTGATCTACAGTCTATGTAAGTTAGAATGGGCCTTAGAAGCTCATGGTCCAAAATCACCCATTAACAGCACTCAACCTTAGCTATGGGTGACGATTTCCATATCTTATAATAGACTTGCAACTATTTTCCATATCTTATGACAGACACTAAATTCAAATAATGTATATATGTTTCACTTGAATGAAGTGTTGATAGATTATCCATTACATGTAGTTAATAGATACTACATGTAGTTAATAGATACTTCATGTAGATAAAGTGAACTTGGTTTAAATAATCAGTCATATGGAGAAACAAGTGATTTTGGATAGAAACAAACACGAAGGGATAGGTAAAGATCTTCTATTTTTGTAATAAAATTTATTTAAATTATTTATGTTTGAAGTGATCTTAATTTAGTCAAAGCCTCTATGTTTTCAGTTAGTTAGTTAAGTGTTGCACCTAACAAGTCACTTATATCTCTCCTCTTCTTTATCCTCTCTTCTTAAAAAACATAACAAGAAATAATCTTATCTTAGGAATCTTAGGGGTAATCGTCTCTTATTGGCCATCCTAACTTAGAAACCATCTTTTTCCATATTTCTCATCTTTCCCCCTTGTTACCACCCTCATGAAACTTATTTCTTTTTCTACCTTCAAACTAATAAGACCTCATCTTGATTTTTCTAAGATAGATAGAAATTAGCTATTCTAAAGTTTTTGTCTCAATTCTATTTCCACCAATCATAATTTAACACATGAATCAATTGAACAATTAAGTATGGGTATTTATTCCCTAAACTATTAGAAAATTAATCTTGATTAGCTAGAACATCATCGAGACAACAATATTGAGATAGCATTTGAATCCCTCTAGGATGTTATGTATTATATCATTCCATCAATTAAATGAGTTCTTATCCTCTAGCCATTAGAAAATGATTTATATTTAGACCAAAGTATGGAAAATACTAAGATGATCTTATTTTGGTGCAATGCACAAATATAGAGGACTCTTGAAATTTTTTATAAACATTGTTGTTGATGAATTTTGGGGTGAGGAAATAGTCCTACAAAAGAGAGTAAAACGTCCTTGAAAAGAGAATAAAATACTTGGTATCGGGACCAATTCGATGCAACCACTCCGATGCTTAAGTTAAAATGGTGATTTAGTATAATAAGTATGTGAATAAGAAGTGTTAGAGAGATCTTATAGAGTTTCTTTTCGATATTTATTGATGGTTGTCGTATCTAAGGAAATTGTTGAGATAACTGTTAAGACACGTGAAGACCTCTTGACTTAACATGTCCCCTAATATGTAGGGATAGTAAGTGATTGTGAAATATAACTGTGTTTATGATAATTGGTTATACCATAGATTTGAATTCAAACAAGGAGCATTTCTTGTACATGGTATAAGTGTCGTATATCATCTACAGAAGGTGAATGCCGAGAGAGTCTATTTCCTAGCATCTTAGCTAACGAAAGGATAACTGTAAGTTAAGTGAAATTGACTATCAACATTTGCCTCCCAACTCCCGTGTTTCACTAGTTGACAAAGGGAGTTATATATATATATATATATATATATATTATGGCAAAGGTTAAGTGGGGAGAGATTCTTTAGATTCATGCCAAGTGATGTAGGAAGTGGCTCGGCGGTTGCAATAAGGCCTATGTCGCGGCTAAATTGTATGATGTGAGTATCCATAAACATTATTTTTAATTATTGAGCTCATCCTAATAATTAACACTTTTTCTAGATAAGTAGCTACATCCTTACAGCTTTGGACGAACCTGGCAGAGAGGCAAAGAAGGTAATATCTGTGTAATATCCAATCATTTTTTATTATAATAACTAAATTTATTGTAGAAAGTTGAGGATGCATACAATGCATCAAAGGCCCAAATTGCTACAGCCGAGAATGGGGATTTAGTATAATAAGTATCTGAATAAGAAGTTTCAGAGAGCTCTTATAGAGTTTCTTTTTAGTATTTATAGACGGTTATTGTGTCTAAGGTAGTTGTTGAGGTAATTGTTAAGACATGTAGAGACCTTTTAACTTGACACTCCCTTAATATGTAGAGATAGTAGGCGATTGTAAAATATAACTGTACTTATGATAACTAGTTATGCTATAGATTTGAATTCAAACCAGGTGCGTTTCTTGTACATGGCATAAATAGAAGGCGAATCTCGAGAGAGTCAATTACCTAGCATCTCAATAGATGAAAGGATGAGTATCAGTTGAGTGCAAACTAATTATCAACAAATATAGGTTACTTAAATGGCACAATGTATATAAAGAAGGCTTAAATAAATTTTAGCACAAAAAAGAGAATTTTTATTGCACTTATCTCAGGATATGAATAAGTTTAAAATATAATTTAGGCATATAAACTGAGGAAAAGTCCAATTAGTAATTGACATTTAAATGCTTTTCTAATTAAGTCCTTAACAATTTTTTTTTCTTTTATTTAAGTCCTTAAATTTTGAAAAATTTCTGTTTAGGTCATTTAATCAACCTCGTAAAATATTTTGTTACATATAACATATACCACTTCTTGATTGAAATGTGAAAATTAAATATTCTAAATGACAAAGAACTTGATAAAAAAAAATTAGGAGGAAAAAAGAAGTTGAAAAATTATAACTGTAGGAGCAACCATCTTATCCCTTTTTATCCTTAGGGTGACCAATACACTCGTCATAACATAGTAGGTAAAATGAAATCATGACTATTTTAATTATTACTTATGAGTGTAAAGGTCATTGAAGAATGTTAGTTTTTCTAAATTTCATAGTTTTTCAAGGAATGCGCATATGACACATAGATTATGAATGAAGTTTGGATTTTCACTAATAAAGCTGAACCATGAATAATTAAGAGTACTTTAGAGTAACGTAGGAGCATCAGGGTATAGGACCATAATGCCTTATCCTTAGAGAAGCTGTGCTATCCTAGTATTACAAATATGTTAAATGTTAGCTCTATAGTTTTTATCCAAACTTGTTAGGAATCAACCTTAATTATAGAAGATGAAATTCTCTCTATAATAAAAACTTTTAACCAATGTAGGTTTCTTATTGAGTTCATTGAATACTTGTTTTCTATTACAAACCAAGTACTTCAATTGGGATTATGGGTGTATTTATGGTTAAGTTTTGTAAGCCACACTTTTAAACGCATAAAGTGAGTGGGTTCAAGTGTTTTTAGCTAATACCCCATTATGATATCTCTTAAATAGATTTGGTGGAATTCTAATCATTGAGACACTTTTTGGTAAAATGGCTTAGAGTTCATAAAAAATCTGAAGTTAAGTGTGTTTACATGAAAGTAATGCTAGGATAGGTGACTCTTTAGGAAGCTACTACACTAAGAGGCAAAACTGTTGGCATTTAATGCCAAAGTGGATGACACCTTAGTGAGATGAGTTCTCATCAGGTCATTAGAGGTGGTATCAAAGCAATCTACTAAGCACAAAGGTAGAATCCTCACTTAATGGTTGTCATAAACTTGTGTAAGAAAACTAACACGGACATCAATTCTATAAGAAGAGTAGAATGTAATACCCCTTAAATAATGGTGATGGGACTTCACTCATTGAGGCTTTTTGGTGTAGTAATTTGGAGTTCATTGAAACTCTAAAGTTAAACATACTTAGAAGGGAGCAATCCTATGATGAATGACCCTCTAGGAAACTACTATACCAAAGGATAAAACCATATAGTGTGTAATGCTAAAGTAGACAACACCTTGGTAGGAGGAGTTCCCATCAAGGTATTACACTTGTTATCATATGCAAGTTTTAGAAATACCTAACCTCTCAAAACAAATATTCAATTCGATTAAGGGATCAAAACATTCTCACTCATCAAAACTATGGGCTAATTATGAAATAACGAATTTCATGAATAAGTTACATTGAAAATCCATATGTTAAACATGTATATATTAACTTTACACTACTCAAGCACAAAACCTCATCAAAACATTAATTAGTTTAGCTCATAACTAATACATAGATAACACATAAAAAACACATCTTAACCAATAAAAAGAGAGTAGGTAAGAGATTTGAAAGGACCTAATGAAGTTTTACACAATCTATAATATGAAACCAACAAAACTTATGTTTTCTTGGTGTTTCCATGCTCTAAAGGTTAACTAAAACTAATTTAGATAATCTACCTTAAATGAACTAGTTTGAGAGAATATGAGAAAAATAGAAAAACATTATACTTTTATGAAAATTAGCTACCATCTATGTAGTAGAAAACTTAGCACCCTAATGATAGATATGTGCCCATTTACCACTACTTAAGCGTTAACGATTACGTCCTAAGGTTAAGGGTATTGTTTCAATGGTAAATTGCTTAACGTTTGGATAATATGGGAGTACTACAACTTTTGGATCCTTATAAATCTAGATTGTGGGGAAGGTAGCATTTGAATGGTAGGGTATCTTTCAAACTACTGTTTGGATGGTATTTAAGCTATTGTTAAAATGGTAGCCCTTATTTTGCTTGGCTCTAATACTGGGGGGCTATCCCTAAAGTCCTTACAATAATTTAACAAAGTTTCGCTCTTTTCAATTTATAGATTTTTCAGTTGGTAGCCCATTTTACGCATAATTAACATATTTTGAATGATATTCTTAAATTTTCCTCAATTGGTCATGCATGAGTATCACTTTTTAGTTAGGAATAACATGTATATTTACATGTTATTAGATCCACCAACTTAAAAAGAATTATTTGTCCTTAAGCAAATTGTTAAATCATTATGTTGGCATGTTTCATTAAGGACCAATAATACTCTTTTTGCACCATCATCATCTTCTCGAGCTCTCCAAGTGTACCAAATCAACAAAATAGCACAAGAAAGATTGTCTACATCCTTATTTGCACCTTAGCAATCATACAAAATAAGAATGGAGTAATTTTATATACATTTCCTTCATTTGACCATTAAAGTACACAAAAATTACTTAACAAAATAATTAACTTGCTAATTTGTGCTCCATGAAGTTTAATCATCTTGTTTAAGTTGAGTTTATAAAATTTGAAATCAAGTGTAATATCTTTAACATAAGACAATGTCGCAATACTTAATTTACTAAATTGATGTGTATACTTCCCTTCTAATCCATAAGTGCAACCATGAAAAGTGAATAGTGCAAAACAATCAAGGTTGTTAAACTTTTGATTCTATGTAAAATTGATAGAGGATTACTAGAATTGGAATGTGAAATTGAAACGTAGAAATATAAGTTTCCATAGCTTATGTAACATAGCTTTAAAAAACTATGGAACTACTTAGAGTAATTATTCAAAACTTGAAATATATAATGGAAATATAGAAATGAACAACTTAACTTCTTTTTTCATTAAAAATTCTTCATAATATATGATTAAACATATATGAAAATTGGACAAACAAAGTTGAAACTAAACTTTCTTCTATTATTTTCTTTTGAAAAAAAGCAATGGACTAAAGAGAATAAAATATTTCAGCTCACTTTAAATTATTGATAGTATAAATTAAATTATATAGTTTTTCTTATAATATTTGCTATTGAAACTAAAACTTAAGTGAAGACTATGAATATGAAATAAGAGACTAAGAGAAAAAAATAAAATAGGATAGGGAAGATAATGTAATACCCTGATGGTTGATGGCATATAAAAGCTTAGTTGTATTTTTTTTTTTAATTTTTCAACATATTTAACTT
This sequence comes from Lumnitzera racemosa, assembly GCA_024138005.1. Lineage (NCBI taxonomy): Eukaryota > Viridiplantae > Streptophyta > Magnoliopsida > Myrtales > Combretaceae > Lumnitzera > Lumnitzera racemosa. Next base: position 58,064,531 of record JAMXBC010000012.1, read on the forward strand.
AGACATATATAATTGGTAAACTTAGTTAAAAACGTAAGTTTTTACTAAGTTTTCATGTAAACTTAATTAAAAACATAAGTTTCTATATGAAAAAGAATTTATATACGAGTTAACTCGAAGGAGGTTTCTAGAATCGCAAACTCGTAGAATCGCATAGGCAGAATTGTGATTTTAACAACTATGAAAACTAAATTTATTACCTTATTTTGTTTTCCTGGAATTTTGAAATTTGAAATTTTTTAGGCTTTAAATATTCATGTATCCCGGGTTTAATTCATGAGAGCTTCTTATTCCTCTCTTTTTTTCTTCCTCATTTGCCCTCACACATCCCATTTCCTTTATCAAGTGCACTTTATTTCTCATCCTTTTCATATGTTGATAATTTTGAGTTAATGAAATTATTTATAGATAAATCATTTAAAAACTTATGCCTTACACTTATTGTGATATCCTAATTATCACGTATGCTCTCTTTTCATTTCATTTTGTTTTTGATTGGGATCATTAGCAACTTATCACATTTTTCGTTCTTTTTGCAAGAATTTACTAAAGATTATTAGATTATTGTGAAGTTCTAAAAGAATGCATATATATAAGTCATATTAAAAAAAAAAAGTGCAAATAGTGAACTTTTGGCAAAGACATTACCTTAATCTTAAATCTCAAAACCAAGCCCATATCAATTGTAATAAAAAAAGCACAACATCACAAATTAATTACAAGAAATTGAAGTAAGTTCACTACATAATTACAATGAAAATTGAACAATTTTGGTCAAAATCACTCCATTTCGATAAATGTGTAAACTTTTGAAAAACATTGGTCTATATCTTATAAGAAAATTGTTATCGAACTTACATACAATGGCATTATGTGTGTGTGTATAATCCAACTTTTCATTTTGCATTTAATGTATGATAAAGTATCATTGGCATACACCAAATTCATAAATCAAAGTAAGAGACAAAAGCGTAATAAAATATTGAGGGATTCAAAACTAACTTTACTCCCCCATTTTTATTAGGCTTTTAAGATAATAAGAGGGGTAAGGAGCGAACCCCCGTTTCCTCTACCTAATCTCACTACTCTAGGCATCAACCTAAGAGTTGCAAATGTATGTACTTCAATTGCACTAAAGAATTTGGTGTATGTGGTCTATAGTAGAAAGAACTTGACTAATTAGAGGATAAGACCCATAGTTTCTTTATAAAAATATCTTAAGTTTTGTTATTAAAGGAGATTAATAGGTTTTAACTATGACATCTTAATGGTGTAACGGAGTGGAGTTGCAAAGGATCACCGAAAATACAAAAACTATGAATCTTTAACTCGGACTTTATAAGAGATTGTCTTGTGGAAGGGAAATGATTAAAAAGTGTGAAGTTGAAAGTTTATGAATTGGATTTGTCCTAATTAGAGCTTTTATAACTAAAGTAAGCAATTGAACTTCGTTTTCCTTTAAAATTTTGTCATTAGGATCTATAATCAATTGGGAGATTATATGAAGCCCTAGGTATAGTTAATGTTAAGACTAAATATGAATTAACAAAATTAAGTTATGAATATGAAATAACTGCTTGTTTATAGAATGATTAATATTAATCAATAGTCAAAATATATGGAACTAGCCTTCAATATGGTGGTTTATGTGATGCCAATTCAAACATTCTATATGGACTGCACTCTTAATGGCATAAATATGAATGGTAAACTTAGGATGTGACTATTTTTGTTGTTATTTTTAGTTGTGTGGTCTCAAATCTATCTTGATATTTATTGAGATTTGCTTATGTGATGAGGAGTCACGAATTACTCAAAGTCTTTGAATGCCAAAAATCATGGTGACTATTTTATGGTTGTTTATTGCATTTCATTTAGGTATGTATGCGAACTCTGATGTGTAGAGATCATGTGTCTATGATGTAGTATTTTGTGTTAGGTTTCATAGCTCACAACATACGTAATTTAGTTATTCTGATAATATAATAATTTAAGCATTGGACTGGGATGAGTTGCCTTAAAGCAGCAACTGGATTATAGAGGGATATAGATTGATTCGACTATTAAGTTTTTGTAGCTTTTATATGTATTTGGACAATGTAAAAATACGAGAAGTTGTATATATATATATATAAAGTAAATTTAAAGATTGTAGAAAATAAACAACAAAATGTTCGAAAAATAAAAAAAAAGAAAAAAAATTTATAACAAGTAACTTAGCAATATTTTTGCTACCCTAAGACCATTAGTAAGCGACTACCCCCCTTGCCTCTCGGTCGTAAGCACCATAGTAGGTAGGTCTTGCGACCCTTCTCCTTGTGAACCGTGAATGGTTGGTGACTACTAATTGCACTTCAATTTAAAAGTGATTGCTTACCACCTTTATATTAAAATAAAAAAAGTTAAAAGAAATGAAAAATCCAATGAGTCATTGTAGAGTCACCCAACCTAACTTTAGTACATTGGATTTTTACTTGTCTTTTTGTTTTTTAAATTTAAGGGTGGTGGGGGTGACCATCCACTGCCATATAGGGGTCATTAACTTCAATATGTTGTGTGGTGACTATCCACCATCATGAAAGGGTCATGATTAAAAGATATTGTGATTGTTTTCTTGTATCCATAAGGTTAGAAGGTGGTTTGTAAGGGGTTATGCAATCCCCCAAAGCCTCTTAGGAGTTACCCTTTAGCCTTTAGATGACCAAAAAACAATTAAGTTGTTTGTTGCAAGATTTTTCTTTCTTTTTTTTTTTTTTGTTTAATTTGCTATGTTTTTTAATTTTTCTTGCAAATTTTTAAATAATAATAATAACCTAAAATTATTGTATTATTAAACTAATTAATTTGGCCTAATAAGATACTGATATGTATATCTCAATTACTATTAACATATAGTTTTAAAATATTCTCTTTATTAGGAAAAATAAAAGAAAAAAATTACTTGTTTACTGGTTAGTTTATTTTTTATTCTCCCTATCATGTAAAACCACAATGGCTCAACAACATTAAGCTTTCAAATCAATCATTTTTGGATCCAAAAATTTATATCATAATATCATGGCTAATTCCATCATAACCATTTGGTCTTATTAAATATGTTAAGTAAATACATCCAACTCTGTTTCGCTTACCACAGGTATTATTGAAGCGGTATCTCATAATTCCACTTAATAAATTACAATATGGTGTTTACACACGTCTGGGGCCTTAATTTGGCAAATTAAATTTTAAAATTAGCTTGGGTTTCTAATATAATATAAAAATAGGAGATCATGAGTTTAAATCTCTATAAAATCTTTTTTGCTCCAATTTAACTATCTGCATAATTAGTTGCAAGTTAAAGTTACCTAACTAAAAGTCCAAGAGAGTAATAAATAATATAAAAAGCACATATTATGTATATAAGATTAACCTTTTTTATCATTTGGTTGTAATGATAAAATCCATATGGTGTTAAGTTTTTGTTTTTTTGTTCTTTTTCATAACGAGTTGCACTTTGTACATACAGTATAGGCATAGCAATGAATATAGTCACCATTGTTCTGCTTATAACAAGTACTTCCTAAGGAGAGAGGTAACGGGTAAGAGTCCCAAATTGCATCCTTAGGATATTGCCTTTTAAGGAACTTTGAACGATACTTATAATTACTTAAAATCTTTACTTCAATTAACTCTTAAGACCTTTTCAAATATCCACATAATTAGTCATAAAAAAATTCCTGTGATTTATCATGAGCCCTAAATTTTTCTAAGGAAAATTAAAAGTGCATAAGCTTCAATGTTTTTTTTTTTTTTTTTTAAAATGTAGGTGAGTCCAAAGAATGTCTACAAAATTTTTTGAAAAACAATTTATTCGTTTCACATTTTTTCTAAAACCTTTTATGAGTCAATTGCATCTTCGGAAATGCTTACTATTCATTTGATAAATTATAAATTTAATACTTAAGAACACTTGTGAAAAGTTTTATGTCTCAATTAATAAAACTTAAAAAAAAAAAGAAAAGTTTTAAGATTATCCTATTCTCAGCCAGAGGGCCTCATAACAATATTGATTGTAGAAATGTTTCTAAGAGAGATAGGAATGGTTTGTTACTATGGCTATCATCCACATTAGGCTTCTTTCATTTATAAGTATAGGTAGGTAAAATCATTTTACCGTATGCATATCATAACTATAGTATATAGATAATACTCTTTTCCATGTGAATATGGCTACAAGCTATTCTTTGCATCAAAGAAAGTAAATTTTTTAATCAAGCAAACTCTATAAACCTCATAAATTTAGCATTCTAGATATTGAGTGGAACTTGGGTACTCTAGGTATTTTCCTAAGTCAACAAAATCAATAAATTTAAAATTGATTAAAATTTTAAATTGAAAACATAAAATGAATATAAAAAACCTTAATATACAATTTGGAAACTCTAATCATGTAAGAAAACTTTAGATACTAAACCCGAAGATTATCAAATCCTATGATTTACCTAAAGCTAATAAAATCCCAAATTGCTAAAATTATCACTAAATATGTGAAATAACATAAAATTACTATGGAATGATAAGAGATATTCCTAAATAACACCAATTAACCAAGTTAGGCTAGTTTAAGAAATAAATTGATAAAATAATAAATTTACCCTTATGAGCTTGATTTGTACCATAAGCACATATATATATATATGTATATATACAATTATAATCACATATTATAAAATATATGATATATAGGGATACAATTGAGTAGGTCATTAAAGCAGATACACTAAACTTGATAAAAACTTTATAAGGTTTACGGTCAAGTTTTGGGATATAATTTAAAATGCTATAGGGTTTAGGGCGAGTTTTGAAATTACAAAAAAAACTTGATGGGAAATCCAACCTGATAAGAAAAAATATATTAATAAAAATATTTACTCTTAATTTATACAACATACATATCTTATACAAGTTTTACATTGTATAACATATTTAATTCTCAATTTTTATTATTGTGTAAGTTAATAAATACTTAATTTCTTCTCTTTTATTCTCTACTTAATCCTATATAAACCTTATAGAAAAACGCCTCAATAGGGTCTTTTGAATCCTATAAAAACTCGGTCCTATGGGGTCAAGAATCCTATAGGATTGGGTTTGGGGAATAGAGGGTAAAACCTTATATGGTTTTTATAAGATTTTGAAAAACATTAAACCCTATAAGAGTGAGTTCGAGTTTCACAAAACTCATTCTAAACTTACCTTGATTGCATCCCTAATGATATATCAAATGATATCCATTAATTAAATCTAAGCCAATCACAATATTAAGTTAACAAAATATATTTTTGCCTATAGGCTATATGTATCGCTACATGTATGTATATATATGTAAATGTATCTTACATGTAATTTCTTTGAATACATTAAATTATACATTGAATGACGTACATAATATTTCATTGTATATTGTATGTTGCCTTTTGATTATACATTTTATTAAGTAAAATGTAAATATAATATACCTAGTGATGAGATACAATTGGTCAACATCACCTAGACTAACCTATCATTAGCTACTTAAACTTAACATCATCATACCCTCCTCTACCTAATTTTATTAAGACATGACGTAAACCAGTAAAATCCCTAAAATCCTTATCTTGAAAACAGGTGCATCTAGGAGAAATCATCCCTTATATTTCTCTTCCTAATCTTGGACATGAAGTAACATGCACGTGGGTTAAATTTTATTTTATTTTGTTTCATTTCCTTGACACAAATAAATATCTCTCTTTTCTTCTCCCTTAAAAAAATCAGATATATATTTCCCTTAATTCGTGATAGGATTTTTTTTTCTTTTCTTTTAATCAAATCATTTTCTCTCACTATTCTTGTAAATCATGCCTGCCATTGCTCTATCTATTTATTTATTTATTATTTTTTTCTTCCTTGTAACAAGACATACACAACTCATAAGAACAAAACCCTTCATTATTACTCCTTTCTCCCACACCTACATTTAACCCTAACCCTTGCCTATTTCTTTTTATCCTTCTTGATACACCAACATACAACCCAATGACTTCAACCCCCATCAACTATCAATAGTAGGCCATTCCTTCCCCAAAAGATTTATTTTCTGCAAAAGTGAATAAAAACCAACCCACCTCGTAAGCCCACCCCCTATCCCTTCCTTTTTGTCACACTAGCTATCGTCTACCCCTCATTTATCTCTCTCCAATTTTTTTTTTCCTTCATATGTTAACTCACAATAATACACCTAAAACACCTACCAAAAGCTCCACCAAAGCAATCTTCTCACCCCTCTTTTGTATATCCCAATTTCCCTTTAAGCAAGCAAGCTAGAGAACTCATGAGTTGGAATTGGTAAGGTAAATAGCCAAGAATCTAGTTCCATTGAGGTTGCCTCTCATCATCTTTAAGAGTAATCAAATTTCTATTATGTTTTAATGGTTTACATATATTTTCTCATAGTTTTCTTTTGTATTTTTAGTTAGTATTATTTTCATTTCATATGTATTTTCTTTCCTTGATGTAATAGAGTAGTAGACTAAGGTTATCTCTATGTAAGTTGATTTACTATGTATGATAACAAAAGTCGGGTCTACATATATGGTGTATAGGTTTATATTTCGAAATACATGTACTTATATAATATTGTAAATCACGCCATGGTGTTAGGGATTCTATGTGTGTTTTCTATTTTTATTTTGTTTATTTATTTCTTTTTTGGAACTTGAAGTGCTATATATATATATAAATATATATATATATGCAAAAATAAAAAACATTTGGACATATATATATATTATGAATATAATGTACATGTAAAATACAAAACCAAACATGCATATACATATGTACATGGCTCCATGCTATATGCATATATATATATATATTTCATTTTCATTTTTTTTTTTGGATTGAAAGTAAAATACATAATAATAAATGTATATATGTGTATTTATTTATATTTTGATTTTAAATATGAATGTTGGTTGTATTTTTCATAAAATATATTATAAAAATGAAAAATATGTGTGAGTGTTGGATGCCATTTGCAATAGAAATAACAATGCTATTTTTCTATTATTTAATCATATATGGTACATATATATATACATCAATAATATAAATTGGTTAAAAATAACAATATTAATAAAAATTGAAAAAAAAAATTCTTTAAGGAATTTTTAGAACAAGCTACGTTAGCCCAAAATATTTTAGCCCTAAATTTGTTCTATTGAAAAACAATAACTATAAATTATTTTAGAATAGTTATTGTAATAATAATTAGAATGATTAATAAATTAAGGTCTAAATATGTCAATTTATACAAAAATAATATAAAATGAACTCAAGGATCACTATCTCCTAAAAAAACTTCTATTAAGAGTGAAAATGTGAAAATAAGCTAGGCCCATAAGTTGTAGAAATAGAAAATAGAAGAAAAGGACTCTTTGTAGACAAATAAATAAGTTTTATGCTCACATGGAGAATACATAAAATTCATTTTTTTTCATAAAATCATTTAGGCTCGACATAAAAATTTCGACCACCCATTAACCAATAAGAAATCTTGATTTAGGCTTAAGTACAAATTTAACATAAAAAGCCTAAGAAGAAAACATAAAATTTTTAAGTTGGCCCATTAGAATTAAAAAGTGTAAAAGTTAGGCCCACACAATTTTTAGGCCTAATGATAAATTTATAAGAAACTTACTTTGGAAAATTTTTTAGAAAAAGCCCATAAGAAATAAATGAATTATTAATGGGTTTAATCACATGAAAATTTGTAATTGAAATGGACCCCTTTACATGAAGACACATTCGAAAACTAAAAATAAACTATAACATCATAAAAATCAAATTTAGAATGAAAAATTTATACGTAATGGATGATTTAGAAGAGATCGAGGAATATAAGTAGAATGATTAAGTTGTTCAAATAATTTGGTTCTATAAATAGATAATTAGGATAGACCCCCAAATAAACGAGCAGATATCTAAATGTCATCATCTACAAATACTCACATAGATTTTCTACATTGAGAAACTAATAAACACACATCATTAGGTGGAATGTAAGGCTTAATTGGATGGCATGAAATTATTTAGAAAGTTAAAAGATCTCTATATATATATGCATATTTAAAAGTCCAAATGATCTAAAGGAAATATACTTTTGCATATACAAATAATTAAATATATGAAATGTAATAACCTTAATATAGTGATACGAAATGACAACAATGATAATAGCAAATAATAATAATAATAATAATAATGACAACAACAATTCTATAGGAGCATACATTTACAAGAATTAAAGCGAGTATGTATAGAAGTAAGCATACACATCTAATATGTTCTTAGAACAATACTATACTATGCTTGAGCTAGTGCTTTCAGTTGGTTAAATATATGATTTCAACATTCCTCATCTAACGTTATTACTTTGTCTAACCTATATTGTCACACTACTATATATATCCCATTATACGCGGGTAGTGTGATTAAATCATAATATAAAAATATACTAATAAAAAATTATAGAAAGTGAGAAAAATCCGAACTCGTATAATATTTACTAATTTGTATATATTATTACATATATGGTAAAATAATATTTTCTAATTGCTATACTAAATAAGATAAGCAATGAGAAATATCATTCAAATTTCTAATTAAATTATATCATTAAAGAAAATCTGAACCTGATAAGAATTGACTGTAAGATTGTAAAAGTAAAAGATAAAACGAAAAAGTTACATGTGATATAAAGCCTAAACAAAAATAGGAATCATAAGTTAGATAGTTAGTTAAGTTGGTTGTTTAGCACTTTATCTGGATAGTCATTAGGTTTCTTTTATTATTATCTATCAGGAGACACAATTAGGAGGGTGAGCTACTCATTGTTTGTTACGGCTCATGGAGGCTTTTTTTATAGTGAATACTCCCGATAACTCTATACTTATTTTGTACTTGTAGTTAATGCACATAAATTAAATATTAATAACTTGATACTTGGCGTTCAGGTTATGCATGCGCTTAAATATTAGTCGTTGTTGTATAAAACATTGTTAAACATAATAGCTAAATAATTAGTTGTTCGATTTATTGCTACATGATTGGATGAATTATCGATATTGGTTTATCACCTATTAATTTGACTTAATCCCATATGACTTAATTAAATAAATGGATTAAGCATACTCCCAAGGATTGCATTTATTGTTTCGATCATCACCTTACGCGGATGGTAATGAAGGGCTCTATAGGGATGGGGATCCTATGTGATTTGATTATTTATGATTTATACAGCGTAAGAACACTTATACAATAGAACCCTACCCTTAGTTGATAGGGTTACTTGTCACCTAGAGACACGAAATGTGGATAGCTAAGGATTGAGTTTAGCGACTTTTACTGTAGGGTGTAAATGTGGATTGCGAGGTCTACTTCATTGCTAGACTTAAGAATTTGTGAATTGTTAGATTTTTGAAAATGCAAATATATTTTGTGAAATACAAAATTTCAACATATGTTCAAAAGCCTAGGTACTAAAACTTAGTTGTGATTGGTGTCGATGAATCTCTAACCTTGACTTCGAAGGGTGTCAAATTTGAAGTTGTATGCAACACTTAGTTAATTGCATATATTGATTGACATACTGCTTATTCATGCATTCATATGTCTATTAATTGATTATTTAGTAACCTGTTTGTTAGTATAATAGGAGAGATATCTTATTAAACTCGTATAGCTTACTTCTCAATAGTTTATTTTGTAGGTTCATTTATGTTGGGATTAAGATAAGCTTTAAGTGCAGAGTGTAAATCCAAGATATGTAAGAGTAAGTTATATTTAGTTAGGAATCGTACAGCTGGTATAGGAACACTTTGTGTAGGAGGTGTTCATGTGTTAAGGTTTTATTTCATTTAGTAGTTTCTGTAATTTTTAAAATTGATTTACCCTATCTTATTATTTGGCAGGAAATATCGATTCTCTTTGGTTCTGACAAACTGTGGAATATTGGGTATTCATAGTTATTTATATTCTATATTAAGTTAATAAATTAAAACTTGAAGACTTAGTGATTAATTAATTAAAATCTTGTAATCTCTAACTTGCAATGTGGTTTTTATATCATGCATGTATACAAAATATGAAGATTTTAGGCAATCCCATTAGGCTCTCTATAAGGTCTAAATAAACTCTCTTTTGCAAGTGAACTAAAGGTTAGGCTTCTTCATCCCACTTCTTATAAGCTTAATCGAATAGACATCCATTGCATGGTGTTTGGTTTCTAATTAATAACTATATCAATGTAAGATTTATACAATATGACAAAACTCCAGAGAAACAAAAGAATATAAATCTTCAAATCCTATGACACGAAAAATTTCATGAGTTACAATGATGTTGTGGAGTATACTAGATATTAGTTATTTGTACAGTTGGACATTTGTACACATGGACATTTGTCCATGTATATATATGACACAACAATAATACTGATTGGCTTTTTACACAATTCATTATAGTTTTTGCTTTTACAATTACAATCTTCTTTGTTTCTTTCTCTCTCAACTTTACAACTAATTGAACATATACAGATTCTATATATGAATTCTCTGTGGAGATAACTTGAAGATTAAATTAGCATAACTTCATATGGTATCAGAGCAGGCTTAGTAAGTTTGATTGTATTATTTCTTTCATAATTTGATTACTTCAATCTGTTTGTATATGTCTTTTTACCGAGATGAACAATTAATTACTGCAACAAGGTCTTCAATTGGAACGTGTTAATGATGATCTACTTTTCTTATCTAGATCGAATCATCTTAGTATGGTATTTGGAAACATAACCTTTAATAGAGTGAATTTCTTTGCTTGGAGTAGATCAGTGAAGTTAGGGTTAGGAACTAAGACTAAATTGGGGTTTATTGATTCCTAATCCAGATGATCCTAAGTTATCAAGATGGATTAAGAGTGACTTTACGGTGCATTGCTGGGTTCTTAACTCTATGTTAATGATCTATCTCAAAATTACCTATAAACATAGTCGGTTCAAGAGTTCTAGAATGTAATTACAGAACACTATGGTTAAGGCAATTTGCCTCTAATTTTTCAACTTCAGTTTGAGTTAAGTAACATCAAACAAATGAATCAATTTGTAGGGATATACTAAAACAAATTAAAATGATGTTAGGATAAATTAAGTGTGCTACATAGCTATCTCAGTTGTGATTGTGGGATAATTGAAAACTGTACCTATCGCTTAAGGGAATGAATATTGAATTTGAGTCTCATAGTTGATGAATTCAATTTTTGATGGGATTGAATGAGGGATACGAGTCTATACGGAACTAAATACTCTTAAAGGATCCCTTGCCTACAGTACATCATGCATGTTATTTAGTGTCGCAAGTTGAAAGACAAAAGTATATGACTATGCCTCTATTGGATTTTGATGTCTTTGCTTTTGTTTCAAAAAGAATTGATGTTGGTAAAGGAATTAGTGACAAGAAGAAAGGGTAGAATATTTTCAATGCTTAGCGTATTTGTAGATATTGTAAGAAAGAAGGTCACACAATTGATAACTATTTTGAGCTTCATGGATTTCTTGATTGGTTCAAAAATAAAAGGGGAGGAAGAGATTAGCAAAAATTAATAGCACACATTAGAGTTGGTACCTTTTTGAATGATAATGCTCAAGCTTCTAATGATACACTTTTAGATGAGTATATTTTGAATAATAACTCTTCTAATAATAAGATTAATGTAGCTCTTATTCATAGTGTATGTCAGGAAATATTCAAACTAATGCGAGAGAAGCAAATAGAACAAGATTGCTTCATCTTTGTAGGTGTGTCTTTTTCATCTCTTAATTGATTCATTGGTTTTAGTCTTGGTAATAATGATTTTGGTTCTTAGATTGTTGGCTGTAGTGCCTTAGATCATATTATACCTTACAAATCACTCCTCTTTGATACACATTACTATGCCCCATTTTAGTTGCGTAACTCAATGGCCATGTACAATCTGTCCAATTGGTTAGATTTGTATACATCTCAAACACTTTAACCCTTACTAACGTATTATATGTCTTAGTATTTTGTTATAATTTTCTCTTTGTCCATCGACTTATAACAGACCTTGGCTTGATGGTACAAATTAATATCCATCAATTACTTTTTTAGCAACCTCAAACTAAAAAGATTGTTGCATCATCGAAAGCTTGCAATGGGTTTTATGTACTATGCTCTCAGCTAAGTAGTAGTGTCGGTCATACAATTGAATGTAATGTTGTTAGTGATTTTATTGTATCTACTCTTTTACTACAGTCTATTCCTACTAATAAACTAGACAATATTTGATTGTTTTGCACTAGACTTGGTCACTTGTCTTTGAAAAAGTTTCAACAAATTAGTGAATGCAAACATGTAAGTTTGAGGGATTTCATTTGTGATACTTGTCTCAAGGCTAAATCACATAGGTGGCCTTTTAGTAGAAGTTTGAATCATTCAAACACTTGTTTTGACTTACTTTACATTGATGTATAGGGACCGTATCCCATTCCTTCTTTGAGTGGAGCTAAATATTTCCTTACCATTTTAGATGATTGTTCTTACTCAACTTAGATGTATCTCTTCCATCCTAAGCCTTAAGTAGTATCTTGCTTTGCTAAATTCTTGAAGATGGTTGAGAATTATTTTTCTACTTGCCTCAAAGTAGTGATGATTGATAATGGTGGGGAACTCTTATCCTATACTTGCCAAACCTTGTTTCATGACCAAGGAATTACACATCAAAAAGTCATTTCCTATACTCTACAATAAAATGAGAGAGTTGAGAGAAAACATCGCTATTTGATTAAAATAGCTTGGGCATTAAGAATTCATGCAAATTTACCTAAGTCTTTTTGGGGAGAATGTGTTCTCACAGCCACGTATCTTATCAACTTCATTCCTACTTCTAAACTTGGATGGAAAAGTCCTTATGAAATACTATATAAAGTCAAGCTAAGCTATGCACATTTAATAACCATGGGTTGTTTGTGTTATACGGTTGATCTTTCTCATAAAAAAGATAAGTTTCATGCAAAAGGAGTTAAGTATGTTTTCTTGAGATAACCTTTTGAACAAAAAATATACAAAGTCTATGACATTGATTTAAGGAAAATTAAGGTTACATGAGATGCTGTCATTTTTGAGCATGTTTTCCCTTTTCTTGATACTGTTTTGCCTTCCATTAATCCTACTGTTACACCTTCTACTTCATTCCCTTCTTATTCTGATATATACACTTTGTCACCCTTTTGGTCTTCATTTGATACTCTTGATAATGTTGTTTGTTGTTCTTTAGAGTCTAATACTTCTTTATCCTTTAATAGTTTTGATATTGTTATACAATCATCTAGACCTGAATCACATTCTGATGCTCCTAGTCTACATAATTTTGCAAGAATACATAAGAACTCCTTGATTGCAGGACTATGTACATTCATTGCAAGCATGTTCTACTAACCCTTATACTAGTTCTTCATATTCAAATATCCCTTATCCTCTCTTTAACACACATACTTTTACATAGTTTCCTTTTGATTACATCTTATCTTTGGCACAAGTGTTGACTGTTAAAGAGTCTAGTTCTTCTTTCTAAGCCTTTAAATACATTAAATGGGTTGAGGTGATGAATAAAGAACTTGATGCATTGGAATTAAATGACACTTGGTAACTTATTGAGTTACCTTATGGCAAGAAAGTAATCGAATTAAAATGGGTTTATAAAATCAAATATAAACCTGAGGTAGCATTGAGCGGTTTAAAGCCTGTTTAGCAGGTAAAGGTTATACTCAAATAGAGGAAGTGAACTATTATGATACTTTTTCCTCTGTAGCAAAGTTGGGTATAGTTCGTATTCTAATTGTTTTAGCTATTACTTCTAATTGATCTATTTTTCAAGTTGATATTAATAATACTTTCTTGTATAGATTCTTAGATGAGGAGATTTATATATTACCTTCTCAAGGTTATTGTAAAGTAGCTCCTAGTTAAGTTTTTTTGTCTTAAATGATCTTTTTATGGTTTGAAGCAAGCCTCTAAGAAATGAAATCATGAGATATCATTGTTTTTTTTTTTTTTTATCAAGTGTGGTTTTTTTCAATCTTTTGTTGATTCTTCTTTATTTACTTTTACTACTTCGGATTATTTTTTGGTTGTTCATCTCTATGTGGACGATATGTTGATAGCAAGTACTTGTCTTGATTAAATTACTTACAATCAACCTTGCATATCGAATTTACTATTAAAGACTTGGGGCTCGTGTGTTTTTTCTTGGGTATTGAGATTTGTTGTACCGATCATGGGACTTTGTTGAATTAAAGGAAGTTGGTGGTTGATCTTCTTGCTAATTTGGGGTTAACAGCATGCAAGCCTACTTCTCTTCCCTTGCCTTCTAAATTGACTTTATGTCATGACACAGGTGACATTTTACCTAATCCTTTGCCTTATCGCCATCTTATAGGACATCTCTTGTTTTTGATGTTGACTGGACTTGATATTAGCTTTTCTAGTAATAAACTTAGTCATTTTTTGTCGCAACTACGACGACCACATATGCAGGTTGCTATTCATTTACTTAAGTACCTTAAGGGTACTATTGGCCTTTGTTTGTTTTTCCAAGGGAATAATCCTTTGACTCTACATTGTTATGTGGATGAGGATTCGGCTTCCACTTCATTTGATTGCAAATCCATCATTAGGGACTATATCTTTCTTAGGAATGCTTTGATTTCCGGGAAATAAAAAAAAACAATCCATTGTTAGCACATCTTCGATTGAAGCTGAATACTGAAGCATGGGATTAGTAGTTAAAGATCTTTTTTGGACATCCTTCATCCTTCACGATTTACATGTTCTTATGATAGCTCCTATTCATGCTTTTTGTGATAACTAATCCACCACTATTATCACACATAGTCCATGTTTACACAATAGGCTGATATTAATGTTTATTTTCTTTGTGATCATGTTTACCTTGGGTTCTTCCTTCCTATTCATATGGCTTCTTCTCAAAACCTTGCGAATTGTTTTACTAAGTTAACATCTCTTTTGTAACTTCTTATTGCTAGACTTAAGTTGGGGCTTCGAGAAGCTCTAACTTGATTGGAGGTAGGTAGGTATGGAATAAAGTAGATATTATTTATTTATGCAGCTGGACACTTGTACATGTGTATATATGACATAATAATAACATTGATTGGCTTTTTTCACAATTCATAATAGTTTCTAGTTTTACAGTTACAGTCCTTTCTATTTCTTTCTCTTTCTTAACTTTACAACTAATTAAACACATATAGATTCTACATATGAATTCTCCATGGAGATAACTTGAAGATTAAATCAGTGTAACTTCATAAATGTTGTCTTAGATAAGCCGACTAGGAACAAAGGCACTTTTGAAGGAGATATTATCGAATTTGAAATGGCTTATAGCTTGTTAGTGAGAAGTTTAGAGATAATTTTATAACCAAAGTTACACAGGTTAATAGGCCATAATTGTGACAAACTATTAGGAGATCTAAATCTAAGAATGTAGATCAAATCAATACTATTAAGTTTGATGGGAATGACTAAAGTAAAGAATTTCTTAATTTCCTTTGTCATGTAGTCTTTACAATAGTCTAATTCAATTGGCAGAATAACCCCATTGAACTCATTTAGACTAGGAGCTTTCAATGATCCTAGATTGAATACATTAACTTTCACTTCATCATTCTCAAGTAGTCTAGTAATATCCTAGTTGAATTGTGCTTTAAATGAGTATAGTTGTTTGAAGAAAGTGAGAAATTCTATAACATCTAATTTTTCTTTGGACCAAGTTCTCTAACTATCTTTGATTCTTAAAACTTTATTTCTTGTTCTTCTTACAACTATAAATTAGTGGGAAAATCCTCATATTCCTATCACTACAAGTAAACCAATTTTTTCTACTCCTTTAGTGCCAATAAAGTTCTTCCACGAACAGGCTTTGTCCAATTCTTCCTTAATCTTTCCTAAAGATCGAATACATTTAGTCTATTCTTTTACTGATTTCCTCTCTAACTTGACATTAACTATTAAATTGCTAAACACATTCAATTTTTTTACATCTTATCAATACCATTCTACAATCATCTAATTTCTTCATAAAGATGATAATATTTGCTTCCATACTCTGATTACTCCATATATTCTCAATTACCTACTTTTCAACAATAATTGTTTAGATTGAGATTGCTTAGGGCCTTTAGATTTTTTACCTAACACATAAATGACAAGGAGGGAATGGTTTGATCCTTAAGCTACTTGAAAATTTGTGTATTTAGGAAGCTAGTAGCCAATCTAAATTAAATAATCTACTATCAAACCTTTCTTTAACTAAATTTTCATCTTGTCTCATGTTAGACCAAGTGAAAGTTTCTCCTTAATAACTTACATCAACTACTTGGTAGTCCATCATCATTTCTTGAAAGGCAAAAATCTATCTCAAAGATTTATCTTAACCTCTACTCTTCTCTTCACTCCTTATAATCTCATTTAAATCACCTATGACCATCTATGGGTTATTATAATTCTAACAATAATTCTCAACTCATTCCAAAAACTTAATGGGATATGAAACTTTGGTGATACATAGGTTTATGTCATTCTCGTACCATAAGACTCCATCAAATTCCAAATCCACGTATCATTAATAATATTCTTTGAGGAGAAAAGAATGTGGACTTGTAAACTTAACTTCTAGAAAACAGGAAGTTCTCTTAACAAACATACTAGATCAACATAAACGTGATGATCAAAAGAAAGATGTCTTCTTACTTACTCAACTCTATTTGACTTCTTTCTAGTATCTACTAAGAAAACTATATTAGGTTGATAACATCAAATGCATCACTATAGCTCCTTATTGTCGAGCGTTGACTTAAACCCTAACAGTTCCAACATAGGTCGATTATGGCTCTAAGGTAGCTTCCAGTTAGCTACCATGACCATTATAAGGAAATTCACCAATGTCTCTACAATAACCTCTACTAGCTAACTTTCAAATTCCAACTTCCCTTTAATTAAATTCTTTCTCTATGTATAGGACTTTTTTGAACTCTCTATAGCTTCTCTTTAGAATATTATTTAGAAGAGCTTCAGTTTCAATAGTTTTGTTTCCCCTTTTCAAACTAACCATGTCCATCTCCTCTTCTTCATACTCATCTCTAGATTTGTTAATAGATAGGTAAGTAATAGCTTTGGTTAATGGTGATGGGATGTGAAAAGATTTCACTTTAGCATTTCTTGAAACATGTTTTAGGCTACCTTGCATTGCAATTATATGTTAGAAAGAGGTGCCGATACCTCTAGAGACATAACTATCTCATGCATTGTGTATTTAGGGTCTAGAGGTTCTTGTATGAAATATGGAATTGTACATTCCTTAACATGGTTGTATCTTAGCTTATGCATGGCTTGATTGGAGAGGGTTTTTAGTTTTGTTTGAGTCAATAGGTATAAGTGGTAGATTGAGTACAAATACCTTGGGTTATGCTTGACTTTGCGTAGTTTAGATAGAGATCTGGTTTAAAGGAGCAAGGGGGGAAATGGTGAATAGGTTTGGTGGAATGGTTGGCAGTGTCGATGATCGTTGTTTCTACAATAATTTGGTTACAATAAGTCAAGGTTTAGATGTAAGGGATATAGTTGGTGAAATCATTAGGAACTTAAGGCTTAGTAGTGGAATTTGGTCAGTTTAGGCTAAAGGAGAGAGAAGTAATGTTTAGGATATAAGGAGATGCTACAATGTCTCTTACATTCATTAAAGAATCCATAGGGATAGGCAAAACATCCTCTTGAGCATTAAAATTTATTAACTTGGAAGATTCTCTAGTGTCCTTATTTCTAGAATCATCCATTTGATTCTAGATAAGTTTTATTTTCTTCATGCTTTAACACCTTAGAAGTTTCCAATAAAAGGACCTTTCACCCTCAACTTGTGCCCATCATTTGTATTTTGCTTTTTGTCTGTTGCTACGTGCTTCTCATGTAGGTAGATAAACTCCTTCCCACTGCTCCCTGAGTCCCTCTCAGATCAAAAGAAGCTTTCACATGTGCACTTACTTCTTGTACATAAACTGTTCTTCATTTTCATAAGGGTACTTGTTCTCCAAATGCTCTATAAGGCGAAATGCAAAGGAAATACCTAATAAATGTTCATGTTTCAGATGAACTTAACATTTTTCACCAAAATGATTTCTTACTCATATTCATTAGAAATAGATCTATTCAAACTTTGTTCCATTCGAACTCTTAAGTAATTTTTTTAAAGATATCAAAATTACCTTAATAACTTTACCTAATTTTGCTCCAATTAATTTAGCGTTGTTCTTTGTAATCATGGATAAAGGTAATCTATTCATTTGGATCCTAAGGATCATTGCTAAAAAACTAAGATCATATACCCATTAAGATGGATTCCAAGCTTAGATAATAAAGGGCATCCTATGACTCACTAAGGCCATAATCTAGCACCCTTTCGCCAAAATTTCTAATCATTTGTTAGAATTAGATAAACATTTGATCTTAAATGTGTGATTTCAAACTATTAAGTTTCCCATGCCCTTTTAATAATATTTATCACTTTACTACAATTGATGTTGTAATATGATGCCACATTCCTAGCCACATGGATCATTAATGATGGTTTAGAAGCATCTAGATCCGAAATTTTAGATTATTCATCCCAGTCTTTTTGGGCTATGTTTGAATTCATCATAATGAAAGCAACCCTAAAACAAAAAGTTAGAGACAAAATTAGACGCAAGCATAAACAACAAGACTACGAAACTGAAGAGACACAGAAAAGGATAAAGAAATAAAGTAATTAAACAAAGAAACTAATAAACATAAACCTAATTCTGTTATAAAGACAGAAGTAAGACATACAAAGGGAAAGAAAAGATAATCACCTACTATTAAGAAGAAAAGATTTGAAATAAATTGGGAGGTAAACAAAAGATATCACAAAAATATGGTTGGCAACAATAGGTGTGATCTAACCCATGAAAATGGGAGAAATTCTCTCATTAGAGCACAAGAATATCTTTCAAGAATAATAATAAAACCTTTTCAATTTGCATTACAATCAATTCAACCCCTCTTCTTAATTGCATTAGTGGGATCAACATTGTACTATTAGAAGAGAAACATTATTGCACCTAAGCCAAAAATGGTCACAAAAAGTAACATTTTAGGCAAGTGATTAGGTGTCAATACATTTGGAAAGGAAGATTCCTTTTTTTTTGGAAGCCCATAGTCCATTTCAAGTCATTGATAAGATCAACAACAATGCTTATAAGGAGGGTTTTTCAATTTCAAACAAGCATAATGTTAGTGCTACTCTTAATATTTTTAATCTATCTCTTTTTGATAAAAGTGACAATCTAATGATGAATCCTTTCAAGGAAAATAGGAATGATGGGCACCAAAACTAATTAGTTTGGTGGACCTAAATTCTAGACTAGGAACTTAGGGGAGAGGGAAGGGGGGAATTGAGTTTAATGGGAAATTTTATCAAACTTGCAATTTTAATTCATTCGAACAATAACTTATAAAAGAAAAAATGAATGGTAAATAAAAGGACATAGGGATAGAAAAATTAAGTTTGGGATTTCGACATAAGTTTGGAGTGCACCTTACTCTCCATTATAAAATAACGCCTTTCCCTAAGACTTCGTAGCATTTTTATCCAATAAGTCAAACAATGGCTCAAGAGCCTGGGGTGGTGTTTGATACTTAAAAAACAAACACAGTGCACCATTTCAACGAAAATTGCAAATATGATATACTTGCATTATTTTTGGGTTTCAACAAGATATTTTCCAATAATGTACATGAGATAATAACTTTAATGAATAACGAGACAAAGGGTATAATCGCAAATGAGGTTTACAAGTTATGCTTCAATCTGCCATTGGCCTTGTATTCAAAGCGTCTCTTGAAGAATTGGTCGTTGGTCCCTCCATCCCTGCATTTAATCCTCTGTAACAATTACTTTCTGGGTAAATCGGTTGGATGGTTTTGAGAAATATTAAAACGGTATTTCAAGTTTGACTTACCAATGGGATGGGTCCACACACACCCTTCGAATGGTGGCTTCATTAATAGGGGTCGAAAGGCTCTTAGCCACCATTAGGAAATATTTAACCATCTGAATGGTACATACTTAATAAACCATCCAGTTGGTTAAACATCGAATGGTGCACCTGCTTGAAATTAATAAGTTTAAAAAACTTCACAATTTTATAAAACGAGCATACACTAAAAAGATACACACATATTGACAAAAGATAACACCGTATTAGATCAATAAAAGATATTATTTAATTGAGTTAGTTTCATGAAATAATTTGTTTAGGTAGATTTCAAAATTATATATGAACCTTTTGGCTTGATAGGATTAATCACGTGTACCTCAAGGACCAATCATGAGGAGAAGAGTTGAGAAATAAGCAAAATTTAATAATTTCATAGACTAGGCAACTAAGAATATTGAAGAATACGTTGAATCAAGTTCAGGAACAAGTCTAAGATCAATACACATCATTTTTTTTTTTTTTCTATTGGGAGACCATTTATGCATAGTTTAAGGCCAAATTGAGTTAAGATTGCATGAGGTTAACTTGGTGGAGTAGTCCAACGTAGTCGACCTAGGTAGTTGACTGGGTGTGGTTGACCGAAGATGGTGTCGAGTGTCGTCGACCGAGGCTCTAGGTAAATGACCATGTCCAAATCTCAAGAATGCGTTTCAATGTAACTTTATGTTATTTTCTTGCCTATTTTGCATTTTTACTTAAGAATCTTTAGTTTCCTTTTTAGATGGATTCTTTCTAAATTTTGTAAGCATTACCTTAACCCATAAATAGGTCTTTCATTACAATTGAACAACAATTATTATTAAATATTGAATTATCTTTGAAAGATTAAAACATCTTTTATTTTAGTCCTCTTGAAAACTTATAAACTTATTAAGAACATTCTTATGATATTCATCCTTATATTGAGGTTCTTATCTCATTTATGCCTAACCCACGAGTATCCTTTATGCTATAGTTCATGGATTCTTAATACTAATGGGTCATAACTTTATTTATCTTTCGTTCTTGATTTACATACTCAATGAATTGGGGCTTTACTTGTCTTTAATTTTCTTGGGTACTTACATCATATTATTGTTGTTGAGTGTCGAGATATATTTTTGGTGTTTGCGCCAGATACTATATATATGAAAGTAGGAATTCTTTTGTGTAAAGGATAAGCTAATGTACTTGATTTTTACAGCACTAGCGAAAAAACTAAAAGCATGTATTGTAAAATTGTAAATAGTTTACAAAAAGGTAATATGGATATATAAAAAAGGACATAAAAAACACCCTCTTGCACTTAGTAATATGGTCATATCGGAGGCAGACAATAAGAAAATGAATGAGAATCTTACGAGTTTTAAGGAGCATAAATTCTCCATTTGTTTTTATCGCTAAACAATGGAGAAAGATGCATAAGAAGAATCAGAATCTTAATTTGTAAAAAGACAACAAGCCAATGTATTTTGCTATTGCATCCAAAGTTATACAGGAAAAAAATATGCAACTGAACAATTATTGGCGTTGTGGTGTAATGCCTTTGTTAGACGAGTTGATCTAGAGTAACAAGAAAAAGACAGCATCAGCCAAGTCGCCAATGTGACTGGCAATGGCAGTCTCTAGTGCTGAATGAAACAAATCATGTCCTCAGCTGACATGAAATTTTCTAATAAAAAAAGAAAGCCAGGTAAATCCCAAAATATGGAGCCGCCAAGCGACGATTTATTAGGAATTTTAACGTAATCGGTAAAAATAAAACATTCACAACCGTTTAGTTCGTTAATGTAGTTATTAGAGAATAAAATAAAAATATAATAAGTGGTGAATGTTTGTTATGGTGTTTAGTTGAGTGTGATTGAATTACTATTACATTATTCACTTCATAGTATTTAAGAGGGAATATGACATGGGTAGAAAATAAAATAGCTAAAATACCCTTGTTTAATTAAATAATAAAATAAAAAACCAATTAAAATGCAAACAACAATTAAGAAAAAGCTGATACCAATTCCATTGTCTTCTTACCCAAAATGGAGAAAAAATTTTGTCTTGAAATTTCTCATAAAATGTAATGTCCCTCCTTCTATGTGTTTATTTAAAAATTTTTCTTAAACTTTTGGTACCTAAGGACAGTTCGTCACTATGATCCTTAAGTTAAGGATAAGATAGAATTTGTAATCAACTTGTTTTTTTTATTCTACTAACAATTACTTCCAAATCATTTATCATTCAATATGATAAACAATAGTGTAAGCTTTCATCTTAATGAGCTATACTCAGAGTATCATAGTTATACACTTCTTATACAACATAATAAATCTTTTACAAATATATATTTTTAGACTACTACAACTATACTAAACCTTTGGTGAAATAATACTCACTGCCTTTCTCAATAACTTTCCTCATGTACTCAAGCCAAATCTTGTGATAAAAAACTTGTCTCAAGTTTTAATCTTCAGCTAAGGTCTTGAAGTCTCCTTGTCACTCCAATGCTTTATGTCTATTCATCTATAATTTGAAGATAAGAGAAACTTATCATCTCAACTACTACAAGTTGAGTGAGAGTAGACAAACATACAACAAAAAACATAACAGAACAGGCATAACATTCAAACAGTTAGTCCAATTATATTATCTTAGACTTTCCTAACCAAATAATGCAAATGCAACAAGAGTATATTATGCTTATGCACATGATATGCATTAGTATCAATATCTTAGCCTAACCTAGTAACTTATCTTGTTTGATCGACTCAAATTAGGCATTTGAATAATGTATCTAGGAACCTATCAAACATTTCAACCTAGCAATAACTACATAGAGTGGTTGGAAAATCCAATATATAGTTGACCCAGTAGATACAATGCAGTCTTTATATGCTCAAAAACCCAGCTTTTACAAATAAAGTAGCTAACTTGATAAAACCAACTTTTAATATGGAAATCGACTTAGCAACTTCTCGGTTTTTAGAAAACTTAATCCATTAGTCCTTTTAATGTCATACCATGAATGCATTAGATTGCACGCCAGGAAAATCTAAGTTGACTTATTCATCACTTATTACCCAGCCTTTATTTTATAGTTTTGTCAGTTCTAGAATCACAATATATCGAGTTCACTTAAGTGAACACCTTCAGAGATAGAGTTATTTCCTATATTTTTTTTTCCAAGATAACATATATCCTAGCAAATGTCATATATGCATTCATTAGCATGAACATAATGACCAAGCTTAATGTCATGTCACTATTCAATTAGCAAAAAATATAGCAAGTACTATAACTCACTGAGCGATACATTAACTCCTAGCCAATTTTAGCTAAGCAATCGAACAACACAACTTACAATTAATGTTCAGCCAAGCCAAAACATCATAGAATGCACTAAGTTAAGAATATATATAAATTTACCCAAGCACATACAAATATCCACTTACGTAGCTAACGGTATATTCCCAATCTTACTTGCTAACATAAACTTCCTCTCCCACAAATTCACTTATCAATCAATTATAGGTCATGAGTATATATATTTACATATACTAGTTAAATACTTGCTTGTTGGTAATTAGTTTGTTATAAGCTGGCTTCCAGTTCAATCTATGAGTTTGATTCTAAGCGAGCTTCTTTTTGCTTCATCCTATTTTACAAATCATAATTTATTGGCCAATCAATGATTTTAATAAGTTACTTAAAGTAGCTAAGTCCTCTAAGTTAGGTTTTAAGTGATTCTATAGCTTTTTTGTCTAGTCGAAAATCCTATTAGTTACCATCTGAGCTATACTGGGATAATTCATAATATTAATTTTATCCTCTAATACAGCTTTCTGAATTTCTCTAGTTTAAGGCCCTTAATAAATTATTCTCTAAGCTATCCTCTGACTTTGTTATTTCTAAGGTTTTTAATAAAAACAACCTTTGACTAAGCTTTTGAGTCCCCTATTTTTCATTTTACTCAACATTTTTTCTTCTAACCTATCATTTGAGTATCAATCTAGGGAAAATTTTATGGCTAGAATCTTCTGAATCATTCTTTACCTTTAATCAATGTCCTATAAGTAGCTAATTTACCAACTTTCTTCCAAGTTACAAATAACATTCCAAATCAACCTTCCTTAGTTTCATTATTTCTTAACTCTTCATTCATTACATCTCAATTCATTAATTGTTTCAAGTTCACTATGTTTTTCAAATGTTAACTTCATTAATTAAGGCCAATTCACCATTTCCCATAACTTCTCACTTTATTAATCAATCCAACTATTCCAAAATAGTACAAACACTTCATTAACTAATCTAACTCAGAATCTAAGTAAGATTATTTAGAAAATATGTTATTTTTCCACTAAAATCACAATTTAATACATAATTTAGGATTCAAAAATCACATAAAAATTTAGGAAATAATTTTGTGAGAAATCTCTTTGTAGCAATGATTCGCTTAAACTATATTTATAAAAATAAATCGCAAATACTTCAGCAAGCATACTGAGTTGGAATCACGTAATATAGAGAAAATAAGGTGGTCGATCCCTTGAGGACTAAGAAATTACTAATCCTATATTAGTTCTTATCAATATTCATACAATCAAAATTAAATTAATTAGTCTAATAATTACTCTAAAACTATCGAAAAGAAAATAACTATGAAAAATCTAAAATTAAGCAATCAATTAAGAATTGTGAGAAAATAGAATCTACCTTAGATTACGCAAATCAAATTGTTATCATATTATATAAATTAATAGCTATATGGTCATTCAAGTGAAATTATTATACCTTAAAACTTAAGGATTTAAACCCCTAATTAATTAGTTAGCTTCTATATCTTTCAATTAATAGTAGACTCTAAATTATAATCATATATCTCCCGATACGACGATTTTTTAATATCTTAAATCAATTATCCCTAATGTCTTAGTGAATGATCAATCACCAAACATCATATTAATCTCTAAATAATTTCTAGTTAATTCAATTAACTCTACTTCCACATTAATTAATCAAATCAACTAAGAATTTCTAACAAATCCTAATTAACTCTCATATCATTAAGGTTTCTAACAATTATAATCGAAATCATAAAAATTGCAATCATGAATCATCCATATATCTCTTAATCCTATCACATGAATAGAATTATCATCTTAATTATCTAGGGTTTCATCAATTCCCACAAATAAATTTAGTTAGCCATAGATTTGAAAACAAAAACATAAATATTGATTGAAATTGTAAGGAAATTCATAATTGAAAGCATAAGTAATTCACGGAATTGCATAAGAATAATTGAAATATATTTCACCAATTTTGTATTAGCAAAAAAAAATCTTTAATTGCAACTTCAATCTTGGTCTCTACAGCAAAAGCAAAATCTTCTCAATGATCAAAGCGCTTCTCCCGAAGAATTCTTCAAAAACTATTTAAAACTATTTTACAACTCTCGATGTCTAAGGAAAAAATATCTAAAAAATTCCCTCAAACGATGAAACATAAGCTATTTATATGAAAAATTAGGGTTGGCTCACGTGAGGTTTTTTTTGTTTATTCTTTTTTCATGAAGGTCGGCAGTATAGCCAACAAAAGCTGTTGGTGCAAGTTGTAAGTTATAAGCCAACTGCCTTTAATTTCAATTTACATGCATTAATCCGAACTTCATTTATTTGCTTAAAATTTCTCTAAATCATTCGTAATTCCACTCTTGAATTCTAAAATTCCTGAAATGTCCAAATGAACATAATTAAGTACCAATTTTTAATAATTTCTATAAAATCTATAATAATTCTATCTTAATTTGCACTTTAAAACATGAAAAATATGCCTTTATCAAGTAATTCAATATCATTATAGGGTAGTTTACATAAAAATTTCGAAGGTAAAACTATGTCGATAGCCTTATTTATTTTAATATAAAAAATTATCTAATTTCTCCAGTTTCTTAAGGAAGTATATTTCCACTACTAAATTTGGAGAAAATGACTTTTTTTTTTAGATTTAATACACCAAAATATGTAGGAATAATATTTTTCCATAATTTTTTGGACATTAGTTATATTATAGTGATTTAATAAAATTCGGACTGAAATAAGACCCTCGCTAGAACTAGCCTCTCCAACTGCCATCGGTGGCCACCACTTGGGTTGGCGAAGGCGTGGCGACTCCTATCATCTGATGGTGGTGGTTTGCTTCCATTTGTTCTTTCTGTGCACGTTCTTTTCTAATCCTACTTTACGTACTTTTTTTTTTAAAGTTTTCTTGATCTTACTCTTCAATCATCAAACCCTATATTGAATTTTTTCATATCTCACATTGCTTGTACAACACATTGGAGAGGGTTCTTGGATTTTCTAAGGTTTAGATTATATGAAAATGAACTTTTCCTCTTCGCTCTCTCTTCAAATTGTTGAATTTTATTCCTATTCTTTGCATGATATTCAATTTTCCAATGCTTCACACTTATCTTGTAATATCTATATGCCTATCACCCTTAATTCCAATTGCCCTTGTCATTTTTATAATCTTTTATTAATTTATTATAATTTTCCTTACCCATTTTAGCTTATTTATCATATTATCAATATTTCAATTAATTATAGGTATTTATTTATACATAATAATTACACATGGGGTAAATGTTCTATATCATATTTTGTATCATACAATATTTTTATTATATATATAATTTATATCTAAAGTTTCGTAATTACTTGAAATTCTAATTTTCAAGTTTTTGATAATTACTAATCATACCTGATAGAAAATACATTTTATTGAAACTAAATATTATAAATACTTTATTTTGAGAAATTGATATTAATAAGTCCATTTATTTAATTTTTATGAACTTATATTAAAATTTAGTTTAATTAAAAAAAAATTGTCTGAATACTTTAAACCATCCTAAATGCCCTAATTCGCGTCGATATTGAATAGTTCGAGCATGGTTATTTGACTTAACATATTTTGTAAACTTCTCTTAATGACTTTTCTTTATTATGTGCCTTTGCTATAGTTGTTACGTCAAGTGGTTTGTTGCTCTAAGTCTCAGGTAGTAGGTTGGAGATTAGGTCTTGCATGAAACCCTAACACAAATAGATGAATATGATGAAATTTGTCTTGAAATCGAAAACCTAACCTTAAATTGAGAAGAAATTGACTTAAATAAAAAAAAAAATGATGATGATGAAATTCATCTTAAAGTTGAAATGCTAAACCTGATTTCGCTTGAAATTGACTCAAATAAGAAAGATAATGATATTTATCTTAAAAGAAAAACCTTAAACCATGTGAGCCTTCAATTTTCCCTTCAACTAACGATGATGATACAATTTTCCCTTCACTTTTCCCTTTGATAGATTAATCATGTGAGAGGATGATTTGGTTTGATTAATGAAAGTATTTGTATCGATCAAGAGAGGATGATATTTGTCTTGATCATGATATTTCTTTTTGACAAATTGATTAAGACAGAGGAAGATGTTTGTTGAGATCGAGAGGAGGGGTTCAAGATGAAGTAGATGAACAGTAGAGAGGATAATTTGATTTTGTCGTTTATGAAGGTAAATGGTATAATTCTCGAGTTTAAATGAGGGTATATAGGGAATAAAGATGAGGAAATAAGTTAGGAATCACAATTCATAGGTTGGATTTAAGAATGGCTATTACATGATTTTTAGGAATTGGGATTCCTACGAATCACAATTTTGAGCAGTAAAAATCAAATGAAAGCAATAATATAAGCTATAGAAGGAATAACAGAGAAATGACAATTCTATTTTCTCTAAGTGAATATGTTGTGATAATATTCTAATAGGTATTTGAGGAGCATTTATTAAAAAGCCAAAAGTAAAAAAGCACCTTTTATTTTTTTAAATATTTTTAATATTGGGGATTTGAAATAGATAACTATACTGGAAAGGAACATAAGTCCAATTTGAAATTTACCAAAATTCGATGTTAGCTTAAGCTTGAGGTTGAGCTTGATTATTCAAATAGTTTATTGAGACAAAATCTATTTTAATGATATTTAGCTCGATTAACTGCAAAACTAATTGATCTAAAATTGAGTTGAAAAATTACTCAAATTCAAGTCGAGTTCAGTAATCAATATCAATAATATTTTAATAGTAAGAATCATTTTTATTTAATGATAATTGATAAAATAAGGTTAATTAGGTTGAGTTTGACCTTATTAAGTATCACTTCATTCGAGTTTGAGCATAAAGTTATAAGCTCAATTCAGTTGAAGTCAAATTTGAGTTTTAAAATCTTGGATTACAATTAAACTCAAAATTTTGAATGTTGTTCAAGCTCATGTTCAAACTTAATATATGATTTTGATGAGACTCAAATATACAAATTAAGATAAATATTTTTTACTTAATACAACTACTTGTAGATAATCAACTGAAAAGAAACCAAGACTTTGAAAATTTATATTAATCAAATTCAAAATCTTATAATAAATTTTAAAGAACGAGTAATTGAAAACAACTGAAAAAAATAAAAGATCTAAGCCTTCAACATAGATTACAAAAAATGCATATTGAATTAACCAATAAATAAAAAAATAACCAAACCTTTTTCAATCAAAGTAACATCTTCGAATAAGTTATCATGTCCAACATAACCAAATTCAAACCACCTTTATTTGATAACAAAATAAAAATTAAAATTTTAGTATAAAAACATGTTAGACATTTAATTTACAATATGATTTGATGAAAAATAAAAAAAAATTTAATTTTAATTTATTTTATTGAAAGTTTGATAACTGTGTTTGCTTCCTACAACCTACATTCATAAAAAAAAAATTGAATAAGAAAAAACAGATAACGTTGATTAAAAAAAAAATTAAATAAATCAACACATGATATAAACGTTTCAAATAGGAAAGAATCTTAGATCAAACTAGTGACATAATAAATGTAAGTCATTATCATTGATATTACTATAATTATGAATAAAAAAATTATGAATTAACATATCTAACCTCAATATAAAATAACATTTGCATATATATATATTATAAAATTATATTAGTAAAATATATGATTTATTAATATTATAAAAAGGAAAACATGGCAAATGAAAAAAAATCAAACTAACGCTTTAATAATATAGATTTTAATGAAACCTCCTGCGGCCTGCCTGTCCAACGTTCCATTCTACGATACATTGTCAAGAAGTACGCGTCGAGTGAAAAAGCAACTACGTGGTTTTACCAGGTGACTGGAAGGCAAATCACCTCTTTTTTGTTTTTTCTTTTCAAAAATAAAGGTAGACAGCTTTATTGATATCACCTCTCCGTGCAAAACATCAAGAGACCTGAAGGGGTCTTGGTAGTTGTTACATGAATGAAAGAGGAGACGATAATTAAGATCCATAAATATGTACACGTCTCCTTTCTGCGTTAAATTATCTGTAGTTTTTTAAGTAAGTGATTTATATTTTATGAATTTATTATTTTTCTTCTTCTGTTATTATCATTGCTTATGTAGTTATGTTGGATTATGATATCCCTTTGCCAGTTGGATATATTTTATTTGTATAGGAAAAATCATTTTAAATCATTTTATTTCCACGTGGAAATGTTTTCCTTTTAAAGAACGCAGCTGTCAATTGGTTGGATCTTAACCCAACCCTTTCATCTATTAGTGTTCTTTGAATTCGATTGATGTAATTTGTTCTTAATGAGCAAGGTTCATTTTCATTGGCCAGGAAAGGAAGAAGATAAAGTAAGACTCTTAATTTATTTTTATTACCAAACATGGAATAAGATACTAAGTTGGAATGTTAAACTTAAAAAAAAAAAGTGGAAAAGGAAAGAGAAAATGACGTGCTGTTGCTTCCGAAAAAGCACCAGAAAAAAAATATTATTTACCGAGCAATTATTCACGTATAGCGATACATTGTCTTTGTTGGATGAGATAATAGAGAGAAACAAATAGGATTATACAGAGTTAGAGCCGAAAAGATACAGTAATAAATTTGAATTTGACTCAAATAAAAAAATTTGAAACTTAAATTTAACTCGAATTTGATTAGCTTTAATTTATAAAGGTCGAGCTAGATTTGAAATTAATCTTGATAATCTTAAACTCGACTCGAATGAACTTGTTTAGACTTAATAATCTTGGAAGATATCATAAATTTAATTAAAATATTAATAATATTTAAATTTAACTTTAGTTTGATTAATATTTAAATTCAATTTAAATATAATTAAATTTGTGAGTTTATCGAATCAAATATCATAAAGTTTGAGCTTAATTTAAAAAACTATTTAAGCTTTAGCTTAACTCCACTTTGATAAAGTTAAATTCGAATAAATATCAAACTAAAACTCCAATAGTTTGTGGGACTCTCGTCTCATTCACACATATAGCAACAAGAATAAAAACAGCATTAGGCAAGCTGTCAATGTGACTGGTAAAGCAATCTCTAATGTGGTGCTGAAACGAATTATGTGCTTCAAGGGAAAGTTCATTCTAAAATAGAACTTTAGAGATGGAGAGAGGAAAAGAAGAAAGCAAGCGATTTGTTTGATGGGTTTTTCAATTTACAATTTTTCTTTTATAGTTTTTCATATATTTATTTTTGCAAACTTTCATCAATCTCTATTGTCTCTTCACTATTTATAATTTTATTTTTTGTCATCTATAACTTTCATTAGCAGGACATTTTGTCTACATATAATTTTTCATTTTTATTACTTATACGTTTCTTATTACTAATAAATTTAGCCACTACTAAACTATTTCTCATTTTAGTTATATATCCAATAGACATATCCATTGTGTAAATGATGGTATGAAAAGTTGCAACTATTTAAGTGACAAGACTCTTGATATATATCATATAATATCACTGTCTTATGATTTTAATGTTGGTAACTCTTTCCATATATTTTTCCCGTTTCATGTTAATGCGAAAAGACCATCACATATCGTATGTACTAATTTAATAGTGAACAGTAGTATTTCAAGCACGTATGAAACGATTTATAAATATAGATCAAATTAGCCGTGATAACTTCCTAGATAAATCTATCCTTTTTGTTACTGTGAATTTGCTTTAACAAAAAACTCGTACATTTGTTTCTTGAAATATATGTTCTTAGAATTTAAAAGTATCAATTTAATATCTAAACACCACCAATTTTTTAAATTATCTATCTAATTCAAGTAGAGGTAAACATATATATATATATATATATATCTAATTTAGGCACTAAGACCTCGAAAAGTTTGTACATAATAGGTTAAAAGAATAATCTAATTCAAGAACTA
This sequence comes from Lumnitzera racemosa, assembly GCA_024138005.1. NCBI lineage: Eukaryota > Viridiplantae > Streptophyta > Magnoliopsida > Myrtales > Combretaceae > Lumnitzera > Lumnitzera racemosa. The sequence goes on from JAMXBC010000012.1 coordinate 58,096,004, forward strand.
TAAAAATCCTTAAAAATTTTATGCATAATAAATTGATGTTTTAAAACTTCAGTTAGTTAATTGTAAAAATGAATAAAATTTAGGTACTAAATGTGATTTTTACTATTATTTTTATTAATTTGAATTTATTTTAATGAAAAAATTAGATTAGAATATTCACACTTATTTTATTAGGTATGTACCTGAAATTTAAAAGTATTGATTTATTATTGATAAACTTTTCGAGATTATTTATAGTATTCAGGTAGTTAATTACAAATATGAGTAGTGTTTAGATAGTTAGTTGTAAATATAGTAAAGTTCAAGTCGTTAATATTGTAAAAATGGACAAATGGTATTTTTAATCATCATATAATCAATTATAAAAATTAGCAAAGTCTAGGTTCTAAATGTCACATTTATCCCAAAATAGAATACTCAAAAAGCAACCTGAGTCCTACATATTTTTATAAAGCGATTGCTTTGTTGACATGAGACATTTTATTCGGAAAAAAAAAAAAGAAAAAAAGGGGGTAAATTTCACTAATTTAATGGGAATTCTGTTAATGTTAGGTAAAAATAAAGGCCTAAATGTTATATTTCTTACATAAATTTTGCCCATTTTTGTAATTAGCAAAGTTTAAAATTGTCAATATATTATCTACAAACTTTTTGTGGTAATTTATACAACAACTAGATAAGTAGTTAATTTTAAAAATAGGCAAGGATTAGAAATTTAATTACAAAAATGGAAAAATATTAAATATTTATTTGTGAAAATGGGATATACCGAAATTAATTTTTTTAAACTTCAAATAGGTAATTACAATAGCGGACAAAATTTAGGTATCAAATGTGACATTTACCTAAAATAAAACATTGCATAATGTTCCAACGATCTTAGGAAAAAGAAAATTCTAAAATAAAAGTATTCCTTTTAAAAAATATATATTTTCAAGCATAACTTAGAATATAATAGTAAAACCTACTCATAAACTACATGAGTTTAGCTTGGTATTTGCTCACATTTGATTTTACAACAACCAACTTGAGTTTGAGTTTGATTTACTTGAATAGCTTATTTCGGTTGAGTTTGAATTTCATGATATTAACTCGACTAACTTATGAACCTAATTAAGCGACAATTAAGTTTAAAAGTTATTATAAGTACAAAATGAATTTAGATATCAATATTACTTTAATTAAAAAATTATCGTTTTTAGATAATTGGCCTAGACAAGATTAACCCACTTGGGACAAAACCCTTGAGTATTACTTTGAGTTAAGCTTAAACCCAAAACTATAAACTTAATCAAGCATAAGTCTCGAGCTCGAATACTAAAATTTGAGTCGCGTTTAAGTTTTAAAATGTCTCTAAGTTCAAAAGCAATAGTACATCATTTCAGTTTAGCTGCTTAAAACCTTAAATTATACAAAACAAGATTAGAAAAAACTTATGCAACATTTTAATAGAAAGCTACGAAGTGCCCTGCCCGTGAACGTTCCATTCTAGAATGCGTGGACGTCAAGATGCGGTAAAAATACACGTAGTGTGGTTCTAGGAGTGGACGACAGATTAACTTTCCTCCTATCATTTGTACTTAAAACAATTTAAAAAAGAATTAGATCATCTTCAAACATTTCAATTTGGGAGGACTTTGATATGGACCTAGCATGGTCTATTTACTAACCGATGAGCATTTACATTGGCATTGTAAATCCAATCGAAACAGGACAATTTTGTTGCCTTCTTGTACTCACATACTACATGCTTTAGAATCCTAATCTCATGCCTATAAAAGGTGCCCTTTTGACACTAGTGCTTTAGAATATTTCGAACAATCCTTGAGTAAAAAAGAAAATGAAGATTTCTTACAACAATCTTGTTTTCTATTTAGTCATCCTGGTTTTGGGAAAGTACTTCAGTTCTTTATGCAGGGCTGATCCGACAAATGGATTCACTGAGGTGCCATTGACAGAGAAGAACTTTGAGATACAAAAACCCTACAACATACCCGTTGATCAACGCTACAGCTTTGTTGATGGTGTAAGAAAATTCTGGGTGTATGCTGATGACAAGCCGCATAATCCCAACAGCCATACTCAACCGCGCACTGAAATTCGCATTAAGGCAAGAATTTGCTTCTTGAAGCGTGTAGTCAGTCTTGGAGAAACGAGTTTATTTCTTTTTTTCTTTATTTCCACTTGTAAATCAGTGCTCTAAAGCATTTGTTAACGGAGCTTATCAGTGGAGCAAAAAGTGGAACCTATCCAATGTGCCTTTAAATTTCGGCTTTTATTTGATTATAAGAGAAAATTTATTTGACTTTTGTTTTGCAGGGTTATGACTATTCATCGGGAGTTTGGCAATTTGAAGGACATTGTTATGTGCCCAGTGGAACATCGGGCGTTACAATTGCACAAATACATGGTGCATCAGATGGTGCTACAACTTTCTTATTAAGAATATACAATGGTGATTTAAGGTATTACAGTGGGGATGTAATTGCAAGAGACATGTATGATAAATGGTTTAGGGTCAACATAATCCATGATGTTGATGGAGGGAAGGTGACAATGTTCCTTGATGGAAAACAAGTGTATCAAGTGAAAGACCATGGACCAGGTGACCTCTACTTTAAATGTGGAGTCTATGCTGCACCAAGGGATTTCAGTCATTGCATGGAATCAAGATGGAGAGACATCAAGATTTACAAGAAATGAAGTTCAACCGATATGGTTTTGTTGTGATATGCACCAAAATAAGTCTTTGTGTATTAAATAACTTAAGCTAAAAATAAATCTTTGGAATATGAGAGCTTGGGATATCTTAATTATCAATTAATTGATCTTACAGATGAGGAATGCTATATACATTTAGTATTAAACAATTTCGGGAACAAAAAAGAACCTTGGAACTTTGGTAGAGATATTGCCTGGTTGCCCATTATGATGTTAGACTGCTTATGGGCATGTTAATAAAGTGATACTAAGTCCGTCTAATGCATCAAGCCAGCTCGAGCTACAACATTTAGCACATTTGGGTTGAATAAAATGGCCTTGTCCAATGCAATTTTCATATTTTTCAATAGACTTAGTAAGTAGAAGTGAATGGGTATAGAGTAAGGCAACGTACGAGGTCCTGTGTACTCACAACCTATCCTAGAAGGTATGGATTTTCAAATTTTGGAATTTGAACCTATACCTTATAGCACCTTAGCCAATCATCTTATAACTTATATCCTATAAAATCAATAGGATAAGGAGTATTTTGTGGATCTTGTAAATATTACCATTCTTTCTATAAATTTAAAGTTTATGTGATATAAAAAAAATAATAACAATCTAAATATCATATTATAATTTCTTTATGAGTAAAACCTATGAAACTTATAAGAAGATTTATGAAATTAGAAAAGAAGAAAAACATAATTATTTTACCTTTATTATGTGATCTTATTATTTAGCAAATGAGAAGGAATAAGGGGAAAGAATGGAAAATGTAAAGTTTATAAGGAAAATGGGGTTGAATAATGGAAAGAATGGAAAATATAAAGTGAAGAAGTTCGCATTCGGTTTGACTTTTTAGCTTTATTAATGTATGATATTAAACTTTTCCTTTTCTTCTTTATACTAAAACTTTTTTCTTTTGCCAACCTTTTTATTAAAACATTTATTGACTAAAAAATATAACGTTATCATTTTACTATTCATTTATTGTTACTATTTAAATAATTTTTATAGTATAGTTACAAGTTACTTTAGATATTGTAACCTTTATACTCCAAAATATAAGTTCCAAGGTGGCTATTGGGTAAGAGGACCTCATATTCATATTCTACTTTATGAGAGTGGGTTCTAAAAAATCTATACCTACAACCTACCTTATGACTTTTAATACAGTCCAAAACTCACTTGATCGAGCAAAATATAAGTGGATATTCTTTACAATAACATTACTTGCTCACTCCTACCCACGGTTATTTCCCAGGAACTAAATTCAAATAAATTATGTTCATTTTATCGAGGTGTTGATAGATTATCTAGTACATATAACTGCTAGACACTTCGTGTGAGTGAAGTGACTTGGTTTAAATAACTAGTCATATCCAAAAACATTGATTTTATAAAGATGTAAATATAATATTTTTTTTTAATTTTTGGTTTTATGTTTAAATTCAGTTAAGTTATTTATGTTTGAATCTATCTTAATTCAATCAAATTTGCTATGTTTTTAATCAATAATTTAAATGCTCTATGTTTGTATAGTTGCATCTAATAAGTCACTTATATCTATTCTTCCTTATTCTGTCTTCCCATAAGAATAAACAAAAGCTAACCCTATCTTCAAAACCTTAAAGGAGAATACCCCTTATTGGCTACCCAAACCTATAAACCATCCTTTTCCACATTTGCACTACATTCCCCGATATCTCCACCCTCATCAAACCTAATAAACCTAGGGATCCAATAGTTGGATATGCTTGTGAGGTGAGACATGCACTTTATGTAGCTTTGGAGAAGTAGTGTAGAGATGATAATTTTAAGTTGGGATGACTTTACAAAGGTTCCAAAAGGAGAAACATGCAATCTCAACAAGTAGATGCACTTATGGTAGGTGAAGGAGTTTTAGATTATTGACTTCATTGTTCTTTAGATAAGAGAAGGAAAAGTTTGAAATTTGATCTCTAAACTCTATTCAATTTTTAAGTACAAAAGTTGGATCATCAAGATAATAAAGAAAAGCTTCTAACTGTTCTTGTAGTTTGGCACTAGATGATCACCATCTAATTGCTTAGGTGATCGAAGAATGAGATGAGCTATCTCTTTCATTAGCTTCTAATGTTTGAGCTTAATAGTCTTGTCTTTATCATCTTAAGATTTAAGTTTGAATATTCGATTCCTATCACTTAACCAGAATAATTAGTTTAGTTGACCATTAAGTCTAGTGTAAAATCTTTTTAACCTTTTATATGTATCCCCTTGATCAAAGTTGTTTTGCCAATGATATAAGGATTTTGGGCATTTGAGAAGTCCTCTAAGAATTGAGGTCACTACTTAGTGTACATACTATATAACTATTGTGTCACTATCCAGTATGTTATAATATGTCTAATACCTACATTATAATTTTTTTAGTGCTCAATCTTGTGGCGTCCTTTAAACATATGCATCACTTATGAATTTTGGGTTACTTTTAAAGCAACAAGTTGTCATTGCTTTTAATTTTACTCATCTCATGATCTTTTACTTGCTTGCATGCATGAGAAAACTAAACCATGCAAGAGCAAATAATTGAGCGAGAAATATCCAATAGGATTCTTGAAGGGTAACTTATCTGAAGCAAGCTAAGGAGGCAGTAGATGAAGCCTTAAAGAGAGGTATGCTTTAAACATAGCTTTATTGATTTAGAGCAAAGTTGGGATGTTAACAAGCTTCAATACAAGTGGCATGTCCCAAAAACAAAAAAAAAGCATGGACCATCTTTAACATTAATTATCCCTATCCTAATTCAATTTCAATTGAATTTGATTAGTAAAACTTAATGCCAATTTCAATTATCATAAATTGATTTTCTATTGAAACTTTTCATTAAACCTAATTTTAATCAATTTCTTAAATTCAAATCCAAGCTGATACTATGAATTCGTGCCATTCCTTTCTTCTAAGAGAACAATTTATCCTCTCATTGTTCTCTTCAACGTAGCTATTGTCTACAGCAACAAGAAACGACTACGCCAAATTACAACTATAAAGGTTGTGGACACAGTGCCCATGTAAACTTATTAGGAAGGAGCAACAATGCAATCAATATTTTAGTAGCCAAATAACTCTAACTCGATCAACAAATACCATTAACCGACAATAGCAATGATGATTGAAAATGAATAAAAAGAACTTGACATATCAAGTAGCGTGAAAGACATAATTATAGAAAAATAAAAATTGTATTATTGTTAAAAGATTGAAAGTACAAATGATCTTAGGGTATTTGCCCATAACCTTAGAATAATATAATGAAATTGAATAAAATCCATATCCTACAAAATAAGGAAGAAAATAAGACAAGATAAACTTTCTAAACTAGCCAAAGTAAACTTCTCCAGTAAATTTAACTTCCTAAAATAACTCAAACACAAAGTAATTTGTTCCATGCTAAAGTAGACTATTTAAGTCTTTATTAATATACTGTAGGTTTTATAACTCTCTATATGTAAAAAGTTATGGCTTCCTAAAGTTGACTTATTAGAATTGAAGAAAAGTAGAAGTAAGCTTCTGAATTTAAGGCTTTTGATTAGCTTATGGCATCTAAGTCTTCTGACCAACTATGGTTTTGAGCATTTTGGGATTAACTTTATGACAAGGCTAACCACTTTATAGGTTCCTCTATCCTTTCTTTTGATGATCTAATTGATTTATAACTTTCAATTATTTTTCATCCACATAAAAACTAATAGTAACAACTACATCGGCAATAGCCATAAATGGCATCAGAATGTTGTAGTTTTCCTTTTACGATCAAAATCCATGTGAAGGAAATTAACATACATAGTGGTTAAGATAACATGATTAGCATCAGCAACTACAATTATAAAAAGCATATGGTTTGCCATCTTGCATTGTAATAGTAGAGAGAGAGAGAGAGAGAGAGAGAGAGAGAGAGAGAGAGAGAGAGAGAGAGAGAGAGAGAGAGAGTATGTGTATGTGTATGTGTAAGGGATGCTTTCGCTCTTCGGCATGTGATGACTTTGAGACATTAAAGGCTAGGTAACATTTAGAGAATCTCAACACATCATCATTCATCATAATTGTTTCTAAGGAAGAGCCTTAGATCTTAGGCATATGATAACCTTAAGGCTTATAAGGCCATGTAAGATCTGAAGGATTGTCTATCATAAAATCAATAACATCATCGCTACTTAGTGAGAACTTTAGATTTTTAGTGTTGAATTATTTTAGAAAAAAGTTCAAACATAGCAAATCGCTCATGAGTTTTACTATAAAAGCTATTGAGCTTTTTAGTAAGAAAAAGCATAAATGATACGTGATCATATAAGTAGAAAGAATTTTTGGAATATAAGCAAAGTGGTAGTATCAATAAAGAAGCCATTAAATATGTATCAAAGTGGTAAAACCAACGAAGGAATAAAAATGTATAAAATTGGATAAAGAAAGAGGAACTAAAAGTAAAGTAGAGTAATCAAAATTAGATGTAGAGAAGACAAAGAATTAGAAGAACCAATGACTAAATATTGGAAGCAAAAAAGATGAATTGAATGATATGCCTGCTATATGTCTATTTAACCTATTTGTATATTTGTATTCTTTCCTATAGGGTACTTGGAAATAGAGATGTTATCTCATCTTTGAGATAGGGACAAAACTCAATAAGATTTCAACCTAAAACCGCTTTTCACTATTATCTCATATGAATAGCTGTATAAACAAATAAAAGGTGCTTACTAAGCTTTCAACCTGTAATATAAATACACATGCCACTTATCTTCAAGGTGAATCATCACTTATATTTTAAACTCAAACATAACATATACATGCAAATACTAGGGCTAATAGGCCCAAATCCTACATACCTACTTCTATTATGAACTTCAAGAGGGCTACTAAGTATACTTGCTTTAGATTTACATTGTACAATAGGGAAAATACATACAAACTTGACACTTGATAAATATATATACGTAAAACTACATGGTATGGAAACATAATGAACTAACTACATAGTCTATTAATCAAACTAAGACTTCTAAAAGTTAGGTCAACACTCTCAAAATATCCCCTATATCGAAGCATAAGACTTCAATCGTGGTTACTTACATTTGAAATCAGTAAACACTAACTTTTCAATTCTTTATAGAGTAAAGTAAGTACAAAAAATATAGACTAACAAGTAAAATTGTCAAAGGTGAGATAATCATAAATTTTATCATTGTGTGGTACCATGCAATTAATTAGTAGTGATACGAGACCATCAAGAAATTCTATACTTGTATGTGATCATCAACAAATTATTGGATTGTCTAAAAGTACCAACAAATCATCCAGCGGTGTCAGACCATTGATTTATCTTGTCTAGGTTTTACAACTTCTTGAAAGTAGTTGTTATCATGAGATATAAGAACTGAATCTCTCAATTTAATTTTCTATAACTTTCTTAGATTTATCCTCATGAAATGCCACAATGTGTTATTAATGTTGAGATTCAAAATAAAATGATAATGTAATGATGATATCATAGAATATTAAAAATATATAAATAATTTTAATTATTAATTTGTAAATTGAAAGAAATTAAAAAAAAATAAATAGAAAGGATCCAAATCCATAATCTTCATATCATACTCAATATAATTATTGTTTAGCTTAATTTTTCAATTCAATTTCCGCAAATTTATATATTTTTCAATTACCTTTCGGTTAATTGTTTCTGCTACCCCATATCATTTCATGCTGTTTGTTTGATACTACACTCTACTAATTATACAGGACAATAAATACTTTATCCAGTAAAATAGGTTAAAACTATTTGGCTATACGCTACTTTAAAACGTAGGTTGACATTTTGAAGGTGTCATGAACATAAAATAGAGTGTCTCTTATCTACCCTCTTTGCTGTATTTTGTTATAGTTTCATGGTCACATGTACGTTGGGCAACGGTTCATTGTTTACGATTATTGACCAATCTACGTTCTGCAATCAAACATTGAAAAAAGTCCCTTATATGAAGAACACCAAACAAATCTATGCCCAACTTAATCTTACAAAATAAATTTGACAAAGAAACACTTGTTTTTTGGGAGATCCAAAATGTAATTGGCAAAATAACCCCAGAAAATTGCCCGAAATGGCACTGCGAAGATAGCAACATTCGCAGAAGTACGTCAAGTTTCATGTTTGGGACGTTGATGACAATTATAGGATATATAATGAAATCGAGATGCGGTGAACCATATCCGGTACCTAAGATTGAAGGCAAATTTTTGTTTTTATTTGGTTGAGTGGAGTGGACGCCAAACAACCTCCAATGATTCAATTAATGCAATGGCAAATAGAAAAGGACTGTGACTCCTAAAGATTTAGTGACGGACAGAGTTGTGCACGTCCTACCTATTCTATAATTGGACGAATATCTACTTCTTTTAATCCGTAAGGACCTACTTCATGATGGAGCAAAAATCAATGTTTGCCAAACCTGGATTGAAAATTTGATTTGAGGATGAAAAGGAGTTAAAGAATTAAGAGAGTTAAATGTAGACATTGAATCCATAAAAAATATTAAGATATAATTTATATTTATTTATAAAGTAATATAATTACGTATATCTTGAGATTTGAAAGTTATTTGTTTTTCTTTATATATATATTTTAATTAATTAGTATATTTTTAGAAAAAAAGATAAAATAATATATTACAATTAGAATACCCGGTTGATCCTATAGGAACCAAACTAGGATTGAAAAATTTGTATTATTGTATTATATCTCTTTTTGTATTGAAATGTATTTGTTTTTGGAAAACTAAACTCATGACACGATTGATTTATTAATCTTATATAAAAACTTAATTTTGTGATCTAACATGTTTCATGTCTATGTTAAACCTATTTATATTAGGGTTGGCAATTTGTGTCACTATATTGTTTCGTGATTATCTCAAGTTTAGTACTATTTATTAATTAAAAATTTATAATTAAATCTATAAAATATTTCTAGATGTGAAGGGAAAAAAGTAATAATAATATTCAAATTTGACAAGCACAAATGATAAGGCATCTTCATAGTTGATAGAAAACTACAACTTAGCAGAAGTTTCTATAAAGCAAAATTTTACTAAATATAGAAATCCAAAAGTTTAACTTACGTAACATCACTAAATCAACTAGAATCATTGATTAAATGGATATTAGTATTAGTACCAATATTAGTACCAGTATTAATTTTCAAATTTATCATATTGTTTTTATATATTTAAGGGAGATGATCACATAATTTGCATATAGGTTAATAAATTTTTTTTTATTTAAACTACAATGCAATAAGAAAAATATATAACATAACTAAATTTAAGATACATAACATTACTAAATTAAGTAAAACCATACCTTAAATGAATATTAGTATTACTATTGGTATTAATTTTCAAATTTATCACATTGTCTATTATATTATCAATGAAGATGATCATAGAATGAATACATGGGTTCATAATTTTTTACCCATTTAAATTATGATGTAGCAAAAAGAATATATAGTTGAAAGTGGTGAATCCCATACCTTTAATTGAGAACTCTGAATTGAAAAAAAAAAATGATTTGCATAATAAAATGTGAATATAGAAGAATATATCGTGTGTCTTATGTCTAGATCCAGGAGCTTAACCCAACTTAAACATGAATTTAACTATACTTAAATGAGTTTAACCCATTTATGTCCTATGTCGATTTTTTTCATACATTAACTTGTTTAAGTTGTATCATTTCATGGCTAGGTCTATTGTGTTTAGTTCCCAAATTATTAACCCAAAACCAAACTAGGATCACCTCTTTTATGGATTGGTCAAATTAAATTAAGTTGGACTGGATATATCAACTCGAGTTTGACGACATTGGCAAATAAAGCAAACACTCATGCTATGTGTTATGTCTAAAAAAATAAAATGATGAGAGAAACATAACGTTGCTTTATGATTTACGTATGTAACTTTTTGCATATTCCATATTTTTAGTTAGGTTGAATCTTAAATAATGATGTAAAAAATATATGAACTTTCATAAAATGTTTTAATAATATAGATAAGAAAGATTTGTTGTAAACCCTAATTTTAGTAGGCCTAAGACTTGATTAAAAGTACTTTTCGAACATTCCCAAAGATCAACTAAACCAAAAACTTAAATTTATATTTAGAAATGAATTAAATTTTTCCAATTCAAAAGCCAATTGTCGATAAAACCCGAGCTTGAAGAACTACAAGCTCTAAAGTCACTTAAAACCCTAAACCTAGAAATAATTAAGGAATTTTAACCCTAAGTAATTAATCGATAATTTAATTTGAATAATTTCATTCAACTTTAGAAAATTTCACAAATTTATAAAAATAAAACAATAAATTACAAAACAATGCAAGATAAAAACCCTAAAAATAATTTTCTATAAGACCATGCCCTTATCTTTATGCCTAAGCCTTACACTTCAATAAGTAGATCAACCAATCACTTTAGATAACTTATCAATTGAAAGTTGGAATCATTTATCAATTGATAACTTATTAAAATTTAGTGATAAGACATTTTCCTTATCACCCCTTCACTTATATTGCATATGGACACTTTTTCACAAGATTTCATATACTTAACTTCATTAAATGAGACAAGACCACTCCATTACTCAAAAAGACTTTAAATGGAAGATTTAAACAAGGAAGAAAAGGGGGCCATGCACTTGTTTTTCAACCATCAATTACTTTCTCTTACACATCACTATTCACCCCTTAATGCTTACATCATCAATAGTTGCAATTATTGACTTTTATGTAAGCTACAAGAAAATCAATCAAAGCTTCTTGCATACACTTCTTTTCTCATTCAAAATCTGCCACTCTCTCCCTCTTTTACTCCCATTTTCATTTCCTTTTCTCTCACTTTAAACACAAATCCAAAGAAGAAACCTAACTCTACAAATTCCCAACATTGCCGCCACCATTTTTTCTTCCATACTCATAGCAATTTCTCCTCTTATTCTTGTGTCATTTTCTTTCACCATCTAAGATCTTTTAGAACCATTAGAACCTTCCATAAACCTCATTCCAAAAGATCACACAACTCGGGTTTCCAAAAGGTGGCAAAAAGGAGGAAGCAAAGTTAAGAGCTTAAGTGGAACCTTAGTGCACAACTACCATACTTTGCTTTAAGGACGAGTAAGTGTTTTTTATGATATGTGGGTTAGTATTTATGTTAGGAGACTTTGATTTCTTGAAGATATAAGTAAGCTTTAAGTTGTTATAACACCAAAAACCATTTTGAGAAACAAACTCATGAAACCCTTAAATGAAGTTGAAACATGAGCATGTAAAGTTGGTGTTTTATAAAGATACTTGTGTAATACTTTGAATAGAAGATTTTAAGTTGAGAAAATCTTGAAACAAGAACTTGAATGGAAGATGAACATGCTGGATGTGAGGGTTCAAAGGTCATTTGAATGTTGATTTTATTTCTGTTAAGTTAAACATGCTCAAATCTAGACTTAAGTTAAGAAAAAATCTATCACCTGAAGTTTTATGAAGAAACATGAGTTATGATATGGAGGTTGTATTAAGTATAATATCTTCTATTTCTTTGTGTGGAGAATGTGTTAAAGAATCATCTTATGGAAGAAAAGTTAAGTGAAGATTTGGATACAAGTAGTTTAAGTGCATAACCTAACACCTAAACTTAAGGAAATGATGAAACAAGTTGAAAGACCAAGCGAGATGTGAGAAAAAGAAGCTTAAAAATATGATAAAAGTGAACGAACAAAGTGAAAAGATCAACCAAAGCAAGTATGGTAAGTATACAAAGCCTAAAATTCAAAACTGAACCTAAAACTCTCAAAATGAGCCTAAAACTCTCAAAATAAGCCTAAAACTCTAAGTTAGGCCTTCATTAAAATTTTGACCACCACTTTAAAATATTAAGAAAGGTTGTTTTGAAGCCCATAAGAAATCTACCTAAGGCCCCACAAGTCCACCAAAGTCACTAACTTAAGTTTGAACAAAAAATAAGCCTATTTAACAACTTAAACCTACTAAACAACTTAAACCTACTAAAGGGCCCATGAAGTGGTTGTTAGCCTTAGGAATATATATCAAAATTGTAAATCTGATCTCAAGGAGTATTTTAAGCTTAGGATAAAATCTTAAGACCAAGTTTAAAGGATTTTTCAAGTTATCAAAAAGCTCATTTATCATACAAGGCCTAAAAGCACTTCAACACATGAGGAACGCTACTGTTCTAACCCATAGATAGAATTGTATCCTTCATTTCAAAAATTTAATCTCACCACGTTAAAGTACACTTGAAAACGATGAAGACTGACTATAAGATCATAAAAATCGGATTTAAAACGAAAAAGTTATACGTGATTGAATTTTAGGTAAAAACCGGGAAAAATTTTGAAAACTAGTCGAAAGTATAATTTAAGGAAAATTTACTTAGTTTTCTAAGTTTATTTCAATCCCTTATAAATATTATTTCAATGACCAGGGGATACCGTGTACGAAGACGACTTGCCTCCGGATTACTTTGATTAACTTACATGGTAGAGTGAGTAAATTCCTGATGACTCTTTACTTGATTGTGCTTGTAGAATAGATGCACCTAAACTTATATATATAAATTTGGATGCTTGTGGGTTATGGGAGATGCATGTGTATGGATTTATGGATGAATGTGACGACTTGTTAATTATATATATAGTAATGGGAATTGTTTGTATTTATATATATATATATATGTGAATTGTATGGAATGAAATTGTTTGATCACTTTAAAAATCGAGTTAATCACTTATACGATTAAGAAATCAAAACGAATCATGCATTCCCCATATTGCATACGGATAACGCCGACTGCCACTTCACATAGAAGATGGGAAGGGACTCATAGGAATACGAGTTTCCTGCAGGATTGGGCACTAACTATGTCATCATATATATTGAGTCTCTATCTTAAGCTGATGGCCTTACTAGGTGCTGAGAGATGTGAACTGTCGACAAGGGGCCGAGTCTTGTGGCTTCTGTTAGGGTGTGTGTTTGTGGATTACGGAGGCTACCACATCACTAGACTTGGGATTTAAAAAATATGATTTGATTTTAGTAAAGGAAGTATATATACATAGATACATATATATATATATATAGTTTTGTTTTGGCATAAGCATGACAGTGTAAATGAAATAAAACCCAAGGTCTATAACTCGGATTTTGGTTTGGGTCGATTAATTATCTCCAAACCTCGACTTCAGGGGGCGTAATTCTGAGTTGTATGCAGTTCTTAAGCCACTGCATATGATTGTTCGGCATAATTCTGAGTTGTTTGGCATACTGATTGTTCGGCATACTGATTGTTCATGCATTCATATGACTGTACCTTTAATAAATTCCTATTATGCGGTATTGATGAGGGTAATTATTTAACTAAGCGTAAGCTTACACCCCAACAGTTTTTTTTTCCTTGCAGGTTGATCGATCGTTGGGAATGGGATAGGAATCGAGTGCAGAATGCTACCATTGAATCAATGTGATGAAAATCTTGTGTAGTTAATTCGGAATGCTTCAAAAAACGACTAATGTCTCAATTAACTTTAGTATCTTTAGTAAGTTTAGAATTTTTTGGAATTGTCTATCTTATTTCACTATTTTGGTAGGGGATACCGATTCTTTGCGGTTTTGAGGAACTGTAGAAAAATGGATATATATAATTATTTATATTATATAATGAGTCAATGAGCTAAAATTGAAGACTCTAGCAAATAACTATTTAGAGTCTTGCAATCTCTAACTTACAAGGCGATTTTCTTATCATGGGTGTACACGTGATATGAAAATTTTAGGTAATACTATTAGGCCCCTCCTAGGGTCGCTACATTTGCCAAGGTTCTACTTTCATACCTATAAATAGTGGCTTTGTAACATTAGATCTTTATAACTTTTACGGCAAAAAATGATGATTTCTTGCAACAAACTAGTCATCCATCTACTCATTTTGGTTGCAAAAATTACTTCGATTTGTCATGCAGGCAAATGGTTACACTAACGTACCATTGATAGTGAAAAAATTTGAGATACAAAAAACCTATGACATAACAGTCAACCAACAATACAGCTTTGTTGATAGTGTAAGAAAATTGTAGCTATATGCTACTGAAGTTTGCATTAATGCAAGCAATTTGAATACATCATGCTAACAAAGGTGTATTTGTTTCATAGAAAATATTTTTTTAGATTTTTTTTTTCATTATTTGTCATAATCAAACTATAAAATTGCTAAATACCATTGTAGTAATTTAAAGTTTTTACAATTCCTAGTGGCAATAGTGATAGAAGATAAAGATCTTAGATGATGTAGACTTAGGGATAGGACTAAATTAGCTTGAAAATGGCTGGATAAACTTCAAGAGAACCTTAAACTGTAGCTAACCTAACTAAGGCTAGTTCACTTTAGCACTAGCTCATGAATTGCCTTTCCTTTTCTTTTTTCTTTTTCTATTTCTTTTAGTCTTACTCGAAAAACTTTAAAAAAGATTGTAGTAAATATATAAATAGATTATATTATATTACAATGTACATTGTGTAAAGTATGTGTAATTGTACATTAATGTTATATGATATGTAAATATACATAGTATTATATTATAATTAATGTACATGTACATCTAAATATTACATGTAAAATATGTAGCAATATATATTATTCTAACAACCCGATTAGAACTTTTCTTAGTAAGGTATTCTCTGTTTTATCATGATATGTTGCATGATTTTGTCTCTTTATGAAACTGCTTCCTAAGGGTCACTATTAACCCATTTTGTGATTACCCTAGGTTAAGTATGCTTTAGAGTTCCATGTACTCCAAGTTGTTACATTAAAAGGTATCTTGATAATTAGAGTTTCGTTACACACCATTTAAGGGATCCTACAATCTACATCCATTATAGAATTGACGTTCTCATTAGATTTGTTATACACCAAGTAAGGACTCTACCCTTCCAATTGATGGATTGCTTTGATCCTACCTCCTGGAACTCTTCCTTTTGAGGTGTTGTTTGCTTTGACATGATATTTCGTATGGTTTCATCTCTTGGTACAATTGCTTCCTAAGAGGTCACCTATCTTGAGATTGTCTTAGTTCAAGTATGCTTAACTTTAAAGTTCCAATGTACTCTAAGCCACTGCACTAAAAGGTGTATCGATAATTATAGTTCTATTAACTAATATTTAAGGGATACTACAATTATATATATTTACACAACAATACATATTAGGGAAAAAATGTGGTTTAGTCTACTGTTAATGAAATTATAATTTCTTGTGAAAAAGAATTGTTAACTTTTAGATCACCTTGTAAGCGATAACTTACAGGTATCTACGTATCTATTAGTTAGAATCGGACCATTATAGTTCATTATTTTTTTTCTAAAAAAAAAAAATTTAGTATGCTGGTCAATTTATATTTTTTTAAAAAAGGCCAAATTTACATAATTACCCAATTTGTTTTGATTGTAGAAAAACTCCTATAAAACATGCTAATTTTTATTTATCCCATTTTTAGAAAAATCTAAAAGTAAAAGCCTTAATTTTAAAAACAAATGATTATATTTTTGTGTAATTTGGAAAAAAAAATTTATAAGTGGTACTTTGCTTGGTACTTCCCTTTTTTTTTTGGCCACCAAGTGCTTGGTTAAGATACCATATCTACTTCTTTTTTGCCATATGCAGCTCAACTTGCATTAGTTGTAGTATGTCTAAGAAGTTCCATTCACATCTACATTTTTATGAAAATGCTTAGATGTTGGATTTTCCAATTTAAGGGGCTCACTTGGACTATCACATTAGTGCTCCTTTACATCATTTTTAAGAATTCCTTCAACTTCCATCTCCTTCATAATCTTATATGTAGCACCTAGCATTATGTTGTCTTATAGAATTTCTTCAATTTCCATCTCTTTCACTTTCTTCTTGCAAGAAGATGAAACGTAGAAAAATTGATCCATTTTCTTTTCGATAACAAACAATAAATATATTAGAATGACAGATTACTGATACTTAAGAGCTTGTGCTCTGAAAAGAAAATTTTTTGGAAACTAATTTTTAAAAATAAAATTACTATGATACCAAAATGAACAAAAAATATTTGTATGAGTATGATATGATTTGTAAGGAAGCACGAAACATGCACAATATGTAAATGTACGTGAGAGTTAGGACTTGAGAGCAAGTGCCATAAGATAATGTAAGAAGCAGAGGGCAAATGGCTAAATTTATGTTATCCTAATGAAGCTTCAAATTCATTTCAATTGTTCAAATTTGAATTTCATTTACATATCGTATAGTCCAACTTTTTTCCTTGTAGTAATTTCAATCATTCAACCTTTTGGTAATTTTAGTCATATTTAATTTCTTTCAAACATTGAATGGCTTTAGAATGTTCAACAATGAAATTTGAATTTATTTGTAAATGAATTAATTTTAATGTAGTCATAAGCTAGCTCACATATCCTCTTCTCTCTCTCTCTCTCTCTCTCTCTCTCTTCGCTTTTCCAATTCTACTTACTATGGTAAACTTTAAATTTCTTTTATTTTTCTTCCCCTCTTTTTTGGTTTACCAGCTTTGGCTTTTAGCTTTTTTTTTTTTTCCACTCTAGTAGTTTGAACCATCAATTCATGGTGTACCTAAGAGCTCATTTATCATTAGGACTTACCGAGACAAATTTGAACTAAAATGGGTCATTTGAGATATCAAAGAAAATTAGAGGGAAATGGTCCACAACCAAACAAAAGTAGCTAATGCGAAGTTGCTTGGAGGATGTAATTCACCAACGAACACAACACGACTTGACACCATACTTAATATGATGCACAAGTTGATATCAAGGTCCACCCGCCACTAATCCTGAGTTAGTTGGCAAGATTATATAAGAGTGTGTGAAATATAAACTTGAAGATGGTTGTCTCATAAGAACAGAGTATTCAGTATTAAAATGTAAGTTATATGTGACATACAAAAGAAAAGGACTATTTATAGTAATTCCATAGGCCAACATTATCAATAATGAAATTATAAGAAAGTATATGCAAAAAGGGGATTCCTAGTATATACCAAAAAGGTTAAAAAGGACAAAAGACCAAAAATAGAAAAGTAGTAGGATGTTAGATGAGGTGGATAGGTGGTAGTGTAATATTGGTTCCATATGAATATTCTCTATACATAGCAGGCAAGAGGGGTCAAAATGTTATCGGCAATAAAGGGGTCGAGATGAGAGGGATGATAGCATGCCGAGAGAAAACTATTTGGTCATTTAAGTGAGTTTCTCGTTACTTAGTAAGAACTTCTCTGCAGTGGTTGGTTGGATTACTTGGTATAGGGTCCTTAGCAAGGGAATGGTTGGCATCATCACAACTGAATGTACATATCAATGTATGACAATTAGTTGAGCTCAAGGAATTTAGCCACATTCTTTCAGTAAAAACTTTCTTGTCATCAGTAAGTTACCGAGAGAGAATTCGTCGGATGAAGGATTTGAGTCCTTGGAGCCGTACGAGAATAATGGGACCTTAGTTGGAAGTTCATCAGTTCTGCGGGGTTGTTGAAGATTTGCTAGAAAAATCGTAGTCTTCATCATTTTTGGGCACATATGGAGTTAAGTCAGTGATGTTGAATGTAGTAGACACGTGAAGACCTTCTAGTAGCTCAATCTCATAGGCATTATAATTAATGCGCCTTACGATCCTATAGAGGTCATTCGCTCTAGGAGATAGTTTGTTCTTCCTCTTTCTAAGAAAGCGTTCCTTGCTAAGATGGATCTAAACAAGGTCCCTAAAGGCACAAATAATTCGTTTCCTTCCGCAAATTCCTACTTCCTTCTATTAGGCCACGGTTTTGGCCAGTTGCTTAGTAATTCTTTGATGCAACCTGTGAAATTCCTGGGCACACTATAGGCTGGATTGACTCTCCCCTTGTGTAATTGGACTATTAACTAAGTCTAAGGGTAGGTTCAGATTAAGTCCATAAACAACCTCAAATGGTGATGTTCCAGTAGAGTTATGAGTAGAGCGATTGTAGGCAAATTTAATGATGGGAAAGCATAAATCCCAGTCATGAGAGTTCTTTTTAACAATAGCACATAGGACATTATCGATAGTTTTGTTAACTACTTCAGTTTGGCTGTCTGTTTGGGGATGGCAAGAGGTATTGAATAGGATTTTAGTGTCGAGTTTCCTCCATAAAGCCTTCCAAAAGAAGCTTGTGAATTTAGAATCTCAATCGCATACAATACTCCTTGGCGCTCCATATAGTCACACAATTTCCTATAAAAAGAGGTTAACGATGAATAAAGCATCATTATTTTTATGGCAAGAGATGAAGTGGCCCATCTTGATGAACCGATTGACTGCCACCATGATCAAATCATGTCTTCTCAGCATGTGGGGAAAGCCAAGCATGAAATCCATGCTCATATTGGTCCATGGCTCCTCGGGAATTTGTAGGTGTTTATATTCTATATAGGGTTCCCTCCTCCCTTTTGCATACTTATACATCTTGCACCTCTTAAGTAAAAGTGCTCTTTCAATATCTTAATTATCCTCTTTTCCCTAAAATGGCAAGCCAAACCCCTGGTGTGAGCTTCTTAAACCAGAAGCTCCATTGTAGAACTACTTGACATGCAAATCTGCTTTCCCTTCATCAAGAACCCCTCACTTAAGTAGAATCCGTCCATAGCTCTTCATTCACTACACTTGGCTACTGAAGGCCCAAAATGTGGGTCATGCTTATATCGATCAAGTAAGGTACCAAATCCAAGCACTTTTGCTTGCAATGTCATAATGAGGGTATGATAGTAAGAAAGTGCATCAGCCACTGTGTTGGTGCTTCCCTTCTTATACTTGATGATATAGTAAATGATCTGCAAGAACTCGACCCACTTCATATGATGCCGAGAAAGCTTCTACTGCCTATGAAGATGCTTAAGAGATTCATGATCCAAATAGATGATGAATTCTCTTGGCAATAAATAATTTTGCTAGTTTTGAAGTGTATAGACAAGGGCATAGAACTCCTTATTGTAGTTTAAGTAATTTAAGGCAGCACCTCGAAGTTTTTCGCTAAAGTAAGGAATGGGTCGGTGCTCCTGTGTAAGGACAACACTAATGTTGACACCAAATGCATCACATTCAACCTCAAAAACCTTCTTGAAATCTAGTAGGGCAAGTACTAGAGTAAATGTCAACTTACACTTCACATCTTCAAAACTCCTCTAAGCTTTTTTTGTCCATTTAAACTTAATATTCTTCTTAGTCAATTCAGTCAATAGTGTAATTATAGAGATGAAGTTCCAGATAAATCTTTGATAGAACGAGGCCAGGCCATGGAAACTCCTGACTTCGGCTACACTAGTCGGTGTAAGTCACTCATTAATAGCCTTAACCTTTTCTTCATCAACTCAAACTTCACTCCCTGAAACGACATATTTGAGGAATATAACCTTGCTTTTATAGAACGTGCATTTCTTCAGGTTGCCGAATAATTTCTCGATGTGGAGTATGTTAAACACCGATCTCAAATGTTTGACATGAATAAGAAGGTCGATACTATAGACCAAAATATTGTCAAAATAGACCACAACGCATTTGCCAATCAATGTTTTGAGCAAATGATTAATGAGTCGCATGAATGTACTTGACGCGTTAGTTAAACCAAACAGCATAACCATCTACTCAAATAGACCATCCCGAGACTTAAAGGATATTTCCTGTTTATCTCCCAATCTTATTCATATTTGATGATAGCTACTCTTTAGATTTATCTTTGAAAAGATTCATACACTATGCAACTTATCGAGCATGTCATCTAACCGCGGGATCAAATATCGGTACTTAACAATAATCTTATTGATGGTATGGTTATTAATGCACATCCTCCATGATCCATCTTTCTTTGGTACTACCATGGCTAGGACAGCATATGGGCTCATGCTCTTATGAACATATCTATAATCTACCAACACATCAACTTACTTTTTCAGCTCAGCCGCCTATTTAGGATTGAGTCTATTAGCGGGTCAGTTAAGTAAGGCTGGTTTAGGTTGAAGATCGATGTAATGCTTAATTCCTCTTAAGGGAGGTAATCCTTTTAGCATCTCCATAGGGAAAAGGTCAATAAATTCCTGAAGTAGCTGCTACATTTTAGTAGGTAAGTTCTTGACTTCTCTAACTTCTAAGATTCTCCTAATCAAGAGGAGTACATAGTCTTCGGCCTTAACCTCTTGTGCAAACTAAGCTTGAGAAATCACCAAGGACTTCTGTTGTAGAGATTTAGTAACCTTTTCTTGGGCTTCTTGCACTTCCTTAGGACTCATATGTGTCAATACAACTTTCTTCCCGTCCTTTCGAAACATGTGGGTGTTTCTATACCCATTGTATAACACTCTCAAGTCAAATAACCATGATCAGCTAAGTAATGTGTGAGATGCACACATAGGGAAGACATCACATATCACCTCATCCCTGTACATATCACCAACAGTTATCGACACTTTGACTTGCTCGAAAACACATAATCCTCCTTTCTTGTTCAGTCAATGAATCTTATGCGGCTTGAGGTATGGAAGAGTTGGCAATTTCATGGTTCTAACTACTCCTTATGCGATGACGTTGGTATAGCTCCCTCCATTAATGATCATGGCGTATAGTTTGCCATTCACTTGGCAATTTATATGAAAGAGGTTCTCTCTTTACTTATTTTCATTAGCCACAAAAGTTCTGATGGATCGCCGAACAACAAAGCAATACTCAGCTCCACCTTCAAGGGGTATCTCGGCCTCCTGATCTTACTCAAATGCTTCCAACATTCAATTGGTTACCACTTCTTCCTCTCCTTCCCTTGCCCTTTCTACTTCAAACTAGGGCTTGTCTTCCTTTATAGTCATGATTTAGCTATTCGGACATTGACTAGCCACGTGTCCATGGTTAAGGCATTTAAAACATTTATTTTTTAGGTTTTCTTCTCTGAACTCTGACCCTAGTCTCTTCGAACCTCAAGTTCTTCGATCTTGGTCTTACCTTGGCCCTTGTCTAATTGGCTTGGCACGTGACTTCAGCGTTCCACCTTAGAACTGTTTGGCGCCTTATCATTCCCTAGTCTACTTAGTAGGCCAGCCCTATTTAGCATCATGGTTCGGTTGTTGGGCATTCGGTTAGCCTGGTTCCATCGTTACCTCTCAACTCTCTAGGCTACACGGATGGTTTCATCTAAAGTTATGAGGCTTTGCAATTCCATGATATGACCAATCTTAGCTCGGAGTCTTGAGATGAACCATGCTATAGTTCGGGTCTCAAGCTCGTCAACATCACATCTTATTATGAGCAACTAAAACTCTTGAATATCGTCGTCTATGGATCTATTACCTTGCCTTAAGTCTTGAAGTTGTCGAAAAGTGTCCTGTTTGTAGTGTTAGAGAACGAACCTATTCCTCAGAACTCTCCTCATCTTGTTCCATATTTAGACCTTATGTCGGGTCCTCAGGCGAACATTTTGTAGCTTCTTCCACCACATTACTGCATACCAAAAAAATTCTAACATGGCTACTCTAATACGGACATCATCTTCATAATCATAAAAGTTAAATATCCTTTTGATCTTCTCTTCTTAGTCCAAGTAGTCATCAACACTACTATACTAGTTGAAGTTCGAAATTTGTACCTTAAGATATTCAATACCTCCTAGTGCCTTAAACTCTCGCTCATTAATACTAGTATACTGGTCTTCTTCTTCTTCGTACTTTTCTACTTCGTCCAACTCTAACCTTCTCCTCACGACTTTGTTGACATGTCACGGTGGTACGAGGTTCATTGGAAAGGCTTCCGAAGCTTACTCATTCATCTGCCTCCTCGACTTATCTCTCATTTCTCGGCTTTGCTCAACAACTCTCTCACGTGGTCCATTCTTTAAGACCCTATTTACTGAGATAGCTAAATTGGCTACAATAATAGTAAGATCTTGTATTTGCTTATTAGTAGTACATAGTGTTTGTTGGGTAACTCGACCACAACCATGAGCATCACTTTTGACATCGTGAATCTCTCCCTATACACTAGGGTTTAACATTCATAACATAAAATTTCAGTAACTACACTTCATACGGATGGCTACAATCACATACAGTATCTTGAACAGTAGATTGACTATTACTACATAGCTCTCAGTCTTAACCTCAACCCTAGGCTTTGATACTAAGAATATATGGTGTGCCTAAGAGCTTAGTTATTACTAAGACTTATTTAGATGAATTTCAACTAAAATGGGTCATTCAAGATATCAAAGAAAATTAGAGAGAAATGGTCCATAGTCGAACAAGAGTAGCTGACGTGGAGCTGCTCGGAGGATATGATTCACCAACGAACACTACACGACTTGACACCATACTTAATATGACGCATAAGTTGATGTCAAGGTCTATTGGCTACTAATCCTAAGCTAGTCGGTAAGATTAGATAAGAGTGTGTGAAATATGGACTTTAGAGATGGTTGTCTCACAAGAATAGAGTATTCAGTATTAAAATGTAAGTTATCTATGAGTTACAAAAGAAAAGGACTATTTATAGTAAGTCCCTAGGGCAGCATTATCAATAATGAAATTACCAAAAAGTATATACAAAAAAGGGATTCCTAATACATACCAAAAAGGGTAAAAAGGACAAAAGACCAAAAATGGAAAAGTAGTAGGATAGTAGATGAGGTAGATAGGTGGCAGTGCAACATTGGTTCCATACGAATATTCTCTATGCACAACAAGCGAGAGAGGTCAAAATGTTGTGGCAATAAAGGGGTTAAGATGAGAGGGATGGTAGCATGCCAAAAGAAAACTATTCAACTGTTTAAGTGAGTCTCTTGTCACTCAGTAGGAACTTCTCGGTAGTAGTTGGTTAGATTACTTCGCACAAGGTCTTCGGTAAGGGAATGGTTGGCATTATCACTACCGAGTGTACAGATCAATAAATGACAATTAGGGGAGCTCAAGGAGTTCAGCCATAATCTTTTGGTGTAAACTTTCTTGTCATCAGTAGATTGCTGAGAGAGAATTCACTAGGTAAGGGATTGGAGTCCTCGGAGTCGTGTGCGAGTAATGGGACCGTTGGTTGGTAGTTCATCAGTTCATAATCCATCGATTCAATGGTTTCAATGCCTTAACCTGTTATTGCTCGCTTGAATCAATAAGTTGATGTCTAATTTGAGCTTACCTCATAAGGGTTGATTCTTATTCCATAAACCAAAGGTCGGTTAACTATTCAAAATGGATCCTTCTTAGGCTAAGATGATGCATAGAGGAGGTGGTTAGCAGTCATAGAAAATATTATGGGAAAATAGGAAAATGATTTCCATTTTTAAAAGTGGAAATGATTTACCTCACTTCCATTAACATTTTCTTTACTTACTAAACAACATCGATTATGACTAATTACTATCCTTGCTTTCTACCATTACTTATTACTAGAAAGCATTAATATTTGTAACTTGTTGAGTCCAGCTCATTAGTTTCCTCAAACATATGCAAATGCTAAGTAAGAATGTTACATATATACAAGCAATATTATTACTACAATGAGCAATAATTAAGTATCTTGTTCAAGTAAGGCAAACGATATAAGTTTGGAGTCTAAGACTTAGTAGCTTAGACTTCCTAGCACACATATGATACATATGAGACTATTTCCTTTCTTTCAAATTTAGAAGGAACTTGTTCTTTTTGATACTACAGCCTCGAGATTGCCACATCTTATGGTTATCATTGATATTAGCCATAAAAATAACTACTTCCCTATAAACCTCCACAATTACATCTCAAACCACTACTATAACCCAATTGCAATTTTCTTTTAGCAAATTAACATGTCATAGCAACTAGTTAGTCTTCAATCTACCTACATACATCGATTTAGTATGTAATCTACATATAATTTTGACTCGAATCATTGTTCCCATAGGATAAAATAGCTACCAATCATCAACAACCACTTTTAACACCATAATAATTTAGGTGCACTTTATATAGGTGCATGCATAATTAGCCTTTACACTTATGGTTGTGATCTTCTTAATTTTGTATTGACTAATCTACATGTAAGACGTAAGTAAAATAACTATGTGATTAGACTCCTCTTCAAGCTTTCAAGAAAAAAAAAAACAAAAAATTAACACTAAAATGATATTTGAAATTAAGAAATTTCAATCCTAGAAATTTTATTGAGTTAATTACCTTTATAGGGCTATATTGGTCTAAATTACATACTTAGATCCTTGAATGAACTTAGCAAAATCAACTTAATAAAGGTTTGAATTAAATTGTAAAAGTAGATTTGATTAGCCATAACAAATTTTGGTTGATTGGAAAGCACTTAGTTTGACCTAAATTAAGTTTGGTCAAACAAATTTTCTGTGCCTAAATTAGGTCAGTCAAAATTATTTTTCAATTGGCCTAAAAACTTTTGGCCTATTGAAATGATTTTTAATCAACAAAAAATTCTACAAATCCTATAATTTCAATTACATTCTCCAAAATTTAACACTTTTTCCAACTTAGTTTGGAATAAGCCCTAGTTCAACACCTAAATCTTTTAAATCTATACTATTGAATCATTAAACATCAGTGTAAAATCCTAATAAAGAATAGCAAACCACAACTTATTGATATTTCCACCATTAGCATAATCTTTGACTAAAACATTAGTTTCTATTACCCTAACCACTAAGCTATCAATTCCTAAATCGATCAAATCATATCAACTTGATTGAAAGAAAAAAAGAAAATATAGAAAGGACAGAAAAGACAAGAGATATAATTTACCTCTTGAATATACTTCACAATCCAAAACCTAAAGTGGTTCATCCATACTTCTACAACTATTCTTTGATCAACAATTTCCTTAATGAACCTAACTTCCAAAACTCTTAATTAAATCAAGACATACTAAATCTTTTTCAAGACTTCTCCTTTCACTATGTCTCCTTACCTTGCATTAGCCAGAAATCTTAATCAGAGTTTCTACCGTTAGAGACTAATGGGAAATGAAAAGAAAACAATGACTTACCTTACAATTTGGTGTTACTTTGGTAGGGGTAAGGTGGTTAGGGTGGGTAGGTGGGTTGGAGGAGAGAGAGAGAGAGAGATGTGAAAACAATTCAATTGGTTACCTTTTTTTAGACATTATTAAACATGAATTTTCTAACTACGAATAGTCTCCTTACTAAAGTAAGTTTTTAACCAAAATTTTTTTTAGGGTTTGCTCATGGTTGTCTTAGTTACCCTCTTTTACTTCGAGTTTCTTCACTAGACCATGACATTTAAAAGCTACATTTCTAAAACCTTAATTTCCAAAACATTTTATTACTTTTGTTTTCTTAGGTTGGCCTTTCGGTAGGGGTTTTAGAGATGTATCCTTAGGGGGCATAGTTGCCCTATTTTCAAATGTGTAATGGTCTCCTGTTTTTCTCTTAAATGGTTTAAGGTAATAACCTCTTGGAAATGTATGATACTTGACCAAGCTCTTATAATTCTATTTTATATTTCTACCTTTAAGGCTAACTTAATGACATCCTCTAAGGTTGAATAGAGTTTTAGGTCAATGACATTCGATATGTACTTTTGTAGACCTCCTAGTAATCTAACAATGGTTTATTCCTCAGGTTCATTATTCTCATACGTAATTATGAAGGTTTTAATCTAAAAAATGTAGTTAAAAGCACAAATTGCTCCTTATCTAGAACGTTTAAAACTTATTAGATGGATCTTGACCATAGTAATCAGGTACATAACCATTAGACATTTAAACGTTTTATTAATCCTTACATCTTAATTTTTCTCCTCCTTTGTCTTAGATGTTTCATATTTTCCCCATAAACTTGCATCGTCTACAAAATTCTATGGAAGTTAGCCTAACATTCATAAAAAAGAATGAAGAATCATCATAAGTGCTATAGGAGATCCAAAATTTCTATTAATCCTTGGTTGATGCATCTCTAGGGTCATATACATAGAGAAATATCACAAAGAAAGGGAATGGAAAAAAAAAAAGAAACAAAATGGGGTTTAGTGAATTCGGGTAGCTACCAATCGAATATGACACACCAATTGATCCTATTCAGCCTACAATTCACTAAATATGACTCACTGGTCTGAACTATAAGGCCACTCATCGTTATTCCTTACTAAAGGGAATAGATAAGAGTTAAGGGATAAATGAGAACACTAAGGTTGCTCAGAAAGGAAACTTGTAATAATTGATAATGTAATGTTATGTCTATGTACAAATAAATTGTGTTTATATACTAGCCCCACTAGGGTTATAAGGCATCCATGGAAAGGATAGAAGGGTAATTTACAAATGGAATACATGAAATATACTAAAAAGGATAAAAGAGATAAAGAATACTCTATATAGAAAAAGTAAGGACTACTTCTAGAATAATGTGCCAGAAGACATGTGTCATATGGTAGTTGGTGGTGTAGAGTATAATACAATTCAAATGAGGTGAAGAAAAGAGTCAATGGTTAGAGTAGATTTGATTTGGTTCAGGTCAGAGCTCAATCATTAAAGGATGTTCAAATCTTCTTTAGGTCGGGTATCTCACAAGTCAACTAGGATGGAGGTCAGACGTTAGTCATCTCAGAAACTAACTAGATCATGGCATCAATTCGGTAATAGATGGGGGTTGCTTGGCCTATCAGTACCTCTTTTGGGAAGCTTAGGAATTGCATCAATCCATACTAGAGCTCGATATTTAAGGTAGAAAAAAATGTGAGAGATCGATGTTAGGATAGGAATCCTTATCTTGAATGGGTTTTTGAGTTAGTATTCTTCGTATGAGTCCTTGCAGTCCTCTAGCTTAGCTATGTATGACTGGTTTGAGGAGTTGATTCTTATCATTTGCTAAGGGGTTAGAAAGATTTGCTCTCAAATCTGAAGAAGTCTCTTGCTCTTACTCTATTCTAGCATCTGCTGGGTTGTCTTCTAGTCGGTAGGGAATCAAGTCGGACATATTGAAGGTAAAGGAAACATCATAGTTCTCGAGTAATTCAATTTAGTAGGTACTGTAGTTGATCTTCTTTAGGACTTTGAATAGACCATCAATTCATGGAGATAGCTTGCTTTATATTAGGAGAGGAAATCATTCTTGGCTGAGGTGAATCCATAATAAGTCACTTGGTCTGAAAGAAATAGCTGGCCATAACTACTAGTTTCTTGCTATCTTTGATTGAACTTAGTGATTTTCTTTGCTATAGACTAATATAGTTCTTATAATTCTTGGGCTTAGGCGACTTTAGATTGACTTTCTTCAACAATTACAGGGGTATTGATTAAATCTAGGGGGATAGTAGGATTGAGGCCATAGATGACCTTGAATGGAGTCTTCCTAGTGGTACTGTAGACAGTTTGGTTGCATACGAAATCTACAACTGGTAGATAGATCCCAATCTTTCAAATTCTTCCCCATGGCTGCTCAAAGTAAATTTTTCCAAAGTTTAGCTTACTACCTTAGTTTGGCAATCAATCTGATGGTGGCTACTAGAGCTTAACATGAGTTTAGTTCTAAGTCCTTTTTAAAGTGTCTTAAGAAAATTACTCAAGAATTTTGTGTCTTGATATGAGATAATGGTCTTCTGTACTCCATGTAGTCGAACAAATTTATGCAAAAGTAAATCAGCAATATATAAACCATCATTAGTTCGATGGCGTAGGATGAAGTATGACATTTTGTCGAAGCAGTCCACTATAACAAAGATTGAATTCTTTCCTTTGGATGTCTAGAGAAACCATATGAGAAAGTCTATGCTGAGGTTGGCTTATAGTAAGATTAGTGTAGGTAAAGGCATATATTCTCCATAAAGCTCTTTCTTTCCCTTAGCTCTCTTACACACTTCGCAACTACCGACTTCCTTATGGACATCTTTGGCTAAATCGGGCTAGTAAAAATTTTCCTTTAATAGTTTAGTTCTTTTAGTCTCTCTAAAATGACTAGATTATCCACCACCATAAGCTTCCCTCACCAATAACTTCTGTGTAGAATAGCTTTGTATACATAGCCTTCTTTCCTTAAATAGATAGCCATCTTTGAGGTAATATCCTCTAATAATAACCTGAATCTCATACTCAAGTCTAGAAATGAACCTTAACATTGTATGGGCCTCAGATTCATCTACGTTGGATTGGATCATTAACATTTGGAATTTTCTTATATAGTCATCAATAGATTGACCTCCTTAGCGAATTTCCTACAATTTGGCAAATGTGTTCTACAAGTAGTCTTAGCCATAAATCTACCACTTAACAATCTCTTCATCTCGTCCTAAGTTCTTATTCCTTATCTTCTATCCCTTGCTTAAACTGCATATCTAGAGAACTTAAGTGCATCAAGTCATACTTTAACAGCATTTGTATATCCATAACAATTGAATACTTTCTCTACCTTCTCTCCCTACTCCTAACATTTATTTGCATCTTTACTTCTACTAAAGGATAGGATTTAGACCTTGACATTATCTAGTCCTTAAGAAGCTCGATGTTATTGCTGTTTGTGCTTAGTAATAATCAGCTTCTTCTTCTTCCTCTTCATACTCTTTCACATCTATCTCTTCATCATCCTTCTCAATCTCTTCTAACTCCAGCCTTCATCTAACAACTTGGTTTGCAACTCCTACAGCTCATTGGGGCTAAATTGGGCTGTTGGTTAGGCCACCTTAACCATAACGTCTCTTTGGAACATTTTTAGGTGAGTTATGATATGCCATACCCTAAGGTTGTTGTCTATTAACTTGCATTGTAGTGACTAAACTTTCTGATAGGGATTATGGACTAATCATGCTCTGCCAAGCTCAAGGGCATGCTTAGATTGTTTGTCGAGCTATTTAAGATGAGTTGTACGATGAGGAGTACTGCATCCCTTAGTACGACTTGTCGAGTTATTTCCCTCTCCACATCATTCAAGAAGCTACCGAGGTGACCAGCTGACATGTTAAGTAGACCTTTCTATAATATACCTAACCAAGCATCGAATTAGGATATTGGTAACCTGATCCATTTCGAAGTTGAGAAGACAATTACCTGGAGCTGATATCTCAAGGCTGACCCGACAATAAGTCACCCCTAAACCACCCCTATTTCTAGTCCCAACTGTCTAAGTTGCCAAACTGTCGATGCTGACTCAACCTAATCAATACCTGTCCCTATTCAGCTAGCAGTGTCATTGGGACCATAGAATGAGCAAGTAATGCATGTGTTGCCTTTTTTGACATCAATACTGTCCTTTCTACCATCGAATATTCTTTTTGTTTGATTATAATGTTACCCTTATAAATTATTCACTTTTCCTTTAAGAGTAGGAATGCTTTTGTTTTTTTTTTTTTTCTGTATTTTACTCTAGCCTAGGTTTTACCCTAATTGGGCAATATAAATACTTGTATATTGTAATAGCCGAAAAAGAAGCTAAGACATTGATATTCAGACACATTTTTGTGAGTTAAGTCTTTTTCTTGCTCTCGACTACTCTTATCTAGCTTGTTGAGCACAAACTAGTGGCGAGTGACCTTCGATTATAGTTGTGCATCATATCAAGTACGACTTGAGCTTGTGTAAGGCGTTGGTACATCATATCAATCATTGGTACAAGAGTACCCCTGCTCAACCTTCTAACCCTAAGCTAAAAGAGTGGAAAGGGTTGCCAGGCGTAGGCTAGCACTCAATGAAATCAACGAGGAAGAAGATGACGAAGCAAAGAAAAGGAATTTTTGAGCTCCTAAAGTTGAAGGATTGAGGATGCACATTTCAAGTCTTTTTGGGAGTAGAGAAGCTGAGGATTACTTGGATTAGGTAGACAATGTTAGTTATCTCTTATATATTTTGAAAATAACAAAAAGATATGAATGCTAATGAATCATCAAGAATATAGGTACTTACAAGGGTTCTCAAAAAGTTTAAAATTGCAAAATTAAGTTTTTTTTATAAACTTATTCAGAAGGTTTGAATCGATTGAAAAAAAGACTAGTCTGAAAATCTTCGGAAGCTTTATAAGAAAATTTGGTACAACACTTTAGAAACTTGATCATAAACTCTAAAGAAAAGAAAACTGATGCTCTTTAGAAGGTTATTTAGATAGTTAGTCAAGAAGAATGACATGAGAAATTAACTCATATCAAGTTCAAATTAAACAAAGCCTAGCTCCACTAGATTGGATGTATTAAGGAAATATACTTAATCCTATTTCACTTAAGATGGAATCAAGATCCATGGGGATTATTTTTAAGAGAAGTTATCTTTAGATAAGTCAAAGAAATATCTAACATCAGATAAGGATAAAATAGATTTTGAATTTTATGGGATTTCATTTTTCAAAATTGAAGTTGATTTGGAAACTATGGATAAACGTATCTTACTATAAATTTTCAAATCCAAAGTCTATCTGGAAGTTGCTGATTAAGCATAGAGAATCAAATTTGAAAATTTGAATTACCAAGATCTTCTCTAAGATACCCTAGATAATTTAGTCGTTGAAAATGGATAAACTCAAATTAAAGATAATTCTCATAATGTTTTTACTATTGAAAGACTTAAGTATAAAAAGAGAATTTTGAAGTTATTGACCTAGCCCTACCCAAAACCTTATAAGCTACATTAGCTTAGAGACAAGGGAGCCTTATAAGTGAATAAATAGGTGTCTATGTTAATTTGAATTGGCAATTATTAAGATGAAGTGCTTTGCAATGTATTACCCATGAGTGCGTCCCATTTTCTACTTAGACAACGGTGGATGTTTGACCAAACCATAATGTATGGTGGAAGGAGAAAGACATGTTCCATAGAGCATGAAGGTATGAGGGTAAAGTTAAGCCTTATGACTGTTGAGCAAGTAAAAATCATGTAGGGCTAAATCTTGAAGAAAGAGGCTTTGGTGATGACTTGAGTTAAGCTGGAAAGCGAGATGGAACTCAAAGAGTCGACCTATTTGTTGGTCAAAAGTTTGTTTGGAGATGAGATTCGAGAAGGGAATGGTGCCTGTCGAGGTGAACATCTTTTTGGATGAGTTTGTTGATCTATTTTAAGTGAGCTATCGAAAGGTTTACCTCCCATTCTAGGCGTTCAACATGCAATTGACTTGCAACTAGGAGCCACACTAACAAACAAGCTTGCTTATAGGCTAAACCCTGAACAGGTTGTTGAGCTATAGAGGCAAGTAGATGAGCTAATGATGAAAGGGTATGTATAAGAATCCCTCAGCCCTTATGCCTTATTGGCCTTATTGGTACCTAAGAAGGATGGGTCATGGAGAATGTTTATAGATAGCTGAGCAATCAATTGCATCGCCATCAAGTATAGATATCCCATACCAAAGCTTCATGATATGCTAGATGAGTTAAATAGAGCAGGAGTATTCTCTAAGATTGATCTCAAATTTGGATACCATCAAATCCTAATCTGTAATGGTAACGAGTAGAAGACTACATTCAAAACCTACCATGGATTGTATGAATTGCTTGGGTTGCCATTTGGACTATTAAACGTGCCAAGCACATTTATGTGACTGATGAATCATGTGCTTTAAGAACTAATAGGGAAATTTATAGTAGTTTATTTCGACGACATCTTAATGTATAACCTTAATATAGAGACTTACCAAGAGCACCTTTAACTAGTCTTTTCAAAACTCCTATCTAAAAGGCTTTATGCCAATCTGAAGAGGTGTGGCTTTTGCTGAATTGAAGTAATCTTCCTAGGGTCTATTGTAAGTGGTGGAGGAATACAAGTTAATAATGAGAAGATAAGATCGATCACCAAATGGCATGTGTCGACCACTTCAACCGATGTGCAAAGTTTCCATGCCTTAGCATCATTTTATCGTAGATTTATTAGGAATTTCAGTACGATCGTAGCCCTACTCACTGAATTGTCAAAGAAGAACATTGAGTTCAAATGGGGAGAGAAGGAGTAAAGGAGTTTTGAGGAGCTAAAGGAGAAGCTTACTATAGCCCTTGTCTTATCTCTTCCAAGTTTTGACAAAGTGTTTGAAGTAGAGTGTAACATGTTTGAACTAGGCATAGGTGCTGTATCGATGCAAGAAGGTCAACTTATTGCTTTCTTCAGTGAAAAACTTAGAAGAGCTATACTTAGCTATTCAATTTATGATAAGGAGTTTTACTTCTTAATCTAAGCCCTAATTATATGGTAATACTATCTGCTGCCCAAGGAATTTGTGATTTACATTGATCATGAATCCTTGAGATATCAGAAGAGCTAACCTAAATTGCCATAGAGAGAAGCCAAATGGGCTGAGTTCATAGAGGGATTTTCTTATGTTGTGAATTACAAGAATGGGAAGAACAATGTAGGAACCGATGCCCTATCAAGATGACATTCTCTCTTGATTGGGTTGTAGACTAAGTTGCTTGATTTTTCAATGATAAAGGATTTATATGCAGAGGAGCCACATTTTAGTTCCATATGCTAGGTATAAGGAAGGATGGATATTTGATAACTATCATAAGGAAGATGGATACTTATTAAGGAAGAGGACACTATGTATACTGACCTACTCTATGAGAGAATTGTCAGTATGTAAGGTATATGGAAGAGGATTGTTAGGACGCTTTGGCTACTGCCACACCCATGAGGTACTCTTCTCATGATTCTTCAGTCTAAGAATAATGAAAGATGTCCAATTTATGTTGGAAAGGTGTGCTACCTATAGAAGAGAGAAGAGCCAAGCCGAACCAGGCCAAGCTAAGCAAGGGAACTATTTACCCTTACCTATTCAAACTAAACCTTGGTTTAAATTGAATATGGACTTTATGTTGGGATTGCTAAAGATGTCTCAAGGGAAGGACTCCATCATGGTGGTCATGGATTGATTTAGCAAGATCGTATTCTTTGTGCCTTATACAAAAATTAATGACGATTCGCCTTCTTTTTCTTTTCTGGCAAGAAGTAATTAGGCTTCATGGAGTGCCTAAAACCATTGTTTCAAATTGAGACCCAAAGTTCAAGATCAACTTCCAGAGAACATTATGTAGACATATGGGAACCAAGCTACTATATAGCACATCTTATCATCTACAAACTGACAGACAGACCAAGGTTGTCAATAGAACAGTGGGAACTTTACAATGGGTTGCCATTGGTTAGAACATAGTTGATTGGGATTTGTGTCTGCCGATCATAGAGTTCACCTACAACAAGACTACCTACAGCATAACAAACATGTCTCTATTTAAGGTCTTCTATAGGTTCAACCCTTAGCTCCCAATGGACCAAACACCCCTTCTAAGCTTAAATGATGACTAGCCAGCTAGAGAGAGAGTTGAGAACATCAAAGCCATGCACTATAAGGTCATAGAACAATTAAGCCAAGTTGCTACTATTGATAGTCGGTTTTCATCTCCATCTTACTCATCTATTTAGTTGCCGATAGGTAGTGCAATCTATATTCTCATCACCTCACTGAGTAATTGATATTCTCAACATTATGTCGAGTAACTCAGATCTATTGTAGATTTGAATTCAAGTTCATGGCGTGAACAGTTATTACAAGTATGGTTATGATTACATAACTACCTACTTCCCTATATTTTTGAGAAGGTGTCTAATTAAGAAACTTCCACTCATCTCAGCAGTTATTTCGATAACTACTCCTGTAGATATGACAATCTCCAATAAATACGAAAAAGGAACTCTATAAGAGACATCTAATAACTCAACCTCTCAACTTTACTTTTTCTGTTCCTACCTACTAACTTTGGCATCGGAGTAGCTACATTAAACTAGCCTTAATACTAAGCATTTTTCTTATTTTTACAGGATATTTCCAACTCCTAAAATCTACCAACAACATTTAGCACTATCTATTTTTTTATAAACATACCTACATGGCTAAAACAAGAGTGTCTAAGAGTGCAGGTGCTAACATTTCCTCCCAACACCCTGAAGGGGATAGTCGGCATATTGATGAGCAATGATTGACTAAACTCAAGTAACTTTACCTTGACTTAGCCAAAGAAAACCAAGAATTAAACAAAAAATACGAGCAAATCCTTAACCTTCTCCATTGTAATGTTCACCTAAACCCGATCTAAAACAAAGACCAAGGCGATCATGATGTTGAAAATAGTAATGGTTCAATTTATTCAACCAAGTTGCAAAAAAAGCAAGTTGAGAATATGATAGGACCTTTGGCTCCTACTTTTAAAAAGAATGACAAAGGCAAGCAACCACAGCAGGTGCACCATGTGGGTCCTTTGCATTTCAGCACCCTTACTGCCCTAAGCAAGCAATTCAAAATTAAAGAGTCCCTTTGTACTAGAGATTTTGGAAGAAGTGATATCTTGGCACATTAAGCTACCACAGTTTGAGATTTATGATGGAACAAAGGAACTTGAAGACCATATGGGGTATTACCATACGTTGGTTAAGTTGCATGGTTTAAGTGATGTAGTAGCCTATCAAACTTTTCCTTTAACATTGAGGAATGCAGTTAGCACATGGTTCAAACATTTGAAACTAAATACCATTTCTTGTTTTGATGAACTAGTAGAAGTGTTCCTTCAACACTTCCTTGCAAGCAAACTTCCTGTTAAGGATTTTTCAATCCTTAACACCATTAAACAAAAGTCCGATGAGTCAATTAGGGACTTTTCGGCTAGATTTATAGCCGATATGGTTAAAATCCTAGAATTAGACATGATTGTGGCCTTCAATGCCATAATCAATGGAGTCAAGCCCTATGGAGACTTTTTTAAGTCTCTTGCAAAGAACAAGCCAAAAACTTTCGCTGAGTTTAAGGCTAAAGCTACCTCATACATCTGTTAAGAAGACAACATAAAGGTATAGCAAGAGGTTGATCAGAGTAGAGGAGATGGAAAGAATGACAAGTGAAAAAGTGCGAAGGATAGACTTGGTACAGACAATGACTACAGTTCGGATGTCAAGAGGAAGAGACTGAGGATCTTGACATAGTCATCCCATACGCATACCAATTGTCCAATTTCGGACATTTTGATGGAGGTATGCAGGTAAAGAGATGTCTTCCAATAGCTAGAAAGAATGAGAGGGAATCTCTCGAGGAGAAACTCCAACAAGTACTGTGATTTTCACTATGAAAAAGGTTACAATATAGATGAGGGCATTCAACTCAAGAATGTAATTGAAGATGTGATCCAACGCGGGCACTTGTGCAAGTTCTTAACATATGATGCCGAGAGTATTGAGAGACCATCTTAGAGGAGACGTAAGGAACAAGAGAATGACATACGATTGGCAGTAGTTATGAAAGATGCAAGGGACATGAATTGCAGTAGAGTACCTAATGGAGTGATCAACACCATTGTCAATGGACCTACTATAGGCCAATGGAGCTCTTCGAGTTCGAGATGCCAAGAATTATGTTTGCAATATTCAAGGCAAAAAAGTCAGGATCGATAATACAATATCTTTTGGAGAGGAAGATTTTGAGGGCATTTAGAGGCCACACGATGAGGCACTCGTCATTAGTGCGAGAATCGCCGACTTTGAGGTCAAGAAGATATTTATTGACACAGGAAGTTCGATCGACATCATTTTTCAACATGCCTTTGACCAAATGAGGCCTAAAATCAAAACACAGCTACAGTCTTGCAAGTATGATCTGCGTACCTTCAATAATCAATCCATTCGAGTAGTTGAAGTCATTTCTTTGCCGATACAGATCAATGATGATAAGCATATTGCAAAGGACAAAGTGATTTTTCTCATCATCAAATGTTGATCCCCGTACAACAAGATAATGGGATGGCCAAGCCAACATCTATTCGGCATTATCCCTTCAATTGAACATCATAAAGTTAAGTTCGCTACTCCCACAAGGGTCAACATATGTAAAAGGGATCAACAATTGGCATGGTCTTTATACATAAGGGCCTTGAGATGAGAAGAAGTATTTTAGGTTGAAACCTGTTTGGAAGACAAGTTAGAGAGTGATACTAAGGAAATTCCTTTAGGGGACAACCTAGGGAAAACAACGAGAATTGGGAAACCCTTGTCAACAGATACTCGGTAAATTTTGATCAACTTCTTATAGGCCAACACTGAGGTGTTTGTATGGTCTCCTTCATACATGCTGGGTATCTTGGGAGAAGTTATGGTATACAAGCTCCAGATTGATCCAAATGTAAAGATAGTCCAACAAAAGAAGAGGAATTTTGCATTAGAGAGACAAGCAACAATAGTGAAAGAAGTCTAGAAGTTATTGAAGGTAGGATTCATCTAGGAAGAGACTTATTCGACTTGGCTAGCCAATTGTGTACTAGTTAAGAAGTTTAATGGCAAGTGGAGGATGTACATAGACTTCCCGAATTTTAACAAGGTATGTCTCAAGGATTGTTTCACACTACCAAAAATTGATTAGATAGTAGATGCAACCACTGGACATGCATTACTTTCCCTTATGGATGCTTTCTTTGGCTACAACCAAATCAAGATGGAAAGATGAATGAAGTTCATACGTCTTTTGATACCAATTTTAGAATATATTGTTATAAGGTGATGATGCCTTTTGTGCTGAAGAACGTTGGTATAACATACCAGAGACTTGTCACTAAGATGTTCAAACCCTAGATTCACAGAAACGTTGAAATATATGTCGACAACATGATTATGAAGAGCGTGAAGGAAGATCAGCGTCTTATTGACCTAAAGGAGATGTTTGCTATATTAAGGAGATATATCATGAAACTCAGCCCATAAAAATACGGCTTTGGTGCAACATTAGGAAAATTTTTAGGTTACATGGTTACTCAGCCTCGCATTGAGGCCAACATGAGAAAGATTAAAGCTATAAGGAATATGAAATCACTTCGCACGATCAAAGAAGTGTAGGAACTTACTAGGCGAATTGTTTCCCTCAACAGTTTTGTGTTAAGAAGTGCAGATAGGTGCATAGAATTCTTTAAAATTTTAAAGAATCCAAAAGAATTCAATTAGATTGATGATTGCGAAAGAACTTTCATCGAGCTTAAGGAATTTCTTACATCACTCACAATACTCTTGACACCTATTCTCGGAGAAAATTTATATTTGTACCTATCTGTTAGCTGCTGAGCTCTTTCATCTGTATTGGTTTGAATTGATGACAAAAAGCATCGACCCATTTATTACGTGAGTCATGTTCTATAGGGGCCAAAGCTTCAGTACACAAAGATTGAAAATTTTGTATTAGTAGTGGTTCTCTTAGTAAGAAAGTTAAAGCCATATTTTGAAGCTTACCATATCGTTGTTCTCATCGATTAGCCATTGCGGCAAGCATTGCAATGACATTAAAGGCTTAAGTACTGGTAGATTTTGTAGCCAAATTCACTGGTGAGGAAAATTGTGTGGAGGTTATTGAGAAACTTATCTAGTTCCTTTATATGGATGTTTCTTCAATGCGAGAAAGAAGTGGTACAAGCCTAGTTCCTTTATATGGATGTCAAAGTTCATTACACTCTGAAATTCAAATTCCCAGCCAGCAATAATGAAGCAAAGTACAAAACTCTAATTGCCAAATTGAAACTAGTAAAAGAAATTGACGCCAAGAAACTCGAATTGTTCTATGATTCTTAATTGGTGGTAAATCAGGTGATGGGAAGTTACGCAGTAAAGGAAGAAGAAATGTGCAAGTACTTATTAGTGGTATGAATGCTCGTAAATGAATTCCAATCTTTCTTTATCCACAAAATTTCGAGAAGCAAGAATATTGCAGTTGATAAGTTATCAAAGTTGGCTAGTATAACATTCCCTAAATTAAGTGAGAAACTTTTTGTTGAGTTTCTTCCATAGAAAATTTTATCCACTCTCTCATAGAGCTATGAGTTAGCTCCTTGCTCGAGAGAGGAATCATAGATGGATCCCTTAGTAGATTATCTATGAGATGGTACTCTTCCTAACGATAAGAGAGGAGCATGAGGATTAGCATACCAAGCCATGAATTATACCTTGATTGATGGACAATTGTATAAACGCGACACATCATAACTCTATCTTTCATGCCTTCCTCTGAGAGATGCCTAGAGGGCGTTATCTACGTTGCATGATGGTGTATATAGTAATCACATAAAAGTGTAGATACTGTATGTCCAAATACCGTGACCCAGGTATTATTGGCTGACTATGAGAGAAGATGCAAAGGAAGTTGTTCGGTATTATCCCTAGAGCTAGAAGCATGAGTCATCGAGTTGTGCCTAATTAGCCTTAGCTCTTTACACAGTGGGGGTTAGATATTCTCAAACCTTTTTTGAAGTTTACCACCTAGCGATGATTCGTCATTGTTACTGTAGGTTACTTTACCAAATGGGTAGAGGCCGAGGCAATGGCAAAGATCACCGAATGGAAAATGGAAGCATTCATCTTTAGCTCCGTCATATCAAGATTCGGAGTTCCTTACATGATAATTACGGATAGCGACTCGCAGTTTGACAATAATAAGTTTTAGGCGTTTTATGAGAAGCATGGCATTCTCCTCAACTATACGTATGTAGTGTACCCTTAGATGAATGCATAAGTTGAAGTTGTAAACAAGGTCATACTATATGGCCTAAGATAGAAAGTAGATCAAGTCAAGGGGAAATGGGCCAATAAACTATCGAATGTTTTATAGGGGTAACAAACCACCTACAAAATTGCTACTAGGGAAGCACCCTTTAGGTTAGCATATGGTACGAAAGCCGTGTTGCTGATTGAGTAAGATTTGTCAAATCTACAGACTCAAAATTTTGATGTTATGATTAATGAAGTTGGATTAACAACAAATTTAGACACTATTAATGAAATTCAAGATATTGCAAGAGCTAGGATCATGGCATACTAGCATAGAGCAACAAGGAACTACCATCATAAAGTAAAGCATAGGGTTTTTCAACTTAGGGATCTAGTTTGCCAAAAGATGGAAGCTATTGATGTGTGAGCAAATCAAGGGAAGCTTAACGCGAACTTGGAGGACCCTATTAGGATCTAAGAAGTAGTTAGCAAGGGGGCTTATCAAATGGAAAGGTTAGATGGATCTATCATCCTTTGAGCATGGAATGTTGAGAATTTGAAATTATATTTCAATTAATTTGTTGGATGATTTTCATCTCCACTTGTTTGGCGACAGTTAACATACTTGTAAGACTACAGCACTTTTTTTTTATGATGAGAATTATGTTTGAAGTTTCATCATGTTTCTTGTTCTTGTTATGATTATCGAGTTAATGAGTTCTTAACTATACGGTAAGGGAACTGACCAAAGTTCTAGCCTAATGTAGTTTACGAACTGTATAAATTAATCTCATAACTGAGTAAAGTGATTAGTCTATGCCTCAAATGGATAACAAACAATGTCTATAAAGATACATGAATAGGGCATGTGAAATAAAACATGCCGAGAAGTAATAGGGCATGTGAAATAAAATATGCCGATTAACAATAGAGCGTGTGAAATAAAATATGTCATGAGATAATAGGCTGTGTAACATAAAATACGCCGTGAAACAATAGGTTGTATGACATAAAATATGCCAAGAAACAATAGGTCATGTGAAATAAACCAAGCTGAGAAATACTTAGCATATGAAATAAAACATGCTAACTAATAAGAACATGAGAAATTGAATATGTACATTATATGTGCTGGGAAAACAGGTACATAAAATAAAATGTACTAGAAATGGTATGAAAGAAAGACATTTCATTCAATGATGTAATGAATTCTTGGCCTATTACATGAAATAAGTTTCTTTCAACAATTATACAAGAAAACGCAAGCTACAAATAAAATCCTATGGCTTACTCTTGAAATCAACAAGAGTAATTTTTGGTTTGGAAGCTAAGGCTTTCTCCGAGCATGCTTCTTTTTCGGCCCATGGGTTCTCAAAGCTAGCAGGTTTCTTTTTCTGTACATTGGGGATTTCTTTTGATAGATGTTGCTTGTCCTCCCTTGAATCCTTAATGTAAGCTTTGTTATCATCCTTATTAACAATTTCGGCACTTGCCTCATCATCATCTCCTTCTTCAGCACTGCTAACTTTGTCATCGACATTAGTGAAGTCAAGGCATGAGAGATCGTAATTGGGGTGAAGCTTTAGGATCTCCTCTCTTACTACTTGAACCCTTTCCAACAACTTCTTTCATAGAAGCCTCTCGTACTACAAATTAGGAGTGACTACATTGAAAGCCTCTTTGACTGATGGTCCTCTCCTTAGAGTCTCCTGCAATTTGGCTACACGGCTTTATAAGTTCAAGTTGTTG
This sequence comes from Lumnitzera racemosa, assembly GCA_024138005.1. NCBI lineage: Eukaryota > Viridiplantae > Streptophyta > Magnoliopsida > Myrtales > Combretaceae > Lumnitzera > Lumnitzera racemosa. The sequence continues at coordinate 58,137,029 of JAMXBC010000012.1, forward strand.
GTCTCCAACTCTTTAATCTACATTTTGAGCTTATCTTCCTCGTCGCTCATCATACAAAGAGTTCGGCATAGGCTCCAGTACTCTTCTTTCTTCTTCTACAGCTCCTCCTTTAAGCCTTTAAACTTTTTGTATTACTCTTCCATTTTGGCCTTCAAGCTCGAGACTTCATTGGTGGTAAGGGTATGTGCTAACTTCTTGGCAGTGAAGTCTTTTTAGAGCTTTCTTACCTCTATCTCGGCCCTTATCCTCGTGTTCTCGAAAATAGTAGTCTAGGCTTTTGATGCATTGTATGCATCCTCAATTCTCTATAACAATTTTATTCAACACAATATTAGGAATGATTTGCAACAATACATGGATACAACTAAGGATATTACATTCTTCACCTCTTTGTTGACTTCATCTAAAGCCATCAAATTTGTTAGTAATCCAAATAAATTTGACAATTAAAAGTAATAGTTATGGATACTCATATCATACAATTTGGTCGCGATATGGGCCTTATTGTAACCATCGACCCTATCAACATCCTTCTTCACTAAATCGTTGTCTTTGGGAAGAATAACTCTGATGGGAATCAGACTACTAGACCTTTGATCTATAGCCGAACCCAAGGACTAGAGGGGCAAATATGACGAATCCTTCTATTCTAACCAACCCCTGTAGTGGCCAAGTACTTCCTTACTTAGTCAACCTTTATGCCTTGCTGTATGATCTTCCATTTTCTTACAGTATGCTGAGTTGATGATTACTATCCCATACTGAGCCGACCAATTAATCGACATCTTCCTTACCGAGAAGCCGAGAGAGAGAGAGTCTAGACTAACTAAGCCATCCTTGCTCAGATAATCTCATCTGTCTGTACGTTTTGTCCATATCTTCTAATGACCACACCAATGTAGCATCGCCATATATATAGTATCATGTGTAGAATTTATTGTACTAATGATTGTTTTTCTCGTACATTTATTTTATCCTTTTAAATTTTATACATTACTTCCTTAGGAAATACCCTTTTTGTCTTTTCTTATTTAGGCAAGTTGTCCAAACTTATGGGTATAAATACCCTTGTAGTTATAATTATGACAACATTATATCATTCTTAATATACATTCTTTGAGTAATTTTTCTTCCATAAGTAAATGTTGTTTGTTTGCTGTCGGGATACTTTTATCCTTTCCCTTAAGTAAGGTTAGGTAGCAAGTAACCTTACCGGACCAATTCGTAAGTCATATCAAATTGAGCCATGAGTCCTCAAAAGTTCCATTGGTGCATCATATCTTTTAGAGCTGTTCGTGGGTTCTACTTACTGTTTCATTCTTCGTTTTTGCTCTTCACTTTTCCCTATTGATCCTTTTTCGAGCTTTTTGCAAGCATGGAACCATCTAATGACTGGCCTTGTTTATTTTTAGTGATGGTTCGCAACATCTTGGTATCTGAGAAGAGGCTTTTGTGTGAATTGCAGTAGTTCTTCTTGAAGTTCTATTATACTATATCTTGCATGTGTGAAATAGAGTAAGTCACTGTATTCATTTGATTGCTGTATTACTAACTATTAACTTCCCATGGTGTTTATTTAAGCTTTGAATTTGTGAGGGAAAAATGACAAATCTAAATATGAATGTTTGTATTGGTGATGATAGTGGAGTTATCCACTATGGACGATAGTCTTAAGGAATTTCCAAAAGCACTAATTAGAGGCTTGATGAGGTAGCTAATCTCTTAGTAAATTTAACCCGAGCTGTTCATGCATTATCTTGTTGACCTATTAAGGTTGCACAAAACAAGCCATAAGTTACTCAACCTGTTAAAGGTTAGAACCTATCTTGACTCGGTCGAAGTGGAGGAGTTGGCGGGCGAGTAAGGCAAAGGATAAACCTAAGAGAGCTTAATGAAGAGGAAGAGGAGTATATTGAAAAAGAGCATATATGAATCCCCAAAGCATCTAAACATGTGAAGCTTCGAGTTCCCAGTTTCTATAGATTTGGGAATGTTGATGAGTACTTACATTAGGAAGAGAAGGTAGAGCATGTGTTTGATTACTATCAATATGAGGATTATGAGAAAGTGAGAACTGCTATTGTTGTGTTCTTTGGATATACCGCCATGTAGTGGAAGAACTTTCAAGCCATGAGAAGATGAAAGGGGTACCGAGAGATTAACACTTAGCTCAAGATGAAGAGAGTGCTTAGAAACAAATTCATATGGGAAACGTACCTCTAAGATACGTTTACTCGACTTCAGGAGCTGAGACAAAGAGGCCAAACAGTTGATGAGTATGTTTAAGAGTTTCAAATGCTTATGATGGATTGTGAATTGGAGGAACCATTAGCTCAAGTAGTCTTAAGGTACGTTACTGAATTGAGAGAGGACATTTGAGATTTCATGGAGCTCCAACGATTTGATACCATGGACGAGGCTGTTAGGATTGCTTAGCGAGTAGAGTGGCAAAAAAGGAGCTAAGTACCAGTGAGGATGCTAAGTAGCCGACTCGAATAGGCATGTCATCGACTCTACCAAGTCGAGCAGAAAAGCTGACCTAATGGTGAAGTGTCAAGCCAAACTTATGAGAAGGGGCAAAGGTTTGGTAGGAAGACTAGCTAAATCAAGTGCTTTAAGTACTAAGAGTTCAAATACATGGCTGCTCAGTACCCAAATTGAAGGACGATGGTCATTAAGGGAGACATTCCAAAGTTAAAAGTAGAGAGTACGGATGAGGAACCTAAGGAGGAGGAGGTTCCTGTCGAGAAAGAGTTGATTGAGGAGGATGTGTTTCCTAAGGACTTAGATTAGTTACTCATAGTTGTCTAACACACTATGAATATAGAACCCTCATGAGAGGAGGAGTAGAGAGAGAATTTGTTCCATACCACCTATAAGGTGAATGATCAAAAGTGCACCCTCATAGTAGATAGTAGAAGTTGCACTAATGTAACATCAACTGATCTTGTTTCAAAACTGAAGTTGCCGACTATTTCACATCCAAGGCTGTACAAGCTACACTGGTTGAGTGAGAAAGGAGCATGGTCTCCTCTAAACAGAGCTTTCAAGTTTTATAATTTATAAACCTATATTCCATCCCTAACTCAGTTTGATAGGTAAATGTACTTATCGTTTTATAGCACTGATGAGTATAGGGTCATCTCTATTGGGAAAATGACTTAAACACTTGTGCTTTTAGTCCTAATACTTATTAAGTGATCGTTTATTAAGATTCTACATGTTAACTAAACTATACTAATCTACAATCTAGAGTGATTAATACAATGATTACAAGAACAATTACGAAAGTACACTTAACATGCATGCATGCTTCATCATTTAGTATAATCTTACCGAAATACTTTTAGTCCTAATACTTATTAACTGTAGGAAATTACAGTATATAAGCATTCTTCTCATAACTACTTACTTCTAATCCTAGTTGTGTTTATTGGAATCTCTCCCTAATTAACAGCCAACTAAGTTTGCATTAATGTCAATTTAATGTATCGATTCCCCTAAGGATGTACTAACATTCCTAATAATATCTCTATTATTAAGAGTAAGTTATTCCAATAAACTAGATCTATTCAATGCAATTATCTGTCGATATATTCTATTGAAATCCATCCTAAGTCAATGTCGTGCATTACACCGTACTTAGATTCATTCAATGTCATTTATCAAAATTAACAACGTCAAGAAATTACTTTTTTCAAGCACTAGATCATACTAATTGATGAAGAAAACCCTAATGAACTACTTACATATGATAAAATAATGACAAAAACTAATAGGAAGCATAATTAAATAGAAATAGAACGTAGAATAGTTAAAGTAAAAACCCCTTTCTATTCTACTGAAGAAGTTTAATGAATGCATGAACAATGAATTACCATTATCTCTCTCTCGAGTGATTTTATGAAAAATATAGTACATATACGGGAAAATGATATAAGATACAAACTAGTATAAAGATAGGTACAAAATGTGGATATGTATGGGTAGGTGATGTGTTGTTTTAAATGATGTCTACTTTTCTAAAATTTGATATCTACTAAAAGTCTTCTGCTCCATAAGTTGCATTAGCTTTTTATATTCTTCCCTATAAAAGACTCGAATTTACCCCTTTATAGCACCACTTAAGGTTTCCTATGTACTGGTTCGCATAAAAAGGTTGAAACGAATAGTTATACTCCTTCCTATCAGGCTTGTGACTTGGGGAGTGATAGGCTTAAAAAGAATTATTCTTCACCAATCAATGCCGTTATTGAAGCCGTGAGCTCCTTGTCGTATCATTAAATCTCATCACGCCTGTGATCATCCTTTTACTATTCAATCACAATAGTAATCAATAGGAGAATTGACAAAACTTCCCTTGATCATAGTTGTGATTGAGGGTGTGACCAAGGTGGATTCTTCATTGCTTCATTATCATACCCATGATTGATGCTTCTACACTTATTTCTTCTTCTTTACAGCCGTGACTAACTTGAAAGTTGTGATTCTTGTGTATACTTCCTCCCTTTGCTCGTAGTTTACCTAAAATCATTATTTTATTCAATTAAGTAACTAATCTTAAGAATTAAATCACATTTATGATAAATTCTATGCCTAAACATACTTTGAAAATGTAAAGTAATTTACACTTATTAGAGCATTATATGTCACTAAACAAATACTACTATTGATCACTATTGGGAATTACTCTAACCAGATTCTTTGTAACATACTGCCTATGTGCGCTTCCTACGTATTACTAAGCAGGCCGTGGTTGTTTGATAAGAGTGTTATGCACGACGGCTATAGGAACACATATATGATCAAGAAGGATTACGAGAAGATCACACTAAATCCAATGCCACCAAGAGAAGTTAATAAGTTGCAGACAAAACTTGTACGTAGATCGAAGAAGGCCTTGGTGATGAGTAAAGCCAAGCTTTGAGAGGCCATCAATGCTAATGAGCTAACCCTTTTGTTGGTTAGGCAACTATTGGAAATAATGGAGTAGGTTGAGTTACCCTAGGAGATTAAGGAGTTGTTAATGAATATGTTGACCTATTTCTAAAACAGTTACCTGAGGGGTTGCCCTTAACTCAAGGAATTGAGTACTGCATTGACTTAGTATTTGGTACTACACTACCGAATAAGCCAACTTATCGGATGAATCCTGAGCAAGCTTTTAAGCTCTAACGTTAAGTCAATGAGTTGTTGAAGAGAGGTTATGTAAGAGAGAGTCTCAACCCTTGTGCTATGTCTACACTTCTAGTGTCGAAGAAGGATGGAACTTGGTGGATGTACGTAGACAGTCGAGCAGTGAACAAAATTATGATCAAATATAGGTATCCAATCTTGAGGCTAGAAAACATGTTGGATGAATTGAATGGAGCCAAAATTTTCAACAATATTGATCTTAAATCTAACTACCATCAAATCCGCGTGAGACCAGGCGAAGAATGGAAGACTGCGTTCAAGACTTATCATAAACTTTATGAGTGGATGGTCATGCTCTTTGGCTTGTCGAATGCCTTGAGCATTCTCATGAGATTAATGAATCATGTGTTGAGACATCTCATCGGGAAGTATGTCATAGTGTAATTCGACAATATCCTGGTCTATAGTGTTGACATGCCAAGTCATTGTAAACTTCTTAAAGTAGTCCTATATATCATTTGTGTTGATAGATTATTTGGTAATATAAAGAAATGTTGCTTTTGCTAGGAGAAAGTGGTATTCTTAGGCTATGTAGTCAATAAAGGAGGCTTGCGAGTCGATGATGAGAATATCTAAGCAATTTTCGATTGGCTAACTCCTATTACTTATGTCGACTTGACAAGTTTCCATGGACTGGCTTCATTTTACAAAAGATTCATCAGGAATTTTAGTACCTTCGCTGTACCACTTACTGAACTAATAAAGAAAACACTAACTTCCAATGGGGAGAAAGGGAGGAAAGGAGCTTTGCTCAGATAAAAGAAAGGTTGACCTTCACCGCAGTGTTAGTATTACCCGACTTTAACAAAATTTTTTAGCTGGAGGAAGGCTGACCAATTGCTTTTCATAGTGAGAAGCTCCAAAGACCCCAATTGAATTATTTTATGTATGACAAGGAACTTTTAGCACTAATTCGAGCAATGTAAGTATAGCAATATTATTTACGGTTGAGAGAATTTGTCATATATACTAACCATGAATCGCTGAGGTACCTTCAGAGTCAAACTAAGTTGTTGAAATGGTATACGAGATGGGTTGAATTCCTTAAAGGATTCAATTTTGTAATAAAGTATAAGTAGGGAAAGAGCAACATAGTTACTGACGCTCTTTTGAGGAGATATATAGTTTTATTAGAACTGCAGACTAAATTGTTTAGGTTTGCGAGTATTAAAGAAAAGTACTCTGGAGATCTATACTTTGGACCCATAATTTCACGATGCATAGATGGGAGGACAGTGGAAAAATATCATGTGGAGGATGGCTACTTATTTCGAAGTAGAAAATTATGCGTGTCGATTTGTTCACTGAGAAAGCTATTAGTTAGAGAAGCCTATAGTAGGGGTCTCTTTAGGAATTTTGGGGATAGGAGGACCTGTGAATTGATAAATGGCCGATTCTTTTAGCTGATAATGAGGAAACATGTGCACTGAGTTGTGGAAAGCTGTGCTATGTACAAAAAAGCAAGGTGCCAAGCCTAGTAAGGGAAAGTAATGCTCCTACCTGTCTCAATAAGACTATGGATTGAATTGAGCATGGACTTTGTTCTTAAACTGCCATGAATTGCTTAAAGCAAAGATTCTGTAATGGTAGTTGTAAACTGGTTTAATAAGATGGTACACTTTATACCCTACACCAAGACTAACGATGCTTTAGTTATTGCTTCTCTTTTCTTAGTAGAGATTATACAGATACACGACATGTTGAGAACTGTAGTCTTTAATAGAGACCCAAAATTCTTAGTGTGTGGTTGCACCTCAGCAAGGAATGGTTCCCGAATAAGAGGAGGAATGTAAACCCCTAAAAGTTTCGATCTAGTTTTTAAAATAGACTCAATTATGTTAGACGATGTAGGAGTTGACAAGGCTAATGAAAGAGAAAACCAAAAGAAAACCTTAAAATAACTAATCAATCGCGTAAAGAACTTTTCTACCTTAAATGTTTCTAAATGCTAAAGATTTCATTCAAAAGTGATAGAAACCCTAAAAATGATTACCTTAAAGACATATGTGTACTAATTTAACATGATATACCCTAAAACCCTAATTAATAATATAATGCTTATATTTTGCGAAATCATTAGTAAAAGGTTAGAGATGACCTTCATTCATGCTTATATGATTCGAATTCTCAAGTAATTCATTAGAAACAAAGATAATGAGTCATAGATTATATTTATCCCTTAAGTATGTGATTAAGATAGTCTCACTTAGAGTTGAGGTTATAGTTGAAGATTAGATTACATGTAGTGAACTTTAATACTCAAATTAGTACTTTTTGCACTTGTTATCCAAAGTAGTTTATCAAATGAGATATATAAACTATAAAGACCTAAAGTAAGACCTCATCAACCATATTTACTAATCAATTCATCAAATACCTCATTTCTTCTCATTTCCTTTATTTTTCCCTTAATTTCCCTTAATTACTACGTTATGTGCACAAAATTACATATGCTTAAGGAGAGTTGACCAAGTCAACACATATTGACCAAGGTCAAAGGGTTGACCAAGTCAACACATGTTGACCAAAGTCAACACTTTGAAAAGTCAACAAAAGACACTAAGAGATAAAGAAAATATCTCTTTCTTCATGATGGTAATGCTTATCTTTTCTCTTGATTTTTTTCTTGTTTTCTTTTCCCTCAATTGTTGCCGTCCACTTATTCCCTCTAGACCCCACCATTTGCCTTCTTCCATAATCAACACAAGACAAAAGAACAAAACAAAAACAACTCCCTCTTGCCGTGAGCTTCTTCTTCCTATTTCACTTTCACTATTTCACTTTTTGTCTCCATAACTCCAATACAATTAAAGGTATGTCTTTAAGTTGTTTTATGTTGCTTTATATTATTCATTAGTTAGTTAATTAGGTAGATTAGATAAGTAGTTATGTGTTTAGTGTTGTCTTGAAGAAGAAAGAACAAAGTTCCCATCTTTAAGTGTAGGAATTAGGAATTTTGAAGAAAAAGAAAGGAAGACATGAGTATATGCTCATAAGTATGTGCACATAAGGGAATACTAAAAGAACATAAGTATGTGAACCTTTGTACATGAGTATTTACCATGTACATAACCTAAATTAAGACCACATTTAACTATACATACCTATACTACACTAAATACATACATAAAAATGCAAAAGGATGAAATTGGGAAGATTTCCTTAAGAGAAGATTAGGCATACGAATTTTTGTATAAAAATACGTATCCAACTGTATAGGTATATGAGTAGGTATACACGTATAAATACGGTATAAGTTTAAGTAGATGTATAAGTATATATATGTACAAGGCATATGTACATAATTATAAGAGGAGAGGTAACATGGACATAATACGTGTACATATGACGTAAGCATGAGGAAAGGCTTATGTAATCATATGATGAGGTAAGTGATGAGGTAAGCACATGATGACATAAGCCAGACATAAGTAAGTGATGATATAAGCAATGACATAAGTAAAAGATGATGTAAGCGATGACATAAGCATAGGTTTAGAAAATGAGAAAAATAAGAAAAGTGTAGGTAATTAGGTACTTAAATTAGTAAATCCTAATACACCTTCTAAATTAGATTATACCTAATTCAGTACATGAATTAGTAATAGCAAAGTAAAATCCTTTAATTATAAGAATTTAAGGAATAAAAGATATAAATATAAGTAATAAGAGTACTTAAGTGTTCATAGCTAAAAAATTCTATAAATTTAGTTCATAACGTAAAACGGGGTCATAACATCCAAAAGGGACATTACCGTGTAAACGTATGTCCGAAAATAATGAAGAACGACTATAAATTCATAAATATCATAAATAAAACGACAAAAGTTACATACGATTGATAATAAAGTCTAACTGGGTAAAAGTTGATAGTAATCTAAGTAAAATTAGGTAATTAGATGTTTAGAATTATTAGTTAATTCAAGTACTTACTAGCGTTATCGAATCATAATGATTAAGTGAACTTGAGGTGAGCGAGGACCTCTCGATAGATTACTACGATTAGGCTGAATCACTATGGCCAAGTGAGTATTTACCCTATGATTCTATGCTTGTTTGTGGACTTAAATATTATTGTTAATTGATTATCGTGTGAGGTTTGGGAAACGCTTGTATATGATCTTGTGTGTTGAATCATGAAATTATCTTAAGTACAGAGAATGCTTTGTTTGTTGCATGGTAGTATAGAAAGTGATTGTATGTAAAATGCGATGGTCACAGCATAATTTGAACTTAAGTATACTCGGCTTATAAAAAGAAACTAGAACATGCATTATCATGCATCTCATAAATATAATTCGGCGGTAACATCACACGGAGGTAAAGAAAGGCCATTCGGGGGTTGTTATTATTCATTTATTGGTTCTGTACATTGCACTCGTACAAAATGACCTTACCCTGGCCCGCAGGAACATTAAGCGTTGGAGGTGCCAACCGCCTGGCTAAAGGTCGAGTTTAGAAGCCTCCATTTAGGGGTAAGTGTGGACTGCGAAGGCCCACTCACGATTATACTGGAACTTAGTTTTATGAACATAAACTACCTAGTTGATTTGAATACGGAGAGTAGAGTTCCGTAGTAAAGAAAGTTCTAGTATAATACCCGGATCTGATTGGTACCGTATATACTCCAACCCTGACTTCGGAGGGCGTTAAATCCGAGTTACGTATATGAACTAGTTAGTATACGTATTGTTTAGCATTCTACTTTATCATTCATTCATATACGTACATATAATGTACTTATAACTTGCTTATGGTGTGGCTAAGGGTTTTGCTCACTAAGCTTAGGCTTACAACCCTTTAGACTTTTGCTGTAGGATAACCTGTTCATAGAGGCTAGCCGAGGGATGCCACAGGTTAACTTGGGGACTTGGGCAGGAGCGAGCTATCCTATGTATTGAGAGAACAGTTAATGTAGATCTTTACTCATGTACTTTTATTTTCTTAGTAATGTAGATCTTTACTCATGTATAATATAAGTTTTGTAGTTCAAATTTTATATAAATATGTTAATGTGATGATATCATGTGAATTTATATGTTCTTGGGAAACTAGTGGTTGTAGAGCCTTGTATATTATATAAAGAGTTCTTAATTAGAAGGGTAACCAATCAGGGGTTCTTTCTACAGTATATGGCGTATGCCACGACTAGGCCGTCTTCAGTTCGTGACAAGGAACAAATTATCTATAAGAGTAGAAGGACCTTTTAGAATCCTCTAGAAGATCAATGACAATGCCTACAGGTTAGAGTTGCCCGAGGATTATGGGGTTTTTGATGCCTTCAACATTGATAGCCTTAGTCCATATCACCCTAACAGAAAACTATGCGAATACCATTCAGATTTGATCCTAAATCCAAAACAATTAGGAGGGAATGGTAGGAATCAAACTATCAGACCTTTGACCGGCAGTAGAGCTCGAGGACTAAAGGGGCTAACACCACGAATCCTTCTATTCTAACCAACCCCTATTGAGACCAAGTACTTCCTTGTCGAGTTACCCTTCATTCCATCCCATATGACTACCCATTTTTCTATAGTATGTCGAGTTAGTGATTACTCTCCCACGTCGAGCCAACCAATTACTTAATATCTTCCTTATCGAGAAGTAGAGAAAGAAGGTCTGGATTGACTGAGCCATCTCTGTTCAAACAAGCCCATCTATCCATACTTTTTGTCTGCATCTTCTAATGACCTTGCTAATGTAGCATCACCACATGTACAATATCATTTGCAGAATTCATTGCACCAATGATTGTTTTTCTAATATATTCATTTTTACCCTTTTGTATCTTATACATTACTTCCTTAGGAAATATCCTTTCGTCTTTTCCTTTTTAGGTAGGTTGCCCTAACTTATGGGAATAAATACTCTTGTACTTGTAACTGTGATAGCATCAGATCATTCTTAATATACACTCTTTGAGTACTTTTTCTTCCTTGCATAAACATTGTTTGTTTACTCTCGGCATCACTCTTATCCTTTCCCTTAAGCAAGGTTAGGTAGTGAGTAACCTCACCAAACCAATTTATGCGTCATATTGAATTAAGCTATGAGTCATCGAATGTTCCATTGGTGCGTTATATGCTCTAGAACTATTCATGGGTTTTGCTTACTATTTCATTCTTCGTTTTTGCTCTTTTACACTTTTCCCCATTGGTCCTTTTTCAAGCTTTCTGTAAACTTGGATCCATCCAGCAACTAGCCTTGTCTATTCTTGGTTGTGGTTTACAACAAACTCCTTCCATTAAACCTAAGGATTCTATCCTATCACCCAAGGTTGAGTTGGTGCCTAGAATTATATGGCTCCAATACGGGATGTTGTACTTGTCAATCTCCTTATTGGGGAAGAATTTGTCACTATTGATGCTGAGTGCTTTGTTACACATTACCTCCTTTACCGTCTCATCTAAGTCTTTAGAACTTTTGGCAGCAAGTTCTTTCTTCGGTCTTTTATTATTGTTGGTGCCACCTCTACTATCAGGGTTGACCCTTTGGCAACAATGACTTTAGGCTTACTGTAGGGTCAAATCTCCTCAATCTCTTATCTTGGATGTATAGTAGGTGGAACATGTTTAAGATTCTCGATAGTTGGTTCCCTCAAATGAACAACTTTAGTTTCGGCTAACAGATCCTTCTTCCCCTTCTTTCGCTTCTCTACCAATTGAGAGGGTTTCTGTTGTGCTATAGGCTATTTGGTTATGTCTTTGGCTACCTTTTTTCACTATTGTTGATTGAATGGTAGTGGATGCAGTTGTTGCATACTTGTCGACCTTTGATTTTTTGGCCTTTTCTTAGGCTAGTAGCTTAGTGGGATTTATGTCGTTAGCATACATATTTGTGACATGAGAAAACAAGTTAATATCAACATAGGGAAAGAATAAACTTACATTCTCTATGTTGAGCAATGCTCAAAGGCGATAATTCTTCCCCTAAGTCACGAGAATGGCTTTTCTCTTGCGGTTATACTCAGCATAGCAGTAACTCATTAGCATACCATCTTCTTTAGAAAAAATTGGGTCTTCGCTTTCATAACATCATATAATTCTCTCGATGTCCTAAATGAATATTTTATCCTTCCTCCTTTCCTGAATTTTCATTGTTGTTGTTGCATTGTTTGGCATCAAATCAATATCTTTAGTACGGATTGGCTTAATCCATTGTGTAACTATCGCTTGAGATTGATTAAGTGACCCCACTTAAGCTTGATACGACCAATGAAAGTATTTTCTAAAAACAAGTTTGGTTACAAAGCTTAAGGACTTTTTAGAGTATGTACTCTCCTTTAAGCTTAAGTTAATACACTACTAAAGAATTGCAACCTTAGTAATGTTCAACTGTTTTATTGCATCATGTTTTTGAAAATAACGGTAGGTTTGTAACTTAAGGAGTAATGTATTAACCTAAATGATCCAAACATCTGCATATTTATACGTACATTCTTTTGTTTCATTAACAACTGATTCTTGTCTATAGAATGTTTAGATCTAGAATGGCTGATAACTAAGCAAATAATCAAGGAATTGATAAGCTATCAGACATCCTTAGAATTTGTAAGTAGCTGCTAAAGGATAAAATTACATATCTAAAGGAGAAACTCGAATGCTCTAAAGCTCACAACTGAGCCTTGAGGGCCCTTTTAGGATAGGTTATTGGGGAAAACTATGAAATGCTGTTTAGGGTTTTTCTAGTTCATATATAGAGAGTTTAGAATAAATGTCAAGTTTTGAGAATAAGTGTTAGGCTTTCTTTATTTATTTTCTGTACTATAATTCTTCAAAATAATAAAAGCTTCTCCTTTAGTTTAACATTCTTCATTCTCCAATATTTCCTTCTTTGTAAATAAATGCTTTGATAGAACTCATCTAACTAATCTCCTCTCCCCCTTAAAGAAATGTAAATAATTTACTTGTTTATTTTCTTGGTTTCTATGAAATAAAACTTCGTCTTTCTCTCTCACACAAAAACAAAAAAAAAGGGAAAAAGAAAAGGAAAGTTGCTAATTAGTAAAGAATTCTTCTAATCAAGTTCACATGGTTGATAACGTAATTGCTTCCCTAGAAAAAAATGATATATCAGATGGCCCAGTAGTTATAGATTTTGTTTCCCATAATCACTACTCTCTAAGTGTCTAAAGATTCAAGTTTGGAAAAAATACTTTCAAACTTAGAAAAAAAAGTAACGATGCTATAGAAGAGCATTACGGATTTGGAAATGACAATGGCCTCGATACTTAGAAGATTTGAAAACCTAAAATCCAATACTAATCAAATATCGATAAGCTTAGATAATGAAAGTAGCACAAAGAGAAAAGAGCTAAGGATAAGGCAAGCCCAAAGGACTTAGAAGAAACAATTCACTAAATTGAAGATCTCAATGACTTGAATTTTTCATCATCTAAAGAAAGTAAGGATTATAGCTTGTGAAGTCCCTAATCTGAATTACAAATCGTCCAATATTGACCTAGAAGCTCGATGCCGTTACCATATGGGTTAGAAGGAGCACTTCATTGAAAAATGCTAGAAATTAAAGAACAAGATTCAAGACCTAATTGATGGTAAGGTCATTTTGCCAAAGCTTCAACAAGTTGGTCCCTCTTTAAGTTATGAGGGTAACTCAACTGAATCGCCTAAAGCTCCAATTCTCTTGAGTATACCAATACCTTCTGATAAGATCATGGTTATCTTAAGTAGTCGAATGCTTAAATGGAGCAAGTTAAGGTAGGGGAAAAGAAGAATCAAGTTCTTTTCAATAAAGTTTGTTTTTGAATAAGCTTTGTAACAACTAGAATAAAATTGTCTTAATGATGGCCTTTTTAATTGAGTGATTGTAGTTTGATTAACATTAGGGCAAATAAATTCCTTTCTAAGAAATTGGTAATTCATTTTTAAAGGGTTTAAGATGAAAAGAGGTAAATTATGTCCTATAAACTAACCCTTAAAACACTTTAAGAGTTAAGTAACATAACGGTAAGGATATTTTGGACTCATTCATTGAAGGAGATCTATTTTGAATATGATATGTAGATTAAAATGAAGTTAGGCATTCATTTTTAAATCTTTAATACGATTATCTCTTGTTAACCCCATTGGATCTATTTAGAGAATTTTCAAATTTAAACCCTATCAAGAATCACCCTATAACAGGACAATTCGAAGGTCAGGGTCATAGATGAGGAGAGACGGATAAAATTAAATTGTGCTTGCTTCAGTGACATTAAATTTAAAGATGAATTTTATTCCTAATAATTTATTTTTCTTTGTAATGAAGAGGAGTCAACACCCTTCAAATACCTTAAGCTCATACCTACCCCACTCAAGCCCATATACTCAGAACCCATGGATTTAGGGCCTTTAATCTTTCAAAGTCAAAGACTCAACAATAGAAGCCTAAAGAAAAGGGGTATAAAAAAAAAAGGAAAGAAAGAATGGGATAAAAAAAAAAGTAGAAGAAGAAGAAAGAAAAAGAGCCTAGAAAATTAGGCCTAAGTGTAAGACAAAAGCCTAAAAGAATATATCATATCCCAATAAGGGTAGCTAAACTAAATCAAAAGGTTGGGAATCAAAGCCTAAATAGCTCTAAAAACACAAGACCCCAAGCCACATTCCAAGTCCAAAAACACCAATACCTCCATGTCTACTCTAAATCAAACCTCAAAATCACAAAAAAAAAAGACTTTCTTATTCATATTGAATCACATAAGGCCTTCCTACCCACAATAACACCCTTACTTAATAAAGCTCTTTTGATCTTAAAGGTTAATTTATCTTTAATAATTTTTTTTTGAAAGTACAGCCAGTATACTTCTAATTTTTTCCTAAAGGTTCTTGACTCGTACAATTAAGTTAGATAAAAATATTTCTTTCAAAATAAGCCTTCTTGTCAGTCTTCTTTGATACCCTTTGACCAAGAGTCTAAATTGACAATGTTGAACTAAGAAAGACCTAATACATTGATCAAGGTATATCACTTATAAAATAAACTATAATTTTTTGGACTATAGTTAAGAGTATAATCTAGACCAAGAGTTCGCAAGGAAGTCCTCTTTAACTAAACTAGTCATGAGTTATCTCTTCCTTAAAAAAGAGATGTTTGAAATCACAAGGCCACCAAGCAACTTAGCATTAAGGTTGGAAGAATATAAGAGACCTTGTCTGATTATGAAGGGAAGGTTTTTACCTATTAGCAAACTTAAAAAAAAAAAAAAAGACAATACAAAAAAAAAAATAGAAGGTAAAGGCTTGTTACAAATCTTTATTCCAAGTCTATATTGGCCGAAGTAGCCAAGCTTTCAATTCATGTCACTTACATTTTTCAATGTGGTCATACCTTTTAAGTTGATCGCAATAGTATAGGTTATTCTTACTAATGAATTTTTTAAAGTCCATTAACTCTTTTCAAGTCAAGGGGACTATCCCTAATGTCTTTTTCATTGTAAATGGTTTTCACCAAATTCTTTGTCTGTAAATAATTTTCAAGTCAAGAAGGTTTTCAAACTAGTTACATCCTTTGTTTTGCTTCTTCAATCTCTTATACTTCTTTTAGGGTTCTAGCATGCTCTTAGAGTGCTGTCCCATATTTAATCCCCCTATTAGGGTTTTAGCTAGATCTTAGAACTTTTTCCCATCTTCAATCATCTTTTAGGGTTTTAACCAGCTCTTAAAGATATTGTCCCAAATCCTATTTTTCCTTTAAGGTTATTGCTAGCTTATAGAGCATTTCCCCGATTCATTGCTTCTATTTAAGGTTTTAGTAAGCCCATAGGACACTTCCCCTCTAATCTCTCCTCCTTAAGATCTTAGTGAGCCCATAAGGTGCTTTTCTTCACAAATTCCTTTTAACAAGCTCATAAGGTGCTTCTTTTTACCGATTTCTTTTAATGAGCTCATAAGACACTTCTCTTCACCAATCTTTTTAGCAAACCCATAGGGTACTTCTCATTTCCACTCTCTCTTTAGGGTCTTGATAAGTGTAAGCACCTACATTCTAGTATTCGAGGTTCGATTTATTAGATTTAAGGTAATCGAGCAAATTGTCTAATCCAATCTAAATTTTATGATGAAGTTAAAAATTAATAAAAGCGATTCCATGAGTTTAGATTTAGTAAACTAATTAATTATTATGACATTGAATTATATGTAAATTTTTCATTATTTATCGGAAATGCGTAAAATAAGTTCCAATAGCTAACAAATTAATAAAGATAAATTATATACACACTAAAAATCATTAAATAACATAAACAAGATTTACGAATATTCATTTGTACCATATATGTAGTCACGTATAGGTTAAAATATGTAAAATTACATAAAATATTCAAAATATGCTAAAATGAAGCTAAATAATTAAAGAAAATTCATAAATATTTAAAGAAAAAGGCTAGAAAAATATGGAAATGTCTAGAAGTCGGCGTGGCAGTTGGAAATTAACTAATAATAATTAACCAAATAGAAAGTGAAAGTGGATGATGATAAGGGCTATTTGTCAAGTGGGAAATTAAAGAAAACCCTAAACTAGCCATATAAATTTGGAAAACCACTTCCAGAAAGCATTTTGACATATCAGAAGTATTAGGAAAATTAGAGAGAAATCAAAAGGAGTGGGAGAGTATTTTTACAAAAAATTACAAAATAAGTATACAAATAGGGGTTATAAGGTGAACTCACACTCAACGAGCACTTGGGAGTGGATGGCCATCACCACCAGATGGTGGTGGTAGCACCTAAACCGACTGTTGGTAGTAGCTGGAGTTGGCAATGCTGGTGAGTTTTAATCTTCTCCCTGATTTTTATTAATTTATTAAAAATAACAAATAGTTAAGGAAAATTATGAAATTTATTATTCTAGAATATTTTATGTATAGTTTTTAGAAAAAATATTATTTTGATAAAATCATGTCTCATGATATATAGTGCTTAAGAAATTACTAAACCTAAGCTAATTTTCGATGAAAAAATAAATAACCTTAGTAGTGTAGTTTTAAGCTCAAAATTTTTGTGTAGACTACTTAAAGGATGTAGGACAGTACTATGAAGGCCTTTTATAGAAATTAATTTTTAAAAAATTTAAGCAATTTTTAGGCTTTTAAAATATATATATGATTAGTGATTTTGGGGTTAATTAATAGTTAATAGAATAATTCCTATTTTAGTATGTAATTAGGTGTTTTAAGATGTTAATTGTTGATGTAGTTTGATATTGGTAGCATTCGGAATGTTAGAAGTATGTATTATATGTATTATGTGATGAAAATGGGATAAATTGGTATAATTAAGCTAATTTTGTAATTTAGGTTTAATTAGGTGTAACTTTAAATTAGGATATAATTAGACATTTGATATGTTATTCGATGATAAGTATAATGTTAGAAGTGTTAAATAGGTAAAATAATTGAATAATAAGTAATAACATAATATGTAAAATTAGAAATATAATCAATAGAAAATATTAGAATAAAATTAATAATTGAATAATAATAATAGAATTATGTGATAAATTTGGTAGGAAACTTAAATTAGGGTAATTATATGAAAAATATAAAATTTCTCACGTTGAAAGTAAATTCAGTAGTTAAATTAGGATTAAGATGTACCGCACGGACTAAAACATTAGTTAGGAATCAAAAAAGATATTTAGGATACCTAAAAATAATGTGATTAATTTTACATTATGAGTTGAAATGATTTCCTAGGGTTTATGAATAAAATATATAATTGAAAATTGAGTTAAAAACCTAATTTAGAAACCGACTCTAAAATTGAATTAAAACTCAACCTAAATTAGGAATAACTTTAAGAGACTTAAAAACCTAAATAATTAAGTATACTAAAACACTAAACTAAAGATAACAATAAGCATTATAGGATAAAACTAATCTATGGCAGTTATGAGGAAACTGAAATAACGTTTGTATTATAAGGATAATTGGCAATGGCCTATGCGAGTCGCACCATGAGTGAGAAAGCGAGGAGTTCATATAAGTTGGGATTAATACATTATTGTATTTTGGAGTGCTAGTTTGTTAGATAGTTGATTGTATGTATGTGCTTGTTTTTGAGTTGATGATGTAAATTTGGTTTACTGCTCTAGCTTGTAATTGTATGATTTTTTGAAATGATTAAACACCTTCAACCGAGTATAACTAAATATATAACTTATAATTCTAAATTGGATTTGCACCGCAACCCATTAAGGGAAACTTAAGGTTTTCTAGCCAAATACCGACTCTTTTAAAAGGGATAGCATTGGATAGCATAATTGGTCCCTCTTCATCCTTAGTCAAACTAAGTAACAAGTAAGGGGGTTATCGCAAGGGTAAAGTTAATAGTTTGAAGGTAGTCACGAGAAGAGAAGTGCCTCCATTATATAAGCCTCAATTTGATCGTGAGTTGTTGCATTAAATGAAAACTCGTCAACCTAAATTAAAGTAGGTGTAATTTCTCTAATTTTATGACAAGTTAGATAACATCATACAATGGCATTTTCTTATACCCATATTGCATCTAGCTAATTTGATTGATAACCCTATTTATGTTTAAAGTACAGTTTTAAGTTTTTGTCTCAACTTATCGAGCTATGGTTGCTTATATCCCTATAGACATTGTTGTAGGTACTAACTAAGAAGTAGCTTATATTTATCTTGAATCTAGCAACTGTTAGATCCTAGAAAGTGAGGAAATACATATAAAGAATAGATATATTTTTAGGTCTTAGCTCTTATCTAAAATTTTCCATTTTCGAATAATATATTACTTAAGAAATATAGCACAATGAACCCTTGCAAACATTATGTGTAATATTTGAATCCTAGTGTATATATATATTTTTTCTTACATTCTTAGGTAAATAAATTATTTCATTTATGAATTATTTACTTCAAAGTAGGTTAGCTATAGACGCCTTGTGTAAATCAAGTCTAAGATAGCGGTTGTATAGTCAGCTTTTATCTTAGAATGATTTGTATAGCAAGACTATTATGACTCGACCACATTAGGGTGTAACAACAAGCCCTTAGGGCACTTTCCTATTCATTTATCTTACTTTAGCATTTCAATGAGCCTATAAGGTACTTTTCTTCACCAATTTCTTTTAACAAGCTTATAAGGCGCTTCTCTTCATCAATCTTTTTAGCAAGCTTATAGGGTGGTTCTCATTTCCAATCTCTCTTTAGGGTCTTAGTGAGCCCTTAGGGCGCTTCTCTTCACCGATGTCTTTTAGTGAGCCCATAGGTTACTTCCCTCCATTATTTCCAATTTAGGGTTGCTAATCACTAAAAGATACTCCTATCTAAGTTCATAAACTCAAAAGAGCATGACTAAGTTTTTTCCAAATTGACTTCAATTTAGGGTTACTAGTCCCCTAGAGATACTCTTACCTAGGTTAGTGAGCTTAGAAGATCACAACCAAGTTTTTCCAAATCAATTCCAATTTAAGGTTATTAGTCTGCAAGAGACGCCCCTACTTAAGTTAGTAAGCTCAAAAGAGCACAACTAGGTTTTTTCCAAATCGATTCCAATTTAGGATTGCTAGTCCCCTAGAGATGCTCCCACCTAGGTTAGTGAGCTTAGAAGAGCATGTCCAAGTTTTTTCAAATTGATTCCAATTTAAGGTTGCTAGTCTCCTAAAAATGCTCCTACCTAGGTTAGTGAACTCATAAGAGTACAACTAGGTTTTTCCAAATCAATTCCAATTTAGGGTTACTAATTCCCTAAAGACACTCTTGCTTATGTTAGTTAGCTTAGAAGGGTATGACTAAGTTCTAAATCAATCTTTCTAGCAAGATCCTAGGGTACTAAACCTTTCTAAAGCTTACTTGGCTAGCTCTTAAAGGTCCCCTCTCTCTCCTACCTTTTGTCAAATCCCTAATGGACCAAACCTAAGATGCTAGCTAGTTGTAGCGCTTCTTAAGACAAATTCCACCATTAGGGAAAAAATAGTTTTTTTTTTTTTTATCTTTGTGGTAAACTTTTACTTAAACTTCACCATAAAGAGGAGTAGTTGTAGATAACCCATTTTTGTATCCACCCCCTCTTCCCTGTATTTTTTATAAAATTTTTTAGAATTGGATAATGGGTCCTAATTTAGAAAAATGGTACAAAAAAAAAAGAAGTTTAGAAAAAATACAAAAAATAGGAAATTTAAGGAAAATTTAGAAAATTAAAAAAATAATAATAATTTTTTAGATAGTTTAATAGAATAAAATTTTTAATTTAGTTTTATTGTTTTAGGACATAATGATAATAAGAGGGGAAGGATGCTTAGCTTGGACATAGATTCCATTCTAACCTAGGTTGACCTACTCCATATATGCAATTTAATTGTACATATGGATAAGAGATGAGCCAATGACCTAATACTAACTCACTTAGACATGGCATTGGAATTAGCTTAAGTTCTTAGGTTCGAATCTCATTAAAGGCATAAAAATTCCTTCTTCTTTTTTTTTCTCCTTTACAACACACATCACTACGTATCAGGAATTTATTGTGATACGTATCCTAACATGTAGGACTAAGTGATTTTCCTACAGTTGAGGTGGTGCTACATAAGCATCGAGTTAGCATCTCTAACACTTGTTGCACCACGTGTCTAACATGTGGCACACAACACATCAATCTTAGCTACATGTTCGACACGTGGTATAATATGATTCAACCTAACAGTTGACGTAGCACCATGTGAACACCTTTTCTCTCCTTTTCTTTCCCTTTCCTTCTCTTTCCCCAACAAAGCCAATCTGTATCCCCCACTTTGGCCACATTTTTCGCATAATTTTAATGCAAGAATGCACCAATTAGTAGGTGATTCTCGTTCTCCACATGGAATACTTTGGATTGAATTCAAAACATGTCAGCTATGAATCAACTATGAAAATCTAAAAAAAAAATTAGAAATTAGGGGATTTACATTCAATCCAAGTTTTCAACTTTCTAAGTTTAACTAAGCTATTTTAGTATAAATTGGAGTTAAGAATTTCGTTAAGGGAAAGGGGAGTGGAACAATCAAAATCAATCTTAAAAACATACTACCACTCTCTTTCTCTCTTTACTTGTTCCAACCCTCTCTTTGTCTTTCTAGCTTGAGCTTTGAACTGAAGCTCCTTGAGTCGGTTAAGCAACCATAAGATTCGCTATGCATTAGGCTTTCATTCTTGGCCATCAATGAGGATTGCTGTGACCTTTACGACCTTTAACTATCGCTAAACCCCTAAAGCCTTAATCCATGATCTCGACTAGCTTACAAAACACCATCGGTTACCATACTTAACACCATACTACCACCTCAATCAAATTAGCTGCCACTAAAAACACTAGGTTCGCTACTTCCCAACCCTTATGCACTACTAATAAGCTTCACATCGATACTCTCTCTCTTTACTCTCAACTGTACTACCCTCCAACTACTATTCACCTTAGTACTCGGCTTACTGCCCCTAAGTCCAATATAACACTTACCAAAATCCCCTTTCCTACTTGAATTGATGGTTAAAGGAAGTTCGTATAAGATGCTATTGTTGAAGTTTTGACTCGTGACCCACTAGAACTCCAAGTCCGACCCGACCTGACCCAAGATCTATGCTATTAATCTGGCCTCTTGACCCCCGCATCGTTAGTCCAACCTATTTCTTTGTTTTGTGCTTTATCTTCCATTATTAGTTTTCTTTTGTTTAGTACCTGTAACTAAAAAAAATAAAAAACAAAAAAATCGAGAAGAGAAAAAGAAGGAAAGAAAAAAAGAAGGAGATAGAATAGCTTAATTTTTTTATTTTTTTATTTATCTTTCAGTTAAAAGTTAAATAAGTAAAAATGAATAAAATAAAATAGATTAGTGAATAAAAATTGCTTTACCATTTAGAAAATCAATTTTCTAAAAATAAAAGTAAATGATCCTTTCTTCTAAATCAGGACCTTTTTTAGAACTTTTCACAAATGAAATCCAATTTAAGATCCTTTAGAAAATTTCCTTAAAAAAAGATTAAATTGAGTAAAGACATAAACTCGAATTTTTTTTTCAAAAATTAAAATCAACCTTTCTACCTAATGTTTAAAAAAAAAAAAAAACTACATACGTCTAATCTCAAATAGTAGGTACGTAGGTACCTCTAAGGTGACTAAAAAATTTTTAAAAAATAGTTTTTCCACTTTTAGTTACTCAATTTAGTAAAAAAAGAAATAAAACTGGAAATTTTCTAATTTAATAGAATAGAATCCATTTCGTGAGAGAGTCTCATTTCAAAAAGGGTAACTTTTGAAAAGTAAATGTAAATTTGGAAACTTAGTAGTGTTACTGGTAAGGGTTTAAAAAAGTTAGCCCCTGGACTTGATTTTTTGGTTTTCAAAACCATTTTTAGAAAATGGTTTTTTCAAGTAGACAAATGACTAAGTTAAATCCTCTTTGTTGAGGATTAGTAATAAATGGGCAATGTTTAATATTAATTGGTTTAAAGAAAACTTATTTATAGAACTGGAAAAAATTAAGCTTGATAGTGATAAGTCGATGTACTAAGCCAAGTGTTCTACAATATGCTTGTCCAAGCATCGAATTAGAATATTGCTGACCTGATCCATGTCGATCTCTCGAGGCAAACCCGATAATAAGTTGCCCCTAATCCTACACTTTCTTTTAATCTTAATTGTCCGAGCTACTAAACTGTCAATGTTGACTTGAACTAATCAGAACTTATCCTTATTCAGCCAACAATGTCATTAGGACCATAAAATGAGCAAATGACATGTCTACAACCTTTTCTAATATTCGTAATGTCATTTCTACCATTGGATATTCCTTTTTTCCTTATTATAATGTTACTCCTATGAATTATTCCCCTTTCATTTACTAGTAGGAATCCTTTTTTTTTTTGGTAACTTACTCTAACTTAGGTTTTACCATAATTGGATCATATAAATACTTATATATTATAATTGCCATAAAAAAGTTAACATATTGATATTCAGACACATTTTCATGAGCTAAGCGTTTTTCTCGCTCTAGACTTATTTAGCCCATTAAGTATAGATTATGTAAGCCCTTAAAATCACATTTAGGGCAATCAAACCTAGATTTAAGGTTTTCATGAAAATGTTATTCGATTAAACCTAAACTTTACGACTAGAATAAAAAAGTTAGTCGAAGTGATATACTAAAGTTAGATTTCGAAAATAATGATCCAAAATTTCAATTTTACCTTAAGAAGTATGATCATTTAATATGGTATAAAAATGATCGTAATCCCTAAAATCAAACTTGGAATGCAACAAGAACTTATAAATAAGTTAATTAAACTATAAAATAAGATATTATAGAATAATACTATATATGAGTATACCCAGTATATATAATAATTATATTCGTAAATTAACCAAAAATTACATAATTATATATAATATAGATGAATTCATAAAAATCATTAGAAAATATATATTAAAAATAAATGATATGTTAGAAATATAATTATATATGTATGAATACATGTTATGTGTTATACATATAAAGGATATATACACATGTATTAACAAATTACAAAACATTAGCATAATATATATAAAATATTAATAATTAAATAAAAAACTAACCTAAAAGCTATTCAAATTGCCCAAATAAATCTAGAAATTGTTGGAAGAATTTCGTAGTAGCCAAATGAGGTAGATAACATCAATCAAAAGCGAAAATAACATGTGGATTGACACCTTTGACTTGATGAAAAGGGATAGAAATAAAAAAAAAAAATCCATGTGGCAAATCAACACCTAAAAATTCAAACTATAGTAGAATTTTCATGGTTTAGCAAATTGCAAAATAGGATAGAGAGATGGAAAATTTCTGAAAAATAGAATTAATTTAGAAAAATTACATAAAACATAGAAAATACCAAGCTAAGGTAGTTCCCCAACCAACCCTTGATCCATTGTGAAACTCTTCCACCACCACGAGGCACCCCTAGTGTTTGGCCCTCTCGACAACTAGCCACCACCCCCACGAACATTGGAGCTCTAACAAACAAGTAGATCAAATTTCTACCCTATTTTTCATTTAATTTTGAAAATTATTAAATATACCTAGAAAATTATGGAAAGATTTGTATTTAGGCTATCTTAGATATGCTTTTGTGTGATATTTTTATTTTTGTAAAATTTAGAATATTTTAGATACTTGCTTAAGAAACTTATTATTCATTCGATTTTTAACCTTCAAAATAAATGTATCAAATGATTTTGTTTCTATCCTGAAATTTTGTTGTAAATACATATGATATATAGTTAATTGTTATGTAGCCAAATTTTTTAGTCAAGTATTTTTAGTATTTAATGTAATTTTAGCTCTAAAAATAGTTAAAATTAAGGTGAAAATGTGAAATAAATAGGTTTTTATTTAATTAATTGATGTAAATGACATATACTAACTTTTGGTTATTTATAATGATATTAGGATATGGTGGAAGTAATTTTGTGTAAAAAGGATAATATTTAGGTAATTAAATGCAATTTAGTGCCAAAATTGTAATTTTTAGTATATAGTCGATAAATCGATAGCATGAAACCAAGTGATGACTAAATTCCCCACATTTTTAGGAGTTTATAGAAATTTTTAGAGAATTATTTGGTGGCCCGAGCTTGTTATTACTAATTTTCATAATAGAATAGCTTAAATTATGAATTAGGACTTGTTTTAGTAATAATAGGCTAAAATGTGATAAATAGTGAAATAAAAAATACAATTATACATATTGGTAAGATTTGATAAAAATGAGTTTTTAATATTTTTAATAATATTTTTACAACGAGTTATGTTATATACATATTAAGGTTAGATGATATTTACATTATTAAGTTATATGGACAAATTATATAAAGTATAGTTTAATTACATAAAATATATATAATATAATAAAATTCATTTAGATACGTATAAGTATGTTAGAAACTCAAACTACTATATAAAAGTTATTTCTTAAAATAGAACTCATAATACATATTGTTAAGTATATATGAATATAATGACACTACTTTTACTAAAATCAAATAATCTTAGGCAATATAACTTATATCTATATAATATTGCAAGAATTTATATACAACGATAAACTTACTGTAATTGAACATGATTTAATTGCTTAAAAATACGTTTTGATATGATGGAAACGATATATTATACATAATAGTATAACTACATATATTATTAATATTTAATATTTTAACTTAACTTATATAATAAAACTATATTTTATTATATAAGGAAAATAATGATATACTTTATATATATACAACTATTTAACAGAATACTTTTAAATATAACCTTAATGTTTTTGTAACTCTTATGAAAACTAAATTTGGTTTATATATATATATATATATATTATATATATAAGATCTCCTAGAAAACAAAACGCTAAGGACATAAATCTTCAGTGAGCATCTGAACAGGTAAGTTGGGATCATGGCATTACCGCTTGTTAGGATACTATATTAAAGTATTTGAAAGCTTAAGAGTACCTAGATTGTGGTTGTAAATTAGTTGTCTATATGCATGCCATGTGTGTGGTTGATATTCCGATTGTGATAGGAGTTAAACTCCTTAGTGTATTATTTTGCATAATTACTTTATTTTCTATTGTTGTGATCTTTTTTGACAACCCTTAAATAGAAATAATAGTGATTTGACTACTAATGAAACTAAACATACATAGCAATAGTTGGGGGAATGATTGGGACTGTCAAGCCAAATACCAACTCTCTTCAATGAGGATAGCTAAAATTGTTCTTTCTCGATCTTTAGTCAAACTAAGTGATAGGCGAGGAGGTCACGACAAAGGTGGGAGCTGTGGTTTAAAAGTGGCCACGGAAGGAGGGTGTTCTCCATTGCACAAGCTTAGGTTTGGTCTAATTTCAGTCACGATAAAACTCCTAAATTCAAGTTGTAGCGAATGTAATTTCACTGACATTACAATGGACCAAATAACATTTTGTGATGTTTCAAGTGACCGATTACATTGCATTTTATCATAATTAAAAACTTTGTTTGTCATTATTTGATACTCTTCTAACTCCATCCCGCTTATTGAGCTAGTTGCGTTCACATCTTGATATAATCTTTTATAGTTGATGAGTGAAGGTGAAGATGTTCAAATATCACTATCCCCAAGTTAGTGTATAGTTGGCTAGGAATGTGAAGAATGACAAATTTACTGAATTTAGGCTTTTGACTTTTCTATTGAGTTTTGAGGAAACTAACTAGAAATTCCCTAGGATGCCACTACTTTCTTATCTTATTGTAAATAGACTTCAAAACCTATGGTGGTAAACTCTGATTGTAAATTATAACTTTAGATGTGAAATGTTTATATAAGTACTATTATGTTATGAGATAACAGGTTATATAGAACAAGTATTTTATAAAGCTATACAATAAGTTTGATCATTCAAAGGTATTAAAATGGATACTTTAAGCTGGTTAAGTTGTTTACGCCTTAGTTAGGGTGTAATAATTTTAAGTTGGTATCATAGTATGGTTTTAAAGGAACCAAGATTTGAAACATCTAATTAAAATAAGTAAACAATAAGATTATTGAGAGAGGAGTTGATAATGAATATAAAAGACTTAGATTTATAGGATTATATATATAGTTTATATATGTAAAACAAGTTATAAATTGACTTTAACTTGATTATTTCAAATTCATAGGAATGATTTATTACATGTATGATGGAATTTCAAATAGGAAGGGTATGAGACACCCATTGAGTATAAGATTCGAATGCAAAAGTTGTTACTAGATATACCTAACTAGAGGATTTTTTATACTATCAATGAAATTATTGAAAACTATAAGCGTAGCATGTCCTTTAGTATGCAAAATAATTAGAGGATAATGAGGAATGAATTAGGACTTACATATAACAAATATACTGCCATAGCTGCCTATGAGAAGAAGTACTTTCAAGAAAATGAGATTTTATCTATAGTGATTCATATATTGTATTTTCTTGCTATTGTAGAATCTGACAGGATTTACCCTTCAGGTTTAGATCAAGTACTCCAACGTGTTCTACATATCCCTAGAAACTATCCCCTTGGTGTGGTTGACTGGTTTCTCAAGAATCTTATAGATGAGACTGTAGATATAGAAGTACCATTACAATCTCAAGAACCTAAACCCTTTGTGGAACCACATGAGAATCCACCTCAAGATGCTCAACCAAATGTAAGGTTTGATGATAATGAAGATCATAAGGAGGATCTAGAGGAAGTGGAGGTTGAAGTAGAAGCTAGTTCTGAAAATGGAGCACAAGATAGTGGAAGCAAGATACATAAAGTAGTTGTTATACCAAATACCTTTGTCATAGTAGAGATAAGCTTAGATTTTGAAGGGAATGGAGAGAATGATTGGTTTCCTTTTGATGATGCAACGACTTTAGCAAGTTCAAGTAACTGAAAGTCTAAGAAGATAGTAAGCAGACTTGTTAAGGCTTTTGATATTATTTAACCTAGTTGTTTTGATGTACCTAGGTGCCCTAACAACTTCTAATATACTTTTAACCTTCTAAATGTAACTTCTATACTTTTGATGTTTTGGTTACTAAATATGTAAAGTAATATATAAATGAAGTAAATAAGCTCTTGTATAGATGAAAGTGATGTAAATGAGTAATCAGATATTGTAAATAAAGTGATGTAATCTTTTGAATGCAAAGTCTAGCCATCTTATGTACTAAAATAAGAATGCAAAAGTATAACATGTTTTTATTATTCAACATTTGTATAAGATATAAATATGAGCAGTGATTACAAAAAATGAAGTAGATAAATGATATAATGTTACAAGTGAAATTTATGTAAGCTCATAATGTATAGGTGTATTTGAGCACATGATGGAATATGAATATCATTATTTTATATATAAGGATGAAATATTATAGGTTTCATGTGATTGAAATCCTTGTTGAAGAATTTATGGTTATGTAGTACATATATAGAAGATAATTGATATATATATACGAATATGAATTGCTTAGATCAAGTATTAGCTTCCAGTACACATATTGTAAGTATAGGGATGATAGTTAATGACTCATGAATCTAAATGTAGTAAAGGAAGCAAATAGAAACAGAAATGGAAACAACCAACTTGAAGGAGATAATAGCACCTTCTAACCTTCTTAATCCACCATAACCAACTAGATACGATGTACCACTACTTACTCTGAACATGATGGATCTAACTCAATTTAGACAAATGTTAGCTAATATTAATACCATGATCCACTATCAAGGAGCTTTATTCATCATTTAATCACAGGTGGAAATGTGGTGAACCAAAGGCCACTAGAGGCTGAACTTAAAGGAATTTGACCCTAAGATCTAAATTGACTTCTTAAGTTTACGAAATTGAATTGGTATTTCAAAGGAGAAATGGGTAAGCCTATCTTGGCTGATGATTGATTAGCTCAAACTGAGTGCAATTTTGAGGCATTTAGGATTCCTAAAAATCAAAAAGTCTTTCATGGTACTTTCTTACTAAAGATAGGGGCATGAGTCTGGTAGGACTCGATAGTATGAACAATTACTACCCCCATTACTTGGTAAGTATTTCGAGAGGTATTTATAGGAGAATATTTCCCTGTAACTGTGCAAAATCAAATGACTTGACAATTAATGGAAATAAAGAAGGGCACTATGAGTATGGCCTAGCATGAGAATGAATTTAATAGGTTGTTGCAATATGTGCTGAAGTCATATATAGATAATCGGATATTGAAGAAAGATCTTTCCTTAATAGATTTGAGGCAACAATGTGATGCAAGTTAATAGATTATAGATTCACCAGTTATTGTAAAATTATGGATAAGATACATTAACTGGAGAATAATCGATTGGCCACGCAAAATGAGTAGAATAAGAAACCGAGGAGAGTTAATCATTACAGGCTTGTTTTCAAAAGTACATTTCTAGGTAAAAATAATAACTCAGGTCAGAAAGGAAAAAAAGTTAGCTGTTGTGACTAGTGGCCTTGCGTAAAATAAGATTGGATTTAGTTTCTATGATGAGGTAGAAAATATGAGATATTGGAAGTGTGGAGCGTAGCATTTTCCGCAACAATGCCCTTAGTTAAGAGGAAAATTTTTTCAATGTAGTGATCTAAATCATATGTTAAGAGAGTATCTAAAGATGAAAACAATGAAGTGTTACAAGTATGAAATAACATGATACTTCTCAACATATTGTAGTCAAGCCGAACAAAGGAGTAAGAAATCCGAAGGTGTAGAGACAACTGCTATACTAGCTTAGGTGTTTGCAATTGATGGTACAAAAGAGGATATTAAGAATTTTGATGAGTAGATGGAATAATACTTTCACGATGGCTCGGATGATGAAATGAATATCAATGGAACTAACCAAGGCTTAGTAACAAATATGTAAACTAACTCATAACTTTTATTTACCCATGAGTTGTTTGTAAATTTTATATGTGTAAATAGTGTTAAGAACTATGAAAATACAAAACTTAAGTATAGTACTTAAGTGATAGATAACTATAGTAATATTAATTGTTTTAGGAAACATACTTGTAAATGGATGAATTGCTTATGTATTATTTGATACTAAAGTGTCACATTCCTTTAGTAGTAAGGAGTTTGTCTCAAGAAATGGAATTAAGACAAATGAAGTTAAATCTACCTATAAAATAATAACACCTATAGGAGCGCAAGTGTTAACACAAGAAATAATAGATAATAGACAATTGCAAATCTAAGGACAAGAATTCTCGATAAAACTCATACTATTACTAACTAAAGGGTATGATGTTATTGTGGGAATAGATTAGTTGTCTAAATAAAGAGCCAAAGTGGATTGTCAAAATAAGAACATAATCTTATATGAAGGTAAGGTCGTATTTCAAGGAATGATGGGTAAGCGAAGCCTGAGATTATCAGTAATTAAAGTAAGCGAAGAAGTGAATGAAATTACTGAAAAATGGTAATTCTATTGGATATTTTCTATGGAGGGAAAGAAGGAAACCCTAGAAGTATAAAAAATACTAGTAGTAAGTGAATTTCCTAATATCTTTCTAGAAGAATTACTTGGGTTAGCACCATAATGAGGATTAGATCTTTCTATAGAATTGTTGCTAAAAACTGAACTAATGTCAAAAGCTCCATACCAAGTGTCATTGATAGAACTTTAAGAGATAAAGAAGCAACTTTGTGAGCTATTAGACAAAGGATTTATATGACCTAGTATATCTCTTTGGGGAGCACCGGTGTTATTTGTGAAAAAGAAAGATGAAACCATAAGGTTGTGTATTGATTATTGCAAGATAAATGAAGTGACAATTAAGAATAAATATCTACTACCCAAAATCGATAATTTGTTTGATCAATTGTAGGGTGCTACTATATTTTCGTAGATTGATTTGAGATCGAGATACCATTAGTTACGAATTAAGCCAGAGGATGTACTAAAGGCATCTTTTTGAGCTATATATGAGCATTATGAGTTCATAGTAATGCTTTTTGGTTTGACAAATGCACCAACTGTACTTATGGATTTGATGAATAGGATATATTAACCTTAATTAGACAAATTTGTTGTGGTATTCATTGATGATATTTTAATTTATTCCAAGATTAAAAAGGATCATGTCAATCATTTACGTTTAGCCTTACAGAAGTTAAGAGATGATCAGTTGTATGCTAAGTTGAGAAAGTGCAAATTCCAGTTGGATAGAAACTTGTTTTTAGGACATATTGTGTTAGGTGAAGGAATTTCAGTGGATCCCAAAAAGGTCAAAGCAGTAGCTGAATGGGAATAGCTAGCTATTGTAACGAAAATAAGAAGTTTTCTTGGAATAGTTAGATATTATAGGCGATTTAGAAAAGATTTTTCCAAAATTGCTAATCTTTTAACTTAATTAATGCAAAAAGATGTTAAGTTGGAATGAAGTGACGAATGTGACCAATGTTTCTAGGAATTGAAGGTTTGTTTGATTTCAGCGCCAATACTTATTTTGCCAGATCTAAGTAAATCTTATTGTATATATACAATGATGCTTTTAAGAATAGACTAGAATGCGTATTGATGTAGGATAGAAAGGTAGTAACATATGCATCCAAATAATTGAGGACTTATGAGAGAAAATATCCGACTCATGATTTAGAGTTAGTGACTATAGTATTTGCATTGAAGATTTAGAGACAATATTTATATGGGTAACATTGTGAGATATATATAGATCATAAAAGTTTGAAGTATTTCTTTACTTAGAAGGAATTAAACTTGAGACAAAGAAATTAGTTGGAGTTAATCAAGGATTATGACTTGACCATAAACTATCATCTTGGCAAAGCCAATGTTGTAGTAGATGCATTGAGTCGCAATAACCATGAACAAGTGGCCTTGTTACTTACTATTCAATGCAAACTAATTAAGGAATTTGAAAAGTTGGAAATTGAATTCAAATGGCATGAAACTGATGCACAATTGATGAATTTAGTAGTATAACCAACCCTGATAGGAGAAATAAGCTTCAATAAGATGTGGATATAAGATTGAAAGGAATCAAGGAAAAGTTGAATACATGTGATGTACCTGACTTCAAAATTGATGTTGAAGGTCTATTAAGATATAAGAATAGAGTTTATGTGCCTAATGATGTAAAGTTAAGGAATGAAATAATGAATGAAGCATATGACATTGGTTACACATTGCATCCTGGTAAGAATAAGATGCACCATGATTTGAAATCATTGTTTTGATAGATAGCATGAAAAATGATGTAGCACAATATGTTAGTAGGTATAATACATGCTAACAAGTGAAAGTAAAACATCAGGGACTCAATGGTTTACTGTAACCATTAGAAATACCTTAATGGAGGTAGGATCATATTATAATGGATTTTGTAATAGGACTCCCGGGGACAAGATCAGCTTACAATATAATTTAGGTAATGTTAGACAAGTTGATGAAGTATACTCATTTCTTACCTTATTGGACTGGTGATTTGATAGAAAAACTAGCATGACTATATATACGAGAAATTGTTAGACTACATGGTGTACCAATAAGTATTGTATTAGATGGAGATAGTCAATTTGTATCAAAGTTTTGAGAAAGCTTACATTAATCATTGAGAACTAAGCTGCAATTCAGCACGGCCTATCATCCCTAAATAGAGGGATAATTAGAAATAGTTATTTAAATACTTAAGGATATGTTGAGAGGCTATATTTTAGACTTTAGTGGTGATTGGGATTGATATTTACCATTGGTAAGGTTATTAAGCAGCAATCCAAGTGGCATTATATGAAGCCTTGTATGAAAGAAAGTATTGATCACCATTATATAGGGAGAGTGATGAATACACAATGATAAGACCTAATATGATCGAACAAATGAATGATAAAGTTAAGATAACATGACAAAGGATGAAAGCAGCACAAAATTGATACAAAAGTTGGGCAGATCTAAAAGGGAAACCAATAGAGTTTTGCTATAGGAGATCATGTATATGTTAAAATAAGTCCATTTAAAGGGTTCAAGCATTTTGGTACTACAAGAAAGCTAAGTCCCTGATATATCAGACCTTTTGAAGTCTTAGAAAGAATAAAAAATGTTACATACTTAATTACCTTACCACCAAGTTTAGCTGGATGCTACAACATATTTCATGTATCAATGTTATAAAAATATGTGAAGCATCCAAATGTAATTGTGGAATTGAAACCAGTAGACTTACAAGAGTACCATATAGTTGAAGAAAAGCCAAATGAGATCTTAGAAAACTAAATTCAAAAGTTAAGAAATTGAGAAGTAAAGTACATAAAAGTTCAATGGGGTAGTGGTCCAAGAGCGAACCTAACTTAAGAACCAAAGTCAACAATGTAGAAGTGTTACCCAAGATCTTCAAAGAAAAAAAAAAGAAAAAAGTAAGTGCTAAGTTTTTATAAGAAAATAAGTAGTTATTATATTTAGAATAAAAGTTTTGAGAATAAAACTTTCTTATGGGGGGTGAAAATGTGAGTCCTTGAAATTTCATTTAGGGCAACCAAATCTAGATTTAGGGTCTTCAAGAAAATGTTATTTTATTCAACTTAAACTTTATGACTAGGATAGAAAAGTTAGATTTCGAAAATAATGATCCAAAATTCCCATTTTACCCTTAGAAGTATGATTACTTAATATAGTACAAAAAAGATTGAACCCCTAAAATTGAGCTCAAAATGCAATAATAACTTAGAGATAAGTTAATTAAGCTATAAAATGAGATATTATAACATAATATACTATGGTATATATAATAATAATACTCATAAATTAACCCAAAATTACATAATTATATATAATATTGATGAATTCATTAAAATCAATAGAAAATATATATTAAAAATAAAAGATATATAAGAAATATAATTATATGTATATGAGTACACATTATGTGTAATACATATAAAGGATATATATACATGTAATAAAAAACTACAAAACATTAGCATAATTTATATATAATATTAATAATTAAATAAAAATACTAACCTAAAAGCTATCTAAATTGCTAAAAGAAATATAGAAATTGTTGGGAGAATTCCATGGTAGCCAAATGAGGTAGATAACATGAATCAAAGGTGAAGATAACATGTAGATTAATACCTCCTACTTGATGAAAAGGGAAAGAAAATTAAAAAAAAAAAAAATTCATGTGACAAATCAACTCCTATAAATAACAAACTACATTAGAAGTTCCATGGTTTAGCAAATTGAAAACTATGATAAAGAGAAGGAAAATTTCTATAAAATAGAATTAATGTAGAAAAATTACATAAAAATAGAGCAAAGATTGAGCTAAGGTAGTTCTCTAACCAAACCATGATCTATTGTGAAACTCTTTCACTACCATGGAGCACCCCTAGTGTTTAGCCCTCCCAACAACTAGCCACTACCCTATGACCACCGAAGCTCCAAGAAATAAATAGGTCAAATTTATGTCCTATTTTTTATTTAACTTTTAAAAATATTAAATCCACCAAAAAAATTATGAAAAAATTTATATTAAGGTTATTTTAGATATGTTTTCATGTGATATTTTTAGTTTTGAAGAATTTAGAATATTTTAGGTACTTGCTTAAGAAACTTGTTATTCATTTGAATTTTGACTTTTAAAATAAATGTATCAAATGATGTTGTTTCTATCCCGAAATTTTTACGTATCATATGACATGCTGTTAATTTTTACATAGCTAGATTTTTTATTTAAGTTTTTTTAGTATTTATTGTAATTTTAGACCTAAAAATAGCTAGAATTAGGGTGAAAATGTAAAATAAATGGTTTTTTGTGTAATTAATTATGGAAATGACATACATTGACTTCTGGTAATTTATAATGATATTACAATATGTTGGAAACAATTTTATGTAAAAAGGATAATATTTAAGTAATTAAATGCAATTTAGGGGTAAAATTGTAATTTTGAATATATAGGTGATAAATCGATAACATGAAACCAAGTAATGACTAAATTCTCCACATTTTTAGGAGTCTATAGAAATTTTTGGAAAATTATTGGGTAACCCAAGCTATTTATTATAAATTTACATAGTAAAATAGTTCAAATAACAAATTAAGGCTTGTTTTAGTAACAATAGGTTAAAATGTGATAAATAATAAAATAAAAATTGCATATATGCATACTGGCCTAATTTGATAAAAATGAGTTTCAATATATTTAATGATAATTTTATAATCAAGATATGTTATATACATATTAGGGTTATGTAATATCTATATTATTAAGTTATATTGATAAATTATATACGACATTGTTTAATTACATAAAATACATATAATATGATAAAATTAATTTAAGTATGTATAAGTGTATTAAAAACTCGAACTATCTTGTAAAAGTTATATCTCAAAATATAACCCGTAATATGTATGGTTAGGTATTTAAAAACCTAAGAATGCTACTTTTACTAAAATCGAATAATTTTAAGTAATATAACTTATATCTCTATAATATTATAAGAATTTAAATATTATGAGAATTTAAATATTATGATAACCTTACCATAATTCAAACATGATTTAATCACTTAAAAATACATTTTGATATGATCGAAATGATATATTATATATAATAGTATAACTAAGAATATTATTAATATTTAATAACTTAACTTAACTTATATAATAAAACTATATTTTATTATATAAGGAAAATAATAATATACTTTATATATAAATATATATATATAACAATTTAATGGAATACTTTTAGATAGAACCTTAATGTTTTCGTAACTATTACAAAAACTAAATCTGATTTTGTATATATATAAAGTCTCTTAGTGAACAAAACGCTGAGGACAAGAATCTTTCGTAAGTGGGATTATGGCTTTATCACTTTTTATTGCTTGTTGGGAGCTTAAGCGTACTTTGATTGTGGTTATAAATTAGTTATCTATACACATGCCATGTGTATGGTTGATATTTTGATTGTGATAAGAGTTAAACTCCTTGGAGTGCTGTTTTGCTTGATTACTTCATTTTATATTATTGTGATCTTGTTTGCCTACCCTTAAATGGAAATAATAGTGATTTGGTTACTAATGAAATTGAATATGCATAGCTACCACTAGGGGAAAGATTAGGAGTATCAAGCAAAATATTAACTCCCTTCAATAAGGATAGCTAAAATGTTCATTTCCTCATCTTTAGTCAAACTAGGTGATAGGCGAGAAGATTGTAGGGTGAAAAAGAGAAAAGATTGAAAATGACTAAGGTGATCACCTTCAAAGATGAGCCAAATCGCTAATAGGCTTGTAGTTTGAACTTGTAAAGGATTACAAAATCTTAACATTTTAAATTCCTAAGCCCAAAAGCAAAGCCCTCATTCTATGGTCCCACTCACTATACCACTATTAATGAAGCTCTTTTGATTAAAGAAATGGACTTATCTTAAGCAAAATTTGCTTATGAAACTAGGGTAAGCCTATGTTTAGTTTTTTCTAGGTTCATATCTTGTAAACCTAAGATAGATTGTATATAATTTCTTCAAAATTGGCTAAAGCACATTACTATCCATTTGCTCAAACTATTCACCAAAAGCCTTACATTGCAAACCCAAAGAAAAGACTTAATTGATTGACTAAAATGTATTATGTACTATAATTTTTGGAATTAATGCCAAGAGTGAAAATAAGCTTATGCGAGTGAAAGGAAGTTCTCTCAAACTAAACATTTCAAGTAATAATACTTATTCCCTTAGTAGAAAATCGAAGAACTGTTGAGTGCTCTTCTCGAAAACATGAATCACCATTTGAACTTAATTTTGAAAATCAATGCTCCGATGGATAGTAGAAATCACGAAAGAAGCTCCAAGAATCATGAGTAAGACAAGAACAAGTGATCTATGGGCAAAGGGCAAACCAAATACTCATATGTGATCTTTGAAGGCTTCGAGACTTTTTCATTTGTTAGCAACACAATTTTCTATGAAAGAGTGCTTTTTTCAAAATTTTTGTAGAAAAACCATTTTAGATGAGAAATGAATCATTTCTAAAAAATTATCAAGAGAGATTTCTTAAAAAGAAAAACTTAAAATTTTCAAAAAATTATCAAAATCCCTTAAACTCAAGTCTTAGATCAATTTGTCAAAATTCATGAAAGTCTTTGAAATTCTTAGATTGCTTGCCCTTTAGTTTGCTGTCCATTTTGTAAAACAATCTTAGATCGCCAGCTCATTAGAGTATTATCCAGTCCATTCTAGGATCCTTTGCTCAAAGGAGCACTATCTTATTTTTTGTTAGATCACTTACTTAAGGAAGCGCTATCTTATTATTTATCGAATCGCTTGCTCATAAGAACGTCATTCTATCTATATTAGATCACTTGCTCAAAGGATCACTACCCTATTCCTTATTAGATAACTTACTTAGTGGAGCACTATCCAGTCCTTTTTAGGATCACTTACTCAAAGAAGCATTATCCTATTCTTTATTGGATTACTTGCTTAGTAGAGCGCTATCCAATCCTTTGTAGAATCACTTACTCAAATGAGCACCATCCTATCCTTAGTTACAAATCTTTTGCTCGTAAGAGCACTATCTTATCTTGCCTTCAAAAGATCTATCCTTTTAAGTAATAAATCCTTTAAGAGCATCGGCTACTTCAAGATACTTACCAATTCAAGTTGGGACTTTTCTTAGTTAACTCTTAGAGTTTAAAGTTCTTACCTTATTGATTTAAGCTACGATTTAGGCAAAAATTGGTAGGTCTTTTATCTTTTTAGCAAAGTTTTAATTAAACTTCCCTACAAAAAAAAAAGGTAGCTGTAGATATCCCATTTTTCCTACCATCTTATTTTAGGATCTTTTTTTTTTTATTTTGGGCTAGGTTTACAAAAAATGCCAAAAAAATGAAAAAATCCAAAAAAGTTAAATAATGAAAATAATAGAAAAATAAAAATAATTTAAAAAAATTATAAAATAAAAAAAATACAAAGTGCGCATGTTAGGTCAATTTGTTATTTAACGTCAGATTCGATAATAGTTGAAAATATAGATGCAATTTAATAAATTATGAGTCTTTAAAATTTAATTTCATTAGAAAATTATTTTAAAGAAGAGTCTAGTAAAATTTTGAATTCATGTAGGCTTTTGTTCGATTTCAAATTCGAATTTCAACTATTTTTAACTAGACTAATTAAAATAAGATTTGATATTTATTAAATTTGAAAATAGTGTTAACATTTTTTAACATGTGTAATTTATGCCATATAGGAAGGTTAGGGTCATTTTAAAATAATTTAGGTTGAATTAGGATTGGGCTTGAAAAACCAAAATAAAGTTAAACTTAATAAAATATCTTTAAATCAAATTAGGTTGCATCAATAAAGGAGGAAGTGTTCAATACAGTTGGTAAAGCATTTATGCAATGATTAAAAGGTGAGGGGTTTAACTCTCATGGGCAGCAACAAGGGATTTTTATTTTTGCTTGGTTACAATGAGAAAATGGTAGGGAAGGATAACTTATCTTGAATCTTTATTAGATTTTATTAAATCTCCATTTTTTAATCGCATTTGGCGGAATCTTAATTAAATCATTAGTAAATTTTCCATTGATTTAGATCAACAACAATTAAATCAAGATTTGATAAAGTTATGTAGAGATTCACATCTTATTAATGGTGGATTTAAGATGATTTGAAACTAATTGCTAGATTCGAGTTAAAATCCTATAAAGCTTAGTTTTAATAGCCTAATCTGAACACACAGCAAAAATTCGATCATCAACTTCATTTACTACAACAGAATCTCCCATCCCCAATCTAAACACACAATTACATAAGCTTGTAACCCTCATACACAGTCCTATGACCACCATTCACTATCATATCATCCTAACTACCAAAATACATCCTCATTCGACAGGAAATACAACATGATCCCACTAACCACCTCTTTCTCCCTTACGTGATCCATAGCTTATAATACACCAAACTATAAGAACCTATCGTACACCAAGTGAGAACCCTAACCAATGATCAATACCAAATCTTAACCTAACAAAACCCAAATACCATACCCACAACCCAACACGAACTTGACTTGCCTTCATTACTATCACACTTTATGTCCCACTATGATTAAACTTAACTTTACCCTCAACTAATTAGTCGATACAATATACGTTAAGATAGATCCTCGTATAAGTACCACAACCTAAACATCAACCCAATCATGCCTAAACATCATTTGCCTTCCTTCGTACAATAAGCTCTAACAATCCTACAGCAGGCTACTTGACTCCTATCAATAACCAGCAACCAAACCTAACTCTAACTAAGCATAGTGCATTCAACCCATCTATACCCTAAATCTCAACACCTTTCAACTCATGACCAAGCCTACTCTACAACCACATGTTCAACGACTACTACTTAGCGAACCCATAGTAGAAGCTTTACACCCATGACCTACAACCATCCTTCATACCACATACTACCGCATAACAAACCTAACCTAACAACAAACACACGATTGCCTAACCTAATATACCAATTGTAGCAACGCTAGGCCTAACACGCATCAACCTCCTCTACCATTTGATACCTATGTAAGACCTGACTATAGTTGATCACACATTCATGACCCTTTAGTAACCTAGATGAGACTAAACTCAACCAGGGCACAACCCCAACAATGCCCAACATCACATAAGGCTACCACTACACTTAACCCACCATTGAACTCACCAAAACAACCACCTTGCATTAAATTGCTCACTCCAATCTAAGTTTTAGTACTAAGATCCTCACAATTTTTTTATTTCCTATTTAATCTAGCATCGATAAGTCCTTATGTGAAGAAAGGAAACCTACTGTTGTATTATAGAAGGATGACCTGACTCGATCCATGGAGTTTGGCCCGTATCTTGAGCTTCTTTGAATTTGACCCTTAAATTGTAAGGAAAAGGGAATTTGTTTATTTTACTTATTTATTTATTTAGTTATTTTTTTTTCTTTCATTCTCTTAGTTTTAGTAGAACTAACTTATTTTATCTTTTGTATAGATATATGGTGTTCATTTTAGCCTTTTACTATTGGCCATTATTCATTTTAGTTGCTTATTAGTCTTTTTATTAGATTATAGGATAAAATTTTGTATAAAGTATTACTAACTCGAGTCTTTTTGTAAGTTTTATGTCGATTTCGATTTGTTGGTCTTTCTTTACATATTTAGAATAAAAATATTATTTTTTGCATCTTCATCACTAAAATCGTACTTTTAGCAAATTAGGCGTTTGGGTTTTCCTAAAAAATTATAGAAAAAAAAAATTTATCACTTGGTTTTTTTAAATAAAAATCTAAATTTGAGTCTTTTCAAAGATTAGGATCTTTTTAGGGGGTTTTCTTAAATATAAAATAAAATGTCTAAAAATGTAAACCCGGTCATTTTTCAAAAATAAAATAAATCCACACACTAAAACTTTTCTAAAGAAATGAGAACTATGGTTGATTTGATCTTGATTAGCGGGTATATAAGCACTTTGAAAGTAATATTAAAATTTATAAAATATTTTTTTCTTTTTTATTTTTAGGGAAAATTTTAATAAAAATTCATTGTCATATATTTTCTCATTTTTACATTTTTTCTCATCTTTTTAGAAAAATTATAAAAATAAAGGCCCATTAATTTGTTTTTTATTTTTTAAAATTTTACATGATGTCTTTTATCTTAATGGGTTAGTCTTCGAGCTCTATTTTCTAGTTAAAGGTTTTTTAAAAATTATTTTTTTAGAAAATTCATAAACTAATAGCTTGATTAGAGTTGTTCTAACCAAAAACTCTACTATTACTTTTTTACCGGTTTTCATTTGTTGGTTACTCCAATTGACTTTATTCAAAATGTTTTTTTTAAAACATTATTTTGTGAAAAATGTTTTTCTTTAATTTTATATTGAGTAAATTATATTGAGTAGGCTGAGCTTACTATATATTAAACTAGGAAAAATCA
The DNA here is from genome assembly GCA_024138005.1 of Lumnitzera racemosa. Taxonomy (NCBI): domain Eukaryota; kingdom Viridiplantae; phylum Streptophyta; class Magnoliopsida; order Myrtales; family Combretaceae; genus Lumnitzera; species Lumnitzera racemosa. The sequence goes on from JAMXBC010000012.1 coordinate 58,177,739, forward strand.
AAATAGAGTTTGACAACCATCAATCGTCACTTGTCATAGAATTGCATTGGTATTTGCTTGAGGAAAAGCAAAATGATTAGCATAAGGGTGTTATGTGTTAAATTTTAGATATCTTTACACGTTAACTCTTTGAGATTAGCCTATGTTTTATGGAACTTATATGGTTTTTAAGAAGAAATATAGAGAAATCGACATAATCCTAGAATAGGGAAACCAATGTCAATTTGACAATTGTAGAAATTCAAAAGCTACATATTTGAATTTAATGAACAAATTTTGCATCTATGTGTATATGTATGAAAAACCTGTTCGTATTAAACATCTCTAATCTTTCTTCATGGAATATATCGATTAGCTCAATATTGTTGCTTCTATTAGTTGGAGAGTAAATAGCTGAAGCTGTAGCTGTGTCATATGGTCTTGTGAAGTGGGAGCGGAATCGGCTTTATAGATTGTTTACGTCCTTTTTCTTGAACTTATTTATAAAATCTGGCGCCCATGAAATTCACATAAAACACTATGCATGAACCCTATCCTAGTATCATTGTTAGTTTCACATTTTAATTTTTTGTTAGTAATTCTAGTTAGAAATATCCCTTGTTATCGATTTCGTTGGATAGTTTACTTCTTCACTCATGGTTTTGCACTTTTTGTATTATTTCTTATGAGATTTGACAACCAAACTCTTGTCGATTTTACTGTTTGATAACGACTTAGTATGCTTGCGGAGTTTGGGTACTCAATGCAATGCCAGCTATTATGTTGCATTGAGTCAATGATATAATAATGGACTGTCTAATTTTCAGATCTAGAAAAATAAAATAGATTTTCTAAATTGGTTCGCAAATTTAGATTGGTTTTGTGAGGGCTTTCTAATTATACGTCACTTGTATTCCAATTATACGAATATAACAAGCTCTATAGTATACAAGTTAAATTTAAAATTTTAGATTGACAAAACTTAGAAAAATCATCCCATTTACCTCGACTGATTTCTTAGAACAATTAAAGTTAGAAAAGGTCTTACGACATGACTTAAAAAATATTCTATTTCATTTTAATATGTAGTACTTTAAAATTAATAATCTTTCAAGTACATAATGTTTTTAATTGATTATATCGAAAATTAATATACAAACTTCTTATATAAAGCAACATCAACCTCCACCAGGGTTCTATTTTGTAATAATGCTTTGGAAACAAAGAAACTAGATTCTTTTTCAAAATAGGCAAGAAACTAATGATTTCAATCATTAAATAAGACGGTCAGCCCATGAATCTTAGGCTTACCTAAAAGCTATAAGAAAAAATTATCAAGTTGAAACTCTCAACTTGGCTTGGAACCCACCACAACAAGGATGGATATCCCTCAGTACAGATGGGTCCTTCCTTTCATCAACTGGACAAGCAGCCATTGGGGGTGTTCCTAGAGACCTAATGGGAGATGGATATATGGGTTTGCAAAAAAAGTTGGCTCAACAAATATTCTATCCACTGAGTTATGGGCATTATACTAGGGTCTACACTACGACATCATACTAAATCAACTAAATGTTGAGATTCAACTAGATTCACTAGCTGCTGTTTGTCTTCTCAATAATAAATCTAATCCTCGTTTGTTTTGTGCAAATGATCTCATAGCATATAAAGAAAAGCTATCCTAGATGCAAAGGTGGAGGAATAATGCAGCACCAAGAGAGGTCAATGTAGAGGCAGATGTACTTACCACTTGGATGCAATAGCAAGATGATGATCAAGCTATTTTGGTTTGTCCACCTATGTTTTGTTTTGCCTTGTTAAAAAAAAAATTTCTCTTTAATGGTTTGTGCAAAGAGAGGAAAACTTTTAAGACTATGCTTGTAATGGCTCTTTTGTTGGGCAATTTTCATCAAGAGCAACAAGATCCTCTTTTGCTATACATAAATCACTTAAGTATTTCCTAATGAAGCTTATGATACTACTAATATATATATATATATATATATATATATATAAACTTCTATTGTTCTCTCATACAAGTGATCGAGTGACCTTATTGAATAAAGTGCTTACACTACTCAATCAAGTAGGTTGGAGATGAATATTAAGTCACAACATAAGTTTGGGGCAATCGTTCTTGAAAACATGCTTGCGAGAGTTAGTATAATTATAATGTCTTCATACTCTAACCAATCCTAAAATGTGTACTTTAAGATATATAAGGTATAAGTTTCATGGTACATAGTATCTAGACTGTAACATTTATTGAATAATATAATATATATTAATGAATGAAAATTAATCTTATATATTTATTATCGAAGAATAAATGAAGCAATATGCTATATTTATGTTTAAAAGAAACAACTCGAATCCAATACAAACAGTAAATCTAAAGCTCTTTTATGTGATATTTTAACGTTTCTAAATAACAATTTTTATTTCAATTTGCTTTATATACCATAAATTTTATTTAATAGTACATAATGAAATAAAAAAAAAGGTTACTTTTTCTATAATTTTTCTTACAAGTTTTATAGGTTTTGCTATAAGTTTCATAGGTTTTGAATATGGGAAAACTTGTAATATCACATAAAGGATTACTTTTTTAACAACACCTAAACTTGAAATTCATGGGAATGTACAAAAAATTACAAGGTCTCATCATTCCCTATACCTATAGGTTTTAAGAGATGTAGGTTCCAAGGTGGCATGATAGGTTTTAATTACAAAATTTAAGAGCATATAATCTATAAGATAGATATAGGTAAAATCCCATACCTTACTCATTTTATACCAGCTCAACTATAAGCTCTTATAAGAATTTCATTGGCACAAAAAGATAGTTATTGTTTCTTCTAAGTCAAAGAAGACAGACATTGCTATAGAACAAGAGCATTTTAGATAATCAGTATAATGAACCATAAAATCAATTCTTTTTTATCCAACAAAACATGAGATATACAAGGCGATAACTATTTAGATCATCTCATTCATATTCTGTCAATTTCCCTCAATTTACACTAGTAAAATGCCATCACATGTGTCACTAGTTGAGATTATGAAAAAGTAAATTATGTTATAATGTCATCATAAGATTATTCCAATTTCTAAGTAATCTCAACCCTTAATTTGCAAATTGAGGAAAATTGAATGAACGAAAATTGAGATGATCAATTCACATATTCATGTACAAGCTAAAATTAAATATATGACGTTACGGATGCATCCACATGCCCTCCTCACAATCGTTAATATAAGAGGCATAAGATATGGGCACTAGACATAGCCCTCTGCTCCTAAGATCTCTTTCACCATGGTTATTTGCTATTTTTTGACCTAAATCCTGCAATTCACATAAAAGGAAAAAAATAAAAGAACTTTTAAGTAATATATAGCATCTAATTTTTAATAATTAATAACATAGAATGGTTAAAAAATTCAAAAAAATCTTAATTAATTAACTTGGTTTGAAGCCTAATTAATATTTAATATATTAGGACTTTAGTCACTTGAAACGTGGATATACGAATTGTGACCCAAAATAATCCACTACTGAAAGGACCAACAATCTTGTGTGGCAACTATCGCTTAGAACATCATTAATATGCGTTCAAAACAATGGAGAGATTACAATAATCTAACTATGAGGAAATTTAGGGAAAAGAATGGCATAATACTTGCTACTTCTAAGAAATGAAAGTTGCACTTTTTCTTTATATCATGAAATGCACATGTCTAGAGAATAAATTTGTATTTGATTTTATACCCCTTTGATTTCGTTTAAAGTATCGGGCCTCAAAATCATGCAAGATAATATTAAGGCCGTGTTCAAGCTCTAGGAATCTCTCATTAGCTATAAGTACGTAAGAAATCCTCCATCTCTAGACTAAAACTTGATAAATTCTATATATTTTGTGCAAGTCAATAAGATCCTCTTACTTAATAACAAAATTCAATCAAGTTATTTATACTTCAAGCGACTTATTTGGGTTTTTTATATTTGTGTTGGTGGATGGAGTCTCTCTATCAACATGTCTCATAATCTACACACAAACATGAATAACTTGTTGACCTTGCTTAGTTCTATTATAAAAACTCATATACTTAAATGATTAACCCACAATATAAAATATAATTGAATTTTACCATGAAGATATCCTATTACATTAACTAAAGTATATAAAATCCCAGTGGGGTTGCTAAGTTTATAAAATTTGGACAGAAGACATATGCTATAGATCATATTTAGATTTCCTTCTAAAAATTAAAATTTAGCATTAATCTAATTGCTTCTGAGCTTCTATGCCAAATCATTATCTATGTAAGGCTAATATAAGTTACAAATAATAATAATAACCACAAAATAATAGTAGTAACAGTAACATGACAGACATTAAATGCACAATCATATATGTACATTAGACGCAGAGCGAGAGAGAGAGAGAGAGAGAGAGAGAGAGAGGGATTACTCTTGAGTTTCTTACATTTTCCATCTTTCGAGAATGCTTTGCTTGGGACAGCGCTGAATTCATATATGGAACGCTCAATGTCTGTGAAATGTAGGGAGGAGAATAGAATTTCATGTTATAATTGCATTCGAATAGAATATTTATATATATAGATATATATATATATATTTGAGAGCTTATATGGTTTTCTTTTCTATTTTAACGGGATTAATCTAGCTTTTATTTTATCATTAATTAATATTTGTTTAAATATAGACTGTTGAATTTATAATTAGTTTAATGATTTAAATTTAAAGAAATATAAATTATAGATAAGATGAATGGTTATACCAATCCTTCGAAAAATAAAAAAAAATCCATTTTTTTTATACCAATTCCCATGCCATTGATAAAGCAAATATCATCACTCTTTTCACGTGTGTCCATATCCCTATTAATTTACCATTCAACTTTTTAAATTGTTTAAGTTTTTAAAATATCTTATAATATTATTATGATATCATTTTTTTCTTTATAATTTCAATTACTAATTATATATAATAGCAGTTAAAGTGATATATTCATAAAAATTTAGAGAAATTAAATTTAGACTATATATTTTCATACGATGGGTGCGATATATATATACATATGTATGTGGGTGTATATATATATTACATATGTTAGCAGGCATATTAAACACATTAGATATATATATATATATATGGTCCGACCAATAGCTAAATGGACGAGTTAAAAGGATTTGAATCCTCTTAAGATTTTTCCTTAAAATCATTTACTCAAGAAGCAGTTACTTATAATCAAGGAATGATATTATAAGGAAAAAAAAAATATATATCCTATTAACATTACTTAATATTTAAGAATTTGAAAAAATCTCAATTATCCAACTGATAAATTCAACTTAAAATAGTTTATAGGAACCATGTCTTTAGTTGAAAGCACTAAAGGGGTAAGCTAGCACTTCTCCGTAGGATTTATAAGGAGAGGATTAAAAAAAGGAAAAAAAAATTACTTTCCTATCTCACCCAAACCTAAGCGCTGCGCCGGGCAAATACCTAGCTATAAATGGGCACTGTAAAGGATGGAGCAAAGAAAGATTGATTGACGTAAATGAAACAGGCTAATGTCCCGGTTTTGGTAAAGGAGTGGCGTAAAGCATTTTACCTGAACCTGGTCATGGAGAAACTGGATGTAACCAATAGCTTCTGTAAGTACCGATGCAGTGTCAGTCTGCAAATATTATTCACCAAGAAAAGCTTAAGGGAGAGAGAGACATGAAGGCATCACTTATCATGGACAAAAGCTTATAGAAATAAAGATCATCCATGCAATGCAAAGCTACCATGCATTTAATAAATGTTGCACATAACACAGAGCTTTTATCTATACGTGTACTGTACTGCTATATGTACGTACATTTAACTACTTCAACTGATATACAGTATCTCTGATACGAGCTAAGTTTTTTTTTACTCCTTTTTTTTTTTCTTTTCCGATGATAAATCATCATGAGAAGTTGTTTGATTCGCCATAGTGTCTCTTGGAGTGACTATAGTGATGTATGACAATGACAATATCCCAGTTGTAAGAATTAGGTTGTAATAATGTGAGAAATAATTATGTCCGAAATACTTTCCACAAACAACCGAACATCCAACGAGAAAAATTAAATAGTCTACAAAAAATTCTAAAAATTGATCTTCTTCATTTTCATCCTCTCAATTTATAATTTAGTGGTATAAATTATTTAAAATATTTAAATTATCTTATCACATCATATTGAAAATTCATTTTCTTTCTAAAATATCAAACATTCATCATATGTCAAAATTTAAAAGAGTAAAATTTATAGAATTTGAGAAAATATGAAATGGAAGTATCTAAATCTAAAAATATTACCTTTCCAAAAGGTGCCACCAACCTTTGAAGAGCAGCGACTCGGTTTCTAATGTTTTCTGTGCTAACCTAACCAGCAGGCAAACTTCGTACATAAGCATACCTATTATAACATCTCTTCGCACATACAGTGTACAAGGATATACATATACGTATGCATATACATACATATATTATGTAGATATGCGTGTGTAGCTTAGAAAAGGTTAATTACCTTTACTGGCGGACATGAGGAAGAACTTGAGGAGACACGACACTTCTTGGCTTCAACTTGAGGTTTCTTTGCAGTTGTTGATGAATAGGAGCTCGACTTTTTGCTTATTTTTGACGACCCATTATTGAATAATTTCAATGTCTGTTAAATCCCAAAACCCAAATTACACTGCATGCTAAGATTCGTCATGATGGATCACTTATCCAAATTATAAATTTGGATTGATTTTGCATTGCCAATACATTAGATATATAACTCTTTTTTTTTTTTTTAAATTTCTCTGAACATTGATATCTATCTTTACTTCACCTTTTTAGGGTTTCAAAAGCCCAAAAAAAAAAAAAAAAAGAAAGAAGTAGAAGAAGTTAAACTTGGGATATTTTTTCCCCTTAGTAGAAGGACAAATAACGTTGATGGGGGAAAAGAAATAGTAGTACACAAAGTACGCGGCTTCAATTATGCTTTCATATAACACAAAGAGTAATTTAAATCTAGAAAATACCCGAATTAAGTACACATAAGATTTGATGAATATAAACAATTAAACAACGTTATGGTAAAGTAGCGAATTATATATATATACACGTTTGTTTATGAATCTTAAATCTCTATAATGCCAATAATAGTTCTATGCACTTTTAATTAATTAATCAAGTTACATAAATGACACGTGAAATGTAATATGAAAATAAATTGGCACTTAAAATCGCAAATTTTCGAGAACGGACTGAAACTAATTGAAAGGTCGACACATCATTAGTGAAAAATATCTTTGTATATATTGGTGACTTTAAATGTAATTATTAGAATTTCAACAAGAGAAATATAAACAAAACTACTCACATTGTTGCTGGAGGTGTGATGATCTCTTAATAATCTACTCATGATTGGTCTGACATCTTGACCCCAATACGTCCTTTGATTCTCCTTAGGAACTTTATCGTCCAAATAAATGTTATTTCTTGTAGATGCCAAGAGATGATCAAAACTACTCAAATTCAACCCCAAGAAATTGTGCCCTAATAAAGAACCAGAAAAATGCTCTCCTTGGGGGTTGTTAGGGTTAACATAAGCACCATTTGCTGAAACCACTCCCCCTAATCTCGTCGTGTTGTTGTTGCTTTGGCAAGTATAAGTGGAGGATGAGAAATTGTTGATAGGTGTAGACCAGAGATTACTTTGAGGGAAGTAATAGGGTTGTTCTTGCCGTTGTAGGTTCGATGTGTCTTCTTCTTCTTCACTGAGTCTAGGCAAGGAGTAATCAGAGATATTATTCTCATCTTTCACGGCTTTTCCATGGAGTTGTTCTCCTCCTTTGGAGGATAATGCTTCTTGTTGATACACGTTGAAGAAGCTTCTTGAGGTATCAAAAGCCATCAAGTTTTGAGTGGTCATGATTGGAGGAATCGGTGTGTTGAGATGAGGATGATGATTATGGTTGTGATGCCCTTCTTCACTTGAAAACTTAGTTGGCCAGAGAAACTCCTTTGTATTGTTTTGCACTTCAGCTTCCATGAGAGGATTATTATGCAATAATCCTCCTTTTCTGCACACATCCATACGCATACACAAGAAAATTTATCAGAGCAAGTAAAAGGTTTTAGATCAATTGGATGTAAAAAATAACCGAGGACATATTCACTCTACATGCAAAAGCGGATGCTAATAAGTAGGAGTTTAGTAAATAGAGTTTTATTTGTATACAAGCATAACATAAACTATGAACTCAATTGATTAATCCGAGGAACTATGAAGTAATAAATAACAATTTATTTCAACATGACTACTCAAAAATCATTCTTGCTAGCAGCCCATACCGAGACTTTTCCTAGGGCAGAGCGATAAGCATATAGTATGAGAATAAGCAGACAAGTGCGCGGTGTGTACTTACAAGAAGATGCTTGGGCTTGGGTCATCAGCTGACGAAGAATGCCGTTGAAGAAACTGATCTTCTTGAAGATGATAATATTGACACTGGTGGAGATTCGTAGACTCCATTTTTGTTTATTGTGTTGGTCTTGCAATCACCAAGATGGGAAAGAGAGTGGCCCTAGTGTAAAGGTTTCTTTACTGAATCAAAAAGGAGAATTATTTCAGATTATAAATTCCTTCTTTTAAAGTGGTGTTGTACCAAGCCTACTTAATCGCCATATGCAGGTGGCCTTTCCTTCTTATCAACTTTATATTTTTATATATATATATATATATAATAATAAGAATAAGATATTAAACTTGATTTGAACTCGATTAAAATATTTAAAGGTAAAACATACAAAAATCTTAATCTCTCCAATTTATATACCAATCAAAGTAGTGATATTTATTGAGTTCAACCTTACAAAATTATTTTAGAGAAAAAAAAAATCAACATAACCATTCTCACTAGAGCTTGCCTTTCTTTCCACCAAAAAATGAATTGCTTAAATCAGGCTTCAATAGAAATATCGATTTACTTTGCATTTGATTAAGCTCCCTTTAGACATATACTAAAGCTAAAAGTAAATCCAAATGAGCCTGTCGATATGCATATACAATGATAATTGAATTCGATTCACGACTTTCCTTAAAAGTCCAAATGATATAGGGCCTATTTAGCTCCAAATGTTAAATGTAAAATTTGAAATACTCAATACTGTGGAATACTAAGAGGATAGAAATGTACAAAAATAAACTATATTAAGAATGATGAGAGATCATCGTGAATCTAAATAGTGTTAAAGCTAATGCAAAAATTAGTAGGAAATAGTATTGAGCACTTAAGAAAAAAGCTAAATACTAAATACTAAATGTAGCATTTAGAGTCAAACATAGTTAAGATCTATGGAAGCTTTTGATTCGATTGCAGTATGAAGGAACTTAAATAAGAACATCTGATTGACTTGACTCATCTATATTTAATTATAATTAATTTAACATTAGATATATTACAACTTTTCTTTTCCACACTTCTCATAGTTAAGTCTATCGATTGATTCCATTGCAATAACTATGAACATGTTAGGTAAAATACCTAATGACATGGAAGGACACGGGACTATTACATTAGTGAACCTTTTCTCTTTTTAAAATCTATACTGAAATTGTCTATAAATTAAATCCATTTCTTCTTTCAATTATAGTACATAAGAATGAGCAGATTTAAAATGAATAGAGTATAAAGCTTTACCTATATTATTAAAAGTACTAATTCTCAAATTTTAAAATCGAAACTTACCTATAATATGCTAAAACCATCCTAAAATTTGTACCTAACAGATCCAATAGGGAATCCTTTGGAACTTATAAAGTAAATTAGATGTGATATTACAAGCTTTTCTCTTATAGAACCTGTAATAAAACTTATGATATTGAAATTATAACCATTTTATCTTGTTATTTCAAGTTAATATGACTTTAAACAAAACTTATGGAACTTATCATAAATTTGGAATAACAATTATCATTTACAAAAATTAAAATATCACAAATAAATTTTAGATTAATTTGTCTATAATTGTAATATCACTATTGAGGCACTTATGTCTTCATTTGCTATAGAAAATAACAAATAACTTCTATAAAACATAGGAGATAAAGGTCATACAACCTAAAATCGTAATGTTATTTTTCATGTATGAATATATATTTCATTATTCAATAAACACTATAGGATGAATATAGAATACTTAAGAACATGTATGCTATATATCTTATAGTAGACGTTTTGGGGGTAAGTATAGGGTATGAAGATATCATATCCGCACTTCACCTTAAGGAAGTGGGTTATTGAAAATTGATACCAAGAGTTTGCCTAACAACCTTCAATACTTATCCAAAACTTATTTGGTTGACCAAGGTACAATAGGTACCCTATCTAATCAGTTACCTACTCACTCCTAATAGGACATATTATAGGGTACATATATATTAAGATAATAATAATAATACTTAGGGTACCATGAAAATAATGGAAAAGGTACAATTTTAACATTTATTTATTTTTCTATTTGAGTCATCAATATTTATAAATCTCACAAAAATAGGACTTACATAAATCAGTTAAATTTTCCATCCCATCTTCATCATGTGTTACTTTTAATCAGCTTTAGAGTAGTTGACCAAGGTAGCTAGGGTTTGTATAATTTTTTCAATCCCAATTTTTTACTTTTAATAATTTTTTGTACCTTTTAATATTTTTATTATATTATAAACTTAGTTATATTTAACATTATTTTTTATCTAATATGTAATTAAATATATTTAATATTATCATTTTATTAACTTAATTATTGTAGATCAACTTAAAGCTAACATGTGTTATGGAAGGATAGAGAATATAACAAATTTGATCATCCTATCATTTTGAAGGTTCGAAAACATTGAGGACTTAAACTAAAGAAAGGTTAGGGACTTTAAAAGAAATGTAGGTAAACATTATAGACTAATGACACATTTGGTTTGTGGAACAAAAGAAGATACGAATAAAATTGCAATTTTCTAAGAATTGAAGAGAGATTAATAGCTACTCCTTATAATTCCTTCGAAGTCTTATGAGTAGATTTGTAGAAAATGTTTGAAATAACCAAATAATAACTATTCCCTTAGTCTTACAAATGAATTGCAAATTCTCATTCATAACATTGTGAAATAGTAATTCCACCAATCAAACACTAGAATAAATTTGCATATGAGGATTAACTATTTTATTCCACCCTTATAAAGTTAACGAAACATACCATAAAAGCATACCGAGAAATAATCATTGAATCCTTAACAACATAAAAGAGGATTTTCATTGGTTATTGGGGCAATATAAGTATCTTCAAGGATGCCATTAGAACTTGCTTATTAATGAGACATCTCACGATTATTCATTATTTTCGCAACACATTTTATTTATTGCAAATGCAAAGAGTAAGACATGCAATACTATGAAGTGACTTGTAAAAGTAACAATAATCATCAAATGACTCGTAAATTTGACTTTTTTTTTCTAATGGTGTTCCTTAGGAAATTTCTTTATATAATTATGATATTTTATTATTAATTACAAAGATTATATATATATATATATGCATGTATGTATGTATATTTTCAATTAACAAACAGTTAGTCCCAACTTAGCAATCAATAGCAAAGGAGGGAGGGGGTGTTGAATTTTTATTACATGTATTTAATATCTTATTTAAGAATTACTCTCCTTTATAGCTTGAAATCTCAAGTTTGAATGTAGTATAATAAAAACATTATTATTACGAGAGAGAGAGAGAGAGTTTAATCCAATATACAGAGGTTCTATTTCATGCATTTGTTCTTTCTATTTGCTTAATCATTCAAATTCACTAAATATCAACATTTAAAAGTGAACAGAAGAGATTCATTTACCTCACAAAATCTTGTACACCCTCACAATCATGAGACGAAGTCCTACAATTGTTGTGTTTTGTGTGCTTCCATAAGGTTCTTTGAGAGTCTTCCTAATTTAACCTTTTATACCACTTCATGCACATAATTCTTACTTATTTCTCTTATTTGTGACTTAAGTATAACTATTTTGCAAAGTAAAACTCCACTACAACACTCATGCTCACTTTCAAACACCCTAATCACAAATTCCACACAAGACACAAGAGCCACTAGTAAGTAAATAATCTCATAAGTCCAATCCTACTTTCCTTAATCATGCTAACAACTACACCAAAGACTCCGATTTATACAAGGTTACAATTATCCAATTAAGCAAGTGCTTCTTTAAATAATGATCAAGTATGTTAGTAATATGACATAAGAATTTTATATAACATGAAATACAATAAAAGTGCAAACACAAGGACTCTTTCTCTCTCTCTCAAGAATATCTCTCCCTTAGGAGCCACTCTTACCATGAATCTGATCGTGTCTTTTCATTAGTATTGCATAGCTATATGTGTTGGTTTCTCTATTTTACTTTTCTTTTAGTTTTGTAAGTATTCTACAGATAAAATATTTCACTGTGTAAATTTAACTTCCTTAGTTCTATTTATGATACCAGTTTGTATACATATCTATATTGCCATTTACTTGCAATTTCTTTTCTTATCTGTTTCTTTAATAATCATACATGATTTCTTTATGTGTTATTGGTTTGTTATATTGTTTTGAGTTTTTCATATTTATCCTTTTTATTCTCTACTTTGTTTAGTGCTTTGGTAATTTCAAAAATGGATGGCACTTCAAATAATCAAGGAGGCAAAGGAATTGTTTTGGACTATCAAGGTTTGGATACTGGATCTAATTCCAATTCCTTCTACTTGATTAGAAAAAACATTGTAGAAAAGATTGTTCTGAAGAAGGCAATACTTAATATTTTGACACTTGCTTAGGACCATTTTGGATTTATTAATGTTCCTATATTAATAATAATTTATTCATGATGTAAACAACTAACACTGCTATTGTTGACAAGATTCTAGAATTGGAGCTATGGTCTATTCTTAGCTTTTTGATGATCATTAGGAAGTAGGAGTTAAATGAGAAAGTTGAATATTTGGATTTTCATGAAACATCCTTCTGGCTACAAATTCACGACTTGCTACTGCATATGCTATCTAGTCAGAATGCTTTTGTTATTGGATCATAGTTAGGTAAAGTAATTATGGTGGAGGATGCTGATTGAGTTAATAGAATTTTCTTGCATGTTAAGGCGGCTTCGATGTTCATAAGCCCTTGTTAAGTGGAATATGGGTAAGAACAACTTGTGGAGAGAAAACTTAGATATCTTTTTAAGTATGAGTGATTATCTTATTTTTGTATTACTTGCAGTATGTTGGGACATATGAAAGGTTATTGTAATTTTAAGAAAAAATCTATAGTTCATTCATAGAAGGCTTTTGCCTTGTTGAGAGTAGGATCCATGGTGCCTCAAATTTAAAAAGAGTAAGTTCCATAGGGGGTTGGAAAACACTAGTAATGCTCTAAAGAGGTAGAGTCGCAATAACCTCGCTATATGCACCACTTTAAGAATAAAGCTGACCTCATAGTTACTATTATAGACCTAGTTTATATAAAGCTAACTCAAGTTACCCACTTTCAAGTGTTTAATTTTGTACTTGTTATAATCTTGTAGGTTAAATTTTAAAAATGATGGTTGGAAACAAAATTCTAAAGAAATATTTCCAAAAGACTTAAGTTTGGTTCATAAAATTTAATAAATATTTCTAAATTTACAAGTATTTATGAAATTGTACTTGTCTAGAAAAATAACAAGTCTAAGAAAAGGATTATAAAGGTCCATAGGTTTATAATACATAATATACATATTAGTAGTGAAAAACTAAAGTGCTACTAGAGGAGACCTTAGTAGAAGTTAGCAAAGTCAACAATCGGGCTAAAATAAAATTTTAACCAATTCTTCCTAATCCTCACTTCTCAATTCCGTTTTCTATTTTTCTAGTGTTAATGGTATGCCTATATATCTACCTAGAACCTACAAAACAACTATAAGGGAAAGAACAAGAACTTGCTTAGTAAATGGGACAGAGATAGAAGTACGCATTCAGTACGTTACAAGCTGGGTTTTCAATCAAGTTTGTTAGATGTAATGTTTGTATAATCAAATGCCATCATACGATGTTATTTGGTTCATCGTAAGATTAAAAAAATTGTGTTTTCTTTAATTTGAGTTGAAGAGTTTGATTACTGTGTACTTACGAATCAAAACCAAACTGAAGCTTATGCAATGGAGAATAGTCTTTTCTCGAGACTTCTTTTGAACTATAACTCCCAACTTTACCACGACCTCCTCTCCTATTACTTAATATGATTAAGGGTAAAGAAATAACCATTTCAGCTATCTTTATCGAAGGGTTTTGTGTTTGGCTAGAGAATCCTGTTTGTTAACCTTAGTAGATAGTCAAGTTTCGTTCACTCATCTACTCGTATGCCGATAGGTCAAGCTATCTATATTCTTAGCTAATGTTGAGTAACATAAATTTGTATCTAATTTGAATTCAAATGGGGTAGCACCAACAGTTATTATTTGGTACAATTATATTACATAATTGCCTACTCTCCCTACATTTTAGGAACATGCTTAATCAAGAGGCCTTTACGTGTCCCAATAATCATTCTAATAATTACTGCTTTAGACACAACATTTGTTTATAAATACGATAAAGAAATGCTGTTAGAGATCATCTAATAACTCTCCATTGTTTTACTCAAAATTTCCTATATTCATTTACTAACTTAGGTATCGAAATAGTTGCACCGATAGGCTCCAATACCAAAAGTTTTTCTTTTCTTTGTAAGATAAAGTTCAAAAGCAAAACCTACTAACAATAAGGCTGTATTTGAGTTAATTCAATTTTGGAGTGATCAACCACTTCAAACAGTCTAAACAAGATAAAATACATAAAACAACTACATTATGGAGCTCAACTCCCACAATAGAAGCAAGGTAATACACAAGTACATGTGTAGGATAAGTACAAACAACTACATTACAATCACAACCCAAAAGTATACCAAAGCCTCCAAGCACTTTAAAATACTCCAAAATGCTACAAAACATTAATCTCACTTACTTGAATACTGATGCTCATTTTCTTTACGCATCACTTTCCTTTTCCATTATTATCCCTAAAATGTAATGTAACCTAATTAGTTTCCATCCAATATGTAACATAAGAGTCCATTTTGACATTTAAGTATGTTCTTTAGTTGAGCTAAGTGAGTTTTTCAAGGTTTTTATTTGGTGTTAGTTGAGTAGTATAAGTTCTAACCAAGGTTTAGACTTGATATTTTAGTATAGGTTGCTGCCTAGTAAGTTTCTAACCTAAGTTCTAACTTCGGTAATTTCTTAGAGGTTATAAACTAGTGACCTTCTAACTTACTCTATATTGAGCTCCTTCCATGAGACTACTTCCTAACCGAGTTTCTAACTTAAGTTTTGCTCTAACATTTTGATATAGGTTATTGTCCAAGAAGATTTTGACCTTACTATTACTTCTAACAACGTTTCTGACCTTACTATTACTTCTATATTTTACTACTTTACTTATAATCCATTGTCCCTTAAGTTTCAGAACCTTAGTAAACCAACACATGTAGCATATTAATAACTCAATACCATAACCATTCATATACCTCCATACTATATCCTCTACTTAGTTATAAATTCTTTACAACCTTTATAATTAAGCTCATAAACTAACAAATACCTACTTGACTTTGAAATTCACCAACTTAAAATAACTTGCTTTTATTTGCTACATGCAATTAATTATAAGTTGTAATATGATTTTATAGAAATTTATCACGTTTCTTTTGAAAAACAACACCATCCATGCATTGCTTTTACTAAAAGAAAAATTTCCCTAAAATCCAGTGGTTCAATTTTGAAAATCCAACCATATAGTATCAAAATATAATATTTCAGGAGTATACTCATAAAATTTCAAGTCAAAACTACATTAATTGGTTTTTCGAAAATGTGATGGAAAATAGATATACAGGATGTTTTTCTTAGGACTCCATATTAGCACTTAAAATTTTGGAAATATGGCTTGAGATTTGAATATCTCATGCAAAAATACTCAGGAAAACCAAGTTTAAAAATTTTTTAAATTCGTTTACTATTTTTTTTCCAAATTTTAGTTGAAATTGAGGAAATTGAGCATTCACCGAGATCTTAGAGCTTTGACTGTCTCTAGGGGAAGGAGGTTTGTTAGCTAAGTTGGGCACAGATTGCTCTTTTAGGTAGTGGTGGTAAATTGCTTCCAACTTCGCTTAATGATGGAGAACTTGTACAACCCCAACTTATCCTTATAAGTTTTTCTTTACCATTTCTCAACTTATACTTCCCTTATAAGTTTTCTCTAGGACCCCAACTGTTTAAACTCTGCTAAGATGGTCAGTTGATGTTTTTATAAGCTAGTTTTAGGTGTTTTGCTTTTAATTTCCCATCAATACTTGGTAATCTTACTCAGTTAGGTGCTAAAATATTGGAGTTTCTAACTTTTGACTTGTCTAACCCACATTTTCTCGACTTTTGATGCCATATATACGTATTCTTATTCATATCATATTTCTTTTTATAATTTTCTTTATTTATTTAGTAATATTTACGCATTTTCATGTATTTTTAATAAGTATATGTACATATATTTATATATTAATGATACTCGATAAATATGTGTATCTTTTAAACATTATTTTATGTACAATATTAACTATATTAATTTTATAATTTATCTTTAAGCATCCCATAATTATTAGAACCCAATTCATGCGTTATCAATAAATATATAATAATATAATAAATTTTCACTATTTTAGCTATGTTTTTAATGTTTTATTATATTTCTTTTCTTTTCTGAATTTAAAGCTTATGGAAACTTCTCAACTAATATTACTAGGCCCCTTGTAAGTTTTTAACTTAATTAGGTTGCTTTCCAGAATGTTCTAAATTAACCATTGAAACCTAGCTGTATGAGTGTAGGGCTTATAACACTCTTCTTTGAAAATGCAAGGATAGTTTACTATCATAGCCATATATGTGATTGTATTGGATGTTATGGCATCATAATCACATAATGTTGAAGTGCAAACCTTATCTAAGGGTAAAAATGTCATTGCAGACTTGTTTAAAAAGTTAACTCCTCTTACTGAAAAAGGTAAACAAAAAATTTATGACCATGGGACCCATGAGGCATTGCTTTCACTTAACACTGGGTACCCAAAGCCCTTTACCTTTTACATCCATTATTGATTTGAATACATCACAGCTAACCAACTATAACCCTAAGCCTATTAAGACCCTAAATATAACACCTTCCTATCCTTATCTCTGAATGTCTCTCTTGAAATCCTACCTATGAGTTCACATTTGAACCATGTTAGTAAACCCTCTAGCCCTCCCTATTTACCTCCTAGTTTTACTAAGAAGCCTTCTTCATCGTCTTATATTATGCTTAACCCATGGATCCCTTTGACTCCATCTACCTCTCTTCAAACCTCGGTCTTACCTATTTCTCCTACAACTTAAGTTATGAGAACTCTAATTTTTAAGACGCTACACATTCATTTTGAGGATGATGTAAGTTTGGGTTCAGCTTTTAAAAAGCAAAAAGGAAAGAGTGTGGTGCGTTTTGTAGCTATACGCCATCATAAACGTATCTAATGAAAGTGTAATCGAAACTTAAATCTTAGGGGAGATGCTCATATGGTTGACATAGTTGAAGTTGTGAACTTAGTTGATGTGGAAGTTTTGGAAACTACTAATTTGGTTAATTTAGGTTCTCATGGTTATCCTTTAATAGCCACATAGCTATTATGATTGCTTTAGTTTGGGACTGTCAAGGATTGAAGTAATCTTCAACAATTCATGAGCTTAAATGGTTAATCTGTAATTCTCAACCCCAGTTTATGTTTTAAATGGAAACTTATAATGAAGGAAGTAAAGATTGATTATCTTATAAGAAGGTTTTGTTTTTGTTTGAGTTTATATGTGAATCTTATAGGGTTGTCAAGGGGATTAGCCTTATTGTGGCATATTGGGTTGGATGTATGAGTTTTAGGTATGGATAAGAATGTGGTTGATGTTACCTTTGTGAAAGGTTAAAGTAAGGAGAGAATACGCATTTCCTTCTATTATACTCCTCTAATGTTAAGATAAAGATTGAAATTATGGGATAGATTCTGATTGCTTTTAGCCAACATGTCCATACCTTAAATGATTGTAGGTGATCTAAATAAAGTAATGAGTAATGATGAAAAGAGTGGAGGTAGAACTAAACCTTTGTAGTATATCCTTCCGTTTCTTCAAATGATATCTGATTATGAATTATTAGATGCTGGTTATCAGGGTTAGAAGTTTACATGGTATAATTGTAGATTGGACGGTGTATGGGTTAAAGAAAGGCTACATAGGGGGCTAATTAGTTCAATTTGGTTAGAGAACTTTCTAAGAATGAGAGTAACTAATCTCCTTACCCATTTGCCTCTTTTAGTTAAATTACAAGTCAAGGATCAAAGTAGGCCAAGGCTTTTTAGATTTGAATAAAGTTAGCTGAACATAGATAGTTATTTACACATCATAAACAAGGCATGGCTAGGTAGTAGTAGTGGCCCGAATTCGTTAAGTCTCATAGAAAAATTGAAGGCTTGTAGAGTTGCACTTTGTAAATGGAGAAAGCATGCAATTCATAACAATGTGAAACTTATGGATGAATTACATGATAATTTGGCTTATTTGTAGCAATAGGATGTAACTGGGTTTTATTTGAAGAAGAGTTAGAGTTGCATAAGCAACTAGAATTCACTCAATAACAAGAGGAACTCTATTGCCACCAAAGATATTGCATCTAATGGCTTCAATCTAGTGACTAAAATGTAAAGTTCTTCCATAAAGTGACTCTTAATCGATGAATGAAGAATTGAGTTGAAAAGATTAAGGATATCAATGGCACTTGGTGTGATAATATGCATGACTCACATGCTGCTTTCCTTCAATTTTTCACCTAGCTATATACCTTAGAACAAAGGTGGCCAAAATATGGCATCCTTAACCACATTGTAAATATTATAATAGAGGATTAGAATGCTTGGTTGATTTGACCTTTGGAGTTAGATGAGGTTAAGGATGTGGTTTTTCAACTAAGGAAATCTTAAGTCATTGGGTTTGAATGGCTTCAACGGCATTTTCTTTCAATCTCATTGGAATTTGTCAACAATTACATATTTGAGGTTATTAAAAGCTACGTGCAAATAGATACCTTTCCAACTCATTTAAATGTGTCTAACTTAGTCCTAATACTAAAATTAGATCCTCATGAATGTATTTCTCAGTTTCGTCGTATCTCCTTATGTAATTTTTCTTATAAAATCACTTCTAAGATTTTAACAAATAGGTTGCAACCACTCATAGATGATTTAGTGTCTCTTTTCCAAAGTGCTTTTATACATGGTCATTTGATTTAATATAATGTGATTGTGGCTTATGAGGTATTTCATTTCCTTAAAATAAATAAAAAACAAAAAAAAAACACTTTTGTGGTATTATCTTTGCAAACATTATCTATGCACCTATATTTATCAATCTTTAATTGTATTGAAGATAGCAACTTTTATGTTATATGTATACCTCAAAAATTTATATTTAAAATCAAAGAATTAATTTTTACATTTTAATTTTTCTATAATATTAAATAGGAATCTCTACTTTTTTTTTTCCTGTTAGATAGTTACATCATCAATGTATTTTAATTAAATTAACAGAGCTTATATATGCATTTCTTTCAATAACCATCCATCTCTTACACTCACTGCCTCCATTTTCTCCACTAATTGCTCTTCCATTAAATCATATTTACGACCTCTACTATCTATTTTTTTAATATTAGTATAATATTTACACACACATAATGGGTGCGTGGACCACTAGTAACTTATATAATTAATTATGTATTTTTGCTATAATAGATAATGGGGCGCTATAAACACAAAACATATCGGTTTCTTCTGGTTGGTCGTCAAGAGTTGCGTCATTATCTTCTTCACCTTATCATGATCAACATTGCAGTTAAATACGTCGAGCTATATGAGTTTTTTTTTTTTTTTTTGGCACGTCGTTAGGATTTTAAAAATCATGCAGAACTTAGTGGACCATGATAACGATAAAGAATAACGCTCCTTAATTTGGATTTGGTCAACCTATTATTACAGACCCTAGATTGGTTGCTCACATCTAGACTAAAAGATGGCGAACTTTTCATGCTCTAACATCAAAAAGTACAACGTTTCATCTCTTCTAAGATGTGTGGCATAAAATTGGAATATAGGAAGAAGATTAACATGGCTCCTTTATAACAGTGACATGCGCAAACCAAAACAGAGGATGTAACATTAACATAGCTAGCGTAATTATAATAGAAAGTTAACAACATGCTCCATATACACCATACCTTGTAAGCAAAATTCATCGTGAATTTGCACAACTAAAAAATTACATCCTCTATTTGCATTTAGAAGCAAATGTACATCCTCTTTATTATAATTAACCAAGCATTAAAGGGTAAGTTACAACAAAGTGACATGTGTTTTTAAGCTTTTGCAATATATATGCTGACTTGTATTTTATTTATTTATTTTCCTTATACAAATGTATTTTTCCTCTAAGCAATCACCAGTCCTAATAGCATGTGATACACACCTGTCTACTCAATAAAACTTAAAATTAAACATACATTATATAAAAGTTCTAATAAAACAAAACTGCACATTGAGAAGCTTCTTGGTTAGGGTTTGAGAGTGAAGTAAATGTATGATTCTTGTCAAATTTGGGGTTTTTCAGTATACATACGAGAGTTAAGGTTTTATCCATAGTAAGAAATTTCTTTCTTTAAGGTTTGAGAGCGAAGAAAATATAATGTATCGCTTAATTTAGAGTTTTTAAGTAAGATGTATATAATACAAGATTTTACTACCTGTCAATTTCAACCAATTTGATATTGCATAACGGAGAATGAATATAACTTATGAATTTATCAAAGAATAAAGCATAGATTAGTAAAGCACGAAAACATAGGCAACGGTTTTGTAATTTATTCTTTAACGAACAAGGAATTTGGTTTGAAAAACATAGACGAATATCACTCAATTAAAGTTCACCGGAAAGGAAACATAATATAAGCCGGTAATGGACGAAGAGAAAATTTATGTAATATTAATTATATCTAATTGGTCTGAACTATTTCCACTAAATCCAAATAAGCCAAAGTATTTCCCACATGCCTATATGATTGCCGATTTGATAATGCAAAGTATGTCCGACTAAAGTTGACAAGGACTAATATTATTAATTTATTGAATTTACAATGGGAAACCCTAATACTCCCATTCAACCGAATAGACACAGCCGCCCCAGCTAAGGTTTCAATATATATATATATATATATATATATATATTCATCTGAAAGGTTATGTTGCAAAATCACCTTTTCCATTTGCTTGCTGCGTTTCATCGATAACCCAATAATTAAAACAACCGGAGCTTCTTTACATAGGGCGTCTCTTCCTCCACTTGGCCAACAATTAGCCATCTATTTCTTAACAATGAAATTTAGAAGATGACAACATCGTTACTTTGATGAGATCCGGACTGTAAATGAATAGGAAACATGAAGTGAATTATAAAAAACGATTTTTTCTACTAATACACGAATGATATATAGTATATAATTTTTAAAAATCTATTATTTATGTTCTTACGTATTGAAATTTTATTGGTGATTTTACGTTATTAATCCATTAACGGAGGATTAGCAAAAAAACACGACTTCGTGAATCTCTTGCAGGATACAATAAGATCTTAATTCCTTAAGTAATAACCTCGAATATCCTTTAACATTGCCTTTAAACTTCAAGAATTTTTTGTCTATCTAGAGCGAACAAGAGGGGATGTTGAAGGGGTTAATTAATAATCTATAAACTTTTATATGCGGTTTTGAGACGAGATCACAAGATATGCTTTCATAAATCAACCTTTCACTCACAAAATAATCTTTCAATTTGAAATAAAGTGTGTCTCAATACATCCTTCAAGTTCGACGAATTTCAAAATACACAGATTCGTTGTCAATATTTGTTTCCACTCAAATGATGATTGCAAGTTCTTACCTAATAAACTTAGTAAATAAGTCGTTATGTAGGAATGAAAATTTTCTACCAATAATATTCATTAGAATGAAGTGATCAATATCTGTTTTTCAAAGCAGTTTTAACACATTTCACTCGAATGGAATGCTTTCGTTTCTATTAATTAATATGTTTCCACATATAATTAAAATTCCATTTTACAACAACATACTAGAGAGACAAGAGAAATGTAACATTCTCTATGCTCTTTGAAATAATCCCTACAAAATAAAACTCCATTTCACGAAAACGTTGTAATATAATAGTTGGAATAAAATATAGGAAGAAAATAAAAAAAATGTTAGCCAAAAAGAAAAAATATATTATAGTGTTAAATGAAAATGTTATCCTTTTTTTGAATGAATAAATATCTTAGTTTACCGAAAAAAATGAAAATGTGAAAAAAAAAGAAGAAAAACCCCGATAGTGGTTACAATCTTCATCTTCTTTGATTTTATTGTATTAATATTTTATCTCGCCAGCAATGGGAAAGAAAAGATATAAATTGAAGGAACAATTTTTTCTTTTACATTCTAGATGGGGCTATGTCTGATACTTTTCTAATGGTCCTTAATTATAGAATTGGGATGTAGCTTATACAATATTTAATGGCGAATTTGTTACAAATCTATTATAATAAAATATAAAATAGATATAACTATAATGACATTATAAAGAAAGGTAAAAGATGAAAATGTAAAAATTTTCGAAATTATATATTGTTGTATGTTATGATAAGGGGTGTTTTTCGTAACTATACCATAAGCCTTTGAATTGTTAATTATACTAATCTTATTACCTTTTTATGAATCTGATAAATCCTTTATTCTATCTTCATGCAATCTTTAATCGTCCAGAATAATTTTTTCAGTGTTTTTTACAGCGACCGAAGAAAAATATGATATCAAAGTAATAATTTCACAATAGCTCAAGTGTGGCATCTATGTGCACCATCAGCTATTCAAAAGCTTATATTATTATCCTCACTTGTGATAGGATTTTCTTTTGATTCGATCAGTTTGGTGAACTTATTCGGTAATAAGATTTATGTGTTAATTGGAATACAGACACAGTCCTAGCTATGAGATCACTATATTATTCAGCTATAACATAATTAATGTTATACCATGATGTATAGGATAGCTCTCATATACTGTTTGATCAAGTAGATTTTGGGTGACACTAAAGTTTATAGTGTAGGTTGCAATATAGATTTTCTAGAGCTTGGTCCCATATAATGGGATATGGGTATGAGATTTTCTTGCTTTGTATTTACTTTGAAACTTGTATTCTAAAATAAGAAGGATACAAGTTTCAAGATACTTTATATTTATTTTATAAAAAATTATTGAATAAATATGTATAAATGAAAATATTATATTTTTTTCATTAATAAATGTTTTAGTAAAACAAAAAGGAGAGTTCAAGACAATAAGTTAACAACTCTAAATAACTAAACTTAATGCAACCTCCTTTACTTCACATTTTCCATTGTTTCCAGTGTTTCTTCTCATTTACTAAGGAGTTGTATTATATAAATTGAATTAATGAAGATGGAAACTTACTTTTTTAAATTTCACAAATTTTTCTGTATGCATCCATAGGTATTTTATAAAAATATATAAATTACATTTTTTTATATAAAAAAATTCAGAAAAAAGAAGCAAAGTTTAGTAGTAGTATAAGATACCTTATACTAGAGTATTATATACCATATACCCTGTACCCCATAAGTTTTATAGGATAGAGATTTCAAGATGGTTCCAAAATGTTCTAAAATAGATTTCACTTCTAAAACTTAAAAAGATGTACAGATTAGACTATATACACTACTCATTCTGTATTCATTCAACCCTCCAACATCCGATTGTGATTAGACATATATGAGGGTGAAAATTGACGTAAAATCTACTTTTGCTGGAATAAGTTTAAGCTAGGCATTTCCTTCTCAAGCTATTATCCACTTTATGTATAGTGACTGTGTCATACGACATTGTTTTGTTTAGTGACCGAAGAAAATCCATTGATTATTCACAAGCATATGATACTAGCCCGGTTTCAATCAACATTGTTTTATTTACTCAATTAGTCAACTCAATTATTAACTTCTTTTAGGATCCAGAAACTTTACGAGTTCAGCAAAGACTTAGGGTTTTCTAAACTTTTTGTTCATTAATAAAGTGTAGATTGCCTAATTTATTAATGTTAATTTAAGCCGTATGATTAAAAAAGTATGTACCGTACGTATTTGATAATTAAACAGAAAGATACAATAATTGTAAAAAGAAAAAAACATTGGGATTCCAAGATGCCAATTGTTATGTCGTTAGTCACAACCGGATTTTAAATTCCAAGAAACCCCCTAGGTTGTCAGTATGTCTAAAGCCACTTGCTTAATAAATTCCAATTGGAATTCCACCTAGGTATTGCACTATCATGTTTCAACTTCAAGCTTTATTTGTAGACATAAAAATATATAAAGTTATAGTCTCCAATAAAGAATTACAGCTACTTTTTTTTCTTTAATCATTAATTATTTTAGGTCGGTCCAAAAAAATCATAATTATTTAGGCGCCTTTATAGTAATCACTAATAATTAAATATCAACCAAATTAACATAACAGTGAAGGAATTTTGAATTTTGTTCACATGACATAATCAATTAAATGTCAACCAAATTAAATTCTGACTCACGTAAAAATATTTGCCATCGTTGGAACAACCTTGTCATGTTTTTGGGTTATTTTTGCTACAATTTTTAGGTCGCTTTTGTTGTGAATCAAACATACACGATTTGATTCTCATCCTTGAACTGAATATGTTTCTTCGAGCATCACGGTCGGAAGAACATGGCAAACATTCTCTGAAATCGACAGCTAGTGAAGATCTTATCAAGGTATAGTTTTTTATATGGTACTTATCGAAACTTTTGCGATGGCAAAGCCCCGGAAAGAATGCTCAAAGTGAGAAGAATTAAATTCTATTGAGAAGAGGACAAGGGGAAGGAGCCAAAGAAAGTATATGCTTTTTCCTGGCTTTCTTACTTTTGAGAGATTGTCAGGGAAAGGAATCCAGAATTAGGGACCATGTCTTTTTGCTTCCCATGCCGATGTGGGAATTACTTTGTGAAGAACTTTGCAGCATCATTATCCTTTTTTCCCCGTTAAACAGTAGTTGAGGTTTCAATACCCGAACTTGCTATGTCAGTGAGACAATGCATATATATGATCAGCAACCATAAATTATTTCTTCGTCTTCTTTGTTTGTTTGTTTTTTTTTTTTAACGGAAGAAAGAGAGAGGGGGAAAGAAATCACGCAAGAAATCAAGGATTTCATTAGCATTTTGGAAACACCACACACCTTCTTATTGCCGTGTGTGTTATGAACAAATTATTTAAAACCCCAAAAGGCAGCCTAGTAGGCGCCCCAAAGCAGGTAGCGGGCCATGAACAAGGTCCACCAGGAAGAATTATGGATCGGAATGTTCATTGCCAAAGGAACAATTGTGTCACAAACAGTATTGTAATAAGATTTTATGCGTATCATTATAAAATGAGCTTTAGGGAGCAAATCCTAACATTGGGTTAGTTTAGAAAAGGTGACCTTGGATGATGGAGGAATGGGTGAGGGCATAAATGAAGTCTATGGAAGTTGAAGTCCTAGCAGCATTGATTTTGGTTGGAGTCGGGCAACGAATGTTGGAAGGGTTGGTGATTTTGTGGTGACGGTAATGATAAAGATTTGGCCTCATGACGAAGGCATCGTGAATTTAAACAAGGAAGAATGCCTCAGTCCGTGAGTTTGAAGGTAAGTATAGGTGTTTAACTCGGGTACTATATGCATTGAGTGATGTTAACAGGCGGTTTGTTTATGGAATGGGGTATTCTTTGAAAGCATGTTTAGTATTACATGAACAAATTAGTCTAGAGTTAGTACTGCTCTCTTAATGTTGTCCATGGTAAGCCAAAACTACTTGTAAACTTGATCCTCCCAAATATGTGAAGGCCTATGAAAAAACGGGAGGGTACTTCTTAAGAAGGATAGGCTTGGAATAGTCTTGAGATAAATAGGAAAAGAAGGTTGGTATGCTATCTAAAATACATGTAAATATGTGATGGTAAAGAATGATTGAGTGTCACATGGGTACTCTAGGAGGGGTAAATTTCTGATCTCGTAATAAGTAGTATCAGAGCATACGTTTTAAAGAAGTGAGAGTGAAGATGTCTTTTGATGGGGAGAATGATGCCTAAGTTGTAGTGGACAAGGCTAGTCATGAGGATTTCCTACTTATTAAGAAAAGAGCTTAATTAAGGGTTCTATTGAAGGCTTTAGGCATTAGGCTCGATAAGGTAGAATTATGCCTTACTAAGGTTAAGGAGGGGCTAGAAGAGTCATAAGCTCATATGAGAGAAGTTGAGGAGGAAATTCGAGGTAAGTTATAGGAGGCTCTCAATCATACCATAGAAAGCCTAATAGCGCAAGACAACGCCCCTGAAGCTTAGATAGAAGACCTGGGGGCTAAAATCATTATAGTGGAAGCCATGGTAGTTAGGGTAGAAGAAAGGATGGATCCAACCAAAGCAATGTTAAAGATGGAGATAAAGGAACTTAAGATTCAGTTGGCAACTTATATGACAGTGTTTGCTAATGGAGTAACAATCAAGCCAATACCTTGGTTGGAAGTACCAAAGTTAGAATAATTTAAGTAATACACCGCATTAAGGAAAGACAAGGTCAATCATACTTAAGGGATAAGTCCAAACTCATAGAATGCTAAAAAATGAGGATGAAATTTGTGTAAACAAGCAAAACCCATGATTAGCTCTTAGGATATTATACATCAAGGAACCATTGAAGACTTACTAATCAACTCAGTACGATGAATGGACTAATTCAGTAAGGGTACTTACTACCTAACCTTACTTAAGGGTTAGGATAAGAGTAAGCTATGCAAGTAACCAAACAAGAGAATGCTCATAAGTAGAGAAACTTAGTATATTTAGGTAAGATGCAAGAAGGATGATCCTTGTGGCTACATATTATAAAAGTATTTATATACAAAAATCTAGGGTAACCTACTAAATATAAAAAAGACAAAAAAGTTATGTCGAAAATAAGTAAAATACAAGGAATATTGAAGGGTATAAGTGAAAATCAAGAAAACATTTGGTTTATAGAACATATTCCATCACATGGGTACTTGGATATGTAGCTGGTAGCTAGAGGTACGCTTCTTATGGAAACAAACAAAAGAGTACAGTCAACCTAACTACTATCGTACTAAGTTGTAGACTCTTTCGAAGTGAATTCATATCTGATATGCTTTGAATAGCGTAGAGATAGGTTGATTGAGTTGGTAGGCGGGTGAGCCAAGCTGTCAGTTGAGCGCTTCTTAGGCTTGCACTCTAAGATCATTATTAGGCATGGAAAGGTTTAACTCGAAAATGGCAGTAGGTCAATGGGTTAGAGTAGCTTGGACTCTTCTTTAGTAGGTTAGTAAAGGAGAATGCATCTCACTATATTCTTAACACCTTGAGTTCGGGCTCAGGTTAAGGGTTCGGTGGTTCAATTTCCGTCATCCCTTTTGAACTAATTGGGATTTAGGATTAAGTCTAATTAGTCATCATTTTTCTCTTCTTTTGGTTGATAAGGGCTAAGGTCAGCAATATTGAATACGTTAGATACTCGAAAGTCTTCAAGCAACTCTACTCTATGAGCATTATTGTTGATCATCTTGATTATCTTGAATGGTTCTATAGCTTGGGTAGATAGTTTGTTCTTCTTCCTATTGGGGAACATCTCTTTGCTTAAGTATAGCCATACTTAATTGTTGAGTTAAACTACTTGGTCTTCTTCCCTTTTCCTTTATCCTTTAGCTTCTTAGCAACTTGGTTCATCTGTTACGTAACTTATTGATAGATTTGTTGAAAGGATAGTGATGGGAATCAAGCTATTAGACCATTGACTCGTAGCTAAGCTCGAGGACTAAAGGGACTAGTAAAGTGAATCCTCCTCTTATCGAGGCTAAGTATCTCATTGTCAACTAACTCTACATAAAGAGTTAAATGACTTGCCATCTTCCAAAAATTATGTGCTAAGTAGAAGAATGCCTTAACAATAGCCACACTCCGCACACCAGCTCGACCCTATCCGACTCGACCACCTACTCGACATCATTACTATCAAGAAGATGAGAGTCCTACCCTGCACGAATCCTCATCCACTCTTGTTTGGACGAACTTGTGATTGCATGGAACTCTTGCTCAGCCACCTAGCAAGCTCATACTGCTTTGTCCATGCCCTCCACTTGCACCACCAATGCATCACTGCTATATGTTTAGGACCACTCCTAGGATCTGCTACTATAATCATTACTTTTTCTATGAATATTCATTTTTACCCTTTGTATACTTTATACATTACCTCTTTAGGACTATAACCTTTTTATTTTTTTCCCTTTTATGCATGTTTCCTTAAATTCTCAAGTATAAATACCCTTTGTATTGTAGCAGTAATAATAATTAGATTAATAACAATACAACTAAATATTCTTCCTTAATGTAAACATTACTTGTTTACTTTCATTACACTGTTATCCTAACCCTTAAGCAAGGCTAAGTAGCGAGTAACCTTACCGAACCAATTCGTACATCATATTGAGTTGTGCTGTGAATCCTTGGAAGTTCCATTCGTGTATCATATCCTTTTAAGTTATTCATGGGTTTTTCTTACTTTTCATTCACTTTTCGGTTCTTTTGTGCATTTCCCCATTCTCTCTTCAAGCTTTTAGCAAGCTTAGATCCATCTAGCCATTGGTTTTGTTTGTTTTTGGTTACGGTTCGCATCATCTTAATATCAAAGTGGGGGTTTTGTTTGAGTTGTGGTTTGTTTTTGAAGTTTTGTTCATACTCTATTTTAAGTGTTTGAAACAAAGCAAGTTACTATGTTTATTTGATTATTATGCTTGTTAGTTATTACTTTTTTCTAGTTTATGGAAGTGTTTGCTAAATCACTTAATTGAAGAGTATGAGCTTTGAATCTATGGAGAAAATGACCGACCCAAGTGTAAACGTTGGTGTTAGAGATGACAACAATGGAGTTGTCTACCATAGCCGATAGACCTAAGGAACCCTTAGGAGCATTGACGAGCGACTTGATGAGGTAGTTAACCTCTAAGTGGATTTAACTCAAGCTGTTCACACGTTAGCTTATTGACCTACTGAAGATATGTTAAACATCCCACAAACTGCTCAACTTGCTAGAGGTCAGAACCCAACTCAATCAGTTCTAGGTGAAGGAGTAGGTGGACGAGTAAGAAGAAGGATTGACTTAGGAAATTTGGAAGAAGAAGATGAGGAAGAGTATTATGAAGAAGAGGAGCGAATGTGAATACCTAGAGCCTCTGACCATGTGAAACTTCAAATTTCGAGTTTTAATGGGTCTGGAAGTGCTGATATATATTTAGAATAGGAAGAAAAAGTGAAGCATATTTTTTACTATTATCAGTACGGGGATTACAAGAAAGTGAAAACTGTTGCTATTGAGTTCTCCTAGTATACCACTATGTGGTGGAAGAATTTCTAAGCTATGAAGAGGCGAGAAGGCTACTGAGAGATTAATGCTTAACCTAAAATGAAGAGAATACTCAAAAACAGATTTATACCAAATACTTATCTACAAGATGCTTTTACTTGGCTTTAAGAGATGAGACAAGGAGGTTGAACAAGTGATGAATATGTCAAAGAGTTTCAAATGCTTATGATTTGCTGTAAAGTGGAGGAACCACCAGTACAAACAATCTTTTGGTTTCTTATTAGATTGAGAGGTTATATTTGAGACATTATGTAACTCCAACAATTTACTACAACGGATGAAGCCATTCGAATAGCCTAACGAGGATAGAGGCAGAAAAGATGCTAAGTGCTAACTAGTATCATGACCTAACAGTATTGTTGTCGTAGTAGATTGCCGCATATCGCAAAAAGATCTACAATCAACTTCTTCATTGATCATATGCCTTTTATACGACATATAAGTCTCCTTCCACCATACGTTACCATTAGGCCTATAGATATGTAATATTGAGCAATTTAACTAAAATTTACTCTTTGATATAAAATGATAAAGTAAACGTGTGGATTCATTGAATTCCATACTAAAAGAATATTATAACAAAAATGCAGTTCCTATAAGAATCTACATTAGAAATTGTTATCTAGAAGATGAATTGAAAAAGAAAAATAAATATCTACAAAATGCTTATTACAAAATTCCCTCTTTGCTTCATGAAAACATCGTCCCGTCTTCGCACGAGACTTACCTCGAGCGTACCTCGGCTCGGATGGATGAATAGTTGATCCTACATCGAAAGAAATTTATTGAGGTGTAAGCTTACACTTAGTGAGATAAATCCTTTCGTCAATAGCGCATATCAATTTTATTTAATGTACAAATATATGAATGCATGAACAATTAGGATGCCAAATAATATACGTAGCGACCTAGGAACTGGATACAACTCAGAATAATGCCCTCTATAGTTAGGGTTGGAGATAATTAACCAACACAAACCATAATTGGGTCCTAATACTTAGGTTTTATACTAATCGTACTATCATGCTTAAGTTAAAACAAAACCCTATATATATAACATATACAACTTTAATATGGTAAGTATTCTTTCTATTTATATCT
This sequence comes from Lumnitzera racemosa, assembly GCA_024138005.1. Taxonomy (NCBI): domain Eukaryota; kingdom Viridiplantae; phylum Streptophyta; class Magnoliopsida; order Myrtales; family Combretaceae; genus Lumnitzera; species Lumnitzera racemosa. Next base: position 58,208,651 of record JAMXBC010000012.1, read on the forward strand.
CATACTTTAAGCCAAAATGACCAGGTTTAGCAATGTGGTAGCCTCTACAATCTACAATCACATGCCTTATACTAATTGCACTATTATGCTTAAGTTAAAACAAAACCCTATATATATAACATATACAACTTTAATATGGTAAGTATTCTTTCTATTTATATCTCATACTTTAAGCCAAAATGACCAGGTCTAGCAATGTGGTAGCCTTTACAATCTACAATCACATGCCTTAAGCAAAAGCCATAAAATATGGCCCTTCGTTAATGGTTAGCATCCCCAAGCACCTAGTAAGCTCGTCAAATTAGAACATAGACTTAATAAAATAATGATGGCGTAGCTAATGCCCAATCCAACGGAGGCCCTCTTCTTATGAGTCCCATCTCATCTTCTATGTAAGGTCGCAATCGGTATAGTATGATACGATTTATGAGAAATGCATGATTCATTAAATTCCTTAATTAAATATTTACTTAATCCAGTTTTCATAGGGATCAGACAATTACATTCCATATAACCATACACGGATATTATCATAAACATTCATATTATTATCTTATTGACAAATCATAGCACCCATCATACTATCATATACATGCATTTCCCATAACTCACAAGCATCCAAGTTCATTATATAAGTTTAAGTGCATCTACGCTACAAGCAAAATTAAGTATGGAGTTATCAAGAATCACTCACTCAACCATGGCGGGTTAGTCAAAGTAATCTGGGGCCAAATCGTCTCAAAAAGCTAGGTCCCCTAGACATCACAAATATGATAATATAAGGATTTGAAATAGAACTTAGAAAATTAAGCTAAAACCCTTTAAGTTATACCTTTAATTAGGTTTCTTATTTTCTCCGGTTTTACGTAAAAGTTCAATTCGTATAACTTTCTCGTTTTAAATCCGATTTTTTGGATCTTGTAGTTAATATTCATTGTTTTTTAGTGTAATTTAACATAGTGAGGTTAGATTTTTGAGACGAAGCATGCAAATCTATCTATAAGTTAGAACAGTAGCGATCCTCATGATTTGGAGTACTTTTAGGCTTTGTTTAATTGTTGGGCTTTTTGATAACTTGGGAAATCCTTTGCTCTTGGGCTTAAGATCCTATTCTATATTTAAAATACTCCTTAAGGTCAGATTTCCAATTTTGATTTACACTCTTAAAGCTAATAACAACTTCTTGGGCTTTTATGTGGGCTTAAGTTGTCAAATGGGCTTATTTTTTTTTATCTAAATTAAAGATAGTCACTTTATTGGGCTTAGAGAGTGTTTTGTGGGCTTCTTATGTATCTTAAAATAACTTCCATTGTTGGGGTAAGTTGCTGGTCAGAAAATTGGTGGGGCTCCAACTTAGAGTTTGAGGTTCGTTTTGGAAGTTTTAGGCTCACTTTTAAGTTTTAGGCTTTATACATTTATCGTACTTACCTTAGTTGGTCTTTTCACTTTGTTTACTTGCTTTTATCATATTTTTTAGTGATTTTTAACATAGTTCCAAATCTGACCGTAGTGAATCCAATGGGTTCTCTCTTGGTTTTTCAACTTGTTTCATCATTTCCTTAAATTTAAAGGTTAAATCAAGAACCTATGCTACTTATATTCAAATAGTGACTTAACTTCTCTTCCATGAGATGATTATTTAGCTTATACTCTATATGAAAATAATAGATCTCATACTTATCATAACCTCTACAACATAGTTCATATCCTACAAAGTTGGTTTTCTCATAAAAGCTTCATGTAATGGATTTTCCTTTACCTAAGTCTAGATTTGGGCATGTTTAATTTAATAGAAGTAAAAATAACATCTAAAGGACCTATAAACACTTCACGTGCAATGTGATATCCCCTCTTTCAAGTGCTTATTTCATTATTTTCTCAAATTAAAATCTTTCATTCTAAGTGTTAAATAAGTATCTTTACATAACACTAACTTTACATGCTCCTATTTCAACCTTCAAGTAAGGGTTTCATATGTTTGCTTCTTAAGGTTGTTGTGAACCATGACCAAGAATAGAAAAGTTTGGTCAATGAATGGGTCCAAGCTTGCAGAAAGCTTGAAAAAGGATCAATTGGGAAAAGTACTAAAGAGAAAAAATGAAGAATGAAACAATAAGCAAAACCCACGAATAGCTCTAGAGGATATGACACATTAATTGAACTTCTGAGGACTCACGGCTTAATTCGATATGATGTAAGAATTGATCCGGTGAGGTTACTTGCCACTTAACCTTGCTTAAGAAAAAGTATAAGAGTAATGCCGAGAGTAAACAAATAGTGTTTACATAAGGAAAAATGACTCAAAGTATATATTAAGAATGATCTAATTTTTTCATAGTTATAAGTACAAGAGTATTTATACGCATATGTTAGTGTAATCTGCCTCAAAAGGAAAAGACAAAAAAGACATTTCCTAAGAATGCAGTGTACAAGATACAAAAGGGTAAAAATGAATATGCAAGAAAAATAATCATTAGTGCAATAGATTCTGTACATGATATTGTACATGGCGATGTTACATTAGCGAGGTCATTAGAAGATGCAAACAAAAAGTACGGACAGATGGGCTTGTCCAAGCAGGGATGGCTTAGTCAGTCAGGTCTCCCTCTCTTGGCTTCTTAGTAAAGAAGATGCTAAGTAATTAGTCGGCTTAATGCTAGAGAGTAATCATCAACTTAGTATACTATAGAAAAATAGGAGGTCATACGATACGACATGAAAGGTAACTCAGCCTCGGTAGGGGTTGGTTGGAACATAAGGATTCGTTGTACCACCCTTTCTAATCCTCGGGTTCGACTGTAGGTCAAGGTTCTAGTATCCTGATTCCCATCATTCCTTTCAGGTTATTTTGGATTTAGGATCAAATCTGAATGGTGTTTGTTCAGTTCTCCGTCAAGGTGATATGGATTGAGGTCGACAGCGTTGAAGGCATTAGAAACCCCATAGTCCTCGGGTAATTCCAGCCTATAGGCATTGTCATTGATTTTTTGGAGGATTTTGAAAGGTCTTTTCACTCTTGCAAATAATTTGTTCTTTCTCTTGTTCAAGAATCGTTCCTTATTAAGATGTAGCCATACCAAGTCTCCTGGTTGAAATTGTTTGGCCAACTTACCCTTAGTTTTTTCTCACAATCTTTTGATAGCTTGGTCGATGTGCCAAGTGATTTTATCATATATGTGCTGAAGGGATTGTACTCTGGCTATTGCATCAGGGTCCTCTTGTATAGGTATTGGTATAGGGGCGTGGTCAAGGGGCAACTTAGCATTTAATCCATAGACTACGTCAAAGGAAGTTTGCTTAATGGTATTATGTACTGTTCGGTTTTAGGCAAACTCAACCACTGGTAGGCAGACATCTTAATTAACTAAGTTTTTGCCTACTGCAGCTCGAAACAGTGATCCTAAAGTACGATTAACCACTTCTGTTTGGCCATCGTTTGGGGGTGACATGAGGTACTGAAGAGTAATTGGGTTCCTAGCCAATGCCACAAGGTTCTTTAGAAATGGCTTAAGAACTTTGGATCAATGTCGGAGACTGCACTTCTCAGCACGTTATGTATTCACACAATCTCTTGCAAGAAAAGAGAAGTAATAGTCAAAGCATCATTAGTCTTAGTATAAGGCATGGAGTGTGCCATCTTACTGAATCGATCTGTGATGATCATTATAGAATCTTTGCCTTGGGAGGTTCGCATCAGTTCGAGAACAAAGTCCATTCTCAATTCAATCCATGGCCTTGTTGGGATAAGTAGGGACATTGCTTTCCCTTGTACGGCTTAGCACTTGGCCTTCTTATATATGGCATAGCTTTCAACAACTCGGTGCATATCTTTTGTTATAAATCGTGACCAAGAATAGACAAGACCAATTGCTGGATGGGTCCAATCTTGCATAAAGCTCTAAAAAAAGGGTTAATGGGGGAAAGGTATGAAAGAGTGACAAAGACGAATGGAATAGTAAGCAAAAACCTACAAACTATTTTAGAGGATATGACATAATAATGAAACTTTCGAGAACTTACGACACAATTCAATATGATGTACGAATTAGTCCAGTGAGGTTACTCGTTACCTAACCTTACTTGAGGGAAAGGATAGGAGAGATGTCGAGAGTAAACAAGTAGTGTTTATGTAAGGAAGAAAGTACTCTAGTGTATTGAAGGTAATCTCGTAAGTTATAGTTATAAGTACAAGAGTATTTATACCCGTAAGTTAGGGTAACTTACTTAAAAGGGAAAAGACAATAAGGTCATTTCCTAAAGAAGCAATGTAAATGATACAAAAGGGTAAAAATAAATATACAAGGAAAACAATCATTGGTTTGATAGATTCTCCATACGATACTGTAAACGTGGTGATGCTGTATTAGCGAAGTTATTAGGGGATGTAGACAAAAAGTACAGACAGGTGGGCTTGTTCTGACAGGGATGGCTTAGTTAGTATGGATTCTCTATCTCTCGGTTTCTTGACAACGATGACGCCAAGTGATTGGTTGGCTTGGCATTAGAGTAACCATTAACTCGGCATAACATAGAATAATGGGCGGTCATACGGCACGGTATTAAAGGTAACTTGGTAAGGAAGTACTTAGCTTTGATGGAGGTTAGTTAGAACATAAGGATTTGTCATGCCAGCCCTTTTAGTCCTCGGGTTTGGCTATGGGTCGTAGATCTTGTAGCTTGATTCCCATCACTCCATCCGGGTTGTTTTGGATTTGGGATCAAATTTGAATGGTATTCGCTTAGTTCTCCATCAAGGTGATATGGATTGAGGTTAGCAATGTTAAAGGCATCAGAAACCCTAAAGCCCTCAGGAAATTCCAACCTGTAGGTGTTGTTATTGATTTTCTAGAAGATTCTCAAAGGCCCTTCTACTTTTGTAAATAATTTGTTCTTCGTCTTGTTCGGGAACCATACCTTACTAAGGAATAGCCATACAAGGTCTCCCAACTGAAATTGTTTAGTTAACTTACCTTTGGTCCTTTCTCACATTCTTCTGGCATCTTGGTCGATATGTCGAGTGACTTTGTCATAGATGTGTTGAAGAGATTGTGCTCTGGTCGAGGCGTCAGGGTCTTCTTGCACAAGTACTAGTACAGGAGATGGTTAAGAGGTAATTAGACATTGAGTCCATAAACTACTTCAAAGGGAGTTTGCTTAGTAGTATCATGTACGGTTCAGTTATAGGCGAATTCGACCACTAATAGGCAGACATCCCAATCAGCCAAGTTCTTGCCTACCATAACTTGGAGTAGTAACCCTAAAGTATGATTAATAACCTTTGTTTAGTCTTTAGTTTGAGGGTTACATGATGTACCAAAGTAATTTGGTTCCTTACCAACATCATTGGGTTCTCTAGAATTGGCATAAGAACTTGGGGTCTCTGTTGGAGACTATACTCCTCGGCACATTGTGTATTTGTACAATCTCTTATAAAAAAAGAGAAGCAATGGCTGAAGAGTCATTAGTTTCGGTATAAGGAAATAAGTGTGCCATCCTACTGAATCGATATAAGGATGACTATTACAGAATCTTTGCCTTGGGCAGTTTGCGGCAGTCTGAGAACAAAGTCCATACTTAGTTTAGCCTATGCCCTTGTCGGAATAGGTAAGGGATTGCTTTCCCTTATTCAGCTTAGCACTTAGCCTTTTTACACACTGCACAGTTTTCCACAACTTAGTGCACATCACTTTGCATTCTCAGCCAAAAGAATCAGCCATTCAATAGTTCATAAGTCCTCCTCTCTCTAAAGTGTCCGAATAGCCCTCCATTACGGGCTTCGCTTATCAATAAATCCCATAGGGAACAAGTTGGCACACACTGTCTTCCCCTTTGGAACATATAGCCATCCTCCATACAATACTTGTATGCAATTCTCCCATTGATGCATCGCGAAATTATTGACCCAAAGTGTGGATCCCTAGAGTACTGTTCTTTGATACTCATAAAACCAAATAGCTTAGTCTGAAGTTCTGATAAGAGCACATTCCTTTTCAAAAGAGCATCTACAACTATGTTGCTTTTTCTTTACTTGTGCCTTATCACAAAATTGAACCCTTTAAGGAATTCAACCCACTTCGCCTACCACTATGATAACTTGGTTTGACTTTGGAGGTACCTAAGCGATTTATGGTTAGTTTATATGATAAATTCTCTCGATAGTAGGTAATGTTGCCACATTTGCATTGCTCAGATTAGTGCCAAAAGTTCCTTATCATACATAGAGTAGTTTGGCTGTAGTCCATGAAGCTTCTCATTATGGAAGGAAATTGCTTGGTCTTCTTAAATTAGGACATTGCCTATTCTAACACTCGATGCATCGCATTCTAGCACAAAAATTTTGTTGAAGTTAGGTAGTAGTAACATCGGGGTGGAAGTTAATCTTTCTTTTATGTTGGCAATGCTCCTCTCCTCCCTTTCTTCCCATCGGAAGTTAGTGTTCTTCTTTGTTAGCTTGGTAAGTAGCATGATGATGGTGTTAAAGTTTTTGATAAAAATTTGTAAAATGAAGCCAATTTATGGAAATTTCTTATGTCGATATAGGTAGTAGGAGTTAGCTACTCGATAATTGCTTTGATCTTCTCATTATCGACTCGTAAGCTTCCTCTATTGACTATATACCCTAAGAATACCATTTCCTCTAGGCAAAAACAACATTTCTTCAAGTTGCTAAATAGTCTCTTAGTACGAAGGATATCTAAGACTACTCTGAAATATTCACAGTGACTCGACATATTGGTACTGTAGATTAGGATGTCATCAAAGTATACCACGATACGCTTCCTGATGAGATGTCACAATATATGGTTCATAAGTCTCATGAAAGTGCTCGGAGTATTGGACAAGCTAAAGGGCATGAGCATCTACTCATAAAGTCCATGTCAAGTCTTGAATGCAGTCTTCCACTTATCTCTTGACCTCATGTGGATTTGATGGCAATCTTGTTGAAAATCTTGACTCTACTTAATTCATCCAACATGTCTTCTAGCCTCGAGATCAGATACCTATATTTGATTGTGACTTTTTTCATGGCTCGACTGTTAACATACATCCGCTAGGTTCTATCCTTCTTCGGTACTAGAAGTGCAAGCATGGCACAAGAGTTGAGACTCTCTCTCACATAACCTCTCTCCAATAACTCATTGACTTGACATTGGAGTTTAGAAGCCTACTCGGGAGTCATTTGATAAGCTGGCTTATTCGACAATATAGCGCCGAGTACTAAGTCAATATAGTGCTCTACGCTTTGAGTTGGGGGCAACCCCTTAGGTAACTATTTTGGGAATAGGTTGACATAGTCATCTAGCAACCCCTTGATTTCCTAGTGAAGCTTACTCCGTTCCTTCATTTCCAATAGTTGCTTGACCAACAACAGGGTCGGCTCATTAGCTTTGATGGCTTCTTGTGGCTTTACTTTACTCATTACTAGAGCTTTCTTCAATCCACAAGCGAGTTTCATCAGTAGCTTATGAACTTCTCTAGGTAGCATTAGATTCAGCATAATCTTCCGATCGTCCTTTTCCAAGATATACCTATTTTCTGTAGCCGTCATGTATAACTCTCTCGTTAAACAACCACGGCTTATCCAGTAACATGTGGGAAGTGTACATAGGTAGCACCTCGTAAAGGACCTAATTAAAGTAATTCCCTATAGTGATCAACAGCAGTATTTGTTGAGTGTTATGCAATGTACCTTTTTCACTCAACTAGTGCAACTTATGTAGCCTAGGATGTGCCACAGTCGGCAGCTTCAATTTTGAAACAAGATCAATTGATGCCACATTGGTGCAACTTCCACTTTCTACAATGAGAGCATACATTCGACCATTCACCTTGCAAGTGGTATGAAACAAATTCTCTCTCTACTCTTCCTCTCGTGAGGGTTCCACACTCATAGTGCACCAACAACCATGAGTAACTAGTTTAAGTTCTTAGGAAACACATCCTCTTCAATCATTTCTTTCACAGCATTTTCTTTCTCAGTAGGAACCTCCTCCCCCTCGAGTTCCTCATCTGTACTCTCTACTTCTAACTTTGGAATGTCTCCCTTAATAACCATCGTCCTTTGGTTTTGGGTACTAAGCAACCATATGTTTGAACCCTTGACACTTGAAGCACTTGATCTGGTTGGTCTTCCTACCAAACCCTTGCCCCTTCTCATATATTCGAGTAAGCATAACATTTTTAGGGAAACCTTTCTACTTGGCTCTGACATCAACTCTTCTACTTAGCTCAACACTAGACTAAGCTCGGTGACTGGCATGTCTTGGTCGGCTAGTCAGCATTCTGGTAATTGTTTGGCTCCTTCTTTGCCTTTCCACTCGCTAGGTAATCCTAACAGCCTCGTCCATTGTGTCAAATTGATGAAGCTCCATAATGTCTTAGATGTCTTCTCTCAATCCAGTAATAAACCTTGAGATTGTTCGGGCTGGTAGTTCCTCCACTTTGCATCTTATCATAAGCATTTGGAATTCTTGAACATATTCATCAACAGTTTAGCCTCCTTGTCTCAGCTCTTGAAGCTGAGTGAAAGTATCTTAGAGATACGTTTTCGGTATGAATCTATTTCTAAGCACTCTCTTCATCTGGGGCCAGGTGTTAATCTTTCGGTACCCCTCTTTTTTTCTCATGGCTTGAAAATTCTTTCACCACATGGTGGCATATTCGAAGAATTCAACAGCAGTAGTCTTTACTTTCTTATAATCCTCATATTAATAGTAATCAAATATACACTCCACCTTCTCTTCCCATTCCAAATACTCATCAGCATTCCCCAATCTATTGAAACTCGGAGTCCGAAGCTTCACATGGTTAGATTGATAAGGATCAAATCTCTGATACAAAGATGATAAGGAATCAAAGGATTGATCTAAAAAGAAACGGTAGCAGATCTTGAATGAATAGGAATGGGTATTCAATCAAAAATTGGTACGAGGAATAGGAAGGTTTTTAAGGGTGAATGTAAATGGATATAACTCACCAAGACATGAACACAATTAGGGGAATGAGCTCGAAATAGAGTTCAATATGACTTATGAATACTAAATGTTGCTCAGAGTTTCAAATGAAGGTTAGATGTAACTCACTAATTGATTCAAACAAGTGGGTTCACCATAATCTAAGAACAAGATTGATACGAACGCGAGGACGATTAAAGAGTATGATCAACACTCGATAATCCATCAAATGCTAACTCAAGTATAGCCTTGCTTGAAAGAGGAAAGTTTCACTCTTTGAATTTATTTCTGTATATCTATCTGTCTATATGTATTTATATAAATGTTACTATTTACGGTAAGTCCTAAACCTTAGTGGTAAATTTGTAAATAATGTATAAGGCCTTAAGCCCTAAAGAATTAGGCCATAAATAAAATGAAGGAAAACATATACAAGAATACAAAATTATATGTTTTATAGGACTTGGCAAGTAATCACTTGGCATGAAGTTACTCGGCATGTGTTAGGAGAAGTAGTATTTGAACTAAATGGGGTCGGTAGTTAGATGTTCGGGTCTGAGAAGGGGTCCCTGACATCTCACATGTCTTACCTAAGACATTAGAGAGGTCAACCCATAATTGTCGAGTCATAGAATCAGTTGGCACGAGTTTCTCTTTGATGTGCCGAGTGGTTCTTTGGTTTCAATTACTCGGCTATATGATCTCTAGGCACTTCAATTGACGATAGACCTGATGCTGAGTATTCATCTTCCTTTCTCTCATCCTTTTAGTTACAATTCAGTCTTGGTAAGCATTGATAGGCCTCGGCTTAGATGTGGTTGGAGGTTGATTCCCATCATTATTGCGGGTTTGAAAGGAAGTCGTCCTCAATGTTAAGTGTTGAGTACCGGCTGGAATGCCGAATATGCTTCTCTTCCCTTTTCTCTTCACCATGGCTGCCAAGTATCTCTCGATTTCCACAACTCTTATCAGGGTCAAGCAATAACTCTTCCCATCCTTCCAAACAGTATAAGTGTTGAGGAAACCATCATGGATCACTTTTAGATAATACTCCCAAGGTTGGCTAAGAAGTAAATTCACGGCATTCATAGGGACCACATAAAACTCAATCTTGTCTTTGTACTGTCATGCCTTGAATGCAATCCGGGAGCGCTTATGTACATGGACCATACCCTTGTCATTAAGCCTACCAAGCCCTATTTCTATTTCCTTAGTTTAACCTATATTAAGATATTAAACCTGGCTAACTTAATATAAATTACTCGACATTAAACTTATGGAAATACTTTTCTAAAAAAAAACTTTAAAAATCGGAGTCGCCAACTAGTTGAACCGGTAAAATGAAAATAGGGTTTGTTTTTTGATCGAAAACCCTAATTTGACCACAAATCTGTGGATATTCTAAAAGATTTTGATTTTTAGAAAATTAAATAAAAAAAAAACCAAGTTCATGGGCTAACATATTAAGACTAAGTCAACATATAAAAATTAAAGAAAAATTGATGGGCTTTTATTTTTATAATTTTCTAATAAGGCTAAAAATATACCTAAATAAGCAAAAGATAATTAAAGTAATTTATTTATTTATTTTTTATTATGAATTTGTAAGAAAAGGGAAAGTTTTTATTTTTTATTTTTTTTTTGTGATTGCCCCGAAGCTGCCTACACACCCGCTAGTCAGGATCAAACAGAACAGACTATAGTTTTGTTTGTAAAATTTTTAGTGAGTAAGTTATTTTTACTTCAAAAATTGAACCAGGATTATGTTTATTTATCAATTTATTATTTTTTATTTTTTTTAAAAAAAAACCTAATTTTCCTAAATTAGGGAAAACCTTAACTAACTAAATCTTTATGAAAATATCGGTTAATATTTTCTTTATTTTTTTACTTTTTAAAACCACTACGTATCAAAAATATCTTTTCTAAATCTTAATTATAAAATACGTTAAAGATATAGTTGGATACGTATCTCCATATGTATCTTTTCTAACTAATTCAAGATATGTATCTTAATACATATTTTTCTAAATTTGAAGTACATGATACCTATCTTAATACATATTTTATCGAAATCATAATTACAAGATACGTTCATTTTTCAAAAAACACGATTTTACTAAAAACTAAATTTCATTAAAATTATCTAAAAAATATCATGCAATAATAATAATAATAAAACCATGTACTAAAATATAAAATAGGTTAGTAAAATAATTGAATTAAACTAATAAAGCAAATAATTAATAATAATAATAATGATTTTTATCTATGCGTCAAATCGCTCATGATCGTTGTATTTGTGTTTGTTGGTGTATTCTGTCCATGCACATACAGGTGATGGAACATAGTTTCTTGTAATTGTTGGTTTGGTTGCTATCTCATTGTGGCTATCAAGGGAATCGGCAAACTTTAGTTCTAGGTGATGTGGTTGGTTGTATGGAATTTGTTTGGCAGTGTTCAGGAGCACGTATGGCGTAGTAATGTGAATTCGTATAGGCAAACAACTTTAGTGATTGGCTGCTATATGAATCTTGACTCTAGTATATATAGCAAGGGACGGTGCTCATCGGTGTCAATAGGTAGAGTATTCTTCTGTTTGCGTAGTGTTGTGCCGTTAAGGCGTGTGCAGCGATCAAGGATTGATTAGTGATGAGAATTGCTAGACATCGTTGTTCGGACGGTTGCTTAGGGATGTTGTGTCAGCATCTAGAAGTTGGATTATGAGCTTCGTCGATTAGATTGCGGCATTAGGGGATTGGTGAAAGTGGGATAAGTGCTTGTGTTGGACGAGGAGATGCGGTCAGAGTTCGAATTCTCGTAGTGTGGGTCAGTGGGCACTTGGTCAGATTCTTGTTCAGCATTAACATGTGTTTGGCTTATGGCAGCGAGGATTGATTAATGGAGTTTAGATTTGTGAAATTTGGCTGCATAGATTATGAATTGAAATTGTGTGAAGGGGATCATCGATTATGGATTGAAGACGGCTTCGGATTGGATGGCGAGGAGTGAATGTTGGCTTTGTGGATAGAAATTTCGTAAATTTAGATTGAAGTTGTCAAAACTTCATAAATGGTAGAAATCAGATGTTAGGGTTTTGAGTATGGAATTGGAAATTTCGAATCAGAAATTTGGCTTTGTGGGGAAGATGAAAATAATTAAAATGCCCTTGGTCAATTCATCGATGCAATATTTATAAACCCTTAATCATATCTTCCATATTATTTCGATTCTTCACAGATTTAACTTAACCTCTATGAACCTTACTTAATCCGGGCTTTTTCTTTCCAGGCCCGATCTAATCTAATTAAATATAGCCCAATAACTTATCTAATAAATCCTAAGTCTTTTCTGACCCAATATAAATTAGATAAAATTCTATTTTAAATCGGACTGGGCCAAAATTATCTTAATAAAACCCAACTCTTTAACGACTTAAAATTTGTTGAATTAATTATACTCCATTATCTAATTTGATATTAAACAATCTATTGCAACTTGGTTGAACATGACTTGACTCGATATGATTCGACTTGTCTCGATTTGTTATGATATAACTCTATACAGTGCAACATAACTCTATACAATACGATACGATTCAATATGATATGACTCGACTCTCTCCTTTTTATTTTTTTTTTATGTTTTATTTTTATTTTTATTTTTCTGTTTATTTATTAACCTGGCTCAATTAACGAAAAATGAAAAAAATGGTAAAAATGAGGTGTTTACAATTACCCCTCTTTATAGTAAAGTTCGATTAGAACTTTGCTACAAAGACAAAAGAAATGCCCATTTTTGCCAGACCCAACTTAGAAAATCTGAAGAAGATAGATCTTTTCGAGATTCCACAATTGTTTTGGTTTAGTGGATAATTTGAAGATGGTAGATATCTTTAAGATCTCTCTTAGATGCATGATTTGAAGAGGATAAATCTCTTTAAGATTTGTTTGACTTGTGATCTGAAGAGGATAGATCTCTTTGAAACTTGAAAAACAGATTTTACTTTAGTGATCCAAAGATGATAGATCTCTTCAAATTTCTTGCTTTGTTTTGGTTAGTGGATGATCTTAAAAGGATAGATCTCTTCGAGATTCTTGAAAACTTTGTTTCAGTTTATGAATGATTCGAAGAGAATAGATCTCTTTGAGATTGGTTTTTCTTTGGTTTTAATGACTAATCTGAAGAGAATAGATCTCTCCAAGATTTCAAAAACTAGTTTCCGTTTGGGTGAATAATTCAAAGAGGAAAGATCTCTTCGAGATTCTTGAAAAACGTTGTTGAACAATTCAAAAAGGATAGATCTCTTCTAGATCTCTTCTTGATTTTTTGAACAATCTAAAGAGGATAAATTTCTTCGAGATTCATTCTGACTAATTCGAAGAGGATAGATCTCTTTAAGATTTCTCTTTGTTTAATCTAAAGAAGATAGATCTCTGAAGATTTCACTTGGTTGATTCGAAGAGGATAGATCTCTTCAAGATTTGTTTTGGTTAATCTAAAGAGGATAGATCGCATCGAGATTTAATTTGGTTTGGTTGATTGGAAGAGGATAGATCTCTTCAAAACTTATTTCACTTTGGTGACTTGAAGAGGATAGATCTCTTTGAGATTCATTTTGACTTTAATGACTATTCAGAAGATGATAGATCTCTTTCAGGATCAATTGCTCGAAAGGATAGATCTTTTAAAAACAAGATAAGATGACATGAGACAATGTGTAACAACCCTAAGAGGGGCCTAGTAGTATTGCTTAAAATTTCCATATCACGTGTGTACACATGATAAGAAAATCCCCTTGCAAGTTAGAGATTACAAGACTCTAAATAGTTATTTGCTAGAGTCTTCAATTTTAGTTCATTGACTCATTATATAATATAAATAATTATGGATATCCATTTTTCCATAGTTCCTCAGAACCATAGAGAATCAGTATCCCCTACCAAAATAGTGAAATAAGATGGCAATTCCAGAAAATTCTAAACTTACTAAAGATACTAAACTTAATTGAGACATTAGTCGTTTTTCGAAGCATTTTGAATTTACTACACAAGCTTTTTATTATATTGATTCAGTGGTAGCACTCTGTACTCAATTTTCATCCCATTCCCAACTATCGATCAACCTGCAAGGAAAAGAACTGTTGGGGTATAAGCTTACGTTTAGTGAGATAATTACCCTCATAAATACCGCTTAACAGAAATTTATTAGATGCATAATCATATGAATGCATGAACAATCAGTATGCCATACAACGCATGCAGTAACCTAGTAACTACATATGACTCAGAATTATGCCCCCTGTAGTCAAGGTTGGGGATACCAAAACCAGGGTTTTAGACCTTAGGTTTTAATTCATTAGCACTATTGTGCTTAAGTCAAAACAAAACTATGTATATATATACATATATATACTTTCATTACCGAATAGTAAATCATATTTTCAAAATCCCACGTCTAGCGGTATGGTGGCCTCCGCAATCCACAAATACGTGCCATAAGCAGAAACCACAAGACTAGGCCCCTCGCTGATGGTTAATGTCTCCTAGTGCTTAGTAAGCCTATCAGCTTAGGATAGAGACTCAATAAAAATGATGACATAGCTAGTGCCTAATCTTGCAGGAGGTACATCCTCCTGTGAGTCCCTTCCCATCTTCTGCATGAAGCGGTAGTCAGTGTTATCCGTATGCAATATGGGGAATGCATGATTTATTTTGATTTCTTAATCGTATAAGTGATTAACTCGATTTTTATGGTGATTAGACAATTTCATTCTAAGCAATTTGCATGTATATATTAGTACATACAATTCCCATTATTATATATAATTAACAAGTTATCGCATTCATCCATAAATTCATACACATGCGTTTTCCATATCCTACAAGCATCCAAATTTATATATATAAGTTTAGGTGCATTTATTCTATAAGCAAAATCAAGTAAAGAGTTATCGAGAATTTACTTACTCAACCATGTGGATCAATCAAAATAATTTGGGATAGGTCGTATCCCCAACGTTAGGTTTCCTAGACATCACAAATATGATACTATAAGGATTTGAAAAAAAACCCAGAAAACTAAGCTAAAACCCTTTAAGTTATACTTTTGACTTGGTTTCATAATTTTTCTTGGTTTTACTTAAAAGCTCAATCGCGTATAACTTTCTCGTTTTAAATCCGATTTTTATGATCTTATAATCAATCTTCATTGTTTTCAAGTGTACTTTAATGTGATGAGGTTATATTTTCGTGATGAGGCATGCAAAACTGCCCATGGGCTAGAACAGTAGTGATCCTCATATTTTGGAGTACTTTTAAGCCTTGTTTGGTAAATGGGCTTTTTGATAACATGAGAAATCCTTTGAGCTTGGTCTTAAGATTTTATCCTAAGCTCAAAAGACTCCTTAAGATCAGATTTACAACTTTGATTTATACTTCTAACGCTAACAACCACTTCATGGGCTCTTTAGTAGCCTTTAGTTGTCAAATTGGCTTATTTTTTGTTCAAACTAAAGTTAGTGACTTTGTTGGGCCTATGGAGTCTTAGGTGGATTTCTTGTGAGCTTCAAAACAACCTCTCTTAATATTTTAAAGTTCTGGTCAGAATTTTAATGAAGGCCTAACTTAGAGTTCTAGGCTTGTTTTGAGAGTTTTAGGTTTTGTATACTTACTATACTTGCTTTAGTTGATCTTTTCACTTTGTTCACTTACTTTTATCATATTTTTAAGTGTCTTTTACCCATGTTCCAGATCTGGTCGTGATGATTCCAAGGGGTTCTCACTTGATTTTTCAACTTGTTTCATCATTTTCTTAAGTTTAGGTGTTAGATCATGCACTTAGACTACTTGTATCCAAATCTTAACTTAACCTTTCTTCCATTAGATGATTCTTTTCACACAAAGAAATAGAAGATCTTACACTTAATTCAACTTCCATATCATAGTTTATGTGATACAAAGTTGGTTTTTTCATAAAACTTCATGTGATAAATTTTTCCTTAACTTAAGTTTAAATTTGAGCATGTTTAACTTAATGGAAATAAAATCAAAATCCAAATGAATTTTGAATCCCCACGTCTAGCATGCTTATCTTTCATTCAAGTTCTTGTTTCAAGATTTTTCTCAACTAACAATCTTCCTTTCAAAATGTTAATAAGTATTTTTACAAAATACCAACTTTATATGCTCATGTTTCAACTTCATGTAAGGTTTTCATGAGTTTGTTTCTTAGAATGGCCTTTGGTGTCATAACAACTTAAAATCATACTCATATATTCAAGAAATAAAAATCTCCCAACCCACTAATCACAAGAAACACTTACTCGTCCTTAAAGCAAAATATGGTGGTTGTGTACAAAGGTTCCACTTAAGCTCTTAACTTTGCTTCCTCCTTTTGCAACCTTTTGGAAACCCGAGTTGTTTAATCCTTTGGAGTGGGGTTTGTGGAAGGTTTTAATGGTTGTAAAAGAGCTTAGATGTTGGAAGGAAATGATACAAGAAAAAGAAATGGGAGTGTCGTGAGTTGGACTTAGAAGTGGTAGCCAAACGGAGGATTTTTGTGGGGTTAAGTTCCTTCTTTTGATTTGTGTTTAAAGTTAGAGAAAAGGAAGTGAAAATGGGAGTGAAAGAGGGAGAGAGTGATAGATTTGTGAATGTTAGAAAAAGTATGTGCAAGAAACTTTAATTGATTGTCTTGTAGTTTACACAAAAGTCAACAATTACAACTATTGATGATGTAAGTATTAAGGAGTGAGTAGTAGTATGTAAGAGAAAGTGACTGATGGTTGAAAGATAAGAGTATGGCCCCCATTTTCTGCTTGTCCAAATCTACCATTTAGTGTCCTTTGGGGTCATGGAATGGTCTTGTCTCATTTAATGAAGTTAAGCAAGTGAAATCTTGTTAAAAATTGTCCATATGTAGTATAAGTAAAGGGGCGATAAGGAAAATGTATTATCATTAGATTTTGATAAGTTATCAATTGATAAATGATTCCAACTCTCAATTGATAAGTTATCTAAGGTGATTGGTTGGTCTACTTATTAATGTGTAAGGCTTAGACATGAAGAGAAGGGCATGGTCTTATAAGAAATTGTTTTAGGATTTCCAACTTGCATTGTTTTATACTTTATGATTCGATTCCTATAAAATTGTGAAATTTTCTAAAGTTGAATGAAATTATTCAAATTAAATTATCTATTAGTCACTTAGGGTCAAAATTCCCTAATTGTTCTTAGGGTTTAGGGTTTTAAGTGACTTTAGAGCTCGTAGTGCTTTAAGCTCAGGTTTTCTCGATAATTGGTTTTTGAATTGGAAAAATTTAATTTGTTTCTAAATATAAACTTAAGTTCTCAGTTTCGTTGGTCCTTGGGAATGTTTGGATAGTACTTTTAATTGAATCATGGGCCCACTAAAAGTAGGGTTTATATTTATCAATTGATAAGTCATTTAGGATGATTGGTTGGTTTACTTATTTATGTGTACAAATCTTATGCATAAAGATAAGGAGATTGTCTTATGTGAAATTCTTTTGGAGTTTGTCTCTTAAATTGATTTGTAAGTTATGATTTAATTCTTATAAAATTATGAAAATATCTAGAGTTGAATAAAATTATTCAAATTAAATTCTTAATTAGCCACTTAGGGTTACAAGTCCTTAATTGTTTTAGGGTTTTGGGTTTAGTGTCTATGGTTCTCGTATTGGAGTTTTATTGATAATTGGGTTTTGAATTAGAAAATTAAATTCATTTTTAAATGTAAACTTAAATTCTTAGCTTATTTTATCCTTGGGAATATTTAGGAAGTGTTCTTAGTTGAATCACAAGTCCGCTAAAAAGTAGGGTTTATAACTTACCTGTATATAACATAGCTTATAAGTAAAAATAAGGGAATTGTCTTATATGAAATTCTTTTAGGGTTTGGTTCTCAAATTAATTTGTAGGTTGTGATTTGCTTCTGAAGAAATTTTAGAGTTTTCTAGAGTTGAATAAAATTCATTGAAATTATATTTTAAATTATTAGGCTATAAGTCTCTGATTATCCCAAGGTTTAGGATTCGAGTGAGTTTATGTGTCTTTTGGAGTTTGAGTGAGATTATATATGTTTAAAGGTTTTTCACCAACTCGAGAATAACTTACTTACACTTAGGAGCTTAAGGATCAATTGGTTTAATTATTTAGGAATACCGCTTTATTATGCAACACATACATATATATATATATATATCATATGATAGATTAAGACAAGAGAAGGAAATTACTTAATAATATATTTGTATACATACGTAAAATATATTTATATATTGTGGGGCTACTTATTTATATAAGTAAAATAATTTTTGTAAATTTATTAATTTATTCCTTCAACTAGCTTAATTTTATTATTTATTATTACTTGAAATAATCCTTGATTCGTTTGTTATTAGTTGTATATGATCTCACAAAATTATTGATAATTTTATTGATTTATGGCTTTTCAAGCATTAAGATAATTTTATAGAGTTTTTTAAAAATTTTTATGATTAGATTTTTACGGTTTTTGTTAAGTTTAGGTTTATATTTTTAAAAGTATACATATGTAGGGATTGAGGTTTTCTTACATGATTAGGGTTTTCAAATCGTATAATAATGTCTTTCAAGTTTGTTTTAAGTTCCGAGTTTAAAATTTTAGTCGGTTTTCAATTTATGTGGTTTTGTTGACTTTAGAAAATATCTATAATACTCGAGTCCGACACTATGTTTAAAAGGTTAAATTTACAGAGTCTACGCAATGCTCTCATGAGCAGGCGATCTTTTAAATGACTGGACAACGCTCCTTTGAGCAAGCAATCGAAACAATCCTGCAAAGAATAGATAGGATAGCACACCTATGAGCAAGCAGTCCTAAAAAAGACTAGGATAGCGCTCCTTTAAGTGGGCGATCTAACTAAGGAATAGGTAGGACATCGCTCCTTTGAGTAATATGTCGTTTTGTTGACTTAGGAAAATATCTACAATACTCGAGTCCGACACCATATTTAAAGTTTAAATTTACAGAGTCTGCGCAATGCTCTTACGAGTAGGGGATCTTTTAAATGACTGGACAACGCTCCTTTGGGCAAGCGATCCAAACAATCCTACAAGGAATAGATAGGATAGCACTCCTATGAGCAAGCAATCCTAAAAAAGACTAAGATAGCGCTCCTTTGAGTAAGCGATCTAACTAAGGAATACGTAGGATATTGCTCCTTTGAGCAAGTGATTCTAGCAAAAGACTAGATAGGATAGTGCTACTATGATCAAGCAATCCAAGAAGTAAGAAAACTTTCATGAGTTTTAACAAATTGATCTATGACTTGAGTTTTAGGGATTTTGATGATTCCTTGAAAATTTTTTCTTTTTTCTCTTTTTTCAAAAAAAAAAACACTCTTTGATAGAAAATTTTACTACTAATAAGTAAGAAAGTCTCTAAAACTCTTAAAGATCACCAATAAGAGGTTGGCTTGCCCTTTGCTCGTTGATTACTCATTCTTTCAATTTCGTTTCTTGAAGCGTATTTCATGATCTCTGAATTTTTTAGAAGCTCTGATTTCCTACTTGTAATAGCACTTAACTCTTGAGTTTTCCACTAAGGGGATAGATATTGTTACTTGAAATGTTTAGTCAAATTGGACTTCTTTACACACTCATAGGTCTATTTTTACTCTCAGCATCAATTCTAAAAAATTGTAGCCTATCTTGTAAGTAGTATAGTCTGGTCAATCAATAGGTCTTTTCTAGGTTTGCAATGTAAGGCTTTTGGTCAATGGTTTAAGCAAATGTATATCAATGTACTTAGCTAATTTTGAAAGAAATTATATACAATTTGTTTTGGGTTTGCAAGCCAAGAACCTAAGAGAAGCTAAACATGGGCTTACCCTAGTTTCATGAGCAAATTTTCGCTTAAGATAAGTCTATTTCTTTAGTCAAAAGAGTTTTAGAAAGGTAAGTATAGTGAGTAGGATTATACAGTAGCGGCTTTGCTTTTGGGCTTAGGAATTTAAAGTGTTTGGCCATGAATATCCTTTATAGATTCGAACTTTTGGTAATTTGACTCTTCTTTGAAGGTAATAACTTCGCTCATTTTCCCTTTTTTTTTTCTTTCTCTTTTTTTCTTTTTTGGCTTTTTTCTTTACTTTTATTCTTCTTCTTCTTCTTCTTCTTCTTTTTTGTCAAGGTGGTCACCTTCCATTGTTGAGTTTTCACTTAATAGGATTTGAAGCACCAAAAGGTAAGTCCAAGGTATATGGGCATGGGAGAAGTGTATATGGCTTTGAAATGTTTAGGAAAGAATCTATGGACTTGATGTTTGAATAAGTGTATGGGCCTAAGTGAGGTATATATGGTTTGAAGCTCTTCTTTATTCTACAGAAATGGAATTATCTATGACAATATTTGCTCATTAATTGGCACAACTAAGGCAAGCGTAAGTTAGTTTGCACCTTTTCTTCAAATTAATGACCTTAACCTCTTGATTGCCTCAATGTGGGTGGTTCTTAGTAGGGCTAGTTTTAAGAAAATTCTCCTAAAGGTTCAAATGGGTTTATAAGGGATAATCGTGTTTAAGGATAATGAAATGAACGCCTAATATCATTTTGATACATGTACCAAGTTTAAGATGGACCTTTTTTAAGGAATGAGCCCAATATTCACCTTGATCACACTCAACTCTCATGTATGTCTATGGTTAGTGTCTAGGACATGCTTGGGGTAATAAATTCCTATTTACATAAGGATGTAGCAAGTGATTCGAGCAAAAGACTAAATAGGATAGTACTCTTATGAGCAAGCAACCCAAGAAGTAAGAAAACTTTCATGAGTTTTAACAAAATGATCTATGACTTGAGTTTTAGGGATTTTGATGATTCCTTGAAAATTTTTTCTTTTTTCTCTTTTTTTTTTAAAAAAAAAACACTCTTTGATAGAAAATTGTACTGCTAATAAGTAAGAAAGTCTCCAAAACTCTTAAAGATCACCAATAAGAGGTTGGCTTGCCCTTTGCTCGTTGATCACTCATTCTTTCAATTTCGTTTCTTGAAGCGTATTTCATGATCTCTGAATTTTTTAGAAGCTCTGATTTCCTACTTGTAATAGCACTTAACTCTTGAGTTTTCCATTAAGGGGATAGATATCGTTACTTGAAATGTTTAGTCAAATTGGACTTCTTTGCACGCTCATAGGTCTATTTTTACTCTCAGCATTAATTCCAAAAAATTGTAACCTATCTTGTAAGTAGTATAGTCTGGTCAATCAATAGGTCTTTTCTAGGTTTGTAATGTAAGGCTTTTGGTCAATGGTTTAAGCAAATGTATATCAATGTACTTAGCTAATTTTGAAAGAAATTATATACAATCTGTTCTGGGTTTACAAGCTAAGAACCTAAGAGAATCTAAACATGGGCTTGCCCTAGTTTCATGAGCAATTTTTCGCTTAAGATAAGTCTATTTCTTTGATCAAAAGAGTTTTAGTAAGGTAAGTATAGTGAGTGGGATTATACAGTAACGGCTTTTCTTTTGGGCCTAGGAATTTAAAGTGTTTGGCCATGAATATCTTTTATAGATTCGAACTTTTGGTAATTTGGCTCTTCTTTGAAGGTGATCACTTTGCTCATTTTCCCTTTTTTTTTCTTTCTCTTTTTTTCTTTTTTTTTTCTTTTTTCTTTACTTTTATTCTTCTTCTTCTTCTTTTTTTTTTTTTTTTGGTCAAGGTGGTCACCTTTCATTGTTGAGTTTTCACTTAATAGGATTTGAAGCACCAAAAGGTAAGTCCAAGGTATATGGGCATGGGAGAAGTGTATATGGCTTTGAAATGTTTAGGAAAGAATCTATGGACTTGATGTCTGAATAAGTGTATAGGCCTAAGTGAGGTATATATGGTTTGAAGCTCTTCTTTATTCTACAGAAATGGAATTATCTATGACAATATTTGCTCATTAATTGGCACAACTAAGGCAAGCGTAAGTTAGTTTGCACCTTTTCTTCAAATTAATGACCTTAACCTCTTGATTGCCTCAATGTGGGTGGTTCTTGGTAGGGCTAATTTTAAGAAAATTCTCCTAAAGGTTCAAATGGGTTTATAAGGGATAATCGTGTTTAAGGATAATGAAATGAATGCCTAATATCATTTTGATACATGTACCAAGTTTAAGATGGACCTTTTTTAAGGAATGAGCCTAATATTCACCTTAATCACACTCAACTCTCATGTATGTCTATGGTTAGTGTCTAGGACATGGGTTACCTCTTTTCATCTTAAACTTTTCAAGTAATGTGTTATCGTTCCCTTAGGTAGAAAGTTTTAATTTTTGAGTTTACATTTTCTTTATCCATTTTCACTTATTTGAAATGCCCCTATTTGAATTGAGTTAGCTTCATAGCATATAAAGACTAAAATATACATGAAAACTGCTTTATTCAATAACTCGTATCTATTATAAGCTCTAAAATGAAAGATTATTTAGGAACTAAAATTCTGTTTTACTTCTTGCCCCCTATTTCAATCACTCTTTGGCCCATTCAATTGAATTGATTACTCGGAGGTATACCTAATTGCTTCAAATGGCGAGCCACCTTGTTAGATGATAGTACTAGATCTTTAATGCCTAATACTAGAGGTTGCCTATTTGATGGTTCTTCAGAACTTAGGGAAAGAACGCCACTACTAATCGATCCATCAATCTCTAGAAAACTTGGTTGGATTATCTTGGCATCCATCAAATCTTCCACCTTATGCTTCAATCTCCAACAATCTTTTGTGGTATGCCCTATTTGGCTTACATGATAGTCACACCATTTGTTGGGGTCATAATCCTTCGGCTTACAAATCTTTGTTAGGTTTTCGCATGTCAGTAGTCTTATGTCTCTCAATTGCTTAAACATTCGGGCCATTAGAATCTTGAATTGCATAAATTACCTCCTCTTATTGTAGACAACCTTGTTTTGATTATGGGCTTTCTTAATTGGCACATTCACTTCTGATTTCTCTTTCATTGAATTTTTTCCATGCTTGGGGAATAACTTCCTATTTACATCAAGATGTAGCTTTCTAAGCTGCTTGAGCACATAACCTATTGCTATTTCTGTGCTAGTAAGCCTTTCTTCTAACTTTGGTAACTTTTCTTCTAAGGTTGCAACCCTTTCTTCTAGAACCTGGCAGTAATATACCCCTAGGCTTGTATCATGTTAATAGTAGGCTCTATATAGAATTTAGGCTTTGGATCCCCAATGAAGTTCAATTGGATTAAATTTTCATCAATCAGACTAATTTTTCATTAATTAAATCTTGAACTTTATTCTTCAACTCCCAACAATGGTCAATAGCATGTCTTTGTTGACCCATGTGGTACTCATATTGTGCATTGGGATCATATTTCCAAGGTTTATACCCTGGTGTTAGAGTCTTAGGATGTAGTAAACCCTCTTCTTTTAGGCGGTGATAGACTTGAGATATAGGAATTGGGATATTAGTGAACCTCTTTTTAGGTGATTTCTGGCTTAGCTTATTTTCCTTGAGATCTAGACTAATGCTTAGGCCACTAGGCTTGCGTATCATTAGATAGGATATTGTAGTGTTCACAATGACCTCTGAATCCAGTGGGGTTAATCCCTTCACCTATCAGTCTCCCCATTCTAAAGCATCTTCAATGTGACTACTAGCTGCAACTACATTTGCAAACGTAAAAGCAATATGGCCTAAGAGGTGATTATAATAACGTTCACCTATTGTGCGTATGAATATGTTGATCAATTCATTTTCTGGCAATTGTACTGTAGCTTGAGCGGTTGTAGATCTTCACCTCTAGGCATACTCTTTAGAGGACTTGATCAACTTTATTTTCATGTTATTCAAATTCATCAGGGATGAGGCCACTTCTTCATTGAACTTGTATTGTTGATAAAGGCTTGAGCTAGCTTATCCCAAATATCAAGCCTAACTAAGTCTTATTGGACATACCAAATCAACATTGACCCAATTAGGCTATCTTGGAAAGTTTGAATCATCAACTGCTCATGTTTAGAGAATTGGGCCATCTTGCGAACATAAAGCCTAAGGTGAAGTTTAGGACAACTTGTTCCATCATACTTTTCAAAATTTGGTTCCTTAAACTTCTTGGGTAACTCATGGTCGTCAAAAGCACAAACATTGCTTAAGCCTAGATCACTTTGCACATCATGATCCTTGAGAACTCCCATTTTCTTTTCAATTTTCTAGAAGATTTCTTCTTCCATCTTCATCAACTTCTGTACCAATTCCTTCCCTAAGCCTTTGCTACTATTGTTGAGCTCATGAACCGACAACATCTTCAAACTTGTCTATCTTAGATGGTATGTCAATAGGCTCTTGGGCTTAGGTATAAGCCATGGTCTTGACTTGCTTTGAATGTTTTCCCATAACCCCTTTGGTTGTAGTTATTCTATGATCAAAAGCTTTAGACATTTTGTTTTTTAAAATGAGTGATTATGGGCTTCAAGATGGGCCAAATTATTTAAAAAGCAATCTTTCAAAACCTGTAAGAATCCCTTCTTATTAGCAACACTGCATTCCTTAATATTGACACTAATGAATCTAAAAAGATTAGAAATATTGGGATTAACAATTGAGAACGTAAGATAACAATTATCTTATAAGGGCAATATATAAAAATGAAAATTATTTTACAATGAGAGACTCATTAAGGATGACGACTCATAAAAAAAACTCTATTAGGAGCGTGACAACTTAATGGATGAATACGAAGAACGAGAACCTAGGCATTTACAAGATTGATGACTTTGAGATGGGAAATAATTTACATTGGGAATCTAATAGTTAAATCCTTTTTTTGTCTTTTTGCTTTTTTTTTTGTTAGTTCCTAACAGTATACTACATGTGGCGCATTGCAATCGAAATCAACTAAGTAAAAGAAATTATCATAGAATTGGTTTTTTATCATGAAATATCTTTAGAAATTTCCTCTTTTAAAAAAAATTGTTGGAAAACGATAGTTCCATAATAATTTTTATCATATTTAACTTCCATAATTACATGCCAAAAAAAAATTTATAAGTTAATACTGAAGTTTTTTCTTTTTTTTTTTTATAGCATTAGCATATTATGGTATATGGGGGAATACTAATGATTTTGTGTATTTTATGTTAAATGTTATGTTACAAACCTATTACTGATGACATAAAACAAAATCTATAACACATAAATATTACAAAAGATAATTGGTACAAATATGCAAAATAAATGTGATGCAATATGCTAAACACATGTACAATGCAATAAGGTTGCTAATTAATAAACTATTGGAAGTATGATGAATCCGCGGTCGAGAAATACCCTTATATATAAGTAGGTTTGCAATAAGGCTTCTTTTTTTCTAAAAAAATGAAGTTTGTGAATACCTATATATAAGGGTTACTAGTTTTTTAAATCTTTGCTTTTTAGAAGAATAAGATTAAGTTGATCGCGAATTGATGAAGCTTTTCCTATAATTTAAGAATAATTACCTTTTTTTGGAAAAAAAAAATGATGCAAGAGGATGGGGTCTACGGGTCTCAGGCATTGTAATTCTAAGGTTTTTTGGAGAGAAACCTAGTGGGTTACATCAAAGCTTGAGTAAGCTCTCCTATCACCATCAGGCGAGGGTAAAGACCCTAGCGACCTAAGGGTTACATAATGGCGGCTCTTCCTAAGGTCCTAAGGTGTCGCAAGTTCAACCACATCTAAATATGCAAATAATTACTAAAAATAAAAAGAGAATCTCCCTAATTCCTTAAGAAGGCCCATTGGGCCTGGCTTTTTTTCTTAGTACCTATATTACAAAAAAAAAACAATTAACATAACTATAATATAATATAAAAAGAAAATAATAATACAAAAGCTCATCAATAATTTTTTTAAATCCCTACATGGCTAGCCCACTAGGCGTTTTCGGTGGAGTCGCCAATTTTATCAAGTCCTATTTTGATTTCTTTAGTTTAACTTATATTAAGTACAATCCACTTAATATAAATTACTTAAGGAAATATTTTTCTAAAAAAAAAATTTAAAAATCAAAGTCGCCAACTGGTTTAATCGGTAAAATGAAATTAGGGTTTTCAGATCGGAAAACCTTAATTTGACCACTAATCTGTAGATATTCTAAAATTTTTTTATTTTTAGAAAATTAAACCAAAAAAACGGAGTTCAGAGGCTAACCAATTAAGATTAAATCACCATATAAAAATTAAAGAAAAATTGATGGGTTTTTATACCTAAATAAGCAAAAGATAACTAAAGTAATTTCTTATTGTTTTTTATTATAAATTTGTAAGAAAGGGAAAAGGTTTTTTTAATTTAAATTTTTTATGCGGTTGCCTTGAAGGTGCTTACTTATCAACTAGTCAAGATCAAATCGGCCATAGAAAGTGGGTTATTTTTATTTCGAAAACTGAGCCAAGTTTAAGTTTATTTATCAATTTATTATTTTTTATTTATTTTAAAAAACCTAATTTTCTTGAATTAAAGAAAACCCTAACTAATTAAATCATTTTTAAAATCTTAGTTAATATTTTTTTTTTTTATTTTTTAAAATCACTACGTATCAAAAATATTTTTTCTTAATCCTAATTATAAGATACGTTGAAGACACGTTTAGATACGTATCTCTATGCATATCTTTTTCAAATCCTAACAACAAGATACATATCTCAATACGTATATTTCTATATCTCAACCATAAGATACATATTTCGATACATATCTTTTCCAAATCTTAATTATAAGATACGCTGAAGATAAGTTCATTTTTCAAAAAACATGATTTTACTAAAAACTATATTTAACTAAATTTCATTGAAATTATCTAAAAAATGTCATCAATAATAATAATAATAAAACCATGTAATAAAACAAAAAATATGTTAGTAAAATAATTGAATTAAACTAATAAATAAATAACTAATAATAATAATGATTTTTATCTATGCATTGAATCACTTCTAATCGTCGTATTCGTATTGGTTGGTGTGTTGTGTCTATGTACATACAGGTGATGGAATGTGGTTGCTTGTGATTGTTAGTTCGGTTGTTGTCTTGCAGTTGTTGTCAAGGGAATCGGCAAACTTTAGTTCTAGGCGACGTAATTGGTCGTATGGAATTTGTTCGATAGTGTTCAAGAGTATGTGGCGTGGCAATGTGAATTCGTGTAGGCGTACAGCTTCAGTGATCGGTTACTATACAAATCTTGACTCCAACGTATATAGTAAGGGACGGTGCTCATCGGTGACAATATATGGAGTATTGTTTGGTTTGCATGGAGTAGTGCCGTTAAGGCATGTGCAGCGATCAAGGATTGATTAGTGATGAGAATTGCTAGACAACGTTGTTCGTATGGTCGCATAAAGATGTTGTGTTGGCATCTAGAAATTAGATTATGAGCTTTGTCAATCAAATTGCGGGATTAGGGGATTGGCAAAAGTGGGACAAGTGCTTGCATTGGACGAGGAGATGCGGTTAAATTTCGGATTCTGGTTGCGTAGGTTGGTGGGCACTTAGTCGGATTCTTGTTCAATGTCAACATGTGTTTAGCTTGTGGTAGTAAGGATTGGTGAATGGAGTTTAGATTTATGAAATTTGGCTGTATGGATTGTGAATTAGAATCGTATGAAGGGGATCATGGATTATAGATTGAAGACAACTTCGAATTAGATGGTAAGGAGTGAATGTTGGCTTCGTAGATTAGAATTTGGTAAATTGGGATTGAAGTTATGAAAACTTCATGAATAGTAGAAATCAAATGTTAGGGTTTTGAATTCGAAATTGGAAATTTCGAATCGGAAATTTGGCTTTGTGGGGAATATGAAAATAATGAAAATCCCCTTGGTCTATTCATCAATGTAATATTTATAAAACCTTAATCTTATCTTTCATATCAACAACATTAAAGATATGATTACAATTCTTCATAGATTTAACCTAACTACTATAAGCCCAACTTAATTTGGGTTTTTTCTTTCCAGGCCTGATATGATCTAATTAAATATAGCCCAATAACTTATCTAATAAATCTTGAGTCTATTCTGACACAATATAAATTAGATAAAATTCTATGTTAAATAGAATTGGGCCAAAATTATCTTAATAAAACCCAACTCTTCAACGATTTAAAATTTATTAAATTAATCACACTCTGTTATTTGATTTGATATTAAATGATCTGTAACGACTCAGTTTAACATGACTTGACTTGATATGATTCAAATCGTCTTGATTCGGTATGAAAAAACTCTATACGGTACGATACGACTCGATACCATACGACGCAACATGATACGATATGACACAACTCGTTACGATATGACTCGACTCTCCTTCTTTTATTTTTTCTTTTAATTTTCCTTTTTTATTTTTATTTTTATATATATTTTTTTTGTTTATTTATTAACTTAGTTTAATTAACAAAAAATGAAAAAAATGAGGTGTCTATAAAACCACTTTAATCCATAGTGTTGGGTGTGTGGTTAGGTTGGCAACTTCATCTTTTCTACTATTTTGGCAGAGACGATGTTGGTGCAGTTATCTCCATCAATAACTAAGGAATAAGTCTTATTGTGCACCAGGCACTGCATATGAAACAAAATTTCCCTTTGTTCAAGATCTGCCTTTAGGTTTGCTCTTGTCGCCATAACTAAGAGTTTATTGAGGTCTTTGGGATGGACATCTTCTTCTATTAACTAGTTGTCTAAGCTCTTGTCACTTTGACTCTCGATTTGAGCCTCGGGCCTTTCACCCTTCAATACCATGACCCTTTTATTCGAGCATTGGGACGCAATATGTTTGTAGCCTAAGCATTTGAAGCATTTCACTTCTCGGGCCTTATTGCCAAGTGCCTTCTCTTTCTTGGCAATCTTTTTCTCAGCATGGGCTACTCAGCTAGGCTCTCCTTTCTCCATTTTCTTTTCTTGCCTTCTCTCAACATACCTCTTAGGCTCAAGGTTGCCTTGTTGAGGTAGGCTACTTGACCTTTGATGCTTTCTTCTCCTCTACCTCTCTACTCTTAATGCAAAATTAATTAGCTCATCTAGAGAGTTGAATGGCTACAATTTAACTATATTGACAATGTCATCGTAGAGTCCACTCAGGAATCTAGCAATGGTGCAGTCCTATGGCTCGGTAATTTCACATCTTGTCATTAAGGTCTCAAACTCTTGCAAATACTTTTTGATAGTATTTTGACCTTGTTTTAGGTGTTGGAAAGCATGGAGCATCTCTTTCTTGAAATAAGTTGGCATAAAGCTTTGGTTCATTAATCTTTTCATGAGCCTCCAAGTTTCGATCAGCTCTTCTCGTTCAACATCTTGCTTAATAACCAGATTATCCCACTAAAGACTCGCATATTCAATAAGGGATAGTGAAGCTAGCTTAACCTTTGTTTGATCATCACACTCATAGTACTCAAACAATTTCTTAACTCGAGGAACCCAGTCAAGGAACTCTTTAGGTTAGTAACTTGAGGTTTATGTTGTTAAGTCCTTGGCCAGGTGCTTGGGGTTCATCCATTGCATTCCAGTTGGTCGATTCTCTTCGGTTTGTCTACTTTTGTTAGAGTTCTACTCGACCATTGCATTCCAGCTGGTCGATTCTCCAGGCTTCTTGATTTGTTTTAAAGTCAACACTCTTATCATTTCTTCCTCTTGACACTAGATGGTTTTCTCTTCTTCTTGGCTCAATAACTCTTCTTCGCTGTCGGTCATCATGATTAGGTTCATTAGAACCACTTCTACTTATGGGTGTCCTCTCCCTTCTTTCCTCTCCGCTATCCCATCTGCGACTTACTGATCTAGTGAGTTTTTGGACAGAGTTAGTGAGATTCTGAACCTAATATTCTAAGTTGTCAATACATCGCCTCAAGCTTTTACGAGGACTGCCTCCTGTATTGCTGACACTATCCTTCGATATTCTTGTTTGTGTAGTAATTTACTAGAAAATTGAAGACAAAACAAAATAGAATTATAGTAACTAAAAAACAACCACTATTCGGCTTCTGTAGCTACTTACAACTACGAACAGTATACTAAACTACAAAACGATGATTAATAGAAATGTTAGAACCACAAATGTACTTCGAAGAACACTAGCATGCATGTTTCCCTAAAGCTTTGATACCAATATGATAAGGATCAAATCTTTGATACCAAGATGATAAGGAATCAAATGACTGATCTAAAAAGAAACAATAGCGGATCTCAAACTAACAGGAATGGGTATTCAAAAGAAAATGGGTATGAAGAACAGGAAGGTTTCTGAAGGTGAATGTGAATGGATATAACTCACCAAGACACAAACACAATTAGGGTTTGAGCTCGAAATAGAGTACGATACGACTCACGAACACTAAATATTGCTTGGCGTTTCAAATGAAGGTTAGATGCAACTCACTAATCTGTTCAAATGAAGGGGTTCACCACAATCTGAGAATAAGATTGATAAAAACATGAGGACAATTAAAGAGTATGATTAATACTCGATAATCCGAGAAATGCTAACTCAAGTATAGCCTTACTCGAAAGAGGAAAGTTTCACTTTATATATATATTTTTGTAGATCTATCTATCTATATGTATTTGTGTAAATGTTGCTATTTATAATAAGTCTTAAACCCTAGTGGCAAAACTGTAAATAATGTACAAAGCCTTAAACCTTAAAGAATTAGGTCCATAAATAAAATGAAGGAAAACATATGTAAGAATACAAAACTATGTGTTTTATAGGACTCGGCATGCAGTCACTTGGTATGAAGTCACTTGATATGTCCTAGGAGGAGTAGTATCCCAACTGAATGGGATTGGCAGTTAGATGTCTGGGTCCAAGAAGGTGTCCTTAACATCTTGGGTATCTTAGTCGAAACACTAGAGAAGTCAGCTTACCATTGCTAAGTTATAGAATCAGTTGGCATAAGTCTTTCTCTGATGTGCCAAGTGGTTCTTTAGTTTTAACTACTTGGTTGTGTAATCACTTGGCACTTCGGCTGATGACAGACCTGATGTTGAGTGTTCATCTTCCTTCTTCTCATCCTTTTGGTAGTAGTTTCGCCTCGGCAAGCATTAATAGGCCTTAGCTTAGATATGGTCGGAGGCTGATTCCCATCACCAATGTTTTGGAGACTTGTACACGCTTCTCTTCAAAATACTCTTCTTCTTTCTCATGAAGCTCTCTTAGGTCTATCCTTCACCTTATTCATCTGCTAACTCCTCCACTTCGAATCGGTCAAGTTGGGTTCTAACCTCTAATAGGTTGAGTAGCTTATGGAGTGTTTTGTATGACTTTAGTGGGTTGGCAAGACAATACATTAATAGCTCGGGTCAAATCTATTAAGAGGTTAGCTACCTCATCAAATCTCTCACTAGTGCTTATAGGAGTTCCTTGAGATTGTCCTCAATGGTAGACAACTCTACTATCATCACCAGTACTAACATTCATACTTGGGTCTGTCATTTTTTCTTATAAAATCAAATTCAAACAAACACTTCAGAAATTGAACAACCAATAACACAATAGTCAAATGAACATAGTAACTGACTCTGTTTCTCACACGCAAAATAGAGTATAACAAAACTCAAGAAGAACTAGATACAACTTATACAAAACCTTCGCTCTAATACCAAGATGTTGTGAACTATAACCAAGAAAAGATAAGGCCAGTTGTTGGATGGGTCTAAGCTTACAGAAAGCTCGAAAAAAAGGGTTAATGGGGAAAGGTATGAAAAGAGTGACAAAGATGAATGGAACAGTAAGAAAAAACTCGCAAACATTTCTAGAGGATATGATGAACTAAAGGAACTTCTTTAGACTCACGGTGCAGTTTGATATGATACATGAATTGATACAGTGAGGTTATTTACTACCTATCCTTGCTTAAGGGAAAAGATAAGAGAGATGCCGGGAGTAAAGAAGTAGTGTTTATGCAAGGAAGAAAGTACTCAAGTATATTAAAGATAATCTCATAAGTTACAGCTACAAGTACAAGGGTATTTATACCCATAAGTTAGGACAATTTGCCCAAAAGGAAAAAAGACAATAAGGTCATTTCCTAAAGAAGCAATGTACATGATATAAAAGGGTAAAAATGAATATATAAGGAAAACAATCATTGGTGCTGTAGATTCTCCATACGATACCGTATACGTGGCAATGCTGCATTGGCAAGATTGTTAGGGGATGCGAACAAAAAGTATGGACAGGTGGGCTTATCTGAGTAAGGATGGCGTAGTTAGTTTGGATTCTCTATCTCTCAATTTCTCGGCAAGAATAATGTTAAGTGATTGGTTAGCTCGACATTAGAATAACCATTAACTCAGCATAATACAGAATAATGGGTAGGCAAACGGCATGGCATTAAAGGAGACTGAGTAAGGAAGTACTCGACCTTAGTGGGGATTGGTTGGAACATAAAGATTCATTGTACTAGCCCTTCTAGTTCTCAGGCATGACTATGGGTTAGAGGTCCCGTAATTTGATTCCCAACATCTTTCCTCGTTATTAGCCAAAAGAATCAGCTATTTATCAGTTCATAGGTCCTCCTTTCCTCAAAATGTCTAGAGAGACCTCTACTGTAGGCTTCCTTAATTTACAGCTCCCTTAGTGAACATGCTAGCATGCATATTTTTTTGCCTTAGAACAAGTGGCCAACCTTTACATGATGTTTGTCCATTGTCTTCGGGTTAAAGCATTGCAAAATAATGGGTCTAAAGTATGAATCCTCAAAGTACCATTCTTTGATACTTGAAAACTCAAACAACTTGGTCTGCAGTTTTAATAAAGGCACATGTCTCCTTAAAAGAACATCGTTAACTATGTTGCTCTTTCCTTGCTTGTACTTTATTACAAAATTGAATCTTTTAAGGAATTTAACTCATCTCGCTTGCCACATTGACAACTTGATCTAATTTCGGAGGTACCTTAGCGATTCATGGTCGGTATATCACAAATTCTCTCGGCAACAAATAATGTTGCCATACTTGCATTGCTTAGATCAATTCCAAAAGTTCCTTATCATACACAGAGTAGTTTAGCTATGGTCTTTGATGCTTCTTACCATGAAAGGCAATTGGTTAACCTTCTTGCATTAGGATAGCACCTTTTCCAATGCCCGATGTGTCACATTTTAGCTCAAAGATTTTGTCGAAGTCAAGTAGCACTAGCTCTAGGGCACAGGTCAACCTTTCATTTACCTGGGTAAAGCTCCTCTCCTCCCTTTCTCCCAATCAGAAGTCGTTGTTTTTTCTTTGTTAGGTCAATAAGTGGCGCAATGAAGGCGTTGAAATTCTTAACGAATCTTCTATAAAATGAAGCCAGTCCATAGAAACTTCTTACGTTAGTATAAGTAGTAAGAGTCAATGACTTAACAATTGCTTTGATCCTCTCATCATCAACTTGCAAGCCTTCTCCACTTACTACATAACCCAAGAATACCACTTTCTTCTGGCAAAAGCAACATTTCTTTAGATTGTCGAATAGTCTCTCGATACGAAGGATATCTAAGACTGCTATGAGATGTTCACAGTAACTCGACATGTTAGTACTGTAGACCAGGATGTCATTAAAGTACACTACGACACACTTCCTGATGAGATGTCTCAACACATGGTTCATTAATCTGATGAAAGTACTTGAGGCATTCGACAAGCTAAATGGCATGACCATCTACTCATAAAGTCCATGTTGAGTCTTGAACATAGTCTTCCATTTGTTGCTTTGTCTCATGTGGATTTGATGGTAGCTAGATTTAAGATCAATCTTGCTGAAAATCATGGCTCCACTTAGTGCATCCAACATGTCTTCTAGCATCGGGATTGGATACCTATATTTGATTTTGATTTTGTTCATGGCTTAGTTGTCCACACACTTTTAGCACTAGAAGTACAGGCACAATACAAGGGCTGAGACTCTCTCTTACATAACCTCTCTCAAGTAATTGATTGACTAGATGTTAGAGCTTAGAAGCCTGCTTGGGATTCATCAATAAGCTAGCTTATTCAGCAGTGTAGTGCCAAGTAGTAGGTCAATGCAGTGCTTTATGCCTCAAGTTGGGGGCAACCCTTCAGGTAATTGTTTTGGGAATAGGTCAGCATATTCACCTAATAACTCCTTGACCTCCTAGGGTAAGTCACCTAGCTCCATCATTTCTAGTAGTCACCTAACCAATATGAGGGTCAGCTCATTAGCATTGATGGCCTCTCATAGCTCGACTCTACTCATCACTAGAGCTTTCTTAGATTTGCGAGCACCTTTTGTTTGTAACTTATTAACTTCTCTCAACGGCATCAGATTCAATAAGATTTTCTAGTCATCCTTCTCGAATATATACATATTCTTATAGCTATCATGTATAACTTGCCTGTCAAACAATCGTAGCATACCCATCAATACGTGGGAAGCATACATAGGCAACATGTCGTAGAAAATCTGGTCAAAGTAATTCCTATAGTGATCAGTAGCAGTATTTTCCGAATGACATGTAATACTCCTTTCTCACTCAACTAATGCAACTTGTACAGCCTCGAATGTATAATAGTTGGTAACTTAGTTTTGAAATAAGATCGGTTACTGTACATTGGTGCAGCTTCCTACTATCCATGATGAGGGCATACATTTGGTCATTCACCTTATAGGTGGTATGGAACAAATTTCTCTTTGCTCCTCCTCTCATGAGGGTTCCATGTTCATAGTGCATTGGACAACCTTGAGTAACTGATCTAAGTCCTTAAGAAATACATCCTCCTCAATCAGCTCTTTCTTAGCACTTTCTTTCTTAGCAAGAACCTCTTCCTTTTCGGTTTCTCATCCGTACTCTCTACTTCTAGCTTTAAGGTATCTCCCTTGATGACCATCATCTATTGATTCGAGCACTGAATAGCCATGTGTCCGAACTCCAAGAACTTAAAGCACTTGATTTGGCTAGTCTTCCTAACAAACCTTTGTCCCTTCTCATACATTCAGATTGCTAGAACATCATCTAGTCGGCCTTTTGCTTTGCTCTTACATTAATCTTCTTACTCGACTCTATACTTGACTGAGCTTAGTGACTTCCTATCCAGGTCGGCTAGTCGGCATCCTCGCCGATAATTGGCTTCTTCTTTACCTCTCTACTCATTGAGTAATCTTAACAACTTCATCCATTGTGTCGAGTCATTGGAGCTCCACAATGTCCTGAATGTCTCCTTTTAACCTAGTGACAAACCTTGTGATTGTTCGAGCTGGTAGTTTCTCTACTTTGCAATGTATCATAAGCATTTGAAACTCTTGAACATACTTATCAACCGTTTGGCCCCTTGTCTTAACTCTTGAAGCCGAGTGAAAGTGTCTTGGAGATAGGTTTCCAATATGACTTCGTTTCTAAGTATCTTCTTCTTCTTTAGCCAAGTATTAATCTCTTGATACCCCTCTCGTCTCCTCATGGCCTAAAAATTTTTCAACCACATGGCATCATATCCAGAAAACTTATCAACAACAGTTCTCACCTTCTCATAATTCTAGTATTGATAATAATTAAGTACATGCTCCACCGTCTCTTCCTAATTTAGATATTCATTAACATTCCCAAATCTATTAAAACTCGAAATCTAAAGCTTCACATCTTCAGATGCTCCGGGGATTCATATGCACTCTTCAAATACTCCCTTCCTCTTCATTAAGCTCTCTTAGATCTATCCCTTCACCTTACTCATCTACTAACTCATCCACCTTGAACAGGTTATGCTAGGTTCTGACCTGTAATAGGTTAAGCAACTTATGGAGTGTTTTGTGTGGCCTTAATGGGTCGATAAGATAACACATGAATAGTTCAAGTTAGATCTACTAAGAGGTTAGCTGAGATTATTGTCTATGGTGGACAACCCTATTATAATCACCAATACCAACATTCATACTTGGGTTTGTCATTTTTTCATAGATTCAAAGCTCAACAAATACTTTTGAAAGTGAGTAGCTAACAATACATCAATTAAATGAACATAGTAACTTGCTCTATTTCACATATACAAAACAGAGTGTAACATAACTTCAAGAAGAACTACTACAATGCACACAAAAACTCTGCTTTGATACCAAGTTGTTACGAACCACGAGCAAGAAGAGACAAGGCTGGTCATTGGGTGGGTCCAAGCTTGCAAAAAGCTCAAAAAAGGATCAATGGGAAAAGTGCAAAAGAGCAAATATGAAAAATGAAACAATGAGAAAAACCCACGAATAGCTCCAGAGTAGATGATGCATTAATGGAACTTCTAAGGACTTATGGCTTAATTCGATATGACGTACGAATTGGTCCGTGAGGTTACTTGCTGCCTAACTTTACTTAAGGGAAAGGATAAGAGTGATGCCGAGAGTAAGCAAACAGTGTTTATGCAAGGAAAAAGAAAATACTCAAAGAGTGTATATTAAGAATGATCTAATGTTCTCACAGCTACAAGTATAAGGGTATTTATATCCATAAGTCAGGGCAACCTGCTTAAAAAGGAAAAGACAAAAAGGCTATTTCTTAAGGAAGTAATATATAAGATACAAAAGTGCAAAAATGAATATACAAGAAAAACAATAATTGGTGTAACAGATTCTGCACATGATATTGTATATGTGACGATGCTACATTGGCGAAGTCATTAGAAGATGCAAACAAAAAGTATGGATAGATAGGCTTGTTTGAGCATGGATGGCTTAGTCAACCTTGAGACTCTCTTTCGGCTTCTCGGTAAGGAAGATGCCAAGTAATTGGTCGGCTTGGCACTAGAGAGTAATCATAACTCGGTAGACTACAAAAAAAAGGGAAGTCATATGATACGGTGGCATGATGTTACACCCCGAAGCGGCAAAGTTGTAACAGCCCCATTGTATAAATCATTATAAGATAGAATTTGGCCTTATAACCGTTATTGTAGACTTGATCTACACAAGGCATCCATGACTAACCCGCTTTGAAGTAAACAGTTTGTAATTTAAATAAATCATTTACCTAGAAAGTAAGAAAACATATATATATACTATAATTCAGTTATTACATTATTCAAAAATGAAAAATTCTAAAATAAAAATTGAGACCTTTAGAATATATGTTTGTTCTTCAAATAATTTTCTTCACTCCCCATGATCCAGCAGTTATTAGCTTCAAAGTAGTTGTTTGCCGATTCTTAGCCAGCACCTGTACGACTTCTATAGGGATGTGAGCAACCATAGCTCAATAAGTTAGGATGGAGGACTTAAAACTATACCACAAATACAACAAGGTTATCAATCAACTTACTAGGTGCAATATATGTTCAAGCAAATGCTATTGCACGACGATGCCTAGTCCGTCATGAGATTAGAGAAATTGCGCCTGCTCTAATCCGGGTTGAGGAGTTGCCACTAATGTAACAGCTTACGACCAAACCCAAGCTTGTGCTATGGAGACATGGCTCCTCTCGCGACTACCTTCGAACCATTGACTTCACCCTCGCCGCGACTTTTTCTCCTATCACTTAGTTCAACTAAGGATGAAAAATGGACCATTATGCAATCCTGCACTATCCCTTTCGAAAGGGTCGGTATTTGGCCGAAGTTTCCTAAGTTCCCCTAATGGGTTACCATGTAGGTCCAATTATGATTATAGGTCGTATATTTGATTAGGTCCAGTTTAGGGTGATCAATCATTTCACACAAATCATACAATATAAGCTAGAACAACAGACTGAATCATAGCATCACTCATAATCAAGCACATGTACACAATCAACTATCTAACAAGCATAACTAAGCACAATCTTAAGCCTCCAAAATACAACAATGTATTAATCCCAACTTACTTGGACTCCTCGCTCATTCACTCAAGGTCCAACTTGCTTTGGCCATCGCCAATCATTCCTATAACACAAACGTGGTTTCAGTTTTTCATATAACTATTATAGGTTCATTTTATCCTATAACGCTTATTGTTATGTTTTGTTTAGGGTTTAATATGCCTAATTATCTAGGTCTTAAGTCTTTTACAATTATTCTAGATTTGGAGTTAGGTTCAGGTTCGGTTTCCGCATCAATTTCTAAATTAAGTTCTAGTTCGATTTCTAAGTCCTAAATATACTCGAATCCTAATGTGAAATTAATCACATTAAGCTCGAGTATTCAAATATCCTATTGGGTCTTAATTTAGTATTCTAAACTATTCAATATATGCTATTCCTAATTGGGGTATCGGATTTATCCCTGATGTAAGAAAATCTTATATTTTCATATAATTACCAAAAATTAAATCTTATTTCAGATTTAGTATTATTTTGATTTTTATTATAAAATTATCTAAATAACCCTAATTTTTTTAGATTTATTAATGTTCAATTCCACATAATACTAATTTCTTACAATAACTACCTAATTTCCTAAATTAACTATACTTAATACTCCAAATGGTAGGATTAGGTTTTCACATTAGAGATTAACATTCCTAAACATCTAATTACTATCTAAATCAATAATTAGTGTCTTAATCACCTAATTAACCCAAATTATCTAATTTTTCCATCATTTTTAGGGCTAAAAATTAACTTAAAAATTTAAAAAATTAATTTTAGAAAAATAGCCTTATAGCACTGTTCTATATCACATAAGCATTTTACAGAAAAAAATTGAGCTCCAAACTACACTCTTAAGCCTATTTATTTCTAGTTCTAATCATGTTAGGTTTTACTCAATTTGTTAAGAACCATATATTTTTAGACGTGATTAAACTAAATCACTATTTTTCCCTAAATCTATATACAACAAAACCTTATAATAACAAGTTTCATAATTTTTTGGGTAAAATAACTAATTTTACGAATTATTCAAAATCGGAGCAAATAAGGGACTCACCAATTCGATACTTTTTGGTCGTCTAACTTAGGTCCAAGTGTGATGGCCAGCCTAGATGGTGGGGCTAGAGTAGGGTGGTGGTGGCGGCTCGGTCCCAGCTGGTTGTGAGGTGTAGGTCTGGCTCACTAGCCCTATTTGTACAGTTTTCTTTTCTTTTCTTTTTTCTGGATTTTCTCTTGAATTTTTTAAGTTCTCTATTTTTTTTATTCTAAATTGTCTAAAGGAATTCTTTGAAAATTTTCCCTATTTATAGACATTTTGGGTAATTAATATGCATTAATTAGACATGACATTGCCCCATTTCCTTGATTTTTGGCTTTTGTGTTGTTTAATTCTAATTGGATAATTTTTCTTTTTTAGATCCTGACCTGCTATGACCAGATTTGCATCCACACCCTTTTGATTTTTTTCTAATTTTTCTTAATTAATTTAATAATTTTCTTTATTATTTACTATGTTTTTGGTCAATTTAATTAATTTCGCATATTTTTATCTACACATAAATACATGTGGGGTACAGGTGAACATTTCTAATTATTATTTAGGTCATTCTATGATTTTTAGTATGCATATAATCTATCTCTAGTAATTTATTAGGTATTAAATTACACTTTTCTCCTTTTTGATGCTTAACAGGTATTATAGTTAAAATTTGAAAATTTTGTAGTCTCCTATTTTATTACTTATTTTCTTATATTTAAGTTTACATGTCATTTTTACTAATATTTCTAACCTTAAATAGCTAGTTGTGGAGCTTATACATAATATGAAGGTGATTTGGTAAGGAAGTACTCAGCCTCAGTAGGAGTTGGTTAGAATAGAAGGATTCATCGTGCCAACCCCTATAGTTTTTTGGCTCAGCTATAGGTCAGGGTTTCGATAGCTTGATTCCCATTAAGGGTGGCCTTAGATGTTTCATCAACTTATGATCATGCTAATATCCTTATGGAAACATGGTCTCCTAACATGACAAACTAGGTTATTAACAAAAAGAAACAACTTACTCATCCTCAAAGCAAAAACAAGGTGGCTGTACACTAAGTATCCACTTAGGCTCCTTGTTTTACCTTCTTCTTCTTGCAACCTTTTTGGAATTTTGAGTTTTGATCCCTTAAAGTTGGGTTTTGAGAGTATTCTAAGGTTCCTAAAAGTAGCTTTAGAAGTTCACAAATGGAAGACACAAGCAAGCTTTGTGCCATGAGTGTGGAAGCTTAGAAGTGGCAACAATTATGTAGGATTTTGTATGGTTTGTGTTTCCTCTTTTGTGTTGAGTTTAAAGTGAGAGAAAAGGAAGTGAAAATGAAAGTAAAAGTGAGAGTATAGAGAGACAGAGTGGCCAGTTGTGGAGGGAAAAGAAGTATGTTTAAGAAGCTTTGATTTGCTTCTTCAAGCTTACACAAATGCCAACATTTGACAAAACTAGATGATGTAAGCATTAAGGGGTGAATAGTAGTGTATAAGACAAGTTGATTGATTGATGAAAGACAAGGCATGGTCTCCCTTTTCTAGCCATGTGGAACTGGCCACATAGGCCTCTCTTTTGGCATGGAGTTGTCTTGTCTTCTTAATTAAAGTTGAACACATAAAATAGTGTGGTAACTTATCCATATGTAAGATAAGTCGTGGTGACATAAGGAAAGTATAACGACCTTAGGAGGGGTCTATTAGCATTGCCTAAAATTTCCATATCACATGTGCACCCATGATAAGAAAATCGCCTTGCAAGTCAGAGATTGTAAGACTCTAAATAGTTATTTACTAGGGTATTCAATTTTAGTTCATTGACTCATTATATAATATAAATAGTTATGGATAACCAATTTTCTACAATTCTTCATAATCGCAAAGAATTGGTATCCTCTACCAAAATAGTGAAATAAGATAGACAATTCCATAAAATTCTAAACTTACTAAAAATAGTAAACTCAATTGAAATATTAGTTGTTTTTAGGAGCATTCTAAAGTAACTACAAAAGCTTTTCATCATATTGATTCAATGGTAGCACTTTGCACTTAATTCCTATCCCTGTCCCAACTATCGATCAACTTACAAGGAAAAGAACTATTGGGGTCTAAGCTTATGCTTAGAAAGATAATTACCCTCGTCAGTACCACATGGCAAAAATTTATTAGATACACAATCATATGAATGCATGAATAATCAGTATGCTAAACAACGCATTCGTTTGTTATCAATTTTATATGATTTCACAAAATTATTGATAATTTTATTGATTTATGGCTTTTCAAGCATTAAGATAATTTTATAGATTTTTAGAAAACCCTCTTTTTTTTTTTTTTTAAGCTATGCATATGTAGGGATTGGGGTTTTCTTGCATTATTAAGGTTTCCAAATTGTATCATTGGGTCTTGTAAGTTCATTTTAAGTTTTAAGTTCAAAATTTTAGTCGGTTTTCATTTTATGTGGTTTTGTCGACTCAGGGAAATGTAAATGATACTCGAGTCCAACACTATGTTTCGAAGGTTAAATTTATAGTCTACAAAAAGTGTTTTATCACTAGCTTTTGATAAGTTATCAATTGATAAATGATTCCAACTCTCAATTGATAAGATATTTAGGGTAATTGGTTGGTTCACTTATTCATGTGCACAAGTCTTATGCATGAGGATAAGAAGATTATCTTATAGGAAATTCTTTTAGAGTTTGTTTCTTAAATTGTTTTCTAAGTTATGAGTTAATTCTTATAAAATTATGAAATTTTCTATAGTTGAATAAAATTATTCAAATTAAATTATCAATTAATTGCTTAGGGTTATAAGTCCTTAATTGTTTTAAGGTTTAGGGTTTTAGCTGACTTAGGGTCTACAATTTCTTGTTTTTGAGTTTTATCAATAATAAACATTCGAATTGGAAAATTAAATTTTTTTTTAAATATAAACTTGAATATTTAGTTTAATTGATCATTGGGAATGTTTAGGAAGTACTCTTAG
This sequence comes from Lumnitzera racemosa, assembly GCA_024138005.1. Taxonomy (NCBI): domain Eukaryota; kingdom Viridiplantae; phylum Streptophyta; class Magnoliopsida; order Myrtales; family Combretaceae; genus Lumnitzera; species Lumnitzera racemosa. Next base: position 58,250,418 of record JAMXBC010000012.1, read on the forward strand.
TTGATTCACAAACCCACTAAAATGTATGGTTTACATTCTCTCCACCTTAAAATATGTTTTGTCATCAAAACTTAAAGATATACCTGAAACTTCAAACAATTGAGGGTACTTTTTCCATTCTTTTTCCTCAGCTTCCCAAGTGGGTTCTTCCCTTTCAAGGTTTCTCTAAAGTAACTTTACATACCTGATCTCCTTAGTCCTTAATTTTTGAACCTTGCTGTTAGTGATTCAAATTGGATGTTGTTCATATGTTAGATTTTCCTTAAGTTATATCAGTTCTAACTCAACAACATTGTCAGGGTTAGGGACATGTTTCCTTAGTATCCACACATGGAACACATTGTACATTCTAGCCAAGTTTGGTAGTAATACTAAGCGGTATGCAAGGTTTCCTACTCTTTCAAGATTCTCAAATGATCTAATGTACTTGGGGCTTAGCTTTCCTTGTGTTCTTACTTGATGTATGCTCTTGGTCGGACTTATTTTCAAGTATACATGATCTCCCATACTGAACTCCAATTCTCTTCTTTTTTAAATCCACCTAACTCTTTTATCTGTTTTGAGCTTCTTTCATTCGCTTTATGATGATAGCCACCTTCTCAGCTGCCTCTTGTACCAAGTCTAGCCTTAAAGCTGCCTTGTCTACATCATCCCAAAATAATGAAGATCGACATCGTCTCCCATATAAAGCTTCATGTGGTAGCAATTGAATAGATGAATGGTAGCTATTATTGTACGTAAACTTGACTAAAGGTAGGTGAGAATCCCAATTTCCTTTAACCTCCATGATACAAGCTCGAAGCATATCCTTTAGGGTTTAGATTATTTACTTTGATTGTCCGTTGGTTTGGGGGTGATAAGTTGTACTGAGCTTCAAGTTTGGTCCCAATACTTTTTGCAAACTTCCTTAAAATTAAGGCACAAGCCATGGATCTCTATCAAATATTGTTCCAGTTAGCACTCCATATAAGCGCACTATCTCCCTCAGATATATTCGAGCCAACTTCTTTAAGGAATAGGTCATATTGATGGGTAGAAAGTGTGTTAACTTCGTGAGTTAATCTACTATTACCCATACAGCATCATGGTTTGCTATCGTTTTAGGTAATCTACACTTGAAATTTATAGTAATCTAGTCCCATTTCCACTCAGGGATTAACAATGGTTGTAACAATCCTCGTGGTGCCAATGTTCTGCCTTAACTCTTTGGCATGTGTTACTCTTAAGCACAAAGTTTGCGATGTCTTATTTCATCCCACTACATGAAAAATTCATTTTAAGATCATAGTACAGTGTAGTCCCTCTAGGATGTACCGTATATCCAAAATAGTAGGCTTCTTTCAAAATCTCCTTCCAAAGTTCAAGACTGTCCGGTATACATATATATCCTTTCATTAAGATCAAACCATCTTCATCTTAATTGAAATCCATGTACCTCCCAAGTATCATCTGCTCCCTCACGTATTGTAGAGCATAGTCCTCTTATTGTGCTTCTTGAATTCATTCTTGTAGTGTTGGCCCAAGGACTAAGTTTAACAACTCAAGATCCGCTTCATGGCATGAAAATTCTATGTTTATCCTCTCAAATTCCTTAATCAGTTTTTTTGCTTAGTGAGAAGGGATGAAACTTCGGCATGGTTCTTTCGGCTTAAAGTATCGACTACTACACTCACTCTCCTAGGGTAGTAATTGATGTTGAGATCATAATCCTTTATCAACTCTAACCAACGTCGTTGTCTCATGAGTGAAAAGATATTTCAAACTCTTATGGTTGGTGTAAATTTCACACTTGATACCATACAAGTAATGTCGCTATAGCTTTAGTGCAAACATGATAGTTGCTAACTTTAGGTCATGAGTAAGGTATATCTACTCATATGGTTACAACTGTTGTGAAGTGTAGGCAATCACTTTTCCATTTTACATCAACATACACCCCATACCATTCTTCGAAGCATCACTATACACCAAAAATGATTCTTCATTGTTAGGGAAGACTAAAACTAGTGTGGAAATTAATCACCTCTTCAGCTCTTGGAAACTTCCTTCTCTTTCCTCACTCCATACAAATCTTTCATTCTTTTGAGTGAGTTGCGTATGTGATTTAGCAATCTGGAAAAGTCCTTCACAAAATTTTGATAATATCTAGCCAAACCAACAAAACTTTGCACTTCCATGACATTTTTAGGCCTCTTCCAATCAATGATAGCTCTTATCTTTTTAGGGTCCACTTTTATTCCTTCCCTTGAAATGACATGTCTTAGAAAGGATATCTCCTTTAACCAGAAATTGCAGTTGGATAACTTGGCATACAGCCTGTATTCCCTTAAGGTTTGCAACATTAACCTCAAGTGTTGTTGATGTTGTTCTGAGGTTAATAAATACACCAAGATGTTATCAATGAACACAACTATGCATTTGTCTAAATATGCCCTAAATACTCTATTCATCAAGTCCATAAATACTGTATGCACATTGGTTAATCTGAATGGCATCACTAAAAACTCAGAATTTCCATATCTTGTCCTAAATGTCGTCTTAGGTACATCATCCGATTTGATCTTCAATTGGTGATATCTCGATTGTAGATCAATATGAGAGAATACACTTATGCCTTGCAGTTGGTCGAAAAAGTCATCAATATGGGGTAAAGGATATTTGTTATTTATGGTAACTCGGTTCAATTCCCTGTAGTCAATATAGAGTCTAAGAGAACTGTCCTTCTTGACAAACAAAACATGTGTTCCCCAAGGTGAGACACTTGGTCTAATGAAACCTTGGTCCAATAACTCTTAAAGCCGCTTCTTTAGTTCCTTTATCTCTATTAGAGCCATCCTGTAAGGGCATTAGAAATCGGTTCAGTTCTCGACATCAAATTGATGGCAAAATCAATCTCCCTCTTAAGCGGCAATCCTGGTAGCTCTTCTAGAAATACGTTAAGAAACTCATTTACTAGAATATGTTCTATTCTTGGCTTCTTCGACTCAACCTCAACGGTGTTTAACCAACTCGTCTCCATCATCAATTTAAAGGAACTTAACTAGTATGTTACCACTACTATCAATTCTCCTTGAAATTCCACCTCAAACCCTTTTACATCTTTAAAATACACTTTCTCCTTCTTGTAGCCAACTGTAGCTCCATAAGATGTCATCTAGTTCATGCCCATGTTCATCTCATACTTTCCCAAATTGAGAATGATAAGATCTGTTATACTGTTGTAGCCTTGTATGCTAAGTGGGAATTTCTTTACCATCTCCTTAGTAGTGCCTACGCTTCTCGTAGGGGTTTACATACTGAAACTTGATTCAGTAACAGTTACCGGTAACTTAACTGTCTTCACCACTTTGAAGGACAACGAAGGAATGAGTCGCTCTAGTACCGATCAAAGTATATACCAAATGGTCCTTTACATTAACATTCCTTGGATTGAATTTAAAGTTGAGTTTTCACATGGTACAATTATTGAACTTCAAACTCTTGTTACCAAGTTAAACACTTTTAGTCTCTACTTACTAAAACATACTTTATAATAGAACTCAACTTAAAAAGAAAGTTTAAGTAACATACTTGTAATCAATTCAATGTCCACAACATCTTCTACTTCCTTGTAATAGATGAACACCTCTTCGAGATACTTCCGATAATCCCATCCTCCTTCCAAGTTATAGACTATAGTGGCATTCATAGTTCTTGGTCCCTAACCATTTCCTCCAATAACTTTTCCCATCTCGGGGCATCTCGTAGTTTGTACGGTAGCATTCTAGCGCTGAGGACAAGTGTTAGCAAAATGTCTTACTTATTTACAAATGTAGCAAGTGGTGGTAGTCTTCTTTAGATAATTAGCTACAAAGTGGCTTCCATCTACACAAAAATAACACTTATTTTGGAGTTGAGCATAATTTCGGTGATAGTAGTTCCCTCTACACTTCCAACAAGTAACCTTTCCATTCCCATTCCCATTCTTCTTATGAATCACCTTATGAGGTCTTAGGATTTTTCTCACCTTAGAACTTGAACTTCTAAGTCCTTCAAATGGCCTCTCACCAAAAACATTAACTTTTAGCTTCAACATTTCCTCTCCTTGTCTTTTTGTAGTCTCCAACACTTTAGCTTTCTCTACTACTTCATTATAAGTCCTTAGTTGAAACTCTAAAACCTTTCTTTTTAGTTCAGGGTCTAGTCCCCTCACGAAAATCTACCTCTTCGTCTAGTCATTATCACGATATTCAAGTAGAACAAACTGGAGTAATCGAGTGAAGTCTGCCTCATACTGCTTAAGAGTGCGGTTTCCTCTCTTGATTCTAAATAATTCATCACTATATTTCACTCATAAGCTCTCAAGGAAGTAATGCCTCAAGAATTCTTCCTGAAAATCAACCCATGTAATGGGTTGTTGTAAGTTTCTCCATATAAACACCCAATTTTTGCCCCTCTTTATTTTCACTTCTATTTTTATTTTTATTATTTTCTTTTCTTTTCTTAATAGGCCCTAAATTAGGAAAAAAAACAAAAAAATAGGAATTTAAAAAAAACCTAAAAATTAAAAAATTTAGGAAAAATAATAATTTTAAGAAAATACAAAAAATTTCAAAAATAAGAAAAAAAAAAAAAAAGAAATTATAAAAAAGTACTAAAAATAGGAAGTGTAAAAAGAAACAAAAAAAAAGAAGTTTAGAAAATAAAGTTTAAAAAAATTTAGAAAATTGGGAAAACTACAAAAACAAAGAAAATGGAAAAAAAAATTATTAAGCTTAGAAGTTAGGTTGTTGAACCTGGGCATAGATTTATATGTAGACCAAGTTAATAAAGTCCATATGTGCAATTACAAGGCATCGGTCAACGGCTTGACAAATAAGCATTGGACATTAGCATGGGGTTTGAGTATGAAGTCTTGGTTTTGAATCTTGGCAAAGGTAGGAAAGCATTTTTTATTTTTAATATTTAGTATATTGCTACGTGTTAGGATATAAGGAAAAATAATAATTTTAGGAAATTACAAAATATTTAAAAAATAAGAAAAAGCGTAAAAATAAGAAATTAAAAAAAGTACAAAAAATAGGAAGTGTAGAAATAAACCAACATACCCCCACCCCCTCAAAACAAATAAAAAAAAAGAAGTTTAGAAAATAAAGTTAAAAAAATTTAGAAAATTGGGAAAATTACAAAAATCTAAGAAAATAAAAAAAAAAGATTTTAGAAAATACTATTTTATTATGATAGATTTCTTATTAAGTTTAGAAGTCAGGCTATTAAACTTAGGCTTAGATTTAAATTTAGCCCAAGCTAACCATGTCCATATGGGCAATTTAGTTGCACATGTGGACAATACATAAGTCCACGCCCTAATGAATAAGCATTGGACATTGGTATGGGGTTTAAGTGTGAGGTTTTGGTTCGAATCTTAGTAAAGGTAAAGAAGTCTTTTTTATTTTTTATATTTAGCATACTCACACATATCAGGATCTGATTGCATTACGTGTCTTGATACGTGGCAGTATAGGATTGGACGGTAGCTAACATGGCACCACGCGGCATGCTACGTCAACTGCCACGTGTCACATGGTGAAATGTAGCAGTTGGGAGGTTGGTCAGCACGGCTGACATGGCACCATGTCAGCCAATTTTCCCTTCCCTTTCTTTCATTTTCCCTTCATTTCCCTCGATTTCCCTTCTCTTTCTCCCTCCTTCCTTCATTTTCACTAGATTTGCTGTACTTTCCTCCTCGGCAGCCAACTTTGACTCGATTTTTGAATTGCTTTTCATTGAAATTTCGCTAAATCAATGGCAACATTGCAAACTAGACATAGCTTACTGTAAATGGCATAAGAAACAAGTTTAGATTTAGTCAAAAACCTATTCAAATTGAGCTTCAAAGATTGGAAAAAACTGAAAATTCGAACTTTCCATGTTTCTAGATTGTTTTCGAGTATATAAAGGGTATTGGAGAGTTCAGAGCAGTATGGAGAACAACTCACAACCAGTAGAATCAATCTATAAGCCCTTTAACTCTTATTCGAATCACTTTCTCTCTCTACTCTCCCTTTCTCTCTTTAAATCTCTCTCCCTTTAGCTCACCAACTTAACTAGCTCCACCACCTCGCAAGCTCCCTAACTTAATTCATCTCATCCTTCGCCATGACCTCTAGCGACGCCACCAATCTCGCCACCACCTAACCCTAACTACTAAACCCCCTCTCTTCGAACCAGCACCACCAATCACTTTTACCATAAACTAACCACACGACTAAACACTTAGCGACCCTAAACCCCTAACTAAATTAACTAATTACACCTAATAACCCCCTTTAACGCCACTCGAACACTACCATCATTGCTATCCTTCACACCACCACCAAACTGCCATTTCAAGCCGTAGCACTGAACCTAGCCCCCTTATTCCCATTCTAAAACCCACAAATACCCCCTTCCTCGCTTCTTTTGGCTACTATAACGTCTAGAATCGCCCTCTGCCACCTTGCTGCTGTTGAAGAAGTTCAACCTAACTTGCATGTTTGACCTGACTTAAAGACCCATATTGATCTGAACCTAACCTACGCTCTCCTCCCTAGACTGAACCTCTGCCAAATCCGATTTTTTTTAATTATTTATTTATTTATTTATCCTTGGAAATGTAATCAAATCAAAAATAAGAGGAAAAAGAAAAAGAAAAAAAGAAAAGAGTATTTTTGTTTTATTTCATTTTTTTACTATTTTAATAAAATATAATAAATAATAAATAAATAAGGTGATATAATAAAAACAAAATAAAATAAGTAAGATAGGGAGTAAAATTGTTTTAACACTAAGAAAAATTAAGTTTTCTAAAAATAAATGGACCTTTTTCTAAATTAGGACTATTTTAGAGTTTCCAAAAATAAAACACCGATTAGAACTCTTTAGGAGAATTTCCTTGAATAAATTGAATTGAGTAAAAATGTAAATCTGACTTTTTTTTCAAAAATTAAAATTGAACCACCTACAAAAGTTTTTACAAAAGAACTACGTACGTCTAATCCCTAATAACGGGTACATAGGTACCTACAGGGCGACAATAAAAATAAAAAAAATTTTAACTTTCCTTCTCTTCTTATATTATTTAAGTTATCTAATTAAAGTAATTAATATGTAAGTTTTTTTATGAAATTAAAAAGGTCATTTTTAAGATTAAAATTAAATTTGGAAAGCCAGTGGTACTTGTAAGGGTTTAAAATTTCTAACCCTTGAATCTAAATCTCTGGTTTTTAAAAACCATTTTATAAAATGGTTCAGTTGATAGATTAGTAGCTAAGTTATAACCAATCAACCTAATTGGTTATAACTTAACTCTTTTTCTTGACACTGAATGGGTAGCGACTCCAAAGTACTTTTCAAATTAAAAAATGGTTTTTCTTTAAACCCTAGTCGAAGATCGGTATTAAATGGGTAAGGTTTTGTACTAATCAGTTTAAAGAAGACTTAATTTTATAAAAAGAACCAAGAGGGTGAAAAACCAAGCTTGATACCCCCTCTTTGTTTCCCACCATGTCCTTGCCCTCAAATGGAGCTTCGAAAGCCTCAAATGATCTTTCTACTTCCATAGGCCAATCATCGACCTCATTGGGCCACTTCGCATTTCCATCAAAATATTTATTGCACTTCAAGAATTTAGGCAATAGGTTCCTTAGTGGTTGAGGCTCATGATGGACTGGGTAAGGGTCTCTTGTTAACCCTACTAGTAGTGGCAGAGGTAGCGGTAGTATTGCTGCAAACAATCCCTCCATAGCCATAGGTAGTAGCACAGGCACCTGTAGAACATGTTCTTGTAGTGCTGGTGGTGGAAGTGCTTGAGTTCTCTCTAGAAAAGTCTTTAACATAGCATTGTTTGCTTGTATAGCCATTAATATTTCTTCCGTTCTATCAATTGGCATATTTTTCCTTAGATTTTGCTCTAGTAGCACTCTTTCTCTTGGAGCTTGTCTCCTACGCTTTGACTTACTGAAAATAAAGTTTTTAGGTTTAGTTTTAATGTACTTAACTTAAATAACAATTTTACTCAATCTAATCCTTTACTTAAATAAATCAACTTTGTTACTTGAGAATCATGTTGTCTTTATTCCAATCATCCATTGTAAAGCACTTCTTTTTAATTGTACTACCGGAATAGAAATCAAATCACATGAAACACACAAGTTCTTTCATAAATTCTCCAAACATACATAGAGTTTGAGTACAAATCCTTTCGAAGTTATACGCACAATTACTGAAATCAATACTTAATACAACCACAAGTTGAAAGTGCCCACAATACAATACATATAAACCTCACTACACTTTCACTCAGAAGAACAACAATGACAACAATCACATCAACATTAGAAACACTTCGGAAGCTAAAATGTCCTTCACTAGTCATGCCTCGTTGAAGGTTTAGCTTCATTGTCATCCAACCAGCCTGCTTGTCAAGGCTTCCTTTTAGGAAATAGTGATGAGGGCCCTTCATCTAGACTAAGTGGTGACCTTGGAAGATATACCACTTTACACAACTCATGAGGTAACAGGAACTCATAAGGGTTCTGCTTAGGTTTAACTTCTATTCAATATTCCCTTGGAAAGAGAGATAAAATATCGATGTAGTCTTTCCATTTAGAGGCATCTAAGCAAATGTCGATGACATCAGGCTCTACAGAAGGAAAATGAACATTAGTAGGGGTAACTGGTAGGGGAACTCCATTGTTCTCGTCTAATCGAACCACTCGAGGGTAGTTAACCCTTCGATTGCGTGCTAAGGCATCACCAGCATTAATTGCTGCTAGTGTTGGAAACTAGGTGCAGCCATCTTTAGACCATCTTGTACTAAGAACACCATCTTAGCTTCAACATCGGCTCCTTCATCTCACTCTAAGAGATATGCCAAATCTACATTTGCCAAAGCAGGTCTAGGTGTTTGAATTAAGATATCCTGATAACGACTCCTCCAATATGGGCTCAATCCTGTCCTCTAGGATATCAAAACATCTTGGATTCTATATGGCATTCTAAGTAAGGCCATGCTTTCACAAAGAATCCTTAACCTTTGGCAATACTCAATAAGGATTTCGATTTTGTGCATCATTAAAAGCGTAAGGTTTTGACGAACCCTCCTTTCATTCCCTTGAACAACATGAAAATTCGTTAAGTATTACACGTACTTTTAAGATTATACCATCTACTTGATTGATTGGAGAACTTATCCCAGTTCTATCGCACTCTGTCTCACTTGGTAGGTAACTTTAGTATTTAAGGTCAAGTTTTACATTTCTTATCGATGTTTTAAACCTAAGGTTTTGATACCATTAAAACCTAACATAACCTAATAATAATGTTGTTATAGTAGATCACCATTTACCATACAAAGATCTATAATCAACCCCTTCATTTATCTTAGGCTTTTCATACAACACATAAGGTACCTTCTACTATACATTACCACCTAGCCTATAGATATATAATATCAAGCAATTTAACTAAAATTTACTCTTTGATAAAAAATGATAAAGTAAACATATGGATTCATTGACTTCCACACCAAAAGAATATTACAACATAAATGTTGTTCCTTCAAGAATCTACATTAAAAATTGTTATCTAGAATATGAATTGAAAAAGATAAATAAATATCTACAAAATGCTTATTAAAAAATTCCCTCTTCACTATGTGAACGCACCGTCCTATTTCCGTATGAGGCTTACCTCAAGCATGCCTCGACTTAGATGGATGAATAGGTGATCTTGCATCAAAAGAAATCATTAGGGTATAAGCTTATGTCATGTCCCGAAGTGGCAAAGTCGTAATAGTCTCATCGTGTAAACCATCTTAAGATAGAAGTTGGCCTTACAACCACTATCTTAGACCTAATCTATACAAGGCATCCATGACTAACCCACTTTGAAGTAAACAATTTATAATTTAAATAAATCATTTACCTAAGAAAGTAAGGAAATATATATATACACTATAATTCAGTTATTGCAATTAAAGTTTACAATAATTCTCTGTAATATATTTCCTAGTTATTGCCTTATTCAGAAATGAAAAGTAATTCTAAAATAAAAGCTTAGACCGCAAAAATATGTATTTATTCTTCAAATGTTTTTCCTTACTCCCCAGGATCCAGCAGTTGCTAGTTTCAAAGTAGTAGTTTGCCATTTCTTAGCCAGCACCTGCACAACGTCTATAAGGATATGAGCAACCACAGCTCAGTAAATTAGGTTGGAGGACTTAAAACTATACCATAAACACAACAAGGTTTTCAATCAACTTCTTAGGTGCAATGCATGTTCAAGCAAATGCCATCATATGACATTATCCGGCCCATCGTGAAATTAGAGAAATTGCGCCCTCTTTGATCCGAGTTGAGGAGTTGCCATTAATGCAATAGCTTACGATCAAACCTAGGGTTATGCAATAGAGACCTCACTCCTCCTGCGACTACCTTTGAACCATTGACTTCACCCTCGCCGCGACTTTCTCTCTTGTCACTTAGTTCTACTAAGGATGAAAAAGGGACCATTATGCAATCCTACACTATCCCTTTCGAAAGGGTTAGTATTTGGTCGGAGTGTCCTAAGTTCCCCTAATGGGTTGCCATGTAGGTCCGATTATCATTATAGGTCGTATATTTTATTAGGTCCAGTTTAGGGTGATCAATCATTTCACACAAATCATACAATACAAGCCAGAACAACAGACCGAATCATAGCATCACTCATAATCAAGCACATGTACACAATCAACTATCTAACAAGCATAACCAAGCATAATCTCAAGCCTTCAAAATATAGCAATGTATTAATCCCAACTTACTTGGACTCCTCACTTACTCACTCGAGGTCCAACTTGCTCAGGCCATTGCCAATCATCCCTATGAGACAAACGTGGCTTCAGTTTTTCTTATAACTATTATAGGTTTGTTTTATCCTATAACACTTATTGTAATCTTTTGTTTAGAGTTTAATATATCCAATTATCTAGGTCTTAAATCTTTTGCAATTATACTAGGTTTGGGGTTAGGTTCGGGTTCAGTTTCCGCATCGATATCTAAATTAAGTTCTAGTTCGATTTCTAAGTATTGTCTTATACTCAAACCCCATAAATTCGTTTGAACTCATAATTTGAAATTAATCACATTACTTCCTGATCTCTTAAATACTATCTTTATCTCTAATTAGTATTTTATTCCATCCGGTACACTTAAATCCTTATTAGTATACCAAATTCACTCTTGATGTGAGAAATTTTTACATTTTTCCTCTAATTACATAAATTCAAGTTTTTAATCAGATTTATTGTACATTTTTATTATTATCATAATATCAATTTTTCTAATAATATTTTCTATTTATTATATTTCTAATAATTGTATATTATGTACTATTACTTATTATGTATATAATACACATCTAATATTTTTATTACTCTAATTACCACCCCCTAACATCAATTATCATTTGAAAATGTCTAAATTCATCCTAAATTAGATCTTATACCTAATTACCCTAATTTATAAAATTAACTTAAAATTTACTATTTTTCCCTATTACTCATTTACTACATAATTAACCTAATAATTACATCTAACACCCTAAATGCTACAAGTGTCATACTTCATCAGATTTCATCATCCTAAAACATATAATTATTCACTAAATCAATAATTAACCATTTAATTACTTAATTAACTCTAAATTACCCATTTTATGCCTCATTTTAAGGCCTAAAAATTATCTAAAATTTTTGAAAACAGGCTTCATAGCACTGTTCTATATCATCTAAGTAATCTACAAAAAAATTTTGGGTTTAAAACTATACTCCTAAGGTCATTTATTTCTAAACCGAAACATGCTCGGTTTTGCATGATTCCTTAAGGACTCTATATCACGAGACATATTTTCATCAAAATAATATTTTTCTTAAAAAGGACATACAAAAATATTTCATAATAACAAAATTCATAATTTTCTAATAATATTTACTATTTTTAAAAAAATTACATATAATCGGGCTGGAAATCGGACTCATCTATCTGAGTGTCTCTGGCTACTATGGCCTTGTCAGCCGGTCTGGGTGCTACCACCACCATGTGGTGGTGGTAGCCATCTACTCCCAACTGCTCGTCTGGTGTGGGTTCCCTTTAAAGGGCCTAATTGCACAGTTTTTCCTATTTTTTTTTTAACTCTAATTTTTCTTTCAATTTTCACCTCTCCCTAATTTTATATGATTTCTAACTATCCAAATGAGCTTCTAAATTTTTGTTGCTATTTATAGGGCTTTGTGGTAATTAATGTGCATTAAATTGGATAAGACATTGTCCAAATCCCTTAATTTTTTGCCTTTATGTTGCTCTAATTTAATTAGCTGATTTTTTTCTTATTTTTCCCAGCTGCCATGACCCAATTCTAGATCATTTATTATTTTTTCTGATTTTTCCTTAATTAATTATGAATTTTCTTTAAGTATTTAGTATTATTTTAGCACATTTCGAGTATTTTAAGTAATTACGCGTATTTATACCTATATGTAAATTCATATATAGTACAAATAAATATTCCTAAATATTATTTAGGTCATTTTATGATTTTTAGTATACATATAATTTATCTTTAGCGATTCATTAATTATCGGAATGCATTTTACACATTTTCGATAAATAACGAGTTATATATTTAAAATTTGGAATTTTTATAGTCTTTTATTTTATTACTTATTTTCTTAAATTCAAACTTATGGGATAATTTTTACTAATATTTCTAACTTATAATTTAGGCTTGATTGGATCTATCAGTCGATCGAAACCTTGAGTGATTGGTTGTGAGGCTTACAACTTATGCTAAGTGAGATAAATCTTATCATCAATACCACATTAAAATTTTATTTAATACATAAACATCTGAATGCATGAACAATCAGGAGGCCAAATAATATATGCAATGACCTAGAAACTGCATGTAACTCAAAATTATGCCCCTTATAGTCGGAATTAGAGATGATTAACCGATATAAACTACAACTAAGCCCTGGCACGTAGGTTTTATACCAATTGTACTATTATGCTTAAGTCGAAACAAAACCCTATATATATATATATATATATATATATAACATATACCACTTTAATTTGGAAAGTATTCTTTCAATTTATATCTCGTACTTTAAACTAAAATGACCAGGTCTAGTGATATGGTAGCCTCTGCAATCTACAATCATACACCCTAAGTAAAAGCCATAAGACACGGCCATTTGCTAACTATTTGTTTGCCCAGATGCTTAGAAAGCCTATCAACTTAGGACAGAGACTCAATAATATAATGATGGTGTAGGTAATGCCTAATCTTACAGGAGGCTCTCCTCTTATGAGTCTCTTCCCATCTTTTGCGTGAGGTGGTAATCAGTATAGTATGATGTGATTTATGAGAAATGCATGATTCATTGAATTCCTTAATCGAATATTTACTTAACCCGGTTTTCATAGGTATTAGACAATTACATTCCATACGACAATACATGGACATTAACACAAACATTCATATTATTATCTTATTAACAAATCATAACACCCATCACACTATCATACACATCCATTTCCCATAAAACAGAAGCATCTAAGTTCATTATATAAGTTTAAGTGCATCTATACTACAAGCAAAATTATGTATGGAGTCATTAAGAATCACTCACTCAACCATAGTGGGTCAGTTGAAGTAATTCAGGGGCTAATTGTCTCCAAAAGCTAGGTCCCCTAGACATAAAAAATATGACACTATAAGGATTTGAAATAGAAACATAGTCTCCTAACATGACTTATTAGATTACTAACACAAAGAAACAACTTACTCGTCCTTAAAGAAAAAACAAGGTGGTTGTATATTAAGAATCTACTTAAGCTCCTTATTTTACCTTCTCCTTCATGCAACCTTTTTGGAATCTTAAGTTTCAATCCTTTAAAGTTAGGTTTTGAGAGTATTCTAAGGTTCCTAAAAGTGGCTTTGGAAGTTGATAAATGAAAGACATAAACAAGCTTTGTGTCATGAGTGTGGAAGCTTAGAAGTGGTGGCAATTATGTGGCATTTTGTGAGGTTTGTGTTTCCTCTTTTGTGTTGAGTTTAAAGTAAGAGGAAAGGAAGTGAAAATGAAGGTGAAAGTGAGAGTATGGAGAGAGAAAGAGCTTGTTGTGTAGGGAAAAGAAGTGTGTTTAAGAAGCTTTGATTTATTGTCTTATAGCTTATATAAATGGAAACATTTAACAAAACAAATTGATGTAAGTATTAAGGGGTGAATAGTAGTATGTAAGGCAAGTTGATTGATTCATGAAAGACAAGGCATGGCCTCCCTTTTCTAGCCATGTGGAACTAGCCATGTAGGCCTCTCTTTTGGCATGGAGTTGTCTTGTCTTATTAATTAAAGTTGAATACATAAAATAATGTGATAACTTATCAATATGTTGTATAAGTCATGGTTACATAAGAAAAGTGTTGTATCACTAGCTTTTGATATAAACTTAGATTTTTAGTTGAGTTGATCCTTGAGAATGTTCAGGAAGTACCCTTAGTTGATTCACAAACTCGCCAAAAAGTAGCTTTTACAACCAAACTACCGACTAGCCGACTCAAATGGGGAAGTCATCGAGCTCAGTCATGTATCAAGCCTATCCAAAAGGTGGATGTTTGAGCTGAGTAAAAAGGCTAACCTAACAGTGACGTTCCAACCCTAACTTATGAAAATGGGTAAGGATCTGGTAGGAAAACGAGCCAAAGTAGGTATTTAAGTGCCAAGGGTTTAGACATGTGTTTGCTTAGTACCTGAATCTCTGTGGCGTGCTGCCTATATATGCTTCACATGTATTACTTAGCTGACCATGGTTGTTTGATAGGAGAGTTATCTATGATGAATACAAAAATACATATATGTTTGAGAAGGATAACCGAAAGATCACACGAAATACGATGTCTCCAAGAGAAGTTAATAAGTTGTAGACAAAACTTGTTCATGGATCAAGGAAGACTTTGATGATGAGTAATGCTGAGCTCTAAGAGACCCTTAAAGTTGATATGTCATCCTCATGTTGGTTAAGCAATTATTAGAGTTGAATGAGCAAGATGAGCTACCTTAGGAGGGAAATGAGTTACTAGATGAGTATGCTGACCTGTTCTTAGAACAAGTATTCAAAGGGCTGCCCCCATTCTGAGGCATAGAATAATGCATTAACTTAATACACGGTACTGTCCTAGTGAATAATCTAACCTATCGGATGAGTCCCAAATAGGCTTCTAAGCTCCAACGTCAAGCCAATGAGTTATTAGAGTGAGGGTATGTTAGGGAAAGTCTCAGCACTTGTGTCGTACCGGTGCTTTTAGTGCCAAAAAAGGATGGAACCTAGTAGATGTATGTAGATTACCGGGCCATGAACAAGATTATGATCAAATATAGGTATCCTATTTTGAGATTGGAAGACATGTTAGATGAATTGAGTAAAGCTAAGATCTTCAAGAAGATTGATTTGAAATCTAGCTACCATCAAATTCGAATGTGGCTAGGAGATGAGTAGAAGACTAATTTCAAAACTCAGCATAAACTCTATGAGTAGGTGGTCGTGTCATTCGGCTTGTTGAATACCCCAAGCACTTTCATGAGACTGATTAACCATGTACTAGGACATCTAATAGGGAAATGTATCATGATTTACTTTGACAACATTCTAGTTTATAATACCAACATGCCGAGTCACTTTGAACATCTTCGAGCTATGCTGAATATCCTCCGTCCTGAAAGACTATTTAGCAACCTTAAGAAGTGATTTTTCACTAGGAGGAAGTGGTATTCTTAGGTTATGTAGTAAGTGGAGGAGGCTTGTGAGTAGACGACGAGAAGATTTGAGCAATCGTTGAGTGGCTAATCCCTATTACTTGTGTTGAAGTGAGAAGTTTCCATGGACTAGCTTTCTTCTATAGAAGATTCATAAGAAATTTTAACACCATCGCCACACCCCTTATTAAGCTAACAAAGAAGAATGTTGACATCATTATTGCCGAGAGCCACACTCCACACACCAACTCGTTCATGTCCGACCCAACCACTTACTTAGCATCATTATTGCTGGGAGGCCAAGAGTCATACCTTACACAAATCCTCATATACTCTTGTTCAAACAGACCCGCAACTGTGTGGAACTCCTACTTAGCTACCTAGCCAGCCCATACTGCTTTGTCCGTGCCCTCTAACAGCACCACCAATGCATTGTTGCCACATGTCTAAGACCACTTTTAAGATCTACTGGTTTTAATCATTGCTTTTTTTCATGAATATTCATTTTTACCATTTGTATACTTTGTACATTACCTCTTTAAGACTATACCCTTTTTGTGTTTTTCATTTTAGGCATGTTTCCCTAACTTCTTGGGTATAAATACCTCTTATATTGTAGCTGTAATGATAATCAAATTGACATCAATACAATTGAATATTCTTCCTTAACATAAACATAGCTTATTTGCTCTCATTACACTCTTATCCTAACCCTTAAGTAAGGTTAGGTAGTGAGTAACCTCACTGGATCGATTTGTATGTCATATCCAGTTGTGCCAAGAGTCTTTAAAAGTTCCATTAGTGTATCATATCCTTTGGTACTGTTCGTGTGTTTTGCTTACTTTTCATTTACCTTTCAATTCTTTCATGCATTTCCACATCATCTCTTCAAGCTTTTGGCAAGCTTAAACCTATCTAGCAATTGGCTTTGTTTGTTCTTGGTCATGGTTCGCGTTTGATAGAGTTATAGCCGTTGCACCGAGGTCTTCTTGGTTAGATGTTAGTATTAAGGTGTGATCAAGAGTAAGTTCGAGGTTTAAATTATAGATAACCTCAAACGGTGCTTGCCCATTCGTAGTGTGCACTACTTTGTTGTAAGCAAATTCTACTATAGGCAGGCATATATCCCAATTAGCTATGCTCTTCCCCTTATAGCTCAGAGTAGTGAACCTAAGGTAAGGTTGGTGGCCTTTGTTAGACCATCGGTCTAAGGATGGAAAGAAGTGCTAAAAGGTAGCTTGGTTCCCATTTAATGTCGGAGGGTCCTCTAGAAATGGCTTAGGAAATTTTAGGTCTTTATTCGACACCATACTCCTCATTATTCCCTACATGCAAACAATTTTAAGAAAAAAACAAAGAAGTAATAGCTAAAGCATCATTAGATTTGGTATAGGGCACAAAGTATGCCATCTTGCCGATTTATCTACGATGACTATTATAGAATCTTTGTCTTGGGCAATCTAAAGTAATTCAAGGACAAAATCCATGCTCAAATCAGCCTTCAGTTTGGATGGGATAGGTAGAGGCATGACTCTTCCCTACTCAACTCTACTCTTTGCTCTTTTCTAGATTATACAACTCTCTTATATAATAGGCTAGCATACATAGCTTGCCACCTCAAAACACATATACATCCTCTATATGATAGTCATCTACTATCTTTCCTTCTATATATTATACATATATAAGACTAAATAAGTGTCTTAAGGACTTGATCCTTTATGCTCGAAAATCCTAAAAGTCATGTCTATAGTTCGGTAAGAACATGTCTTCCTGATAGGGCATTAGCGACCACATTGGTCTTGCCTTACTTATAATTAATTATAAAATTAAATCCTTATAAAAATTCAACCCATTGGGCTTACCACTTTAATAGCTTTGTTTGACTTTAGAGGCATCTTAAGGACTCATGACCAGTATAAATGATACACTCTCTTTGTAGAAGGTAATGTTGCCCTACTTTAAGAGCTTGGATTAGGATATGGAGTTCTTTGTCATATATAAAATAATTTAATTGTAGGCCTCATAGCTTCTCACTATGATATGCGACAAGTCGACTTTCTTCCATAACCAATTCATGATGCATCATACTTAAGCTCAAATATCTTCTTGAAGTCAAGAATGGCTAATATGGGTACAGAGGTCCAACTTCTCTTTCACCTTAGCGAAACTTATTTCTTCCTTCTCTTCCCATTTGAATTTTATGTTTTTCTTTTTTATCTCAATGAAGGGTGCTACAGTAGTGCTAAAGCCTTTAATGAATTGTTTGTAAAAGGATGCTAAGCCATGAAAGCTTCTCACCTCTTCATAAGTGGTTAGGGTCGATTATTTGAAAATAGCTTGTATCTTCTCATCATTGACTTGTAGGTTTCCTCTACTCACAACATTTCAAAGGAAGATTATTTTTTCCTAGAAGAGACAACACTTAATTAAATTACTAAAGATCTTCTTAACTCGGGGTACATTAAAGATAGTTGGAAGATGGTTGGTATGACTTATCAAATCGATAATGTATACATGGTTGTCATAAAAATACACTACAATACAAATTTCGATCAGATATGCCACAACATGGTTCATCAATCGTATGAAAGTGCTTGGGGTGTTTGATAATCCAAAAGGCATCAACATCTACTTATATAAACCTCATTGGGTTTTAAATGCAGTCTTCCACTCAACTCTTTGCCTCATATGAATTTAGTGGTATCTTTACTTTAGGTCGATCTTGTTGAAAATTGTAGAACCACTCAGTTCACCTAGCATATCATCTAACCTTTTAATGGGGTACCTATACTTGATTGTAATTTTGTTAATAGCTTTGCTATCTAAACACATACATTAAGTGCGATCCTTCTTTGGTAATAATAACATAGGTACAACACATGGGCTTAAACTTTCTCTTACATATCCTTTTTTCTAAAAGTTCATTGACATGCCTCTAGAGTTCAATAGCTTGTTTGGGATTCATCTGATAAGTAAGCTTATTCGGCAAGATAGCATCAGGTATCAAGTCAATACAGTGCTAAATTCCTCGAAATGGAGTAGCCCTTTAGGTAATTTCTAAGGAAACAAGTCTATATATTCTTCCAACAATTCTTTGATCTCTCTAGGTAGCATAACTTGCTCCTTCAACTCCAATAGTCTTCTAATCAACAGAAAAGTTAGCACATTAGATTGAATGGCCGCTTGGAGCTTGGATCGACTCAATACTAATGTCTTCTTTAATCAAGGACCTAATTTGGCTTGTAACTTACTTACTTGGTTTGGGGTCATAGGGTTTAAGGTAATCTTCTTCCTGTCCTTCTCAAATGTGTATGTATTCCCAAACCCATCATAAATGACCCTTTAATCAAATAGCCATGGTTAGCCCAACAACACATGTCGTGTGCTCATAGGTGGTACATCATAAAAGATCTCATTAGAATAATTTCCAATTGTAATTGGTAGCAATACTTACTGAGTAATATGTAGTGCTCCCTTCTCATTTAGGTAATATAGTTTATAAGGTCTTGGATGTGACAAAGTTGGTAACTTAAGCTTCCGAATGAGTTTAGCTGATGTTACATTCGTACAGCTTCTATTGTTTGCTACCAGTGTACACAATTGCCCATTCACCTTACATGTAATATGGAGTAGATTTTCTTGTTGTTTCTCTTTAGTAGATGGTTCAATACTTAGAGCTTACTGGATAACTAGAGTTTGCTTATCCAGGTTATTAACATACACATTTTCTTTGATAAGTTCCTGATCATACATCTCTGTCTTTTCCTTTAGTTTGTGCTTTTCTTCAGTCTCTCGTTAGTGCTATCTACTTCAACTATAGGAACTTCACCTTTAATGATCATGGTTTGTTGGTTGGGGCACTAAGCAACCATTTGACCAAAACCTTGATACTTAAAAACATTTGATCTGGCTCATCTTTTGTCTAAATCCTTATCCTTTCTCATAAGTTCTTTTTGACACTTCTAGGTTGGTAGTGCGGTTCTTCTATCTAGTTGCCATCTCAATCATCTTATTAGGTTGAATATGATACTAAAGTTTGCTATCACTTTAGATAGGTCATGTAGGTACCTAATTTTTGCCCCATTCATTTTTACTTTTATTATTTTTCTTTCTTTTCTGAGTAGGCCTTAAATTAGGGAAAGTACAACAAATTAAAAAATAAGAAAACCCCCAAAATATGAAGTTTAAGAATAAATACAAAAAATAAGAAAAGGCATAAAAAATGTGAAAATTAGATAAGAAACAATTGAAAAATTATAGAAAAATAGAAAATTTTGAAAAAAAAAAATAATTAAAATATTTTTTAAAATAACATTTCATTAGGGTAGATATTTTATTTTTTAATTAGATTAAGAAATTAGGTCATTGAATCTGGGTAGAAATTTAAATCTAGTCCAGGTTGACTAAGTCTATATGTGCAATTTACTTATCCATATGGCCAATGTACAAGCCAATGACTTAATGGTTAAGCACATAGACTTAGTTTGGATATTAAGTGTAAGGTTTTAGGTTCGAATCTTGGCAAAGGTAGAGAGGCCTTATTTTTTTTAATTTTCTATTAACTAGCATGCTGCTACGTGTTAGGATCTCACTGTGCCATGTATCCATGACACGTGGCATCGTCGGATTGGACGACCTTGCTAATGTAGCACTATGTGGCGTGCTATGTCAGCTGCCACATGTTACATGTTGATACGTGGCATGCTGTGATAGGTTGTATAGGCTGACATGGCGCCATGTCAACCAATTTTCTCTCTTTTCCTTTTCTTTCTCCCCTCTTTCCCCTAATTTCCTCCAGTTTTGCCAGGATTTCCCGCGTTTTCCTTTCGAATAGGGCACTTTATAGGCAGATTTGATCCCTTCTTCATTACAATTTTATCAAATTAGTGATGAAATTATGGATCACATATGGCTTAGTGTTAATAGTGATTAAGAACACGTTTAGATTCATACATTAATATAGTTAAACCAAGCTCTAAAAATTGGAAAAAAACTTAAATTTCGATTTTTTTCATTTAACTTCGATTTGAACTTTCCATGCTTCTAAGATTAATTCATGTATAAAAGGGTGTTGGGGGAGCTCACGCAATCACACATAACCAGCAAAATCACTTGACACAACCCCTCTCTCTCCCTGTGATCACTTTCTCTCTCTAACCCACTCTCTCTCTCTCTCTTCAATTCTCTCTTACCACTCTAATTCGAGTTAAACCACCATTCTAGGGAAACTACCCATAGCTTAAGCTCCCCAACCCAGCTTCTCTCAACCTCTATCGTGACCCCTATTAATGAATCTAACAACCGTTACCCAAACCTTAACCACTAAAGCTTACCCCCCTCGAACCACCACTTTTAGCCACCTTTGGCCCAAACTAATCCTTTGGCCGAAATCCCTAAACTCTAAAACCCTTACCTTAATCAACACTTATGCCTAGAAAACACCATCCACTATTTGTAAAAAGTATATAGAATAAATAAAATGAAAAAAGAAGTAAATAGGTAAATAGAAAGAATAAAGATCATTATTTCTTCTTGTCACTTAGAAAATCATGTTTTCAAAAATAACAAAAATAAACAGACCCTTTACAATTTAGGGTATTTTTAGAATTTTTCAAAAATAAATAAAAATCCAATTTAGGACCTTACTTTTTTAGAACTTTCATAAATCAAATTGACTTAAAACATAAATCTAGCCTTTTTAAAAAATTAAAATCGAACAACCCACTAAAGTTTTACAAAAAAAGAACTACGTACGTTTGATTCTAAATAGTGGGTACGTAGGCATACCATTAAAGCTCGAAATCTAAAGCTTCATATGGTTCATACGTTGGGGTACTCGTGGTCTTCCTTCCACTTCATTATACTCTTCCTTTATCTCCTCTTCTACTCCACCTAGGTCTATTCTTCTCCATTCATGTCCTTTTACTCCTTTACTATGGTCTTGCCGAGCTAGGGTTTGTCCTTAGACAAGTTAAGTATTACGGGTAATGGCAACAACTTTAGAAGTAGCCTTAGGGGGGAGGTAGGGTAGGGGGGGGGGGTGGGAAGGGGGAGGGAAGAGGGGTAGGTTTGGTTGGGGAGGTATCATAGTTGGCTTTAGTAGGTTGAGATGCTAGCGCGTAAAACAACTTGAGTTAAATCGGCTATTAAGTGAGTCATCTCATTAAAACATTCATTAGAACTTTTAGGTGTATTTTGGAGTTGTCAACCGTAGTAAATAACAATACTATTATCATCTCCAATACCAACATTAACACTTAAATCAATCATTCTCATTTAATTTTGTACTCTCAGCAATAGATGATGCTTGTATTTTCTAGAAGAAAACACACAATTGCATTCTTCAATTAACTAATATACTATCAACACAAAATACCATCAACTTTTCTTCACACCCAAATAAATGCATCTCTCTACAAGGACTTAACATCATAGCTAATAAGTTCAACTTCTATACAGAAACATATAGCTACTACTTGTTCTATTTTCCGTAACTTAAAATAGAGTAGAATAGAGTACTACGTACAATAGTATAATTCCCACTACTTACCAAGACACTATAGCAAATCCTCTTATAACCTCAAAGCTGCTTCACTAGTTAGTACACTTCTAGCACAAACAATGACCAACATAACAAGTGGTAACATGACGCAACAATGACTTACCTAAGTAAACCTACACTTTGATACTGAGGTGATACGCCATAGTAAGGAATGACAAGGCTAACCATATCTAAGGGGATGGGTCTAAACTTATAGAAAACTTGAAAATGAGGATGGAATGTACTTAAACAATCAAAACCCATGATCAACTCCTCGAATATGATGCACTAAGGAACTACCAAGGACTTACTTACCAACTCGATATGATGCATGAGCTAATTCAGTAAGGGTACTTGTTGCTTAGCCTTACTTAAGGATTAGGATAAGAGTAAGCTAAGCAAGCAATCAAACAAGAGAATGCTCATAAGCATTGAAACTTAGTATATTCAAGTAAGATGCAAAAAGAATGATCCTCGCGAGTACATATTCTAAGGGCATTTATACTTGAAAATCTAAGGTAACCTATTAAGTATAGAAAAGAAAAAAAGGGTAATGTTCAAAATAAGTAAAATATAAGGAATGTTGAAGGATAAAAATGAAAAATCAAGAAAATGTTTGAATTGTATAGAAAATTCCATTACATGGGTGCTCGGATACATGGATGGTAGCAAGAGGTATGCTTCTAGCGACAATAGACAAAAGAGTATAGTTAACCTAACTATTGCTAAGCTAAGCTATAGATTCTTTTGAAGTAAATTCAACTCGGATATGCTTTGGACAACTCAAAGACAATTTAATCAAGTTGGTGGGTAGATGAGATCAGTTGTTAGTTGAGCATTCCTTGGGTCAAAACTCTGAGACAACTATTAAGTATGGAAGGATTCGACTCAAAAATGGCAACGGGTTAGTCGGTTGGTGTAGCATGAACTCTTCCTATGCAATTTGGTAAAGGAGAATGCACTATGCTAAGTTTGAAGACGTTGGGGTCGAGCTTGGGCACTGTGGTTTGATTCTTATCATTAAAAGTATATAGTTTGCAAAAGAAGTAGACAATTTTCTTTAGGGAGTTCAGTAGTACCTTAGGGCAATTAGGCTTCTTGATGATGGAAGTAAGGTGAAAACTGAAACTTTAGACATGAGAGATGTAGTGATAATTTGGTGGACAAGAAAGGCTACTGAGATTATATCATAGGTTGATATTGTGAAGGAGTTTCAAGACCACTTTTATTTACAAAATGCAAAAAAGGAACTTGAGATCAAACTTTGACACCTTACTCAAAAGGTTAGTATAAAGCAGTATGTTGAAGATTTCCTAGAACTCATGTTGGAGATACTTAATCTCAAAGTAAATAATACTTTAGTCGTATTCTTGGATGAGTTGAAGCCATAGGCTAAGATAGAATTGGAACAGTGAGGAGTAGATGACACCTCTAACATAATTGTTGTTGCAAAAGACCTTGTAGAGTTTTGAGAGGAAGATTAGCCTTCCATAAGTAATAAAGGAGAAGAGGTCAAAAGTAAGTGATCTCCGAGTCTATTGAGAAGAAGGCAGAGAATGGCAAAAAAGATAAGACCTCAACAATTAAAATGTTATTTTTGTTATGGCCCACATTATTCATGGGATTGTCTAAAAAAGGGACATTTCGATGTTCTCTTCACAAAAGACAAGTTTGATGTAGATGAGAAGGGTCAACTTAGTACAATCATTGTCACGCCCTGAAAAGCTGAGTCGTAACAATCCCACTGTGTAAGCTATCCTAAGATAGAAGCTATTCTCACAGCCGCTATCCTAGACCTAGTTTATACCAAGCGTACTCAACTCTACCCTTTTGAAGAATCTAATTTCATACCTGTTTGATATAAACCTATGGAGTAATTCTTTCAAATAATTTGTTAAAAATAAATTTATAATTTGAATTAATAAAAAAGTGGTAGTAAACCCCATAGGTATCTATCATTTCATATACAAACCAAAATATTGAAAACTATTAAGCTCCTTAAAGAGTCATGTATAGTTTTTCTTAAAAGATAAAAAAGTTAACACTAAGGGTAATAACCAGTCATTTCTTATTGCATCTCACTCCTCGTCCCGGTTTACTAATTTTCTTGTTTTTGGTAGGCATTTGTAATCTATAGAGGAATAAGCGATAACTTGCTCAATAAGTTAGGTAGAGATAGAAGTATGTTTTTAGCGCATCACAAGCAGGGTTTTTAACTAAGATAGTTAGATGCAATGCATATATAAGTAAATGCCATTATACAACATTATCCAGTCTGTCATGAGATCATAGAATTGTACCTGCTCTAATTTGAGTTAAGGAGATTGATGTCACGTTCTTTTGTGAATTAAGACCATACCGGGGCTTGTGTAATGGAGAACACCCTTCTCCCATGACTACCTTTGAACCATGGCCCCCAACCTTACCACAACCTTCTCTCTTATCACTTAATTTGGCTAAGGATAGGGAAAGCACCATTCCAATTATCCTCATCGAAGGGAGTCTGTATTTGGCTCGAGAATCCTAATTGTTACCTTTAGTAGGTTGCGATTAATATCAGGTGAGTTATTAAGCTAAGTTTGAGCTAGTTCATCTTTTTAGGGTGATCAACTAAACTTAAACAATTCAAGCATAACGATATTTACAGAACAACCATACCATAAAGCTTAGCTCCCATAACAGCAATCGAAACTTAACCATAAGCATTACATATGCACAAACAACTAATTACAATCACTAACAAATATATACTAAAGTATCTAGGTATTCCAAAATAGTACCCCAAAATGCTATAAAGCATTTAACGAACTTACCTATCTTGACGCTTATTTCGGAAAACTTGCATCATCAACGGTCTAATTACTAAGAGGCCTTACATATACAAAACCCAAATTCAGTTTTCCTAATAATTATGAAAACATTAGAGTTTTATCTAAAGTGTATTATTATAATAATATATAGTTTTATTATATAAGTCAAGTTAAGTTATTACTTATTAATAATATACGTAACTGCATTATTATATATAATATATCATTTCGATCGTATCGAAATATACTTTTAATTGGTTAAATCATATTTCAATTACGGTAAGGATATCGTAATACATAAATTCTCTTAATATAATGGAGATATGAGTTATATTACTTGGGATGGCCCGATTTTTGTAAAAATAGTATCGTCAGGTTCGTATAGACTTAACGATACATATTACGAGTCTTATTTCTAAAGATGAACTCTAATGGTAAGTTCGAATTTCCAACACAGTTATGCATATTTAAATAAATATTATTGTATTATACGTATTTTATATTATTAAATTATATTTTACATAATTTATCAACATAACTCTATAATGTAGATATTATCTAACCATAATATACATATAACATATCCTGGTTGCTAAAATATCATTAAATATATTAAAAATCTACTTTTTATCAAATCTGATCAGTATGTATATATGTAGTTTTACTTTCAATATTTATCATGTTTTGGCCTATTATTACTAAAAAAGAGTTTTGGTTTGTAATTTAAGCTATTTTACTATATAAATTCGTATTGAATAGCTCAGTTTATCAAATGATTCATCGAAAATTTCTATAGACTCCTAAAAATATGAGGAATTAAGTTATCACTTAGTTTCATGTTATCGATTTACCAGCTAAATACTCAAAATTACTATTTTACCCCTAAATTATATTTAATTACCCAAATATTGTTCTTTTTACACAAAATTATTTCCAACCTATCCTAACATCACTATAATTCACCAAAAGTCAATCTAGGTCATTTTCTCCCAATTAATTTCAAAAAACCTATTTATTTCACATTTTCATCATAATTGTTGTTATTTTTGGGGCTAAAAGTTACAATAAATATTAAAAATACATGAATAAAAAATAGGGCTACATAAAAATTACTTGTATATCATATGTATCTTACACAAAAAATTTGAGCTACAACCTACATCATTTAGTGTATTTGTTTTGAATTTTAAAATTTGGGTGAATAGTACATTTGTTAAGCAAATATATTAAATATTCCAAATTTTGTAAAATTAAATTTATAAAATGATAGTACATCTAAAATAACCTGGGAATTTTTTTTATATATTTTTCCTAGTTAACTTAATAAGTTTTTGAAAATAGAGAAAAATATGATAAAAACTCGAAACTTAAGTTCATCGAAGCTTCAGTCACCGTTGGTCAGAGAGGGGTTGTTAGTCGACTTAGTCTGTGGTGGCTTTACTAGGTGGTGGTAAGGCTTTATGTCAAGTCATTAGGTGGTTGGGGATCTACATAAAGTCAATATTTTCCTTTGTTTTTCCTATTTTTTGTCTAATTTTTCTAAAGAATTTTTCAAATTTTTCTTAAGTTTTTTAGTTGCCAAAACATGAAATCCAAGTCCTAATATGTTATTTATAATGTTTTGGGTCAGTTGTAAATTTTTATTAATTATTAAGTAATTTATTTTAATATTTTTCTTGAAAAACAAAAAGTATGAGGTGACAAATTGTTGATGACTCACTTTTGAGTCATCCATTCCAACTGTTCTTGAAGTGCCACATGGATTCCAGTAATTCCCACATCATTTGGATAAGTTTTGGTTTAATTTTATTATAATTTTAATGAAATTTGAATAATTTAAGTATATTTAATTATTATTTTAATATGTGTGTATGTATAAAATATATATGTAACACATGTAATGAGTAATTATATGCATATAATCATGTTTCTAGTATATATTTTATTTTTAAGATATTTTTCCTACTTAATTTTGCGAATTTAACGCTTATTATACATAATTATATAATTTTAGGTTAATTTACGGGTATATTTATTATATATATCATGTATACTCATATAGTATATTATAATATATTATTTCTTTTATTTTCGAATTAATTTATCTCTAGGATCTTGTCGCATTTCATGCTTGATTTTATTGGTTTCAATGAGTTTTATGCCATTTTAAATAACTACATTTCTAAGGCTTAAATCAGATTTTTAGGACATTATTTTTAAAATATTAACTTTGCTAAGTTACTTCAAGCAACATCTCTAACGTAGGACTTAATCGAAAAAGTTTTTCTAAAGGTTCTAAATTTAAGTACAGTTACCCAAAATGCAACTTTAAGAGCTCACATAAAATAAATTTTGAGTACTTTGATTATATTTTTGATATTTTATTATATTTTTTACTTCCAAGCCTACAAGAATTCCTCAATTAGGATTATCATGTTCTTCATAAGTTTCTAGCTTACTTGATTTACTTTCCCAAATGCCCTAGATCAATTATCGACCCTAATCGTACAAGGACACTGCTTTGTCCTAATACTCAGATGTTCTTATCTTAACTATTGATTTATGTGATATCACAATCATCTCCTTTATCCCATGAAGTACCAAGATGCTAGTGAATGAAAGGGCTTGATGTACCTTAAAGCCACAGTAGTTAGGAAGAGGGTAAGTATGATGGTAGATATGGAAGCCTCATATTTATTTATTTCAAAGGATGCAGCTATCAAACTTAAGTTAATGATTAAAAGTAGTAAAGCCCGACTTAAGATAGTTAACTCAAAGGAAGTCCCAACATCAGGAGTTGCTAAGAATGTGGAATTTAATATTAGAAGCTGGCATAGGAAGGAGAATATAGAGGTAGTTTATATAGATGACTTTGAGTTTGTCATTGGTATGAACTTTTTAGACAAGATTGATGCCACTATTATTCCTTGATCAAATAGTATTTGCTTCTTTAATAGGAAATCTCGATGGATAGTTCTAGTAATAAGGAAAAATGGCTGAGCATGAAAGCTTATTATAACAATGCAAATCATAGCAGGGAATATAATAGATAAGATGGCATCACCTAAAGAAGGAGAACGTTGGACTTTAGCGGGGGAGGCTTTAGAGAAGGCCAACGGTAAGGCTTTAGAAAGTTCAATGATGGAAAATTTATTAGAGCAAAGTGAATTCCTAATAATAGAGGATAACAATGAAAGGAATAGAACAATGTATTGGTCGATGAGGAGAAATAGAAGGTTGAAGGAAAATATGATAAAATAGTTGCTGATAGAAAACCAAGACCAAGGTATAAAGGAGTGATAACATGAATTTAGTATACATTTTCTATAGTTAACTTGTGTTATTTTAGATATTAATCTAGTTAATTTTGTGATATTTTGAGCTTAATTTCTTTAATTATCATTTGCAGGGATTTTAAGAGGCATTCGATGAATTTCAAAGATTTTTATCAAGCTTCGGAGCTAAATTGGACAAAAGCATTGATCAAAGAGTGAAGTTGATGAAATACAAGCTAGAAAAGAATCCTAATGAAGAGTATAGTTGGGGATCACAGCCGTGGTCCTAACTTATCTTCCTTTCATAAATTAATTTCATTAAGTTTTGAAGATTTCAGTCAAAATGCAAGTACATGCCTAGCTCTAGGCTATGTACATTGCTCATGGACATGCTATGATGCACAAATCTTCTATTTTCATTTGATTTTCTTTGTAAACTTAGGTTTACTCCCTATATAGACACTTAGGCTTAGATTTACAAAGAGAGCCCTACGGGAAGAAATACAGGCTAAAATTTTGTTGTAGATCTCTCGATTTACTTCTTTTTTTCTTTTAATTATGTTATTATTTTGAATTATTCTTAGTAAATTCTTATTAAGCTCTAGTTCATCTTGCAACAACTTTTTATTCATTCTAATTACACTAATTTTATTGTTGTCAATTATTTTTACGCAGGTTACCAATTTGATGTATGAGTTTGTTATAGAGAAGCGAGCCTTGTAGTTAAATGGATGAGTGTAATTAAAATGAATTGAATATACTGAGAGATTAGGTACCGATTTCTCCAGATTATAATAACTTAAGTAGCCAAGCTAATAACAAGATCCATGTTCTTAATGTGATCTTGCAATACTGTTTTCAAAAGCAATTCGAGTAGAGAGGTTTTTAAGACTAAGAAGGGGCAAGAGATGCAAGTCTAGTCAATTCAAATTAGGCATCTTTATGGTTCGGGGAATAATTGAGATTAAATAGTTGGACTAAACTAAGCAGTAGATAACAACAATATATAAAGGATCATGTGCTCTTTATTGTAATTGAATCATGCTTGTTTATGTTTATTAGTTTTAGTTTTGATTAGTTTAGTTATTTTAATTGTTCTTATTTCAATTATTGTCTTGTTCATCTTTCTCATTTAATCATAATTATCCTTATATTGTAAAGTTTGATAATTGAAAATTTTAAGGTAGATTGCTAGTAATTTACATTCTCACATATAACTTCCCTTGTAGGATTGACACTTGAACTCATAATTTATTTTATCTATACTATAACTTAACCATGTGTACTTGCTTAATACAATTAAGTTTTTGGCGTTATTACCGGAGAATCAAAAGAGTAACCTAGTTCGGTATTTTCCTTATTAATTGGTTGAGTGTTGTAATCATTTGTTATGGAATTGCATTAAGGGGTAGATTTAACCATCAAGCCAAAAACGTAGAACAACAATTCTCCTTAAGAGGTAACCTAAGTTTGGTTTATTTTAATTCTGGTTATTGATTTTTTTAGTTTGTTCATTTATTTTGTTATTTTCTCATGAGTCAATTCATGTATTGAATTTCTAAACTCTAGTTAGTTTTATCTCTACTTTAAACGATTTATTGCATTAAGAATAGTTATTGAATTCGTTATTGCAATGGTAAAATTGAAGTGGTCATCCAATTATGGTGTTATTTGATTTGCTTTTATGCTTTAATTTAATCTAATTTTGAGTTTTTCTGAAATAATTGCTGGAATCAAGTCATGGGAATCAAATTTGCATGAATTTAAGAATTGGAAAACCATACACTTGACCTGTGTTCCCCTCATAAAATTATTTTGAGCGGAAATTGCAAAAGTTAGGAGGACGAGATGTCTAAGGTTAAGGACCATGCTTGTAGTCTTTGACTGTAGTTGTTCTAAGTATGTGAATTTTATGAAAAACCAAGATCCATGGCCACCATAGCCAAAGCACACGGCTGTAGACCTTACTCGTGATCTATGAATTCATAGATCACGTGTTAGGCTTTCCCATTTTATTCTAATACATATATTCAATTTATAAACTTCTATTTTCTCTCATTCCTCTATCTACATTCATACTAAATGTTCACAAAACTTCACTATTTGACCACATATACTATAAATTTAAGCTACGTACATCCTGCTTCCCTATTTACTTAGTTTATTGTTAGTTTATGTAAAAACTAAGTTTTTATTTAAAGTTTCTCTGATAAGCATGTGTAGAGATTTGAGTCTCTAAGAGTGATTTGGGATAGATAATGTAATGAAATATGTTATCTTTTCATTATCTACTAAAGATTGTATGAAAAACGTATGTTTGATAAGGATTGAACATGAAAGTGATTTTGCATGATGAAGAAAAGTGAAAGGAAGAGTGAGAAAGTAAGAGAAAATGAAGGAATTGGAGAGAAAGTAATGGAAATCATGAGATTGATGTTCTTGTAATGTGGTGTTTCTAATTCATGTTGAAATTTAGAAACTTGTTGCAATTGAAATTCTTTTGCAATTAGAAAAATTCCACTGAATTCTTTAACATTGATGTTGATACTTGTTTTTCGCTCAAGCTATCGAGTGAAGCCCATCACAAGATGTACGCAATAGGTACCTGAGTAAGCAGTAGTCCTATGCGTTATGCTGCAACTCTCTTATGTATCCATAAACTTATGCCAATGAAGAATGCTAACTAAGGACAAGTTAGTCCCTCATATTGCTAATTACCTGGCAAGCCAAATAACAAATATCTATATAGATCATCTTCGACCAATGAGCAAATGCTTGTCAATTGTTTGGGGTAAGCTTGAGGCTCAACTCCTTCCATCAAACATTAACTGACCCCTCAATGGACGTCTCGGCTTGGCTTTTCTCTTTAGCAGCTACAACCCACTACGACTCATTAATTAGTGTTTAACATTCGTAGCACAGTCGGTACGCCAAATACCTCTACCCTTACCAAACGCTAAGCTATAGATTTGGTGGCTTGGTCATCCATGGTGTATTGCTTATAGTGTAGCTTTATCACCTACCGTAGAGTGCACTATCGATTGGTGACTAATATGAACAAACCTATGATTGCCATATGTCTAGGTAAATCACATAAAAGGCACCAGGTAAGGGAATATGATCTTTCTCTATTGAATCCGTTTCTCTCTCTTACTTTCACATTTCTTCCTCTCCATAAAGAAGAGAAGTTGATGACCTACACATACATTAGGCAACAATAGTCTTCTAAGTCTCTAGTACTTGCCTCCCCCTTCCTTGGTCCTCTTTGCTAACTTAAGTATTAGAGGGGCTCCTATAGCTTTGCCCATGAAGGGGCTTTTTATAGGTGTTGAGGAGTAAGAAGCAAAGCCTGGTCCATTCCCTCCTTACATATATCAATTGGTCTCGACTTGTTCAACAGTTGATTAAAATTGTTCATATGAAATTATGTTACTAGGTCTTAAACTTATGATTAGATGTAGGAGATTTGCTATGGATAATTGGACATGAACAAGTTTCTAATTAATTGTATGTTGAATGCTAATGTTCATAACTATTGAGATTATGACATTATTGGGTTATTTCAAGAATTAAAAATATTATCTCATTAGCCTATGATTTCATTGATTTAGCTATTTAAAAATTAGCACTTCAATATATAATATGTACTAGTTCAAGAATTCTTCTTTACGACTTATATATTCAATGCTAATACCCATGTCAATAGAGATCATACATAAAATTAGGATTAAATTTTGAAATCAACCTTATAAGTGCATTAATGCATGATGATCACAAAATTAGCATTATAATATACAGCCTGTTTGTTAATTCAATCATCATCTAAGTTGTTTAGTTGAATAATCTAGCAATGAATTAGGAATGATAGTTGAGTTTAATTCTTATTAGCAATTGTCTATGTAACATGGAGTATATCCTTTTATCAAATTTGAGTTTCTCTTTGCCTTTTGATTACGAATAATGACTAGGAAAAAGCATATCGCATGCAAGAACCTAGGTGCCATCCTTACAAATCTACCCTTGACATTTAACCAAACATAGTAGTAGAAGAGATACCTCATGTTGTCAAAGAAAGAATTTAGCTGAACCATGTACTTGAACTAGGAAGCACTTACTTAGTTTAGCTATGATGCTAAGGCTACGTAGCTAATGGAGTTCAGATGATGGGATAGGCTCTTAACCATTAATAAGCTAATGAACAACACTAGAGGTATTAAGCATTTTATGGTTAGCATTTGACAACCTTTCTAATGGGAGACAAAATACTATTTATTTTAGGTATAATGGCACTAAAGTTACCATGCCATTAGATGATTTAGCTATGCATATGGGGTTATATTCAATTGATTATGTTATGACTAAAAAATATATGGATTTTCCATGCAAACTACCTCATGGAGTATATAAGTCCTTTGTTTGGATGGATTTAACTAGTAGGCAAGAAGGAGCTTATGACTCAAAGAGGTTTAAAGCTTCCAACTTAACCGATCCTACTCTTAGTTTCATATACTATATTTTGGCTAAGGGATTCATTAGTAGAGGGAATAGCTAATGTGTTGTTAATGAAGGGATATATTGTCTTTACACGGTATTGCATACCAACAATCCCTAAATTTAATGGTTAGGATGGCTTGGTTCCTTAAGAACTAAGCTATTAAGGATCATTCGAAGTATATTTTTCCAGGCCCCTTTACCACTCACATGGTAAGAAACCTTCGTTGTTATCAAAATGTACCCTACATGTGAGAGTTAGTTCCCCCAACTCCTTTCACATATGATGTCATTAGATCCATGAGACTCCCACTAGCACTTGAAGGTCTACCCCATAAGCTAGCTTGTGAGGCTAATTTATTGTCATCCTATTAGCTATCTAATTCATCTTCTTTAATGATTGGAGCCATTAAAAAGATCGTTGAGAAAAATACTAAAGAAGTAAAGAGTTCTAATGTACTACGTTAATCACATTATGGTCAGATAGGAGGTGATTTTTTCCCATTTAGGAATCGAGCCACTACCACCACCACCTCATATGCTAAAGTCTCACTCAAATGAGGAGTCAAAAGGAGAGGAGATTAAGGAGGAAGATGGAGATGAGGATGAAAAGTGACTTTTCTTTTGCATTTTATTTCTTGAAAGACTTGGTTTGGATTTTTATGTTAGATAATTGTATTCTTAAATTATTTTCTATTGCACTTATTAGATAATTGTTTTCACTTTTGATAATTTATAAGTTTGTAGGACATAAACAACTTGGTGCTTGAATTAATACTGGCAGTTTTATTTAGTTTATTTTATTCATTTTAGCTTTTTATTTTCATTTTCTAGTTAGATCATTTTGTTAGATGCAAAGAAAACCATGCACTTAGCTAATTATTGGAATTC
Source organism: Lumnitzera racemosa (assembly GCA_024138005.1). Classification (NCBI taxonomy): domain Eukaryota; kingdom Viridiplantae; phylum Streptophyta; class Magnoliopsida; order Myrtales; family Combretaceae; genus Lumnitzera; species Lumnitzera racemosa. Next base: position 58,284,249 of record JAMXBC010000012.1, read on the forward strand.
AGACTCTAGACTTCACAATTTTTAAGGATTAGTGTTTAAATCGAAAAAGTTCCAATTCCTTATTATTTTTCTATCTTTCCCACTTTTGTATTTTTTATTTGCATTGTATTATTGGGGACAATATACAACTTAAACATGGTTGGAAGATTAGATTATGTATGTTATATTTTTAAATACTCACTTAAGCTTTTGAAAATTTTCTTTAAAATCTTAGAAATTTATACCCCCTTATATATTAAGCAAGTATAAAATTTTTCCAAATTCATCCAATTCTTTATGAATTTAGAACACTTTACCGATTTTAAGTGATTAAATCCTTATGATTCATAGTTCCTCGTTACATTAGCCTAGACTTAGACTCAAGATTAAGATAGATTTGAATCTATTAAGAACAAGATATTTTGATTTCTAAGGGATAGTTATGTATCCTTCTTTTGCATAACTTGATCAGCAAAGAAGATTTGTCCTTTAAAAGTTATTTAAAATATCAAAGTAGTTGGAGTTGCTAATTCAAATAACTAAATTGATAAAATGATTACTAAAGATTGGTTAGGATCAATCTTGGTCCCTTAGAAAAGCAAGACGGTTTCCTATTGCCAATACCAAAAAAGTGAAATCAATTAAAGTTATTAAGGATCAGCCTTGATTCCTTAGAAGAGTGATGTGCCTTCCCGTAGACAACTATTAGAGTAATTAAATGGGCTAAATTAGTAAGGATTGGCCTTAGTCCATCAAAAGAGCATGGTGCTTTCCTAAAGCTAATCATGTTTTGATTAAAAAAAAAACCCGATTTGAGTTTAAAAAGCCTCAAATGAAAATTGATAGAAGTAGATGGATAATTAGATGATGAGTTGATGTAATGTGCACCTAGTCTAGTTTTTGAAGTGAAAAATAATTAGGGAAGATTTCTCTCCTCTTAGGATTGAGTAAGGAAATCTCTATAACATTTTGTTAATTGCTTTATGTTTGTCTTAATCTCTAGTTTAGTTTATATTTAAGTGGTGTGGTTAACTCTAAATTATTTAGATTAATCATTAAAATTCAGTAGTTCTTATGTTGTCATTATCTAAGTATCTAGAAGGATTATGAAGTTGAGGGAAAGGATGATTTAGAAAAAAAATTTCCATGCTATTATAAATTTAAGGGTGCACTTTTGTGAGAATTAAGTATAATTATCATGTTCATAAGACATGTTTACTTTGATTGTTTTGCTTGAGGATAAGTAAAAGCTCAAGTGCAGGGGAATTTGATGACATAAATTTAGCAAACATTTTCTATGGTTAATTTGTGTTATTTAAGAGATTAATCTAGATAATTTTATGATATTTTGAGCTTAATTTGTTTAATTATTGTTTTTAGGGACTTCGAGAGGCATTTGGTAAATTTTTAAGATTTTTGTCAAGTTTTGGAGCTAAATTTGACAAAATTATTGATCAAGGAATGAAGTGGATAAATTGTAAGTGAGAAAAGAAGCCAAATAAAGACTATGGTTGGGTACCATAGCCATGGTTGCTAATTGTCTTCCTTTCGTAAATTAATTTCACTAAGTTTTAAGGATTTTAAATGAAGTATAGGTACATACCCAACTCCATAGTCATGTGCCCTACCTGTAGACATGCTATGATGTGTATATCTTCTATTTTTTGTTAGAATTTCTTTATAAACTTAGGCCAACTCCCTCTATACAGACACTTAGGCTTAGGTTTGTAAAGAGAGCCCTCTTAGGAAGAATTGTAAGCTAGTATTGTACTGGAGGTCTCCTAATTTACTTCTTTTCTTTGAGTTATGTTATTATTTTGAATTATTCTTAGTAAATTGTTATTAAACTCTAATTCATCTTGCAACAAATTTTTATTCATTCTATGGTTTTATTCTTTGAAGATCTAATTACATCAATTTTATTATCATTAATTAGTATTTTATTGAATAGATAAGTGTAATAGAAGGAATTGAGTATGCTAAGAGATTAAGTATTGATTTCTCCAAATTAGATTAACCTAAGCAGCCAACCTAATCATGTGATCCAAGTTCTTAATGAGATTCTACAACACTCTATTTAGAAGTGATTTGGGTAAAGAGGGTTTTAGGATTAGGAAGAGGCTAAAGATGTAAGTCTAGTCAATTCACATTAAGCATATGATGAAATGTAAAATTACACTCATTTAGCATAATATTTTCCTGAAAAGAAGGATAAATTGAAGAGGCAAGGATTGGAGGAAATTTGTTCAAGAAATAAGCAAAAAAGATAACCATAGGTAAGCACCGTAGCTATGTTCCTTAGCCGTAGAGCTCTTATCTTTAAATTGCAAATTGAATTTTGAAGGATTTTTAATAAAGGCACGATCATAGTCACCTACCAGAGGTATATTCCCTAGCTATATTCTTTTTGTAATTAAATTCAAGACAATTCTCATAAGAATTACTATAAAGATGTCTTTACGCCTAGCTACTACTATTGTATTCTTGTTCATGTATGTCCAATTTGCTATTATACACTTGCCATTTGAAGATTATTCTTTTTAGACATTATAAATAGATAATAGACAATTGTGGAAGGGAGAAAAGAAAAAGAAGAAGCCAAAAAGAATATTCAACAAAAATATTCTTCTAATCATGCAATTTATCATCTTTTCCATGATTATAGCTTAGAAGTATCAATATCTAAAGTTGTGAACCATTGAGGTAACGATGTAGTGTATAAGAATTGTTTTATTTTAACACAATTTTCTTATTTTTATTTATTCAATTGTGTGTAAGTTGTTATTTCTAAGGTCTTAACTTAATTTATCTGATATTATGTATTAAAGTCGTAAGGCTAATACATAATTAGATCTACCAGAATTGAAGAGATACAATATAAGTTTAGAGATAAATTATAGGTTTCTTTTAGAATTAATTTAATATTTATTATATCTAGGACTCCTATTCTTAATGTTGTTCTAAGGAGTCCTATCTTAGAAGTGATTTAAGTATAATGTAATTAGGATTAGAATCTAGTCAAGAAATGATTCCTATTAGATTAATGCTTAAATCCCCTAATTAATAAAAATAAGAGATCTATTAAAATACCTAAAATCCTAAATGTTATACTTATGGTCATTAGCATCTAGATATCCCAATTTATGTTTGTTTGTCTGTTTCTATTTTATTATTGCATTAGTAGTTAATCTTTTATTGAATTTCTATTTCTAGTTTCCATGCTAATTCTCACAAATATTACTATTCAATTTAACTAAGAGCAATTAGAATGAGTGAGTAAATGTACAACCTCCGTAGGATTAACAACCTAAGACTCTTGTAGTTCTCTATACTATCACTTGACAGGTGCACTTGCTAATGGCACAATATACGCTCTACTAAGTTTTTGCCCCATTATCGAGGATTGTTGATTAAGAAAGCTCCTTCCTTTATTACTCCATCATTTCTAGTTTTTGCAATTTTTCTATCCATCTCTGTTAACTAACTCAAATCTAACCCAGTGTTTCTTGTTTTGTGTTGAGGAAAATTAGAGAATTAGCCAATAACGATAAGGTACACAAAACTATGTTTGATTATATTAAGTCATTGACTAGTAGAGCCAACTCCAAAATTGCAAGACTAGTTATCACTATAAATGAATTTATGATCTCGTTTATCATCATTTAGATGGTTCAGCAACAGTTGTAATTTGAAGGCTCTCTAGAAGAGGAGCCACATGTCTACCTTGCAAGCTTTTTGGAGATCTGTGCAACTTTCAAAATAGAAGGAACCGTAGATGATGCGGTAAGGTTGAGGTTGTTTCCATTTTCTTTATAGGGAAAAGCAAGGCAATAATTAGGGTCGCAATAAAAAGATTCTTTTACTTCTTAAGATTTACTAATAGAAAGATTTTTAGACAACATATTTTCCTCCAGTTAGGATAGTTAATCTTAGGAGTGATATCTCATCATTTAATCAATCTGATAAGGAAAGAATTTATGTTGTATAGGTGCGTTTCAAGGAGTTACTAAGGAAATGTCCAAACAAACTTTTTACAATGGGTTGAATTTTAGTGTTAAATAATTTTTTTGATTCATCTACAGGTAATACATTAAACTCAAAGACACCTAGTAAAGCATATGCATTGTTCAAAAGTTTAGCTATGAACAAATATCATTGGGAACGTGACAAACTTAGTAGGAAAAAATCGCCTATAAAGGATGTAGAGTCTACCATGACCATAGTGGCACAACTAGATGCATTATACAAAAGTTAAATTTTATTCTTATACTAATACAACAATCTATGATGCCTAATGTAGTCAACCTAAGAGGATATATGCCATCTTATTATGAAAAACTACCTTGTTATAGTGTAAACCAATGGGGTTTACAAAGTTCACCTTTTAACAACTGTGAAGAACGGGGTAGAGAGTGTTTATCTTATGCAAGTGATTCTTTTTATGCAAATCTACCTAGAAATGTCAATGTACCTTATGGATTTTAATCTTACCCTTAAAAAGAGGAGAATTCGAAATTACTAAAAATCTTGACTAGGTACATATAACTTGTAGAGATTTCCATTGAAGGGCAATGAGATTCTTCACCACAAGCTCAAGTGAAAGTTGTGACTTAGAGAAGTGTTATGGAGTTGTAAGTTGCTATGCAACTTGAAAAACCTTAAGTCAATCCAAAACTAGTAATAGAAGAGGAAAAGGGTAAAGTTGCAGATGCACTTGAACTTCCTAAAGAAGAACTAGAACCCTTGAAAATCAAGGAGTATAAGCTACCCATTCCTATCCTTAAATATTAAGGAAGAAGCGCATATATGAGTAATATGGGATGTTCTTAAACTTATTCAAACAATTACTTCTTAATTTGCCTTTTGAGGAAGCATTGGCAAAAATGCCTAAATATGTGGAATTTCTAAAGGAGTTGCTCTCCAACAAAAAGTAGCTTGAAGAATATTTTACAGTTATGCTTTGTAAAGAGTGCTCAACCATTCTATAGAACTAGCTTCCCATGAAGCTTTACAATCCCTTTTCTTACTCAAAATATATCCATTAAACAAGCATTACCTGATTTAGGTGCTAGCATAAATTTAATGCCTTCTAAGTTATTTAAACAACTTGGCTTAAGTGAACCTAAACTAACTAGGATGTGTTTATAGATAGTTGATGCAATAACATATAATAGGAGCATAATAGAAGACGTGCTTATTAAAATAGATAAATTTATATTTCCTGTTGATTTTGTCATATTAGACATTGATAAGGATATTGAGGTACCTCTTATTCTAAATAGACCCTTTTTAGCTATAGCCATAGCTATTGTAGATATTAGTGATAGTAGGCTTACATTATTGGTAGGAGAACAAGAGTTGGTATTTAAAATTAAAGAAGAAATGTGAAAATGTATTGAATAGGATGATATATATTTTAATCTTATTCCAGTTATTGCTCCATATCTAATACTCTATAGGAACTATTATCTAAGGATCCCTTAGAATCATGTTTAATATGAGGAATTTCTGAAGAAGAATCTAACGATTTAAATATAATTGAAGCCGAAGTTCAAATAGAAATCAATCCTCTAAGGATTGAATGCTTTGAACATGTAAAGGAAGAAAAATTGAAGCCTTCCATTGAAAAGCTATTGGATTTAGAGTTGAAGCAACTTCCATACTATTTGGAATATCCATTTTTAGAGAACTCAATGTTACTAATAATAGTTTCCTTAGAATTGACTAGCTAGTAGAAGAATAAACTCCTTAGCATACTCAAAGATCACAAAAGACTAATCGCATGGAAGATTTCAGACATCAAGGGAATTAGTCCCTTGTTCTGTACACATAAGAAATTGCTCAAACAAGGTTACATCCCAGTAGTATAGTTGCAAAGACATTTGAATTTGTATATGAAGGAAGTAGTTAAGGTAGAAGTAATTAAGCTTTTAAATGTAGGTATGATTTTTCCTATTTCTGATAGTTCTTAGGTTAATCTTCTGTAGGTTATACCGAAGAAGCGAAGAATGACAGTAGTACCAAATGAGCGAAATGAGCTAATTCCGCTGAGAGTAGTTATAGGTTGGAGAGTTTCTATTGACTATAGAAAACTCAATGATGCCATGAGGAAGGACCATTTTCCCTTATTGTTTGTCGACCAAATGTAGGAAAATTTGTTTGTTTTATTGCTTTTTAGACAATTTATCTAGTTATTTTCAAATTCCTATTGCCCCAAAGGACTAAGAGAAAACTACATTTATATGTCCTTATGGTACGCTTGCGTATAAAATATTGCCTTTTGGCCTTTATAATGCACTCATAACTTTTTAACAATGCATGATGGCAATATTTGATGAATCTATAAAAGATATAATGAGAGTTTTCATGGATAATTTTTTTTTTGGGAATTCGTTTGATAATTGCCTTAGGAATGAAGAGAAAGTATTGGTTAGATGTGAAGAAAATAATTTAGTCCTAAATTGGGAAAAATGTCATTTATGGTAGAAGAATGGATAATTCTAGGACATAAGATGTCTTGGAGTAGCATAGAAGTCAATAATGCTAAAATTGATACTATTGCTATGTTAAACCGACCTACATCTATCAAAGTTGTATGTAGTTTCTTAGGATATGATGGGTTTTACCGAATGTTTATTAAGGATTTTTCTAAAGTAGCTAGACCTTTGACCTGGTTATTAGAAAATGACACTCCATTTATATTTTCCCAAGATTGTTTGGATGCATTCAATGCATTAAAAGATAAATTGACTAATGCCCCTATTGTGGTAGCTACAGATTGGAGCTTACCATTTGAATTAATGTGCAATGCTAATGATTATGCTATAGGGGCAATATTGGGTTAAAGGTAGGGAAAGCAATTTCGATCGATATATTATGCCAGCAAGACTCTAATTGATACACAGGAGAATTACACAATTATAGAAAAGGAACTCATAGAAGTAGTCTTTGCCTTCAATAAATTCACATCATATCTCATCTTTTTCAAAGTAATTGTTTACACCGATTGCTCGACTTTGCGATATTTGTTGATTAAGATGGATGCTAAGCTGAGATTCATTAAGTGGATTCTTTTACTCTAAGAGTTTGATCTAGAAATTAGATATAAAAAGAGAATAGAGAATTTAGTAACCAACCATATCTTGCACCTAGAAAATCCATTATTAGAGAAGCTTAATCAATAGAAGATCAATGATGGGATCCTAGATGAGAAGCTATACCAAGTAAGTCCTTAGGAAACTCTTTAGTTTGCTGACATATCTAACTATCTAGTAGTAAGGATTATTCCTTCAAGACTAGATTTTAAGAGTTATTTCTAGGAAGATCCTATTTATTTAAAAGTGGTGCAAATCAAATAATCCACAAATGTGTTTCTCATTTAGAAGGTTGGTAGATTCTAGTTACCCAAGAACAACATGAGGATATTTGAGTGTGAATATAACAGCTCATAAAGCCCTTAAATGTATCTTTTATTGGCAAACACTATTTAGAGATGCCTATAAGTTTATTAAACTTTATAATAGGTATCAAAGGGTAAGAAACATATCTAAACAAAACCCAATTTTGATCTATGAAATTTTGGATATTTGGGTATAGATTTGCTAAGACCATTTCCAAAATCAAATAGGAATAAGTATATCCTAGTAGCTATGGATTACATGTCTAAATGGGTAAAAGCACAAGCCCCACCCACTAATGACTTTAGGGTAGCGTGACAATTCCTAAAGAGTCTGTTTTCTAGATTTAGTGCACCTAAACCATTGATAAGTAATAGAGGAATCCATTTTTAGAATGTCTAACTAGAAAAAGTGTTGAAATGGTATGGACTAAAGAATCAAATTACAACTCCATACCATCCACAAACTAATAGGTAAGTGGAAGTAGCAAATAGGTACCTCAAACCAATTTTACAAAAGACTGTTGAGCATAATTGTTGAGATGGATCTTAAAAGTTCTATGATGCTCTTTGGGCTTATAGAATGACATATAAGTCATCAATTGGAACAACTCCATATCAGCTTGTCAATGGAAAGGCATGTCATTTATTGGTAGAAATCAAGTATAAGGCTTACTAAGCCATAAAACATGCTCACATTGATCTTGAGCATATAGGAGAATATAGGAGACTTCAACTAAATGAGTTAGAAGAATGGCAAAATATATCCTATGAGAACTCAAGGATATTTAAGGATAGAGCTAAGCAATTTCATGACAACTAGATTAAACAAGGAAAACAATTCTAAGTGAAAGATAAAGTTTTGCTATACTAGTCCTAGTTGAAGCTCTTCCCAAGTAAGATTAGATCTTAATGGTTAAGACCTTATACTATGATACAAGTATTCCCATATAGAGCGATGGAAAACTCAAGTCTTGAGAAAGGAACCATTAAGGTAAATGGACATCGACTCAAGATAGACTTAGGAAGAGAGTTCAAAAAGGAGAAGAAACATGAATAAAACCTCCATCCGATCACATAAGATGGTTAATTTTATTCTTAACCCGTTGAGTAAACAACATTAACCAAAAACACTTCTTGGGAGGCAACCTAAGCATGTTGGATTTTTGTTATGTTAGATTTTTCTTTACTTTATATCTTTTGATTATACGCTAAGTTAATGCAATTGGTTTCTAGAAGTTTCTTGAGTAATTCTATTGGTCTCGTATAAGATATCAAGAGCAAGGGGGTGTGTGAATTGATATTTTTAAATTTTTGAAAAACATTTTCGATATAAGAAATATAAAGTTACCTCTCTTAACAACTTAAATTAGTGAACAATGATATTTTAATAATTCAATATGCAACAAATAATAAAGCAAATTAAAAGTGTAAGGAAGGAAAATTGGGTTAAGATATTATAGAGCTTCGGCCTTCTATTTATTGCTCTCCTCTAACTCCATGTAGGGGACTTGGTCTAGCTTACCGGTGCCATTCCACTTGATCCACTAAATCAAATAACAAAAGATTACAAGCTTTCACCACTTATGGACTTTACAGCACTTTACTCTACCTATCTAGCCTCTTTACAATCTAGGCTGATACAGATCTATAGAGTACAAATGTACTTATCTCAACACTCAAATAGCAAAATCAAAATTGCAAATTACAAGTGAGAATAAAATATAAATCTAAATTAATTTCTCTCTAAAGAGAAATAAGAATTGTTATATAATTTGCTTTGATTCAACTTTCTAAAAAAGCATTTAAAGGACTTTTTAAGGCTTTTCGAAAGGTTAAATCTGATCACACTTTCTTTTGGTGTAGCAAAAGCTTTTTCCAAAGTTGTTGTTGTTGTATCCAAATGAAGTTTTGAATCCTTTCTCTTTTTATATTGAAATCTTCCAACGGCTAAATAGAAGATTATTTTTACTTCCGTATTTATCTAACCGTTAATTGTTAAAGATAATTCCTTAGATATTTGAAGAAGATCTTGATCAATTTAAATTCAAAGGTAACTCTCCTTATCTAGATTTGATTAGATATAGTTCAATCTGTAACTACCAAATAAGCTTTCGATTTGAATAAGACAAAGAGATAAGCTTAATTAACAACTTCCACATAAAACTTATATTTAAGATTTGAAATTGCACAAAGTGTAATTCAACCTTATTTGTATTTGTACGTATCTTGATTTTTAAAAAATTAATTCACTTAAAAATCCCCATCATTCATGATTCCATCTTGAGTGCATCAAGATTAATTGTATTTCCCTAATATACCTAATCTAATGGAGTTGGGCCATATTGAATTTGAATCTTAATATTAAAAAATAAAGCCATATATTTCCAGATTAACTTTCTAAATGACCTTTTGAAGAGTATCAATTCTTCCTTTCTTTAAAGTTTCTAAAGTGTTATACTACTTCTACTTATAAAGCTTCTAAAATACTTTCTAAAAACATTCAGATTATTCTCTTTTTTAACACTTTTTGAATAAGTTCCTAAAGAGAACTTAGTTTTGCAAATTTAAACTTTTTGCAAACCCTTCTAAATGTTTACAATCTTAATGATTCGTTAGTATTTATCCTTTTTTGTTATCATTAAAATATATGAGAGATATTTAATAGTTTTCGAATAAATTAGGGAAAACAATGGGTTTGTGATGACTAAGGAAGAGGCCAAAATGAAGCATGATCATGAATCAAATATTAGAACTCATGGAAGGAGGTGTGTTTGAGTCCAGTAAGGACTACGAATGAAGACTATGCCCGTGGTCTTGCCTGTGTTCCTCTTATGATAAGTTAAAACTTGATCTAAAATTGAAATGGTTAATTACGAGAAGACCACAACCTAATAATATGGCTGTGTTCCTAGTCGTATAATTTTAGGACGTTGAAAGTACGAAGTTGGAATTGAAAACAAGTTATGAGATGACTATAGTTAGTGACCATGCTCGTGGTTACACCCTTGTTCCTCTCGCTAGGAAATTATACTTAAGAAATGTGATGAAGTTAACCCTAGTCATGACCATAGCCACTCACCATGGCTTTGGTGACCTTTGTGTACCTCATTTACCAGTAAAATAGGATGTATCCAAATCTTGTTTTCAAGAAAGTAAGGTGTACTTTCCTATTTTGAACCTCCTTTATTTAAAATCCACTTTCCTCTTTATAATTCACTTTCTTATTGCTAAGATGCAATGAATATTATAAGATATCTCTTAATTTGTTAATTGTCTAGATTTAAGATATTATTTTAGCTTTTCTAAAATTTTAGTTTCTTAATTAATATTGCCCTAACAATCTAGGAAATTAATAGTAAAAATTCAATTGCATCTTGAATAACCCTATTACCTCCTAACCATCTTTAGACACTAGTCCATTAACTAGATGTAGGGAAAGAGAAAACACCACCAACAACCATACCATGAAACACTTGCCCAGCTAACTGTAGGAACTCTTCTAATACACTCTTCGTAGAGGATCCTTTAGCTACCTTAACACCATATCCTAAACACATGTTGCAATTTGATGATCCCAAGCACAAAACTCGTTATGAGGCTTTGTTCAAAAAGACTTTTTCTCGATCAAGCTTCAAAGATTAGGAATTCTTAAAACTTGCAAACATGGAACTTAAAATTAGTACCATGGTCAAGAGAAGGGGTTGGGATAGATTGCTCACTATCCAAGAACTAGTCTATAATGAGTTAACACTTGAATTCTTATCCATCATGTTATTGGAACATGACTAAGTCCCTTATGGAGCCCAAAACACAATTTCATTTTGACTTCGAAACACTAAATTCAACCTTTTTATAGTCGAATTTAGGGTCTTGATGGAGATTTATGATAAGGATTTTGTTTGTTCACTGGAGTTCTACACACTTTCTTGTGAATTACCTCACAATGTTCCTCCCATGACATATTAGCTTAAATTAAGTGGTAAGAAAATTTGTAATCTTAAATCTGCAAAAGGATCACACCTAATCAATTTGACACATAGAATCCTCCATTAGCTTCTCACCCATACAATTAGTAGGAAAGGGAAAAGTGTTAGAGTGATGGTTATACACAAGCTCTTCTGTATTTATAGCCTTATAGAAGGACATCCCATCAACCTTACAAATGCTCTCGCATTCTACCAGCGACATCAAGTGACAAACTCTTAGATGAGACAATTGAGTTGTGAACCTTATGTTACCATTTTGGCAAAATAACATAATCTTTTAGTGGATAACCTTCAACTTACCAAGATTTGAAACACTACTCCCATGAACCTCTCCACATTTCATCATATGGGACTTCTTCTTGATGATGTTGATAAGTCACGACTTAAAAGAAAAAAAGTTGAAACCTCCTTTAATGATGAACCTGTTAAGAAGATGAAGAAAATAAAGAAAAAGGTTCAAAAGTTGGTCGAGTCATGGGAGATTGTGCAACAATCCTTAAAAAGATTGTTCTAGAAACAAAACAAAATGATAGAGTTTTATAGCAATCTCGCCGATCAAGTTGAGATGAAAATTCCTCCACTTGGAGATGAGGAATTCATTGATGTAAGGAGAAGGATGAATTTAAGAGAGGATGAGAAAGAGGAGGAAGCGACATTAAAGACCTAAGAGGAAGGACCTTGTAAGGACGATGAAGGAAAAGAACTGATTAACGTAGATTGGGATGACAAGACCATTGCATAAGATCTAGATTTCTTTTAGGATTATTTTTAGTTGATTTAGGTGTTTTTAGAAATTTGCAACTTATGAATAATTGTTTAGTTAGTTAGATTGTTGAATTCCTTTGCAATTTTCATGTTTTAAGTTCATGTTTTCATTAGTTCCATTCCATGAATTAATAAAAGTTTTCCTTTTTCACATATGCTCTTATCTTTTCTTTAAAGCATGTTAACTTAGATCTTAAGCATTGATAACATTCAACAAAGATTTTGATGGTCAATATAAGCAAAATCCACACATTCAGGGGAGTATTGTTTTTCCATTATTTCTCTTTACTTCTTTACTATGTTGTTGCATTAATTTTTTCTATGATTTAGAATTTAGTACATTCAGGACAATGTACTCAATTATTTAAACAGTATTATTCAGGATTCATTATTTAAATTAGTTTGCATAATTTATTTTGGCCCCCCAAAATTTTTGTAGTTCCTGTTGATAACGAAATTGTACTTATACTAAGTTTTTCCTAAGTCATTATTGCATTGGCAATATACTATTGAGATTTAGTAGTGGAATTCTTGTGAAACGAGAGTTATGTGTTATTTAGCATAGGATTCCAGGATATCAATTAACTAATCACTAAAGTTAAGCTTTAGTCATGTGCTACTTCTAAAAATTTACTTAGATGTATATTTATCTCTTTTGATTTTTAAAATTCTATAATCATAAATAAATAAGTAAATGAAATTTGTTACTTGTAAATTCCCATTTCAATTCCAATTTTACTGAAGGCATAATTAAGAATAAATTGATGAATAGTGATTACTAAGGATAGGTCTCAATCCCTTAGAAGAGTAAGATTTTAACCTACTACCAATTTGCTAAAAATGAAAAAAGAAGAAGGAAAAAAGAAAAGTAATGATGGGAAATTGATAAGAATTAGCCTTAGTCCCTTTGAAGACTAAGGTTCTTTCTCATTTGTTAATGTTAATTACAAAAGCAAATGAATAAGTAAGGATCAGCCTTAATCCCTCAAAAAAGCAAGGTTCTTTCTCACTACTAATAAAACTTCAATAATTAATTAAATTAAAAAGCTTATCAACAATACCTTATGTTAGGGCAATGAGTAAGGGATGAATTGAAACAGGATTTATTTACTCTTAATTATGGTTTTTGATAGATTTAGGAGAGATTTGTATACATCTTAGCTAAATAGAAAGGAGCCGTATATGGTTTTTCCCCTACTAAATAAAAATTGGATTAATTTAGGAAGAGAATCCTCAATTAAATGGTGTGATTAAACACTGGTCCATAGGAATTAGCTATAGAATTCTAATATGGATGTTTAACATGCATTGAAAACTAAATAAGGTGAAAAAGGATACAAGTGACCGGAAATTTTTAAAGAGTATGCAGTTATATTCACAAGGACAATTCATTTCTATTATTATTCCTAAATAATAGGAGTCAATTATGGAAATTCTTGTTCTAATTTTTTTTAATCAATCCTTGTTAAAGATCAATTTGTTTGCTTGAGGACCAAAAAATGTTGAAGTGTGAGGAAATTTGATTAGTGTAAAATTATACTCATTTGACAAAATATTTTCTTGAGTATTTTGAGTTATTTTAACATAAATTGGTTGAATTTGCTACTAAATTGAGTTATCTTTTATTTTAGGATTCGATTAAATAAATTTAACAAAAAGATGAGAATTTAGGAGATTTTTTAGATTGATTTTATCAATTTTGAAGGATAAATTGAAGAGGCAAAGATCAGAGAAAATTTATTCAACAAAAAAATGAAGAAGACAACCATGGGTAAACACCACAACTATTGATAATCAGACTTCATCCTTTGAATTCATTTGGCCATTTGACTCATAAGAAACCAATTAACTCTATTCCTAGAAGACGTCAACTAAGACAATTTCATATTTGGTTTGAATATAGGAAAAGTGGCGGGTTTGATTATCATCTAGCATGGTTCCATTACATAATCTGTAAACCCCTAAAACTTTCGATCTAGCTTTTGAAATAGACTCGAGTATGTTAAATATTCTAGGTGTTGACAAGGCTAATAAAAGTGAAAACCTTAAAAGAATTAATCAATCGCATATGAAACTATTCTACCCTGAATGCATGTAGACACTAAAGATTTCATTCAAAAGTGATAAAAACTATAAGATGATAACCTTAAAGACATATGAGCATTAATTAATCATAATATACCCTAAAACCCTAATTGATAATGTAACCTTTATACCATGCCAAATCACTAGTGAAAGATTAGAGATGATTTTCAATCATGCATATATATTTAAAATCCTTAAGTAATCCTTTAGAAACTAAGATAATAAATAATAGATTACATTTATCTTCTAAGTATATGATTAAGATAGTGTTACATAGAGTTAGGGGTGTAGTTGAAGCTTAGTAGAGATGTAGTTGAAGTTTAGGCTAAATATAGTGAACCTTAATACCCTAATTGGTTGTTTTCATACTAGTTAAACTAAATAGCTTACCAAATGATATATATAGTATATAAATACCTAAAGTAAGATCTCATCATCTATTTTTATTAATTAATTCACCAAATGCCTCATTTCCTTAATTTTTCCCTTAATTTTTCTTAGTTACTACATTATGTATACAAAATGGCATATGCTTATGGAAAGTTGACTAAGTCAACACATGTTGACCAAGGTCAAAAGGTTGACTAAGTCAACACATATTGACTAAAGTCAACATTTAGAAAAGTCAACAAAAAACACTAATACATTAGAAAATATCTAATCTATCTCATGATTTCTTTTCTTTTCTTCTCTCACCTCCCCTTTAATTGTTGTCCACACCTTGTCTCCTTTCTAGACCCCACTTTCTTCTTCTTTTTAACCCTAAAACAAAACAAAAATAAACCCCTTACCCTACCTCCATTGCCTTAACAACCCCTTTCCCTTTGACTTTCAAAATTTTCTAACTTTGCCTCCATAATTCAAACACAAATTAAGGTATGTGATTATGTTATTATATATTGTTTTATATTACTTATTAGTTAGGTGATGAAGTAGATTACATAAGTAGATATGTTTTATGTGTGATCATGTAGAAAAATGCATAAAGTTTCCACCTTTAAGTATAGAAGGATAGAAATCATGATGAAGAGGAAAGAAATACATGTGTCTATGACCTTAAGTATATATACATAAGGATATACTAGAAGAATACAAGCATGGAGATCTTTGAACATAAGTATTTACTATGTACATAACCTAAACTAAGACAAATCCTAACTATACATACCTATATCATACTAAATACATATTTGAAAACACAAAAGAATGAAATTAGGGAAGTTTTCTTAAGAGGAAAATTTGGCATATGAAATTGGTACAAAAATATATATATGACCGTATGGGTAAATGAGTATATGTACAAGTATAAATATGGTATAAGTATAAGTATATGTATAAGTATACTAGTATACAAATAAGTATAGTAAAGGTATAAGTATATAGTAGTTTATGTAAAGTGTACATAAGACACTTTGGTATGACATAAGCATAAGGTAAGGCATATGTAATTAAATGATGAAGTAAGCAATGATGTAATTAAAAGATGACATAAGCGATAAGATAAACGATTGATGATGTAAGTAAAATAAGCATAGGTTTATAAAATAATAAATAAGAAGAGTGCATAATAGTTAGGTACATAAATTGATAAATCCTAATACACTTCTTAAATTGGATTACACTTAATTAAGTACATGAATTAGTAATAATAAGGTAACATTCTCTAAGTATAAGAATTTAAGGTTAACTAAATCATTAAGTATAAACAAAGGATATAAATATAAGCAATAAGAATAATTAAGTTTTTATAATTAAAATTTCTATAAATTTAGTCCATATCGTAAGACACGAGAATTAACATCTAAAACAAACATCACCGTATGAACGTACAATCGTAAACAATGAAAAACAACTATAAATTTATAAATATCGAAAATAGAACGAAAAAGTTACATATGATTAATGATAAAGTTTAACTAGATAAAAGTTGATAGTAATCTAATTAGAATTAGGTAAATAAATATTTAGAATTATTAGTTAATTCAATTACTTAATAGCGTTATTATATCGTAATGATCAAGTCATCCCAAAGTGAGCGAAGATCTCCCGATTGATTACTATGACTAGAGCGAGTCGCCATGGCCGAGTGAGTATTTATCCTATAATTCCATGCTTGTTTGTGATTATAGATAGTGGACTTAAATATTATTGTTAATTGACTACTGTATAGGGTTTGGGAAACGCTTGTGAGTGTTATTGTGTATTGAGTTGTGAACTTACCTTAAGTATAGATAATGCTTTGTTTGTTGCATGGTAATATAGAAAATGATTATGTGTATTATTAGATGACTACAACATAATTTAAACTTAATTATGCTCATTTTATAAAAAGAAACTGGAACATGTATTGCATGGACACAATTTTGGCCGTCACATCACATAGAGGTAAAGAGAGGCCATTTGGGGGTTGTTATGATTAATTTATTAGTTCTATACGATGCATTTGTATAAAATGACCTTACCTTGGCTTGCAGGAACACTAGGCATTGAAAGCGCTAATTGCCTAGTTAAGGGTAGAGTCTAGAGGTCTCCGTTTAGGAGTGAGTGTAGATTAGAGGGACCCACTCACGATTATACTAGAACTTAGATTTTATGAAAATAAAAGACTTATTTGATTTAAGTATGAAATGTGGAGTTCCGTAGTAAAGTAAGTTCTAATATAATACCCGAATCTGATTAGTGTCGTGTATACTCCAACCTTGACTTCAGAAGGCATGAAATCTGAGTTACGTATATGAACTAGTGAACTATACATATCGTTTGGCATTCTATTTGATCATTCATTCACATATGTAAATATAATGTATTTATAACTTGCCTGTGGTGTGGTTGAGGGTTTTACTCATTAAGCTTAAGCTTATATGCCCTTAGACTTTTGCTACAGGATAACTTATTCGTAGAGGCTGGCCGGGGGATGCCACAGGTTAGCTTGCGGACTTGGGCAAGAGCGAGCTATCTTGTATATTGAGAGAAAACAATTTATGTAGACTCTTACTCATTTACTTATGTTTTACTAGTATTATAGACTTAGATATACTTAATTACTATGTCTTGTAAGCTTTATAGTTCAAATTTTATATAAATTTGTTTATGTGATGATATCATGTGAATCTATATGTTCTTGGGAATCTAGTGGTTGTAGAGCCTTATATATTGTATGAAAAGTTCATGATTTGAAGGATAACTAATCAAGGGTTCTTTGTACAGTATACGGCGTTTGCCATGACTAGGCCATCCTCAATTTGTGACATAACCACCTTCTATTCCTATATTTTAGGCATGTGCTTAATTATATGGTCACTATGTATCCAATGACCAATGATTAACTATTGTTTCAAACATCTGAGATTTACCTATAAATATAGAGAAGAAGCACTTTAAGAACTCTCTGACATGATCCTTAACTTTCTATCTTTCTTCTATCAAACACACTTATTGACTTAGGCATCGGAGTGACTATATTAGACTAGCTTTGGTACCACTTAGTTTTTTGCATTTTTGAAGGAGTAAGATTTCATCCTAAAATCACCTAACAACATTTGACACTATTTATTTTTCACTTACACACCTACTTGGAAAAAGACTAGGATGGCCAAAAGTATAAGTGGCGGTTCTTTGCCCCATCATCAACCGTGGGGAAGTAGGTATGCTAACAAATAGTGTTTGGCTAAAATGGAGCAACTTTACCTTGACTTAGCTAAGGAAAACCAAGAACTCAGTAAATAACATGGTGAGCTCCTTTATCTTCACCATAGAGATATCTACCTAGATGAAAATCAAGAATACGACGATAACTATGCCGATAATAGTGGAGATTCAATCTGCTATCCTGAATTATTGAGAAAGTAGGCTGGAGTTACATTAGGACCTTTAGCCCTTGATCTTAAGAAAAATGATAAGGGAGAACAACCACAATAAGTGCACCACGTTGGACCTTTGCATGGTAGCACCCTTACTACGATGAGTAAGCAATTCTAAATAAAGAAAATCCCTTTTGTCCTCGAGATTTTGGACAAAATTATCCCACCGCACATAAGTGACTACAATTTGAAACATACCATGGAACAAGAGATCTTGAGGATCATCTTAAGTACCATAATACCTTAGCTAAATTGCACAGCTTAAGTGATGTCGTGGCTTGCTAAGCCTTTCCCTTAACATTGAGAAATGTGGTTAGTACGTAGTTTAAACATCTAAAGCTTAATGCAATTTCATGTTTTGAGGATCTAGTAAAAGTGTTTCGTCCACACTTCTTTACAAGCAAGCTTCCTATTAACATGATAAAGTAAAAATCAGATGAATGTATCTAGGACTACCTAGTTAAGTTCAT
Organism: Lumnitzera racemosa; assembly: GCA_024138005.1. Lineage (NCBI taxonomy): Eukaryota > Viridiplantae > Streptophyta > Magnoliopsida > Myrtales > Combretaceae > Lumnitzera > Lumnitzera racemosa. Next base: position 58,302,793 of record JAMXBC010000012.1, read on the forward strand.
GGCTAAGATGGTCTAGATTCTAGAGTTGGATATGAGCATTCCTCTTAGTGCATTTATTGATGGCGCTAATCCCCACGGAAACTTTTTCAAGTCTCTCATAAAAAATAAGTCAAGAACTTTTATTGAGTTCAAAGCTAAAGCTATGTCTTACATTCGATAGGAAGACAACATTAAGGCTTATCGAGAAGCCAATCAGAATAGAGGAGATAGGAAAGGCGACAAAAAGATGAGTGCAAAAGATCGATACAAAGCAGATGATGATAAATTTCCCAACATTGAGAAAAGAGGCTACGCATCATGGCAAATCAGTCCATATGACACTTAATCGTCCAATCGTAAACATATTGATGGAAGTGTCCAGCTAAAGAGTTGTTTTGCAATGGTTGGAGGGAATGAGAGGAAATCCCTTACGATGGAATTCAAATAAATATTTCAATTTTCATCATGATAGAGGTCACAATACTAACAAGTGCATTAAACTCAAAAATGTGATTAAGGATGCAATTCAACAAGAGTATATGAGCAAGTTTCTCGCTAATGATGCTGAAAGTAGAGAACATCTAACTCATAGAGGATATGATGAGCAAGAGAATGTTGTATGGCCTTATCAAGCCATAAAAGATATAAGAGACAAAAGAAGTAATAGAGCACAAAATGGTATAATAAATACAATTGTCGGTAGATGTCGAGCCTGATTTTTCACCCTTCTGGTTCTCTTATAAAATTAAGTCTTCTTTAAACCAATTAGTATTAAACCCTACCCGTTTAATATCAATCCTTAAATATGGTTTAAAGAAAACCGTTTCTTTTTATTTTAGAAACAACTTTGGAGTCAATACCCAATCGAAGTCAAGAAAAAGAGTTAAGTTATAACTATTTGGGTAGATTGGTTATAACTTAGCTAGTAGTTTAACAATTAAAAAACCAATTTATAAAACAACTTTTTGAAAACCAAAGATTTAGGTCCAGGGGCTAATTTATTAAAGCCTAAACGAACATCACTTTTAAACTTTCCAATTTTAAAATTGCTTTTCAATATGCCCTTTTTAAATTTCTAAATGAATAAACATGTCACATGCAACTAATTTAATTAATTTATACAACTATTTACAAAAATGGAAAAAACAAAAATTTCTATGTTGTAGAAAACATAGCTAGTTTATTTAATTTTAATTTTGGAAAAATAACTGAGTTTATATTTTTACTCACTTTGATTTACTTGAAGAAAATTTTTTAAATGGTCTTAAATTGAATTTTATTTTTGAAAATTCTAAATGGTCTTAATTTTGAAAGAATTCATTTATTTTCAATTATTTTTAGAAACAAAACTGATTGTTCACATGTTAGAAGGAATTTTATTATTTTTTATTATATATTTACTTTTTATTGCTATTTTTTAAATTTTAATTTAATTTTTTTATTTTTTGGTTTTTTGGTTAAAACGTAAAAGTTAAACTATACTAAATACTTTTTCTCTTTTTTTTTTTCTTTCATTTGTTTTGTTTTCAGTTTTTCTCTTTTTTGTTTTTTTTTCTTTCTTTTTATTAATACAATTACATCAAAGTATGAAATAAGCAAGACAAATAAAATAATTAAATAAATAAATAAACAAATAAATAAAATGCAACAAAGGGTTAAATTGAGCAACTTATGTAGGTTAGGCTTGGAGTTGGATTTGGATTATGGGTTTGGACATGAATCTAAGTCAAGTCAAAACGGGTCGAACTCGGGTTGTAGGTTAGACAAAGAAGAAAGGGTCGGTGGTGGTTTCCAAAGGCTGTCAGGGGTGGTTTCAAGCATTTTTTCAAATGGGTAAACACATTTTCATAGGTATTCTATTTATGATGGGGGGTATAAGGAAAGTGTCGTAGCCAGTAGCAGCCATTGATGGTGGTTAGCGATGTTTATTGTGGTGGCGTTAGGGTTGGTTTCGTACAAGAAGGTAAGGTTATGGGGGTTTTGGGGCGTAGTGAAATGGCTAGAGTGGTTATTGGATTAGGGTTGTGTGTTGTAGATTGTAGTGGGTTGAGAAAGTGCTCAATTCTAGGTTTAGTTGGAAGTGAACGAAGTTGGGTGCTCAACTATGGGCATTAGAGACAATAGATGGTATGGGTTCTGTATATGTAGGCATCGGAGTTTGGATTGTACAAAAGAGAGGTAATTAGATTTGTAGGTAGCATCGTACGGTGGTTCAGATGGCATGTGTGAGGGGTGGTTCATGTTCCGCAAGAAGGTTAAGAGAGGGGTAGTGGAGGTTAAGAGAAAGGATTGGGTCGATGTGGGTTCGATGGTGGTGAGGGTGATTTGGGGTTTGGGTTGTTTTGTTAGTGTGGTTGGGGATGGAGTGGACTGCGATGGCGTTGTAGTGCTCAGAGAAGGTAAGGGGTCTAAGAGAGATAGCCATACAAGGGAGCATTTGTATTTGGTTTAGGATAGTGTTCGGAGAGTTCCTATGAGTTTAGGTGTTAGTGAGTACTTGGACAATGTACAATGACTGTGGAGTATGGTGCCACCACTGCCATGCATAGGGTTAGGATTACAAGTAGTTGAGGTTTATGTATACGAGAATGCTGTGGTGACAGTAGTGGAGCGGTCCTGTGTGTATATGTTTTATAGGTTGGATATTGATTGGAGGAGAGGCTAAGAGTGTATCATGGTCGTGGTCTATACGTGAGTTTGAGAGAGAGAGAGTATGGAGAGAGAGAGCAGTCCATAAAGAGAACGAGACGCCGAAAGTGAGAGAATTGAGAAAGAGAGAGAGAGAGAATGTGTGGTCTGGCCTCTTTTTTATGGATCCCCCTTACTTGTTTTGTGTGTATGTTTTTTGAAATTTGAAAATCTCTCCCTTACATATTCATGTATATTTTCTTTTTAAAAGGAAATTCCCCCCTTCCTAATCTCTATGTAAAAGAAAGCCAAGGGAAGAAAAGGAAAAAAGAGAAAAATATGGGGGTAAAGAAAAATTATTGTTATGGCCAATCACAAAATGTCACGTGTCAATTTCAGATACGTGGCTACATACAGAACTTGAAAAAAGATAAAAGGTGACCCTCATGTCTCCAGTAAGTTTTGAGCTCCTAACCTCCAACTAAGTCCATACACATAATCCAAATGGTTGACCATTAAGCCATTGGCCTATATCTTGCTTATATGTGCAAAATTGCACATATGGACTAAGTCAACCTGGGCTATATTCAAATCGAAGCCGAAGCCTAACAACCTTTTATTCAAATTTATTTAAATTAAAATTCTATTATATTTAAATAACCAAAACATTTTATTATTTTCAAAATTCCCTATTTTTAAAATTTGTCTATTTTTTGTAGCTTTTCAAATTTCTTAAATATTTTTCTAAATTTTTCTATTTTTTGTATTTTTTCTAAATTTCTTATTTTTTGTGCTTTATCCAATTCTCCTATCTTTTCATATTTTCCTAAACTTCATATTTTTTAGGTTTTCTTATTTTTCTATTCTTTTGTATTTTTTCCTAAATCTCTTATTTTTAGGGTTTTCTTTAATTTTCTATTTTTTTGTATTTTTTCTAATTGAAGACCCTATAAGGGTGGGGTGTAAGACAAAAATTAGGTGTCTACAGTAGACCTTCCACTTTGGGTTGGGCTAACTCTTCAGGCTTAGCTAATACTATACATTATGTTTTTAATATACAAGGTAAGAAGGTTAAGGTAAATAATTTAATACCTTTCTTAGAAGAGGATTTCAAAGGCATTCATAGACCATACGATGCATTACTGGTATTTAGTGCTAGAATTACTAACTTTGAGGTTAAAAAATTTCTAATTGATACTGAAAGTTCGGTAGACATCATTTTTCAACATGCTTTTGATCAAATGAGGCCAAAAACAAGGCATAGTTGAGATAATATAATTATGATCTACATGCTTTCAATAATTAGTTGGTTTAGGATAGTGGAGTGATCACTCTCCTGATCTAGATTGGAGGTAAAAAACATATTGCAGAAGACAAGGTAGATTTCCTTGTAGTCACATGTTGGTCCCCATATAATATGATCATAGGATGGTCCTGTCAACATCTATTCAACATGGTCCCATGTAGTGAATGTCTCAAAGCCAAATTTCCCACTCTTACTAAAGTTGGTATATATAGAAGGAACTAACAATTGGTAGGATCCTTGTATATAAGGGCATTGCATTGAGAATAAATCTTTCAAATTAAAACTTATCTAGAATAAAAAACAATCGGCATAGAGAATGTTGAGAAGGAGACTGAAGAGACTCCATTAGGAAATGATCCTGAGAGGATGATAAGGATAGGGAAACCATCATCGATAGACGTTCGTTAAAGTTTAATCATCTTTTTGCAGGATAATACTAATGTATTTGCATAGTCTCCCTCAAATATGTTGTGTATCCCTAGAGATATGATGGTTCAGAAGCCTTAAATCGTTCCAAATGCAAAAGTGATTGAATAGAGGAAAAGAAATTTCACCCCTAAGAGGTAAGTAGCCATAGAATAAGAAGTCTAAAAACTCCTAAGGGTAGGATTTATTAGGGAAGAGCCTTATTAGACTTAGCTAGCCAATTTTATGTTAGTTAAGAACTTTAATGGTAAGTAGTGTATGTGCATAGAGTTCATGGATCTAAACAAGGCTTATCCCTAAGATTGCTTTCCGTTGCTAAGAGTAGATCAGATGGTTAACTCAACTGCCAAGCATGCCTTATTCTCTTTCATGGATGCATTCTTCAACTACAATCAAATTAAAATGGATGAGGAAAATGAAGTTCACACATCATTCATCACTAACTTTAGAGCATACTATTATACAATAATGGCCCTTGGGCTAAAAAATGCTGATGCAACTTATCAATGGCTTGTCACCATGATGTTTAAGCCTCATATTCATCGGAACATCGAAATGTATGTCAAAGATATGATTGTGAAAAGCATGATAGAGGATTCGTATCTTATTGATCTTAATGAGACGTTTAGTACTCTAAGGAGATACAATATGAAACTGAATCTACAGAAGTGCGTTTTTGGTGATACTTTAGGAAATTTTTTAGAATACATGGTCACTCGGTTCAGCATTGAAGCAAATCCATGAAAGAACGATATGATTTGAAACATGAAGTCTCCTCGTATTGTCAAGGAAGTTCAAGCAATGATTGGTTAGATAGCTACCCTTAATAGTTTTGTGTCAAGAAGTAGATAGATAGGTGCATGGAATTCTAAAAATTTTAAAGAATTTGAAAGATTTCAAGTAGCCAAATGAGTATGAAAGAGCATTCAACGAGCGTAAATAATTTCTTATGTCATCGATAATACTTTAGATACCTATTTAAGTAGAAAATTTATATTTATATCTATCAATCAATAGCTGAGCACTTTCCTCTAATATTAGTCTGAATTGAAGGCAAAGTGCATTAGCCAATTTATTATGTAAGCTACATCCTATAAGGACTAGAACATTGATAAACAAAAATTGAGAAATTTGTGTTTGTGGTAGTTCTCTTGGCAAGGAAGTTTAAACCATACTTTGAGGCTCATCAAAATGTAATCCTTACTGATAAACCTTCAAGGAAAACTTTACAATGATAAGATTCTTTGGGAAGGATGATGAAGTATACCTTGAATCTAAGTGCCTATAGCATACAATACAAACCTTGAATGGCATTAAAAGCTCAAGTACTGATAGATTTTCTAGCTGAGTTCACAGATGAAGAGTGTTAATATTTAGTTTTCGTTCATCTAACACTCGTCCATTCGGCTGTCGATATGTCGTGTATTAGAATCTCTCAACATAATACTGGGCAAGTGATACACAACATTTCTACTGAGTATAATAAATCCGTTCTTAGTTTGAATTCAAGTCTATGGTGTAAATAGTTATCATAAGTACGGTTATATTACATAACTGCTTGCTTTCCCCACACATTAGGGGAGATGTCATATAAAGAGGTTTCTACGTATCTTAATAGTTATTCCAACAACTGCTTTAGACACTACGACTACCTATAAATATGGGAATGAAACTTTATAAGAGCTCTCTAACACTTCACTCACATACTTTTATACAAAGTTACCTTACTAACTTAAGCATTAGAGTGGCCGTACTAGATTACCCTAGTACTAAGCATTTCATTATCTTTTATACGATTTTCCTTGATCCTAAAATTTACTAATAATATTTAGCATAGTCTATTTTTCTCTAAATACTACTACATGGCTAGAACTAAGATGACCAAAAGTGTAGTTGCTAGTTTTCCTCCCAACACCTTAAAGGGAGGAGTTGGCATGCTAATGAGCAACGATTGGCTCAGCTCGAGCAACTTTGTCTTGATTTAGCCAAAGAAAATTCCGAGTTAAATAAAAAACATGAACAAATCTTTGATCTTCTTTATAAAAGTATTTACTCAAGTTAGGACAAAAAGCATGGCGATCATGATGCCAATAGTACTGCTGATTCCATTTATTCGCTTGAATTACCATAAAAGCAAGTTGAGGTTCTAGCGAGACCCTCAGCTCCTACTTTCAAGAAGATTGATAAGGGTAAGCAACCATAGTAAGTGCATCATGCGAGACCATCACATGTTAGCATCCCTATTGTAATGACCAAACAATTCCAAATCACGAAAAGTCCTTTCCTCTTAGAGATTTTGGAAGAAATAATACCTTAGCACATTAAGCTGCCCCAATTCGAAACATATGATGGGATGAAGGACCTTGAAGAATAGTTGGAATACTACCATACACTAGCTAAGTTGCATGGTTTAAACGACGTGGTGGCCTATCAAGCCTTTCCCTCAACCTTAAGGAATGCAGCCAATACATGGTTCAAACACCTAAAACCAAATACCATTTCATGTTTCGATGAACTAACAGAAGTGTTCCTTCAACACTTCCTTGCCAATAAACTTACTATTAAGGACTCTTCAATCTTTAACAGCATCAAACAAAAGTTTGATGAGTCAATCAAGGACTATTTGTCTAGATTTATGGTTGAGATGGTACAAATCCCAAAACTAGATGTGAGTGTAGCCCTTAATGCTGTAATTAACAGAGTCAAGCCTCATGGAGACATTTTTAAGTCTCTTGCAAAGAATAAACCAAAAACTTTCACTGAGTTTAAGGCTAAAGCCACCTCATACATCAGATAGGAAGATAACATAAAGGCACAATGAGAGGCTGATTAGAGTAGAGGAGATGGAAAGAATGACAACCGTAAAAAAATGAAGGATAAACTTGGCATGGACAATGACAACAGTTCAAATGCTGAGAGGAAGAGATCGAAGAACCTGACATTCTCATCCCATACACCTCTTAATCATTCAATCTTAGATACTTTGATGAAGGTACATAAGGAAAGAAGTATCCTCTAATAGTTGGAAAGAATGCGAAGGAATCCCTCAAGAAAAAATTCGAATAAGTACTATGATTTGTAACATAACAAGGGTTATAATACAGATGGGTACATTCAACTCAAGAATGCAATTGAAGATGCAATACAATGCGAACACCTGCGAAAATTTCTACTGCATGACGTCGAAAAAATTGAAAGACCATCTAAGAGGAGAAAAGAGGAACAAGAGGGTGATACTCTGCTAACAATGGCCGTAAGAGATATAAGGGATGTTAGTCATAACGGAGTAAGTAATACCATTGTTGGCAAACCTAGTATAGGCCAATTAAGTTCTTTAAACTCGATTAAAGCTAAGAATTGCGTTTGCAATATTCATGAGAAGAAGGTTAGGATTGACAATACAATATCTTTCAGCGAAGAGGATTTTGCGGGTATCTAGAGGCCATACAATGATACACTTCTCATTAATGTGAGAGTCGCCAACATTGAAGTCAAGAAGATTCTTGTTGACACGAGAAGTTTTGCCAATATCATTTTTCGATATGCCTTCAATCAAATGAGGCCTAATATCAAAGTGCAGCTGCGATCTTCCAAGTATGACCTTTATGCCTTCAGTAATCAACCTGTCCATGTAGCCGGAGTTATCTCTTTACCAATACAGATCAGTGATGACGAGCATGTTATAGAGGACAAAGAGGATTTTCTTATCGTCGAATGTTGGCCCCCTTATAACATGATAATAGGATGACCATGCCAACATTTATTTGGTATTATCCCTTCAACGGTACATCTAAAGGCCAAGGATTCTACTCATATGGGGGTCGGTGTGTATAGAAGGGATCGGTAATTGGCACTGTCCTTATATATAAGGGCCTTGAGATGAGAGGAAGTATTTTAAGTTGAAACCTGTACAAAAGGTAAGTTAGTTGGTATGGAGAATGCCGAGAATGATATGAAGGAAATTCCTTTGGGAAATGATCCCAAGAAGACAACAAGGATGCGGAAAACCTTGTCAGCAGATGTCCGGCAAAGTTTGATTGACTTCCTATAAGCTTAGGCTGACGTATTTACATGGTTACCTTCAGACATGTTAGGTATTCTAAGAGAAGTTATGGTACACAAGCTCTAAATTGACCCAAATGGGAAGGTAGTCTAATAGAAAAAGAGAGATTTTGCACCAAAGAGACTAGTGGCAATAGAAGAAGAGGTCCAGAAATTATTGAAGGTAAGATTCATCCGAGAAGAGCCTTATTTGACTTGGCTAGCAAATTTTGTGCTAGTCAAGAAGTCTAACGGCAAGTGGCGAATGTGCATGGACTTTATGCATCTCAACAAGGCCTATCCTAAGAATTGTTTCACACTGCCAAAAATCGATCAGATGGTATACGCAATCGTAGGACATGCATTACTTTCTTTATGGTCACTTTCTCTAGTTACAGTCAAATCAAGATGGATAAGACAAATGAAGTCTATACCTCTTTTGTTTCCAATTTTGGAATGTACTATTATACGGTGATGCTCTTTAGGCTAAAGAACACTAGTGTACATACTAGAGATTAGTAACGAAGATGTTCAAATCTTATATTCATAAGAATGTTGAAGTATATGTAGATGACATGATTGTGAAAAGCATGAAGGAAGATCAACATCTCGTTGATCAGGAGGAGATGTTTGCCACATTGAGGAGATATAACATGAAACTCAACCTACAGAAGTGCGTCTTTGGTGCAACATCAGAGAAATTTCTCAGGTATATGGTTATACGATGCGGTATCGAGGCCAATTTGAGAAAGATTAAAGCCATTAGGAATATGAAATCACCTTGTATAGTCAAAGAGGTGCAAAAACTTATCAAGCGAATTGCTATCCTCAATAGATTCGTGTCAAGAAGTGTAGATAGGTGCATAAAATTCTTTAAAATTTTAAAAAATCCAAAAGAGTTCAATTGGACCGATGATTGCAAAAGAGCTTTCAATGAGCTTAAGGAATTTCTTATGTCACCCCCATTGCTCTTGACACCCATTCTTGGAGAAAATTTGTACTTGCACCTTTTTGTCAACTCCCGAATCTTTTCTTTCGTACTAGTCTAAATAGACGGTAGAGAGCATCGACCCATTTATTTTATTAGTCATGTTCTACAAAGGCTAGAGCTTTGGTATACAAAGATTGAAAAATTTCTATTGGCAATGGTTCATTCTATGAGAAAGTTGAAGTCGTATTTTAAAGCCTACCAAATCATTATCCTCACCGACTAGCCATTGTAGCAAGCATTGCAGCGACCTGATTCCTTAGGGAAGATGATGAAATTTGCCTTAGAGCTCAGTGCCCATGGTGTACAATATAAACCTAATACTGCACTAAAGGCCTAAGTATTGTTAGATTTTATAGCCGAATTCATGGGATAAGAAGATCTAATGGAGGGAGTTGAGAAACCAATCTAGTTTCTTTATGTTGATGGTTCTTTGACATGAGAAGGGAGTGGAGCAGGCCTAGTTCTTTAAGGCCCCCATAATGTCAAAGTTCATTATGGTCTAAAATTCGGATTCCTAGCCAATAACAATAAAGTAGAGTACGAGGCTCTAATTATTGGATTGAAACTAGCCAAAGAAATTGGTGCCTAGAGACTCAAAGGGTTTTCTGATTCTTAACTGGTGGTGAATCAAGTCATCAAAAGTTACATGGCAAGAGAAGAAGAGATAGGTAAGTACCTATTGGTGGTACGAATGCTCGTAGAAGAGTTCCTATCTTTCTATATTTATAAAATCTAGAGAAGCAATAATATTGCTGCTGACAAGTTATCGAATTTGCCAGTATGGCATTCCTTGAGCTAAGAGAGAAACTTTTTGTTGAGTTTCTCACTTAGAAAAGCTTATCCACTTTCTCGCAGAGCTGCAAGTTCACTTCATGCTCGAGAGAAGCATCATGGATGGATTCAATAGTGAATTATCTAAAAGAAGGTACTCTTCCTAAAGATAAAAAAGGGGCATGAAGATTGGCTTACCGGGCTACGAACTATATGCTGATTGATCGTCAACTATGTAAGCGTGGCATATCTCAACTCTACCTTTGATGCCTTTCCTCGAAGGATGCCTAGAGGGTGTTATCTAAACTATATGATGGCATATGTAGTAATCATGTAAAGGTACAAATATTCTACATTCGAGCACTATTACTTGGCTATTATTGGCCAACTATGAGAGAAGATGCAAAGGACATTATCTAGCATTGTCCTCAATGGTAGAAGCACAAGTTGCCAAGTAATGCGCCTGTAATTGAATTATATAATCTAACCAACCCTTAGCCTTTTACCTAGTAAGGGCTAGATATTCTCGGACCCATTTTGAAATCTATTGCCCAGCGACAGTTCGTCATTATTACCTGTGGATTGCTTTACTAAATGGGTAGAAGCCAAGGCTGTGGCAAAAATCACTGAGCAAAAAGTGGATGCTTTCATCTTCAACTCCATCATATCAAGATTCAGAGTTCCCTACATGATAATTATTGATAATAGCCTGTAGTTTGACAACAATAAGTTTTGGACATTATATAAGGGGCACAGCATTCAGCTCAACTATATGCTTGTAGCATACCCCCGAACAAATGGACAAGTTGAAGTTGTCATCAAGATCATACTACACAGCCAGAAATGAAAAGTGGATCAAGTCTAGGGGAAGTGGGCCAATGAGCTACCGAACTTCCTTTGGGGATATAGAACTACCCATAGAACCACAATAGGAGAGATAGCATTTAAGTTAACCTACGACACTAAAGTTGTGTTGTCGATTGAGCTGAACTAGCCTAACCTACGGATACATAATTTTGATGTTATTCTTAATCAAGTTGAATTGACAGAGAATTTAGACACTATTGAGGAAATTCGAGACATTGCAAGAGCCAGGGCTGTGGCATACCAGGATAGAGCAGCAAGATACTATAATTAGAAAGTAAAGTACAAGGGTTTCTAACCCGGAGATCTAGTTTGTTGTAATATGGAAGCAATTGGTGTGCAAGCAAGTCAGGGAAAGGTTTGTATGAATTGGGAGGATCCTATCAAGATCCAAGAATTAGTTAGCTAGGGGGCCTATTGACTGAAAAGGTTTCATGGATCTAACATCCCTTGAGCTTGGAATGTTGAGAATTTGAAATTTTATTTCAATTAATGTCGGTTGATTTTTGCTATCACTCATTTGGCGACAGCCAACATGTTTGTAAGATTGGTACTTATTTATGTCAATTATATTTAGAAGTTAGTGTTTTGGTTATGATTGTCGAATTAACAAGTCCTAGGCTATACGGCAAACGAATTGACCTAGGTTATAGCCTAACGTAGTTAACAAACCATACAAATTAACCTTACGGCTGAGTAATGCGGTTGGTCCATGCCTCAAATGATTAAAGGACAATATAAAACAATAGGCATGTGAAATAAAAGATGTCGAAAGATAGTAGGACGTGTGAAATAAAAGATGTCAAAAGATAGTAGGACGTGTGAAATAAAACATGTCGAGAAACAAATAATGTATGAAATAAAACATGCTACGAAACAAATAGTGTGTGAAATAAAACATGCTAAGTAACAAATAGCATGTGAAATAAAACATGCTAAGAAAGACGGGTTTGTGAAATAATACATGCTGAGAAAAACGAGTGTGTGAAATAAAACATGCTGAGAAAAAGGATGCGTATGAAATAAAACATGTCGAGAAAAATGGGCGTGTGAAACAAAACATGTCGAGACATATTTAGGCATATGAAATATAACATGTCATGACATATTTACAAGTGTGAAGTAAAACATGCTGAAAATAAATCAACCTTGTAGACTAAAACATGCCAACAATTGAATGGTTATGTGAAATAAAACATGCCAAAAGACAATTTGCATGAGTAGAAACATGTTGAAGAATAAGGACACATGAAATTGAATAGGGAAACTTCAAGTGCATGAACTAAAACGTACTCAAAAGGGGCATATGAAGGACATTTCATTGAGCCAATGTAATTACAAAGGTACAAACAATACAAAAGAATCCTATGGCCTACTATCAAAATCAGTAGAACTAATTCTTAGATTAGAGGCTAGGGCTTTCTTTGAGCACTCAGCTTTCTTGGCACATGTGGCTTCCTTTATGTAAGCTTCCCTATCATCCTTATTTGGACTCTTAGCACCTTTGTCTTCATCTTCATCGGTGCAATTGATTTTATCATTGACGTCGATGAAGTCAAGGCAAGAGAGATCATAATAGAGATGAAGCTTCAAGATCTCCTATCTTGCCGTTTGACTACCCTCCAACAACTTTTTCCGTAGAAGTCTCTCGTATTGCCAACGAAGAGTAACTATATGGAAGGCCTCCTTATCTAATGGTCGTCTCTTTAGAATCTCCTCCAATTCGGCCATACAGCTTTATAAGTTTGAGTTATTAGTCTCTAACTCTTTGATCTTCATTCTGAGCTTATCTTCTTCCTCACTCATTATGGAAAGTGTTTGGCTAAGGCCCTAGCACTCTTCTTTCTTCTTCTGTAACTCCTCTTTTAAGCCTTTAGACTCTTTGTATTGCTCTTCTATTTTAGCCTTCAGACTCAAGACATCATTGGCGGTAATGTTGTGCACTAACTTCTTAGCAGCAAGGTCTTCTTGGAGCCTTCTCGCCTCCATCTCTACCTTTACCCTTTCATTCTTAATAGCAACAATTTAAGCTTTGGAGGCATTAAATGCATCCTCGACTCTCCATAGCAATATCATTTAACATAATCAAGAATGATTCAGCATAATACATTGATACAACTGAAGATATTAGCTTCTTTGCCTCCTTACAGACCTCATCCAAAGCCATCAGAATGTAGCTGCTCATCTATAAAAAGAAGTGTTAGTATGCTGAAATGAATTTGATAATTAAAAGTGATGATTATAGATACTCAAATCATACAGTTTGGCTGTGATATGACCCTTATTATAACCACCAACTCTATCGAAATCCTTCCTTGCAAAATCTCTATCCTTGGGAAGAATTACTTCTTCCATTAATGCTAAGGACTTTATCTTATCGCGCAAGGCCGAGTCGGTGTCTAGAATTGTGTGGTTCTAAAATGGGATGTAACACTCGCTAACCTCCTTATTTAGGATGAATTCGGCACCACTGATGCCGAGTGCTTTATTGCACATTACCTCCTTTGCCCTCTCATCCAAATCATTAGACTTCTTAGTAGTTGGTTGGCGAATGAGCTCTTTGCCTGGTCTTTTATTGTTGCTCGATGCCAACTCCACTACCAAGGACGACCCTTATACGATAGTAACATTCTTAACCCCTTCACCAGGAGGTGCCTCTCGACATTCATCATTCCTCGGATTGACAAAAGTTTGATTAATCTCACTCTCCTTCTGCTTCTTGGCAAGATGGGAGGTCTTTTACACAATTGCTTGCTCTACTATAGCCTCCTTCATCGCCTTCTTCTTGGTAGTAGGCCAAGTGGTAATTGCTAAGGTAATCACCATCTTATCAACCTTAGACTTCTTTACCTTAGCCTTAGCAAGTAGTTTAGCAAGATTCACTTTGCCAGTACCCATATCTACAACAGGAATAGACAAATTAATATAAACACGAGAAAGTATGAACTTCCTTTTTCCGTATTGAGCAAGGCTTAAAGGTCACTACTTTCCTATAAGTCTCTAGAACAGCTTTCTTCGTAGCTATACTTGGTACGGTAATAACACATTAGCATACCATCCTTTTTAGCAAATATGAGTTCTCCATTTTCATATCGTTATATAATTCTCTTAGCGTCCTAAAAGAACATTTTGTTTCTCCTTCTCTCTTTAATTTTCTTCACTGTTACTACATCATTCGACATCAGATCTACATCTTTTGTATGTATCAGCTTAGTCCATTGGGTCCAGAAGTCTAAGTCCTCGTTAGACACTATTGATATGAATTGGTCATGCTACTTGTGAATCTTAGATTCTAACCCGTCCATGAACTTATACCCATGCCTTGCAGCAGTAAAGTGCCACTCATCAGGCTGCTTCTGTGTTGTTTTAGAAGGAAGAGTCCGAGTTGATGATAGGAAAGTTTAAGCTATCCTTAAGTAGCTGAAGCCAGCTAGCATAACCAAAGTAAGGAGTTCTCATGGTCTAGCTTTGTTCTATGGAAGATTCTTTCAAAACTTCAATTCCATAACTACTCCACTAACCAAGCTAACTAGGAAAAACTCTGAGTCCAAGTGGTTTAAGAATGTTCACAAAAACTTTGATGAGATAAAGTCTAAGTTGACATCATCACCAGTAATTACCCTACCAAATTTCGAGAAAGTTTTTGAAATAGAATGTGATGCATCATGAGTCGGCATTGGTGCTATTCATATGCAAGAGCGCCGAAAAATAACCTATTTTAGTGAGAAACTTAAATGAGCTACCCCAAATTACCCGGCATATGATAAGGAGTTATGCGCCTTTATCTAAGCACTGTAGAACTAGAAATACTACATGTTGCCAAGAGAATTCATCATATACTCAGATCATGAGTCGCTCAAACATCTCTATGGACAACAAAAGTTTTTTCAGCATTATACCAAATGGGTTAACTTCCTAGAGTTTTTTTATTCTACATCATCCAGTATAAGAAGAGAAGCATTAATATTATGGTCGATGCTCTTTCTTGTTGATGTATCCTTATTACAGCATTGCAAGCCAAGGTACTTAGGTTTAGCACCTTACTTCATCAATATGAGCATGATTCATGTTTTAAGCCCTTAGTGGCAAGATGAAAGTTGGAATAATTGTCGATGGATTCTATTTGAGCCAAGGGCTTTTGATGAAGGGCAAACAAGTTTCTATGCTAAGTGGTTCTACTATAGAGTTACTTATCTAAGAAGCTCATGCTAGAGGTTTAGCTAGCCACCTCGAAGAGAAGAGAATGATTGAGATGCTATGAGAACATTTCTATTGGCCTGGGATAATGAAGGATATGCATCGAGTTCTTTAGAGGTGCGAGGTATGTAAACATGTAAAGAGGAGAAAGGAGCCATATGGAGAGTACATAACTCTACTTATACTTAAACGACCTTGGATCGATCTAAGCATGGATTTCATGCTTGGCCTACCTCGAACTCTGAGAAAGCATTACTCTATTATGGTAGTAGTCATTCAGTTCAGTAAGATGAGCTACTTCATCCCCTACCACAAAACCAATGATGCTTTATTTGTTGCCAACCTCTTTCTACAAGAGATCATATGGTTGTATGGAGTACCAAGAAGTATTGTATTTGGTCATGACTCGAAGTTCATGAGCTTCTTCTAGAGAACCCTTTGGAAAAGGCTTGATACTAAGCTCATGTTCAATACTTCTTGCCACCTACAGATAGATAACTAAACTGAAGTCGTAACTAAGACAATTAGCAACCTCCAATGAGCTACTGTTGGGAAGAATCTACGTTATTGGGATCTCTGCTTACCCATCACTAAGTTCTGTTACAATAACTCAACCTACAGCTCGATAAGAATGTCATCATTTGAGATCATCTATGGGCTTAACTTGAACTTACATTAGGATATGGTTATCATCTCAACTACATAAGGAGAAAGTTAGTCTAGCCTATAGCATGTCAAGGAGTTCTAGAATTTGCATCTGTAAGTTATCGAACAACTGGCTATGACTATGGCTCGATGGAAAGGATAAGGAAGCCAAGGAAAGAGGCAAGTCATTTATAGTGTCGACGACCTTATCTAGATATACCTCAACAAAGAACGTTTCTTAGGAAAAAGGATGAACAAGTTATCCCTAGGTCAGACGAGATTTATAAGATCCTTAAGCATATAAATGATAATGCGTATGATCTTGAACAACCTAAAGGATATGATGTATCCCCTACTTTCAATGTTGCTGATTTGATACCCTATGTACCAGATAAAGAAGAAGACCAAGATTTGAGGGCAAATCTTCAATAATCCCAAGGAATTGATAGACTATCAACCTTTAGCCCTCTTACTCGTACGTGCTTCTAAGGGCTTTAGACTCTCACCAGAAGGATTCTCTCTCATTGACTTGCTAAGGATGAGGTACAGTACATAAAAGAATGATAGGTAAACTCCTTGAAGACTTAACTTGGATATAGCCTACTTAGTTATACTCGTATTGTTGCCAAACCCTCATTTAGTGAGGTTGACATACTGAATGTCGAGGGTAAAGTCCATACACTTCAAGACCAAGTCCAACCACACATATCCTTATGTATCGAGGCTGACTTGCCAAGTGCTAAGGCTGAGGCCCCAATACCCCAAATCATTCTCTTTCAACCTATTACATAGTGGCATCTCTCATTTATCTCAATAACTCTTGATACTACCCATCTACAATCGCCACACCATGAACCTGGCTCAGTTGCTATGCATAAAGATTCACTAGTATAGATCCATTGATGAGTTGCCACTTGTCAATGTTGCCCTAGGGACTTATTATAAATAGTCCCTTTTAAATTGTAGTAGAAACGTCTTACATCCATTTTTCAGATATTGAGTACTCTTGCTCTTGTAAGATATTCCTCTCTAAGCACATTTTCTTACACTCTTATCTAATCTTACCAAGTAACTCGAGATTAGTGGTAAGTGGACCTCGACATCAGCTTGTTCGTTAAATCAAACGAAGTATTGTATTGTGTTGTGTTCATTAGTGGTCACATCCTCCAGGCGACTTCATGTATGCTATTGTGTTTTTTAAGATTCTTCACTTCATTTTCTTTATTATTATGAAGGACCCATTTGGTTATCCTTTTTCTGCCATAAGCCCTAGTGATTACTGAGCTCCTAAGCATAATATTGACTATAGAGGATGATTGCATCAACCATGTCAAGCACTACTACTTGTGCAAGGTTTATGTGGACAAAGTAAATGCTCTACTTCAAGCGTTACATACATTATTTATGCAATGGTTGTTTTTAATGTGGGGTATAGTTATTATTGACCCCATTGCTCTAAAGGCATCGAATGTTCATCATTTCATGCTAGTAGCTGTCAATTACTTTAGTAAATGTGTTAAAACCGCATCTTATTCAAGCATTACTAAAGGAATAGTGGTTAAGTTCATTAAGAGAGACATTCTTGCTCAATACGAGACTCTAGAGAATCACTACAGATAACGACACAAATCTTAAAAACAAATTGATGTTATAATTGTGTTGACAGATCAAGATCATCTTGGTGTTGTAATTACCTTCCATAATGTCATGTATGAATTTAAAATTTTCCCTTTTAAAAAATAGTGGAAACACTACACAGTAAATTGAACTCGCTTACAATCTAATGAAAAAATATTTGTGGAAGCCACGTGTTAATGGCAAGCGTACCCGTCAATTTATAGTATATAGTAAGCACCAAGATCATATTTAGCAGTAAAGGAAAGAATAGAGTTTAGAAAGATGACTAAGTACTAGATTATATAATTCCTATACTAATCTAAGCAACCAATTGAGCAGTTTTAAGGGAAAGAATATGCAAGTTTTCTAAATAGAAATAAAAACAAAAATTGAATTAAACATAGATTTTAGCAATTTCTTGGTATTGGGATATCAATTTCTTTATAAAAGATGTATAAGCAATGACTAAACAATCATCTAAAATATTGTAGCCATGCTATTAGAGTATTTATGACAATTTAAATATGAATTTCACTCCCACTCACAAAATTTCCCCAACTCTCATTTTGTAAATTCTATCATTTAGTAGGATCATTGTATTGTCAAGATCTCATCTATACTATCAGCTAGCTATTCAAGTCCCATCATTACTTAAATAACCATGTTAGAATTGATTTCTCATTTTAGCCACTTTTTAGCTTTAGGTGAGTATAGGGATTTAAGTCTTAATTCTAAAAAATTATCCATTTTAATTAGGAATCCTAGGTTCTGTTCAAGGTTTTCGAATCTTAACATGGTATCTGGACCCTATTAAGATAACAAGAAGGAGGCCCAATGTGTGGAAAATGTTATCTATCTTGTCATTAACCCAACACTCAAGTTATATCTAATTATACCATAGAATTAAGTAAAATTCCAAATTTATACTATCACAATACAAAAATATCAATAGCTATACCTACTTCACCATGTTCACATACTAGCCATAAGCATAATAAGCTTCATTTATCACATTCATGAAGAATAAATATTCAACACATAATACACATGAACATAAAAATAAACATCACATTAAACATAAAAAAAAGTATGAGAAACATTACAAAACCAAGCTCCTCAACCTCAATAATGGAGTTCTATAAGATTTTCCCAACAATCTCTACAGATGCAATGGAAATCCACAAACCTAAACCTTGAAAAGAGCAAAAATTTACGAATAGCTTATGCTACGATCATGAAAATACAAGAAAACTACATGGAAACCATAAAACTATCCTAAAAGTAACCTAAGATAGCCTAAAGAAGAGAGAAATGGTGGAAACTAGAACCTTTAACCCTAGAAATTACAAAGTAAAAGAAAAGACTTTACATCATGTCATTACCGACATGACAGCGGACATATGTCGCATACTTCTTTTCTTTTCTTTTATTGAAATGGTGCGTTTTTGCTTCAGGAGTCAAGTATATTGTCATGACAGTAGCTAGGTACCATCATGCTAGTATACCCCTCTAGTTTTGTAACTTGATTCGATTCTATGCTAAGTGTTGTTTTGATGGTAGATAAGCTTACCATCACTTTATTAGTTATAACTTCCAAGTTTCCTTCTTTACTTTTTTCTTCATTTCTGGCTCCTTGAACCTATAAGATCAAACATGAAGAGCTTAAATTCTTTAAATATATGCTATTTTGAGCATTAAAACAAAAAAAAATATGAATTACAATCGTGTTAAGTAATTATATGTGATTTTAATGAATATTCATACACTTTTACTAAAAAATCCATCTAATAATATATAATTATTAGAGAAATCTTTTCTATAAATGTGTAGTTTCACACACATATCGATACCCTCAACTTTGTAACTTTCTTGTCCTCAAGCAAGCTTGAACCACTTGTAGAACAACGGGTAAAAGATGGATTCTCTACTCTTTGGTTGTTAAGTCTATTCTTTAGTTTATACATATTGAGTTGTTCATTTTTCAATTTAGCTTTTGGCAAGCAATCAATTGTTCATGAAAATTGTATAAATGGTTGAGTGTACCTAATCACATATCCAAGATTAAGTAAGTTGTCATAAAGGAAGAGAAAGTCCCTTACAATTTATAGATTGATCAACGTATATATAGCCCTAATCCTTTCCTTAAGCCAACAATAATTAACAAAAATATGATAAAATTGGATTGTTCTTTACTCTGATCTTCCAAGAATTTTCAATTTCTTACTTATGGCTAATTTTCACTCATACATCTTGAACTTTTGTTCAAGGGAGCGGTTTACTCCTAACCTTTTCCTTGAGCCCATGAACCCATTCCAAAATTCATCATTCTAGAAGATGTGCTAAGCACTTATTAGGTACCGTAAATGTTCACCCGTACTCTCTTTTTATTTTTTTTTATTTTCTATTTTTTATTTTGGTTGGTTTCACCCTTAACTTTAGAATTTTTGGTCCATTTTCTTTCTATTTTTTCAATTAGGAAATCCTTTTCAAGACCAAAATAATTTCAATATTTTCTCTAACACTATGCTTAACCTATTGGAAATTCAAAGAGCATAATACATGACTCAATTTCTAAAAAGTAAATGCCTAACTCCAATTAGTGGCATCATCTTATTCTCAACTTATGAATCTAAAAGTTTAATATAAAGGGTAGCAATCTAATCTAAAGATTTTGTTCATTAATTCTAGAGTAATGTAATAAGTTCACTCCATTTTTTTTTCATGCTTAAACATAATAAAACAAAAGTTACTTGCTCTTTTTCACACAACTCAAAGATTTTAAGAAAATAAAATAGACTTAGCAACTAAATACTCCACAAAAATGTAATATTAATTTAGCAAAGTGTAACCATAGCTTCAATCCGCTCCATGTATTCCTTACCCCCAACTTTCATTTCTCATATCATCTTAGCTCATCATCAAATGTAAATTAGAAAGGTAAGGTTAGAACAAAACTACCTTGACAGTTAAGCTTAGCTGTTTTGTTTTCCTTTTGCTCTTTAGGTCCTCTTAAAGTTAAAATCAAGCCTCTTTAAAGATTTGCAAAAGAACAAAAATTATCTCAAAGTATCTTATTCAGCCATTTTCTCTAAAACAAAACCTGAAAAACATAAAGAAAGTACATAGAAATTAAATAAGACTTTAGTGAGTCACCTCCCATCGAGTGCTTGGGTTTTAAGTCCCTTAATTAGACCCTTCTCATAATTGTCATGGTGGATCTTTTAGTTATAGAATCATTTCGTCTTTGGCCACATCTTCTCCTTTATGAAAACGTTTTAGGAGTTGCCCATTGGCCTTAAATGATTATCCAGTCTCTCCTTTTATCTTAATAGTTCCATATGGTTGAACTTTAGTTTTAACATAAGGGCCTCTCCATCTAAACTTCAATTTCCCTAGAAAGAGTTTCAACCAAGAATGGTATAATAACACCTACCCTTCCTCTTGAAATTTTTGCTTAAGAATTATTTTGTCATGCCATCTTTCGATTTTCTCCTTATAAATCATAGCATTCTCATAGGCTTCATTTCTGAATTCTTCCATCTCGATCGATTGGAGTAACTAATTTCCCACAGTTGTTTTATGATTGAAGTTCAAAAAATTTTATCACCCAATAAGCCTTGTACTCTAATTTAATTGGAAGGTGATAAGCTTTAACAAATACCATACAGTATGGTAGCATCCTAATGGGATTCTTACAGGCTGTTCTAGTTACCCATAATGCATCATTAAGCTTTAACAACCAATCTTTCTGGAAAATGTTGACTATTTTCTTCAAGATACGCTTCAACTCTCGATTTGATAGCTTGACTTGGCCACTCGTTTAAGGATAGTAAGGAGTTGTTACCTTGTGATCAACTCCATATTTGGTAAGTAAGTTATCCAACTGCTTATTGCAAAAATGAGATGCCCCATCACTAATGACCATTTATGGAGTTCTAAATCAAGTAAATTTGTTATCTTCAAGAAATTTAAGCACTCCTCTTGAATCATTTATAGGTAATGCTCTAGCTTCTACCCATTTCTCACATAATCTATTATAACCAAGATATATTTGTTTGAATTGATGGGGGAAATGGCCCCATTAGAATTCCATATTATAGCATATCATATTAATGGCCCACTTACTCGTGCATGCATTAGAGACCTCTAATCCCTCACCATGAGAATACAATACATAGAAGAATGGTGGCTAAACTTCTTAAGAGCTACAAGTGGTTACACCTTGCTTTTCTTTATTCCTTGTATCGATGCCAACTACTCTCCTACTGAGGACCTTTTATCGAGTGATGGGAACTAAGGCCCCATGCCAATTCCTAGTCCAACCTCTAGTTGCCTAGAGACTGAGTGATAAGACACAAGCTTTTACGACTGAGTACTTATCTTTCGACCCCTTACTTATCTTTCAGCATCCCTTACTTGTCTTGGAAACTTTGAGGTTGCTACGTCGTGTTCCAACTCAGCTGCTGCACCTATGGATTCCTTTGTAAAGATCCATTGATAAGCTAGTGCTTGTCCCTTTTTACTTATAATTGCACTTTTATTCCTTTTGTCCTTTATCCCTTTACCCTTTTTGTATGAATTAGGAATCTCCTTTTTATGTATGCCCTTTTGTAATATTCCTCATTTGTAATGTTGCCATAGGGACATACTATAAATAGTCCCTTCTCCCAATAGCCGAAATATCTTACATTTCTTACAGACATTGATATACTTATTCTTGCGAGACAACCCTCTCTAGGTCCATTTTCAAACAATCTTATCTATTTTTGCTTAATGGCTCAAGATTAGTGGTGGGTGAATCTTGACATTAACTTGTAGGTTATATCAAGTGATGTGTCAAGTCATGTTGTATTCATAGGTGAGTCATATCCTTTGAATATCTTCACATCAACTACTACATTGCATTTGCCGTGCTTTCTATTCTATTATCTTCGTTACTTCTAAGGACCTATTTGGTTCTTATCTCCTATGGTAAGTCCTATTGATAATTAAGCTTCTAGGCACATCATATAATCTTGGTATTAGAGCTTGAGGTTATAACTGAGAGTTGTGTTGCGATATTTTCTACTAGTCTGTTCTTTATTATACTTTATTTTCATTTAGAAGAATAGTGTAAGTTGCAATTTACTGTCTGATTTGTAATTTTTGTGTATGTGTGTGTGTGTGTGTGTGGGGGGGGGGGGGATTTCTTTACGCTAAGCTGATTTTGACATATGCCTACCTATTATTGAGTTTGCTTACTACTTATCGACTCATAGTTCGATAGGGAGGTCACCTTTTGGGGTAGTCTGTAGAATTAACCCAAACTTAATCCAAGATATGGCTATCAGCTTAGCCATTCAATGGGAAAGTTGACTTAGCCTACAACATACTGAGGAATTCTAAAAGTTGCATCAAACAGTAGCTGAACAACTGGTGCAAATTGTAGCCTGATAGAAAGAGCAAGGAAGCTGTGTAAGGAGACTAGTGGTTTACAATCTCGAAGAATTTATCTAGGTTTACCTTAGCAAGTAGCGTTTCCCTAAGAAGAAGATGAATAAGCTTTCTCCTAGATCAGATGGACCTTTTAAGAACCTTAAGCATATCAATGACATTGCTTATGAGCTTGAGCTGCTTGATGGATACAGTACATTTGCTACCTTCGATGTCGTTAACCTGGCAGCCTATGTACCTAACAAGGAAGAGGACCAAGATTTGAGGACAAATCTTCAATTGCCCTAAGGAACCAATAGTTTATTAACCTCTGGCTCACTTACTCACATATGCCTTAAAGGCCACTAGTCCCTGACCATGAGGAGTTTCTCTCATCATCTTACCATGGACAAGAAAGAGTATACGAAAGAATGGTGGTTGAACTTCTTCAGAGCTACAACCTCCAGTTGTCGAGAGCTTCCTGCTGATTGATAAGACATAGGTTTCTACAACTGAGTACATATCTTTCGACCCCTTACTTATCTTTCAGCATCCCTTACTCATCTTGGCAACTTTAAGGCCGCTGCATCGTGTTCCGACTCAATTGCTGCACCTATGGATTCCTTTATAGAAATCCATTAACGAGCTACTTCTTGTCCCTTTTTACTTAATATTACACTTTCATTCCTTTTGTCCTTTGTCCCTTTTACCCTTTTCGTATGAATTAGGAATCTCCTTTTTTATGTATGCCTTTTTGTAATTTTCCTTATTTGTAATATTGCCTTAGAGACATACTATAAATAGTCCCTTCTCCCTATAGTCGAAATATTTTACATTCTTTACAGACATTGAATATACTAATTCTTGTAAGACAACCTTATCCAAGTCCATTTTCATACACTTTTATCTAGTTTTGTTGAATAGCTCAAGATTACTAGTAAGTGGACCTTGACATTAACTTGTATGTCATATTCAGTGAAGTGTCAAGTCGTGTTGTATTCGTAGGTGAATCATATCCTCTGAACAGCTTCACGTCAACTATTGCATTTTGTTTACCAACCTTTCCATTCTATTTTCTTTGTTACTTTGAAGGATCAATTTGGTTCTCATCTCCTAAGGTAATTCCTAGTGATAACTAATTTCTTAAGCACATCACATACTTCCTAGTGCCATTTCCTATCATTTGACATTATGTGTACCTTTTAACAAATTCTCTACAATCCTTAAACATTATAGGCTGGTAAAATCCACATTGAACTACTTTTGCAGTTGTTCTTGCTTCCTAAAAGTATTCTCCTACTTCTTAGCTGTCAGTTATTTCATCTTCAAGCTTTCATCTCCTTATTACTTGATTGGCACAACTTTTGAACAATTACGGTTCTTCTTAGAAATATGACTTAACGTCTACTAAGAACTATCTTCTTTTGTCTTTTGAGACACCATAAGGCAAAATCCCACTTACTAAGTAAATGATAATTTCTATATACTAAGGTACATTCATAGTTAAGATGGAGTACAATTGCTCGTCAAGAAAGAACTCATAAATGGGTGGCTCTTCTTTTCTATTATGAATTTTAGAAAAATGACCAACTACTAAATTTTCAATTCCCTTCCTATCTCTTATTTGTAAATCAAACTCTTGTAAGAACAAGATCCATCGAATAAGTCTTAGTTTTGTATCACTCTTAGAAAGAAGGTATTTCAATGCAACATGATCAATGTACACTTTCACCTTTGATCCTATGAGGTAGGAGCAAAATTTATCACAAGCAAATATCATGCCGAAATTTATTTTTCTATTGTTGTATAGTTTTTCTACGTGTTGTTGGGTATTTTGTTGGCATAATAGATTGCTTGAAATATTCATCCTTTCCACTAGCTTAATATTGTTTCGACAACCATATCACTTGCATCACACATCAATTCAAAAGGAAGGTTCTTATCTAGTGCTACTATCATTGGTACTATAGTCAATCTAGCTCTTAACTTCTTAAAAGCTTATATACAAGCTTTGTCAAAATGAAATGGTGTATCTTTTTCTAACAGCATGCATAATGGTCTTGAAATTTTTGAAAAATCATGTACAAATTGCTAATTAAATTCAAAATGTCTTAGGAAACTTTGAACTCCTTGACATTCATTGGAGATGGCAGCTTTACTATCACTTCTACTTTAGTAAGATCCACTTTAATGCATCAGATTGAAATTTTATGCCTTAAGACAATCTCTTCCCTAACCATAAAATGACATTTCTCCTAATTCAAAGTTAAATGCATCTCCTTACATATCTCTTTAGAACTTCGGTAAGAATTTCAAGACATCTATCAAATGAATCCCCAAAAAATTGAGAAATCATCTATAAATACTTCAATGCTTGCTTCAATCATATATGAAAATATAGCCATCATAAACCTCTAGAAGGTCATTGGAGCATTGCATAATCTAAAATGAATATGTCGAAATGTAAATGTACTATATGGGTAGGTGAAAGTGGTCTTTTCTTGGTCTTCAAGAGCAATATGTATGTAATTATATCTCAAGTAACTATCCAAGAAATAGTGATATTCATGTCCAACCATTCTTTCCAACATTTGATCAATGGATGGAAATAGGAAATGATCCTTCTAAGTGGCATCATTTAGTTACCAATAATCTATGTATATTCTCCATCTAATAACAGTTTGAGTCAACATGAGTTCATTCTTGTCATTCTTCACTACAATCGTACCTTCTTTGGCACAACTTGAACTGGGCTCACCTATTTACTTTTTGAAATAGGGTATATAATTCCTACATCTAAGAGTTTCAAGACTTCCTTCTTACTTACCACTTTCAATGTTAGGTTAAGTTGTCTTTAGGGTTGAACTATTAGCTTATAATTGTCCTCCATAAGAATTCTGTACACATATACCGAAGGGTGAATACCATAGATATCTGCAATTGTCCATCATATGGCTTCTTTATTCTCTTAGAGAATTCGCATTAATTTCTTTTCCTTTTTCTAATAGTAATTCTACAGTTATAATTACTAGTAAAGTGTCATTTTCTCCTAAGAACATATATTTCAAATGTGAAGGCAATTGCTTGAGCTTAAGAGTTAGGACTTTTTAGATTAAAGGGAGAGGTTTTCCTTTGCTAACTCCTAACTCTTCAAAATATCATTCCAATGATCGGATCTCTTTTACCTAAATGGATTGTTGTTCTTCATTTGACTATAACATCAAACCTTGTTGACATTATTGTTCCTGTTTCCACTTTTCCAACACTACAGATCGATTAAGTCCATAGTGAAGCAAGTATTTTCTTCTTTTAGGTATCTCATCCCCTTGTAGATATTAAAAGTGACATGTTCATTCAAGGCTTAAAGTGGTAATCTTCCATCTTTCACATTAATGATCACATTTCACTTAGCTAAGAAAAGTTTTCCTAATGTAAAAGGAATTTGTCCAAGATGATGAAGTCCACCGAAAATGTGAATTTGTCCACTTTCACTAATTTATCTTCTGCTACACTTCTTGGTTGCTTGGTACTCTAATCAACTAGTTAAATGATATTGAAGTACGTTTACAATTCCCCAATCCTAATCTTTTAAAGATTGCATAAGGCATAAGATTAATATTGGCTCCTAAATTACATAAGCCTTGCTAACATATGAATCCCTAATCATACATAGAATTGTAAAGTTTTCGGGACCCTTAAGTTTAGGCAGAATGCTATTTGAGAGTACAGTTGAACATTCTTCTATGAGCATCACTATCTATAAACTAGCCACCTTCCTTCTCTTTGAAAGGATTTCCTTCATGAATTTGGCATGAGAAGGCATTTGCTCTAATGCATCGAAAAGAGGAATATTTATCTTTAATTGCTTGAATAGCTTTAGGAATTTTGAAAAATGATGATCTAACTACTGCTGTTTGAGTCTTGCTAGATAAGGTACAAGTGGCATGTATGATTTCACCTCAAAGTTTAACCTCTCATCTACTTTTGTTTTACCCTTTTCTGATTTCTCTGATGACTTCAAATCTTAAATAAGAGTTGACTCTATTTGTTTTCATTCAAGTAACTATCTCACACTTCTCAAATGTACCGCTTCTAATGGCTTCAACAAAATGTTTTTCTTAGGGATCATAAGCTCCTGCATTCTTCTTGAAAGTAGTTGTAATATATGATTGAACTGATTCTAAACATCAATTATAGCTGCCTCTTGAGCATTTAATCTTCTCTTAGTATCATTGCTATCCATTTCCTTAGACTTCTTAGGAGATTATGCAACTCTTGAGTAGTTGCATAACCTTCATTATTACAGGAAGTTGGCCTAGAGTGCTCATTGATTGATTGACTCGTCTTATTGGAAAATGAATTCTGAGGTGACTGTACTTTGATGTATTCATGCATTTCAGCCATTTGATTAATCCTAGGGGATCCTGTAGAACTTGTAATTACAATTTTAGGCTCACTTTCTTATCATGGTTATGCATCCTTTCTACAAGTGTACCAATCATCTGATCTTTTCTCTTTAGTAGCTTAGATCAGTCCAAGGGCTTTGTCTATCTTTTACATAAGTGTTTCTAACTAAGTAGTGATAAATTTGAATTTATCCTTTTCTTGCAGTTAGCATACCCTCTATTGGTCACTTTTTTCACTATGCTACCTAAATGAGCTTGTTGCCATATCTTCACATGGTTGGAATTCTTTCCCAAGGCCCTTATTCATGAAATTACCTCCTATAGTAGCATTAATCATTAACTTTAGGTATTCATACAAACTACTGTAAAAAATTTGGATATGTAACCAAGTTGGTAATCCATAGTGTGGACATCTCCTCAACATCTCCTTGTATCATTCCAATACTTCATACAAAGATTCTCCATCATATTGGCAAAAGGTGGTAATTTCATTCCTCATCTTTATTGTTTTTCATAGAGAGAAAAACCTTAACAAAATTTTCTAGGCTAATTGCTCCCAAGTGATAGAATGAGGTAGTAGAGAATATAACTAACTTCGGGCTTTATTTCTTAAGGAGAATGGGAATAGCCTCAATCGATTATAATCTTCAAAAACACTGTTACTTTTTAACGTTGCATACAACTGAAGAAAGCTTTATAGGTTTAAGCTCAAAATTGTTGGCTTGGATAGTAGGCTATGCTACTATTGGTGCAAAACCATCTATGGTAAGTATAGTATATTCCCTTAAAGCATTTTGGTGGACATTCACATTGCTATTTTTTCCATTGAATCCATTTGATATACTTCTCGATTCATATCATCCATATTCACACCAATTCATATTGATAAGTGTAAGTTAATTTACACTTTCAAAGTATGTTTAGGCATATAATTGATAATAAATGTGATTTCATTGTTTACATTGGGTGCTTAATTGAATAAAATAATGATTTCTGGTAGCAAAGCGAGGAAGTATATGCAAGAATAACAACTTTCAAGTTAGTTATGGCTATGAAGGAGAAGAAATAAGTGTAGAAGCATTAATTACGAGCATGATAATAAAGCAATGAAGAATCCACCTTGGTTACGCCCTCAATCATGGCTGCAATCAAGGTAAGTTTTGTTAATCTCCCTATCAATTACAACTATGATTGAATAGTAGAAGGATGATCACAGCTATGGTCACCGGCGTGATGAGATCTAATAATGCGACGAGGAGTTCATGGCCTCAATAACAGTCATGATTGGTGAAGAATAATTCTTTTTGAAACTATCACACCCCGAGTCATAAGCGTGATAGAAAGGGGTACAATTGTTTTTTTCAACCTTTTCATGTGAATTAGTACATAGGAAATGTCAACTGGTGTCGTAAAGGGGTAAATTCAGGTAGAGGGGACATAATTTTTTTTTTCAGACATCAAATTTTAGGAGAGTAGATGTTATTAAAATAACACATCACCTTCCTATACACATCCATTTTTACCCATCCTTATACCAGTTTATATCCTGTATCATTTCCCAAGTGTGTACTGTATTTTTGCCAAAATCACTCGAGAGAGACTATAAGAATTTGTTGTTTGTGTATTCATCAAACTTCTTTAGTAAAATAAAAAGGGGTTTTTATTTTAACTATTCGATATTTTATTTCTGTTTAATTATGTTTCCTCTTAGTTTATGTCGTTGTTTTATCATATATGAGTAATTCGTTAGGGCTTGCCACATCAATTAGTATGATTGAGTGCTTGAAAAAAAAAAAAAGTAATTTCTTGACTTTTGTTAATTTTGATGAATGACATTTAAGGACTCTAAGTACAGTATAGTGCACAACATTGACTTAGGGCAAATTTCAATAGAATATGTTAAGAAACAATTCTATTGAATAGATCTAGTTTATTGAAACAACTTAGTCATGATAATAGAGATATTATTATAAAAGTTGTTGCATCCATAGGGGAATCAATACATTAATACGACATTAATGTAATCTTAGTTTGCTGTTAATTAGGAAAAGATTCTAATAGACACAATCATAATGAGAAGTAAATAGTTCTGAGAAGAATACTTATATACTATAATTTCTCACAGTTAATAAGTATTAAGATGAAAAGTATTTTGGTAAGATTATACTAAACAATGAAGCAAGTTTGTATGTTAAGTGTATTTTCATAGTTGTTCTTGAAATCATTGTATTAATCACTCTAGATTGTAAATTAGTGTAGTTTGGTTAACATTTAGAATCTTAATAAATGATCACTTGATGAAATTGACTGCTAGATAATAGGAAAAATTATTAAGTACTAGTGTTTGAGTCATTTTCCTAGTAGAGACGACCCTATACTCATCCATAATATAAAAATATAGGTACACTTGCCTGTCGAACCAAGTTAGGGACATAATATAAGTTTATAAATTATAAAACTTGAAAGCTTTGTTTAGAGGTGATCACATACACCAATACTATGTCCATTTCCTTCATCCAAATTCTCTATCTCAACAAATCTTCTTCTTTCTCATAGTTGTTTATGAAATATTCTATCAACTTTAGGATCAAATAAGAATTCAAAATTAGCAATTCCTCTTCTTAGTATAAAACAATAGAGGCTTCGGAATTTCAACACAAAGGTAATCTTAGGATGTTAAATATAAAGGGTTTCAATGATCCTAACCTAATACAATCCCATGGAAAGAGGTTTATCTCTTCTCTAAACAACCACTTGAACTATCAATAGCTTCTTTACAAGTCCTACAAAGCAACAAAAACAGCATAGTAAAAAATTATTAACAAAATAAAGGTGCAATCTACTCTAAGCATGCAAAAGTAACTCTAAGTACAACTAAATCTATTCTACTCTAAGCCTAGTCTCAAAGAGAAATACTAATCTAATATTAGGTAACTTTAACATTCCTTGCCTTCCCCAGCAAAAACACCAAAAACATGGTGTCGTGATCACCTTCCACATTGTCACGTACAAACATAAAATTTGCCCCTTTTAAAAATAATAGAAAAACTAAACAATAAATTGAAGTAGCATGCAATCTTTTGAAAAAATATTTCTGGAAACCACAACCTAAGTGAAAGCATATCAGTCAGTTTATAGTATATGGTAATGACTAAGGTTGTATTTTGCGATGACGGAAAGAATAGAGTTTAGAAAGATAACTAAGTATTAGATTCTACAATTCCTACTCTAATCTAGGTAATCAAATGAGCAATTTTAAGAGAAAGAACATGCAAGTTATCTAAATATAAGTAAAAACGACAACTGAATTAAGCGTACATTTTAGCAATTTCTTGGTTATAGGATGTCAATTTCTTTATAAAAGATGTATAAGCAACAAGTAAACAATTGTCTAAAGTTGTTGTGGCCATGCTACTAAGGTATTTATAATAATTTAAATATGGATTTTACTCAAACTCACTAAATTTATCTAACTCTCGTTTTGTAAATTCTATCATGTAATAGGAACATTGTATTATTAATATCTCATCTACATTATCAGTTAGTTATTTAAGTTTCATCACTACTTAAATAACTAAGTTAGAATTGATTTCTCATTTTAGCTAATTTTTAGCTCTAGGTGAGTACAAGGATTTAAGTCCTAATTCTCAAGAATTACCTATTCAAATTAAAAATCCTAGATTCTATTAAGGGTTTTTTAATTATATTATAATATCTAGACCTTATTAGGATAACATGGGGAGAAGCTAAATGTGAACGAAATGTTATATAGCTCAACATTAACCTAACACTCATGTTTTACCTAATTACATCATAGAACTAAGTAAAATTCCAAATTTACACTATCACAATATAAAAATAGTAACAACTACAACTATGTCATCATGTTCATATACTACCCATAAGCATAATAAGCTCCATTTATCATAGTCATGGAGAATAAACATTTTGCATTAAATATGAAAAAAGCATGAGAAACATTTCCAAACCAAGCTCCTCAACCTCAATAATGGAGTTCCCTAACATTTTCCCAACAATCTCCATGAATGCAATGGAAATCCACAAACCTAAACCTTGAAAAGAGCTAAAATCCACTAATAGTTTATGCTACCATTATGAAATTACAAGAAAAATCCTTAGAAATTATAATATTATGCTAAAAGTAAACTAAGATAGCTTAAAGAAGAGAGAAATAGTTGAAACTAGAACCTTAAACCCTAAAAATTACAAAGACAAATGTGTAAAAAATGAAGAAGAAGAAGATTTTATATTAGGTCATTACCGACATGATGGTAAGCAAGGCTATTGGCACAACAATGGATACGTATGGCGTACTTATCTTCTTTTCTTCTAATGAAACAACACATTTTTGCTTTAAGTGTTAAGTATACCATCATGATGGTAGCGGGGTGCTATCATGCTAGTATACCTTTCTAGTTTTGTAACTTAATTCGATTCTATTCTAAGTATTGTCTTGACAGTAAATAAGCTTACCGTCATGCCAATAGTTATATCTTCTAAGTTTCCTTTCCTTTTTTCTTCATTTCTAACACCATAGATTGAGGTTACCATTATATGGTAGCCTTGAGACCTACAAGATTAAACACGAAGAGCATCAAAAGACAAAAATATGAATTACACTTGTATTGAGTAATTATATTTGATTTTAATGAAAATTCATAAACTTTTACTCAAAAATCCATCGAATCACTTATAATTGTTAGAAAAATCCTTTAGATAAGTGTATGGTTTCAAAACTTATGACATCTACAAAAATTCCATTCCCTATCGACCACAAACGGACCAAGTTATAGAAGTGACTAATGAGAATCTCAAGATGATCGTTGAAAAGCTAATTGTTACTGTCAAGCCCTATTTCGATTTTCTTAATTTAACCTATATTAATCCCATCTCGCTTAATATAAATTACTTGATATTAAACTAAGGAAATATTTTTCTAAAAAATTTAAAAAAGGGAGTTGCCAACTAGTTTAACTGGTAAAAAGTGAAATTAGGGTTTTCGGGTAGGAAAACCTAATTTAGCTACTGATCGACGTATTTTCTAAAAAAATAATTTTTAGAGAAAATAAATAACTAGAAAAATTGAGTTTAAGGGCTAACCTGTTAAAATTAAGTCACCATGTAAAAACTAAATAAAAATTAATGGGCTTTATTTTTATAATTTTCTAAAAATACTAAAATTATACCTAAATGTACAAAATATAACTAAAATGAATTTTTTATTATTTTTGGTTAGGAATTTCTAAGAATAAGGGAAAAAAGTTCTTTTTTTTTTTTATATGATTACCTCGAAGATGCCAACTTACCTACTAGTCGAGATCAAACTAGCTGTAATTTTTTTTATAAAATATTTAGTGGGTAGATTCTTTTTATTTCGAAAATCGAGCCATGTTTACGTTTTTTAACAAATTATTATTTTTGTGAGAAAAACTTAATAAATTTAAGTTCACCTAATTAAAGAAAAATCCTAACTAACTAAATCTTTTTCAAAAACAGGATTAAGTTTTTTTTTATTTTATAAAAACACTGTATCAAAAGGTATTTTTTTTAAATCGTAACTATAAGATCCACTAAGATATGATCTAGATATGTATATCTTTGTGTATCTTTTGCAAATCTTAATCGTAAGTTATATATCTTGATATTTGTCTTTTCTAATTCTCAACTACAAGATACATATCTCGATAAGCATGTTTTCCAAATCTTAAACACAAAATACGTATCTTAAACGTAAGATACGAATCTCAATTGTAAGATATGTATATTTTTCAAAAAACACATTTTTTTTTTAAAAACACAATTTAACTATATTTTATGAAAAATAGGAATTATTTAGAAAAATATACAATATGAAAATAAAATAAATAATAAAAAAACCTTCACTTAAAAAAAAATAGATTAGTAAAAAAAACAATAAAACTAACTAATAAATAAAAAATAATAATTTTTTACCTAAACCATTCGAGTTGCATGCAATTATCATGTTCGTGTTCATATGCAGTGTACATCTTGTTCGAGATTTGCGTGTATACATTGTGTGTCGTGTGTATCATATCGATGTTTGTGTTCATACGTGTACAGCTGTAGACTTGATCATATGTGCTGCTGTGGAGATTGAACTACATTAATGTGTTATGTGCAGTAGAGTTGTTGGCCAAAGGTGTATTGGATTGAGGACATGGCTGCTTTAATTCAATATAGATAAGGGACAGGGGACTTCGGTCAGTTGTCAAGTGAATGGGGGTCATGAATTGTGGCTTTGGTTAGGATATTGAGGATCGTAGAATTGTGGCTTGAAATTGGATTGTAGATGGCGTAAAGGGGTCTCGATGTGGGATGTAAGGGTTAGACATTGTCGTTAGGATATTTGCTTGTAGATATCAAGTTTATAGATTGGGATTGGGGGCATTAATTGTATGAACTTCACAATCTGCTTTTTAGACGTGAGAATTCAAATTGCGTCAAGGGACCGTCAGTTGCTTATTAGAATTAGATTAGGGGACGTGGATTGGCATGGCAAAATTTGGATTTCTACAGTAGGCTTTAGCTTATATTCGTCAAAGGTTGGCGTATGTAGGATGTCTAATATGTGCGTTGCCTTTGTGGGAGCTGTCTGAAGGCATGGAATTCAGTTAAGGAGATGCAACTACTATTCTGTGAATTAGTTTAGCTGTTGTGAATTTAGGGGCATGGATGTGAATTAGTGTTGGCAATAGCTAGGTGTTTGTAAAGGGTAGATGTGATTTGAAATCACAGTTTAGAGTGAATTGTATCACATCTCAGCATAGTGCGGGATGTACTATCACATAGGAATACTTGTTTATACTTAACATAAGTTTTTTTTATAACAAAAAAGTACTATAACGGAGTTTAGCTTGATACCTATTTATACAAAAAATTACATCTGACAAACTTAACTGAACCAAAAATATAGTACTTTTTTTTGTTATATGTACAGATCCTTTATAGAACTAAAAACAAAATATAACAAAACTTCTTTAAAAGTGGTTGACTCCATCTTATATGCTCTCAAAAGACTTTTTCCCCTAGTTGATATTGACCCTTCAGCTTTTTACATAACTTGAGGATATACAAGTGTCCCCTCAACTCTCTGTAAGCTAAGTAAGAGTAAATAAAACAAAACATAGGACATACATAACATACATTCACAAAGATCAATATTATAGGACATTCAATCTCATAACTCAAGTTGTCAATACAAATTGTTTATACCGAAAATCTGTGCTATGCTCATGTAAGTGATATGCATCAATACTGATATCCTATACTTTCCAATTCCTCATCTGATTAGTCAATATAGTCGAGCATCTGGATACAATGTTCAAGAACCTAAAGCAATAAGAAGCTACTTGAGCATAAGACACCTAAACAAAAACCACCTACTATGGTTTGAGAATCCAATAAGTAGTAGGTCGCACAATGTGGCCAGAATAAGTCAGGCAATGCAATCTGTATGCTCAAAAGCCAACACAACGGTTTTCAAGCATTTAGAAACTTAACTCATAGGTCCTTTTGTTCTATGCCATGAATGCAGTGAATAGTACAATAGTCTATTATTAGGTATGAATCTCAAGGTCTATGTTATGACCAATTTAACTATCTCAACTTTAGCTTTGTTTTTCAGCTTTATAGTACATTCCTTCACGTAGGGCTCGCTTAGGAGAACACCCCGAAGAACAGTTTAGTTTCCAAGTTTTCCAAATAGAAATACATATTGATGAATCAATTATACATAAGGAAACATTTCACTTTTTCAACATATATTCAAGAAAATCAAGTATCCAATCAATCTAGCATGTTATTACAATTCATAACACAACTAAAACTAAGTCAAATAGATATAGGTCTACTTATATAAAAATAAAAATATCTGCTTACTCAATCTTAATAGTAGTGTAAAATCCTAGGCTTCATGATGTGGTTGTTCCTCACCTATCACACCTAGAAAAATACATACAGAACCTAAGTCAACTATCGGGTTAATATTAAGTTCTTAAGCATTTTCGTTATTGTGCTTCCAATCTTAATTTGATTATATATTATTCATTTCTTATCCAATTTTAGTAAACTTTATATTGTCACGATTATTATTCTAAGTACTATTAAGATATCTTAAGAATCATAACTAACCAATATTTCCAAATATCCAAAAATACCCTTTCATGCTACCGATTCAACCATATACTATTATAACCTCGTAATTAACTCAATTAAATCCTAAATCTAAATTAAAAGTCATAAAATTCCTCATTCCCTGAGCTGGTCAGCATTCATTATGTACTCCAAAATACTAATCCTTTGCATATTTAACAAATATCATGTTAGTATCGATTATTATATCATATACTAAGCTAATATAAAAGTTTATATTAAGAAAATAAATAATAAATAGTATACGAGCCCAATTCATTCCACTAAAAATCCTATAAACTCACAAAAACATGTAGTTTAATTATTGATCATGAAATATATTAAAGTAGCTATTATATATTTTCATGAAAATAGCAACTTTAACACAAATTTAGTGAAAATTATGCGAAAAAGTGAATTTAATCACAAGATAAAATTTAAGTGCCCTAAAGAGAGTATTGCTTAGAGGGGCTTTAATTTTATCTTAAATGGATGGTTTGAATTTGAGGGACCTTCTAAAATGCTAATGCAACGAAGTTATACTACCCTTAGAAAGAATTTCTACTTAGATGGCAAAATGGTAGTAATCTTAATATTATTATGGTTTTATTTTCATTTTCTACAAGAAAAGTTGGTAACCCTTGTAGTCATTGACATTGGGTAACACCTTAACACATTTCCCACTTTATTAAAAGGTGTTAAACTTTTCTTTTACTCAATGAACGTATGCTTTAGAACTATGACATTTAATGAAAACCTTTAAAATACTCTATTATGATTCATCCTCCTCGATGGGAAGATTTGTTTTCTATTTTTCAAGGTAATGGTATGTTTAGAAGAGCAAAAACCTTATGGCAAATAATCATTACATAGTCAAAAAAAAAAAAAGCTTAAGAGATAGTTTAGTTTAGACTTTAAGAATTTATGTAGGGGTTGGAAACCTAAGACATGAATTTCATAATCAAAGAAGGACAATATTTCACTTGTTAGGCTACTTTCCTTAGGAAGCAAGACTTTACACACTCTATTTCAAGACTAGATTAAATTTCAAAGAAGCTGAATCTACTGGTTTTGATCAGATATCTTAAAAAGGCTTGATTGTTTGGTTGCAATTAATAAAACCAAGTAAGTGCTTACATACTTTTTAGCATAAAGCTTAGTTAGTTTTTAAACATTGCATCTGCATCAAGCATTCCTCCTAAGGTTTTAGCTAGCCTGTAGATAACCATTATGCTTTTCAAGTCTTAGACAATTCATAGGGCGTTATCCCACTTTCCTTTTCTCATAGGGTTTTAGCTAGCTTGTAGGGTGCTTAACCTTTGTTCTTTCATTTGTTAGAGCCTTAGTAAGCTCATAGAGTATCTTATTTTCCATTTCCCCCAAGGTCTTAGCCAACCCATAGGGCACTTATCCTTTTCCAATTGCCTAAGTTAGTTAGCTCAAAGAAGTACAACTAGGCTTCAAATCAACTTCTTGTTTAGGGTTGTTACTCTCCTAAAAACACTTCTACTTAGGTTAGTTAGCATAAAGGAGCATGATCAAGTTTCAAATCCACTTCTTGCTCAATGTTGCTAGTTCCTTAAAGATGCTTCCACCTAAGTTAGCTAACTTAAAGGAGCAATACTAAGTTTCAAATCAACTTCTTGTTTAGGCTTGCTAGTTCCCTAGAGATGCTCCCGCCTAGGTTAGTTAGCTTAGAAGAATATGACTAGGTTTTCAATCAACTTCTTATTCAGCGTTACTAGTCCGTTAGAGATGCTTTCGCTTAGGATAGTTAGCTTAAAGGAGCATAACTAGGCTTCAAATCAACTTCTTATTTAAGGTTGCCAGTCCCTTAGAGACACTACTACCTAGGTTAGTTAGATTAGAGGAGCACTACCATATCTTTTGGATTCAAGCAGCTTATGGGGTGTAACTCCCTTTTAAAATCCTTTAGAGCTTTAGCTAGTTTAAAGAGTGCTACCTTTCCAAAAATCTTTCTAAAGTTATGGTCAACTCTTAAGTCTTGATTGGCTCATAATGGCTTCTTTCTCGAAATATCTTTTACCCTTTCACGAATTCCCTAATGAACCGAACCTAAGGTAGCTAGCTAATTATAGCACTTCTTAGGGAAAATCTATCCCAAAGGCTAAAATGGTGTCTCTTGTTATCTTTGTGGTAAATTTTTACTTAAACTTCACCATAAAGAGGAGTAATCAAAGACATACAACTTTGGTCTCCTTTTATTTGTAGTTTTTCTTTTAGAATAAAGAAAAGGGCTTAGTTTTTCTATAAGAAAAATAATAATAAAAAAAGGAAATAAAAGATAAAAAAATAGAAATAAATAAATAAATAGAACTTTCTTTAGGAAAATAGAAAATTTATTTTCTTTTAGGAAAAATAGTTTTTCAAGAAAATAATTTTTTTTTTAGGAATTTAGTTTTTGGGAAAAATAAGATTTTAGAATTGTAATGAGTCTTTAAGTAGATTGTTTAATTTTGTATTGTTGTCCTCTTTATAATAAGTTAGGTTACTCTATAGTTTAAATTGGATTTAGTTACATAATATCTTAGGGCACGGGATAACAACCCATCTGGTTAAGCACTTAGACTTGCATTGCAAGTGACATGAAGGTTCTAGGTTCGATTCTTAACAAATGCATAAAAGTAAATTTTCTTTTGTGACAAAATTGAGCTACATGGCATTCTACTATAGGGCCATGTATCGTACGCTTTACACATGGTGACATGTGGCAACCATTGAGAGGTCTATGTGGCTGATGTGGTGCTACTTAGTTGCTATGTTACTGTCTTCCTCACTACTAGAAGCTCTAAAATCAAAACTTACCATGATTAGACACCCAACTTCTAACCTTCTTTTCATGTTTTTTTTTTGTGAGGATTGATTCAAATCTCTACGATATTTTTGTTGCCAAAATGGAAGTCTACCAATTAAGCCTAACAACACATCCTTATTCATTTGTTCTAAGGACCAAATCTAAGCTTGAAATCAGCAAAAATTGCAAAACGTATTTGAGTGAATCCTGCGAATTTTGATCCTCTTAGCAAAAATCAAGGAATCCAAGTTATGAGTGACAATCGATGACATCCTAATGACTATCTTCTACAATCAAATCCAAGTGTTTCCATGATTTTAAAGCTAAATCAAGCAGGACCATCCCTTAGGCGCATCACTTCAATATTCCATGGTTAGACTTTCCAAGCTTACATCAAGCTTCAAAACTATAAATAGTGGTTGTTTTTCATCATTTAAGGAGAAGAAAAAGCTTGAATACACACTCACTAGCTCTCTCAAACACTTTCTTTCTCTACCGATCAAGGCTCTCTCTCTTTCTATTAAAGCTTCAAGCTAAAGCTCATGAAGTCAAGCTACTACTACCCATGCGTCGCCCATGATGTGGGCTTTTGAAACACCCTACCTCCAAGTTCCATCATCAACCTTAGGCTACTCTATAACTAGACCTTAACCCCTTCTTGAAACTGCTACCACCACTTACCTTCGCACAAAGCTTACCACTCCCATATACTTACTACTTCGTATCGTAGCCCACACCTCTAACACCCATATACGTACAACCATACCTTATTGCCGAAACCTACATCTACTGCCACTACCT
Source organism: Lumnitzera racemosa (assembly GCA_024138005.1). Classification (NCBI taxonomy): domain Eukaryota; kingdom Viridiplantae; phylum Streptophyta; class Magnoliopsida; order Myrtales; family Combretaceae; genus Lumnitzera; species Lumnitzera racemosa. The sequence continues at coordinate 58,341,864 of JAMXBC010000012.1, forward strand.
AAACTTTGAACTCACTAAAACCAACATAACAAGTCTAAGTATTGAGTCTACCCCCCTATTCCCAATAAGATACTCATAAAAATTCATTTCCCTACTCAATTAAGATTAGAAATCAACTTAAATGAACCTCCGCTACCCCCACCCAAGCATTATTGTGTGTTTCTCTTGCATGACTCAATTGGAACCCTCCATTTTCCTTTATTAGTGAAAAATTCAACAAATGTTGGAGCTCTGGATCCATGCATCTGAATAGATCGCTTAGCTCAAATCCAACGTGATCACTAAACGTTCGACTACTTGGGTTAACACATTGCTGTTTTTCTTGGGTGTTGTTGTATTAGATTTTTTCATTTTATTTTTGTCACTTATTTATTTAAAAAATATATATAATAAAAAAACCCAAAAATGATTTTTTTTTATTTTTCTTTTTTAGGCTCCTTTTAAGTAAACCCCTTTTATTAAATTTTCTTTTTAGAATTCTTTAAAATAAAAATATTTTCCTTAGCAAAAAGTAAAAGTTGCTTCCTTTCTATATACAACAAAAAAAAAACCTCTTTACAAAAATTAGTGTTTTTTTTTTTCTAAAAGCATTTTCTTTTTTACTTAGAAAATTTTTCCTTTTGAAGAAAAAAGAGTTTTTTTTTTCCTGAATAAAAAAATTCATTTTTTCTTAAGCTAAAAATAATAAGCTTCTTTTTTTTTCAAATCTAAGCCCTTAGGGAATTTAAAAAAAAAAAAAGCCCCCAAAGTAGGATTTTTTTAAAGAATTTTCTCAAAATGAAAGATAAAAATATTAAAATGTAAACATTTCAATTTTCAAGTCTAAAATAAATCAATCCACCAAATTTTTCGGAAAAAAAAACTATAGAAGTTTGATTCGAAATAGTGGATACGTAAGTAGCTATATGTAATTGCAAGGCAACATAAAATATATAAAAATTTACTTTTCCTACTCTTTAGTAAATAAGTTTTCAATTTCTTATTTTTTTAAGTAGATATGATTCCACTGATTTAGTCACTTGCAAATATGAATTGAATGGCATTTGAAAAATAAAATTAACTTCAAAAGGTTAAAGGGGTACTTGTTAGCGTTTAATTGGATAGCTCCTAAATTCAAATATTTGGTTTATTGAAATCTTTTCAAAAAGTTTTCAAAATCACAAATTAATGGCTAAATTAGAATCAATCCGCCTAATTGATTACGATTTTGCTACCTTTCGCGATTCTATCAATGGTGACTCCAAATGTTTTCAAAAATAAAGAAACTAAATTTTCCTTCACTTTAATCAAGAGTTTAACTAAATAAGTATAAGGTTTGGCTCAAATTAAGTTAAGGAAAATTGCAAGCTCGACACTTCTTTCAATATATATTTGGAGACTTTTTAGTTGAGGTTAATTGCTTTATTGAAGTTTATTTACATTGGGAAAAAACCCCGCTCTTCTTACAAACCAAGACCAATCCTTACTAATTTAGTCCTTTTATTTTTATAATGTGTAATACCCTAAGATTTCAAGCTAGTTCAATAGCCCTAGGATCCGGGCCCCTAAATTTAAGGCGTTAGGCTATATTATTCATTTTATTTCAAACTCTATAGTAAAGTTAAAAAAGTTAAAAAAATTAATTCAAGTAAAGTTAATTTTTCAAAATAAGCTATATAAAAATATTAATTTGAGAAAAATATTAATTTATCGATAAAGCCAATAATTGTAAAATTCAAACTTTTTGATGGAGCGACCTATTAGAGATAAGTTAATTAACTTTCAAAAATAATAAATAAAGTTGAATTATATGTAATATACATGTGTTTATATGTGATATATATTATATGTATTAAATATATGCATAAAATAATAATGAATTGTTAAAAATAGGTAAAATAATAGAAAATTAATAAAATAATTAGATGCTTGAGTCACCAAATGATGTGTCAACTTAGTATTTATTGAAAATGATGTGTCAACACTTGATTGACGAGAAGATGACAGATGTCATCTACGAAAATGGAAAATTGACATATGGCATACACATGTCTAATTTTTATCAAATCAAACAAATTTAAAAAACTATAAATAGGTCTCAAACCCTCATTTACAACATTTTAGCACTATAAAATACAAGAATATAATTTAGAAGAAATAGAAAAAAATTAGAAAGAATAAAAGAAAATAGTGGAAAATATGGTGAATTATGATTCTTAAGGCTATAGGCAACCTAACAAGGAGATAGTTAGGACTTAAAGTTATGGTGGGAGAGAAAATGGGCCAACATAGGGTGGTATTCGAAGGGTGGCTGGAGCACTGTGCACTAGTAAGTCAAATTTTATTGCTTGATTTTCATTAATTCACTAAAAATATCAAATTAGCTCATAAAATTATGAAATTTGGTTACCTTAGGTTATTTTACATCTACTTTCATGTGGCAATTTTATTTTCTTAAAATAACGTTGAATTAGGATACTTGCTTAAAAAATGTTAAGTCGGCCTAAAAATTTTTGTATAACACACTTATATAATGTATTAAATTTTAGTAACAATAATTTTTAAAAATCTTCATGTTTACTATTTTTAATAATTATTTTGAAAAAAATTACCAATTTTACTAAATTGTTGAAATAATTAGTTTTTGATGAAATTAATGAAGGAACCTACATGTTTAGACCTCTTGATGTTTATAATGATATTTCAAATATTTAATTTTTATCTCACACATAAATTTGTTTAGTTTCCCAAAATTTTCGCAATTTTGAGCTAAAACTACTATTTTCGTAAAAATAAATAATAGCTAGTTTAGTGTAATTCATGGTCAGTAATTAAAATAAATATTTTGGTGTCCTTATGGGATTTTTCATGAAATTAATCGGGATTGTATACTATTTATTATGTTTTTTCCTAATATAAGCATATATGTTGGCTTAATGTGTAATATAGTAATTAGTACTAATAAAACATTTATCAAATTTTTGTAAAATGAACACAATGGGGCATGTTAAGGGTTACTAGATAAGTTTAGAAAATATGATTTTAGGGTTTTTAGGTTAGTACTAAAGCCTACTCGGGTCAATTGTGGAGTTAAGATAATGTACCATTGAGTTGTAATGAGAAAAAGGGTATTTTTGCACTTTTGAAAATATTGATAGGCTTGATTCTTAAGATATCTCAATAATAATCGAAATAGCTGAAATCAGATAGGGAATGAGTAAGATATGGTTACATGAAGTTTAAAAATGCAAAAGTAAAAGTTTATAACAGTTCGGGTTCGACCCATACTTGATTTGAAGATTGTGTTATATTTTCATAGGTGTGATGAGTAAAAAAGGACCACGTAGTGGAGTTTAAGATTTTGCACTATTATTGAGTCCAGGTAAGTGGATCTAACCTATGCATGAGTAAATATATTACTACTCATAACACTACGTACTATTTGATGCTGTGTTGATTGAATATGAGTATAACTTAGGTAAATTAATATGCTATTATAGTGAATGTAGATGTGGTGATTATGAATGATAGTAACTGTAACTTTGGTTGAATTGTTATATTGCTACGTTAGGTGATGAATTGTGTTTATGAATGATTGTGCTGACCAAGGAAGTTGAGTAATTGCTAACTGAATCTTCTAGGTGTTTACCTAAGTGAAACTTAAGTAAGATACTAGAATTCCACTATAAAGAGTTCAAAAACTAAAATCAAATAACTAAGTTGAATAAAACTTAAAGATCGATTGTGCTGGTTGATATTCTTGAGTTGCTATTGCATATCATGACATAGCATGGCATAAAAAGGGACTTATGGGTCAAAAGTTTTAGAATGAGGCTTTCAAGTGATCATGGAAAGAATATGGCTTTATAACCTCAGTTTTTGGAAGCATATAGATTACATTTCCTAAGCATTGTAACTATTTTGATAGTGAAATTTGGTAAACTACAGTATGTAGTCTAATTTAGCAATGTTACCACTTTGATTCAGTATACTACAGTGTATGGTCTAATTTGGCAATGTTGCTACTTTGATTTGGTGACCTACAGTGTGTAGTCTAATTTTATGTTATATAAGGATGCTTGCCTATGTCAACTAATTGAAACAAGATTGAAGACATAAGATATCGATACCAATGCATGCTACATACATGAGCATAGCATGCTACATTGGTTATAGTAAATGCCTGGTTAGGCAGATGGATATGTAAAGTTGAACTTGCGGATTATAATTGAAATGTTCTAGTTTTGATATGCAATATTGTCTACATTATGTTGTTTATTATCCACTCACACTCAGCTTCAGTAGTTGAGGGGTTAAAATGTTTTATCCTCAAATTACCTACATTGTGAAGGGCCTAACACTAAGGGGGGATATGTATGCTAAGAGCGTGAGTTAGAGTTAGCAACTTTTGTATAGAACTTATACTAAGTCTAGAATCCTATTATTATGAAGATGACAAAGGAAAAAGTTGGTTTATGTTTTAATGTAAATATTATGTTGTATACATAAGTTGTAACAAAATATCCAATAAAACTTTGTTGTAACAACCTCTTTATCATGTAAACAATATTGACTTTAGATTAATAAGTAGGTTGAGTTAAGTTTTCAATAGATATTTTTGTGTGATGGTGCATTCTGTGCTAAGCCAGGATGTAACATATTGTTAGTAAGAATGTACCTTGCTCTTTAGAGGGACTAAGGATAATCCTTAATAATTTTTAATCAATTTTTATTTGCATTAGTAGCGGGAAAAAATCTTAATCTTCTATAGGACTAAAATCGATCCTTACTAATTTTTATCTTGTCTTTCCTTATTTCTCTCATGCCTCCAATTGCTTTGATTTTTCAAGAGACTTTTAAAGGGGAAATCTTCTTTTGTTCATCCAATCTACAAATTTAAAAAAAGAGAGATAGATAAATATCCTCTATAATTAAGCTTATAAAGAAAAATAACTAATCTGAACCCATCAATATCTATCTTAATCTCGAGTCTAAGTTATAGCTTAAGCAACAGGGAGCCCTGAATTATAGGGATTTAATTGTTGAAATTCAACAAAGTGGATTAAGGTTGTAGTGATTTGCAAGGAAATTTCAAAAAAAATTGCTTGCTTATATGCATAGAGGGGTGTCAATTTCTAAAGTTACTATTTCAAAAACTCAAAAGCTTAAGTGTACAATTTTTAATTAACTCATACTCATTAATATATAATTCCTATCCTCCTACCCCCCCCCACACACACACACACACATAGATTGTACATTGTCTCTAATGTACATAATCATGAAAACATAAATAAAAATAAAATGGGAGAGAAAAAAAAGTGAAAAGAAATTGAAACTTCCCTAGTTTGTAGCATTGATCTTGAAAATTTTTGAAATCTAGTGTCATTATTTCCATTTGATCTAATCAAGCCCAAATCCTTTGTAAAAAAAAACATAATAATAATTACAAAATTAAAATAAGTTACCTAAACATAACTAAATAGTGATAAAAAAAACTAAATCAAGTATCTCATAGTTGGCCTTACAAAACTTGTCAATCAATGAAAACATAAACAATCAATAGAAAGGAAAGCAATAATTAATGGTTATAATCATCCAAATCAAAATAATAAACAGAATCTTTCAAAAGAAAAAGGAACTCAATCATCGTCTTCGTCCACTTCTTCACTGTCCTTCTCCTCAATGATCTCTTTGGTTTCTTCATCAGAATTTAGAGATGGTGGCTATGATGGTGGTGGTAGTAGGTAACTATGGTATGTCAGGAGTGCGTTAACCTTTGCTTAGGCATGTAGGATCTTATACTCGAAAGTCCTTTCCTTTTTCAACAACTTGCCTACTATCCTCTTGATTTTTCCTAATATTAAAGTAGATCGAGGTGGCTAATGGGATGAAGTAGACAATGAATTCAAAGCTGATGGAAGTTGGGGGATAATTCCTCTACATAAGTGGAAGGTCATGGGATTAGGCTATGCTCTTCACAAGATGTATAACAAAAGGGCCTATCAAGATGTGCCTTGTTCATCTTTAGTGACTTGGCATTTAAAGAAAAAGGCCATGTGGATGCCTAAATTTTTTTGGTGCCTCTATACCATACAATGCAAATATAACGTATTTCTCTCATTAACGACCCTAGAGCCGTACTTCCTACTCGTGATGCTCTTAATAAGCACATAATGAATGATCTTACAAGCAAGATCTCTTATATTTAAAGCCTTCAATTTCTTGGGATCATACACCAAACCATTAGTACTCAATCTCACCTATGCGTAGGCGTTACTCACCCCTTTAGGTAGCTTATATGGAAAATTCCTATATTCTTTAGTTTGTACAAAGTCTTGTGATATATTCTTATTGCAGTCGCTGTTCAATCAAAATGCATACTAATGGCATCTCCATTACACCTAAAATACATTATATTTTGCATACCGCTTTCAATAGTATTAGATGCCAAAGTAAGGGTACTGAGGAACTCTAGGGTAAGCTCCTTATAAGTCATCTCATTGATGGACAAGAGCCTATCCCATCCTCTAAATTCTAAGTTCTCTCTTACTTAAGCATCATACTTTACTTAACCAAGCGCTTCCTAACCAATGATAACACTTAGTCCAAACTCTTTCTTAGAAAGTTTTGCATATCTCTTATTTTGCTACAACTCGGTAAATCTCAATAGAAGATGCATCGAAGTGGAACTAGAACTATTCTTTCCAGCAAGGTGTTTGTATAGAGGCATGGTTTGAAATTAACAAAGCAAAGCGGATTTCAATTTGGTATAAACTCATGTTTCTAAAATTATGATGCTAAGAAAAATTTTGCCAATCTAAAAGCTCTAGGATCAAATTACAATGAAATCTTATTTTAGTTTATAATCTCTATAAATCACAAGTTACAACATCTATTAGGTAATTGTATAAAAACTTAAATACGAGAAGAATTTTACCAATCCCAATCCATTCAACAAATTTCACATATTTATGCATTATTAAGAGTGATTTTAATCAACTAGTGCATAAACAACATGTTTTATCACAAGATCTTATACAAATCACTCCTAGTTACAAGAATTTCTATGCATTCAACCATCACATTATCTCACCAAACCATAGATAAAATCAAATTTTTATCCATAAAAGCAATGAATCTACAAAACTAAGTAGAAAATAAGGATGTATGTACCTTTGATTTATTGGTGCATGATCACTTCTTAATAGAGCTATCGAGTCTTACAATTTAAATTCCTATATTTTATCCTTCACTCGATTAAATAGGTAAGTGTATCTATTGTTTGTTAGTATGGATAAGTATAGGGTCGTCTCCATGGGGCAAATGATTCAAACACTAATACTAATTATTCTTCCTATTAACTAGCAACCGAATGATTGAATGAAGTGATTTAACTAATTTTTACCCCTAAATCATTTAAACCAAGATAACACAACAAATAAGACTATAATACAAAAATAACAAATTACAAAGTAGGTTTACTTAATCATATTAACATGGCTTACGAATTATCTATCTAATAGTTACTCATCTATAAGAATTCTCTACTCATGAGTATTCTTCTCAGCATTACTCAATTCTAATCCTGATTATGTTCTTTAGAATCTCTTCTCAAAAAATGGACAAGTCAAGATTACATTAGAAGCTTACTACTCCTTGAATTCGATACAACATACAACGAACTTCCTAAAAATATCTCTATTAATAGGAGAAGCTCATTCTAGTGACTAAGATCTATTCAAAGAAATTGTTTCTAAACATATTTTGTTGAAATCTTTTGCAAGATTATGTCACTAGAAATGTGTAATTATTAGGAATAACAACAATTCAAAATACACTCATGGTAAAATGACTTTGTAAACCTTGATTTATCATTTACACATAATAGAAAAAGAGCAAATATAGAGAAATAGGATAAAAGAGTTAAAACACAACATGAAAGAAAAGAGAAGAAGAAAACCCCTTTTAATTAACTTGAAGGATTCTGATACAACAATATATAGACACTAGATTCGTCACAATTGTCTCAAAGTCAGTGAATAATGTTACACAAAACTCTCATTATAGTATCACTACTTAAGAACACAAAATAAGAAACTTAATGGTCTTGATTTTGATGATTTATTATGTTTCTTGATGGTGTTTATTCTAATGACATTCTCTTATATCTATGTAAAAGTTGCAGTATATTTATACTTTACTTATCAAAGGGCTCGAAAATATACCACTTCAAGACACCACCTAATGTTAAGATATGTTCTACATATTAGCTCATGTGAAAAAGTTAAAGAAGAATAGTTCTGTCTAATCCCATCATGCTTATAACTTGGGATGTGATAATCTCGAAAAATAAAAATATATACTAGTCATGGTTGTGATAATAAACATGAACTCCTCATTGCTTCATTAAATCTCATCATACCCATGATTGAAGGCATGATCACCCTATTGATATTCAATTATGGGCGTAATTGACAAGAGGATCATCAGTACTTCCTCAACTACGTCTGTAACGAAGGCCGTGATCAATGCTAACCATTCCAAATTTTCATCATCACACCAATGATTGAGTGAGTCTTGGTTCTACTTCAAGGTTTTCTTCTTCTTATGGCCGTGATTGCCTTAAATTTCATTGTTCTTATGTAAACTCCATCTCCTTGCTCTTGATTCATCTAAAATTAATACATTACATAATTAAGTATCAAAAACCTAAGAATAGAATCACAATTATGAACTATTTATGCCTAAATATGCCTTGAAAGTGTAAAGTAAGTTACTCTTATCAAATTTCCCTATACTTAAGCTTGTCCTCAAGCAAATATTCAAAAACAAACTATTGCACATTCAATAAAGCATTCCCAGTGAATTAACTTTCTGCTTAATACGTTATGTTCTTAGAATACAAGAACCAATATTCTAAGACTAAGCAAAGTAAAACACACTTCACCCTTACAATTTAATGATAGCTTCTAAAAGCATAAAGTTAACACAAAGTCAAATAGATCAAACAAAAATTGGTTATACTTCATCTACACCTTAAGTGTATAAAAATCCTTCAAATACTTCTTAAGACACTAATCATGAAGAAAAGTACATTACATCCATTTTTCTCCTATATTTCTACTTCTTTTATTGAATCTCTCTAAGGACAACATACACATTGCGTTTTCAATTTTTCTTTTCTTCATTTTTTTTTTCTTAGAAGAAGGATAGAGATCGAAGATTAATAGTAGAGTCAGACTTCGTTCTTCTAAGGGACCAAATGCCACCCTTACTAACTTGATCCTTATATATCCATATTACAAAGTTATAAAGACTAAAATTAGTAACAGGGTCAAACTTTACTCTTTTGAGAGACCAAAGCCCGCCTTTACTAAATCAATCGTTAAATACTTCAATTTAGTCTATTTTAAAGAGATTTTCAAGAAGTATCAACAAGTGAATTACTTCATTTTCCCTTTTCATTCAAGATTAAATAAACTCCTAAAGTAATTGTAAAGTAGATATACTACTTAGTAAGTTTAGAAGCATAACAAATTAATTTTTTACTATAGAATCTGATTCTTTTCTGACCTCTAAATTCATTCATTAAATGATAAGTAGGTTTGCTTCACTTAGATTTGATCCTACAATTTTGATCATGTATACTAAGTCCATAAGAAGTGGGTAAGGTACAAAATTGATTGCTGCTATGCCAAATTGACAATCTACTTAAGTCAATTCATAACTTGAAACAAACAGCTTAAGTGGAATACTTTTGATAAATAGGGTTTACCCTTCCTACACTTAGTGAGAGACATTGTTCTTAACATTTGAGGAAAGCAAACATAGAATAGGCATAGAAAAGGAATAGCTAGAAAGATGAAAAACAATAAACAATGAGAACTAAACTTCCTTGATATATGAAGTTTAACCAATTCATTGAGCCGTAAACCATCAAACAGTACATCCTTCAAACACCATGACAAATTGAATAACAAAAGAGATACCTGACCATTAAGACAAAATAAAAACAAAATAGAACAAACACATGATATGAAAGTCTCCATTAATAGTACATCAGTGAGGTTAAGCTCTCAACCAAATAATCAATCTAAACCTAAACAAAATAAAACAAAAGAAAGAAAACAAGTTAATCATCTTTAGCATTCATCTCTTCATTGGAGCTATCATCGTCCTTCCTAGATGACTCTTCCCCACTCTCATTCCCAGTCCCTTGTCCTACTGTTTCTTAATGGGTTCCTTAAGTTTCCTATTTATCATCACTGTCTTCTTCTTCTAAACCTTCCTCCTTATCACCAGAGTCTTCTTCTTTCGACTCTTCATCTCCTTCTTCGTCTTCTTGTAGAGCACTTACTGGTGGTGGAACTAGAGGTTGACTAAGACCCACATCCTCATGGGTTTAAGGATGAGAGAAATAAGAGGGAATTGCCACTCCTACTTTTATGGCAATGTTCTTCTAGAGTTCAATAATGCCCTTTTGTGTATCTTTAATCTTAGCTACTGTACTTTCTAGTCTCTTCAAATTATCTATTGAAAAGCTTGATGTCGAGTTTGATTTTTCGATTTCTTTTATTTAAAATTGATTTCTCATTTCTTGATTAATACTAAACCTTAACCCATTTAATATTAATCCTCGAGTAAATAAATTGAGAACTTTCAATTTTTTAATGAAAATTATTTTTGGAGTCGCCACTCAACCGAAGTCGGGAAAAGAAAAAGAAACCGTAACCAATTTGGTGAATTGATTATGATTTGGCTATCGGTCTTTAATTTCAAATTTAATGAAGAATTAGAAGGTTTCGAATTCGGGGGTTAACCTATTAAACCCTAACGGGTACCACTATCTATTTACCGAAATTAGGATTATTTTTCTAATTGCAATATTTAAAAAATAAATAAATAAAATAAAATAAAAACCTAAGTTTCTACATATTTTATTGTCGCTCCGAAGGTGCCTATGTACTCACTAACTAGGATCAGACGATCGTAGTTTTTTTTTTAAAAAATATCTTTAATGTGTTGATTATTTTAATTTTAAAAACTGTCCAAGTTTACATTTTTAATTTGTTTGGTTTATTTAAAAAAAAACTAAAGGGGTCCTAATTCTCGAGTATTGTTATTTAAAAGAAAATGCTCTAACAGTCCTTTTTTTTTTTAAAAAAAAAGGGTCTTTTATTAATTTTATTAAAAAAAAAAACAACTTTCTATGTGACAAATCCTTAAGTAAAGCCAAATCTAAAAAATAAATGCCCAATCATAATAATCCCTAAACTAACATATATGGCTATTCACTAATAATATAATTTCATATAATACATTTATATAAGATCTATCACTAAAATTCTTATGCTAACATATGCATATATTATATACTATTTTAACTGATAAAATATAATAATGTATATATATAGTAAAACTGATCTTAACGACTCTTCAACTAATATATATATATATATATATTACAAAAAATAATAATAATAATAATCCATATGATACCCCTATATAATAACTAATATTAAAACATATCACTACTTATTAAATAAACATTCAATTAAACCAATATAATCTAATTAATCCTCAATCCACATAATCAATAAAACTAAGATGCTTTAGTTAACAACTATTCATATAAAACAATACAAATCTCCTAAAACCAAAAATCTAAGTAATAACGGTAATATGAATAAACAAATAAAAGGAATCAAAACTGTAAGAAAGTACCTGGATTTCCTATTTGCATGAACAGTGACAATTAGTAATAGTATATGGTTTGTGGTGAAGCAGTAGGCATTATGTCGTCGTAAGCAAGCCAAGAGTACTGCTGTTCTTTTTAAACAAAAAAAATAATAGTAATAAATTAGTAAAATAAATAATAAAACTAACTAATAAATTAAAATATATATATTTTTTATCAAATTGAATCTCGCATAATCATGCATCATGATCGAGAAGTGGATCAAAATTTAGCGAGGAAGAGTCGACTTTCATATTTTAGGTAATGAAAGGAATTGCATCAAGCGATGGAGTTAAGGGTATTCATCGATTGGTATTGGATGTAAACGTTGGTTCGGCGTGAATTGCAAAGTGCGGATTGCTTCTTCATTGTTTCAGATTGGATGTCGTTGAATTTTGTGTTATATGGAAGATGCTGGATGTCGTTGCTGTTGTGGTTTTTTTCTTTTATAAAGTCTAAATCAAATCATATCTAATTATATATGATTCAGTAATTAAACTAGATTTAAATGAATTTAAATCTGATTTAACTAAATTCATATGATTTAATTAGATATGAATCTCATTTTCATCTTGCTTCTGCAAAGATAGAAAAGTAAAGACATAGGTGCCTACTAAGAGTCGAACCCATGACTTCAAATTAAATCCAATTCAAATACACCGTTACTTATCTGTTAGGCCATTAGCCTGTACCTTGACATTCACAACCATTAAATTATATTTAAACTATCTGATTCCCTGAACTAAAATTTTTCACTAAACTAAAACTAAAACTAATTATTCCTAATATAAACTACTTCCTAAAAATCTATGAAATTTTTATGATTTTTCTTTTTCTTATTTTTTTTAGTATTTTCATTATTAATTAAATTTTTAATTTTTTAACTAATTTCTTTTATTAATTAATTTTTTTGGTTATTTTTTTAAATTAAGACCCTATTTGTAAAAATAAAAATTAAGACTATGGAGGGATAAAAATTAGGTATCTACAGTTGCCCTTCTTTGTGGTGAAGTTTCACCAAAACTTTACCATAAACACAAAAGAGACACTATATTTTGCCTCAAGACAACTCTATCTTACGGAACGTTAACTCACTTGATGAGAGTTAGAATAGCAAGGGGTAGCATCATTGTGAATTGGCAAAAATTTCTAAAAAGAATAATGAGAACTTAGTCGTGCTCTAATGAGCTTACCAACCAAGGCGGTCAAAGCGCCCTTTGAGCTACCTAAGACCTAAAACGTGAAGGAAAACTTGGTCGTGCCCCAACAAGCAGACTGACCAAGGCGGTCAAAGCGCCCATTGAGATGGCTAAGACCTAAATATATAGGAAACTTGGTCGTGCCTTTAATGAGCTGACTAACCAAGGTGGTCAAAGCGCCCATTGAGCTAGTAAAGACCTAAAAATTTGAAGAAAACTTGGTCGTGCCCTTAATGAGCTGGCTAATCAAGGCGGTCAAAGCGCCCCTTAAGCTGGCTAAGACCTAAAAATGAAGGAAACTTGATCATGCCTTTAATGAGCTGACTAACAAAGGCAGTCAAAGCACCTCTTGAGCTGGCCAAGACCTAAAAAAGATGAAAACTTGGTCGTACCCTTAATGAGCTGACTAACGGAGGCAGTCAAAGCACCCCTTGAGCTGGTTAAAACCTAAAAATATAGGAAACTTGGTCGTGCTCTTAATGAACTAACAAACCAAGGTGGTTCAAGCGCCACATCAGCTGGCTAAGACCTAAAAATATGAAGAAAACTTTGTTGTGCCCATTATGAGTTGACTAACCAAGGCGATCTAACTGCCCCTTGAGTTGGCTAAGACCAAAAAATATGAAGAAAACTTGGTCGTGCCCTTAATGAGCTGACTAACCGAGGCAGTCAAAGCGCCCCTTAAGCTGGCTAAGACCTAAAAAAATCAGAAACTTGGTCGTGCTCTTGATGAGCTGATTAACCAAGGTGGTCAAAGTGCCCCTTGAGCTGGCTAAGACCTAAAAATGAAAGAAACTTGGTCGTACCCTTAATGCGCTGACTAACCAAGGCTGTCAAAGTGCCCTTGAGCTGGATAAGACCTAAAAATAAAGGAAACTTGGGCGTGCCCTTAATGATCTTACTAACCAAGGCGGTCAATGCACCCCTAGAGCTCGCTAAGACCTAAAAATGAAGGAAGCTTGGCCGTGCCCTTAATGATCCGACTAACCAAGGCTGTTAAAGCTCCCCTTGAGCTGGCTGAGACCTAAAAATGAAGGAAACTTGGTCAAAGTATCCCTTGAGCTGGCTAAGACATAAAAATTTGAGGAAAACTTGGTCGTGCCCTTAATGAGCTGGCTAACCAAGGGGGTCAAAGCGCCCCTTAAGCTGGCTAAGACCTAAAAATGAAGGAAATTTGATCGTGCCTTTAATGAGCTGACTAACAAAGGCAGTCAAAGCACCTCTTGAGCTGGCCAAGACCTAAAAAAGATGAAAACTTGGTCGTACCCTTAATGAGCTGACTAACGGAGGCAGTCAAAGCACCCCTTGAGCTGGTTAAAACCTAAAAATATAGGAAACTTGGTCGTGCTCTTAATGAACTAACAAACCAAGGTGGTTCAAGCGCCACATCAGCTGGCTAAGACCTAAAAATATGAAGAAAACTTTGTTGTGCCCATTATGAGTTGACTAACCAAGGCGATCTAACTGCCCCTTGAGTTGGCTAAGACCAAAAAATATGAAGAAAACTTGGTCGTGCCCTTAATGAGCTGACTAACCGAGGCAGTCAAAGCGCCCCTTAAGCTGGCTAAGACCTAAAAAAATCAGAAACTTGGTCGTGCTCTTGATGAGCTGATTAACCAAGGTGGTCAAAGTGCCCCTTGAGCTGGCTAAGACCTAAAAATGAAAGAAACTTGGTCGTACCCTTAATGCGCTGACTAACCAAGGCTGTCAAAGTGCCCTTGAGCTGGATAAGACCTAAAAATAAAGGAAACTTGGGCGTGCCCTTAATGATCTTACTAACCAAGGCGGTCAATGCACCCCTAGAGCTAGCTAAGACCTAAAAATGAAGGAAGCTTGGCCGTGCCCTTAATGATCCGACTAACCAAGGCTGTTAAAGCTCCCCTTGAGCTGGCTGAGACCTAAAAATGAAGGAAACTTGGTCAAAGTATCCCTTGAGCTGGCTAAGACATAAAAATTTGAGGAAAACTTGGTCGTGCCCTTAATGAGCTGGCTAACCAAGGGGGTCAAAGCGCCCCTTAAGCTGGCTAAGACCTAAAAATGAAGGAAATTTGATCGTGCCTTTAATGAGCTGACTAACAAAGGCAGTCAAAGCACCTCTTAAGTTGGCTAAGACCGAAAAATATGAAGAAAACTTGGTCTTGCCCTTAATGAGGTGATTAACCAAGGCGATCAAAGCGCCCCTTGAGCTGGCTAAGACCTAAAAATGAAGGAAACTTGGTTGTATCTTTAATGAGCTGACTAACCAAAACTGTCAAAGCGCTCCTTGAGCTGTCTAAGACCTAAAAATGAGGGAAACTTGGTCGTACCCTTAATGACCTGACTAACCAAGGTGGTGAAAGCACCCCTTGAACAGGCTAAGACTTGAAAATATAGGAAACTTGATCGTGCCTATAATGAGCTGACTAACCAAGGCTGTCAAAGCCCCCCTTGAGCTGGCTAAGACCTACAAATATGAAGAAAACATGGAAGTACCCTCAATGAGCTGACTAACCGAGGTGGCTAAAGCGCCCTTTGAGCTGCCTAAGACCTAAATATATGAAGAAAATTGGTCGTGCCCTTAATGAGTTGACTAACCAAGGCAATCAAAGTACCCCTTAAGCTAGCTAAGACCTAAAAATATCTGAAACTCGGTCGTGCCCTTAATGAGCTGACTAACCGAGGCGGTGAGAGTACCCCTTGAGATGGCTAAGACCTAAAAATATGAAGAAAACTTGGTCTTGCCGTTAATGAGCTGACAAACCAACGCAGTCAAAGCGCCCATTCAGCTGGCTGAGACCTAAAATTGAAAGAAACTTGGTTGTGCCCTTAATAAGCTGACTAACCACGGTGGTCAAAGTACCCCCAGAGCTGGCTAAGACCTAAAAATGATGGAAACTTGGTGATGCCCTTAAGGATTTGACTAACTAAGGTGGTCAAAGCACACCTTGAGCTAGCTAAGACCTAAAAATGAATGAAACCTTGTCGTGCCCTTCATGAGCTGACTAACCATGGCGGTCAAAGCGCCCCTTGAGCTGGTTAAAACCTAAAAATATAGGAAACTTGGTCGTGCTCTTAATGAACTGACAAACCAAGGCGGTCCAAGCGCCACTTGAGCTGGCTAAGACCTAAAAATATGAAGAAAACTTTGTTGTGCCCATTATGAGCTGACTAACCAAGGCGATCTAACTGCCCCTTGAGTTGGCTAAGACCAAAAAATATGAAGAAAACTTGGTCATGCCCTTAATGAGCTGACTAACCGAAGCAGTCAAAGCGCCCCTTAAGCTGGCTAAGACCTAAAAAAATCAGAAACTTAGCCGTGCTCTTGATGAACTGATTAACCAAGGTGGTCAAAGCGCCCCTTGAGCTGGCTAAGACCTAAAAATGAAAGAAACTTGGTTATGCCCTTAATAAGCTGACTAACCAAGGCTGTCAAAGTGCCCCTTGAGCTGGATAAGACCTAAAAATAAAGGAAACTTGGGCGTGCCCTTAAAGATCTTACTAACCAAGGCGGTCAATGCACCCCTAGAGCTGGTTAAGACCTAAAAATGAAGCAAGCTTGGTCGTACCCTTAATGATCCGACTAACCAAGGTTGTTAAAGCTCCCTTTGAGCTGGCTGAGACCTAAAAATGAAGGAAACTTGGTCAAAGTACCCCTTGAGCTGGCTCAGACAGAAAAATTTGAGGAAAACTTGGTCGTGCCCTTAATGAGTTGGCTAACCAAGGGGGTCAAAGCGCCCCTTGAACTGGCCAAGACCTAAAAATATGAAGAAAACTTGGTCTTGCCCTTAATGAGGTGATTAACCAAGGCGATCAAAGCGCCCCTTGAGCTGGCTAAGACCTAAAAATGAAGGAAACTTGGTTGTATTTTTAATGAGCTGACTAACCAAGACTGTCAAAGCGCTCCTTGAGCTCTCTAAGACCTAAAAATGAGGGAAACTTGGTCGTACCCTTAATGACCGAACTAGCCAAGGCGGTCAAAGCACCCCTTGAACAGGCTAAGACCTGAAAATATAGGAAACTTGATCGTGCCTATAATGAGCTGACTAACCAAGGCTGTCAAAGCGCCCCTTGAGCTGGCTAAGACCTATAAATATGAAGAAAACATGGAAGTACCCTTAATGAGCTGACTAACCAAGGTGGCCAAAGCGCCCTTTGAGCTGCCTAAGACCTAAATATATGAAGAAAACTTGGTCGTGCCCTTAATGAGTTGACTAACCAAGGCAGTCAAAGTGCCCCTTAAGCTGGCTAAGACCTAAAAATATCTGAAACTCGGTCGTGCCCTTAATGAGTTGACTAACCGAGGCGGTGAGAGTACCCCTTGAGCTAGCTAAGACCTAAAAATATGAAGATAACTTAGTCTTGTTGTTAATGAGCTGACTAACCAACGCAGTCAAAGCGCCCCTTCAGCTGGCTAAGACCTAAAATTGAAAGAAACTTGGTCGTGCCCTTAATAAGCTGACTAACCACGGTGGTCAAAGTACCCCCAGAGCTGGCTAAGACCTAAAAATGATGGAAACTTGGTGATGCCCTTAAGGATTTGACTAACTAAGGTGGTTAAAGCACACCTTGAGCTAGCTAAGACCTAAAAATGAATGAAACCTTGTCGTGCCCTTAATGAGCTGACTAACCATGGCGGTCAAAGCGCCCCTTATGTGGTTAAACCTAAAAATATAGGAAACTTGGTCTTTCCTTATTGAACTGACAAACCAAGGCGGTCCATTGCGCCCTGAGCGGGCTAAACCTAAAAATATGAAAAAACTTTGTGTGCCCATTATGAGCTGACTAACTAAGGCGTCTAAAGCTCCCTTGTTGGCTAGAAAAAAATATGAAAGGAAGACTGTTGTAGCCTTAATGACTAACTAACCAAGGGCAGTCAAACGCCCCTTGAGTTGGCTAAGACCCAAAAAAATAGGAAGCTTGGTGCCTTAAATGAACTTCAATAACCAAGGTGTCAAAGTGCCCCTTGAGCTGGTGAAACCTTAAAATGAAGAAACTTGGTTTGTGCCTTAATGAGCTGACTAACCAGGCGTCAAAGTGCCCCTTGAGCTGGATAAGACCTAAAAATAAAAAAACTTGGGCGTGCCTTAAAGACTACTAACCAGGGAGTCAAGCCCCCTGAGTTAGGTAAGACCTAAAATATGAGAAAGCTTGGTCGTACCCTTAATGATCAACTAACCAAGGCTGCAAAGCCCCTTGAGCAGGCTAGACCTAATAATCAAAATAGTGTACACTTGGTCTAAAGTAGCCCCTTGAGCTGGCTCAGACTAAAAATTTGAGAAAACTTGGTTGTGCCCTTAATGAGTAACTAACCAAGGGGCAATCAAAGCGCCCTTGAAACGGGCCAAGACCTAAAAAATGAAGAAACTTTGGTGGCCCTAATGAGTTTAACCAAGGCGATCAAACACCCTTGAGTTGGCTAAGACCAAAAATGAGGAAAGCTTGGTCGTATTTAATGATCTGACTACCAAGGCTGTCAAACACCCTTGAGCTACTAGCACCTAAAAATGAGGAAACTTGGTCGTAC
Organism: Lumnitzera racemosa; assembly: GCA_024138005.1. NCBI lineage: Eukaryota > Viridiplantae > Streptophyta > Magnoliopsida > Myrtales > Combretaceae > Lumnitzera > Lumnitzera racemosa. The sequence continues at coordinate 58,360,285 of JAMXBC010000012.1, forward strand.
CTTTAATGAGCGACTAAACAAGCGGTTCAAAGCACCCCTTGAGTTGGCTAAGACCTGAAAATGAAGGAATTGGTCGTAGCCTTGATGACTGACTAACCAAGGCTGTCAAAGCGCCCTTGAGCTGGCTGAACCTTAAAATGAAGAAGAAAAACTTGATGTGCCCTTAATGAGCTACTAACCAAGGGGCAAAGCGACCCCTTGAGCTGGCTAAGACCTAAATATATGAAGAAAACTTTGTCGTGCCCTTAATGAGTTGACTAACCAAGGCAGTCAAAGTGCCCCTTGAGCTGGCTAAGACCTAAAATATATTGAAACATGGTCGTGCCCTTAATGAGTTGACTAACGAGGCGTTGAAGTGACCCTTGAGCTGCTAAGACCTAAAAATATTGATAACTTGTCTGTCTTTAATGAGTGAGTAACCAGGGTCAAAGCACCCATTCAGCTGGCTAAGACCTAAAAATTGAAAGAAACTTGGTCTTTCCGTTAATAAGCTGACTAACCAAGGGTCAAAGTACCCCCAGAGCTGGCTAAGACCTAAAAATGATGGAAACTTGGTGATACCCTTAAGGATCTGACTAACTAAGGCGGTTAAAGCACACCTTGAGCTAGCTAAGACCTATAAATGAATGAAACCTTGTCGTGCCCTTAATGAGCTGACTAACCATGGCGGTCAAAGCGCCCCTTATGTAGGCTAAGACCTCAAAATATGAGGAAAACTTGGTCTTTCCCTTATTGAGCTGACTAACCAAGGCGGTCATTGCGCCCCTAGAGCGGGCTAAAACCTAAAAATATGAAAAAGAACTTAGTCGTGCCCTTAATGAGCTGACTAACTAAGGCTGTCAAAGCTCCCCTTGTGCTGGCTAAAACTTAAAAATGAAAGGAAGCTGGTTGTAGCCTTAATGATCTAACAAACCAAGGTGGTCAAAACTCCCCTTGAGTTGGCTAAGACCCAAAAAAGAAGGAAGCTTGGTCGTACCCTTAATTCTCTCAATAACCAAGGTCGTCAAAGTGCCCCTTGAGCTGGTTGACACCTTAAAATGAAGGAAACTTGGTCGTGCACTTAATGAGCTGACCAACCAGGGCGGTCAAAGCGCCCCTTGAGCTGGCTAAGACCTAAATATATGAAAAAAACTTGGTCGTGCACTTAATGAGCTGACTAACCAGGGAAGTCAAAGCTCCCCTTGAGTTAGCTAAGACCTAAAAATATCGGAAACTTGGTCGTACCCTTAATGAGCTAACTAACCAAGGCGGCCAAAGCGCCCCTTGAGCAGGCTAAGACCTAATGATATCAAAACTTAGTCGTACCCTTAATGAGCTGACTAACCAAGGCGGTCATTGCGCTGCTTGAGTGGGCTAAGGCCTAAAAATTTGAAGAAAACTTGGTTGTGCCCATAATGAGCTAACTAACCAAGGCAATCAAAGCGACCCTTGAGCGGGCTAAGACCTAAAAATGAAGGAAAGTTTGTGGGGCCCCTAATGATTTGACTAACCAAGGCGGTCAAAACAACCCTTGAGTTGGCTAAGACCCAAAAATGCAGGAAGCTTGGTCGTGCCCTGAATGATCTGACTATCCAAGGCTGTCAAAACACCCCTTGAGCAGGCTGACACCTTAAAATGAAGGAAACTTGGTCGTACCTTTAATGAGCTGACTAAGCAAGACGGTTAAAGCGCCCCTTGAGTTGGCTAAGACATAAAAATGAAGGAAGTGTGGTCGTACCCTTGATGATCTGACTAACCAAGGCTGTCAAAGCGCCCCTTGAGCTGGCTGACACCTTAAAATGAAGGACACTTAGTCGTGCCCTTAATGAGCCTACTAACCCAGGCAGTCAAAGCACCCCTTGAGCTGGCTAAGACCTAAATATATGAAGAAAACTTAGTCGTGCCCTTAATGAGCTAACTAACCAAGGCGGTCAAAGAGCCCCTTGAGCTGGCTAAGACCTAATTATATGAAGAAACCATGGTCGTGCCCATAATGAGCTGACTAACTAAGGCTATCGAAGTGCCTCTTAAGCTGGCTAAGACCTAAAAATATCTGAAACTTGGTCGTCCCCTTAATGAGTTGAGTAACCGAGGTGGTGAAAGCACCCATTGAGCAGGCTAAGACCTAAAAATATGAAGAAAACTTGGTCTTGCCGTTAATGAGCTAACTAACCAAAGCGGTCAAAGCGCCCCTTGAGCAAGCTAATACCTAAAAACGAAAGAAACTTGGTCGTGCCCTTAATGATCTTACTAACCACGGTGGTTAAAGCGCCTCCAGAGCTAGTTAAGACCTAAAAATGAAGGAAACTTGGTTGTGCCCTTAAGGATCTGACTAACCAAGGCGGTCAAAGCACACCATAAGTTTGCTAAGACCTAAAAATGAGGGAAACCTGGTCGTGCCCTTAATGACCTGACTAACCATAGCGATCAAAGCACCCCATACGGTAGCTAAGACCCAAAAATATGAAGAAAACTTGGTCTTTCCCTTAATGAGCTGACTAACTAAGGCGGTCATTGCACTCCTTGAGCAGGCTAAGACCTAAAAATATGAAGAAAAATTGGTCATGCCCATGATGTGCTGACTAACCGAGGCGGTCAAAGGGCCCCTTGAGCTGGCTAAAACCTAAAAATGAAGGAAACTTAGTTGTGCCCTCAATGATCTGCCTAAGCAATGCTGTCAAAACACCCCTTGAGTTGGTTAAGACCTAAAAATGAAGGAAGCTTGGTCGCACCTTTAATGATCTGACTAACCAAGGCTGTCAAAGCACCCCTTGAACTGGCTGACACCTTAAAATGAAGGAAACTTGGTGGTGCCATTAAAGTGCTAATTAACCAAGGCGGTCAAAGCGCCCCTTGAGCTGGGTAAGACCTAAAAATATCAAAAACTAGGACGTACCCTTAATGAGTTGACATACCAAGACTATCAAAGCGCACCTTAAGCTAACTAAGACCTAAAAATATTAGAAACTTGGTCGTGCCCTCAATGAGCTGACTAGCCAAGGCAGTCAAAGCACCACTTAAGCTAGCTAAGACCTAAAAATATAAAGAAAATTTAGTCCTGCCCTTAATGCGCAGATTAACCAATGCGGTTAAGGCGCCCCTTTAGTGAGCTAACTAACTAAGGCTCTAAAAGCGCCCCTTGAGCTGCCTATGACCTAAAATTGAAGGAAACTTGGTCGTGCCCTTAATGATCTAACAAACTAACGCGGTCAAAGTGCCCCTTGTCTTGGCTAGGACCTAAACATGAAGGAAACTTAGTCGTACCCTTAATGAGCTGACTAACCAAGGCGGTCAAAGCACCCTATGAGCAGGCTAAAACCTAAAAATATGAAAAAAACTTGGTCTTGCACTTAATGAGCCGACTAACCAAGCTGGTCAAAGTGCCCCTTGAGCTGGCTAAGATATAAAAAAAGAAGAAAACTTGGTCGTGCTCTTAATGAGCTCACAAACCAAGGTGGTCAAAGCGCCCCTTTAGTTGGCTAAGACCTAAAAATGAAGGAAACTCGGTCGTGCCCTTAATGAGCAGACTAACTAAGGCGGTTAAATCGCCCCTTAACCTGGCTAAGACCTAAAAATATCTTAAACTTGCTCGTACCCTCAATGAGCTGAGTAACTGAGGCGGTGAAAGCACCTCTTGAGCTGGCGAAGTCCTAAAAATATCAAGAAAACTGGGTCTTGCCGCTAACGAGCTGACTAACCAAAGTAGTCAAAGCGCCCCTTGACCTGGCTAAGACAAAAAATTCAAAGAAACTTGGTCGTGCGCTTAATGAGCTAACTAACCACGATGGTCAAAGCACCTCCAGAGTTGGCTAAGACTTAAAAATGAAGGTAACTTGGTCGTTCCCTTAAGGATCTGACTAACCAAGGCTGTCAAAGCACCCCATGAGTTAGCTAAGACCTAAAAATGAAGGAAACCTGGTCGTGCCCTTAATGAGCTTACTAACCACGGTGGTCAAAGCACCCCCAGAGCTAGTTAAGACCTAAAAATGATGGAAACTTGGTTGTGCCCTTAAGGATCTGACTAACTAAGGCGGTTAAAGCACAGCATGAGTTTGCCAAGACTTAAAAATGAGGGAATCCTGGTCGTGCCCTTAATGACCTGACAAACCATAGCGGTCAAAGCACCCCATATGGTGGCTAAGACCTAAATATATGAGGAAAACTTGGTCTTTCCCTTAATGAGCTGACTAACCAAGGCGGTCATTGCACCCCTTGAGCAGGCTAAGACCTAAAAATATGAAGAAAAATTAGTCATGGCCATGATGTGCTGACTAACCGAGGCGGTCAAAGCGCCCCTTGAGCTGGCTAAAACCTAAAAATGAAGGAAACTTAGTTGTGCCCTCAATGATCTGCCTAAGCAATGCTGTCAAAACGCCCCTTGAGTTGGTTAAGACCTAAAAATGAAGGAAGCTTGGTCGTACCCTTAATGATCTGACTAACCAAGGTTATCAAAGCGCCCCTTGAACTGGCTGACACCTTAAAATGAAGGAAACTTGGTTGTGCCATTAAAGTACTAACTAACCAAGGCAGTCAAAGCGCCCCTTGAGCTAGGTAAGACCTAAAAATATCAAAAACTAGGACGTACCCTTAATGAGTTGACATACCAAGACTATCAAAGCGCACCTTAAGCTAACTAAGACCTAAAAATATTGGAAACTTGGTCGTGCCCTCAATGAGCTGACTAACCAATGCGGTCAAAGCACCACTTAAGCTAGCTAAGACCTAAAAATATAAAGAAAATTTAGTCCTGCCCTTAATGCGCAGATTAACCAATGCGGTTAAAGCGCCCCTTTAGTGAGCTAACTAACAAAGGCTCTAAAAGCGCCCCTTGAGCTGCCTATGACCTAAAATTGAAGGAAACTTGGTCGTGCCCTTAATGATCTAACAAGCTAATGCGGTCAAAGTGCCCCTTGTCTTGGCTAGGACTTAAACATGAAGGAAACTTGGTCGTGCCCTTAATGAGCTCACTAACAAAGGCGGTCAAAGCACCCCGTGAGCAGGCAAAAACCTAAAAATATGAAAAAAACTTGGTCTTGCACTTAATGAGCCGACTAACCAAGCTGGTCAAAGTGCCCTTTGAGCTGGCTAAGACATAAAAAAAGAAGAAAACTTGGTCGTGCTCTTAATGAGCTCACAAACCAAGGTGGTCAAAGCGCCCCTTTAGTTGGCTAAGACCTAAAAATGAAGGAAACTCGGTCGTGCCCTTAATGAGCTGACTAACCAAGGCGGTTAAATCGCTCCTTAAGCTGGCTAAGACCTAAAAATATCTTAAACTTGCTCGTACCCTCAATGAGCTGAGTAACTGAGGCGGTGAAAGCACCTCTTGAGCTGGCGAAGTCCTAAAAATATCAAGAAAACTTAGTCTTGCCGCTAACGAGTTGACTAACCAAAGTAGTCAAAGCGCCCCTTGAGCTGGATAAGACAAAAAATTCAAAGAAACTTGGTCGTGCGCCTAATGAGCTAACTAACCACGATGGTCAAAGCACCTCCAGAGTTGGCTAAGACTTAAAAATGAAGGTAACTTGGTCGTTCCCTTAAGGATCTGACTAACCAAGGCTGTCAAAGCACCCCATGAGTTAGCGAAGACATAAAAATGAAGGAAACCTAGTCGTACCCTTAATGAGCTTACTAACCACGGTGGTCAAAGCGCCCCCAGAGCTAGTAAAGACCTAAAAATGATGGAAACTTGGTTATGCCCTTAAGGATCTGACTAACCAAGGCGATCAAAGCACAGCATGAGTTTGCTAAGACTTAAAAATGAGGGAAACCTGGTCGTGCCCTTAATGACCTGACTAACCATAGCGGTCAAAGCACCCCATATGGTGGCTAAGACCTAAAAATATGAGGAAAACTTGGTCTTTCCCTTAATGAGCTGACTAACCAAGGCGGTCATTGCACCCCTTGAGCAGGCTAAGACATAAAAATATAAAGAAAAATTAGTCATGCCCATGATGTGTTGACTAACCGAGGCGGTCAAAGGGCCCCTTGAGCTGGCTAAAACCTAAAAATGAAGGAAACTTAGTTGTGCCCTTAATGATCTGCCTAAGTAATGCTGTCAAAACGCCCCTTGAGTTGCTTAAGACCTAAAAATGAAGGAAGCTTGGTCGTACCCTTAATGATCTGACTAACCAAGGCTGTCAAAGCGCCCCTTGAACTGGCTGACACCTTAAAATGAAGGAAACTTGGTTGTGCCATTAAAGTGCTAACTAACCAAGGCAGTCAAAGCGCCCCTTAAGCTGGGTAAGACCTAAAAATATCAAAAACTAGGACGTACCCTTAATGAGTTGACATACCAAGACTATCAAAGCGCACCTTAAGCTAACTAAGACCTAAAAATATTAGAAACTTGGTCGTGCCCTCAATGAGCTAACTAACCAATGCGGTCAAAGCATCACTTAAGCTAGCTAAGACCTAAAAATATAAAGAAAATTTAGTCCTGCCCTTAATGCGCAGATTAACCAATGCGGTTAAAGCACCCCTTTAGTGAGCTAACTAACTAAGGCTCTAAAAGCGCCCCTTGAGCTGCCTATGACCTAAAATTGAAGGAAACTTGGTCGTGCCCTTAATGATCTAACAAGCTAACGCGGTCAAAGCGCCCCTTGTCTTCGCTAGGACCTAAACATGAAGGAAACTTAGTCGTGCCCTTAATGAGCTCACTAACCAAGGCGGTCAAAGCACCCCGTGAGCAGGCTAAAACCTAAAAATATGAGAAAAACTTGGTCTTGCACTTAATGAGCCGACTAACCAAGCTGGTCAAAGTGCCCCTTGTGCTGGCTAAGACATAAAAAAAGGATAAAACTTGGTCGTGCTCTTAATGAGCTCATAAACCAAGGTGGTCAAAGTGCCCCTTGTGCTGGCTAAGACATAAAAAAAGGATAAAACTTGGTCGTGCTCTTAATGAGCTCATAAACCAAGGTGGTCAAAGTGCCCCTTTAGTTGGCTAAGACCTAAAAATGAAGGAAACTCGGTCGTGCCCTTAATGAGCAGACTAACCAAGGCGGTTAAATCGCTCCTTAAGCTGGCTAAGACCTAAAAATATCTTAAACTTGCTCGTACCCTCAATGAGCTGAGTAACTGAGGCGGTGAAAGCACCTCTTGAGCTGGCGAAGTCCTAAAAATATCAAGAAAACTTGGTCTTGCCGCTAACGAGTTGACTAACCAAAGTAGTCAAAGCGCCCCTTGAGCTGGATAAGACAAAAAATTCAAAGAAACTTGGTCGTGCCCCTAATGAGCTAACTAACCACGATGGTCAAAGCACCTCCAGAGTTGGCTAAGACTTAAAAATGAAGGTAACTTGGTCGTTCCCTTAAGGATCTGACTAACCAAGGCTGTCAAAGTACCCCATGAGTTAGCTAAGACCTAAAAATATGAAGAAAACATCGACTTTCCCTTAATGAGCTGACTAACTAAGGCGGTCATTGCACCCCTTGAATGGGCTAAGACCTAAAAATATGAAGAAAACTTGGTCGTGTTGTTAATGAGCTGACTAACCAAGCCTATCAAAGCGCCCCTCGAGCTGGGTAAAACCTAAAAATGTTGGAAAGTTGGTTGTGCCCTTAATGATCTGACAAACCATGGCAGTCAAAACGCCCTTTGAGTTGGCTAAGACCCAAAAATGAAGGAAGCTTGGTCGTGCCCTGAATGATCTGACTAACTAAGGCTGTCAAAACACCCCTTGAGCAGGCTGACACCTTAAAATGAAGGAGACTTGGTCATGCCTTTAATGAGCTGTCTAAACAAGACGGTTAAAGCGCCCCTTGAGTTGGCTAAGACATAAAAATGAAGGAAGTGTGGCCGTACCCCTAATGATCTGACTAACCAAAGCTGTCAAAGCGCCCCTTGAGCTGGCTGACACCTTAAAATGAAGGACACTTAGTCGTGCCCTTAATGAGCCTACTAACCAAGGCAGTCAAAGCACCCCTTGAGCTGGCTAAGACCTAAATATATGAAGAAAACTTAGTCGTGCCCTTAATGAGCTAACTAACCAAAGCGGTCAAAGAGCCCCTTGAGCTGGCTAAGACCTAATTATATGAAGAAACCATGGTCGTACCCTTAATGAGCTGACTAACTAAGGCTATCGAAGTGCCCCTTAAGCTGGCTAAGACCTAAAAATATCTAAAACTTGGTCGTACCCTTAATGAGTTGAGTAACCGAGGCGTTGAAAGAACCCATTGAGCAGGCTAAGACCTAAAAAAATGAAGAAAACTTGGTCTTGCCGTTAATGAGCTAACTAACCAAAGCGGTCAAAGCGCCCCTTGAGCTAGCTAAGACCTAAAAACTAAAGAAACTACGTCGTGCCCTTAATGAGCTTACTAACCACGGTGGTCAAAGCGCCCCCAGAGCTCGCTAAGACCTAAAGATGAAGGAAACTTGGTTGTGCCCTTAAAGGATTTGACTAACCAAGGCGGTCAAAGCACACCATGAGTTTGCTAAGACCTAAAAATGAGGGAAACCTGGTCGTGCCATTAATGACCTGACTAACCATAGTGGTCAAAGCACCCCATACGGTGGCTAAGACAAAAAAATATGAAGAAAACTTGGTCTTTCCCTTAATGAGCTGACTAACCAAGGCGGTCATTGCACCCCTTGAGCAAGCTAAGACCTAAAAATATGAAGAAAAATTGGTCATGCCCATGATGTGCTGACTAACCGAGGCGGTCAAAGGGCCCCTTGAGCTGGCTAAAACCTAAAAATGAAGGAAACTTAGTTGTGCCCTCAATGATCTGCCTAACCACTGCTGTCAAAACGCACCTTGAGTTGGTTAAGACCTAAAAATGAAGGAAGCTTGGTCGTACCCTTAATGATCTGACTAACCAAGGCTGTCAAAGCGCCCCTTGAAATGGCTGACACCTTAAAATGAAGGAAACTTGGTTGTGCCATTAAAGTGCAAACTTACCAAGGCGGTCAAAGCACCCCTTGAGCTGGGTAAGACCTAAAAATATCGAAAACTAGGTCGTACCCTTAATGAGTTGACATACCAAGACTATCAAAGCGCACCTTATGCTAACTAAGACCTAAAAATATTGGAAACTTGGTCGTGCCCTCAATGAGCTGACTAACCAAGGCGGGCAAAGCACCACTTAAGCTAGCTAAGACCTAAAAATATAAAGAAAATTTACTCCTGCCATTAATGCGCAGATTAACTAAGGCGGTCAAAGCGCCCCTTTAGTGAGCCAACTAACCAAGGCTCTAAAAGCACCCCTTGAGCTGCTTATGACCTAAAATTGAAGGAAACTTGGTCGTGCCCTTAATGATCTAACAAACTAACGCGATCAAAGCAGCCCTTGTCTTCGCTAAGACCTAAAAATGAAGGAAACTTGGTCGTGCCCTTAATGATTTGACTAACTAAGGCTGTTAAAGGGCCCCTTGAGCTGGCTGAGACGTAAAAATGAAGGAAATTTGGTCGTGCCCTTAATGAGCTGACTAACCAAGGCAATCAAAGCGGCCGTTGAGCAATCTAAGAAATAAAATATGGAAAACTTGGTCATGCCCTTAATGAGTTGACTAACTAAGGCGGTCAAAGCGCTGATTAAGACCTAAAAATATTGGAAACTTGGTCATACCCCTAATGAGCTGACTAACCAAGGCGGTCAAAGCGCCCCTTGAGTTGGCTAAGACCTAAAAATGAAGGAAACTTAGTCTTGCTCTTATTGAGCTCACAAACCAAGCCGGTCAAAGCGCCCCTTGAGCTGGCTAAGGCCTAAAAATGAAGGAAACGTAGTCGTGCCCTAAATGAGCTAACTAACCAAGGCGTTCAAAGCGCCCCTTGAGCTGGCTAAGACCTAGAAATATGAAGAAAACTTGGTCATGCCCTTAATAATCTGACTAACCAAGGTGTTCAAAGCGCCCCTTGAGCTTGATAAGACCTAAAAATATGTAAAAAACTTGGTTATGCCCTTAATTAGTTGACTAACAAGGGCCGTCAAAGTGCCCCCTACGTTGGATAAGACTTAAAAACGAGGTAAACTTGGTCGTACCCTTAATGAGCTAACTAACCAAGCTTGTCAAAACGCCCTTTGAGCTGGCAAAGACCTAAAAATATGAAGAAAACTTGGTCGTGCCCATAATGAGTTGGCTAACAATGGTGGTCAACGCGCCCATTACGCAGGCTAAGACCTAAGAATGACGGAAACTTGGTCGTGACTATAACGAGCTGACTAACCAAGCTAGTCAAAGTACCCCTTGAGTGGGCTTAGACATAAAAATATGAGGAAAACTTGGTCGTACCCTAATGTAGTTGCTAACCAAGGGGGTCAAAGCGCCCCTTAAGCTGGCCAAGACCTAAAAATATGAAGAAAACTTGGTCGTACCCTTAATGAGCTGACTAACCAAGGCGGTCAAAGCGCCCCTTGAGCTGGCTAAGACCGAAAAATATGAAGAAAACTTGGTCTTACCCTCAATGAGCTAACTAACCAAGGCGGTCAAAGCGCCCCTTGAGCTAGGTAAGACCTAAAATTGAAAGAAATTTGGTCATGCCCCTAATGAGCTGACTAACCACGATTGTCAAAGCCCTCCCCCAGAGTTGGCTAAGCCTAAAAATGAAGGAAACTTGGTCGTGCCCTCCAGGATCTGACTAACCAAGGCGGTCAAAGCACCCCTTGATTTAGCTAAGACATAAAAATGAAGGAAACCTGGTCGTGCCCCTAATGAGCTGACTAACCAAGGCACCCAAAGCGCCCCTTGAGCTGGCTAAGACCTAAAAATAGCAAAAACTTGGTCGTACCCTTAATGAGCTGACTAACCAAGGCGGTCATTATGACCCTTGAGCGGGCTAAGACCTAAAAATTTGAAGAAAACTTGGTCGTACCCTTAATGAGCTGACTAACCAAGGCTATCAAAGCGACCCTTGAGCTGGCTAAAACCTAAAAAAGAAGGAAAGTTGGTCGTGCCCTTAATCATCTGACTAACCAAGGCTATTAAAGTTCCCCTTAAACTAGCTAAGACCTAAAAATATTGGAAACTTAGCCGTGCCCTCATTGAGCTCACTAACCAAGGCGGTCAAAGCATCACTTAAGCTGGCTAAGACCTAAAAATATAAAGAAAATTTAGTCTTCCCATAATGAGCTGATTAACCAAGTCGTTCCAAGCGCCCCTTGAGCTGGCTGAGACCGTAAAACGATGGAAACTTGGTCATGCCCTCAATGTGCTGACTAACCAAGGCTATCAAAGCGACCCTGAGTTGGCTAAAACCTAAAAATGTAGGAAAGTTGGTTGTGCCCTTAATGATCTGACAAACTAAGGCGGTCAAAACGCCCCTTGAGTTGGCTAAGACCTAAAAATGAAGGAAGCTTGGTCGTGCCTTAAATGATCTGACAAACCAAGGCTGTCAAAACATCCTTTGAGCTGGCTGACACCTTAAAATGAAGGAAACTTGGTCGTGCCCTTAATGAGCTGATAAACCAAGACGGTCAAAGCACCTCTTGAGTTGGCAAAGACCCAAAAATAAAGGAAGCGTGGTCGTGCCCTTAATGATCTGACTAACCAACGCTGTCAAAGCGCCCCTTGAGCTGGCTAACAACTTAAAATGAAGGAAACTTGGTCGTGCCCTTAATGAGTTGACCAACCAAGGCGATCAAAGCGCCCCTTAAGCTGGCTAAGACCTAAATATATGAAGAAAACTTGGTTGTGCCCTTAAAGACCTAACTAACCGAGGCAGTCAAAGTGCCCCGTGAGCTAGCTCAGACCTAATTATATGAAGAAAACATGTTCGTGCCCTTAATGAGCTGACTAATTAAGGCTGTCGAAGCACACCTTAAGCTGGCTAAGACCTAAAAATATCTGAAACTTGGTCGTACCCTTAATGAGTTAAGTAACCAAGGCGGTGAAAGCACCCCTTGAGCAAGTTAAGACCTAAAAAAATGAAGAAAACTTGGTCTTGCCGTTAATGAGCTGACTAACCAAAGAGGTCAAAGCGCCCCTTGAGCGAGCTAAGACCTAAAAATGAAAGAAACTTGGTCGTACCCTTAATGAGCTTACTAACCACGGTGGTCAAAGCGCCCCTAGAGCTAGCTAAGACTTAAAAATGAAGGAAACTTGGTCGTGCCCTTAAGGATCTGACTAAACAAGGTGGTCAAAGCAAGCCTTAAGTTTGCTAAGACCTAAAAATGAAGGAAACCTAGTCGTGCCCTTAATGAGCTGACTAACCATGGCGGTCAAAGCACCCCATATGGTGGCTAAGACCTAAAAATATGAAGAAAACATGGTCTTTCCCTTAATGAGCTGACCGACTAAGGCGGTCATTCCACCCCTTCAGCAGGTTAAGACCTAAAAATTTGAAGAAAAAATGGTCATGCCCATGATGAGCTGACTAACCGAGGCGGTCAAAGCGCCCCTTGAGCTGGCTAGAACCTTAAAATGAAGGAAACTGGGTTGTGCCATTAACGATCTGACTAACCAATGCAGTTAAAACGCCCCTTGAGTTGGCTAAGACCTAAAAATGAAGGAATCTTGGCCGGATCCTTAATGATCTGACTAACCAAGGCTATCAAAGCGCCCCTTGAGCTGGCTGACACCTTAAAATGAGGGAAACTTGGTTGTGCCCTGAAAGAGCTAACTAACCAAGGCGGTCAAAGCGCCCCTTGAGCTGGGTAAGACCTAAAAATATCGAAAACTAGGTCGTACCCTTAATGAGCTGACATACCAAGGCGGTTAAAGTACACCTTAAGCTAGCTAAGACCTAAAAATATTGGAAACTTGGTCGTGCCCTTAATGAGCTGACTAACCAAGGCGGTCAAAGCACCACTTAAGCTGGCTAAGACCTAAAAATATAAAGAAAATTCAGTTCTGCCCTTAATGAGCAGATTAACCAAGGCGGTCAAAGCGCCCCTTTAGTGAGCTAACTAACCAAGGCTTTAAAAGCACCCCTTAAGCTGCCTATGACGTAAAATTGAAGGAAACTTAGTCGTGCCCCTAATGATCTAACAAACTAAGGTGGTCAAAGCACCCCTTGAGCTGGGTAAGACCTAAAAATATCGAAAACTAGGTCGTACCCTTAATGTGCTGACATACCAAGGCGGTCAAAGCGCACCTTAAGCTAGCTAAGACCTAAAAATATTGGAAACTTTGTCGTGCCCTCAATGAGCTGACTAACCAAGGCGGTCAAAGCACCACTTAAGCTGGCTAAGACCTAAAAATATAAAGAAAATTTAGTCCTGCCCTTAATGAGCAGATTAACCAAGGCGGTCAAAGTGCCCCTTTAGTGAGCTAACCAACCAAGGCTTTAAAAGCGCCCCTTGAGCTGCCTACAACCTAAAATTGAAGGAAACTTAGTCGTGCCCTTAATGATCTAACAAACCAAGGTGGTTAAAGCGCCCCTTGTCTTGGCTAAGACCTAAAAATGAAGCAAACTTGGTCGTGCCCTTAATGATCTGACTAACTAAGGCTGTTAAAGCGCCCCTTAAGCTAGCTGAGACGTAAAAATGAAGGAAACTTGGTCGTGCCCTTAAGAAGCTGACTAACTAAGGCAATCAAAGCGACCCTTGAGCTATCTAAAAAATAAAAATATGGAAAACTTGGTCATGCCCTTAATGAATTGACTAACCAAGGCGGTCAAAGCGCTGACTAAGACCTAACAATATTGGAAACTTGGTCATACCCCTAATGAGCTGACTAACCAAGGCGGTCAAAGCGCTCCTTGAGTTGGCTAAGACCTAAAAATGAAGGAAACTTAGTCATGCTGTTATTGCGCGCACAAACCAAGGGGGTCAAAGCGCCCCTTGAGCTGGCTAAGGCCTAAAAAGGAAGGAAACGTGGTTGTGCCCTAAATGAGCTGACTAACCAAGGCGGTCAAAGCGGCCCTTGAGCTGGCTAAGACCAAGAAATATGATGAAAACTTAGTCATCCCCTTAATAAGCTGACTAACCAAGGTGGTGAAACCGCCCCTGGAGCTTGATAAGACCTAAAAATATGTAGAAAACTTGGTTGTGCCCTTAATTAGTTGACTAACAAAGGCCGTAAAAGTGCCCCCTGTGTTGACTAAGACCTAAAAAAGAGGTAAACATGGTTGTACCCTTAATGAGCTAACTAACCAAGCCAGTCAAAACGCCCTTTGAGCTGGCAAAGACCTAAAAATATGAAGAAAACTTGGTCGTGCCCATAATGAGCTGGCTAACAATGGCGGTCGTCGCGCCCATTGCGCTGGCTAAGACCTAAAAATGAAGGAAACTTGGTCGTGCCTATAACGAGCTAACTAAGCAAGCTAGCCAAATTACCCCTTGAGTTGGCGAAGACATGTAAATATGAGGAAAACTTGGTCGTACCCTAATGAGATTGCTAACCAAAGGGGTCAAAGTGCCCCTAAAGCTGGGCAAGACCTAAAAATATGAAGAAAACTTGGTCGAACCCTTAATGAGAGGACTAACCAAGACGGTCAATGCGCCCCTTGAGCTGGCTAAGACCTAAAAATATGAAGAAAACTTGGCCGTGCTCTTAATGAGCTCACAAACCAAGGCGGTCAAAGCGCCCCTTTAGCTGGCTAAGACCTAAAAATGAAGAAAACTTGGCCATGCCCTTAATGAGCTGACTAAGCAAGGCAGTCAAATCGCCCCTTAAGCAGGTTAATACCTAAAAATATCTGAAAATTGTCGTGCCCTCAATGAGTTAACTAACTGAGGCGGTGAAAGCACCCCTTGAGCTGGCTATGACCTAAAAATATGAAGAAAACTTGGTCTTACCGTTAATGAGCTGACTAACCAAAGCGGTCAAAGTGCCTCTTGAGCTGGCTAAAACCTAAAATTGAAATAAACTTGGTCGCGCCCCTAATGAGCTGACTAAGTACGCTGGTCAAAGCACCCCCAAAGTTGGCTAAGACCTAAAAATTAAGGAAACTTGGTCGTGCCCTTAAGGATCTGACTAACCAAGGCGGCCAAAGCACCTCATGAGTTAGTTAAGACCTAAAAATGTAGGAAACCTGGTCGTGCCCTTAATGAGCTGACTAACCATGGCGATTAAAGCGCCCCTTATGCTAGCAATGACCTAAAAATATTGCAAACTTAGTTGTGCCCTCAATGAGCTGACTAACCAAGGTGGTCAAAGCACCACTTAAGCAAGCTAAGACCTAAAAATTAAGGAAACTTGGTCGTGCCCTTAAAGATCTGACTAACCAAGGCAGTCAAAGCACCCTATGAGTTAGCTAAGACCTAAAAATTTAAGAAACCCGGTCGTGCCCTTAATGAGATGACTAACCACGGCGGTCAAAGCTCCCCTTATGCTAGCAAAGACCTAAAAATATTGGAAACTTGGTCGTGTCCTCAATGAGATGACTAACCAAGGCGGTCAAAGCACCACTTAAGCTGGCTAAGACCTAAAAATATAAAGAAAATTGAGTCTTTCCCTTAATGAGCTTATTAACCAAGGCGGTCAAAGCGCCCCTTTAGTGAGCTAACTAACCATGGCTCTAAAAGTGCCCCTTAAGTTGCTTAAGACCTAAAATTGAAGGAAACTTGGTCGTGCCCTTAATGATCTAACAAACCAAGGTCGTCAAAACGCCCCTTGTCTTGGCTAAGACCAAAAACTGAAGGAAAATTGATCGTGCCTTTAATGATCTAATTACCCAAGGATGTTAAAGTGCCCCTTGAGTTTGCTGAGACATAAAAATGAAGGAAACTTGGTCGTGCCCTTAATGAGCTGACTGACTAAGGCAATCAAAGCGACCCTTGAGTTATCTAAGAAATAAAAATGTGGAAAACTTGGTTGTGCCCTTAATGAGCTGACTAACTAAGGTGGTTAAAGCGCCCCTTAAGCTGGCTAAGACCTAAACTTATAGGAAACTTGGTCATACCCTTAATGAGCAGACTAACCAAGGCGGTCAAAGCGTCCCTTAAGTTGGCTAAGACCTAAACGTATTGGAAACTTGGTCATACCCTTAATGAGCTGACTAACCAAGGCGGTCAAAGCAACCCTTGAGCTAGCTAAGACCTAAAAATGAAGGAAACTTGGTCGTGCTCTTATTAAGCTCACAAACGAAGGCGGTCAAAGCGCCCTTTAAGGTGGCTAAGGTCTAAAAATGAAGGAAACGTGGTCGTGCCCTAAATGAGCTGACTACCCAAGGCGGTTAAAGCACCCCTTGAGCTGGCTAAAACCAAGAAATATGAAGAAAACTTGGTTGTGCCCTTAATGAGCTGACAAACCAAGGCAGTCAAAGCGCCCCTTAAGCTGGTTAAGACCAAAAAATGTGAAGAAAACTTGGTCGTGCTCTTAATGAGCTCACAAACTAAGGCGGTCAAAGCGCCCCTTGAGCTAGCTAAGACCTAAAAATGAAGGAAACTTAGTCGTACCCCTAATGAGCTGACTAACCAAGGTGGTCAAAGCGCTCCTTGAGCTTGATAAGACCTAAAAATATGTAGAAAACTTGGTTGTGCCCTTAATTAGCTGACTAACAAAGGTCGTCAAAGGGCCCCCTGTGTTGGGTAAGACCTAAAAAAGAGGTAAACTTGGTCGTACCCTTAATGAGCTAACTAACCGAGCCTGTCATAACGCCCCTTGAGCTAGCAAAGACCTAAAAATATGAAGAAAACTTGGTCGTGCCCATAATGAACTGACTAACAAAGGCAGTCAACACGCCCATTACACTGGCTAAGACCTAAAAATGAAGGAAACTTACTCATGCCTATAATGACCTGACTAACCAAGCTAGTCAAAGTACCCCTTAAGCTGGCTAAGACATAAAAATTTGAGGAAAACTTGGTCGTACCATTGATGAGCTGGCTAACCAAGGGGGTCAAAGCGCCCGTTGAGCTGGCGAAGACCTAAAAATATGAAGAAAACTTGGTCGTACCCTTACTGAGCTTACTAACCAAGGAATTCAAAGCGCCCCTTAAGCTGGCTAAGACCTAATAATATGAAGAAAACTTGGTCTTGCCCTTAATGAGGTGATTAACTAAGGCGATCAAAGCGCCCCTTGAGCTAGCTAAGTCCTAAAATTGAAGGAAGCTTAGTAGTATCTTTAATTAGCCGACTAACTAAGACTGTCAAAGCGCTCCTTGAGCTATCTACGACCTAAAAATGAGGGAAACTTGGTCGTACCCTTAATGACCTGACTAACAAAGGCGGTCAAAGCACCCCTTGAATTGGCGAAGGCCTAAAAAAATAGGAAACTTGGTCGTGCCTATAATGAGCTAACTAACCAAGGCATTCAAAGCGCCCCTTGAGCTGGCTAAGACCAAAAAATATGAAGAAAACTTGGAAGTACCTTTAATGAGCTGACTAACCAAGGCGGTCAAAGCGCCCTTTGAGCTGGCTAAGACCTAAATATATGAAGAAAACTTGGTTGTGCCCTTAATGAGCTGACTAACCATGGCAGTCAAAAGCACCCCTTAATGAACTAACTAACCGAAGCGGTGAAAGCACCCCTTGAGCTGGCTAAGACCTAAAAATATGAAGAAAACTTGGTCTTGCAGTTAATGAGCTGACTAACCAATGCAGTCAAAGCACCCCTTGAGCTGGCTAAGACGTAAAATTGAAAAAACTTGATCATGCCCTTAATGAGATGACTAACCACGTTGGTCAAAGCACCCCTAGAGCTGGCTAAGACCTAAAAATGAAGGAAACTTGGTCATGCCCTTAAGGATTTGACTAACCAAGGCAGTCATTGCGTACCTTGAGTGGGTTAAGACCTAAAAATATGAAGAAAACTTGGTCATGCCCTTAAAGAGCTAACTAACTAAGGCTGTCAAAGCGCCACTTGTGTTGGCTAAAACCTAAAAATGAAAGAAAGATGGTTGTACCCTTAATCATCTGAAAAACCAAGGCGGTCAAAACGCCCCTTGAGTCGGCTAAGACCTAAAAATGAAGGAAGCTTGGTCATACCCTTAATCCACAGACTAACCAAGGCGGTCAAAGCGTCCCTTGACTTGGTTGATACCTTAATATGAAGAAAACTTGGCCGTACCCTTAATGAGCTGACTAACCAAGGAAGTCAAAGCACCCCTTGAGTTAGCTAAGACCTAAAAATATCGGAAACTTGGTCGTGCCCTTAATGAGCTGACTAACCAAGGCGGTCAAAGCGCCCCTTGAGCTGGCTAAGCCCTAAAAATATCAAAAACTGGGACATACCCTTAATGAGCTGACTAACCAAGGCGGTCATTACGCCCCTTGAGCGGGCTAAGACCGAAAAATTTGAAGAAAACTTGGTTGTGCCCTTAATAAGCTGACTAACCAAGGCTATCAAAGCGACCCTTGAGTTGGTTAAAACCAAAAAATGAAGGAAAGTTGGTTATGCCCTTAATGATCTGACTAATCAAGGCAGTAAAAACGCCCCTTGAGTTGGCTAAGGCCTAAAAATGAAGGAAGCTTGGCCGTGCCCTGAATGATCTCACTTACCAAGGCTGTCAAAATGCCCCTAGAGCTGGCTGACACCTTAAAATGAAGGAAACCTGGTCGTGCCTTTAATGAGCTAACTAACCATGGCGGTTAAAGTGCCCCTTGAGATGGCTAAGACCTAATTATATGAAGAAAACTTGGTCGTGCCCTTAATAAGTTGACTAACTAAGGCTGTCGAAGCATCCCATAAGTTGGCTAAGACCTAAAAATATCTGAAACTTAGTCGTACCTTAATGAGCTGAGTAACCGAGGCGGTGAAAGAACCCCTTCAGCAAGCTAAAACATAAAAATATGAAGAAAACGTGGTCTTGCCGTTAATGAGCTGACTAACCAAAGCGGTCAAAGCGTCCCTTGAGCTAGCTAAGACCAAAAAATGAAAGAAACTGGGTCGTGCCTTTAATGAGCATACTAACCACGGTGGTCAAAGCGCCCTCAGAGCTACCTAGGACATAAAAATGAAGGAAACTTGGTCGTGCCCTTAAGGATCTGACTAACCAAGGCAGTCAAAATGCCCCTTGAGATGGCTAAGACCTAAAAATGAAGGAAGCTTGGTCGTGCCCTTAATGATCTGACTAACCAAGGCTATCAAAGTGCCCCATGAGCTGGCTGACACCTTAAAATGAAGGAAACTTGGTTGTGCCCTTAATAAACTGACTAACCAAGGTAGTCAAAGCGCCCCTTAAGCTTGACAAGACCTAAAAATATGTAGCAAACTTGGTTGTGCCCTTAATTAGCTGACTGACAAAGGCCATCAAAGTGCCCCCAATGTTGGCTAAGACCTAATAAAGAAGTAAACTTGGTCGTACCCTTAATGAGCTAACTAACCAAGCCAATCAAAATGCCCTTTGAGCTAGCAAAGACCTAAAAATATGAAGAAAACTTACGCGTGCCCTTAATGAGCTGGTTAACTAAGGCGGTCAATGTGCCCATTGCGTTGGCTAAGACCTAAAAATGAAGGAAACTTGGTCGTGCCTATAATGAGTTGACTAACTAAGCCACTCAAAGTACCCCTTGAGCTGGCTAAGACATAAAAATATGAGGAAAACTTGGTCATGCCCTTAATGAGCTGAATAACCAAGGCAATCAAAGTAACCCTTGAGCTATCTAAAAAATAAAAATATGGAGAACTTGGCCGTGCCCTTAATGAGCTGGCTAACCAAGGGGGTCAAAGGGCCCCTTGAGGTGGCCAAGACCAAAAAATATGAAGAAAACTTGGTCGTGCCCTTAATGAGCTGACTAACAAGGCAGTCAAAACGCCCATTGAGCTGGCTAAGACGTAAAAATATGAAGAAAATTTGGTTGTACCCTTAATGAGCTGACTAACCAAGGTGGTCAAAGCGCCCCTTAAGCTGGCTATGACAAAAAATATGAAGAAACCTTGGTAGTGCTATCAATGAGCTCACAAACGAAGGCGGTCAAAGTGCCCGATGAGTCGGCTAAGACCTAAAAATATTAGAAACTTGGTCGTGCCCTCAATGAGCTGATTAACCAAGGCGGTCAAAGCACCATTTAAGCTGGTTCAGACCTAAAAATATAAGGAAAATTTAGTCTTGCCCTTAAGAGCTGATTAACCAATGCGGTCAAAGTACCCCTTTAGTGAGCTAACTAACCAAGGCTCTAAAAGTGCCCCTTGAGCTGCCTAAGACCTAAAATTGAAGGAAACTTGGTCGTGCCCTTAATGATTTAACAAACCAAGGTCGTCAAAGCGCCCCTTGTCTTGGCTAAGACTTAAAAATGAAGGAAACTTGGTCGAGCCCTTATTGATCTGACTAACCATGGCTGTTAAAGCGCTTTTTGAGCTGGCTGAGACGTACAAATGAAGGAAACTTGGTCGTGCCCTTAATGAGCTGACTAACCAAGGAAATCAAAGCGACCTTTGAGCAATTTAAGAAATAAAAATATGGAAAACTTGGTTGTGCCCTTAATGAGTTGACTAACCAAGGTGGTCAAAGTGCCCCTTAAACTGGTTAAGACCAAAAAATATAAAGAAAACTTGGTTGTGCTCTTAATGAGCTCACAAACTAAGGCGGTAAAAGCGCCCCCTGAGCCGGCTAAGACCTAAAAATGAAGGAAACCTAGGCATGCCCTTAAGGATCTGACTAACCAAGGCGGTCAAAGCACCCCATGAGTTAGTTAAGACCTAAAAATTTGTAGAAAACTTGGTTGTGCCCTTAATTAGCTATCTAACAAAGGCGGCCAAAGGGCACCCTATGTTGGCTAAGACCTAAAAAGGAGGTAAACTTGGTCTTACCCTTAATGAGTTAACTAACCAAGCCAGTCAAAATGCCCCTTGAGCTAGCAATGACCTAAAAATATGAAGAAAACTTGGTCGTGCCCATAATGAGCTGGCTAACTATGGTGGTCAACGTGCCCAGTGCGCTGATTAAGACTTAAAAATGAAGGAAACTTGCTCGTGCCTATAATGACTTGACTAACCAGTTAGTCAAAGTACCCCTTGAGTTGGCTAAGACATAAAAATATGAGGAAAACTATGTCGTACCCTTAATGAGCTTGCTAACCAAGGGGGTCAAACCGCCCCTTGAGCTGGCCAAAACCTAAAAATATGAACAAAACTTGGTCGTGCCCTTAAGGAGCTAACTAACTAAGGCGGTCAAAGCGTCCCTTGAGCTGGTTAAGACCAAGAAACATGAAGAAAACTTGGGAGTGCCCTTAATGAGCAGACTAACCAGGGTAGTCAAATCGCCCCTTAAGTTGGCTAAGACGAAAAAATATGAAGAAAACTTGGTCGTACTATTAATGAGCTCATAAACCAAGGTGGTCAAAGCGGCCCCTGAGCTGGCTAAGACCTAAAAATGAAGAAAACTTGGTCTACCCTTAATGAGCTGGCTAACCAAGGTGGTCAAAGCGCCCCTTGAGCTTGATAAGACCTAAAAATATGTAGAAAACTTGGTTGTGCCCTTAATTAGCTAACTAACAAAGGCCATTAAAGGGCCCCCAGTGTTAGCTAAGACCTAAAAAGGAGGTAAACTTGGTCGTACCCTTAATGAGCTAACTAACCAAGCCAGTCAAAACGACCCTTGAGTTAGCACAGACCTAAAAATATGAAGAAAACTGGGTCGTGCCCATAACGAGCTGGCTATCTAGAGCGGTCCACGTGAGCATTGCGCTGGGAAATACCTAAAAATGAAAACAAATTGGTCGTGCTTATAACGAGCAGACTAACCAAGCAAGTCAAAGTACCCTATGAGCTGGCTAAGACATAAAAATATGAGGAAAACTTGGTCGTGCCCTTAATGAGCTGAATAACCAAGGAATCAAAGGGACCCTTGAGCTATCTAAGAAATAAAAATATGGAAAACTTAGTCGTACCCTTAATGAGCTGGTTAACAAAGGGGGCCAAAGCACCCCTTGAGCTAGCCAAGACCTAAAAATATGAACAAAACCTAGTCATGCCCTTTATGAGCTGACTGACCAAGGCGGTCAAAACACCCCTTGAGTTGGCTAAGACCTAAAAATATGAAGAAAACTTGGTTGTGCCCTTAATGAGCTAATTAACCAAGGTGATCAAAGCGCCCCTTAAGCTGGCTAAGACCTAAAAATATTGGAAACTTGGTCATACCTTTAATGAGCTGACTAACCATGGTTGTCAAAGCGCCCTTTGAGCAGGCTATGACCTAAAAAAGAAGGAAACTTGGTCGTGCTCTTAATGAGCTCAGAAACCCAGGCGGTCAAAGCACCCCATGAGCTGGTTAAGGCCTAAAAATGAAGAAAACGTGGTCGTGCCCTAAATGAGCTGACTAACCAAGGCGGTCAAAGCGCCCCTTGAGCTGGCTAAGACTTAGAAATATGAAGAAAACTTTGTCGTGCCCTTAATAAGTTGACTAACCAAGGTGGTCAAAGCGCCACTTGAGCTTGATAAGACCTAAAAATATGTAGAAAACTTGGTTGTGCCCTTAATTAGTAGACTAACAAAGGCCGTCAAATAGCCTCCAGTGTTGGCCAAGACCTAAAAAAGAGGTAAACTTGGTCGTACCCTTAATGAGCTAACTAACCAAGCCAGTCAATAAGCACCTTGAGCTGGCAAAGACATAAAAATTTGAAGAAAACTTGCTGGTGCCCATAATGAGTTAGTTAACTATGGCGGTCAACACGCCCATTGCACTGGCTAAGACCTAAAAATGAAGGAAACTTGGTCGTACCCTTAATGAGTTGACTAACCAGGGCGGTCAAAGCGCCCCTTAAACTTGCTAAGACAAAAAATATGAAGAAACCTTGGTCGTGCTATCAATGAGCTCACAAACGAAGGCGGTCAAAGCGCCCCATGACCCGGCTAAGTCCTAAAAATGAAGGAAACTTGGTCCTGCCCTTAATGAGCTGACTAACCAAGGCGGTCAAAGCACCCCTTGAGCTGGCTAAGACCTAGAAATATGAAGATAACTTAGTCGTACCCTTAATGAGTTAGCTAATTAAGGCAGTCAAGGCGCCTATTGAGCTGGATAAGACTTAAAAATAAACGAAACTTGGTCGTGCATTTAATAAGCTGACTAACCAAGGTTGTCAAAGCGCCCCTTAAGCTGGCTAAGACCAAAAAATATGAAATGAATATGGTCGTGCCCTTAATGAGCGGAGTAACCAAGGCGGTCAAAACGCCCCTTGAGCTGGCTAAAACCTAAAAATGAACAAAACTTGGTCCTGCCCTTATTGAGCTTACTAACCAAGGCAGTCGAAGCGCCCCATTAGCTGGCTATGACGTAGAAATATGAAGAAAACTTGGTCGTGCCCATAATGAGCTAACTAACCAATGCGGTCAAAGCACCCCTTGAGCTTGATAAGACCTAAAGATATGTAGAAAACATGGTCGTACCCTTAATTAGCTGACAAACCAAGGCGGTCATAGCGCCCCTTCAGCTGGCTAAGACATAAAAATATGAAGAAAACATAGTCGTGCCCTTAATGAGCTGACTAACAAAGCTAGTCAAAGCGCCCCTTCATCTGGCAATGACCTAAAAATATGAAGAAAACTTGGCCCTGGCCATAATGAGCTGGCTAACCAAGCCAGTCCAAGCGCCCATTGAGTTGGCTAAGACCTAAAAATGAAGACAATTAGGTCGTGCTATTAATGAGTTGACAAATCAAGGCGGTTAAAGCGCCCCTTAAGCTGGTTAAGACCAAGAAAATGAAGAAAACCTGGTCGTGCGCTTAATGTGCTGACTAATCAAGGCGGTCAAAGCGCCCCTTGAGCTCGCTAAGACCTAAAAAGAAAGTAAACTCGGTCGTGCCAATAATGTGCTAACTAACCTAATCGGTCAACGCGCCCCTTGAGCTAGCGAAGACCAAAAAATATGAAGAAAACTTAGCCGTGCCCTTAATGAGCTGGCAAACTAAGGCGGCTAACGCACCAATTGCTCTGCCTAAGACATAAAAATGAAGGAAACGATGTCGTGCTTATGATGGGCTGACAAACCAAGCTAATCAAAGTACCCCTTGAGCCGGCTAAGCCATAAAAATATGAGGAAAACTTGATCTTGCCCTTAATGAGCTGACTAACCAAAGGGGTCAAAGCGCCCCTTGAGTTGGCCAAGATCTAAAAATATGAAGAAAACTTAGTCGTACCCTTAATGAGCTGACTAACCAAGGCGGTCAAAGCGCCCCTTGAGCTGGCTAAAACCTAAAAATATAAAGAAAACTTGGTTGTGCCCTTAATGAGCAGACTAACCAAGGAGGTCAAAGCGCCCCTTAAGCTGGTTAAGACCAAAAAACATGAAGAAAACTTGGTCGTCCGCTCAATGATCTCACAAACCAAGGCGGTCAAAGTACCCTTTGAGCAGGCTAAGACCTAAAAATGCAGGAAACTTGGTCATGCCCTTAATGAGCTGACAAACCTAGGCGGTTAAAGCACCCATTGAGCTGGCTAAGACCTAGAAATATGAAGAAAACTTGGTCGTACCCTTAATGAGCTCCCTAACCATAGCGGTCGATGTGCCACTTGAGATAGCTCAGACCTAGAAATAAGAAGAAAACCTGGTTGTACCCTTAATGAGCTGACTAACCCATCTGGTCAAAGCGCCCCTTGAGCATGCTAAGACCTAAAAATATTGGAAACTTGGTCATACCCTTAATGAGCTGACAAACCATGGTGGTCAAAGCGCCCTTGAGCTGGCTAAGACCTAAAATGAAGGAAACTTGGTCGTGCTCTTAATGAGCTCCCAAACCAAGGCGGTCAAAGCGCCCCTTAAGTTGGTTAAGGTCTAAAAATGAACGAAACATGGTCGTGCCCTTAATGAGCCGACCAACCAAGGAGGTTAAAGCGCCCCATGAGCTGGCTAAGACCTAGAAATATGAAGAAAACTTAGTTGTGCCCTTAATGAGCGGACTAACCAAGGCAGTCAAAGCGCACCTTAAACTAGTTAAGACAAAAAAATATGAAGAAAACTTGGTCGTGCTCTTAATGAGCTCATAAACTAAGGCGGTCAAAGCGCCCCTTGAGCTGGCTAAGACCTAAAAATGAAGGAAACTTGGTCGTACCCTTAATAAGCTGACTAACCAAGGTGGTCAAAGCGCCCCTTGAGCTTGATAAGACCTAAAAATATATAGAAAACTTGGTTGTGCCCTTAGTTAGCTGACTAACAAAGGTCGTCAATGGGGCCCCTGTGTTGGGTAAGACCTAAAAAGGAGGTAAACTTGGTCGTGCCCTTAATGAGCTAACTAACCAAGCTAGTCAAAACGCCCCTTGAGCTAGCAAAGACCTAAAAATATGAAGAAAACTTGGTCGTGCCCATAATGAGCTGGCTAGCTAAAGCGGTCAACGTGCCCATTGCGGTGGCAAAGGCCTAAAAATGAAGGAAACTTGCTCGTGCCCATAATGAGCTGACTAACCAAGCTAGTCAAAGTACCCCTTGAGCTGGCTAAGACATAAAAATATGAGGAAAACTTGGTCGTGCCCTTAATGAGCTGGCTAACCAAGGGGGTCAAAGTGTCCCTTGAGCTGGCTAAGACCTAAAAATATAAAGAAAACATGGTCGTGCGCTTAATGAGCTGACTAACCAAGGCGGTCGAAGCGCCCCTTGAGTTGACTACGACCTGAAAATATGATGAAAACTTTGTTGTGCCCTTAACGAGCTGACTAACCAAGGCGGTCAAAGCACCCCTTGAGCTGGCTAAGACCTAGAAATATGAGGAAAACTTGGTCGTACCCTTAATGAGTTGGCTAACTAAGGCGGTCAAAGCGCCCCTTGAGATTGTTAAGACCTAAAAATATGCAGAAAACTTGGTCGTGCCCTTAATTAGCTGATTAACCAAGGCGGTCAAAACGCCTCATGAGCTGGCTAAGACCTAGAAATATAAGGAAAACTTAGTGCTACCCTTAATGAGCAGATTAACCAAGGCGGTCAAAGCGTCCCTTAAGCCGGCTAAGACCAAAAAATATGAAGAAACCTTTGTCGTACTATTAATGAGCTCACAAACCAAGGTGGTCAAAGCGCCCCCTGAGCCGGCTGAGACCTTAAAATGAAGGAAACTTAGTCGTGCCCTTAATGAGCTGACTAACCAACGCGGTCAAAGCACCCCTTGAGATGGCTAAGAACTATAAATATGAAGAAAACTTGGGTGTACCCTTAATGAGCTCAGTAACCACGGCGGTTAAAGCGCCCCTTGAGCTGGCTAAGAAAAAAACTTGGTTGTGCCCTTAATGAGCTAACTAACTAATGTGGTCAAAGTGCACCATGAGCTTGCTAAGATCTAAAAATATATAGAAAACTTGGTCATGGCCTTAATTATCAGACTAACCAATGCGGTCAAAGCACCTATTGAGCTGGCTAACACATAAAAATATGAAGAAAACATAGTCGTGCCCTTAATCAGTTGACTAACCAAGGCAGTCAAAGTGCCCCATAAGACGGCTAAGACCTAAATATATTAGAAACTTGGTCATACCCTTAATGAGCTGACTAACCAAGGCGGTCAAAGCGCCCCTTGAGCTTGCTAAGACCTAAAAATGAAGGAAACTTGGTTGTGCTCTTAATGAGCTCACAAACCAAGGCTGTCAAAGCGCCCCTTCAGCTGGCTAAGGCCTAAAAATAAAGGAAACATGGTCGTGCCCTAAATGAGCTGACTAACCAAAGCAGTCAAAGCGTCCCTTGAGCTAGCTATGACTTAGAAATATGAAGAAAACTTGGTCGTGCCCTTAATAAGCTGACTAACCAAGGTGGTCAAAGCACCCCTTAAGCTTGATAAGACCTAAAAATTTGTAGAAAACTTGGTTGTGCCCTTAATTTGCTGACTAACGAAGGCCGTAAAAGTGCCCCCAGGGTTGGCTAAGACCTAAAAAAGAGGTAAACTTGGTTGTACCCTTAATGAGCTGACTAACCAAGCTAGTCAAAACGCCCCTTGAGCTGGCAAAGACCTAAAAATATGAAGAAAACTTGCTCGTACCCTTAATAAGCTGGCTAACTAGGGCGGTCAACGCGCCCATTGCAGTGGCAAAGACCTAAAAATGAAGGAAACTTGCTCGTGCCTATAATGAGCTGACCAACCAAGCTAGTCAAAGTACCCCTTGTGCTGGCTAAAACATAAAAATATGAGGAAAACTTGGTTGTGCCCTTAATGAGCTGAATTACCAAGGCAATCAAAGGGACCCTTGAGCTATCTAAGAAATAAAAATATGGAAAACTTGGTCGTGCCCTTAATGAGCTGGCTAACCAAGGGGGTCGAAGCGCCGCTTGAGCTGGCCAAGACCTAAAAATATGAAGCAAACTTGGTCGTGCCCTTAATGAGCTGACTAACCAAGGCGGTCAAAACGCCCCTTGAGTTGGCTAAGACCTAAAAATATGAAGAAGACTTGGTTGTGCCCTTAATGAGCTGACTACCCACGGCGGTCAAAGTGCCCCTTAAGCTGGTTAAGACAAAAAAATAAGAAGAAAACTTGGTCGTACTCTTAATGAGCTCACAAACCAGGGCGGTCAAAGCGCCCCTTGAGTTGGCTAAGAGCGAAAAATGAAGGAAACTTGGGCGTACCGTTAATGAGCTGACTAACTAAGGCAGTCAAAACGCCCCTTGAGATGGCTAAGACCTAGAAATATGAAGAAAACTTGCTAGTGCCCTTAATGAGCTGACAAACCGGGGCGGTCAAAGCGCCCCTTAAGCTGGCTAAGACCAAAAATATGAGGAAACCTTGGTCGTGCTATCAACGAGCTCACAAACGAAGGCGGTCAAAGCACCCCATGAGCCAGCTAAGCGCTAAAAATGAAGGAAACTTGGTCGTCCCCTTAAAGAGCAAACTAACCAAGGCGGTCAAAGCACCCCTTGAGCTGGTTAAGACCTAGAAATATGAAGAAAACTTGGTCGTACCCTTAATGAGCTGGCTAACTAAGGCGGTCAAAGCGCCCCTTTCGATTGTTAAGACCTAAAAATATGCAGAAAACTTGGTCATGCCCTTAATTAGCTGATTAACCAAGACGGTAAAAGCGCCCCATGAGCTGGCTAAAACATAAAAATATGAAGACAACATAGTTGTGCCCTTAATGAGCTGACTAACCAAGCTAGTCAAATCGCCCCTTGATCTGGCAATGACCTAAAAATATAAAGAAAACTTGGCTGTGGCCATAATGAGCTGGCTAATCAAGTCGGTCCAAGCGTTCATTGAGTTCACTAAGACCTAAAAATTAAGAAAACTAGGCCGTGCCGTTAATCGACTGACTAACCAAGGCGGTCAAAGCGGCCCTTAAGCTGGCTAAGCTTAAAAATATGAAGAAAACTTAGTCGTGCCCTTAATGAGCTAACAAACTTAGGCAGTTAAAGCGCCCCCTAAATTGGTTAAGACCAAAAAATTGAAGAAAACCTGGTCGTGCGCTTAATGTGGTGACTAACCAAGGCGGTCAAAGCGTCCCTTGAGCTCACTAAACTTGGTCGTGCCCTTAATGTGCTAACTAACCTAATCGGTCGATGCGCCCCTTGAGCTAGCGAAGACCAAAAAATATGAAGAAAACTTGGTCGTGCCCTTAATGAGCTAGCAAACTAAGGCGGTCAATGTGCTGGCTAAGACCTAAAAATGAAGGAAACTTGATCATGCCTATGATGCGCTGACAAACCAAGCTAGTCAAAGAACCGCTTGAGTCAGCTAAGACATAAAAATATGAGGAAAACTTGGTCGTGCCCTTAATGAGCTGGCTAACCAAGAGGGTCAAAGCGCCCCTTGAGTTGGCCAAACCTAAATATATGAAGAAAACTTGGTCGTGCCCTTTATGAGCTGACTAACCAAGGCGGCCAAAGCCCCCCTTGAGCTGGCTAAGACCTAAAAATATGAAAAAAACTTAGTTGTGCCCTTAATGAGCTGACTAACCAAGGAGGTCAAAGCACCTCTTAAGTTGGTTAAGAACAAAAAATATGAAGAAAACTTGGTCGTACTGTTAATGAGCTCACAAACCACGGCGGTCAAAACGCCCCTTGAGTAGGCTAAGACCTAGAAATGAAGGAAACTTGGTCATACCCTTAATGAGCTGACTAACCAAGGCAGTCAAAGCACCCGTTGAGGTGGCTAAGACCTGGAAATAGGAAGAAAACTTGGTCGTACCCTTAATGAGCTCACTAACCAAGGCGGTCAAAGCGCCCCTTGAGCTGGCTAAGACTTAGAAATAAGAAGAAAACTTGGTCGTGCCCTTAATGAGCTGACTAACTAATGCGGTCAAAGTGCCCCTTGAGCTTGCTAAGTCCTAAAAATATGTAGAAAACTTGGTCGTGCCCTTAACAAGCTGACTAACGAAGGCGGTCAAAGCGCCTATTGAGATGGCAAAGACATAAAAATATGAAGAAAACTTAGTCGTGCCCTTAATAAACTGATTAACCATGGCGGTCAAAGCACCCCTTAAGCTGGCTAAGACCTAAAAATATTGGAAACTTGGTCATACCCTTAATGAGCTGACTAACCAAGGTGGTCAAAGCGCCCCTTGAGCTAGTTAAGACCTAAAAATGATGGAAACTTGGTCATGCTCTTAATGAGCTCACAAACCAAGCCGGTCCAAGTGCCCCTTGAACTGGCTAAGGCCTAAGAAATCAAGGAAACGTGGTTGTGCCCTAAATGAGCTGACTAACCAAGGCGGTCAAAGCGCCCCTTGAGCTATCTAAGACTTAAAAAAATGAAGAAAACTTGGTCGTGCCCTTAATAAGCTGACTAACCAAGGTGGTCGAAGTGCCCCCAATGTTGGCTAAGACCTAAAAAAGAGGTAAACTTGGTCATACCCTTAATGAGCAAGCTAACCAAGCTAGTCAAAAGGTCCCTTGAGCTAGCTAAGGCCTAAAAATGAAGGAAACGTGGTCGTATCCTAGATAAGCTGACTAACCAAAGTGGTCAAAGCACCGCTTGAGCTGGCTAAGACTTAGAAATATGAAGAAAACTTGGTCGTACCCTAATAAGCTGACTAACCAAGGAGGTCAAAGCGCCCCTTGAGCTTGATAAGAACCAAAAAATATGTAGAAAACTTGGTTGTGCCCTTAATGAGCTGGTTAACTAACGCTGGCTAAGACCTAAAAATAAGGGAAACTTGGTCGTGCCTACAATGAGCTGACTAACAAAGCTAGTCAAAGTACCCCTTGAGTTGGCTAAGACATAAAAATATGATGAAAACTTGGTTGTGCCTTAATGAACTGAATAACAAAGGCCATCAAAGCGACCCTTCAGCTATCTAAGAAATAAAAATACAGAAAACTTGGTTGTGCCCTTAATGAGCTCACTAACCAAGGGGGTCAAACCACCCCTTGAGTTGGCCAAGAGTTAAAAATATGAAGAAAACTTGGTCATGCCCCCAATTAGCTGACTAACCAAGGCGGTCAAAACGCCCTTTGAGCTGGCTAAGACCTAAAAATATGAAGAAAACATGGTTCTGCCCTTAATGAGCTGACTAACCAAGGAGGTCAAAGCGCCGCTGAAGCTGGTTAAGACAAAAAAATATGAAGAAAACTTGGTCGTGCACTTAATGTGCTCACAGACCAAGGCGGTCAAAGGGTCCCTTGAGCAGGCTAAGACTTAAAAATCATGGAAACTTTATCGTGCTCTTAATGAGCTAACTAACTAAGGCGGTCAAGGTGCGCCCTGAGTTGGCTAAGACCTAGAAATACGAAGAAAACTTGGTAGTGCCCTTAATGAGCTAACTAACTAGGGCAGTCAAAGTACTCCTTGACCTGGCTAAGACCTAAAAATATTAAGAAAACTTGGTTGTGCCCTTAATGAGCTGACTAACCAAGGAGGTAAAAGCACCTCTTAAGCCGGTTAAGACCAAAAAATATGAAGAAAACTTGGTCCTGCTCTTAATGAGCTCACAACCTAAGGCGGTCAAAGTGCTCCTTGAGTAGGTTAAGACCTAGAAATGAAGGAAACTTGGTCATACCCTTAATGAGCTGACTAACTAAGGCAGTTAAAGCACCCTTTGAGCTGGTTAAGACCTGGAAATTGGAAGAAAACTTGGTCGTACCCTTAATGAGCACACTAACCAAAGCGGTCGAAGCGCCCCTTGAGCTGGCTAAGACTTAGAAATAAAAAGAAAACTTCGTCTGCCCTTAATGAGTTGACTAACTAATGCGGTCAAAGTGCCCCTTGAGCTTGCTAAGTCCTAAAAATATGTAGAAAACTTGGTCATGCCCTTAACTAGCTAACTAACCAAGGCTGTCAAAGCGCCTATTGAGCTGGCAAAGACATAAAAATATGAAGAAAACTTAGTCGTGCCCTTAATGAACTGACTAACCATGGCGGTCAAAGCACCCCTTAAGCTGGCTATGACAAAAAAATATTGAAAAATTGGTCATACCCTTAATGAGCTGACTAACCAAGGCGGTCAAAGCGCCCCTTAAGCTGGCTAAGACCTAAAA
This sequence comes from Lumnitzera racemosa, assembly GCA_024138005.1. Classification (NCBI taxonomy): domain Eukaryota; kingdom Viridiplantae; phylum Streptophyta; class Magnoliopsida; order Myrtales; family Combretaceae; genus Lumnitzera; species Lumnitzera racemosa. The sequence continues at coordinate 58,391,398 of JAMXBC010000012.1, forward strand.
ATGATGGAAACTTGGTTGTGCTCTTAATGAGCTCACAAACCAAGCAGGTCCAAGTGCCCCTTCAACTGGCTAAGGCCTAAGAAATCAAGGAAATGTGGTTGTGCCTTAAATGAGCTGACTAACCAAGGTGGTCAAAGCGCCCCTTGAGCTAGCTAACGCTTAAAAATGAAGGAAACGTAGTCGTGCCTTAAATGAGCTGACTAACCAAAGCGGTCAAAGCACCCCTTGAGCTGTCTAAGACTTAGAAATATGAAGAAAACTTGGTCGTGCCCTTAATAAGCTGACTAACAAAGGTGGTCAAAGCGCCACTTAAGCTTGATAAGACCTAAAAATACGTAGAAAACTTGGTTGTGCCCTTAATTGGCTGACTAACAAAGGCAGTCAAAGTGCGCCCAGTGTTGGCTAAGACCTAAAAAAGTGGTAAAATTGGTCGTACCCTTAATAAGCAAACTAACCAAGCCAGTCAAAACGGCCCTTGAGCTGGCTAAGGCCTAAAAATGAAGGAAACGTGGTGGTGTCCTAAATAAGTTGACTAACCAAAGCGGTCAAAGCGCCCCTTGAGCTGGCTAAGACTTAGAAATATGAAGAAAACTTAGTCGTGCCCCTAATAAGATGACTAACCAAGGAGGTCAAAGCGCCCCTTGAGCTTGATAAGTCCTAAAAATATGTAGAAAAGGTGGTTTTGCCGTTAATGAGCTGGTTAACTAAGGCGGTCCATGCGCCCATTGCGCTGGCTAAGACCTAAAAATAAAGGAAACTTGGTCGTACCTATAATGAGCTGACTAACAAAGCTAGTCAAAGTACCCCTTGAGCTGGCTAAGACAAAAAAATATGACGAAAACTTGGTTGTGCCTTAATGAGCCGAATAACCAAGGCAATCAAAGCGACCCTTGAGCTATCTAAGAAATAAAAATATCGAAAACTTGGTCGTGCCCTTAATGAGTTGAGTAACCAAGGGGGTCAAACCGCCGCCTAAGCTGGCCAAGAGTTAAAAATATGAAGAAAACTTGGTCATGCCCCTAATTAGTTGACTAACCAAGGCAGTCAAAACACACCTTAAGTTGGCTAAGGCCTAAAAATATGAAAAAACATGGTTATGCCTTTAATGAGCTGACTAACCAGGGAGGTCAAAGCGCCGCTTAAGCTGGCTAAGACAAAAAAATATGAAAAAAACTTGGTCGTGCTCTTAATGAGCTCACAAACCAAGGAGGTCAAAGTGCCCCTTGAGTAGGCTAAGACTTAAAAATGATGGAAACTTGGTTGTGCCCTTAATGAGCTGACTAACTTAGGCGGCCAAGGCACGCCTTGAGTTGGCTAAGACCTAGAAATATGAAAAAAACTTGGTAGTGCCCTTAATGAGCTGACTAACCAGGGCGGTCAATGCGCCCCTTAAGCTGGCTAAGACAAAAAATATGAAGAAACCTTGCTCATAGTATCAATGAGCTCATAAACCAAGGCGGTCAAAGTGCCCCATGAGCCGGCTAAGACCTAAAAATGAAGGAAACTTGGTCGTGCCCTTAATGAGCTGACTAACCAAGGCGGTCAAAGCACCACTTGAGTTGGCTAAGACCTCGAAATATGAAGAAAACTAGGTCTTACCATTAATGAGCTGGCTAACTAAGGCGGTCAAGGGGCCTATTGAGCTGGCTAAGACCTAAAAAGAAAGGAAACTTAGTCGTGCCCTTAATGAGTTGATTAACTAGGGCAGTCAAAGCGCCCCTTAAGCTGGCTTAGACTGGAAAATATGAAATGAACTTGGTCGTACCCTTAATCAGCTGAGTAACCAAGGTGGTCAAAGCGCCCCTTTAGCTAGCTTAGACCTAAAAATGAAGGAAACTTGGTTGTGCCCTTAATGAGCTTACTAACCAAAGCGGTCGAAGCACCCCTTGAGCTAGCTAAGACCGAGAAATATAAAGAAAAATTGGCCGTGCCCTTAATGAGCTGACTAACCAATGTGGTCAAAGCGCCCCTTGAGCTTGCTAAGAACTAAAAATTTGTAGAAAACTTAGTCGTTCCCTTAATTAGCTGACTAACTAAGGTGGTCAAAGCGCCCCTTGAGCTGGCTAAGACATAAAATTATGAAGAAAACATAGTCATGCCCTTAATGAGCTAACTAACCAAGTTAGTCAAAGCGCCCCTTGATCTGGCAATGACCTAAAAATATGAAGAAAACTTGGCCGTAGCTATAATGAGCCATGTCGGTCCAAGCACCCATTGAATTGGCTAAGACCTAAAAATGATGAAAACAAGGTCGTACCATTAATGGGCTGACTAACCAAGGCGGTCAAAGAGCCCCTTGACCTGGCTAAGCTTGAAAATATGAAGAAAACTTGGTCGTGCCCTCAATGAGTTGACAAACCAAGGCGGTTAAAGTGCCCCTTGAGATTGTTAAGACCTAAAAATATGTAGAAAACTTGGTCGTACACTTAATTAGCTGATTAACCAAGGCGGTTAAAGCGCCCCATGAGCTGACTAAGACCTAAAAATATGAAGACAACATAGTTGTGCCCTTAATGAGTTGACTAACCAAGCTAGTTAAATCGCCCCTTGATCTGGCAATGACCTAAAAATATGAAGAAAACTTAGCTGCGGCCATAATGATCTGGTTAACCAAGTTGGTCCAAGCGCTCATTGAGTTCGCTAAGTCCTAAAAATTAAGAAAACTAGGTCGTGCCATTAATCGACTGATTAACGAAGGCGGTCAAAGCGGCCCTTGAGCTGGCTAAGCTTAAAAATATGAAGAAAACTTGGTCGTGCCCTTAATGAGCTAACAAACTTAGGCAGTTAAAGGGCCCCTTAAGTTGGTTAAGACCCAAAAAATGAAGAAAACCTGGTCGTACGCTTAATGTGGTGACTAACAAAGGCAATCAAAGCACCCCTTGAGCTTGCTAAGACCTAAAAAGGAAGTAAACTTGGTCGTGCCCTTAATGTGCTAAGTAACCTAATTGCTCAACGCGCCCCTTGAGCTACCAAAGACAAAAAAATATGAAAAAGACATGGCCGTGCCCTTAATGAGCTGGCAAACTAAGGCGGTCAACGCGCTCATTGCGCTGGCTAAGACCTAAAAATGAAGGAAACTTGGTCGTGCCTATAATGAGCTGACTAACCAAGCCAGTCAAAGTACCCCTTGAGCCAGCTAAGACATAAAAATATGAGGAAAACTTGGTCGTACCTTTAATGAGCTAAATAACCAAGGCAATGAAAGCGACCCTTGAGCTATCTAAGAAATAAAAATATGGAAAACTTAGTCGTGCCCTTAATGAGCTGGCTAACCAAGGGGTTCAAAGCTTTCCTTGAGCTGGCCAAGTCCTAAAAATATGAAAAAAACTTGGTCGTGCCCTTAATGAGCTGACTGACCAAGGCGGTCAAAACGCCCCTTGAGCTAGCTAAGACCTAAAAATATGAAGAAAACTTAGTTGTGCCTTAAGCTGACTAACCAAGGAGGTCAAAGCGTCGCTTAAGCTGGTTAACACAAAAAAATATGAAGAAAACTTGGTCGTGCTCTTAATGAGCTCACAACCCAAGGCGGTCAAAGCGCCCCTTGAGCAGGCTAAGACCTAAAAATGAAGGAAACTTGGCCGTGCCCTTAATGAGCTTACTAACCAAGGCGGTCAAAGTACCCTTTAAGCTGGCTAGGACCTCGAAATATGAAGAAAACTTGGTCGTACCATTAATGAGCTGGCTAACTAAGGCGGTCAAGGCGCCTATTGAGCTCGCTAAGACCTAAAAATAAAGGAAACTTAGTCGTACGCTTAATGAGCTGACTAACTAAGGCGGTCAAAGCACCCCTTAAGCTGGCTTAGACCGGAAAATATGAAATGAACTTGGTCATGCCCTTAATCAGCTGACTAACCAAGGTGGTCAAAGCGTCCCTTTAGTTGGCTAAGACCTAAAAATGAAGGAAACTTGGTTGTGCCCTCAATGAGCTTACTAACCAAAGTGGTCGAAGCGCCCCTTGAGTTGGCCAAGATTGAGAAGTATGAAGAAAACTTGGACATGCTCTTAATGTGCTGACTAACCAATGCGGTCAAAGCGCCCCTTGAGCTTGCTAAGAACTAAAAATTTGTAGAAAACTTGGTCGTACCCTTAATTAGTTGACTAACAAAGGCGGTCCAAGCGCCCCTTGAGCTGGCTAAGACATAAAAATATAAAGAAAACGTAGTTGTACCCTTAATGAGCTGACTAACCAAGCTAGTCAAAGCGCCCCTTGATCTGGCAATGACCTAAAAATATGAAGAAAACTTGGTCGTAGCCATAATGAGCCATGTCAGTCCAAGCACCCATTGAGTTGGCTAAGACTTAAAAATGATGAAAACAAGGTCGTACCGTTAATGGGCTGACTAACCAAGGCGGTCAAAGTGCCCCTTGACCTGGCTAAGCCTGAAAATATGAACAAAACTTGGTCGTGCCCTCAATGAGTTGACAAACCAAGGCGGTTAAAGCGCCCCTTAAGCTGGTTAACACCAAAAAAATGAAGAAAACCTGGTCGTGCACTTAATGTGGTGACTAACCAAGGCGGTGACTTAAAAAGGAAGTAAACTTGGTCGTGCCCTTAATGTACTAACTAACCTAATCACTCAACGCGCCCCTTGAGCTAGCGAAGACAAAAAAATATGAAGAAAACTTAGCCGTGCCCTTAATGAGCTAGCAAACTAAGGCGGTCAACGCGCTCATTACATTGGCTAAGACCTAAAAATGAAGGAAACTCGGTCGTGCTTATAATGAGTTGACTAACCAAGCTAGTCAAAGTACCCCTTGAGCCTGCTAAGACATAAAAATATGACGAAAACTTAGTCGTGCCCTTAATGAGCTGAATAACCAAAGTAATGAAAGCGACCCTTGAGTTATCTAAGAAATAAAAATATGGAAAACTTGGTCATGCCCTTAATGAGCTGGCTAACCAAGGGGGTCAAAGCGTTCCTTAGCTGGCCAAGACCTAAAAATATGAAGAAAACTTGGTCGTGCCCTTAATGAGCTGACTGACAAAGGCGGTCAAAACACTCCTTGAGTTGGCTAAGACCTAAAAATATGAAGAAAACTTGGTCATACCCTTAATGAGCTCACTAACTAAGGCGATCGAAGCGGCCCTTGTGCTGGCTAAGACCTAGAAATAAGAAGAAACCTTGGTTGTACCCATAATGAGCTGACTAACCAATGCGGTGAAAGTGCCCCTTGAGCTTGTTTAAAGCTAAAAATATGTGGAAAACTTAGTTGTGCCCTCAATTAGCTGACTAACCAAGGCGGTCAAAGAGGCTATTGAGCTAGCTAAGACATAAAAATATGAAGAAAACTTAGTCGTACCCTTAATGAGCTCACTAACCAAGGCGGTCATAGCGCCCCTTAAGCTGGCTAAGACATAAAAATATTGGAAACTTGGTCATACCCTTAATGAGCTGACTAACCAAGGTGGTCAAAGCGCCCCTTGAGCTAGCTAAGACCTAAAACTGAAGGAAACTTGGTCATACTCTTAATGAGCTCACAAACCAAGGTGGTCAAAGTGCCGCTTGAATTGGTTAAGGCCTAAGAAATGAAGGAAACATAGTCGTGCCTTAAATGACCTGACTAACCAAGGCGGTCAAAGCGCCCCTTGAGTTGGCGAAGACCTAAAAATATCGAAAACTTGGTCTTTCCCATAATGAGTTGACTAACCGTAGCGGTAAAAGTACCCCTTAAGCTGGCTAAGACGTAAAAATGAAGGAAACTTGGTCGTGCACTTAATGAGCTGACTAACCAAGGTAGTCAAAGCGCCCCTTGAGTTGTTTAAGACCAACAAATATGAAGAGAATTTGGTCGTGCACTTAATGAGCTAACTAACCAAGTCGGTCAATACGCCCCTTGAGCTAGCTAAGACCTAAAAATTTGAAGAAAATTTAGCCGTGTCCTTAATGAGTTGACTAACCAAGGCAGTCAAAGAGCCCCATAAGTGGCTAAGACCTAAAAATATTGGAAACTTGGTCGTAACCTTAATGAGATGTCTAGCCAAGGCAGTCAAAGCATCCTTTCAGCTGGCTAAGACAAAACGATATGCGGAAAACTATGTCTTCCCCTTAATGAGCTGACTAACCAAGGTGGTCAAAACGCCTCATGAACTGGCTAAGACCTAAAAATGAAGGAAACTAGGGCATGATCTTAATGAGCTGACTAACCAACATAGTTAAAGCGCCCCTTGAGCTGTCTAAGACCAACAAATAAGAAGAAAATTTGGTCGTGCACTTAATGAGCTAACTAACCAAGTCGGTCAATGCGCCCCTTGAGCTGGCTAAGACCTAAAAATGAAGGAAACTTGCTCGTACCCCCAATGAGCTAACTAACTAAGGCGGTCAAAGCACCCCTTAAGTTGGCTAAGACCTAAAAATGAAGAACACTTGCTCGTGCCCTTAATGAGTTGGCTAACCGAGGTGGTTAAAGCGCCCTTTGAGTTGGCTAAGACCTAAAAATGAAGAACACTTGGTCGTGCCCTTAATGAGCTAACTAACCAATGCGGTCAAAGCGCCCTTGAGTTGGCTAAGACCTAAAAATGTTAGAAACTTAGTAGTGCGCTTAATGCGCTGACTAACCTAGGTGGTGAAAGCGCCCCTTGAGCTGGCTAAGACCAAAAAATGAAGGAAACATAGTCGTGCTCTTAATGAGCTCACTAACCAAGGCGGTAAAAGCGCCCTTTGAGCTGGCTAAGTCTTAAAAATATGAAGGAAACTTGGTCATGCCCTTAGTGAGCTATCTAGCCAATACGGTTAAAGCTCCCCTTAAGCTGGTGAAGACCTAAAAATATCGAAAACTTAGTCTTGCCCACAAAGAGCTGACTAACCGTAGCGGTAAAAGTGGCCCTTAAGCTGGCTAAGATCTAAAAATGAAATAAACTTGTAGGTGTTCATAATGAGCTCACAAACCAAGGCAATCAAAGCGGCCCTTGATCTCGCAAAGACCTAAAAATGAAGGAAACTAGGTCGTACCCATAATAAGCTGACTAACCTAAGCGGTCGAAGCGCCCCTTACGCTGGCTAAGACAAAAAAATATGAAGAAAACTTGGTTGTACCCTTAATGAGCTCACTAACTAAGGCAGTCAAAGCTCCCCTTGAGCTGGCTAAGACCTAAAATTGATGGAAACTTGGTCTTGCAGTTAATGAGCTGACTAACCATTGTGGTCAAAGCGCCCCTTGAGTTGGCTAAGACCTAAAATTGAAGGACTCTTGGTCATGCCTACAATGAGCTAGCTATCTAAGGCAGTTAAAGCACCCCTTGAGTTGGCTAAGACCTAGAAATGAAGGACACTTGGTCATGCCCTTAATGAGTTGGCTAACCAAGGCGGTCAAAGCACCCCTTGAACTAGCTAAGACATAAAAATGAAGAACACTTGGTCGTGCCCTTAATGAACTGACAAACCAACACGATCAAAGCGCCCCTTGTGTTGGCTAAGACCTAAAAATGTCGGAAACTTAGTAGTGCCCTTAATGAGCTGACTAACCTAAGTGGTGAAAGCGCCCCTTCAGCAGGCTAAGACCAAAAAATGAAGGAAACTTAGCCGTGCTCTTAATGAGCTCACAAACCAAGGCTATCAAAGCACCCTTTAAGCTGGCTAAGTCTTAAAAATATGAAGAAAACTTAGTCGTGCCCTTAATGAGTTGTCTAACCAACACGGTCAAAGCTCCCCTTGAGCTGGCGAAAACCTAAAAATATCGAAAACTTGGTCTTGCCCATAATGAGCTAACTAACCGTGGTGGTAAAAGTGCCCCTTAAGCTAGCTAAGACCTAAAAATGAAGTAAACTCGGCCGTGCTCTTAATGAGCACACAATCCAAGGCAGTCAAAGCGGCCCTTTATCTGGCAAAGACCTAAAAATGAAGGAAACTAGGTTGTGTGCATAATAAGCTGACTAACATAGGTGGTCAAAGCGCCCCTTACGCTGGCTATAACCAAAAAATATGAAGAAAACTTGATTGTACCCTTAATGAGCTTACTAACCAAAGCGGTCAAAGCGCCCATTGAGCTGGCTAAGACTTAAAATTGAAGGAAACTTGGTCTTACAGTTAATGAGTTGACTAACCATGGTCGTCAGAGCGCCCCTTGAGCTGGCAAGGACCTAAAAATATCGAAAACTTGGTCTTGCAGTTAATGAGCTGACTAACCATGGCGGTCAAAGTGCATCTTGAGCTGGCCAAGAAATAAAAATATGAAGAAAACTTGGTCTTACTCGTAATGAACTGACTAACCAAGGCTGTTAAAGCGCCCCATGAGCTGGCTAAGACCTAAAAATATAAAGAAAACATGGTCGTATCCTTAATGAGCTGATTAACTAATGTAGTCAGTGTGCCCCTTGAGCTTGCTAAGACCTAAAAATAGGAAGAAAACTTGGTCGTATCCATAATGAGCTGACTAACTACGGTGGTTAAAGCACCCCTAGAGTTGGCTAAGACCCAAAAAAGAAGGAAACTTGGTCATGCTTTTAATGAGCTGACTAACCAAGGTAGTCAAAGCACTCCTTGAACTGTCTAAGACCTAAAAAAGAAGGAAACTTGGTCGTGCCCTTAATGAGCTATCTAACCGAGGCGGTCAAAGCACCCTTAAGCTGGCTAAGACCTAAAAATATTGGAAACTTGGTCGTACCCTTAATGAGCTATCTAGCCAAGGCGATCAAAGCATCCCTTGAGTTGGCTAAGACAAAAAGATATGAACAAAACTTGGTCTTGCCCTTAATGAGCTGACTAACTAAGGTGGTTAAAACGCCCCATGAGCTGGCTAAGACCTAAAAATGAAGGAAACATGCTCGTGCCCCCAATGAGCTAACTAACTAAGGCGGTCAAGGCACCCCTTAAGTTGGCTAAGACCAAAAAATGAAGAACACTTGGTCGTGCCCTTAATGAGCTGACTAACCAACGCGGTCAAAGCGCCCCTTGAGTTGGCTAAGGCCTAAAAATGTTGGAAACTTAGTCGTGCCCTTAATGAGCTGACTAACCTAGGCGGTAAAAGCGCCCCTTGAGCTGGCTAAGACCAAAAAATGAAGGAAACATAGTCGTGCTCTTAATGAGCTCACTAACCAAGGCGGTCAAAGCACCCTTTGAGCTGGCTAAGTCCTAAAAATATGAAGGAAACTTGGTCATGCCCTTAATGAGCTATCTAACCAATACGGTTAAAGCTCTCCTTGAGCTGGCGAAGACCTAAAAATATCGAAAACTTGGTCTTGCCCACAAGGAGTTGACTAACCGTGGCGGTAAAAGTGGCCCTTAAGCTAGCTAAGAACTAAAAATGAAGTAAACTTGTATGTGTTCATAATGAGCTCACAAACCAAGGCAGTCAAAGCGGCCCTTGATCTTGCAAAGACCTAATAATGAAGGAAACTAGGTCGTACCCATAATAAGCTTACTAACCTAGGTGGTCAAAGCGCCCCTTACGCTGGCTAAGACCAAAAAATATGAAGAAAACTTAGTCGTACCCTTAATGAGCTCACTAACTAAGGCAGTCAAAGCGCCCCTTGAGCTGGCTAAGACCTAAAATTGATGGAAACTTGGTCTTGCAGTTAATGAGCCGACTAACCATTGTGGTCAAAGCGCCCCTTGAGTTGGCTAAGACCTAAAATTGAAGGAATCTTGGTCATGCCTACAATGAGCTAACTATCTAAGGCTGTCAAAGCACCCCTTGAGTTGGCTAAGACCTAGAAATGAAGGACACTTAGTCGTGCCCTTAATAAGTTGGCTAACTAAGGCGGTCAAAGCGCCCCTTGAGCTAGCTAAGACATAAAAATGAAGAGCACTTGGTCGTGCCCTTAATGAACTGACAAACCAACACGGTCAAAGCGCCCCTTGAGTTGGCTAAGACCTAAAAATGTCGGAAGCTTAGTAGTGCCCTTAATGAGCTGACAAACCTAGGTGGTAAAAGCGCCCCTTCAGCAGGCTAAGATAAAAAAATGATGGAAACTTAGCCGTGCTCTTAATGAGCTCACTAACCAAGGCTGTCAAAGTGCCCTTTAAGCTGGCTATGTCTTAAAAATATGAAGAAAACTTAGCCGTACCCTTAATGAGCTGTCTAACCAACACGGTCAAAGCTCCCCTTGAGCTGGCGAAGACCTAAAAATATCGAAAACTTGGTCTTGCCCATAATGAGCTAACTATCCGTGGTGGTAAAAGTTCCCCTTAAGGTGGCTAAGACCTAAAAATGAAGTAAACTTGGTCGTGCTCTTAATGAACTCACAATCCAAGGTGGTCAAAGTGGCCCTTGATCTGGCAAAGACCTAAAAATGAAGGAAACTTGGTCGTGTGCATAATAAGCTGACTAACATAGGTGGTCAAAGTACCCCTTACGCTGCCTAAGACCAAAAAATATGAAGAAAACCTGGTCGTGCCCTTAATGAGCTTACAAACCAAGCAGGTCAAAGCTCCCCTTGAGCTGGCTAAGACCTAAAATTGAAGGAAACTTGGTCTTGCAGTTAATGAGCTGACTAACCATGGTCGTCAGAGCGCCCCTTGAGCTGGCGAAGTCCTAAAAATATCGAAAACTTGGTCTTGCCCAGAATGAGCTAACTAACCGTGGTGGTAAAAGTGCCCCTTAAGTCGGCTAAGACCTAAAAATGAAGTAAACTTGGTCATGCTCTTAATGAACTCACAATGCAAGGCGGTCAAAGCGGCCCTTGATGTGGCAAAGACCTAAAAATGAAGGAAACTAGGTCGTGTGCATAGTAAGCTGACTAACATAGGTGGTCAAAGCTCCCCTTACGCTGGCTAAGACAAAAAAATATGAAGAAAACTTGGTCCTGCTCTTAATGAGCTTACAAACCAAGGCGGTCAAAGCACCCCTTGAGCTGGCTAAGACCTAAAATTGAAGGAAACTTGGTCTTACAGTTAATGAGTTGACTAACCATGGTGGTCAGAGCGCCCCTTGAGTTGGCTAAGACCTAAAATTGAAGGAATCTTGGTCGTGCCCTAGTGAGCTGACTAACCAAGGCGGTCAAAGAGCATCTTGAGCTGGCCAAGAAATGAAATATGAAGAAAACTTGGTCTTACCCGTAATGAGCTGACTAACCAAGGCTGTTAAAGTGCCCCGTGAGCTGGCTAAGACCTAAAAATATAAAGAAAACATAGTCGTATCCTTAATGAGTTGATTAACCCTGCCAGTTACTGCGGCCCTTGAGCTTGCTAAGATTTAAAAATAGGAAGAAAACTTGGTCGTATCCGTAATGAGCTGACTAACTACGGTAGTTAAAGCACCCCTAAAGCTAGTTAGACCCAAAAAAGAAGGAAAGTTGGTCGTGCCCTTAATGAGCTGACTAACCAAGGTAGTCAAAGCGCCCCTTGAGCTGTCTAAGATCTAAAAAAAAAGGAAACTTAGCCGTGGCCCTAATGAGCTGACTAACCGAGGCGGTCAAAGCACCCCTTAAGGTGGCTAAGACCTAAAAATATTAGAAACTTGGTCGTGCCCTTAATGAGCTATCTAGCCAAGGCGATCAAAGCATCCCTTGAGCTGGCTAAGACAAAAAGATATGAAGAAAACTTGGTCTTGCCCTTAATGAGCTGATTAACCAAGGTGGTTAAAACGCCCTATGAGCTGGCTAAGACCTAAAAATAAAGGAAACTTGGTCATGCACTTAATGAGCTGACTAACCAAGGTAGTCAAAGCTCCCCTTGAGCTGTCTAAGACCAACAAATATGTAGAAAATTTTGTCATGCACTTAATGGGATGACAAACCAAGCCGGTCAATGTGCCCCATGAGCTGGCTAAGACCTAAAAATGAAGGAAACTTAGTCCTGCCCCCAATGAGCTAACTAACTAAGGCGGTCAAAGTACCTCTTGAATTGGCTAAGACCTAAAAATGAAGGACACTTGGTCATACCCTTAATGAGTTGGCTATCCAAGGCGGTCAAAGCACCCCTTGAGCTAGCTAAGAGATAAAAATGAAGAACACTTGGTCGTGCCTTTAATGAGCTGACTAACCAACGCAGTCAAAGTGCCCCTTGAGCTGGCTAAGACCTAAAAATGTCGAAAACTTAGTTGTGCCCTTAATGAGCTAACAAACCTTGGAGGTAAAAGCGCCCCTTCAGTTGGCTAAGACCAAAAATTGACGGAAACTTAGTCGTGCTCTTAATGAGCTCATTAACTAAGCTAGTCAAAGCACCCTTTGAGCTGGCTAAGTCCTAAAAATATGAAGAAAACTTGGTTGTACCCTTAATGAGCTGACTAACCGAGGCGGTCAAGGCGCCTCTTAAGCTGGCCGAGACCTAAAAATAATGGAAACTTGGTCGTGCCCTTATTGAGTTGTCTAGCCAAGGCAATCAAAGAATCCCTTGAGCTGGCTAAGACAAAAAGATATGAAGAAAACTTAGTCTTGCCCTTAATGAGCTGACTATCCAAGGCGGTCAAAGCGCCCTATGAGTTGGCTAAGACCTAAAAATGAAGGAAACTTGGTCGTGCACTTAATGAGCTGACTAACCAACGTAGTCAAAGCGCCCCTTGAGCTGTCTAAGACCACAAATATGAAGGAAACTTGGTCATGCCCATAATGAGCTTACTAACTAAGGTGGTCAAAGCACCCCTTAAGCTAGCTAAGACGTAAAAATGAAGGAAACTTGGTCGTGCCCTTAATGAGTTGACAAACCAAGGTGGTTAATGCGCCCCTTGAGCTGGCTAAGACTTAAAAATGAAGGAAACTTGGCCGTACCCTCAATGAGCTGACTAACCAAGAAGGTCAAAGTGCCCCTTAAGTTGGCTAAGACCTAAAAATATGAAGAAAACTTGGTAGTGCCTTAATGAGCTGACTAACCAAGGCGGTCAAAGCCCCCCTTAAGTTGGCTAAGACCTAAAAATATTGGAAACTTAGTCGTGCCCTTAATGAGCTAATTAACCAAGCAAGACAAAGCATCCCTTGAGCTGGCTAAGATAAAAAAATATTAAGAAAACTTGGTCTTGCCATTAATGAGCTAACTAACCAAGGCGGTCAAAACGCCCCATAAGTTGGCTGAGACCTAAAACTGAAGGAAACTTGGTCATGCCCTTAATGAGTTGACAAACCAAGGCAGTTAATGCACCCCTTGAGCTGGCTAAGAACTAAAAATGAAGGAAACTTGATCGTGCCCTCAATGAGCTCACTAACTAAGGTAGTCAAAGCGCCCCTTGAGCTAGCTAAGACCTAAAAATGAAGGAAACTTGGTCGTACCCTTAATGAGTTGACAAACCAAGGCAGTTAAATCGCCCCTTGAGTTGCCTAGGACATAAAAATATGAAGAAAACTTTGTCGTGCCCTTAATGAGCTGACTAGCCAAGGCGGTCAAAGTGCCTTTTGAGTTGGCTAAGACTTAAAAATACAAAGAAAACTTGGTCGTGCCCTTAATGAGCTAACAAACCAAGGTGGTCAAAGTGCCCCTCGAGCTGGCTATGACCTCAAAAAGAAGGAAACTTGGTCGTGCCCTTAATGAGCTGACTAACCAAGGTAGTCAAGTGCCCCTCCACCTGGGTAAGGCCTAAAAATGAATGAAACGTGGTCGTGCCCTTAATGATCTGACTAACCAAGGCAGTCATAGTGTCCCTTGAGCTGGCTGAGACCTAAAAATGAAGGAAACTTGCTCGTGCCCAAAATAATCTAACTAACTAAGGAGGTCAAAGAGCCCCTTGAGCTGGCTAAGACCTAAAAATGAAGGAAACTTGGTAATGCCCTTAATGAGCTGACTAACCAAGAGGGTCAGTGTACCCTTAGAGTTGGCTAAGACCAAAAAAAAAAAGGAAACTTGGTTGTGCCCTCAATGAGCTGACTAACCAAGGTAGTCAAAGCACCCCTTGAGCTATCTAAGAACTAAAAATGAAGGAAACTTGGCCGTACCCTTAATGAGTTAACTAACCGAGGCAGTCAAAGCACCCCTTAAGCTGGCTAAGACCTAAAATATTAGAAACTTGGTCGTGCCCTTAATGAGCTGTCTAGCTAAGCGGTCAAAGCATCCCTTAAGCTGGCTAAGACAAAAAGATATGAAGAAAACTTGGTTTTGCCCTTAATGAGCTGACTAACTACGATGGTCAAAACGCCCTATGAGATGGCTAAGACCAAAAAATGAATGAAACCAGGTCATGCCCATTGTAACCTGAACAACCTAGGTGGTCAAAGCACCCCCTAAGCTGGCTAAGACAAAAAAATATGAAGAAAACTTGGTCGTGCCCTTAATGAGCTCACCAACCAAGGCGGTCAAAGTGCCCCTTGAGCTGGCTAAGACCTAAAATTGAAGGAAACTTGGTCTTGCAGTTAATGAGCTGACTAACCATAGTAGTCAAAGCGCCCCTTAAGTTGGCTAAGACCTAAAATTGAAGGAATCTTGGTCGTGCCCTAGTGAGCTGAATAACCAAGGCGGTCAAAGCGCCTCTTGAGCTGGCTAAGAAATAAAAAAATGCAGAAAACTTGGTCTGGCCCTTAATGAGCAGACTAACCAAGGCCGTCAAAGCGCCCCTTGAGCTGGCTAAGACCTAGAAATATAAAGAAAATATGGTCGTATCCTTAATGAGCGGATTAACCAAGGTGGTTAGTGCGCTACTTGAGCTTGCTAAGACCCAAAAATATGAAGAAAACTTAGTCATATCCTTAATGAGCTGACTAACCAAGGCGGTCAAAGCGCCCCTTTAGCTGGCTAAGACCCAAAAAAGAAGGAAACTTAGTCATGCCCTTAATGAGCTGACTAACCAAGGTAGTCAAAGTACCCCTTGAGCTGTCTAAGACCAAAAAATATGAAGAAAATTTGGTTGTACCATTAATGAGCTAACTAACCAAGTCGGTCAATGCGCCCCCTGAGTTGGCTAAGACCTAAAAATATGAAGAAAACTTGGTTGTACCCTTAATGTGCTGACTAACCGAGGCGGTCAAAGCGCCCCTTAAGCTTGCTAAGACCTAAAAATATTGGAAACTTGGTCGTGCCCTTATTGAGCTATCTAGCTAAGGCGGTCGAAGCATCCCTCGAGCTGGCTAAGACAAAAAGATATGATGAAAACTTGGTCTTGCCCTTAACCAGCTGACTAAGAAAAGCGGTCCAAACGCCCCATGAGTTGGCTAAGACCTAAAAAAAATGAAAACTTGGTCGTGCACTTAGTGAGCTGACTAACCAACGTAGTCAAAGCGCCCCTTGAGCTGTCTAAGACCAACAAATATGAAGGAAACTTGACCGTGCCCTTAATGAGCTCACTAACTAAGGTGGTCAAAGCACCCCTTGAGCTAGCTAAGACCTAAAAATGAAGGAAACTTGGTCGTGTCCTTAATGAGTTGACAAACCAAGGCAGTCAATGAGCCCCTTGAGCTGGCTAAGATCTAAAAATGAAGGAAACTTGGTCGTACCCTCAATGAGCTGACTAACTAAGAAGGTCAAAGTGCCCCTTATGTTGGCTTAGACATAAAAATATGAAGAAAACTTGGCAGTGCCCTTAATGACCTGACTAACCAACGCGGTCAAAGTGCCCTTAAGTTGGCTAAGACCTAAAAATATTTGAAACTTGGTCATGCACTTAATGAAATAATTAACGATAGAAGACAAAGCATCCCTTGAGCTGGCTAAGATAAAAAAATATGAAGAAAACTTGGTCTTGCTATTAATGAGTTAACTAACCAAGGCGGTCAAAACACCCCATGAGTTGGCTGAGACCTAAAAATGAAGGAAACTTGGTCGTGCCTTTAATGAGCTGACTAACCAGGGTGGTGAAAGCACCCCTTCAGTTGCCTAAAACCAAAAAACATGAAGTATACTTAGTCATGCACTTAATGAGCTCACTTACTAAGGTGGTCAAAGCGCCCCTTGAGCTAGCTAAGACCTAAAAATGAAGGAAACTTAGTCGTGCCCCTAATGAGTTGACAAACCAAGGCGGTCAATCGCCTCTTGAGTTGGCTAGGACATAAAAATATGAACAAAACTTTGTTGTGCCCTTAATGAGCTGACTAACCAAGGCGGTCAAAGTGCCCCTTGAGCTGGCTAAGACTTAAAAATATGAAGAAAACTTGGTCGTGCCCTTAATGAGCTGACAAACCAAGGCGGTCAAAGCGCCCCTCTAGCTTGCTATGACCTCAAAAAGAAGGAAACTTGGTCGTGCCCTTAATGAGCTGACTAACCAAGGCAGTCAAAGCGCCCCTCGAGCTGGGTAAGACCTAAAAATGAACGAAACGTGGTCGTGCCCTTAATGATCTGACTAACCAAGGCAGTCAAAGTGCCCTTTAAGCTGGCTGAGACCTAAAAATGAAGGAAACTTGCTCGTGCCCATAATAATCTAACTAACTAAAGAGGTCAAAGAGCCCCTTGAGCTGGTTGAGACCTAAAAATGAAGGAAACTTGGTTGCGCCCTTAATGAGCTGACTAACCAAGGCGGTCAAAACGCCCCTTGAGCTGGCTAAGACCTAAAAATGAAGGAAACTTGGTCGTACCCTTAGTGAGCTAACTAGAAAAGGCGGTCAAAACGCCCCTTAAGCTGGCTAAGACGTAAAAATGAAGGAAACTTGGTCTTTCCCTTAATGAGTAGACTAACGTTGGCGGTCTGTGCGCCCCTTCAGCTGGCTAAGACAAAAAAAAAATAAAGGAAACTTGGTCGTGCCCTTAATGAGCTCGCTAACCAAGGCGGTCAAAGCGCCCCTTGAGCTGGCTAAGACCTAAAACTGAAGGAAACTTGGTTGTCCCTTTGTTGAGCTGACAAACCAAGGTGGTTAAATCGCCCCTTGAGTTGGCCAGGACCTAAAATGATGAAGAAAACTTGGTCGTGCCCTTAATAAGCTGACTAAACAAGGCGGTCAAAGTGCCCCTTGAGTTGGCTAAGACCTAAAAATATGAAGAAAACTTGGTTGTGCCCTTAATGAGCTGACAAACGATGGTGGTCAAAGCGCCCCTTGAGTTGGCTATGACCTAAAAAAGAAGGAAACTTTGTCGTACCCTAAATGAGCTAAGTAACCAAGGCTGTCAAAGCGCCCCTCGAGTTGGCTAAGATCTAAAAATGAAGAAAACTTGGTCGTGCCCTTAATGATATGAATAACCAAGCCAGTCAAAGCGCCCCTTGAGCTGTCTAAGACCTAAAAATGAAGGAAACTTGGTTGTGCCCTTAATGAGATGACTAACCTAGGCGGTCAAAGAGCCCCTTGAGCTGGCTAAGACCTAAAAATCAGAAGAAAACTTAGTCTTGCCCTTGATGAGCTGACTAACCAAGGCGGTCAAAACATCCCTTGAGCTGGCAAGGACATAAAAATATGAAGAAAACTTGGTCATGCCTTTCATGAGCTGACTAATCGAGGCAGTCAAAGTGCCCCTTAAGCTGACTAAGACAAAAAATATTGGAAACTTGGTCATGCCCTTATTGAGCTGACTAGCCAAAGCGGTCAGAGCATCCCTTGAGCTGGCTAAGACATAAAAATATGAAGAAAACTTGGTCTTTCTCTTAATGAGCGGACTAAACAAGGCAGTCAAAACGCCCCTTAAGCTGGCTAAAATCTAAAAATAAAGGAAACTTGGTCGTGCCCTTAATGAGCTGACTAACTATGTCGGTCAAAGCATCCGTTGAGTTGGCTAAGACATAAAAATATAAAGAAGACTTAGTCTTACCCTTAATGAGTTGGCTAACCAGCGTGGTCAAAAGGTCCCTTGAGCTGGCTAGGACCTAAAAGTATGTAGAAAACTTAGTTATGCCCTTAATGAGCTGATTAGAAAAGGTGGTCAAAATGCCCCTTAAGCTGGCTAAGACGTAAAAATGAAGGAAACTTAGTTGTGCCCTTAATGAGTTGACTAACCAAGGTGGTCTAAGTGCCCCTTCATCTGGCTAAGACCTAAAAATATGAAGAAAACTTGTTCGTGCCCTTAAAGAGTTGACTAACCAAGTTGGTCAAAGCGCCGGTTGAGTTGGATAAGACCTAAAAATGAAGGAAAGTTCTTCATGCCATTAAGCTGATTCACCAAGGCGGTCAAAGTGCCCCTTGAGCTAGCTAAGACCTAAAAATGAATGAAACTTGGTCGTGAACTTAATGAGCTGACTAACCAATGTGGTCAAAACGCCACTTGAGCTGGCAAAGGCCTAAAAATGTAGGAAACTTAGTCATGCCCATAATGAGCTAACTAACCAAGGCAATCAAAGCGCCCCTTGAGCTGGCTAAGACCTAAAAATGAAGGAAACTTGGTCGTGCCCATAATGAGATGACTAACTAAGGCGGTCAAAGTGCCCCTTGAGCTGGCTAAGACCTAATAATCGGAACAAAACTTAATCTTGCCCTTAATGAGCTGACTAACCAAGGCGGTCAAAGTACCCCTTGAGCTGGCTAAGACAAAAAAATATTGGAAACTTGGCCATGCCCGACTAGCCAAGGTGGTCAGAGCATCCCTTGAGCTGGCTAAAACATAAAAAGATGAAGAAAACTTGGTCTTGCCCCTAATGAGTTGTCTAATGAAGGCGATCAAAACACCTATGGAGCTGGCTAAGACATAAAAAAGAAGGAAACTTAGACGTGCCCTTAATGAGCTGACTAATCTAGGTGGTCAAAGCGCCCCATAAGCTGGCTAAGACCTAAAAATATTGGAAACTTGGACGTGCTCTTAATGAGCTGACTAACAAAGGTAGTCAAAATGCCCCTTGAGTTGTCTAAGACTTAAAAATATGAAGAAAACCTGGTCATGCCCTTAATGAGCTGACTAACCAAGTGGGTCAATGCGCCCCTCGAGCTGGGTAGGACCTAAAAATGAAGGAAACTTGGTCGTGCTGTTAATGAGTTGACTAACCAAGGCGGTAAAAGCACCCTATGAGCTGGCTAAGTCCTAAAAGTAAGAAGAAAACTTGGTTGTACCCTTAATGATCAGACTAACCAAGGCGGTCAAAGCGCCCCTTAAGTTGGCTATGTCCAAAAAATATTGGAAACTTGGTCGTACCCTTAATGAGCAGACAAACCATGGTGGTCAAAGCATCCCTTGAGATAGCTTAGACATAAAAATATAAAGAAGACCTGGTCTTGCCCTTATTGAGCAGACTAACCTAGGTGGTCAAAACGCCCCATGAGTTGGCTAAGACCTAAAAATATGAAGAAAACTTAGTCGAGCCCTTCATGAGTTGACTAACCAAGGCGGTCAAAGCATCCCTTGAGCTGGTTAGGACCTAAAACAATGAAGAAAACATGGTCGTGCCCTTAATGAGCTGACTAACCAAGGTGGTCAAAGCGCCCCTTCAGCTAGCTATGACCTGAAAATATTGGAAACTTGGTCGTGCCCTTAATGAGCTAACTAGCCAAGGTGGTCAAAGCATCCCCTGAGCTGGCTAAGACATAAAGATATGAAGAATACTTGGTCTTGCCCTTATTGAGCTGACTAACCAGGGCGATCAAAATGCCCCTTGAGTTGGCTCAAACCTAAAAATGAAGGAAACTTGGTTGTGCTCTTAATGAGCCGACTAGCCAAGGTGGTCAAAATGCCCCTTGAGCTGGCTAAGACCTAAAAATGAAGGAAACTTGGTCGTACCCTTAATGAGCTGACTAACCAAGGCGGTCAAGGCGCCCCTTCAACTGGCTAACACCTAAAAAAGAAGGAAACATGGCCGTGCCCTTAATGAGCTAACTAACCAAGGTAGACAAAGCGCCTCTTGAGCTGGCTAAGACCTAAAAATGTGAAGGAAACTTGGTCGTACCTTTAATGAGCTGACTAACCAAGTCGGTCAAAGCGCCACTTAAGTTGGCTAAGACCTATAAATAGGAAGAGAACTTAGTCTCGCCCTTAATGAGTTGACCAACCAAGGCGGTCAAAGCACACCTTGAGCTGGTTAAGACCTAAAAATATGAAGAAAACTTGGTCGTGCCCTTAATGAGCTGACTAACCAAGGCGGTCAAAGCGCCCATTGAGCTGACTAAGACCTATAAATATGAAGAAAACTTAGTCATGCCCTTAATGAGCTAATTAACTAAGGTAGTCAAAGCACCCCTTGAGCTGGCTAAGACCAAAAATTATGAAGAAAACTTGGTCGTACCCTTAATGAGCTGACTAACCATGTCGGTCAAAGCGCCCCTTGAGCTGGCTAAGTCCTAAAAATGAAGGAAACTTGGTCTTGCCCCTAATGAGTTGACTAACTAAGGTGGTGAAAGCACCCCTCGAGCTGGCTAAGACTAAAAAATATGAAGAAAACTTTGTTGTGCCCTTAATGAGCTGGCTGACCAAGGCGGTCAAAATGCCCCTTGAGCTAGCTAAGACCTAAAAGTGAAGGAAACTTGGTCATGCCCTTAATGAGCTGACTAACCAGGGCAGTCAAAGCGCCCCTTGAGCTAGGTAAGACCTAAAAATGAAGGAAACTTAGTCGTGCCCTTAATCAGCTAACTAACTAAGGCGGTCAAAGTGTCCCATGAGCTAGCCAAGAGCAAAAAATATGACAAAAACAAGGTCTTTTCCCTAATGAGCTGACTAACCAAGACGGTCAAAGTGCCCTATGAGCTGGCTAAGACCTAAAAATATGAAGAATACTTGGTCATGCCCTTAATAAGCTGATTAACCAAGGCGGTCAAAGCATCCCTTGAGCTGGCTAAGACATAAAAATATGATGAAGACTTGGTCTTACCCTTAATGAGCTAACTAACCAAGGCAGTCAAAACGCCCCTTCAGTTAGCTAACAACTAAAAATGAAAGAAACTTGGTCATACGCTTAATGAGTCGACTAGAAAAGGTGGTCAAAACGCCCCTTAAGCTGGCTAAGATGTAAAAATGAAGGAAACTTGGTAGTGCCCTTAATGAGCTGACTAACCAAAGTGGTCAAAGTGCCTCTTCAGTTGGCTAAGACCTAAAAAAGAACGAAACTTGGTCGTGCCCCTTAAGGTGGCTAAGCCGTAAAAATATGAAGGAAACTTACTCGTACCCTTAATGAGCTGATTAACCAAGTCGGTCAAAGCGCCCGTTAAGCTGGATAAGACCTAAAAATGAAGGAAACATGGTCGTGCCCTTAATGAGCTAATTAACCAAGGTGGTCAAAGTGCCCCTTAAGCTGGTTAAGACCTCAACATGAAGGAAACATGGTCGTGTACTTAATGAGCTGACTAACCAAGGCGGTCAAAACGCCCCTTGAGTTGGCAAAAACATAAAAATGTGGGAAACTTGGTCATGCCTAAAACGAGCTGACTAACCAAGGCAATCAAAGCGCCCCTTGACCTGGCTAAGACCTAAAAATGAAAGAAACTTGGTCATACCCTTAATGAGATTACTAACCAAGGTGGTCAAAGCTCCCGTTGAGTTGGCTAAGACCTAAAAATCGGAAGAAAACTTAGTCTTGCTCTTAATGAGCTGACTAACCAAGGTTGTGAAAAACCCCTTAAGCTGGCTAGGACCTAAAAATATGAAGAAAACTTGGTCATGCCCTTCATGAGCTGACTAACCGAGGCAGTCAAAGCACCCCTTAAGCTGGCTAAAATCTAAAAATATTGGAAACTTGGTCGTGCCCTTAATGAGTTGACTAGCCAAGGCGGTCAGAGCATCCCTTGAGCTAGCTAAGACATAAAAATATGAAGAAAACTTGGTCTTGCCCTTAATGAGCTGACTAACTAAGGCAGTCAAAACGCCCCTTGAGCTTGCTTAGACCTAAATATGAGGGAAACTTGGTCGTGCCCTTAATGAGCAGACTAACCAAGTTGGTTAAAGCGTCCCTAAAGCTGGCTAAGACTTAAAAATGAAGGAAACTTGGTCGTGCTCTTAACGATCTGACTAGCCAAGGCAGTCAAAGCGCTCCTTGAGTTGGCTATGTCCAAGAAATATGAAGAAAACTTGGCTGCGTCCTCAATGAGCCGACTAACCAAGCGGGTCAACATGCGCCTTGAGCTAGCTAAGACCTAAAAATGAAGGAAACTTGGTCGTGCCCTTAATGAGCTGACTAACCAAAGCGTTTAAAGAGCCCCTTGAGCTGGCTAAGAGCTAACAATATCGGAAACTTGGTCAAGACCTTAATAAGCAGACTAACCATGGCAGTCAATGCGCCCCTTACGCTGGCTAATACCAAAAAATATGAAGAAAACATCGTCTTGCCCTTAATTAGGTCACTAACAAAGGCCATCAATGCGCTCCTTGAGGTAGCTAAGACCTAAAAATGAAGGAAACTTCGTCTTGCTCTTAATGAGCTGACTAACCATGGCGGTCAAAGCGCCCCTTGAGTTGGCTAAGACTTAAAATTGAAGGAAACTTGCTCATGACTTTAATGAGTTGACTAACCAAGGCGGTCAAAAAGCCCCTTAAGCAAGCTAAGATAAAAAAAAAATACGAAGAAAACTTGGTCGTGTTCTTAATAAGCTGACTAACTAAGGAGGTTAGTGCACCGCTTAGGCTTGCTAAGAAGTTAAAATATGAAGAAAACTTGGTCATGCCCTTAAAGAGTTAACTAACCAAGGCGGTCAAAGCACCCCCTCAGTTGGTTAAGACCTAAAAATGAAGGAAACTAGGTCGTGCCCTTAATGAGCTGACTAACCAAGGTAGTTAAAGCGCCCCTTAAGCTGTCTAAGACCTAAAAATGTAAAGAAAACTTGGTCTTGCGCATAATGAGCTGACTGGCCAAGTCGGTCAATGTGCCCCTCGAGCTAGCTAAGGCCTAAAAATGAAGGAAACTTGGTCGTATCCTTAATGAGCTGACAAACCAAGGCGGTCAAAGCGCCCCTTGAGCTGGCTAGGACCTAAAAATATGAAGAAAACTTAGTTGTGCCCTTAATGAGCTGACTAACCAAGGCAGTGAAAGCACTCCTTAAGCTTACTAAGACCCAAAAATATAGGAAGCTTGGTCGTGCCCTTAATGAGCTGACTTGCCAAAGCAGTCAAAGCATCCCTTGAGCTAGCTAAGACATAAAAATATGAAGAAGTCTTGGTCTTGCCCTTAATGAGCTGGCTAACCGAGGCGGTTAAAACGTCCCTTGAGCAGGCTAAGACATAAAAATATGAAGAAGTCTTGGTCTTGCCCTTAATGAGCTAGCTAACCAAGGCGGTCAAAACGTCCCTTGAGCAGGCTAAGACCTAAAAATGAAGAAAACTTAGTCGTACCCTTAATGTGCCGACTAGAAAAGGAGGTCAAAATGCCCCTTAAGGTGGCTAAGACATAAAAATGAAGGAAACTTGGTCGTACCCTTAATGAGCTGACTAACCAAGGCGGTTAATAAGCCCCTTGAGCTTGTTAAGACTGTAAATATGAAGAAAACTTTGTTGTACCCTTAATAAGTTGACTAACCAAGGTGGTCTAAGCGCCCCTTCATCTGGCTAAGACCTAAAAATATGAAGAAAACTTGTTCGTGCCCTTAATGAGTTGACTAACCAAGTTGGTCAAAGCGCCCGTTAAGCTGGATAAGACCTAAAAATGAAGGAAACTTGGTCATGCCCTTAATGAGATGATTAACCAAGGCAGTCAAAATGCCCCTTGAGCTGGCTAAGACCTAAAAATGAAGGAAACTTGGTCATGCACTTAATGAGCTGACTAACCAACGTGGTTAAAACGCACTTTGAGCTGGCAAAGACCTAAAAATGTAGGAAACTTGGTCATGCCCATAATAAGCTGATTAACCAAGGTCATCAAAGTGCCCCTTGAGCTAGCTAAGACCTAAAAATGAAGGAAACATGGTCGTGCCTTTAATGAGATGACTAACCAAGGCGGTCAAAGCGCCTCTTGAGCTGGCTAAGACCTAAAAATCGGAGCAAAACTTATTCTTGCCCATAATGACCTGACTAACATAGGTAGTCAAAGCACCCCTTAAGCTGGCTAGGACCTAAAAATATGAAGAAAACTTAGTCATGCCCTTCATGAGCCGACTAATTGAGGCGGTGAAACCATCCCTTGAGCTGGGTAAGACAAAAAAATATTGGAAAATTGGTCGTGCCCTTAATGAGCTGGCTAAGACTTAGAAAGATGAAGAAAACTTGGTCTTGCCCCTAATGAGCTGACTAACGAAGGCGGTCAAAATGCCCATTGAGTTGGCTAAGACCTAAAAATGAGGGAAACTTAGTCATGTCCTTAATGAGCTGACTAATCTTGGCGGTCAAAGCACCCCATAAGCTGGATAAGACCTAAAAATATTGGAAACTTGGTCGTTCCTTTAATCAGCTGCCTAACCAAGCTAGTTAGAACACCCCTTGAGCTGTCTAAGACCTAAAAATATGTAGAAAACCCGGTCGTGCCCTTAATGAGCTGACTAACCATGTAGGTCAATGCGCCCCTCGAGCTGGCTAGGACATAAAAATGAAGGAAACTTAGACGTGCCGTTAATGAGTTGACTAACCAAGCCGGTCAAAGCACCCCATGAGCTGGCTAAGTCCTAATATTAAGAAGAAAACTTGGTCATACCCTTAATGAGCGTACCAACCAAGGCGGTCAAAGCGCCCCTTAAGCTGGCTAAGTCCTAAAAATATTGGAAACTTGGTCGTACTCTTAATGAGCTGACTAACCATGGCGGTCAAAGCATCCCTTGAGCTAGCTAAAAAAATATGATGAAAACTTGGTCTTACCCTTATTCAGCTGACTAACCAAGGTGGTCAAAACACCCCTAGAGCTGGCTAAGACCTAAATATGAAGGAAACTTGGTCGGGCCCATAATGAACCGACTAGCCAAGGCGGTCAAAACACCCCTTGAGCTGGATAAGACCTAAAAGTGAAGGAAACTTAGTCGTACCCTTAATGAGCTGACTAACCAAGGCGGTCAAAGCGCCCCCTCAATTGGCTAAGACCTTAAAAAGATGGAAACATGATCGTGCCCTTAATGAGCTGACTAACCAAGGTAGAAAAAGCGTCCCTTGAGCTGGCTGAGACCTAAAAATATGAAGGAAACTTGGTCGTGCCCTTAATGAGCAGACTAACTAAGTCGGTCAAAGCACCCCTTGAGCTAGATAAGACCTAAAAATGAAGGAAACTTGATCGTACCCTTAATGAGCTGATTAACTAAGGTGGTCAAAGTACCCCTTGAGCTGGCTAAGACCTAAAAATAAATGAAACTTGGTCATGCACTTAATTAGCTGACTAACTAAGGCGGTCAAAACGCCCCTTGAGCTGGCTAAGACATAAAAATGAAGGAAACTTGGTCATTCCCATAATGAGCCGGCTAACTAGGGCAGTCAAAGCGCCCCTTGAGCTGGCTAAGACCTAAAAATGAAGGAAACTTGCTCGTGCCCTTAATGAGATGACTAACCATGGCGGTCAAAGAGCACCATGAGCTGGTTAAGACCAAAAAATAGGACACAAAACTTAGTCTTGCCCCTAATGAGTTGAATAACCAAGGTGGTCAAAGCACCGCTTGAGCTAGCTAGGACCTAAAAATATGAAGAAAACTTAGTCATGCCTTTCATGAGCTGACTAACCATGGCGGTCAAAGCATCCCTTGAGCTGCCTAGGACCTAAAACTATGAAGAAAACATGGTCGTGCCCTTAATGAGCTGACTAACCAAGGCAGTCAAAGTGCCCCTTCTGCTAGTTAAGACCTGAAAATATTGGAAACTTGGTCGTGCCCTTAATGAGCTAACTAGCCAAGGCGGTCAAAGCATCCCCTGAGCTGGTTAAGACATAAAAATATGTAGAAAACTTTGTCTTGCCCTTAATGAGCTGAATAACCAAGGCGATCAAAACGCCCCTAGAGTTGGCTACGAATTGAAAATGAAGGAAACTTGGTCGTGTCCTTCATGAGCCGAGTAGCCAAGGTGATCAAAATGCCCCTTGAGCTAGCTAAGACCTAAAATTGAAGGAAACTTGGTCGTGCCCTTAATGAGCTGACTAACCAAGGCAGTTAAAGCACCCCTTCAGCTGGCTAAGACCTAACAAAGAAGGAAACCTGGTCGTTCCCTTAATGAGCTGATTAACCATGGTAAACAAAGCGCCACTTAAAATGGCTCACACCTAAAAATATGAAGGAGACTTGGTTGTGCCCTTAATCAGATGACTAACTAAGGAGGTCAAAGCGCCCCTTGAGCTAGCTTAGACCTAAAAATAGGAAGAAAACTTAGTCTTGCTCTTACTGAGTTGACTATCCAAGGCGGTCAAAGCACCCCTTGAGCTGGCAAAGACCTTAAAATATGAAGAAAACTTGGTCGTGGCCTTAATAAGCTGACTAACTAAGGCGGTCAAAGCGCCCATTGAGCTGACTAAGACCTAAAAATATGAAGAAAACTTAGTCATGCCCTTAATGTGCTGACTAACCAAGGTAGTCAAAGTGCCCCTTGAGCTGGCTAAAACCTAAAAATATGAAGAAAACTTAGTCGTGCCCTTAATGAGCTGACTAACCAAGTCGGTCAAAGTACCCCATGAGCTGGCTAAGTCCTAAAAATGAACGAAACTTGGTCTTGGCCCTAATGAGCTGACTAACCAAGGCGGTCAAAGCACCCCTCGAGCTGGCTAAGACCTAAAAATATGAAGAAAACTTAGTTGTGCCCTTAATGAGCTGGCTAACCAAGGTGGTCAAAGCGCCCCTTGAGCTAGCTAAGACCTAAAAATATGAAGAAAACTTAGTCGTGCCCTTAATGAGCTGACTAACCAAGTCGGTCAAAGTACCCCATGAGCTGGCTAAGTCCTAAAAATGAACGAAACTTGGTCTTGGCCCTAATGAGCTGACTAACCAAGGCGGTCAAAGCACCCCTCGAGCTGGCTAAGACCTAAAAATATGATGAAAACTTAGTTGTGCCCTTAATGAGCTGGCTAACCAAGGCGGTCAAAGCGCCCCTTGAGCTAGCTAAGACCTAAAAATGAAGGAAACTTGGTCGTGCCCTTATTGAGCTGACTAACCAAGGCGGTCAAAGTGCCCCTTGAGTTAGCTAAGACCTAAAAATGAAGGAAACTTAGTCGTGCCCTTAATGAGCAAACTAACCAAGGCGCTCAAAGCGCCCCTTGAGCTAGCTAAGATCTAAAAATGCGAAGAAAAATTAGTCTTGCCCTGAATGAGCTGACTAATTGAGGCTAAATCTAAAAAAAAAACAACTTTCTATATGACAAATCCTTAAGTAAAGCTAAATCTAAAAAATAAATGCCCAATCATAACATTCCCTAAAATAACATATATGGCGATTCACCAATAATATAATTTCATATAATACATTTAAACGAGATCTATCACTAAAATTCTTATGCTAACATATGCATATATTATATACTATTTTAACTAATAAAACATAATAATGTATATGTATAGTAAAACTAATCTTAACGACTCTTAAACTAATATATATATATATATATATATAGATATATTTTACAAGAAATAATAATAATAATAATAGTCCATATGATACCCCCATATAATAACTAATATTAAAGTATATCATTACTTATTAAATAAACCTTCAATTAAACCAATATAATCTAATTAATCCTCAATCCACATAATTAATAAAACTAAGATGCTTTATTTAACACCTATTCACATAAAACAATACAAATCTCCTAAAACTAAAAATCTAAATAATAACGGCAATATGAACAAACAAATAAAAGGAATCAAAACTGTAAGAAAGTACTTGGATTTCCTATTTGCGTGAACAGTAATGATCAGTAATAGTATATGGTTCGTGGTGAAGTAGTGACCGTTGTGTCATCGCAAGCGAGTCAAGAGTGCTGCTGTTCTTTTTAAACAAAAATAATAATAATAATAAATTAGTAAAATAAAAAATAAAACTAAGTAATAAATAAAAAAATATATATTTTTTATCAAATTAAATCTCGCGTAATTGTGCATTGTGATCGAGAAGTGGATCAAAATTTGGTGAAGAGGAGTCAACTTTCACATGTCAGGTAATGAAAGGAATTGCATCAAGTGATGGACTTAAGGGCATTCATCGGTTGGCATTGGATGTAAACATTGGTTCGGCAAATTGGATCGGCGTTGGTTTCATTTGATTCATTGGATAGTTAGGCTTCGGAAATTTGGATTTCTAGCCTTCGACTTTAGAAGTTGTAGTGAGGTCAACATTAGGCAACTGTAGATGGCTATGAATTGCAAAGTACGGATTGCTTCTTCATTGTGTCAGATTGGATGTCGTTGAATTTTGTGTTATATGGAAGATGCTGGATGTCGTTACTGTTGTGGTTTTTTTTCTTTTTATAAAGTCTAAATCAAATCATATCTAATTATATCTGATTCGATAATTAAACTAGATTCAAATGAATTCAAATCTGATTTAACTAAATTCATATGATTTAATTAGATATGAATCCCATTTTCATCTTGCTTCTGCAAAGATAGAAAAATAAAGACATAGGTGCCTGTTGAGACTCGAACCCATGACTTCAAATTAAATCCAATCCAAATTCTCCGTTACTTATCTATTAGGCCATTGGCCTGTGCCTTGATTTTCATTACCATTAAATTATATTTAAAATATCTGATTCCCTAAACTAAAATTTTTCATTAAACTAAAACTAACACTAAAACTAATTATTCCTAATATAAATTACTTCCTAAAAATTTACGAAATTTTTATGACTTTTCCTTTTCTTTTTTTTTTGGTATTTTCATTACTAATTAAATTTTTTATTTTTTAATTAATTAATTTTTTCTGTTATTTTTTTGAATTAGGACCCTTTTTGTAAAAATAAAAATTAAGACTGTAGAGGGGTAAAAATTTGATGTCTACACTTGATGTGGATGGTGCGAAATCCGGAGCACTAAGGCCCTTAATGTCTAAATTAGGAACCAAGACTCTTGCAATACCCCACTAATTAAAAGGGGTTCTTGGAAGTGATTCTAGATCAATGCAAGAGTCTCTTGGCCTATCACTTGTAGGCCATAACTTCAAATTCCTGAGGATTCTCATAATCAGTCCTCTAACAAAAATACGATTGGTCTTATCAAATGTTTCCCGATGAATTCCAAATGCAATTAGGATTCCCACATTCATTGAAAACCCCTTAAGTACATTGCATAAGGGTAGTAACTCATGTTTCCCATAAATTGTCCTAACAAGAATGTAGTGGAAGACTCAAGCACTACTGTTCTTCAAAGTTGAAGCCTTGGACTTGCTCTCCTCAAAACTATTCTCAGTGGAGATTTCTCTCAAAAATTCATTCATTGAAGTTCCTCAAGGAAGACTTACTAGCAAATCTATAAACTCATCATCTTCAAGCTTAAACCAAGTATACAATCCCATCACCCGTACAAATGTTCACATATCAAAGGTATGAGTTCTTCTAAAGGTAAAGAACTCCACCTCATTTTCCATGTTTGAGCTAATATACCCATATTTGATCTTAAACGATGGCAAGAAAGCAAATGTTGTTTGTTTGTAAGTCTTCTCCTGAATTGTGAATAGCTTCAGCCATGGCCTATTTCCCAACAATCTTTGCATAGCTATCTTCAAGCTGTACTCTCCTAATACATCCTAATCTATAACACAACGTCGCTCAATTATCTTCTTAGTAGCAAATTCCTTAAATCTCTCTTTCTACTCCGTAGTCATACCAATTGGTAGAGCAACTACCTTACTTGAACTTGCTGCATCAAATTGTCTAGGAGGAGGAAAAGGAGAATGATCAGCCCTCAGTCTCTTATGTTAAGAAGTCATTGAGGATTTCTTATGTGCCATCTATAAACATTAGTGTTAGTTCAAGAGAAGCCAAACTCATGTACAATTTAAGTATAAATTAGACTAGACATAGCCATTCCAACTTCCTTCAACTTACAAATATAAAGCATCTATCAACTAATCATGATCAATCCTAACCTATTGTCAAATATGCATTACATAAGTGAATTTATAATGAACTCAACTTGTAACTCGAACTTCAACTAAGGATTAATATCTCTCCTTAACTATATAAGACTCTAATTCACAACATCAACACACAACACAACACTTCAACAAAAAGAAAAACTACTAGCAACAAAATCTTACATAACACTTAAGTACTACAATGAGACTAAATCATCAAATTAGGTTCAAATTGTAGAAACCCCCAATTTGGTAATCACTAATGGAAATTAGGGTTTGAGTTTGACATTCTAAAATTTAGCAAAAAGTCATGTAAATTGAAGTCTAATTACTAAACAAACATAACTATGAGTATAATCACAATACATTTACAAATCATAGTACACATACATATACAAACCCTAAAGTTACATGATTCAAATCATTGTAAATGTAGAAAAACTAAAGAAAAAGAGGAAGATCATACCCTAGAAGAGTGTAATTATGATGAGAATGATTGCCAAATGTTAAAAGTGGTTGGAATAAGGGTTGATGTGAAGAAAATGGTGATGGATAGTCTTAGAAAATTGGCATGGAGAGTGTTGTCATGAGGTAGAGTTTTAAAATGTGCAAGAAATATCACGGCTTACAACTTAAACTAGTCATAGGCATGAGCAAACCCATGACCAACACTGTGGTAAAAAATTTCACGCATAACCCTTTATCATGGCATAAGGAAGTGATTATGGTCGTGATTGATAGGTAAATCAACCCTATTAGTTTATCATGGCCGTAATTACTTCCATGATAGATGCTATGCTTGAAAAATTAAATACTTACCTTTATCACAGTCGTGATGCAATATTGACTTTCCATTCTCCATCTATCCCAATACTTTGTGAAATTCTTCTCTTTCCTTTTATCACCATGACTTCCACTCCATGTTTCCTTTCTTTTCACATCAATGACAGCGTCAAGGGCTACACTCATGTCTAATTCTAGAATTTGGAGCATCTAAGCCATAAACCTAGCTAAATAATCTCTAAAAGTCTAATATGATCTTTGCTTTATTATGTTAAGGACTGAAGAATCCTTAACAAGAAGCTTACTTGTAAAGAATCCTCAATATTTCTAGACAAGCTTCCTTATTGCCTCTCCATGACGATTTTAGCTAATTGTCCCAATTAACTTTCTAGATTCTTAAAGGATGCTTCAGTATTTTTGAGTGCTAATTCTATAGCCCAGAATCGAACGTCTAAGTTTTGAATAAACCTATTCAGCATTTCATTTAAATTGGGTTTCCTATTTTAAGGTTAAGCATTCCTATATAGTTGTTGCTACTAGCCTCCCTAGGAGAAATTCAAATGATTTCTCTAACCTGGATTATATGTATTGTTGAAAAGATTATTGTGAGCATTGTTACCAATAAAATTAACATCATGTACCACAACCAATGTTTTCTCTTATACTACATTTACCTATTTCCTCAACCCTTCAATTTTCTTGCTCAAACTTTAAGTTAAGCTATTAGTGTAGTAACTAAACCTACTTCAAATTTCCCATTCATCTTTATCATGACACAACAGCATTGTTATCGTGGTAGGTCGTCGTATACCATACAAAAGTCTACTATCAACCCCCTTACTAATCGTAGGCCTTTTATACGATACATGAGGCTCCTTCCACTATACATTACTACTAGGCCAATAAATATGTAATATAAAACAATTTAACTAATATTACTTCTGTGGTATAAATTAACTAATTGTATGGACTCGTGGGACCCACACTAAAAGAATATTATAAACAGATGCATTTCATAAGGGAGCTTCATTAGAGATTTTAATCTATGTTATGAACAAAAATATAAAAATAACTAGATATCTACAAATCTATTACAAAATGTCCTCTTCACTCTTTGATCACTCCAACCCGTCCCTACATGAGACTTAACACGGGCATGCCTTGGCCCGTATTAGAGAAGAAGTTTTCCTACAGCAACAAAAATCTATCGGGGTGTAAGCTTAAGCCTAGTGAGATAAATACCCCCATTAATACTACATGGCAGAAATTTATTAGATGCATAATCATATGAATACATTAATAATAAGTATGCCAAACAACGCATATAGTGACCTAGGAACTGCATACGACTCAGAATTATGCCCCTTGTAGTCAAGGTTTGGAGAAAATTAACTAACGCAAACCAAAATCTGGGTGCTAGACCTTAGGTGTTATTTCAATTGCACTACTGTGCTTAAGCCAAAACAAAACTATATATATATATATATATATATATATGTACATAATTTCTTTATCGAATAACAAATCATATTTTTAAAATCTCAAGTCTAACGATGTGGTGGCCTCTGCAATCTACAAACACTCGCCCTAAGTAGAAGCTACAGGACCCAGCCCCTTATCAATGGTTGGCATCTCCCAATGCCTACTAAGCTTATCAGCTTAAGATAGAGACTCAATATATATGATGATATAGCTAGTGCTCAAATCTACAGGAGGCTCATCCTCCTATAAGTCCCTTCCCATCTTTTATGTGAAGCGGCAGTCGATGTTATCCATATGCAATTATGGAGAATGCATGATTCATTTGACCTCTTAGTCGTATAAGCACTTAATCTAATTTTTCAAGGTAATCAGACAATTTCATTCCATACAAATACGTATATAAGTTATCACAATAATTCCTCATTATTATAATTAGTAAGCTATAGCATTCAATCATAGTTTCATATAAATGCATTTCGAATCTCCTACAAGCATACAATTTATATATATAAGGTTAAGTGCATCTATTCTACAAGCATACTCAAGTAAAAAGTCATCGGAAATTTACTCATTCCACCATGCGGTCAGTCAAAGTATTCTGGAGGCAAGTAATCTCCATACGAGGTATCCTTTGGTCATGAAAATAATATTTATATGGGATTGAAATAAACTTACAAAACGAAGTTAAATTCCCTTAAGTTATACTCTTGACTACTTTTCGTAACTTTTCCTGGTTGTTACTTAAAAGTTCAATCATATATAACCTTTTCGTTTTGAAACCAATTTTTATGATCTTATAGTCAATCGTCATCATTTTTTAGTGTACTTCAATGTGGTAAGGTTAGATTTTTGAAATGAGGCATGCAAATTTGTCCATGAGCTAGAACAGTAGTGATCTTCATGTTTTAGAGTGTTTTTGAGCCTTGTTTGGTAAATGGACTTTTTTGGTAACTTGAGAAATCCTTTGGGCTTGGTCTTAAGATTTTATCCTAAGCTCCAAAATACTCCTTAAGATAAGATTTACAACTTTGATTTATACTCGTAAGGCTAAAACCTACTCCATGAGCTCTTTAGTGGGCTTAAGTTATCAAATGAGCTTGTTTTTTTGTTCAAACTAAAATTAGTGACTTTGCTGGGCTTATGGAGTTGAGTCTTAGGTAGATTTCTTATGGGCTTCAAAACAAAATTTCTTAATATTTTAAGGTACTGGTCAGAATTTTAATGAAGGCCTAACTTAGAGTTCTAGGCTTATTTTGAGAGTTTTAGGCTCAATTTTGAATTTTAGGCATTGTATACTTGCTTTAGTTGGTCCTTTCACTTTGTTCACTTGATTTTATTATATTTTTAAGTGGCTTTTACTTATGTTCTAGATATGGTCATGATGAATCCAAGGGTTTCTCACTTGGTTTTTCTACTTGTTTCATCACTTCCTTAAATTAGGTGTTAGATCATGCACTTAAACTACTTATATTCAAATCTTAACTTAATTTTTCTTCCGTAAGATGATTCTTTAACTCATGCTTTACACCAAAAAAATAAAAGATCTCATACTTATTATAACTTCCATATCATAGCTCATGTCATACAAAGTTGTTTTCTTTATAAAACTTCATGTGATGAATTTTTCCTTAACTTAAGTCTAGATTTGAGCATGTTTAGCTTAATGGAAATAAAATCAACATCCAAATGATCTTTGAATCCTTATGTCCAGCATGCTCATCTTCCATTCAAGTTCTTGTTTCAAGATTTTCTCAACTTAAAATCTTCCATTTAAAGTGTTAAACAAGTATCTTTACAAAAACCAACTTTACATGATCATATTTTAACTTCATGCAAGGGTTTCATGAGTTTTTTTCTTAGGATGGTCTTTAGTATTATAACAACTAATAATCATACTCATATCTTCAAGAAATCAAAGTCTCCTAATATGAACACTAACTTACTAATCACAAGAAATACTTACTCATCCTTAAAGCAAAATATGGTAGTTGTGCACAATGGTTCCACTTAAGCTCTCAACTTTGCTTCCTCCTTTTTCACCCTTTCCGAAACCCAAGTTATTTGATCCTTTAGAGTGGGGTTTGTGGAAGATTCTAAGGGTTCTAAAAGAGCTTAGATGTTGGAAGAAAATGACACAAGAAAAGGAAATGGAAGTGCCATGAGTGGGACTTAGAAGTGGTAGCCAAATGAAGGATTTTGTAGGGTAAGGTTGTTTCTTCTTTTATGTTTGTTTCAAGTGAGAGAAAAAGGAAGTGAAAATGAAATTGAAAGTAAGATAAATAAGGGAAAGAGTGGCTGGTTGGGAATGAGGGAAATTGGGTGTTTAAGATGTCTTGAAATTGTTGTCTTGTAGCTTACACAAAAGTGAACAATTGAATCTATTGATGATGTAAGCATTAAGGAGTGAATAGTGGTGTAAGAGAAAGTGATTGATGGTTAAAAGACAAGAGCATGACGCCCCTCTTCTTCTTATTCAAACCAGCCATTTAGTGTCCTTTGGGGTCATGGAATTGTTTTGTCTCATTTAATAAAGTTAAGCATTTAAAATCTTGTGAAAAATTGTCCATATGTAGTATAAGTGAAGGGGTG
The DNA here is from genome assembly GCA_024138005.1 of Lumnitzera racemosa. NCBI lineage: Eukaryota > Viridiplantae > Streptophyta > Magnoliopsida > Myrtales > Combretaceae > Lumnitzera > Lumnitzera racemosa. Next base: position 58,425,834 of record JAMXBC010000012.1, read on the forward strand.
ATAAGAAAAATATCTTATCAAAAGATTTTGATAAGTTATCAATTGATAAATGATTCCAACTTTCAATTGATAAGTTCAATTAATAAGTCATCTAAGGCGATTGATTGTTCTACTTATTTATATGTAAGGCTTAGAGATGAAGATAAGGGCATGGTCTTATAGGAAATTGTTTTAGGATTTTTAACTTACATTGTTTTGTAATTTATGATTTGATTTTTATAAAATTGTAAAATTTTCAAAAGTTGAACGAAATTATTGAAATTAAATTATTGATTGGTCACTTAAGGTCAAAATTCCTTAATTGTTTTAGGGTTTAGGGTCTTAAGTGACTTTAGAGCTTGCAGTTCTTCAAGCTCAAATTTTATCGATAATTGGTTTTTAAATTGGAAAAATTTCATTCGTTTCTAAATGTAAACTTAAGTTCTTAGTTCAGTTCATCCTTGAGAATGTTTGGAAAGTACTCTTAATCAAATCATAGGCCCACTAAAAGTAAGGTTTACAATCTTGACCTTAGGTCTTACATTATCCCACTACAAGTTTTCATAGTCATGTCATTAATCAGCTTTTGGGCCTCATCTTGTGTCTTAACACTTAGAATGCCTTTGGTTGTAGCATTACTCATTTGCTAAGTAAGATAATTGATTTCATTATAGAATGTCTAAATCTACATCCCTAAAGGTAACCGATGATGTGGGCAACACCTTAGTAATTCCTTAAATCTTTCTTAGGCATTATATAGTGTCTCACTATCGATTTTAGGCATAGGATGAAATATCATTCCTAAATTTTGATGTTCTTTCATGTGGAAAATATTTCCCTAAAAGTTTTTCAGCCAAATCTTCCTAAAAAGTGGTTGATCTTCTAATAAGTGAATTAACTATTGCTTAGCCTTACCTCTTAATGAAAATGGGAACAACTTGAGTCTTACTACATCGCCTGTGATTGTATTGACTTTGAAGCTATTATAGATCTCTAAAAAGCTTAAAATATGATTATTAAGATCTTCATCAAATAACCTATCGGATTAGACGAACTACTGCACCATTTGGATCATGTTTGGCTAGATATAAAAACTTGTTTCTTACATGCTATTCTAGTCATACTGGATTCAACTCCAATTGCCATGGAATTAGTGAATTTCATTAGGGTTTTGTTAGCTTCATTGTTGTTCACTACTATATTTTGAAGCTCTTCTTCTTCCTCTGAATCTTCTGCTAACTCTTCCTTAAGTAAGAGTGGTGAAGCTTAATTAATAATATGTACAACTTTGTGAACTCTTCTATGAAGGTAGCAAGAAGTCCTTTAATTTCCAAGTCAAATTCAACTGGACTTTTACTACTACTCCTAGTCGTAAACTAAAAGAATTTAGAAGTTAGAAGCAAGTTAATAAAGAAAAATACCAAAAGAAACTGTAAGAAGGATTTATTACAAGTATGCTAAAATAATTGGAAAAACTAAGGTTTTGTTAATATCCTAATTATCTTCACTCTGTTAGTACGTAAGCAACAACGCCAAAAAGTCGATGCTTATGTACTAAATTAGGCAAGTGTACTTTGTTAAGGTATAGTATAGTAAATGAATCTAAGTTTGAGTTGACAATCTTGTAGGGAACCATGAATGTGAGCAAATCTTAATTAATTAGCAATGTTGCCCTATAGTTCACTAATTGTCTCACTTTTACAAATAAATGTATACTTGAACTTTCGATAAAATAAAGAACAATAACAAAATGAAGATGCAATGATAATAAAAATAATTAAATTAATATAACTAATAAAATAATTAATAAAACTAATAAGAAGCATAATCCTTAGTAAATCATGTATTATTTACTACTTAGTTCGATGTAACTTTTCCATCTCAATTGCAATATTAGACTTGAGAGATTCTTATTATGAACTAATTAAACTTATGTCTCTAATTGATGCATAACCTAGAATGTACTCTACCTGAATTGTTTCTATAATAGAGTATCTCAGGATTGCATCATGACCTTGAATCCCATTATTAGGTTGCCCTAATTTAGAGAAACCAAACAACTAAACAATTTAGTTAATTAGTTTCTTCTAATTATATAAGTTAGTCATACTATAAGATCTCATGAACTCTATAATAAACTCATACATTTATTCAATCATCAATAAAACTAAAATTAAGGAATAATACGATATGATACAATAAAATTATATCACAAAATGTAAAATCATAGATTGAAATAAAAGAGCATTAATATCAAAATATCAATAGTCATACTAGAATTTGGAGTTCAATAATGATTTACGAAGAAAAATGAAAATTATAACATAATTAAAAAAGAAGAAAAGAAGAAAATAGAGAAACCCCTTTATATTTTATCCTACAAGCTCTTGTCCCATAGGGCTCTCTCTATAACCTAAATCTAAATACTTGTTTATAAGGACTAGACCTAAGTTTACAAAAGAAACTTGTAAAAAATAGAAGATTCAGAATTACTACACTCTAAGATCAAGGCTGTAAAGTCTAGGTGTAGTCTTATACTTCATATAAAAATTTTCAAATTCAATGGAAATCAAGGGTAAAAGGTCTAAAGCTAAGATCGTGACTATGGTGTTTACTCGTGATCCTCTTTAGACTTCAATTCTTGGCTTGAGTCTATTTCCTTCAATTCCTTTATCTATGCCTTTCTTTAATTAAGCAACAAAACTCGATAAAAATCTTTAGAAATTCATCGAATGCTTTTAAAATCCCTACATATGAAATATTAACAAAATAAGCTACAAATCACTATAAAACTAACTCGATCAATATAGAAAATCCTATAAATCATCCTAAAATACATCTGCTAAATGTGTGTTATCAGTATATCAATTTTTCCCCCTATGGCATGTCAACATAGGTGACTACGCCCTAGGCAATGGTAAGATTGCTCTTGCATTGCTGGAAAGGATTCATCTTCTAGAGGATATCAATCCAATCACCAACAATGTCAAGTACTGCAAATTTTCTATGCTGAGAATCTTTGACCATTGGCTACTGACAAAATTTATGATGTAAGGGATCTTATCAACTATTATAAGAGTCGATGATTTTGTATCCCTTTGTAACTTTGTTCTTTGTTTTTCAATGTTCCTAACATCTACTTATGATCATCGATGGCATAGTAAAGGAAAAGAAAGAGGTAAGGCTTTCACCCATTTGAGTTCTTATTTTTATTTTGCACATCTTACTGGACTTACTCGTCGTAAATTCTTCCTTTTCATATTACGGAGGAGGTCAAGGACTAGGTTGTAGATGCTAAGGTCAAGCAAATGAAGCTCAAGCAAAAGTGAGGTAAGGAAAAGGCAAAATTGGATAAGGACATGAAAGGCTTGAAGGAGAAGGTTAAGGAAGGAAAAGGAAGCCGCTCTAGTAGAGGAGCAAAAGAAGAGTTCCTAACTCATCACCGACATATAGAAGACCCAGAACAAATTAGATAGTCTCATAGGCGAACAAGCTAAAGAGGTTTGTCAACTATAAAGCTCATATGATGTATTAAAGTTCCAAGTCATTGACCTTAAATATAAGGTTAACTAGGAGGCCAGCGATGAAAAGGTCTTCTAGGAAATTCAAGATAGCCAAGAGTATCTAAATACACTTTCAAAGAAGATGCTAGATAGTGTCAGCTTAGCTCAAGAGGAGATCTTAATCAATCATCTAGATTATGACTTCAGATGTTTGGATTTTGCTACTAGAGATTGAAAGAAGGAAGCCCCTCCAATTGAAAAGAATGCTACTGAACAAGAAGTAGAGGATAACCGACTTACTAAAGGTGATGATACTCTCACTTACTCAAGATGAAACCTAGAATGCTATCATTGATGCTCCTATTGCAATCCCTCCTACTAATCCAACCCTTACCTCCAATAATCTAACTACTAAAGATTAAACTTCTTTTTATCCTGCTTTGCTTCATTTGCTTTTCTGTTAAGAATTGTTGCAAATTAGGTCAAAATGCAAACCTTTATTTTCATGTACAAGTGTTTGTATTTTATTTTTCACTACTGAAATATTGTATAAATTTTTGTTTATCTCTTAATTGAGTTGTGTTTCCTATTTGTTTCAACTTGTGAGATTAGCCCATAGCAAATAACATAGGGCCCTTAGTAGCTCATTGTTTGTACTTATCTCATGACTTTAAAGAGTCTGAAACCATTGCTACCTAGCTAGATCTTTTTTATCCTAAGTTTTGGAAGTCTTATTCGCATCATCTGTTATTTGTAGGATTTAGGGATAACGCATTACACAATTTACTCATCACCCATTATATGTAGGATTTAAAGATATTTTACTTCTCATACTTCAAGAGACGTTGGAATCGAGCCCATTAACCATTTGTGTTCGTGTAGGCTAACAAGAAGGACCTTAGATCGGTTACACTCTAAATCGAACTTTTAATGCTAAAGGAAGATGTCAAAATAGAGTCTAATATAACAGGATTGAAATGTTTCATTATTGACATCATTATAAAGCAAACATAAGATTTAAAGACATGTTAACACATAATTCAGTACACCAATTTTGATAGTTTAAGAACTATGAAGACATGACCATAGGAATTAATCTAAAGAAATACAAGTTTCCATTGAACATCAAATTGCAAGTTTGAACATATTTTTTCTTCAAAGAGTTCAATCATTCAAAGTACAACCTAAGATTGTCCACATTCTAAGCTTAAGGAATAGGCTAACCATCGAGCCTTTCTAATCTATACACCCTTTTGTTCCCCACAACCTCTTTTACTCTTACAGGGTCTTCCTAGCTAGGTTCAATTTCCCCTAGCTTTCCTTAGCTCCTGAAGCTTCTAACTTACTGCATATCAAATCACTAAGTTGGAAATACTAATATTTGTCTTGTTTTTCATAGTACTAAACGACATATTATCAGTAAATAGTCAAATGGACCTTTACCAAAATTTAGGTCTCATGAATGGTATTGAGATTTGCTTAGATGCCAATGTCATTGTATTGAGGGTCATAAGCTTAAACCCTTATACTTTTAATTTAAAGCTTAATTAGTAAGACCACTTTAAATCCAAAAGCTAATTTATAAGGGGTATGACTAGTTAAAGTCCTATGTTTGGTTTGGTAACTTCATAAAACATTAGATAGCTCATCTACCTATTTGCCACTAGCTCAGTTTACCCTCTTTCGTAAGCTATGAAGGATAACCTTATTAATTGCTTCTTTTTGTTCATTACTTTAAGCGTATATAACCAATGTATAGCATAATATAATGTGACATACCTCACAAAACTCCCTAAATTTGCCATTATCAAACTAAGGCTAATTATTTGTAACGAAGGCATAAGGAATCCTAAACCTAGTTAAAATGTTACTAACAACAAAAGCCTCAACGCTCCTTTTAGTGATGTTCGCCATCGCCTTAGCCTCTACCCATTTTGTAAAATGGTCTACTACTATAATATTGTATTGTCTTTACTTAGTGGTCTTAGGAAATGGCCCCAAAATATCTAGTCTCCATAAGGTAGAGGGCCAGGGACTAGTTAGTGGAATGAGGTATACACTTAGTGCTTTCTCTATGGAGGCAACAATCACAAACCTATACTAACTTGAGGGCTTCCTTCTTCATGGTAGGCCACCAATATTTAAGCCTCAAAGCATTCAAGTAGAAAGCTCTAAACTTAATGTAATTCTTGCACACCCCTAATTATAGGTTGAATAAGACTTGTTTAGCCTCGGTAGGTAACAAGCACTTCAAATATGTTATGCTCAATCCTCTCCTGTAAAGCTCCCCACCTATGATGGTAAGATTGGTGGCCTTATAAATGAGCCTTCAAGCTTCTTTAGTATCTATAGGTAGGATGCACCCCCTTTCCCCTTTAAGTAATCAAGATGGGATCTATCAAATAAGGTTTTAATTCTCTAGGCTATACTTCTAAACATTCTACAAGTTGCCTATCCATGCTCTTTTCTTCTAGCTATTCTATAAAGACTTTTTCGTCCCAGTTTGATAGACCTATAGAAGTCGATTTTGATAACTTGTCAGCAACATAATTTTAGGTGCGTGAAATCTTGACCAATTGCCAAGAATCCAAACATGAACCAAGTTCCTTAACTAATTGTAAGTACTTAGCCATATTCTCATCCTCTACTATGTTGTCTCCTTTGACTTGGTTAACAACTAGTTAAGGATCTAAATAAAAATCCAATTGTTTGGCTTTGACCTTCTTCACTAACTTCATTATAACTATAAGTACCACTTACTTAGACTTATTGTTACTAGTTAGAACCTAAACTTTAAAGCATATGAAATTCGTACTCCCATTATACCTTTCAATAGTACACTAGCTCTACTACCTTGATAAGGTGACGACCTATCCACTTATAGGATTTAGGCTAACTCTTAATTCTAAACAATAGATTCTTCACTTCTTCTAAGCTGCACCAGAAAGTCAACTAGAATCTAAGCTTTATATGCCTCTCTTAATCAATACTAAATGCCAAAAGCACTCAATTCTAGGGCATATTTCACCATTTGACTTGATGGGTTAGGTTATAGCAATGTTTGCTTTAGTGGCTAGTTAGTCAAAACAACAATCTGATGAGCCTCAAAGTAAGGTCAAAGCTTCCTTGTTGTCATAACAATTGCTAATGCAAATTTTTCGAGCTTTGTGTGATAAAGCTCATATCATGACCCAATAGTATCATTATCGAGGTAGGTCACCATGTACCATACAAAGGTCTACTATCAACTACCTTATTGATCATAGGCTTTTCATACAACACACAAGGCTCCTTACAATATACGTTTCCACTAGGCCTATAGATATGTAATATAAAACAATATAACTAATTTTACTTCTCTAGTATAAATTAACTAGATGTGTAGGCTCATAGGATCTACACCAAAAGAATATTATAGATAGATGCAGTTCATAAGGAAACTGCATTAGAGATTTTAATCCATGTTATGAACAAAAATATAAAAGTAACTAGATATCTATAAACTATTACAAAATTTCCTCTTTGCTCCCTGATCGCTCCAACTCGTCTCTACATGAGACTTACCACAGGCATGCCTCGGCTTGGATTAGAGAAGAGGTTTTCTTGTAACAACAAAAATCTATCGGGGTGTAAGCTTAAGCTTAGTGAGATAAATACACTTGTTAGTACCACATGGTAGAAATTTATTAGATGCATAATCATATGAATGCATGAACAATTAGTATGCCAAACAATGCATCCAGTGGTCTAGGAACTGTATACGACTCAGAATTATGCCCCCTATAGTTGGGGTTTGGAGATAATAAACCGACCCGAACCAAATCAAAGTTCTAGCCTTTGGGCTTTATTTTATTTTCACTATTGTGGTTAAGTCAAAACAAAACTATGTATATGTATATATATATGTACTTTCATTACCAAACGATAAATCATATTTTTAAAATCCTAAGTCTAGCGGTGTAATGGCTTTCGCAATCTATAAACACGTACCTTAAGTAGAAGCCACAAGACGCAACCCCTCACCGACGGTTAGCATCTCCTGATGCCTAATAAGCCCATCAACTTAAGATAGAGACTCAATAAAAATGATGACATAGCTAATGCCTAATCCTATAGGAGGCTCGTCCTCCTATGAGTCCCTTTCCATCTTCTTTGTAAAGTAGCAGTTGGTGTTCAAGGTGATTAAACAATTTCATTCCATACAAATACATGTACAAGTTATCACAACAATTCCTCATTATTACATAATTAATAAGCCTTAACATTTAATCACAATTTCATATACATGCATTTCCCATCTCCCACAACATACAATTCATATATATAAGTTTAAGTGCATCTATTCTATAAGTAAACTCAAGTAAATAGTCATCAAGAATTTACTCACTCCACCTTGCGGTCAGTCAAACTAATCTAAGGGAAAATCTCTCCGTACGTAGGGTCCCCCGGTCATTGAAATCATGATACTATAAGAGATTAAAATAAAACTTAGGAAACTAAGCTAAAACCCCTTAAGTTATACTTTTGACTAGTTTTTGTATTTTTCTAGGTTTTACTTAAAAGTTCAATTGCATATAACTTTTTCTTGTTAAATCCGATTTTTATGATCTTCTAGTCGATCTTCATCGTTTTCGAGTGTACTTCAATGTGGTGAGGTTATATTTTTTAGATGCGGCACATAAATTTGTCCATAGGTCAAAACAGTAGTGATCCTCATGTTTTGGAGTGCTTTTAGGCCTTGTTTGGTTAATGGGCTTTTTGGTGACTTAAGAAATCCTTTGGGCTTATTCTTAAGATTTTATCCTAAGCTCAAAATACTCCTTGAGGTTATATTTACAACTTTGATTTATACTCCTAAGGCTAATAGCCACTTCATGGGCTCTTTAGTGGGCTTAAGTTATCAGATGGGCTTGTTTTTTATTCAACTCAAAGATAGTCACTTTCTCGAGCATAGAGAGTGTTTTGTGGGCTTCTTGAAAATCTTAAAACAACTCTTATGGATGTGTCAAGTTGGTGGTCATAAATTTAAGGGTGGTTCAACTTGACATTTGAGACCTGTTTTGGAAGTTTTAAGCTTAATATACTTATCATACTTGCTTTGGTTGGTCTTTTCACTTTGTTTACTCACTTTTATCATATTTTTAAGTGTCTTTGAAGGATGTTCCAAATCTGGTTGGTTTGTATATAAGAGCTTCCAACTTGGTTTTCTAACTTGTTTCATCATCTCCTTAAGTTTAGGTGTTAGATCATGAACTTAAACTACTTATATTCAATTCTTAACGTTCTTCTGTGGGATGATTCTTTAGCTCATGCTTTACAAGAAAAATATAAGATCTCATACTCAATACAACTTCCATATCATAGCTCGTATCGTACAAAGTTGGTTACCTCATAAAACTTCATGTGATAGATTTTTACTTAACCTAAGTCTACATATGGGTATGTTTAGCTTAATGAAAATAAAATCAACATCTAAATGATCTTTGAATCCTCACATCCAGTATGTTCATCTTTCATTTAAGTTATTGCTTCAAGATTTTCCAAACTTAAAATCTTCCATTCAAAATGTTAAATAAGTATCTTTACAAAACACCAACTTTACATGCTCGTATTTAAGCCTCATGCAAGGGTTTGATGAGTTTGTTTCTTAGGATGGCATTTGATGTTATAAAAACTTATAATCATACTCATATCTTTAAGAAATCAAAGCCTCCTAACATGAACACTAACCTACTAACACAAGAAACACTTATTCGTCCTTAAAGCAAAGTATGGTGGTTGTGCATAATAGTTTCACTTAAGCTCTTAACCTTACTTGCTTCTTTTGCACCTTTTTAGAAACCCAAGTTGTTTGATCCTTTGGAGTGGGGTTTGTGGAAGGTTCTAAGGCTCTTAAAGGAGCTTAGATGTTGGAAGGGAAGCACACAAGAAAAGAAAATGAAAGTGCCATGAGTGAAGCTTGGAAAGTGGTGGCAAAGTTGATTTTGTGGGACTTAAGAGTTCCCACTTTTTGGGTTAGTTTCAAATGAGAGAAAAAAGAATTGAAAATGAAATTCAAAGTGAGAAAAATGAGGGAGAGAGTGACCAGTTGGGGGATGGAGTGAATGAGTGTTTTAAAAGCTTGATTTAGTTGTCTTGTATTATACACAAAATTCAACAATTGTAACTATTGATGATGTAAGCATTAAGGGGTAAATAGTGGTGTGTAAAACAAAGTGATTGATGGATAAAAGACAAGAGTATGGCCCCCCTCTCCTCATTGTTCAAACTGGCCATGGGATGTTCTTTTTGGGCATGGACTTATCTTGTCTCCTTTATTAAAGTTAAGCATGTGAAATCTTGTGAAAGTTTGTCCATATGTAGTATAAGAGGAAAGGTAATAAGGAATGCGTCTTATTACTAGATTTGGATAGGTTATCAATTGATACATGATTCCAAATTTCAATTGATACGTCATTTAAGGTGATTGGTTGGTCTACTTATTTATATGTAAGGCTTGGTATAAAGATAAAGACATTTCCTTATAGGAAATTGTGTTAGAATTTACTTCTTGCATTGTTTTTGTAAATTATGATTTAATTTTTATAAAATTGTGAAATTTTCTAAATTTGAGTGAAATTCTTCAAATTAAATTATTAATTAGTCGCTTAGGGTTAAAATTCCTTAATTGTTTTAGGGTTTAAGGTCTTAAGTGACTTTAGAGCTCGTAATTCTTCAAGCTCAAGTTTTATCGATAATTGGTTTTTGAATTGGAAAAATTTAATTTGTTTTTAAATGTAAACTTAAGTTCTTATTTTAGTTGATCCTTAGGAATGTTTGGAAAGTACTCTTAGTCAAACCATAGGCTCGTTAAAATTAGGGTTTATAGCTTAGGTCCTTGCAAAACGTAATTGACATAATAAACTAGTCATTGAATTCTCCCTTACTCATACCAATACAAATGAGAGAGTTCGATCACTCACTGAAAGATACAAATACAAAACTTCACCATCAATAGGCTTTGAAAGGATGGCAAGCATTGTAAGAATCTCTTTTAATGCTTGAAATGCTATCACATTTATCAATCCATCTAAACTAAAAAGGATTCCTCAAAACCTAAAAAAATGCTATGCATTTCTCAACACATTTTAACACAAAACAATTTAGAGTTGCAACTCTTCTTGTCAACCTCCATACCTCCTATATAGACTTTAGAGACTCCATATCTAAGATAGCTTGGATCTTCTCTAAGTTAGCTTCTATTCCCTACTAAGTTACCATGAATCCTAGAAATTTTCTTAATGAAGCCCTAAAGATGCACTTTTAAGGGTTCAACATCATATTATGATGTCTTAGTGTGTCAAAGGTCTCCTATAGGTCAGATGGATGGTCATTGCGAGTCTTGCTCTTCACAATCATATTATCCACATATACTTTAATATTCCAATGTATTTATGGCTTGAACATCTTTCTCATCAATCTCTAATATTTGGTTGTTGCATTTTTTAGACCAAATGGCATGACCTTATAATAGTACATTCCAAAGCTAGTAATGAAGGAGAAGTATGCTTAATTAGAAGGATGCATCTTGATCTAATTATATCTTAAAAAGCATCCATAAAACTTAGTAAGACATGCCTTAAAGTTGAGTTAACCATCTGATCTATCTTTAGTAAGGAAAAACAGTCTTTCAGGCAAGCCTTATTAAGGTCGGTAAAATCTATACACATTCTCCATTTTCCATTGGCTTGTTTTACCAACACATAGTTAGCCAACCATTCCAAGTATCGCTCCTCTTCAATAATTTTTTAACCTTTTCATCAATTGTGGCTTGCCTCTTAGGAGCAAAAAACCTTTTCTTCAATTGTACCTCTTTAACATTTAGGTAGATATTAAGATAATGAGTGATCACTTCTACTAGATACCTCGCATATTTGATGGGGACCATATGGAGGCATCTTAATTAGCTTGAAGGAATTCTATCACACTGTCACTAAGGTTAGGGGTTCTGTCTACTCCCATCTTAATAGTGTGCTCGAAATCATCACTTAACTAGGTAGTTAAATTTTCTTCTATTGGCTTACCTAAGACCTACAAATGATGACTTCTCCTCTGTTCAATGTGGTACACTTGATCTCTCTTTAGAGCTTTTAGATGTAAAGCCTTGGCTAACTGTTGATCTCCATTGAATGTACCAATCCCCATTAAGGTTGTGAATTTCACCTTCTAATAAGCTGTGTAATGCAAATCCATGAACATACAATGAACTTGAACTACAGGTGAGGTTTCGAATGCAAATATGGATGGATATCATACACAAAGACACAAACACAATTAGGGATTGAGATCAAAATGGGTTTTAATACGACTCATAATAACCAAACTAAGGCTTGGGGTTTCAAATGAAGGTTAGATGCGATTCACTAATGCACTCAAATGAAGGGTTCACCACAATCTTAAGATCAAGACTGATAAGAACGAAAAGAAGATTAAAGAGTTAGTCAGCACTTAATAATCAATAGTACAAGCTTAGAGAGCGTAAGAATATCCTTACTCAAAAAGGAATGTTCAAAATGTAATTCCATTGTATATTTTCTTCTAATCATTCCTTTAGCTAATCACATAAGTTGCTATTTATAGCAACTTCTAAAACCCTAGTAGCAAAATTGTAAATAATATATAAGGCCTTTAAACCCTAAAGAATGGCCCGTTATTGAAATAAGGAAAATATTTATAAAGTATACAAAATCGTACATTTGATAGAGTGATCGGCATGCAGTCATCCAAGCTGTTTGTAGGATCGAACCTAAGTAGGGGAAATTTGGAAGTTAGTTGTCCGAGCTGAGGAAGGATGTTTGTAAGTCTTATTGTGCTTGGCCTAGCTCCCAGTGAAGTTAGCCCATAGTTATTGCATTCATGGATTACTTGGCAGGTCGGTTTCAACCTAATGATCGGTGTGGACCAATTCCTATAATCACCGTAGAGCTAAAAAGAATTCGTCCTCAATTTTAGACCATGAGTGCAGGCCTGGATGCGGAATAAGCTCCTCTTCCCCTTTCTCTTTACCGTGGGTATCGGGCTATTCTAGATCTCTTCAATGCTCATAGGGCTCAAGTAAAAGTTCCTCACATCCTTCCAAACCATATAGGTGTTGCGAAAGTCGTCATAGATAACTTTCCAGTCGTACTCCTAAGGTCGGCTAAGAATTAAGTATGCTACATTCATAGGCACTACGTCGAAGTTAATCTCATCCTCATACTGCCTTACCTTGAATGATATCTGAGCTATCTTGTTTACATGGACCATACCCTTATCATTAAACCACTTCAATCCATAAGGTCAAGGATGTAGGTAAGTTAGCAATTTCATCCTTGTAATCAACTCAATAGAAATGATGTTGGTATAACTACCTCCATCGATAACTAATGAACAGGTCTTCCCATTCACCAAACATCGTATTTGGAACAAGTTTTCCCTTTAACCTAGGTCTCCTTTTATGTCAGCTTTCCTACTCATCAAGGTCAAGAGTTCTCCCAACTCAAGATAGACGTTTATTTCTTCCTTACTCTTAGAGCTCTTATCACTATGGCTCTTTACTTGAGCGTCTAGTTGTTTGCCTTTAAGGATAATGACCCTCTTGTTTGGGCATTAGGAAGAAATATGTCCATAGCCTAAACATTTGAAGCACTTAACTTCTTAAGCTTTAGTACTGGGCACTCTCTCCTTCTCTACTTTCTTGGTTTTAACCTGGTCAAGTCAACTAGGCACTCCTTTCTTCATCCTCTTATCGAGCTTTTTCGTCTCTTCATACCTCTCAGGCTTAGGGCTACCTTATTGAGGTTAGGTAGTCGACCTTTAGTGCTTCCTTCTCCTTTGTTTCTCCATCCTTAATGCCAAATTGATCAACTCATCCAATGAGTTGAATGGTTGTAGTTTGACTACATCAGCAATATTATCTCGGAGTCCACTCAGGAACCTAGTAATAGTGCATTCTTGGGGCTCAGTAATCTCACATCCGGTCATCAAGGTCTCAAAATCTTGCAAGCATTCTTCAATAGTGTTTCGACCTTACTTTAGGTGTTGGCAAGAATGGAGCATCTCTTACTTAAAGTAGGTCAGCATAAAGCATTGATTCATCAAATGCTTCATAAGCCTCTAAGTTTTAATCAGCTTTTCTCCTTCAATATCTCGCGTAGAAATTAAGTTATCCCACCAAAGATTAGCATACTCAAAAAGGGATAACAAAGCTAGCTTGACCTTAGTCTTGTCATCACACTTTTAGCATTTGAAAAACCTTTCTACTGGAGGAATCTAGTTAAGAAACTCTTCAAGTTGGTTACTTCTACTAAAGGTCGGCAGCTTAAGCTTTATGTTATGAAGTCCTTAGCTATGTACTTAGGGTTCATCCTTTACATTCCAAGCTAGTCGGTTCACCTCGGATGGGTCACTTCTGTTAGAGCACTACTCGACCTTATTTCTTCTCATCTTGGTTATCGTTTACCATTATCAAGCTTGTTGGAGCCACTTCTTTAGTTAATGCTTAGTCCCTCCTTTCATATTGACAAACACATCCATAGCCTCTGACTAAACCAGTAAGCTCCTAGATAGAATTAGTGAGATTCTAAATCTGATATCTTAAGTTATTAACACATCATCTCAAACTTCCATAAGGGCTATCACTATTGTTATTGACACTATCATCAAACATCATGGTCCATACAATAAATTCTAAAGAGAAAATTTAACAAACACATAACACACTCAACCGTACTTGACTTAGAACCACCTTAAGACAATTCCACAAATACTACTGCAACAAAATACAACTAATAGTAACCCAAAAATTACTACTACTCGATTTCTATAGCTACCCATGACAGATAAACACTACAGCAGCTAGAATCAACTATTGAAATTACTACTACTTAACTCAATAACCTAGTACAAACAACATAATACCATGATTACTATGAACATAAACAATACACTACAAAACAACAAAAACGAATAGAAAATAATAACACAGATTGAACTCTTGTGAACACTTTCATGTATGTCTCACCAAAAGTTTTGATACGAGTAAAGCCAATGCGAATCTATGAATATATAGCAAACTCAAAATATGAATGGGGTTTTGAATGCGAATGTATATAGATATCATGCACTAAGACATAAACATAATTAAAGGTTGAGCTCGAAATGGGTTCAATACGACTCATGAAAACTAAACTAAGGTTCGGGGTTTTAAATGAGGGTCAAATGCGACTCACTAACGTACCCAAATGAAGGTTTTACCATAATCTTAGGATCAAGATTGATAAGAACGCAGAAAAGATTAAAGAGTTCGTAAATACTTAATAATTAGAAGTGCAAGCTTAGACAGCTTAAGAATATCATTACTAAAAAAGGAATGTTTAAAATGTAATTTCACTATATATTTTCTTCCAATCTTTCCTTTGGCTAATCATAAGAGTTACTATTTATAGCAAATTCTAAAATCCTAGTAGCAAAACTATAAATAATATACAAGGCCTTTAAACCCTAAAGAATGGCCTACAATTGAAATAAGGAAAATATTTACAAAGTATACAAAATTGTACATTTGATAAAGTAGTTGACATGCAATCATCCAAGTTGTTTGTAGGATTGAACTCAAGTAAGGGCCGCCGGTTAGTGGTCGAATGTATGAGTTAGGGTAGCATGTTTGGAAGTCTTATTGTACTTAATCGAGCTCTTAATGAGGTCAACCTACAATTGTTATACTCATGGATTGCTTAGCACTAGCTTTCCTATATTGTACTAAGCTGTTCTTTAGCCATGAAGCCTTAACCATTTGGTCTCTTGTCTTATTGGCAGATGATAGACTTGATGCTAAATAGTTTCTCTTCCTCCCTTCGACCCTTAGGTATTAGTCCAGCCTTGGCAAGAGCAATTCAACCTCAGTTTCATATAGGTCGGCTTTGGTTTAGGACAGGTCAACCTCAGCTTTTGACGAATAGTCTCATCTTAAGGATCATTGTAGACTGATTCCTATCATCATAGATGTGACCATCTTAAAGATGTTAATAGATGGTTAGCACATTATCCTACTATAAGGTGAGATGCATTCCACTATCACAAAATCTACTTCTTTCTTAACTACATTCTCATCATCTTCAATCTATAAAGTTAGGGTAATAATGCCCTAGATTTTATCTAGCTAGTTATTAAACCCATAGAGATTATATTTATAGGGTTTCATCATATAGTTCTTTAACTTTGGATGCATTTGATTAAATACATGCTTGAAGATGATATATGTCGAGCTTTCAGTATCAACCATGACCTTCTTCACTTTGAATTTAAGCACTCCAGTTAAAATGACTACCACATCATCAAGTGGAAAATGTATCCCTTGTGTAAATTTATTAAAAAAAGTGATCATATCATCTACCTTATGTCTCTTACCTTAGACATTCAATACATGGTCCCTATATGGACTTTTTAAGCTTGACATAGCTTACATATTACCTCCTCTTGGTCTTCTGAAAATTACATTTATCACCCCATCTAGGAGCTTAGTTATCTCCTCCATTATCATCTCGAGCTATCAAATCTTGATTATTACTCTTGACTTCGTTGTTACAAGGCTGTTGATCAATCCTCTTTTAAGTAGGACGCTTTATCCTCTCATCCTTGTCAACCATGAATTTTTTGAGATGTCCTCTCTACACAACACCTTTGAGTGCATTCTTTAATTGAATATTTGTTAGAATTTTTCCTAGAAAGGTTATTTCTCATCCTATCTAGCTAAGTTAAGAATCCATTATTTTGAACTTCGACATAGGTTGGTTCAAAAGTATGTGCATAGCATAGCTCGAAGTAGGTCGTTTCTATTGTTAGTCAATAATGTTATAGAATTTTAGTCTTGCAAAAGATAGAAAGGAAGGCTAAATGGGGCTATCAGGGATAGTTCAACAAAGCCACTCTGATGCCTAAGCAAGTAAGTGTTCAAGTAAGGAAATAGATGAGTAAGAGAGCTAAGAGTGTTCAAGAGTATAGAGAGTCCTTGCAATATTTTCACCTACTTATTTATAGGCATTTATTATAAAACTGTTATGATAAGGAGCCATTAGTCATAGACTACGTGATGGTCTCTCAATTAAGCACATGCCTAAAGACTTAGAGTAGTGTTTAGTTATGTAATGAAGTCAGAGAGAACCATAACTATCTATGCCACTTTTCAAATTCAAAGTAACTAAGTGGGCAGGCTAAGCTCTTTAGCTCATTAGATTGGCTAAGCTTAGTTAAATAATTTGTCCCACCAAGCCAAATCAAAGGACTTGGTCAAAGTAAAACATATTGGCAACCAAAGTGCTGAGCAAATTCAAGAACAAAATTCTACTATTATCATTTGCCCTCCAACTCCCATAGTCAAGAGTTCAACTATAGGAGTAGATTGAAAAAGTATTATTCACCTGACTTAATTAGCAAGCATGACACCAAAGTCTACGCTTATCATCGTTTGTGAAATATTTTCTAAGTCATATTGTCGAACTTATTGTTCAGTATCCTCTTATTTATTTATCATCATCCTCTGAAATATATCGTATTAAGTTTCAATTGAAGGGTCATGACATTTTGGTTTTCCCACTTGTTTGCTTTTTATTGTAGCGCGTAGGACAACTATAAAGTTTATCATCACTATGCTATAAGGTTCATTAACTGTCTGCATTACATTATCCGTTAGATCTTTAGTTGTGAACACATATCAATCATCCATGGCAAGCTATCAAATTGGAACCCAAATCCTGATTAACCCCATTTTCAATTCTAGAGAGGGGATCACAGATAAAAGGCCTTTATTTATTCTAATAATCTCTTTTCTATAACCACTTTTCATTTCTCCTTATCAAAATTTTCTTATGCAAAATCCTTTCGAGCAACTTTATTTTTAAGTTAATTTTTAGTATTTCATGATTATTAAGTATGATTAGAAGCAAGATTTTCCATCTTATCTCCACTGATTCTAAAGCTACTCTCTTTGAGGCTACTTTTCCCCACCAAAAGAAGATTAGTTTAGGTTTTTATCACCCCGTAGCTCAATAGCCAACACAATGGAAAGATGAGAAAAGCTTGCCGGTATTAAAGCTCTCCCTATTAACAATTATGTTGACGATAGGGAAGATAGGTTATTGCCAAGTATTTATATGACAACGTTGTATCCAATATCGATTCTCTAGATAGAATGGTGACCAATGCTATTAGGTCACCCATCGTAAAATACAATAAATATTGGCAAGATCTTCCTATTAAGTAGCATTTCCTTAACCCAAGAGTGGGTAAAAGGTTTTGTTTTCCCATTGATCATGAGTTCCATATTTATCTAAAGTGCCTTGACTTTAGGTTATGGCTTTTATTCTCCTCATTTCAAAAACAATTCTTTAACTATTTTCGTGTATCACTAAGTATGTTTTCTCTAAATACATATAGGCTCCTTATGGTGTTTAAGATAATATGTGAGGAACTTTAGGTTAGAGCCACACCTCAATTGTTTAGATTCTTTTTTACAATAAAGAGGCAATTGAATGGTTAGTTTCATACGATAGCTCATCATTTTCGCAAGTTCATGGACAACCTATAGTCCAAAATCCATAAGTGGCGTGACAAATATGTCTCGATTAGGTCAGATGAAGATCTAGATTTCTAAAGTAAATCGATTAAACCCATCTATACTAAGGATATAGAATCATTGCTAAATGATAGCACTGTCACCAAGAAGATTCAAAAGAGGCTGCACAATAAAATGTTTTTCTAAGATTATGAAAGGATTATCTTCAAATATGAGAAAAGGGAAGCCCATATTTTCTAACAATGAAGGTAATATTTGATTATCCTACCATACCAAGCTAAGCTATAAGAGGAAAGTCGATCTTCTTGACTCATAAGGGGAGACTCATTGCCTTTCAGCTTCACTAGACATGGATTAGTAAGTTCCTTTGATTCCCTTTTACAATGCTTCCTTTTTTTGTACAAGTATAGGTGCAGGTAACATCAATTCCAAGAAGTTCCTAGCCTAAGCTAAGGCTAAAAGAAAAAACTAGATAAACGTACCAACAAAGTTGCTGCTAGTCAACTAGTAGTGCCGACGAAGGTTGCTAAAGAACAGGTAGTCAAGTAGCAAGCCATGCAAAAAAAGAAGGAGACCACTCATCCTAATGAGGGATAGTCAGTACAACAAATGGAGGCTATTAGCACTACCTAACTTGAGGTGTTTCCTATAGCAAGGAATAGCACTAGGAAAGAACTTCCAAGCACGTCTAGCTAGGTTGTTGCTTCTGATACTAACTCATAGGCAGTTTTACTGGGGGTTGTAGATAACTCAATAGACTAGCCAACTTCTATGCCAAGTCCTAAGAACAGGAGTAGGAAAGAGGATATTGATCAACATCTATCTAAAAGGAGTAAAAGAATGAATGAGAGCACTAAAGAGGCTCTAAGGAAAAAGATACTCAGTATCAAGTCTGCTAAGTTTGTTCCCAATTGTATGGTAGGTGAGTGCTTTTTGCTATGCTCAAAGTACACCATCTCGAATACCGATTCAACTTTAGGTGATAGGACAAAGTCCTTAGCCTTAATGGAGGGGATTATTCTAATAAAGGATAGGGAAATAGCTAACTAAGAAATGGATAGAGTTGGTAGCTAAAATAAAGGCCACATTTCTAATAAGTTATATGATGTAAGTTTTTTTACGACCACAATTTGTCTGGCTTACAATATTGATCCTATTATTGATCCTTTATTTTTATGCAGTTTAACAATTATGTTTTAGCAACCTTGGATGAGGTCAAAGAGGAGATAAGGAAGGTATGTTCATCTTTATGTTTGGCATGTTTAAAAGCCGATTGATTTACTCATATTTGTATTTTATTGCAAAGGGTGGAGGAGGCTTACAACTCCTCCTAAGTACAAACAATGGCAACCACGAATGCACGATAAAGGTCAAGATGGAGGATTAAAAATTAAAGGAAGAGCTTTTGGCCAAAAAACTAGCACATTTCTTAGTGGTCGATGAAGTATTAGACCTTAAAAGCAAGAATGACAAGCCTTTTAAGGAGATCAAGGATTTGAAAGAGCATCTCCATAAGAAAAGAGAATAAAAATGATTGTAAGATTTCACAATGATCATGAAACTATATTTCACATTAATCAAAAGGATTTGTCCATTAATTATTGTTAGATCAAGAATAAAAATGATTGTAAGAGAGATGCTCATAAACTGAAAAGAACATTTCACATTGATCATGACATAGGCTAGTGCCTTACATTGCTCAAAAGGAAAAAATAAATGCAAACATAGGACATTACTGATAATACAAAACAACTATTTGAAATATAGTTTTAGGTTCTCAACATTCCATGCGTAAGGTATGACCTGACCATCCAAACTTTCTAGTTAGTAAGCCTCATTGCCTACGACTTCTTAGACCCTTACTAAGGCCTCCCAATTTATGTCTAGTCTCACTTGACTATTTGCCTATTGCCTCCAGTTTCCTACAAACTAAGTATTTAGGTTGAAATGCTTTATGCTTGACCTTTTAATTATAATACCTTACTGTCTTATGATGATAAGTGATAACTCTTACTCTTATGATGTCTCTTGTTTCCTCAATCTTGTCCAAATTGGTTGTTAGGCCAACATGATTCCACATGATGTTAAACTAATGCATTCACAAGTTAGGTAACTCTAATTCAATTGGTTAAATGACTTCCAATCCAAAAGCCAATATGAAGGTGGTCTCCCTTATTGAAGTTTAGTAGGTGGTCCTGTATCTCCATAAAATGTTTAGCAATTCATTAGCCCATTTACCTTTGGCTTAATCAACTCTTCTTCTTAGACTGTACAACATAGTCTTGTTAATAGCTTCCACTTATTTGTTTGTTTAGGGATGAGCCACTAAAGTGTAGTTCAATAAGGATGCCATGCCTCTTATAGAAAGCTTAAAACTTTTCATTGTCAAACTATAGCCCGTTGTCAGTAATTATCATGAAAGGAATCCCAAACCACGATATAATAAAGTTGAAAACAAGCAACTCTATCTTCTATTATGTGATCTTCATTACCACCTCGATTCCACTAATTTAGTGAAATAATCTACTATGACTATTATGAATTGCTACTGTATAGTAGCCTTCAGAAAAGGTCTTAGTATATATAGCCTCCACTAAGCGAAAGGCTAAGGGCTAGTCATACTATGTAACTTAGTTAAAGGCACATAGCTTGGAGTCTCATGTTTTTGGCATTATGGACATTGCCATATAGCAACCTTAGTGTCATCTTTCATTGTCAACCAATAATAGTCAAGTCTTAGTACTCAGATATATAAGCTCTATGCTTTCACATGATTACTGCAAATACCTTCATATAATTCAAAAAGAACTTGTTAAGCATCCTTTGGTAGAAGACATCGAAGGTAAGGTTGTTAGAGGCTACATTTCTATAACTAGTCATCAATTAATGTGTAATTTGTAGCCTGATATATTAGCCTCTAAGCTTCTTTTTAATCTTCAAATAGGACACCATCTTTCAAATAGTCAATAATTGAATCCATCCAAGACCTCTCTCTTAGGAAAGGAGTCACTTCATAACTTTGCCCAATTGCTTCCAAACTTTTTCTATGGAGATATTCAATAAAAAGTTTATCATTCAAGTTAGGAAGTGTCATACTGGTCAATTTTGAAAGCTTGTCAGCAGCAATGTTCCTAATTCTTGGGATTTTCTCAATTGTAAAGGACTGAAATTCTTCTGTGAGCGTTCATACTATCATTAAGTACTTTCTCATCACATTTTCCTTTGCCGCATAGCTTCTTTGCACTTGATTCACAATTAGCTATGAATCAAAGAAAACTTCAACTTTCTCGACTCCAACTTCTTTTGCTAACATTAGCCCAGCAATTAGGGCTTCATATTTGGCATCATTATTATTGGCTGGAAATCCAAGCTTTAGCACATATTGAATTTTCACATTATATGGTCCTTATAACATAAGGCCTGCACCATACCCTTCTTTAGTGGAGGAACCATCTACATATAAGTTCCATGTGGATTTCTTACTTATGTCTATGCAGTCATCTTCTCCGATAAACTTTGCTATGAAATTTGCTAGAACTTGAGCCTGTAGTGCCATTTTAGGTTCGTATTGTACACCATAGGTACTCCATTTTAGGTTCGCTCCATGAAGAATCTAGTCATTACAAGGCTTGCCATAGAGGCTTATTAGTGAGAACTATAATTTGATAGGCTTTGAAATATGGCTTCAACTTTCTTGTTGAGATCACTACAGCCAAGGCAAACTTTTCAATTTTTGTGTATATCTAACTTAAACCTTGCAAAACAATGCTTACATAAGAAATTCGCCTATACTCCTTCCCTTCTTTGGGAATAAGGACAGAGGAAAAAGCGCAATTGCTAATTGATAAGTATAGAAATAGATCCTATTCGGGGATAAGTGTCGAAAGTGCTTGTAGCGATGCTAAAAAATCTTTCAATTCTTTGAATGCCATCTCGCATTCATCAATCCATTGGAACTGCTTTGGATTCTTCAAGACTTTGAAAATTTTCGTACATCTATCCATGCTCTTAGACACAAATTTGTTTAGGGCAACAATTTACCCAATTAATTTTTGAACTTCCTTAATAATGTTAGGGAACTTCATGTTCCTTATTGTAATAATCTTCTTGGGATTCATTTCATTGTCATACTGAGTGACCATATATCCTAAAAACTTACCTAAGGAAGACCTAAAAATTCATTTTTTGGATTGAGTTTCATGTTATATCTCCTTAATGTACCGAACGTCTCTTCTAGGTTAGCAAGATGCTAACCTTTTGTTCTACTTTTAGCTATCATAGTGTTGACATAAACCTCTACATAGTGTTGACATAAACCTTTACATTGTGATGAATTTAGGGATTGAACATTTTAGTCACAATCCTTTAATAAGTTACACTATCATTCTTTAGCCTAAATGGCATTACTGTATTGCAATACATCCCAAAATTTATGACAAATGATGTGTGGACTTCATCATCTTTCTCCATCTTAATTTGATCGAAGTAAAAAAATGCATCTATAAAAGAGAGTAAGGCATGCCCAACAATTGAATCTACCATTTGATCAATCCTTGGTAAAGGGAACAATCTTTGGGCTTAGCCTTATTTAAATCTATGAAGTCTATGTATATATACCATTCATAGTTTGACTTCTTAACTAGAAACCACTTAGTTAGCCAAGTTAGATAACGCTCCTTCCTAACGAATCCTACCCTTAGTAACTTATGAACTTCTTCTTATATGGTTGTTTGCCGTTTAGGGGTAAAATGCCTCTTCTTTTGTTAGAGTACCTCCTCACTTGGATAAATATGCAACTTGTGCATCATTACCTTTCTCGAGATGTTCGGCATATCTAAGAGAGTTCATGTAAAACATTGATGTTATCCTAAAGAAATTTGATTAAGTATTATTGAGCCTGGTTTTTCACCCTCCCGGTTCTTTTTATAAAATTAGATCTTCTCTAAACTGATCAATATTAAACCTTATAGTTTGATATTAACCCTCGACTAGAGTTTAAAGAAGACCATTTTTTCCAACTTGAAAAAAATTTGGACTTGTCACCCAATTGGAGTCAAGAAAAGGGGTTAAGCTATAACCAATTGGGTAAACTAGTTATAACTTAGCTATTGGTTTATCAATTAAAAAACCAAGTTATAAATATGGTTTCTTTGGAAAATTAGAGATCTAGATCTGGGGGCTAATTTATTAAACCCTAAATGGATACTACTTTTAACTTTTCGAATTTAACTTCGTTTTTCAAATATACCGTTTTTAATTTCTAAAAAACATCTAATTATGATACATGCGATTAAATTGATTAATTTACATAAATATCTAAAAATAGAAAAAATAAAACTTTCCATATTTTAAGTTGCCCTGTACTTACGTATGGATGTCTACATACCGCTATTTGATATCAGACTTCCGTAGTTCGTTTAATAAAAATATAGTAGGTCGATTGATTTTAACTTTGGAAAAATTGTTGAGTTTACATTTTTACCCATTTTGAGTTGATTTGAGAAAAGATTATTATGGGGTCCTAAGTTCGATTTTATTTTTAGAAAACCTAAAGTGCCCTAGTTTGAAAAGGATCTGTTTTATTTTTATTTCAAAAAATTGATTTTCTAAGTGTCAAAAAGTGACCTTTCTATTTTTTTAATATTTTTATTATTTATTTATTTACTTTTTATTGTTAGTTTGCTCTATTTTTTTGTATGGTTTTTCTTTTGTTTAAACGTGAAAATAAAATAGAAAAACAAAATCAAATACTTCCTATTCATTTTTTTTCTTCTTTCTTCTCTTTCCTCTTTTTTCTTCTCTTTTTCCTTTCTTTTTTTATTCTTTATTTTTAATATTTTTTATTAATTTACATAGATTGAATAAACAAAACAAAACAAGAAAAAAAATAAATAAATAAAAAAGAAATCAGGCGAAGGCAACAAGATGCACAGGTTGGACTTGGGTCACGGGTCGAGTTGGATTGCTAGACCGAATGGTAAGTCAATCCTCTAGGTTGAGTCAGATCTTGGCTTCCTCTTCACCACCACTAGCGGGGCACAATTTAACCCGATGTAGCCTCCAAATTGAAGGGCAAAAGGGGCTTTTATGTGTTTCTAATTGGGATTGGGGGGACAGGGGTAGAGGAAATGCCATAGTTAATGGAGCTCATTTTGGGTGGTTTGAAAGTGGTGATCAGCAGTGGTGTTTGTTCGTCCAACGTAATGGCAACTAGGTACGAATAAAGTGTTGGTTTGGGGATTTAAGGGTACAGAGAGAGTAGCCATGATGTTAGTTTGGGTCGAAGGACACTAATGGTGGTTATTCGAAGAGAGAGAAAGGGGTAGCCATCAAGGTTTGGTGGTAGCTACCTTGGTGGAGTTGCTAAGGGTCATGGCGGAGGTCGAAAGCAATTAGGTTAGGGAGCTTGAGCTGCGGGTAGTCTTCCTAAAGTGGTAGCTTAACTCGGGTTAGAGTCAAGAGAGAGAATCAAATAAAGAGAGAGTGGGTTAGAGAGAGAAAGTGATCGGGAATGGATAGAGAGAGTGTAAGGATTAATTTTGTTCATTGTATGTATTTGTCTATGTCCTCCGATGATCAATTTATACACAAATCTAACCTTGAAATAAAGGAAAGTTGGAATCGAATGTAATGAGAAATGCTCAAAAACCTAGCTTTTTTTCGATTTTTGAATGTGCTTTTAGCTGAATCTAGACTAGTTCTTATCATTAATTTGAAGCATGCCATATCTAGTGAGAGCTTAATGCAAGAAACTATGAGATTATTTATGGAATTTGTACAGAAATTGAAGCTAAAGTAAAGGGAGTGGGCTGTTCTTGAGAAGGAAAATCGAGAGAAAATGGAGGGAAACTGAAGGAAAGAAAGGGAAAGTGCTGATGTGGCGCTGACATGGCGCCACATTAGCCAACTCAACAAACCCCGACCTGCCACTTGTCATACTTGATACGTAGCGGTTGACGCGGCATGCCACATGGCTAACACGTGGCACCATGTCAACAAAAGCCATCCAATCCAATGATGCCATGTATCAGGACATGTAACACAATCAGATCCTGACACATGGCAGTCGCTGATGTGATTAAAAAACAAAAAGTAAGAAAAAGGCCTCATTGCCTTTGCTAAGTTTCGAACCCAAGACCTCATGCTTAATGCTAGTATTATACCCATATGGTTAACCATCAGGGCGTTGGCCTGTACTTTATCCATATGTATAATTAAATTACACATATAGACTCGTTTAGCCTTGGCTAAATTTAAATCTAAACCTAAGTTTAATAGCCCAACTCCTTCACTTAAATTAAAATTACAAATCTATTCTAATAAAATGTTATTTTCTAAAATCTTTTCTATTTTCAATTTTTTGTGACTTTTCAAAATTTCTCATTTTTTGTATTATTATTATTATTATTATTGTTTAATTTCTTATTTTTTGTGCTTTTTGGTATTTTCTTATCTTTTTTTATTTTTCTAAAATTCCTATTTTTCTTATTTATTTATATTTTTTTAGCTTTCTTTAATTTTTCTATTTTTTAAGCTTTTCCTAATTTAGGACCACTTAACCTAATTTGAAAAATAAAAAGGGGCAAAAATTGGGTGTCTATTGCTACCCCTCTTAGGGTCAAGTTTAAGCAAAACTTTGCCACAAAGATAAAACAGACACTATTTTTACCCCAGGAGCAGATTTTATTCTAAGAAACGCTATAGCTAGCTAGCTAGCTATCCTAGGTCCAATCCATTGGAGATTTGGAGAAGAGAAGGGTGGTGCACTAAGAGCTGGTAAAAAAATTGAAAGATGAATTAAAGTTTGGTCATGCTTTTATGAACTAAATTAAAATGGGTAAAGCACTCTAGGAGCTACCTAAGACCTTAAGAAGAATGAGCAAACTTGGTCATGGCCTAATGAGCTGACTAACTAAGGCAGGCAAAGCACTCCTAGAGCTGGCTAATACCTTAAGATGGATAAGCAAACTTAGTCTTATCTTAATGAGCTAACTAACCAATGCAAGCTAGCTAATATACCTTAGGAAGGATGAGCAAACTTGGTTGTGCCCTATTGAGAAAACTAACCAAGGCGAGCAAAGTGCTCGTAAAGCTAGCTAATACCCTAAGAGGAATGAAACAATGCCTTAAAGGCTCGTTAAGAAGATGATGAAGGTAATTGCTTTATGAGCCGATTAAGAGAAACTTGGTGAAAGGAAGTGCCTTACAAAACTTGGTAAAGAAAGGAGCTTGCTTGTAAGAAATTTGATCAATAGAAGGACCTTATGGATTGGAAGGATGAACCGAGCTAGGATCGTGTCTTCATAGGTTGGCCAAACACTAAATGCAGAAAATAAATGCCTTACAGGTTGGTTAAAAAGAATTTTGGGAGTAAAAATTAGTATAAATGCAAGAAAAAAAAAATTAGTGTGCTAACATTGTGTAGAATTACTTACCTGATCTTTGTCGGTAGTGCCCAATCTGTCAAAACTTTTTGCAAAACACCCATCAAAATGTTACTGTTTCTTTGTTATCAAATGTTCATGTCATACAACGTTCGTGATTTCACTAGTTATTTTCGGAGAAGTAAATGAAATTAACCTGATGCAGGAAAAACCACCCACTGTTTTTGTTTCTTTGGAACCCAAAAGCCTCATGCCCATTTACCATGATTGCTTACATGAGTTCCACATTCCTTTGAAAAAAAAAAAAACAGACAACAAAAGTTCCCTATTAAGGGGGATCAATCCGTAATAAAGTATTTAAAGAATTTTTTAATTACCAATGTTCTAGATCTCATTCCTTAACTCCTCTCGTGTTTGCAGTACATAGACCTGATTGAATGAGGTAAAGGGAATTAGACCTTTCCTTGGAGAGGGTGATTATTCCAATGACGAAAATGGCCTAGGATACCAAATTTGCTCGTAGATAATGATAATTAGGCCATAATGACATTTAAAATGACTGGCATTTTCGTGTTTCGAGCAAAATTCCCATTGACTTCTTATGGATAGTACAATTTTACAATGTTGGCATTTGTAGGGTCTCTCAAATCTAGACCATCCATTTGGGACAAAATCAAAGCCCCTCCTGATAATACTTGCTTCATGAAATATGGCGAATTTCCCTCTAGAGTCTTGTGCATTGGAGAGAACTTTTCTTAACACCAAATCTTCTTCCTTGAGGTTACAAGGTCATACCCTTTTGTTAAAGGCCCAAGACATTCTTTGCCGATAACATTGATAATGACATAGGGCTATCAATTTCTTTTCATCAATCAGGTTTAGCTGGTCGATGCATTTCTTTACCTAATCAGCTTCACCTAAATGAATTTCTGATACTACCCTGAGTGATGGGATCTCAACCTTTATTGGTAACACTGCTTTAGTACCGTATACCAAAAAGTATGGTGTTGCTCCAATCGACGTTCTAATGGAAGTCCGATAAGCCATGGGAACAAAACGTAACATCTTATGCCAATCCTTATATGTAACAGCTATTTTTTTAATGATTCTTTTGAGGTTTTTGTTTGTTGCTTCGATAGTGCCATTCATTTGGAGTTGATAAAGAGTAGAATTCCTATGAATAATTCAGAATTGCCAACATAATTTTTTCATAAGCTTGTTATTGAGATTGGTGCCTTTATCAATGATGATTGTTTCAGGAGTCTCATATCGAGCCATGATGTCTCTCTTGATGAACTAAACTATGACCCCTTTAGTAACATTTGAGTAAGATGAAGTCTCTACCCATTTGTTGATGTAGTCGATGGCAACTAATATGAAGCAATGTCCATTAGATACTTTTAGAGTGATAAGGCCAATGATATCTATGCCCCACATTGAAAAAGGCCATGGTACTGAAAGGGCATGTAATTCATGAGGTGAGGAGTTTATGTTATTTCCATAAACTTAACATAAATAACAGTACCTAACTAGTTTGATGCAATCACTTTCCATCGTTGACTAATAATACCCTAGCCTCATGATTTTCTTTGCTAACATGTATCCATTCATTAGAAGGCCGCATACTCCTTCATGTACCTCTTTAATTAACTTCTTAGCCTCTTCATTAGCTACATACCTTAAGAGTGTACCGTCAACTAAACGTCGGTATAAGGTGAACTCGCTTACTAAGAATTGAGTAGCTAATTGCTTAATCATCTTTCTATCTCTTTTCTTAGCCTCTTTAGGGTATGTACCTTGTTGTAAGAACATCTTAATATCATGATACTACAGTTTTTGGTCATTCATAACCTCAATCATTAGGCAGAACGTAGGCTTGTCTTCAATTTCAATAGTAAGGGGCTGAATCTCGACTCCACCAAATATCTGGATCATAGATGCTAGCGTAGCTAAAGCATTAACAAATTGGTTGAGTCCTTGGTATGTGATTGAAGGTGACTTCTTTAAAACATTTTGTTAATTCTGTCAAATGCTGATGATAAGGCACCAGCATAGGATGTTTAGTTTTGTACTCTCCCCGTGCTTAGCCAATAATGAATGAGGAGTCCCTATTCACTTCTAATTCTTGAATGTCTTCCTCTAGGGCCATCTTGAGTCCCATGATGCATGCTTCATATTCAGCAATATTATTAGTGTATAAGAAAACTAGCCTTATGGCCACAGGATATTGAGTACCTTTAGGGGATATTAATATTGTCCTAATTCCATACCCAGATACGTTGGCTGCACCATTGAAGAACATTTTCCATTTTGGTGGCTCATTATCCTTTCCTTTATCAGAGTTTCCTCTGACCACTAAGATACCCTCATCAGGGAAATTGACTTGTACTTCTTGGGGAGTACTATCAGAGGGGTTTTTTGCTAATTGATTTGCCAATGCTTGTCTTTTGATTGAATTTCGGTTCACATATGTAATGTCAAACTCTAATAGCAGCACCTGCTACTTTCAAATTCTGCCAATTAGGGTCGATTTGTCTACCAAGTACCTTAAGGGGTCGTGTTGAGTCAATAATTCAATTGATAGTAGAGTGTATATTGTCTGAGCCAATATATTACCTCGACCAATGCACAATAGGTTCTTTCAATTTCTGAATATCTTTGCTCCCCTTTAGTAAATTTTTTGCTCAAGTAGTATACAACCTGTTCCTTTACTTTTTCATCTTTCTAGCCAAGAATGTACTCCTAGACTCTAGTAATATTGTCAAGTATAGGAATGAAGGCTTCCTAGGTTTTGGAACTACTAGAATTGGAGGGTTCATGAGGTATTCTTTGATTGTTGTAAAGGCCTACTCACACTCTTCATCTTAGTTGATCTTGGCATTCTTTTTTAATAACTTAAATAAAGGACGACACTTGTCAGTTAGTTAGGATATGAACCAAGCTATATAGTTTAAATAGCCTAACAAACCTCTGATTTCTTTAAGTATACGTGGTGGGGATAAGTCAACTATCGCTTTAACTTTATCAGGGTCCACTTCAATGCCCCTTTGGCTGATTATGAATACTAATAACTTCCCTGAAGTTGCCTCGAAAGTACACTTCTCTAGGTTGATTTTCAATTGGAATTTTCTCGATGTATCAAACAATCTCCTTAGATTTTCCATATGATTTTCTCCTTCTTTAGACTTGGCAATCATATCATTGACATAGACCTCGACTTCTTTGTGTATCATGTCATGAAAAATTGCTGCCATGACCCTTTGGTAAGTTGCCCTGACATTTTTGAGTCCGAAAGGCATCACTTTGTAGCAAAACGTACCCCAAGTTGTGATGAACGTAGTCTTGGCTTTATCTTCTTCAACCATTTGAATCTAGTTATACTTGAAAAATCCATCCATGAAAGAGAAAATATGGTTTCCGACTGTATTATTGACCAATACATCGATATGAGGCCAAGGAAAATTATCTTTAGAGGTTGCTTGATTGAGGTCTCAAAAATCCACGCATACCCTGACTTTCCCTTCCTTCTTCATAACTGTTACTATGTTGACTACCCACTTAGGATAATTAGATACCTCAATAAAGCTGACTTCCAATAATTTTTTTACTTCTTCCTTAATTTTCAATAAGATATCTAGTCAGATGCTTCTTAACTTTTGTTTCTTAGGCTTACTCTCCTCTTGCGTAGGTAAGTGATGGACCACGATCGATGGGTCTAATCCAGGCATGTCATCATAAGACCATGCAAATACATCTTGGTATTCGGATAGTAATGTGGTCATCTCTATCTTTTGATTTTCTTCCAAATTTCCCCCAACCTTCAATACCTTAGGGTTTTTGTTGGTATCGACATTAATTATCTCTATTGGCTCATCAATGGAAATTTTACTCATTTCATGTTTTTACTAGCTTTCTTATACGTTATTATAATCATCAACATCACCTCCGACGACTAACCCAATAGGGCGAAAAGTGATATCAATATTCTCATTACCTATCTGTGCGAGGTATCTATGGCCTTTATTCGAGTCATTGGATTTAAAAAGAAAAAGAAAGTGTGCAAAAGGAAGAGTGTAAGTAAGGTGGGTATAAAGAGAAAAGAAGCTGATTTTATTTTGGGGAACTCTTTGTTGAGTATAAGCATTTGGAGAACAAAGGCACTTTATTATAAAATTCTATAAAATATTGGATCATAGTTCATCCTTTACCTTAGAGAAGCTTATTATTATTCACAGGGATAGAGAACTAATTATTTAAGTGATGGGTTTTGTTGATTAGGCTAGCCCCTTCATTCTTGTTGGAAGTGCCTTCTTTAATGGGCTTTGAGTTTTGGGTTTTGGTCTTAATGAAAGTTTCTGACAATGGTGAGAAGCTCAATGGAGTGTAATACAACCCGTCACCCTTTCTGCCCCTCGTTTACATTCTTTGCAATTCTTTTATTGGTTGGAATGTACCCTAACCCATAGGACCTAAACTAGCCTTCTTTATATTTCAGCCTCTCTTCCTTCTGTTGATTGGTGAGCATGCACACTTCATTAAACATCTAGAGTCCAAAGTCCTCTTATTCTTCTATATTGATATAGGGTATGGCTATCTCTTTATAGATTTCATAATCTTGGTGACCTAGAATTGGGATGACCTGTCCATTGGAGATGAACTTAACTTTCTGGTGAAGAGTTGACAGTATGGTCCCTACTGAATGTATCCAAAGTCTTCTTAATAATAGATTAAAGGTCCTTGCAATTTCTAAAACCTAGAATGGGATGCTGAACGTCTGCGGGCCGATATCAATTGATAAGTCTACCTCTCCTATTATCTCTCTCCTAGATCTATCAAAAGCTCTTACTGTTGTTGAACTAGGTTTGATAGTGGTTGTATCAATGCCCAATAGATCCAGGGTGGCCAAAGGACAAACATTTACAGACAACCCATTGTCGATGAGGACTCTTGTTATGATGATGTTATTTATCCTTACTATTATGAATAGAGGCTTTATGTGCTAGGTACCTTCTTCGCCCAATTCTTCGGTGGAGAAGGAAATCTGATCTATGGTGAGGATGGAATTGGTGACAGAGCCAATCCTTTTATCTGAGATTTCACAAAGGACCTTAACATCCTTTAGTATTTTGAATAAAGCCTTTCGATATGGATCTGATGCCATCAATAAACTCATGAGCGATACTTGTACCGAAGTCTTAGCAAGCTGGTCCATTATTTTGTACTCACTAGACTTAATCATCTTAGTAAAGGCAGTTAATCCTTCTTTATGTACATCTTGTTCGATGTTTGGCATTTCTTGTATACCCTTCTTTTTTAAATCTTCCTTTGGATTGTAGATTCTGCCAGAGCTAGTGATCCCCCCAATAAGCGAGTTTGATTGCCCCTGGTTTATTGCTTGGTAATTGAAGGGGGTAGCTTTATAATTTTCGAAGGCTACAGGTACGTGGAATGTGTACCTTTTAGTTCGGGGGACCTCATTTTCTGTAGAACCTATAAACCTTTGGTTCTTGGCTTTGATCGATCATGTTGATGGCAGATTCTAAGTGGTTAGATATCATATTGATGAGAGGTCTATGGATTGGTAATGGGTTGTTGTTAACGTTTAGGGTAGGAGCCTCCATAAAATCCAATTGTACTGTACCTTCATCGATCAAATCTTAGATTTTGTTTTTCAACCTCTAATACGAATAAATTGAATGGCCTACTTGCACCCGATGATATTGACATCTTGCATTGGGATCAAAGAAATTCGGCTTATACATTTCAGTAAGAGCCTTAAAATGTAGCAGATTATTTCTTCTTAACTTCTTGAGCACCTGACTAAGTGGAGTTAGTATTCTAGTAAACTGTCTTAGGGCCTTATTAGCCTGTGGCTAGCTTCTATACTGTGGTTAAGCTGGCAGAGGATTCCCCCTAAAAGAAACTTAGGAGTTAAGTCTTGCATTTGAGTTAACCATGCTAACAGCAGCTTCTTTAGGCTTACTAATGGTGGGTTTGGTAAAGGGTAGTCTTCTATCTGCTGTTTCTTATAGCTTACTAGAGGAAGTAGCACTCTCAATTCGATACCATGCTGCTACCATTTCTACAAAGCTAGAAGAGGCTTGTCTAATCAAGTGAGCCAAGTAGGGCCTCTAAAGAGTGTTAATGAAAGTTACCGTCAGCTCTTTTTCGATCACAAGGGTAGATACCCTTGTAGCTAAGGACCTCCACCTTTAAGCATATTCTTTGAAGGACACATTATGCCTTTTCCCTAAGGCAATGAAATTCATCATTGTTAGTGCCACTTCGACATTAAATCTATATTGCTCATAGAATGCTTTAGCCAGCTTCTCTTATGTATTCACCTGATTTAAGTACAACTAGGCATATCAAGTTAAGGTAGGGCTTGTTAAGCTATCCTAAAATGTCTGGACCATGAGTTGATCATACTATGCATACTTACCCATCTTACATACATATAGCCGAGTATGCAACTTAGGGCATCTAGTCCCATTGTATTTTTCAAAGTCAGGAACTTTGAATTTTTCTAGGAAGCTTCCATAATTGTAGGTAGAGAAGTCTGTTATTCCAGCATGCTTGAATCCATGATACCCCTCGAGCATTTTCATTTTTCAATGATCTGTCCAGTTAACCGCTCTTCGAACTCCTTCAATCTGTCCTGGTCAACTTCAAGCTACGGGTTGATTAGGAATGAGTAAGTATTCAGCTCAAAGGTTGGGTTAGCCTTTGCAAATACCCCTTCAGTTTCAAAAGATTCAAAGCCTTGATTACCTTTAGGGAAAGCTTCTTCTGTTTCAATGGGTGGGGCCCTAGTATTCTTTCTACATCAGGCTTTGGAGTGCTCTTCATTTGATGGGGCTGTAGATCTAAGCAAAGAAATGTTGTCAGCAAGTAAGCTTAATTGATCTACCACCTTTCCCATTATTCGTTCCAAAGATTGGAATCTTAACTCCATAGAGTCAATAACCTTGGGGTTGCAGTTGCCATTATTGCTGTTTCCTTGGTTAGCTATTCTGGTTCGAGAATAAGTTTTGATGGGGCTCCTCTGGAAGGTTTAACAATTGAGAGCTATCTTAGCGACCTGGTCAAAACTACTTCTTAACAAGTTAGCATAGGGATATTTTGAAAAAGGATGCAAATGAATGAAATGTAAGTGAATCACATCGTTGAAAAGGAGAAGATTGACAAATGATTAATAGAACAACAAGTTATTCATTATTTTTGGATTCCCAAAGTCTTATTACATGAAAGAAAGAAAAGGGTACAAATTCATCTATGCTAATTTCCTTTTTCTCTATAGGCCAGATGACATTTTCTTCTTCTTTTGGTCAAGCTTAGCTGCTTCTTCAAACTCTTGAATTTTCTTCTAGGCCATCTTCAACTGGTGTTCCAGGGCGTGTGACCTTTCTTTAGATTCTTGACATGGGTTCGCTCATTTATCTTTCTCATCATGGAGGATCTCCGTACGTGCTTTCATTTAGCCATATAGGTCACCATTTCAGAGTTGAGGTGCATAGGGGAGGTTTCAAGGACTTCTGGTGCCCGATATCGCATTGTGCCTACCTTAGGAAGTTGATTGTATAAATACTCTTTGGTAACCCAGTGTTTGTCTACTTCTCCTATGAACTCACTCAAATCAATGTTTGGGCTTATGGTCCAGGTATCCCACCAAGCTTTGATCTTGTGAAGTTTGGATACCTTTTCTGTGGAGAGAGGCTCTTTGAGATTAAGAGTGAATGGTTCCAATGAAGGTTTGTAAACTATGTCTTAGATCCCTCTAAATTGTCTTACCATGTTGCTTAGATAGTAGCTTGTACACCAGCTCACTCGATCAGTCGTATAACATGTAATTCTTGTAAATCAATATGACCCTAGTGATATTGCTCCACCCGGTAATCCATAGTATGTCTTCTACTCGAAAATCTTATAGAACCTCTATCCAGAGAAGGGTAGGGACATCATTTGGTTATTTGATCTTATCAACGAAAGAATCAATAAGGTCAATCTTATTCGCAAATGGTCCCCTTATTAAATCCAACCCAAAGCACTTGATGTGACTGATGAACCAAACCATTAATAATGCCATGCTTGATTTGAGATCTCCATAGCCCCTTTTCTTAAGGAAGTTAAGATTCCTTATCTACTCATCAAGTAAGGTAGGAATGTAAGATTTACCTTTCCAAAATTAAGCCACTAATTCTGTTACCCTAAAGTGTATAAGAAGAGACCTACTTAGGAACAAGATAGTAGTGAACACAGCTAGCACGTAAGCCTTGATTTGGTTTTCTCTCCAATACCCAAAAAACAATGCTTGATTGTTAAAGCTGGGCTTATTCTAGAACCAATAGACTAGATCCCATATCTTGATGGCCTATTTATTATAGTCACTAAAGGCCTCATTTATCTCAATCTTACGGATTCCTAAGAAGTTTGAAAAGATATATGTTAAGCTGAAGCTGAGCTCTAGGACATATATTTCATCCAAAGGAGGAGCTTGGAGCAATTGGGTGTACTCTTCTAGAGTTGGGCTAATTAGATATGGTCTAAATTGAAAAGACAATTCTTTGGGCTCCCAAAAATGGACTAAGGCCCTTACTAGCGTGATGTTAACCTCTACTTTGGCCAGTGAGAGTATGAGTCTAATTTTGTTGGTGATGAACTGTTGCTCTCTCAAGTTGAAGGTTTGAAACCACTGGCTGAGTATTGGCTTTGGGTTTGCAGTTTGTGGACAAGAATCTCTTTAGCGAGAACCCTCGTGTTGGATGAGTTGGCCATTTCTGAAACATTATAAAGAAAGTATAAATTACAAGGGAAAGGCTAATTACAAGAAGAAAAAATATACAAGACCTCCTATGTATATCAATTTTAAGAAGAATCTAGGGAAAAACTCCGAAATCTTCATCATTTTTTTCTTTTTTATGTAATATTGCCGTTTTATTTATCATTTGTTGACCCTATGAAATGTAATTGAAGACGGATGGGTTCTAATGGTCCTTAAACTCTGTAACTCTATACGTTTACAAAGAAATAGCTCTTTAATCACAAAATTCTAAGTGGGTAGCCTAATCAGCCCCGAATGGTGGTTGCCCCACTACGCCTAAGACTTTACACAATGGCTCCCCATCTTAAGGTCCTATGAAAGCCTAGGTTTGACCATATCTATAATACATTCATGATGCAGCAAAATAAATATCACGCCTACTAAAATAAATATGCTAATTAAAACAAATATGTACACGAATAAACAAATAAATAATTAAACAGTGCGTGTAATTTGAAAAGTGATTTTAATTTCGAAATGTTTTTAAGTGGTTAGCCCTCTTGATGGCCCCCAATGGAGTCGCCAATTTGTCAATCCTAGTTTTTCACCTTCCTGATTCTTTTTATAAAATTAGATCTTCTCTAAACCGATCAATATTAAACCCTACCCGTTTAATATTGACCCTCAACTAGGGTTTATAGAAGAACATTTTTTCTAACTTGAAAAGATTTGGAGTTACCACCTAACCGGAGTCGGGAAAAGGGGTTACGTTATAAATAATTAGGTGGATTAGTTAGAACTTAGCTACTGGTCTATCGATTGAAAAACCAAGTTATAAATACGGTTTTTTTGTAAAACTAGAGATCTGGATTTGAGGGCTAATTTATTAAACCCTGAATGGGTACCACTTTTAACTTTCTAAATTTAACTTCGCTTTTTAAATATACCCTTTTTAATTTCTAAAAAACATCTAATTATGATACAAGCGACTAAATTGATTAATTTACATAAATATCTAAAAATAGAAAAAATAAAACTTTCCATATTTTAAGTTACCCTGTACTTGTGTACGGGTACCTATATACCGACTAATCGGTATCAAACTTCCGTAGTTCATTAAATGAAAATATAGTGGGTTAATTGATTTTAACTTTGGAAAAACTGCAATGTTTACATTTTTACTCATTTTGAGTTGATTTAAGAAAAAATTATCAAGTGGTTCTAAGTTGGATTTTATTTTTGGAAAACCTAAAATGCCCTTGTTTGAAAAGGATTCGTTTTATTTTCTAAGTGTCAAAAAGTAACCTTTCTATTTTTATTTTATTATTTATTTATTTACTTTTTATTGTTAGTCAGCTCTTTTTTATGGTTTTTCTTTTGTTTAAATGCGAAAATAAAAAAGAAAACCAAAATCAAATACTTCCTATTCTTTTTTTTTCTTCTTTCTTCTCTTTCTTGTTTTTTCTTTTCTTTTTCCCTTCTTTTTTTCTTCTTTATTTTTATTATTTTTTTATTACATTTACATAGATTGAATAAATAAATAAATAAAACATACTAAGAAAAAAATAATAAATAAATACAAAAGAAATCAGGTAAAGGCGGTAGGATGCGCGAGTCGAACCTAAGTTACAGGTCGGGTTGTACTGCTGGATCGGGTTACAAGTTAATCCTCTATGTCAGGTTAAGTCAAATCTTGGCTTCCTCTTCACGAGTACCAACAAGGTACGATTCAGCCCGATCTAACCTCTAAATCGAACTGGAAAAGGGGCTTTTGTATGTTTCTAATTGGGATTAGGGGTGTAAAGGAAATGTCATGGTTAATGGAGCTCGTTTTAGGTAGTTTTAAAAGTAGCGGTCGGTGGTAGTATTCGTTCCTCCGACTTGGTCGTAACTGGGCACGAATGGAGTATTGGTTTAGGGATTTAAGGGTACAGAGAAAGTGGCCATGATGTTAGTTTGGGTCGAAGGACGCTAGTAGTGGTTGTTTGAAGAGAGAGAAAAAGGTGGGTGTCAGGCTTTGGTGATAGCTACCTTGGTGGAGTTGCTAAGGGATACGGCGGAGGTCGAAAGCAGCTGGGTTGGGGAGCTTAAGCTGCGGGTAGTCTTCCTAGAGTGGTGGCTTAACTCGGGTTGGAGTGAAGAGAAAGTATCGAAGAGAGAGAGAGAGTGGGTTAGAGAAAGAAGGTGATTAGGAATGGATACAAAGAGTGTAGAGATTAATTCTATTTGTTATGTGTATCCGTCTATGTCCTATTATCATCAATTTATACACAAATCCAACCCGGAAACAAAAGAAAGTTAGTATCAGATTTAATGAGAAATGCTCGAAAACCTAGCTTTTTTCTAATTTTTAGACGATGATTTGATTGTACTTTTGGTTGAATCTAGACTTATTCTTATCACCAATTCGAAGCATACCATGTCTAGTGCGAGATTGATGCAAGACATTATGAGCCTGTGTACAGAATTTTTTCAGAAATTGAAGGTAAAGTGGAAGGAGTGGGCTGCTCTTGAGAAGGAAAGAGGAAGAAAATCAGGAGAAAATGGGGGGAAAATGAGAGAAAGAAAGGGAAAGTGCTGATGTGGCGCTGATGTGGCACTGATGTGGCATCACGTCAGCCAACTCGATAAAGCCCAACCTGCCATGTATCACACTTGATACGTCGCGGCTAACATGGCATGCCATGTGGTTAACAAGCAACACAATCATATCCTAATACATGGTAGTCTCTGATGTGATTAAAAAACAAAAAGTAAGAAAAAGGCCTCCCGACCTTTGCTCAATTTTGAACCTAAAACCTCATGCTTAATGCTAGCATTATACCCATATACTTAACCGTTAGGCCGTTAGCCTATGCTTTGTCCATATATGCAATTAAATTGCATATATAGAATCGTTCAACCTAGACTATATTTAAATCTAAACCTAGGTTTAACAGTCCAACTCTTAAACCTAGATTAAAATTACAAATCTATTCTAATAAAATGTTATTTTTTAAAGTCTTATTTTTTCAATTTTTTGTGACTTTTCAAAATTTCTCATTTTTTGTATTATTATTATTATTTAATTTCTTATTTTTTGTGTATTTTCCTGTTTTCTTATCTTTTATATTTTTCCAAAATTCCTATTTTTTCTTATTTATTTATATTTCTTTTAGCTTTCTTTAATTTTTCTATTTTTTAAACTTTTCCTAATTTAGGACACTATAACCTATTTTGAAAAATGAAATGGGGCAAAATTGGGTGTCTACAAGTCTCAACAGATATTTGCCTATAATGGTCTCCCTATCTTTGTTGTCTTTTCTGAATTATCCCTATGCTAGACTTCTTCTACCTCTTCTTCAGCATTCTCGATGCCACTAGACTTCTTTTTTAGGTCAGTTTCAATCTAAAAAACTTCTTCACTCCCGAGTGCTCTCAAATATAATGATTTGGCAAGTTGTTGGTCTCCTTTGCATATTATAACTTTGGTAAGAGTAAGGAATTTTTCCTTAAGATGTGCTATTAAGGGGACTAGTAAGGAATTTTTCCTTATAATAATCATATTATAAGAATACCAACACTTAACAACATAGAAATCCACGTTGTCTTTCGTAATGTTCTCATCATCTCTAATTTGAACCAAAAGGGAAACAACTCTATTGACCCACATGAGATGATTATTGAAGGCATATAGATTGTAATTATAAGATCTTGGTTGTACCTTGATCTTTGGCTTCATTTCGTTAAAGGCATGTTGGAAAATAATGTCTACTAAACTCTTAGTATCAACTAAGATCTTTTTGACCTTAAAGTTAGCAATTCTCATGCTGATCACCAATGTGTCATCTTGAGGCCTTTGCACACCTTTAAAATCCACCTCCGTGAAGGAGATGGAATTATCAACTTTAACTTTCTTACCCTACACATTGTAAACATATTGCATGGCATTAGTCAAGCTTAAAGAGTTAAATCGGTCTAAGGTAGAGGGTTTACCAACAACAATGTTTATCATACCATATGGAGCTCTATTATTACCTCCATCCCTTGTCCCCCTCGTAGGTTGAGGAAGCCAATTTTCATTATCTTGTTCATCTCTTAATCTCTAGGTAGGGTGCTCAATATTCTTGGCATCATGAGCAAGGAACTTGCTTAAATATCCTCCTTAGATTACATCCTCAATTGCATTCTTGAGTTAAATACACTTATCAGTGTTATGGCCTCTATCGTGATGAAAATTGCAATACTTGTTTGAATTCGTACGTGATGGGTTTCCTCTCATATCTTCTGGCTACTGCAATACCCTCCCTTTGGCTATACACATCCATTTACATGTCAAACATAGGGCAGTTGAGTGAGGTGTGAACGGAGTAAGTTAGGATGTACGGCCTCTTTCTTTTGCCATTACTTCCCTCTGAAAATCAATCATCATATGTACTAAGTCGATCCCTTACATCTTCTTCTTATCATTTTTTTCAATCACCTTTACTCTAATTAGCCTCACACCAAGGTTTAATATCATCTTCTTATCAAGTATAAGATGTAGCCTTAGCTTTAAATTTAGTGAATGTTTTTAGCTTGTTTTTTGCTAGAGATTTTAAGAAATCTCCATATGGTTTAACTCCATCAATCACTGTGTTAAGAGTAATACTCATTTCTTATTCTAGGATTTGAACTATCTCAGTCGTAAACGAAGCTAAATAGTCTTTAATGGATGCATCAAACTTCTGCTTTATGGCATTAAGGACACATGAGTCCTTAATAGGGAGTTTACTTGCAAGGAAGTGCTACATGAACACATATGCTAAATCCTCAAAACATGAAATCGTATTTGGTTTCAAATGCTTGAATCATGTACTTGCGGCATTA
The DNA here is from genome assembly GCA_024138005.1 of Lumnitzera racemosa. NCBI lineage: Eukaryota > Viridiplantae > Streptophyta > Magnoliopsida > Myrtales > Combretaceae > Lumnitzera > Lumnitzera racemosa. The sequence continues at coordinate 58,465,899 of JAMXBC010000012.1, forward strand.
CTCAAAGCGGAAGGAAATGCTTGATAAGCCACTACATCACTCATGCTATGTAGCTTAGCCAAAGTATGATAGTACTCAAGATGATTGTCTAGATCTTTTGTCCTATGTTATGTTTCAAATTACGGCAACTTAACATTCCATAATATTACTTCCTCCAAGATCTTAAGGATGAAAGGGCTCTTCTTAATTTGAAATTGTCTACTGGTCGAAGTAGGGGTGTCGATATGTAAGGGCACAGCATGGTGTACCTACTACGATTTCTTTCCTTTGTCAATTTTCTTAAAAGTAAGGGTCAAAGGTCCAATTGTCTCTTTTACTTACTTTTTAGGCAATTCAAGTGAATATATTAAAATGTTAGAGTTGTCGGCACTATTATCTCTGTACCTTTGATCTTGATTTGGCATACTATTCTTACGGAGAAGATTTAAAATTTCATCATCTTTTTATTGAGCTCTTGATTTTCCTTTGCTAGATTAACCTAAAGTTACTCCAACTTCGCCAAATGTTATTTATCAGCATGCCCACTACCTCCCTAAATGTGTTAAGGAGAAGTGCCAACACCTACACTTTTTGTCATGTATATCTTTGCCATGTGTAAAGTAGGTTCAAAACAGACAACATCAAAATGTTTTCAGTAAATAATATTGTAGAACTTTGATCTTGAAAAAGGAAGAAAGGAAGGCTAAAGGGGGTACCAAGGCTAATCTAACATAACCACTTTGATGCTTGAGTAAGTAAGTGTTTTGGTAAGGAAATAGATAAGTAAGAGAGCTAGGAGTGTTCAAGAGTATAGAGAGTTTTCACAATATTTTTACCTCCTTATTTATAGGTGTTTGCTGAATAATTGTTATGATAAGGAGCCAACAATTATGAACCATGAAGTGGCCCCTCAATTAAGCATATGGCTAAAGACTTAGAGTAGTAGGTAATTATGTAATAAAGTCAAATGGAATCACAACTATCCTTACCACTTTTTAATTTCAAAGTAAGTAAGTCGGCTTATTAGGCTCTTTAGTCCATTAGATTGTCTAAGCCCAATTCAATAATCCATCCAAGTATGCCAAATCAAAGGACTTCATAAAGTAGAACCAAGCCGAGCAAATTTGAGAACAAAATTCTGTTATTATCAAATTTTGATCTCCTTAAAGTTTACTTAGCTAATCTCGCATAGCAAAATTCTTGCCTAAATGATCTTTCACTAATCTTCTCTCCTTCTCCATCCTCCTTTCGAATTTCTCCTTCTTGAGCTCCTTGTGAGCTTGCATTTGATCCTATTGGCATATGAACTTCTTCGACCTTATGGTGAATTCATCAATTAAGGTCAAAGGGTGCTTGGCTAAGGATTTGAAGAAGTTGAAATCTCTAATGCCTTAGCAAATGGCATGAAGAATAATGCTCTTATCACAATTAAGAATTTCAATCATCAACTGATTGAATCATTGCATATAATCCCTTATACTCTCTTTATGCTTCTAACGAATAGACGTCAGAATCAAAGAATCCTTTGCTAGAGGCTTACTAAGCAAACAATATTATCGAAACTCATCGATAAGTTGCCTAACAGAGGGTGTGGAAGCTAGTTGTAGTGAATTGAACCAATTGCTTGCCGATTTCACTAGGTATATGGAAACACTTTACAAGTAGTGGCATTTAAGAGTCCATATAGTTCTTTTAACGTACAAAAAGTATTGAGGTGATCATTTGGCCCTTTTTCCATCATAATTGTTGAAATGGGGTAGTTAAGCACCTAAAGGTAAGACTTCTTCCACTATTTCACGAACGAAAGGACTTAATGTCCTTCCTTTTGGTTTAACTTCCTTCTTAGAGCATCCTTCCTTTACCAGGTTCTTAATATACTCTACCAAATCTTGCAAACTCATGTGTGAAACTTTTGTAGCAAGCAAGTAGTTAGGTGCTCAATCTTACCTTCAACATGAGTAGAAATACGACTACAAACCAGAGCTTGCAATGGTTTTTGTTGGAAATCCTTATTAGTAGAGCATCATGTCACAATTGTTGACCAACTTCACTTACTATAGGAGCTTTACCATATGTACAATGTAAGTACAATTGTTGACCAACTTCTAGAGGGACTTGGTTCACTTCTTCTCTTATTGCCTCCAAAGAGGGGGTCAATGAAGATGTTACATTACATTCTTGAAGTTCCCCCCTCTACTCTTAATTGTATGTTTTAACTTCCTCTAACTCCTTAGAAAATCGTGCACAAAGGGCTTTAAGTTGCATAATGTACAACATATCATCTTGTTAAGTTTGAACTTGCATTAGGGTATCATTTAGCACACTTTAAGTGTATGTTGTTATGGTGATATCTCTTCCTAATTCATACAAGGGGCATTCCTCCTTTACCCCAACACACCCTCCCCCCCAATGGAGTGGTGTCATCTTTACCTCTTATCTTAGTGACCATGTTAGGGTAATGAAAAAAAGTGATGCAAAATTATTGATAGTCAAATTTGGTTGAAGGAGAATTTGGATTGCGGAATGAACTTCAAGCTTGTAAGGAAGAAAGAATTAAGCTATAGGGGGTATTGGGGTTACTCCGATGTAGCTACTTTGATGTTTAAGTTAAGTTTCATTGGAAAAGTGTAAAGAAAATGGAGAATATAGTAAAGCAAGTGAGCTTCAAAAGTCCAAAAGAATTGTAATGTATTGACCTCTATTTCTACAAGGTAGTTGGTAACTGCCTTAGCACTTTTACATCCAAAATCGTCACATATGAAATTTTGAATTACGGACCACTCCTTAAATACTTGGAATGTAGGCCAATTGTTGGTGACTTGTGGATGGTTATTTGTGTAATGATCCCTAACCACTCGTGCCTATGTTTGAATTTAAATCCCCTATAAGCTGGACTAAGTCTTCTTGAGCTCTTTACAGTTGATCCAACTTAATTGAGACTACCCTAATCTCCTTTTGTGTGTATAGTTCTAATCCAAACTCATTCACTTCTTGAACTATCAAACCCTTAATGGCTATAGGGTTAATAAAAGTGGTTGGATGATAGGCTAGGGAGCTTAGATATAAGGATTAGGAGATCAAACATTAAGCTTTTGAGTCACCTAAAGGTTTCCAATGCCTTTGGATAAAAATCTCTATTAACAATTCCCATACTCCAAGATTTTAGCAACATGAAATGGAAACAATCTAAACTGGTTAAGAATTAAATAGTCAAATCTCGTATTTAACATTAATCTTAAATTCCAATTTGTTGGTTCGTTAATCTCGTCAATTTTAGGTGTTAATATTCTTATGTTTTAGATTAATAAGGAGTAATTTTAGATTTTACGATTTAGTAAATTTTGTATAGCATGGATATAGGTAAAACTAATATAACTAGAAGCTAATGTCAATCCTCGTAGGTTTGGCTTTGTCATACCAATTCCTTTACTGCATAAGCAACCTATTGTACTTTTTAGTCTATAATGTGGTTTTGCTCTTAAAGTAGTGGTTTACGGGTGTTAAAGGACCACTTAATGCTAAATTAACCTAATTAGGGTTCTTAGGTGGTGATAACATGTTCTACTCATTAATTTCCAATATTGGCCTCCTATTCTTAGGAGATAGTACTTAAAATGCCATCACCTTGTTATTTTTATACTCAATTTCCCTAATGAAGTTGCCAAAATGTAGATAAGGGACCTCACTAATATAGTTACATGCATACTATAGGCGTTTCATGCTTGAAGAAGTAATTTGGAGATGAATATTATCAAAGAGAAAGAGAAGGAGGAGGAACATATAGTCATAGAGTTTCAAATTCATAAATGACCAATAAGGAAGCCTATAATCTCATCCTTAGAATTCTTGAGTAATTAAGGTTTTTCTTCCTCTAAACTAATATTTGATCTCTAGCAGCATAGCTTTTATAGCAGAATACTATTTCACTAATCTCATAACTGCTATTAAGTGAAGAGGTATGGCTATACAAAGTCTTAGTTTTAACTATATTCATTAAATCTTCTTGATGATTGAAGAATGGGATGAAGCTTACTTGTTGAAGAGTTATATGGATGACAAATCTCTTATAAATTTTAATTCTAAATCATGCACAAAGATTTATCTATCATAAAACTAAAAATTAAAAAATAAAAATTGCTTATCACATATTTATTGGCTTCATATTTCCTATTACAAAATAACTTGTAACTTATTCATAATGGCTACATTCTGAATAAAGATAATTTTTCTTCAAATACTGAATGCATAACAACTTCCATATATCTATGAAGTGTTTTCCATAAAGTGTAATTTGTGGATAAGAGTAAAATGTATAATATATTAGTCAAAAAGTAATCTAAAAATAAACACCAAATTTTACATTTCATATATAGTAATTTCTTTTACAAGGATATGATACCAAAAAAGGTTCTATTCACTTTAATATGATAGTAGATGCTGCAAAAGCACCAAGGTGCTAAAAAAATGATATATAATTAAGTTAATCAATCTAGCAATGACAAAAACAAAAAAAAAAAAGAAGTAAATCAATCCCATACATAATTACTTAAAAACTATAATATCTTTTAAGGAAAATTGGTATATACCTTTACATATGATGTGCTTAGGAGCTAAATGTTCACTTGGACATACTAATGGGTAGGTGGGTCCTTCAAGTATTGAAGAAATGAATAAGGAATCAAGAGAGTGTTTAGTGATTCATAAGCAATTCTAATGATTATTATGCATCACAAGAACTCTATACATCCTAAAACTCTTTTGATATTATTCATAAGCTTGATTTAAGTGCAACTCACTACAAATCTACACCATTTTTATAAGAATGTAAAATACTTAAAGAGTGTACCCATAAGAGTAAAAGAGAACATGAAATGCATTAAATGATGAAAAGATTTTATAGCTAAAGTATTTAAGTTATTTATAGATGCCTATTAGGTTAAAGAGGAAAGTAGTAAATTTACAAAAGGGTTCCATCATAAATAGCAACAATCCTATTTATGGATGATAATAATAAATGTAATTGCTTAAAGATTTGTGAAGATTCAAATCTAGATCGGTTTTTATAAAATTAGATTTGAATTGATCCAGAAGATTTGATATCGAATTGAATATATATGGGTCAAAGTAGCAAAAGGAGGAATTCATTCATGAATAAAAAAAAAATTACCCTCAATCAACAACAAATTCGTATGCAACCCTACTTCTAGTTATACTCGACTTGCACTAAACCCAACACTATCCATGACCTTCACTCTTAATAGCTTACATCCTACAACATCCATCACCATTCAACCTTGTTGCTAAATAGTAGTGTACACACCACTGCTAAACACATAAGGGCATGCTGACAATCACATATAGTAGACCACTCTTACAAATACCAAGGACAATAACCTACAATTCTAGATGCCATCGATCGTCAGACTAAACACAAAAACGCCACATAGCCCCTAACATCACCCGTTCGTCCTTCTTGCTGGATTCCCTTCATCCATACTCCATTAGCTTGATGCTAACTCCATCTACACCTGCACACTAACATCCCCTTATCAATACTAAAAGCGAAATCAGTATCTTGTACACAACACACGTCTAATAGTTGCGATACATGTCTATAATCAGCACTATGCATCCATTATCCAATGTTCACCATATGCGTACACCCATTACCCACACACAAAAAACAAAAAACAAAAAGAACCCAACTCAGGACCCTTTTAGAATTTTTTTTTTAATAAACTAATTGGATTAAACAATGTAAACTCAATGAATTTTCAAAATTCAAATATACCAACACATTAAAGTTTTCGAAAAGAACTACGGACGTTTGATCTTGACTAATGGGTACATAGGTACCTCTAGGGTGACTTAAAAATCTGTAAAAACTTAGAATTTTTTATTGCTATTTTATTTCATTTTTAAACAATAAAAAAGGATAATTTTTAAAAATAAAGCCTAATTTATGAAAAGTGATGGTGATACCTATTATGGTTTAATGAGTAGCTCTTAAATTCAGAACTCTTTGGCTTCTATCAATTAAAAATTGAAAAGTGATGGTGATACCTATTAAGGTTTAATGAGAGGCCATTATATAAGCTTCAAATGTTGTAGTGACTATCTTCTAAGGGCAATCATGCTACTTCACTCAAGTTTAGATGTGATCATAAAATCGTTATTTTGAAAAACGTAATGATTACAGAACTTGAGAACCTTTAGAACCCACCCTAATTGCATACACGAATCTTCACCAATAAATAAATAATAATGGGGCATGTTAATCGAGAGTCAATATTATGTCATAATTCCCATATTATACATGTAATTTTCCATGTATATTAGTTCTTTGTATAGAACTCATTTTCAATATCCTTGTATTTTATTTGTAAATTACATCTTTATAAAAGTAAAAAATTACTTTTAAATTATATTTCTATATATCATCTTTGTTGCAAATTTGTTATAATAATGGAATTCTAATATATCTACAACCCTACACACCTATTGCTAAAATACTATTTCATTATCAATTCCTTGTATCTATGTGTCTTCATTTTAAATTTTTTTTTCCTTATCTTCATTCATCTGTAAATAGTCATGCTCGATAATCATGTCTTAATTTCTAAAAGTTAGGTTCACAAATAATTACGTTTTGGTACATTGTAAAATATTACCCTTTTCTTAAAAACTTATTCTTAAGTGATCAAAAGTAAAAAGAAAAAAATAAGAAATAAGAAAAAAAACGGAGAGGATCAATCATGTAAAATAATTTTAAGTAGTTGCCATTTCACTAAGCACTCTACAAGCTAGGAATATTCATGCTTCCAAATAGATTAGCACCTTATAAATAGGCTTCCTCATATAGAATTTAGAAGTGGTCTTTGATTCCATTAAATAATAATTGAGCACAATATTAAGCTACATTTTCTCCATTTCTTTTTACCATGATCTTTTAGTCTATTATTCTTCATTCTTTAGTATTCCTCTTTTGTAAATAGTCCTTTAGTAGTGTCGCTCCATATGTAAATAAATTCTGTAAGGTTGTACATAGAATCTTAAGAAACCAATCCCTTATTTACAATTTGATCACTTGGTCTCTTTAACATAAAATCTCTATCTTTTACTCTCTCTCAAAAAGAAAACAAGAAAAAAGGAAAAATAAAAAAATAACAAGAAGTTGCTAAGGGTTACAAATCTTTATGGTACTTAGGATGAACACGAACCACATAGCCCATTAGTGTAACCAACCAAACATGAACCCCTAGCCCATTAAGGTAGCTGAACCAACTCAAAACCCTTGAGCCATGAAGTCCAACCATGAACCAAGTCAAAACATGAAGCAAATCTAAGTTTGACTTTTAGTAAAAACAAAAAGGGTAATTCAAAAGACATCAAGGTTAGCCCATCAACTCTAATGAATTAGGCTCGAAATCTCACATGGGAGCTAAAAGGCATTAAGAACTATAAGTTTGGGGCGATTTAAGAAAGAACATGAAAAATACAAGGCATTTGGTCTTTGAAATTTCATCAAATGAAAAGGCATCATTTCATAACTAAAGCATGTTTCAAGGAACTAGGGGGCAAGTTCAATCTCCACCCTTTGGCAAATTAATCCCTAAGTAGGGAATTGGTAACTCATTTTTAAAAAGTTTGGAATGAAAAGAGGTGAACTGCATCCCACACACTAATCTATAAACACTTTGAGAAATGAGAGACATCATGGTGAGGGATTTTTAGACTCATTCCTTACAGGAGGTTCATTTTGAATGTGATACGTAAAATAAAATGAAGTTAGACATTTATTTTCAAATCTAAAATACAATTATCCTTTGTTAACCCCATTGAACAAATTTAGAGCATTTTCAAATGTAAACCCCATCACAAACTGCCCTAAAATGGAGCAATTCAAAGGTTAGGATCATTGATTAGAAGAGAAAGATAAAATTGGCTTGTACTTACCTTAGTAATAACAATTCAAGAATAACTTTTATTTTTTATAAATTGTTTCCTCTAAAGAAAAGCCAATACTTTTCCAAACACCTTAAGACTACACATACTTTACCAAAGCCTATATATTTGAAACTTATAGATTTAGGGCCTTGATTCATCTAAAGACAAAGACTTGAGAAAAGAGATAATTATTTTTTAGGATAGAAAAGCAAGAAATGATGGCATAAAAAGAAAAGAAAAAATAATAAGAAAACAAGAAGAAAGAAAAAAGGAAGCAAGGCCTGCACATTAGGCTTAAGAAAAACCCCAACTAAAGAAGGCTTAGAAGCCTAAGCTACTTTAAAAACATAAGTTCTTAAATCACATTCCCAACTACTAATACAAAACCCCATATCCATTTCAAAATTACACTCCAAATCACAAAAATGAAACCTTCATATCCTTCTTGAATCACACAAGACCTCCCCACCCATGATACCTCCCTACTTAAAGCTCTTCTGATCTTAAAGAATAATTTATCTGAAATAAAAATTATTTTTGAAACTAGGGTAAGCACATTTATAATTTCTCCTAAGGTTCCTAACTTGTATACCTGGGTTGGATAAAGGTATTTCTTTCAAAATAGTCCCCCTCATTAATCCCTTTTGGAACCATTTGACTGAAAACCTAATTACTAAACCCAAAAAGGCCTAACAGATTGATCAAAGCGTATTACTTGCAAATCAAACTGTAATTTTTTGGAACAATAGTCAAAAGTGTAATCTAGATAGAGAGTGCATAAGGAAGTCCTCTTAAAATAAACTAATCATGAGTTACTTATTCCTTAAGAAAGGAATGTTTAAAATCTTAAGGCCTTACCAAGAAGCTCAACATCAAACATTTTTAAAGAATAAGCAGGATATGAGATGCCCTATATGGTTACCAAGAGAAGGGATAGTTATAGCACTTGCTTCTTAAATAAGAGTTTGTATCCGTTAGCAAACTTTCAAGAAAAAAAGAAGCAAACAAAATAGAGAGACTAAAAAAGTAAAAAGATAAAAAAAGATGAGAAGAAAGACAGAAGAAAGGAAAAAGAGGGGAGAGAAAGTAAAGGCTTGTTATAAGTTTTTTCATCTATGTCAGCCCGAGTGGCCAAATCTTCAATTCATGTCATGTACTTCTTAGTCATTCTCTCTGGTTTAGTTTTTTATGTCCATTAACTCCTTCCAAGTCAAGAAACATTATCCCTAATGCCTTTTTTTGTTATAAATGATTTTTACCAAATTCCTCATTTGTAAATTTCTCAAATTAAGGGGTTTTTCAAAAGGTTACATCCCTCAGTTTTGCTTCCTATGGTTCTTAGTTAACCTATAAGGTGCTTACCCTTTCTCATTTCAGATTTCTTTCTTAGGGGTTTAGCCAGCTCATGGAGTGTTATCTCGATCCACACTTTTTTTAAGGTTCTAGTTAGCTTATAAAGCACTATCCCGATTCACATTTCTCTTTTAGGAGTCTAGCCAACTCATAGAGCGCTATCCTGATTCATAATTCTCTTTTTAGAGTTTTAGCTAACTCATAGAGCACTATCCTGATCCACATTTCTTTTAGGGTCTAGCTAACTCATAGAGTGTTGTCCCAATTCATATTTCTTTATGTTTCTAGCTAACCATAAAGCATTGTTCCAATTCACATTTCTTTAGGTTTTTAGCTAGCTCAAGGAACATAATGCTCATTCACCTAGGTTAGTCAACTCAATAGAGTATGAACAAGTTTTCATTTAGGGTCTTAGCTAACTCAATGAACTATTTACCAATTTACCTAAGTTAGTTAGCTTAGAGAAGCATAACTAAGTTTTCATTTAAGGTCTTAGCCAGCTTAAGGAGCACTTTGCCCATTCACTTAGGTTAGTTAGCTTAAAGGAGTACGATTAGGTTTTCATTTAAAGTCTTAGCCAACTTAAGGAGCTCTTTGCCCATTCACCTAAGTTAGTTAGCTTAAAGGAACATAACTAGGTTTTCATTTAGGGTCTTAGCTAGCTCAAGAAGTGTTTTGCCCCTTCACCTAATTTAGTCATCTCAAAGGAGCATAGCCAAGTTTTCATTTAGGGTCTTAGCCAACTTAAGGAGTACTTTGCCCATTCACATAGATTAGTCAGCTCAAAAGAGCACGACTAAGTTTCCATTTAAGGTCTTAGCTGGTTCATGGAGCGCTTTACCCATTTACATAAGTTAGCTAGCTCATAGGACGCTACCCTGCTTTTAATATCTTATAAGGTTTTAGCTAACTCAAGTATTGCTTTATCCATTCATTTAGGATAGCCAGCTTAAAGGGGCACTACTGTTGCTACTTTTCTTTTCAAGTTTTTTGTCTCCAAATCCGTAATGGACCAAACCTATGATAGGTAGCTAATCGTAGCACTTCTTAGGATAGAGTCATCCCTATGGCAAAAATGATGTCTCTTTTGTTTTTATAGTAAAGTTTTATTTGAACTTCACCACAAAGAAGGGCGGCTGTAGAGATCCCATTTTTGCCCCTACATAGTTTTAGTTTTTAATTTTGATTTTAAAGGATCCTAATTCAAAAATATTGAAAAATGATAAAAATACAAAAAAAGGAAAAATTATCAAAAAAAAATTTAAAAGATTATTTTTAGGAAAATAAAATGTTTTAGCGTAAATGGATTTGATCTAACTCATTTCAAGTAACTTTATTTTAAAAGGTCGCATAGCTTAAGTACAATTTGATTGTACTAAATATCAACACACAAGTCAATCGTCTAATGCTTAAATACTTTAACATGGCATTGGATTTAACTTGAGGTCATAGGTTCGAATTTCACCAAGTGCATATGTGCCTTGTATTTTTCTTCCATTACAAAATCTTTTTCTAAGAAGCTAACAAAAAGAGAAAATCAGTTGAGTGTATGGGATTCGAATCTAACTATGAATCTCATCAAATATTTAGTTGTTATTGTTTGGATTTAGTAGAATTATGGTCAACTGATTATCAAAGATTACAAATCCAAAATGATAATATTGAATCTAATAGCTCAAGGATTTTTGAAGATTCAAATCTAGATCAGTTTTTATCAAATTAGATTTAAATTGATCTAGAAGATTTGATATCGAGTTGAAAATATATGGGTCAAAGTAGCAAAAGGGGGAATTCATTCATGAACAAAAAAAAAATTGCCCTTAATTAACAATGAATTTGTACACAACCCCACTTTCGACTACGTTCCACTCGCATTAGACCCAACACCATTCATAACCCTCACATTAATAGCCTACATCTTATAGCATCCATCACCATTTAACCTTGTTGTTGAACAGTAGCATATACACCACTGTTGAACATATACAAGCATGTCGACAAACAAATACAACAGATTACTCTTGCATACACTAAGGATAGTGACCTGCAATTCCAAACACCATCCACCATCAAACCAAACACAAAAATGCCACTTAACCCCTACCATTGCCTAATTGTCCTTGTTGCCAAATTCCTTTCATCCATACTCCATCAGCTCGATGCTAACTCCATCTACTCCTGTACACTGACATCCCCTTATCCGTGCCAATAGTGAATTCACTATCCCACACATAACATACGTCTAGTAGTCATAACATACATCTACAATCAACATTATACATCCATTATCCAATGCTCCCCATACACGTACGCCTATCACCCACATACATACACACTACCTGACTCACTTCACCAATAGCAGGCAACCTACATTCCACCCTCATAGCACGTCACAGCACAATAACTCTAGTTACTCAGAACCAACTTAGTGTAGTAGCATCCTTTCACCACTCATCTTACACTAATTTGTAGCAACCCTATCATCCAATACCGAACCCAATAGCAACTTAACACTGACCAACTCCATTGCTACAACAACATGGACTAGTCTAGAACAACAACCATCATAGCAACACTAACTGCCTATATACACGACTTGATCGGGACAAGCCACCGATCTAAATCCTCGATTGACTCACACATTCTGCCAACTCAGGTTTAGTCTTGATTTTTTTTTTTACTTATTTTTTTATTTTATTTTTTTTCTTTTTTTTTATCATTTATTAAATTATGTGCTTAGTTGTTATTATAGCTTAGAAAATTTTGGTTTTCACATTAGGACTTTAGAAATTTTCACTTAGGAAAAGTTACTTCTAAAAAAATAATAATGATAAATCCTTTCCAAGAATTAGGACTATTTGAGAAAAAAAAAAAAAAAAAACCCACCTTAGGACCCTTTTAGAATTTTCTTTGAATAAACTAATTGGATTAAAAAATGTAAACTCAATGAGTTTTCAAAACTAAAATAAACCAACATACTAAAATTTTCGAAAAAAACTACGGACGTCTAATCCTAACTAATGGATATATAACCATCTTTGGGACAACATAAAAATTTGTAAAACTTCGGTTTCCTTTCATTATTATTTTATTTTATTTTGAAAAAATAAAAAATTATAATTTTGAAAAATAAATCCTAATTTCAGAAAAGTGATGGTGGTACCCATTAGGGTTTAATAAATAGCCCCCAAATTTGGAAACCACTAGCTTTCATCAATTTAAAATCAAAGATTAGCAGCTACATTATAATCAATCCTCCCAATTGATTATAATTTCTCCTTTTTTCCCGATCTAGTCAAGTAGTGACTCCAAAAGAATTCAATTAAAAAAGAAACAGGAATTTTCCACTTTCTCTAGTCTAGGATTAATATTAAATGAGTTAAGGTTTAGTATTAGTCGGAAAATAAGAAATGAAATTAAAATAGGGAAACTGAAAAATCAAGCTCGATGGACTATAAACTAAGGAGCATTCTGGCCTGTAATAGTGTACAAAAGCAACATAAGAAAATCAAGGCCAAGCTTGTAGAGATTAGTACAGTAAAGAATAAGTCGAACATTGATATAGGGATCCTTAAAAAAGGTCAATGGTTAACCTAGCAATATCTTGGAGAGGTCAACGTGAGTCACCATGCTATTCTAGTTTCAGTCATTCAAAGGCTCTATAACTTAAGGATGGGTTAAGATGCATAAGTAAGTTGGCAATTTGTGTAGAAGAGTGCTTTGTAAGTAGATTAACTCATCCTCAACTAGTTGATTGTTAAGAATTCTTAGGCTAACCTCTATAAGCCTATAGTCAAGCTCTTGTGATAGGATCAAAGTTCAAAGTCTTGTAAGCTCTTCATTGGTATTGGAGATTTAGCTTCAAATTAAGGTCCTCATGGTATGCATTATTTCAAACATATGGGGGAAAGTCAACAACATAAAAGGATTGGGATATAACTTATCCTTTAGGTAAATCTAAGTCATAAGAATTATCACTGATCTTACGCAAGGCTTTAAATGGTTTTTTTTTTTAGGAGATAATTAATTCTTTCGTTGGGAAATGCTCTTTACTCAAATGAATCCATACTAAGTTACCTTCTTTGAAGTGCATAGCTTTCCCTCTTCAATTTCTAAGCTCTTGCTGCTAGGCAATGGTCTAGCTAAGTTGCTTAGAAACCCATTGATGTAGCTTTTATAGTCTCTATGCTTAATTTGAGGAATATGTACTTTCAACCTTCGAAGTTAGTTAGCGATCATCCCCATACGAAGTGTTGGGTTGGTCTCATAAACAATTTTAAATGGATACTTACCATTGGGACTATATGTAGACATAATGTAAGCAAACTCGACAATAGGAAAACATAAGTCCCAATTAATAAGGTTCTTACCTACCACAGCTTAAAGGAGTATACCCAAAGTTCAGCTAATAACCTCAATTTAGCCATTGGTCTAAGAATGGAAGTCTGTGTTGATCATCAATTTGGTTTTGAACCTCCTCCACAAAGTCTTCTAAAAGAAACTTATAAAGTTCAAGTCGTGATTTAAGACTGTGCTTTAGGGCATTCTATGAAGTCGTATGATCTCATGTGCAACATAAGTGTAATATTATTTTCTTATGGCAAGGAATAAAGTAAGCCATCTTATTGAACCAATCTATGACCACCATAACTAGATCATGCTTTTAAGTTGCTTTAGGTAGTTCAAGTATGAAGTCCATGCTCATATCTATCCAAGGCTATTTCAAAAAAGGTAGCAATTGTATACTTTCCATAAGGTTCTTTTCTTCCTTTAACATTCTTACATGCTTCATGCATCTTTAGTACTCTGTGTACATCCTTCATGATCTTCGACCCAAGGAAATGCTACTTTAAAAGGTCATAATTCCTTTTTTCATTAAAATAAGTAGCTAATCCTCTAACATGTGCCTATAAAATAAGTAACTCTTTTATCGAGTTGTTTGTTATGTACAACCGACCTTTCTTAAGCAAGTACTTGTAGACTACATAGAATCCCTCTATCATTGTTCTTGTTTACATTTGGCCATAATGAACCCAAAATATTCATGTTGCTCATACTATTCTAGTATTATTCCAATCTTAGCTTGCAATGTTATGATCAGTACATACTACTTAGATAAGGAATCAACCACCTTGCTTATGATTCTTTTCTTGTATTTGATTGCATATGAGAAGGTCTCCAAGAACTCTACCCATATTTGCTAGCCTCCTAAGTACTTAAGAGATTGATCATCTATGTAAATCAAACACTCTTAAAGTAAGAGATAATCTTGCCATACTATAAGAGCTCAAATCAAGGAATAGAATTTTTTGTCATATGCTAAGTAGTTTAACGTAACTTAACCTAGTTACTTATTGAAATAAGCAATGAGTCATCACTCCTACATAAGTATTGCATCGATCCTTACCCCTAATGCATTGTATTCCAATCAAATACCATATTAAGTTAAGTAGAGCCAATATAAGGGCCTATTACCAACTTCTCTTTGATCTACTCAAAACTTTGTAGCTCTCTTAGTCAATTGGAATTTGGCATTCTTTCTCGTTAGTTTGGTAAAGGGTGTCGTGATAATATTAAAGCTATGGATAATCTCTTAATAAGGGTCTTGATGTAGAAGAACATACATTGGCCTATTACATGGACCAAAAGGTATAGGTCCTAAGTGTAAGATGGATAGAAAAGTAAATGGTAGTCGAAGTTTGAGCTACTCTCATGCACAAACACTTAGATATGATGTACTGAATGCCTCACATGAACTTAAGATTCGACTTGATATGATGCACTAGCCAGTTCTTAAGGTTAGTCGCTACTAGCATTCACTTAAAAGAGGCTAGATAAGAGTGGAGTTAGACTTTGTTCATAGGGAAACATAAGCTCAAAGTGGAAAATGGTGAATATGTAATTACTAATGATTTTGGCTATTAAAGGAAGGGAGTTTTTATACTACTCATTGAAGGCAACTCCTACGTTACATGAGAGAACATTTGCAGCATAGTATGGTGTAAGAAAAGTAAAGGACATGTGCTAGTTATTCATCTTACGGTCTTAGATGTAGTTAGACTTTCTTAGTCTAAGGTCAAGTTAGCTAGAACAACTCGTTGGCATAAAGTTGACTAAGCTGTTGGGATAGCATATTGAGCAATTTGTCTTACTCCATCTAAGGCTTAGACAAGTAACACTTTACAGTCTTAGCCTTAGGCTAAATCAACGCCATTATTCAATTTTTTTACCCTAAAGATAATAATCTGCTGATAAAAGCTTGGGAACTCAAATAGGCCAGCTTCAAGGAACTTGGCTTCTTCCTCCAAGAGTTGTTGTTAAAGACCTTGGCAAACCATGGTAATAAGGCCACAGACTCAGAACCATGTTATGGGTCCTTGATTCATATCATTTCCTCTAAGCTATTTGATATTTGAGATTAAATCCAACTCGGCTTCAGGCTGCTCATCTTCGAGGATGCATGAGTTAAGGTCTACAATATTGAAGGTGTTTGAGACTCTAAATTTAACTCAGCATGTCTAATTAATAAGCATTTGGGTTGATCTTCTCCATTATCTTTAAAGGTCCATCTACCTTAGGAGATAGCTTGGTTTTCCTCAACCTCAAAAATCAATTTTTGTTTAGGTATATCCACATAAGGTTTCTAGGATGGAACTCCTTAGCCTTTCACCCTTAGCCTCTTCTTTCTAGCTTGGAATCCACTTAGGTCAAGTGATCTATGACCTTTTGATGCGTTACTCTAATGGCCTCAAATCGAACTAAAATTGTTAAGCCTTCTAGGAAACTCAATAAAGGTGTTAAGTAAGTAGAAGGTTAGGGTTAATCCCATAAACAATTCCAAATGGGCAAGCTTGTCACACTATACACCATCTTTATATAAGCAAACTCAACAATGGGAAAGTACAAGTGCCAATCGATCCGATTTCTTCCAACTAAAACTCCAAGTAATGTTCTTAAGCTCAGTTGACAACCATCGTTTGTTTATACCTTTAGGGATGGCATGAAGTACTTAATAGAGGTTTTGTTTTATGCTGTCTCTAAAGTGTCTCCTAGAAATGGCTAAGAAACTTCAACTCCTTGTTTGATACGACAATCTTCGACACTCCATGCAACTTGATCACTTCCTCTAAGCATCATTAGTTTGGTTGCACAGCATAAAATATGCCATCTTACTAAATCTATTGATGACTACCATAATTAAGTCCTTTCCTTAGGATGTTCTCAGTAGGCTAAGCACAAAATCCATACTTAGCTCGAACTATGGTTTGGTCAGCATGGGCAGTGATAGGTAAGGCTCTTGTTCAACTTGGCTCTTGGCTCTTCTATAAGTAGCACATCTCTCAAGGACTAAGTATACATCTCTTAACATCCTCTACTAGAATAACCTTGACAATAACAACTCTAAGTATACACCTTGCACCAAACTGGCTAAGTAATCCTTCTTCGTATACTTCATGCACCAATAGCTCAAGCAATGAGCAAGTTAGGATACATAACTTAAACTTACAAAACAAGTTTTTGTCCCCCTTATTGTGATCATCAATAGCTCTACCATCATTACATCAAGCATAGATTGACCTAAAGCAGGGGTCTTCGACCTACTAATCCTTAATAATTAAGAAACTAATCACCTTGGTTTAGAGGCCACTTAATAGGGTATGTCATCTAGATAAGGCATCAGCCACCATGTTGTCATGAGAATCCCTCTATGAACTTAATCTATTTAGCTTACTGCTGAGACAACTTTGGTAGCTTTAGCCAACTCTTCAGCTACCATAGTGATTTATGGTCAATGTATGTGACAAATTTTTTAGGCAACAAGTAATGTTTCCTAACCATTAAAGCTCGAATCAAAGAGTATAACTCCTTATCATACACTAAGTAGTTGAGACTAGCTTCTCGAAGTTTCTCATTGAAATAAGCAATAAGTCAACCCCATTACATTAGTACAGTACCTATTCCTATACTAGTTGCACCACACTATAGTTCAAAAACTTTGTCAAAGTCGAGGAGAGTTAAGATAGGAGTAATAGTCAACTTCTTCCCTACTTCATCAAAACTCCACTATTCTTTAATTCCCCATCTGAATTCCACATTCTTCTTTAGTAGTGTGGTTAAAGGAGTTATGTTGATGTTGAATTCCTTAATGAAACGTCGGTAAATGGGACCTAACCCATGAAAACTTCAGACATCTACTGAATAAGTTGGTATTGGCTATTTAGTTATAGCTCATACCTTATCTTCATCTACTTAGATTCCTCTTTCACTCATAACAAAACCCAAGAGCACCACATCAAATCAACAAAATTCACGCTTCTTGAAGTATAGGAAGGACAACTCAAAGATGTTCGCAATACATCTCTAGGTTAGGACTGTATACAAGGATGTTATCAAAGTATATAACCACAAATTTTCTTATTAGATCACATAACACATTATTCATCAATTTCATAAATATGATTAGAGTATTAGAGAGACCAAAAGGCATTAAAGCTATCTATATAGTCCATATCGAGTCTTGAATGTAATCTTCCACTCATTGCCAAGTCTTATTTTGATTTGGTGGTAATCAGACTTTAGATAGATCTTTGAGAAGATCCTTACTCCATGCAATTCATCCATAATATCGTTAAGCTTTGGGATTTGATATTAGTATTTAATGGTGATTTTGTTGATAGTTTAGCTATCCATTCACATTCTCCATAATCTATTTTCCTTTAGCACTAATAAAGCTAGCAATACACAAGGGCTTAAAGATTCTCAAATTTATCCTCTTTCAATCAGCTAGTTAACCTACCTTTGAAACTCAATAGCTTGCTCAAGGTTCATTTTATAGGTGGATTTGTTCAGCGAAGTAGCTCTTAGCTTCAAGTCGATGTCATGCTCTATGCCCATGGCTAGTGGTAGCCCTTTTGGCAACTCATGAAGGAACAGGTCAACAAATTCATAAAGTATCCTTTGCACCTCAATAGGCAGTTCAATATTCTACTCTACCACCTCAAGTAGTCATTGAATCAATAGAAAGATTGGCGCACCAACTTCACATCCTATGAAAGCTCAACTCTAATTACAACCAAACCTTCCTTCCTCTAAGCTTGACTTAGCTAAATCACATATCTTCACTTAACTAGGGGTCATTAGGTTTAACCTTATCTTCTTAGCTTTATGCTCAAAAGAGTAGGTATTCTTGAACCCATCATAAACAATTCTTTGATCAAGTAACCACAATCTACTTAACAAAATATGAGATGCACTCATTGATAGGACATCACACAACATTTCATCCTAATAATTATCAACTAAGGTTTGTACTAAAGCTTGCTTAATAACTTGCAAAGCCTCATTGTCACTTAGCTAATGTAGTTTGTACAACTTAAGGTAGGGTAAAGACAATAATTTCAATTGTTGCACCATGAATATAGAGGCAGCATTGGTGCAACTCTTATTGTTAAATATGACTATACATAATGTCCCTTTGACCTTATACCTAATGTGAAACAAGTCCTTGCTGTTCATCTTTAAATACATGACTAATATTCATCACCCATCATAATACTACGGTTACTGGCATAAATTTACCTTCCTCTGAAAAGATTACATCCTCCTCCTTATACAAGTTAACTTATCCAATCTCTTTTCCCTTCTCGACCATCTCATCTCTACTATCGACCTTAATGGTTGACATTTCTCTTTTCTATGACCATTGTCCTTCTATTCAAGCACTAGGTAGCTATGTAGCCAAAACCTTAGCCCTTGAAGCATTTGATTTCTCTTGTCTTCCTTCCAAAACTTTTCCCTTTCTTAAGCTTCCTTGATGGTTCCTTTTCGATAGGATAAGGCCCATGTTTGGTCGGACCTCTTTACTCTTTCTAGGTTCCAATCGCATAAGTTTATTCAAAATATGCAGGTTAGATTGACATCAGTTTAGTGCTACTCAAAATCTGCTTATTCTGCTTCTTTCTATCCTTTAGGGAACTCCAATTGAGCGTCAAACGTGTCAAGTAAGTGTACCTAGTTAAGTTATAATATAGATTAAAATGAATGTGACTTTAAGCATCAATCCCATAAGGAATCGTGTTATGAAAACCTAAGCTACTAGCATTTACCCTAAAATATCCAATTATCTAACTTTACAATATGTGGGTAATTGTGCTTAAATAGGAAATATGAATAAGTATTGATGAAATAAGAATAATAAAGTAATTAAGAATAAGTAAAACAACAAAACTAATTAAAACTAAAACTAGTTAGCATAAACAAGCATGATTCAATTAAAATAAAGAGCACATGATCTTTTGTAAATTGTTAGTATTTACTTTTTAGTTCCTTGCAACCTTTCTATCTCAATTATTTTTTGGATAATGAAGATTCCTAATCCTATTCCTAAGGCATTCAAATTCTAAATTGCCCAGACTCAAATCTCTAGCCTTTTCCTGATCTTGAAACCCTCTCTATTAGAATCACTTTTGAATAAAGCGTCGCCAGATCGCATTAAGAACTTAGATCCTGTTATTTGGTTAGCCACCCTTGGTTACCCTAATTCAAAGAAATTCAATACCTAATCTTTTAGCGTACTCAATTCCTTTTAATTATACTTATTTGTTTAACTATAGGACTTACGCCTCTATAACAGACTCATATATCAATTTAACAACCTAAGTAAATACTAATTGATGATAATAAGCTCTACATAATTAGATCATCTAAGAACAAAATCGTAGATTAAAATAAAAGTGTTGTAAGATGAACTAGATTTCACTAAGAACTTACTAAGAATATCAAGGGAGGAACAAATATTTAAAAGAAAAAGAGAAGTAATTGAGAGACATACACAATAATTCTAAGCTATAATTCTACTAAAGGGGGCTCTCCTTAGAAACCTAAGCCTAAGGATCTATTTATAAGGAGAATGGCTAGGTTTACAAAGAGAAACTGACAAAAATAGAATATTCACTACAAAAATAGAAGATCCACTCATCATAGGATGTCTACACCCTAGGTATGCTGTCGTAGATTGTGGGAGTATTCTTACTCTCCACACGAAAATTTCAAAATTGATGAAATTGCTTAACGTAAGAAACATAAGTGGGGACCAAGGGCATGGAACATAGCAATGGTCTTCTCTTGGACTTCATTCCTTGTCTGATTCTCATTTGTTTCAATACATGACCAATGCTTATTTCAAAACACTTCAAAAATCACTAAAAAAACCTTCAAAACTTCATGAAATGCTCTAAAAGCCCTTGAAAATAAAAATTAAACTAATTAAGCTCAAAATATTATAAAATTAGATTAATTAAATTCTAAAATAACACTAAATAACCATAAAAATGTATACTAAATTCATGTTATCAAGCTCAAATGGCTTCGTCAAGAGTGGCAATTGCTATGCCCTAAACGAGTGGAGTCTTAATAGTCCTATCATATAAACTAATATAAGATAGAAGCTAATCTCACAGCCACTATCAAAGATATAGCCTACACTAAGTGAACATGAATCAACCAACCTAAAGCGTCTAATAGGGTACTTATTATAAGCAAAACCTATGGTATTTCCTTTAAAATATTCATTAGATATCCTATGGTACATGCCTTTTTGTACTTTATATTACATTTTCTAAAGAAAAGTTTCATGAGTCACAGGTATTTTGTATATCTACAAACTTTACTAACAAACTAGTGACCATCTACAGAAATTAGTTAGTTTTCTCAAAAGAACCAAAACATCAAAAGTAATCTAGTTTCAACAGTCTATATAGCTTCTCATTGGCCAACCCCTCGCATACTAACCTGTGGTTGGGTATAACATTGCATCTTTACTCTTTAGTCAATATCTACAACAAAACCTATAAGGATAGAGCACATATGATATAGTAAGCAAGATGAAGACAGAAGAGTACCATACAAATACAAACAAGGTTATTAATGTTAATGAAATGTAATGCAATTAGTCATATGCAACATTGTATAATTTTATCTAGTCCATTGTGAGGTTAGAGAAATTGCATCTACTCTAAATCGAATTGAAGAGTTTTAACACAACTTAAATTAATCCAAACCCAGGCTTATGCAAAGGAGATAACCCTTCCCCGAAAACTACCTATAAACCATATTCCCTAACCTTGCCATGACCTCCTCTCCTATTGCTTAGTTTAACTAAGGGTAGGGAAATAACTGTAGAGGGCTAAATTCAAGTTTATGCTTTCAGCCCATTAATTAATTAGGTTTTACTTTTTAGGCTAAGGTAATAGGGCTTAAAGAGTCGAGTCCAAATGTCTAAGATAATCAAGGGAGTTTTAACATGATAGGCTTGGAGTAAAGTTTGTTAGATTGGTCTACTTGATCTAACCTTTCTTAGTTTAACTTACATTAAAAATAATAAAGCCTTTATCTAGGCCTAAATCTATGAAATGAGCTTACTTGAGATTCATTAATAAAAGACTTCCATCCTAACCATTGAATATCGTCATAATCTAACAAATGGGATCAACTACCCTTTCCATAAATACCCCATTCACTTCCTCGTTTGGATAAGAGGAAAACCCTCATAAATGTCGTTACTCTACCGAAACCTAGGCTGAAAGATCAAACACCTAAAGAACTTTACCTATTCTTTAACAATCATGGAGTTTGACTGCATTGTGCTCCTCTACCTATCACTATACATCTTAGAGACTCACCAAGATCCTCCTCCCTATACCTCTCTCTTAATCATCCTATACATACGATTCAAGTTATTTCCTTAATTACATATAGCGTGATTTGACATGTGATACGCACGTAACCCTTGTATCCGTACCCATATACCCACTGTAACCATTGTAATTATTCTCATCGAAGGCGGTCGATTTTGGTCTAACATACTTAATCGTTCCACTAATGGGTTGTTAGGTATATCCAATTAGGTTAGCAGCCGAATCTTGATTACTTTCATTTAAGGGTGCCTAAACAAGTTTCAAATAAACTAACAGTATGAGATCATGTAAAGTAGTATGCTAAGGAGTTCAACTTCAATCACAAATCAAAATATCACACACATACATAGCATGCACACATACAACTAAGTTACAACTACAAACAAAAGCATTCTTACAAGCAGTAAAGCTATGATCCCAACTTATCTAGACGTAATGTCTCATTATCCTTAAGCACCGTACATGTCTTCGTTAATGATACCTAAAAATTTAATACATAACTTTAGTTTTTAATAACCATATGGAGTAAGTATTTATTTTTAATATTAGGCATGTTTATAATCCGAGTTAAGTGAGTTTGTTAACTATGTATTAAGTTTTAATTAAGTGAAATAAGTTTTGACCTAGTTTTTGACAAAGAATCAAACTTATTATCCTAAATTAGGTTCTTATCTAGGAAGATTTTAGCTTACATTATAACTCTAAAAAGAGTAGAGTACAAATATAAATCACTTTCTAACCTAGATCCAATTTCTAGTGTATTCAAAATATTCAACACCAGGTTACATTATGACCCAGTTTCAGACATAATTTCTAATCTTACTACTACTTCTACATCTTAGTACTTCACATACGATTCAACTTACTTTGAGTTCAAGTACCTCAATAACCTACATGTATAGCAAGTAACAACTTAGAGTTACAATCATTGATATACTTTCCCTTTATACCTTCCAATTAGTTACAAATTCATTGGAACATTTAGAATTGAGCTCCTAAACTACCAAATGCCTACTTAAATTTGAAAATCATCATGTTAAAACTTAAAATAACTTACTTTTAGTTGCTACATGTGGCTAAATATAGGTTATAACAAGTTTTTGCAAAAATTCCATAAAGTTTCTTTAGTGAAATAGCACCACCATCTTACTATTTTCACAAAAATAGAATTTTTCCAAAAATCTAACAATTCAATTTTAAAAATTTCACCACATAGCATCAAAATATAACATTTTAGGAATATACTAAAAAAATTTCAAGTCAAAACTACATTCAATGGAATTTTTCTAAACGTCTAAGGGAGCTAAACTTTCATCAAGAAGAAGTTTGATATTTTTATAACGGGATTTGGTGGGGCTTTGGAATTTTCTCACCTATTTCATGCATTTTCCCCTCCACAATTTTCACGCACACATGACATCCACATTATCAAGCAAATCCTAACTATGTTCTTAATTTTCCATGCATCAAGGATGTTTCTTAGTTATTTTGAACATTTTTTAATAATTTTTCTTTTATTTTCTTTATTTATTTAATAAAATGCACACACTTTCATGTATTTTTAATCATTATGAATACATCTATTTATATATTAATTATACCTGATATATATACACATCTTTTATATATTATTTTATGTACATTATTAATATTATTATTCTTATGATTTATCTCTAGAAGTTTGTTAATTAACTAAGTTTAATCCATGGTTATCGATACATATATAATAATATAATGAATTTCTACTAATTTAGCTATATTTTTAATATTTTATTATATTTTTTAACTTCAAGCCCCTGAAGTTTCTTCAACTAACATCACTAAGTCTCTCATAAGTTTCTATCCTAATTGGGTTACTTTCCTAAACACTTTAAATCAGTCGCTTAGAACCTAGTTGCACATGTACGGGGCTCACAATAATTTCTCTCATCTCCAAAATACGTCTATCCTCATATCTTAAGTGATGACTTGAATTTACCACACATTTTTTATGAATAATTTGTGTAAAATTAGACATTATTCTCGTTTGTTTTATATTATTTTTAGCTTAATTATTTTTTTTAGGGACCTTAGGAACATTTGTGAAGATTTGGAAGGATTTTTTGAAGTTTCGAGCTTAATTGAAGCAAAAGCTTTGATTAAGGAGTGAAGTTAATGAATTTCGAAGAAGGAAAGAAGTCTAGTGAAGATCACGATCAAGGACCATAACTGTGGTCCCTATCTGTGATCCCCTCATCATGATTTTCCATTGAAATTTCAAGATCTTAAACAAAATACAAGTACATGCCTAAGTTTCATGATCATGTACTTCAAGTGTAGACTTACAATGATTTCTAAATCTTATTTTTTTGTTAGGTTTATTTTGCTTTTTATTTTTTATTTTTTTTGTAATTCTAGGTCCACTTCTTATAAATAGATGCTTAGGCCTAGGGTCACAAAGAGAACCTCCTAAGCATAAGTTGAGAGGATATAGAATTACCAAAAGGGGTTCTCTCCTCCAATCTTTTCTTTTATTTGTCATGTCCTTGTTTTAAGTACTTAGTATTATTATTGAATCTTATGTTCTAAGGGTTATTTTTATTAATGAAATTCAATCTATGATTTTGCATATCGTGATCTGATTATATTATTTTTATTATTTGCTTTAATTCAATACATCGATGATTGAGTTATTGCTATAGTTTATTGTAAAGTTCACAAGGGCATCTAATACTAATACAATAAGACAAAAGTAACTAGCTA
Source organism: Lumnitzera racemosa (assembly GCA_024138005.1). Lineage (NCBI taxonomy): Eukaryota > Viridiplantae > Streptophyta > Magnoliopsida > Myrtales > Combretaceae > Lumnitzera > Lumnitzera racemosa. The sequence goes on from JAMXBC010000012.1 coordinate 58,490,615, forward strand.
AAACATTTAATAGTTGGTTTTCTAGATTAATGCAACCTAATACTAGGATTTAAGAGTGTTATGCAATCCCGCAATACTCTATTAAGAAGCGATTCGAGACATAAGTCCAGTAAGTTCATAATAAGAATCTCTACAATCTAATAAAGCAATTGAGGTTGAATAAATCACTTAAGACTAGGTAGTGAACAATAATAAAGATTTACTAAGGAAAATGTTATCTTTTTGTTTATTTAATTAAATTATTTATTTACTTATCTATTATTTTTAGTTAATTATTTCATTTGATTTCTTTAATCTTTTAAGTTATTGTTGCAATCTTGAATCTTTACTTTTAATTTATTGAATCTTTTATTGTGAAGTTAGTTAATTGAATATTTCTAAGGAATAACTACTAAAAATGATTAGATACATACCTATGTATGGTTCCTAGTAAGATTAACACTTAAATTCACAATTCATTTAATTTATAGTATATCTTGACTAAATGCACTTTTCCTGTTAGGATGATATATGCCCTATCATTAAGCCACTAATAAATATGGATACTATTCAATCCTCATGCTCTTTACTTCACATCAAATCATTTGCATCTAAAATTCCTTGACATAGGCATCTACACTAGATCCACCTTATCTTAGCTCCATAATTTTCTAAAAGTGTCTTGCAAATGATAGGTTAGAACAAACCTTTACTTCATTTCGTCCTAAGTTTTGATCCCACATTCTCCTTCTCGTTGTTTAGTAGCTTACGAGTTCTTCAACCATAGAGTGACATTGCCAGTATACTCCAATACAATTAGTTTCGCCTCAAAATTCTTAAGGACCTCATGGTATTCAAATTGCTTCTCAATTTTATCATCCCAATCAAGGTAGTCATCATCTCCACTTCTTGAGAAGTTTAAATTTTATAACTTTAGATTCTCAACTTAAGGAGCTTAAACACTTCGTTCTTCAATTTCATAGTACAATGTAAGGAAAGCAAAGGATATGTATCAGTTGTTCATCTATAGTCCCGGATGCAATTGGACTTTCTTGGCTTGAGGTCAAGTTATCTAAAATAGGTTAGCGTGCTATCAGCAAGCTTGGCATTGAGCTAAACAAGTTATTGGGATATTATACCGAGTAATTTGTCTAACTTTATCTAGGATCCGAATAGGTTGGCATACTGCGATCTTGTCTTTAGGCTATCTCGAGACCATTATTGAGTTTCTCTATCTAAGAGATAATTATCTACTGATAAGAGCTCGAGAACTCAAACAGGTTGGTTTGCAAGAACTCGGCTTCTTCCTCTAAGAGTTGTTGTTGAAGAATTAGGCCAACCATAGTAGTAAGGCTACGAGCTTAGGATCATATTATAGGTCCTTAATTCCTATCACCTTCTATAGTATGACTAACCATTCACAGGGACTATGCTACGTCTTAAAAGTTGTTTTCCTTTTATCTACTAGTATCATTTTGATATGGTGGTATTTTCTCTTTAAGTCAAACTTCAAGAAAATATAAACTAAAAAGTTTATCTAGCATGCCATCCAATCAAGGTATTAGATGCCAACACTTGATAATGATCTAGTTAATAGCTTAACTATCAATGCACATACACCAAGAGTCATCTTTCATAAGGACAGAGAAGGCCAGAATGGCACATGAACTCATTATTTTTTTGACATTCCCTTATTCATTAAACTCATTTAGTTAGCGTTTAAGCTTAACCACTTACTTAGGATTAAGCCTATAGATGAGCTTGTTTGCTAAGGCAACTCTTCATTAGAAATTGATACAGTGTTCTATCCCTCTAAGTGAGGGTGATCCTTCGATATAGTTCTTGAGAAAACAATTTCTTGAACTAATAATTTGGTAAGTAGTGACTTTAAGTCTCACAACTTTAGTAGTCATTTTTAATATTAAAATAACTAATAATTCGTTGAATTCCTCAATACTTTATGTAAAAAAAAAGGGTACAAAATATAAACAAGTATCCATTTCAACATGATAAAGTTCATATCAAGTTTCAAGTTTAACTTGTAAACCTATTATGAACACATTTATTGAGACAAATACTATATACAAGTCCCCAATTCGACTTTGAACTTGTTTAATGCTAGAATAACAAATAATTTGATTTTTCCCACCTACCTACACACTATATTATAAACATTCTTAATATATATTTCTAAAAATAACTTTTTTTTCCTCAAAAATATATTTCTTTTTCTTATTTTTTCTCTTACTTAAGTCTAAGGTTTGTGTTGTTGGTTGTCACCTAGCTCTCCCCCTTCAAATTTTCTTGCTAGCCTCTCCACTCTAACATAGCATCACAAGATTTAAGCATTCAAAGGTAAGCTTTTTATTTTGTTTTATTATTGTTTGATTTATTTAGATTATGTTATTTTTTGAGGTTTTAAGTATATATACTTGCTATAATATTATGTAAAGTTACAAATTGTGATTTTGGGGTACTAGATGTTTGCAAAACAAGGAGTCACATAAAGTGTAAGGAGCTAAATAAACAAAAGGTGTTGAATAATTATGATGAAAATGATTGGAGTTACCATTATATATGGAATTTTCAGTTCATTACTTAAGTATGGTGGCTCTTTTATATATAAAAGGGTTAGCTTTATGAGAAAGTTAATAAATTGGTTATTTTTATAAGTATTTTAACATGTTTATTATTTATTAATACAATTTTTTTTATATGTAGATTCTTGGTTATGTCCCTTAAAAAATTAATAGAGATTGTAATTTATTAGAAATGATCACTAATAATGTTATCGCATCATGCCATGGTTCAATTTAATACTATGATGTTATGTAGCCAATCAATGTTAGTATTTGTTATATTGTTACCAATTTTCATTGGCTTGTTATTTTATGTTAAGAAATGTCATTTTTACTTGTGACTGCTCATTTTATAATTGCACTTTATCTTATGTATTGGTTTATTTATAACATTTTAAGGGATAGATGAGTTCAATTTGAATAGAAATGCAATCATTAAAGAGGCTAAATTATTAATTAGGTTTTTATATCTAATTAATAAATGGATCATATTATGAACTGATATTTTTGAGATACAGATTTGCTTAGGTTTAAAGTTGCACTTGGTATCTGAACTTTCCTTAAATGTACAATTTGCTACCTAACTTTAAAAGTTCAATTTATTACTTCGTTGAAGTTTTTGTTGTCATTTATACTACATAACCTAACTCCATTAGTATCTATTTGTTGATGTAGCATGAATTGACACATTACAGTCGCATAAATTGACAAGCGGCACATTCCTTCATATCTGACCTAATTTGTCCATTAGTTGATGTAGCAAGACACATGTTACATTTTAGTTGATGTGGCATGACATGCAGCATAAGCGTGAAATGACATAAGGTACCTTCTTTTAGAGAAAAAGTTACTTTTATTGATAACCAACTTCATCTAAGTGTAGTTCATACTACACACTCTAACACCTTTTTACTCATAAGTACTTAAGACAATTTATCACATATAGAGAGCTTCTTTCATATAGCATTTCATATGGTACAGTGTATAGGGGTATAGAGTTTTGAATTGCAACTTATAGCTTTTACAAGAGAAGGAGTTGATTTTGACTTAATTTTTTTTATTTGATTCAACTTTCAATTTAGAAAAAAATGCTCAATCCTTAATCCACTACATGATTACTTTTAAGTCATATAAAAGTTTCTAGAAAAATATACTATCCCACATGGAATGCTATATGAAAGAAGCTTTCTATACATTATAGGGGCTATCTTAAATTTACACCTTAATTTTGCCACTTTTTGCAATTATACATAAAGTTTTTATTTGTCTAATTATACATTGAGTTGAAGATTTATTAGTTACCATCTACACTTCGATTAACTCCAAATTATATAGTTAGTCTAGTTAGCATAATCAACTAATGGAAAGGCCACTCATGGCCTTATTGGGAGTTGCACAACCCTCTTAAGGCAGTAGGTAAGCACTTGTATTCGCCAGTAGGTCTTGCTAACCATATTTTTAAAGTGCATTATGACCTATTGTTTTGTAAGGAGTAGGCAACAACCACTTGTGAGGGTCATATGACCCTTACACGGTCTTAAACTACCACCCCATTAGTTGATCATGCTAACTAAAGTAACAATGTGAATTGGAGTTAACTGAGTTATAAATGGTAATAATTAAATCTTTAATTAGGTGTATAATTAGATAAGTCGAAACATCAACTGTATAATTATAAAAACTAACAAAGTTGAGGTGTAAATCGTATCATTAACCTATTTATTACATTATCCCAAGTATGCATGGTTGTAAGTTGATTATAAATAAAGGTATTTCTTTCTAAAAGAAAGTATCACATTTCAATTCATGAAGGTAATAGACTAACGGAAGGGAAAAGTAGAAAAAAATCCCTCACATTTACCTATAAATACGAATCAATCATTAACATTTCATTTAATTCATTTTAGTCCTCAATATTTTATATAAAAAAGTCCTTCCATTAGTTTTTTCATTATTTATGGACACATTGAAGACTCAAATGGACCAAATGAAAAGGTTAACAATTAATTCATATATGTAGGTTAACATTAAGGACTTTTTTGTGCTTACATAGACTAATTATATTTTGACATATGTTTAAAGCAATGGAAAATTTAACAAAGTTTAAGGAAAGGACTTATTTGATACAACTTGAAAAGGTTGAAAGCTAAAATAAACTAAAAACTTATTCATAAAAATATGAAACATTAAGGACTTTTTGTACTTTTTCTCTAATAAAATTAGGTTTAGTAATATGAATGACAACAAAATCTTCAACTAGCTGGTAAATTGAAGGAAAGTTTAAATACTTGTTAACTTATTCATTTATACATGGAAGTAAAGGCAGTGGATTAACAAGAATTAGCACCTATCAACCTTTCACTACATGCAAATTGCTGAATAAAAAATGAAAAGTAAAGCTTCCTTCATTTCATGCTTTTCTTTTTTCTTTCAATTTTGTATTCATATCATCGAATAATAACTTACTTACATGTTACAAGTTCCCAAACACAATTTTTAGAGAGTTTTATACCTTTACAGGCTACTATTGAAAGAATAGCATGAAAATAGGGTAGTCCTCATAAATATTACGAAAATGGTGTAGTTAAGGTCCTATGTTTTTTGTACTGAAGGCATACGCATATAATTTTATAAGGAAGGTGCGTATCAAGCTTACACCTTCCTATAAGTAAGAAGGCACATGTCTTGATTGTGCCTTTCTCCTTGCACTAAATGTGTAAATAAGCCATATGCCTTCCTTTGCACAATTTCCCCCTTACTAATTTGTTTAACCAATTCCTCAAACACATGTAGATTAACAAAAATATATACTGAATACAAAGCCAAACAGCCTTATAACAACAATAAACCTAAAACTTATAAGTACATAACAGAAGCACATGGATTCCAAACGGTCTAATATACAACTTAGCACATCTACAAATAGTCCAATAAACTACCAATACAACCAAACTTGTGAAATCAAATATAATATACCAGAGTATATTTGCAATCAATGATCAATAACAAGTGAATAGTAATCCAATGTATAAAGTCATTTACAACATCTTTATGTAGAGTAAATAATAAATGTCAAGAATAAATAATCATCTAACTAGGTAATACAAAAGTGGTTATTTACAACTACTTATTCCTAGATCTTATTAGTTGTTTCCCAAAGTGACTAAGTAATGATGGCCTACAACTCGATATTCTCTTATATAGTTGAGGCTCTAATGGATAAGGAAGAGTATCACTGAACTCCCTAAGAGGAACTAAACTAGGCTATAATAGTAGTTGTTAGGTGATACTCTCCCTCATGTCTAATGTTTGAGATCAATTAGTATGCTACTTACAAGGAGCCGCCAGTGTTTGATGGGGAGAGATTGTATCATGAGCACCTATAGTATAATATGAGCTGGGGTTGGAATTAGAGGCATCGGTGGGCAATGCACTACTACCAATCTCACCCAAGTCAATGGAATGGTGAGACCTCAATGGCATGTTATCATCTCACTATCCTCAACCACATGCTTAGCCTGGTTAACATCCTCTCATATGAACTCTATCATTAGCTCACAGTGTGAGGGGGCGGTACGGGGTCCAAATCAACTAGCTAGTTAGGAAATAATATCAACCCATCGTACTTCTTAAGATGATGAAGGCCATTGTCAATGATCTGATATCCAATGCCTAAATCATCTATCCACTTGTATTACATTAATTAGTTAATGTTATGGTCATGCATTATGCATAGCACAAAAAAATAAGTAAAAGTAGGCTTACTAAGTATCTCGTCACCACCTCATGATGGGTGATGTACTGGCGAGTGTGCTCCCTATACCAGTCATAATAAGTTGGATCAACACTCTATGGTCCCTAAGGATGAATTGTTATGCCTCGAAGAGATGAAGTCATAATAACCCCACTGTATGAACTATCCTAAGGTAAAAGCTAGCCTTACAGCTACTACCATAAACTTAGTTCACACCGTGCATACTCAACTCAATTGCTTTGAGGTATCCAATTTTGTACCTATTATTAATGAAACCTGTGTCAGAGATTTTCAAAATACTTGCTCAAGAGCATTAGTAGCTTACAAATTAGTAAAATAGTTATATTTTCATTCAACTAAAGTTTCTAACATTCTTGAAATGTTTACCATAAACCATAGGTTTTGGTGTTTACATACAACATGTTGGAAACCAATGACATCTCTAGAGTACCATATGCCAGTTATTGTCTGTAAAAGGTAAAAGATGGCTAAGTAAAAGACTAGTTCTTATAAGTCTTCAATTGTCCTCACTCTCCAACTTAAGTATACTATCTTGAGGGTAGTTATGGCGTGGACTCCTTAATCATTAGTCAACCTTTGGTAAGGTCTATAGAGATATAAACATAATTAGATCAATAAAGGCGATGGAAACAAAAGAGCACTTCAGGCATAAACATGGTTTATTTTTTAATCAAATTATTTTAATGAAATGCAATGCAAACAAGTAAATGCCATTGCATGAACTATCCAATCTGTCACGAAATTAGAGAAATTACACTCGCTCTTGTCCGGGTTAAGGAGATTGATGTCACACACTCGAAAATCAAAACCAAACCGAGGCTTGCGCAATGGAGAACACCCTCCTCCCGTGACTACCTTCAAACCATGACCCCCTACCTTGCCACAACATCTTCTCTTGTCACTTAGTTCGGCTAAGGGTGGGAAAATGACCATTTCAGCTATCCTTGAGGATCTGTGTTTAGCTCGAGAATCCTAATCGTTCCCCTATAGTAGCTGCTATGCATGTCCAGTTAGTAAAAGATTAGTCTTTAGTTACGTCCAATTAAGTAGTGATCAACATTTCACAAAGTAAAGTGAATCAAATATGAACATACAAAGCAGCACTCCAAATCCACGATTTAAGTAACAATCACACACAAAGCATGTGCACATTCAACTAAGTTACAAACATAATCAAAAGCACTCTTAGGTCTTCAAGTAATATAACACAATACTCCAATATGCTGCAAAGCATGGATCCCAACTTACCTGAAGTCTCTAATTAACTCACTCGAGTTTAATGTGAGCCGTATTGCTACCGCCCACTCTTATATTATAAATATCATTTTAGTATTTATATCCTTATTACATATAAGCTTTAAATCATTATTTTTAATTTAAATTTATAATTTAACTCAGTTGTTCAATTTCTACATTACTTATCATATAACCCTTATTGCATATATATATATATATATATATAATTGTAACGTAATGTTATTAGTGAAAGTATCATTCAATAAATAATATATATCTATAGCTTGTGTTTATATTTTCAAAAAGGACTAATTATGTTTGAAATGTTGTATAATATGTAATTTATCCTATACGTAGACTCATCATATTGTACTATACATACCAATGGTGGGATTAATTAGACTCCATTTTGACTACATGACTTATTTATATATATATATGAGAAAAAAATGATTCATACAAATATATATATATATATATAACTAGCTCTTTTACGGGTTATTAACTGGAAATAACAATAAAAATATAACTATCAATATTCTAAGTTTTAAAATTTGAACAAGAAGAAATTTATGTAATTGCACAAATAAATTACTCAATTTAGGAAAATAACAGGGTTATGACTATTTTTTCTATGACCATTAAATTATCAACTAATAGAAATAATACTTATAATTATGAAAATAAAGTTACCTAAAAATATTGAGTACCGAAAAGAAATTAAATCTTCCAATCTCATTTCTTCTTCTTCTCTTCCTTTCTTTCTTCTACATTTTTTTCTTTCTTTTTTTTTTCTTTTCATCTTCTTCTCTCTCTCTCTCTCTCTCTCTCTCTCTCTCTCCTCTCTCTCTCTCTCTCTCTCTCTCCCTCTCTCTCTCTCTCTCTCTCTCTCTCTCTCTCTCTCTCTCTCTCTCTCTCTCTCTCTCTCTCTCTCTCTCTCTCTCTCTCTCTCTCTCTCTCTCTCTCTCTCCTTTCACATGTTTCAAATGGCTTAAATGTCATTTATAACATACATTTTCACCACCTTCACTAAGGTTGAGTTATATTATTTTTTTAATTCCTTTTTATTGGTTCAACTTTATGTGATATTTCAAGTTATATCTTACAATGACTTATTATTTATGAAGTTCTATAATATATTTTAATAATAGTAGAATAATATATTATACATCTAATCTAAAATTTTTATTTCTCAACTAATTAAAATTTAACTCAATAAACTTTACATTATAATCTATATTGGTTATATTTTTTAACTTATTTTTGAAAACTAATTTTACAGGACTATTCTTTATATTTTTTAAGGAATTCATCTTACCATTTGGTTTTATTCAGACCCACTTTTTCATTGGTTTTACATTTCAAAAAAGAAAACAAAGGGTCCCAACTACACTTTTCTTTAATATATGATATATATATGAATAGATTCCATTGATTATTTAAGACTTATTCATATACATCTTATATATAATTTTACTCATTATTATTAGTTATGAGGATCATGTAGTCAATTTCAAAAGATTTATCATAAGCTATATCTAAAATTATGAAATTTTACGGTATAGCTATTAAACTTGATAAACTTATTAATTCTAATAAAATTGTATATATATGAACTTAATTTGAGATATTAAAGCTATACAATTATTTCTTTTAATTTTTATTACCTAGTCATGAAGGTCAACTTATTTCTAATAATATTGCTATTAATCATATTTTCTAAAGTGTTTCTTGAGCACTAAACTTTTTATTTTATTTCCTATTAATTATATATTTACGTATAATTTATCTCTAGCAATTCGTTAGTTATCAGAACTCATTTTACGCGTTTTTTATAAATAACGGTGATATCGTATAACTTAATAATGTAATATTTTATTATTTTATTTTCTTAATTCTAAACTTATAAGTCATTTCCACTAATATTTTAACTTCATTGAAAAATTTGAGCTCAATTAGATGATTTAGGCAATCACCTCAAAGTTTACGAATTGTCTTTAGATCCATCAATCATAAATTAATTACCAGTTTTTATAGGCCCCATATGAACTAACCACATCTAAAAATTTGCCTAGGTCACTATATAGCCCTGATGTGCAATAAACCAATCTATCTCCATCCTATTCTTAAGGTCAATGCGGTACAAATCCTCACTTGTGTTGACATCCATTGATATCGTCTAAAATCCTCCAAAATTATCAAACGACATGATCGAGAAAGTAAAACTCTACAATTTGGAAGCAAATCAATGGTCCTGTGGCTGTCCAAAAGGCTTGGCTAGCACTGCAAAATGAGAGTAAGAGATTAATAAGATCATCAAGGTATGGCTCCTACACGACCTACAATGCATTTGAAAGGAAAGTGCATTAACAAAACAAATATTTGCATTGAAGTGTAACGATTGAATAAAACATTGAAGAATCACATACCTGTCGACTCGTTTGTAAATCAAACGCTGTTTGGTAGGCATCAACTATAAACCCCTAACATCTAAAGTAGACTTAAGTATGTTAGATATTTCTAGGAGTTGACAAGATTAATGAAAATAAAAACCCTAAAATAACTAATCAATCACGTATAAAATTTTTCTACCCTAAACATATGTAAACACGAAATATTTTATCCAAAAGTGATAAAAACTCTAAAACTATAACTTTAATGATATAAAAGTACTAATTCTCCATAATTTATCCTTAAATCCTAATTGATAATATAACCTTAATATTATACCAAATCATTGATAAAAGATTAAAAATAACTTTCAATCATTCATAAATACATATAATACTAAAGTAATCCCTAAGATACTAAAATATTGCATCATAGGTCACATTCATCTTCTATGTATATAAATAGGTTAGTATATAGAGTTAAGAGTTTAGTTGATGCTTATGTTATATATAGTAAGTATTAATACCCTAAATGACACTTTTCACAATAATTACATTAAAGTGGCCTACCAAATGATTTATATAAAAAATAAATACCTAAAGGAAAATCTCATTACCTATCCTTACTAATCATTTCACTAAACCCTATGTTTCCTCTCATTTTCTTAATTTTCTTCCTAATTTCCCCTAATTATTTTATTATATACACTTAAGAGTACATGTAAATTTGAAATGTTGACTAAGTCAACACATTTTGACTAAAGTTAGCATATTGAAAAGTTAACAAAATTTCATTATGATTTAGAGAATTCTTTCCTTTCTCTTTCGCTTTCTACTCATTTTTCTTTTCCAATTTCAACCCTCCTTTTTGCTGTCCACTCCCCTCTTCACCTAGACCCCACTTGTCTTCATCTTTTCAAACATAAAACAATACAAAACCAAGTCCTTTTCTCCATCCCCAAACGTGAGCTTTCCCCTTTGCTTTGTCACTTTCAACTTTTCCAATTTTACTTTCACAACTCTACTTACCAACACAAACCAATAACACATATATACTAGCTTTCCTTTTCATATTACAAGTAAGAGAAAGGTATATTATTATGTAATTTCTTATCTTATTTAGTAATTAGATGAATAGGATAGGTTAGTATAGGAAGCTTATGTGATTTGTGCATATGTGTTGTTGAGAGTAGATGTTCTAATTTTTATGCTTAGAAGTATAGGAATCCTTAGATAATTTGAAGAAGAACACATCTACATATGCTTAAGTATATGTATATAAGAGTATACTTGATGAATACATGTATGAAGAATCTTATACATAAGTACCCATTATGTACATAACAAAAAAAAGAGGTATATATATACTAACTATACATACATATACCTTGCTAAATACACCTTTAAAATGTAAAAATATAAAATTTCTGAGTTGCATATATTGACTAGTTAACTATACGTATTGTTTGACATTCTATTTGTTCATTTATTCATATGCGTGAATATAATGTATTTAAAACTTGCTTGTGGTGTAGCTGAGGGTTTTGCTCACTAAGCATAGGCTTATATCCCCTTAGAATTTTACTACAGGATGGCTTATTTGTTGAGGCTAGCCGAGGGATGATACAGGTTAGCTTGGGGAACAAGGCAAGAGCAGGCCAATTGGTGTAATGAGAGAATTGACTATGCAGACTTTTACTCATGTACTATTGTTTTATTAGTAATATATGCTTAGATGTACTAAATTACTGCTTACTGTAAACTTTGTAGTTTAAATTTTATATAAATATGCTTATGTGATGATATCATGTGGATCTGTATGTTCTTGTAAGGCTAGTGGTTGTAGAGCCTTATATATTGTGTGAAGAGTTCATGATTGGAAAGGTATCCAATTAGGGGTTCTTCATATAGTATACAGTGTCTACCATAACTAGACCGTCCTCAGTTCGTGACATTGACAATATGTGTAGCATAGTGTATGGTGTCGTATGATATAACCCACCCAGTAGCTACTGATAGCCCCTCATGTATAGTAACCCAAGTCCTACTACGTGGTGCAATGTAAGGGAATCTATCCTATGCCCATATCTATAACAATATAGTAGTGCCTCGTATTACTTGCACTCCTAATCGTGCAACTCTACATAGCTAACGATACAATCATGCCAAGTAAGCTAAGCCTTAGCTAAACATCCTAACATATGAAAAACACTTTACGAAGGGGAGGAACATCATGTAAACAAGTGATGATGATTTATCTACAAACAAAAAACCTCCCAACAATTGTAGGATGTACATACAAATATGTCACTAAACGGTCTCCTTATCTATATCTCTAGGAAGCATGCGAAATTTCCTTCGTAGCTAAGCCAAACTAACTCATCTCCTCAGCCCCCTCTGCTTAACTATCTTTAGGGTAGTCCCCTAATAAACCTTTAGCTACCTCGATCCATACTAACTGTGTAAGCCCTACTAGTGTAACCCCATCCACATGGAGACCAAGTAATATCTCTATATCCTAAAGCGTGATCGTCATCTCCTAGTGAGCCATGTGAAAAGTGTAGGTATTAGGTATCCACCACTCCAATAATGCGGTAATAAGGTGATAGTCAATTTGGATAAATGGCAGCCGTGAGACAATAAGGAAACTTGTATCCTTTAGATAAGGGACCATGCAATCATCCAGTAGTATCTGTAGAGTATCCTTCTGCATGCTTAACTTAACCCAATGCACTATAATATGCTCAGATCCTTAAAAGATTAGATATTTTTTTCATCGTTATAAACATCAAGCCATACCTGAATGTCCCATACATCTTACGATCTATGTTTAACCTGTCTATACAATACAAAAAGGTCACTTGGTCTCGGATCCATCTAACGTACAAAATAGATAAAGTTGTAAAGTCATTAATATAGGAAAATAGGAAATAATACAGTATATATTATAATATAAGAAAACAACGCAACATGCCATCTATCTATTCTATCCCTATTAATTTAGGACACCTCCTCCTATTGTATCCTTCTATCTTACATGCATTACACTTGTTCTTATCGATAAGCTCTCTCTAGTATATCTCCATATGATATCTCTTCCTCTTCGATTTTCCTAGTCTACATTTCAAATGTTCATTAGGTATAAGGAATGTATAATTGAAAGAATTCAACTCATCACCTATTAAAAGGAAGTGTCTATTATACACATCCAACTGATGGACCACTTATAGCATTCCCCAACGTACCTACCAATAGTCATTCGAATGGAATTTAGCGCCTTGATCCCATGGGAGCACAAGATTCTATAAATTTGCCATTTCTTACATGAATAAGTCATCCTATTCATGTCTACAACATGCATTCGACCACCTTGTTTCATCATACCATTTGGTTTACCCCTCCACCGGGTCTTTACCTCTCATATCCTATTTTTTCGGCTATGAGCCTTGATAGTATGAGCAAGAGCTTGCCTGGACCATGTGTTAAGCTTCTTCATAGCATGCTTTGTATATGCATGCCCATTAGCCATACCTTTCCTTGCTTACTTGACTCTTCTTTCCTAATAGTCGACACAATTGTAGAATATTTTCTTCACAAGTGAAGTTAAAGGTAATCCCCTACAACCTTTTAGTATGGCATTGTAATTCTCAACGATATTGGAGGTCATATATCTAAACCGACAGAAACCATCATGAGCCAGCATCCATTTATTCTTGTCAAAGGGTAAGAACCATGATGATGTGTCCTCCATGCTCCATTAAATGTTCAAATTTCTTAGGTTGTGCCTGCATTGCAGCAGTTATAGCTACCTTCTTACATAGCTGGTTCTTATGAGCCTTATTAAAGTTGTTGGCAACATGTTGCATGCACCATCTCCCAACCACAAATAGTTCTTTCCAACTAACCTCATCTTTCTTAGGTGCCCTCTCCATACGAATGTGTCCGTCTGTGATTAGGCAAATTGTCTCATCCTAACCACTAGCAATGAAATTCATCAATCTTTTCAAAAACTAACCCTATGTCTTCTTGGACTCCTTGTCGACTAGTACAAAAGCCAAGGAGACAATATAGTTATTTCCATCCATAGAACAAGCAATCAATAGTACATGGCCATACTTTCCATATAAAAATGTACCATCAATACAAACTATGGTCCAACAATACTTAAATGCATGCACATACGGCTTGGCCTAACATAACCCAAAGGTCTAGAAGACCCACTTGATGATCAAAACACTAGGCTCTATGGATGCCCTCCATCCCCAGACCACCTTTGTTCCAAGATTTGAAATTTTCAGTATTTTCAATAGAATAGGAAGCTCGTTGTATGCTTTCTTCCAATTGCCATACACCATCTTAATAGCCTTTTTCTTAGCATTTCAAACTCTCTTCCTTATCACTTTATACCTAAACATGGTTAAAATATTTGCCTATAGGTTTGTAATCTTTATATCTAGATTCTCCCTAACATTATTGATGAAGTAATTAGTCATAAGTCTACTAATCACCTCTAATTAGAGCTATTGAGTCTTACTATTTAAATTCCAATATTTTATCCTTTACTCGGTTAATTAGGTAAGTGTACCTATCATTTGTTAGTATGGATAAGTATAGGGTAGTCTCCATTGAGAAAAGGATTCAAACATTAGTACCAATTATTCTTTCAATTTACTAGCAACCAAGTAATTTAACTGATTTCTACAACTAAATTGTACTAATTCGATGTTACACCAAGAAAATACGACAAGTAAGATTATAATATGAAAACAACAAATTATGAAGAAGGCTTACTCCATCATATTAACATAGCCTACGAACTATCCATCCTAACAATTACTTATCTATAAGAATTCTCTACACATGAGTATTCTTCTCAAAATTACTCAATTGAAATCCCGATTGCGTTCCTTAGAATCTCTTCTCAAAGAATGGATAAGTCAAGATTGCATCAAAAGCTTATTAATCCTTGAATTCCATACAACATGTAGCAAACTTCCTAAAAATATCTTTATTAGTAGCAGTAGTTTGCTCTAGCGATTAAGATCTATTCAATGGAATCGTTTATCAACGTATTCCTTTGAAATCTACTGTTAGATTGCGTCACACACTACATTATCTCGACTTGAACGAAATTCTAATAACTACAAAGTTGTAATTATTAGGAATAATAACAGTTTAAAATACATTCATGCTAAAATGACTTCGTAATCCCTAAATTATTAGTCATACATGATAGAAAAATAACAAACACAAGTAAATAAGAAAAACAAAGTAAAACATAACATAAATGGAAGAAAGATAAGAAGGAAACTCCTTTTGATTAACTTGAAGAATCTGGATACAATAATGCATGAACACTGGATTCTTCCTAATTCTCTCGAATTTAGTGAAGAATAATACACAAAGTCAGGTAACGTTTTTCACTATACTAAGAACACGAATAAGACACTAAATTGGATTCTGATGATATGTTGTGTTCTTAGAATAATAACTAATATTCCAAAATTAATCAAAGTAAAACACACTTCATGTGTACTATTTAATGATAGCTTCCTAAGGCATAAAGTTAACATAAAATCAAATTAAACAAATGAAAATCGGTTATACTTCATTCACTTCCTTAAGTGTATAAAAACCTTTTAATTACTTCTTATGTTTCTACTTCTTCTATTGAATCTCTCTAAAAACAAATTACACATTATATTTTCAATTTTTTTTTCTATTCTTTTTTATTTTCTTTTGTTGAAGAAGCACCAAAGTTTAGTAGCAAAGTCAAACTTTGCTCTTCTGAGGACTAAAGCCTATCTTTACAAACTTGATTATAAGGATAAATATTAGTAACAAAGTCAACCTTCACACTTCTAAGAGACTAAAGCCTACCCTTACTAACTCAATCCTTATAAATCCTCATTGCAAAGTTATCGAGACAAAAATTAGTAGTAGGGTCAAACTTTGCTCTTTCAAGAGACCAAAGCCTGCCCTTACTAATTTAGTCTTAAACGCTATAATTTACTCTATTTTGAATAGATTCTCAAGAAGTATCAACAAGTGAATTACTTCATTTTCCCTTTTTATTCAAGATTAAATGAACTTCAAAAGTAATTGAAAAGTAGATATACTACTTAGTAAGCTTAGAAGCATAACCAATTAACTTTAGACTAAAGACTCGAATTCCCTTCTAACCACTAAATTCATTCATTAAATAGCAAGTAAGTTTGCTTCAATTAGATTTTACCTTACAATATTGATCGTATACACTAAGTCCACAAAAAGTAGTTAGGCACAAAATTAATTACGACTTTGCTAAATTGACAATCTACTTAGTAAACTTATAACGTAAACACAAACAACTTAAGTAGGAGAATTGTAATAATCAGGGTTTACCCTTCCCCATCCTTAATGAGAGACATTATCCTCAATATCAGAGGAAAACAAACATAAAATAGGCATAGAAAAATGAAAAACAATAAACAATAAGAACTAGACTTCCCTGAAATATGAAATTTGACCAATTCATTGAGTCTTAAACCATCAAACAGTACATCCTTCAATCACCATGACAAATTGAACAATAAAAGAGACACCTAACCACTAAGACAAGACAAACAAAAACAAAATACAACAAACACATGATATAAGAGTCTCCATTAATAGTACATTAGTAAGGTTAAGCTCTCAACTAGAAAATGAGTCTAAGACTAAACAAAAGAAAAGAAAGCAAGCAAATTAATCATCCCCAACTACTATCTCTTTATCTGAACCATCATTGTCTTCCCTAGATGATTATTCCTCACTCTCATTCCCAACACCTTACCCTACTGTTTCTTGCTAAGTTCCTTAAGTTAACCCTTCCTCTCAATCACCAAAGTCTTCTTCTTCCAACTCTTCATCTCCTTCTTCTTGTTCCTGTAAAGCACTTACTGGTAGGGGAACTGGAGGTTAACTTGGACCTACATCCTCTAAGGTTTGAGGACGAGAAAAACAAGAGGGAATGAGTGTTCCCACTTTTACTACGATATTTTTCAAAAGTTCAACAATTCCCTTTGGAGTTTCTTTAATCTTATCCACTTCAGTTTCTAATCTCTTCAAATTACTGATTGAGAAGCTTGCTGTGGATGGCATGAAATCTAGAGCACCAAGGTCCTCAATGTCCAAGTCAAGATCCAAGATTCTTGCAATACCCTACTAATTAAAAGGGGTTCTTAGAAGGAGTTCTAGATTAGTGCAAAAATCTCTTGGCCTATCACTAGTAGGCCATAGCCTCAAATTCTTAAGGATTCTCGTAATCAATCCTCCAACAAAAATACCCTTGCTCTTATCAATTATTTATCGGTGAATTCCAAATACGGTAAGGATCTCGACATTCACCGAAAACCCCTTAAGTATATTGTACAAAGGTAGCAAGTGATGCTCTCCTACTGCCCTAAGACTCCCATGATTCCCATAGATGATCCTATCTAAGATATAACGGAAGATCCCAGCATAAGCATAGCCATTCCAACTTCCTCCTACCAACTTAAGAATATAAAGCATCTATTGACTATCATAATCAACCCAAATCTATATTCAAGCATGCATTATACAAGTGAATTCATAATGACTCAACTCGTAACCTGAGTTTCAACTAAGGATTTGTATCTCCTCTCAACTATACAACACTCTTTATCACAACATTAACACATAAAAACAATACAATCCCTAATTCTCTTACAATACTTCAACACATGTAAAAGCAACTAGCAACACAATGTTACCTAGCACTTAAGTACTACGATGAGACTAAATCAGTAAATTAGTATCAAATTGCAAAAATCCTCAATTCAATCATTATCAATAGAAATTAAGGTCTAAGCTTGGTATTCTAAATTCAAGCATAAAATCATGCAAATCAAAGTTTAATTCTTATACAAACATAACTAATAGTACGATCAAAACGCAATTACAAATTATAGTAAACACATATCTATAAACCCTAAAGTTACATGAATCAACTCACTATAAATGTGGAAAAACTAAATAGAAAGAGGAAGATCATACCTTAGAAGAGTGTAACTGTGGTGAGAATGATCGTACAAGTGTTAGAAGTAGGTGAAATAAGGGTTGATGTTAAGAAAATGACAGTGGAGTTTTGTAGGGAACCGGCATGGAGAGTATCATTACTGGGTGAAATTTCAAAATGTATGAGAAATGAGGAGAGAGAGAGGAGGGGAAATTTCTTATGTAGTAGGGAGTCAGGAACATGATCACAACTATGAGTCAGGGCATGATCCCTTTTTCAAGCTTGATCACTAACGTGATGAAGCCCGTGATTAGCACTGTATCCAAAATTTTTGAATTATCACAGCCTATACCCTTGAATAGTCATGGACATGAACAAAGCCATGACTAACACTATGGTAAAAAAAATCATACTTAGCTCTTTTTATCATGGCCATGATTGAAATGTGAAATTTCCTAAGGAAGTAATCATGGCCATAATGGATAGGTGAATTAACCATGTTAATTGATGACGGTTGTGATTGAATCCTAATGCGGTGTCAAAAAAAATTTAAATACTTGCCTTTATCACGGCTGTGATGCATGTTGGCCTTCCATCCTCCATCTACGTCCCCATACTTAATGTTTCCTTTCTTTTTGCATCAAACTATAAACAAACATACTCAAAACAAACTAAAATAATTAACAAGAATAGCAACAAACAATTTAAACATAACAACATCAAAATGATAAATCAAACAGAAGTAAGAAAATCTAATTTAAAGGATACATCCTTATTTAACGTCTTAAGCTTAACCTTTTTAGAGGATTCATCTTTATTCCTTGAATTAGAGAAGTTTTAACTCCTCCTTACCTTCATGCCAATCAACTTCTCTATGATATAACTTCAACTATTGTCCATTGACCTTGAATGTCCCTTTTTCTGGATACTTAACTTCTACTGCCCCAATGGAAACACTTCCTTCATTATGAATGGACCCGACCACCTAGACTTAAGTTTTCCAAAGTATAACTTAAGCTTAGAATTGTACAAAAGTACTAAGTTACCTTCATTAAATTGCTTAGGGTACTTAATCTTGGAATCATGTAAATGTTTGGCCGACTCTTTGTACATTCAATTGTTCTCATAAGCTATCCAAGGCTATTCATCCAATTCATTAAGTTGGAGATTTAGTTTACCAATTGCTTCATAATCCAAATTTGCGACCCTCAATGCCCAATAGGCCTTATACTCAATCTCTATGGGTAAATGGCAAGCTTTACCATAAACCAATCAATAAAATATAATACCTAATGGAGTTTTGTAAGCAGTTCGGTCTACCCATTGTCGAGCCCTATTTTGATTTCCTTAGTTTAACTTATATTAATCCTAGCTCGCTTAATATAAATTATTAAATATTAAACTTAAGGAAATATTTTTCTGAAAAAAAAATGGAGTCGCCAATCGGTTCAACCGCGAAAAAAAGAAATTAGGGTTTTCGGGTGGGAAAACCCTAATTTGGCCACTAATTTGCGAATATTCTAAAAAAATTTGATTTTTAGAAAATTGAACAAGAAAAATAAAAATCGGGTTCTAGGGCTAACCTAGTAAGATTGAGTTACCATGTGAAAATTAAAAGAAATTGATAGGCCTTATTTTTATAATGTTTTCTAAAAATACTAAAAATAGGTCTAAAAAATTAAAAATAAATAAAAATAATTTTTTATTACGAATTTCTAAAAAAAGGAAATTTTTTTTTCTTTTTTAACGGTTGCTCCAAAGGTACCTACATACCTGCTAATCGGGATCAAACTAGCTCGTAGTTCATTTTTTTAATAAAATATTTAATTGGTGAGTTATTTTTATTTTTTAAAACCGAGCCAGATTTAAGTTTATTTATTTATTATTTAAAGAAAAAAATATAGAAAATCTAATTTTCCTAAATTAAACAAAAACCCTAACTAACTCAATTTAGATTTTTTCTTATTTTTTCTAAAAATACCACTAAGTGTAAAAAAAATGTTTTTTTAATTAATTAAATAAATGATTTTATTAAGACCTAATCTAACTAAAATTACAAAAAAAAAAACTTGCACTTAAACATAAAAAAATAAATTAATAGTAATAATAAATATCTAATAAAGCAAATTAATAAAAATTACTAAAATAAACAAAATAAAATAAAATAATTAAAAATCTAGAAAATTACCTAGCTTTGGATTATCTATGTTAGATGGTAATCTAAGCATGTACAGGCGAGGCAATGGGCGAGCATGCACGGGCGAGGCAGTGCCCGGGTATGAGGATGGTCGAGAGCAGGCAAGAGCTAGGCGAGCTTACAAGCATGGCTAGGCGACAATTGCAAGCAAAGTTGGGTGATAGTATGGGCGTGAGCACAAGTGATGACAGGGCAAGGGCTAGAGGATCACAAGACGACAGCATAGGTAAGAGCACGACGATCACATAAGCTAGGCTTTGGGCGAGCTGTGGCGAGCAACTAGGTGATGGAGTGGGCGACAGTGGGCAAGCAACTGGGTGATAGCATAAGCGTAGTGTAGGCAATAATAGGCAATGGATTAAACGGCATAGGGTTAGTGATCTAGGCAAAAGCTTGGGCGATGGTAAGCAGTGACCTAAGCGGTGTTCTGGACGATCTTGGACGATGCACTGGGTGATGTTGGGCAGTGGTTGCAATGTGAGTTTAGGTAGTGGCAGAACATGTAGTGGTGGTGGTTATGTGGGTATGTATAATGGTAATACATGTGTGGTGTAATGGTGTAGGTGGTGGTAATATGTAAGGGAGTGTGGCGACGAGTATGTAGCCTTTTTAGGTACTAGGGGAGTGTAAGATTTAAAAGAAAAGATTCCCCGAATCCTTAGTCAATGTGCTATTTATAAGCTCCAAAATTGAATCTTTCATATCTTAGATACAAAAGATTGGTTTTTTATTTAACCTAGATTCATCCTAGTTTCTAGAAACCTTAGCTAGTTCGAGTTTTTCTTTTAAGGCTCAGCCTAATCTAATTTAGTCCAATAACTTAATAAATCTTGATTTTGAGCCCTTAAATTGGTCTGGCCCAAAACTAGTGGATTCAGCCCATCTCAATAACTAATCTAACTACTCCATTTAATATAACTTCACTCTTGACTCAGCTTCTTGTGGCCTAACTTAATTTTATTTTTGCTATTTTTTCATTTTTTTTTTATATTTCATTTTTTTTCCCATTAACTTGGCTCAATAAACATTGACAAAAGTGAGGTATCTACAACTGTCCCTCTTTATAGGAAAGTTCAATTAGAACTTCACTATAAAGACAAAAGAGATACCCATTTTTGCCATACCCTACTTTGAACTGATTAATTAAGCTGTGTTTTATTTTGATCAAGGCTATCGACTTAAAAGGTCAATGTAAAGAATAAACTACCAATCTTGAAAGGACAGGACAAATGAATGCTTGTAATGAAAGAACAGAGCAAAAGGTTAGAGGGCCTATCTTGAAAGGATAGGGCTTAATGGTATTTATCTTAGAAAGATAGAACAAAAATTTCAAGGGGGCTTATCTTGGAAGTATATGGCTTAATGGGGTTTATCTTAGAATGATAGAGCAAAATTTTCAAAGAGGGCCTATCTTAGAATAATAGGGCTTAGCAATGTCTATCTTGGAAAGATAGAGAAAAAATTTCAAAGGGGCTTATCTTGGAAGGATTGGATAGGGCTTAACGGTATCTATCTTGGAAGGATAGAGTAAGAACCATTGGAGATAAAATTAACTTATTTTGGTTTGATGAATAATCTGAAGAGGATAGATCTCTCTAAGATTCCTTTTGGTTTATGATCTAATGAAGATAGATCCCTTCGTGATTTGTTTTGGTTTATCTAAAGAGGATAGATCTCTTTAAGATTGATTTTCAAACAAGCTTAATTCCTCTAATGATTTCTTTTCAAAGACTTTTAAGATTATTCTTCCTAGGATTGAAGGATTTCTCAACTAGCAACTGATTAGCACGCTTACGCTGACTCCCGATATTCACTCATTCAATTAGTAGAATTTCTCCAAGGGTCTGTGCTTACTTCTTCTTTCTCCTTTCCCTTTTTCTTTTCTTTCTTGTTTCATTTTCTTTTCCTTTAAATTTTGTAACTGAACCATGCCAATACCTTAAATTTTGTTGGTTTAATTTCAAGTTTCAATTTCTATTCTTCATGACTTCTAAATGATAAATCCCTTTTCAAATGAAAAAGATTAAATTATTAAGAACATTTGATTTCAATTCTTTTGGTGATTCAGATTCATTGGTAAGGATCTACTATTGAAGTTTATGAGGCTAAGAAATAGGGTTTATTAGTGAAGTGTTTGTTGGTCGATGACCATCAAAATTCAAAAACATTCATGGATATCAACTTTACTTGTAAACGATGAAAGATTAACTACAAACTATTCAAGAAAAATTGAATTCTTTGTTAAATCTCTATTTTCAAGGATAATACAACTTAATTGCATCTGAATTCACTGGTCCTCTTAATTCCGAGCCATCCATCTTTATCAACACTAATGCACCACTTGATAATACCCTTTTTACCACATAAGGGCCCTCGTAACTTAGACCGAATTTTCCCACAGGGTCTTCTGCATTCGATAACACTTTCTTCAACACCAAGTCTCCTTATTCGAAGTACATTGGGTGTACTTTGTTGTTAAAAGCTGGGATCATTTGCTATTGATAGCATTAACCATGACATATCGCTGCAAATCTCCTTTCATCTAAGAGATTCAAATGCTCTATTCTCTTCTTTACCCTCTCTGCTTCATTAAGCTAAATTTTTGCTAATACTCAGAACGAAGGTATTTCTACTTCTACTAATAGTACGGCTTCAACTCTGTATACCAATGAATACAGGGTTGCACCAGTAGATGTTCTAACTAAAGTTCTATAAGCCATGAGAGTAAAGGGAAGCATTTCATGCCAATCTTTATATGTGATTGCCATCTTCTCAATGATTCTTTTGATGTTCTTATTAGTGGCTTCAATGGATACATTCATCTGAAGTTGATATGGAGTTGAATTTTCATTATTGATCTTGAACTAGTAACATACTTCCTCCATCAACTTATTATTCAAATCCATCCCATTATCTATAACAATAGACTCGAGTGTACCATATCTTGCAATAATATCTCTTTTCAAGAATTTGACTACTACTCCTTTGGCTCTCGTAGCATATGATGCTACTTTTACCCACCTAGTAAAATAGTCAATCGCAACTAAAATGAATCTATACCCGTTCGAAGCCATTGGCGAAATTAGCCCGATCGTATCAACTCCCTACATCAAGAAAGGCCAAAGAGCTGACAACACGTACAATTCTCAAGGAGGAGCGTTGATTTTATTAGTGTACACCTGACACAAGTGACAGTACCTTACTTACTTGATACAATCTGATTCTATCGTCATCTAAAAATACCCCATTCTCATGATTTTTCTAGCTAGCACATACCTATTCACATAAGGACCATAAACTCCTTCATGCACTTCTTTTGTCAATTTCTCAACTTCTTCTTCATCTATACACCTTTATAATATTGCATCTGGTGACCTCTTATATGATGTGGCCCCACTTAATAAGAAATGAATAGTCAACCTTCTTAAAGTCTTTCTATCTCTTTTATTAGCATCTTCAAGAAATTTTCCCATTTGAAGTAACTTCTTGATATTGTGATACTAAAGTTCTTTTGTTCCCTTCCCTTCAGCTGCAAGGCAAAAAGCTGGTTTTTCCTCCACTTGAATCTTCAAAGGTTGAATTTCTATTTCTTCTATGACTTTCACCATTGACGTTAACGTAGCCAATGCGTTAGTAAACTAATTCTGGATCCTTGGAATGTAAGTCAATGAAATCTCTTGGAATTTTTCAACTAGCTCACTTAAATGTTCATGATAAGGTATTAATTTCTCTTCCTTTGTTTTATATTCCCCTAAGATCTAGAGAATTGTAAGGGAAGAATCTCCATAAACTTTCAATTCTTGTATTCCTATATCTAATGCCATTTTGAGCCCCAAAATGCAAGCTTCATATTCTGTGATGTTGTTGGTATATGAGAATGGTAATCTTACTACCACTGGAAAATGATTATTCTTAGGTGATACCAATACTACTCTTATCCCACATCCAAATACGTTGGCTGCTCTATCAAAATACATTTTCTATCCTAACTTTTCACCACTCAATTCGTTTGCTACCATCACATTTTCATCATGAAATTATGCTTCTAAACCCTCGTCTTCATCTTCTAATGGGTATTTTGCCAATTGATCAGCTACTGCTTGCCCCTTCACTAAATTCTATAACTCATGTACTTGATATCAAACTCATAGAGTAGCATTTGCCACTTCGATATTCTCCCAATTAATGCCAACATTTCTACTAAATACCTCAATGGGTCATGTCTTGTCAACAACTCTATTGAGTAATAGAGAGTATACTGCCTGAGTTTATGCATCACCCATACTAAGGCACAACATGTTCTTTCCACTTCTGAGTACTTTTGCTCACCTTCTGTGAATTTCATGCCCAAATAGTATATAGGATGCTCTTTTCTTCCCTTTCCATCTTTCTGTCCTATCATACACCCCATCGACTTAAGGAGAATCATTAAATAAAGGATCAACGACTGTCCCAATATGGTAGTAACCAGTACAGGAGTATTCATGAGATATTCTTTGATTTTAGCAAATGCATGCTCACATTCTTCATCCTACTCTATCGTGGCATTCTTCCTCAATAGTTTAAACAACAGCGTGCATCTATCAATTAACTATGATACAAACTGAGCAATGTAATTCAATCTTCCCAGTAATCCTCTAACTTCTTTGACAGTCTTAGGTGTAGGCATGCTCATGATTGCCTTGACTTTATCTAGGTCTACTTCGATTCCTCTCCTATGACTATGAAACCCAACAATTTGCCTGAAGTCACTCTAAAAGTGCATTTGTTAGGATTCAACTTCAGTTGAAACTCCTTCAGTCATTCAAATAGTTTGCACAAAATATCTACATGATTTTCATTCTCTTTGGATTTGGTGATCATATCATCTACATAAACTTTGATTTCTTGATACATCATGTCATGGAATAAGGTAACCATAGCACACTGGTAACTTGCCCTAGTGTTTTTCAACCTAAACGGCATCATGTAATAACAAAATGTTCCCCAAGTGGTAATAAACATTATTTTAATTTTATCTTGTTCTACCATTTTAATTTGATTATACCTTGAGAAACCATCCATAAACAAGAAAAGATGATTCCCAGCTGTATTATCTACTAATACATCAATATGCGGCAAAGGAAAATTATCCTTTGGTGTCTCTTAGTCTAAATTACGGAAATCCATACAGAACCTAACTTTCCCATTTTTCTTCAATACTGGTACCACATTAGCCACCCATTTGGGGTAATATGATACTTCTATGAGTCTAACTCCTAACAACTTCTTTACTTCTTCTTTTATCATAAGGAGTATGTCTGACCTAAATCATCTAAGCTTTTATCTTTTTGGTTTAATTTCTTCCCTAGTTGGCAACTTATGAACCACAATAGACAAGTCTAAACCGAGCATATCTTCTAACAACTCTTGCTTCTAATCGTTCATTAAATCACCACTAATTTTCAAATTTTATGCATTTTCCTTTGTTCCCAAATTAATTACATCCATTAGTTCATCAATAATCACTCTACCCTACTCATGTTAATGCCAATTCTCCTAAATTTTGTTTGGAGTCTCAATATCATCTTTGACGTCTGACTCAATAGGGCCGAAGGTGATATTGGTACTTTCATCATTTACATGTGCGAGCTATCCATTATATTCATCATTTTTATCAGATCTAAAGAGTAAAAGAAAAGGATAATGAATAAATAACAAGGAAGAATTGCTAGAAAGAAAGAAACAAATTTTATTGAACGAAGTAATTCAAATTGTCTAACAAAAAAGACCTAACTAATTAGACTAATTATCAAAATTGAATGTTCCTAATTAATCTAATTTTGCATTTCTAGAGAGACTTATTCATGGGAATGGAAAACCAATTGCACAAAGGAACTAGTATGTCGACATCTTCTCTCCCATTCGGATCGATGTTACATTGCTGAGTTAGGGCCTTAGATATACTAACTATTTCTGGTTCTTGAACATCAGCTAGTGTTGGGAATGCCTAATGAATGTCCAAAAAATCCATGTGAGCATGGTATAGCTGATCTCCTCTTCTGCTCCTGGTTTTAGCCTTCATCTCTCGAATCTCCTCTTTAGTAGGTTCATACCCAAGCTTGAACATTCCAATATGCTACTTGGGTTGTTTCAAACAACCCCGTGTCCCTGTCTTGCTTCTTCGATCATACTGACTTCGTTGAAAATCTGCAATCCTAGTTCTTCTAATTCTTCATCTCGACATAGGGAGTAGTCGTTTCTTTGTAAATCTCATGATCCTGTTCCTTAAGAATAGGAACCAATTGTCCATTGACTATGAACTTCACTTTCTAATGTAGGTTGGATGGAATTGGCCCTGCTGAATGAATCCATGGTTTTCCTAACAGAAGATTGAAAGTTCTCGGGATGTCAAGAACATGGAAGGGGATAGTAAACACTTACAAATCAATTTCGACCTGCAACCCAATTTCTACAATTATCTCCCGTTTTGATCCGTTGAAAGCCCTTACTAAAATGAAGTTGGGCTTTATTTTAGTCACATCCACATCAAGTAGATTTAGCATCGTCAATGGACATACATTCAATGATGACCCATTATCTATCAAAACTCGAGCAATTACTTTCCTTGCATACTTAACAATTTTGAAGAGGGGCTTTGTGTGTCGATCTCCTTCTTTATCTAGCTCGTCTAGCGAAAATGAGATATGATTTCCAGCAAATATTGAGTTTACCACTAATATAAGTTTTTCCATAGAAATCCCTTTAGGTACGTTGACCTCCTTTAGAATTTTGATCAGTGCCTCTTGATGAGTATCTAATGACAACAGCAAGCCCATTAAAGATATTTAGGTTAGTATTTAGGCTAATTGGTCTATTATCTTGTATTCACTAGCCTTCACTATCTTCTGGCAAAATTCTGATCTTTATCTTCCGTATCTTCAAAGATTTTTCAAGAAGCCTCTTCCATAGTGGATTTCCTCTTAACTTTCTCATGCTAATCTTAAACTCATCCTAAGCGAGTAAGCCTACCAACTATGGGTAATGAGGCCTTAGTCATTTAATTCACCGTTTAGTAATCTAAAGGTGCTGCTTTATAATTTTCTAGGGCTATGGGGACATTGAAAGTGATCTTCTTAGGCTTTCCCAATTCCTTAACTTTCTTAGTCTTTTTATCATATTAAAAAATCAACGGCTTAGGCTCATCTCCAATGATTCCAACCATCCCAACTACTTCTTGGTTTTTGTAATGAGCCTATCCTCTTTCTCAAATTTTAGACCCCGTCTAGTGGGTAGGGCGTTAGCGTATATGGTAGGTGAATTGGCATAGTCTACCAAATACTCAAACTTCCCTATTGGTTCTCCTAGGGTGTCAACCATCGGATCTTTGGCTTCATATCTCTTTCTAAGCTCCATCTAAGTACTTCTCTTTCACGGTTTTGGAATTGTCATAGCCATGATATTGACTTTCTTTATCTTTTCTTCTGTAAGTAGTTGATATATCGCCAGTTTAATTCAAGTCCTATCCTAAAGATCCATATCCTGTAAGTACCTAGCCTTCCTTAGATTCTACGCTATCTCCTCAATAGTAATAGGGAGACTATTTTAGTCGATTTTTGGTTCAAAAGCTTCAGTAATGATAATATTGATCGAATGTCCATGATTCGGCAGAGGGTTATTAGCCACGTTGAGAGTGGGAGTGGGAGTGGGAGTCTAGATGAAATCTAATTGAACCAATTTGGCATCAATAAGATCCTAGATTTTATATTTGAGTCTCCTACATTAGTCCGTAAAATGCCCCACTTACCCTAGATGATAATCACATCAAAGCTTCGAGTTATAATCCCTCGGTCTTTACCCTTCTCTTGGTATTTCAAATGTCAAGAGATTCTCCTTCCTTAATTATATGCAAACCTAGCTTAAGGGAATGGGAATATGTATGACCTATCTTCTCTATGGGCGATTATTCTGATTTGGACTCAATGGAGGATTAGATCCTCCAGTCATAGCTACTAGGGCTGTAGGTTACCAGTATCGATAATGCTATAGCAATTTCCTTAGCTTTGTTGGAAAATCTTGAGGGAGGTGCCTTTTTTTCAACTGTTTCAGGATTAAGGAGCCTCCCAGTAGCAATGGCTTCCTCAATTCCAATTCTAAAATTAGAGGTAAGGTGCCCAACCAAGTGTTGATAATACAGGCTTCCAAGAGAATTAATGAAAGCGAAGGTTAGATCCTTTTCAGTTAAGGGTAGAGTCACCCTAGCTGCCATGCCTATAGACTCTGTAAATTTAACCTTCTAAACATAGTGTCAAACTCGAGTATCATAAATATTTCCCTAAGTCAATAAGATCAGATAAAATGAAAATCGACTAAAATTTTAAACTTGAAATTTAAAACGAACTTAAAAGACCCAATTATACGATTTGGAAACCCTAATCATGCAACAAAACCCCAATCCCTACATGCGCATACTTTTAAAAAATGTAAACCTAAACTTAACAGAAACCATAAATATCAAATCATAAAAATTTTTAAACTAATAAAATTATCTTAATGCTTCAAAAGCCATAAATCAATAAAATTATAAATAATTTTGTGAAATCATATAAAACAGATAATGAACGAATCAGGGATTATTTTAAGTAATAATAAACAACAAAACTAAGCTAGTTAACTGAATAAATTTACAAAAATTATTTTACTTGTGTACATAAGTAGCCCCATAATATGTATATACATATAAATATATTAATAAGAAATTTCCTTCTCTTTTCCTAGTCTATCATATGATATATATATATATGTGTGTGTGTGTGTGTGTGTGTTGCATAATAAAGCAATGTTCCTAAATAATTAAGCCAATTAAACCTTAAGCTCCTAAGTGTAAGTAAATTATTCCCGAGTTGGTAAAAAAAAACCCTAAAACATACATAATCTCACTCAAACCCAAAACCTTGGGATAATCAGGGACTTATAGCCCTAAATAAATAATTAAAAATATAATTTTAATAAATTTTATTCAACTCTAAAAAACTCTAAAATTTCTTAAGAGGCAAATCATAACCTATAAATTAATTTGAGAATCAAGCCTTAAAAAGAACTTCATATAAGACAATTCCCTTATTTTCACTTGTAAGCTATGTTATATATGGATAAGTTGTAAACCCTACTTTTTAATGGACTTTTGATTCAACTAAGAACACTTCCCAAATGATCCCAATGATAAACTATGCTAAGAATTCAAGTTTACATTTAAAAACGAATTTAATTTTCCAATTCGAAACCCTATTATCGATGAAACTCGAATACGAGAACCATAAAGTCTAAACCTAAAACACTAAAACAATTAAGGACTTGTAACCCTAAGCGACTAATTAAGAATTTAATTTGATTAATTTTATTCAACACTATAAATTTTCATAATTTTATAAGAATTAAATCATAACTTACAAATCAATTTAAGAGACAAACTCCAAAAGAATTTCATATAAGACATTCTCCTTAGCTTCATGCATAAGAGTTGTGTACATAAATAAGTAAACCAACCAATCATCCTAAATAACTTATCAATTAATAAATATAAACCCTACTTTAAGTGGTCCTATGATTCAATTAAAAGTACCATCTGAACGTTCCCAAGGATCAACAAAACTAAGAATTTAAGTTTACATTTAGAAACAAATCAAATTTTTCCAATTCAAAAACCAATTATCAATAAAACCTAAGCTTGAAGAACTACGAGCTCTAAAGCCACTTAAAACCCTAACCCTAAAATAATTAAGGAATTTTAACCCTAAGTAATTAATCAATAATTTAATTTGAATAATTTCATTCAACTTTATAAAATTTCACAATTTTATAAGAATCGAATCATAAATTACAAAATAATTCAAGATGAAAACCCTAAAGTAATTTCCTACAAGATCATACCCTTATCTTCATGTCTAAGCATTATACATCAATAAGTAGACCAACCAATCACTTTAGATAACTTATTAATTGAGAGTTGGAATCATTTATCAATTGATAACTTATCAAAATCTAGTGATGAGATATTTTCCTTATCACCCCTCCACTTGTACTATATATGCACCATTTTTCACAAGATTTCACATGCTTAACTTCATTAAATGAGACAAGACTATTCCATGACCCCAAAGGACACTAAATGGCAGATTTGGACAAGGAGAAAAGGGGGGCCATACCTTATCTTTCAACCATCAATCACTTTCTCTTACACACCACTATTCACTCCTTAATGCTTACATCATCAATAATTGCAATTGTTGATTTTTGTGTAAGCCACAAGACAATCAATTAAAGCTTCTTGCACATACTTCTTCTCTCATTCAAAAATCTGACACTCTCTCCCTCTTTTACTCTCATTTTCACTTCCTTTTCTCTCACTTTAAACACAAATCAAAAGAAGAAATTCAACTCCACAAAAATGCCAACATTGCCGCCACCATTTTTGCTTCCATACTTATGGCACCAAGCTTTATTTTGTGCCCTCTATTTGTCAACTTCAAAAACCACTTTTAAGAGCTTTAAAATATCCTCAAAGCCCCATTTCAAAGATCAAGACTCTAGTTCCAAAGGAGCTTGCAAGAAGGAAAAAAAAAAACAAGGAACATAAGAAGGTACTTGTTGCATAACCACTATTTCTACACTTTTAGGATGAGTAAGTTATTTCTTTATGTTAGTGGTTTAGTGTTACATGTTAGGAGACCATGTTTTCATGAAGATATTATCATGATCATAAGATGATAAAATAGCTAGACCACCTTAAGAAGTAAGCTTCTGAACCCCTTTACATGAAAGTTGAATTATGAGCATACTAAGTTGGTGTTCTGTAAAGATATATGTTTAACACTTAGAATGGAAGATTTTATGTTAAGAAAATCATGAAATGTGTATATGAATTAGGTGACATCATGCTAGACGTGGAGTATATGTGAGACATTTAGATGTTATTTCCATTTCTATTAATTTAAAGATGCTCAGACCTAGCCTTAGGTAAAAGAAAATCCATTACAAGAAGCTTTTATGAAGAAATCAACTTTGTATGACATGAGCTATGATATGGAAGTTGTAAAAAGTGTAAGATCTCCTATTTCTTTGTGTGAAGCATGAGTTAAAGAATAGTCTTATGGAATAAAAGTTAAGTTAAGATTTGAATACAAGTAGTCTAAGTTCATGATCTAACACTTAAACTCAAGGAAATGATGAAACAAGTTGAAAGACCAAGTGAGAACCCCTTATAATCATCACAACCAGATTTGGAACATGGGTAAGAGACACTTAAAAATATCATAAAGGTAAATGAACAAAATAAAAAGATAAACTAAAGTAAGTATAGTAAGTATACAAAACCTAAAACTTAAAACCGAATCTAAAACTCTCAAAACAAGCCTAGAACTCTAAGTTGGGCCTTCAATAAAATTCTGACCAGCACTTTAAAACACTAAGAGAGGTTTTTTCGAAGTCCACAAGAAGTCTACCTAAGGCTCCATAAGCCTACCAAAGTCACTAACTTTAGTTTGAACTAAAAACAAGCCCATTTGCCAACTTAAGCCTACTAAAGAGCCCATGAAGTGGTTAAGGCCTTAAGTGTATAAATCAAAGTTGTAAATCTAATCTCAAGGAGTATTTTGAGTTTAATATAAAATCTTAAGACCAAGCCCAAAGGATTTCTCAAGTTATCAAAAAGCTTATTTACCATACAACCCAAAAGCACTCCAAAACATGAGGATAGCTATTGTTCTAACCCATGAACAGATTTGTGTATCTCATTTCAAAAATATAACCTCACCATGTTAAAGTACACTTGAAAATGATGAAGATTGACTATAAGATCATAAAAATCGGATTTAAAAAGAGAAAGTTATACGCGATTAAACTTTTAAGTAAAACTGGAAAATAATTATGAAACCAAGTCAAAAGTATAACTTAAAGTGTTTTAGCTTAGTTTTCTAGGTTTTATTTCAAATCCTTATAATATTGTATTTGCAATATCCAGGGGACCCGGCTTTAGGGAGATGACCTATCCTAAATTATTTTGATTAATCCGCATAGTTGAGTGAGTAAATTCCCGATGACTTTTTACTTGATTTTGCTTATAGAATAGATACACCTAAACTTATATATATAAATTTGGTTACTTGTGGGATATGAGAAACACATGTGTATGAATTTGTGGATGAATGTGATGACTTCTTAATTATATATAATAATGGGAATTGTTTGTACTAATATATACATGCGAATTGTATGGAATGAAATTGTCTGATTACCTTGAAAACCGAGTTAATCACTTATGCGATTAAGAAATCAAAATGAATCATGCATTCCTCATATTGCATACGGATAACACCGACTGCTGCTTCACGTAGAAGATGGGAAGGGACTCATAGGAGGACGTGCCTTCTGTAGGATTGGGTACTAGCTATGTCATCATATATATTGAGTCTCTATCCTAAGCTGATGGGCTTACTAGGCGTCGGGAGACGCCAACCGTCGGCGAGGGGCCGAGTCTTGTGACTTCTGCTTAGGGCGTGTGTTTGTGGATTACGGAGGCCACCATACCATTAGACTTGGGATTTTAAAAATATGATTTGTTATTCGGTAAAGAAAGTATACATATACACACACACACACACACACACACATATATATATATATAGTTTTGTTTTGGCTAAGCACAATAGTGTAAATGAAATAAAACCTAAGGTCTAGAACCTGGATTTTGGTTTAGGTCGATTAATTATCTCCAAAACACGACTATAGGGAGCGTAATTCTAAGTCGTATGTAGTTCCTAGGCCACTGCATGCATTGTTTGCAATACTGATTGTTCATGCATTCATATGATTGTACATCTAACAAATTTCTGTCATGCGGTATTGATGAGGGTAATTATCTCGCTAAGCATAAGCTTACACCTCAACAGTTCTTTTCCTTGCAGGTTGATCGAAAGTTGGGAATGGGATAGGAATCAAGTGCAGAGTGCTACCATTGAATCGGTATGATGAAAAGCTTGTGTAGATAATTCAGAATGCTCTGAAAAATGACTAATATCTCACTTAAGTTTAGTATTTTTAGTAAGTTTAGAATTTTTGGAATTGTTTATCTTATTTCACTATTTTGGTAGGAGATACCGGTTCTCTGTGGTTCTGAGGAATTGTGGAAAAATGGATATCCATAATTATTTATATTATATAATGAGTCAATGAACTAAAATTAAAGACTTTATCAAATAACTATTTAGAGTCTTGCAATCTCTAACTTGTAAGGCGATTTTCTTATCATAGGTGCACACGTGATATGAAAATTTTAGGCAATAATACTAGGCCCTTCCTAGAGTCGTTACAATGCCTCTCCATCTTTATGCATATTCTTTAAAATTCTTAGTGGTCCTCTTTCGTAGATTGTTTAGATCCTACATAGATGGGGCCACTTCAATGTTAAATTTATATTGGTTATAGAAAGCCCATGCTAACTTATCCTAATTATCAATTTCATTTAGGTCCAATTGGGCGTACCAGGTTAAAGCGGGCCCCGTCAAGCTATCCTAAAAAGTCTGGACCATCACCTTATCATACTTTGTGTATTTCCCCATTTTCCTTTTGTACAACCAAGTATGGAGTTTCAGGAAGCCAGTCCAATCATATTTCTCAAATTATATCACCTTAAATCTTTCCGAGAAATCATTGTCTTCATAGGTCAGCAAACTAATCATTCCCATTTGCTTAAACCCATTCACCATTTCTAGGGTTTTCATCTTCTCGTTTAACTTTTGCATGACCTTTCTTTTCATTTCATGATGTTTCTCTTCAATCTCTTTCCTCCATACCTTAACATTAGGGCTGATTATTCATCTTCAAGTTCAAGGGGAGGGGTCATTTCTACATTCCGGCTTGGGTTAGCTTATGGTCTTTGTCTATCGTTAAGGATCCCAATAGCATGAGTGAAAGCTTAAATCTATTTGGCCATATTGTTTATGTTTTCTTCCAAAGCCGTTACTCTTAGGTCAGGCTCGATTTGATTGACATTTCTAATACCATGAGTCAATGTCCTTGCCTTAAAACGAATGAATATCGGGCTTCTAATTGAGTCTACTTGCTTAGACGCTATCTTCGAAATCCTACACGAAAACCCAAATTTTAGACTTTTTGTTGAATTAAAGAGTTTTTTTTTATGTTTATTATGCTGTTGTTTGCTTCTTTTTGTGTTTTTGTTTTTTTTTTAGTCAAATAATAATAACGATGAGCAAGAGACTACGTAATTAATGAAAATTTTATTTACTAAAGCTACAAATTTATTAATCATAAGATCCAACTTATACGACGAACTAAGCAAAAGGAAAAGAACAACTCCTAACTAATTTTAAAAAAAAAAAAAAACTTAAATCTTATATCTACAAGAGCCGAGGATTTGGCTGGGACGAACTTCATCAACTTCCCTCATAAGTCTTCGTACCATGACATCCCTTTCTCGAATCTTGTTCCTCAAGAATTGATTTTCCTCTAGTAGTCTCTCATTTTGCAACCTTAACTCTTCAATGATCCTATTACTTTCCTAGTATTAGGCTTAAACTCTAGCCTATATGGTGTCTCGATAAGCTGACTCAGCAAGGAGAAAGACATACTGGATCTAGCTCATGTGCAAATACATCTGGAGCTTCATACCATATCTTTCCAGTTTTCTCCAACTGATCATAAATGAACTGCTTGGTAGCTCGATATTCTTCGTCTTTACCCCTCAAAGTTCCCACATTGACTTTCTTCTTGACTTCTCTTCGTTCCCACAGCTTCACAAGTTCTGCTAGTCATTGGATTAAAGTAGCCATGGATAGACAAAGATCTAGATAATTTACTATGACAACATCCAAGGAGTCTTTGTAAGCTATCTCTTGTAGTAGGCTTAACAGTTTGGTAACATAAGTCGGGAAATATCCGATATAGCTCGTATTACTGATAAGGGGAACTCCTACATAATCGATATACCCCAAGACAGCTTAAGTGTAGTAGCTCCATCTAGCTATCTACATAAAGTTTGCTCGCTGCATTTTGCTAATAACTAATAGCCATCCCTTAAATTGAGCTTCACCTGGTACCTTAAGGTAGTAGGAGAATTCATCAATCAGGTCCATATTCTCTATCAAGGACATTCTAAGAAGATTCACTCTATACCCTTGTATGTGATTATGAAACCATACGATAAGGATTTTAAGGTTAGCTATGAAATAACCATACCCCTGCTTCTTTAGGTAAGTAAGTGTCCTGAACTGTTTTGCTAATAGCACCGGTATATAAGATTTTCCATCTAGGAATTGACTTACTAGATTGGAAACCTTATAGTAGACCTGACCATATTTAAAGGGAAATAGTACTATTCCAAACATTGCTACAATAGAAGCGTTAACCCTCTTTTTGGCCCATGATTCATATCCTTTGCAGAAGATCTGACGATATTTCTAGTAGGCCTTTGGGCTTGAAAACCACTCCACCAATCTTAGGATACTGAGTCATTTTTAGCCTTCTGAAGATAAGAATGGGGCCAAGGCTGACTTCTTAATCCCCAACAGTGTCATGAAGATTTTCTCAAGCCGAACTCTGAAATCATGGATAACTATGCTTGCTTCGAGGGGCAGGGCACTAAGTAACTACAAGTATTCTTCTATGATAGGTGTCAATACATGTAGGTTGAAGTTAAAAGCTACAGATTCTAGATCCTAGTAATAGATAAGGGCTTGGATTAGAAGGCAATGGAGCTGGACCCCGTATAAGGGATATGATCGGCTCAATCTTCTTGTAGACGTGATTTTGCTTAGTGGGTGGATGGGCTGATGGGCTCCGAACTGATACTACCTTGACTCTCTATATCTATATTACAAAAAGATATAAATGAAATAAAAATGCGACGACTATTTACAATGAAGACACTAAATTCAGAATAAAGTCGAATCCGATGTTAATAATTTCACAGCTTTTTCAAAGATTATCATAGAAATTATACAGCCGTTCATTAACTAAGGGGCAATAGAAAAAATGAGATACATATAACACTAGAAATAAAATATTCACAGAAAATCGAATGTAATCAAATATATAGAAATGCAATATGTTGTACACGCATGTTTTGCAATAGGAGTCGGTAATTTAACAAATCCTAGGAATTATGATAAATCCACGGTTAAAAAGTACCCCATAGGTAAGTATATTCAAAATAGGATTTAATAAAAATGAAGCTCGTATATACTTACATATAAGGGTTAAAAAAATTTTAATTGAAAATAGACAATGAACAGAATGTAGATTAAATTAAACTTTTCCTATAATTTTAAAAAAACACCCCTATTTCAAAAAATGATGCAAGGTAGTCGAGTCTATGGGTCCCAAGCTCTACAGCTTTAAGGCTTTATGAAGAGAAACCTGATAGGCTACATTGAAACTTGAGTGGGCTCACCTATCACCACCAGGCGGTAGTAATGACCCCAACGACCTAAGGGTTACATAATAATAGCCCATCTTAGGTTCCTAAGGTAGTTTAGGTCCAATCACATCTAAATACATGAATAATTAAAAAAAAAAATTCCTCCTAATCCCCCTATAAGGCCTATTAGGCTAGGCTTTGTTCTTAGGCCTACATTACTACAAAGAAATAACAATTAGTATTACTATAATACAATAAAAAATTAATAAAAAAAGCCCATCAATTAATTTTTTTTATTTTTATATAGCTAGCCCATAAGTAGTTTCCAATGGAGTTGCTAATTCTATTGAGCCCTATTTTGATTTTCTTAGTTTAACTTATATTAAGCCCAACCTACTTAATATAAATTACTTGACATTAAACTTAAAGAAATACTTTTCTAAAAAATAAAAAATAAAAACTAAAGTCACCGACCAGTTCAACTGGTAAAAAAAGAAATTAGGGTTTTCGAGTGGGAAAACCCTAATTTGGCCACTAATTTGCATATATTCTAAAAAAATTGATTTTTAGAAAAATTGAACCAGAAAAAAAGAAGGAAAAAAAGAAAAAAAGGGGGTTCAACAGCTAACCTAGTAAGACTAAGTCACCATGTGAAAATTTAAAGAAATTGATGGGCCTTTTTTTCATAATATTTTCTAAAAATAGATCTAAATAATTAAAAATAACTAAAAATGATTTTTTATTACAAGTTTCTAAAAAAAAAGGAAATTTTTTTTTAACAAAGCTACAAAGGTACCAACGTACCAGCTAATTAGGATCAAACAGGTCGTAGTTCTTTTTTTTTATAAAATATTTAATTGGTAGGTTATTTTTATTTTTGAAAACCAAGCCAAATTTACATTTGTTAATTTATTATTTAAAGAAAAAAATCTCGAAAATCTAATTTTCCTAAATTAAACAAAAACCCTAACTAGCTCAATTTAGAATTTTTTTTAATTTTTTCTAAAAAACCAATTAAGCATCAGTAAGTGAACAATTGGGTGATGGCATAGGCAATGGTATAGGTGATCGTAGGTGATGCAATAAGTAGCATATAGGCGATGATCAAGGTAAGAGCTTGGGCGATGGTGGGTGGTGTTCTAGGCGATCTAGGGTAATGCGATGGGCAATGCTGGGTGGTCGTTGCGGTGTGTGTCTGGATAGTGATAGAGTATACAGTGGTTATAGGGGGATGTATGGTGGTGGCATGTGTATGGTACAACGGGATGGGTGGTGATGGCATTTGAAGGAGTATGGCGGCACATGTGTAGTGTTTTTAGGTACGTAAGGGAATGTAAGATTAAAAAGAAAAGCCTCCCTAAATCCCTAGTCATCATGTTATTTAGAAGCTCCAAAATTGAATCTTTCGTATCTTCGATACAAAAAATTTGTTTTTTATTTAACCTAGATTCATCCTAACTTCTAGAAACCCTAGCTAGTTCGGGCTTTTCTTTGATGTTATTATTAGCTTAATAATTTAACAAATCTTGATTTTGAGCCCCTAAATTGGTCTAGCCCAAAACTAATGGATTAAGCCCATCTTAATAATTGATCTAACAACTCAACTTAACACAACTTGACTCTTGACTCAATTTCCTATGGCCTAACTTGATTTTCTTTTTGCTATTTTTTCATTTTTTTTTTCATTAACCTAGCTCAATAAACATTGGCAAAAACAAGGTATCTACACCTATAAAGCATCATCTAGCTTATCAGACCAATCCTTTATGTTATCTGCTATGGTCTTCTCCAAAATCCTTTTCAAGTCCTTATTAAATACTTCCACTTGGCTACTTGTTTGTGGATGGTAAAGAGTGGCTATCCTATGATGTACCCCATATTTATTAAGGACTCGTTCAATCTAAATGTTGTAGAAGTAGGTTCCTCTATCACTTATCAATGCTCAAGGAACCCTAAATCTAGAAAATAACTTTTTTAAGAATCTTGCTACCACCCTAGCATCATTCATTAGTAAAGCTTGAGCTTCGACCTACTTTAACTTATAGTCTACTGCAACTAAAATACACTTGTTGCCGTAAGAACTGGGAAATGGTCCCATTAAGTCTATTCCCCAAACATTAAAGACTTCACATTCTAATATGTATTTTTGTAGCATTTCATCCCTCTTAGAGACATTCCCGATTCTTTGACACTTATTACAAGCTACAACATAACTATGAGCATCCCGAAATATACTTAGCTAGTAAAAACCAACCACCAACAACTTCAAAGCTATTCTATTTGCATTATAGTAACCACCTGTTGGTCTACTTTGGCAATGAAACAAGATCTTTTATCCTCCTTCATGTGATACACAACGTCGGATAATCTCATCAACACATACTCTAAAAAGAAAAGGATCTTCCCAAAAGTAATGCCTTAACTCTGAGAAAAGCTTCTTATTCTTGTGCTGATCTAAGTCTTAAGGTAGACCCTTCCTTACCAAATAGTTTGCAATATCAATGAACCATCGAATGTTGTGGGTTTCAACTATTCAAAGAGTAAACAAGATTTCTTTTGGAAATTTATCATCAATGGCATCCTCATTCAATTCCTTCAGACATGGATTATCTAACCTAGACAAGTGATCTACAACCAAATTTTTGGTCCCCTTCTTATCCCTCATCTCCAAATCAAACTCCTAAAGTAACAATACCTAACGGATCAACCATGGTTTTGCATCAAATTTAGATAGAAGGTACCTTAAAGCTGACTAATCGGTATAAACAATCACTTTCGAAAGAATAAGATATGGCCGAAACTTATCAAAGGCGAAGATAATCGCTAACAATTCCTCCTTAGTTGTAGTGTAATTTGCTTGAGTTGAAGTGAGTGTCTTTATCATGACCTAACAATATCATTGTCATGGTAGGTTGCCATGTACCGTACAAAAGTCTACTATCAACCCCCTTACTGATCGCAAGCCTTTCATATGATACATAAGGCTCCTTCTACTATGCGTTACTACTAGGCCCATAGATAAGTAATATAAAGCAATTTAACCAAGATTACTTCTATAGTATAAATTAACTAATCGTGTGGACTCGTAAGATCCACACCAAAAGAATATTACAAATAAATGTAGTTC
This sequence comes from Lumnitzera racemosa, assembly GCA_024138005.1. Lineage (NCBI taxonomy): Eukaryota > Viridiplantae > Streptophyta > Magnoliopsida > Myrtales > Combretaceae > Lumnitzera > Lumnitzera racemosa. The sequence goes on from JAMXBC010000012.1 coordinate 58,530,308, forward strand.
ATAAGGGAACTGCATTAGAAATTTTAATCAATGTTATAAACAAAAATATAAAAGTAACTAGTTATCTACAAATCTAGTACAAAATTTCCTCTTCACTTTCTGATCGCTCCAACCTTTCTCTACGTGAGACTTATAACGAGTATGCCTCGACCCGGATTAGAGAAGAGGTTTTCCTGTAACAAAAGAAATCTATTGGGGTGTAAGCTTAAGCTTAGTGAAATAAATACCCTCATCAGTACCATATGGCAGAAATTTATTAGATACACAATCATATGAATGCATAAACAATCAGTATGCCAAATAATGCATTCAGTAACCTAGGAACTACAAACGACTTAGAATTACGTCCCCTGTAGTCAAGTTTTGGAGATAATTAACCGACCCAAACCAAAATCCGAGTTCTAACCCTTATATTTTATTTCATTTGCACTGTTGTGCTTAAGTCAAAACAAAACTATGCATATGTATGTAAGTATATATATATATATATATATATATACTTTTATTTCTGAATAACAAATCATATTTTCAAAATCCCAAGTTTAGCAATATAGTGACCTCCACAATCCACAAACACATACCCTAAACAGAAGTCATAAGACTCGACCCCTCACCAACGGTTGGCGTCTTCCAGCGCTTAGTAAACCCATCAACTTAGGACAGAGACTCAATTAAAATGATGACATAGCTAGTGTCTAATCCTGTAGAAGGCTCGTCCTCCTGTAAGTCCCTTCCCATCTAATGCGTAAAGTAGTAATCAGTGTTAACCAAATGCAATATAGGGAATGCATAATTCATTTTAATTTCTTAATCTTATAAGTGATTAACTCAATTTTCAAGGTGATCAAACAATTTCATTCCATACAATTGCACATATAAATTATCACAAACAATTCCCATTATTATATAATTAACAAGTTATCGTATTCATCTACAAATTCATACACATGCATTTCCCATATCCTACAAGCATCCAAATTTATATATATAAGTTTAGGTGCATCTATTTTACAAGCAAATCAAGTAAAGAGTCATCGGGAATTTACTTACTCCACCATGCAATCAGTCAAAGTAATCTGAAGGCAAATCATCTCTGTACACAAGGTCCTTCGATCATCGAAATCACGATACTATAAGGAATTGATATAGACTTTGGATACTAAGATCAAATCCCTTAAGTTATACTCTTGACTAGTTTTAGCATCCTTTCTCAGTTTTTACTTAAAAGTTCAATCAAGTATAACTTTTTCGTTTTAAATCCAATTTTAATGATCTTATAGTCAATCTTCATAGTTTTCGAGTGTACTTTAATATAGTGGGATTAGATTTTCGAGATGAGCATGTATATTTATCCATAGGTCAGAACAGTAGCAGTCCTCATGTTTTAGAGTGCTTTTAGGCCTTGTTTGGTTAATGGGCTTTTTAGTAACTTAAGAAATCCTTTGGGCTTTATCTTAAGATTTCCTTCTAAGTTCAAAATATTCCTTAAGGTCAGATTTGCAACTTTGATGTATACTCCTAAGGCTATTAACTACTTCTTAGGCTCTTTAGTAGGCTTAAGTTGTCAAATGAGCTTGTTTTTAGTTCAACTCAAAGATGGTCACTTTCTTGGGCTTAGAAAGTGTTTTGTGGGCTTCTTAAAAGTCTTAAAACAACTCTTATGGATGTGCCAAGTTGCTGGTTAGAAATTTAAGGGTGGTTCAACTTGACATTTAAGGCCTATTTTGGAAGTTTTAAGCTCGGTTTTAAGTTTTAAGCTTAATATACTTATCATACTTGCCTTAGTTGGCCTTTACACTTTATTTGCTTAATTTTATCATATTTTTAAGTTTTTTTTAAGGATGTTCCAGATCTGGTCGGTTTGTATATGAGGGCTTCTGACTTGGTTTCCAACTTGTTTCATCATTTCCTTAAGTTTAGGTATTAGATCATGAACTTAAACTACTTATATTCAAATCTTAACTTGACTTTTCTTTCGTGGGATGATTCTTTAGCTCATGCTTTACACGAAAAATAGAAGGTCTCATACTTATTAAAACTTCCATATTATAGCTCATGTCATACAAAGTTGGTTTCCTCATAAAGCTTAATGTGGTGGATTTTTCCTTAACTAAAGTCTAGATTTGAGCATGTTTAGCTCAATGGAAATAAAATCAACGTCCAATTGATCTTTGAATCCTCACATCCAACATGTTCATCTTTCATTCAAGTTCTTGTTTCAAGATTTTCTCAACTTAAAATCTTCCATTCAAAATGTTAAACAAGTATCTTTACAAAATACCAACTTTACATGATCACATTTCAACTTCATGTAAGGGTTTCATGAGTTTATTTCTTAGGGTGGTCTTTGATGTTAAAACAACTTATAATCATACTTATATCTTCAAGAAATGAAAGTCTCTTAACATAAACACTAACCTACTAACACAAGAAACACTTACACGGCCTTAAAGGAAAGTATAGTGGTTGTACAGAAAGGTTCCACTTAAGCTCTTAACCTTACTTCCTTCTCTTGCACCTTTTTGGAAACCCGAGTTGTTTGATCCTTTAGAGTAGGCTTTGTAGAAGGTTCTAAGGGTCCTAAAGGAGCTTATATGTTGGAAGAGAAAGAAACAAGAAAAAAAATGAAAGTGCCGTAAGTAAAGCTTGTAAAGTGGTAGCAAAGTTGATTTTGTAGGGCTTAAGTGTTCCCACTTTTTGGGTTGGTTTCAAATGAGAGAAAAAAGAAGTGAAAATGAAATGGAAAGTGAGAGAAAATGATGCAAGAGTGGCCGGTCGGAATGGGATGAATATGTGTTTAAAAAGTCTTGAAATTGTTGTCTTGTAGCTTACACAAAAGTTAATAATTACAACTATTGATGATGTAAGCATTAAGGAGTCAATAATGGTGTGTAAGAGAAAATGATTGATGGATGAAAGACAAGAGCACAGCCCCCTTCTCCTTCTTCTTCAAACCGGCCATGGGATGTCCTTTTTAGGCATGGACTTGTCTTGTCTCCTTTATTAAAATTAAGTATGTGAAACTTGTAAAAGTTTGTTTGGTAAGGGATGTGTCTTATCACTAGATTTGGATAGCTTATCAATTGATACATGATTTCAACTTTAAATTGATAAGTCATTTAAGGTAATTGGGTGGTTTACTCATCTATATGTAAGGCTTGGCATAAAGATAAGGGTATTGTCTTATAGGAAATTGTGTTAAAATTTACTTCTTGTATTGTTTTGTAAATCACGATTTGATTTTTATAAAATTGTGAAATTTTCTAGAGTTGAATGAAATTCTTCAAATTAAATTATTGATTAGTCGCTTAAGGTTAAAATTCCTTAATTGTTTTAGGGTTTAGGGTCTTTAGTATTTTTAGAGCTCATAGTTCTTTGAGCTCTTTGAGTTCAGGTTTTATTGATAAGTGGTTTTCGAATTGGAAAATTTAATTCATTTCTAAATGCAAACTTAAGTTCTTAGTTTAGTTAATCCTTGGAAACATTCAAGAAATACTCTTAGTCAAATCATAGGCTCGCTAAAAGTAAGGTTTACAGTCCTATTGGCATAATATATCTACTGGAAGTATTTGTCTTTTCTTTGGCCCAATACTACTCCTACTACTAAGTCACTTGCATTACACGTCAATTAAAATGGCATATTCTAATCTGCCACTACCATGATAGGAGCATTGGTCAATTTTTCCTTCAAAACATTAAAAGCCTCCAAACAACGAGTGTTAAAATCATACAAAACATCTTTCTTAAGGAGCTTTGTCGAAGGCCTAGCTATCTTAGAGAAGTCCTTAGTGAAACATTGATAAAACCTAGCATGTCTTAAGAAGCATCTTACAACCTTCATAGATGATGGTAGTAGTAACTTTGATATCACCTCTACCTTAGCCATATCGATCTCAATTCCATTGTTTAATATTTTATGTCCCAACACAGTGCCTTACTGTACCATAAAGTGGCACTTCTCCTAGTTAAGTACTAAATTCATCTCCGTAACTCCTTCTTCAAATTTGCAATACATCCATCAAACATATCACCAAATATAGAAAAATCATCCATGATGATTTCCATCACATCCTCTACTAAATCCCTAAAAATAGCCATCATACAACTTTAGAAAGTGGCTAGTGCGTTACATAATCCAAACAACATCCTATGATATGCAAAAGTACCATCGGGGCAAGTAAAGGTAGTCTTCTCTTAGTATTCTCTTAGTCTTCCAATGTTATCAGAATCTAAAAAGAACTGAACATCCCATCTAGAAAATAGGAGTTCTCATGAACTGCTACCTCTCCAACATTTGATCAATAAAAGGTAATGAAAAGTAATCTTTTCTTGTGGCATCATTGAGTTTCCTATAATCAATGCACACTCTCTAACCTGTCATAGTGTGCATCAATATCAATTCATTACGCTTATTTGGTACTACCATCATGCTGCCTTTCTTTGGAACCATTTGAACCAGACTTACCTACAGGCCATTTGAAACTGGGTAAATGAGCCCTACATCCATCAACTTTACTACCTCATTCTTAACTACTTCCTTCATGTTAGGATTTAGCCTCCTTTGAGGTTATACTACCAATTTAAATCCATCCTCCATCAAGATTTTGTGAGTGTAAAAGGACGGACTAATTCCCTTGATGGTCGATATCTTCCATGCAATTGCTATCTTATGTTCTTTTAGAACAAATAAGATTTTCTCTTTTTGGTGAAAGTCAAAGCCTCGATGATATGATTATCAATAACTTAGAATCTTCAAATAAAAAGGCATACTTAAAGTAAGAGAGAAATTGTTTCATTTCCAAATCAGGGGGGTCTTCAACTAATGGCTTCAAATGAGTAGTATAACTCCGATTAATGTCCTCAACCCTAAAATCCTTCAATTATACAGTGTACACTTCTAATTGAGCAATTAATTCTTTCACCTCATCAACTCCATCTAACTTGTTTCCTTTTGTCAAGCATGACTCCAAAGGATCTTTACTCCAAATATCCTAAAAAAACTTAGAAACGATGAAATCTAAAGAATCAATAGCAAAACATTCATCATCACCACTCATTGACTTCTTTAAGATGTTAGGCATTCTAACCAACATTTCTTCGCTTCTGAACCAAAGTATGAACTTCCTATCCTTGACATCAATCACAGCACCCATAGTTGCCAAGAATGGTCTTCCTAAAATGAGTGGAACGTCGATGTCCTCATCCATGTCTAACAGTACAAAATCTGCAAGAAAAATAATTTACCTTTACCAAAAGATCTTCTACAACTCCTCTTAGAAACCGAATGGATCTATCTGCCAACTAGATGCTCATTCGCGTGCTTTTGGGCTCTCTTAAACAAACTATAGGGCACTAGATTGACGTTGGCTACAAGATCTGCTAATGCCCTTTCTATCAGAAGGTCTCCTATTAAACATAGAATGGTGAAGCTACCAGGATCTTTAAGTTTCCTAGGTAACTTATTCAATAGAACTATAGAGCACTCTCTGTAAAAGATAATAGTGGAAAGTTCCTCCAATTTCCTCTTATTGGAAAGAAGCTCCTTCAAGAATTTTAAATACTTAGGCATCTGACTTAAAGCTTCTACTAAAGGAAGGTTGATGTGCAACTATTTGAAGAGCTCTAAAAACTTCTTATAATGCTCATCTTCCTTATCCTTCCATAGTTTAGAGGGGTATGGCAAAGGTGGCTTATACTCCTTTGGTGCTACTGGTAAGACTTCCTCTTCTACTGATGCAATACTTACTACTTACTCCATAACCCCAGCCTCAACTTCTTTTCTCTTGTCTTAGATCCTCTCTAAAGTTTGTAACTCCATGCCACTTCTAAGAGTTACAGCTTTAACATGCTCCTTAGGGTTTACCTTAGTGTTAAACTAGTAACGACCTAGGAGCTCTTTTATACAACATCTTAGAAATTTGCCTAAGCTGATTCTCTAAGTTACGTATTGATACTCCTTGATTTAGTGAGGTTACTTTTGTGGCTTGGTGGCAATTCTCAGAGTTCTTAATGTACTGGGCCAACATCTCCTCAATGGACATTGGCTTCTTCAGACGGGAAGGCACTTGTCTCTAAAATCCAGGAGGTTGCATTTAAAGCTTTTATCGGTGTTGTTGCCCTATCCGGAATTAGGATGATTGCTCCAACCTGGATTATACGTGTTACTAAAAGGATCATTCCTTAGTTTGATCGGGTTCCCCATGTAGTCAACCTCTTCCACTTGATTAATCTCTAATGAGCTTGCCAACTTAGAATTTGAAACTACTAAAGCCTTGTTTTGACGATTTATGAGACTATCAAGCTTCCTTATTAACACCTCCACTTTATGTGCTATAGCGAAAGTGACATCCAACTTATGTTTTCCCACTGACTTTCTTTCTCTTCCTCTTATAGATGACTATTGATAATGGTTATTAGCCATATCTTTAACTAATTAGATACATTGCTCTGGTGACTTATGGTTTAGGCTTCCTCCAATAGTTGCATCAATGAGCTGCTTGGTTGTACAGTTCAAACCATTATAAAATGTCTAAACTTGGTACCAATCCGGAAGTCCATGATGGGGGCACTTTCTTAACAAATCCTTTCATCTCTCTTATGCTTCATATAGAGTCTCTGAATCCATCCGACTAAAAGAAGAGATATCTTCCCTTAGCTTAGCCGTTCTTGAAGGTAGGAAGTATTTTCTCATGAATAGCTCTGCCATCTCTTACCAAGTATTAATGGGATTCCTTAGCATAGAGTTAAGCCATTGCTTGGTATTACATCTCAATAAAAACAGAAATGGCCTAAGGTAGATAGCATCCTCTGAAACTCCACCTATCTTAAGGGTATCATAAATCTCTAAGAATTGTTGCAAATGGTTGTTAGGATCTTCATCACTGAACCCATCAAACTGGACACACTGCTGGATCATTTGAATGATACTCTACTTGATCTCAAAAGTATTGGCTTGAACTCTAAGCCGAGCGTTGCTGATACCAACCCCATCTATGTTAGGCCTACAGTAATCCAACATTGTCCTTAGAACCACCAGTAGATTTACTCTTAGCTCATTTCTTACTTATACTACATTTCAATTCCCATCAAAAGGTGGGTCTAAATTCCTTGGTGGTTCTCCTTGGACACCCTCTTCTGGATTTAAGAACTTGTTTTCTAATGGTGGCTTGACGTTTTGATTTTGATTATTCATTTTAGATGACTCGAATGTCTCTATTCTGATTCTCAACAGTTCACATACTTTCACTTCTTTACTATCAAATGCTTACTTCTTAAAATACTCTCAAACTTTCTTTAAGTTACTTCTAAGCATTTTCTCATGTTTAAGCTCAAAATCTACTAATCCAATTGAGTTGCTCTAGGTCATAAACTGAAAATTAGCAAATAAGCTAATATGAGCATAAGGATTTCAACTAAACTAATAAAAAATATAAAAGAAAACAAATGCTAGAAGAGCAACAATCTTAATTTTCCGGTAACGATGTCAAAAACTTGATCACCCCCAATTAAAGCTATTGAGTCTTACTATTTAAATTCCTATATTTTTTCCTTTACTCAGTTACTTATGCAAGTGTACCTATCATTTGTTAATATGGATAATTATAGGGTCATCTCCATTAGGAAAAGGATTTAAATGTTACTACTAATTATTCTTCCTATTAAGTAGCAACCGAGTGATTTAATGAAGTAATTTAACTGATTTCTATAACTCAATTATAATAATTCTATGATTATACCAAGAAAATATGAAAAGTAAGATTATAATATGAAAACAACAAATTATGAAGCAAGTTTACTTCATCATATTAACATAGCTTATGAATTATTCATCTTAATAATTACTCATCTATAAGAATTCTCTACTCTTGATTATTCTTCTCAAAATTATTCAATTCTAATCCCGATTGCATTCCTTAAAATCTCTTCTTAAAGAATGAATAAGTTAAGATTACATTAGAAGTTTATTAATCCTTAAATTCCATACGACATGTAGCGAACTTTTTAAAAATATCCCTATTAGCAGGAGTAGTTCATTCTAGTGATTAAGATCTATTCAGTGTAATCGTTTCTCAACATATTCCTTTGAAATCTGCTACCAGATTATGTCGCACATTACACTATCTCGACTTATATAAAGTTCTAATCACTACAAATTCATAATTATTAGGAATAATAACAATTAAAACTACATTCATGTTAAAATGACTTTGTACACCTTAAATTATTAGTTACACATGATAGAAAAATAACAAATACAAGTAAATAAGAAAAACAAAGTAAAACATAACATAGATAGAAGAAAGATAAGAAGGAAACTCCTTTTGATTAACTTGAAGAATTTGGATACAATCATGTACGGATACTGGATTCATCCCAATTCTCTTGAATTTAGTGAAGAATGATACACAAACTCACGTTACCTTTATCATTATACTAAGAACACAAATAAGACACTAAAATGGATTCTAATGATATGTTATGTTTCTTGGTGATGTTGGTTCTACCATAATTTTCTCTATCCTAAGTTAGTGTTATCCCCCTTTTTATAAGTCATGGTATATTTATACTTAACTTGTTAAAGAACTCAAATTATACCACTTCAAGATACCACCTGATGTTAAGACATGTTCCATGTACTAATTTGTATGAAAAAGTTGAAGAAGAACAATTATGTCCACTCCTATCATGCTTGTGACTTAGGGAGTGATAATATTAGAAAACAAGATTTTACACCAAATCACAACTGTGACAATGAGCATGAACTCCTCGTTACTTCATCACATCTCATCATGCCCTATGATTGAGGGCATGATCACCCTCCTATTATACAATCACGGCTATTAGTACTTCCTTAATCATGCCCATGACAATGGGCGCGATCAATGCTGACCATTCCAATATTTCATCATTATGCTTATGATTGAGTGAATCTTGGTTCTACTTCAAGGTTTTCCTCTCCTTACGATTGTGATTATCTTAAAAGTAATTGTTCTTATGTAAATTTCATCCCTTTGCTCGTGATTCATCTGAAATCAATACATTACCCCATTAAGTACTAAAAACTTAAGAATTGAATCATAATTATGAACAATTTGTACCTAAATATGTCTTGAAAGTGTAGACTAATTTATGCTTATCATCTACTGTCAATCTGTTTGTGATCTTATGTCATATTGAGATTGACACATGTGTGTGGACCCTTAAGAATTATTGTGACAAATAGCCTTATTAGCCTCTTATATAATGTCTATAGCCTCCACTTGCACCCGCTATCCTTCTTCGAGCAATAAATGGCCCATAGGTACAGTTTTGACTCATGAATTTGGTAATTGCAATGGTAACTGATGTGATACCTTTTCATGGTGTTAATAAGCTTATCTTTTATGCTGAAGCATTATCCAACAAACAAATCCATACCATCTACCTAATTATTGCTTTCTACCTCCATGTTTTCTTCGAATGCTACATAACCGCTATCACCATCGATGTTGTCATCTCAATCTGATTGTACTAGGGAGGCATTCGAATCCCCTGGTATAGGCACCTAATTTTGCCCTATTTATTTTTATTTGTATAGGCCTTAAATTAGAAAAAACACAAAAAAATTTAGAAATTAAATAAAACCTAAAAAATTAAAAAATTTAGAAAAAAATAGGAATTATAGAAAAATACAAAAAAAAACTAAATTAAGAAAAAGCACAAAAAAAATAAGAAATTTTACAAAGAAACCCCAAAAAGGTAAAAAGTTTAGAAAATAAAGTCTAAAAATTTAGAAAATTTAAAAATTACAAAAAAAAATTAGAAAAGTTGAAAAAAATAAAAGATTTTAGAAAATAACATTTTATTAAGGTAGGTTTTTTATTTTTAAATTAGATTTAGAAATTAAGCCATTAAACCTAAGCTTAAATTAAATCTAGCCTAGGTTTACCAAGTCCATATGTGCAATTTATTGCATATATAGATAAAGCATAAGCCAACAATCTAATCGTTAAATACATGGACTTGGTTTGGGCATTGGGTATAAGGTCTTGAGTTCAAATCTCGATAAAGGTAGAGAGGCCTTTTATTTTTTTGTCAACTAATATACAGCTACATGTCAAGATCTTACTACGCTAAGTGACATTATAGGATTGGACGACCTTACTGACGTAGCGCTACGTGGCATCTATGTAGCATACCACATTACTTGCCACATGCCACATGATGACATGTGGTAAGTCGAGATTGGTTGAGTTGGCTAACGTAGTGCCATGTCAATACTTTCCCTCAGTTTTCTCTCATTTTCTCCCGATTTTCCTCCTTTTTCCTTCTCAAAAACAACCCCCTCCCTCTACTTTGGCTTCAATTTTAGCAAAAATTTCATATACTATTGCCCAATTTCTTGCTTTAATTTTGTTTACTACGTAGCATACTATGAATCAAACCCATTAACGCATCCAAATTCGGTAAAAAACAAATTCAAATCAAGCTCCAAAAAGGTGGAAAAAAACTAAAAATTTAGAATCCTCCATTAACTTTAATCAGAGCTTTCTTTTGTTTCTAGGCTAATTTCGAGTATATAAAGGGTGTCAGGGGTGGTCATGAGATACACAACGAGACACAATCAAGAAAATCACTCACAAATCCTCACTCTCTCTCTAGCAACTGCAACTCTCTTTCTCTCCTCATTTCTTTCTCTCTATTCGACCTTGAGCAAAACTGATTGCTCCTCGACCTTTCTTAGCCTCTTAACTCTCTAATTCGACTACCTCTATGCCTCGCCAAAACCCTTAGCAATGCCACCAACAATCGCCATAGCTACCCCCTCTCGAACCACTACCTCCGAAAACCATTGACCTAAACTAGCCACATGGTCAAGATCCTAGCAACCCTAAACCCCCAACCCAATCATTTAATCACACCTAGTAACCCCCACATGGCTAAATAACTACCACCACCCACGGCCAAACTACTACCGCCACCCACGGCCAACTTCTAAAACACCTCCAAATCACTCCCAAACATCCCAGCATCGAATCTACCCCCTATCTATAATCTAATATACACAAATTGTCCTCACCCCCAAAGAATTTGACTTAAATAGTCTTGAACCACCCCTATCTAACACTGCTGAATTAGAGTTGCAAATGACCAAGCTCAATCCGACAACCAGACCTATGATTTGACCCATAACCCGCGACCGACTTAACTACTCCAACTTGACCCACATTCTTCTTGGTCCAACCCTCATCCAATTTGATTTACTTTTTCTTTTCCTTTTACATTTATTTATTTTATTTTTTTAGACGCATTTCTATTTTTTTTTTCCATATATTCCTCAAGTTGTAATTATAATTGTAATATAAAAAAAAAAGAACAAAAAAAGAAGAAGAAGAAAAAAAGAAGTAGTTTATTTATTATTTATTTTTAATAAAAAGTAAAAATAAATAGAATGAATAAAATAATAAATAAAGTAAATAGAAAGAATAAAGATTATTATTTCTTTTTGTCACTTAGTAAATTGATTTTTCAAAAATAAAATAAAAATAAATGAACCATTTTTCAAATGAAGATCATTTAAAATTTCTAAAAATAAAAACCAATTTAGAGCTCTTTAAGAAATTTTCTTAAATAAATCAAAATGGGTAAAAACATAAACCTAGATATTTTGAAAACTAAAATCATCTTAACCCACTAAAGTTTTTCATTAAAAAAAGTATGTATGTCTGATCACCAATAGAGGGTACATAAGTACCTACAAGGCAACAATAAAAATGAAAAAACCTAATTTCATTTTTTCTTTTTTTTTTTGTTGTTATGTTTAGATTATTTTGTTTATCCAATTAAAGTAACCAATAACTAAATTATGCTTTTTTTCAAAAGGTGATTTTTTAAGTTTAATTCTAATTTTTGAAAGTTATTAGTACCCATAAGGGTTTAAAATTCCTAACCCCAAAATCTAGATTCTCTAAAATAAAATAATTGTTTTATAAACTTAGTTTTAATCGTTAAACTAGTAGCTAAGTTATAACCAATCCACCTAATTGATAATAACTTAACTATCTTTCCTAACTCTAGTCAGGTGGTGACTCTAAAATTGTTTTCAAAACAAAAAGGAACGGTTTTCTTTAAACCCTAGTAAAAAATCAGTATTAAATAGGTAGGGTTTAGTACTGATTGGTTTAGAGAAGACCTATTTTATAAAAAGTACCAAAATGGTGAAAATCCAAGCTTGACGCTTAGCGACACCACTGTGGACTAGCAAGAGGGTTAACCATTTGACTTTTTAAAATTAAAATTAATCCTTAAAAATTGCCTTAATGTAATTTATTTATTTTCTTTGTTATTTGTATCATAACTGTACTAACATTTTTGTAGGTTTAGTTTTATATATTTAACTATTTTGAAGTGGGGAATTTATTTCCCATACCATGAATGCATGATAGACGCAATCAAATTGAGGCCATCTTAGGACCCTAAGAGGGAAGCCATTGTATAAGTTCCTGGTGTAGTAGGGCAACCACCATTCGGACCTGATTAGGTTACCCCACTTAACCTTCGATGTGACCTAAGAACCATTTTGTAAGAAATGCGTGAAGTCACAAAGTTTAAGGACCTCTAGAACCCATACTTCTTGCATAAAAGAGAAAAAAAAAACAAAAGTCAAACCTAAAGCTTCTTTCTCTATATTTTCCTATAACTCACTCTCAGCTTCTATTTATTTGTTTGTACTATTATCTTGCATATTACACGCATTTAGATATGGGGGGTCAATTGTTGCATCAAAGGTGTAAGGTATATGAAGTCTAACCTAGGCCGTCTTAGGACCTTAGGAGAGGGGCCATTGTGTAAGCTTCGGATATTGTAGTGTAACCACCGCTCGGCGTTAATTAAGCCAACTTACATAAGCTTAATGTGACCAATGAAAGTGTTTTTTAAAAGTAAGTGAGGTCACAGAGCTTAAGGACCTTTTAGAATCCACCCCAATTGCATATACTTCTCTCCAAACTTGAGTTAATATACTACCCTTAAGAAATTACAACCTTACTAATTGTTTAATAGTTTTTGCAAGCAAGTATTTGAAAATCGCAATAGGGTTGTAACTTAAGGAGTAATGTATTAACCCAAACGACCCTAACATCTACATATTTCCACATTTTTCCTTCATTGCATTGATGATTGGTCCTTGTCCATAAAATGTGTAAACTTAGAATGGCAAACAACTAAGCGAATGATGAAGCAAGCAATAGGCTACTAGACACCTCTAAGTTTTGAGAATAGGTGTTGAGAGATGAAATTGCCTATTTGAAGGAAAAGCTCAAGTGTATTGCCTATTTGAAGGAAAAGCTCAAGTGTTCTAAAGCTCATAAACGAGCCTTAAGGTCTCTTTTGCTACAAGTCATTGGGGATACTTATGAGATGATAGAGGACCTTAAGGCTCGTATATAAGACTTAATATAGGCTCTTTCCAGTTTAGATCTAAAGAGCCTAGAATAAAGTTCTAGAATAAATGTTAAGTTCTTTGCCTTTGTTTTTGTAGTTTGATCTTCTTTTTTTCAAAATAATAAAGCTCTATTTAGTTTATCGTTAGTCATTCTTTAACATTCCCATCTTTGTAAATAGTCTTTCAATAAATAGTTATCTAACCACCATTCGACGTAAATAAAATCCATAGACTTGTAAATAGAAATCTGAAAAAAAAAACCACCATCCTTATTTGTAAATTATTTTCTAAAAATAAACTTTACCTTTCTCTCTAAAAAAATTATGAAAAAAAAACAACAAAATGAAAATTTTGTTGCCAATGGCTATAAATCCTTATGGGCCTAAGGAGCCAACATAAGCTCATGCCTCTAGCCTACTTAAGTAACCAACCCAAATACTTGGTTTTCAAACCACAAAAGGTCCCTCGACCTATTAAGGAAGCTAAATATGAGCCTCTTAGACTATTCAAGCTAAACATGAGCCCTTTGGCCCATTCAAGCCAAACACAAGTCACTTGGCCCATTTAACCCTAAATACAAGCCCCTTGTCCCATTCAACAAACACGACCCCTTTGCCATACCCAAGTAACCAACCCGAACATTTAGCTTTCAACCATACCAGACCTATTAAAGAAACCAACACGAACCCTTTGTCACCATCTAATCCAAACATAAGCTACTTGGCAAACGCCAACCTTAGGCCCATTCAGGTAACCTACACAAACACAGGCTACTTAGCTAGGCATTCGATAAAGCTAATTTAACCCCTGTTTTTATTAGTGGCAATTCAACGATATCCTAAAGATTTATATGCTTAATTGAAAGAATTGACACTTAACTATTTAATATATTTGCCTCAAGTTCAATTCAATAAAAAAGGGAGAAAAGGAGCTGAAAAGAGTGCATTTAAAGCATGAAAACACAAAGGAATGAAGATTTTCAGCAAGCAAGGGAGGATCCACGACCGTAGCCAAAATAGCCGATGAATAGCAATGGAAATGAGATGATCAGTGGAGCTTATGACCTTGAACCACGGCCGCGTTAGTGGTGACAATCACGGCTTTACATACGGCCGCGGTCCACCTGGTGTGCACGAAAAGAAAGAATTTTTATTGTATTTTATTTTTTTTTTTGGGACATATATATAGAAGAGGAGAGAAAAGAAAAGGGTTCGGAGGATAGATACATTTTCCTTTAGTTGTTTTGTGTTTTCGAGATTAAAAAGGAAGGTTTAATATAATTGGAGAGATTACACCATGAGATTTATTGGAAGATCTGAAAAACATTTGCTTGGATTTCAATTGAGAGTTTAGCTATTGGAATTTCTTGAGAAAAGTGCGCACAAACCAGTATTTTCATCTATATAAGGAATCGGTGAGATCGTTTGCATTTCTTATTATCGTAGAGAATTGTGTTGCAATTGTAATTACATTGAATCATGAATTCCTTCATCCATAATTATATTGATGCTATGAATTCCATGGCTAACTAATTTATTAGATGAGAATGAGATAAAACCTAGAGCTAAAATGATTGTGGTAATTATGTTATAGGAGTAATATAAATACGGCTTATTTCAAATTGCAGCTCTTTTTATTTCAATTATGACTTGTCTAAGTTATGATTGTTAGAGGTTATAGACATGGGAGTGTTAGTAAACTCATTAGGAGTTCTTGATTAAAGAATTCAGATAAATGCAGAAGCAGTATCTAATTATTTAATCAAAGATTATTAGGAGATTAATGCAATATCTTAAACTAATTAATCACTAAGGAATTAGGATAATTAGGTTAAAGATATTAGATTATCATATCATTGGAAGATGTATGATAATACTCTAGAATACACTATTGATTAGAAAGCGGAAGTGGACTAATTAGATTAGAGGTCGAAGCCTTAATTTAAAGGTGAACCCATATGTTCCTCCAGTTCCTTTTCCAGGAAGACTTAAGCAGCAACAGTTAGACACGCAGTTTGCTAAATTTTTGGATATCTTCAAGAAACTACAAATCAACATTCCATTTGCAGAAGCTCTCCAGCAAATGCCCTCATATGTGAGATTCATGAAGGATCTGCTCACCAAGAAAAGGAAGATCGATGGAACTGAGCAGGTGATGCTTACAGGAGAGTGTTCAATGATCCTGTAAAAAGATCTTTCCCATTTGCCAACGAAGCAATGAGATCAGGGGTGTTTTACTGTTCCTTGCACAATTGGAAATTATTATTTTGATAAAGTACTTATTGATTCAGGTGCTAGTATAAATTTGATGCCCTTATCTATTTTCAGGAAATTGGGACTTGGAGAATGCAAGGAGACTCATGTCACCTCACAACTGGCTGACAAGAGCATTAAATACCCTAGAGGTATTGTGGAGAATGTCTTCGTGAAAGTAAATAAATTCTACTTTCCAATAGATTTCATTGTGTTAGAGATGGAAGAGAATAGAGAGGTACCAATGATCTTGGGTAGACCATTCCTTACAAAAGGTGAAGTACTAATAGATGTGGAACAAGGTAAGCTTACTTAAGAGTCATGGATGATCAGATAACGTTTAATGTATATGATGCCATGAAGAAGTTTAAGGAGTGTAAGTCATGTTATACCATTGATACAATTGACGAAATTATCTATGAGGATATGGAAGAGAATGCAGATATATATACCATGGAGTTTGTTTTGAGAGATTTAGATGATTGGAGTGATAATGATGAACCTATGGAAGAAGTTGTGGAACAAGTGCCAGAAATCAAGGCTAGACACTATGAAGAGTTAGGAACAAGTGCAACAAAACCAGTATCATCTTTGATACAACCCGCGATGCTTGAGCTTAAACCTTTACCTTGTCATTTGAAATATGCTTATTTGGGAACAAATGATATGTTGCCAATAATCATTTCTTCTTTTTTGATAGATGATCATGAACAACAACTCTTAAAGGTCTTGAGAGAGCATAAGGAGGCGATAGGATAGACAATTGCTGATATTAAGGGAATAAGCCCTTCGATGTGTACCTATCGAATCTATCTTGAAGCTGAGTGCAAACCTACAATTCAACCATAGAGATGACTTAACCCAACTCTCAAAGAGGTAGTGAAGAAGGAAGTGCTTAAACTTCTAAATGCAGGTATTATCTTTCCTATTTCTGATAGCAGGTGGGTTAATCCTGTTCAAGTAGTGCCAAAAAAAGATGGTATGACTGTAGTGACAAATGAATCTAATGAGTTGATCCTTACTAGAACAGTGACAGGGTAAAGAGTCTGTATTGACTATAGGAAAGTAAATGATGCCACCCGAAAAGACCATTTCCCTCTCCCTTTTTTAGATCAAATGTTAGAAAAACTTACAAGGCATGATTACTATTGTTTTTTAGATGGTTATTCTGATTATAATCAAATCCATATAGCACCCGAGGACCGGGAAAAAACCACATTTACTTGTCCTTATGGCACGTTCGCCTTTAGGAGAATGCCCTTTGGTCTCTGTAATGCACCTGCCACTTTTCAAAGGTGTATGATGTCTATTTTTTCTAATATGTTAGAAAAATTCATTGAAATATTTATGGATGATTTTTCAGTTTTTGGTAAATCATTTGAAGCATGTTTGGTAAATTTAGGTTGTGTACTCAAAAGATGTAAGGAGACTAATTTGATTTTGAACTGGGAGAAATGCCATTTTATGGTAAAGGATTGGATAGTCTTAGGTTATAAAGTATCTAAAAAAGGGGTTGAAGTTGACAGGGCAAAAGTGGAGGTAATTGAGAAGTTGCCACCACCCACCTCAGTGAAAGGAGTTAGAAGCTTCCTTGGTCATACTGGATTCTACAGGAGATTTATCAGGGACTCCTCTAAAATCTCTAAACCTCTCTATAATTTATTGGAAAAAGATACTGCTTTTGAATTCAATGATGATTATTTGCAGGCATTTAACTTATTGAAGGAGAATCTCACTATAGCACCAGTGATTGTGGCTCCTGATTGGAAGCTTCCGTTTGAATTAATGTGTGATGCTAGCAACTTTGCTATAAGTGCAGTTCTAGGCCAGAGGAGAGGTAAGTTCTTTCATGTTATATAATATGCTAGTAGAACTTTAAATGAAGCTCAACAGAATTATGCAACTACGGAAAAAGAACTTTTAGCGATTGTTTTTACATGTGACAAATTCTGTCCTTATTTGATAGGTTCTAAAATCATAGTATATACTGATCATGCTGCACTTAAGTATTTGTTTGCTAAGGCTGATGCTAAACCAAGACTAATCCATTGGATTCTTCTACTACAAGAATTTGATCTTGAAATTAAAGATAAAAAGGGAACTGAGAATATTGTAGCTGATCATTGTCTATGATAGAATCCGCTTGTGTAAATTTTCCTATCAATGAAACGTTTCCTGATGAACAATTACATATAGTAGGAATCCAAGGATTGCCTTGGTATGCCGATATTGTCAATTACTTGGTTAGTAAACTTTTGCCTTATGGTTTGTCATCTCAACAGAAAAAGAAGTTTTTACATGATATAAAATACTATTTTTGGGATGAACCATACTTGTTTGAATGTTGTGCTGACCAAGTAATAAGACGTTGTGTGCTAGAAAATGAGCAGTTTAGCATCATTGAGCATTATCATTCGAAAGAAGTAGGAGGTCATTTTGGTGGAGAGAGAACGATAGCAAAAATTTTGTCTTGTGGATTTTTTTGGCCCAAATTGTTTCATGATTGTAGACGTTTCATTATGACTTGTGCTCAATGCTAAAGGACTGGAAACATTTATAGGAGACAAGAATTACCACAAAATAATATCCTTGTAATAGAATTTTTTGATGTGTGGGGAATTGACTTCATGGGTCCCTTCCCTTCTTCTTTTTCAAATAAATACATTCTTTTGGCAGTAGATTATGTCTCAAAATCGGTAGAAGCAGTTGCTTTACAAAGTAATGATGCCAGAGTTGTCATTAGATTTTTGAAAAAGAACATATTTTCAAGATTTGGGGTGCCTATAGCTATCATTAGTGATGGGGGGTCGCACTTTTGCAATAGACAATTTGAAAAATTGTTAAAAAAATATGGAGTTTCCCATAGGACTACCACTGCCCATCACCCACAAACTTGTGGACAAGTAAAGGTTTCTAATAGGAAGATTAAGCAAATCTTGGAGAAAACAGTCAATACATCTAGGAATGATTGGTCTTTAAAATTAGATGATGCATTGTGGGCTTATAGGACTACTTTTAAAACTCCTATGGAATGTCCCCATATAAGATTGTTTTTGGTAAGTCATGTCACCTACCTATAGAGCTTGAGCATAAGGCATATTGGGCCATAAAATTTTTGAACTATGATTTGCAAGCTGCAGGTGAAAAGAGATTACATCAATTGAATCAATTGGCTGAGTTTAGAGAAGAAACGTATGAGAATGCGAAGATTTATAAAGAAAGAGCAAAGAGATGGCATGACAAAAACATCTTACAAAGAGAATTTATGCCGGGCTAAAAGGTTTTACTGTACAACTCTCGATTGAAGTTGTTTCTAGGGAAGTTGCGTTTAAGATGGTCTGGACCCTTCGTTGTCACTAAGGTTTTTCCTTATGGTACTGCAGAAGGGAAGGCGGAGAACAATCATATTTTCAAGGTAAATAGACAACTTTTCAAGCATTACCAGGTAAGGGAAGACATTGATCAAGAGACCACAATTGTGGATCTTGAAAATCCTAAGTAAGTCAAAGAAAAGTCGGGCTATCGACTCTAAACTAAGCGCTTCATGGGAGGCAGCCTATGTTTTAGGGAAGAATAAATTATTATTATAATAATAAAAAAAAATCCACAATGGGATTTATGGGGTTACCCCACAGCTGTGGGATATGCCGTGGCTACCCCAACAAAAAAATCTACAGTGGGATTTATGGGATTCACCTTACGGCCGTGGAAATTACCCACCACTCAGGATACGACAGTAGGTCGGTAAACCTTTATAAAAAAAAAAAAGAAAAAAAAAGAAGAAGAAGAAGAAGAAGAAGAAGAAGAAGAAACCACTGGTCGGGGCATGACCGTGGGTCTTCCCATGCCCAATTTGGGTATTTTAAATCTAAGCATGATAGAATTTTTTTCTTCTTTCTCTTTCATCTTATATTTCCTTCACTTTCTTCCTCTCTACATTTTCTCTCTCTAAACCTTTTTCCTCAAAGGTTTTCTCCGAAAAGCTTCCATCTTTGTAAACTACATCTTCTTTCTCAAGCAAAAAAGGTAACCTCTTTCACTTTCATCCAATTTCCTACACTTTTCCATTCTTGTTCTTGTCTCGGGTAGAATAGATCTGAGTTGATTATTTCTATTCGTAATGAAGGGGACTTCGATTTTTGAATGATCTTGTATTTCTCTTGCATGTGCATGCGAAAATCACCTGTCCTTTATTGTTTTTAACAAATCTTTAAAGAACATGTGCATGTAATGGGTATCAGCAAATGTTTCTATTGTTGATGTCTTAAAGCTTGCTTCTTTTGTGGTGTGTATACATGTTCTGAATAAAGTCTATAGATCTTGTTTATGCACGGCCATGGAAGGATTTTTACTAGCCGTTTTTTGTTTGAAAATACAATTTTTGGAGCGAACTTCACACTATGTGATGAGCCACAGCCGTGTCATGTATGGAGCTCCTCGGTCTTGTTGTGTGATGTGAGAAAAATACTTGTTGATGATTTTCTGCTGTGTCGCTTGGTCAAGGGTTTACGTATTTTGTTCAAATACTCGTGTTTAATGATTTTATTTTTATTTATTTTTTTATTTTTTTAAGATTCTTAGTATGTTAGAACATCAATTATGAATATTATATGGCTGCATTTCAGATGCCGAGAGACCAAGGCCAGTCATCTTCTAAAAAGAGAGCACGCAAGGATTGCGAAAGGATCCATATCCTTTTGGCTTGAGGCAGCAGCATCAGGACCGCTACAACTTAGTGCTAAAAGAGAAGGTGGTTAAAGCTAACACGGTTTTAAACTGGGAAGTGTTAGAGTGATATGGCTTCGCACAAGAATTCGAGACCTTCTTCTAAGACAAGGCATGGAGAAATCTGTTAGATATCAAAGAAAACATTTATTGGAAGATTGTTGTAGAGTTTATGGCTACATTTAAACTCACAGCTAACCCGACCATAATGAAAAATTCAGTATTCTTTTTGTTTGGTGGTAGGTACTTCACAATGTCTATTGGTGAGTTCATAAAGATGTTGGGAATTTATGAGAATGAGAAGTATGTATTTTCTGATGATTTAGGGAGACTAAAGGATTATTGGTACGATCAGATGTCAGCAACTAGATTTTGGGATGTGATTGGCAATGGGTCTTACAGTGCATCCACCTCTCGGGGTTCTGACTTGAAAAATCCTGCTCATAGGATACTTCACTATATAATTGCCCGCTCTACAAGTGGGAAGATAGATAGTGAAGGGATTGTAAGCATGTTTGACTCTTTGCAAATGTGGTCCATGATTCAAAACCGACATCTTAATGTCAAACTCATAGCAGTCAAGTGCATCAGACGACAATGTGAGAAAGGAAGAAAAGGGATCTATGTGGGAGCATGGATTACAATAATTCTGAAGAACAGGGGGGTTTTTCCATAACAAGAGCCAACTGATAGAGTGGGTTCTTCTATATTAATGCCTAAACAGATTCTTCCAGTGTGGGGTTTTGGTCCAGTTACTGAAGAAGAATCAGGTCTTAGTAAGGTCGAAGTTCCTCAACCAGAAAGGAGAGGATTCTCTACCTCTCTCTATCAATTTCAAGAAGACATTGAGGAAATTAAAAGGGAACAACAAGCACAAAGAAAAGAAATCAAAAGCTTGAAGAAGTATGTCTATACTTGCTTCAAGAAGATGGGTGATGCTTTGGGCTTCAACGTTCCTCCCTGCGGGAGTAGTTCTGATGAAGACATTGTTCCTCTACCACCACCGCTTACTGAAGATCTTCCCATTGTCATTATTCCTAGCTCATCCACTGGAGGTTATCGAATGAAAATCATACCCAGAAGGTCTACCATAATCAGAATAGAGAGAGCAGTAGAACCTATACCAAAAATTGTAGAAGATAGCTCATCTTTTGAAGAGGAGGATTCTAGAGACAAGGAGGATACCGACTATGGTGATGAGGAGGAGTACGATGATGATGATGATGAGGATTAGTCATTGTATTTTTGCATTTTTTAACCGCAAAGATTTTGGTGTAATTAGCTTTGGAAGGTACATTATCAATTGTCAGCTATTCTGATGTACCCCTTTTCAGGGAAGTTTCGTTACTCCAATGCATGTTTAATGTTTTACTTTCCTCACTTGTACTTTTAGAGTATGCAATGGGGACATTGTCCAATACTTAGTGTGGTGAAGGTTGTATGTGCACATGACAAGATGAATAAGAACTTAAGGATTGAGAATGCTCTTAAGCTACAGTTGCATGTATTACTAAACTTATCTTATCCTTAAAGTGATATGGCTGTTTTTGGGACACATTTATGTACGACTTTCATATAATCTGAGATTGTACGCTGTTTCCTTTATATATAAAAAAAAAAAGGGAGATTTGAAGAGGTGCCTTACTCACTTACTATTGTGACTAGTTTACTTGGTGATAATTAAGTGATAGAATCTTTAAGGCACAAATTTACCTTTTGTTTAGCTTTTGAATTTGGAATTTGAGAGTAGGTCGAGTCTTTGAGTGCAGAATAAGTAGGTTTACTTCTTGGTGGATTGAGCTTCTGTATTTTCCTTTGAGTTACCTTGAGAGTATTTTAGCACTTAGTGAAAGAGGTAGATGAAACTTTTTACTTAATGATCCTTTATAAAAAGAGTCTTAATGTAAGGTAACATGGAAAAGTGAAAGTAAAACCCTTACTCCAATGACTCAGGTAAGTGAGCTAAGAGTATCCAATCTTGAATGTTAGAGTGAGTGAGACTTCGCAGGGGTCCCTTTAAAACCTAGTCACTTGGGTGATGAGCTCGGGATGTGCCGACTCAATGAACTCACTATAATGAGACGGGTGGAATGGATGAAAAAATATATATATATATAATAAACATAAAATAAAATAAAAATAGATAAATCTAGGGAAAGAGTGGATACCTTCTACTTTCACTTTGTGTTAACTTGTTTAGATAGGTAATTTGAGAGATCATATACTTGTTCATTGCTAATGAAGTTTAAATAAGTTTTCTTCCTCACTTGACTAAGCATTTACTTTTGAACTAAGAATTCTGAGGTTAAATAATAGGATTAAAAGTTTACTCTTTCTAGATTAATTACTCAATTATAACTAAAGTAATCCAGTTACATGTCTACAATATAGTTAGAATAGTAAGCACCAGAAATGCATGTCTTAAATTATGAGAAAGACAAGATGTTAGGATTATTGTAAGAAGGAAATGTTGTGCTTTCGATGATGTATTATTGAATTGATTTTGTCTATTTGCTTGAGGAAAAGCAAAAGTTCAAGTGTGGGGATATTTGATAAAGCTAATTTAACCCCTTTTTTATTAGTGGCAATTCAACAATATCCTAAAGATTTATGTGCTTAATTGAAAGAATTGACACTTAACTACTTAATATATTTGCCTCAGGTTCAATTCAATAAAAAAGGGAGAAAAGGAGCTGGAAAGAGTGCATTTAGAGCATGAAAACATAAAGGAATGAAGATTTTCCGCAAGCAAGGGAAGATCCACGACCATGGCTAAAACAGCCGATGAATAGCAGTGTAAATGAGACGATCAGTGGAGCTTATGACCTTAAACCACGGCCGTGTTGGTGGTGACAATCACGGCTTTACATACGGCCGTGGTCCACCTGGTGTGCACAAAAAGAAAGAATTTTTATTGTATTTTTTTTTTAGGACATATATATAGAAGAGAGGAGAGAAAAGAAAAGGGTTCGGAGGATAGATACATTTTCCTTTAGTTGTTTTATGTTTTCGAGATTAAAAAGGAGGGTTTAATATAATTGGAGAGATTACACCATGAGATTTATCGGAAGATCTGAAAAACGTTTGCTTGGATTTCAATTGAGAGTTTAGCTATTGGAATTTCTTGAGAAAAGTGCACACAAACCAGTATTTTCATCTATATAAGGAATCGTTGAGATCATTTGCATTTCTTGTTATTATAGAGAATTGTGTTGCAATTGTAATTACATTGAATCATGAATTCCTTCATACATAATTATATTGATGCTATGAATTCCATGGCTAACTAATTTATTAGATGGGAATGAGATAAACCCTAGAGTGCTAAAATGATTGTGGTAATTATGTTATAGGAGTAATATAAATATGGCTTATTTTAGATTGCAACTCTTTTTATTTCAATTATGACTTGTCTAAGTTATGTTGTTAGAGGTTATAGACATAGGAGTGTTAGTAAACTCATTAGGAGTTCTTGATTAAAGAATTCAGATAAATGCAGAAGCAGTGTCTAATTGTTTAATCAAAGATTATTGGGAGATTAATGCAATATCTTAAACTAATTAATCACGAAGGAATTAGGATAATTGGGTTAAAGATATTAGATTATCATATCATTGGAAGATGTATGATAATACTCTAGAATACACTATTGATTAGAAAGCGGAAGCAGACTAATTAGATTAGAGGTCGAAGCCTTAATTTAAGGAATTATAATCTCAATGAAATAACCATACATATATTATTCTATATAACTCAATGGTAACTTTATTAGTATCTCTAAGGTGGAATCTCGATTTCCCATCACTTTTTCATTGATAAGTTTTTCAAATCAACTTTTAATCTCATTGTAATTGAACTAAGTTAGTTTTAATTTTAGTATACAAAAAAAAAAAACAAAAACAAAAACAAAAACCCATTCTTGATTTACCTAAATATTAACTAAAGCTAGCACAGGTTTAGTACTCTACTTAAGTCCTTGTGGGATCGAATCTTGTTTTCAACATTATACTACTTGATACGATCCAGTATATTTGCTGGTATTGCACTCATTTTTTCTAAACACCTTTTCAGCGTATCAGCATTCAACATAAGTACAAACCTTAGGTTGATCCAATCGGCCTACCGAAACATAAGCCAATAAGTCAAGCATCCAATCTGAACATAAACCATAACCCATCAAAGCAGCCGACCTAAGTACAATCTTCAACCCCTAAAAGTAACCAAGCCAAGCCAAAACCCTTGATCAGTTTAGAAAGCCAAACTCAATCATGAACCAAACCACAATACAAAGTCAAATAATGGGGTATGATTTAAGAAACTAAGGGGGATGGGGAGCCTGATTGGACATAAATAAAAAAAAAAAAAGAAACAGACTCCTCCTTATGAAATCAGTAACTCATTTTTTGAAAAGTTAGGAAGATAAGAGGCAAACTACATCCTATACACTAACCCTCAAAACACATTGAGAGTTAAGCAATATAATGGTAAGGATACTTTAGGCTCACTCCTTAAAGGAGGTTCACTTTGAATGTATATGTAGATTAAAATGAAGTTAGGCATTCATTTCTAAATCTTAAACATAATCATCTGTTGTTCACCCCATTAGATCTATTTGGAGAATTTTCAAATTCAAAACCTTATTAAGAACCACCTCACAATGGGGCAATTTAGAGGTTAGGGTCATTGATCAGAAGACAGGGTTAAGATTAGTTTATGCTTATTTGAGCAACATTAATTCAAAAATGACTTTTATTTCTGATAAATTATTGTTCTTTGAAATGAAGAAGAGCCAATTTCCTTTTTTAACCACCTCAAGCCCATACATTTAAAATCCATGGAATTAAGGCCTTGAATCATTTAAAAAGAAAAAAAAAACTAAACAATGGAAACAATCACTCTTAGGGCTAAAAGAAAAGAGAGAATAGTAAGAGGTAGTAAGGTGAAGCAATTAAAAAATAAAAAATAAAGAGAAGAAAAGAGGCTAAAGAATTGGGCTTGGATGTGTAGGATAAAACACCCCAAGAAATATTTCACATCCTAGGAGGGGCAATCAAACCAAATCAAAAAGCCAGGAGTCAATGCCTAAATAACCTTAAAAAACACAAGGCCCTAAATCACACTCCTAAGCTTGGAAACCCAAATCTCCATATCTACTCTAACATTCAAAAGCCTCTCCTACCTATATTGAATCACATAAGGCCTTCCCACCCACAATACTACCCTTACACGTATAAAGGTTCTTCTAATCTTGAAAGATAATTCATCTTTAATAAAATTTTCTTTTGAAACTAGGACAAGCGTACTCCTATTTTTTCCCTAAGATTCTTGATTTGCACATTCGGGATTAATAGAAGTATTTTTATCAAAATAAGCCTTTTCATTAATCATTTTTGAAACCCTTGGACCAAAAGCCTAAATTCATAAGGTTAAACTGAAAAAGACCTAATGGATTGATCAAGGAGTATCACTTACAAAATGGACTATAATTTTTGGAATTGAAGTTGAGAGCGAGATCTAGACCAAAAGCTAGTAAAGATGACCTCTTTGACTAAACTAATTATGAGTTATTTTTTCCTTAAAAAAGGAATGTCTTAAAATCACAAAAGCTTTATGAGAAGCCCTAGGATCAGGGGAATTAACTCTACATAATTACCAAGGATAAGGGTGGTTATAAGATTGTTCCTTAAATAAGAATTTATACCTGTTGGCAAAACTTTCAAAAACAAAAAAAAAAGAAAAAAAAAAAGAAAAGAGAGAAAGTAAAGGCTTGTCACAAAATTCTTGTCTAATCCATGTTGGCCCAGGTGGCCAAGTTTTCAATCCATTCTAAAGAAAAAAAAAACAAGAAATAATAAAAAAGGGGGTTAAAAATCTAAGCATTTCTCATTCTTCCTAAAATAAAGGAAATTATACCTAACATCTTTTTCAACATAATGGGTTTTCACTAAAAGGGTTTTTTCTGTAAATGGTTTCCTAAAAAATTGAGTAGTGTTTTTGAACAAGTTTTATTCTAACAAGCTCTCAAACGAGTTATCCCTCCTTCCATCCATTCAACTCTCTTCAAGGTCTTTAGCAAACTCATAAAGTGCCTCTATTCCTCAATTACCTTTAGCGTACACATAAGGTACTTCAATTCACCAAGTTCTTTTAATAAGCCCATAAGCACTTCTTTTTTGCAAAAATATTGTAATGAGTTCATAGGATGCTTGATTTCTTTAAGCGTGCCCATTAGGCCCCTCTATTCATGAAGTTTCTCTTAGCGAGTCTAAATGGCACTTCTCTTCATCATTAGCCCATAAGACACTCACCTTCCATATCCAAATGTTTAGCTAACCTTCAAAGACACGATCTTAACCAGGTTCATCTTTCCCAGTATCCTCTTAACAAATCCATAGGGCATTTCCCCTCACCAAGTTTCTCTCAAGAGAGCCTATAGGGTATTTCCCCTCTGTTCACCAAGTTCTATAGGGTACTTCTCCTCATTGGTTCCTTTTAACACAATACGAAGTTTAAGGTTGCTAGTCCTCGAAAAATGCTTTCATATAAGTTAGTTAGCCCTGTGAGGCATGACTAAGTTTTAGTTTGATCTCATTTTAGGGTTACTAGTCCCTAAGAGATGCTCTTACCTAGGTTAGTGAGCCTTATAAGGCATGACCAGGTTTTAGAGTGATCTCAATTTAGGGTTGCTAGTCCCTAAGAGATGCTTCTGCTTAGGTTTGTGAGCTTTATAAGGTACAACTAGGTTTTAAATCGATCCCAATTTAAGGTTGCTAGTTCTCGAGAGATACTCCCGCCTAGGTTAGTAAGCCTTGTGAGGCATGACTAGATTTTAGATCAATCCCAATTTAAGGTTGCTAATCCCCGAGAGATACTCCTGCTTAGGTTAGTGAACCTAGTGAGGCACGATCAAGTTTTTAGATTGATCCCAATTTAAGGTAGCTAGTCTCAAGAGACGTTCCCACCTAGGTTGGTAAGCCTAGTGAGGTACGACTAGGTTTTTCAATCTTAATTTAGGATTGCTAGTTTCTAAGAGACACTCCTACCTAGGTTAGTAAGCCTAGTGAAGTACAAATAAGTTTTAGATTAATCCTAATTTAGAGTTGCTAGTCCCCAAGAGACATTTCTGCCTAAGTTAGTGAGCTCAGTGAAGCACGATCAGGTTTTAGATCCATCCTAGTTTAGGGTTACTAGTCCTCGAGAGACATTCTTATCTATGTTAGTGAGCTTAGTGAGGTATGACTAGGTTTTAAATCAATCCTTGTTTAGGGTTGTTAGTCCTTAAGAGACATTCTCGCCTAGTTTAATGAGCTTAGCAAGGCACAATTAGGTTTTAGGTCAATTATACCTATCCCTTAGAGATATTCTCGCCTAAGTTAGTGAGCCTAGTGAGGTATGACCAAGTTTTAAATCAATTCTGCCTATCCCTTAAAGACACTCCCACCTAAGTTAGTGAGCTTAGCGAGGCACAATCAAGTTTTTGATCGGTCTTACATTAGGGTTGCTAGTTCTCGAGAGATGCTCTTGCCTAGGTTAGTGAGACTAGTGAGAAACGACTAGGTTTTAGATTAATTCTACTGATCTTTTAGAGACACTCCTACCTAGGTTAATAAGCCTAGAGAGGTATAACCAGGTTTCTTTTCTCCATCCAAATCAATCTTAAGGTAGTTGTTTAGTTGTTTTACAAACTTTGCCCAAACTTCTATTCAAACTTCACCCAAACTTCGCCACCAAGAGGGACAATTGTAGATAACCAATTTTTGCTCCCCTTTATTTTTATTTTTATAGGCCCTAAATTGGGAAAAACATAAAAAAATTGGAAATTAAAGAAAACCTAAAAAATTAAGAAATTTAGAAAAAAAATAAGAATTATAGAAAAATACAAAAAAGTTTAAATTATGATAAAGCACAAAAAAAAAAGAAATTTTAGAAAGAAACCCTAAAAAATAAAAAGTTTAGAAAATATAGAAAAATTACAAAAAAAATAGAAAAGTTGAAAAAATAAAAGATTTTAGAAAATAACATTTTATTGGGGTAGGTTTTTATTTTTAAATTATATTTGGAAATTAGGTTGTTGAACTTGGGCTTAAATTAAATTTAGCTTAGGTTGACTTAGTCTTGCATATATGAATAAGGCACAAGCCAACGATCTAATGGTTAAATACATGGACTTGGTTAGACATAAGG
The DNA here is from genome assembly GCA_024138005.1 of Lumnitzera racemosa. Lineage (NCBI taxonomy): Eukaryota > Viridiplantae > Streptophyta > Magnoliopsida > Myrtales > Combretaceae > Lumnitzera > Lumnitzera racemosa. The sequence goes on from JAMXBC010000012.1 coordinate 58,558,892, forward strand.
TGTAATGTTTTGGGTTTGAATCTTAGGTAAGGCAAGGAGAACTTTTAATTTTTAATTAACTAGTACATTATTACATGTTAAGATCACACTATGCCACGTATCCTAATACATGGCATTGTAAGATTGGACGATCTTACTGATGTGGTGCCATGTTAGTGCTATGTCAGCACTTTCCCTCTCTTTCCCTCAAATTTCCCCCCTTTTTACTTCTTAAGAATAGCCCACTTCCTTTACTTTTGCTTTAATTTCCATAGAGATTTCATACACTAGTGCTCAATTTCTTGCTTTGATTTTGTTTACTGCATAGCATACTATGAATTGGACCCATTAACACATCTAAATTTGGTAAAAAATGAATTCAAATCAAGCTCTAAAAAGTAGAAAAAAAAAACTGAAAATTTAGAATTCTCCATTAACTCTGATCTAAGCTTTCTTTTGTTTTCAGGCTGATTTCGAGTATATAAAGGGTATCGGGGGTGATCATGGGATATACAACCGCATACAATTAAGAAAATCACTCATAAATCCTCATACTCTCTCTAACAACTGCCACTCTTTCTCTCTCTCCTCCTCCTCCTCTCTCTCTACTTGACCTTAAGCAAAACTAATTGCTCGTCGAGGTTCCTTAGCCCCCTAGCTCTCCAATTTGACCACCTCAATGCCTTGCCATAACCCCTAGCAATGCCACTAACAACCACTACCTAAACCTTGACTACTACCATAGTTACCTCCTCTTGAATGACGTCCTCCAAACACCATCCACCTAAAGTAACCATATGGCTAAGCTCCTAGCAACCCCAAACCTCCAACCCAATCATTTAATCATAGCCGGCAACCCCCACATGACTGAACCACCACATGGCTAACTTCCAAAACACCTCCAAACCATTCCCAAACACCACGGCATAGAGTCTACCCCCTTATCTCTAATCTCATACACATAAATCTATCCTCATCCCTAACGAATTTAGCTTTAATTGTCCTGAACTACCCTTGTCTGATACTATTGAATAGAAAACCCGACCCTATCTTGTCAGGACCCTAAAGGGGGCCTAGTAGGATTACCTAAAATTTCCATAACATGTATGCACCCATGCTATGAAAACCGCCTTGCAAGTCAGAGATTTGCAAGACTCTAAATGATTAATCACTAAGGTTACTAATTTTTAAGTAATCAATTTACTGTAGAATATAAATATAAATAACTATGGGTAACCGATATCCCACAGTTCCTCAGAACAGCAAAGAATCGGTATCCCCTACCAAATAATAAGACAGGATATACTAGCATTAGAGTAAGGTTTAGTAAATAAATATTTTCTACAAATGATGTCTATATATTATCTAAAAAGTACTCAGCTACTTCTAATACTAATGTACATATCTTCATCTCGCACTCAGCACTGGAGACATATCTCAATCCCATCGTATGTAAACCTACAAACGAAACTAAGGGGGAATGAGCATAAAACAGCTCAGTGAGTTCATTCCTCACCACTACCGGTTAAGCAAGTTTTCATACATTATTATCACACATGCAAGCAAGCTATCTACATACATAATAAATGCAGGCGTGATGAATGCAAGCAACACATCCATAGGAGTCCGGAACTATGAAAGGTGTAGAATTATGTCGTCTACACTTCGATTATCCCCTGTACTTACCCATACAGGGTACCTCAGCTTACCCGCATGAGGCTACCTAGAGGCACCACCCCACTAGGCAAAACTTGACTATTACCCTAGCCGAGAAAAGAGTTTCAATCCAAATAGGGGGGGGGGGGGGTCCAAACTAGGACTATCCCCCCTCCAAGGCCCCTCGGGCACAAACATGCGAGTCGTCACGCAACCAAAACTTAACCAGGGCCTTACAGGCACAATAAAGCGAGCCATCTCGCTATCAAGTGGAGAATCCATGCTAGCTTTACCTTAACGTTGAAAATACTCTTTATGGCTCCTCAAGCCCTTACAGCGATCATGTAAAAATTTATTCACGGATAGAAAAGCTTTTTCCAAAAATACTTTTCTTAAGATTTTTTGCAAGGCTAGCACTCTCCATTCATACCTTTACTAAGTCATAGACATGCAACTAGTAGAACCGGTTATTTAGGTAGATATTTATATTTATCAATTTATAAAGGTGATCACACGGATGATAACATACAAGCAGAACAGTTATTCAAACATACAAGCAATAGCAAACAGCAAAACATCATACAAGTAACATGCACAAGCAAGTAGCAGGTCATCAGAACTCCCCCACCTGGATTATTGCTCATTCTCCAAGCCTTTAGGGTTTCTAGGACTTGATATCGAACGCCTAAATCAAAATGGTAAAACTTATAAGTGTTTTGAGAATTTAGATTCCTTAGTTAACTAAAATTCTATTTTAGTTTATCTAGTTTCATCCAATATAACCCGAGTATAGTGTATATAGGGTTAACCCAAGTATAGAGTATATAGGGTTACCATATCCCATGAGATTAATAGTAACTATTTTCTTATATTAGTAAAGTATGAGGCTTCCTTTATGTATTTTGCAACTTTTTCGTTCTGATTCCGATATTTGCGAACTTATATTCGTTTTTCATCCTTTTTAGACGCACGTTCACGCGGTGATGTCCGTTTTGGACGTTAGGACTCGTGTTTTACGATATGGGCTAAATTTATTGAAATTTTATCTTATTGAAGTTTAAGTATTCTTATTGCTTATGTTTATGCCCTAGTTTAGGATTTAATGATTGAATTAGCTATTTGATTCTTATACTTAGGAAATTTTACATTAATGCTACTAATCCACATACTCGATTAAATTTAATTCAATCTAGGAAGTATATTAGGGTTTAAGGGATTTTCGACTTCTAAATACATGTATATACCTATGTTATGTGCTTATGTAATCTTATTATTTCTTCTATTATAATCCTACACTTACAGCATCACTTATGTAAGCAATTGATGATGTCATAGCTTATGTAATATTTAGATGATGTCATGGCTTATGTAATCCATTTATTACATGTAAATATATATGTCATTAAGTACTTCTACATATACATATGTTATATACCTACCTATACTCATAATATACTAATATGTATACTTATGTACTAATATATATAATAATACATATACCCATATACGCATACGGTGACATACGTATTTTCGTATGCCTTATATAGCCCCATAAGAAAGCTTCACAATTTCATTCTTTTTGTATTTTAAGAGTATATTTGACATGATATATGTATGCATAGTTAGTATATACCTTATTTTAGGTTATGTACATATTATATACTTATATACAAAGGTATTTATACTTGTATTCTTTTAGTATATCCTTTTATGCATATACTTAAGGACATATGCACATGCATATCCTCCTTCTTCTTCTTCATGATTCCTAGATTTCTACACTTAAAGAGGCGAACTTTGTGATCTTTTCTTCAAGATCATACTTTTCACATGCCTAATTGTCTAATCTACCTAATTAACTAACTAATGAAGAATAAAAAGCAACATAAAGTAACTTAAGTACATACCTTTAGTTGTGTTGAAATTATGGAAACAAAAGGAGAAGTTGTGAAAGTGAAAGAGGAAGAAGAAGCTCACGGCAAGAGGAAGTTGTTTTTGTTTTGTTTCTTTTCTTATTTGTTTTGCTTATGGAAGAAGGAGAATGGTGGGGTCTAGAAGGAGAGATGAATGGACGGCAATTTAAGAGAAGAAAGAAAAAGAAATGCTAAAGGAAAAGAAAAGAAAGGAAATCACGAGAAGAAGATATTTTCTTCAAATGAAAAGGACACTTTTGTTGACTTTTCAATTATTGACTTTAGTCAACATTTTGACCTTGGTCAACATGTGTTGACTTGGCCAACTTTCAAAAAAATAAAGACCCTTTTGTGTACATAATGAGCTAATTAGGAAAAATTTGGAGAAAGATTAAGGAAATGAAAGGAAATAAGAAATTTAGTGAATTGATTAATAAAAAGAGATAATGAGATCTTCCATTAGGTATTTATATCCTATATACATCATTTGGTAAGCTACTAAGTATAATTAAATTGGAAACTATCATTTAGGGTATTAAGGTTTACTACATTTAACCTAAGCCTCAACTAAACCTTTAACTCTATGTAATACTAACCTAGTTATATACTTAGAAGATGAATGTAATCTAGAATACAATATCTTAGTTTCTAAGGGGTCACTTAAGTATTCTAAATGTTTATGCATGATTAAGAGTTATCTTTAGTCGTTTACCGATGAAATGGCAAAATATGGAGGATATATTATCACTTAGGGTTTTAAGAAAAAAATATGGTGAATTAGTGCTTTTATATCTTTAAAGTTATAATTTTAGGGTTTTTATTACTTTAGGGCGCAATCTCTAATGTTTTTCCACATTTAGGGTTTCATATACTTTTACGCGATTAAATCTTCGATTGTTATCTTAGGGTTTTGATGTGGTTCGAGGTTATAGGGTCTTCGTATGTGGTTATGGGTTTAATTGATGATTTAAGGTTTTTTGTATCCACTTTAGGTTTTGGATTGAGATTTTAATCGGTTTTAAATCTCATTGGCTCTTTTGAGCTTAGGAAATCATCTATAGTTTGGACGTTTGTTTCTATACTTAGAAAGCTAAATTCGCGGGGTTTATATATCTGACAACCCAACTCGCGATTTGACCCATAACTCGTTACCGACCCGACCACTCTAACTTAACGTATGTTCTTCTTGGTCTAACTCTCATCTAATCTAATTTACTTTTTTTTTCTTTTTACATTTATTTATTTTATTAGTTTTTTTAGTTGTATTTCTGTTATTTTTTTCCATCTATTCCTCAAATTATAAGTATATTTATAATATAAAAAAAGAACAAAAAAAGATGAGGAAGAAAAAAAAAGAAATAGTTTACTTAGTTATTTATTTATTTATTTTTAGTAAAAAGTAAAAATAAATAGAATAAAGTAAATAAAAAGAATAAAGAATATTATTTCTTCTTGTCTCTTAGAAAATTGATTTTTCAAAAATAAAATAAAAATAAATCAATAATTTAACAAATTAGGATCATTTAGAATTTTCAAAAATAAAAACTAATTTAGGTTTATTTAGGAAATTTTCTTAAATAAATCAGAATGTGTAAAAACATAAACCTAGCTATTTTAAAAACTGAAATCAATTCAACACACTAAAGGCTTTCATTAAAACAACTACATTCATCTGATCCTAAATAGTGGGTGTGTAAATATCTATAAGGTGATGATAAAAATGAAAAAACCTAGTTTCTCTTTTTTTTTTCTTAAATTTAGATTATTTTGTTTATCCAATTAGAGTAACAAATAACGAAATTTTACTTTTATTCAAAAGTTGATTTTTTAAGTTTAATTCTAATTTTAGAAAGTCAATTGTACTTAGGTTTGAAGTTTCTAACTCCTAAATCTAGATTCTCTAGTTTAAAAGAGCTATTTTGTAAATTTGGTTTTAATCATTAAACTAATTACTAAGTTATAATCAATCAACTCAATTGGTTATAACTTAACTATCTTTCTCGACTCCAATTAGGTGGCGATTCCAAAATTGTTTTTAAAACAAAAAAGAACGGTTTTCTTTAAATACTAGTTGGGGATCAGTGTTAAACGGGTAGGGTTTAGTACTGATTGGTTTAAAAAATCCTATTTTATAAAAAGAACTAAGAAGGTGAAAATCTATGCTCGAAACCTAGCTAGCAATAAACTGAGATATAGGTGGAATGCTACTTGATATATATTCTGATATGATTGTATAATCTACAGTGTTTTCCACTTCTACAACTTATTATTCTAACTTAAATTCAACATCCCTTACCCCCACCCCCCCTCCCCCCCCACTCTCCCTCATCATCGCTTTCAAGTCCCTTGGGAATCAGCTCTTCATTAGGGTTATAGTTTGGCTCATCTTGTAAAATTGACTCTATCTCCACATCAAGTACCTCTTTATTGTTTTCTTCATTCACACCATCCTCTTTAAGGGTGGGCTCATTTACAGAAAAAGTTTCTTGTCCATCGTACATGGGAAGTCTTCCTTAGTTTGTTGGACATGTGGTAGAAGGTTGTTAGAAGGGTCAAATCATAAAGTGTTTCGAACAATACCCCTGCTTAGTTGGCCAAAACCTCGAATATATATATATATATATATATATCTTGTATCCAGTTTTCATCGAATGCGTCAACCATTTCAATCAAATTTTCCACGTCATCATTGTCTGTTATGATCATTAGAGTATACAAAATACCTCCCTCATAATAAGAAGGGCATTGGTGAGTAAGCTTCACTCCATTAGAATCAACCTCTATATTCGTACAGATTTGCTGGAGGCAATGATTGAAGTTTGAATACTTTCTCATCTTCAGTCTTTTCATTAAGTCCTTGTCATATTACGGATTGTTATTTCTATTCATTATGTTCCCTTCTGCATATACAATTATTTTCATATAATCAACCATTGTCAACATGTTCATCAACAATTCCAAAATCAGTTAAGCCCATAAAATTATGGCCCATTCGTGGCATCCACACAATTTCACTTCTTGATTGGACATCTCATCGCATTCATACAATTTCACTTCTTAGTAAGATGTTTTATTACATATTATAAATGCAAACACCCATACAATTTCACTTCTTAATAAGACATTTTATCACTTATTTTAAATAGAACCACTTACACAATTTCATTTCTTGATATGGTGTTTCATCACATAATATAAATACAAGCACCTACATAATTTCACTTCTTAGTGAGTTGTCTCGACATATACTACAATTGCAACTGCAAGCGTACTTTACCAATGTATATGTAAAATTACCTATTATTTACGGGTGGTATCCCTATGTTTTTATGTTACCACTACAATTTATATAATTATATACTAGCATATGAATAATATACTAAATATAATTTGCATATTAAAAAAGTATAAATACTAAAAAAAATTGTTATCCAACTATACTTTACATGGACAATATAAATATTAACATATTAATAATGTAATTTACATTTTAAAAAATAAATGTGGAAAACAAGAATGGATGAGTATAACTTCTAGATCAGTAAAAAAAATTGTGGTTACACTATCATTCAGAAAGTGAAAATTAGAGAGTTTTGAGAGATTTTGAAAAGCAATGGATGTAAGAATAATGGCGGTATACAAAAATTTGGGTATTTATATTGAGATACTAAATATGCATATTTTGTTTGTGCCTTTAATACAATAAAAAAGGCATAATTAAGCCCTGCACTTGCGCCTTGTTGTTTTCAGGATGGCACAAGTTTGATATGCGCCGTCGTTTTAAACTTAATTTGACAATGAAGGTATATATAACACGTACCTTTAATAGAAAAAACATACACAAAGGAAATGTGCATTTCTTAACTACACTATTGTCCATCCTATCTTTCCTACTATTTTTTTTTTTAATGGTACCCTATAGAGATACGGAACTCATTTTTAGATTTTTTTTTTTTTCCTTTTAATTTTCCTTCTTCCTCTCACCTTCCTGGAATTGATTCCATTCAGTGGGCAACGTAAACATTCCCACGACAAAACCCTGGACCTAGATCTCTGCATTCAATCTCTCGCACTCTCTCTCCTTCTGGAACCTAGTGTCTCCTTCGCAAAGGCAAAACGTTGACTGCCATCTACTTTGGTTTTGAAATTTAAGGGAGATTGCGTTTCATTGTATTACCCTTTTGTTTTGGTAATCTATTTTGACTCTTTCTTCTTCTTCTTTTTTTTTTTTTTTTTCTTCGTTTGATTTGGATCATTGATACTTTTAACCTTACGAATTAGGAAAAGCTTATGATTAGCTTGAATTTATGCTTGATATGCTCAAATTACTTTGCTTTTAGTCCAATTTATCTAAATTATGATCTGATCACCACGCCATTAATTTCGAGCTCGAAGTTTAGCAAGATCACGTTGAGCATAATACTGAACAATGTGTTTGAGTAGAGAATATGATATGCATCTTGGATCGCATGTCAGTGTTCTTGTAGGTTGATTTAACTCTCAATAACTATCCTGATACTACTATATTGTATATAAGAAAGGAATCAAACCTCCGAGTTTGGTTAAAAGAGAAGATTACTTTAGGTGCTTTACTTAGATCTCGGGAAAGGAATAGAAACTATTCCACCCGAATGAAATCAACTAAAAATGTGTATGTTTCTAGAAAATTACTTGTCGTTTGCTATCATCTATTCATTAAAGTTGTTAATATCGTAGTTGTAAAATTAGTAGTATGTGGACATGGCGAGGTGACATGAGCAGCTAGTGGTTGGCTACAGTACTTATCTAACACAGAGAACGGGAATGGAGATGAGGAACATGATTTATGTTCTATAAAAGTGAAAATTATTTTCGTCATTTCCCATTCCATATCATATCTTGTGGTAGTTTACCATTACCACTGGCCCTTATTGTCACCTCTCATAACTATTTTATCACTGAAAACTACCAAGTACTAATAACCAGAACTACCCTTAACTGATGTATTAATATATAACAATAGTAAAATTAAATTAATCTGACATTGCCCCAGAAATAGTAAGAATAGGTCATAGTGAAAATTATGAAAAATTTACAAGACATTATCCACCTGAGAAAACTTTCTTCCTTACTTTTTAATATGGCATTCATAATTGTCACATAGCATGGTGAAATCAAAAGTGGTCATGCTAACTAGTAGCAGGTAGTGATGGTATTCAAGGGGGAAGGCACATGTTGTGGCCAACCTGTTGTGATGGTTAGTGTCTGTTTAACTAATATATGTCTTTGGAATATCACATGCTTGCAAGACGTGATCCATTAACTCCCATAAAATGTTTTGTGAAACTAGCTAATTGGAGTTTTGTGGGATATTTATAGAATGAAATGGCTTTGGAAACATCGAGCCTAGGATGGACTGACTTGTTTAATTTGTATTCTGGAAGTAGCATTTCGTAGTGTGATGGTAGATAATTAGAACAATGAAGGTGATTACTTGTGTTGGTACAACTTAAGTTGAGCTTATGGTGAACGGCATTGTGGGAATCATGATATAGATTGTGTCTAATATCTGTTGCTGTCAACATGAATAATTATTTCAGTTAAGCAATATTTCCTCCAAAAATCATGTCTTTTCTACTCTTATCTGGGTATTACATGCACTTGTCATGTTGTTTTCAGGTTTTGTCTCCATATGTCATTTCTTGGGTCATGTAATCTCCATTTGTATCTGTCTTACATCTGGGAGATAGATTGAAATGATGGTTAATCTTGTGTGCTTTCTGATATTGTGTTGTTAATGTTTTTTCAGGTCAAACTTTGTTCAAATAGCCTAGGACAAGTGGCGATCATGTCTAGGACTCAATTTACCAGGTATCCATGCATTTATTCTTGCTAGCTGTCAAGAATCCAGAACTGTCAGAATGTGAAAATTTTCCTCTGGCTACTTGTTTTATTCATCTCATGACTTATCCTGACCAATTTGTCACATAATTATTTAGCATTCTCTTGGTATAATATGACCTTTATTCTCTTCAAATCACAATTGACTTGATTTTTATTGTTGTTTCTGTTTTAAGAGAGTGAGAACTGTTTCCAAACTGTTGGAGTTAAGTAGATAGGAAATTTTTGTCTAAAAATAAAAATTGGATATGAAATATAATTGCATAAGTTAGTATATGGATAGTACTGGACAGTCAATTTTCTTCTTATCTTTCTCTCTTATTTTGTTACCAATTGTGGTGCAGTAACCGGTAATATTTGTATGAGATTTACGGTAATATTTGTATGAGATTTATTAATGCAATATGATTTATGATCATCTACAACTGTGAACGCATTACGCATTGCCTTTTCTTTTCCCATGTTTGCTGGAGCTGCTCTTTTCAAGCAACATGGGCTGTGATTGTTCTGTTAATAGAATTATATGTAACAAAGAGCTTATTTTTTTATCAGCTTGGTGCATTAAGTAACTTTTTGATGACTTTTCATTTATGAATATTAGAAATACAGGTAACCTAGCTGTACTTGACTGGTTATGCACTTTGACTTCACATGTAAGTACTTAAGCTTTTTTATTCAGAATATTAATCGGTTGTTTATGTGATTGATGTGTATATATTTTCTAGATATCTTTGATTCTACATTTATTGGACACATTATAGCATTTCTTTAAGGCTCTAAGTTTGTAGGGAGGATTTTCTTCATGCCAATAAGATTGATCTGTAATATACTTTTCAAGTGACTGTGAAAATTAAAGGGGAAATATTTTCTTTTGTATTGTTTCACTCGGATGAGGTATAGAAGCAGCTGAAAGTGATTGGCATCAATAAATAATAGGAAATTAGCATGATTCTCAATGAAGAATTAGGTTTGATTTTATAGGCCTAAGGAAGCTTAAAGAAAGGTAGGAAATTGATTCCAATTTAGTCATCTCAGGATTAAACATTGAAATTTAATGGTATTGCCCTTTCAGATAGGCAGATTTGCCCTTAAGCTGCTCTGGCGCCTAGTCCATTTCATTGTCAGCATATGCTTTGCTGTGATTGGAGTTGTTGATGTGGTTGATAGTCATCTAATCTCAAGCGGGTTGTTGAAAAGATATAATGTTAAAAGTTTGAGAAAGCCCAGATACCTTGCTATTGTTATGGACAGTGAAGAAGCCCAACAGATCTCAAAAGTCATTCAACTTTTGCAATGGCTGGCTGATATTGGTGTGAAAAATGTATGCCTTTATGATGAAGAAGGTGAATATGCATCTTCTGTTATGGTTATTGTATTTGCAGAAGTTTTTGTATCTAGAAGTTTGCAGGAGTTATCTGCCTTCATTATTCATATATGTATAGTCTTTTAATTTTAAGGAACTCTGAGGAAGTCAAAGGACATCATTGTGGAAAAGTTGAGTTGTGTCAGATTATTTGAGGTATTGTATGTCACACCTTATTACAAAAATCATCTAGCTTAAGTTATGTTATCCTAATTTTGAAGCCTTTGAAGAGATTGGTTGCAATGTATCTTAATGGATACTTTATCTGGAGTTAACTAATAGAATTGTCATATGATTTCTAATATCTTAAGCCAACTGGTTTGTTGGATTTTTCAGCATCAATGCAGCTATGACCATATGTGAATTGGCCAAAACTGCTTTTTCTCACAGACCCATACACTCTCTCTTTAATCTACAATAGCAGTGAGCAATGTCCCCATCAACAAGTTCATTAGACTTGTATACGTCAATTGGCTTGACTACAAACAATCTAATACTATATTTGAGAAACATCTGATCTTAGCAAGGGACTTAAGCATGCATAATTTAGATGTTATCTGAAGGTCATATATTTTTACTGACTAACTTTCCTTACTGTGCAGGAAGCTTATGATGCTGATGAGAGCACCATGAGTCTTGAGTTTGCTTCACAATATGATGGAAAAGATGCAGTAGCACGGGCGGCCAACTTACTTTTGATGAAGCAGATGAAAATGAGAAATATGGGTGAGCATGACGATGATAAAATTTTTACAGAAGCCCAGATGTCTGAGGCATTGAGGGACGTTGGTGCGTGTCACTTTCTTACTTCTGTTGTATTCTCCAAGAAACTATTCAACCATAGCTCATGTCTGGCTAATTCTTGTTAGATATCCATGTAGGTTGCAGAGGGCCAGAACCAGAGCTCCTATTGGTTTATGGTCCTGTGAGATGTCATCTTGGGTTCCCTGCATGGAGACTACGATACACTGAGATTGTGTGAGTTCTCTCTCTCTTCTCAAAGACAGACAATAGAAAATAGATTGCAGGAGTCCATAACTTCTTTTATGTACATGCACCTGTATGGTTATCCTCCCATCATTCTCCATTGTTGAAGGTGCTTCGCTGGGCTCATTTCTTTAAAAATCACAAACTAATGGAAGCACTTATTGTCGGGACTCCTTAAAGATAATGTAGTTGTAGTTTTGGATAATTTTTGTTGGTTCTCTGTGGATGCATGTGTAACACAATAGCGGTTCTGTTTATTTTTATATTCTTGTAGGTTCAGTATCATGGTAGTTTTATTCCTGCAAATGGAGTTTGCGCTGTGCAATCCAATAACCTTATTTTTTTCTCCTTCTCCCCTTCTCTCTTTGCTTTTATGATGAATTTGTTGGAAGTTGATTGCAATTATGCTGTTCTACAGATAATGTTTTTTCCAGATCTTTCATCCATTGACCTCCTATATTAATACAACCAGTTTCCTGCTCTTTAACTGGATTTGTGATGGCTTTTAATGCGAAGTGAAATGATTCAATTTCTCATTATTATACATGTGCGTCGCTAGCGGCTCCTGAAACTGGCTTATACCTTATACAACAGTAACATTTGCTGTCTAAAAGCATTGATTCTATATGAGCAACACCTGATCAACTCGGTGATTTAAGCTTAAAACTTATTCTTGTCACCAGTCATGTTGTCTAGTGAGAGTTCACTTGCTCTAATTCACAAACGTAAAATTATACTACCTATAACAGTAAAAGTAATGCTGTCTACAAGCATTGAACTTTGAATCTACATCAGCAACACCTGATTGGTTTGACCGTGAGAGTTCATGTGCTCTGAGTCACAAATGTAAGATTCAGCCCCTATCCTCTCCAAAGCTCTTATTGTTGATGAGATATGAGGTGTTTCGAACATAAAATATGCTAATCTATATTTGGCACACGATCATATTTGTACATCCTAGATCATGAGATGTGCAGGGGTTGCTCTTCTCAACTTTTTAATTCTTCTTGTGGCTAGATGTCCACTGCTATGCAGCTTCTGTCTGCCTCTAAGCCTTTACTGAGCTAAACAAATGCTGAGTATTCCTTCTTTACAACATTCCAATTAAATATATTATTAAATCTTATTATCCTTAAGATTTCAAGGACCAATCATTTACAAGCTTTTTCCTGATAGCAGGTCATGAATGCAGGATGTTAGTGCTTCCATTGTCTAGGTCCTCTCCCATGTCTCTCTTGTTTTCTCCTTCCTGCCTCCTCTTGTCCAATTTGCCATTTTCAAGTGGACACTATTATTGCAATATTATGTTTAGACAAATAAAAAATGTAGAACCTATGCAATAACTGTGTTGTAAGAGAAAGATTAAGGAAAATAAATTTGAAGAAGCAGACTTGACATGTATCATGACCAAAAGCCAATCTTTTGTTTCTTATTTCATTGTGCATTGAAAACCACTTTTATTACTTTTTTATTTTATTTTATTTTATTTTATTTTATTTATTTATTTATTATTATTAGTATTTTGTGGGGTGCCTTGTCATTTGATTTGTATGTGAAATAGAATCCATATGTCTGGCACACTGCTGTTCAGAGGTTGATATTCAAGCAATGCAATTGATCTCCTTAATTCTCATATTTGGTTTGTTCTTGTTTTGCCAATTCATTTGATGTATTCAGCATGATGCATCATTTACTGTGGAACACTGTATCAAGCACCATGCCTTGGTTTTTAGACTTCTGTACTGGTGATCTTGAACATAATTGGTAATTGTTCTTATGTTGCAGTCATATGGGACCATTGAATTCCATGAGATACGGATCATTAGTAAAGGCTGTATATGAATATTCGTTGGTTTGCCAAAATTATGGTAAGAGAATCTTACCTCTTTTTGCCGAATATGTGTCCCTTTTCCTATCTCATCCAAAAGTGCTGGGTTCCCATAGCTGCTCCATCTATTCTTGTTATGCAACATTATTTATTTTCAGTAAGAAATTTCGACCAAACTGCTGTGTTTGTCTGTCGATCTTTTTTGGCCGAGGACAAACAGAGACACTGTAGTTACAGATTGTATTACCTGTTAATATGCCATGTTGTTGGATGACACTAATCCTTTACTTCTTGCAGGTAAATGATACGCAATGCATTGGATGGATAAAGAGTAATTCGTTGGACAATTCCATGCAGTGGAAGAGGGAAACTTTGATATTAACTTGACGAAATTCTTTTATACTCTACATTTGTGCAAACCAAGCTTTATGGTGCATATAGTTATGCTTATGATGGATATTGCTTAATGTATGTATAGCCAACTTGGCAAACGAAGGCACTTGTATGGCTTGACTATTGTTTCCACTTTCATGTTATTAGCATGTCTGTGATAATTTTTTTTTTTAATTATAAATTAAATCCTTGGCTTTCTAGAACCTTGTTGACCTAGTCAAACACAAACTTCTTACCGCTTAGCCTGAAAATGTCAAATAGCTCGTAATGCATCCAAATGGTTCTGCATAATTGCTATTTTGGTACTTTGGAAAAGGTTTTTAAGCTGTTTCCAGGGATTTGGTTCATGGAAGATATGGACTCAACCAGACCTGTTTATTTGAATAGGAAGAATCTCTTCCAAACAAATCGCGTCCTTACATGGCAGTTTCTTTTTCTTTCGAGGCGTTATTACATTTTTTGATACACGTGATTACAATGACAGGGAACAGTGTTTAAGAGGTAGAGAGACACGAAGGTGGTGGTGATTCTTGTAATGTCTTTAATTTACTCTTAAAGGTGATGATTCTTGTAATGTGTCTTTAATTTACTTTTAACGGAATATGGTATTTCTAAGCTATAAAAATTTATGGAAATTTTTTTAAGAAAAATATATACTGTAATCACCTTTACTATCGGTTTGTAGTCAATATGCTACCCAATCAGACTTTACCATTATGTTTTACTTCATCTGTATCACTTGAAGACATTTTTGGTTAATGTTGAATTCAAGAATGTCAGAACCTAAGGTGTGTGGAGTCTAGCGCATGCTCTCGGAACAAACTAAAACTCCATGATAAAATAATCAATGATTCATTCAACGCCTCACATAGAAATCTTTATTACTCTAGGAACTTTCAAAAAAAAAAGAAAAAAAATTTAAAATTCAAGCTAAATCGGTAAATTTAAACTGCAATAACCTATATTTATCACTTGTTTTGGTCTGTCAGTGCAGGACCTTTCCTAAGTCTACAATTACGATTATAAAAAATTCTTCGCACTGGGTGCCAAATCGTACATTAACAGATGCAACAAAATAAGTGATTACACACTTATTCTGATATTACCAACTAAACAACATATTCTGAAATTATTTGCGACTAATCTCAAACTTTAAGAAGTAACTCATAACTTTGCAACCTGTCGCTTTAATTAGACAACATCAATGACATCAAACATTATTCTTTAGTCACTTCATCCGATGGTCACCATCAGATTGGTCCATTAGGAGACTAGTCTATTTACATGAGTTCACCATAGGACTACACAACCCTCATAGTGACATTATCCCTAGCTTCTCTCTACAATCTCTTAGGCTATTTTCACAACATTACTATGATCAATAACTTATTGAAAACATCAATTTTGGCTATTCATCAAATTGAACCAAATCAGACTATATCAAATCGGACTAGACTATAAACTATTTCAATTCTATTCTTCACTTAGTTTAGAGAGGATCCTAACAGTTTATAGTTTGATTAAGGATTGAATGGAATCAAACTGCATCTTATTAAAAATGAAAAAAAAAAGCCATACTTTTTTTTAAATAATTTTAAACCTAGTAAATATTTTTAATCTAACTTAATTTACCTTTTATATTTTATTATTTCTCATCGTATTCTCAATCTCTAGGTTCCACTCATTTCGTTTCACCATTGTTTCTCATCTATCAAGTAAACATGCATGCCTTCACTATTGCTCAAGATACAATATCATAGTGATGTAATTTAAGTGGCTTTAATTCTTATATAACATTCTTCAACTTGAACACCAATATTCGATTGAAAACTCCAATGATGATGATAATAATAATTATTATTATAAGATACAATGAAACTGGTTCAAATTGAAGTGAACTAAATTGTATTTGAAGTCTCTCATTGTGAGATCTTGAACTGTTGAAAATGGTTTGGTTCATTAAGGGTTTGAATAAAGCCATTTAAAATGCAATTTGTTGTTGATGAATTTTGGGGGTTGGAAATATCTTGTAAAGATAAGAAAAATGCTTGATACTAGGTTAATCTGTGCTGACAACTCTAATGCATAAGTCAATAAGTAGGAATTAGAAAGGTAAAGTAAAGAGGTTAAGAGTTATCAGATATCTCTTATAGAGTTTCTTTCTCATATTTATAAGAGATTGTCATGTCTGAAGAAGCAGTTATTGAAATAATTGTTGAGACATGTGGAAGCTTCTTGATTAAACACATTTCCTAAAATGTAAAGAAAGTAGGAAGTTATGTAATATAACTGTGTTTGTGATAACTATTCATACCATGAACTTGAATTCAAATCAACAACGAATTTGTATAACTCGATTTAATGTCGAGAATGTCGATTACTTGGCGAGGTGCCAAGAATATAGATTACATGGCCTATCGGCAGCTAAATGGATGAGTAAGATAGGTGATGCAAATTGACTATCAACTTTTGTCACTCAACTCTTGTGTTCAAGAATTCAATAAAGGGAGTAATACATAATACTCTAAAGGCTGAGTAGGGAGCAATTCTTTATATGCTAAGTGAGATAGAAAGATGATTCACATCCTAATTGAAAAGTTGTAGCTTTCAAATTCCCACCTGTTTAAGAAACCAAAAAATAGGAAGTATGACACCTATCATTTCTGTTATCATTACACTGTAGGCTTAATAACTGTTGGGGAGTTGTCAACCGTTGGATTTTTGTCTTAAAACATATGTCAACAATCTATGCTATAATTAAATCAACGCATCATTACCATCATAAACAAATTTGCAGTTATGAGAATAAGTTGTCCATATTTAAAGGACTATTTAAATCAGAATTCATTTATGTTCAAATTCAGAAACAAAAGTTTTTGCTTTCTTATCTTCACTCCATTATTCTTCAACTTTTGTGATACCATTTGTCATAACCATTCAGGTATGGTTTGCAATGTCGTTTGTCAACCTGTCCTCTCCGATTCCGAAGCAACGAAAAACTAAGGCCACTTCTCCTCCCCAAATAAGGAGTAAACCAGTATGCTCTTCTAGTAGCTTGGCCAATAGTTATTGAGGAAAGGTGGAATAAACTCACTTGGATAAACATTCCTGCTATGGATAATTATCTCGAAGACAAAGAAGGGAGATCCTTGGTGAGATATATGTATAACAACATAACTTACTTTCATGACTCTCTAGATGGAACTGTCAATTCTATTGACAGAGTTCTTATCATGAAATACAACTAGTTTTGGTAAGATCTTCCTAGAACGTAGAATCTAAGGAGGCCAAGAGAGGAAGAGAAGGTATGTTTCCTAAGGGAGTGTGAATTTTATATATATTTCCTATATTTCGGCATTTATGATGGGCTTCTTCAACTACTTTAGAGTCTCACCGAGTATGTTCTCACCAAACACATATTGACTCCTAGTGGCTTTTGCAATAGTTTGTGAAGAAGTCAAAGTCAAGGTCATACCTCAACTGTTTCGATATTTCTTCATGATTAGGAGGCAGCTTGACAGGTGGTACTTTGCTGCTGAAAGGCATAAGCGGAAGTTCATGAATGGGTTAGAGTCTAAGATCCACAAGCGACATAACAAATTCGTGTTAATAGTATCTGATGAGGAGCTAGACTTGTAGACTCAATAGACTGAGCCAATCCGTGCAAAGGATATAGAACTGATGCAAAATGATGCAGCAGCGACGAAGAAAATTCAAGAAAGGAGGAAGAACAAAATGTTTTTTTAGGATGCTGAGAGAATTATATAGCGTTATGAAAGTAGAGAACCAATATTTGCTGAAAAAGAAGGTACGCTAATGAGTTACTGCTGTACTAAGTATAGCTACAAGGGGGAAGTGATTTTTGTAACTTGGAGGGAGAATTGTTGTCTTTAAACCTTGCTCGATACGGAGAATGTCAGTTTATTCTCTTCCCTTGTGATAATATTAACTTCTTTGCTCATGTTGTAGTTATGGGTACTGGCAGGATAAATCCTACCAAGTTACTAGCCTAAGCTAAGGAAAAAAAATCAAAAGCGAATAAGAGGGCAACCATAGCAACCATTACCACTTAGCCTATTGTCATGAAGAAAACGACAAAAAAGGACACATCTAAGTAGGCGGCAGCATAGAAGAAAACCTTGTAACCATTTAACAGGTTAAAGGAGGGGGAGAGAATAGTGCCAACTGAGGTCTCTCATTCTGTGGAGCCTCTGGCCGAAAATATTTAACCTTCTATTAAGCCAAGAAAGGTAAGTAAAGAGACCTAACCTCATTGTGAAGCTGAGGATGCCATTGCGGTCAAAGGGTCATCTTGGTGTTAAAGGCAGTGCCTAATGCTAATAAGAGGCTAGGAAAGGAAGTCAACGCCTAATGACCTGCTAAAAGGTCTAAGGGTTTAAACAAGAGGATGAAGGAGGCAGTACAGTCCAAAGCTTTTGACATCAGTATGCTAAATTCATCCCCAATAAGGAGGTCGGTGAGTATTACATCCTGTGTTAGAGCAAAAACGTTTTCGGTACTAACTTGGCCCTAAGTGATAAGACCAAATCTTTAGCCTTGATGAAAGGAATTATTCATCCAAAAGATAGAGAGATTGCCAAGAAGGATGTCGACAGGGTCGGTGGTTGCAATAAGGCTCATATCACAGCCAAGTTATACGATGTGAGTATATGTATCCATCTTTTTAATTATTGAATCTACTTAATTGTTGATATTCAATTTCCTTTTCAAATGAATAGCCACATTTTGATGGCTTTAGATGAGGCTGATAATGAAACTTAAAAAGGTAAGATCCATAGTAATCTTCATGTATTCTATCAAATCATTTTAAGTACTCATCATATTAAATGAAATTGTTGCAGAAAATTGAGGATGCATATAATGCATCTAAAGCCCAGATAATTGTAGTTAATAATATAAGGATAAGGGTTGAGATGGAAGCGAGAAAGCTCTAAGAGAACCTTACTACCGAAAAGTTGGCACATACCCTTACTATCGATAAAGTTTAGAGCTTGAAGGTAAAAAAGGAAGAGCAGTACAAGGAGTGTAAAAGCTTAAAGAAGGAGCTATAGAAGAAGAAGGAAGAGTACTGGAGGTAAGCTGTACTCTTTGCACGA
Organism: Lumnitzera racemosa; assembly: GCA_024138005.1. Classification (NCBI taxonomy): domain Eukaryota; kingdom Viridiplantae; phylum Streptophyta; class Magnoliopsida; order Myrtales; family Combretaceae; genus Lumnitzera; species Lumnitzera racemosa. The sequence continues at coordinate 58,578,008 of JAMXBC010000012.1, forward strand.
TAAACAACGAGGAAGATAGGCTCAAAATACAAATCAAAGAGTTAGAGACTAACAACACAAACTTGCAAAGCCGTGTTGCTGAATTGGAAGAGACTGTGAGGAGAGGACCATTAATAGAAGAGGCTCTTGATATAGTCACTTCTAGTTGGTAATATAAGAGATTTCTATGGAAAAAGTTGCTAGAGGGGGTCCAAGTGGTGAGAGAAGAGATCTTGAAGCTTCACCCTAATTATGATCTCTCTTACCATGACTTCAACGACTTCGATGACAAAGTCAATAGTGTTAATGAAGATGATGACGATGAGGCAGGTGCCGAGATTGTTAGTAAGGGTGATAATGAAGCTCATGTTGAGGATCTAGGGGAAGACGAAGAACATCTATCAAAATTAATCCCCTATTAGCAAAAAGAGAAATCTGCCAACTTTGAGACCCTAGGTGCCGAGAAAGAAGATTACTTAGAGAAAGCACCAGCCTTTGATCCAATAAATTACTTCTATTGACTCTGAGGATAGGTCTTAGGATTTTCTTTGTATTCTTTGTTCATCACTTTCTCTACTAGGCCGAGTGTTTGTAATCAATACCTTATTGAATGAAAAGCATGTTTCATATTAATTGCTTCAAGTACGTTTTATTTTACACATCGTGCTTTTTTTGCATGTATGATGTATGTGCTTTATTTCACATGTTCTTATTCGTCAGCATGTTTTACATTGTATGCTAAGTATTTCTCAATATGTTTTATTTCACACACATAATTGTTTCTTGGCATATTTTATTTCACATGCCTAATTATTTCTTGGCATGTTTTCTTTCACATACCAAATTGTTTCTCAATATGTTTTATTTCACACGCTCAATTATTTCTTGGTACGTTTTATTTCACATGCCTAATTCGTGCTTCTTTATAGACTTTGTCCATTAGCCATTTGAGGCATGGACTAGCCACATTACTCAGTTGCAAGATTAATTTATGCAGTTCGTTAACCGTGATAGGCTAGAACTTAGGTCAGTTTATTTTCCATATTGTCTACAACTCGTTAACTTAGCAATCATAACAATAAAAAGAAACATAATGAGACTTCAAACATAATTCTAATAAAAAGTACTATAGTCTTACAAGCAAGTTGGTTTTTGCCAAATAAGTGGTGATGAAAATCATCTAACAAATCAATTGAAATATAATTTCAAATTCTCAATGTTCTATGCTCTAGGGATGACTGATCCGTCTAACCTTTCTAGTCGATAGCCCCCCTCGCTAATGACTTCCTAGATTCTGGCAGGATCCTCCCAAATTGCACAAAGCTTCTCTTGACTCACTCGTGCACCAGTAGCTTCTATCTTTCGACAAAGCAAATCTTTAGGTTAAAAAACCTTGTGCTTTACTTTCTAATTGTAATACCTTGCCACTTTATGTTGGTGTGCTACAACCTTAGCTCTTGCAGTATCTCTAATTTCATCAATGGTGTCTAAATTCATTGTTAGTCCAACTTGATTAATCATAATGTCGAAATTCTATGTTCATAGATTAGGTAAATCTAACTCAATCGGTAACACGACTTCTATGCCATATAATAACCTAAAAGGCGTATCCCTAATCGCAATTCTATGGGTGGTTCAGTACCCCCATAAAACATTCGACAGTTTGTTAACCTATTTCCCTCTAACTTGATCTAATTTCTTTCTTAGGCCGTATAAAATGATCTTGTTTATGGCTTTAACTTATTCATTTTTCTAAAGGTGTGCGATAGATGTATAGTTGATGTAAATGCTGTACTTCTCGCAAAATGCCCAAAACTTATTATTATCAAACTATAGGCCATTATCCGTGGTTATCATGTAAGGAACTTCGAGTCTTGATATGATAACATTGAAAATAAACGCTTCCACTTTTGGCTTAGTCATTTTAGCCACTGCCTCGGTCTCTGCCCATTTGGTAAAGTAATCCACGACAATAATCATGAATTGTCATTAGGTGGTAGACTTTGGAAAGGGTCCGAGAATATCTAGCCCCTATTAATTGAAGGGCCAAGGGTTGGTTAGGCTACATAACTTAGTTGTAGGTGCATGACTTGGTAACTCGTGCTTCTAACACTGGGGATAGTACTGAACAACTTCTTTTGCATCTTCTCTCATGGTTGGCCAATAATAGCCAAGTCATAGTGCTTGAACATACAATGTCTACACTTTTACGTAGTTATTGTAGACGCCACCATGTAGCTTGGATAACACCCTTTAGGCATCTCTTGGAGGACGGCATCGTAGATAGGGGCATGATATGCCATGTTTATACACCTAACCATTAATCAACATGTAGTTTGCGGCTTGATAAGCCAATCTTTGTGCTCCTTTCCTATTGTTAAGGAGAATACACTCTCTCAAATATTCTACTAGGGGATCCATTCAAGATTCTTCTCTCAGGCAAAGAGCTAACTCATAGCTCTGTGAAAGAGAGGATAAACTTTTTTGAGGAAGAAATTTGATAAAAATTTTGTAGTTCAAATCAAGGAATGCCATATTGGCTAATTTTAATAACTTATCGGCCGCAATGTTCTTCTTTCTTGGAATCTAAATGGAAAAAGATTGAAATTCTTCTGCGAGTACTTGTACCACCAATAGGTACTTCCTCATCTCTTCTTCCTTTGCTGCATAACTTCCCGTGACTTGATTCACCACCAATTGTGAATAAAAAAACACTTGAGTTTTTTAGTGCTGATTTCTTTTGCCATTTTCAATCCAGTAATCAAAGCTTCATACTCTGCTTCATTGTTGCTGGCCAGGAATCCGAATTTTAAAGCGTAATGAACTTTGACATTAAGGGGGCTTTGAAGAACTAGACCTACACCACTTCTTTCTCGCATCAAAGAACCATCTACTTAAAGGAACTAGATAGGTTTCTCGGCAAACTCCATAATATCCTCCTCATTAGTGAATTCGACTACAAAGTTCGCCAGCACTTGAGCCTTCAATGCCATTTTAGGTTTGTACTGTATACCATTGGCACTAAGCTTTAGGGCATATTAAATAATCTTCCTAAAGGAGTTAAGCCTTTGCAATGTTTGTTGTAATGGATGATCAATGAGTACAACGATTTGGTGAACCTCAAAATATGGCTTTGACTTCCTTACTAAGAGAACTACTGTTAAAATAATTTTTTCAATCTTCATATAGCTGACCGATAAATATCAATATAAATTCTCTCCTAAAATAGGTAATGAGAGCGTTGGTGGTGATGCAAGAAATTCTTTAAGATCATTGAAAGCTCTCTCATAATTGTCAGACCATTTGAATTCTTTAAGATTTTGAAGAATTCCGTGTACCTATCCGTACTTTTTGACACAAATTTGTTGAAGGTAGCTATTCACCCAGTGAGTTTTTGCATTTTGTTGATCATGTGAGGGTATTTTATGTTCCTTATCACCTCAATTTTTCTCGGGTTGACCTTAATGCCACATCGAGTAACCATGTAACCTAAATATTTTCCAAATGTTGTGCCAAAGACGCATTTTTATAGGTTGAGTTTTATTCTATATCTCCTAGCAATGTCTCTTCAAGGTTAGTAAGATGTCGATCCTCCTTCATACTCTTGACAATCATGCCGTTGACATATACTTCGATGTTTCTATAAATCTAGGGTTTGAACATTTTAGTAACAAGTCTTTGGTATGTTATACCTATGTTTTTCAACCCAAAAGGCATCACTGTCAAGCATGGAATTTGTAGTTAATTATTTATTATTACCACTAAAGCTTTCTCTTTTATGTTTCCTACATTCTTCTCTTCTTTCCCAACTTATGTGGATTGTGCTCTCTAATGGATTGAAAGAATTTTTTTTTTCCTTAATAATTTGGCCATTGGAGGGAAATGAATATTTTATATTTTTAGAAGAAAATGAATAGTTTGTTTTTTTAGAAGATAAAAGTATTTTCATTTTATAATAGTTTATGTTTTAGGGGGCAAAAGGAATAGATTTTTTTAATATTTATATATATATATATATAATGACATATCATAAATGCCATGTAGTATTTCTAGTTGCCATTTGATTGGAAAATCATCAAAGTGGTATGGTTGCACTTTTTTGAAAAGTTTGATCCCTTTAGTAGCCAAAATAAAAGTTCAATGGTTAATATGGTATTTTTTAAAAGTATAGTGGTATATAATCAATTTTATGCCTGCACTCCCCTTCCCTCACCTAAAAAAAAAAAAGGAATAGTTAAATACTGTTAACAATTAAGATTAGGAAGCAAAAAGGTAAATAAAATAGTTCTAACATAAGAGTGGCAAAAAAAATAAACCTGTACTAATTACAATAATTGTCTAATTGTCCTAATAATTAAATGTTCTAATATTGGCAAGGCGTAATGAATTACAACTTATATACAAAACACAAATAAAATAAAATGAAAAAACTAACTCGAATCTGTCATATAATGGACCATCAGGCTAGTCTAGACTTAAATCGACAAGTCGCCATGATTTGTCTCTCAACTCATTTTTTGTTCATCTTTTGGAAAACACCATTAAGCTAGTGTAGTTTAGCACAGTAATACTGGTGCTTGTATTTCACCATTGACTTATTATAAGTATTCATTTTTTACTAGGTCAATCTCGATTCCCATCATATACTTATTTATATATTTATAGGTATATTACTATATACATGTTATTATTATTACTTACTCTCTTTTACTTTTTACATTCTTATTGTCACTTACTAATGATTTATTTACTTATATATTTACACATATTAGTATTGCTATTAATTACTTAGGTGCTCATTTGATTACATAAGTTCATATATATATATATATATTTACTACTACTGCTACTATTATTATTTGTATACTTATTCATTACTTACCCTTTTCTCTCTCTCTCTCTCTCTCCTCTCTCTCTCTCTCTATATATATATATATATATATAATTCTTACTTTTATTTACATGTGTTTTAAATAACTATTCTATCACTACTTGTTAATAAACAACTACTCAAAACTAACTTATTATTTCAATTGATTTATTGTTTATTAACTAACTCATAACTTGTTGCTTATAATGATAATAATAATAATAATAATAATAATAATAATAATAATAATAATAATAATAATAATAATAATAATAATAATAATAATAATAATAATAATAATAATAATAATAATAATTCATTATTTATAAAAATTTTATTGTTTATTAACTGATGATTTACACACACACACATATGTCATTATTTATGGCTAACATATGGTTTATGCTTTATAACTTATTATTACTAACTTGGTATAGTAATTCTATATTAATATAGCTAACTAACTTATGTACCCATTGCTAATCCATGATTTCAATTTAGGGAAAATTGCAAAGACTTCCCTCTCCCTTCCTTCATCTTTATCTTATGTACACTTAACCCCCATTTGCTTTAAAACATGTGAAAACCCATATTCTCTTAAAAATGTGCAAAAGTAATAGGCTTATTACTATGGAAAGCTTAGTCCACCTTCTAATCTTCTAAACTACAATGTAAATGTATTACTAACCCTAGCAGACTCCAACAAAACACAATTCTGCGGACTACTCTTAGCTTCAATTTGAAAGGTATGATACTCTTTCTCTCTCTCAGTTACCTTTTCTCCTTTTTGAATGTATTAGGGTGTCTTTTTCTTCTTGATTCAAAGATCAAATGTTCAAGAAACTTGCAAATTTGAATTTAGCTTAATTATATCTATTGTTTGATATTAATTTTGTTTGTTATTTTGTGTAAGATGTTAATACAAGAAGGAAATTAGAAAGTGAAAGGAAATGGTGCTATTGTAGAAAAGAAGAAAGAAATGAGTTTGATTCTAGTTTCGAATACCTGTGACTCCAAGAGAACAATATTCTCCAAATCAGGGAAGCATGATCCCTTTTTCTATTCGTTATTTTCTTTTTATACTCTCTTACACTATTGTAACCGATTTTATTACAAGTACCTATAATTTGTTACTACTATTATATTGTGTAACCGTACTCTATACTATGCGACTCCTGTAACATGAAATACATACATGCAATGATGCCTATACATCTATGTAAAATTCATGTAAAATAATCTTTGAGGTATTGTGGCTGCTGTCTTACTCTTGGTACTCAATCTGTTCTTGTGTGATTCATATCATTTCTCCCCCTTCATAAGACAATGACCTTGTCCTCAATATCAAAAGTTGGATAGTCCTAAAGAAAATTGTGATAATCTACCCATGCAGCCTTTGATGGTTCTAGTAATTCCTACAATACAAGTAATTATGTTACTGTTTATCCTTGTCTTTAAATGTCCCATGAATCTAGAATTGCTAGAGGTCTCATTATAAAATGATTAGTAATGGCCTATAGCAGAAGAGGTTTATATACATCTACTGGTCCTTATGCTTTATTCAATAATGAAATATAAAAGATCAAATGTATACAAGCTTGATCTAGTAAATCAAGCTTATAAGCTACTATACCCACTCTTACCTTAACCATGAGTAGTCCAAAATACCTTCTAGCTAGATTATAAAACAATTTGTTGGCTAGTGATATCTCATAATAAGGTTGAAATTTGACATAAACATAATCTCTAATTTGTAATTCCTTATCAATCTTCTTTTGATTAGCAAATGTTTTCATTCTTTGTTGTGCTTGCTACAAATTTTTCTTTGATACTTTTAAAATTTCGTCTTTGTCCATAAGCTCCTACTTTGCAACTTCATTAACACGCATTCCCTTAATATACTTAGGGATTTTAGGTATCTCTCTACCATATAATGCCTAGAATGGTATCATAATAGCACTAGTATGATAACTAGTGTTAAAGCAACATTTAGCTCAAGGAAAAAACTTTGGCCATTCTCTAGGCTCATCCATAACAAATGCTCTTAATTTAGTGACTCTTACAGCTATATAACTTCTTAGCAATAGTCTTAAACAACAATACACTATGAGTCTATCCACAACAACCATAATAATAGAATATCCTTTAGATATAGGTAGTTGAAATCTATAGAAAGGTTTTCAAAAAATTGTTGTGGAATAGGAAGAGGCTGAAGTAAACCTACTGGACTTGTTGTCAAATATTTTACTTGTTCACATACATGGTAATGCTTCACAAATGTCTCTACATACCCGGTCATTCGTTTCCAATAAAATGTGATACTCAACCTCTTAAAAGTTCTCAATACCCCCATCTGTCCTCTTATTGGTGATGTACGAAATTATGAAATTAAAGATGTAATAACAGGAGAATTTGAAGGAATATAAATCCATGTACTTTCATACAATAATCCATCTTTAATACCAATAAAGAAGATTGTGACTCCCCCTTTTGACACTTCTACTTCAATTTTTACCATTCTGGATCCTTTTGTAATTGTAACTTTAGAATTGTAATAAAATCCATTAAGGGGATATAAGGAGCTAGTCATTGAAAATCATGTTCAAATTGCCTTAAAAAGGCATCAACTACTTTATTGTCTAGTCTTAGCTTATATTGAATCTCATGTTCATACCTTAATAATTTTACTATGTACTGCTGCTGTTCTAGGGTTTATAAGACTTGAGTAAGAATGTTTCTATGGTTCTTTTAATCAGTTCTAATGATAAAATTCCTACCCAACAAGTATTATCTCTACTTTCTCACTAATTCAACCACAGCTGCTAGTTCTCTCATATATGCACTATCTTTCTAGAGACTTGTACCCAATTTTTCTTTACTAAAATAAGCTATTGGATTAGCTCCTTGATGGACCATGGACCTCCGACCCTCTCATTAGGCTTGCTTCCATGGTCTATAAGGGTTAGTTAAGCAAGTATTCTCTTTATAGCTAACTTAGGATGAGCTTCTTTATCATGACAACCCATAAATGAACTCTTTACATAGCTAACTTGAACGTACTTTATTCTACATTATTGTGAACCTTGATGTTGAGTTGTTAATACAGACCCCTAAGATCAACCTCCCTTGCGAAAGAAAATTTTGAGTAGACCTATTGACTTGTCTACCTCACGCAATAGCTTAACCTCAGCAGTTCATCATCCTAAACTATAGATCTAACCACAATGACCCATCTGTCATGACTATCTAACAATTGTACTACATTCCTTTTCTTTTTTTTTTTTTTTTGTTGCATTTACCCATTTAGCATTGTATTAGGAATCTTTATTTTCATATTACCCTTTTTTGTAATTTTGTATGCTTCATTGTTGCTTTAAGGATGTACCATAAATAGTCCCTTTTTCTTATAGCTGCAATATCATATCATCACTATTAATGAATATCCTTTTCCTCTATGTTATTGCGAGAAAACCCTCTCAAAGTTATAATCCCTTACTCTTATCTAATTTTGTTAGTAGCTTGAAGTTCATGGCAGTGAACATTAGTCCTTTAGTTGTGTGCAATATTAAGTGAAGGTTTAAGTCATGTTGTGTTCACTATGGAGTCATATTGATGGATAACTTTACCAGGCTACTATTGTAAACCCTACTTTAGTGGGCCTAAGATTTGATTAAGAATACTTTTTGAACATTTCTAAGGATCAACTAAACTAAAAACTTAAGTTTACATTTAGAAACGAATTAAATTTTTTCAATTCAAAAACCAATTATCGATAAAACCCAAGCTTAAAGAACTATGAGCTCTAAAGTCACTTAAAACCCTAAACCCTAAAACCATTAAGGAATTTTAACCCTAAGTAATTAATTGATAATTTAATTTGAATAATTTCATTCAACTTTAGAAAATTTCACAATTTTATAAAAATCAAATCATAAATTACAAAACAATGCAAGATGAAAACCTTAAAATAATTTCTTATAAGACCATGCCCTTATCTTCATGTCTAAGCCTTACATATCAATAAATATACCAACCAATCACTTTAGATAACTTATCAGATGAAATTTGAAATCATTTATCAATTGATAACTTATCAAAATCTAGTGATAAGACATTTTCCTTATCACTCCTTCACTTATACTACATATGAACAATTTTTCACAAGACTTCATATGCTTAACTTCATTAAATGAGACAAGACCATTTCATGACCCTAAAGGACACTAAATGGCAGATTTGGACAAGGAGGAAAGGAGGGCTATATTCTTATCTTTCAACCATCAATCACTTTCTCTTACACACTATTATTTACTCCTTAATGCTTACATCATCAAAGTTGCAATTATTGACTTTTGTGTAAGTTACAAGACAACACTTTCAAGACATTTTAAACACTCATTCTCTCTCATTCCTAACCAACCACTCTTCCCCTCATTTCTCTCACTTTCAATTTCATTTTCACTTCTTCTTTCTCTCATTTGAAACAAACATAAAAAGAGAAACAACCTTACCCCACAAAATCAACTTTGCCATCATTTTTCCAAACTTCACTCATAGCATTTCCTTCTCCTTTTCTTGTGTCATTTTCTTCCAACATCTAAGCTCTTTTATAACCATTAGAACCTTCCACAAACCCCATTCCCAAGGATCAAACAACTCAGGTTTCCAAAAGGTGGCAAAAGGAGGAATCAAAGTTAAGATCTTAAGTGGAAGCTTATTGCACGACCATCGTATTTGCTTTGAGGATCAGTAAGTGTTTCTTGTGATTAGTAGGTTAGTGTTTATGTTAGGAGATTTTGATTTCTTGAAGATATAAGTAAGTTTTAAGTTGTTATAACACACAAAAAAAAAAAAACTATTCTAAGAAACAAACTCATGAAACCCTTACATGAAGTTGAAACATGAGCATGTAAAGTTGGTGTTTTGTAAAGATACTTTTTTAACACTTTGAATGGATGATTTAAAGTTGAGAAAATATTGAAACAATAACTTGAATGGAAGATGAACATGCTGTACGTGAGGATTCAAAAGTCCTTTGAATGTTGATTTTATTTCCATTAAGTTAAACATGCTTAAATCTAGACTTAAGTTAAGGAAAAATTCATCGCATAAAGTTTTATGAAGAAACCAACTTTGTATCACATGAGCTATGATATGGAAGTTGTATTAAGTGTAAGATCTTCTATTTATTTGTGTAAAGCATGAATTAAAGAATCATCTTATGGAAGAAAAGTTAAGTTAAGATTTGGATACAAGTAGTTTAAGTATATAATCTAACACCTAAACCTAAGGAAATAATGAAACAAGTTGAAAAACCAAGTGAGAACCCCTTGGAATTATCATGACCAGATCTGTAACATGGGTAAGAGACACTTAAAAATATGATAAAGGTAAACAAACTAAGTGAAAAGATCAACCAAAGCAAGTATAGTAAGTATACAAAGCCTGAAACTCAAAATCGAACCTAAAACTCTCAAAACAAGCCTAGAACTCTAAGTTAGGCCTTTAATAAAATTTTGACCAGCACTTTAAAACATTAAGAGAGGTTGTTTGGAAGCCCATAAAAAATCCACCTAAGACTCCATAGGCCCAACAAAGTCACTAATTTTAGTTTGAACAAAAAACAAGCCCATTTAACAACTTAAGCCCATTAAAGGGCCCATGAAGTGGTTGTTAGCCTTAGGAATATAAATCAAAGTTGTAAATCTGATCTCAAGGAGTATTTTGAGCTTAGGATAAAATCTTAAGACCAAGCCTAAAGGATTTCTGAAGTTATCAAAAAGCCTATTTACCATATAAGGCCCAAAAGCACTCCAAAACATGAGCATCGCTAATTTGCATGAAACATTTCGAAAATCTAACCTCACCACGTTAAAGTATACTTGAAAACGATGAAGATTGACTATAAGATCATAAAAATTGGAGTTAAAACAAAAAAGTTATACGCAATTGAACTTTTAAGTAAAAACAGAGAAAAGTTACAAAAATTAGTCAAGAGTATAACTTAAGGAAATTTAACTTAGTTTCATAAGTTTATTTCAATTCCTTATAGATATTATTTTGATGACCAGGGGATACTACATATGGAGACGACTTGCTTCCGGTTTACTTTGATTGCTCCACATGGTAAAGTGAGTAAATTTCCGATGACTCTTTACTTGATTTTGTTTGTAGAATAGTTGCACCTAAACTTATATATATAAATTTGGATGCTTGTAGGATATGGGAAATGCATGTGTATGAATTTGTGGATGAATGTGATGAGTTGTTAATTGTATATAATAATGGGAATTGTTTGTACTAATATATACATGTGAATTGTATGGAATGAAATTGTCTAATCACCTTGCAAATTGAGTTAATCACTTATACGATTAAGAAATCAAAATAAATCATGCATTCCCCATATTACAAACGGATAACGCCGATTGCCGCTTCATGCAGAAGATGGGAAGGGACTCATAGGAGGACGTACCTCCTACAAGATTGAGCACTAGCTATGTCATCATATATATTGAGTCTTTATCCTAAGCTGATGGGCTTACTAGGTGTTGGGAGACACCAATCTTCAGTGAGGGGCCAAGTCTTGTGGCTTTTACTTAGGGCGTATGTTTGTGGATTGCAGAGGCTACCACACCGCTAGACTTGGGATTTTAAAAACATGATTTATTAAAGGAAGTATATAAATATATATATATATATAGTTTTGTTTTGGCTTAAGCACAATAGTGTAAATGGAATTAAACCCAAGGTCTAGAACCCAGATTTCGGTTTGGGTCGGTTAATTATCTCTAAACCCTGACTACAGGGGTCGTAATTTTGAGTCATATGCAGTTCTTAAGTCACTGCATGTGTTGTTTGGCATATTGATTGTTTATGCATTCATACGATTGTGCATCTAATAAATTTCTGCCATGTGGTACTGATGAGGGTATTTATCTCACTAAGCTTAAACTTACACCCCTATAAATTTTTGTTATTGCAGGAAAATCTCTTCACTAATCCTGACCGAGGCATGCTCGTGGTAAGTCTCGTGTAGGGACGGGTTGGAGCGATCAGAGAGCGAAGAGGACATTTTGTAATAGATTTATAGATATTTAGTTACTTTTATGTTTTTGCTCATAATACTGATTTAAAATCTCTAATGCAATTCCATTATGAACTACATTTGTTTGTAATATTCTTTTAGTGTAGGTCTCATGAGCTCACACAATTAGCTAATTTATACCATAGAAGTAATTTTAGTTAAATTGTTCTATATTACTTGTCTATGGGCTTAGTGGTAACGTAAAGTGAAAGGAACCTTGTGTGTCATATGAAAGGCCTATGATCAGCAAGGGGGTTGATAATAGACCTTTATATGGTACACAACAACCTACCAAGACAACAATACTGTTGGGTCGTAATAACTGTAGTTCTGACCATCCCTCTTTACATTTCTTCGATATCTTAAATGACCTATTTCTATCCAATGGTAAGTCCTAGTGATAACTTAGTTCCTAAGCACATCATAATTTCTCGGTATCAAAGCTTGAGGTTACGCCCAATAACTAAATAGTTACGTTGACTAAATTCTTGTGAGTGTTATAAGTATTCTATTTTACTTTGTTTTCACTACCGCAAAATAAAGTAGGTTGTTAAGGAGGTATGAAGTAGTGTTATATAGAGTCTCTTTTTGGATTAGTAAAGCTGTGTGGAGTTTCTTGTTAGATAGCATGGCTTTTGCTTATGCTATGAAAATATCGAATCTAAGTGTGTAAAGGGAGAATGCCGATGTTGAGAGTGATGCATAAGGGCATGGTTGTATAAGGCAATAGACTCCTCAAAGTATTGAAGAATAGATTTAGGACCTCACCACCATTGTGGCCAACTTGGCCATGATCGTATAGAGGTTTATGGATACTTGACCTTATGATAGAAATGCTAAGTATGGCTGAGGTGCACCAGAGTAATCGAAGGAATAAGGTGCAAAAGTTTGAGCTAACAATGCTATGAATGCCCCACCTACTTAACTTATCTAAGCTAAAAGGCTAGTTCAATGGATACTTATGTTGGAAGATGTTAAAGAAGAAGAGGAGGATGAAAATTTTCATGAGTTCGATGAATGTAAAATCCAAGCTCCTAAAGGAATTGATAACATTAATTCATAGTTCTTGAGCTTCTTTAGAACATGAAGTGCTAATGAATATATGGATTAGAGAGAGAAGGTTGAGAAGATATTTGATTTCTATGATTATACGGATTCAATGCACATTTGAGTGCCTACTTTGGAGTTTTCTAAGCATGCAGCCATGTGATGGAAGAAGGTACATACCACACATTGACAAGCTTGATAAGAGATAATGACTTCGAATGAGATGAATCGAGTCTTAAGGAACAAATTTTTTCTTAAGCACTAAGAGCAAGATACCTTCTAACATCTTTAAGAACTCAGGTAGGGAGGCCAAACTATGGATGAGTATGTTTGAGAATTTTAGCTCTTGATGATTCAATATGATGTTAATGAACTAGAATGTAGGACCATTGCTAGGTTCTTATTTGGACTACAACTTGAGATTGGGAACATAGTAGAAGTATAGAGGATAGGGTCTTTGGATGAAGCCATGCATATTTCTTAGAGAGCCGAGCATTGGAGGCATAACAGCTTAGTTGAGCTACAATTAGATGACTTGACGCACCGAGTCCACTTATCTCTAACCAACTACATTATAACCTCTAGACAGACCGATGTGGCTCCAATCTAAGCTGACCTAATGATAGCTGAGGTAAGGTTAAGGCCAAGGAACTTGAGGTCAAGAAGGATTATAACTAGAGCTCAAGATAGAAGATAAGGGAGATTAAATATTTCAAATGCCTTGGTTTTTGACATATCATTAACCAATGTTTGAATTAACAAGTGATGACCATAAAAGGTGAGGAAACACAGATCATGGTGGAGAATGCAAGTGAAGGGGAAGATGAAGTAGATGTTAAACATTTGCTATATGAATTCCAAGAAGATCCTAAGCCCTAAACTAACCTAAACCTAAGCAATACTTCAATATGGTTGTTAAAAGGATTCTTAGTACATTTGCTACATATGAGACAGAGCAGAGGGAAAATCTATACTAACTATCGTATGAATGGCAATTTGTGTGCCTTAATCATCGATTGAGGAATTTGTACTGATGTGGTGTCATAAGGGGTGGTGAAGGCCCTAAAGTTGTCAACCTATTGTCAACCTTGACCTTACAAGATTTACTAGCTTAATGAGAAAGGTTGACTCTCAGTTACCGAGTAGTTGAAAGTACCAATCTCCGTTGGGAATAGGTATAAAGATGAGGGGTTTTATGATATCCTACTAATGTGGGCCTCATATAAACTTTTTGGTTGACCTTGGTTATTTGACTTAAGGATACTAAAATACTTACATGTCTCAGAAGGATAGTAAGAAGGTTGTACTTAACCTCGTGAGCCTTAAGGAAGTTCAAGAATCAAAAGCTAAGATCTTCAAGTCCTTACATCAAAAGTTTTTGGTTATCTCCTAAGCTAAATTCTTTAAGCTAGTTAAATTAGAAGAATGTGTCTTCTTGTTGATAAGAAGATTACTCGAGTTGAAAGAAGTTAGAACATTATAAGCCAATGTGTAGGCCCTAGTATGAAAGTATGTTGACCTATTTCCTGACAAGTTACCAAAGGGATTCATCAAAGGCATCAAGCATTGTATTGATCTGTAGCTTAGAGTTGTTCTACAAAACGGACCTGCTTATAGGCTCAATTTTGAGCAAGCAGTCGAGCTTAAGAAGTAAGTTGTTGAACTAATAGATCAAGGGTATGTTAGAGAGAGCATAAGTCCCTGTATTGTGCTAGCTGTTCTAGTATAGAAGAAGGATGGCTCTTAGCGAATGTATACTGCTAGCCCAGTTATCAATAAGATCACCATCAAGAATAGGTACCTAATACCTCAATTAGACGACATGTTGGATGAGCTATATGGTACTTAAATCTTTTTGAAGGTCAATCTTAAGAGTGGTTACCACTAGATCCAAGTGAGACTGGATGATGAGTGGAAGATAGCTTTCAAAATGAAGGATAGTGTGTTCAAATAATTGGTTATGGCCTTTAAACTTACTAATGCGTTGAGCACTTTTATGCAGCTTATGAATCATGCATTGAGAACTCTAATTGGTAAATGTTTAGTAGTTTATTTTGATGATATTCTAGTATATAATTCTGACCTTCCTTCACATGTTAAGCACTTACGAGTTGTATTTGACATTCTTCAAGTTAAATACTTGTTTGGTAACTAAAAGAAATGTGTTTCTATTAGATTGAGATTGTGTTTCTAAGGTACATTTTATGAAGGAGGAGTCTAAGTCTACGATGAGAAGGTCATAGCAATTGTTAATTGGCCTACACTGACTTATGTAGTAGATGTCGAAGCTTCCATGGTTTAACTTAATTTTATCGATGGTTTATTCAAAACTTCAACTCTATAGTTGTACCATTAATTGAGCCAACCAAGAAGCACATAGAGTTTAAGTGATTGAAAAAGGTTCAGAAGAGTTTTGAGGAGATAAAGTCAAAGTCGACTTTTGCTTTTATGCTTGTAGTGATAGACTTTAATAAAGTCTTTGAGTTAGAATGTGACGCTTGAGGAGAAGGCATCAATACCGTACTCATGTAAGAAGACTGATCTATTACGTACTTTAGCAAGAAGCTTAGTGAAGCCACTCTAATCTATTCTACATATGACAAAGACTTCTATGCTATTATTTGAGAACTTTAAAACTAGTAGCATTACTTACTACCTCAAGAATTCATCATCTATATGAACCATGAGTCCCTTAAGCATTTACGAAGTTAGTAAAAGCTCTCCTGACGTCATGCCAAGTGGGTAGAGTTCTTGGAAACCTCTTATAATGTGATTAAGTATGAGAAGGGGAGTTTAAATAGTGTAGCTAATGCCTTATCACATTAGCATGTACTTGTCACCATCTTCCAAGCACGAATATTACAGTTTGGTAATCTACTTGATAAATATGGATAAGATCCTTACTATGGGCCCATAGTAGTCAAAATGTAACTATAGAGGTGTTGTAGATGGGTTCTACCTGAAGAAAGGGTTTTTGATAAAGGAAGGGCATGTATGTGTGTGCTAAATAGCATGACTAAGGTGCTACTAGTTCGGGAAGCTCATGCAAGAGGCCTAGTTAGCCATTTTGGGGAAAAGAGGACACATGTACTATTGAGAGAGCACTTTGATTGGCCAGGTGATAAGCATAAATCATTATACACTTTATAGGAATACTTAGGTAAAAATTGATCATAATTGTGTTTATTTGCTTAAGTTCTTGGTATATAATTATGCAATATATCAGTTTCAGATGATTTAAGAGTACGAAGATGAAGTTTACACAAAAACAATGTGATTTAAGGAAATCATTGCTATGAGGAATGAAAAACTTTGAAGGAAAACCAACATGCATTCAATCACGGGCATGATAAGGGAAGTATTGTGATCCCATTATCTATTACACTCATGATTTTATTTTAGAGGGTGATCACTCCTTTAATCATGGGCATGAGGAGATGAATAATTCTGATGAGGAGTTCATGTCCAACATCATAGTTGTGATAGGTGAAGACTATTCTTTTTGGAGATGATCACACCCCAAGTTACAGGTGTTATGGGACTAGACATAATGATTCTTTTAAAATCATTTCACACGAATCGGTATATGGAATGGGTCTAAACACCAAAGGATGTCTTGAAGTAGGGTATTTCAAGCCATTTAACAAGAAGAATATAAATACACCACAATTTTCAAACATGAGATAATATATATTATATCACATCATCAAATGAATTAGATCAATCATCATTAAACATCATCAGATATGATATTACATCACAAGACAATCTAGACCTTAGTTAGAGAGTTTTAACCACAACACTTCAATTCATCTTTGCACCCATTTATGTTTTTCGTTTTCTATACAATCATTAGTGTTATATCGTATACTTTTTTTGGAATTAGATGAGAGAGCTAATGGGAATTTATTGTTCGTGTATTTGTGAGATGCAATGAAATCAAAAAGGATTTTTTATGCTTTACTAATTCTATGTTTTTATTTCTTGTGAATTATGATTTTTGTTAGTTTATATGATTATTTTATCATGTATAAGTAATAGTTTAAGACTTGCTACATCAACTTAGTATGAACAAGTTCATGGAATAGTAGGTTCTTGATAAATATTAATTCCGATGAATTGAACATAATGAATCTAAGTTTTGTATAGTACATGACATTAACATAGAATAGATTTCAATAGAATATATTGAGAGACAATTCTATTGAATGGATTTAACTCCTTGGAGCAACTTACCCCTGATAATAGAGATATTATTAGGAAAGTTACTGTATCCTTAGGAAAATTGATAAAATATCATGACCATAATGCGATCCTAATTAGGCTGTTAATTTAAGTGAGATTCTAATAGACAAATTTAAGATTAGGAGTAAGTATTATTGAGAAGGATGCTTATAAACTAGTAATTCCCTGTAGATAATGAACATTAGGACAAAAGCATATTGGTAGTATCATGCTAGGTGGTGAAGCAAGTCTACATGTTAAATGTTGTATTAATAACCGTTTCTATAGCCATTACATTGGATAAAAGCTATTATAGGTTAGTGTAGTTTAGTTAGTGAAGTAGACATTTTAATTATCAATCACTTGATAATTTGGTTACTAGATCATAGGAAAATTAACTAGTACTAATGCTTGTATATCTTCTCAGTAGAGCTGACCCTATACTCATCTGTGCTATAAAACGATAGGTACATTTACTTATTGAGCGAAGTTAAGGATGGAATATAAGTTTATAAATTTTAAAACTCAGAAGCTTTAATTTAGAGATGATCACCAAGGATGTTCATAAGGTTCTTGAAAGGTATGAGGTTTTTAATCATACAAAGGGTTAGAAGGAACCATATGGGGAATACATAACCTTGCTTATACCAAAGCAACCCTAGATTGAGCTAAGCATAGATTTCATACTTGGATTACCCTAAATAGTTGAGAAACACGACTCCATCATGGCACTAGTTGATAGGTTAGTAATATGAGCTACTTAATTCCTTACCATAAAACTAAATATGTTTTATATTTTGCTAACCTCTTTTTGTAGGAGATTGTGTGGCTTTATGGAGTTCTAAGAAGCATGTTTCAAATCAAGATACAAAGTTCATGAGCTTCTTTTGGCAAACCTTGGGGAAGATGCTTGATGGAAAGTTAATGTTAATACTTCCTACCACCTATAGATAGATGGCCAAATTGAAGTTGTAAACTAAATTGTTGGAAGTCTACTTTAAGCAACTATTGGGAAAACTTATGTGATTGAGACCTATGTCTACTGGTTATTAAGTTTGCCTACAATCGCTCTACCTACAACTTGATAAGAAAATCACCCTTTAAGATCATTTATATGCTTAAACCAAATTTACCATTAGACATGATCTCTAGCCTAGCCTTCCAAGGAGAGAGCCAGTTCGAATTGCAACAAAAAAAAGAGTTCTAGAAGTTACATAAGAAAGTAGTTAAGCAGCTAGCCAAGATAGTAGCTTGGTAACAAGAACAAGGCAATAGAGGTCAAAAAAGCATTGTATTCTACCTTAGAGACCTTGTTTGGATTCACTTCAAAAAGGAAAGATTCCCTACTAAGAAGATAAGTACTCTATCACCGAGATCGAATTGTCCCTTCAGATTCTTTAGTGAATCAATGACAATGCTTACGAGTTGGAATTACTTAAAGAATATGAACTATCACCGACCATCAATGTTGCTAACCTAATGTTCAATGCACTTGAAGGTGAGGTAGAGTAATATTTGAGGGCAAATCTTCAACAACCTTGGGGAATTGATAGACCACTAACCTTTAACCCTCTCACCTAAGCTCGCCTTCATAGTTTACAAGGGTTAGTCAAGTAAGTATTCTCTTTACACCTAGCTTAGGATGAACTTCTCTATCATGACAACCTATGGTGAGCTCTTTACACAACCAACTCTAATGTGCTTCATTTTGTATCATTATAAACCCTGATGTTGTGTTAATACAAACTCCTAAGATCAACCTCCATTACAGAAGAACATTTTAAGCAAACCTACTAACTTGCTTACCTTACCTAGTAGCTTGACCTCAATACTACATCATCCTAGAGTATGGATCTAACCATGATGATCCACTTATCATAACTATCTAACAATCGTACTACATTCCTTTTTATCTTTCATCATATGTACTCTTTTAGCTTTATACCAAGAATCTTTATGTGAGCCCAGTAATTTTACATAGTTGTTTGACTGAGTAATTTAAGGCATTAGTGAAACTAATTTGAATAATCTAAAATTTTATGAAGAAACCTTATGGACTTAGATTGGGAAAATATAATAAAGTAATAATATAGCAAAATATTGTAATTTAGCTACACATGTATTATTTATCATAAATGTATAGAATAGGTTCCATTAATTCATAAACTTTTAAAGATAAATTATATATGTAATAAAATTACTATGAGACATAAAATAACATGTGAAAAATATATATATATGTCGTGTGTAATTTTATGTATATACATATAACTGAAACTAAATACAATACTAGAAAATTGATATTTGAAGCCAAAAAGAGTCAAAAAAACACATACAAAATTAATAAAATTAGAGGGACAACTGGCTTAAGTTAGTAATTGCCTAGATAGGCATGGAGCATTTTTAGAATAGGTGTTTAAGAATTATATCAAGTGATCATGCATATTTAAATATAGTACTTAAGGAAAAAAAATGCATGAGGAGAGAGAAATCAAATTCATTCTCCATCAATTAAGCTTTGAGAAATATAAAACTTCTCTCTAGAAAATCATACAAGCAAAGAAGGATCTAGAAAAAATAAGGTAGCAATTAGAAAGTTGAAAAAGGGAAATTTGGCAAATATACAAAAATTGGGTGCAATTTAAGCTAGATGGAGTGAGTGCAGATAAGGAGATGCTAGGGACAAGCAATTACAACCAGGTGACAATGGACCTATTGTTTAGGATGGTTGATAAGGTGGTAGCCATCATTAGTAGTTAGAGCTAGATTTTTCTAATAAGGTCCTATTTAGTTTGATTTTAAGTAATTTAATAAAAATAAAAAAAAACTATGAAAAGAAATTATACCTATATATTTTTATGTATAGAATCTAGGAAAAATATCATTTTTTACACATTTAATAGTTGCAATGTAAGTCCTCAAGAAATCGATAAAATTGGGTTTTGACATTGAAATAAGTAGGGCTAATGATGTAGTTTCAACTTAAAATTTTTTTTATAAACTATCTTAAGTCAATATTGAATTGCTATGTAAAAGTTCTTCATGAAACTATTTTCTAAATTTTTATTTGATTTTTGAGCCCTATATGATGTAGTCTATTTTTGGTAAAAACTAGTGTATTTTTCTTGAGGATCTCACTAAGATTTTGAGTTTAGGTTATTAATGGAGTAATTATTGTATATTGGAGTTGTTAGATTGAGTTTTGTAGGAAGGAGTAAAGAAAAATCAATCATGCACCCTTAAATGTACAGTTTAGTGGTGGGTAAAATCAAGGAAATGATGGATGAAGATGGGTTACATGAAAAAGTGGGATGTAATGAGACTGAGAAATATTGGTTGAATGTTACTTAGGTTATTTTTATTGGAGTTTAGGGTGGAAGTGGATAAATCAATAAGTTGAATATATTTTGAACTTAGGTAAAGGACAATTTAGAAGAAATGGATGGTAAGTATTCTATTATATATTCATTTAACGGCTAAATCAGAGGCATGATTATGAATGACTGGTGAAATAAGGGCATTTTAGAGACTAAGTCATAGAGAATATTCTTAAGAACTTTGAAGTTATTGGTTTCAAAGGAAAATTCAAAGGATAAATTCCTTACAATTATGAAGGTAATTGAACTCAGATAATATCTCATAGGGTTTTCTATTAAGAAATTTAAAATTTAGTAGAACTAACAACTTAATCAAATGGTAACTCAAAGTAATATTTGGGGTTAAATATTGATATGTGAACACTTGGAAGTTGTATTAGAGGGTGTTCATTAAAGAATCTAGGATACTTATCGAACTCATATTGACTCAGGAGTTGAAACTGTTGTGAACTTCAAGGCCCATGTGGTTCAAGGGGTAGCTCAAAGCATATCTTACTAGAAGATCTAAAATAGAGTAGATCATACAATCGGTTCAAAAGGTACCTTAGAGAGTACTTGAATTGAAAATACAAGTGTGTGAGCACTCAAAAACTGCTTAACAAGATAATTGGTAAGAAATCTTGAATAC
Source organism: Lumnitzera racemosa (assembly GCA_024138005.1). Lineage (NCBI taxonomy): Eukaryota > Viridiplantae > Streptophyta > Magnoliopsida > Myrtales > Combretaceae > Lumnitzera > Lumnitzera racemosa. Next base: position 58,599,220 of record JAMXBC010000012.1, read on the forward strand.
TCATCAAATTTAGAGGCTAATTCAGAAGTCAATTTCGTTACGAACTCTCACTTTAGTAAAGCTCAAGGGGTAATTTAGAGGCTTCCTAGTGTAAAAACTTCATAGATGATTTTGGTCAAAACTTAACTTAAAGGGTATTGAAGGTATATTTCATTGACGAAATGACTCTAACTCCTTATACTAATGCTAACATAATTTATAAATTTAGTTCCAAATCAACTTAATTTCTAGGGAATGAGCAAATAATTGTCTCCTATGTCTTATATAGTTACTAACATAATAAAATGACTAAATATAAATAAAGAATTCTTAAAGGTAGGATAAGTGAACAACCAAGTTAATAAGCAACTAAGTTCTAAGTCAGTGGGATTAGTGCTTTACTACACTTTGAAGTATTACTTAAGAATACTTGGAGGCCTTAGTATGTGTCTTGCTTTTGATTGTAAGTTAGTGGCTTATGCATGTGCAACATGTGTGTTTGAATAGTGTATTGCTGATATAGAGTGCTAGATTGTATGTATTGATTGTATTGTGGTATTATTTGCTTTGGATTGTTTGAAATTGCTTAACTACTGCAAAATCAATCTAACATAAACTCGGCTTAACTACTAATCGAACCTACATTGCAACCCATTATGGGAAACAACTAGGATTTTTAGGATAAATATAGACCTTTCGATGAAGATAGTTGAAATGGTTCTCTTTTTACCCTTAGTCGAACTAAGTGATAGGAAAGGAAGTTTTGACAAGGTTGGGGATCGTGGTTGGAAGTGAAGTCTCAAGCAGAGCATGTTTCTCCATTATACAAGCTCCAATTTAGTTTTTATCCATAAAGTATGTGACGTCGAACTCCTTAGCTCAAATTGAAGTAGATGCAATTTCTCTGATCTCACAACAGATCGGTTAACATTATACGATGCCATTTTCTTATACTTACATAACATCTAACTAAAATTGCTTGAAAATCCTAGTTGCTTTGTATCCGATCTACGTTGTTGTGTCTATCCCACTTATTGAGCATATTGTTACTTACTCCCTTATAGCTATTTTATAGGTTTCCTAAAGAAATACTTTCACTACTCTAAGTTTTGGAAGAGAAAATGGGTTCGGGGAGTAAGACTCAAGACTTATGGGCTAAATTCTTATTTAATTATCGGTTTTGCTAACTTATGAGGAAAATAATAGGGTCCCCATTAGTGACCCTTTAGTTTTCAACTATGGATATTGCTATTATACTTTGTAAACCTGTAAACTTATATAAATCCTTTACCAATTACTTTACTTTCTTAAATCAATTTACTTTCTAGAACCTTTTGTTGAAATTGAGATATTGTACTCCAAAAGATTTATAAAGCTCAATTTTCTTAGTTATTTGAGCCACAAGTTTATTTTTTGAAGTTTTTTTTTGAAAGGTTACAATACAGGTTAATATCTATTAGACTTAGAATTGGATGACTCAAAGTGGAGAAGTGGTAAGCACCTTATGTAAGCTATACCTACATTAGTAGCTAAAGTGGCTAGCTTGTAACTTAGGTCAGTTTACATGGTGTGGTTGTTACGATTCTCTAGTTTTGGGTTATGACACTTTATTTTCATATTAACTTTTTTTTGTAATTTTGTATGCTTCTTTGTTGCCCTACATACTTACCATAAATAATCCCTTTGTCTTATAGCTGCAATATCACATCATCACTATTAATGAATATCCTTTTCCTCTATGTTCTCACAAGAAAACCCTCTCTAAGTTACAATCCCTTATTCTTATCTAATCTTGTTAGTTGTTCTAGGTTAGTATCAAGTAAATCTTCTCCCTTTGCTTGTACATAATATTAAGTGAAGTTCTAAGTTATGTTATGTTCATTAACAAGTCATATCCAATAGATAGCTTCATGAGGCTACTGTAGTTCTAACCATCCCTTTTTACCTTTCATTGATATCTTAGAGAAGCCATTTCTATCCAACAGTGAGTCCTACTAATAACATAGCTCCTTAGCACATCATATAGCTCCCAAACTAACTGCTGATGCATCCATCTCCACAATAAAAGTCTCTTGGAATTCTTGTAAAGCTAAAATAAGAGCTATCATTAATGCTTCTCTCAACTTCAAAAACGTTACAATTTCTTTTTCATTCCATTCAAACGAATTTTTCCTAAACAAATTTGTTAATAGAGAAGCAATTTCAGGATAATCCTTCATAATTTCCTGTAATTCCTAGAAATCCTCTCAATTGCTTAGGATTATTCTACTGTGGCCACTAATAAGTTGCTTTAATTTTTTTTAGATCCAGTTGTATTCCTTTTGTCAATATAATGTGTCCTAAATAGTCAATGCTATGTTGGGCAAATGAAAATTTAGCTTTCTTTAAGGAAAAACATTCTCCCTTTAGCATTGTAATGCTTTCTCGAAATGATCCAAGTCTTCCTCAAATGATTTGTTGTACACTAAGATATCATAAAAGAAAACTAATATAAATTTTCTCATATAAGGCTTGAAAATATTGTTGGTAATGCTTTGAAAAGTCACTAGTGCATTTGGAAAACCAAATAGCATCACTAGAAACTTGTAGTATCCTTCGTAAGTGTGAAAGGATGTTTTGTATATATCATCTACATTCATTCATTCAAGATTATCTTCATTTCCTATCATCATAGAAAATTGTAAAATGGCCATTATAGGTAAATTTAAACTCTTAGCCATATTAGATTGAATAAAATTGTGAATGCTACTACTTTCTAGTAATACTGATTCAATTCTACCATATACTTTCCTTTGCAACCTTAAAGTTTTGGGTGTTAAAACACCCAAAAGAACATGATAATTGATTTCAGCATTGTCATTTTCACCCTCATTTATAACATCAATAGCTACTGCATCTTGAAAAAATTCATCTTGCATATTTTTATTTTCATTAACTTCATCATCATAATTTGGTGGTTAAATCATCATTAGAAATTTGGCTTTGCACACATGTCCTTTATGAAACTTCTCATACCAATGTAATAAAATCTGTTTTCTCTTCTCAAAGTTGACTCTTTTTGTGTCATTTTTCGAACAAGAAGGGAATTGAATTTCTTTACTATATTTACTTGAGATAAAGTGGATGTAGGTTTTTTGTCTTCATTTAATTAGAAAAGGTTTGGATACAAATGATGTTTGGTTTGAGGGTTTGTAAGAAAATGTGGTTAGATTGGAATTAAAATTAAAAAATGTAGGATTTTGTTGTTTATAAAGTTTGTAACTTAGTTTCATGCAATTTAGCTAGGCTTGTAGCATGCAAAAGTAAATAAGGTTAAGCTAATATAACCTTGGCTTGTATTTCTAGTTTAAGATCAAAAACTATAGCAACTTTGTAAAAAGGGTTCAGATAAACCAATAACACAAGTGGATAAGGTTTCAAATTCATGTGTGTATTAAGACATACTACCAACTTGAGTTAGCTTTGCAAGTTTATCTTAATAATCCCTAAATAAAGATGGACAAAATCTAGTTTGTATAGCTTTAAGAAATGCAGGTCATTTGGTCAAAAGTTCATTTCTTGATAGCTATTGAAAGCAATCTAATGCTTAATCTTCCATAGCTAACGATGCTAATTTGAATCTATCGTGTACATGTACTTGATCATATTAAAAAAATTTGGTTTTCCTTGAATATCCAAGAAGTTGGATCATCATCGGAGAACTTATGTAAATCTAACTTAATATTTCTAATGAATGATTGCGACTCCAATATTTTGTTCTAAGAAAATGATGTAAAATCATCCCTAATTCTGGGATTTGTCTTATTCTCATCCTATTCTTTAAAAGTTCTCATCATATTCTTCATTTTCTTTTTAATTTCTGCTATCATCTATATATTCTCTTATGTATCTTCCATTTACACCATGTGCATATCAACACCACAAATCTTGCTATCAATTGACTCCAATCATAATTTATGCTTCTATATGTCTTCTTACAAAGTTGATATGCTTCTTGTATTACTTGCCATCACTATTGTTGATGAAAATTAGTAAGAGCACCAATAATAGGCTTACTATAGCTTACCTTCTAATTTTCCACATGATGACGTATGATGTATTAGTAATCTTAGCAAACACCAACAAAACACAATTCCCTCAATTATTTTTAGCTACAATTTGAAAGGTATGATCCTCTTTCCCACTCTTAGTTGTTGTTTCTCTTTTTCGAATGAATTAGGGTTTCTTTTTCTTCTTGATTCAAAGATCAAAAGTTCAAGAATCTTGCAAATCTGAATTTAGCTTGGTTAGATCTATTGTCTAATACAAATTTTGTTTGTTGTTCTATGCAAGATGTCAATACAAGAAGGAAATTGGAAAGTGAAAAGAAATGTAGTTGCTGTAGAAAAGAAAAGGAAAAGAAATGAGGTTGATTTTCGTTTCGAGTACCAACGACTCTAAGAGAACACTGTTCTCTAAATCAAGGAAGGATGATCCTTTTCTATTCATCCTTTTCTTTTTATACTCTCGTACACTACTATAACTAATTTTTTTTTACAAGTACTTATAGTTTGTTACTACTACTATACCGTGTAACTATACTCTATACTATGCAACTCTTGTAACATGAAATATATACATGCAATCATGCCTACACTTGTTTATAAAATTCATGTAAAATAATCTTTAAGGTATTGTGCCTATTTTCTGACTCTTGGTACTTTGCCTATTCTTACGTGAATCATATCACAAAGTGAATCCCATTATAATATTTTTTTTTTAACTTGTGTGCTTATTTAAAGCTTAGTGCATGTGATGTGGGGCCACTAACCTCTATTGCTACATGTGCCCCTGGAAATAAAAAGTAATAGAAGAAAAGTTGTTGTAGTAGAAATCTTATTGTCAAATGACAATGAAAAGCACTCTCAAACCTTAGTTGGAGTTTCCATTAAAAAAAAAATTCCCTACATTTGAAAATGCTTTTATAGTAAGAGTTTTACTACAAAACAAAAATAAAAAGAACTTTGAAAATTCTTTAGATTAACCTAAGGGTGCAAAGCATCACAGTTTACAAGTATAGTAGACTTGTTATAAGGATTTGGAATACAATTTCACTTAAAATTATTCTCACCTCACTTTAAATTTTTCATTCTATTTTTTTTTTTTTGTATTTCTATGACTTTAATGTTATGCTTGATTAGCTTTATTATTATTTTTTTTAGTAAAAATATATGTCATAAAATTTTCATGTTCGATGAAACCTTTTATGGTTTCAACATTTACATGGTGATTTGGAAATGCCCCCAATATGTGAATTGTCTGGCTAAAAGTGCATACATTTGGCAAAAGAAAAAAGAAAAAAAAAAGCAACTTTTTATTTCCATTGTTAGCACTACTACATTGCATAAGAAGTGGCCCCTCATGTTTAGCAATAATATTGCTACATATCATTAAATTAATATTTAGTAAACAATTTAGAAGTTTATTTCATAGATTATGCGATTGGTCAATATTATTATCTTATGCAATAAGATACTTTGTAAATGTAAAATAGTAGTATTGAATAAAATTAAGAATACTAGCAATATTATGACACCACTTATATTTCATTCTTGTAATTAAAATCGATACCAAATTTTTGTTCTTTAAGGACCATAAAATAGAAACTAGTTAGTAAACATTTAAAAAAGAATTAATTTCTAAAATGAAAGAACCATTTTTAATTTCCATTTATCCTTCCTTTTAATTTTTCTAGGAAATTGAAAGTTAAGGAAAATAAATAGGATATAATTTTTTATTTTTTACTTTTTACCAAAAGGAAGAGTTTACAAGTTTGAAACTAATGTTGTGGTCACTTAATTGAAACTAGTGAGTGAAATTTCCTTATGCTTCATGACCTCATGGTAACAACATGATTTTATTATAAAATTGTGAACATTGAAAATCTTTTTTCTTTTGAAACTTTCTACCTTTAGATGCCTTTTATTTAAAGAAGAATTAGGTTTTGGTTTAATCTAACTAAAGAATGAAGGTCCATAAGTGGTATTTTGACATGTATGGACCTCACATTTTATAAAATAATGTGCTTATTGATGGAAAAGATGATGGTGAGGTGACATTTGCAACTTTTCTTTTTTCTTTTGGAAATTAGGGGTTGTTTTCACGCATTTTGAAAGAAAGGGTGCTAAGCACACATAAGATAAAGTTAAGGAGGGGTCATTATGATTAAGCTTTAAATTGAAAACCTAAGATTTAGTTAATCTTTAGTAATTAAATTAATCGAGAACAATTTAAAACTTGATATTCCATAAACTTGAAATGGAATTGTAGACTCTATGTTGATTTTGGTTTGCTCATTAGGGAGCTTGTAACAAGGTGGTTCCTATTGAATTGAGTTGGGATGGGTATCCATGTTTACATGTATCAATAGGTATTTAAAGACATGAAAAGTGATAAATAATAAGAAAAGAAGTTGAGAAAATATACCAAAAGTTATGTGTTTGGTAAGAATTATCGTGGATAATAAAATTTTAAAAATATCATTAGTTCATTTCAATTTTTTGATGGTTTTTTAATTTTTTCTCACTGTTTATCATTTAAAATTTGAGTACAATACTGTCCTATATGGATAAAATCTTAAGATTGATGGAAATTCTCAATTAAGTATTGCAAAAGAAATGTTACATTAGAAAAATAATTAGGGGAAAATGAAATTAATGACACATTTGGTTGACTTCATAAAGGTGGACAAAATCACTATTCATCACCTATAGACCTACTCATGCATTTAATTAGTGGAATTGCTAAAACTTAATTAAGTATTTTAAAATTTGACATCTCAAAATACATTGAATGAGTGTTGTAAAGGTGATATCCATTTTGTAATTTTTTTTTATAAAAACAAACAATTACTTATGAAAAAATAAAGTTGGAGAGATATGGATGAAATTGAAAAGAAAAATCTAATTACTCCCATATGCTAATAAAGAAACAAAGGCACATCTTATAGAGAGGAAGGAAAATTCAATAAGAATAGGAATTCAAATTTCAAAGTCCAATAAGAAAAGAATAAAACAAATGACAAGAATTGTTGAGATACTTTAATATAAACTAAAAATTGGAGACTCACTCATAAGTTGTATTTCTTTTTTCACCTCATGAATTTTTGATTATCTATGAAATTGCTATAATAAAATCAAGTAAGTTTTTTATTTAAAAAAAAAAACCTAAATTAGGAACAAAATACACATATTAGAATTTCAATTTGGCAACTAAACATATGTAATTATTTAATTTCATGGTTGCATGTAAGTAAAATAACCAATTGCTTATGAAAAAGAAATGTTGGAGACATGTAGACAAAACAAATGAGAAAAGAATGAACTTAATTGCTCTCTTGTGTTAATAAATATAAAAATGCACATCCTTTAAAAAAGAGAGAGAAATTCTAGAAGAGGAAGATAAACTTCAAACTTCAATAGAAAAATAAGATGACTGAACCAAATCCCTCCTCAGGAGGATAGATGGGGTAATTCGGGTGAGATCCAATGTAGATCTAACTTTCTATTCACTCGTGGGATCCGGACGGTCTGGGAGGACCACTATGGCTCCTCTCTTCTTGAGAATCCATACACTTACGTCGTATGGATGTCAAGTGGTTGATATTATCTTCCCAGGACCAAAACTTCTTGTTTCAGAGGGCGAATCTATCAAACTTGATCAGCCATTAACGAGTAATCCTAATATGGGTAGGTTTGGTCGAGCGGATGCAAAAATAGTACTTCAAGATCCATTACATGTCTAAAGACAAACCATAGAAGTGAACTAACATAAATTAAAAATTGGAGATTCACCTATAAGCTGCACTTGCTTTTCCACCTCTTGCATTTTGGATTATACATGAAATTATTGCAAAAAAAAAAAAGTAAGTTAGAAAAGCAAAAAAGCATACAAATGAGGAACTATATATTAGAATATTAAGAAACAAGTTAAGATATTACAATATACTTCAAGTTTGAACACAATATGCAAAAATATATATAATCTAACCACCTTTTTCTATTATACAATTACTTACACATATCTATGACTACATGTAAAACAAAATTGCAATACAATTAAGTCAATAGAAAGGTACTCAATTAAAATTTATAGTGTAAATAAATGAAATGATAATAATTATTTACCGTTACATATGATGAGACATTTGCATGGAATGATATGAAAAAGAGTAAAGGGGAAAGAGAGATAGCAGGATAAGACAACACATTGAAATTAGGGGAGGAAAAAGGGAAAAGAAAAGGTAGAGGAAGTTGAAATAATACCTCTCAATATTTTTTTATAATTTGGTTGATTTTTTTTATTGTAATAAAAGCTTCTAAGTGAATAAGTGCCACAAAAAAGATAATAGAGAAGAGTTTAGAAAACCAAAAAGCTTCCCAAATTATGTATTACAAATAGTTATGCAAGTTGAATAAATCCTTGGTGGTTTAATACACATACTATAAAGAACAATGTACCTACAATGTATGTGCAAAAAGAGATACTCTACAATAATCATATCATATTATAATATATAATTTTATAAGCTTTTTTCCTTTTTTGCATTCTTCTTTTTATTTTTTCATTAATGCATTCCTTTTCTTTTGTACCAAATTTTTTATAACTTCAAAAGCACTTGCCTTATATAACAAGAGAATAATTTAATATAATGTATTTCCATAATATCATCATCATCATCATCATTGTCATATTATTATTTTTATTTACATATTTTCTATTAATAAATAAGTATACTAACATACACAAAGCTTACATTACATTAAGGGTGAGTGAGTAATCCTATTATACAGAGTACCTATCCGGATCTTACTTTATAAGGAAGATTTTGAGTGGTAATTTTCTAAACTTTGCTTCTATAAGGTAGGGTATAAGTATGAATATAAGGTATCATGTCCTACCTTAGAACTTGTTTTTTAAAATATATAGGGTATATGCTCTATGATATCTTTGCTCACTTTGTACTAATAATTAAGTAATATTAAGAAATAAAAATATTAAACTTTTTTTTAGTTGTGAATAAAATAACAACAAAAAGCCATCTTATAGTAAGTCATTATGCACTGCTTGTATCTATTATTTAATCCCCTTCTCCTCTTCTTCTTCTTTTAGTAAAAACTTATCTCCTTTCCTTATTATTTTTTCTTCTTTTTACCTCTAATTCTTCCTCTTTTACTAATTCTAGCTTAGTAAAGTTTTAAAAATATCTCAGTTCTTAATTTATTATCCAATTTATCAAATTAAACTCACTCATGGTTTTTATATTCTACATATAACAATCTTATAGTTTGATAAAAATTTTATTTTGTGATTTGAAAATAAAAAAATAAGAGAAATTTCGATATGGCCCAACCAAATGTTTGAATATTATTGTCTTAATTTAAAATAAATTGGAACTTGTATAAAATATTACCTGTGATCTAGCGATAGTATAGTTATTATTTAATATTGATTATGAATCCAACAAAAGGATATAAAAGAAGATAAAAGGAAAAAAAAAATACAGGTTCCATCAGGTTCTGTATACCCTATAGAATTTGGGTTGTGCTCTCACTTCCACTAATGTCATGCATAAATAATAATTTTCCCATTTTTAAAATAGTCAAATGCTATACTACCAACAGACTTGCTTACGGATATAAATAAATAAATTTTAGGGAAAAATGCGAACAAATGGCAAGCATACCGATCCATTGATAGTATAAGGAGAGTAACCAAGATCATATTTTATGGTGAAGGAAAGATAACTAAATACTAGATTCCATTATTTTTACTCTAATCTAGGCGACCGATTGGGCAATTATAAGGAAAGAGCATGCAAGTTATCTAAATAGAAGTAAAAACTACAATGGAATTATGAATTTTAGCAATTTCTTGGTAATGGGATGTTGATTTCCATATAAAAGGATGTATGAGTAATAAGTAAACAATTGTCTAAGATCATTGAATCATTAATATCTCAACTACACTATTAACTAGCTATTCAAGTCTTGTCACTAATTCAATAGCTATGTTAGAATTATTTTCTTATTCTAACCAATTTTTAGCTTTAAGTGAATATAAGGATTTAGGACCTAATTCTCAAGAATTACCCATTCAAATTAGGAATCTTAGGTTTTACTTAAGGTTTTTGAATTCTATCATGGTATCTAGACCTTATTTGAAGGCCCAATGTATGGGAAACACTATCTAGCTCAATATTAACCTAACAATCAAGTTATACCTAATTACACCATAGAACTAAGTAAAATTTCAAATTTATACTATCATAATACAAGAACATCAATAGCTACAAGGACTTGATCATGTTCATACACTGCCCATAAGCATAATAAGCACTATTTATCACATTCATGGAGAATAAGCATTCAATACATAAAGCATATGAACATGAAAGTAAACATTGCATTAAACAGTGGAGTTCCTTAAGATCTTCCAAACAATCTCTATAGATACAATGGAAATACATAAACCTAAACCTTGAAAAGAGTTAAAATCTACTAAAAATCTATGCTATGATCATAAAAATATAAGAAAACGCCATAAAAACCATAAAACTGCGATAAAACTAACCTAAGATACATTAAGGAGGTAAAGACTAGTGAAACAAAACCCTAAACCCTAAAAAGATACAAAGCTAACTTTGCACAAAATGAAGAAGACGAAGTTTTTATATTAGGTTATCATGGTAAGCAAGGATACTGTCATGACGATAGATATGTGTTAGGCACTTTTTCTTCCTTTTAAAATGAAATGATGCGTTTTCACTTCAAGGGTTAAGTATACTATCATAACGGTACTCGGCTACATGTTTTCTTTCTTTTCTTTATTTCTAGCTTCTTCAATGGGGCTATCTTCACACGGTAGCCTCGTAACTTGTAAGATTAAACATAAAAAGCTTAAATTCTTTAAATATATACTCCTTTTTAGCACTAAAATAGAAAAAAATATAAATTAAATTTGTGTTGCGAAATTATATGTGATTTTAATAAAAATTCATATATTTTGGCTAAAAAATACATTGAATCACACATATTTGTTAGAAAATCTTTTAGATAAGTGTGTGGAAGAATTTGTAAGGTATGGTTCTAAGATGCTACAGGGCAAGTTCGAGATACACAAACTTAGAACTTATACCTATATAGGGTAAGGTAAGGATAAAGCCTTATACTCTACTAATCTTATACTCGCTCATCTTTACATTAGATGTCATTATAAAATGACCCCATCCTTTTTAATATTTCATTATATAAAGAAACATATATATATTTATTTATTTTGGATCTTATACAACTATTAGATACACTTCATAGTAAGCTTCAAAGAACTATAATATGAACTTTGTATAAGAGAAATATTGAGTTTTTCTTTCTTAATTTTTTTTCTTAATACTCATATAGTCACTTGACATATGTTTTTTTTTCATTGAATGTTTAGTAAATCATATTAATGAGTCATTTGTTTTTTAAACCTTATATTACTTAAATTATTTTAAAAATATTTTTATTTATAATTTATAAAATTTATTAAGTTACACTTATATTTTTTTAAAAATATATATATAATCATTATTCATGCATTGTGTGGGCTCTCTTACTAGTTTTAAAGTAAAAATATAAAAAGAGAAATTTTTTTAATACTGTATTTATTGCAAAAATAAATACTTTTCAAATTAGATGCATCTATCGAATATTTCAACTCATAATATTTCGAGGATGAGAAAACCTTTCTATCATTAGAGTACTTTTGAAGTAATAAGGCATGAGAGTGGGTTTTAAATTCTAAATTTCAGTGGTTTTATTATCATAGTTGTTATTAATCTTCTTCTATCTATATATTAAGCCAATAATTATTTATTCAACTCTACAACCCCCCTTAAAAATTATTAATAACACTTAAATTTCTACTAAGTCCTTTCTATGTAAACTAAAATTACATTTTCAACTACCAATTGATCTTCTATATCTAAATATCTAAATCTTTTATGTACATTTTTAACTACCTATCTATCTTCTATATTTAAATTTATATCTATATCTAGTAGTTGAAATGTAATTTTAACCAACATAAAAAGGACTTAATAGTAATTCAAGTGTTATAATAATTTTTAAGGGGGTGTAGGGAGTGTGGAGTCAAATAAACAAATATTGGCTTAATATATAGAATAGAAGAAGATATATATCTATCTATATACACACACAAGATAGATTAATATATAATTGATATATATATGTTTATAGATATAGATATAAATTAGATATATATAGATAAATCATAAATATACATAGATATATATAGACGTAGGGGATCCATTTGTATCAAAAATTGATATGACCAAATCTTACTCAAATTAAAATTTACAATTATAATATGTATAAAATGATATGATTTTATTTGTATTTCTTTTTCTTTCTTTTTCTAAACCAAACTTGATATAAGAGTATAGAATTATAACAAAGAAAAAATAGAATGAAAGAATCAATCTACTTTTTATTCAAGTTCAAGGAAAAAGAGAAGATAATTGAGGGGATATATTTCCAAATAATATTTAAAAATAATTTTGACTATTTAAATACTGTCCTTATAATAACAACATTTTTCTCCCTGAAAGGGGAAAAAGAAAAAGTTTGAATAGGAGGATTCTCTATATTATGTTTTTTCCTCCTAAATTATTCCCTCTCAATTTCAGTAATTTTAAGTGCTTTAAGAATTATCTGAATCTTTCGACACGTAATACGTTGTATGCCAGCATTAGCGGAAGTATTGAATCAAATTATTGGAAGAAAGAGCCGGACGAGAAGCTTCGCACAACGGAGTAAGAACTATGGAAATTTCCCTTCCTAATTGTCCCCTCCAGAAATATCTTTTGACGTATTGTGCTTGATATCAATGATCCATGAGTAAGAAGTTAGGCTCCAAGCCGATTATTTTAAAAGCGAACAGATTAATTCACCGGGCTTATTAAAAGGCTAAAAGACAATACATCTTTAATTGTTATAATAACTCACTTGTTGATAAAAATCCTTTTGCTTTATTTGATCCACAAGGTAACTTGCATGAAAAAGAAGGAAAATTGATCTTGATTTAAGGAAACCGATGTAGTAGGCACTTGACTGATTTTGAAATAGTTGATATTCACAAGTGTTGATGGGTGACTCTTGTTCCAGTGTGCAAATACTTGCAAGACAAAAAGACGGTTATGAGGCGGGGGCACACCAAAAGGTGCTCTAGTGAGCTGATGAATTACCAAACAATAGTCCCATTACTCGCACATGACTCTAAGGACTCCAGTTCCTTACCCGACAAATTCTCTCTTGGTAACCTATTGATAATGAGATAGTTTATGCTGAAAGGATGTGGTTGAACTCCTTGAGCTCTCCCAGTTGTCATACATTGGTCTATATACTTGGTAGTGATGATGCCAACCATTCCCTTACCGAAAACCTTGTGCTCAGTAATCCAACCAACTATTGCTAAAAATTTCTTGCTAAGTGGCGAGAGACTCACTTAAACCGCCAAATAGTTTTCTTTCGACATGCTACCATCCTTCTTATCCCGACCCCTTTATTGCCGTAATATTTAGACCCCTCTCACCTACTGTGCTCAGAAAATATTTATATAAGACCAATGTTGCACTACTACCTATCCACCTCATTTGACATTGTACTACTTTTTCATTTTTGGTCTTTTGCCCTTTTTATCCTTTTTGGTATGTATTAGGAATCCCCTTTTTGCATATACTTTTTTTTAATTTCATTATTGGTAATGCCACCTTAGGGACTTATTATAACTAGTCCTTTTCTTTTGTAAGTTGGAAGATAACTTATATTTTAATATTGAATATTCCGTTCTTGTGAGATAATTCTTTTCAAGTCCATATTTCAAACACTCTTATCTAATCTTGTCGAGTAGCTCAGGATTAGTGGCGAGTGGATCTTGACATCAATTTGTGCGTCATATCAAGTGTGGTGTCAAGTCATCTTATGTTCATTGGTGAGTTGCATCCTCTGAGCGGCTTCACGTCAACTACTCTGGTTTGGTTGTAACCCATTTCCTTCTAACTTTCTTTGATATCTCTAAGGACCCATTTCAGTTCAAATCTACCTTAGTAAGTCCCAGTGATAACTGAGCTCCTAGGCATACCATATATTCTTGGCATCAAAGCTTAAGGTTGAGGTTGAGACTTAGAGTTGTGTAATAATAGTCAGTTTATTGTTCGAGATACTGTGTATGATTGTAGCCATTCATGTGAAGTGTAGTTATTGAAATTTTGTGTTAGGACTATTGAACCCTAGGGTGCAAGGAGAGATTCATGATATCGAAAGTAATGCTCATGGTTGTAGTCGGGTTTCCCAACAAACACTATATACTGTTGATGAGGAGATACAAGATCTTATTGATATTGTGGCCAATTTAGCTATCTCAATAAGGGTCTTAAAGAATAGACCACGTGAGAGAGTTACTAAGTAAGGCAAAGAAATGAGAGATAGGCCAAGAAGGAAAATGAACGAGCAAGCTCCAAAAGCGTTTCTAATGAACTACACACCAACGTGTTGATAGAGTCGCGGGGAGAAGGTTGGAGTTAGACGAAGTGGAAGAGAATGAAGAAGAAGAAGACCATTATGTTAGGATTGATGAGTGAGAGTTCAGAGTGCTAAGAGGTATCAAACATCTTAAGGTACAGATTCTGAACTTCAACGATTCTAGTAGTGCTGATGATTGCCTAAACTGAAAAGAGAAGATTGCAAAGATATTTAACTTTTATGAACATGAAGATATTGTTCACAATAGAGTGGCCATGTTAGAATTTTCTAGGTATTCAACAATGTGGTGGAAGAAGCTACAAATGTTTGCCCGAGGACCCAATACGAGGTCTGAACATGGAATGAGATGAAGAGAGTTTTAAGGAATAGGTTTGTTCTCAAACACCACGAATAAGACACTTTTCGACGAATCCAAGACTTGAGGCAATGTAACAGATCCGTAGATGACTATTTTTAAGAGTTTCAATTGCTCATGATATGATGTGATGTTGATGAGCCTGAGACCCGAACTATAGCATGGTTCATCTTAAGACTCTATGCTAAGATTGGTTATGTCATGGAATTATAAAGCCTCACAACTTTGAATGAAACCATCTATGTAGCCCAAAGAGTTGAGAGGCAATAGCAGAACCAGGCTAGTCAAATGTCGAGTAACCGAACCATGATGCTGAATAGGATGGGCCTGCCAAGTGGACCAAGGAATGATAAGGCATCAAATAGTTCTAAGGTAGAATACTTAGGTCATGTGCTGAGCCAATCAAAGGAGGGCTAAGGTAAGAGCAAGATAGAAGAACCTAAGATCTAACGAGACCATGGTCAAAGTTTAGGGAAGAAAACCCAAGAAATTAAATGTCTTAAATGCCTTGGCTATAGACATATGTCTAGTCAATGTTCAAATCGCTGAGTCATGACAATAAAGGGAGATAAGCCCTAGTTTAAAGTAGAAAATACAAGTGAAGGAGTGGTAACCGGTCAGAAGAATTTGAGGGAGATTAGGAAGTTAAGATACCCCTTAAGGGTGAAGTTGAGTATTTTTTTGTTGTTCGGCGATCTCTTAGTACTTTTATGGCTAATGAAAAGAGCAAAGAGAGAACTTCTTTCATGCGAATTGTTAGGTGAATGGTTAGCTATCGCCGTGATCATTAACTAAGGGAGCTATATTAACGTCATCGTACAAGAGGTAATTAATGCCATAAAATTGTCGACTATTCCACAACCCAAGCAATATAAGATTTACTAGCTAAACGAGAAAGGAGGATTATATGTTTTTAAGCAAGTTAGAATGCCGATTACTATTGGTGATAGGTATAGGGACAAAGTGATGTGTGATGTTCTTCCCATGTGTGCACCTTACATATTATTCGGCTGACCATGGCTATTTGACTTGAGAACGTTACACGATGGGTATGGAAACACCTATGAGTTTCAAAAGGATGGGAAGAAAGTTATATTGATACCTATGAGTCCTAAGGAAGTACAAGAAGCCCAAGATAAAGTTGCTAAATCTCTATAGTGGAAGTCCTTAGTGATTTCCAGAGCTTAGTTTACACGAGAGGTTAAGGCCAAGGACTATGTACTCTTCATGGTCAAGAGACTCTTAGAGGTTAGAGAGGCCGAGAACTTACCTACCGAAGTACAGCAACTACTTGAGAAATTTGCTAACCTCTTCCTTGCCGAGATGCTGAAAGGATTACCTCCATTAAGAGGAATTGAGCATTGCATCGATCTTCAACCTTGAGCAACCCTGCCATATCAACCTGCCTATAGATTCAATCTTGAATAGGTGGTCGAGTTGAAAAAGCAAGTTGATGAGTTGGTAGATGATATGAGGCAAGCGCACTATCAATTTTAATATAGCGGATATGAGTCCGAGTCGATCCCTTAAAGATTTTTAGTACTAATATTAACCTTAACTTTATTATCTAACCAGAAAATTGTAATGAGTTGAATGAATTAAAAACAATGAAATTAAAAACTAAACTACTTATGAGACTTAATTATGCAAATTAGGAAGCAACAAACTACGAACGACTTCAAGTATGCAATAATGTATTTAGAAATTACTTCCCCTAGTGTTTAACATGTAACCTTTTTAAAATATATTTAATTCAGTTTCTATAATTCTTTACCGGAGGGATTCACAATTAAAGTTAATACCTTTCTCAAGCATATTAACCATAATCCTAAATTATTTACCGGAATCTCTTCACTTAGTAATATAATTTAGAATTGCATTAATGTATAATGAATTCCCACACAAACAATCAACTTTCCAGAAGAAACATGTATTTTATCTCTAAGTATACATGTAATTCTCTTCAATTATGCCTAGATCTAATTACACATGCAATTTCTCAATCAACATGCATAATATCATATATTGACACTCTAGAATTATCAATCCACAATTAAACAACATAATTGAATCAAGAAAAGATTGAAACTTTATTGAAATTATAATTCAATCCAAGAGTTACATGAAACCCTAGGTTCCATAATCCTAAGTACTCAAATTCTAAGCTATCATAACGAATCTAAAAACGAGTTTCATCAAAAACATAAAATAAAGCATGGAAAACCCCTCTTGATTTGATGAACAATTTCTCTAATCTTGAAATCGATGTTGTTCTCGCCTCTTTCTTGATTAGTGTTCTCCTTAAGTCTCTTCTTGTCTGTTGTGTCTCTCCGTTTCTGTAATGTCTCTCCTCTCTTTTGAAACCCTAAGATATCCTTTTATATGTGTATTACAAAGATTCTGTTTTTGTCACCAGATACGGCGTGGGACACGGCCATGTCCCTAGGACGTGTAACTTTCTGCACTTAGGCAAATTTTCTACACAACTTCAAAACTTCATAACTTATTCGTTTGAACTCCGAATTGAGTGAAACTTGATTCCTTTTTTTCGTTTTCGAGCCTAGAACGCATTTAAACCCTGAAATCAACATTTTACTCAATTAAGTATCAATTTCTTTAAAGAAAACAAAAAATGTAAGAGAAATACTATAAAATCACCATATGAAATATGTTTAAAATCAGAGTTATCAGTAGATCTCAGATATGTCCGTGAGAGAATGAGACCATGTGTTGTCCCAATCATGCTAATACCAAAGAAAGATGGATCATGGAGCATGTACATTGATAGCTGTACCATCAATAAGATTACTATTAAGTACCGATACTCGATCCTATTGTTAGATGACATGCTCAATGAATTGCATGGTACATACATCTTTTTGAAGATATATCTAAAGAGTTGCTATTATCAAATATGAATGAGACTGGGAGATGAGTGGAAAACAACCTTTAAGACTTAGGATGGTCTATTTGAGTAGATGGTCATGCCGTTTGGTTTAACTAATGCATCAAGTACATTCATGAGGCTCATGAATCATGTACTCAGAACATTGATAGGCAAATGCATTGTGGTTTATTTTAACGATTAGTTTATAGTGCCGAATTTCTCGTTCATATCGAACATTTGAGATTGGTGTTTAACATACTCTACACTAAGAAATTATTCGATAACCTAAAGAAATGCACATTCTGTTAAAGTAAGGTTATACTCTTCAGATATGTCGTTTCAGGGAGTGGAGTTCGAGTTGATGAGGAAAAGGTTAAGGCTATTAATGAGTGGCCTACGTCGACTAGTATAGTCGAAGTCAAGAGCTTCCATAGCTTAGCCTCATTCTATCGAAGAGTTATCTTGAACTTTAGCACCATAATTGTGCCGGTGATTGAATTGACCAAGAAGAATGTTGAGTTTAAATGTACAAAAAAGGCTTAGAGGAGTTTTGAAGATGTGAATTGTAAGTTGACGTCTACCCCAATACTTACCCTACTAGATTTTAAGAAGGATCTGAGGTTGAATGTGATGTGTTTGGTGTTGGCATTGGTGCTGTCCTTATGTAGGAGCACTAACCCATTGCTTACTTTAGCGAAAAAGTCCAAGTTGCTGCCTTGAATTACTCAGCCTACGACAAGGAGTTCTATGCTCCTGTCCATACACTTAAGAACTGTAACATTATCTGTTGCTAATAGAATTCATCATCTGTTCGGATCATGAATCTCTTAAGCATATTTGCGGGTAGTAGAAGCCTTTTCGGCGTTATGTGAAGCGGGTCGAGTTCTTGGAGACCTCTTGCTATGTCATCATATATAAGAAAGGAAGCACCAACATAGTAGCTGATGCACTCTCTCGCTGTCATACCCTCATTATGACGTGGCTAGCTGAAGTGCTTGCATTGGGCACTATACTTGATCAATATGAGCATGACTTACATTTTGGGCCTTTTAGTAGCTAAGTGCAATGATAGAGAAGTTATAGACAGATTCTACTTAAGTGAGGGGTTCTTCATGAAGGGAAAGCATATTTGTGTACCAAGTGGTTTTGCAAGGGAGCTACTAGTTCGAAAAGCTCATGTTGGGGGCTAGTTAGCCATTTTGAGGAGAAGAGGATGATTAAGAAATTGAAAGAGCACTTTTGCTAACCTTGGATGATGAGGGATCGTACCGAACACTTGAGAGGTGCAAGGTGTGTAAGTATGCAAAAGGGAGAAGAGAACCCTATGGAGAATATATATCCCTACCAATTCTTAAGTGATCGTAGACCGATCTAAGCATAGATTTCATGCTCAGCCTTTCCCACATACCGAGAAGACATGATTCAATCATGGTGGTGGTTGTTCAGTTCAACAAGATGAGCCATTTCATCCCTTGCCATAGAACTAATGATGCTTTACTCATTGTTAACCTCTTTTTATAGGAAATTGTACGACTGCATAGAGAGCTAAGGAGTATCGTGTCTAATCGTGATTCCAAATTTACTAGCATCTCTTAGACGACCTTATGAAGGAAACTCGGCACTAAGCTCCTATTTAGTACCTCTTACCACCCTCGAATAGACAGCTAAACTGAAGTAGTTAATAGAACTATTGGTAGTCTCCTGCATGCTACTATTGAAAAGAACTCTCGTGACTAGGATTTATGCCTACCCATCATTGAATTTGCCTACAATCACTCCACTCATAGCTCCACTAAGACATCATCTTTTGAGGTTGTTTATGGATTTGACCCGAACCTACCTTTAGACTTAGTTAATAATCCGACTACGAAAAGGGAGAGTCCATTTGGCTTGTTGTATGCAAAGGAATTTCATAAGTTGCATCAAAGAATTGCTGAGCAACTAGCCAAAACTATGGCCCAATAGAAGGAAATGGGAAGCTACAGGAGGAAATGAATCGTTTATGCGCTTAGGGACCTTGTTTAGATCCATCTTAGCAAGGAATCCTTCCCTAGCTAGAGGATAAACAAACTATCTCCCAGAGCAGATGACTCCTATAGGATCCTAAGTAGCATTAATGATAATACCTATAAGATTAAGCTACTAGAAGGTCTTGGCGTATCAACCACATTCAACATTGTTGACTTATCTCCATATGTGCCCGAAGATGACAAAGACCAAGATTTGAGGGCAAATCTTCAACAACCTTAAGGAAATGACGAACTACTGACCAATGGTCCCATTACTCGTATATGGCTTCAAGGACTCCAATCCTTCACCCGACGAATTCTCTCTCAGTAACCTATTGATGACCAGAAAGTTCATGCTGAAGGAATGTGGTTGAACTCCTTAAGCTCCCCTAATTGTCATACGTTGATTTGTACGCTTGGTAGTGATGATGCCGACCATTCCCTTACCGAGGGCCCTACACTAAGTAATTCGACCAACTACTGTCGAGAAATTCCTAATGAGTAACGAGAGACTCACTTAAACGGCTGAATAGTTTTCTCTTGACATACCACCATCCCTCTCATCCCAACCCCTTTATTGCCATAACATTTTAAATCCTCTTGCCTACTGTGTGTTTAGAGAATATTCGTATAGGACCAATGTTGCACTGCCACCTGTCCACCTCGTTTAACATTATATTACTTTTCCATTTTTGGTCTTTTATCCTTTTTAGTATGTATTAGGAATCCTTTTTTTTGTATATACTTTCTTCTAATTTCATTATTAGTAACGCTGCCTTAAGGACTTACTATAAATAGTCCTTTTCTTTTGTAAGCCAAAAGATAACTTACATTTTAATATTGAATATTCTATTCTTATGAGACAACCCTCTTCAAGCTCATATTTCAAACACTCTTATCTAATTTTGCTGAGTAGCTCAGGATTAATGGCAAGTGGACCTTGACATCAACTTATACATCATATCAACTATGATGTCAAGTCGTGTTGTGTTCGTTGGTGAGTTACATCCTCCGAGTGACTTCATGTCAACTACTCTGGTTCGGTTGTAAACTATTTCCTTTTAATTTTCTTCAATATCTCGAAGGACCCATTTCATTTCAAATCTGCCTTGATAAGTCTTAGTGATAACTGAGCTCATAGGCACACCATACGGTTACTCCGATACCTACGTCAGCCTTTTTATGATGAAAGTAAAACTGTTGAATGTTTATGGGAATGAGAGAATGAAAAAGAGAGCCTCTTACCTAAGTGTCTTTCTTGGTATTTATAGTGAGTTAATAGAGATTGTACTCCAACAGGATAATTAGACGGAGCTTAAGTATTTGATCGACTAATATAAGCTCACATGATAATATTAGAAAATGCCTATCAACATTTGCCCCTCACTCTCTTTAGTGACAAAGTGAGAAAAGAGAGTATCTCGAGATGTTGATTTTGTGGGATTTCTAGAAAGGTGTGTAATCCAAGCCTAAAGAGGGTAGAATGCTTGATGAAGAAATGTCTTAAAGAGGTAGAAATGCAGGAGTGGTCGAAACACTTATAAATGTTAGTATACCTTAAAAAGCGAACGCTTAAAGAGGCCTAAGTGCTTAAAGAGGCAAGGGCCTAAGGAAGCTTGAGCACCTGAAGATGTGAGGGCCTAAAGTGGCTGAAGCACTTGAAGAGGTGAGGCCTTAAAGAGGCCAACATGGCTAAAAAGGCTAAGGAAGCATGCAGGCTATCCAAGTTGGGTATGACCTATGCTAAGTAGAGCTGTAAAATTAGCTAGTCAACCTCTAGTTTGTTAATGTATGGGTCTTTGGCTTTATTCATTCATCGTCCGTGCAAGTTGTAGGACTAGTGTATTTTAACCGTTACTGCTTAATGGTTTAGGGTTTTCAAACAGCTTGTTGTCTATTCATTAAGCAAAACAATTGCAATTAAGCAATTAACACATTGATATAACTTAATAGAGATATATAAACTTAGGCATGATATAGAAAACTTATCTCAAAGAATAAATAATAGCTAAGAGTTAATTGTCCACATGTAGCTTGATGTTGAGACTGGAAAGAGCTCGAGTCTCTTTGATATAGAGAACTCACCGATTTGTGATTATTACAATTCAGTGTTGCCATCACCCAATAACTCAGCATCTCGACCATTTATTGTTGGTCGGCAGCACTTGCTCGGTAAGCAGATGGACAAATTCGGTGTCATCTAGAAAGAGTCGGCATCATTATTGCCGCTTGATCCAAGAGAAACTTGGAGTTTGGATTTTGGCTACACTTGTTGTCATTTTAAGAAGTTTGAGTCAACTATTAGGGGCTCGGATTGACACTGGAGTAAAAGTGTCTAGCTCTTTGGATATGCCAATATCAACTATCTTCACATTCTATTGATGATCGAGCAATGTGTTGATAGATTTGATATTACCGTGTATAACTTTTAGTTCGATATCTTCATGCAGGTACACTAACTTTTGGTTCTACGAATTATATTTATCCTTCTATTCCATATAAGAGGTCTAACTTCTCAGCCATATCCATGAAGCTAGTGATGCAAATTTCCATCATCAATGCACTTGTATATACTATTATTTCCCTCTTAACAACATCCAATCAACTTCACAACATTTCTGTGATTAACATGAGCTAATACCTCCATTACTTCTTTAAATCAAGTGCCCTGATATCTTTAAATGCCGTGGGGCTCGATTCACACTCTTGCTACTGTCGTGTTGGTGTAAGTGTAGGTTGGTGATGGCTTGTGGATTTTGGTTGGATGGAGCTGCTGCTCGGAGCTCGGCCTTACTGTGACTCGGTTGTCCATGAGCAGCTCGATTTGGACTTTTGGCTAGTTGAGTATGTGCAACTGTTACTTCATTCCTTATTTCTTTAGCTCGGTGCCACTGCCTTTAGGTCAGAAAGTGATGCTAAATGTAGCTCATTGGTTGCTAGATCGACAACTCGCTTGGTCTTGCTTAGTCAATCTTGTTGGAAAACCAAGAAGGAATGTTTGGCTCTTAAAAAAATTGTCTCACGCACAGCTGCAACTCAAACATGGTTGTTCGGTAGACTATGGTCAATACGGCTTGGCAATTGGAGCTACTGCAATGTTTGACTTGGCGAGTAGAGTAGGTGAGTGGGCAATTCGGCCATTGAAATTAGCCGGCAAGTCGGCTAGGAAATTTAGTCAGCGAGTCAGCTAGGGAATTTATAGTGCAGACTTCTACTCGGGAAAGCTCTGTCATTTGAACAAGAAGCTGCTCTCTTGATGAACAAGTAGATGGTCGGCTTGGCCTATCTTTTCGAGGCTGCTCAAAGAAGCTCAACAAATCTCGAGGAGTACCGTAGTGGCGCTTGGTTCGGATTAGGGGTTGTTGATTGTTTCTACTTGGAACCTGGTCAAGTTCTCGACTATCGAAGTTTGGGTCTGTAGCTATAGTTGCTCTTCATGAGTCCATGGCATGGCTTGACATATTCATTGATTTCAAAAATATTGTCGATCACGTTTGGCCTAAGTCGTAAAGAGCTTGGCCAATCTTGGAGTCAGCTTCGTAATAAATTGCTATTGTTTCTTGTTGTTGGTCTTGCTCGAGCACTCGATTCAAACATTAAATGAAGCTCAGTCGTATCATAGCAAGGATGACTCGGCTTTTGAGTTAGAATGCTTAGATCAACCTCAGATTAAGTTCACTTGGCTATTGTGCTCTGACTAGGCTGCATGTGTCATTTTTAAATGAGATCAGAGCTTGGCAAATGAGTAGCTAGTCAGTCGTGCACCGAGATGTAGCTCTAAGGCCTTCTTAAGAGTTTGAATGTGCTGCTATTCTCTTGTTGATTTTAGTTCAACTCAAATTGGAGCCTGGAGTGAAGATTGGGGTATGGAATGGGCTACTCGGCACTTGGAGTTACTTGGCAAACTTAGAGTTGATCGTTGGCCAATGAAGAAAGCTCCTTGGTGACTCGGCATAGTGCTTGGGAACTCGATATTACTTAGAAGCGCTCGTCTTCTCGGCAACTTGCAAGCCGATAGAAATTGCTCGATACGGCACGAACTATATATTGGAGCTCGACCGAAAGGAGCATGGAGCTCGGGCTCCTATCACATCGCTCGGAGAAGCTCAGACTTCAGTCCGTCGATCTATTCAACATCTAAACGTTTTACGGCATATGCACTTAGCAACTCATCAACTATTTATAACAGTTTGGTCAAAAGTATGTCGACAGTGTGGAGCTTCTAGAAGTAACTCAATTCCTTGCTATTCAGTGAAGAATATAACTCGGCATGAAGTTCGACGTGAATTTATGTGGCTTTGAAGGATAAAACTTCGAAATTGTTGGCGAACTTGGTGCTCGGCATCCATGAAAAGACTCTGCTTCCCATGGAATAACGCAGAAGTGCGCTCGGAGTATTGAGGCCATTAGTTGGTCTCATCGAATTACGGCTGCCACTTGAAGCATCAAAATAGTTATGCCATACTTGTAAATTACTCTGCCATTCTCGTATTTGAAGTCACTAGATCAAGTCCTTATCTTCGACGCTTTATAATAGCTGAGGTTAGCAAACGTGGGTCCTTTCATGTAGTTCTCTATGACCCGTGCATAGACTTGCCGTGTAGGGCTCAAAGAGAAGCTTCTTTAAACTCATGCGAAATTTGGCATCATGGTGTTAAGAGTTGAAATTAGATATGGAAATGCTGGGCATGCCAGCTTGTTATTCAGTAAAGAGTTCTAAGAAAAGAACATTGTTTTCTCTTCCGTTCATCCTAATTGAAACACCAACTTATACATAACTTGGTATAAGGGGACTTGATAATTCTGTAAGCATGTCAGGTAGGTATCTTCGCTGAAATCACATAGGCTTTGCACTAGATCTGTAAGTATGTCCACTGAAATATTCAATCAGAAAAGCAATGTTCATCTCGATATTAATTCAATTGTAGTAGCCTTATAATCAGGGATGAACTCCGTAAGGTTCAACAATGAAGGTGGCTTATGGCGGTTCCTTAGCAGTTTCCAAGCGTCCTTTAACTTAACTCCTTTGGTTGAAGAAAAATAAACTGTATGTTAAGCTGCAGTTTCCAATTAGGCGGTAATAGTTATGAACCATAGGAAGATGAAGTTGTGGTTACTAAACGCTTTAAAGAAAAAAACCGACATAGTCCTTCTTAGTTCTCAACTTTCATATGGAAACTGATGATTCCAATTAACATTCAGGATCATAGGTATATGATAAAAAGAAGCAAATAATGGCATGTTGATTTAAAAGGAGAAGCCAATGGCAAAAAATACCGATAGACTACAAACCAATTTGTCCAGATCTGAAGAAACAATGAAGAAAAAGAACTAACGCAAACCAAATGTGGGAGAATCCATTAAAAAGGGGTGAAACATCTTGCTAGTTGATTTGAAAATAATATAAGGAATTGTTGAAATATATTACACATTCCTATAAACGGCACTAATTATTGACGGGTGATTCTTGTTTCAATTTTCAAACACCTGTAAGACAACAACTGGCGAGGGTGATTTGATGCTTAAGTTAGCCCTTTTATGATGAGATTAAAATTGTTGAATGATTATGAGAGTGAGGGAATAAAAAAGAGACCCCCTTACCTAGGGGTCTTGCTTGGTATTTATAGTAAGTCAATGAAGATCGCACCCGAACTAGATAATTAGAACGAGCTTAAGTATTAGGATGACTAATATAAGCCTACATGATCATTGTTAGAAAATGCTTATCAACAACATGTAATTTAGATATAGTGATGAGGCACGAGTAAGATTGAGTCTCGATACCAAACGGCATATTATGTTGGTTATCTAGTACCAACCCATTAGCTGGTTCTCAACTCACTCTCAAACTCAACTAGATCGTGAGTGAAGGGCTACTAAGACCCTTAGATTGTATATGTCTGTGTGTGGGTATGTATAGGTGTGGGTGGGTGTATGTGTGTGTGTTGTGATGGTAGTGGTGGTCATGTATGTGGTGCGTAATAAGTCGTGCTACATGTGACTAAGGAAATGATTTGACTTGCACATATGGGATGTTCAAGTGAGTTAAGATAGGGAGGAGTAGATAATTTTGATAGGCTCTAATATGCTAGGGGATAGGTAGAGGAGCACAATAGCATCAAACTCCACAATTAATGAAGAACGGGATAATGTTTTCATGGTGTTTGATCTTTAAGATAGGATTCTAGCAGAGTAATGGCATCAGTAGGAATTTGTCTCTTTTCCAAATGAGGAAATGAAGAGGGTATTTATAGAGGATGGTAGGTGGATTTGATCAGTTGGATTATGATGTAGATTAATGGCTAGGATTTAAGCTTTTTATATATGGGTATTAGATGGGCTTTTTCCATGGGTTTAGGCTCAAATAAAGAGCTTTATATTTTATTAGTGTGAGTCAAACTATGAAAAGTTAGATCAAGTAGACTAATCTAATGGACTCTACTCAAAGCCTACCATGCCAAATATCTCTGGATTTTCCCGAATTCTTATGGGATTAACTTTTCAGTCCCTATCACCTTAGCTTAACGAGTAAAATCTATGTTGTTATTGGGCTTGAAGCCCATGAGTCAAATTTAGCCTTCTACATTTTGCCCCCTAACTAAAGTCCTTCGAACAGAGTTGAAAGGAGTTTGGGCATTTAATGAATTCTTTAATTGACTTTGGTGCATATACTATTGAATAGCTACACCACTACCAAATTCATTCAAGAATTGGTTTAGTAGATGAATTCATAGCACCTCTTATTTACGTTTCATATTTTGACTAAACTGAGTTGCACATGGCCCCCATAGCAATATTGAAGTAAATCTCCTTTTTGTCACTCCTTTTTGAGTTGACCTCTTTTCTTCAACTTGATCTTCATGAGTTGGTGGTGTCATTGAGTTGAATTTATTCACTGAGTTCACATTAGTGATCTCATCATGTTGATAGCACACATCAATTCATCTTTCTGGGTAATCTAAAATACAAAAGGATAACTATCAAGTGTCCTAAGGTCATTGTGTAAAAATGTATCACCGTACAGGCTTATGGTATCATTTGGTTGCATGTTACTTTAGATTTGCTAAGATGACATCCCACCCCACTACTCGGGTAGCTTTTCAATGAAAATCATAGTAATGTTATAATTTTCCTTGGTGATGGTCTTGAATCATGAATAATAAATAGCTTAGCAATAGATTGGTTCTCTTATAGTAAGGTGCTAGTTTATCTTACCATTATGTGGTACCTAGCTCTCAATATTTTACTTGATGGTATAAAACCTTTAAGAATGATAATATTGGACTTGAATTATTTGACAAGATGTTATCGAAGCCTTTGGTAATTACTTTATGTACCTTTAAATATCTGAATTCAAACGATTTCTTTGATTCCATATCAAATATATGAAAATGTGTACATGAGAGGATAGGACTCATGTCTTTCAAGTGTTAAAACCCAATATTGCCTACGATACATATAATTAATAAATCACTTAGCTAGTTTACTAATGAATGAAGCAACAATTCTAAATTTTAGCTCATCATTATTTAGCATGTCATGTTATTTGACAACTCGAAAATCCACATGTCATGAAATGGATAAATTTTTGGCCTTGGTCCTTAGTCCATTTTTATTATGCATTGTAAGATGAAACAGAATTCCTAAATTGGACTCGATGTACTTGCATGATATAACTTCAAACATTCGAATGAGAATGAATTAGATCTCAAAGAATAAAACAAGCACTAATGCTATGATGAGGTGTTACGATTTAAGTGGTGTACAGGCCATCAAGAATTTTTTTTTGTTAAGGAATATTTTCCGTTATTGCATATCTTTCGTTACTGCTAATGATATATATATATATATATACATTCCCATTCATTTGCAAACATTCCCTGATTCCATCTTCTTCTATCCTACACACATTTTCCTTTGACTATATTTTATTTCGTTTGAAACACTATGCAGCTCTAATATAATCTTCTTCTCTTCTAAATCGTCCTTAATAAACATACACTTTCTCTTCCATTCTTCTATTCTTGGTCTTTATTCACACCTGAATCTTCATTCATTTCTTTTATTTCCAGCTTCATTGAATTCCCAGACTTACGCATAGTCTTTCTCGACTTTACTTCACTTTTCCTTTCCTGCTTTCATTTCATTTCTTTATGTCAAACCTCAACAGTACCTCCTCATACACATTTCTTCTTCCATTTCTTGTCTTCTATACACTTTGCTTTGTCAATTTTATTTCTATCTACCTCATACACATTTTATACAACTCCTTTCTTTTTTTTTTTTTAACTTGTCTCTATCACCAACAACCAACTCTAGTGTAGCTTCATAATCGACACCTTAACGTTGAAAAGATCAATAACTCATCGAAGACCTTAAACATTGCCACAGAACAAAAGAAATAACAATGCCAACGAAGGAGATTGGAGTTCAAGGAGAAACCAATTGATGAAAACTTCCAAAACACCCATATTTCTTGGTAGGCTTATTCTATTTCATTTATTGGTCTTTTCCGTACTTCTTTTACTCTCTTCTACTGTGTATATTCCTCATTCATTCTATATAAGGGTACCATTCTTTTTAAATCAAAGTTCTAATGTTGTCTATTTGGAGCTCTAAATCGATTGAAGAGACAAAAAATTACCATTTAAGAGCTAGCGGATATTGGATCTACTTACACTAGCAGGTTGGTTCTTGAAATGTCATGTTTTGTCTCTACTATCATGTGACTTGAACTTCTGACAACTGGTATTACCCCTTGTTTTTAAACTTTCGTTGTTGATGGCTCCTTCGTAATAACCCGAGAGTTTTTTGAATCTATGCATCTACTAAGCATTATATTTTTTCATCATACCTTACTTATAGTAGAGGATATTTCCTTATTACATTTGTATGTTGACTTCTAGCTTAAAACAATCTTCACAAGTTGCTCTAACACACCACTATACTTTTATATAAATTTCCTCAATTTGACTCTCTAAAATTAGACATTTGCATTAAATCTCCTAGGCTCTAAATGATGAGCTGTTCATGCTTAGAATTACCAGCAATGGCAATAGATCTATTAAGAACTACACACAAAGAAAACCCAAAACTTGACCTTTATGAACTTTGTTAATTAAGAACTATAACCCCAAGATCACCTTAGCATTATATTTTATTATATTTTAGTTTAGCCTTTGTCTATGATTTAGGTTCATAAGGAACCATAAATGGGGTCAGAGAACAAACTCAAGGGTTCAAGATAGCTCATATAGCTCTAAGAGAAATCATGTTGAAATTTTAGTAGAGAAACAGAAGCTTGCGACTTCTTTGATTAGGAGTTCACAAAAAACTAGGAGGAAATTATACTCTATTGGTCCTATCATCCTAAAGAGCAATAGTAGCCACAATGTTGATAAAGACACCTGATATAGCTAAGAAGACTTAATAGGAATCAACTACCTGGTGCAATCACACGTAGTCAAGCTAAAGAACTCCAACGATTTGCTTATTAAGATGGGGATTCTAATCTCGAGCTTGTCTCTTACCAACCTGACTATTAGGTCCTTACTTATGTTAAATTTTCCCCTATTTAGTAACGATGCTTTAACTTAGAAGACAACCCAATAATAGCTGAGGTGAGTTCCCGATCTGACCATAGGCATTGACCTTGAATCGTGTTAACTTCTCTTCAGAAGAAGTAATTGGTCCCTGGCTTGGTCCAAATCAGATTAGCCCCTGATTGCCAACATTTCTTGTTTCTCCTACTTATATCATATTCCTAACTTCCATTCGCTTCGTGACATGTATCTCTTAGATACAACTTTCCAGAATGATTCTTTCTTTTCTATACTAAATATTCTTTGTCTCTTTTACTCCTTTAAGTATGTTTCATGTAACCTCATTATAGAATACCCTTTTGTCTTTTCATACATATAAAATAACCCTAGTAGATGGGTATATAAACCGCCATTTTCTTGTACACAAGAACAACAAACTAATCAATATAGAATTACTCTTGTTGAGTAACCTTAGTGTTCCATCATCATTTTCACTCTTATTTATTCCCTTTAGTAAGGAATAGTAGCGAGTGACTTTTCAGTTTGCACCGATGTGTCATATCTGGTGGATTGTAGGCCAAGTAGGATTGACTGGTATCCATTCAGTAGCTACCTGGACTTTGCTAACCTTTTTCTCTATTTGTTGTGGTTTGCTTCATTGTAGTGCTTCTCTATATGTTCGACCTTAGTGATGCATCAAGATTGCTCCTTGGCAAACTCTTCTTGAGTTACTTGCCAATAAAGCTTTATTGTCCCCTAAATTGAGTGTATATAAATCATTCCCATGAAGGAGCATGACTAGAACACATAAATCGACAAAAACTAAATTAGGACGGTTGTCCATTTCTTTCTTAACCATGTATAGGAAATCATTCTCTGCCTATGAAAGAGCATGTAGAAGACTGTTAACAACTCCTTACTGAAAGCAATCAAGAGCATTTGGCCTATTAGATTTTCCATTTTTCTTTTATAGAATAGATACCCCTTGAGTATTATTAGCATTTTATTCTGAAATGCACTTCAAAGAACCATCTATAACCAGATTATCATGAATGTTGAGGTCTTCCTATTTTGATTCTAAATCTATGGAGTTGAATTGTTGAATAATGTAGTCATAAAATGTCCTAGCAAGGGAATCGGTAGCATCCCTCCCATTAAATCCATCATAGATCACACAAAATAGCCAACCGTATTTTTCAAAACAAATAGCTTGTACGTAATCTTCATCGGCTGCACCACTTACCACTTGAACTTCCTTAGCACTTGGGAATCCTTCATTTATGGAGGGAGCACTCATAGGTCTTAGAAATGAATTGTTTTCAAAGGAGTCACTTTGATAAGATGGATTAGAACTTAAGATAAACGCAACACTATGGAGAGAAGATGATAATACATCTAATCAGGAAAGGGCTAGAGAAGAGGAAATCTTATGGAAAGATTTTAGCGAATCTTAGCCAGGAAGAATTTTGTTCCTTTATTAACCCATTACAAATATTTGTATTAGCCAATGTTACAGTGGCACTTAGAGTAGCTCTAGAAAAGCATGCAAAACTACTTATCCTTTGCAATTGAAGTCCATTGAGACAATCATAATCACTAAGATTATCATATGAGCCTACTATGCCCCCATTGCACTAATAACCAAAACTTACTTTTAGTTCTACTTCAAGTTTAATCATCACATTTCTATGTGTGCAACTCATGCCTAAAAACGAATCTTTTGGATTAAATCAACAACAACCCATTGTCCCTAATATATTGTTGCCACCAGTCCAAAGCTTCCTATCCCTAAAACTCCATAATGATTGTACGGGGACTCCAATTGTTATAGTCCAAGAGAAGACAACCTGGACATGCAGTTCATCAAACAATTTAACCACTTAAAGCATGCTTGAGCACTTTACATACATGTTTAATAGAGAATTGACAATAGAAGCATAACCTTTATGCCCACTTTTTACTAGAAACTATGTACTTGTT
Organism: Lumnitzera racemosa; assembly: GCA_024138005.1. NCBI lineage: Eukaryota > Viridiplantae > Streptophyta > Magnoliopsida > Myrtales > Combretaceae > Lumnitzera > Lumnitzera racemosa. The sequence goes on from JAMXBC010000012.1 coordinate 58,630,554, forward strand.
CTATGCGTTCTTATTCCTATTCAGATTCACATCTTGACAAAACACCTAGAAACAAACATTCTAACAAACCAACATTCTCCCTTGTGAGATCATGAAACAAACACAAACACTCCCAGGTAAATCCATGATGCCCCATCAAATTCATCACAAAGTTCTAAGTAACTAAACTTTTCCTAGGCATATGATCAAAAACTCCCAAAGCATCATTGAAACGACCACATCTTCTATATAAATTTAACAATGTAGTACTAAGAAAAGGTTTTGCACTAAATAAACCATTCTAGAAATCCATACCATGTAATTGAAGACCACATTCAACACTAATTGACATATAAGACATCAACCTGGCAAATGTGTGATCCATGGGTCTAACCTAGTAGCTTCTTATCACTTTGAAATGGTCTCAAGCTTTTATTATACACCCAAGCTTACTATATCCACAAATAATGGTGTTATAAGACATTATATCTCTTTCGATCATATTATTGAATACCTTTTGTGCACTATATAAATCGCTGAAAATAACATAGAGAGACATGACATTGTTATAAAAATATATGGGTTTGTTTGATAAGGTTTAGGAGACAATGTTGAAGGGAGATTTGGTTAAGATTTTCAAGATTACTGAAATAAGGAGGGGAGTTAGAGTACATGATAGGGGGAGAGAGTACCAATGCATGGTATGCTCGAAAGTTAGGATTAAACTACGCAAAGGCTTGAGAGAGAGAGATAAGAGGGTTTACTATTAACTACAGAGGGGAGTACATGAGAGGGATAGAGAGAGAGTTAAGGGAGAGAGGTCAAGTATGGGATTATGGCAAAGTGTACGAAGTGGGTCAAGCAGAGTGCACAAAGCCAAAGATAGAGAGTGTTTGAATAGGTATGTAGTGGAGTGCTTGAAGCCAAAGAGAGAGTGTTAGATAGACTTTTCAAGAAGTAACAACTTTGCATGGTCAGTAGATGCAAGATGCAATGTTATACATATGGTTCAACTAGTAATATTAGTTAATACCAGGATTTTGTTACAAAACTTATGGCTTTAAACTACACTGGACTTTCATAAAGTGACTAGTGACTTCTTTGATGTTTGCTATTTGAAGTATAAAAACTTCAACATTTTTCAAGCATTTGACCATCTTTCTATACAACAACCAATGCCTAGGCAACCCAATTTATTTTTCCTTCTATAGTAGCTCATTTATTGTAGGTTTATATTGTTGTCTAGATACAAATAATTTTCTTTTAGCAACGTACGTAAATAATAAAATTATTTACTAGAATTATTTTAAAGGCACTAAGCAAGAAGTTCTTCTCCACATACGTCACCTTCGAATATTATACAAAAGCCCATCTTAGCTAATACTTTCTAACTTTGTTCACACAACAAAAAACCACCTTTTCAATCAAATGGCCAAGATACATTATTTTGCTTCCTTTGATGTATTTTTTTTTTAACACTTCTTGCAAATGGCATCTAAAAGAGGATCCTCCATCAATGTAGCTATCTAAACCTATAATATTGTAAAAGTTAAATTAAGATAGCTTATTCACTTTCCATATTCTATGTGTGCAATTCCTAAGTCTATGCATTTTAGCTTCCCAGTGTAATGAATAATGAAATTCTTGCACTCTTAATATTCATACTAGCCATCATGTCTATCTCTCTCTCATTGATCTTTCTATGCTTCTCATCCCTTTTTCCTTAATAACCTTTATTACTTATGTTTTTAGGTAATATTCAAAGATGGGTAAGGAATCCAAGAAGAGTAAAGGAAAACAAGTATTAACCATTCAAGATGGTAGCATTCCAGCCGTACCCTCACTACGAGACAAATGGCTTGATGTAACGATAAAAGAAGATTCCTTTTGGGATGACATAAGGAGACATGACTTAGATGAATAACCAACTGCTCACAGTACCTTATACTTCATCAGGAAAGAACCTTAGGTGCATGAGAGGCAAAATATAAAAGGGGATTCAATACTCTAATTTGAAAATGAGAGGAAAGAGATCCCATTATTTGAAAGTTTGTTTTGCTTTCCTCGGATACCTATAGTTGGCTAGGCTGATTGGGTAAATCATATTTTGAGCAACTTAGCTTATGTCAATACTTTGGAGAAGGTAGATGTATATTTTCCAATGTATATTTTCACTTGTTTTAACTTTCTTCAATCCAATGACATGGAGATTTGGAGGGCATTGATGTGTCGTTGGAGCACTTAAATGCATACATTTGTGACTGCTTGGGGTAGGATCAAACCCACTCTTGAAGACGTCAGCACACTTCTACATCTTTGTGATTTCAGCGCAATTGAGATCACTTATTCTAGTTACATTTTATGATGTGATGTTAGTAAATTAATTGTAAATGATTGTGGTAAAAACCATCTTAGAAAGAGAATGAACCAAAGAAAAAGGAGAGCATGAAGTAAATCATGTATATTAAACAAATTAAAAGGAAATGATTTGAGATAATCAAATACAAAAAATAATTGCAAACCTTTAATGATTTAGTAAGCTTAATTGATTTAATTTAGGTAATTTATCAAAATAGCATTGGTAATGTTGTGAGTTTAAACATGTTGTTATTAAATATGCATAAGGGTTTTTATTATTCCTTCTCCATTCTACAATGCATCGCATCTATATTATTAAAGTGAAAATATCTTTTGTTGTCTTTTCCAATATGCCACATCTCGGCATAGCACAAAATGTAACATTTTAAAGCTTAGCTTACTTACATGTCAAAAGATAACTTTATTTATACCATAAATGGATGCTTCATCAAAGTTTAGCTTCAACTTTGTTTACAACTTATATGTACACTTCATTATTTATACCCACAAAACATGATTTTTTCCCCCCTTTCATAGAATTAAAACTTCATAATTGGTGTAGGTTCTTTCCAAAAGATAGTGACTTCGACTAACGCTCTCAAAATATATCCCCTTAATGTTAGGCCTTTCTAAGTTCTTGCTTAAATTGAGGAATGAAAAATTTTATCTCCTTAACTTCTAAAGTTGAGTAGGAGTAGATTGCAAACAACATAATATAGGTAGAAATCATAAATCATATAACATATATGTAAGCAACCAACTTAAGTTTTTATTTATGTATTAACCAAGCCAAGTATTTCATGCTAGTAATGCAATGTACCATACTCATACATGTGGTATGCATCAATATAGATATCCTAAGCTTAACTAGCTTACACTTTCAATTAGTTAACATACTCGAGTAATTGAATACAATGTCTATGAACTTAAAGACTATAAGGAGTAGCCTAGGACTAAGACCCCGAACCCTAGTGCTACTAATTTAGGCTACAAAGAATAGTTAGGTTACTTTAGTAATGGAAGTCTATATGCTTTTGAAACTAAGTTTATAAAACCAATGTTTTCTTAATTATTAGTGTAGATGCCTCATTTTGCCCGTCTCATGTTTATGTTTAATTCAAAATTTAATTTTAGGAAAGAAGTTGAATAAACGAAAAAAAATCAACAAAATGGAAAACACAAAATAAGAAAAATTGTGAAAAAAATTGAACAAATAAAGAAAAACCCAAAAAATAAATTTACAAAATTAAAAAATGCTACAAAATATGAAAAAACATAAAAAATATTTTGTAGTGGTCCATTAGAGTTGGTTTAGGGTGCAAATAATTTCTTGAGATAAAAAATAGCTTTTGGAATCAAAATTACTACATTCGATTTGATCAAATTATGAATTTCTTCTAAAAATAGGCATTTATTGAAAGTCAATTTTTCTTATTGGGATTTAAGCAACTCATTTTGAAATAATTTGAAAGTACACATTTTTAGGAGATATGGCTCTAAACTGCACCTCAGTTAAAGTTAAAATGAGTATTTTTTGGTAATTTGAAATTCTAAATAAAGGTTGAACATGGGTAGAAATTGAGATCAAAATTTGGTTAAATTGGATGACTTCTTAAAATATTTTGAATATATTTATATTAAACTTCATATTTGCTTAAAGAGGATTTATAAATTTTTTAGAATTTAGATAATTTAGTTGAAATTTTAGGCCGTCTTTAAAACAAAAATAATAATAAAAGGGTAAGTGAAGAGAAGGAATCGTTCAAAATCAAGAGAAGAAGAAAAGGAAAGAAAAAAGAAGAAAAGAAAAAAAGGGAAAAACATAAAAAAAAAATAAAAAAAGGGGTAACACAAGTTACAATAAAAAATATACCATGTGGTACCATTGTTTGGTCACTACATGGCACTATTTAGAGGACACTACTTGGCACTTATGTGGCAACACAATGTGCCACCCAAGTCGCACCATGTAGCACTCTAGGTCAAACTTTGACTTATGCCCTAATTGATAGATATAGGAATCAAAATGGCACTTAATTTGAATAGAATTTTATACATATAAAATCATTAAAAAAATATATGAAAATGAAGAGACTGAATTATATTCTTATTGGCATCAAAATTTCAAATATTTATTAAATGAAAATGTGCCAAGAAAAATAATAAAATCGGGTAACTTTCACATGTACAATATATACACCCTTATTGAATTTGGTAAATTAGATCTTTTTGTGTAAACCTATCAGGAAATAAGATCGTAGAATAGGTGATAAGAAAATGTAGATAGTTTTAAATCTTTAATTTCCAAGAAATCAATAAAAATCTTAATAAAATCATATTAAAAATGGAAACATACACATTTGTGCTTCCATTAATAAAAATACAAAAATGATTCATTTTTCTTATCAAATAGGGATGTTTCTTGAGTCTCCATCCCAACTATATGCTATAAATAGGACCTTTTGGCAACCATTCCAACATGCACAAACAATTAAAGAGCTCTAGCATTAAAGAAATCATCATTTTCTCTCTCTAGAGCTTTATTGCTTGACCCACCTTCTCTCTCTTCAATTTACTACTCCTTAAGAAAAATTCAAATAAACCAAAGACAAGGGGAAATTTGTCACTCTTTGAAGATCAAGACTCATCAACTAATTTTAGCCAATTGTGCTCCATATGAATATAATTTTGATTTGAATCAAGATTAGTCAATTCTAAGGTTTATTTATAAAGTTCTTCATTTTTTTAGAAAATTAGGGATTTTTCACTCAAGACTTTTAGAAATTGATTAAGGCTTTTGAAGAATGACTTATCGGAAGTCAAGAACTGCTACTAATAGTTTAATAGCAAGCTAAGGTAAGCTCTTAATCCCTTACATATTCTTGTTTAAATTGATGGTTTGATGAAAAATTGTTTTGTAATTTATAAAGTAAATTGTTTGAGTGACTTATATGATATTGCACTATGTTGTAACATTAATTCCATATTTTTCTTTTCTTACATTGCTACTTCATATTTTTCTTGATGCTGTTGTGGTAAGCTTCAATTTAACTTTTGTTAGACTAAGATTAATCCAAACATATGCAAGTCATTTCTACCCCTGTATTGGAGGATCAATTACTTTAGAATTTATTATGTGAGCTCATAACAAATTCCCTTTGCGAATAGGGTTAGGTCATTTCAATCATTGCCCATGCAAATTTTAGGACTTAGAGTATCTCAAATTTATCTCCTTCTACTCAAGGTTAAGTCTACTCATTGTCTATGCTTATTTTAGGGTACAAAGTTTTTACTCTCTATTAAGCTATGAAGTTTAGGGTTATTTGAAAACAAGAGCAACTTATTCGCCTTCATGCTGGTGTAGGCTAGGATGTTCAATGCTATTTTGGTCATGTTTGCCTTCTCTTTTAAGCTTTATCTATCACACCAGATGACGAGATCAATATGTATATTAGAGATTTTTAGACACAAATTTATAAATGGAAGTTTTCAAAACAATGTCAATCCCTTAACCAACTAGTGTACCAAATCACTTATAGTGATATTACGAGTGAGTAATCACTCGGTCAAATTCTTTAAGGAAAAAGGATTTGGTTAAGTATTAGATCCTAACCTACATCCTTAATATAGGTGAATCAAATGGATAGTGAGGAATCATAAATGAAATACTAAATAAGAGCAAAAAGTATCAAATAACACAAATGATAAAGGTGTCAGCTTGTGACCTACCTTTAAAGTAGTAGCAAAAGTATGTTGTTAACATATTAAGGATAATTTTTAATTGTGCTTTGAAGGAATTCACTTGAGTTCAGTCCTAGGTAGGGTACCTCACTCAGCTATGTAGAGAAAAATCACTTCTCAGTCTCATTTTCCTATATGATCAACTAAATAACTAATTATTATCATGAATTAAGTATTCTAGTCCTAAAAACTAAGGGGCCAATCTCCTCTCAGTTTCATAACTTATCCTAATTCACTAGAACCGCATAACATAATGTGAATTCAACAAGGAATATGTAATCTCGTTTTGGTCTCATAGTTGTAAGAGCCCATTATCAACACTTCACTAACTCAATGACTTACTTAGGGAATTACACAATTAATCTCCTCTTGGTCTCATAATTATATAAACCCAATAACTCTCAAAGGTGATTCCTAGGACTAATCTCCTCTCGATCTTATAATTGTAAGGAAACTCATTGAAAATTTCATTAACATGCACATCAAAGAGTTCAAATGAAGTACTAATCATCAAAATCCCATTTAAATACACATACTCATATCAAAATTACAAATATTCACTAACTATAATATTTACATTATCGCAAGCCCATAAAAACTACTTAGCCACTCATAATATCAACAATGATAGAAAGAATAATTGAAAGTATAGCAGCAACTTCCATTAGAAAGCAAGCAAAATGATAACAAGTGAATAAGAGATTAAATGAAGATATGGTAATAAATGCTCATTAAACTAACTCAATTGTGTATCAAAATAACAATAACAATCACTAAATATCATAAACAAGTCAACAAAATAGTAAAAAATAGGCAATGAGCTCACAAATATAGACTTAACACAACTAAAAACTGAATTGTAGCTCGCATTCTTTATTGCAAATGTGAGTTTGTATAATTTTAGGCTACTAATTGATTAGTATGAAGGTCTACAGATTGATCGGTAGACACATGTTAGCCTTCAATTGTCTCCATGTTTTATGAAATATGGCATTTAAGGTGATTAAGGTTTTAGATGAAAAACCTTAACCCTAATTTCTTCTATCAATCAACCAGTGCATATGGTACCAATAGATTGGTATGAGTGAATCTACCTTTGTACTTTATTTTCACTATACTATCTTCTTCTCCACTTGATTGCTTGATCCATCAATGTAGACCTAATGCTATAAGGCATATCGATTGGTTAGTAGCAAGGTTACTAATTGATCAATAGGCCAAATTGCTCAATTCCATTAATCTTAGCCTCATTAATCGAATGGTAAGGGCTATTAAGACCATGGTAGCCCTACGATACCTATATGTAAGATAAAAGGTTAATGAAATTCTTCTTAAATTAATCTATTTTCATGCATTTTTGGTAGTTTTACTTAAGTTGGTCCATTTTATGAATATGCTCCAATTTCATGTAAAATTAGCCAGTTTTTTATTTTTTATTTTTTATTTTTTTTGCTAAATTTATATACAAATGTAGGTTCTAAAGTTGGAAAAAATTGTGTATTTTGAACCATGATCACCAAACTAGACTAAAGATTAGGTTTATTGAAATTGCTTCAACAAAATAGTTAAGCATCATAAAATTAGAGTTACACAAATGCAATCATGTCATTAATTGCATGAATTACGGACCTATAATGTGCATTCTTAGAACAAACAACATAGAACATAAGATGAACATAAACACCTCAAAGTAACTATTTTATGAGTTTCAATGAATCATGTAACAAGGAATCTTAATCATATTTTATTAAATATAGACAGACAAGCTTTGAACAAGAATAACAAATCCATAGTAGTTTCAATCATGCTTTCCTATTTCAAGTATCGCCTTAAATTGTTAGCATTCTAAGCTTTATCATTTCCAATCACCTCCTAAATTCCCACTAGATCTTCAAATTAGGTGTCAACTTGCCTTGACTCTCTTTTAGGCCTAATGCCTCTAGCTTTTTGCACACCAAATGTTTGACCTAAAAATCCTTGTGTTTCACTTACTTGTTGTAGTACTAGGAAACTCCTTACTAGTATGCAGTAAGGCATACCTTTGCCAATGCTCTTTTCTTATTGGTGGTATCTAGATTTGCTTAGAGCTTAATATGGTTGTGTTGGGGATCATAGGCATGCACCATTGCACTTGAGACATCAAGTTCCATAAGTAAAACTACTTTAGTCCTAAAAGCCAATTTGACAGGAGTCTCCCCCATTGAGGTTCTATGAGTAGTCTAACAAGCCTTAAAGTATATTTAACAACTCATCTACCCATCTATTTCTAGCTCAATTTACTTTCATCTTGAGGCTATGTAGAATAACCTTCTTCATTACTTCGACTTGGCCATTGGTTTAGGGGTAAGTAACTCAAGCGTAACATATTCTAATGTAATGATTCTCACAAAACTCTCTGAAGTGCTTTATGTGGTTAGTATTACACACCAAAGGCACTCATTTTAATGCATATTTAACCATCTATCCTAAAGTGTTGGGCTTTTACAATGCTTATCTCGAAGGCTAATTGGTTAAATTGATCACCTAATGTGCTTCAAAATAAGGTTAGAGCTTCTTTACGATTATCACTACGACTAAAATGAATTTCTCTAACTTTATATAACATAGCTTTAGACCTTATAGTACATAACTCACATAATAAACAAGTAGATGTGTCTTTCCTTAAACTTGGACTAGCACCAAAGATAATGTATGATTTGTAATATATAAGTATATATATAGAACTTCACCAATATCAAGCTTAGACAGCACTGATGGAGCTAGTGTAAGAAATTTTTTCAATTTTTGAAATGCCTTCTCATACTGCTTTGTCCATCTGAACTTGAATGTATTCCTCAACATTTGAAAATATTCTAAACATTTATGTACACTCTTTGATATGAATCGCTTCATAGCTGCAATGCAGCTTATTAACCTTGACACCTCATGGTTGGCTCTTCATGCTGTAGGGGAGCACCTTCACTTCCCATAAACTCAACAATGAAATTAGCTAATATCTTAGCCTTATATGCTACACATAGTTGGTTGTACACCAAAGGCACTCAACTTCATTGCATATTTAACCATTGAACCTAAAGCATTGAGTTTTTACAATACCTATCTCAAAGTCTAATTGGTCAAACCAATCACCTGATGTGCTATGAAATAAGGTTAGATCTTCCTTATAGTGATCATTATTACCAAAATGAATTTCTCCAACTTTGTCTAATGTAGCTTCAGACCTTGTAATATATGACTTACACAATAAACAAGTTGGTGTGTCCTTCCTTCAACTTGAACCAATTTTGAAGGGAAAGTATAAACAATAATAGACAAATATAGATATAAGACTTCACCAGTTTCAAGTTTGGACAATAGTAGTGAAGTTCTAAGAAACTTATTTCAATTCTTAATATACCTTTTTGTACTAATTTATCCATATGAACTTGATGGGTTCCTCAACACTTGAAAAACTTATGAATATTTATCTACAGTTGAATCAGTTTAGAGCTAGAATGTTCCCTATTTTCCTCTATACCTTTATGCTTGTCAGGGACTGCATGTCCAAGGCATCTTAGATCTTTTCAAGGCTTGCCTTGATAGCTCTATGTCATCATGAACCCTAAAAACTTTCCTAAAGATGCTCTAAATATAGACTTTTGCAAATTTAGTTTCATATCATGATGCCTTAATGTTTGGAATGTTTCTTCCTAGTTTGCAAGATGGTCGCTATGGATCTAGTAGAAAATTGAATGATTTTGAACTACTTGATATTTACATGTACTCTTAATATAGCTATAAGGCATAAGCTAGATAGAGTTAGATTGTGTCTTAGTACCAAACAACTTATCAAGTTTGTGATCTAAAATCAACCCAACAACTAGTCCTTGACTTACCCTTACACACATGCGTGTATACTTACATACATGGACATGAACATTAATGCATTGAATTGCACACATGCATACACATATGGACATGAACACAAGAACAAAGCACACACACACATATGTGCACACGCACACATAGAGGCTATGGTAAAGACATAATAACAATATTTGTGAATATCTTTATACTTTTCACTATTTGGCCAAAAAAAAGAAAGAATATCTTTCTCCTTTCCCTAAAACAAAGTGCAATATATTAATATTTTTAACGAATTATTGAATTTTACAAATACTCCATACTATAGGCATTGGAATATACATTATTATCTCTCTAGGTGCAGTTCTTCTATTGTCTTTCTTGAAATCTTGAGTTGTCAAAAGAAATAGTTGGGGTGAAAAGCTCATGCATCAAGGATTACAGAAGAATAGTAAGGCGATTACTTTGATGAAACTGATGTCACTTCCTGAGTTGTTTGTATGTGTAAACAAATGGTGGAATGCATGGATAATATTCACAATCACGTATATGCTTGAATTAGTGACACAATCTGTTTTTGTCGCGGTTGATTGAATTGGTACGTGTATGTAACTATAGTGCTTGTCTTCCACATTTTCCCTACTTTCGTTCTTCTGCTGCTTGTCGGATACATTTTTGAACATTTTCATCATTTAGGAAAGACTTCACTGACGTCAAAATTCAAAAAGGTAGCTGATTATGGAAGATGGAGATGACAAATACCCAAAACTAACCAATACATGTGTGCTATGAAAAGATAATGGTAATACTATTTGCAATATATACTTGATTGCGAATATTTTCCATATATTATTCCGTAACTTCGCTGAGTCTTACTTTACGATGCTGTATTGAAATAACTAAATTATCACCATAACCCTCTTTATATGGTTATAATCATGTTTACGGGTTCTAGTGCATATTTTGCATATCCAAATATAGTTGAGAGTAGATACGTGATGGACAAATACAAGGCTATACCTTATCCCTTATTCTAATAAACTTTCGCCAGATAAACTTGAAATTAAAGTGCCTATGTATCTTGTTGTGATTTTGCAGATTCCTGATAACTTTTGATTCACACATGAAGAAAGCAAATCAAGATAATAAAAATAAATAAAATGGATCACTTAGAATCCTACAGAATATCAAAACAGCCTTCTGGATGGTGTAGGAGAACTCAAATCTTTCTTTTTTTTCTTTTCCTACTCAAAATTTTAATGCAAATGAAATATATATATAATTTATGTGTTGTTTATGGAAATAGATATATCATTATGGAGAACTCGTACAGTTAATATGGGTTATCCCACAATCTCAATATGAGGTATGAGATACAACTTTAGATGGTTTTGTTATAAGTGAAAAAAAGTCACTTGAGAACTGTTGTCTGGAAAAACAAAGGAAAGCTGCACATTTTATTTTCAAAATTCGTCCAATTTTCTATTTGAGTATTTCAACCCCTTTTTTTCCTTATTTTTTTTTTTAACTTCTAGGAAAAATTACATAGACATTATTTATGTTATAAGATTGTTAAAATAAGTGACATGTGTTTTTCTTTGGGTTAATTATAAAAAAAAATGACCTATGTTATGGTCATTTTGCAAAGTAACTTCTGAATTATTTTTTTTTGAAAAATATGTTACCTATATTTTGTAGTTAATATTTGTAATATATACTTAAGGGATATGTGGCATAATGTTAGTAGATAGACTAGTATTGAATAATTATAATTGAAAAATAAAATGACATAAAATACATGAAAAGGAAAAAAAAGAAAGAAAGAAAGAAATACTCAATTACAAAACAGCTATGGAACCTTTGCTAGCCACTCCAAGACTAGGGGGTGGTAGTGGGGGGTTAGTGTCTTGTATGATAGGCCCCTGATGATTGCTAGCCAATCTCGAGCTTAGGGTGGCTAGCAAGGGACCAAATGTAAGTGTAGGTCACATGATTTCTTAAGGTAGTGGGTGGTCACCCATCATTAATAAAATAATAAAATAAAAGAAATATAGAAAAAAGAACCTAATGAGTCAAAATCGGCCACTATGTAGGTCGTAAGACCTACCTTTATTAGTGCGTCATGACCTATACTTCATTTTAGCCATTTTTCAACTATTCCCTTAGTGGGTCGCAATTTACACTTCATTTTAGTTGCTTTCTAGCCACCACCAAATTGCTAAGGGGTAGCCAATGACTACATTTGAAGGGGTCATGTGACCCCTATTCACTCCTCTTTTTTCTAATGGAAAAATTGTACATTTTTTTTCTAGTTTTCTTCCTTTTTTCTTTATTTTCCATGTTCCTACTTAACATTTATTATTATTATTTATATCAACTATTCAATAATAAGTTTTCAACCAACGTGGTTTTGCCATGTGTCCTTATATGTATATAACAAAAAAGTACAAAATTCGAGTCATGTATTTGTTGAAAATAAACACACATGTTACTGATTTACAGGCTATGTTTTTGTAATTTATACCTTTTCTTTTTAATAACATATAATATGTGTTTTATAACTGTTGATCTTGGTTTTTCACCTCTCGGTTCTCTTATAAATTAGGTCTTCTTTAAACCGGTCAATATTAAACTTTACTTGTTTAATATTGACCCTCAACTAGGGTTTAAAAAAAAAAAACTGGTTTTTAATTTGAAAATATACTAGAGTAACTATCCAATCGGAGTTGAGAAAAAAGAGTTAAGTTATAACTAATTGGGTGGATTAGTTATAACTTAGCCATTAGTCTAACGATAAAATTAAGTTTGCAAAACAGTTTTTGAAACCAAAAATCTAGATTCAGGGGTTAAGTTTTTTAAACACTTACAAGAACCATTAACTTTCCAAATTTAACTTTAACCTTAAAATCACCTTTCAATTATAAAACAAAACTTAATTATTAACTCAAATGAGATAATTTGAATAATCTAAACTATAAAAGGAAAACTAGGTTTTTTTTACCGTTACCTAATAAGTGTCTCTATACTCGCCATTCGGGGTTAAACGTACGTAGTTCTTTTGATGAAAAATTTAAGTGGGTTAGTGATTTTTAAATTTTGAAAGAGAGTTGAGTTTACGTTTTAATTTAGTCTAGGTTTATTTAAGAAAAATTCTCCAGGAAAAGGACCTAAACTTAACTTGTTATTTTGAAAAACTCTATGAATGATCTTAACTTCAAAAAGGTCAATTTGGTTTTGCTTCTATTTTGAAAATTGGATTTCTCTGAATGATAGAGCATTTTTATTATTATTATTTTTGTTTAATTATATATTTTATTTTATTTTTTATTATATATATTTTTTAAGCTTAACTAGACAAATAAAATAAAATAAAATACCTAAGCTCCTTTCCCTTACTCACTTTTTGTTCTTTCTTCTTTCTTATTTTTTGGTTTTTCTCTTCACTTTTTTTTCTTTTTTTCTTTTTATTTACATTTACAACAAAAATAAATAAATAAATAGATAAATGAACGAAAAAATAACTTAAAAGTAAAAACAAGTAAAAGAATAAGGGTAGGGTGGATTTCCTATTAGCACGTGGGTTAGACCTGGTTTGGAGCATGGGTTGGTCTGGACTAAGTTGAGTTGGACTTAGGATCTTAGTTCGGATATTTGGATTGTATTAAAACATGAGATTTGATTTGGATGGTGTAGCAACCGTAAAGAGGGCGCTTTAAGCCATTTCGAGCACTAAATCGATCGGGGAATTGGTTTTTTGTGACTTTCGAATTGGATTATGGGGATAGGGAGGCTACTAACGGGAGTTAAGGTGGTTGGGGTAGTTTTTGTCTATAGTTGTTGATAATAGTAGAGCTACGACGATAATGGTAGATTCTAGGCTTTAGTGAGGTGTTAGTTTAGGGGTTTTAGGTGGCTCGAAATTTAGTCATAAGGTTGGCTTGAGCTTAGGATAGTGGCTCATAGGTGGAGGATTGCGACTAGAGAGAGAGAGAGAGGTGGATAGTATAGAGAGAGATCATAAGAGAGATAATTTTCTAAAAGTGATTCTAAGCAATGCTAGATCCTAATTGGATTCCTGAACTCCATATTTATACATTTACATGACGAATCAAGTTTAGGAAGTCAAAAGAATTGATTACAATCGCCAATTTTAATAAATGGATTTGATGAATTTTGATTTCAAAATGAGCATGATTCTTCATAACTTAGGTGAAATGATTGGTCATAATACATTCCTCATTCATCGTTCTTATTGAAAAACATTGATGGAGGCTTCAAATGTAATTATGAAAGCTTGAATTAAGTAAAACAAATGCAGAGGAAAATCTAGGTATTCAAACTTCCCTCAATTTTCAAGTCTTAATTTGAACCCTTGACTGACTGCATATGGATAGGAGAATGGTATCAATTTAAAGTATCCCGAGCGTACTTCACGATTTCACCATTAATTTGGTGAAATTACAAAGATAAAAGAATTAAAAATTCCTTCAAGTGAGTTGTCTAGGATGATGTCGTATGAGAAAATGAAGGAAGCAGGGAGAAAGAGACGGAAACAGAAACATATCGGCCAATAGTAAGCTAATACGTGTCTAAATCGGGAAAAGAAAGAAAAGGCATTGAACGCCTATCTTAAGAATCAAATGTGGGTCTGCTTTATGCGTGTGTGTGGTTTTTCCATCAGACTGCCTATGCCTTGTCCATATATGCAACCAAATTGCATATATAGATTAGGTTGGCTTAGGTTAGGTTTAAAACTAAGCTTAAGCCCAAAAATTCTTATTTATTATTTCAAGCCCTAAAAGTTAAGGCTAAATTAAAAAGAAAGAAAGGAAATGCTACTCTCTCTCTCTCTCTCTCTCTCTCTCTCTATATATATATATATATATTGTAATTTTCTATTTTTTGTCCTTTTCTAAATTTCATATTTTTTCAAAATTTTCTCTTTTTTTTTTTGCAACTTTTCAATTTTTCCAAATTTTTTGTATTTTTCCTAAATTTCTTATTTTTTGTGCTTTTTCTTATTTTTGTATTTTATATATATCTTTCTAATATTTCTTATTTTTGAGTTTTCTTAATTTTCTATTTTTTTCTAAAATTTCTTTTTTCATTTTTTTTTTTTGGGGGGGGGGGGTTAGCTTTCTTTAATTTTCTACTTTTTTTTTGTATTTTTCTTATTTTAGGATCCTCTAACCTATTCTAAAAAATCGAAAAGTGAAAAAAGGGGCAAAAATAAGGTGTTTACAATAACTATTTGATACTTTTAATTAGCAACACATTTCATCTTTTGATTGTCCCAAAAATAATTTATTTAACAAAACAAGTTTTCAAATGTATTTAATTTAATAAAAACTAAAATGCCCAAAAAAAGGAAAAATTCAAAGAAGAAAATAGCTAATCAAATACCTAGAGACATTGACCACTTCCTATCCTTCGATATCTTGAATGTAATTTGAAGAATAGTAATTACACTCATTTACTAATGATCTCTAATTGTCTTTTCATTGGATATCTTCCAAATGAACCCAAATATTGCATTTTTTTTTATTTTTGACTATTATCATTTTGTTGGCCATTTTTCAAGTGATTTTAAGTTCTTATCTTTTTAAAACCTTAAATCCCTAAAATCAATAAAACCAAATTGATTAAATAAGAAAGAGGAAAGAAAAATTGCATAGAACCTACACTATATGTTGTTAGCAATGGCATAAAGAGAACACTCTTGATTGTCTATTGTAGTAGCTAGGAAGTGAAGAAGTTGAAAATAAATCACATGACTATTCTCCTCATACTCTCTTCTATCAATAGAAATATGGAGATAGTAAAAATAAGTTAAAAAGAGAGTGAAGGTGCAATTGGTTTATTTCTTGTTATATTTTTCTTTTTTTTTCAGAAAGTGTAACACCCTACCTTTTAGGCGTTTGCTTAAAAAATTTTCTTATACTTTTGGTACTTGAAGATAGTTTATTATTCCATCTTTAAGTTAAGGATAAGGTATAAACAATATCCAACTTGCTCTTTTACTTCATAAAATTTTTGTTTCTGAATTCCTTCTTATTCAATATAACTATCAATAGCGGAAGTTTTTGCAAAAATGAGCTATACTCAAAGTATTACAATCATACACCTTTATACAATATACAAATCATTTACAAGTACGCACTCTTGACTACAATAGCTATACCAAATCTTTTGTTAGGTAACACCAACCTATTCCTTGAAGAAATGCTTTCATATACTCAAACCATATCATGTAATCAATAACTTTTCCTAAGTGCTCATCTTCATCTGGCGTTTTGAATTCTCTCTTTCTTCACCTCTGGGAAGCAATGCTTTGTTTAACTTTTCCTTAACCTAAGGATAAGATAACTTATCCCTTCAACTAAGCTATTATGAGCCAAATGAGAGTAAATAAACACATAACAAGCATAGCTAATACCATAGGCACATTAACAAGTAGTTAGTTAAATTACATTAAGTTATCATTTTCTAGCTATGCAATTGATGCAAATAATGTATGCCATACTTATGCACATGATATGCATCGGTACTGATATCTTAACCAAGCCCAGGATACTCATCCGATTAGTCGGCATCCCCAAGTGACTAGATATAACATCCAAGAACCTATGTGGCAATAAAGAGCTACCTAGGAGTAAGATCCCCAAAACCTAGACTAACAAAAACCACTTGAAGTAGTTCAGAAATGCAATTTTGTATGCTAAAAAACTCAGCTTTTATAAATCTATTTGTTTCCTTAACTAACCTAGCTTTTTGTATAAAACTCTATCTAACAAAATCTCAATTTTATAAAAAGTTGACTCATAATTTTTGTTCTATGCCATCAATGCATCTAATCACATACCAAGTAGTACTCAATAAATTCACCTAAACTTACCCATTACTTATTAGCTTAAACTTTACTTTGTTTCTTCATTAATTCTATGACCTTGGTATGGGGTTCACTTAAGTGAACACCTTAGGAGGTAGGGTTAGTTTTTAAATCCTTTTCCAAGATAGTGTAAATCCTAGCAATGTCACATAAGTACTTAGCACACAATCATAGCAACTAAGTTCAACATCAACATATCGCCCAATCAGCAATAGTTATAAAAAGAAGCTCCACATCATACTCATATCCAAGCTTAACCAAGCCAAAACATGCAAAGTTAGGACTAGATGAAAGTTTACTTGAAACACACAAATATCCACTTGCTTAGTCCTGTTGGTTGCTTTAATAGTACTTATTAACATGAGCTTCCTCTTTAGCTGCTTTACCTAATAAGGATAAAAGGTACCAAAATCAACTACATCATATGTATATATATTCCAGATTGATATTAACTTGTTGATTTTAAATTTGATCTGTTTAGAAAATATTTGTCTTAGATTGCTTCTGACTTAGTCTCTACTTTAATCCTTAAACTAGTGTTTGAATTAGCCTTTGATTTAGGTCAACTTCTAAATTTTTAAATGAATACTATCTAACTTATATCATCACCTTTACCAATTAAAAATCTCAAATATTTCACTTAAGTTACTCATCTAAGTTTAACTTGCATAAGAAGCTTTAAGTGTAACCTTTGATTTTGTCTTTGTTTTAGCTTCTAATTCGACTAGAACACTATATTCACTTATAAAATTCCTACTTCTCAGTCAAGCCATGTTAAGACCAATAAAGAGTACTTCAAATACAACAATAACTAAGACTCCCCCTTAGTACAGTGTTGATTATGCAATGGACCCTATTTATCGCATTTAGAAATATATATATAAATGGTAGGAAATTACTTAATAATCAATATCTTTACTCCATTAAATTTACGAAAAATATCTTATGCTCATAAAATTATACTTATTATACCATAGTTATGAAAGGTACCAAAATATTAGAATATATAATATTTTCCAAAATAACAATTTTAAGCTCAATTTTGTTAAAAAATAGCCTAAATTAAGTAAATAACTAAATAAAATTGTAAGATCTAAACTATATACTTCCAAAATCATAACTAAGCTTTAGAAGTCATTACAAATTAGATTCATAGAGAAATTTAATTAAAAATTAATTATTTCTTCAACATGAAAAATAAGGTGGATTGTGTGAAATAAATTTAATAAATTCTATACACTTAGTTTATGAAAAATTATTTTTATATAAATTAAATATATCATATGAGGAATGTGCCCACAAAAAATTCGCTTAAAACAACATTATTTAATATTTTTTCAAATTAAAACAAAATTCATTGGAATAGGGTAGTTTCTTAAGAAAACCCATATATGCACTTATAATTTAAAAAATTTGGGTTGATATTCTAATTCTACACATCAAAATACTTAATAAAATGAAGTTTCATAATTTTTTAATATCCTTTGATATTTTTAGTAAAATAAATTATTTTAAATGCTAAAAATAATGTCACCTTATCACTGGAGCTCTAGCTACCATTGGTCGAAGAGGGGTAGTTAGCCAAAATCCACTTGTTGTTAATCTTCAACTACCAAAACACTACCATGTCAAGTTGTGTATAGTTTTGAGAAATCTATTTCCCCTATTTTCCTAATATTTGTGCTCATGTTGATAATTACCTATACTTACTTTGTCTAGGAGTGTCTTACTGAACTTAATCTTCTAAAAATGATCAAAGTTTGGGCCTAAACTCCCTTATATTCACTCTTCATTGGTGCAAGGAAAAGAAGATTTTCCAAATGTCACTTTCAAGTTTATTAGGTGTTTTGTTGGCATATTTTATTAAGTTCTTCCATGACAACTCACTATTGGGGTCTCTTAACATTAAGAATACCTTCTATGCCAATTCCAAAAATTTATAAGTGGATTTCCTATTTTTATATCATTTTTAATTATTTTAAATAATTAAATACTGTTTGTATCTATTATATATATATTTACATATTTGGTACATATAACACATAGTGTAATTATATAATTATACTACATGGTATTTGACTCTGAATATTATTGTTATAAATCAAATAATTTATCTCTAAGGTCTTGCTATCTTGAGTTTCCAATTATTATTAAGCGAACCTCCAAGAAAATGTTTTATTGAAATAAAATATTATATAAATTTTATTTTACGAAATTAATTTTATTATAACTCTTCCGCTAACTTTTGCGACCTTATATTAAAATTTCATTTAATTTGGATAACATTTTCCAAAAGTCTCAAATTATGTCAAACACCTAACTCGTATCAATATTAGGCAACTAGGAGCGAGTGGTTATATGGTAGGGAAGGTATGAAGTTCTAACCATAACCCACCTATTTGTACATGTTTCCAAATTTTGATATCCATGCCCTATCCTATGGCACTTTGAAACTATCATTTACCTATACCTTAAAAATTATACATGGTATAGAGTATCCTGTTAAACTTGTAAATCTTTTTTCTTCTAAATTTCAATATGGATGGTTTTTATTTATTTTCCTTGCCTTCTAATTTCTTTCATTTATTTTTCTTTTGATCATTTTTTTTTTTGCCAATCACTATTATACAAACATTTCAATTTATTGTAATCTTAATCTTAACTTTAAATACAAACAAAATAAATAATTATATATTAGACTCATTTGGGGGGTTAACTTATTTGGCAATAAGAACATTCATAAATTATAGATTATAATCACTTTATAGTCAACATCCATAATGATCCTCTACGAATTACAGTTACTAAATTTTAACTTATCGACTAAATCTTTTTCAAATCTAATATAAACCCTAATCTTAGACAAAGGAAAAAGGTACAAACATTGTTCTATACTAAATCTTAACTTGAGCAACGTTATATAAATTTACTACAAGATTTTTTTCAAACTTAATACAAAAAAATTATTGCATTGAAAGAAAATAAGTTAATAATATACCTTCTTTTGGTCGCTTCTCACATATTCTTTCCTTTTTAACTTTAGTTGTATTGGACTTAGTAAATGAGAAAGATAGAGTGAAAAGAAAATGTAATAAACAAAAGATTAAGGAGGACCACTCCGACATGAGGATATCAAGTTTAGTCTAAGGTATCTCATGGGTTGTGTTTTCTTATCTTTTTAAGCTCATACAAACAAAATGGTATTTTTTTATTTATTAATTTTATTTAATTAATATTATAGGGTAGGCTTGAGGTACCCTGAAACGTATATCATATATACTTCATAATAGAAGTTCTAGGATGGGTATGAGGTACCCTTACTCATACCCATACCCTACCTTTTAGATATAGGTTTTAAGAAACCACCACTTAGAGTTTACCTTATAACCTTAAATACCCTCCTAGAACCTATTTGGTTGAGTAGTATCTAGGTGGGTATTCTGTATAAAGGTTACCTACTTACCCCTATGAGTAGCTAAGCTCTTGTCACATAACTAAACTCATTTTTCAAGCTTCTCTTAATAAGTTCATTTTATTCTTTCCCCTACTATACTTTTTAGATCTCATATGTAATAAAATTATCCACTATCTTGAGCTCATGGCAATAAGTCAAAGATCGGGGTTTCATAGAAAGAAAGTGGGATTTATTTATTATATTATTATTTAATGTGGTTTTAAAGATAAAAAAAAAATCACCTAATGGGAAAACATTGAGAAAGCCTACCATATTATAGTGCTAAAACTTTGGCCTACATGTTGAATTGTATCTTCTTGATTTATATTAAATTTGATGAAACATGGGCACCCTTACTTGACACCAATCTAAGAATGGGATTTATCATCATCATCATTCATCGTGAAAAATCAATTTAAGCACTTGCATGTTTTATTTTAAGATATATATATACACCCATACGCATACTAGTCAACAATGCACTTGTAATGCGTATGTTCAAAATAAATAGTTGATGTTGTTATCATGATAATGCATAAACTGTTGATTCATTGTGGTGTTTTTTGATTAAATTTTTAAATTATGATTGAAATTGATATTGGTTTTCTAATTCTTTTAGTAAATTGAGATCAAATTTGCACAAAAAAAGAATATGAGGAGATATAACATGGAGAAAATGTCAATCAACCTTAAAAGATGTAGTCATGCAAAATATTGTTATTGTTATTTCTATTATGATTTTTATTATCAAAATTTATGTATTTATTATATAATTATATTTATGATTAATTATTATTATGATAGGTAATATTGTTTTTTAATATTGATATTCTTGATAATGTTGTTATCACTATTAGTATTAATATCATCACTACAATTATCTTTCATATGCATTATCTATTTACTATATCATTAATTTTATATTTCATATTGATCACAACCCGAGGGATGGCTAGGTCATGACACTATCGTCATGTATCACGAGGAGATTTGATACTAGCACCACTACTGGTTAGGAACCTTCATCATGCAACATAAGGCATCATCACAACTCTAGCTTCTATTAGAGAGACTAGCATAATGCAATATCAAAGTAAATAAATTAAGGTTTATCACATAATATTAAATATCATAGAGAGTGGGGAAAACAATTTCCTCTTAATTAAGTTTGATAGACTATAGTAAAGTACTAGTGGTCTAAGTTACTATAAACTCCTAAGAAAAATATAAGATAATACTGCACTCCAAACATATCATAAATGTCCACTTTTGCTCTCATATTCCCTTTAGCTATCCTAAAGCTTGTGGTACTAACCTTAGGCATTATTTGCCCAAGTTCTAGGCATAAGTCAAGTTGCAATAATAAACTATAAGGGGTTGTGCAACAATGGCTTGGTGAGTAACCTTCATATCCTACCAATAAACAAATTTCAAGTTCTTTAAATACGTATATGCAATGCAAGCAAGCATATGAAATGCACACATTACAGCTTGCTAATGACTGTGTAAAGCACGGTTTTACACCTATCATTGCCCAGGTTAAGAATTATTTAAGTACACTAGGACTCGAGTCTCTATATCTATTATCCAATCATATATCATTTTCTCTTGGTAGTCTCAAAGCAGTAGGTATGGTTTGACCTTAAGTAGAGGGCGGTACTCCTTAGAGATATGTAGATCCTAAAAGTCAAGGAAAGAACATATCATACGAGTGTATCATACGATACAATAATAATACAATATAAACATGGATCCAATGTACATGATCTCCTGCTCCCTTACATAGTATTGATGCCTTGTATATTTAATGCATGACCAATTCTTATTAAAGTCAAATAATTATTATTTTAGTTTGTTAGTGAATAACCAAATATGTATGACAAACACTCCAAAGTTTTACTTATTAATGCAACAACCAATTCTCGATTCAGATACATTATTGTATCTTTATCAAGTAAGTACAACCAATCTAAGTACATGCATATAACCCAACCTTCAAGCATAATCATTTCACATAATATATAATTAGATGGTGTTGTATACTACAAGCACAAACAAGGATAGATAAGGGTTGGTATACTTACTTAGCTATAGCTTCTAGGAAACCTAATAATCCTCAGTTGAATCAATCCCTTGGTCCACATCACTCAAACATTATAGTTAGGTATATAAGTATTATATCTTAGCTTACTTAGTTAGCTTTTTCCATCCTAAAACTTCCGCTTTTATTGTTTTCATATTTTGATCATAATTTTTTCATTTTAAGTCCATTTTTAGCGATATTAGTCATTTTTCATCATTTTTTAGTGTTCTTTCATTTGGTGAGATCCTTTTTAGGTGTTTGGCTTGTAAGGCCTTTGTTTAGGTCAATTAAATTTGTTGGTCGATGGGTTATTTTGACTATCTTTGGGTTTAGGCTTAGTTTTGGGCTTTAAGATTAGTTTTGGGCCTTAAGCTTTACATGTAACTTCTTATGCCTTTATTTAAGTATTTTTAAGCTAAATTTTCTATCCAAATTCAATAGCTTTTGATTTAGGACTCATTATTATTATAGTAGGCCTAAATAAGTTCTTTTCACTAGTTTAGGGCTTTAGTTGGTTAAGGGGCCTATAGGGGGTGTCTTGTATGGGCTAATGGGCATTTTTATATTATAAATAATGAAATTTCAATTTTTTTTAGTATCAAATCTAGTCACATCCATTTAGGGCCTATATTTTAATTCTTTTATGCTAGTTTTGCACTTTTGCGCCTTAAGCCCAATCCTATTCATCTTTTGGACCTAGGTTCACTTTATATTCTAAGTTAAGTCCAATTTACCATAAGGTTCAGATCTATTCATTGGTTTAATATGGCATTTAACATTGCTCTTAAAGCCTTATTTAGTAAATAAGCTAGTTTTGGTTATTAACTCATAGCCACCTTACTTAACCTGATTAATCACCACATAAATTATACTTAACACTAAATAATCATCTCATAAGGCTAATAAATTAAAATTTATGGATCTTTACCCCATCAAAGGTGTTGGGATACATAAGAGACAAGGTTTATTAGACTTTTCTTGATAGTTTATCAAAAAAACCTATTAACTACTAACCTTCACTACATCTTGATGCTACTACTAAAATCATTGAGTGTAGTTCATGCATTATTTACCATAACCTTCATTATACTTCCTTAAAACATAAGGATATGCATATACATAGGAATCTAAGAGCCTAAAATGAAAGAAACTATCATGAATCCTAAGGAAAAACAAGAAAAAACTAGGCTTAGTTACTTACTAAAGTTAAGTGTATGATCCTCCTTTTACTAGTTGTGTAGTGCATTGGGGTGGTGAAAGTGGTGTATGTGTGTGTTAGCCAAGTGGAGTGGTAGGACTTGGTGGTTGATGGTTTGGTGGAGTGGCGATAATGCAATGGTGGTTTTTTAGTGAGATTTTAGAGTGGTTTTTGAGAGTATTTTTGTGAAATGAATGAGGGGTGAAGAAAATGAAAGCAAATAAGAGAGAGAGAGAGAGAGAGAGAGAGAGAGAGAGAGAGAGAGAGAGAGAGAGAGAGAGAGAGAGAGAGAGAGAGGTCAACATGAGTATAGGAACAAGCGGAATGAGGTGGTGCTATTTGGGTGTACATGGTACATTGTATCCATATGTATTTTGTACCTTCTTATGCTTTTTACCTTTTTTGGCAAATCCTTGTCTCCAAAAGAACAATTATCCTCAATCTTACTAATTAATCCTCTTGTCGTTTATCACTAATACGTACTATCTAAGGCTTATTACATACCATTACTTTAATTTAATTAATTTCCATATCCTACGTATACCCTTAAGGTTTACTTAGGGTTTTGGGTCCATTTGTAGTTATCGATTCGCATACACATTTAGTATTCACGGTTTTAGATCATCGAAGTACTTACTTATACTTAACAAATGATTTTCCCTACTTGAATTAGTGAATTAAAGTCTTCAAGTTAAACTTACTCTAGGGTTTTCTAGCTTCTTATTTAGGGTTCTTAACTTAATATTTAAGGTCAGGTTATCTTATTTAAGGTTTTGATTCTTGTTTTTTTTTGTAGGGTTCTATGAATTATCCATTAACTCTCTCTCTTATTTGACTTCCGACTATGCTCAAAACCTGTAGGGTTTACTTCCTCCTTGAAATTCTACACTAGGAACTCAAAGAGGGGGGGGGAGGGGGGGGGGGGGGGGGGGAGAGGGTAGGGAGGAGTTGAATTGAGTTTAATGCCTAAATTTTACTTTAATGCCAATTTCTTGATTTAAGCAACTAAAATAATACAATATTGAAATAAACCAATAATGAGTCTAATCAAGATAATAATAAAACAATAACAAGTGCCAAAAATAAAAGAGATAGGGATAGAGAAATCAAACTCGGAATTTTAACATGGAGTTTAGACCACCTCTTACTTTCTACAATCACCTAATGCCTCAATTGAGGTCTTTACACCCAATTTTTATTGATGACAATTTCAATGGCACTAGTGCCTACACTTAATCTCTAACACTAATGATCTCTCAATCATAACAACTTACAATCACTTTGTATAGTGCTCTCTTGACTAAAAATTGCAAATATGAAGCTTAACACTATATTAAGGTAGACAAAAGATTACAAATAATGAGCACATGACAATTTGAATGAAGTACAAGTAGACAAGAGAAATAATTGCAAGAATATAGCTCCATTAATTGCATACAAACTTGCATTTATATCTTTAGTGCAAAAATCCAACCGTTGGTCCTATTCAACCTGCATTAAATGCACTGTAACGACTAATTTCTATGTAGACTAGTTGGACGGTCCATTCAAATGATGTCACCATTCAGATGGTCTTTAAATTACTAAACACATGGTTCAACTAGGTTTACTAACCTTCATCTACCAGCGGACAGTCCATGCATAACCAGTTGTATGATCCAACATACCACACTGATCTCCATCAACAAGGCGAAAGGTTTAAGGTCAACTAGCTGCATGGTCCTTGTCCTACAACTAATCACAGAATATCTAAAGCAACTAGTTGGCTGGTTCCAACATAACTAGCCAGACGGTTCATACTAGAAAGCTATAATAGCTAGTGTTTGGTTACATTTTCTTCTTTTAATAATATTAGAATCAATTTAATATACTCTTAAGATAATTTCAGTTTCTTAACAGATATGCTTGATAAAGTACTTGTGATAATTTGCAAGTTGGTTTATAACAATATTTGATTAGCCATTTGTTCTCATTAAAATCACAAATAAAAACTTTTAGGTTCACCAATCTCCCCTTTTTGATGAGGACAAAATCTTACAAATAACTCCCCCTTAATGGCAATAAAAGATGTAAAAAAGAATAAACACTTATGAGAATATTCACCCTTTGCTTTTAAAGATAGTTGAAAAATAATTCCATGATTCAAATATACATGTGAATCTTTATTTTGCAAATGAGCACATTCACTTTGTTAGATAAAATGCATGCTAACCTTTATTCAAATATACATGTGAATCTTTATTTTGCAAACAAGCACATTCACTTTATTAGATATTTAATTGGGTAAAATAGGTGACTTGAGTTCTTCTCCCCTTTTGGCCTCATCAAAAGGATGAGAGTCTAGGCGGTGAAAGGGAAGAGGAAACATGATGAGTAGCAAGGTAGATGGACCAACACTCAAGGTAATTGACAAGAAGAACATCATGATCAACATAAGAAGAATACCATTGGTTGACTATGTCAATAAAAGAGATCAAACTTAGCAAAGGCAAAAAAGAACAACATCATAAACATAAACATAACAAAGAAGCCAATGTTTATACAAAGGATAACTAGAGATTACCAAAAGGCTAAGAAACATAAAAAAACGGAAACATAAGAAATGGCCAGAGGCTAAGTTTGAGTACAATGATTAAAATGAAAAATAAGAGAAGACTATAAGAGCTAAGCATTCGGAGGCAGAGAAGAGTTGCTAGACGGCCCGAGAGGGGGAGGTAATAGCTTAGCATAAGGACCTGAAGTCAGTGGAGGAAATAGGTATGGCAGTTGGAAGTGCTAAAAAAGTAGATAAAAGATGCAATCTTGCTAGCAGGAGATCCATTGCTCCATTTGATAGATGCTATCATCAATGTGGTAAAGAAGCCAGCCCTACATTTGGTCAATGTTTATATTTATAGATGCTGGAAGACTTTGAGGAGATGGATCAGTAGGGGGAAGTGGAAGTGGAAGTGCCTGGAGGAATATCATCGCTAACATGAGTGGCCCCTTCTTAAGGAACATCCTGATCAAGTGGTTTGATTGGTTCAACATCCTCTTCACCAAGGGGTTCATCGAGTTCTTAAGAAGCAATGCTAGTGTGTAGGGATAGGAGTTCTTTACGAACCTAACCAGCTTGCTTATCCAATTTCTACCTGCCTTTGCCAATGTAATGCATGGTAAAGGCTTTAGTATGGGGATTGATGCTATGAGTGAGAATGATAACCCCCTTGGCCAATAGAAGCTGAGTCACTAGTTGTCTACATCAAAGAATGACTTGCTTGGATTTGTTAGTAACCATGTAGAGACAGTGGAAGATTAAATTGACATAGTCAATTTAAGCATCATTATGGATGTAGCCTAATATCCATAAGTCTCCCTTTGTAACATGCTCATGTTTGCTACTCCATGGACAATAGTTATAATAGATGAATAAGCGAAGGATCCAATAATAAATAGGTAATCTGATGGCTATAAGATTGCGCTTATGTACTTAGTTATGTTCATTAAGACCGTGCTCTTGAAATACATCCTCATAGAGTGTGGATCTAATAGTACCAATGCCTTCCATATAATGGGCACCACTAGCTTTAGCCCTAATAATGTTATAAATATTGTTCCTAATGATCTTTATTTCTTTACCATAGAGGTAACTATATAACCATAACCCCTAATGCTCACTAGTGTCCATATCAACTAGTAATTTACCATTATCAGAAAGATTATAGTAAAAATATCTAATGGCCTCTTCATTAATAACATTGGGGATGTCTATGGTATTAAGAATGTGATTAGTAATAACCCCTTTCATGTCAAGAATCCTAAAGGCATGAAGAACATCTTCATTAAATTAATGCCCATAATAAATTTTCATAAGACGAAATTTGTCATAAATTTGTGTATAAGGGTAGCATAAGGAAGAGGTAATTATAGAATTGAGTCGATGGAGCTTGTCTCCCCTGACCTTAAACATGGCTACTTAGAGCATAGGTTCCCCGTCCAGCCATTGAGAGGAAAGGAGTGAGTTAAGGTTTGAGAGTAGAAAGTTAAGGTTAGGGGTTTTGGAGTTAAGTGTTGTTTTAGGGAGAGACTGGAGGTGAAGGGAAAGAAGAGAAGGTGGGAGGAGTGTTGTTGAGGATGCGGTAGATTGATTGAAGGAGAAGAATGTTGAGTGTGGACAATGGGAAGGATGGAAAAAGTGAAAAAGAAAATGATCAAGCCCCCTTTTATTTTTTGCAGTATTAGAGAGAACTGTTCAAACAGTTCTGGGAGAGAAGTCCAGACAGTTGAAGACAAAGAAGGAAGTTTGAAGGTAACTATTGGAACCACGCCAATGGTTCAACAAAACTATTTAGATGGTTCAAAGGGCTATTCTGTGGTCAAACCCTTGATGCAACCATGCCCATAGTTCAAGGTAACTGTCTGGATGGTTGCATATAAAGTGCCAAAAACAAAGATACATGTTGAAACAGTTTGCATGGTAAGATACAGTAACTGTCTGAAAGGTCTAAGCAATCATTCTAAGGTTAGGAGATCTAAAGCAATTGTGCACATAGTTGACACTACTGATCGATTGGTTAACTATATTTCTTAATAGTTTATTTGAGATGAATATTAGCTTAGGAATGATTGATAATTATTATAGGATAAACATTTAATCACTCATTAGCTTGTCTAAAAATCAAGTAAGCTTTGGAAATAACTATGTTAACCAATTCATGGTTGTTTGTAGTCTTAGTATAAGCTAAAAAGAATGAAAAGAGATATGTCCCAATGAGAAAGGGAAAGATGAGGAAGTTTGCACAAGAAAACATAACAAATGATGGAATTTATATAATAGGCTTACTTAATCAAAATTTCTTAGATTGAGAGAGACTTACCAAAGTCATAATCTAAGTTTATGGCTCTTAGCATTCATCTTGCTTAATCAAGCCTAACTCTCTTCTTATGGTACAAAAATGATCTTCACTGAAGGGTTTAGTCAAAATATCAACTATTTGACTACTTGTATCTATAAATTCTAAGCATACATCATTATTTTATACATGATCTCTAATAAAATGATGTTGAATGTCAATGTGCTTAGTCCTTAAGTGTTGCATCGGATTTTTGGTTAGGTTAATGGCACTTATGTTATCACATCGAATTGGGCTATTCGAGAAATTGAGCCCATAGTCTTGTAATGTTTGCTTCATTCACAGAATTTGTGTACAACAACTGCCACTAGCCACATATATGGCCTTGGCACTTGAAAGTGCTTCGAAGATTTGTTTCTTAGAGAATCAAGATACTAGAGAGTTTCTTAGAAAGTGACATGTGCCGCTCGTGCTTTTCTAGTCAACTTTGCATCTAACAAATTCGCTGTTGGAATATCCTACAAGATCGAGAGAAGTGTATTTAGGATACCATAAGCTAATTTCAATAGTGCCCACTAGATACTTGAAGATGTGTCTAACTGCATTTAAGTCAGATTCTTTCAAGTAAGATTGAAATCATTCACATAAGCACATGACGAACATGATATTTGGTCTAGATGTAGTTAAGTATAATAGGCTTCCTATCATACCTCTATAAAGCTTTTCATAAATGGATTTACCATGTTCATATTTGTTTAGTTTTAAGGTTATGCTCATAGGAGTAGGCTTAACTTTACAATTATCCATTTTAAAATGTTTCAAAAGCTCTTTTGTATACTTGGATTGATTTACAAAATGTTCCATTTTTAGTTTACTTAACTTGGAGACCTAAGAAGTAAATGAGTTCTTCTATCTCACTCATTTTAAATTCTTTCTTCATATACTTTATGAATTCATTTACAAGATCCATGCTAGTAGCTTTAAACATAATATAATCTACATAAATTTGAACAATCAATGTCTAGGAGTTATGATTTTTAATAAACAATGTTGTATCCAACTTTCCTCTTATGAAGCCATTTTTTTATAAGAAAGCTATTAAGCCTGTCATACTAAGCTCTAGGAGCTTGTTTAAGTTCATAGAGTGCTTTGTTAAGTTTATAGACATGATTGGGTAACTCACTATGCTAAAATCCTAGAGCTTATTTTATATACACTTCTTCTTCGATATAACCATTTAAGAAAACACTTTTGACATCCATTTGGAATAGTTTGAAGACTTGTATGCCTTCAATGCCAAAAGCATCCTAATAGTTTCTGGTCTAGCAATTAGGCCAAAGGTCTCACTAAAATCTATCCATTCTTATTGGTTATAGCCATTAGCAACTAATCTAGCCTTATTTCTACTTACTATACCGGTTTCATTAAGTTTGTTCTACTAACTCATTTTGTTCAAATTACTAGTCTTTCACTAAGTCTATACACTAGATCCCATACTTCATTCCTAGAGAATTGATTAACTTCCTCTTGCATTGCTTGTATCCAACATTCAACTTTTAGAGTTTCATCAATATATTTAAGCTCAACTTGAGATAAGAATACTAGGTTGCATATATTTCTAAGGGACAATATTGTTAATACCTTATTTGAAGGTTCTCTAATAATTAGTTCTTTAGGGTGATCTTTAACATATCACCATTCTTTAGAAAGATCTAAATTTGATTGATTCATATCATTATCTTCTCTAAGAACATCTTTATTAATAGTTCTATTTAGGTCATTACTTAAGTCTAACCTATCCAAATGAGTACTTATTGTCGAGCCTTATTTTAGTTTTCATTAATTTAACTTATATTAAGCTTAGCTTACTTAATATAAGTTAATTGACTTTAAATTAAGAAAAAATATTTTTCTAAAAAAAATGTTAAAAAAATATTTGAAAAAAATTACTCGGAGTTGCCAACTAATTAAACTAGTAAAAATGAACTTAGAGTTTTCGGGTGAGAAAAGCCTAATTTGGTCACTACTTTACAAATATTCTAAAAAAAATTAATTTTCTAGAAAATTTAACCAAAAAAATCTAAATTTGGGAGCTAACCTATTAAGATAAAAATCACCATGTTAAAATTTAGGAAATTAACTAATGGGCCTTTATTTTTGAAAAGTTTCATAAAATATGAAAATATACAAAAATGCAGAAAAATAAATTTTGAATATTTTTTTTTTACGAATTTCCCCCAAAAAATAAGAAAATAAAATATGTTACAAATTTTATAATTATCCTAAAAGTGTCTATGTACCTACTAATGGGGATCAAACCAATCGTAATTCTCTCTCTCTTTTTTTTTTTTTAGAAAACTTTAGTGTATTGATTTATTTTAATTTCTAAAGATCGTTAACTTTACATTTTTAATTCACTTGTTATTATTTTCTTTAAAGGAAATTCTAAAAGGATCTTAACTCTTGAGTAAAAAAAAAAAATCTAAAATGTCAAAGTTTCTAAAAAGAAAAATTTTTTATATTTTCATTTTTGAAAAAAAACCAACAATTTTCCTAATGACCTAATACCTAAAAAAAATCTCCTAAACGAAGACACATTTTCTTTTACAATTACTAATTAAATCAATAAATGAAAAAGAAAATAATAATAATAATAACAATAATAACGTAAACTAAAGGAAAAAGATTTAACCATGATAGGGGTTGGGTTGAACCGTGATCGAATTGAGCTCAGTGTAGATTGTAGCAGTATGTACGCCGAAGAGGATGATGTTGGAGCGAGGAAGGAATAGCCAGTCAGGCCACTTGGGCTTAACGATGTATGGTTGTTCAATGGCGACAGCAGTAGGCTATCATGGATTGGGAGGCATTGGGTGGTGCTGTGTTGTAGCGAAGGACGTAGCACAAGGGTAGTGTAGGGTCTATAATCGCATGTTGCTATAGTCAGTTGTACATTTTGTGTGATTAAAGAATCGTAGAGCATCATTAATGCTGGTTGTATGTACTATAGTATTCGTGCGGGCTAGACTTATGTACTTGGGCATGCTCATGGCCTGTAGTGACTAGTTAAGCGCATGTAAAGTGCAAGGTGTGGACATAAGTTACGTGTCAGGTGGAGTAGTGTATTCATTGGCTTTCATGTGTTATAGTGTGTCGATGTAGTAATGTCTTT
This sequence comes from Lumnitzera racemosa, assembly GCA_024138005.1. Taxonomy (NCBI): domain Eukaryota; kingdom Viridiplantae; phylum Streptophyta; class Magnoliopsida; order Myrtales; family Combretaceae; genus Lumnitzera; species Lumnitzera racemosa. Next base: position 58,662,103 of record JAMXBC010000012.1, read on the forward strand.
TGTAAGGGAGAGAGTATATGCATGTAATGTGTGTAGGCAATGGAGTATAGTGTGCTTGTAGGCAAGTGTATAAACGGGTCAGTGTGTGTATGTGGGATAGTGGTCAGTATACCAATGTGTGGTGTGTAAGTGTAAAAGTTAACTTCACTAAGTGAGTGCTATGTGATTGTGTATAGTATGCATTGACTTCATGCGTCTACTATTGGTGAGTTAGAGATTGTATTGTGAAGCTTAGATGGTGAGTGTTGTTAGACAATGGAGTACAGTATTACTGTGTTGCCATGGATTGTGACCAGGTGAAGGAGATTAGATTGGATGGGGTTCCGCTATTTGATATTGGTTAGAGGACAAGGATGTTGATGAATGGTGTTTTTTCTTTTATGTGTTTTATCCAGTGCAATTGTAATTTATTTATGCCGCATAATCGATATATATATATATATATATATATATATATTAGTCTAGAAAACAAATCCTTCTAAAATAGATTTGATCAAATTAGATTTGAATCTTACAAATCCTTGTCACATTAGATTAAAAAAAATTGATAAGATTTAAAACTAGCTTTGAATCTCGCATACTTAACCAGTTTTTGTAAACGAAAGAAAGACAAAATAAAAAGTACATATGTACCTGGTAAGATTTGAACCCATAACCTCTACCTAACCCAATGCTAATGTTTAAATATTTATTTATTAGACTATTGGCTTGTACCTTGATATTTAATGCAATTAAATTATACTTAAATTATGTAACTCTTTAAAACTGTTTGAACTAAACTAAAATCAAATCGATTGACCCTAAAATCATTTTTCTTTCTAAACAATTATTTTCCTAAAAGAAAATCGTTATAATTTTTCTTTTTCCTTTTTATTGTTGTTTTTATTTTTAAAATTTTTTTAATTTAAATTAGGACCCTTCAAAATCGAAAACTAAAATTATGCGAGGACAAAAATATAGTGTCTATAGCTACTCCTCTTTGTACTGAAGTTTGTAAAAACTTTGCTACAAAGACAAAAAAGACATACTCATTTTTGCTTAGTCCTTGCTTTAATTGGCAAGGTAAAAACCTTGATTATCAAACAATTGGGTCCTGACTTGAATGGTCAGTTATCATTAAAAGGATAGATCTCTTTTCGGATGAATTGCTTGAAAGGATAGATCTTCTGAAGACAAGATAGAATAACATTCTATTAAAGACAAAATGAGATAGCACTCTCACGAGCAAGAAATCATTTAAATGACTGAATAGCTCCTTTGAGCAAACAAACCAAAAAGGAATAGGACATCACACTTTTGAGCAAACGATCTTAAAAAGGAATAAGATAGCACTCTTTTAAGTAAGCGATCCTAACAAGGAATAAGACAATGCTCTTTTGAGTAAGTGATCTAATAAGGAATAGATAAGATAGCACTTCTATGAGCAAATGATTCTAAAAGGAATAGATAGAACAACACTTCAAATAAAGAATAAGACAGCGCTCTTAAAAGGAATAGGATAGTCCTCTTATGAGCAAGTGATCTTAAAAAGGAATAGGACAGTGCTCTTTTAAGCAACCGATCCTAAAAAGGATTGGATGACACTCCAATGTGTAAGCGACCTAACTAAGGATATAACAATACTCCTTTGAGCAAGGGTTCCTATTAAAGAACTAGATAGGATAGCACTCTTTTGAGAAAATGATCCAATAAGGAATAAGATAGTGCTCAACTAAGCAAGCAATCCTAAAAAGGACTAGATGGCGCTCTAGTGAGTAAGCGATCCAAGATTACTATACGAATTGGACAACACACTAAAGGTAAAGTAATCCATGAATTTTAAGGACTTTGATGAGTTTTAACAAAATGATCTAAAACTACAGTTTGAGAAATCTCTCTTGATAAGTCTCTGTTGCTAACATGTAAAAAAGCCTCAAAGACCCTAAAGATCACAAATAAGGGGTTGACTTGCCCTTTGCCAATTGATCACTTATTTTTCAATCTTGTTTCCTAAAGTATAATTCTTGATTCTTAAACTTTTTAGAAGCATTAATTTCAAGCTTGGGGTTTAAAATCATTCATGTTTTTGAGAAAACACCTAACTGTTCTTGAATTTTCCACTAAGGGGATAAATATCATTACTTGAAATGTGTACTCCCATAAGTTTGTTTTCGCTTTAAGCATCAATTCCATAAATTGTAGCATATCTTGTAAATGGTATACTTTAGTCAATCAATTAGGTCTTTTCTAGATTTACAATGTCAGGCTTTTGGTTAATAGTTTGAGCAAATGGATATCAATATACTTGGTCAATTTTGAGGAAATCATATATAATTTTTCCTAGGTTTACAAGCTAAGAACCTAAGAGAAACTAAACATGGGCTTGCTGCAGTTTCATGAGCAAATTTTGTCGAAGATAAGTCGATTTTTCTAGTCAAAAGAGTTTCATCAATGGTGGTATACTATGTGGGATTATAAAATGTTTAGCCTTTGTATATCCTTCACAAGTTCGGACTTCAAGCTTATTGGCTTATGCTTGTAGGTTATCACCTTGCACATTTTCTTCTTCTTCTTTATTCTTTTTCATCTCTTTTTTTTTCCTCTTCTTTTTTTTTTTCTTTCCTTTTTCCTTTCTCTCTCTCTCTCTCTCTCTCTTTCTTTTAGTTAAGGTAGCTACCTTCCCTTGTTGAGTTTTTTCTTGATGGGATTTGAAGCCTTAAAACTATGGTTCAAAGAGTATAGGCCGAAGAGAAGTGTATATGGCTTTAGACTGTTTAGGAAAATCCATGGACCTAAGGTGTTTAAATGAGTGTATAGACCTAAGTGAGGTGTATATGGTTTGAAACTCTTCTTCATCCTAAGGAAATTGAATTATTTTTAACACTATTTACTCATGAATTGTCAAAACTAAAGCAAGCATAAGTTAGTCTACTCCCTTTTCTCCAAATTATTTACCTTAACCTCTTATTTTCCCTAGTGTAGGGTGATTCTTAGTAGGGTTAATTTAAAAAAAAATCCCTTAAAGACTCAAATGGGTTTGTAAGGGATGATTGTGTTTAAGGATGATGAAATGAATGCCTAACATCATTTTGACATGTGTACCAAGTTCAAGATAGGCGTCTTTTAAGGAATGAACTCAAGTACACACATTGTAACAATCCTTTCTCTTGTATGTTTAGAGTTAGTGTTTAAGACATCATTTACCTCCTATCATCCTAAACCTTTCAAGTAATGTGTTACCATTCCCTTAGGTGAAAAATTTTAAGTTTTGAGTTCACATTTACTTTATCCATTTTCACTTGCCCTAAGTCTTGGATGAAGTATTTCATTAATGACAGGTTAATGACATGCCCCTATTAAGCTAAAGATAAAATGTATAAGAAGAACACTTTATTCAAATAACTCACCCATTACAAAATTCAACATGAAAGGTTAATGTGACAAGAAATAAATGCAGGAATTAAAACTCTTTTCCACTTCTTTCCCCAATTTCTATTACTCCTTTGAACTTAGCCTATTTATTTGAATTGATCTCTTGGAGATATACCTAACTGCTTCAAATGGTGAGTTACCTTATCATATGGTAGTAGTAATACTACTGCCGATAGACCCATTAACTTTTGGAAAGCTCGCTTAGATAATTTTTTTCATCAATTAAATCTTGTGCCTTATGCTTCAGTTTCCAACAGTTCTTTATAGTATGCCCCACTTAGCTCATAAGATATTCACACCATTTATTGTAGTCATAATCCTTCAGCCTATACTTCTTTGCTAGGATTTCATATGCTAGCAACCTAGTCTCCCTCAATTGTTTGAACACTTTGGCTATTAGAATTTTCAACTATGTAAGTTACCTCCTCTTACTATAGACGGGCCTGTCTTGATCTTAGGCTTTCCTAATTAGCGCACCCCTTCTTGACTTCTCTTTCTTTATATCATCCTCATGCTTGGGCTGTGATGTCCTCTCTATATTAGGATCTAAGTTTTCAAGCTCCTTGAGAACATAACCTATTGCCATTTTTGTGATATTGAGTTTTTATTCTAACATCACTAACTTTTCTTCTAGGGCTACAATCCTATGTTTTAGAACCTAGCAATGACATGCCCCTTGGGCTTGACCATTCAAATTTGTTTATGGTAACTTTTCCAAACCTTATATCATGTTAATAGTAGGCTCATACACTTGTGACACTTTAGACTTGTTTACTTGAGATGGTGTATCAATAGACACTTGGGCTCAAGTATGGAATATAGTCTCGACTTGCTTCACGTGCTTGCTCTGAACCCTTTCTGTTATAGCTATTCTTTACTCATGAGTTACAAGCATCTTGATCTTGAAAAGTGAGTGATTATAGGCTTTAGGTTGGGCAAAACCACTTTAAAAGATAATCTTTTAGATCTTGCAAGAATCCCTTGTTGTTAACAACACTATATTCCCTTTCTTTAAAAATAATCAAGTTTTTAATTTTGAAAACCTTTTTTACTTTTTTTGGAAAATTTTATTGAAAAAATCAATGTTGATTTTATGTCATCGAAACCTAATACCAACATCGACGAATCTAAATAAAGAAAACATTAGGATTGATGACTAAGGAAATTAGATGACTATAATATTAAAAGAATGATGTGGAGAAGCAGAAATTATTTTATAATGAGAAACTTATTGAATAGATGACATAAGGGTGACAACTCATAAGGAAAACTCTATTTGGATTGTGACAACTTAATGGGTAAATAGAAAGAATGGGAACTTAGACATTTATAAGATTAATGACTTTGAGGTAGGAATTAAATTACAATGGGAATCTAATGGTTAAATCTTTTTTATTTGTTGTATTCTATTAGTTCCTAATAGTATTATAAATGTAAGGCGTTGCAATAGAAATGAACCAAGTAAATAAAATTATTATGAAACTGGTTTTTTAATTATAAAATATCATTTTGAAATTTCTTTTTCTAAAAAAAAAATTGTTGGAATGCTTTTAAAAAAGATGATAGTTCCATAATAATCTTTACCATAATTAATTTCTAGAATTACATGCCTTAAAAAAAATTAAAAGTTGATACTGGATTTTTTTTTTTTAAAGTTGGCACATTATGGTATAGGGGGAATATTAATGATTTTGTGGTTTCTACGTTAAATCTTATGTTACATAACCTATTGCTCATGAAACAAACCAAAATCTACATGACTCACATATGTTACATAAGATTGTATATACAGACAAATGTGCAAATTTAAAATATAAAATAAATGTGATGTAATAAGCTACATACACGTGCAATGCAATGGGGTTAGTCATTAATAAACTATAAAAATGGAATTATTATAAACCCGTGATCAATATTTGCGTAAACTTACATATATAAGTGAGTGAATTTGTAAAAGTTTTTTATTTTTAAATAAAGCCCATGTACACTTATATATATAAGTACATTACATTTTGAAAATAAGGTTTAGTTGGTCACGGGTTATAATAATTCTTTTCTAGTTCCAATAATTTAAAAATTACTAATCCCTTTTTATTTTACAATGATGTAAGATGGTAGGATCTATAGGCCTTAGCTCTATAGCTTTTGGTATTTCTAAAGAAATGCTTTGTAAGCTATATCAAAGCATGAGTAGGGTCGCTTATTATTACTAAGCGGGGATAAAAACTCTAACAACCAGAGGGTTATATAATGGGGGCTCGTCTTAAGTTCCTAAGGTGACTTAGGTCTAACCACATCTAAACATAAAATCGAAAGCTTAACCGCTGGAAGGATAAGTTATAGCTTGGACAACTAAACTGGAAAGCTTGTTAGGGTTAGGAGAGCCTAGAGAGCTGGAAGACTTGGAAGACTCGAAGACTAGGCTGAAAGGATGATTCAATTACTCATTCGATTACTGATATGATTAAGTGATAAAAAAATTCCCCCTAAATCCCCCAATAAGAGGCTCATTAGACTAAGCTATTTTCTTAGTAAACCTGCATTGCTAAAAATTGGTGAGCTCAACTATAATACATGAAAAGAAAAAAAAAATAAAGGCCTATTAATTAATTTGTTTTATTTTTTTTTACATGGCTAGCTTACTAAGGTCACTAATGGAGTTATCATTTCTATTGAGCCCTATTTTGGTTTTCTTTAATTTAACTTATATTAAGTCTAATCCACTCAATATAAGTTACATGATATTAAATTAAGGAAAATCACTTCTCTTAAAAAAAATTTAAAAATAACATAGAGTCACTAATCAGTTAAACTAGTAAAAATGAAATGAAGATTTTCGAGTGGGAAAACAATAATTTGGCTACTAGTCTATGAATATTTTAAAAAAGTTAATTTTTTAGAAAATTTAACTAAAAAATTTGAATTTGGGTGCTAACCTATTGAGAAAAAAATCACCATATAAAAGTTTAGCAAATTAACTAATGGGCCTTTATTTTTTGAATTTTTCATAAATTATGAAAATATACAAAAATGCACAAAAATGGATTTTTAATTATGTTTTTATTACGAATTTTCTCTAAAAAAATGAGAAGAAATAAAATATGTTACAAATTTTATGATTGCCCTAAAGGTACCTACGTACTCGCTAATCGTCTCTTTTTCAAAATAAACTTTAGTATGTTGGTTTATTTTAATTTCTATAAATTATCAACTTTACATTTTTAATTCACTTTTTATTATTTTTTTTTCAAAGGAAATTCTAAAAGGGCCTAAACTCTTGAGTAAAAAAACAAATTCTAAAATGTCTTAGTTTCTAAAAGAAAAAAATTTATTATATTTTTAATTTTTGAAGAAAAACAACAATTTTCCTAAAGACCTAATACAAAAAAAAAAAAAAGTCCTAAACCAGGACACATTTTCTTTAGCAACTATTAATTAAATCAATAAAAAATAATAATAATAATAATAACAGTAACAACCAAAACTAAAAGAAAAAGATTAAACCATGATAGGGGTTGGGCTGAACATGGATTGAATTGAGACTGGTGCGGATTGTAGCAGTACACGGGTCAAAGAGGATGGTGTTGAAGCGAAGAAGGAACACTCAGTCAGGTGACTTGGGCCTGATGATGTATAGCTATTTGGTAGGGACAGCAACAGGCGGTCGTAGATTCAGAGGCGTTGGGTGGTGCAGTGCTATAGCATGGGATTTGGTGTAGGGGTAACGTGGGGGCTACTGTTACGTGTTGCTACAATTAGTTGTACAATTTGTATGATTAGGGAATTGTGGAGCATCATCAGTGCTGGACTTATGTGCTTGGGTGTGCTTACAACCTGTAGTGACCAGTGAAGTACACGTAAAGTGTAGGGCATGGAGTGAGTTATGTGTGTGGGTGCTTTAGTGCGATGCTGGTTAGTGGACAACATTGTAATCAAATGTGTTAGGTTTAGTAGTGTATTCGTTAGCTTTAGTATGTGGCAGCCTATCGGTGAAGTAGTATGTTTTGTGAGGGAAAGAGTGCATGCATGTAGTGTGTACAGGCAGTAGAGTACAGTATGCATGTGGGCAAGTATATCAATATGTTTGTATGCATGTGTGAGATGGTGATCAGTATGGCAGTGTATGGCGTACAAGCGTGCAAGGTGACATTGGTGAGTGAGTGTTGTGTGATTGTATGTAGTGAGCAAATTGTGTCTGCAGAGTATGCATTGACTTCGTGCATCTGTTGTTGGCGAGTCAGAGATTGTGTTATGCAGGCTAGACGATGAGTGTTGTTGGACATTGGAGTACAATGCTGCTGTGTTGTTGTGGATTGCAATTGGACGAAGGAGATCAGATTGGATGGGGTTCTGCTGTTTGATATTGGTCAAAGTGCAAGGATGTTGATGAATGGTGTTTCTTCTTTTTTGTATTTTAGCAAGTGTATTGTAATTTATTTATGCTGCACGATCGATATAAGTAAAATTCAAAAAACAAATCCTTCTAAAATAGATTTGAATTGAATAAAATCTGATTTACAAAAAACAAATCCTTCTAAAATAGATTTGAATTGATTCAAATCTGATTTAATAAAAAATCAAATTAGATTTGAATTGATTTATATCCGATTTGATAAGAATTAAATTAGATTTAAATCTTACAAATCTTTATTTCATTAGATTCAAAAGATTTTATAAGATTTAAAACTAGCTTTGAATCCGGTACACTTAACTAATTTCTGCAAATGAAAGAAAGAAGAAATAAAAAGTACATATGTGCCTAGTGGGATTTAAACCTATGACCTCTAACTAACCCAATACTAACACTCAAGTAATTATCCGTTAAGCCATTGACTTATAGCTCAATATTTAGTACAATTAAATTGTACTTAAACTATATAACTTTCTAAAACTATTTGAACTAAGCTAAAACTAAATCGATTGACCCTAAAACCTTTTTCTTTCTAAAAATTTATTTTCCTAAAAAAAATATTTATAATTTTTATTTTTCTTTTTATTATTTTTTCAGTTATTTATTTTTTTATTTAAATTAGGACCTTGTAAAATCAAAAACTAAAATTACGCGAGAGCAAAAATGGGGTATCTACACTTACATCATTCTTTTCATTAAGAGATGCATTATGCAATGAAGGTATTAAATCCTCAAACATAACATGTATAGATTTTTCAACAACTAGAGTTCTTTTATTAAATATTCTATATGCTTTGCTTATTAGTAAATATTCAAGAAAAATAGCCTCATCCAATTTAGAGTCAAATTTCCTTGGTTTTTCTTTACCGTTATTAAGTACATAACACTTGGTACCAAAAGGGTGAAAGAGATGTTAGGCCTTCTTCCTTTCCAAAGTTCACAGGGAGTTTTTTTAAAATTGATCTTATGAACACACGATTTCTAATGTCGTATGTGCTGTTAATGGCTTCTACCCAAAAATATTTTGGCAAATTGTTTTCACATAGCATTGTTCTACCTATTTCAATTAATGTCCTATTTTTCCTTTCGACAACTCTATTTTGTTGTGGAGTTTTAGGTGCAAAAAGGTATGTTCTATGCCATGTTGATTACAAAAATAATTCATTTCAATGTTTCCAAATTCTCTTCCATGATCACTTCTAAGAGAAGTAATTGTAAGGCCTTTTTCATTTTGGACTTTCTTGCAATATTTAAAGAACACATGATTTGTTTCATCTTTACTTGCAAGAAAATAAGTCCATGTGTATCTAGAGAAATCATCAATAATGATTAAGGTATATCTTTTCCTACCTAAACTTAATGTTTATATAAGGCCAAATAAGTCCAATTGTAGCAATTGTAGTGGCCTAGAAGATGAGATAATATCTTTTGGTTTGAAAGAGTTTTTGGTTTTGTTTCCTTGTTAACATGCTTAGCATACCTTGTCTTTTTGAAAATCAATTTTTAGTAGACCTTTTACAAGGTCCCTTTTAACATGCTTAGAGATTACTTCTATGCTAGCATGCCTTAATCTTCTATGCCACAACTAGCTATCGTTAGTTTGGATGGATAGATAAGTTTCATTTTGATTTGTAAAATTGCTAAAATTAATTTTATAAATATTTCCTTATCTATATCCTTCGAAACTATTTTGATCATTGTTAATTCTTTCAATGATACATTTATTTGCTAAAATGTAACCTTATATCTACCATCACATAATTAACTAATGCTAAGCAAATTATGCCTTAGATTATCAACTAACAATACACTTTTAATAATAAGATCATTGTTGATAAGAATTGTACCTTCACCCAAGACGGTTGATTTTCTATTGTCCCCAAAGGTAATATTCCCTTCATCCTTCAAGGTTAATGCGGTGAATTTGGTAGCATCTACCATCATATGTCTTGAGCATCCGCTATCTAAAATCCATTTGTTACTCTTCTTTGAAGGTTCCTACAATAATGAGAAATTTAAATTTTTGGTACCCATTTAAGTTTGGGTCCTTTTAGGTTAGTTGTAGCAATAAAACTATATCTCTTGGGGACTCAAACTATCTTTCCTCTATGATTCGAGTTGATATTTCTTCTTATTGCACAAGTGTGAGCAATATGGCCATACCTTTCAAAATAGTTACAATTCTTATTGGTTGCTTTACAAAGTAACTTTTATAAGACTTATACATAGTGCTTTTGTTATAGCCAATTCCAGTTTTGTCAAGACTATGTCTTTGTTATCCCAAGAGTTTTTCCAAATTCATTTGACCTTCAACGAACTTGCTATAGTTTTTCTTGAATCATTTAGGATAGATTTTAACACATCATTTTCTATTTCTAATTTATCTGACTTATATATACTCCCATTCTCAGTTTTAATTACTTTGATCTTTGATTTTATTTTTTCATTTTCCTTAAATAGATCTTTATTTTCATTCGTGTTTTTCTCATTTATTTTGTTTAACTCATCATTTTCTTATTTTAAAATATTACGCTCAATAATCAATTTTTAATTTTCAATTCTCAAATTTTCATTATCCTCTTCTAACTTCTCTTTTTCCTCAACTAACTTTTTATACTCATGTTTGAACACATCAAATTCATTTCCTATATCATTCATCATTTGTTTGAGGATTTTATTCTTCTTTTGTGTTTTAACAAAATCTTTTAAAAAATTATTGTACATTTCCTTCAACTCATCATAAGAAGATTGGGATGTAGTGAATACCTCATTATCTAAAACCTTGAGGCAAAGGTCATTATCCGAATTGCTTGAATCACTATCGCTCTAAATGGCCACCATGGTTTTCTTTCTTAATGCTTTATCTCTTTTCTTAAGGAGTGGGAAATAACCTTTAATGTGCCTCGGTTGATGGCAATTGTAGCACTTTATGATATCCTTCTTCTCCTTTGTAGGCTTTGAGGTATTACCACCACCAACTTTATCTTTTCTTAGCTTCTTGTTGAACTTCATGAACTTCTTAAAGTTTCTTGCCATCATTGTCATTTCATCATCATCATCATCATTTTCATCCCCTTCATCAATAGTATTGCAATTGATGGCGTTAAGAGCTATAGCTTTCTTCTTAGATTCTTCTCCATGTCTTTTGATTATCTCATGGGTCTTAAGTGTATTGAGAAGTTGTTCCTTTGACAGTACTTCTAGATCATGTACTTCTTCAATGGCGGTCCTCTTCACTTCCCATATCTTTTGATCATCACATGGTTTAACACTCCCCCCTTTAGAAAAAGTTTTGTCCTTACAACTTGCAAGGTGTACCTATTGTTTTAAACAACTCTAAATATTTACATCTCACCTCCTCTTCAAATTCCCAAGTAGCTTCTTCTCCTTCTCATGGTTCCTCCATAGTACTTTGAAATACCAAATTTCCTCGGTCCTTAACTTCTATGTTTTCCGGCCTAAGGTTTGAATAGGATACTCTTCATAGGTGAGATTTTCCTTTAGCTAGAACAATTCCAATTCCACCACAACATTTATGTTTGGGATGTACTTGCAAAGTTCCTATACATGAAAGACATTATGTAGTCTAGATAAATTTGAAGGTAATGTTAGTCGGTAGGTTAAACTTCTAACTATGCCCAATACTTTAAAGGGTTAAATTGGGGGCTTAACTTCTATTCTGTCCTTACCTAATGTAAGCTCTTTATTGACTTCACCTTGAGATACACGTGATTACTAGCATGAAACTCTACTTCTAGTCTCTTTAAATCTGCCTAACTCTTTTATTGATCCTAAGCTTCCTTTTATTTTCTATTTAATATTGACCACTTTCTCCGCAATTTCTCATATTAGGTCAAGCCCTAAAATCAACTTTTCAACATCATCCTAAAATAGTGGAGATCTACCCTTCATTCTGTATAAAGCTTCATAGGGTAGCATTTGATTGCTTAAATGGAAGTGCTTGTTGTAAGGAAACTCAACAAGAGGTAAATGAATGTCCTAACTTCCTTTGAATTCTATGGCATAAGGTTTAAATGGTTCTTTCTAATTGTTCATCTAACTGTAGATGGCAAGTTGTACTAAAATTCAACCATGCACCCAAATGTTTTTACAAGCTCTCTTAGAACTAGGACACAAACCATAAATCTTTATTGGAAACTATACTCGTTGGGACACCATGGAGTCTCACAATCTCTTTCACATAGATTCTTGCCAACTTCTCTAGTGAATACATCATATTGATAGGTAATAAATGCATAGACTTGATAAGTCTATCTACAATTACCTTGATCATATTGAATCCTACTTGTGTCTATGGTAATCCGATTATGAAGTCCATTATAATATGTTCTCACTTCCACTCAAGAATTAGCAATGGCTGTAGCAATCACCAAATCTCTAGTACTCGACTTTGACCCTTTAGCTTTTCTCACACGTTTGTACGTACTTTACCATATCTTGCTTCATGCGATTCCACCAAAAATTCTTCTTAAGGTCTTAATACATTTTAGTCCCTTCGAGGTGCACAAAATACCCTAAGTAATGAGTTTCACTCAAGATTTCCTTCTTAAAAGATGTGTCCTTCGTTACATATAACATGCCCTTCATGTAAATTGTTCCATTCTCATCGATATTGAAGTCTAAGTACTTACTACTTGCCATTTCCCCTTTCACTATCATCAAAGCTATGTTAGCTTACCGGGCTTCTCTAATCCTCTCTATTATGGTAGGTTCAATGACCAAATTTAACAATTTCACATTTCCTTTAGCCTAAGTGAATTCTACATTCAATCTTTCAAAATCCTTGATCAATTTGCTTTGTTTAGTGAGGAGTAAGGCAACTTCTGCATGATTCTTGTGGCTTAGAGCATCTGCTACTGTATTCACTTGACTTAGATGGTAATTGATTCCAAGATGATACTCCTTAATCAACTTGAGCCTTCTCCTTTGCCTCGTGTTCAATTCTTTTTTAGTGAAGAGATATTTAAGGCTCTAACAGTTGATGTAAATTTCACAACTTTTCCTATATAGATAGTGCCTCCAAATTTTCAAGGTACAAACTATTGGTACCAACTCTAGATCATGAGTAGGATAATTCTACTCATATAGTCTCAATTGTATAGACGCATGTGCTATAACTCTCCCACCTTGCATCAATACGTAGCTAAGTCTATTTTTAGAAACAACACTATATTCCATGAAGGGCTCTTCTATGTTTAGTAAAACCAAGATCAATGTAGATACTAACCTACACTTCAACTTTTTCAAACTTTGTTCTCTCTTGTCTTTACACTCATATCTCACTTACCTTTAAGTTAACTAAGTGAGGGGTCTTACAATCGTAGAGAAATCTTCGACAAACTTTCTATAGAACCCTATAAGGCCTAGGAAACTGTATACCTTAGTAACTGTTTTTAGCCTTTTTCCAATCAACTATGGCTTTGATTTTCTCTAGATCTACTATCCATTACTGGAGATGATATGCCTAAGGAAGGAAATCTCTCTCAACCAAAAGTAACACCTGGATCACTTAGTATAAAGCTAATGTTCCCTCAATGTTTGCAATACTGTTCTCAAGTGTTCTTCGTGCTATTTGGATAAGTTAAGTAAACTAAGATGTCATCAATAGAGACGATAATGCACATATCCAACAAGGCATGAAACACATGGCTAATTAAGTCCATAAATGCAGCTGGTACATTTGTCATTGTGAACGTACCGTATTCTGAAAGCTATCATAAGAATGTCCTCAAGCTTAATCTTGAGCTAATGGTATCCAAATCTTATATCGATCTGGGTAAAGACTCTAGCTCCTTTCAACTAATCAAATAAGTCATCTATTTGGGGTAGTAGATAATTATTCTTAATTGTCACTTTATTCAAATCCTAGTAATCTATGCATAGTCTCATGGAACCATCCTTCTTCTTAACAAACAACATCGCTGCTCCCTATGGACACACACTTTGTCTAATAAATCCTAAATCTAGTAGTTCTAACAACTATTTCTTTAACTCATTAAGTTCTACTAGAGCTATCCTGTATAGGTCCTTTAGATAGGCTCTATACTTAGTAATAAGTTGATGACAAAATCAATCTCCCTCTTAGGTTACAAACCTAAAAGCTTGTTCGAGAAAACATTTAGGAACTCACTTACTATAGAGATTTCTTTAATCCATGGCTTTTCCTTTTTTGGTTTCAGTTGTATTTAACTTAGCTTCTACCCACTTACGGAGGCCTTTTTCTAAAATTATCTCAAGCAAGTACACTTCCTTCAACTTAACTAAGATCAATTCTCTTTTGAAAATGGCCTTCATACTACATGATAAATCAAACTTCTTTATTTTAGCAATTCGCCTTAGCATTCATGAATGACATCGAATTCATGCCGAATATAGCCTCGTACTTGTTCATCTAATGTATTATCATGTTAACTTGGGAGTCGTTATTTTGATTCTTTAGAAGGCAATTTCTTACCACTTCTCGGGTTACTATTATGCTTTTCATAAGTTTCTTGATTCCTATTCTAGTTTCTATGGTTGTCACTTGTAATCTAGCTTTCTTGACAATCTTGGTTATGAGAAAAGAGTGAATAGCTCCTGTATTAAACAAGGTATATATAGGTAGACTGGAAACATGGATATTCCTTAAACCAATTCATAATTTTTATCCTTTAACCTTTTAAGTAAAGGATATTTCTTAGCTCTCTAATCACTCTTTCATAATCCTTTATACTCTATTAGGGGTAACAAATCTATAAAGAATAAAAAAGAAAGGGTAAAGTTACATACTTGCAATAAGTCTTGTATAAACAACATTGCCTTCCCCAAACTCTATGATAGCCTCATCATCTCTATCCTTTGCATAATTCCACTCATCTTCTAAGTTATAAACTTTGGCATATGCAAGTGCACTTGCTCTAGCCTATGCTAGTCTTGGCCCACTTATCTATCTTTAGGTCGTTAGCTGACTTGGAAGTTCCATGAGGCAAGCTAATTGGATGGCTTGTGCAGTCCTCTTCTATTGATAGTTAGGGGCAATGTATCCCATCTTCTTACACACAAAGCAGGACATACTAACTCTCTTAGGATACTTTACTATGCGATTGCTACCATCTCTACAAAGAAAACACTTATGTTGAAGTTAAGGGGCATTCTCTTCGGTAATATGCTCCCTCACATTTCCAACATCTCATTGCAACTAAACATGTAGCAATTGGCTGCAGTTGTGGACCATGGATCTATATAATCTTGTTCCTTTTCTTAGAAAAACTAAGTCGCTTAAAGGGTCTCTTTTCAAATACATTTACCTTGTACCTCTCACTCTTATCTTCAAAATCCTTAGCACATTCAATAGTTCTTGCCATCTCAGTTACTTCTTTGAAAACTTTAGGTTGGAACTCGCATACCTAATGCTTGGTCTTAGAATCCAATCCACTTATAAGCACTTGGGTCTTTAGCTTATCATTGGTTTGAAAATCTTCATCAATAAACTGTAGCAAACTATTAAATTTAGACTTATACTGATCTATAATACGATTTCCCTTTTGAATGGGTAAAAAAGCATCACTATATTGCAACCTCAAGGTCTCTAAAAAATAATTTGATATAAACTCTTTTTAGAAGACTTTACATGTGATCGAACCTTTGATTGTCCTCCTCTTAGGTTCACACTAAGTCTCAACATGAAGCCTAAAAAATTGGCACTATAAGTAATCCTCAAGTGGTGCTAAACCTCAAATGCCTCAAAAGTACACTCAATCTGCATGAGCCAATCCTTAGCTTCTTTAGGGCATCCTACAATCCCATCAAAATACTTGGTGTACTTAATGAACTACGACATCATGGACCTCTAAGGGTTGAGATCTAAGGGTGCTATAAGGGCTACATGTACTTATTGAATAGGAGTTGGTGGTGGTGGTATCACCTCTTTAACTAGTACATCAGACAAAACCGAAGCTAAAGGTGCCAAACCCTCTTACAAAAAGCTCTCAACATCTCCTATACTGTAACTTGCACCTCTTCTGTATAGTCCCTCTATGGAACCTGTATTGGTAGATCTTCTAAATGATTTGTTGAATGATCCTTTGGGGTATCATGCCTCAATGAGGTCTACCCTAGCTTATCTTATGCCAAATGTTAGAAACATTTCAGGTAAGTTCATAGTAGAGAAACTTCCAATCAAAACAATAATACATCACACATTGGATAAAATAAAGGCTATCCATTTTCACTGATTTTAGCAAATCACAAGATTATACTAGAAAAAGGTAGTCACTTCTAAAGATTGAAACTCCACCAATCCTACATCTAAGCATATAAAAGTTTAGTAGTAAGTTCCTAACAATACAATTCTATAACTCAAAACACATGTTCAAGACAAGTGCATCCAAAACATGGTAACCCAGACTATAATAGCCGATCTAACTACAATATCAATAAGTCGATGTTTAAACCAACCTTAGTACTCTCGTCATCTTCTATTCATCAAATCCCATAAAATCAGAACTGTTTAAGTCGTCTCCATTTGAATCCATGCTAGAAAATGTAGAAGGCTCACAATACTTGTTCAACTCTAACCAATCCTCCTCTTCGTTTGGATCTTATATTGTAAGTGGTAGATGCTCAAGTATTGGTCCATCTACATTCATCTCTATCCTACTATCACCCAGCTTCATTGAGTGGTCTAGATCAGTAACTAACGCAGTAAGGGAAATAGGCTCGAGTGAATCCTTCTCCTAAGGTAAGTCTTGTCCGACTGAGTCGACCACAATTGGAGCTAATACTAGAGTTTCAGTAACCTGCTCGTTTGGTAGGTCATTTTCATCATCAGACAAAGTTGGAAGTTAGTAATCTAACTCCATCTCCTACTAAAGAGCATCTATAACCCAATTTTATATTAATCTCTAATAAAGCTAGACAATCACTTTGATGGTTTCTAGTAAAAGAAACCCTATGTCCAACTGATCTTTACTCACCAAACATTGGTACCAGTGATCGATAGTTGTTGCAAACTAAGAATGCTAACTCCAATTGTTGTTTAGGATGTCTAACCAACTAAGACCTATACTTAAGTACATGAATGAGTTAGGTGTTGGTGTAGATTTGGCAATGGAGATCCATAAGTAACTCCTTACATCTAAACCTCCAATGATCCATCAAAATACCCTTCTACTAAATAGCATTGTATTTTTCCTATGAAGCTCGTTGATCAGAGCGAAGTCCTCACACAGTAGTCGGAGGTGATGATGATAGTCCAAGAGAATTTGTCCTTCTTCCATACAAAACTTGACCCACTACTTGATAAGATTCCCAAAATTACCCCAAAACATAGAGATTTCTTAATTTTAAGATTTCGTTATTCTCTTAAATAATAAGCTTCATGTTATGTCCCTAAACCCGATTCTACCCTTCTCAACCTCACTAGGTTGGCTTCCTTTTATGTATAGGGTAAGAAATAATAGCTTAGTGAGTAACCTTCCTATCTAACCACCAAAACAAATTTTAGGGGACACAACTTAGCCTCAAGCAGAGGGCGGTACTTTTCAAAGTTAAGTAGATGCTAAAGATCGAGGTAGGAACCTGTCATATGAGTACATAGTAAGATACAATAATAACTCAATATAAGCATAGATCTAACATGCATGATCTCCCATTCCCCTAAGTAGTATTGATGCCCTTTATATTTAATACATAAACATACAATGCATCATTAGTTCTTATTAAAGTCGAATGATTATTATTCTAGTTTATGAGTGACTAAACAAATATATATGACAAACACTCTAAAGTCCTACTTATTAATGCAACAACCAACTTTGGATTCATATATATTACTATATCTCTATTAAGTAAGAACAATCAATCTAAGCACATGCATATAACCCAACACATAAGCATAATCATTTCAAATAATATATAATTAGACAATGTTGTATACTATAAGTACAAACAAGATAAGACAGGGGTTGGTGTACTCACTTAGCCATAGCATCTAGTAATCTTAGTAATCCTTAGCTGATTCAATCCCTAGGTCTATGCCACTTGAAGATTATAATTAAGTATATAACTACAGCATCTTAGTCTACTTAGTTAGCTTTTTCTATCCTAAAACTTCTACTTTTACAGTTTTCATATTTTCATAATAACTTTTTCATATGAAATCTATTTTCAGTGATATTATAGCCAATTTTCATTATTTTCAAGTGTTCTTTTATTTGGTAGGTTCCCTTTAGGTTATTGGGCTTTTGAGGCCTCAGTTTAGGTTAATTAAGTTTGTTGGTGGGCTATTTTGACTATCTTAAGGTTTAAGCCCGGTTTAAGGCTTTGGGCTTAGTTTTAAGCCTTAGACCTTACATGTAAATTATTGAGCCTTTATTTAAGTATTTTTAAGTTGAATTTTCTACCCAAATTTAGTACCTTTTGATTTGGGTCCTATTATTACTCTATTAGGCCTAAATGGGCTTTTTTCACTAGTTTAAGGCCTTAGTTGGTCAACGGGCTTATAGGAGGTGTCTTGTTTGAGTTGTTAAACTTAATGAGCCTTTTGTATTTTAAATAATGAACTTTTAATTTTTTAGTATCATATATGGTCATATCCATTTAGAGCAAATATTTTAATTCTTTTTGGTTCTTCTAGGGTAGTTTTGCACTTTTGGGCCTTAAGCCTAATCTTATTCATCTTTTTAGGCCTAGCTAGACTTTATATTCTAAGTTAGGTCCAATTTATTGTAAGGTTCAAATCTAGTCATCGGTTTTAATATGGCCTTTAACACTATTTTTAAGCCTTTAATTAGTAATTAAGCTAATTTAATCCATTAGCAAATTACTACCCTACTTAACTTGATTAATCACTATCTAAACCATGCTTAACACTAAATAATCATGTCATTAGGCTAATAAATTAAAATTTATAGATCTTAACCCATCATGCAAGTGACGGTCAAGATCATGTTCTAGGGTCTCCATTAGACTTTTCACATACTACTTTGTTTTAATGCTTTTTCCTCTATATAAATTTTGCTTTCACTTAGTGTAAGTTGTTTATTTATCAAATGTAAAAAAAATGGATTAGGAAAACCCCATTAGAGGTGGTGGCATCATAGGAAATAAGGTTTATTGGACCTTTCTTGATGATTTATTAATAAAACCTATTAACTACCAATCGTCACTACATGTTGATGCTACTATATAAATCATTGAGTCTAGTTCATGCATTATTCTAACTTAACCTTCATTATACATCCTTCAAAACACTAGGATTACGAAAATGCGAAAATAGCATATATTTATTTATAGTAATTTTGGGTTGATTTCAACTCTATTTTTATTAATTTGAAGTTAATTTAGGCTTAATTTGTTTATTTATCATTTTTAGGGACTTCTGGACCATTTTAAGAAGTTTTGAAGATTTTTAACTCTTTCTAAAGTAATTAGAGCAAAAGCATTGATTTAGGAATAAAGCAGAGGATGTTTAAACGATAATCAATTGAAGAACGAAGTCTAGGAAGGACCATGGCCATGGTCCCTAACCGTATTCCTCTTATCAAACAATTTCTTTAATTTTTGGAGTTTTCTAGCAAAGAATAAGTACATGGCTAGCCACTATGAATGTTATATGATGAGTGAGTCTTTTGTTTTTGCAATACATCTTCTATTTTAGGACATGTAATATCCAAATAATCTCTTATCTTTGAAGCAAGTATTCTATTCTAGGATATGTAATATTTAATGTATCTTTTATTTTATTAAGTCTCTCTTTATAAACTTAGCTTTACTCATTATAAATAGATCCTTAGGCTGGTTTTTCAAAGAGAGCCTCCTTGGATAGAATTATATCGTAGGATTATTATTGAAGGTCTCTCAATTTATTTTCTTTCTTCTTTTATTATTTTTTTTAGTTAGTTGTTCTTAGTGATTATTATTGAAATCTAGTTCTCTCTTGCGATATTACTTTTTCTTTCTATCATATTATTTTCTGATGATTTAATCATGTCGAATACATTATCTTCCTTTAATATTTACTACGATTACTAACAGGATATTTGAGTTTATTAATTTAGAATTTAATTTTCATTGGAATATGATTAGGAATCTTTACGGTCTAAAGAGTAATTAACGTTCAAAGATTGCTTGGGACTAGAGAGTAGATAATAACTATTCACTAAGGATAATGCTCTTTTTTTCTTTAACTAATTCATGTTTATTTATGTTTACTTGTTAATTAGTTTAGTTTATTTAGTTTTGTTATTTTTTTAATTTATTTTATCGTTTCTATGTTATCACATCTTTTTCGCATTTCCCAATTAATCACAATTACCTTTATATTGATAAGTTAGGTAGTTGGATATTTTAGGAAACTATTAATAATTAGGTTCTCAATATATTGGTTTTCTATGGGATTTAAACTTAAACTTACATTCGTTTTAACTATAGTAGAACTTAACTAGGTGTACTGGCCTACCTCTAATCAAATATGCAAGTACGTAGGAATGTTAGAGCTTAAAATGTAAGAAACTATCATGAATCTTAAGAAAAGAAAATAAAAAAAAAACTAGACTTAGTTACTTATTAGAGTTGGGTGTATAACTCCTCCTTTCATTAATTGTGTCATGCATTGGGGTAGTGGAAGTGGTGTGTGTATGTATCGGCTAAGTGAAGTGATGTGTAAGGGTGGTGTACAACATAGTAGTTGATGGTTTGGTGGAGTAGTAGTAGTACAATGGTGGCTAGCGTTGAAGTTATTGTGGTAGTTGTTGGTAATGTTTGAGTGACATTTTAGAGTAGTTTTTGAGAGAGGATTTGAAAGTGTTCTTATGAAATGAATGAGGGTGAAGAAAATGAAAGAAAATTAGATAATGGGAGAGAGAGAGTGGCCAATGTAAGTGTAGGAATGGAGGGAACAAGGTGGTGCAATTTGGATGTACATAGTACATGGTCCCCACATGTGCCATGTAACTTCATATGCTTTTTTACCCTTTTTGGCAAATCCTTATCTTTTAAAGGATGATTATCTTTAATCCCACTAACTAATCCTCTTATTTTTTATCATTAATTGTGATTATCTTATTATTAATTAAGCTATAATATAGGTTGGTTAGGGTTTAGGGTGTAATTAGGGTGATTATGAACAATTGAGTCTAATTAAGTATATTAAGTGTAATTAAGGTAATCTAAGGATTGTTACATTTCATTACTTTAATTAATTTCCATGTCCCACATGTACCCATAGGGTATCCTTAGGGTTAAGGGTCCATTTACAATTATTAGTTCACATACACGTTTAGTACATAGGATTTTAGGTATTCAACGTACTTGTTTATACTTAAGAATGGTTTTCACTACTTGAATTAGTTTTTCTCAATACTCTAAGGTTTGCATGAAATAGATATGACTTCTTTATCGTTTTAACATTTCTCATGTATTAGGATTTTTAGTGTTTTACACATACAATTAAGGTTCTAAGACTAAAATTACTGTAGGGGTTTCTAACCTTTTATTTAGGGTTTTTGACTTAATATTTAAGGTTAGGTTATCTTATTTAGGGTTTTGATTGTTATATTTTTGTATGGCTGTAGAAATTATCCTTTAACTCTCTCTCTTGTCTAACTTCCAACTATGCTCAAAACCCATAGGATTTGCAGTATTACTTTGTATGTACATTTATACAAGAAAGGGTAGTGAATTTTGACAAAACTTTGATAGTGGCATCATTCAAATATATGACTACCACTTGACACAACATGAGACACAAAATGATATGCATAATAGAAAGAACTAACATTGATTGGCACAATAGGAAACATATGAATTAACTATTCTTTTCTCACATGTCAATATGCAAGGCATACATAAAGCTGTTTAATATACTATTATCTTTTTTCTTGATTAAAAGATTTAATTTATTAGTTTACAAGCTTATATCTATTGCAACTATTACTATAATTGCTATTATTGCATATAGTTATTCTTTTATTATTGCATTCCATTTCACTATGTGGGTTTAATGATATAAATTTAATTAATTTTTTTGGTGTTCTTCTTCTAAGGTTGCTGTGTTGTAGGGACATTATCAAGACAGCTTTTGATTGTTAAATTAATATTTTCTTTATCATCTTGAAATAATATATAAGTTTTCATGTTTGTATGTATGCATGTATGTATATATGTATGTATGTATGTATGCATGTATGTTTGTATGTATAAGTTGGTCTAATCAAATTGTCATAATAATTTGTTATTTATAAAGATTGTTGTTAATACTTATATAGATATATATTATATTAACTTATATTTATTTTATTTCATTATACATATTTATAAGTTAGTATAGATCTATTTTATTTATTTATAAGTTAGTTTCCTTTAACTTTATGAGTAAAGTTTTATACCACATGACTTCTTAATCTTTTCCATTAAGCATTCTAACCTTCACTCAATTATTTAGAAGAATGATTGATCTTGTTTCTTAACTTTTCTAAACATTTTTTGCATTTAGATAATGAGAGAAAAGGCAAGGTTTCATGTATCTATTATCTCTCACATGTATACATGTGTATATAGTGTATATATATATATATATATATATACTTTTACTAAGTAACCTATTTATATCTCTACATAAGAAATATAAATTGCACAATAATTAACTAATATCTCCAAATAATACAAGTTATCATGATAACCAACTTATATTTGCGAAATCTATGAATTTTTATAATAATCAACTCATCTTCAAATAATACATATGAACTTTACGGTATTTGACTTATATCTCTAGTTAACATATATTAAATATTTCATGATGACCAATATATCTCCAAACGAGAAATACATTATTTTCATAATAACCACTCAACTTATATCTTCAAATAGCACACATGAATGTATCACATCAAATATTACACTTCATATGATTTAAAAAATATTTCACATGCCTTACAGGGAAAAGAAGGATGACTTGCTTCATATATGCATATCTTTGTATAATTAATGACCTATTTAAGTATTTGAGGTTTCTAAAAGTAAACAATTACTTTTCTATAAGTTTTTGGGGGCTAATACTTAACTTTTTATGTACACTGGTTTTTTTTTTTTCTTTTTTGCTCTTAGCTCCTCTAATGATCATGAACCTAAGTTTTGACATCACTTAAGCCATCATACCTCATGACTGTAGGGTATGTTCATTTTGCTGCATATTCTTATCTCAACAAGAAGATGCATTATTAAATCCAAAATTACACGGCAAATATATCTAACCTGCATAATAATTTATCTCCTACTTATAACAACTCTTCTATTCATAATACTTTTAAATCTCCAAGAATAAAGAAATATTAATGATAATCTTAAACCTAAACTAAGTATACCTATAAAACTTAAACACCAAATGTACTAACATCATTCTTGTTCCAATTCCATTATTTGTTGTACTTATCATTTGAAAACACAAATTCTAAATAGGTAACTTATCAAGCCTAATGCATAACCACTACTTAATGCACACAAAATATGCTATATTGCATATGCAAGCTTCATATTAGTATGTCAAGATTGTTGTAGCCTAATAGCATGAACACTAAGTTCCCAACTAGATGGATTAGGTGATATGATGTAGTTAATAAAACAAAAGGCAAAAGAAAGAAAGCCTAATATCAGTAAATGCAAAAAAATATATATATATATATCTATATATATCATTAAGTTGTATTTTAGGTGTAACATATAACACAATGTTAACACATTCCCGACCCTTAATATTTAGAGTAACTTAGACTCAAGACCTTAAACACATGAAACACCTTAATAAATGTTGCGTAAGCCTAAAGAATCCTAAGGCCAACAACCTTAATACTAAATTGCATCTTTCTAATTTCTTCAACGATATTAGACATCGAGCTACTGATCTACTATAATGCTCCATATAAGCATCTCATACCACTTATGTAGCGATGACTACAACTTCCCTCTAGGAATCTAACTCATATCATAATAGTTAGTTTGCAATCATCTATTTATAGGAAGTGACATATTGCCTAAACTACTAGCCTTGTCATTCTAGATGAATGTCCATGCAAAAGGTAAATAAGACCTAGTCCATAATATGCTTATTCGAATTTGAGTCCTAGCTATAGCAAAAGCACATTATATCGCATGTATGTATTAGGCTAAATAGTTAGAATTTGCTTAAGTTCTCTATAACTAATAAAATCATAATCAACTCCAAGAATGACTAGATTCAAACACAAATGATTAGTATTGAGTATACTATAAGAACTCTATTCCTAAGACTATTATTTGATTTTATATTTAATAGGTTATATTAATCCAAATTATAAGTATCCTAACAAAATTTAAATCAATTCAACTTATATAAAATATAAATATTAAAATACTTACACCAATTTCATCACTATTACATGATCTGTACCTACTTTTTTTTTTCCATTATCCTATGGAAATTTCTAATTACTAATTCAATGACTAAACTTAAAAGATGAAAGCATAAATTGTAAAGGTTTACTAACATTTTAAGATCTAGAAAAACAACTTATATGAACTCTTAAAATCCATCCAAAATTATTTCTTTAGGAACTTAGAATTTTTCTTTGTCCAAAAAGGACATAGTTAGTTTTTTAGGGTGAATAATCTATGAAGGAAGCAAAGAAGAGTTTCATGGAGTCATGTGCTAATTGATTTCCTAACTATTCCTTACTACTTTTCTCCTTAAAGGCATAGCAAGAAGGGGTTTTAATGTTAGAACTTCATCAGTTTCCAATAGTTAATATAAATGAATAAAGATTGTTAGATATTTCACCTTGATAGACAATAAGTTTTAAATTGACTATATTTCAATTAGTGATTATTCATGATTTTTCCTTAAATTTTGAGTTTATTTTTAGATAATGATACTTAATTGAGCAAAATATTATTTTTAAGGTTTTGAAATGATCTATGTGAGAGAACGAGAAGATAGATTTAAGTTTCACTTAAATCAAAGCTAAAATAAGCACGTTTTAAAGGTTTGAATATTGACACAACTAAATGACATAATTATGTTATTCCTAAGCAAATTTGCAACCAATTTTCAAGTGTCACAACCAATGACATGACCAAAGGACACAACCATGACCTTAGTCATGTCATTCCTAGTTTTGAAAAAGATAAAATAAAAGAGGATGAGAAGGAATGGTAGTAAGTTACAGAACCAAGGGACACGACCATCTCCTTGGTCGCATTGTTTGCAGGGTGTTGTTATGAGATTTTATGATGAAATCTTACTCTTGTAAAGTATAAAGAACTAAATGGTATCAAGGTTAGTCCGGTATAGTTACTTTGATACTTAAGTCAGCAAATGTGTTTAAGAGAAGATAAGTGAATTCTTATAGATTGTGAGAGAGTTCTAAAAGTGCTTTTTCTTTGTATTTATAGGCAAATGTCAAGTGTCTAAAGTAGTAGTTAATCATTCATCATAAGACATGTAGAGACCTCATAATTAAGCAAATGCCTGAAATATAGGAATGGTGGGCAATTATGTAATGGAATCGTACTCGACAATAATTGCTCGTACCACTTTTAATAGGTTCAAACCAAACAAGAAACTATCTTCGTCGGTATTTGCTAACAATAGGGTTACTTGGCTTTTCATTAGTTGGATGGCTAAGTGAATTTGAAGAATGAAATCCAACTATTAACAATTGCCCCCTAACTCCTGTAGTCGAGAACTCAGCTGAAGGAGTAAATAAAGTTCAATGATCTATTGGTAGGGTTGGAATGTGAAAACCTAAGATTCCCAAATGTCAAGTAATGTAGGAAATTTTTTATTTTCATTTAGAGCATGATTGATTCATATCCTAACTGAAAGGTTGGAACTTTTCAATTTTCTTACCTATCCAATAAACTAAGTGGTAGCACATATGATAGCTATCACTCTAGCCATAATTACAATGTAGGGCTAATAACTTGTAGAGCTACGATAATTATCGAATCTCTATCTCAGAACATATATCAATAATCCATACTATACCATCTAATCAGGACATCACTATCAGAAACATGTTAGGGTTACGAGGGAAAGTTGTTCATATAGAAGGAATTTTCAATACTAAAAAGAGATTTCCTCATTTCACTTTCATCTATATCAATAAGCTTTTGCTCATTTTTCAACATCTTGTCTTCATCTTCAAAATTCTTAAAAGTTTTGTGACTTTTATCATATACCCAAAATCAGGCATGGTTTGAAACATAATTTTCCAACTTATTCCTTTAAATTTTAAGGCAACTGAGATCAAAGCTACTTCTCCCCCTCACAAAAAGAATGAGACGACATGTTCCTTAAATAGTTCGATCAACAGTACAATAGAGCAGTAGGACAAACTTTTTCGTATTAACTGTCTTATAGTAGATACCTATCCAAATGACAAAGAAGAAAAATCTACGGTTAGGTATTTGTATAATAATGTAGTTTACTTTAATGATTCTCTAAATGAATTGGCAAGTGCTACCAATAAAATTCTTGTTTCAAAATAAAATAATTATTAGCAAAATCTTCCTAAAGTATGGAATCTACGAAGGTTGAGATAGGAAGAAAGGGTATGCTTTCTAAGGGAGTATGAGTTTCACATTTATCAAAACACCTAGACTTTAGACTGTGCTTCTCATTTTTTACTTTCATTAAGCAATTCTTTAACTATTTTTGAGTTGTGCCAAGCTTATTCACACCAAACACTTATTGAGTTCTTATAGCTTTTGATATAGTTTGTAAAGAGGTCAAGGTTAGGGCTATACCTCAATTATTTAGGTACTTCTATACAATAAGGAGGTAGCTTGATGGTTGGTACTTTGTAGCTACTAAGCATGGGCCAAAATTCATTAATAGATTAGAGTACAAATTCTATAAGTGGCACGACAAGTTTGTATCTATTATTCAAATAAAGAATTGGACTTTTGGTCCTAATGGACTTAACCTATTTGCACCAAAGATGTTGAGTTGATGTTGAATGATCCTGCTATAGCAACAAGAAAGAAGAAAAAACAAAATGTTTTGTTTAAGATGTTGAGAGAACATTAAGGCAATATGAAAATAGGGAGCTAATCATCTCTGAAAAAGAAGGTATGCTATTGAGTAATTACCTTGCCATATAAGTCCTTGATTTCTTTGTTTTTATTATTAATGCGTTTACTTTTTTATTGTAAACATGGGCATAGGTGATGTAGATCTTGCCAAATTACTAGGTTAAGTAAAGGTAAAAAAATTCAAAGCTGACAAATGAGCAAGCGCTAATATAACTATGACCCGACCAGTTGCTCTAAAGAAAGCCATACAAGAAAAAGCTACGAAGCAAGTAACAACCTAGAAGAAGGCATTTGGTCCTACAAACAAGCGATAAGGGAGTGAAAAGCCTAGGGTTGTTGAGGTTACATAAGTTGCAATGATCCTACCTTTGGAAAATATTCCTCTAGCTGAAGAGCCTAGAGATTCTAACTAATATATTGACATTTGCAGTAGGGTTGAAATCACTTATCATGAGGCTACCAAAGGATCGTTACTTTAAGTAGATATTGTGCCAAGTCCTGCTAAAAGAGCCAGCCTTCATCTAAGAGATCCAATACTTTAGATGAAAGGATAAAAGAGGCCATAATGAACAAATCTCTTAGCATCAATACTGCCAAATTCATCCTTAACAGCAAGGTAGGAGTATACTTTGTTTCGTGCTAGGGCCACAATATTCTCCATATTGATATGGCCTTGGGTGATAAGACCAAATCCCTAGCTTTGATAGAAGGCATCATTCTTCCTAAGGATAAGGAGATTGTAAAGAAGGGTGTTAATAGGATTGGTGGCTGTAATAAGATACATATTGCAGCTAAATTGTATTATGTAAGTATCAATTGAATCCTTTCACTTATGGCACATATTCTATTGCTTACATAATCCTGTTTGTATGCAGATTAGTAGCTACATTCTTATGGCTTTCGATGAAGCTAATAAAGAGATGAAGAAGGTAATAATAATTTATTGTTCTACTGGGTGATCTAGTGAATTTATTATTTTTATTGTCAACTTATTATAGAAAATTAAAAATGTATACAACTCCTCGAGGGATTAGATTATAGTAGTTGAGAGTATGATAATTAAGGCTAAAATGGAGGCCAAAAATATCAAGAGGAGCTTGCTGTTAAGAAATTGGCATAGTTATTAGTGGCCAATGAAGTCTTAAGCATTAAGGCTAAGAGCAATGAGCAAGAAAAGGATGCTGAAGACTTGAAGGAGGAGCTTTGTATGAAGAGGGAAAAGTGATGGGGGTTGGGCCGAACGCTCAGCTCAATGAGAGATGAGGTGGATAGGCTTAGGGTATAAATAAAAGAACTAGAGACCAATAACTCCAAATTGCAAAGTTGTCTCATTGAATCAGAGGAGGTAGCAAAGAATGTGCCCTTTTGTTGAAGAATCATTAAAGATTGTGACTCCAAGTCGGCAGTATGAGAGATTGTTGAGAAAGAAGTTATTAAAGGGTGTCTAAGTGGTGAGAGAAGAAATTTTAAAGTTTTACCCTGAATACAATCTTTCGTGCTTAGATTTTGCTAACATTAATGATAATGTCAGTAATTGTGACAAATGAGCCGGTGAAGATATAGGTGCTTAAGTCCAAATGTAGGGTGATGACAATAAAGTTTGCACTGAAGATCCTAATGATGATGAGGACCAACTATGCAAGGAGATCCCTTATGTGCATAAAGAGAAATCCACCTATTCTAAAAGCCCTAGCACCGAGAAAGAAATATGCTCCAGTAAGTTCCCATCTTCCGATTAAGCAAGTGCCTCTAGACAATCTAAGAATAGCTTGAAATCTTAGGATTATTACTATGTTTTGTTTTTTGGGAGTTGTATGGACAAGGTTCGATCAAGTAATTAGACATTAATATTGTATTAATATTATTCACATTTCTTGTCATGTGTAATTTAATAGTTTTAGCACATTTTATTTCATGCACTTTGTTCCTTAGCATGTTTTATTTCACATGCCTATTTTTCTTAGCATGTTTTATTTCACATGCCATATGTCCTTAGCATTTTTTACTTTACATGCAATATGTTTGATGTCTTTTTAAAGACAATGTTCATTAGTCATTTAAGATGTGGACCACCCGAACCCTAATAGGATCCTCTCAATTTACATTAAGTTTCGCCCATTTATTTCATGTGCCAATCGCCTTTAATTTCCTATAAACCAAATCTCCAAGCTAAAAAACCTTATGTTTCACCTTTTGATTATAATACCTGGTAGCCTTATACTGGTATTTTGCAACTGTCATTCTTGCAACATCTCTTATCTCTTTGATAGTGTCTAAATTAGTTCTCAAACCAACTTAGTTGGTCATCACATCAAAATTTCATGTATGTAGCTTAGGTAAGTCCTATTCAATCAACAATACTACCAATTCAAAGGGTATTTCCCCTATTTTAGTCCTATGGATAGTCCAATATCCCCATTAAACATCTGACAATACGTCAGCTTATTTTCCTTTGGCTTAATTAACTTTCAACTTCACGTTGTGCAAGATGATTTTGTTAATAACTTCCACTTACCAATTAATTTGAGGATGTTCTATAAATGTGTAATTCAAACGAATGTCATGTTTATCACAAAATGCTCGAAATTTACCATTATCAAATTATGGTCCGTCATCCGTGATATCGTAAATGGGACCCCAAATATCGATATAATGAAGTTGAAAACAAAATCCTCAACCTTCGGTTCGATGACCCTTACAATTGCCTCGACCTTTACCTACTTAGTAAAATAATCTATGGCAACAATGACGAATTGTTGTTGGTCTATAGACTTCATAAATGGTCTAAGTATGTCTAATCCCCATTGGGCAAAGGGTTAGGGATTGGTTAAGTAATATAATTTAGTAGAAGTTGCATGACTTAGCGCCTTATGCTTCTAGCATTATGGATAGTATTGAATGGACATTTTCACATCATTATTCATTGTTAGCCACTAATTGTTAAGTCGCAGGGCACGGATATACAATGTTTGTCCTTTCACATAGTTGCTACATTCACCGCCATGTAACTCAAATAATATTCGTTGTGCATCTTTCGGAGCAAGGCATCGAAGATAAGATTAGGAAATATCACTTTTGTATAGCTAATTATCTCTCAATATGTAATTTGCTACCTGATAAATCAACCTTCGAGCCTTTTTCCTATCAATACGAAGGACACCATCCTTTAGATAATCTATAATTGGATCCATTCAAGACCCATCTTTTGAGAAGAGAGCCAATTCAAAGCACTATTAAACAATTTGTAAGCTCTTGTACAGGAGAAATTTGATAAAGAGTTTGTCGTTCAAATCATGGAGTGTTATACTGGCCAACTTTCATAACTTGTTAGCCACAATGCTCCTACTCTTTGGTATCTTATGAATAAAAAAGGATTGAAATTCCTCCATGGGCATTCATGCTATCAATAAATACTTGCTCATTTATTCCTCTTTTGTTGCATAACTCCTTTTAACTTGATTGACAACAAGTTGTGAATCGGAGAAAACTTCAACTTTCTCGTCCCTAACTTCCTTTGCCAATCTGAGTCCAGCTATTAAGGCGTTATATTTCGCTTCATTGTTGTTGGTTGGAAATCTAAACTTCAAGGCATAATTAATCTTGACATTATGGGGTCCCTACAGGATAAAACCCACACCACTTCCTTCTCTAATCGAAGAACCATAGACTTAAAGGTTCCATATTGGCTTCTCGACAATTTCTATGCTGTCTTCTTCACCTGTGAACTCAGCTAAAAAATCTACCAATACTTGAACTTTT
The DNA here is from genome assembly GCA_024138005.1 of Lumnitzera racemosa. NCBI lineage: Eukaryota > Viridiplantae > Streptophyta > Magnoliopsida > Myrtales > Combretaceae > Lumnitzera > Lumnitzera racemosa. The sequence continues at coordinate 58,692,755 of JAMXBC010000012.1, forward strand.
AATGTCATTCTAGGTTTGCATTGTATGCCATAAGCACTTAGCTCCAATTTATGCCTCATCATCCTTCTTGAGGAATCTAGTCGTTGTAATTCTTGCCATAAAGGCTAATTAGTAAGGACTACAATTTGATGAGCTTCAAAGTATAGTTTCAGCTTCCTCATCGAGAAAACCATTGCTAACACAAATTTCTCAATTTTGATATATCAATGTTCTGGTCCTCACAGGACATGACTAACTTAATAAATTGGTTGATGCATCTTGCTTTTGATTTGGACTAATACAAAGGAAAGTGCTCTACAATTGATTAATAAGTATAAATATAAATTCTCTCTTATAACAGGTGTCGAGAGTATTGGTGGTAACGCAATAAATTCTTTAAGCTTATTGAATTCTCTTTCGTACTCTTCCATCCACTTGAAATCTTTTGAATTCTTTAAAATTTTAAAGAATTTTTCACACCTATCTGCACTTCTCGACCCGAACCTATAAGGGCGGCTATTCGCCTAGTTAGCTCTTGAACCTCCTTGACAGTATGAGGAGACTTCATATTTTTAATCGCATCAATCTTTCTTAGATTTGCTTCAATACCGTGCTGAGTGACCATGTACCTTAAAAAATTTCCAAAAGTAGCACTAAAAATACACTTCTGCGAATTTAGTTTCATATTATATCTCCTTAGAGTGCCAAATGTCTCCTCAAGATCGGTAAGATGCCGATCCTCTGTCATGCATTTCACAATCATATCATCGACATATACTTCAATGTTTTGATGGATCTATGGCATAAACATCATGTTCAAAAGTTCCTGATAAGTTACACCAGTGTTTTCTAGCCCGAAGTGCATCACCATATAACAGTATATTCCAAAGTTAGTAACAAATGACATATCAATTTCATCTTTGATGCACTACCAATCAGCAGTCCCATTACTCACGCATACCTCCAAGGCCTCCAATACCTCTCTTGAAGAATTCTCTCTTAGCAACCTAATGATGACCAGAAATTGTACAACAAAGAAAGTGGTTGAACTTCATGAGCTATCCATATTGTCAAACGTTGATCTATACACTCAATAATAATGATGCCAACCATTCCTTTGTCGAGAACCCTGTGTCGAGTACTCCAACCAACTGTTACCAATAATCACTTGCCGAGTGACGAGAGATTCACTTAAATGGCCAACTACTTTTCTCTCAGCATACGACCATCTCTCTCGTCCTAACCCCTTTAGTGTCGCAACATTTTGACCCTTTTTGCTTTTCCGCTTGCTACGCTCAGAGAATATTTATATGGGACCAATGCTGTACTACTAGCTGTCTACTTCGTCTGACATTTAACTACTTTTCCATTTTTGGTTTGTTGTCCTTATTACCCTTTTCGTATGTACTAGGAATCCCCTCTTTATAAATACTTTCTTGTAATTTCTTCATTTGTAATGCTACCCTTGAGACTTATTATAAATAGTGATTTTCACTTGTAAGCCGAAGATAACTTACATCTTAATACTGAATACTCTATTCTTGTGAGACCATCCTCTCTAAGTCCATGCTATTTACACTCTTATCTAATCTTGCTGAATAGCTCAGGATTAGTGGCGGGTGGACCTTGACAGAAACTTATGCATCGTATTAAGTGAGGTGTCAAGTCATGTTGTGTTTGTTGGTGAGTCACATCCTCTGAGTAGCTACATGTCAGCTACTCTTGTTTGACTATAGACTGTTTCCCTCTAATTTTCTTCGATACCTCGAAGGACCTGTTTTAGTTCAATTCTACCTTAGTAGGTCCTAGTGATAATTGAGTTCCTAGGCACACTAATCTTCGTCATCCATTTTAATTTGAGTGTAGCCAAAAAACACATCTATGAAAGAGAGTAAACAATGCTTAGCAGTTGAGTCAACCTTCTGTTCTATTCTTGGCATGGAAAGTAATCTTTAGGATAGGCCTCAAATCCATGAAGTCTATGCACATACGCCATTTGCCGTTAAACTTCTTGGTTAATACATACTTGGCTAGCCAAGTTGGATAAGGCTCTTCCCAAATGAATCCTGCCTTTAAGAGTTTCTAGACTTCTTCTTCGATGGCTACTTGCCTCTTAAGGATGAAATGTCTTTTCCTCTATTAAATCACCTTGGCGCTTAGATCAATTTGAAGCTTATGTACCATGACATTTATTGGGAAACTTGGCATATTTGAGGGGGACCATGTGAATACATTAGCGTTATCCTACAGAAAGTCGATTACACTTCAATAGATATTTACCAGTTTCCCTATCCTTCTCATCTTCTCAGGATCATCTCTTAACAAAGTTTCTTTTGTTTAATCCTTAGCATTATTTATGTCTATTGACTTTCCTTCTAGGCAAGTTTTGACTTGAAAAATTCTTTCTTACCTTAATGCCCTTATGTACAATAATCTTGCCAATTGTTGATCCCTTTACAAACATTAACTCTAATAGGAGTGGGAAATTTGGCCATGAGGTGGGCAATGGAAGAGATGATATTGAATAAGTGCTAATACAACCATTTCATGATCATATTGTATGGGGACCAACATTTGACAACAAGAAAGTCCACTTTGTCTTTCGTAACATGCTCATCATCTCCAATCTAGATTGGTAGGCTTACAAATCGTAGCTATAGGATCTCAAATATACCTTGATCATTGGTTTCATTTGATCAAAAGCACGTTGGAAAATAAAGTTTGCTAAACTTCTAGTGTCTCTAAGAATATTCTTAATTTCAAAGTTGGCAATTCTCACACTAATGACGAGTACATCATTATAGGGCCATTTAATACCTTGAAAATCTTCTTATGTGAAGGAAATTGTATTATCAATTTTGACTTTCTTGCCCTAGACATTACAAACATAATGAATGGTGTTAGTTAAGCCTAAAGAGCTTAACTAGCTTATGGTAGAAGGTATACTAACAATAGTGTTATTATACCATTTGGTGCTCTACTATTGCTGTTTTCTCTCACATCTTTCTCGGCATGAGTTGGATAAGTGGCATTCTCCTACTCTTCTAGTCTCCTTTGAGATGGTCACTCAATATCCTCACCATCATGTGCAAGGATACTTGCTAAATTGCTTAAGTACCCCCATTGAATTACATCCTTAATCATGTTCTTAAGTTGGATGCACTTGTCAATATTATGGCCTCTATCGCAATGTTAAATTGCAATATTTTTTGAATTTTTCCTTGAAGGATTTCTTATCATCCTTTCTAGCCACAACAACACACCTCTCTGCTCATGCACCTCCATCAATATGTCTACAATTGGACAATTGAGTGGTGTATGGACTGAATATGTCTAGATACATGGTCCCTTTTTCTCAGCGTTGAGACACTAATCACTATCTATTTTGAGTTGATCTTTCCCACTTCTCTTTTCGTCACCGTTCTTATCTCCTTCATTTTGATCAGCTTCTTGGTGAGCCTTAATGTTGTCATCCTATCAAATGTAAGACATGACTTTGGCTTTGAACTCAGCAAAAGTTCTCAACTTCTTTTTGGTGAGACACTTGAAAAAGTCTCTATAGGGCTTGACACCAACAATAATTGCATTGAAAGCAACACTCATATCCAACTTTAGAACTTAGACCATCTCGCTAATAACACTGCTAGATAATCTTTGATAGATTCATTTGATTTTTGTTTTATCATGTTAAGGATAGAAGAATCCATGATAGGAAGCTTACTTACAAATAAACATTAGAGAAACACTTATACCAAATCCTCAAAGCACAAAATTGTGTTTAGCTTCAAGTGCTTGAATCATGTACTTGCTACAGTCCTCAGTGTTGAGAGAAAAGCTTAGCAAGCCATAGCATCGCTCAAACCATGCAACTTAGCTAAGGTATGGTAATACTCAAGATGATCTTTAATATCTCTCATTCCATCATAGGTTTCAAATTGAGGCAACTTAAGGTGCCATGGTATAACCTAATCCAAGACCTTAAGAATGAAAAGGCTCTTCTTAATTTGAAATTGTTTACTTACTGCAGTAAAGGTACTAACATGCAAGGATTTGGTAAGGAGCACCTACTATGGTTACTTCCCCTTATCATTTTTCTTTAGCACAAGGGCCAAAGGTCCCATTGTAATTTCGACTTGCTTTCTTAGTAATTTAAGAGTGTAGACACCTCATTTTTACCCCCTCTCCCCTTCCTCTTTCATATTTCAAATTAGGTTATAAAGCCTTAAATTAGAAAAAGCTAAAAAAAATAGAAAATTAAAGAAAACCCCAAAAAATGAAGAAATTTAGAAAATTTAGAAAAATAAGAAAAAGCACAAAAAATAGGAAATTTAGAAAAAATACAAAAAAATGGAAAAATTTGGAAAAGTACATAAAAATTTTTGAAAAGTCACAAAAATTGAATAAAAATAAGAGATTTTAGAAAATAACATTTTGTTAGAGTAGATTTTTAATTTTAATTTAGGTTTAAAAGTTAGGCTGTTGCACTTAGGCTTAAATTGAAATCTAGCCTAAGCTAATCGAGTTAATTGCACATATGGATAAGGCACAGGTCAACGGCTTAATGGTAATACATACGGACTATGTGCATGAATTAAGCTAAAGGATGAGGGTTCAAAACTTATTGTAGGCATAAGGATGGTTTTTTATCCTTTTCTATTTTTCTTTTCCACATATTGCAACATGTCAAAACATCACTGAGCCATGTGTCTAATTATGACATGTGGCATATTATGATTTGCTTGGACAACACACATTCTTTCCCCCCATTTTTTCCTTCCCTTTCCTTATTATTTCCCTCTCTTTTTTTCTTTAAAAAGAAAAACACAACATATAGGAAAGGAAGAAAACAGTGGGAGGGGGTTTTGATTGTAGAAAACAACAAACAAGAACAGGCCTCTCTCTCTCTAACCTCCATCTCTCGGACTATCTCTCTCTCTCTCTCAACTCTCTCTCCACCATCTCTCTTAGTGTTTAGCCCTAACCACCGAACCTTCTCTCTCTCGAACCACTGCCTCAGCCACTCTAGGAGTCCAAACCAACTACCGCACCAACCATTGCCACCACTCATCTCCGAACACCCTCCAAACTAATTCCAAACCCTGCAGCATTTTTCCTATCCCCCATATTCCCAATCTGAAACTCACGAATTTCCCTTCCTCTACTCGTTTTGGTTGACGAATCTGCCCGAACCGAGCCTCACCATTGTTGCTAAAGTTGAATTGAAGCCCAACTTGGATCTAATTTACCGACTAGCGATCCAACCCAATGCCCCAATTTTGATCTGTGCATCCTCTTTTTGGTTCGAACGCTTGTTTTTTATTTCAGTTTCTTTCTTTTTAATTTATTTTGTTTAGTTTATTTATTTATTGTTGATTTTTTTTCTTTTTTTATTTATTTATTTTTTATTTGCTGCCAAATGTAATTGTAAAAGAAAAAAAAAGGAAAGAAAAACAGAGAGAAAAAAGAAAGAAAAAGAAGGAAAGAAAAAATAATAAAAAAATAAAAAGTGAGTTTTTAATTTTATTAAATAATATATAATAAGTAAAAAATAGATTAGGTGATAAAATATGATAAAGAAAAAAATAAAAAAGGAAAAAATGATAAAATATAAAAATAAAAATAAATATGTAAATAGAAATAATAAAGATTATTATTTCTTTTTGTCACTTAGAAAATTAATTTTTCAAAAATAAATTAGCCATTTTTTAAATTAGATCATTTAGAATTTAAAAAAAATAATAATTTAGGACCCTTTAAGATATTTTCTTAGATAAATTTAAATGGGTAAAAACGTAAATTGAGCTATTTTAAAAAACTAAAATCAACTCAACTCACTTAAATTTTTCAGAAAACGAACTATGGAAGTCTAATCCCGAATAGTGGGTACGTAGGTACCCATATACAAGTATGTGGTGACTTAAATTATGGAAGTTATATTTTTTCTATTTTTAGATATTTATGTAAATTAATTAATTTAGTTACGTATATCATGATTAGCTATTTTTAGAAATTAAAAAAGGTATATTTAAAAAGCGAAGTTAAATTTGAAAAGTTAAAAAGTTGTACCTTTTTGGGTTTAATAAATTAGCCTTCAAATCCAGATCTTTGATTTTTAAGAAGTCGTATTTATAAATAGGTTTTTTAATTGATAAACCGGTAGCTAAGTTATAACTAATCCATCCAATTGGTTGTGACTTAACCATTTTTCCCGACTCCGGTCGAGTAGCGACTCCAAGTCTTTTGGAGTTGAAAAAAAAAATGGTTTTCTTTAAACCTTAGTCGATGAATAGTATTAAAACGAATAGGGTACCTAATTTTATAAAAAGAACTGAGAGGGTGAAAAACCAGGCTAGACAGCTTGGCAACTCCATTGGAGACCGTTAAGAGGGCTAACCACTTAAAAAACATTTCGAAATTAAAATCGCTTTTCAAATTACCCGTATTGTTTAGTTATTTATTTATTTCTTTATATATTGATTTGCTTATTTGTTATTGATTTCGTGTTGATATTTGTTTTAATTAGCATATTTATTTTGTAAATAGCATACATTAGGGCATGGGAGTTTATTTATTGCTTCAAAGATATAGGGCAGATGCGGTCAAACCCAGGGCGTCTTAGGACCATAAGAGGGGGGCCATTATGTAAGTTCCGAGCGTAGTAGGGCAACCACCATTCGAGGCCAATTAGGCTACCCTACTTAAGCTCATGTGACCAGTGAAAGTGTTTTCTAAAAATAAGTGAGGTCACAAAGTTTAAGGACCTTTTAGAACTCACCTAATTACATATACCTCTCTCTAAACTTGAGTTAGTACATTACCCCTAAAAGATTGTAATCCTACTAATCGTTCAAGAGTTTTTGCAAACAAGTTTTGAAATTTATAGTAGGGTTGCAACTTAAGGAGTAATATATTAACTTAAATGACCCTAGCATTTGCATATTTCCACGTTTTTGTTTTTCTTTGATGATTGATCCTTGTCCATAAAATGTGTAGACTTAGGTTGGTAGATAACCAAGTGAATGATTAGCCGAGTAATAGGCCATTGGATGCCTCTAAGTTCCACAAACAGGTGCTAAGAGATGAAATCACCTATCTAAAAGAAAAGCTCGAGTGTTTTAAAGCTCACAACTAGGCCTTAAGGTCCCTTTTGGCATAGGTCATTGGGGATACTTATGACATGATAGAGGACCTTAAGGCCCGTATATGGGACTTAATGTAGGGTCTTTTCCGGTTTAGGTCTAAAGAGCCTAGAATAAAATTCCTGAACAAAGTTTAGGTTCTTTGCCTTTGTTTTTTTTTTTTTTTTTTTGTATTCTGATCTTCCTTTTTCAAAATAATAAGGCTCTCTTTAGTTCATTGTTCATCATTCTTTAACATTCCTATCTTTGTAAATAGTCTTCCATTTAACTACTATTCGATCTCATTTAGAAAAATGTAAATAAAATCCATAGACTTTGTAACTAGTCTTCCATTTAACTACTTCTAAGTCTTAAACACAATGATCGGTTATTCACCCCGTTAGACCTGTTTGGAGAATTTCTAAATTTAAAACCCATCAAAAACCACCCCGTAATGGGGCAATTCGGAGGTTAGGGTTATTGATTAGAAGATAAGGGTAAAATTAGTTTATGCTTGTTTAAGTAACACTAATTCAAGAATAGCTTTTATTTTTGATAAATTATTTTTCTTTGAAATGAAGAAGAGCCAATTTCCTCTTTTAACCACCTCAAGCCCATACACTTGAAATCTATGGAAATAGGGCCTTGTATGAATTTTTTTTTTTAAAAAAAAGACTCAGTAATGAAAACAATCACTCTTGAGGCCAAAAGAGAAGAGAGAATAATAAGAGACAGTAGGGTGAAGCAATTAAAAAAAAAGGGAAAAAAAAGAGAAGAAAAGAGACCAAAGAATTAGGCCGAAAGTATAGGACAAAAAGCCTCAAGAAATGTTTATTATCTTAATAAGAGTAACCAAACCAAATCAAAGGGCCAAGAGTCAATGCCCAAATAGCCTCAGAAAACATAAGGCCTTAAATCACACTCCTAAGCCCAAAAACCCAAATTTCCATATCCACATGAACACTTTGAAGCCTTTCTTATCTAGACTGAATCACATAGGGCTTCCCAACCTACAATACTACCCTTATATATGCAAAAGCTCTTCCAATCTTAAAAGTTAATTTATCCTTAATAAAATTTATTTTTGAAACTAGGGCAAGCATATATCTAATTTTTCCCTAAGGTTCTTGATATATACATCCGTGATTAATTCTATCAAAATAAGTCTTTTCATTAATCCTTTTTGAAACCCTTGGACCAAAAGCCAAAATTCATAAGGGTAAACCGAAAAAGACCTAACGGATTGGTCAAGGAATATCACTTACACAATGGACTATAATTTTTGGAACTGAAGTCAAGAGTGAGATCTAAATCGAGAGCTAGTAAGGAAGACCTCTTTGACTAAACTAATTTTGAGTTACCCTCTCCTTAAGAATGAATGCCTTGAGATCATAAAAGCCCTAGAATTAGGGGCATTAAGAAATTCCATATGATTACCAAGGATAGCAGTGGTTATAAGATTATTCCTTAATAAGAATTTATACCTGTTTGCAAAACTTAAAAAAAAAACAGAGGGAAAAATTAAAGGCTTGCCATAAAATTTTAGTCCAAATCCATGTCTACTCAAATAGCTAAGCTTTTAATCCAAGTCATCTAGTTCCTTTCTAAGGTTTTCATTCTTTAGTTGTGGATTTTAAAAATCCTTTAAACTCTTTTTTTTTTTTAAATTAAGGGCCCTATCCCTACTCTTTTCCTTGTTCATGAATGGTTTTTCAACAAATCTCTCTGTAAATACTTTTCCAAGTCAAAGAGTCTTGTGAAACTAGTTACTTGCCTTACTTTTGTTCTTCATTCATTCATCTTTTTCCTCTTAGGGATCAAGCTAGCTCTTAAAGTGGTGATCCCTCTTTTATTCTTTTCAGGGTTCTAATTAGCCTTTAGGGTGCTATCCCATTACTCTCTTAAGGTTGAAGCCAGCAGTTAAAGAGCTGATCCTTGTTTTATTCTTTTTGGGGTTCCAGCCAGCCCATAGGGTACTGTCTTATCTTTCTCTTAGGTTTTAAGCCAGCTCATAGAGTGTTAATCCCTCTTTTATTCTTTTTAGGGTTTTAGCCAGCCATTAGGGCACTATCCTGTCTTTTTCTTAGGATTCTAGCGAGCCTTTAGGCATTGCCTCGTCTTTCTCTTAGGGTTCAAGCTAGCTCTTAGAGCATTGATCCCTCTTTCATTCTTTTCCGAATTTTAGCTAACCTTTAAGGCACTGTCCTATCTTTCTCTTAGGGTTTAAGCCAGCTCTTAGAGTGTTAATTCCTCTTGTATTCTTTTCAAGGTTCTAGTCAGCCTTTAGGGTGCTATCCCATCTTTCTCTTAGGTTTCAAGCTAGCTTTTAGAGTGCTAATCCCTCTTTTATTCTTTTTAGGGTTCCAATTAGCCTTTAGGGTGCTGTCCCATCTTTCTCTTAGGTTTCAAGCCAGCTCTTAGAGCACTAATCCTTCTTTTATTCTTTTTAGGGTTCTAAGTAGCCATTAGAGTATTATCCCGTCTTTCTCTTAAGGTTCCAGCTAGCCTTTAAGGGGTTATGCCATCTCTCTCTTAAGATTCAAGCTAGCTCTTAGAGCGCTGATTCCTCTTTTTCATTTCAAGGTTCTAGCCAGCCTTTAGGGCACTATCCTATTTTTCTCTTTGGGTTCAAGCCACCTTTAGGGTGCTATCCCATCTTTCTCTTAGGATTGAAGATAGCTCTAAGAGCGCTAATCCCTTTTTTTATTCTTTTCAAGGTTCCAACTAGCCTTTAGGGTATAGTCTCATTTTTCCCTTAGGGTTTAAGTCAACTCTTGGAGCACTAACCTCTCTTATTCTTTTTAGGGTTCCAGTAAGCCTTTAAGGCATTGTCCTGTCTTTCTATGATATTAGCAAGCTCTTAGAGCACTAACTCCTCTATATTTCTTCTTAAGGATTCAGCCAAGTGCTATCTTGTCTTTCATTTTACGGATCTCGTTAGCCTTTAGGGTGTTGTCTTATCTTTCTAAGCTACTAGCTATCTTTCAATCCCTCCGTCATTAACTCCATATAGGTTCTTTAGCATGTCAGTTGGGCGCTTTCTTTCACTAATTCTCAAAACAAGCCTGTGGGGCACTTCTCTTTTTCTTTTCTCCTAGCGAGCCTACAGGGTACTTCCCTTCATCAAATTCTCTTACTGAACCTGTTGGGGTGCTTCTATTCCTTTAGCAAACCCATAAGGTTCTTTCTTTCACCAGGTTCCTCAAGCAAGCCTATGAGGTGCTTCTCTTTCACCAATTTTGTAGTGAGCCCGTAGGGCACTTCTCCTCATTAGTTGTCTCTTAGTGAGCCCATTGGGCACTTCTCTTCATCTTAACTTCTCAGTGGGCCCATTAGGTGCTTTCTTTCAACTATCTCTTAGTGAGCCCATAGGGCGCTTCTGTCATCAAATCGACTTAAGCGAGCCCACAGGGTGTGTCTTAACATCAGTTCTCTCTTAGCAAGCCCAAGGGGCGCTTCTCTTCATTTGTTTTCAATTAAGGGTATTAGTTAGCTTTAGGAGCACTTCGCCCATCCTCCCTAAGTTAGTGAACCTAGTGATACATAATGAGGTCTTTTAGATCAATCAAATTTTAGGGTTGCTAATCCTGAAGAGACGCTCCCACCTAGGATAGTCAGCTCAAAAGCACTACCAGGTCTTCTAAATTGATCAAATTTTAGGGTTGCTAGTCTCAGAGAGATGCTCCTACCTAGGATAGTTAGCTCAAAAGAGCACTACTAGGTCTTTTTAGATCAATAAAATTTTAGGGTTGCTAGTCTTCGAGAGACAATCCCGTCTAGGATAGTCAGCTTAAAAGAGTACTACTAGGTCTTCTAGATTGATCAAATTTTAGGGTTGCTAGTCCTCAAGAGATAGTCCTGCCTAGGCTAGTCAACTCAAAGGAGTATTACCAGGTCTTCCAGATCGATCCAATTTTAAGGTTACTAGTCCCCGAGAGACACTCCTACCTAGGATAGACAACTCAAAGGAACATTACTAGGTCTTCTAGATTGATCAAATTTTAGGGTTGCTAGTCTCCAAGAGAGAGTCTACTCAAAGGAGTATTACCAAGTCTTCCAGATCGATCCAATTTTAAGGTTGCTAGTCCCCAAGAGATACTCCTGCCTAGGATAGATAGCTCAAAGGAGCATTACCTGGTCTTCTAGATTGATCAAATTTTAGGGTTGCTAGTCCTCAAGAGACAGTCCTACCTAGGATAGTCCGCTCAAAGGAGTATTACTAGGTTTTCCAAATCGATCCAATTTTAGAATTGCTAGTTCCCAAGAGACACTCCCACCTAGGATAGTCAGCTCAAAGGAGCACTACCAGGTCTTCCAAATCGATCCAATTTTAGGGCTACTAGTCTCTAAGAGACGCACTCGCCTAGTTAGCACAATAGAGCACTACTAGGTTTCAGTTTAAGGTCTTAGCCAATTCTAAGAGCACTTTGCCTACCTTGGTTAGTTAGCTCATTAGGGCGCGACTAAGTTTTCTCAACTCAATTTAGGGTCTTAACTAGCTCTTGGAGCACTTTACCCGTTATTCATAAGATCATGACTAGACTTCAATTCTTCTTTCAGTCTTTTGGTCAGCTCTTAGAGTACCACCCTTCTCTTCTCTAAATCCCCAAAGGATTGGACCTAGGATAGCTAGTTGTAGCGCTTCTTAGCATAAAATCCATTCTTAGGGCAAAAATAAGTGTTTGTTTTATCTTTGTGGCAAAGTTTTGCCCAAACTTTGCTACAAAGAGGGATAGTTGTAGATACCAAATTTTTGCACCCCTGCTTTCATTTTTCAAATTAGGTTATAGAGTCTTAAATTAGAAAAAAGTTAAAAAAAAATAGAAAATTAAAGGAAACCCCAAAAAATGAAGAAATTTAGAAAAATAGGATATCTAGAAAAATTTAGAAAAATAAGAAAATAGGAAAGAGCACAAAAAATAGGAAATTTAGAAAAAATACAAAAAATGGAAAATTCTGGAAAAGTACATAAAAATTTTTGAAAAGTCACAAAAAATTGGAAAAAAATGAATGATTTCAGAAAATAACAATTTGTCAGAGTATATTTTTAATTTTAATTTAAGTTTAGAAGTTAGGCCGTTGAACCTAGGCTTAGATTTAAATCTAGCCTAGGATGATCAAGTTTTAATTGCACCTATGGATAAGGTATAGGCCAACGACCTAATGGTAAAACACATGGACTAAGCGCGTGGATTAAGCTAAAGGATAGGGGTTCAAAACTTACTAAAGGCATAAGGATGGTTTTTTATCCTTTTCTTTTTTTCTTTTCTACATATTAGCACATGTCAAAACATCACTAAGCTATGTGTCCAATTATGATATGTGGCGCGTTGTAATTCGCTTGGACAACACGCATTCTTTCTCCCCATTTTTTCCTCCCCTTTCCTACTTATTTCCCTTTCTTTCTTTTTTTAAAAAAGAAAAACACAACACATAGGAAAGGAAGAAAACAATGGGAGGGGATTTTGATTCTAAAAAGAAAAAACAACAAACAAGAACAAACCTCTCTATCTCTGACCTCCATCTCTTGGACCATCTCTCTTTCTCTCTTAACTCTCTCTCTACTGTCTATCTTTGCGTCTACCCTTAACCGCCGAACCTTGTCTCTCTCGAACCACCACCCTAGCCACTCCAGTAGTCTAAACCAATCCTACCATGACGCTCCTCGACTTTGAGAACCACTAACCTAACCAACAACTTGTCCCTAGTAGCTACTCCCAACCATCGCCACCACTCATCTCTGAACACCCTCGAAACTAATCCCAAACCCTGCAACATTTTTCCTATCCCCCATATTCCTAATTTGAAACTCATGAATCTCCTTTCCTCCACTTGTTTTGGTCGACGGATCAGCTCGAATCGGGCCTTGCCATTGTTGTTGAAGTGGAATTGGCGCTCAACCTAGATCTTGCTAACTAACTCGCAATCTGACCTAATGCCCCGATTCGACCTACACATCCTCTTTTTGGTCTGAATTCTTGTTTCTTATTTCAGTTTCTTTTCTTTTTTGTTTTATTTTGTTTGTTTAGTTTATTTATTTATTGTTGATTTTTTTCTTTTTTATTTATTTATTTTTTATTTACTACCAAATGTAATTGTAAAATAAAAAAAAGGAAAGAAAAAAGAAATAAAAAGAAGGAAAGAAAAGAAAATAAAAAATAAGAAAGTAATTTTTTAATTTTATTAAATAATATATAATAAGTAAAAAATAGATTAGGTAATAACATAGGATAAAGAAAAAAAATAAAAAAGGAAAAAATAGATAAAATATAAAAATAAAAATAAATAAGTAAATAGAAAGAATAACGATTATTATTTTTTTTTGTCACTTAGAAAATTGATTTTTCAAAAATAAAATAAAAATAAATCAGCCATTTTTCAAATTAAGATCATTTAAAATTAAAAAAAAAATTTAAGGCCCTTTAGGATATTTTCTTATACAAATTTAAATGGTTAAAAATGTAAACCGAGTTGTTTTAAGAAACTAAAATCAAGTCAACCTAGTTAACTTTTTCAGAAAACGAACTATGGAAGTCTGATCCCGAATAGCGGGTACGTAAGCACCTGTATGCAAGTATGGGGCAACTTAAAATGTGGAATTTTTATTGTTTTCATTTTTAGATATTTATATAAATTAATCAATTTAGTTGTATGTATCATGATTAGCTATTTTTAGAAATTAAAAAGGTAATATTTGTAAAGTGAAGTTAAATTCGAAAAGTTCAAAAGTGGTACCCATTTATGGTTTAATAAATTACCCCCCAAATCTAGATCTCTAGTTTTCAAAAAGCGGTATTTATAAATAAGTTTTTTAATCGATAAACTGATAACTAATTTATAACCAATCCACCCAATTAGTTATAACTTAACCCTTTTTCCCTACTCTAGTCAAGTAGCAACTCCAAGTCTTTTTAAGTTGACCTAGTCGAAGATCAATATTAAACGGGTAGGGTTTAATACTGATTAGTTTGGAGAAGATCTAATTTTATAAAAAGAACTAGGAATGTGAAAAACCAAGCTTGATAAGGAGAATAGATCAAATCATCACTGTTCTCGACATTATGATCGTTATGTTCTTTGTTTTGACTTGGGTAGACATTACTATGGAGGAGATAAAGGATCTCTTCATGTTTTTTGCTCAATTCTAGGTTTACTTTAGCTAAGTTGAGGTAATATTGCTCTAGTTTAGCTAAATGTTTTTCTTCCATATGCTTAACTTCCCCCTTCATGGTGGTAGGATGAAGTACTAGCACTTACACTCTTAATTAATCTAGTTTTTGCCATGTGGGTGTGTAATAAAAAACAGAATGTTGTTATATGATTTTAGGATGAAATCTTACTCCTACAAAACACAAAAAGCTAAATGGTATTGGGGCTAGTCTAATGTAGCTACTTCTATACCTAAGTCAATAAATGTGTTTAAGAGAAGATAAGTAAATAGTTATGGATCGTGAGAGAGTTCTTACAGTACTTTTTCTCTATATTTATAAGTGAATGTCGAGTGTTCGAAGTAGTAGTTAATCATTGATCATAGGATACATGGAGACCTCATAATTAAGCATATGCTTGACATATAGGAATGATGGGTGGTTATGTAATAGAACTGTGCTAGACGATAACCATTCGTACTACTTTTAATAAGTTCAAACCAAACAAGAAACTATCTTAGTCGGCATTTGTCAACAATAGAGTTACTTGGCTTTTCATCAATTGAATGGCTGAAGGAATTCAAAGGATGAAATCTATCTATCAATATAGCAGACTTATTTTTCTTACTTCTTATATAAAGCTTCTTTAGGGTGTTTTAGATAATGTTTTTGGCTTGACTTTTTGAGAGTTTCTCAAGCCAAGAACACTTAAGAGAGCAAGGCAAAAGAGAAGACTTCAAGATTTAAACATTGATTGATTTCATGCTTCTTTCTTCAATATTCTTTAATTGTAGATTGTTATTTTACGATGTGTATAGAGTAATTCTTAGTATGTAGGTCTTATGGAACTTAGATCTCATATGTGATGATTTGTTTATTTAGATTTAATAAAGATCTTTATTCTTTTTGAATCAATTTTGCATGCTTGCATGTTTTAGGTTAATAATTTTGTAGGTTATTAATTTAAATATGATATTATATAAGAAGATCGAGAGATTTCTTGTATAATTAGATCTAGTATGGTCGATGAAAGTTTGTGCACTATTGGAGATAAATTGCAAGTCTTTTCTAAAATTATAATATCGTCTTTAAGAGAATTCACTTCACAATTAATGTGATCTTAGATTATGATATGGGGAAGAGATTATATTAGGTAATCTAAAGATTAGGGTTAATAAACTTAAAAAAGTTATTAACTTTGAAAGAGAGTCTCTTAGTTAAGCATAAATTAATGTTTGAATCAAATTGTTTTAAGGAAAAGTTACATATGTAGATCTAGGGAATCAAGATCAAGGTACGTCATTCAGTCTTGAATTTAATCTTTAATATTTTTCTTTCTTATTTAGTTCTTAATTAATTATTAAATTAATTAGTTGCTACAATTTTAATTTGAAGATTTGAATTTATTAGGTTAAATAATAGAGCTAAGTTTAGTATTAGTATTTAAGGTCTCTAAGAGATCAACTCGAACTCACATAAACTATATTAAAATTTGATAGGTATGCTTGTCTCGTATCCATAGAACATATACTATTGTCTTGTAATTGTACATGAGAATAAAGGCAACATGATAACAATTTTACTAAGTGAAAAGGGCGACGACTAGGATTTGTAAAGGGGTAGTAGTACAATACTCAAGAAGGCTATATAGAGAAAAGGTAAATGAGTTTAGGATTTTGTATTTTATGTGACACTTGCTATTAATAGGCATTTTTTGATAACTATTATGTTGGCTTATATTAGCCAGCCTAATACTTAAGATCGATCTAATAACCCAATTTAGGTATAACTTTTATTAACTACTTATAAATGCTAGGCAAGACACCTAAGTAAGGGGGACCTCTTTTTTATTCTTTCACTCCCATTATCATCTTATGCTTTTATTATCATGATAAGAGGATTGATTTAGGCATCGGAGTAGTTGTGCTAAAACAACCTCTGGCGCCTCCCATAGCCATTTTCTTGTTTTGCAGGTACTCACATATTAGAATGAAAATCAATAGTCAGGACTTACATGACTTAAATTTAATTCAAGTGAGTCTACTCATATTTATAACAAAGCATGAGAAGAACTAAAGGTAAGTCAACCTCAATGTCCTTACTTAAATTTTTGTTTTTTGGGCATTTCACTATATAACCAAAATTGAGGAATACTCTGTGTAATCTATATAACATACAAGTGATCAACTCATCAATGGAATCATATTATTAAATTTTTCAAATAAAATTTTCTTCTATTCTAAGATATATCTTTTTATTAACCTCTTACTGAGAAAGCCTTTCAAAGATTAGTAAAGATATGCATCAAATGAAATCTTTAAGCTATTCATTTCTCTTTGATTAGCACTTATATCCTAATGGGAAACAAGGTCCTAGGTAATGAAGAATAGATAGAAGTAAAGTTAGGAAAAGACATGGTCATAAGATCAAGGAGAATAGGATAGAAAATTATTGGAAATGTAATCTAAATACCATTTAGAAGGGAAGATGACCACCATCTAAATGACAGATGGGAAGGAAGCATCAATGAAGAAGAGATAAGCACCATCCAAATGGTAGAGTACACAACATCTATAGAACTGAGTCTCTATCTTATCATTTGATTAGGATCCGAACTAACATCCACCCTATAGTCTTTGAAGCATTGCCATCTAAATAATAGATTTGTTACCGTACCAATCCCATAGATTGATTTGCTTATTTCAAACTTTATCCATATAATTTATGTATTAGCCATATTTTTTAAGGAATTCTTTGCTATAATTTGTATATTACTAAGTCTTTCATTTACTCATAAATCTTAGAAGAATAATAAGACTCTTCCTATCTTTAACTTTTATCTCTTTGATTAAGTGAAATTACCTCTTCTGAAAATTATTTTTATCAATCTATTATCCAGTTTATAGCAAACTTACTCATTTATTATTATATATCCTAAGTCATATCGATATCGTGATAATAGCCCCATATTAATTAATTGTCAATTGTGAGTCATATCAATCTCATAATTATCAACCACTTTGATTCTTCTAATTAGTAAGTAAAATCCAATTAAAATACTCATTGATATCTTTTATTTAAATTTCTTCATAAACACAAGAAACCAAATGAAAATCCTTTCTTTCATTCTTTACAACCTAAATTTCAAATTCTTTTAATTGAATCACTATTGTACATCAAGATGCTATCTTGAGGATTTCTAGATCACATAATTTTTGGTATCAGAAATGTAGTATGACACATAATCTATGGAACTATGGTAAGTTTGACATTGTTTATTGGTAAGTTTGGAATTTGAGATTGGATTTTGGATTATTGTGAATTAATTAGGTTGATGGTTGATTGTAGCTTCAACATAATGATTAGAATCATGAGTAAATTTATTTTATTAGATTATGGTTACTAGAATTTGTAAGAAATTATTAATAACGTTGAATAAGAGCATTGATAACAATGATGGCATTAGCAATCTTAGGGAAAATCAGATAGATTTAGTAGAGGTAGCAATAGGCAATTAGATGCCTTAAAATAACAAATGTGTAATATTACTAAACATGTATGGTAACATATTGCATGAGATTGCACTAAGGAAGATTTGCTTAGCACTCTTAGAGTAGTGGCAATATGTGGTGGGGATAGAAGGGAGCAAGGAGATTTAGAGGAAGGAAAAGTGGATAATTTTGATGTAAATAAAGGGGGAAGAATGAATTATTAATGCAAGGGTACTTATATGATCAAGGTGAAATTCCTCCTTCTATGAATAGTAGCACACTAGAAGATTTCTTAGAGTATAAGTACAAAGTAGAGAAGATTTTTACCTATTATGACTGATGATCATACGAAATTCATTGGGTATGAAAGATTATGGTTAGAAAATCTAAAGGCACATAGGTTGAGAGAAGGGAAAAAGAGGCTAAGACTTGGCAATTGATGGATTAAATCTCACAAAAAGAGGTTCATATCAAACAATAATAGGCAAGAGATGCTTTTTAGGTTGTAATCACTAGAACAAGAGAATATGAGCGTAAAAGACTACATTAAAGAGTTTGACATGTTAATTTGTACTAATATGGAACTTTGGAAGATGTCATTAAGTTTTCTATTAAAATTAAGAAGCAACAATAAAGGAGTAGAATGAGGTCTCTAATGGTGTTATCAAAACCAATAGATGAGGTAAATTATAGAGTCAAGGATGTACATATAGGTAGGAATGATAGGAAAAGAACTACGGTTAAGGAGAGAGGAGAGGATACTTGATATAAAACCTATGTCTAAGCCCTATGAATTAGAGCAAAATCAAGTAAGACTAAAGCCTAGTGAAATTAAGTGTTCTATGTATGCCTATGCTTTTAGTCTAAGAATCATAAGTCTATGTTTGTCTAGTCAATTAAACGATTTTCAACAAGTTATAGCAGGACATGGAATAAAAGGCCAATACTATTGGATGCTTATCTAAGCTTTGATAGATTCAACCTTAAAAAAATCCTTTATGGGTCAGATTTAGGGCATGGGGCAAAGCAAGGATTACATCACATAGACTTTAAATGTTAGTAAACCTCATAAATTTAGTTTTTTTTTTTATTATAGAGTTGAACTCAAATACTGTAGATAATTATCCTAAATCAATAGAACTGATAAAAATTTTAAATTCAAAACCTAAAATGAATATGAAAAATCCTAATATACTGATTGACACTTTAATCGCGTATGAAAACCTTGAACCCTAAGTAAGTATAAATATAAGAAATAAAACTTGAACTTGATAAAAATCCTAAAACCTAAAACTCTAAGTTTATAAAATATATAAATTTACCCTAACGATAACAAAGCCTTAATTGGATATGATTATTAACTAATACGTATAATCGTATAAAATTGCTAATGAACGAATAAAGATAACTCCTAAATATTAACAAACATAAAGAGTAAAAAATTAATTTACAAAATTAATATGATTAAGAATATTATTTATAATTATATATATATGTATGATAGTGTTATATAAATTTAATTATTTGAATTTAACTCTATTGCATACTTATAATAAATATAGTAAATATTAATTTTACGCCTTATAATTCTTTTAATAATTATATTATATATTATTTCAAATACTATTTATAAGGTTAGAAATATTTAAAGAAAATTCAAAAAGTATTTTATATAATTATTAATTTATTTCTTTATCCTTTCCTTACTCCTTATCCTTTTATTTTTATTTTCTTTTTCCTTTCCCAATTTATGGATGCCAAATGCATCTAATATTACAAATGAAAATTTTGACTAAAGTCAACAATTTCATTTTTTGCCTTTTTATCCTTTTATCCTTTTCCCTTTTCTTTCCTTTTCTTTCTCCCTCTACCTTCTCACACCAACCAAATGTACCTCTAGAAGACTCTACAAAAGTTTCTTTCTTTATACATTCAAAATTTAAACACAAACTAATCCATCCCCCTCCTTTTGGGCTGACCAAGTTTCTCTCTCTTCCTCATCTTCCTTCTTTAGTTTTTCCTCTTCACTTTCCAACTACCATTCCACCATAATTTCAAGAACCAATCCATATTCTACTATCTCTTTAATATCAACATAAGAAAAGAGTAAGAGCTTTATAACTTGAAGAACTTCAAAGACCAAATAAACAAGATTTCCATTTATGTATTTTAATTTTCTTTTGTAATTTAAGTTGTATATTTTCTTATTATGTTCATCTGTATTTGAGTATTATATGTAATAGAAGATTGATGTAGTTTTTTTTATCTTTTACACTGGAATTTTACATACATGAAATTGACTAAATATATAAAATAGGTTTTCTTAATGTTTATGTAGTTATATTATATATATATATATATATTGAATTTATTTAACTATAAGTATATACATATTGTACTCGTTTAGTCATGTATATATATACACACATAAGGTTTATACATGTACATACATATAATACTAAGTATATAGACCTTATCATACATATATGTTAAATATATTATAAAGTAGTATAAATACATATATATAGATGAATAAGAAAATATAGAATAGGATTACATATATATATATATATATATGCACCTATACATATACACATATGTAAATGTATAAATATACACATAGTGTTAGTATAGTATAGGTATAAGTATATATACATATCTAAAAATACAAGTTTGTGTATAATAATATCATAATTCCTTAAAATAAGATAATAAACAAATACATGTATACATATATATATATATATATATACGTATGTGAGCTGTAACCCTTAAAGGAGAAGTGGGAGTTGAATTTCAATATTTAATAAATTATAGTAATATATATATATATCAATATATTTATTAATCTTATAAAAATTGAAAAAAAAATTATAAAAATTAGAAGAATCACAAAATTTGCCACATGGACTAATGGGAAGTTGCCATGTCAAAATTCTTGATTTTCAAAATTAAAACAAAAAAATTACAAAAATAATTAGAAATAATAATAATTAATTAATTAGAAAATTACAATTATAACAAATATTAACATAATGGATAATTTAAGCGCAAAATTAAGAAATAAAGAAATTGTTGTAAAATGAACTCAAAATAAAATATTTTAAGAATATAAAGTTTAGAAATTAATCAAGTCATTAAATAATAAAGAAAAAGCTTAAAATTGATAAATAAAATTATTGAGGCCAAAAAAACAAAATTCGTAACATTTTAAGCTCATAATGAAAAATATGGGTTTCAACGTCTAAAACGGGCTTCACTATGTGAAAGTACATTCAAAAATGATACTGTAAGATCATAAAAATCAGAGTTAAAATTAAAAAGTTATATGCGATTAAAATTTAAGATAAACCTATAAAGATAAGTAGAAGAATTGAGTTAATTGACATTAAAAACTAATAATCATAATAAACCCTTAGAGTAAATAAATAAATATGTAAGATACAATAATTTACAAATATACAATACATTTTCTATTAGCCCCAATAAATAAGTTAAATTATGTTCATGCCATACTTAGGTTATAGTGAGAAATTAAGCAAACTGTAATAGAAATTTAATTAATTGAGGAGCCAAGTTTTTTAAAAAACTTATAAACCTTATTATCTTTTAAGTACTCAATTATTAATTTCAAAAAATTCCAAATGCTTTAAGAATAAGAATTAATTTAGGTAAGGGAGTTTTAATAACCCGCTACCTGCTTGTGTATGATATTTGCTTGATATTTTGCTGGTTGTTGTTGCCTTTATGTCTAAATGACTATTTTATCTGTGTGCTATCATTTGTGTGATTACTTTCTTAAACCGATAAATATAAATATTTGACCAAAATAACTAATTATATTTATCACATGTCTATGACTCAACTAGTATACTTATGAAGAGTACTAGCTTTACAAATTTTTGAGAAAAATATTTTTAGAAACGTTTTTCCTAATCATAAATAGATTCTTATACGATTTCCATGAGGGCTTATAATGCCCATGGATGATATTTTTATCGTTGAGGCAAAGCTAGCATGGTATCTTCAATTGATAGTGAAAGGACTCACATAATTGTGCTTATGCGACCTTAGATATATTTTGGTGGTGAAAGGACTCTCTTAGTTGTATCTAAGGGGTCCTTGGATATGTTTTATTGAAGGTAGATAGCCCTAGTTGAGGTCCACCTATTTAAATTGGTATTTCTTTCTCAACTAAGGTAATAATCGAGTACCATCTGGAGGAATGGTACCCCCAAGCAACCTCATGAAGTTAAGGTAAGTTGCCTTGTATGGGTAAGTATAGTGGAAATCAACGTATAAATGGTGCAAATCTGCAACTTCCATAGTTCTAGTCTCCTATGGATGTGTTGCTTACATTTACTACATATGTATTCATTTCGTTTGTAGATAAACTTACATGTATGCTAACAATGTTTGACAACTTACTTGAACGATAATGGTAAGGAATAAACTCATTGAGCAGTGGTTTGCTTATTCTCCTATAGTTTCATTTACAGGTTCATTTAAGCTGGGACCAAGATAAATTTCAAGTGTAAAGTGCAAATCGAAGATATGTAAGACAATGTTAGAGATCAATGAGAGTTGTATAGCTAACACAAAAACATTCTATGTAGACAATATTTATATGTTAGAATTCTGATTAAGTTATAGTTTCCTATAATTCATAGAATTGTCTTACCCTATCTTATTATTTGGTCAGAGATATCGATTCTTTGCGGTTCTAATGGACTATGGAATTTCGGATATCCGTAGTTTTTTATATTTTACAATAAGTTAATAAATTAAAAATTAGAAACCTTAACAATTAATTGTTTAGAGCAATGAAGATGAAAATGAGGAGAACATAGGTGACATTAAGAAGAGAGTAGCCATATACAATGATGAAAGGTATAGCATAAAGGCTGAAGATGATTCTATGATGAGTCTATTATGAGAAGAAGCTTACAAATGTAGTTTAGGTCTAGTAGCTACTAGAGGAAAAAATTACTCCATATCAAACGTCAAGTTTAGACTAAGGTTTGTTTCTTTATCATTGATGGAGAAAAATGTAATTTCTAACACATGAATTAAGAAGATGGCATTGCGTACTACTTCATGTTGTAGACTACTTCACATGCACCTCCATACAATCTATAATGTTCAATGATAAAGGTACTAAGTGAGTAAACCAATAGGTATAAACTCCATTTTCTCTCGGTACATCCTCTGCCATTATTACTTATGATTTAATCTTAATTGAGGTAGTTTAATGTGCTCATGAGGAATAATCACTATGACATCAATCTTACGAACTGAAATAGGTGGCTCCTTAGAAATATAAAAGAAATAGCAATGGTTTTACGTTGGTTTTACTAAACTATGAGTTGTTTCAATATTATACACCACTAAAAAAAAATATTACTTAAATTTTACTTAGGTATGACTCATCAAGAAGAAAATCAAGTTTCTTTCACAATCCTTACTAAAGGAATTGATTAGAGAAAAGGTATCCCAAGAGCAAAACACACAAGAAATAAAGGGGATATTCTAATATTGATTATTGATACGGTGAATTACAATGAGTGGACTATTTATAGAATGCCTACTAAGTTAAAGGATATAAAAGTACAATCTTAAAGGTTAAGTTACATGTCTTAGTATTATCATAAAACAACGAAAATGTAGAGAACATGTAAAAGAAGATTCTAGATGCACATGACCTTGTCATGTGTTATGGATAAACGCCAAAGAAGCATTAACAACATCTATAGCAAAAAAAAAAAGGACAAAACTATAACTAATGAGCTTTGGGATAGATGGTAGGTTGGCTAGACAATTCGATCAACTTGGAGTAGCTTAGACTTGCATATAAGCTACTAGGAGGCTGAAGAGTTAAGGCTAAGTAGGTTAGATCATAAGATGCAAGTCAACTTAGTAGGTTAGATCCATCACTAATAGTTCAGCTGATGCCACTTATGAAGTATCTCTTAGTTGGTCCTTCAAAATCTACCTTGACATAAAAGACTGGTGAAAGGCTATGGCAACTTGGCTAGTAATGTAGCTCATAAGCTTGCACAAAGGCAACCTCATTCTTAATTGACCAATGTTTAAGATCCTTCATGCTAAGTTTTGAAGTCCATGTAGTTTAGCTCTTGTTAGGACCTAAGATTGGATTCTTATTATCTCTTCGAGGGTATTGATGATTTGGCCTTAATCATATGGGTCTTTAAGCTCTCACCATCTGTTATATAAGGAATAAAATCATCGATATTGAAGGTTGAAGAGATGCCATAGAATTCTAGAATTTTGAAAGTTTAAGTTCAAAGGCATTGTTATTCATTATCCTAAGGATCTTAAATGGACCATTTGTTTAGGAAGATAACTTGCTGGCCCTATTGTTGGGAAATCTATCCTTACTTCGGTGAATCTACACTAAGTCTTTAGGTTTAAAGCTAATAACGTTCCTTCCTTAGTTTCCTTATTCTTGCTTCTTAGCAACTGCCTTAGTAAGGTGATTAGAAATCCGTTAATTTAGCTTCTAAATCCCTTATGCTCTGTTGACACAACTTGCACTTTCCTCCTTTATGGCAAGGATGGA
This sequence comes from Lumnitzera racemosa, assembly GCA_024138005.1. Classification (NCBI taxonomy): domain Eukaryota; kingdom Viridiplantae; phylum Streptophyta; class Magnoliopsida; order Myrtales; family Combretaceae; genus Lumnitzera; species Lumnitzera racemosa. The sequence goes on from JAMXBC010000012.1 coordinate 58,717,071, forward strand.
GAGCATGCTTATTAGTAAGGTTAAATTGCACCTGTACACAACCTTAAATGAAGACTTAGTGATTCAACAATATGTATACCTATTGTAAGAAAACTCAACAATAGGTAGGCATAGGTACTAGTTGGCAAGGTTCTTACCAACTATAGCTTTAACTAGGTATCCATGGTTTAGTTGATGGCTTTGATCTAGCCATCCATCTAGAGGTAGTAAGGCATACTGAACATAAGCTTTTTGCCGAGTCTCCTCCATAATGTCTTCTAAAAGGAGCTCATGAAAGTTAGATCTTGATTTAGGACGATGCTAAGGCACTTTATGCAATCTCATGATCTCTAAGACAAAGTGATTAGTAACAAAAAAAGCATCATTGGTCTTATAGTAGGGAATGAAGTGGGACGTGTTGCTAAGTTGATCTATGTACACTACAAATGAGCCCTTTTCTTAATTATTCGTGGTAGTTCTAGGACAAAGTCTATACTTAGGTTAGCTTATGGCCAAGCTGGTATTGGTAGTGGCATATCTTTTTCAAATGGTTCTTTTCTTTCCTTAGACTTTTACAACTCTTTACCACTTGGTGAACATCTTTCATCATTCTAGCAACAAAAATGAAATTAAAAAAAGAAAAAGCTCCTTTCATAGTTCTATGTCCTCTTTTCCTGAAGTATCCTAAAATATCTCTAACATAGGCTTCTTGAGCTAATTACTCCTTTGCTAGGCATATTAGTATGCATAATCGTCCTTTTTCAACAGATACCCCTCAATAATATAAAATCCATAATTAGCTACTCCTGCTCTAAATCTATCTACAACGAGGCCAAAACAACTATCTTCCTCATATTTCTTAGTCATCAACCTAAAACTAAGTAACTTGGTTTGTAGGGTGGTGATTAGTAAATGTCTTATGGATAAGGCATTAGCCATGACAGTTGTTTCCCCTTCTTTACTTGATTACATAGAAAGAAGGTTTCCAATAACTTAACCTATTTTGCCTATCTTTGTGACAACTTCTATTGATGTCTCAAATACTTTAATGACCTGTGGTCGGTAAATATCACAAACTCTTGTGGTAATAAATAATGTTGCCATATAATGAATTCCTAAACTAAGGAGTAGAACTATTAGCTACAAACAAAGTTGTTTAGGGTAATAACATTGAGTTTCTCACTAAAGTATGCAATAGACAGTCTCTATTACATCAGTATAATACCTATTCCTATGCCAAACATGTTGCATACCAATTCCAAAGTGTTCTTAATGTCAAATAGGGCAAATGAGTTTTTCCTTAATCTTCTTAAAACTCCTATAGCTTGACCATTCCACTTAAACATTATGCTTTCCTTGGTTAACTCGATCAGTAGGGCTACTATCATCTTAACATTGTAGATAAATCATCATTAGAATGGTGTAAGCTCATGAAAACTTCAAACCTTTGCTACACTCTATGAGGTCGACTAGCTGATTATCACTCTTTCTCCTTATCCATTTAGACTCCATCTCTAAACATGACAAAAACCTAAGAATACTACTTTGGATCAAAATAATGTATACATCTTCTAATTTCCATAGAGCCTCTCAACACATAGCACGTCAAATACCATCTTCAAATACTTAACATAGTTGGATAAATCCTTACTGTCTACTAAAATGTCGTCAAAATGGACCACTATACATTTACCCAACATATCATGCAAGACCTAGTTTGGTAGTCTCATGATTATGTTTAGCACATTAGTTATCCTAAAAGACATGATTGTCCGCTCATACAGTCTAGGGCGTATCTTTAAAGTAGTCTTCCATTAATCTACAAGCCTTATGCGCATTTAGTGGTAGTTACTTGTAGAGCCTAGGTTTTTCTTTTACATTTATAAATTAGTTTTCTTTAAACCAATCAATATTAAACTGTATCCATTTAATACTGACACTTGACTAAGATTTAGAAAAAACTAGTTCTTTTTATTTTTGAAAACATTTTGGAGTCACTACTCAACTGAGGTCGAGAAATAGTTTAGGTCAAAACCAAATAGGCAGATTTGGTTTTGATCTAGACACTGGTTCGTGTGGTAAAAAACTGATTTTAAAGAAAATGTTTTTGAAAAACCAGAGAAACAAGTTTGAGATTTAGATTCTTTAAACCTTTACAGGTACCATTTACTTTCCAAATTTAGATTTAATTTCTAAAATCACTCTTTTAAAAAAAATACTATCAACTAAGACGAGAATCAATTATTAATTTAACGAATTGGGTCTTATCTTATTAAATTGGATAAAATTAAACTAAATTGGAAAAAAAATTTCTAACTTGAATAACTAATAGTAGAAAAACCAAATTATTTTCATTTTTTATTGTCTTCTCGGAGGTATCTACATACTTGTTATTTGGGATCAATTTTGAAAACATGGTTGTGCTCTTCTAAGCTTACTAACCTAAGTAGGAGTATCTTTTGAGGAATAGCAACCCTAAATGGATTTAGAAGAAGCGCCTTATGGGCTCATGAAAGGAGACTAGTGAAGAAATTGGTGAGGAGAAGTACCTTATGAGCTTGCTAAAAGGAATTAATGAAGAGAAATGTACTATAGGCACGTTACAATAAATTGGTGGAGAAAAGTTCCCAACAAGCTTGTTAAAAGAAAATGGTAGAATGAAGTACCCCATGAGCTCACTAAAAACCTCAAAGGAAATTGACGAAAGAGGGGGTAGCAATTTGAAAGTTGGTTAGCACTCTAAATAGAAAGATGGGATAGCACCTTAATGGTTAGCTAGATCCCTAAAAATGAAAGAGGGGTCAACGCTCTAAGAGCTGGTTAGTACCCTAAAAATGAAGGACGGAACAATGCAATAATGGTTAGCAAACCCTAAGAGGAATTGATGAAGGAGAGGATAGTGCTTTAAAAGCTAGCTAGCACCCTAAAAATTAAAAACGGGATAGTATCCTAAGGGTTGGCTAAAAGCCTAAAAGGAATTAACAAAAGAGAGGGTAGCGATTTGAAAGTTGGCTAGCAACCTAAAAAGAAAGATGGGACGATGCCTTAAAGGCTAGCTAGATCCCTAAAAATGAAAGACGGGTTAGCGCTGTAAGAGCTGACCAAGGGCCAAAAGATGGTACAAATGGTAAATGCCCTAAAAACTTTACCTAAAATATTGTTAAGAAGAAGAATTGCAATTATTGGTTATTATCTAAGGAAATGTAGTATAAATTCAATGAAAACCAATATACTAACACCGTATGGAAGTACTTACTTGGTCTTGTTGATAGCACCTAAATTGCCAATTCTTTTTTCGTAAAGTCCTATCAAAACCAATTGAATCATTTTTCAAAACGAATTTAAACTTAGAACTCCTTGGCCCCTTTTTTGAGATGTCTAAGAAATTAGTCGATACAAAATGTCCTCTACTTGTTCTTCAATTTATTGTCTCATCTTTGATTAAGAAATATTTATCATGAGGTGATTACCCATCTGGGTTTTGCCTTCCCTGAAAAATAGTCAATAAAACTCCCTATTGAGAGGGATCAAACCACAATAGAGTATTTAAAAGATTTTTGTTAATTACCAATATTCTATGTCTCATTCTCCAATTTCTCTTATGTTTTCAATGTATGGGTTCAATTAAATGGGTAAGGGGGCTAGACCTTTTGATGGAGTAGGAAGAAGGGATGGTGATGATTCTAACGTCAACAATTGCCAAGAATACCAACTTTGCTTATAAAGAATGAAAATTAGACCATAATAACATTTAAGATAACTAGCATTTTCATGTTCTAAGTGAAAATTTCCATTGACTTTTCATAGCTAGTACAACTTTACAACATCAGCATTTAGTGAGTCTCTCAATTCTAGACCATCCATTTGAGACAAAATTAAAAACCCCTTTATTAATACTTGCTTTACGACATAAAGGCCTTTGTAATTAGGAGAAAAATTTCTTCTAAAGTCTTTTGCATTAGGAAGAGCCTTTCTTAACACCATATCACCCTCTTTAAAGCTCTGAGGTCATACTCTTTTATTGAAAGCTTGAACCATTCTTTGTTAGTAACACTAATTATGACATAGGGTTGTCAATCTTCTCTTATCAATCAAATTCAGCTGCTTAATGCCTTTTTTTACCCAATCGACTTCATCCAACTGGGTTTTTGATAGCACCTTAAGAGATGGGATTTTTACTTCTACCAGTAATATTGCCTTAGTATTGTATAATAAGGAGTAGGGCATTGCCCCTATTGATGTTTTGATGAAGGTTCGATAGGCCATAAGCATGAATAGTAATGTTGCATGCCAATCTTTGTATGTGATAGCTATATTTTCAATTATTCTTTTGAGATTTTTATTAGCTGCTTCAATAGGTCCATTCATTCAGGGTCGAGAGGGGGTAGAATTCTTCTAAATGATCTTGAATTATTGGCACAACTCTATCATAAGCTTATTGTTAAGATACATTTCATTTTTGGTGATGATTGTTTTTAGAGCCTTGTATCAAGCTAAGATATTTCTGTTGATAAACTTAGCTACTACCCCTTTAGTAATACTCAAATAAGATAAGGCCTTAACCTATTTACTAAAGTAGTTGATGGTGAACTATATGACATGATGCCCATTAGATGTTGTTGGAGTAATCAAGCTAATAATGTCTATTTCCCACATTAAAAAAGGCCATGGCATAGAGAATGTATGTAATTCCTAGGGCGGGGCATTAATTTTATTTGCATAAACTTAGCATAAGTGACAATGCCTGACGTATTTGATGCAATCGCCTTCCATTATTGACCAATAATATCTAAGCCTCATAATTTTCTTAGCCAACATGTAACCATTCATGTGAAGGCTACATATTCCTTCTTGTACTTCTTTGTCATCTACACACCTAAAAAGTGCACCATCAAAAGTTCACCGATACAAAGTAGACTCACTTACTAGGAATTAGGTAACCAATCTCCTAATCGTCCTTTTATCCTTTTTTCTCAACCTCTTCAAGATATGTACCTTCAATCAAGTGCTGGTGGTAAGGTACTAGTTTAGGATCGTTCATCTTGTATTCTTCTTAAGTATGTCCAATAATGAGTAAAGAATCCCCGTACACTTCTAACTCTTGAATATCTTTATCTAGGACCACTTTTAGTCTCATGATGTATGCTTCGTATTTAGCGATATTGTTGGTATATGGAAAATGAGCCTTAAAACTACAAGGAACTACAAACCTTCAATGACACCTAGACATGTTAGTAGCTCCGTCAAAGGACATCTTCTACTTTAGGGATTCATCATCTTTTTCTTCATCAAAACTTCATTTAGCTACTAAGATATCTTTGTTAGGGAATTCGACTTGTACCTCTTGGGGGGTATTATTATAGGGATTTTTTGCTAACTGATCTACTAAAGCTTTCTCTTTGGTTAAATTTTAGTTCATGTACGTAATGTCGAACTCTAATAGTAACATTTGCCACTTTGAGATTCTACTGATTAGGGTTGACTTATCTGCCAAGTACTTTAAGAGATCATGCTAAGTTAGCAATTCAATCTAATAACAGAGTGTATATTGCCTAAGTCAATGCATTACCTAGAACAAAGCACAACATGTCCTTTCAATTTCTGAATACTTTTGTTCCCCTTTAGTAAACTTCTTACATAGGTAGTATATGGCCCACTCTTTTCCTTCATCCTTCTAGCTAAGCATATACCTATGGATTCTGGTAATATTGTTAGGTATAGAAATAAAGGCTTCCAGGTTTAGGAGCTGCCAAAATTAGAGGGTTCATAAGGTACTCCTTGATCGTTGTGAATGCTTGCTCACATTCTTCATCCTAGTTTATCTTAGTGTTTTCTTTTCAATAACTTAAATAAGGGATGACATTTATCGATTAGTTGAGATATGAATTGGGCTATGTAATTTAAGCAGCTTAACAAGCCTTTGATTTCTTTAAGTGTGCATAAAGGGGGCAAGTTGACTATGGCTTTGACTTTATCAGGATTCACTTCAATGCCCCTTTGGTTGATTATGAAACTCAGTAATTTCCCTAAAGAAACTCTAAAGGTGTATTTCTCTAGGTTCAACTTCAATTAGAATTTCCTCAACCTATCAAACAATCTCCTCAAGTTATCTACATGATTTTCTCCTTCCTTAGACTTTGCAATCATATCATCAACATATACTCCAACTTCTTTATGCATCATGTAGTGAAAAATTGCAACCATGGCTCCTTAGAAGGTTGCCCTGGCGTTTTTGAGTCCGAAGGGCATTACTTTATAACAAAATGTGTCCTAAGTTATAATGAATGTTGTCTTGGCTTTATCTTCTTTGGACATTCGAATTTGATTATATTTGGAGAATCCATTAATGAAGGAGAAGAGATGGTTCATGGCTGTATTATCCACCAAAACATTAATATGGGGCAAAGGGAATTTATTTTTAAGAGTTACCTAGTTGAGGTCTCGAAAATCCACGCATACTCTAACTTTTCTGTTTTTCTTCATTTCTAGTACGATGTTAGCTACCTACTTAAGATAATTAGATACTTCGATGAATCAAACCTCCAATAACTTTGTGACTTTTTCTTTAATCTTCAACAAGATCTCTAGTCAGAATCTCCTTAGTTTTTACTTCTTAAGTTTGATATCTTCTCATGTAGGTAAGCAATGGACCACAATTGATGGATCTAACCAAGCATATCTTTATAAAAAACATGCAAACACATCTTAGTACTCATATAGTAGTGCGGTTATTTGTACCTTCTATTCTTCTTTCAAATTCCCTCCAATTTTCAACATTTTGGGGTTATCATTAGTCCTAACATGAACTATCCTAGTTGGCTTATCAATGAAAATTCTACTCATTTTATATCTTTGCTAACTTTCTTGCACATCATTGTGATCATTAACCTCTCTCCCAATGATTAATTCAATAGGGCCGAAAGTGATATCAATATTTTCATCACTTATGTAAGGTATCCTTAGTTTTTATTCGAAGCATTGGATCTAGGTCAAAAAGTGCATAAAGAAAGGAGTGAAGAGAATGAAGACTGATTTTATTAGATTAAAATCTTTTAACAACAGTATTGTAGAGCATCGGTAATTATTACAAAACTCAATGAAATACAAAATCTTGATTCATCCTTCACCTTAAAGAAGACTTATTACTATTCATAGGGACGGAGTATTAAATATCTCTCATATATTTTTATGATAACAAAAAAAGGTAAATTTGCAAAATTAAGTTATCTTTAGAAACTTATTTAGAAGATTTGACTTTACTAAAAAAAAGAATAGTTTGAAATTTCTTAGAAAGTATTTTAAAAGCTTTATAAGTAGAAGTAATATAACACTTCAAAAGCTTGTTTAGAAACTTCAAAGAAAGGAAGAATTGATATTCTGCAAAAGGTCATTTAGAAAGTTGATCTAGAAATATATGATGTTGAATTTTAATATCAACTTCAAATTCAACAAGGCTTAGCTCCACTAAATTTCATGTATCAAGGAAATACACTAAATCTGATTTCGCTTAAGATGATATCAAGATCTATGGGGATTTTTGGGTGAATTAAGTTTTGATAAATCGAGATATACACAAATACAGATAAGGATAAGGCTAGTTTAGATTTTGTGGAATTTCAAATTTTGAATATGAATCTTAGTCGAAAGTTGCAGATAAATCATATCTCCTCCACAAATTCAAATCATAAGCTTATTTGGTAGTTATGGATTGAAGTATATCTAATCTAAATGAGCTGAGGAAAGTTGTTTTTAAAATTCAAATGATTAAGATCTTTTGAAAATATCTAAGGAATTATCTTTAACAACTAATGGTTGGATAAATACGAAATTGAAGATAATCTTCAAATTAACCGTTGGAAGATTTCAATTTAAAAAGAGAAATGATTCAAAACTGTCCTTTTTACAAGAACAACAACTTTGAAGAAAAATTTTGTTGCACAAAAGAATCACGATTAGATTGAACCTTCTAAAAAGTCAGGAAAAGTCTTTCAAATACTTCTTCAAAAAGTTGCACCAAAGCAAACAATAAAACAATCATTATTTCTCTTTAGAGCAAAATTGATTGAGATTTATATTTTTATTCTCACTTGTAATTTATAATTTTTATTTCGTTGATTGAGTGTTGAGACAAGTACATTTGTACCTTGTAGATTTATATTAGCCTAGATTGTAGAGAGGCATAATAAGTAGAGCCGAGTGTTATAAAGTTCATATGTCACAAGTGCTTATAATCTTTTGTAATTTGATTTAGTAGATCAAGTGGAACGACACCGGTGAAGTAGACTGAATCCCAAGCAGTAGAGCTATAAGAGAGTAGTAGGTAGAAGGCCAAAGTCTATAAAATCTCAACTTAATATTCTCTTTCCTTTCTCTTTTAATTTCCTTTATTAATTATTGTTTGTTGAATTATTAAAACATCACTGTTCACCATTATAAGTTGTTAAGAGGGGTAATTTTATTTTTCTTACATCGAAAAGTTTTCAAAAGTTTGAAGATATCAATTTACACCACCCCTACCCCCTCCTTCTTGATATCTTATATGGGATCCACAATTGGTGTCAAAGCTTCACTCTAATATCTTCTAGAGTTCAAGATCATGAGTGAACTGAGTGATAGTTTAATAGTTTAACTTGGCAAGATACCATTTTTTTATGGAACTAACATTCCTTATTGGAAACTTATTTAAAGGCATCAAATTACTAAGCTTAGCAAATTATTTCTATAGAAGATTTTAAAGTTCCAACCATCATTACGTTAAGAGATGATATCACCAAAGTCGAACTTAATTCAAGGACTAACAATTTTATTGAATACTATTACACGATCAAAATTTTATTTAATTGCTTCTTGTAAAACAGCTAAAAGCATTTAGGACACTTTGGTGCAAATCTATTAAGGCATAGAAATAATAAAAGATACAAGAATCAACTCACTAGTTTAACAATATGAAACATTTCGAATTCTCTTTGGTGAAGAAATCAAAGATTCTTTCAATAGATTTACTTAGAAAAATTATTATTGATGTAGATATCGTACGTAAGATGATAGGGATTCTTCTCAAAATTTAGAATGCAAAGAAAACTGCCACAGAAGAAGTTGTGATCTAAAAACGTTAACTCTAAGTCAACTACGTGACATATGAAACTGATTTTCTCAAATTAAAAAGTACTTCAAAAGATACAAGGAAAAGGACCATAGCCTTCACAGCTAAAGAAATGGATATTGATTCAAAAGGAAAAGGTTCATTTGAAGAAGAAGATGAAGGCGTAACAATTCTAGCTAGAAAGCTCAACAAATTACTTAAGAGAAAGGGTAGTAAAATGTTTACTAAGAGATTTACTACTAATAAGAATTAGTTTGTTGATGCAGGAAAGACAATCAAAGAAAAAGAGGAGAAAAAGTTCAAAAATGAGATTATTTGCTATGAATGCAAGAAGCCTAGGCATATCAAATACAAATGCCCCACATTAATTGTAAGCCATAAAGTTAAGCCAAATGACCGTAGGATTGAATTTATAACATAATGTTTAGAGCAATTGGTTAAAGGATCCAATCAAACGTAAATTATAAACTGTGGATAGAAATATTAGTAAAAATGACCCCGTAAACTTGAATCTAAGAAAATAAGTAATAAAATAGGAGACTATATAATTTTCAAATTTTAAGTATAATAATTGTTATTTATTGAAAAGTATAATCTAACAACTAATAAATTACTAGAGATAGCTTATATGTATACTAAAAATCATAGAATAACCTAAATAATAATTAGGAATGTTCACATGTACTCCACATGTATTTACGTGTAAATAAAGATACGCGAAATTACTTAAATTGTTTAAAAACTTATTAAATAATTAAAGAAAATTATTAATTAATTAAGAAAAAAATTAGAAAAAAAATCAAAGGAATAAGGAATGATATAGATTTTGTCGTGGCAAGTCAAGAAGTGAAGAAGAAAATTAACCAATCAAAATCAAGCAACACAAAACGCAAAAATTAAGGGATTTTGGTAATGTTTTGTCCAACTAAATGCATAATAATTACTATAAAGCTCTATAAATAGAGAAAAAAAATTATAGAGCTCATTTGGATAGTTAGAAGTTAGAAAAAATAGAGAGCATCGAAATTGGAAGAGAAAAATTAGAGTTGGAAGCCTAAAAGTCAACGGACCGAGTGAGTCTCTTATTTTCACTAATTTTGTATAATTTCTTAAAATTTTTTATTTTACCTAGAAAATTATGAAATTTATTATTTTGAGGTTTTATTGTATATAGATGTAGAGGAAAATAGTGATTAAGTTTAATTACGTCTGAAAATATAAGGTTCTTAATAAATTAAGCAAAACCAAGCATAATTAGAATTAGAAATAAATAGGCGTAGGAGTATAGTTTGGAGCTCAAATGTTTTCTATAGAATGCTTAAGTGATATAGAATAGTGCTATGAAGCCATTTTTTTAAATTTAATTTTCTAAATTTTTAGTGTTAAAATGATAGAAAAATTGGGTAATTTTGGGTTAATTAGGTGATTAAGTGATTAATTATTGATTTAGATAGTAAGATATTTAAGGATGTTAATCTCTAATGTGAAAACCTAATCCTAGCCTTTGGAGTGTTAAGTGTAATTAATGAAGGAATTATGTGGTAATTGTAGGGAATTAGGAATATGTAGAATTGGAAATTTAATAAATATGGAAAATTAGGATTATTTAGATAATATAATAATAAAAATTAGAATATAATAAATCTAAAACAAAATTTAATTTTAGGTAATTGTATAAAAAATATAAGATTTTCTCAAATTCGAAATAAATATGTTACCCTAATTAGGATTAGAGTGTACTGAATAGTTTAAAATGGTAAATTAAGACCCAATATGATATTAGAATACTCATGCTTAATGTGATTAATTCTACATTAGGATTCGAGCATATTTAGGATTCCAAAATGAAAACTGGAATCTAATTTAGAAACCGAATCTTGAAATAAGGTAGAATGAATTATTAGTAAATAATAGGTATACATGGGGAAATGAGTTAAATTATAACTTAGAATATGAATCATTAAAGTATAAGTACTAAAAAGACCTATTTGTATTATAGGATACCTAGAGACGAACCAGCTTGTAATTAAGTGATAGGGTGATTGAGAATTCCAAGTAAGTTGGATTATTACTTACTGTATTAGAGTACTATTTTATGGTACTTAGAGACTTAGGATTGTGTATGATTGTAATTGTAAGTAGTTTATACATGTGTTTGAGTATCTAAATTCATGCTAAAATTTGTAATGTGATTAATTTTATGTTATGACTGGATTGGTGTGAAATTATTTGAACACCTCAAATGGAATTAAATCTTATTCAACTCTAATGACCAAAATTGTCATACATTGCAACCCTTTAGGGGATTTTTAGAATTCTCCAACCAAACATCGACACCTTCAATAAAAATAACGCTGGTTAGCATTTGGTCTTTATCTCATCCTTAACTGAACTAAGTAACAGGAGAGGAGGTCGTGGTGAAGATGAGAGCATTGGTTTAAAGGACAGTCTTAAGAGAAGCAGTATTTCTATTGCACAAACCAGGGTTTAGTTGTGAGCTGTTGCATAACATGAAAACTTCTCAACTCAGATTAAAGCAGGTGAAATTTCTTTGATTTCGCAACAGATCGAACTACGTTGTGTGATGACACTTGCTTATTGCATTACATGAAAATAATTTCTTGATAATTATGTTTGTGTTTGTATACATTCATAAGTCTCGAATTCAACTTACTGAGCTGTAGTTGCTCATACCCGTATAGATCTTTTTGCAGGTCCTGATTTCTGAATACTTCAAGTATTATGCTGCCTTATAATTATCCATAGGTTAGTTCTTTTGAAGCCTAGGGTGTGAGGATTAATTCGCATAGTAGTGGGTATATAGCTAAAGTATCCTTTATAGTTTAAGAATGAAAGACTAATAGTCGTTATGTGAATTAGTGAATTGTTATGTTTATGTAGAGTTTCTTAGGAACTACTATGGAGTTTAAATATAATTATGTATGTTGATTAAAAATTTGTGATGATTACTGTAACTTTAGCTAAACACTTAATTAGACTGTTTACTTCAAAGTGATGAATCATCGACATCTTGTGTAGATAATGTATGTGGTAGGTACTGTAAGGCTAGTTACTATCATAGAATGATTTACACAGTATGACTGTTGCAACTCTATGACTTTAGGACATAAAATTAATTAAGAAAATGAAGAAATTCAAGAAGAAATGCAAATCTTTGATGGTAACATGGAGTATTTTGGAATATTCAAAAACTGAATCAGAATGTTCAGAAGAATGCGAGGAAGCAAATCTATGTCTTATGACACTTTCTAAGGTAAATTTAGAAACTGACTTCGATTCTGATTTAGAAGAACTTAACAATATATTTGTTGAAATTAACAAACATCTCAAAGCTCTTTCTAAGTAAGTAACAAGATATGTAAGCTTGAATCTAAAGTAAAAACATTGAAAACCAAAAATCATGTACTTAGTCAAACTAATAAATTGCTAGTAGATGAAAATGGTTTTCTAAAAAATGATTTCGAAGGACTGCATATTGCTTGGGAAGTTTTAGTCGATGAAAATATTATTCTAAAAGAAGAAATAAAAAAATTGAAGAATCATGTAGAAGACTTATCTAAGTCCATCAAGAATACGTTCCTCTAGTTTGATGAAAGTAAGAAGAAGTTACAAATGTTGATTTCTAACCAAATGATGGATAATTCAAAATCTAAACTAGGATTCAAATTTAGAGAAACATCTAAAACAAAGAAAGAAATAATATTTGTTAAATTAAAAGATGAAAATCAAGAAATGATCAAAGGAAGCGAAAACAACAAACCATTTGAACCTATCAGAAAGCAAAATAGATGGTTTTCTTAAAACAACAAGTATCCCTTTAGAGGATACAATAGAAGTTTGAACAAAAGGTATTTTACAAAGAATCCAAATCAAAGGGAAGTGGTAAGTAATAGGTGCACTGGGTAGAAACCTTACGCTTGTTTTCTTTATAATAAAATAGGTCATATAGAGAAACATTGCTTTTATAAAAAATATAAGCACAGCAATAATCAAGGTTCTATTCAAAAGACGAGCTTGAATTTTCATGAACCTATGCTTCATTGGGTTCATAAATAGACTTGATTATACTTTGATGTGTGCAAGACTATGAAGCTAAGATAAAAGAAACATGGTATCTTGACAATGGATGTTTAAGGCACATGACCGGTAATGCGTCGCTGTTCACAAATTTGGAATGGAAAGAAGATGTTTATGTGAAGTTTGGTGACAATGGTAGAGGTGAAATAATTGTAGTACGTTCAATTGGTTTGGCACCTCATTAAAAAAAAAATGTACTATTAGTTAAAGGATTGAAACATAACTTACTAAGTATAAGTCAGTTGTGTGATAAAGGATATAGAATATTTTTTGAACATGATAAATGTATTAGCTTTAACAAGGATGGTTTTAAGCTATTTGAAGGATTCAAAAAGAAGAATGTTTATCTAATTAAACCATCTAAAGTATCGTCTGAAAGTTGCTTTATTTCAATAAATGATAGCGCCATGCTTTGTCATAAAAGACTAGGACATGTGAACTTTCAACAATTCAAGAACTTGTCTAAAAAGAATTTAATCCTAGGCTTACCTAAACTGCATACTCATGAGAATATTCTTTGTGCTACTTATCTTAAGAATAAAATGAGTTTATCTTTTCATAATAGTAAAAAGATTATCTCTACTCATAGACCTGTAGAATTATTGCATTTAGATCTATTTGGTCCAACTTACACTCTAAATTTAGGAAGAAATAAATATAAACTTATTATAGTAAATGATTTCTCTAGATTTACTTGGATCTTATTTTTGTGTCGTAAAAGTGTTGCTTTTAAAGGTTTTGATCTTTTCAAAAGAGTTGAAAATGAAAAAGGCCTCTCCATCATCAGTTTACAAACCGATCATGGCAAGGAATTTGAAAACTTAGATTTTATTTCGTTTTGTGAAGAAAAAGGCATCACTCATAATTTTTTTGCACCTTATATTATGCAACCATATTTAATAGTAGAACACAAAAACAGGACTATCCAAGAAATGACAAGAACTCTACTTAATGAAAGTAATATAGCTGATCATTTTTAAGTAAAAGCAGCTTCAACGGCTTATTATATCATTAATTGAGTATATGTAAGACCTTTGACAAATAATACTGCTTACAAGATTTATAAAGGAAGGAAACTTATGGTTTCATATTTTCATACATTTGGCTATAAGTGTTTTCTTAAGAAAATAGGAAAAGTTTTGAGAAAATTAGGAGAGAAAGTAGATGAAGCCATCTTTCTAGTCAACTCTTTGAACTCAAAGGCATATCAAGTATACAATAAAGAAACAAAAGTCATGGAAAAATCAATTTATGTTAAATTTATTGAAGAAAAAATGTACGAATAATCGAACGATGAAATTCCATTCACTTCAAACAAAAAGAATACAGTACGTCTTAATTCAAAAGGAAAGACAAAACCTTCTTCAGAAGCTATAAGGATACTTGATGAATCTAAAACAAAAACTAAATTAGAAGGTACTTCAGATGCTTCAAGGATGCTTGATATATATAAAACAAAACTAGAAGGTGCTTTAGAAACTAATATCATGTTTATTGAAACATATCCATAAGGTAAGTCAAAAGGTTTTGAACACTTTCATACTTCACCATCAACTTTAAAATTTAAATCTAATCATCCTCCTAAGCTTATAATTAGTAATGTTAGATATAGAATAAGAACAAGATCAAGCATATAAAACTTCGAAAATTATTTTGCTCTTATGTTTGAAATTGAACCTCATTCAGTTGATGAAGCTTTAAATGATTGTAATTGGATCTAGGCCATATAAGAAGCACTTAGTCAATTTTAGAGAAATCAGGTTTGAAGTTTAGTTCCAAGACCCAAGAATAAGTCAATCATTGGAACTAAATGGGTATTTAAGAACAAACGGGAAGAAAATGGAAAAATAATTAGAAACAAAGTACGGTTAGTAGCTAAAGGTTATTCACATGAAGAAAAAATAAACTATGATGAAACTTATGCTCTTGTTGCTAGATTGAAAGCTATAAGATTGTTACTTTCTTTTGCTTATTTAAAAAATTTTAAGTTATATCAAATGGATGTCAAAAGTTTTTTGAATAGATTCAGAAAAGAAGAAGTGTATGTTGATCAACCCCTTGAATTTGAAGATCTCTTCAAATCAAGTCATGTGTATAAGTAAAAAAAAAAAAAAAAAAAAACTTCGTATGGACTTAAATAGGCTCCTCATGCTTGGTATGATAGATTAAGTCAATTATTGATTAAAAATAACTTTCAAAGAGTAAAAGTAGATACTACACTTTTCATGAAACATCATGGAGAAGAGATGTTAGTTGTACAAATTTATGTTGATGATATTGTTCTAGGTATAACTAATGAAATATATTGCCAAGAATTTTCAAGTTTGATGCGAGCAGAATTTGAGATGTCACTCACGAGTGAATTAAACTTCTTCTTGGGAGTACAAATCAAACAATCAGAGAATGGAATATTTATTCACCGAGATAAGTACACTAAACAGATATTGAAGAAATTTGGTTTTGAGAACCAATGATTTTTCAATACTTATGAGTATTTTAACAAAGCTTGACATCACAAGTAAAGGCAAAAAGGTAAATGAAAAACTCTATCGAAGCTTAATTGGATCTTTATTATATCTAACTACTTTACATCTTGATATTTTATTTAGTACTTATGTATGTGCTATATTTTAGAGTTCACCAATTGAAACACACCTAATTGCAGTTAAAAAAATCTTTAAATATATAAAAAACACTACAAAATCAGGAATTTGGTATCCTAAGAGTAAAAATTTTGATCTCATGAGATATTCAAATGTTGATTATACAGGTTGCAATGTAGATAGGAAGAGTACTTCTGGAACTTATCAATTTTTAGGAGATAAGTAAGTCTCTTTGTCTTCCAACAAAATTTTGTTGCTCTTTCAACTACAGAAATTGAAAACGTATCTATTGGAAATTGTTATGCACAAATACTTTAGTTAAAACAAAAATTGGATGACTATGGAATAAGTTGTAAAAATATACCCATAAAATATGATAATACTAGTGCTATTAATCTGACAAAAAATCCTATTCATCACTCAAGGTCAAAACATAGAAATAAGATTCTATTTCATTTGTGATCATGTAGTAAATAATGATGTGAGTGTTCATTTTGTTCCAACTAACTATCAATTTACCAATATTTTTACTAAGCCTCTAAATAAATTAAGATTTGGATTTATTCGTAATGAGTTAGGTGTTTGTAATCCTTTCTATTAATTTAGAGAGTATTTTTATTAATTTTCCTTGTTTTTATTTTTTTTTCATCAAGTGTAAAGTTTTCTTTTATTTGCTAGACACAAAAAATTTAGGGCCTTAGCATGCCCTTGGTAGGTCCACAAAATCCACTTTAGTGGGTCCATTATGCTAATCCACTCTCTTACTGTTAAAGAACACTAAAACTAGCATTTCAATTCTTCATATCCCATAAAAGCCTCAAACTATTTTTTTCTTTCTCTCACTTCATCAAACCTTTCCTATTCCTCTCTCATGTTTTTCTTTCTATCAAACTCTATGGCACCTAGAAAATCTATTCGCATTGCAGCTAAGAGCATTAAATCCAAAATTTAAAATGATCCTAAGAATCTCATTGTTCTTGATGAACAAAGATAGACACCACCATCCGTAAAACCCACAACCTAATCTACTTTTTGAAACACACCATGATTCATTTGAAAAAACCCTAACCTTAGATCTTCATGATGAACCATCGGAAGAAACTCCTCAAGAAGTGAATCAAAAGAACACCTCTAAGGTATGTTCTGAACAACTTTACGAAGTTTATCAAAAGGCTAATCAGGATGCTCATGAATCTAGCTCATCTAAAGAAATTGTTAAATCTGATGGTGCCAATACCTTAGGCAAATCATCTAAAGAAGTTTTTGAAATAAATCCTTCTAAACCACCCCCTATACCCAAACCATAGAAGACTCTACGAAAAGCAAAGGTTGTTACTCTAGTAAAGAAGACGTCGAAAGCTTCTAAGAATGTGCAAAAGTCTTTGAAAGTAAAGACTCTAACTCCCTCCTTCAAATCAAAAGACAGACCTAAGAAGAGATATACAATCAAAAGTAAAAATCTCTCCATCAAACATTCATTTTATTTAGACTTAGAATTCTTCGATAAGAATGGTTTTATTAGAAAGACTATCCGAATGGATTGGGTTTGAATGGTCTAGTTGATATGCGTGGAGCAATAGATGGAAAATTGGTAGATGAATTCTATAGGAAGCTTGATAATAAGAATTAGGAAGTGTGGAAATTGGTTGTACTAAGCCAAAAGATAAAAACCACTAAGAAGGACATTCTAAAATACTTCGGCATTAAAGAAGCACATGAGGATGAGAGCTTAGTCCAGATGACTAAGGAAAATTTATTCACAAAATTAAATGATAGAGTTGAGTTGGGAACAAGAAGAGATATCTTTAGTATTGAATTTGAGTTGTTAGTTAGAATTTTACATAAATTTGTCAACTCATTTGAATTGCTTAGGAAGGGTTATGCAACCCCTGTAACTAGAGAAGATGCACTGGTTATTTTGGAAATGCTAAGGAAGAGGAAGGTAGATGTTGTGAAACTCATGCTGCGACATATATGGCAACATTTAGATGTTAGGCCATATGGAAATGTGTTAATGACTCCTTTTGGGTTTAAGAAATTGAAAATTCCAAGAGAAGAAAGTTACCCTTTTTTCCCTATGAAACTAGGTGAAGGAATTTTCAAATAGATGGGGATTTATGTTAATGACAAGCTTTAGCATTCACATAATGGAGGAACCTTTATTCATCCCTCAAATCTTGGACGAAGGGTCATTATAATTGAAGACAGAGGAAATGAAAAGAAAAGGAAGAAAGGAAAAGAGCTAGTTGAAAAGGAACCAAAAAGGAAAGGGAAATTGATTAGAAGATCAGGTGGTATTGAATTCAGGGAATCAACTAGGTCAGCTTCCAATAGTGATTCCAAAAGTACAAGAGTTCAGCCTGTTCACTACAAACAAAGGGAAAGCTTAACTTTGGTTAGACAACTTTTTGAATGAATCAAGGAAGTTATAGGAAAGATAGTCAAGGATCAAATTACTAGAACGAAAAACCTATTCAAAGCTTAGGTTAAAGAAACAGTTATTGAATCAAATCTAACAATTGATGACTAAGCTCATCCTGCTGTCTTTTCTAAATACCCTACGTAGATACAACCAGCTAAACCATCTATTCCTATCTCTAATCCTTACCTCATACTTACTAAACCATCTATTCCTATTTCAAACACTCCCATCACACTACCTAAACCTGATCTCCCTACTGCTTCTATTCAACCAACATATCAGATTAATTCCAACCCTATTCCAGCTTCAAATACAACTCCTATCATCTCTCCTCAATTAGTTGATAAATCACCTTATGTTGATATACTTGTTCTCAATCCTAAAGAACAGATACCTTCAAAAGGAAACACAGAAACCCTCTCTGTGGCTTCCACAAAAGAAGTCTCTCCACCTGTTTTTGTCTAAAATATACGATCTTCTAACAAAAGCAAAGAACCAACTTCATCTATCTCAACATCTTCTAAAGCTAATCCATCTCCTAGTAAATCCCTTCCAACGTATTCTAGCAGATTCAAATTGTATACTATGAAGATAACTAAGAAATCTAAAAAATGATTATCTTTGTATTTCCTTTTCTTTTATCCAGTATTTTAGTTTTAGCTGAACTATGTGTTAAGATATTTGGCTTCTTATCATTTCTATTTTCTCTAAACTTAGTTATGATATTTCCTTTAATCAATGAAATACGATCTTTTATTTCTGTTATCTTTTTTATCATTCTACGCATTTTATAAAGATTAAGTAGGAGTTCATTCTACTCACAGTATATTAATCAAGGATGATAATAAAAAAGGGAGAGAGAAAAATCAAAAACAGTTATGGTCTGCATGTTGTACGACACGATGATTATGTGATTATGATTTTCTTATTGCATTTGGTTTTATAATAGTGTTTTTTTTTTTTTATTATAAAAAAGGGCAAGAATGTTAGATATCTCTCATATATTTTGATGATAACAAAAAGGGGTAAATGCTAATGAATCATTAAGATTGCAAGGATTCAGAAGGATTCTTAGAAAGCTTAAATTTGCAAAACTAAGTTGTCTTTAGAAACTTATTCAGAAGGTTTGACTTGATTGAAAAAGAGAATTGTTTGAAATTTTTCAAAAATTATTTCAGAAGCTTTGTGAATAAAAGTAGTATAGCACTTCAGAAGCTTATTTAGAAACTTCAAAGAAAGGAAGAATTGATACTCTTCAAAAGGACATTAAGAAAGTTAACTTAGAATATATGAAATTGAATTTTAATATCATATTTAAATTCAACAAGGCATAGCTCTACTAGATTAGGTGTATCAGGAAAATACACTTAATCCTATTTCACTAAAGATGGTATCAAGATCCATGGGGATTTTTGAGTGAATTTAGTTTTAATAAATCAAGATATGTACAAATACAGGTAAGGATAAGGTTGATTAAGATTTTGTGAAATTTCAAATCTTGAATATGAGTCTTATCTGAAAATTGCTGATAAAGCATATCTTTTCAACAAATTCAAATCAAAAGCTTATTTAGTGGTTATGGATCAAAGTATATCTAATCAAAATGAGATAAGCAAAGTTCTTTTTGATGTTCAAATGACCGAGATCTTCTCAAAATATCTAAGGAATTATATTTTACAACTAACGGTTAGATAAATATCGAACTGAAGATAATCTTCAAATTAGTCGTTGGAAGATTTCAATATAAGAAGAGAAAGGATTCAAAACGTCAATTTTACAAGAACAACAACTTTGAAGAAAAGTTTTTGTTGTACTAAAAAATCACAATCAGATTTAACTTTTGAAAAGTCATAAAAAGTCTTTTAAATACTTTTTCAGAAAGTTGGACCAAATCAAACAATACAACAATCATTATTTCTCCTTAAATTGAAATTGATTGAGATTTATATTTTTATTTTCACTTATAATTTGTAGTTTTTATTTTGTTGATTGACTGTTGAGACAAGTACATTTGTGCTCTATAGATTTGTATTAGCCTAGATTGTATAGAGACTAGATAGGCGAGCAAATTATTGTGAAGTTCATGTGTGACGAGTTCTTGTAATCTTTTATGATTTGATTTAGTAGATCAAGTGACACAGCACCGGTAAAGTAAATCGAGTCCCCAGTTGTGGAGTTAAAAAAGGCATTAGGCCAAAAAACAAACCTCTATAAAATCTCAACTTGATATTCTCCTTCCTTACTCTTTTATTTTCCTTTGTTAATTGTTGTATGTTGAATTATTAAAACATTACTATTCACCACTACAAGTTGTTAAGAGGGGTAATTTCTTATGCGAGACCAACACAAAGAACTAATTATTTAAGTACTAAAGTTTACGTGTGAGCCCATTATTTTATTCTTGCTAGAGTTGTCCTCTTTGGTAACCACTAAAGTCTAAACATTAGCTTAGATGAAAGTTTCTGGCAATGGTGGAAATGTCATTAGGGCATAATATAATATGTCACCTCTTTTGCCCCTTGCTTGCATATTTTGTAGCTCATCCATTGGAGTTAAGATGAAATTGATCCCATAGGTACCAACCTAGCCTTCTTTGAATTTCAACCTCTCATCCTTCTTCTGATCGGTAATCATCTACACTTCTTCAAACATTTGGGGCCCAAAGTCCTCCTACTCCTTAATGCTAATATAAGGTATGGCCATTTCTTTATGTGTTTCATAATCTTGGTCACCCAAAATTGTTATGACCTGGCCATTTGAGATGAACTTAACCTTTTGATGTAAGCATAAAGGTATGGCCTCTACTAAATGTATAGAAGGTCTTCCCAACAACAAGTTAAAGGTCCTTAGGATGCTTAGATCTTGGAATCAAATGTTGAAGGTCCATGGGCTAATATCAACCGATAAGTCAATCTGCCTCATAATTTCCCCTCTAGATTAGTCAAAATACCTAATTGTTGTTGAACTCATCTTAATTGCAATCGTATCAATGCCCAATAGATCCAAGGTAGCCACAAAGTAGACATTCAATGATGATCCGTTGTTGATGACGAATCTTGTTGTAATAATGTTATTTACCCTCACTATTATGAAGAGAGGCTAAGTGTGTTAATAACCTTCTTTACCCAATTCCTTGGTAGAGAAAGAAATTTAATCCATGGTGAGGATAGAGTTGGTAATAGACTCCATTCTTTTAACTGGTATCTCGTGAGAGACTTTGACTTCCCTTAGATTTTGAATAAAGCCTCATTATGTGATTCCGATGCCATTAATAGACTCGTAACAGATATTTGTGTTGGAGTCTTAGTGAGCTCATCCATTATCTTATACTCATTAGACTTGATTATTTTAGTGAAGGTAGACAATCCTTCCTCATATTCAGTTGGTTTGTTATTTGGCCATTCCAGCATAGTTTTCTTTTTCAAGTCTTCTTTTGGGTCATAAATTCTACCAAAGTGGGTAATTCCCCCCACAAGTGAACTTAATTACCCTTTATTTATTGCTTGGTTGTTGAGAGGGTTAGTTTTATAATTTTTAAGGGCTAAGGGCATATGGAAGGTATACCTTTTAGTCTTTAGAGTTTGCTTCTCTTCTTGTTTGTAGAATTTATAGACCTTAGGCTCTCGGTTGGAACCGATCATGTAGGTGGCAGGACTTGAGTCGTCAAATATCATGTTACGGATGGACTCGTAGTTGGGCAAGAGGTTGTTGTTGACGTTTGAAAATAGAGCCTCCACGAATTCTAGCTGGACTGTGCCATCGTCAATTAAGTATTGAATCTTACTTTTTAATCTCTAACATAAGTTTATTAAATGGCCCACTTACCTTAAAAGATATTGATACCTTACATTAGGACAAAAAACTCTTGGCCTAGACCTTTCATTAGGAGGCTCAACATGCCCTTTCTTAATTTTTCATAGATCTAACTAAGAGGAATAGGTATCTTAATGAATTGCTAGGGGGCCCTATTGACTTGCAATTAGACTCTGAACTGTTATTGAGCCAGTATAAGATTTTCCCTGAAGGAGACCCGAGCATTAGGTTTGGTGTTTGAATTGACCATGTTGACAGTAGCTTCTCTAGGCTTGTTAGTAGTAAGTTTAACAGAAGGTGGTCTTCTATCTGATGGTTCCTGTAATTTACTAAAGGATACAATACTTTTAATCTAATACCTGCTGCTGCTGCTACTACCTCTACAAAGCTAGAGGAGGCAAGAGAAATAGAGTCTCTTAAGAGTATTGATGAATGTTATAGTTAGCTCTTTCTTAGTTATAGGGGTGGATATTGATGTGTATTACGGGTAACTGATCTCAGAAGGAAAGAATGGGTATTTAAGGTTCAAGAGGACTATGAAGAATGGGGAGTAGAATAGGGTTTTGAGTGTGAATGTATATGGATATCACGCACCAAGGTACAAACACAATTAGGGGTTTGAGCTTAAAATAGGGTTCGATACAACTTACGAACACAAAATGTCACTCTGGATTCAGATGAGACGTTAGATGTAAATTACTAACCAGCTTAAATGAAGGGTTCACCACAATCTTAAGAACAAGATTGATAAGAACACAGGAAAGATTAAAGAGTCTAATCAACACTTAATAATCTTGCAAAACAAGCTTTAAGAGCTCAAGTGTGACCTTATTCAAAAGAGGAAAGTTTCATTGTAAAATATGATTGTCTTTATCCATCAATCTCTCTTATTTGATATGTTAATACAAATGTTGCTATTTATAGTAAGTCCTAAACCTTAGTGGCAAAACTATAAATAATGAATAAGGCCATAAACCCTAAAGAATTGAGCCCATAAATAAAATAAAGAAAAACATGTACAAAAATACAAAACTGTACGTTTATTAGAAGTTGGCATGTAGTCATTCGGCCTGTCCTATAAGGAGTAAGGTTCGAACTGGGTAGGGTTGGTAGTTAGATGTCCGGGTTCGAGAATGAGTCTCTACAGTCTCACATTACTTAGCTAAGATGCCAAAAAGGTGGGCTTATAATTGTCGAGCTTTAAAGTTAGTTGGCACTAGTCTCTTCGTGCCATGATGAGTGGTTCTTTGGTCAAGAGTGCTTCTTTGGTCTCAAGTGCTTGGTTGTATGGTTTCTCGTCTTCTCAATAGACAACAAACTTGATACCGAGTGGAACCTATTCTTCCCTTCAGTTTTCTGTTATTAGGTCGACCGAGGCTAACTTAGCTTTGGCAAAAGCTATTCAGCCTCGACTTTGAACAATTAGGCCTCAAGTTAGAACAGGTCAATTGTAGCTTCTAGAAGGTCGGCCTCGACTTAGAGATAGTTGTAGGCTGACTCCTATTAGATACCCTTGCAGCTAAGGACCTCCACCGTTGGGCATATTTTTTAAAAGATTCATTGTACCTCTTTGATGGGAATTAAGCTATGGGACTTTTGCTCCACAGTCGAGCTTGAGGATTAAAGGGGCTAGCACAACAAATCCTTATGTTCCAACCAACCCTTACCAAAATCAAGTACTTACTTACTGAGTCACCTTTAATGCCGTACCGAATGACTGCCTTTTATTCTGTATAATGCTAAATTGATGATTACTTTAATGCCAAGCTAACCAATCACTTGGCATCATCCTTACTGAAAGGCTGAGAGACAAAGAATCTAGACTAATTAGGCTATTCTTACTTAGGCAAGCGCACCCATCCGTACACTTTGCCCACATCCCCTAATAACCTTGCCAATGTAGCATTGCCTTGTGTATAGTATCATATGGAGAATCTATGGCACCAATGATTAATTTCCTTATATATTCATTTTTACTCTCTTGTATCATATACATTGTTTCTTTAGGAAATATCCTTATTGTCTTTTCCCTTTTGGGTAAGTTGCCCTAACTCACTGGTATAAATATCCTTGTACTTATAACTATAAGAGATCAGATTACCTTCAATACACTTGAGTACTTTCTTCCTTATATAAATATTGCTTGTTTACTCTTAGCATTACTCTTATCCATTTTCCTAAGTAAGGTTAGGTGGCGAGTAACCTCATAGGACCAATTCGTGCATCATATCGAATATGTCATGAGTCTTCGAAAGTTCCTTTGGTGCGTTATTTCCTCTGGAACTATTCGTCAGTTTTTGCTTACTATTTCATTCGTCTTTGTCACTCTTCTTGTATCTTTCTGCATTAACCTTTTTTATGAGCTTTTTGCAAGGTTAGACGCATCCAGCGACTAACCTTATCTATTTTTGGTCATGGATCGCATCATCTTAGTATCAGAGTAAAGGTTTTGTATGAACTATTGTTAGTTCTTCTAGAAGTTCTGTTATGTTTTGTTTGATGTGTGTGGAATAGAGTCAGTTACTGTATTTATTTAACTGTTGTGTTATTGGCTGTTCAATTTCTGAAGTGTTTGTTTGAATTTGATTTTGTGAGGAAAAATGACAAACCCATGTATGAATGTTAGTGCTGGTGATGACAATGGAACTATCCATTATGGACGACAATCTTAGGGAACTCCCAAAAGCACTAATGAGAGATTTGATGAGGTAGCTAACCTTTTGGTAAATCTGACCTGAGCTATTCATGCCCTGTCTTGCCGACCTATTGAGGCTGTGCAAAACACTGCACAAGCTACTCAACCTATTAAAGATTAGAACCTAACTCAACCAATTCAAGTTGGAGGAGTTGGCAAACAAATAAGGTGAAGAATAAACCTAAGAGAGCTTGATGAGGAGGAAAAAGAGTATTCTAAAGAGGAGCGTGTACGAGTCCCTAGAGCATCCGACCATATGAAGCTTCAGATTTCGAGTTTCAATGAATCTAGGAATACTGACAAATATCTGGATTGGGAAGAGAAGGTAGAGCATATATTTAATTACTATCAATATGAGGATTATGAGAAAGTGAAGACTGCTACTGTTGAATTCTCCTGGTATGCCATTATGTGGTGGAAGAATTTTCAAGCCATGAGAAGAGGAGAGGAGTATCGAGAGATTAACACCTAGCTTGATGAAGAGAGTACTCAAAAATAGATTCATACTAGAAACGTTTCTCCAAGATACTTTCACTCAACTTTAGGAGTTGAGACAAGGAGGCCAAGCTATTAATGAATATGTTTAAGAATTCCAAATGCTTATGATAAGATGCGAAGTGCAGGAACCACTAACCAGAAAAGTCTTAAGGTTTGTTATTGGATTGAGAGGACATATCTGAGACATTATAGAGCTCTAACGATTTGACACAATAGATGAAGCTGTTAGAATTGCCCCATGAGTGGAGAGGCAAAGAAGGAGCCGAGTAACGAATAGAATGTCGACTAGCCGACTAAGATAGGCAAGTCACCAAGCTTTGTATAATATCGAACTGTATAGAAGAGTTACTGTTAAAGCCGAGTAGAAAGGCTAAGTTGAAGATATAGTATCGACCCGAACATCTAAGAAGGGGCAAGGGTTTGGTAGGAAGACCAGCTAAATCAATATCAAGGGTTCAAACATATGGTTGCTTAATGTCCGAACCGAAGGACAATGGTCATTAAGGGAGACATCTCGAAAGTAGAAGTAGAGAGTATGGATGGGGAACCTGAGGAGGAAGAGGAGGTTCCTATTGAGAAATAACTAATTGAAGAGGACATGTTTCGTAAGGACTTAAACCAGTTATTTATGGTTGTCCAATGCACTATGAACGTAGAACCCTCACGAGAGGAGGAGTAGAAAGAGAACTTGTTTTATACCACCTGTAAGGTGAATGATCGAATGTATGCTCTCATAGCTGATAATGGAAGTTCCAGTAATGTAACATCAACCGATCTTATTTCAAAACTGAAGCTGCCGACTGTTGCACATCGTAAGCTTTACAAGTTGCACTGGTTAAGTGAAAAAGGAGCATCACATGTCATTTAGCAAATACTAATACTGATCACTATAAGGAATTACTCTAACTAGATACTCTATGATGTGCAACCTATGTATGCTTCCTACATGTTACTGGGTAGGTCATGATTATTTGATAGGAGAGTTATAGATGATGGCTATAAGAACACATATATACCAAAAAAGGATGATTGGAAGATCACGTTGAATCTAATGCCATGGAGAGAAGTTCACAAGCAATAGATGAAACTCGCTTGCAGATTGAAGAAAGCCTTTGTGATAAGTAGAGCCAAGCTTCAAGAAGTCATCAATGCTAATGAGCTGACCTTATTATTGGTCAAGTGACTACTAGAAATGAAGGAGCGGGGTGAGCTTCCCCAGTAAATCAACGGGTTGTTAAATGACTATGCTGACTTGTTCCTAGAACAATTACCTGTAGGGTTGCCTCCAACGCAAGGTATGGAGCACTACATTGACTTAGTACCTAGCGTTGCATTGCCGAATAAGCCAACTTATCGGATGAATCTCAAGCAGGCTTCTAAACTCTAACGTCAAGTCAATGAGTTGCTAAAGAGAGGTTATGTGAGAGAGAATCTCAACCCTTATTCCACGCCTACACTTTTGGTGTTGAAGAAGGATGGAACCTAGTGGATGTATGTTGACACCCGAGCCATGAACATAATCATGATCAAATATAAGTATCTAATCCCGAGGCTAGAAGACATGTTGGATGAGTTGAGTAAAGCTAAGATTTTCAGCAAGATTGATGTCAAGTCTGGTTACCATTAATTCCGCATGCGGTAAGGAGATGAGTGGAAGACTACGTTCAAGACTCAACGTAGACTTTATGAATGGATGGTCATGCCCTTTAACTTATCAAATGCCCCGAGCACTTTCATGAGACTTATGAAACATATGCTACGACATCTCATCAAGAAGTGTATCATGGTGTACTTTGACGACATCCTGGTCTACAGTGTCGACATGCCGAGTCACTATGAATATCTTAAATCTATCTTGGATATCCTTCATGCCAAGAGACTATTTGGTAACTTAAAGAAATGTTGCTTTTGCTAAGTAGAAGTAGTGTTCTTGGGGTATGTAGTTAGTAGAGGAGGTTTACAAGTCGATGATGAGAAGATCAAAGCAATTGTTAAGTGGTCGACTCTTACTACTTATGCCAACGTAAGAAGTTTCCATAGACTGGCTTCGTTTTACAGAAGGTTTATCAAGAACTTTAGCACTATCACTGCACCACTTATCAAGCTAACAAAGATGAACACTGACTTCCTATGGAGAGAAAGAGAGGAGAGGAGAGGAGCTTTATCGACATGAAAGAAAGATTGACCTCTACCCTGGTGTTAGTATTACTTAACTTCGACAAAATTTTTGAGCTGGAATTCAATGTGTCGATTGTTGGAATAGGAGCTATCTTAATGCAAGAAGGCCGACCAATTGCCTTCCATAGTAAAAAGCTCTAAGGACCACAATTGAACTACTTCGTGTATGATAAGGAACTTTTGGCATTGATCCAAGCAATATAAGTATGGCAACATTACTTACTATCGAGAGAATTTGTCATATATACTGATCATGAATCGCTGAAGTACCTCCAAAGTCAAACCAAGTTGTCGAAGCAGCAAGCAAGATGGGTTGAATTCCTTGAAGGGTTCAATATTGTGGTAAAGTACAAGCAAGGAAAAAGCAACGTAGTTGCAAATGCTCTTTTGAGGAGGCATATGCTCTTATCAAAACTACAGACCAAGTTGTTTGGTTTTGCGAGGATTAAAGAATAGTATTCCGGGGTTCCACACTTTAGACCAATAATTTCATGATGCATAGAAGGGAGGACAGTGTACGAATATTATGTGGAGGATGGCTATCTATTCTAAGGAAAGAGATTATGTGTGCCAACTTGTTCCCTACGGGAATTATTAGTTACGGAAGCCCATAGAGGAGGGCTCTCTAGAAACTTGGAGAAAGGAAGACCTGTGAACTATTAAATGGCCAATTAAGATGTGCACCAAGTTATAGAAAGCTATACAGTGTGCAAAAAGGCTAAGTGTCAAGCCGAACAAGGAAAAGAAATACCCCTACCTGTTCCAATGAGGCCATGAACTGAATTGAGTATGGACTTTGTTCTCGAACTACCAAAAACTGCCTGGGCAAAGATGCTGTAATAGTCGTCATAGATCAATTCAATAAGATGGAACAGTTCTTGCCTTGCACCAATACTAACGATGCTTCAACTATTACTTCTCTTTTTTTATAGGATATTCTGTGGAAATACGATGTGCTAAAGAGTGCAGTCTCTGATATGGACCTAAAGTCCTTGAGCCATTTCTAGAAGACCCTATAGCATCGACTGGGAATCAAATTACTCTTTAATACCTCATGTTACCCCCAAACTAACAGCCAAATAGAGGTGGTTAAGCGTATTTTGGGGTCACTACTCCGACTTATAGTAAGCAAGAACTTAGTTGATTGGGACGTCTACCTACTAGTGGAATTCGCCTATAACCAGACCGTACATGATACTACTAAGTAAACTCCCTTCAAGGTGGTCCATGGATTGAATCTTGAGTTACCCTTTAATTACGCCCCTGTACTAACATCCATACAAGAGGACCTTGACGCTTTGGTTAGAGCATAATCTCTTCAACATAGCTATGATAAAGTCACTCGGCTTATCGACCGAGCTACCAGAAGAATGTAAGAAAGGACTAAGGGTAAGTCGGCCAAACAATTTCAGTCGGGAGACATAGTATGCTACACCTTAGTAAGGAATAGTTCCCAAACAAGAGGAAGAACAAATTATTTGCAAGAGTGAAAGGGCCTTTCAAAATCCTCTAGAAAATCAGTGACAACACTTATAAGTTGGAACTACCGAACGACTATGGGGTTAACGATGCCTTCAATATTGCCAACCTTAATCCATATCACCTTAACGAAAAATTGAGTAAACACCATTCAGATTTGATCCCAAATTCAAAACAACCCAGAGGGAAGGATAAAAATTAAGATACGAGACCTTTGACTTACAATCGAGCCTGAAGACTAGAGGGGCTGGCACTACAAATCCTTATGTTCCAACTAACTCCTGTCTAGGCTAAGTACTTACTTGCCGAGTCACCTTTAATGTTGTGCTGAATGATCATCCTTTATTCTGTATTATTTCGAGTTGATGATTACTCTAATATCGAGCCAACCAATCACTTAGGATCATCCTTACCGAGAGGTCGAGAGATATAGAATCCAAACTGACTAGGCCATTCCTACTCGGATAAGCCCACCTATCCGTACTTTTTGTTCGTATCCCCAAAAAACCTTGCTAATGCAGCATCACCACATGTACAATATCGTATAGAAAATCTATGGCACTAATGATTGATTTACTTATATATTCAATTTTACTCTCTTATATTGTATACATTGCTTCTTTAGGAAATGTCCTTATTGTTTTCTCCCTTTTAGGCAAGTTGTCCTAACTCACCGGTATAAATACTCTTGTACTTATAGCTATAAGAAATCAGATTACCTTCAATACACTTGAGCACTTGCTTTCTTGCATAAACATTGCTCGTTTACTCTTGACATCACTCTTATCATTTCTCTTAAGCAAGGTTAACCTCACTGGATCAATTCGTATGTCATATCGAATTATACCGTAAGTCCTCGGATGTTCCTTTAGTGCATCATATCCTTTAGAACTGTTCGTGGGTTTTTGCTTACTATTTCCTCTGGCTTTATCTCTCTTTTTGTACCTTTCCCCATTAACCTTTTTTTCAAGTTTTCTGCTAGTTTAGACCCATCCAGCAACTGGTTTTATCTGTTCTTAGTCATGGTTCGCACCACTCTTCCTCAAGGCAACCAAGTCCATCATGGTTAGAGCCCCTTCAACATTGAATTTATATTGCTAATAAAATGCCCTAGCTAAATTCTCCCATATGTTTACTCGATTTAGGTCCAATTGAGTATACTAGGCCAAAGCAAGGCCCATTAGGCTGTCTTGAAAAGTTTGCACCATGTGCTGGTTATATTGTACGTATTTGCCCATCTTTTGTACATATAGTTTAAGGCATCCAGTCCCATTATATTTCTCAAAGTCAGGTACTTTAAATTTTTCTAGAAAGCTTCCATAGCCATAAGTAAAGAAGTTTGTAGTATTAGCCTACTAGAAACCATCATACCCTTCGAGAATTTTCATTTTCTCGGTAGTTTGTTAGGCTAATTGCCTCTTAAGCTCTTTCAATCTATCCTAATCAACTTTAAGCTTTGGGTTAACTGGGAATGAGTAAGTGTTTAGCTGGAAAGTCGGGTTGACCTTCAAATAGACCCCTTTTGTCTAAAATATTTGAAGGCCTAATTGACTTTGGGATAGGCTTCTTCTGCTTTAAGGGGTAGGGCTTTGGCATTCTTTTCATATCGGGCATTGGAGCTTTCTTCATTTGATGGTGCTGTAAACTTAAGTAAGGTGATGCTATCAAGAAGAAAGCTTAGTTGATCTACAATCTTTCCCACTATTCATTTTAATGAGTGGAAACTCAATTTAATAGGATTGATGACTTCTAGGTTAGACCTATTATTGTAGTTCTTTTTGTTGACACTAACGTTCCCTTAGTTGGCCATTTTAGTCTGTAAGCAAATTCTAATAAGACTTCACTTAAAGGCTTGATTCTTAAGGGCTATCATGGCGACTTGGTTTAAGATCACTTCCCAATAAAGTTAGTACATGTATTATTCTTTAATATTTGAAGACATGGAATAGAAATAAATAAAAATGCAAGTCAACACATGGATGAAAAGAAGGGGATCGGCAATTAACTAACAAAATGGTAATTTTATTTATCATTTCTGAACTACTAAAGTTTTATTACATCAAAATATAAAAGAAAATTACAAATCAATCTAAACTAATCTTCTTTTCTTCTGTAAGCCAAATGACGTTTTCTTCTTCTGGTTGCCATAATCAACTGCCACTACTTTACCTTTCTTTTAACCAAGCTCAATTGCTTCCTCAAATTCTTGGATCCTCTTCTAGGCCATCTTCAATTGGTGCTCTAAGGTACATGATCTTTGCCAAAACTCTGGAAAGAGGTTTTCCCATATGTCTTTTTCATTATAAATGACATCTACATGAGCTTTTACTTGATCCATATAGGTCATCATTTCAGAGTTAGGATTTGTAGGGGAAAGTAGAAGGACCTCTAAGGCTCAATACTGTAGTGCACTTACCTTGTGAAGTTGATTATATAAATATTCTTTAGTGATCCTGTATTTGTCTACTTCTCCTATGAATTCACTTAAATTGATGTTAGGGCTTATAGTCTTAGCGTCCCACCAAGCCTTGATCTTGCAAAGCTTAGATGCCTTTTCTATGGAGTGAGGCTCTTCGAGGTTAAGAGTGAATGGCTCTAATGAAGGTCTATGAATTATATCCTAAATGCCTCTAAATTGCCTCACCATGTTGTTTAGATAGTAACTTATACACCAACTCATTCCCATCAATGGCATGGTATGACAATTTTTACAAACCAATATGACCTTGGTGTAATTGCTCTATTACGCGGTCCATAGTATGCCCTTGACTTGGAAATCTTATAGAACTTCTATCTAGAGAAGAGTAGGGATATCTTCTAATAATTTAATCTTATCATTGAAAGAGTCAACCAGAATAATCTTATTGGCGAATGCACTTTATTAAGTCTAACCTAAAGCATTTGATATGGCTGACAAACCATACAATTAACAACGCCATGCTTGACCTAAGATCTCTACAGCCTCTTTTCTTAAGGAAATTAAGGTTCCTTATTTGTTTAGAAAGTAAGGCAAGGATATAGGACTTCCTTTCCCAAAATTGAGCTACTAATTCTGTCACCCTAAAGTATATAAGAAAAGATCTGCTTAGAAATAAGATGGTGGCAAATACCACTAATATGTAGGCCTTGATCCAATTCTCCCTCCAATAACCAAGAAAAAGAGCCTGTTTGTTGGAGCTGGGTTCGGTTTGGAACCAATGGATTAGGTCCCATATTTTGATAGCATACTTGTTACAATCATTTAAGCTTCATTATTTTAGACTGACGGATCCCTAAGAATTTGGAGAAAATGTTTGCTGGGCCGAAATTGAGCTTTGGAATGTGTATTTCATCCAAGGGAGGGGCTTAAAGCAATTCTATGTATTCTTCTAGAGTTAAGCTAATTAGGTGTGGCTCAAGATGAAATATAACTTCTTTAGGCTCTTAAAAATGTACTAAGGTTATTACCAGCATATTGTTAACATATACCATAGATAATAAGAGTATAGGCCTAATCTTATTGGTGATAAACTCTTGTTCTCTTAGGTTGAAGGCTTGAAACCATTAATTGGGTATGGGCTTTGAGTTTATGGGTTTGTGGACATAAATCTCTTTGGTGAAGACCTTAACGTTGGATAAATTGTCCATTATTGAAAGATTATAAAGAAAACATAAATTACAAAGGGAATAACATTTACATCAAAATGAAACTACAAAAAGATCTCCAATGTACATGAATTCTTGGAAAAATACAAGGAAAGAAACTTCGAGTTTGTCATTTTTCTTCTTCTTCTCTCTTTTTTTTTTTTTTTTAATACACATGCTAACTTGTTAGCTATTTGCCAGCCCCGAAAAATGTATGCAGGAAGGGTAGGTTCTATAGGTCCTTAAACTCTATGACCTCGCACATTTATGAGAAAGCAGTTCCTTAGTCACATTGAAGTTTAAGTGGGGTAGCTTAATCGGTCTCCACCAGTGGTTCCCTCACTATACTCGAAACTTATACAATAATCCCCATCTTAAGGTCCTAAGATAGCCTAGGTTTGATTGTATCTACCATGCATTCATGGTGCAAAAAAGTAAAATCTTTATAATTTAAAAACTTAAATAAAGCTACCCTGTAAAAAAGTTAGTACAAGTACATAGAAAACAATAATAAATAAAGTACACTTAGTAAGGTGATTTTAAAAGTTAATTCTAAATTTGTAAAGTTAAATGGCTAACCCTCTACTCATTCTTAGTGGAGTTATTAAACTGTCAAGCCAAGGTTTTTCTCCTAGTTTTATAAATTAGTCTTCTTTAAACAGGTCAATAGTAAACCCTATCCATTTAATACTGACCCTCAACTAAGGTTTAAAGAAAACCGGTTCTTTTTATCTTTGAAAATATTTTAGAGTTACCACTGAACCAAGGTTGAGAAATGGTTTAGGTTCAAAACCAAAGAAATAAATTTGGTTTTGATCTAGACACTGGTTTAAGTGGTAAAAAACCAATTTTAAAGAAAAGGTTTTTGAAAAACTACAGAAACTAGTCTAGAGGTTAGATTTTTTAAACCTTTATGGGTATCATTTACTTTCCAAATTTAGATTTAATTTCTAAAATCACCCTTTAAAAAAGAAAAGTTATCCTCTAAAATGAGACTCAATCATTAATTTAACGAATCAGATCCTATCTTATTAAATTAGATAAATTTAAACTAAATTGTAAATTTTTTTTTACTAAATTGAATAACTAATGATGGAAAAACCATTTTTTTTTTCACTATAATCCTAGAGGTATCTATATACCCATTACTCGGGATCAAACGTATGTAGTTCTTTCCAAAAATATCAATGGGTTGATTGATTTTAATTTAAGAAAACAGTCGAGTTTACGTCTTAAGTAGGTTCATTTTTTGCTAAAAAAAAATCTAAAGGGTCCTACATTAATATTGCTCATTTTAGAAAATTCTAAAATGTATCCTATGTATCCTAATTTTCAAAGAGTGAATGATTCATCTTTATTTATTTTAAGAACAAATTAGTTTTTATAAGTGGTAAACATTTTTAATTTTATTTTTAAATTTTTTTAATTTTTGAAATTTTTTCCTTTATCATCTTTTATTTATTGTTTAATTAAAAAAGGTAAACTATTATTATATATCTTATATTTTTTTGTTTATGTTGATTATTGATATAAATGTATATATATATATATATAAAGAAAAAGGGGAAGGGGATTGAGCCAAGTGTAAACCTAGCCCATGAATTGAGCTAAGAGGTCTAAAGGCCTTTAGTAAGTGAGGACTAACAATGCCGGCATAAAATGCCTATAGAAATTTCTTTCTTTCTTTTTTTTTAGTTATAGTTACAATATAATGGTTTTAAATATATAAAAAAATACGGAAAATACAAAAACAACAAAATGGAAGGGAAAGGCTAGACCAAAATCAAGGTACGCAGGTCGGATGCTAGGGTAGAGTCAAGTTGTAGGTTGAGTCTAAGTTGGGTCTTAGTGGTCCTCAATAGTAACAGTGGCAAAAGACGTTTCCAAGCAATCTAAGCACCAAATGAAGTAGGAAAAGTGACTTTGGTGGGTATCAAATTGGACTTGGGGGGTTTGGGAGAATACTGTACTCTATGGTGGTCGATTTAAGGGGTTAGATGAAGGGCCAATGGACGTGGTGGTGGCTCGAATACGTATGGGTTACCAGGGAGAAATGAACACTTAGGTCTTGGGTTTTTAGCTACCATGAAGTTAGTCAAGGTGGTAGTTTAGAGCAAGGGTACCTAGAAAGAGAAGATTGAAGAGAGAGTAGCTATAGGTTGTGGAGAAGAGAGAGAGAGAGAGAGAGTGAAAGAGAACAAGAGCTGATTTTTTATCTATGTTCTCTATAAACAATTTCCAAAACCTTATTTATACTAATCTACCATCAATTTGCTAAGAAAGTTTGAAAATCCAATTAATCATGTTAATGCATTTAGACTTACCAAAACCAATTTTTTTCCAATTTTCAATCTAAAATTTAACATGTAATTAGCTAAATCTAGATAGGATATTAGTTAAAAACAAAACTATGCTATGCCTAGTTTGTAAATCTACCATTAATTTGGTGAGACTACAATAAAAGAAGATCAAATTTACTGTTGAAGAAGGTCGATTAGCTTAGTTTATGCAAGAGATATTTGGAGAAAACACCAAAAAGGGTGAAAAAGAGAAAGCAAAATGAAGAGAAAAGGGGTTAATGTGATGCTACGTCAACTGTGTCATCCAATGGCATTGAGCTACATGTTTTACTATGATATGGGCAATTGACTTGGTGAAGGTAGCTGATGTGTCAAAGACACATGGCACACCACGGAGCTTGACACGTAGTGCCTTATAGCCCTCATCCAATCAACGAGCACTACATGTCAGGATATGTAGCATAGTGAAGCCCCGATATGTAGCAGCATATTATGTATGTTTTATGAAAAAAAAAAAACAAAA
Organism: Lumnitzera racemosa; assembly: GCA_024138005.1. Classification (NCBI taxonomy): domain Eukaryota; kingdom Viridiplantae; phylum Streptophyta; class Magnoliopsida; order Myrtales; family Combretaceae; genus Lumnitzera; species Lumnitzera racemosa. The sequence goes on from JAMXBC010000012.1 coordinate 58,752,386, forward strand.
GGCATTTTTATGCTTTTGGAGAAGTTTGAACCCAAGATCCTAAGTTAACACAATGCCAATGTTTAACTACTTATTTGTTAAGTTGTTAGTCTGTACCTTATTTATATATACAATTAAATTACACATATAGATAAAGTTAGTCTAGGTTAGATTTGGATCTAAACTTAGACTCAATGCCCTTCGCCTATTTAAAAAAAAAAAATCGTTATTGAAACACCAAAACTTATTTAAATTCTTAAATTTTCTAATTTTTATAAGTTTTTTATTTTTTGTGATTTTTATAGAATTTTTTTTTTTGTATTTTCTAAATTTTCTTCCTTTTGTTTATTTTTCTATTTTCAAATTTTTTGTAATTTTTCTTAAATTTTCCATTTTTTTGTATGTTTTCTAAATTTTTTATTCTTGTGGTTTTTCCTATATTAGGACCCTTTGCCCTATCCTAATTTTTTTTTTTAAAAAAAAAGGGTGCAAAAATAGGGTATCTATACCACTTCTCTTGTTTTCCTTCTAGCTTTTTCACCTCTCACTCGAACATCAACATTTGAAATTATTTATGTATATTTTTCCTTACCTTAAGGTTAGTAATCTCTAGAAAGCCAACCATGTATAGTACTTTGGGATAAACCTCCTCCTCAAAATTCTCTTTGTTTTGATCTACAACTGGATCTCCCTTTCACCATTCTTCATTCATGTAACAAAGAAAAAAAAAAAAAAACTCTATGGTAGCTAATCACAACTTTACTACCTCATTATGCTCTTAGCATGTAAATAACTTGTTAATCTCATCGTCCTAGTCCAGGTAATCATTTATATCTCCATTACCCATGAATGAGAGTGTCTACATTTTCACATTCACAAAGCTCCTCAAAGCTCATACTTCTCTTACTCCATACTCTTGAAAATTATCTTCAACTTCATCATCATTTTCTTCTAACTCTACTCATCTCCATTCTCCTTTATCGCACTGAACTCCATCATCTTTATTATTTTAAGGTTAATTTACTCTTTCATCATTCCACAAACTACATCCAACCCTTTTCCATATTGTAACTACAAGATTGGCCATTAATTGGTCAACTTTGGTATTTGTTTGTTAGTAGATCTTAGGGTTTGATAAACATTCCTTCCAAGCCCTGAAGCCTCTCTTTGATAATCCTTAGCTTTACCTTGATCTCTTAGATTTCATATTTTCTCATTATTCCCTATCCAAAAACCCTATTGCAACTTAAATCAAATGTTGACAACTCTTGATTCTAGCAACTTATGCTGAATCCCATCCCAACTTCAAGATGCTCAGTTGAATACTGGCATTACTTAGCACCAACTTCTCTTACAAACACATATATAACAAACTTACAAAGCTTTAACAACTTACAACTACATCAATATTTCTCATGAACACAATAATCAATAACCAATAGAAACTCGAACATAACGCTCCTCACTTCAACAATATACTCGAGCAACATCTTAGATATGACAATTCCTTTACCATAACCACAAGCTCTGATGCAATAACTAGATGATGTGCCTAGGAGGAATAAACATTAAAATGTGAGTTGTTTCAATAAATATTATGCACCATAAAATAAAATATAACCTGTTCTCCTTTAGGATATGACTCACAAGAAGAAAATCAAGGTTCTCATTACAGTTGTTGATGGGTGATTCCTGTTCCAATATACAAACACCTACAACATGAGAAAACGATTACAAGAAGCATTGGAAGGTGTTTTAGCATGGCCACTACAATGCCTAAGACAATCCTCTTGTGATGAGAGTAAAATTATTGAATGATTATGGGAGTACAAGAATGGAGAAGAGGGTCCACTTACCTAAGGGTCTTACTTAGTATTTATAGTGAGTTAATGGAAATTATCCTTGGATTGAATCATTAGATAAGGCTTAGATATTGGGCCAACTAATATAAGCCTACTTAATAATTATCCAAGAATGTCTATCAACATTTACCCCTCACTCTCTTTGGTTACAATAGTTGAAAAAGAGAGTATTTAGTGAGATTGGTTTTGTGAGGATTTTAGGAAAGGTTTGTAAACCCAGTCTAAAGGGGCTAAAGTACTTGAAGAAGCAAAGGCCTAAAGAGGTAGTGATTAGTACACTTATAAATATTAGTATGCCTTAGAAAGTGAAGGCTTGAAGAAGCTCGAGGGCTTAAAGAGGCAACGGTCTAAAGAGGTAAAAGTGCCTGAAGTAGCGAGGCTTCAAGAGGTAAGGGCCTACAGAGGCCGAAACGTTATAAGAGGTGAGGCTTAATGAGGTAAGAGTGCCTAAAGAGGTGAAAGCTTAAAGTGGTTGATGTGCCTAAAAGGACAAGGAAAGCATGAAAGTCGCCTAAGTTAGGCATGATCTATGCTAAGTTGTAAGATAAGTTAACTGGCCTTTAGTCCGTTAAAGTATAGGACCAAGGAATTAGCGTTTTGTGAATTGCTCATCACCTGTAGTGTGTAGGGCTTAGAACTATTCAGGAGTAGCTCATTAGTAAGTTATGCTTTGCATGGGCTAAAAATTGAGGGTGTTTCTTTAACTCTAATCCATCTTTGAATTCTCATTGGAGCATCACATAGATAACTAATATATTGTGTATGAATTATGTGTGGACATCATTAATTGATTAACGCGTACCACAACATAAAGTGATACCATAAACATAAATAATCGAATGACTCAGAAATAATAATAGAAGGGTTTCACTCATCTTCCATCAATGTGAATTGATGCATAAGTAGGGCTCTTGATGTTACATGAGCTCATTTTGGACAGTAAAAGCCATATGAAATGGTCCTTGTATATGATATGGATCAGTTTTCCATCAACTTATACTAGAATTTACAACAAGTGTCCTTAGGCTTATCAAGCTCAATAGGCACTTACTTGGCAATGCCTACTTTGGAGTTGTTCATCAATCAATTAACGAGGCCTGAGTTACTGTATTCCTTTTCTCTTTGCACTTTGTTTTGAGTTGTTACAGTCCACTTGAAGAGTGAAGTCTCAGCATACAGCTTCAACAATTAAACTCAAATTAATTTAGTAAATAGATAGATAAGAAACTCCAACTCGATAATATGATATCTCAGTAGGACTTGCTAATGCGAATTCTTCGAAAATCTTGCATGGAAGGTTGAGACATTTCGAATGCTGACTACCAAGATATTTCAAATGTAGGCCAAATATTCAAGTGGTTGAAAGCTCGGAATACGGAAACTCAGTGTGATCAGGATGCGCTTGTTTTGAGATTGACCGCTGGAAAGCTCAGAATGCACGAGTGGGTTCTTTTCTATTTGTATCTTTTGTAGTGGCTTGGCAAATATAAAAGAGGATGGCTTGGCACGTACAAGCGTCTCGGTCTCAAGTGTAAGGCTTCATCTATGTTTAACTTAGGGGTTATAGACTCTGCTGCTCAGCACTGTAGCTTGGTGCCATTAGTTTTAATTCATTAGCTCACCAAATGCACCCCCACCATTACCAGGTAGACAAAAGCTTAGCCGCAGGTCAATCTCATGTGCTTAAGCACACTTCGGGCAAGGTTAGGAAGAACTTATATACGTTCAAGCGTATTGGCTCATTAGATCAGCACGGCACGGAGCTTTGATCGCACTGGAGTTTGGAGTTGTTAAAGAAATAGTTTAGTACAATCAATTTTTAGCATGGACTTACCACGTCCAATAAAGCTCAGTTCTAGCAAGATCAAAATGATGAATTATTTGGTACGCCTAGAATTTCTCAGCATACTGTATGGTAAACATCCTAATCTGTCACCACATATGACCTAGTCAATAAGTCGGCAACAGCAATGGGCAATCACCTAAAAGGACAATTTCTCAGCAAGAGTTAGTAGCTCGGCATTTACTATTCATTGTGAAGCTTGGACAAATTGCTTTTAGGAAGTTCTTAGTTAAGTGGAAGTCTCAGCTTGGTTGAAATGAAAAACAATTAGGCCATTATTGTAAGGAGCTCGAAGCTTGTATGGAGCTTGGACTGTTTCCAATATGCTATTCATAAACATATTGAAGTTGCTCGGCCATGGATAACTTAGTACTGTTTGCTGCAATAACTCAGCATTTAGCTCAGACGCCACCTCTTACTCGGCAACAACTGGAAAAGATCGTCATCTCGGTCATGCCATATAAAACATAGAATCATTTGACTAATCGGCCAAAGCTTTTCGTCCATTTGGCACAAGCTTCTCGACATCTTAGATCGCCATGTGGTCGATAGCTCGGAAATTTAACTCAACTAAAGTGTTCAGCAGACTTCTCGTCAATATGGTATGGAGCTTGGAGTTGACATTTGACGAAATCGGATGAAGCGCAATAGCCAATACTCCCCACCAATACAAAATAACTCGACATGTTGAGGGCTATTAGGTCGATATATATCACCATATAATGGTATATTCGGCCATGTCGTATATCTTGCAAAACGAGCAGCTTAACTTGGCATCCTTTAGGACAGAGTTTGAATGGTGTTCTAAATGATGTGATTCTGACTTGAGCTTAGCATTTGCTTTTTGCTGCTATAAGTTGCAGACACTCGGCTTGGGTAGAAGCAAACATTTACGGCCACGCGGCACTCGGCATGGTTGTATTGCAAATCAAAGCTTGGAGCTTAAAATGACCTCGAAAATACTTCGCGGCTTGGATTATGAAGGCTCACTCTCTTTGCCGACCGGTTGAATTACTCAGCTTGTAGGATCTGTTGTTGTGAATCCACTTTTGTTTTGATTGCCGCATAATGAGTGTGTTCCTAGGCTTTTTGCCAGAGCTCGGCCACTGCGAAACTCAAATAAATTGTTCGAATCACATCCAGGTAATGTCAGAACGTCTATCACCGAAGGTTTTAAACTGTCAAACTTTCCTAAAACATGGAGGTCGGCATGAAGGTTTGGTGTTGCCACTTCACTATCCTAAAATTGCCCACTACGTAAGACTCGGGTGGTTGATTCTCAGTAAAGCTTAACAAGAATAAGCTTGGCTCAGTTTGTTGTTGAGCTCGGTAGTGTGACATGGAGCTAAATAACTCGGCATGGTGGATGGAAGCCCGTACATTGACCTATTCAACGAGTTCGGTGAGCTCTTATTTCTCGGAATAAAGCTTGGGCCATGCTGTTGCAGAAGTCTTTATTGACTTGATTTGGTTGGACGAAAAAGATATAGTCAAGCATTTGTCTTCGAACGACTAAACTATTCTTGGTTGAAGTACGAAATTACAATTTGGTGTCTCCAATCACAGTAGTATAGGCTCAAGATATCACATACTTTGTCAATCATTGCTTTCATCAATGACAATAGACTCGGCTCCATTATCTCCATTTGTAAGGCCTGATGGCTATTAAAACAACATGTGCCACTAAACAGAATACGTGGCCAGACAGATGGGAAGTTGTAGTTATGATTGACGTTTGTGAGTGTTAGTTCCCTCGCAACTTCAAGAGACAAGCAAATAGAAGCTAAGCATATAGCCGCCTTTACTTTGTCACTATTCTTTCTTTTTCTTTTTATTCATAAAATTCATAATTTATTTTTCCTGATACTAGATTAAGGAGTGAAAACCAAATTTTATTATTCAACACAATAAAATGTGGAACTCCATCTATATGAGAATTTGTTTATAATTCAAGGTTGATGTTTCTCAAATTCTTCGAAGCTGAACATTGCTTCAAACTATTATAAATAAATGATTCCTTGAACATGTAAAATCATGGTGGTCAAGCATGGCAAACTGAATCTAAAAGAATCCATCAGAGGAAGAGATATCTTCCTACACTCTTTTGGAGAATTGTTAGTGATTAAGATTGTGTCTTGTTTTCCTCCTTGTTCCTATAAATGGTGCCAATTGTTCATAAGTGATTCTCCTTCCAGTATATGAACACTTATAACACGAGAAAATGGTTTCAGGGGATGCTAAAGAGTGCCTCAACATGGCCACTCTGGTGCTTAAGTCAACCCTCTTATAATGAGAGTAAAATTATTGAATGATTATGGGAGTGCAAGAATGGAGAAGAAGGTCCACTTACCTAAGGGTTTTGCTTAGTATTTATAGTGAGTCAATGAAGATTATCCCTGACTTAGATTATTGAACAGGGCTTAGATATTAGGCCAACTAACATAAGTACACATAATAATTATCCAAAAATGCCTATCAACACTTGTCCTCCACTCTCTTTGGTCACAAAAGTCGAAAAAAAGAGTATTTAAGGAGATTGATTTTGTGGAGATTTTGGAAAAGGTTTGTAATTGTAGCCTGAAGAGGCTAAAGTGTTTGAAGAAGCAAAGGCCTAAAGAAGCAAAAAGTGGGAGTAACGAAAGCACTTATAAATATCGGTATGCCTTAAAGATAGGTGATTCTAGTTCCGGTACACGAACACTTACAGCACAAGAAAACGACTATGAGGAGTATAAGATGGTACTCCAGTGTAGCCACTCTAATGTCTAAGTTAATCCTTTTGTGATGAAAGTAAAATTGTTAAATGATTATGGGAGTGCAAGAATGGAAAAGAGGGTCTACTTACTTAAGGGTCTTGCCTAGTATTTGTAATGAGTTAATACAGATTGGATCATTAGATCAAGCTTAAATATTGGGCCAACTAATATAAGCCTATATAATAATTATCCAAAAATACCTATCAACACTTGCCCCCCACCATCTTTAGTTACAATAGTCAGAAAAAAGAGTATTTAGGGAGATTGATTTTGTGGAGAATTTGGGAAAGGTTTGTAATCCTAACCTGAAGAGACTAGAGTGTTTGAAGAAGTAAAGTCCTAAAGAGACAAAAAGTGAGAGTGACTAAAGCATTTATAAATATCGGTATGCCTTAAAAAGCAAAGGCTTGAAGAGGCTCGAATGCCAATAAAGGCAAAGGCCTAAAGAGGTCGAAGCACTTGAAGTGGTGAGGCCAAAGCGCTCAAAGAGGTAAGGCCTAATGAGGTAAGAGTGGTTAAAGAGACAAAAGACTAAAGAAGCCAATGTGCTTGAAAAGGCGAGGAAAGCATGAAAGTTGCTTAAGTTGGGCATGACCTATGCTAAATCGTAAGATAGGCTAATTGGCCTTTAGTCCATTAAAGTATAGGACTAAGGAATTAGTGCTTTGTGATTTGCTCATCACTCATAGTGTATAGAGCTAAGAACTACTTAGGAGTAACCTATTAGCAAGTTATACTTTGTGTAGGCTAAAAATTGAGGGCGTTTGATCTGCCTTTAAATTTTGATTGGAGCATCACATAGATAAATAATATATTGTGCATGAATCAAGTGTGAGCATCGTTAATTGATTAACGCGTAGCACAACATAAAGTAATATCATAAAAATGAATAATCAAATGATTTAGATATAATAATAAAGAGGTTTCACTTATTTTCCATCAATGTAAATTGATGCGTATGTGAGGCTCTTGAAGTCAGGTGAGCTCATTTTGGACTATAAAAGTCATATGAAATGGTCCTTCTATATGATATGGATTGGTTTTCCATTAGCTTATATTGGAATTTACAATTAGTGTCCTCAGGCTTGTCAAGCTCAATAGGCACTTACTCGGCTTTTGAAGTTAATCATCAATGACTTAACGAGGCTTGAGTCATTGTGTTCCTATTCTCTTTGTGCTCTCTTTTGAGTTGCTATGGTCCACTTGAAGAGTGAAGTCTCAACATATAGCTTCATCGATTAAACTCAAATTAATTTGGTAAATAGATAGATAAGATACTCTGACTTGATAATTTGATAGCTTAGTAGGACTTGCAAAAGTGGATTCTCAAAAAGTCTTGCTGGGCATGTGGATTGCTCACCATGGAAGGTCAAGACATTTCAAATACCAACTGCCAAGACATTTCGAACGTAGGCCAAATATTCAAGTGCTCGAAAGCTTGGAACATGGAAACTCAACGCGTTCAGGACGGGCTTGTGTTCAGATTAACATATGAAAAGCTCAGAATGTACTAGTGGGCACTATTCTATTTGTATTTTTTGTAATGACTCGACAAATTCAAAAGAGGATGGCTTGGCACGTACATGTGTCTCGGTCTCAAGTGTAAGGCTTCATCTATGCTTAACTTGGGGTTATAGACTCTATTACTCAGCACTGTAGCTCGATGCCGTTAGTTTTAATTCCTTAGCTCATCAAATGCACCCCCACCATCACCAGTTAGACAAAAGCTTAATTGCAAGTCAATCTATTGTGCTTAAGCATAATTCGGGCAAGGTCGGCAAGAGCTTATGTATGTTCAAGTGTGTTGGCTCAACAGATCGACACGGTACGGAGCTTTGATCTCACCGGAGTTTAGAGTTGTTAAAGAAACACTTCAATACAATCAATTTTCAGCTTGGCCTTACCACGTCCAACAAAGCTCAGTTCTAACAGATCAAAATAATGAATTATTCGGCACACCTAGAATTTCTTGGCATACCATGTGACAAACATCCTGATCCATCACTGCACATGAGCTAGTCAATAAGTCGGCAATCACCTAAAAGGACAATTACTCGGCAAGAGTTAGTAGCTCGGCATTTGCTATTCGTTGTGTAGGCTTGGATAAATTGCTTTTAGGAAATTCTCAGTCAAGTGGAAGTTGTAGCTTGGTTGAAATGAAAAACAATTAGGCCATTACTGCAGGGAGCTCGAAGCTTATAAGGCCATTACTATAGGGAGCTCGAAGCTTGTACTGAGCTCGGATTATTTCCAATATGTTGTTCATAAACATATTGAAGTTGCTCAGCCTTATCAGTATACAGCTCGGCCATGGAGAACTCGACACTGTTTGCTGAAATAACTCGTAATTTAGCTCAGATCCTACCTCTTACCCGGCAACGACAAGAAAAGATCGTCGTCTCGACCATGCCATACAAAACATTAAATCATTCGACTAATCTAGCAAAGCATTTCGTCTATTCGGCATAAGCTTCTTGGCATCTTGGATCGCCGTATGGTCAATAGATCGGAAATTTGACTCAACTAAAGTGCTCAGCAGACTTCTCGTCAATATGGTACGGAGCTTGGAGTTGACATTTCACGAAATAAGATAAAGTGCAATATCCAGTATTCCCCACCAAAACAAAACAACTCGACATGTTGAGGGCTATTAGTTCGATATATATCACCATATAATGGTATGTTCGACCATGTCGTGTATCTTGCAAAACGAGTAGCCCAACTTGGCATCCTTTAGGTTAGAGTTTGAATGGTGTTCGAAATGAAGTGATTCTGACTTGAACTTAGCACTTGCTTTTTGCTGCTGTAAGTTGCAGACACTCGGCTTGTGTAGAAGCAAACATTTACGGCCATGCGGCACTCGGCATGGTTGTATTGCAAATCAAAGCTTGGAGCTTAAAATGACCTCGAAAATACTTCGCGGCTTAGATTATGAATGCTCACTCTCTTTGCCGACTAGTTGAATTACTCGGTTTGTAGGATCTGTTGTTGTGAATCCGCTTTTGTTTTGATTGCTGCATAATGAGTGTGTTCCTAGGCTTTTTGCCATGTGTGAGTAGAGCTCGGCCATTGAGAAACTCAAATATATTGTTCGAATCACATCCAGGTAATGTCATAATGTCTATCACCGGGGATTTTCAACTGTCAAACTTTCCTAAGATATGGAGGTTGTCATGAAGGTTTGGCGATGCTGCTTCACTATCTTGAAGTCGCCTACTACATAAGACTTAGGTGGCCAATATTGGGTGAAGCTCGGCTTTAACAAGAATAAGATTGGCTTAGTTTGTTGCTGAGCTCGGTAGCGTGACATGAAGCCGAGTAACTCGGCATGGTGGATGGAAGCTCGGACATTGACTAGTTCGACGAGTTCGGTGAGGTCTTATTTCTCAGAATAAAGCTTAGGCCATCCTGTTGTAGAAGTTTTTATTGACTGATTTAGTTGGAAGGAAAAGATATAGTCAAGCATTTGTCTTCAAATGACTCAACTATTCTTGGTTGAAATACGAAATTATAGTTCGGTGTCTCCAATTACAGCAATACTGGCTCAAGATATCAAACACTTTGCCAAACATTGCTTTCATCAATGACAATAGACTCAGGTCCATTATCTCTACGTGTAAGGCCTTATGACTATTAAAACAACATGTGCCACTAAACAGAATATGAGACGAGACTAATGGGAAGCCGAAGTTGCTGTTCATGTTTGAGTGTTAGTTCCTTCGCAACTTCAGGAGACATGCAGATAGAAACTAAGCATATAACTGTCTTCACTTCAACACTTTTCTCTCTTTTTTCTTTTATTCATAAAATCCACAATCTGCCTTTCCAGATACTAGATTAAGGAGTGAAAACCAAATTTAATTATTCAACACAATAAAATGTGAAACTCCATCTATATGAGAATTTGTTCACAATTCAAGGCCAATATTTCTCAAATTCTTCTAAGCATAACATTGCTTCAAACTATTATAAGTAAATGATTGCTTAAGCATGTAAAATAATGGTGGTTACTTGCAGAAATTTTTATCTTTCACGATGCAAACTGTTACATGTTTACGGAAACTAAGATTTTGCAAAAAATACCAATGATCACAAAAATATTGGAAAAGAAATTGTAGTATGAATTTAAAACAAGGAGAAAAGGAATACTCAACGACCAATTATGAATAGATTTCAGTAGATTTTAAAAATAAATGGGAAGATTCAAGCATGGCAAATCAGACTCGAAAGAATCCATTAGAGGAAGAGATACTCTCCACTCTCTTTTGGAGAATCGTTAGTGATTAATATTATGTCTTGTTTTTCTCCTCATTCTCACAAATGATACTAATTGTTGATAGGTGATTTTTTTTCTAGTACACGAGCAATTAGAACATGAGAAAACAACTACGGGGAGAGATAGAGAGTGCTTCAATACGGCTACTCTGACACCTAAGTCAACCCCCTTGCAATAAGAGTAAAATTGTTGAATGATTATGGGAGTGCAAGAATGGAGAATTGTCCCTAAACTAGATCATTGGACCAAGCTTAAATATTAGGCTAACTAATATAAACCCACATAATAATTATCCAAAAATATCTATCAATAGCAATCCTTACTAAAAGCAATTGATAAGATGATAAGAGTATCTTTAAAGAAAATCATACAAAAACAAAGGGAATATTTTGATATTTATAACTAATATGGCAACATAGAATAGTAAGTCCATTAGGTTAAATAATAAAATAGGAAAGGATAAAATAGTACTATGCCAAAAGATAAAATTACATGTGCTACTACCTAAAAGGCTAATGTTGTAGAGAAACTTGCAAAAGGAGATTCCACATATACGTGCTCTTATCAAGTATGAGGGACATGTGTCAATGGGCACTAGCAGTGTCGTTGGCAGATTAGACAAAATCATATTTGATCGACCTTCAAGTTGGGTGGAAAGTTGGTTATATGGTCTAGTCAATTTAAAGTGATATAGATACTTACATACTAGCTGTTAGGAGGCCAAGGAGTTGCCACTAAATAGGTTGGATCACAAGATACAGATTAAATGCATCTTTAACATGGTAGGTTAATGTCACTTAGCAAGTCTCTCCTAGTTGGTCCTTCAAGTATTGCCTTAACTTGAGACACTAATAGAAGACCATGGTAGTGAAATACTACACTAGAAACTCAAAAGGGGGGAGGGGGAGGTGCGGTGAATTGAGTTTAATTTCCAAATTTTACTTTAATACCAATTTCTTGATTTATGGAACTAAAGGAATGTAATATTAAAATAAACCAACAATGAGTTTAATCAAGATAATAATAGAACAATAATAAGTCCTAATAATAAAAGAGATAGGGATAGAGATATTAAGCTTGAAATTTTAACGTGGAGTTCAGACTGCTTTCTACTCTCCACAATCACCTAATACCCCAACCACGATCTTCACACACAATTTTATTGATGTTAATCTCAAAGGCACAAGTGCTTATACCCAATCTATAACATTAATGATCTCTCAATCATAACAACTCACAATCATTTAGTATAGTGCTTTATTGAATAAAATTTACAAGTGTAAAGCTTAGTACTATACTAGGGTTTACAAAGGATTACAAATGATGAGAACAAGACAATTTGAATGAAGTATAAGTAGACAAGAGGAATAATTGTAGAAATATATCTCTATTGATTATCTTTCAACTACTTACAAACTCGCATTTATATCTTTTTGCAAAAATCTAATTGTTGGTCCTGTTCATCCTGCATTAAATGCATTGTAACAACTAATTTTTATGTGGACCAGCCGAACGGTTTAAGTAAGACTAGTCAGACAATCCATTTAAATGATGTAACTATAAATCCTGTGAATTCAACTATTTAAAAATAAAATTGAACTCTATAATTGTAGATAATCTCGTAAGTCCATAAGGTTAAGTAAGATAAAAATTTTATTTAATTATGAAATTGAATACAATATTGACTATAAAAACCCTAAAAACTTGATCAAAACCTAAATCGCATACAAAAAATCATAAATTCGATATATATGCAAATATTCAAAATCAAACCTAATCTTGATAAAAATTCTAAAACTATAACTTTAAGCTTATAAAATGAATAAATATAACTATAGTCTATTGCAACTATCAACTAAATCGCGTAATTACGTATAAATCTTAACAAACACATAGAAATAACTCATAAATATTATAAATATAACAAGTATCAATTAAATTAATAAATTTTTATAAAATCTCAAAATTAATTTATAAATTCTAATCATATATATTTTGTGTTTGGAAAAATTAAAAATTTTTATTTTTACTTTCTTTTTCTTCATTTTTCCTTTATTTTTCTTTTTCTTTTTCTTTCCCTTTCTTCTATTTCTTCCTTGCTCCACGTTAGGTTCCAACAAATTTCTAACAGGCTATGTGTTTATTTTTCAATTACAAGCGTCAAGAAATAATGCGAGAAAGGATAAATTAATAAAGCAAATATCCTATTTCATTAATGATAAGATTAAGCAAGATTTTCTTTCCTTTTTTTTTCTTTTATTTTTAATCCCCATTTTACTGTTCTTGTTCATATGGAAGTTGGGATTGAAAAACATATACAAAGTCCTCTATTTTATTCCTCTTTCACCGTAAACAACCCATGTCTTCTTTCTTCAATTTTTTTAAAATTTCCAGTGAGAAGAAGAAGAAGAGGAAGGAAAAAAAAATAGATTCTTATCATTCAAATTACAAAGAAATTAGATAGGTCTATTTATTTATTTTTATACATATATGTATTCTATAACATGTATATGAATATTAAGTATTTTCTTTAATTATTTATATATACATATGTATGTATTCAGTATTTTCTTTATTTATATAGGTATATATGTATGCGTAGGTATATATATATGTGTTTTATACATAGTACATTTATTATATAGAATGTATATGTATGGATATATAATATATATATATATATACTATGTATTTTACGTGATTATGTACATATATATATGTACATAGTATTTTTTTATGCGTGAATGGATGTAAACATATGTGTATGTACCTAGTATTTATTTTTATTATATAATACATATATATTATATTTAACACTTTATTATATGGTATATATAAGTATGTACAAATAATAATATATATATAGTATGTATTTTCTTACTCATGTATTTATGTACATAAGTGTGTATTTGGAATTTCTTCATTTATATATTTATGTTTATATGTATGCATATAATAGATATTTAGATATATATATACTTAATATTTTCATTTTATAAAAAATTATGTAATTATATGTATATAAGTTGCTAGATGTGTTGGATAAGCATGTATTTATGTATATTACTATTTATCTTATATATTTTAGTATATATATATGTATGTAATACAACCGTATATGTACATATGTATATAAAGTACAAATATAAGTATATTATACTCATACATATAGAAATATGTTTATATTTAAACGTATATATTTAAATAGTACATACATAATATACTATAATATTAATTTAATAAATATATATATAAGTGTACCGTAACTTTAGGAAAACTATAATAAATAATTAATTTAGAAAATTTAGTAAAATATAGTAATAAATATTAATATATAAATATACCATAAAATACAAAATAATAGGAAAATATGTGAAAAATTTACAAAAGGACACGTGGCACTTCCATATATTGCTACGTCACCACTTAAGTATAAATTAATTAATTTTCATAACTAATAATAATAATAAAATAATTAATTAATTAGAAAAATTATAAAGTAGAAAAATTTGACTTAATAAATCTTAAACCCTAAAAATGAGTAATTATAGTAAAATAAACCAAAAATAAGAAAATTAAAAATTATATGATATAAATAATTATTAAATCATAATTATACTAAGAAAAGCTTAAATTGATAGTTTATAACTATTTAAGTCAAAATGATGACTTTTGTGATATTTTTATATCACAATTAAAACTATGGGTTACAATATTTAAAATGAATCTAAATACGAGAAAGTATATTAAAAGACATTCAAAATGAATTATAAGTTCATAAAAATCCGAGCTAAATCGAAAAAATTATATGCAATTAAGTAAAAAGCTTGAATCGATAGTTCTACCCAAACGAATAGCTAATTTAAGTAAATAATATAAAATATAATACTAGTTTAGTTATTTAATTCCCAAACTTATTACTTTTCGTATTCCCTATTGTCAGGTGATCATGATATTGATACTGACTTACCATCTGACTATTACGTCCCTTGACTTGAGTATGGTTGAGTAAGTGTTCCTAATGATTCCATACTTGCTTGTATATGTAAATAGTGAATATAAATTGTTATTAATAATTGAATGTTATGTGGGGATAAGTTATGTTTGTCTATGATACTGTTTGTTAATGGGAAATTTACTTTAAGGTATAATAATATATTGTTTGTTACATAGTAAATTTGATAAGAATTGATTTGTCTGTAACTTTATTAATCACTAAGTAAAAAAACTTAACACTACCTAACTTAAAAGAACTAAATTGAAACATGTATAATCATATACTGCATAACTAATTATGGTCGTCACATCACATGGAGGTGGCAAAAGGGTATATGTATGTTGATTATTGTGATTATAGTATTTCATATGGTGCACACATATGTTATGACCTTACCTTAGCTCAAGAGAAGACTAAGTGTTGGAGGTACTAACTGTTTAGCTAAAAGTCGAGTCTAAAGGCCTCCGTTTAAGGGTGAGTAAAGACTGCGTGAACCTACTAACAATCATACGTAGAATTGGATTTTGATTAAAACTGAAAATAGATATACCATTATATTTTTTAATACGGAAAGCAAAGTTTCATTATTATGTAATTTCTAGTATGATACTAGGATCTGATTGGTACCGATATATTTCCAACCTTGACTTCAGAGGGCGTTAAATTTGAGTTGCATGCAATACTTGAACACCTACATGTATTTGTATGGCATGCTGATTGCTCATGCATTAATTTGATTAAATTTAATTGTTGTATAACTTATTTGTTGTATAGTTAAGGGAAGATCTAAACTCGTATAGCTTACTCCTTAATAGTCTTCTCTTGTAGGTTGCTAGATAATCGTACATGGGTTAAGAGTTGAGTGTTAAGTACCAACATTAAGATGTATAGAAGTTAGAATTTAAAGGTAGACTACATAAACGATTTGAATTATTACATATAATTATTGATGCTATATTTAGATTTTATGACTTCTCCAAGTTTAAGATTCAGATCTTTACTACCTAATCTTATCGTTAGGTAAGAAATATCGATTCTCTACAGTTTTGTGAAAATGTGGATTGTTGGATGTCTTTAGTTATTTATATAATAAGATAAGTTTATAGAATTAAAAAATTGAAACCTTAGAGATTAACTAATTAGAGTTTTACAGTCTCTAACTTACAAGATGATTTTTATATTATGGGTATACACATAATATGAAAATTTTAGATAATTTTACTAAGTTCTCTTTAGGTATATGACAGTAACCCTTCAGACAGTCTTCATGTCATTAGTTACATGATTCAATAAGGCTTATTAACCTTCATCAACCAACTGGACAGTTTATGCTCAACCAGTTATACGGTCTAACACACCACAATAATCTTATCAACTAACCATACGGTCCATGTCTTGCCATTGATCTCAAAACACCTAAAGCAACTAACCAGCCGATTCCAATACAACTAGTCGAACAATTGCTACTAGAATAGCTAAAATGCACACTTAGACAATGTTTGATTACTTTTTCTTCTTTCAACAACATTAGAATCAATTTTAATGAGTTGCAAAGATATTTCCAAGTTTAATTGTATTTCTTTAAAAGATACAACCGATAGAGTTCTTGAGAGAATTTGTAAATTAGTTTATAACAATATTTAATTAGTCATAACTTGTATGGATTTGATCTCATCAAAATCACAAATAAGAACTTTTAGGCTCAACAATATCCCCCTTTTTTATGAGGATAAAACCTTACAGACTCCCCTTAATTGATGCTCCCCCTCAATGGCAATAAAGGGTATGAAAAATAACACTTATGAAAGAGAACATATGAGTATATTCGTCTTTTGGTTTGAAAGGCAGTTAAGAAATAATTCACATCCATGATTCAAAATTGCATTCTAATCTTCATTTTTCAACCAAACACATTCACTATGTTCACATAAATTAGACAATAATTTTCATTTTCCAAACAAATTCATTTTATGAGCTTATTCACTTTGTTAAAAACACTTAATTGAGTGACTTGAATTCTTCTTCCCCTTTGGCCTCATCAAAAGGATGAGAATCCAAGAGGTAAAGGGTAAGAAGAAACATGGCAGAAAATGAGATATGCCATTACACAAGTCAATAGGTAGATAAGAACAACAAGTAGACAATGCCATTATTGGACAATATTGATAATTAGCATAATAACAACATCATAATTACACAAAAGGACAATGCCATTACACTAAGAACTAATAGTGTAGTCAGCACATAAACAAAACAGGGGAGCCAAGGTTCATACAAAAGATAAGCAAAGAGGGCCGAAAGGTTAAAAAATAGCTAAAGCAACAACATAAAAAAATAAAGGGCTAAAGGTCGACTCTTTGTATAATGATAAGAAAAGGAAACACAAGATAAGCCTACAAGAGTTAAGCATCGAGAGATGGAGAAGAGCTACTTGACGGCTTAGGAGGAGAAGGAGGTGGCTAAGCATAAGGACTAAAAGTTAGTGGAGGGAAGGGGTATGGTAGCTAGAAGTGTTGAAAGAGTAGATAAAATATGCGATCTTACCAATAGGAGACCCGTTGCTCCATTTGATAGATGTTATCATTAATGTAGTAGTGAAGTCGACCCTCCATTTTGTCAATGTATGTATAAATAGATGCTAAAGGACTTCGAAGAGATGGATCAGTAGGGGGAATACAAGAAGAGGTGCCTGGAGGAATATTGTCATCAACATAAGTGGCCTCTTTCTGTGGAACATCTTAATTCAACTGGTTCGATTGGTTGAACATCCTCTTCATCAAGGGGTTCACTGAGTTCTTGAGAAGCAGTGCCAATAAGAGGGGATAGAACCCAGCTAGCTTACTTATCTAATTTTCATCTGCCTTCACCAATGTAACGTATGGTAAAGGGTTCAGTGTTGGGATTAATGTTGGGAATGGGAGAGATAACCCCCTTAACTAGTAGAAGCTGAGTTACTAGACATCCATATTAAAGAACAACTTGCTTAGATTTGTTATTAACCATTTAGAAACAGTAGATGATTAAGTCGGTAGGGTCAATTCAAGCATCATTATGGATAAGGCCTAACATCCATAAGTCCCCCTTTGTAACATACTCATGTCCACCACTCCGTGGATAATAGTTGAAATAGATGAACAAGTAAAGGATCCGATAATGAAAAGGTAATATGATGGCCCTAAGATTGTGCCTATTTTCTCAATTATGTTCACCAATACGATGCTCGTGAAATATATCCTCATAGAATGCGAATCCAATAGTATCAATACCTTCCATATAACAGGCACCACTAATTTCAGCCTTAATAATGTTACAAATATCATTTTAGGTGATCTCTATTTTTTAACCATAGAGAAAACTATACAACCATAATCACCTATGCTCACTAGTATCCATACCAACTAGTAATTTACCATCCCTATCTTGATCATTAGAAAGATTACAATAAAAATATCTAATAGCCTCTTCATTAACAACATTAGGGACATCCATGGTATCAAGAATGTGATTAGTAATGACCCCTTCCATGTTAAGAATTCCAAAGGCATGAAGCACAATTTTATTAAATTGACACCCCTAATCAATTTTCATAAGAAAAAATTTGTCACACCTTTGTGCATGGCGTAGCGTGGGGAAGAGGTGATTGTCAAACTTAATTGATGGAGATTGTCTCCCTTGACTTTGTACATTGCTACTTTAAGCTCGGTTACCTCATTTGGCCATTGAGAGGAAAAGGAAGGATTTAAGGTTTGAGAGTAAGAAGTTAGGGTTAGGATTGTAGAGTGAGAGTTTGTTTTAGAGAGTGTGTGAGGAAAGAAAAGTGGAGGTGAAGAAGAGAGGGAGGGAAGAGTAGTGGAAAGGATAAGGAGAATCAGTTAAAGGAGGAGAATGTGGAGTACAAACAATGGGAAGGAGGGAAGAAGTTAAAAGGAAAACGATCAGGCCCTCTTTTATTTTTTGCAATAATAGAACAAACCATTTAGACAGTTAAAGACAAAAACGCAAGTTTTATGGTAACTGTTGGAATCATGCATACGGTTTAAGGAAACTGTTCGGACGGTCTGAGGGGGTATTCTGTAGTTAAAACCCTTAATGTAACTATGCCAATGGTTCGGGGGAACTGTCTAAACGTTTGCATACTATAGACACCCAATTTTTGATCATTTTATTTTTTTACTTTTTATTTTTTTTTATAAGCCGTAAATTAAGAAAAACACAAAAAATATGAAATTATAAAAAAAACCCAAAAAATTAAGAAATTTAGAAAAAATAAGAAGTTTTAGGAAAATACAAATAAGGAAGTCAAATACGAGCCCCTTAGCCCATTCAACAAATACGAGCCCTTTAGCCCACCCAAGCAGCCAACCCAAACATTTGGTTTTCAACCTACACCAAACTTATTAAAGAAACTAATATGAGCCCTTTGTCGCCATCTAATCTAAACATAAACCACTTGGCTAACGCCAATCTTAGGCTCAACTTACCCAAACACAAGCCACTAAGCCAGCTAATCAATCCGAACATGAACTACAGCCCATTAAGGTAATCGACTTAAGCATAATCCTCAACCCCTAAAAGTAACGAAGTTAAGCTAAAGCCCCCAATTTGTTTAGGAAGCTAAGCTTAATCATAAATCGAATTAGAATACAGAATCAAATACTGGAGCATGATTTGAGAAATAGGGGGCAAAACTTGATCCTAGGAAAGGAAAAAAAATAGACCGGTAACTTACTTTTTGAAAAGTTTATGATGAGAAGAGGTAGACTATATCCTATATGCTAACCCTCAAAACACTTTGAGAGTTGAGCGATATAATGGTGAGGATATTTTAAACTCATTCCTTAAAGAAATTTTACTTTAAATGTGATATGTAGATTAAAGTAAAGTTAAGCATTGATTTCTAAATCCTAAACACAATCATCTATCATTCACCCTATTGAGCCTATTTAGAGAATTTTCAAATTCAAAACCTTATCAGGAACTACCCCATAATGGGGCAATTTGGAGGGTAGGATCATTGATTAGAAGATAGGGGTAAGATTAGTTTATGCTTGTTTAAGTAACATTAATTCAAAAAATGACTTTTATTTCTAATAAATTATTTTTTTGAAATGAAGAAGAGCCAATTTCCTTTTTTAAGCACCTTAAGCCCATAACTAGAAATATATGGATTTAGGGCCTTAAATCATTTAAAAGGAAAAAAAAAACTCAATAATGGAAACAACCACTCTTGGGCCTAAAAAGAAAGAGAGAATAACAAGAGATTGTAGGGTAAAGAAATTTTAAAAAAAAAAAAAAAGGAGAAAAGAAGCCAAAGAATTGGGCTCAGAAGTGTAAGACGAAAAGCCTTAATAAATATTTCACATCTCAACAGTAGTAACCAAACCAAACCAAAGGGTCAGGAGACAATGCCCAAATAGCCTTAGAAAACACAAGGCCCTAAATCAAACTCCTAAGCTTGGAAACCAAAGTTTCCATATCTACACTAATACTCTAAAGCCTCTCTTATCTAGAGTGAATCACATAAGGCATTCCCACTTATAATACCACCCTTACACATGTAAAAGCTCTTTCGATCTTGAAAGATTATTTATCTTTAATAAAAATTATTTTTGAAGCTAGGGCAAGCATACTTCTAATTTTTCCCCATGGTTCTTGATTTGTACACTCGGGATTAATAAAAGTATTTCTAGCAAAATAAGCCTTTTCATTTATCCTTTTTGTAACCCTAAGACTAAAAGCCTAAATTCATAAGGGTAAACTAAAAAAGACCTAACAGATTGATCAAAGAGTATCACTTACAAAATGGACTACAATTTTTGGAACTGAAGTTGAGAGTGGGATCTAGACCAAGAGCTACTAAGGAAGACCTCTTTGAATAAACTAATTGTAAATTACCTTCTCGTTAAGAAAGGAATGTCTTAAGATCACAAAAGCCCTAAGAGAAGCCGTAGGGTCAAGGGCATTAAGAAATTCCATATGATCACCAAGGATAGGGGTAGTTATAAGATTGTTCCTTAATAAGAATTTATACATGCTGGCAAAACTTAAAGGAAAAAAAAAAGAAAAAAAGAAGAAAAAGGAAAAAAAAAAGAAGAGGGAGAAAGTAAAGGCTTGTTATAAAAAATTTTCCAATCCTTATCGGCTTAAATAGCTAAGCTTTTAATCCATGTCATTTGTTTCCTTTCCAAGGTCATCATTCTTCAATTTAAGTCATTCTTCCCCGATTGTGGTTTTTTGAACATCCTTCAAACTCTTTTTTCAAATCAAGGGGCCTAAACCATAATATTCTTTTTATATAAATGGTTTTTTCAACAATCTTCTTATAAATACTTTTCCAAGTCAAGAAGTCTTTTAAAATTGGTTGCATGCCATACTTTAGTTCTTCGATCCTTCATCATTTTACTCTTAGGGTTCAAGCTAGCTCTTAGAGAACTGTCCCCTTTTCTTTTCTTTATAAAGTTTCAGCCAGCCTTTAGGGTACTGTCCCATCTTTCTCTTAGGGTTTAAGCCAGCTCTTAGAGCGCTGATATCTTTTTTATTCTTTTCAAGGTTCTAACCAGCCTTTAGGGTGCTATCCTATCTTTCTCTTAGGGTTTAAGTCATCTCTAAGAATGTTATCCTCCCTTTCATTTCTTTTTAAGGCTCTAGCTAGCCTTTAGGGCATTGTTTCATCTTCTTGAGGTGTCAGCTAGCTCTTAGAGCATTAACTTCTTTTACTATTCATTTTTTTTTTTTTGGGTTCTAACTAGCCTTTAAGGTGTTGTCCCATCTTTCGAGGGTGTTAGCAAGCTTTTGAAGCACCTCTTAGGGATTCAGCCATCCTTTAGGGCGCTATCTCGTCTTTCATTTTATAGATCTCGTTAGCCTTTAAGGCATCGTCTTATCTTTCTAAGCTGCTAGCCATCTTTCAACCCCTCTATCATCAACTCCATATAGGGTCTTTAGTGGGCTCGTGAGGCACTTTCTTTCACTAATTCTCGAAGCGAGCCTACTGGGCACTTCTCTTTCACCTGTCTCTTAACGAGCCCACAAGGCGCTTCTCTTCATTAAATTCTCTTAGCAGGCCCATAGGGTGCTTCTATTCCTTTGGCAAGCCCATAGGTTTCTTTCTTTCAACAGGTTCTCTTAAGCGAGCCTACGGGGCGTTTCTCTTTCACCAATCTTATAGCGAGCCCATAGGGCACTTCTCTCATCAAATTCACTCAAGGAAGCCCATAAGACACGTCTCCTCATCAACTTTCTCTCAAGTGAGCCCATAAGGTGCTGCTCTTTAGCAAATTCTTTTAGCAAGCCCATAAGCACTTTTATTTTTTTAGTGAGCCCATGGGGTACTTCTCTTCATCAAATTCTCAATAGGGTGCTTCTCTAATCAAATTTACTCAAGCGAGCTTATGGGGCATGTCTCCACATCAATTGTCTCTTAGTGAGCCCATAGGGTACTTCTCTCATAAAATCATCCTAAGAGAGCCTAAGGGGCACTTCTCTTCATCCAATTTCAATTAAAGTTCTTAGTTAGCTCTAAGAGTGCTTTGTCATCCCACCTAGGTTAGTTAGCTCAAAGGAGTACTATTAGGTCTTCCAAATCGATCAAATTCTAAAGTTATTAGTCCCCGAGAGATGCTCCTGCCTAAGTTAGTTAGCTCAAAGGAATATTACCAAGTCTTCCAAATCTATCAAATTCTAAGGTTGCTAATCCCCGAAAGACACCCAGCCTAGGTTAGTAAGCCTAGTGAGGTATGACCAGGTTTTAGATCGATCCTAGTTTAAGGTTGATAGTCCCTAAGTGATACTTCTGCCTAGGTTAGTGAACCGTGTAAGGTACGGCCAAGTTTTAAATCGATCCTAGATTAGGGTTGCTAATCCTCGAGAAATGCTTCCACCTAGGTTAGTGAGCCTTGTAAGGCATAATTAGGTTTTAGATCGATCCTAGTTTAGGGTTAGTAGTCCTCGAGAGATGCTCCCGCCTAGGTTAGTGAGCCTAATGAGGTATTACTAGGTTTTAGATCAATTCTGCTTGTCCCTTATAGACACTCCCACCTAAGTTAGTGAGTCTAGAAAGGCATAACCAGGTTTCTTTTCTTCCTCTAAATCAATCTCATGGTAGCTATTTAGTTGTTCTAGAGTCAACCTTAAGGCAAAAATAATGTCTCTCTGTCTTTATGGTAAAGTTTAGTTCAAACTTCGCCATAAAGAGAGGCCGCTGTAGATACCCAATTTTCACCCCCTTTATTTTTTTTTTATTTTTTTATAAGCCTTAAATTAAGAAAAACACAAAAAATAGGAAATTAAAGAAAACCCAAAAAAATAAGAAATTTAGAAAAAAAGAAGAAGAAGAATTTTTAGGAAAATACAAAAAAATTTTCAAAAAATAAGAAATGGCATAAAAAATAAGAAAATTGGATAAGAAACAATCGAGAAATTTAGAAAATAAGAAAATTGAAAAATTAAAAGATTTTAGAAAGTAACATTTTATTAGGGTAGATTTTTTAATTTTGAAATAAGTTTAGAAGTTAGACCATTAGGCCTAGGTTTAGATTTAAATCTAACTCAAGTTGACCTAATCAATATATGCACCATGAAGTGACGATAAAAATGATAAAAATGAAAAAACCTAATTTCCCTTTTTCTTTAGTTTAAATTATTTTGTTTATCCAATTAGAGTAATTAAATTGAGTCTTGTCTTTCAAAATTAAAAGGTGATTTTTATATTTAATTTCAATTTTGGAAAATTAATGATACTCACAAGGGTTTACAATTTCTAATCCCCAAACCTAAATCTCTAGTTTCAAAAATTGGTTTTAATCATTAGACTAATGGTTAAGTTATAATTAATCTGCCCAATTGATTATAATTTAACCATTTTTCTTGACTTTAGTCAGGTGGCGACTCCAAAGTTGTTTTTGAAATAAAAAGAAACGGTTTTCTTTAAACCTTAGTCAAGGATTTATATTAAATGGGTAAGTTTTAGTACTGCTTGGTTTAGAGAAAACTTAATTTTTAAAAGAACTAAGAGGATGAAAAACTAGGCTTAACACATATAGAGTGTCCAAAAAAAAAAAAAAACCTTTTGAGACTATCTGAACGTGGGACCATAACTGCCCGAACGGTTTAAGGAATCATTTTAAGGTTAGGATATCTAAAGCAACTGTTTGTACGACTGACACTACTAACCGATTGGTTGACTATATTTCTCAATAGTTTATTTGAAAAGAGAATTAGCTCAAGAATTATTGATAATTATTATAGGATCGACATTTAAGTACTTATTAGCTTGTCCAAAAAATCAAGTAAGCTGGGAAAATAACTATTTCAACTAATTCATGGTTGTATATACTCTTAATACAAGCTAAAGGAATGAAAAGAGATATGTCCCTATGAGAAATAGGAAAGATGAGGAAGATTGTACAAAAACATAACAAGTGCTAATAAGCTTACTTAATCAAATTTCTTAGATTGAGAAAGATGGAATAAAGTTACTATATAAGATTATGGGTCTTAGCACTCATCTTATTTAATCATGCTTAGCTCTCTTCTTAAGGTGCAAAAGCGATCTTTACCTAAGGGTTTAGTTAAAATATCAACTATTTAACTACTTGTATCCATAAATTATAAGCACACATCATTATTTTGAACATGATGTCTAATAAAATGATGTCGAATCTCAATGTACTTGGTCCTTGAGTTTGTATCGGATTTTTGGTCAAGTTAATGGCATTTGTGCTATCACATTGAATTGGGATATTGGAGAAATTAAGCACATAATCTTGTAATGTTTGCTTCATTCATAAAATTTGTGCACAACAACTATCGACAACTACATATTTGGCTTTAGCAGTTGAGAGTACTATAGAGTTTTGGTTCTTAGAGTGCTAAGATACTAGAGAGTTTACTAGAAAATGACATGTGCCACTTGTGCTATTTTGATCAACTTTGCATCCAACAAAGTTGGCATCGAAATATCTTGTAAGATCAAAATAAGTATATTTAGGATACCACAAGCCAATTTCAACAGTGCCTGCTAGATACTTAAAGAATTGTTTTACCACATTCAAGTCAGATTCTTTCGGGCCAGATTGAAATCTTACACATAAGCATACAGCAAACAAATATCCGGTCTAGATGCGGTTCAGTATAATAGACTTCCTATCATACCTCTATAAAGCTTTTCACAAATGGATTCTGAATAGCGAGTATGTAGGCACCTACAAGGTGACGCTAAAAATGATAAAATTGAAAATAACTAATTTCTGTTTTCCTTTAGTTTAGAATATTTTGTTTATCCAATTAGAGTAATTAAATTGAGTCTTATCTTTCAAAATGAAAAGGTGATTTTTAAATTTAATTCTAATTTTAGAACGTTAATGGTACTTGTAAAGGTTTAAAATTCCTAACCCTCAAACCTAAATCTCTGGTTTTCAAAATATTGATACAACTACTATTATGTCGACTTCAACAATAGTAAGAGCTTTTGATAGATCTAGGAGAGAAATAATAGGGGAGATGGACTTACTAATTGATATCGGTCTACAGACGTTTAAAATCCCATTCTAAGTTTTGGACATTCTAAGGACCTTCAATTTATTTTTGGGAATGCCGTGGATACATTTAGTAAGGGCCATATGGTCAAGTTTTCACCAAAAAGTTAAGTTTATCTCCAATGGCCATGTCATCATGATTCTAGGTGACTAGCATTACGAAATCTATAAAAAGACGGCTATACCCTATATTAGTACGAAGGAGTAAGAGGACTTTGGACTCCAAATGTTTGAAGAGGTATCCATGATCATTGATCGAGAGAAAGATAAGAGGCCAAGATTCAAAGAAGGCCAATTCGAAACCTATGGGTTAGGTTACATCCCAACCCCAATGGAAGAGTTTCAAAGAATGTAAGCTAAGGGTAGAAAAGGTAATAGGTTGTATTATGCCCTAATGACTTTCCCACCATTGTTAGAAACTTTCATTTAAGCCAAAGTCTAGAACTCAAAGCCTACTAAAGAGGACACTTCCAGCAGAAATGAAGGGGCTGGTCCATCCAACAAGTCCTAACACTTGAATAATTGGTTCTCTATCCCTACGAATAGCAATAAGTCTTCCCTAAGGTAAAGGATGAATCAAGGTTTAGTATTTTATAGAGTTTTGTACTAAATTGCCTTTGTTCTACAAATAATTGTACTCAAAAGAAGATTCCTCTAAATAAGAATCGGTTTCTTTTCTCTTCACTCCCACTTTACTTACTTTCTTTCTTTTACATACTTTTCCTTTTCCGAAATCCAATTATTTGAATAATGGCCATGGATACTTCGCACAGATAGGCGATGAAAATATTGATATCACCTTTAGCCTTACTTGGTTAGTTGTTAGGAGTGATGTCAATGACAATAATGATATGCAAGAAAGCTGGCAAAAACATGAAATAAGTAGAATTTCCATTAATGAATGAATTGAGAGAATTAATGTCGGGACCAATGACAACCCTAAGGTATTGAAGATTAGGGCAAATTTGAAAGAAGACTAAAGGTAGAAATGACCACATTACTATCTGAATACTAAGTTGTATTCGCATAGTCTTATAAAGACATGCTAGAATTAGATCCATCGATCGTGGTCCATTGTTTACCCATACAAGAGGATATTAACCCTAAGAAATAGAAGTTAAGAAAGCTCCGACCAGATATCTTATTGAAGATTAAGGAAGAAGTTAGAAAATTATTGGAGGTCGATTTCATTGAGGTATCTGATTTTCCCGAATGGGTAGCCAACAAAGTATCGGTTATGAAGAAAAATAGAAAGGTCAAAGTGTATGTATACTTTTGAGACCTTAATCAAGCAAGCCCTAAAGATAATTTTCTCTTGCCCAATATTGATGTCTTAGTCGATAACAAGCCAAAAACCATCTTTTCTCTTTGATGGATGGATTCTCTAGGTATAATCAAATTCGAATGTCTAAAGAAGATAAAGCTAAGACAACATTTATCACAACTTGGGGCACATTTTGCTACAAAGTAATGCCTTCTAGACTTAAAAATGCCAGAGCAACTTATCAAAGGGCCATGGTAGTAATCTTTCATAACATGATGCAAAAAGAAGTTGAAGTATATGTTGATGATATGATTATAAAGTCTAATGAAAAAGAAAATCATGTCAATAATCTAAGGAGATTATTTGATAGGTTGAGAAAATTCCAGTTAAAGCTAAACCTAAAGAAGTGTACATTTGAAGTGAATTCAGGGAAATTGTTGGGTTTTATCATCAACTAAAAGGGCATCAAAGTGGACCTTGATAAAGTCAAAGTAATAGTTAACTTATCCTGCCACACATACTTAAAGAAATTAGAGGCTTATTGGGCCACTTAAACTATATAACCTAGTTTATATCTCAACACACAAACAAGTATTGTCCTTTATTTAAGTTGTTGAAAAAAAATGCTAAGATCAACTAGGAAGAAGAGTGTGAGCAAACCTTATAATGATCAAATAATACCTCATAAGCCCTATAATTTTGGTAGCTCCAAAACATGGGAAGCCTTTATTCCTATTCCTGATATTATTACTGGAGTCCATGTGGTACATGCTCGGTTAGAAAGACGAAGAAGGAAAAGAATAGACTATGTACTACTTGAGTAAGAAATTCACTAAAGGAGAATAGAAATATTTAAAAATTGAAAGAACCTGCTATGCTTTACTCTAGGTAATGCATTGCCTCAAACAATATACATTCTACTATCAGGTAGAATTACTGACTCAGCATGATCCCTTAAAGTATTTGGCAAACAAACCGGCCCTAAGTGGCTGAATCTCAAAGTAGCAAATGTCACTATCAAAGTTCGACATTGTGTACATGAACCAAAATTTAGTCAAAGAGTAAGCTCTAGTAGATTAATTAGCAAAAAATCACTCCGATAGCACTCCCCAAGAGGTACAAATCAATTTCCCTTATGAGGATATCTTAGTAGTTAAGGGAAGCTTTGATAAAGGAGAAGATGATGAACCATCGAAATGGAAGATGTTCTTCGATGGGGTAACTAATGTATCTGGGTGTAGAATTGGGGCAATACTAATATCCCCTAAAGACACTCAATACCTTATGGCTATAAGGCTCATTTTCCCATACACTAATAACTTTATTGCATATGAAGCATGCATCATGAGACTTAAAATGGTCTTAGATAAAGATATTCAAGAATTAAAAGTATATGGAGACTCTTCACTCATTATCAACTAAGCTCAGGGAGAATACAAGACAAAGGATCCTAAACTAGTACCTTATCACTAGCACTTAACTGAACTGATGGAGAAATTTAAAGAAATCACCTTCAATCACGTATTGAGGACTTAGAATTAGTTTTCTGATGCTTTAGCCACTCTAGCATATCCAGTAGAGTCAAGATTCAGACTCTTACTATTGAAATTAAAGACAAGCTTGCCTTTTGCACGGCAATTGAAGGTACTGATGACCAAAAGCCATGTACCATGATGTTAAGATGTTCCTACAATAAGGTAAGTACCTTGAAGAGGCTAAGAAAAAGACAAAAAGATGATTAGGAGATTGGTCACTCAATTGTTAATAAGAGAGTCCACTTTGTACCGGTGCTCTTTTGACGGTATACTCTTAAGGTATGTGGACAACAAGGGGGCTGAGAAGTTCATGGAATAAGTACATGAAGGAGTATATGGTCCTCACATAAATGGTTACATGCTGGTTAAGATAATTATGAGGCTAGAGTATTATTGGTTAACAATGGAAAGTGATTGCATTAAACGGGTTAGGTATTGTCACTTTTGCCAAGTTTATACAATAATATAAACGTCCCGCCTCAGGAACTACACACACTCTCAACACCATAGCCTTTCTTACTGTGGGGAATAGATATCATCGACTTGATTACTCCAAAAGTAGGCAATGGGCATTGCTTCATACTAGTTGCTATCGACTACTTCAGTAAATAGGTTGAGGCCTCATCTTAATCAAGCGTTACTTAGGGTTGTGGTTAAGTTCATTAAGAGAGACATCTTAGCTCAATATGAGACTCAGGAAACAATCATCACTGACAATGGCACCAATCTTAATAACAAGCTAATGTTAGAATTGTACCAACAATTTCAGATCATTTACAAGAACTTAACTCCTTATCGACTCTAAATGAATGGAGTCGTTGAAGTAGCCAACAAAACCCTCAAAAGAATCATTGAAAAAATGGTTGTTACGTATAAGCACTGCCATGAGATAATGCCATTCGCACTCATGGCCTATCAACCTTCCATTAGAATATCGATTGAGGTAATACCTTACTCTGTAGTATACAGCACTGAAGTAGTTTTACCTGTAGAGGTTGAAATATCGTTGCTTAGGGTACTATCAAAAACTCAATTAGATGAAGTCAATTAGGTAAAAAAACGTATCAAACAACTGAATCTGATTGACAAGAGGAGATTGAAAGCCTTATGTCATAATCAGTGTTATCAACATAGAATGGCTCAAGCCTTCAACAAAAGTATTGAACCTTAGAACTTTAAAGAGGGAGATATGGTGTTGAGAAAGGCTCTCCCTAATGGATAAGACTCTAGAGGGAAATTTGCTCCCAATTACGGAGGCCCTTATGTCGTGAAGTAAGTATTACTAGGAAAGGCTTTAATTTTGTCTCAAATGGATGGTCTAGAATTAAGAGACCCTATAAATGCCGACATTGTAAAGTTGTACATACCATGAGAAGTCAATGGAAATTTTTACTTTGAATACAAAAATGTCAGTTATTTTGAATGTCATTGTAGTCTAATTTTCATTATTTGCAAGCAAAGTTGGAATCCTTAGTCGTTGTCAACGCTGGGATAATTACCTTCTCTATTAAAAGGTCCAACTCCCATTATCCCATTTAATCAAACCCATACACTGAAAAAACAAGAGAAGTTATGCAGTAAGATCTAAGACATTGGTAATTAACAAAACTCTTTAAAATACTTTATTACAAATTGACCCCCCTCAATGGGGAGTTTTATTGTCTGTTTTTTAGGGAAATACGAAATCTAAGTAAAAAATCACCTCACAGTGGATGTTTATTAGTTGAGAATAAGGCTCCTTGGTTCATAAAAGTTCCAAGAAGACAAAAACAATGGGTAACATTTTGTATCGGGTTAATTTCCATGATTTTTCTAAGAGCTGGCGAAGTCTTAAATGTTTTGCATCAAGATCATTTGAGTTGACAACAAAGGATCAAAGTGTAAGCCAGTTAATTCTGATGGGGCTTTTAAAAAAGGTTTGATAGTTTGGGCGCTATCAACAAGACAAGGTAAGTACTTCCATACAATGCTAGCACACCAATTTTTTGAACATTACACTTACATTTAGACTATGGCCAGTTTTTACTACCAACAGTCTTTTTAAGCTAGCCCATAAAGCACTCACCTTCTACATTTAAGTGTTTAACTAGCCTTTAAAGATGCTATCTTAACTCAATATCTAAGGCATTCACCAGTTTCTCTTAAGCGAGCCCATAGGGCCTTCCCTTCACCAAGGTTCTCTTAGCAAGCTTGTAGGGCACTTCTCTTCATCATTTCCTTTTGGAAGGCCTATAACGTACAACACTAAGACTAAATTTAGAGTTGTTAGTCCCCAAAAGGCGCTCCCGCCTATGTTAGTAAGCCTAGTGAAGCATAATTAAGTCCTTTAGATTAATCCCAATTTAGGGTTGCTAGTCCTTGAGAGATGCACCCACCTAGGTTAGTGAGCCTAGTGAGACACAACCATGTTTTAAATTGATCCCAATTTAGGGTTGCTAATCTCAGAGAGATACTCCTACCTAAGTTAGTAAGCTTAGTAAGGCGTGACAAGGTACTTTAGATCGATCCCAATTTAGGATTGCTAGGCCTATAGAGATGCTCCCACTTAAGTTAGTAAGCCTAGTGAGGTACTAACAAGTTTTAGATCGATCATAGTTTAATGTTACTAGTTTCCAAGAGGTACTCTCACTTAGGTTAGTGAGCCTAGTAAGGTATGACCAGGTTTTATATCGATCCCAGTTTAAGGTTACTAGTCCCTAAGAGACGCTCCCACCTAAGTTAGTGAGCCTAGTGAGGTACGTCCAGGTCAATTAGATCGATTTCAATTTAAGGTTGTTAGTCCCCGAGAGAAGCTCCTACCTAGGTTAATAAGCGTAGTGAAGCATGATGAGGTTTTAGATCGATCCTAGTTTTAGGTTGCTTATCCCCAAGAGACACTCCTGTCTAGATTAGTGAGCTTAGTAAGGCATGACCAGGTTTTAGATCAATCTTAGTTTAAGGTTGCTAGTTCTTTAAAGATGCTTTTGCCTAGGTTAATGAGCTTAATAAGGTACGACTAGGTCCTTTAGATCAATCCTAATTTAGGGTTACTAGTGTAAACCCCTAAAATTTTTTATCTAGCTTTTAAAATAGACTCGAGTATGTTAGATCATCTAGGAGTTGACAAGGCTAATGAAAGTGAAAACCCTAAAAGAACTAATTAATTGAGTATGAAACTTTTCTACCCTAAATTTATGTAGATACTAAAGATTTCATTCAAAAGTGATAAAAACCCTAAAATGATAACCTTAAAGACATACGAGCACTAATTCATCATAATATACCCTAAAACCCTAATTGATAATATAACCTTCATATTTTGCCAAATCATTAGTGAAAGATTAGAGATGACTTTCAATCACGCATATATATTTAGAATCCTTAAGTAATCCCTTAGAAACTAAGATAACATATCATAAATCACATTTATCTTCTAAGTATATGACTAAGATAGTATTAGATAAAGTTAAGGGTATAGTTGAAGCTTAGGTTAAATGTAGTGAACCTTAACACCCTAATTGATACTTTTCATACTAGTTATACTAAGTAGCTTACCAAATTATGTATATAGGATATAAATACCTAAAATGAGATCTTATCATCTATTTTTACTAATCAATTCATCAAATGCCTCATTTCCTTTCATTTCCTTAATTACTATATTATGTGTGCAAAATGGCATTTGCATATAGAAAGTTGACCAAGACAACACATGTTGACCAAGGTCAAAATGTTGACTAAGTCAACACATGTTGACTAACGTCAATATTTAGAAAAGTCAACAAAAGACACTAATGCATTAGAAAATATCAAATCCATTTCATGATTTCTTTTCTTTTAGCTTTTCTTTTATCTTTTCCTCCTTAATTTCCATCCACTTCTTTTCCTTCTAGACCCCACCATCTCTTCATTTCAAAAGAAACACAGGACAAAAAGAAACAAAGCAAAACCTTACCTCCATTGCCGTGACACCCCCTTTCCCTTTCACTTTCAAAATTTTCCAACTTCGTCTCCATAATTCAAACACAAATTCAGGTATGTGATTATGTTATTATGTATTGCTTTATATTAATTATTAGTTAGGTGATGAGGTAGATTAGATAAATAGATATGTGTTATGTGTGATCATATTGATGAAGGCATAAAGTTTCCACCTTTAAGTATAAAAGGATAGAAATCTTGATGAAGAGGAAAGAGAAACATGAGTATATGCCCTTAAGTATATGTACATAAGGATATACTAGAAGAATACAAGTATGAAGATCTTTATACATAAGTATTTACTATGTGCATAACCTAAACTAAGACAAATCCTAATTATACATACCTATACCATACTAAATACACAATTAAAAACACAAAAGAATGAAATTAGGGAAGTTTTCTTAAGAGGATAATTTGTCATACGAAATTTGCACAAAAATACGTATATGACCGTATAGGTATATGAGTATATGTATAAGTATAAATACGGTATAAGTTTAAGTATATGTATAAGTATACTAGTATACATATAAGTATAGTAAGGGTATAAGTATATAGTGGTTTATGTAAAGTGTATATAAGACACTTAGGTATGACAAAAGCATATGGTAAGGCATATGTAATTAAATGATGAGATAAACAATGATATAATTAAAAGATGACATAAGCCATGACATAAGCAAATAATGATATAAGCGATTGATGATGTAAGTGATGATATAAGCATAGGCTTATAAAATAAGAAATAAGAAGACTACAAAATAATTAGGTACATAAATTAGTAAATGCTAATACACTTCCTAAATTAGATTACACTTAATTAAGAACATGAATTAGTATTAGTAACGTAAAATTCTCTAATTATAAGAATTTAAAGGTTAACTAAATCATTAAGTATAAACAAAGGATATAAACATAAGCAATAAGAATAATTAAGTTTCCATAATTAAAACTTCTATAAATTTAGTCCATATCGTAAAACACGGGTCTTAACATCGAAAACGAACATTACCATGTGAACATACGTTCGAAAAAGATGAAAAATGACTATAAATTCATAAATATCAAGAATAGAATGAAAAAGTTACGTACAATTAATAATAAAGTTTAGTAGAATAAAAATTGATAGTAATTTAAGTAGAATTAGGTAAATAGATATTTAGAATTACTAGTTAATTTAATTACTTACTAGCGTTATTATATCGTAATGATCAAGTGATCCTGAGGTGGGTAAGGAGCTCCTGATTAATTACTACGATTAGAGCAAGTCATCATGGCCGAGTAAGTATTTACCCTATGATTCCATGCTTGTATGTGATTGTAGATAGTAGACTTAAACATTATTTTTAATTGACTATTGTGTGGAGTTCGGGAAACGCTTGTGTATGTTATTGTGTGTTAAGTTGTGAACTTACCTTAAGTACAGATAATAATTTGTTTGTTGCTTGATAGTATAGAAAATGATTGTGTGTACTATTGTATGGTTACAGCATAATTTGAACTTAATTATACTCGGCTTATAAAAAGAAACTGGAGCATGCATTAACATGCATTGCATAGATACAATTCCGACATTTACATCACATGGAGGTAAAGAGAGGCCATTCGGGGGTTGTTATGATTAATTTATTGGTTCTGTACAGTACACTCATACAAAATGACCTTACTTTGGCCTATAGGAACACTAGGCATTGGAGGTGCTAATCGCCTGGCTGAGGGTTGAGTCTAGAAGCCTCTGTTTAGGGGTGAATGTAGACTATGAGGGCCCACTCACGTTTATACTAGAACTTGGTTTTTATGAAAATAAAATAATTATTTGATTTAAGTACAGAACATAGAGTTTCGTAGTAAAGTAAGTTCTAATATAATACCCGGATCTAATTGATGCCATATATACTCTAACCCTGACTTTAGAGGGTGTTAAATCTGAGTTATATATATGAATTAGTTAACTATACATAATGTTTAGCATTCTATTTGATCATTCATTCATATGCATGAATATAATATATTTATAACTTGTCTGTGGTGTAGTTGAAGGTTTTGCTCACTAAACTTAAACTTACATCCCCATAAACTTTTACTACAGGATAACTTGTTCATAGAGGCTGGCCGGGGGATGCCATAGGTTAGCTTGGGGACTTGGGCAAAAGCGAGTTGTTCTGTATATTAAGAGAGAACATTTTATGTAGACTCTTACTTATATACTTGTGTTTTACTAGTATTATAAACTTAGATTACTCAATTACTGTATCTTGTAAGCTTTGTAGTTCAAATTTTATATAACTATGTTGGTGTGATGATATCATGTAAGTCTTTATGTTCTTTAGAAACTAATGGTTGTATAGCCTTGTATATTGTGTGAAGAGTTCATGATTAGAAGGGTAACTAATCAAGGGTTCTTCATATAGTATACGACGTCTGCCACGACTAGGTCGTCTCAGTTCATGAGAACTAGTCCTCGAGAGACACTCCTGCCTAGGTTAGTGAGCCTAATAAGGTAGATTAGGTCCTTTAAATCAATCCC
The DNA here is from genome assembly GCA_024138005.1 of Lumnitzera racemosa. Classification (NCBI taxonomy): domain Eukaryota; kingdom Viridiplantae; phylum Streptophyta; class Magnoliopsida; order Myrtales; family Combretaceae; genus Lumnitzera; species Lumnitzera racemosa. Next base: position 58,786,923 of record JAMXBC010000012.1, read on the forward strand.
AATTTAAGGTTACTAGTCCCCGAGAGACGCTCCTACCTCAATTAGTGATCCTAGAGAGGTATGACTAGGTTTTAGATCTATCTTAGTTTAGGGTTACTAGTCCTTAAGAGACACTCCCGCCTAGGTTAGTAAGCCTAATGAAGCATAACCAAGTCCTTTAGATCAATCCCAGTTTAGGGTTACTAATCCCCAATAGATATTCTCACCTAGGTTAGTGAGCTTAATGAGGCACAACCAGGTTCCCCAATTCAATTCCAAAGTAGGATTGCTTATCCCTTAGAGATACTCCCACCTAGGTTAGTGAGCCTAGAGAGGCATGACCAGGTTTCATTTCTTCACAAAATCCCCAATAGATCGAGTCAAGAATAGCTAACTAGTTGCTTTAAAGTCATACCAAGGGAAAAGATAGTATCTCTTTGTCTTTGTAGCAAAGTTTTATTCAAACTTCACCACAAAAAAGGGTAGCCGTGGAGACCTAATTTTTCCCCCCTTTATATATTTTATTTTTATTTCCTCAATAGATCCTATATTAAGAAAAATAAAAAAAAATAAGAAATTGAAGAGAAAAAAGAAATTAAAAAAAATAAAAATATAAGGAAAAGCACAAAAAGATAAGAAATTTGAAAAAAAATATCAAAAATAGGAAGTTTAGAAGGAAACCTAAAATATAAGAAATTTAGAAAATAAAATTTGAAAAAGTTAGAAAATTGAAAAAAAAATTACAAGAAAAAGAAAAATTGAAAAAAATAAAAAATTTTAGGGAATTTAGGAAATAACATTTTATTAGGGAAGATTTATTATTTTTTTAAAAAAAATAATAAGTTTGGATGTCAGGACTGTAGGGCCTCGGCTTAGATTTAAATTCAGCGGCCTAAGGGATAAACACTTGAACTTGGTATTGGGTATGAGCATAAGGTCTTAGGTTCAAATATTAGTGAAGGCATATACAAGATTTTTTGTTTTTATCACATTAGGGATTGTAACGTGTTAAGATATGATTATGCTATGTGTCCTAACACATGACATCTTTAGATTGGGCAACATAATGACGTAGCACCACAAATCAAGCCATGTAGCATACTATGTCAGCTGCCACATGTCATGTGGTGATACGTGGCAAGTTTTGATTGGTCGGGTTGGCTAATGTAGTACTACGTCAGCACTTTCCTGCTCTTTCCCTCAGGTTTCCCTAATTTTCCCTTGATTTCCTCCACTTTCCCAGTCAAGAACAGGCCTAACCTCCTCACTTTAGCCCTTGGTTTTGTGCATTTTCCTTTTTAAAGCATACCAATTAATAGTGCTAATTCATCCTTCACATAGTCTATTATGAATTAAACCCAATAATGTATCTAAATTCAATTAACGGAGCATTAAACTCGAGCACCAAAATTAAGAAAAAACTGGATTTTCAAGCATTTGCATTCAAATTCAATTTCGAGTTTCCTTAGTTTCTAGATTAAATTTGTGTATAAATAAGGGCTTAGAGACATCAACAATGGACACACAACAATTCATGAGCCTTATAAATCACTTATGAGCTTTCTCTCTCTCTTTTTGATCACTTTCTCTTTGCACCCACTGAACTCTCTCTCTTTCTCTCTCTCTCTCTCTCTTTAACTTTCTCTCTTCAACCATCCTCGAAGGTTGCCACCACCCTAATTGCAATGGCCACACTCTCAGCTTTCACTCACTACCTATTTTGACCACCGCTATAGCCGTTAGCACCCTCCATTGTAAAGCCCTCACCACCATACCCCCCAATCACGGCTGTAAGCAGTTGAAGCAGTCGTCTACCCCCTTATCATGCTCGTGATCAATTGAAGACAACAACTGTCTATCCTTTGATCATGCCCGTAACCCCCTCCAAGTGATTACCTTCTTTTTCTCCAATTGGGAACCGACTTTAATTTGAATCCAACTTGAAATCTGCTCCAAGTCCAACCCGTCCATCTATTACGCTTGAAGTTTAGCTTTTTTTGTTTTTATTTCTTTTTATTTGATTATTTAGTTGTTTTTTTTATTTACTTATTTAGTTATTGTGAATATAAATGCAATAATAAAAAAAGAAATAAAAAGAAAAAGAAAGAAAGAAAAAAAAAAGGAAAAGAGAAAGTAGTTTATTTATTTATTTTATAATAAATAAGATAATAAAAATAAAAAAATAAGTAAATTAGTTAAAGAATAAAAATTATGTTTTATAACTTAGAAAAATCAAGTTTTTAAAAATAAAAAAAATAATAATAAATGGACCCTTTACAATATAGGACTATTTTTAGATTTTTCATAAAAACGAAGTTTTCGACTTAAGACCATTTTTAGGAATTTTCTTAAATAAACCAAATAGAACTAAAAACGTAAATCCAATATGTTTTTGAAATTAAAATCAACTAACCCGCTAAAGTTTTACAAAAAAAAATACGTATGTCTAATCCCGAATAGCAGGTATGCAGGCACCTATGGGGCGACAATAAAAAAAATAATAATAATAATAATTTTCCTTTTTCTAGATTACTTAAGTTATCCAATTAAAGTTATTAACATTTGAGTTTTGTCTTATGAAATTAAAAAGGTGATTTTTAAGTTTAATTTTATATTTAGAATGATAATGATACCCATAAGGGTTTAAAATTCCTAACCCCTAGATCTAGGTTCTTTGGTTTTAAATGCCGTTTCATAAATTGGTTTTCCTGATAGATCGGTAGTTACATTATAACTAATCTATCCAATTAGTTATAACTTAACTCTTTTTTTCGACTCTAGTCGGGTAGCGACTCTAAATGATTTTCAAAAATACAAAAAGAATTAGTTTTCTTTAAACCTCAGTTAAGAATCAATATTAAATGGGTAAGGTTTAGTACTGATCGGTTTAAGGAAGACTTAATTTTATAAAAGAACCAACAGGTGAAAAACCAGGCTCGACAGTTATAGCCAATTCTAGTTCTCTCAAGGCTATGTCTTTGTTGTCCTAAGAGTTTTTCCAAATTCTTTTCACCTTCAACAAAATTGGCTATAGTTTGTCTTTAATCATTTAGGCTAGATTTTAACACATCCTTTTTATTTCTAACTTATCTATACTCACATTCTCATTTTCAATTACTTTAATCTTTGATTTTATTCTTTCATTTTCCTTAGATAGCTCCTTATTTTTATTCATGATTTCCTCATTCCTTTTGCTCAACTCATCATTTTCTTTCTCCAAACCATCATGCTTAATATTTAATTTTTCATTTTCAATTCTCAAATATTCATTATCCTCTTCTAAGTTCTCTTTTTCCTTAACTAACTTATTATAATCGTATTTGAACACATCAAATTCATTCCCTAAATCATTCATCAATTGTTTGAGAATTTTATTTGTCTTTTGCATTTTAACAAAATTGTTTAAAAGATCATCATACGTTTGCTTCAACTCATCATAAGAGGATTAGGATGTAATACATACCTCATTATTTAATGCCATAAGGCAAAGGTCGTTATCCAAATCACTCGAATCACTATTGGTCCAAGTGGCCACCATGGCTTTCTTTCTTGATGCTTTATCTCCTTTCTTAAGAAGTGGACAATAATTTTTAAAGTGCCCCAATTGATGGCAATTAGAGCACTTTATGACATCTTTCTTCTCCTTTGTAGGTTTTGAGGTATTGCCACACCAACTTTGTCTTTCCTTAGCTTCTTGTTGAATTTCATAAACTTCTTAAATTTTCTTGCCATCATTACCATTTTGTCATCATCATCATCACTTTCATTCCCTTCATCAGTAGTATTGCAATTGGTGGCTTTGAGAGCTATAGCTTTCTTCTTAGATTCTTCTTCATATCTTTTGATCATCTCATGGTTCTTGAGTGTACCAAGATGTTGTTCATTTGATAGTTGTAAACCCCTAAAAGTTTCGATTTAGTTTTTGAAATAGACTCAACTATATTAGATAATTTAGGAGTCGACAAGGCTAATTAAAGTGAAAACCCTAAAAGAATTAATCAATCGCGTAAAGAACTTTTCTACCCTAAATGTTTCTAAATGCTAAAGATTTCATTCAAAAGTGATAAAAACCTTAAAAATGATTACATTAAGGACATATGTGTACTAATCCAACATAATATACCCTAAAACCCTAATTGATAATATAATGTTTATATTTTGCTAAATCATTAGTAAAAGGTTAGAAATAACCCTCATTCATGCTTATATGATTCGAATTCTCAAATAATCCATTAGGATCTAAGATAATGAGTCATAGATTATATTTATCCCTTAAGTATATGATTAAGATAGCCATACTTCGGGTTAGGGTTATAGTTGAATATTAGGTTACATATAGTGAACTTTAATATTCAAATTAGTACTTTTTGCACTTGTTATCCAAAGTAGTTTATCAAATGAGATATATGGACTATAAAGACCTAAAGTAAGATCTCATCAACCATATTTACACATCAATTCAAGATATACCTCATTTCTTCCCATTTCCTCCATTTTTCTCCTAATTTCCCTTAATTACTACATTATGTGCATAAAATTGCATATACTTAAGGAATGTTAACTGAGATAATACATGTTGACCAAAGTCCAAAAGTTGACCAAGTCAATACATGTTGACTAAAGTCAACATTTTGAAAAGTCAACAAAAGATTAAGAGATAAGGAAAATATCTCTTCTTTAATGATGACTTTCTTTTCTTTTCCTTTTGATTTTTCTTTCTCTATTTTTCATAATTGTTGCCATCCACATCCTCCCTTCTAAACCCCACCACATGTTGTCTTCCATTAAGAGAAACAAACAAAAGAAGCAAACCAAAATCCCCATTTTCATGTCGTGAACTCCCCCTTCTTCTTTCACTTTCATTACTTTTCTTTTGTCTCCATAACTTCAACACAATTAAAGGTATGTCTTTAAGTTGTTTTATGTTACTTTATATTATTCATTAGTTAGTTAATTAGGTAGATTAGATAAGTAGTTATGTGGTTGGTATTGTCTTGAAGAAGAGGAAACCAAGTTTCCATCTTTAAGTATAGAAATTAGAACTTTTGAAGAAGAAGAAAGGAAGAAATGAGTATATGCTTATAAGTATGTACACATAAGGAAATACCAAAAGAGTACAAGTATGTGAACCTTTGTACATGAGTATTTATCATGTACATAACCTAACTTAAGATCATATCTAACTATACATACCTATACTACACTAAATATATACATAAAAACACAAAAACATAGAATTAGGAAGCTTTTCTTAAGGAAAAGCTTAGGCATACGAATTTTAATATAAAAATACGTATCCAACCGTATAGGTATACAAGTATGTATACTCTTATAAATACGGTATAAGTCTAAGTATAGGTATGAGTATAAGTATGTATAAGGTATATGTACATAAGTATAAGAGAAAGGGGTAACATGTACATAATACATGTACATATGATATAAGCATGAGGAAAGGCTTATGTAATCATATGATGAGGTAAGCGATGACATAAGCACATGAGGACATAAGTCATGACATAAGCAAGCGATGACATAAGCAAAAGATGATGTAAGCAATGACATAAGCATAGGTTTAGAAAATAAGAAAAGTAAGAAAAGTGTAGGTAATTAGGTACTTAAATTAGTAAATCCTAATATACCTTCTAAATTAGATTATACCTAATTCAATACATGAATTAGTAATAGCAAAGTAAAATCCTTTAATTATAAGAATTTAAGGAATAAAAGATATAAACATAAGTAACAAGAGTACTTAAGTGTTCATAACTAAAAATTTCTATAAATTTAGTACATAACGTAAAATAGACGTCTTAACACCCAAAACAGATATTACCATGTGAATATATGTTCGGAAATGATGAAAAACGACTATAAATTCATAAATATAAAAAATAAAACGAAAAAGTTACATACGATTGAAATTAAAGTCTTACCGGCTAAAAGTTAATAGTAATTCAAGTAAAACTAGGTAATTAGATGTTTAGAATTAGTAGTTAATTCAAGTACTTACTAGTGTTATTATCGCATAATGATCAGGTGACCCTGAGGTGAGCGAAGACCTCTCGATCGATTACTACGATTAGGGTGAACCGCTATGGCCGAGTAAGTATTTACCCTATGATTCCATACTTGATTGTGATTGTAGATAGTGGACTTAAATATTATTGTTAATTAACTACTGTGTAGGGTTCGGGAAATGCTTGTGTATGTAATTGTATGTTGAGTTGTGAATTTACCTTAAATGCAGAGAATGCCGTGTTTGTTGCATGGTAGTATAGAAAATGATTGTGTGTATTAGTGGATGGTCACAGCATAAATTGAACTAAATTATACTCGGCCTATAAAAAGAAACTGGAACATGCATTAACATGGATACTATTCCGGCCATCACATCACACGAAGGTAAAGAGAGGCCATTCGGGTGTTGATATTATTGATTTATTTGGTTATGTACGGTACACCCGTACAAAATGACCTTATCCTGACCCGTGGGAACACTAGGCGTTGGAGGCGCCAACTGCTTGGCTAAGGGTTGAGTCTAGAGGCCTCCGTTTAAGGGTGAGTGTGGACTGTGGAGGCCCACTCACAGTTATACTAGAACTTGGGTTTTTCTGAAAATAAAAGAATTATTTGATATAAGTACGGAACATGGAGTTCCGTAGTAAAGTATGATCTAGTATAATACCCGAATCTAATTGGTGCAGTGTAAACTCCAACCCTGACTTTGGAGCGCGTTAAATCCGAGTTACGTATATGAACTAGTTAAGTATGTGTATTGTTTGGCATTCTGTTTGATCATTCATTCATATGCGTGACTATAATGTACTTATAACTTGCTTGTGGTGTGGCGGAGGGTTTTGCTCACTAAGCTTAGGCTTATACCCCATTAGACTTTTGTTGCAGGATAGCCTATTCGTAGAGACAGGACGAGGGATGCCACAGATTAGCCTAGGGATTTGGGCAAAAGCTAGGTGTCCTGTGTAATAAGAGGGAATAGTTTATGTAGACTCTTACTCATGTACTTATGTTTATCTTATTATTATAAACTTAGACATACTTAAACACTGTGTATTGTAAGCTTTATAACTCAACTTTTATATAAATATGTTGTGTGATAATATCATGTGAATCTGGATGTACTTTGGAAAACTAGTAGTTGTAGATCCTTGTATATTATATGAAGAGTTTTTTATTGGAAGAGTAACCAATCAGGGGTTCTTCATACAGTATACGGCGTCTGCCATGACTAGGCCGTCCTCAGTTCGTGATAATAATATTTCTAGATCGTGTACTTCTTCAATGGTAATCCTCTTGGCTTCCCATTCTTTTGAAAGAGACTAAAGAATTTTTAAATTAATTTCTAAATTAAAAAATCTCTTAGTAAGTACCCTTAATGGATTAATGATATCAATAAATCTTTTATGCATTTCATCTATGGTCTCACTAGGAAGCATTTTGAAATTCTCAAATTTACCACATAATAAACTTATTTTAGTATCTCTAACTCTAAATATGCCCTCATACGTGCTTTGTAGTTCATCCTAAATTTCCTTAGCATTTGTACATGTTCAAGTTCTATTGAAGTCATTTTCGCTCATAGCACAATACAATATGTTTATTGCTATTTCATTTAGGTCTACTTTCTTCTAATCATCCTTGGATATTCATTCTCTTCCTAACCTTCAATTTTAATCGGTCCTTTTTCAATTACATCCCAAATTTTTTTATTTTGCACCTTAATAAAGATTCTCATCCAACGATTCTAATAAGGATAATTTCCACTAGTGAGAAGTGGTGGCTTATTTATAGCTTGACCCTCTATGAATCCTATTGCATTTAGTACCGTAATCTTTACTCTATAATGCGATTAAGCAATGAAAATTATAGAGACTAACTCAAATACCAAATGAAATACAACACTAGAAACTCAAGAGGGAGGGTAAATTGGGTTCAATGCCTAAATTTCACTTTAATACCAATTTCTTGATTTAAGGAACTAAAGGAATGTAATATTTAAATAAACCAACAATGAGTCTAATCAAGATAATAGTAAAACAATAGTAAGTGTTGAAAATAAAAGAACTAGGGATAGAGAAATCAAGCTTGAAATTTTAATGTGGAGTTCAAACCGCCTCTTACTTTTTATGATCACCCAATGCCTTAACTAAGGTCTTCACACAAAATTTATTAATGTTAATCTCAAAGGCACAAGTGCCTACACCCAATCTCTAAAGCTAATGATCTCTCAATCACAACAACTCACAATCACTTAGTATAGTGTTTCCTTGAATAAAATTTGTAAGTGTAAAGCTTGACACTATACTAAGGTTTACAAAGGATTACGAATGATGAGCATAAGACAATTTGAATAAAGTATAAGTAAACAAGAGGAATAATTGCAAGGATATATCTTTATTGATTGTCCTTTAACTACACACAAACTCGCATTTATATCCTTTTGCAAAAATCTAACCGTTCGTCCTGTTCATCTTGTAATAAATGCTCTATAATGGCTAATTTTTGTATAGACTAGCCAGACAGTTTAAATGGGACTAGTTAGACGGTCCATTAAAATGATGTAACCATTTGGACAATCTTCAAGTCACTACTTACATGGTTTAATAAGGCTTACTAATCTTTATCAACTAATCGGACAGTCTATGCCCAACCAACCGCACGGTCCAACATGCTACAATGATCTTCATTAGCTAGCCATACGGTCCTAAGACAACCAGTCATACAGTCTACATCTTACCATTGGTCATAGAATACCTAAAGCAACCAACCAGACGGTTGATACCGAAATAGCTAAAATGTACACTCGGACGATACTTGATTACTTTTTCTTCTTTCAATAACATTAGAATCAATTTTAATGAGTTGCAAAGATATTTCCAAGTTTAATTGTATTTTCTTAAAAGATATAGTTGATGGAGTTCTTGGGAGAATTTGAAAATTGGTTTATAACAATATTTAATTAGTTATAACTTATATGGATTTGTTTTCATCAAAATCACAAATAGGAACTTTTAGGTTCAACAAGGTAGCTTCATTATTGATGCAAATCATAGGCCTGCATAAAGTAACCTTATCTTTGGGTTGTTTAGGATCCTCTACAGTAAGTTTTGAAATCTGATTAGCCTAGCTCTTGTGATAGAAACTGAGTCAGACTCTTATCACATCCTATATACTTTTTTGTTTGCTTTGGCAGTTTGACGAGAGGACTCTCTATGATGGCTTTAGCAACTCTAGTAGTTTTTGCAAAGAAGGTTAGAGATTTTCATGTCCTTAGAAGAAGTTAAGTGCGATTAGAAGGCACTTGGGAAACACAAGAAGAGGTAAAGTTTGTTTATATGCTACTATATCCTAATTGTCAAAAGAGTTCACTTGCAAGACCGAGGAAAAGATAGATGCAAGAGTGAATCTTTACCCACCAATGTAAAATGATGGGAATCTAGGTTTTAAGCAACAAATTCATGTCTTAAGGTAAATAAAAGTGAAGCTAAAAAAAACATGGTCAAAAGATTAAGGACAATGCAATTGAAAATTATACTAAGTGTAATATGTAAACTACTATCTAGATAAGATGAGGACAATAATCAAAATGACACATGGGAAAGAAGCACTCACCTAGAACTAGCATCTAGTTAGTAGAGCACACAACATCTAGAAACAAGTCTCTCTGTCTCTCTCTCTCTCTCTCACCATTCCATTGGGAGCTATATTACCACTCAATTGGTAGTCTTTAATGCATTGCCATACGAATGGTAGATACGTTATTATCTAACCTCTAGTTTCATAAGAAATTTTTCTTAATTTCATGTTAATCCTTTATAATTATGTATTAGCCTTATGTTTAGGAAATTTTTGCAATTGATTATGTATTATTACGTCCTTTATTCAAGTGTAAACCCTAGATAATAAAAAGACTCTTTTAGTATTTGACTTCTATCTCTTTAATTGAACAAGTTTTACCTCTTTGAAAAAAATAGTTCTCATTAATTTAAACTATAGGTTATGGCAAACTTATTTCTTGATATTGATATGGTAATCATCAACCATTCGTATTAATGAGTCATGTGTAAGATTGTTAAACTTGCAATTCTACTTGGAATTGTTAGAGCATTTATAGAATTGGAATATAAAATCGAAACATAAAAACGTAAGTTCATACTATCTATGCAAAATAGCTTTAAAAATTATGAATATATTTATAATAATTATAGGACGCTTGAAATGTGTGATAGAAATAAAAAAAAATAAAAAATTTAAGTTCCTTTTCGATATAAAAATTGTTAATTTATAATTTAACATTCTTGGAAGAACAATAAGTAAAGTTGCTGAAGCTATTCTTTTTTTTTCATTATTTTATTTGAAGAAAACAATGAACTAAAGATAACCAAATGTTTCAATATTTTTTGAGTTATTAATGGTATAAACTTAAACATGTGATTTTCATTATGAACTTTTATATGGGAACTAGTACCTAAATGAAGGTTATGAATATTGAACAAGAGACTAAGGGAGAAAGAAAAAGGAAAAAAATTGGAATATAATGGGGAAGATAATTTAATACCTTAATTGTCCATAGACAATAAAAGTCTAGTTAATACATACATATATATATATATATATATATGGTCCATTCAATTTATATATGTAAAATCGATAAACTAGGGTAAAAATGGAAGTTTCTATCAAGTTTTTTATATATAAAATCAATATAAAACATGAGTTTTTACAAGAAAATGATTTTATAAATGAATTAACTTGGAAGAGCCTCATAAAATTGTTAACTCATAAAAACATATAGATAGAGTTATGATTTTAATAACTATGGCTATATATTGTGTTCTTATCTAACTAGGTCTAAGTCTAAAAAACCTCAACCTCTTATGTGACCTATCTACTAATTGTGTGTGAAATCCTAAAGTTATAGCCCTATCTATTTAATAAGCATGCTCTATATTTGAGCTTGACTCGTTTATCAATTAAAAGGTTGTGAATAAATCTACAAAATGGTTATAAATAGAATAATAAAAGGGTGATCATAAAATTGATGTTTACAAATACAAATGACATAGTTTTAATGCTTAAACATAAAATTACAACCCAACAAATATTTTAATAAAGTATCCATAAATATAACAAATTTAGGCATTCATTGACTATTGAACTGTGGCATAATCGAATAGCACTTAAAATTGTCTTGACAAATACCACTTGAAAAGTAGTACAAACGGTTGAGCGAAAATGGGATTTTCTATTTGGAAAATGCAATTGCATTTCTTTTTTGGACTAATACACTCGAAACTCAATTAAAGGCTCTTCCTCTCTTTTGCAACAATTGCGTAAATTTTTTTATTCGTTGTCCAAGGAATCTTTTTCAATAAAGAAATTTTCTAAATGTTTCTTTTTTTTCTTCTTTGAATCATGCTATTGATAATAGCATTTGTCACATAGTAGAATGATTTATTCTAATATGAGAAGAATTCAATGAAACTTTGTATTCCTACAAATATTGTAATTCCGAAGTAAATATTGAGACGACAACGACCAAAATTATTAAATTAAAGCCAGAATAAACAAATAAAAACTGTCTTAAACTTAAAATATTGATTATAATAATAATAATCACATCAAAAGCTTATAAGTTTACATTATTAACTAATCATGCTTAATGTGAATTTGTAATAACCTAATTGAAAGAGAGTAAGCAGTAATAAATCACAAATCTAACCCTTGGTTAATTGGTGTAGGTAGGTGACAGGTGAGAAAAAAAGAACACAAAATATTAACAATATTATTCTTAAGAGGACCATAAGTTAAATTCAATCTATTTATGAGATTTGTTTAATAAAAGGGATTCTTAAATAAGTTCATGAGTTAGAACCAAATCTAAACATTAATAGAAATGTGTTTAAGTATGTCTAACTCCTTTATTATTTATATAAAATTTCACCAACACAAATTTATTCATAATCGTGTCCTCTCATATTGTGTCAGAGTTCATTAAAAGGATGCGGAATTACCAGTCATATATAACATGTGGTTCAAATAGGGATTCCTATCCTTTGTTTAGATCACTCGATAAACAACAAAAACCAAATAAAAATCCTGCTCTTTATTATCTACACTCCTAAATTTCAGATTTCTTTAACTAAATAACAGCTAAGCATAAAAAATGGTGCCTTGAGGATATTTAGGGCGGATCATATCCGCTCTTGACCAACCACGTAAGCAGTTGGTTACGCAGCATATACAATGCCCTCAGCAAGAGAAGACTCGCGTGAGGACATAAACATCTATCCTTTCACTTAATCCATGTTCATATTATTAAATACTTTTTTTATTTACAAGATCTGCTGCTTCAAATTATCTTCATGAATAAACATACAAAGGATCAAAATCTAAATGATGATCATCTCATGTAATAACCAGGGGTATGGGGTTAGTGGCGTCTGCACAAAAGCAGCCAACAACCTTACCCAGAACCGGCATTTGGGGATACTGTCCCTTTAAAATTCAACACGTGCTTTAATTATACGTTTGCATCACTTACGTGTTACATGCAGGTGGTATAAGTTTCAACCATGCAAGTCGTTCGAATTCCCTCCTTCACATGCCTATATAAATCCGCATCGATCGGAATTCCCCAACATCCATTCCAAGAAGTAGCACACCTTTGTTTTTAGGTATCAGTCTCAACTCTCAATCTATCGGGTTGTAGCTTATACAGTTTCTCTTGAAATCACTATAAGAATGGCTTCATAATGGCTTCATATCAAGTAGATGGTAAATGGGCTAGGTACGTGATTATGAGTATGATTGTGTTTGTTTTGTAAACTATTCAAGCATGAGTGTGCAAGAATAGTAGAAAGTATGAATACCAGTGAACCTAGAGATGGACTCAAGCACATAAGCATAGGCACGTTAGGAATGATAAAGTTGATAGGCTGCTTAGACACGAGGATGAAAGTACATTAGTAGCTTGTTGGGGCTATTTTTTTATTAAAATGTAAATAAAAATTATATTTTAAGTATTTTTAATTTAATAATATATTAATTAATTTATTTAATACATTAATCAGTTAATTTTTCTTATTGTAATTATAGTAGTTAATGTATCTTCTATGTAATTTTTAATTTTAAATATTATATTAAATTAATAAAATGTTTATTTAATATAATAATTTATTTTTTTAATCAGTTGTTTTTATTTTTTTGCTTGAATTATATTATATAAATAGGTAAAACATGTGCCTAATTTTTAATTTTAAATACTACATTAAATAAAAATAAAATAAAATAATTATTGTAATTTTTTATACAAATTTCATTTAACCATTCTACTTGAATTAACCTAAATAATCAAATTGAGCTTAAGTAAGATATAAATGATGGTTTAATAAATTAATACATCTAATATAACTATACAGGTCTATTTTAAATTAATTTAAGCAACACTATATTCTTGAATCGGAGTAGTAAAATATTATTTGAAATTGGATCGTTGGATCAAAATAACATAAATTGTATGAACATGAATTAAAGTAGGTATACTAAGACTTGAGCAAGTTTATCAAACAAGTCAAGGGCCTAAAGTTAAAACACATCCTCCATGCGGGGAGATAGAGACTTAATATGATAAATAGAGAGGCATAAATACAAATTTAGTTGTTAGAAGATGTAGATCAAATTTAAAGAGGTACAAATGGGTAAGCCAATCAATCAAAGAATCAATATGTTAGAATGTTGCGCCTATCACTACACTTTGATGAAGAGCCCACTCGTTCACCTCACAAGGTCCAATATATCTTCATGTTAGATCTAATAGCTAGTGCCTTTGCTTACAAGAAATAATGTAATTAATCTTTCAATGTAATATCTTACTTTGACATATGTTTTTAAATTATATTTTGAACATATTACTTTAATACCAAGTAACTAAATCATCGTACTTGAATTTTGAAACCTATGGCTCCTGTAATGTATATATACAACAATATAGCAAAACTAATATTCTCCATAAAATGGAATAAAATGTATTCTAATCAGTACTCATCGTCATCACTGTCATCATCATCTATTCATCGCATCTCCTCTCCTCTTTCCATCTTCTAGGATGACCATAGAGCTTCATCATCTTCCTCACGACCAAAAATTTATTCCATACCCTCTTATCTCCCCTTTTGAGTATCCCTCCAATCCTTAAGGCATACAGTAGCTTCAATAGTTTCAACCTTGAGCTGAAGGTGATTTGGGCTAAAGACTTAACTTCCCAAGCTAAAAGCCAATTTAGATGACACTATTGATGTTGGTGTGTCCCCAAATATCCCTTTCAACAATTGATAAGATAGGCAACATGTAAGATTTTTATGCCCACCACTCAACGACATCTACATCAACCTCATCTTCTTATAGGTATTCAACTTGATAAACCGATAGTTTGTTGAAAGTTTCACTGGTAGTGTCTCTCGTGTTCCCTAAACTTTGGCTTATCTAAGCAATCTGCTTACTCCTCTTTGTAACCGTAGCATTAGAACTACTAGTATGGCCACTAGATCAAGATGATTATAATGAAGGCTATGTTTTACCCCTATTCGCTAGCCATTGAAGGTAGCCATTACATTATGAGCAGAGGAATGTCTCTAACTGGATTAGCATGGGTAATAGAAGGAGCAGTAGAAGGCAGATACCTCGAAATGGGTTATCCAATAGTATTCAACAAATGTGTATACCCTTGATTGGGATTCCCTTGACCGAAGATCCATGAATTGTCATATTCATTAATTGCTGGCAAGTTGTCATAAGGATTTCCATTACCATGCCTTTCCATTGTTAAATGTACATAGACAAAGACAAGAGCTTGGAAAGTGAAGACTAGAGGGGCTAAAAATTCCACTTAACTTAGGAAATGTAATAGAGAGAATGCTAGGAGGAATGTTGACAACGTTAAGGACTTGTAGTGCAGCTTGTATTTATAAGCCAAAGGGGAAGGAATACTGCTAAAGCCTAACATGGGGATGTTATAGGCCTAATATGGGGATGTTGGCTACAAACTCTCTACATTTGACTCGTACTTAAAGGAAAATGTTTAGGTGAAAAGGTGAACGTTGACGTGCAAACGTTAAGCTTCTCACCCAAACATTTTCCCTTGGACAAGAGTTAAACATGGGGATGTTATAGCCAACATCCTCACATTATTAACTTATACAAGACTAAAATTTTCACTCATTTGTCGGTTTGTGTCTGCTAAATTCTATTTCGATATCAAATTTACCTAATTAAACACTTTGGGCTCATCATTATCCATCTCCTCATTATTTAATGATCCTACAATAGATACAGTGTTCCATTCTTGCACCATTATCCGAGGAAAAGTGACCAATACTTGTACTATGTTTGTTGGTGAGACATGCGTTACACGTAAGACATTTTGCAACGTCTGGCCTTTGTATTTCGATGAAAATTTTTCAAATGCTACTTTTCTCATGATGTCAAGATATGGAAATATATGAAAAATTAATTAGTTAGTGGTACATATTGAACTGAAGCTTAAAACCAGGATAATCTATATATATTTGCATTTACGTACACATGTTAAACTAAAAAAAAAATGAGAAAGAGAGAGAGTAATGCAACCATGCCAATAACAAATGCATATATAGAAATCACATTTGTCATTTGGCAATGTAGATCAAGGCATAAGTATTGATAAAACTACTATTGCTATAGATTGGCCTTTAGTAAGACCCCAAAGTACCTATGTTGAACTTAACGTAGACACAAGGTGGACCATGACGTACAAACATTGTGATCAATGTGGTTATGTTGGGTTAACAACAACAAAGTTGCCTCTTTGAGTCCATAACGTACCTATGTTAGTAATAACTCGGATTTTAAACATATTTCATAGGATAATTTTATAGTATTTTCCTCACATTTTTTGGTTTTTTTTAAAGAAATTGATACTTAAATGAGTAAAATTTTGATTTCTAGGTTTAAATGCGTTCTAGGATCGAAAACGAATAAAATGAATCAAATTTCACTCAAATCGGAGTTCAAATGAAGAAGTTATGAAATTTTGAAGTTGTGTAGGAAATTTTGCCTCAGTGCAGAAAGTTACACGACCTGGGGACATGGTCATGTCTCAGGCTGTGTCTGGTGACGAAAACAGAATCTTTGTAATACACATATAAAAGGATATCTTAAGGTTTCAAAAGACAAGAGAGACATTACAGAAACGGAGAGACACAAGAGAAGAGAGATAGGCGGGAAAACCCTACTAGTCAGGTTGTAGATAACCTATTAAATCGCCTTAGCCCAACTTCATCCCTATTTCTTATTTTATTTTTTTCTAACTTTTCTAAATTGTTTTCTTTTATTTTTAGAGTTCCAAAATATTGAATTTGAGGGTTTTGGTCCTATTTTTTGAACTTTTCATAATCAAATAAAATTTGAACATGTGTATGACACATGTTAATTTTCCATTTTCCTGAAGGACATATGTCATTTACTCATTAAGAAAGTGTTGACTTACCATTCCCAATTAATACCAACTTGATACATCATTTGATGACTCTTTCATGCAATTCTTTTTTATTAATTTTCCATTATTTTAACTTAGTTAGATAATAATTTATTATTATATATATGTATTTAATACATATAATTCATATCACATGTATATTATGTATAATTCAGCTTCATTTATTATTTTTGAAAATTAATTAACTTATCTCTAATATCTAGCTATATTTAAAAGCTCGAATTTTATGATTATCGATTTTATCGATAAATTAACATTTTTTCAAATTAATATTTTTATATAACTTATTTTGAAATATTAACTGTACTTGAATTCCTTCATCTAACTTTTTTAACTTTACTGTGAAGTTTGAAATAAAACGGATAACTTAGTCCAGTACCCTAAATGTAGGGTCGAATCCTAAGGTTATTGAACTAACGGGAAAACCCTAGGTTATTACACATTTCCCTTTAGTTTTCTTCGATATCTTAAAGGACCAATTTCAGTTCTAATCTACGACCATAAGTTATAGTGATAACTAAGCTCTTAGGCATATTGTGATGTCGTTCCCATGTGCACATGTCACATATTACTTGGCCGACCATGAATATTTGACTTGAGAGTGTTACACGATGTGTATGGAAACACCTACATGTTTCAAAAGGACTGAAAGAAAATTATATTGACACTTATGAGCCTTATGAAAGTGTAAGAAGCCCAGGAAAAGGTTGCCAAATCTCTACAGCGGAAGTCCTTAGTGATCTCTTAAGCTCAGTTTGCATAAGAGGTCAAGGCTGAGGGTTATGTGCTCCTTTTAGTCAAAAGATTCTTAGAGGTTAGAGAGGCCATGAACTTACTTAGCAAAGTGTAGCAGCTCCTTTAGCAATTTGCCAACCTCTTCCTTGATGAGATGCCAAAAGGTTTACCTCCCTTAAGAGGAATTGAGCATTGCATCGACCTCTAACTAGGGGCTACCTTACTAAATTGACTCGCTTATAGGCTTAATCCAAAGTAAGCAGCTAAATTAAAGAAGCAAGTGGATGAGTTGAGAGATTATGGATATGCTGGTGAGAGCATGAATCCTTGTGCTATACCGGCTGTACTCATGCCTAAAAAGGATGGAACATGGTGAATGTGCATTGACAATTGAGCTATCAATAAGATCACTATCAAATATTGATACCCAATCCCATGGCTTGATGATATGTTTGACAAGTTACATGGCACTTGCATCTTTTCTAAGATTGACTTGAAGAGCGACTTCCACCAGATATGGATGAGACTTGTAGATGAATAGAAGATAGCTTTCAAGACAAGGGATGGTCTGTTTGAATGATTGGTGATGCCATTTAGACTAACTAATGCGCCAAGTATATTTATGCAACTGATGAATCATGCACTAAGATCATTGATCGGAAAATGCATTATAGTTTATTTTTATTATATTCTAGTCTATAGTACCAATCTCTTCATACATGTTGAACATTTGAGATTGGTGTTTAACATACTCCGTACCAAGAAATCATTCAACAACCTGAAGAAATGCACGTTCTATCAAAGCGAGGTTATATTCCTCGGATATGTCATTTCAAGGAGTGAAGTTCGAGTTAATGAGGAAAAAGTCATACCTATTAATGAGTGGCCTATGTCAACTAGTGTTGTCGAAGTCAGGAGCTTCCATAGCCTAGCCTTGTTCTATTGAAGATTTATCTGAAACTTTAGCTCCACAACTGTACCATTGACTAAATTAACCAAGAAGAACGTTGAGTTTAAATGAACAAAAAAGGCTCAGAGGAGTTTTGAAGATGTGAAGTCTAAGTTAACGTCTGCTCTAATTCTTACCCTACCAGATTTCAAGAGGGTTTTTGAGGTTGAATGTGATGTATCTGGTGTTGACATTGGTGCTGTTCTTATGGAGGAGCACCAACCTATTGCCTACTTTAGCAAAAAACTTCAAGGTGCTATCCTGAATTACTCAGCCTACGATAAGAAATTCTATACCCTTGTCTGTACACTCTTGAACTGGCAGCATTATCTATTGTTGAGAAAATTCATCATCTATTTGAATCATGAATCTCTTAAGCATCTTTGCAAGCAACAAAAGCTTTCTCGATGTCATGCCAAATGGGTCAAATTCTTAGACACCTTTTACTATGTCATCAGATATAAGAAGGGAAGCACCAACATAGTAATTGATGCACTTTCTCACCATCATACCCTCGTCACAACATTACAAGCTAAGGTACTTGGATTCAGCACTTTACCTGATCAGTAGGAGCATAACTCACATTTTGGACCCTTAGTAACTAGGTGCAGTACTAGAAGTGTTATGGAAGGATTCTACGTAAGTGAAGAGTTCTTGATGAAAGGTAAGCAGATTTGTATGCCAAATAGTTCTACAAGGGAGCTACTGGTTTGAAAAGCTCATACCGAGGGGTCTAACAAACCATTTTGGAGAAAAGAAGATCATTGAGATATTGAAAGAGGACTTTTACTAGCCTAGAATAATGAAGGATGTACACTGAATACTTGAGAGGTGCAAGGTGTATAAGTATACAAAAGGGAGGAGAAAGCCCTATGGAGAATATACTCCCCTACCAATTTTCGAGTGGTTATGTACCAATCTAAGCATGGATTTCATGCTTGGCCTTCCACATACGCCGAGAAGATACGATTTGATCATGGTGGTAGTCGATGGGTTCAACAAAATGGGCACTTCATTCCCTACCTTAGAACTAATAATGCTTTATTCATCGCTAACCTCTTTTTGAAGGAAATTGTTCGAATACATGGAGTGCTAAGAAGTATTGTGCTCAACCATGATTCAAAATTCATGAGCTTCTTTTAGAAGACCCTATTAAGGAAACTCGACACTAAGCTCCTCTTCAGTACCTCTTGCTACTCCTAGATAGCCAACAAAACAAAGTAGTTAACAGGACCATTAATAATCTCCTACATACTACTATTGGAAAGAACTCTTATGACTAGGATTTATGCCTACCCATCATTGAATTTCCTTATAATCGCTCAACTCACAGCTCAAACGAAACATCACCATTTTAGGTTGTTTATGGACTTAACCAAAACCAACTCTTAGATTTAATTACTAGCCTGGCTACACAAAAGGGAAGTTAATCCAGCCTATAGTGTACCGAGGAATTCCAATGTTTACATTGGAAGATAGCTAAGTAATTGTCCAAAACTGTAACCCGATAGGAGGAAGTAGGAAACCGTAGAAGGAGGCAAGTCGTTTATACCCCTGGGGACCTTGTCTTGGTCTATCTTAGTGAGGAATGCTTCCTTTGCAAAAGGACCAAAAAATTATCTCCCAAAATAGATGGACCCTACAAGATCCTAAGACACATTAATAATAATGCCTATGAGATTGAGCTACCCAAAGGTTTCGGCATGTCTACCTCCTTCAACGTCACCAATTTAACTCCTTATTTGCTTGATGATGACAAAGACCAAGATTTAAAGGCAAATCTTCAACAACCTCGGGGATCTAATGAACCGCAAATGAGTGGTCTCATTGCTCGTGCACGGCTCCAAGGACTGTAATCTCTCACCTGAAGAATTATCTCTTGGCAACTTACTGATGACAAGAAAGTTTGCACTAAAAGGAAGGCAATTGAACTCCTTAAGCTCCCCGCATTGTCATACTATGATCTATGCTCTCAACAGTGATTATGCTAACCATTCCCTAGCTGAAGATCTTGTACCAAGTAATCCGACGAACTGCTACCGAGAGGTTCTTGCTGAATGATGAGTGACAGGAGACTCACTTATCAACCGAGTAGTTTTCTCTTGGCATGTTACCATCTCTCTCATTCCGATCCCTTTATTACCACAACATCTTGATCCCTCTTGCCTGCTGTGCTTAAAGAATATTCATATGAGACTAATGTTACACTATTACCTATTTACCTCGTCTGACATTGTACCACTTTTCTATTTTTGTATTTTTTTTCCTTTTTACCCTTTTTCGTATGTATTAGGAATTCCCTTTTTGTATATACTTTCTTGTAATTTCTTTATTTGTAATGTTGCCCTAGAAACTTTTTATAAATAGTCCCTTTTCTCTTGTAAGCTAGAGATAACTTACTTTTTAATATTGAATATTCTGTTCTTATGAGAAAACCCTCTCCAAGTCATCTTTTATACACTCTTATCTAATCTTCCCATATAGCTCAAGATTAGTTGTGGGTAAACTTTGACATCAACTGATGCATCATATCAAGTGAAGTGTCAAGTCGTGTTGTGTTCATTAGTGAGTCATATACTCCAAGCAAATTTACGTCAGTTACTCTTGTTCGTTTATAGACCATTTCTCTCTCATTTTCTTCGATATTTTAGAGAACCCATTTTAGCCAGATTTGCCACGATAAGCCTTAGTAATAACTAAGCTCCTAAGCATGCCAGTCATTCTCTACAAACAATGTTCCTACGTCTGTAAATAAAAGTACCTATGTTCCAAAATCCTTTACTTCACTTTCTGAGTTACCTAACCCTTACCTAATTGCATTACCATGGTATCCTCCTCTTGCACATGATCTAAGAGAAGTAAGCAACAAAGTAAGTCTAGGAATAAGCTTACTCAATCGCATTCTCCTACAGCCCCTCTACTAGCTCCGACCGATACCCATGTGTTCGATGGAGAACACCTTGTAATGATCGAAATGCATGACTAGTTTAGCCATAAATTTTGTTGGCAAAATGTCTTAGATACGCAATCATACAATATGGATGAGTTGCTTTGTATTGGCAACTTTTAAGAGTTGCTTCAATAGATAAGCTTCTAGTATTTGTTGAACTTAGATAATGACATATATTTCGACTTGGTTCACATATTCTATTCAAGTGCAACAACAAATTGGTTTATGAAGGTAATGACAATGAGCCAAAGAATGTGATAGATATTGATGCCGGGTATATCTCCACTTATATGTATGACTGGATTTTGACTGTTCATTCAGATTATGTAAATGAATTGTTGCAACTTCCTTTCGACTACAAGATCTTCAAGTCTAGAAAATAGGACTCTGTAAGACCTTTCGTTTCAATATTCGAGTTACCTATATGTTAAAAGAAGAGTACTACTTATCACCTTAGACACCTAAAGTTCGGTGATCTCCCCGTCATGACATGACTTCTCCGTCAGATAATTACTAATCTTATCACTCCATGTGACAACATTTTATTTATTTATTTTTTTTAGAAGAAGATTTGTAGCTTATAGACTTCATCATTTATAGAAGACAAGCCAATGTTGGGACCATCATCTATCATTGCATTATATGAATACATGCATGAAAGGATAGTCAACTGGGATACGAGTGCTTCCTCTTACACATGCTCATATTAGAAGGAATTAATTTGAATGGCTATACAAATAGTAGAACGAAGCCATTCAAGCTAGATATGTTGAAGTAAAAGCATCACATTGGGAGGAATGAAGACATAATTGAGTAGTATAAGGTCGAACAAGGACAGCAACAACAGCAGTAAGCATAAGCACAATATTACCAACAGGAAGATGAGCAACTTCCTCTTAATGTACTCTTCGATTAGCAAGGTTAGCAGGGTAATATGAGAAGTGAAGAAGCATACGGTCATCAAGAGTTCCCCAACTCTAAATCAAATGTTCCCTTTAGTGTACAACAGATGTATGATAGGATAAAGGGGTATAGGACCGATCTCTAGGAGCTTAGAGAAGAGTAACGACAATAAGGCCAACATATTGAGGAAATGTAGCAGCACCAGTAGGCATACTACAAGTCAATTAGCTTTGTCTTTCTACCTCCACAACATCAACCTCCCCTTAATAGTGACCTAAGACAAGGACAAGGTTAATCATCGACTTCTCTACATATATAATTTGGAGATATTTAGTATTTTTATTTTTCTATTTAGGTTTTTATCAAACATCAAGTTAGTTACTAATGTAAAGGGAAAAAAATCAAATCTGTAATAAAATGTCCTTGCTATAATTCTTCTCTTACCTATGGAATTTTGATTTTCGTTTCTTTTCCTTCTTTTTATCCTTTCATTAATCACATTATCACATATCAATTCTCATGTATAAAAGACATATCAAATACGCCACATACATATTGTATTATATGAGTAAGATTTATATTACTTAATAAAGATATGACTATCATTACATCTATACTAAGTAATTTAGTTATTCTAAAAAATAACCTCATGTAAATTTAACAACTATTGATACCGCTACCACCGCCTACCACAACTTCTCAAACCACTACCACCACCACCAATCACTAACACTACCATTGTGAAATATCGACATCGCTACCAACACCACCATAGCCACCAATCGCAACAATTGTCACTAACCATCAACACTATTACTATAGATTACTACGAACCACTAACACCACTATAACCAGCGCCACTACCATATACAACCACCACTGCCATTGACTACTAGCACTACTATCCCAAAACATGGACACCATTACTGACCAGCACCAATCCACCATCAACATCACAAACCACTACCTCCACTGCTAACCACCATCACTACTACCATTAACTACAACTACTAGCACTAACCACCACCTCTGTTATCGACTACTGCCACCATTACCATTATGACCAACCACGGGCTACTAACACCACTACTGTCGCTACTGTGCCCAACCACCACTGCTAATACTGCCACTAACTGTAGAACATTGACACTACTGTCGACTAGCACCACTAACATGAAGGACCACCACTTCCATCATTGACCACAACTACTACCACCATTACCACACATCGACTTGATGTGTCTCCAAGGATGAACACACGGAGAGGCACCACAACAAAGAAAAACAAATAAACAGGAAAAAGGTTACAAAGTCCAAGCAATGACCGAATGGATATGACTCACCACTCGATCCTACTTGGCCTACAATACACCGAATATAACACACCGATTCAAATTGAAGGGTTACTTGCCACTAACCCTTGCTAAAGGGAATAGATAAAAGTTAAATAACGAGAAAACTAAGGTTGCTTAATGAGTAATTTCTATATTCTAAAGGATATGATTCTACGTACAAGGAAAGTGGGGGTTTATATACTTGCCTACTAGGGTTATTTTATATGTATAAAAAGGCAAAAGGGTATTTTGCAATCACATTACATGAATCATACTAAAAAGGGTTAAAAATGACAAAGAATATTCAATACGAAAGAGAAAGAATCATTCTAGAATATTATGTTAGAAGACATGTGTCGATTGATGGCTAGACATTAGGTGTATGATGCAACATAAGTAGAAACAGGAAGTGCTGGTAGTTAGGGGCTGATTTGATTTGGATTAGGTCGAGAGCTAATCAGTCTGGTTAGGAAGTTAGTTAAATTAAAGTCAGGCATTAGTGGTTGGTTGAAGAACTCAACTCAGCTAGCCTTTCTTGAGTTACCTACTGGATTAAGACTTCGCAGCTAGGCAAGAGCATGTTAGATACATGAAAGGATCTAAGAGACAGGTTGGTAAGAGGTTGGATCAAAAAAAGAGTCCCCATCTCGGCTATGGCTTAGAGCTAGTATTTTCTGTGTGAGCCCTTGAAGTCCTCTAGCTTAGCTTCTTATGATCGGTCTAGGGGGTTGATTCCTATCAACTACTTTAGGGTCGGAAAGATTTTTCCTCAAATTTGAAGTAGTTTCAACTCATTCTTCTAGGGTGCTCATAAGGTCTTTTTCGGTTGGTTGGTGAGGAATGAGATCAAAGACATGAAAGGTAAAGGAGAAACCATAGTCATCAAGCAAATTGATTTGGTAAGCATTGCAGTTGATCTTCTTCAGGACCTTAAATAAACTATCAGCTCAAGGAGATAGTTTATTTTGTCTCAAGTGTGGGAATTGTTCTTGGCTGAGATGTATCCATACTAGGTCTTATGGCTAGAAATAAATAGTTTAACGACCTCACTAATCTCTTGTTGTCTTTGATTGAACTTGGTAATCTTCTTTATGACAGACTGGTGTAGCTCATGTAATTCTTGGGCTTGGTCCACTCTGGATTAACTCTCTTCAGTAGTTGCTAGGTTGCTGATCATATCCAGGGGAATTATAAGGCTAAGGACATAAATGAACTCGAATGGGGTCTTCCTAGTAGTACAATGGATAGTCTGATTGTATGCAAACTCCACAACTAGTAGCTATAGATCCCAATCCCTTAAGTTCTTTCCTACAACAGCTGTGAGCAAATTGCTTAATGTCTTGTTTACTACTTTAGTCTAGCCATCAGTTTGAGGGTGGCTATTGGAGCTAAATATGAGTTTAGTTCAAACTCTTCTCTAAAGGGTCTTCCAAAAATAGCTTAATAATTTTAGATCTCAATTTGAGACTACACTTTTCAATACTCCATATAGTCAGACAATCTCCTAGAAAAATAGATTACCAATATATAGAGCATCGTTAGTTTAATGGCATAGAATGAAGTATGCCATTTTGTTGAAATGATCTACTACAACAAAAATGGAATCTTTCCCTTGGGATGTTTGGGGCAACCCTAGGACAAAATCCATGCTAAGGTCGGTTAAAGGTAAGGTTGGCATCAGTAGAGCCATGTACTCTTTATGGGGTTCTCTTTTCCCCTTAGCATGCTTATACACTTCATAACTACTAACTACCTTATGGACATCCTTGGTCAAACTTAGCTAGTAGAAGTTCTCCTTCAATAGATTGGCTATCTTCATCTCCCTAAAGTAACATGATAATCCTCTACTATGGGCTTTGCTGATCAATAGCTTACATGTGGAGTAGTTTAGAATACATAGCTTGTGGTTCTTCAATAGATAGCCGTCCATAAGATAGTATCCTCCAACAATTACCCCTTCTTGGTACATTCAACAACAGAACCAAAGTGAGGGTCAGTAACATATTGCTCCATGATGAATGGGAATCCCAATAATTTTGTCTACAAAGTTTACCGTTGTGTTAAAGCATCGGCGACCACATTTGCACTACCCTTCTTATGCCGAATGATGTATGAGAACCCTTCCATGAATTCAACCACTTAGCCTGCCTCTTAGAGAGTTTGTTCTAACTCTGAAGATGCTTCAATGATTCATGGTCAATGTAAATAATAAACTCTCATGGCAACAAGTAGTGTTGTTAAACAGTGAAGGCTCAGAAATGGGAGTACAACTCCTTCTCATATATAGAATAGTTCAGGGCAAGGTCACTAAGTTTCTCACTATGGAAGGTGATGGGTCGTCGCTCTTACATCAAGACAGCACAAATTCCCACCCTTGATGCATCGAATTTCAATTCAATGGGCTTGTCAAAATCTAGTAGTGAAAGGACAAGTATCGAGGTGAGCTTCTCCTTGATCTCCCTAAAGCTTCACTTAGCTTGGTCGTTCCACCGTAACATTCTTTGACGTTGGTCATTCTAAAATAGCTTGGATCTTCTCCTCATCTGCTCATATTCCTTCCCCTGACACTACAACGCTAGGAAAACCACCTTATTCTAGTAGAATGTACACTTTTTCGCATTCCCAAACAATTTCTAAGCTCATAGAATGCCAAATACTTCGTGAAGATGTTGAACATGGTTATTCAAGTCGACACTACATAATAGTATGTCATTGAAGTATACAACTACACATCTTTCAAGAAGAGAGCACAAAACATGGTTCATTAACGTCATGAATGTGCTTAGCACATTAATAAGTTCGAATGGCATAACCAATCATTCATAGAGTTCATGCCTAGTCTTAAAGGCAGTCTTCTATTCATCACCCAAACTCATGTGAATTTGGTGGTAGCCACTCCATAGATCAATATTTGAAAATATCTTTGCACCATAAAGCTCATCCGGCATGTCATCAAGCCTCGATATCAAGTATTTATACTTGACAGTAATTCAGTTAATCGCTCAACTATTATTGCACATGCACCATGAACTATCCTTCTTTGGAATAAGCAAAGCTGGTACAGCATAAAGGCTTATATTCTCCTTCATATATCCTTGCTCAATGAGTTCGTCTATTTGTCTTTTCAACTCAATAGCCTACTTAAGGTTCATCCTATATGCAGGTCAGTTAGGTAAAGTGGTACTTAGTTATAAATCAATACAGTACTCTAC
The DNA here is from genome assembly GCA_024138005.1 of Lumnitzera racemosa. Taxonomy (NCBI): domain Eukaryota; kingdom Viridiplantae; phylum Streptophyta; class Magnoliopsida; order Myrtales; family Combretaceae; genus Lumnitzera; species Lumnitzera racemosa. Next base: position 58,813,540 of record JAMXBC010000012.1, read on the forward strand.
TCTTCGGACTAGTAGCAATCCTCTAGGTAGTTCTTCCAAAAATAGGTTGGAAAACTCATTTAACAAGCCACGAATTTCTCTTAGAACATTTTATAACTCCCTAATCTCCATTAGCCTCCTAACTAACAAGAACATCAGTTCATCAACTTTCTCAATAGATTAGAGCTCTCTATGGCTCATCACCAGGGCTTTCTTCTTACTAACCTAACTGAGCTGATTATGGGTCTCATTTACTTGGGACGGGGTTAGGAGTTGCAATACTGTCCTGCTTCCATCCTTAACAAAGGCATAAGTGTTCTTATACTCGTTGTGCATAATACGTTGGTCGAACAACTAAGGTCGTCTAAGCAATAGATGTGAAGCTCTCATGATTACGACATTACACACCACTTCGTCCTTGTATACATTTCAAACATTGAATGGTACAATGACTTGTTCAGTTACATATAAAACACCCTTATCAAGAAGCTAATGCAGCTTGTAAGGTCGGGGATGGCTTGAAGTTAGTAGACCTAACCTCTGTACAAATGATTGCAATCTACATTAGTATAACTTCCTCTCTGTATTATGATTGTGTACAATTGGCCTTTGATGGTACACTTGGTATGGAACAAATTCTCTTTTTTATCCTCCTTAGAGTTTAGTAAGGAACTTAGGACTCATCTTAATACTAGGGTCATCACTTCTCCCTAGTTGGCATAGACACAAGTCTCCTCTTCCTCTTCAGCTTCTGCCTTTTGAACATTCTTTTTTTCCTCAGGCTCACTTTCGTCGATGCTATCCACTACATCTCTTTAGAGTACCATAACATGTCAGTTTGGACACTCAATAGCTATGTGTCCAAAACCTAAGCATTTAAAGCATTTCACCTCATTAGATTTCCATCAGAAAGTCTGTCCTTTATGATACATTCTCGAGGGTAGCCAAACTTTGACTCGGCCCGACTATCCTACTTGGCCGTGCTAACTTACTCGGTTATCGTTAGGTTAATCATTCTTTCCTTAGCTCAGTACGGTCTCTTAGGCTTGACTTGAGCAAGTTAGCATGGTACCAAGTCTGAGGAGAATGTTGGCTTAGGTTGACTCGAAACATTTCTCCTCTGCTTTTCAAGCCTCTACGCTCTTGATGGCCTCTTCCAAATTATAAAACCTTTGTACTTTCATGATATTGCAAATCTTATACTTGAGTCCAAAAATGAACCTTGATACTATAATGGCCTCTGGCTCTTCCACGTTGGTTCGGATCATTAACATCTAGAACTCTCCTACGTAGTCATCAACAGATCAGCTTCCTTAGCAAAGCTCCTATAACTTTGTGAACATATCTTGTAGGTAAGCTCAGGCACAAATCTACCTCTTAACAACCTTCTCATCTTATCCCAAGTCCTAACACCTCATCTTCCATCTCTTACCCTAGCTGCATTCAGATTCTTCCACCACATCGTGGCATATCCGGTAAACTCCAATGTAACAAGTTGAACCTTAACCACATCGTCCTACCAATAACATTCAAAAACTTTCTTGACTATCCCTTCCTACTCCAAGTATTCATTTGCATCTCCACTTCCACTGAAGGGTAGGATTTGTACTTTGACATTATCTAGCTCTTGAGGGACTCGACGTCCTTATCCCTACTTTCGATAATAATCAACTTCTTCTTCTTTACCAAACCCTTCAACATCCAACTCCTCATCATCGTTCGCATTCTCTTCTAACTCTAGTCTTCACTTAGCAACTCCTCTAGCTCAAGGAAGTCGAACTGGGCGATTAGTTCGATTGACTTAGCCGTAGTATCTCTTAAGGGCACCTTCCTATAGGTTTTAAGGTTGCATACCTTAGGGTTGTTGTCTGTTAACTTGCATTGCGATGACTAGAGTCTCAATAAGGTTTTTAAGTCTATTAAGTTTATCATCAACCGACCTTAGGGTGTTACTCCCATTATGACTACGACCAAGTTGAGCATCAATGCCTTAGGTACCAATAACTTCTTGAACACTTGAATATAACATAGCGTAATACCTCTTCGAATAAATTAACAACTACTAACAACTTTAGTCCCCCAAAGTTACTCAAATAGAATAGAGACAAACTTGCTTTGTTGTCATAATGGAAAACAGAGTATCAATGAAACCACACTTACGAATACTCAAGCATACTGCAATAGCTACGAAAGGAATATAGCAGCTACTAACAATAAAACGAACCAAAACTTCACTATAACTTCATATACTCCCTCGCAAAACTGTGCTTTGACACCAACAAAGCTAATGCGTCTCTAGGGTTGAACACATGGAGAACAATGAAGCAAAAAAAAAAAAAAAACAAATAGGAAAAATGTTAGCAAAGTTTGGGTAACTACCGAATGTATATGACTTACCACTCGATCCTACTCAGCCTACAATCCGTTGAACATAACACATCGATCCGAATTGAAGGGTCACTCGCCATTACTCTTTGCTAAAAGAAATAGATAAGAGTTGAATAATGAGAAAACTAAGGTTGGTCAATGAGTAATTTTCGTATTGTAAAGGATATGATTCTATGTACAAGGAAAGTAGGGGTTCATATAATTGCCCACTAAAATTATTTTGCATGTATTAAAAGACAAAAGAGTATTTTACAATTACGTTACATGAATCATACTAAAAAGGAGTAAAAAGGATAAAGAATATTCAGTATAGAAGAAAAAGAATAAGTTGGGAACGTTGTGTTAGAAGATATGTATCGCTTGATGACTGGATGTCAAGAGTATGATACAACATAAGCAGATATAGGAAGTGCTAGTAGTTAGGGGCTTACCTGATCTGAATTAGGTCGGGAGCCAATCAATCTAGTTAAGAAGTCAACTGAATTGGTGTCAGGCACTAGTAGTTAGTTGGAGAGCTCGACTCAACTAGACTTTCTTAGGTTACCTTTTGGATTAGTACTTCGCAACTGGGCAAGAGCATGTTGGACATACGTAAGGATCCGAGAGATAAGTCAACAAGAGGTCGAATCGGAAAAAGAGTCCCCAGCTCGCTTATGGCTTAGAGCTAGTACTTTCCATATGAGCCCTTGAAGTCCTTTAACTTGGCTTCTTGTGATTGGTCCAGGAGGTTAATTTTTATCACGACTGCAACCACTACCATGGGCCACTACCTTTACTACCAACCATCGCTGCCATTATAGATAACCACTAACCACCAACACTACCATCAGCCACCGTCGTCACTATGGACAACCGTTACTACCATATATAACGATCACTACCATCAATACTAAGGACCACTAGCCACTAACACTGCTACCATCATCACCAATGCTACTATCGGCCGTAGAACACCAACATCATCACAAACTCCCACCACCAACACCAAGGACCATGACCTCCACCACTGATTACCTCCACCAGTACCACTAATCGCAACCAATGCCATTGCCTACTACCTCCATTATCAACCACCTCCGCTACTACGAAGGACAACTACGGACCACCAACACCATTGTCGCTACCTATCAATACCATCGCTGCTACTGTACACAACACCTCCACCACTATCACTACAAACAACCACCATCGCCACCACCTACACAGCCACCATCACCATGGACAAGCACCTACCACCAGTGCCACCCTGACCACCACTAAACGTCACCCTAACATCAACTACCACTGTCTACCATCACCTACTACTGTCACCACCAACAATCACCATCCCTACTACCTACCATCGACCGTCGACCACCACCAACCACTTTTATTATCATCGCCATCACCACCACCGCTACAATCGCCTATGTCGCAGCGATAACCCCCAACACCACTACCAGTACCACTATTATGACCTCCACCACCATTGACATCATCGTCGCTTTAGTCAACTACCGCCATAACTACCACCGGTATCATCATCACCATCGTAAATGTTAATATACATGATTAAATGTGTAACTAAATTTAACATGCTAATGCATAATAATAGAAATAATATATTTTTTTCTTAATTAAAATTTTCAAAAAAATAATTATTTCTTAAATTAATGTATTAATATATAGTAATAGTATAATACGCGTGAGTAACCATTTGGGAATAAATCTGCAACTCAAAATTATGTATATACTAAAAACCATCAAGCCCATTTATAGGCATATAAACAGACACGCTTAATAAATGGGTTGTAGGCATGCAAGCACTAAGCACAGGAGGATGCTTAGTCAGGCATGCAAAAAACACAAATATGCTAAACATATAAAGGTACGTGGACCATCCATTTACCATCCCTAAGCCAATGTACCAAATAGATGAATATGGAAATAGAATGGAGTGGACAACTTATAATGGTAATGGTGCTTATGGTGGGATCAGTGGTGGTTTAGCAGGTACAGGTGCTAATGTAGGTGGAGGCCAGCAACATGACCTTCAGCAGTATAAAGAGTAGGAAGGTGATACTGGTGGTGGAATGCTTCAGCATTCAGGAAGTGGCAGTTCTAGCTCTGCAAGTCTCTCTCTTTCCTCCCTTTTAATCGATACAGTTAACTTTCCTTACAAAAACTTGTTGTACGTTTTGAAATTGATTATGTAATTTATCATATTTTGTATTTAATTGAAATTGATTATGTAATTTATCATATTTTGTATCTAGTTGTGTATAGTTATACCACTTACTTAACAAAATACACACATTTTTATTTTGTGCATTAATTGGTACCATTGGAGATACATCTGAGGAAAATCTACTCAAAATTCTTACAAATAACCATATCAAAAGTGTAAAATAAAAATTTTCTCTTTGACTGGTATTGCAGTCAGAAGACGGTGGAGAAGATAAAGGAGAAGATACCGGGTGTGGGCGGTGACAACAAGGATAATCAGTCTCGGCAGCAGCAGCAGCACTGTCAAGAAACCACCACCGCTGCAGGAAGGGAGCAAGACAAAGGAATGATGGAGAAGATCAAAGAGAAGCTCCCCGGAATGCGTTAAGATAAAATATGCATGAATCAATGCTTTAGAGCTTATGGTCTGTGTTTATTACCTACTCCATGTTTGTTTACTAGTTTTGTCTGAGCTTCGCGTGGGGTGTGTCAAAACTTGCAATCAATAATATTATATGGATGAAAGTTTGTCTATCCATGCCTTGTTTTTTAAAAGGTGACATCGTGTTTATGCGCATTCTGTAATACATCTCGTAATAAGAGTACCTTCGTTTGAAAAATTATTTGGATATATTTTTTTTAACTTTTTTTTTTATTAAAGAAAACTCTTACTTTTTATATTATATGCTTTTTAACAATTTGACCATGTCAATCTATATCCAAGATAATTAATAGCCAAGCTAATAGATAATTAACGAGTATGCTTATCAATTGGTTCAAAGGAACATAAATAACATGATGAGGAGATCTAATTACAGTAATGGCATGTGAACTTCCGAAAAATTAATATGTCAGTTTCGAAAGATATTGAATGCTAAGAAAATTTTAATGAGATTATTACTTATTATCATTGAAATCAGAATGACGAGAAGATACACACACAAAAGGAAAAAATAATTATTACTTAGAAAATTTTATCTAGACTTTAGTATAAATGGCCAAATATATATATAGTAACGGTAATAAATTATTGGCGAAATTGACGATGTAAACTGGAACTCAAGGGATATGAAATGCCACATCCTAAAATTTATAAACAATGCCAAACTACAACTACTTTTGGACCATTAGTAAAATATCTCCCAATTATAAGTTCATGAAGCTTCAGGGGTGGTTGATTATTAAATTGTTGGACAATCCAAAACATTACTTTCCAGAAAAGCATAATCAGTAATCGAAAGCATATGGTTATGATCTAGTATTTTGTGTTTGATAATGAAAGATTTCTGTGTAAACGACTATAAAAATAGAAGCAAAAAGAAAGGAAAAAAGAGAGAATATATATTTAAGCAGTATTTTTGAAAGAGTTTATATCAATGTGTTTCTTATATGTACAATCAAATAATTGCCTTTACTTTTATCATATTCCAAAAATGGGTACATACATATTTGCATATTTTAGTGGTACCATTTCAAAGTATATTTAGTGTTTGCATAAATATTTATAACACAATCTATGATAATGTTTTCTATTCAATATAAACACTACTTCCAAAGATTTTCATAATTACCTATATAAATAGTGTTTTGGGCGTAAACCCTACTTTTCTACTTGGTGTAGTGACTATTAAAAACTCATCTATGTATGAACGGTAATTTATAAAGTATTTGTGCAATGATATTAAAATAAATGAACAAGAATACATTAAAAGTTCCAAAAGTACCTTCTCACTAATAAAAGTTGATTGACAATGGTTAATTTACAAATAATAAAGGATATATACGACTAAATACAACAGAATTATATAAGCATAATAAAATGGCAAAGTAGTAACTAAAAGTAATTCTTGAATAAAACAAACCATCCGTATAACGTCTTTATAACCTAGGGGAAAAAAAAAAAAGAAAAGGAAAGGAAAAAAAGTAATTGTACTTTTTTTTCTTTATATTAACACTACTAACTACCATATAATGATATTATCAACCGCAATAACCAATAATAGCAATTTGCGTCTAGAGTTATAAAAAACTTGCAATCCACCATAGCAATGTTTAATAAAATATGAATACCAAAATATCTACCACTAATATTGCTTACATAGAGGACTTAGGATAAAATAAATTGTCGATAAAAGAAGTATAACAGCCGAAAATGCTATTTACAAAATATAGGTTAAAAAAAAGATAAATAAATAAATAATTAGTTAATTATTACTATATAGGATCATTAGAAAAATATATATAATACATACATGTAAAATCTGAAAATTTTAGGAAATAGGATTCCATGCAATACAGAAACATGCGAGTTCTTTACCACCAACAAAGCTTCAAAAATCCTAATAGATTAAAATTTTTAAATAACTAGAGCTATTAAAATATGAATGATAACTGAGAGCATTTCTTACTGGAAGACACGGTGGATAGATAAGAAATCTAGATAGTTTAATTTGGATTTTCAGTTGTTTAATAACAAAATGTTAAAACCATTTTAATAAATGACTACGTACAGTTATACCACATATATAATGGACCTCATTACATAACAATTTTGCTTTATCCTCGTAAGTCTGGTCACAAAACCCAGCAAAATCTCATCCAATGTAAAGCAATACCTCGCAAAATCAATCACCCTCTCGTCCCCTCTCTTCTGCGACAAGATCTTTCTCAGATCTCTCTCTCTCTCTCTTTTCCACTCTGTTTTTGTTCTCATTTTCATTTATCACCCACTTCATCTCTCTATCTCGTCATCCATATCTCATCCTTCTCCAACTCTCTCTCTCTCTCTGAATCTGTGCGTGTGGGTATGAAACTTTGGATTGGCTTTTAGTTCTCTGATCATTCCACACTCATCCCTCTCTCATTCGGTGCTGTGTATGCACATAGGAAACTTGGTTTTCGTTTACTCTTATGTCAACCTTCAAGCAATCCCTGGCTCAATCTCTCGACATGTGTTTATGTGAATCTTTGATCATCTCCTGGCTCCCAACACTTCCCCTTAATCATTTTCAAGGACGGGTAAGCGACTCGTCTCGTTCTCCTTAGTCTACACCTCCCCTTCTTCTCTTACATAAGTTAGTTACCTTCCACTCCGTTGTGCACTCGGAACCGTCCTCTGCTCACAATAAGGAAAAACAGGGCAGCTCGTAGTGAACGATAACGAGCTCTGACGAAGCACGACAAAAGGACCAAAGCTATCGCAACTAGAACTAGGTGAGCTCCTAACTTAGTTAAAAAGTCATTTGTGTTAGTTCGCACCAGCAAATTGACACTTTGCCCTAACCTTTTCTAGTGGCTGTCCTTGCGCGAAAGGAAATGTTCGGCCAACTCGGTTACCAAGAAGCCATCATCACCCACCTGCGCAAAAGGAGATAGGCACTGAGAACTCTTTAGGTAAGCCGCTGTCCAAGTAAACGAGTTAACATCAATTCCTTCTCTTAATGATGCCCGAGAGAGTAAATTAGTTACGCGAAGGAAATTGTAAGCTAATTTAAAAAAGAGTCGAAGATTTTCCCATGCTATCATGACAACGAAAACGTCCGAAAAAAAGCTTCGTGTGAGATGTTGATATATATATATATGTATATCATTTATGTTTAAATCATGAGATCTAAAGAAAATGGAATGTTGGAAACAATCTCACTGCAACAAAGAGAGAGGAAGTAGGATAAGGAATTAAATTCCATGGACTAAGGAGGTTTAAGGAAAATGATGGGAAAGTCAGTTACCTTCCAAAGTGACTGAGCCGCTCAATAAGAGATGGATACTGAAAACATTTTAAATTTGACGATGGAAAGGGTGCCCTTCAATTGATTTGCTATGCATCTTTTAGGGTAAAGAGAAACTCATGGGATGGTATGTGAATATTATTATTTAACCCTTATTTGTATTGACTATTATTAATTTAAGCTACTGGTTAATTATTATTAGTTTTGGACTGCTTCGTTTAGGAAGTGTGTGATGATCATGATAGGGTTTAAATTAAACAAAGGAGGAGGAATAAAAAGTTATTTTCAGTAATATATATATATATATATAGATATGACTATAACAGAAATAAAATACAAAAGGAAAAGGGAAAAAATAAAAAATAAAAAAAGCTGTAACAGTTGTAGGGCATAAGGGCATATGCACGCTGAGATGCTCCAATACAACCAAGGGCATATTATTTCAAGCTTGTAACCAGCAAATCACATATTTTTACAACTATAGAACTAAAGCAATTAATTGGAAGCAAAGTAGATAAAAGGCGAAGATCTCAATGGGCATAGATGTCGTGAGCCTAAAATTAGTCTTAGTTTTGTATGTTCGATGACACTCATGAAAATCAAATTTTAGAGACAGGCTAAGAACGTCAATTTTAAAATAAAAACTAAGATATAACTCAAATTTCTGAGATCACATGGAAGAAATATAGGATTCTATCGATTCTTAGGTTTATGGCCAAAAAAAAAAATTATTTTGTAGGTTAAAATATGGCCCTAACTAGCAATTAGTAGCAATAGGAATTAATTATGACAAATTGAAAACCTCCGCCGGTACATGCTGAGAGCATATGGAAGTAGACTTTGGTAATTGATTCATCCCCTTAAGTTGTAATAAACCATACGGAGCAAAAATAAATAAAATAAAAAGAAAAAAAAAACGATACTGCTAGTCGAATTGTGAGTACGTCTATGGAGATCCTGTCTTAGGTATTTGAATTCCTCTTATTATTAATAAAAGTAGTAGCCTTAGGCTTAATTGAGATCGGAATCAACTGTAATTAGATATGTGATTATATATATACATATATGTATGTAAATGCATATGCCCAAAAGCTTCAACGATTAGGATAGCAATTTTATATTTCTTTTCTTCATGAACCTTCATCCATAATAAACATTAGAGATAATTAGGAATTTAAATTTAGAAATTAATAAATATGGCATATACATAAATTACTGAAACCCACTGCCTTTCATTCCCATGAGGACTAAACTTGGGAATATGAAGACGGAGAAATTATAAGGAGGAAAAAAAAAAAAAAGGAAGAAGAGAGAGAGAGAATACAAGTATTTGTAGGCAAAAACAATCCCGAAAATAATTCATAATGTCTAAGTTTAGTGGATTGTGTTATTAATAAATGGCATTCTATTAATGATTTAAATGGTAATAGGCATCCATCTCTAATTTCTTAATAAATAAAACGTATAAGAAGGCAATTTCTAGAACTTTAATCAATTAAAGGGAGATTAAATAAATATAAATACAAATAGTCATGCATACGGATACTAATAAAGGGGCATGAAAGCTCAATGCTTAGCCCCACTAAATCAAATACATTAATCCCCAAATTTGACATTCTTTGCTCAATTTATAAATTAATTTAATTTAATTGTTCAACTAATCTATGAAGTTAATAATAATAATAATAATAATTGGTAAAAACAATGTATAGGTCAAATTGGGAAAAGTTAGTAGACCTAGTCAACTAAAAATTTGCTTATAGTAGTTACAACAATACCTAATTACTTGTTAACTATCTAGGTGATGTGAATCTGTAGGACTCTTCCATCAATTTCTTTTGCAGGAATTATTTTGACTCAACATAATGGACAATAGAGTAACCCTCTATGATTACCATGCTTACTTATGTTTGTAGTTTAGTCACGCCTAAATTATATATTTGAATTAGATATGTATAGGGATATGGAAAATGCATCTACATAGTATTGTTTGCTATGTTATGCAAAAAGACTCTAAATTATATGAAATGATATATTGGTTGTCATGTCATTAATTAAGTTATTATTGCTGAGTGTTTGTGTTATTTGTTTGGTCATTTTGTAATGAATATAATGATTATTTAGCTTAAAGGTTAAATAGGGCATGCATTGCACGACTGCATGAAGAAGGTCGTCAACATCACGCAGTGGCATGGAGAAGCCGTATGAAGGTGTTGCTTCGTCCAAAACCTTACCCAACCTTTGGAAACTACTTTGTACCAAAGGATACCATCCTTTGATTAGGGCTTCATTTGTTGATACAATCGCTTAAGGTTACCTACACTCTTAAGCCTATATGTATTATAGGATTATTATTATTTTAATAATTAAAATTAAAAGCCTACTTGAGCTGGACTCACAATATTTTGTTAAATTATGATTAATTAATAAGACATTAAGGCGAAGGCAATTTTTCTCGGAGTGGTGGTGCTTGGAGCTAATGTACTGGAACTTATTCTGTAACCCTTAGTGACCAAAGGGTGTAAATCTAAGTTGTACACAGTTCCTGAATGATTGTGTATATTATTGTATTCATATGGTTATAGATGCATTACATGCTAACAGTTGATAACTTACTTGCTAAATGTTTATTATATAGTTTAAGGGACGATCTCACTAAGCTATGGTTTTGCTAACTCTCTAATAGTCTTTTTTGTAGGTTACATCAAAGTTGGGAATAGACTAAGAGTTAAGTAAAGAGTGTATAAGACTCATACTACGAAGGATAGGTATAAGATAGAGTGTTATCTAAACTTAACTTAGATTGTATGAGGGAGAATGTTAAAACGTATCCCATTTTCAAAATCTCTACTCTTAAAGAATTATTTTGAACCAATACCCTCCAATTTATTTTAGTTACCCAATCTTATTGTTTGGTAGGGAATTTTGGTACATTATGGTTCTAGTGAACTATGGAATAATGGTTTTTGTATAAATTTTCATATAGATGTGCTATATATATATTATGATTAAATGTAATGAGTAAATATTCAATCAGAGTCTTACAATCTCTAGCTTTCAAAATGATCTTCATATTGTGAATACAAACTTAATACGACAATTTTAGGATAATTTTACTAGGCCTTATTTAGGCTGTTATATGGCATGAGTCTCGCACTATACATAGTCCTAAAGGAGTGATGTAGAATGATATGTAAGGGATGGTTTGGAAAGGAAGAGGAAGCAGCAAGGAAGAGTAGGTAGTTTTAAGGAGTTCAAATGTACTAATGATACATGGAGGTGTTATTAAGCATCAACCCCAATATTCTAAGTGAAAGGTGGCATGTTATTCACTTTGAGCTCTATTTGCTCTTCTGCAATAGCAGTGAGACAAAACGACAACATTTCCCTAAATAACTTAACTCTTATGGATGAAGAGTAGTTTTGAGGTATTTATAGAGTTAAATCATCAACGATAGTCATTAGATTATGGTGACAATTAGTGACCAATATGAGTTCTCTTGCTAATGAATTCTTCCATGGACTCTGATTGAGTGTAAACCCATAACAAGTTTTTCTATGTGCATAAGTTTCTCTAAGAAAAGTTAGGAGCAAATGTACCAGCTCAATGGTTCATATAGTAAGCCTACCATACCACATTTTCCTAAGTTATCCCAAATTCATGAACTTTACTTTTTAAGCCATGCCACTTTAACTTATAGAGTTAAGCCTAGATCATTTATGGACTTAAAGTCTACAAATCATTTTAGCCCATCTACAAACAATATCAACTTTTATTACATTATTTAATAATTTAACTACTGTAGACTTAAGAAGAAGAAATATACTTATGTAAATTATCTTCCTTCAAGAATAATAAATTAGATTGTATGTAAACTGTAGATGCATCCCTTATGTTTGCACCAATTTAAAAAAAAAATGTTATTGATTTTATTTTACTACTTTGTCCTAAATTAAAATAATTAAAAGTACAAAAATATTTTTAAAGAGGTTAAGTATGCATGGAGAAAACACGAGGAAGTATATTTGTAATACACCTTACGGTATGCTCTAATTTGGTAGAAATAACCAAATAGAAATGGTAGCTTATAGACATAAGGAGTTGGATGATTCATCTAAAGCAAAATAGTTTAGGAAAAGGTAAAAGAGTTTCCAAAACTGTTATCAATTTATTTATTTTAGTTCTTATCTTTTTTTCTTTTTTTTACTTTAGTCTTCTACGTTTCTGATTTTTGTTAAACAAGTTCTTTTGTTACTTTCGGTCCATATATAAAAAATAAATAAATAATGAAAAATATATAACATTTCGAAAATTAAAAAGTTAAAAGAATGAAAATTAGGAAAAAATTTAAAAAAAACGATTAAGTTAAAGTCAAGTCACATTTTACCTTTCCTTTTTATTTTTGTCCTTCTTGCCCACTATCGTGGGGTATATTGGTTTTGCATGGCCTCCCCTGATAGAGGGCAGCTACCTTAGGCCGTAAGCAAGTCCCATAACCCACTTTGCAAATAGTAGTCTCTTTGGCCACTCTAAGGTCAAGGCATGGCTTAACAGACTTTTTCTAACTTATTACAATTTTTTAAAAAAATTTCCATTTCTTATATTTTTTTATTATTTTATTCATTTTCTAATTAATCATAGACCAACCATTCACTACATGCATCAATGTCTAACTCAAAATTTAAAAACATTAGTTAAAATCATTTATTTTGCAAACTTTTGCAAATGCTAAAAACTTAAATAAAAAAATTTAAAATATTAAAGACTAAAATTTTTAAAAAAAAATGAGGATCTTTCTAGACGTTTTAGTTTATAATGTTGTTTTGACAAGGGTCGTAAAGCTTATGACTCAAAGATTAAGGACTCTAACTTGGGTCAGTGTGTCTATGTAAATATTTATACACTTTAGCTATAAAATCAATGAAAAATATCAAATTAAACTAATGTATTTACCCTTGAGGGGGTAGGGGTAAGGTTAGGGAAGGAAAAAAAATACAAAACAGTATCTTTTACTGAATGAAACCAAAGTCACCAAGGATATATCCTATATCGGTTTAGGATGGAATATGATTAAGATACCCAAACTACAAATTTACTATAATTCTCGTAAAACTTTAGATTGTTCCTTTTCATATTCAAGTCCTACATCAATTACATTGAGGACATTCGTGAGCTAAGCACCTAAGCCATAAAAGTCAAGCCTGTAACTTGAATAATGCATGTTGGAGACTCGTTCTTAATGATCGTGTTTGAAACCGATGCAACATATCTTTTTCCATAGTATGGGATTGGATTATTCTCACACTCTTGAAATGAAGGTATATTTCTATCATAATACTTGTATGCAAGGCTTTCATCAAAACAGTTTCATAAAATAAAGTTTTTCAGTCTCTTCTTATCCAAGATGTGGGGATCAAAATGAATCCTTGCCACACGCACTATTATTTTGTCCAAACATAAGTGGCATTATATTTGCAATCATACATATATTAGAAAGTAAATAATCTTTTGAGATAGTGTACTATATTTTCTCAATTTCCTTGCTTCAAGTGATGTTTTTAATCTCATAATCTTTGCTTTTATAAATTGGGATCTCATAGTTAAAGATTCTACAGACACAATCTACAAAGCACTAGTTAAGCAAGTGATAGCCGCGTTTTGCTATTATCGCTCCTCTAACTTACCTTCAACTTTGCACTAAGTGCTCAACTTTGTTCAATAGTTACAATAGTGAAAAGAGTCATAATGATTAAACAAGTGTTAATGATTGCACTCAATCATTGTCGAACTAAACTTGTTATCTTATCGAGTTTAATTTACCAATTCTATTGTCATCATAACATCATCTATTGATTTCATCCATTAATACCGAAAAGACAAATATAGCATACATTTTATGCAACAATTTTGCAATAATTTCTCCATTGTTCTTGTTAATTTTATAATATTTCTAGTTAAATTATTTATTTATTAATTTCTAAGACTCTAAAAGTACTTTATAAAGATTTTAAGGATTCTTTGGCAATTTAGAGCTTTATTGGTGGGGTAAAAATACAAATGATAGAGTGAAGCGGAAGGGTTCAAGCAAGAACAAAAGTCTAAGAGATACCACAGTTGAAGACCATGCCCATGGTCTTTACTCTTGATCCTTTCATTAAGAATTTCTTTGTTGAGCCATATTTTAATTTTCCTTAATTCAACTTATATTAAACCTATCCCACTTAATATAAATTACTTTATATAACATTAAGAAAAAAAAAACATTTTTCTTTAAAAATGTTGTAAAAAATATTTTAAACAATTAAAGTCACCAACTAGTTAAATTGGTAATAAGTGAAATTAGACTTTCTGGATGAGAAAACCCTAATTTAGCTACTAGTCTGCAAATATTATTTAAAAATAATTTTTAGAAAATTAAACTAAAAAAATCTAAGTCCGAGTGCTAACTTATTAAGACTAAGTCATCATATAAAAATAAAAACAAAACTAATGGACTTTTATTATTTAAAATTTTCTAAAAATGCCAAGATATATACAGATATGAAAAAATGTAACTAAACTAAAATTTTTATGATTTCTTTATTACGAATTTCAAGAAAATTTTTTTTTTTTCATTTTTTATGGTTATCTCGGGGGTACCTATACTTACTAGTCAGGATCAAACCAACGTACTTCTTTTTTTAAAAAAGATTTTGTGGGTGGATCTTTTTTAAAGAAATGAAGCTAGATTTATATTAGTTATCAAATTATTATTTAAAAAAAAAACTAAAATGATCTAATTTCGTAAATCTTAACTAATTAAATCTTTTTGAAAACTCCAATTAAGATTTCTTTATTCTTTTTTTTAAAAAAAACTACGGGTAAAAAATTATTCTTTTCTAAATCATAAATGCAAAATACACTAAAATACGTATATTCTTCAAAGATATGAATCTCGGAAAAAAGATACGTGACTTTAAAAAAACGCAATTTAACTAAAATATATTAAAAAATTACAAATTATCAAAAAAATTGAAAAATGGCATGATGATTATAAAAATTTATATAAAAAAAACCTATACTAAAAAAAAGTTAGTAAAATAAATTGATTAACTAAAAAAAAAAACAAAATAAATAACTAACTAAAAAAATCATTCAATTGCCTAAACTAATTGAATTGTACATGATCCGATGTCCATGTTGTCAACTAATCATGAACCAATCGTGGACAATGTTCATGTGCATGGGTATGAAATTGATTATGTGTGCTTGTTTTGGTCATGTATGTGTATATATCTGATCGTGCGTATGTGTTAGTAGAGATAGAGTGCAAGTGTTTGTGTGTGATCGGTTTGTGTATGTGATGTTAGGTGAGTGATTATATGTTTTAGTGATTGGATTGTGTGTGTGTTGGTGAGTGAAGTGCAAGTGTGAGTGTCATAGTGCTTATGTATGTTCAGACGTAGGGGGCTGATTGTGAGTTGCTACTGCTGTAGGTGTTCAAACGTGTAGATTTGTATGTGAATGTGTTTGTTGGGTGTTGTGAATTTGGTCGTGTGTAATTAGTATTGGCGTGATTATGTAGGATGTGTAATTATGAAAACATCTATTTTCTTATAGCCCATTATCCATTATTTATAGACAATAAATTTAGATCTTTTTAGATGAAGATTTAATCTTAACAAATCTAAGATACAATGATACGATAATATCTGATTTGGATTCATTAAAGATTTAATCTAGTTTCTAGAAACCATACATTGATTTAGCTTTTTATTTTTTAGGCCCGACTTAATCTAACTTGATTTAGCCCAATATACATACTAGTCTATTTAATAATTCCTAGGTCTATTTAGCCTAATATAAATTGGATACAAAAAATCCTTCTTATATTGGATTGATTTAAAAATATTAATGAAGCCCGACTATTTAACAACTCAAAATTTATTAAATTAAACGTACACCATTATTCAATCCAACTCTAAATGACTCGACTCAACTTAACACTTTACAACTTGATACTTTCTTTTTTATTTTCTTTCAATTTTTTTATATTTTTTCTTTTTATTGTTTTTTCCTATTTTTTTCAATTCAATTTTTTCATTATTTTATTTTTTATAAACCAAGCTCAAAAGTAAAAGGAGATTGAAATTAAAATAAAGTTTAGAAAAAATGGCATGTTTACAATTGCTCCTCTTTATAGTGAAGTTTGTAAAAACTTTGCTATAAAGACAAAAAACATACTCATTTTTGCCTAGTCCTTGCATGAATTGGTAGAGTAAGGATTTTGATTGTTAAATAAATTGGATCCTGACTTGAAAGTTTGGGTATCCTAAAGAGGATAGATCTCTTTAAGGACTTGCTGCTCAAAAGAATAGTTCTTTTGAAAATAAGATGAAATGATACTTTATTAAAGGCAAGATAGAATAACATTTCACTGAACAAGTGATCCAAGATTACTTTAGGAAATATTAACAATCAGATAATGCTGCTATGAGCAAGTGATCTTAGAATAGACAAGATAGGATAGTGCTCCTTTGAGCAAGTGATCTGGGAAATGACTAGATGATACTCCAATGAGCAAATGATCCGATAAGGAATAAGATTGCACTTCTTTAAGCAAGCAATCTTATAAAGAACTAACTATTGCTGTACTGAGCAAATGATCCAACTAAGAATAGAACAACACTCTTTTGAGCAAGCGATTTTAGCAAAAGACTAAATAGGATGGTGTTCCTATAAGCAAACAATCTAATAAGGAATAAGATAGTACTCCACTAAGCAAGCAATCCTAAAAAGGATTGGATGGCACTCCACTAAGTAAGCGATCCAACAAAAAATAGGACGACACTCCTTTGAGCAGGTGATTCTAGAAAGGATTGGACGGCGTTTCACTGAGTAAGTGATCCAATAAGGAATAAAATGGCACTCTTTTAAGCAAGTGATCCTAGAAAAGACCAAATAACGTTTCAATGAGCAACCGATCCAAGATTACTATACAAAATGGATAGCGCACTAAAGGGCAAGTGATCTATGAATTTCAAGGACTTTGATGAGTTTTGGCAAAATGATCCGAGACTTGAGTTTGAGGGATTTTGATGTTTCTTTGAAAATTATGACTTTTCTTTTTAAGAAATCTCTCTTGACAAAAAGGTTTCGGTTCTCTTTTAATTTTTTTTCCTCTTTATTCTTCTTGTTTTTCAAGAAATTAAAAAAAAAAAAAATTTGATGGAAAATTGTGTTGCTAACAAATAAGAAAGTCTTGAAGACTCTAAAAATCAAAAATAAGCGGCTAGCTTGCTCCTTACCCATTGATCACTCATTCTTTCATTCTTGTTTTCTAGAGCATAATTCATGATCTCTAAACTTTTTAGAAGCACTAATTTCAAACATGAGATAAATGACCATTCATGTTTTTGAGAATGTACCCCCAATTGTTTTTTAATTTCCAACTAAGGGCATAATTACATTACTTGAAATGTTTAGTCAAACAAGACTTGCACTCTCATAGGTTTGTTTTCACTATCGGCATCAATTCTAAAAATTGTAGCTTATTTTGTAAATAGTACACTCTAGTCAATCAATTATGTTTTTGCTAGGTTTGCAATATAAGGCTTTTGGTTAATTGTTTGAGCAAATAGATATCAATGTACTTAGCCAATATTGAGGAAATTATATACAATCCATCCCGAGTTTATAAGCCTAAAACCTAAGAGAAACTAAACATGGGCTTACCCTAGTTTCATGAGAAAATTTTGCTAAAGATAAGTTGATTTTTTTAGCCAAAAGAGTTTCATTAAGGCGGTAAAGTAGGTGGGACAATAAAGTGAGGGCTTTGCTTTTGGGATTAAGAATTTAAAATGTTTAGCCTTTGTATATCCTTCATAAGTTCTGACCAAAGGCTTATTGGCAATTTGACTTAGCTTTGAAGATGATTACCTTGCTAATTTTTCTTCTTTTTTTTTCTTCTTTTCTCTTTTTTCCTTCTTTTTTTTCTTTCTTTTTTTTTTCTTCTAGGTGTTCACTCTCTACATTATTGAATTTTCACTTGATGAGATTCAATACTCGAAAAAGGTAAGTTCAAGGTATATGAGATTTGGGTGAGGTATGTATGGCTTTAGAGTGTTTTGGAAAAATTTATAGGCTTAAGGTGTTTGAATGGGTATATGGGCTTAAGTGAGGTGTATATGGTTTGAATCCCTTCTTCATCCTAAAGAAATTAAATTATCTATGACAATATTTACTCAGGAATTGGCACAATTGAGGCTAGCATAAGTTAGTTTGCTCCTTTTCTCCAAATTAATGACCCTAATCTCTTAATTGCCCTAGTGTGGGGTGGTTCTTGGAAGGGTTATCTTTAAGAAAAAACCCCTAAATGTTCAAATGGATTTACAAGAGATAATTGTGTTTAGGGCAATGAAATTAATGCCTAACATCATTTTGATACGTATACCAAGTTTAAGTCAGACTTCCTTTAAGGAATAAGCCTAAGTACTCACATTGTGTCACTCAACTCTCATGTGTTTAGGGTAGTGTTTAAGACGTAGGTCGCCTCTTTTCATTCTAAACTTTTCAAGTACTGAGTTGTCATTTCCTTAGGTAGAAAATTTTAAGTCTAGAGTTCAAATATAGTTTATCCATTTTCACTCATTCCAAATGCCTCTATTTAAATTGAGCTAGCTTCATAGCATATAAAGACAAAAATGCACATAAAAACTACTTTATTCAATAGCTCGTATCCATTACAAACTCTAAAATGAAAGATTATTATTAAAATATATATATATATATATAATGAAAATTCTTTTCCACTTCTTGCCCTCATTTCTATCACTTCTTCGAACTTGGCCTGTTTAGTTGAATTGATTTCTTAAAGATAAACCTAATTGCTTGAAATGATGAATCACCTTGTCAAATGGTAGTAGTAAACCCTCAATACTTGATGCTGGAGGCTATTATTTGATGCTTCTTCAAAACTTGAGGAAGGGGTACCATTGCTAATAAACCCATTAACCTTTAGAAAGCCGGGCTGAATAATCTCTACTTCAATTAAATCTTACACCTTATGCATTAGTTTCTAGCAGTTCTCTTTGGTATGCTCAACTAGGTCGATATGATATTTACACCATTTGTTTGAGTCATAATCCTTCGCCTTGTACTTCTTTGATGAGATTTCACATGCTAGCAACCCTGGTTCACTTAATTGCTTGAACACATTTGCCATTGGAATTTTAAATTGTGGAAGCTTCATCCTCTTGTTATAAAAGGGATTGTCTAGATCTTGAGCTTTCCTTATTGGCACATTTGTTCCTAACTTCTCTTTCCTTGGATCATCCTTATGCTTGAGCTATGACATCTTACCCATAATAGGATTTAAGTTTTCAAGCTACTTAAGTACATAACTCATCTCCATTTCTGTGCTAGTGAGTCTTTCTTCTAACCTCGCCAATTTTTTTTCTAAGGAAGAAATCTTTCTTTCAAGTCCCAATAGTGACATGCCTCTTAGGCTTAACTATTCAAATCTGTCTCTAGAAACTTTTCTAAACTTTGTATCATATTGATAGTAGGCTCATGAACCTGCAACTCTTTAGATTCTTCTACCTCATATGATGTATCAATAAGCCTCTAGACTTGGGTATGGAGCATAGTATCAACTTGCTTTACGTGCTTATTAAAAATCCTTTCTAGTGTGTTTATTCTTTGTTCAAAAGTTTCAAACATCTTAGTTTTAAAAAATAAGTGATTATGAGCTTTAGGTTAGGCTAAACCACTTTAAAAGGCAATCTTTTAGATCCTACAAGAATCCCTTCTTGTTAACAATATTGCATTAACTTTTTCTTTCTTTTTTTTTTAAATAAATTTTTTAATTTTAAAAACCTTTTTTTTTGTTTTGGAAACTTTTATCAAAAAAATTAATGTTGATTTTATGTTATAGAAGTCTAATACTGACATTGATGAATCTAAACAAAAGAAAAAAAAAAAAATTGGAAATAGTGGAACTAACATCCAACGTCACAAGGTGACAATTATATAAGGATAATATGGAGAAGTAGAAGTTATTTTAGAATAAGAAACTTATTGAACAAATGACATAAGGGTGGCAACTCATAGAGAAAGCCCTATCAGGATCGTGATAATGAAAAACAAGAATTGAGACATTTAAAATATTAATGACTTTGAGGTGGGAAATAATTTATAATGAGAATCTGATGGTTAAATGTTTGTATTTTTTCATTATTTTTTTTTTTGTATTTTGTTAGTTCTTAACATTATGGTGCACATGAGGCATCGCAATAGATATCAACTAAATAAAAATTATCATGAAACTATTTTTTTTTTTTTACAAAATATCTCTGGGAAATACTCTCCCATTTTTTTAAACTTGTTAGAAAACTTAAGAAAATAATAGTTTCATAATAATCTTTATCGTAACTAATCTTCATAATTACATGCCTCAAAAGAAAAAAAAAAAATTATAAGTTGATACTAAAGTTTTTTTTATCTAATTTTTACATTAGTACATCATAATACAGGGAGACTATTAATAATTTTGCATCATTTATGTTAAATGTTATGTTACACAACCTATTACTTATTAAATAAAAGAAAATATACAAGACTCAAATATATTATACAAGATAGCATATAAAAACAAATGCGATGCAATATGCTACATATACATGCAATGCAATGGGGTTGGTAATTAATAAACTATAGAAATAGAATTATTATAAACTTACGGTCAATATTCACGTAAAATTACATATATAAGTGTGTGAATTTCTAAAAGCTTTTCTCTTTTGAAAATAAAGTCTATGTATACTTATATATCTAAGTATATTAAAGTTTGAAAATAAGGTTCAATTGGTTGCAAATTATAATAATTCTTTTCTAGCTCCTATAATTTAAAATTTATTCACCCCTTTTTATTTTACAATGATGTAGGAGGATATGATCTATGGGTCTTAAGCTATATAGCCTTTAGTATTATCAGGGAATTGCCTAATAAGCTACATCGAAGCATGAGTGAGTTCTCTTATCACCGTTAGGTGGGGGTAAAGACCCTAACAACTCAAGGGTTACACAATGGTAGCTCGTCCTAAGTTCCTAAGGTAGCTTAGATCTGACCACATCTAACTATACAAATAATTTTTAAATAAAGCTCCCCCAAATCCCCAATAATGGGCCTATTGGGCTTGACTTTTCTTAAAGGCTAAAATCACTAAAACTTAATTAGTATAACTATATTATTATATTATATAAAACAAAAATAAGGAAAAAAATAAACTCATTAATTAATTTTTTAATTTTTACATAGCTAACCCACTAGTAGTCCTTAATGGAATCACCAATTCTATCGAACCCTATTTTGATTTTCTTTAATTTAACTTATATTAAGCCCAACCTATTTCAAATAAGTTACTCAACATAAAATTAAGAAAGAATTTTTTTAAAATTTTTTTTAAAAAATTAGAGTCGCAAATTAGTTAAACTAATAACAAGTGAAATTAGAGTTTCTAAGTGAGAAAACTCTTATTTAGCCACTAATTTGTAAATATTCTAAAAAAAATAATTTTTAGAAAATTAAACTAGAAATATTTAAGTTCGGGGACTAATCTATTAAGACTAAGTCACCAAGTAAAAATAAAGAAAACTAACGAGCATTTATTTTTTATAATTTTTATAAAATACTAAAATATATATAGATACACAAAAATGTAACTAAAATGAATTTTTTATGATTTTCTTCTATGAATTTTCAAGACAAAGAAATTTTTTATTTTTATTTTTTGTGGTTATCCTAGAGGTGTTTATATAGCCACTAGTTGGGATCAAACTAACATAGTTCTTTTTTTAAAAAAAAGATTTAGTAGGTCGATAATTTTTAAAGAAATCGAGCTAGATTTATATTAATTATCAAATTATTATTTAAAAAAAAAACCTAAAAAGATCTAATTTCGCAAATGCTAACTAACTAAATATTTTTGAAAACTCGTATTAAGATTTTTTTATTCTTTTTTTTAAAAAATCTATGTATCAAAAATTATTCTTTTTTAAATCCTAAATATAAGATAAACTAAGATACATATCTTCTCTGAAAATATGAATCTCGAAGAAGAGATGTGCAACTTTTTAAAGAAAAATGTAATTTTGGTTAAAAAAATGCAACTTAGCTAAAATTTATTAAAATATTACAAATTATCTAAAGCAAAACGGCAAGACAATTACTAAAATTTATATAATAAAAAAACTGCACTAAAAAACAAGTTAGTAAAATAAATTGATTAACAAAAAAAAAAGAATAAATAACTAACTAAAAAAGTTATTTAATTATCTAAATTGGTTGAATCGTACGTGATTGGATGTGCATCTTATGAAATGATCATGAACCAATCGTAGACAACATTCGCGTACGTAGGTGTAGAATTGATCATGTGTGCTTATTGTGGTTGTGCATGTATGTGTATCTAATCATGCTTACGTGTCAGTAGAGATAGAGTGTAGGTGTGTATGTATGATCAGGTTGTATTTGTGGCGTAAGGTGAGTGAGTATATGTGTCGGTGGTCGAATTATATGTGTGTTAGTGAGTGAAGTGTAAGCATGAGTATGATAGTGCTTGTGGGTGTTCGGATGTAGGGGGCTGATTGTGAGTTGCTACTGTTATGGGTGTTCAGACATGTGGATTTGTGTGGCAATGTGTTTGTAAGGTGTTATGAATCTGGTCATGTGTAATTGGTGTTGGCGTAATTGTATGGGAAGTGTAATTATGAAAACATCTATTTTTTTACAACCTATTGTCTACTATAAATTGACAATAAATTTAGATCTTTTTGGATGAAAATTTAATCTTACCAAATCCAATATATGATAATACGATAATATCCGATTTGGATTCATCAAAGATTTAATCTAGTTTCTAGAAACCTTACATTAAGTTAAACTTTCTAGTTTTTGGGCCCAACTTAGTCCAACTTGATTTAACCGCACTTATGATTACTATTCGCGCCATGAACTTGAATTCAAATTAGGAGCAAATATGTGTTACTCGTCGAAATGCCGAGTGTCAATTACTTGGCAGAATGTCGAAAATGTTGATTACCAGACTTGTTGGTAGCTGAATGGATGAGCAAACGAAGTTAATGCCTATTAAGCTGGGTGGATGAAAATTGACTATCAACATTTTCCCCCCAACTTTCGTGTTTGAGGATTTGACAAAGAGACTAATAAATAATGTGTTAGAAGCCGAGTGGGGAGTAGTTCTTTAGGTGACAAGTGAGGTAGGAAGCAAGATGGTTCGCATCCTAATTAAAAAGTCACAACTTTCAAATTCCTACCTATTCAAGAAACTAAAAAGGTAGGAGGCATGACACTTATTGCCTTTGTCATCATTATGCTACAAGCTTAACAACTGTTAGAAAGTTGTCAACTGTCGGATTTCAATCTTGAAGCATGCATTAACAATCTATGCTACTATCGAATCAGTGCATCATTACCATTAGAAACAAATTTACAGTCATGAGGGTAAGTTATCCAAATTTAAAGCACTGGTTACAATCAAAATACATTTCTCCAATTGCATCTCAAACTTTAGTTTGCTTTTTCGTCTTTAATCTCACATTCCTCAGCAAGATATCTGTATAACAGCATAGCTTACTTCCACGTCTCTCTATATCTTGTTATGAAATATAACCAGTACTAGCAAGATCTTCCTAGATCGTAGAATTTGAAGAGGCCGAGAGAGGAGGAGAGGATATGTTTCCTAAGGGAATGTGAATTTCACATATACCTAAAGTATTGGGATTTTAGGTTACGCTTCCCTTTCTCAGCATTTGTGAAGGGCTTCTTTAACTATTTTGAGTTACATTGAGTATGTTCTCACCAAACACATATCGGCTTTTGGCAGCTCTTGAAATAGTTTGTAAAGAAGTCGAAGTTAAGGCTACATCTCAATTGTTTCGATATTTCTTCACAATTAGGAGGTAGCTAGACGGGGGTACTTTTAGCTACATGGCATAGGCATAAGATTATGGATGGGTTAGTGTCATGATAAATTCGTATTTATAGTGTTCGACAAGAAGTTGGACTTCTAAACTCAATGGATTGAGCAGATCCATACGAAAGACATAGAACTGATGCTGAATGATGTTGTAGTAGCGAAGAAAATTTAGGAAAAGAGGAAGAACAAAATGTTCTTCTGGACACCGAGAGAATTATACGATGTTATAAAAGCAAAGACCTAATCTTTTTTGAAAAGGAACGTATGCTAATGAGCACAGTACCAAAAATAAATATAAGAGGAAAGCCATTCTAGTGACTTAGGGGGGAAATTGTCGCCTTTGAGCCTTGCTTGGCATAGAGAATGTAAGTTTATTCTTTTCCATGAGTTAATATTAATGTGTTTGCTCATATTGCAGATATGGATGTTGGTAAGGTCAATAATGCCAAGCCGTTAGCCTAAGCTAAAGCTAAGGAATCAAAAGCTGATAAGAAGGCTGCTAATATAGTAACTACCACTCGTCCTATTGTCATGAAGAAAATGGTGAAGGAGGATGTAATAGTAGGCAACAGTGCAAAAGAAAACCTCCCAACCTATTGAGAGGCGAAAGGAAAGTGAAAAGATAGTGCTAGTCAAGGTCGCTCATTCTAGTGAGCCTCTGGTTGAAAGTATTTAACCTATTATCGAGTTGAGAAAGGTTGGCCAAGAGACCTAACCATGCAATGAGGCCAACGATGCTACTGCTGTTGAGGGGTCATCATTGTTGATAAAGGCAATGCTTAGTACTGATAAGAGACCGGGGAAGGAACTCACTGGCTAACCACTTGCTAAAAGGTCTAAAGGTTTAGACAAGAGGATGGTGGAGGCAATGCGGTGCAAAGCCCTCGGCATTAGCAACATTGAATTTATCCCAACAAGGAGGTCGATGAGTGCTTCATCCCGTGTTAGAGCTAAAACGTTTTTGATACTGACTCGGCCTTGAGAAACAGGACAAAATCTTTGGCCTTAAGCAACTAGACTATTCTTAAAGGACAAAGAGATTGTCAAGAATGATGTCAATAGGGTTAGTGGTTGTAATAAGACCCATATCATGGCCAAGTTATATGATGTGAGTATCTATATCAATCTTTTTAATTGTTGCATTTACTCTGTTGCTGATATTCGATTTCCTTTTTAGATGAGTAGCTACATTTTGATGACTTTAGATGAGCTCAATAAGGAAACTAAGAAGATAAAATTTATAACAATCTTCATGTATTCTATCAAGTTACTTCCAATATTCATCATATTAATTGAAATTGTTGTAGAAAATCGAGGATGCATATAATGCATCTAAAGCCTAAATTGTTGTTGCCAAGATTACAAGGATAAAGGCTGAGATGGAGACAAGAAAGCTCTAAGAAGAATTTATTGCCGAAAAGTTGGTGCATACCCTTATTGCCGATGAAGTCTCGAGCCTAAAGGCCAAATTTGAAGAGCAATGAGTTTGAAGGCCTAAAGGAGGAGCTGTAGAAGAAGAAAGAAGAGTGCTAAGGCTTAAGCCAAACTCTTTACATGATGAATGATGAGGAAGATAAGCTTAGAATCCAGATTAAGGAGTTGGAGACCAATAACTCAAACTTACAGAGCTGTGCTACCAAATTGGAGGAGACTATGAGGAGAGGACCATCAGTTGAAGAGGCTCTCAATATAGTCACTAATAGTTGGTAGCACAAAAGACTTCTACGGAAGAAGTTGTTGGAAGGATTCTAAGTAGCAAGAGAGGAGATCCTAAAGCTTCACCCTGATTATAATCTCTCTTGCCTTGACTTCGCCGACGTTGATGACAAAATCAACAGTGGCAATAAGGATGATGATGATGAGGCAGGTGTTGAGATTATTAATGAGGGTAATGATGAAGCTCATGCAGAGGATCCAAGGGAAGGCAAAGAACATCTTTCAAAAGAAATCCCTTATATGAAGAAAGAGAAAACTGCCGGCTTTGAGACCTAAAGTGCTGAGAAAGAAATCCACTTGAACAAAACCTTAGCCTCCAATCTAAAAATTACTTCTATTAACTTTGTGGATAGGTCTTAGGATTTTCTTTATATTCTTTGTTCGCTGCTTTCTCTACTAGGCCAAGTGTTTGTAATCAAATACTTTAGTGAATGAAAAGTATCTTTGATAATAACTACTTTGAGTACGTTTTATTTTATGTACCGTGTTTTTTTTATATGTATGATGTACGTGTTTTATTTCATATGTTCTTATTCATTAGTATGTTTTATATCACACACTAAGTATTTCTCAACATGTTTTATTTCACATACCTAATTGTTTCTCGACATGTTTTAATTCATACACCCCATTATTTCTTGGCATGTTTTATTTCATATGCCCAATTCGTGCTTCTTTATAGACTTTTTCCGTTAGCCATTTGAGGCATGGATTAGCCACATTACTTAACTATAAGATTAATTTATGCAATTCATTAACTACGATAGGCTAGAACTTAGGTAAGTTCATTTGCCATACAATCTAGAACTCATTAACTCAACAATCATAAAAAGAACAAGAAACGTTACAAGACTTTAAGCATAATTCCCATAAAAAGTACTGCAAGTCTTACAAGGAAGTAAGCTATCGCCTAACAAACAAGTGGTAATGAACATCATCCAATCAATCAATTGAAATATAATTTTAAATTCTTGACGTTCTATGCTCGAGGGATGATAGATCCATTTAACCTTTTTAGTTGATAGGCTCCCTCGCCAATGACTTCCAAGATCTTGATAGGATCCTCCCAATTCGCACCGAGCTTCCCTTAACTCACTCACATGCCAATAGCTTCCATCTTTCGACATGCTCGATCTCTAGGTTGAAAAACTTGTGCTTCACTTTTGATTGTAATACCTTGCCACTTTATGCTAGTATGCCGCAATCCTAGCTTTTACAATATCTCTAATTTCATCAATGGTGTTCAAATTCTCTATTAATCCAACTTGATTAACCATAACATTGAAGTTCTATATATATAGATTAGGTAAATCTAACTTAATCGGCAATACAGCTTCCATGCCATATGTTAACCTGAAGCGAATTTGCCTGATTGTAGTTTTATGGGTGGTTTGATACCTCCATAAGACATTCGTAGTTCTTCAGCGCATTTCCCTCTAACTTGATCTACTTTCTTTCTTAAGCCATGCAAAATGAACTTGTTTACAACTTCAACTAGTCCATTCGTTTAAGGGTATACTATAGATGTATAGTTAAGGAGAATGCTATACTTCTTGCAAAATGCCCAAAACTTATTGCTATCAAACTACAGGCCATTATCTATGATTATCATGTAAGGAACTCCAAATATTGATATGATGGAATTGAAAATGAATGCCTTCACTTTCTGCTCAGTAATCTTTGTTACTACCTCAGCCTTTGACCATTTGGTAAAGTAATCCATGGAAACAATGATGAATTGTTGCTAGGCAGTAAACTTTGAAAAGGGTCCAAGAATATCTAGCCCCTACTAGACGAAGGGCCAACAGCTGGTTCGGCTAAATAACTTAGTTGGAGGTGCATAACTTAGCAACTCGTACTTCTGGCACCAAGGATAGTGTCGAAAAACTTCCTTTACATCTTCTCTCATGGTCGGCCAGTAATAGTCGAGTCACAGTGCTCAAACATACAGTGTCTGTGCTTTTACATAGTTACTGCACATGTTACCATATAGCTTAGATAACACCGTCTAAGCATCTCCTAGAGGAAGGCATTGAAGATAAGGTTGTGATATGCTACATTTATATAGCTGATCATCAATCAACATATAGTTTGTTGCTTAATAAGCCAATCTTTGTACTCCTTTCTTGTCATTGAGGAGAGTACCATCGCTCAGATAATCTACTAAGGGATCCATCTATGATTCTTCTCTTGGGTAAGGAGCTACCTTTTAGCTTTGTGAAAGAGTAGATAAACTTTTCTGAAGAAGAAATTCGACAAAAAGTTTATTGCTCAAATCAGAGAATGTCTTACTAGCTAATTTTGACAACTTATTAGCAGCAATGTTCTTGCTTTTTAAAATCTTGTTGCTCAAATTGAACCACCACCAAACACTACCCTAGGCACTAACCAACCATACGGCCAACCATGTCCAGCAACTCCCTCCAACACTATCCAAGCACTACCATCGACCGCTACCTCCAACAAATACTAAATGACCAACTTAGGCTACGGCATCAATCATAACCCCCCCCCCAACATAATTCCCTAATAAAAAACACACAAAACACTCCTCACCTTCTTGTTTCGATGATCAAAACAAGCTAAATCATGTCATGGTTGCTGCTATTGTGGAATCCTAACTCAAATCCAGTGAGCCAATTCGAACCCAACTTAAACCTAACCAGAGATTCAATCCAGTACCCCGATCTAACCTATACATCCCTCCTAGTTCGATTCAGTTCTGATCCAACTTTTTTTATTTACTTATTTATTGTAATATGTAATTGTAAATGTGAAAAAATAAAAGAATAAAAAAGGGAAAGAGAAAAGAAAGAAAAAGAAAAAAAAAAGGGAAGAAGTATTTAGTTTGGCTTTTATTTTCATGTTTTAGCTAAAAAATCAAAAAATAAAAAAAAAGTAGAAGAAATAAGCAATAATTAAAAATAATAAATAAATAATAAAATTTCTCTGTCACCTAGAAAAATTGATTTTCTAAAATTGAAATAAAAATAAATCAACCATTTTCTAAATTAGGATCATTTAGAATTTTCAAAAATAAAATCCAATTTAAGACCCTTTCTAGAAATTTTCTTAAATAAACCAAATTGAGTAAAAAAAAAACATAAACTAGACTATTTTTCAAAAATTAAAATCAATTAACTCGCTATATTTTTGGTAAAAGAACTACGTATGTTTAATTCCAAATAATGAGTACATAGGCACTTGACGAGCAATGATAAAAAAAAAACCCTAATTTTCCTTTTTCTTTAATTTAGATTGTTCTGTTTATCCAATTAGAGTAATTAAATTGAGTCTTGTCCTATGAAATTAAAAAGGTGATTTTCAAAGATTAAGATTAAATTTGGAAAGTTAATGGTACCCATAAAAATTTAAAAGTCCTAACCAATGGATCCATGATCTTTGGTTTCGAAAATCCATTTTATCAAATTGGTTTTAATCGTTAGACTAGTGGCTAAATTATAACCAATCCACTCAATTAATTATAACTTAACTATTTGTCCCGACTCCTGTTAGGTGGCAATTCTAAAGTTGTTTTCCAAAAAAAAAGAAATGGTTTTCTTTAAACCCTAGTCAGTGATCAGTATTAAACGGGTAGGGTTTAATATTGATCGGTTTAATGAAGGCCTAATTTTATAAAAAGAACTGAGAGGGTGAAAAAGTAGGCTCGACAGCTTGGCGACTCCACTGGAGAGGCTAAGAAGGTTAATCATTTGACTTTCCAAAACTAAAATAAAGTTTAAAAACCACCTTATTGCAATTTATGTACTAATTCTATCTTTGTTTGTGTCATAATTGTGCTAATATTTTTATAGGTTTAGTTTTATTTATTTTATTGTTTTGAAGGGTAGATTTATTTACTATGAACAAATGATAGATATGGCCTAACCCGGGCTATCTTAGGACTTTAAGACGGGAAGTCATTGAGTAAGTTTCGGGCGTAGAGGGGCAACCACCATTCGAGGCTGATTAAGCTACCCTACTTGAACTTCAATGTAACTAAGGAACCGTTTTTTCATAAATGCATGAGGTTACAGAGTTTAAGGACCTTTAGAACCCACTCTTTTTGCATACATTCTTTAAGGTTTGGCAAATGGCTAATAAGGTGTCATTGTCACAAAATAGAAGGAAAACCTAAAACTTCTTGCTTATAGTCTACTCTCAACTTTTGTTTATCTGTCTTACATATCACATGCATAGGGATGTGGGGGATCATCTATTGCATCAAAGATGCAAGATAGATGCGGTTAAACGCAAGCTGTCTTAAGACCCTAAGCGAGACGCCATTGTATAGGCTTCGAGTGCTGTGGTGTAACCACCGCTTAAGGTTGACTAAGGCTACCTCACTTAGGTTTAATGTGACCAATGAAAGTGTTTTTTAACAAGTGAGGTCACAAATCTTAAGGACCTTTTCAAGACCTACCCTAATTACATATGCTCCCCTCTAAGCTTGAGTTAATACAATACCCTTAAGAAATTGCAACCCTACTAATCATTCAATATTTTTAATGTAATCAAGTTTTTGAAAATAACGCTAGGATTGCAACTTAAGGGGGTAATATATTAACCCAAACAATCCTAACACCTGCATATTTCCATGTGCTTTGTTTTCTACATTAATGATTGATTGTTATCCATGAAATATGTAGAACTACAAATGGCAGATAACTAATAAGAGAATAATCAAATACTACCAGTTTCCCTAGGAATCCATAAGTAGCTGCTATAAGCTGAAGCTACCTATCAAAAGCAGAGGGCTAGGTGTGCTAAGGCCTATAATAGGGCCTTATTAGGTAAAGTTGAAAAAAGTAAGAGGACCATGAATTAGGCTTCAAAAATGTTGGACAATATTAAAGCCCAACTACGAGAGTTAGATTAAAAACTTCAGATGTAGTTGAAGGACTTTGAGTTTCATGTACTTTGATCTTTCCAAAATAATTTTTGTTTCTCTCTTTCGTCATCTTTTGTTCTTTGTAGACAATTCTTCAATAGAATTTTTCATTCTCCCTTACCAAAGGAAGTGCAATTAAAAAACCAAAAAAATAAAAAATCCACCATTTTTATTTAGTTTCTATAAAATAAAGTTTTATCTTTCTCTCTCATTAAAACAAAAACAAAAGAAAAGTTGCTAACTAGTACTAGTAAAGTAATTCTTCCATTCAGGTTCACATGGCTAATGATGGACTTGCCTCCCTAAAAAGGATGATGCATCAGATGACCTAACAATGGCAAGTTTTGTTTCCAATAATCACTACTCGTCAGATATCCCAAGATTCGAACCTGGAAAGGAGACTCTCAAACTTGGAATAAAAGGTAGCCACAATATAAATAGGCATTATAGATCTAGAAACAACAATGTGCCCTATGCTTATAAGATTCCAACACCCGATGTTCAACATTGATCAAATGTCAGTAAGCCTAAGTGATGAAGGAAGCCCAAGTAGAAAGAAGCCGAGGAGAAGTGAGAAAGAACAAACTTAAGGGACTCAAAGGAGACAATTCACTCAATTGAAGATAGCAATCACCCAACTCTTTTGTCATTTGAAAGTAGCAAGGGTTATAGCTTGTGAAGCCCCTAATCCAAATTACATACCATGCAGCTTTGACCCAAAAGTAAGGTGTAACTATCATATGGGTTAGAAGGGGCACTCTACTAAAAGGTGTGGGAGATTGAAGAATAAGATTCAAGTCCATGTTGGCACAAGTAACTAAGTTTTCAATCCATTCTAGAAAAAAAAAAACAAAGTGGTTAAGAGTCAGGGCTTTTCTCATTCTTCCCAAAATAAAG
Source organism: Lumnitzera racemosa (assembly GCA_024138005.1). Lineage (NCBI taxonomy): Eukaryota > Viridiplantae > Streptophyta > Magnoliopsida > Myrtales > Combretaceae > Lumnitzera > Lumnitzera racemosa. Next base: position 58,845,322 of record JAMXBC010000012.1, read on the forward strand.
GAAATTATCCCTAACGTCTTTTTCAACATAAGTAGTCTTCACAAAAGGGTTTTCCTTTTTGTAAATATATTCCTTAAAATCGGGTAGTGTTTCAAACAAGATCTTGATTGGGTTATCCCGCCTTCCATCTATTCATCTCTCTTTAAGGTCTAGCAAACCCTTAGGGCACTTCTGTTCCTCGATTCCCTTTAGCATGCCCATAGGGCCCTTTAGGTCATTAAGATCTTTTAGCAAGCCTATAGATGCTTAATTTCATTTGGTAAGCCCATCGGTCCCCTTTGTTCACCAAGTTCCACTTAGTGAGCTTGTATAGTACTCCTCTTCATCAATTTCTTTTGGGCTAGCCTACTAGACACAATCTCCACTCAGTCTCAATTCTAAGTGTCTCATAGGGCGCTTCTTCATCCACTAATCTTTCTTCAAACATTCCAGTAAGATCATAGAGTAATTCCCCTTGTCATTCTCTTTAAGGTTTTAGAAGGCTAACAAGGTGTTTCTCCTTCTTTTAGCGAACCTGTTAAGATACTTACTCTCTTTTAGCAAGCCTATGAGGCATTTTTGTTCACTAAATTTCTCTCAAGTAAGCCTACAGGGCGCTTGCACTCTATTCACCAAATTTTTCTTGAGCAAGTCCATAAGGCACTTCCTTTTACCAAGTTTCTCTCAAGTAAGCCTATAGGGTACTTCTAATCTATCCACCAAATTTTTCTCAATAAGGTCCATAGTGCACTTCCTTTTGCTAAGTTTTCCCTTAACAAGCCTATAGGGTACTTCTCTTCATTGGTTTCTTATGATATAACACAAAGTTTAGGGTTGCTAGTCCCCAAGAGACATCCCTACCTAAGTTAGTGAGATTTGTGAGGTACAAACAGGTTTTAGATCAATCTAAAGTTTAGGGTTGCTAGTCCATGAGAGACGTTCTTGCCTAGGTTAGTGAGCCTTGTGAGGCATAGCTAAGTTTTAGATTGATCCCATTTTAAGGTTGCTAGTTCCCGAAAGATACTCCCGCTTAGGTTAGTGAGCCTTGTAAGGCACGGTTAGGTTTTAGATTAATCCCAGTTTAGGGTTGCTAGTCTCTTAGAGACGCTCTTACCTAAGCTAGTGAGCCTTGTAAAGTACGACCAAGTTTTAGATGGATCCCATTTTAGGGTTGCTAGTTCCCGAGAGACACTCTCGCCTACTAGTTCCCAAGAGACGCTCCCGCCTAAATTAGTGAGCCTTGAGAAAAACGACTAAGTTTCATATGAATCCCATTTTAGGGTTGCTAATCCTCGAGAAATGCTCCTACCTAGGTTAGTGAGCTTTGTGAGGTACGATCAAGTTTTAGATCAATCCTAATTTAGGGTTGCTAGTCCCCAAGAGATGCTCTTACCTAGGTTAATGAGCCTTGTAAGGTACGGCCAAGTTTTTGATCAATCTCAGTTTAGGGTTGCTAGTCCCTGAGAGACGTTCCTACTTAAGTTAGTGAGCCTTATGAGGTACGGCCAGGTTTTAGATCGATCCCATTTTAGGGTTGTAAGTCCCCAAGTGATGCTCTCACTTAGGTTAGTGAGCCTTATGAGGCATGTTCAAGTTTTAGATTAATCCCATTTTAGGGTTACTAACCCCCGAGAGACGCTTCCACCCAAGTTAGTAAACCTAGTGAGGTACAACTAGGTTTTAAATCTATCCCATTTTCGAGTTGCTAGTCCTAGAGAGATGCTCCTGCCTAGGTTAGTGAGCCTAGTAAGGCACGACCTAGTTTTAGATCAATTCCAGTACTAAATTGTTTATCCCTTAGATATACCCTTACCTAAGTTAGTGAGCATAGAGAGGTACGACTAAGTTTCTTTCCTCATCCAAAGCGATTTTAGTGTAGTTATAGTTGTTTTTCCTAGGGGTAAAAATAGTATCTGTTTTATCTTTGTGGTAAAGTTTAATATGGAAAAATTTTGCTTAGACTTTACCACAAAGAGGAGCAACTATATATGCCTAATTTTTTATCTCCCTTTTTTCTTTTTCAGATCAAGTTATAGGGTCCTAAATTAGAAAAAAAAAAACACAAAAAATTGGAACTTAAAGAAAACCCAAAAACTTAAGAAATTTAGGAAAAAATAAGAATTATAGAAAAATCCATAAAAAAATTCAAAATTAAGAACAAGCACCAAAAAATAAGAAATTTTAGAAAGAAACCCTAAAAAATAAATAGTTTAGAAAATAATCTTTTTACAAAAAAATTGGAAAAGTCGAAAAAATATAAGATTTTAGAAAAATAACTTATTATTAAGATAGATTTTAATTTTAGTTTAGAAGTTAAGCCGTTGAACCTAGGTTTAGATCTAAAAATAGCCCAAGCTAACCAAGTCCATATGTGCAATTTAGTTGCACATGTAGACAAGGCATAGGCCAACGGCCTATTGATTAAGTAGATGGACTTGGTTTGGGCATTGAGTGTGAGGTCTTGGGTTCGAATCTTGATAAAGGTAGGGAGGCCTTTTTTCTTATTTTTTGTTTTCTCTCACACAAAAGATTACCACGTGTTAAGATTTGATTGTGCCACATATCCTAACACGCGGCAAACATGCTGACGTAGCGCCACTTGTCAGCCAAGTAACATGCCATGTCGACTGCCACGTGTCACGTAATGATGTGTAATGTGTTAGGGCAGGTCGGCATAGCTGACATAGCGCCACGACAACCCAGTTTTCCTTCCCCTTCTTTCCTTTTCCCTTCATTTTCCTCTCTTTTCCCCTTTTTCCTCCCTTTTCTCAACTCAAGAACACCCAATCCCTTCACTTTAGCTTCAATTTCTATACAAAATTTTTAATATACATATGTAGTTTCTTGCTTTAATCTTGTTGAACACCTGATCCCATTAACTCGTCTAAATTCGGTCAAAAACAAATTCAAATTGAGCTCTTAAGTTAGGAAAAAAACTGAAAGTTCGACATTTACATTTAAGCCTGATTCTAGCTTTCTAAAGTTTTTAGGTTGAATTAGTGTATAAAAGGGTGTTAGGGGAGCTCACACAAGGGGGAACAACCCACACACAACCAAAAAAATCACTTGACACAGCCCCTCTCTCTCCCTACGATCACTTTCTCTCTCTAACCTTCTTCTCTCTCTCTTCGATTCTCCCTCTCCACTCTAACCCAAGCTGCACCACCATTCTAAGGAGACTACTTGCTGCTTAGGCTCCCTAACTCAACTGCTCTTGACCTCCGTCATGACCCTTATTAGTGACTCCAACAACCTCTATTAAATCCTAGCCATCTCAACCCCTCTTTCTCCTTAAACCACCACCAAACACTAGCCTAAGCACCAACCAACTATACGACCGAACTCAGTACACTCCAAAATCCCTACCCCAATCGACTAACTATGCCCAGCAACTCCATCCAATGCTCCCTAAGCACCACCACCGATTACCACCTCCTACAATCACCAAACGACCAACCTAGGCTACAACATCGATCCTATTCCCCCATTCCCCAATAAAAAACACACAAAATACTCCTCACCCACTCGTTTTGGTGATTGAAACAAGCTAAATCACATCATGGTTGCTATTACTATGGAAGCCCAACCTAAATCCAGTGAGCCAATCCAAACTTGACTTGAATTCGACCTAAGATCTGATCCAATGGCCCAATCCAACCGTTGTGTCCCTCCTGGTCTAACTTAGTTCTAATCCATTTATTTTTTTATTTACTTATTTATTGTAATATGCAATTGCAAATGTGAAAAAAAAAAAGAAAAAAGAGGGGAGGGGGGGTTGGAAAGAAAAAAAGGGAAGAAGTATTTAGTTTGGTTTTTATTTTCATGTTTTAGCTAAAATATCTAAAAAAGAAAAAAGAGTAGAAGGAATAAGTAATAAATAAAAATAAATAATAAATTGTTTTGTCACCTTGAAAAATTGATTTTCTAAAAATGAAATAAAAATAAATCAACCATTTTCCAAATTAGGGTCATTTAGAATTTCCAACAATAAAATCCAATTTAGGACCCTTTCTAGAAATTTTCTTAAATAAACCAAATTAAGAAAAAAAAAAACATAAACCAAGCTATTTTTCAAAAATTAAAATCAATTAACCTGTTATATTTTTGGTAAAAGAATTATGTGTGTTTGATCCTTAATAGCAAATACGTAGACACCTACGGGATGATGATAAGAAAAAAAAAAACCTAATTTCCCTTTTTTATTTTTTAGTTTAGATTGTTTTGTTTATCCAATTAGAGTAATTAAATTGAGTCTTGTCTTGTGAAATTTAAAATGTGATTTTCAAAGATTAAGATTAAATTTGGAAAGTCAATGGTACTTATAAGAGTTTAAATGTCCTAAATCACGGATCCATGATCTCTGGTTTTAAGAAACCATTTCACCAAATTGGTTTTAATCAGTAGACTAATGACTAAGTTATAACCAATCCACTAAATTGATTATAACTTAATTATTTTTCTCAACTCTAGTCAGGTGGCGACTCAAAAGTTATTTTCTAAACAAAAAGAAATGGTTTTCTTTAAACCTTAGTCAAAGATCAGTATTAAATGAGTAAGGTTTAGTACTAATCGATTTAAAGAAAGCCTAATCTTATAAAAAGAACCGGGAGGGTGAAAAACAAAACTCGATAGCCACATATACTATACACCCATATGTATGCTCATTAGTATTAGTTATGTGCTACAATTCCCCAACTTTGTCATCCTTGCCATTTATAGGCTATACATCTCAACGTTGTCATTACATGCACTCCCACCTCTCCTCTTAAGACAATATCACTTCCTCCTCCTCTCCAGCGGCTATTACTACCATCGTCGTCATTCTGAAGGGAGTAGGAATATCACCCCCTTCTCGGGCCGAGCCTTTGTAACCTTCATATACCTGCTTCAAAATAAATGGATGGAAAGATTCACTTTGTTGGTCGATCATGCTCTGGTTAACCATCATAAGTAATTGATAAAGAAGGAAAACACATAATAGAAGAGAACTAGCTTGTAAGTAGAAATTTTGGTAGAGTTTCCTATTAGTTGACAAAACAAATTGAGAAATGAGGACCTGTGTACCCCTTTATATAGATAACCAAGGAAAGAAAGTGAACATTTTCTCCAAATCCTAAAGCATGAACCCATGAATGGATCTGTGCTAAACCTTAGCCATCCACATCTCCTACTGTGTGAGCCTAAGGCTCCAATTGATCTACATATATAGATCATTGTCATAAGTTGACAACAAGTCACCCTATACATATAACCACTTTTCAGTGATCATTAATGTGCACTATGCTTTCCAAGGATGGCCATCATGACATATCGAATAGCTCCACAATCACATCAATCATGTAGAAGGCTAGCATATGGGAAAACGAACCTAAATAGATATACCGTCCATCATGCTGCCAAACTACGAGATGGATCCCCCTACTCAGAGGAGAAATAGCCTAACCTTTACCGTTTGCCTTACATGAATTAGTCTCTTTAGGTCTTGAACACTAAGGAGAGTAGGTAGACAAGTGTTGGTACTTCATTCTCGCCCAACTAATGCCTAACATGCAATTGCCATCATGTGGGCACCAAAGTGTGCACAAGGGAATAAGGAGCTTACCCTTTATACCACAATCTACTCGTAGAGCCATGCGAGTACATCGAAGTAGGCATCAGCTAATAGCGGGCTCACGTTCTTTACTATAAACTACCAAGCGAGTCATACAATTCCTTGCCTGAATAGATCAGCCTAACCGTCAAAATCACCAATGCTGACCATCGAGCATCAACTCGAGCCTCAACTTACCCTCAACCGACCACTAGCCGACCCATTCCTCGATGTCCTAACTCAACCTTTGTCCTTAGTGCCTACTTTTTACTATAACTCATCAATGGGCATCTCATATCTTAAGTATGAGCAATATACCCGACAACCTCTACAAATGTTAGACCTCTAGGCTATAGATTTGGTTGCATGGCCAATCACAACCAACGATTTGCAAAGTAGCTCATCTCTACTGTTGCGCATGCTATCTCTAAGCGAATGGCATGGACAAACCCTAGATCACCACATGTCTAAGTAGTCCACATAACAGGTGTTAGATGCCCTAAAGTTTAGGAGGCTTTCTATCTTTCCCCATCTTTCTCTAAAATCTACTTTCATCCCTAATATCACTCTTACTCTCTCTACCCAATTTCAACGTACTCCCCATATCTCTCATTACGCATATCTAAGACAAGCACTACCCCTTGGGCTCTTAATGGTCACTCCTTCTTCCTCTTAGTCCTCCTTGCTAACTTGAGCATTAGAGGGCCCTATGGGCATACCAACAAAGGGCTTTTTCGTAAGGATCAAGGAGTACGAGGTGAAACCTAAACCTATTTCACCTAGACTCCACATAAACCACTTATCCCAATTGGTTCAATCACAATCAACACATATAATTTTAAACTAGCAAACGTATACCCACAATACGTATATATGTAACAAAAAATTTAATTTTTAACTAATAAAATAAGTTCGTATATGATAAAAATTTGAGTTTACATTACTAATTAATACATTACAAATGAAGATATATATATATATATTCATATATTCATATGAGGAGTTTCGTTGCTCCTAAATTTGAAAAATAGAAAAGGATAACTACATATGTAAATGCAAGGTTAGTTTATCTAATAATATTATTTTCAAACATAGAAATTGCTTAGCACCTGCAAAAAGAAGACATAATCAGTGCAACAAAAAAAAAAAGAAAGAAAAACAAGGATTGTCTTTAACATAACTTACCATGAGGAATATGTAAGTTTATTATTTTATAAAATTATACCAAAAGGTTAGAAAAACTTGATGCATAACATTTACATGATAAAAAATCTCTTGATGGAAAACCATAAAATAGAAATTTCTCAAAATAGCACAACATTAAAACTTAATTTAAAATATTTAATTCTTATTGCTTCTTTTCATTTTTGCAAAAGTTTCAACCTTCTTTAATAGTATGCAAAAGAGGCATGAGAGAGAAAATTGCACTAAATAATTTGGCAAAAATCATAAGAATTTCTAAAAAGTAACAAACTAGCTAGATTCATCTTATGCGGGGCATGGAAGCCATTAGGATATAAATGACACTTAAAATGCATGGGTTTAGGAAGTATTGAAGCTATTTTGGAGAGATGAAATGTCATTTATCAATCTAAAACTTTGGGATTTTCACGAACTCTCTCCAAATGATCAAGTGGTCCCTTATAACTTAGAAAATCACAAGAATAGGAAAACAAAGGAAGAGAAAATTATAGGAAAAATTAGATTAGGTATTGTGCAAACCAAGCTAGATCCATAAACACAAGTTTAAGAAACACTTAAGCATGAATCACCGCCACCACTTGATAGTGAAGGCTACACTAGATTAGCTAACAACCAAGAAGTGATTGTTGGTGGCTAGATGGCCACTATTTTAGTGAGTCAATTTTGTACTTGATTTTATTTGAAATTGTAAAAATACTAAATTAATTTTGAAAATTATGAAAAAAAATTATTTGCACATATTTTTATATATACTTTTAAGGAAAAATATCATATTGCAAAAATTTTAAGTGAGTATAGTACTTCCTTAAGAAATTAAGCAAAACAGATCAATTTTTGAAATCGATTTGAATAACCTTATCAATGTAGTTTCTAAGCCAAACCTTTTTCTAAAGAATACTTTTGTTGCATGTGAATGCTGTATGAAGTTTTTTAAGAAAAAAAAAAGGATTTCCATGAATTTTAGGGATTTTTTAGTTTTTAAATTGAATAAAAAAAATGCCATTTTCTTGAAGATTCAGTGTATAGAGCTTAATGAAATCGTTGGTATCAGGTTCTAAGCTTTATTCAAATCACATTTCACTATGAAGGGTAATCTAGAGTTGTGTAGTTTAAGTGAGAGATGAGATATGGGCAAGTTGGTGAACTTGGGTGTAAGGCATTAATAGGTAAGTAAGTGAATTTGAAGAATTTAGGATAATAGTGTTACTTAGTATGATAAACCTAAAAAAATGAACATGATTAAACATGTCTATAATCTAGAATATAATATTGAATGAGTTATTTCGAGTAAACTTGTAAAATGACTCTGTTTAGACTATTCTTTAGAAGGTTGGTCAGTTAAAAAATGAGTTATTTCCAAGTTCAAAGACTTGACCAAAAAGCTACTAGATTGAAATACTTGGCTGAAATAACATCTATAGGTTAATGAGAGAAATTCTAGTTAATAAGTCTGCTTTTAGTTACTTCTTTAAAGAGTTCATAGTTAACAAAAATGATTTTAGATACCTTCATAAAGAGTTCTAGAATAAAAATTATAATAACATGATTAATTATATACTTGATCAGAAGGTTCCGGAATTAGCTTCAGAAGTTATGATACATAAGTATTTTTAGGGTAAATTGAACTAGATATAATATTGAGATTTAACTATGGATGTAAGTTAACTGGTATCTAACTAAGGAACTTTAAAGCTAGACACATAGCAAGGAATTGTTAGAATCCCATTCCTATGGGTATGTTTTGTACCAACTATCATAAGACAGGTCATAATGCGAACCATTGTACTGAACCACAAGTAGGGTAGCAGCAAGCTTAGGTAATAGAAAAACCAGCCAACATGATCAACAATTAGCCAAGTAGAGTGGTAGGAAGGCCTTAGGTACAAGGTAAAGTTTATGCATTTTAGTAAGAGGAAGTAAGGAATGCTCATGTAATAGCAAGTAAGTATCACATAGATTTCTCTAACTTCAGTATATTTACTAGTTAGGGAGCTTAAATATATACTAATGTTACTCATGAATATAAAGTGATATAGTTGTGAATAATTGTTCTAATATTGGTGTGCATAAGAGATAATTATGCATATACTCTATTTGACACTGGAGAGACTCATTCATATGCCTCAAAGGGGTATGTTGATAGAAATCAGTTACCAATAGAAACCCTAGTATATGAGATGGTAGTCACAACACCTTTCAAAGGAGAATAAGTTGTGCATTACAAGCTAAGAGATAGGAATTTTTGCATAGATACTCATGAGATGCCGGTAGATTTAATAGTCTTGGATATGAAAGGATTTAATGTAATATTAGGGATGGATTAGATAACCAAGTACAAAGGAAATGTTGATTGTGAAAATAAGATGATGGTATTTTAAAGGCCTGATGGAGAGGATTATTGTTTCAAGGGAAGTTCTAATGATGTAGTTCCTCAAGTGATCTCAGCAAGTAAAGCATGAAAGTTGATATGGAAAGGGAATCTAGGTTACTTAGCTTTGATAGTAGATATATAAACTAAGGAAACCAAATTAGAAGATATACCTATAGTGCGAGAGTTCCTTGAAGTTTTCGCTAAGGATTTACCTAGGTTTCTACCCAATAGAGAAATTAAATTCACCATTGACCATGCTCCAAGAACTACACCTATTTCTAAAACCCCTTAACGTATGGCACTAGCAGAGTTAGTTGAACTAAAGAAGCAAATTTAGGAGCTGTTAGACAAAAGTTTTATTAGACCTAATACGTGACCATAGGGTGCACCAGTACTCTTTGTCGAGAAGAAGGATGGAAGTTTGAGGCTTTTGAATAGATTACCGAGAGTTGAACAAGATTATGATTAAGAATAAGTACCCAATTCTAAGGATTGATGTTTTGTTTGACCAATTAAAAGGAGCTATTGTGTTTTCAAAGATAGATTTGCAATTCGGGTGTCGTCAATTGAAGATTAACGAAGAGGATATACCTAAGACAGCTTTTAAAATGAGATATGGATATTATGCGTTCTTAGTAATGCCATTCAGTTTGACAAATGCTCCAGCTACTTTCATGGACATGATGAATCGTATGTTTAAGAAGTATCTAGATGAGTTTGTGGTGGTGTTCATAGATGACATTTTGATTTGCTCAAGAGATAGAGAAGAACGTACGAAGCATTTGACAAAAGTACTTCAAACTTTGAAGGAAAACTAATTATGTGCTAAATTGAAAAGTGTGAGCTTTGGTTGGAGTAAGTTAGATTTCTTTGACATATTATATTAGGTAACGGAATAGCCATAGATCCTGCAAAAGTAATAGTAGTGATGGATTGGGCAAGACTAACCATTGTAATTGAGGTAAGAAGTTTCATGGGAATGGTAGGCTTTCATCGGAGATTTATGTAGGACTTCTCTAAGATTGCTATGGTGTTAACACAATTAATACACAAAGGAATTCAATTTGAATGGAATGATAAGTGATAGGAATCAACCTATTGGATCGATCACTCACAGCCGAGCTAAAGGACTTTAAGGACTTACTCGGAGGATACTAGCTCAAAGCTATATCTAAGACGAAGACTCTTATCCTGACTTGATCCCTTACCAATTTAACTGCCAAACCCTCGCGTATGTTAGACATGCTCCTACCAGGCAAATGTACTATATTAGGATAGCCGAGAAGATAGCCCCAAGACCATCTGAACTAAATTCCAAAGCTAACCACAAGCATCCAACCCTGGCTCAAGTTTACTATTCTATAATAAGACTAGCTAGTCCCAAACCTGGTCTAGATTAGGTTAGCCCCTGATTGCAAGCGCTTTTTTTTTCCCATTTTGTATCATATTTCTAAGGTTCAGCCACCAAGCGATGCGTGTCTTCTAACACAACATTATAGAATGATTCTTACTTTTTCGTACTAAATATTCTTTGTCTCTTTTACCCCTTTTAATATATTTTTTATAACCTAATTATAAGAAAACTCTTTTATCATTTCATACATGTAACATAGATTATTAATCATCAATAAGGAAATTATTCACATCTCCTTTGAGTAAACTTAGTGTTCTCATTATTTTTCAACTCTTATCTATTCCCTTTAGTAAGGAGTAGTGGTAAGTAGCTCTTCAGTTCGGACCAATAAATTACATCTAGCGAATTATAAGCTGAGTAGAATTGAGTGGTCTATCATATACATTCGGTAGCTGTCTAAACTTTGCTAGCTTTTCTTTTGTTTCTTTCAATTTGCTGTATTGTAGTACCTCTTTATGTGTTTGACTCTAGAGATACATCAATAAGTGTGAGAGAAGTTTCTAAGTACTTAAGAAATAATTGGTAACTACACCTATTCTAACATTACCTAATGGATTAAGGGAGTACTCAATTTATTGTGATGCTTCAAAGAATGGTTTGGGATACATATTGATGAAGAACGATAAGGTAATCGCTTATGCATCAAGACGACTTAGACTACATGAGTGGAATTATCTAACACATGACTTGGAATTGGTAATAGTAGTATTTACCTTAAAGATCTGGAGATACTACTTACATGGTGAAAAGTGCAAGGTGTATACAAATCACAAAAGTCTTAAGCACATTTTACTCAAATAGAATTGAATCTATGATAAAGGAGATGGTTGGAATTGCTTAAGGATTATGATCTTTTAATTCACTATCATCTAGGAAAGGTGAACACAATTGTTGATGCCTTAAGTAAGAAAAAGTTCAATAATGCTACTGTGTTGATTACTAATAAGAGGAAGTTTATTAAAGAGATGGAAAGAATGAAGTTAAAAATCTTGGTCGAAGGGAGTATATCAATGTTGGAAAATTTGGAAGTACAACCTATACTCTTGGAATGTATAAATGAAGCTTAGAAAAAGGATGTTGAATTACAAAAGATCATAGATAATTTGGAAAAACATCTTGACTTCTAGATAGATGATAAGGGAATGTTAAAATTCAAAGAAAGGGTATGTGTTCCAAAAGTAATGGAAGTTAAGGAAGCGGTCTTAGCAAAAGTTCGTGATGCAAAGTATTCTTTGCATCCCAAAAATAATAAGATGTATAAGTATTTAAAGTAGAAGTTTTTGTAGCTAAGAATGAAGGGAGATGTAGCACAATATATCTCGAAGTGCATGACTTGTCAAAAGGTAAAAGTAAAGCACTAGAAGCCAAGCAAGTTATTACAAGCTCTATCGATACCTAAATAGAATTGGGAGCATGTAACGATGGATTAATTCATGTCACGATTTTGGTAATCTTTACAACTAAAATGGGGAACTAAGTTGAGCTTTAATACAACATATCATCCACAAAGTGACAGACAATCAGAACATACCATACAAACATTAAGAGATATGATTAAGGCATGTATGTTAAAGTTTAGCGAAAATTAGGATGATCATTTACTATTGGTGGAATTTGCTTACAACAATAGTTATCATAGTATTATTCAAATGGCACTTCGAGAAGCATTGTATGGATGCAAATGTAGATCTCCAGTGTATTAGGATGAAGTAATAAACAAACTATTGGAATAACCATGTTACATGATCTTAAGGAGAAAGTACAAGTGATATAAGAACAAATGAGAAAGTTATGTAGATGTTAGAAGGAAGCCATTGAAATTTCAAGTAGGCGATTAGGCGTTTCTAAAAGTATCTCCAATGAAGGGTCTCAGGTGTTTTGGTATTAAATGAAAGCTAAGTCCACAATATGTAAGACCTTATCAAATTAAGAGAAGAATTAGGAAGGTAGCTTAGGAGTTGGAATTGCCGAGAGAAATGATAGTTATTCATAATGTTTTTCATGTTTTGACTTTAAGAAAGTTTGCAAGGGCTCCTACGACTATATTAGATGTACCATGTATAGAGCCAAAGGAAAACTTGACATATGTAGAGCATCTAATAAAGATTTTAGATACCAAAATATAGAGATTAAGGAATTGGGATATTAAGTATGTTAAATTGTTGTAGAGTCGACACGTTAAAAATGAGGCAATGTGGGAGTCTACAGATCACATGAGAGCTCAACACCCAGAACTATTTACTCAAGGTTAGTATATTGATTCTGATAAGTTATCTATAGTTAGTTAGAATTCTTGGTATGCAAACTAACCTATTATATAAGTAAGTTTTGACGACAAAACTTTTTGTAAGGAAAGTAGAATGTGTCAATTAAGTACTCTAGACACTAAACTAACCAATTTGAGTCAGGACGTTTAGGGCATTTGGAACAATTTAAGACCTTTGAACTATTTGGTCCAAGTTGAGTCAAATTTTAATATAAAGTCAAAAAAGTTAGACGAAGAATGCTGGTAGGATTAATTTCTCAAAATTTTGTATATGTAATATTTAATTTCAATAAAGTGTATTTTTACTAGGTATATTTGTAAATTATCAGGAAATCGATGTTTGAGTCTTGAAACTTAACAAGCCATTAGAGGTAAATTATATGTGTAACAATATAACATATGGAATATATAGATATGAATCATGTGCAATTTTTATATATATATACTTCTAACCAAAAGTAATTAATATACCCAAAAATACTTAAAAATACCCTTAACTACTTCCGATTAACTATAATTTGGGAAAATCATATGGATTTCTAAAAAGTAACAAACCAGCTAGATTCATCCTATGTGAGGCAATGAAGCAATTAGGATAACTATTAGTTAAAAATATTAACCAAATGACACTTAAAATGCATGGATATAAGAAGTATTTAAGCTATTTTGGAGAAAGAAAATGTCATTTATCAATTTAAAACTTTGGGATTTTCACCAACTCTTTCTAAATGATCAAGTAGTCCCTTAGTAACTTAGAAAATTCTAGGAAAAAATAGAATAGGTACCATACAAACCAAGCTAGATCCATAAACACAAGTCGAAAGAGCACCTGGGCATGAATCACCACCATCACTTGACAATGGTGGCCATGCCTAGCATGCTTGACATAGAGAGTACCTGATTGTACTTGATTGTACTTAGTAGTTGTTGGTAGCTAGATGACCACCATTCCGGTGAGTCAGTTTTGTACCTAATTGTACTTTAAATTATAAAAATACTAAATTAACTCCAAAAATTATAAAAAAATTATTTGTACGTATTTTTGTATATACTTTTAGGAGAAAATATCAAATTGAAAATTTTTTTAGTATAGTACTTTCTTAAGAAACTAAACGAAACCAAGTGAAATCGATCGATTTTCTAAACCAATTTGAATAACCCTATTGACGTAGTTTCCAAGCCAAACTTTTTTTTGGCCAATATTAATGTTGCATGTTAATGCTGTATGAAGTATTTTCAGATAAAAAGGATTTCCATAATTTTTAGAGATTTTTAAGTCTTTAAATTGGATAAAAAAATGTCATTTTCTTGAGGATTTGGTGTATGGAGCTTAATGAAACCATTGGTATCAGGTTCTAAGGTTTATTCAAATCACATTTCACTATGAAGGATAATTTGGAGTTGTGTGGTTTGTGTAAGAGATAAGATATGGGCAAGTTAGTAAACTTGGGTTTAAGGCATTAATAGGTAAATATGTGAATTTAAAGAATTTAGTACTATGGTGTTCCTCCGTATGATAAACTTGAAAGATGAACATGATTGAACATGTCTATAATCTCGAATATAATGTTGGGTGAGTTATTTCGAATAAACTTGTAAAATGACCCTATTCTGATAGTTCTTCAGAAGGTTGGTCAGTAAGAAAAAGGAGTTAATTTTAAGTTCAAAGACTTGACCAGAAAGCTACCAAATTTAAAATACTTGACTGACATAACATTTGTATATTAATGAGAGAAATTCTAATTAATAACACTGCTTTCAGATACTTCTTTAGAAAGTTCTTAGTTAACAAAATTATTTTCAGATACTTTTACAGAAAGTTCTAGAATAAAAATTGTAATAACACTATAGATCATATACTTCTTCAAAAGGTTCCAGAACTAGATTCAGAAGCTATGATACTTAAGTATTTTTAAGGTAAATTAAATCTAGACAATTGAACTAGATGTAATATTGAGAGATTTAACTGTAGGTGTAAGTTAACTGATAAATGACTAGGGAATTTTAAGTAGGACGAATTAGAGAGTAACTTAAAAGCTCTTTTGAAGTTGTCCTAGAAGCTAACTCAAAATCAAACTCATCAATTGAATCAGAATTAGCTTATGACAAGTTAATTACTAATAAGTGAGTATTTAATGAGTATATATATATATATATATATTCTCATGACATGTAATTGATTATAGAAGAATTTCCTCTTGCTAGATGAAGACATAGAAGAGGAAGTTCCTACTAACGAATGAAATGGGATCGTACCACTAGCTAAGTAAGTGGAATTGAGAGTATAGGGTATAGATTTATATATGACTGTCTTTGCACATAATTGTGGTGTTTGTCTAAATGATGCTTAGAATTGTTATGTAAAGAACTTGACTTGCTCTTGCTTGGTGAATTATGGATGCTCTAGTTCATGAATGGAGTGATTGTTTGAATATTGTCCAGATTCGCGATGGTAGATACTTAGTGAAGTTGTATTTTGTATAATGTTAGTAATGTTTTATGTAATGAACTCTAGACTTGGTTGTAAGTAAAACATATGAAGATTTATACTATAATGAGGATTTAAATTAGAAGCTATTTCAGAAGCAAATTCAAAGACAAAAAGAATACGATAAGCCTTATTGATATACTTGATGATGATTAAGAATTGGTTGATACATTTACGGCATGGTACGAAAAGGACCTACGGATCAGCTTTATTAAAACTTATGGTTTTCCTAGAATAAGTTTACAAAGCTGGGTTTCATACATATAGTTTTGCATTGACTAAAACTTTAACCATGCTCTATGGATTTCTACTAGTTTGAGATGTTTTGCTAGGTACCCAAATATATTCTCTGGATACCCGGATTTGTAGTTAACTAAGATGAGTTGTTGGGCTAGCTAAGATATCGATATTGATGCATGTTACATACATTAGCTTGGTATACAATTTGCATTATCTTATTTGTTGCATGGATATTAACTAAATGTGAGACTTAACTACCTATGTTATGTGCTTTAGCGTATTGTTGCTTGTTTTCTACTCTTGCTCAGCTTAACAATAGTTGAGGGGATAAGTTTTCTCTTGTCCTCAAGTTAGGATGTATCTTTCTGAGGCGTCAACAGCAACAGGGGTGGACTTTTGGATGGTACAAGATAGAGTTAGCTATCTTGGAAGTGAAAGTGTCACTGAACAAGTTCAATGAAGACCTAGAAGTTTAACTATAGTTTAGTGTTCAAGTTTTTTGAGCTTGTAAATATTTGTAATCAAAAGCTTCTAGCTGAACTCTTTTAAGTGCTAAATATATAATAAAGTGTTATTTTATTAGAATTGAACTTATATTTAACAAGTTTTATCTGTATGATGAGGCATCCTATGCTATGCCAAGATGTGACACAAGTGTAAGACTTGAGTATTTGATAATGCATCCTTTAATCACCTTAGCTTGCTTATGCCTTTCCCTTCTATGATAATTCAATAATTTATCAAACCAAAGCTTAAAATTAGACATTTCAATCTATTGCCACTAGAGGTGAGATAATTTTTGTATCAATACATACTTCTATAAAAATGACCAGTTTAATTGAAAGTTAGCCTAATTTTTATTGTGGTAAGTAAGGCATTGTTATATAAAAAATTTATCATGACAAGAATTATTTAAGCTCATATCCTTATATTTCAAACCAAATTCCTATGATACAAAAGACCAAATAACTTATATCATCTCAATGTGACTATACGTATATCTAAATAATGATTTACTACCCCAAAAATTCATCAGTACAACTAAAAGATTTTCTTTTTTTTTCCCTTATTTGTGTTATCATCGTAGAAAACACACACCGATTAAGTTTCTCATACTTGATAAGAACATTTTAAAATAAAAATAAAAAATGATCTTCATCAAAATCTAAACTTTATAAAATTGAGCAAATAAATTGGTTCACCTCATGTTATTGCATAAATAACTAAATAATGAACAATATCCAAAAAATTAATTTCATAAATAGAAACTTCTCTCTTTTTCCCCTATTTGTTTCACATTCATAGACCATTTCCAAACTAGAAATAGCTATTAAAAAAAGAGTTATGGCTCAAAAGTGCAATGTTCATGCCTACTTGAGCCATATAACTATCCTTTGCCATAAATACTAAAAATACTACACTACTACTTATATTTGGTTTTCATTTGTGGTAGGTTTCATGATAATAGCAGGCAGAAAATGCTCCATGCTTTTGGCAGTTGATTTTTCTTATAACCTTTAACAAAAATAAAATAGTTACTAAACAACAACTATAAAAAGACACATGAAAGATAAGAAAATCATTAGAAGAGATAAAAATTCCTGGTAACATTGTCCTATGTTTAAGAACTTTAATAATTTTCATTACACAAAAATTTATATTGTCTTTCTCCCTAAGAAATGTAAGAAAAGAGTATTGTAATACAAAGAGTACCACTTAAAGCAAAATTCTAAATAAGATATAGAATAAATAACTACTTCTCTGTATCTTTGAATCTACAATCTATTCTAGGTTTAGAATTTAATACAATAATATCACGTTTAGTGAGCTTCAAAAAAGATAATAGAATTAAAGCATCATTATACTAAAGAAATAATGTTTTACTATGTAAGTTTGATTGTGTCTCTAATCTAAAATCTAAGTAACAATTCAATGATAAAAGAAAATTGGAAGATATGTCAATTTCTAAATGATGATGCTGTTATTATGGATCTTCACTCAAATAATCATCTATAGTTTAGATTTGTAGCAAAGAAATATGTCAAGAGCTACTCTAGTATCCATTAATTACAAGAGAAACATCTCAATATGATCTATGTTAGAACAAATTGTAGTTAATGCTTTCAGTTGTATTAAGTGCTTAACAAATTAAGAAACTATGAAAATCGATTCCTAACAAAGCATAAGAATTAGTATAGCAAAGTATAGGTTCACACTGATCATACTTTTAGCCTAAAAGAATGGAAAAGAATGGACATCACATTCCAATAAACGTATACCTAATAAGATGTGACATTATTATAGCACCCATGCAAGACACTCAATAATCATATGTTTGCCCTATCCTCATTTGTTTGGCTATTTTTTGAATCATCTTTTTATCCGTAAACTAAGTAATCTTTGGCACTAATGGAGCTTTACTTGCCATTATTCAGTTTTCACATGTGAACATATAACCATTGATGCAAGTAATGAAATAACGAACAAACACCTCAAGAAAATAACAAAGTTCTATAAACAAACAAACAATGTAGTGATAATGTGCTGTAATTTTAACAAAGAAAATATAGCACATCAATTGATCATGTTAATTCATAAGCTCTTAAATTTTTTATTAATTCAATATCCATTCATGTGTAATATGCTCTATCCAATTCATTTGAGATAAAGCATTATATCCTTTAAAAAAACAAAAAACCTATGATATACTTGCAAAACTGACAACGCAAGTTTGATCTTTTAAGCAACTATATCATCAAAAATAGTAATTTCACTATAAGAAGTTCAAGCGAAAAAGTA
The DNA here is from genome assembly GCA_024138005.1 of Lumnitzera racemosa. Taxonomy (NCBI): domain Eukaryota; kingdom Viridiplantae; phylum Streptophyta; class Magnoliopsida; order Myrtales; family Combretaceae; genus Lumnitzera; species Lumnitzera racemosa. The sequence goes on from JAMXBC010000012.1 coordinate 58,863,672, forward strand.
CCTTTTTACATCAGTTTTGTTTTTCAAATGCAGCAAGTTAATAATTGCAAAAAAAAAAAAAAAAAAAATTATCTAAACTATTTTTTTTTTATGTTATTGCAATGAGATTTTATTGTCATGTTTTTACTAATGATATTTTTTTACAATTTATTATTTTTTTTATCACATATACCTCTTTTTGTTAATACTTATGGATTGTTAACACTTAAGGTTATTAACAACATTTTTTTTAATTTTATATTAAACTAATAAAACACATGGAACTTTATTCATGTCCTTCTATGTAGCAAAATATGCAATTGTTAAAAAAAAAAAAAACAATTTACATATGTTCTTATAGCAATTAATCTATTGTAATAAGAAAAAAAATTGTAATAAAAAGATATTTTGCCACAATATTTCATTCCCATAAAGTGTATGGAAACAATAATCATAAAATCAATAAAACTCTATAGGTATTGAATCAGGAAATAAAAGTAACCTCAAATTCTTTACTCAATTAATATAAAGATAAAGTTTCGATGCAGTCCCTTAGCGGTGTATGTCAATGATTAGAGGAGTGGTTAGGAATACCCGAAACTCTTAGATAGCAATAAGAGATGCCAATAATTGGAATAGTTAAATGGTATATCTATTTTATTTAGATATTCAGTAGAGAAATTATGATATAGAAGCCAACCTAAGGCATGGTGCTTTGCAGTGTTTCAATGAGGATGGAGAGATAGAGAAAACATATTTTTAAGAGAGAGAAAATATAGTATAGTTGTGAAAGTCACTTTTGGGAGTGAGAGAACAATGACAATTGTAGAAGTTTTAAGAGGATAAAAAATTAAACTTATAGATATATTATGTAAAAGTATTATGTGGGGCTAATAAGTGAAATTATGAGAGAGAAAGTATACATTTTTTTTTTTAGCTAATTGAGAAAGTATAGTTGAACTTGTGAATGTAGTATGTGGATAAGAAAAAATAAAATGTTTAAAAGTACAGCCTATTATGTTGGAGACAAATAATAGATTTCTAACTTAATAATAATAGATAAAAAAACATAAATTTACTACATAATTAAATAAATAAATTATAATAAAATTATTACTTAGGTTGTTAATGCATATATTATACTCGATATGTACTATAAGTTATAGTAACTTATCCTAATTTTTAATAACTATAATTTTAATTAAATCAATATCATAACAATTTGATACATATTATAAATTACAATAATTTGTCTTAAGATTTAATAATTAAAATATTAATTAAATAACCATTCCTAATATAATAAGTAAAAATATAAATATAAATATAAATATAAGTATAAAGAAATTAACATCAAGATGAAAACAAGGTTCAAAATGCTTAATAGACTTTACTACAAGATTAGCAAATGCTGAAAAACTTTATAGGATACATATTAGATGGGTTGAAATAAATTCAATAGTAGTCCACCATATCATGCTTATGTATGAAATGCTATGGATGAATCGCAAGAGACATAACTAAAGTACATAGGTAACTATGGCACTTGTCGTTATTTTAAATTCTTTTTAGAGTTATCTTGACTATCATTTTGCATTTCTTCTAGCATCTATTCCAATATCTCCTATAATCTTTCAAGCTCTTTAAATTCTTTTTTTCCATGATTACTAACCTTTTGATATCTGTACACAAGGTTGTTAAACTCACAACTATACCTAGAATAGCTAAAAGGTTAGTAGAATCGAAACGTCAAAATACAAGTTTCTATAACCTATGTTATATAGCTTTTAAAAACTTATAGATTTGCTTATAGTGGTTATAAAAAACTTGAAATACATAATAAAAAAAAATGAAGAAATTTACCTCTCTTTCCATAAAAGAGTTCTTAATCTATATCCTAACATTCATAGAATAAAGATAAGTAAGGCTAAAATTAATTTTTTTTCCATTATTTTGCCTGAAAAATGCAATGAATTGAAAAAGGTCAAATGCTTCAAGTTATTTTGAGTTATTAATTGTATAAACTTGAATATATGGTTTTTCTTATAAACTTTCCTATTAAAAATTAAAACTCGAAGAATGTATTAGGAGAGAGAGAAAGAGGAATAAAATTAGAATAGGATATGAAAGATTATTTAATGCCTTAATAGTTAATGGTAAAATAAAAGCCTAGTTATATATATATATATATATATATACCCATTGAACTCATATATGTAGAATTAGTAAATTCAGTTGGAAACATACGTTTCTACTAAGTTGGACAAATAAAATTAGTTAAGAATGTAAATTTCAACAAGAAAACGATTTTATATAAGAGTTAACTCAAAAAAGCCTTCTAAAATCGTAAACTTGTAGAATTGTAGAGGTATATTCACGATTTTGATAACTATATCTACACACATCAATTTAAGTTGTTAGAATAATCACTGAGGACAAAAAAGAAAAAAAATAGTATTAAAAATAAAGAATATAAGAAATGTACAATCAAATACTCTACAAGAGTTTGGTAGCTGTCCACTTTGACACATTTCTTTATGTCATCCTACTTAAAGCCACTAGTAGTCACCACATTAAACACTTTAGATAGTTTAGTTAACCGGTTTTTCATCTTATTCACAATTTTTTTAAAATTGAGGTTCAACTCTAGGTTAACTTTGATGGAATTATAGTAGCCACTTGAAATTCTTACTAAAGTAGCTACAAAAACAACACTAGTGATAGTATAGTAGCTTTTCAAAACACTAACTCTAACCACACAACTTTCCTTCTCAGAACTTTCCCTATCATACTAGAAAAAGACAATATGCTCTTTAGTTAAGACACTTGGAGGGTATTAAAACAAACTCTCAAATAGAAAAAAATGAAAATGGGTTTAAAAATCCTCAAGCTACTTAGTAGATAAGATGCACTAAGTCCCATATAGCTTAAACCAATGTTGCTTATGGTGCACAAACACTAACCTAGAGGTACTCGCCACTATTTTTGCTAAGGGAGTAGATAAGAATAGAAGATTTAAGAGGAAATTCTCTTAAGGAAAAAGTTTAGTATATTTAAAAAATGCAAGATGATTTCGGCATATTACAAAGCTTAACTTTATATACTCCAATCAATAAGGTTAGTATGAAAAAGGAAATTACAAAAGGCTAAGTATCACATGAGACAATAAATGCATATCCTTGTATATATATAAAGAGGAAAAATGGATAAAAGATAAAAGATATAAATGTTACATAGCTATCCTTAAAGTCTGTGCATTGAGACAAGTATTAACTCCTGATGGGCAACATTGAAAAAAAGTGCAAAGACAACATTTAGTCTATCCTTAGGTAGAGAAAAATGTTTTGATCTTCAAATAGGTTAGCAATCCATATAGATAACTCGAGCATGATGAGAACATTAGAGAAGTCGACTTACCTAGCTTAAGGAGGTCAAAATAACTCATGTCAAACTAAGGATGGCTTAGACTGACTGTAGAGAAGTTAAGGATTGCCCTTGCCTAGATGGTCATCTAGTACTTAGCTAAAAGTGGCAAAGTCCTCAAACTTAGTACGAAATCTCATCTCATGTTTGTTGTTGAGTTAGAATACATTGAGGAAGGCCTTATAGTCCTTTAGCTTAGCTTTAGGTAATGAGTCGGGACTTGATAGACGTTATCTTTTATGACGACATATCCATTTAAACAACAATCAAACATAGTTTGCATAGAAAAAAAAATAATAGCAATAATCAAACATAGAATTGAGTACTTCTACGTCTTTTTAAATATTCATGTCTCATTTGAGTCCAATACATCATCTTATCAGTCCTTTACTAATCATCACATTACTATTGATATCGAAGATCAATCATTTTTTGGTCAACGAAATGCTATTGATCATGATCTATGAACGACAGATTATGGTGTTCATCCTCCTTCTTCTATATCATATTAGAGTGTTAGATGATCATAAGAGTGGATAGGACTCCTAAGTAGCTTAATGATAGTATATGTAGTTCATACTAATAGTAATACCATTGCTATTGATTCCATGGTTGTCAAAATCGTAAATCTATTGTTCATTTAAATGTATAGAATCGTTAAAATTATAAACTTATATAATTGTATATCAAAGTTTATAATTTTACTAAAAGTTTGCATATAACCAATTTTAACGACTATGGCTTCCACTTTTATTATTCATCCAAATACACACCCATATCCTTTGCTTATACATCCTTAGCAAATTTTTTGTCTACATAAAAACCACATAGTTATCTGTAGACAGCTCAATAAAAGAAATAAATAGATGCCATAAAAGAGTTAGTTGCCTCAAGATGTGACCATACTTAGGAATTAACATCACCACTTAGAGAAGAAAGTAGTTAGCTACAAGTGAGTTTATAAAATAAAATATAGACCTAATGGGACTATTGAAAGGTACAGGCTCATTCAATAGTTGAAAGATTTACATTGAAGGAAGGAGAAGCCTATAATGACACCATTTTCACCAATTGCTAAATTAAATAGGATATGTGTTCTTATTCCAGTTACTATTACATATAGGTAGCCAATGCATCAAATTGACATTAACAATGTGTTATTACATGGTTACTTAGATGAAAAAAATTTATATGCACCTACTAGAATGATATAATAAAACTTTGCTAAATCAAGTTTGTTGGTTGAAGAGATTTCTTTATGGTTTTAAGCAAGCTCTAGACAATGGAACTTAGAAATGTTTGTGTTTTCAATCAATTATGATTTTACTCAGTCCAAGCATGCTTATTTATTTTTCACACATAAATGACCAAGTGGGATCATTGCTTTCTCTTGTCATTAGGTGCTATATTGTTTATTGGTTCAATGTGCAATTAATTTCAAAGATCAAGCAAAAACTTGATGCTACATTCACCATTAAGTACTTAGGTCATGTACAGTTTTTCCTTGTTTTAGAGTTGTATAAGACATCAGTTAGTACATTAATCTACTAAAGTAAGTTTATTATATATATGTTGATAGATTCGAGTATGACATAATATAAGCTAGCCAAATTTCTAATGTAGATGGGTCTACCATTGGATAATACCAAAGGTAATGTACTTCCTAATCCCACTTCATATAGGAGACTAGTTGGAAAATTATTGTATGTCACACTCATTAGACTAGACATCATATGCAATTTGTAGACCCAATCAATTTGTTTCTTGTCCATAGAATCCTCATCAAAAAGCACTATTCTATTTGCTAAGTTATCTTAAAGGAACATCAACATTGGGTCTTTTTATCTTTTAGCCAACAATATTTCCTTAATTGTTTATTCTAATTTTGGTTAAGGTTTGTGTTCATTGGATCATAAATCATTTGGCAATTATTATGTTATGATCAGTAGAGTTTTGATTTCTTGGAAAACTAAGAAAGAACCAACTATTTCTGGTTTAACTACTAAAGCAAGATATATGAGTATGGCTCCCACCATTAAAGAAGTATTATATGTGTCATATATTCTTAGAGATCTCGACATTCCAGTTCATCTTCCTATTTTCTTATTTTGTGATAGTAAATTTGCTATTCTTATTACATCAAACCTATGTTTACATGGTTGAACTAAATACAGTAATGTTGATATCCATTTCATTAGAGACCATGTGAAATCTAGATTTGTTGGTTTAGTTCATGTTTTTGAAAGTCATCAGTTTGCAAATCTTCTAACAAAGCAATTAGGGGAAGAATAACTTAAGTTCCTATGCTTTAAGTTGGTTCTTCATTATAGACGTATAGAAGGAATTGAATTTCCTAATCCATTTGTTTAGCAATGTATAGTAGCTTAAAGGATATTTGCATTGAATTTGAAGACTTCTTCGTATTTTCCATTAGTTTATTTTATTATATTAAGTTTAAGAGATTTAGCAAATTGTTATTTAGTTAATTACTGTTAGCTATTTTTCAATTATTTTATTGCTTGGTGCTCTAGTGCTCAAAGGTTTGTTAGAGGTATTAATATAAGCAATGTTATAACACTTTTAAGAGTTAGAACCCTTAAGTTTGTTAAGGGTTCAAATATAAACAATGTTGTTATACTTTTGAGAGTTAGTAAGAATTAAATATTGACAATGTCTTTTTTAGAAAACCCTATTGAAAGTTCTTTTCTTTCTCCCTAAAAGTTATCAATTCATGTGCGGAATTGTGTCATTCTTTAACAATCCCTTCAATTTATTTTCAATTGTGTATAATATCAATTGAATAATTGAACCTCCCTCTTGTTACTCAATCAAATGTCATATTAGTTGACTAATTAAAACCTTTATTTAGTTCGTTGTTTGCAACACCTCATCTTCTAGACATCTACTTAAAAAGTTTCTCAAGCTTCTAATACTTAAAGACGCTTTGTCACTACCATCCCTTAGTTAGGGATAAGGCAAAAATTATAGTCCACTTGTTAATCATCTTCATAAAACACTTGTTTCCAATATCTCTTTATTCCACATGACATTTTATGGTGGAAATCATTAAAAAGGTGAGCTAAACTTAAAGTATCACATCCATAAAATCTTATACTATGCTTAATTTCATTATTAAGCCTAAGTATAACATTTACAACCTCTAGGTTGAAACCTACATATAACATCTCAATGCTTCTTGAAGTTTCACCTTCTAGAGCTTAAGTCAAACCCTACAACTGCTTAATCATTCTCATGAAAATCTACTTCACCAAGCACTCCTAAGCCTTCTCACTCATATCCTTCTCATGAAAATATACTTCATCAGGTGCTCCTAAGCCTTTTCGCTCATGTCAAATGATGTTCTCTCTAAATTTCTTCCTTAACCTGAAGATAAGACAACTTATCCCCTCAATTAATGTGACCTAAGTGAGAGTGGATAAATAAACATAAAATACAAGTAATATTATATCATAACCACACAATAAGGCATCAATTTAATCACAACATTCTTTAATCTAGCCAAGTGATGCAAATATAGTATGTATGTGCCATGCTCATGGACATAACATATATGAATATCGATATCTTAACCGGCCAAACAACTCATCCGATTGGTTCAATTCAATTGGGCATCTAAAAACAAACCAAAGTCCATAAACCTAGCCAAGCAACAAAGAGTTGCCAAAACTTACCTTAACAAAACTATGTGAAGTGGTTAGAAAATCTAGCACGTAGTTGGCTTAACAGATAAAATGCAATTTCTATATGCTCAAAAGCCCAACTTTTATAAATCAAGTCATTAACTTGATAGACTGAGGTTTTCATATAAAAGCCGACCTAGCAAAATCTCAATTTGAAAACTTGACTTGCATATCCTTTTCATGATATGGCATGAATACATCAAGTTACTCTCAGCAAACTACCAAGCAAATTTACTCTATTACCTTTTAGCCTAACTTTTACTTTGTTTCATTATTAGTTTTAAGATCTAAGTATTAGGTTTACTTAAGTGAACACCTTAAGTGGTAGGGTTAGTCTTTAAATCCTTTTCCAAGTTAGTGTAAATCCTAGCAAGTGTCACATAAGCACTTATCAACACAATCATAACAACGAAGTCAAGAATCAGAACATCACTCAATCAACAGTAGCTATAAACTGAAACATAACTCACCATGCAACATATCAAACTTAACTAGGCCAAACATCATAAAGTAGGCAAACTTAAGAGTAGAAATAAGTCTACTTGAAGCATACAAATATCTACTTACTTGGGCCTATTGATTACTCCAATACTATTTATAAAACAAACCTCCTCTCTAGCTATTTTACTTAAAAAGGAAACAAGGTACATCAACTACAGCGTGTGTGTATATATTCTAGATTGATGTTAACTTATTAATTTTAAGTTTGTTCTATTAAGAGAATATTTGTCCAAAACTACCTCTAACTTAGTCTCTAACTTTGCCCCTGAATTATCTTATAATTCAGGCTAACTTCAAATTTCTAAATGAATTCTATCTAACTTATATCCTCAGCTTTACCAATTAAAAGCCCTATGTATTTTACCTAACCTAGTCTCTAGGCCAAACTTATACAAGAACCCTTAATTATAGTGGCTTTTGATTCTTTTTTTTTTTTATCTAGCTTCTGGTTCAACCAAGACACTATATTCACTAATAAAATTCCTACAATTTAGTCAAACCATGTTAAGAACAATAATAAACATATCACATATTATATTAACTAGGACTCCCTTCACTAAGGTATTAATTGTACAAATTATCATATTATTTATATTTAGCAATATATACATGAATAATGGAAAAATACTTAGTTATGAGTAACCATACTTTATTACATCCTTGAAAAATGTTTAAACTCATAAAAATGCATAGTTTAAGGTATGATTAGTGTTACTTTTAAATATATCCATTACATATATTTTCTAAAATATTGATTTTAAACACAATTTCACTAAAATTTGGTTTTCGAACTTTTTATCAATTTTCATCCCACAATTTAACCCTTTGAATGAATGTATTCAGATGTATTTTTGGGTTTAATCTAAAGTATGCGAAGAAAATTGGACCAGCAATGCTCTTGAAGTGAGCTATCCAAGAAGACAAGTGTGCAAAATGTTAGGGAAAAGAAAAGAAAATGGAAGAAAAGAGGGGAAAGAGATGTTGACATAACGCCGACGCCAACATTGATGCCACATCAGCCAAGCTGTCTAATGATGTCATGTCATATGTCTTGACAAGACATGTAGCTGAACACATGGTAGAGGAAGTTGATGGGTCATCGTACAACATGGCTTGACATGTATATCAAGATGCTGACATGGCGTGGCCTAATAGACATATGGCCTAATGGTGTTCTGATATGTATCAAGTGTGCTTTGTAAAAAAAGAAAAGGGCATAATGTGTCTGTTGCAAGATTTAAATCCAAGACCTCTAACTTATATGCAATGTTAAGTTTAAGTATAATACCATTAAACCGTTAGTTTATACCATGATAAGTTATGCAACTAAAACTTATTTACGCTATGAAGCAATCTAATTATTTTATAAAATAAAAGTTACCCAAATGGAAAATCTAAATCCAACACAACTTTAAATCCTTACTTTTCTTCAAAATTATTTTTCTAAAAATCTATTTTACTTAAACGGTTTTTGTTTTCACTATTTTTTTTTGGTAATTTTCTTAATTTTATTTCTTTTTTATATTTTTATAAATTAGAACCATTTTTCCTTATTCTGAAAAAAGTTCTAAAATTATAGAAAGGAAAAAAGGGGAGTCTACTATAGGGTTTGCTTAGGAAAAATATTTTTGGAATTTGTTTATAGATATTAAGAAGTAATGATGGGAGACTTCATGGGAATTCTTTCAATGAAGAGATTCATAAAAAGTCATGAAAGTTTTCGAGAATCATTGAGATCTATTACTAGGAATCTTGAAGCCTTTTTACAAGATTGTAATAGTGGAAAGATTATTAATAAAGCTCAAGACAAACTATCTAAAGCTATGCATGTGGTAGAGAAAGTTAGGCCAAAGGCTCCATCTTTTGATGGCTTAATTACACCTAATGATTTTTAGGATTGGCTAGATGAAATAAAAGGGTATTTTATTGTTATGGTCTTAAAGATCTTGAGAGAGTATAATTGGTAATTAGAGGATTTATTGGATAAGCTTAGCTTTAGTGGTCGACTATGCAACATTATTGGATAGGTGTTAGAATGGAAGAGTTGACTTCTTAGGTAAAATTGAAGGAAAGAATGCAGAGTTGATTTATGCTCATGCCTATGCCACGTAGGAAAAGAGATGTAGTGGTTGAGAATAATGAGATTCCTATCATTATTGCAACTAAGGAAATGCTTACAAAAAATAAGCGTTTTAAAAGTTTAGAATATGGACACTTCACTGTTTAGTGTCCTCGGTGTCAAGAAGAGATTTTTTAAGAGGAAGAACATGAAGAAGGCAAAATCAAAGAGTAAGGAACTTCAACAAAAGTACAGGATCAAATTTCCACTAACATGAATGAGATCGAAGTGATTCCAACTACTATTGAAGTAGGAAACAAGGAAGAACCTTAGGAAGAGGGAGAAATTATTGCCATAAGAGAAACCAACTTGTCTCTTGTGATCATAGATATGGCATTATCATTATCGATTCTTATGGATATTGGGAATCATAAGTACTTATGTTTTCATCTCCATCCTATGCGATTGATATAATTTGATTTGTTGTTAAGATTTTTAGGGGTATTGGCTATTGTAATTCCATTGTGATTATTAGGCAGTATATATTATTTGCATTGTTATTCATGAATTCATCGATGGCTACTTGTAATGGTATGTTATTCTTGTTTTACATGGTAATGTTACTAAGGAGTTGGTTGGCGATTTGAGATTATATAGATACTTTAGAAGATTAGATTTTTATCAGTTGATACGAGAATCTACGTTGAGGAAGAGAATTGTATCTTAGATTGTGGGAACATTAGCCTCTTTTAGAATGCCATGGGTTAATCATTCTTATTCATACCATCACATGGTATTAATGTTAAACAAGTTTATAAGGGCCTTATAGATAAAAATTATGATGAATGGAACAAGTTTAGATTATATTTGTTGAATTTGTTATGGAGATCGCTACATGTGTGTTATGAATCACACAAAAGTTATTGGTTGCTGATAAGAGCTATGGTGATGAAAGATCATTCATTCTTAGAGTTAATGCTAAGATGCTCTTCTCGAGAGGGTATGTAGATGTAGCCTGTGACCTTAGATTGGCTTTAAGATTTTATTTTATTCTTTTCAAACTTTCTTTTTGCAGATTTATTTTTGAACCAGGATGAAAGTGGATAAGAATCAAATTTCTTAAACCCTTTATTCAACAATTTTATGGTGGCTTAAAGGAGATTTGCATTGAATTTGAAGACTTATTAGTATTTATTTTCATTATTTTATTTCATTATATTGATTTGGGTTTATTTATAGGAGATTTAGCTAATTGTTATTTAGTTAATTATTATTTAAGTTTTTTATTTTTCTATTACTTGGTACCTATAATGCCCTTAGGATTGTTACAAGTTCATGTATAAATAATGTTATAACAATTTTAAAGGTTAGTGAGAATTGAATATTGATAATGATCGAGAGTTTAGTTTTCTTCTTCCTTTCCAGTAAAGTATACCAAGCTATGACAATCTTTAACAATTTTATTCAATTATGTGTAATATCAATTAAATAATTAAGCCCCTCTTATTATTTAATCGTGTGTCATATTCAATTCTTAGTTGTATATCATATCAATTAAACATTAAATAGAACCTAGTTCAATTTGAGAATTTGTGCTTCATATCCAATTGCTAAATCGGCTATATCTTTATTATTTTATTGTTTCTTCATATATATATATATATATATATATATATATATAAAAACAAAAAACCATTATAAATATCATCTTTGAATCATAAAAACCATAAAAATCATATCTTTTCAATGCAACAACTAATCCCGCTCAGATTCGTTAGTGAATATCACTGCCTATTCAAAACAAATAAACTTCGCTTTCTCATTTGAGGAAATTTGTCTATTTCTCGTAGGTTCTGTACAGCAATTTGTAATGTTTAGTTAGTAACTGTGTATATACCTTTTTCTTTTTTTTTACTGATTGTGAAGAAATTGAATCACATTTTGCTATGTTTTGATCAAACGCTTCGTCCTTCTTTCTTCGACTATTAAGCATCATCAGGAAAGCAACTTCCGTGTCAGATTAGTAAAGAAATTCACATTAGCAACCTTTTCAATGTGACAAGGTAGATAGCAATCTGATTATCATAATATATAACGAAATCCGCCTCGCTAAACATTCAACTCCCTGACTTAAATCCATGGTTATGCCATGTCTCCTATGTAGATGCATATGGAACGAAGTAGTGTACAAGTTTTATGATTATGATATGGATGATCAATTTGAGCGTTGAATATAAGGAAATGATGCAAGGCAATCAACAAGTTATTCTTTAATTCTTTCTTATACGGGGAAATCCTTATCAAAATTTGAAAGCTGATTTATGACTAAGATAATGAATAATATGAAATAAATGAACTTTATGTAATGAAGCGACGTTCTGGACTTCATCATATATAGCTAGGCTAGCTTGAGTTATAGGTTACAGTGGACTTTTAACGGAACTCGGCATCAACAAATTCAATCAGGTTCACAAGAGTATGGATCCGTTCCCTCTTAGGCTCTAGTTTCCCTAATCCAAATAACTCAAATATCTTGGATAAGAGATGATATAAGAAAAATCATTTGATTGTATTAAAGAACTCACTAACCAAAAATGATTGAAGGAGCAACTAGGATAGTTTCATCCACATTCAAACCTGTGTTTTGAAGACTAAGCTGAACTGTATATATGTAAGTACGTATGTATTAAAAGATTATTAGATCATATTAACTTGGTACGCATTAATCAAGAACGACGTTAAGTAGGAATAAGTTTTCTCAAAAATCCATTGAAACATATGAAACCTGTTTACACATTCTATCCTTTGCATATAACATATGCCCCAATAAAAAGGTAAAAGCTTATTCCTTTAACATTCTATAAAATACACTAAGCATTCACACACATTTTATAAAAAGGTTTAAAGTTTTCATCTTATTATGGAATGCTAGAAAGTATTGCAACTACAGCCGATTAACAAAATCCTTTTGTATATATAAAATACATTATAATTGTAATAACAAGTGGACACCATCTAATAGTAATTCTAATATTGATCTAAATAAGCTAAGTCTGCTCCAAAGTTGGATGACTCTACATCTATCCATGAAATCAGTAAATACTCATAATTAGTAGGATTATTTAAGAAATTAATGGTTATGGGGAATATTATAAACAGTTTCCTCTAGAAGCCAAAAGTATCCCTTCAATACAAAATCAAATTCAACGAAAATTTTTCCTTTGTCCCTATTATCTCTATTGTTCCCATTCGTTTACTAAAGAATTTCTCTGTCTTCAATTGAGGATTAATATATATATTTCCCAAACTCCTAGTTTTGTAAGATACTAAGCTAAGATATATTTGTCCTTACTACTTAATCATGTCAGGACTAGACATACGATGGGTCGGAAGTTCCCTTACTTTCTAGTGTGATACCTGGGAAAACCATTTTAATCCCCCAATGACAAAGAAAGCTATCTTTTATAGTACCTCTTAAGTCCGACCTTTCTATGTTTTAACTTGTTAAAAATCATAGATGATAAGCTCTCCGATGCTTTGAAACAACCAATATATAAGACCTTAAAAGTAGGATGAACAATGTAAGTAGCGGAAAAGTAGAAATTGGATTCTTAAAAATCATCATTCAATGGAATTAATGGACAGGAGGTCCTTAGGTAAGGGTTTTTCTTTTTTTATTTTTTTCCCATATAAATATATCGAGTGTATCATTAATAAACGTTTGCAAAATAATTTTTCTAATGTTCAAAGCAGTATCATTTTTAATAATTAACTCTCAAGTCAAGAAGCATTTTTAGAGATAAGTAAAAATGAAAAAGCATTTAATAGTATTAATAGGTAATGTGTGAATAGGATATAAATATGAATGATAAAATATTTAGCTTTAGAACTATCTCTTATATTTTTTATGTATTAGAATTTTATAATAATATTATTGAAATATTTCTCGGGAAGATATGTGTCGGGAGTAATCTCTGAGCTGTTCAATTCTCATTGATTAGCAATCGTGTTGATTCTTGACCGACCACGTAAGCATTCAGTTCTGCAGCATGTACAGATCCCTTGGGCCTCAACAACAGCTAACGTCCTTCCACCTAAACGTATTGCTTTTAGTTTTGCCTAATCCTCCTTCACAATATTATATACTTTTTTATTTACAAGACCTGTCACTTCATATTACCTCCACACAAAATATCCACATGAAAACCAAACTCAACAGTGTTTAGGATAACTGGCGTCGGCACAGAAGCTGCCGACAAACTTATCCGAAACCGGTATTTTGGGACACCGCCCCATTTACAGTTCAATACATGTCCTTTATCGATACGTCCGCATTAGTTACGTGTTACTGCACGTGGACTAAGTCTTAGCCATGCACGTTGTTCCAATTCCCTCCTTTATATCGCTATATATGAGCCCTCGTCAATTGGAATTCCCCCCATCATCCAATCCCAAGAGTAAGTGAACCATTGTGTTTTGGTATCATAGTCTCAACCTATCAAGTAGTAGTTTATACAGTTACACGTACAATCACTATAAGAATGGATTCATATCAGGAACAGTATGGCAAGCCAATGCCCCAAACTGATGAATATGGAAATAGAATGGAGCAAACAACTGGTGGTGTTAATGTCGGTGCTTATGGTGAAATGAGTGCTGGTTTAGCTGGTACGGGTGCTGTTATAGGTGAAGGCCAGCAACAGCACCTCCAGCCGCATAAGGAGCAGCAAGTTGGTTGTGGTGGGATTCTTCAGCGCTCAGGAAGTGGCAGTTCTAGCTCCGTCAGTCTCTCTCTCCTCACTTTTAATCAATAGAGTGATAATTTGTTTTCCTTTAACAAGTATTTGGTAGGAAGTTTATTTTATTTTCTTTTTTCAGTTTATTAAATAACAAATGCTTTTTCGAATAATTTTTTAGTCTATAATCTATGAATTATGACGGTCTAAAACAAACTTGGGATTATTTAACTATCACTAATTTTTCTGTGATGACTAAATAATAGCAAAGCATCTTTTCGAGGAGATGGTAGTAATATTAATTATGGCTGCGGCATCTATTTATTTATGTTGAGCCGCTCTATTTATCAAGCACCTAAAATTATTTTGAATAATTATGAATCGATGATTAAAGTTATTTTGATTTTTGGAATATTTTATGATATCATTTTTATTGTATTGTCATAATCGAATAATTGATAAAAACATTAGAGAATGTAACTCTAGAAAATCTAAATATCTAATTATACATACATATAGTCATATATCAATGAAGAAATTAAAGGCCATTGCTCGAGTTTGAAAGTTTATATAGTTTTGTCCTATGTGACCGGTGTTATATTCCAGTCAGAAGATGACGGGGAAGGTGGAAGAAGGAAGAAGGGAATAAAGGAGAAGATCATGGAAAAGATACCAGGGTTCGACGGAGGGAACAACGACGGTCAGACTGAGCAGCAGCAGTATCAGGGAACCACCGCCGCTGCTGGTGGTGATGAGAAGAAAGGAATGATGGAGAAGATCAAAGAGAAGCTCCCTGGAACTCACTAGATGTTATATACGCATGGAAATCATTTATGGAGCTTCTGATCATCAGTGTGTTCTTTTTATATACTACTGCAGAAGACTTACTCAGTCCTGCATATATAGTTACTGTCGGGTGTAAGATACTAAGTTTGGAGTGTTTAATTAGAACTAGCAATCAAAAATAACATAGGGGTGAACGGTTGTGTAAACCTTGTTTCTGGACAAGGTGATATCATATATACGCGCATTATGTAATACATGTTGTAATAATATATAAGAGTGCCTTTGCCTAGAAAATTCTCCCGAGTTTCTTTCTTCTTTTTTTTCCCTTTTCTTTTCTTCAATTTTTACCTATTTAAAGTGCTTAACGTTTGTTAATCGTTAAACCATTACATAACTAACTGTCATATGTCTGTCCATTTGGGTTAAAAGCTCCCAACTGGTGAGAAAAAAATTCGTTCAGTATCATGTCTGAAAGGTTATGTATATGCACTGTTTATAAATATTAATATGATTTTACCCATATATATATATATGTATATATTGTGTATTAAATAACAATGGTGGTTATTTTAAAAACTACTTTTTCTATTATTGTGTATGTAAAATTTTAGTAGGGCATTACCAATGCTAAGGACTATATTTCGGTTGTTACATCTGTCTAAAGGAACTTATTTTATCTTTGAATCACATTGCAAAACTTAAAAAACACTGGTAATATTTAGTTAATAAAATTGGATAATATTAAAAGGAAAAAGAAATAGAAAATTTGACAGTACAGTAAAAAAAAAAAAGAAAAATTGGACATGGATTTGTATTATTGAAAAATTAAATAAAAACTATAAAAATTTATTATTTATATTATAAATTATAACAAAATTTGATATTATGATTCAGAAACTTGGTATATAATTATTTTTGGACCTTCAAAGATATGTTTATTTTTTATTATATGAAATAGATTTTAATACCACCAAATATATGTACAAACATTATAAAAAATTAGGACAAGATTAGCCAATAGTCAATTGTAGTTTTAAGTGATTGTCACTATTATCATATTAAACTAGTAATTTTTATTTATTAAGGTAACAAGACTTGACATTTAGATGTACTTAGAAAAACCTATACAGCATTTTTGGATATACATGCACTTTAGACTAAAAAGAGAATAGGTCTTAAAAACATTACGTCAGGCCAACTAACTTACTGCAATAATTCAAGAACCTCTTCAAAACTTTATCCTCTCTCTCAATACATACTTATCTTTGATAAACTAAACTTCCATATCTCCTATGCTATACCAACTTACAACAGACAATTGTCTTTCTTCATTTGAGCCATGCTCATAGAGGAAAGATATATTTGCCACTATCTTAATATGCTCTTAGTATTTTTAGTTTAAAGCAAGATTTTGTAAGTCAAGATTATTGATTAATTACTTTTAGCCTTTAAGATAGTTTACTAGAGTTACAAACTTATCAATTAAGGTTTCATACTGAGATTCAAATTGCTTAGTCCTTACTTAATCATTAGCTAGATTTTGGATGAATTTAAGCTAAATAAGGATTATTATTAGTTCATAGGTTTGACCAACCTATCAATTAGGTTTTCGTACTAGTCAATTCAAATTGCTCATTCTTTAGCCTTAATTAACTTGTTATTAGCCAAATGTTTTGTTTACTTTAATTAATTGACTATAAGCAAAATGTTTCATTGTCTTCGGTCTTTAGTCTTAAAAATCAATTTACATTGGCATGGAATTATGCGTATAATTAGCATGTGTACAACACCATTTTTTGCTCATTAATTAATTAGAGTCGCTATGGTTGATACTTCATAGTTCATACTTTAAGGCATAAAAAATATGCATATGTAAATATATAACTTTCACTTCATATTCATCTTTAGATTGATCCATCATCTACGTTTTAGAAAAACATCATAATTTCTTTCTTATATCCTAACGTAGTATTCTCCTTCCATTTTATTTTATTTGCTATGCCCTATCAAAATCTCTATCCTTTTCCCTTTAAATGTGAAGTTTATACAAAATGTAAAGAATTTTAGGTAGGAGTAGATTTGCATCTATCTCAAAATTGAAACTTTCAATGATTCCATTAATAAAATCGTAAATTTAATAATGGGTTCAATGTTTACAAGTATTGAATCTAAGCCTTCTTTGTGGTAGATCTCCTATTTCAAATAGAAAATCAAGCTCATTATTTCAAAGTGTAGTACTTTTTTAGTCTCTAATAGTTTGGGAAAATGTTAGCTTTGTTTTGTAAGACAAATGATCTGAAATTCTTTTATTTGATTTTTTCATCAAAATTATTAAAATGCTTCAATATTTTAGTTACATCCTTTTCCCAGATACAAAAATACCAACATACTTGAAGAACAAACTTCAAAACTTGTGATTGACGATGTTGTAGAATTAACGGTATGTATGTATAGCATTTTTCTTTTGTAATTATCTAGTTGTCCCTTTATTTTCACTCTCTTATAGCAATATAATAAGAATCTATATTAATAAAAGGCATGCAAGTGGGTTAAACAAACCAACTTACCTCAGCCTACTTTAGTGGGCAAATTAAATGAGTCAGGCTAAAATGCAAGTTAAAAAATCTTGACTCTAACCTATTTAAAAAATAAGTTAAACGAGTAGCTCACAGGTTAAAAGCATAAATATATTAAATGAACCTATTCAAACCAGTTCACTTTAGCTTATGGTTTAAATGGGCGAAACTTATTTGACTCACTTTTTAAATAAGGCAAAAAACCTTGACCCAAACCCATTTAAAAAGTAAGTTAAACAAGCTAACATACGAACTAAATCCACTTGTACAACCTTAATATTAATACAATTTAAGGAAGACAATGCCTTTTAAAGGATGTATATTTACCTTTACTTGATGTTATTTTGTGAATTTATAGTTGACTTCTAGAACTAGGCAGCTATACACCAAGTTGCTACTCATTAGATCTTTCATAGGTAAGAGATAATTCCATTGGTTTTTGGCTAGATGTTTATGCACATAGTTGATTATATAATATTGATAGCACTTAACAAAAGCAAAACCTTAACTACTCAAATACAAAGTTATTACATTTAAAGCAAACTTATCTAAGCTAACGTGATATTTACTAGTTAAAGTACTATCACACTAGAATTTCCCATATAAGAAGCATATGAAGTAGAAAAACTAAAGCCTACTTTGCTCTAAGTTATAGATTTACCATTTGCCATACTTGTACAATGAAAGTAGATTTATCATATTTTTTAGGACTTGAGTATTGGTTGCCTTCCAAATGGTCTAGGGGACGAAGAAACGTATTGCATTAGCACAATCAATAATTTATAATACCGTAGAGAATTTAATAAAACCAGTGGTATACATGGTTTCTCTACTCTATCTTTATGTTGGCTTTTACTTGGCAATACAACATAGCAAAGTACATAAGACTTATTTTTGAAAGTCAATCCTTTTCTTGAACTTATATTCCTATCAAAGTAGGAGATGGGTGTAATTTCTAAGTTAATTGACAACAAAATATGTAAATGCAAATTAGTATCAATAAAATGTTTTAGACTTCACACATGTAATTTTAGATGGATCGATATGTAAATTCCTCTAATCATCACAATGTCATGCGTACAATGATTTTAAACTCATCTTATTTCCAACTTGCTTTTTCATTCACAACTTCTTAAATGTTCTTATTTTGTTACTTTATGGCATTGATCATTAACATATGGCCATATTCCTTATTCATTTCCTAGAATGTAGTGATTTAGTTTGAATCTACTTTTTTTTTTTTAGCCAACCACCAATTTAAGGGCTATAATTGGAAACTTTACTCCTATACACAAAATCACTCTGTAAGATTTATGTGATCAAACCACAAATTTAATGGAATGGAGGAAACTTCTATTATTTATTTTTTGAAATGGTTAAAAAATTAACGGTGTTTAAATTCCTACTATATGAAGCAAAAATGGCCAAAATAGCTCCTATTTAAGTATTTAGCCATAGTTTTAAGTTGCCTTAACTAGTAGAAATTATATATATTTTTAAATGTTTTTATCCTCACCATATAGCTTCAATTTTTAAAGCAGTTGCAATAGGTTTATCTATAGCTATAACAAAAAAATTGCTACTATATATTGCTTACTACTCTTATGTCCTTAATAGTTTGAAACTGCTAGTAAAGATCCTTATAGCTACTTTAATTATTGTTGTTTATGTAAGTTTGGATCCGCTAAAGGCTATTGAAGAAAGTGTTTGTATGATTTTGATGAGAGAAAACTTATTAAAATTAAGACATTTATAATTGAGCTTAATTTGCTATATCTTTAATATTTAAGAAAGATTCTTATTTGATGTTATGTTGAACTTGAAAACTATGTTATAAATATTGCTTGAGTGTGTATGGCTTGTGTATGTGTTTTAAGTATATTTGGCAAGAGTTAAGAGGAAGAATGAAAGGAGAAGCTCGATAGTAGGGCTATGATAGGAATTAGGCCACCAAACCCTTGACCTATGCCCATGGTTGAGCTCGAAGGCTAGAAAGCATAGTCGAGCAAATTCTTTTCTTAAGACTTACCACTAAGGATTCTAAGCTACTATAATCTACTAACTTAATGCCCTAGTCGAACCAAATCCTCTCGCACTTATCATTCGTCTCTAGTTGCCAACCTAAACTACACTTGAATATTAGCTTAGTCGACTTAAATCTGAACCATATTAAAGTATCTAAGGTGAATTTGCCTCAAAAGAATTATCTACTTAACTCAGCTTAGCCAACCTACTACCCTTGCTTGGTACCTCGACTCTGCAAAAACTAAGCTAATCATATAAAATTATCTTTTTCGCTAGAAAGCCATCTACCCACAATGAGCTACGTTTTCGAGCAGCCATGTGATAGAATCCTTCATACAAGATGCTCATTTTGATGTAATTTTCAACTATACCCTTATTATTCCTTTCACGTTACTTCTTTTAGATAGTACTATTTTAGTCTTTTCCATTTTTAGGTAGGTTACCTTAGTTTTTTCGGGAATAAATACCTACTGTACGTATAGTTACAAAGATTATCGTCCATATATACTGGATATACTTCCTTATGAACATTGCTCTTGTTAGCTTGTTTATTTTTCTTGCTCTTATCCTAATCCTTAAGTAAGGTTAGGTAATAAGTAATCTCACTGAACCACCTTGTACGTCATATCGAGTTGTATCATAAGTTCTCAGAAATTCTATTGGTGCATCATATCTTATGGAATTGTTCACAAGTTTGCATGTGTTTTACTTTTTCTTGTTGTTTTCTACATCTTTCCATCACCTTTTTCAAGCTTTCTACAAGCTTGGACCTACCCCAGCAACCAGCCTAGTTTATTTAGTCTATGGTTCTACATTGTCTTGGTATTAGAGAAGAGATTTCCTTTAGGTAAGTTGTAATTGAGCTTTTGTGAAGTAATGTTTACTGTAATAGTATGTTAAGGTAGTGTGAAGATTTACTGAAGTGTTCACATAAGTTAAAGGGTATAGTAGTTGCTTTTGTGTAAACTCTGTTTTTCTTTGTTTCAAACACTTGAAAATAGATCAAGTTCAGTTGAGCTTATTGTTCTTTGGAGGAGTTACTATGTTCACAAATCAATTGAACCTTCGTAAGGGACAAGTGTATGTTTGTTTGTTTGTTGTAAAGAACCATATTTGTTGTTTCTATGAATCTAAGTTGTTATTGAGCTTATTGAAGAAAATGACTGACCTAAGTGTTAGCATTGGAATTAGGGATAACAATAGTGGTGTTGTCCACTGATGTAGGCAAGTACATCTATTGATTTATAATATAGTAGATATGAGTCCGAATATCGATCCTAGAAGGACTAGTATGATTATTAATACTTTCTAGATCTTTATTATCTAACCAGTAAATTAAATTTCAAGAAACTTAAAGAAGTAAATCTAAATTACTTCTAAAACTAATTTAAAGATTAACTAAGATACAATTTAAGAATTAACAAGAAAATGCCTCAATTGGAAATTAATTCAAGATCCAATGTTGTACCTAAATCTTGCTTCTCTAAGATCTAACTTCTGATTTTCCTAATTTATTCTTTAACTTTTCTTAATTGGGAGAATTCTCTACTAAAGTTAATTACTTTCTCAAGTCAATTAACCCAAACCTTAGAATTTCTTCTCAATAGCATGATCTAAGATTGTATTATTAAAAAATGAATTCTCTACATTTTAATTTAAAATTCCAAAAAAATCTTACAAATTATCTCTAAGATTGCAACAATTCTCATCAACAATACCTAGATATAATCTTATAAGAAATCTCTTAATTCTCTTATAAGATCTCAAAGTCTAGATTACTACCTATGGAAATAATAACCTAAATTATGAAGCAAATATAGTTGAATCAAGAAAAGACTTAAGAAAAATTAATCAAGCAATAATAATATCTTATGAATAGATTTAAGTTCCATAAAACCATGATATCAAATATCTACTCACTACTCATTGCAAAAGAAGAATATAAAAATAAAGAGTAGAAAATTAAAGAAAAAAAGTCATGAAGTCAAATTAAAATCAAATCTTGAATTCTTGATGATCCTCTCAGTCCTTAAGTGTTCTTATCTTGAAAAGCTCTTTCCAATTTCATATCAAAACGTTCTTTTTTTTAAATAAATCCTAACAACGCTTTATATAGAAAGAGATAAAAAAAAAAAAATTGGGTCAGTTGAAAAAAAACACAACCAAGCATACAATTGTGTCTTTTGGTTATGTACTTGATTTTACTTTATGTTTGTCTTCTTTTTTTATTTAAACTAGAAACAACATGACTGATGACATGGTCGTGTTTTTTGGTCATGTCCTAAGCTATAACAATTGAAAATCAACTCCAATTTTTTTTAGAAGCAACATAGTCATGTAGTTCCACCATGCCAGTCTTCAAAGTTTCATAATTTGCTCGTTTTAGCTTCAATTTGAGTGAAATTTGTTTCTATCTTCTTGTTTTTTCATATAGATCATTACAAGACCTAGAAAAATAATTTTACTCAATTAAGTATTATTATTTAAAAATAAATTCAAATATCAAGGGAAAATCATAAAAAATCACTAAATAAAATATGTATAACTAACAACTCATCATCTACCATAGCTGACAACCTTAAGGCACTCCAAAGAGTATAGAAGAAAGACTTGATGAAGTGGCTAACCCCTTAGCTAATTTAACTAGAGTTGTTCATGTAAAGACTTATCAACTTGCTAAGGCCATACAAAACACTTTACAAGCTACTTGACTTATTAGGAAACAGAACTTAGCTTGATAAGTTCGAGGAAAAAGAGTAAGAGGATAAGTACAATGAAGGATCAACTTAGAAAATATGGACAATGATGAAGAAGAAGAGTAAACTTGAGCACCTCGAGCTATTAACCATGTGAAGCTTCAAATTTTGAGCATCAATGGTTCGAGGAGTGTAGATGACTATTTAGATTGAGAGGAAAAAGTTGAGCATATCTTTGACTATTACTAGTATAAGGATCAAGAGAATGTGAGGACCGTAGCTATTGAGTTCTTAAGGTATACTACGATGTGGTAAAAGAACTTCTAACTTATAAGGAGACGAAAAGGATTTAAGGAAGTTAATACTTGGCTTGAGATGAAGAGAATCCTCAGAAATAAGTTCGTACTGGACACTTTTGTTTGACTTAAAGAGCTCAAACAAGGAGGTTGAACTATTGATAAGTATGTTCAAGAGTTCTAAATGCTTCTAATTTGATATAAAGTAAATGAGCCATCAACCTAAACAATATGGAGAATTCTTACTAGATTAAGGAATGACAACTGAAATATTGTGGAACATCTGTAGTTCACTATAATGAATCAGTGATACGGATTCTGTAGATGAATATACGGGCCCGATATCATGCAAAACCAAAAGGCGGGTTTATGCCATAAGATGGCTTGAAACGTAAATGATAGTCAAGGGTAAATAGGGTTTCCTATGCACCGACAATAGATATGATGCATCAACGCCTCACATGAGCTTAGGTCACACTTAATATAACGTACAAATATGGTCAAGAGTCGAGAGTCACTCGCCACTAGTCCACACTCAATAGGTTAGATAAGAATAACTTAAGAGTAAGCAGAAGAATACTTAGCTTAAAAGGGAGTAAAAGTTCAGTGTATTCTCTATATGATTCATGTGGCTATTACATTATGTGAGCATTTATAGTACCCAGTTAGGATAAGTCTTAAATTATAGAAAATTACAAAAATGGATCCTTACTTGCTAAGAAAAAAGAGAATAATTTATAGGGAAAACACAAAATCGTACAAAAAGAATATCCACTATCAAAAAGGATAATGCAGATGTTAGAAAAAGATAGCACGCATGCATAATTCTACTCATTCTATGGTCCCAATAATACTGTAAGCCATGCAAGGGTGGTCCTTGATCAGGTTTGGTCGACGTTGGTAGGTCAGTAACTCTAATTACTAGGACTAGATAAGGGTTGGTTAGGGATGACTTATGCTTGGGATCGGCCTTAGATGGTCGGCTCTTGGCAGCTGTTAGCCTAGCATCAACACTATGGAGGTGGTTGTATCCAGATTTGGTATTTAAACTGGTGTGTTACGGAAGGGTCAACATGGCATATTAGCTGATTACCTTAGTAGTCTCTTGAATGGTGTGGATAGCAAAGTAGCTTGGTAAATCGGACTGGGGTATACACTACTCCTGGGAACTTAACTCAACATGAACAACTCAGCGAACCATCTGAGAAAACCCTCGAGTTCAGGAGCGTATGATCAATCATTGATCTCTATCATCCCCTCTGGGTTATTTGAGATTTGGGATCAAATCTGGTTCAACTCAAGGTTACTCATCCTTGGGAGTACAAGGTTGGAGATTGGCAATGTTGAAGGAGTCTGAGACTCCATATCCTTCAAGTAATTCAATCCTATAAGCACTAAGGTTAATCCTTTTAAGCACTTTAAAAGGTCTATTAGCTCTAGGAGACAACATGTTCTTCCTTAAGTTTAGGATTTGTTCCTTGCTAAGATGTATCCAAACCAAATCACTTGATTGAAATTCTTTCTTCCTCCGTACTTGGCTTTGATTCTTGAACTTACATTAGCTCAGCTTAATTATTCTATAACCTTCTAGTGCATGGCTCTAATGTCTTTAACTCCTTCAAAGGTTAGCCAGTCATCATCAGGCATCTATTGGGGTGCTTAGTCCATCGACAACTTGGGGTTGAATCTATAGGTGAACTCGAATAGAGACATGTTTGTTACATTGTGGGTAATCTTATTGTAGGCAAACTCAATTATTGGCAGGCATAGATCTTAATCATCTATGTTTCATCTAATAGCAACCCACAGCAGAGTTCCTACAGTTCTATTGATAACTTCAGTCTATCCATCAATCTATGGATAGCAGGATGTGTTGTACAATAACTTGGTTGCCATACGCCTCCATAGCGTCCTCTAGAAGTAGCTTATGAACTGTAGGTCTTGGTTTAAAACAATGGTCTTAGGAACTCTATGAAGCTTGATTACTTCCTATAAGAAAATAAAAGAGATAGCTAAAGCGTTATTAGTTTTAGAACAGGGTACAAAATGTGCCATCTTATTAAATCTATCTACAACCACCATGATGGAGTCCTTCCCTCGGGATGTCCTCATCAATCTTAACATGAAGTCCACACTTAGCTTAAACTATAGTTTAGTCAAGATCAGCAAGGGTTAGTAGTGTCCTTGCTTGGCTTAGTTCTTTTCTCTTTAGTAGGTCGTGCACTTTTCCAGTATGGATTGGACATCTCTCTTCATCCTTAGCCAAAAGAATCTAGAGAATAGCACCTCATGGGTTTGGTATTGGCCAAAGTGTCCTGTCAATCCCTCTCCATGTGCTTCGTGCATTAGCAATTCTTTAGTGGAATAGGTTGGGATACACAGCCTCCCTTTTCAAAATAAGTATCCATCTTCCCTAAGATAGTCATCCAATATCCATCCTTCCTCATACCGAGTGTAGATAGGACCAAAATGTGGATCCTCGGTATAAATATTCTTTATGGTTGAAAAAATCAAGTAGCCTTGTTTGTAGCTTAGTCAGGAGGGTATCTTGCTTGATAGGGCATCAGCTACTACATTGTTTCTTCCATTCTTGTATTTTATGATGTAAGAAAAACCCTTTATGAACTCAACTCATTTGGCTTGTCTCCAAGACAACTTCGATGAGCTCTTTAGATATCTTAAAGATTCATGATAAGTATAGATCACAAATTTCTTAGGCAATAGATAATATTGCCATATCGTTTGGGCTTAGATTAAGGAGTAGAACTCCTTGTCATAAAACTCCTTGTCATAGATAGAGTAGTTAAGTATAGCTCCTTAAAGTTTCCTACTGAATTAAGCAATAGGTCAACCTTCCTACATCAACACAATACTTATACCTAGTCTAAATGCATCATACTCTACTTTAAACACTTTATCAAAGCTAAGACGGGGGCTATAATTAGCCTCTCCTTCACTTCCTCAAAACTCCTTTGCTCCTTCTCACCCCATCTAAATTCAACATTCTTCTTTGAGAGTTTGATGAGTGGAGCTATAATTATACTGAAATTCTTTATCAATCTGTGATAAAATGATGCTAGACTGTGGAAACTTCTCACATAAATAGAAAAGGTTGGCTCAAGCCATTCTATGATTGCTCTTATCTTCTCGTCATCGACTTAGACGCTACCTTTGCTCATGACAAACCCCAAGAAGATTACCTTGGGTTTGCAAAAATCGTACTTCTTTAGATTAGCGTAGAGTTATTTAACTTGGAGTTTTGCAAAGACTCTTTGGAGATACTCATTGTAAATCTCCAGGTTAGGGTTGTATACCAGAATACCATCAAAATAGACTACGAAAAACGTCCCTATGAATTCTCAAAGAACATGATTCATCAGGTGCATAATTGTACTTGGTACGTTAGACAATCTGATATGAGGCAAGCGCACCTATTAGTTTTAATATAGCGGATGTGAGTCCGAGTCGATCCCTCAGAGATTTTGAGTACTAATATTAACTTTAGCTTTATTATCTAACCGGAAAATTATGAAAGTTTGAATTAATTAAAAATACTAAAATTAACAAACTACTATATTAAAAGACTTAATTAAGCAATTCAAAAAGTGATAAAATCAAGAACGACTTCAAGAAAGTAATAATGTATTTAGGAATTATTTCCCCTAGTGTTTAATATGTAACCTTTTTAAAATATATCCAATTTAATTTATATTATTCTTGACCGGAAGGATTCACAATTAAAGCTAATATCTTTCTCAAGCATATTAACCCTAATCCTAAATTATTTACTGGAATCTCTTCACTTAGTAATATAATTTAGAATTGCATTAGCATGTAATGAATTCCCATGCAAACAATCAACTTTCCGGAAGAAACATGTATCTTATCTCTAAGTATACATGTAATTCTCTTCAATTATGCCTAGATCTAATTACACATGCAATTTCTCAATTAACATGCATAATATCATATATTGACACTCTAGAATTATCAATCCATAATTAACGACATCATTGAATCAAGTAAAGATAGAAACTTTATTGAAATTATAATTCAATTCAAGGGTTACATGAAACCCTAGGTTCCATAATCCTAAATACTCGAATTCTAAGCTATCATAACGAATCTAAAAACGAGTTTCATCAAAAACGTAAAATAAAGCATAAAAACCCTTTTTGATTTGATGAACAATCTCTCTATTCTTGAAATCGATGTCGTTCTTGCTTCTTGATTAATGTTCTTCTCCAATCTCCTCTCTTCTCTTGTGTCTCTTGTTTCTGTAATGTCTCTTCTCTTTCTTTTGAAACCCTAATGTGTCTTTTTATAGTGTATCAAAAAGATTTTGTTTTCGTCACCCGACATGGCCTTGGACATGACCGTGTCCCCAGGTCGTGTAACTTTCTGCACTTAGGCAAATTTTCTGCACAACTTCAAAAATTCATAACTTCTTCGTTTGAACTCGGAATTGAGTGAAACTTGATTCCTTTTCTTTGTTTTCGAGCCTAGAACGCTTTTAAACCTTGAAATCAACATTTTACTCAGTTAAGTACCAATTTCTTTAAAGAAAACCAAAAATGTGCGGAAAATACTATAAAATCACCCTATGAAATATGTTTAAAATTAGAGTTATCAAATTTCCCCACACTTGAGCATGTGCTTGTCCTCAAGCAAATAAATCAAAACAAAACTTTCAGGACAAGAAACGCTAAAGAAAATTTATAACTATTTAGGAAACCGGTAAACGAATACACTTGACCCTTAGAAAAGTAAGAAAATTATTCTCAATCAACTTGCAATACTAAAGTCAACCAATTTCATCTGACCATATTCGAATGCTTCAACAATACTTAATACTAGAGTTCACTAGTTAATTTATAAAAATCAAAGTTTACCTAAGACATTTAACTAAGGATTCTTAAACTAAAAATTAGATTTAACATCTCGCCAACCGAGAAAGAGTCATAAAAATTTTGTCCATTTGACTAAAGTGTATACAAGTCTCTCTTCCATCTTACCAAGCACTATAATCTAAAACAAACACATTTTACATCCACTCTTCCTCTGATCATCCCCATAGTTCATGCTTTTGTTGAGAGGTGTTTTTAAATTTACCTTATTTAAGCACAATTGTGTTGGTAGCGGGAAAGAATCTCGCTCTTTTGACGGACCAAGACAGATCCATACCAACTTATTTCTTATATTGATAGCGGGAAAGAATCTTGCTCTTCTGACGGACCAAGGCCGATCCATATCAAATTTCTTTTTCTCATTTGAATTGGCATTGGGACTCAATCTCGCTCTTCTGACGGACCAAGACGAATCCTTACCAATTTTTCTATTCATATACTTGTTATTACTTTTGACCTCCAATCATTGTGATTTTTCAAGGGTTTCTCAAAAGAAGAATTTCATTTGTTTGTTTGCTAAAAATTATAGGACTCTTAAAAATTTCTAAGAGAAGGGTATACATAAAAGTAAATTTAAAAATAACCATAACAAACTCTCAACTAGTGATGTTGCTCTAATCTCAAGTCTTAAAATCCTAAGCTAAATAACTCGTAACTTTGCCTTCCATAAATTTGACTAATCAATTCTAGTAAAGTATAATAAGATCAATAATAATCAAGATGAAACAGTTAATTTGGCTTAATACCAGTTAATCACCTATTGCAAATTAACTTAAAAATTAATTGGGTCAAATGTGAATAATTGGTCTCCTAAAAAGTAATAAATTCATATATATCCCTTCCCCACACTTAATAATGTACATTGTCCCCAATTTACGACTAAGAAATCATAACAACACGAAAAAGCAGCATAGGGAAAAAGAAAACATATGAACTGAAAAGAAAAGTAATACTTCCCTGCCAGTCGAACAGAAGCGCAAAATGAAGAAGCATCATCATTATATTGCAGAGTTCACAAGCCTTGAACAACAAAAGACAACACAAAAAATGAGGAACTAAGAAGAGGGATCGGAATCCGTCTCTTCATGTGCCTCATCAGACGATGCCTCAGCCATCGTAGCATCATCATCGTCATCACTGGCCTCGACATCCTCATCACATTCGCCAACCTAATAATGAGGAAGAGAGAGCAAAATTAAGCAAGAAACTTACTTGGATCAAAATGCGGAATGCAAGAATTGTGGAGAGAAGAGGGAGAATGAGATAGAGTGTAAGAGAGAAATGTGTGATTGTGAGAGTGTAAGAGGGTATGTGATTAATTTAAATAAAATCGACCGTGTGCAAAAATCGTGTGAGTTTGGGTCGACACGGGCTGGGACACGACCGTGTCCCTTGCACGTGTAAAATTCGGTGTATGTCGTGTGGAGTCTGGATGGACACGGGCTGGGGACACGACCGTGTCCCACGCCCGTGTAACTTTCTGTGCCCGTGCGTGAAAACTGGATGGACACGGGCTGGGACACGACCGTATCCCATGCCCGTGTAACTCTCTGTATGCGGTGGGATTTCTGGGCGCACACGGGCTGGGGACACGACCGTGTCCCTTGCCCGTGTAAACCTTTTTTTTTTGTTTTTTTTTGAATTAAATTTAAAGATAAAGGAAACTTAGAAATAATAAAACTAAAGAGAAAAAACAAAAATAAAGCTAAAAGAGGAAAGAACTATGATGAAAAATTGAAAGAAAATCTACGAACCAAAGCAAAGTTAGATAAAACGGAAAATAAAATGAAATAAACTTAAAGAACTAAAGTATAAGAAAAGTTAGACATGGGTTGCCTCCCAAGAAGCGCTATAGTTAATGTCGACAGCTCGACGGGATACGTCTTGTAATTCATGATTCTTCTTCCAGGTGGAGATAGAACTCCTCTTGTATCTCGCTTTCGAACTCTCCATACGAGTGTAGATTTACCCTTCGGCCATCGACCTTGACAATCCCATTTCATTGGTGCATAACTTCCATAGTTTCTCTCCTTATCATGCCACTTATCAAATTTATGTAGCCTAAACTTCTTCGTTTTGTTTGCTTTTAGCTTAGACTCGGTTGTCATTGGAAGTTTTGAACTTTTCACCACAAAAACATTTTCCAAATGATTTCTTAACAGTTTTGGTTCCAAAATTGGTGGCTTCTCTTTGAAAGATTTTAACCTAAGATCCTTTGGCTTGTGGAGTGGATTAATTTCCTTCTTGTCCATACTGGATTCATGAACTTCTGTTTGAGTTGCCACTTCTGCACAATTGGGCTTAATCACCAAATTTTTATCTCCCTTTTGTAAGCAATAGCTTGAGGAATCTTTGGCAAGCATTTCCTGCATACATGTAGATATAACGACATTAGTGGCATTAACATTGTGACTTATGTCCTCTGAGTTAAGAAATTTGTTCGTTGCCTCTGGAGTTTTAAAAACTATTTCATCATCCCCAACTCGTAATATCAACTTATGCTTACTAACATCAAAAACAGCCTTAGCAGTGGCTAGGAAAGGTCGACTTAAAATGATTGGCACCTCAATATCTTCATCTATATCAAGTATAACAAAATCCACTGGAAAGATGAATTTGTCTACTTGCACTAAAACATCCTCTATGATGCCTTTAGGGTATGTGATAGACCTATCGGCTAATTGAAGGCTCATGCACGTTAATTTAGGTTCTCCTAACCCTAGCTTTTTGAACAATTTATACGGCATCAAATTTATACTAGCTCCTAAGTCTGCCAAAGCATTATCTACTAACAAATTGCCAAGCATACAAGGAATAGTAAAACTCCCTGGATCATTTAATTTTTGTGGCAGCTTTTTCTGGAGAAGTGCCGAGCATTTCTCGTTCAATGTGACGGTTGTAAGCTCCTCCAACTTCCTCTTATTCAATAGAAGATCCTTTAGAAATTTCGCATACTTTGGCATCTGCAAGATGACATCAACAAAAGGTAAGTTAATGTGTAATTGTTTGAAAACATCAAGAAATTTACCGAATTCCTTATTCTGATCAGTGTAACTTTGCTTAAGGCGCTGTGGGTAAGGGATGTGAGGCTTGTACTCCTTCACTTTTGGTGATTCCATATTTTCTTTCGATTTTAGTGGCTTTGCATCTACCTTACGATTGACTTCCACTTCTTTCTCAACTACTTCCCCACCATCATTCTTCTCCACTTGCAGTTTTCTATCACTTCTCAAGGTTACTGCATTAACATGTTCCCTAGGATTGACCTCGGTATTCCCTGGGAGTGTCCCTTGTTGCCTCTCAGAGATCATTTTTGCAAGTTGACCAATTTAATTCTCAAGATTACGATTTAAAGCCTCTTGATTCCTCAGCGATGATTCAATGTTGGATAAACGAGCCTCATTGCCTTGAATATATTTTGTGAGAAGTTCTTCCACATTGGACTTCTTTTCTTGAGGAAAAGGAGGCGGGAATGGTCTTTAAAATCCAGGTGGGCCAAAGTTAGTCTTCTGCTGGCCTTGGTTTTGATTTCCCCATGAGAAATTGGGGTGATTCCTCCAACCTGGATTATAAGTATTGCTGTAAGGGTTATTTTGTTGCATAGGTGGATTTCCTACATAATCCACCTGTTCCAATTGTTCTTATGCTCCATACCCCTGCATACCAAAATCACTTACATTCGATTGCACTTGTTGAGGGCCAACTGAGAGTGCATCAATCTTTTTACTCAATAAGTCCACCTTAGCTGCCAGAGCAGTGGTCAAGTCCACATCATAAATTCCCATGGCATTTTGCTTGGCTCTAGTGCTTTCCCACTGATAATTGTTCATCGCTATTCCTTCAATAAGGTTTTGGGCTTGCTCAGGTGTCTTTGTGTTCAAAGTACCCCCTGCGGATGCGTCAATCATCTGTCTAGTGGATAAATTGAGACCATTGTAGAAGGTCTGAATCTGCATCCATAGTGGGAGGCCATGATGTGGGCACCTCCTGAGTAAGTCCTTAAACCGCTCCCATGTATCATATAGCGTCTCCGCTTCCAATTGAGCAAAACAAGAAATATCATTCCGAAGTTTAGCGGTCTTTACAGGTGGAAAATACTTTCCCAAAAATTTCTCTATCAATTCATTCCAAGTTGTGATTGAATTTCGTGGTAGAGAGTTCAACCATTGTTTTACTCTACCCCTTAAGGAAAAAGGGAATAGCTGCAGTCGGATGGCATCATCCGTGGCTCCGTTGATTTTAAAAGTATCACAAATCTCTAGAAAGCTAGAGATGTGGGCATTAGGATCTTCATCTTGGAGACCGTCAAACTGAACATGTTGTTGCACCATTTGTATGATGTTAGGTGCAATCTGGAAGTTGTTAGCTGCGACGGTTGGCCTTGCGATACTAGAGTCAGCTCCAATAAGTGTAGGCCTTGAATAATCGGACATGGTCCGATTTGCTTCATTCCCGTTGTTCGCCATGTGTGGTGGATCTTCTTGCTCGATGAATTGATTGTTAGTCTCTTCACCTTCTTCCTTAATTTCAATGATTGACTCGTCGTTAATGGTCGCCACACTTTGTCTAGGTCGTGATTTCAAATTTTAAAGGGCAGTTCTCTCAATTTCAAGATCAAGTTCTACCAAATCTTCCGGGTTACTTCGAGTCATGCACTGCAAGGATAAGAAATATAGAATCAATTGCAACTCTTAGCTAATGAAAATAAACAATGAAAACAAAAGAAAAAAATGGTTAAAGTAATAAAGCAACTAGTGTTCTTAATATCGAAAATCCCCGGCAACGGCGCCAAAAACTTGATATGAGGCAAGCGCACCTATCAGTTTTAATATAGCGGATGTGAGTCCGAGTCGATCCCTCAGAGATTTTGAGTACTAATATTAACTTTAGCTTTATTATCTAACCGGAAAATTATGAAAGTTTGAATTAATTAAAAATACTAAAATTAACAAACTACTGTATTAAAAGACTTAATTAAGCAATTCAAAAAGCGATAAAATCAAGAACGACTTCAAGAAAGTAATAATGTATTTAGGAATTATTTCCCCTAGTGTTTAACATGTAACCTTTTTAAAATATATCCAATTCAATTTATATTATTCTTGACCGGAAGGATTCACAATTAAAGCTAATATCTTTCTCAAGCATATTAACCCTAATCTTAAATTATTTACCGGAATCTCTTCACTTGGTAATATAATTTAGAATTGCATTAGCGTGTAATGAATTCCCATGCAAACAATCAACTTTCCGGAAGAAACATGTATCTTATCTCTAAGTATACATGTAATTCTCTTCAATTATGCCTAGATCTAATTACACATGCAATTTCTCAATTAACATGCATAATATCATATATTGACACTCTAGAATTATCAATCCATAATTAACGACATCATTGAATCAAGTAAAGATAGAAACTTTATTGAAATTATAATTCAATCCAAGGGTTACATGAAACCCTAGGTTCCATAATCCTAAATACTCGAATTCTAAGCTATCATAACGAATCTAAAAACGAGTTTCATCAAAAACGTAAAATAAAGCATAAAAACCCCTTTTGATTTGATGAACAATCTCTCTATTCTTGAAATCGATGTCGTTCTTGCTTCTTGATTAATGTTCTTCTCCAATCTCCTCTCTTCTCTTGTGTCTCTTGTTTCTGTAATGTCTCTTCTCTTTCTTTTGAAACCCTAATGTGTCTTTTTATAGTGTATCAAAAAGATTTTGTTTTCGTCACCCGACATGGCCTTGGACATGACCGTGTCCCCAGGTCGTGTAACTTTCTGCACTTAGGCAAATTTTCTGCACAACTTCAAAAATTCATAACTTCTTCGTTTGAACTCGGAATTGAGTGAAACTTGATTCCTTTTCTTTGTTTTTGAGCCTAGAACGCTTTTAAACCCTGAAATCAACATTTTACTCAATTAAGTATCAATTTCTTTAAAGAAAACCAAAAATGTACGGAAAATACTATAAAATCACCTTATGAAATATGTTTAAAATTAGAGTTATCACAGTCTAAATGGCATTATAATCCATTCATATAAACCATGTCGTGTCTTGAATGCAGTCTTTGACTCATCACCCTCTTGTATGCGAATCTAATGGTATCTAGATTTAAGATTGATCTTGGAGAATACTCTTGCTCCGCTTAATTAGTCTAACATGTCATCAAGCCTAGGTATGAGATACCTGTACTTGATGGTGACTCGATTGATCGCTTGACCATCTATACACATCTTCTAAGAACCATCTTTCTTTGGTACTAATAAGGTTAACACGTTATAGGAAGTAAGAGACTTGCATACATACCCCTTTTCCATTAGCTCGTCTACTTGCTTCTACAATTTAGTGGCCTGTTTAGGATTCAACCTGTAGGCAGGTTTGTTCAGTAGTATGGCTCCTAACTACAAGTCAATCGCCTACTCAACGCCTCTAACAGGAGGTAGACCTTTCAATAACTTATTTGGGAATAGGTAGGTCCATCGAGTTCTATCTCCTTCTTTAGTTCAACTCAAGTCAATACTAAAGTCTCTTTCTTCAGGGTCTAGCTAAGTTGAGACTACATGACTTTTACTTTCTCGGCAGTCATAGGACTCAATTTCATCATCCTGCCTACATACTCCACAAAACATGTATTCCTCCTTTCATCATACACAGCTACTTAATCAAACATCCATAGTCGGCCAAGTAGAATGTAGGACGTGCTCATGGATAGCACATCATAGAGTACTTCATCTCGATATTTACTAATGAAAATTAGCATAGACACTTGCTTGTTAACCTATAAGGCTCCCTTATCATTGAGCCAATGAAGCTTATACGGTTTTAGATGGGGCATGGTTAGTAATTTCAATTGTTGGACCATAAATGTTGAAGGTACATTAGTGTAACTCCTACTTTCAACTATCAAGGCGTATAGTAACTTATTCACCTTACACCCAATATAAAAGGGATTTTCCCTTTATTCATCTTCAAGTATAGGGCCGATGCTCATCATCCTCCTCAACATTAGAGTGGTTAGCAAGAAGTTTCCTTCTTCATTATAGATAAATTCCTCTTCAGATAGCTCAATTTACTCATCTTCTTTTAACTCCTCTACTTCTTCATCAATGTTGTCAATCTGAATAGTCAGCACCTCGCCTTGAATCACCATTGTTCACCTGTTCAAATACTAAGCAGCCATGTGTCTGAATCATTGGCATTTGAAATACTTGTTCTCACTTGTCTTCTTTCTTAAACTCTAGCCCTTCTCAAACTTCCTTAGGGGTTCCTTCTATTAGGCTCAGGTAGTCAGAGTGAGTCAGGACTTAATAACCTTACTTAGTTCTATTCGTACTGGTCTACTTGGAACAGTTTGGCTATTGCCTAGTTAGAACCTTCTTATTCAATGCCTTTCTATCCCCTAGATAACTTGGATCACATCGTCAAGCATTCCAATATCTAAGGTTTCTAAGACATCCCTAATCTCATATTTCAATCCATCAATGAATCGAGGTATAGTTCGGTCCTTTAGCTCTACGACTTCACATTGAATCATCAATATTTGGAATTCTTTAACATAAGTGTCTACAATTGATCTTCCTTATCTAAGCTCTTGCAACCTTTTGAAGATATCTTGCAAATAATAGCTTAGCACAAACCTCCTCTGCATAACCCTCTTCATTTCATCCAAACTCCTAATCTCTCGTTCTCCTTCCCTTCTTCTGGTAGCTTACAAGTTCTTTTACTATAAGGAGGCACAACTAGTGAACTCTAACACAACAAGTTTAACCTTTACATTATTAAGTACTTTATGGCATTCAAAATACTTTCCAATCTTATTTGCCCAATCTAGGTAATCTTTGGCATCACCACTTCCAGAAAATTTGGGATAGGCATTATGAATCCTTTGCATCCTTACCAACTCCTTCAACTCTTCAAGCGTTAGCCTTTGTCTAGCATTCCTACCAACTCCTTTAGCTCAAGGTGGTCAAATTAGGGCATTAGCTCAGCCAAACTGACCATTGCCTCAGTATTCCTGCTTACTTTCTCTAGTAGGGTTATTTTTAGCTCATTGCATGTCTTCTTGGATAACAGTCACTAAACTAGCTACCAAGTCAATAAGTCTATCCAAGCAGTCACCTACTGACTAAGGTATAAAGCTTCCTTCTTACCTTTGGCTATATTGAGTACCACTTCCTTGGTTTCCCAAAGTTCCTCAAACTCTTGAGTCTAACATTGATGGTTACTTCACAAAAATTAACGTCTAATAATGCTACTTACAAATCAATAATCAATATTCCAAACACCACAACAATTACATGACAAAGAATTAGTCAACTAAACTCTGTTTTTGTATATCAAAAATAGGGAAAATAGAATATAGAATACTTCTCAAATACTAAACTCCATGGTTAATAATAGAACCATTATCATATAAGAGTAGTAACAAACTACTTAAAGAACTCAGTAGCAGAATCTAGCTTTGAACATAGACAGGCTCCGATACTAAGATGATACGGATTCTATGGATGAACTCACGAACTTGATATTACACGTAACCAAAATGGTGGATCTAAACTGCAAGATGACTTAAAAAGTGAATAATAGTCGAAAGTGAATAGGGTTTCCCGTGCACTAACGATGGATATGATGCACCAACGCCTCATACGAGCTCGGGTCACAGTTGATATGATGCACAAGTATGGCCAGAGGTCACTCGCCACTAGTCCACACTCAATAAGTTAGATAAGAATAGCTCAAGAGTAAGCAGAAGAACACTTAGCTCAAAAGGGAGTAAAAGTTTAATGTATTCTCTATATGATTTATGTAGCTATTAAATTATGTGAGTATTATTGTACCTAGTTAAGGTAAGTCTTAAATTATAGAAAATTACAAAAATGGATCCCTACTTACTTAGAAAAAAGAAAATAATTTACAAGGAAAACACAAAATCGTATAAAAAGAATACTCACTAGTAGAAAAGATAACATAGATGTCAGAAAAGGATAGCGTATGCGCATAATTCTACTCATTCTGTGGCCCTAATAACGCTGCGAGCCATGCAAGGATAAGCCTTGATCAAGCCTAGTTGGCGTCGGTAGGTCAGCAACTTTAATTGCCTAGACTAGACAAGGGTTGGTTTTGGGATGACTTGCACTTAGGATTGGCTTTAGATGGTCGACTCTGAAAAATTGTTTACTCAGCCTCGATAATGTAGAGATGGATGTATCCACATTTGGTGCTTAGATTAGTGTGTTGCGAAGGGGTTAGCTCGGCACGTTAGTCGATCACTTCAGTAGTCTCTTGGATATTGTGGATAGCAAAGTAGCTCGCCAGATTGGACTAGGGTATACATTTATCCTTAGTACTTAACTTACCTTGGATAACTCGATGAACCATCTGAAAAAGCCCTCGAGCTTGGGAGCAAATGATTAGTCCTTGATCTCTATCAATAAGGCTATACAAATAACCTAGAAAGTAAAGAGGTAAAGAAGGAGCAAAATGCTAACCCGACCTCCAATGAGCCGACCTAGTCAATCAAGCCAACTTACCTAGAGAAATTACTAAGCTTAGTCAACTACCAAGCCAACCAGAAAGGTAGATGTTAAAGCCAAACCTAAGGGCCGACCTAATAGTGGCATGCCAATAAGAACATATAGGAAGAGGTAAGGATCCAAAAGGAAGACTAGCCAAATTAAGTGCTTTAAGTTCCAAGGATTTAGGCACATAACCGCTTAATGTCTTAACTGAATAACTGAAGGAACATGGTTATTAAGGGAAATTTCTTGAAGATTGAAGTAGATAGCTCATATGAGGAACTTGAGGAGGAGAAAGTAGTGGGAGATGAGCTTGATGTTAATGCTGACTTAATTGAGGAAGAAGTGTTTGCAAAGGACCTAGATAAGTTGTCTCTAATTGTCCGACATACAATGAGATTGGAACCTTCTACCAAAGAGGAGCAGAGAGAGAACTTATTCCACATCGCCTACAAAATGAATGATCAGGTATGCACACTCATAGTAAATTGTGGAAGCTGTACTAATGTAGCGTCTACCAACCTAGGTAAGAAGTTTAAGCTACCGGCCACTTCATATCAAAAGTAGTATAAATTACATTGGTTAAACAAGAAGGGAGCACTACATATCATTTAGTAAGTGTTACTACTAATCTCAATTAGAAACTATTCTAACAAAATTCTTTATGACATGCTACCCATGTGTGCATCATATGTGCTATTAAGCTAACCTTAGCTTTTCGCTTGAAGGGTTATTCATGACGACTATAAGAATACATATGTGTTTGAGAAGGATGGGAGGATGATTATGTTAAACCTATTCCATCGAGCCAAGTTAGTAAGCTGCAAGCAAAACTTACCCAGGGATTAAAGAAGGATCTAGTATTGAGTAGTACTAAACTTCGAGAAGCCATTAAGGTCAATGTACCAACTTTTCTATTAATCAAATTATTACTAGAATTGAATGAGTGGGGTGAACTATCCCTAGAGGTTAGAAAACTACAAGAAGAGTATACCAACCTATTCCTAGGGTAGTTGCTCAAAGGATTACCACCTTTTAGGGGCATTGAGCATTACATTGACTTAATACCCGGTGTTGCCCTACTGAACAAACCAGCCTATCAAATGAACCCCAAACAAGCTACTAAACTTCAAAGACAAATCAATGAACTATTGAAGAAAGGATATGTAAGGGAAAGTCTAAGCGCCTATATTGTACCTGTGTTACTTGTGCTAAAAAAGGATGGAACTTGGCGTATGTAGGTAGACAATTGAGCTGTCAATAAGATTATGATCAAGTACCGATACTTTATCCCAAGGCTAAATGATATGTTGGAAGAACTGAGTGGTGCAAGAGTATTTAGCAAAATAGATCTAAATTCAAGATACCACCAAATTCAAACGAGACAACGAAATGATTGGAAAACTACTTTCAAGACCCAACATGGCTTATATAAGTGGATGATCATGCCTTTCAAGCTATCAAACGCCCCAAGGACTTTCATAAGGCTAATGAATAATGTTTTGAGAGATCTGATCGAGAAATTTGTTGTCGTCTACTTCAATGACATCCTTATCTAGAGTGCTAACTTAGCAATACATACTGACCACCTCTGTGTTATCTTTTATGTCCTCTAAGTAAAGAAATTGTTCGAAAACTTGAAGAAATGTTGTTTCTATCAAGAGGAAGTGATTTTTCTAAGCTATGTGATTGGTGGAAGAAGATTAAGATTAGATGAAGAAAGGTATGAGCTATTGTTGAGTGGCCAAACTTGACCTCTTGTACTGAGGTGAGAAGTTTTAATGGATTAGCATCATTCTACCGATGATTTAACCAAGGATTTAGTACCATTGTCATGCCTTTAACTAAACTTATGAAGAAGAATATGGATTTCAAGTGAAGAGAAAAAGAGGAGAGGATCTTTGCAGAAATGAAAACAAGGTTGACCTCTGCCTTAGTCTTAGCTCTAACAAACTTTGAATGAGTATTTGAGCTTAAATGCGATGCATCATGTGTTAACATTGGAAGTATGCTAATGCAAAAAGGCCAACCTGGTGCTTGTCATATCAAGAAGCTCAAGGGAACATAGTTTAATTATTATATATATGAGAAAGATCTTTTGGCCCTTATTTGAGCTCTTTACGTATAGCACCACAATCTTTTACCAAAAGAATTTGTCATATATACTAATCATAAGTTCTCAAGGTATTTGTGGACCTAATCCAAACTTTTCAAACACTAAGCCTGATGGATTGAGTTCCTAGAGGGGTTTAACTTTGTCATTAAGTACAAGCAAGGCAAAAACAATATAATTGCTGACACCTTATCATGATGACATGCTCTTCTCACTAAGCTATTGTCCAGATTGTTAGGTTTTGCTAGCATAAAATAGTAATATCAAAATGATACTTATTTTGGCCTTATATATAAGAACTGTAGAGAGGGAAGAGCAGTAGATGAGTACTTTGTGGAGGATGGTTATTTGTTTAGAGGTAACAAGTTATATGTGTTGACCTATTCAATGAGAGAGTTGCTAGTGAGAGAAGCCCGTAATAGAGGACTCTTTAGATACTTTAGAGAATAAATATCATATGATCTGTTGAATAATAGATTCTTCTGGTCTAGAATAAAGTGTAATGTGCATCTTGTGATTAAGAGATGCGCCATCTATAAGAAAGTAAAGAGCTGAGCTAAGTAAGGGAAAGCAATGCTTCTACCTGTTTCGACCAAACCATGGGTTAACCTGAGTATAGACTTTACCCTTAGATTATGATGTATGTAGGAGCTTAATAATCACTGGGACTTATAATAGGAGATAGGACACAAATGGGTCCTTCGAGATATCAAAGAAAATAGAATGGATTGGTTAGCAAATGGAATGCAATAGCTAATGTGAAGCTACTCGAAGTATATGACTTACCAACAAACACAACACAACTTGACACTTACTTGATATAATACACATGCTAATATAAAGGTCCACCCGCTACTAATCTTAAGCTATTCGGCAAGATTAGATAAGAGTGTAAGATAATGTACTTGGAGAGAAATATCTCATAAGAACAAGTATATTCAACATTAGAAAAGGATCATATGTGTCGGTTACAAGAAAAAGGAACTATTTATATCAAGTCCTTAGGGCAACATCATAAATAAGGAAATTACAAATAGAATAAAGGGAAAAGGAGATTCCTAATATGTAAGTAGGGGGTAAATAGGACAAATGAAAAAAAGGGAAAAAGTAGAACAATGTCAGAAAATAGACAAGTGGCAACTCATTAGTGAATCCATATTAGTGAATCTTTGGGTACAGTAACTAAGCTTAAGTCATGATATAGTGGCTGTAGATGGGTAGCATCAACAGTTGCTGAGACAAATAAGGAATGTCTCTATGTAGTAGTAGTAGTAGGCCAAAGGAGAAGTATATGGCCTACAAAGGTCTTAGCCTTGGCACTTAATATTTCAACCTCAATACATCTTAACTTCGATAAGTGAGTGGTCGGCATCGGCATAAGGGGTGAAACAAAGAAGGGTGTATCTAAGAAAAGTTCTCAAGGAGTTCACCTACCGTTCTTCTATATGTTGTTTCTCGTCCTTAGTAGGTTCACGAAAGAGAATTCTTCTAGCAAGAGACTAGAAGCCTCTTAAGCACATATGAGTTAATAGGTTAAAGGTCAACAGTCCATCAGATTACCCCAAACTGCCCAAGGCAAAGATTCTATCATGATTATTGTAGATAAGTTAAGAAAAATGGCACATTTTATGCTCTACACTAAAACTAACGATGCTTCAACTATTGCTTCTTGTTTTTGCAGGATATCATTTGCTTACATGAAGTACCAAGGAGTATGGTATCGAATCGAGACCAAAAATTTCTAAGCCATTTTTTTAAAACCATCTAGTGTCAAATGGGAACCAAACTGTTGTTCAACACCTCTTGCCATCCCAAAAACCAATGGCTAGATTGAGGTAGTCAACTGTACCCTAGGATCACTAGTCCAAGCTATAATGGGGAAGAACTTAATCAATTAGGATGTTTGCCTACCTATGGTCAAATTTGCTTACAACAGGACAGTATATGCCACCATCAAGCATGCCCCATTTGAAGTTGTCTATGGTTTTAACATCGAACTACCCCTTGATCACACCCTAATGCCACCTATTGACCTAGAAGATTTAGAAGCAAGGACCTGAACCCAATCCATCCAAAAGATCTATCAATGAGTCACCCAATAAATTGATTAAGCCGCTATAAAACTAAGGGGGAAGAGCAAAGGAAGGAAGACTAAGTGTATTTGCACTTGAGTATGGAAAGATTCCCTAATAAGAGGAAGAACAAACTATCTATCTAAGTTGAAGAACCATTTAGAATACACCAAAAGATCAATGACAATGCATAACAACTTTAGCTTCCAGAAGACTTCAAAGTGTTAAATGTGTTTAATTTTACTGACTTCGGCCTTTACTAATTGGAGGAGAACTTGGACAAGGACCAATTGGATTTAATCCCAAATCCTAATCAGCCTTGTGAAGATGATAGGAATTAAACCATAAGACCCTTAATCCATGCCTAAGCCTAAAGGTTGAAAAGCATAACCAGGCAAATTCCTTCCTTAATACCTACCATGGAGGAGTCCAAGCTACTGCAATATGACAACTTGATGCCTTAGTTGACCTAAACCATCTCATACTCATCATTCATCTCTAACTACTAACTTAAACTGTACTTGAACATCAACCTAACCAACCTTAATTCGAGCCATAATAAAAGAGTCTGAAGTGAATTCTCCTCGAATGAATTATTTGCTTAGCTTAGCACGACCGACCTCCAAGCCCTGCATGACACTTCGGCTCGATAAAAACCAAGCTGATCATATAAAATTATCTTTTCTACTAGAAAGCCATCCACCCACAATGAGTCATATGTCTAAGCAATCATGTGACAAAATCCTGCATACAAGATGCTCACATTGTTGTAATTTTCAATTATACCCTTATTATTCTTTGCACATTACTTCTTTTCAATAATATCCTTTTAGCCTTTTCCATTTTTAGTTAGGTTTCCCTAGTTTTTTTAGTATAAATACCTACTGTACATGTAGCCGTAGCAATCATCATCCATATATACTAAATATACTTCTTCGTAAACATTGCTCTCATTAGCTTGTTTATTTTCTACACTCTTATCTTAACCCTTAAGTAAGACTAGATAGCAAATAACCTCATCAAACCACTGTGTACATCATATTAACTTGTGTTGTGAGTCCTTGAAAGTTCCATTAGTATATCATATCATGTAGAACTGTTCATGGGTTTGCTTGTGTTTTATTTTTTCTTATTTTTTTTCCATACCTTTCCATCACCTTTCTCAAACTTTCTGCAAGCTTAAACCTACCTTAGCAATTAGCCTTATCTGTTCTTGGCTACGATTCCACATCAAGCTACGTATCAATTAGTAACCTTAAATTTATGACTTAATAGATCCTATATTACCGATCAATCAATAGTGAAGATAGCCATTGTTAGCTAGATAATTTGTCAAACTCCAACATTTTGTAAATGAAATGGAGATAAGCATTGGGAGCATCATTGGATCACTAAAAGAGAAGATGCTAGGAACTTTGTGATATAAATTAATCAATAGCTTGTCCAACGATCAATCAATAGTGATCAATCAGTAGGTGAAAAACTAGCCATTAGATTGCATTAAATGTACTCAAACAAGAAGATTTTCATTAGGGCTTATTATCGAGCCTTATTTTTCAACTCCTAGTTCTTTTTTAAAATTAAGTCTTCTTTAAACCGGCTAATATTTAAACCAATACCCATTTAATACTGACCCTTCACTAAAGTTTAAAGAAAACCGGTTTTTTATACTTTGAAAATGTTTTGGAGTCGCCACTCCATTGGAGTCAAGAAAAAGAGTTAAGTTATAACCAATTTAGTAGCTTGGTTATAACTTAACCACTAGTCTTTCGATAAAAAACCAATTTTGTAAAACGATTTTAAAACAAGAGATCTAGATCTAAGGGTAATAGCAGCTACCAGGCACAATTCAAGGCAATCCGTACACTGAATTAAGTAAGGGAAGCTAGGGTGTTTTTTAAGTGCCAACGTATTTAGTGGCTATTTGGTGGGTAGTGGAAGTTGGCGATGTTCGGGTGGCACAGTCGAGGGTTGCTGGATATGAGTGACGTGTTGGTTCTAGGGTTAAGGAGGTCGAAGAGTGTCATGTTTGGTTCGATTTAGTTAGGGTTTGAAAAGGGGAAGTATGGTGGTTAAGGTTTGGCCGTGATGGTTCAATGGTGCCATTAGGGTGCATGGCAGCAGTTGAAAGTGTTTGGGTTAGCAAGCCTAAGTTGTGGGTAATGTTCCCAAGATGGTAGCTTATGGTGGTAAGCTAAAGAGAGATAGAAATTCGAAGAGAGAGAAAGAGAGAGCCACGATTAAAGAGAGAAAATGAGAGAAAGAAGAGAGAGAGAGCTTGTAAGTGTTTGTGTATGGTTCTTCACATAAAATGAGCTCCCCCAACACCCATTTTATACACAAATTAAACTCAAAAACATGGAAAGCTTAAATTGAAGTAAAATGTGAATGGCCAAAATTACAGTTTTTTGTCCAGTTTTTAGAGCTCGATTTTACTGTTTTAATGTATGAATCTGGACATATTCTTGATCACTATTAACACTAGGTCGTGTGTGCTCTGTAATTTCATCACTAATTTGATGAAATTGTAATGAAAAAAGGATCAAATCTACCTACAAAGTGCATTGTTTGCGAAGGAAAATGCAGGAAAACCTGGGGAAACTAGAGGAAACAGGGGAAAGAGGGGAGAAAGAAAAGGAAATAGAGAGAAAATCGATTGATGTGGCGCTAATGTAGTGCCACTTCAGCCGACCCAACCAACCCTAACTTACCATGTATCATCACATGACATGTAACATACCACGTAGCTAACACGTAGTATTACGTCAGGATGTCGTCCAATCCCAACCTGCTACATGTCAAGACACATAGCATAATCAGATCCTAACATGTGGCAGTCCCTAATGTAACGAAAAATAATAAAAAAACTTTGTATGCTCCTTTTAAGATTCAAACCCAAGACCTTTAACCAAACCAAATGCCAATGTCTAATGCATATCCATTAGGTTGTTGGCCTATGCCTTGTTTAATTGTATAATTGGACTTGGTCAACCTAGATTAGATTTAAATTTAAGCCCAAGTTCAATGGCCCAACTTCTAAACCTATTTCTAAAATAAAAAATCTACCTTAATAAAATGTTATTTCCTAAATTCCCTAAAATCTTCTATTTGTTCAACTTTTCAATTCTTTTTGTTATTTTTTTTCAATTTTACTTTCTTATTTTCTAAGTTTATAATTTTCTAAGGATTCTTTCTAAATTTTCTATTTATGATATTTTTCTTAATTTCTTAATTTTTTGTGTTTTTTCTTATTTTTGTATTTTTCTAAAATTCTTATTTTTTCCTAACTTCTTTATTTTTTATGTTTTCCTTAATTTCCTTTTTTTTTGTGTTTTTCGTAGTTTAAGCCCTATTGAGGAAATAAAATAAAATAAAATAAAGGGAGTAAAAATTGGGTGTCTACAATTACCTTTTAATTTCATTGGAAACTTGCTTGTTAATTACTCTAATTAGAAAACTTAAATGATATAGGAAGAAAGGGAAAATTAGATTCTTTTTTTCTTTTTATTGTTGCCCTATAGAGG
This sequence comes from Lumnitzera racemosa, assembly GCA_024138005.1. Lineage (NCBI taxonomy): Eukaryota > Viridiplantae > Streptophyta > Magnoliopsida > Myrtales > Combretaceae > Lumnitzera > Lumnitzera racemosa. Next base: position 58,908,590 of record JAMXBC010000012.1, read on the forward strand.
CTTACGTACTCATTATTCGTGATTAGACGTATATAGTTCTTTCCGTAAAACTTTAGCAAGTAATTTTGCTTTAATTTGAAAAAATGATCGAGTTTACATTTTTAGTTCAATTTGATTTATTTAAGAAAATCCCTAAAAAAGAAGGTCTTAAGAAAAATCTAAAATGCCCTAAATTTGAATATGGATTAATTTATTTCTCTTATTTTCATAAATATGGATTAATTTATGAGTTGAACTTCGAGCGAGTCAATCAAGTTAGATCACAAGTTTACAGGTCTTCAGGTTAAGTTATCTCTAACTCCACTTCAAAAACAACAGTAAATGGCGGTTCAAGGCGATTTGTTAGCCAAAGTGAGCAGGGGAAAGGGGAATTGTGTGTATTGGATTAAAGATAAGGGGGTAGGCAAAGTACCGTAGTGGTTGGAGGCTATTTAGGTAGTGGTCAGGTTATAAGTAGTAGAAATGGTGGTATTTTAGCTATGCGTAGCTTGTTGGAACTTAGTGAAGGGTTGGAATTGATGTTTTTGGTGTTGAGGAGCTCAGTTATGAACTTAATTTAAGGCAACGATAGTCAAAAATGGTGATTCAAGAGGTAGCAATAATGTGGTGGTTAAGGTTTTGGGGTGGTGGTTCGATGAGCCCGCTAAGGGGTATAGTCGTGGTCAAGAGGGGATGGAATTGGAAGCCTGAGCTAAGGGGAGTACTCCTAGGGTAGAAGTGTGGTTCGAGGTTGAGTGAAGAGAAAGAGTTAAGGAGAGACAAAGAGAGAGATCTATAGAGAGGGAGAGGAAGCAATAAAAAAAAGAGAGAGAAAGCTTATGAATGTTTTTGAATTGGTTGTCAATGGTTTTGGATGCTCGTAAGTCCTTTATTTATACATAACTCCATCAAACGAATAAGGAAAACTTGAATTTAGATTAATCGATAATGCCCGAAAACTAAGTTCTTTTCCGAATTTTGGAGCTCGATTTTACGTGTTATTAGTTCCAATTCAAAGTAGGCTAGTTGTTCAATAAGATCAAAGCAAGAAATTAAATGTGTGTATATGAAATTTGTACGAAAATTAAAGCTAAAGTAGAGGGGGGTGGACTGTTTTTTACTGTGGAAAGTGGAGGAAAATCAACGAAAAGGAAGCAAGAGCAAGGAAAGAGAGAGAAAATCGGCTAAAGTGGTGCTGACGTGGCGTTACATTAGCCAATCCAACTGATCACAACATGCTATGTATTAATAGTGATACGTAGTAGTTGACCGTGGCATGCCACGTGGTGCCACATCAGCATGGGTCATCCAACCCGATGCTGCCACGTATCAAGACACGTGGTGCAAAGAGATCCTGATACGTAGTGCAAAGAGATCCTAACATATAGCAATTCCTGACGTGAAAAATGAGAAAACTTTGTATGCTCCCTCTAAGATTTGAACCTAAGACCTTTGATCGAACTCAAGACCTTTATCTAAACCTAATGCTAATGTCTAAGTGTTTTACCATTAGGCTGTTAACCTGTGCCTCATCTACATGTACAATTAAATTGCACATATGGACTTAGTCAGCTTAAGCTAGATTTAAATCGAAGCCTAGATTCAACAGCTCAACTTCTAAACTTATTTTAAATTAAATAATCTATCCTATTAAATTGTTATTTTCTAATTTTCCAAAAATCTTCTATTTTTTTCAATTTTTTTTATTTTCTAAATATTTTCAATTTTTTCTTATTTTCTAAACTTGTTATTTTTGGGGTTTCTTTCTAGACTTCCTATTTTGATATTTTTCCCAAATTTCATTTTTTTGGTATTTTTCTAATTTTTTTATTTTCCTAGAATTCTTATTTTTCTAAATTTTTTATTTTTTTATAATTTCTTTAATTTATTATTTTTTGTGTTTCTCCTACCTATTGAGAAAAGGAAGAAAAGAAAAAAGAAAATAAAAAATAAAAAATAAAAATAAAAATAATGGGGAAAAAATTGGGTATCTACAACTGCTCTTCTTTGTAGTGAAGTTTAAACAAAACATTGTCACAAAGACAAAGAGACACTATTTTTTCTCTTGGGATGACTTTAAAATGACTAATTAGCTATCCCAAACTCGATCTATTAGGGATTTCGGTGAAGAATGAAACCTAATTATGCCTCTTTAGACTCACTAACCTAAGTGGGGGTGTCTTTATGGGACAAACAATTTTACTCTAGAATTAAATCAGAAAACTTAGTTGTACCTTACTAGGATCACTTACCTAAGCGGGAGCGTTTCTTAGGAACTAGCAACCCTAAACAAGAATCGATCAAAAACCTCGCCGTAACTCACTAGGCTTATTAACCTAGGCGAGAGCATCTCTCGGGGATTAATAACCCTATGTTGGGATCGATCTAAATTCTAGTCATGCTTCACTAGGCTCACTAACCTAGGCAGGAGCATCTCTCGAAGACTAACAACCCTAAATTGGGTGTTAATGTTGTGCTAAAAGGAACCAATGAGGAGAAGTGCCCTACTAAACTTAGTGAATAGAGGGGAAATGCCTTATTTGCTTCCATAAGAAAATACTGTGAAGGAGAGTGATCTTATGGGCTTGCTAAGAAGAATGTAATAAAGGTAGAAAATTTGCAAAAAAGACCGGATTAAGATTATATCTTCCAAGGCTGGCTAAACACTAAATGCAGAAAGTGAATGCCTCATGGGTTGGTTCAAAAAGATTGTTAAGAGTAAAAACTGGTCTAAATGCAAGTGCAAGATTAAAAAATCAGTGTGCTAACATTGTGTGGAAATACTTACCTACTATCAAACCTTTTTTAAAAGCCCTATCAGAAATAATTGGCTCATGTTTTAGTCCTTTGTTATCAACTTGGATGTTTGAGACTTCGCTGGCTCTTTTAGAGAAATCATAGAAATTAACCCGCTACATAAAGCCACCCACTGTTTTTATCTCTTTGGAATTTTTATGAACCCTAAAGCCTTTTTCTTGACTAACAAACATCTACTGTGGGGTGATTGCTTACTCGGATTTTGTATTCTCCTAAAAAACAGACAATAAAACTCCCCATCGAAGGGGATTAATCCATAATAAAGTATTTTAAAGAGTTTTGTCAATTACCAATGTCTTATATCTCACTTCTTAACTTCTCTCATGTTTTCAAGGTATGGGTTAGATTAAATGGAGTAAAGGAAGTTAGACCTTTCAATGGAAAGTGTGATTATTCCAATGTTGATAACAGCTAAGGATACCAACTTTGCATGCAGATAATGAAAATTACACCACAATGACATTCAAAATGATTGGCAATTTTGTGTTTCAAGCAAAAATTTCTACTGACTTCTCACGGATAGTACAATTTTACAACATCGGCACTCATAGGGTCTCTGAAATTTAGACCATCCATTTGAGACAAAATCAAAACCCCTCCTAATAATATTCTATTAGTCCCACATAAGATATTAAGGGGTGGGGGGATGTAAATTGATATCTTTAAATTTTTGAAAACTTTTTCGTTAAAAATGAAGTTATCCCTTTTAACAACTTGTAATGGTAAATAGTGATAATTTAATGATTCAATGTGCAATTGATAATAAAAAAAACTAAAATAGTGTAAGGAAAGAGAAAATCAGGTAGAGATTTTATAGAGCTTCAGCCTTTTACTTACTACTCTCTTTCAGCTTCACTACTAAGGACCCGGTCTACTTCACTGGTGTCATTCCACTTGATCTACTAAATCAACTCATAAATATATTACAAGCATTCGTCACAATGACTTTTCAATACTCTGCTCTGCCTATCTAAACTCTCTACAATCTAGGCCAATATAAATCTATAAAGTACAAACTATCTTTTCTCTATAATAAAATAAAGATATTATAAGTGAGAATAAAAATAAAAGTCTCAAATAATTTTCCACTTAAAATAAATAACACTTGTTGGAGAACTTTGATTCGGTAAAGCTCTCTAAAGAAGTATTTGAAGAACTTTCTAAAACTTTTTAGAAGGTAAAAACTGATCAATAATTTTTATGTAATTATAATTTTTCTTCAATGTTGTATATGACATTTTGAATCTTTCTTCCTTATATATTGAGTTTTTCCAACAGTTAAAAATCTAAAGATTTTCTTCGCTTTTATAATTATCCAACTGTTAAAATGCAAAGGATAATCCTTGGATATTTTTATGAGAAGATCTCGATATTTTGAATTTAAAAAACTACTCTCCTTGATTTTTTCAGACCAGATATACTTAAAATCATAACCACTTGATAGATTTCTTAACAAAGAGATAATCCTTATCAGATATTTCTAGATAAAGTTCATTTTGAATTTCCCTAAAATCCGACTCAACTATATCCTTATCCATATTTGTATCTATCTTGATTTTTCCAAAAAAAAAAAATTAACATACTCAAAGATAATTCCTATGGATCTTAACTCCATCTTGAGTGAAACGGGATAAAATGTATTTTCCTAATAGACTTAATCTAGCGAAGCTAAGCCTTGAATAATTCAAATCTGATTTAAAACTAATTTCAATGTCATACTTCTAGACTTACTTTCTAAACAACCTTTTGAAGAATATCAGCCTTTAGTTTTTAAATAAGCTTCTGAAGTGTTGTACCAATTCTTCTTATAAAAGCTTCTATGATACTTTTTGAAGATTTTCCAAAATAGACTATTTTCAATCCATTCAAAGCTTCTGAATAAGCTTCTAAATGCAACTTAATTTTAGGAAATTAAACTTTCTAAAAGTCCTTTTGTAAGTTTGTACTCTTAAAAATTTGTTAGCTTTTAACCCTTTTTGTTATCATTAAAATGTATAAGAAATATCTAACATACTCGCTTCATAACATAAGGGCCTTTGTAATTGGGAAAAAATTTCCATCTAGAGTCTTGTACAATAGGGAGAGCCTTTCTCAACACCATATCTCCTTTTTTGGAGTTTCAAGGTCGTATCCTTTTGTTAAAGGCCCAAACCATTCTTTATTGATAACACTGATTATGATGCAAGGCTATCAATCGCCTCTCGTCAATCAGATTCACCTGCTCTATCCATTTCTTTACCTAGTCACCTTCGTCCAATTGAGTTTCTAATGGTACCCTTAGCGATAGGATCTCAACCTCTACTGGCAACACTACTTCAGCACCGTATACCAAAGAATATGGTGTTGCCTTAATTAACATTCTGATAGAAGTCCAATAGGCCATAAGTGTGAAAGGTAACATCTCATGCCAGTCCTTATATGTGATAGCCATTTTTTCAATGATTCTTTTGAGGTTTTTGTTGGTTGCTTCAACGGCTCCATTCATTTGGGGTCAATAAGGAGTAAAGTTCCTGTGAATAATTCAAAACTATCAGCACAATCCTGATATGAGCTTATTGTTGGGATTAGTGCCATTGTCAGTGATGATTGTTTTCGGAGACCCATATTGAGCTAAGATGTCTCTCTTGATGAACTTAACCATGACTCCTTTAGTAATGCTTGAGTAAGATATGGCCCCAACCCATTCGCTAAAGTAGTTGATGGCGACTAGTATGAAGCAATACCTATTGGATGCTTTTGGAGTGATCGGACCGATGATAACTATGCCTTACATTGAGAAAGGCTGGGTGCTAAGAGGGTATATAGTTCCTAAGACGGAGCATTTATCTTATTTACATAAACTTCGCATAAGTGACAATGCCTAACGTGTTTGATGCAATCACTTTCCATTATTGACCAATAATATCCTAGCCTCATAATTTTCTTCGCCAGCATGTAACCATTCATGTGAGGCCACATACTCCTTCATGTACTTCTTCCATTAAGTTCTCAACTTCCTTATCATCCACATACCTTAAGAGTGTACCGTTAAAAGAGCGTCGGCATAAAGTGGGCTTGCTTACTAAGAATTGAGTAGCCAATCTCCTAATCATCTTTCTGTCCTTTTTCTTGGCCTCTTCCAGGTATGTTCCTTATTGTAGGAACATTTTAACATCATGATACCATGGCTTTTGATCATCTATACCTTCAATTGCTAAGTAAAAGGGAGGCTTCTCTTCAATTTCAATAGTAAGGGGCTGATCTCAATTCCACCAGATATATAGATCATAGATGCTAAAGTGGCTAAAGCATTAGCAAATTGGTTCTAAATTCTTAGTACATGATCGAGAGTGATTTCTTTGAGTTTCCCTATTAATTCAGCCAAATGTTAGTGATAATGTACCAGTTTAGAATCTTTAGCCTTGTACTATCCCCGAGCTTGGCCAATAATGAGTAAAGAGTCCCTATACACTTCTAATTCTTGAATGTTTTATCTAAGGCCATCTTAAGCCCCATATTACATGCTTCATATTCGGCAATATTATTAGTACATGGGAAAACGAGCCTTATAGCCACAGGGTATTAAGTGCCTTCAAGGGATATTAGTATTGCCCCAATCCTATACCTAGACATGTTGGCTGCCCCATTGAAGAACATCTTCTATTTTGGTGGCTCATCATCTTCTCCTTTATCAAAGCTTCCCCCAGCTGCTAAGATACCCTCATAAAGGAAATTGACTTGTACCTCTTGGGGAGTGCCATCAAAGAGATTTTCTACTAATTGATCTGCTAGAGCTTACCTTTTGATTGAATTCCAATTCATGTACATAATGTCGAACTTTAATAGTAACATTTTCCACTTTGAGACTTTGCCAATTAAGGCTGGTTTGTCTACCAAATACTTTAAGGGATCGTATTAAGTCAACAAGTCAACCTGGTAGTAAAGTATTTATTGTTTGAGCCGATGCATTATCTAAATCAAAGCACAGTAGGTTCTTTCAATTTCTGAATATTTCTGCTCCCCTTTAGTGAATTTCTTGCTCAAGTAGTATACAACCCATTCTTTTCCTTCCTTATCTTTTTGATCGAGCATACACCCTATGGACTTTAGTAATATTGTCAAGTATAGGAATAAAGGCTTCCTAGGTTTCGAAGCCACCAAAATTGGAAGGTTCATGAGGTATTCTTTGATCGTTGTAAATGCTTACTCATACCCTTCATCCCGGTTCAACTTAGCAGTCTTTTCCAACAAGGCGATACTTGTCTATGAGTTGAGATATGAATCGGGCTATATAGTTTAAACAACCTAACAAGCCTTTAATTTCTTTGAGTGTACGTAGCGGAGGCAAATCAACTATCGCTTTGACTTTATCAGGGTCCACTTCAATGCTCCTTTTGCTAATTATAAAGCCCAACAATTTCCCTAAAATCACTCTAAAGGTACACTTCTCTGGGTTAATCTTCAGCTAGAATTTTCTTAACCTATCAAACAATCTCCTCAAATTATCTACATCATTTTCTTCTTCTTTAGACTTTGCAATCATATCATCAACGTATACTTCAACTTCCTTATGCATCATATCATGAAAGATTGTAACCATAGCCCTTTGATAAGTTGCTTCTGCATTTTTAAGTTTAAAAGGCATTACTTTGTAGCAAAATGTGCTCTAAGTTGTGATGAATGTTGTCTTAGCTTTATCTTCTTCAGCCATTTGAATTTGATTATACCTAGAAAATCCATCCATAAAAGAGAACAGATGGTTTCCAATTGTATTGTCGACCAAGACATCGATATGGGGCAAGGGAAAATCATCTTTAGGGGTCCCTTGATTAAGGTCTCGAAAGTCCACGTACACTTTGAACTTTCCATTCTTCTTCATAACTAGTACTATGTTAGTTACCCATTCAGGATAATTAGATATCTCAATAAAACCAACCTCCAATAATTTTTTGACTTCTTTGATCTTTAACAAAGCATCTGGTTGGAACCTTCTTAACTTCTATTTCTTAGGTTTAATATCCTCTTGTGTAGGTAAATAATGGACCACGATTGACAAATCTAATCTAGGCATGTCTTCATAAGACCATGCGAATACATCTTGGTATTCAGATAGTAATGTAGTTATTTCTAACTTTTGGTCTTCTTTCAAATTTCCCCCAATCTTCAACACCTTAGGGTTGTCATCAGTCCTCGCATTAATTATCTCAGTTGGCATGTCAATGGAAATTCTACTCATTTCATGTTTTTGCCAACTTTCTTGCACATCATTATGGTCATTAACATCACTCTCGATGATTAACCCAACAGGGCTGAAGGTAATATCAATATTTTCATCACCTATCTATATGAGGTATCTATAGCCTTTATTTAGATCATTAGATTTGGAGGGAAAAAAAAGTATGTAAAAGAAAGAGTGTAAGTAAGGTAGGAGTAAAGGGAAAAGTGATTGATTTTTATTTAAATGAACTTTCTTTCGAATACAATCATTTGAAGAACAAAGGTAATTTATTACAAAACTCTATAAAATACTGAACTGTGATTCATCCTTTATCCTAGGGAAGACTTATTGTTATTCATAGGGATAGGATTTGTTGGATGGACTAACCCCTTCATTTCTACTGGAAGTATCCTCTTTGGTAGGGTTTGAGTTCTGGACTTCAGCCCCGATGAAAGTTTCTAACAATGGAAGGAAGGTTATTGGAGTATGATATAACCTGTCACCTCTTTTGCTCCTAGCTTAAATTCTTTACAATTCCTCCATCGAGGTTAGAATGTATCCTAGACCATAGGTCCCAAATTGGCCTTTTTTGAATTTTGGCCTCTCATCTTTCTCCTGATGAGTGATCATGCACACCTCTTCAAACATTTGAAGCCTAAAGTCCTCTTACTCCTTAGTACTAATATAAGGTATAGCCGTCTCTTTATAGATTTCATAATCCTAGTCACCAAAAATCATGATGACTTGGCCATTACAGATGATCCAAAACATATAGTAGAGACTTGATGGTATGGCCCCTACTCTAAGGCCTTCCCAATAATAGATCGAATTTCCTTAGAATGTCTAAAACTTAGAATGGGATATTGAACATCTGTAGGCCGATATCAATTGGTAAGTTGATCACCCCTATTATTTCTCTCCTAGATCCGTCAAAAGCTCTTACTTATGTTGAACTCAGCTTGATAGCAATCATATTAATGCCTAATAGATCTAGGATAGTTAGAGGGCAGACATTCAGGTATGACCCATTGTTGATGAGGGCTCTTGTTGTGATGATGTTATTTATCCTCATAATTATGAATAGAGGCTTTGTGTACTGGTTACCTTCGTTGCTCAGTTCCTTAGCGGAGAAGGAAATTTAATCCATAGTGAGGATAGAATTGGTGATAGAGCCAATCCTTTCAGTCAGGATTTCATGAGGGACCTTGACCTCCTTTAATGTTATGAACAAAGCTTCCCGATATGGGTCCAATTCCATCAATAGACTCGTAAGGGATATTTATGCCAGAGTCTTAGCAAGTTGATCCATTATTTTATACTTATTAGACTTAATCATCTTGGTGAAGGAAAGCAATCCTTCTTTATGCTCAGTTTGCTCATTTTTTGGCATTTCCAGCGTAACCTTCTTTTTCAAGTCTTCCTTCAGATCATAAACCCTACCGAAGCGAGTAATCCCCCTTACAAGTGAGTTGCCTTTGGTTTATTACCTAGTAGTTGAGAGGTATAGTTTTATAATTTTTGGGGGCCATAAGTACATGGAAGGTACACCACTTAGTTTGTGGAATATGCTTCTCTTCTTATTTATAGAATCTATAAACCTAGGGCTCTCGGTTAGGACCAATCATGTTGATGGTAGGTTCTAAGTGGTCAGATATCATATTAATGATGGGCCTATGGTTTAGTAACGGGTTGTTATTGCTGTTTGGAGTAAGAGCCTCCATTAAATCTAGTTATACTATACCTTAATCAATGAAGTCTTGAATTTTATTCTTTAACCTCCAGTATAAGTCAGTTGAATGGCTTACTTGCCCTAGATGATATTAATATCTTGCATTGGGATAAAAAAATCTTGGCCTATACCTTTCACTAGGAGCCTCTGAATGGAGCAAATTATCTCTTCTTAGTTTTTTAAGCACCTGACTAAGTGGGACGGGTATTTTGGTGAATGGCCTTAGGGCTCTACTAACCTGTGGTTGGCTTCTATACTGTTGTTGAGTTGGTGGAGGATTTTCCTTGAAAGAGACTCGAGTGTTAGGCTTAATATTTGAATGGACCATGTTAACAGTAGCTTCTCTAGGCCTACTAATGGTGGGTTTAGTAGAGGGTAATATTTTATCTAACGTCTCTTATAACTTACCGAAGGAGATGAGACTTTCAATGGAACATCCTGCTGCCACTACTTCTATAAAGCTAGAAGAGGCTTACTCGATCAAATGAGCAAAGTAAGGTTTCTTAAGAGTGGTGAGAAAGTTATAGTTAGCTTTTTCTTAATCACGAAGGTAGATACCCTAGCAACAAGGGACCTCTACCTTTAGGCATACTCCTTGAAAGATTCATTGTACCTCTTCCTTAGGGTGACTAAATCCATCATGGTTAGCTCCACTTCAACGTTGAATCTATATTTGTCATAGAATACTCTGGCCAACTTTTCCCATGTGTTCACCTGATTCAGGTCTAATTGGGCATACCAGGTTAAAGTATGGCCAATTAGGTTATCTTGAAAGGTTTGGACCATGAGCTGGTCATATTGTACATACTTGCCCATCTTGCGTACATACAGCCAAGTGTGCAACTTAGAGCATCTCGTCCCATTGTATTTTTCCAAGTTAGGTACTTTGAACATTTTTAAAAAGCTTCCATAATCATAGGAAAATAAGTCTGTTATACCAGCATGCTCGAATCTATTATACCCTTCAAGAATTTTCATTTTTTTAACAATTTGTTGAGTTAACTGCTTCGTAAGCTCTTTTGGTTAGTCTTGATAGGGAACGAGTAAGTGTTTAGCTCAAAAGTTGGGTTGGCCTTTGGAAATATCCCTTCTGTTTCAAAGGATTTGAAAGCCTAATTGACCTTGAGGTAGGCTTCTTTTGCTTCGAGGGGTAGGACTTTAGCATTCTTTCTATATCAAGCTTTAGAACTTTCTTCATTTGATGGAGCCATAGACATGAGCAAGGTAATGTTGTCAGCAAGAAAGCTTAGTTGGACTGCAATCTTCTTAACCATTTACTCCAAAGATTGGAACGTTAGCTTAATAGGATCAATAACCTTGAGGTTGACATTATCGTTGTTAGTGTTAGTGTTTTCATTTCCTTGGTTGGCCATTCTGGTTTAAGAACAGGTTTTGATAGGGCTCCTCTGGAAAGTTTGATATTTGGGAGCTATCTTAGCGACCTGGTTAAAACCACTTCTCAACAAGATATCACACTAATATTTTAATTTTTTGAAAGAATGTAAATGAGCTACATGGATGGAAATGAAAGAAAGGAAAAGATACAAATTCATCTACACTAATTTTCTTTTCTTTTTTTTTTTCTATGGGCTAGATGACATTTTCTTCTCCTTCTTTTGATCATGTTTAGTCGCTTCCTCAAACTCTTACATCTTCTTCTAGGCCATCTTCAGCTGAAGTTCTAAGGCGTATGACCTTTGCCTAGACTCTCGAAATAGGTTTTTCCATCTGTCTTTTTCATCATAGAGGACCTCCGTACAAGCTTTTACTTAGTCCATATAGGTCACCATTTCAAAGATGAGGTGCATTGGGGAAGGTTGAAGGACTTCTGGTACCCGATACCACATCGTACCCACCTTGTGAAGTTGATCGTATAAGTACTCTTTAGTGACCCGGTGCTTGCTTTGATCTTATGAATCTTGCATACTTTTTCTATGGAGTGGGGATCTTCAAGGTTAAGGGTGAATAGCTCTAATGAAGGCTTGTAAATTATGTCTTGGATTTCTGCGCACCCCCCCAACCCCTTAAATTACCTTACCATGTTGTTTGGATAGTAGCCTGTACACTAACTCATTCTGATCAATGGTATGGCATGATAACCTTTACAAACCAGTATGACTTCATTGTAATTGCTCCATATAGCAGTCCATAATATGTCTTCAACTTGGAAATCTCATAAAACTTCTATCTAAAGTAGGGTAAGGATATCTTCTAGCAATTTGATCTTATCAATGAAAGAGTTAATAAGATCAATCTTTTTGGCGAATGCACCCCTTATTAAATCTAACCCAAAATATTTGATGTGATTGACAAACCACACCATTAATAGTGCCATGCTTGTCCTAAGATCTACATAGCCTCTTTTCTTAAAGAAATTAATGTCCCTTATCTGTTCAGTAAGTAGTGCAGGAATATAAGACGTCCCTTCTCAGAACTGAGCCATTAATTCTATATCCTTGAAGTATATAAGAAAAGATCCGCTTAGAAATAAGATGGTAGCAAACACTGCTAATATATGGGCCTTCATTCGATTTTCCCTCCAATTTCCAAGGAACAGAGCTCGTTTGTTAAAGCTGGGTTCATTTTGAAACCAATGGATTAGATCCCATATCTTAATAGCATGTTTGTTGTAATCATTTAATGCCTCATTTATCTCAGTCTTATAGATTCCCAAGAATTTTGGAAAGATCTAAGCTAGACTAAAGCTAAGCTCTAGGATGTATACTATATCCAATGGAGGAGCTTGGAGCAGTTGAGTGTATTCTTTGAAAGTTGGACCGATTAGGTGTGGCCCAAATCGAAATGTAACTTCTCTAGGTACCCAAAAATGGACTAAGGCCCTTATCAGCATGATTCTAACATCCACTTTGGTTAGTGACAGTATTAGTCTAATGTTGTTAATAATGAACTGTTGTTCACTTGGGTCAAAGGTTTGGAACTACTAGCTGAATATGGGCTTTGGGATTGTGGGTTTGTGGACACAAATCTCATTAGTGAAAACCTTAAGACAAGAGATCTGGATCTAAGGCTTATGATTTTTAAACCCTTACAAGTACCATAAACTTTCCAAATTTGAAATTAAACTTACAAATCACCTTTTAATTTCATAGGAAACTTGCTTGCTAATTACTCTAATTATGTAACTTAAATGATCTAGAAAGAAAGGAAAAATTACAATTTTTTTTTATTTTTACCATCGCCCTATAAGTACCTACGTACTTGTTATTCGGGATCAAACGTACGTAGTTTTTTTTTGTAAAACTTTAACAAATGATTTTACTTTAATTTGAAAAAAAAACTACCGAGTTTACGTTCTTAGTTCAAATTAATTTACTTAAGAAAATCCCTAAAAAGGTTCCAAAAAACTTATAAAATGCCTTAAATTTGAATATGGATTAATTTATTTCTCTTATTTTGGAAATATGTTTTTCTAAGTGACAAAATAATTATTTATTTTTTTCTTATTATTTTTATTTTTTATCCATTTCTATTATACTAATTGTAGACACCTAATTTTTGCCCCCTTTACTTGTATTTTATTTATTTCATTTTTATTATTTTTCTTTCTTTTCTCAATAGGCCCTAAATTAGAAAAAAATTCAAAAAATAAGGAATTAAAAGAAAACCCAAAAAAATAAAGAAATTTAGAAAAAAATAAGGAGCATAGAAAAATACAAAAAATTTTCAACAATAAGAAAAAATCACAAAAAAAAATAAAAAAATAAGAAATTTCAAAAAGAAACCCTAAGAAAGATAAAAAAAGATTAGAAAATGAAGTTTAAAAATTTAGAAATTAGAAAAATTAAATTCAAATAAAAAATGTTTAGAAAATAACATGTTATTAGGATAGATCTTAAATTTAGTTTAGAAGTTGGGCTGTTGAACTTGGGCTCTAATTTAAATCTAACTGAGGCTGACCGAATCCATATGTGCAATTTGATTGCAAATATGGACAAGACACAAGCTAACAACCTAACAATTAAGCATATGAACTAGCAATGGGTTTGAGTATGAGATCTCAAGTTCGAAACTTAGCAAAAATAGGGAGGTCTTTTTCATATTTTTTGTTTTCAATCACATCAGGGACTACTACGTGTCAGGATCTAATTGCGCCACGTGTCCTAACACGTAGCATGCTCAGATTCGCCAGCCCTACAGACGTAGTGTCACATACATGTGCCACATCAGCTGCCACGTATCACGAATGAGATGTGGCACGTCGGGGTTGGTTGACGTAGCACCACATCAACCCACTTTTTCCTTCCCCTTCTTTCCTTTTCACCTCATTTTCCTCTCTTTCCCCCTCCTTCCTTCATTTTCCCCAAATTTCCAACGCTTTCCTCTTCAAACCACCTACTTTAGCACGATTTTTGGACCCTTTCTTGTTGTAATTTCGCCAAATCAATGGCAAAATTGCAAACTAGACATGGCATCGTTTAATAGTGATTAACCACCACCACGTCGTAACCTCCACTCCATTAGCTCCAGATCATGACCACCTTTGACCACTGTTATAGCCCCTAGCTACTTAACTAAACCGTCACCCTTAAACCCTAATTGTAGAGGCTCAACACCCCCCACCCCCTCCCCCCCCAAAAAAAAACCACCACTTTTAGCCACCCTCGACCAAAACTAATATTACGGTTAAACTCCTCATACTCCAAAACCCCTACCCCAATCAACCACTCACGACCAGCAGTAAAAACCACAGGATACGACCTACCCCCAACTCATGCATCCTATTGTGTCCATCTGAAGTTCTTTTTCTTCTTTTTTTGTGTTTTTTTTTTAATTTATTTAATTATTTGTTTTATATATGTAAATGTAAGAATGAAAAAGAAGAAAAATAACAAAAAAGAAAAGAAAAAAAAAGTGAAAAGGTAACTTCATTCTTTTTTGTTACTAGTTTAAATAAAAATAAATAATCCATAATAAATAATAAAAAAAATTATGTAAACAAAGGAAAGGGGGATAAATAAATAAAAAAATAAAATAAAATAAGATTAATCACTTAGAAAAATTGATTTTCTAAAAGTAAGTGAAAATAAATAGACTTCTTTCTAAATTAGGACTATTTTAAAGTTTCCAAAATAAAAAACCAATTAGGAAGTTTTAGGAATTTCCTTAAACAAATCAAAACTGAGTAAAATGTAAACTTGATTTTTTTTAAATTAAAATAATACCAATCCACTAAAGTTATACAAAAAAAAAATTATGTACATCTGATCCCAAATAGCATGTACGTAGGCACCTATAGGGCGACGATAAAAATGAAAAAACCTAATTTTCCTTTTCTTTTTTTAGTTTAGATTATTTCATTTGTCCAAATAGAATAATTAAACCAAGTTCTATCTTATAAAATAAAAAGGTGATTTTTAAATATTAAAGTTAATTTTAGAAAGTCAACGGTACCCATAAGGGTTTAAAAGTCCTAAACCACAGATCCAGATTCTCTAGTTTTCAAAAAGGCGTATTTATGAAGAGGTTTTTTAATTGATAGACCAATAGCTAATTTATAACCAATCCACTCAATTGGTTATAACTTAACCCTTTTCCCAAACTCAATTAAGTGGTGACTCCAAATCTTTTCAAGTTGAAAAAAATGATTTTCTTTAAACCCTAATCGAGGATCAGTATTAAATAGGTAGGGTTTAATACTGATTGATTTAGAGAAGACCTAATTTTATAAAAAGAACCAGAAGGGTAGAAAACTAAGCTCGATAGCTTGGCGACTCCATTAGGGACTGTTAAGAGGGTTAACCATTCGATTTTTCCAAAATTACAATTAATCTATAAAATCACCTTAAATGCAATTTATTCACTCATTTTCTATTACAATTGTGCTAATGTCATTTGCAAGTTTGGTTTTATGTATTTTTTAGGGGAGGGATTTATTTTGCTGCATCATGAATGCATGATAGATACAGTCGAACTTGGGCCGTCCTAGGACCACTAGACGAAGAGCTATTATGTAAAGTCTCAGGCATAGTGGGGCAATCACCGTTTGGGGCCGAATAAGCTACCCCACTTAAACTTCGATGTGACTAAGGAACCGTTTCTAATAAAGTGACAACATTATATAAAAAAGAAAAAATGACAAGATCTGGAGTTTTTTTTTTCCTTGTATTCTTACTAGAATTGATGTACATAAGAGGTCTTGTATATTTTCTTTTCTTGTAATTAGTCTTTCCGTTGTAATTTATGCTTTCTTTGTAATGTTTCAGAAATGGCCAACTCATCCAATGCTAAAGTTTTTGCCAAGGAGATTTATGTCCGTAAACCTACAAACCTGAAGCCCATACTCAGCAAGTGGTTTCAAACCTTCAACGTAAGAGAGCAACAGTTCGTTACCAACAAAATTAGACCGATACTCTCACTAGCAAAAGTGAAGGTTAAAATCATGCTAGTAAGAGCCTTAGTCCATTTCTGGGAGCCCAAAGAAGTACCTTTTCAATTTGGACCATATCTAATCAACCCAACTCTAGAAGAGTATACCCAACTATTCCAAGCTCCTTCTTTGGATGAAATATACGTCCCAAAGCTCAACTTACGTCCCAAAGCTCAACTTTAGCCTAACCTACATTTTCTCAAAATTCTTAGGGATCCATAAGACTAAGATAAATGAGACCCTAGATGACTGCAACAAACACGCCATCAAGATATGGGATCTAGTCCATTGGTTCCAGAATGAGCCCAACTCCAACAAACAAGCTCTGTTTCTGGGAAATTGGAAAGAAAACCAAATCAAAGCCTATGTGCTAGTAGTATTCGCCACTATCTTGTTTCCAAGTAGGTCTCTTCTTATACACTTTAAGGTAACAGAGTTAGTGGCTCAATTCTGGGAAGGTAAGTCTTACATTCCTACATCACTTGCTAAGCAAATAAGGAACCATAATTTCCTTAAGAAAAGGGGCTACGGAGTTCTTAAGATAAGCATGGCACTATTAATGGTATGGTTTATCAGTCACATCAAATGCTTTGGGTTGGACTTAATAAGGGGAGCATTCGCAAATAAGATTGATCTTATCAATTCTTTTGTTGATACGATCAAATTACTAAACTTCACAAGAATAAAGCTTGGTGGGACACTCAGACCATAAGCCCAAACATCGATCTGAGTAAGTTCATAGGAGAAGTGGACAAACACCGGGTTACCAAATAGTATTTATACAATCAACTTCACAACGTAGGCACAATGTGATATCGAGTACTAGAAGTCCTTCAAACCTCCCTTGTGCGCCCTAACTCTAAAATGGTGACCTATATAAACCAAATGAAAGCTCATATGGAGATCTTCCATGATGAGAAAGATAAATGGGCAAACCTATGTCGAGAATCTAGACAAAGGTCGTATGCCTTAGAACACCAGCTGAAGACGGCCCTAAAGAAAATTCAAGAATTTAAAGAAGCAATTAAGCATGATTAAAAGAAGAAGAAAATGTCATCTGGCCCACAAAAAAAAAAATGGTATAGATGAATATGTACCTTTTCCTTTCTTTCATGTAATAAGACTCCGAGGAATCCAAAAATAATAAATAACCTACTATTCTGTTAATCATGTGTCAATCCTATCCTTTTCATCCATGTGATTCACTTGCATTTCATTCATTTGCATTCTTTTTCAAAATATCCATATGCTAACTTGTTAATAAGTGGTTTTAACCTAGCTCTCGCTAAGATAGCTCCTAAACGTCAAACTTTCCAGATAAACCCCATCAAAACTCATTCTCAAACCAAAATGGCCAACCAAGGAAACAACAACAACAACACCAACAATGGTAACTATAAGGATATTGAAACCATAGAGTTAAGGTTCCAATCTTTGGAACAAATAGTAGGAAAGATTGTAGATCAATTGAGCTTTCTTGCTGACAGCATCTCTCTGCTTAGGTCCATGGCTCCATCAAATGAAGAAAATTCCAAAACCCGATATGGAAAGAATACTGAAGCCCCACCCCTTGAAACAGAAGAAGCCTACCCTAAAGTCAATCAGGGCTTCGAATCCTTTGAAACAGAAGGGGTATTACCAAAGGCCAACCCAACTTTTGAGCCAAATACTTACTCATTCCCTATCAACCTAAAGCCTGAAGTTGACCAGGATAAATTGAAAGAGCTTGAGAAGCGACTAACTCAACAAATTACAAAAAAAAATCAAAATGGTCAAGGGGTTAGATGGATTCAAGCACGCTAACATAATAAACTTCTCTACCTATAATTATAGAAGCGTTTCGGAAAAGTTCAAAGTACCTAACTTTGAAAAATACAACTAGAATGGATGCCCTAAGCTATACACCCAACTGTACATACTCAAGATGGGAAAGTATACACAATAATCAAATCATGGTCTAGACCTTTTAGGATAGCCTAACTGGCCCTACCCTAACCTGGTATGCTCAGTTGGACTTAATCAGGTGAATACATGGGAGAAACTAGGAGAAGCTGGCTAGACAATTCTACGAGCAATATAGATTTAACGTCGAAGTGGTACCAACAATGATGGATTTGGTTACCCTATGGAAGAAGCACAATGAATCCTTTAAAGAATATGCTCAAAGGTAGAGGTCCCTAACTATAAGGATATCTACCCCTGTGATTGAAAAAGAGCTTACTGCCGCTTTCATTAACACTCTTGAGAGGCCTTACTTCGCTCACCTAATTAGAGAAGCCTCTTCTAGCTTTGCAAACGTATTGGCAGTAAGGTATTGAATTAAGAGTATCGTTTCCTTTGGCAAGCTGCGAAAGATAGTAGATAGAAGACTACCCTTTGCTAAACCCACCACCAGCAAGCCTAGAGAAGCTATTGTCAGCATGGTCAACTCGAATATAAGACCTAACTCCCATGTTTCTTTTAGGACGAATCCCCCACCAGCTCAACCACAATACAAAAGCCAACCACAGGCTAGCGGAGCCCTGAAACAGTTCACTAGAATACCTGTTCCACTTAGTCAAGTACTCAAGAAGTTAAGAAAACATAATCTGCTCCATTCTGAGGCTCCTAGTACAAGGTACAAGCCGAAGTTCTTTGATCTCAATGCAAGATGTCAGTATCATTTAAGGTAAGTGGGCCATTCAAGATTCATACTAGAGGTTGAAAAACAAAATCCAAGACTTGATTGATGAAGGTACATTACAACTAGATTTTATGGAGGCTCCTACCCTAAATATCAACAACAACCCACTACTAAACCATAGACCCATCACCAATATGATGTCTAACAACTTAAAATCTACCATCAACATAATTGGTCTAAACCAAGAACTAAAGGTTTATAAGTTCTACAAAAAAGAGGTCCCACAAGCTAAAAGGTATACCTTCCACGTACTTGTAGCCTAGAAAAATTGTAAAGTTGCCCCCTTCAACTACCAGGCAATAAACCAAGGGTAATCAACCTCGCTTGTTGGTAGGATCACTCGCTCCAGTAGAATCTATGATCCAAAGGAAGACCTAAAAAAGAAGGGTGTATTGGAAATGCTAAACACAGAACAAGCTAAACATGAAGAAGGATTAACTACCTTCACCAAAATGATCAAGTCTAGCGAGCATAAAATAATAGACCAACTCACTAAGATTGTAGCATAAATATCCTACATGAGTCTATTGATGGTATCAAACCCACATTGAGAAGCCTTATTTAGAACACTAAAGGATGTCAAGGTCCCTTATGAAATCCCGATTGAAAGGATTAGCTCTGTCACTAATTCCATCCTCACCATGGATTAAATTTTCTTCTCCATTGAGGAACTGGACGAAGAAGGTACCCAGTATACAAAGCCTCTATTCATAATAGTGAAGACAAGTAACATCATCGCAACAAGAATCCTCATCGATAACGAGTCATCACTAAATGTCTATCCTTTGGCTACCCTAGATATATTAGGTGCTGGTACAACTGCTATTAAGCCAAGTTCAATAATGGTGAGAGCTTTTGTCGGATCTAGGAGAGAGATAATAGAAGAGATCGACTTACCAGTTGATATCGGCCCAAACGCATTCAAAATCCCATTCCAAGTTTTGTACATTCCAAGGACCTTCAATCTATTATTAGGAAAGCCTTGGATACATTCAGCAAGGGCCATACTGTCAACTCTTCACCAAAAAGCTAAGTTTATCTCCAATGGTCAGGTCATCACAATTCTAGGTGACCAAGATTATGAAATCTATAAAGAGACGGCCATACCCTATATTGGTATAGAAGAACAAGAGGACTTTGGACTCCAAATGTTTAATGAGGTGTGCATGATCACCAATCAGCAGAAGGAAGAGAGGCTAAAATTTAAAGAAGGCCAATTTGGGACCTATGGGTTAAGATACATTCCAACCTTGATGGAAGAATTGTAAAGAATGTAAGCCAGGGGTAAAAAGGTTGTTAGGTTGTATCATACTCCAATGGCTTTCCCTCCATTGTCAAAAACTTTCATCAAGGTCAAAGCCCAAAACACAAAGCCCACTAAAGAAGGCACTTCTAACAAAAATGAATGGGTTAGCCTATTCAACAAATCCCAGCACTTGAATAATTGGTTCTCCATTCCATTGAATAGCAATAAGTCTTCCCTAGGGTAAAGGATAAATCATGATCCAGTATTTGATGGAATTTTGTATAAATTACCTCTGTTCTTCAAATAATTATACTTGAAAGAGAGTTTCCCTTAAATAAAATCAGTTTTTTTTTTCCCTTTACTCCTGCCTTACTTACACTCTTCCTTTTACATACTTTTCCTTTTCCCCAGATCCAATGACTCAAATAAAGGTCATGGATACCTCACGCAGATAGGTGATGAAAATATTGATATCACTTTCGGCCTTACTAAGTTAATCGTTAGGAGTGATGTCGATGACCATAATGACGTACAAGAAAGCTGGCAAGAACATGAAATGAGTAAAATTTTCATTGATGAGCCAGTAAAGATAATTAATGCCAGTACCAATGATAACCTTAAGGTGTTGAAAATTGGGGGGAAATTTAAAAGAAGACCAAAAGGCAAAAATGACCACATTCCTATCTAAATACTAAGATGTATTCGCATAGTCTTATGAAGACATGCTCGGGTTAGATCCGTCGATCGAAGTCCATTGTTTACCTACATAAGAGGATATCAAACCTAAGAAACAAAAGTTAAGAAGGTTCTGACCAAATATCCTATTGAAAATGTAGGAAGAAGTCAAAAAACTATTGGAAGTTGACTTCATTGAGGTGTTTGATTATCCCGAGTGGGTAGCCAACATAATATCAGTTATGAAGAAGAATGGAAAAGTCATAGTGTGCATGGATTTTCGAGACCTTAATCAAGCAACCCCTAAAGATAATTTTTCTTTGCCCCATATCGATGTATTGGTCGATAAGATAGCTGGAAACCATATTTTCTCTTTCATGGATGGATTTTCTAGTTATAACCAAATTTGAATGGCTGAAGAAGATAAAGCCAAGACAATATTCATCACAGCTTAGGGTAAGTTTTGCTACAAAATAATACCTTTTGGACTTACCAATCCAGGGGCAACTTACTAAAAGGTCATGGTAGCAATCTTTCACAACATGATGCACAAAGAAGTTAAAGTATATATCAATGATATGATTGCCAAGTCCAAAGAAGGAGAAAATCATATGAGAAATCTAAGGAGATTGTTTGATAAGTTAAGAAAATTCTAACTAAAACTCAACCCAAAGAAATGTACTTTCGGAGTGACTTCAAGGAAATTATTGGGTTTCATAATCAGCTAAAAGAGCATTAAAGTAGACCCTGATAAAGTCAAAGTGATAATTGACCTACCCCAACTACGTATACTTGAAGAAATCAAAGGTTTGTTAGGCTGTTTAAATTATATAACCTGGGTGATATCCCAACTCATAGATAAGTGTCGTCCTTTGTTTAAGTTGTTAAAAAGGAATGCTAAGATCAATTGGAATGAAGACTACAAGCAGGCCTTTACAATAATCAAAGAATACCTCATGAACCCTCTAATTCTAGTAACTCCAAAACATGGGAAGCCTTTATTCCTATACTTGACAATATTACCAGAGTCCATGGGGTGTCTGCTTAGCTAGAAAGATGAGGAAGGGAAGGAATGGGCTACATACTACCTGAGCAAGAAATTCACTGAAGGGGAGTAGAGATGTTAAAAAATTGAAAGAACCTACTATGCTTTAGTCTGGGTAATGCATCAGCTCAAACAATATACACTCTACTACCAGGTTAAATTACCGACTCAACACGATCCCCTAAAGTACTTGGCAGACAAACCGACCTTAATTGGTAGAATCTCAAAGTAGTAAGTGCTGCTATCAGAGTTCAACATTACATACATGAATTAGAATTCAGTCAAAGGGCAAGCTTTGGCAGATCAATTAGTAGAAAATCCCTTTGATAGCACTCCCCAAGAAGAACAAGTCAATTTCCCGGATGAGGTTGTCTTAGTAGTTGAGGGAAAATATGATAAAGGAGAAGATGACGAGCCACCAAAATGGAAAATGTTTTTCGATGGTGTAGCTAATGTGTCTAGGTATGGAATTAAGGCAATACTAATATCCCTTAAAGGTACTTAATATCATGTTGTCATAAGGCTCATTTTCCCATACACTAATAATATTGCTGATATGAAGCATGCATCATAGGACTCAAAATGGCCATAGAAAAAAACATTCAAGAATTAGAAGTGTATGGGGACTCATCGCTCAATATTGGCTAAGCTTAGGGAAAGTAGAAAACTAAAGATCCTAAGCTAGTGCCTTACCATCAACATTTGATGAAATTAATGGAAAATTTCAAAGAAGTCGCCTTCAATTACGTACTAAAGACTTAGAATCAATTTGCTGATGCCTTAGTACACTATCATCTATGATCCAAATATTTGGTGGAGTCAAGATTCAGCCCCTTACTATTGAAATTGAAGACAAGCTTGCCTTCTACCTAACAATTGAGGTTATGAACAACCAAAAATCGTAGTACCATGATATTTAGATGTTCCTACAACAAGGAGCATACCCTAAAGAGGCCAAGAAAAGAGACAAAAAGATTATTAGGAGATTAGCCTCTCAATTCTTAGTAAGCGAGTCCACCTTATACCAACATTCATTTGTTGGTACACTCTTAAGGTATATAGACGATAAGGAAACTGAAAAGTTAATGAAAGAAGTATATGAAGGAGTATGTAGCCCTCATATGAATGGATACATGCTGGAGAAGAAAATCATAAGGCTAGGGTATTATTAGTCAACAATGGAAAGTGATTGCATCAAACATGTTAGGCACTATCATTTATGCCATGTTTATGCAAATAAGATAAATGCCCTGCCTCAAGAATTACATGTCCTCTTAGTACCATGGCCTTTCTCAATGTGGGGCATAGATACCATTGGCCCTATCACTCCAAAAGCATCCAATGGGCATCGCTTCATATTGGTCACCATCAACTACTTCAGCAAATGGGTAGAGGCTCATCAAAAGAGACATCTTAGTTCAGTACGGGACTTCTGAAACAATCATCACTGATAATGGCACCAATCTCAACAATAAGCTTATGATAGAATTATGCCAGCAGTTTTGAATCATTCACAAGAACTCTACTCCTTATCGACCCCAAATAAATAGAGCCATTGAAGCAGCCAACAAAAAAACTCAAAAGAATTATTGAAAAAATGGCTGTCACATATAAGAACTAGCATGAGATATTACCCTTTGCACTCATGGCCTATTAAACTTCTATCAAAACGTCGACTGGGGTAACACCAAGCTCTTCAGTATATGTTACTGAACTAGTGCTACCAATAGAGGTCAAGATCCCTTCACTTAGGGTACTATTAGAAACTCAGTTAGACAAAGCCAATTGGGTAAAGAAACGCATCGAATAGCTAAATCTAACTGATGAAAGGAGATTAATGGCCTTGTGTCATTATCAATGTTATCAACAAAGAATAGCTTGGGCCTTCAACAAAGGGTATGACATCATAACCTCAAAGAAGGAGATTTGGTATTAAGAAAAGCTCTCCCCAATGCACAAGACTCCAGGGGAAAATTCGCCCCTAATTATGGGGGTCCTTATGTCATGAAGAGAGTATTATTGGGAGGACCCTATAAATACCGATGTTGTAAAATTGTACTATCCATAAGAAGTTAGTGGAAATTTTGCTCAAAATGCGAAAATGCTAGTCATTTTGAATGTCATTATGGCCTAATTTTCATTATCTATAAGCAAATTTGGTATCCTTGGCCGTTGTCATCGCTAAAATAATCACCCTCCCCACGGAAAGGTCCAATTCCCTTTACCCCATTTAATCGAACCTATACATTGCAAACACAAGAGGAGTTAAGGAATGAGATCTAAAACATTGGTAATCAACAAAATTCTTTAAAATACTTTATTACGGATTGATTTCCCTCAATGGAGAGTTTTATTATCTGTTTTTCAAGGAAATGCGAAACTCAAGTAAGTAATCACAGTAGATAAGAATAAGGCTTTTAGGTTCATAAAAATTCCAAAGAGACAAAAACAATGGGTGGTTTTCCTACATCGGGCTAATTTCCATGACTTCTCCAAAAAGAACCAACAAAGTCTCAAACGTTATATATCAAGAACATCTGGGTTGATAACAAGGGACTAAAACAAGAGTCAGTAATCTTCTGATGGAGGCTTTTCAAAAAGGTTTAACAGTTTGGGTGCTATCGATAAAGATCAGGTAAGTATTTCCACACTATGTTAGCACACCAATCTTTTCTTGCACTTGCATTTAGACCAATTTTTACTTCTAAAAATCTTTTTTCAACCAACCCATAAGGCATTCACTTTCTACATTTATTGTTTAGCTAACCTACGAAGATACATCCTAACTCAATTCATCCTTCCAATCCATAGGGTCCCTCTATTCAACAAGTCCTGTAAGGTACTCCTCCTCATAGTTTACTATTAGTACAGTATTACCACCAATTTTAGGGTTATTAGTCCTCGAGAGACGCTCTCGCTTAGGTTAGTGATCCTTGTGAGGTATGACCAGGTCTTAGATCGATCCCCATTTAAGGTTACTAGTCCCTAAGAGATGGTCTTACTAATGTTAGTAAGCCTTGTAAGGCACGACAAAGTTTTAGATCAATCCCATTTTAAGGTTGCTAGTCCCTGAAAGACACTCCCATTTAGGTTAATAAGCCTTATAAGGAACAACCAACTTTTAAATTGATCCCATTTTAAGATTGCTAGTCCCCAAGGGAAGCTCCCACCTAGGTTAACGAGCCTAGTGAGGCACAACCAGGTTTTAGATCGATCCCCATTTTAGGGTTGCTAGTCCCCAAAAGATGCTTCTGCCTAGGTTAGTGCGCATAGTGAGGCATGACTAAGTTTTAGATCAATCTCCATTTTTGGATTGCTAGTCCTCGGGAGATGCTCCTGCTTAGGTTAGTAAGCCTTGTAAGACACAACTAAGGATCATTTCTTCATCCAAATCAATTGTAAGAGAGCTATTTAGTCATCTTCGAGGCAAAAATAGTATCTATTCGGTCTTTGTGGCAAAATTTTACTCAAATTTCACCAAAAATAGGAGTAGCTATAGACACCTAATTTTTGCCCCCTTTACTTGTTTTTTATTTATTTCATTTTTATTATTTTTCTTTCTTTTCTCAATAAACCTTAAATTAGAAAAAATTCAAAAAATAAGGAATTAAAAGAAAACCTAAAAAAATAAGAAATTTAGAAAAAAAATAAGGATCATAGAAAAATACAAAAAAAAACAATCATAAGAAAAGAGCACAAACAATAAAATAAAAAATAAGAAAATTCAACAAAAACCCTAAAAAATATTTAAAAAATTATAAAATGAAGTTTAAAAATTTATAAATTAGAAAAATTACAAAAAATTAGAAAAATTAAATTCAAATAAAAAAAATTAGAAAATAACATGTTATTAGGATAGATTTTAATTTTAGTTTAGAAGTTGAGCTGTTGAACTTAAGCTCTGATTTAAATTTAGCTTAAGCTGACCGAGCCTATATATGGAATTTGATTGCACATATAGACAAGACCCAAGCTTACAGCCTAACGGTTAAGCATATGGATTAGCAATAGGTTTGAGTATGAGGCCTCAAGTTTAAAACTTAGCAACAGTAGGGAGGTATTTTTCTTATTTTTTGTTTTCAATCACATTAGGGACTACTACATGTCAAAATCTGATTATGCCACGTGTCTTGACACATAGCATCCTAGGATTCGATAGTCCTACTGGCGTAATGCAACGTGGCGTACCACATCAGTTGCCACATGTCATGAATGATACGTAGCGCATCAGGGTTGGCTAGCACGGCTAATATAACACCACGTCAACCCACTTTTTCCCTCCCCTTCTTTCCTTTTCCCTTCATTTTCCTCTCTTTCCCTCCCTTTCCCTTCTCTTTCCGCCTCCTTCCTTCATTTTCCCTAGATTTCCAACGCTTTCCTCTTCTTACGACCTACTTCAGTACGATTTTTAGACCCTCTCTTGTTACAATTTCACCAAATCAATCATAAAATTGCAAACCAAACATGGCCTAGTGTTAATAGCGATCAAGAACACATCCAGATTCATGCACTAACTCAGTCAAACTGAGCTCCAAAAATTGGAAAAAAAAAAAACTTAATTTCGGTTTTTCTCATTCAACTCCGATTTGAACTTTCCATGTTTCTAGGCTAATTTTGAGTATATAAAGGGGGTCGAGGGTGATCGTGGAGGACAGTTAACCTCATAATCAACTTCAATACTCTCTTTATCCGTTCCTTATCACCTTTTCTCTCTACCAATCTCTCTCTCTCTTCGAGTTTCTCTCTCTAGCCAACTCCGAAGTCAACCACCACTACGGTCTTGACCCCTACTCCATCAACTCCCAAACACGACCACCTTTGGCCACTACCGTAGCCCTTAGCTGCTCAACTAAACCACTGCCCTTAAACCTTAATTGTCGAAGCCCACCCCGCTTAAACCACCACTTTTAGCCATACTTGGCCAAAAGTAATCCTACAGCCAAAATCTTCACACTCCAAAACCCTTACCCCAATTAACCACTTACGACTAGAAACTCCCTCTAACACCACCCAAGCTCTAATGCCAACTGCCACTTTTGACTACTCTCTAAACACCACAGCACTTGGCCTACCCCCGCCCCCCTAAGTCCAATCCAAAACTCACAAATCCGCCCTCACCCTTAAGAAAATTTTTCCTAATCAACTTGAATCATTCATACTAGCTACCGTTGCTATTGAAGTCAGTGGCCCAACCCAACCTGATGACCCAGACCTAACCCTACCAATTTGACTTAACCAACCCAAGTTCGACCCGTACATCCAATTGTGTCCATCCAAAGTTCTTTTTCTTTTTTTTTTTGTTTTCTTTGTTGTTTTTTTTTTATTTAATTATTTGTTTCGTTTATGTAAATGTAATAATAAAGAAAGAAAAAAAAAGAGAAAAGGTAACTTTATTCTTTTTGTTACTAGTTTAAATAAAAATAAATAAGCCATAATAAATGATAAATAAATTAAGTAAACAAAAAAAAAGGGATAAATAAATAAAAAAGAAAAAAATAAAATAAGATTAATCACTTAGAAAAATTGATTTTCTAAAAGTAAGTGAAGATAAATAGACCTCTTTCCAAATTAGGACTATTTTATAGTTTCCAAAATAAAAAACCGATTAGGACGTTTTAGGAATTTTCTTAAACAAATCAAAACTAAGTAAAACATAAACTCAATTGTTTTGAAATTAAAACAAAACCAATCCACTAAAGTTTTACATAAAAGAATTACGTGCATCTAATCCCGAATATCGGGTCCATCGGCATCTACAGGGCAACGATAAAAGTGAAAAAACCTAATTTTTTTTTTTTTTAGTTTAGATCATTTGAATTGTCCAATTAGAATAGTTAAATTAAGTTCTGTCTTATAAAATAAAAAGGTGATTTTTAAATGTTAAAATTAATTTTAGAAAGTGAGTTTAAAAGTCCTAACCCCCGGATCTAGATTATTTGGTTTTCAAAAAGCCATATTTATAAATAGGTTTTTTAATCGATAAACCGGTAGCTAAGTTATAACCAATTCACCCAATTAATTATAACTTAACCCTTTTTCCTGACTTTGGTCAGGTGACGACTCCAAATCTTTTCAAGTTAAAAAAAAATGGTTTTCTTTAAACCCTAGTCAAGGATTACTATTAAAGGGGTAAGGTTTACACTAATCAGTTTAAAGAAGACCTAATTTTATAAAAAGAACTGAGAGGGTGAAAAACCATGCTTGACACTAATAAACTATTTTCTTATCTTTTTTTTTCTTATTGTTATTATTATTTTTTCTTCTTTTTCATTTTTTTTTCACATTACAATTTTCACTTACATAGATAAATAAATGAATCAAATAAATAAATAATACCAAATCAAAATAAAAAATAAGGTTTGAATGCAATTGGGCGTATAGGTCAGACCTAGAGTAGGTTAATCAGTTTAGTCGAGTTAGATAACGGGTTTACATGTCTTTGGGTCGAGTCGTCTCTAACTCCACTTCAATAGTAGCAACAGAGGGTAGTTCAAGGCAATTTATTGGCCAAAGTGAGCGAAGGAAAGGGGATTTGTCTGTATTAGATTGAAGATAAGGGGGTAGACAAAGTGCCGTGGTGGTTGGAGGCTATTTAGGTAATGATTAAGTTGTAAGTAGTAAGGGTGGTGGTGTTTCGACCATGCGTAGGTTGATGGAACTTAGTGAAGGGTTAAGGTTGATGTTTTGGGTGGTGAAGAGCTCGACCATGAATTTAATTTGGGGCTAAGGTGGTCGGAAATGGTGATTCGAAAGGTGGCAATAATGCGGTGGTTAAGGTTTTAGGGTGGTGGTTTGGTGAGGCCACTAAGGGGTACAGCCATGGTCAAGAAGAGGTAGAATGGAAGCCTGAGCTAAGGGGAAATGTGAACCATGACCAAGAATAGACAAGGCCGATTGATGGATGAGTCTAAGCTTACAAAAAGGTCAAAAAGGGTTAATGGGAAAAGGTACGAAAGGGATAAAAATGACAAATGAAATTGTAAGCAAAAACCTACGAATAGCTCTAGAGGATATAATGTACCAAAGGAACTTCCAAGAACTCGAGGCACAATTTGATATGATGTACGAATTAGTCCAATGAGGTTACTCGCCACCTAACCTTGCTAAAGGGAAAGGATAAGAGTGATGCCAAGAGTAAAAGTGCAGCGTTTATGCAAGGAAGAAAGTACTCAAGTGTATTAAAGGTAATCTAATGATGTTACAACTACAAGTACAAGGGTATTTATACTCACAACTAAGGCAACTTTCCTAAAAGGGAAATGACAAAAAGGACATTTCCTAAAGGGGAAATGTACATGTTACAAAGGGGAAAAAATGAATATGCAAGGAAAATAATTATTAGTGCTACAGATTCTACATGTGATATTATACACATGGCGATGCAACATTGGCGAAGTCATTAGAAAATGTGAACAAAAAGTACGAACAGATAGTCTTATCTGAGCAAGGATGGCTTAATCAGTTCGGATTCTCTCCTCGGTTTCTCGACAAGGATGATATCGAGTGATTGGGTAGCTCAATAATAGAGAGTAATCATCTACTCGGCTTGCCACATAATAAAGTGCGGTCATACAACACGGCATTAGAAGTAACTTGGTAAGTAAGTATTCGGCCTCGGCAGGGGTTGGTTGGAACATGAGGATTCGTCATACCAACCCCTCTAATCCTCAATCTCGGCTACAAGTCAAGGCTCTCGTAGCTTGATTTCCATCATTCCCTTTAGGTTGTTTTGGATTTGGGATCAAATCCGAATGGTGTTTGCTCAATCCTCTATCAAGGTGATATAGACTGAGGTAGACAATGTTAAAGGTGTCAGAAACCCCATAGTCTTGAGGTAGCTCTAACTT
This sequence comes from Lumnitzera racemosa, assembly GCA_024138005.1. Classification (NCBI taxonomy): domain Eukaryota; kingdom Viridiplantae; phylum Streptophyta; class Magnoliopsida; order Myrtales; family Combretaceae; genus Lumnitzera; species Lumnitzera racemosa. The sequence continues at coordinate 58,938,196 of JAMXBC010000012.1, forward strand.
GTAAGTGTTGTCATTGATTTTTTGAAGAACTCTAAAAGGTCTGCCCGCTCTTGCAGATAACTTATTCTTCCTTTTATTTGAGATCGGCTCCTTGTTGAGGTGTAGCCATACCAAGTCTCCCGACCGAAATTGCTTGTCTAACCGACCCTTAATCTTTTCACACTTTCTTCTAGTGACTTGGTCAATGTGTTAAGTAACCTTATCATAGATGTACTGAAGGGATTATGCTCTGGCTATGGCGTCAAGTCTTCTTGGATGGGTACGGGTATAGGGGGTCTACTTGGTAGTGTCATGTACGATTCGATTATAAGCAAACTTGACCACTAGTAGGCAGATGTCCCAATTAACCAAGTTCTTACCTACTGTTGCTTAGAGTAGTGAACTCAAAGTATGATTAACCACCTCTATTTGGCCATCAATTTAGGGGTAACAAGAGGTGCTAAAGAGTAATTTAGTTCCCAGCCGATGCTACAGGGTTCTCTAGAAATGGCTCAAGAACTTCGAGTTTCTATTAGAGACTACACTTCTCAGTATACCATATATCTACATAACCTCTTGTAAGAAAAGAGAAGCAATAGCTGAAGCATCATTAGTTTTGGTGTAGAGCACGAAGTGTGCCATCTTACTGAACCAATCTATGATGAACCTTACAGAATCTTTTCCTTAGGAAATTCTCGATAGTTCGAGAACAAAGTCTATGCTTAGTTCAATCTATGGCCTCATCGAAACAAGTAGGGGCATTACTTTCCCTTGTTCAGCTCGGAACTTAGCCCTTTTGCATACAACACAGCTTTTGACCACTCGGTGCACATCTCTTCACATTTTCGACCAAAAGAATCAGACATTCAATAGTTTATAGGTCTTTCTCTCTCCAAAGTATCTAAAGAGTCCTTTGTAATGGGCTTCCCTAATTAATAATTCCTAGTAGGGAACAAGTCGGTACGCACAATTTTGCCTTTCAAAACAGATAGCCATCCTCTACATAATATTCATCTACTATCCTTCCATCTATGCATCGTGCAATTATTGGTCCAAAGTATGAATCTTCGAAGTACTATTCTTTGATATTCACAAAACCAAACAGTCTAGCCTACAGTTCTAACAAGAGTACATAGCTCCTCGAAAGAGCATCTACAACTACGTTGCTCTTTCCTTGCTTGTATTTGATCACAAAATTGGATCCTTCAAGGAATTCAACCCATCTCGTCTACCGCTTAGATAGCTTGGTTTGACTTCAGAGGTACCGTAATAACTCGTAGTCAATATATATGACAAATTCTCTTAGCAATAAATAATGCTACCGTACTTGCAGTACGTAGATTAGTGCCAAGAGCTCTTTATCATACACGAAGTAATTTAACTAGGGTCCTCAGAGCTTCTCACTGTAGAAGGCAATTGGTTGGCCTTCTTGCATTAGAACAGTGCCTATTCTAATGCCTGACACATTGTACTCTAGCTCAAAAATTTTGTTCAAGTCAAGTAACACTAACACCGAGGTAGAGGTAAACCTCTTCTTAATCTTAGCAAAACTCCTCTCCTCCTTTTCTTTCCATCAGAAGTCAGTGTTTTTCTTCGTTAATTCAGTAAGTGGTGCAACATGAGTGCTAAAGTTCCTGATGAAACTTTGATAAAATGAAGCTAGTCTATGAAAGCTTCTTACGTTGGCATAAGTAGTAACGGTTAGCCACTCAAAGATTGTTGAATCTTCTCATCATTGACTTGCAAGCCTCCTTCAATGATTACATAGCCTCAAAATACCACTCCCTCTTAGCAAAAGCAACATTTCTTCATATTGCCTAATAGTCTCTTGGCATGAAGGATATCCAAGACTGTTCTGATGTGTTCACAGTGACTTAGCATGTCGACACTGTAGATCAGGATGTCGTTGAAGTACACCATGACATACTTTCCGATGAGATGTATCAGCACATAATTCGTAAGTCTCATGAAGGTGCTTGGGGCATTCAATAAGCCAAAGGGCATGACTATCCATTCATAAAGTCTATGTTGAGTCTTGAACGCAACCTTCTGCTCATCTCCGGGCCTCATGCGGATTTGATGGTAGCCAAACTTGAGATCAATCTTATTGAAAATTTTTGTTCCACTCAGTTCATCTAACATATCTTCTAGCCTTGGGATTAGATACCCGTATTTGATCATAATTTTGTTGTCGATTCAGTTATCAACACAAATCTGCCAAGTTCCATCCTTTTTCGACATTAGAAGTGCAGGTACAGCACAAAAGCTGAAACTTTCTCTCATGTATCCTCTTTCTAGTAACTCATTGACTTAACATTAAAGCTCAAAAGCCTACTCGGGATTCATCTGATAAGCTAACTTGTTCGGCATGTAGCACCGAGTACTAAGTCAATGAAGTGCTCTATGCCTCGGGTCGAGGGCAACCCTTCTAGCAACTATTCTGGGAACAGGTCAGCATATTCATCCAATAGTTCCTTTACCTCTTAAGGTAAATTATCCTACTTCTTAATTTCCAATAGTTGCCTGACCAATAGGAGGGTCAGCTTATTAGCATTAATGGCCTCTTGGAGCTCGACTCTACTCACCAACAGAGCCTTCTTCAATCTATCAGCAAGTTTTGTCTATAACTTGTGAACTTCTCTTGACGACATTGAATTTAGCATGATCGTTCGATAATCCTTCTCGAGCATGTAAGTATTCATATAACTATCGTAGATGACTCTCCTATTAAAAAGCCATGGTCTTCCTAGCAACAAGTAAGACGCGTACATGGGCAATACGTTACAAAGAATCTGGTTGGAGTAATCACCAATCGTGATCGGCAGTAATATTTGCCAAGTGACATGTAATGCTCCCTTCTCACTCAACTAGTGCAACTTATACGGCTTCGGGTGTGCAACAGTTGATAACCTCAATTTTGAAATAAGGTCAACTAACACCACATTGGTGCATCTCCCACTATCCATGATGAAGGTACACGTCTGATCATTTACCTTGTAAGTAATCAAATACACGCTCTACCTTCTCTTCCTAATCCAGATACTCATTAGCATTCCCGGATCCATTGAAGCTCAAAATCTGAAGCTTCACATGGTCCAATGCTCTGGGGACTCATACATGCTCCTCTTAGAAATACTCTTCTTCCTCCTCATCTACCTCTCTCAGGTTTATCCTTCGCCTTTCTTGTTCGCCAGCCCCTCCAGCTCAAACTGATCAAGCTGGGTTCTGACCCCTAACAGGTTGAGCAACTTGTAGAGTGTTTTGCACGACCTTAGTAGGTCGGCAAGATAAGGCATGGATAGCTCAAGTCAAATCGACTAAGAGGTTAGCTACCTCATCAAGTCTCTCATCGGTACTTTTGGGAGTTCCCTGAAATTGTCGTCTATAGGAGACAACTCCACTGTCATTACCTACATTAACATTCATAATTAGACCTGTCATTTCTCCTCACAAATTTAAATTCAAACAAATACTACAAAAAGTGAATAGCTAACGACATAGCAGTCAAATAAACGTAGTAACTTACTTTGTTTCCCCCACACAAAAATAGGGTATAAGTATAACAAAATTTAGGAAGAACTAACTATAGTTCACATAAAACCTCCGCTCTAATACAAAGATTATGTGAATCGTGACCAAGAACAGGCAAGGCTGGTTGCTGGATGGGTCCAAGCTTGTAAAAAAATTGAAAAGGATTAATAGGGAATGGTACAAAAGGGGTAAAAATGACGAATGAAATAGTAAGCAAAAACCCACTAATAGCTCTAGAGGATATGATGCACTAAAGGAACTTCTAAGGACTTATGGCACAATTCGATATGACGTACAAATTGATCCAATAAGGTTACTCATCACCTATCCTTGCTTAAGGGAAAGGATAAGAATGATGTCAAGAGTAAACAAGCAGCATTTACGTAAGGAAGAAAGTACTCAAGTGTATTGAAGGTAATTTGATGATGTTACAACTATAAGTATAGGGGTATTTATACCCGCAAACTAGGGCAACTTGCTCTAAAGGGAAAAGATAAAAACGACATTTTCTGAAAGGGCATTTCCTAAAAAGGCAATGTACATGTTATAAAGGGGCAAAAATGAATATATAAGTAAAATAATCATTGGTGCTACAAATTCTACATGTGATATTGTACACATAGCGATGAAGCATTGGCAGAGTCATTAGGAGATGCAGACAAAAAGAGTAGATAGATGGGCTTGTCTAAGCAAAGATGGCTTAATTAGTCCGAATTCTATCTCTCGACTTCTTAGTAAGGATGATGCCAAGTGATTAGGTGACTCGGCAATAAAGAATAATCGTCAACTCAATATGCCACAGAATAAAGGGTGATCATACGGTACGGCATTAGAGGTGACTCGGTAATTAAGTATTCGGCCTCAACAGGAGTTGGTTAGAATATTAAGATTTGTTGTACTAGCCCCTCTAGTCCTCGAGCTCGGCTGTGGGTTTGCAGACCTATTGCTTGATTCCTATCAGGGGGAATACTCCTAAGGCGGTGGTATGGTTTGAGGTTGAGTGAGGAGAGAAAGCCAAGGAGAGAGAAAGAGAGATCAATGGAGAAAGAGAGAGGAAGCAATCGAAAAAGGAGAGAGAAACCTTGTAAGTGTTTTTGAATTTGTTGTTGATGGTTATGGATGCTTGTAAGTCCCCTATTTATACAAGAATTCAAATTAATTGAGAATGCCTGAAAATTAAGTATTTTTTTTTCGAATTTTGGAGCTCAATTTGAATGCTGCTTTAACTGAATTTGGATGTATTATTAGGTCTAATTCAAAGTAGGCTAAGTGTTCAACACAGTCAAAGTAAGAAATTGCGTATGTGTGTGTGTGTGAAATTCATGCAAAAATTGGAGCTAAAGTAAAGGGGATAGACTATTCCTGACTAGCAAAAGTGGAGGAAAATCAAGGAAAGGGGAAGAAAGAGAAGGGAAAGAGAGAGAAAATCAGCTAATGTAGCACCTCATCAACCAATCTGACCAATCACAGTGTACCATGTATTAATAGTGACATGTAATAGTTGACGTAGCAAGCTAAGTGGTGCTACGTCAATACGGGTCATCTAACCTGATGCCACTACGTGTTTAGATATGTAACGCAATGAGATCTTAATATGTGACAGTTCCTGATATAAAAAAATGAAAAAACTTTGTATGCTCTATCCAAGATTTGAACCCAAGACCTTTAACCAAACCCAATGCTAATGTCTAAGTGTTTTACCCTTAGGTCATTAGCCTGTGCCTTATATATTTGTGTAATCCAATTGCACATATAGACTTAGTCAACTTAGGTTAGATTTAAATATAAACCAAAGTTCAACAGCCTAACTTCTAAACTTATTTAAAATTAAAAAATCTACCCTATTAAATTGTTACTTTCTAATTTCCCAAAAATCATCTATTTTCAATTTTTTTATTTTCTAAATTTTTTCAATTTTTTTTTTATTTTCTAAACTTCTTATTGTTTGGGTTTCTTTCTAGACTTCCTATTTTGATATTTTCCCCAAATTTCTTATTTTTTGTGCTTTTTCTTATTTTTGTATTTTCTTAAAATTCTTATTTTTCTAAATTTTTTAATTTTTTTAGGTTTTCTTTCATGTCATATTTTTTGTGCTTCTCCTAATTTTGGGCCTATTGAGAAAAGAAAGAAAATAAAAAATAAAAATAAAGAGAGCAAAAATTAGGTGTCTACACTTATAAATACTCAACCACCCGTCAAAGAGATTTTAAGAGTTGAAATTCTACTACTTCATTACAACATTCTCTTACTCCTTTGTACTCTTTGTCTCTTGTACATAAATCTACAATTATTTAGAGAGATTCTTAATGTAGTACTTTTGACCTATTAGTTGCAAAGTATTGAGAGTTAAAAGCACTACACTAGGGATTTTTTAGATTGTGCTTTGTGTTGTAAGTTGAGATTATGATTTGTGTTTAGAATTGTAATTGTGAAACTTATGTAATCAACTTTGTATGTATAGCTCTAGGAGTATTGTTTGCTAATTAATAATAGTAGTATGAAGTGCTTGGTTGGAGACGCATCATGTATCCATAGAGAGATTTCTTAGAACCCTTAAAACACATGGGATGATCAACAGACATGGAGAATAGTCTAAGAAGAAAATAATTGCATTAAAGGCAACAAAGGCAATTCAAATAGTAGTGAAAGTGAGAATGATGATAATGTAGCTATGAATATGATGACAAGAAAGTTCAAGAAATTTATAAAATTTAACAAAAAATTGAAGAAGAATGGGGATGAGAATTCATCTAGGCCAAGAAAGGAAAAGAAGTAGGTTGTAAAGTGCTTTAATTGCCAAAAACTAGGTCATATCCAATAGTATTGCCCCATGCTAAAGAAAGTCAATAAGGAATCAAAGAAGGTAGTAGTAGCAATTTGGAGTGAAGACTATTCAAGTGACTCGAATAGAGAAATGTGCTTCATAGCCATAGACAATGAGGTATGTTCAACGTCTTTCTTTAATGAGCTAAAAGATATATATTTGCTTAAGGAATTCATTAAGTTGGAAAGAAGAATAAAACATTGAAATAAATCATAAACGAGATTCAAAGTCAATTTGTTGTATTTAAATATGAATATAATAAAGCAAATGGTGCAAAAGATGGTCTTAAAACAAGAGAGTGAATATTTGAAATTAGAAAATGAACAGTTGAAGAGTAAGAATGAGGAGTTAAATAAGAAGAATGAACTATTGATTGAAGAAAATAATGAGCTAAGAAAGAGTAATAATCAATTAAGAGGGATCAAAAGGATAGAAGCACTTGAAATGGACAATGTTATATTAAAGTTTAGCCTTTATGATTCAAATCAAAGCAAACTATAGCTAAATTCATGGAGAGCAAAAATAATTTAGAAAAGCTACTTAGCAAAAAAGGTAAGGATGGATTACCCATAATTAGCTTTTGTAGGAACAATATTTACAAGGCTTATAAGTGTTATTTTGTAAAAGTAACAAATAAGACTCGTAACTACAATAGTAGGTATAGTCATATTATACATATACGTGCAATAAGGTGCAATACCAATTTAAATTGTAAAGGTAAGATGATTTGGGTCCCTAAAGGACAAGTATATATTGCGCTAACTAACCCTAAAGGATCGAAACTTAAGTAGGTACCAAGATAGTACTTTCTCGTCGTAGGATTCTTTAAGACAAATAAGCTAATGGTCTTAGATAGTATTACTCAAAGAAGTCTTGATAGTCAACAACATGACATTTATTCCAAGTAACATGTCTAAGTAGCTCTCTTGTCTTATTTTTGGTGTTTGATATAGTGTATGCACAATTAAAGTTTTCTATGCTTATCTAGGTTCTTATGTTCACATCTTTATGATTTGAGCATGAAAACAAGTAAATCAATGTACATTCTTACATGCTTAATTTCACCTATACATTAAACTTGACTAGTCAGATTGATTACATTATGAGCTTGTGCAAATTTAATCTTATTAGTCCTTAAATGATGCTATGTGTGATCTAAATGAGTTTGAATAGCTATGTTATGATCTTGTGAGTTTTATGGGTTGCCTATATTTTTTTACATCCTAAATATATCTTTGAAACCTACAGTAAGTATTGGTCTCTATTGATTTCTATTTGGTGCACATCTTAACTATTTACACCTCCTTTATACTTGTGTCGAGTAAACGCTTGAGCAACTTAAATAGAAATTTTGAGAAATTCTACCATCCAAGCATTATGGATGTTTCTAAGAAATCTAAATAAGCTAGTAAAATTTGCTCGAGTCGTTTATTTGTAAAAGTCATCATTTGATGCAAGCTTTTGCTCCTCCTGTGCTTAATTGAACTAAAACTTTCGCTAAAAAGAGCTCAAGTGGTGATTTCTCAAGATTTTGATATTCAAACTTGCTCCTTATATTCATTCAACTTATTGAAGTATTTAAAACTTAGTTGAAGAACTAAATTATATTAGTTTTGCCTTAGTGCATAGTTGAGGTTCATGATGCTTGTTCATGCTCCCATATGCACACCCTTTTGCCTTCTCATTGAGAAGGTGCTTGAGCAACTTAAGTAGTAATTTTGAGAAATTTTACCATCTAAGCATTGTGGATGTTTCCAATCTAAATATCCTATTAAAATTTTCCTGACTCATTTATTTGTAAAAGCCATCATTTGATGCAAGCTTTTGCTTCTTTTATTCTTAATTGAAATAAAATCTACACTACAAAGAACTCAAATAATGATTTCTCAAAATTTTGATATTCAATCCTACTCCTTGCATTCACTCAACTTATTGAAGTATTTTAAAATATAGCTAAAGGACTAAAATATATTAGTTTTACCTTAGTGGATATTTGACGTTCCTTATGTTTGTTCATGCTCCTTTATGCACATGTTGTTACCTTCTTGGTTTCCATGCTCAACATGTATTCTCACATGTTTAAATTTACCTATACAATGTGGTTAGGTGATTGGTTTGACACAATTTCGAGTTAATGCAAATTTGACTCCCCAAGACCTAATTTGAGCTTTATATATCTTTAAGAACTCATATGGTGCTCTTGTATATTTTTAAGTTTCATGCTTCAATCATGCTTCTAAGTGTATCTCAGCTATTGAAGCTTGTTTAAAATATTGAAATTTTATAATATTTTTTTGGTGCACTTCTTTAGTTTAGAGCCCAATTTGTGCATTATAAGTGCTATAAAGGATTTCAATAAGTGATTTTTCAAAATAATCTATTTGAGTGATAATAATAGCTTAGACTAGATTAAATATGTCTTTAATACTTACCCATAATGCACATTCATTGAAATTATGTTTTAGTGAACAAAGTTCACTCCTATAGCCAATAATGCCAATTTTGATCTTTGATGATGAATCCATGCTTTTTTGTTTAAGGTACTTATTTAGTTTATGTCAAGATATGTTTTAACATTAATTGATGTAATGTAGGTTTTTTTTTTTTTTAACAATCAATTAGAGTACAAGAGTTTGGTTTTTAATCGTACTATATGATTGCAGAGCATATGTGCATCTATCTACTAAAAATCTACAGAATTGTAGATTTTTCTTCTAGTGATTGATCAAAAGAAATACTACCCATCAATTGGTAGCGTCCAAACCACATCACAACCTTCTGTTCCTTCTTAAGCTAATACCAATCTCCATTAGGATTTGCAACAATCGATCGTCATCTAATAGAACATCCTGCTCTTGCTCAATAATTAGCTACACCTATTGATCAATTAATAGGCCACTTTTTCCCCATTGTAATTCTTCTAACTTCTCTCTTTCTCTTCATTTCACTATTTCACCAAATCCATTATCCTCTCTATTAACCAATTACACTCCACTAAACCCTAACCTACTCTCGCTCACTCTATCAAATTCACCCAAAACTCCTATTTTTATCCATAAATCTCTTCCTCTCACTCTAAATTCCACTTTTCCTATACACTTTCTTATTTTTATCTTCTCTCTCACACGCCATCATACTTTCACAAACCTTAAACTCTCTAATTCCTTGATAGCTTTTATGGTGAACCCTTATTTGATTAAAATCTCTTTCTTAGCATTGAACGCACCGAAACATATGCCCTATTTGAAGATTTTGCTCATCATAATTGTAGAAACTATAAAAGAGAGGTGCTCAATACTTTCGGTTTGATAAGATTGCCAAAGACTGCTACAAACAAGGTAATCCAAACTCAAAATTTTCCTTTTGAGGTATATGAAGAAGCTATTAAATTGTTTTATTATAATTTGACTTATCACTAGATTAGAAAGGAACCTTGTAATTAACTCAAATGATGAAGTGAAGCGTAAAATATGTTCATGTTTATGGAAGTAAAATTGAAATCAACCAAGAAGACATGTGACCTTTTAAGAGATGACACTAGTGGATATATAGTCATGAATGATTCTAATATAGATGTAAGTTCCTTTTATGATCAAGTATTTAGTACAGATAGAGTTAGAGATAATAGGCAATTGGATAAAAAAAATTGAAGGCAATAGATTAGCCATTCAACGTAAGATTCTTCGCCTGTTTATTATAGATAATTATTGTCCTAGAGCAAGTCAACACCAAAATATGACATAAGGCAATTTGTAAATCATAGGATGTTTGTTGAGGAATTTTAGAATCTACAACTTTGATCTTGTGTTTAAATGTTTAAGAAAGTAACAGATGAGCATAATAGGAGTACATTGAGATTATCAAGGCTTATTACTCTCTTGCTCCAAAAATAGGGCCTTAAGTTCCCTACTAAACCTTGGGTTTACATATTGTCCTCATATACCATGGCCAACATCTCTTAAGCTAGATGGAAGAAAAGAGACTGGAATGGATAAGGAATAGAGAGCTCTCTCCTCTCCATGGTGGAGGAGAAATACAAAAGGAAGTGCTTAAATTATAGTAAGCTCAAGCTAAAGGGGAGTCTAGTGGCTCTCGTGAATGAGTTGGTGTTAGAGGAGCTACTCTAACCTATGGATACCAATTCCTTCATTTTGATCCTTCTCAACCCTTAGAAAAAAAACATCCTTTCTACCAATATCCTGAAATGTAGTTTGACCAATTTAAGGTAAGTACAAAGCCTTAGGGACGAGGTTTGACATGATTTTCATGACATTAGTAGCCATATTCACTCCAAATTTAGTGATTTACACCAATATTTTGACATGGACTATTGTTGTCCTCCTCCTCCTCCTCCTCCTAAAGCACATGATGATGCACTAGATGCTTGGTTTTTTTAACTATTACTGATCTTTGTGCCTATTTCTCTTCTCTTACTATCATGCACTTGGACTTAGCCTTATAGCTTCTCTTCACTATATATTTTGTTAGCCTTTAGCCATATGGCCTCTTTAATGTACAGGATAGACTATGTTGTACTTATCTTTGACTTAATTTGTTGTGATAATGATGGTTTAAGCATGATTGTTGAAATTGGTAATGGAGCTTGAGAGGAATTAACCCCTTGGACTAATCACACGAAGCTAAGCTAGAAGACTCCAAGGACTTACTCAAAAAATATTAGCTCAAAGCCTTATTAAGGATAGAAATTGCTATTTCGACCTTTGTGTTTCCCCTTACTACCGATTTGACTACTAAGCATTCATGTACACTAGACCTACCAAACAACTATGCTATGATTAAATATCTAAGTAAACAATCCTAAGACTATCCAAGCTAAGCTCCCGAACCAATAACAGCTATCTTACCTCAACCTTAGCTAACTATTAAACAGCAAGATTGATTAGGCCCCAACCTAATTCATCATCTGGTCGACCCCTGATTGAAATTTCTTTTTCTAATCTACTTTATACCATATTTCTAATGTCTAGCCACCGAGTGACACGTATCTTCTAGTATAACATTTCAAAAGGATTCTTTACTTCCCGTACTAAATATTTTTGGTCTCTTTTACCCTTTTTAGTATGTATTGCACAACCAAATTGTAAGAATACCCTTTTGTCTTTTCATACATGTAAAGTAACCCTAATGAATGCATATATAAACCCCCTCTTAATTTTACATAGATAATCAATCCTTGGCATCATAACTTAATCAAGTTTCCTTTGAGTAACCCTAGTGTTCTCATTACCCTTCAACTCTTACCCATTCTTTTTAATAAAGAGTAGTGATGAGTGACCCTTCAGTTCGAACCGGTGAGTCATATCCGGTAGATTATAGGCTAAGTAGAATCAATTAATGTATTATATTCAATTGGTAAGTGCCCGAGCTTCACTAGCATTTTCTTTGTTTTCTTTTCTACTCGCTTTGTTGTAGTGTTTCTTCATGTGTCTGACCCCGAAGATACATCAACGTCACTAGTATCAAAGCATGGTTCCGAAAAGGAGTGTGTGAAGTTGCTGTAAAATTGCAATGAAGTTTTTGTTCATGTTTGTTGTTTATGGCTACTGTGTTCCTTCTGTAACTACTTTAGTGTGTTCATATAGAGTAAGTTTGGTATTGTCAACTATATAGTGAAGATTTGTGTGTTGGTAAGTATAGTTTCATTATTACTCTATTCTTACTGTATTTTTCACTATGAAAGTAGAGAAAGTTTATTTCAGTTCTATTTGAGTGATTATTGGGTATTAAAGTTGTTAGTATGTGAGTCAAAGTTTTGGGTAGTAAAATAACATTGTTTTTTCCCCTGTATTGTGTTGTTAATCTGTTTGAAAGTATTATACAATGTCAAACTCCAATGTTCGAAGTGTTATTAGAGACTAGAGTAATGGTGCTCAACTTAGTCGAGGTCAAAATGGAAGTAGCACTCCTGAGTCAGTTGATGAAAAATTTGATAGACTCACTAATCTTGTAGAGAGTTTAGTCACCGTGATGCAAGTAAATAAGCAACAACCTTAAGGTATGCCGCCACACAACTTACTTGAAAATATTCATGAGAGGTTATGGCCAAGGTAATCAAGCCAATTGCCTAGTTTGACCATAGTGAGCTGGAGGAGTTACAGACTGAGCTACTAGACGAAGATTAGAGTTTGAGGAGATTAAGAAGATAATGAGGAGATAAATGCCGATGAGTATGGTGAGGAAGAAGAAGAGACTGATTATTACTAAGCATAGGAGCGAGGATGCTAAGCCTTTTGAGGACTAGATAATGTCAAGGTCCAAATCCTACCTTTAGTGGAAGTAAGATGCAGATGAATATTTAGAGTAAGAAGAGAAGGTCGAGAAAGCGTTTGATTGTTATGGATATATAGAAGCTATGAAGGTATGACTTACTGCACTTAAGTTTACTAGGTATGCCATAATGTAGTGAAAAAATCTGAATGCCGCTAAAGTAATGGATGGAAGACAAGGAGTAAGGACCTAGGATGAGATGAAAAGGTTGTTAAGGGGGTAGATTCATGCCCGAGACCTACTTACATGATACAATTGCAAAGTTATAGAAACTTCACCAAGGAGGCTAATCTATTAATAACTATGTGAAAGAGTTCTAGATGCTTATGATCCAAGCTAACATGGAAGAACCAGAGGCCCGCATAATATCGAGGTTCATTTCTGGGCTCAAATATGAGATTTGCAAAATTGTAGAAGTGCAAAGGTTTTACACCTTAGAAGAGTTGATTAAGATAGCATAAAGGGTTAAAAAGCAAAGGAGAAGTGCTTCGAGTCGACTTAGGCCAACATTCTCCTAAACCCCTGTTCCATGTCAACTTATCCAAGCCAAGCCAAAGGAGCCATATTGAGTATAGAAAAGGAATAACTAACTTAACGATTGTTAAGTAAGTCATCAAGGCTAAGCAAGACAGCCAAGCTGAACCAATGGTAGGTCGACCCTAAGAACATATGAGAGAAGACAAACCACCAAATGAAATACCAAAGAGGTGAAGTGCTTTAAATGCTTAGGCTGAGAACATATGGCCGCTGAGTGTTTGAATGGACATTTCATGGTGCTATGAGGAGATGTAATGGACAACACTGATGAAAGTGAGCTTGAGGAGAAGAAGGATATTGGAAAAGCTGAAGCCATAGAGGAAGAGGAGACTTATGTCTATGCCGACTAGGGAGAAGAAATGACCCTAAGACTAAGATGAGTACTAAGTTCCCTATCTCATTCTAAGGAAGACTAGAGGGAAATTTTGTTCCATACTACATGTACCATTAAAGGACAATTGAGCAACATCATGGTGGACGAAGGAAGCTGTACCAACGTAATTGCACAATCCTTTATACAGAAGTTAGGTTTGCCGATGTCAAAGCATCCCCAACCTTATAAGCTACATTGGCTTCATAATAAGGGTTCTTTACACATGATGGAACAAGTAACTGTACTGTTCAATGTTAGGAGTGTGTATAGAGATGAAGTAGCGTGCAATGTCATCCCTATTGGAGCATTACATCTGTTTCTTAGAAGGCCTTGGTTGTTCAACTAACATGTTACATACGACGGATATAAGAACACCTATGCCTTTAATAAGCATGGGAAGAAGATTGTGTTTCAACCGATGACCCTGTCCTAAGTAAATGAGACCCATAATTAGCTTACCTAAGCTAGTAAGAAGAAAGCCTTAGTGATAAGTAGAAGAGAGCTCCGAGCTACTAAGAAGGTGAAGAGCCTATGTTTGTGTTGATCAGACAATTACTAAAGATAAGAGATCTAAAGGATTTTCTAAATGAAATTCGAAGGCTGATTGATGAGTTTACCAACCTGTTTCCTAAAAAGCTGCCTAAAGGACTACTACAGTCCGAAGGATAGAGCACTATATTGACCTACAACCAAGAGCTAACTTGTTGAAACAACCTACATACAGAATGAATCTTAAGTAAGCTACCAAGCTAAAAAGGTAAGTGGATGAGCTCATAGAGCAAGGATACATAAAGGAGAGCATGAGCCCTTATGTTGTACCAGCTCTACTCATCCCTAAGAAGGATGGTTTATGGCGCATATGCATCAACAACTGAATAATTAATCAAATCATTGTGAAATATAGGTACCCAATACCAACGCTCGATGACATGTTAGATGAGCTCTATGGTGCCAAATATTTTCAAAGATTTATCTATGAAGTGGCTACCACAAAATTTGTATGAAACCGATTGATGAGTGAAACACTACCTTCAAGACTAAGCATGGTCTCTACGAATGGTTGGTTATGCTATTCAGACTTACTAATGTGCCAAGCACATTCATGAGGTTAATGAACCATGCGATACACCCTCTAATAAGAAGATGTGTGGCCATATACTTCAATGACATATTATATACCATACTTATAACGACCCAACAGTATCGTTGTTGTGATAGGTCACCGTGTATCGTATAAAGGTCTACTATCAACCCCATTGCTGATCATAGGCCTTTCATACGACACACAAGGCTCCTTCCACTCTACGTTACCACTAGGCCCATAGACAAGTAATATAGAGCAATTTAACTAAAATTACTTCTATGTTATAAATTAACTAATTGTGTGGGCTCGTGAGACCCACACCAAAACAATATTACAAACGAATGCAGTTCATAACGGAACTGCATAAAATCTAAGTTATGCATAAATATATAAAAGTATCTAAATATCTATAATCTATTACAAAATGTCCTCTTCGCTCTCTGATCGCTTCAACCCGTCTCTACCTGAGACTTATCACGGGCATGCTCCAACAAAAATCTATAGGGGAGTAAGCTTACGTTTAGTGAGATAAATGCCCTCATCAGTACCACACGATATAAATTTATTAGATGCACAATCATATGAATGCATGAACAAACAGTATGCCATACAACTCATGCAGTGACCTAGGAACTGCATACGACTCAGAATTTCTCCCCCTGAAGTCGGGGTTTGGAGATAATTAACCGACCAAACCAAAATCCGGGTTCTAGACCTTAGGTTTTATTTCATTTGCACTATCGTGCTCATACCAAAACGAGACTCTACATATATACATATATATATATATACTTCCTTTATCAAAATCAAATCATATCCTTTAAAAATCCCAAGTCTAGCAGTGTGGTGGCCCCCGCAGTCCACAAACACACACCCTAAGCAGAAGCCACAAGACTCGGCCCCTCGCCGACGGTTGGCGTCTCCCAGCGCCTAGTAAGCCCATCAGCTTAAGACAGAGACTCAATATATATGATGGCATAGCTAGTGCCCAATCCTGCAGGAAACTCATATTCCTGTGAGTCCCTTCCCATCTTCTGCGTGAAGCGGCAGTCGGTGTTACCCGTATGCAATATGGGGAATGCATGATTCATTTTGAGTTCTTAATCATATAAGCAATTAACTTGATTTTCAGGGTGATCAACCAATTTAATTCCATACAATTCACAAGTATGTATTCATGAAAACAATTCCCATTATTATATATAATTAACAAGTCATCACACTCATCCATAACTTCATACACATGCATCTCCCATATCCCACAAGCATCTAAATTTATAAATATAAAATTAGGTGCATCTACTTTACAAGCACAATCAAGTAAAGAGTCATCGGGAATTTACTCACTCTGCCATGTGGTTCAATCAAAGTAGTCCGGAGGCAAGTCGTCTCCAAAAACAGTGTCCCCTGGTCATTGAAATAATTTTTATAAGGAATTGAAGTAAACTTAAGAAACTATGTAAATTTTCCTTAAGTTATATTCTTAGCTAATTTTCTTAATTTTTCCGGTTTTTACCTAAAGTTCAATCGCTTATAACTTTTTCGTTTTAAATCCGATTTTTATGATCTTATAGTCAATCTTCATCATTTTCGAGTGTACTTTAATGTGGTAAGGTTATATTTTCGAAATAAGGTATGCAATTCTGTCCATGGGTCAGAACAGTAGCGTTCCTCATGTGTTGGAGTGTTTTTGGGCCTTGTTTGGTAAATGGGCTTTTGATAACTTGAGGAATCCTTTGGGCTTGACCTTTAAATTTTATCCTAAGCTTAAAATACTCCTTGAGATCAGATTTACAACTTTGATTTATATTCCTAAGGCTAACAACCACTTCTTGGGCCCTTTAGTGAGCTTAAGTTGTCAAATGGGCTTGTTTTTAGTTCAAACTAAGGTTTATGACTTTGGTGGGCTTATGGGGCCCTATGTGGATTTCTTATGGGCTTCCAAACAACCTTTCTTGGTACTTTAAGGTGCTGATCAGATTTTTTTTAAGGCCCATCCTAGAGTTTTAGGCTTGTTTTGGGAGTTTTAAGCTCGATTTTGAGTTTTAGGCTTTATATGCTCACTATACTTGCTTTAGTTAATCTTTTCACTTTGTTCTTTTACTTTTATCATATTTTTAGGCCACATTTTCCCATGTTCCAGATCTGTTCATGTTGGTCCTAAGGGGTCCTCACTTGGTTTTTCAACTTGTTTCATCATTTCCTTAAGTTTAGGGGGTAGATTATGCACTTAACTACTTGTGTACAAATCTTAACTTAAGTTTCTTTCCATCAAATGATCCTTTAAATCATGTTCCACATAAAGAAATAAAAGATCTCATACTTAATACAACTCCCATATCATGGCTCATGTCATACAAAGTTGGTTTCTTCATAAAACTTCATGTGATGGATTTTTCCTTAACTTAAATCTAGATTTGAGCATGTTTAACTAAATGGAAACAAAATCAACATTCAAATGGCCATGGAACCCTCACGTCTAGCATGCATATCCTCCATTAAAGTTCTCATTTCAAGGTTTCCTTAGCTTAAAATTTTCCATTCAAAACATTAAACAAATGTCTTCACAAAATACCAACTTTACATACTCATATTTCAACTTCATGCAAGGGTTTTGTGGTTGGTTTCTTAAAACGATTTTTGGACATTCTAACAACTTAAACCTTTCTTGCATCTTCAAGAAATCCAAGTCTCCTAACATAAATATCAACCCACACATCACAAGAAATACTTACTCGTCCTTAACGCAAAGTTGGTGGTTGTGCACTAAGGTTCCTCTTAAGCCTTTAACTTTGCTTCCTCCTTTTTGCTTATCTTTTGAAACTCGAATCTTTTGGTCTTTTGGAAAGGGGTTTATGGAAGATTCTAATGGTCTTAAATGTCTTAAATTATGAAAGAAAATGGCGCAAGTGCAAAGGGAAAAAAAATGCTGTGAGTTGAAGCTTTCAAATGGGAGAAAAATTGATTTTGTGGGGTAAGGTTGTTTCCCCTTTTTATGTTTGTTTCAAAAGAGAGAATGATGAAGTGAAAGTGAAATTGAAAGTGAAAGAAATGGGGAAGAGTATGACTGGTTGGAAATGGAGAGAGAAGGAGTGTTTAAATGTCTTGGAAGTGTTGCCTTGTAGCTTACATAAAGTCAACAATTGCAACTCTTGATGATGTAAGCATTAAGGGATGAATAGTGATGTGTAAGAAAAAGTTATTGATGGGTGAATGACCAATGCATGGCACCCCTTTCTCCCCTTTTTAGATCTTCCATTTTATGTCCTTGCATGCCGTGGAGTGGTCTTGTCTCCTTAATTAAAGTAAAGCTTATTAATTCTTGTGAAAAATTGTCCATATTTTGTATAAGTGAAGAGGTGATAAGGAAATTGTCTTATCACTAGATTTTGATAAGTTATCAATTGATAATTGATTCCAACTCTCAATTGATAAGTTATCTAAGGTAATTGGTTGGTCTACTTATTTATGTGTAAGGCTTGTACATGAAGATAAGGACATAGCCTTATAGAAATTGTTTTAGGATTTCTATCCTACATTGTTTTGTAATTTATGATTTGATTTTTATAAAATTGTGAAATTTTCTAATGTTGGATGAAATTATTCAAATTAAATTATCGATTAATTATTTAGGGTTAAAATTCCTTAATGGCTTTAAGGTTTACAGTTTTAAGTAGCTTTAGAGCTCGTAGTTCTTCAAGCTCAGGTTTTCTCGATAATTGGCTTTTGAATTGTAAAAATTTAATTCGTTTCTAAATATAAATTTAAGTTTTTAGTTTAGTTGATCTTTAAGAACATTCAGAAAGTACTCTTAATTGAGTCTTAGGCCCACTAAAAGTAGGGTTTACAATACTAACCTATATAACCATATTCAATATCTCCAAGCAGTTTTTGACATTTTGCGAACCAAGAAGTTTTATGGGAATTTGAAGGAATGTACATTTTATCAATATGAAGTGGTTTTTTTATTTTGGGTTTATAGTGTTAGGGGAAGGAATCCGAGTAGATGAGAAAAAGATCCAAGCTGTTCTAGAATAGCTGACACTAAAAAGTGTCATTGAAGTTCGAAGTTTTCATGGCCTAGTTGCTTTCTATAGGCGATTTATTAAAAACTTTAGTACCATAGCTACCTACTTGACTAAGCTGACAAAGAAGAGTAATGGGTTCAGATGAAGTGACTGAGCCAAATGAAGCGACTGAGCTAAATGAAGCTTTAGGGAGATTAAGGAGAAGCTTACCTCAAACCCTGTCCTATCACTACCAAATTTTAACAAGCCTTTTGAATTGGAATGTGATGCGTCGGGAATTAGAATTGACACCGTCATAATGTAGGAACAACAATCCATCGCTTACCATAGTAAGAAGCTTAGTGGTGCTACCCTGAACTACTTCACGTACGAGAAAGAGTTATACTCTCTTTTTTAAGCCCTTACAATTTGGCAACATCATTTGCTATTATGAAAGTTTGTTATTTACATAGACGATGAGTCTCTAAAGCATTTAAGAGTTAGAAAAAACTTTCGAAGAGACAAGCCAAGTGGTTAAAGTTTATGGAAGGATTTTCGTATGCTATCTGGTATAAGAAAAGAAATGCAAATGTGGTCACCGATGCTCTATCACGTCAACAAACCTTACTAATTACTTTATAAACAAAATTATTAGGATTTTCACTTATCACCAAGCAATATACTAATGATCCTCATTTCAGTCCTATTGTAAAGCAATGCAGAAATGGAGTTGTTGTTAAAGGCTATGATGTCTGATATGGCTATCTCTTGAAGGAAAGAAGGTTATATATATCAAACTATTCCATACGTAAGCTGTTGGTTAAGGAAGCTCATAATGTTGGATTATTTGGTTACTCTAAGGAGACCAAGACAACCAAACAATTGAAAGAAAACTTTACTAGCCTAATTTAGCCAAGGATATACATAAGATAGTTGGTAATTATGAAGCTTGCAAGCGAGCTAAGGGGAAGAGAGAGCCCTATGAAGAATATATGCCCCTGCCAACAACAACCTTACCTTAGGCCAACCTCAACATGGACTTTGTCCTAAGGTTGCTCCGGACATTCAAAGGAAAATATTCTATATTTGTTATGGTGGATCACTTCAGCAAAATGATACGCTTTATCCCGTACCACCGAACTAACAAGGCTTTATTTATTATTGATTTATTTTTACAGAAAGTTGTTCAACTATATGGAATGCTAAAGATTATTGTTTTAGATTGGGATACAAAATTCATGAGCTATTTCTAAAAGACTCTATAGAGAAGACTTGAAACCAAACTTATGTTCAACTCCAGTAGCTAGCCTTAAACTAATAGCCAAATTGAAGTGATGAACAGGATACTAGGAATTATACTCAAAGCTATTAATTTAAGGGTTTGGGATCTGTGTCTATCATTGTAGATTTCGCATATAACCGAATTGTGGGAAGACCCCATTTGAGATCATCTATGGCCTTAATCCTACGATTCCCTTAGATATGATCAATACCCCTATAGCTCCTGAAAAGAGTCAATCCGAAGTTGACCGAGCTCAGGAATTGCAAGAGCTAAACCAATCTGTAACTAGGAAGAGTGCCAAGTTCAATTAGAGACAACAAGAGAATGGTAGCTAAGGCCGCTAAGCTATTTCTTTCCAACCAAGAGACTTAGTATGGATACACTTTAGCCTAGAATGATTCCTACACTTAAGACAAAGCAAGCTATCTCCTCAAGCTGATGGTTTATTCAAGGTCCTAAAGAAAGTCAACTGTAATGCCTACTAGATTGAGTTACCTAATGATTATGGTGTCTCCCTACTTTTAATGTGTTCAACCTAATTCCTCACCAACCAATAAAAGACGCCGTGAGTGTCCTAGACGAAAAGCCAAAGACCACTTTAGATTTAAGGACAATTTTTTCCAACTCCCAAGTAAATAATATGAATCAACTGCTAGATCAATCAAACGAAGCCGAGCTAAAGGACTCTAAGAACTCACTCAAAGAATACTAGCTTGAAACCTTATCTAAGATGAAAATTCCTATTTTGACCTCTGTACTGCCCCTTTTTGCCGACCTAACTACCAAGCCTTCATGTGTGCTAAACCTGCCAAACAGTTATACTATGATGAAATATTCGAGTTGAAAGTACCAAGACTATGTGAGTCGAGCTCCTAAACCAACAATAGATGTTCAATCCCAGCCCCACTGTGCTTATTAGTCGTAGCGCAAAAAATAAAATTTGGTTAACACAAAGCATTTACATTAAATGTGGAGACCTCATAAGAAGAATGCTGTCATATGAGAAAAAAATTAAGACAAGATTGATACATAGAGTTAACCCAACGAGATCGCTAATGTGAACTTATCATATAAATTCAACTCAATGGAACTAGTAACTTACAAGGATCAACTCAAAGAGATAAATTAGCTCAAGAAGAGACAGCATAAAGAAGATTTATTTTAAAGTGATGCCTTAGGGGCAACGTATAACCTAAGCTAAGGCATGACACATAAATAAGAAGTGCAGTAAACCCATGCATTAAGACAATTCTCATATTAATTAGCAAGCAACGCAACTATTTAATAACACATACGTGCCTAAGTCATCTAAAAGACTCATTCAATGCCTAAACCAATTTGACTTATTTGAAGGACATTGATTAAGGAGCAAAATGTAAAGAGCTAAATTTAATATTAGGCTTCAAGCCCATTGATTAAATTATAAATAGATTTAACTCCTCGAGCTAAGGTAATAAGGCCCAAGGAGCTAGGCCTCTAAATTACCAAGATAATCAAGGGAGATTTAATATGGTGGGTTTAGACTAAGACCCGTTGAATCTGTTTGTCCGATCCAACCTTTCTTGGTTTATCTCATACTAAAATGATAAATAGAGCCTTTATATGGGTCTAAACCTATGAAAATAGCCCACTTAAGATTCATTAATAAAAAGTTTCAATCTTAACCATTGATCACCATCATGATCTAACAGATATGATCATCTATCATTTCTTATAAATACCATATTCACATCTTCATTTGGATAAGCAAAATACCACAATTAACACGTTGCTCTGTCGAAACCTTGTCTCAAAGATTAAACACTTAAACATCTTAAGAATCTTACCATGTTCTTCATTAATCTTTGGAGTTTGATGCCATTGCACTCCTCCACCTATCACCATACATGTTAGAGCCACACCAAAATTGTCTACTCTTCCTCCCTACATTTCTTTCCCGATCATCACATGTGAGTAATTTAAGTCATTGTCCTAATTACGTATAGCGCGACCTCTCATGCAACATGCATGTGATCCTTACATTCATACCTATACCCCTACAACACTTAAAGGAATATTTCCTCCATATCAAACAAAATAAAATGTATGATTTTATTTTTTTATTACTTCAAACATGACCTACATGGTTGGCTTTAGGAATTCTTCCACAACATAAATTTTTTAAATGAAATCTATATGTATTTAACTTTTATTACCATGACTTATCAATTACGTATATGTTTAAACTCAAAATTTTTACTATGTTTTAGTAAATACTTGAAATTATTTATGTATCGATGCAAGTTATATTAAACAAACTTAATACTTGCCACATGATATTACATGTATATAAATATATTTTCTTTGATAACAAAACACAATTCAATCCATGAAACAAAACAAATCAAACAAAAGTTTAATAGTTTGGAAATATTCCTAAACCAAACCATATAGTTTGGTTCAAAATAATAAAAAACCAAATTAAATGTTTTATACTTGAATTGATTTGGAGGAAAAATCAATTCCACATCCATGCCTGATTTTTAGTCCTTTATTCCGAATTAATTTAACTACTTAGGAAGGGAAAAGGGAGAGAAAAAAAAAATAGAAGAAGAAGAAGAAGAAGAACACTTTAATGCTTTATCTTCTAGTAAGTATAATAAAATGGCTTTTTGCTTATGGTGTTCATCTTGGTCAAAAACTAGCCAAAATAGAAGTAGTATAATGTATAAATAAGGCACAAAATGATTCATATGCAACTAGATGATTTTTACAAATGTCATGAGAATCAAAGCAAAGCTTATGGCTCAAGAATTGGGGAATCAAATTTGGGTCATTACTATTATCGTGTTCAATTCCTCAAACCCCAATTATAGTGCAAATTACTGTATTTAATTTTTATTCATCATCGATTAAAGAATGAGAACAACAATTGAACCCAATAATATATTTTATATAAACATAAAGCTACTCGTATAAAACTACTTTTACGAGCTTTTCTCAGCTAAAGGGCACTCTTAAAACGATTGATTAGATTGACGATGACTATAGATGAAAGGAATCGGCTTTGAGGAAGATGTTAAGGTACAAGCCAAGGGACTCATTGTAAGACAAGGAAAGTGTAGAACGCTTGCATGTGCACGTACACTCATAGAGTAATATGTGTCAAATCATCTGTTATTTCTTATCTTAAAAAATACACTATTGTGTTTTTCTAGGAGATTTTACTGTGAAAATGGGCCAAAAAGGATGAAATGCAAACACAAGCATTTACCTCAACTACCTAGACATTTCTTACAGTTGATTAGGGGGATCAGGATAGGTGCTACTAGACGCATTTTCTTACCTAACATGAGTCCTCTACCCTGTGGGTGGAACTAAGGCAGGACAATTAAACGTAGATACCTCTAAGTTAATCGGATGACGCTCTTTCCTCGAAAACAATGCTCCACATCGTTGATGGCTCATGCTCACTGTAGTGATGATGGTTGCGAAGCACGCAGCGAATTGCTAATATATTGGTGCAAGAAGTTGAGGAGGAGGAGTGGGGAATTTTGATGTCTTTGCTTGTTAGTTAGTTAAATCACACGTGATACCATTCCTTTCCTTTATGTGACGGAATAATTTAGTGCCTCCAGCTTCAACAATCTCATTTGAGTCAATTTTTAGGCTAGGTGGTTAAGTCTGCAACACCATCACTTCTCGCGTTAGTCATAGACAGTCGAAGCTTCCACATGCCTCAAACATTGAAGTGATACTAACCTCACAAGGCAAGCAAACCCAAATACTATGGTTTCCTGACTATGACATAAGGAGCTCATAATCACCAACCAACGCATACGACTTGATATTATGATCGGTGAGTTTCTCTTTTCTGTACGGTATTTTGCTAAAGAAAATTATTCTTGTGGATGAAAACTCTGTTTCATTTTTAACTCATACTCTTGGAAGTGGACTATTGCATAAATAAATTGTCGTAGAAACCGTGACGTGAATATACATGTTATTAAAGAAAATTTCCCCAATTGTCCAAGCATGATAAGAGAGAGTTAGTTTTCAATTTGTTAAGACAATAACTAAAATACTTTAAGATTTATCTCAAAAATATTGAATATTACTTCGAAATTATAATAGAGAAACCTATTGGAAAGATATAAAATTAAATATGAAATTAATGTGAAAGTTGTATAATATTATGCCAGAAGAAAAAAGGTTGTGCTAGATTAGTTGAAGGAAAGATAATTAAATGTTACTGGAAAGTTGTTGTACAATTTGTTACAAAAGAGACAAATAAAAATGAAATCCAAAAAAATAATAATATTAAGGTATTTGTAAAGAAAATTAGTACAAAATTTCCCCAAAAAAATATAGTTGTGGCATATTTGTTAAACAAAAACTACTTAAATGTCATTTCAGGCTCGTGTGAGCCTGCATGCGTTCGTGCTCGTTTGATTGGTCCAAGTACTAGGCTTCGTGAAAGTTGATGATGATCTTCGGAACTGATCAGTGACATTTTTTTTAAACATTCTAAGCAATCTTAGAGTCGTGCAAACCGGTTGCCCAAACAACCCAAGCCGTTTAGGATTGAATTTTTCAACTAATTTTAGAAAGCAAGAGTCTAGATCTAGCTCATTAATCTACAGGTTAAAATGGACCGACTTGCCACACGTTGGGATGGCCACCAATTAGTTATTTAAAAAAAAAAAACAAAGCAAGAAAGAAGTAAAATGCCAAAACATAACAAAAGCAAACAATACACTAGGTTTGTTTTTTCCCTTTGTGTAATTTTATCGTGAATTAGCTTATTTGATGCAACTCCACTCAATATATATTTGCTAATACAGTTGATCTCTTTTGGTTTTCTAAAGTGAAAAGCAGGATATTTTTAGGATCATTTGTTTTTTCATGACGGGCCAAGTACTTACAATATGGAAAATTTGGTATGTTAACGATTAAAGAAGAAGAAGAAAAAAATTTATATATTTTCATTCATTTGAGTTTACTAACAAACTCTTCTTGTATATCTTGAGGAGACACCTATGTTTGGATTCGTATTTCCAAGAAGCATTTAGTTGAATGTGCTCTTGGAATCATTTATTAACAAACTCTTCATAAGCTTCCTTTTGAAAGCTTTTTATTCAATCATAGGGAAAGTTGTAGTTTTCATGATAAATGGCAAATATATTAGAAGGTATAATGTACCTTTTCTATAACAGGTATTTATATTAGCGGGTTGATTTGCAGGCTGTATGATCACTAGAATATATAAATGAGCTAAATGGACTGAGTTGGTGGGTGGGTTGGAAAGTTTGATCCACCAACCCATATAGGTCATGTTAAGACTAAAAACATCAGATATCATAACAATAGTTTTTCTTACATCTGTATTTTCTCTCGTAAAATAAACACAACCAAATTAAGATATGTTCATTATTCAAAACACACACCGTATGGTTGTGCATTATTGTCACTAAGGTTAATAATCTTGTACAAAAGCGGTTAATAATCTTGTACAAAAGCAGTTAGCAATCTCACAAAAAACCAGCAATGTTCTTATTTTCATTAGTCTCCAAAACCAGCGTTTTGGGATACTGTCCTTTTAGGACACAATACATTTCCTTTTCATAATAAGTTTACGCGTCAATTACCTATGCATTACATGCCATTGAGAGTAATACCCAGATAAGTCTTTTTTCGCATTGTTGCCATGCACACCGTTTCGATACCCTCTTACATGCCTATATAAAACCCCATCAATTGGAATTCTCCAGCATCCAAAATCCAAAAAGAAGTTTTCTTTTCTTTGTTTTCGAAGTGGTTATTTATACAGCTACTGAAAGAATTGCTTCATACCAGGATCAATATGATAAGCCAATGCACCAAACAAATGAACATGGAAAGAAAACAGAGCAGCATCCTTGTGGAGGGGATTTAGTAGGTACTGCTGGTGGTGGTGTAAGTGGAGGGCTGCAGCATCACCTCCAGCAGCGTCAAGAGCAGCAAGGTGCAGAGCACAAGATCTATCTCGGCGCTGAAGTTGTAAGTCTCTCTCTTCACTTCTAACTAATGGAATGACCTCTTTTCTTACAATTGATATATATAGAGAGAGAAATATTAGCGGATTAATGGGGCATTTATTAAGAAACTAAAACAAAAACTTATGGTACTTTTAAGATTGATTTTATATTAAAAAAATAAATATAAAAGAATGAAATGCTAGAGTTTTTTTTTTATTTAGCTTGTTTATATCATAAAACTCTAAAACCTCATCTAATCTCTTAAGTATTACTATTATGCTTCTTATTGACAATCGTCTCCCATCACCAAAGCGCCAGAATTTGGTCAGGTTGATGTGCATCCTTGGTAAATAGACACTCTCATAAGTATGTACACCTAAGAGGATCTAAGCATTGAGCTCTACCTCAAGCAACCACTAAGTACCTACACCTAAGGGCTCAACAAGATGGGCACTTAGACTAACTCTATAACGCTCGACCTCCTAAACTCAAGGCTCCCCATAGCTAGAGGTCCCCGACTACCCACTACCCACTACCCAGACTAGGAATTCCCAAGCCTAAGCCTCAAATTACATGACTACACTAACAATTGAGTGTCTACTATCACCAAATAACTAAGTAAGAGCATACACATGTATAACAAAGGGGTAAAAATTGTACACAAAAGGGTAAATAGAAGTTCTCCATTCAAACAATCTAAGTCATACAACTTTTAGGGTCAACATACCAACCTAATTACATTAGCAACTACCTAACTAGATGCAATCCAACTCTAGGCTTGCAAAATATGAACAAAAGAAAAAGAACTATAAATGAAAACGCAACAAAAGACCTACAAATAGCAATAGAGCATCCCTTAAGCCTCTCCAAGGTCACCTCCTCCAACAACAGCTTCCCCGTCCCCTTCATCATTAGCCTCTTCATTCTCAACTGGATACTCTTCTAATAGATAATTGAGAAAACTAAAATCAAGCTTGGGATAGAGCTCTTTGTAATCTACCTTCACACCATCCCAACTATCATCCATCATTGCTTCACTATAGTTCCAACACAACAAGAACTCGTCAAAGAACTTATCTATTACCACCTTGGTCAAATCACAACCAACCCTAAGCTCCTCTTCTCTCCTCTAAAAATTAGCATAGACTTCAACGAGCTCCTCTTTCAAGCAACTAACCTCCTGCTCGGCTACTGCCTTCCTTTTCTAAGTCGCGTTAGCTTCTACCTTGGCTGCCCTTACCTCCTCTTGGATAACCTCTACCTCTTGCCTAGCTACCTTACCTCTCCTCTTACTATAGTAAGCTCCTCTTCACAAACAACAAGTTTCGCCTTTATGCCCTTGACCTATTTCTCACAACTACTCAACTTGGACCAAAGTGCAACAACCTCCTACTCCAACTGCATCTTCTCTATATTACGCTCAATGTACTCCCCTTAAAGCTTCGAGTTTCACTTCCTAAGCTTAGCTAGTTCTTGTGCTAACTCATCACTCTATCCATTCCCCATTCACCCGTGCAACATGTAAGAAGAATAGAAGTAAGTATATGCCCACCCATCTCTTAAGAATACATAAATATGATAAAAGCATCTTAAATTGCACTTGCTTGATAAGCTGACTCCATCGAGTTAAGGCTTGCCTAGATAGGTTAATGGCATCCCCCCCAAACCCTTACAGCCATCAAAGAGCACTCATTAAACATCTTGTCCTACATCCTCAAGGCATGGGCCCTTTTCAACTACCACTCCCTAACAATGTGGACATTATTATACATCTAAATCAAGTTGCCATCTTAGCTTCCCAATGCAATACTAATGGAAAGGCTCTTGCACGACATCACCAACTTCATTACAACTTAAACCTCCTTGGCCTTCAAATTTCTCCTACACATTTACTACAGGCTCTCCCTTAACACCCCTATCTCCCAAACAAGTACTACCTCAATTAAGAATAGGTCTTCCCAACCTCCCTTTAACGGGCGCAACCTGCTTACATGACCCTTATGCTAACACACCCTTAACAGCAACTTCATGCACACCATACTTATAATACTCATCTACATGTTTAGATGTGGTTAGACCTGAGCCATCTTAGGAATTTAGGATGGGCTACCATTATATAACCCTCAAGTCGCTAGGGTCTTTACCCCTGCCTAGCAGTGATAAGTGAGCCTACTTAAGTTTCGATGTAGCCCACTAAGCTTCTATTGAGAAAGCCTTAGAGCTATAGAGTATGAGAACTGTAGACCTCAGCCTATTGCATCATCTTTTCGAAAAAAAAAAAAGAAAAAGTTGGTTGTTTTTAAATTATAGGAAAAGCCCAATTAATCTACGCTTGGTTCGACTTTCTTTTTTAAAAAAAGGAAATTAATTTTAAAACAAAATAGTAACTCTTATATATAAGTATTCGTAAGTTTCATTTTTTTAAAAATCCTATTTCGAACTTACTTATATATAAGGGTGCTCCTTGACTGCAAATTCATCATACTTCCTATAATTTATTAATTACCAATCCTATTGTATTGCACACATGTATAGCATATTGCATAACATTTATTTTGTGTATTTGTTTGTATATGTTATATTTTGTAATATATGTAGATCTTGTAGGTATTGTTTTATTTCATCAGTAATAGGTTATGTAACATAATTTTAACATAAAATGCTCAAAATCATTAGTATTCCCCCTATGCTAATGCTTAAGAAAAAAAACTTCTATATCAACTTGTAATTTTTTTTATTTTTTTATTTTTTGCATGTAATTATGGAAGTTAGCTATGGTAAAGATTATTAAGGAACTATTATTTTTCTCAATGCTTTTGGAATTTTTTTTTTTTAAACGAGAAATTTCAAAAGATATTTTATGATCAAAAACCAGTTTCATGATAATTATTTACTTGGTTGATTTCTATTACAATGTCCCACATATACCATACTGCTAGGAACTAACAAAATACAAAAATAAAATAAAATAAAGATTTAATCATTAGATTCCCATTGTGAGTTATTTTCCATCTTAAGGTTATCAATCTTATAAATATTTAAGTTCTCATTCTCATATATAACCTTTAAGTTATCACAGTCCTAATAGAGTTTTCTCCATGAGTCGCCACCCTTGTATCATTTATTCAATAAGTTTCTGATTTCTCTTCTTCATATCATCCTTCTAATATTACCGTCATCCTATGTCTTCGGTAGTCAGTCCTAATGTTTTCTTTGTTTAGGTTTGTTGATGTCAAGTAGGCTTCTATGACATAAAATAAGCATTGATTTTCTAATAAAAGTTTCCAAAAAAAAAAAAAAGAATGGTTTTCAAAACTAAAAACTCGATGCTGTGTTGCTAACAAGAAGGAATTCTTGCAGGCTTTGAAAGATTGCTTTTTTAAGTAATCTGGCCTAACTTAAAGCCCATAATTACTCATTTTCAAAAACAAAATATTTGAAGCTCTTGAACATAGAATAACCACAACCAAAGGGGTTCTTGGAAAGCATGCGAAGCAAGTCTAGACCATGGCCCATACTCAAGCTTAGGGGCCTATTGACATACCATCTGAGATAGACAAGTTTGAAAAGTTGTTACTTCATGAGCTCAACAATAGTAGCAAAGACTTAGGCAAGGAATTGGTGTAGAAATTGATGAAGATGGAAGAAGAAATCTTCTACAAAATTGAAGAGAAAATGGGAGTTGTCAAGGATCATGCTATGAAAGTGACATGGGCTTGAGCAATGCTTGTGCTTTTGAAGACCATAAGTTAGCCAAGAAGTTTAAGGTACCAAATTTCGAAAAGTATGATGGGATAGTTTGTTCTAAACTTCACCTTAGGCTTTATGTTCACAAGATGGCCTAATTCTCTAAACATGAGCAGTTGATGGTTCAACTTTTCCAAGATAGCCTAACTAGTCCAATGTTGATTCGGTATGCCCAACAAGACTTAGTTAAGCTTGATACTTAGGATAAGCTAGCTTAATCCTTTTATCAATAATACAAGTCTAATGAAGAAGTAGCTCCATCCTTGATGGACTTGAATAAGATGAAAATGAAGTTAACCAAATCCTTTAAGGAGTATGCCCAAAGATGGAGATCTATAGCCACTCAAGCTATAGTACAATTGCTAAAAAATGAATTGATCCACATATTCATCCACACATTAGGTGAACCTTATTACATTCAACCCTTACGCCATACTGTTTCTACGTTTGCAAATGTAGTTAAAGTTAGTAGCCGCATTGAAGATGCTATTAGGGTAGGGAAATTGATAGCGAAGGGATTAGCACCGTTAGATTCAAAGGCCACTTTGAATACTACGATGTCCTATCTAATGATATGCGAACTTAGTACCTTAAGCATTGGTCCAGAGCTCAAGGAAAGTAAGTTAAGCTAGAAATCACCTAGAAGAAGGTTTACTCATATCCTGATTCTTATGTCTCAGGTCTATTATCGCCTACAAGAAGAGGGTTTACTGCATCCTAAGACTCCAACACCAAGGTATAAACCTCAGAAATATGATCCCAATGCATAATGTGAGTACCATATGGTTGAAGAATAAAGTCCAAGATTTGATTGATGAAAAATTGGTCCAATTGGACTTCGTTAGGGATCCAAGGCCCAAATTCTACATAGAGCCCACTATTAACATGATATAAGGATTGGAAAAGTTTCTAGAAATAGGTTTGAATGGTTAAATCCAAAAGGTATGTTACTACCATGGTCTGGAAAACAGGGTTGTTGTCCTAAAAGAAAAGTTAACGAAATTAGAAGAAAGACTTGCAAGTACGAAAATGGTGATGGGTTATGTGCTTAAGCAACTCAAAAACCTACATCCTAATACAAATAGGACATTACAGCTCAAGCATGAAGATGATTCATTGAAAGAGAAGCCAGGATCGAATGTGCCAATTGGGAAAGCCTAGAATCAAGACAAGCCCGTCCACATCAAGAGGAGGCAATCTACACAGTTCAAAATTCCAATGGCTTAAGTTTTTAAGCAATTGAGAGATATAGGACTACCAGTATGCGAAAACCCAACAATAAAATGCAAGCCAAGGGATTGTGACCCCAACAAATGGTATGACTATCATGTAGGCTAAGTGGGGCATACCATTGAAGATTATTAAAGATTGAAGCATAAGGTACGAGATTTGATTGATGCCAAGATTATCCAACCAAATTTTCTAGAGATTGATAGGTCGATCAGTAGTGGTATTCCTTCCCTAGGTTTTGAAGAAGCGTCAAATAGATAACCTCTAACATTAGGCATTGAGGATTTGCTACTATCATCTAATAAGGTGGCTCACCATTTAAAGCAGTTGGGTATATCTCAAAGAGATCAATTCAATTAAATGGGCCGATTTTGAAGAAATGATAGAAATAAGGGTAAGAAATAACAAAGAATTTTTAGTTCCTACATTTTCTTTCATTTTTGGGCTTATAATAGATACAAGTTATTGAATAAAGTAGTTTTCATGTATATTTTTGTATTTGTATGCCAGCAAGCTCAATTCAAATAGGGGCATTTCGAATGAGTGAAAATGGATAAAGAAAATGTGAACTTGAAACTTAAAACTTTCCACCTAAGGGAATGATAACACGTTACTTGAAAGGTTTATCATAAAAATAGGCAACCCATGTCGAAAACACTAACCTTAAACACATATGAGAGAAGAGTGCCATCAAGGTGAGTAATGGGGCTCATTCCTTAAAATTGGTTTGTCTTGAACTTGGTACACATGTCAAAATGATATTAGGCATTTAGTTGATCACTCCTAAATACAGTTATCCCTCACAAACACATTTAAACCTTTAGGGGGGTTTTCTTAAAAATAGCCTTGCTAAGAACCACCCAAACTAGGCCAATTAGGAGGTTAAGATAATCAATCTAGAGAAAAAGGAGGAGACTAAATTATGCTTTATTATGCCAATTCATGAGCAAATATTATCATAGATAATTCAATTTCTTTAGGATGAAGAAGAATTTCAAACCATATACACCTCACTCAAGCTTTTTCATTCATTTAAACACCTCACTCAAGCTTATACATTCATTTGAACACCTCAAGCCTATAGACTTTTTCCAAACACTTCAAAGCCATATACGCTTCTCCTAAGCTTATACTTTTTGAACCATGGTTTTAGGGCTTCAAATCTCATCAAGTGAAAACTCAGCAATGGAAGGTAATCACCTTGACCTCAAAAAAAAAAAGGGTAGGGTGAGGGTGGGGGTGGGGGTTAAAGATAAAAAGAAAAGAAGTGAAAAAAAGAGATTGAAGATATTATCAAGGTGATCACCTTCGAAGCCGAGCTAAATTACCAATAAGTCTGAAGTTTAAACTTATGATGGTATCCAAAGGCTAAACACTTTAAATTCCTAAACCCCAAAGCAAAGCCCTCATTTTATGATCTCACTCGCTTTATGACCCTTGATAAATCTCTTTAGGCTAAAGAAATTGACTTATCTTAAGTGAAATTTGCTCATGAAACTAAAGCAAGCCTATGTTTAGCTTCTCCAAGGTTTTTGGCTTGTAAACCCAGGATAGATATCCATTTCCTTAAACCATTGACTAAAAGCCTTATGTGGAAAACCCAGAAAAGAACTATTGATTAACTAGAATGTACCACTTACAAGATAGGCTACGATTTTTGAAATTAATACTGAGAGTAAAAATAGACCTATGAGAGTGCAAGGAAGTCTAGTTTAACTAAACATTTCAAGTAATGATATCTATCCCCTTAATGGAAAATTGAAGAGTTGAGTAATTTGTCAAAAATGTGAATAGTCATTTATCCCAAGTTGAAAATTAGTGATTTAAAAAAAAAGTTCAAAGACTATAAACTATACTCTAGGAAATAAGACTAAGCAAATGAATGATCAACGGGCAAGGGGCAAGCCAACCTCTTATTTGTGATCTTTAGAGTTTCCAAGACTTTTTTTTTTTATTAGCAACACAATTTTCCATCAAAGAGTGTTTTTTTTTTTATTTCTTGAAAAAAGAAGGAAAAAGAGAAAAAAAAAACCTTTTCAAAAGAGAAATGGAACCTTTTTCAAAAAATTGTCAAAGAACAAGTTAACATTTTCAAAGAATCATCAAAATCCTTTAAACTCAATTCTCAGATCATTTTGTCAAGACTCATCAAAACCCTTTCTGATACAAGATCGAGATAAGAAAGAAACGGCAGCAAATCTGGAACGAAAGAACAAGAATGGGTATTCAAAAGGAAGATGGGTACAAAGAATAGGAAGGTTTTGATGGTGAATATAAATGGATATAACTCACCAAGATACAAGCACAATCAGGGGTTTGAGCTCAAAATAAAGTTCGATACGACTCACGAATACAAAATATTGCTCAAGGTTTCAAATGAAGGTTAGATGCAACTCACTAAATAGTTCAAATGAAAAGGTTCACCATGATCTGAGGACAAGATTGATAAGAATGCGGGGACAATTAAAGAGTATGATCAACACTCAATAATCTGGCAAATGCTAACTCAGGTTTAGCCTTGCTCGAAAGAGGAAAGTTTCACTCCCCATATATATGTATGTATATATATATATATTTCTATATATATCTCCATCCCCGTTTCTATACAAATGTTGCTATTTATAGCAAGTTGTAAACCCTAGTGACAAAACTGTAAATAATGTATAAAGCCTTAAATCCTATAGAATTGGGCCCATAAATAAAATAAAGGAAAACATATACAAGAATACAAAACTGTGCGTATTACAGGACTCGGCATACGATCACTCAGCATGTCTTAGGAGGAGTAATATCCAAATCGGATGAGATTGGCAATTAGATGTCTAAGTCCGAGAAAGGGTCCTTGACATCTTACGTGTCTTAGCTAATACACTAAAGAAGTCGGCCCATAATTACCAAGTCATAGAATCAGTTAGTACGAGTCTCTCTCTGATGTGCCGAGTGGTTCTTTGGTTCTAATTACTCTGTTGTATGATCTCTCGGCACTTTGGCTAATGAAAGACTTAATACTAAGTGTTCATCTTTCTTCCTCTTATCCTTCTGGTTGCAGTTCAGCCTTAGCAAGCATTGATAGGCTTCGACTTGGATGTAGTCAAAGGCCGATTCCCATCACTTTCTTGGATCAACTACTCAAAGGAGCAATGTCTTATCCTTAGTTGGATCGCTACTCAGTAGAGCGCTATCCAATCCTTTTTAAGATCGCATACTCAAAGGAGTACTATCTATCCTTAGTTGGGTCGCTTGCTTAATGGAGTGCCATCTAATCATTTCTAGGATTGCCTACTCAAGGAGTATTGTCCTATCCTTAATTGGATCGCTTACTCATTGAAGCGCCATTCAATCATTTTTAAGATCGCTTGCTCTTGGGAGCACTGCCCTATCTATTCATTAATTGGATTGCTTGCTCATAGGTGCGCTATCCTATCTATTCCTTTCTAGGATCGCTTGCTCAAAGGATCGTTATCCTATCTAATCCTTTGCTAGGATCACCTACTCAAAGGAGCGTTGTCCTATTCCTTTCAGGATTACTTGCTCATAGGAGCGATATCCTATCTAGTCTTTCACTAAGATTGCTTGCTCAAAGGATCATTATCCTACCTATTCCTTTTAGGATCACTTACTCATAGGAGCGTTATCCTATATATCCTTAATTGGATCGCCTGCTCATAGATGCGCCATCTAATCTTTTTTAGGATTGCTTGCTTAAAGGAGCATTGCCCTAATCCTTTTTAGGATTACATGCTTATAGAAGTGCTATCTTATCTATTCCTTTCTTGGATCACTTGTTTAAAGGAGTGCAATCCAATCATCTAAAAGATCTCCTACTTATAAGAACGTTGTCTCATTTTGTCTTTAATATAATGTCATCTTATCTTGTTTTTAAAAGATCTATCCTTTTGAGAAACTCATCCTAAAAGAGATCTATCATCCTCAGATTATCCAACAAAACAAGTTTTTAATCTTCAAGAAATCTATCCTCTTAAAATTATCTAAATTGGGTCTAGCAAAAATGAGTATCTCTTTTGTCTTTATAGCAAAGTTCTAATCGAACTTCACTACAAAGAGGAGCAGCTATAGATACCTCATTTTTACCATATATTTTTTATTTTATTTTATTTTATCTAGGCCAGGTTAAAAATCAACAAAGCAAAAATAAATAAATAAAATAAGAATATTTAAAAAAAGAGAAAAAATAATAAAACTAAAATTATAAAAAAATAAAAGAGTTGAGTCGTATCATATCATATCGAGTGAAATTAAGTCGAGTTAAACTATGTCAAGTTGAATAGAATCAAGCCGAGTCGCATTGCATCGAATCATTTAAGATTAAATCAAATAGCAATGTGTGATCAATTTGATAAATTCTTAAGTTATTGGGGAATTGGGTTTTATTACAATAATTTTAGTCCAGTCCGATATAAAATAGATTTTTTATCTACATTATATTAGGCTAAATTAAATTTATTATTTATTAGATGAGTTATTGGGCTAAATCAAATTGAATTGGATCGAGCCATGCTATGGAAAATAGAAAGCCCAAGTAGGGTTTTTAGAAGCTAAGACAAATCTTTAAAGAATCAAAATTGTATCTTTTATATCTTGGTTTAATCGGAATCGATATATAAGATTCAGTTTTAGGGTTTACAAATTAGCAGGTGATGTTGATGACGGTTTTGGAATTTTTTGAATTTGCAAGACACAATCCACATCACAACTTCCACAAATTGCTTACAAGTTGCCTCACCAATCACACAAACTTTTACGCTAGCAAACCCTCAATCCATAAACCAATTAGCCCCTTACAAAAGCACACACAATCCACAACCGAATCCTTGCTACCATGTCTCCCATCCTTACATACATCAGGCCAAACCTACATACGCTGCAGCAACCAAACATCCGTGTTCTTGATTGAGAAACAGCGCAACAATACGAACAGCCATACAACCTCAATTCCAAACAAACATCCCTCATCAACCAATTATACTTTGACACATGACAGCATTACACACATGCTATATAGAAATGCCTAATCCACGATCTAGATGTCCCTTCACCAACTTACCAACCATTAAGCTTGTGATAAGTGGAAACAGCAACTGACATACCCTCGATCACGTCCACGATAAGTGGAAACAGATATCGACATACCTTCGATCATGTCCGTAATCAATGCAAACAGAAATCGATATGCCTTCAATTACGCCCGTGATAAGTGCAAACAGCAACCAACATACCTTCGATCACACCCATAACCATCCAAAAATAGTGTCCGACGTGCAACTCGACTCATAGGTAAAATTTTTATTTTGTTATTTTTTTTATTAGTTAATTAAATTATTTTTACTAACTTATTTATTTATTTTTTAGTGTAGGTTTTTATTATTTTCATATTAGTTTTTTTTTAGATAATCTCAATTTTTAATAAATTAGCTCAATTATATTTTTAGTAAGAACAAGTGTCTTTTTTTTTAAATAAATGTATCTAAATCGTATCTTCGAAGTTAGGATTTAGGAAACATATTTTTTTGACACATAAGGTTTTTGAAAAGTAAAAAAGATCTAAATTGAGTTTTTTCAAAAAGATTTAATTAGTTAGGGTTTTTTTATTTAATATAAGAAAATTAGATTTCTTAGGTTTTTTTTTCTTAAAATAGTAAATTAATAAAATACATAAACCCGACTTGATTTTTAATATAAAAATGACCTACCCACTAAAAATTTTATAAAAATAGAACTACAACCAGTTTAATCCTAACTAGCGGGAACATAAGCATTTTCGGGATACTCGTATAAAAAAAATTTTAAAAAAATTCTCTTTTTCTTGGAAATTCGTAAGAAAAAAATAATTAAAATATCACTTTAGTTATCTGTTGTATATTTAGGTATATTTTAGTATTTTTAGGAAATTATAAAAATAAAAGCCTATCAATTTTTCTTTAATTTTTACATGGTGAGTTAGTCTTAATAGGTTAACTTTCGAAACCGGTTTTTCTGATTTAATTTTTTAAAAATCAATTTTTTTAGAACATCCGCAGCTTAGTAGCCAAATAAAGGTTTTCCCACCTAAAAACTCTAATTTTATTTTTTACTAGTTGAACTGATTGGTGACTCCAATTCTTTTAAAATCATTTAAAAAAATATTTCATTAATTTAATGTCGAGTAATTTATATTAAGCATACTAAATTTGATATAGGTTAAATTAAGGAAACCGAAATAAGGCTCGATATTGAATTAGAAACTAGGTTACCTAAAATATAATATATATATATATATGTTAGTAATTGGAAGAGGTTTCTTTAAGAACCTGAAAGTCTACGTGATTATTGGAATCGTTCTAAATCTTCGAGTATTATTTAAACTTGTTTCGTTATAACTTCCTCAATTTAAATCTATTTTTCAAGTTCTTATAGTTGACTTACGTCGCTTTTTAGGTGTTCTTTATTTGGTGAGGTCCTTTTTAGGTATTCAGACTTATATGAGTTTAGTTTACGTCAAACAAATTCATTGGCCAATGGTGTTGGTTTGATTACTTTAGGGTTTGGGCTTAGTTTTGGGTTTTAGGCTTAATTTTAAGTATTGGGCCTTCCACTTAACCTTTTAGGCTTTTCTTTAAGCAGTTTAAGTTTAAATTTTTGTCCAAATTCCATAGCTTTCAATTTGGGCTTTAATATTACTCTTATGGCCTAAATAGGCCCTTTTTATTAATTTAGGGCCTTAGCTTATTAAGCAACATATAGGGGATGGTCTTAATGAGCTTTTAGACTTAGAAGGCCTTTTATATTTTATTTTATGATCATTTTAATTTAAGGATTAGATCTTGTCACCAAGTTATTAGGCTCTATTTTTTTGTTCTTTTAAGGTATTTTAGGCTTATCTTGCATTTTAGAATCTTAAGCCCAACTCCAATTATTATTTTAGGCTTAAGCCCACTAAAGGCCTTAAGATAAGTCCATTTTCTATTAGGATTTAGACCTAGTTCCTTTCATTTATTAGGCTCATAATCATATTTCTAAGGCCCTAATTACTAACTAAGTTAGTTTAAGCTAATTTGTATTTTAAGACCCTAAACTTAATTCTAACTTATTTCAATCAACCAAATATCCTAATAGGTCCAATAAATAATCCATTTTACTACGTGTTTCATATCTAATGCTAATGGTTTATTGAGTCTTAAGTAGGTTTTTTTAGGCCTAACTACCTACTATAAACCTTATTCAACCTCTTATCTTGCAAGATTAAGTCCTAAATCCTAATTATCTTTAATTAATCATGTGATTAACCCATTAATAATCATTTTACAGCATGTTGTTCAACATGTTTGAGGTGGTTTAAGATGATTTCTTAAGACTTTCTATACATCATGCACTTAACTTGCTAGAACATCCATCAAACTACCACTAAAATGCACTTAAACCATTTCCTACCAAAATAAACATAAGAAATCAAAAATATAGTAGGGATATACATACATATGTTTTGGCCCTAGCATAGGAATAAAGACATGATGATGATTATTCTAGTTTTCTTCAAGTTATCATCTTGCTATAACTTATGTGCTTCTAAAGTTATACGTAACGAGTTTACTACACTAAAAATCTAAGAAAATACATATGTAAACATGGTAAACGAAGGTAGAATTTTAATAAATTTTTTTCCTTAGCTTTGAAGCCTAATTTAATAAATTTTTTCTTTATTTTTTAAGCCTAAAAATCATTCTCATAAATTCAAACTAGAAAGAAAGTTGAAAAAGTGCACATTTACCTCGGTGGGAATTTGAAGAGTCTCATTTCACTTCGTTTTTGGCAAATGAAACAAACTCTTTTAGTCAAAGATGTTTTTCGACAAGAAAGGGGGATAAAAGAGGATTCAAATGCAAGTGGTTTTGTGTCATTTAGAGGTGGTGGTGTAAAATTACATCTTATGGTATTCAGGTACGCAACCTAATTCGAGAAGCTTACTCTTGTTTCATTCCTTCTTGTTTTTCTTTAGTTTTTAGATTATGCATTAAGAGAGTGTTTATAAGGTTTATTCTAAAGAAGAAGATGGAATAAAATGCAAATGGAGGGGTCAAAGAAGGGGTTAATTATGAGTGGGTGTAATGGGGAACAAATCTCTTCCATTCTTAGTTACATGGTATAAGCACAAGTGGTGACCAATTTACTTTTTATGATTTTCACCAATTGAGGTAATGGTTTATCTACTAGAGGTGAGTGATCCCTCATTTTCTCAACTAATTATTTTTTCCAATACAGTTAATTGTGATTATCTTTAACTAAATATGATGTATGAACGCATGTAGATGATTATAATGCAATTTAAACTTACAACTCTAATTACTAGTGTAGATGGCCATAGTTAGACATAGTTTAGGGTTTTTCATATTTAAGAAAGTTAATCAAGCCTATTGCATCATTTTATCTAATTAATTTAGGGTTTCTAAGGGTTCACTAATCGATTACGATTTTAGAAGGCAAATTAGGGTTGTTCCAGTAATTTAGTGAATTATTAGTAATTACTTAATAATGTGGCTATATAATTAGAGCTTATTAATTAAATTAAGGCTTTTGACAATAAATTAGAGTTTCTAATTCATTTGAGGGCTTCTTATATGTTAAGGTTTTATGAAGGTTTAAGGGCTTTAAAGGTACGTTTACAATTTTAGCATTACTATTGGAGAAAATGTATTATTTCAGGTAAAATTGGTAATCCCATTAATTTATTACCTTAATTAACTTAATATGATTTATCATTATCATTTGTAGATATCTCTTACCGCTCATTATTGAGTTTATGCAATTTACGTAACTCAAGTTAAATGTTTTAATTTAGGGTTTTCATTGTGCTTGAAGTTTAATCCAAGGTTTTACGACTCGAGGGTTTGGGGATTAGAGTTTTTACTCAATTCAAATTTTTAATTTATGGTCACACGTACTTGAGTTTAGAGTCTGTACGCAATTAAGGTTTATAGAACTTCATCTCTAAGGTTTTTCAAGTTCATTTTTAAGGGTTTGATTTAAATTTTTGTCAGTTTTAATTTCTTTAGTTTGATTAAGCCTAGGGAATATAATTAGTTGTTCGAATTTGATTCAAAGTCTAAACGTAAAATTC
Source organism: Lumnitzera racemosa (assembly GCA_024138005.1). Taxonomy (NCBI): domain Eukaryota; kingdom Viridiplantae; phylum Streptophyta; class Magnoliopsida; order Myrtales; family Combretaceae; genus Lumnitzera; species Lumnitzera racemosa. The sequence goes on from JAMXBC010000012.1 coordinate 58,978,186, forward strand.
GTAGGGTTTACACACCCTACGATCAGCACTTAAGAGCCACCCTCAGTCGTCAAACAACCCTTTACACCCCTCAATCAGTGCTCATAAGGCCAACTAATAGGATGGAACCCCAATTTGAATGCTCTACCACTCAATATGATCATTTGAGACTCACTCATGAACTGCAAGTTTTGTGAAGATAGGGAAGCTACATTAGGGCTTAGAATCAACAAGTGAAACAAAGCCAAAATGGGGAAGATGGTCCTAATAACCCCTTTTATATAGTAAAAAGGAAGCAAATTCAATCCTTCCACATGCAACCTACCAACCCATCCAACGGCTGAGAAAGGATGACAAAAAAAGGGCAACATTAATGATGCACATATGCTACACATTCCCTAAGGTATTGCCACTACACATTAGAAAAGAACAAGCATAGGAAAAGGCTACTGCCAATGGTCCCATCAACCATCACCTCCGAAAGGTCTCCTATAATGCTCTAACCCCTCACCTTTCCACCCATACTGAGGCAACTAGGGCTTCATCCTTCCCAAGTCCAAGTCATCAGCACTCCTCTTGCTGCCTGGGCACTAAGGAGAGTGGAGGTGAAAATATTGGCAATTGTGTCCCACCACTAAGGCTTTGAAGGCCTAAGGTCACCAAGGTACTAGCTTCAGATTTCACAAGCCCACTGAATTATTCAAACACCTACCTTAGGCCAGTTTAGACTTTACTCCCTACTCAAGTTAACTCCCAAGCATCCTAGAATCACTCCTCCGTCGAGCATCTCACTCCCATGCCTAATGCTTAAAGGAAGGAAGCTTGCTTCCTTCCTCTTAAGGACTATGGCTAAGGGGCTCATTAAACTATGAGCCGAGCACCTTCCTCGCTCTCTATTTACCTTCTCTCTCCTTATTAAATGTTGAACGACTACTTGTTACATGGCTTACGATCTACCTATCGAACTAAGGAAACTACCTACTACCAATGGGACAAGTCTATCTCCCAAGTGCCTACCAACCAATAAAAGGGAGGTTGTCCCATCTAGTACTTACAACATCGCCTCCTAGGATTCTACGCTAGCCAATCCCTTTCTATCACTTATCTACACAAGCCAGTGCCTCCAATCTATAAATAAGAGTAAGATCCTCAAGTAAAGGGATGGATTCTTCTCCATTCTCCTATGATCTCACTATTTTCACTACCTCTTTGCAATTATCTTTCCACTCTCCTTCTAACTTAAGTATTGGAGGACCCTTTTTGGCCACAGCATTGGGGGATTTTTGTAGGTCCATTGCTATCCATGAGTGGCAAACCATCCGTAATTCATCCAAGAGACATACTTGTGATATAACCTATCACCACTTCTTATTTTTATTTTATAATATAAACCCCTTATTGCTATAAGTTTTACTCACAACTTATTTGCACCCATTGATTCATACTACATATCCCTCAATTCAGTTAAGTCATTCCTCCCCCTCGATCAGTAACGTTTGATTTACAAATAAAAAATATAGATTTTGAATAATATTTACTACGTATAATTACTTGCCTTATTTTTTAATTCAAACATACATAGCAGGTGCATCATCTGCCAATTAATTAATTATGTTGCATCGGACTATTTTTTTTTTTTTCCTTTGTTTTTTTGTTATTCAAATTTCTCATTTATCTATGTTAAAACATCTCCTTAAATGATTTTAAACTGGTTTTTCCTTTTCTTTTTTTTTTTCTTGTCGGGGTAAAAAACAATAACTATTTAGTTGGATACTACATTTCTGTTTTACAAAGCCTTTGACTTGTCTCGCAGATTCAAGCATGTGAGAAACAATACGATCTCTATATTTATGATTTTTACTTCTTGGCATGCCATTTGGATAAATATTGAGCGTGCCTATTTTTTTTAATTTTATACATACTAATTATATGTTTTCATTGAAAAAGAAATTAAATGTCACTGGCCATATATCTAGATCTCTAAAGTTTCGCTGTCTGTTAATAGGTAGAGTGGACATGGGTTGGATAAACATTTTTTACATTATTATTTATATTTACATTGATTTTTTGAAAGGAAAAAGTAACATACCAAGATAAAGGTACAGGTAAAAATGTCTCGGACACCCTTATGAATTTACTATAATTTTCCCTCTGACAGTTGGTTTCAGCTGTAGATTCAGAAGAAGATGAAACAGAGACGAAGATAATAAAGATAGAGAAGAAAAGATACGGGTGCGAATGGTGGGAACAATGTCGATGAGCCGTCGCCGTCGGGAGAAGAAGAAAGGAATGGAGGACAACAAAAGGAGAAGCTCCTTGAAACTTTCAAGGATAATATATGTATGGATGCTTAAATCGAAGCTTCTGATGATCGGTGTTCTACCTATATAGCACTTCAGAAGACTTCTTACTCCACATGTTTATTTAGTATTGGGTGTGAGCTAGTTACATGTGGAGCGTATTAAAACTTACATATCCATGTTAATATATGGGATAATAATGATCTACACGTGTCTTGAACAAGGTTATGGGATAATACCCATGGCAATAATAAGATTTCGTTCCTTTAGAAAAGTAATTAGCAATTTAGTAGTACTATTAAAACCTTTCATATAGTTAATAACCAAATTAATAAATAATATCATCTACTAAAGTTAAAAGTTTCTTACAGTACTGATTTGATAATCATTACTTTGACCTTACTAATCTTCCACGGTAATATCGATGAATTTAATTGCCTTTCCATCTAGAAAATATTGAGGTAAACCAATAATGTTGTACATATACCCTATCAAATGTAAGACAAGAAGTAAAAAATTATATTCACTTTTTAGAGGTATGTAAAAGATGTCTCAAGCAAAATCCTTGAGTTGTTCAGTTCTTACTAAATTATATATGAGCCTCGAGTTATGAAAACAAGGCAAGCACAATAACTCAAGCTGTTTAACTTGATAAAAGAGATTAAGGTTAACCTTTTCGACCTATTTTAAAAAGTGAGCGACTAGACCTATCTCTCTAATCCATAAGTTAAAATAAGCCACTAGAAGGGCCCATCAACCTTTCAAAATTATATATAAAGAAAAGGACAAAAAAAAAAAAGGGGTAATCAGCCAAAACATAGCACAAGCAAACAAGACCTCGGTTTGATTCTTTGTCCTGAACATAATTCTATAGTGAATCAGCATGTTTGATGCAATTCCACTCCATATATATTTGCTAATGTCGTTGATGTCTTTTGGTTTGCTAAAGTGAAAAGTAGGATGTTTTTAGAATCATTTGTATTTTCATGATGGGTAAAGTACTTATAATAAAGAAAAAATGGTGTCTACGATTAAAAAAAAAAAAAAAGGACGAAAGAAAAAACATAAGTATATTTTCATTCACTTGACATTATTAACGAACTCTTCATATATATCCAGCGGCAAAGACCTATGTTTGGATTATTATTTCAAAGAAGCATTTAGTTGATTGTGCTCTTGGAATCATTTATTAAAGAATTCCTTTTAATTGCCACTTCCAAAAGCAACCTCTTTGAAAGCTTTTCATTCAAACATTTCAAGAAGCTTTCTTTCTTTTAAAATATATCTAATAAGGAAAGTTGTAATTTTCATGATAAAAGGTATAAACATTTAAATTTATAATATAACTTAACTATAACAAGCATTTAGTGGGTTGATAGGTTAATCTAAATAGCCTACTAGAAATATATAAATGAGTTAAATGGACTGCATTGATAGATGGAATAATTTAATCCACCAGCTCATGCAGACTAGGTTGAGCTTGAAAATATAATAGATGTTCGTAAGTTAATGGAGCATATGTTGTATCTCATAAAATAAACACAGTAAGATTAAGATATATTCACTATTTTGAAGCCCAAACAACTCACAGTTATGCCATGTTGTCATTGATATTAATGATGTAGTACAAAAGCAGCTAACAATCTCATCAATAATTTGGGGGAAAAAAAAAATCTCATCCAAAACCAGCCATTTTATATTTTCATTAATATCCACAACCAGCATTCTGGGACGCTGTCCTTTTAGAACTCGACAAGTATCCTTTAATAGTACATTTATGCCTCCATTACTCGTGCGCTACATGCATGTTGAGAGTAATATCCAATTTTTTTTTTTTAATGATGTTGTAAGCATGCAAATCGTTTTACATAAAGCCCCATCATTTGGAATTCTCAGCATCCCAAATCCGAAAAGAAATCGGAATCAGATAACCATGTACAGTAGAATTTATGTGCAAAAATTAAATGGAAAATAACCAAGCACGAATTCTGAACGTAGAATTCAGTAACTCAATATTTGGGAGAGCAATGTTTATGTATGTTTCCTCAAGTTTTTTCTTACAATGATTTATATTGATTACATGTATTCTCCCATTGCAATACAATTAGGTTAGGATATTTTTGTGAATATGCATAAAGAATCTACCAACTCATTATATATGTGCTAGTAAAGGAAACTAAAGATGCTTCTACTTAAGATATATGGCCAGGAAATTCTAGAGTTAATCTATATGGACTTAAGACCAATGGGCCAAGGCCATAGTGGCTTTATTGTCAGCAACACCTAACTCACCACTTGTATTCAACTTTTTTCCAATACCAACACATTTCACATCTTTCGTCACGTAAAGGCTACCAACTCCTTTTACTTCATAATCAACAAACATGTTCTTCTCTACTTTCTCATCTCCACAAAACCCTACAACTTTACTAGCCCTTGTCTCACTCCCCTCTCCTTGTGAAACCCTTATCTACGAGGGCAAATGGGGAAAGCACAATTGCAGGTCTACAAGAAAAATCCCAAGTTTCTCTAATTGGTGACTTACCCTCCTAGTAGACTAATACCATGGTGGCTACTCGATTTTTTCTCTTGACCATCTTTTGCTCAAATATAGAGCCATAAGGCTCCAAGATCTTATCAAAATTGGGAGGATGAAGGGTGGTACTTGACAAGTTTGTAGATCCCCTATATTGTTTTAATCGAGACACATAAAATGAAAAGTACATTTTAGATTTTGCGAGTAAGTCAAGTTTATAAGTGGCCTTTCCCATAGCATCGAGAATCTTATAAGGTCCATAATAATGAGGTTGCAACTTCTATATAAAATGATATTTGAGGTTATTCTGGTGGTAGGTTTGAAGCTTTAAGAGTACCAAGTCTCTAATCTAAAATGTTTTGACAATTCTATACTTGTTTGCATTTTGCTTCATTCTATTTTTTGCACACTTTAAGTAAAATTTTAGCATCTTAATTTTGTTCTCTCGGTTTATTAAGAGAGTCCATTATAGGATTTTAAGAGTCCCTTGGAACATATGGTAGATGTATGGAGGGTAGGTAGCCATAGAGAGCCTCAAAAGGAGTCACTTTGGTGTTGGTGTGGTAATTAGTATTATACCACCATTCAAGCAAAGACAAGTAGGTCATCTACTCTTTGGTCCTTCATTTGTCATGCATCTTAGGTAGGTTCCAACACACTTATTGATTACCTCAATTTAGCTCTCAATCTACAAATGATAAGCCGATGATAGCTTCAATCCCACCCCTTATTACTTAAAAAATTTTAACTAGAAAGAGCTGATAAAGATTAGGTCTCTATCAAATATAATCCGCCCAAGCAACCCATGTAACCTATAGATGTAATCTAGGAAAACTTAGGCTACATTCACAACCATATAAGGATGAGGTAAACTAACAAAATATGCATATGTACTCAACTGATAAACCATTGCCAAAATAACTTCTTTACCATTGGACTGAGGTAGTCCCTTAATAAATTCCATGCTAATTTCCTTCTAAAAGCTACTGGCAATTAGAAGGGGGTGTAACAACACTTGAGTAGCCATATGCTTACGTTTGCATCTTTGACATGTCAGACAATTTCTTACATAATTATGTACCTCCTTTTTCTACCTTAACCCAATAAAACATGGCATTTAATATCTTTTAGGTGCCTTGAGCACCAAAATGCCCCCTAAACACCTCATCATGATATAATTTCAGTAATTCAATTTCAAATTAGAGTTTAAACCTATCACAATTTTCCCTTTCCTTCGCAACACTCCATCCACCACAGTAAAGTTCTTACATTCTTTCCCTTCCCCTACCCATTTTGGCATATCTATATAATGAGTTAAAAGTTGCTAGTTAGCCTTCAATTCCTCAAAAAGCTTGGGTAATAAATTTCATAATCTAAACCCAACAACTTCATCAACCATTTGTATTGGCTTAGTATAGCAACCATTGTTCAAGTAAATCCTTTAGGCTGTAAGAATCCATCTTGATAGCAAATCGTGGACACACCAAAGAATGTCTCTATTTTTCTACAACATACACTAATGCTAATAAGTCTTTTTCATAAACCAATAACCCAAGCTATCATGGTGATAAAACCCTGCTTAAGTAGGCAATGGAATATCCTTCTTACATTGAGACAACCTTCATTGTGTCCCTACTAGCATTAGTTTCTATAATGAATGATTTGGAATAGTCGAGTAACCATAGTGCAAGACGAGTAACCATAGTACAAGAGATGTAACCAAGGCATTTTTTAAACTTTGAAAAGACAAATCAACCTCTTCATTCTACAAAAATTGTCCTTTCTTGAACGATATGGTTTAAGTTTTAGAAATGACTCCAAACCCATGAATAAATTTCTAATAATACCTAGTCAATTCTAAAAACTATGAAGTTGTTTAAGGGTTCTAGATTTGGGCTAAAGTAAAATGGCTTCAATTTTCTTTGGTTCCATTGCTACACCATCCTTAGTAATGATATGACCAAGATATTCTATCTTGCCAACTCTAAATGCATACTTACTTTTTTTTTTTTAAGTAGAGCTACTCTTTCTTCAAAATATCAAAAGACATACATAACTTACATTTTCTTTTAAAGTAAGGTTGTTGTCAAGCTTTATTTCTTCATTTTCTTATTTTTAATATCTTAATATGATTAATATTAAACCTTCCTTATTCTGATTAATATTAAACCTTAATCTATTTAATACTAACCCTCAATTAGGAATTTCAAGAAAATATTTTTTTATTTAAAAAAAAAGACTTTTGAGTTGCCACTAGGATTAAACTGCATGAAAACTATTTTTAAAAACATTTTTTTTTTAAAAAAAAGGCTAATTTATTAAACCCTATTGATAGCACTTTTAATCTTCTAAATTTAGCTTTATATTTCAGAATACCTTAAAAAAACAATTTCATACTCATAAATAAAGAAAATTAAATTTATTTTAAAAAATTACAAAGGAAATATAAAAAAATTCCATATTTTAAATCACCCTGTAGATGCCTACGTATCTTCTCATAAAGATCAAACTTTCCATGGTTGATTTCAAAAACTTTACTATGTTAATTGGTTTTAATTTTGAAAATTCATCTAGTCTACATTTTTATCAATTATTTTGCTTAAGGAAAAATCACTAAAAAGGGTCCTAATTCATTTATTTATTTATTTATTTAAATTCTAAAGGACGTCCTCTTTTTTTCTTTTTAAAATGAGTTAATTAAATCTTTATTTTTTGAAAACAATTTTTCTAAGTGAATAAATTTTTTTATATTTTTTATTTTCTTTATTTATTTAACTTTCACAAAGTAACATAAGAAAAGAAAAAGAAAAAAATAAATAAATGAAAGAAAAACAAAAGGAAATAAAAAGCAAGTTGGACTTGAACTACGAAAAGCATGGGCTAAAGCTGGGTTTGATAGCGAGTCATATCTGAGTTTAGAGTAGGTACTTGAGTCAAAACTAGGTTTCGAGTCACAGCTTCAAAAGAGGGCAGCAATTGTGAGGAGCATTTTTGGTTGATTCCGACAACAAAACGAACAAAATGGGTAGGGGGTGTAGGAATGATGTTGTAGCGCATCAATGGAGATTTAAGATTTTTGCATGAGTTGTTAGTGTCGGTAGTGCTTGGTTATGGTGTATTTGAGTCAATGATTTAGGGTATGTTTAGGTTGGGGTGTGTTTAGTTTGTAGTGAGTTCACAATTTAGGTGAAGAGTGTATATGTACAATGGCCAACAATTGAGTTTAGGTTTAATGGGGTTCACAAGTTACGGTGGAGGATGGCTTAATGGGGGATGTGGTTGTTGTCACATTTGCTATGTCGATTATGGGATCTATGATGGTCAGTTGCACATGGTGTTGGGTCAAATGGAGTACGGCGCACGAGTGAATGTATTGCTTATTGTTGTGCAGTTGAAGGTGGATACTTGTACAAGGATGAAAGCTATCAAGTTTGTGTTTTTTATGCACTGGGAAGAGGCGGTAAGTATGACTAGTGGTAGAGGAATGGGTTCAGGCGAGCTGTAATGTACGTATATGGTGTGGTGTAGTGCGAGAGAGGTTACGGTAGAATGTCGAATTCATGTCAAAGTTGGGTTACGAGTTAATTGGAGTGGTTATTATGTCATGGTTACTGGCTATGGTTAAGTCACCTAACAAGTAGAACAATTGTGTATAGGTGAAGATTGTTGAAGTAGGGCACTATAAGGGTCTGGTTTTTGCTGGTGTATAACTTAGTGTCGCTGCCATGCATAAGGATGGGAGTATTGTCCTGTTGTTGCTGCATATGCGAGGATGGGGATGGAGAGTTGTAGCCGTGTTTGGTTAATGCCATGGTAAGGGTATTCATGTGAAAGGGTGGGGTAGGCAAGTATAGGTTGTGTTTGGACAATAGGCACACTTGTTTGGTTGCGTAAGGGGAGAAGAGTGACTGAGTTCAATGAGGAAAGTAGGTCATTAGAGAATGAAACTAGAGACTTAGGTAATTTTTTTTTTTTAATCAACCATCCATTATTGATCTGAGAACTAGTTTATATACAAAATAAAAAAAAAATGTCAAATCATTCTCAATCCACCATTAATAAGATTTGAATCCCTGCATGACCTTATCAAATCTTGATTTAACTGTTATTGATCCAAATCAATGAAAGATTTTAAGTTTATGCCAACAATTTAATTAAGATTTTACCAATACTCGAATTAAAAAATGAAGATTTGATAAGATCTAGTGAAGACTCGAGATAAGCACCATTTTTGGACTTGTCTATCTTGGTTGAAGGAGATGGTCAAGTGCATAGCATGTGACCAAGCAAAAATTTAAAAAGAAAAAACCACCCTACTTTGCCTTCTAGGAGAGTCAAATCCTAGATCTCTAAAACAATAGGTACATGTTCTAGCTAACTAAACTAATCCTTTTACTCAATGTGATAGGCATTTAAAATATACTTAAGCCTTAATTCTAAGCCTAACTTCAATTCCATGTTCCTGACCGAAGTCCCACTTGGCCTAAATTGATTTAAATTGACCATAACCCTTTCAAAATAGCCTAAAATAGATACACTAAATATATATTATCACTAACTTCAAATTTAATAAAGATAGAGCCTTATTTTAATTAATCCCATTAAAATATTTATAAATTAGATAAAAAAACTATTTAAATATTTTATTGTGATATTTTTCCAATGAAGCGCAAAAGTTTTGAAAATTCTAAATTTATTAAATCGCATATATACTTTAGAACTAGTGCTTGATCTAACCCTAAACAATTGATTGACTCAATTCGAACACCTTTGACACATTTAGTTTTTTAAATTTTAAATTTTTTATCTTTTTATTTTTCAATTTTTTGATATATTTTGTAATCTTGGCCCAAAATGAAATAAAATAATAATAATAAAAGATGCCAAAAATGAGGCGTCTAGAGTTGTAAATGAGAATGTCATCATAAAAAAAAAAAAAAGAACTCATTAAATAAGACCAAAAGATGTTGTCCAAGAGTCCTTAGAATGTGGAAGATACATTAGTTAAACCAAAAGGCATGATTAAGAACTCATAGCGGCTCTCATGAGTCCTAAATTCTATCTTGTAAATGTCATCTAAGTTAATCCTAATTTGATGATATTTAGATCTTAATTCCAATTTGCTAAAATAACTTTCCTCATACAATTCGGGAGAATTATAATAGAGGGGATCAACGTTTGTAAGTAAGTTTAAAAAGAAGATCAATGTTTCAAAAAGTTCAAATAAGGGATCAACATTTCACAAAATGGTTCAAATGAAGGATTCATAATAGTCAATCCATAAAATTCTTTGAATCACTTTGTAAAGCATTGATCCCTTAGTTGAACTTTTCAAAACATTCACTCCTTATTTGAATCACCTTCTGAAATGTTGATCTCTTATTTGAATTTTTTTAAATATTGATCATCTATTTAAACTTACTCATAAACGTTAACCCCTTTCATTGTAATTTTCCCCATGCAATTCATTAAAGAAATCATCAATGATTGTTAGGAAACCTATCATGGATGGTTTGCTTGTTAAGCTCTCAGTAGTTCACATACATTCACTAATAGTAGTCCTTATTTTTAACCAAAACAACCAAGGAAGCAAAGGGACTATGACTATGTCTAATAACTCCATTAAGTAGTGTTTCTTTAGTCATTTCTTCTCATGTTAACTCATTAATAGCAAAAAACCTATAAGGTCTAATATTTACCATGCTTAAATTCTCATGTAAGTAAATTTTGTGATGAAACTCTCTAAAGGGTGGTAACCTATTAGGCTCTTCAAAGGGTTCATAATACTCCTTTAGGAGTTCAATTATCAAGGGATGTAACTTCTCACTGGCCCTATTGCCTTCAAATTATGTGCATTGTTTAATTAACCAGCATTGCACCTCAACTATTGTATTATTTTTAGTCATAAGTGATAGCCTTATCGCATCCAAGAAAATTTCATCAAATTCTACTCAAAATTCCATTGAATAGTACTTAAAGCGATTAGCTAGGGACTGCCTAACACCAAGTCAAACTAGCAAAGGGTATTAGATGCACCTCAACAATAAATTCATAACCTTACACAACCTACTTAATTAATCAAGAGTTTCCCCTTCTTCAAACTCCGATTCGTATTTTTCATAGAGAAATCTCTTATTAATGATAGAACAAAATCCATTTTGCACCACATCTAAGGGATACCTTAGTTTGAGCCAAAGAAACAATATCACTTGATCATTATCAAACTGATTGCAATCTTTTTCTATCAACAAGGATCCTACCAGAGCACCTTCTACTTCTACTTCAAGATTAGAGAGATTGTTCATCAATAAAAGGGGTTTCCATGTTTTATTTTATATTATTGATGAAACTCGTTTTTTAATTCAGTATGATAGCTTAGAATTCGAGTATTTAGGATTATGGAACCTGGGGTTTAATGTGATTCTTGGATTGATTTAGAAATTTCAATAAAGTTTCTATCTTTACTTGATTCAATTATGTCGTTAATTATTGTTTGATATTTCTAGAATATCAATATATGATATTATGCATGTTGATTGAGAAATTGCATGTGTAATTAGATCTTTACATAATTGGAGAGAATTACATGTATACTTAGAGATAAGATACATGTTTCTTCCGGAAAGTTAATTATTTGTATGGGAATTCATTATACATTAATGCAATTCTAAATTATATTACTAAGTGAAGAGATTTCGATAAATAATTTAGGATTAGGGTTAATATGCTTGAGAAAGGTATTAACTTTAGTTGTGAATCCCTCCGGTCAAGAAATATAGAAACGGAATTGAATATATTTTAAGTGATCACATGATTAACTCTAGGGGAAATAATTCCTAAATACGTTATTACTTTCTTAAAGGCGTTCTTGATTTTATCGTTTTTTCAATTACTTAATTAAGACTTTTAATTAAAGTAGTTTGTTAATTTTAGTATTTTTAATTAATTCAAACTTTCATAATTTTCCGGTTAGATAATAAAGCTAAGGTTAATATTAGTACTCAAAGTCTCTGAGGGATCGACTCGGACTCACATCCGCTATATTAAAACTGATAGATGTACTTGCCTCATATCAAGTTTTTAGCGCCGCTGCTGGGGATTTTCGATATTAAGAACACTAGTTGCTTTATTACTTTAACCATTTGTTTTTCTTTTGTTTTCATTATTTATTTTCATTAGCTAGAGCTGAAATTGCTTTTATATATCTTATCCTTGCAGTGCATGACTAGAAGTAATCCAGAAGATTTGATAGAACTTGATCTTGAAATTGAGAGAACTCCCCTTCAAAATTTGTAATCACGACCTAGACAAAGTGTGGCGACCATTGACGACGAGTCAATCGTTGAAATCAAGGAAGAAGATGAAGAGACCAACACTCAATTCATCGAGCAGTAAGATCCACCACACATGGCGAACAACGGGAATGAAGCAAATCAGACCATGTCCGATTATTCAAGGCCTATACTTATTGGAGCTGACTCTAGCATCGCAAGGCTAACCGTCGCGGCTAATAACTTCCAAATTGCACTTAACATCATACAAATGGTGCAACAATATGTTCAGTTTGACGGTCTCCAAGATGAAGATCCCAATGCCCACATCTCTAGCTTTCTAGAGATTTGTGATACTTTTAAAATCAACAGAGCCACAGATGATGCCATCCGACTGCGGCTATTCCCTTTCTCCTTGAGGGGTAAAGCAAAACAGTGGTTGAACTCTCTACCACGAAATTCAATCACAACTTGGAATGAATTGGTAGAGAAATTTTTGGAGAAGTATTTCCCACCTGTAAAGACCGCTAAACTTCGGAATGATATTTCTTGTTTTGCTCAATTGGAAGCGGAGACGCTATATGACACTTAGGAGCGATTCAAGGACTTGCTCAGGAGGTGCCCCCATCAAGGCCTCCCACTATGGATGCAGATTCAGACCTTTTACAATGGTCTTAATTTATCCACTAGACAAATGATTGATGCATCCGCAGGAGGTACTTTGAACACAAAGACACCTGAGCAAGCACAAAACCTGATTGAAGGAATAACAATGAACAATTACCAGTAGGAAAGCACTAGAGCCAAACAAAAGGCTATGGGAATTTATGATGTGGACTTGACCACTGCTTTGGCAGCCAAGGTAGACTTATTAAGTAAAAAGATTGATGCACTCTCAGTTGGCCCTCAACAAGTGCAATCGGATGTAAGTGATTTTGGTATGCAGGGGTATGGAGCACAAGAACCACTGGAACAGGTAGATCATCTAGGAAATCCACCTAAGCAACAAAATAACCCCTACAGCAACACTTACAATCCAAGATGGAGGAATCACCCCAATTTCTCATAGGGAAACCAAAACCAAGGCCAGCAGAAGACCAACTTTGGCCCACCTGGGTTTCAAAGACCATTCCCATCTCCTCTCCCTAAAGAAAAGAAATCCAGTATGGAAGAACTTCTTACAAAATATATTCAAGGCAATGAGGCTCGCTTATCCAACATTGAATCCTCATTGAGGAATCAAGAGGCTTCAAATCGTAATCTTGAGAACCAAATTGGTCAACTTGCGAAACTAATCTCTGAAAGACCGCAGGGATCGTTACCAGGAAATACAGAAACCAATTCAAAGGAACATGTCAAGGCAGTGGCACTTCGTAATGGGAAGGAGTTGCATGCTGAGAGGAAATCCAGCGAGGAAACTAACAAGAGCAAGGAGGGGACGAAAGCAATAGCAGATGTAGAGCCATCAAAGGTGAAGGAATATTAACCACCTATCCCATATCCCCAAAGACTCCAGAAAGATCGCAATGACCAACAATTCAATAAGTTCCTTAACCTCTTTAAACAACTGCATATTAACTTACCTCTTGTTGATGCCTTGTCACAGATGCTGAAGTACGCTAAGTTCTTGAAAGATTTGTTATCTAACAAGAGGAAGCTTGAGGAGCTTTCTACAATCATCTTGGATGAAAATTGTTCAGCGATCGTGCAAAACAAGCTGCCCAAGAAACTCAAAGACCCAGGAAGTTTTACAATTCCTTATCATATTGGTAGTCTGTCAATTGACAAAGCCTTAGCTGATTTGGGTGCTAGCATCAATTTAATGCCTTATAAATTTTTTAAGAAACTAGGATTAAGGGGACCTAAGCCCACACGCATGAGCTTGCAATTAGCTGATAGATCTATGATGTACCCTAGAGGTATATTTGAGGATGTATTAGCTCAAGTGGGTAAATTTATTTTTCCAGTTGATTTTGTGATATTGGATATGGATGAAGATTTTGAATTGCCCCTTATCCTAGGTAGACCATTCTTAGCTACTGCTAGGGCTATCATTGATGTTAGTGATGGCAAGCTCATTCTTCGAGTCGGAGATGAAGAGATTATGTTTAAAATTTCGGAGGCTATGAAAAAGTCTATCAATCAAGATGATACTTGCTACCTTCTTGATGTTATTGACACTTTTGTTTCAAGTTATATACAGGAAGTTCTTCTTAAGGATCCGTTAGAGAGTTGCTTGCAATTAGGCATGGAGGAAGCTTCGGAAAATCCTGTCAAATCCGAGGTGATAGCCCAACTGGAGGCAAATAAATATATCTCTGTGGAGAAAGGATTTGAAGAGATTGAAAAGAGGAAGGAAGCACAATTAAAACCTTCGATTGAGGAGCCACCAGTATTGGAGCTAAAACAATTACCTAACTATTTGGAATATGCCTTCTTAGAGAAGGACTCCAAATTACCGGTAATTATAGCATCTAATTTGGAAAAAGAACAGAAAGAAAGGTTGCTGAAAGTACTCAAGGAGCATAAGAGGGTCATTGCTTGGAAAATATCCGATATTCAAGGTATCAATCCTTCCTTTTGTACTCATAAGATTTTAATGGAAGAAAACTATAAGCCGGTTGTGCAGCCCTAGAGACGTTTGAATCCAAACATGAAAGAGGTAGTCAAAAAGGAAGTTATCAAACTCCTTGATGCAGGTATGATATATCTTATCTCTGATAGTTCATTGGTAAGTCCAGTGCAAGTAGTTCCAAAAAAAAGTGGGATGACAGTAGTCCCCAATGAAAAGAATGAATTGATCCCAATGAGAACGGTAACAGGTTGGCGTGTATGTATCGATTATCGAAAGCTAAATGATGCTATACAAAAAGACCATTTCCCTTTACCTTTTATTGATCAAATGATAGAACGATTAGTTGGACATATGTTTTATTGTTTTCAGGATGGCTTATCTGGTTATTTTCAGATACCTATTGCACCGGAAGATCAAGAAAAGACCACTTTCACTTGTCCTTATGGCACTTTTGCTTATCGTAGAATGCCTTTTGGTCTTTGCAATGCACCGGCTACATTCCAGCGATTCATGTTAGCTATTTTTGATGATTTGATTAAGGACATAATGGAGGTATTTATGGATGATTTTTCAGTTTTTGGCAATTCATTTGACCTTTGTTTGGAAAATTTGGACAGGGTACATACCAGGTGTGAAGAGACCAACCTTGTCCTCAATTGGGAAAAGTGCCATTTCATGGTACAAGAAGGTATTGTGCTGGGCCATAAGATCTCCTATCGAGGAATTGAGGTGGATACTGCCAAAGTGGATGCGATTCCAAGACTCCCATCGCTAACTTCGGTTAAGGCCATAAGAAGTTTTCTAGGACATGCAGGATTTTATAGGCGATTTATCAAGGATTTCTCGAAAATTGCCCGCCCTTTGACTAAGCTTTTAGAGAAGGATGTGCCTTATGTTTTCTCTCAGGAGTGTTTGAAAGCTTTCAATATCCTTAGAGAGAAACTTACCAATGCTCCAATCATGGTAGTACCTGATTGGGCTCTCCCCTTTGAGCTTATGTGTAATGCAAGTGATCACGCAATCGGGACAGTGATGGGGCAAAGGCGAGACAAGCACTTTCAACCAATTCACTATGCTAGCAAATCTCTTACGAATGCTCAGGAGAACTACACTACTACAGAAAAAGAGTTGCCAGCCGTTGTTTTTGCCTTTGATAAATTTCACTCTTATTTGCTTCTATCTAAGGTGATTGTTTATACTGATCATTCTGCCCTTAGGTACTTGTTAGCAAAGCCGAATGCAAAACCAAGATTGATTAGGTGGATCTTGTTGCTGCAAGAGTTTGATGTAGAGATCAAAGATAAAAAAGGAGCCGAGAATCTAGCAACAAATCACCTATCCCAATTGGAGAATCCAAACTTGGAATCGCTCGACGAGAATGAGATCAAGGATGAATTCCCTGAAGAGCGACTCTATGCCATCGCTCAGGTAAGTGATATGGAAATTCCTTGGTTTGCAGATATTGCTAATTTTTTAGCTGCTAGGATCATACCGAAGGGACTTCAACACCAACAAAAGAAGAAATTCTTTTCTGATGTGAAATATTATTTTTGGGATGATCCTTACCTTTTTAAAGTATGTGCAGATCATGTCATTCGAAGGTGTGTACCACACCTCGAGAGTTAGCGAATTTTGAGTCACTGTCATTCGAGGCCCACTGGTGGGCATCATAGTGCCAATAGGACAGCTCATAAGGTCCTAAAGGCAGGATTTTATTGGCCTACCCTATTCAAAGATGCCCAGAGATATGTTGAGAGTTGTGATCGTTGCCAACGAGTGGGAAATATATCCCGTAAGGATGAAATGCCATAAAACCCCATCATCGAGGTTGAGGTATTCGATGTGTGGGGAATCGATTTCATGGGCCCTTTTCCAAATTCAAATGGAAACAAATATATCCTAATAGCCATAGACTATGTCTCTAAGTGGGTGGAAGCTAAAGCCCTACCTACTAATGATGCTAGGGTAGTAAAAAAATTTTTGAAAGGCCTATTTTTTCGATTTGGTACCCCTAGAACAATTATAAGTAATAGGGGAACACACTTTTGCAATGCTCAACTCGACCAAGTATTGAAACGTTATGGCGTTACACATAGGATAGCCACCCCATACCACCCCCAAAGTAGTGGCCAAGTGGAAGTTGCCAATCACGATCTTAAGCGAATTCTTGAAAAAACTGTAGAGTATCATAGGAAAGATTGGTCAGAAAAGTTGGATGATGCTCTATGGGCATATAGAACCGCCTACAAAACACCACTCGATACCACACCCTACCGACTTGTGTATGGCAAAGCTTATCATTTGCCGGTAGAGATAAAGCATAAGGCTTATTGGGCGATTAAGCGTGCTAATGTTGATCTTGAGCGTGCAGGTTCTCACAGGAAGCTTCAATTGAACGAGGTAGAAGAATGGCGAGCAAATGCATATGAGAACTCCAAATTATACAAAGAAAGGGCCAAAAAGTATCATGATCAGTGCATCAAACAAGGTCGACAATTTAAAGAAGGTGATCATGTTCTTTTGTATAATTCCCGCCTTCGTCTATTCCCAGGTAAGTTAAAATCCAAGTGGTCTAGACCATTTACAATTATCCGAGTTTTCCCGTATGGGACTCTTGAAGTTACCCACCCGGAGAAGGGCACATTTAAGGTAAACAGACAACGGTTGAAATTATACTTGAGTCGAAACTTGGAGCATGTTGGCCGGGAGGAGTTTTATCTCCATCCGACGGAACTAACGTGAGAAGACATATCCCGTCGAGCTATCGACGTTAACTAAAGCGCTTCTTGGGAGGCAACCCATTTCTAACTCTATTTATGCTTTAGTTCTTTAAGTTTTCTTCATTTTATTTTCCGTTCAATCTAACTTTGCTTTCCTTCTTTTCTTTTTCTTTCATCTTTTTCGTCATAATTCTTTCCTCTCTTAGCTTTAATTTTTCCTTTTCTCTTTAATTTTATTATTTCTAAGTTTCCTTTATCTATAGATTTAATTAAAAAAAAAAAAGTTAAACGGGCGAGGGACACGGTCGTATCCCAGCCCGTGTGCACCCAGACAACAATCCCACTCGAGCACAGAGAGTTACACGGGTAAGGGATACGATCGTGTCCCAGCCTGTGTGTGCCTAGTGAAATCACCTGCCCACAGAGAGTTACACAGGCGTGGGACACGGTCGTGTCCGCAGCCCGTGTGCGCCCAGTAAAATCACCCACCTACAGAGAGTTACACGGGCGTGGGACACGGTCGTGTCCCCAACCCGTGTGCGCCCAGAAACCCCACCTACATACAGAGAGTTACACGGGCATGGGATACGGTCGTGTCCCATCCCGTGTCCATCCAGTTTTCACGTACGGGTACAGTAAGTTATATGGGCATGGGACACGGTCGTGTCCCAGCCCGTGTCCGACCAAACTCCATACAATTTGCACAGTAAGTTACACGGGTAAGGGACACGATCGTGTCCCAGCCCGTATCACCCAAAATAACACGATTTTACATACAATCGGTTAATTTAAATTAAACACACCCTCTCACACACTCACAATCAAACATATCTCTCTTATATTCTCTCTGATTCTCCCTCTTCTCTCCACAATTCTTGCATTCCATATTTTGATCCAAGTAAGTTTCCTACTTAATTTTGCTCTCTCTTCCTCATGATGTGGAGGCTGAAGAGAGTGATGAGGATGAGGAGGATGACGAAGAGGGTAATGACGATGATGATGCTACTATGACTGAGGCATCATCTGATGAGAAGGCTGAGGAAACGAATTCTGATCACTCTTCTTAGTTCCAAATTTTTTGTGTTGTCTTTTATTGATCAAGACTTGTGAACTCCGATATAAATAATGATGATGCTTCTTCATTTTGCGCTTCTTCATTTTGCGCTTCTTCATTTTGCACTTCTTTTCAACTGGTAGGGAAGTATTAGTTTCTTTTCATTACATATGTTTCCTTTTTCCTATGCTGTTTTTTTTTTTTTCGTGCCGCTCTGATTTTTTGTGGTACATTGAGGACAATGTACATTATTAAGTGTGGGGAAAGGATATATATGAATTTATTACTGTTTAGGAGGCCAATTATTCACATTTGACCCAATTACTTTTTAAGTTAACTTGCAATAGGTGATTAATTGGCATTAAGCCAAATTAACTATTTCATCTTGATTATTATTGATCTTATCATACTTTACTAGAATTAATTAGTCAAATTTGTGGAGGGCAAAGTTACGAGTTATTTAGCTTAGGATTTTAAGACTTGAGATCGGAGCAACATCACTAGTTGAGAGTTAATCATGGTTATTTTTAAATTTACTTTTATGTGTACCCTTCTCTTAGAAATTTTTAAGAGTCCTATAATTTTTAGCAAATAAACAAATGAAATTCTTCTTTTGAGAAACCCCTGAAAAATCACAATGATTGGAGGTCAAAAGTAATAACAAGTGTATGAATAGAAAAATTGGTAAGGATTCATCTTGGTCCGTCAGAAGAGCGAGATTGAGTCCCAATACCAATTCAAATGAAAAAAAAAAGAAAAAGAAAAAGAAAAAAATTGATATGGATCGGCCTTAGTCCGTCAAAAGAGCAAGGTTCTTTCCCGCTATCAATATAAAGAATAAGTTGGTATGGATCGGTCTTGGTCCGTCAGAAGAGCCCGCTACCAACGCAATTGTGCTTAAATAAGGTAAATTTAAAAAGACCTCTCAACAAAAGCATGAACTAGGGGGATGATCAGAGGAAGAGTGGATGTAAAATGTGTTTGTTTTAGATTATGGTGCTTGGTGAGATGGAAGAGACAATTGTATACACTTTAGTCAAATGGACAAAATTTTTATGACTCTTTCTCGGTTGGAGAGATGTTAAATCCAATTTTTAATTTAAGAATCCTTAGTTAAATGACTTGGGTAAACTTTGATTTTCATAAATTAACTAGTGAACTCTAGTATTAAGTATTGTTGGAGCATTCGAATATGGTCAAATGAAATTGGTTGACTTTATTATTGCAAGTTAGTTGAGAATGATTTTCTTACTTTTCTTCGGGTCAAGTGTATTTATTCACCGATTTCTTAAATAGTGATAAATTTTGTTTAGCGTTTCTTGTCCTGAAAGTTTTGTTTTGATTTATTTGCTTGAGGACAAGCAAATGCTCAAGTGTGGGGAAATTTGATAACTCTAATTTTAAACATATTTCATAGGGTGATTTTATAGTATTTTCCTCACATTTTTTGTTTTCTTTAAAGAAATTGATACTTAATTGAGTAAAATTTTTATTTCTAGGTTTGAACGCGTTATAGGATCGAAAATGAAGAAAAGGAATCAAGTTTCACTCAAATCGGAGTTCAAATGAAGAAGTTATGAAATTTTGAAGTTGTGTAGAAATTTTGCCTTAGTGCAGAAAGTTACACGACCTGGGGACACGGTCATGTCTCAGGTTGTGTCTAGTGACGAAAATAGAATCCTTTTGATACACTATAAAAGGACATATTAGGGTTTCAAAAGACAGGAGAGACATTACAGAAACAAAGAGACACAAGAGAAGAGAAGGAGACTTAAGGAGAACATCAAGAAAGAAGCGGAATAACATCAAGAAAGAGGCAGAACAACATCAAGAAAGAGGCGGAACAACATCAAGAAAGAGGGAAACAACATCAACTTCAAGATTAAAGAGATTATTCATCAATAAAAGGGGTTTCCATGTTTTATTTTATATTATTGATGAAACTCGTTTTTAAATTCAGTATGATAGCTTAGAATTCGAGTATTTAGGATTATGGAACCTGGGGTTTAATGTGATTCTTGGATTGATTTAGAAATTTCAATAAAGTTTCTATCTTTACTTGATTCAATTATGTCGTTAATTATTGTTTGATATTTCTAGAATATCAATATATGATATTATACATGTTGATTGAAAAATTGCATGTGTAATTAGATCTTTACATAATTGGAGAGAATTACATGTATACTTAGAGATAAGATACATGTTTCTTCCGGAAAGTTAATTATTTGTATGGGAATTCATTATACATTAATGCAATTCTAAATTATATTACTAAGTGAAGAGATTTCGATAAATAATTTAGGATTAGGGTTAATATGCTTGAGAAAGGTATTAACTTTAGTTGTGAATCCCTCCGGTCAAGAAATATAGAAACGGAATTGAATATATTTTAAGTGATCATATGATTAACTCTAGGGGAAATAATTCCTAAATACGTTATTACTTTCTTGAAGTCGTTCTTGATTTTATCGTTTTTTCAATTACTTAATTAAGACTTTTAATTAAAGTAGTTTGTTAATTTTAGTATTTTTAATTAATTCAAACTTTCATAATTTTCCGGTTAGATAATAAAGCTAAGGTTAATATTAGTACTCAAAGTCTCTGAGGGATCGACTCGAACTCACATCCGTTATATTAAAACTAATAGGTGCACTTGCCTCATATCAATGGTCGAGTAGTTGATGGCTTGAGTCTTGAAAACCAATATAATTCACAACAAAGAACTATCAGGGGTTTGAATCCCTCTCTTCCCTTTTGCTTAAGAAGATATTTCTTTATGAGGGTTACATGGCTTTTTAGTATCATAAAAGGAAATGGCTCTAGTAACTACAAAATGGCAATGCAATTAGTTATTAGAAGCACATGATCAAAGAAATGCACTCACCTTTTATAGATAAATCTTTATCTTAAATAATAAAATCATAAATGTAAGTGATCCCAACTTCAAGCTAATACTTAGTAACTAATAGAAGTAAAGTCTTGTCTTCCTATTTTCTATGAACCAATCTGCTATTTCCTATCCTCAAAACCTCCCTTTCATTTCCTCCTTCCTCATATAGAAAACCCAAGAAATACTCTCCTAAATTTATCATTGAAAAACAAAGAAGAAGAAGAAGAAGGAGCAATAAGAACCATCCCCGAATCCACCTACACACCCCACTACTTAGGCCAATAACTATTACCATATGCTACCAAACTTCAAGCATCTATCACCCACAACTCCACCACACTCTCCTCCATCCTTCCAATACCCCTAGTCTAAAGAAATCCAGTTCAACTTTAGTTTTCTGAGTGGAAGTCAGGGTATCCTATTTTCCAAACCAAAGTAAGCAAGCTCGACTTAATCCTTGTTTTTGCGATTGCTTAAGGGTTATATAATTAGAAGTTTAGGACACTTAGAATCATGAAAATATCACTTTGATATGTTTGTATCATTTAGGGTTTATAAAGTACTTTTATGAACATTTAAATGTAGAAAAACATACAATGTGCATGAGTTGTTGTTTAGAGCTAGTGATAAGCACATAACTTTAGGGGAAAAAAAAAGATGAAAAAACTTCATTAAAACCAATACTCATGTGTAGGCCAAAACATGTAGATGCATATTCACATTTTATTTTTTATTTAATATGATTATTTTGGTGAAAAGTGCAATAAGTTGCATTATATAGTTAGTTTGATACATCAATCTTCAAGTTTAGTACATATAGTGTAGAGATCTTTAGAAAATCCTTCTTAGTCATCACTTAATGATAGTTGCACCTACTGTAAGCATTAATTTGGAAAGTTAATCTCATGATTAATAATGGTTTGGGCCTTAAACTTGCAAGATAGTAGGTTAAATAATGTCTATAGTAAGTAATTAGAGCTAAATTAGACATTAGGTTTAGAAAAACCCATTTAGAGCCCAACATCAAATCTGGAATTTAAGTTATAATGGATTATTTGATAAAATTAATAAGTTACAAGGACCAATAGATTAGGCTACAAACAAGGTGTAGGCTTCGGTATATGAATTCGGCCTAATTTATGTGAAAAGTGCCATAAAACAAGCCTTAATACCATCTAGACTTACATGACCAACAAGTGAAATGAATAATTAGAGTTTAATTAAAAAACTCATTAAGCCCATTAAATGATTAAAAGAGCCCTAAATGGGCCTAAGTGTAATTGGATCCTATAATTAGTTGAAAAGAATAGTTTAGGCCTTAGAATAATAAGAGTTGGACTTAGATTGAAATTTAATTGACCCAACTAATTTGATAACCTTAAATAAGGAATTAAAAGCCCAATTAATAAAGATAAGTATCTAAGATAAGGACTAAACACTCAAAGACCTAATTAAACTAAGAAATCAACCAAGTAAAAAGAGTAAAACGTGAAATTTGAATTTAACCACCACCTAAATGAATAGTTGTGATTCTTAACTCCCAAAGTAGATCCCACCATGTAAAAGTATGTTCGAAATCCTATGAAATCAACTATAAGAACGTAAAAATTAAACTTAAAACAAAAAAGATATCGCAAAAACAAGTTTTAACCATAACTAGGAGTAGTATAGTGAGAATTAGAATAATTCCATTATCAGGAGCATCTGATTTGAAAACCAACCTACTAGAGGACTATTACAACTCCTGATTGACATGGCTAAGCAGGTATTTCTTTGATAATTACTATGCTTCTATGTGCAATAGTATAATGGCACCTTAAGATAATAAATTGGATTGTTTGGGGTTTATAGGTTAGTGCATGTATATGTATTTACTTAATCGAGTGATTAAGAGAATTTAGTTTATGATAACATGTTCGTATGTTATGTACTTGTATTTATCTCTACTTTAGCTTGCTCAAGTGTTTATAGAATTGCTTAATTGCTAAATGAATTAAACTTAATTTTATTTAGCCTAATAATTAATTGGTCATGCCTATGCACAACATCACATTTATATCAACCGTCACATCATGTAGAGGTAAAGAAGGGTCTTGCAAGGGTTATATATTTATTATGTTGAAAATCCATGATATGAAAGTTTATTAGCACAATGCACTCGTATGACAAGTGTCCCATCCTAGTCTACGGGCTTACTAAGCGTTGAAGGTATCAACCGTATGACTAAGGATCGAGTCTTAAGACCTCTACTTAGGGTTGAGTTAAACAACATCTACTACTCACAACCTCATCTAATGTTAAGGTTATCACTTAGATAATTAATTACAAAATAATAACTGGAATCAATAATATTGATATAATAATTGGTTACTACTTAAGTGATAGGTACCTAGATCTAATGATTCGAAATCTCTATCCCTGGCTTCAAAGGGCATTAAGTTCGAGCTATATACAGGACCAGCTAACTATATATACTTGTTCAGCATACAGTTAATTGCATTCATATGTTATATAATTAAACTTGCTTAACCTAGTATGTTGTAGGGAGGATTCTAAATTGACAAGGTTATTGATCAAGGATCTTTGTATGGCATATAGCATACCATCATGACCAACCTACTGCTTGGGTCACGATAACAACATTGCTTTTTTCACCATTTTTCTTTGATTTCTTTAAGATTTATTCTTTTTGTAAACCTCTAAGTAATAAGGCTGCTAGGGGTGGTTTTGCAGTTTTTGGGTTTGGTTATGTGTTTAGGTAGTATTATAATTTCTTCTTATGAAAGGTAGGTAGTGAGTAATTTCCATAGGTTTAGGTAATTTTGGTGTTGAAATTCAAGTTGATAGAGGTGGACGAAGAAGAGTGTTTAGCGGTTTTCATGTTTTGGTTAGAAGAAATAATGGTGGCTTTTTGCAATTTTGCTAAGGCATAAACTTGTCAAAGGGTGTTTGGCTAAAACATGCGAATTAAGTATCGATATTTTGCCTTTAATCCACTTAAAAAGCAACTACTCAAGTCCTTTCCAAATAATTGCAGCTAGGTAGCTAACTACTCAATTTCAATCATGTACTCTTGAAGAGTTCCAACTGGATGCAATTCTACCATAGGGAGCTCATTCATTGAATCTGGAGTATAATCCTTTAACTAATCCTCCCATGTTACATTATGCTCACCTCATTTAACCTTGCAAATTGGTGGAACCATTGTATGGGTTTTTCCTCAAAAATTATACTACTACCAACTTAACCTCATATTCCATAAGAGTTGCATCCAAAAGGAAAAATTACTTAGCTCAATATACCCAAAATCTTATATCCTCACCATTAAAAATTGAAAATTCTAGTTTGATAAGTGGTACCACTATCAACTATAGTTAACTAATTTACCTTGTAATGTAGTAATGCCTTCATTACAAAGAAAGGGTAGCATTTGATGTGCTACCTTTTTTATTTGCAAGTTCTTTTGGTGTAGTATTGCTTTCCACAACTAATTGGTTAAGCTCATCAATGGCTACTTACAAGATTGAATAGTATTAGTAAAGACCTTCACTTAACTTTCCTATTGTACAACTTACTCTTTGATCATTGTCCAAACAACTTCCTCTAAACATTTCTAATCCCCATCAGTCATGACTACTCTCGATGATTCTCTTATACCAATTAGAATTGAATAACCATGTATAGGTCAATTTGTACGTGAAAATTAAATGGAAAGTAACTAAGCATGAATTCTAAATGTTTTTTTTATGTTTCCTTAAGTTTTTTTCTTATAGTGATTTATATTGATTACACATATTCTCTCGATACAATATGGTTAGGATATTTTGTTAATATGCATGAGGAATCTACCAACTCATTATGGTTAGTTACAAGATGTAACTATACATCTACTAGTGTAAGAAATTAAAGATGCATCTACTAACTTCATATGGTTAGGAAATTCTAGAGAATGGCCTTATTGTTTTTAATCCATATAGACTTAAAACTAGTGCTCTAAGGCTATATCAGCTTTATCTTCTGTAGCACCTAACCCATCACTTGTAGTCAAATTTTTTTTCCAACACCCACATGTTTCACATCCTCTATCATGTAGAGACTACAAACTCCTTTTACTCCATAATCAACAAACATGGTCCTCTATACTTTCTCATCTCCATGAAACCCTAACACTTCATTGGCCCTTGTCTCAAAAGTGGACTTTGGTATTTTGGTTTTAGGCTCAACCCTCAAATGCTAGTTTATATAGTTACCCAAAGAATATCTTCATGCTAGAAACAATATGATAACGTAATGCACTAAACACATGAATATGGAAAGGAAATATAGTAAACTCCTCATGATGGGGATATTGCACTTAACATTGAAAGCTTCTCTCTTCACGTTTAATTAAGGGAATGATCTATTTTTTTTTCTTATATATGTTAATGGATACACATATTGTGGGCAATTATTAAGGGAAAAAAAAACTCATCGATTATATATTACAAAAGAAATAAATAAAAGAATGAAATAGTAAGAAGTTTTCTATTTAGCTTATATATGTCATTGTAGCCCCAAAAAACCTCATTGGTCACCTAGGTATTTTTATATTTTATAATATAAACCCTTTTTACTATAAGTTTTATACATAAATTATTTGCTTTCCATTAATTCATGATACATATCCCCCAATTTAGTCATGTCATTTCAAAACCTCGAGTCACTCAACTACCTCTCTGACATATGATTTATTTACTTTTTGAAATAAAATAGATAGGGAATTAAAAGATTATCCCTCGAGACGGATTATTATCAAAAATATATTAGAAATTTAAATCCTAGTTTTGCTTAAGTAATTTCTAATCATAAGGAATAATTGTTCCATTATTTGAGAATATAATAGAAAATACCAATATGCACCTATTTAATTATTAAACTATTTTATCAATTGAAGACATAATTATCTATCATTTAAAATTTTTATTCCTTATGAAGAGGGAATAAAAAACTATATCTCTCAAAAGGTATTAACTATTAGTTATAGAAAGAAAATAGAAAATCCATAGGAAATAACAATTCTCAAACCAATTTACAAGTGCACAAGTTAATACGAAATATTCAAAAATAATTATTCTTGAAGGATAATTCCCCATCCTTAAAGTAATTTTTTTATTCAAATGATTCTTGATATATTTATCTTTTTAAGTACATATATTGCAAGTGCATATAGTTTGCCAATTTAAGTGATAACGCTACATGGAACGATCATCTTTTTTTGTTTTCTCTTTTTCTCATATAAATTTCTCT
This sequence comes from Lumnitzera racemosa, assembly GCA_024138005.1. Taxonomy (NCBI): domain Eukaryota; kingdom Viridiplantae; phylum Streptophyta; class Magnoliopsida; order Myrtales; family Combretaceae; genus Lumnitzera; species Lumnitzera racemosa. The sequence goes on from JAMXBC010000012.1 coordinate 59,004,800, forward strand.
TTTATATATGTAGTTTTGTCTCATTAAATGTTTTCAAACAACTATATATGTGATTATACATCGTATATATATTTCAAAGTCAAGATTTATATTATGTGCTTACTTTATGAATAAAATTAATTATTAATAAATATTTAAAATTTCTTAGTTGCATGAATGTTAACTTTACTAACCTCTTATATGTATTGATACATGTGATTATTAAATAAAGTAAATACTTGTCAAATAAGAATGTGTCTATGTAAACATACTTTTTCTAATAACAAAATATAGTTCAATCTATAAATTATACTTAACCAAACTACTGTTTTATGGTTTAAAAAAGCTTACAAGCGGAACTATGCGGTTTGAGTTCAAAGTAATATAAAATATCGAGTCGTATTCTTTTTATTTGGTTTAGTTTTAGGAAAATTCCATCTAAGTCAAATAATGTCCATGCCTAATTTTTAGAATCCTTGTACCGAATTATCTGGACTCCTTCGGTCAGGAAGTTCCTATTTGAACTGCCTTCTAATCCATTATTAATTAATAAATCATTAACTACTTAGGAAGAAAAAAACAGACTTATGTGCATTACATTCCAGCAAGAACAATAAACTAGCTTTTTTTTCATTGTGCCTTTCCTTCGGTAAAAACTAGCCAAAACACAAATTGTCGAATATAGAAATAAAGCGCACGTGATTCATCTGCAGCTAGATAGTTTATATAAATGTTAGGAGAATCAGAACTGAGCTTCCGGCTGAAGGATAATGGAGCCGAACGTGGGTCAATAGATCTTTTAATCATTATTTATATCGTTTTTCCTTTAATTTTTATTTTATATTAAATTTGAGCCACTTAATAAAAATTATTCAGCAAAATAATTAAGAAAAATAACTTTCTTAAATTATGTTTTGAGTTGGCACCCAATTGGAGTTGACAAGAAAAATGTTAAAGTTAAATTGGTGCACTAACCTTGACCAGCTACCAGTCTGTCATAGAATTTAAAAAAATAAAAAATAAAAAGTTAAGAACCAGAAATTTCAGGTTCCAACACATTATAGTTTAAAGATTTAAAAAGCAACCAAATAACATTATTATAAATTAAAAGGTTATTTTTTTCATTAAAATTCAACTAATCCTAGACAAAAAGTCATTATTAACCAGAAAAAAAATAAAGGAAAAAGAAAAGAAAAGAACATCAACAAAGAAGAAATAAGAAGTGGTGATAATGGATATTATAGTTATACTTCTAGGTGAACTCTTGATAGTCCGTTGGTCTTAGGTGGCGGTGTACCTGCAAAAAGTCCTCTATGGCATTATCAGTGAGAGTGCTCTGATACTCAAGTTAGTAATAAAAGTATTTGAATTCTAGAAAATATGAGAATAAGTAGATTAAAAGAGTTTCCAAAAGATTTCAAGAGTCCTTTACCTAATGGCTATCCTTCCTATTTATAAGTTAAAGGGAGCTTAAAGGTTCAAATACGTAGCAAAAGAGGATTGGCTGCAACGATATCTAAGGGGACAGCGCTATTTGTATGAGAGAGGACTTCTACCCTTCTATCGATTGGTAGGAACTTAGGAGATGGGCCTATCCTATCGACAAGAAATGGCTACCCTATCATAGCAGCTAGTCTATAGGTTGTGGTGGTTATTCGACATTTAATAAGAAGAGAGAAGGAAACAAAGAAGGGAGGGCTAGTTTGGTTGCTCCAAGTGACGAGCTCCTCGAGTGCTACCTAGAGTAGGGGTAAGCTCTTTTCCTATTGCCAGAAAGTAAAGCTTAGAGGTCTCGAGAAGGACTCTTGAAGTGCTTGCGGTTAGACCTAAGCTGGACCGATAGAGTTAAGGCATGTGCCAAGCTTATCCTTATCCACACAAGGAGAGGTGTCATACCACACTAGCTAAGCTACCAAGTGGGCTTAGATCTTCGAAGCTTTGGGTTGAAGAGTGACCATCAACTTTTAATTTTTATTTTAATTCTTTGATAAATTGGAAAATCAAGAGAAAGAGCATTTTTATTTTATTTTTATGTAAATCTTCTATATTTTCTTGTGGTCACTTTTGATAATGCCTTGCCTACTATTTTGGATCAAACCTCTTTAATTCCTTTTTCTTTTTCTTTTTTTACAAAAACTTTAGTTTATGAGTTGTTTATAATTTATCATATCCACTCTTATCTATGCTTTCTATTATTTCTCATATTTTTCCATAGAATTTTCAAAAGTCCTAACTTGAATTCCATGTTTAAAAAAAAAAAAAAAAATCCTAAATTCTGGAAAATTTATTATACTTCAAAATTCTAACTGCCGTGAAAACCTTAAGTTTTATAAGAAACCCTAAGCTTGCAAATGTGTAACGCAATTACTGAATTAAATATATATATTTATTAAGCAATCATGCGGAAAAAGAAAACAAAACACTTTTCTTTAACTCTTTTTTTTGTCATTTTTAGGCAAGAAATTATATTGAGGAAGTATACAATCACTGGTACATAACGATCGAAATCTAAACCAATCAACCATATATTTTTTTCCATCTTATGGAATTGAATTATCTGACACTCTTGAATCAGGGGTCGTGACAATTTCGCTGGGCTCATTAACCACTAACTTAATTCTTAAAAACATTTTTATCGAACAAAGTTTCTCAATCTCTCAACAGCATCGTTTCATCGGTTACCAAATTCTAAAAAGAGCTTACACATGAGCTACTAAGGCGTTCTAAATAACAACAATTAAGCGATCAATAAACAAGTTTTGGTAGCGGTTGAGTGGCAGGATTGGACAGTATTAGAGAACAATACAGCATAGTATAAGAAAAACGATACAACTTTGCATAAATTAGAGGATACGGATTTTTCTGATATTTGTTCTTTGCTATGCACAAGTACTATAGTGAATATTATAACTTGAGAATTATACTTTTTGTATGGTCCGATGTTTACTTAAATACATATTTTTACATTATTCAAAAAGTACAACTCGAAGAGATTATCGTATCCATATGATTAAAGGTGTTACAGATAATATTAAATAAAAAGAACCATATATAAACACTAATGTGAAGAAAATGACATCAAGATAAAAACAAGATTCAATATGTGTAATAGACTTTACACTAGAATTGGCACATTAAAGAAACTTACATGACACACCCCGGAAGGGATGAAATAAATTCAATAGCATAGTTAGCCATTTGACGCTTGCTAGAATGTGAAACAGATGGATCATATGAGACATAGCTAAAAGATCTAGATGACTCTGCAACTTGCATTGATTCCACATCCAATCCAAAGTTATTTTGACCATCATTTTGTGTCTCATCTATAGGTGTCGGAGCCCTTTTGTCATTTGCCCAATCTTTAGAAAAATCCCCTCTAACTTTTCAAGCTCTTTAGGTTCTTTATCGGCATAATTATTAACCTTCAGGTGCTTCTGCACAATTTGTGTGAATAACAGTTGACAATTAAAGATAAAACAATTGTACTTTAATATAAAGATGGTAAGAAATATACCTTTAAATACTCTACAAAAGGTTTACCCTATCCACAATGACATATTTCTGTGTGTCATTTCATCTAGAGCCATTAGTATCATCATATCAAACACACAGTTTAAGCAACCACTTGATCATCCCGTTCACAATTTGTTTGACTTTGAATTTTCTAATTCCAAGCTAATTCGAGAATCATTGATAATTTTTTCTTCCAAAGGATCTCATTAGTATTATCATGTTCGAGACGAATTGCCTATATTACTTTTTTATTATCATTAGAGAATAAGAACAACAATTGAATCTAAGACAAAATATTATATAAGCACAACTATAGCTACCTAGATAAAACTACTTTTACAAGCCTTTTCCATAGCGAAATAGCAACTCAAAAGGATAGGAAATCGAAATTAAGATTGACTACAAAAGAAGGGAATTGACTTCGAGAAACGTGTTAAGACACGGCACCAAAGACTTACCATAGGACAAGGAAAGAGAAGAACTTACGTATGCGTGCACACATTCATAAAGTAATAACGTAAAATCACATGGCATTTATTAGCTTAAAGACCACTTTTGTGTAATTCCATGAAATTTTTTTGTGAAAAATTGGCTAAAAATGATGACATACACCCACAATAGATTAATCATATAAAAATCTACAAAAAAAGAATCAAAGTAGGGGTCAATAGAACTTCATTGTTTTCTTTTATTTTGCAGGTATAAGGCCCTCCATTCGGATGGCAATGCCTACCTGAAACATAGCAAACTTGGAACAATTGTCTGAATAGCCAGAGTACCATTTGAATGGTCAGTAAAAAAAAAAAAATTATGATTTAAGGTCAGTCTTCTACTTTGTATTTCTCTTGATTTTATGAAGACTTAAAATTCAAATATAAGGTTTCACTTCTACAAATTTTAGGCTAGATTTAGCCTAGTTTTAGGTTTTAATAGTGGATTCCAACAAAAAAAAAAAAATGGAAAGAAATACTTGGTTATGGATTGAAGATAAGAATTTCCAAGTGAAGTTATTCCTACTTAAACCATAAATTAATCTCCTTGTGGTTAACTTATTAATTGGTAGATTTTGCTTTTGTTCTTTTAATTTATTCAAGAGTTGAGGTGATAGTTTTATTTGGTTAAGTGTGTTCTTTGAGTTACTTAAATGTAGATTGGGATTATGTTCAAAAGCATCGATTGTGATTGATTTCATGTTTAGTTAACTTGAATTAAGAATTGATAACTTTTAATTCGGGTAAGGTTTAGTATATAAAAGTGGTTAGTTGATTAAGTGCTTATTTTTGGAATAGAAAAGGTACGTTTCAGTAATATGAGATAATTACTCACCTTAAGTAAAGGGGAATTTTATCATGCTTCAAATCGATTCAAACAATTAGATAGCTCAACACTTTCATTACCAATCGAAACGATGCTATATCATTATACCAAATAATAGTCCATTAATTCTTGATTCTATTCTTTTATGATGGATATCCAATTTAATTACTTTAGTTAGTTTAGTTTTTGGATTTATAAAAATCAAATCTTTGTTGGTTTCTTAGTTATGAATAGGACATACAGAACTTGGACTAATATACCATTCCCTACAGAATAAGACCTTGGCTCAATTTTGCATGATCTAACATACTTACTAGTAGGTTTGCCTTCTAAAAATTGATTTTTATAAAATTAAAGTAAAAAAGCTATAGTTGTTTCTCGAGTGTAAGAAGAGAGAGAGTTTAGGGATAAACGATTTGCTAACGCATGGCTATAAGAAAGAAGACGACATAGTGGGGTTATTTTAAGGGTTTTGAAAATGGGTTCGATTTACACTATAAATTAGCATAACAAAAATTGTAGAAAATTTCAAGTTTTTTTCCCAGAACCTCATGAGCTTTTTATCCAATACCTAGGTTTATTATGCAAATCATACACATGACTAGGAGTTTCCATAATATAAGTAAGTAGCCCATGATATTGTAAGGGTTCAAATAAGAAACATTATCAATACCTAAAAACATAAATCCCAAATAAATGTGGGCAAAGCTCAACATGTTACAATGTAAATACCTACACGAATGTTGATTCACATTTCACAATCATATAATGAATCAAATACATCAACACCAATTAGGTTATGATTTGAGGTATAACAAGCAACGAAATCTTCACGTCCTAAAATTCAGAATTTATCATATTTCAATAGCAAACACAATATTTTGTAAAGGTTCATCTAACTCAATGCCAATAATTAATACAATGCAAAGGGTCATCTAATCCCAATACGACACCAAATAATTTGTTAGGGTCTTCAAATCCCATTAATAATAACAATAATGTGAGGGTCACCTAATCAGATTATTAACAAGAGTTGTGAAGTCATTCAATCTCGTCACTTATACCAAGTAATCTCATCATGATTTCCCTATTAATATTAGCCACTTAGTACCTATCCCATTACACTTGTTCACAAAGGTGTCTCATGCTACTAGTGTGACCTGATTATAACTTCTTTCTATAATTTTCTACTCTTTGTTTTTAGATTCTTACTTTAAGATGTATAGAGAGTAGATCTTTGGTATATAGGTCTTGTAGATTCTAGATCTACTCATGTGATATGATTATTATTTGATTAATTTAATTCTTTAGTCTTTTCTTGGTTCAACTAAGTTTGCTTTATGATTTAGGTTATTATTTTTGCGAATAGTAATCTAGAATTTGATATCTTATAAAAGAATTGAGAGATTTCTTATAAGATTAGATCTAGATATGATTATTACAAGATTAAAGATAATTTGTAAGATCCTTCTAAAATTTTAAATTAAAGCATAAAGAATTCATTGTTCAATAATGTAATCTAAGATCATACTATCGAAGAGAGATTTTAATAGGTGATTTTAAGGTTAAGGTTAATTAACTTGAGAAAGTAATTGACTTTAGTAAAAAGTTCTTCTAACCAAGAAAGATTAAATAATAAATTAGATTATCTTTAGAAAAATCAAATATTAGATTTGAGGAAAACAAAATCTAGAAACTTTTTTGCGAATCTTGAAGTAGTTTATAATTTCATTACTTTCTTGTTTAAGTTTTTGAATAATTCTTAATTAGATATTAATCTATTAGTTGCTACAATTTAATCTAGACACTTTACATTTCTTAAAATTTAATTTGCCAGTTAAATAATAGAGATCTAGTGAGTACTAGTGGTCAAAGTCTTTAAGAGATCAACATTCAAACGTATATCTAATATATTATAAACTAATAGGTATACTTGTCTACACAAGTTTTTGGCTCCGTTGCTGAGGAACTTTTGATATTAAGAAAGCTAGTAGATTTATTAATCTAACCATTTTTTTCTTATCTTTCTTAATTTATTTTCTTTTTCTTGATTTCTTTTATTTTCTTAGTGGAATCTTTAACTAAATTCTCTATTTTCTTTAGTGCAATGTATGACAAGAAGTCATTCATGAGATTTGATCAAAATTGACCTCAAGATCAAGAGGACGATTTTGAGAAATTTACAACAACTATCTATTAAAGAAACAATAGAGGCGACCAACCAAGGATCTCCTATTAGATTCAAAGAAGAAGTGGAGTTGTTAGAGGGTGAAGTAAAGGATCAAGTGCTAAAGCAAGAATTTGATCACGAGAGCTTACCCGACAACATCATGGCCAACAACGGGGAACAAAATTGAACCATGTTAGACTACTCCCAACAATCATTAACTAATACCTAGTCTTTCATCAACTAACTAACTAACTATTGTAGCCAATAACTTCGAGATCAAGCCGAACATTATTCAAATGATGCAATAGTTTGTACAATTTGGCAAGCTCTAAGATGAAGATCCAAATGCACATATTTCCAGCTTTTTGGAAATACACGGCTAAGCTAAGAAAGGGTTGAATTCCTTGGCAAGAAATTCAATTAACCTGGAACAAATTGGTGGAAAATTCTTAGAGAAGTATTTTTTTGCTCATGAAAACTGCAAAGCTCAAAGTTAACATCTCATCTTTTCCCTAGATAGAGAGTAGGACCTTATACGACACATGGGAGCATTTTAAGGATCTACTAAGGCAATGTCCACACCACAACCTCCCTATTTGGATGGAAATGCAAACCTTCTACAATGGTCTCAACCCTTTTATAACGTAAATGATAGACATAGCAATCGAAGGTACACTTAGTACCAAGACACTCGAGGAAGTCCAAGCTTTGATAAAAAGTATAGCTATGAATAATTACCAGTAGGAAAGCCTTAAGAGGAAGCAAAAATTCGTAGGCACATTTGAGCTCAATGTTATATAGTTTTTAGCCACTCAAGTGGAAATGTTGAGCAAGAAGATTGAATCCCCCTTGACTAGTTTACAACAACCATAGTTCAACCCCAACACTTTATCTAAGAGGGGATTATAAGCTACGAGTAAATAGAACAGGTTGATTTTCTAGGGAAACCTACAAAACCCCAATATAATCCTTATAGCAATCCATACAACTTAAGGTGGAGAGACTACCCTAACTTTTCATGGGGAGGTCAAAATTAAGGTCAAGACCAACAGTAGCAAGGAAGGAATTAGCCATAGTAAAGATCAAATTTGCCTCTACCAAGATTTCAACAATCGACAACACCCCTACCTGCCTTAGAAGAGAAGTTAGAGAGTTTCTTAGAAAAATACATTCGGTCCAACAAGTCTCGAATGTAACAAATAAAGGCTTCTTTAAGGAACCAAGAAGCCTCCATCCATAACCTAGAGAATCAAATTGGCTAGATTGCTAAGATGTTAAACGAAAGATAACAAGGATCACTACTTGGGAACACTGAAACAAACCCTAAGGAAAATATCAATGCATTAACCTTGAGAAGTGGTAGGGAGCTGCAAGTTAAGAAGAAGGAGGATAAGGAAGCAACTGAGAAAGAAGTAGAGGTCAAAGGTAAGGAAAGTTCAGAACTGCTGAGATCAAAAGAGAATATAAAGCCACTAAAAGTGAAGGATTACAAGCCACCCATGTTGTATCTACAAAGCCTTAAGCAAGACTACCCTAATCTAACCAACCAATTCAAAAAATTTCTCAATTTTTTTAAACAACTTCACATAAACTTACCTCATGTTGATATTTTATTGCAGATGCCGAAATACACAAAGTTCCTAAAGGATCTTTTATTGAACAAGAGAAAGCTGAAGGATCTTTCAACTATCACACTGAACAAAGAATGCTTTGTACTACTCTAGAAAAAGCTGCAAAGAAATTACAAGATCTTGGGACTTTTACTCTTCCTTGTATGCTTAGAAAGTTATTAGTAAATAATGCTTTGGTAGATTTAAGATCCACTATAAACTTGATGCCATATAACTTGTTTAAAAAGCTAGGGTTAAGAGAACCTAAACCAACACGCATGTGCATCCAATTAGCTAATAGGTCTACTACATACCCTAGAGACATTATAGAGGATGTTCTAGTGTAAGTTGATAAATTCATTTTCCCTGTAGATTTTGTTATCCTCAATATAGATGAAGATCTCAAGGTACCATTGATTCTAAGTAGACCCTTCATAGCTACTACTATTGTTGTGTTTGATGTTAATGAACATAAGCTCATCTTAAGGGTCGAAGATGAGGAAATTGTTTTCCAGAATCCAAATTCAATGCATGAGTCCCTTGACTCAAAGGACACAAGCTATGCTGATGATACTTATAATGCTATTGTTATTGAATGTATGCAGGAAACACTTGTAAAAAACCTATGAACGATTGCTTAGAAACTGGAGATGGAGAAATAGTGAAAACCCTTAATCAATCAAAAGTTATAGCTCAGTTGGGAGCTAATGAACCTAATGTGGTGAAGATAGGAATTGAACCATTTTGTAGACTAAAGGAAGGAAAGTTAGAACCTCCTAAAGTAAGACCACTAATCTTGGAGCAGAAACACTCAAAAGTTTATTTAGAACATACTTTTGTAGTGAAGATCTCAAAGCTACTAATAACTACTCCATCGAAGTGAAAAGCAAATAAAAAGAAGAGACTCAAGTAACACGAATTTGATGAGTGGCATAATAAGAAGAAACTTAGTAGAAGTTATGCAACTAAACAAGAGAATTTGCTATACCAATGGAAAAATGATAAGTCTAGCCTTATTTAGAGGGTTCGAAAGCGAGTTGAGGATGGACATCCATCTCCACTTAGATTGAGGTAAGCAACCGATACAAACTATCGAGCTATTAATGTTAAACATAGCGCTCTTAGGAGGTAACCCAAGTTGGTAGGTTATGTTAACCATTTTTATTGTCTATTTTAGCACTTTAACACATTTATTTTTCATTTTAAGATTAAGTTTGCTTTTACATTACACTATGCATATAACGGTACGACTAGCTGGTTAAAGGGCAATGGTCAATAGGATAGCATCCCTTGCAAGGTTTCCAGGGTAGTACCTCAAAAGCTAAACAAAATTTCAAAATTGATAAGTGCAACATAATAGGCTTTTCTTTTTTAGTTTAATTTTTGCACTAGATTCCTTTGATTCTTTTTCTAGTTTAGTTTAATTTTTTATTTACTTCCTATATAAAGCCTTGCTAAGGTTTATTTAAAGAGATAACTTGTTGAATACAAAATTTTAGAGAGTTTTTCAAGACAAAAACACTCAAGGAGTAAGAAGACCATCAAGAATTCAAGATTCAATCTTATTTAGACTTTATGATTGTCTTTTCTACATTTTTCTACTCTTTGTTTTAGATTCTTACTTTAAGATATGTAGAAAGTAGATCTTTGGTATGTAGGTAACATAGATCTACTCAAGTGACATGATTATTATTTGATTAATTTAATTCTTTAGTCTTTTCTTGATTCAACTATGTTTGCTTTATAATTTAGGTTATTATTTTCGCGAATAGTAATCTAGAGTTTGATAGCTTATAAAAGAATTGAGAGATTTCTTGTTAGATTAGATCTAGATATGATTGATGAGGATTATTACAAGATTAAAGATAATTTGTAAGATCCTTCTAAAATCTTAAATTGAAGCATAGAAAATTCATTGTTCAATAATGCAATCTTAGATCATACTATCGAAAGATATTCTAATAGCTGATTTTAGGATTAGGGTTAATTAACTTAAGAATGTAATTAACTTTAGTAAAGAGCTCTCCCAGTCAAGAAAGATTAAAAAATAAATTAGATTATCTTTAGAAAAATCACATATTAGATTTGAGGAAAACAAAGATCTAGAGATGTTTTCGCAAATCTTGAAGTAGTTTGTAATTTTATTACTTTCTTGTTTAAGTTTTTGAATAATTCTTAATTAGATATTAATCTATTAGTTGCTACTATTTAATTTAGACACTTTACATTTCTTAAAATTTAATTTGCCAGTTAAATAATAAAAACTTAGTGAGTACTAGTAGTCAGAGTTTCTAAGGGATCGATATTCGGACTTATATCCAATATATTATAAACTTATAGGTGCACTTGTTTGTACCACATACATACCTACAACAAATTACAATAATCATTTATTTGGAATCTACTCACTACTTTAAAATACTTAATACTAAAATTATATTCAATTCTTGAGTCATACAACATACAAATAATCAACAACTTACATATACTAAAAGATCATAAATCTTATGACTAACACTTGTTCTTTCACTTAATTGATTAATCAAGGCCTAAAATAGGTTGACTAGGCTCCAAAAATAACTTAATCAACAACCATGCTAAGTATCTAACCAATAAGCATCACTTACAAACATAGTTGACCAAGTTCTAGGACCAATATACTAAGTTTGGCATGTGGTTGGCCTACCTATATACTAGGTTAGTTAGATTTTTTTCCCTTACCTTATCAACCATGTTATGCTTATGGTTAACTATACTTTCCCATAAGCTAACCAAATGTCCAATTTGGTCAACCCACACAACAAACTCTCTAAGTTTCAAACTTTTAACACTAATTTCTCCATTTAAGTCATATCCCAAATTGTCTTTTACTCCAAAATCTCGTTTTGAAATAATTACACATAATAAGGTAACACTTATTCCCAATCCCCTATTATATCTCCAAATCACCTCCAAACTAGTAGTTATATAAAAGATTACATATTCTTTTTGTTAGTCTTTCAAGTATTATGTTTACTTAATTAATATTACAAATTATTAGAATAGGGCTATAGGGTTACTACAATTATTTTTTAGTTAATTGAATGATTTTAAGAAATATGGGCTAAATAGGTAAAAGTAGTACTAAAGTTCCTTTATACAATTGTACAATAATAGTATTGTAATCTTAATTGTATGATCCTTATTACATATAATTATAAAGTTAATATTTATTATTATTTTAAATAAATAATAGTACATCATTCTCACACTAATATAATTTGTTACAAATTATATATTACTAAATATTATATAATTAAATTGTTATGCTTTGTGTAATATATTATTTATATTTGCTATACATGCATTACAATTTTTATAAGGTAATGTTTATAATCAATGTAATAATAATTATAATTGTATTATTATAGTTCATTAATCATAGTATGATGATATGAAGTACCTAGACTTCTTAATTAGCACTTATTGAGTATTAAATATATGGTAATTATAAGTGAGGAAGAGCATAATGAATTAGGAATTCAATCAAAGTCCTAAATGGAGAAGGGTAGGAGTTATCAAATGGTGTGATGCATCATGAATTGCAATAGCTTAATCACCTAGAGCTTTTGTTTGATATGCAAATAAATCGACTTTCAAAAGATCCATGGACTTTGATGATTGGAAATGCTAAGGCATATGAAGAGAATATAGTTAAAGTTTTTGCATAAACTACTTATTCTAAACAACCAAGGAAACTTACTTCCCTAATTTTGACTTTTTCCACCCTTACTTCTAAAAGGTAAATGGATGGTTCAGTTATTACAAACATTGCATGTAAGCTATGCAAGACCAAGAAAAAAATGTGATAGTAAGTGTAGAACAATGAACTTAAGGAAGCATATGAATAATCATCCTAAATGTGATACTCGAGATGTTAGTCAAACGTTATTGTCTATTGACAACTTAATACCATGTCATGAACTCCATAATTTCACGTAATTATTCGAGCGAGTGATTTAGGGCATTAGTGAAACTAACTCGAATAATCTAAAAATTTGTAAGTAAATTCAAAACATTAGTTGAAAACATCCCGTATACTCGGATTTTGAAAATATAATAAAATAATAATATAGATAAATAGTGTAATTTAACTATGTATATATTATTTATCATAAACACATCGAATAGATTTCATTAGTTTGTATACTTTTAGAAATAAATTATATATATAATAAAAATATTTTATGACAAAATAATATGTAGAATATGTGTAAATATCCCACGTGTAGCTATTATGTGTAATTATATACTTATAATTATCTGAAATACCCAATTTAATATAAACTAAGCTAAAATAAGCTATAAAAAATATAAGAAATTAATTAAAAAATCAAAAGGTAGCTAGACTATGATTAGAATGGTGTGTAGAGTGAGTGACCAAGTGTGAAAGCATTAGTGAACGAAAATACACAAAGGGATATAGCATATAAGCTTATATCAAGAGGAGAGAGAGGATAAAAATTTCAAATCAACTCCAAAACTTCAAAAAAACAAATCAAGAAGCTCCCAATCATAATCTTACATGCAAATAGAAGTTAGGGAAAGTAAGTTGGAGGTTAGAAAACACAAGAAGGAATGTAGAAAAAAAAAATACAAAAATCAGATGCAATCTGAGCTTAATAGAGTTAGTGTGGTTAGGGAGATGCTAAGGACAAGTAACCACCACCAAGAAATGGTAGGCCTACCATCTGGGCTAACCAACAAGGTTGCAACCACCACTAATGGCCGGAGATAAATTTTTCTAATGAAGTCCTCTTTAATACAATCTTATGTAATTAAGTAAAAATATAAAATAAAAATGTCCAAAAAAAGTATGGAAAAAATTATTTCTACATATTTTCATGCATAGAGTCTAAGGAAAATGTTGTTTTGTAAAAATTTAATAGCTATAATATATATACATATATATATATATATGCTTAAGAAATTAATGAAACGAAGCATTTTTCAATGTTGAAAAAACAAATCTAATGATATAGTTTTGACTCCAAAATTTTTTTATAAGCTTTCCTATATTTATACTAAAATGCTATGAAAAGAGTTTTCACAAAATTACTTTCTATAATTTTTTTTGAAGTTTTAGCCCTAAATTATGATTAAAAATAGTATTTTTGGAAAAAAAATAAATGCATTTATCTTAATGACCTCGCTTGGATTCTGAGCTCTATTAGTTATTGATGTATTTTTGTAGTGTATGGGTGCTATTGGAAGGGGTTCTACTGAGAGAAGTTAATAAAATCAAGTATGTGCCACTTATATGAATAATTTGGCAGTATGGAAAATTGGAGAAATTGATGAATGATGGTATGTTGTACAAGGAATTTGGATGTAATGATGCTATAAAGTATGGATTGGAATATTAATTTTGGTTGGTCTTAATTGGAAATTAGAACAAAAATGACTAATAAATTGATTATAAGGGAATTGAAGAAAGGCAAAGGATAATTCAAAGGAAGATTTGGGCAAAGGTTATATTAGATATTCACTCAAAAGCTAAATCAGAGCCAAGAATATAAATGAGTAGTGAAACAAGAGAATCTTAGAGACAAAGTCAAAGGGACTATTTCGAAGAACTCTAAAGTTGTTAGTCCTAAAGGAAAATTCAAAAGGTAAATTCATTGAAATTATAAAGCTAACTAAACATAAACGATAGTTCAGAGAATTTTTTGTTAAGAAATTTAAATTCTAGTAGATGTAACATCTTAGTCAAAAGGTAACTCAAAGTAATATTAGGAGTAATTTTCGATATGTAAACACTTAGAAGTTGTATTAGAGAGTGTTCATTGAAGAATTCTAAGTTACTTATCAAACTTGACTCAAAGGTTGAATTTACTATGAACTTCAATACCCATGAGGTTCATAGGGTAATTTAGAGGACATTCTGCCAAAAGATCTAAAGTTTAGTAGACTACATGATTGATTTACAAGATGCTTTAGAGGGTACTGAAAGAGAAATACATAAGTATGAGCACTCAAAAGTTACCTCAAAGGATAATTAATAGGTCATCTTAGGTATTTATTAAACTCAAAGGATGATTCAAAAGTTAAATTTGTTAACACCTTAACCCTGATATAGCTCAAGGGATGGCTCAGAAGCTTCTAGTTTAACAATTTCAAGGGTGACTTAACTTAAAACTTAGCTTAGAAGATGTTTATTTAAAATCTTAGGGAATTACAAACCTTAGAGATTGATGTAGAGGTTGAATCTATAGTGAACTTCAATACCTAAGGGGTGTAAATGATATCTCAAAAGCTTCTCTAATAAATATTTCAAGGACATCTTAACTTAAGAGATAGCTCAGAAGCTAACATAAACTTATTGCACTATTCTAAACTTTGCATACTTAAGGCATAAGCTAATAAACTAGTGACGAATCAACCTAATTCTTATATAAACAAGTAAATTAGCAATATTTCATAATTTATATATAGAATAAAGTACTACATCAAGGTAAATATCAAGGAATCATCCATAAGGACAAGTGAACAACCACACTAGCAAGCAATTAGGTTCTAGGTAAGTAAGATTAGTACTTCACTGTACTTTAGAGTATTATTTAAGATACTTAGAGACTTAGTATATGTCTTGTTTATGATTATAAGTTAGAAACTTGTAAGTGTGCAACGCATGTGCTTGGATAATGTATTGCTATTATGGAGTGTTGGACTTCAAGTATTGGTTGCTTTATGGTATTGCGTTGATTGAATTATGTGAAATTAGCTCTTTAGAGACATCCGATAAAAAAGAATTATGTGAAATTGCTTTATCACCTTAAGAGGCAAACTAATTAAATCCCAACCTAACTTTTAACTAGACCTGCATCACAACCTACTATGGGAAATGACTAAAATTCTTAGGCTAAACACAAAACCTTCAATGAGGGTAGTAAAAATGATCGTTTCTTCACCGTTAGTCAAACTAAGTGATAAGAAAAGAGATTATAATAAGGTTAGGGACTATGATTTGAAGGAATCTCAAGCAAAGCATGTTTCTCCATTGTACAAGCCCCGATTTGGTTCCAATCCGCAAAGTATGCAGATCAGACTCCTCAAAACACAAATTGGAGCGAGCACACAGAGTGTGTTTCTCCATTGCATAAGCCCCAATTTGGTTCCAATCCACAAAGTACGCAGCATCAAACTCCTCAAAACCCAAATTAGAGAAAGCGTAATTTATTTGATCTCACAATGATCGGTCAATGTCATACGATGACATTTACTTAAATATATATTAAATCTAATTAACTTTGCTTAAAAACCTTGATTGTTTGATGATAAATATGTGCTATTGTCTCAGTCTTACTTACTAAGAAAGTTGTTACTTATTCTCTATAACTGTATTGCAAGTTTTCCAATAGACTCACCAATATTACATCAAGTTCCAAAAGACTAGAAAACTAGGTCGGAGAGTGAGATTCGAGACTAATGGACTATATTCTTATTTATTTATCAACTTTACTAACTTATAGAGAAACTAATAGGGTCCCTTCTTATTAACTTGTAACCTTTTGCAAACCCTTTATTAATTGCTCTATTTTCTTAAATTAATTTACTTTTAGAGCTTTTTGTTAAAATTGAGATTTTATACTCTAAATGATTTGTAAAGCTTAATTTTCTCAATTATTTGAGCCACAAATTTATTTTTCAAAACTATTTTCAAAGTTACATCACATGTTGACATCTACTAAACTCGAAGCTAGATGGCTCAAAACAAGAAAATGGTAAACGCCTTTTGTAAGCTACACTTACGTGGCTAACTTCTACCTTAAGTTGGTTTATACCATAGGACTCTTACAACTCTCTAGTTTAAGGCATTACAAATTATTTATAATTGTTGTTGCTAAGTGTGACTCGCATTCCTTTTTTTTTTTTTTTTTCATTTGTGGACTATCATGGAATAAGAGCATTATGTGAATATTTGAATGAAAATGTTGTGCATATTGATAAAACATTTTAAGAGGGAAAGAACCAAAGTCAAATTTATGCTTATGATTGTCCTTATAGAATTTACTTGATATTTGATTTGAGGACATTAATTGTTATTGATGGATAGATATCTTTAACTACATTTCATTAATAAAAATTGGATCTTAAATCTTGCAAAAGAGGATTTTTGAGTTTTCATATATATCACCTCCACATGCAAGAGTTACATTGAATAATAGAGTAATGGCTTTACTAAGTAGGTATGAAAATTAAATTATTTTATGTGACTTTGGATAATACTTCAACAAATGATGTTTTGTAAGTTCATTAAAGCCACAAGTAAATTTTCAATGTGGACTTTTAGCTTCATGCATTTACTTTTTGTATAAGATGCTACGTACAAATTCTTAACATTGTTCAAAAAGATTTGGACGAGATTAATGCTACTATAGATAAAGTGCCAAAAAGTGTGAAACATGTAAAAGGATCTAAAACAAAATAGATAAGATTCGATGAATGTATGAGTTAATTGTCTTTTTCTAATGATAGAGGTTTGAGACAAGATGTGCAAATTCAAAAGAATTTCACATATATTATGTTAAAGAATATAGTTGAATGTAGTAGTGTGTTTTCTCACTTGAAATTAAGTTATTTGTATTACAAGCATTTTCCTTATCTAATGGAATGAGACGAGGTGGAGAAAATAAGCAAGTTCTTAAAGTTATTTTTTCTAATGATATACTTTCAATTTTTTTAAACAAAATATTTTACTGCCAATTTTTACTTTCCATCAATTTTTAGAGCATATCGAGCATTAAGAAATAATATGATTTGAAGTTAACAACTAAGATTTTTGTGAAACTTGAAAAAGTGCTAGTTTGAGTTTAGTGTGATTTCGACAATTGTTGTTATATTAGACCCAAGATGTAATCTAAATTTTGTTGAGTATAGTTATTGAATGGTTCATGAGGACAATTCAAATAAAGCGAAAGTCAAAATAGCGTTATTCACTCTCGTTGATTAATTTTTCAATAACTTGATACATCCATAATTAATTTTTCAATAACTCCATACATCCAATGCAACCATCATATGTCACTCCTCATCCAATATAGCTATAGCTCAAATTTAGTACCATCCATAAAGATTTGCATACTTTTTAAAAGAATGAAATTCCTAGATATTTTCCAAAAGTATAGAAATGGTGTACATAATAAAAAGTAAAGTTACCTAAACCGTTCCCTTACTAATTATTAATTGATTTTGACTTTCTGCTACCTATATTTTAGTTTAAACTAGCATCATATTTCTTGACATGTTCATTAAAGAGAGAGAATGAGAGAAAATGATGCTTTTCTTCCTGTTATAAACTCATTTAAGTCATCACCATAGATTCTCCGATATCTCCATTTAAAAAAATCAAATTTATATCATAAACTTAATATAACAGCAATTGCTGAATCACATTAACTTAAATTGCATTACACCGATTTAGGAATATCCTCTCTCAAATCTCGATCTTCGGACACATTTACTTGTGACTTCAATAAACTCGCAAAATGATGAGCGACTAAAGCAACATCCAAAGTCATACGAAATAATTTACTTTCAACATCTTAATCGGTTAACAAAGTCATTATTTTCTCAATCAATGCAACACCTGTTTGTAGAGATGGCATATATGAAAAACTTTTCGCACGATCCACTTTTCGTCAACGAAATGTGCAAGTACATATACATATTCCATCAATAGCTATTGATGCCCACAAGAATGTGTTTGGTTCTAGTTCTTTCGCTCTTAAAAATCCCTATCACATCAACTTCCAAATTATTTCTAAAAATATACACAATATTTTCATTCAAATATTTAAGTAATACTCCAATTGCCGTATTCCACAAACGAAAGATGCAACTCATGCTTAACAATAGCAGAAACTAACAATTCACGAAATCCTCTAGGACCTAGCTTCAAGGTGTTGAGTTTCCTGACTGCAGGCAATAACCTTTGATCAACATCTCAAGTATTATCTTTAGAGAATTTATTCACAAGTCTCCTTAAGTAACCTATTATACGCCTACCATTTCATTTTATCTTGGTCTTACATTACTTGCATATAGTTTTTTTGTAATAGCCGAGGCATTCGGTTGCTCCTCACAAGTATGAGTAAAGAAAATCCAAACTAGAGAAGCGAGCTTCCTTTGTTGTTTAGAATAAGTTGATGTCGAAACTTCTAAGTATATCCTCTCCATCTGATCCTAGAATTTCTATTTCATCAAAATCCAGTTAGTCCTCTAAAGGTAAATCCATATAAATGTAATACAAAAGTTCTAGGTGAATTTAAACTATTACGATTCATGATGCATCACACAAGTTGATAACTCCTAATTTAATCACTTGTCTAGATTCCCAATTAATTATGTCCTACCTCATTCAGATACTTATCCTTACTTGCAAATTCCAAGATAAAGGATAAAGTGAGATGCCTAACCATTTCACTAAAGCAGCTACATCTCTGTACTTAAATCCTTCCCCACCCCCACCACCCCACTTCAAAAAAAAAAAAAAAAAAATACACAAGTCAAGTTCCATGGAACAGTGGCTAATCACTACAAATAGATAAACATAAAAAGGATTTTTCATTATGGGGGAAAAGGAAAAATAGTACAACAAAAGGTGTTCAAAGAGAGAAGAAATCAAAACCTTCCCCACAATCAAGTCATCAAGATAAGTATGTATAACCCTTTCTAGCATTTTAGTTAGGTAGCTAAGATGTGTTTATACACAACAAAAAAGTAGACTTGAGCAACTCCACTTGAACACTGCAACATTATTATTCAATATCAATGGGGAGTTCATACTACCTAAGTACCTTTTGAAAGAATTATTTTTCAATTAAGCACACAGCTTTTCCAGTGCAGATTTCAACACCCAATTTTGGTTAACGTTGATACGTACTTTTGACTCCATTAGAACGTCTACCACCCTGGAGCTTGTAGCAATTGGAGCTTTGACGTGTGGCTTGTGACAATGAAATAACTCCTAAATGCCATTTAAGCATATCTGAATACTATATATGCTTAGGATAAATATAAATGAAAAAATAAACACACATCCTCTTAACAGAAACATAATGATTAAGATAAGATAAAATAAACTAAAATGAATAAACAATATCTTATTAAAATATAACCAGTAAACTAAAATATAAACAGTAGAATAAGGAAAAGAAAAAATGATTCTTACCTTAAAACTCTATAAGTTCATATATTGCCCGACTAACTAACACCATATATAAAATCATTGAAGATGACGAAAGCAAAACAAATAAAGAAAAGACAACCCTCTTGATATGCAGGATTTCTTTCAAAATAATTTTTTAAATAAAATTCTCCAACAAATGGATTGGGTCATACACTTTAGTTAAAATCAGTAAAAAACAGGTCATCCTCAATGATTAGAAACTCAATTCCGACATTAACTATGCCATTGAAACAACAGAGCGGTTTGAACTAAAAAATAAACAAAAATTAACCTAAGTCACAAATGTCACGAGGAAAAAATTCACTACCAATTCATATATGTTTTTAAGATATATTAGCATTAATTAATTGGGTTTGAATCAGATTCACAAAGACCAACTCATTATTGTCCTAATTATAAAAGAAATGCCTTTTTTCGAATGGTCTATCTATAATTTTCAGTTAAACAATATTACTATCCTAACTGATATAAAAAATCATTCATATGTCTATATCACAAAATTTAATAACGATCACATTAAGCACTTCAAACCTAAACTTAGTCTAAAGCATAAATGTCCATAATAACAATTAAATTAATTTTAGTCTAATTTCATGCGAACTCTCCATTCCATTTCAAGCTTTTCAAGTTCTAGTCTCATATACACATAAATATAGCTCACTAGGCAATCAAAGATTAATCATTAAAACAGGATTATTAAAAGCTATAATTAATTAAATACTAACATATGATAAAAACATAAATGAATTAAATCATTCAGCAATGTCAAAATCCATAATTCTGAATTTAGTACATGGTAATTATAAAAATAACACAAAAAAATGATAATAATTTCATAGCAAAGAAAATAAACTTTCTTCCAGTCCGGTCTTCTTGATTTCCTCTAAAGAGAGAGAAGGAAAAACGGACGAAGAAAATAATAAAACCTGTAAACCTCTCTTGGGCCCCCTATCTCTCGTCCGCGATTGCCTTTTTGTATTGTCAAAACCAAATGTTTTATTTTCCTTTTTTAGGCCAAACCTTATTTGTTGTGTTCAAATCTCAAAGAATCTCCTACTCCTCGATTTGTGGTAATCTGGCACGTGAACTTTCGGTAACGGAGGTTTTGCTATGAATCGCTTTGCCTTAGTAATCATGATGAACGGACGGCAGACTAAGTATGAAGGTCAAATATTCTTCATCTCTGGTTTTTTTTTCACTCAAAATTACTCTTGTATATAAATTATCCTAATCCGCTCTTCTTTTTTTTCTATCAAAAAAATAAAAATACATATTAAAAATATAAAAAATATACTCATAAATGTAATAAAATGTCAGCATTTTTATAGCCTCTGCATCTTGTTCAGGCAAATCCCCTGAAATATTCCTTCGTGACATCACCGTCTTCACTCTCACTTCCATTAAATCTCCATATTACCCTCTCGTTGTCCCAATTCAACAAAACCTCACTCAGTAACCTCGACCTCAGTTTTAACAATCTCAACTTCTATTGCTTGACTTCATCACCCCTTCATCATCAATTCCACTTTAATTACATTAAGGTATTGGAAGGATTCTTATAGTTTGCAAGTGACTTGAAATCAGACTAATTAATAGTGAAGAAATTGGATGCCATTGATTTGGTTCGGGGTTTTGGTGCCGAGGGGAAATCGCCAGATACAAGGAGGCCTCACCATCGTCTTACTCGATTTGTTTATCCACCATTGAAAAACTAAAGGGGAGGTTTCGTCTCTCTCCCCCCAACAATCTACTCTTCTTTGGGGTTATGCTTTGATTAATGTCGATGGCTTCAATGTGCAATGTTAAGATAGTGGTAAAATGGGTACGGACTGATTTTAAGGGTCTATAAAGAGAGAGAAGGTTCAATAATATTAATATGTTATATATTTTAATAAATAGCATACAAATAATAATGATAATATATAGTTTTTATAAAAATTATTATTTATATTTTTGTATTAGAATTTTATTAATACTCATATACCGTTAATCTATATTAAGAGAAAAGATTCAATAATATTAATATATTACATATTTTAATTAATAGCAGACAAGTAATAATAATAGTATATAATGTTTATAAAAATTATCATTATTAAAATTTTATTAATATTTATACGCCATTAATCTATCCATATAACTTATTTTATTAATATTTATACGTAGTTAATTTCACTTGTTAGTAAGATACACGGAAAGCAGATAGAGGGTGGTGAGAGAGAAATGGCGGTGCTGAAGAATGAATACAAAAGTTTTTTATTCGCTTTTAATAAATTTAGTTGTTCAAAGTAATATTAAATTTTCTTCAAATTAATTTAGTCAAATAAGGAAAACACATGTGGCTATGAGCTAGCTTTTAAGAGGTTATTTTTAAATAGATGATGACGCGTCTCACAACACAACTCGTTGAAAATGCCACATCATCTAACCTTTGTTAATAGAGTCAGCTCAGGTATTAATGCTAATAGTTGAAAGTTCAATATTGAATCTGGTATTCGAGAAGTTTGGATGCTCGATTAAAAAATTACCTCGAATTCTAAAACCAAGTGACATAATCCATATTATTAGTGAAAAATTGTAAAAGATGCTTCTATGATGAAACTAGTCTTATGTCTAGTGAAAAAAAGGGCAAATATGAAAAGCTACAAAAAGAAATTCCCCACTAGACTCAAGTTGCTTTCAACTTCATAAGATGATTCGAAAACATGTAAATTCATAGATGACTGGCTGCAAACTATTTACAGACAACAAACAACTGGTAGTAGTAAATTTGCAACACTTGCATATTCTTGCGTCATCCAAATCTTTATCATATTCCCGAATAGTTATATCCATTTTCTTGTGCACCTAATAATGATTCATGATTCTTGTGTCAACAATTGTTTTCTTCTATACATGAGTTCCTTATAAGGCAGAGTTGGGGAAGGTCTTTCACTCCTAAAGCAAGCCAGAAATAATTACTATAGGTAAGTGGGTCATCTTCAGTGATAATACATATGGATCACCATCTAATTCAAGAATTACAAGGTTCACAGTTACCCTGATGAAATATTATTGAAAATGGAAGAACTAGACCTTAGAAAGGGAAGACAATTGCAAAACTTAAATGTGTTTATACATGTATTCGAATGAGATCTACAAGTTGTAAGAATTATTCCAGCATAAATCATATTTTGTGATTATATTTCAACACTGAAATTTGATTATAAGAAAAAAATGAAAATTTGAAATTAAAGGAAAACACAGTTTCTTAAAGAAAAAATCAAGATTACGCCACAACAAGATAGTCAATAAGTATTAAGAAAAAAATACCAGGAACTTCTGAAACCTCAATCCTGTATGGTGATGTAGAAGTCCTGGAAATTCTATATGGGATGACCACTAGCACAGCAACATGAGGAGAATTGGTGAAATTTGATGCTGTTAGCTGTATGCTTAATAACAGAACCCAACCATGCTTACCCTGCCAATACGATGATAAGAAATGTGAAAAGATGAGATGAAGAACAAGTTATGTATCTGAGATGAGGTATTGTAATCGATTACAGTACATTGATTAACACATAAACCATATGCCAGTGATGAGGTATTGTAATTGACTACAGTTCATCCATCAACACATAAATCATATGCCAATGATGGAGCAATTGTCTTCTGCAGTTCTCCACGGGTTAATATTCTTGGTTAGCCTTTTTGGAATCCATTCCAGCTGCACACTTTCTACAACGTGAAAACCATTGGTGAAATAATTTTGATGAAATCCAGGGCTATAAAACTCTTAACAAGAAAAAATAAGTACCTCATAAAGAATATAGTTCTAAGAAAATGGTCTGTACCAGTTATCTATGTTTGACAATCTCATCAAACACTGCCATTGCAGATCACCAACAGATTCCACAAATATATAAATGAAGGGCAGGAATTCTGAAACACACCTCTAACAGAATGCATTACCATTGAATCCCAACTGCTTATCCCTCATACATACATATATACAATTGGTCAAATATGGTTAAAAGAAACTCATTCAGTATATAAATTGCATAAACTTTCTATCGGGTATAATGCAGCAAAGATAATTCGATCCTTTAGATATTATTTTCTTGGCTGAAATATCAAATTTCATTCATTTTCAAGATAAAAAAACAAGAGAAGAAGAAACAACTATGAAACAGATAAGTCAATCCTTCAGATATTAGATCTGTTAGAAAGTCAAAATATCCGGTTCCCAAGTCCCAAAAGAGGCAACAAGAAGCAAGTTGCCAGAAGAATACTGCCCCAATTCATCAAAAAAGCCGAGATCCTGGCATGAAGCCTAAAGGATTTGTTGCAACTTAATTTGTATGTAAGAATTTGGTTAAAAAGACCATTAGTCAGTATTTACCATTACAGAATTCAGATGGCGTGGGAAAAATCTTCACCCAACATTCAGATTTTCAAGCATTCACCAAAAATTCCCACAAGAGCATGGTCCATCGTGAAAATGGTGGAATCACTTGTTTCTCTCTCACAATGATCTCCCTTCCGGTGATTTGAGATGCACCACACATGAAAAAGTGACAGTCATCACATATCCTCAGGTTTTTCACAATCCTAATCATGCAGCCAGCATCTGTGCTTAGCAAGTCAAATGCAAAAGCCAATTCCTCACCGTGTGCCATCAATTTGTGCTTCTTATCATCATCACCCAACATTCAGGCTTTCAAGTATTCACCAAAAATTCCCACAGGAGCATGATCCATTATGAAAACAGTGGAATCGCATGTTATCTCTCACAACAATCTCCCTTCTGGTGACTTGCGATGCACCACACATGAAAGAGTGACAGTCATCACATATCCTCAGATTTTTCACAATCCTAATCATGCAGCCAGCATCTGTGCTTAACAAGCCAAATGCAAAAGCCAATTTCTCACTGTGTGCCATCAATATGCGCTTCTTATCATCATCACAGATATCATATGGCACCGAACTAAGTACTGGCTTGTACCTACGAGCCATCAACCTTTCCAGGATATCCTCCAACACTTCCTTGATCTCATGAGACTTTGGATGAGTGATATCACCAGCAACAAACTCATGTATCTCTCCCTTCTTTACCTCAAACCAGCTACAACCAGGATTCTTCTTCAGACCTTTCCCCCTCATCAATTTCCGCAACCTGGAAACATCACCCCACCTCCCTGAAGATGCATATATGTTGGAAAGCAAGATGTAATTTCCAATTCCATTGGGCTCCAGCTCAAAAAGATGGTTGGCAGCAACCTGAGCAATATCCGGATCTCCATGGATACGACATGCTCCAAGAAGAGCACCCCAGACACCTCCATGGGGCTCCACCGGCATTGTATTGGCAAGTCTGAGTGCTTCTTCCAATTTTCCAGCTCGACCAAGAAGGTCAACCATACAAGCATAATGATCGGCATTTGGAGCAACTTCATAGATTTCTTTCATTGCTGCAAACAACTCTCTACCCTGCTCCACCATTCCACCATGGCTACATGCAGTAAGGACACCAACAAAAGTAACAGTATTTGGTTTTGTATTTTTTCGTACCATTTGCTGGAACAGTTGCAATGCTGCATGTGGATGGCCATGCATAGCAAAGCCAGCAATCATCGAGCTATATGTATACACATTCCTTTCCTTCATTGCAGTGAAAACATTATAAGCATCCTCCACACTGCCACATTTTGAATACATATCAATAAGAGCCGAACCCACAATAACATTTCCCATAGCCCCAATGCCCCAATTTTCAGCAATCTCCCTAACCCAATTGGCATATTTCAACGCACCCAATTGAGCACAAGCCGAGATGACCCCAACCAATGTTACCTCATCCCCCTCGACACCTAAACCCTGCATTGTCTCAAAATATCTCAATGCCTCACCCGGCTGAGAATTTTGTGCGAAGCCTGTCACCATCGCTGTCCATGCAACCATATCTTTCTCGGGAAAAGCCTCGAACAACTCTCTAGCAAGCTCCATATCCCCATTCTTCGCATAAGCAAAAATCAGAGACGTCCAGGAGATAACATCCCTCACAGGCATTTCATCGAACGTCTTCCGTGCGAATTCTAAGACCCCACAGTTCACATACATATCAATCAACGTATTACCAACATATAAATCAGAATCAAACCCACCAACCAAAACTGTGTGGGCATGAATCTGCATACCCAAAGAAACATCCTTTACGCTGATACAAGCCTTGAACAAAGCAGTGAACGTAAAAGAAAGCGGACGAATACCCCGATTTCGCATGCAAGAATAGTGGAAAACACATTCCTTAATAAACCCTTGAAGTGAATACCCTCTAATAAGAGCAGTGTATAAAAAAGGGTTAGGGTTTTCAACCTGGTGGAATAGGGTTTGAGGGTAAGAAGAGTCGATTGGGGTGTCGAGTTTGGTGAGAGTACGGATGAGTTTAGTGAGGAGAAAACAGGAGTTGTGGAGGACATTTCGGTAGATTTGAGCGTGGATTTGTTTGAGGTGAGAGAGGGATGTGGTGGAGGTGTTGAGGAGTGATATGAGTTGGGTTTGTAGGAGATGGTTTCTTGATTGTTGTTGGTGAATTTGATTGATGGTATGTGTGGAAAGATGGATAAAGTTTAGAGCAGCGGTTAATGTTCTTCGGAGGGGATAAGGAGGCTTCAGGAACATCCCATGAGATATGCTCGGATTTTGGCTTAGTTCAGGTGTGATTCACGGTTCTCCTTTCCTTGTAACGGCCAAAAACAAGGCTCCAAACAGCAAATCAAAAAGTGATTCCATATACTGAGAAGACAGGATTTCGTTTTTATTCAATTTTTTTCTTCAGGAAAATTTTCATCAAGAATGCATTTTCACATTCTTTTTTCTTTTTATAATGAATTATATCAAATATATGGGGGGAAAAATGTGTTTTCACGAGTTATTTAATAAATTTATCTCAAAATGAGATTATAAAATTAAGACACATTTTTTATATTATTTTAAATTTTTATCACTCACACCTTTCCATTGCTAAATAGATATAGTCAAAAAACTTTTATAATCATGTCTATATTTTTAATAAGACAGATTATACTTTCATCTGACGTTTAATTTATTATCAATTAAATCTCAACTATTAAAAAATATAATTAATTTAATAATTAAAATTTAATAAATATAAAATAAAATGTTAAATGAATAACAGGATTAATTATGTCAAAAATATGAATGAGACCATAGAAATATTCTTATAACTACTAATATTCCCTTTTATTATGCATTTAAAAGGCATATAATTGTGTAAAGAGTAGCAAAAGCTGCAATGCCTAGGTGCTTAAAAAAAAAGATACTTCTAGATATTTTGAAAGAGTTATAAAAACGTATTCATCTCATTGAAAAATTAGTATTTACGCTATTAAATGATAATGGTGTTGGCATCATAACTATTTCAAATGAAACATTTAATAGAGAAATGTGGAGAGGCCATCAATAAATATCAAGCAATAGTTAGAATTGAAAATAGTAATATAAACTATCTAAGACAATTTATGAAAATAAATCAAGCAAATCTATTATTACAACCATAAATATATGCTTTAAACTAAAACCTATGCATGGCTCGAGTTTTAACTAATCTTTTACATGTATAGTTTTGGAACTTCTTATTCGTCGTGATTTCACGCAAGCAATATAATTTTTAGAATAGTAAAACTTTATATAATTTAGAGCAAAACAGAGTATTTCTTCATATCTAAGATATTTCGCTCCTGTATTTTGAATAATCATAATTCTTCCTCTATGAAAATAACACGACTCCTGCTACTAAATGTTGTTTTTGCATAACATTCATATGGAACAAAATGTAACTTATATTTAGCAGAATGAATAATAGCATTTGCACTACGAGAGCAGAGCAACTAGGACTATAACTTATGGGCAGTTGTTGTAATTATCAATTAGTGGCAATTCTATTTTTAGTAAGTATTTACTACCATTTTTTTAAATTTTGCTATATGAAAAACTATCGTGAAATGATTCCACCGTAAATTACCCAACACTTGTAACTATCATTAAGTAACGATAGTTTAGAAGTGCTAGGAATACAATGATAGTATCACGCCCTAAACATAAGGTATAACAAGTCCATAGCATACTTATAACTTATTATGAGCATATAAGGTTTAGAAAACAACTATAACTATCAAATTTATACTAAAACATTAAGCTCTCTACTGATAAATGCTCATAAGGGAAACTTTAATAAAATCGTAACTAAAATGTTTAGAAATACAAACATAATAGTTAAACCTATCAAGTACCGTCTTAAAGCATAAGAAAGTAAATAAATCAATTATAGATGTCTTTCTAATACCCAAAACTCCCTTAATTTTCTTCATATAAGCTATTGGCATTCCCTCTACTAAAGTAAAAATCATATCCTTAATAGTTAAAATAGTTAACATATTCATGGTTACTTGAAAGAAGACTCAAATATGTAAGCAATAAAACCTAGTATGGGGGTACTGCATACAAATGTGCATAAATATCGCATTAGACACAATTCAATGATTCTAATGCAACAACCAATCACCAATCACATAATAAATTTTATTAATCATACCTATCTTTATTTTCAAAAACATAAACTCAAAAGTTTCCCTTTTTTCTTTCTTTAGAAAAAAAAAAAAAAGCAAGACCCTTATATACCTCCTAAAGTCCTAGAGTTATTTTAAAAGTGTACATCCTTAATACTACCTAAAGTCCACCGATCATTCTAAAAGTGCATACCCATCATCAAGGGTAGGTACGAGGGAGGAGGGGTAACGATAGGGTTCTCAACCTTCCTAAGCTTAAGAAAGAGTTACTTTTAAAATTTTTAGAAAAGGAAAATATATATATATATTAAACATATATTTTAAAGAGAAAAACATGATATAAAATATGGTATAATTTAGTGGTCAATTATTTATTTTATTAAATATAAGATTTTGAGTTCAAATTCCATATTTGTCAATTACTCTTTTTAAGATGCATCCACTACTTGAATGATATTTTGTCTTTTTGCATGTATTAAACTATTTTTGTTTCACAAGTACCAATAACAATAAATTAATTAATTACAAAGCATATTTCACTACATAAATTCTCTTAAATTATTATTTCTTATAAGTAATACCATAAAAAATAATTACATTGATCCTATTACAATTACTCTAATCTTATTGCATAAGTATTGATAAATAATACCAATTATATGACTTGATTTAGTAATTTTTTTCTTACAATTAATGTTGCAAAAATTAATGTCGACTATTGAGTAATTGATTACTTAATAATTTATAGTCAAAATGATACTTTTTTAGTATTGCTAACAATTATATAAAGTTATCATAACAAGAAATAATACAATATTTATATCTATGTCAAGTTGCTCATTCTACTTTACTTGTAATTTCTAATTCAATTATGTTTTTTGATATATTTTTGTTAGAAACAAAACTTACTTAAGTTTTACATAGTAATGTAATTTTCTATAAATTAATAATTTTTCATTTAATATATATGCATAATAAAAAAATAAAAAGTTAATCCTTTTAACTTCTTATAAAGTGTATCAATCGCTCTTAATCATATTTTAGAAGATTTTTTCCATCTTATTAAATTTTAAAAATTATTACGGGTTAAATCAATCTATAGATATTTTTACATATATAAAATGTAACATAATTACGATAATAAGCAGATATTTTCCTATCAATAATTTTAATATCGACTTAATTAAAGTAAATTCCCCAAACACACTCCCCCAATTATATGATCCTAAACCTGTCCCTACCCATCATGCTTCTTAGAGTCTATAATGAATCTACAATGTTCCCTAGAAAATATGGACCCATACCTTGAGTCAGTTATAAAAGCAGGGAATCTTAGAGTCCTTGTATCATTTTGAAAGTGTAGACTAAAAACTTGAAGATAGAGAGTCGTTTTAAAAGCGAGTTAGTAAATTTTTAGAGTTTATGAGTCATTTTAAAAGTATATAGCATATTATTAACCATTTAATCCTAAAAGTATCACTTTGTAAAAGTTACAAGTTTTTTAATAAGCAACGACAATTAACAAGATCAAAAGCTAATTGTAATTAGTTAAAATTATTTATTAAACCTAGCATACAACCAAGACTATTGTGGCATAGTAACACGAACAAACAATGGTTTTCGAACAAAATGAGCCAAGTTAAAGTCACCTCTTCCAAGTTATAATATGTTATTAGGTAAGAAAATGAATATATATATATATATATATATATATAACATACATAACTAACACACAATAGTAATTCACATGCTTAGATTTTGCTTACTATCCCAATAGTTGTGATGCCTTATGATTAAGTGTAATCATACATGAATTGTATGAGAGATTTGGTTTTAGTTTATAAAGCCATTGCAAGAACCTGAATTTTCTTAAAACAAATAATAAAATATAAAATTTATTATGTAAGTAAATACACGTAAGTTCATGTGCAAGATGGTCTTTTCAAATGTTAATAGGCACATGGTATACATATGTTTAGTGCCTTTTCAATTAAATTAAAACATTATTTTAATTCACACCCTTACTCATTTCTCTAATGTAATCTTTCAAAACATCAAAAGCAATTCCAACCCTACACCATAAGAAGAATCAAAAGAAGAAGGTACGAATGATGGTTCTCAATTGGACTTTAAGTCTTTATGTTTAGGGTTATTGTTAATGTGAATTCTTGAACAATTATAGTAAAAGTCAACGTTTTAGGAGAGGGACCACAATGAACGAGTTCTTGGAAAGAAACTTATTAGAAAGAGGATTCTTGAAATATTATGAAGCAAAAAGTGTGGTATAATGTAGTTTAGCCAAAGTTGTTGATGTTTACAGATTTCATATTAATAACCATTTCGAGGAACTATCAAACACATCAATCGCAAAGAGATATATTTTATAAGTATCTTTTAATGTGTTTTTATCAATGATTTAGTTGATAATTTATAAAGGATAATGATTTAGAGAAGGATTTCCTTAATGTTATTGAAGAAATATTAAAGTAGGAAATGGGTTTGAGGGTTTGGAAGTCAATTTCTACAATTAGGAAGGAAGTTCATTAAAGAAGACGAACAACAACATATTGCTGATAGGTCTAGTCAATAAATCGGCTTGATAATAGGAATTCCTATCTGCTCCGTGCAACTTGTATTACATTTTGTTCCTGATATCGTTATGTCGGTACTCTTATAAACCAACTTAATGATAATTGTCTTGTTTTTGTTAGAACTTATGTAATTTGAATCTACACCTAAACCTCATAATCTAAAACAAAGATTAAACATAATCTAACTTAGAATCAAGTCTAGAACACTATATCAAACACTCTATAAAACCATAAACTCTCTAGTGCTAACTTATAAAATTGAGCTAAGATAACTTAAGTTCAACTTTAATATAAAGATGGACTCTAAAACTTATTGAAATGTAAACATATCTCCAGTTTTAGAATCGAGATCAATTTCTCAGAGAGTTAAGTGCAATCTTAGACTATAGGTCCAGGTACGAGGTTGCTTTGTATGTTCTATATGCTTGTGTGCTTGTAGTTAAAAATGGACTTAAATTATATTCAACCTTAAATGTTATATGTATTGAGTGTGCATGGCTAGACCTAAAGGATCAGGAGTATCAGTAACCTTAAGGTGGCATCCTAATGATCTATATGTGGTGTTGTCCTGAGTAAAGCTACATATTGAAATGATTTGGGTAGATTTTAAGTTGATTATTGGACTCCAAGGTCCAGGGGAGTACCCAACACCAAATTTTGTTATCATATATAATCCAAAGTTATGAGTTATCCTAAATTTGGGGCCTAAAAGCTGTGTAATACATCGAATATTAAATAAAAGATAATAAATGGTTGTTCCTGTATGCTTGCATCCGTATGTGATATGATTGACTATATGCTTATGCGTATTTGCTTGTAGTAAATCTCATACTAAGCAATTCGCTCACCCTTTGGGGATTTTGTTTTTCAATTGTAGGTACTTAGATAAGACAAGCTTATTAATGAGTTAGGATACCACATTACGTTAGGATGGGATTTGGTAACATATGTATGATGATGAAATGACGAGATGATGTGTCTTCATGGTAAGATACACAAAGAAGCACCATAACAAAACGATCCGAAAGCAAACAAAGCGAAGATAGTAATGTTCGAGTAGTTACTAAATGGATATGATATACCGCTCGATTTTACTCAACCTACAATCTACCGAATATGATACACCGACCTGTGTTGAAGTGTCACTCGCCATTGCTCCTTGTTAAAGGGAATAGCTAAGAGTTAAATGATAATGAGAACACTAAGGTTACTCAAAAGGAAACTTGAATAATATTCAAATATTGATGGTTGAATCATCCTTGTGTATAAATAAGTAGGTGTTTATATACTTAGATCAGGTCAAAGCCTAGTTAGTCCTACTGTAGAGTAATCAGCTTGAGTTGGGGTCAGGTGCTTGTGATCAGCTCTAGAGTTCAGGTTGGATAGTCTCAGCATTACCTTCTCGGATGTCTTGCCATAACATAACTATTGGGCAGAAGCAAGGCTAACACATGTGAAGGTCAGACAATCAGGTCGGCAGAAGATCAATTCAAAATAGGAATCTCTACCTCAGATATGGCTTTGAGTTAGTATCCTTCGAATGGGTCCTTAGAGTCTTCTAGCTCATTGCGGGTAATCGGTCCAAGGGGTTTATTCTTATCATCTACCTAGTGGTCAGAAAGATTTGTCATCAAATCTAAAGTGATCCCTAGTTGCCCTTTTAGAGCATTTATAAGGCCTTCTTTGAGTTGGTGTAGAATCAAGTCAAACATTGTGTAGAATCAAGTCAGACATTGCAGTTGACTTTCTTCAGACTTTGAAAGGACCATCAACTTAAGGGGATAGCTTATTCTGTCGTAAGTATGGGAATCGCTCTCGGTTGAGGTAAATCCATACTCCTAGTTGGAAAGAAACAGTTTTACGACCTCAGCTACCAATCTCTTGCTATCCTTGATTGAACTTGGCAATCTTCTTGGTTATAGACCAATGTAGTTCTTGAAATTCTTGAGCTTTGTCAACTTTGGATTGACCTTCTTTAGCAACTGTAAGGGTGCTGATCATATCTAGGGGGATAGTAAGATTGAGGCCATAGATGACTTCAACTAGGGTTTTCCCTGTAGTACTGTAGACAATTCAGTTGTATGTGAATTCCACAATGGGTAGACACATATCCTAATCGCCCTAGTTCTTTCCCACAACAGCTCCGAGTAAATTGCCTAGTATCTTGTTCACCACTTCAGTTTGGCCATTAGTCTAAGGGTGGCTATTAAAGATGAACACAAGTTTAGTTTTAAGTCTTTTCTAAAAAGTCTCCCAAAATAGCTGAAGAATTTTGTGTCTCGATTTGAAACAATAGTCTTCGGTACCCTACGTAGTCGAACAACTTCCTACAAAAATAAATCAGCAATATATAAAGCATCGTCTGTCCAATGGTATAGAATGAAGTGCACCATCTTGTTTAAGCGATCCATTATAACAAATATAGAATCTTTCCATCTAGATATCCAAGGTAACCCTAGGACAAAGTCTATGTTGAGGTCAGCCTAAGGAAAGATTAGCATCAACAAGAGCATGTACTCTCCATGGGATCTCTCTTCCCTTTAGCTCATTTGCACACTTTACAACTCCCAACAACCTTATGGACATCCTTGGCTAAACTTGGCTAGTAAAAGTTCTCTTTCAACAAATTGGTTGTCTTGTTGTCTCCAAAGTGACCTAATAATCCACCACTATGAGCTTCCTTGATCAACAGCTCATGTGTAGAACAATTTGATATACACAGTTGTTAGTCCTTAAACAAATAGCCTTCCTTAAGAAAATATCCCTCAACAGTAATTCCATCCATACACTATTTTATGATAGGGCCAAAATGAGGATCATAAGCATATTACTTAGTGATGAGTGAGAATCTTAATAATTTGGTTTATAAAGTAGTTAGCAAAGGTTGTCATTGTGACAAAGCATTGGCAAACACATTTGTGCTTCCGTTCTTGTGCTAAATAATGTATGAAAACCCTTCCATAAACTTTAACCACTTGGCTTATCTTTTAAGAGTTTGTTCTAACTCGTAAGATGCTTCATAGACTCATGATCTGTATAAATAACAAATTATTGTAGCAGCAAATAGTGTTGCCAAACAGTAAGGGCTTGATACAAGGAATATAACTCTTTCTCATACACAGAATAGTTTAGGGCAAAACCATTAAGCTTCTCACTATGGTAGGTGACGAGTCTTCGCCTCCTGCATTAGGATAGTACTAATTCTAACTCCCAATACATCAAATTCCAACTTGAAGGGTTTGTCAAAATCTAGTAACGATAAGATAAGCATCAAGGTAAGCTTCTCCTTGATTTCTCTAAAGCTCTATTTAACTCGATCATTTCATTTGAATCCTTCACTCTTCTTTGCTAGCTCAATCATTCCATCTTAATCCTTCACTTTTCTTTGTTAACTCAATTAGAACGATTATTGTACTAAAGTTTTTAATGAATCGCCTATAAAAAGAAGGTAGACTATGGAAACTTCGAACTTTAGTGATACTCTTCGGTGTCGGCCACTCCAGAACAACTCAAATCTTCCCCGCATTTGCTCAGATTTCTTCCCCTAATACTACAAACCATAGAAAAATCACTTCATCTTAGTAGAACGTACACTTCTTCAAATTTCCATGTAACTTCTCGATTTGCAAAATGTCAAATATTACTCAAAGATTTTGAACATGGTTGTTCATAAATGTATTCAATGCATTAGTAAGTATGAACAGCATCACCAACAATTTGTAGAGACCATGCCTAGTCTTGAAGACAGCCTTCAACTCATCACCCGGTCTCATACGAATTTAGTAGTAGTCACTTTATAGATCAATCTTTGAAATATTTTAATGCCATGGAGCTCATCTAACATGTCATCAAGCTTTAATATTGGATATCTATACTTGACAATAATTTGATTGATTGCTCAACTATCAATGTACATATGCTACGGCCTGTCTTTCTTCGGAACGAGCAAAGCTGGTATTGTATAAGGGCTCATACTCATCCTCACATATTCTTGCTTTATGAGCTCATCCACCTGTCTCATCAGCTTGGTAGCTTGCTTAGGGTTCATTTTATATGCAAGTCAGTTTGGTAGAGTGGCACCTAGTTATAGATTAATATAGTACTCAACGTCTTGGACTGGAGGTAGTCCTTTAGGCAATTCTTTAGGAAACAAATTGAAGAACTCATTTAACAGGCTTCAAATTTCATCAGGAATATGCTATAAATCTCTCATCTCCAACAATCTTCTAATCAACAAGAACATAGGCTCTTCAATTTTTTCAGCAACTTAGAGCTCTCATCAACTCATCACCAAGGCTTTCTTCTTACTAACTCGGGTGAGATGATTATGAGTTTTATTTACTTAGGATAAGGTGATAAGCTTCGGGGTACTGACCCAACCCTACTACTAAAGTTGAGATCATCTACTTGTCGACTCATTCTATCTATCGAGCCAAATAACAATATTTATTGCAGATAGAGTGCTAAGAAGCATAAGGCCAAGACAACGATTGATCCTCACCTATGCCTGACCAATCACTTACTCAGTATCATGCTTATCGATAGGCTGAGGTATCATGATTCTAAGAGATGGACTCATTCGGCTAAAGTCTATTGTCGACCTAGTAGCCAAGAGATCACTACGAGACTACGTTAATAAAGTGATCTCTCGGTAAAGTGATCTTTCACCCACTAAGTCGTAATCTCTCGACCACTAAGTCGACGACAAACTTTAGCTAAGTGAGTTTAACTCTTAGAATCATGATACCTCAGTCTATCAACAAGCATGATACCAAGTAAGTGATTAATCAAGCATAGGTGAAGATCGGTTATTGTCTCAACCTTATGCTTCTTGGCACTCTATCTACAATAAATAGTGTTATTTAGCTCGATTGACAGAATGAGTCGGGAAGTAAATGATTTTGGCTTTAGTAGTCGAGTTAGGTTGGTACCCCGAAGCCTATCACAGGGTCATGGGTTGCAACATAATCTTCCTTCCATCCTTAACAAAGGCATAAGTGTTTTTATACCCATCGTTCGAATAACTAAGGTCATCTAAGTAGTAAGTGTAAAGCTCTCTTGGGGACAACATCGCACATTACTTTGTCCCTATGTACACTCCTAACACTAAACGGTACAGTCACTTATTCAATCATATGCAAAGTACCCTTATCATAAAGCCAATGCAGTTTGTAAAGTCGGGGATGCTTAGAAGTTAGCAAACCTAACCTCTGTACGAAGGACTACACTACTACGTTAGTATAACTTCCTCCATCCACTATAATGGTGCACAACTATCCTTTTATGGTACATTTAGTATGGAATAAATTTTCCCTCTAATCTACTTTGGACCACAATAGGGAACTCAATACTCGTCTCAAAACTAAGATCATCACTTCTCCTTAATCGACATAGACACAAGTCTCATCTTCCTTCTTGGCTTCAAGTTTTCCAATATCCTTTTCTTTTCGGGCCTACTTTCGTTGATACTATCCACTATATCTCTTCGGAGCACCATGACATGCCGGTTCAGATATTTAGTATCCATGTATCTAAAGCTTAAGTATTTAAAGTACTTCCCCTCACTAGTCTCTCGTCCAAAGGTCTAACCCTTCTCATATGTCCTCGAGTTTAGCTTAGCCTCAATTTGGCTTAGTTAACCAGCTCGACTTTGTTGGCCTATTCAGCTATTATCAGATCGGTCATTCTTGTCCTCGACTCAGCATGGTTTCTTTGGCTCTTCTTGAATAAGTCGGCGTAGTTCTATAGCTTGCGAGAATGTTGGCTCAAAACACTTCTCTTTTGCCTTTTCACCTTCTATACTATCTTAATCTCTTCTTCCAAGGTATAAAACCTCTATACTTCTATATTGTTGTGAATCTCATACTTAAGTCTAGAAATGAACCTCAATACTGTGTGGGCCTAAGGTTCTTCTACATCAACTAGAATTATAAGCATCTGGAACTCTCTTACATAGTCATTAACAGATCGACCTCCTTAGCAAAGTTCTTACAACTTTGCAAATTTATCCTCTAAGTAGGTCTCAGGTACAAATCCACCCCTTAAACAACCTTCTCATCTCATACCATGTTTTATCACCTTGTCATCCATCTTTTGCTCTAGTTACGTTCAAATTTTACCACCACATTGTGGTATACCTAATAAACGTTAGTGTAGTTAGTTAAACTTTGACAACATTTGTATAACCATAACATTCAAACACCTTCTCGACTTTCTCTTCCTACTCTAAGTATTCATTTGCATCTCCACTTCTACTAAAGGGTAAGATCTAAACCCTAACACTGTCTAGGCTTTAAGGAACTCAGCGTCCTCGTCCTTATACTTGGTAATAGTCGACTTCTTCTTCTTCTTCCCCAAACTCTTTAACATCTAGCTCTTCATCATCTTCCTCAATTTCCTCTAACTCTAATCTTTATCTAGCAGCTTAGTTGCTACTCCTCTAGCTTGCTATAGTTGAATTAGGCAATTGGTTCGATTACCTTGGCCATAGCATCTCTCAGGGACATTTTCTAGTGGGTTATGGTGTTATACACCTTGGGGTTGTTATTTGTTAACTTGCATTGCTGTGACTAGACTCTCAACAAAGTTTGTGAATCTGTCAAGTTTGTCATCAATCGACTATGGGGTGTTATGACCATTATGACCACTACCAAGTTAAGGACTACAACCAAGTTGAGCACCACTATTCTAGTCACCAATAACACCTTAAACACTCGAATCTAATATTGTAAAATACTTCTCAAACATATTAACAACTTTACTACCTGATAATCACTCGAATAGAACAGAAGTAAACTTGCTATGTTTTCGTAATAAAAAACAAAGTAATAATGAAACTACACTTACATATACACAAAATACACTACAGTACTTATGGAAGGCACATAATAGCCATTAATATCAAAGCAAACCAAAACTTCACTACAACTTCACACATTCCTTCGCGGAATCATACTTTGATACCAACAAAGTTGATGTGTCTCTAAGGTAGGATACACTGAGAAGCACCACAACGAAGTGATCCGAAAGTAAACAAAGAAAAGTTAGCAAAGTCCAAGAAGCTATAAAATGGATATAATACACCACTCAATCTTACTCGATTCTACTCGACCTATAATCCATTAGATGTGATACACCGACCTAAATCGAAGGGTCACTCGCCACTACTCCTTGCTAAAAGTAGTAGATAAGAGTTGAAGGATAATAAGAACACTAAGGTTACTCAAAGGAAAATTGAATAATATTTACATATTGATGGTTAAATCATCCCTGCGTATAAGTAAGTGAAGGTTTATATGCCCATTTACTAAAGTTACTTTACATATATGAAAAGATAAAAAGAGTATTCTTACAATTAGGTTACATAAAACGTATTAAAAGGGATAAATGAGATAAATAATATTTAGTACAAAAAAGTAAAGAATCCTTCTGGAATGTTGTGTCCAAAGATACGTTTCACTTAGTAATCGGATGTCAGAAATATGGTACAAGGTAGCGAAAGAGGGGTCACAATCAAGGGCCGACTTGATTTGAATCAAGTTAGAGGCTAGTCAATCCTGCTGTAAAGTAGTCAGCTTAAGTTGGGGTCAAGGCTTATGATTGACTTGGGAGTTTAGCTCAGATAGTCTCGGAGCTACCTTCTTAAATGTCTTGCCAGAACACAACTGTTAGGCAAGAGCAAGTCTAGCACATATGAGGGTCTGACAGTCAGGTTGGCTAGGGATCGATTCGAAATAGGAATCTTCATCTTGAAAATGACTTTAAGCTAGTATCCTTCAAGTGAGTCTTTAGAGTCCTCTAACTCAGCAGCTAATAACCAATCCATGGGGTTGATTCCTATTATGAGATTAATGTTGTATTTAGAGATCAAGCACCTGTACTTAATATGTACAAACCTACTATCTCCTATATAGTTCTAATAGGTTTTCTTTAATCAACATAGAAGCCTTTTAGTCTTCATTTATATATTTGGAATTAATGATTTAATGGAAGCACCAGTTACAGGTGCTACACTTACATTTTGAGATGGATATAGAGTAATAAATGTGGCATAATTAATATTATGGATATTTGTAGATAAGTTATGATCCTTTACATGTTAATACTTAACATTGACATATAGCAGGCTGTAACATCTTGGGTTTCAAGGCATCGCAACCATAATAGTGAATACCTTGTCAACATAAGCTTAAAACTTTTAAGCTAAACAGTTGAAAAAACCCATTAGTATTTATTGACTCGGTTATTCATTATTTTTTACCTATGGCGTTACAAATGATATCAAAGCTAACCTCTTATTAGTAGGTAGACAATTCGAGTTTAGCTTTAATTTAGAGAAAAGGTCCGAAGAGGGCAGGATTTCATTAGCATGGTGAGTCATGTCATGCTTCTAAGAAAACTTATAAGCAAAGGGTAACTTGAATCATACATCGAAAATGTGGAAGAGCCAAGCTTAATTGTAAAGTCATGCAACAATGACATCGTGTATTTAAGAAGGGGAGATTATGATACCATATGATTAAGTAAAGTCTTATATAAATTGTGAGAGGAATTGGTATTAGTTCATATAATCATGGTGGTTAATACTTTATCAATATAAACTTAAAACTTTGAGGCTAAGTGGTTGAAAAAACCCGTTAGTATTTATTAACTTAGTTATTTATTATTTTTTACCTAGGGCATTACAAAAGTAATCCAAATAAACTACTAATTTATATAATATAAAATAGATCAATATCAAACATAATATAGTTCACAAGTATTTTATTTAATAATTGTTTTCCCATTTAATTGATTAACTAGACCTCGTTATTCTCAATTTCGAGCACCTAATAGGTTATGACTTTATAATAACTAGCTTCGCAATCTAATAGGTTTTTTTCTTTCTTTCTCTATCCTTGTAATAGTCTGGTCGACAAACTGGGTGACGGGAATTGAGCAACTGGACAATTGACTCGTAGCCAAGCTCGAGGACTAGAAGGCCTAATACGATGGATTCTCCTACTCCAGCAGACTCCTGCTGAAGTCGAGTATCTCTTTACCAACTCGTTTTGCATGCCGAACCAAATGACTCCTTATTTCTCGTAGATAGTATGCCAAGAAGCAGAAGGCCAAGATAACAGCCACTCCTCACTCCCACTCATGCTTGACCAATTACTTACTCGATATCACCCTTGCCAATATGTTAAGAGAGAGACCCCAAATTGCCTAAGCCACCCCTGCTTAGATAAGCTAGCTGACCGTACTTTTTATCTGTATCCTCCAACGTCCTCACCAATACAGCATCGCCATATGTATAGGATCATGTGTAAAATCCATTATACTAATCATTACTTTTCTAGAATATCATTTTTACCCTTTTGTATTCTTATGCATTACTTTTTTATGATAATACCCCTTTTTTCTTTTCCCTTTTAGGCATGTTGCCCTAAATTCTTCAGTATAAATACCCCTTGCACTAGTAGCTGTAAAGAATCTAATTCATTACCATTAATACACTTTTAAGTGTTTTCTCATCTTTACGTAAACAATGCCTGTTTACTCTTAACATCTCTCTTGTCCTAACCCTTAAGCAATGTTAAGTGGTGAGTAGCCTCATTGGACTGATTTGTACATCATATCAAATTATGCTATCAGTCCTCAAAAGTTCCATTGGTGCGTCATATCCATTAGGGAAGTTCGTAGGTTTTTGCTTGCTTTTCATTTGCCATTTATCCTTTCACACCATTCCCCACTACCCGTTTTAAGCTTTCGGTAAGCTTGAACCTATCCCTACTACTGACCTTATCTATTTTTTGCTGTGGTCTATATTATCTTGGTATCAGAGCAGAGGTTTTGTTTGAGTTGTGGTATATGTTTCAAGTTCTATTTTATACCTTGTTTTATGTGTGTGAAACAGAGTAAATTACTGTATCGTTTGATTGCTAAGTTTGTTAGCTCTTACTTTTCTGGTT
Source organism: Lumnitzera racemosa (assembly GCA_024138005.1). Lineage (NCBI taxonomy): Eukaryota > Viridiplantae > Streptophyta > Magnoliopsida > Myrtales > Combretaceae > Lumnitzera > Lumnitzera racemosa. The sequence goes on from JAMXBC010000012.1 coordinate 59,045,739, forward strand.
TGTGAAAGTGTTTGTTATATTACCTATTTGAAGAATCTGAGCTTCGAATCTATGGAGAAAATAATGGACCCAAGTATAAACGTTGGTACTGGAGATGACAATAGTAGAGTTATTCCTTATGAACGATAGTCTCAGGAAACCCCTAGGAGCACTGATGCGAGACCAAAAGAGGTGACTAAGCTCTTGGTAGATCTAACTCTAGCTATTCGTGCATTGGCTTTTCCGATCAATTGAGACTATGTAAAACACCCTACAAGTTGCTCAACCTGTTAGAGGTCAGAACCCAACCAGTATGAGGTAAAGGAATAGGTAGATGAGTAAGATGAAGGATAGACATGAGAGAACTAGATGAAGAGGACGAGGAAGGGTATTTTGAAGAAGAGAGAGCTAAAGTTGCTAGAGCGTTTGACTATATAAAGCTTCGGATTCTGAGCTTCAATAGATCTAGGAGTGTTGATGAGTATCTAGAATGGGAAGAGAAAGTGGAGCATGTTTTTTAATATTATCAATACGAAGATTACGAGAAAGTGAAAACTGTAGTTGTTGAGTTCTCTAAATATGCCATCATGTGGTGGAAGAATTTTCAAGATATGAGAAGACGACAGGGCTACCGAGAGATTAATAATTAGCCTGAGATGATGAGAATACATAGAAATAGGTTCGTACAAGAAACTTATCTGCAAGATACTTTTACTCGGCTTCAGGACCTGAGACAAGGAAGCCGAACAGTTAATGAACATGTATAGAATTCCAAATGCTCATAATCTGATGTGAAGTGGAGGAGCCCTTAGCGAGAATAATCTCTAGGTTTATCATAGGATTGAGAGGTGATATTCGCGACATTATAGAGCTCTAACAATTCTCCATAATGGATGAAGCCATTAGAATAGCCTAATGAGTAGAGAGGCCAAGTACTGATTAGAATGTCGACTGGCTTACCCAGATAGGGAAGTCTCAAGCTTTGTCAAGCATCGAGCAGAGTAAAAAGATGGATGTCCAAGTCGAACTGAAAGGCCAACCTGATGGTGAAGTACTAACTCGAACTTATGAGAAGGGACAAGGATCTCTTAGGAAGACGAGTCAAATTAAGTGCTTTAAGTGCCAAGGGTTCAAACATATGGCTACTCAGTACCTGAGCCGATAGACGATGGTCATTAAGGGAGACATCCCAACATTAGAGGTAGAAAGTATTGATGATGAACCTAAGGAGGAGATCACTACCGAAAAAGAAGATGCTGAGAAGGAACTCATTGAGGAAGACGTATTCCCTAAGGACTTGGAATAGTTAATCATGGTTGTTCGACACATAATGAACATGGAACCCTCACACAAGTAAGAGTAAAGAAAGAATTTATTTCATACTACTTGTAAGGTAAACGATCAAATGTGTGCCCTTATTGTAAACAGTGATAATTGCACCAATGTAGCATCAGCCGATCTTATTTCAAAATTGAAGTTGCCAACTAATGTATATCTTAAGCTATACAAGTTGCACTAGTTGAGTGAGAAAAGAGCACTATACGTCACTAGGCAAATCCTACTGCTGATCATAATAAAAAATTACTCTAACCAGATTCTCTATGATGTATTACCCATATGTACTTCCTATGTATTGCTAGGTAGACTATGGCTGTTTGATAGGAGAGTTATCCATGATAGCTACAGGAATACATATATGTTCGAAAAGGATGGTCAAAAGATTTTAATGAACCTGATGTAGCCGTGAAAAGTTAACAAACTACAGATAAAACCTGATCGTAGATCGAAGAAGGCTTTTGTGATGAGTAAAGCCAAGCTCCAAGAGGCCATCAATGCTAATGAGATGACCCTTATGTTGGTCGAGCGATTGCTAGAAATGAAGTAGTAGGGTGAACTATCCTTAGAAATAAGAGCATTACTAGACAAGTATGTCGATCTATTCCTAGAATAGTTACCCAAGGGGTTGCTTTAACTCAAGGTATAGAGTATTGTATTGACTTATTACCTAGCGCTATATTGCCAAATAAGCCCGCCTATCGAATGAATCCCAAGCAGGATTTTGAGCTCCAATGTCAAGTTAATAAGTTGCTGGAGAGAGGTTATGTGAGAGAAAGTCTCAACTCTTACACTGTGCTGGCACTTCTAGTGCTGAAAAATGATGGAACCTGGTAGATGTGTGTAGAAAGCTAAGCCATAAACAAGATTACTATCAAGTACAAGTATCCTATCTCGAGGTTGGAAGATATGCTAAATGAATTGAGTAGGGGTAAAATTTTAAGCAAGATTAATCTTAAGTCTAACTATCATCAAATTTGCACAAAGCCAAGAGACGAGTGAAAAACGACATTCAAGACTCGATGTAGATTATATGAATGGATGGTCATGCCCTTCAGCTTCTCAAATGCCTCAAGCACTTTCATGAAACTAATGAATCATGTGCTAAGACATCTGATCGGGAAGTGTGTCATAGTGTACTTTGATGATATCCCGGTCTACAGTGTCGACATGCCAAGTCACTATGAACATTTCCGAGCCATTCTGAGTATCCTCTATGCCTAGATATTATTCGGCAATCTTAAGAAGTGTTACTTTTGCTAAGAGAAAGTGGTATTCTTAAACTATATAGTCAGTTGAGGAGGCTTATGAATAAATGATGAGAAGATCTAAGCAATTATCGAGTAGTCAACTCTTACTACTTATGTTAACGTGAGAAGTTTCTATGGACTGACTTCATTCTATAAATAGTTCATTAGGAATTTCAATACCCTTGCTGCACCACTTATTGAGGTAATGAAGAAAAACACCGACTTCCGATGGGAAGAAAGGGAGGAGAAGAGCTTTACCGAGATAAAAGGAAGATTAACCTCTCCTCCGGTATTAGTTCTATGTGACTTAGAGAAAATATTTAAGTTAGAATGTGATGTATCAAGCATTAGAAAAGGTACTGTCCTAATGTAGGAAGGTGGAAGGCTAACCAATTACCTTTTACAGTAAGAAGCTCAAAGGACTTCAGTTAAATTATTTCATATATGACAAGGAACTTTTAGCATTGATTCGAGTACTACAAGTATGGCAACATTATTTATTGTCGAGAGAATTTATCATACATACTGACCATAAGTCACTGAGGTACTTCTATAGTCAGACTAAGTTATTGAAGCAATAAGCAAAATGGGTTGAATTCCTTGAGGGATTCAATTTTATGATAAAATACAAGTAAGGAAAGAGCAATGTAGTTATAGATGATCCTTTAAGAAAGCATGGACTTTTGAATGAACTATAGACCAGACTGTTTAGGTTTATGAGTATCAAAGAGCAACATTCTGAGAATCCACACTTTGGACCCATAATTACGAGATGCATCAATGGAAGAACAGTGGATGAGTATCATGAAGAGAATGGCTACTTGTTCCAAAATGGAAAATTATCTATGCCAACTTGTTCCCTAAAGGAATTATTGATCAAGGAGGCTCATAGTGGAGGACTCTCTGGATATTTTGGAGAAAGAAGGACTTGTAAACTATTAAATGGTCAATTCTTTTGGCTGAGAATGAGGAGAGATGTGCACTGAGTTATCAAAAGTTGTGCTCGTATACAAGAAGGCTAAGTATTGAGCTGAGCAAGGGAAAGCAATGCCTTTGTCTATTATGACAAAGCTATGGACTGAATTGAACATAGACTTTGTTCTCAGACTACCACGAACTATTGAAGGTAAAGATTCTATAATGGTCACCGTGGATTGGTTTAACAAAATGGCATACTTCGTGCCCTACAAGAGATTGTGCGGATACATAACGTGCCGAGAAGCGTAGTCTCTAATAAAGACTCGAAGTTCTTAAGTCGTTTCTAGAGGAACTTGTAGCATTAGATGAGGACCAAACTACCATTCTGTACTTCCTATCACCCTCAAACTGACGGTTACACAAAGGTGGTTAATCACACTTTAGGATCATTGTTTTGTGTTGCAGTGGGTAAAAACTTAGCTAATTGGGACGTCTGCTTGCTAGTGTTTGAGTTTGCTTACTACTAGACAGTGCATTACACCACTAAGCAAACTCCCTTTGAAGTAATCTATGATTTCAATCTCGAGTTGCCCTTCGATCACACCCCTATACCTATACCCACATAAGAGGACCTTGACGCCTCGACTAGAGTACAATCCTTTCAGTACATCTATGATAAAGTTACTCAACACATCGACCAAATTACTAAAAGAATGTGAGAGAAGACCAAGGGTAGGATGGCTAAACAATTCCAGTAATGAGACTTAGTATAGCTATACCTTAGCAAAAAACGATTTCTAAACAAGAGGAGGAACAAACTATCCCCAAGGGCTAAAGGACCTTTCGGAATCCTCTAAAAGATTAATGATAATGCCTATAGATTGGAGCTACCAAAGGATTATGGGGTTTCTAACACCTTAAATATTACTAACCTTAATCCATATCACCTCAATGGATAGTTGATCGAGGATCATTCATATTTGATCCCAAATCCAAAACAACTTAGAGGGAATGATGGGAATCGAGCTATAAGACCATTGACCCACAACCGAACCCGAAGACTAGAAGCTTGTCACAACAAATTCTCTTACTCTAGCTAACTCCTATTGAGGCTAAGTATCTCCTTGCTGATTCATTTGACATACTAAGTTGAATGACTCCCTATTATTTACAGATAGTGTGCTGAAAAGTAGAAGGTCGAGACAATAGCCAATCCTCACTCTCACTCATGCTTGACTAATTATTTACTCAGCGTTACCCTTACTAATATGCTAAGAGAGAGACCCTGAACTGACTAAGCCATCTTTACTTAGATAAGCTATCTGACCATACTTTTTGTTTATATCTTCCAACGACCTCACCAATACAACATCACCATGTGTACAAGTTCATGTGTAGAATCCGTTATGTTAATCAATACTTTTCTAGAATATTCATTTTTACCCTTTTATATTATTATGCATTACTTCTTTAGGGTTACACTCTTTTGTCTTTTCCTTTTTAGGAATGTTGTCCTAAATTTTTTGCTATAAATACCCCTTGTACTAGTAGCTGTAAAGAATCAAATTCATTACTATTAATACACTTTTGAATGTTTTCCCATCCCTGCGTAAACACTGTTTGTTTACTCTCAACATCACTCTTATCTTAATTGTTGAGTAAGGCTAAGTAGCGAGTAATCTTACTGAATTGATTTGTATGTCATATAGAACTGTGCCATGAGTCCTCAAAAGTTCCATTGGTATGTCACATCCATTGGGGTTGTTCATAGGTTTTTTCTCACTTTTCATTCGTCATTTGTCCTTTTGCACCATTCCTCACTATCCCTTTTAAGTTTTTGGCAAACTTAGACCTATCCCTACGATTGGCCTTGTTTATTCTTGGCTGTAGGTCAAATCAATAGGGGTCAACCTTGTTGCATTTTATGTCATATTTTCATGCTTCTTTCTCTAAAATTCATCACCTTTAACCATGAGTTGATTAAAATCTTTCTCAATCTTTCCCTTCCTTTAGTTTGTGATTTCCATCATTTTTCCCATAATTATTGTTCTTATGATCTCTTAGTCAAATAATATGATAGATTCATGACTTTAATTGGTTCCTATTTAATTTTTCTATTCTCCAATCACATTTTAAGCATAAAACGCAAGGGTTTTGAAAATCTTATTAAGGAGTATATTGAGAGTGCTTACCTTAGCATAGAATGGAGCAAAAAGTGCTTATTGAAACATACAACTTTTGCTTCTTCCTTATACTAAAAAGATTAAAAGGAAAAAAACCATATGACCTAAATCCATCAGTTACACGAAAATGTTAAAAACATATTCTAGTTCTTATTTTTTGCCTTTTTGGTCTCGTTTCTTTCCAATACTATCCTAAAGTCACTAGCCTTCTTTAATTAAAAGAAAAAAAAAAGAGAGAGAAAGAGAAAAAAAAATCTTATCTTAACTTATTTTGCCACCATAGTTTGTACATTTTCCTCTATGATAATCTAACATATGTTAGTCTTAATCTCTTTTCATGTAAGAGCTCTAAGTTTTTCATATTATTTACTTTATAAACAATGGGCATCTTCAATAAGTTATGAACTAAGAACAACGGCCTATAAATATGTTATTGAGTAAAAGAAATCAGTAGATTAATTTCTTTTTAGAAAAAGTATAAATTTAGTCTTCAACATTTACCAACTTTTCTATTTGAGTCTTAAATTTTTTTTTTTTTAGTCCTTACATTTACAAGGTTTTATAAAGAAGTCCTCAATTAGTTTGTTGTAAATTTTGTCATTAGCAATGAAGGAAAAATTATACATTTAGTTCTTAACATTTGCTACGTAATCTATTTGAGTCATAAATATTTTAATTTTTTCTGTTTTAATCCTCAGTATTTGCAACAGCTTGCAAACAAGTCACTCTTTAGTTTTGCTATCAGTAGTAACATGTGGTACGATTTGACTCATCCAAATAATTAATTTAATTATAATATGTAATATTTAAGTAAAACTATTAAGAAACTATAAAAATAAAAAATTGTAAAATTAAAAAAATAAAATAAAAATATGGAAACTTAAACAATTAAAGTAATTAAAATTATCCTAAATAATTAAATATTTAAGAACATAAATAAAATATTAAAAATTACAAAAAAATTGGAAAAATAACCTTAAAAATAAAATGGTGGCTAAAGTGATACTATTTTGTATAGCTGGGTCATGACCCACTCAAAAAGTAAGTCACTCAACTGATCACCAATTGAGGCTAAATTGCCAATCCCCTTAAGGGTGTTGTCGACCTTATAAGGAGCAAGTGGTTATGGCTGCTGATAACTTAAAAAAGAAAATGAAAGAGGTATAGAATCAATCGGGTAATCTATAACTTTTTTTTTAGTAAAGGGTAAGGGAGACTATCCAATACCTTAAGTTTTTTTTATTATTATTTATATTCTTAAATATGTAATTATTTATTTTTTTTAAATTACTTTAATTATTTAATTTTTAATATTTTTTATTTCATTTTCTAATTTTTATGTGTTTTTATATTATTGATAATTAAATAATAAATAAATTTTATTTAATTAAATTAATTGTTTGAACGAATTATATTGTGCCACATATCACTAGTAATGACGAATTAAGGAGGAGTTGTTCTTAAGCATTTGTAAATATTAAGAATTTAAATAGAAAAAAATTAAACATTTAGATCTTAAATAAAAAAATGGTAAACATACAATACTTAATTGTACTTTTGCCTTCACTACTAATGATAAATTAATGAAGGACTTTTTTGCAAACTATTGCAAACGTTGAGGTTTGAAATAGAAAAAATTAAACATTTAGTACTAAAATAAAAAAAAGGTGGTAAGCATTAAGAACTAAATTTATACCTTTCCCTTTCTTTTATTAATATAGTTTACATGGTATTAATTAAGATATCATAAATTTTTATGTCAACTTATTGCTTCTTCCTTAATTCACTCTTTGTAGTATAACTAAAAATTTCATGATTTTAAATAAATTCAAAGCTATATCAAAGCTTGGGTGTGCTTGCCTATCATCATTAGGTGGAAGTACAGACCTCAGCAACTTGAGGATTACATAATGTCAGCCTGTCCTAAGTTCATATGATAACTCAAGTCTAATTACATCTAAGCATGCAAATGGTTATTCCCTACCCCGCCCCCAAATCCTAATATAAGCCCATTGGGTAGGATTTTTTTTTTTCCTTAGGGCCTTCATTACCAAAATCCAATTAGTACAACTATAATAAAATAAAAGAAAAATAATACAAAAAGCCCATCAATTAATTTTTTTAATTTTTACATAGCTAACCCACCAAGCGTCTCTGGTTGGGTCGCCAATTCTGTCTAGTCCTATTTGGTTTTCCTTAATTTAAATTATATTAAGCTAAGCCTGCTAATATAAATTACTCAACATTAAATTAAGGAAACATTTTTTTTTAAATTGTTTTGAAAAAAATATTTTAAAAAATTGGAGGCACCAATAAGTTAAATTGGAAAAAAATGAAATTAGGGTTTTCAAGTGAAAAAACCTTAATTTGGTCACTAATTTGTAAATTTTTTGAAATGTAATTTTAGAAAATTAACTAGAAAAACTAAGTTTAAAGGCTAACATATTAATATCAAGTCACCATGTAAAAATTAAAAAAAACTAATTAGCTTTATTTTTATATTTTTTCTAAAAATACTAAGATATGAAAGAATACAATTAAAATGAATTTTCTATTATTTTTATTACGAATTTTCAAAAAAAATAACAAAAAAATTATTTTTTATACAGTTGCCCTAACGGTGTCTATGTACCTACTAGTCAGAATCAAACCAATGTAGTTCTTTTGTAGAAAAGATGTAGTAGGTGAATTTTTTTTTAGATATGAAAATTGAGCTAAATTTACGTTTACTTAACAATTTATTGTTATTATTTTAAAAAAATAAAAATATCTAATTTCATAAATCTATATATAAAAAAACCCAACTAACTCTTTTTGAAACTCTGATTAAGATTTTTTTTAATTTTATTTTTTTAAAAAAAATCTACGTGTAAAAAATATCTTTCTAAAATCCTATATGCAAGATATATTAATATACACAGATCTTGAAGGAAAAAAAAAACAATTTTGGTTAAAAAATGCAATTTAACTAAATTTATTAAAAATTGGATATTATCTAAATACATAGCAAACAACATGACAATTATTAAAAATATAAAAAAACCTGAATTAAAGAAAATAAATTAGTAAAATGATTAAAATAAATAAATAGTTAAATAAAATAATTAATTAAAGAAAATAATTTTTATTACCTTAATAAGTCAAGTCATACATGATCGACATGTGTATCAATGCGACGTGTTCGTAAATTGCTAAATGTAGCATAGTTATGCAGTGCGTGGACATGAAGCACAACAATGATCAGTGTATGTGTGCAACAGTGTGTTCAGTGTGACTGTATGTATATTGTCACAACTCGAAGAGGGGAATCGAGTTATAGCAGTATTGCCGTGTAATACATGAAGATTTGAAATTATGCACCATCCTTGATCAAAGGCCTTCGATATACTACACAAGGCATTCACAATTATGATCTTCTCCTAGTAACTAGCATTAAGTAATAACAGAACATATAAATTAAAATTAAATTATCTAAATAATCACTAACAAAACATAGATAAGCAGAAATATCAGGTTTCCCCTAAATTAGTCATACAATACCAAGATAAATCACCATAAGTAGTCTATGTTACTTAACAAACAAAAGTACTTAATAATTAGAAATTAAAGAAAGTTCACATATATATAAACAAATGGTTCACTTGAGCTCTGAACTTCTTCACATCCCAATCTCAAGTTGGTGATACTAACCTTAAGCATCCCGTCACTCGACTTTAGCCACAAGTTTTACTACAACAATAAACTATAAGGGAAGGGAGCTCGACTGCTTAGTGAGTAACCTACCTACTCTACAATAAGTAATATCAGGCAAGTTATTTAACAGGCGTATAAATGCATGGTTAAACATATGCTATGCAATAGTATATATAGTCTACTAGTAACTATATATAACATGGTTTTAATGCTTACCGTTGCTTGGGTTAGAAAGTATTTCGGCACATCAAGATCTAAGTATCTACATCCAATTCGAAGTCTCTTATCATCAATATCACCCTTAGTAGTAGATACTGCATAGCCTCAAGTAGAAAGTAGCACTCTTTAGAGTTAAGTAGTTCCCAAAGGTTGTGGTAGGAACATGTCGCATGAAGTACGTCATACGATGGCAACTTTTATTACACAAAATATAATATGAATCCTTTAGGTATGACCCCCTGTTCTATTGTGTAAAGCTGATGCCCATATTATCATGTTATAAGATGCGATGCATGTCTGGTTTAATTAAGGGTCAATTATTCATTAATCCTCTTCTTAGGCCTGGAAGTAATTGTCTCCCCCAAAGTGTTTGGACCATGTGTATAAGGTTCTTGTGAGCTCTTCTTCATTTGAGAGAAAATAAATTATCAAAAATAAAAAAATATCCTTGAATCAATGCCACTAAAGCAAGCATAAATCGGTTTTGTCCTTCTCTCTCAACCTTTAAATTGTCCCCGTATGGGGTGGTTCTTGATAAAGTTTGAATTTGAAAATACTCCACGTTAGTCTAACAAGGTTAACAAAAGATAATCATGTTTTGGGATTTGAAAATGAATGCCTAACTTCATTTTAATCTACGTATCAAATTCAAAATAGATCTTCTTTAAGGAAGGAGTCTAAAGTATCCTCACCATGATGTCACTTAACTCTCAAAATATTTAAGGGTTAGTGTCTGGGATATAATTTGCCTCTTTTCTTCCTAAACCTGTTAAAAGTGAATTACTAATTCCTTAATAATGCATCTCTAGACTCGAACACATGAAGAAGTACCACAACGAATGATCGAAAGGCAAATAGAAAAAGAAACTACCAAAACCCGTGCAACTACCAAATGAATATGACTCACCGCTCGATCCTATTTGGCCTACAATTCGCCGGATATGACATACCAATTTGAATTGAAGGATCACTCACTATTATTCCCTACTAAAGGGAATAGATAAGAATTAAGAGATAAGAATTAAGAGATAACAAAAATACTAAGTTTGCTCAAATGAGTAATTTCTATACTCAAAAGGATGTCAATGTGCATACAAGGAAAGTAGGGGTTTATATACTTGCTCACTAAGGTTATTCTATATGTATGAAAAGACAAAAGGATGTTTTATAATTAGGTTACATGAGTCATACTAAAAAGGGGTAAAAAGGACAAAGAATATTTAGTACGGAAAAGAAGAATCATTCTAGAACGTTATGTCAGGAAACACGTATTGCTTAGTGGTTGGACATCTAGGATATGATACAATATAGGTAGAAGTAGGAATGTATTATAGTCAGGGGCCGACCTGATCTAGATTAGGTCGAGGGCCAATCATCCTAGTAAAAGGTTAGCTATTTTAAATTCAGACACCGATAGGTTAAGTCAATAGTTTAGCTCAACTAGTTTTGGGCTATTTTCTAGATTAAGGCTTCGTTATTAAGTAGGAGCATGTTGGATACACGTGAAGATCTAACAGATAGGTCAGCAAGAGGTTAGATTGGAATAGGAGTCCCCGTCTCAGCTATGGCCTAAAGCTTGTATTTTTAATGCGAGCCCTTAAAGTCCTCTAACTCAACTTTTTGTGACCGGTTCAAGGGGTTGATTCCTATCACTTAGGAAGGAATCTATATTTATTTTCCCAAATGTAGAGATGGACTTTGCCCCTAAGTTCCTCAAAACATGCCATAGTTTGATACCTTTCATTTGATTTGAGTTCGAGATCAAGGTTGCATTTAACTTCATGTTTAAGCTTTTTCTCGATGAACCAATGGGTTTAGCTACCTTAATGTAAGCTCTAAAGCTAAGCCAATTGACCGTAAAATCGAACTTAGAATATGAGGTTTTGGACGATCGGTTAAAGAATCCGATCAAACCCAAATTATAAACTATTAAAAGAAATATTAATAAAAATGACCCCGTAAACTTAAATTTAAGAAAATAAGTAGTAAAATAGGAGACTATAAAATTTTCAAATTTTAAGCATAATAATTACTAATTACCGAAAAGACGAAAAGTGTAATCAAATAACTAATAAATTATTAGAGATAGATTATATGTATACTAAAAATTTTAAAATGACCAAAATAATAATTAGGAATGTTCACATGTACCCCACATGTATTTATGTGTAGATAAAAATACACGAAATTACCTAAATTGGCCAAAAACTAAGCAAATAATTAAAGAAAATTATAAATTAATTATGGAAAAATCATAAAAAAAAATTAGAAGAGGATAAGATGATCCACATCAGGTCGTGTCATGTCAGGATGTGGAAAAGAAAAATCAACCGATAAAAATTAGACAACATAAAAGCCAAAAATCAAGGATAATAGGCAAAGTCTTGTCAAATTAATGCATAATAATTACAAAAATCGTCTATAAATAGTAAGAAAAATTCAGAAGCTCATTTAGATAGATACAAATTAAAGAAAATTAGAGAGAGGCGAAAATTAAGAGAAGAATTTGGTTTAGAAAAAACTGTGCAATTAGGGCTTTCAAAGGGAACCCACACCAGACGACTAGCTGGGAGTGGACGGCCACCACCACCATACGGTGGTGGCGGTGTCCAGGCCAATCGACAAGGCTACGGCGGCCGGCGGTAGCCGGAGACACCCAAATCGGTGAGTCTAATTTCCAGCCCGATTCTTGTGTAATTTTGTAAAAATAGTAAATATTCTTATAAAATTATGAATTTTGTTATTCTAAAATATTTTTGTATGTAGTTTGTAGGAAAAATATTATTTTGATGAAAATATGTCTCGCGATATAGGATCCTTAAGAAATCATGCAAAACCGAGCATGTTTCGGTTTAGAAATAAATGACTTTAAGAGTGTAGTTTCAAGCCCAAAATTTTTGTATAGATTAATTAGATGATATAAAATAGTTCTATGAAGCCCGTTTTCAAAAATTAATTTTTTAAATTTTTAGATAATTTTTAGGCCCTAAAATGAGGCATAAAATGGGTAATTTAGGGTTAATTAAGTAATTAAATGATTAATTACTGATTTAGTGAATAATTATATGTTTTAAGATATTGAAATCTGATAGAGTATGATACTTATAGCATTTAGGGTGTTAGATGTAATTATTAGGTTAATTATGTAGTAAATGATTAATAAGGAAAAATAGTTAACTTTAAGTTAATTTTGTAAATTATGGAAATTAAGACTAAAATCTGATTTAGGATGAATTTAGACATTTTGAAATGATAATTGATGTTTAGGGATGGTAATTAAAGTGATAGAAATATTAGAAATGCATTATATACATAATAGGCAATAATGCATAATATGTAATTTTTAAAAGTATAATAAATAGAAAATATTATAATAAAAATCGATATTTTGAGAATAATAAAAATGTATAATAAATCTGATAGGAAACTTGAATTTATTTAATTATATAAAAAATATAAAAGTTTCTCACATTAGGAGTGAATTCGGTACACTAATATGGATTTAAGTGTACCGGGTAAAATAAATACTGACTAGGGATAATGATGGTATTTAGGAGATCAGGAAGTAATGTGATTAATTTCACATTATGGGTTGAAACGGATTTCTAGGGTTAGAATCTAAAACATTACTTAGAAATCGAACTAAAAACCTAATTTAGAAATCGATGCGAAAATCGAACCTGAACCTAACCCCAAACTTAGAATAATTGTAAAAGACTTAATACGTAGATAATTAGGCATATTAAACCTTAAACAAACCTAACAATAAGCATTATAGGATAAGACGAACCTATAATAGTTATATGAAAAGCTGAAACCACGTTTGTGTTATAGGGATGATCGGCGATGGCCTGAGCAAATCGGACCTCGAGTGAGTGAGTGAGGAGTCGAGGTAAGTTGGGATTAATATGATGCTGTATTTTGGAAGCTTAAGATCATGCTTGGTTATGCTTGTTAGATAGTCGAATGTGTGCATGTGCTTGATTATGGGTGATGTTATGATTCTGTTTGTTGTTCTGGCATATATTGTATGATTTGTATGTAATGATTGATCACCCTAAACTGGACTTAATCAAATATACGACCAGTAATCATAATCTGACATGCATGGCAACCCGTTAGGGGAACTTAGGACTCTCTGGCCAAATACCGACCCCTTTGGAAGGGATAGCGCAGGATTGCAAAATGATCCCTTCTTCATCCTCGGTCAAACTAAGTGACAAGAGAGGAGGTCGCGGCAAGGGTGAAGACAGTGGTTCGAAGGTAGTCGCAGGAGGAGCAAGGTCTCCATTACACAAGTTTGGGTTTGGTCGTGAGCTGTTGCATTAACGGCAACTCCTCAACCCGGATTAGAGCGGGCGCAATTTCTCTAATCTCGCCACAGGCCGGACAACGTCGTACGATGGCATTTGCTTGCACATGCATTGTACCTAATAAGTGATTGAAAACCTTGTTGTGTATATAGTATAGTTTTAAGTCCTCCGTCCTAACTTACCGAGCTGTAGTTGCTCATATCCCTATAGACGTCGTGCAGGTGCTGGTTAAGAAGCGGTAAATCACTACTCTGAAGTTAGCAACTGCTAGATCCTAGAGAGTGAGGAAAAATATTTGAAGAACAAATATATATTCTTAAGGTCTAATTTTTTATCTTAGAATTATTTTATTCATTTTTGAATGATGTAATAACTGAATTATAGTATATATATATATAGATTTTCTCACTTTCTTAGGTAAATGCTTTATCTAAATTACAAACTGTTTACTTCAAAACAGGTTAGTCGTGGACGCCTTGTGTAGATCAGGTCTAAGATAACAGTTGTAAGGCCAACTTCTATCTTAGGATGGTTTATATGGCAGGGCTATTACGACTCTACCGCTTCGGGGCGTGACACTTAATAGGTTGGGATTTGTGTTTAGTTCAATTGCCTTAATGGGTCGTAGCTTATGTTTGGGTTAATTGCCTTGATGGGCCGAGGATTAATGTTTAGATAGGTTATAGGGCTTGTGTTTGGGATGGTTGTCTAACGAGCCAAGTAACTTTATTTGGGTTGACTACCTTATTGGGTCAAGGACTAACATTTAGGTTGATTGCCTGAGTAGGCCAAGGGTTAACATTTAGGTTGGCTACTTGAACAAGCCAAGGGGCTTATGTTTAGGTTGACTCATAAGAATTTGCAATTATTAGCAACTTTCTCCTTTTTTCCTTATTTTTTATTTATTTTTTTATTTTGTAAGAGAGAAAGATAGGGCTTTATTTTATAGAAATAAAGAAATCTAATTACAAATAAGGATGGTGATTTTGGGGTTTTATTTATAAGTCTATAGAATTTATTTATATTTCCTTGAATGAGAGGGAACAATGGTTAGATGCATGCTTATTGAAGGATTATTTACAAAAAAGGGAATACCAAAGAATGAAGAATGACAAGCTAAAGGGAAATTTTACCATTTTTACAAAATTGGAGTATAGAAAACAAAGGCAGAGGGACTATCATTTATTCTTGATTTTATTCAATGAAACTTGACATTTATTCTAGACCTTTTAGCTATAATCCGAAAAGCCTTGAACTAAATCTTATAGACAAGTTCTATGGTTTTCTAATATTTCATAGGTTTCCCCAATGACTTGTCTAAGATGGGCTTTTAAGGCTTGGTTGTGAGCTTTAGATCATTTAAGCTGCTCCTTCAAATAAGCAATCTTAGTTTCTAGTAGCTGCTTGTGAATCTTAAGGAGGTCCTATAGCCTATCAGTTATCTGTTTGTTCACTTAGTCACATGCCATTGTCAATAGGCTTAAACAATTCATGGATAGGAATTACTTGTCATTGAAACAAAAGACTGCATATGGAAACATGTGGATGCTAGAACCATATGGGTTAATACATTATTCCTTAAGTTGTAACCTTATAGTTTGATTCGGTGTTTGTGAAAGAATAGGTACAAAATTGATCACATTAGTAGGGTTATAATTTCTAATAATAGTGTAAATAGTTCCTTAATCACATTGAAATTTAAATAGGGTAATCTAATCGACCCTAAGCGATGGTTACCCCATGACACCTGAAACCTACCCAATGGCTCCTCTTCTCGGGTCCTAAGATAGCTTGAGTTTGACTGTATCTACCTTGCATCCTTGATGCAATCATTTTCCCTAATGTCTCGAGTATGTTGTATGCAAAATGATTATAGTAATTATAACAAAGTATATACATGAAATGAATTATAACAATAAATAAATAACATAAGTATTTTAAAATATAAATTTAATTTCAGAAAGTTCCTAAGTGGCTATCCCTCTTAACGTCCCTAGTAGAGTCACCAAGCTATTGAGCTTGGATTTTTTCTAATTTTTATTTGTTTTCTTTAATCCAATTAATATTAAATTCTAACCATTTAATATTAACCCTTAAATAGGGATTAAGAAAAAACTTGATTCACACTTGATTTTGAAAAAAGAAAAATAAAGTCACCACCCGACTAAGGTCAAGAAAAAAAAATGGGTTAAGTTAAGTCAATTGGGTGAATCAATTAACCTAGCCATTGGTCTAGGAAAAAAAAAACAATTTAAGACGATTCCTTAAAAACCAGACACTTGAGTTTGAGGGCTAATCTATTAAACCCTAATGGGTACCACTTTTATTTTTCTAAATTTAAATTCATCTTTTAAAAAACCTATTCTAGAACGAGCGAATAACTCTAAATTTATCAATAAATAACATTCTATTTATATACAAGAAAAATAAAATTTATTCACAAAAGGGAAAAATAAAAATTTTCTCTATTTTAAGTCGCCTAATAGGTACCTACATATCCTCTATTAGAAATTAGACTTTCTGTTATTCGTTTAAGAAAATTTAAATTTGTTGGTTAATTTTAATTTTGGGAACTTGTCGATTTTACATTTTCTATCCATTTAATTTTATTCATAAAAAATTCTAAGAAAAAGGTCCTAACTTGCTTTTACTTTATTTTATTCTAAAACAGCCCTAATGTTGGAAAGGGATTTATTAATGAATTTCATTTTTTGAAAACATTTTCTAATGGATAAAACACTTTTTTACTCTCTTCTTTTTATTATTATTATTATTTTTTGTTTTAATTGAAAAAGGAAAATAAATAAATAAATAAAATAAAAGAGTAAAAACTAAGCTTTCCTATGTTTCCCTTTTTTTTTTCTTCTTTCTTTCTTTTTTATATTTATAAGTACAATACATTTACATGAAATAAGTAAATAATAAATAAAATAAAATAAAAAACAAAGATAAGGCTGGATTAGTTGGATTGAGTGCATGGGTTAGTGAGTAAACTAGGTTTAAGTTGGATTAAGGTTAAATTCAAGTCAAATGACCTAGTTACGTTAGAGAAGAAAGTAATGGCAATGGGGGTTACAATGGTGGTCGTTTCAGACTGGATTTTTCAAGAGGAAGGGGAGATTCATGAGAATCTTATTGGATATGGGAGGTGTAGAACTAGTGCTACCAAGCTTAGTGGTCCTTTGATGGTCCTTTGATATTAGGTGGTTGGTGATAACGACACACGATGTTAGTGGTGGTTGCTAGAGTTAAATGAGTGAGTTAGTCTTGGGTTTTTGCAGGTGTTGACTCTAACCATGGTAGTGATTTGGTGTAAGGAGCAATGATGGTGGTGTTTTTAAGGATGACCACGACAAAGATTTCATGTGGTGAGAATTTGGTTGTTGAAGATGATGGAGCTATAGCGGGGAGTGCAACTTGTTGGGTTCGGATGCTTAGAGAACGAAGAAGCTAGTGGAGTTGAAAATTTTTCTTAAAAAGCATAAAAATAGAGCTTGAAGTTAGAGAGAGAGAAAGTGCCAAGTAGAAAGAGAAAAGACTTGGGCAAGTATTTTTTTAATGAGATTGAGAGTGAGTTGATGGTAGAACTAGGACAAGGAAGTCAAATTTATAGTATTCGAAGCTTGAACAAGCTCGAAAATTCCATTAATGGCAAATTAGGTACAAATGTAAGACTCCAAATTTCAAATTTTTTCCCATTTTGAGAGTTGGTTTGAGCATGAAAATAAATAAATTTAGCCTTGTTTTCAGTCTCAATGCCTAATACGCTATGTGTAGAATAAGATTGCACTATGAAATCGAATGTGTACATATGGAAATTGCATGAAAAATCAGGCTAAAGTGAGGGGGTTGAGCTAGTTTTGCGAGAAAGGAATAGAAAAGGAAGGAAAGGGAAGAAAAATGCTAACATGCCACCACATCTACAATGTGGACGACATGTTCTAGCTACGATACATTGCCTAATAGATTTATTATACATGTCTAGTAGGGGCAAAAAAAAAAAAAGAAAAAAAAACATATATGTACTTGGTGAGATTTGAACCCATGACTCTTAACTCAAACCTGGTAAGATTTACTATTTAATATGTTTTCTATATTTAGTTTATTTAATTGGATCTTAGGTTGTTCAATGAACCTTTCTTTAAGAAAAGTTAGATAATTAAATAAACAAAAAGAGTACACTTGCTAGAAATAATTAGATATTCCCATATAACTTGGCTCCTTGTAGGATTGATACTCAGACTCATATCTGTTTTAAATCTATACTATAACTTAACTAGGTACTCTTACCTGCAATGCAGTATGCATATGATCAATTTTTTGGTACCATTGCTAAGTATACTAAAAATAAAGTGGTCTAATTTAGGAAACTAAAGTAACCTTAGATTTATTCAATTACCTTAGCATATTTACAATATATCTTCCTTGGTTATATTGATATTATATCCCTTTCTATTATACTGCTAACTCTTAATTCTTTTGCAACTTATGACAAGAAGTAATAATAAACAATTAGATAACTTTGACCTAAAAATAGAAAGGACAATGCAACAACTTCGCAGAACAAATCATAACACCGTGGATCAAGGTTTGCCACTAAAATCGAAACGGGAATCAAAAAGTTTAGAAGGTAAGTAAGAAGCCATGACCTTGAACAACGGAAGCAATAACAACAATGGTGAAACCAACAAGATACTTATGAAATTTGCAAAGCTTACAGTGATTGGAGCTAAGTCTAGCATCGCTAGGCCCATAATCTAAACCAACTTTTAGATTTAACCCAACGTCATCTAGATGATACAATAATTTGTCCAATTTGATAGATTGGTGGATGTGGACCTTAATGCCTACATCTCGACTTTCTTAGAGATCTACAACACATTTGAAATTAACATGTCTTAGATAAAGTGGTAAGGTTAAGGTTATTCTCGTTCTCCTTGTGTAGTAAGGCTAGACATTTGCTTAACTAATTACTTAGAGGATTTATCACCACTTAGGAATCCTTAGTTGAAAATTTCCTAAGAAATTATTTCTTACCCTTAAGGATAGCAAAAATTAGGAACAACGTATATGCTTTTGTTCAATTTGATTATGAAACTCTATATGATACATGGGAACAATTTAAGGAATTATTGAGAAGGTATCCACATTACAAACTACCTCACTAGAAGAAAATCTAAACGTTTTATAACAAACTCAATTATTCCACTTAACAAATTATTGATGCTACAACTGGAAGTAATCTAAGTGCTAAGACACTAAAAGAAGCCCATAAACAAATTGAAAGCATGGCAATGAATAACTTGTAGTAAGATAATGTAAGAACCGAAGCCAAAATGTGAAATATGAGGTTGACTCCATTACAGCTTTAATTACTTAAGTTGAAAAATTAAGGAAGAAAATTGATGGCTTGATGAAACTGGTTAATTTAGTTCAAGACGAGGCTTTATTAGAAACTAAGGTTATTAATTTTATTGCTAATCAATTTGCTAACAATCTTTCTAGTGATACATATAATCCAGGTTGGAGAAATAATCCCAATTTTTCTTAAGGAGGCTAGTCACAGCAAAATCATAATCAACAACAAAATACGTCTCAAAACTTGGAGGAATTGTTGAATAAGTTTATCAAAAGTTTAGATGCATGATTTCAAACTAACTAAGCTATACTTAGGAACACAGAGGCACCATTGAGAAACTTAGAAAATCAACTTAGTCACTTGGTGAGATCAATTACTGAAAGGCCACAAGGAAGCTTGCCCGAAAACACTAAACTGAACCCCAAACTAATAAGTTTGGAAGTAAACTAAGGAATAAGTTGTTAATTGTTGAGCTAACAATGTAAAACAAAAGCACCTTTTAGGAGGCAACCTAAGTTTTATAAACTTTTAATTTCCGTATTTTAGTTTATGTTGTTTTCTCTTTAATAAGTTAATTTAAGTCTTTGAGTTAGTCGTTATCTTGCTTTACACAAATCTCATAAAGTTTATGTAGCCAGGCAATTTAGTTAGTAATTTTGTCATCCAATTTGATTGATTTCTAGTTAAAATTTTATATTTGAATCATGCTAATTTTTAGCATTTTCAATTATTAAAAGGAATCGAGTCAAAAATATTAAGTTTGGCATGATTTTTAATGCCTAGAGAAGATTATGACCACAGTCTATAGCTATAGACTTAGATCGTAATCTTTCTCATAAATTAATTTGAAAGAAAAAGGAGAAGGAAAATTCATGATGAGACAAATACATCTAAGACCACAGCCGTGGTCCTCAATTGTATATGCGATGTTCACTTTTGTTCTGGCGAAGGAACACAGCTACTCATTATAGCCATGTTCCTTGCCTATAGTCGCTATGGGATTTGAAAACCACAAGTATTTCTTATCCTCTCTCCTTCTCTCTTCACTTTATTTCACTTTCACACATATTTTCTCTATATTCTCTCTCTACTATCAAAACAATCATTTATTAATGTCTTCAAATCTAAGCACAAAAACATCGACTACAAGATACGTACATTAACTATATCTCATTATTTTTTTAAATTTGTTGTTAGATTTCATAAAAATCCCATTTTTATCTAGATTTTTTAGATGGAAGTTTTTATGTGCATGTATAGAGATCTTGTATTATAGGAATGATCTAGTATATATAATGTGATGAAATGTATTATTTGTTGATTATATGCTAGAATCTTTGAAAAAGATTTGTGCTTTTTGAGGATTCATTGAAGGGAAGTGGCAGGAAACTATAGAAAACCATAGAAAGAGAAAGAAAGTGAGGGAAAAAAATATCATTGTTTGAATAGATGACGACTGTAATCCATGTTGAAAAAGAAACTTGTTGTGCTTGACGTTATTATGCCTTGAAGAGTTAATGTGCACATGAATTGTAAAATTGAATCAAGTTTCTAATACATGAAAATTTGTGTTCATGTGATCTAAATGATAATTTTATAGGTTGAACATTGATCCATAAAATTATTGACTTATAATTTTATTAATCAAGAGTTTTGAAGAACATAATATTTCAGTAATTCATAATTGAATGATTCACTTATTGAACCACTTATTGAACCATAACTTTAGAAATTGTTAATTTGATGAAGGATTAGGAATAATTGAATTCTATAGGATTTCCTTGAGAAATTATCTTTAAAAAGAAAAGAAAGAAAATGCTAATTCATGATTTAGGCATTATATTTTGAGAAATTGTTAGTTTGGTCACTCTTTTACTTATCTAGCACCTTAACTAGCAATTGATAAATGTGATTGTCATGGTTGTGAATTAATTTTTGCATAAATCATTACTAATTATCACATTTAACTTTTTGATTGTTTTTATTTTAGAAAATGCCTAGAGTTAAGCATGCAATTCGAAAAAACTCTAGTGCTACTCTATAACCTCCTCAACTTTAATTTGAGCATGAATGGAAAAAAGAAAGGTTTGAATACTTTTCTAAGAAAATTTATTAAGTTCACTTATATTGACTAGAATGCTTTGGCTCAAGTTGGTTATGAGACCAAAGTTCACCACCTGATTGGTTTTGGTGGATGGGATTGACTCCTCACAACCAACAAGTTGGTATATAAGGAGTTTACCCTTGAGTGACTCTATACTTTCGGATTAGGTATCCATAGCCTTATTTAAAGTAGACAAAATATAGCTCAATTTAGGTGCATCAATAGAAAAGCTAAGATGCCTATTAATGATTTTGATGTACATATGGGATTTTATACTATCGATGATATTTTGACATAAAAATATAAGGATTTACCATATGAGTTTCCTTAAAATGTATTTGATTCAACTATATAGCATAGATTATCTGATAGTGATATAGGTGTTTATAATCCTAGGAAGTGTAATGCATTAAATTTACATAACCTAACCATAAGATTATTATTTAATAATATGTTTAGAGTTTGTTACCAAATGTTTTTTTTTCTTTGCCATAAGTAGCCACATAAATTTGATGGCTTAAAATACAAACATACACACACATAAATATATATCTATATATATATATATACACGTGGACATAGGAACATCTAGTTCTCTTTGTATATCGAAGTGAAACCTCCATAAATCCTCCTCCCACTCCCATAAACATTTACTCGTTCTTGCCCTCTGTGTCGAACCCTTAAGGTATCCCCTTTGGATTGAAGCGACTTGGGTATTTCCGACAGGAGTCAGAAAAAGAGCGATCGAATTATGTTTGGGACTGCCATTAGATGTTTTGCAAAGAAACCCAAACCCAAAATGAAACCCATTGAGCTGAAGACTCCTCCAGAGCAAACCCAAACCATCACCAGAGTCATCTTCGACATTTTAAAGGAACATGGTCCTTTGACCATTGCTGAAACTTGGGATCACGTCAAGGTCTCT
This sequence comes from Lumnitzera racemosa, assembly GCA_024138005.1. Taxonomy (NCBI): domain Eukaryota; kingdom Viridiplantae; phylum Streptophyta; class Magnoliopsida; order Myrtales; family Combretaceae; genus Lumnitzera; species Lumnitzera racemosa. The sequence goes on from JAMXBC010000012.1 coordinate 59,068,017, forward strand.
CCTTCTCACTCTCTCTCTCTCTCTCTCTCTCTCTCTCTCTCTCTCTCTCTCTCTCTCTCGTTAAGCTTTCTTGGTTTTTCTCAATTTCATGCTAACTAGTTGGATGACCCTTGCAATGGTCGGATTCGAGTAATAGTTTGTTTGAATGCCTTCATTAGTTAGTGCCTGCTTTTCCATGGATGCCTATTCAAGATATTGATGTCAGTTTTGAGCACCGAGATTCTCATCCATGAAAACAAATTGATCCTCTTATTGCAAGGACATCCATGAAAGTAATTGATTGGAGATTAAAGGTGTAAACGAATGGAATCGAGTTGATAGTATTGAGCCCAAGTTTGTTTTCACTAATCTAACTTCGGTTCTTAATCAAACAAAAATTTTATTTTTGGATTTAATTAAACTCGATCAATACTTGAGTTCAATTAGAGCCAATTAGGTTCTGCATCCAGCTAGGCTAAAGTAAAATAAATCTCAAATGTATATCAACCCAAATTCGTGTAGCTCTGGCTTGGTTTATTCACACCTTGACATAGATAAAGCAAGAGTTCTGTACCAATAAGCTTACACTTTGATTGCAGAATTATTCTGCTCCTTTGATTTGTGCATCTCAAATATTCTATGTTTCTTGAGATATCTATATTTATGCTCTACACTTGATTTAAATATGCTGCAACTGCTCTCTGCAGTAGCTGCTGCACCTTCCTGAGCTTTCGAGGCCGTGTTTTCTTGCTTAATATATGGTTATTTTGTTGCATCTAAATCTTATCTCTCCCGAAAGAAAACCTTTTTGGCAGTCTGGCTATCCACTCCTGAAACAGCTTCAAGATTGTTTGAGTCTGAATTATTTCCAGCCATCATAACTGCAATGCTTGAATCTGCATGGTCTTTTAACTCTCAAACGCAATTTTTGTACATTCTCAAAGTTTTCGTCTCTTTGCTATGTCATAGACAAGGAGCACACTAACTACTCCTTGATAGTTTTGCACTTGTAATAGCTCAAGAAGGTTCTTGACCAGCTAAGTCTCATATATGTGCCTTGACAGCTTTGTCTTCAACCTAAATGTACATAAAAAGAATTTGCAGATATAGAACATGGGTAGTTGAATAAGAAAGCTGTTTTCCTCCCAAACATTGATGCCATGGATATTATACCAACATAAAAAATATATAGTGGAATAGTGAAATGTACATTTTCAGAAGGGACTTTTTCCATGTGATACTTATGTGTCTAGTCTTTTCCATGTGATACTGTTTTGGTCAATTTTTCCTAGTCTTTGGGTGTGGAGGGGGGTTGGGGGCTGGGAGGGTGGTTTATAGATTGAGCTCAATGAGCAGCACATATCTCCATCAGTTTTATACTAGGTATATTTTCAAATCACAAGCATGGTTTTTCATTAATGATGAAATGCATGTTCTGCTGCTTAACCTCCCTAATGGCTGCATATATGAGTGTAAGATAGTCATTATTTTGTGTTATTATTGATGGCATTTATCAATCTAGCTGGGGAAGTATTACCATTCAGGTAATAAATGAAAATGCACACATTAAAGCTCCAGAGCTCCAAATACATATAGTTTTGTCTTTTGGGCTCTGGTAAACCAGATTTGTCATTAAGGTTTTGCATCTGTTGTCTTGCTATCTAATTGTTTGTTTGTTGTCTGGAAACACATCTCAGGATGTTGGATTGCGAGGATTGACAAGCAAAAGGCATATGAAAATTGTATTGAGATGGATGAGGGAGAGACAAAAGCTTAGGCTTATATGCAACCATGTTGGTCCAAACAAGCAATTTCTCTATACAACTTGGTTTACAAAACCTGCTCAATTCAAGCAGGAGAGACCACGAAATGATTCACCTAGCCCCAAAAGCCCTTGATTTGTTGGCTCGTTTCTGCTATTATGTACAGATTAGAGGATTGTTTTTGGGCTGCAGAATCAACTAACTTTATCCTTCTTGTTTTCTTTTCTGATTTGAAGAGAATGTGGCTTGAAATATGCATCTAAATAGCATGCAGAAAAGCATCTCTTTTTCATTGTGATATTGATGATGGAGTGCTAAACAATTGATATGCAGACTTGTGATGCAATGAAATACCAGCGATCATATATGAGGATGCATTTGGTGTAATTGTTGACCAAAGTCTGGGATGCTACAAGCTTGAGAAAACTTAGCACCACCACTTGTTTCCTTCTCATGCATTGAAAAGCTGTTGAGTTTAGAAATATCTAGGGTTGAACTTTGCTTACAACTGCTAGCTAGGGTTGTTTGTCTTTGGACTCTTCCTAAGCCTGTGCGTCTCGAGACATCTGAGGGTCGCCATGTATTTTTTAGCCTTGTTTGCCCCAGTGGAACAGAGAGTTACACGTGTGATTGGTAAAATATCATATTGCATACTGAGATTCAGTGGGCTTTCAACATAGAGCGAAAGTCCACAGATGTTAAAACAATTAGTGATACCATGTCTTATTTTATCATGCTTGTTACATTGAAAATGGCCAACTGTCTTAATTATATGCATCTTCAGATACCGACCTCCAAAGTTGCACTGCAAATACTTGTTATCTGATTTTCTGGCCTTCAGAAGTTGGGCACGACCTGTATAACACGGAGCTATATCTGTGGTGTCCGGATAATCACTCGCGGATAGATCGTTTGCTGATAGGATAACTGGAAAGGAATTGCCTTGCAAGGGTATTAAGGGAGCTCACCACGGCTGTGGGTACTACGGCTACGTTTGACCGTAAATACAGCATCTAGAATATTCATCAACCATAAATACAAAGAATATAAAAAGATCTAAAAATGCCCCTCATGCTATAAAAAGAGCCATCTGGACAAATAAAAAGCTCATAATATACCCTTTGTTTACCATCAAGGGCTTCTTACAACGAATTTCAGCCGAAAAATGCGACCCTTGGACATTCATAGGTGCTGTCAGAATTAGAAGGAAACTCATATTGAATAAGTAGCAGGCGACAAAACATACTCGAGGAAATAAGATAATTTACTGAAACCGATAGATATATCTCTGCACAATCAGCCCATGTATTAGCATCTGCAAAAATGTACAGAACCTGCCACTTATTCCTCTAAACAGAGAAGAAAATTTTACTGGCCCATGCCGCACTATTTTTACTCCCATCATTTTGCCCTTCATACTTGTTCATGCAGTCCTGTGCAAAAAGTCCTTGCTGACCTTCCTCTTTTCAAAAAATAGATGCTTCCCTGCTCAGTGGAGGAAATAAATCGAAGCTGCTGCCTGCTGCTTAAGTAGACACCATACGGGGGTAAAACATGATCATGAATGCATGTGGCCTTTTGACTTTTTTAACACTTTCTTAAGAACTCCTGCAATTCTATCTGCCATATGTTGTTCCAGAAACGTTTCTTTGACCCTCTGATAGCCTCGTTTTCCCATTGTCAGCCTCCGCTCAACATGAGTAGCAAGTTTGACAATGTTTTTTGCAAGAGGTGTAACTCCCTCTTTACCAGCAGGATGCAATAAACCTGTTGTCTCATTTACTACAATTTCAGTGGTGCCTCCTGCTGCTGTTCCCTGGAGTGGAAAAAAGAACATAAAAGAATGTAAACCGAAAGACAGTTGTCAGTACAGCAAGTCAGTTTCACTATGTAAGAGATCTGCAGTTGGAATCCCAATCTTCTCCAATAACTCTGCAGATGTATTCAATGATGTTAAGGCATTCTCAGTGATTACCAATACAGGCAGCTGGAAGGCCATGGCTTCAATTGTAATTCTCCCAAAGCACTCTCCCCGGGCCTAAATGGAATAAGTTGGCATCCAGGCGGACTAAGTTAGCTGTTTATCATGGGAAAATCAAAGACGGCATGAAACAGATAAATCTTCTCTTTTCCAGCAGCACTTTCGAATTCTTTTCATTTTACATCTAATAAACTCCCATTTGAGATTTCTTAATTCACTTTGCATGCTTACAGTTGTGAAATTATGATTCTTGTGAACAAGGTGAAATTAAGCCTAACCTAAGCTGTGACCAAGTGGATGAAACATACAACAATGCAAGTAAAAAAAGTAACTAAAAATTGACAGGAAAATATGCAAAGATGATCCAAGCACAAACAAAGTACTTTCAACAACAAAAGAGTTAAAAGCAATGAAAAGGAACGCAAGATATCTTTCTTCGGTGACTGGGAAGGCAATGTATAATGGCTGACATGAATATGAGCCATATGCTTTTGGGTGATTAGAAGAGGTATTGATTTGGCTGTGGCATTCACCACAGCTCCAGTAGTAAGTAGAAAAGAGACCCAAGTTAGAGATGGATATCTGCACAATGACCAGAAATGCGACTAACTAATTTAAGAAGTGTGAAGGAGATGGGAAGTCTGAGAGGCTGCTTTTGATTAAAGTTAATATCCCAGCCTTGGACAGAATTAGCTTTTTACCAGCTAACCTCCTTTTCAAACGTGTGGATGGAATCTCTCTATCTCATAACTTCTTTGCCCTCTCAGAAAGAAGAAGAAGAAGAAGAAGAAGAAGATAAAGATGATCTAGAGGACTCTTTTAAGGTTGGCATGTAAGGTATGTGCATAGAGAGGGAATCTCTCTGTCTCATTACTTCTTTGCCCTCTCAGAGAGAAGAAGAAGAAGAAGATAAAGATGATCTAGAGGACTCTTTAAGGTTGGCATGTAAGGTATGTACCCATAGAACAGCCAGTTCAATTTTGTTTACTTGGGCAAGAGATGACACATCAAGTGAACTGTTTCAATGTCTATGCTTCCATGTTTGTGTGTCTGTACACTCTTTATATTGCATGAGATCTTTCACATGCATACAAGTCACATTCGTGCGATGCAGTTATCTCAGTTACCTGCCTAACAAACTAGTTTCTGTTTTACTCAATCCTCCAACATAAAATGACTGCTAAATAACACTGAGCCTTCACAGATATCCATAAATAACAGAATTTGCCAACAAGTATTTACAGAACAAGATCCACATGTACTTTATGATGGCATAAGGGCTTAAACTACTAATATATAGCATTCTCCAATCAATTAGATATTTGTAGTAAAGAGCTAGCTGCTAGGTTCATGAACAATCACATGGTCTAAATACAAGAGGAGAAAGAATCAAGAGTACCTGAGAATTCTGAACAAGGACATCGACTGCAGCAAGATAAGGAGCCACTGTCAGAGTTTTATTCACAAAATGAACTCGATCTTGTATTTTATTTGAATAGACATAGTGACGCAATTCAGTCTCAAACTTGGTCTGTGCAGTCATGTCACTTCCCACAATTACTGCATGCATCGGTGGAACTTTCAACTTCTTTTCTTGGATCAACCTCAAGCTCTCATGGAAAGAACGCAGAAATAGGTCCTGTCCTTTACCACGTGAAACACCTGTACACATGAATCACAATGAGAATTATGCTAAATTTCGCCACAAGCTTGAGTCCATAACTACAACTTTCTCTTTCCCTTGGTTACTTCAAAGGACTTCCCTCACATCGACGAAGGACCTGAGTCCAAGTCAAGCTCAACAAATGTAAGGGATTTTAACAGAAGCAGATATACCCGATATCATCCAGAAGTCATGGGTACAAAACTGTCCACAATTGTCCTTTTTATTTCAAGAGCCATCATACCCCAAGCAAATCTTAGGGCATGAACCCATCATGCTTCTTTTTAGTATGAACTATCTGTCATGATACAACAGACATCTATGCCTCCTCATTTTGAAAGGAAATTACATTATCAAGGGTAAGCTGTCTTATACCCAAAGTAATGAAAAAAAAAAAAAGGGACTTAATTTTAAGGAGAAAAAGCACGCGGTAAGTAACCTTAACACTCAAGTCATAACTATAATGCAAATGTTAACAACCTAAAGGAGTTTCTAAAGAAAAGGTGACAAAAAAACCCATTTTTCTTTTACCTATTTTTCCTGGTTATTGCATTTAGGTAAAAGTCAATGGAAAAGGAAAAATATGACTCTTTCCAAACATTTGAAGTTACAGGGTGAAGGGCCTTAAGCACACTTAAACATCAATTTTCTGATAAGTAATTGGTAGTGAAATTATTGGGAAAATAAAAGATACAAATCTATGACATTTTTCCTAACATCAAATACAAGTACCCCTTAAAGCATCCTGTTTATGATATATGTTTTTTATCTAGCACATACTGTTTATGATGGCAAAGAGCAAATCTTCGCTCCGCACTCCCAAGGCTTCCCTGACATGCTCCCGCAAAATCCTTCTTGCCACACTATCTTCGGCAACTTCCATAAGTTCCTTGCTATTGCCAAGATGAACAACAAATGTCTCAGGCATTTTGATCCTGGTACAAAAAGCAAGTTGTCAGTGGAGGCTGAGGTAAAGACCTTCCATAGATATGAAGTATCACCTATCACCCCTTTGACCTTGTAAAGCAGTGGTAAAATTATAGCAAGTACCTAGTCCACAGTCCTAACACTCAACATGGCATAGAATAATAATTCATAATCTGAATATCTCGTATGGATCAAGATTAAGGAGATGAGAATTCCAATTTCCAAAATATGAAGTCTAAGCTGAAGTTGATTAAAAAGGATCATTAGTAGAAACCAGGAGAGAAGCTCTTTGTGTTACCTATACATATTCACTTTTATCATAGATGAGGACCAAACTTGACTAGCCAATTTGTTATCCAGAAATTGGTGCTATATCTACAACTGAAAAAAAAAAAAAGAAAAAAGAAGTGGGTCAACATGGCCAAACTGGATCCAATCCATTTTCTTAATCCTGTTTTCATTGGTAGCCTTTTGCTCAACCCATTCTAGGATTTGATCATGGTTTTGGGATCCATCTTTGTCCATTCAATTTATCCATCTTTTCTCAAGCAATGACTCTCAACTAGGCTAGGAAGAATTGTTGCAATGACAGGTCGAACTACTGAATGGAACCTCCTCTCTCCTCAATAGAGGCAAAGTTAACTTCGTGAAAGGAGCTAACTGTAGCAATTTGACCAAAACTCCTCTTACCGAAATATTATTCACTTTACCAAAAAACATTGTCCAATTTTGTCCTTAGATGCAGCTACTTCTTATGGAGTCACCCATCACTCCCCTTTGAGTTTGATAAACTCTAAGGTGATATACCAAAAGGCACCTGATAATTAAAGTTTTATCATTTTTATTTAAAGTGTATTACAATCTAGCCTCCTTATGAAACCGATGTCCTCATCAGTATTATTATATAAGTCTAAAATCACACTAGGTAGGAACTTCGTACTTCTAGTTGATTAACTATTTTAATATTATCTATAATGACTCAATTAAAACTCTTTACGTGGAGATATTATCGGTTTTAGCATAAAACACCGTACACTTGTCTTTTGGTGCAGTTGCTTCTCATAACTCCCAAGCATGCTTAACCGAGTTTCGATTAATTTCAAGCTGCTGTACCAAAAACTAGTTCGATGATTAGAGTTCTATCACTTTCTACTTAAGTAATATCACGCTATCCCCTAGCATATTGCAGCCTAGAACAGAAAGGCACATTATGTGATCAAAGGAGCAAATGTGAAGGTTAGTATAAGAGCTTTTACTCTTAAATAATAATCTTGGATAGCAGCATTTAAATCTGCAGCTAGAAAATTACAGCTTCCCAACACAAGTGGGAAAATCAAGATTATTGCCCTTGCTAGATCAAGCAGAGTAAAAAGGAACAGCATGTTTATAAGAATGGTAAATGTTACAGTATATCGTATATCAGCCATTAACTTCATTGTCTAACTGCCTTTGGGATGCTAAGCATTACCAAGCACAAAAACCACCTCGGAAACCATACATGTAAATATCCTGAAAGCAAGCATAAACCATGTACGTACCTCAAACGCTCCTGTGTCCTATTCTTCCAGTACTCTGCAGTCACATGCGAATCGATCATAGCTCCAGCAACTAGTGGGAGGTGCTTCACATAATCCAATTTAAAATAGTGCCCCCGCATCTCATGAATCCACCACAAGACCTTTGGAAGAACTTGAGAAGTTTTCTCCTTCAAAACAGCTTCCAGCCATTTCCCAGCAACAGCAGTGTTTAGCACAACCAAATCAGCTTTGAGGGCTGTATTTACAGCCTCTTCACCCTTTGCTGGCTTAACCTGATATAAATGTTTGGTCTAATGAGAATAAATTTCAAAAGAAACAACAGAATAAGGTAAAACTCTCAGAATCAGGAAAACAAAAATTTACTGCAAGATGGACAAAGCCAACCGATGCCAATGCTTAGATGAAATAGTATGGAATAAAATACATACAAAAGTTGCTTCAAATCAGGCCTCAATTTGTCAGCACAGGCAAGAACTTTCTAAGATTACTGATCAAGGTATTTGGATAAATATAATGGCAGGAGAACGCTAAGAAACCAACATATGGGAATAAAATATCAGTAAGGAAACCACTAACTGGATCTAGAACCCAGAAGCCAGTTACCATGATTCATATTTGCTTTGTATATGCTAATATCAATAACATTAAACCACAGCTTCAACCATCATTCATGACTAACATCAGAGATCAATGCACATCCTTCTATGTCCAAGTTTCCAAATACTCATATCAGCAAACAGGAGGCATAGAGCCGAACCCTGTAGCCAGTCAAACAGAAATAGAATTTCAGAATACTGCAAACATATTCTGTTCAAGATATTTCTTGTGTGGAACTCTTCAAGCATGAAACATAGGAGCATTCAGAGTATTAATTTGACATCCTTGCTAGATGAGATGTTCCCTTAATGACCTCAGTGGTTGACAAAGCACAACCTAATGACAGAATCAATTTAAGTGATCACTTGATTTGAAATAATTAATCTTGCAACAATGACACAATGCAGACTTATAGCTTTGCAATCCTCAAGTTAAATATTAACTATGTTTTACATGCAATTTCCACAAAAAAATTTGGAAAATGTCTATTCTCTTACTTGTATAAGTTTTGTTTTCCCTTTTTTTTTTTTTTTTTTTTTGTCTGGGCAAATGGTTTTAGCCCCCATTATGCACACTGCATAGGCATACTTATTTCTACGATGGAAAAGAGTACTGTAGATGAGTTGACCAAAAACCCTGCTGGGGATGTAAAATAAAAAAACTCACAAAAAATTGCTCCACTTCGTATTATCCTCAACTTATCATTTGAAAAGTATTTACTCATCTTCTTTCCTCTTCAAGGTGACAGCCACCAGTTATGCTAAATGCCAATGATCTAAATATAAACAAATTTGTAATTAGTTAAAATAAACTGCTAAAATTGGTAATTAGTTTCAGAACAAATCCTTGCTTCTTTTGTCAATTCTGGCAATTGAAGGATTCATGCATGTTAGCTATGTGAAGAATACTCAAATAAACATGAGGAAATAGATAAAATCATTTTTACAAGCAAGATGACTAACTAAAAATACTGCATAAATCAGTAAAGATAAGCTGGGGAATGGCTTAAAAAAAAAGGAAGGAAAATTGAAAAAAGATACACGAAGCATACAAAGACCAGTGAACCCTAATAAGGAGGGGGGGAATATCAGCACTACCTAAAACCAGTCCATATGTCTACAAATAGCCGATAATTGAAGGATTAATATAACAATAAGCAGCATGTCAAATAATCACAAAACGCTGCCAAAAAATGATAGGTAGGCCATGCAGCCTCCCCCTGAAATTCACAAAGGCTAAATGTGAAACAATGATAAGAACTATACACTATAAGTGAAATTACCTGGACTCCTCGGTTCAACATCTTGTGCTCCAGACTATATATGACCTCATCTTCTTCCGAAGGCTTCTGCATTGTCATCCAACAAACTTCTGCACCAACACCTCTTAAAAGGAAAGCAAGTTCCATAAGCAACAATGGTCCACCTGAAAATATGGGATAGCATCAAAATAGGTAATAAAATAAGAAAGTAAAACGAATGGCAAACCAGAGCATCCATATTCTTGCAGACTGTTGGATGGAAGATAGTGTAAACAAGGATAAGTTTCTATTTACTCCAATTGATTCAATGGCATGTAAAGGTCAAGATTCCATCTGCTTACATATATAAATCCCTAGGAACCACATTTTTTTAGTAGCATTAAGACAACAGCTAATACCGTAAATTGGACAATTATACACAAAGAAATATATCTACGCTTTAAGCTAGTCAAATGAGAATCATTTTCATACTTTACGTTGAAGTTGGCCCTTTATTTGACACACTTTTATGTTGAAAGTACTAGATTTGAGTAGGTACATCGTTAAATCTCAATCAAATAATTAAAAGGGATGATGGATACTGTTGTAGATGAGTTACTAACTTACCAGAGAGAGAAAGCTCATGCGAGACCAACAAAACGAGATTCGTTTTCATGAAACTGAGCGGACTCGGCGATTTTATGATTGGCAAGCTCGAGCTCAAACTCGAACTGGATCGAACTCGTGCATCTACGGCAGCCGTGGCATCTTCGATCGGACGATCGCAAGGATCAAATGCGGCTCGAATGATGAAAGCGATAGCGGTGGTGAGAGAGAGCATTAAGAGGATAGTAAAGATCCATCGCATTTGAAAGGGGAAGAATGAGGTTGATGATGATGAGTGTTGTTGTTTTGCCATTGTAGTAACTACGGCTCGGATGGTAGTAGAATGGTAGATGTCTGTGCGGTTAGGAGAGAGAGTGTAGAAGGAATTGGCATTTTAGGGTTTGTAATTGGATGTGAAGTTAGGAGGCATTTGAAATTTGGCGCGGGCTGAGCGAGAGAGAGAGAGAGAGAGAGAGAGAGAGAGAGAGAGAGAACGAGAGAGCAATTGTAAGAGGGTGTTCTGGTTAACTGAACTATTAAGTGGAAATTGCTTATCGTGGTGTGTTCTGTGGAGCAAAGAGAAAGCTTCCCTTGAAACAACCCTCCCGACCAAGAACAAGAAGAAGAAAATAACGGATAGCAACTAGCATGTATGTACCTCAACCACAAAAAAGAACATTTTTTTAAGGATTTCTTCCTCGTGCGATATATATAAATATAAATAAAAGATTTGTAGATCCAATGTAAAGTCAATTACACAGAGAAAGGGTAATTTCCTGTCCAGTGCCAATTTCAGTCACTCATGACTAATTTATTTTCCACACCAACTAATGATAGCATGTATAAATAAAAGATAGGATTAATATTGTAATTTGTACTTAAATTTTATCAAAATGTAAAATTCACTATCTATACTTTAAAATGATTAATCATCATCATTTTTTATCATCCATATTAATTCTATTAAGTCTATTTATTGATATGAATAGATAGATAAATCAAGATTTAACTTATTATTACCAATGAGTCAAATGATCTATTTTTTAAAGTAAATTATAATCCACTTCATGTTAAATAGCTATTTTAGTCAACCTTTGATCAAGGGAATGGCTAGTGGCCACTTAGTGGGATTCGTGTAGCCTCCTTATAAATGGTTGTCAATCATTCTTAGCCTAAGGTTAGCCATCACATTCAATTCCTAGTTCATCCCTATGCTTAATTTAGCAAACGAACTTAGTAAATTTCGTCCAAATAGCGACAAAATTTTGGTTAAGTAGAAAATTAATCTTTTTAAATTATAAGTAGTAAAATGCACATTTGATAAAGTTTAAGTATCATTTATATTATTAACCTCTAAAAAATATTGGTTCGACAATATAACAAATAATATTACTACAAGAAGTACGCACTATGTATCGATTTAAGAGTGGTATCAATACATTAGCTTAATGTCCAAAACCTTTAGACTCTATAGAAGAGTTTTGGGGTCAAGAGTAGAAAGCATGTTTGCTATACTAAATAAAATAAGATTATAATGTAATAGTTATTAATAAGGTAATAGTTATTATTAAGGAATAAAAAAAAATTGTAAAAAATGTTGAATGTGTATCCAATATTTTTTAAAAATATTTTTGGGAGAAAATCCATTTTAATATTAAGTAGCTATTTATGAGTTTGAATAATGAATTGTTATTCAATATTTTTTGTAATAAGTATTCATTATGTATAAAACCCCATAAAAATAAAATAATAAAAGTGAAAATAATAAATCATTGCCTTAAGAATAATAAGAGAGTAAGTTAATGGGCATTTTGGTAATTAATAGAGAAATTATTTAAAGGATTGAGAAGTCCTAAGCTATTCTCTTTTGTCCATATTGAAAAGAGTTCTCCTATAATTTGATGGAACTCTCTATTGGGTCTATTTGATGCAAACCAAGGAAAAAGAAAAAAGAAAAAAGAAAATGCATTTTGCTAATAAAGGATTTCAATAAATTGGATCTCATATCAGAATTTTCCCTTAAGATCCTTAAAGATAGTATAAGGAATCATATGTGTGAATTGATAAGGGTCAAAACCTAGATGTTAGGGTATATGATGTTATTATCTTGATTTGATATTTTGGATGCATTTGAGTGTTCCATTATTATAAATCGATAAAAGTCCAAAATAAGTGAAGTTTTGGGATTGTAAGATGGATTAAGGTTAAATTAAGAAGGGTTTATGGGTTGTTAATAAAAAGGACAGTGGAGTTTGTCGAGCCAAAGGGGTATGGGCAAGATTATGGGGTTAATCTTACTCATGAACCCCTTTGAGTCATTTTGGTTAAAGTGGAATGTGAAAAGAATTTAAGGACATAAGGATCATGGTTAGAAGTATGGGTATGGCCTTGATCATGAAACCTTTGTGTAAGAAGCATGCACATGATGTCGGATAAGAGAGGTTTGTGACCTAAAAGCATAATCGTGATCTTGAGTGTAATTTAGAGTAATAAGTTTAGAAGATAAGCATGGTTTAAAAACATAACAGTGATTCTTACTCGTGATCTTACCCTTTCCTTTGTTTTTTTTTTTTTCTTCGTTACTTTTCCTTTTTTGAACCTTATTGAAATCTTTTCTAAACATTTTAGAGAGTCTAAAACAATCCTCAAATTCTAGGTAAAACTAATAGCAATATTTGAAGGATTAAGATAAATTAAAGTAAAATGAGGTTGGGAATATTATTGAATATCACAAGTAAGTCCTAAAAGTTGTTCATGGTTCTGTGATTTAGGTGTAGAGCTTAAAAAGGATTCTAAGTTAGTTATTAACTGTAATATGTAAGATATAAGTTGTTACAAATCGTAACTAAAAATAGACAAGACCGGTCGCTGGATGGGTTCAAGCTTACAAAAAGCTCGAAAAAGAATTAATGGGGAAAGTGGGAAAGGGTAAAATGAAGAAAGAAATAGTAAGCAAAACCCACAAATAACTCCAGAGGATATGACATACCAATGGAACTTTTGATGACTCATGACACAATTTGATATGATATATGAATCGGTTTGATGAGGTTACTCATCACCTAAACTTATTTAAGGGAAAGGATAAAAGTGATGCCAAGAGTAAATAAACAGTATTTACATAAAAAAGAAAAAGTACTCAAAGAGTGTATTAAGAATGATCTGATATATGATGCCCACAGTTATAAGTACAAGAGTATTTATACCTATAAGTTAGGAAAAGATAAAAGAGCATTTCCTAAGGAAATAATGTATAAGATATAAAAAGATAAAAATGAATATACAAGAAAAATAATCATTGGTGTAACATATTCTACACAAGATACTGTATATGTAGTGATGCTATATTGGCGAGGTCATTAGAAGATGCGGACAAAAAATACGAATAGATGGGCTTGTCCAAATAGGGATGGCTTAGTCAGTTCGGACTCTCTCTCTCAACTTCTCTACAAGGAATATGCTAAGTAATTGGTCGACTTGGCATTATAGAGTAATCATCAACTCAGCATACTATAGAAAAATGGGTGGTTATAATTCGTCGTACCTGCCCCTCTAGTCCTTAGGCTCGGCTGTGGGTTAGGGGTCTAGTAACTTAATTTTCATTATTCTCTCCGAGTTGTTTTGGATTTAGGATTAAATACGAATGGTCTTTGCTTAGTTCTCCATTAAGGTGATACAAACTAAACTAGGCGATATTAAAGGCATCAGAAACCCCATGGTCCTTGAGCAATTCTAACCTGTAGGCATTGTCATTGATTTTTTAGAGGATTTCGAAAGGTCCTTCTAATCTTATAGATAATTTGTTCTTCCTTTGTTCGAAAACCGTTCTTTACCAAAGGTGCAGCCATAAAATAAGACATAGTTGAGGTGTACAAGATGAATAACGTTACATACGGGATTATCAGATGGTTTAGACAATCAGGTGTTTTATCCGTGGATTCTCATCATTCTCTTTGCAGGTGTTTTATGCACAGGAGTAGAAGTGTTGAATTGTACTATTACATTTTGGAGTAGACCTCACTTTGCATTAGTTGAGGTGAGAGAATAGAAGAAAGAGAGAAGAGATAGTAGGAAACGATGATAATAATAAGATATAGGGAGTCTCACGAGCACTATAGGACTATACAATACCTATGGGTATGGGTTCTACCATAAGGAAGCCTACCATTCAAGCCAACAACTTTTAGTTGAAATTGTCCCTCATTTAGATGGTTTAGACAAATCAATTTGGAGGATATCCTACTGAAAGTGCTGATGAGCATATTGTAGGATTCCTCCAATACTGCAATACAGTGAAGATGAACAACGTTACATACGGGATTATCAGATTATAGCTCTTTCCCTTTTCATTAAGGGATAAAGCTAGAGCTTGGTTTCATTCATTACCATAAGAGTCTATTACCACTTGAGTTGATCTTTTATTGAAGTTTCTAAGGAGATTCTTCCCACCAGCCAAGACTACAAAACTTTGGAACAACATCATCGACTTTACCAAGTTTAGTGGTGAGTCACTTTATGAGGCATGAGAGAGATTCAAGGAGGTGATAAAAAAATGCCCACATCATGGCTTGCCAAACAATTTCTTGATTGAGATCTTTTATCTTAGTCTGGAGGAAACATTGAGTTCCTTAGTTGGCACTATAACTAAAGGTGCTCTGATGGGTAAGACCTATGATGAAGTAAGTGCATTGATAGAAGAGATGGCCTCCATGGACATAATTGGAAAAATGAGAGAAGCAATCAAGAGTGGCATTGGTCAATGACAATGACACTATGTGTCATTTAACAGCTTAGATTTCAGCTCTCATTACTTAGGTAAATAAACTCACCTCAGGACAGTCTTTTTATGCTAATCTTATTGCTTTTTATGAGTTATGTTCAAGATTATATTCGACTCTTGAGTGCTTAACTGAGAATCCCTCAACTTCAACTAGTAGAGAGTAGGTAAACTTTGTCAACAATTTTCAACGCGGTAATCAAGGACCATATTCAAACACATATAATTTAGATTGGCGCAATCATCTAAATTTCTCATGGAGGAATGAGAATAATGCATTTAAACCACTAATGAATTCCAGAAGCAGGGTCCTACTCAGAATGCTCCACCTTAGTAGATTTAGTTTAGAATAGAAGAGCTCATGTTGAGTTATATACTAAAGATTGACACCATGTTACAGAATCAACAGGCCATTATTCTAAATTTAGAGAATTAAATTAGTCAGATCTCTCAATAGTTGAGTAATAGACCATTAGGGTATTTACCTAGCAATACTGAAGAGAATACCAAAGGTGTTAACACTATTATGTTGGGGAGCAGAAAGGAAGTTAAAATAGTTGACAGACGAGTTGAAGGAAAGGAGGAAGATCCAAAGAAAGGAAAAAGGAAGTAGGTAGAAGAGGAACCAAAGTAGAAGTCACTAAAAGTGAAACCGTATGTTCCTCTTGTCCCTTTCTTAGGAGGACTGATGTAACAACAACTAGACGCCCAATTCACTAAATTCCTTGATGTTTTCAAGAAGCTGTAGATTAACATTCCTTTTGTAGAGGCACTTCAGCAAATACCTTTGTATGCTAAATTCACGAAGGATTTGCTCACTAAGAAGAGAAAGATTGATGGGAATGAATTGGTGATGCTTACAAGAGAATACTCTATGATCTTTCAAAAAAATTTATCCAGCCTGCCTAGAAAACAAAGAGATTTGGGGAGTTTTACTATTCCTTGCACTACAAGAAATTTTCATTTTGATAAAGTTTTTATTGATTCTAGTATAAGTATAAGTTTAATGCCTTTGTCTATTTTTAAGAAGTTAGGACTTGGAGATTGCAAGGAGACCCATGTCACCTTACAACTTGTTAACAGGAGTATCAAATACCTAAGGGGTACTATAAAGAATGGCTTGGTAAAGGTAAACAAATTTATCTTCCCAATCGACTTTATAGTCTTGGAGATGGAAGAGGATAAAGAGGTACCCATGATCCTTGGTAGACTGTTTCTTGCAATAGGTAAGGCGTTGATAAATGTAGAATAGAGTAAGCTTACTTTAAGAGTTATGGATGATCAAGTAACTTTTAATATTTATGAAACCATTAAGCAATTTGATGATTGTAAATCCTGTTACACTATTGATGTTATTGATGAGATTACCTATGAGTCCATAGAAGAGAAAATAGGTTTGGATACCATGGAATCTGTTCTTAGGGATTTAGATGATTGGAGCGATGATGACGAGCTTGATGAAGAAGGTAGGGAACAGGTGTTAGAAATTAAAGCTCGATACTATGAAGAGCTAGGCACCACTGAGAAGAAGCCAGTCCCATTATTAACACAACCCTTAGTGCTTGAACTTAAACTTTTACCTAGTAATTTAAAATATGCTTATCTTAGAACAAATGATACTTTATCAATAGTTATCTCCTTTTCTTTGACAAGTGATCAGGAGGAATAACTTCTAGGAATTCTGAGAGAGTATAAAGAAGCTAATGAGTAGATCATTGTTGATATCAAGGAGATCAATCCCTTAATTTGTACTTACAAGATATTGTTGGAGGCTGAGTGCAAATCCACAGTACAATCATAGAGACGACTTAACCTAACTCTCAAGGAGGTAATGAAGAAAGAGGTGCTTACATTGCTGGATACAAGTATTATTTACCTTATCTTAGATAGTAAGTGGGTTAGTCCCGTTTAGGTGGTGCCAAAATAAGGTGGTATGACTATGGTTAAAAATAAGGCTATGAGTTAATCCCTACTTACACTGTAACAGGGTAGAAAGTTTGTATAGATTATAGAAAATTGAATAATACCTCCTGTAAAGACCATTTCCCCCTCCCTTTCATAGATCGGATGATAGAAAACCTTTTAGAGCATGACTATTATTGCTTTTTAGATGGTTATTCTAGTTATAATTAAATTCATAAAGCACCCGAGGACCAGGAGAAAACCACCTTTACATGTCCTTATGGGACTTTTGCCTTTAGGAGAACGCCCTTTGGTCTTTATAATGTACCTGCTACTTTTCAAAGATGCATGATATCTATGTTTTTTGATATGTTAGAAGATTTCATTGAAATATTTATTGATGACTTCTTGGTCTTTGGGAAGTCATTTGACTCATGTTTGACTAATTTAGGTCGTACGCTTAAAAGGTGCAAGGAGACTAATCTATTTCTAAATTGGCAAAAATGCTACTTTATGGTAAGAGAAGGAATAGTCTTAGGTCATAAGGTGTCGAAAAAGGGAATTGAAGTTGATAAGGAAAAAGTGGAGATAATAGAGAAGTTTCCATGACCCACTTCAATAAGAGGAATCAGGAGCTTCCTAGGTCATGTTGGTTTTTACAGGAGATTTATCAAGAACTTTTCTAAAATCTCTAGACTTCTTTGTAATTTACTTAAAAAAGATTCTATCTTTGTTTTTTATGATAGTTGTGTGTAGGCATTTAATCTATTGAAGGAGAAGCTTATTTTGGCTCTAGCGATCATTGCACCTGATTAAGAGCTTCTTTTCAAGTTGATGTATGATGCTAGCGACTATGTCGTAGGAGTAGACTATCGAGATTTTAACTTACTTGGAAACAACTTTAGTCAAGAGTTGTATAATAAAACATTTTGACTAAGCATGAACTCCTGTTGTTGGATGTTCCTATCATGCCATCACTTGACTCTTTCTATGTATATCTTAGCGTTTTCGTAAGCTTCTTCTCTAATCTCATCCAGCTAATTCAATTGAAGCAACTTCATTTCACTTGCAACTTGTAAATCAGAGTTAACGTATTTGATGGCCTAGTAGGCCTTATGCTTAAGCTCTACGGGTAGGTGACATGATTTACCAAAAACGATTTTGTATGGGGACATTCCTATAGGGGTTTTAAAAGTTGTCCTGTAAGCCTATAATACATTAATAAGCTTTAAAGACCAATCTTTCCTAGAAGCATTGATAATCTTCTCTAAGATATGTTTTATTTCCCTATTGGATACCTTAACTTGTCTACATGTTTGTGGATGATATAGGGTGGCAATTTTATGGGTGACTCCATATTTTGATAACAATTTTTTAAATTGCCTATTGCAAAAATGCGATCCCTCATCACTTATAATAGCTCTAGGTACCCCAAAATTGGAAAATATGTTCTTTTTAAAAAATTTAATTACAACCCTAGCATCATTAGATTATAGAGCAACTACTTCTACCCATTTCAACACATAATCTACAGCTAGAAGTATATATTTGTTTGAAAAAGATAAGGGAAAAGGACCCATGAAATATATTCCCCATATATCAAAGAGCTCAATTACCAAAATGCTATTTAGCGGTAATTCATGTATCTTAGAAATATTTTTAGTCCTTAGGCATTGAGTATAAGACATAATATAATTCTAGTAATCACTAAACAAACTGGGTTAGTAAAATCTATAAGATGAATTCTTAGCTATAGTTCTTTATACACTAAAGTGGCCTCTGCTTCTTTAGAATGATAGTGGTGAATTATGCTAAGCTGTTTGGTTTCAAGCACACAACATTTAATTACTTGGTTAGCATAACATTTAAATAGATACGGTTTATCCCAAAAATAAAATTTCATATTATGTAAAAACTTCTTTTTCTTTTGAAATGAGAAACCATATGATATGATTTTACTAACTAAGTAATTAACTATATCAACATACTAAGGTAACCTGTGGATCTCTATTGCATACAATTGTTCATCAGGAAACTTTTCATTAATGGGTGGTTCTAAAAAATCAAATTCTAAAAGAGATAAAATCAATTAAAGGTTAGTTATTTCAAATTCAAGGCTACCGACCTTTTGGCTAGCCTTCCTACATACGCTAGCCATATACGCCGCTAACGTACAAAGGGAAATGGCCGGTGTACAAGCTGATATAAAGTATGGTCATAGCATTTTCTCTCTTTCCTCACTCATTTCCTCCTCGACTTCTCTCTCTTCCTTTCTTCTCTCTCTTTAGATTTCTCTCATAAACTCTTCCTTCTCCTATACTCCATTTCATACACATCTACCCTCTTCATCTTGTATACCCACATTCACACTTTTTCATTTCAGATCTGTACTCTCAGCTCCACTATGCTACCCAAGAAACTTTAACCACAAAGGAAGAAATAGAAGACGGCAACTGCTTCATCTTCCAGAAGTTCAGGTAAAGATTTGCTGTCACATCAGAATTATTAAAGGAAAGAGAGAAGAAGTTACAAAGGATGACCTTCATGAACCAACAATACTTAGATTAGACTCTTTTGCAAGAATATGGGATAGACGACATGATCCAGTAGATAGTTCCAAATATGACTTGGTTTCGGTTGTTTGAGGTAAAGGAACCTACTTTCAAAAATATTGCCATTGAGTTTTTATCTAATTTGTAGCTGGAGAGAGATAAGAGAATGTCTACGATCACCTTTCAGGCTGATGGAGAGATTCATGTGATCGAATTAAATCAAATTGATTATTTTTTGGGACTATATGATGAGGAAGAAGTGAATTTGCCCAACTCTTGGCCTGGTAATATGACTGTTGAGAGATTCTGGTACTAGTTAATTTACCTAAGGTAGGATGATTTTGTACCTTTAAAGTCACTTGCCACTACTTTTTCAATAATGGAGCATAGGCTACTCCACCACATGCTCGCTCACACTATTAACCGTAAAAAAATTAGCTATAGCAAGGTAACTAGTTTTGATATGTTTTATCTATATCGCTTAATTTCTAGGTATTAGATTGATCTAGGAGTAGAAGTAGCAAATTTTATTTATAGACAAGTAGATGATACTAGGACTTAGGTTATATTTTGTGGTCTTATATTATGGCATTGTTAAAGGGTATGGGGATTTTTTAGCAATTGGAAGGGGACGAGGGTATTCCTTGTAAGCCTATTTCAGCTATACCCTTTAGGGGTTAAGGATTTGTTAAGATAAATAATAGGCTAAATCCAATTGACGAGGATGATGTTCTTGAAAACCCTCCTATTGTTCGAGCTTCTACTTCATATCATCCTCCTCCAGCTAGTAGTTATGAGCAGTTGAGTGCAAAAATTAAAGAAGTTCAAGATGAAATTAAAAAAAAAAAAGGAAGAAGAATAAGAAGTTCAAACTCCTATGTTTAATATGTTGAAGTTCGCTATCTTATGTTTCTAGCCAGTAATTGTAGAGTAGCTACATTATGAGACTTCTAGTGAGGAGACCAGTAGTATTAATCGAGATAATTAAAGCTTTGCGTGGCTTTCTGATTTTTTTTTTTATTTTTTATGTTATGTTATTTTATTTTTACTTTGTTGTTAGGTTATTTCTGTTTAGTACGCACCTGATTGGGTAACTTTGGATAATTACTTTTACTATGTACTTTTGAGCACACTTTTATCCTATATTTGCTCTTTCGTGTTTCTTTGTGTTTGATGAGATAGGTTTGATCTGAATTAGAAGCTCTTCTTAATGATATCATGATTGGAATTTTCCTTGTTGTTGAGAATTTGCATCTAGGGAAGTATCGGTATTTCATTTCTTATTGTTGCAAATTTTTATTTTATTCTGTTTCCTATTGTACACTAAATTGGAGATAGCGTGGACATTGTCTATTCTAAAGTAGGGGGAAGGAAATATAGGAACTGGATTTTGAATTGAATTGAATATCATGATGGTTATACTTTCTTATCAGCTTGAACTTTATTTGTTCTTAAGTATCTAGTATTTTTTAGGCCAATTTTTTTCAAAATTTTGAATTTCTTGTTTAGAATCTAAAGATCATACAAAAATTGTTGATAACATCGATTGTGATTAGCTTGAATAATTGACTCACTATGGTACCTTACTCATCATTATTGTAATTTTTGTACTTAGTTAAAATTAATTAGTCAAATCTTTAGGAACCTCATTTATCTAGTTTTTAGCCTTAGAATTCGAAGTTTAAGAGTTGATTGAGTCCTTAAGTGAAAAGTAAACAGGTTCACTTCTATGTAAAGTTAGTTAGTATATCGTTTTTTTTTTAGTTATTCTAACGACATTTTAACACTTAGTAAAAGAGGTAAGTGAAGCTTTACACTTAGTGATTTTTATAAAAGAAGTTTGAAAAATTTTAGTAAGCATTTAAAAGGTTATGAAATTAGAGCCTTTACTCCAATAACTCAAGTAATTGAGCTAAGAGTATCCTAACTTAAATGTTAGAGTGAGGAAGAGTCCGTAGGGGTCTCTTTAAAACTTAGTTACTTAGGTGATAAGCCTGGGATGTGCCAACTCAATGCATTCACTATAACAAGAAGGGTAGAAAGGCAAAGTTCAGTATTTGAACCAAAAAGAAAAGTAAAAGAAAAAAAAAATGGAAATGAAACATGGAAACTTTGAATGTAATTCAAGAAATGAATTAAGGCTTGTAATAAAGAGCGAGAAAACCAAGGGATATAGTAGATGTCATATGCTTTCACTACCTTGTTAACTTGTTTGTTGGGATAATTAGAGGGATAATATGCATGCTAATAGCTATGAAGTTTAAATGGGTATTTTTCTTTCTAAGATTGAGTATCTGCTTTGGAAATAAAAATCTTAGGATAAACGCTTGGACTAAAAATTTATTTTCTCTAGAGTAGCTGATTAATTTCAATTATAGTACTTTGATCACATATTTTGGTTTGGTTCAAGCAACAGGCATTACAAATTAACGAGTCTGAAAGTGTGAAATATCAGATGCTTGGCTTTGCAATTGGAAAATTTTTATTTTCAATGATAGATTTCTTTAGTTTTGTTTAATTTGCTTGAGGATAAGCAAAAGTTCAAGTGTGGGGGAGTTGATAAAAGCATATTTTATTCATGTTTTAATGTGCGTATTAGATAGAATTATTATTCATTTTATAGAAATCATTAAGAATTGGTACTTAAGTATTTTTATTTGGACATTTCAAGTATTAGAGGATTCGGAGTGGAAATATGATTAATTTAGAGGAGTTTTACGCAATTGAATGAAGCATGAATCGAGCTACGGCATGTTGGAATTGAAGGTAGCCGACCTATACTTTACATTGGTGGCTTTGGAGTTATACGCCGTTAGGTCAGCCTTCATGAAGAAAGAACCATTTGAAAGCCAACCCTAGTTTTCTCTATAAATAAACATGTGTTTGATAGTTTAGGGACTTTTTCATCTTCTTTAGAGTTAAGAGTCTTATAAGTAGTTAGTAGAGAGTTTTGAAGAGTTTCTTTTTAGAATTTCTTGGATCATTGAGAAGACTTTGCTGTTGCTGTGGAGATTAACCTTAGAGTGTAATTGAAGTTTACTCATTATAATTACATAATTGGTGATCTCTATTTTATCTATATTTTTGCAATTCTGTGATTTATTCTTACTTTTAATTATGAACTTCTTTACAAATTCAATTATTATCTGTGCTTTTATTTTAATTTCCATGGTTGGCTAAGTTTTATTTATAGGAATTGATGAAACCTTAAGTAGTTGTGATGAAAATTGTATTCATGTTATAGGGTTAATAGATATATGGATGATTCATGATTGTAATTTCTATGATTTCGATTATAGTTCTCTAATTAATTATAATTGTTAGAAACACTATTGATACTGGAGTTAACATAGGGTTTATTAGAAATTCTTGATTAAACTAATTAGCTAATATAAGAGAGGCGTTGATTAGATTAATTAGAAATTATTTAGGGATTAATGCGATGTTTTGATTTAATTATTCACTAAGACATTAGGGATAATTGATTTAGGACATTAAATGATTATAACATCGGGAGATATATGATTATAATTTAGAGTCCACTATTAATTGGAGATACGGAAGTTGATTGATTAATTAGAGGTTTAAATCCTTAAGTTTTAAGGCATGATAATTTTACTTGAATGACCGTATAGTTATTAATCTATATAACATAATGATAATTTGATTTGTACAACTAGGGTAAATTTTGTTTTTCCTATATTCTCAATTGACTACATAGTTTTAATTATTTTATCATAATTTTCTTTTTGACAATTTTTAGGGTAATTAGAAATTAGTTAATACACAATTTAATTTTGATTACCTAAATATTGATAAGAACTATAATAGGATTAATACTTTCTTAGTCCTCGAGGGATTGGCTACTTTGCTTACTCTTTATTACTTGATTCTGACTTAGTATACTTGCTAAAGTATTCGCGATATATATAGTCTAAGTGGATCATTTACCACTTTCCATAAAGACTTCATTTCTACTTTCTTCACAGCTTAGAAAATTTGCCTTTAGCTATGGACCAAACTTTCTTTGAGATGGCTCGTTCACAATTTACCCAATACATTTATTATCCAAATGGCTAAAAAAGCCATACTTAAAGCAAAAACTAGGCAAACATTCATTCTTTAGTTGTATTTATAATCCTATACAGCTATTTTCATGTACTCAGACACCTTGAACAAGCAGCTTTCTCATAGATATTATAACTTGAACCTTAAGAAAATCTTTTTTAATCACAATAATTAACTGTACCAATTACCTCATTAATTCTTCATCAGAACTTCTTTGCATTTTTTTTTTGTTAACATGGCCAAAGGAAGGCCATGGGTATGAATTTAGAAATCTATATAAGAGAATTCTAACTCCTGAAGCTTCTTGTGTGTTTCCTAAGTCTATGGGATAAATGGATAACCCATGATTAACCAGGGTCTTGCATCATTGATCTTCTTGTGAAAGAAATATCATTCATGACAATGAGGAAAAGATTTTCCTCTAGCATAGAAATCTCGAAATTACTAAATCTATCCCATATACTCTTTAAGATATTGCTAACCCCATTCTTTGATATGATCTTTTTGTAATCACCTTCCCCATGATATGAATCATATTAGGATTTTCCATTATCTTGAAGTCTAAGATTTCTTCATTGTCATGTCCTCCATTCCCACCTTCTAATCTTAGAGCCATGTTTCTAAAATGGAGCAAACCCTAGATAGAAATAAACAATGAAATTTTTAGAGGATATAATGAATAGATAGAGAGGATCAAGAAACAAATACTAAACTATGGATGGAATATTATTAGGTGAGAAAGGAAAAATATCATCATCATCACTAGATTTGATACCATAAGATCTTTAACATATATGCCATAAGGAAGACTAAGAAGAAAAAGACTAAAGAAAAAAACCATAAAATCTATGCTATACTAAAAATAAAAGGAAAACCAAAGGCAACATATAGGTGTGATTAGGCCCCAAAGGGAGGAAAAGTCTCTTTTTAGAATCGAAAAGGAGAGACTCCTAATCCAATGGGTTGTATGGACCTTAAAGATTACATAAGTGGCGCTATGTATAGAGGAATAATATTTTCCATATTTTGTTATTTTTATTTAGTTATTTGAGTCATTATTGTTTTTCTTTTATTTGATTATTGCTAGTTACTCAATCTTCTTTGAGGTTTGTTATTATTTTATAGTTTTACCCTCTAACATTAGTAAATAGGGAACTAGCAAATCAATGAAAAATCCTCTCAACTTTGATGAACTAGTTGATTAAACTAAAGGAAAGACCTAAGTGATGGTTTAACTAACAATTCCAAAACTAAACAATCTTCTACAGGAGTATCTTATAGAGATTTAGTGTTGACAAATGTTCCAGGAACATATGGGAGATGTTTCAAGCAAGCAACTTAAACAACTTGGAGGATGATTGCGAAAAGAATTAGCAATTTGATTCTAAAGTACACGATGGAGGAAAAGGTATTAAAATTATCTCCTCTAAAATTGAAAAGTCAATAATTAGATTGCCTTAGAGATTTACGTTAATACTAAAAAGCTTAGGAAGTAACTTAGGATATCAAGCTATCGAACATAAGTTAAAAAGAATGTGGAAAGGAATAAATGCTTTCAAGTTGGTACATATTGAAAATGGTACAAGTTGGTCATTCAAAGGGGATCCTAATCTGTTAATGGGAAGTTTTAGCTATATAAAAATGGGTTCGTAATTTTGAAGTATTTATGGAAAAACTAGACTCTATTGTGGTTAGGCAAGAATACAAGAGTTTCTTATGGAATACTATTCACCTAAAGCAATAAGGAAAATTGGTGAAGCTCAAGGACTTATCCTTAAATTTAATACCCATATGGTTGGCCTTGAAAGAGGAAAATTTACACGAATATGTGTGCAAATGAGCATGACTTCTCCACTCATACATACAGTAGTGATTGACAATCATCCATATAATGTGCAATATGAAAGCTTCCTTAATTTGTGCAACCGATGTGGATGCATTAGGCATAGTAGGCTTTCTAGTCCACTTTTAGAACATAGTAAAGTGGAATATATGGTAGATCAAGGGCCTTGTGAACATAATGAACAAATTGAACATCAGAAAAAGCAATGGATGTTAGCTATAGAAAAGGTAGAAAAGACACATGAGGGCCAAAACAATGATGAGGAATATGGAAATTGGATATAGGTTGAAAGACGGTGGTGCAATGCAAACAAGTACCCAAATAAGAATCAGACTAGCATAGAAAAAGTGAAAGCTGATGCGCTAGAGATAGTGCAACAAGTGACAAGAAAGGAAAGCTCAAAACTTCCAACTAAAGAGAATAGGAAGGTAACTTAAGGGATTCATGGAAATGACAAAAAATGGAAATGTAATTAAATTGATTCAATTATAGGGTAAGGAAAAGGAAAAGGCTACTCTAATTGATGGACTCTTAGCTAAGAGAAAACAAACCATCCAATGTATTGATTGTGTTGAATCAGTTCAATTACAAGGTAAGGAAAAGGAAAGAACTACTTTAATTGAAGGACTCTCAGCTAAAGGAAAATAAACCATCTGATGCATTAATTGTACATTAAATCATAAATCATTTCAATCAATGAGCAGTGTAGGGAAAGATGAAGAATCGCTTGCTTCTTTTAGTTTTATAGATAGAATAAATAGGTTACCTTCATCTACCTAAAAAAAGAAGTCTTGAAAACAAATGGTACATAAACATGGCACCATGATACAAACTTAAGTTTTACATCTAACTAATTAATCCAACTTCTAGTTTACTTACCTTTAGCTTAATGCTCTAGTTTAGGCTTTTTCCTTCCCAAATAATGTCATGATGATACCAGTGGAGCTAATAACAAGGGAGAGACTTTACCGTTTGTGTTCTCATCCAAGTACAATTCCAACAATGTCATTCGAAGAGACTCACCTACAAGGCAGCACCTATCACTTACCCCAAGGAAAGATAATGCTAACTATGAAGGAAGGAATTCTAATAGCCCCAACATCTAAGTGGACAATAGGATTGACCTTGCAGGTGTTACTCTCCAAATCGAAACTAACAGTGTAGAACATGATGGAGCTACTACACATTTACCTAGTAGTTTAAGTCCAGATTCTAACCATCTTAGTCACAATATCGCTAATGGAGGGAATCATTAACCAATGGATGTTTCTACCATGGGATACTGCATTAACCTTGGTGATAAGCCATTAAAACCATGTTAGATGGAAATAGAGATCAACGGATATGTAAGGGAAGGAAATGAAACACCAATCCTTCATCCCTAATCTAATATGAGTATAACCTTACTCAACCCAAGTCTTGTGACTTAAGATAATATCATGCTTAGGAGAATGCCATTTAAGATTATATCTTGGAATGTTAGGGGTATGCACTCATGGGTAGGAAGGTAGGAAATCAAGCAACTTATTTAATGGAATGAACTTGATATAATATATTTTCTTGAAACCTAACTTTATAGGTAGGAAGCTATAAGCTTACAAGGAGCTCCAGGGTTCCACCACATGCTATGTTGTGAAGTTATAGGGCAGTAATGTGCTTAGGATTTGAGTTAATCACTAGGGCTTACTGTTGGGAAGGTAACCAATGGATTCTTTGAGATATCAAAGAAGACGAAGTGGGTAGGTAAGCATAGTAGCTTCTGTGGGGTTGCTTGTCAAATATGACACACCAATGAACATGATACATCTTGAGCTTTAGTTTATATGATGTATAAGTAAATCCTTAGATTTACTCATCACTAATCTTAAGCTATGGTTAAGATTAGATAAGAGTAGGGACGTATGTGCTTAGAGAGTGGTGTCTCATAAGGAAAAGAGGAATATTCATTAATAATGAGGTAAAAGTTGATTATGGCTTACAAGAAGAAGGACTATTTATGATAAGTCCTTAGAGCAATAAAGGAAAATAAAGAAATTACAGAAATGGGCAATGTTAAAAATAAGTAACATAGTACCACCTAAAAGGGTATATGTAATAATCAAAGAAAAGTAAGATAGTATAATGTTAGAAAAGGAGAATGACAGGTGGCATGTTGTTATTGTGGCCTTATTGAATATAGCAAGGCATTGGAGTGCTGTTGTTGATCTATACCAACGATTGTTTAGGTAATTGAGTAAGGCAAAAACTTAGTGGAGTAGGAGAGGAGAGTGCAACAGTTAGGGATAGGGACCTTATCCTTAACACTCAGTAGGGCAACACTGAAGTTCTTGGCATCTGATAAATTGGAATTTAATTGTTCGGTCTCTCAACAAGTGACTGAGCATACCAATATGTATTCGAGTAGAGCATTTAGAATGTTCGCCATCTAGCTTTCTTGATAGATGAGCTCATCTTGGCCGAGTTAAGTAGTTAGAACTCTTTTTGTAAGACCTTATAAACCCTTAAGTTGTACTTGGGTAAGGGGTTTAGAGGTTAGCGATTCGTCAGCTCCCTAGGGTTGTTGAAGATTTTCCCTTAAGTCTTGGTCGGCTTCACTTTTTGACACACAGGGCATTAGATTAGCAACATTAAAGGTTAGGGATACCTTAAAGCCTTCAAGAAACTTCAACTCATAAGTGTTGTCATTTATCCTCTGTAGGACTTTAAAGGGGCCATTAAATCTGGGAGATAGCTTACTCATCCTCCATCCTAGGAATCATTCCTTTCTAAGCTAAACTTAGAAAAGATCTTTTGGGGTTATAAATGACATGCTTTCATCCTCGATTCCCTTGCTCTCATTGTTGATTAGCTATCCTGGTTAGTTGCTGATTACCTCTAAATAGAGCTACTGAGTCTTACAATTAAACTCTTATATTTTATCCCTTACTCGGTTAAATAGTTAGGTATACCTATCATTTGTTAATACGGATAAGTATAGGGTCATCTCCAATGGGGATAGATTCAAACACTAGTACCGATTATTCTTCTTATTAACTAACGAATCGAATGATCAAACAAAGTAATTAAATTAATTTCTACAACTGAACTATACTAATTCTACTATTATACTAAGAAAACACAACAAACAAGATTATAACACGAAAACAAAAAATTACAAAACAGGCTTACTTCAGCAAATTAACATCAATTATAAACAATCTATCTTAAAATTACTCATCTACAATAATTCTCTATTGATGAGTATTCTTCTCAAAATTACTCAATTCTAATCTCGATTGCATTCCTTAGAATCTCTTTTAAAGGAATGGATAAGTTAAGATTGCATGGAAAGTTTACTAAATCCTTGAGTTCCATAAAAAATGTAGTGAACTTCCTAATAATATCTCTATTAGCAGGAGTAGTTTATTTTAGTAACTAAGATCTATACAGTAGAATCATTTCTCAATATATTCCTTTGAGATCTATTATAGATTATGTTGTGCACTATATTATCTCAACTTGTATGAAGATCTAATCACTAAAAATTCATAATTATTAGGAATAACAGCAAATCAAAGTACATTCATGTTAAAATGACTCCATAAACTCTAAATTATTACTCATACATGATAAACAAAGAACGAACATAAAGAAATATGAAAAATAAAATAAAATATAACATAGAAGAAGAGATAAGAAGGAAACCCCTTTTGATTAACTTGAAGAATCTTAATACAATAATACCGGTCGCTTGATTTTCATAATTCTCTCGAATTTAGTGAAAAATAATACACAAACTCATGTTATAGTACAACTACACTTAGAACATGAATAAGAAATTTAATGGTGTTGATGTGGATGATTTGTTATGTTTCTTGATGATGTTAGTTTTGATGCAATTCTCTTCTTTTTGTTTAAAAGTTGTGGTATATTTATGCTTGTCTTCATCAAAGGGCTCAAAATATATCACTTCATGACATCGCCTGATGTTAAAACATGTTCTATGCATCGACTCGTATAAAAGAGTTAATGAAGAATAGTCATGTCCACTACAATTACGCCCATGACATGAGGTGTGATAATTTCAGAAAACAAGAATCTACACTAATCACGGCTGTGAGCTCCTCATTGTTTCATTGCATCTCATTACGCTCATGATTAAGGGAATGATCATCTTCTTGATAGCCAATCACAACTGTAATTGACAGGGGGATCAACAAAACTTCTTCAATTACGCCTATGATGGAGGGTGTGATCAGTGCTAGCCATTCCAATCTTTCACTATCAAGCTTATGATGGAGTATATCTTGGTTTTACTTCAAGGTTTTCTTCTCCTCATGGCCATGATTGCCTTAAAATTCATTATTCCTATGTAAACTTCATTTTCTTGCTCTTGATTCATCTGAAATTAATTCATTATACAATTGAGCACCAAGAACTTAAGAAATGAACATAATTATGGTCAATTTATGCCTAAATATGTCTTGAAAGTGTATAGTAATTTACTCTTATCAAACTTCCCTACACTTAAGCTTTGCTTGTCCTTAAGTAAATACTAAAAAACAATGAATGAACACAGCAACTTTTTTCGAGTGCATATTCAACAAAACATTCAAAATAGCTTAACTTTGTGCCTACCACACTGTGTTCTCAGAGTACACCAATCAATATTCTAACATTAATCCAAGTAAAACAAACCTCACCTTTACTATTTAATGATAGCATCTAAAGGTACTAAGCGAACACAAAGTTAAATAGAGTAAAAGAAAATTGGTTATACTTCATCCACTTTAGTAAGTGCATGAAAACCCTTTAATTATTTCTTAAGAACACTAATTTAGAAGAAAAGTACATTGCATCCATTTTCTCCTATATTTTTACTTTTATTAAATCTCTTCAAAGACAACTTACATATTACATTCTCAATTTTTTATTTTTTATTTTTTATTTCTTTTAGAAGGAAAGTAAAGACCAAAGATTAGCAACAGAGTTAGGCTTCTCCCTTTTGAGAGACCAAAGCCCACCCTTACTAACTTGGTTATAAGGATAAAGATTAGTAGTGAGGTCAGACTTCGCTCTTCTGAGTGATCAAAGCCTACCTTTACTAAATTAATCTTTATATATTCTTATTGCAAAGTTATAAAAGCAAAAAATTAGTAGTAAGGTTAAACTTTGCTCTTCCGAGGGACCAAAGCCTACCCTTACTAATTTAGTCCTTAAATACTTTAATTTACTCTATTTTTGAACAGATTCTCAAGAAGCATTAACAAGTGAATCATTTCATTTGTCCTTTTCATTCAAGATTAAATGATCTCCAACAGTAATTGAGGAGTAAATATACTACTTAGTAAGTTTAGAACATAACCATTTAACTCTGAACTAAAGACTACGATTCATTTCTAACCTTTGAATTCATTCATTAAATTGTAAGTAAGTTTACTTCACTTAGATTTGATCCCATAATTTTGATCATGTACACTAATTGCACAAGAAGTGAGTAAGGTACAAAATTAGTTGTTATTTTGCCAAACTTACAATCTATTTAGTCAACTCATAACTTGAAAACAAAGAAAATACTTCAATGGGAGACTTTTGATAAACGGATCTAATCCTTCCTTATGCTTAGAGAGAGAAATTGTCCTTAATGTTTAAGGAAAACAAACATGTAATAGGCATAGAAAAAGAATAACTAAAAAGATGAAAAGCAATAAGTAATGAGAATAGCACTTCCTGATATATCAAGTTTGACCAATGCATTGAGCCGTAAACCATTGGATAGTATATCCTTCTGATGCGCCTCTAGGGTAACACACGAAGAAGCACAAAACTGAAGTAGACTAAAAACAAATAGAGAAAAAGCTAGCAAAGTCTACGTTACAACTTGGGGGACGGTTTAGTCATGGTAGATACCGTATATAGCATAATGGACCATAGATTGGTTACCCCTCCAATCATGGAACCTTAATACAATATCTTTTATAACCATTAGCTTCTTAAAGGCAAATAGATCAAAATGATATCATCACATAAACATAATTATATAAGATTCAAACTATAAAGATTACATTATATAGTAATCCAATATATTTGTATCTACAATACTATCAAAATGAAAAATACACATATAAAAGTCTACAAAAGTGAGTTCTCTCGATACTCTGAATAGCTTGCTCTTGCCTAAGTCCCTATGCTAACTTTTGGCATCCTACGGCTAGCATCGACAAATAGGTAGTCTTACAACAAAAGCCTAAGAGGGTGCAAGGTAACGCTTAGTAAGTAAAACCCTTAGTAAGTAAAACCTTTAGCCACAGCACAAGCAAGTTATAAATACATTAAATTCTATCATATGAATGAATGAGCAATCAACATGCCAAACAACACGTACAGTTAACTAGCCACTATACGCAACTCAGATTTAATGCCTTTTGAAATCAGGGTTGGAGTATATATGGCACCAATCGGATCCAAGTATTATACTAGAACTTATTTTCTACGAAACTCCACGTTTCGTATTTAAACAAAACAAACCTTTTATTTTCATAACAACTAAGTTCTAAGTATAATTGTGAGTAGGCCTCCATAGTCTATACTTACCCCAAAACGGAGGCCTTTAGACTCGACTCTTAACCGGGTGGTTGGCGTTTTCAATGCCTAATATTCCCGCGAGCTAAGGTAAGGTCATATTATATGTGTACACCATATAAAACCAATATACTTATAAATAACAACCCCCATATGGCGCTGATATGAACCAAGGGGGGCTAAGGATAGATAAGGCTTATTATAGGGGTGGTATGTTTGATTTTGTCGAAGGAACGAAAGATAAATGAAAGTCGATGGTTTAACAAATCTTGCGTACTAACTCTACAGATATGATACACTATAGAATTACACATGGACCTAAGACTTGCCAGATGTAATGCATCGATTCTAGTGATAGGGTTGCCCGCCATAATCTTTGCTAAAGGAATTCATAAGAACTAGTAAGGGAGAGAACTTTTCAAGAGAAAAGACTCAAAAGGGGTTTTTCCTTAATTCTGTTATATGTTTATATTGAGACAAATGTTATTACTTATAGTACGTCTTAAACCCTAATGGCAGAACTATAAATAATGTACAAGGCCTTAAACCTTAAAGATTTAGGCCCATAAAATTTAATAAAGACAAACAAGTACAAAAATATAAAACTGTATGTTTTATAGGGAGAAGTCGGCATGTGGTTGTTCGGTATGCCTTGGAAGTAGTCTCGCAGTGCTTAGCCGAGTAACCAAAGAGGTCGTCCTATAATTGCCGAGTTTTGAAGTCAGTCAGCAATAGTTCTCTAGGGGTGTACTGAGTGGGTCCAACACTTAAGGTGATCTCTCAATCGATAAGTCGATGATAGGGTTTAGCCTAGTGAATGCAACTTTCGAAAACATGATACCTAGGCTTATTGTCAAGCATGATGTTGAGTAAGTGATTACTCAAGCATAGGTGGGGATCAATTGTTGTCTTGGCCTTATGCTTCTTGGCACTCTATTTACAAGAAATAGTGTTATTTGGCTCGGTAGACAGACTGATTCAGCAAGTAAAAGACCTCAGCTTTGGCAGTCGGCTTGGGCTGGCACCCCGAAGCCCATCGTGGCCTCTCTTTACTTTTGTGTAATGTGACGGCCGGAATTAGTGTATATGCGATGTGTATTAATGCATGTTCTAATTTCTTTTTATAAGTCGAGTATAGTTAAATCCAATTAGGGTATGACCATCCAATAGCACATATAATCATTTTCTATATTACTATGCAATAAATAATTTATTATCGGTATTTAAGGTAAATTCACAATTTAGTAAACAAAAACACACACAAGCATTTCCCGACCCCACACAATATTTAATTAATAGAATCATTGAAGTTCACTAGTTACAAACACACATAAGTATGGAATCATAGGGTAAATACTTACTCAGTCATGTCGCCTTGCACTAGTTGTAGTAATTGATCAGAAGACCCACACTCTCGTCGGGATTACTTAATCATTACGAGATAGCAATGATAATAAGTAATTTAGCTAACTAATAATTCTAGATATCTATTTACCTAATTTTACTTAGGTTACTATCAGTTTTTATTCGGTTGAACTCAATTGCTAATTGTATATAACTTTTTTTTTTCATTTTATCTCCAATATTTACAAGTTTAGAGTTGTTTTTAATCATTTTTGAGTGTATGTTCACACGGTGAGGTCCGTTTTGAATGTTAGGACCTGTGTTTTACTATATGGATTAAATTTATTGAAATTTTAATTATTAAAGCTTGAATATTCTTATTATCTATTTTTTTATCTTATTTTAGTACTTAATGGTCTAACTAACCATTGAATTCTCATACTAAGATGATTTTACATTATTATTACTATATATATACTTATTTAAGATTAATATGAGTTAGTAGGTATATATTAGGGTCTTTTATGTTTTGGCTTGCATATGTACATATTTGTATATATTTTATATTTTATTGTACTATTTTATAATATTTTAAGTAATTATGTTATAAGTTATTTATGTATTACCTTTATACTTAAGTACTTATGTACCTTACACTTATGTTATGTGTATTTATACTTCTATACATATACTAGTATACTTGTACATATACCATATCTATACTCGTACATATACTTGTATATACATACGGTGTTATACGTTTTTTTTTCTTATGTCCTCCATACACTCTTAAGAAACCTTCATAAACTTTATATTTTTACATCCTATGGGTTCAATTAGTAGATTATAGGTATGTACACTTAGAATACTTCTTATTTTAGGTTATGTACCTAAAAAAAAAAATACCCTTATATAATAGTCTTCCAACATGTGTACATGTACTCTTCTACATTTATCCATATGCATACCTACACTTATTTTGTGTATTCTACTAAAATCTACACATATGTATCTCACATGTATCCACATAGTATATTTACTTATGTATTTCTACTTTTATACCTAAGTATTTCTACATTTCTAAGTATGGGTATAGAGCTTCCTATCTTCAACAACATATATATACATATTACATATAAATTCCAAAACTAACGTAACATATACAACTAATTACTAATTAAGACTATAAGAATCATAGGAAAACATACCTTTTGCTCCTTGTAATATGAAAGATGAGTTTGTTTATGTAAGATAGTAGTTTAGAAATTGTTGATGGATGAAGTAAAAAGTAAAAACAAGAAGTTGATGGAGGATAAGAAGAAAGAGGAAGTGATGGTTGGAATAAGGGGAGAGCAAAGGTTTTGTTTGTGTCTAAATTTATATTTTTATGGAAGAAACAAGTAGGGTTTACAATGTTCTAAAGGTGGATGACAAGATTAGGATAAGACGGAAGAAAAACGCATGTGAAAAATGAGAAGAAACTTTAGAAAAGAGAAGAATTTTTCTAGTTGAAAGTGACATTTGTTTACTTAGTCAACTCTCTTAAATTTGTATGAAATTAGTATACATAATAAGAAAATTAAGGATAATTAGGAGAAAATTTAAGGAAATGAAAGGAGATATGAAGTTAAATGAAATTATTAGTAAAAATAGCTATTGGAATCTTTTTATAGATATTTATATCCATAAATAAAATTTAGTATCATACTTAATGTAATTAGCATGAAAAACACAATTTATAATACTAACATTGCTTATATGTAATGTAAACATTAATTAAACACTTAAATCTATATAATACTAACTTAGTTATATATCTATGAGACTAACATGTTCTATAATGCAATATCTTAGTTCCTACTAATTTAACTTGGTATTGTGCACATTTATGAACAATTGAAGTTATCTTTGATCATTTGTTAATGATTTTATATGATTTGGCATGTTACTAAGGATATATTATCAATTAGGGTTTTTAGAGTAGATTATAGTGAATTAGTATTTTTGTATCCTTAAAGTTATGGTTTAAGGTTTTTATTGCTTTCAGGTGCAATCTCTAGTGTTTACATACATTTAGGGTTTAAAAATTTTATACCCGATTGAATCTTCGATTGTTATTTTAGGGTTTTTCTCTTAATTGTCCTTGTCGACTCTTAGAATTTTCTAGCATGCTTGGGTTTACCTTAGGTATTAGGTTAAAAATTTTAGGGGTTTACAGTTTAGGCAGCTACCGAATGGACATGAAGTACTATTCAATCCTACTTAGCCTATAATTTGCTGGATATGATACACCGGTCCGTATTGAAGGTCACTCGTCACTCGTCACTCGTCACTATTCTTTGCTAAAGGGAATAGATAAAAGTAAAAGATAATGAGAACAATAAGGTTGGTCAATGTGAATAATTCTATATTAATTAGTTGATCCCTTACTATAGGATAGCGGGGGTTTATATACCTATCCACTAGGATTACTTTACATAAATGAAAAGACAAAAGAGTATTCTATAATTAAGTTACATAAGACATACTAAAAAGAGTAAAAGAGACAAAGAATATTCAGTGTAAAAAAGTGAAGGATCCTTCTAGAAAGATCGTGCCAAAAGATACGTATGACGTAGTGGATGGAAGTTAAGACTATGATACAACGTAGGCGAAATAGAAAGTGCTAGCAGTTTGGGGCCGACCTGATTTGGACTAAGCTAAGGACCAATTAGTTCTTTTAAAGAGAAATCAGTTCGATTTAAGGTCAGATGCCTATGGTTGGGTTGAGAGCTCGCTTTGACTATTCTTGGGTTGTCTTTTGGAATAAAGCATTGCTACTGAATAGGGGTAGATATGACACAAGGATTTGATAGTTAGGTCAACAAGAGACTGGCTCAGGATAGGATTCCCCATCTTGGATATGGCCTAGAGCTAGTATCTTTTGAGCAAGTCTTTAGAGTCTTTTAGCTTGGTTACATGTGATTGGTCTAGGGGGTTGATTCCTATCATCTGCTTAGGGGTTGGAAAGATTTGTCCTCAAGTCTAGTCTGGAGCAGTCTTTGCTCTTTCTTCTGGGGTGCTTGCAAGGTCTTCCTTTATTGGTTAGTAAAGAATTAGATTAGATACATTGAAGGTAGGAGAAACAACATAGTCATTAGGTAACTTGATCTAGTAGGTATTGTGGTTGATCTTCTTCAGGACCTTAAACGAACCATTAGCACGAGGAGATAACTTGTTTTGTCTTAAGTGTAGGAATTGTTCTCGGCAAAGTCTCCTAGCCAGAAAGAAACAGTTTAGAGGCCTTGACTACCAATCTCTCATTGTCTTTGATTGAACTTGGCAATCTTCTTGGTTATAGAATGGTACAGCTCATGTAATTCTTAGGCTCAGTCAACTCCAGATTGATGACCTTGAATGGGGTCTTCCCAATAGCTCCTGAAGCGCTGATCATATCCAGGGGAATAGCGGGGTTAAGGCCGTAGATGACTTTAAATGGGGTCTTCCTAGTAGTGCTATGAATAGTTCAATTGTATACGAACTCCACAATTGGTAGGCACAGGCCCTAATCCCTTAAATTCTTCCCTATAACAGCTCTAAGCAGATTACTTAGTATCCTGTTCACTACTTCAATCTGGCCATTAGTCTGAGGATGGTTACTAGAGCTGAATACAAGTTTATTTCCAAGTCTTCTCCAAAGAGTCTTCCAAAAATAGCTCAGGAATTTTATGTCCCGATTTGAGACAATAGTCTTCAGTACCTCATGTAGTCAGTTAATCTCCTGCAAAAACAAATCAGCAATATATAAAGCATCGTTAGTCCGATAGGCATGGAATGAAGTGCACCATCTTGTTGAAGTGGTTCACTACAACAAAAATAGAATCTTTCCCTTTGGATGTCCGGGGCAACCTTAGGACAAAGTCTATGCTGAGGTCATCCTAAGGTAAGGTTAGTGTTGGCAGTGGCATGTACTTTCCATGGGGTTCTCTCTTCCGCTTAGCTATCTTGCAGACCTCGCAACATCCTTAGCCAAACCAGGCCAATAAAGGTTTTCCTTCAATAGATTGGCTATCTTGGTCTCCCTGTAATGACTAAATAATCCTTTACTATGAGATTCCCGGATCAATAGCTTACGTTAGAGCAATTTAGAATACATAGCCTGCAGTC
This sequence comes from Lumnitzera racemosa, assembly GCA_024138005.1. Lineage (NCBI taxonomy): Eukaryota > Viridiplantae > Streptophyta > Magnoliopsida > Myrtales > Combretaceae > Lumnitzera > Lumnitzera racemosa. The sequence continues at coordinate 59,105,504 of JAMXBC010000012.1, forward strand.
TTTAAACAGATAGTTGTGCTTAAGATAATATCCTCTAACAGTTACCTCTTCTCAGCAATGTTCAATAACGGGACCAAAGTGAGGGTCGATAGTATACTACTTAATGATGAGTGAGAATCCCAATAATTTTGTCTACAAAGTGGTCAGTAGAGTTTGACATCATGATAGAGTGTCGGTGACTACATTTGTGCTTCTCTTCTTATGCTACATTACGAACGAGAACCATTCCATAAACTCCAACCACTTAGCTTACCCCTTCGAAAGCTTGTTCTAACTCCTAAGATGCTTCAATGATTTGTGGTTAGTATAAATAATAAACTCTTGTGGTAGTAGATAGTATTACCAAATAGTAAGAGCTTAGAAGAAGGAGTATAACTCCTTCTCGTATACAGAATAGTTTAAGGTAGGACCACTAAGTTTCTCACTATAGTAGGTGACAGGTCATCTATCTTGCATCAAGATGGCACTAATTCCAACTCTTGATGCATCACATTCTAATTTGAAAGGCTTGTTAAAATCTAGCTGTAACAAGATAGGTGCCGAGGTGAGTTTTTCTTTAACCTCTTTAAAGCTCTATTTAGCTTTGTTGTTCCACTTGAATCCTTCACTCTTCTTCATTAACTTAATCAATGGGGTGGCTATTGTACTGAAGTCCTTAATAAATCGCCTATAGAAAGAAGCTAGGCTATGAAAACTTCTAATCTCAGTATCATTCTTTGGTGTCGGCCATTCCATAATTGGATCTTTTCTTCATCTGCTCGGATCCCTTCCCCTAATATTACTAACCTTAAGAAAACCACCTCATTTTGGCGGAACGTACACTTCTTCATGTTCCTATACAACTTCTCAGTTCATAAAATGTTAAATATGTCACGGAGGTATTGGACATGACAATCTAGGTTAGCACTATATACTAGTATGTTATCAAAATACACGACTACACACCTTTTGGTTAAAGGGCACATCACATGGTTCATTAACCTCATGAATATGCTTAGCGCATTAATATGCCCGAATGGCATAACTAACAATTCGTAGAGTTCGTACCTAGTCTTGAAAGAAGTCTTCCACTTATCTCCTAATCTCATACGAATCTGGTGGTAGCCACTTTGCAGATCAATTTTTGAAAATATCTTGGCATGAAGTTCATCTAGCATATCATCAAATCTTGCTATAGGATATCTGTACTTGATAGTAATCTGGTTGATTGCTTGGCTGTCGACGCATATATGCCATGAACCATTTTTCTCCGGAACGAGTAATGCCAATACCGCGGAAGGGCTCATGTTCTAGCTTACATATCCTCGGTAGGGCAGCACTTGGCTATAGATCAATACAGTACTCAATGCCTCGAACTGGCAATAGTCCTTTAGGTAGTTCTTTTAGAAACAGATCGAAAAAGTCATCTAGTAAGCTTCGGATATCTTCTGGAACATCCTGTAATTCTCTCATCTCCAACAATCTCTTAGCTAACAGGAACATAGGTTCTTTTGCTTCTTTAGCAACTCGGAACTCTCTTCGGTTCATCACTAAGGCCTTCTTACTAGCTCGAGTGAACTGGTTATGAGTTTTGTTTACTTGGGACAGGGTCATGGGTTGCAACACAATCTTCCTTTCATCCTTAACAAAGGCATAGGTGTTTTTATACCTATTGTGAGTAATACATTGGTTGGATAACTATGGTTGTCTAAGCAGTAGATGTGAAGCTCCCATGGAGATGACATCATAAACTACTTCATCCTTATACACATTCCCAATACTGAATGACACGATCACTTGTTCAGTTATGTATAAAGCACCCTTATCATGTAGCCAATGTACTTTGTAAGGTCGAGGATGCTTTGAGGTCGGAAGACCTAACTTCTGTACAAAGGATTGTACAATAACATTGGTGTAATTACCTCCATCCACAATGATTGTATACAATTGGCCTTTAATGGTATACTTGGTATGGAATAGATTCTCCCTCTGGTCCTCCTCAAAGTTAGATAAGGAACTCAGTACTCATTTCAAGACTAAGGTCATTACTTCTCCTTGGTCGGCATAGACATAGGTCTCCTCTTCATCTTTAGCTTTGATTTTTCTAACATCCTCTTCTTTCTTGAGCTTACTTTCATCGGTGCTATCCACTACATCTCCTCGAAGCACCATGACACATTGGTTCGGACACTCAGGCGCCATATGTCTAAAGCTTAAATATTTAAAGCATTTTACCTTGTTAGTCATCTATTCGAAGGTTTACCCTTTCTTATATGTCTTTACGGTCGGCCTAACCTTAGCTTGACCTTGATGGTTTGCCCTACTATCATTAAATCAGTCGTCTTAATCCTCGACTTTGTATGGCCTCCTCAGATTACTTGAATAGGTCGGTGTAATACTGAGAGTCGTAAGAATGTTAGCCTAGGTCGACTTAGAGCACTTCTCCTCTACCTTTCAACCCTCTACGCTATCTTGATGGCCTCTTCTAAGGTATAAAACCTCTACACTTCTATGATATTGAGAATCTCATACTTGAGCTCAGAAATGAATCTTGACACTATACAGGCCTTTGGTTCTTTGATGTCAACTCGGAGCATGAACATTTGGAACTCTCTTACATAGTCATCAATAGATTGGCTTGCTTGGTGAAGCTCTTGCAACTTTGTAAATGTATCTTACAAGTAAGTTTTAGGTACAAATCTTCCTCTTAACAACCTTTTCATCTCATCTTAAGTTCCAACACCTCATCTTCTATCCTATGCTCTGGCTGCATTCAGATTCTTTCACCCTATAGTGACATACCTAGTAAACTTCAGTACAGCAAGTTAGACCTTGACATAACATTCAAACACCTTCTCAACCTTCTTTTCCTACTCCAAGTATTCATCGACATCTCCACTTCCACTAAAGGGCAAGATTTGAACCTTGACATTATCTAGCCTTCGAGGAGCTCAACGTCCTCATCCCTATGTTTGGTAATAGTCAACCTCTTCTTCTTCTTCCCTAAACATTTCAACATCCAATTCCTCATCATCTTCCTCAATTTCCTTTAACTCCAGTCTTTGTCTAGTAGCTCAATTTGCTACTCTTCCAGCTCTCTATGGTTGAGCTAGGCAATTGTTTCTATTGCTTTGGTTATGGCGTTTCTCAAGGATAATTTCTTATAGGTTATGGTACTATATACCATAGGGTTATTATCTATTAACTTACATTACTGTGACTAGACTTTCAATAAGGTTAGTTAGTATGTTAAGTTTGTCATCTACTGATCCTAGGGTGTTGTTACTGTTATGACCATGACTAGATTGAGCACCACTACTCTGATTACCAATAACACCTTGAACACTCGAATATGACATAGTATAATACTTCCCAAACAGATTAACAATTCAATGGCAACTTTAGTGCCTAATGGTCACTGAAACAAAATAGAAAAAAACCTTGCTCTATTTTTGTAATGAGAAACAGAGTAAAAACAGAGTAACAATGAATCTACACTTACTATTACATAAACACACTACAGTGGCTATGGAAGGAACACAACAACCATTAATAGTAAATTAAACTAAAACTTTATTGCAACTTCACACACTCCCTCTCGGAACCGAGCTCTGATACTAGCGAAGTTGATGTGCTCTTAAGGTCTAATACACAGAGAAGTACCATAATGAAGCAAACAAAAAAAAAAAAACAAAGAAAAAGCTAGCAAAGTATGAGTAGTTATCGAATGGATATGATGCACCACTCGATCTTACTTGACCTACAATCTACTGGATATGACATATTAGTTCAAATTGAAGGGTTAGTCGCCACCATTTATTGCTAAAGGGAATAGATAAGAGTTGAAAAATAATAAGAACAATAAGGTTGCTCAATGTGAATAATTCTATATTGATTAGTTGATCCCCTGCATATAAGAAAGTGGGGCTTTATATACACATCCACTAGGGTTACTTTATATGTATGAAAAGACAAAGGAGTATCCTATAATTATGTTACATAAGATATACTAAAAAGGGTAAAAGGGACAAAGAATATTTAGTACGAAAAAGTAAAGAATCCTTCTAGAAAGATCATCCTAAAAGACATGTGTGATGTAGTGGATGGAAGTTAGGATTATGATACAAAGTAAGTGAAACAGGAAGTGCTGGCAGTCAAAGGCCAATTTGATTTGGGCCAAGTTAAGGACCAATTAGTTCTTATAATGACAAATTAGCTCGATTTTGGGTCGGACACCTGTGGTCAAGTCGGGAGCTCGCCTCGACTATTTTTGGGTTATCTTTTGGGATAAATCATCTCTGTTGAATGGGGGTGGATATGACATAAGTAAGGATCTGATAGTTAGGTCAGTAAGAGACCGGCTCAGGATAAGAATTCCCATCTTAACTGTGGCTTATAGCTAGTGTCTTTTGGGCAAGTCCTTGGAGTCCTTTAGCTCGGCTACGTGTGAACGGTTCGAAGGGTTGATTCCTATCATCTTTAAATACTATGAAAATTTGAAGAACAAAAGAGACCTAACCATTAAGAGAAGATAAAAAAAAAACATAATGAATACATGATATGAGAGTCTCCATTAATAGTACATCATTGAGGTTAAGCTCTTAACTAGTGAATAAGTTTAAAAATAAACAAAATAAAACAAAAGAAAGAAAACAAGTTAGTTATCCTCAACTTTTGTCTCTCTATTTGAGTTGTAATCGTCCTACCTAGATGACTCTTCCTCACTTTAATTCTCGGCCCCTTGTCCTGTTGTTTCTTGTTGGGTTTCTTGAGTTTCTTCGTTATCATCACTTTCTTCTTCTTTAGACCCTTCCTCTTCAATACTAGAGTCTTCTTCTTCTAACCAATTACCTTTTTCTTCTTCTTGTTAAGCACTTGCTGGTAGGGGAACTAGAGATTAACTAGGAATCGCATCCTCCTGGGTTTGAGGATGCGAAAAACAAGAGGGAATGGTTAACTAAGAAGCTTGATGTGGCTGGCACAAAATTTGGACCACTAGGGTCCTCAATGTCCAGGTTAAGATCCAAGACTCTTGTAATATCCTATTGATTGAAAGGGGTTCTTGGAAGTAGTTTTGGATTAGCATAAGAGTCTCTTGGCTTGTCACTCGTAGGCCACAACCTCAAATTCTTGAGGATTTTTGCTATGAATCTTCTAACAAAAATACCCTTGCTCTTATCAAATGTTTGCTAGTGAATTCCAAATGAGGTAAGGATTCCTACATTTATTGGAAACCCCTTAAGTACATTGTACAAGGGTAGTAAGTCATGCTCCCCCACTGTCTCAAGACTCTCATGCTTTCCATAGATTGTCCTAACCAGGATGTAATGGATGACTTGAGAACTAGTTTTCTTCAAAGTTAAAGCTTTGGACTTGCTTACTATGAAACTACTCTCATTGGAGATTTCTCTCCAAAATTCATTCACAAAAGTTCTCCATGGAAGATTCACTGGCAAATCTGCAAAGTCATCATCTTCTAGCTTAACTTGGGTATACAATCCCATAGCACGTACAAGAGTCAACATATCAAAGGTATGAGTTCTGCCAAAGGCAAAAAACTCCACCTTATTGTCTATTTTCGAGCTGATATACTTGTACTTGATTTTGAACGATGAGAGGAAAGCTAATGTTGTTTGTTTATAGGATTTCTCTTGAACCGTGAATAACTTCAACCCTAGCCCATTTCCCAATAACCTCTGCATGGCTATCTTTAACCCATACTCTCCCAATATGTCTTAGTATGTAACACAATGTCTCTTGATTATCTTCTTGGTAGCAAATTCCTTAAATCTCTCTTTTTGTTTCGTAGTCATACCAGTTGGTAGAGCGATTGCCCTACTTAAACTTACGACATCTGATCATTTAGGAGGTGGAGAAGGAGAATGATCAGCCTTAGGTCTTTTTTGCTGAGAAGTTGTTGATGATTTCTTAGGTATCATTTGAAAACATCCGCGTTAGTTCAAGAGAAGCAAAACTCATGTGCAAGTCAAGTATAATTGAGACTAAGCATAGCCATTCCAACTTCTTCCAACTTATAAATATAAAGTATCTATCGGCTAAACATGATCAATCCTAGCCTATTGTCAAGCACAAATTACACAATTAAATTTATAATGAACTCAACTTGTAACCTAAACTTCAACTATGGATTAGTATCTCCCCTTAACGATACAACACTCTAACTCACAACATCAACACATAAACATAATTTGATTCTCAAATGCCATTCAACACTTCAAAATATAGAAAACCAATTAGCAACACAATCTTACATAATACTTAATTACTAATGACAAGACTAAATCATCAAATTAGGCTTCATTTGCAAAAAATCCCCAATTCGATAATTATCAATAGAAATTAGGGTTTAAGTTTGGTATTTTAAATTCTAGCATAAAGTCATGCAAATCAAAGTCTAATTATTACACAAACACAACTACGAGTACAATCACAATATATTTACAAATCATAGTAAATATACATATACAAACCGTAAAGTTACATGAATAAAATCTATGTAAATATAGAAAAACTAAAGAAAAAGAGGAAGATTATACCTTAGAAAAGTAATCAGGATGAGAAAGAGAATACAAGTGTTAGAAGTAGTTGGAATAAGGGTTGATGTTGAGAAAATGGTGATGGATTTTCTTAGGAAACTGGTATGGGGAGTGTTACATGGGGTGAAGTTTTAAAATGTGTGAGAAATGAGGAGAGAGAGAGAAATTTTTTATATAGTAAGGTGTCAAGGTCATGATCACGGTCATGACATTTGGCATGATGCTTTTTTTGAGCTTGATCATGGGCCTGATCATGAGCATGATGACTCTCGTGATTAGCATTATGCCCAAAATTATTGAACTATCATGGCCTATACCCTTCACTAGTCATGCGCGTGAATTAACCCATGACTAGCACTATGGTTAAATTTTTTCATGTAACTCTTTTTATAACTATCATAATTGAAATGTGAAATTTCCTAAGAAAGTGATCATTGTCGTGATGGAAAGGTAGATTAGCCTTGTTAATTTATCACGATCGTAATTGATTCCGTGACAGATGTTGTCTTGAAAAATTACTTACCTTTTGTCACAATGATGATGTGTATTGGCCTTCTATCTTACATCTATGTCCCCACACTTGGTGAAATTCTTCTCTTTCTTTTGAATTGCTATGACTTCCACTCAATGTTTCCTTTTTTGTTTTTTTTTTTTTATCAAACTATAAACAAATATACTCAAAATAAACCAAACAAATAACAAGAACAATAACAAATAATTTAAACTTAACAACATCAAAGTAATAAATCAAACATAAGTAAGTAAATCTAAGTAAAGGATACTTAACTCTTCCCTACCTTCATTCTAATCAACTTCTCCATGGTATAACTTCAACTATTGTTCATTAACCTTGAATGTCCCTTTTTCTGGATGCTTAACTTCCATTGCCCCAAATGGAATGTAGATACTCAATTTTTGCTCTCTCTTTTTTGTTTTTTAAAAGGGTCTTAATTAAAAAATAAAAAGTTTTAAAAATGAAAAATACGAAAAAAAAATGGAAGAGAGAAAGAAAAATTATATAGATTTTTTTAGGAAAATGGATTTTTAGAAAGTAAAACGTTTTAGAGTTAATCAATTTAGTTTTAGCTCGGTTTATATAGCTTTACTTTAGAAAGTCAAGTAGTTTAAATACAATTTAGTTATACTAAATATTAAGGTATAGACCAACAACTTAATCAATAAGTATTTGAGCAATAGCATTGGGTTAATCTGAGGTCATGGGTTCAAATCTTATTAGGCATATATGTGCCTTTTATTTTTCTTTCTTTCTTTCATTTTGTGAAAATTGATTGAGCGAACGAGTTTCAAATCTAATCTTATCAAATTTTTTAAATTTAATGTGATAAAAATTTGTGAGATTTATATCTAATTTGAGTTTTATCAAGTTAGATTTGAATCGAAATAAACAATTCAAATCTATTTTGATTCTTATCAAATCAGATATGAATCGAATATAAAAAATTCAAATCTATTTTAAATTTTTATTAAATTAGGATTGAGATGATCTAAAGACTTGTTTCTCAAATTTTATATATATCATTATGCAGCATAAAAAGAAGACAATTACATACTCAAAAAGCAACCGAAGTCCTATTTCCCCAATACTCTAACCTCACAATCCCCACGTCATTGCTTCAAACATTTACAGCCAGTATCAATCCTCACGTCCACTATTAACCAAACACAAAATTCACTGCTGTGGTACATGACCACACATGACACACATTACTTTCTACCGTCCTCTCTCTCGTCTTGCATCCTCAAAGTTGTCTAGTCATAAATCCACGAATCTACCAATCAGACCAAAGCCCATTGGAGCAAATTGACACAATCCACCTTACGAACAATAGTAGCAGTGATCAACACAACAAACGATTGCTCCATCCATGGCAGTAGCTTGCTGTATATTACAGCAGCCTCACAATCACAGTCACTACCTACTAGTCATCCAACATTGAACAACCATAGAACCCACTCTCCACGGCTAGTGACATACACGCATGACCACTGTCACATACGTACACTCCACTGCACTTCCCACGCCGCACAAACACATCATTCATTGTCTATATGCCGACTAATACATACGAGCAACACACTACGATCGCTTGAAGCACTGTCTAGTGACGCACGTTGGCATCAAACCTCTTACCACGACTTTCGTTGCAACTGCAGCAGTAGTGACTAACACAACACTTGACGCAACTCACTCCAAACACTCTTGGATCGCCATACATGACTTGATCCATCACGACGCAGCACCTCATAAGTGCGCATACTCTACTGTACTATCACTTGCATACACTACAAACCACACACTTCAGGACCATCGCACGGCTACACCCACACTTTGAGTACTCATTGCTTTGCCTACTGACCGGCCACCATCACGGACTTATTGCCAACCAATGCATTACCAACTGCAATAATGCCCAAGCAGCAACTCAACGCTTTGAACCCATCACTAATCCGTACGTACAAGCTTGTTATTGACCATACTCCACAATTAACACTAGTTAACAGCAATACGTATCACAGGCAACTCCATGCTTTCGCCAAACACATTCCAACTCCAACCAACGCCCAAGTTCACTGCAACAACCAACATCGCGACACGAGAGTGTCGATGACTTACATAGCATGTGGCCAAAATCTCTCGTGCATTATCTACCACTCACGATTAACACACGTGCATTGCCCACCACTCACAATCAACATACTCACCATTGTTGAACATACTGATACAATTTACCATAGCAGTAGTACTCTTACACTTTACTGTTGTCCGCAACACCGTCAAAGATTCACACCACTGTACCAACATACCTTCGGTAGTACAGCGATTCACGACCCACCAAGCACGCCATTGTACAGCATTTCACAAGCGCAACAACATCACCTTATTGTCGAACACATGTGACCACGATTCACGGCGTCTCTACTACACTATCCAGTGTCACACTAAAGCACAACACAACTCTATAGTTACGTCGATCACAACTTCACACACAACTGTACACCGGTGTTACTATCCATGCTTGAGCAATTCCACAGCGTGCACAGCCAATTCAGGTTTGGTTTTGATTTATTATTATTATTATTGTTATTATTTTATTTAGATGTTTATTTATTTATGTTTATAACATGATATATAAATAGGTATATGTATATATTAGCTTAGGAAATTTCTTTTACCAATAAGTCTTTTTAGGATTTCTCACTTAGAAAATTGTCTTTTAGAAAAAAAAAATTAATAATAAGAAACCTTTTTAAAAGACTTAGGACGTTTTAGAGAGTTTTTTTTTTTTTTAATACTTAAGAATTATGGCTCTTTTAGAATTTTATTTGAATAAATTAAATTGATAAAAATGTAAACTCAGTCGGTTTTTAAAATTAAAATAAATCAACTTACTAAAGTTTTCAGAAAGAATTGCGGTCGTTTGATCTTGACTAGCGAGTATGTAAGGACTTTTGGGGTGTCATTAAAATTTGTAGAAACTTAAGGTTTTTTTGTTTATTTTTCTTATAAATTTTAAAAAACGACAATTTTGATTAATAAGCCTAATTTCAAAAAAGTGATAGTGGTACTTGTTAGGGTTTAATAGGTAAGCCCTCAAATTTGGAACCCATTAGTTTTTATCAAATTGAAATTAAAGATTGGTAGTTAAATTATAGTCAATCTAATCAATTGATTATAATTTCTCTCTCTTTTTTTTTTTTTGTCCCGGTCGCGTGGTGATTCTAAGATTTTTTTTTCATTTGAAAAAAAAATGGAATTTCTCAATTTTCTCTACCGAAGATTAATATTAAATGAGTTAGAATTTAGTATTAATCAGAAAGTGAGGAATGAAATGAAATAATAAGAAAACTGAAAAATTTAGGCTTAATAAGGAAACACTTTTTTCACTAAGAATGGACCTGACCACATAGGCTTAAGTTTTCTAAGGAATAACTTAAGCTTAAAATTGTTTTAAAGTACTAGGTTACCTTCCTTAAATTGCTTGGGGTGCTTTGGTGGTAATCGGGTTATCGGACCCCTGACCTGTAACTAAGTTCGATGACTAGAGGGGTTGGAATGATGAATCTTTTTGTTCTAACCAACCTCTACTGAGGCGAAGTACTTTCGTGTCGAGTTACCTTTCATGCTGTATCGTATGATTGCCTATTTTTCTATAGTATGCCAAGTTGATGATTACTCTCTAACGCCAAGTCTACTAATTACTCGGCATATGCCTTATCGAGAAGCTGAGAGAGAGTCTAGATTGACTAAGCCACCCTTACTCGAACAAGTTCATCTATTCGTACTTTTTGTCTGTATCTTCTAACAACTTCGCTAATGTAGCATCGCTACGTGTACAATATCATGTGCAGAATCCGTTGTACCGATGATTGTTTTTCTTATATATTCATTTTTACCCTTTTTGTATCTTGTACATTACTTCCTTAGGAAATGTTCTTTTTGTCTTTCCTTTTTAGGTAGGTTGCCCTAACTTATGGGTATAAATACCCTTGTACTTGTAATTGTAGGCATCATATATAAGATCATTCTTAATATACTCTTTAAGTACTTTTTCTTCCTTGTGTAAACACTGTTTGTTTACTCTTGGCATTACTCTTATCCTTTCTCTTAAGCAAGGTTAGGTAGCGAATAACCTCATCGGACCGATTCGTACGTCATATCGAATTATGTCGTGAGTCTTCAGAAGTTTCATTCGTATGTCATATCCTCTAAAGCTGTTCTTGGATTTTTCTTATTATTTCTCTTTTCATTTTTCCTTTTTGCACTTTCCCCATTAATCCTTTTTCGAGTTTTCTGCAAGCTCGGACCCATTTAGTGATCGGGCTTGTCTGTTCTTGGTTACGGTTCGCAACGTTTTGGTATTATAGTGGAGGTTTTGTGTGAATTGTAGTTAGTTATCCTTGAAGTTTTGTTATATTCTATTTTAATGTGCAAAATAGAGCAAGTTACTGTGTTCATTTGACTACTGTGTTGTTAGCTGTTCACAGGGTGAAGTGTTTGTTTGAGATTTGAATTTACTAGGAAAAATGATAGACCCAAGTATGAATGCTGGTACTGGTGATGATTGTAGAGTTGTCTTCCATAGACGATAGTCTCAGGAAACTCCTAGAAGTATTAAAGATAGGCTTGATGAGGTAGCTAACCTCTTAGTAGATTTGACTCGAGTTGTTCATGTGTTGCCTTGACGACCCACTAAGGCTACGCAAAACACTCTACAAGCTGCTCAACTTGTTAGAGGTCAGAACCTAGCTTAACCAGTTTAAGGTGGAGGAGTTAGTAGACAAGTAAGGTGAAGGATAGACCTGAGAGAGCTTAATGAAGAGGAAAAAGAGTATTTTGAAGAGGAGCGTCTACGAATCCCTAGAGCATCCGACCATGTGAAGCTTTGGATTTCGAGTTTCAGTAGATCTGAGAATATTGATGAGTACTTGCAGTGGGAAGAGAAGGTGGAGCTTTTATTTGATTACTATTAATATGAGGATTATGAGAAAGTGAGAATTGCTACTATTGAGTTCTCTAGATATGCCGCCATGTAGTGGAAGAATTTTTAGGCTATGAGAAGACGAGAGGGCTATCGAGAGTTAACACTTAGCCTGAGATGAAGAGGGTACTCAAAAACATATTCGTGCTGAAAACCTATCTCCAAGATACTTTCATTTAGCTTCAGGAGCTGAGATAAGAAGGTCGAACTATTGACGAATATGTTCAATAGTTTCAAATGCTTATGATCCGTTGCGAAGTGGAGGAACCACTAACTTGAACAGTCTCCAGGTTTGTTGCTGGGTTAAGAGGAGACATTTGGGACATTATGGAGCTCTAATGATTTGACACAATAGATGAAGTTGTTAGGATTACCCAATGAGTAGAGAGGCAAAGAAGGAGACAAGTATCAGCGAGGATGCCGACTAGCTGACCCGGACAGGTAAGTCACCGAACTCTATCGAGCACCTAACCAAGCAGAAAGGTTGATGTTTGAACTGAGCAAAAAGGTTGACTTGATGATGTATTGTCGAACTAAACATATGAGAAGAGGCAAGGGTTCAGTAGAAAGATTAGCCAAATCAAGTGTTAAGGGTTTGGACACATGGTTACTCAGTACCTAAATTGATGGACGATGGTCATTAAGGGAAACATCTCGAAGCTAGAAGTGGGGAGTATGGATGAGGAACTTGAGGAGGAGGAGGTTCCTACTGAGAAAGAGCATGCTGAGAAAGAGCACGCTGAGAAAGAGCACGCCAAGAAAGAGCTAATTAAGGATGACGTGTTTCTTAAGGACTTAGATCAGTTACTCATGGTTGTTCAATGTACTATGAATATGGAACCCTCACGAGAGGACAAGTAGAGAGAGAATTTGTTTCATACTATCTATAAGGTAAATGATCAAATGTATGCCTTCATCATGGATAGTGAAAGCTGCACCAATGTGGTATCAATTGATCTTGTTTCAAAATTGAGGTTGCCAATTGTTTCACATCTGAGGTTGTATAAGTTGCATTGGTTGAGTGAGAAAGGAGCATTACATGTCAAACAGCAAATACTACTGCTGATCATTATAGGAAATTACTCTGACTAGATTTTCTACGACGTACTGCCCATGTGTGCTCCCTATGTATTACTAGGTAAACCATGGTTGTTTGATAGGAGAGTTATATATGACGGTTATAAGAATACATATATGTTTGAGAAGGATGATCAGAAGATTACATTAAATCTGATGCCACTAAGAGAAGTTAATAAGTTGCAGGCAAAACTTGCTCACAGATCGAAAAAGGCTCTGGTGATGAGTAGAGCCGTGCTTTAAGAGGCCATCAATGTTAATGAGTTGACCCTTATGTTGGTCAGGTGACTACTGGAAATGAAGGAGCAGGGTAAGTTACCCTAGGAGGTTAAGGAGTTGTTAGATAAATATGCCAACTTGTTCCTAAAATAGTTACCTAAGGGGTTGCCCCCAACTTGAAGCATAGAGCACTACATTAACCTAGTATCTAGCGTTGAACTGTCGAATAAGCCAGCTTATCGGATGAATTCTGAGCAAGTTTCTAAACTCCAACATCAAGTCAATGAGTTGCTGGAGAGAAGTTATGTAAGAGAGAGTCTCAACCCTTATGCTGTGCCTGCACTTCTAGTGTCGAAGAAGGATGGAACTTGGTGAATGTGTATAGATATCCAATTTGTGAACAAGATCGAAATCAAATACAAGTATTCTTGAGGCTAGAAGACATGTTGGATGAACTCAATGGAGCCAAGATTTTCAGCAAGATTGATCTTAAATCTTGCTACCATCAAATTCTCATGAGGCTAGGAGACGAGTCGAAAATTGCATTGAAGACTTGACATAAACTTAACAAATGGATGGTCATGCCCTTTGGCTTAGCGAATGCCCTGAGCACTTTCATGAGACTTATCGACCTTGTGTTGAGACATCTCATAGGAAAATATGTCGTGGTGTACTTTGATGATATCCTTGTCTAAAATGCCAACATGCCGAGTCACTGTGAACATCTCAGAGCAGTCATGGATATCCTTTGTACTGAGAGACTATTTGGCAATTTAAAGAAATGTTGCTTTTGCTAGGAGAAAGTGGTATTCTTAGGCTATGTAGTTAGTGGAGGAGGCTTATGAGTTGATGATAAGAAGATTTGAGTAATTTTCGAATGGCTGACTCTTACTACTTGTACTGATGTGAGAAGTTTCCATGGACTGGCTTCATTTTACAAAATATTTACTAAGAATTTTAGCACCATCGCCATATTACTCATCGAATTAACAAAGAAGAACACTAACTTCCAATGGGGAGAAAAGGAGGGGAGGAGTTTTGCTAAGATAAAAGAAAGATTGACCTTTACCTTCATGTTAGTACTACTTGACTTCAATAAAATTTTTGAGCTAGAATGCGACGCAACGGACGTTGGAATAAGTGTTGTCTTGATGTTGGAAGGTTGACGAATTGCCTTCCATATTGAGAAGCTTTGAAGACCGTAGCTAAACTACTTTGTATATGATAAGGAACTTTTGGCATTGATTTGAGCAGTGCAAGTATGAGAACATTATTTACTGTTGAAAGAGTTTGTCATATATACTGATCATGAATTGTTGAGGTACCTTTGAAGTTAGACCAAGTTGTCGAAGCGAGAGATGAGATGGGTTGAATTCCTTGAAGGATTCAATATTGTGATTAAGTATAAGCAAGGGAAGAGTAATGTAGTTATAGATACTCTTTTGAGGAGATATGCGCTTTTGTTAGAGCTGCAAACCCGATTGTTTGGGTTTGCAAGTATTAGAGAACAATACTTTGAGGATCAACACTTTGGACCCATAATTTCGTGATGCATTGATGGGAGGATAGTGGACGAATATCATGTGGAGCATGGGTACTTATTCTAAGGTGGAAAATTATGCATGCTAAATTTTTCACTTAGGGAGGTACTGATCAAAGAAGCTTATAGTAGAGGTCTCTTTGGACAATTTAAAGAAAGAAAGATTTTTGAACTGTTGAATGGCTAATTCTTTTGGTCGTGAATGAGGAGAGATGTGCACCAGGTTATTGAAAGCTGTGCCATATGTAAGAAGGCCAAATGCTGAGTTGAGCAAGGGAGAGCAATGCCCTTACCTATTCCAATGAGGCTACGGACTGAACTAAGCATGGACTTTATCTTTGAACTATCACGAACTACCCGAGGCAAAGATTTTCTAATGGTTGTCATGGATCAGTTTAGTAAGATGGTATACTTTGTGCCTTGTATCAAGACTAATGATGCTTCAACTATTACTTCTCTTTTCTTATAAGAGATTGTGCAGATACACGGTATACCAAGAAGTGTAGTTTTCGATAGAGACTTGAAGTTCTTAAGCCATTTCTAGAGAACCTTGTGGTATTAGTTAGGGACCAAATTACTCTCTAATACATCATGTCATCCTCAAACTGATCACCAAACAGAAGTGGTTAATTGCACTTCAGGATCATTGCTCTAAGTTGCAGTAGGCAAGAACTTAGTTAATTGGGACGTTTGCTTATCAATGGTCGAGTTTGCCTATAATCGAATAACATATGACACTACTAAGTAAACTCCCTTCAAGGTAGTCTATGGATCTAATCCCGAGTTGCCCTTCAACCACGTCCCTATACTAATACCCACATAAGAAGACCTTGATTCATTAGTTAGAGCATAATCCCTTTAGCACATCTATGATAAGGTTACATGGCACATTGACCAAGCTACTAGAAAGATGCAAGAAAAGACTAAGGGTAGGTTGGCTAAAAAATTTCAGCTTAGAGACTTAGTATGGCTATACCTTAGTAAGGAATGATTTCCGAACAAGAGGAGGAACAAATTATCTACAAGAGTGGAAGGACCTTTCAAAATCCTCCAGAAAATCAATGATAATACCTATAGGTTGGAATTGTTCTAGGACTATGGGGTTTCTAACACCTTCAACATTGCTGACCTTAGTTTGTATCGCCAATGTAGCATCACTATGTGTATAGTATCATGTGCAGAATCTGTTGCACCGATGATTGTTTTTTTTTTTTGTATATTCATTCTTACCCTTTTGTATCTTGTATATTACTTCCTTAGGAAATGCCCTTTTTATATTTTCCTTTTTAGGCAGGTTGCCCTAACTTATGGGTATAAATACCCTTGCACTTATAACTATAAGCATCATATATCAGATCATTCTTAATATACTCTTTAAGTATTTTTTTTTCCTTGTATAAACACTGTTTGTTTACTCTTGGCATCACTCTTATCCTTTCTCTTAAGCAAGGTTAGGTGGTGAATAACCTCATTGGACCGATTCGTAAGTTATATCAAATTGTATTGTGAGTCTTCGGAAGTTTCATTGGTGTGTCATATCTTCTAGAGCTATTTTTGGGTTTTGCTTATTATTTCTCTTTTCATTTTTCCTTTTTATACTTTCCCAATTAATCCTTTTTTGAGCTTTCTACAAGCTCGGACCCATCCAGCGATCGGCCTTGTCTGTTCTTGGTCATAGTTTGCAAAATGCTTAATCCTAGAATCATGCAAATCTTTGGCTTGCTTCTTGTACATTCGATTGCTCTCATAAGCTATCCAATGCCACTTATCTAACTCATCTAATTCATTAATCCAAATTTGTAGTCATCAAAGCCCAATAGGCCTTATGCTCAATTTTTATCGATAAATGGCAAGTCTTACCATAAACCAATCGATAAGGTGTAGTACCTAATGGAGTTTTGTAAGTAGTCTAGTATGCCCATAAAGTGTCATCTAGCTTATCAGCCTAATCTTTTTTGTTGTGTGCTATGGTCTTCTCCAAAATCCTTTTCACGTCCTTATTAGATACTTTCACTTAGCCACTTGTTTGTGGATGGTAAGGAGCAGTTGTCTTATGATGTACCCTATATATCTTAAGAACTCGTTTAATCTGATTGTTGTAGAAGTGGGTTCCTCTATCACTTATCAATGCTCAGGTTGCGCAAAATCTGGAAAATAACTTTCTCAAGAATCTTACTACTACCCTAACATCATTCGTTGGTAAAGCTTAAGCTTCAACCCACTTTGACATGTAGTTTACTGCAACTAAAATGTACTTGTTGCCATAAGAACTGGGGAATGGTCCCATGAAGTTTATTCCCTAAACGTCAAAGACTTCACATTTTAAGATGTATTTCTATGAAATTTCATCCTTCTTGGAGACATTCCTCGTTCTCTGACACTTATTGCAAGCTACATCATAATCATGAGCATCTTGAAATATACTTGCCCATAAAATAGTGGAATGCTATACCATCAAATGACTTGTGAATAAATTTTAGTGGAAACTACGAACAAATGGCAAGCGTATTGATCTATTGATAGTATAGGAAGAGTAATGATGCGTCTCCAAGGTTGTACATGGTGTGCCTAGGAGCTTAGTTATCACTAGGACTTACCATGATAGATTTGAATTGAAATGGGTCCTTTGAGATATCGAAGAAAATTAGATGGAAATGGTCCACAATCAAATAAGAGTAGCTAACATGAAGCTACTCGAAGGATATAACTCATCAATGAACACAACACAACTTAACACCTCCCTTGATATGACGCATAAGTTAATGTTAAGATCCACTTGCCACTAATCTTGAGCTACTTGGCAAGATTAGATAAGAGTGTATGGAAAGTGGACTTAGAGAGGGTTGTCTCACAAGAACTGAATATTTAATATTGAAATGTGAGTTATCTACAACTTACAAGAGAAAATGACCATTTATAGTAAGTCCTTAGGGCAGCATTACCAATAAAGAAATTATAAGAAAATATATACAAAAAGGGGTTCCTAGTACATATGAAAAAGGGTAAAAAGGACAAAAGACTAAAAATGGAAAAGTAGTATAATGTTAGACGAGGTAGACAGGTAGTAGTGCAACATTGGTCCCATACAAATATTCTCTAAATACAGTAAGTGAGAGAGGTCAAAATGTTGCAGTAATAAAGGGTTCGAGATGGGAGAGATGGTGGAATGTCGTGAGAAAACTATTCGGTCATTTAAGTGAGTCTTTCATCACTTAGTAGGAACTTCCCAGTAGTAGTTAGTCAGATTGCTTGGTATAGGTTCCTTGGCAAGGGAATGGTCATCATTATCACTACCGAGTATATAGATCAACATATGACAATTTGGGGAGCTCAAGGAGTTCAGCTACATCCCTTCGACGTAAACTTTCTCGTCATCAATAGGTTGCTAAGAGATAATTCACTGGGTGAGGGATTAGAGTCTTTGGAGCCATGTACGAGTAATGGAACTGTTGGTCGGCAGTTCATCAGTATACACGGAGAATCACCACAATGAACAAATTGAAAAAGAATCAAAAAAGAAATTACAAAACCTGGGCAGCTACCGAATGGATATGACTCATCACTTGATCCTACTTGACTTATAATTCATTGGATATAACACACCAGTCCGAACTAAAGGGTCACTAACCATTATTCTTTGAAAGGGAATAGATAAGAGTTAAGTGATAATGAGAATACTAAGGTTGCTCAAATGAGTAATTTCTGTATTGAAAAGGATGTGAATGTGTATGTAAGGAAAGTAGGGGTTTATATACTTGCCTACTAGGGTTATTTTGCATGTATAGAAAGACAAAAGGGTATTTTACAATTAGGTTACATGAGTCATACTAAGAAGGGGTAAAAAGGAAAAAGAATATTCAGTATGGAAAAGAAAGAATTATTCTGGAACGTTGTATCAAGAGACATATGTTGCTTGGTGGCTGAACATTTGGGATATGATACAATGTAGGTGGAAGCAGGAATGGGTTACAATCAGGGACCGACTTGATTTAGATTAGGTTGGGGGCCAATCATCTTAGCAAAAGGTCAGCTGTCTTGAAGTCAAATGCTAGTGGGTCAGGTTAGTAGCTTGGCTCAATTAGTTCTAGGCTATCTTTTGGATTAGGACTTCGCTGTTGGGTAGGAGCATATTGGACATACGTAAGGATCTGACAGACAGGTCGGCAAGAGGTTAGATCAAGATAAGAGTCCTTGTCTTGGCTATAGCTTAAAGCTAGTATTTTCAGTGCGAGCCCTTGAAGTCCTCTAGCTCGGCTTCTTGTAATCAGTCCAAGGGGTTGATTCCTATCGAGTAACTAAGGTAGTATTTTGCAGTGAAGGAAAGAATAGAGTTTAGAAAAATAACTAAGTTATAGATTTTACTATTTCTACTCAATTGAGCAATTTTAAGGGAAAGAACATGCAAGTTATCTAAATATAAGTAAAAAACTACAATTGAATTAAGCATGCATTTTAGCAATTTCTTGGTATTAGGATGTAGATTTCTTTATAAAAGATGTATAAGTAGTGAGTAAACAATCGTCCAAGATCATTATGGTCATGCTATTAGAGTATTTATGATAGTTTAAACAAGGATTTTACTCACACTTATTGAATTTATCCAACTCTGGTTTCATAAATTCTATCATATAGCAGGAGTATTGTATTATCAATATCTCACCTACACTATCAGCTAACTATTCAAGTCCTATCACTATTTAAATAACTATGTTAGAAGTGATTTCTCATTCCAACCAATTTTTAGCTCTAGGTGAGTACAAAGATTTAAGTCCTAATTCTCAAGATTTACCCATTTAAATTAAGAATCCTAGGTTTTATTCGAGGTTTTTGAATCCTATTACGGTATCTAAACTCTATTAGGATAATAAGGGGGAAGGCCTAATGTACAGGAAATGCTATCTAGCTTGATATTAACCTAACACTCAAGTTATACCTAATTGCACCATAAAACTAAGCAAAATTCCAAATTTACACTATCACAATACAGAAACATTAATAGTCATAACTACTTCATCATGTTCACACACTACCCATAAGAATAGTAAGTTGTATTTATTACATTCATGGAGAATAAACATTCAACACATAATATACATGAACATGAAAATAAACATTGCATTAAATATGTAAAAAGTATGAGAAACATTACAAAGCCAAGCTCCTTGACCTTAACAATGGAGTTCCTCGAAAGTTTCCTCTTAATCTCTATGGATGTAATGGAAATCTATAAACCTAAGCCTTGAAAAAAGCTAAAATCCACTTTATGCTACAATCATGAAAATATAAGAAAACTCCATAAAAATCATAAAACTATGCTAAAAGCAACCTAAAATAACCTAAAGAAAAGAGAGTGGTGGAAAACTAGAACCTAAACCTTAGAAAATACAAAGCAAAATCTATAGAAAATGAAGAAGAAGAAGTTTTTATATCAGGTAGGTACCAGCATGACGGTAAGCAAGGGTACCGTCATGATGGTGGGTACTGTCATGCTGGTGGACACATGTCAGGTACTTCTCTTCTTTTCTTTTAATGAAATGACGTGTTTTTTTCTTCAAGAGTCAAGTATACTGTCGTAATGATAGCTAGGTACCGTCATGCTGATATACCCTTCTAGTTTTGCAACTTGATTCAATTCTATTCAAGGTACTGTCTTGATAGTAGATAGGCTTACTGTCATGCCGGTAGTTCTAACTCCACGTTTCCTTCTTTTAATTTTTTCTTCATTTCTAGCTTCTTGAATTAAGGCTACCGGGACCTACAAGATTAAACATGACAAGCTTAAATTCTTTAAATATATGCTACTTTTTAGTATCAAAACACAAAAATATAAATTACACTTATGTTGAGAAATTATATGTGATTTTAATGAAAATTTATATACTTTTGCTTAATGACTTATTGAATCACATATAATTGTTAGAGAAATCCTTTAGATAGGTGTGTGGTTTCATGCACTTATCACAATACTCCAATACCCTGCTCTATTCAATACGGCTACAACAAAAATGTGCTACCTATCATTTTCTTTTTCTGACATTATGCTGTATTGCTTTTCTTTGATTGTTACATATACCCTTTTAGGTAGTACTGTGTTACTTATTTTTAACATTACCCATTATTGTAATTTCTTTATTTTCCTTTGTTACCTTAAGGACTTACTATAAATAGTCCTCCTTCTTATAAGCCATAATCAACTTTTACCTCATTATTAATGAATATTCCTCTTGTCCTTGTGAGATACCATTCTACAAGTACATACTGCCTCACTCTTATCTAACCTTGCCTACAGCTCGAGATTAGTGATAGTGAATCTTAGGATTTACTTATGCATCATATCAAGTAAAGCCTGAGTCATGTCATTTTCATTGGTAAGTCATATTTGATAAGTAGCCGTACGGAAGCTATTGTGTTTTCCTACCCACTTCTTCTTCTCCGATATCTTGAAGGATCCAATGGTCACTTTCCTTACAGTAAGCCTTAGTGATTAACTCAAGTCATAAGCACATCATATAATCTTGGTATCAGAGTTTAAGGTTTCGACCAATAGCTTAGTGTTCGTAGCATTTGATTTTAGTGACTTATTTATATACTTTATTGTACTATGTTTATCTATTGAAAAATAGTGTAAGTATTAAGGTTACTAGCTTTATTGTGTTTAGTAGAGTTATGTGGATTCTTTTGTCAAATTGTGAATTTGTTAAATCATTGCTGAAAGAATGTCAAATCCTAGCATGCAAAGAGAAACAGGTGATGTTGGGAGCGATATTCTAGGTCATGGTCACATTGAGTAGCAAACCCTATGAACTACAAACAAACAAATACAAAACTTTATTGCTATTGTGACTAACTTAGCCATATATGTGCAACGGTTACTAGAGGCCTAATAACCAGAAGGAAATGTTGAACATATATATGGTATACGAGTAGAATAAGACGACATGGTGTGGAAATTTGGGCTCCTGGTGCTATAAATGCACTATAGGTGCAACCTATTCAAGATGAATGACTTGTACACCGAAGACTTATGTTGGGAAGAGTTGAGAACATGGAAGATGTTGGAGATGAAGTTAAGCAGTTCCTTAAGTATGACGAACATGAACTTCCAACTCTTAAAGGGATTGAGCACATTAAGCTGAAAATTCTAAGCTTCTCTAGATCTACAGTATTTAGATTGGGAAGAGAAGGTTAAAAAGATATTTGACTTCTATGATTATGAAGACTCAATACATATTTGAGTAGCTGCTATAAAGTATTTTGGATATGCAACAATGTGGTAGAAGAAACTACAAACTGTATGTTAATGAGCTCGACGAGAAATATGAACTTGGAATGAGATGAAATAAGTTTTGAGGAGTGGATTTGTTCTAAAATACTACAAGCATGATACTTTATGACATCTAAAAGAACTTAACCAGGGTAGCCGATCAGTGAATGAGTATGTACGAGAATTCCAGTTATTGATGATCCAATGTGATGTTGATGAGCCAAAAGTACGAACTATCATAAGGTTCATCTCTGGGTTGTGACTTGAGATCAGGCATGTAGTAGGAGTGCAAAGGATCGAGACTTTAGACGAGACCATACAAATTGCCCAATGTATAGAATGGCAAAGGCAAAGTTAGCTTAGCTGAATATGGAATAGCTGACCTGGTATACCAAGTAGATTTGGCATACCTAGCCAATTTGTATATGACTGAGCTCAGTAGAGTTTTGAGGTCGATTATCGAGGTTAAGCTCCAAGCAGACTTGATGATAGCTGGGGAAAAGCTAAGGCCAAGGAAAGACTAAGGCCAAGGAACTTGAATTCAGGAAGGATGAAGGTCAAAGATTAAGGAAAAAGACCCAAGAAATCAAATCCTTGAAGTGCTTTGGTTTTAGATACGTGGTTAGATAATGTATGAATTGACGTGTCATGACCATCAAAGGAGACAAGCCTCAGTTTGAATTGGAAAGTGCTAGTGAAGGTGAAGAGGGGGAAGATGCTAAGCACTTTCTTGATGAATTCCTATAGGATCCTAAAGCTCTCACTTGACCTAAACATGGTAAGTAGTACCTAAACATGGTTGTTCAAAGAGCTCTCAGTACCCATGTTGTAAAAGAAAGTAAGCAGCAGGAAAATCTCTTCTACACCAATTGCTAAGTAAGTAGAATTTTATGTGCCTTGATCATTGAAGGGGGAAATTATACTAATGTGGTAGCACAAGTGGTGATGAAGACCCTAAAGTTGTTGACCTATCTTCACTCCTAACCTTATAAGAGCCATTGGTTGAATGAGAAAGGTGGACTCCAAGTCTCAAAGCAAGTAACAGTATCGATCTCCATTAGGGAAAGGTATAACGATAAGATACTATGTAACATTCTACCCATGTGTGCTTCATACATACCGTTAGGCCGACCATGGCTATTTGATCTTAAGGTACTCCACGATGGGTATAGGAACACTTATATGTTCTAAAAGAATGGGAAGAGGGTTATGTTGACCCCAATGAGTCCTTACGAAGTCCAAGAATCATAGGAAAAGATTTCTAAATCCTGACAGAGGAAGTCCTTGGTGATTTCTCGAACACAATTTTCCAAGGATGTTAAAAGGGAAGAATTTTTATTTTGATTGATTGCGATAAAACCATCATGAATACTTGAACTTTTATATTTTTTTCATTTTAGTACCTAAACTTTAAACTCATTCATTTTAATACCTCAACTTTTTAAATAAGACAAATCAGTATCTCTATTATGATACCCATAATTATAAAATGTTGTAATAATAATATAAGTATATCGACTTTCATTTTATTTCTATTTTAGTACTTGAACTTTTTTTTTAATTTCATTTTGGTACTTTAACTTTTTTAAGTGAAACAAATAAGTATTTTTTATAACAGTTGTTATAATAGATGTACTAATTTGTCTCATTTAAAAAGTTATGGTACTAAACTGAATAAGTTTAAAGTTTAGGTACTAAAATAAAAAATTATAAAAGTTTAGATACTTTTAACGGCTTTATCACTCTATTGATTGGGAGACTACTTAAACTAAAAGAAGATAGAGTATTGCTAACTGAGGCGTAGGCTTCACTCCAAGAATATGCTAACTTGTTTCCAACCGAGTTGCTAAAAGGTTTACACCCTATAAGAGGCATAGAGCACTGCATTGACCCCTAACTTGGATCTGCTCTAACTAACCAACCTACCTATAAGCTCAATCTTGAGTAGGCAGCCAAGCTAAAATGGCAAGTTGATGAGTTGGTTAAACGTAGATATGTTAGAAAGAGCATGAACCCTTATGTCATATAAACTATCTTAGTGCCAAAGAAGGATGGCTCATGGAGAATGTGCATCGATAACCAAACTATCAACAAGATCACTGTCAAGTATTGATATCCAATTCTACAATTGGATGATATGTTAGATAAATTACATAGTGCACAAATATTCTCGAAAATTAATCTAAAGAGTGGCTACCACCAAATTAGAATGAGAACCAAAGACAAGTGGAAAATTAGCTTCCAGACAAAAGATGGTCTTTTTAAGTGGTTGGTAATGCCGTTTGGACTTACAAATGCGCCGAACACCCTTATGCAACTAATGAACCATGTTTTGAGACCTTTGATTGGTAAATGTGATGTTATTTACTTTGATGATATCTTGGTGTATAGTACCAACTTAGTATCTCATGTTGTGTACTTGAGGTCTGTATTTGACATCTTCCATACTGAGTGATTGTTTAGCAATTTGAAGAAGTATATCTTCTACCAAAGTAAGGTAGTATTCCTTAGACGTGTCATATTAGGAGGAGGTATTCGGGTTAATGATTAAAAAGTAAGAGCAATTCTTGAATGGTTGACACCAACTAGTGTTGCTGAAGTAAGGAGTTTTCATGGTCTCACTTCATTTTACAAAAGATTTATTCGAAACTTTAGTTCCATAGTAGCCCTACTGACCACCCTAGTACTAGCAATGCCTGACTTTAGTAAGGATTTTTAATTAAAATGCGATGCATTTGGAATTCATACTAATGTTGTTCTTATGCAAAAGTGCCGACTAATCTCATACTTTTTTGAGAAACTCAAAGGTATCACTCTAAATTACTCAGCATATGACAAAAAGTTCTATGCTCTCATCTAAGAACTTTAAAACTATTTACATCACTTACTATCGAAAGAGTTTATTATTTATATAGACCATGAGTCTCTCAAGCACCTCAGAGGTCAGCAAAATCTCTCTTGATGTTATGCCAAGTGGGTAGAGTTTATGGAAACCTTTTGCTATGTCATCAAGTATAAGAAGGAAAGTGCGAACAGTTAGCCAATACCCTTTCTTGTCAGCATGCCCTTATTATTTCTTTACAAGCTAAAGTACTTAGATTTGTTACTCTACCTGACTAATATGAGTATGATTTGTACTTTGGAACCTTAGTGGATAAATGTAGTTTCATAGGAGTAGTGGATGAGTTTTACTTAAGCTAATGATTTTTAATGAAGGGAAAACAAGTATGTATACTAAGCAATTTCATTAGGGAATTACTTGTTTAGGAAGTCTATGCTGGAGGCTTAGTCGACCACTTTGGTGAGAAAAGAACTACCAAGTTGTTAAAGGAACACTTCTATTAGCTAGGAATGATAAGGGATGTGTACAAATTTCTTAAATGTTGTGAGGTATGTAAGCAAGCCAAGGGAAGAAAAGAGCTATATAAAGAATACATTCCTCTACCTATACCTGAGTGGCCATGGACTAATATTAGCATAGATTTCATGCTCGGTCTACGTAGAATGCCTTAGAAACATGATTCTATTATGGTGGTGGTTGATTAGTTTAGTAAATCGAGATACTTCATCCCTTGCCACAAAACTAATGATGATTCATTTATTGATAACCTCTTTTGTAGGAAATTGTGTAGCTACATAGCATCCTAAGAAGTATTGTCTCAGATCGTGACTTGAAGTTTACAAGCTTCTTTCGGCGAACACTACAGAAGAAGCTTGGCATTAAACTAATGTTTAGTGCTTCTTGCCAACCGTAAATAGATGACCAAATGGAGTTCATAAACAAACAATAGGAAACCTACTTCGAGCTACTTTTGGTTGGAATCTACATGATTAGGATCTTTGTTTGCCAATCATAGAGTTTGCTTACAACCGGTTTACCCATAGCTTAACAGGACAATTACCTTTTAAGGTTATCTATGGATTCAATCTGAATTTACCACTAGATATGATTGCAAACCTAAGCTCCTTTGGAGAAAGTCAATGTAGCCTGTAAATATGCCAAGGAATTTCAGAAATTGGATCATAAGGTTACCGAACAACTGATAAAGGTAAATTACTCTATACTTTCAAGACATATTTAGGCATAAATTGACCATAATTGTGTTCATTTCTTAAATTCTTGGTACTTAATTGTGTAAGGTATTGATTTCAAATTAATCAAGAGCAAAGGAATGAAGTTTACATAAGAACAATGAATTTTAAGGTAATAACAGCTATGAGGAGAAGAAAACCTTGAAGTAAAACTAAGATATACTCCATTACGGGTGTGATAATGAAAGATTGGAATGGCCAGTAGTGATCATGCCCTCCATCACGGGCGTAATTAAGAAAGTTCTATTAATTCCCCTGTCAATCACTATCGTGATTGGTTATCAGGAGGGTGATCGCTCCCTTAATCATGGGGGTAATGAAATGTGATGAAATTATGAGGAGCTTACGTCTTTAGTTGTACTCGTAATTAGTGTAGATTCTTGTTTTCCAAGACTATCACACCCTGTAATGAGAATTAGCCTCCGACTATATCTAAGCCGAGGTAGACCTATACGAAGTTGAGCAGAAGCTAAAAGGATAAGAGGAAGGAAGATAAACACTCGGCATCAAGTATGTCGTCAAGCGAGGAGCTAAGATACCATAAGGTAGAGTACTTAAGACTAAAGAACCAGTCAACATAGCATCGAGAGACTCGTGTCGATTGATTCTAGGACTCGGCAATTATGGCTCGACCTTTCCAGTGTCTTGGTCAAACACTACAAAACTTCGAGGACTCCTTCTTGAACCCATACATCTAATTGCTAACCTTATCGGGTTCGTATACTACTTCTTCTAGGACATGTCGAGTGATTGCTTGCCGGCTCCCCTTGTAAAACTCACAGTTTTGTATTCTTATACATGTTTTCCTTTATTTATTTATAGGCCTAATTCTTTAGGGTTTAATATTAACAGTTTTGTTATTAGGGTTTAGGACTTGCTATAAGTAGTATCATCTGTAAATATCAAAAGGGGGATGGGCGTCAATATACAAAATAGATATCCTTTGTTTAGAATCTTTCCTTTTTTGAGCTAAGGCTACTCTTGAGCTAACATTACTGGATTATTGAGTATAGATTAAACTCTTTAATCATTCCCATGCCCTTATTGACAAAGATGAGTGTAAATATACCACAACTCTTAGACAAAAGGGGGAGAATTACAATAGAAGCAACATCATCAAAAAACACAACAGATCATTAGTACTAACACCATTAAATTTCTTATTCGTGTTCTAAGTATGGTTATACTGTAACACGAGTTTATGTATCATTTTTCACTAAATTTGAGAGAATTGTGAAAAATCGAGGATCCATGTATTATCATATCAAGATTCTTTAACTTGAACAAAAGGGGTTTCCTTCTTATCTCTTCTTCTATGTTATGTTTTATTTCGTTTTTCCTATTTCTTTATGTTCGTTCTTTGTCTATCATGTGTGAGTAATAATTTAGGGTTTGTAGAGTCATTTTAACATGAATGTACTTTGATTTATTGTTATTCCTAATAATTACAAATTTTTTATGATTAAAACTTCATATAAGTTGAGATAGTGTAGTTGATGACACAAGCTTATAGTAGATCTCAATAGAATACGTTGAGAAATGATTCCACTAAGTAGATCTTAGTCACTAAAATGAACTACTCCGTTATAGAGATATTATTATGAAGTTTGCTGCATGTTTTGTGGAATTTAAGAATTTAGTAAACTTTTCTTGCAATCTAGACTTATCCATTCTTTTAGAAGAGATTCTAAGGAACGTAATCAGGATTAGAATTGAGTAATTCTGAGAAGAATACTCATGAAAAGAGAATTCCTACAGATGAGTAATTGTTAGGATAGTTAGTTTATAATTCATGTTAATATAATGAATTAAACATGTTTTGTAATTTGTTGTTTTCATGTTATAATCTTATTTGTTGTGTTTTCTTGGTGTAATAGTAGAATTAGTATAGTTTAGTTATAGAAATTAATTTAATTACTTTGTTTGATCATTCAATTCGCTAGTTAATAGGAAGAATAATTAGTACAAGTGTTTGAATCTATTTCCAGTAGAGACGACCCTATACTTATCTGTACTAACAAACAACATGTATACTTGCCTATTTAATCGAGTAAAGGATAAAATATACTAGTTAGATTGTAAGACTCGATAGCTTTATTTAGAAGCAATCAAATTTTTGGCGTCCTTGTCGGGAAAACGGCATCATCATTAGGAAAATTAGGATTCATGTTCTTCTAGTAGTTGTTTTATTTTCTTTTTATTATTAGATTATTTGAATTCCTTATGCTCATATCGACTTATTTGCTTATTTGCAGTTTATGACTCAGAGTAGCATGACTAATCTAGTTGACTTCGATCCTGAACTCGAGAGAACACTTAGAAATAACTTAAAGAAAGTCCGATTGTATTTTGAGAAGCAATCATCTGGTAGTGAGGAAATAAGAGCATGTAAATCGTTGAGAATCATAATAGATACATTCGAGTCATCCAAAATGAATAATCAAAATCAAAACATTAAGCTACCATTAGAAAATTAGTTCTTGAATCCGAAAGATGGTATCCAAAGACATCTGCCATTGAATTTGGACCTACCTCTTAATGGAAATCATAATTTAGTACAAGCAAGAAATGAGCTAGGAGTAAATCCGCTTGTGGCTCTAAGGATAATGTTGGATTACTGTAGGCCCAACCTAGATGGGGCTAGTACCGGCATCGTTTGACCTAAAGTTTAAGCCAATACTTTCGAGATTAAGCTGAGTGTTATTCAGATGATCTAACAATGTGTCTAGTTTGATGGGTTTAGCGATGAAGACCTTAACAACCATTTGTAGTAATTCTTAGAGATTTATGATACCTTCAAGATTGGTGGAGTTTCAAAGGATGCTATCCACCTTAGGATATTTCTATTCTCATTGAGGTCTAATGCTAAGCAGTAGCTTAACTCTATGCTAAGAAATTCTATTAATACCTGGTAAGAGATGGTTGAGCTATTCATGAGAAAATACTTCCCACCCTTAAGAACAACTAAGCTAAGGGTGGAGATCTCTTTTTTTGGTCAGATGGATTCAAAGACTCTGTATGAAGCATAGGAGAGATGGAAGGAGTTGTTGAGGAAGTGCCCTTATCATAGGCTTTTAGATTAGCACTAGATTCAGGAATTCTACAATAGTTTGAACTATACAACCAAGTAACTCATTGATGCAACTGTTGAAGGAAGCCTAAACCATAAGTCATTGAAGTAATGCATCCACTTATTTGAAGATATGGCTAATAACCATTATCAATGGTCATTTGCAAGAGTAAGAGAAAGAAGGCCAGCAAGAAAAGATGAGTTGCATGCCACTTCTGCTTTAGCACATAAGGTAGAGTTGTTGACTAGGAAGCTTGATAGTTTCATAATAGGTCAGAACAAAGCTTTGGTAGTTTCGGATTTAGAATTGGTAAGTTCATTAGAGATTAATCAAGTGGAACATATTAACTATATGGGGAACCTGATTAGACTAAGGAATGATCCTTTCAATAACACCTAAAATCCGAGTTAGAGGAATAATCCCAATTTCAATTGGGGAAACAACATCAGTCAAAGCTCCAACATGCAACCTCCTAGATTTCAAAGACAAGTAACTCCATCTTAGAATAAGACAATGTCCATTGAGGAGATGTTGGCCTAGTACATCAAGACCTCTGAGAATCACCACCAAGCCATAGAAGTAACCTTAAGAAATCAAGGAGCATCAATACACAACTTAAAGAATAAGCTTAGGCAAATTTCTAAGATGTTGTTAGATAGAGCTCTTAGGTCATTATCGAGTAACACTAAGACAAACCCTAAGGAGCATGTTAAGGCTATAACTCTTAGAAGAAGCTAGGAGTTACAAATTCTAAAGAGGAAAGAAGTTTAGGATAGGGTTAAGAAGCAAGTAGTAGGAAATGCATCACTAGAAGAGGAAGTCTTACTAGTAGCACTAAAGGAATATAAGCTACCTTTGCCATACCCCTCCAAACTATGGAAGGATAAGGATGATAAGCATTATAAGAAGTTTTTGGAACTCTTCAGATAGTTACACACCAACCTTCCTTTGGTAAAAGCCTTATGTCAAATGCTTAAGTATGCAAATTTTTTGAAGGGGCTTCTTTCCAATAGGAGAAAATTGGAGGAACTTTCCACTGTTATCTTAGGTAGAGAGTGATAAAGGCATATTTTTCATGTTTTAAAGTGAAAATTAAGATAGAATTATTATTGATTTTATAGAAATCATTTAGAAATGGTGCTTAATTATTTTCATTTGGACATTTCATGAATTAGAGGATTCAAGAGTGGAATTACGGATAATTTAGAAGAATTTTATGCAAAGGAACGAAGTCTGAATCAACACATGAAAGTTGGAATTGAAGGTTGCTGGCCTACAATGTACATTGCCGGCCTAATAGCCAGCCTTGCACTTACACCGCTGGCCTTCAGGAAAAAGAAGCTTCATGTGACTCAACCCTAATTTTTTTTTATAAATAGCTTATGTTTCATCATTTGAGGGACTTTTTAACACACTTTCCTTAGACTTAGAGAGTCGTATAATAGTCTTTAGATAGTTCTTTAAGAATTCTTTAGGAGAATTGCTTGGATCATTGAGAAGAATTTGCTTTTGCTGTGGAGACCAAGTTGAAGTTTCAATTAAAGATTATCTTTTCTAATATAGAATTGGTGACATCTATTTCAATTATTTTTATGCAATTTTGTGAATTACTTATGCTTTCAATTATGAATTTCCTTGCAATTTCAATTAGTATTTGTATTTTTGTTTCCGAATCCATGGTTGGCTAAATTTATTTATGGGAATTGATGAAACACTAGATAGTAAAGATGATGATTGCATTCATGTTATAGGATTAGGAGATATATGGATGATCCATGATTGCAATTTCTATGATTTCGATTATAATTGTTAGAAACCCAATGATACATGAGTTCATGTAGGGTTTGTTAAAAATTCTTCGTTGATTTGATTAATTAATGTGGAAGCAGAGTTAATTGAATTAATTAGAAATTATCTAGATATTAATGCGATGTTCAACAATTTATTATTTACTAAGACATTAGGGATAATAGATTTAGGACGATAAACAATCATAGTATCGGGACATATATGATTGTAATTTAAAATCTACAGTTAATTGGAAGATACAGAAGCTGACTAATTAATTAGGAGTTTAAATCCTTAAGTTTTAAGGTATAATAATTTCACTTGAATGACCATATAGCTATTAATCTATATAACATGATAACAATTTGATTGGCATAATCTAAGGTAGATTCTATTTTCCCATAATTCTCAATTGATTGCTTAATTTTAGATTTTTCATAGTTATTTTCTTTTCAATAGTTTTAGAGTAATTATTAGATTATTAATTTAATTTTGATTGCTTGAATATTTAAAAGAACTAGCATAGGATTAGTAATTTCTTAATCTTCGAAGGATCGACAACCTTACTTTCTCTATATTACTTGATTTCGACCCAATATACTTATTGGAGTATTCGCGATTTATTTATATATATATATATTTTAAGCGAATCAGTATTCTCTTATATTGCTTCTTTAGTGTAATACCCATTTTGTCTTTTTCCCTTTTGGGTAAGCTACCCTATGTTCTTGGGTATAAATACCTTAAGAAGACGTAGCCGCAAGAGATCAAACTACCATTAATATATTGAATATTCTTCTTCTTCTTGTAAATACTGATTGTTTACCTTCCATTCCCCTCTTATCATAACACTTAAACAAGGTTAGGTAGCGTGTAACCTCACTGGTCCAATTTATGTATCATATCAAGTTGTGCCGTAAGTCCTCGGAAATTCCATTAGTGCATCATATCCATCGGAGCTATTCATAGGTTTACTTACTTTTCATTCACTTTTGTTCTTTCGCACGTCCCCCATTACCACTTTTTTAGGCTTTCGATAAGGTCGAACCGATTTAGTGACCAACTTTGTCTGTTTTTGGTCATGATCCACATCATACCAACCTTAACAATTGTTTAAAGTTGAGCTCTCGAATCGATTAAGATTCGACCTTAGTCTAAGGCAAATATTCATTAGTGATTGATTAGTTGAGGACCTACTTGATCCAAATCATGTTAGCTTTGATCGTATACCCTCTTTTTTCCTGTTTTGTTCGAATTGTACTACATTTTAGAGTAACTATCACCATACGACACGTATCTTCTAGTACAATGTTCTAGAAGGATTCTTTACTTTTCTGTATTGAATATTCTTTCTCTTTTACACTTTTTAGTATATTTCATATATTCCAATTGTAAATTACCCCTTTTGTCCTTTCCTATTACTTGTAACCCTAATAAGGCAAGTATATAAACCCGCTTCATTTTGTATATAGACATTAATCACTTCATTATCAAATTATTACAAGTTTCCCTTTTGAGTAACCTTAATGTTCTCACTTACCATTAACTCTTATCTATTTCCTTTAGCAAGGGATAGTGGCGAGTAACCCTATAGCTTGAATTAGTGAGTCATATCTGGTGGATTATAGGCCGAGTAAGATCAGTTAGCGTGTCATATCTAATATGTAGCTGCCTATACCTTGGTAGTCTCCTTTTACTTTCTTTCAGTTCTCTTCATTGTAATGCTCCTTAGTGTGTCCAACCTTAAAGATGCATTAGCTTTGCTGGTATTAGAATACAATTTTGAGAGGGAGTGTGTGAAGTTGTAGTGAAGTTTTGGTTCAGGATTGTATTGTGGCAATTGTTTTGCCTTCATAGCTGCTTTAGTGCTTTTAGTGGAATAAGTTTAGAGTTATGAGCTATGCAACAGAGGTTTGTGTGTTAGTAAGTGTAGTTCCTAGCTACTTTGTTCTTACTTTATTTTTTGCTATAAAAACAGAGCAAGTTCATTTTTATCTTGTTTGAGTGAGTATTAGGTGTAGAAGCTGCTAAGAGTGTACTAGTAGATGTTTTGAGTAGTAAGGTAGAAGTATTGTTGTGTTAAATTGTTAATTTTTTAAGGAAATATCACATTATGTCGAATTCAAGTGTTCAAGGTGTTATTGGTGATTAGAATAGTGGTGCTCAACCTGGCCATGGTCAAAATGGTAATAATACTCTTGGGTCAGTTGATGATAACCTCGGTAAACTCACTAATCTTGTAGAGAGTTTGGTTACTATGATGTAAGGTAATAGGTAACAACCTTAAGGTGTACCTCATCATAACCTACCTAAAAATGTTCTAGAGAGACTTTACGGCGAAGGTGGCTGAGTTAACCACCCTGTTTGACCACTCTGAGTTGGAAGAGTAGCAAACTGGATTCTTAGATGAAGGTTAGAGTTGGAGGAGATAGATGCTGATGAGTATGGAGTAGTAGAAGAAGAAGCTGAGTACTACGAAGTGTGACAGCAAGGACACTGAACTCCTTAAAGACTTGACTATGCTAAGGTCCAAATCTTGCCTTTCAATGGAAGTGGAGATACAGATGAATATTTGGAATGGGAAGAGAAGGTCAAGAAGGTGTTTGACTATTATGGATATACAGATGTTGTCAAGGTTAGATTTGCTATACTAGAGTTTATTAGGTATGCCATCATTTAGTCGAAGAATCTAAATACAACCAGAGCAAAGGATGGAAGACAAGTAGTAAGAACTTGAGATGAGATGAAGAGATTGTTAAGGGATAGATTTGTTCTTAAGACGTACTTACAGGACACATTTTCCAAATTATATCAACTTCGCCAAGGAGACTGATAAGTTGATGTTTATGTAAGACAATTCCATATGCTGATGATCTAAGTTAACATGGATGAACCTAAGGCCTATATAGTGTTGAGGTTCATTTTTGGATGTAAATGTGAGATTCATAATATTGTAGAAGTATAGAGATTTTATACTTTTGAAGAGGCAATTAAGGTAGCATGGAAGGTTAAAAAATAAAGGAGAAATGCTCTAAGCTAACCTGGGTTGACATTTTCATGAACCCCTATTTTGTACTAAGTTGTTCATGCTGAGCTAAGGAGAACCTCCTTAGTTGAGGGGAGATATGAACAACTTGATGATAGCTGAATAGGTTAGCCAAGTTGAATTGAGATTAGGTCAACCTTGAGGACATATGAGAGAGGATGGACCTCTAAACAGAAGACTAGCGAAGGGAAGTGCTTCAAATGCCTAAGTTTTAGATACATAGCTAATGAGTGTCTGAATCAACATGTCATAGTGCTTTGAGGAGATGTAGTGGATATCGTCGATGAGAGTGAACTTGAGGAGAAGAAGGATGTTGGGAAGGTTGAAGCTGAGGAAGAAGAGGAGACCTGCATCTACATTGACTAGGGATTAGTGATGACCGTAGTGTTAAGGCGAGTACTGAGTTCACTATTGAATTTTGAGGAAGACTAAAGAGAAAATCTATTCCATATGAAGTGTACCATCAAAGGATAACCGTACACTATCATAGTAGACAAAAGAAGTTGTACTAACATCATCGCATAGTCCTTTGTACAAAGGTTAGGATAACCGACCTCTAAGCACCTTCGACCTTTCAAACTACATTAGCTTCATACTAAGGGTACTCTACACATGATGGAATAAGTAACTATGCCATTTAGTGTTGGGGATGTAAGTAAGGATGAAGTAGTGTACAATGTCATCCCTATGAGAGCTTCACATTTGTGTGAGTTGGAAGACTATGGTTGTTTAATCAATGTATTACTCACAATGGATACAAGAACACCTATGCTTTTGCTAAGGATGGGAAGAAGATCGTGTTACAACCCATAACGCTGACCTAAGTGAATGAGAGCTAAGCACTTATTGATCAATTGCATTTCTCCTTTAGAATTTACCTTTGTTTTTGCTTGCAAGATTGTTAAGGAAGTTTTGAATAAGCTTAAGGAGACTCATGAAGGAACTAACACTGTTAAGGAGACTCGAATCAACATATTGCTTTGAGAATATGAACATTTCCAATTTCAAATAGGTAAGAAAATTAAGAGTATCTGTAACAGATTTAGTTTTATCATTAATAAACTTGCTTCTCTTGGAAAAGTGTTTTCTAATCAAGATTAAGATTAAATGATGCTAAGGATTCTACTAAGAAATTGGGATGGGAAAATTATTACTATAGAAGAAACATAAGACTTGTCAAAACTCACATTAAATAAACTGAGATGTAAGTTGATGGCATATGAATCAAATTAGCAACATATTGATGATCTTGAGAACAAAAAGAAAGGCATAGCTTTCAAAGCTAAGGTTGAATTTGAAGATTCTTATAGTAAGGAGTCCAGTTATGAGAAGAGTTTAACATGTTAATCAGAAGACTCAATGGAGTTCTAAAAAAAAAAAAGGGTAAGAAAATAGTTGATTATAAGATATCTAACTCTAGTATAAAAAAGTTTGATGTAGGTAAGAGGTAAAAGGAAAAGGAAGAAAAGAAAGAACCGATTTGTTATGATTGCAAGAAGACTGGTCATATTAAATATGAATAACCAACACTTTTGAATAGGCTTTAGAAGTTTAAGTAAAACAAGGAAAAGAAGGTACAAATGGCTATATGCAGTAATCTTGATGAATCTGATGAATAGATAGATGAAACAAAAGAAGAAGAGGAGTCAAATCTTTATCTCATAGTCAAATCAAAGGTATATTATGATACTGATAGTATTAATTTCAAATATAGTAATGTATATGATGAAATGTAGAGGTTACTGGAGGTTCTTGCT
Source organism: Lumnitzera racemosa (assembly GCA_024138005.1). Taxonomy (NCBI): domain Eukaryota; kingdom Viridiplantae; phylum Streptophyta; class Magnoliopsida; order Myrtales; family Combretaceae; genus Lumnitzera; species Lumnitzera racemosa. The sequence goes on from JAMXBC010000012.1 coordinate 59,141,395, forward strand.
AAAACCAAGATAAAGAACTTAAGGTTATAAGTAGATAATTCAACTTTGAAAAAGAAAAATAAGTTTTAAGTCAAACAAATAAGCTTTTAACACATGAAACTGACATTATAAAACATGATAGTGAGTATTTAATTTTAGTCAAAGAGGTGTTATCATCACAAAATTTGATTTTGAAAGAAGAGATAAAAAAAACTTTCAAATAAGAGTAGATGATCTTTTAGAATCCATAAAAAGTACCTTTATTGAGTTTAATGAAAGTGATAATAAATTGAAGATGCTTCTTGCAAGTTAAAGGATTGATAGATCTAAAACAGGTCTTGGTTTTGAGGAAGGAACTTCAAAAGTCCTTGATGTAACTATATTTGTTAAAGTTAAAGACTTGATGAATTCTGAGATTGTACAAGTAAGTAAAGTAAATGCTATTGAGCAAGTTAGAAGCAATATTGCTTAATCAAAGAAGTATACTATTCAACATAGAAGGAACACTGATCAACTTAAAAGGTATCAAAACCATGCTAAAATGTTCCCAAATTAGAATAAGAAGTATCAAGTAAATCAAAGGAGTACAGTTACTCAACTCCTTATGCATGTTCTATATGTGATAAAGTTGGTTACATAGAAAAATATTACTTTTATAAGAATTACAAGCTTAGCGAGAATTAAGTTAAGAAAAATAATGTAGTGAGCTTGACTTCTAAAGGAGCTAAGCTTTACTAGATTTGCAAGGATGCTTAAAACTTGATCTAATGATTGCAGGAATAAGAAGCAATGCTGAAAGGAACCTCGTTACTAAAGAGTAGCTATACCAAGCATATGATTGGAGATGCTTCAATATTTACTACATTAAAATGGAAAGAAAAAGGCTTTGTTAGATTTGGTGATAATGAAAGAGGAAAAATACTTGGATTTGATAATATTGAACACCATCCTTATTGCATTAAGAATGTCATGTTTATAAAAGGTTTGGTTCATAACTTATTAAGCATTAGTTAACTATGTGATAAGGGTCATAAACTTATCTTTAAGAGGAGCAAGTGCATTGTATTTGATAAATCATCCAATAAGCTACCATTTGAAGGATATAGAAAAGGGAATATATATACATAATTAAACCTATTGAGGCAAGAGTTGAGAATTGTCTGCTATCAATACACGACAATACATATTTATAGCATAAACGTTTAAGACATGTGAATTTTATCTAAGTAGAATTGATTAGAAAGAATTTGTTCAAAGTGATTCATGTTCAAAAACTAAATTGGTTGCATCATCTCATAAGATAAGAATATTATTTCAACAAAACATCTTTTAAGACTATTGCACGTAGACTTATTTAGTCCACCTAGGACTTTAAGTCTTAGAGGAAATAAATTTGGACTTATAATAGTTGATGATTTCTCTTAGTTTACATACGTTTTATTTTTTCAATATAAAAGTGATACCTTCAAATTTTTTGAAAAGTTTCCCAAAAAAAAAGGGTTCAAAATTAAAAAGGAATTTCTTCAGTTAGTTTAAGACTTGATCATTGAAGGATGTTTGAAAACCAAGATTTTGCAAATTTTTATGATCAACATGGCATTTCATATAACTTTTATGCTCCCTACAGTTAACAACAAAATGGAGTTATAGAATATAAGAGTAGAACACAATAAGAAATGAAAAGGACTGTATTGAATGATAGTAGTGTTGCTAAATATTTCCAGGTTGAAGTTGTTGCAACCACATGCTACATTATAAATTATGTTAAGACCTTTAACTCATAAAATTGCATATGAGTTGTATAAAGGTAGGAAATCATTTGTTTCTTATTTTCATATATTTGGTTGCAAATGATTTGTTAAGAAAACAAGTTTTGAACTTGGTAAGTTTGAAGAAAGAGCTAATGATGTAATATTTTTAGGATATTCTTTGAATAGCAAAGCTTATTGAGTGTTTAATAAGATGACTAACATGGTTGAAAAGTCTATTAATGTCAAGTTTGTAGAAAAAACATATTTATAGGATGAAGATGATACTAGAATTAAGAAACCAAAGTTGTTGATAATAATCCAAACATAGAAGAAAAGTTAGAAGTAACATATTCTAAATTGGAGAACTCATAACAAAGCTTAGAATGTTTAGAATTGAAGTTATATGCAAATCCAGAAGCTTCAATACATCAACAAATGAATCCAACTCCTTCTAGATCATGAAGAATCAAGTCATCCCATCCCTAAGACTTCGTTATTGGAAATGTGGAAAGTAGTGTACATATAAGATCTAGTTTCAAAGACAAAGAAAGTCACTTTGCTATACTTTTTGGATCGAGCTAAGTACTGTTGATGAAGCTCTATAAGATGACAACTCGATCAATGTTATATAGGAAGAGATAAGTCAAGTTCGAAGAAACTACGTTTGGAATTTTGTTTTTTAACCAAAGAATAAATCTATAATAGTAACTATAGATACCTCATTTTTGTCGATTTTTTTATTTTAATTAATTGAGTCAGGTTAATAAAAAATAAAAAATATATAATAAAAATAAAAAACGAAAATTAAAAGGAAAATGAAAGGAAAAAAATGGAAAAAAAGCAAAAAGAAAATTAAGTTGGGTCATAGCAAGTTAAGTCATGAGTTAAGTTGTGTCAAGATGAAGTAAGTTGAGTTGTTGAATCAAGTAGCGAGATGGGCTAAGTTAATTAATTTGTCTAATTAGATTAGGAAATTATTGGCCTAAATTTGATCGGGTTGGGCTTAGAAAGAAAAGCCCAAGCTAACTGAGATTTCTAGAAGCTAGGGTAAATATTTGAAGAATTGCAATCAAATCTTTCGTATCTTCGATATAGAAATTTGATTTTAAGCTTATAAATAGCACGTTGGCTAAGGATTCGGGGATGGTTTTTTTAAATCACACTCCTTCGCAACATACTCATAAACACCACCTACATACGTGTGCTACTGCTATGTGCTACCACCCACATTGTCGTACAACACCGCATACCACCGTACACACCACTATAACCAACATACCCACCACCAACATACACATCACCACTGCGCCACTACTGCATACATACCACAACCATTGCTACTATCGCCTAATGTTGTTTCCTATTTTACCTAAGTCATCGCCTAGTTGCCCTACAATACTACCCATAGCATTGCTCGCAGTGTTGCCCATAGTGCCCGCAGTGTCACCCATAGCATCGGTATCTCACTCGTGCATCACCCATAGTACCCACGTACTCCCCGAGTGTTGCCAGCCCATCACTTAGTGTTGCCCCAATTTCGCCCAGTCGCGCCTATGTCTCACCCATCCCTCACTCTTGTCACCTCGCTCACGAATAGTTTCGTTCGTGCACTCCTATATCTTACCCTCATTCACCTAGCATCACCCATTACACGCTTAGTTGTTGCCTAGTGTTGCCCAGCATATGCCTAATTGTCGCCCATTGCTGCCCAACACCAACACAACCTAATCTAGGTAAATTTTCAATAAATTTTTTTATTAGTTTACTTTATTTTATTTATTTCATTAATTTTTATTAATTAGTTATGTTTTTTTTTTCTTTATTAATTAATTTATTTTTTGTGTTTAAGTGAAGGTTTTTGGTTGTTATTTATTTTCTTGCAAATTTTTAGTTAAATTAAGTTATTTCTTGAAAATTCATTTTTTTAATAAAAAAATATTTTTGACATATAGGGGTTTTTGGAAAAGTATAAAAATCTAAATTGAGTTTTTTTTTTAAAAAAAAAGATAGTTAGTTAGGGTTTTTGTTTAATTTAGGAAAATTAGATTTTTTTGGTTTTTTTTAAATAATAAATTGATAAAAAACGTAAACCTGGCTCGATTTTCAATATAAAAATAACACACCTACTAAATATTTTATAAAAAAGAATTGCCGCTGGTTTGATTCTGATTAGCGAGTATGTAGGTACCTTTGAGGCAATCGTTAAAAAGTAAAAAAACTTTTTTCCCCTTTTCTTAGAAATTCGTATTAAAAAATAATAAAGAATAATTTTTAGTTACATTTTGTGAACTTAGGTATATTTTTAGAAAAATTATAAAAAATAAATCCCATCAATTTTTTTTTTCACATGATGACTTACTCTTAGTAAGTTAGCCCCCGAACCTAGTTTTCTGGTTTAATTTTATAAAAATTAATTTTTTAGAATATTTGTGGACTAATGATAAAATTAAGGTTTTCCCACCCGAAAACCCTAATTTTATTTTTTATCTTTTACCAATTGAACTGGTTGGTGACTTTATTTTTTTTTAAATAAAATTTTTTTCTTTTCCTTAGTTTAATGTCGAGTAATTTTTATTAAGCAGGTTGAGTTTAATATATGTTAAATTAAGGAAATCAAACTAGGGCTTGACAGAATTAGCAACTTTATTGGGAAAGCCTGGTGGACTAGTCATTTGAAAATTAAAAAATTATTGATGGATTTTTGTCTTATTATCTTTTTGCTTTTTGTATTATGGTTGCATTAATTGTCTTTTAGTAATGTAGGCCTTAAAAAAAAAAAAAAGCCCGGCTTAATAGGCCTTCATGGGGATAGGAGGTTTTTATTTTTCAAGTAACCATCTATGTGTTTAGATGTGGTCAGACTTGGGCTATCTTAGGAACCTTAGACAGGCTACCATTGTGTAACCTTCAGGCCCTTGGGGTCATTACCCCTGCCTAGCGGCGATAAGTAAGCCTACTCAGGCTTCAATATAGCCCATTAGACTTCTCTCCGTAAAGTCTTAAAGCTACAGAGCCTGAGACCCGCAGACTCGACCCTCTTGCATCATTCTTTTCGAAAAAAGGGGTAGTTATTTTTAAATTATAGGAAAAGCCTGATTTAATTTACGGTCATTTTATCATCCATTTTCAATTACAAAAATTAGTAACCTTATATATAAGTATATACGTGCTTTATTTTTATTAAATCTTATTTCGAACCTACTTATATATAAGGGTACTTCTTAACCGCAAATTTGTCATACTTCCTATAATTTATTAATTACCAACCCTACTGCATTGCATTTGTGTGTAATATATTGCATTTTTTATATGTTAGATTATGTTTGTTTCTCTGTAAATATTTTATTTCCCTATGTTGTATGTGTTTTATTTTTATTTTATTTTATTGCTCCTTAGTCAGTGAAAGGTTGCGCAATTTCTGACAAAATCTTTGAAAAGGATGCAAAACTATTAACATCATATCTAACTTTATTATAAATTTAGTGGCCTTATTGTAAATAATTGTTGCCTTTTATTTCGTTTACATATATATATATTGTGTCTTATAGATATGGAGAGTCAAGGTAGTGTCAGTCTAGAGCTTGTTCATGAAGCTTAGTTGACTAAGTACTCCTTCCCCGAAGTCTTCTTGAGTGATTGGTTGAACTAGCTTCCTCTTACTAAGTAAGATCACATTCGCAAGAAGATCAGGCCAATTGTATCCCTTATGCGGATCTAGCTCCATTGGCCTCTAGTTCAGGCCCTTATCCATTATTGGGATCTAGAATCTGTAGCTTTCAACTTTGGCCCACAAGTATTGACACCTACTATAGAAGAGTACTCATAGCTACTCAGTGCCTCGCCCCTTGAAGGAGGCATAACTATCCCTAATCTCAGAGTCCAACTCGAGAAGTGTTGAAGCCTAGTTCCAAGAAAGTAAGAGAATCGTTGAGGAGTTGAAGCTGGAAAATGAGAGACTGCTAGAAGAGAATCAATTCTTGAGAAGCAAGATTCATGAAAGGGATGTGATGGTATGAAGACTTATGAGGGAAGTTGATGAAGCTTGTCCCAGCTAGATCCATCGGCTTTTGTAGATATAGGATTTAAGTTTTTTGAGAAAATTAGTTAAGAGTTTTTCTTTCCTTTTCGTTTAGTCCGTTGTATAAATTGGGTCTTATGATTAATAAATTCATAGCTTTAGTAAATAAAATTTGTGTTAATTGCATAGTTTCTTACTCATTATTATTTATTTATTTATTTGTTTAGTTGACTTTTAAAAGAAACAAAAAGAAAAAAAACCACAAAAGAGACAAACAACAGAATAACAAAGGTCATAAAAAGGGAGAAAAACAAAAATAACAAAGAAAAAAATATTTAATTTATTAAAAAAGTCTAAAACTTGGGTTTTAACATAGGATTTCAAAGATAGTGCCCAAACGAGCTAACTCAACTAGAAGCCGATATTCACTTGTTCTAAAGTTAAGATGTCAACTTAGGGTACTAGAAATGTCAGTTAAACTAAGCTTGACTCGAGAGTAGCAACTCTGGAAGAAAACATGAACAAGATGGTTGAACAGATTTAGGCTCTCACTCAAGCTATCAGGATTCTTAATGATAGACAAGGATCTTAAGTCAACCCAAATCAGAATGCAGAAATGACCCCTACCCTTGAATCGGAAGATGAAGAATTAGTCTCTAATTCTGAGGTATAGAGGAAGGAGATTGAGGAAAAACACTGGGAGATGGAGAGAGTTTATATAGAAATTAACTGAGAAGATGAAAACCCTAGAAATGGTCAACGGGTTTGAACAAATGAGAATGATTAATTTGCTGACATATGAAGACGATGACTTCCCGTAAAGATTTAAAGTACTAAAATTTGAGAAATACGATGGGACTGGTTGCCCGAAGCTCCACATTAGGTTGTACATCAGGAAAATGGGGAGATAAACAAAGTATGATAAGATGATGGTCCAGACTTTTTAGGATTGCTTGATTAGGCCTACTTTAACTTAGTATGCCCAATTGGACTTAAATGAGATCGATACTTGGGATAAGTTAGCACGGGCTTTCTACAACTAGTATAAGTTCAATATTAAAGTGGCCCTGTCCATGTGGGATCTGAATAATCTACGGAAGAAGACTAACGAGAGCTTTAAAGAATATGCCTAGAGATGGAGCGACATGATAGCTAAGGTGACTCCACCCTTAATCAAGAAGGATTTGACCTTCACTTTCATTAATACTCTTGGAAACCCGTATTACCAACATCTGGTTTGGTACCCTGCCTCCAACTTTATAGAAATTATGGCCTCAGGGTATCGAAGTAAGGAACTATTGCTTCTAGGAGGCTTCCTAATCCTAAAGCATCTGAGAAGAAGATACTTCCCGCAAGATTTTCTAATAAGGCCAAAGAAGCCACCACAAGCATTGTCAATATCGGTAACCTTGTTTGACCCACAGCCTTAATAGCCATAATGGGAAGATCTAATCCCCCGTTGAATTTGAATCAGAATAACTACCTATAAAGAAGACAGTTCATACATATTCCCATTCCTCTAAGCCAGGTTTTCGTACGACTAAGGAAGGAGAACCTTCTGACGTTTGAAATACCAAGGGAAGGATAAAGATTGAGGGGTTATAACTTGGCGCTTCGATGTGATTATCATTTGGGGCAAGTGGGACACTCTATAGATTAATGTTAGAGACTTAGACATAAGATCCAAGATCTTATTGATGTAAAATTGGTTCAATTGGATTTCATTCAAACTCTTACTCCTAATGTAGGTAACAACCCTCTACTGAATCATGGAAATTTGATCAATATAATCACCACTGAAATTTTTGAACCGGAGATTGATCTAGACAGTCTCCCTATTACTAATGAGGAGATAGCTTAGAATCTGAGGCAAGCTGGGTACTTGCAGAATTTGAATCGTAGGGATAGAACATGGACTAGACCGGTAATATATCAGCTACTAAAGGATGGGAAGATAAAGAAAGATGATATCATGGCTATGACAATCCCAAAACCGCAAAAGAGAAGTACTTAGAAGGAGCTTAAGAAAAGATATGAAGCTGGAGATCTAACGGTTGACACCCTAAGAGAACAGACAGGGAAGTTTGAGTATCTGGTGGATTACGCCGATTTACCCGCCATGTATGCTGACACCTTACCTACTGGATAGGCTCCAGAATTTGAGGAACAAGACAAACTTATCGTAGAAGCCAATAAGACAGTTGAAATGGTTGGAATGATTGGAGATGAGCCTAAACTGTTGGTTTTTGAATATGATGGATGGACTAAGAAAGTTGAAGAATTGGGAAGGCCTAAGAAGATTGCTTTCAATGTCTCAATAGCCCTAAAAAATTATGAAGTAGTACCTTGGATTACCAAGTGTTGAATCAAATAACCAGAGCTTCATCACTTATGGTTGGTGGGCTTACACGCTTAGGATAAGTTTATGATCAGAATGAGGAGGCTAAAAGGAAGACTACTATGGAAGAGGCTTCTTGAAAGATTTTGAAGATACAGATGATAAAGATCAAAATATTACCAAGAAGATAGTGAAGGCTAGTGAATATAAGATAATGGACTAGTTAGCCAAAGTATCAGCCCAAATTTTCTTAATGGGCTTACTGTTGTCATCAGATACTCATCGGGAGGCATTAATCAATATTCTAAAGGAGGTCAAAGTACCTGAGGGGATTTCTAAAGAAAAAATTAGGGCTAGTAGTAAACTCGATATTTGTGATGGATCAAATTTCATTCTTGCCAGATGAGTTAGGTAAAGAAGGAGACCAGCACACGAAGCCACTCTTCATAGTGGTTAAGTATGTAGGAAAAGTGGTTGCTTGAGTTCTAATAGATAATGGGTCATCATTGAATATATGTCCTTTGGTAACATTAAATTTACTTGGAGTCGATGTAACTGAGATAAAGCCCAACTCAACTTTAGTAAGAGCTTTTGATGGATAAAAAAGGGAGATAATTGGAGAAACTGAGCTGCAAGTTGAGATTGGCCTGCAAATGTTTACTATTCCCTTCCAAGTTCTTGACATCCTGCGAACTTTCAATCTTTTGTTAGGAAGATTTTGGATTCATTCAGTAGGGGCAATTCCATCTAGTCTACATTAGAAAGTGAAATTCATAGCTAACGGGTAGTTAGTTACTATTCTTGGGGAGTAAGATTACGAGATTTACAGAGAGACAACTATTCTCTATGTCAAGGATAAAGAATCGGAAGAGCTAGGGTTATAGATTTTTGATAAAGTTAGTGTGATCGAAGAAGTAAGACAAGGGGCATGAGGTCGTTTGAAACAATCTAAGTAGTAGATTGGAACTTTTGGGCTTGGATATGAGCCCATTGAAGAAGAGATTTGAGGAATGAAGGATAAAATCAGAAGCAAGAAAGGGGATCAGCTATACCATACTCACATAGAATTTCCAGATATTCGCCAGACAATCTTAACACTAGCTGCATCAGGCCTGATGAGAGAGAAGATTTCGACGTACCACTTTCCTTGTACAATTGATTTTTCATTCTCGTTAATAGGTCTCTGTAGAAATGAAAAATTAGATTAATTAGGAACATTCGATTTCGATAATTAGTTTGATTAGTTAGGCTTTTCTTTTAGATAATTTGGATTCATTCATTCAATAAAATCCAGTCCTTTCTTTTTATCAATTCTTCTTTATTATTTATTCGTTTTCCTTTTCTTTTTTTCTTTATTCTTTAGATCTGATAAAAATGATGAACGTAATGGATATCTCACGCATGTAAACAAGAAAAATACCAATATCACATTCGGCCTTGTTGGGTTAGACGTCGGAGATGATATTGAGACTCTAAACCAATGGTTGTAACTAATCTAAGGATGGAGGACAATCCACGAAACTTGAAAATTGGTGGTAATTTAATGGATAATCAGAAAGAGGAGTTGTCATGATTGCTATCTGAATACTTGGACATATTCACTTAGTCTTATGAAGATATGCTTGGTCTAGACTCATCTATTATGGTTCACAAGTTGCCAACAAGGGATAAAACAAAACTAAAAAGACAAAAGCTTAATATAGCGGATGTGAGTCTAAGTCGATCCCTCAGAGACTTTGAGTACCAATATTAACTTTATCTCTATTATCTAACCGAAAAATTGTGATGAGTTGAATGAATTAAAAATACTAAAATTAACAAACTAACCTAATTATGAGACTTGATTAAGTAATTTAGAAAGTTTTAAAACTAAGAACGACTTCAAGAAGGCAAATAATGTATTTAGGAATTATTTCCCTTAGTGTTTAACACGTGACCGCTTAAAATATATCTAATTCAATCTCTATTATTCTTGACTGGAGGGATTCATAATTAAAGTTAACACCTTTCTCAAGTATATTAACCCTAATCCTAAATTATTTACCAGAATCTCTTCACTTGGTAATATAATTTAGAATCGCATTAATGTATAATGAATTCCTACACAAAAGAACAACTTTCTGGAAGAAACATGTATCTTATCTCTAAGTATACATGTAATTCTCTCAAATTATGTTAAGATCTCATTACATATGTGATTTTTTAACCATCATGCATAATATCATATATTGATACTCTAGAAATATCAATTAACAATTAAATAAAATAACTGAATCAAGAAAAGATAGAAACTTTATTGAAAATTATCAATCAATCTATTAATCATATGAAACCCTAGGTTCCACAATTTTAAATACAAGAATTTTAAGCTATCATAATGAAACTAAAAATGAATTGCAACAAAATCAATAAATAAAACATGAAAACCCTCTTTTGTTGATGATAAATCTCTTCAATCTTGAAGTTGAGTATTACTTTCACCTTTTTCTCCTCCTTTTCTTCAAGTCTCTTCTCTTTTGAATGTCTAATCCTATATGCGAAACCCTAGTAAGTCCTTTTATAATGTATTGTAAGGTTTTTGTTTTCGTCACTAGACATAGCTTGGGATACAGTTGTATCCTCAGGTCGTGTAACTTTCTGACCTTGGCAAATCTTCTTGGATGGACATAGCCTGGGGACACAGTTGTGTCCCAGACTATGTAACTTTTTGACTACAATTCCTATTGTTTATGTAACTTCAAAACTTCATAACTCAGTCATTTGAACTCCAAATTGAGTGAAACTTGATTCCTTTTCTTCGTTTTTAATCCGAGAACGCGTTCAAACCTTGAAATCAAAATTTTACTCAATTGAGTATGAATTTCTTTAAAGAAAACCAAAGATGTAAGGGAAATACAATAAAATCACATGTGAAATGTATTTAAAATAAGAGTTATCACTAGGTGACACCAAAGAATAACTTTCCTTTGCTATATATTGACGTATTGGTGGATAACACAGTCAAGAACCATCTTTTCTTATTTATGGATGGTGGATGGTTTCTTGGGGTATAATCAAATTAAAATGGCAGAAGAAGATAAAATCAAAACAACTTTTGTTACTACCTAAGGGACATTTTGTTATTGCGTGATGCCTTTCAGGTAAAAGAATACTGGGGCAACTTATTAACAAGTTATGGTTGTCTTGTTCCATGACATGATGCATCAAGAAATAGAGATTTATGTGGATGATAAGATCGCCAAATCCAAAAAAGATGAAAATCATGTGGATATTTTACTAAAGTTATTTGAACGATTGAGGAAGTTTCAATTGTAGCTGAACCCCGAAAAGTGCAACTTAGAGTAACTTGGGGTAAATTGTTGGGTTTTGTGGTCAATAGAAAAGGAATCGAAGTAGACCCAGATAAAGTTAAGGCAATTGTGAACATGCTTGCACCAAAAACTATCAAAGAAGTTCAGGGACTGCTGAGAAGATTGAATTACATTGCTCGGTTCGTGTTAGAGCTAACTAATAGATGTAAGCTGTTATTTAAACTTTTGAAGAACAACGTAGCTATTGAATGGGATAAAGAGTAAGAGTAAGCATTTGTTGAAATAAAAGAGTATCTCATGAATCCTCCTATACTGGTCACTCCTGTAGTAGGATGGCCTTTAATCCTTTACTTAAAAATCCTTCTAGAATTGATGGGTTACATGTTGGGACAGAAAGATGAAATGGGGTGGAAAGAGCCTCTTATATTATTTAAACAAGAAGTTCACAAAAGACGTGCAAAAATACTCAGAAGTGGAAAGGACGAATTGTGCCATAGTATGGGTGATGCATAGACTCAAGCAGCACACTTTTATTATTTAATAGAGTTGTTGACAAAACATGACCCATTGAGGTATTTAATGGAAAAGTTGGCATTGATTGGGAGAATATTGAAGTGGCAGATGCTACTCTCCAACTTTGATATCAAGTACGTGAGTTAGAGTTCAATTAAGGGGCAAACAGTGGCTGATCAATTGGAAAAATACCCATTAGAAGATGAGGATAAGGGTTCAGAAGCATAATTTCTCAATGAAAATGTGATGGTGGCAAACGAATTGAGTGGTGAGAAGTTGGGATTGAAAATGTATTTTGATGGAGCAACCAACGTGTTTAGATGTGGAATAGGAGTAGTATTATTATCTCTTAAGGGTAATCATTTCCCTATGGTAGCAAGATTAACATTCCTAAATACCAACAACATAGTAGAATATGAAGTCTACATTTTGGGGGTCAAAATGACGCTAGATATGGGAATACAAGAATTAGTAGTGTACGAAGATTCTTCCTTTATAATTCTCCAAATCTTGGGGAAGATAAGATGAAGGACGAGAAATTGATACCTTACTATGAACATTTAAGCAAGCTAATTGAAAAATTCCAAGAGGTTTGAGTCACTTACATTCCAAGGATCTAAAATTAATTTGCTGATGTACTGGCTATAGTAGCATCAATGGTGAAAGTCACAAACGGAATAGAAATTCAGCCCTTAAAGATTGAAGTGGAAGAAAAATCGGCTTTTTGCCTTACAGTTGGAGAGAAGGAATCAAAAGAACCTTGGTATCATGATATCAAGAAGTTACTTCAAATGGGGGAATTTCTTGAAGATGCTGATCGAAAAGACAAAAGGACTTTAGAAAGATTGGCTACTTATTTCTTATTAAGTAGAGCCACATTATATAAGAGATCACCAGATACAACATTGCTAAGGTATGTGGATGAAGAAGAAGCTGAAAAATTGATGAAAAAAGTGTATGAAGGAGTTTGTGGTCCTCACATGAATGGATATATGCTAGCTAAAAAGATTATAAGAATAGGGTATTTTTAGATGATGATGGAATTGGATTGTATCAAGTATGTGAGGCACTGTCACTTGTGCTAAGTATATGCTAATAAAATCAATTCTACTCCCCAAGAATTACATGTGTTATCAGCTCCTTGGCCTTTCTCAATGTGGGGAATTGACATGATTGGTCCAATTTTGCCAACGGCTTCAAACGAGCATAGATTCATTTTAGTTGCAATCAACTATTTTACCAAGTGGGTAGAAGCAACATTGTATGCTACAGTGACTAAAGGAGTAGTGGTCAGATTCTTAGAAAGAGATATTATTGCAAGATATGGTGTACCTGAGTCTATGATTATAGACAATGGGACAAATTTGAATAACAAGTTAATAGATGAAGTATGCAGCCAATTCAACTTTATATCGACCTTAGATGAATGGAGCAATTGAAGTCGCAAATAAGAATATCAAAAGAATCATTAAGAAAATGGCAATCACTTATAAAGATTGGCATAAGATGCTTCCTTTTGCTCTCATGGCTTACAGAACCTCAGTCAGAACTTCTACTGGCACAACCCCGTATTCATTGGTATATGGAACTAAAGCAGTACTATTGGTGGAAGTAGAGATACCTTCATTCTAAGTATTGGTAGAAACTTAGCTCAATGAAGCAGAGTGACTGGAGAAGAGAATGGAACATTTGAATCTCCTAGACGAGCGAAGACTTATAGGGATATGTCATGGTCAATGCTACCAATAGTGAATGATTCGAGCTTTTAACAAGAAAGTATGGCCAAAGTACTTCAAAGAGGGAGACTTGGTGTTGAAGAAAGTGTTACTGAATGCACAAGACCCTAGGGGCAAGTTTGCTTCGAATTATGAAGGCCTTTATATGGTGAAAAGGGTATTATCAGGAGGTACATTAAGTAGGCTAGTGAATTCAGATGCATTCAAGTTGTATTATTCATGAAACTGAGTTCAATAAAGATTTCAATTTTTCTTAAATGATTTTATGGTTAATCTTTTATCGTTTACAATTAAAGTTGATATCCATGAATGCTTTTGAATTTAGACGGTCATTGACCAACAAACACTTCACCAATAAACCCTTGTGTACCATGTTTATTAGCTTCATACACTTAAACCTTAAACACTTAACAATGAATCTGAATCACTAGATAAATTGAAATTGAATGTTCTTAATAATTTAATTTTGTTTCTTTCGAAAAGGGATTTATCGTTCAAAAGTCATGAAGAATGGAAACCGAAATTTATCGTTAAACAAAGCAAATTGAAAGCATGAGCATGGCCTAGTTACAACACTCAAACGTTAGGAGATTTCAGGAGAGGAGACAAAAAAAAAAAAAAAGAAAGAAAGAAAGAAGAAGCTATCATAGTCATTTGGTGAAATTTTGTTGATTGAATGAGTGAATATCGGGAGTTGATGTAAGCATGCCAATCAGTTACTATCTAAGAAATCTTCAGTCCAAAAAAAAAAAAAATCTTAAAAGTCTTCTGAAAGAGATATTTAGAAGAATTAAGTTAGATTTTGAAACCAAAACAAATCTCGAAGAGATCTATCCTCTTTAGTTCACAAACTAAAAGGAATCTCAAAGAGATTTTTCCTCTTTGGATCATCTACCAAACTAAAATAAGTTTTTTGAAATCTTGAAGAGATCTATCCTCTTCAGACCATCCATCAAACCAAAAAATGTTTTTTGAAATCTTAAAGAAATCTGTCCTCTTTGGATCATCTATCAAACCAAAACTAGTTAATTTTACCTCTTGAAATTTTTGCTCTATCCTTCTAAGATAAATACCATTAAGGACTATACTTCTAAGATAAACCCGTTGAAAATTTTGCTCTATCTTTCCAATATAGGCCTCCCTTGAAATTTTTGCTCTATCTTTCCAAGATAAACACCATTAAGCCCTATCCTTCTCAGATAGACACCGTTGAAATTTTTGCTCTATCCTTCTAAGATAGATACCATTAAGCCCGATATTTTTAAGATAGGCCCCTTAACCTTTTGCTTTGTTCTTTCAAGATAAGCATTCATTTCCCTCATCCTTTCAAGATGGGCAATTTATTCTTTACATTGATTTTTCAAGTTGATATCCTTATCAAAATAAAACACAGCTTAGTTGATCAGTTCAAAAGTAGGGTTTAGCAAAAATAGGTATTTCTTTTGTCTTTATAGAAAAATTCTAATCAAACTTTACTATAAAGAGGGTCAACTTTAGACATCTCATTTTTATTGATTTTTTTTATTTCAATTAATTGAGTTAGGTCAATAAAAAATAAAAAAATAAAAAAAAGGAAAATTAAAGGAAAAATGAAAAACAAAAGAATAAAAAGAAAGAAGAGAATTAAGTTAGGTTATAGTAAGTCGAGTCATGAGTCGAGTCGTATTAAGATGGAGTAAGTTGAGTTGTTTGATAAAGTAGCGAGATGGGTTGAGTTAATTAATTTGTCTAATTAGATTAGGGAATTATTAAGCTAGATTAGATCGGGTCGAGCTTAGAAAGAAAAGGTAGAGTTAACTAAGGTTTCTAAAAGCTAGGGTAAATCTTGGAAGAATCACAATAAATCTTTCGTATCTTCGATACGAGAGATTTGATTTTAAGCTTATAAATAATACATTGGCTGGGGATTCGGGGATTTTTTTTTTAATTACACTCCTTTACAACATACTCACAAATACTACCTATACATATGCACCACTGCCATGGGCCACCACCCACACCATCGTTCACCACTACACATACTACCATAGCCAATACAGGTACCACCACCGTACACACTACCAAACTACCACCGTGCCACTATTGCATACACACCACAACCACCACCACTATCACCCAACGCTGCTGCTTGTGTTGCTTGAGTCACTACCTAGTCGTCCTATAGTACCACCTACAATATTGCTTGTAGTGTCGCCTACAGTGCCCGTAGTGTTGCCCACAGCGCCTGCTTCTTGCTCGTACATCGCCTGTAGCACCTATGTACTCGCCCAGTGTTGCCTATCGCTTACCCGTATTGCCCCACTGTAGCCTAATCTTGCCTACATCTCAGCTATTGCTTGCTCGTGTCACCTTACTTACGATTAGTCTCGCCTGTACACGCTTCTATCTTACCTTTGCTTGCCCAGCATACGCCTAGTTGTTGCTTATCACCACCCAATACCGACGTGATCTAATTTAGGTAAGTTTTCAATAATTTTTTTTATTAGTTTACTTTATTTTATTTATTTCATTAATTTTTATTAATTATTTATATTTCTTTCTTTCTTTATTAATTTTTTTTTTGTGTTTTGTATAGGTTTTTGGTTGTTATTTATTTTCTTACAAATTTTTAGTTAAATTAGGTTTTTCTTGAAAAATCAATTTTTTAATAAAAAATATATTTTTTTCATATAGCGGTTTTTGGAAAAATAAAGAAATCTAAATTGAGTTTTTTTTTTAAAAGATAATTAGTTTGGGTTTTTGTTTAATTTAGGAAAACTATAATTTTTTAGGTTTTTTTAAAATAAATTGATAAAAAATATAAACCTGACTCTGTTTTCAATACGAAAATAATACACCCACTAAATATTTTACAAAAAAGAACTACGATTGATTAGATTCCAATTAGTAGGTATGTAGGCACCTTCGGGACATTCATTAAAAAATAAAAAACGTTTTTCCCCTTTTCATAGAAATTTGTGATAAAAAATAATAAAACATCATTTTTAGTTACATTTTGTGAACTTAGTTATATTTTAATATTTTTAGAGAAATTATAAAAAATAAAGCCCATAAATTTTTTTTTTCATTTTCACATGGTGACTTAATCTTAATAGGTTGGCCCTGAACTTACTTTTCTAATTCAATTTTCTAAAAATTATTTTTTTTTAGAATATTCGCAGACTAGTGGTCAAATTAGGGTTTTCGTTTATTTTTTTTACCAGTTATATTAGTTGGCGACTCCATTTTTTAAAAAAAATAAATTTTTTTCTTTTTCTTAGTTTAATGTAGAGTAATTTTTATTAAGCGGGTTGAGTTTAATATAGGTTAAATTAGAGAAAACAAAATAGGGCTTGATAGTAGCTAAGTAGATATTTAAAAACAAGCTAGACGAAACATGTAAAATAGTTAGAAATAAAGTTAGATTAATTGCTAAACGGTATTCATAACAAAAAGGCATAGACTATGATGAAACTTATGCACTTGTAGCTAGACTTGAGGTTAATTGATTATTACTTGCTTATTGATGAGTATTAAATTACACCCATCTTCTATGCTATTTTCAAAATTTTTTTGAGCAATTTTGACATAAATTAATTGAATTTTCTATTTGTTGGAGTTATTTTTTTTTATTTCAATACTTATTGAAGTGATATGATAAAAGATGAGAATTCCAGTGATTTTTAAAGATAATTTAATTTGTTTTGAAGGATAATTTGAAGATGGCAAGGATTAGAGGGAATTTATTTAAGAAACAAACAAAGAAGATAACCATAGGTATGCACTACAGCCTTGTTCTTTAGTTGTGGAGCCCTCATCTTCAATTGCAATTTGAATTTTGAAGAATTTTTTATAAAGGCATGACTACGATTACCCACCACGGTCATATTCCCCAGTTGTGCTCTCTTTGTAATTAATTTCAAGATAATTCTCACAGGGATTATTTCAAGGTGTTGTTTATGCTTAGCTATCGTGGTTATAGTTATGGCTGTATACATTCAATTTGTTATGATACACTTGCCATTAAGAGATTATTTAGTTCAAACATTATAAATAGAAGATAGATAATTGTATCTGAAAAGAGATAAAGCAAAAGAAAATGAGAGAATAAGGAATAGAAACACTCTTGTAACTATGAAAATTGTTATTTTTTCTATAATTCTAACTTAAAAGTAGCGATATGTAATTATGTGAAACATTAAGGTAACAAAGCAGTGTACATAAATTGTTTTATTTTAATGCAACCTTCTCTCCCTAATTTATCTGATATTATATATTAAAGTCGTGAGGCCAATACATAACTTGATCTATCATAATTGATAAGATTCATCATAAGCTTAGAGATAATTTATAAGTTTCTTCCTAAATTAAGTTATTTATTGCTTGTATATAAGATTCTTGTTCTTAATGCTGTTCTAAGGAGTCTTATCTTAGCGGTGATTAAGGTAGGGTGTAACTAGGATTAGAATCTAATAGAGAAGCAAATCCTATTGGATTAACGCTTGAATTCCTTTGGTTAAGAGATTTGTTAAAATCCCAAAAGATCCTATATGTTGCACTCGTGGTGATCATCATCTAGATATCCTAATTTATGTTATTTAGTTTATTCCTATTATAACATTGTTAGTTAACCTTTTAATTAATTTTTGGTTGTTGTTTTTATTTATTTTATCAATCATAATGTAATTTAACATAGATTAGCATAATTAGAATAGGTGAATAAGTGTTCAGTCCTCATGGGATCAAAAACCCAAGAATTTTGTAGTCTCTATACTATTACTTGATAGGTGCACTTGCCAGTAGCATGGTATATGCTCCATCTAGATTGTTTAGCAGCAGTTGCAATTTAAAGGCTCTCTAAAGGAGGGCCCACATGAGCATCTTGCTAGATTTTTAGAGATTTGTGCAACTTTCAAAATAGAAGAAGCTATGGATGATGAGGTTAGGTTGAGATTATTTCTGTTCTCTTTATAGCAAAAAGTAAGGCAATGGTTAGCCTCATTACAAAAAGGTTCTATTAATACTTAGGGTTTACTAATAGAAAAGTTTTTAGAAAAAAAAATATTTTCCTCCAGCTAGCACAGCTAAGCTTAAGGGTGATATCTTATCCTTCACTTAATTTATGAGAAACAATTTATGATATTTGGGAACATTTTAAGGAGTTGCTTAAAAAATACCTAAATCACATTCTACTAGTCTGGATGTAGGTATAAACTTTTTATAATGGATTGAATTATGAAGCTAAACAATTTGTTGATGCATCTATAGGTAGAGCATTGAACTCATGGATGCCTAGTGAAGTGTATGCTTTATTTGAGAGCTTACCAATGAATAGCTACCTTTGGGAAGGCAATAAACTTAGTAGCAAGAAATCAATATAGGTTGTAGAGTCCATTGTGACCTTAGTGACATAGGTGGAGGCACTACATAAAACGTTAAATTTCTATCGTACGCTAGTACAACATTATATGATGCCTAATGTAGTTAACCTAGGAGGACATATGCCACCTTATTACCAAAAACCATCTTATTATGGGATGGATTAATGGGGTATTCAATGTTTACCTTTTAACAACCATGAAGAATGGGGCAGGGAGTACCTTTTTTATGTGAGTAATTCTTTTCATCCACTAAGGAAGGATAATGGTCCTTATGGATTCCAAACTCACCCTCTAAAATAGGAAAACTTAAAATTGGAAGAGATGTTGACTAGGTACATATAGAAGAGTAATGCTAGACTATTGAGTATTAAAAAGTGCATAGAGAAAATTGCCAAGATTGTAGTAGGAAAGCAATCAAAACCTTTACCATAAGCTCAAGTGGAAGCTATGACATTGAGAAGTGGTAAGGAGTTGCAAGTTCTTAAGTAACCCGAAAAAACACAAGTCAACCCTAAACTAGTAATAGAAGAGGAGAAGGACAAAGATGCAAAAACCTCTAAACCACCTAAAAAAGAACCAGAACCCCTAAAGGTTAAGGGATATAAAGCACCCATTGCATACCCTCAAAAGTTAAGGATATAACGTACCGATGAGTAGTACGGTAAGTTTCTAGACTTATTTAAACAATTTTACATTAATTTACCTTTTGTGGAAGTGTTACCACAGATGCTTAAGTATGAAAAATTTTTAGAAGAGCTTCTCTACAATAAAAAGAAGTTAAAAGAACTATCAATAGACATGCTCAATGTGGAGTGCTCAACCATCCTGCAAAATAAGCTTTCTACAAGGCTAAAGGATCCATGGGGTTTTACTATCCCTTGTCTTTTTGGAAATTTATTTATTAAACAATCATTAGCTGATTTAGGTGCTAACATATTTTTAATGCCTCATAAGTTATTTAAATAACCACGCTTAAGTGAACCTAAACCAACTAGGATGAGTTTATAACTAACTGATATATTAGTAACATATCCTATAGGTTTAAATAAAGACGTACTTGTTAAAATAGATAAATTTATATTTTTTGTTGATTTTTCCATATTAGACATCAATAAAGATATTGAGGTGTCACTCATTCTAGATAGACCCTTTTTAGCTACAGCTAGAGTTATTATAGATGTTAGCGATGATAAGCTTACATTAAGGGTAGGAGAAGAAGAGATGGTGATTAAAATTAAAGAAGCAATGAAAAAATGTGCTGAATAGGATGGCACATGTTTTAGTCTTGATTCTACTAATTTAACTATATTTGATAATTTATAGGAATTATTATCTAAAGATCCTTTGGAATCCTGCTTAACTTGAGGAATTCTTGATGAAGAATCTACTGATTTAAGTATAACTAAAGTAGAAGCTCAGTTAGAAATCAATCCTCCAACTCAAGAATAAAGGGTTGAATGGTTTTGGCATGTAAAGGAAATGAAATTGAAGCTTTCTATTGAAGAACCATTGGATTTAAAGCTAAAGAAACTTCCATATTATCTAGAGTATGCATTCTTAGAGGAAAACTCAAAGCTGCCAATGATAGTTTCTTTAGGATTGACTACACAACAAAAGAGTAAACTCCTTAGTATGTTAAAGGATTGCAAGAGAGTGATTGTATGGAAAATTTCTAACATCAAGAGAATTAGTCCCTTATTCTTTATACATAAGATCTTACTTAAAGAAGGCTATAAACTTGTAGTACAACCGTAATGACATTTGAACTCAAACATGAAGGAAGTAGTCAAGGTCGAAGTAATCATGCTTTTGGATGTACGTATGATTTATCCTATTTCTAATAGTTCTTAAGTTAGTTTTCTGTAAGATGTACCTAAAAAAGGAGGAATGATAGTTGTACCTAACAAGCTTAGATGAGCTTATTTTGATAAGAGTTGTTACAGGTTGGTGAGTTCGTATTGACCATAGAAAGCTCAATGATGCCATAAGGAAGGATCATTTTCCTTTACCTTTTATTGACTAGATGTTGGAATGTCTATTAGGTCATATGTTTTATTGCTTTTTAAATGGTTTACCTGGTCATTTTCAAATTCCTATTACCCTAAAGGACAAAGAGAAAACTACTTTTACATATCCTTACAGTAAGTTTGCATATAGGATAATGTCTTTTGGCCTCTATAATGCACCCATGACTTTTCAACGATGCATGATGGTACTATTTGATGAATTCATAGAGGATATAATGGAAGTCTTTAGGGATGATTTTTTTGGTTTTTGGGAATTCATTTGATAATTGCCTTAGGAACCTTAAAAAGGTATTGGCTAGATGTAAAGAGACTAATATAGTATTAAAATGGGAAAAGTGACATTTTATGGTATAAGAGGGGATAGTGTTAGGATAAAAGGTACCTTAGGGAGGCATAGAAGTCAATAATGCAAAAATTACATTATTACTAAGGTACCCCCTCCTACATTTGTTAGGGTCGTACATAGTTTCCTTAGACATGTTGGGTTTTATTGAAGGTTTATTAAAGATTTCTCTAAAAATAGCTAGACCTTTAACTTAGTTATTAGAAAAGGATATTCCATTTATATTTTCTCAAGAGTGCTTAGATGCATTTAATACTTTAAAAGATAAATTAGCTAGCCTACTATTTGAGCTAATGTGTGATGCTAATAATTATGTTATAGGGGCAATGTTAGGTCCAAGGTGAGAAAAGCATTTCTAGCTAATCTATTATGTAAGCAAAACTTTGATTAAGACTTAGGAGAATTATACTACTACAAAAATAAAACTCCTGGTAGTAATCTTTACCTTTAATAAATTTACGTCATATCTTATCTTTTGCTTAATGATACTTGTTGAATAAGACATATGCCAAGCTGAGGTTGGTTAGGTAGATTCTTTGACTTCAAGAATTTGACCTAGAAATTAGAGATAAAAAGGGAGCAAAGAATTTGGTAGCCGACCATCTCTCGTACCTCAAAAACCCTTCATTGGAGAAACTCAATAAATAGGAAATCAATGATGAGTTCTTAAATGAGAAGCTATACCAAGTAAGTCCTTGGGAAACTCCTTGATTTGCTGACATAGCTAATTATCTAGTAGCTAGGATTATTCCTTCAAGACTAGATTTTAGACAAAAGAAAATTTTTTTCCATAATATTAAAAGTTATTTTTAGGAAGATGTGGATAAAATAATCCATAGATATGTCTCTCATTTAGAAGGTTAGGAGATTCTAGAAAATTGTCACTCAGAACCAACGAGGGGACATTTGAGTGCAAATAAAGTGGCTCATAAAGTCCTTGATTGTGATTTTGTTAGCCAACACTATTTAGAGATTCCCATCAGTCTGTAGAAATTTGTGATAGGTATCAAAGGGTAGGAAACATATCTAAAAGAGATGAAATGCAACAAAATCCAATTTTGATAAGCGAATTTTTTTATATTTGAGTTATAGATTTTATGGGACCATGTTCAAATTTGAATGAAAATAAGTATATCTTAATAGCCATAGATTATTTGTCTAAATGGGTAGAAGGATAAGCTTAACCAACTTACAACTCAGGGTAGTAAGATGATTCTTAAAGAGTCCTTTTCTCTAGATTTAGTGCTCTGAGAGCACTAATAAGTGATAAAGGAACCCGTTTCTACAATGTTTAGCTAGAGAAAGTGTTGAAACAATATGGAGTCAAGAATCGAATTATAACTCCATACCATTAACAAACTAGTAGACAAGTTGAAGTAGCAAATAAGGATTTTAAATGGATTTTAGAAAGGATAGTAGAGCATAATTGTAGAGCTTGGTTTAAGAAGCTCAATGATGCTCATAGAATCACATATAAGAGACCAATTAGAATGAACCCATATTGGTTGGTCTATGGTAACCTATGGAAATTGAGCATAAGGCCTATTGGGTCATTACATGTGCTAACCTTGATCTTGATCATGCAAGTAAATATCGGAAACTTCAACTAAATGAGCTAGAAGAATGTTGAGATATCACCTATTAGAACTTAAGAATAGGATAAAGCCAAGTAATTTCATGACAACCAGATTAGGTAAGGAAAACAACTTTAAATCGAGGATAAAGTTATGCTATACCAGTCTTAGTTAAAGCTCTTTCCAACTAAACTTAGATCTAGATGGTTAGGACCTTATATTGTGGCATAGGTACTTTCGTATAGAGTGGTGGAAATCTTAAGCTCTGAGAAGGGAACTTTTAAAGTAAATGGACACTACCTTAAAATATACCTAGAAGGAGAGATAAAAAATGAGAATAACCTTGAATACGACTCCATCAAATCACAGAAAATGGGTAATTTTGTTCTTAACTCCTCAAGAGAATGATGTTAACCAAAAGTACTTCTTGGTATGTAACTTAAGCATGTTTGATTTCTTTTTGCTAAAATTCTCATTTTATGTCATTTTGATTTTGCAATAAGTCAATGCAATTGGTTTTTAGAATTTTCTTAATGTTTTAGAACCAATCATAGGAACCAAAGGGGTTGTGATGAATAAGGAAGAGGTTGGAAAAAATCATGATTATGAATCAGAGCATGGAATGCAAGGACTAAAGGTAAGTCTGAGTTTAGTATGGACTATAGCCTAAGACCACACTTGTAGTCTTGCCCATGTTCCTTTGGTCATGAATTAAATTAAGTCTAAAAATTAAAGTTTTGAATTATGAGAAGACTATGCCCCAGGATTACGCCTATGTTCCTGGCCGTGTACTTTTAGGACTTGGAAAATACGAAGTTGAGATTAAAAATCAATTAGGAAGCAACCATGGTTAGTGACCACACTGGTGTTCCTCTCATCAAGAAATTGCACTTAGAGAAATTTGAAGGAGTTAACCCTAGTAGTGACCCCCACCAATTACCATGGTCATGGTGATGCCCGTATACAACAATTGCTCATAAAACAAGATGTGTTTAAATCTTATTTTTAAGGAAGTGAAGTGCACTTTCCTATTTTGAACCTCTCTTACATAAAATCTACTTTTCCCCTCCTAATTCACTTTCCTATTAACTAAGATGCAATGAATATTCAAGGATACATCCTAGTTTACTAATTTCTTGGAGTAAAGAAATTGTTGCAACTTTCCTCAAAATTTAGTTGCTTCATTAAAATTGCATTGATAATCTAGAAAACTAATATTTAAAATTAACTTCAATCTTAAATAATCTTATTGCATCTTAACATCCTTTAACACTATTCCATCAACTAAGTGTAGGAAAAGAGAGAAACTAACCACCATAACAACCACCAACAACACTATAAACCACTTGTCAAACTAGCTATAAGAACTCTTCCAAAATAATCTTGGAAGAAGATCCTTTAGCCAACCTATTGCCATACCCTAAACACATGTTTCAATTTGATAATTCTAAACACCAAGCCTGTTATGAAGCTTTATCCAAAAATAATTTCTCCTAATCAAGTTTTATTGATTGAGAAGTCCTGAAACTTGCAAATATGGAACCTAAGATCCATGCCATGGTTGAAAGAAGGGTTAGGATAAGGTGTTCTAGATTTAAGAACCAATCTATAAAGAATTAACTTTTGGATTCCTAACTACCATGTCATTGGAACACGACCAAGTCCCTTGTGGAGCTCGAAACACAATTTCATTGTAACTCTAAAACACTAGATTTAGCCTTTCAATTGCTGAGTTTGGTGTTTTGATGGGGATTTATGATAAAGAGTTTGTCTGTTCACTAGATTTCTACACTCTTTTGTTTGAACTACCTCATTATGTTACACCCACAAGTTATTGGCTTAAACTTAGTGGTGTAAAAATATACAATCCAAAATTTTTGAGAAGATCCCCCCTAATAAATCTAACTTGTATAATCTTCCATTGGCTTCTCTTACACACAATTAGTGGGAGAGGAAAAGGTATTAAAGTGGTAGCTATGTGTGAGGTTTTCCACCTTTATAGCCTTGTAGAAGGATACCCCATCAATCTCACGGTTGCTCTTGCATTTTCTATGTGATAGCAAGCGATGGATTCTTGGGTAAATTAGTTGGGTTATAGACCTTATGTCACCATCTTGTCCATGCAACTCAAATTCCTAATGGATAATCCCCAACTTACCATGATCTGTAATTCTACCTTAATTCTACATTCCATCATATGGGACTTCGTCCCAATGATGGATGGTTGACCTTTGGACTTATCACTCGCATTGGCTTCTAAGGCATTTAATCTCTCACTAAGAGGATTCAGTACATGGAAGAGCTATGGATGAACTCTTTAAGGGTCTATCTTGGACATACGCTAGTCTACTTGAACTCTTGCCTAGTTGCTGACCTATCGAGTGTTGAAGCTAACTTACCATATGCTGAGGTTGACTTGTCAAGTGCCAAGTCTGAGGATACTATACATCAAGCTCTTCTCTTCCAACCTACTAAATTGCAACGTCATTCAATCACCTCAACAACTCCTAGCATAGCTCATCAACAGCATCGCCAACATCAACTTCACTCAACTACAATGCCCTAAGATCCCAAAACATGGACCTAATCATGACATGTCACCTATCATTCCTTTTTTTGACATTGTACTATATTCCTTTGTACTATTTGTCCCCTTTTGGCAATGTACTAAGCTAGCATTATTGTATTACCCTTTATTGTCATTGTACATATTTCTTTATTGTCATTGTACATATTTCTTTATTGTCTTAGGGACTTATAATAAATAGTCCTTTGTCTTTTATAGATGAAATTGATCTTACACCTTTATAGTTAATGAACATACTTATCTTGCAAGACACCCTTCTCCGAGCACATTTTCTATTACACTCTTATCTATTCTTGAGTAATAGTTAAATATTAGTGGCAAGTGGACCTTAATATCATCTTGCGAGTCATATAAAGCCAAATACTAAATTGTGTTGTGTTCATTAGTGCATCATATCCTCTAAGAAACTTCATGGAAGCTACTGTGTTTGTCGTTCTATTCATCCCTTCTTATTTGAAATCTCAAAAAACCTACTTGATTACTGCTCCTACAGTATGTCCTAGTGATCAACTCGGCTTGTAAACATATCATATAATCTTAGTATCAAAGGTTGAGGTTAGGACTGAAAGCTTAGTGTTGAAGTATTTCGCATAGAAGTGTATATGTGCTGTTATACTCTATTTCTCTAATGGAAAATAGAGCAAGTTCTTAAGTTACTGTATGAAAATTATATCAACAAAGTTGTGTGTAATCTTTTATCGAGTAGTGGAATTCTTGACGTCTTTTATTGAGAATGTCAAATCTTACTATTTAAGGGGAGATTAATAATGTCAAGAGTGATGCTCATGGTCGCAGTCGTATTATTCAATAGACCTCGTGAACTACTGATGAACAATTGCATGATCTTACTACTATTGTGGCCAACCTAGCTATTTATGTACAAAGGGTAATAGAGACTAGATCACAAGAGAGAGTTGTTATTGAATAAGGCCAAGATGTAAGAGAAAGGTCGAGAACCTAGAGCACTAAAAGCTATTAATATGAACCCCACTCTACCCAGACATGATAAGAGGTTTACAAGGAGGAGACTTGAGTTAAATGAAGTTAAAGAATATGGTGAGGATGAGGAGTACTATGACGAATTCGAAGAGTGTAAGCATCGTGCCCCCAAAGGAGCCAAGTATCTTAAAGTATAGATTCTTAGCTTTAATGGGTTTGGTAGTGCTAATGACTACTTAGACTAGGAAGAGAAGATTGAAAATATATTTGATTTCTATGACTACGAAGACTAGGTATGTATATGAGTAGTTTCTTTAGAATTTTCTAAATATGTGGCAATGTGGTAGAAGAAATTGCAAAATGTACATTAGCATACTTGACGTAAAATCTAAACTTAGAATGAGATGAAGAGAGTTTTGAGGAGTAGATTTATTTTAGAACACTATGAGTACGACACTTTCTAACATCTCTAAGAACTCAAACGCGGGAGGCGATTAGTGGATGAGTATGTCCTAGAATTCTAGTCGCTAATGATTCGGTATGATATAGATGAGCTAAAAGTGCGAACAATAGCAACGTTCATTTTTGGACTAAGATCCAAGATTGGTAACATAGTGGAAGTGTAGAGGCTTAGAAAATTAGATGAGACTATTTGAGTAGCATAAAGGGTTGAAATGCAGAGGCGAAATCAGCTTAACCAAGCACAATGTAGCTAACTTGGCTTACCAAGCAAAACTAGTGCATTGAGCTAACTTAGATTTGATCGATCTTAGCATAATTCTGAGGTGGATCGCTAATGTTAGATGTTAGGTAGACCTAATGATGGTTGAGGCAAGACTAAGGCCGAGAAGCCTAATGTGAAGAAGGATTAAGGTCAAAGCTCAGGAAAGAAGATTTAAGAGATAAAATGTTTCAAGTGCCTTAGTTTCAAATACATGGCTAGTCAATGTCCTAATCAATGCGTCATGATGATGATCAAGGCAAGACTAATTCTGAGGTGGACCATCAAGGTCAAATGCCAAGTAGACCTAATGATGACCGAGGCAAGATTAAGGTTGAAGCCTAATATGAAGAAGGATCAAGGTCAAAGCTTAGGAAGGAAGACCAAAGAGATAAAATGTTTCAAGTTCCTTGGTTTCGGATATATGGCTAGTTAATGTCCTAATCGATGCATCATGACCATCAAGGGAGAAAAGGCCCAATTTGAAGTAGAAAGTACTAGTGAAGTTAAGGAAGAATAAGTATATGTTAATCAGCTACTAGAAAAGTTTCAAGAAGTTTCAAACACCGTAACCCGACCTAAAATGGGAGACTATTGTATGGTTATCTGAAGATCTCTTAGTACCTTTACCTCTAATGAGAATAAATAGAGAGAAAACCTCTTCCATATCAACTACTGAGTGAATGAAAAATTATGTGCTTTGATCATTAATGGAGGGAGTTGTACTAATATCATAGTATGAGTAGTAGTGAAGGCTATAAAATTACTAAGCTATCCTTACCATAAGCCCTAAAAGATTTACTAGTTGAATGAGAAGGGATGCCTACTTGTTGTCATGCAAGTCAAAATGCCGATCATTATTGGTGACAAATACAAAGGCGAGGTGTTGTATGACATCTTACCTATGTATGCTTCATAAATTCTACTTAGTTGACCTTGGTTGTTTGATTTAAAGGTACTCCACAATAGGTATCAGAATGCTTATATGTTCTAGAAGGATGGGAAAAATGTTATATTGGCCCTAATGAGCCTAAAAGAAGTTTAGGAGTCGCAAGCAAAGATTTCTAGATCGCTCTAGCAGAAAGTCATTTCCTAAGCCCAAATTTTCTTAAGATGTAAAGACTAAAAAGTATGAATTCTTATTGGTCAGGAGGTAGTAGAGTTGAAGTCAGTCAGAGCATTACCTTCCGAGGTGTAATCATTGCTTTAAGAGTATGCTAACTTGTTTCCTATCGAGTTTCCAATAAGCTTGCCACTTGTTAGAGAGACAAAGCATTGCATTGATCTCTAGCTTAGAGCTGCTTTACCTAATCGACTTGCCTATAGACTCAATCTTGAGTATGTAGTTGAGCTGAAGGAGTAAGTTGAAGAGTTGATTACATATGGATATGTTTGAGAGAGTATGCGCCCTTGTACTATACTGGCTGTCCTAATGTTAAAGAAAGATGGCTCACGGAGAGTGTATATTGATAGATAGCCGAGTAATCAATAAAATCACTATCAAGTGTTGATATTCGATCCTATGATTGGATGATATGCTCGATGAGTTGCATGGTGCATAAGTATTTGCAAAAATTGACTTGAAGAATAGTTACCAGCAAATCTAAATGAGACTTTAGGATGAGTGGAAATTTGTGTTCAAAATAAAGGATGGTCTATTTGAGCAGATGGTGATGCTGTTTGGGCTTATAAATGAGCCGAACACTTTATGTAACTCATAAATTATGTTTTGAGACCTTTAATTGGTAAATGTGTTGTGGTAAATTTTAATGATATTTGTGTATATAGTACATAACTCATTTCTAATGTCATACATTTGAGATCTTTATTCGATATCCTTCATGCCGAGTAATTATTTAGTAATTTGAAGAAGTGTGCGTTTTGTCAAAGCGAGGTAGTATTCCTTGGTTATGTTGTTTGTATGAGAGGTATTAGAGTTGTTGACTAGAAAGTCTGAGCTCTTCTTGAATGGCTAATGCTGACTAGTGCTATCGAAGTAAAGAGTTTTCATGGTCTAGCTTCGGTTTTGTCAAAGATTCATTTGGAACTGTAGTTCCATAGCTGCCCCACTGATCGAGTTAACTAAGAAGAACTTTCAATTTAAATGGTCCAAGAAAGCTCAAAGTAGTTTTGATAAGATTTAGTTTAAGTTGACTTTTTCCCCAGTACTTGTTCTGCCTAGCTTTAAGAAAGATTTTAACTTAGAATGTGGCATATTTGGAGTCAAAATTGAAGCTATTCTTATATAGGAGTGACAACCAATTTCATATTTTAGTAAGAAGATCAAAGGTAATGATATAGACTAAAACCAAGAACAGATAAGGTCAGTCGTAAGGTTGGGTCCAAGTTTGTTGAAAGCTTGAAGGATGAAATGGAAGAGAGTACAACTAGAATAGTAAATAAGTAAGTCTATGAACAGCTCTATATGATATGACGCACCGATGAAACTTTCAAGGACTCATGGCACAATTCGATATGATACATTAGGTGGTCCAGTGAGGTTACTCGTCACTTAGCTTTGCTTAAGGGTTAGGATAAGAGTGAAGTAAGTAAACAAGCTAAGAGATTAATGTTCACAAGTAGTATATTTAATATTTTGATGATGAGAGATATCTAATGTCAAGGTTATATGTATAGTGGGTATTTATAATGGATAAATTAGGCCAACCTACCTAAAATGGAAAATGCAAAAAGGGTAATGCCCTAAAGAAATAACGTACAAGGAATAAAAAAGGGTATAAATGAAAATTCAAGCAAATCAATGATTAGTGCAGTAGGATCCCCTTCAAGTGGGACTGGTTACATGGTAATAGCTTTATAGGAATGCTTCTATAAAAAACAGTTTAATAGTACGGTCATGATAGAGGCTGATGAGTAGGGGTATTGAGTAGAGGCAAAACCATCCAAAGAGAATTGGCTTTGGATGTGTACTAGAGCTCTCAGCTTCTCGGCATTAGTGTTATAGATTTGGAGGTCGACTCAATCATATTTGAGTAGGAGTGAAGGGTTAGGATGTCAACAAGGCATGCATCTAGTCGGCACTTGACTATCGAGAGACGTGTTGTTACTCGGCTCGACATTAGGATTCAGTTGACAATAAGGATAAGCTTAGCCTTGGTAGGAGTCGGCTGGAACAAGAGAATTCGCCTTGTTAGTCTTTCAAGGCCTTGGGCTCAATTGTAAGTTAAAGGTCTAGTAATCTAATTCCTATTATCTCCTCCTAGTTGATTTAAATTTGGGATCAAATCCAATTGGTCTTTACTCAATCCTTCATTTGGTCGATAGGGGCTAAGGTATCGGATACTCCATAATCTTTGGGTAGTTCTAGTTTGTAGGCAATGTCGTTAATCCTTTAGATAATTTTGAAAGGACCTTCGGCTTAGGTAGATAACCTATTATTTCTTCTATTCAAGAATCTCTCCTTGTTCAAATGCAGCCATACTAAATCTGTAGGCTAAAACTATGCCAACTTACTCCCTTTACTCCTTTCTCGTATTTTCTTAACAATTCGGTCTATTTGTTGAGGAACATTTTTGTAGATTTGTCATAGTGATTGTGTTCGGGCTCTTACATCAAGGTCTTCTTGATTGGACATGGGTATAAGGGTATGATCAAAGGGTAGCTTGGGGTCGAAGCTATAGACAGCTTCAAAGGGTGTTTGCTTAGTGATGTATTGTATAGTGCGGTTGTAAGCAAACTCTAACATAGGCAAGAAAACATCCTAATTGGTTAGGTTCTTCCCTATTATAGCTTAGGGTAGTGATCCTAAAGTGGGATTGACCACTTTTGTTTAACCATCAATTTGAGAGTGATAAGAAGTACGGAATAGTAGTTTAGTCCCCATTAATTGCTACAGGGTCTTCTAGAAATGGCTTAGGAATTTTGGATCTCTATCTGAGATTACACTTTTCAGAATGTCATGTAACTGAACAATTTCTTACAAAAAGAGAGAAGCAATAACTGAAGCATCGTTAGTTTTTTAGCAAGGCATATACTGTGTCAACTTACTAAATCTATCTACAATGACCATCATAGAATCTTTGCTTCAAGTAGTTCTTGGTAACTCAAGAACAAAGTCTATGCTTAACTTAAACGAGGGTTGAGTTAGGATAGGTAGCGGTATTGCTTTCCCTTATTCAACTCACCATTTGGCCCTCTTGCAAGTAGTATAGCTCTCAACAATTCGATGCAAATTTCGCCACATCCTTGTCCAAAAGAATCTTCCATTAAGCAACTCATATATTCTTCTCTCTAAAAAATAACCAGAGAGTCTTCTATTGTGGGCTTCCCTGATAAGTAACTCCCTCAATAAATAGGTTAGCATATATAATTTTCTACCTCGGAACAAATAACCATCCTCTACATAGTGCTTATCTACCATTCTTCCATCAGCATAACCCCCAAGTATAGGTCCAAAATAAGGGCCCTCAGGATACTGCTCTTTGATGCTCGTAAACCCTAGTAATTTGGTCTATAGCTTGATCAAAAGAACATGTCTTCTTGATAGAGCATTGGCAATGATGTAGTTTTTACCTCATTTGTACTTTATTACAAAGTTGAATCCTTTTAGGAATTCAACCTACCTCACTTGTCACTTCGATAGCTTGGTTTAACTTTTGAGGTACCTCAAAGATTCATGATTGTTATAGATGACAAACTCTCTTAGCAATAGATAGTGTTGCCATACTTAGAGCACTTGGATAAGGAATAAAAGTTCCTTTTCATATATGGAGTAGTTCAATTGAGGTCCTTTAAGCTTCTTGCTATGGTAGGCAATTGGTTGGTCTTCTTACATTAAGACAACGCTTATACCAATGCCTGACGCGTCATATTCCAGCTTGAAAATCTTCTCGAAGTTGAGTAAGGCTAACATAGGTACGGATGTCAACCTTGCCTTCACTTCAATAAAACTTATTTCCTCTCTTTCTCCTTACCTAAATTCAATGATCTTCTTCGTCAACTTGGTAAGGAGTGTAACAATGATACTAAAATTTCTAATGAACCTTTGATAAGAGGATGCCAATCCATGGAAACTTCTCACCTTAGCACAAGTGGTTGGAGTCAACCACTTGACAATAGCTTAGATCTTCTCATCATCCACTCACAAGCCTCCTCTACTAATTACATAGCCTAGAAATACCACTCCCTCTTGGTAGAAGCAATACTTCTTTAAATCGTTGAATAACTTCTTAACTC
Source organism: Lumnitzera racemosa (assembly GCA_024138005.1). Taxonomy (NCBI): domain Eukaryota; kingdom Viridiplantae; phylum Streptophyta; class Magnoliopsida; order Myrtales; family Combretaceae; genus Lumnitzera; species Lumnitzera racemosa. Next base: position 59,173,788 of record JAMXBC010000012.1, read on the forward strand.
AAAGCATATCAAGTACGGCATGAACATGTCCACAGTGGCTCGAAAGATCGGCACTATACATAAGGATGTCGTTAAAGTATACTACAATACACTTATTAGATTTGTCAGTACATGATTGATCAATCGCATGAAAGTGCTCGGGGCATTTTGATAAACCAAAAGGCATTACCATCCATTCATAGAGTCTATGCCGAATTTTAAATATTGTTTTCCACTCATCTTCTGGCCTAATTTGAATCCAATGGTAACTAGACTTCAAATCAATCTTGTTAAACACCTTAGCTACATTTGTACTTAATCATGATCTTGTTCATGGCTTTTCTATGTATGCACATGTATTAAGTTCCACCCTTCTTCAACACTAAGAGTGCTAGCACAATATAGGGGCTGAGACTCTCCCTTACATAACCCTTTTCTAAAAGTTCATTGACTTGTCTTTAGAGCTTAGAGGCCTACTTGGGATTCATTTGATAAGCTAGCTTGTTTAGCAGGGTACTACCAGGTATTAAGTCAATGCAGTGTTTAATGCTTCGGAGAGGAGGTAGCCCCTTAGGTAACAGTTTAAGAAACAGGTAGACATATTCATTTAACAGTTCCTTGTCTTCCATGGGTAGTTCAATTTGTTCCTTCAGCTCTAATATCCTTCTAACCAACATATAAGTCGGTATGTTGGCCTTTATAGCTTCTCGAAGCTTATCTCTACTCAGTATTAAAGTCATCCTAGATCCTCAAGTAAGCTTAGCTTGTAGCCAGCTAACTTGACTTGACATCATAGGGTTCAAAGTAATCTTTCTACCATCTTTCTCAAACACACAAGTTTCTTAAACCCATCATTGATAACCCTTTTTGTCAAAGAGCCATGGTCAGCTTATGGCTCAGTAATACATAGGATGCACACATTGGTAGCACATCACAAAGAATCTCGTCACAATAATTGCCAACAGAGATCAATAGTAAGACTTGGTAGGTGACATGTAGTGCCCCCTTCTCATTCAACTAATGTAACTTGTATGGCCTTGAATGAGAGATAGTCGGCAATTTCAACTTCTTTATCCAGTTAGTAGATGCCATATTGGTATAGCTCTTACTATCTACTATGAGGACACAAACATGCTCATTCACCTTACAAGTAATATGGAACAAATTCTCTCTCTATACCTTCTTAGGCAGATGATTTTATACATACTGCATAGTAGACAACCAAAGTTAGCTTCTCCAACTCCTTAGGGCTATCGACCATGGTAGACAATACCACTACTGTCATCCCCAATTCCAACGTTAACACTGGGTTGATCATTTTCTTCGATAAACTCAGTAACAACTTAGATTCTAAGAAACAACAAATATAGTTCTTCATGCCAAACAAACCAACTTACACTTGTCCTTCACAAGGGTTCAATTGATTTGTGAACATGACAACTCCTCCAAAGAACAACAAACCTAACTAGGACTTGCTCTGTTTTCGAGTGTTTGAACTAGGGTGAAATAGAGTATAATGAAAGCAATTGCTATACACTTTAATTTACTCAAACACTTTAGTGATTTTCTTCACAACTTTGACATACCACTTCAGTAAACACTACTTCATAAAACACAAATACAACTTACCTAAATGAAACCTCTACTTAAGATGGTGTAGATTGATACCAAGAATAGATAAGGTTGATTGGAGGGGTAGGTCTAAGCTTGCCGAAATCTTAAGGAACGAGGTGGAAGATAGTGCAACAATTAGAATACTAAATAAGCAAGCCAACGAATAACTCTACAGGATATGATGTACCAATGGAACTTCTAAGGACTCACGATATAACTTGATATGATGCATGAGGTGGTTTGGTAAGGTTACTCACCACCTAACATTGCGTAAAGGTTAGGATAAGAGTGAAGTGAACAAGCCAAGGAGTAATGTTCACATGAAGTATATTTAGTATATTGATGATGAGAGATATCTAATGTTATGGCTACATGTATAGTGGGTTTTTATACTTAAGAGATTAGGGCAACTTGCCTAGCACATAAAAGACTAAAAGGGTAATGTTTTAAAGAAGTAATATATAAGGAATAATATATAAGGAATAATAAAGGGTACAATTGAAAATGTAAGCAAATTGATGATTAGTGTAGTAAAATCCCTTTAACATAGGACTGGCTACATGGTAGTAGCTTTCTAGGAATGCTTCTATTATAAACAGTCGAATGGTACGGTTAGGATGGATGCTAATGAGTATGGGTACTAGGAAGAGGTAGAACCATTCGAGGAGAACTAGCTTCAAATGTATACTAGAGCTCTCAACTTCTCGACACCAGTGTTGTCAATTTGGAGGTTAAGTCGATCATGTTTGAGCAAAAGTAAGGGGTTAGGTTATCAATAGGGCATGCATCTAGTCGACACTTGACTATCAAGCGATGTGTAGTTATTTAGCTTGCCATTAGGAGTTAGTTGGCAGTAAGGATTACTCAGCCTTGGCAAGAGTTAGCTATAATAAGAGAATTCACCTTATTAGTCCTTCTAAGCCTCAGGCTAGGTTATGAGTTAAAGGTCCAGTAATTTGATTCTTATTAAGTGCTATATTGAATTACTCGGCATATGACAAAGAGTTTTATGCCCTTGTCCAAGCACTTCAAAACTAGGAGCTTTATTTATTGCTAAGAGGGTTTATCATCTACACAAACCATGAGCCCTTCAAACACCCTTGAGGACAATAGAAACTCTTTCGACATCATGTTAAATGGGTCGAGTTCTTGGAAACCTTTTGCTATGTCATTAAGTATAAGAAGGGATGTTCTAACATTGTGGCTGATGACCTTTCTAGTTAGAATGTCCTTATCATAACACTATAGGCTAGGACATTTGGGTTTGGTACCCTACCCAATTAATATGAACATGATCCATACTTTAGGCCCTTAGTAGTGAAATGAAACATTGGAGTAATGGATGGGTTCTGTCTGAACCAAGGATTTCTAATGAAGCGAAGGTAAGTTCGTGTGCCAAAAGGTTCTGCTAGTGACTTGCTTACCAATGAAGGTCATGCTAGAGGCTTAGTTAGCCATTTTAGCAAGAAGAGAATGGCTAAGTTGCTAAAAGAGCACTCTTATTAGTTAGGGATGATGAAGGATGTACGCAAAATTCTTGCACGGTATGAGGTGTACAATTGAGCTAAGGGGAGAAAGAGACCATATGGAGAATATACACCTCTACCCATACCTACGTGGCCATAGACCAATCTAAGTATGGATTTCATGTTTAACTTACCCAAAATACCATAGAGACATGTTTCTATTTTGGTGGTAATCAATCAATTTAGCAAAATGAGCCACTTTATCCCTTACCATAAATCTAATGATGCTTTATTTTTGCTAACCTCTTTTTATAAGAGATCATACAACTATATGGAGTTCTAAGGAGTATTGTCTCTAATTGTGATTCAAAGTTCACGAGCTTCTTCTAGTAAACACTATGGAAGAAACTTGGCACCAAGCACATGTTCAGCATTTCCTACTACCTACAGACAAATAGCTAGATAGAAGTTGTGAACAAAATGATAGGTAACCTCCATTGAGCTATTATTGTGAAGAATCTACATGATTAGAATCTTTTCCTACCCATCATTGAGTTTACTTACAATCGCTTCACTCATAGCTTGATAAGAAGGATACCTTTCAAGGCTGTTTATGGACTTAACTCAAACTTACATTTGTATATGGTTATCAGCTTAACCTCTCAAAGGGAGAGTCAATCAGGCTTGTAGCGTACTGAATAGCTTTAGAGATTGCATCAAAAGGTTGGTGAGCAATTAGCTAAGATTATGGCTTAATAGAGAGAATAGGGAAGCCAAGGAAGGTGGTAAGTCATTTACAACCCAAGATACCTTATTTGCATCCAATTTAGCAAGGAGCGATTCCTAGAGAAGAGGATAAACAAGTTATCTCCCATGTCGAATGGCCTTTTCATGATTCTTCAACGCATCAATGATAACACCTATGAGCTAAAGCTACCTAAAGGATAAAGAGTGTATCCTACTTTTAATTTTGCCAACCTAACACCTTGTGTGCAGAATGAAGAAGAAGAAGACTAAGATTTAAGGGCAAATCTTCAACAACCTTGGGGAATTGATGGATTGCTAACCTCCGGACCCATCACTCATGCCTACCTCTAAGCCTTCCAATCTCTCACTAGGAGAATTCTCTCTTGTCAGCCTACCGACGATGAGCTTTACTACATGGAAGAGCTATAGATAAACTCTTTAAGGGCCTAGCTCGAACTCTTACCCAATCGTTGACCTATTAAGTGCCAAGGTTAACTTGTCATGTGTTGAAGCTAGCTCGTTAAGTGGTAAGTTTGAGGATACTATATGCCAAGCTCTTTTCTTCTAACTTACTAAACTGTAGTACCATTCAATCATCTTGGTAGTTCCCAGTATAACTCATCAATAGCATCCCCAACATCAACTTTGCCCAACCATAGTACCCTAAGATCCAATAATGCGGACCTAATCACGACATACCACCTATCATTCCTTTTTCTGACATTATACTATATTCCTTTCTACTATTTGTCCCCTTTTACCCTTTTAGAAATGTACTAAGCTAGTATTATTGTATTGCCCTTTATTATAATTACATGCACATATTTCCTTATTACCCTTACAATAAATAGTCCTTTGTCTTTTGTAGTCGAAATTGATCTTCCACCTTTATAGGTAATAAATAAACTTATCTTGTAAGATACCCTTCTTTGAGCACATTTTCTCTTATACTCTTGATAAGAATTATCCTTCGACTATATCTAAACTGATGTCGACCTATCCCAAGCTGAGGCTGATTAACTCTTGTTGAGGTCGAGTAAGTACTAGAAGGATGAGAGGAATAAAAGGATCTACTTAGCATCAAGTCTATTGTTTGCTGAGAAGTCGAGAAACTACATAGTTTAGCACTTAAGATTAGAGAACCATTTGGCACGGTACAGAGAGACTAGTGCCAATGAATTCTAGAACTCAACAATTATGGGTTGACCTTTTTGGTTTCTTGACTAAGCAATCTCAAACTTTAAGGACTCCTTCCCAAACTAGGACATCTAATTGCCAACCCTGCCAATTCAAATCCTACTCCTTCTAGGATATGTTAAATGACTGCATGCCAACTTTGCCTGTAAAATGCACAATTTTCTATTCTTATACATGTTTGTCTTTATTTTATTTTTGGGCCCAATTCTTTAGGGTTTAAGGTTTTGTATATTATTTACAATTTTACTACTAGGGTTTAGGACTTGCTGTAAATAGTAACCTTTGTAATTAGTAGAGGAAAGATAATCATTACAGAGTGAATGCACTTGAAACTTTCCTCCTTCGAGAAAGGTTATTCTTGAGCTCTTAGAGCTTACTTTACTAGCTTATTGATTGGACTCTTTAATCTTTCCTATGTTCTTATCAATCTTATTCTTAAGATTGTGGTGAACCTTTCATTTGAGCGAGTTAGTAAGTCGTATTTAACCTCTTATTTGAAACCTTGAGTAACATTTAGTGTTCGTAAGTCGTATTGAACCCTATTTTAGGCTTAACCTTTGATTGTATTTATGTTTTGGTGCATAATATCCACCCACATTCACATTCAAAACCCCCATTCTCACTCAAAAATCCCTATTCTCACTTGAACCCAGATTGCTTCATCTTTGGCTCCAAAACTCACTAACGTATCATCTTGATATTGGAGCTTTAGGGAGACATGCTTGCTAGTGTTCTTCAAAGTTTGATTCGTGGTTTGAACATTTCTAATCATTATCATTCCATAGTGTAGTGTCTTGTTCGTACTTTTAGTAGTCACGGTATTGTGCTGTAGTTGAGTCCAACAGCATTAATTTTAGTAGTTGACTCTAGTTGTGGAAGTGTTTGTCAATAGTGGTAGTTACGGAAGCTGAATAGTAGTTGTTTCTAGAATACTGTAATTATGTGTTGTTGTTTACTCAATTTTCTTTGGAAATTACTATACAAACAAGATTGTCAGAAGATAATGTCAAGGGCCATAGACATATTGGAAGAGGTGAAAGAAGGGAAAAAATACCCACCAGTTGAGTTTCCAATGACTTGATAATGATAAGCGATAGTCAATAAGAGCCGCTGAACTGAGAAGAAGAGAAAACCAACCTATGTTAAGAAGAAGAAATGAGAGGAGTGTTGACTTCAAAGCAAATCAAGGAGCTTAAAGGAGAGATTTGAGGCTAAAAGGAAATATGGCTAAGCAGAGCTCCAACATAAGTGGTTGATTTGTAGTGAATCGACTAGCTTGGGATGCAAGGGATAAAACCCAAACACCTGGTCAAGGACTTGATAATATAAATCTTAAGCTGCTAACTTTTAGTAGAAGTTGCTAACTTGAAGAGTTCTTCAGTTGGACTCCCTGAGTCACAATGCTGTTTAAGAGTTATGAGTATGATGACTAAACAAAGGTTAAGTTGGCTTCATTAGCCCTTGTTGAATATGAAAGCCTTTGGTAGGATAAGTTGTTTGCTAAGCAAGATGTTGAAGGAGAAGAGCCAGTCAAGACTTGGAGGCTCATGAAACGTTTGATGAATCAGCACTTCGTGTCAACTTACTTTGAGCAAGAGATGCTCTATGCTTTCCAACACCTTAGACAAGGTTGAAATATTGTCAAGGAGTACTTACAAGAGTTCAAAACTCTAATGGCAAGATGCGAGATTACCGAGCCATAAGACTACACCATTGTTAGGTTCCTAAGTGGACTCCGAGATGACATTGTCAACATAGTCAAACTCTAACCGTTCAATTCATTGGATGGGTTGGTCAACCTAGCCTAAAGAGTAGAATGTTAGAGGAGAAGGCACCAAAGGCCGACTAGCATACCTCAACAAATCAACCTTGAGCTAGAGAAGTATGCCGAAAGAAGGCTAGAGAAGAAGATGGAGAGAGGCAAGTCTAGCCGACCTAATCATATTGAGACAAAGATGGCCGAGAAAGAAAAGACTTTCAATAGCAAGGCTTGATAAGTGAAGTGCTTCAAATGCTTAGGCTATGGACAAATTGCGTCCTAGTGCCCGAATAAGAGGGTTATAGTCATGAAAGGCGAAGGGCTTAATGCTCAAGTAAAGATTCAGAGTGATAGGAGTTCAAAAGATGAGTTGATAAAAGAAGATGTTTATCTTGAAAATCTAGATGAACTTATAGCCATGATGATCAAGCAAGCCAACCTCAAAGCAGATCCCAAACAAAGGGAAAATTTATTCACATGCGGTATCTAGTGAATAGGAAGACTAGTTCCTTCGTTTTTGATAGAGGAAGTTGTACTAACGTCATTTTTATTAAGTTAGTAGAAAAGATGAAATTGCCAACCTACCTGTACCCCTAACCTTATGGGTTGAAGTGGTTTAATGACAAGGGTATGGTCTGAATTCATCAAAGAGCTTAGGTAGCATTCAAGGCAGGACAATATGAGGATGAGATTAACTTCTATGTGGTCCTTATGAATGCTGCAAATTTACTTCTTGGTTGACTATGGGAGTACGATTGGAAAGTGATCCATGATGACTTCCTCAATACTTACACAGTTCGGAAGGATGGGGAAAGCTATTGCTTAACTCTTATGAGCATTGAGGAAATTTAGAGACACTTGGCACCCATGGTGAAGTGAAAAGGGAAGATAAGTTTGCTTAGTATTGTGGCATATGCTTAATGTTTAATGTCAAGGGTGACTTCCTTTTGGACCCATAGTAATGATAGGAATCGGCCTTCGACTATATCCAAGTCAAGGCTGACCTATCCCAAGCCAAGGCCGATCAATTCTTGCTCAGGTCGAATAAGTACAAGAAGGACGAGAGGAATAAAAGGATCTACTTGGCATCAAGTCTATCATTTACCAAGAAGCCAAGAGACTATACGGCCTAGCACTTAAGACTAGAGAACCATTAGTGCTGACTAATTCTAGAACTTGGAAATTATGGGCTAACCTTTCTAGTGTCTCGGCGAAGCAATGCAAGACTTTAAGGATTCCTTCCTGAACCTAGATATCCAATTATCTACCCTGTTTGGTTCAGATCCTATTCCTTCTAGGACATATCAAATGACCGCATGCCGACTTCTCCTATAAAACGCACAGTTTTGTATTCTTATACATGTTTGTCTTTATTTTATTTATGGGCCTAATTCTTTAGAGTTTAAGGCCTTATATATTATTTATAGTTTTTCTACTAGAGTTTAGAACTTACTATAAATAGTAACCATTGTAATTAGTAGAGGAAAGACAATCATTAGATAGTGAATACACTTAAAACTTTCCTCTTTTAAAAAAGGTTATTCTTAAGCTCTTAGAGCTTGTTTTTCTAGATTATTGGGTGTTGATTAGACTCTTTAATATTTCTAGTGTTCTTATCAATCTTATTCTTAAGATTATAGTAAACCCTTCATTTGAGCAAGTTGGTGAATCACATCTAACCTCTCATTTGAAACCTTAAGCAACATTTAGTATTTGTAAGTCATATCAAACCTTATTACAAGCTTAACCTCTGATTGTGTTTATGTCTTAGTGTACGATGTCCACCCACATTCACTTTAAAACTGTCATTCCCACACTTTAATCCCCGTTCTCACTCGAACCCAAATTGCATCATCTTTAGCTTCGAGACCCACTGTCATATCACACTCTTATTTAATCTTGCCGAGTAGCTCAACATTGGTGGTGAGTGGACCTTAGTATCAACTTATGAGTGAAATTAGGTGAAATACAATGTCCTGTTGTATTTGTTGATGCATCTTATCCTTCGAGCAACTTCACGAAAGCTATTATATTTGCCATTCTATTCATTTTATCTTCTTCAATATCTCAAATAACCCACTTAGTTATAGCTTTTACGGTAAGTCCTTGTGATCAACTTAGCTCCTATGCACATCACCCGATGAGGTTGATAAATTACCCCCAAAAGGAGAGAAGTTCAAGAGGGGGGGAGGGGTTGTGAATTGATATATTTTGCAAAAACTAAAACTTTTTGATTTAAAAAATAGAATCCCTCTTGATAGTTTAAATGGCGTGATAGTAGTTGTGAATTGATTGTTTAACTTAAGGTGCAAAAATTAACAATACAAATAGTAAAGATCAGAAAGTAAATAAAGTAGGGAGAAAGAAGATCAGATAATCATTTTAAAGAGATTCAGCCTTTTCCCTACTACTCTCTTCCAACTCCACAGTTGGGGACCTGGTCTTCCTCAATGGTATCATTCTACTAATCCAATCTTTTCAATAAACAAATATCAAAGAGATATTACGATGATATCTAGTTACTTCTTTGTCCTATCTCACTAGCTTCTTCTTAAGCTATATACAAGACTTAGAGAACTTCTTAATCCTCTCACACTTATTAATATAATGTAAATAACTTTTACAAGAAAAGTAAGATAATACAAACAAATATCTCTTTACAACTTTTGCGCAAAAGCAATAACAATGAAATAATGAAACTAGTTTCTGATAGTATTCCTTAGTGTTCACGAGAGATATTTTTAATTTTTGTTATGATTTTCTTCTCCTTCTAATATTCTTGTACAACTTCTATTTATCACAAATCAACCTTTACTGTAATAGCTAGTAAACGACTATTTTCTAATATTTCTCCAAGAAAATTTGATTTAAAATAATCAGTTTTGTTGTTGGAAAAATATCTTGTAGAAATAAGACCCAATTATTTGAATTTTTGAAATCTTGAACCACGCTGATCCTGATTTGTTTTTTTGTCAAGCTTGAGTCATTTGGCAATTTTTGCATGAGGTGATTCGTTCCAAACCTCTTTTGATTTCATGGAGATTGAAAAAATACATTTCAAATATTAAGGATAAGCATGGAAAGGTATGAACAAATCTTCCTATAATCTATTCTTCAAAAAAATGTCTAGCGTTACTGTCATAAGCAATTTTTTCTCCTTTTTCCATCATAAAATCCTCATAAACGATCATATTAGTTTTATCTAAAACATTCAACCATATCTTAAGCAAAATATCTTCAAATTCAAGAATTTATTTTCAACAAGCTAAGCTGCAAACTTACTCCAAGAAACTAATAAGAGCTATATTTAACTTTTCAAACATAACTTTGTCTAATGAATCCTTGTTAGAGATTTGAAAAATTTTCTTCAACTTGATATATCAAAATCCTTTTTTGATTAATAACCTTACTGAATTTTAAACCTTGAATAATCTTACCAAGGCTATAAAAACAATCTTCTTCCTAAAAATATATTGCTCAAACCTTAATCACTGAATTTTACTAATTTGATTCTTGAGCATCCTAAAAATAATCTAACTTAAGTCCCCATAGACTTTAACCATCTTAGTGGAAAGAAATTGAGTATAATTTCCTAGTATACCCAACAAGGTGGAGATATACCTTCTAGCAAATTTGTCTAGCTTAATTTATATAAGTCAGAAAATGACTTAGAAACAACAACTTATCACAATAATGAATGCAAATTGTATTATTCTAATCTTTTGCTAATAGAGTTTCTGATACACATTCTAACATACATTTTGACAAATACAAACTCAAACTTATTTTTGCATGTCTTATACTTAAAGAGCTTGTTAAGTTCATCCACATCTTTTTGTTATTATTGAAATATATTAAGAGAAAACTCAATATTCTCTCCCTTTTTTTATGATAACAAAACAACATTCAAACAAAAACATATATTAGCATAAGCATAACATAAACAAAAATTAATTTAAAATTTTTTGACTTTAATATGTTTTTGCATGTCTTATATGCCCCCTTTTTGTTATCTTCTTGAAGATATAAGTTATTCCCCTAAACATAAGATACATAAAGTATGAAATGTATAAAGGAAACAAAAATTCATTGATTGAAATTACCAAAAGCATAGTACATAAGTTCTGATCAAACAAGAAACCTATGTAGATACTAAACTTCAAAACTAACTAACTTGAAAAAGAAAGAAACAGTCTTATTTGAAAGGATGTTCATAGAAAATATAGCTAAATGGATTACATCTTCTTTTGTGGTTTATTTTTCTTATGAGCTATAGTTTTGTGCATGTGTACTTCTTGGCAACACTCAATTGAGTTGTTGAGAATTTTTTAATAGATTTAGTAGGAATGTATGGAGGAATAGATATTGGTACATATGGTACCAATGTAAGAGAAAGCTCTAGAGCAACAACAGTTGTTGGATCAAGTATAGAAGAATGCTCTTAGGGAACTAATTTTTCAAAAGGTTCAAAAGGTACTGGAACATGAGTTAGGGACTTATGTTGTGAAACAATTGGTAGAGAGTTAGTCTTTCCTTGAGTCTTATGTTCACTAAACTTTTCTTCAATAATTTTGATAATCATCTTTTCTAACTTTAGCTTATTGAAATTTAGAAGATTAGAAGAAGTTTTCCTAGGGTTGATCTGAATAGGTTCTGAGTCACTTTCTAGCTTAGTATCTAACATTGTTCAAGCTTTTCTTTTTCTAAGATTGAGATCTCCCCCTATCATTGGTATATAATCTTTCTTCTATTTCCTTTTGGGTTTCGCTAGTTGCTTTCCTTTTCCTTTAGGATCCTTTTGCACACTTTTTAAGTCATCTTCTAAAATGTGAGAGTCATCAAATCTAGCTCCTCGAATTTGTGTCTCCCCTTCAAGTCCATATTCATTAAAATTGACATTTCTTGTCCTATTGTGGGGATGGATATAATGAGCCATATCTTCTATAGACCACAATTTGTTTTTGAAAAAAATCCCCATATGTTTAAAAATAAGTTATCCGATTCTTTTGCTTGGTGTGGACATTTTTGAAGCTTTAGGAATTTTAAATCCCTTAAATTCTAGGAATTTCATAAGCATAGATCCATAAGGCATACTGTCCTGATTCCTTTTTATGTGTCTCAAAATTTGTCTTGGAATATCTAAATTCTTTTTTAGTTTGATGGTTAATAAGACTAGAGCATCTTTAGTAGACACAGTTGTAGTACTACCCTTCTTGTGTAATATATAGCTTATTATCATCTTATGTATAATTCTCACAATCAGCTCAAAGTCAAACATGTAAACATTCCTATCAAGTATTACTTCAACTCGATTATTCAATAGATTGAACAAATTCCTTTTGGATAAACCAACTAACTTTGCATTGTCTTTTTTATCCTTTAAATCAAAGCATTTGATCAAATCTTTCTTGGTTATTCTATTTTCTTGCCTTTAACCTCAAATTTTACCACATCCTTCTTACTGAAATCCACATTCTTATAAAATTCCACCACAATTTCACCATGCACAACTTCATCTAACTTACACAATTTCCTACACCCCATAAATCTACTATTTTATCAAGGTATAAACTGTTCTTGAAGAAATAGGAAAAATTGAAATAATTCAATTGAATAGGTTTACCTTTGATTTTTTTTATAACTTTCCAACTCTCTTTCTAATTTTCTTTAGACAGCTTCCTTTTCCGATTACATGAGGATTTCTTCTTGATTTTCTTGGAAGAAACTTCAAAATCAAAGCTTTTTACAACCTTTGTTACTGACTTTCTTTGTTGAGAGGCTCTCTTTTCTTTCTTCTTTTGGGGTTTTATCTTCAGAAACTTCACTTTCTGAGTTGGTCTTTTCTTCCACATTTTCCATAGAATGATCAAAATCTTGATCATGATAGGGGTTCGGTATAGGGTTTAGATGAGGGTTAAGGTTATTGTTGGATTTAACTCAAGAAAAGCTTCGATTGGACTATTGTGAGGCATTTTAGTGGAGTCAAAGGGTTCATCCACAAGGTTCATAGTAATTGTTTATGGGTTTTTCCTAGACTTATGAAAAGCTATTTGAAGTTTGGTTAAGTTTTTGAGTTGCATGGCTTGATAAAGAGAAAGCCAAGAATTTAAAGATGGAGAAAAGATAAAGAGGTGCATATTTGAGAAGGTCGTATGGGAGGAAGTTATTCTATCTTCAAATTGTGCTTAAGGTTATGTTAAGCATAAAAAAGGAACGTGAAAAATCATGTACTTGATTGCATGTGGAGAAAAAGACTCACTATAGGAGAGAGAAAAATATCTTTAAGATTTTATAGGTTAGTATTTTACATCTCAAATTTTAGTATTTAAAATAAATTTACAACAAAAAGGATTAAGGACCCCTATTTCATTCCTAATATATTCAAAATGAATTTTGTCAAGAGGTTTAGTGAAAATATCTGCTAACTGATTATTAGTTGGTGCAAACTCTACTTATATATCTCCATTATTCACATGATCTCTTATGAAATGATGTCTTATCTCAATGTGTTTAGATCGAGAATGATAAATTGAATTTCTTGTCAAGTTTATAGCACTTGTATTGTCACATTTAATAGGAATATTCTTATAAGTTAACCTATAATCCAACAATTGTTGTTTTAACCATAAAATCTGAGCACAAGAGTTACCAATAGAAATATACTTTGCTTCTACTATGGAGAGGGCAATAGAATTTTGTTTCTTAGAAGACTGAGAAACTACTTTATCCCCTAAAAACTAACATGTATCAGAAGTACTCTTCCAATCCACTTTACAGCTTGCATAACCAGCATCTGAATATCTAATCAAATCAAAATTATGATTTTTAGGATACCAGGTTCCTAATTTTGCAGTGCTATGGATATACATATAAATTTTCTTTACAATGTATTTATTTTGGACTACTCTAAAATCTTGCATAGAAGCACACGCTAAATAAGATATCAAGATGAGATGCTGTCAGATATAATAAGGAGCCAATCAAACAATGATATAGCTCCTCATTTACTTTCTTACCTTTGCCTTCTAGATGTACTCATTGGGGTTGATGATCCTTTGGGATTTTCAAAACCAAATTTCTTCAAAATTTGTTTGGTATATTTTTCTTGATGAACAAATATAGCAAGGTCAGTCTGCTTTATTTGAAGTCCTAAGAAGAAATTCAATTCTCCCATTAAAGACATCTCAAATTCTGCTTTCATCAGCTTAGAAAATTCTTAACAAAAATTTTCATTAGTAGAACCAAACACTATATCATCTACATATATTTACATAATTAAAATGTTATGATTAAATATTTCAAGAATAAGGTTGTATCTACTTTACCTTTCTGAAAATCATTCCTTAATAGGAATTCACTTAACCTTACATACTAAATACGTGGTGCTTGTTTCAAACCATATAAAGCCTTCTTAAGCTTAAAGAAATAATCAAACTTAAATGGATCTTCAAATCTTGGGGGCTGCTCAACGTACACTTGTTCTTTGATATACCCATTTAAGAATGCACTTTCTACATCCATTTTAAACAGTTTGAAATTTTTAAAGCTAGCAAAGGCAAGCAATAATTTGATAGCTTCTATCCTTGTTATAAGTGCATATGTTTCATTAAAGTCTATTCCTTCCTCTTGAGAATAACCTTTAGCCACTAGTTTAGCTTTATTTCTCACAATTTTTCCATTTTTGTCTAACTTATTCTTAAACACCCACTTAGTACAAATTATAGATTTATTACAATGTCTAGGTACTAAATTCTACACTTGATTCCTTTTGAAATTATTAAGTTCATATTGCATAGCATTAATCTAATTAATATCTCATAAAGATTCTTCAATAAAATTAGGTTCAATTTCAAAAAGCAATGTAAAATGATTCTCTATATTTTGAAGACTACATCTAGTTCTAACACCTTATCTAACATTGCCTATTAATTGTTTTTTAGAATGATGTGTTTTAAATCTCAAGGTAGAAGGAGGTGTATACAAACTTTCAAGACTATCTGACTTACTTTCTAACAACCTTTAAGATTGTGGTTCTAATTTAGTAGAATCTAATCTAGAATTAGTCCTTATTAACCCATTGGAATTTCCTTCTAGCTTACCAAGAGTAGAAAAGTTTTCAGAAGCACTTTCTAACTTAGGTTCTGATACTCCTTCACTACTTCATTGAATTAGATCTCTCTTAGTGATCATGGGTGCTTCATCATTAGTATCATCTTTTCTTATTTCCTCAATAAATCTGACATTGATGGATTCTTTAACTACCTTGGATGCTTTATTATAAACTTGAAAGGCTTTAGAATTAAGTGAATATCCCAGAAATATTACTTCATCTGCTTGTTCCTCAAATTTTTCTAAAACTTTACCCATTCTCTTCACAAAGCACTTTACCATTATCTCCAAATCTGACATAACCATCATCTTTCCATATTAAGTCTGTGAATAATGAAGCATCACCAGTCATGTGCCTTTTACAACCACTATCAAGATACCATATTACTTTTGTTTTGGCTTCGTGCTCCTACATATATCACACACAATTCAACTCCATTTATGAACCCAGCATAGCATAGGTCCCTTAAAACTCAAGCTCATATTTTGATTTTTTACTTGATAGTTGTTGAGCTTGGAATTTTTATAGAAGTAATGTTTTTCAATATGTCCTGGCTTGTTACAAAAGAAATAGGCATAGGTTTTCTGAATTTTATACACTTTGCTTACCATATTTCTTAAGATTAGAGTTTGATATATTTTTTCATACTTTCTAATCGAGTTTTTGAAGTATCCATTTACTTATGAACACTTTATGTTTTGATCAAAGGAGGTTCTACCTAACTTTCTGATATGCTGAATAGCCTTTTCTTCTTTCTTGTTATCAAATGTTTCTTTATTACCTGCTTTTCTAGATCTTGCAAATGCTATCTCCCTTTTAGAATGTAAAGACTTACTATTTTTAAACCTAGTTCGGTTTTAGATTGATCAATACATTGACATGAAATGAGCAACTGAAGTTTCTTATCACTTTCATCAAATTTTTTGAAAGTATTTTGTATTGAATTCAACAAGACATGCACTCATTCTTTCAAGCCTTTTATTTCTTCTTTTTTTTTTTATCAAATTCTCATTTACTATTGCTTCCCTAGCAATGTGTAACCCTTCCACATCATTTTTTAAGATGTCATTCTCATCTGCTAGCAATTTATTTGTTTGAATAAGAGTTGATTTTTCTTCTTTTAATAACTTACTCTCACTGTCAATTCTCATGTTCTTATCATTAGCTTTAGTAAGAGCCTTCAACAACTTGCTTATCTTAGTACATATATCTTCTAGAAGTTCAGCATTAGACTCACTTTCAGATTTGAAGCTTACTTAAGAAAGAGTTATTAAACACAAGTTTTCTTCCTTAGTTTCATCTTCTATGCTTTTTGCTTCAGTTTCTGTCACATCCATGTCACTCTATGTGGCCATCAATGATTTGTGCTTCTTCTTGTATTTATCTATTTTCTTAATCAGCATTGGACATTCATATTTGATATGTCTTGGTTCCTTACACTCATAGCACACAATCTCTTTCTTCCATTTGACTTTCTTTTCTTCTTTCTCTTTGTAACATTTTCCTACATCATTCTTGTTTCTGTTAGAGTAAAATCTCTTTGAATTATAAACTTTATTACCTTTCCTTTTCAATAAACGGTTCAAACACTTAGCTAACAGTGATACAGCTTCTTCCTCATCTTCATAAGATTCATCAATTTTTTAATCTACTTCAACATCCTTACCTTTGAAGGCTAGAGACTTTCATAGGCCATTAGCATGCTACGTAATTGACTAAGAATGAATTTTGACATATCACATGCTTCCTCAATAGTTGTCTTCTTTGCATTCTACACTTTAGGAAGGATTCTTAGTATTTTCCTTACAAGATTTGCATCACTCATTCTTTTTCCAAGAGATAATAACTCGTTTGTGATAGTAGTAAAATGGCTAAATGAATCTTTTATATCTTCACTAGGAAGGATATGAAATGTCTCATGTTATTACATTAAGGTATTGATCCTTGTCTCTTTACTGGTGTTTGTTCCTTAATATGTCTGAACCAATGTATCCTAAATCTCCTTAGCTATATTAGTAGAAGATATTAGATAGAACTCAAAAGGTGCAATGGTAGAAAGAAGCAAATTCTTAGCCTTTGAGTTCAATTCAGCTTTTGTGATCTCATCTGTTGGAAGAGGTGTTTCTAAAAATTTAACATCTCCATTTGAAATAATTCCCCAAGCCTAATAGGTGGTTACTTTGATGTATGTTTTCAACTTAAATTTCCAACAAAGAAAATTAGTACCATAAGAAAATGGAGCTTTGCTAGGTTGAATAGTCAATGAACTACTACTTTCTACCATTAATCTTGACTCTTTGTGATATTGAAGCGAGGCTCTGATACTAATTGTAGGTCCTAGTACAATATTAAGAGGGCGGTGAATGGATATCTTTCGCAAAAACTAAAAATTTTTTGTTTAAAAAATAGAATCGCTCTTAATAGCTTAAATGGTCTGATAATAGTTGTAAATTGATTGTTTAACTTAAGGTGCAAAAAATAACAATAAAAATCATAAAGATAAGAAAGTAAATAAAGTAGCGAGAAAGAAGATTAGGTAATCGTTTTATAGAGCTTTAGCCTTTTGCCTACTTCTCTCTTCCAACTCCACCGCTAAGGACTCAATCGTCCTCATCGGTATCATTCTATTAGTCTAATATTTTCAATAAACAAAGATCAACGAGATATTATAAGGATATCCAATCACTTCTCTATCTTATCTGATTAGCTTCTTCCTAAGCTATATATAGGACTCAAAGAACTTCTTAATCCTCTCACACTTAAAAATATAATGTCAATACAAACAAATATCTCTTGACAACTTTTGTGTAAAAGCAATAACAATGACATAATGAAGCTAATTTCACTTAGCTTCTGATAGAGTTTCTAATTGTATTCATTAGTGTTCATGAGAGAGATTTTTAATTTCAGTTTTGATTTTCTTCTCCTTCTAATATTCTTGTACAGCTTCTATTTATCATGGATCAACCTTCATTGTAACAATTAGAAAATGGCTATTTTTTTATATTTCTCCAAGCAAATTGATTTAAACATAATCAGTTTTGTTGTTGGAAAAATATCCCATAAAAATAAGAACCAATTATTTGAATTTTTGAAAACTTGAACCAATTCGATCATGATTTGTTTCTTTGCTGAGCTTGAGTCATTTGACAGTTGCTGCACAAGGTGATTTGTTCCAAACCTCTTCTGATTTCATGGAGATTAAAAAAATACATTTCAAATATTAAGGATTAGCATGCAAAGATATGAACAAATCTTCCTATAATCTATTCTTTAGAAAGAGGTCCAACATATCTAGCATGAGCAAATTTTTCTCCCTTTTCCATCATTAAATCCTTATAAATGATCATGTTAGTTTTATCTAAAACATTCAACCTTATCTTAAGCAAAATATCTTCAAATTCAAGAATTTGTTTCCAACAAGCTAAGCTACAAACTTACCTCCAAAAACTACTAAGAGCTATATCTAACTTCTCAAACATAACTTTATCCAATAAATCCTTGTATAGAGATCTAAAAAGTTTTCTTTAACTTAATATATCAAAATCCTTTCTTGATTAATAACCTTACTGAATTTTAAAACTTAAATAATCTTACCAAGGCTGTCAGAAAATCTTCTTCCTAAAAATATGCTGCTCAAACCTTAATCACTAAATTTTACTAATCTGATTCTTGAGCATCATAAAAATAATCTAACTTAAGCCCCCATGGACGTTAATCATCTTAATGGAACAAAATTGAGTATAATTTACAAGTATACTCAATAAGGTAAAGCTAAGACTTCTAGCAAATTTTTTCAACTTAATTTATTTAAGTGAGAAAATGACAGAAATAGCAGCTAATCACAATACTAAATGCAACCTGTATTGTTATGATCTTTTGCTGATATAGTTTTTAACACACATTCTGACATATATTTCAACAAATATAAACTTAAACTTATTTCTCTCTTAGTACTTGTTTTCTTTAGAACATCGTGGATATTTAAAGAGCTTGTTATGTTCATTCACATCTTTTTGTTATCATCAAATATATTAAGAGAAAACTCAATAAGGAGACAAAGTTGGATGATGGAATTTTGTAGTAACCTCATTGACCAAGTCAAGATGAAAATTCCTTCACTAACAGATAAAGAATTGATCAATGTAGCAAGAAGGATGAACCTAGGGGATGATGAGGACTAGGAAGAATTGACATCTAAGATCAAGAAGAAGAACATTCCAAGGGTGATGGCAAAAAAGAATCTAATAATATGGATTTAGAAGATGAAACCAATGTGAAAGATTTAGATTTCATTTAGGAATTTTTAGTTGATTTGATGTTTTATGATTTTTCAACTTTTATTTCAACAGGAGTATAATTAGTTCATCATTGAATTTCTCTTTACATTTTCATGTTTCTATTTTTATGTTAATGTTCTTGTTCATTCAACTCCATGAATTAATAAAAGTTTCTTTATCGGCATATGCTCTTATCTTTTTCTTTTGAGTGGGTTAACTTAGATCTTTGGCATTGATAAATTCCAACAACATCGTGCTAAATTCTTAATGGACAATTCGAGCAAGTCCAAATATTCAAGGGGGTATTGTTTTTCCTATGTTTTTATTTACTTCTATACTGTTTTGTTGCAATAATTTTTCCAATAATTTAGAATTTGGTACATAGAGAACAATATACTCAATTAAGTGTGGGGAAGGGGTATGCTACTATTATTTAGAAATCATTGTTTACTTTGAATTGTTTATTTTAACCCAAATTTTTTTTTTTTTGCAATTCCCATTGCTAAGGAAATAGTGATTGTGCTAATTTTTTCCTAATTCACTCTTGCATATGGAACACATTATTAGAATTGAATGGTGAAATTCTTTGGAAGCATAAGTTACATGTTATTTAGCATAGGATTAAAGGATACTAATTAATTAATCATTGAAATAGAGATTTATCCATATGCTACTTCTAAAATTTAATTAGATTTATGATTATCCCTTTTGATTTTTATAATTCTATAATCTTGAGTAAATAAGTAAATAAAACTTGCCTCTTATAATTTCTCAAAAATTCTCATTGTTGAGGGCATAATTAAAAGTAAAATTGACAAATAGTGATTGGTAAGTATAAGTCTTAATCTCTCAAAAGAGTAAGATTCTTTCTTGCTGCCAATCTACTAAAAAGAAAAGAAATTAAGTGATGAAAAATTGATAAGGATCGGCTTTGGTCTCTTAGAAAATCAAGGTATTTCTCGTTATCAATGTTAATTATAAAAGCAATTGAATAAACAAGGATTGGCCTAGGTCCCTTAAAAGAGCAATGTGCTTTTCCACTACTAATGAAGCTTCTATAATTAAATAAGTTAAAAATCCTATTAGCAAAATCTTATGTTAGGGGAAGAAGCAAGGGATGAGTAGATAGAAGATGTATTCACTCTTGATTATGGTTTCAACAAAGTTAGGAGAGATTTTATATATATCTTAGCTAAATAGAAGGAGGTCGTATATGGTTTTTCGTTGACTAATTGAAAACCAGACTAATTAAGGAAGAAAATCCTTAGTTAAATGATGTGGTTAAGCATTGGTTTATAGGAATTAACTGATGACTTTTGATATTGGTATCCAGCATGCATTGAAAAAAAGTGAACAAGGAGAAAGAGTATACAAATGAATCAGAAATTTTAAGGGATGCAAATCTTTTTGTTGGGATAATTCAATTTCCTTTTATAATTCCTGAATAATAGTCATTCATTTTGGTAGTTCTTATCCTACTTTTTTCTAATCAATTCTTCTTAAGGACCGATTTATTTGCTTAAGGGCAAGCAAATGTTTAAGTATGGGGAAATATGATAAATGTAAAATTACGCTCATCTACCAAGCTATTTTCCTGAATATTTTGGGCAATTTCGATATAAATTGATTGAATTTACTATTGATTTGAGTTATTGTTTATTTCAAGACTTAATTGAAGCAATATGATAAAAAGATGAGAATTGAAGTGAATTTTAGAGAGAATTTCATTTATTTTGAAAGATAATTTGAAAATGACAAGGATTGGAGAGAATTTGTTCAAGAAACAAATAAAGAAGATGATAATGGGTACGTACCATAGTTGTATTCCTTGGTCATAGAGCCCTCATCTTAGCCACTATGACCATAGTCATGGTTATGCATGCCCAATTCTCTATGATACACTTGCCATTTGGAGATTGTTTAGTATAGACATTATAAATAGAAGATAGACAATTGTCTGTAAAAAGAGAGGGAGTAAAAGAAAAGAAGAGAATCAGGTATAGAAACACTCCTGTAATAATAAAAGTTGCTATCTTTTCTATGATTCTAGCTTAAAAGCAACGATATATAGATCTGTGAACCATTGAGGTAATAATATAGTCTACATAAGTTGTTTTATTTTAATGCAATCTTCTTATTTTTGTTAATTTAATTAGTGTTTAACTTAAATTAAGTTGTTATTTCTAAAGTCTCGACTTAATTTATTTGATATCACGAATTGAACTTACGGAACCAATACATAACTAAGTTTACCATAATTGAAAGGATTTACTATAAGCTTAGAAATAAGTTATCAGTTTCTTCCAGAATTAATTTATTTATTAATTATCTATGGGATTCCTATTCTTATTATTATTCCAAGGACTCCTATCCTAAAAGTCATTTAGGTAGGATGTAATTAGGATTAGTATCTAATAGATAAGCAATTCTTTTAAGATTAACACTTGAATTCCTTCGATTAATAAAAATAAGAGATTTGTTAAAATTCTAAAAGTACCTAGATGTTACACTTATGGTGATCAGCATCTAGATATCCTAATTTATGTTATTTAATTTATTCCTATTATTACATTATTAGTTAATCTTTTAATTAATTTCTAGTTCTTATTTTTATTTATTTTGTCAATCATACTACAATTTAATATAGATTAGCATAATCAAAATGGGTAAGTAAGTGTTCAGTCTTTGTGTGACTAATAACCCAAGACTCTTGTAGTTTTATCTAGTATTACTTGATAGGTGTACTTGCTTAATAGCGCATTATATGCTCTATCACTTTTGCTTGCTTAAAGAATTTTAAGTTATTTCAAGTGGATGTAAAATATGCATTTTTAAACGGGTACATAAAGGAGCAAGTTTATGTTGAACAATATTCTAGATTTGAAGATCCATTTAAAGAGGGTTATGTTTACAAGCTTAGAAAGGCACTATGTGGGTTAACCTCATGCTTGGTATGAAAGATTAAGTGATTTTTTACTTAAGAATGGGTTCTAAAGAGGTAAAGTTGACACAATCTTGTTTCCTAAATATTATGATTCTAACATTCTAGCTATGCAAATATATATATAGATGACATAATCTTTGATTCAGCTAATGAGAAATATTGCAAGGAGTTTTCTAGGTTAATGGAAGTTGAATTTGAAATGCCTTTAATGGAAGAACTCAATTCTTTCTTAGATTACAAATTAAGCAAACTAATGAGAGCATATTTGTGTATTAAGAGAAATAAAATGATCAAATGCCTAAGAAATTTGGTTTAAAAGATATAAAAAGTGTTGGAACTCCTATATCAATATCTACAAGAGTAGACATGAATGTTTTTGGTAAGAAAGCTAATAAGAAACTATATAGAAGCTTAATAGGCTCATTATTATATCTTATAGCTTTTAGATGAGACATTATATTTAGCGTATGTATTTGTACAGTTTTTCAATCTAATCCAACTGAAAAGCATTTACCTACTACTAAGTGAATCTTTAAATATATCTCTTGCATCTCTAAGTTAGGCATATGGTAAGAATCAAAATTTTGATTTGATAAAGATATTTAGATATTGACTATTTTGGATAAAAAGTAGATAGAAAAAATACTTTTGGTACTTTTTAGTTTTTTAGAGACAATAGTCATCCAAGAAAAAAAATTTAGTTGTACTTTCAATAGTTGAAATGAAATACATTTATATTAGAAATTGTTATGCACTAATTCTCTAAATCAAGCAACAATTGATGGATTGTGGTTTAGTGTTTAAAAATATACCTATTAAATGTGACAATACTAGTGCCATTAATCTAACAAAAAATCTAATTCACCATTTAAGGTTTAAACATATTGAAATTGAACATCATTTTATCACAGATTATATGACTAATGGTGATATAAGTATTGAGTTCATGCTTATAGAATTTTAGCCTGCTGATTCATTTACTAAACCTTTTGATAAAAAACAAGTTTGAATTTATTCAAAATGAGATAGGCTCATGTAATCCTTTTGCTAACAAATTGTTTTGCAATATCATGATAAAGTGTATCTTAGATTTACATTTTTCATATATGATATTTTAAGGTTCTTTTTTTTTGTGTTTTTATTAAAGCTTACATAGATGTATAATATTTGAGTTAATTGACAAAATATTTACTTTACTTTACTAAAATAGTTTTAAAAGGAGTTATATGTCATTGTGTCATCAATAAGTTCTCTAACACAATCCCCTAATTGCACCTTCGAACCCCTATTTTTTTATTTTTTTATTTTTATTTTTTGCTTCTACTCATTATCATGCCCTAAAAAGGTGAAGTCGTAACAGTCTCACCGTGTGAACTATCTTAAGATAGAAACTATCCTCACAGTTACTATTTCAGACTTAGTTCACACAAGGTGTACTCGACTTTACTCTTTTGAAGCGTCCAATTCGATACCTATTTGATATAAACTTGTAAAGTAATCCTGTGAATTAATTTGTAATAATAAACTTATTATTTAACCTTATAAAAAAATAGTAGTAAGTCCCATAGGTACCTATCATTTCATATACAAACCAAAATATTTAAAACTACTAAGCCCTTTAAGGAGCCTTGTGTAGTTTTCCTTAAAAGATAAAAAGTTAATACTAAGGGCAATAACCGGCCATTTCTTGCTGTATCTCGTTCCCCATCCCTATTTACTAGGGTTTTAGTGTTAAGTAGGCACTTATAATCCATTTGGAACCTGCAAAACAAACTATAAGAGAATGAGCGATAACTTGCTCAGTAAGTAGGGGTGGAGATAGAAGTATGCATTTAGCACATCATAACCGAGGTTTTCAATCAGGTTGGTTAGATACAATGTATGTACAAGCAAATGCCATCGCACAACATTATTCGGTCCGTCGTAAGATCAGAGAAATTTCACCCGCTCTAATCCGGGTTGAGGACATTGACGTTACACACTTACGGATCAAAACCAAACTAAGGCTTGTACAATGGAGAATACCCTCCTCCCATGACCACTTTCGAACCACAGCCCCCAACCTTGCGGTGACCTCCTCTCCTATCACTTAGTTCAGCTAAGAGTAAGGAAAGGACTATTTTAGCTATTCTCATTGAAGGGAATCCGTATTTGGCCCGAGAATCCTAGTCATTACCCCTAGTGGGTTACGATGCATATCAAATTAGATATTAAGCCAAGTTTGAGTTAGTTCATCTTTTTAGGGTGATCAACCAAGATCAAACAATTCAATAATAATATTCATAGAACAATCATATCATGGAGCTTAACTCCCATCATAGCAAATCGAAACCCAATCATAGCATTGCATACACACAAACAGCTAACTACATTCACAAGCCAATACATATCAAAGTCCCCAAATATTTTGAAATAATATCCTAAAATGCGATAAAGCATTGATTCCACTTACTTGTCTTGGTGCTCACTTCGAAAAACTCGTGCTGTCAACAGTCTGATCATTAGGAGGTCTTATATATATAAAACCTAAATTTAATTTTCGTAATGGTTAGAAAATTATTAGAGTCTAATCTAAAGCAGCTATATATATATATATAAAATATATTATTATTTTTATTATATAATAATATATAGTTTCATTATATTGATCGAGTTAAGTTATTAAGTGTTAATAATATACACAATTATACTATTATGTATAATATATTATTTTGATTGTATCAAAACGTACTTTTAGTCGTTTAAATCACATTTTGATTACGGTGAATAGTACGTAAATAAGTAATATTATAGGGATATAGGTTATATTGCTTAGGTTTATTCGATTTTAGTAAAAATAGTATTGTTGGGCTTGTACAAACTTAGCGACACGTATTATAAGTCTTAATTTCTAGAGATGACTTTTAACAGGTAATTCAAGTATCATCACACTATACATAATTTATGTTATTAAACCATATTTTACTTAATTTGTCAATATAATCCATAATATAGGTATTATCTACTCTAATACTTCTATAACGTATTCCGGTTATTAAAATATCATTAAATATATTAAAAATATAATTTTTATCCAATCTGACTACTACATAAATAGATAGTTTTTATTCACCTATTTATCATATTTTAACCTATTATTACTAGAATTGAGTATTAATTCGTTATTTAAGCTATTTTACTATGTAAATTCATAATAAATAGCTCAAGTTACTAAATAATTCCCCAAAAAATTTTTTTACTCCTAAAAATATGTGGAATTTAGCTAGTACTTGGTTTCAATTTTTTGATCTATTGCTTATATATTTTTATTTACAATTTTATACATGAATTATCCTAAATTACCTAATTAATATCCTTTTTGCACCAAATTGATTTCAATGTGTCCTAACATTATTATTATTTACTAGAAATTAGGACATGTCCATTTCATCATTTAATTTAATAATTTCCTATTTATTTCACAATTTCAATCTATTTTTAGACTAAAAAATACAATAAATATTAAAAAATTCAAATAAGAAAATCAGGCTATGTAGAAATTATTTATATATCATAAGTGTCTTACACAAAAATTTTTAGCTAGAAACTACATCATTTAGTGTATTTATTTTAAATTTCAAATTTTAGATGAATAATACATTTGTTGAGGAAGTACATTAAATATTCCTAATTTTGTTAAAATAAATTTATGAAATGAAAGTACATCTAAAATAACCTAGAAATTAATTTTTCCAGATTTTTCCTAATTAATTTAATAATTTTCCAAAAATAAAGAAAAATAGGGTAGAAGCTTAGAACCTAAGTTCATTGGAGCTCCGGTTACTATTAGCCGAAGAGAGGTTGTCAACCGGCCTAATCGATGGCTAGTGAATCGCTTAGATGTTGGATGAGCCTTATTTTCTTTGGTTAAGCTTAAATAGCTTACATGTTGATTGATCTTTATCTCATTATAGATTTGAAATATCAAGTTTATTGTTGAAATATCTCCATAAGATCTACTAAATTCAAAATATTCAAATATAAGTAGCCTTCTCTTCTCAATCTTTAGATAATCTTAAGTCTTGTTGATAAACTTAATTGAATAAAATCTTCATAGCTTAAAATCTCTAACTAATTTGACTCTCATGATTTTCTCACAACTTGAATTTAGAATATCCGAAACTTGTGATCCTTATTTTTAACTCTATGTGCTAACCAACTTATCCGTGATATGGATTCACATAAAAACTTTTAAGAAAATCCACTTTAAATAGTAGAATGTATCAAATGTATTACCTAAACAAACTTGATTAGTAAAGCTAGGTCTTGACTTAGAAAACAAACAATGTTAGATAAAAGTAAGTTCTTCTAAGTTTGCTTCTAGGTTTTTTGAACTCTTCTAAACAACTTTTGTGTTTATTAAAATAGTGTATTAGTTTGCTTCTAAGTTTGTGCAATACCTCTTTTCTTCATACTTTAGAAATACCCATTAAGGCTTTTAATTATGTTTCTAACTCTTTGTCTATCAAGAAATCTACTAACTCATCCTTTTAGGATTGGAAGCTTCTAACTATATTTCTAACTTCTCAAACTTTAAGCATTATCCATGAGCTATGATTTCAAGATACTTACTTCTACCTTTACTTCTGAGTCACTATTGTTATTGTTCGTACTTAAAACATTTATTAGTGAATCTATAGTGTATGCTATCATTGAAACATGCCATCAAGAGATCTAACATTATCCTCCTTTATGATGATAACAAAATACTTAATGAAAATTATTTAGATTAGTAAAATACAGTTAGTATGAACATATTATATTATGTCAGGTATTAAGTCAAAATAAAAAAAAAAAACTTTAAAATTTGGCATCCTTAAGCTAAGCATAGGTAAGCTACAGCCACTATCAAACCATTAGCTCATAAGCCTTCGAGTCCACTCTCTTATATACGTCATTTTATGATCTTATAAGATATCTAAGACATGGGGCTATTAAGAGATATAATATACTGTCCCAATTCTAAATAATCTAAAGTTTTTAAATCAAAATATTTTTCTTTACCACTTCTCCCCCTTTTTTTTTTTGTTATTAGTAAAGACAGAAAATGAATAAGAAATAAGGATAGACAAAAGGAATAGATTGATATTGATCAACAAAACGTAAGTATAGGTTGACTGTAGAGACATTAGAAAGATAACAAAAACTAGACTAAACGCAACAAAAATGAAACAATTTTAATAGTAACTAATCTAAACTGGAACTAAACCAGTCTTGAATGATTTAGTAAGAGATGACCAAGGAAAATATGGGATCGAAGTAAGAGGTATAGATGATAGGGGATTTGGATTAAGAGGCTTAGCTATGATACTGTGGATCTTTCTAACATTATCATCCAGAATATCTACCCTTTTCCCTATAACTTTGATAAAACCCTTCATTATTTTCAACTTAGTAAACATATTCAAGCCTTCATGAGTCTTCACCTTAACCCCTTCCTCATTTATCTTCAAAGTGTGGACCTCCCAAAGGTTGACAAGATCAATAAATTTTCGATTTAAATGCTTTGTAAGCATAGTAGACAAAGTCTCATAGCTAACACATAAAACCTTCTTTGAGAGTTCTCTATTATCATATAAGGATTCATTAAACTATTTGTGAATAGCTAAGATTTGTTCCTATGAACCACTTGTAGCAGTTGGAGAATACTTAGTTACATTAAGAGCTGGATATACTATAACTTTATTAATAGCTTAAGTCAAAATATCCAGCTCAATTGTTTTAGTTGACAACAAATCTAGTTTTACCCTTTTTAGAGCACCTTATTCAATCTTCTTCTTTCCTTTCCTTTCCTTCTATTATAAGTCCTTATCACTAGAAGATTGAAAATTTTCACGTTCAATGGCCAAGTCCTCTTTCATAGAAATCCTCTTATGTGGCATCTTAAGTACCTTATTGATCTTGTTCTTGTTCAAGTTTGTATTCTTTCTCCTCTCCCTAAGCAAGTGCTAGTAACTTTTCATCTTTCAAATTCTTTTTCCTTAATGATGAGTGAACAAAATGAGCCCTATCATTAGCATAACAAATGTTCTCCATGACATGAATTCCCATATGTTTCATGACTACTTTTCTTACCATCTTAAAATCTAGGGCATATCCATTCTTTTCTAGTAACTTAATATATTTGAACTACATCAATTTCATAATAATAGAATTGTAAGGCATTCTTCTCTTGTTTTTGAACATATGTTTGATAAACTGCCTTGTTAAGTCAATAGGTTACATGTTGAGCATGGCATATATCAAGTATCAAGTAGGCATCTCCAATAGTTACTGAGGTGAAGCTTCCTTTCTTTGGTAACAAGAACCTTATCACCACTTTATGTTGCATTCTAATTAGTAATTCAAAATGCATTATCTATGGATTTTTTAAATCAAGAACATGAATTCAATGATTGAGCCCTAAATACATCACATTCCTATTGATCATAGGATCCTTTTCTACAACCATTAACCTAAAGCACTCAATTATATCCTCTTTAGTGATTAATACATCACGTCTACAAACAATAGTCCTTAACACAAACTAATTTGTTTTCTTGTTCTTTAAATGAAAAACTTATAGGATTAATGCCATAAATGACATCAAAACTTTATCAAAATGTGCAATTTACTATCTACATGTTGAAGATTAATTCACCATCTAATTGAAATTTTAATAGTCATTTTTGTTACTTGAATTAATTCTGTTAAGTCCATTTGTTGATGTAGGAAAAGAGACGAACTAGAAATCAAACGTTTTGCTAACATGGATATAAGGATGAACTAGAAATTAAACATTCCAACCACCCTAAGGTCAGAAGGTGGTTAGTAGCTACTTGTAAAGAGTTGTGTGACTCCTTACTTGGTTGTTGTTAGCTATCCTTAGCCCTATGATAACCAAAGCAACCGCTTAAGGAAAATTAGGTCATAATCTACTTTAAAAGGGGTCATTTCACCCACTAATGGCCATGGGTCAATTATAGGTTAGTCCTTATATCCATTCAATAAAAGAAACTAACAAAGTTAGTTTAGGTAGCAAAAATGACTATCAAAACTTCAATTACATAGAAAATTAAACTTCTCAAAATATATGTAGTAAATTGCACAATTTGATAAAGTTTAGGTACTATTCATGACTTTAATCCAAAACCCATAAAAATGATAAATACCAAAAACCAAAAAAATATTGAAGTTTTCAATTTTTATTTCAATTTCAAAGCTTCATTATGTTTAACTAATATATAGATCTATTTATATCACTTGGAGTATTTCATGACCCGCTAACATTCAATAACCATGGTGCATAAGGGTATGTATAATCCAATTCATTCCTTTGAACTAAAACCTATTTACATTGGTTCAATCTAGTTCATCTTATTAAACTAAAAATAAAACTAGTATATTACGATTCAATTTGTTCAACTTCTTAAATTAATCATACAATTCAATTCATAAACTTTTAAACCAAAAGAGATTCGATTCAATTTGGTGTATAGTTCAAACTTAAATCTATTCTGATATATTTAAGCTAAGCTGTGTTTCAATTTTAATTGTCAAGTATAAATGTTTTTATTTCCATATCTTCATTCACTATTTTTGCATGTTTGGCTCTTATGTTTGCTTCCTTACTTCTTCTTCTTCTTCTTTTTCCAATTATCATTATTAAAAAAAAGAGAGATTTAATCATTCTCTTTCTACCTTTATCTACCTTCTTCTTCTTCTTCTTCTTCTTCTTCTTTTCTTTTTCCAATTATCATTATTAAAAAAAAAGAGATTTAATCATTCTCTTTCTACCTTTATCTACCTTTTTTTCCTCTTTTTATTTATT
This sequence comes from Lumnitzera racemosa, assembly GCA_024138005.1. Taxonomy (NCBI): domain Eukaryota; kingdom Viridiplantae; phylum Streptophyta; class Magnoliopsida; order Myrtales; family Combretaceae; genus Lumnitzera; species Lumnitzera racemosa. Next base: position 59,203,733 of record JAMXBC010000012.1, read on the forward strand.
ATCTATATAAGCAAGTAAAAATAAAATTAAGGGAATTAACAATTATTTTGTATTATAGCCATACATTTTACATAAACTTATGTGTTTCATCATAACAACCCATTTAACTATAATGAAAATCATAAGCTAAAAACATAAACATACACTAGCTATTGACTAAATATTCTAGCACTCTACATCCTTAAATTTGCTCAAAATTTTTTATCAACTATAGAACATACATATGTACATCTACATATAGTCTACCTTGCTAAAGAAGTAAGCAAGAGAAGGGAAAAAAAAGAAGAAGATAATCATTACTATTTAGTATTTACTAATAGAGTCAAACACAAAACTATTTATCTCTATAATACATGTGAGATATAAAATACAAAAATCCTAATAGCTAACCTTACTACAATAGACCATAGTGTTCTACCAAAAAAGAAAAAATTACAATAGACCATAGTGATCTATCAAAAGCATATTTAATAGATTCCAACAAAAACAAACTCACAAACATTAGTTAGAAAGACTCGAACAAGTAGACTTTAACATATATAAACTCAAAAAACCAGCTTAATAAATACTAATAACAAACTAAATCAAGATTGATAATGAGAAGACAATGTGAAATGCCCTTAAAATTCAATTCAACACAAGGGAAAAAGAGTAGATAAACCTTTAGGGTTTCTTCCTTACTATAGAAACCAAAACTTTTGACTTTTTCCTTTTAGACATTCACAACAAGAGAGATCAACCCTATCTCTCCCTTCTTTCCTCCATTCCCATATAAGGATTACTTCATCACCCTCTTTCTCTCATAAGATACCGCTACATCCTTCTATGGAGGTGTTGTCATTGCTTTCCCCTTACTTCTTACTTTCCCCTTACAGTCTTACACAACATTAAGATATTAGCACATGATTCATCTTAGAAAGGTAAAAGCTTTTCAAGTGTTTTGCCCTTTTATATTATTAATTGGAAATTGATAATTTTTATAATGTAAAACCTCTTTTACCATGTGTTTAAGAAGAAGAATGGTAGGAAATCGCTAGATTATCATCAAGGTGGTAAATTTATCACATGAACTTATTACTTTTCTCTTGAAGATTTCTATTGATATATTTTTAGATAGAGAAAACTATTGGTGAGAGAATTATCAAGGAAAGGATTACAATAGTGACATCAAAGTTGAGTATTTCCTTTAATGCTTTTCAATCTACTGCATGATTTAGGTAAACTAATTTAAGAACCTTTCTTTTCTTAATGTAAATTATGAGATTTAATCAATTAGGATTTAGATGGAACATAGGAATTGGATCATCAATGAGTACTTGAAATCTTTAGTGCAAATCCATAATTTGACGTTTAAAGATAAGTTCTAATGAAAGTTTAAGTACTTAGAACCATTGAAATTCTTGCTAAATTAATTGGAACCATGGTTGACCTATGAAAATACGGTTAAGGGAGAGCTATGTAGGACCTATAATCAGCTAACCTTTACAGTAGCAATTGATTAGCCTTAAGAAGACTAATACAATCAACTGGCCATGGTTAACCACCCTATAGTTGACCATGCCCCCTTATAGTGGTTAACTAGATCCCCTTTCCCTTTGGCCCATCTTAATCTCTTAAGGCTTATAATTAGATCCTTTAAACTTTAATTATAATTCAAGGTGGAAACTTAATCTTCATAATTGTTAAAATCATAAGTCAACTATACGATTTTGTAAGTTAAAATGAATATAAAATCATTTAGGTATAGAATTTTGATAAAATTATGAAATTTGATGTATGATTTTATAAGCTTATAATTTTACTAGTTTGTCTGATTGTGTATGATTTTATCATTTTTATAAGTTCAACGTTTTAGTAGAATCATAACTTTGACATTCGTTCTAATCTCATGACCTAATAGGCTTTTAACCACTCAAAATGAAGGAAATAAATATTGATCAATATTCTATATCAAATCAGGTTTTGATCTTGATGTATGGAGTTATCAAAGCTTTAGATGACAAGTATCTAGTTTGTTATTTGTACTTGCTAGGTTAGTTTAAACTTAGCTAATAAATGTCATGTCATTTATGCATGTTATCGTGGACTGTGATCTAACTATAGTCATCGTCATTAATAGGGTTGTGGTCCAACTGTAGTTGCTATAATATCGTTGATATGGGATATTGTCTAGCTTAAACTATTGATATGATATGGAGTTGCAGTTCATTATTTTTTGAAAGTAGAATCTATGTTATTCTAAATTCTAGTTGTTAGTATTGTATTTGTTGGTCAACTATAATGCCCTACCTTTTAGTTGTCAGTCTAAAAAATTTTCTCAACTTTAGGTGTTAGAAGACAGTTCATTACTACCATCCCTAAGATAAGGATAATGCAAAATATGTACTTCATCTATCATTCAACTTCATAAATAGTTGGTTCGAAATCTCTTCTTATACAATGTAACCATAGCGAAATTTTTTTAAAAATGTAAGTCAAACTCAGAGTATCATAACCATAAAACTCCTTTATAATATATGATTCTATCATAAGTATATACATCATGATTATGATTGCCAAACTAAATCTTTTGTAATATAATACCAAAATCTTCCTTGAAGAAGTGTTTCCAAGGAATTAACCCATATCATATAGTTAGTAGCTTCTTCTAAGAACCTATCTCTTACTAGCATTCAAGGTCTACTTTCCTCTATGATGCAAAGCCCATATCTAACTCATCCTTTACTTAAGGATAAGACAATTTATCCTCTTAGCTTACTATAAGCTGAGTGAGAATGAATAAACAAATACAATACAAGCAGTATCATATCATAGCTATATAGTAAGTTGCCAATTTAATCATAATATTCTTTAGTCTAACTAAGCAATGCAAATGTAATAAGTGCATGCTATGCTTATACATGTAGCATGCATCGGAATTGATATCCTAGCTAGCCTAATAACTCATTTGGTTAGTTGACTTCAACTGGACATCTGGACATAATCTAAAGTCTAGTAACTTAGCAAAGTAGCAATTATTTGCCAAAACCTAGTAACTTAGCAATAACCACATAGAGTTGTTAGAAAATCTAGCATATAACTAGCCTAACGGATATAATATAGTTTCTATATGCTCAAAGACCCAGCTTTCATAAATCAAGTGGTTCACTTGATAAACTTGGCTATTCATATAAAATTCAACCTAGAAAAATTTCAATTTTTAGATAACTTAACCTGTAGGTCCTTTCCATATCATTCCATGAATGCATCAAATCGCATACCAAACAATACATAGCAAATTTGAGCAAGCTTGCTCATTACATATTAACTTAGCCTTTACTTAATATCTTTGTCAATTCTAAGACTTTTATATTGAATTCACTTAAATGAACACCTTAAGACATAGGGTTAGTTCCTAAATTCTTTTTCAAGTGAGCAAAAATCCTACGAAATGTCACATGAGCACTTAACAATGCAATCACAGCAACTAAGTCCAATATCAAGACACCATTTAGTCAACAATAGTTATAAAAAGAAATATCACATAACTCATCAAGTAGTACATCAAACTTACAACGAAGTTTAGCCAAGCCAAAACATCATGAAGTATGCAAAGTTAGAAGTAAACATAAGTCTACTTGATGCACACAAATATCTACTTACGTAGCCTACTATTTGTTCCCAAATTTACTTGTTAGCACTATGAAACTCTTCAGCTATTTCACTTAATATAGATAAATATTACCAAAGTCAACAAACATATCGTGCATTTATATCATGCTCCTCTAAATTACCTTTTGATTCAAGCTAACTTCAAAATTTCTAAACATTATCTAATTTATATCTATAGATTTACCAAATAAGAACATGAAGTATTTTACCTGACTTAGTTTTTAAGCTTAACTTACACAAAAACCCCAAAGTGCAATCTCTAATTCTTTCTTTATTTTAACCTTAATTCGACCAAAACACTATATTTACTTATAAAATTCCCACTTTTTAGTCAAGCCAAATTAAGACCAGTAATAAGCATATCACATATGAAATTAACTAGGACTCCTCTTGTTAAAGTGTTAACTATACAAAGTACCTTATTATTCATATTTAGCAATATATAGATGAATAATAAGAAAATACTTAATATTTAGTATCCATACTCTATTTAACCCACGAAAAATATATTTCACTAAAAAAATCATACTTATTATACTTTGGTCATGAAAAGTATTAAAATAGTATAATACATAATTTTTTCCAAAATATCGATTTTAAGCTTGATTTAGCTAAAAATTAGCTTAAATTAGATAAATAACCAAATGAAATTATAAGATTCAGACTGAATACCTCCAATTACTAAGCTCCATAAATGATTAAAAATTAGATTCATTAAGAAATTTACTTAAAATCCCATTATTTCTTTAACAAGAAAATGGGTCATATTTGACAAAATAATTTTAATAAATTCTAAACGTATAATTTATGAAAATTTCTTTATCTGTAAATAAAATATATCATATGAGGAATATATACAACAAAAATTAGCTCAAAATAACTTTGTTTACTTTTTCAAAAAATTATTGCAAAATTTATTAAAACAAGATAGCTCCTTAAGTAACCCATATAAGCACTTCTTATTTCAAAATTGTGGGTTGATATTTTGATTCTACATGCAAAAATACCTATGAATACCAAGTTATATAATTTTCAACATCATTTGATATTTTTAGTAAAATAAACTAGTTTAAGAGATAATTTTCACATTACCCTATCACTAGAGCTCCGGCCACCATTCGCCGAAGAGGGGTGGTTGGCTAAATTCCACATGATGTCAATCTTCAATCACCCAAATACCACCATGATAGGTTGTCATTTGCTATAGAAACCCTGTTTTCCCCTATTTTCCTAATTTTTTGCTATTTTTTTTTTAAATTCCTAATCCTTTTGAGAGAGTTTTCTTTGTGTTTGATCTATCAAAAGGGGTAAGATTTCATCTCACATCAACTTATATAGAGGTTTAGGTGGTGGGGTTTTGTTTTATATATTTTTATTCTCTTTTCTCAATGCCATTTTATGGTATAATCCCCATTTTTCATTAGTTAATTAAGCTAATGCCCCTATGGACAACTCATGCTAGTAAAATCTAAGCTTCCAACCTAATTTCCATGCCTTAATCAAACTATTATAAGTTGATTTAGTATTTTTTTATAATTTTTAAATAATTTAATACGATTGAACTATTATGTTAATATATATATACATATAAGGTACATATCATCCAAATAGTATAATTACATAATTACGCTACATGATACTTGACTCCAAATATTATTTTTATAAGTCAAATAATTTATCACTAAGGGTTTGTTACATTATAGAGCTCAAATTTTGAATTCTCGATAATTACTAAAAGGTCTCGATAAAAGTAAGTTTTATTGAAATGAATTATTATATATACTTTATGTTGGGGAATCGACCTTACTAAGACCCTTTATCTAATTTTTGTGACCTCATGTTAAAATTTTACTTGATTCAAAAAATCTTTTCCAGAAACCCTATATCATACTGAATGCCCCAACTCATATCGATATCAAGCATCTAAAGTCTTGTTACATAACTTGACTTGTTTCTCAACCATCCCTTAATAAATTTATTTCATTATTTCCCTAGCTATACCCTTTAACTCTTACATGTAATAAAAGTACCCCTTTGTCCTAAGTACAAAGTAGCAAGTCGAAGATTGGGGTTTTACATTCCATCCTCTTTACAAAATGTTTTATCTTAGAAACTTCCATTATCTAGGACATCTAAGTTCAAATCGAATACTATGCTTTTGCTATGCAACTCTAATTCCCATATCACATCACAATCATTAACTATTGTTAAGGTGAAATTCTTTTATACTAGCTCTTATATTTTTAACCTCAAATTTATCATTTTAAGAGACTCTCTAATTTCATCCATAAGTCTTAGTGCTTTTCTTCATCTCGTACTTTAACTTATATAAGATAAGTTAAATACAATTGATTCTAAACATTCCCTATTTCATGATAGGAATTAGACCACTAGACCCTTAACCCAAGGGCTGGAAAACATGGCCAGGCAAATTCTCTCCTTATGACCTACCATGGAGGAGTCCGAGCTACTATAATCCACTAACCTGATGCCCTAGCTGAGCCAAACCCTATTATACTTATTGACTATCTCTAGTTGTTTACTATAGTTACACTTGAGCAATAGCTTAGTAGATCCAACTACCTACCTAGTTAACCTGAATTTGAGTTATATTGAATGTGTTCAAGGTTATCAAACTAACTATATAGAATTGTCTTTTCTACCATAAAGTCATCCATTTACAAGGAGCTATGTATTAGAGCAACCATGTAATAGAATCCTCTATATAAGATATTCATTTTTGTTGTATTTTCAATTATATCCTTGTTATTCCTTATATAATGCTTCTTTTAGAAACTACCCTTTTTAGTCATTTCCATTTTGGGTAGGATGCCCTAATATTTCGAGTATAAATACCCAACTGTAATGTAGCTGCAATCATCATCTTACATCTAATATTGAATATTCTTCCTTTTGTGAACTTTCTCATAGCTTGTTTACTTCATTATTATCCTAATCCTTAAGCAAGGTTAGGTGGTGAGTACCCTCATTGGATTAGCTTATGCGACATATCTAGTAAAGTTATCAGTTCTTGGAAGTTCCTTAATACATCATATTCTTAGAGCTAACTTGTGGGTTTGCTTGTTTTACTTTCCTTGTTTTAGCATACTTCTCACTTCATCCTTCAAGCTTTCTACAAACTTAGACCTAACCCCGCAGCTATCCTTGTCAGTCCTTAGCTTCGGATTACATCATTCTTGTATCAAAGGTGAGGTTTCGTTTGGGTAAGTTGTATTTAAACTTTCTTATGAATAGTAATTGTTATGGTTGTATGCTATAGTTGCTTGGAAGTTAATTATAAGAGTTTGAGTAAGTAAGAAAAGTAGTAGTTCATTTTGGCTATATACTATGTTTTTCCTTATTTTGTGTATAAGAAAATGGAGCAAGTTCTAGTGGGATTGTTGATCTTAGAAATAGTTATTGTGTTTGCGATAAAACTAAACTTTTGCATAAAGAACTGTTTGGGTATGCATAATTATTTGGTTTAGAGAAGTAGTATCTATTATTTCTTGGATTTTGAGTTTTGTTGCTAAGATTTTGTTGAAGAAAATGATGGATCTTAGTGTCAACACTGGAATTGGAGATGATACTAGTAATATTGTCCATTATGGATGACAACCCTAAGGTACCCCCAAGAGTATAGACAAACAACTTGATGAGGTAACGAACCTCATAGCCGATTTGACTAAAGTTATTCATGCAATTGCTTATCGACCTACTAAGGCCGTGTCAAATACTCCACAAGATACTCAATCTGCTAAAGGATAGAACTCAGCTCGATAAGTTTGAGGTAGATAATTACAAGGACGAGTACGATCAATGATTGACTTAGGAGATATGGGTGATGAAGGGGGAAGAAGAGTATGGAGAGGAAGAAGAGTGAGCTCGAGCACCTCAAGCTACCAACCATATAAAGCTTTAGATCCTAAGCTTCATTGGTTCTAGAAGTGCTAACAATTACCTAGATTGGGAGGAAAATGTATAGCATGTTTTTTATTATCACTAGTATGGGGACCATAAGAAGGTGAGGACTACTATTATAGAGTTCTCAAGTTATGCCATGATGTGGTCGAAGAACTTCCAAATCATGAGAACGTGAGAAAAATACAAAGAGGTGAATTCTTGGCCTAAGATAAAGAGGATACTCAAAAATAGGCTTGTGTTGGATACTTATTTGTAAGACACTTTTGCTTAGTTACAAGAGCTGAGGTAAGGAAGTCAAATTATTGATGAGTACATTTAGGAGTTCCAAATACTTATGATTCATTGTGAAGTAGAAGAGCCATCAGCATGAACAATATCCAAGTTTCTTACTAGATTAAGGAGTGACTAATGAGATATTGTAGAACTTTAGTAGTTTACCACATTAGATGAAGCTAGAAGAATAGCCTAGTGAGTGGAGAGATAGAGAAGAAATAGGTCGACTTAACCTCCGATGAGCTAACTTGGTCAGTCAAGATCATCATTTTAGTTAAGTCGACCTATTTAGGGAGGTTACTAAGCTTAGTTAAGTATTGAGCTAACCAAAAGGGTAAATGTCAAGGCTAAATAGAAGAGCTAACCTAATGGTGACATGCCAACGAGAACATATGAGAAGAGACATGGATCTAAGAGAAAAACAAGCCGGATCAAGTACTTTAAGGGTCAAGGGCTTGGGCACATGGCTAATTAGTACTCGAACTAACGAACTATGATCATTAAAGGAGATGTCTTGAAGCTTAAAGTGGATAGTATTGATGAGCAACTGAGGAGGAGGTTGTTCTTAAGAAGGAAACCACTCAAGATGATGAATTGGTTAAGGAAGATATGTTTATTGAGGACTTGGACAAACTAACTTTAGTTGTCTACTATGTAATGAGTATAGAACTATCTACCAAAGAGGAGCAGAGAGAGAATTCGTTTCATATTACTTATAAGGTAAATGATTAGGTTTATGAGCTCATAATTGATAGTAGAAGTTACACTAATGTCGCGTTTGCCAACCTGGTTAAGAAACTGAAGTTGTCGACTATCCTACATCCTAAGCCATATAAGTTGCATTAGCTTAATGAAAAAGGAGCACTACATATCACTTAGCAAGTATTGCTACCAATCTCCATTGGAAAATTATTCTATTAAAATTATCTGTCATGTGATACCCATATGTACGTCTCATATTCTACTAGGTAGTCCCTGGCTTTTTTATAGGAGAGTTATACATGATGAGTTCAAAAACACCTATGTTTTTAAGAAAGATGGGCAGAAGATCACTTTAAACCCTATGGCATTGTGTCAAGTTAGCAAGCTACAAGATAAACTTGCTCGAGGATTTAAGAAAACATTAGCTTTAAGTAAGGTTGAGCTATGGGAGGCAATTAAGCCCAATAAGCCAAATTTTCTGTTGATCAAGCAATTATTAAGGCTAAAGGAGTGAGGTGAGCTACCCCTAGAAGTCCGAGAACTATTAGATAAATATGCTGACCTATTTCCAGAACAATTGCCTAAGAGATTACCCCCTTTCAAGGCATTGAACACTCCATTGACTTGATACCTAATGCTACCTTGCTGAATAAGCCAACTTAGCAGATAAATCCCGAACAAGTTGCTGAACTTTAAAGATAAGTCAATGAGCTATTGGAAAAAGGATATGTTAGGGAGAGCCTCAACCCCTGTGTTGTACTTATGTTATTTGTATCGAAGAAGGATAGAACTCAGTATATTTGTATAGATAATAGAGCTATCAACAAGATTATGATCAAGTATGGATAGCCCATCTCGAGGCTAGATGATATGTTAGATGAGCTAAGTGGTGCAAGAATATTAAGTAAAATTTACCTAAAGTCAGGATACTACCAAATTCGAATGAGGCAAGGGGATAAATGGAAGACTACTTTTAAGACCTGACACAGCCTATGCAAGTAGATGGCTATGCCTTTCAAATTGTCAAATGTCCTAAGTACTTTTATGAGACTAATGAATCATGTTTCAAGGGATCTGATTGGGAAGTTTGTTATTGTCTACTTTGATGAAATCCTTGTATATAGTGTCAACCTAACAATGTACATTGAACATCTTAGAACTGTTTTCAACGTTCTTTGAGCAAATAAGCTGTTTGGAAACATAAAGAAATGTTGTTTCTACTAGGAAGAAATTATCTTCTTAGGATTTGTAGTTGGAGGAAGAAGATTGAAAGTAGTTGAAGAGAAGGTATGACTTATTATCAAGTGGCTGACCCCAACCTCCTGTGCCAAGGTAAGAAGTTTCCATGGATTGATATCATTCTACTGATGCTATTTGAAAAATGGTTGATTTATATTTTCTTTTAAAAAATCAATTTTTTAAGTGATAAAAACAAATGTTTATCCTTATTTTATTTCCTCCTTTATTTATTTATTTATTTTATCCTATTTCATCACTTAATTTATTTATTACTTAATATATCTTATTTATTTTTATTGAACTAATAAAATTAATTTTTTTCTTTTTCTTCTTCTTCTTTTTTTCTTTTTCTTTCTTCCTTTTTTTTTTCTTTTTTCGTTTCTCTCTTCTAATTTTTACATTATTAAATAAAGAAAATAACTAAATAAATAAATAAAAATTCGAACGAACACAACTGGATGCGTGGGTTGAACTTGGGTCAGTTGGTCAGGTTAGAGCAAATTTGATCGACCGAAGCAAAGCAAGTTGAATCAGGTTGGGTCGGATCAGGTCGTCGAGTTGGATTAGTTGGGTTAGGCTGTAATGACTTCAATAGTAGTGATATCTAGAGGGTGTAATTCCAATCAATTCGAATGGATTTTCTTAGGGGTGAGGGTGGGTTTATGAGTTTTGGATTGGACTTAGGGGGAGTAAGCTAAGTGCCGCGGTGTTTGGTGGTAGTTTCGAAGGTTGTCAGAGGTGGCAATTAGCAGTAGTGTTTAAGTGGTGCGTAGCGTAGTTGCTGGAGGTGTAATAGGGGTTGGGACTTAGGTTTTAAGGTGTGGCGAGCTTCGTGGTGTGGTTGCTTTTATACGTAGAGTGGTGATGGTGATGGTTTAAAGAGAGAGAAGGGCAGCGGTTAAGGTTTGGCTTTGTGGCTATTAGAGGATATGGTAGCAGCAGAAGGTGGTTGAGTTAGGGAGCTTACGTAGTAGGGGTTACAATTGTGGTGGTGGTTAGGCTCGAGTTTGGCTATAAAGAGGAATACAAAGAGAGAAAGAGATTGGTAGAGAGAGAAAGTGATTGAGAAAAGAGAGATTGAGTGTGGGAGCTAATTTCAAGGTTATGCATGGGTTGTTTATGTTTGTATGAGCTCCCCTAGCACCTTTTTATACACGAATTTGACCCAAAAACTTTGGAAAGCTAAAATCGGCCTTAAATGTAAATGTCGAGACTTCAGTTTTTTTCCTAACTTTGGACTCGACTTGAAATCATTTTTTATTGAATTTGGATGAGTTAGTAGGTTCAATTCATAGTAAGCTATGCGCTCGGTAGGATTAAAGAAAGAAACTACATGAGTATGTGCAAAATTTGTGTGGAAATTGGAGTTGAAGTGAATGGGTCAAGTGTTCTTAAGCCAAGAAAGGGGGAGAAAATCTAAGGAATGTGAGGGAAAGAGAGGAAAAGAGAGGAAGACGAATGGAAAAGGAAAGATTGGGGGGGGGGGGGGGGGTGTTGCAGAAGGTTGATGTAGCACTACGTCAACCGTATCAACCAACCCAGACGTGCTATGTATCATTACATAACATGTGGCAACTGGCATGGCATACCTCGTGGTACTATCCCAGTAAGTCATCCAATCCTGTCCTGCCACGTGTTAGGATATGTGATGCAATCAAATCCTAACACATGGTAGTCTCTAATGTGATTGAAAACAAAAGATAAGAAAAAGGTCTCCTTGCCTTTGCTAAGTTTTGATCCCCAAACTTCATGCTCATTGCTAATGTTATATCCATGTGCTTAACTAATAGGTCATTGGTCTGTGCCTTGTCTAAATGCACAATTAAATTGCACATATGAACTTGATCACCTTGACTATATTTAAATCTAAACCTCGATTCAATGGCCCAATTTAAAAATAAAAACTACCCTAATGAATAGTTATTTTCTAAAATCTTTTATTTAATTCTATTTTTTTCTAATTTTTCAATTTTCTAAATTTTTTAATCTTCATTTTCTAACTTTTTATCTTCTTAGGGTTTCTTTCTGAAATTTCTTTTTTTTTATGCTTTTTCTTATTTTTGTATTTTTCTATGAGTCTTATATTTTCTAAATTTGTTAATTTTTGGGTTTTCTTTATTTTTCTAATTTAAGACCCAATTCAGAAAAGAAAAATAATAAAAAATAAAAATAAAGATAAAGAGGATAAAAATTAGATGTCTACTGCTACCCGTCTTTGTGGTGAAATAAAACTTTGCCACAAAGACAAAAAAAAAAGACACTATTTTTGTCCGTAAGATGACTCTAAAACAACTATAACTATCCTAGAATCGATTTGGATGAAGAAGTGAAACCTAATTGTTCCTCTTTAGGCTCACTAACCTAGGTGGGAATGTCTTTAAGGGATAAGCAATTTGGTGCTGGAACTGATCTGAAACCTAATTCTGCCTTGCTAGGCTCACTAACCTAGGTAGGAACGTCTTTCAAGGACTAACAACCCTAAACTGTGATGGATCTAAAACATAGTTGTATCTTATTAAGCTTACTAACCTAGGTAGGAGTATTTCTCGGGGACTAGCAACCCTAATCTAGGATCAATCTAAAACCTAATTATGTTTCACTAGGCTTACTAACCTAGGCAAAAGCATATCTCAAGGACTAGCAACCTTAATCTGAGATTGATGTAAAACCTGGTTGTGCCTCACTAGGTTCACTATCCTAAGCAGGAGTATCTCAAGGGGACTAGCAATCTTAAAATGGGATCAATCTAAAACCTGGTCGTGCTTCATTAGGTTCACTAACCTAGGCAAAAGCATCTATTGGGGACTAGCAACCCCAATTTGGGATCGATCTAAAACCTAGTTATACCTTACTAGGCTCACTAACTTAGGCATTGACGTCTCTCAGGAACTATTAACCCTAAACTAAGATCGATCCAAAACCTGGTTATACCTCACTAGGCTTATTAACCTAGGTGAGAGCATCTCTCGAGGAATAGCAACCCTAATCTAGGATCAATCTAAAACCTTGTTGTGTCTCACCAAGTTCACTAACCTAAGCGGTAGTACCTATCGAGGACTAACAACCCTAATCTGATATCAATGTAAAACTTAGTTATGCCTCACTAAGCTTACTAACCTAGGAGGGAGCATCTCTTGAAAATTAGTAACCCTAATTTGAGATCAATCTAAAACTCAATTGTGCCTTACTAGGGTCACTCACCTAGGCGGGAATATCTTTAAGGGACTAACAACCCTAAAATTTGATTGATCTGAAACCTAGTAGTACCTCCTTTAAGTTAACTAACATAGGTTAAAGTGTCTTTCGAGGACTAATAACCTTAAAATTCGATCGATATGAAACTTAGTGGTGCTCTTTTGTGCTAACTATCCTAAGTAAGATGGGTATAGCACTCCTAAAGCTAGCTAAGACCCTTAATTGAAAATAGATGAAGAGAAATACCCCTTGGGATTTATCGAGCCTGGTTTTTGACCCTCCCAATTCTTTTATAAAATTAGGTTTTCTTTAAGCCAATCAGTATTAGACCCTTACCCGTTTAATACTTGCCTTTGATTAGGGTTTAAAGAAAATCGTTTTTCAACTTGAAAAGATTTGGAGTCACCACCCGACCGAAGTCACCACCCGACCGAAGTCACCACCCGACCGGAGTCGAGAAAAGGGATTAAGTTATAACTAACTAAGTGGATCGATTATAACTTAGCTATTGGTCTACCAATTTAAAAAACCAAGTTATAAAACAACTTTTTTGAAAACAAGAGAAGCTAGATCTGGGGGATAGGACTTTTAAACCCTTGCGAGTACCATTGATTTTTCAAAATTAACTTTAATCTTAAAAAATCACCCTTTATAAGATAAAACTCAATTTAATTATTATAATTGGATAAATGAAATAATCTAAACTAGAAAGGGAAATTTTGGTTTTCTTCATTTTTATCGTTGCCCTAGAGGTGTCTACATACCTACTATTCAGGATCAGACGTACGTAGCTCTTTTTATGAAAACTTTAGTAGATTAAATTGATTTTAATTTTGAAAACATGTCAAATCTACATTTTTTAAATTTGATTTATCTAAAGAAATTTCTAAAAAAGATGAAAGTTCTAAATTGAAATTTTATTTATTTATTCATTTTTGTTTTTGAAAAATCTAAAAGGGTCCTAATTTGAAAACGGGCAATTTATTTTTTGTCTTTTTTAGAAAATAATTTTTTTTAAATGATAAAACAAATACTTATTCTTATTTTATTTTTTGTTTATTTATCACTATTTTATTTATTACCTATTATATTTTATTTATTTTTATTAAACTAACAAAAAAAAATTACTTCTTCCTTTTCTTTTCTCCTTTTTTTTCTTCTTTTTCTCTATCCCTTTTTTTTATTGTATTACATTTGATTACATATCACAAAAAAAAAATAAATAATAAAAATAAAAATAAATAAATAAAAATGAAATTGAACTAACAAAATATATTAAAAAAAAGGGGCCAGACCAGATGCAAGATGGGATGTGGATCAGTTCGAGCTGGAGCGGATCTTGGATTTGGGTCGGGTCACATGGATCACCAATGGTAGCAATAGCGAGGTTCAATTCGACTTGTTTCATCCACCAAAATGAGCGGGTGGCGATCTTTTTATCAGCGTTGGATTAGGAATAGGGAGGGTAAGTTCAGTGCCTTGGTTTTTTGGAGCTATTTGGATGGTTTTCGGAAGTTGACCATGGGTGACGGTAGTGGTTTGACCGTGTAGGGGTTGCTGGGTGTGATTGGTCGGTTGGGGTAGGTTTTTCGGAGTGTAAGGAGTTTGATTATAGGTTTAGTTTCGATTGGGGGTTGCTAAGGATGGTGGTTCGAGGAGAGAGAGAGGCGGCAATTAGGGTTTAGTGGTGATTGCTTAATAGTACGGCTAAGAGTTACGGCGAAGGTCGAGAGTGGTCGCGTTGGGAGCTGATGGAGTAGGGGTTACGGCTGTGGTGGTGGTTAGGCTCAAGCTTGGTTAGAGAGAGGAACCTGAAGAGAGAGAGATTGGTAGAGAGAAAAGAGAATGGCAAGAGAGAGAGAGAGAGAAATCTTGGGAGTTGAATCCAAAGCTCGGGAATGGTTCTCTATCCTCCATGATCACCCTTAACACCCTTTATATACTCAAGATTAACTCAGAAACATGGAAAGTTCAAATCAAAGTTTAATGAGAAAAACCGAATTTCAAGTTTTTTTCCAACTTTTTGGAGTTTAGTTTGACTGAGTTAATGCATGAATCTAAACGTGTACTTGATCGCTATTGATACTAGGCCATGTCTAGTTTGCAATTTTGCCATTGATTTAGTGAAATTGCAACAAGAAAGGGCCTAAAAATTACGTTGAAGTAGCCGGTTCAAAGAGGAAAGTGCTGGAAATCTAAGGAAAATGAAGGAAGGAGGGGGGAAGAGAAGGGAAAGAGAGGGAAAAGGAAAGAAGGGGAAGGAAAAGTGGGCTAACATAGCGCTGATATGGTGCCACGTCAACCATATTAGCCAACCTCGGCGTACCACGTGCCATTTGTGACACGTGGCAGTTGAAGTAGCACGCCACGTAACGCTACGCCAGTGGGGCCGTAAAAACGAGGCTGCTACGTATCAAGATATGCGGCACAATCAAATCCTAACATGTGGCAGTTCCTGATATGATTGAAAAAATAAGAAAAAGGTCTCCCTACCTTTGCCAAGTTTCGAACCTAAGACCTCATACTCAATGCTAGTGCTACGTCCATATATTTAACCATTAGGTCATTGGCCCATGCCTTGTCTATATGTGTAATTAAATTACACATATGGACTCGGTCATCTTGAGCTAGATTTAAATCTAAGATTAAGTTCAATGGCCCGACTTCTAAACCTAAATTAAAATTAAAAATCTACTCAAACAAAATGTCATTTTCTAAAATCTTTTATTTTTTTTCAATTTTAGTGTAACTTTTCAAAAAAAAAAATTTATTTACTTTTCCAATTTTTTTTTATTTTATTATAAATTTCTTATTTTTGTGTTTTTTCCTATTTTCCTATTTTTTGTATTTTTCTAGAACTCCTATTTTTTTCTAAATTTCTTCATTTTTGGGGGCTTTCTTTAATTTTCTATATTTTTGAACTTTTCATAATATGAAAAAATAAAAAGGAGAGAAAAAATTAGGTGTCTATAGGCTTGCTTAGGAGGATTTGATGAGAGAAGTGCCTTATGGGCTCGCTAAGAAGATAAGATGAAAAGAAGTGCTTAACAAGCTTGCTAAGAGATAGCTGACGAGGTGAAGTGCCTTACGGGTTCACTATCAGATTGGAGAAAGAGAAGTACCTCGTAAGCTCGCTTAAGAGAACCTAGTGAAAGAAAGAACCCTATAGGTTTGCTAAAGGAATAGAAGCACCCCACAGGCCTGCTAGGAGAATTGGTTACAAAAAGCGCCTTACGGGTTCACTAGGAAAAAGTTGATGTGGACGCACCTTGTGGGCTTACTTGAGAGGAATTGATTAGAGAGGCACCCTATGAGCTTGCTAAAGAACAGAAGCGCCCAACAGGCTCACTAAGAGAATTTGATCAAGAGAAGTGTCCTATAGGATCTCTAAGGGAAAGGTGAAAGAGAAGCACCCCGTAAACTCTCTAAGAGAAGGTTGGTAAAGGAAGCGCCTTATAAGCTCACTAAAGACCCTATATGGAGTTGACGATAGAAGGGTTGAAAGCTAGCTGGTAGCCTAGAAAGAAAGATAAGATGACACCTTAAAGGCTAATGGGAACCCTAAAATGAAAGACAGGATAATGCCTTAACAGTTGGCTAAATCCTTAAGAAAAAAGAGGAGTTAGTGCTCTAAGAGCTTGCTAACATCCTAAAAAAAGGGGATAATTCCCTAAAGGCTAGCTAAAACCTTAAAAAGAGTAGAAAAGGGGACAACGCTCTAAGAGCTGGCTAAAATTCTAAAAAGACAGGGCCATACCCTAAGGAATGGTTGGAGCCCTAAAAAGAAGTATAGGAGGGGCTAATACTCTAAGAGCTAGCTAAACCTTAGAAAGACAGGACAATGCCTTAAAGGTTGGCTGGAACCTTGAAAAGAATAAAAGAGAGGTCAATACTCTAAGAGTTAGCCAATACCCTAGAAAGATGGGACAATACCTTAAAGGGTGGCTGGAACCCTAAAAAGAAAAGAAAAGGGGACAGCACTCTAAGAGGTGGCTTAATCCCTAAGAGGAAAAAGATGAAGGAATGAAGAAATAAACAAAGGTAAGCAACTAGCTTCAAAAGACTCTTTGACTTGGAAAAGTATTTACAAAGAGATTGTTCAAAATCCATTTATGAACAAGGAAAAGAGTAGGTATAAACCCCTTAATTTGAAAAAAGAGTTTGAAGGATGTTTAAAAACCACAATTAGGGAAAAATGATGACCTTGGAAAGGAACCAAATGATCTGGATTAAAAGCTTAGCTATTCAAACTGACATGGATTTGGACAAAATTTTGTGACAAGCCTTTACTTTCTCTCTCTTCTTTTCATTTTTATTTTTTTGAAAGTTTTTCTAACAAGTATAAACTCTTATTAAGGAATGATTTTATAACCAACCCTATCTTTGGTAATCATGTAGAATTTCTTAATGCCCCTAACCCTAGGGCTTCTCTTGGGACTTTTGTAATCTTAAGCCATTCCTTTCTTAAGGAGAAGGCAACTTACAATTAGTTTAATCAAAGAGATCTTCCTTATGAGCTCTCGGTCTAGATCTTACTCTTAACTTCAGTTTCAAAAATTATAGTCCATTTTGTAAGTAATACTCCTTAATCAATCCATTAGGTCTTTTTCAGTTTACTCTTATGAATTTAGGCTTTTGGTCCAAAGATTTCAAAAAGGATTAGTGAAAAGGTTTATTTTGATAAAAATACTTTCATCAATCCTGGGTGTACAAATTAAGAACCTCAAGGAAAAATTAGGAGTACACTTGTCCTAGTTTCAAAAAAAAAATTTATTAAAGATAAATTATCTTTTAAGATTTGAAGAGCTTTTACTTATATAACGGCGATATTGTGGGTGGGGAGGCCTTATATGATTCAATATAGGTAAAAGAGGCTTCAAAGTGTTAGTGTGAATATGGAAATTTAGGTTTCTAGGCTTAGGAGTGTGATTTAAGGCCTTATGTTTTCTAAGGCTATTTGGGCATCAACTCCTGCCCTTTGATTTGGTTTGGTTGCCCCTATTAGGATGTGAAACATTTCTTAGGGATTTTTGTCCAATACTTCCGGGCCCAATTCTTTGGCCTCTTTTCTTCTTCTTCTTCTTTTTTTTTTCTCTTTTAAATTGCTTCACCCCCATTATCTCTTACTATTCTCTCTTTTCTTTTAGCCCCAAGAGTATTTGTTTCCACTGTTAAGTTTTTTCTTTTTAAATGATTTAAGGCCCTAAATCCGTAGGTTTCTAGTATATAGGCTTAAGGTGGCTAAAAAAGGAAATTGGCTCTTCTTCATTTTTATCAGAAATAAAAGTCATTTTTGAATTAATGTTACTCAAACAAGCATAAGCTAATCTTACTACTATCTTCTAATTAATGACCCTAACCTCTGAATTATCCCATTGTGGGGTGGTTCTTGATAAGGTTTTGAATTTGAAAGGTAAGCAACAGATGATTGTGTTTAGGATTTAGAAATGAATGCCTAAGTTTACTTTAATCTATGTATCACATTCAAAGTGAACCTTCTTTAAGGAATGAGTCCAAAGTATTCTCACTATTATATCGCTTAACTCTCAAAGTGCTTTGAGGGTTAGTGTATAGGATATAATTTGCCTCTTCTCATCCTAAACTTTTCAAAAAGTGAGTTACCGATTTCTTAAGGAGGAGTTTTTTTTTCATTTGACCGAGATCAGGTTTTGCCCCTTAGTCTCTTAAATCATGCCCTAGTATTTAACTTTTTGTTTTGGTTCAATTCATCATTGAGCTTAGCTTTCTAAACAAATAAGGGGTTTTAGCCTAGCTTGGTTATTTTTATGGGTTAAAGATTGTACTTAGGTTAGTTGCCTTAATAGGCTGTGGTTCATGTTCGGATTAGCTGCCTGGCCTAATGGCTTGTGTTTGGGTAGGCCGATTAGATGAGCCCAAGGTTTGTGTTTAATTTGAATGCCTAGCCAAGTGGCCTGTATTTAGGTAGGTTACCTGATTGGGCCTAAGGTTGGTGTTGGCTAAGTGGCTTGTGTTGGGATTAGATGGGAGAAAAGGCTTATGTTGGCTTTTTTAATAGATCGAAGGATCTGGTATAGGTTGAAAGCCAAGTGTTTAGGCTAGCTACTTAAGTAGGCTAAAGGGCTCATATTTGTTAAATGGGCCAAGGGACTCGTTTTTAGCTTCCTTAATAGGTCAAGGGACCTCGTATGGTTTGAAAACCAAGTATTTAGGTTAGTTATTTGAGTGAGCCAAAGGCTTGAGCTTGTGTTGGCTCCTTAGGCCCATAAGGATTTATAATTGTTGGCAACTTTTCTTTTCAATTTTTTTAGAGAAAGAAAAGTAAAGTTTATTTTCAGAAAATAATTTACAAATGAGGATGGTGGTTTTTTTATTTTTATTTTTTTATTTTTTTTTTTAGTTCGTGTTTACAAGTCTATAGATATTTTCATAAATGAGATCAAATAGTGGTTAAATGGAAGGCTATTTACAAAGACAAGAATGTTAACGAATGACAAACAATGAAGTAAAGAGGGCTTTAATATTTTGAAAAAGGAAGATCATAATACAAAAACAAAGGCAGAGAACCTAGTATGTATTCTGGAACTTTATTCTAGGCTCTCTAGATTTGAACAGGGAAAATCCTACATTATGTCCCATATACGGGCCTTAAGGTCCTCTATCATCGCATAAGTATCCTTAATGACTTGTGCCAAAAGGGACCTTAAGGCCCGATTGTAAGCTTCAGAACACTCGAGATTTTCTTTCATGTAGGCAATTTCATCTCTCAACACCTACTCTTGAAATCTAGAGGTATCCAGTGGCCTATTTCACGCTTAATCATTCGCTTGGTTGTTTGCCATTCTAAGTTTACACATTTTATGGACAAGAATCAATTATCAATGCAATAAGAGAAAAAAAAAAACTAGAAATATACAGATAGTAAGGTCATTTTAGGTTAATATATTACTCCTTCAGTTGCAACCCTACTGTAATTTTCAAAACTCGTTTGCAAAAACTCTTGAACGATTAGTAGGGTTGTAATCTCTTAAGGATAGTCTATTAACTCAAGTTTGAAGAGAAGTATATGCAATCAGGGTAGATTCTAAAAGGTCCTTAAACTTTGTAACCTCACTTGTTTTTAGAAAACACTTTCATTGGTCACAATGAGCTTAAGTGAGGTAACCTAATCGACCTCGAACATTAGTTATCCCATTATGCTTGGAACTTACACAATAGCCCCCCTCCTAGGGTCTTAAGACGGCCTGGGTCTGATCGCATCTACCTTGTACCTTTGATAGAATAAATGAACCCCTATGCCTCAATGTACACTATTTGCAAACTAAATATGGTAATTGAAACAAATATATATACGAAATCAATAACAAATAAACACATGAATATGCAATAAAAAAGCGAATAATACTAATAATTAAACAAGATGGGTAACTTAGAAAACCGATTTTAATTTCAAAACGTTTTTAAGTAGTTAGCCCTCTTGATGTCCCTAGTAGAGTTGCCAAGTTATCAAGCCTAGTTTTTCACTCTCCTAGTTCTTTTTATAAAATAAGCCTTTTTTAAATTGATCAGTACTAAACCCTACCTGTTTAATACTGATCCTTAACTAGGCTTTAAAGAAAACCATTTTTTTCAATTTGAAATGTATTGGAGTCGTCACCCAATCAAAGTCGAGAAAAATGGTTAAGTTATAACCAATTGAGTGGATTGGTTATAACTTAGCTACTAGTCTATAAATTAAAAAGACTAATTTATAAAATGTTTTTTTGAAAACCAAAGATCTAAATCCAAGAGCTAATTTATTAAACCTTAAATGGATACTACTTTTTAACTTTTCCAATTGAACTTTGCTTTTCAAATTTTCCCTTTTTAATTTCTAAAACAGCTAATTATGATATAAGTGACTATTGATCAATTTACACGAATATCTAAAAATGAAAAAAGTAAAACTTTTCATATTTTAAGTTGCCCTATACCAATATACGGGTACCTATGTATCCACTATTCAGGATCAAACTTTCATAGTTCGTTTAATGAAAACTTTAGTAGGTCAAATTGATTTTAGTTTTATAAACATGTCAAATTTACATTCTTAGTTCAATTTAATTTATTTGAGGAAATTTTCTAAAAAATGAAAGTTCTAAATTGAATTTTTTTTTTTCGAAAATCTAAAAGGGCCCTAATTTGAAAACTGGTTGATTTGTATTTTTTTAGAAAAAATCAATTTTTCTAAGTGATAAAAACAAATCTTTATTCTTATTTTATTTCCCCCTTTATTTATTTATTTTTTTATTCTAATTCATCACTTAATTTATTTATTACTTATTATATCTTATTAATTTTTGTTGAATTAATAAAATTACCCTCTTTTTTGTTCTTTCTTCTTTTTCTTTCTATTTTCCTTTCTTTCTTTTTCCTCTTTTAATATTGTTACATTTACCTAAATAAAGAAAATAACTAAATAAATAATAATAAAAAAATTTGGACAGAGAAAACTAGATGCGAGGGTTAAACCTGGGTTAGTCAGTCGAGTTAGAGTGAATCGGATCAGCTAGAGCAGAGCGGGTCAAATCGGGTCAGGTCAGATTGGTCAGGTCGAGTCAGGCTCTACTAACTTCAATAGTAGTAGTAGCTAAAAGGTGTGTTCCAATCAATTCAAATGGATTTTCTTAGGGGTGAGGGCAGATTTATGAGTTTTGGATTGGACTTAGGGGGAGTAAGCCGAGTGTTGTGGTGTTTAGTGGTGGTTTAGAGGGTTATTAGAGGTAGCGGTTAGCGATGGTGTTTAGATGGTGCACGGCGCCATTGCTGGAGGTGCAATAGGGTTAGGAACTTAGGTTTTAGGGTGTGGTGAGCTTCGTAGTGTGGTTATTTTCATGCGCGGAGTAGTGGTGGTGATGGTTTGAAGAGAAAGAGGGGCAACAATTAGGGTTTAGCTTTGAAGCTATTAGGGGATATGGCGGTGGCAGAAGGTGGTCAAGTTAGGGAGCTGACAGAGTAGGGGTCATTGATGTAGTAGTGGTTGCGCTCAAGTTTGGCTAAAGAAAGGAACATAAAGAGAGAAAGAGACTGGTAGAGAGAGAAAGTGATCGAGAAAAGAGAGAGTGAGTATAGGAGTTGATTTCGAGGTCGTACTTGTGTGGTTCATGCTTATGTGAGCTCCTCTAGCACCCTTTTAAACAAGGATTCGACTCAAAAACTTTGGAAAGCTAGAATCAGCCTTAAATGTAAATGTCAAGATTTCAGTTTTTTTTCCTAACTTAAGAGCTCGACTTGAATTCATTTTTGACACAATTTAGAGGAGTTAGTAGGTCCGATTCATAGTAAGCTATGTGCTCAATAGGATTAAAGCAAGAAATTGCATAAGTATATGTAGAATTTATGTGGAAATTAGAGCTGAAGTAAAGGGGTCGAGTGTTCTTGAGCCGAGAAAAGGGGTGAAGGGTGGAAATCTGGGGAAAGTGAAGGAAAGAGGAGGGAAAGAGAGGGAAAGAGAGGAAGACGAAGGGAAAAGGATAGAAAGGGAGGGAAAAAAAGGCTGATGTGGCACTACGTCAACTGTATCGGCCAACCTAGACGTGCTATGTATCATTACGTGACATATGGTGATTGACATGGCATGCCACGTGGTACCATGCCAGCAAGTCATCCAATCCTGTCCTACCACGTATTAAAATACGTGGTACAATTAGATCCTAACACATGGTAGTCTCTAATGTGATTGAAAACAAAAAATAAGAAAAAAACCTCCTTGTCTTTGCTAAGCTTCGGACCCTAGACCTCATGCTTTTTGTTAATGTGATGTCCATATGCTTAACCAATAGGCCGTTACCCTATACTATGTCCATATGTGCAATTAAATTGTACATATGGACTTGGTCAGTTGAGCTAAATTTAAATTTAAGCCCTTATTCAACGGTCCGATTTAAAAATAAAAACTACCCTAATAAAGAGCTATTACCTAAAATCTTTTATTTGATTCTATTTTTTGTAATTTTTCAATTTTCTGAATTTTTTAAGCTTCATTTTATAACTTTTTATCTTTTTTGGGTTTCTTTCTAAAATTTCTTTTTTTTTTCTTTTTCTTATTTTCTTATTTTTGGTATTTTTCTATGATTCTTATTTTTTCTAAATTTCTTAATATTTTGGGTTTTCTTTATTTTTCTATTTTTTTCTAATTTCCAATTGAGAAAAGAAAAATAATAAAAAAATAAAAATAAAAAAAAAAGATAAAGGAAGCAAAAATTAGGTATCTATAGCTACCCCTCTTTATTTCCTTATCATTCTCTTCATTGCAGTGCTCCTCCGTGCGTCTAACCCTAAAGATGCATTAATGCTTTAGGTGCTATTGATTAAGGTTTATCTTCTACAAACAAACCTAGGTACCCTACTTAATCTCAGAATCCTTCATATGCGCACTTTCTTTGTTTTAAGATGTGCTTCATTCCTTTCCTCCTTAGTTTCAATATGTATACATACTGAAATCTTTTGACAATTTCTTCCAATACTCAAGTTTCTATGAATTTTCTATGGTTTCCCTTCTCAAAAGCATTTCAAATCCATCAACATCCCAAACACTTACCCAATCTTCTCATCAAAGTTTACTTCAATCCATGTTACTCTACACTACATCTCATTAATTCCTCCTAGACAATAAGATCCATATTCTTAGTTATGTTTTATTCCTCATCTTCATCCTTGTTTTCACCCATCAAATAAATATAAGTCTCAGTATTTCAATATAACACACTTTAGAACCTTATTCATAGATACGTTGTGATACTTTGAGGCCCAATCTACATAACCATACTCTGATACCACCCTATAACACCTTGCCTTCTAGGTGTGCTTGAAAAATTTTCTCAACTTTTGAGTGTCTAAAGAAGGTTCACCTGCCATTTAACTACATAAATACTTGGTTTCAAATCTCTTCTTCTACAATGTAATAAACCACAGTGGAAATCTTTTACAAGAGTGAGTCAAACTTAAAGTATCACAACCACAACTCCTATATAATACATGACTCTATTACATGTATATTTATCATGACTACAATTACTACACTAAATCCCTTATAATATAACACCAAAGTCTTTCCTAAAAAACTACTTCCAAGGACTTAACCTATATCTTGTAGATAGTAGCTTCTTCTAAGAATCCATCTCTTATTAACATTCAACATCTCCTTACCTCTAAGATGCGAAGCCTCTGTCTATCTCATCCCCACAATTTATCCTCTTAACTTACTGTGAGCTAAATGAGAGTAGAAAGATAAATAGTAACATCATATCATAGTTACATAACTTACTAATTTAATCATAATATTCTTTAGTCTAGCCAAGCAATACAAATGTAACAAGTACATGCCATGCTAATATACATGGAATGTATTGATATCAATTTCTTAGCTAGCCTAGCAACTCATTCAACTAGTTGACTTTAATTGGGCATCTAGACATAATCCGAAGTCTAGGAACCTAGCAAAGTAATAATCATTTGCCAAAACCCAACAATATAGCAATAACCATGTAGATTGGTTAGAAATTCCAACATATAACTAGTCCAACAAATACAAAGCAGTTTCTATATGCTCAAAAACTTAGTTTTCTTAAATCAAGTGATTCAATTGATAAACTAAGCTTTTCATATGAAATCTAACATAGCAAAATTTTAGTTTTTAGATAACTTAACTTATAAGTCCTTTCAATATCATGCCATGAATGCATCAAATCACAAACCAAGCAATACATAGCAAATTCAAGCTAGCTTACTCATTACGTATTAACTCAACCTTTATTTAGTATATTTATCAATTCTAAGACCTTTGTATTGGGTTCACTTAAGTGAACACCTTAGGAGGTAAGGTTAGTTCCTAAATTATTTTCCAAGTTATCATAAATCCCAAGAAATGTCACATAAGCACTTAATAGAACAATCACAACAACCAAGCAAATATTAAGACATCATTCAATCAACAATAGTTATAAAACAAATCATTACATAATTAATCAAGCAGCACATCAAACTTGCAACTAAGTTTAGACAAGCCAAGACATCATAAAGCATGTACAGTGAAGAGTAAACACAAGTCTACTCGAAATACATGAATATCTACTTACCTAGCTTGCTATTCATTCCCAAGCTTACTCATTAGCACAATGCTTCTCTTTAACTATCTCACTTAGTATAGATAAATATTACCAAAGTTCACATATAAAATTCTCATTTTTCAGTTAAGCCATGTTAAGACTAGTAATAAACATGTCACATATAACATGAACTAGGACTCATCTAGCTGAGGTTTTAATTGTAAAAATTACCTTATTCATATTTAGCAATATATACATGAATAATAAGAAACATTTAGTACCCATACTCTATTAAACCCATGAAAAGTACTAAAATTAATAATATTTAGTATAATATACAATATTTTTCAAAATATCGATTTTAAGCTCAATTTTGCTAAAAATTAATTTAAATTATAATGGAAATCGATTCGTCCATATAATTAATTTAACTAAATAAATTAATAATATATATCATATAAGTAAACTTTATAAAAATCATTTAAAATATAAAAAAAATCATTTAAAAATAAATAATGATGAGTTTTTTCCTAAATGCTTTCTTTTTTTTTTCTTTTTTCCTTTTTACTTAGGATAGTCGTAAGTGGTTTGCTTACCACCTTAAGGAGGATGCACGACTCCCCTTAGGTGGTAAGCAACCACCTACGATCAGCATAAGGGTCATACGAACCACTTAATAAAGTGGGTCGTAACCTAAAAGCTTGAGGGACCAAAATCCGGTGACCTAAGGGTAAGGATCGATCAACCACCACTCCTAAGAGGCCCGATTTCAGTTGTTGGATTTTTTTTCCATTTTTCTATTGCAATTTTTTAATGTTTATATTTAATTTATTAATATATAAATATATGATTTTTAATAATTTTAATTATATATGTTAATCTCTAAGTTTTAAATTTTATTTTTTATTTTCAAGTAATTTTTCTATATTTTTAAGGATTTTGCATTAATTTTTCTTATATAATATATATTATCAATTTATTTAGTTAAATTAATTATATGGACGAATGAAATTGTGCTATGTGCCAAAACTAATGAAAAGAGTAACAAAGTGACTTTGTTAGAAATTTTTACAAACATTAAGAGCTAAAATAGAAAAAAGGGTAAACATTGAGGACTTATGCTCCTTATTTCGATAAGACTAACTTTGCTTATTAGAAGTGAAGGATGGAAACATACATCAAAGCAATTGACTCTAATTCTTGGGAAATCATTGAGTTTAGAGATATTGAAATTGCAATTGATGGTGATCCAATTCTAACACAAGAGTTGAAGAGGTAAGGGGGAGAAGAGAAAAGCTGAAAAGGACAATTAGGCAATAAAAATCTTTTGCTTATAACAATAACTTCGTCTGAATATTATTCGATTTCCTCTTGTTAGATTGCAAATTGTGTGAAACTCACAAAGTAACAACAACATTAAAGACATACATATCAACTTACTATTGCAAGAATACGAATTATTTAAAATCCAATGTGGTGAAAAAAATTCTAAATGGTTTAAATTGTTTTATTGCTATTACTAATGTGTTAGCTTTGAAGATATTCAGAATTTTGCCTAAGTCTTGTGATGTGAAGAAGACTATGATAGAGGAAGCTCATGATCCTTCCAAGCTTACAATGAGTCAACTAAGAGAGAAGTCGATGGCATATGAGTCCCACATCAAGCATATAAATAAACTAAAGAGTAGTGAGAAAACCATAGCTTTTAAAGCTCAAGAAGTGGAATCAGAGGATGATAGCAACGATGACAATAAAGATATAACGTAGTTGGTTAGGAGACTTAATAAGATGCTTAAGAAGAAAAGCTATAAGGAAAAGGAAGAAAATAAATTGAAGAAGGAAAAAAGAAAGGAGTTGGTATGCTACAAGTGTAAGTTACTTAGGCAAATCAAGTACGAGTACCCAGTTCTAATAAGGAAGGTTCATGAATATAAGGAAAAAAAACAAAAAGGGTTAATGGTTACTCTAACAACCCAACAGTATCGTTGTCGTAATAGGTCGTTGTATACCGTATAAAAGTCTATTATCAACCCCCTTGCTGATTATAGGCCTTTCATACGATACACAAAGCTCCTTCCACTCTACGTTACTACTAGGCCCATAGATAAGTAATATGGAGCAATTTAACTAAAATTACTTCTATGTTATAAATTAACTAATTGTGTGGGCTCGTGAGACCCATACCAAATCAATATTATAAACAAATGCAGTTCATAACGGAACTGCATCAAATCTAAGTTATGCTTAAATACTTAAAAGTATCTAAATATCTATAATCTATTACAAAATGTCCTCTTAGCTCTCTGATCGCTCCAACCCGTCTCTACACGGGACTTACCACGGGCATGCCTCAGCCCTGATTGACGAAGAGGTTCTCCTGCACCAACAAAAATCTATAGGGGTGTAAGCTTATGCTTAATGAGATAAATGCCCTCATCAGTACCACATAGCAAAAGTTTATTATATGCACAATCATATGAATGCATGAACAATCAGTATGCTAAACAACACATGCAGTGACCTAGGAACTACATACGACTCAGAATTATACCCCCTGAAGTCGGGGTTTTGACATAATTAACCGACCCAAACCGAAATCCGGGTTCTAGACCTTGGGTTTTATTTCATTTGCACTATCGTGCTCATGTCAAAACAAAACTCTCTCTCTCTTTATATATATATGTATACTTCCTTTACCAAAATCAAATCATATCTTTTAAAATCCCAAGTCTAGCGGTGTGGTAGCCTCCATAATCCACAAACACAAGCCCTAAGTAGAAGCCACAAGACTCGGCCCCTCGCCGACGGTTGGCATCTCCTAACGCCTAGTAAGCCCATCAACTTAGGTTAGAGACTCAATATATATGATGGCATAGCTAGTGCCTAATCCTGCAGAAAACTCGTATTCCTATGAGTCCCTTCCCATCTCCTGTGTGAAGCGGCAGTCGGTGTTATCCGTATGCAATATGGGGAATGCATGATTCATTTTGAGTTCTTAATCATATAAGCGATTAACTTGATTTTTAGGGTGATCAACCAATTTCATTCCATACAATTCACATGTATATATTCATACAAACAATTCCCATTATTATATATAATTAACAAGTCATCACATTCATCCACAAATTCATACACATGCATCTCCCATATCTTATAAGCATCTAAATTTATAAATATAAGATTAGGTGCATCTACTTTACAAGCACAATCAAGTAAAGAGTCATCAGGAATTTACTCACTCTGCCATATGGGTCAGTTAAAGTAATCCAGAGGCAAGTCATCTCCGTAAACAGTGTCCCCTGGTCATTGAAATAATTTTTATAAGGAATTGAAGTAAACTTAAGAAACTAAGTAAATTTTCCTTAAGTTATATTCTTAACTAGTTTTCGTAATTTTTCCCGATTTTTACCTAAAGTTCAATCGCGTATAACTTTTCGTTTTAAATCTGATTTTTATGATCTTATAGTCAATCTTCATCATTTTCGAGTGTACTTTAATGTGGTAAGGTTAGATTTTTGAAATGAGGTATACAATTCCGTTCATAGGTCAGAATAGTAGCGTTCCTCATGCGTTGGAGTGTTTTTGGGCCTTGTTTGGTAAATGGGCTTTTGATAACTTGAGGAATCCTTTGGGCTTGGTCTTTAGATTTTATCCTAAGCTTAAAATACTCCTTGAGATCAGATTTACAACTTTGATTTATATTCCTAAGGCTAACAACCACTTCTTGGGCCCTTTAGTGGGCTTAAGTTATCACATGGGCCTGTTTTTGGTTCAAACTAAAGTTAATGACTTTGGTGGGCTTATGGGGCCTTAGGTGGATTTCTTATGGGCTTCAAAACAACCTCTCTTGGTACTTTAAGGTGCTGTTCATATTTTTACTGAAGGCCTATCTTAGAGTTCTAAGCTTGTTTTAGGAGTTTTAAGCTCGGTTTTGAGCTTTAGGCTTTACATGCTTACTATACTTGCTTTAGTTAATCTTTTCACTTTGTTCTTTCAATTTTATCATATTTTTAGGCCTCATTTTCCCACGTTCCAGATCTGTTCATGATGGTCCTAAGGGGTCCTTACTTGGTTTTTCAACTTGTTTCATCATTTCCTTAAGTTTAGGTGGTAGATTATGCACTTAACTACTTGTGTACAAATCTTAACTTAAGTTTCCTTCCATCAAATGATCCTTTAACTCATGTTCCACATAAAGAAATAAAAGATCTTATACTTAATACCACTCCCATATCATAGCTCATGTCATACAAAGTTGGTTTCTTCATAAAACTTCATGTGATGGATTTTTCCTTAACTTAAGTCTAGATTTGAGCATGTTTAACTTAATAGAAACAAAATCAATATCCAAATGATTATGGAACCCTTACATCCAGCATGCTTATCCTCCATTAAATTTCTCATTTCAAGATTTTCTTAGTTTAAAATCTTCCATTCGAAGTATTAAACAAATGTCTTCACAAAACACCAACTTTACATGCTCATATTTTAACTTCATGTAAGGGTTTTATGGTTTGTTTCTTAAAACGATTTTTGGTGTTCTAACAGCTTAAACCTTACTCATATCTTCAAGAAATCCAAGTCTCCTTACATACTAATCCACACATCACAAGAAACACTTACTCGTCCTTAACGCAATGTGTGGTGGTTGTGCACTAAGGTTCCACTTTAGCTCTTAACTTTGCCTCCTCCTTTTTGCTACCTTTTGAAACCCGAATCTTTTGTTCTTTTGGTATGGGGTTTATGGAAGATTCTAATGGTCTTAAAAGGTCTTAGATGGTGAAAAAAAATGATACAAGAACAAGGGAAAATAATGCCATGAGTGAAGGTTCAAAATGGAAAAATTTGATTTTGTGGGGTAAGGTTGTTTCCCCTTTTTATGTTTGTTTCAAAAGAGAGAAAGATGAAGTGAAAGTGAAATTGAAAGGGAGAGAAATGGTCGAGAGTGTGGCCGGTTGGAAATGGAGAGAGAAGGAGTGTTTAAATGTCTTGAAAGTGTTGTCTTGTAGCTTACATAAAGTCAACAATTGCAACTCTTGATGATGTAAGCATTAAGGGGTAAATAGTGATGTGTAAGAAGAAGTGATTGATGGGTGAATGACAAGTGCATGGCCCCCCTTTCTCCCCTTTTTAAATGTGCCATTGGAAGTCTTTTTATGCCATGGAGTGGTCTTGTCTCCTTTATTAAAGTTAAGCTTATGAATTCTTGTGAAAAATTGTCCATATGTAGTATAAGTGAAAAGGTGATAAGGAAATTGTCTTATCACTAAATTTTGATAAGTTATCAATTGATAAATAATTCCAACTCTCAATTGATAAGTTATCTAAGGTGATTGGTTGGTCTACTTATTTATGTGTAAGGCTTATACATGAAGATAAGGGCATAGCCTTATAGAAAATTGTTTTAGAATTTTTATCTTACATTGTTTTGTAATTTATGATTTGATTTTTTAGAATTGTGAAATTTTCTAAAGTTGAACGAAATTATTCAAATTAAATTATCGATTAATTATTTAGGGTTAAAATTCCTTAATGGTTTTAAGGTTTAAGGTTTTAAGTAGCTTTAGAGCTCGTAGTTCTTCAAGCTCGAGTTTTATTGACAATTGGCTTTTGAATTATAAAAATTTAATTCGTTTCTAGATATAAACTTAAGTTTTTAGTTTAGTTGATCTTTAGGAACGTTCGGAGGATATTCTTAATCGAGTCTTAGGCCCACTAAAAGTGGGGTTTACAGCTATTAGGAGCAACCTTGATGAATCAAAGAGAAATTTAGAGGATAAAGTAGAGGATGAAGAAGAGGTTAATATGTACCTTATGGTCATGTCTAAGGTGACTTCTAAATCTGATGAAGACATGGCCGATACTACACACAGACAAATTAAAAAAATTGTTAATGGTCATCGAAAAGGAAAATGCTAAGATTACCAAACTTGATAATGAGATGAGGTATTAAATAAATGAAAAAGAAGCTTTGTTTGTAATGCCTCATCTTCTACATGTATGCTTAAAAGTTTTTTCTCAAATTTTGGAGTGCTTGAAGATTGCTCGTTATTACCATCCCTAAGTTAAGAAAAAGACAAAATCAATATCTCATCTATTACTCAACATCATAAACACTTGGTTCCAAATTGCTTCTTATACAATATAATAAACCATAACAGAAATGTTTCTCAAGAGTGAGCCAAACTCAGATTATCAAAATTGTATAATATTTTGCAATACATAGATCCATTAGAAAATATGTACAATACATCTATAATCTCTATATCGAAGGCTTTACATTGTAGCTTAACAATCTTCAAGAAGAGCTTCTCCTTAGGAATCTACTTCTAAGTCTATAACTATTTGCCTTGTAAGGAAAATTACTACCACTTAGCTTTCTCAAGTCTTCTTACTTCTATGGTATGATATCTTATCTAATTTCTTTCTTAACCTTAGGATAAGACAACCTATCCCCTCAGCTATTATGACCTAAGTAAGAGTGGATAACCATATAACAACATAAGTAGTGTCATATTACAATCACATAGCAAGTATGTGACATACATCAGTACTTATATCCTAGCCTAACATAGCACTCATCCAATTGGTCAATTTCAACCAGACATTTGGATACAAACCAAAGTCCAAGAACCTAGTAATGTAAGAAAGAGTTACCAAAACCCAGCTTAGCAAAAACCATGTGAAGTGGTTAGAAAATCCAACATATAGTTATCCCAACAAACACAATGCAATTTCTATATGCACAAAAACCCAATTTTTATAAATCAATTCTTTTACTTAGTAACCCTAGCTTTTTATATAAAACCCAACCTAGTAAAATCTCAGTTTGAAAACTTAACCCATAGTTCCTTTTGGTGTCATGCAATGAATGCATCGTATCTCATACCAAGTAATGCCTAAAAACTATCAAGAAAATTTACTCTTTTACTTTTTAGCCCAACCTTTATTTTATTTACATCTTTAATACCTCGGCATATTGTTGACTTAAGTAAATACCTTAAAAGGCAGAGTTAGTCCTTAAATCCTTTTCCAAGTTAGCATAAATCCCAACAAATGTTACATGAACAATAAGCAACATAACCACGTCAATCAAGTCCAATATCAATACATGTTTTAGCTAGTAATAGTTATAAAAAGAAACATCAGATGACTCACTAGGCAACATAACAAACTTGTAACCAATCTCAGCTAAGCTAAACATTGCAAAGCATGCAAAGTTTAGACATAAGTCTACCTAAGACACGCAAATATACATTTACCTAGATTTGCCAATCGTTCTAATGATACATACTAATACGAGGTTCTTCTTTAACTATTTCACCTAATAAGGATACATAGCACCAAATTCAATTATAGTTTATGTATATGTTCCAAATCATTAATAACTTACTTTTACTTCGAGTTTATGAGTTAAGGTTGTTCTTAAAAAAAAAAAAATTCCAAACTTCCTCTAACTTAGCTTCTAGTCCATCCCTAATTTACCCTTTGAATTATCTTCTAATTCAAGCTAATTTCAAAATTATCAAACGAATACTATCTAACATATATCCTTATCTCTACCAATTAAGAATCTCATGTATCTCATCTGACTCAATCTCTAAGCTTGACTTACACAAAGACCCCAAAATGTATTATTTGATCCTTCTTCTGATTTATCCTTTAATTTAACCAAATCACTATATTTACTTATAAAACCCTTACTTCCATATTTACTTAAAATTAGTATTGGTAAGAAATATAGTAAAGTAATTACCTCATACTTCAGCTATCAAATAACATAATTGTTATATATCACTAGTTAACCCTATAAGTCATTATATAGGAAAATAATAGAAAATTCATAATAAATAGTATACGTATTCGTTTAATTCCTTAAAAAGTATTCATAATAAATAGTATAAGTATTCATTTAATTCCTTAAAAAGTATTGTGGACTCATAAAATTGTATAGTTTAAGGTTTGATTATTGTAACTCTTGTTGACTGGTGATTTTTACTTAGGTACGCAAGTGTCATGAGCTAATTTTCCAAGGCCCCTAAGATATGCCCAACATCATTTAAAGTATGAGAGACAAGACAAAGGAGATATATATAAGAGGTTCCCATGGCCTATTAGAAGAGAAAGGCCCAAACCTAAACTTAGGGAAGATTTTAGAAGTTGGAAGGCTTTAAGAAGGTTTCAAAGCTATCCAGATTCAATGTATAATAGTAGGTAGGTAGGTAAGATAAATGGATAAGATTCAATTGTAACCGTTAGATTGAATAAATCTTGATCATCCATTGTATGCAGCCATTTGTATATATAGGGGATCTCCCCTTATTTGTAAGCATCCGGATGTTGAGTAGACTTTAGTTGATAATCAGAGTCTCTCTCTCTACTTTCTCTCTTTAAACTTTGTGTGTGTAGTTTTCAGGTTGATCTTAGCCTTCCTTAGAGTGGTTAGGAGAGCTAAGTGCCACAAGGGTGTGTCAAGAGGAATTTCACTTATGAGAAGTGGTATCAGAGTAAGCTTTCGAAGAGAGAATTTCATCATCTAGAAATGAGAACAACAACTCTACGGTCAATGTGGTGGATGACCAATGAGAAAGCAAAGGGTTAGGTTTAAGGATTTGCTGAATTCTCTTACTACTCGGGTGAATAAGGTTAAGTTAAGCATCATTAAAGCCAAGGAGCAACTGGATGACTATGCAGCTTTAAACCAAGCCTTAGAGGAACTAAGGAAGCGTAATGGAGAGCTTGAAGAAAAGGAGTGTATCCTTGAAGCATGAATTGGTGCACTTGAAGCTAAGGAAAAAACATATGAAACAAAGATTGATATTACCATCATCGCTATGCGACAGGAGATTGAAGACCTTAAAAATCAGCTGGTAGCATGTCGAGCTACTGTTGCTAATGGAGTAACTATCTAACCAATCATAAGGGTGGAAGTACTAAAGCCTGAATGCTCTAAGGGAATATGATTTGCAAGGAAAGAAGATAATTTTCTATAAGGAGTTGAATAGTACTTTAGGGTATTGGAGCTTGTTGATGGTAGAAATAAAGTAAGGATAGTAGCCTTATACCTGAAGGATACAAGATTGATTTAGTAGAGAAGGAAGGGCAATGAGTTTACTTTATGGCCATACTTTGTGACGGAATTCCAAAATCAATTCTCTCCCCAAAATGCGAGGAGAGAAGCCAAGGTCAAACTCAAGCATCTACAACAAATTCTAGTGTGAAGCAATATGTTCAAGAATTCTCAAAGCTAATGCTAGAGATACCAAACCTCAACCCGAATGATGCTCTTGTTATGTTCTTAGATGGCTTGAAACCATAGGCTAAGTTAGAGTTAGAGTATCATGAAGTAGAGAACATACCAAAAGCCATTGCCATAGTAAAGGGCTTAGTAGAATTTCAAAAGGAGGAAGATTGGCATTCCATAAGCAATGAAGGAGAAGAAGGAGAAGAAGAGGATGATATGGAGAGTAAGAGATCTTCAAGTCCTTTGAGGGAAGCGGGAGGATGGTAGGTAAGATAAGGATGCGACAACTTAAGTGCTATTTTTGTGATGGACCACATTATGCTTAAGATTGTCCAAAAAGAGAATAATTGGATGCTCTTCTAGTAATGAACGAAGCTGATAAAGACGATAAGGGTAAGCTTGGTACTATTCATCTTCTTTATGCCATGAAGTTGTAAGTTACAAAGAAGAAAAAGGGTTTAATGTATGTGGAGGCTAAAGTAGCAGGGAGGGAGATAAATGCTATGGTGGATATGGGGGCCTCACATTTATTCATTTCAAAGGATGCTTCCTCTAGGCTTGGGCTAAAGGTTGAAAGGAGTAAAGCCTGACTTAACACCGTTAACTCTAAGGAACTCCCAACTTATGGGGTTGCTAAGAATGTAGAATTCAACATTAGAGATTGGTAGGGAAGGGAGAATATTGAAGTCATCCCCGTAGATGATTTTAAGTTGTTATTGGCATGGACTTCTTGGATAAGAATGATGCCATCATTATTCCTCATTCTAATTGCATTTGTTGGTTTATTAGGGTTCTCAATGCATAGTTCCAATAAGTAGGAAGATGGGACAAGCAACAAAGCTTATTACATCAATGCAAATCACAAGGGAAGAGTCAACACTAATGAAAGGATCTAGTTTGACTTTAATGAAGGAGATGGTGGAAACAACAAGTGATAATATCCCACAAAGTTCAAACCAAATAGATGTGGAAAAGCTAGACAAAACCTTAATAACTAAGGTTAAGACTAAAAAGGGAAAGGAGTTACATTAAGTTTCAAGAAGGGAGGTTATCAAGCATTCCCATGATATGGGCACATATAGAGAACCAAGGATAAGATATCAAGTAGATCATAATTTAAGAAGTAAGCCATGATGAGGACATCACTGGATTGAGTGGGGGAGAATGCCACAGGCTAATTTTCTAAGGCCCCTAAGATACACCCAACATGATTTAGAGTATGGGAGACAAGACAAAGGAGATATATATCTAAGAGGTTCCTATGGCCTATCAAAAGAAAAAGGCCTAAACCCAAACTTAAGGAAGATTCTAGAAGTTGGAAGGCTTTAAGAAGGTTCGAGAGATGTCCAGATTCAATGTATAATAGTAGGTAGGTAGGGCAAGTAAGGTAAATAGATAAGATTCGATTGTAAACGTTAGATTGAATAAATCTCGACCATCCATTATATGGGGCCATTTGTATATATAGGAGGTTTCCCCTTATTTGTAAGCATCCAAACATTGAGGGAACTTTAGTTGATAATCAAAGGCTCTCTCTCTACTTTCTCTCTCTAAACTTTGTATGTGTGGTTTTCAAGCAGAACTTAACCTTTCTTAAGGTGGTTAAGAGTGCTAAGTGCTACACGGGAACGTCAAGAGGAATTTCGCCCATGATACCAACACTTGCAAAACAAGAACATGGCTATAGGGGACGTTGGAGGGTGCTCCGATGCAACTACTCCTATGCTTAAGTCAGTCCTCTTATGATATGAAAGGGATTGTATAGTAATTATGAGAGTCAAAAAATGAATGAAAGAGTTCCCTTACCTAGGGTTCTTATATGGTATTTATAGCTTATGGGTATAGGTTATACTCGGATTAGATTATCGACCGGTCTTAAATATTAGACCAGCTAATATAAGCATATGGAATAGTTCTCAAGAAATACTATCAACAACTCTTAAATTTGGCTATTACAAATATTTTCTAATTTTAAGCATAATTGCATTAGAAATTAGCTTAAATTAAGTAAATATCCAAATAAAATTATAAGATCCAAACTAAATACTAATTTAATCATAATAAAGCCTTAGAAGTCATTATAAATCAAATTCATTGAGAAATTTAGTCAAAAACCAATTATTTCTTCAACATAAAAAACATAATAGATTTCTTAAAATAAATTTAATAAAACTATTTTTACTTAAATTAAATATATCATATGAGCAATGTACTTATCAAAAATTAGCTAAAAAAAATCATTTACAATGTTTAAAAATTAATACAAAATTCATTAGAATCAGAGTATTTCTTAAAAAAGCCATATAAGTGCTTGTAATTGCAAAAATCTGGGTTGATTTTATGATTCCTCATGCAAAAATACTTAGGAATACTAA
Organism: Lumnitzera racemosa; assembly: GCA_024138005.1. NCBI lineage: Eukaryota > Viridiplantae > Streptophyta > Magnoliopsida > Myrtales > Combretaceae > Lumnitzera > Lumnitzera racemosa. The sequence continues at coordinate 59,240,404 of JAMXBC010000012.1, forward strand.
GTTTTATAATTTTTTAACAATATTTGATATTCTTAATAAATTAGACAACTTATAAGTAGAAATTCGCGCATCAACTTACAAGAAGAAATACATGTATTTTCGATTCTTTAGTCACCAGTGCTCTATCAATGGTGACCTTCTATTGAACATCCTTCTTTTGGCATCAGACTTCAACCCTTGAAAGGCCACCATGTCAAGTTTTCATCTTCTATCTTTTCTAATTTCAACTATATTTTTCTAATTTTTTCTAAATTTATGTTTTATTTGATAATAGTGTTTTTTGAGAAGAATTCTATGAGGTTTGGATTGCCAAAATGGTGCAAAATAGTTGCCAACTCCCCTTTTATAATGATTAGGATAGTAGGCTTAGGAATGAAATTCTACTTCTTGATTTTTCTTGCATCTAGTTATATATACTTTACATTTATTAATATAGTTAAAGGCCACCTCATGTTGCTATTTCCTAATGTCTTTCCTTACATACCATGCCTATTACTAGGTGTTATCGTTAATTATATTTTCTTTTATTTTTTTCTTTTTTAATAAGTTAATATATAGTTTAGGCATTAATTAGTATATTATATTAATATATATACATATTGGATGCATATAGTGTATATAATATGATTATATAATTAATCTATATGTTATTTGACTCCAAAACATTATTTTTACAAGTCAAATAATTTATCTCCAAGACCTTATTATGTTTCAAAACTTAAATTTTGAGTTTCCAATAATTATCAAACAATGTTGATGAAAATACGTTTAATTAAAATTAAATATTCTATATTCTTCATGTCGAAAAATGAACCTTATTATGACTCTTCTTCTAATTTTTTTGACATCTTATTAAAATTTGATTCAATTTAACCAAGATTTTTTTAAAGCCTTAAATCCTATCAAATGCCCTAACTCATAAAATCTTGTCACTCAACTAAACTCATTCCTTAAGCTTGCCTTATTAAATTTATTTTGCTATTTCCCTAACTATACCCTCTAAGTCTCACTTGTCATAAAAGTAAACCACTGTCCGGGATCCATGGTAATAGGTTAAAGACCGAAATTTCACATTGTCTTAAACGAACTCATTAGTAGCTGATGAAAATGATAGTTTGAAAATGGATAATGAAGTGCTATAGATTAATGATGAGAATTTTTTACTAAGTCGAGATAATCTTAGAAAGGAAAATCTAGTCTTGAAAGAAGAAATAAAAGAATTAAAGGTAAGGATGGATGGGCTTTATAATACAATTGATACAACCTTTAATAAGTTTAATGAGTATGATAAAAAGATGCAAATTCTATTATCTTCTTAAATATTACATAATTCAAAGTTGGATTGGCTATGAACATGGTGAATCATCTAATTCGGTTAGAAGACCATATTTGTTAAAGAAAAGAAGTAATGGGTAATGAACTTGTTAGAAATAGTAATTTAAGTGAGAATAAGCCTCTTGTGCAAGGTAGAGGGTATGTTAGCAGACACCCCAATCAAATTAACAAATACACTATCAGAGAATATACCAAAGGACATATCAAAGGCTATAATAGAGGATACTTAAGTCAAATTCAAAGGAACCAGGTAACAAATAGGTATAAAGTATCTAATCCATGTGCTTGCTTTTTTTATAATAAACATGGACAGATTGAAAAGTATTATTTTTACAAAAATAATAGGATCAACAAACAAGAAGTAAAATTTCTAAATGCCATGAGCTTGAATTTCAAGGACCCTAAGCTTAAACGGGTTCCTAAGAATGACTAATCATTTTTTTAGGGGTTATAGGTGTATGAGGTCAAACTTAATTGAAAATAATTTTTAACCAATCTAAAGCCTAATTGGAAATAAAAGTATAAGATTAGCGATATAAATGAATTTGGTAATCTTGTTCCACTCCCTCTTGCTTTTATTTGCTCTCCATGTTTATATATACTTGTGCTTTATTATTTATCATAAAAAATCAATTGGTATCATTTTAAGTTGGAGTATATTGTCAAAATCATGAATTTAAAGGGGGTGAAATGAAAAGTTTGTTAATTTCATTTCTTTTTTTTTTTAAATTGGCATTGTTTGTTTTACTAAGGGGGAGGAGTTTGTTAAATTCATTGTTTGTTTTATAGGAAAAGGGGCAGAAGAATCTTCAAAATTTTTATTATAAAAAAATTCATGGTTGGTTTTTATGATAACAAAAAGGGGAGAGAAAAAGGCATACAAAAAATATAATTTTCAAAAAGGAAATTCAATGCATCATCATCTTTAAATTTATTATATTTTTTATACGATATTTTTTCATCATAAAAAAAGGAGAGAATGTTAAGTCTCGTAATTTGATTTTGATGATAACAAAATATGTATTAAGTAAATATAAAGGTGGTTAATAATGCTCACCAGTCTTCACTTGATATGCAAAGTCAATCAAAATTATTATTTTTGAGAATTAAGTTAGACAATAAATCTATTTGAATGCCTAACTCCACTTATCAAATATATTTAGGTAGTATATTCGACGCATTCCATTAACTTAGATTTATATCCACGGGGATTAATTTTATTTTGGTGGAATAACTAGATGGATCAAGTTGAATTAATTTGGAGATTAAATTATGTAGGCGAAATGAAATTGCAGAATTTCAAAGAAATCAATTTTTGAGAGTTAGTTTATAGTTTATCAATTTTGGAGAAAGTTTGTGCATTAAAATATGAAATTTTATCAAGATCATTCGGTTTATTTTCAAGTGGTGGAGTTTAACTTTTGACGAGACACCTTTATACTATTTTTCAAATTATCATGTGTAGATGAATTTAGCATTTGTTCACTTTCCAATGTCGCAACAAGCATACAAGATTTGGACATTCTTCAACAAGCAAGTCAACGTGTAGCAACTTATGATATTCCATGTGATGGTTATCGTTACTTAAGAAGCAGCTTTTGAAAAGTATTATGTTTAACACGGCAATGGTATTCTTGGTATACATATAATACACTGCAAAAGATCATACATCGACATGATTCAATTACGAAGCTACCGGAGCAATTTGATATCCACCGTCCGGCGTCTTAGTTCCAGGCAAGCAACATGGCATTCATTCTTTTAACGTGGACTAGCAACAGCAAACGAGCAGCAAAAATGAAGATTTCTTGGTCCAAGCATTTTAAATGTAGCCTTTCGTTTCTTCAACATTTGGGAGAAATATCTGGGATTTGCTTTTTAAATTTAAGTGAAGAGATAAGCGAAACAAAGATAAAGATATGATGGGTAACATATTGGAGATACTTTATTTTCCTAATTGAAAATACGAAGATGTGGAGGAGATTCTAAAGGATATTCAAATTCAAAATAAGTAGTAGATATAGACATATCTTAGGACAAGGATAGAGAAAATTATTTTCATGAATTGACGAAGTTTATCAAGAGAAAAAAGGGCACGTATTTTGGATGAACTTTTCAGATTTTTTGGGATTTGATATTTCAAATTTGAAAAATAACAGCCGAAGATATTTCTCCTTATGTTATGGGATAAGCTTTTCAACTAATTTAAGATTGAGTCAAATCCTTCAAGATATCTTCTTATCTACAATATAGCTGTAGGCCTCAAAGGCATACGTAAGTGAGGGGGCTAAAGGTCGACAATTTATCAATTCCTTGAGATTGATGAAGATTTGCCCTTAAATTTTGATCTTCTTCTTCTAGCACATATGTCAAAGGATCTTAAAAGGTCCATCTAACCTAAGGGATAACTTGTTTGTCCTCTTCCATAGAAAATGCTCCTTATTGAGGTGGATCTAGGCAAGGTCTCCTGGATTGTAAATGACTTGCATCCTTCCTCGACTTCCTTGTTCCTTTTGTCAGGCCATAGTCTTGGCTAGTTGCTTAATAACCTTCTAATGAAATTTCTAGAACTTTTCGGTACACTACAAGCCAGCCTGACTTTCACCGTAGGACGTTAGTTTGATAACCATATCTAAGGATAAGTTCAGGTTAAGTCCATAAGTAACCTCAAAAGGTGATCTTCGTATCGAGTTTTGAGTGAAGCGGTTGTAAGCAAACTCAATAATGGGCAGGCATAGATCCCAATCATGTAGATTCTTTCCAACAGTATCTCAAAGCAGGTTGCCAACTGTTCTATTTACAACTTCTGTCTGGCCGTCTATCTACAAGTGGCAAGAAGTACTGAACATGAGCTTAGTGTCGAGCTTCTTTCATAGGGTCCTCTAGAAGAAGCTTGTGAACTTTGAATCATAATTAGACACAATACTCCTTGATGCCACATGTAGCCATGCAATCCCTTGTAAAATGGGGTTAGCAACAAATAAAACATTGTTAATTTTGTGACAAAGAATGAAGTGGCTCATCTTATTGAACCAATCGACCACCATCATAATAAAATCATATCTTCTTAGTGTTCTAGGTAAGTCAATAATGAAATGCATGCTCAGATCGATCCATGGCTATTCAATTATGGGTAGAGGTATGTACTCTCCATATTGCTCCTTTCTTACCTTGGCATGTTTGCAAACCTTGCATCGCTCAAAACCTTGACCTATATCCTTCATCATCACAAGCCAATTGAAATGTTTTTTCAGCAACTCAACCATTCCCTTCTCACCAAAGTGGTCAGCCAAGCCTCTAGTATGGGTTTCTCAGACAAGTAATTCCCTAGCGGACCTGCTCGGCACATAAATTAATCTTCCTTTCATAAAAAATCCTTAGTTCATATAGAACCCATCCAAAATTCCTCCAACATTGCACTTAGCCACCAAGGGTCTAAAATACAAGTCATACTCATATTGACTAGGTAAGTTAACAAATCCAAGTATCCTAGCCTGTAAAGTGGTAATAAGAACATGTTGGCAAGAAAGTGTGCTAGCTACAATATTGGCACTTCCCTTCTTGTATCGAACAACATAACAAAAATTTTCTAGGCTCTAAACCCACTTATCATGTCATCGAGAAAGTTTTTGTTGCTCTCTAAGATACTTCAGAGATTCATAGTCTATGTAAATGATGAATTCTCTTGGTAGTAAGTAATGCTACTAGTTCTAAAGTGCTCAAATAAGGGCATAGAAGTTTTTGTCATATGTTGAGTAATTCAGTGTGGCTCTTCTATGCTTCTTGCTAAACTAGGTAACTTGATAAACTACCAACCAATAGTCCCATTACTTGCGTACGACCCTAAGGACTCTAATCTCTCACCTGACGAATTCTCTATTGATAACCTATTGATGACAGGAAAGTTTATGCCGAAGGAATATGGCTGAACTCCTTGAGCTCCCCGAGTTGTCATACATTGATCTATACACTCGATAGTAATGATGATGACCATTCCCTTGCCGTGGACCTTGTGTCGAGTAATCTAGCCAACCACTGCTAAGAAATTCTTGCTGAATGACGAGAGACTCACTTAAACGGCCGAATAGTTTTCTCTTGGCATACCACCATCTCTTTTGTTACCGCAACATTTTAACCCCTTTCACCTATTGTGCTTAGAGAATATTCATACGGGACTAATGTTGCACTGCTACATGTTTACCTTGTCTAACATTGTATTACTTTTTCATTTTTTGTCTTTTATCCTTTTTACCCTTTTTCATATGTATTAAGGATCCCCTTTTTGTATATACTGTCTTATAATTTCTTTGTTTATAATGCTGCGCTAAGAACTTATTATAAATAGTCCTTTTCTCTTATAAGCCATAGATGTAACTTGCATTTAATATTGAATATTCTATTCTTACAACACAACCCTCTCCAAGTCCATTTTTCATACACTTTTATTTGATATTGCCAAGTAGCTCAAGATTAGTGGCGGTTGGACCTTAACATCAACTTGTGCGTCATATCAAGTGAGGTGTCAAGTCATATTATGTTCATTGGTGAGTCATATCCTCCAAGTAGCTTTACGTCAACTACTATTGGTTGTTTGTAGACTATTCCTCTCCAATTTTCTTCGATATTTCAAAAGACCCATTTCAATCAGATTTTTTTTTCAATAAGTCCTAGTGATAACTGAGCTTCTAAGCACACCATATATTCTTGGTATTAAAGCTTGAGATTGAGAGCTGTGTAGTAATAGTCAGTCTACTGTTTGAAATATTGTGTGTATTGTAGCCATTTGTATATAGTATAGCTATTGAAATTTTATGTTGAGAATGTTGAACCCTAGTGTATAGGGAGAGATTCACGATGTCGAAAATGATGCTCATGGTTGTGATCAAGTTACCTAACAAACACTACGTACTACTGATGAGCAGATATAAGATCTTGTTGCTATTATGGCCAATTCAACTCAATATATAGGGTCTTAGAGAATGGACTACGTAGAGAGTTGCTGAATAAGGCTAAGAAATAAGAGATAAGCCGAGGAGGCAAATGAACAAGCGAGCTCTAGAAGCCTTTCTAGTGAACCACATACCATCACGACATGCTAACAAAGTCGCAAGGAGAAGGTTAGAGTTAGACGAAGTGGAAGAGTACGAAGAAGAAGAAGAAGAAGAAGAAGACTAGTATATTAGGATTGATGAGTGTAAGTTCAAAGTGCCAAGAGGTGCCGAACATCTTAAGTTACAGATTCCGAACTTCAACAAGTCTAGCAGTACTAATGACTACCTGGACTGGGAAAAGAAGATCGAAAAGCTATTCAACTTCTATGATTATGAAGATGTTGTACGCATTAGAGTAGCTGCGTTATAATTTTTTGGATATGCAGCAATGTAGTGGAAGAAGCTACAGAATGTTCACCTAAGGACCCAACATAAGGTCTGAATATAGAAAGAGATGAAGAGAGTTCTGAGAAGTAGGTTCATTCCTAAACACTACGAACAGGACAATTTCCGACGACTCCAAGACTTGAGGCAAGGTAATAAACTCATAGACAACTATGTATGAGAGTTTCAGTTGCTCATGATACGATTTAATGTTGATGAGCCTAAGGCACGAACTATAGTATGGTTCATCTCAGGACTCTAAGTTAAGATTGGTTACATCATGGAGCTGCAGAGCCTCATAACTCTAGATGAAACCATCCTTGTAATCTAGAGAGTTGAAAGGCAGCAACGAAACCAGGCTAACTGAATGCTGAGTAACTAAACATTGATGCTAAATAGGAATGGCTTAAGAGTAGACTAAGGAATGACAGGGTTTCAAATAGTTCTAAGGTGGAATGCTGTGGTTACATAGCAAGACGACCCAATAAAGGTCGAGGTAAGAGCAAGGCTAAGGAAATTGAGATCCGAAGAGACCAAGGTTTGAGTTTAAGGACGGAAACCCAAGATATCAAATGTTTTAAATGCCTTAGCTATTAATACGTAGCTAGTTGATGTCTGAACCATTGAGTCATGACCATAAAGAGAGATAAGCCCCAGTTTGAAGTAAAAAGTATGAGTGAAAGAGAGGAAGAAGTGGTAACCAATCAGATGCTAGAAGAATTTGAAGAAGATCAGGAGGCTAAGATACCCCTTGAGGGCGGAACCGAGTATTGCTTTATTGTTCAGCGATCTCTCAATACTTTTGTGGCTAATAAGAATGAGCAAAGAGAGGACCTCTTTCATAGGAATTACTTGGCGAATGACAAGCTATGTACCATGATCATTAACAAAGGGAGTTGTACTAACATCATCGCACAAAGGGTAGTTAAGGCCATGAAATTACTAACTTTCCCATAACCCAAGCCATATAAGACTCATTAGCTAAACGAGAAAGGGGGATTACACATTTCCGAGCAAGTTAGAGTGCCTATTACTATTAGTGATAAGTACAAGATCAAGGTGTTATGTGATGTCCTTCCCATGTGTGAGGATTGTGTACTCCTCTTGGTCTAGAGATTCTTAGAGGTTAAAGAAGCCAAGAACTTACCTGCTGAAGTACAGCAGCTACTTCAAGAATATGCTGACCTCTTCCCCATCAAGATGTCAAAAGGATTACTTCCCTTGAGTGGAATTGAGCATTGCATTGATCTTTAACTTGGAGCGGCCTTGCCGAATTGACCCACTTATAGATTCAATCCTAAACAGGCAATCGAGCTGAAGAAGCAAGTTGATGAGTTAGTAAATTGCAAATATGTCCATGAGAGTATGAGCCCTCATGCTATCCCAACCGTGCTAATACCAAAGAAAGATGGATCATTGAGGATGTGAATTGACAGCCGTACCATCAACAAGATTATTGTTAATTACCAATACTTGATCCTACGGTTGGATGACATGCTCGATAAGTTGCATTGTATACGCATCTTTTTGAAGATAGACCTAAAGAGTAGCTATCATCAAATACAAGTGAGATCGGGAGATGAATGGAAAGTAGCCTTTAAGATTCAGGATGGTCTATTTGAGTGGATGGTTATGCCATTTGGTTTAACTAACACACCAAGTACATTCATGTGGCTCATGAATCATATACTCAGAACATTGATAAGCAAATGTGTTGTAGTTTATTTTGATGATATTTTGGTCTATAGTGCCAACTTTCTTATTCATGTCGAACATTTGAGATTAGTGTTTAACATACTCTACGCTAAGAAATTATTTGGAAACCTAAAGAAATGCACATTTTGTGAAAGCGAGGTTGTATTCCTTAGATAAGTCACTTTAGGGAATGGAGTTCAAGTTGATGAGGAAAAAGTCAGAGCTATTAATGAGTGGCCCATGCCAACTAGTGCTACCAAGGTCAAGAGCTTCCATCACCTAGCCTCGTTCTATCAGAGGTTTATCCAGAACTTAAGCTCCATAACTGCACCGTTGGCTAAATCAACCAAGAAGAACATTAAGTTTAAATGGATAAAAAAGGCTCAAAGGAGTTTTGAAGATATGAAGTAAAAGTTGACGTTTGTTCCAGTACTTGCCCTAGCAGATTTTGAGAAGGTTGTTAAGGTTAAATGTGATGCATCTAGTATCGGCATTAGTTTTGTCCTTATGTAAGAGTGCCGACCCATTGCCTACTTTAGTGTACTGCCTTAAATTACTCAACCTACAACAAGGAGTTTTATGCCTTTATTCATTTACTTTAGAACCAGCAACATTATCTGTTGCTAAGAGAATTAATCATCTGTTCAGATCATGAATCTCTCAAGTATCTTTGCAGGTAGCAAAAGCCTTCTCGACATCACACCAAGTAGGTCGAGTTCTTGGAGGCTTTTTACTATGTCATCAAGTATAAGAAGGCAAGTACTAACACAATGGTTGATGCACTTTCTCACCATCATACCCTCATCATGACGTTGTAAGCTAGAGTACTTGGGTTTGGTACTTTACCTAATCGATATGAGCATAACCTATATTTGGGGCCTTTAGTAGCCAAGTGCAGTGATAGAGGAGATGTGGACGAATTCTACTTAAATGAGGGGTTCTTGATGAAGGGCAAGCAGATTTATGTGTCGAGTGGTTCTACAAGGGAGGTACTCATTTGCAAAGCTCATACCGGGGGTTTAGTTGGCCATTTTAGGGAAAAGAGGACAATTAAGATATTGAAGGAGCACTTTTACAGGCCTAGGATGATGAGAGATGTGCACTAAATACTTGAGAGGTACAAGGTATGTAGGTATGCAAAAGGGAGGAGAGAATCCTATGAAGAATATACACCCTTACTACTTCTCGAGCGGTTGTAGACCGACCTAAGCATGGATTTCATGCTCGACCTTCCCTACAAGCTGAGAAGACAAGACTTGATCATGGTATTGGTCAATCGGTTCAGTAAGATGGGCCACTTCATCTCCTGCCACAAAACTAATGATGCTTTACTCATCGCTAACCTCTTTTTATTGTAAATTATGAGACTACATAGAGTACTAAGGAGTATTGTGTCCGATCATAATTCCAAATTCACAAGCTTCTTTTGGAATACCTTATGGAGGAAACTCATCACTAAGCTCTTGTTCAGTACCTCTTGCTACCCCAAACAGACGACCAAACTGAAGTAGTTAATAGAATCGTCAATAATCTCCTACGTGCTACTATTGGAAAGAACTCTCGTGATGGAATTTATGCCTTCCCATCATTGAATTTGCCTACAATCGCACAATTCACGACTCTATTGGAACATCACCATTTGAATTTGTTTATGGACTTAACCTGAACTCACCGTTAGACTTAGTTAACAGTCCAACTATACAAAAGAAAAGTCAATTCGGCCTGCAACGTACCGAAGAATTTCACAAGTTGCATTAAGGAATTATCGAGCAATTGGCTAAAATTGTGGCCCAATAGAAGGAAATGGGAAGCCATGGAAGGAAACAAATTGTTTATTCCCCTAGGGACCTTGTCTGGATTCATCTTAGCAAGGAACACTTCCCTAACAAGAAGATAAACAAACTATCTCTTAGAGCGGATAGACCCTATAAAATCCTAAGGCGCATTAATGATAATGCCTACAAGATTAAGCTACCCGAAAGTCTTGATGTGTCTACCACATTCAACATCCTCGACTTAACTACATATGTGCTCGAAGATGACAAAGACCAAGCTTTGAGGGAAAATCTTCAACAACCTAGGGGAACTAATGAACTGTTGACCAACGATCCTATTAATCATGCATAGCTCCAAGGACTCCAATCTCTCACCTGATGAATTCCCTCTCGATAACCTACTGATGACGATAAAGTTTACGCCAAAAGAATGTGACTGAACTCCTTGAGCTCCTTGAATTGTCATATGTTGATCTATGCACTTGGTAATGATAATGCTGACCATTCCCTTGTCGAAGACCCTATACCAAGTAATCTAACCAACCACTACTAAGAAATTCCTATCGAATAATGAGAGACTCACTTAAATGACTGAATAGTTTTCTCTTGGCATGCCACCATGTCTCTTGTCCCAACCCCTTTATTGTCGCAATATTTTGACCCATCTTGCCTGCCATGCTTAGAGAATATCTGTATGGGACCAATGTTGCATTGCCTTCTGTCTACCTTGTCTAACATTATACTGCTTTTCCATTTTTTTTCTTTTATCCTTTTTACCTTTTTTCACATGTAGTAAGAATCCCTTCTTTGTATATGCTTTCTTGTAATTTTTTTATTTGTAATGCTGCTTTAGGAACTTACTATAAATAATCCTTTTCTCTTGTAAGCCGCAGATATAACTTACATTTAATACTAAATATTCTATTCTTACGAGACAACTTTCTCCAAGTCCATTTTTCATACACTCTTATTTGATATTGTCGAGTAGCTTAGGATTAGTGGCGGGCGGACCTTAACATCAACTTATGCGTCATATCAAGTGAGGTGTTAAGTCATGTTGTGCTCATTAGTGAGTTACACTCTCTAAGCAGCTTCATATCAGCTACTCTTGTTCGTTTGTAGACCATTCCCTTCTAATTTTCTTCGATATTTTGGAGGACCTATTTTAGTCAGATTTGCCACGGTAAGTCCTAGTGATAATTGAGCTCTTAGATACACCATAACTAATTGGCTCTCTTACATAAGAATTGCTTCAATGTCAAATTTAGATACAACACATTCTAGTTTAAAACTTTCACGATGTTTGGTAGGACAAGTACTAGGGTAAAAGTTAGCTTGAGCTTAATCTCATCAAAGCTTCTCTAAGCATTGTTGAACCATTTGAATTCAAACTTTTTCTTAGTCAGCTCGATCGGTAGGGCAGCAATGGAACTAAAGTTTTAAATGGATCTTTAATAGAATGGAGCTAAACCATGAAAAGTCCTAACCTCTGCAACATTGGTTAATGTCAGCTACTTGAGAATAGCTTAGACTTTCTTGTCATCAACTCTAATACCTCCTATAAAAACAACATAATCAAGGAATACTACTTACTTTGATAGATTACACATTTCTTTAAATTGTTGAATAATGTCTCGATATAAAGAATATCAAACACAGATCTCAAGTGCACAACATAAGACATGAGGTCGGCATTATATACCAAAATATCATTGAAATATACAACAACACATTTGCCAATCAATGATCTCAAGACATGATTCATGAGTTAGATAAAAGTGGTTGGCATACTTGTCAAACCAAATGACATCACCATCCATTTGAACAAACCGTCGCATTTTCAAAGCATTCTTCCTCCCCTATCTAGGTCTCATTCTAATGTGGTGGTAGCCACTCTTCAAATCAATATTTGAGAAGATCTATGTACCATGTAACTCATCGAGCATATTATCTAGGACAGTAGGCATGGTATAGAGGCTCAAGCTCTCTCGAGCATATCTATGGTTAATCAACTCATCAACTTAGTTGTAAGCCCTACAACTAGCTATTCTAGGTTCCGATCGGCTAAAAGATCCGATCGGGCCTAAATTATAAAATAAAGCTAGAAATATTAGTAAAATAACTCCGTAAGTTCGAATTTAAGAAAATAAGTAATAAAATAAAAGAATATAAAATTTTCAAATTTTAAATATATAACTTGTTATTTATCGAAAATACGTAAAATACATTCCGATAATTAACGAACCGCTAAAGATAAATTGTATATATACTAAAAATCATAGAATGATCTAAATAATATTTAAGAATATTTATTTGTACCATATATGAATTTACATGTAGGTAGGAACATACGTAATTACTTAAAATACGCGAAATGTGCTAAAATAATAGTAAAAAATTAAAGAAAATTCATAATTAATTAAGAAAAAATCAAGAAAAATGAGGAAAAATCCAGCATTGAGGCGTGGAAAATTGGAATTGAAGAAACAAAATCAACCAATTAAAATGCAACAAATAGAACGTGGAAAAAAGAAGAGATAAGGCAATTATCTTGTCTCATTAATGCACAATAATTTTCCTAATGCTCTATAAATAGCAAGAAAATTTCAGAAGCTTATTTGGTCAGTTTAGAGAGTTAGAAAAATGGAGAGAGGTGAAATTGAGAGTAAATTAAGGATTTAGAAAAAATCACAAAAAATCTATACAGTTTAGGCTTTTAAGGAGAACCCAAACCCAAAAAGCAACCAGGAGTTGACAGCTACCACCACCATACGGTGGTGGTAGCGCCCAAGTTGGTCGACACATCCATGGCCACCGACGATGGCCGAAGCCAGCCAAACCGGTGAGTTCGATTTCCAGCCTTATTTTGTTTAATTTTGTAAAAATATTAAATATTCTTAGAAAATTATGAAACTAATTATTATAGAATATTTTTGTATCTATTTTTTATGAAAAATATTATTTTGATGAAAATATGTCCCGTGATATATGGTCCTTAAGAAATCATATAAAACCAAGCATTTTTTGGTTTAGAAATAAATGACCTTAGGAGTGTATTTTTGAGCCCAAAATTTATGTAAACTACTTAGATGATATAGAACAATTCTATGAAGCCCTTTTTCAAAAATTAATTTTTAAAATTTTTAGATAATTTTTAGGCCTTAAAATTAGGCATAAAATGGATAATTTAGAGTTATTAAGTAATTAAATAGTTAATTAATGATTCAATGAATAATTATATGTTTTAAGATGTTGAAATCTAATGAAGTATGATACTTGTAGTATTTAGAGTGTTAGATGTAATTATTAGGCTAATTATATAGTAAATAAGTAATAAGGAAAAATAATAAATTTTAAGTTAATTTTGTAAATCAGAGTGATTAGGTGTAAAATATTATTTAGGATGAATTTAGACATTTTTAAATGATAATTAATGTTAGGAGATGGCAATTAGAGTGATAGAAATATTAAATGTGTATTATATACATAATAAGTGATAATACATAATATGCAATTATTGGAAATATAATAAATAGAAGATATTATAATAAAAAAATGATATTATATGAATAATATGGATATATAATAAATTTGATAGAAATCTTGAATTTATGTAATTATATGAAAAAGGTAAAAATTTCTCACATTAAGATAAATTCAGTACACTATTAAGGATTTAAGTGTACCGGGTATAACAAAATACTAACTAGGGATAAGTATAGTATTTAGGATATCTGGAAATAATATGATTAATTTCACATTATAAGTTGAAACGAGTTTTTAGAGTTTAGGTATAAAACAGTACTTAGAAATTGAACTAGAACCAAATTTAGAAATCGATACGAAAACTGAACCTGAACTTGGCCCTAACCCTAAAATAATTGTAAAAGATTTGAGAACCTAGACAATTGGACATATTAAACCCTAAACAAAAGATAACAATAAGCATTATAGGATAAAACCAACCTATCATAGTTATATGAAAAACTGAAACCACGTTTGTGTTATAGGGATGATCTGCGATGGCCTGAGCGAGTTGGACCTCAAGTAAGTGAGCGAAGAGGTAAGTTAGGATTAATATGTTGCTGTATTTTGGAGGCTTGAGATTATACTTGGTTGTGCTTGTTAGATAGTTGGTTGTGTGCATGTGCTTAATTATGAGTGATGCTATGATTCCGTTTGTTGTTCTAGCTTGTATTGTATAATTTGTATGAAATGATTAATTACCCTAAACTAGACATAATCAAATATACAACCTGTAATCATAATCGGACCTGCATTACAACCCATTAGAGGAAAGCTAGGATTCTCCGGACAAATACCAACCCCTTCGAAAGAGATAGCGTAAGATTGCATAATGGTCCCTTCTCATCCTTAGTCGAACTAAGTGACAGGAGAGGAGGTCGCGGCAAGGGTGAAGTCAATGGTTTGAAGGTAATCACAGGAGGAGTAGTGTCTCCATTGCACAAGCCTGGGTTTGGTCATGAGCTGTTGCATTAACGGCAACTCCTCAACCCAGATTAGAGTGAGCGCAATTTTTTTAATCTCACAATGGGTTAGACAACGTCGTGCAATGGCATTTACTTAAATATGCATTGCACTTAATAAGTTGGTTGATAACCTTATTATGTTTATGGTATAGTTTTAAATTCTCTATCCTAACTTACTGAGCTGTGGTTGCTCACATCCCTATAAATGTCGTGTAGATACTAGCTAAGAAGCGGCTAACAACTACTTTGAAGCTAGCAACTGTTAGAGCTTAGGGAGTGAAAAAAAAACATTTAAATAACAAACATATATTTTTAAAGTCTAAGCTTTTATTTTAGAATTTTTCATTTTTAAATAATGTAATAACTGGGAAATATATTACGGTGAAACGTTGTAAACGTTAATTGTAATAACTAAATTATAGTGTATATATATATATTTTCTCACTTTCTTAGGTAAATGATTTATTTAACTTACAAACTGTTTACTTCAAAGTGGGTTAGCTATGGACTCCTTGTGTAGATCAGGTCTAGGATAGTGATTGTAAGGCTAACTTTTATCTTAGAATGGTTTATACGGTAAGGCTATTACGACTCTGTCGCTTCGGAACATGACATTAATCCTTTAACTTAACAACTTACTCAGGGTTGAGCCTATAGGCAGGTTGGTCAAGCAAAGCAAATCCTAACTGAAGGTCAATACAATGCTCTATAACTCTTATAAGTGCTAATCCTTTAGTCATCTCTATAAGAAACCAGTCAGCATACTTGTATAGTAATATTTACACCTTGGCAAGTATGCTTCCAACTTCTCTCAACTCTACGAGTTTCTTGACCAACAAGAGCATACACTCTTCCATCTTAACGTCTCTAAAAAATTGGGCTTGGAAAATCACTGGGGACTTCCTCTACAGTAATTTGGAAATTTTCTCCTATGACTATTGAACTTCTCTAGGGCTTATTAGAGTTAATATAACCATCTTCCCATCCTTTTGGAACATAGGTGTTCATATATCCATCATACAATACTTTTAAATCAAATAGCCAGGGTTGGCCAAGTAATATGTATGAAGCATACTTGAGTAAGACATCACATAACACCTCGTCCTTATATCTGTCACTAACAGTAATTAGCACTTTAACTTGCTCAGCAATAAGTAGACCTCCTCTCTCATTTAGCTAATGGATATTATACGGCTTAAGGTATGGGTAAGTGGCAACTTTAGAGCTTTAACACTCCCTATGCTATCACATTAGCACAATTCCCCCCATCAAGGATTAATGCACAAAGCTTACCATTCACTCAATCGTTTGTTTGGAAGAAGGTCATCCTCTACTCATTCTTGTTAAATATAAACATACTGAGAGATCGTTGTATGATCATACAATACTAAGTTCCCATTTTAGGTGGGGTCATAACATCTAAATCTTTATGAAATTCACTTAACAAGTAATTGACATCCACCACTTCATCTCCTTCACTAGTACTTTCTACCTTAAACTAAGGTATATCTCCCTTGATAGTCATGACGCATTTATGCGAGCACTAACTAGCCACGTATCTAAAACCAAAACATTTGAAACACTTGATCTCTCAAGTCTTCCTCCATGAGCTTTAACCTTAGTCCTTCCTGACCTCGGGCTCCTTGGCTTTGCTCTTGCTTCAACTATCATTGGGTTTGCTCCACACTTAACCTCAACGGTCCACCTCAAAACTATATTGAGCTCGATCATATACAAGTTGGCTCAACATACCACTTTTACTTGATAAGCCAGGTCAACTGGTCAACACTTCCTTGATATGGTTCCTGTTTTGCCTTTTAACCCTCTATGCTACTCGAATAGTCTCATCTAGAGTCCCAAGCCTTTGTTTCTCTACTATGTTACCAATTTTAGTCCTTAGTCTAAAAATAAATCGTGCTATAGTCCTCATTTCAAGCTTGTCAACATCACACACGATCATTAGTGACTAAAATTCTCTAACATATTCATCCACTGATCTGTTAACTTGTCTCAAGTCTTGGAGATGTTAGAAAGTGTCTTATTCGTAGTGTTTGGGAATGAACCTACACGTCAATAACCTTTTCATCTCATTCCATGTTCGAACTTCATGTCAAGCTCTCTAGCGTATATTCTGCAACTTTTTCCACTACATTGTTACATGCCTAGTGCTGGTCCCATATAAGATATCAAAAGAGGTGGTAAATTGATATCTTTAACTTTTTGATATAAAATAAAATTTACCCTTCTTAACAACTTATAATGGTGAATAGTGATAATTTAATGATTCAACACACAAAAATTAATAAAGCAAATTAAAAGAGTGAGGAAGGAGAATATAAGGCAAAACTTTTATAGAGTTTCGACCTTCTACTTACTGTTCTCTTCCAGCTTCACTACGAGGGACCTAGTTTACTTCACCAGTGCCGTTCCACTTGATCTACTAAATCAAACCATAAAATATTACAAGCACTTATCTCATATAGACTTTACAACACTCTGCTCTGCCTATTTAGCCTTTCAATAATCTAAGCTAATACAGATCTACAGAGTATAACTGACTTCTCTCTACAATAAAGTCTAGAGATTACAAGTGAGAGCAAATAATACAAGTTTCAAATAATTTTGCATTAAAAAGAAATAACACTTGTTGTAGGACTTTGATTCAGTGCAACTCTCTGAAGAACTATTTAAAGGACTTTTTGTAACTATTAAGAAGGAAGAAACTGATCAAGATTTTTTAAGCAATGAAAACTTTTTTCTTCAAAGTTGTATCTTGACGTTTTGATTCTTTTCTCTTTTGATATTGAAATCTTCCAACAGCTAATTTAAAGATTATCTTCACTTCCATATTTATCCAACCATTAATTATTAAAGATAATCCTTAGATTTTTTTAGAAGATCTTGGTAATTTGAAATTCAAAAACAACTCTCCTTATCTTGTTTAGATCAAATACACATCAATCCATAACCACTAGATAAGCTTCTGAATTGAATTTAAAAATATCTAGTTTTGTTAGCAACTTCTAGATAAGCCTTATGTTCAAAAATTTGAAACTCTACAAAATCCGAATCAACCTTATCTTTATCCATTCTTGTGCATTTTAATTTATCCAAATATATTTTCTCTTAAAATAAATCCCCATGGATCTTAATTCCATCTTGAGTGAAACGGGATTAAATGTATTTTCCTAATATACTTAATCTAATGGAGCTAGGGCTTGATTAATTCAAATCCGATTTAAAGTTATTTTCAATGTTATACTTCCAAACTTACTTTCTGAATAACCTTTTGAAGAATATCAGCCTTTTGTTTCTAAAGTTTCTGAACAAGCTTTTAAAGTGCTATACTAATTCTTCTTATAAATGCTTCCAAAATAACTTTTGAAAGAATTTCAAAATAGTCTCTTTTTCAGTCAATTCAAACCTTCTGGCTAAGTTTCTGAATACACCTCAATTTGTAATTTTAAACTTTCTGAATACCTGCACACTTGTTAACTCATTAGTGTTCTTCTCTCTTTTTGTTATCATCAAAATCCATAAGAGATATCTAGTACCTAGAAAATTCCAATGCTCACTCAAATATGAACAGTATCTTCATAATCATAAAAGTCAAATATCTTTTTAATCTTCTCCTCCCAATCTAGGTAGTCATCAACACTACCAAATTCATTAAAACTTAAGATCTGTACTCTAAGATGCTTGGCTCATTTAAGAGCTCTGAGTTCACGCTCCTTGATTCCATCATATTGCTCCTCCTCCTCATATGCTTCAACTTCATCTAATTCAAGACTCCTTCTTACAACTTTATCAACTTCTTAAAGTGGAGCTAAGTTTGTGTTAATAGCTTCAAGTGCTCGATTCTCACTTATCTATCTTCTTGGCCTATCTCTTACTTCTCGACCTTATTCAATAGCAACTTTCTCTTGTGGCCCAGTCTCTATAGCCCTTTTGTACAAAAATAGCTAGATTGACCACAATAGTAGGAAGGTCTTATATCTGTTCATTAGTAGTTCATAGGGTTTGTTGAGTAACACAACCGTAACCATGAGCATCACTCTCATCATTATTAATCTCTCCTTAAATACTAGGATTCAACATTCTCAATTCAAAACTTTATGAAATCTAATACTCACAAAGAAAGTTCTCACAAACTTAGAAAATATGATTCTATACAGTAACTTAGAATTTACATTGTTTTTCTACTAAAAAACAAAGTACAACAAAGCACTCTCTCTAAGAAGAAGTACTTCAAAACTAAGCTTTCAATTGCAGCTTCAAGCTTTGATATCAAGATTATACGATGGGTTTAGGAGCTCAATAATCATTAAGACTTACCATAGGGAATAATAACTAAGTAACTCCTTCGAGATATCGAAGAAAACTGGAATGGAAGGGTTGGTAAACACAATAGCTATTGTGAGCTACTCGAAGGATATAATGCATGGACAAACACAACATAACTTAACAGTAAGCTTAATATGACTCACAAGCTAATTTTAATGTCCACTGTCCATTAATCTTGAGTTACTTGGCAAGATTAGATAAAAGTGTAAAAGAACTATACTTAAATAAGAGTATCCTACAAGAACAAGTATATTCAATATTAGAAAAAATGTAAGATGATCCTTGCAGCTACAGTAAAAGGACTATTTGTAGTAAGTCCTTTAGGGTAATAATACGAATAAGGAAAATTACATAAAAAGACAATGAAGAACGAGATTCCTAGTATCTACCAAAAAGATAAATAAGATAAATGATGAAAAGGAATATAATACAAATGTTAGAAAAGTAAGGACAAGTGGTAGCCTATTAATAGGTTCGTATAAGTGACTCTTAGGGTGTAATAGCCAAGTTGTATGGACATTGTGGCTATTGTTGACGAATATTACTTAGAGTTGCCGAGACAAAAAAAGGATGCTAATATTCTATAGGTGCACATTGAGGCTTTAGCCTTGGCACTTAAAAATCGACTTCAGTACCTATCATGTTTATAGATTAGAGTTAGGCTCGATGCACAATCGCTTTGGCCCCAACATTTAGCAAGTTGACCTCGATACTAAGTAAGTCAGTGACTAGACAAGGGTTCGTATAGAGAAGAGTATGTCCAAGCTATGTCTTTAGAGAGTTCACCCACTATTTTTTTGTATACTAATGCTTATCCTTGGCAAGCTAATGAGAGAGAATTCTTCTGGTAAGAGACTATAGGCCTCAAAGGTTTACGTGAGTGAGGGGGGCAAAGGTTAGCAATCTATCAATTATCATCACTTTTTCCCTCCCAATATTGCATCAATACTCTAGATCTAGTAACAACCTTCTCAGATTCTATAAATCCTCCTTCATAAATAACTTTACAGCACTCCTTCCAAATATTCCATGCTAACCAAGAGAATTTTTCTTTCTTTTTCTTCAATGCTGATATGACACCTTGTGTTGTTTCAACCATATACTCAAACCATTCTATGAAGGAGTTGTATACAGATCCATCAATATGGATACTTAGCATAGGAAACCATACAACTTTGGTCCATTTGCAACCTATCAACATGTGTATAGTAGATTTAACATCTTCATAGAAAGGGGCATTAAGGAAAAGGAGCCACCTTTCTCTTCAAAAGCTGTTCCATGGCTGGGAGGTTTTAATACATCACATGCCATAGGAAATGTTGGACTTTGGGTAAAGCTTCAATTTTCCAAATCTTTTTCCAGTTTCCTCTCAATGGTCTACTTAAGCAAGATGAGTCTAACAATTGTTTGCTTGAATTTTTTTTGTTTCAGAAAATGGTATGTAGATTTCACTAGATATGTACCCTAACAATTGAAGGGCCTTAAAATATCATTCGCTTACAAAGTAGAATCTAAGGGTATTTGCTTTACACTATTCACATCTTTAGTATTTTGGAAAGATCTTTAACTTTTCCACATCCCATCTTTGCATTTCATCATCATGAACTCACATACTTTCATATCTACCCAGTCCATATTTAGCCTTGTCAATAGTTTCTAATCCTTAGAGAATGGAACCTACTTATCTTTCCAAGCTAAGATTCTCAACCCTATCTTCAACTTCCAAAAATCCCCCTCAAATAAAATTTTCTTTCCTTCCAATATGCTACTCCAAGCCTAGGAAGCCTTACTACCCTTCACAACTTTACTAAAATCTTTATTCAAGAAATATATTCCTTTCAACACTCAAACCCAAACGACATCTAGATTTTTCCATACTGCCCAAGACAATTTTGTGAGGAGAGCAAGACTATAAAGTCTCAAATCTTTAAAGCCTAGCCCTTTACTCTCTTTAGATTGAGTCAATCTTTCCTAACTTGCCTAATGGATTTTCCTCTCACCTTTTTTCTAGCCCTAGAAAAATCTAGCAATAACTGAGTTTACTTCTCTACACCATTTGATAGGATAAACAAAACATGACAATAAGTAAGTAAGCATTGCAATAGCTATTTATTTATTAAGGACCTCCCTTCCTACCTCACTCAATAGCTGGCTCTTCTACCCTTTTAGCCTCTTAGTGACTTTCTCTTCAACATAAGATAATGCTTAGTATTTGGATCTTCCCCACAATATAGGAATCCCTAAGTATAAACCTCGATCATTAGTAACTTTGAAGCCCATAGAAACACCCACTTCTCTCTTTACTTCTTCTTTAGCATTCTTGCTAAAGAAAACTCTCAATTTCTCCAAATTTGCAAGTTGGCTAAAATCTTGACAATACAAATTAATCATCTCCTTGAGCGAATTCACTTCACTCCTCTTTGCTTCTAAGAAGAATAAAGAATCATCTGCAAAGAGTATATGAGATAATCTAAGACAAGAAGGCATAATAGATAAACCCTTAATATCCTAATTAGTTAGGTTCTTTTCTAAACCTTTAGAAAGCACATCCATAATAAGAATGAAAAGATAAGGAGATAATGGGTTCACTTAACACAAGCTTCTATGTGAAAAACTTAACCAATCCTCTTTCCATTAGCTACCAAATTAAAACTTGCTAAAGTTACTCATATCAAGGATTAGGGCTAAAATGGGGTTTTGCCTTTCTTAAAAAAAAAAAAAAAAATTGAAAGATTTTATGTACTACTAAAACATTATCATGAATCATACACCTATAAATAACAACACTTTGATTTTCTAAAACAAACTCACCAAGGAATGGTTTGAGCTGATTTACAAGGATTTTTTATATGATTTTGTATAAAAAAATTGCACAAACTAATAAGATGGAATTGAGTAACATTTTGGGAGTTGGGCACTTTAGGAATAAGAATCAAATCAATAGAGTTTAGGGAAGATGGGAAAGTACCTGAACTAAAGAAGCTTCTAATAGCTTTTGTAATAGAATTTCCAACCACATTTTAGAATCTTTCATAAAATATCCTTGAAAAATCATCTAGGCTAGGTGCATTTAGACTACCTATTGCAAACCGGAGCTAAGTACTAACAAGGATGGTCATAAGGGTGAGTCCAAGCTTGTATAAAGCTTAAAGGATGAAGTGAGAAGTGTACTAAAATAGGGAAAGTAAAACAAGCAAACCCAGGAACAATTATAAGGATATGATGCACCAGGAAACTCTCAAGGACTTATAGCTCAACTCAATATCATGCATGAGCTGATCCAATGAGGGTATTCACCCGCTAGCTTTGCTTAAAGATTAGGATAAGAGTAAAGAAAGCAAACAAGATATGAACAAGTTCATAAAAGGAAAAATATTCAATATCAAATGTAAGATGATGATGGTAGCTACATTACAATGGAGTATTTATACTTGAAATATTATAGCATCTTACCTAAAATGGAAAAGATTAAAAAGGATAGTGTCTAAAAAAAGCAATGTATAAGGAATAATAAAGGTACAATTGAAAATAAAACAAAAAGGAGTATCTTGTATGGAGTATTCTATCACATGGTTGGTTGAACACTCCTTGTTGATAGATGACATTATGGCAGAAAAGATAATTTTGTATTATCAGTTTAGCATATGCTAAGCTAAGGTGTCAACTAAGGTAGGTAGGTCTATTGTGCCAAGCTAAGCAAATAATTCTTCCGAGATGAATTCACCTTAAACACATTCAATATGACTTGAATTTAGGTCGGCTAGGTGGGTGGTCGAATCTGCTGAGCTATTGCTCGAATGTAACATTTGCTAGTAGCTAGAGATAATCAATCAGTACGAGAGGGTTCGGCTTAACCAAGGCATCAACTTAGCAAATTACAGCAGCTCAAACTCCTTAGTAGTTGGTCATAAGGAGAGAATTTGGCTATCCATACTTTCTAACCCTCGAGCTTAGGTCTAGGCTTAGATTCGGGTCAAAGGTCTAGTGGTTTGATTCTTATCACTACCCATTTGAAACACTACTAATTGGACTTATAAATCCTCCAAATCAGCTCATAAACACTTATTCATCTGTGTAGTAACTCTATGATCTAACCAGTCTACATTGCCAAACGTTCTTAGGCCATTACTATGACTAAACAAGTTGCTAAAATAGCTTTGAAACTTAACAGCTATACCACTCACATCATCAAGTCATGAACCATCCTCTTTTTGTAAGCATAATACTTTATTTTTATTTCTTCTATTAATGGTATTACATTGAGAAAAGGAAGTATTCTTATCACCATACAACAACCAATTAGTTCTTGCCCTTTGGTGCCAATACTTCTCTTCCCTTTTCCATATGATATTCAACTACCCAAAAAGTTTCTCTTCTTTTTCCACATCTACTCTACTTGCTAGTTCCCCTAAAATTTTATCAATTTCTCTCCTATTGTTTGGAAATGAATTCTTACTCTACTACTAAAGCTTATCTTTACAAATTTCTAGATTTTGCAACATTGAATCCTACGCTGTAAGATCAACACTATTGCTCCAATTTTGTTGCACTACATCCTTATACTCATTTGAACTAAGCCACGTATTTTGATACTTGAAAATTCTTGCACTTTTAGTATCTCTATAATTCAAATGAAACATAAGCACAAGATGATCTAAACCAAAATTAGGCACATGTTCAATTCTACAATTTGGAAATTTCTCAATCCACTTAATATTTCCCAAACCTTATCTATTCTTTTTTTTTTTTTTTAACCACCACAATTCTTCCCTTTTGTTAATCTATGTAAATTTTGGCCCTACAAATCCCAAATCTTGGATAATAGATTCATCAATCATTTGTCAGAATCTTTCCACAACATGTCTTTCCAATGATCTACCGACTTCCTTTTCATGTTCAAATAATAAAGCATTGAAATCACCTATCACAAGCCATTCTTCCTCACATATAGCTACAATTTGAGTAATGCAATTCTACAATTATTTTTTAAGATAGAAATCCGTTATAGAATATACCCATGTAACCAGGCCAATACTGTCCCCTCCAACCATGGATATTTTCGAATGAATGGAGTCTTCAACATGCAATCATTCCACCATAAAGCCATATCACTAGCTAAACCCCTTTTCTCACTAGAAAAGCTACCACCATATCTCATCTGATTTCTTACTCTTTCAAGTTTATTTTCTTTATTTTTTGTTTTTAACAAACAAACAACACTAAGGTTTTATTTATTCACATGACCATTCAAATTAAGAATTATCTTAGGAGGCTTAATCCCTTAACAATTCCAACATAAAAATTTCATGACTCACTTGTGGCTATTTAGGGCTAGCTACCACTACCCATATCATAAGTACTAATAGGAACATCAAACAAACAAACAATTTCCACAATCTCTCTAGAAATTTCTAGCATTTTGTTCCCTTTAATATTTTTTTTTTTAATTTTTTTGTGTCTTTTTTTTCTATTTTGATGCTTTTATACAATTGTTTTCCTTATTAGCAGCTATTCCCATGGATAGATCTTTGCCAAAATTATCAAAGTAATTTAGATCAAAAGGTCCACTCATTCTAACTTTTTTCACACAAAGCTCCTCCATCTCTTCTTCATCTTTATTTCTTTTTAGATTTAGACTCTTGATAGCTTGGGCTAACTCCATTGATTTTATAGCCACATCTAACTGGCTTGGGCTAGGTGCTTTGGTCATTACAATTAAACCTTTCTCTAACACACTCATTGCAAGTAGCATGCTATTGACAATAGCTTGATTGGGCACTTTATTAAGAGAAGGCAACAAGCAATGAGCTAGATTAGTCTTGGTTTTATTACTTAAGGTACTTTTAGTTGTGCTTGAGTTAGAGCTATTTTGAAATGTTCTTTGTTTTAATTCTATGATGGTTGGCTGATTGTGGCTTCAATAAGTTATGGTATGTATGGTTGGTAAAGGTGATTAAGGTAAACAACATCAAATGTTATGGTTGTGTTTGAAGTTACAAGGTGTATGGTTGGTTTATGGTGGGGTATTTACATTAGAGGGTGAGGATTGTGGTAGATTGATTATTTGAATTGGAGGATGAGGTGTTTGGTCTTTTGGTTTTTGGTCATTTTTGTGGATTAACAGGAGCATACAAGTTTAGGTTGAATTTCTAGATATTAAGGTTTAAATTCTCATCATCTTCTTCATCGTCGTCTCCCTAATCACTCCATTTCTACACGCAAAACCCCTTCAACGCTGGACCCATGCATTCATCATTCACTTTCTCAAATTCATACAGCTTGCTCAAATGTCTAAGTTGACCTCAATTATAACACCAATCATTGTGTCTTTAATACTTAAAAAGTACTCTATACTTTTCTCCATTCCCTTTATTTACTCATAAGTGAGATTTTAGTAGGTTTTGTATTGAAATTCGAACTTTAACTAGTGAAAAAGCACGACAATAACCTTTTTTAGATCAGGTAGGCTCCACCTCCAGTACTTCTCCAATTTTGCTACCAATAGCTTGTGCACTTTTAGTTGATGGATATTCAAGCCTCAGGCCATGAATTTGGACCCATATACCTAACTTGTTCAAACAAATATCACCTAAGGACAAATTCCTTTCCGAAACCTCCAAAATCACACAATGACCCATCACCGATGAGGGGGTTTCATTCAACAGTTTTTTAGCATTAAATCTATCTCTCAAACCTAACAAATACATATTAGCGCGTATGAAGGAGGTTGAGACAATACCATACCCCTTCAATGAGTTCTTCATAATTCCAATGATTGCAGTTTTATTCAGATTCTCATCAGAAATAACCTTGGCAACCATTAAAACTTCATTTTCGTTTTTTATTTCAGGTTCTTCGATCTCTTCAAGAAATATTTCATCAGGATCTAAGCATGGTTGGGAATTTGTTACATAAGACGAAGCCATAGTACTGCAAAGCACAACGAACAGAATTAAAACAAGAAGTAAATGACAGGGGGAAATGAGTAAAATGACGAAGTAGGACATACTGGATCTACAATGAGACAAATGCTTATGGACACAAATGCAGGATTTCTAATTTTACTGTATTTTTTATTTTGATTTTTTTTTGTTTTATTAAGGAACTATGCAATGGTTGCGAGATCTATAGAATAATGATGACAAAGTATGGAAAAAATGATCTTATGATCCAGAAAATCAAATTCTTATTAATCGGTTATATGATGGAGATTAGTTTCTAGCACACGCAGATAGTATGAGTAGTGAAAAACAAAGAGAAAGAAAAAGAACTAGCAAAACACTCAAAATGGTGTGAAAGCTCTCCATGCGAGAGAAAATTCTCTGTCTAGAAAACTAGAGAGAGAAAGAGAGAGGTTAAATATATTATGTGTTATTTCAAAGTTTAATATTTCATTTATGTCACATGTCATGCTTCTATATGTTCATGGTGGGCGTGATAGATGCTGACATAGTTAACTCAGGTGTCAACGCTGATAATGCAAAGTTCAAATGGAAAGAAAATTTGTTTAAAATTTGGCTAGTTAATTGAAAAATAGGTTAAAGTTAAGTCACAAATACGACATTATTGCAATCCAATATATAAAGTTCACTTACTAGTTCATTAATTATATTGTTGTGTCTACCTGCTTAATTGCATTCAAATCGCAAATGATGTGGTTGCTGATAATAAAAGACGTTTAAGAGGCTGTTTTTGATTGGGTAACGGGTGAGAGAGAACCATGACGACGTAATTCATAACAAACCTAACTACTATGAAAAAAATAAATTGCGCATAGATTTGACATCTTTTAATTTAAATGTATTCAAATGTCACATATGACAATTGCCACTTGAGGTCAACCTTAAAAATCTGTGGGATGAAACGAGTAATTACAAGGGCACGAAACATCTATCGCAAAGGTAAAGCAAAGACGAACGAGCCTTGACAAAGTTGCTGATTGGATGGTTAAACTTCTTTTGAAAGTGCAAGTATAATTTAACAGGACCCAACACGCCTCTTGGACAACATGATGAAGTGGCTCTTTTGACCAAATGCACCACATGGTCATCCAGTTTCCAAGCGTATGTGCCATCAAACTTTGGTTCAAGTTTACACCAATTCATATTTAATTGGGTTTGATTTATTATCACACTTGTAATATACATTCGTACGTGTATATATATATATATATGAATGGTATAGAAAAGAAATATCGAATTTCATCTATCTCGTTATAAAACCAATATACTTCGACTAGTAACAAGGATCTCCACAATTAAAGTTTAATTTAGATTTATAAGTTTCCGAGATAATATAATGTTAGTCCCCTATAAGATATCAAGAGAAGTATGAATTGATATCTTTAAAAAAAATATTGAAACTTTTGATATAAATAAATTTACCTCTCTTAATAACTTAAATTGGTGAATAATGGTACTCTAATAATCCAACACAAATAACATAATAGTACAAATTAAAATAGATAAGAATGAAGATATCAAGCTCAAGATTTATAGAGTTCGGCCTTTTGCCCTACTGTTATATTCCACCAACTCTATAGCTAGAGACTCAATTTACTTTATCAGTGCCACTCCAATTGATTTACTAAATCAAAGTCACGAGAAATTTACAGATATTAGCCATACTTAGCCTTAACAACTCTCTACTATGCCTATCTAACCTCTCCATATTCTAAGCTAAATACAGATTTATAGAATACAATCAAACTTTTCTCAATACTCAAACAATACATAAAGTTTATAGTTTATGAGTAAGAATAATGATGCAAGTCTCAAAAAGTTTCACACAAAAACAAAAATGAAGATTTAAGAACAATCAACTTTGGTTCAACTCTCTAAAGAAATATCTAAGAAATGTTATATGCTCTCTCATATGGTAGAGAATGTCTACATTCAGAGTATAAAGTATATGTAATTTTCTTCTCAAAACCGTACATGATATTTTGAATCATTTCTCCTTTTATACTAGAGTTTTATAATGACTAAATTATTGAGAATTATACTCAATTCATGTTTATCCATTTCAACGTCTAAGTAATAATCCATAAATATATTTAAAGAAAAACTTAGAGTTTGAATTTTTAAACCAAATCTTCTAACATTATCTCAATTAAATATACTTTGATCAATAAATCCTAAATAAGTTTGAGATTTAAAATCGAAATCTCACAAAATTCGAAATTAATCTTATGCTTATCCAACGTTAGATATTTTCTTATGATTTTATCCAAAAATAAATTCGTTTAAAAAATAAGCTCCATAGATTTTAATTTCAACTTAAGTGAAATGGGATTAAATGCATGCTCCTAATACACCCAATTTAGTAGAGCTAAATCTTATTTATTTAGAATATAATGTATTAATTTTCAACGTTACTCTTTCAAATCAAGTATTTAAATAACCTTCTAAAGAGTATCAGTTTACTATTCTTCAAAATCTTTGAATTTTTTTCTGAAATACTTGTACTAACTTTTCTTATAAAAGTTTTTGAAATATTTTTTGAATTTTTCTAAAGTTATCTCTTTTTCAAATGATTCAGAACTTTTGAATAAGTTTTTGAATGTAACTTAAATTTATAATTTTAAGCTTTTTGAAATACTATCTAAATACATGCATACTTGTTAGTTTATTATTATACTTTTCTTTTTGAAATTCATAAAAAATATATAACATATAATAATACGGATATAAACCTAGTACGATTACTAACGCACAACTACATGGACAAAATATGAAGATAGCGCACAACACATAATGGAAAAGGTAACATTGCAATAGAAATAAATATAATTATAGCATAAATTAATTATTAGTGAATTTTAAACATTTGACATTGATACAAATTAGATGTGAAACAAATACGATGTCGCCAATATGAATTTCAAAGTATTTGATGGCTAGCTCACAATTTATTTAAGCATATCCCTTTCTGTAGATATGGAATGGCGCACATCATATGGGCAAAATGGATTATGTTGCAAAACTTTGAAAAAAAATGGAATTCATAACTTCACTCGCCATTAGAAAAAATAAATTAAAATTAAATTACGCGAAGATTAAACACTTAACCAAACAGGAGTTTTACCAATAATTTCGATAAAACTTTGAGCTTGCAGAGGAAAGAAAAAAGAAACAATAAATAAAAGGAAGACACTTTTGAGAAATGCCAGCTTTAATCTAGAAGGTTTTTTCCATTTCGTAGAACAGAAGTTTGCGCGATAGAGTGAGGGGATTACTACATTTTTGTATTGGTCAAGTCAATCTTTCAGGGGTTTTTAAGTTTGGGTGTACATGTATCTAACCAACTGAACCGTCAACCATACTGAGGTCACCTGGTTTTGTCGAGAGAGCAGGTAAGTCAACTTTCACTTTATAACTAAATTAGGTAGTCTGTTGCATGGTCTTAGTCTTATTTTACCTTGAAAAAAATAAAATAAAGATATAGGTTTTCAAGATGACCAACTTACGTACTACACGGTTTCCATTTAGACAGTACAAATGCATTTGAAACCCACGCCTTTCTTCACTCAAATCGGATCGAACAGTTTTATATAAAGTTGTATATTATACATATGGCACCGATATGTAGATTTTGGTAATGCATTATGTTACCAAACTATGTATATTTATACCACTGTCCATATGTTTATAATACATTAATAACATGCGATTTTATATGACAGTGACACCTAATAATTTTTAATTTCATGGTTTATTTACAAATTCTGCATAACTCAAGCTTCTTTCTTTTTATTTTTCGTTATCTAAATTGGTTTTTGAAATTATAATCGCGTGAAATGTGAAAGCCATAACCCTTGAAAGCGGAAAGGTGGAGAGTTAAATCCACATGGATTGAGGAAGAAAAACGAGAGCGGACTGTTAGTATAAAGTTGAGAGTAACGTCTCTGGCAAAAAATAAAAAATGAATAAATAAATAATTGATAAAAATAAATAAATTTTAACAGGGAACCTTATCCCAATTAGTCACAAGAAGAAAAATAGAGTTAAAGCACGTAATGGAGCTAGAGTTAGAGTTCATGAGGACTGTGACGGCGAAAAAGGGGTAAAGGAGATAATTTAGTGATACGCATGCGGTTGGGGAAAGAAATCCTATTCCCATTGAGTAATGCTAGTTGTTCTAGAGTTTATCAATTATCTAGCCACGTAATGGAAGAATTTCAAGTCTTAGTGTTTGAAAGATAGGAAAGGTGAAGTACTTACTTGGAGGGAGATAGAAAGATTTTTGCAAAAACGATTTGTTGCAACATGCCGTCACTAAGAAATGTTTTTAAAGCTATAAACACTACAATAAAAAGGCATGATTACTGGTGATTATGTTAAACATTTTGAGATGTTAATAATATGATGTGAGTTGGATAAGTCTAAGGAGAAAACTTTCGCTATATTCACCACAGGATTGAACTATGAGATTAGAAATATTGTGGATTTATAGACTTACAAGACACTTGGCCATTATAGTATAGAGACAGCATCAGTAGAGTCAATTTAGGCCATCCTCTTCTACGTCTAGATGGGGATCTCCTAAGTTTATGAGTGGTTGTGTGGATAGAGAGGACATGAGGGGTGATGTTACCATATGAAAGATTGAGTAAGAGAGTAGTAGCCAACAAAAGATGCTCATTGAATTTAGTGATCAAGAATTTGAATAAAAGCACCAAAAGAAGAAGAAGGAAAGTCAAGTGCTTGAGTTTTTGGCATATTGTTTCTCAATGCTCATACCGATGTCCTATGATATGAAACTATGTCTGAACTTAAGGTAGTGAGTGAAGAGGAGGATGAAGGGTACTTGAAGACTTTGTAGTAAGGAGGGTTATTTATCACAAAACACTTGTGGGGATGGCCAAGGAGAAAATTATTTCACACTAAGGGCTTGATAATTGGAAAGACTTATGCATTTGGTATATGCAATGGGAGTAGCATCAAAGCTATTTCAACTAAGCTTGTTGAGAAATTGAAGCTTCTAGCCACTAAGCATCCTAAGCTCTATGGGATTTATTGGTTTGATGATAAAGAAGTGGCTCATGTATACAACCACATCAAAGTTGCATTCATTAGTCAAAAGTATGAGTATGAGGTGTTATGTAATGGAGTCTCAATGAATCTGGCTCATATGATCCTTCATAGGCCATGGCAATTTAATAATCACATTATATGTAAAGGATATCAAAACACAATGCACCTTCTAAAAAGATGGCTATAGCTACACTTTATTACCTATGAATCTTAAGGGTATTTGAGAATATCATTTGGCTCTAGTTAAAAGGGTGGGGAAAAGGCATTTATTTCCTATTCAATCTTTATCTTAATTCAAGAAGAAGTTACCAACAAAATTCAAGTTTAATCTTTTGTAGCCTAAAGTGATGACAGGATTAAAGGGCATAGAGCGTAGAGCATCAAAGTAGGTCAAGATAAGGTCAACGAAACCATCCAAACCTATAAACAAGCATGGAAATGTAACTTAAGAAAAGCCTAATAGAATGAGAGGGGTAAGCAACTAATCGGCTCTATTTACTTTTAGCTCCAATAAACTAGACCACGCATCAACTCACACAGAATGAGCCTAAGGAACAACCTCCATTTAATTGTGCATATATCTCCTTTCATCCCCACATGCAAATAGACTTTTGGCTCAATGTGAGGTTCTATGTAATCGAATACGTATTTGCCATCCGGTCAAGTCTATAAGAAGTTCATTTATTTGATCAACTTCAAGTTCTCAGTTGAGTGGCTCAACTTTAGGGTTTCCCATCCAAATGGCTACCTATCCCATCTGATCACCTCAATGGGAAAAATGCCACTAATCTCTAAAACCATGTAGCTATCTGAATGCCTTTGTCTCCATCCTACCTAACCCTTGTTGTAAGAGTCAAATTTGATTCATTTCATTCTGCTTTATTGTTCTTTTGTTTTTCTTTAAAATTTTCCATTGACTTGTTTTAAGGTTCATTTAGGTTTTATTTGTAGTCTTTTGGCTTGTAGTACTCTCACATGGTCCTTATAATGAAGAAATCTCTTAAGGCTTTAAGATTATTAAGCTACTTCTCTTTAGTCTCTAGTTTCTTATCAATCCATATCAATTGTGGTAAATCCATTATTAGATTTCTCTATTGAGACTGAAATCCTTCAATAATCCGAACCCATTTTAGTGCTTGTGAGTTTATTAAATACTTATTTAGAATTTAATTAGCTTACATGTGATTCTAATGCACATAACTAATTTCATTTTACATCCATATCCTTTATTTATCTTAAATATATTAAAAACCCAAAAACATAAGAATTCCCTTTATGTTCTTTTTAGGCTCCATCCATTTGTGAGTAAGGTTCATGCTTCTTTGCTTTACTTACGTCACGTCATAATGACATTGTAGTGGAAGATCAAGTAGGGATAGAAGATGTAGCAAAAAGCTTATGTAGATTTGCAAGGTATATGTGGCTTA
This sequence comes from Lumnitzera racemosa, assembly GCA_024138005.1. Classification (NCBI taxonomy): domain Eukaryota; kingdom Viridiplantae; phylum Streptophyta; class Magnoliopsida; order Myrtales; family Combretaceae; genus Lumnitzera; species Lumnitzera racemosa. The sequence continues at coordinate 59,272,880 of JAMXBC010000012.1, forward strand.
GTTCAAAACCTACCCATAACATTGCAACAAAAGTCAAGGATTGAAACTAAGGAGGAACTTATTAAGTTCACTCAATTGCCAAGGGTGACTTTGCTCAAAGTTGTTTAACAACGTTCAAACTAAAGTTACCCAATCTTAATATTGAAACATTTATGCAGCATCATTTGAAAGTCAATATTATGAGTTATAACTAAACTCCTAAATTCTTATACCCTTTGTTTTCACATTGTAATCTTCTCTTGTATCTTATTTCTTATACTTGCTATTTTGCTCTTGGTTCATTGCTTAGGTTAATTCTTTTTAAATTGTAAATACTATATGATATAATTAGTTTGAAATGTTTGATTATTGTGATTAAAAGTTGAGATTTTTCTCTTAAAACCACAATCTTATCAACCTTAAGGTAAGGTAATCAAATCTTTTTCTCTTTTGATTTTTTTTTATTATCAAAATTGAGATAGTACTTATATTTGGCATCATATCAATTCAAGAACAAGCATAGTTGACCTATGCTGTCTCATATCCATGAATTAATTGTCAATATCCCTTTTTCCTCCTTATTCTTCATTACATCATAAATCTTAAATCATCTTTAAAATAAACTTATACTCTCATGACATATGACATGAGTTGCTCACAACACATGATACTAGTACTAGAGCATCTCACTACATATCACTATCAATAGATATACAATCTATGAACGAGTCAAGACATATGCTAGTTGTTATCAAAGGTAATCCACAATTGGAGAGTAATTTGAGGAATGCTGGGAGTGTTGCTAAGATGAGGCTTAGACAATGAGCTATCCATATAAGACTTTTAGGATTGTGAAGCCTCTAAGGAAGGGGTTGGTAAGAGTAAACCAAATTAGAGGTGGTTAGAACTTAGGCATAATTGTAAAGAGGATAACTTTTGGATTTTTTTTTTCCAATTACTTAAAGTTTATCATTGTTAAACACCGTATTTGAACTTTTGTTTTTCAAATTTACTATCCTATTTTTCATCAAATTGCACTTGTATTCTTTAACCAATGATTATTTATCACTTATATATTTTAAGATAGTAGAGTAGTAAATTTAATAAATAAAGTATCAATTATGTATGATATTTTTTAACTTCAAATTTCATGTATAGACTTTACAAGAGAAAATTCAATTAAATATAATGTTTAGCAATTTAGAACTTTAGGCCTAAAATTGAAAAATAGAATTAAGATAATGATTTTGATAATATCTCAATTATAAGATTATACAACAAAAACACCATATGCTTAAAGTGGGAAGTTTGAGAAACCCTTAGCTTGAAATTGTAAAGGTAGAGTAAAGTCACATATGGATTAAAGAATAGTCGAAGATATTTATAAATATAAGGTAAGGTTAAATTAGTAAAATTGGACAATATAAGGAGAACTAAACAATAAAATATAAAGATAACAAGATAATATAATCCTCTTGTACTATGTTTGGTATGAGTAGTACTAAATACAAATTTTTATAATTGAAAAAATTAAAAAAGAATTAATTATTTATATTACAAATTATAATAAAGCTCAATATAATTTCATCCCAAAATAGATTTTTATAGTACCAAATATATAGCATAAAGCTTTCAGTTTTAATCCAATACTCAAGGCTTTTTATCCAATAATCTTGGTTAATGTGCACATAAAATGAGAGACTAAAGAATTTATCTCATGCTATACCATAAAATAAAAATGGAAATCAATCATACTAAAGTTAATATAAAGAATAATAAGTTAACACCAACAATAAACAGTAGAGTCAAGTAGATAAAAAGTCTCATTAATCTACTATAAGAAAAACTAAACAGTAAAAACTTATTATACCATGTTTAATTTATACTATACTTGATACAAAATTTTATGTTATCTCCTATTTAGTATACGTAAGTATTTAACTCGTTATTTTATTTTGATATTTATACTATCAATATTGTTTAATATATATTTTAATTATATTTTTATATTATTTGAAATATGATTTGAACAAATTATTAAATTCATATAATTAAAAAAATTATATATAATATCAAACAAAAAGCCATAAGATTTAGTAGCTATTAAAATTAATTATTTATATTATAAAATAAATAATTTTTGTAATATTTTAAAAAATGATGTTAATTAACTTCATATTATAACATAGAGAGATGTTTTTGATAATACAAAATATTTTTACTTTTATCTAATAAATTTTATTTTCATACCATGATGTATGTAAGATAAAACTTAAGCTTTTTATTTAGTCAATCAACTCAATTTTATATGTAATCATCAAATAAAATTACAAACAAAAAATAAAATAAAATTTTTTATCAATCTAATACTATAAAAATTATATAACCATATGCTATCTTAATTACCCCTTACGGATGCAAAATGGGATATACCCTTAATAAAGCGTAGCTATTTCTCGATGACAACGTGGTTCTTGCATTTAAGAAATAAAGTTGATAATCTGAGCAAACACCTTGTGGGGAAACATTGTCCATGATGCTATTCAAACTAATCTTTCGGTTGTTTTCTCCAAGGACGGGAGATGCCTACGAATATTCCCATGAAAGCTACAGAGACGAGACGCCACGTACTTCACCCCACCATAATTTTGTACACAAATGAGTATCCAGTGTGCCCCGTAGGTTCGTTGGACTAATAATGAAAATCAACAACAGTACAAGTTTTTTGTCGGATTAATTTTATTACATTCAACCAATGAAGTACATGAAGTTTCAGTTTAAGATTGAACTTGAGAGGGTCACTTTTTCTCTTTAAAAAAAAAAAAAAAAGCCCTATCTCAATCCGATTATTCAAAACAAAGGTAGAGGCCACCCATCCTAAATTTATTAATATGAACAGTTATTACAAACTCAAATTGAAATACTTTCAAATCCATCAAGGTTTCTCAAGGTTGAACAAACCACGAGAAGTTTCCAAATCCAAAACATTTAGTAAAAGGAAAACAAAATTGTCAACGAGGAGCTTGATTTTACCGGATAATAGAAATGATAATTTTTAAATTAATCATTATCGTGATTTGCATATATATATATATTAATTTTTTATTAATATTTATATATTATATATATAACATATAGTATATATTACTTATTAAATTATTTTTCGCAAGCATAGCTTCAAATACTCTTGAAGATCCTTCCTTGCAAGGTAGAGTAGCAAATGCGATCTTAGGTCCAACATGGAGTATAAGTATAGTGTTGCCAAGCGGATTTGTGACAACCATTGAGGCTTATGAGTTACATTTGGAAGATAAAGGACCTCTCATGTAAGTCCATACATCTTCAATAGCTAACATTAAGTCAACTGAGTTGGTGGTAGTAATGGCTAGATGCCATCTTCCCATTGCCTCTTCATCTCACGTAAGGGCCAAATGGACTTGTTCATTATGAGCGCCCTTTGGCACAACTATCATCAACATGGATCTACAAGCTTGTAGTCTTGTCACTAGCTAAGTAATTCCAAGTTATAGCAATAGTAGTAATTGTAGTTGCTAATCTAGGTAGGAATTGCATGAAAGTGTTGAGAGATTGGTTAAGAATACAAGTGTTTTCTTGTATGGTGCACACCATCAATGACACATCAAGGCAGATGTATCTTGCATATGGTGTTCTTCTCATCTACTTATGTTGCTTGACTATGTTGAGGAAAATATCTTGCTCCTATGAGCTTCCCTCTTGTACAACTTTAATATTTGTTGTCCCACTGGAGTCACCAAACAAAGAATGGTGGGGTTGTTGCAAACTATTACTCACGTACGATACGTGTAACAAAAGATTCCCATTTTTAACAAATGTCACTTCCCATATTAGGTAAAAGTGTAAACTTAATGCATATTACAACGGATTGGATCAAATATTCTTGAACATCCATCACTTAATCTTGATTGATTTGGCGTTTTAATGCTTTCTAAAGTAAATTTGGAAATGTGCCAATGTTTCTTAGAAACTTTGTAATTACTCGACTAGAACTCTTCTAATCGAGGTATTATCTACTTTGGTGTGGTATGTGACATAGTTTTGTCCCTAACGCTAGCTACTTCCTAAGAAATCATCCATCCTAAAAGTGCTCTTCACCGATGCTTAATTTTAAAGTTCCAATGAACTCTAAGCTATTATATCTAAAGGCATCTCGATAATTAGAATTATGTCATTTTTCACTTAAGGGATATCATAATCTATCCCTCTTATAAAATTAACATTCTCATCAGTTTTGTTACATAAGTTCAAGACCACACCAAGCAAGGTCTGTACCCTTCCAATTAGTATACTACTCTTATACCACTCTATAATGATCCAATTATGATATCCCTTATACAATAGGTAGCTGACCTCTAATTATTGATGTGCATTTTGGTATAATGGTGTAGAGTTCATTGTAAAGTTATTAAACTCGTGATTCTTAGATTAGCTAGAAGTATATAAAATCGAATTATGGAAATGTAAGTTCTACTACTTATATAAAATGGTCTTCAAAAACTATAATTATGCTTATAGTAATTATAAAAAAAGATTTGACATACATTATGAAATTAAAGAAATGAAAGAAAAAAGGTTCTTTATTTTTTCATAAAAAAAATTATTATTATATAATCTAACAAGTACGAAAAAAGAATACGTAGGATCAAAACTACTCTTTTTCATTATTTTGTTTGAAAAAAGTAATAAATCAAAGAAAACCAAATATCTTAACTCATTTTAAGTTATTAATGATATAAATTGAAATATATAGTTTTCTTTATAAACTTTACAATTGAAGCAAGAACTTAAATGAAAGCTATAAACATCATATAAGAGATTAAGAAAAAATTCGAATATGATAAGGAAGATGATGTAATGCATTAATAGTCAATGGCTTATAAAGACCTAGTTGTATTTTTTTTATTTTTAGCCTATTTAACTTAAATATATATAATTATTAACTCTATTAAAAACGTAAATTTCCATCGAATTTAACATTTAAACTTAGTTAAATATATAAATTTCTATACGAAAATGATTTTATATCTAAGTTAACTTGGAAGAGTCTCTTAAAATTGTAAATTTATAGAATCTCATATGTAGAATCGTAATTTTGATAAATATGGTTCATCAAAACACCAAAGTAAAGCGTGCTCAACGGAGATTACTCCTAAGACAGGTAATCTCTTAAGAAGCAGTTAATACTAAGGATAAAATCGTGCAATGTACTTTGTAAACAGGATAATACTTTTGTGGGATGAGTTCTAGTTGGGTCGTTATAGGCAGTATCAGAGTAATACACCAATTGAAAGAATGGAGTTCTTGCCTAGTGTAATGAAATTAATAAGGATGTTAGTTTTAATCAGAAGTAAAATGTGATATGTCTTTAATAGAGGTGATAAAACTCTAATAATCGAAGTGCTTTATGATGTCGCAGTTTGGAATTCACCAAAACTCCGAAGTTAAATATGCTTAGGTTAGCGCAATCTCAAGATGGATGACCTCTTGGGAAATAGTTGCACAACGAGACAAAACTGTAATGCCCCGAAGTGGAGAAATGAAAACAATCCCGCCGTGTAAACTAACCTCGGATAAAAGCTAACCTCATACCCGCTATCATAAACTTGATTTATATAAGGTATTCATGACTAACTTGCTTTGAAATAATATTTCATACAAATGACAAATGAAATTATATATAGAAGTTTAAGTCATATATATATTAGCTTTAATATCCCAAGAGATATTTACATATCATAGTAGCTTAGGAAACAAAAATATTTACACAGCTAAGTTCATAAAACTAAGAGTTAAAAACAAAAGCGTTCTAAGGTCTTATAGTTCTCCAATTTTAGTCCTTACTCCCTAAAATTTTCGAGAGTGACTCACCTCAAGATAGTTATAACACGGCATTTTAATTAGTATCGGCAAAAAGATCTATAAGAATGTAAGCAATCCAACCATAGAGTAACATAGATAGAGACTCAAGACTATACATCAATCACAAGCAAGGTTACTAAACAATTAAATGAATGCAATGCTACAAAACAAATATCATTACACAACATTGTTTGGCCTATTGTAAAATTAGAAAAATTTCACTCACTCTAATATGGGTATGAGGAGTTTCAATACGTATGCAACTCACGACCAAACCTAAGTTTGTGCAATTGAGTCATCTCTCCTCCTATGACTATCTTTCGAGCTATTGCCCTCATCCTTATCATGATCTCCTCTCCTATCATTTAGTTCAATTAAAGATGAAGAAGGGACCACTATGTCTTCAGTATTTGGTTAAAGAATGCTTATCGTCCCTTAGTAGGTTACCATGTATATTCGGCTAAAGTTTTAAGTCAAATATATTTAAGTTTAGTTTAAGGTGATTAAACAAGTTCATAAAATACAAACAGTTACAATCTACAATAGCATGCTAATAGGTTCAGCTAATCTCAGAGTCATAAAAGCATGCACACAAGTCGACCATTTATAAGCATAATTAAGTAAAATCTGAAGAGTTACGCCCCAAAGCCATAAAGTCATAACAATCTTGCTCTATAAAGTAACATATGATAGTAACTGACCTCACAGTCCTTATTATAGATATAATTTACACAATGTATCTACGACTCCTCTTTTGAGGTAAATAGCTCAATACATAAAAAGCTAAAATCCTTAAGTTATTTATTCATAATTACATTCAAATTATCTAATAATCCCAAGAAATTATGCATGTTACGATAGTCTATTAACTAACATATCAAGATACCAATTCACAACACTTGAAAGTACTAACAAGAAATTTAAAAGACTTGATAGCATAGCCAATCGATTCTCACTCTCCCATAGCGCTTCAGAAAGAAACTAACCTTAAGGTAATTATTCTACGACATATCAATCAGAACCTTCAAGAAAATCTATAAGGGTATGAGCAACCATAACATAGTAAGTTAAGTTAAAGACTTATGAATGTATAATAAACATAAATAGAGTTATCAAATAATTAATTATATACAATGCAATAAGCAAATGCTATCATACAATGTGGTTCAGTCCATTGTAAAGTTAGAGTAATTTCACCTACTTAAAAGAGGGTTTTCATGTTTATGCAACAACTCACAATTGAATCTAAGTTTGTGTAATGGAGATATAGCTCCCCCTCCCCCACCCCCCTTGCAAGACTATCCTTCGATTCATCATAGTTTAGTTTTGGGATCAGTTTCTGAATCCAGTTCCGATTTAGATCCTAATTTAGTTTCAACTATGGGTACTACACATAAATCTTAAAAATGTGTTTCGAACCTTAATGTGAAATTAATCACATTATGCTTAAGTATCCTAAGTATTACTTTTGGTCTTTAATCAGTATTTTATCTCATATGGTACACTCTAATTCTCATTTATGTATCAAATTTACTCTCAATGAAAGAAAATTTTACATTTTTCATATAATTACCTAAATTTAAGTTTCCTACTAGATTTATTATATATTAATATTATTATTATATTGTCTATTTTAACCTAATAATTCATATTTATTATAATTCCAATTCCACATACTATCAAAATTATATATATTTACTACATAATACTCATAATAAATACATCTAATACTCCAAATGCTACAATTATCATACCACATTAGATATGAACATCTTAAAACACCTAATTATTGAATTAACCATTAATTAACCCCAAAATCGCTAATTATACATATATATATTCAAGGCCTAAAAATTACTTAAGATTTTTGAAAATTCATTTCTAAAAAGGAGCTTCATAGCACTATTGTACATCCCTAAGTAGTCTACACAAAAATTTTAAACTTAAAACTATACTCCTAAAGCTATTTTTTTCTAAATGGAAATATAATCGGGTTTATATAGTTTTTTAAGCACTACATATTTCCAAATATAATTGAATTAAAATAATATTTTTCCCTAAATCTACATACACAAAAACATCAAAATATTAAATTTCATAATTTTATAAATAAAATTGATAATTTTAATAAATAAAACAAAGTCAGATTGAAATTGAACTCACCTAGCCATTAGTCTTCTAGCCACCAGTAGTGGTCCTAGGGTTATCAATTAGACTAGGCAATGGTAGTGGGGTGTATTGGTAGCGATGGTTCAGTTCTAATTAGCCATGGGTCATAGGTTTGGTCTAAAAGCCTTAATTGTACAAATTTTTTCTAAATTTTGTTAAAAAATTCTTAACTCTTAACTCTCTCTTTTTCAATTCTCTCTAATTTTCTAGGACTCTAAACAGACCAAATGAGCTTTTGATAGGGTTTAGGTATTTGTAGATCTACATGGAAAAATTTTTTCATTAATTTTAAGTTGACATTAACCTTATATTCTTCCCATTTTGCCATTCTAGTTAGTTTCTCTTAATTGGTTCAATTTTTTTCTTTCTACCCTAACATGCCACGACCTGATTCTGGACAAATCCTTCCTTTTCCATATATATATATTTATAATTTTCTTTAATTATTTGGAAAATTTTTAGCTTTTTTTTTTTTACATTTTAGGTAATTTCGCATACTTTTACCTATACGTAAATATATATGGGGTATAAGTAAATATTCTTAGATATTATTTATATCCTTATATGATTTTTAGTACATATATTATTTATTTCTAGCAACTTTTTAGTTATCAGAATTCGTTTTTATACATTTTCGATAAATAACAGGTGACATACTTATAATTTGATATTATAATATTTTATTATTTTATTACTTATTTTCCCAAATTCAAACTTACAAGAGCACTTTTACTAATACTTATAACTTTGTTGTATAATTTAAGCTCAGTCAGACACTTTATCTTATCATCCTAAATCTGACATATTGAATATGAACTTTCAATTGCAAGGCATACATCATTCTCACCATCCCACGCCACCCCCCCCCCCCCCCCCCCTCTCTCCTTCGAAAAAGTTTTGTACTCAACTTCTATATATCTAAATTGTACTTAAATAACCAAAAAATAATCACATACTTTTACTAACCTAAAAGTTAAAAAATCCTTGGGTACTGCTTCATCATTGCTGCTTTCAACTCTCAGGTAATCTCCAAGTCTAAACTTTCATTCCATAATCTTCGACTTTAAATTCTAATAACCTTCTCTTCAAATCTACTTAACTCTCGTAACGATCTTGAGCTTCCTTCATTCGTTGTCATACTATCTTAACCTTCTCACTTGTTTGGTTGATCATATTAAGTCTAATTATTGCATACTCCTCATGATCCTAATATAGTGGCAATCTGCATTTTATCCCATATAGTGCTTCATAAGGTGCCATCTGTATAGTTGCATGGTAACTATTATTGTAAGCAAGCTCTATCAATAGCAAATATCTATCCCAATCACCTTTTAAATCTAATACATAAGCTCGTAACATATCTTTTAGGGTTTGAATTGTTCGCTTAGATTATCCATCTATTTGTAGGTGATAAGCTATACTAAATTGCAACTTTGTACCTTAAGCTCTATGTAAGCTTTTATAGAATTTGGATACAAATGGACTATCCCAATCAAAAACAATACTCTTTGGAACACCGTGTAATCTTACTGTCTCTTGGATATATATCTTAGCCATCTTTTCCATTGAATTACCCATCCAACAAGGTAAGAAGTATACACTCTTTGTTAATCTATCTATAACTACCTAGATTGAATCATAACCAACTTAAGTCATTGATAGTACTTTCACAAAATCCATAGTAATATGATCCCTCTTCCATCTTAGTGCTTCCAAAGGCTGTAATAGTCTACCCGATCTCTAATATTCTACTTTAATTTGTTAGCACGTAATGCATTATGCCATATACTGTGTCACTTTTCATTCCATTCTACCAAAACATGAGTTCTAAATCTTGATACGTCTTATTTCCTCCCGAGTGCACTGTATAACCTGTAATGTGTGCTTCATCCAAAATTTCCTTCCTTACGTTGGGATCTTATGGCATACATATGCTTCCTCTAAATTTTAATATGCCTCTTCCATCCACTTTGAAGTCAAAACCATTTTCTTTGCTCAATTTCTCCTTTATTTCCATTAGATCTAAATCTTCCTCTTGCTTCAATTTAATTCTCTCTAGTAAAGTAGGTTACAGTTCCAAATTCATTATCTGACAATTAAGTTCACATCATTAAACCTAATTTTCAACTTTTCAAATTCACATACCTCATAATTCTTTCGACTCGAAGCATCTGCCACCAGATTAGCTTTTTTAGGGTGATAATTTATATTCAAATCATAATCCTTAATCATCTCTAACCATCATCTCTATCTTAAGTTTAACTTCTTCTAAGTAAAGAAATACTTCAAACTCTTATAATTAGTATATATTTTATACTATTGTCCACATAGATAATGTCTCCGAATTTTTAAAGTAAACATCACAGCTGCTAATTTCAAATTGTGAGTTAGATAATTTCTTTCATGTGGCCTCAATTGTCTTAATGTATATGCAACAAATTTTTCATCTTACATCAATACATAACCTAATCCATTTCGAAAAGCATCACCATACACACTATAAGGCTTATTTGGATCAAGTAATGTTAATATTGGTATTGTAACTAATCGTTTTTTCAACTCTTAAAAACTTAACTCACAATCATCATTCCATTCAAATTTTACATCTTTCTAGGTCAATCGAGTCAATGGCCTAGCAATTTAAAAAAAAAATCCTTTATAAATCTTCAATAGTATCTAGCCATATTTAGAAAACTCTTCATCTCTGTAACAATCAATGGTTGCTTCCAATCCATTATTGCTTTCAGCTTATCAAGGTCTACAAAGATTCCTTCACCAGATACAATGTAACCTAGAAAAGAAATTGTATCTAACTAGAAATCACATTTACTTAACTTGGCATACAATTTATTTTATCTTAGTTTCTATAATGCCAATCGCAAATATTCTACATGTTCCTCCTTAGTTTTTAAATATATTAAAATATCATCAATAAACATTACAACAAGTTTATTCAAATATGGTTGATATATGCGATACATTAAATCTATCAACATAGCCAGGGCATTTGTCAAATCAAAAGGTATCACTCAAAATTCATAATGACCATATCATATTATAAATGCAGCTTTAGGCACATCGTCCAACTTAACTCGTACTTGATGATATCTCTATTTCAAATCAATTTTAGAAAACATAGTTGCACCTTATAGTTGAACAAACAAATCATCAATGTAGGGTAACGAATACGTATTCTCAATAGTAACCTTATTATTTCCTAATAGTCTATGCACAATCTCATGATACCAGCTTTCTTTTTCACAAACAATATTAGTACTCCCCATGGTGAAATACTTGGACGAATAAATCCCTTATCCAATAGCTCTTGAAGTTGCTTCTTTAATTCCTAAAGTTTCATGAGTGATATCCGATATAAAGCTTTAGAAATAGGCTCAGTTCTGCAAACAAACTTAATAACTTAATAGTGAAGTCTAACTCTTGATGTGGAGCTAAACCCAATAAATCCTTCGTAGATACATCCAAAAATTCACACACTATCAATATGTTCCCTACTTTAGATACCTCTTTCTTTATCTCCATGGAAAACACCCAATAAAATCTCCAATCATTCTCTTCTACCTTTGTCTCATACAATTCATAACATATTTCCATTATAGCTAAGTTCAATTTGCTTCCACCAGCCTTTCCTTGAAATACCATTTCTCAATCATTAAGGGTAATAGTTTTACTTCTACATTCTACAAGTGATTTATTCTTAGACAACCAATCTATTTCCACTATTACATCATAATCCCAAAAAGGTAATATTATAAGACTTATAGGATATTCCTTCTCTTGAATCTTAATTCTACCATCGGCTACCATTTCTCGAGTCTTTACTTTTTCCCTAATAGGAGTTCTAACTCTATAAGTTGTATTAATCTTAACTACACTAATCTCCTATTTATTTATAAATTTCTGACTTGCAACAAAATAAAATGCATCATTTTCAAATAATACAAAAGCAGGTTGACCATTTATAAGCACATTTCCTAGAATGTACTAATACTATGATTATTAACTAAACTTGCAATCATAAATCTTAAAATGTAAACATTTCAATCTAACTTACACTTAAATTATCATCAAAATAAATAATCTCAGTACATACCTATCATAAGTCCTTCATCATCATGGTAATACCCATAATCTCCTTAGCATCATCATGGTAATACTCCTCCATCCAATCCACAAAATCTTCATCCTCCTCATTTCCCATATCTTCCATGGCAAAGATACGAGCGAGTATTGTTATGTTTAGAACCTCCCATCCTCTTAGTTCCTTATCTAAACTATAGACAATATCTAGAGAAATGTCCATTTCTACTATATTTATTACACTTCACAAGTTTCATTCTAAGGCATGCCGCAGTATATGGTTGATCTCTACATATAGAGCATTTTCCTTAAAGCTAAGTATAGTTTCTCAAAAATGATTTGCCACCTCATTATAAGTGGTAAGATCATAATCTAACAACTTGCAACACATTGTGGGGTGAAATCCAATAAGGAATAAACCCTTCTTTAATTCAACATTATCTTGGTATGAGTCGGTGCATACTGTAACAGTTTGTTAAACTCAATTTCATACTGAGCTACACTCATACCTCTCTTCTTTAGCTCAAATAAATCTCACACCATCCTGTTTTGAACACTAGGGAAAATATTCTTTCTTAAATTCCTCTTTAAACCTTTGCTAAGTAATATTATTCCCTAATTGTCTCACTTTCAAGTCCCACCATACTCTAGTATCTAACTATAACATGAAGGTGACATATGATAATTTTTAGGATTCAAGAACTCTAAAAGCCTAAAAACTCCATTTAATTTAGGCAAGCTAATCATCAACTAGAGTTAGCTTACCCATTTCTCCCTCAAAGTAACAATTGGTTTTTATAAACTTAGGAAACTTATTTATGTCTTGTGGTTGTTTCATTCTTTGTTCAACCTTTGTAGTCTCCTGTTTCTCATATTACCACCAATCATAAGATGCTGAATCAACATTCATTACTGCCTCATCATTGTATGCATACTAGTAAGTATTTGTTCAATAGGTATATTCTCTTATGGTGGTAGGTAGGGGTATATCTTGTCTCTTTTATTCCCTTAGGGGTGATTGACAGGAATCAAGCTACTAGGCCCCTGACCCACAGCCAAGCTCGAAGACTAGAGGGGTTAACACGACAAATTTTTATGTTCTAACTAACCTCTATTGAGGTTGAGTACCTCCTTACCGAGTCACCTCTAGTGCTGTACCGTATGACTGCCTATTATTGTGTGGTATGCTGAGTTAATGATTACTCTCTGTTGTCGAGTTAACCAATTACTCAGCCTCTTCCTTGCCAAGAAGATGATAGAGAAAGCCAAATTGACTAAGCCATCCTTGCTCAGACAAACCCATGCGTCCATAATTTTTGTCCACATCTCCTAATAACCTCGCCAATGCCGCATCGCCACGTGTATAATATCACATGTAGAATCTGTAGCACCAATGATTATTTTTCTTATATATTCATTTTTGCCCCTTTATAACATGTATATTGCCCTCCTTAGGAAATGTCCTTTTTATCTTTTCCCTTTTGGGCAAGTTTCCATAGTTTGTAGGTACAAATACCCTTATACTTGTATAAACATTATTGTTTACTCTCAGCATCACTCTTATTATTTCCCTTAAGCATGGTTAGGTAGCAAGTAACCTCATTAGATCAATTCATGCTTCACATCGAATTGTGTCGTAAGTCCTCAAAAGTTCCATTAGTATATCATATCCTTTAGAGCTATTCGTCGGTTTTTCTTACTGTTTTCACCCTTTATTCTTACCCTTTCGTACCTTTCCCCATTGACTCCTTTTCAAGCTTTTTGCAAGCTCAGACCCATTCAGTAACTAGCCTTGTCTATTCTTAGTCACGGTTCGCATCATTTTGGTATCAAAGCGAAGGTTTTATGTGAGCTATAGTTAGTTCTTCCTGAGTTATATTATACTCTGTTTTTGCCTATTTGAAACAGAGTTAGTTAGTGAGTTCATTTGCTGTGGTATTATTAGTTGTTCACTTTCTAAAGTGTTTATTTAAATTCTAGATCTGTAAGAAAAAATGACAGACCCAAATATGAATGTTGGTACTGGTGATGATAGTAGAGTTGTCTACCATAAGCATTAGTCTTAGGGAATTTTTCGAAGTACTGACGAAAAACTCAATGAGGTAGCTAACCTCCTGGTAGATCTAACTGGAGCTATTCATGCACTATCTTGCTGACCCACAAAGGCCACGTAAAACACTCTATAAGCTGCTCAACCTATTAGAGGTCAGAACCCAACTCAACCATTTCGAGGTGGAGGAGTTAGCAAATGAGTAAGGCGAAGGATAGACTTGAGAGAGCTAGATGAGGAGGAAGAAGAGTATTTTAAAGAGGGGCATGTACAAGTCCCCAAAGCATTCAACTATGTGAAGTTTTGGATTCTAAGCTTCAATAGGTCTAGGAATGTCGACGAGTACCTAGATTGGGAAGAAAAGGTGGAGCGTATGTTTGATTATTACTAGTATAAGGATTACAAGAAAGTGAGGACTACTGCTATTGAATTTTCTAGATATATCGTCATGTGGTGAAAGAATTTTTGGGCTATGAAAAGAATAGAGGGGCACCAAAAGATTAATACTTGACTTGAGATAAAGAGGGTGCTTAGAAACAGATTTGTATTGGAAGCATATCTCCAATATACTTTCACATGGCTTCAAGAGATGAGACAGGTAAGCCCAATCATTGATGAATATGTTCAAGAATTCCAAATGCTTATGATAAGATGCGAAGTGGAGGAACCACCTACCTAAACAGTTTCAAGGTTTATCACTGGGTTGAGAGAAGACATCTAAGACATTGTGGAACTCTAACAATTTGACACAATAGATGAAGCTGTTAGGATTGCCCAACAGGTAGAGAGGCAAAGATGAAGCCGAGTAATGACGAGAGTGCTGACTAACCGACCAGGACAAGCAAGTAATTGGACATTGCCGAATATTGAGCCGAGAAGTAAGATAGATGTCAAAGCTGAGCAAAAAAACTAGTTTGAAGATCTAGTGCTGACCCAAACATATGAGAAAGGGTAAGGGCCTAGTATGAAGATTAGCCAAATCAAATGCTTCAAGTACCAGAGGTTTGGACATATGGCTGCTTAATACCCGAACTAAAGGACAATGGTCATTAAGGGAGATACCCTGAAGTTAGACGTAGAGAGTATAGATGAAGAACCCGAAGAAGATGAGTTTCCTACCGAAAATGAGAATGTCGAGAAAGAGTTGATTGAGAAACACGTTTATGCTAAGGACTTAGACCAGCTACTCATGGTTGTTCGATGTACTATGAGCGTAGAGCCCTTACAAGAAGAGGAGAAGAGAGAGAACTTATTTCATATCACCTACAAGGCGAATAAATAGACATATACCCTCATCATAGACAATGGAAGTTGCACTAATGTGGCATCAACCGACCTTATCTCAAAACTGTGGTTGCCATACACATTACTCGATAAGTATTACTGCCGATCACTATCGATAAGTATTACTACCAATTAGTATTAGATTTTTTGTGACATACTGCCCTTATATGCTTCCCACGTATTACTAGGAAGATCGTAGCTGTTTGATATGAGAGTTATCCATGACAATTATAAGAATACCTACATGTTCAAAAAGGATGATTAGAAGATCACGCTGAATCCAATGTTACCAAGAAAGGTTAACTTATTACAGAAGAAACTTGCTCGCAGATCAAAGAAAGCTCAAGTGATGGGTATAGCCGAGCTCTGAGAGGCCATTAACACCAGTAAGTTGACCCTCCTATTGGTCAAGCAACTATTGGAAATAAAGGAGTAGAATGATTTACCCCAAGAGGTAAAGGAATTGTTGGATGAATATGCTGACATGTTCCTAGAATAGTTGCCAACAGGGTTACCCCTGACCTAAGGCATAGAGCACTACATTGACCTGGTACTCAACGCTATGCTGCCGAATAAGCCAACTTATCACATGAATCCTGAGCAAGCTTCTAAGCTTCAACATCAAGTTAATGAGTTATTAGAAAGAGGATACGTGAGAGAGAGTCTCAACCCTTGTGATGTGCCTACATTTCTACAACTGAAGAAAGATAGAACCTGGTGGATATGTGTTGACAGTCGAGCCATGAACAAAATCATAATTAAATATAAGTATTCGATCTCGAAACTAGAAGACATGCTGGATGAACTAGGTAAAGCCAAAATTTTTAGCAAGATCAATCTTAAGTCTGGCTACCATCCAATCCGCATGAGGCTAGGAAACAAGTGGAAGACTGCGTTCAAAACTCGACATAGGCTTTACAAGTAGATGCCCATGCCCTTTGGCTTGTCGAATGCCCCGAGCACCTTCATGAGACTTATGAACCATGTACTGAGATATCTCATTGGGAAGTGTGTCGTACTGTACTTCGATAACATCTTAATCTATAGTGCCAACATGCCAAATCACTATAAGCACATTAGAGTAGTCTTAAATATTCTCCATACCGAGAGATTATTCGGCAACCTAAAGAAATGTTGTTTTTGCCAACATGAAGTGGTATTCTTAGGCTATGTAGTCAGTAAAGAAGGCTTACAAGTCAATGATGAGAAGATCTAAGCAATTGTTGAATGGCTGCCTCCTACTACTTATACTGATGTGAGAAGTTTCCATGGACTTGCTTTGTTTTATTGAAGGTTCATTAGAAACTTTAGTACCCCCGCTGCACTACTTACTGAATTAACAAGGAAAAACACTGATTTTCGATGAGGAGAAAGGAAGGAGAGGAGTTTTACTAAGGTAAAGGAGAAGTTGACCTCCACCCCAGTATTAGTACTCCTTGACTTCGAAAAAAAATTTTAGCTAGAGTATAACACATCAGGCATTGGAATAAGTGTTGTCCTAATGTAGGAAAGACAACCAATTTCTTCTACAGTGAGAAACTCCAAGGACCCTATTTAAATTACTTTGTATATGACAAAAGAACTCTTGGTACTAATCCAAGCACTACAGTGTAGTGGCACTATCTATTGCTGAGAGAATTTGTCATATATACTGATCATGAGTCATTGTGGTACCTTTGGAGTCAGACCAAATTGTCCAAGTGGTAGGCGAGATGGGTTGAATTCCTTAAAGGATTCAATTTTGTGATCAAGTACAAGAAAGAAAAGAGCAATGTAGTTACAGATGCTTTATCGAGGAAGCATACGCTCTTATCGAAATTGTAGACTAAACTATTTGATTTTGCAAGTATCAAAGAACAGTACTCCAAAGATCTACACTTTGGACAAATAATTTCAAGATACATGGATGGGAGAACAGTGGACGAGTATTATGTGTAGGATGGCTATCTGTTCCAAGAAGGAAAAGTGTACGTGCTAACTTGTTCCCTACGGGAATTATTAATTAGGGAAGCCCACGGTAGAGGACTCTCAGGACATGTTGGAAGGAGAAGGACCCGTGAACTAGTGAATGGCCGATTCTTTTGGTCGAAAATGTGAAGAGATGTACATCGGGTGGTTGAAAATTGTACTACGTGCAAAAAGGCCAAGTGCCGAGCTAAACAAAGGAAGGCAATGCCCTTACCTGTTCCAATGAACTCAAGGACTAAACTAAGCACGAACTTTGTTCTCAAATTGCCAAGAATTACTCGAGGAAAAGATTCTGTGATGATCATCGTGGATTGGTTCAGTAAGATGGCACACTTCGTACCCTATACCAAAACTAACGACACTTCGGTTATTACTTCTCTTTTCTTACAGGAGATTATACGAATACACAGTGTGCTGAGGAATGCAATCTCTGACAGAGACCCGAAGTTCTTAAGTCATTTCTAGAGAACCTTATGGCGTCGGCTAGGACCTAAATTACTTTTCAGTACCTCCTATCACCCCCAAACTGATAGCCAAACAGAGGTGGTTAATTGTACTTTGGGTTCACTGCTTTGAGCTATAGCTGACAAGAACTTGATAAATTGGGACATTTACCTACCAATGGTCGAGTATGCTTACAACCAAACCGTACATGACACCACTAAGCAGGCCCCCTTTGAAGTAGTCTATAGAGTCAATCCTAAGTTGTCCCTCGACCATGCTCCTGTACCCGTACCCATATATGTGTAAGAGGACCCTGACGCCTTGGCCAGGGCACAATCCCTTCAGCACATCTATAATAAGGTCACTCGGAACATCGACTAGGATGCTAGAAGAATATGTGGAAAGACTAAGGGTTGGTTGGCAAAACAATTTCAACCAGGAGACTCAATGTAGCTACACCTCAGCAAGGAACGATTCTTAAATAAAAGGAGAAATAAATTATCTACAAAAGCGAAAGGACCTTTCAAAATCCTCTAGAAAATCAATGACAACGCCTACAAGTTAGAACTACCTAAGGACTATGGGGTTTTTGACACCTTCAACATCGCCGACCTTAGTCCATATCACCCTAATGTAGAATTGAGTAAACACCATTCGAATTTGATTCGAAATTGATCTCAAATCTAAAACAACCTGGAAGAAATGATAGAAATCAAGCTATAGGACCCCTAACCCACAATTAGGCTAGAGGACTAAAGGGGCTAGTACGACGAATCCTTATATTTCAATCAACCCTTGCTGAGGCCAAGTACCTCCTTGCCGAATCACCTCTAGTGCTATGCAGTATGACAGCCCGTTGTTGTATGGTATGCCGAGTTAACGATTACAATCTATTACCGAGTCGACCAATTACTCGGCTTCTTCTTTGCCGAGAAGCTGAGAGAGAAAGCTGGACTAACTAGGGCATCCTTACTCAAACAAACCCATGCGTCTATACTTTTTGTTCGCATCTCCTAACGACCTCACCAATGCCACATCACTACATATAAAGTATTACATGTAGAATCTATAGCACTAATGATTATTTTCCTTATATATTCATTTTTGCCCCTTTGTAACATGTACATTGTCCTCCTTAGGAAATGTCCTTTTTGTCTTTTCCCTTTTGGGCAAGTTACCTTAGTATACTAGTATAAATACCCTTGTACTTATATTGTAAGGGATAAATAATCTTTAATACACTTTTGAGTACCTTCTTCTCTACATAAACACTATTGTTTACTCTCGGCATCACTCTTATCCTTTCTCTTAAGCAAGATTATGTGGTGAGTAGCCTCATTAGACCAATTCATACGTTACATTGAATTGTGTCATGAGTCCTAGGAAGTTCCATTGGTGTGTCATATCCTCTAGAGCTGTTCATAGGTTTGGCTTACTATTTTTGCTCTCTGTTCTCACCCTTTCATACCTTTCCCCATTAAGTATTTTTGAGTTTTCTATAAGCTCAAACCCATTCAATAATTGGCCTTATCTATTCTTGGTCACAGTTTGCATCAATGATGGTACTCGTAATGGAGGGTTTTGATTTCTCTTAGTTCCTCCATTATGACTTCCATTTAGAGCTTTAGCTATACTCACTTAGTATCTATAACTTATACACCTACATATATATCTATTTATAAGTTATCCCATTCTTTAGTTTTATATACTTTTCAAAAATTAGTAAATTCTTGTAATTTATGCTTATATAAAGTAGTAATAACATTAACACTTTAATCAAAGTACATAATAGATCTAACTTCCACTATTAACTTAATTTAGCCTTTAAATCATTGTAATTGATTATCGATATTTACAACTACACAATATAAAAAAATTGCATCAGATTTAATTACATTAAGTTGTTTACATTAGAATCGATTACATCAAACTCTTTTACAACATACATCTAACTTGATCCAAAAGCTACAAAATACATTAAAAGTAAAAAAATATATATATCAAAAGTAAAAAATACATTAGTTTCAACCAAAGTTGCTACTAGATCACCTAAAGATCTAACTAAACAAAGTCAGTCATCCAGCTATAACTAATCCTCATCCGAACTATCTATGGTAGTTATCTAATAGAAGGGATCATAATTCATAAGACCTCTTACTAAGTTATCTTGCTCCTCACCTGCTGATTTATAACTTATTGATATTACTTCTAGACTCTTGGGAATCATAATCACCTCATGTACCTCATCATCATCCAACTCCACGACATTACCATTTCCTATCTCGGCTATCCTAACGTGAACAATCACCCGCATAACTAAAGCATAAATATCTACACCAAGTTTATTTTCATTTTCTATCTCTTATTCCTCCTCTTCAGGTTCCTCTTCTTTAGGTTCTTCCTCCTTAAGATCTTCTTCCTCCGGTCTCAACATTAGCCTCATTCTCTTGACGATTACTCTTTACGGTTAACTGGGCTACCACTTGGGGTTCTACAGGTGGTAGATTTTCTTATGGTGGTTCTTACATCTCAATCTTTGGATTAGTTTTGAGGTTAGGTTTAGGATTAGGTTCTAGAGGTATCTCTATGTGTACTTTAGTGAGTTCTGGAAAATGAGGAAATTAATCGATAATTCCTAATGGATAATGTCTAGGAATGTATGGAATATTAGTAGGAATATGAGTGATACTAGTTAGGTAAGGTCTCCCCTCTTCTAACCTAGCTAGAAAATATCTCAAGGGCATCATCAAAGATATAATCCCCTCTCTCTCCAACCACCTTTGCTCAAAGGCTACTATGACAGTATACCTATTATATTGAGGCTCTAAACTCATCTCCATCCATGCGCATTGATCTCGCCAATTCTAACACATCTCATCATGGAATTTATCAATAATATCATTAACCATCTTGAATATATTCCAATCAGCTAACTATAAAAGTAGCCATTGCATCTTAACCCTATAGTTAAAGGGGACTCCTCTTCATTCCAGCTAAATTGTATCCAACTAAGTATTAACTCTCCCCTTCAATCCTGTAATTAAACTCAAAATTAATTAATATTCACTACACTAAACAATATACATTCTTTTGTTTTACTATGCTTAATACAATCTTTTATCGCCCACTTAATACTACCCACTCTCAATAAGTTCCTATGATATCTATTTCTTTTTAACTAATGATGCTCCAAAGTGAGTTCATTAAAATTATGCTTTGCTATCAATCAAAAACTATTATGCCTTGAAGTCGTAGAGTCACAATTATCCTACCATGTAAACCAATCTATGATAGTAACTGACTTCATACTCCTTATCATAGATATAATTTACATAAGGCATCCATGAATCCTCACTTTAAAGTAAACTGCTCAATACATAAAAAGCCAAAATCCTTAAGTTATATATACATAATTACATTCAGATTATCTGATAATCTTAGGAAATTATGCATGTTATGATAGTCTGTTAACTAACATATCCTGATACTAGTTCATATACCTAAAAGTACTATCAAGACATTTAAAAGACTTGATCGTATGGCTAGTTGATTCTCACTCCCTTATAGTGCTTAAAAAAGA
This sequence comes from Lumnitzera racemosa, assembly GCA_024138005.1. Classification (NCBI taxonomy): domain Eukaryota; kingdom Viridiplantae; phylum Streptophyta; class Magnoliopsida; order Myrtales; family Combretaceae; genus Lumnitzera; species Lumnitzera racemosa. The sequence goes on from JAMXBC010000012.1 coordinate 59,294,350, forward strand.
AACTGACCTCAAGATAATTATACCGCTACATATTAATCAAAACTTATAAGAAAATCTATAAAGTTAAGAGCAACCATAGTTTAGTAAGTTAGGTTAGAGACTTATGAATGCACAATAAACACAAACAGGGTTATCAAAAAATTAATTATATACAATGCAACAAGCAAATGCCATTACGCAACGTGGTCCAATCTATTGTGAAATTAGAGTAATTTCATCCATTCTAATCTGGATTGAGGAGTTTTCATGTTTATGCAATAGCTTACAACCGAACCTAGGTTTGTACAATAGAGATACCTCTCCCCTCCAAGACCATCCTTTGAACCATTTCCCTCATCCATACCGCAACCTCCTCTCCTGCTGCTTAGTTCAGCTAAAGATGAAGAAAAGACCATTACGCTATCTTTTTCAAATGTATCAATATTTAGTTAGAAAATCCTAATAGTCCCCTACAGGTTTGCAACGCATGTCTAGTTAGTATATTTAGGTTGGTTATGATTAAGTACAGTTTAGGGTGATTAAATAATTTCACACTATTCAATTCACATTAGTCAGTAAATACAATACAAATTTCAGTACGAAGTCAAATACATTCAAGCACATGCATATTACTACTTACAATCACAATCATACACGATCTTAAGCCTTTGAGTACTTTAAAATAGTACTCTAAAATATAATAAAATATTAAACCCAACTTTCTTGAAATCTTTGGTTCGCTCACTCAATTTTTCACAGGTCAACTTGTTTCCACATCTCCTATAATATAAATATTATTCTAGTATTTATATCCTTATGATATATATATATATATTTTAAGTTATGATTTAACTCAATTTTTTTTCATATATACATATTATTTATTATCGATTTATTTTAGGTTAGTTTTATGATTGGTTTTTAAATCCGGTTCCGATTTAGGTCCTAATTCAATTTCAACTTTGGGTATTATGCGTAAATCCTAAAAATGCGTTCTAAGCCCTAATGTGAAATTAATCACATTAGGCTCAAATATCCTAAGTATCACTTTTGGTCCTTAATCAGTATTCAAGTTTACACGGTACACTTTAATCCTCATTTATGTTTCAAATTTTCTCTCGGTATGAGAAAATTTTACATTTTTCATATAATTACCTAAATTTAAACTTTCTATCACATTTATTATATATTAATATTATTATAATATTATCCATTTTAACCTAATATTTTATATTTATTATAATTCCAATTCGACATACTATTAAAATTACATATATTTACTACAAAATACTCATAATAATTACATCTAATATTGCAAATGCTACAATTATCATACCACATCAGATATGAGCATCTTAAAATACCTAATTATATACTAATCAGTAATTATTGAATTAACCATTAATTAATCCCAAAATCACCAATTTATATATATTAAAAGCTTAAAAATTACCTAAAATTTTAGAAAATTCATTTGAAAAAGGGCTTCATAGCACTGTTGTATATTCCCTAATAGTTTATAAATAAAATGTTAGCTTAAAGCTACACTTCTAAAGTTATTTATTTCTAAATTAAAATATGTTCAGACTTACATGGTTTCTCTAATTGAATCAAACCAATATTTTTCTCTAAATCTATATACATAAAAATATCATAATACTAAATTTCATAAGTTTCTAGATAAAATTGATAATTTTAATAAATTAAACAAAATTACGTTGAAATTGAATTTATCTAGCCGTTGGACTTCTGGCTACTAGTGGTGGTCCCAAGGTTGTCAATTAAATTAGGTAGTGATTGTGAGGTACGTTGGTGGTGGTGGTTCGGTTTTAGTTACCCATAGGTTGTGGGTTTGGTTTAAAAGCCCTAATTTTATAGATTTTTTTCTAAATTTTGTTAAAGAAAAAAAACCCTAACTCTCTCTTTTTCAGTTCGCTCTAATTTTTTAAGACTCCAAACAAACCAAATGAGCTTTTAATAGTGTTTAGGTATTTATAGAGCTGCATGGGAATTTTTTTTATTAATTTTAAGTTCATATTAGCCTTATCTTCTTCTTATTTTGACTCTCTAGTTAATTTCTTTTAATTGGTTCAATTTTTTTCTTTCTACCTTAACATGCCATGACTTGATTCTAGACAAATCCTTCCTTTTCCTATATATTTTTTATTTTTTCTTGATTTTTTTATAATTTTATTTAATTATGTGGCATTTTTTTGGCATGTTCGGACATTTTAGATAATTTTGCATATTTTTGCCTACACATAAATACATATAAAGTACAAGTAAATGCTCTTAAATATTATTTATGTTATTCTATGATTTTTAGCGTGTATATAATTTATCTCTAGTGACTTATTAATTATCGGAACTCATTTTTGTATATTTCCAATAAATAATGGGTAATATACTTATAATTTGATATTATAATATTCTATTATTTTATTACTTGTTTTTCTAAATTCAAACTTACGGGATCATTTTTACTAATACTTCCAACTTCGTTATATAATTGAGACTCGATCGAATACTTTATTCGATTACCTTAAATCTTACATATTGAATCTGAACTTTCAGTTGCAGGAATTACATTAAGTCTTTAAGTACTATGAAACATTATCCTAAAATATAGTAACATATTAATCCCAACTTATCTAGAGTTTTCCACTTGCTCATTCAGCTATGATGTAGAATGTAGCGTTGTCACTCGTTTCTATAATAGAAATAACATTTTTGTATTTATATACTTAATACATATAAGCTTTAAATTATTATTTTAGTTTAAGGTTATATTTTATTTAGCTCTTCAGGTTTTGTGTTGCTTATAATCAAGCTCATCCTAACCTAGTCTTTGATTTAGCTTCTGAATTAGTTCTAAATTAGGTTATAATTTAGCTTCTGTTTATAGTTTTACACATAAAATCCTAGAAACTCCTCTTAATTTATTCTGTAAAGTTTAACTAACCACATTTTAGATATACTAGGTTCCTTATTTAGTTCCTAAACAACAACCTATTTTATCTTATATACTCAGTTCCTAATTTAGTTTCTGAATTTGCTCCTAATATGAGAATACTCTATATTTTTAACATAATTCTCCAAATTTATGTTTCACAACTAAATTTATAGTATATTACTAATACCATCGTCTTCTCAATTTAATCCAATATATACCTTATTACAAATTTTCGCATATTATTCAATTACCACATATTTTACCCATAATATCCACATCTAACATTCTAAACACCGCAAATATCATCCCTCAACATCATTTAATATCTCAAGATATTAGAATACACCACAAATTAGAATGTAGTTAAATTTATTGAAAAACCTCTACATATGCTTAAGAAATTGGCCATTTAATAAGATTTCAAGGCCTAAAAATTAGATAAAAATATGAAAAATGATTTTTAAGAAAAAATTTTTATGGAAATTTAACATATATCCTAAGTAATATATAGAAAAATTTTGGGGTTAAAACAACGCTAATAGAGTTTTTGAAAACAAAAGTAAAATTAGTCAAGTTTAATGATTTCCCAGGGGCAATACGTTTCAAGACTTAATTTCATTGAAATAATATTTTTCCTTAAAACTAAATATAAAAATATTCTAGAATAAGATTTTTCATAATTTTCCATTAAAATTTAGTATTTTTAATAAATTGTACATAAATTGGGTTGTAAATCAAGCATACTATTTTCTCAGCTTCTACCTATTTCCTCCTAAGTGGCGGTAGCCATTTCCTCCTACATGTTGGTTTAGCAATTGCACTCAAAACTAACCTTAATTACACTATATTTTGTGTAATTTTTGTAAAATTACTTACTCCACTCTTTTGACCTCTCCCTAATTTTTACTAAACCATAAACTATCCAAAATGAATTAAAATGAGGGTTTCTAGAATTTATAGGGAGAGTTTTGTTCTTGATGATTTTTTTCTTGATAAGTGTCTATCACTTTTACTTTTTTCCAACCTTATATGTCCAAATTTGTTTCCTCATCCTACTAAATTATCATCCATGCATTGCCACGTCCACTTCCAGATCTTTTCCTCAAGTGACATGTATTTTTTCGTAATTTTTATTAATTTATTTAGTAATATTTTATTATATATTAGGCATTTTAAGTAATTTTGGGTAGTTTTATCTATACATAAATATATACAATACAAATAAATACCTCTAAATATTATTTAAGTTATTTTATGATTTTTAAAGTATATATATTTTATTTTTAGTGGCTCGTTAATTATTAAAAACCATTTTACTTATTTTCACTAAATAGCTAATAATGTACTTATAAATAATTTTATAATATAATATTTAATTATTTTATTTTGTTAAAGCTAAACTCACAAAATTACTTCCACTAATATTCTTAATTATGTCGTAAAATTCATACTCGATCGAACAATTTATATCATCGCTTTAAATTTTACATACTAAATCCAGAACGTCCGTTTGCAAGGCTTACAAAAACTGTGTGACAATTAATGCAAAAACAAACAATACATCAATGAGAGAAGTTTCAGTCTAAGTTGTTAGAAGTTTTCTACTATTTCAAATGCAAGAGGAGTTCTTTATTTATAGGCCTTGGTACTCAATTTTAACTATTAGATGATTTCGAGATAGATGGAAGAGATGAGTTGTTGATGAGAGTCATTAAATCAACTTTGATAATTGATAGATGAGGTCCTCTATCCATCAATCCTCTATATTTTCAATGGGCTTTTGATTGAGATACCCTTACCTTCCTAAATTATTCTTGGAATTAGATTTAGTTTCTTAAGTCCTACTATTAAACCTAAGAAGCCGTTCGTGGTGTTAAATGGAGACAATTTTCCAATTAGTGAAATAACTTTTTTCCAATAGTATTCACAATTAAACTTTTAATTCTTAAATTTCATATTTGTAGTTTAAATTTATCATATTGATGTTTTGTTTGCCAAATTTACTACCATACCTTTCATCAAATTTTGACCAATGAGTATTTGCCCTTTTTTTTTTTTAACGATGAAAAAAGTAGTAAATTTGATAAATAAAAGATAAATTAAGCATGATATTTTAACAATTTCAAACTTTATTGAAATTCAGTTAGGTGTTATATTTAGCATTTCAAAATTTCAGGTTTAACACTGAAAAAATTGCACAAAATTTAGATAGTGAATTTGTTATTGTTCTAATTATAAGGTGATGCAATAAATATATACTTAAAAAGGGAAATGATTGAGATACCCTTACCTTCCAAGTAGAAAAGTGAAGAGTTAAGCCTGCATTGGGAAGAAAAGCTGGAGCTATTTATTAGTTTAACACCGTCAGTCTAATCGTGGTTCTCGCGTTTAAGCAATATGTTGAATGATTTTGCAATAAATCAGTTGAAATTCTCCAGTAAAATTTGAGGAAATCTGGGCAAATACCTTACGGGGAAACACTGAGCATGACATTATTCAAACGAGTGGTTAGGCCATTTTGTCACAAGGACAGGGGGATATCCATGAGCATTAGCAGCAGGAAAGTACACGTTCGGTGCATCCCAAAGGTTTGTTGGACTGGTAATGAATATTAACATCAGTACAACTATTTTCAGATTAACTGCATTACTTTCAATCAATGAAGTACATAAAGTGTACTTCACCGAAAAATTAAAAAAGAAATTCTTTAATAATCTAAATACTTAAGATGTTGATAAATTTATTGATATGATTAGTTTTTGCAAACTCAAATTGAATGAGTTCCGAATCATTCGAGTTTTAAAAAATCATTATGGAAATTTTCAAATCTAAGATATTGGTAAAATGAAAATAAAATTGTGATAAATGAGTTTAATTTATTGGACAATCCCAAAAAAAAAAAAAAAAAAAATCAATTAGATATGATACTCCATGTAAATGTACGCACCAGTGTATTAGAAGTCATCAAGTATATCCCTTAACATCTTCTACCAAATTTGCTTTTTCTATAAATGCACTGCATGTCTTATGTTAAATCACAAAAGATGCTGTTTTGTTTGACGCAGTCAATGTAAGTACTGCATTGGCTTCTACGTTGCCTCTAGACAACACAAATCCAAGTATTCGTTTAACTGTGAAAGAAACCGATTAAATATTATATTTTATTAATCTTTACCACCTCCAAATTTCACATTATGTGAATGCTTGCTTTTATAAGTAAAGCTTTTGCTTTAATCAGCAGCCTGAAGCAAGTTACCAACTCCATCTCTTATGTTCCCTCGGATCGAATTTTTATATTCATCATCAAATTTGAACTTTTCTACGCGACCTCCACTATAAATAACCTCGACCCAATTAGACTCATCACAACATAAATACCAACAAACCTGTTTCACATATTTCAAGCGTTCTTAGTTAGTTGTTTTGTCAAGTTTAGACATATAGCAAAGTACAAGATGAGGCAGGGCGTGAGTGTGAGCTCCCTCATCATTTTCTCGATCCTCGCCTTTGCTCCTCTTTCCTTTGGCAGCAACTACATGGGCGGCTACCTTTACCCGCAATTTTATGACCATTCCTGCCCCAGAGCTCAAGAGATTGTTAGGTCCATCGTGGCCAAGGCCGTCGCCAAAGAAGCTCGTATGGCAGCTTCATTGCTTCGGCTGCATTTTCACGATTGCTTTGTCAAGGTCTATATTTGAAATCTGCATCTTTTTTTATTCATCCACACAAAAGCTTACATTGACTTATTACACAGAATACTAAGATTTAAACAAAATCTCCAATGACACAGTAAAAATTGCATTCTGAGATTTGAAATCATTACGAGGCCTTTATCAAGAAAATGCAGTGATATTCGCCATGATCATCGATTTTTCTATTTATTATGTCAATTGACAATGATTAAAACGTTCGGAGAATGTGAACAGGGTTGCGACGCATCGTTATTGCTGGACAGCACTGGAAGCCTTATCAGTGAGAAGAGGTCTAATCCTAACAGGAACTCAGCTCGAGGATTTGAAGTCGTCGATGAGATCAAAGCTGCCCTGGAGAAGGAATGTCCTGAAAGAGTTTCTTGTGCTGATATCCTGGCTCTGGCTGCTAGAGATTCCACTGTCCTCGTAAGTGGCAAACTCACTGTCGAATTCCTGTACAAATCAGAAGTAGCGCTAACAAACCCTTGATTTGTAACAACAAAATTAATTTCCTATAATCTGAATCAATTTTCTTTTTTAAATGCACAGACCGGTGGACCGAGCTGGGAGGTACCTCTAGGAAGGAGGGACTCCAGGGATGCAAGCTTGAGTGGCTCCAACAATGACATTCCTGCCCCAAACAACACTTTCCAGACCATCCTCACCAAGTTCAAGCTTCAGGGACTTAATATTGTCGATCTTGTCGCACTATCTGGTAAAGAGTATTTTTACCTGTTATCACTTTCGATCCAAATTGTTAAAATTGATCTTTTACATAACATAAGAAGAACGATCCATCAAATGCGTAGCATTGTGCGATTTTTAAAGATCTCTATTGTGTTTGTTTAAACAGGAAGCCACACCATTGGGAATTCCAGGTGCACCAGCTTCAGGCAGAGGTTATACAACCAGACAGGAAATGGACAACCAGACTACACCCTAGACCAATCTTATGCCGCTCAACTCCGTGCCCGCTGCCCCAGATCAGGAGGTGACCAGAACCTCTTCTTCCTGGACTATGTTAGCCCGTTCAAGTTCGACAACAGCTACTTCAAGAACTTGTTGGCTTACAAGGGCCTGTTGAACTCTGATGAAGTTTTGGTAACCAAGAACGCGGAATCACTGGCATTGGTGAAGCAATATGCATACAACAATGAGCTTTTCTTTAAGCAATTTGCCGAGTCCATGATCAAGATGGGGAATATTTCTCCACTGACAGGGCGTAGGGGAGAAATCAGGAGGTACTGTAGGAAGATGAACACATACTAGGAAGTAAGGAATGTCTCCTGTGTGGAATACTTCGTTATGATGTGAGTGGGAGCATTGGGATATGCTTCGTAATCCAAATAATCATTATGTTGTTGAGTTTGTTCTATGGAGATAGCTTCCTGTTCTTCATAGATTTCGTTTATTGAAATTGCACTGCTCCCAGAGATTCAAGTTGAATATAAAGTCATCCAATAATCTTGCAGGTTCTTCTAAACGAGTGAGCTTTTTTGTATCCGACGATAATTTAATCGTTTAGTTTCTGCTAACTAATGACCTAGTCAAGGTTTTTTCTTGATTGTCAAGCATTTTGGACGCTGTTGTGCTCGAGTTTGATGAGTCGATTTAGAAAAGTGCACGATAACCTTTATAAATGTCTGAGACTTAACTTTGGGAAGATTATTAGATTAAATTCACCACGTGAAGATTTGAAAATAGGTCTTCAATTAGTGACCCGATGTACTTGTTATCGACAAAATGTTGATAGCAGATGATGAATTTGGTTATTTCACTGCAATTGAAGAAAAGTTGGTAACAAATGATAGATATAGAACAAGTTTTACCAATTTAGACGAACAATACTAATAGTTTACCACAAACTGATAATTTTACTAGATATAAAACAATTTTATCAAATCGCAGGAAGAATTAGTATTGATTAAAATTCAATAGTCTATTAAAAATAGAAAACTTTATAACTTATAGAACAATTTTATTAATTTAAACTAAAGGCTGGTAAATAATTTATAAATTAGATATTTATCATAATCGGAGAAGTTTACTAAATATATAGCTATTTTACCAAGTTAGATGACATGTTGGTATTGATAATAAATTTGACAATTTACAAGAAGACAAGTTTACCAAAGAGAGTATAAATTTACCAAATTAAATGAAAACTTAGTAATATAATCATGGAGTAGAAATCAAAGAAATGGGTAGAAAGGTAGTGTACTTATGAATATAACCTTACAAAGAGAGGAAATGAAAAAAAGAAAGAGGGTAGTTTAGTCCTATCACTATTTTGAAAATAAATAATTCCACTCATTTCATTTCCATACTTTATATCCAAACAAGGGTAAAAATTACATTTACTTTTTTTTCCTTTCAATGATTTCTTTTCATTTCCATTCTTCTCCTAAATTGCCAAACATAGTGAAAGTTTCTGTTCTTTACATGGGGGGTCCAATGTTTTGTTTTTTTTTTTTTTTTTTTAAATTCTTCCAAGGAATATTTAAAATTAAGGTAAGTGCCATCATTCCTAAATTTATTGATATAATTAGTTATCGCAAACCTAGATTGAATAAGTTTGGAATCTGTTAAGATTTAATAAACTAATATAGAAATTTCCAAATCTACTATATTAGTATAAAGGATCAAGTTGTGACGAATGAGCTTAATTTGCTACATAATATTAAGAAAAAAAGATTTAATAAATACTACACATTATATATATATATATATATATAACGTGTGTTTGGTAATGAATCTTTTCCTACCTGCTGCCGAATTTGCTTTTTCTATAAATCTACTGCGTCCCCTATGTTAAATTGCAAAGGATGCTGTCTTGATTGACGGATTCTACACAAGGACTACATTGACCTCTGTGTCGCCGTGTAAATCCTAGACAACCCCACCCCAGGCATCAATTTAACCGTGAAAGAAACCGATTGAATATGCGTTTTTTAATCGCTTATACTTACCAACTCCAATTTTCACACTATGCGATCGCTTGCTTTAATCTGTAAAGCTTCTGCTTAAATTAGCAGCCTAGTTATCAACTCCATTTCTTGTGGTCCCTTAAGTAGCAGTTGGTTAAGGGAAAATTACTTAAGGGAAGGATTAAATTTTGAAAACTAAACATTGCAACCTCTAGGAGCACCATATTGTCTAACATCCTTACCAACTTTGGTTTTTCTCTTTATCCTAAATTATAGCTAAGTTTTTCTTAACAGTTATTGGTATTTATATCTTTATCCTACCTGACATTAAAATCACAACTTGTCATCTTTGAATAAATCTCAATTCTATCATTTACTTTTATATAATAGAAAAGTTCTATTAACGAGTGTTTTCAAATACTGATTAATTAATTCAAAAGAAAAAAAAAAAAAAGAACATTTCATCTAAGATAAATTTTTCATCATGGATGAGTATCTCAAGATATTCAATAAAATGTTCGTGTATCAAGGTAACCAAAGTGGGAAAAAAAAAAAAAAAAAAAAGAATAATGGTAATACAAGAGACTAGCATGATGGTTATTGAAGAAAGGTACGTACATAGCTCATTCTCTTCAGAATATCCTTAAGCTCTCTTTTTATAAATTGTAGGTTGAAATGTAGAAAAGATGATCCTAGAAGTTCCAAAGGGAGAATGAGTATCGGATGATGAGAAATTACGGAACCGTCTAAAGCATTTACAAGCTGCAAAAAGCTGTTGCTGAATTGCTCTTTTATTGCATGACGTTATGGACACAGGCACAGCAAACGAATAAGCAAAGCCAGGGCCTATGCAGCTTAAAAAGATAGCCAAGGAGGAGAACAGTATATTACATATCGGGTGTATAAAAATTCAATCATCTATATATACAGTCTAAAAGCGTGATATATGTGTATCAACACTTAATGTCAGTGTTTTATCATCGTATGTTTAATACATGTTATATTATATATCATGTAACTTGTAATTAGATTTATAGAAACTCGATGCATATAAGTATTTTATTTAAAATATTGACAAGTTAAATAATGATTGAGCGAAACTGTCCTTCACGGATATACACTATTTATTTAAGAAAGGATAAGCAACTAAGGTGCTTAGGAGTATGATTTCTCCATTAATTTTGTTTAAGAAGTCAATAATAACATAAAAGAAGATTGTAGATAAAATAATTATATCAATTAGACAAAATGTTCATCCAGACTAACTTTCAGAAATTTTACATCATTACTCCTCCTACATTTATGATGATCGGTAAATATAAAGTAAAATCCATTCTGATTGAGGATTAATTTCTGCAAAATCACGTGAAATATATCAAAATCATAGAGACGCACTTAGTTTCTTAACACTGTAAAGTTTGTTTTTTAATTAAATAACAAGTTAATCTTCTTTTATTAACATGATCAGTTTTAACTTTTTTTTGCCCCTATATCAGTTCACCATCCGCAATGATTTGTATCAACTATTGAAATATTAAATCAATCGAGAAAAACATTAAATGGAGTAATGGATTGACTTTGAAAAATAATTATAATTTTTCTTTTTCCTTACAAAAAAAATTGACTGATATCGTATATGAAGAGAGCAACCCTGCTCGGAGGTCCAATTGAGACGTAAGAATTTAAAACATTTTTGTGGTTTCAATAATTTGTAAGAGGTGTCGCTAAAATTTATTTGCACTCGTCATAATTAGAGCTTGTAATTTGTATTATTGTGTCATATCTCATATTCATATTAAGTTCAAAAAATATTAACCTGTGACATAACCTATTTTTTAATCATGTCTAAATATATAAACCTGTAATCTAATCATTTTAATAAGTATATCTTATGTCTATGTTGGACCTATATATCATTAAAACATTATTAAAAAATCTATAAGATAATTGTGCATGCAAAAGGTAAATAGACGACAATAATATTTAAATTCTACAATTACAAATATCATAAGGTTTTAGCATTTAACATAAAATTACATTCTAAATAAAAGTTTTAGTAAAATAAAGTCTAATCAAATTATAAGAAATCTCAAAATTTAAATTACATAATATCACTATAATCATCTTAGCTACTTTAAGATGCACCAAAATCCTACTTCCAATATCTTATTGTTACAATTCTAATATTTTCCCAAAACTGTGTCTCCCAGCAACCCAAAAAAGGCTAAATTTTAAGATATATATATATATATATATAAAGTACTATCATATTCAGAGAAAATTTTCTCTATGTTGAAGATTACTTTAAAAGACAAGTGTGATATAATATTATTTTACTACACATAATTTATTTTTATTATAAGAAATATATTTAATAGTAAAGCATTATAAAGAATAGAAAAATAACAGGACACACTATTTTCTTATAAGAAGTTTCAAGAGAAGGTTTTTAAATGAAGTTCAATAATTTAGTACCTTATTATCATGGCATAATGAAACTAGAAAAAAAAAACTATAAAGATAAAAAAAAACAATTGTACACTATTTGACGTGATGAAAACAAAATAAATGAAAGAAAAAAATTAGTACCTCACTATGCAAAGAAGAAGGCTTTAAACTTCATATTTGTTTTGATAGTTGAGAAAAGATACAAATTTAAGAGCTTGTAAATGTCACATTAAAACGTTCTTGGCTTGTGGATGAAAGTTAAAAGGAAGGAGAAAGAAGAAGAAGTTAAAGATAAAAGGAACACTAACCATTAAAAAATGTTTGTATTTGACTATTTTAACCATGTCAACAGTTATATGGAGTGTAAGTCAAACTAGATCATATACGTTTTTTCTTTACTCTCTATTGGAAATAAAAGGAATAAAAAAATATAAAATTATTACTATAAACAAGTTGAACCCATAACCTTTTTAATAAATAGGTTCGTAAATAAGTCTGAAATCTTGACTCAAAACTGATTCAAATTTAAACGTGTCTAAACAAGTCAAACCCATTCATGTCTTGTGTCAGTTTTTTCTATACTTAAACAGATTTAAATGGTGTCATATTATATCCAGATTTAATAGGTTAGGTCCCAAATTGCTAACCTTAGCAATAATTATTGTCTCTTATATTAGCTTTTAGGTCAATGCCGTGATGCAACTCAAAAGATAGCTTGATGGACCAAGTTTATAAGAATATGATCATATATATACATATAATAAATATAATACCAATACTTGTTGTAAGTGTTTTACTATCATATTCTACTATAAATAATAATTTTTGTTTACGTTTATGAAAATTCAACCCACACAATAATTTTTCCTTAAAGAAAAGTACAAAAAAAATTTCTTAACATCTACCTCATTTTATATTTCAGTTTTTAACATTACAAAATTTTTATTTAAGTTTTTACCGTTTACAAACATGTGCAAACAAATCCTTCTAATTGAAGGGGTTGGATCTTAAAAGGCCAAAGTAATAAGTATTCTTCCACTGGGGGGTCTTTAGGTCATTCTGAAGTGTCCGGTACGAAAATTTTTGTTTTCAGCTGGCGGTGCAGTCCCATGGGGTATAACGTATGGTTCCTTCGTGCTCGATTGTATTTAGGGAGAGAAGAGGAGTGGACAACGCAAGATAATTTTACTTTAAGCATAATAAATTGATTGTTTAGATGTTACCTTAAGAATCTAGCAAAGTATGTATTTGTCCATCACAAATGAATTTTTCTGTCATTTGATTGATAAAAGTTCCACAGTGACTTTACATATCTAGGATGAAGCCTATTCCATCCCCCAAAAAGAGTGTGTTTACAACCAGCATTACAGCTCAACATTTCACTGGCAAACATGTGTCAGAGGTGTGAATATTCCATCACGTAGCTACAATTCTCCATCTGATTTCCTAAATATTGAATTGCATCTTGCATCAAGAGTCAATAAGCTAACCTTATAGCACAGAAGACATAACATCATTGCTTACTCCTTTGCAGTGGAGTGAATGAATAAGATGGGAAATGAAAGTTTGAAAACAAAAGGTCGGAAGCAAAGCTGTATCTGATTTATTTCCTATTCTTAGCGGAACACATATTACAGTCGACCATGTTAAAAATGTGACTCGCCTCCAACAAAAATCACAAGGAACAATATTACTATGTGATTTAATAAACAGACTAACAAATAATCAGAAACAGTGCATCAATCATCAACCTCGGCCTTGATTTCCCTCTGGAGCTCTTTGTACCCATCGAAATTTCCTGGGAAGAAGTTAACCGTGTCATTTTCGACAACCCAAATTTCGCTCTTCTCTTCATCCGCACAAACTCGAGATATAAGCCGTGAATCACGGCTCACTAGGACAAACCCACCAGTGAACTCATCTAGTGCATCCACTAATGCATCTATACTCTGCATGTCTAAATGATTAGTGGGCTCCCCCAACAACAATATGTGTGGCCTTGACATAGAGATCGAAGTGAACATGACCCTTGCTTTCGGTCCTTCCAATAGTTTTGCGATAGGGGTGAGGTGATTGTGGCTGGGAAGTGAACATGACCCTTTACCACGTGCTGAAACAGAAAAATTATCTGTAGTAATGTCCTTGACTTTTGCATCAGCATCATCCTAATCGTCAAGAACCGATGTCCGACTACCAATAGCAACCGAGAATGCATCATGACCATCCCTAAGAGCATCCTTTCTAGCTTGCTCTGCTGCATGGGCGGCAAGCATGTCCTTTCTTTCTCTTTTCTTCAATTCTTTATCACTGATTGCAATATCTAGAGGTTTGGCATTGGACTGTTGCCGTCCGGAATGCTTTTGGATATCCATTTGTTGCTCTTCGTCAGACCCATTGTCACTGCCCTAATCATCATCAGGAGGAAGGTCCAACCCATCGGTATAAGATGAAACTTTAGGTGCAGCTTCCGTGCCCCTGAAAGAGCAGAAGAGGATGAACCCTTCTTTGTTTTATCGGATTTTTGATCCATGGTAGCAAGCATGGCTGAAACTGAAAGCTTCTCCTTTTCCCCATCCTTTGGCACATTGTTGCTCTTGACTATCGCACTCGGTCCACTTTCCTCACCCTTTTTTCTTCCTCATTACTGATGCTTAACTGTAAAGAAGACCGCAAAAGAATGTGAATTCAACCACAAATGTACAGTATCATGCAAATAGAACAAAAGGAGGAAGAAACAGATGAGATCAGGAGTGTCAACATAAGCAATTATCCCATTGTCACTTAGGAGTACTGTTACAGTTCTGGTGTTCATAATTCATTTTTAGGCTCTTAATTGAGAAGACCAATAATCTCATTTCATGGGCTTGAATAAAGAGAAAACCCAATAATCTATTAAAACGTTAAGTTCTAAAACTATTATTGAAATTAAATATTATAAGTACTTTATTTTAAGAAATTAATCTTACTAGTATTCTTCGTCTAACTTTTATAACTTTATATTAAAATTATTCAAAAGCCCTAAATCGTAGTTTAGCAACTAAGCTACTGAATCAACTACAGCCTCACATTCTACCTTTTCTACCAAAAGTTTTGTCCTCAAAACATAAGTTAGTTCGCATACCAAGAATTCTAACTAACTACAGATAAATTATCAGAATCAATATACTAACCTTAGGTAAATAGTTCAAAGTATTGAGCCCTCATGTGATCTATAGACTCCTACATTGCCTCATTTATAGTATGTCGACTCCACAACACTTTAACATACTCAATATCCCAATTCCTTAATCTTTGTATTTTGGTATCCAAAATCTTTACTAGACGTTTCACATATTCAAGTTTTCCTTCAGCTCCATAGGTGGTACATCCAATATAGTAGTAGGATCCCCTATAAGTCGAAACATGAAAAACATTATGAATACTTACCATTTCTCTTCGCAATTCAACTCATAAGCTACCTTCCCTATTTTTCTCTTAATCCGATAAGGTCTCATGTATCATGGACTTAACTTTCCTTTAATACCAAAACATCCGATACCCTTCATTTGAGATATCTTCAAAAACACCCAATTGCCTACTTGAATTTCTAATGGCTTCCTTCTAACATCTTCATAACTTTTCTATCAACTTTATGCTATCTCACTCGTTCCCGTATCACATAAGATCCTGTAGCATGGTTAGTCTAATAGTTTATTTATTACCTACTTCATCCCAATACACCGAGATCTACATTTGCGTTCATACAATGCTTCGAATGGTGCCATCTGAATAGTACTATGATAACTATTATTATAAGCAAATTCTACTAACAGTAAATAATCATCCTAGTTTCCACCAAATTCTAACACATATGCTCTGAGCATATCTTCTAGTGTTTATATGGTACATTCTAATTGTCCATCACTTTATGGATGATATGCTGTACTAAAGCTTAACTTAGTTCCCAATTCTACTTGTAAAAACTGCCAAAATCATAACATGAATCAATAATCATGAAAAAAATTATCGATATCGATACGCTATGCAAACAAACTATTTCTTTAATATACACTTCAACCAATTGAGGTATGGTTATAGTTTTCTTGATTGCCAAAAAAATGTGCAAACTTGGTAAGTCTATCTACTATAAACCATATCACATCATGTTGCTTCCTTGTTCTGGGTAAACTACTTATAAAATCAGTCATTCCATGCTCTCATTTCCATTCAGGTATTAGCAAAGGTTGTAATAACCCACCTAGCGTATGCTGCTCTACTTTCACCTTTTGACATGTCACACACTTTGAGATATATCGTGCTTCCTCTCCCTTCATTCCTATCTACCAGAAATTCTGGTTCAAATCCTTGTACATCTTATTATTTCCAGGATGCAAAGAATACTTTGCATCATGAGCTTCTTCTAAAATCACTTCCTTAACTCTCGCAACCTTTGGAACACACTCTTTTCTTGAATTTTAACATCCCTTATCATCAATCTAGAAGTTGAGGTGTTTTTCCAAATTATCTAATCTTTTGTAATTTCACATCCTTTTTCTAAGCTTCCTTTATACATTCTAGCAATATAGCTTATACTTCTAAACTTGCCAACATCGATATGTTCCCTTAGACCAAAATTTCCAACTCTATTCTTTCCATATCTCCAATCAACTCCCTCTCATCAATCATTAGCATAGCAGCATTACTAAACTTTTTCCTACTTAAGGCATTGCAATCGCATTTGCCTTTGCCAAGTGATGGTGAATTAAAAGATCATAATCCTTGAGCAATTCTAACCATCTACTTGATCATAGATTCAATTCTTTTTATGTAAAAAATTACTTAAGACTTTTAATTCATATACACCTTATACTTCTCATCATATAAGTAGTGTCTCTAAATCTTCAAGGCAAATACTACCGCTGCCAATTCTAAGTCATGTGTTGGATAATTCCGCTTATGTAGTCTAAGTTGTCTTGATGGATAAGCAATCACCTTATCATTTTGTATCAATATTCATTATAAAACATTCCTCGAAGCATCACAGTAGATCGAGTATTCTCTTGATCCATCGAGTAATGTTAGTACAAGTGTAGTAACCAACCACCTCTTAAGTTCTTGGAAACTTCTCTTATAATTTTCATTCCATTCAAATCGAATCCTTTGAGTGTTAATTGTGTTAATGGTACAGCAATCTTAAAGAAGTCCTATACAAATCTTTGATAATAACCTACCGTTCCCAAGAAACTTCTTACCTCACTTACAATTGTTGGCTTTGCCTAATCTGTGATTGCCTTTACTTTTGTAGGATCTACGACTACTTTAGCACCTAATACAATATGTCCAAGAAATCCTACTTTCTCTAACCAAAACTCATACTTCTTCAATTTAGCTTACAGTTGATTTTCCTTCAAAGTTTGAAGTACTTTCCTCAAATGCTTCGCATGTTCTCCACTATCTCTTGAGTAAATTAGAATGTCATCTATGAACACCACCACAAACTCATCTAAATAATTCCTAATGTACGATTCATCATGTTTATGGAAGCAGCTAGGGTATTTGTCAAATCAAATGGCATTACTAAGAACTCATAATGTCTATACCTCATTCAAAAGGCTATTTTGGGTATATCCTCTTCCTTAATCTTTAGTTAATGATACCTCAATTACAAATCTATCTTTGAAAATGCAGTAGCTCCTTTTAATTGATCAAACAAGTCATTAATCCTTAGAAGTAGATACATATTCTTAATTGTAACCTTATTCAACTCTTAGTAATCCATACAAAGCCTCAAACCTCTATCCTTCTTCTTGATAAGGAGTATTGGTGCATCCTACAATGATGTACTGGGTCTAATAAAACCTTTATTTAACAGCTCTTGAATTTGCTTCTATAGTTCAACTAACTTTGTTGGTGCCAAACGGTAAGGGGGTTTAAAAATAGGTATAGTTCGTGGAACAAGGTCAATGGTGAATTCAATTTCCCTATCAGTTGGCAATACAAGTAAATCCTTAGGGAAAACTTCGAGGAACTCTCGCATCATAGTTATATCTTCTAATTTGGTTTCCTTAGTTATGTATCTACTACTAAGCCTAAGTAACCTATATTCCCTTTACATATCAATTTTCATGCTTGGCTTACTAAGATCACTCAAGGAACTATATCACTAGAACTTTCCTTGAAACTATAGTCCTCTCCATCTAACCTTTGAAACACTACCATCTTATTTTTACAGTCAACATTTTCTTTGTGCTTAGTCATCTAATCCTTCCCTAATATGACATCAAATCCTTTCATATCCAAGACTATTAATTTCACCAGCATCTCATGAGTATCTATACAAACATTCCTGAGCATCTATACATACTAAGTTTTCTATTGGTAATTGATTCTTATTGACATACTCCTTCGAGGCATATGAATGAGTTGCTCTACTATCAAATAAAGTATACGCATAATTATCTCCTATGCGCACCAATCTTAGAACAATTATTTATAACTATTTCACTTTATATTTATGAGTAACATTAGTATATATTTAAGCTAACCAACTATTAAATATACTAAAGTTAGAGAAATCTAGGTAATACTTACCTGCTATTATATGAGCATCCCCTGCTTCTTCTTGTTGGAGTGTATACTCTTCCTTATACCCTAGGCCTTCCTGTTGCTCTACCTAGTCGATTGTTGTTCCTATTGGCTAGTTCTGGTCTATTACCCTAGCCTTTGGTTCAGCATACTAGTTCACATTATAACTTGTCTTGCAATAGTAGATTTAAAACATGCCCCTATGATTTAGATTCTAACAATTCATTACTATATGTCTAGTTTCACCATACCTAAAACACTTTCCATGTAACTCAGGATAATCTACAGCTCAGTACCTTGCATTACATTTTCAATGCGGTATCATAGTTCAACCACTTCTTTAATCCTTATTTACAAACTATACCTTGCTTTCCTTTTACCATCTTATTACTACCACTAAAGCTTCTCACAAACCTTCTTCTCTTACTTTCCATCCCATCAGCTTTTTCTCATAAAAGACAAATTTGCTCAATTAGCCATACCTCATTCACTAAGTTATGATTCCTTATTATCCTAACTCTTTTCAACTTCGCTTGAAAGTAAGAGTTAAGTCCAACTTTAAACCTTCTAACCTTAGCTAATTCATTACCCTAGATAATCCTAACTCTGTTCAACTTCTCTTGAAAATACAAGTCAAGTCCAACTTTAAACCTTCTAACCTTAGCTAATTCATTATCCCATATAGCCTCTAGGTAAATTTCAATAACCTATTATACTCCCTTTCATACTCCTCAACTAACTTACCATCCAACTTTAGTTTGTAATACTCTTAGCACATCCGTTTCCTTATGCACTTAGGGAAATACTACTTTATAAAATCATTATTTTCTTGATACATTAAGCTCTTATTGAAGTTTGTTTATTATACCATAGAAAAACTAAAATTTGCAAGGTTAAATTTTCTTTGATGAATGTTATCATATGACGTGGTGGAGCCTAAAACAAAATTTATTTAGGTTTCTTTTTCTTCATCGGCTTTTATGACAACATTAGTTTATATATCAATAACCACAAATTATTGCTTTTTGATATTAATCTTTATTTCTTTTTTTGATCTTATGACTATATCAATTTCTATATATTAATAGTAATGAATCGTTCTATTTGTTGATATGTTTTTTTTGTTTCCTTTTGACTTTTATGACCATATCAGTGTATGTACTAATAGCAATAGAATTGTCTTGCTTACTAATTTGGATTGAAGAAATTTACTAGTTTTTATTTGTTTTATGATTTTATAAATATTGTATTATACATATAAATCTTAAATTGTATTAAGAATGCAATTAAATTTGAGGGTGCATATGTGTATAAAGCACCATGTTGTTATATTTTAGGTGCAAATAATAATTTTATAAGTTAATGTGGATAGTTGCCACAAAAGTAATCTATTCATTCAAACTTATATTATTGTCTTGTGATTAGTATTATGGCTTTTATCTTAAAATTATTATATATATTTACTTGCCAAAATGGGCTATTTATATTTTTTAATTTTGAAATAGAGTGGAGCATATAGAGATAAACGAGCTTAGAAAGCTTATCTCCTAAAGGAGGAATTTTCAAAAGTTTGTATTTTCTCATTGGTTCGCTTCATGTAGAGAGATCCTAATGCATGTTACATCCCTACCTAAAGGGGATTTGTAATTGATGCATTAGACTCTTGAGATAATTAAAGGCTTTTGAATTTTTTTTTAAGAAATTAATTAATTACTCAATTTTTTAACTTATTGCATTCTTATATCTATGCATTTTGATTAGTAATTGATTTAAGATCAATAATTCCAAACTATTGTTTATAGTTGTGAATAGTATGTACCAAAAGTCTTATAATGTTGAGGTTAGAAGCTTGCTTAAGTGAACTAATGAGTATGAAATATGAAAAGGTGGGAGAGATTAGAGAGTATATTGTCAAAATGGTCCATATTTAATCAAAACTAAAAAAAAGAATATTTGAAATTTTCCTTTCATGATAAGTTTATTGTTAAACATGCCTTTAATTCTTTACCACTTGAATTTGGCCAAATCAAAACTACCTGTGATATTTTTAATTCAACTTAAAGCATTAGTGGCCTTGTTTCTAATTGTGTTGCTAAGAAGAGAAAAAAAAAAAGAAAAGAAAAGAAAACACTAAAGAAAGAAAAGAGTGAAGGTACCTTTATTGTTTCCTAATCTAAACCAAATTTCCATAAAAGACAAGGTAGCCTAGGAAAATATTATCATCATACTCCTAAAAAGGTTTAGGAATCTAAGAGGAAAAATATCGGTCAAATTACTAATGTGGGAGGTCCTAAAGCTGCTTAAGGAAGATGTCAAGCATTTCTTTTGCAATGAAAGGTTCATAAAAGAAATAAGTATATTAAATTTAGATCATTGTTAGACAAAACAAATATTATTTTGTTTTGGAGAAGTTAAATTGTTTTGTAATTCTCAAATTATTGTTCATGGTGTTTTGAATGATGGATTATACATAATATGTCTCATCAATAATAATAGATATAACTCTTTGATTGTTAAGAATGTTGTTCTTAAAAGATCTTTGATTAAAGAAAAACTTCAATATTGTAGCATCAACAATTAGCTTACATCTTTATGAAAGAGTTGAAAGATTAATTACAACAATTGTAAACCCCATGTGTTTTGAACTCAATTTAGAAGTCAAACGGAAAAAAAATAATAATCAAAGGATAATCCCTAGAACCTTATAAAAATATAAGAATCAAAACCATAAATAAGATAACTAAACCCTAAAATTAAGCCAAAACCCTAAATAAGAAGTTAAAAAAGCTCTAAAGTAAGTTTAACCCTAAAACCCTAATTGTACACATAAAACCCTAGAAAACCTAAAACATAAAAAACCTTCAAACAACTAAAAAGCCCTAACAATTTCCTTAAAACCCTAAAGTCATGAGAAAAACTACATCGTGTAGTAAAAATCATTTGTTAAGTATAAACAAGTACCTTGATTACCTAAAACCCTAACTCCTAAACATGTACACAAACCAATAACTGTAAACAGACGCAAAACCCCAAAGAAACATTAGGAGTACACGTATAGCATCATAATTTATTTAAATTAAAATAATAAAATGTAACAAAGCCTTAGAATTCCTCTAATTATGCTTAATATGGTTAACTAGACTCAACTGTGGTAGATCGCCCTAATTACACCTTAAACCCTAACCAACTTTCATTACAACTTAATTAATAATAAGATAATCATAATTAATAATAAAAAAACAAGAGGGTTAGTTAGTGAGATGGTCCTTTTGGAGACAAATTATGCTAAAAAGAGAAAAAAGGGACATGAAGGTACATGGTACATATAGGGACTATATACCATGCACACTACAATTTCATCGCATTGTCCCCTTCATTCCCACCTTATACGTCGGCTACTCTCTTCCCTTCTTGCTCTCCATTTTCCTTTCATTTCACCCTCATTCATTTTCACAATGCTC
This sequence comes from Lumnitzera racemosa, assembly GCA_024138005.1. Taxonomy (NCBI): domain Eukaryota; kingdom Viridiplantae; phylum Streptophyta; class Magnoliopsida; order Myrtales; family Combretaceae; genus Lumnitzera; species Lumnitzera racemosa. The sequence goes on from JAMXBC010000012.1 coordinate 59,316,374, forward strand.
TCAAGTCCTCTCTTAAAAACTACCCCAAACACTCACTCAATCTCTTATTCTTGACTACCCATACACACCGCAATATGGGCCACCACTCCTACTCCACCATGCTACCAACCACTCCACCACTAAGCCACATGCTACTATCACATCCACCACTAGTTAGCTAACATACCCATACATGACCCCAACCATCCTAGCTGACAACATACATCTATTAAGGAGGAGTTACTACATCTCAACTCTAGTGACATAGACCCAAGGATTAACTCAACTGAAGATTGATGGGACTACTAAATGCTATGGCTAAGTGAGTATACCGACTCCTATCTTATCTTGCTTGTGCTTATAGTGTAGAGCATCAATTAATTTTATATATGAATTGATTATGCTTGGAGTTATGTTATCTACATGTACTTGGCTTAGTTGTGCTTGCTTGTTAAAATATGATAATTTTTCTTAATAGAGAATTGGTTGCTGCATTAGTAATTAAGACCATAGAGTGTTTGCTATATATATCTTGTTGGTCACCTGTGAACTGAAGTAATAACTATTCAACTTTAATATTAACCAATCATACATTGCATGTTTATGCATTAATATGAAAAGGGTATCAACACTATATAGTGGAGTGGGAGATCATACTTATTGGATCTATTTTATAGTATGTTATTGTTGTATCGTATGATGTACTCGTATGAAATATTCTTGCTTTGACCTTTTGGATCTACTTGGCTCTATAGAGTTCTGCCCTTTGCTTGAAGCTAAGCCATACTTGCTATTTTAGATCCACCAAGAGAAGATGATATTTGATCGAACGATAAATGTATAAACTCGAGTCCTAACATGCTTAAATACTTCCTAACCAAGGGAGCAATGGGCATAAAACCGTACTTTACACAGTCATTGATAGGCTATGTACGATGTATGTATTTCATATGCTTGTTTGCATTAATAACTTACTTGAAATTTGCTTGTTGGTAGGATAGGAAGGTTACTCACTAAACTACTATTGCTTGCCCCTTTATAGTTTATTGTTACAGCATGACTTATGGCTAGAGCTAAGCTAAGGGATGTTTGAATTTAGTAGTAGAAGCATTGGGATGGTTAGAGAGAAGATGAGAGCACGAGTGGACATTTATGATATGTTTAGACTCTCTAGTATTATCATTTATACTTCTTAAGGGTTTGTAGTAACTTAGACTATTGATACTTTTATCGTAGTTTGTAAGACTGAATTAAGGGGAAACTATTTACCTCACTCTTTATGCTATCTAATATTATGTGATAAACTTTTAATTATTTTCCTTGATATTACTTTATGTGAGTTTCTCCAATGGATGCTAGAGTTGTGATAATGCCTTATGTAGTATGACGAAGGTTCCTAACCAATAGTGATGCTGGTATTGAATCTTCTTATAGTATATAGCAATATTGCCACAACTTAGCTACCTCTTAGGTTTTGACATCAGTAATTCTTTATTCCTTTGATTTTAGTGATAAAAAAATTTGTATTGATTATATTATAAATAAACAAACCAAGATTGAGGAAAAATAAGGTGTAATCGCAATTCAAAACTTCTAGAGATATTTATACTACATTAGTGAGCCTTATTATTGTGTAGCAATAAATATTTTATCACTTTTATTGATAATTTTTCATCTTATAATTACATTTCTTTGATAAGTGAAAAATTCAATACTTTTTAAAAAAATTAAAGGAAAAGAATTTTAAGTTTGAAGTTAAAAATTAAGAAAAGTCATCAAAATTACAAGCTTTAATAGTGACTAACATGGTGATATGGGGCAAGTATATTGGTCCCTTTGCCAAATATTTACAAGAATATTGAATTCTTGCCTAATAAACTATGCCTAAGGGTTTTGAATAAAATGGTGTGACTAAGAGATGTAATTACGCCTTTAAAGATATGATGATGGATATTGTAAGTCATTCCAATTTACTCACTTTTTTTTGGGTGAGACTATTAAATATAGACCTTTTTAACATAGACCAACAAAAAAACCCAGTTTGGATCACTTTTGTGTTTAGTTGTCCAACTGAGGTGAAGATCTATAACCTATTTAGAAAGCCATTGATTCTAAGTCGATCAGTTGTTACTTCATTGGTTATTTTGAATATTCTAAGGGTTATAGGTTTTATTATCCCATACATGGTAGTATAATTGTTAAGTCTATGACTACTAAATTTTTAGAGTTTGATGTAACTGATATTATATGTAATGAACATTTTAATATGGAACAAATTTGATCAATGCATTTATCTTATGTTTTAGAGTAGATTCATTATTCTTTGTTTTAAACATATTGTTATTGAGAATATGCTTGTTGATCCATTAACCAAGGACTTAGACTTATTGTATTCTAAAGGTGTGTCAAGGATATTGGTATTTTGGAATATTTGATTTAGTGGGTTGGTGAAAGCATTATTTAATTATGTTTCTCAATACATTGGCTTAGTATTATTTCCAACTGGCATTCGTTGCATTTGATATTTTTCATAAGCATGCTTATAGTTTTGTCAAATTATATATTGATGATATTTTTGAGAATTTGTGATTCTCTCAAGGGCAAGTGTATTTGATTACGATATATCTCATTTGTGACAAAGATGTATATTTGCAATTCCATGCCTTATTGTTATTTTCAAGACATGAAAAATATGCTTTGAAGCATTTTTTTTAATTTCTTATTGTGGCTTATTATTAAAGCATATGTGTTATTGAGGAATCACTTGTAAAGGATTGATAGGTAATAGCATTGGATATGGATCATTTGTGATATTATTATTTGCTATACTGCTACATATTAATCCATGTTGGCATTAGTCCTAATATTCATGATCATGGAAGGCCCTATGATCATAAGAGCATAACAACCACCATGGTTCAATATTTGTGATTTTATTAAAACGAATTATGTTTAAGGTATACTCTCAAACTATATTAGAGTTAATTGTGGCCACATTTGAGTTTGTTCTTTAACCTATTTGTGATTACAATTAACATTGCTCAAGTGGGAGAATGTTCTAAATTTTTTCCAATTTATGGGATTTCGTTAATTATTTAGAGTTATGATTGAATAATTATAATTTGATGAGATGTATTTATAGGCTAATTTACTTATTAGATTTATTAATATGTTAAGCCCATTCATACCTTATTTAAAGATATATTTAAATGACTTAGTATAAGCCTTGAGCCCAATAGTTAGCTAGAAAAGCAAGGTTCCTATTGGACTATTACAAAGAAACCTAGTTAGCTATTCCTATTGAAAGTTGTCAGTTATAAAAGAGAAGGAGATGAAGATTTAGTCACACACACATAAAATCAGTATAGGTATGTATACAAAGTTATATTTATTTTAATTGAGGTATTTTAAATTCATATATGAAATCTAAATAAATTCTTACATTGCTTTCAGGAAGTAAGACTTAAAATGGTGAAACAGTAAAGGACCCCTTATATTTAAGATGTTATTAATGTGACAAAATGAGTCTTCCATTAAGGAATCAAACATTTTTTTTTTTGTGAAATACAAAAACCCTCATTGTGGTGAAAATGATGATAATGTAATGAAATAAGACTACTCTGAAAGCTCATTTCACTATACAAATATCCCATTCACAATTTGAAAACTTTTTCGGAAAAGTAAGACTAATTTCACATCACTTAGGAACTAATTTTATTGTTTCGCCATATAAAGACTCAATTCCTAAAAGTAAGGCTTATTTTACCATACTAATACTGTTTTCACTATAAGCATGATTTTTACTGTTTCACTATTTTAAAGTTCATTTCCTCAACGAAAGGCTTATTTCACCACATCAACAACCGTTTTCACCACATTAATAATTGTTTTAACCATTTCAAAACTCATTTCCTACAATAAAGTTCATTTCACCATACTTATACCTTTTTCACCATAGGAAGTGCTTCAACTATTTGATTATTTCGAAGGTCATTTCACCACAAAAAGATTATATTCACCATTTCAAGACTCATTTCCTCAAAACAAGGCTCACTTCATCATAGTAAAACCATTTTCACAAATTCAAGACTATTTCCTCGAAGTGAGACTTATTTCACCATACTAATACCTTTTTTACCAATGGAAGGGCTTCTAACTCACCAATTTAAGGCTTATTCTCTTGAAGTTAGGGTCATTTTACTACATTAATAGCATTTTCACCATTTCAAAGCTCATTTCCTTGAAAACAATCTCATTTAACCATTGTAACACCTTTTTCACTATAGAAAGGGTTTTTACTATTTTACTATCTCAAGGCTCATTTCCTCGAATGAAGGCCCGTTTCACCATACTAACACCAAAGCTAGTTTCCTCGAAGAAAGGCTCATTTCACCACAATAACACCTTTTTCACCATTTTGAGATATATTTCCTTAAAATAAGGCTCATTTTACCTACTAACACTATTTTCACAATTTGAAGGCTTACTTCTAAGAAGTATGAGTTATTTCACCATATTATCATACTTTTTACCACAGGGAATGATTCCAATGTTTCACCAAATGAAGGTTCAATTCATCAATTGAAGGCTAAGTTCACCATACAAACACCATTTCCATCATAGGGATGGTTTCTATTGTTTTACCATTTCAAGGCTTTTGTCCTGAATGCGTCACCATACTAATTATCGATTTCAATATTTTAAGGCTCATTTTCTCAAAATAAGGTTGATTTTACTACACTAATCCCCTTTTCATTATAAGGAGGGCATCTACTGCTTCAACATTTCATAGCCCATTTCCTCTAATCATGGCTAATTAAACCATATAAATACGATTTTCACCATTTTATTGCCTATTTCCTTTAAATGGTGAAAAATGTGCTTAATATGATAAAAGGAGCAATGTTTTCAGAAAACAAGTATTAAAATGATGAAATTGATGTTAGTGTGGTGAAATGATCCATTCATTAGGCAAATAAGCTTGAAATAATGAAAATTTGTATTGATACAGAGAAATAAAGCTTCTTCAAGGAAATAAACCTCACATGAAAATATAGCTAGTACTATGAAATGAGCCATGCTTAAAGGAAATCAGTCTCAAAAAGTGATAGGTATTAATGTGGTGAAATGAGCTTTTGATTAGGAAAACAAGCCTTGAAATAGTGAAAACTATTTTAGTATGGTGAAATAAGGTACATTTCAATGGAAAAAACCTTGAAATGGTGAAATTGTAGCTCATATGGTGAAATGAGTTTTGTTTTAAGAAAATGCCCATTCAAATGGTGACGATAGTATTATTGTGACGAAATGAGCCTTCTATTGATGAAATGTGTCTTAAAATGGTTAAATAGTGAATGCTAGCCCTTAGGTTAAAATGTTGTTTATGTGGTGAAATAAAACTTACTTTCAGGAAATAAGTTTTGAAATGGTAAAATGAGTATTAATATGGTGACATGGATGATGTTTTTAAGGAAATCAGCAATTTTAATGGTGAAAATGCTACTAATAGGGAAAAATGAACCTTATTTTGTAGAATTGAGCTTAAAAGGGTGCAAAAGGATTTACCATGGTGAAATGAGTGTTGAAATGACGAAATCAGTATTACTATGGTGGAAAAAGGTTCACTTACAATAAATAAATAAAAAAAAACTATTAATATGGTGAAATGGACCTTCTTATATATAGAAATATGATTTTAAGGTTCATTTCCTTCAAGTAAGGCTCATTTCACTACAGTAACACTTTTTTCACCTTTTCAAGACTTATTTCCCAAAAAAAAAAACAAAAGAAAATGGATCATTTCACCATCTTAATGTCGTTTTAACAATTTGAGGCCTCTTTCTAAGAATTAAGGATTATTTCACCATATTATTAGTCTTTTCACCATAAAAAGGGATTTTTACCATTTCACTATAAGAAGGTTGACTTGATTTTACTTATACCTAAAAATCAATAGTACCTTTTTCACTATTTTAAGGCTCATTTCACAATAGTAACGTTGTTTTTCACAATTTCAATGCTTATTTCTAAGAATTATGAGTCTTTTTCCATACTAATACCCTTCTCATCAAAGGGAATGACTTCATTGCTTCAATAAATGAAGGCTCAATTCCTCAATAGAAAGCTCTTTTCACCATACAAGAGTATCGTTTACACTATAGGGATGATAATTATATTTTATTATTTTAAGGCTTATTTCACAATACAAGATGTATTTCACCATATTAATAACTATTTTCACCATTTAAAAGTTCATTTTCTTGATGTAAGACTCATTTCACCTCACTTGTGCCTATTTTACTAAAGGTATAACTTCTAATATTTCACCATTTCATGGGCCTTTTGCTCAAATCAAGGCTCATTTCACTACATCGAAGCTGTTTCCACCAATTTAAGGCTCATTTCCTTGAAGAAAAACTTATTTCACCATAGTAAATCCCTTTTCACTATTTAATGGCTTATTTTCTCATAGTAGTCCTCACCTCACTATATTGACGCTGTTTGCATAATTTGAAAACCTATTTTTGAGAAGTAATCTCATTTCACTATACTACACCTTTCTCATCATAGTGAGGGCTTATACTATTTCACCATTTTACAGGCCATTTTCTTAAATCAAGTCTCATTTCATCATATCGACACCATGTTCACAATTTTAAAGTTTATTATCTTAAATTAAGTTCATTAAACGATACTAATACATATATCGTAGGAAAGGCTTTCACTTGTTTCACAATTCCAAAGCTCATTCCCTCGTACCAAAGATTATTTCACCAAAGATTGTTTTTATCATTTAAAAGCTCATTTCCTCAAAGTTTGTATCATTTCACCATTCTAATATTGTTCCTACCTTCTAAAGGCTTATGTTATCATACTATCACTGTTTTCACTATAGAGAAGGATTTTATTATTTCACCATATGAATTTCAAACATTTAAACAACAAATTTGTAAAACTTTAAAGAAGCTATAGGTTTTCACTACAATTATTCCATCATTTAGATATGTAATTAAAGGAATGCTACTTTGTGTCTTGATTTACATCCACCAGGGTTGTATCACCATAATCTTATTTCTAAACAATATTTTAAATCATGAAATTTTAAATATTAAATAACAAAATTAAAATTCACCCGATCAATTTATGAATATATTAGTTAAAAAAAATATTACTTAGGTTTATGTGTTTTAAAATAATATCTTAGAATATTATATATTAACATGATTTAAGATAAACCAATGGCTATATATACCAAAACTAGGTATCATACAATTAGAATTCTATTAGTTACTTTTACCTACTAGAAATAAATATTAAATAAAATTCATCTTTTACCCATTTTTCTTACTCATTATTGACCATAACTATGGATAGTATGACTATCAATATATTAATTACTATTATTAATGAGAAAGGAATATTAAATTATTTCCATCTTTGATTACATATTGAACATATGGCTACATCTATAATACTTGCCCATAAAAAATACCAATGTTATTAATCTCTACAATACAATCCACTTCAACTTGACTTGGACATAAGATCAATTTTATCCTACCCCAATTGAACCTCGGTTGAATCTTGATCGAACTCAGTCTACGCTTTTAATTTTTTATCCTCTTATATATCTAGGTCATCTACCTAGGCTAGGTCTAATAACGTTGAAAAATATAAGGCTAGTCTCGTGTCCAAACTCATCTTCATGAACTATGGCTCTTTTCAATAGTTTTTTTTTTTTAATTATGAAAAATGCTAAATATTAAATAAGAAATTTTGTTATCCTCTATAGAATCTTTTAGATGCATTTAGAATTTAACTACTCACTTTTTGAATATTTCCATGAATAAAAATATTCTTTATTTTTCTATGCTCAATATTATTCTACTTATAAGGTTTGGAATTACTTTCAGTATTTTTAATAACATCTTTCGTCCTTACTTAAATCAAATATGTATTTAATTTTTTTTCTATCTTCCACAATTTTAAAATGTAATATAATATTTGTTATTAATTCTTATGTTGTACATAATATGCATTGAGATAAATAAAGTAATGAGAAATCTCTTCTTATGTTGAAAAAAGTCCTAATGCATTGAAAAATCTTTAACTATGATAAAATTATGAACTACTATCCTCATAGTGAAATTAGTTTTAATGTGTTGAAACAAGCCTTCTGATAAATAAGTAAGCCTTAACACATTGAAATAGTAAAAAGCTTCCTTTGGTGAAAATGGTCTTCATGTGGTGAAAATTACCTCACTACGTGGAAATGAGCATTAACACACAAAGTGGCTCCATGGGAATTTTCAAACCTTCAAGCAACAAATTTGTAAGTGAAACTTTAGGTATTTGCTATGACTGTATCATTCTTTAGATATGTGAATAAGAAAATGCTACTTTATGCGTTGATTATGGCGAATCTAATTGAAAGATGTCAGTTTGTATCGATCCTTTAACTAATTGCAGATCATGACTTATATCAATCTTGTAATTGATATGTTAAGAATTAATCATTTTGTACATTGCGTCTGGTTTAAGGATTTGTGACACATCATATCTTATGTGATTGACATGACACATTGTCCATGTGTCAATTTTTGAACATATAAGTTAATAAGAATATTATTTACATTTAAACCTTTTCAAGAAAATTATATATACTTCAATAAAACATATCAATTTTTGGCCAAAAAAAAAGACATATCAATTAATTGATTTTTCAATATGTCTTAGAAGATCATATAATCTAATATAAGATTACTGTTGAGTCTGAATTTGCAGTTTCTTTGTTTTAATTTGATTTCCCATTTTCTGCTTAATACTAAAACCTAACCCATTCAGTATTAATTTTTTACTAGAAAAATTGGAAAATTTTGGTCCTCTTAATTGAAAAATTTTAGAGTTGCCACCCGACTAGAGTTGAGAAAAAAAAATCATAATCAATTGAGTAGATTGCCTACAATCTAGCTATAACTTAGCTATTGGTCTTTGATTTCAATTTGATAAAAACTAAAAGGTTCTGAATTTAGGAGCTAACCTATTAAAACCTAATAGGTATCATTATTTATTTTCTGAAATTAGGTTTATTCATAAAAAATTATCCCTTTTTAATATTTTTAAGAAAAATGAAAAAAAAAAAGTTTTGATAGACTTCAACGTTGTCTTAAAGGTATATACATATCCGTTAATCGAGATTAGACTGCCGTAGTTCTTTTCGGAAAATTTTAGTGTGTTGGTTTATTTTAGTTTTAAAAATCAATTAAGTTTAAGTATTTATCAATTTAATTTATTCAAATAAAATCTAAAGGGTCTTAATTTTTTAGTGTCAAAAAATAAACTCCCTAAAACATCCTAAAAGATTTTATTGATTTTTATTTCTAAAAAAATATTTTTTCTAAATGAAAAATCCTAAAAAAAACAAAGACTTAATGCCAAACAAAATACCTAAGCTAAAACATATATATTATTCCTATTAAACAACTACTCATATAAATAATTAAATAGATAAATAAAATATACTTAATATATAAAAAAAACTAATAAAAAAAAACTCCTAAACCAATATATACATACATATTTATATATTATAACTAAGGATCAAATAAATAAAATGATGATGATGATGATAATAATAATAATAATAATAATAATAATAATAATAATAATAATAATAATAATAATAATGATAAATAAACAAATAAAATAAAATTAATTGAAGAAGGAGACCGAACCTGAACTGTTGTTCAACTGTATGATGAGGACAGTGGTCTTCGTGTAGTTGTGTGAGGCTGTGATCGGTGTTGCGTGTGTACCGGTGTGTGCTTGAGTTATCATGAGACGTAGCTTGTGCGGTAAAGGAGCTACTGAACTTGGCAATAGCCAGCAGTGAAGTGATGCTGTGGTCGTGGCCAACAATGAAGTGCAGTGCAGTGTGTGGCTGTGTAGTTGAGTCGCGTATGTTCAACGTGCGTGGGTATAGAGTTGCGACAATGGACAATGTGTGTAGGGACGATGGAGATTCAACAGTGGTCTGTCGATGGATGGTGATTTTGTTCGTGTGGCGTGGGCGTGGAGTATGTCGTTGTTCGTAGCTTGGATCTCCACTGCTGCTGTCCAGTGTCGCGAGAGAAAGTGCGGTGTGTACTTATTATCGTGCGACTGCTTTGCGTTACTAGTGCAGTACGTGTGATGAAGTGTGCTGCAGTATCCGTAGTGACTATGGCTGGTCACAGTGGAGTTATCGTATTGTGGCGTGGACAGCAGTGAAGTGTGCTACTGCTGTGGCGTGCTCGAAGTGCTTCAGCAACTTGTGTTAGGCTTCGGCATGACGCTGATCAGTGGACAGCGTTGTGGATGTGCGGGCTGTGATCATGAATGGTCGTACTATGATTTTTGGATAAAGGATGAATAGTTGTTGCTCGCTCGGTGAAGTTGGTCGACGATCTTCGCTACTAATTCTGCTATGTGCATTCATGGACTGCTACTGTACGAGTGAACTTGATTAGCGACGTGCAGCTGGACGTGTGTGGATCAATGCTACAGTAGACATGTGTGGATTGTGTTTCAGTGAACACTATTGTATGCTGCAGCGTGGTGAAAACAGTGAACGTGGGGCTGCTGTTGTTGTTGTCGTGATGTTTGTCTAGTCATGGTAGGCTGTTTGCATGAATGTGTTGTGGCTGCTATCGTCCATGGGGGGCTGGATGTATGTGCATTGTTTCGGCTGTGTTGGGGGATGAAAAGAGAATGAGGGTGATCGGTGGCTGGGGCTACAAATTGGTGATCAAAAGTGGACAATGGCAGCAGCAAATGTGTCTTGCTGTGGGGTCGTGCATGGATGGAGTTGGGATTGATGAAGAAGATTGGAGATTGTCCTTACAACGGGTGTTCTCCCTCCCTTTTTTTAAGTGAGTGGCGCGATTAATATATAAAGTTCGGAAACAAATCAATCTTAAAATAGATTTAAATCTGTTATCAAATTGGATTTAAAAAAAATTATTATCTTTATCGCATTAGATTTAAAAGATTTGATAAAATTATATTTGAATATAGTACACGCAATTGACTTTTTCAAAATGAGAGGGAAAAACAACACATAAATGCTTAGTAAGATTCGAACTTATGACACTAAACCAAATCTAATACTAATGTTCAAATGCGTTTCTATTAAGCCATTAGCTTTTAGCATGATATTTAATACAATTAAATTGCACTTAACTATGCAACTCTTTAAAATAAGTTATTTAAACCAAACTGAAATTAAATTGATTGATCTTAAAATATTTTATTTTCTAAAAGTTCTTTATAATTTTTTCTTTTTTTTTTTCAGTTTTTTAGATTTTTATCGTTTTCAATTTTTTATTTATTCTTTCTTATTATTTTTTATTTTGAATTAAAGCCCTATTGAAAAAAAAAAAAACAAAAATTAAAATTATCAGGGAAGCAAAAAGTGGGTATCTACAATTACATGCTTTAATACCAAATATCGATTAGTTTAATTTCCTACATTTCTTAGAAAATTATATGAGCTAACACATCATTTGATATCAATTATTGAGAAGAAATTAAATAAAGACTAAGAAAGTTAGAAGTGCAAGTTTCAATTATATTATACTAAACATAAAGTAAATATATATAATTATTTTTTTCCCAATTGCATGACGTTAAATAGTGGACATTGATGAATCATTAAAGTTGTCCAGCATGATATTGTCCCATTAGTTAAGATCAAATTCACTACCTAAATTTTCGATTTTTTTTTTCCCAATTGCTTGACGTTTATTATTGTTAAATGCCATATCTGAACTTGTGTTTTTCAAATATACTATCCTATATTTCATCAAGTTACACCTGTATTCTTTAACCAATGATTACTCATCCCATCATTTATTTTAAGATAACGAAGTAATAAATTTGATAAATAAAAAATCAATTATGCATGATATTTTGTAACTTCAAATTTCATGTGTAGGCTTTACGAGCGAAAATTCAATTACATATAACATTTAGTAGTTTGGAACTTTAGGTTTAAAATTGAAAAAAAAAAAACACAAAATTCAAATAATGGTTTTGATAATATCTTAATTATAAGGTCATAAAATAAAAACATCATATACTTAAAGTGGGAAGATTGAGAAACCTTTAGCTTGAAATTAGAAAAGTAGACTTAAGTCACACATAGATTAAAGAATAGTCTAAGCTCTTTATAAGTATAATGTAACTTTAGGTTAGCAAAATTGGACAATAAAAGAAGAATTAAACAACACAATATGATGATAACAAGATAATTTAACCGTTTTGTACCATATTTGTTGAGTAATATTAGATATGAATTTTTATAATTTAAAAAATTTAAAAAGAATTAATTATTCATATTACAAATTATATATAAAGTTCAATAAGAAAAGTTGGTGTAGAATTATTTTGAGGATTTTAAAGATATATTGATTCCATCCTGAATAGATTTTTATATTACCAAATACATGGTACAAAACTTTTAGTTTAATTCAATACTCTAGGCTTTTTATCCAATAATCTTAGCTAGTGTGCACATAAAACAAGAGACTAAAAGATTTATCTAATATTATACCAAAAAAAAAAATTGTGGCCATCAATCATACCTAAGTCAAAATAAAGAATAATAAGTTAACACCAACAATAAACAGTAGAGGCAAGTGGATAAAAGACTAATTAGTTACTTAGTCACCACTTACCGATGCGAAATAGGATATTTTCCTTAGTAAAGTGTAGCTATTCCTCAATAACAACGTGGTTCTTGCGTTTAAGAAATATGTTGATAATCTGAGCAAACACCTTGCGGGGGAAACATCATCCATGACATTATTCGAACTAATCATTAGGTTGTTTACTCGAAGGACGGGGGATGCCTACGAATATTCCCATGAAAGCTACATAGACGAGACGCCCCGAACTTCACCCCACCACAATTTTGTAAACAAATGAATATGCCATTTTCCACTTTCGGTGTACTCCATGGGTCTGCAGGACTAATAATGAAAATTAGCATCGGTAAAACTTCTTTGTCAGATTAATTTTATTACATTCAACCATTGAAGTACATAAAGCTTCAGCTCAAGATTGGACTTGACAGGGTCCCTTTTTCTCTTAAAAAATTAAAAGAGAAAAAAAAAAAAAAACCTAGAACTATCCGAATATTCAAAATGAAGGCAGAGGCCATCTTTCCTAAATTTATTGATATGAATAGTTATTATGAACACGAACGGAATGAATTTCGAATCCATCAAGGTTTAACAAAACATGAGAAGTTTCCAAATCCAAGACATTTGCTAAAATGAAAACAAAACTGTTACGAAGGAGCATGATTTTGCCAAATAATCTGCTATCGCTTTTGCTTGGCCATAAATGTACTGCATCTGTTTTGTTAAACCGCAAAAGATGCTGTTTTGTTTTCCGGAGTCCATATATAAGTACTGCATTGACTTCTGTGTTGCCGAGTAAATCCTAGACAGCCCCAATTCAAGTGTATATATATTTTTAATCGCATTATTTACCGACTCCAATTTGTCACATTATGTGATTGCTCGCTTTTTTAGGTAAAGCTTTTTTGCTTTAATTAGCAACCTATGGAGCTAGTCAGCAACTCCATCTCTTAATGTGAACATGAAGAGTAGCACTGTAACACTCTTAAGTCCTCAATTTGCTCAAGTGTTAATTTTGTTAATAGATGTTCTCATCTTCGATCCAAGCGTGCTGCTTCCTAGCTCCGAATTTGTGTAGTTATCAAATATGGCTTCTCTATTTAGAATCGCAACAATTGATGCTACTTGAACTTGAAAAAAAGATTCATTAGTATTATATGCCATATATTATATATACATGATGTATAAATATTAGTAAAATGTTGATACTGATAATAATAGAAGAGATAATATCTAAATCAATTTCCATTCTTAATTTGTACATGTCTTATATGTTAAAATTTTATTGATATTTATATATCATGTGTATATAATACGTGGCTTATAATACTTATTGAATTACTTCTTATAATACTTATTGAATTACTTCTCACAAACTTGCTTCAAGTACTTCTCAAGATCCTCCCTTGTCATGTAAGGTGAAGTAACAAATGCAGTCTTAGCTCCATTCTAGAGCACAAGTATAGTGTTGCAAAGCAGATTTACGACAACCATTAACACTTGTGTATTTGATTTGAAAGATAAAGGGCCTATAGTGTGAGTTTGTACATCTTCAATGGCTAGTGCTAGGTCAGCTGAATTGGTAGTAGTAATGGCTAGATGCCATCCTCCTTTTGTCTCCTCATCTCACATAGGGGCCAAATGGACTTGTTCATTATAAGCACCCTATGGTGCAATCACCATCAACATGGATTCAGAAGCTTGCAGTCTTATCACTAGTTAAGCAATTCCAAGTTATGCACTAGCAGCAACAATGGTGCTTATAGTTGCCAATCTAGGCAAGAATCACAAGAAAGTGTTGAGAGATTGGCAAAGAACACAAGTGTTCTCTTGCATGCTGTACACCATCAACGAAAAGTCAGGCCAAATCTATCTTACATATGGTGTTCCCCTAATCTCCTTAAATTGTGTCAAGGCAAATATCTTGCTCCTATTAGCCTCTCTTTTGTATGACTTTAATAATTCTTGTCTCTAATGGAGTCACCAAATAATGAATGGTAGGATTGTTGTAAACTATTACTCATGTGCAATATGCATAACAAAAGATTCCCCTTCTCGACAAATGTCACTTCCCATATTAGGTAAAAGTGCAATCATAACACATATGACAACGGATTAAATCAAATGTTCTTGAACATCCATCACTTATTCTTGATTCATTTGGTGCTTTAATGCTTTCTAAAGTAATTTTGAAAAAGTGCCAACGTTTCTTAGAAGCTTTGTAATGACCTTATTAAAACTCCTTCAACTAAGGTATTATTTACCTTGGCATGGTATGTGACATGGTATGCAACATATCCCTAGTGCTAGCCAGTTCCAAGGAGATTACCCATTATGAAAGTGTTCTCCACTAAGCATACTTAATTTTAGAGTTTCGACAAATTCAAAACCATTATACTAAAAGGTGCCTTGATGATTAGAGCTTTGTCATTTTTTACTTAAAGGATATCACAATCTATCTCCTTATAGAACCAATTCCCTTGTAAGTTTTATTACACAAGTTTAGGAACACATTAAGCAAGGACTCTACCTTTGCAGTTGGTGTATTACTCTTATACCGCTCTATAACGACCCGATTGCGATATCTCTCAAATAAAGGGAACTCTAATTATCAATACACCTTTTGATGTAATGGCATAGAGTTCATTGTAAGGTTGTTGAACTTACGATTTTACCTAAAACAACTAGAGGTTTGTAAAATTGGAACTAAAAATCAAAATGTAGAAATGAAGTTTCTATAACCTATATAAAATAGTCTTCAAAAACTATAATTATGTTGGAACTAGTTATGAAAAAAAAAAACTTAGAATACATGATGGGAATAGAGAAATGAAAAAATTAAATTCTTTTTCCTTAAAAAATTTTTATTGTATAATCTAACATGTATAAAAAAAGAACACGTAGTGTCAAAACTAATTTCATTTTTTTTTCTATTATTTTGTTTGAAAAAAAAGCAATGAATCAAAGAAAACTAAACCTTTCAACCCATTTTAAGCTATTTATGGTATAAACTGAAGTATACAATTTTCCTTCTAAACTTTGCTATTAAAGTAGGAACATGAATGAAGGCTATAATAGTTGATGGCTTATAGAAGCGCAATTGTATTTTTTATTTTTTAGCTTATTCAACTTAGATATGTAGAATCATAAACTTTATTAGAAACAACAGTTTTTACCAAGTTTAATATGTAAACTTGGTTAAAAAAAACATAATTTTGCATACGAATATAACTTTATACTCAAGTTAACTTGGAAGAGCCTCCTAAACTTGTAGAATTGCATGGGTAAAATGATAATTTTAACAATTATGGTTCACCAGAACTCTAAAGAAAAGCATGCTCGATAGAGATCACTCTTAGGCTGGATAACCTCCTACGAAGCAAGTAGTAGTATGGATAAAATTAGGCAACATGCTATGCATAAAGGACAATACCTTAATGGGAGAACTTTCAGTCAGGTCGTTATAGATGATATCTACCAATTAGAAGAATGGAGTCCTTGCCTATGGTAGTCCTCGATAGGAATTAGACCATTAAACCCTTAACCTGAGCCTAAGCTTGAGGGCTAGAAGGTATCGCTAAGCAAATTCTTTCCTTACGACTTAACATGGAGAAGTTTAAGTTACTACAATCTACCGACTTAATGCTTTCGTTGAGCTAAACCCTCTCATACTCGTTGATTATCTCTAACTGCCAAGTAGAGCTATACTTGAACAATAGCTCGGAAGATTCAACTACCTACCCAACCAACTTGAATCCAAGCCATACTAAATGTGTTCGAGGTGAATCCACCTTAGAAGAATTATTTGCTTAGCTTAGTACAGTTGACCTACCACCTCTACTTAACACTTCGACTCGACAGATACTAAACTGATCATATAGAACTGTCTTTTCTACTAGAAAGCCATCCAATCATAAGGAGCCATGTGTCCAAGCAACCATGTGATAGAATCTTCTATACAAGATACTCACTTTTGGCATATTTTCAATTGTACCATTTGTCATTCTTCATAGATTACTTATTTTAGATACTACCTTTTTAGTCTTTTCCATTTTGGGTAGGATAGCCTATTGTAATGTAACCGCATTGTAATGTAACCGCACAATCATCACATCTTAGAATATTGAATATACTCTACTTCTTTATGTGAACATTCCTCTTATTATCTTATTTGTCTCACTCTTATCCTAACCCTTATGTAAAGCTAGTTGGTAAGTATCCTTACCAAACCATCTTATACATCATATCAAGTTATGTCATGAGTCCTCATAAGTTCCTTAGTGCATCATATCTTTAGAGGTATTCATAGGTTGCTTCTTTTATTTATTTATTTTTATTTGTTTTCATACTATTCCCATTACTTTCTTCAAGCTTTCTACAAAATTGGATCCTATCATGTCCCAAAGTGGCAGAATTATAATAGCCTAATCGTGCAAACCATTCTAAGATAAAAGCTAGCCTTATAGTTGTTATCTTAAACTTAATTTACACAAGGTTTTTACGATTAACTCACTTTGAAGTAAATTGTTCATAAATTAAACATATTATTTAGCTATGAAATCATAAAAAAATACATATTTACACTAAAATAATTTGAATATATTTACAAGATCCAATAGCCTAATCATAATCTACTTAAGTAATATATAAATTAGTACTAAAAGTTTTAAAGATAAAGTCCAAACTTGAGAGTGTAATTGATCCTCAAGTTTATATCCATGCTCCTTAGGATCTAATAGTTGCTAGCTTTATGGCAATTATATGATTATTTCTTAGTTAACACTTGCAACAACATTTATAGGGATATGAGCAACTAACAGTTAAGTAAGTTGGGACGGAGACTTAAAACTATATATCAAACATAAATAGGGTTTCCAACCAAATTAGTTAGATGTAATACATGTATAAGTAAATACCAGCGCATGACATTGTCCGATTCATCATAAGATTAGAGAAATCATATCCGCTCTAATTCGGGTTGAGGAGTTTTCATGTTTATGTAATAGCTTATAACCAAACCTAGGCTTGTGCAATGGAGACACCGCTCCTTCTACGGCTATTTTCGAACCATTAACTTCACCCTTGCCACAACTTCTTCACCCATCACTTAGTTTGACTAAAGATAAAGAAAGGACCCATTATACTATTTAGCACTATCCCTTTTAAAGAGGTCAGTATTTGGTTGTAGAATCCTAATGTTTTTCCTAATGAGTTACTATGTAAGTCCAATTTAGAATTAGAAGTCATATATTCAATTAAATCCCATTCAAAGTGTTCAATCATTTCAACAAATCATACAAATATAAGCTATAGTAGTAAGTTAGAATCATATCATCAAACTTAAAAACAAGCACATACAAGCATATGCATAATCAACTATCTGGCAAACATAACTAAGTATAATTTTAAGCCTCCGAATACTACACATTAATACTTCGAAATATAATAATATATTAATCCCAACTTACCTAGACTCCCTACTTACTTACTTAAGGTGTGACTCGCACAAGCCATCACCAATAGTCTTTATAATGCAAATGGTGTTTTAATTTTAACATAACTACCATATATAGGTTTTGTTCTGAAATTCTTATTGCTATCTCTAATTTAGGGGTTTTATTATACCTAATTATTCAGGTTTTTAAGCCTTTTACGATTATTCTTAATTTAGCCTAAGTTCTAGTTCGGTTTCCAAACTGGTTTCTAAATTAGGTTTTAATTCAATTTCTGATTACAAGTTACATAAGAACCTTACGAACTTGTTCCAAACCATAATGTGAAGTTAATCACATTATACTTAGGTATCCTAAATCTCGTATTTAGTTCCTAACTAGTATTTTAGCTGGTACGGTACACTATATTCCTAATTTAACTACCGAACCGATTCTTGATATGAGAATAATCTAAATTTTCCATATAATTTTGTACACTCCCATTCCAAATCAGATTTATATCATATTTTTATTATTGTAATACCATAAATTTTTATCTAATATTTTCCATTTCTTTAATTCCTTTGTACACATATTATGTATTGGTACATATTATATACCTATATCACCTATTTAACACTTATAACACTATATATATTATCTTTCAATACCAATAACATGTTAAGATGTTTAATTATATTATAAATCATAATTTTTACCTAATTAACCATAAATCACAAATTTAACTTAAATATACCCCTTTACCTACATATTTAATACGTATTATGCATAAATGCTAAATAAATGTATAATAATTAGTACTCAAGCTCCATTAAAGCTATAGAAAATATATTATACTTAGTAAATTATGGTTGTTATATTATGATCATGAAAAGTACTAAGATAGTTTAATATATATTATTTTTTGGAATATTGATTTTAGGTCAGATTTTGCTAAAAATTAGCTTAAATTAGGTAAATGACTAAATAAAATTATAAGAATCAAATTAAATATTCCGAAAATCATAACTAAGCATTAGAGGTCATTGCAAATCAAATTCATTAAGGAATTTAAATAAAAACTTATTATTTCTTTCATATGAAAAATAATGCAGATTCAACAAAGCTAATTTTAATAAATACTAAACATATAGTTTATCAAAAATTATTTTTATTTAAATTAAATATATCATATGAGGAATATGGACACCAAAAATTAGCTTGAAATAACATTATTTGGTATTTTTGAAAATTCATACAAAATTTGTTGAAATTAGGCCTCTTCTTAAAGAACCTATATGAGTACTTCTAATTTTAAAAATCTAGTTTGATATTCTAATTTTAAATATAGAAATATCTGAGGAAGCCAAATTTCATAATTTTTCATGTATATTTGATATTTTACTAAATTAAATAAATTTGGAAGGAAAATCGAAACCCACCAATCGATAAACTTCTAACCACCAATGGTGGCCCCACTATTGCTGATAGCTCTAGGCATGGGGTCTACTATCTAGTGGTGGTGGTTGTTCTTCCTTAGGTGATCGTAGGATGTGAGTTCCTATTGTAAGCTCTAAATGCACACTATTTTATCTAATTTTGCTAAAAGTACTGTCTCTTCTCTTCCTAATCTCTCTCAATTTTTTGTAAATTATTAAGAGTCCAAAATGAATTTCAGAATGGGTTTAGGTATTTATAGAAGAGGTTTAGGGTTTCTTTTGATTTTTAGAGGGTCAAGTGTCCCTCATCATCTTCTACCTCCACTTCTATTTGGCTAATTTTAATTAATTGATTTTATTTCTTCAATTCCCAACATGTCACGCCTCATTTATGGAATTTCTTCATTTTTCCATATTTTTCTTGATTTTTATTTAATTATTTATGGATTTTCTTTAATTATTTAGTATTATTTTAACATATTTCGAATATTTCAAGTAATTTTAAGTATTTTTACCTAAAAATAAATATATATATATATACGGTATAAATAAATACTCTTAAATATTTTTTAAGTTATTTTATAATTTTTAGTATACATAAAATTTATCTCTATTGATTTATTAGTTATCGGAATTTGTTTTATACATTTCTGATAAATAACGGGTAATATATATATAATTTAATATTATAATAATTAATTATTAATTATTTATTTTTTAAAATACAAACTCATCGAATCATTTTTACTAATATTCCTAACTTTAGTGTAAAATTTAGCTTAATCGAACAATTTACTCAATCACCCTAAACTTTAAGGATCGGATCTCG
This sequence comes from Lumnitzera racemosa, assembly GCA_024138005.1. Classification (NCBI taxonomy): domain Eukaryota; kingdom Viridiplantae; phylum Streptophyta; class Magnoliopsida; order Myrtales; family Combretaceae; genus Lumnitzera; species Lumnitzera racemosa. The sequence continues at coordinate 59,336,736 of JAMXBC010000012.1, forward strand.
AACACCAAATTACAGGGCTTACAAATCCACCCTGATATGGTCACCATTGTCAGCTCTCAGCATAGCGTATTATCTTTGGTATCAAAGAAGAGGTTTTATTTAGGTAAGTTGTGTTCAAATTTCCTTATGAGTTGTGACTGTTGTGGTAATATATTAAAGTTGCTTAGAAGTTAGTTGTGTGAGTTTGAGTAAGTAAAGGGAGTAGTAGTTCACTATAGCTATATAATCTGTTTTGCCCTATTTCAAACATTTGAAAATAGAGCAAGTTCTAGTTGGGTTTATTGTTCTTTGGAAGGGCTGTTGTGTTTACAAATTAGTTAAACCTTTGTGAGGAAAAGTATGTGTTTGAGTTGTTTAGTGTGAAGAACAGTATCTGTTGTTTCTTAGAATATGAGTTTGTTGCTGAGTTTTATTGAAGAAAATGACAGATTCAAGTGTTAATATTGGAATCAAGAATGAAAATAGCGGTGTTGTCCACTATAGCCGACAGCCTTAGGGTACCCCTAAGAGTACAACAAAAGACTTGATGAGGTAGTTAACCTCATAATTGAATTAATTAGAGTCGTACATGTAATGGCCTATCGACTTGCTGAGATTGTACAGAATACTTTACAAGTAGCTTAACCTATTAGAGGATGAATCATAACTCAATAAGTTCGAGATGGAGGAGTAGGAGGATGAATGTGACGAAGGATTGATTTAGGTAATATGGATGATGAAGAAGAAGAAAAGTATAATTAGGAAGAAGAGCGAGTTCGAACACCCTAAACTACTAATCATGTGAAGTTTCAAATCTCGAGCTTCAATGGTTTTGGGGATGCTAAAGACTATTTAGATTGTGAAGAAAAGGTTGAGCGTGTCTTTGAATATTATCAATATGAAGATAGTAACAAGGTGAAGGTTGCTACTGTAGAATTATTTGGGTATGTTGTACTATGGTAGAAGAACTTCTAGACCATGAGGAGATAAGGAGGTCAACACCTGGCTAGAGATGAAAAGGATTTTTAGAAACAAATTTATACTCGATACCTATCTCCAAGACACTTTTGCTAAACTTTAGGAACTACAATAAGAGCTCTAAACTGTTATTGATTAAGTGCAGGAGTTCTAGATGCTTATAATTCGATGTGAAGTGGATGAGCCATCAACTTGAATAATATTTAGATTTCTTACTTAATTAAGAAGTGAGATTAGAGACATTGTGGAACATTATCAATTTGTTACGTTAGATGAGGCTATATGAATAGCCTAACGAGTGGAATGATAGAAAAGGAATAGGATACCAACCTGACCCCCAATGAGTCAACTTAGCCAATCAAGCTGACTTACCTAAGGAAGTTATCGAGCTCAGCAAACTATTAAGTTGATCAGGAGGGTAGATGATAGAACTGCTAGAAAGCTAAGGGGGGAAGGAAAAGGAAGGAAGATCGAGTAGTTTCAGCCTAAAGACTAAGTGTGGTTAGACCTAAGTAAAGGAAGATTTCATAATAAGAGGAAGAACAAGGTACCTGTTAGAGTTGAAAGATTGTTTAGGATACTCCAAAAGATCCATGACAATGCATACTAACTTGAGCTTCTAGAAAACTTTAGAGTGTTAGATGTATTTAATGTTTCCAACCTTAGCCCTTACTTACCCAAGGAGAACTTGGATAAAGACCAGTTGAATTTGATCTCAAATCTTAATCAGCTTAACGGGGATGATAGGAATCAGACTACTGGACCTTTGACTTAAGCATGAGCTCGAAGGTCAAAATGTATTGTCAAGCAAATTTTTTCCTTACAACCTACCATAGAGGAGTCTAAACTCTTGCAATCTATCGACCAAATGCCTTAACTAAACTGAAGCCTCTCGTATTCATTGACTGTCTCTAGTTGCTAACCAAAGCTATACTTGAACAACAGTTCAACAGATCTAACCATCCACCTAGCCAACCTGAATCCGAGTTGTATTGAATGTGTTTGAGGTGAATTCACCTTAGAAGAATTATCTGCTCGACTCAACACAACCGACTTACCACTTCTCTTGGCACCTTGGTTTCGTAGATACCAAAATAATTGTACAGAACTGTCTTTTCTATCAAAAAGCCATCCATCCATAAGGAACCACATGTCTAAGCAACCATATGATAGAATCTTCCATACAAGATACTCATTTTGTCATTTCAATTGTAACCTTTATTATTTCTTATACATTACTTCTTTTAGATACTACTATTTTACTTTTTTCCAGTTTAAGTAAGATGCCCAAATGTCTCGAGTATAAATATCCTATTGTAATGTAGCTATACAATCATCACATCTCAGAATATTGAATATACTCTACTCCTTTGTGTGAACATTACTTTTGTTAGCTTGTTTGCCTTACTTTTATCCTCACTCTTAAGAAAAATTAGCTAGTAAGTAGCTTCACTAGACCATCTAATGCATCATGTCGAGTTGTGCCATAAGTCTTTGAACCTTCTTTAGTGAGTCATATCCTTGGAGTTCTTCATGGGTTGCTTGTTTTATTATTATTATTATTATTATTTTTTCTATTTTCACGTTAGTCCCATTGCTTTCTTCAAGCTTTCAACAAGTTTAGACTCACACCAATATGGTTGCCCTTGTCAACACTCGGTGCTACATATAAGTCTTAGACTTATGTAATGAAACTAACGCAAATGTTAATTTTGTAAGAAAGGTAGAATGTGATATCTCATAAATAGAAGCAATGGAACTCTAATCATTAAGGTACTTTTTAGTGTAGTAGTTTAGAGTTCATCAAAATTTCGAAGTTAAGCGTAGTTAAGTTAGAATAATCTTAAGATGGATGACCTATTAGGGAACAATTAACAAAACTATGTGATATTTTATATCAAAGTGAACAATAGCTCGATAGGAGTAGTTTCAATCAGGTTATAAATTTCCTACTACCTTGAATGTATGAGGACCTCTTTATTTGTAAGCTTCAGTGCTTAATTTTAACTATTGGATAATTTCAAGATGGATGCATGAGATGGGTTGTTGATGATAGTCATCAAATCAACTTTGATAATCGATGGATGAGATCTTTTGTATCTTCTATTGGCTTTTAATTGTAAATGAGTTTAGTCAAGCCTAAGCATTTTTAATACTTATAAAATAAGCATAATGGTTATAAAACAAGCTCAAGAGGACTTTATAGGTTTTCTTCAAGGCCTATATCACATGGAGACAATCAACAAAGGTTGAGAGTCAACAAGTCAGTTTGTTGATTTTAGCTCTTAGTCTACTAAGTTAAACCTTCTTAAATTATCCCTAGAATTAGATTTAGCTCCCTAGACCCTAAAATTAACCTAAGAAGCAAGTTCATGACATTAAATTGGGACAATTATGAATAACTGAAATAGCCTTTTATAATGGTATACTCAAATAAACTTTTAATTCTCAAACTTCATATTTGCAATTTAAATTTGTTATACATTTAATCGAAGTTTCATTTTTCCAAATTTACTACCTTACTTTTCATCAAATTATTATTTTACCCTTTGACCAATGAGTATTTGCCCTTTTTTCTTTTTTAATGATAACAGAGATAGTAAATTTGATAAGTAAAAGATAAATTAAAAACATGATATTTAAACAATTTTAAACTTTAGGATTAAACTTTATGAGTTAAAATTCAATTAGGTATTGTAATTAGCAGTTGGAAACTTTAGGTTTAACATTGAAAAAATGCACAAAATTTAGGTAGTAAATTTGTTATTGTTTCTAATTATAAGGTGATGCGAAAAATATATATTTAAAAGGGAAATTTCCAATTAGAAAAGTGAAGAGCTAATCCCCGCATGCATTGGAAAGAAACACTAGAGCTATTTATTAGCATAAGCCAAAAAAGAAAAAAAAAAAAAAAGTCAACTAACACCATCAACATTTGTGTCAAGTGAATAAAAGACTTTTCGGTTATCTATCAGTTTAACATTGCCTGAGGTGAATTGGACCATTGCCAATACAACGTAGATATTCCGCAACAAAATCGTGGTTCTCGCGTTTAAGCAATATGCTGAATGATTTTGCAATAAATCAGTTGAAATTCTCTAGTAAAATTTGAGTAAAACACCTTGCGGAGAAACACTGAGCATGACATTATTCAAACGAGTGGTTACCTGTGTATTAGAAGTCATCAAGTATATCCCTTAACATCTTCTACCAAATTTGCTTTTTCTATAAATGCACTGCATGTCTTATGTTAAATCACAAAAGATGCTGTTTTGTTTGACGCAGTCCATGTAAGTACTGCATTGGCTTCTACGTTGCCTCTAGACAACACAAATCCAAGTATTCGTTTAACTGTGAAAGAAACCGATTAAATATTATATTTTATTAATCTTTACCACCTCCAAATTTCACATTATGTGAATGCTTGCTTTTATAAGTAAAGCTTTTGCTTTAATCAGCAGCCTGAAGCAAGTTACCAACTCCATCTCTTATGTTCCCTCGGATCGAATTTTTATATTCATCATCAAATTTGAACTTTTCTACGCGACCTCCACTATAAATAACCTCGACCCAATTAGACTCATCACAACATAAATACCAACAAACCTGTTTCACATATTTCAAGCGTTCTTAGTTAGTTGTTTTGTCAAGTTTAGACATATAGCAAAGTACAAGATGAGGCAGGGCGTGAGTGTGAGCTCCCTCATCATTTTCTCGATCCTCGCCTTTGCTCCTCTTTCCTTTGGCAGCAACTACATGGGCGGCTACCTTTACCCGCAATTTTATGACCATTCCTGCCCCAGAGCTCAAGAGATTGTTAGGTCCATCGTGGCCAAGGCCGTCGCCAAAGAAGCTCGTATGGCAGCTTCATTGCTTCGGCTGCATTTTCACGATTGCTTTGTCAAGGTCTATATTTGAAATCTGCATCTTTTTTTATTCATCCACACAAAAGCTTACATTGACTTATTACACAGAATACTAAGATTTAAACAAAATCTCCAATGACACAGTAAAAATTGCATTCTGAGATTTGAAATCATTACGAGGCCTTTATCAAGAAAATGCAGTGATATTCGCCATGATCATCGATTTTTCTATTTATTATGTCAATTGACAATGATTAAAACGTTCGGAGAATGTGAACAGGGTTGCGACGCATCGTTATTGCTGGACAGCACTGGAAGCCTTATCAGTGAGAAGAGGTCTAATCCTAACAGGAACTCAGCTCGAGGATTTGAAGTCGTCGATGAGATCAAAGCTGCCCTGGAGAAGGAATGTCCTGAAAGAGTTTCTTGTGCTGATATCCTGGCTCTGGCTGCTAGAGATTCCACTGTCCTCGTAAGTGGCAAACTCACTGTCGAATTCCTGTACAAATCAGAAGTAGCGCTAACAAACCCTTGATTTGTAACAACAAAATTAATTTCCTATAATCTGAATCAATTTTCTTTTTTAAATGCACAGACCGGTGGACCGAGCTGGGAGGTACCTCTAGGAAGGAGGGACTCCAGGGATGCAAGCTTGAGTGGCTCCAACAATGACATTCCTGCCCCAAACAACACTTTCCAGACCATCCTCACCAAGTTCAAGCTTCAGGGACTTAATATTGTCGATCTTGTCGCACTATCTGGTAAAGAGTATTTTTACCTGTTATCACTTTCGATCCAAATTGTTAAAATTGATCTTTTACATAACATAAGAAGAACGATCCATCAAATGCGTAGCATTGTGCGATTTTTAAAGATCTCTATTGTGTTTGTTTAAACAGGAAGCCACACCATTGGGAATTCCAGGTGCACCAGCTTCAGGCAGAGGTTATACAACCAGACAGGAAATGGACAACCAGACTACACCCTAGACCAATCTTATGCCGCTCAACTCCGTGCCCGCTGCCCCAGATCAGGAGGTGACCAGAACCTCTTCTTCCTGGACTATGTTAGCCCGTTCAAGTTCGACAACAGCTACTTCAAGAACTTGTTGGCTTACAAGGGCCTGTTGAACTCTGATGAAGTTTTGGTAACCAAGAACGCGGAATCACTGGCATTGGTGAAGCAATATGCATACAACAATGAGCTTTTCTTTAAGCAATTTGCCGAGTCCATGATCAAGATGGGGAATATTTCTCCACTGACAGGGCGTAGGGGAGAAATCAGGACGTACTGTAGGAAGATGAACACATACTAGGAAGTAAGGAATGTCTCCTGTGTGGAATACTTCGTTATGATGTGAGTGGGAGCATTGGGATATGCTTCGTAATCCAAATAATCATTATGTTGTTGAGTTTGTTCTATGGAGATAGCTTCCTGTTCTTCATAGATTTCGTTTATTGAAATTGCATTGTTCCCAGAGATTCAAGTTGAATATAAAGTCATCCAATAATCTTGCAGGTTCTTCTAAACGAGTGAGCTTTTTTGTATCTGACGATAATTTAATTGTTTAGTTTCTGCTAACTCATGACCTAGTCAAGGTTTTTTCTTGATTGTCAAGCATTTTGGACGCTAATACTGGTGATGATATTGTTGTGCTCCAGTTTGATGAGTCGATTTAGAAAAGTGCACGATAACCTTTATAAATGTCTGAGACTTTAACTTTGGGAAGATTATTAGATTAAATTCGCCACGTGAAGATTTGAAAATAGGTCTTCAATTAATGACCTGATATACTTGTTATCGACAAAATGTGGATAGCAGATGATGAATTTGGTTATTTCACTGCAATTAAACATAAATATTGTGTTTGTATGGGTCGAAATGAAGAGAAAGTCAAGAAAATCAGTGGAAATTAAAGAAAATTGCGTGTTTAGTTTAAAAGAAAGTTGGATGAATTTGTTGTAAAACACTCTTGTGTTTCTCTTCAAATTAGAAATAAAAGAAATGGTTATAAAGATAGTGTACTTTGCCTTACAAGGAGAGGAAAATAAAAAAAGAAAGAGAGCAACTCAGTTCTACCACTATTTTGAAAATAAATATTTATACTCATTTCATTTTATTTCCATATTTTATATCAAAATAAGAGTAAAAATTATATTTCTTTTTTTTTTTCTTTTCTTTCCCTCTCCTTTTCAATGATTTCTTTTCATTTCCAGTCTTCTTAAAAATTGCCAAACATAGCGAAAGTTTCTGCTCTTTACGTGGGAGTCCAATGTTGTTTTTTTAAATTCTTCCAAATATTTGAAATGAAGGTAAATGCCATCCTTTCTAAATTTATTGATATGATTAATTATCGCGAACCTAAACTGAATAAGTTCGGAATCTGTTAAGATTTAACTAACTAATATGAAGATTTGCAAATCTAATATATTAACGAAAAGGACGAAGTTATGACAAATGAACTTAATTTACTAGGTAATATTAAGAAAAAAAAATTCAATAAATAAATAGTACACATTACCGTGTATATATAAATAGAGCGTGTGTTTGGTAACGAGTCTCTTCCTACCTGCTACCGAATTTGCTTTTGCTATAAATGCACTGCGTCCCCTATGTTAAATTGCGAAGGATTGCTGTTTTGTTTGACGGAGTCTGTCCGAGTACTACATGGCCCTCTGTGCTGCAGTGCAAATCCTAGAAAATCCCAATCTATGTGTCAATTTAACTGTGAAAGAAACCGATTGAATATGTTTTTTTAATCCCACATACTTATCAACTCCAATTTTCACACTACGATCGCTTGCTTTTATCTGTAAAGCTTTTTCTTTAATTAGCAGTCTATTTATTAACTCCATTTCTTATAGTAGCATGAGTTGGATAGTTTAAATATAGATGTATTGGTAATTGATATTATGTTAAAATTTTAGACAATTAATAAGGGGAAACCACTTAAAGGAAGGATTAACTTTTAAAAACTAAAAATTGGAACCTCTAGAAGCACTGATCGTATAACATTGGCTTTTCTTTTTTTTTTTTCTCTCTCTTTTTCGTTATGTTAAATTAACCTTAAAATGTACAAATTTTTTTTTTTAAAAGTTACTGATATTTTACATCATTACCCTACCTAATACTAGAATCGCAACTCGTCCTCTTTAAATGAATCTCAACTCTATAATTTACTTTTACATAATATAAGGATCTTGTTAACGAACATTTTTAAGTGTTGATTGATAAATCTAAAAAAAAAAAAGAAAGAAGAAACATTTCATTTAAGAAAATTTTTTTATTGTGACTGAGTGTCTTAAGACATTCAATAAAATATTACGTGTATCAAGATAACCAAAGTTGGGAAGGAAAAAAAAAAAAGGAAAGAAAGAAAAATAGTAATACAAGAGACTAGCATGATGGTTTTTGAAAAAAAAAAAAAAAAAACGTGTGTTTGGTAATGAATCTTTTCCTACCTGCTGCCGAATTTGCTTTTTCTATAAATCTACTGCGCCCCCTATGTTAAATTGCAAAGGATGCTGTCTTGTTTGACGGATTCTACACAAGGACTACATTGACCTCTGTGTCGCCGTGAAAATCCTAGTCAACCCCACCCCAAGCGTCAATTTAACCGTGAAAGAAACCGATTGAATATGTGTTTTTTAATCGCTTATACTTACCAACTCCAATTTTCACACTATGCGATCGCTTGCTTTTATCTGTAAAGCTTCTGCTTAAATTAGCAGCCTAGTTATCAACTCCATTTCTTGTGGTCCCTTAAGTAGCAGTTGGTTAAGGGAAAATTACTTAAGGGAAGGATTAAATTTTGAAAACTAAACATTGCAACCTCTAGGAGCACCAGATTGTCTAGCATCCTTACCAACTTTGGTTTTTCTGTTTATCCTAAATTATAGCTAAGTTTTTCTTAACAGTTATTGGTATTTATATCTTTATCCTATCTAACATTAAAATCACAACTTGTCATCTTTGAATAAATCTCAATTCTATCATTTATTTTTATATAATAAAAAAGTTCTATTAACGAATGTTTTCAAGTACTGATTAATTAATCCAAAGAAAAGAAAAAACTTTTCATCTAAGATAAATTTTTCATTATGGATGAGTATCTCAAGATATTCAATAAAATGTCCGTGTATCGAAGTAACCAAAGTGGGAAAAAAAAAAAAAAAAAGAATAATGGTAATACAAGAGACTAGCATGATGGTTTTTGAAGAAAGGTACGTACATAGCTCATTCTCTTCAGAATATCCTTAAGCTCTCTTTTAATAAATTGTAGGTTGAAATGTAGAAAAGATTATCCTAGAAGTTCCAAAGGGAGAATGAGTATCGGGTGATGAGAAATTACGGAACCATCTAAAGCATTTACAAGCTGCAAAAAGCTGTTGCTGAATTGCTCTTCTATTGCATGACGTTATGGACACGGACACAGCAAACGAATAAGCAAAGCCAGGGCCTATGCAGCTTAAAAAGATAGCTAAGGAGGGGAACACTATATTACATATCGGGTGTATAAAAATTCAATCATCTGTATATAGTCTAAAAGCGTGATATGTGCATCAACACTTAATGCCAGTGTTTTATCATCATATGTTTAATACATGTTATATTATATATCATGTAGCTTGCAATTAGATTTATAAAGACTCGATGTATATAAGTATTTTACTTAAAATATTGACAAGTTAAATAATGATTGAGTGAAACTGTCCTTCATGGATATACGCTATTTATTTTAAGAAAGGATAAGCGTGATGCGAATGGGACGGGGGACAAGCTAGGGAAGGAAGGAATCAGTTTGGTCGAGAAGCATATGTTTTCCTTTTGTTTCCCGTTATCTATTTTGGATTTGGTTGCTCTTGATTCTGGAGTGGACCAAGATGTCATTTTGCAATGGAGGCATTCTGATGTGTTTAGCCTCCAGGATTAATGTTTTGCGTTGAACTTCGTTTAGAAGATGTTTAATATATTTTAATTACCAAAAAAAAAAAGAAGAAGAAGAAGAAGCTCCTTTTCCCCCATATCAATTTACCATCCGCATTGATTTGTATCGACTGTTGATGTATTAAATCAATGGAGAAAAAACATTAAGCGAAGTAATGGATCAACTTTGAAAAATAAGTATATTTTTTTTTTTCCCTTAAAAAAAGCATTGACTGATGTTGCACATGAAGAGGGAAATCCTGCTCGGACGGTCCAATTGCGACATATAAGAATTTAAAACATTGTTATGGTTTCAATAATTTGTAAGAGGTGTGAGTCTAATTTATTTGCACCTATTGTATGTATTCATATCTAAACGGGTTCGTGTTCAAAAAATATCAACTTAAACTCATAACTCGATTCATTTAATAACTATGTCTCGTGTCCCGATTGGATCTATATATTAATAAAAAATTATAAAAAAAAAATCTATAAAATACTTGTGCGTAGATAAGGTAAATAGACGACGACGACGACGACGACGACGACGACGACGACGACAACAACAACAACAACAACAACAACAATAATAATAATAATAATAATAATAATAATAATAATATATAGCTAACTAAGATACATAACCTTAGAGGAGGGGAGATTAAAATCCTAATCTATCCCAATAACAAATCAATGGTAATGCCACTATACTATAATAGTTTTGGCAAACAACAATAATATTTAAATTCTACTAATACAAATATTATAAGGTTTTACCACTTAACATAAAATTATAATTGAGATTGTTAAATTCATAATTTTATCTATAATCAGTAGAGGGTTTATAGAATCAGATTATAAAATCAAAATGTAAAATTTTACAATTTTTGTAAAATATCTTTAAGAAAAACCATAGATATGCTTATAATAGTTGTAAAAACACTTGATATATATAATAGAAATAAAGAAATAAAGTTCTTTTTCCATAAAAGAGTTATTAATCTATAATTTAAAATTCATGAAATAAGGATAAGTAAGGTCGAGATAAATTTTTTCTATTATTTTGTTTGAAAAAAATTAGATAAAAAACCAAATATTTTAACTCATTTTGAGTTGTTAATGATATAAACTTAAATATATGATTTTTCTTTTAAATTTTTCTATTGGAACTAAAACACTGATAAAAGCTATGAATATTAAAGAAAGAAATATGAGAGAAAGAAAGAGCGAAAAAAATTGGAATAAGATAGAAAAGATGATTAAATATCTTAATAATCAATGAGATGATGAAAGCTTAGTTATATCTTTTTATTCTTTGGTCCATTCAATTCATATTTTTAGAATCGATAAATTTGATTAAAAACATAAGTTTTTACAGAATAATAATTTTATATACAAGTCAATTTGAAAAAACCTATTAAAATTGTAAACTCATAAAATTTTATAAGTGAAATCAAAATTTTATAAGTGAAATCACAATTTTGACAACTATAGTTATAACCCAAATAAAAGTTTCAGTAAAATAAAATTTAAATTTAAATTACATAATATCACTATCATCACCTCACTTATTTTGGGATGTACCTAAATCCTAACTACCAATATCTTATTGTCGCAATTCTAGTATTTTTCTAAAACTTTGTTCACTAGCAATCAAAGAGTGCTAAATTTATATATATATATATATATATATATAAAAACTATCATCTTCATAATCAATTTTCTTTATATTGAAGATTACTTTAAGAGACAATTATGATATAATACTATCTTACTATTTATAATCCATTTTTCTTATAAGAAAAAAATCCAATCGAAAAGCATTATAAAGAATACATAAATAACATGAAACACTATTTCTTATAAGAAATTCCTACAAGATGTTTCTAAATAAAGTTCAACAATTTAATACCTCATTATCAAGGCACAATAAAAATAGAAAAAAAAAGACTAAAGATAAAGAGCAGATACACACTATTTGACATAATGAAAACAAAATAGTACCTCACTATGCGAAGAAAAAAAAAACTTCATAATTCAGATTTGTTCACATTCGAGAAAAAATACAAACTTAAGAACTTGTAAATACCAAACCAAAACATGCTTGGCTTATGGTTAGAAGTTAGAAGAAAGGAGAAAGAAAAAGAAGTCAAAAATGGAAGAAACACTAACTATTAAAAAATGTTTGCATTTGATTAATTTAATCGTGTCAATAGTTATATGAAGTGTGAATCAGATCGGACCATGTACATTTTTGCTTTACTCTTGATTGGAAATGAAATGAATTAAAAAAAATACAAATTTATTTATAGTAAATAAGACGAACTCGTGATCTATTTAATAAATGGGTCTAAGACCTTGAACCCCAACATAAATTTAAACATGTCTAAATAGATCTAATCCACTTATGTCTTGTGTTGATTTTTTTCATACCCAAACTCATATAAATAGTGTCATATCATATACAGATCTAATAGGTCAAGTCCCAAATTACCAACCTTAATCATAATTATTGTCTCTTATATTAGCTTTTAGGTGAATGCCATTATACAACTCAAAAGATAGCCTACGGAGTGGAAATTTTTAATATGGGCAGGTTTACAAAATTGTGATTACATATATATATATATATATATATATATATCACTACTCATGATCAACGTTTCATTATCACATTCTACTATAAATAATAATTTGAGTTTAAATTTATAAAAATTCAACCCACACAGTAATATTCTCTTATAAAACAGTATAAAAACACTTCAACATTTATCTCATTTTATATTTTAGTTTTCAGCATCTTTAAATTTTTATTTAAATCCTCGATATTTATAAAAATTTATAAATAAATCCTTCTAACAGATGGAAAAGGCAAAAAGTAATAAGCAATCTTCCACCGAAGGATCATAGACCATTCTACAGTGTCCAGTATGAAAATTTTTGTTTTCAGCTGGCGGTGCAGTCATATGGTGTATAACATAGAAGTGGAGAGCGCAAGATAATTTTACTCAAGCACAATAAATTGACTGTTTAGATGTTACCTTAAGAATCTAGCAAAGGTATATATTTGCCCATCACAAATGAATTGGGTCGCACATGATAGTACGAAGTCGCATCTTTTTGGCTGTCATTTGATTTGATAAAAGTACCAGAGTGACCTTTCATATCTAAGATGAAGCCTATTCCATGCACCAAATAGAGCGTGTTTACAACCGGCATTACAGCTCAATATTTCACCAGCCAAACATGTGTCGGGGGGTGTCATTATACTGACACGTAGCTACAATTCTCCATCTGATTTCCTAAATATTAAATTGCATATTGCGTCAAAAGTCAATAAGCTAACCTCATAGAACAGAAAGCATAACATCATTGCTTACTCCTTGGCAATGGAGTAAATGAATAAGATGGGAGTGAAAGTTTTAAAACAAAAGGTCGGAAGCAAAATTGTATACGATTTATTTCCTGCTCTTAACGGTACACATATTACACTCGACCATGTTAAAAAAGCGACTCGCCTCCAACAAAAATCACAAGGAAAAATATTACCATGTAATTTAATAAACAGAGGTGCATCAATCATCAACCTCGGCCTTGATTTCCTTCTGCAGGTCCTCTTTGTACTCATCGAAAGTTCCTGGGAAGAAGTTAACAGTGCCATTTTCGACAACCCAAATTTCACTCTTCTCTTCATCCGCACAAACTCGAGATATAAGCCTTGAATCATGGCTCACTAGGACAACCCCACCAGTGAACTCATCCAGTGCATCCGCCAATGCATCTATACTCTGCATGTCTAAATGATTAGTGGGCTCATCCAACAACAATATGTGTGGCCTTGACATAGAGATTGAAGTGAACACGACCCTTGCTTTTTGTCCTCCCGATAGTTTTGCGATAGGGGTGAGGTGATTGTGGCTGGGAAGACCAAACTTTCCAAGCTTTGCACGAACAGCTTCTTGCTTGCTGAGTCCCTCTTGATCAGGATGGAGACGAAGAAGATACTGGACCGGTGTCTCCTCCATAGTAAGCAAGTCAACAAAGTGCTGGGAGTACCTCCCGATTCTCAACTTCTGGCTCCTCCTTACCTCACCCTCAGTCGGAACTAAATCTCCAGCAAGAAGATTCAGTAAAGTAGATTTGCCAGCTCCATTTGGCCCAACAATGGCAACTCGAGTACCCATATCAATGCCCACATCAACATTAGCAAGCTTAAAGTCAGGGCGATTTGGATAACTGAAGCTAACTTCAATTAGCTGCAACAAAGGAGGGGTAAGCTCAGTAGGCTCTGGAAAGTGAAACTCAACCGTATAGTCCTTCCATTTCTTAGGAGCCTCAACCAAAGGTTCATTTTCATCGACCTTCCCTTTTGCTTTCTGCTTAGATGCTTCCTTAGCAGCAGCAAACTTAGCTCGATTATTCACTTTTTCCAGCTGAGCCCTATCCCCAGCCCTCTTAGCTGCCTTCACCTGCTTTGTATAGGTCTCATGTTTCTTGTTTTGCTCCTTACGGCGTTGCTCATAACCACTTTCAAAATCATCAAAATTACCACGATAGAAGTGGAGTTTCTGGTCATGGAGATGTATTATCTCAGTGCAAACACTATTGAGAAAATCACGATCATGTGAAACCACGACAAGAGTTTTCTTCCAGCGGCATAGATATTCCTCCAACCAGAGGACAGCCCTAAGGTCAAGATGGTTGGTAGGTTCATCCAATAATAAGAGCGTTGGTTGCACAAAAAGAGCCCTGGCCAGTGATATACGCATCCTCCAACCTCCACTAAATGATTTAGTTGGACGGCCTTGCATATCTTTAGTGAACCCCAATCCAGCAAGAATCTTCGATGCCTGAGCCTCTGCAGCATCAGAACCCAAGATTTGCAATCTCTCGTACAACTCAGCAAGTTTTTCCCCAACATCATCTCCATTACTTTCTTTATCTTCATCCTCTGCAGTAGACTCCATCTGTAAAGAAGCAACCTCATTCCTAACCTCGACAAGCTCTTCATTAGCTGAAACAACTGCTTCAAGAGCAGATTTATCATCACCAATCACCTCTTGTTCAACCAACAAGACATCAATATTTCTAGGCACAGGTATCTTCCTCCAGGCAAGAAGCTTCAATAGGGTAGACTTTCCCATTCCATTTGGTCCAACCAATCCATACCTCTTACCATGGGATATCTTTACTGATGCATTCTTCAACAACTCTTTACCTCGTGCTGAAACAGAAAAATTATCTATAGTAATGTCCTTGACGTTTGCATCAGCATCATCTCCACCATCAAGAACCAATGTACGACTACCAATAACAACCGAGAATGCATCATGATCATCCCTAAGAGCCTCCTTTCTAGCTTGCTCTGCAGCATGGGCTGCAAGCATGTCCTTTCTTTCTCTTTTCTTCAATTCTTTATCACTAATGGCAATATCTAGAGGTTTGGCATTAGACTTTTGCTGTCTGGAATGCTTTTGCATATCCATTTGTTGCTCTTCTTCAGACCCATGATCACTGCCCTCATTATCAGAAGGAGGAAGGTCCAACCCATCAGTATAAGATGAAACTTTAGGTGCAGCTTTCTTGGTTTTCCCTGAAAGAGCAGAAGAGCTTGAACCCTTCTTTGGTTTATCGGATTTTTGATCCATGGTAGCAAGCATGGCTGAAACTGAAAGCTTCTCCTTTTTCCCATCCTTCGGCACATTTTTACTCTTGACTTTTGCACTCGGTCCACCTTCCTCACCCTTTTTCTTCCCCATTACTGATGCTTAACTGTAAAGAAGATGGTAAAAGGATGTGAATTCAACCAGAAATGTACAGTATCATGCAAATAGAACAAAAGGTGCAAGAAACAGATAAGATCAGTAGTGTCAACATAAGCAATTATCCCATCCTCACTCAGGAATACTGTTACTCTTGACTTTTCAGGGTCCTTAATTGAGAGAACCAATGATCTCTTTTTATGGGCTCACTCAAAGAGAGAACCCAATACTCTCTTAGAACGCTAAGTTCTGAAACTTTTCGGACAAGATAGGCTTATCCCCTTCTGTTCATTCAACATATCTTATATAATTACAAAGGTGGTTTCCTGATGATAACTACTAGTTCCTTTTTTCCCTCCCACACACACATCATTTCATAACTGACATAAAACTATTGCACTAGCACAACAACATAACTAGAAAATGAACGGCATGGGACACATTACAGTTGCACACCACGCCACGCCCTAGGAAACACAACTGACACCAACTGACCACTAACTGCATAATTCGCCCACTGACCCACGTCACCTCAGCTGTAAATATACCTGCATGACCTTAACTTAGACATACACACACTACAAAAATAAACACACAACACATAAAACACCAGCTAAGACGCTAATACTCATGAGAAATACTTTCTGTTTCAGCAAAATAGCATACTTAGCATCAACGGCAGCCGTGCCACCTATAAATTCTCGTCCTTCTATGACCGTTAAAACAGCGAAAAATAAAAATAAAGAAGTCAGAAAACAGAGCCAGCGATGGATACAGAGAGAGAGAGCGGTTCCCCAACCTGGCTTTAAATATCTTTTAAAATCACCCTTAAAATTAAAAAAATTTTCCCTGGTGCTCTTAATTGTTATGATATTTTGGATTGTTCTAAACAGTGGATTATTGTAAACAACCCATTTCCGCCAAATAAACACACCCTAAATCCACATAATACATTTCAATCATAGGAGCTCTCTAGGTATAGATCCTGTAAAGTGGCTCTGTGCAGCGAGTCTGATTGCACTCCAGCATCTTTACAAAACCTAAACATCCACCTAGCTCATAACACCGAAGGACCTTTCAACACGATCGAACAAAATCCAGGTACCACAAAATCAAAATCTTTTGAAAGGAAAAAAGAAATGAAAACGCTCTACCTGAAACTCAGAATCGGATGCCGGTGAGTGATAAGGCGGAGATTTATCGTTGAACGTGGACTTCAACACCGAAGAAGAAGGGCGGACGACGAAGGCAGTGATGGAAAGGAAGATTGATTCTAGACGTAACAGATGCAGGCCCGCATCTTGTATATAGGGTTAGGGCTTCATTTTAAGTCGGTCGGGTCGGCCTTACATAATATGGGCAACCGACCGCCATAGCTAAATAAGTTATAATGTGTATAAATAAATTAAGGTATCCGATCAGAATCCTGGACGAGACCTGGTAAGTAAATAAATTATATTTATTATGTTTGTATAAATAACTAAGACAATAATGATCAACAAAAGGGTAAATTACAAATTTCTAATTTGTGTTTTTGCACCTTTGCAAATAGTTATTATGTGTTATTTTTCTTGATAATTTTTTAATAATATTTTTCTTGATAAATTGGTGGCCTCTAATATATTCTGTTAGGTAGGGTTGAGAAAAAAACCACGAATTACATATTAAATTATAAATCAAACTAAAAAAATGATTTTTTTTATAAACTATTTGATTATGGTTTGATTAGATTATACATAAATGATTCGCGATTTCCTTTAAGGAAGCGAATCTAATCAAACCGTTTTGAATCGAAATTGAATCATTTGGTTAAAAAAAAATTCATGCAATTGTTTTATTATTATTTTTTATTTTTTCATTAATTTTTATGAATTTTATCAAATTTTTCATATCTTCTTCTTTTTGTTTTATTTTTGGATAAATTATTAAGATTAAGTTAATTAAGTTATATCTTAAATTTCATAGTTAGAAAATTTTTTCTTTCTAAATTATCATTTTCTTATATGTTTTCAAATCAATTGCATTAATGATCTCGTTTTAATACTTTTTACTTATCTCTCATTACTTTTCCAATTTTTAGAGTGTCTACTTTTTTTTTTATTGCTTTTTAATGAGTAGCTTTACTTTTTTCTCCTCATTATTTAGTAATTAGAGTAAAGTCTCTTATTCTCATTCAATTAAGTTGAGTTTATTAAGATTTTGTATAACTTTTTACTAAGTATCATTGTACATGATAAATATATGAAAAATTAATTAAAAATATGTGAAAATTCAATAGAAAGGAAGACATATTACTGAAAATAAAAATGTTTAGCAGAATTTTGACATAAATTGTTTGAATCGAATCGAATCTATTTTAATTAGGTTCGAAAAATTTACGAACCAAACCGTATGGTTAAATTCTATTTAAAAAAAAAATCGAACCATTATATAAGATTCAGTTTGACAAGGGAGGCAAACTGTATCGAACCAAATTGCACCTAGGCCTTGTTAACTATCATCCATTTTTTCATTACTTAAATGTTACATAAGCAATACGTAACTGTTAAAATCATCCAAAATTCCTTTATTTCGATCAACATCTCCTAATCTCTCCGTTAATTCTCTTTGATCGAAACACTAGCCCTAAATTTCATAATTTCAGCAATCGGATGTGCAAACATTCTCTCTTCAATATGCTCCGAGCAAAACCTCAAATACCTATATCATAGAGTAATAATTTCGATCTATTGATATTGGAGCCTTCAAAGCCATTACCACCACCACCAAGTTTTTTTCTATTACCCATTTTCTATCTTTCGACTCACTAAAGAAGTGATCATTATATTCCAGTTGGTCTATTACATATGTGCATTGTGTCACAGTCTGGGGTTTTCTTTAGCATATAAAAGGACCGTGCGACGCTTACTATTTTGCCTCTACAGTAGTAAGCAAGCTTAACTTGGTTGCAACGTTGACTAATAAGGTCTAAATCTATAAGCAATATAACCAAGGAAGAAAGCCAACAGAATATGAGGAACACATGCACGAATGGAAGAAAATAAATAGCATACTTTTATTAATTTTGATAGTAATACAAGGCTACCATGTGTATGCATTGGGATACAATGTATGTAACAAGCGTTGTCGATTGTAATCAATCAATGTGGTGAGTAAGAGCTTCAATCCAAAAAAGTACTTACACCCCCGTAAAGAGCTTTATAAACATTTTTGGGCCTAGTAAGATGAAACATTAAAACTGGTGAAATGGTACCAGTTTTTAAAAATAAAAATTTCTAATAATAGTAAGGCCCTTAACTATACAAAAAAGTCCCCCCTTATCTTACAATGTTTACAAAAGAATGGCCCCTTACTAGTATACGTATGTTATAAAAAGGGACCTTGACATCTTCCCTTACTTAATTCTATTGACATCCTTGGTAATATGTATTGGAGCTTGGATCTAGTGGCAAAAGTCTTCTGGCTAGCAATGTTGACTTTTTCTTGGATAAGGGCTTTAGATCTTCTTCAGTTTCCCAACTACTATCTTCTTCTTCTTGATCTCTCTACTTGACTAAATATTCTTTATATTCTTCTCTCGCAGCGAGATCTTTGACTTTTCGCTTTATAAGGTTATATAACTTAACTTAGGCTGAACTTGATCTTGACGTGTGACTGCTTGGACACATTGTGAGATGAGTCTTTTATGTCTAGATAATATGGCTTCAAGATACTGACATGAAAAACTGGATGGACCTTCAACTACGTAGGCGGCTTGACCTTATAGGTTGCTTTTCTAATCTTCGAAATGATAGGAACTGGACCAATGTACTTTTGGATCAATCTTCTATCCTTATTCCTCAATGATCTGACTTGTTTTGAAAAAAGTTTTATGAGGACCTGATCTCCGACATTGAACTTTCTAGTCGGTGGTTCTAATCTGCCCATTTCTTCATTCTCTTAAAAGCCATTTTAAGGTACACTCTTGCTACTTCTGAACTCTACTTCCAATCCTTGGTGAACTAATAAGCTCTTAGCCATCTCCTGGTATATGGTGTTGCTATTATGTGGGATAATAGTGGTTGCTAACCCATAATGATCTCTATAGGGCTCTTGACATGTGACCGCTTAGACACATTATGAGATGGGTCTTTTATGTCTAGATAATATAGCTTCAAGAGGCTGACATGAAAAACTGAATGGACCTTCAACTACGTAAGAAGCTCGACCTTGTAGGCTACTCTTCTAATCTTCGAGATGATAAGAACTGGACCAATGTACTTTTGGATCAATCTTCTATCTTTGTTCCTCAATGATCATATTTGTTTTGAAAGAAGCTTTATGAGGACCTGATCTCCAACATTAAACTCTGTAGGTTAGTGGTTTTGATTTGCCCATTTCTTCATTCTCTTAGAAGCCTTTTCAAGGTACGCTTTTGCTACTTTCTGGACTCTCCTTCTAATCCTTGGTGAACTGATAAGCTTTTAGCTATCTCTCGGTATATGGTGCTGCTACTATGTAGGATAACAGTAGTTGCTAACCCATAATAATCTCTATAGGCCTCTTATTGGAAGAAGAGCTCTATTAGATGTTGAAATAGAACTAAGCGATATCTAGTAAGTTAACCCCATTCTTCTGGTTCGCATTGACAAAGTACAGAAGGTATTCCTCCAATAAATCGTTGAATCTTTCCATCTGCTCGTTACTCTATGAATGGTAATTGGAGGTCATGCTCAGGTTAGAGCCCAAGAGTTGGAACAACTTTGTCTAAAATTTCCCTATAAACTTAGCATCCCTATTACTCACAATATTTTAGAGTACACCCCAGAATTTCACCACATGCTTAAAGAAAAGTTAGGCTATCTTTTCTACACTTGAACTCTTCATGGTAAGAATGAAGGTGGCATACTTAGAGAACCTATTAACAACAACAAAAATGGATTAGTGTTCCCCTACTTTTGATAAGGAAGTGATAAAGTCCATGGAGATACTCTCCTATGGGTAAGATGGCACAAGAAGTGGCTCCAATAGGCCTGCTACCTTCTGTCTCTCAACTTTGTCCTGCTGGTAGGTTAAATAAGTCTTAGTATAAATAATCACATCTTCCTTTATATCCAACTAGTAATAGCCCTACTTTAATAAGCTTAGTGTCCTTTACTAGTTAAGATGTCCATCCCATAGAGTATCATGGCACTCTCTCATGAGTATCCTTCTCAAGCTACTCGCCTTCGGGACATACAATCGGTACCCCTTTGTGTAAATGAGGTCGCCTTCTACCCAAAATCTATGAGTCTTCCCTTCCACAACCAATTGCTTGAGGTTTTTGGCCAATAGGTCTTGACTTATATGCTACTTAATCTGCTCTTGAATTGAAGTCGAGATTTAACTCATAGATTGGTCTGTAATATGTGCTAAGGATGCTAAATAGGCTCACTTACTTAAAGCATCTGCCACTTGATTAGTTCACCTACTATGGTACTCAACCTCCATATCAAACTCTACAATAAACTCTTGCCATTGTTGTTTGCCCTGTTCCATACAACAAGGCTTTTCACCCATGAATAATAAGTAATTTGCTACAAACACTGGATCAACCTTGGCCTGTCTCAAGAAATCTATTCTAAAAACTATGCTGAATTCATCCAATGGAACAACTGTGAAGTTGAGATTTTCACTCCAATCTCTAACCTTCACTTTCACTCCTCTTGTAACTCCTCGGATTGGATGGGCCTTAGAGTTAACACCTTTCATCTAGCTAGTGTCCTCAACAAGCACTAGCCTTAATCTTTTCGCCTCAAGCACGTAAATAAAGTTGTGTATAGCAACGGAGTCTACCATTGCATTAGCACTCTTGCTGTTAATGTTCAATTGGACGTACATCAACTCATTGTCAATCTTAGGCTTACGTCACACTGAAGAACTCTTTCCAACAGTCGACAATATGTGTAATGCGCCCATTTGAGGTTGATCCTCCCCATTACTCCCTTATTCTTGGGTTTACCCAACTTGACTAACTTTCTACCCTTGTTTCCTATTGACACATTCTTCCCTTTATTGTCATGAGTGCAGTCAGTCAAGCACTTAGTTATTATCGGTACTGTAGCCAAGTTAGTAACTTGTTGCCTCTACAACTCATTCTTAGCATAGGGCTTTAGTCCTTTCAGGAAATAGAATAACTTATCATCTTCAACCATGCTTTTGATGTGCAACATTAATGTCGAGAACTCACAGACATACTTTCTAATGTCATCACCTCGTCGAAGTTTCCTTAACTTCTTTCGGACATTATACTCAACATTCTCTAGCAAAAACTGAGTCCATAACTCAACCGATGTATCTATGTGAGCGTTGCCATTTTAGATATCCTCATATTTGGTGCGCTACCATAGTTTGGCATCTTTAGTTAAGTACATTGCAATCATGGTGACCTTTGCTCTCTCATCATTTATCCCTATAGCGGTAAAGTACTACTCCATATCAAATAGAAAGTTCTCCAGCAATTTGGTGTCCCTCACATCAATGAATGCCTTGGGCTCAAGCATCTTTAAATGTCCTGCATGAGTAGGAACATATACGGAGGTAAGGGCAAGAGCACTTCCTATAACCCGAGTCAAAATAGCTACTTATGCCATTAACTCCTTAACAGTCTCAATTGAGGTATAAGTAATAACTTGCCTTCTTAAGTCTTCCACTTGAGTCTCCAAGTGTTATCTTGCTTCATCAATCGTTATGTGCATTTCCTCTCTAAGTATTTGCATTATAATACCGAAATTCTCAGCCATCTCAATCATCTTAGCATTCATCTCTTGATGATTGGCCTCAACTTCAGCTACTCTTACCGACAGTGTGACCAAATCATCCATCCACTTAGACAATCCCTTAAGGATTTCCTCCAAGCCATCTAGCCTGTTACTCACTTCCTCTTATCATGTTATGGTCGTTCTCGCTAGAATAACTTAGGCTCTGATACCAACTGTTATGGTTCGAGACTTTCTTTAGCACATAAACAGACCATGCAGTGCTTACTGTCCTACCTTTACAGTAGTAAGCAAGCAAGCCTAACTCACTCGTAACGTTAACTAACAAGGTCTAAACCTATAAGCAACATAACTAAGGAAGAAAGCTAACAAAATACAAGGGACATAGTTACGAATGGAAAAAAATGAATAGCGTACTTTTATGAATTTTAACAGTAATACAAAGCTATAACGTATGTATACGGGGGTATAATGTATGTGACAAGTGTCGTTGGTCATGATCAACCAACGTGATGGGTAAGAGCTTTAATCTAAAAGAGTACTTATACCCCAGTTAAGAGCTTTACGGACATTTTTTTAGCTTAATAGGAGAAAACATTAAAACTGGTGAAATGACACCACTTTCTAAAAGTGAAAATTTCTAATAATAGTAAGGCTCTTAACTACATAAAAAGTCCCCTCTTATGTTATAATATGTACAAAAAAATGGCCTCTTGCTAATATAAGTATGTTACAAAAAAGGACCCTGATACATTGCCTAATACATGTTTGATAAAATGCTTTTATAAGTTAGAATCTTTTGGTTCATATTTATAGGATTAGTATTCAAATGATAATCACAAATTCCAAAAAAATGAGAAGTTTCAGTAGATTTTTCTAGTCAGTATAAGTTGGTTGTATTAGCTGATCTCATGTATGTTATCAGAAACTGGGTGTTATTAACACCAAATGCTCAAAAAAGAATCACACTTGAATTAAATAAATATATGAAGCATATTTTAAGCTTTATGTTGTGAAGCACTTGTTCCTTTTTCCAACAATAATCACATTATATGTTGGACCATGTTTATATAGTTGGGATCCATTTGAAGTTAGACAATTACTAATGTGTTAATTGAGCATAAACAATGGTTTATGAGAGTTAAAGATATCTTGGCTATGGATGAATATTATTACACAGGATGGTGTTTTTTTGGGTAAAGTAAGAATTTAATAGAGAAATATAGAACACTAAAGGCAACCAAAAAGTTTTTGGCATTTATAATAGGAACCATGGATATTTTCACATATAGATTTACCATACATATCTATGACTACATAAGGAATAAAGAAAATAGATTTTCTAGATTCTACTATGTTTGTGTTGAGACATGTGAGTTCTGTAAGGATGGTTATGAACAATGGTATCGATAGTGAAGGCAATAGAAAATTCATATATGCTTTGTCGATATTCTATACAAATGTATCGCATAGTGCTTTAAAATGAATAAACATGGAGAAAAAGATCATTTACCTAGCCATCGGCATGAAAAGACATGTGCAAAAGCATACTTACTTTCTCACAATTGTCAATAGGATGCTCATCAAATTCTGGCCCATTATCTCCTTTGATATATGTAATATAAATAGTTTGGCTATATGGCAGTTGTAGGTGTAATTAAGATAGATGGGAAAAATTACATGATGACAACACAATAACAATAATGTAGTTGGGATATATAACAATCCTAGGTGTAACTGTAAAAAGTACAAGCTATAAATGTATTACTAATGAAATTTTGGCCAGCATTTTAGTTTTGATTAGTATACTATTTTTTCCTTTGCTCCTTTTTATAAGAAGAAGTAAGGAAATATGAGTTGTGGATGGATCCATTTACATGAAGCCATGGCATTGAATTTGAAAATAAGGTGTTAAAAGGGTTGGTAATGCACATTGGGACAATAAAAGAGAAAATGAAAGAGTTGGCAGGCATGAGTATATGTTGAAACACATGGAACACAAGGAATGAATTTACGAAAGAGCATTTCATATTTTGGTTATTTTTCATTATAATTTATAGTGATTGTAGTTTGTACTGTACATAGAAGGAATAAAGATATGGGATGAGATAGCTTCATTTACCTTAATATAGTATCATAGTGTGATTTGTATTGATATACATGTTTTATATCAAATACTTGGCAAGTTAAATGCTTTAGGGATGCTGTTGTTTGTTGTTCACTTGATATTATTGCTTTATAATTTCCAAATGTTGTTATCTCATTTACTGAGTTATATGATAGCAAGTGTGCACGTTAAGGAGTTACCATTTATCGATGCACTCAAAGCTATAGCCGTATTATACTTTATACTCATGGGTGATCTTTATTCTCTTTGAATACCAAAAGCAGCTAAAGAACAATTTTTATGAATTTTGACTAGTAATAGAAGTACGATATCAAGCACATTTGAATAGGATTAGTCCCATTAATTTCTTTAAGGTAGATATAATTGGATAGGTATCTTTAGTCCTTAGAAACATGTAATATATTAGATTGAGACTAGTGAAAGGTTCTTAAAATCTTTACTTCCATTTTTTTTATGCAAATTGCTCCTTAAGAGACTTTATGGCACCTCCTTCACTAAACGGGAAACTTCATTAATCCTCCATTAATTTTTCTCTACTAGCTTAAGTAATTTACAACTAAATTTAGCCATTCCTAGCAAGAATTAGGGTATTGTTTTAGTTTCCCATCAATTTGAGCCATTTGCAATGCTTAATATTTCTTGCTCGGTTTTGTGATTGAAGTTGGCTTATGTTGTCAAGTGTTAATGCCAAGTTATAGAAGCTGAAAAATAGTAACTTGCATAAGAAGCAAAATGGGAAAGGCAAAAAGGAATTGCTTTACATCGACAACTAAACGACAAATGAACCGTTGTATGTTAGAACAAACTCTAGTACATAAGTATGCTAATGCATATACTACTGATCTACCTTAAGGTAAATAAAATTCTCATCTTATTTGTGCTTTTGTTATATACAGTATAGATAATTAATGTTACAAAAACAACTAAGATAGAAAGATGGTCCTCCATAACTTTGTTCCCTTGCATTCCACATGTTTCAACTTTAACTTCTTGGCTTCACTGATTTCATGCAAGAGTTTTCCTTTCTTCTATCAATTGCAAGCTTGTCAATTCTATTTTTTTATCCTTCATGTCATCATCTCCAACTCACCTTCAAGCCTATCAAGCCATTCTAATAGCTTATTTCTAAACTCGATGCTTTAATTGCACTTGGATGGATTTATCCACTTGAATAACTATTGACCATCTCCAATCTACAAGATTAATGTGTCAATTTTTTTTATTGATATGAATAAAAATGAAAAATGGGTAAAGGAAAAAAGAAGCACATATTCAATAATCAAGCCATCACCAAAATCTATTTCTAAAGCTTCTTGGTTGTAATGTGAGATTCTCGGACCATTTTGTTAACCTAAACTTCCTTTTGTTTTTCTATGGCTAGATTGATGTTATAGCTTTCTTGAGCCCTTGCTTTTTTTTTTTTTATTAATTCTTAACTAAAAAAAGAAAAAATCTTACCTTACTCCAATAAAACCATCCTATGTAATGATATTCATTCATATTTAAGAAATCCTTAACTCTCATAAACCATTTTTTATGCTTAATTGATATAATATAATTTTCTGACTTCAAATGGATCCCAATTATGTAAACATTGTCAAACATATAATATGATTTAGAAAAAAAGAACAAGTGCTTTACAGCATAA
This sequence comes from Lumnitzera racemosa, assembly GCA_024138005.1. Taxonomy (NCBI): domain Eukaryota; kingdom Viridiplantae; phylum Streptophyta; class Magnoliopsida; order Myrtales; family Combretaceae; genus Lumnitzera; species Lumnitzera racemosa. Next base: position 59,362,760 of record JAMXBC010000012.1, read on the forward strand.
AGCTTCAAATATGCTTCATATATTTATTTACTTCAAGTGTGATTCTTTTCTAACCCTTAGCATTTGGCGTTAATAACATCAATTTCTAATCACAAGCATGAGATTAGCTAATATAGCTAAGGTTTGCAATGTTATTGCTTATATGAGCTTAAAGGTGTGGTTAAGATAGGAATACCAAAGATAAGGTAGTGTACAGGGAATGTAGAAAGCAAACTTGATGATAAGATAAGAGAAGACCAAGTTCAAAAGGAAGAAAATTGTAAGAACTCCATTTAATTATATGCTTGGTATAGAACATGCAAGCATAAGTAAAAGTAGTTCAAACTTAGAGATCGTATGTTAAGAATGTGATTCATAAATCGTATCTTCTACATGGGATCCATGAATTATGTTCCTTAAATGAGATTTGTTTGTACTTTAGATGCTGACTACAATAGGGGAATTTGTTTATAGTAAGATTTGTAAATTAATTTTGCTGGACCTTATTTTAAAAAATAGTTTTCTCACAAGAGACAAACTGACATTTTTCTCCCAATCACACTATTTCTATCTTACTTGATTTTTCTCTTTTCTCTATCAAATCTCATCATCTCATGCCTTTGATGAATCTCACTATCTCTCTTGGCTCTCAGATTAGTAAGTATGTCTCTATCTCTAATCTCATGGTTTTGTTTCTCTTTTTCCTAATAAAATGGTTACCTAAAAAATATAAATGCAAGCAAAGGAAAGGAATGCAAACACAATCGGGCCTTCTCTTTCTTTATCCATTCTGAAAAGAACGTAGATAGAGTTACAATCGAGAAAATACAAACACCAAGTAAAAGAAAAAAGATAAAAAACCTTAAAAGTTAAAGTGGATTCATAAACCGTAGGTATGGAATGGTGTAGTTGGAAAAACCATATATGTATTAGTTATGATGTTATCATTTCATTACTTCTCACTTTGTTGTATGGTAACAGTCCTTTTATGGAAACTAGTCTAGGATTATTGGAGTTTAATTTGTCAATCCAATTTTGTATTTCAATTATGTTGTCCTCTCTTTATGATTTATTATATGTTTAGCCATTGAGGATTCTATCTTTAGTCATAACTTATCGAAAGAACAATTAGCTACTAAAGTTCATAAGCTCAAGAATGGTTGTAAGATTGCAATTCTTTTGACTACATGACTGTTATGTTATTATCACAACTTAACATCATTCAGTGGGTTATTTATCAACCACCCCCAATTCTCTAGGAATTTTTTGTTCTCCAAAATCTTTTGTAGATACCTTTTTTAATCAAGAATGTTCTAGACATATGTGTAAAACCAATTGTTGTCTCCAATTTAGCTCCTCTAGCATATTAGTCTATCCTTACAAATACATATCCTATTTATGACATCATATAATTGGAATAGTATTAAAATCATCATATAATTGGAATAGTATTAAAATCTAGCTACTAGTGTCAATATTGCCTTTAACTACTAACTTCTCTTCTTCACAAAAAAAAAAAAAAAACATAGGAACAAATGTCATCTATTCTTCTCATATAGTTGACAATAATCCTAAAAACTATATAGGACACACCAAGATTATTGACATAACCAAAATCTTTCATGGACTTATTAAACCTCTTAAGTTTGTAAATGAACATCTTGAGCTTATAAACTTTGTTGGTGTTGCTAAGATAGTTATATGGTCACCACTCATCTTCTATCTTAATATTGATCACTAAAGCTTAATGTTTTGAACGCCAGCACTACTAGTGAGTTAAAAACCATGCATCAAGAAAAATGAATGCATGTGGTAAATTTGGCTTTTCTCACTAAAAATTTGAATTGTAATGTGACAATTGTTCATGTATACAAGCAAGTGACAAATATAATACTTATATATATATGTATATGTATATATGTCATAGTTTTTTATTTTTTGTCAAATAATACTTCATTTATAAAAATAGAAGGCCTTTAGGAGGGTAACTACACTAGTCAACAAAGAACAAACCATGAAGCTAACATAGGGGTTTTAGAGGCCCTACAATTGCAACTCATCCCTACTTTGCCTTTAATAGCAACCCAATTGGTATAAGCATTAGTTGTTTTAGGAATCAAACAAAAATAAGAAACAAACAAGTTTTTTAGGGATATAATATCTTCAATAATCCCTCTTATTTCTCTATGACTAGAACTAATAGAAATAATAAAATCAAACACAAACTGTGAGTTCATTTCGATAATTAGTCTTGGCCAGCCTCTTTTTTGAACTATAATAACTCCCCCCTCTAACAAGTAGAGCCTCCATTGTTAGACTATCAACCGTACCAACAAAATAAGCAATGGCCTCTAATAGCATGCCAAACTCATCCTTACATACAATGGCTATACTTGCTGCAACAAAAGTTACACTTGATGCACCATTGTGCTTAAGTTTTATAAAATTCCTATCAAGAGGGTGCCAAACAAAAGCTTGTTGCAAAATGCAAGTCAACCTTCATCCATCTCGAACTAGTGAATTATCGTTAACATTTGCAAACTCCATTAATTAAGTATAACTTCCTTAAAACTCTTAGCTATGCCTCCCCTGATGCAACTTTCACTAATTATAAAAAACATTGGTCTCAGAACTTTACTCTCTATGATGCATCTCCGAGGTCATACTCACAGAGAAGCACCATAACAAATAAAAGGGAAAGAAAAGAACAAAAGGGGTTCAACAAACCTAAATAATTACCGAATAGATATGACACATCAACCGATCTAACTCGGTCTAACCTTTACCTGATATGATACAAAAGTGAGGATTAGGATCACTCACATTACTTGGCCTAACCTTTACTTAATATGACACACAAGTGAGGATTAGGATCACTCACCACTCTTCCTTACTAAAAGGGATACATAAGAGTTAAGGAAGAGAAGACGCAATTAGTGTTCTGAAAGAGAATGTCGATATTCGTAATGTATTTAATGTTGTCTATGCTATAAGTAAGTGAGGCTTTTATATGACCTCCTTAGGGTTACACTTCAAAGAAAAGACATAAGTGGGTAAATTACATATTAGATATAAAGATTCTTAAGACAAATGTTAAAAATGATAAAAACACCACTATATGGTACAATGTATGGAAAGGGGAATCATTTTAGGATGTTGTGCCAAAAGGTATGTGTTAAATTATGATTGGCAAGCTTAATGTTGTATGTGTTCAGTTGTCCTTATGAGTGCTAGATCTCTAGCAATTAGGCAATTGATGGTGTTAACTTAGAAGAGCTGAGGAGAGGAATGGATGAATTAGCCAACTTGATCTAGGTTAAATCAAAGCTTAGATAGTGGCCTTGTTCTAAGGTCTTTGTAAACCCTACTTTTAGTGGGCCTATGATTCGAATGTTCCTAAGGATCAACTAAACTGAGAACTCAAATTTATAATTAAAAATGAACTTACTTTTCCAATTCAAAAGCCTAATATTGATAAAACCTGAACATGAAAGACTGCGGACTCTAAAGTCACCTAAAACCCTAAACCCTAAAACAGTTAAGGACTTTTAACCCTAAGCGACTAATTGATAATTTAATTTGAATAATTTCATTCAACTCTAGAAAATTTCATAATTTTATAAGAATTGAATCATCATTTACAAAACAATTTAAGAAGTAAATCCTCAAACAATTTCTTATAAGATAATTCCCCTATCTTCATGTCTAAGCTTTACATGTAAATAAGTAGACTAACTAATTATCTTAAATAACTTATCAATTGAGAGTTTAAGTCATTATCAATTGATATCCTATCAAAAACTAGTGATAAAACACTTTCCTTATCACCCATTAACTTATTCTACATATGAACAAATTTTCACAAGATTTCACATACTTAACTTTAATAAATGAGATAAGACAACTCCATGCCATGAGAAGACCCTAATGGCTAGTTCTTGCAAGTAAAAAAAGGGGGGCTATGCTCTTGTCTTTCATCCATCAATTACTTTATCTTACACTCTATTGTTTACCCCTTAATACTTACATAATCAAGAATTGTAATTGTTGTCTTTTGTGCATGCTATAAGACAACAAAATCAAACTTATTAAATACACTTTCCACTCTATTTCCAACCGACCACTCCTTCTCTCATTGATCTCACTTTCAATTTCATTTTCACTTCCTTTTCTCTCACTTTGAAATCAACTCAAAAAAGGAAACAACCAAACCCCACAAAATCCTACACTTTGTTTCCACTTGTAAGCTTCAATCCTTACAGCATTCAACTTTTTCTTGTGTCTTACTTTTGCCAACATTCAAAGCTCCTTTAAGATCCTTAAAACATCCTTCAAACCCTACTTCAAAGGACCACAACTTAAGTTTCCAAAAGGGTGTAAGAAGGAGGGAGTAAGACAAAGAGCTTAGGTAGAACCTTAGTGCACAACTATCATATCTTTGCTTTGTGGATGAGTAAGTGTTCTTTGTGTTTGTAGTTTAGTATTCATGTTAGGAGGCCGTGATTTCTTAGAAAAATGAGTATGATCATAAGTTGATAAAATATCAAAAACTACCTTAAGAAGCAAACTCATGAAACCTTTATATGAAAAGTGAATTATGAGCATGTAAAGTTAGTGTTTTGTAGAGATACTTGTTTAACACTTAGAATAGAAGACTTTAAGTTGAGAAAATATTGAAATGAGAACTTGAATGAAAGGAAAGAACGCTGGATGTGAAGGCTTAGAAGTCATTTGGATGTTGTTTTCATTTTTATTGAGTTAAACATACTAAAATCTAGACTTAAGTAAAGGAAAAATCCATCACATGAATTTTTATGGGGAAACCAACTTTGTGAGACATGAACTATGGTATAGGAGATATGATAAGTGTAAGATCCTCTATTTTCATGTAAAGTATGAGCCAAATAATCATCTCATGGAAAATAAGTCAAGTTAAGATTTGAATACAAGTAACTTAAGTTCATGATCTAACACTTAAACTTAAGGAAATGGTGAAACAAGTTGGAAGCCCTTACACTCAAACTGACCAGATCAGGAATCTTCCTAAAAGACACTTAAAAATGTGATAAAAGTAAGTAAACAAAGTAAAAAGACCAATCAAGATGAGTATGATAAGTGTATTAAGCCCAAAACTCAAAACCAAGCTTAAAACTTCAAAAACGTGCCCCTAAACACGAAGTTGAACCCACCTTAATTTTTGACCAACAACTTAGCACAACAATAAAATTTGTCTTAAGACTCTTGTCACGCCCTGAAGCGGCAACAGCCCCGCCGTGTAAACCATCCTAAGATAGAAGTTGGTCTTACAACTGCTATCTTAAACCTGATCTACACAAGGCGTCCACGATTAACTCGCTTTGAAGTAAATAGTTTATAGTTTAAATAAATCATTTACCTAAAAAGTGATGAAATATATATATATATATAATAGAATTCAATTATTACAATTAGCGTTTTCAACGATAATAGCTTAGACCTTAAAAATATATGTTTGTTCTTTAAATGTTTTTCCTTACTCCCCAGGATCCAGCAGTTGTTAGCTTCAAAGTAGTTGTTTGTCGGTTCTTAGCTAGTACCTGTACGACGTCTATAAGGATGTGAGCAACCACAGCTTAGTAAGTTAGGATGGAGAACTTAAAACTATACTACAAACACAACAAGGTTTTCAATCAACTTATTAGGTGCAATGCATGTACAAGCAAATGCCAGCGCATGACGTAGTCCGGCCCGTCGTGAGATTAGAGAAATTGCGATCGCTCTAATCCGGGTTGAGCAGTTGCCATTAATGCAATAGCTCACGACCAAACCTAGGCTTGTGCAATGGAGACCTCGCTCCTCCCATGACTACCTTCAAACCACTGACTTCACCCTTGCCACGACCTCATCTCCTGTCACTTAGTTCGGCTAAGGATGATGAAGGGACCAATTACAATCCTGCGCTATCTCTTTCGAAGGGGTCGGTATTTGGCCGGAGAGTCCTAAGTTTCCCTAACGGGTTGCCATGCATATCCGATTATGATTACTGGTCATATATTTGATTAAGTCCAGTTTAGGGTGATCAATCATTTCATACAAATCATACAATACATGCCAGAGCAACAAACAGAATCATAACATCACCCATAATCAAGCACATGCATACATCCAACTATCTAACAAGCACAACCAAGCATAATCTTAAGCCTCCAAAATACAACATCGTATTAATCCCAACTTACCTCGACTCCTCGCTCACTCACTCGAGGTCCGATTTACTCAGACTATCACCTATTATCTATATAACACAAACATGGTTTCAGTTTTTCATATAACTATTATAGGTTCATTTTATCCTATAACGTTTATTGTTATGTTTTGTTTAGGGTTTAATATGCCTAATTATCTAGGCCTTAAGTCTTTTACAATTATTCTAGGTTTGTGGTTAGGTTCGGGTTCAGTTTTCGCATCGATTTCTAAATTAGGTTTTAGTTTAATTTTTAAGTAGTGTTTTATACTCCAACCTTAGAAATTTGTTTCAACAGATAATGTAAAATTAATCATATTACTTTCCTATCTCCTAAATACCATCATTACCCCTAGTCAGTATTCATTTTATCCGGTACACTTAAATCCGTATTTGTGTGCCAAATTCACTCATAATGTGAGAAATTTTTACATTTTTCATATAATTACATAAATTCAAGTTTCGTATCAGATTTATTATACATTTTTATTATTATCCAAATTTCAATTTTTATTATAATATTTTCTGTTTATTATATTCTAATAATTAAATATTATGTATTATTACCTTTTATGTATATAATACACTTCTAATATTTCTATCACTCTAATTATCGTCTCTAAACACCAATGATTATTTCAAAATGTCTAAATTCATCCTAAATCAGATTTTACTCCTAATTACCCAAATTTCCAAAATTAACTTAAAATTTACTATTTTTCCCTATTACTCATTTACTACATAATTAACCTAATAATTACATCTGACACCTTAAATGCTACAAGTATCATACTCCATTAGATTTTAACATCCTAAAACATGTACTTATTCACTAAATCAGTAATTAACCATCTAATTGCTTTATTAACCCTAAATACCCATCTTATGCCTTATTTTAAGGCCTAAAAATTATCTAAAAATCTAGAAAATTAATTTTTGAAAATAGGCTTCATAGCACTGTTCTATATCATCTAAGTGGTCTACACAAAAATTTTGGGCTCGAAACTACACTCCTAAGGTCATTTATTTCTAAACCGAAACATGCTTGGTTTTGTATTATTTCTTAAGGACCCTATATCACGAGACATATTTTCATCAAAATAATATTTTTTCTACAAACTACATACAAAAATATTGTAGAATAACAAGTTTCATAATTTTCTTTGAATATTTACTACTTTTTCAAAATTACACAAAATCGGGCTGGAAATCGAACTCACCGATTTGGGTGGCTCCGGCCATCATTGGTGGCCATGGGTGTATCATCCCACTTAGGCATTGCCACCACCGAGTGGTGGTGGTGGCCGTCCACTCCCAGCTGCCCGTCGGATCTGGGTTCTCCTTTGTGGCCCTAACTGCACAGTTTTCCTTTTCTTTTTTTTTTCTTTGGTTTTTCTCTTAATTTTTTACTCTCCCTAATTTTCTCTGATTTCTAACTATCCAAGTGAGCTTCTGAATTTTTCTTGCTATTTATAGAGCTTTAGTGTAATTATTGTATATTAAATTGGACAAGACAATTGCCTTATCTCTTAATTTTTTGCTTTTGTGTTGTCTTATTTTAATTGGCCAATTTTTTTCTTATTTTTCCCCACTGCCACGACCTATATCTGGATTATTCTTTATTTTTCCCTAATTAATTATGAATTTTCTTTAATTATTTAGTATAATTTTGGCACATTACGCCTATTTTAAGTAATTACGCGTATTTCTACATACATGTAAATTCATATATAGCACAAATAAGTTTTCATAAATATTATTTAGGTCATTTTATGATTTTTAGTGTACATATAATTTATCTTTAGCAATTCGTTAATTATCGAAATGCATTTTACGCATTTTCGATAAATGACAAGTTATATAGTTGAAATTTTGAATTTTTATAGTCTTTTATTTTATTGCTTATTTTCTTAAATTCAAGTTTATGGAATTATTTTTACTAATATTTCTAGTTTTACTTTATAATTTAGGTTCGAACGAGTCTTTCAACCGATCAAAATCTTGGATTGCTAGTTTCGGGGCTTACAACTCTTAAGAGACCCACAAGGCACCCCCTAAGCTCAAGAAAGTGACTATCTTTAATTTGGATAAAAAATATGCCCATTTGACAACTTAAGCCCACTTTAGAGCCTAAGAAGTAGTTGTTAGCCTCACGAGTATAAATCAAAGTTGTGAATTTGATCTTAAGGAATATTTTGAGCCTAGAATGAGATCTTAAGCCTAAGCCCAAAGGATTCCCCAAGTTACTAGAAAGCTCATTAACCAAATAAGGCCCAAAAGTATTTTAAATCATGAGGATCGCTACTATTCTGACCTTTGGGTAGATTTGCACACTCATCCTAAAAATATAACCCTAGCACATTAAAGAACACTTGAAAATGATGAAGATTGACTATAAGATCATAAAAATCATGTTTAAAATGAGAAAGTTATACGCGATTGAACTTTAAGTAAAAAATCGAGAAAAATATAAAAACTAGTCAAAAGTATAACTTAAGGGGTTTTAGCTTAGTTTTCTAAGTATTATTTCAAATCCTTGTAATATTATGATTGCAATGTTCAAGGGACCCAACGTTCAGAGATGACTTACCCCCATATTACTTCGATTGACCTGCATGGTTGAGTAAATGTTTTCCTAATGACTCTTTACTCGATTTTGCTCGTAGAATAGATACACTTAAACTTACACTTATAATTTGGATGCTTGCGGGATATGGGAAATAGATGTATGTGAACTATCATGTAATAACCGAAATTGTTTGTGATAACTCATATGTACGATTGTAAGGAATGAAATTATCTGATCACCATGAAAAACTGGATTAATCACTTATATGATTAAGAAATTCAATGAATCATATATTCCTCATAATTGCATTCGGATAACACTGACTACCGTTTCATGTAGAAGATAGGAAGAGACTCACAGAAAGAGGGCTTCCTATAAGATTAGGCACTAGTTATGTCACCATTTTTATTGAGTCTCTATCTTAAGCTGATAGACTTATTAGGCATCGGGAAACACCAATTGTCGGCGAAGGGTTATCTCTTGTAGCTTTTGCTTAGGGTGTGTGTTTGTGGATTGCAGGGGTCACCACACTACTAGACTTGGCATTTTGAAAATATAATTTGTTGTTCAGGAAAGAAAGTATATATATATATATATTGTTTTGACTTAAGCACAATAGTGCAAATGAAATAAAACCCAAGGTTTAGAACTCAAATTTTGGTTTGGGTTAATTAATTGTCTCTAATCCCAATTTTAGGGGGTATAATTCTAAGTCATATTTAGTTCCTAGGCCACTGCATGCGTTGTTTGGCATACTGATTGTTTATGCATTCATATGTTTGTGCATCTAATAAATTTCTACTATACGGTATTGACGAAGGTATTTATCTTACTAAGAGTAAGCTTATACCTCAATAGATTTCTTTTGTTATAGGAAAACCTCTTCGTTCATCCGGGCCGAGGCATGCTTGAGGCGAGTCTCATGTAGAAATGGGTCCTCCGAAATATTGAAGAAAATTAGAGGGGAATGGTCCATAAACAAATAAGAATAGTTGACATGAAGTTGCTTAGAGGATGTGACTCACCAACAAATACAACATGACTTGACACCTTACTTGATATGATGTACAAGTTGATGTTAAGGTCCATCCGCAACTAATCTTTAACTACTCGGTAAGATTAGGTAAGAGTATATGAAAAATGGACTTGGAGTAGGTTGTCTCATAAAAAAACAGAATATTCAGTATTAAAATGTAAGTTACGTGCAGCTTGCAAAAGAAAAAGGACTATTTATAATAAGTCCATAAGGTAGCATTACAGATAAAGAAATTATAAGAAAGTATATATAAAAAGGGGATTCCTAATACATATGAAAAACGTAAAAACGACAAAAGATAAAAAATGGAAAAGTAGTACAATTTCAAACGAGGTGGATAGGTTCCGATGCAACGTTGGTCCCGTACGAATATTCTTTAAGCATAGCAGGTAAGAGGGGTCAAAATGTTGCGGCAATAAAGGGGTCGAGATGAGAGAGATAGTGGCATGCTAGGAGAAAACTATTCGGCTGTTTAAGTGAGTCTCTCGTCACTTGGTAAGAAATTCTTGGTAACGGTTGGTCGGATTACTCAGCACAAGGTCTTTGGCAAAAGAATGGTCGACATCGTCACTACCGAGTGTACAAATTGACGTATGATAATTCTGGCAGCTTAAGAAGTTTAGCCATATTCCTTTGACGTAAACTTTCTCATCATTACTAGGTTGCCAAGAGTAAATTCGTCAGGTGAGGGATTTGAGTCCTTAGAGCCATGCACGAGTAATGGGATTGTTGGTCGGCAGTTTATTAGCTCCCCAGGATTGTTGAAGATTTTCCCTTAAATCATGGTCTTCATCATCTTTGGGCACATATGGAGTTAAATCAGTGATGTTGAATGTAGTAGACACGCTGAGACCTTCGGATAGCTCAATCTTGTAGGCATTATCATTAATACGCCTTAGGATCCTAAAGGGTCTATCTACTTTAAGAGATAATTTGTTTGTCTTTTTGCTAAGGAAGCGTTCCTTACTAAGATGGAACTAGATAAGGTCCTTAGGGACATAAATGATTCGTTTCCTTCTATGGCTTCCCATTTCCTTTTTTTGGATCATAGTTTTGGCCAATTACTCAACAATCCTTTGATGAAACCTATGAAATTCCTTAACACACTGTAGGCTGGATTGACTCTCCCCTTATGTAGTTGGACTATTAACTAAGTTTAAGGGTAGGTTCGGGTTAAGTCCATAAACAACCTCAAATGGTGATGTTCCAGTGGAGTTGTGAGTTGAGCAATTATAGGCAAATTCAATGATGGGTAGGCATAAATCTCAGTCATAAGAGTTCTTTCCAATAGTAGCATACAAGAGATTACTGATGGTTTTGTTAACTACTTTAGTTTAGCTATCTGTTTGAAGGTGGCAAGAGGTACTAAACAGGAGCTTAGTGCTAAGTTTCCTCCATAAGGTCTTGTAAAGGAAGCTCATGAATTTGGAATCATGGTTGGATGCAATACTCCTTGGTACTCCATGCAGTCGCATAATGTATTGCAAAGAGGTTTGCGATGAATAAAGCACCATTAGTTTTATGGCAGGGGATGAAGTAGCTTATCCTACTGAACCGATCGACCACCACCATGATCAAATTGTGTCTTTTCGGAATGTGGGGAAGGCCGGGCATGAAATCTATGCTTAGACTGGTCTACGATTGCTCAGGAATTAATAAGGGTGTATATTCTCCATACGGTTCTCTCCTCCCTTTTGCATACTTACATACCTTACACCTCTCAAGTATTTGGTGCACATCTTTCATCATTCCAAGCTAGTAAAAGTGCTCCTTCAATATCTCAATTGTCCTCTTTTCCCCAAAATGGCTAACTAGACCCTTGACATGAGCTTCTTGAACTAGTAGCTCCCTAATAGAACCACTCGACATACAAATATACTTACCCTTCATCAAGAACCCCTCACACAAGTAACATCTATCCACAGATCCTCTATCACTGCACTTGGCTACTAAAGGCCCAAAATGTGCCAAATCCAAGCACTTTAACTTGCAACGTCGTGATGAGGTTATGACGGCAAGAAAGTGCATGAGCCACTATGTTAGTGCTTCCCTTCTTATACCTGATGACATAGCAAAAGGTCTCTAAGAACTTAACCCACTTAATGTGACGTCGAGAAAGATTCTGCTGCCCGTGAAGATGCTTGAGAGATTCATGAAGCGAATAAATGATGAATTCTCTCAGCAACAAATAATGCTACAAGTTCTGAAGTGTATAGACAAGGGCATAGAACTCCTTATTGTAAGCTGAGTAATTTAAGGTAGTACCTTAGAGTTTTTCTCTGAAGTAGGCAATGGGTCGGTACTCGTACATAAGGATGACACTAATGTTGACACTAGACCCATCACATTCAACCTTAAAAACCTTCTCAAAATCTAATAGGGTAGGTATTGGAGTAGACGTCAATTTACACTTCGCATATTCAAAACTCCTCTAAGCCTTTTCTATCCATTTAAACTCAACATTCTTCTTAGTCAATTAGTATAGTTATGGAGTTGAAGTTTTGGATAAATCTCTTATAGAATGAGGCTAGGCTATGGAAGCTCCTAATCTTGGCAGCACTAGTCGGTGTAGGCCATTCATTAATAGCTTTGACCTTTTCCTCATCAACTTGAACTTTACTCCTTGAAACAACATATCTAAGGAACATAACCCCACTTTAACAAAACGTGCATTTCTTCAAGTTACCAAATAATTTCTCAACATGGAGTATGTTAAACACCAATCTCAAATGTTCTACATGAATGAGGAGGTTGGCACTGTAGGCCAGAATATCGTCAAAATAAACCACAATGCATTTGCCTATCAATGTTCTGAGCACATGATTCATGAGCCGCATGAATGTACTTAGCGCGTTAGTTAAACCATACAGCATAACTATCTACTCATACAAACTATCTCAAGTCTTAAAGGTTGTTTTCCATTCATCTCCCATTCTTATTTGTATTTGATGATAGCCACTCTTTAGATCTATCTTCAAAAAGACATGTGCATTATGAAATTCATCGAACATGTCATCCAACTACAAGATCGGGTATCGGTACTTAACAGTAATCTTATTGATGGCATAGTTGTCAATGTACGTCCTCAATGATCCATCTTTCTTTGGTATTAGTACGGTTGGGGTGGCACATGTGCTCATGCTCTCACAGACATATCCATGATCTACTAACTCATCAACTTGCCTTTTCAACTCGGCTGCTTGTTTAGGATTAAGTCTATAGGTAAGTCGATTCGGTAAGGTTGCTCTAGGTTGAAGATCAATACAATGCTTAATTCCTCTCAAGGGAGGTAATCCTTTTGGCATCTCGGCAAGGAAGAGGTCAACATATTCTTGAAGTAGCTATTGCACTTTGCCAGGTAAGTTATTGGCTTCTCTAACCTCTAAGAATTACATACTCTTCAACCTTGACCTCTTGTGTAAACTGAGCTTGGGAAATTACCAAGGACTTCTACTGTAGAGATCTAGCAACATTTTCCTTGGCTTCTTACACTTCCTTAAGACTCGTAAGTGTCAATATAACTTTCTTCCCATCCCTTTAAAGCATGTAGGTGTTTCTATACCCATTGTATAACACTCTCAAGTCAAATAGCCATGGTAAGCCGATTAATATGTAAGATGCACACATGGGAAGGACATCACACAACACTACGTCTCTATACCTATCAACAATAGTAATCGGTACTCTGACTTGATCGAAAACGTATAATCCCCCTTTCTCATTTAGCCAGTGAATCTTATATAGCTTAGGGTGTGGAAGAGTTGGCAAGTTCATGGCCTTAATTTCCCCTTGTGCGATGATGTTGGTACAGCTCCCTTCGTCAATGATCACGATGCATAGCTTACTATTCATTCAGCAATTCGTATGAAAGAGGTTCTCTCTTTACTCATTCTCATTAGCCATAAAAGTACTGAGAGATCGCCGAACAATAAAGCAATATTTGGCTCCACCCTTAGGGGGTATCTCAGCCTCCTAATCTTTCTTAAATTCTTCCAACATCTGATCGGTTCCCACTTCTTCCTCTGGTTCACTTGTACTTTCTACTTTAAATTAGGGCTTGTCTCCCTTTGTAGTCATAACTCGACGGTTCAGACATTGACTAGCCACGTGTCTATAGCTAAGGCATTTAAAACATTTGATTTCTAAGGTTTTCCTCCTTGAACTCTAACCTTGGTCTCTTTAGATCTTAGGTTCCTCGATTTTACTCTTACCTTGGCCCTCATCTAGTCAGCTTGGTACGTAACCTCAGCGTTCTACCTTGGAATTGTTTGAAACCCTATCATTCTTTGGTCTACTCTATAGGCCATTCTTATTTGGCATCAGTGTTCAATTACTCGGCATTTGGTTAGCCTGGTTTTACCGTTACCTTTCAACTCTCTGGGCTATACGGATGGTTTTAGCTCGACTTATAAGGCTCTATAGTTCCACAACATGACCAATCGCAACTTAGAGTCCTGAGATGACCTATGCTATAGTTTGGGCCTCAGGCTCGTCAACATCACATCATATCATGAGCAACTGAAACTCTCGGACATAGTCGTCTAGGAATTTGTTACTTTGCTTTAAGTCTTGGAGTCGTCGGAAAGTATCCTATTTGTAGTGTTCGGGAACAAACCTACTTCTTAAAGCTCTCTTTATCTCGTTCCATGTTCAGACCTCTCATTAGGTCCTCAAGCGAACATTCTATTGCTTCTTCCATCACATTGCCACATATCCAGAAAATTCTAACACGACCATTCTAATGTGGACAACATCTTCATCATCATAGAAGTTGAATATCTTTTCGATCTTCCCTTCCCAGTCTAGGTAGTCATTAGTACTACCAGGCCTATTTAAGTTTGGAACCTATACCTTAAGATGTTTAGCACCTATTGGCGCTCTGAACTCACGTTCATCAATCTTAATATACTGGTCTTCTTCTTCTTCGTACTCTTCCACTTCATCTAACTTTAACCTTCTCCTCGCGACTCTATCGGTACGTCACTGTAGTGCATGGTTCACTGGAAAGGCTTCCGAAGCTTGCTCATGCATCTGCCTCTTCGACTTATCTCTCATTTCTTGGCTTTACTTAGCAACTCTCTCATACGATCCATTCTTTATGACCTTGTTTACTGAGACAACTAAATTGGCTACAATAGCAACAAGATCTTATATCTACTCATTAGTAATATGTGGTGTTTATTGGGTAACTCGACTACGACCATGAGCGTCACTTTCAACATCGTGAATCTTTCCCTGTATACTAGGGTTTGACATTCCCAACATAAAATTTTAGTAACTACACTTCACACGGATGGCTACAACACATACAGTATCTCGAATAGTAGATTGACTATTACTATACAGCTCCTGATCTCAACCTCAACCTCAACCTCGAGCTCTGATACTAAGAATATATAGTATGCCTAGGAGCTTAGTTATCATTAAGACCTATTGTGGCAAATTTGACTGAATCGGTCCTTAGAAAAATTAATGAAAATTAGAGGGCAATGGTCCACATACGAATAAGAGTAGCTGATGTGAAGCTGCTCGAAAGATGTGACTCATCAACGAACACAACACGACTTGATATCTCAGTTGATATGATGCACAAGTTGTTATCAAAGTCTACCTGTCACTAATCCTGAGTTATTCAGCAAGATTAGATAAGAGTATGAAAAATGGACTTAGAAAGAGTTGTCTCATAATAGTAGAATATTCAATATTAAAATATAAGTTATGTTTGGCTTATAAAAGAAAAGGACTATTTGTAGTAAGTCCCTAGGGTAACATTACAAATAAAGAAATTAGAAGAAAGTATATACAAAAAGAGGATTCCTAGTACATACGAAAAATGGTAAAAAGGAAGAAAGACCAAAAATGGAAAAGTAGTACAATGTCAGACTAGGTGGATAGGTGGTAGTGCAACATTGGTTTCGTACGGATATTCTCTAAGCATAGCAGGCGAGAAGGGTCGAAATGTTGCGGCAATAAAGGGGCTGGGATGAGAGAGATGGTAGCATGCCGAGAGAACACTATTTAGCCGTTTAAGTGAGTCTCTCATTACTTAGCAAGAACTTCTCGGTAGCGGTTGGTCAGATTACTCAGCATAGGGTCTTTGGAAAGGAAATGGTCAGCATCATCACTACCGAGTGTACAGATCAACATATGATAATTGGGGGAGCTTAAGGAGTTCAGCTACATTCCTTTGGCATAAAATTTCTCTTCATCAATAAGTTGCTAAAAGAGAATTCGTCGAGTGAGGGATTGGAATCCTTAGAGCCGTGCGTAAGTAATGGGACCATTAGTTGGCAGTTCATCAGATGGTAAGGTTGAGGCCATAGATGACCTCAAAGGGGGTCTTGCTAATAGTATTATGGAAAGTTTAGTTGTAGGAGAACTCCACAACAAGTCAACATAAGTCCTAATCTTTTAAGTTATTTCCTATAATAGCTCAAAGTAGGGCACCTAAAGTCTTATTCATTACTCTGGTCTGGCCATTTGTCTAGGGGTAATTACTCAAACTAAATACAAGTTTAGTGCTAAGTCTCTTCCATAAGGTCTTGTAAAAGTAGCTTAAGAACTTGTTATCTCAATCTAAAATAGTGGACTTTAAGACACCATGTAAGCAGACGATTTTCTATAAAAACAAATTAGTAATATATAAAGTATCGTTAATTTAGTGGCATGGGATGAAGTTTGCTATTTTATAAAATTGAGCCACAACTATAAGGATCGAGTCTCTTCCTTGAGATGTCTAGGGTAGCTCTAGGGCAAAGTACATGTTGAGGTCAATTGAAGGTAAGGTCGATGTGGGTAGGGGGCATGTATTCTCTGTATGGTTCTTTCCTTCCCTTGGTCTTCTTGCACATGTCACAACTTCCAATGACCTTATGGACATCCTTAGCCAAAATAGGTTCATGGAAGTTCTTTAACAGTTTGGAAGTTTTAGTCTCTCTAAAATGCCCAAATAAGCTACCATTGTAAGCTTCCCTAACAACAGCTCACACGTGGAATAGTTTGGTATACACAACCTCCTTTCTTTGAATAGGTACCCATCTTTTAGGTGGTATCCTCCAATAGGAATTCTCTCTCGACACTTCTCAATGATAGGATCGAAATGGGGGTCTTGTGCATATTTCTTAGTAATAAGAGAAATCCTAACAATTTAGTTTGTAAGGTGGTCGGTAGGAGATGCCAACATGAAAAAGCATCAATATCCATGTTAGCTTTACATTTCTTGTGCTTAATCACATATGAAAAACATTTCATGAACTTTAACCACTTGACTTGTCTCTTTGAATGTTTGTTTTGGCTTCCAAGGTGCTTTAAGGACTTATAGTCCATATAGATCACAAACTCTTAAGTAATGGCTTAGAAAAGAGAATATAGTTCCTTTTCATATATAGGGTAATTCAGGGTGGCACTACTAAGCTTCTTACTGTAGTAAGCAATAGGGTGGTGTTCTTACGTCAAGAAGACGCTAATGCCAATACCAAAAGCATCACACTCCAACTCAAAAGGCTTATTAAAATATGGTAAAGCCAAGACAGATGTTGTGTAAAGCCTCTCCTTGATTTTCCTAAAGCTCTTCTCAACTTGGTCAGTTTAATGGAATCCTTTACTCCTTTTTGTCAATTAAGTCAAGAGGGTTACAATTGTATTGAGGTTCTTAATGAATTTTCTGTAAAAAGAAGCAAAACCATGAAAACTACATGCTTCTATGATACTCTTTGGTATAGGCTACTTTAAGACAGCTCGAATCTTTTCCTCATCAGCTTGGATTCCTGCTCCAAATACTACATACCCAAGCAAGACTATTTCTTGCTAGCAAAATATATACTTCTTTAGACTTTCGAACAGTCTCTTAGCACGAAGTATGTCAAAAATAGCATAGAGATGCTTTAAGTCATTGGTTAAGTTGGTAGTATATACTAATATGTCATCAAAGTACACGACTGCACATTTATTGATCAAGGAATACATTATATGGTTCATAAGCCTCACGAAAGTACTTAATATGTTGGTAAGACCAAATGGCTTAACTAACTATTCATAGAGACCATGTTTAGTCTTAAATGTAGTCTTCTACTCATCTCCTAGTGTCATGGGAATTCGATTGTAACCAATTTGCAAATCAATCTTTAAAAACATTCTGGCACCATGAAGCTCGTCTAACGTATCATCAAGCCTTGGTTTGGGATATTTGTACTTGACAATAATTCAATTGTTAGCTTGGCTATCGATGTACATACTCCAAGAACCATCTTTCTTTAAGATGAGCAAAGCTAATACAGTACAAGGGCTCATGCTCTTCCTTACATATCCTTACTCTATGTACCCATCCACTTGTCTCTTTAGCTCAACAACTTGCTCAAGATTCATTCTATAAGCAAGTCTATTCGGTAGAGCTATGCTTAGTTGTAAATCAATACAGTGTTCAATACTTCAGACTAGTAGTAGTCCTTTAAGTAGCTCATCTAGGAATAAGTTGAAAAACTCATCTCTTAACTTCCAAATCTCTTCAGGCCCATTATCCAGATCTCTCAACTTCATTATTCTTTTAATCAACAAGAACAATGGCTCATTAACCTCTTCACCAACTTGAAGTTCTTATCAACTTAACCCTAAAGCCTTCTTCTTACTAACTTCGGTGAGTTGGTTATGAGTTTCATTCACTTGGCTGAAGGTCATGGGTTGCAATATTATCTTCTTACCATCCTTGGTGAAAGTATAAGTGCTCTTATACCCATCGTATATGACATGTTGGTTAAATAACCAAGGGCTTGCCAACAATAAATGTGATGCCTATAGACAGTCCTAATATAGAATGGCATAACTATTTATTTGATTACGTACAAAGTACTGTCATCATGCAGCCAATGTAGCTTATAAGGTTGTGGTGCTTAAAGATCGACAAATCTAATCACTACACAAAAGTTTAGGCAACAACATTTGTGCAACTCCCTCCATCTACTATAACTGTGCATAGTTGACCTTTGATGACACACTTTTTATGGAATAGGTTCTCTCTTTATTCCTCTTTAGAGCTTGGCATTAAGTTGACATTAAGCTCATTTGCCTCAACACCGGCATCATTACCTTACCTTGGTTGGCATAAACATAGTTCTCTTCCTCCTCCTTTACTTTAGTTTGACCAACATCTTTTTCTTCCTTTTCTGGTTTACTATCATCAGTACTATCCACTTCATCACTTCGGAGGACCATAACACATCGTTTAGGACACTTACTAGCCATATGTTCATAACCCAAGCACTTAATGTATTTTATCTCACCCGTTTTGTGACTTAAGATTGTCCTTTTTCAAATGTCTTTAGGTGGGTTCTATCATCAACTTGACTCTTTAAGCTAGCTTAGCTATCATTAGATTGGTTACCCTTTTAATCTACTTGGTTTAGCCTTCTTGGTTCGGGGTGTTTAGTTTGATACAAAATAGCAATCCATGAAGAACTCAAATTAGGTCAAATTGGGGTATTCCTGATATGGACACCAAGGAAAGAAACACACGGTGATCGATATCATACGAACTATGGAGTAGGTCCAAACTGCAAGATGGTCTAAAAACTAAGTGATAGTTGAGGGTTAAGCATAGGTTTTGATACACCGATGATGGATATGATACACCAATGCCTTACATGAGCTTGAGTTATACTTGATATAATACATTAGTATAATAAGATGTTGCTCACTACTAATCCATGCTCAAAGGGCTTAGATAAGAGCACTTCAAGGTGTTGACTCTCCAGGAAAGGAAAAACACAAGCTTAAGAAAGAAAACAAAGAAGCGTCTGTTATTGATGACTAATGATATGGCTATTACAATGGAGAGTATATATATGGCCCAATTAAGGCAAGTTCTGGTTTACTAAGAATTACAAGAGATGCCTACTAGAAATGGGAAATGAATACTATATAAGCGTAAATCTGTAAAACGTAGAAAAGAATATTGTAGCATAAAGGACAATAAGGATGTCAAAGATAAGAAGCGTGTTAGTTGCTTAATCCGTAGTCCTAAGTGTGTGCATAGTTTTGAGTTGGATGTTGAGGTTAACATGAAAGAGATAACTTAGTGGTTCAAAGCTCGGAAACTATTTGCTTGAACATTAGGAGTTAAGTAAACTGACATAGGAAGGTCAGCTTAACATTAAGTCAATTGCTTCTTCACTAGCTTCTTTAAGGGGTCTTGTGATGAAGGAGAGAGAGAGATCGAAGTGAAACGGCTTAAGAGGTCTTCTAGGTCATATTAGAGGAATTACTGCTCTTCATGTCTCTACTCCCCTAAAATAGCTCGGCAAGCCATGTTAGAAAGCCTATAACCTTAGAACTGAGTGATTTGGCCCTAATTCCATTCATCCCCTTTAGACTGTTTGAGATTTGGGATCAAATCTTGCTTAGGTTAAGCTTGCTCATCCTCAAGGATATATGGGTAGAGATTGGCAATGTTGGAAGAGTCTACAACTCCATACTCCTCGGGAAATTCTACTTTGTAAACATTCTGGCTGATCTTCTTGATCACTGTGAAAGGTCCATTAGTCTTTTGAACAAGTTACTTTTCCTTAAGCCTGGGAATCGGTCTTTACTAAGATGGAACCAAACCAAATCACCAGGCTAGAACTCTCTAATATTTTTTCCTTGGCCTCACTTTTTGAGCTTCGAAGCAACTTGGGTCAGATGCTTTAATAACTTTTGGTGCATTACCTTAATGGCTTCTGATCGATCAATAATCCTTAGACTAGGTGATACCTAATCAAGTGGAAGCTTAAGGTTGAAACCGTAGGCAACCTTAAATGGTAACTTACTTGTAACACTATGTGTGGTCTTATTATAATCAAACTCAATCATGAGCAAACATAAATCCCAATTGGTCTAATTCCATTTTTAACAGCAACTATGAGCAATATCCCTAATGTCTAATTAATAACTTCTGTTTATTTACCTATTTAGTCTATCTAAGGATGGTAGGATGTATTGGACATCAACTTGGTGCCTAGTTGCTTCCATAGTGTCTTCTAAAAGTGACGTAAGAACTTAGGATCCTAGTAAGACACTATAGTTCAAGGTACTCGATGTAGCTTGACCACTTCCTACAAAAAGAGAACAAAAATAGCCAAAGCATCATTAGTTCAAGGACATGAAACGAAGTGGGCCATCTTACTGAGCAAGTCCATGAAAACCATGATGGAGTCCTTCCCACGAGATGCCCTCAATTAACCCAATACAAAATCTATATTTAGCTTGGATCATGGTTTGGTTGAGATAGGAAATGGTAGAAATTGTCCTTGTTTAGCTCGACTCTTAGCCTTTCTACAGCTAATACACCTCTCTAGCACAACTTGTACATTTCACATCATCCTTGGCCAAAAGAACTTAGAAGCTAATACTTCATAGGTCTTATGCTTACCAAAATTGCCAGATAGTCCTCCTTCATGTGTCTCATGCACCAATAGTTCATATAGAACAAGTCAAGATACATAAGTTTCCTTTTCTAAATAAGTATCTATCATCCTCTTCCCTATGATAATCATCAAAAGTTTAACCCTCTCTACATCTAGCAAAGATCGAACCAAAGTATGGATCCTCGACATCTGAGCTCTTGATTATTGAAAACTTAAGGAGTCTCATCTAGAGCTAGGTTAAGAGGTATGTCAACATGATGAGGTATTAGCCATTGTTCCTACTATTCTTATACTAGATAACATCAAAAAAGCTCTCCGTAAATTCAACCCATTTGGCTAATCTTTTGGATATCTTAGGTTGGCCCTTCAAATACCTTAATGACTCATGGTCGATGTAAATCACAAATTCCCTTAATAGTAAGTAATGTTGCTAAACAATTAGAGCTTGGATTAGGTAATAGAACTCCTTGTCATATATTGAGTAGTTGAGTATAGCTCTTTGAAGCTTTTTGCTAAAATAGGCAATAGCTTGGTTTTCTTCCATTAGTATGACACTTATGCTAAATCTAGATGCATTGCATTCTAACTCAAACACTTTGTGGAATCTCAAGAGAGCTATGGGTAGTTGTCAACTTCTCTTTTACCTATTTAAAGCTCTGTTATTCCTTCTCTCTCCTTCTAAACTCGACATTATCTTGGATTGCTCGATAAGAGGGGCCATAATAGTATTGAAATTCTTTAAGATGCAATGGTAAAATGACGCCAAGCCATGGAAGCTTTAGATATTAACAGAACAAGTCAACGCCGGCCATTTAGTAATTGCTCTTACCTTCTCCTCATCAACATGTATTCTTCTTCCACTCACAACAAAACCTAAGAAAATTACTTTAGTTTGGTAAAAGTTACACTTCTTTAAGTTGGCGTATAGCCTTTTAGCTTGGAGCTCAGGAAAAATAGCTCAGAGAACATCATAAAAGTAAGCTACAACAAACTTTCTGATTAGTTCTTATAGCACATGGTTCATAAGCCTCATGAATGTACTCAGTGCATTTGATAATTTAGGCATCATGAGTAATTTATACAATCTATGGTAAGTTTTAAATACGGCCTTCCACTCATCTTCTTCCTACATTCTAATCTAATGATATCTAGACTTGAGATCAATCTTAGAGAAAATCTTTACCCCATGCAACTCGTCAAGCATATCATCAAATCAGGTATAAGATGTCTATAATTGATAGTGATTCAATTGATAGCTCAACTATCTACACACATGCACCATGTGCCATCTTTCTTTGGCACCAACAAAGCTGGCACGGCATTTAAGCTTGAGGGTTCTCAAACATATCCTCTCTCCATCAACTTGTCAACCTACCTCTAAAGCTCGGTAGCTTGCTTAGAATTTAATCGATATGTTGTTTTGTTCAGAAATGCGGCTCCTAGCTATAAATCAATTGCTTACTCAATTCCTTGAATTGGAGGTAAACCCTTAGGTAGCTCATCAAGGAATAGGTCAGCAAATTCCTCCTATAGATTCTTTACCTTAGTGGGTAGGTTATGATTCAAGGCTTTCAACTTAAGTATCCTTTGAATCAATAGAAAGGTTGACACTTTTAACATCATTTTCATTGATAACTAAGCACATGTCATTATTAGGTTCTCCGTCTAAGCTGAGCTTGCATAGTTTTAACTTGCTCGGAAGACATGGCACTTAGTCTTACCTTCTTTCTCTCATGATCAATAGAACATGTATTCCTCTACCCATCATAAATCAAATATCGATTAAACATCTTTGGTCTCCCAAGTAGAATATGTGAAGCACTTATAAGCAACACATCACAGAGAACCTCGTCTTGATATGTCCCAATGCAAATTGGTATGACAACTTGCTTAGTCACTTGCGAGGCTCTCTTATCATTAAGCTAGTACAGTTTGTAAGGTTTGGGTTAGGGTATAGTCAACAACTTTAACTCTAGAACCATAAATGTAGATATAATGTTAGTACAACTGCCATTATCAACAATAAGAGTACCTAATGTCCCATTAACCTTACAACTGATGTGGAATAAGTTCTTTCGCTGTTCTTCTTTTGGTGTTCGACTAATACTCATCACTTATCCCAATACTATGGTTGTAAGAATGAACTTCCCTTCTTGACTATATATGCCTTCCTCCTCCTTAAACAGTTCAATCTACTTGGATTCCTTTTACTCTTCAATCTCCTTGTTAGTAATATCGACCTCAATGGTTGGTAACTCTCCCTTTACTATCATTTTTCTTCTATTCGAGCATTGGGAAACCATTTACCCAAATCCCTAACACTTAAAACACTTGATCTCACTTATCTTTCTCCTTAAGCTCTGTCATTTCTCAAATTTCTTTAAGACTTCCTTTTCATTAGTTAGAGTAATTGAAATAAGTAGGACTTCACTAATCTTGCTTAGTTTTGTTGATATAGGCTTACGTTGAACATGTTAGCTTGGAGGAGGTTAGCTAACAAGAGCTTAGATTCTATTCATTCGGCGCCACTTTATCCTTTAGGTAGCTTAGATTACTTTGTCTAAGAACCCATTATCTCTCATCTCTAAAATATCACTAATCTCATATCTCAACCTACTGATAAACTTAGAGATAGTTCAATCCTAAGGCTCTATAACTTCACAACAAATCATTGAAATCTAAAATTCTTTTACATAGGCACCAACATTATAACCCCCTTGTTTCAACTCCTACAACTTCTTGAATGTGTCTTGCAGATAGTATCTTGGCACAAATCTCCTTTTCATCTCGTCCCATCCCTTAATTTCTCTCTTTCTTTCTCTTCTTTAGGTGGCTAGCAGGTTCTTCCACTATAAGGAGGCATATCTAATGAATTTTAGCACGGTTAGTCTCACCTTAGCATTTTCGGGTACTTTATGATACTCAAACTACTTCTCTATCTTGTCAACCCAGTCTAAATAGTCCTTAACATCACTACTTCTAGAAAAACTTGTAATATGCATTTTTAAGCCTTTTACTCTAGGAGTTTGAATCTTCCTCATCACTCAATTCTTTGCCTTCCCCTTCAATCTCATCCATGGTAAGTTTTTGTCAAGTAATCCTATCCACTCCTCTAACTCGGTAGGGTCGAATTGGGAAATTAATTTCATTAGGTTGGCCATTACCGTACTTAGGTATTACATCTATTCAACCTCTACTCAGTCACTGCCTGTCTTTGTATATGGTGGTCACTAAGCTAGTTACCAAGTTGGTAAGCCTATCTAGCCTTTCATCTACAGACTAGGATGCATAACTCCCTTATTGGCCTTAACCATTTTAAGCACCTCTCTTGATTTCCAAGGATTCCTTGAACACTAAATTCCAACATTGTTCAAGACTTCAATAAACTACTGTATCTAGTCAAAATCTCATCTAAACTATACAAAACCCTCCTTGAAATCCAACCTCAAACTTCAACTCTTCAATAATTTCTTGAACTAAAACCAAACACTATTGATAATACTCAAATCGATCGCAAACAAACTAAAGCCCATACATACTCTGTTTCATAGGTACAAAAATGGGGAAAAACATACCACTCTCACGCTTACTTCAAATTACCTCAATAATCTAAATGCTAATGAACATCGTTCAACACAACACTACTATAACATAGTCACACACGAACATAAAATGCTAAAACTTATACAAATGCAGCTAAGCTTTGATACCAAAATGATATGGACATCAAGGAAAGAAACACATGGTGACAGATATAACATGAACTAAGGGGTGAGTCAAAACCATGAGATGGTCCAAAAACTAAATGAAAATCGAAGGTTAAGTAAAGGTTTCCATGTACAGATTTGAATATAATGCACCAACGCCTCACACAAACTTCAGTTATACTTAATATGATACATAAGTACAATAAGAGGTTACTCACCACAAGTCCATGCTGAAATGGCCTAAATAAGAGTACTTTAAAGTCTTGGCTATCCAAGAGAGGAAGAACACGAGCTCAAGAAAGAAAACAAAGAAGCTTCTATTATTGATGTGGACAGTATATATATGGCATAATTAGGGCAGGCCTTAGGTTACCAAAATTATAAGAAGAGATACCTACGAGAAATGGAAAACAAATACTATATAAGGTTAAATATGTAAAATAGAGAAAAAGAATATTCTTACACAAAGGATATAACGGATGTTAGAAGATGAGATACGTATCAGTAGCTTAATCTATGGTTTGAGGTATGCATGTAGTTCCAAGCTAAACTGTTAAGGTCAACATCAAGGAGATAACTCGATAGCTTGAATCTTGGAGATTGTTTGCTCAAACTTTAAGAGGTAGGTAAATCGGCATAGGAAGGTCAGCTTAGCATTAGGTTGGTCATTTCTTCATTGGCTTCTTTAAGGGGTCTCATGAGGGAGAAAGAGATCAGAATGAAAGGGCTCGAGAGGTTTGGTAGGTCGAATCAAAGGAATTGCTACTCTTAATGTGTCTACTCCTCCAAAATAGATCGGTAGGCTAAGTTAGTAAGCATATGATTAGGCCCTAATCCCTATCAAGTTCTCTTTTGCTTTTCAACCCTCTATGCTATCTTAATAGCTTCTTCTAAAGTATAAAACCTCTATACTTCTATAATGTCACGAATCTCATACTTGAGTCTAGAGATGAACCTCAATATAATTTGAGCTTTGGGCTTATCCACGTCAACTTAAATCATCAACATATTAAATTCCTTGACATAGTCATCTATGGTTCGATTTCCAAGGCAAAGTTCTTGCAATTTGGCAAAGGTGTCTTGTAAGGATGTCTCAGGTATAAATCTTCCTCTTAGCAACCTTTCATTTCTTCCTAAGTTCATATACCTCTTCGTCTATCTCTTTCTGTAGGCGTATTCTTCTATCACATGGCAACATATCCAAAGAACTCAAGATCAGCAAGTTGAACTTTCATATTCATAATATATCCATAACAAACAAATACTTTCTTAACCTTCTCCTCTCACTCTAAGTATTCATCAACATTTCTACTACCTACAAAGATCGAAATCTAGACTTTGACATTATTAAGTCCTTGTAAAGCTTAGCATCTTCAGTCTTCCATTTCATAGTACTGTTTTTCCTCTCCATTAGGCTCTTCTTCTACTTCCTCATCTACTACCTTAATTTCTTCCATCTTTAACCTCCTTTAATTAAGGTGGCTTACTACTCCTCTAACTCTATGAGGTCTTGCTTGGCAATTAGCTTGGCTTGCATAGCCATATCCTAGCTCTTGTTCACCTTCTTCTTGGCTATGATTTAGTGCACTTTGAGGTTATTGTCTCATACCTTACATAGCTGTGACTAGACTCTCAACAAAGATAGTGAGTCTATCAAGCTTATCATCAACTGACTCTAACATGTAACTTCCCTACTGGCCACGACTTGCTTGAGCACTACTATCTTAGTCTTCAATAACTCCATAAACACTAGAATATAACCTTATGCAATACTTTTTTTTATCACTACTTCCTCTAACAAGAACAATTTCGACAATATACCCAATAAATCCCTACTACTCAATACTACTCAACAATACTTCAGAACCACTACTCATGCTTAGTCAATTACTACTCACCACCTAAAATCTTAGCTAACAGACTCTAACACCTTGATACTCCATACAATATAGGTCAAAATAGGATTTACAATAGGCTTTATTTTCATAGTCAAGAAATAGAGTAAGACAGAACAATGGGAGTTACTACACTTACCTCATGTAAATCAATACTTCTCAGCTCACTGTGTCAAAATCCACTCCAAACAATCTACTAACATTACACAACTACCCACAAACCATTACAACAGCTACAAAAAAAAAAAAAACAAGAACCATTAGCAACAACATGAACAAGAACTCCATTGTAATATTCACATACTCTCTTATTAGAATCATGCTTTTATACCAGTGAAGTTGATGCATCTTTGAGTTATAAACACGAAGAAGCACCATAATGAATAAAAGGGAAAGAAAAGAACAAAAAGGGTTTAGCCAACTTAAGCAACTATCAAATGGATATGACTCACCAACTAATCCTACTCGACCTAACTTTCAATTGATATAACACATAAGTGAGGATTAAGGTCATTCGCCACTACTCTCTGCTAAAGGGAATAGATAAAAGTTAGGGACGAGAAGAAACAATGAGTGTTCTTAAAGAGAGTATCTATATTCATAATGAAAGTAATGCAATATGTGCTACAATTAAGTGAGGCTTTTTTACAACCTCAGTAGGGTTAAATGTCAAAGAAAAGACAAAAGTGGGCAAATTACATAATAGATATAAGGATTCCTAAAACAAATGCTAAAAAGGGTAAAAACGTATGAAAGGGGGGATCATTATGGGACATTGTACCAGAAAGCATGTATGAAATTGTGGTTAGCAAGCACTAATATTAAATGTGTTCGTTTGTCCCTACGAATGCTAGATCTTTGGCAACTTGACAATTAATGGTGTTAGCTCGAAAGAGTTTAGGAAAGGAATGGATGAATTGGTCGACTTGATTTAGGTTAGATCAGAGCTCAAATACTAAGTGCTATTTTGAGGTCTTAGCTCATTGGATGGATGTTTGCTTAGCTCTGGAAGACTTGTGGTGTTTGCCTTCTTGGAAACTGTTCTACAACTCAACACTTAAGGTCGATGAAGTATAATATATCTTAGCTGATGTTGGAATCCTTGTTCTTAGAGAGTCCTCAAGCTAGTGCTCATTTGGTGAGTCCTTGTAACCCCCTAACTTGACTTCTAATAATAGTCTATGGAGTTAATTCCTATCACTCTACTTGGTCTTCTTCCATTGATTCCTTTTGAGTGGTCGATGTTGGACATATGTTGTAGGTATAAATTCCATGTGACTTGATCTCAACTTGGTCTAACACATACTTATTTCTTTGCTTCCATACATTCCATAAAAGTACAACACATATTAATAACTTTTTCTTCACTTTTGCTATGGAACAATTACGGTCGTGTATCCAAGACTCCAATCACCTATAAAACCTGGAAGTATCACAAGCATCTATTTTGACATTGCAACATGCGAACCATATAGGTCTCATCCAACTACAATTAAACATCGTGTATTTAAACGTTTCATCACAGCTACAAACTAAGCAAGATTCACTTAACCTGATTTTCATACAAAATAAGTTAAAATTGGTTGCTAATGAATTAGTACACAACCTCCAGATGTGATGCTTTCCTTTTGGATTTACAATTAATGCTCCATATAAGCTGTTAAAGCATGCCATCAATATATATGTATATATATAGTAGTTTAATTAATAATTCCTTTGTGTTTTAATTATTAAGTTGACTAAAAGAGTTACTTTCTCCATTTGCATCAAATCTCCTTCAAGCATTGTAGTCTTGGTTTTCAGTCATTTTTACATACCATTAACATTAGTTTCTTCTATCTTATATCCATCAAAATGTTTTAGACACTAAATTTTAGTATTTTTCCTTCTTGATAATTGGTCAACATTGAGGTTTATTTGCTTTTGTCTTTATATAATTTTTGTTGCCTCATATCTTGCCTCTCTCATATATATAAGGAAAATTACATACAAGAATATCAACATTTAAGGTTAAGTTTAAATAGAGGATCAAACTTTTAAGTGGTTCAAATAGAGGATTGAACTTTCAAATTGTTAAAATAGATTATCAACTTTTGGATAAATGGTTCAAATAGAGGATTAAACCCTAGCTTTATTTAAATTTTAATAATTTATTTGCATCACTTATCGAAACATTAATCCTCTATTTTAATTAATTGAAAGTTCTATCATCTATTTGAACTTGACTCAAAACCTTGATACCTTTTTGTATAATTCTCCATATATATATACACACATACATATATATATATATATATCTAAACAATGATAGCTTGTTGGCTCTATAATATATGGAATAATGAGAAAGTGACAAATCTATATTATGGAACTTCCTAACTTACTTCTTTCTATTAATACCCTATCAAACTTTCCTCATTGAAATCCTATGAGATAAAATATATTTTATAATCTACTTATCTGTTGTTTGTAATCAATTACTATACATCTAAATAATTGCTAATGATGGCTTTTATATAATGCAAGGAAAATGCATTTTTGATGAAATTGAGATGAGCATCAATGAAACTACAAATACCAATGACAATGTGGAAAATCCATTGCCAAAATCTAGATCCAAAAAGGAAGTAATATCAACAAGATGAGCAACTATATCAAGTTCTCAAGTAGCAAGTAGTGATAATCAAAGCAAGAATATTAATAAATATAGGTTAACTTCTCTTTTGTGGAATAATATGGTAAAAAAAAAAGAAGGATTAATGGGAGGAATAATGCTATTTGCGACCATTTTAAGAAAAAAATTTGAAAGCAAATAGTTAATTGGAATAAAGTACATATATAACCACTTAGAAAGGTGCTTGAAAAGAAAAAATCAAAAAGGCATAAGGTAGTGTCTTTCATTAGTTTAGAAAAAAACAAGGTGAGAGTGATAGTAGTGTAACGATGAGAAATTGGTCCTTCAATTACGAAATTTTGAGGCAACAACTTATATGGGTTATTATCATTCATAAGTAGCCTATCTCCATAGTTGAGCATAAATATTTTAGAGTATATAAATAGCTTTCAACCACTTATAAATCATGTGGCTTATAGCAAAATGAGGAAAGAAATTATAAGCATACGCAATGGGGAGAAGGAAAAATTGAAAGTATTGTTGAAAGGTCTTAATTCTCGAGTTACAATAATAACAAATATTTAGACATCCAATTAGATAAAAAAAAAACACATGATTGTCACAATACACTTTGTTAACAATAAGTGGAAGCTCCAAAGTCAACTATTGAAGTAAGTTTCTTTGTTAGTATATCTTCTAATTTTAGTAACAATTATTTAATGAAAAATTACATTTTTTAAACTATATTTAAATTTTTATGTAGTTTGTGTACACTACATGAATGAGGTTTTGTTAGATATTTGTTTGATCCATTGATGACATAGAGTTTCGATAGAAAATTATTTATAGTTGTAGATAATTGTTCTATAAAAGATGCCATAATCACAACTTTGATGTTGAAGTTGCACAGAGATGAGCTATTCTTTGAGGAAAGGTACTATATATGCGCTATTGAAAGCATTTTTTTGAATTTAATTGTAAAGGAGCAAGTAACAGTAATAGAAAAATCAATAGAGAGGATCTATGATAGTGTCGCATATTACTGAGCAACATCATCACAAGTGGAGAAATTTAGATAGGCATGCAAGCAATTAGAATTTTGTATAGTTAAAAGCTTTTGTTTAGATTGCAAAACCAAATGGAACTCTACATATGACATGCTTGTCACAGAGTTACATATATGGAAGATTTAATCTATGACATATCTAATATTTGTTGCAGTCTTCTTTCTTATCACTATACATATAGATACATGTATATGTTGTGTATGCGTGGGCACTTAAGAGCCAATATTATATAGTATTACAACATTATATATATATATATATATATCTAATAGATGATATGCTCAAATAGGATTATGAATATTACATCTCTATGTTGTATACAATATATTATGTCACAATATGTCAAGCTTAAAAGTGGCAAAATCATAACAGCCTCACCGTTAAGCCATTTTAAGATTAAAGTTGACCTTACAGTTGCTATCATAAACCTAATTTACATAAGGTGTTTGTGATCAACCTACTTTAAACTAAATAGTTCAACATGTTAGTAAATATTTAACTTGTGAAAATCTTTAAAATATATAATTATGTGCTTGTTTATCTCAAATTAACTTAGATAATTTATAGTTTAGTTAAGCCATATATACATATATTTACAAACCAACAGTTAAAACCAGCCAAGTCACCTATGGTAGCTCAACAGATTTCTCAAAGATTCTATTTGTATACTTATATGTTCAACCTATAAGAAACAACAAAAGGAATTTCAAAAGCTTTGTAATTCTAATTGAAAGTCAGCTCTTTTCCTCATACCTAGTTCCCTAACAGCATCTAACCTCAAAGTAGTTAAGCATGACATCTTAATATGTACTTGCAAAAGAATATATAGGGATGCAAGCAACCAATTGCCTCAATAAGTCGAGATGAAGACATAAGTCTATACAATAAGTGCAAACAAAGTTATCAACCAGTTACTTAAATGTAATGTAGCAAAATAAATACCATTACACTATGTTATTCGGTGCATCATGAGATTAGAGACATTTCACCCGCTCTGACATGGATTTGAGGAGTTTCAATATGTATGAAACAACTTATGACTAAACCCATGCTTATGTAATGGAGACATCTCTCATCCTGTAACTACCTTCAAATCGGCATCTTCACTCTTGCCACGACCTCCTCTCCTATTACTTAATTTGACTAAAGATAAAGAAGGGACCACTTCAGTTATTGCGAGCCCTATAAACTCACGTATTGGATTTCGAGAGTCTATAGTTTTATGTATTAGATTTCGAGCAAATAATTTAAGGCATATGTAAAAGTTAACCAATTAGAGTAATATTTCACGTGTGGATCCTAAAAGTTAAACAAGAACACATTGTGAGTCCAAAATATTGAAATATAATAAAAGAATAAGATTGTAGCTAAAAATAGATAATTTTACTAAATTATATTAAATTGTAATTTACCTCATGTAAACACGTAAATTAAATACAAAAAAAAAAAAATCAAATATTAGAGATAAATTATTTTGATATAAAAATTATAAAGTGACCTAAAATAATATATATATATATATATAGATATAGTATGCGTATCTCAAGTGTACTTATTATATATACTTATATACTCGAAAAATGCTTAAAACACCCTAAACTAAGTATAATTAACCAATTAATTATAAGAAAAATCATAAAAATTGCTAAAAAATAACAAAAAATCAAATTCACTTGTGAAAGGCATGGAAAACTCCTAAGACAGTTGCTGGTTGGGATTATAATCAAATTGACACATATGTATGCAATGAGGATAGGTATATAAGGCAATTTAGAGAGAGAAAAATTCATTTCTATAATCTACACCTAGGAAATATCACTAGCTTCCTCTAAAATGTTATTTAATACCTTCGTAACTTAGGAAAATAATAAGAACATGAAATCAAAGGAGGAGAAAATTCTAGGAAAAATTAAAATAAATACTACGCAAATCGAGCTAGATCCATGGATAGCAGTCCGAGGAGCACTTAGGTGTGAACCACCACCATTACTGTCGCCTAACAATGATAGCTATGCCTAGCTTGGCTAAAAACCAAGGAGTAGTTTTTGGTGGTTAGACGGTTTCCATTCTATTAAGTTAATTATGTATCCAATTTTCTTAAAATTGTAAAAATATTAAATTAACGTTGAAAATTATGGAAAAAATTATTTGTATGTATTTATGTATATACTTTTAAGGAAAAAATATCATATTAGCAAATTTTTAAATGGATGCAGTTGTAACACCCCTATAAAGGGACATGGTAGTTTTCCTTAAAATCTTCATATCACTTATGTACCCATTATATAAAGAGCGCTTTGCAAGTCAGAGGTTGCATAACTCTAACTATTGAGTTTCTAAGGGTGCTTATTCATTTTACTTACATTTACTTATTTATATAAGCAATTAAGATAACCCAATAATCCATAGTCCACCAAGACCGTAGAGAGTCAAAATCACCTACCAAACAATAAGACAGGATAATTAAACTTTTACGACAACAAAAATTACTAAATATTATTAAGATCTAGCTTTATTAATACGGCCTACTAAAATAATCTTATCCGTCTAATCCAGTTGCTATAGGAACACTCTGTACTTTGATCTTAACTCATTCCCAGCTTTTGGTTACCTACCAAAAGGAATTGTTGGGGTAAGCACACCATAATTTAGTAAGTTTGTCTTTCGGCATTACCATTCAGGCAAGTTATCAAGCATTATTAACAAATATGCAATTTAGCTACATATAAAATGAATGCACATGCAATGAATGCAAACAACACACCCATGGGGGCTCCAGAACCACGAAAGGTATAGATTTGCATCGTTTACACATCAATTATCCCTTATGCTTAACTACACGGGACACCTCACCTTACTTACATAAAGTTATCCATTGGTATCATCCCAATAGACGAAACTTAACTATTACCCTAGTCGATAATACCATGCTTATCAATTAAATGGACCCCATCTAGGGCAATCCACTCTCAACAATCAATACAACACCCTACGGGCTCATTATCAACAAATCCATATGATGCCTTACGGGCTAAACCGTATAAGTCCCAACTTAGGCTACTCACTATCAATCAATTGAAAATGTTCTACTAACTTTGCCTCAACAAGTAAGATGTCATAAGAGACTGCTATGAGTACTCACTAAATTAATAAATATTTATTTGAATTGTAAAGCATTTCAAAAATGTATTTTAGTAAATTTTTTAGAAAACTTGACAAAGCTATAGACATCACAGTCTGCAATTAATGGATCATAAACATGCAATAGGTATATCTGATTATTTTGGCCAAATATTTAAACTTACAAATTTTAATAAGGCGATCACATGGATGTTGGCATACAAAACAACCAATCACTAAAAAGACAACCAAAGGTAAGTAATAAAACATCGAGCAATTATCAAACATAAGCAAGTAGCAATTTATCCAAACTCTCTCACTTAGCTTGCTTGCCTAGCTACTTATTCGGCTACTTATCCTGAACTTTGTGGTTTTTGAATTAGAAATTAAGCCACTTAAAACATAATAATGATGTATATGTAAGTAACTAGAAGAGGGTTTCTTCAAGAACCTAAAAGTCTACCAAATTACCGAAGCTCGCCCTAATCCTCGAGTATGGTTAAAACTTATTTTTGCTTTAACCTCTTAATTTTAAGTTTGTTTATCGTGTTCTTATAGTCGATTTCATTTTTTTTTTTTTAGTGTTCTTTCATTTGGCAAGGTCATTCTTAGGCTTTAAGGTCAATAAGTTTTTGATTTAGGTCTTATAAGTTCATGCAACCAAAAGGTAAGTTTGGTTACTTTAGGGTTTGGGCTTAGTTTTGGGCTTTAGGCTTAGTTTTTGATCTTGAGCCTTGCACTCAATATTTTGAGGTTCCTTTTAAGTATTTTTAGTGAACTTTTTCTATGTAATACGTCAAAATTTTCACCTTTAGCCTTAGTGTTGCTCTTATGGGCTTAAATGAGCTCTTTTCTTAAGTCTAAGGCTTTGACTTATTAAGGTGCTTATAGTAGATGTCTTGGATAAGCCATAGGTTTTAGTAGGATTTTTGAATATCATCCTTTGAGTCTTTTTAAGTTAGGTTCAAATCTAGTCATGTATTATTTAGGCTTTTATTTTAGTTTTCTTAAGGCTCTTTATGCTCATTTTGTAATTTAGGGTCATAGGCCCAATTCTACTTACCTTTTTGGACTTAAGCCTATCGTTGGCCCTAAGCTTAGTCCACTTTTCCCAAAGTCACAAATCTAGTCGTGAGTGATTAAATGGGCTCAAGGCTTGGTTTGTAGGCCTTTTAGTTAAATTTAGGCTTAGTTTATGTCTTAGCGCTCATATCTTGAATTTATTCTAATCTAATAGGCCTAATAGTTTACTAAAATGATTAAATGACCCATTTTATCATGAGTTCTAGATCTGATACTAATGGCTCATTGGGTCTCAAGTGGGTTTTTCTAAACTTAATGTCCATTTTAGGCCTAACTACTCACTATAAACCTTGTTTAGCCTCTTATATTGTAAGATTAAGTCCTAAATCCTAATTATCTTTAATTAATTATGTGATTAATCTATTAATGAACATTTTACTGCAAGTTGTTCAACACATTTGGGGTGGTTTAAGATGATTTCTTAGGGCTTCCGACACATCATATACTTAACTTGCTAGAAGATACATCAAATTACTACTAAAATGCACTTAAAGCCATTTCCTACCAAAATAAATATGAGAAATAAAAAATATAGTGAGGATATACATACATATGTTTTGGCCCTAATATGAGAATGAAGATATGATGATGATCCTTCTACTTTTCTTCAAGTTATCATCTTACTATAACTTATGTGCTTCTAAAATTACATGTAACTGTTTACTACCCTAAAAATCTAAGAAAATACACATGTATGTGCATGTAAACATGGTAAACGAAGGTAACATTTTAATAATTTTTCCCTTAGTTACTAAGCTTAGAACCATACTCATAAACCAAAACTAAAAGGAAAGTTGAAAAGGTGCTAGTTTACCTCAGTGGAAATTCAAAGGGTCTCATCTCACTTCATTTTTGGAAAATGAAATAAACTCCTTTGATGAAAGATGTTTGTCATCAAGAAAGGAGGATGAAAGAGGATTCAAATGTAAGTAATTTTGTGTCATTTGGAGGGGGTGGTGGAGAGTTTTAGTTTGGGGCATTTAAGTACACAGTCAGGTCCGAAAAGCTTACTCTTACTTCCTTCCTTCTTATTTTTCTTTTGTTTTTGAATTATGTGTTTAGAGAGTGTTTTTAGGGTTCATTCTAGGGAAGAAGATGGAGTAAAATGTAGATGGAGAGATCAAAAAGGGGTTGATTTTGAGTGGGTGTGGTGAGAAACAGATCACTTCCCTTCTTGGTTGCATGGTATAAGCACAAGTGGGAACCAATTTGCTTTTTAGGATTTTTCCCATTTAAGGCAATGGTTTGTCTACTAAAAGGGAGTAGTCCCTTATTTTCCCAACTAATTATCTTATCTTATATCATTAATTGTGATTATCTTTAACTAATTATAATGCATGAATGTATGTAGATGATTAGAATACAATTTAAGTTTACAACTCTAATTATTAGTGTAGATGACTATAGTTAGACATAGTTTAGGGTTTTTCATATTTAATTAAGTTAATCATGCCCATTAGACCATTTTATCAAATTAATTTAGGGTTTCTAAGGGTTGAAATTGATCATCACTAATCGATCATGATTTCAAAAGGCAAATTTAGGATTTTTCTAGCAATTTAGTGAATTATTAGTAATTACTTAATAATGTAGCTATATAATTAGAGTTTATTAATTAAATTAGGGCTTTTGACACTAAATTATAGCTTCTAATTTTTTTTTAGGGCTTCTCTCTTTTTAGGGTCTTATGAGGGTTTAAGGGCTTTGAAGGTATTATTACAATTTTAGCATTACTTTAGGAGAAAATGTATCATTTCGAGTAAATTAGTAATCCCATTAATTTATTAACTTAATTGATTTAATTTGATTGATCGTTATCATTTGTAAATATCTCATACCATTCGTCATCGAGTTTATACAATTTATGTAATTCAAGTTAAATGTTTTAATTTAGGGTTTTTATTGTACTTGAAGTTTAATCTAAGGTTTTACGACTCTTGGATTTAAGGTTTAGACTTTTTATTCAATTTAGATTTTTAATTTATGGTAACACGTACTTGGGTTTAGAGTCTTTGTACACTGTTAGGGTTCATAAATCTTTATCTTTAAGGTTTTTCGAGTTCATTTTTAAGGTTCCGATTTAAAATTTTATAGGTTTTAATTTCTTCAGTCTAATTATGCCTAGGAAATATCATTGGTTCTTTGAATTTGATTCTAAGTCTAAAATATAAAATTTGCGAGGTTTACAATAGTATGGCCTTAAGAAATTGAGAAAAATCGATCAATTTTTAAATCGAATTAAATGACCTTATTGATGTAGTTTCAATGCTAATTTTTTTTTTTGGAAGATCCTTATATTGCATGTGAATATTATATGAAGAGATTTTGGACAAAAATGATTTCTGTAATTTTTAAGGATTTTTAGCCTTCATATTAGACAAAAAAATGTCATTATCTTGAGGATTTCATATATAAAGCTTAATAGAACCCTTAGCATCAAGTTCTAAGGTTGCTTGGATCACATTCGAGAATGAAGAATAATCTGAAGTTGTATGATTTGAATTAGAGTTAAGATATGGCAAGTTAATGAATATGGGTTTAATACATTAATAGGTAAGTATGTGGAATTGGAGAACTTGGTAATATGGTGTTGCTTGGTATGATAAACATGATTTTACATGTCCATAATCTAGAATATGATGTTGGATGAGTTATTTCAAGTAAACATGTAAAATGACCCCATTTAGACAGTATTTCAGAAGGTTGGTTTGTTAAAAAAAGGTGAGTTAATTTCTAGTTTAAAAACTTAATCAAAGAGTTGTATAATATGAAATACTTGGTTGATATAACGTCTCTAGGTTAACTATAGAATTCTTAGTTAGTAAAACTATTTTCAAATATCTCCTTAGAGAGTTCCTAGTTAATTAAGATATTTTCAAATACTTCTTTAGAGAGTTAGTTAATGAAACTATTTTTAAATACTTTTACAAAGAGTTCTAAAATAAAAATATGTTAACACTATTGATCATATACTTGTTCAGAAGGTTCTAGGGAAAAAATTACATTAATTTTAGTGTTTCCTTGCTTAGAGACTTTAGTAATGAGTTAAAAACTTAATCTAAGACTTAATAAACCTATCTAAACTATATGTAAGAATTAAAAAGTAATAATATACTTTCTACTTATCAAAAACTAAAATATTTATGTTGATTGTTTCGGGACTAGAGAAGGGATTGAGCACGGGAAGCAAGAATAACTTGCATTGACATTAGGTAAGTTCGAATCGATACTTATGGGGTGATCTATCATTTGATTGGTGCATTTTTGCTTTTAAATTAATGATTGAACAACCATATTTGTTAATGTATTCTTATGACTCCATCCCTTCTTACTAAGCTAGTTGTGCTTATATCCCAATAGATAATTTTGTAGGTGTGGAGTAGTATCTGAGGATACCTCATTACAATAATTCACAAGCTAGTTCTGATAAGCTAAGAAGTAAGGATTTGAAGATTAATGAATGAGTCAATGTTCTTGCTATTTTTGTTTTTCTTTTTGTAGGAAGGATTATAAGGTCTTCTTAGGAGGCCTTATAGTTTTTGTTGGCTCTTAGGTGTTTCTATGTTATGTAATGGGGTCTTCCCATGGAGCTGTACAATACTTTTTGAAGTCTTAAAACTTATAATATATATAAAACTATGTAAATGACTTGAACTATATGTAAATATGAAAAACTATATTTTGTAAAGTGTTACTCTACACGTATTATATATCATAGGTGCTCATTTAACTACTTCAAAGTTGGTTGAGTCATCGATTACCTTGTGTAGACTATACCTACATTAGCATTAAGGAGGATAGATTGTAGCTTAGGTAGGTTTATACGGTAGGGTTGTTATAACTCCTTAGGTTTAGGGTAGGAGCTACCCCTTTCAAAGGGGGCAGTATATGGTCGGAAAATCCCAATTGTCCCCTAATGAGTTGTAATGCATGTCTGATTAAGTTTTCAAGTTCAATATATCTTAGTTCAAGCAATCACAAACCAACAAAGCAAAGTAAGTGATAGTGCAGTCAAGATTAGAGAAACACAAGCATGTGCACAATTAAGCTTCTTATAGGCTCAAACAAGTATAATCTTAAGCCTCCAAGTACTATGAAACAATACTTTGAAATACAATTACATATTGATCCTAAACTGTCCTTAACTTCCCATCAACTCACTTAGGTGTGACTTGTGATATTTCTTCACCGCAATCCCCTATAATATAAATATCATTTTAGTGTTTATATAAATACTAAATATACGATTACTTTGTGTCTCGATTTGTTATCTTAAGTTTAAGGTTTATTATATCTAAATATTTAGGTTTTTAAGTTACTTGTTAATAGTTCGCATTTGGCTACCCTTTGATTTATCCCCTGATTCATCCTCTGTTTATAGTTTATCTAAGAGTATTAAGAATAGTCTCTGACCTATCCCTTAAAGTCCACCTAACTACATTTCGTATATGCAAAGTCTTTGATTTAGCTTTTGAATATCATTCTAGTTTGCTATTTACATATGCTCTCTTATCTATCTTTTGATTTCACATGAACCTCATATTTAAGCAAAGTTTCTACCATTTCCACTCATGGCTAAAATCAAAACACTCTCTATGCCTTAACTCAACTTTAGGTCAGACGAAACCTCACTTCACTTTATTATTTAAGTAGTTCATTAAAGTACATATCATTAATATTTCAACACCAAATCTTCCATACTCAAATCTAATACTTCCAATACCAAAGATTCAATCTCACAATAACATTCAACATTCATTTGTGATAAGAATCCAGTAAGATCAGAATCTATGTATTGTATTTGAAAATTTAACATTTAAACTAAATTGAAAATGACACTTTAAGAAGATTTATAGGCCTAAGTTAGAGAAAAATTTAGAAAATAGTTTCAAGAAAAACTCTTCATAGCAATTTTGTATATGTTAAAAGTACCTTATAGAAAAATTCTGTAATCGAAACAACAATAGTAAGGGTTTTAGAAATAAAAATGAAATCAACTTGGTTTTAGTGATTTCTTAAGTGAAATATATTTTGACACTTAATTCCAACAAAATAATATTTTTCCTAGAATCTACATATAAAAATAGGCAGTAATATATTTTTTTTATTAATTTTTGGACTAAATTTACTATTTTCCCCAAATTAATGAAAATCAAACAATTTTTTGGAACTCACTAGAAACTATTGCTCCAACCACCTCTAGGAAACTAGCTAATGTTGGCCCACCTAAGCAAATGATTCTTTGTTAGGTCATAGTAGCCATTTGCAAGTAACTCCTTGGCTCTTTGAACTCCACTTCTCCCAACTTTGCATTGTATTTTGTTATTCTTTTTCCAAATACCTTCCCTATGTTTACCAGACGTCATGGTAATTTTCCTAGGCTATAAGCTATTCAAAATGAATTATAGAGATGTATTTAGACTTATATAGAAGAGGTTTGGTCGATTTGATTTTTCTTTATCAACATGTGTCTTAATTTATCCTAATATGCCTAGTACATGTGTCTTAAACCTATATTATGTGCACCTAATCAGTTTTCTAGCTTGCCATGACCCTAATAGAAGTTTTCCCAACTACTACAAATTTTTCCTAATATATTTATTAGTTTTTCTTTAATTATTTTATTATATTTTAGTATAATTTGGATATTTTAAGTAATTATAGGTATATTTTTATACACATAAAATACATTTAATATGACTAAACAATCTTAAATATTATTTTATGCCTATAATTTTTTAATATCCATACAATTTATCTTTAATAGCTCCTTAATTATTGGAATTTGTTTCGTACATTTCCGATTATTAACAAATAATATACTTTTACTCAATAAATGTAATATTTTATTATTTTATTTTCTTAAATCCAAACTCGAGAGATCACTTCTACTAATTTTTCTAGCTTCATTATAAAATTTAAGCTCAATAGAACAACTTTTGCAATTGCCTTAAATTTTACGTATTGATTTTAGATCAATCGATTGCAAGTTGGTAGCCAATTTTTCAAGATCTCATACTCTACTAACTTTACAAATAGTTTTATCTTTGAAACAATCACTTTCAAGACCTTTCCATAGTCTAGGGTGTATGCATTTGTAAGGTTGTCATCAGTCTTATATATGTATATATATATACATATATATAGATATATATATATATCATAAATGTTACTATTTTATAAATTAAAGGAACTAGAAGATGACCTTTCCGTCATGAACTTTTGTTTTCCAAGTCGTCTCCATTTCAAATCTTTTGAATCATTTATTTATCTATCTTCTTAATTTCTTTCTCTTAACTCCCGTATTCAATATTTATTAATCATATATTAAATCCATCATCGAAGTCTTTCAATCACATTGTACTATCCATTTTACGACTTATCATCATAGTCATCTAAGTGTTCTTGTTGATCTACCTTCTATTGTATCTTCTATATTAACTACTTTTATGTTGTAAGTAAGATCAAGTATAGCATTGATCGACTTTGTGCTATACCTACTTGATTATTTCTTCCCATCCGTATTTTACTTCTTGCTGTAGCTATATCATTGCCATCATTAATTTTGGTTTCTTCATATAGCTTAGCACAGGGATTAAAAGAAATGAGTTTAGCAGATTTTGACTTTTCTCCATCCTAAACTCAAATGTGATAGTTGACGAATAGAATCGACTTGACTCAACAAGAATTGGTGTAACTCTCACTCAACACACTTACTAAATTAAAAGATACAAACATGAACTCATTACTTGACATGACATGACATGATAGGATACAACATACTCTAATAGTTAACAAAAATAAAAGACTCAACAAATGAGACTTGATAGTCATATGTTTGCCATTCTCAATTTAATTAATCGTTGCTATTGCGCTATTAAGTTTATTGTTTTTTGATATCTCAATTATACTCCTAATTACATCTATCGATTTCCTCTTTTAGTAGTGATTATCGACCGTTTTCATTTTATCATTGCTTAAGCTTTTTCACAATCTAAAAAAAAAAAAATTCTTTCTTTTGATACAAGGAATGAAATTTTATTGACCCCAAAATCATACTTCCATGGTATACAACTTATTATCTCTTAATTCTTACAGTACAAACCATAAGGACTTCACATACTCTTTCTTAGTCTTTGAATAAATCAAAATATCATCTATAAACACCACAACAAATTGATCCTAATATGGTTAATATTTGCAATTCATCAATTCCACAAATATAGCTAGTTTATTGGTTAGTTCAAAAGGTATCACTAGAAATTCATGATGGCTATATTGTGTCCTAAATGCACTTTTGTGTACATCTTCAGTTTAACCCAGAATTGATGGTATTCTAACCTTACGTCAACTTGAGAAAACACAGTTGTTCTTAATAGTTAATCAAAATACCCATTTATTTGGGGTGAGGAATACTTACTTTTAATGACAACTTTATTAGTCTCTCTTTAGTCTACATACAATCTCATAGGACTACCCTTCATCCTCACTAAAAATACAGGTCCTCCTCATGGTAAAACACTTGGGCAAATAAATACTTTATCTAATAGTTTTTGAAGTTGCTTTTTTAGCTCTTGAAGTACCACTTGTGACATTCAATACAAAGCTTTAGATATAGGCTTAGTCTTAGAACCAAATTCAACTGTAAAGTCTAATTCTTGATACGAAATCTTAGGAACACCTATGGATATTCACATGTTATTGATATATTCATACTTTTAGTGTTGCCTTCTTTCCTTTAATTACAAATATTCAAGCTAACTTCCAGCTACCATTTTCTACCTTTGTTTCCTTTATCTCATCACATTCTTCAATAATAACTAACTTCAACTTACATGTACTAGCTTTCCCTTGAAATATACCTTCTCTACCATTTAGGGAAATGCTCTTACTTTTACACTTCAAATTAGCCTTATGTTTAGACAACCAATCTATTACATCATAGCCTTACAATGGTAACACCCCTTGATTGAGTATTCCTTTCCTTGGATTCTAAGTTAACTATTATCCACAACTTTTTGGATCGTTACCTTTTCTCCCGTTAAGGTTCTAATTCTATAAGTAGTAGTAAATTTAACTAATTCAATTCTCTCTTTTTTCATCTACAACCTTCTGGCTTAGAAAATAATGAGATGCATCAATATCGAATAATGCCAATTCAAGTTGCCTATGTATATCTCTTAAAATATATATTATTAATATGATGGCTGGCAGACTCCTTTTATTCAGAAGCATAAAATCTCATTGACTTAGTTCAACTAACATTTTAAGTATTACCTAAGATTAGAGATCTAAACATGGACCTATCACAAATCCTTTATCAATTTCATGATTTCTTCTATCTAGTCAACAAATAAGCAACCGCCTTAGTATTGCTAGATCATCTAATATTTCCAAACCCTTATCTAAAATGGGAACTAAATCTAAAGATGTGTCCATCCTTTCTTCACTTGTTACACTTAACCAACCTCCTTCTTGAACATCCATAACCATCTAATTTCTTATCTCCACATATAAAGCACTTCCCTTTAAGTATGGTGCCTAAGAAAGTGATTTTCTCTATAATCCAACACTTAATATTTTCATCTTTATCATAAGAACTCAGAAAAGGTATAAACTTTGTAAGACTACTTGCTAGAGTTAATGGTCTCTTCTTCTTCTAATAAGAACTTTTAACACCTAGATGTGATCTTTCAAATGAAGGACATGATAGAAAACCCTTACTAATCTCTTGGCCCGATTGAACTTGCATCCTTAGCCAATTGTTTTCCGAAAAATGTACCATATCTACTACTTCATTATAGGTGGTAAAAGGTCTTTTAATGATAACGTAGAAATTAGCATACATATTTATAGTAATTTGGTGCCATTTTGCCTATTAATTCTATTAATTTCATAGTGATTTAGAGCTTAATTCGTACAATTTTCATATTTAGGGACTTTAGGACGCATGTGATGAACTTTTGAAAACTTTTATTGAGTTTTGGAGCTTATTTGGAAAAAAGCATTGAGCAAGCAATAAATGAAGTCCTATAAAAAATATGATTGAAGACTAAGGTCATAGTCCATGGCAATATACCATTTGTCATCAATTTCCAATGAATTTTGAAGATTTTAGATCAAGTATAAGTATATGACTAACCACTACGACTATATACCTTGCCTATAAACATGCCATGAGTTTTGAATCTTCTATTTTGTTAGTTTTTTTTTTTTAAATCTAGGTTCAACTCTTATAAATAGAAGCTTAGGTCTAAATTTATAGAGAGAGCCCTCTTGGGAAGAGTTATGAGATAAAATTATATTAGGGGTCTCTCATATTTTCTTATCATTTTTCTTTTAGTTTCATTATGTTGTTATTTTGATTATTCTTAGTGAATTATTATTGAACCTTAGTATCTATTACATTATTTTCTTTTATTCAATCCATGATATTGCCTTTGAAGATTTAATTACACTGCTCATATTATCATTGAATTAGTATTTACCGGGTTACCAATTTGATGCTTAAGTTTGCTGTTGAGATGTAAGTCCTTCAGTGAATAGACCCTTTAATTAGAAGGTATTGAGTATGCTAAGAGATTAGGTACTAACATCTTCAGATTAGGGCAACCTAGAACGACTAACCTAGTAACAAGATTTAAGATCTTAATTTAATTTTACAATGCTTTATTAAAAAACGATTCTAGTAGAAAGGGTTTGAAGATTATGAATTAGCAAGAGATGTGAGTTCAGTTAATTAGATTAAGCATCTCTACAGTCTAAAGAGTAATTAAGATTAAAAGTTGCATAAAACTAGGTAGTAAATAAAAAACGGTTTACTAAGGATTTTGAGCTCTTTAATCTAATTTAATGAATCTTACTTGTCTATTTTATTTAGTCTTGTTTATTTTATTTGTTTTTGTTTATTGTTTTTACCTTATTTATTGATCCATGTTTATCTTTTCTTTTTAATCAAAATTATTCTATATTGTTATGTTAGATAATTGGTGATTGAAGGTAAATTGCTAATAATCCAGGGCTCTCACATGCATGGTTACCCATGGAATCGATACTTAGACTCACATCCATTTTAACTATACTATAACTTGACCACATATACTTACCTTACACTAATCAAGTTTTTAGTGCTGTTACTAAAAAACCAATAGGGTAACTTAATTAGGATACTAGCAA
Source organism: Lumnitzera racemosa (assembly GCA_024138005.1). NCBI lineage: Eukaryota > Viridiplantae > Streptophyta > Magnoliopsida > Myrtales > Combretaceae > Lumnitzera > Lumnitzera racemosa. The sequence continues at coordinate 59,407,622 of JAMXBC010000012.1, forward strand.
AAACCTAATCTCTTAATTATCTTAATATTCTTATAATAAATCCTCCCTATAGTTCTTTTAGTATTTTTCTTTATCAATATGCTTCTAACTAGTGGAGTGTTGTAGTTATTAATTAGGGAATTGCATTAAGAGAAGGATTCAACCATTAAGCAAAAGACGTTAAACAATAGTGCTCTTAGGGAGGTAGCCCAAGTTTGATCTTTTTTAATTTTAGTTTATAGCTTGTTTAGTTAGCTTCTTTTTGTTGTCTTCTCTTAAGTCAATTCATGTATCGAGTTTTTAAGGCATTAGTTAATATTTTCCCGACTTCGAACAATTCCATTTCATTAAAAACAGTTATTGAATGTTATTAATGCAATAGTAATATTGAAGTTGTCATCCAATCGAGTTAATATTTGATTTAATTTAGTGCTTCAACTCACTTTAACTTTAAGTTTCTCGAGTAATTTTAAGAAATGAGTCAAAAGGAAATCAAAGCAACTTGAAACTCAAAAAAAAAAAAAAAAGTCAAGGGAAAGAACACGGCTAAAGTCCATGCCCGAGGACCTTGACTGTAATACTCTTGAAATCAATTTCGAGAGAAGTTGAAGGATTTAAGCACCAGAGGTACATAGTCAAGACTATGACTATGGTCATGGTTTCCCTATGTTTACACCATTGAGGCAAAGGCAAGGATGACAGCCATGGCCATGATATTTAACTGTGGTCTTCTTTGAATTTAAGCATCATAGATATTTTCTTTCCACTTCATTCTAAACTCTACTCTCTTAAAACACAGCTTTCTCTCAATCCTCTTACTACAAACACATTAGAACTCCACGAATCTTTACAATCTAACCTCTTAAACAACAAATCAAAAGTGCATACTTCATCTTTATCTTCTTATTTTCTTTAATTTGTTGTTATTTCACATGAAAATTAGATTTTTATTTAGATTTACATGAAGAACAATGTAGCTTGCATGTGTAGAGACTTTAGTTTCTACGAGTGATTTAGGAAAGGTAATGTGATAAAACTTATTGTTTACTCATTATTTGTCAGAAATCACTTGAAAAACACTTACTCGCTAAAGATTGAAATCATGAAGGACATAGGGATTGTGTTTTATGGTGAAGAAGGAAAAGAAAGGAAAGTGATGGAATTTGTGTTAATGACATGTTGATTGTTGTATTGGCATGTAATTTGTGAACTCATGTTAGAGATGTGAAAAACTTGTTGATTAGATTTGTGTACAATTGAAAAATTCAATAGAATCCATGAATTTTTCAATATTGATTGAGATTGTTCATGTAAAATCTATTTCAACATGCTATAAAATTCATGCTAGAAATATGGAATTTGTTGTTAAACACAATTGCACATGAAATAGATTATAGAAAACAAGTTGTTAACCAATTTTATTGTAAGTGCTAATAGTTATATAAATAGAGATTGTGGATAGAAATAGCATTTAATTTCTAAATAATCCTATAATTTTATTAATCTGTGATTGTAAAAAAGTTAGTATTTCATTATACGATTCGTTGTTAACTCAATATTTTGTATCTTACTTGATTAAGTAAATTAGCACAGGAAGTTACCCAATGAACTACCATAAGGAGTTTTGAGTCATTTGTAGTGCGAACTATGACCAAGAACAGATAAGGCCAATCATTGAATAGGTCAAGCTTGCAGAAAGCTTGAGAAAAGGTTAATGTGGAAAGGTATGGAAAGAGTAATAAAGATGAATGAAACAGTAAGCAAAAAACCCATGAATAATTCCAAAGGATATAACGTACCAAAGGAACTTCTAAAGACTCATGGTACAATTCAATATGATGTACGAATTAGTCTGGTAAGGTTACTTATTACCCAACCTTGCTTAAGAGAAAGGATAAGAGTGATACTGAGAGTAAATAAGCAATGTTTACGTAAGGAAGAAAGTGCTCAAGTGTATTGAAGGTAATCCGATGATGTTACCACTGCAAGTACAGAGATATTTATACCCACAAACTAGGGCAACTTGCCCGAAAGGGAACAGATAAAAAGGACATTTCCTAGAAGAGCAATGTACATGTTACAAAGGGGCAAATATAAATATACAAGGAAAATAAGCATTGGTGCTATTAATTCTAAATGTGCACGTAGCAATGCGGCATTGGCAAGGTTATTAGGAGATATAGACAAAAAGTACGAACAAATGGGTTTATCTAAGTAGAGATGGCTTAATCAGTCCGGATTCTCTCTCTCGGCTTCTTGGCAAGGATGATGCCGAGTGATTGGGCAACTCGGCAATAGTTAGTAATCGTCAACTCAACATACTACAGAATAAAGGGCGGTCATACGGAACAGCATTAGAAGTGACTCGACAAGTAAGTATTCGGCTTCGATAGAGGATGGTTGGAACATGAGGATTCATCGTGTAGGTTGACTAATGATGAAGGAACTTATGACCTAAGGATTTTTGAAGCCTCTTCCAACTCTCTAATTGATCCATTATATATTGCTGAAGGGTTTTACTAAAAGGGAGAATAGTCAAGAAGTAGTAAATGAAAGGGATATCTTGTACCTATATTGTATAGTCAAATGATACCCCATAAATCTAGGTGTTAGGAAGGCCTTCTGTCTTAAGAGTTAAGCTACTAAGCACCATTCTAGCTTCATTTTTGTAGGTCCCTTCATTACCAACTTGGTGAGAAATACTCCTTGTTTCATGGCCTTCCTTATACGTAGGAACTAGAGCCCTTGCCCTATGAAGTTATGAGTTAATCACGATCATAAGTGTAGACACCTAATTTTTGCTTCTCTATAGTCCTAATTTTTTATTTTTACAAAAAAAGGTTCTAATTAAAAAAAATAATAATTAATAAAAGATAAAAATAATAAAAAATTTTAACAAATGATGAAAATACCAAAAAAATAAAAAAAAATTAATTAAATTTTTGTATATTTTTAGGAAGTAACTTATATTAGGAACAAATAATTTTAGTTTTAGTTTAGTTAAAAAATTTTATTTTAGGGAATCGGATAGTTGAAATATAATTTAATTGTACTGAATGTTAAGGGATAGACCAATAGCCTAACGGATAAATATTAAAGTATTGAATTTGATTTAATTTGAGGTCTTGGATTCGAGTCTCAGCATGCACCTATGTCTTTATTTTTCTATCTTTGCAGAAGCGAGAGGAAAATGGGATTCATATCTAATTAAATCATATTAATTTAGTTAAATCAGATTTGAATTTATTTAAATCTAATTTAATTATCGAATTAGATATAATAAGATATGATATGGTTTAGACTATATAAACACACACGCAGTCAGAAAAACAACAATAGAAAAACAGGAGCCTAATTTCCAAAGACGCCAACAATCCATCCAACATCTGCGGAACACAATAGTGTTCACACAAACACAATCTACATACGTTTACTGTAGCATTGATCCTCACTCGTCCAACTGCACGTTGCTGAACCAGATTCCCATACAACAGAAATACACTGCATAATCCACGATCAGCCTTACTTCTTCATTGCCCGATCACTCCAAGCCACGTACGCTTCACTCGCGATAGACTAGAAGCCAACAAACCCAACAGCATCAACCACTCCTCAAGTTCACCATTCGTAGATCTACCGAATCCTCGCAATCTTCGATCAGCCGTGACAGTCCACTCTTGCAAAAGCTACACATACGCCACATGACTCAGTGCAGCACGGTTAACAGCTCTAGAACAACAACTACAAAATGGTATTCTTCTCTCACGTGACTAACTCAACAGCGGACTCCGATCTCCAATTGCAACACCGACCAACATCTTCAGTGACATACATTTACATTCAGATCCCAACTGACCAATACAGTTCGTTCATCATACGGTAGCACAATCCTGACACTCCGATCTTACACTCTAATACGTCTACTGTCAATACAATTCACCCCATAACCCGCTCGCAATCGTCAACTCACCAACGTTGACTACACGCTAGAACGGGGACCCAACTACGTGACGCCATAGTTCAACGATCACTACACTGCTCGCAACGTAGCAGGCGGCACAACTCTGCAACAAATTCTGTTCAATCGAATCTATAACAGCAATCCAAATCAGGTTCAGAATGTTGTTTGATTCTTTTATTTTCTTGTTTGTTATATTATATCATGTTGTTAGTTTATTAAGATTTTAATTAATTTGGTATAATTTATGTATAATACTTTGTATATATATAATAAGGATGCTTCTGTTAGCCTTAGTCTTAATATAGATTAAGTTGATTTAAGTTAATGGGTAACAATATAAATACAGGGATATATAGAAGTTAAACAAGGGAAGGTTAAGATTGGTTTTTTTATTTTATTTTATTTTATTTTATTATTATATATGTATATGCCTTATTATAGTATCTATTAGTGATATAATATATGAATATATTAGTTTAGGAGATTTATTAGTATTGGTTTTCATATATTAGAGTATGTTACATGATATCACTAATTTATTTAGGTAAATACTTATTTAGTAGTAACGATGTATATATATACATGTATATCTATTAATCTAGAAATTTTTTTTAGGATTAGGTTTTTTAAGAATTCTCATGTAGAAAAATTATTTATAAAAAAAAGCAAATAAAAATTGAAGAAAAAAGAAATTTTTACAAAAGGTTGTAGTATCTTAAAGAGTTTTTTTTTAATCACTTACGAGTTAGGACCCGTTTAGATTTTTTTTTTAAATAAATTGAATAAATTGGTAATGATGTAAACTTGGGCAGTTTTCAAAATTAAAATCAATCAACACAGTAAAGATTTTTCGGAAGAACTACGATCGTCTGATCTCGGTTAGCGAGTACATAGGCACCTTCGGGGTAACGATAAAATATGTAGAAACTTAGGTTTTTTTTTCTCTTTTTATTTATTTATTTTTTAAAATATTATAATTAGAAGAATAATCTTAATTTCAGTAAATAGATAGTGGTACTCGTTAAGGGTTTGATAGGTTAGCCCCCGAACTTGGAACCTTTTGGTTCTTCATTTAAAATTGGAATCAAAGACCGGTAGCCAAATCGTAATCAATCCACCCAATTGATTACGATTTCTTTTTCTTTTCCTGACTTTGGTCGGGTAACGACTTCAAAAATTATTTTCAATAAAAAACCGAAATTTCTCAATTTCTTTAGTCGAGGATTAATATTAAATGAGTTAGGGTTTAGTATTAATCGGAAATAAAGAAATCAATTTTTAAATAAAGGAAATCGAAAAATCAAGCTCGACAATAAGAAACATCTACACCACCCTTACTACCCTTCCCCCCCCCCTTCCCTCTCCCCCACCCGCCTACAACACTTGAAGGTCCACTCCTTGAGCCTTTTAGAGATGCTACATCTGCATCATCTCATCTACGATATGGATCATCCTCTTCATTATTCAGTAAGATTAAGAGGATTATGAGGAAAATATTGAAGAAGAATTGATCAAGGACTTAGAGTGAAAAGATTTCAAGTGAGAAACAAAGTCTAATAAAATCACGAATGAAAACTATGGCCGTAGTCCATGCCCTTGTACCCTTCATCATCAATTTCCACTGAATATTGAAGATTCAAAATTAAGTATAAGTACATGATCAACCACCACAACCTTGTAACCTACTGGTAGACATGCCATGAATTTCGAATATTTTATTTTTTTTAGGTTTTCTTTGTAAATTTAGGTCTAACTCTTATAAATAGAAGCCTAGCTCTAGGTTTGTAGAGAGATACCCCTTAGGAAGAGTTATGGGATAGAAATATATTGGGAGTCTCTCATATTTTCTTATCTTTTTTCTTTTAATTTCATCATATTGTTATTTTAATTATTCTTAGTGAATCGTTACTAAAACCAAGTGTCTATTACAATATGTTCTTTTATTTAATCTATGATATTGCCTCTAAAGATCTAATTATACTATTCATATTATCGTTGAATTAGTATTTACTCGGGTTACCATTTTGATGTTTTAGTCTGCTATTGAGACATAAGTCCTTCAATAAATAGACTTGTATAATTAGAAGGCACTGAGTATGCTAAAGGACTGACTTCTCTAGATTAGGGCAACCTAGAATGGCTAAACTAATAACGGGGATCTAAGATCTTAATGTGATATTATGACGCTCTCTTCAAAAGCAATTCAAGTAGAAAGAGTTTTAGGATTATGAATTAGCTAGAGAAACAAGTCTAGTTAATTTAGATTAAGCGTCTACATGGTCTAAAGAGTAATTGAGATCGAAAATTACATAAAACTAGGTAGTAAATAACAATGGTTTACTAAAGATTGTGAGCTCTTTAATCTAATTTAATAAATCTTGTTTATTTTATTTGTTCTTATTTATTGTTTTTATCTTATTTATTGTTCTGTGTTTATCTTTACTTTTTAATCAAAATTATTATATATTGTTAAGTTAGATAATCGTACTTGAACTCACATCCATATTACCTATATTATAACTTAACTAAGTATACTTTCTTGATGCTGATCATCTAACTTACAATGTATAGTTGGGTCAAACCCAATAAGGAATAGTTCTTTCTTTAGTTTGGGATTATCCCTATATGAGGCTAGTGCATCTTACATCATCCCATTATTTACAACTTCATATTAAGTCACATTTATCCTTCCCTTCTATAACTCAAACAAATCTAGCACCATCTTTGTCTGAACACTATCATGGAAATACTCCTTTCTAAATTCATCCTTGGACACCTACTAGACTCGTGTAGCTAATTTTAGCATAAACATACCATAAGCCAACTTTTGATGCTTTGGAATTCTAAAAGCTTCAAAACTCCATTCAATTTGGGCTAACCCGTTGTCAAGGCAGGCTTACCTATCTTACCATCAAAATACCACATCGCCCTAATGAACTTAGATAACTCGTTGGTATCTTAAGGCCTGTTTGCTCTTTATTCCACCTCTTGAGGCCTTCTATTTCCTGCATTTCCTCTTGTAACAAGATATTCAAGTAATGTACTCTATTATCATATCATAATCTTTACACTAGTGAGTAATTGTCCAATAGAAATCACTTCTTGTGGAGGTAAGGGGTATATCCTGATTTCCTTTAGGCCTTCCTTTCTGGTTTTCATTTTCCTATCAACCATGGCTAAACTTAATACTAATAACTTATAAGATCTACATTCATATCCATCCATAAGTTCATCCCATAACACAATTTCATTCCTATATGTAATTCAAAAGTGGATGATTCCCTGTAACCTAACATATATAATATAGTAATACTGGTTCTCTTATCTTAACATGTATAAAGATTTCCATTATCCATCTGGTACTTATTTTACATCCTTTACATTTGCTTCGGACTTCAAAAGGAAACTAACTTGTAGACTTAATAACTTCTTAATTACATAAAGATTTACAACTTGATTATAGTATTGGCTTATATAAAACATTACAAACTCGATGTCTACAATTGTGCGTACAAAAGATCTACAAGACCGATCATAGGGATACATTTGATCTAGTTACATCTCCTGTTAACTGAGTACATAAGATATTTACAACATCTATTCATAGCCAATAACTGAATATACATCAAAAGATCAAAAGTACATCTCATTAAGTAAAAAGTAACACAAGATCAAAACTCTAAGGTCTTAACAAAACTAGTCTATCTACCCTACACACTTCATCTTCTCAACTATCAATAGCAATTACCTCAAAAGCATTCACTCCATATACCCACTAGCCATGTCATCATCATCTCCACTTGCAGATTCAAAACTTAACTGTACTAGCATAGGGGTATCTAATATAATAACTACTTCATAAACTTTATCATCATCTCACTCTTCAACATCATTAATAGTTATTACTTTAGGGGCAACTATTCTATTCTCTATAAGATTATCCCTTATATTATGTTTTGATTTATCCTTTGGTATAGATTTTAATTAATTCTTTGAATTATCTCTTGATTGCCTTCCTATGCCATCTCCTACTATCTCATTCATCTTCGATTCAACTATAGCCTGTATCACCACAAGATGCATATACTCATTAGGATCATCCTCTAATTATAATTATGGCTCCTCTTCTTAAGGTTCCTCTTCCTTTGAATCTTCCTTGAAATTATCCTCTAATTTTTCCTTCAACTAACTAACAATTACTTTTCATACCAGATTAAATGTCACCCTAAGGTTCTATAGGTTGCTGATCTTCCTGTGGTGCTTCAAGTACTATTGGTTCAAGTTGAGGTTCATTTTGCTCTAAGGGTACCACAATTCTTACGTTAGTTGGGTTAGGAAAACATGAAAACCAATAACTAACACCTTGAGATTAGTATTAAGGTATATAAGGTAAACCTACAAAAATATGGACAATATTCGCAACATAAAGTCTTCCTTCATTCAATCTCACTAGAAAATACCGCACTAACATCATTGAAACCATAATATCCTCATTTTTTAGATTACTGCTCAAGAGCAACTATACCAATATACCTACTATCTTAAAAACCTAAGTTTGCTTCCATCAATGCCCATAAGTCTTACCAATTTTAACACATCCCATCTATAATCTTAAACATGTCCTAGTCTGTTGTCTCCAACAACAGTCCTTGCATCATAACTCTATACTGAATAAGGGACTCTTCTTGATTCCACTTAAAATGCAATCAACTAACTATCAATTCCCCTCTACAGCCTTGTAGATGAATTTAAGATCAACTAAAATTTATTATAATTTAATATTATAATTGCTTTACTTTATAGTTCCTAATAAAATCTTTTACTACCTAATTATTACTACTCACTATAAATATGTCCCCATGATGTCTACTTTCTTTTAATTATAATGCTTCAAAGCAAATTTGCAAGAACCATGGTTTGATATTAATTAAGAACTACCACAACTTGAACCAGCAGAATTGTAGCAGTCTTGCCATATAAACCAATTTAAAAGAGGTGTTGACCTCATAGTTACTATCATGGACTTGATTTACATAAAGTATCCAAGAAGTAAATAGTTAATTAAGCTATATATATATATATATATATAGTAAACAATTCAACATGTTAATAAATATTTAACCAATGAAAATCTTTAATATATATAACTATGAGCTTATTTATCAAAAATTAACTTGCATACTTTATAGATTAATTAAGCTATATATACATATTTACAAACCAATAGTCGAAACTAGTCGAGTCACCTAAGGTAGCTCAACTAATTTCTCAAAGACTCTATTTCTATACTTATAAGTTCATCCCAAAAGAAACAACGAAAAGAACTTCGAAGGATTTGTGAGTCCAATTGATCTTCAGTTCTTTTCCTTATACTTAGTTCGCTAACAGCATCTTACCTCAAAGTAGTTAAGCATGGCATCCTAATCTACACTTACAAAAGAATCTATAGTGATATAAGTAACCAACTGCATAGTAAGTTGGTCATAAGATTAGAGAAATTTCGCCAACTTTAATATGGGTTTAAGGAGTTTCATCATGTATACAATAATATACAACTAAACCTATGCTTGTATAATGGAGACATCTTTCCTCCTACAACTACCTTCAAACCAATGTCTTTACCCTTGCCACAACCTCCTCACCCTTGCCACAACCTCCTCTCTTATCACTTAATTCAACTAAGGATAAAGAAGGGACCATTTCAACTATCTCTTTTGAAGGGGTCAATATTTGGTTAAAGAATCATGATCATCCCTTAATGGGTTATAATGCATATCTAGTTAAGTTTTGAAGTTCAATATATCTTAGTTCCATTTAGGTGTGATCATTCAATTCAACATAATTCAACTAAACACAATCTAGCAAAGCAAAGCAAGTGATAATATAGTCAAGATTAGAGACATGAAAGCGTGTACACAATCAAACTACTTACATGCTCAAACAAGTACTATGAAACAATGCTCCAAAATATAGTTAAATTTTTATCCCAAACTTACATTCACTTCCCATCTACTCACTCAAGTGTGACTTATGATATTCCTTCACTACAATGACTTATAATATAGATATCATTTTAGTGTTTATATAAATACTACATATACTATTATTCTGTATCTCAGTTTCTTATCTTAAGTTTATAGTTTATTATACCTAAATATTTAGGTTTTAAAGTCACTTGTTAACAATTCGCATTTGGCTATCCTTAGATTTATCCCCTGATTCATCCTCTGTTTATAGTTTATCTAAGAGTATTAAGAATAGTCTCTGACCTATCCCCTAAAGTCCACTTAACTACATTTAGTATATGTAAAGTCTTTGATTTAGTTTTTGAATATCGTTCTAGTTTGTTATTTACAAATTCTCTCTTACCTATCTTTTCACTTCATACGGACCTCATATTTTAGCGAAGTTTCTACCATTTCCACTCATGGCCAGAATCAAAACACTCTTTACACCCTAAGTCAACTTCAGTTCAGATGGAACTTCACTTCACTGTATTACCAAGTAGTCATTTAAATTACATATCATTAATATTTTAACACCAAATCTTCCATACTCAAATCCAATACTTCTAACACCAAAGATTCAATCTCACAATACCATTCAACGTTCATTTGTGATAGGAACCACTAAGATTAGAATTTATATATTGTATTTGAAAATTTAACATTTAAACTAATTGAAAATGACACTTTGATGGAATTTCTAAGCCTAAAATTAGATAAGAATTTAGAAAATAGTTTGTATGAAAAAACTCTTCATAGCAATTTTGTACATGTTATAAGTACCTTACAAAAAAATTAGGAGTCGAAATAATAATAGTAAGAAAAATTGGCTTAGGTTTAGTGATTTCTTTGAAAATATACTTTGACATTTAATTTCAATAAAATAATATTTTTCCTAGAATCTATATGTAACAATAGGCCTAGATACATTTTTTTCATAATTTTTAGGCAAAATTTACTATTTTTCCTAAATTAATGAAAACTAGACAAATTTTTTGTGCTCACAGAAAACCACCGCTCCGGCCTCCTTAAGCCACCTAGCTAATGTTAGTCTACCCATGTGAGTGATTTTCGATTAGATAGTGATGACCGTTTGCTTCCTATAACTCCTTGACTCTTTGAACTCCACTTCTCCCAATTTTGTACTATATTTTATTTTATTTTATTCTTTTCCAAATACCTTCCTTATGTTTTCTAGAGGTGATGGCATTTTTCCTTAGCTATAAGCTATCTAAAATGAATTCTATAGGTATATTTGGACTTACATAGAAGAGGCTTGGGTTAGTTTGATTTTTTATTGTTAACATGTGTCTTATGTTGTCCTAATATGCCTAGTACAAGTGTCTTAAACCTATATTATGTGCAGCTAATCAGTTTCCCACTTACCATGACCCTAACAAAAGTTTTTCCAACTGCCACCTTTATTTCCTAATTTGTTTGTTAGTTTTTTTTAATTATTTTATTATATTGTAGTATAATTTTGGTATTTTAGCTAATTATAGGAATATTTTTATGTACATAAAATATATTTGATATAAATAAGTACTTCTAAATATTATTTCATGTTATTTTATAATTTTTAAGTATCATATAGTTTATCTCTAGTAGTTCATTAGTTATCAGAATTCGTTTTACGCATTTTTTATAATTAATAAGTAATATGCTTTTTCCCAACAAATATTATATTTTATTAGTTTATTATTTTAGTTTGTTAAATCCAAACTCACAAGGTTATTTATACTAATTTTTCTAGCTACATTGTAAAATTAGAACTCAATCAGACAACTTTTGCAATCACATTAAATTTTACATATCGATTTTGAATGTAAGTTGATAGCTAATTTTGCGAGGCCTCATATAATATATAGAAAATATATATTACAATTATGTTAGATACTACATAATATGACATACAAAATAAAGATATATACATATGTATGGAAATGCATATTTATGTTTGTGTAGTATATATGATACAAGTTACAATATATTATATGTCTATTATTTGGATATACATGTACAATTGAGCATATTTGTGATGTATGTATAAAAGTTAAATAAAGTAGTATCATTCAATGACCAATAATTTAATAAAGAAAATAAATTATGCATAAAATGGTATCAAAATTATAAAGGAGCTATTAATCATGGTTTTCTTAGGAAAAAATAGACATCTTTATAAAAAAAGAAAAAAGAAAACAAATTTATTTTGTAATTTGTTGCTTTAATTGAACTTATATTTAGAGAGTAATGTAATGTAACACAGAGTCTAAGTCCTTGAAGAGAGTATTCTATTACCTTTTATATAACTTCTATTATGGCCAACTTCTTCAACTAACTAAAACTAATTATGAACATATATTGAGTTAGCAAATTTCAAAGTATTGTAGAGACTGGTGTAGAAGCAAAATAAATAAATTAAATATGATATAATTTTCACCATAGATCTTATTGGAACCACTTGAAACCAACTTATAAGACAAAAATCGAATATGATATTTGTGCAAATTAAAGCTTTGACCAGAACATTAGCAAACTATAGTTACTAAAGACTGAACATCTATACTAATGTGTTATTATGCCTATTTAAGTAATGATAGACAACAATGAGCAATGCTAATCTATTATTGTAATATAATGTCACAAGCACAACAATAAGAACATTGAGATCATGCCAAATATAAGTGAAGAAAATTAAAAGAAGAAATTTTGAAAAAATAAATCTCATATTTTATTCTTGACTAAAAGATGGAAATATATACACAATTGCAAATGTATACAAGGAAGCTTGACATAAATCCTAGTTATATTGGATGCACTTAAGGGGGGAAAACAAAACAAAGATATATATATGGAACAAAATTAATGTATAAGGAAGAAAAATAAATACAAATAATACTTATCAAGTACAAATAAATGCACAGATGGAAATGACAACTCATATATAAAAATGTTGTGACAAATTTAAGCATTTCTTAAATTCATCCTAAAGCTAAGGAAGTATGAGGCCAAAAAGGAGAAAAAAACAAAAAAACAAAAAGAGCTAAGGAAGTAATATCTATTATTTCTAACATGCATATAATATTCTAGAAGATTTAGTTTGATAAACTTTTTGTGAGAACATCTGCTAGTTGGTTGCAAGTCAAATCATGTTAGTTTACTTCTTCCTTCTTCAATTTTTTATTTAGGCAGGTAACATTCTTTCAAACATGTTTCACAAGATCACGCTAAACATGATTTTTGACAAAGCCTGAAGTTGATTGATTATCACTAAATATAACAATGTCTTCAAAATTTTTATGTTAGTCCTACAATAACCATTAAAGCCAAATAATTCACAAATTCCTTGAGCAACTATCTATATTCTACCTCAGCACTATTTTAGATAATAACTAGCTATTTCTTACTTCTCCATATCACAATGTTGCCCCGTGGCTTAGCACAATATCTATATTTTGACATTCAATCAAGTTTATCTCCACCATAGTTAGCATCTACAAATGCTTCAATCATTTAATGATCATTTTTCTAAATGAATAAAACTTCACCTAAAGTTCCCTTAAGGCATTTCCTTTCATGAACTCAATCCATTTAACTTATCTTTTAGATATCGTTGGTTGATTCCTTAGGTACCTAAGTAATCCAATAATTGGTGTAGATAAAAAATTCTTTAGGAAACATGTAGTTTTTCCATATGGTGAAAGCTCAAATGAGGGAGTAAAACTCTCTAACATATACTTAGTAGTTGAGGATAACTCTGCAAAGCTTCTCGCTATAATAAGTAATCAATTAACCTTCTTACAATAGCACAACATCATTGCTTATAAACTACAAATCCTAAGAAAACAATTTTGTCCTGGCAAAAATTACATTTCTCAAAATGGCCAAACAACTGTTCATCTTAAAGTATTTCAAAAGTGGACCTTAAATGTTTGGTAGCTTTCCAAATCAAGGCTATGGACAAGGATGTATCGAAATACATGATACACATACTAGTCAAATCTAGTAATACTTTACTCATTAGGTACATGAATGTATTGGGCACAATAAATAGACCAAAGTGTACAACCATCCATTCATAGAGCTTAAAGGTAGTTTTTCTCTTGTTTCCTAGTCTCATTCATATTTGATGATATAGGTTCTTCATGTCAATCTTTAAAAATATCTATACACCATGGAGCTCATCCAAAATGTCATTGAGCCCCATGATTTTATTGATGGCTTAGCTATCAATACATATGTTTTATGTTTCATCCTTCTTTGGTACAAGTGGAGAGGGCACACTACGTGGGTTGAGACTCTTTTACTTATATCTATGCTCTATTTAGTTGTTTGCCTATCTTTGGAGCTTAATTACTCATTCAAGGTTCATGTGATGAGCAAGCCTCTTAAAGAAAGCAAATTTTGATCACAATTCAACGCAATACTTAATGTCTCTAATTAGTAGTAAGCCCGTAGGTAGAGCTCAACTCTCTAGTCTATCCTAATGGCTTTATTTAAAGAATCAATCCAACGGACTTCCATAATGCTCCCAATCTCATTCAGCCTTCCAACAAACTTGAATACAGTTCGACTTTGAGCCCCTTGACTTTGCATATAATCATCATCATTTGAAACTCTTTTATATATATGTCAATAGTCATTACACCCTATCTTAGAGACTACAACTTCTTGAATGCATCTTCTAAATAGTAATCAAGCACAAACATCCTCCTCGTGATCTTTTTCATTTTAGTCAAAGTTCACACTTCCCATTCTCCATTCCTTCTCTTAGCAACTATCAAGTTCTTCGACCACAACGTTACATACTCTGTGAATTCTACAATGGGTAAACATAACCTTATGACCTCTTCATAGTCATGGCATTCAAATAATTTGTCGGCCATATCTTCCCGTTCTAAATATTCATCTGCATCTTTGCTTCCAGCAAATTAGGTTAGAATTTTCATCTTTATATTTTGTAACCCATTCGGAGATCATATTCCTCTTTCCTTATACTCATCAAAGTTATCTATAGCCTCTTCTTTCTCATCTATCTTTGCTAGTTCTATTCGTCTCCACATACCTTAGTAGGTCGAACATTATAAAACGGCCCTACTCTTTCTTCATCATTATGCAAATCTCATTGAACTTTGTCCCCATGTACTTCATCTCTTCTTATATTAGCTCATTCATCTTTAGGCATTACATCAATAAGTTGAGTATCCACTAACCTTTCAATAGTTAATGCAAGGTTAGCTACTATAACCATTAAATATTGTACTTATTTATCAATAGACCTAGGAATTTGAGTAGCATTCCTTCTACATCATAGGGCATCACTTTCAACATCTCCAACACCATCATGAATACTTAGATTCAACATCTTACACTTCTATTATTCCCAAATGCAACTCCAACAATGCAAATAATAACAATCAAGAATAACTTCAAATGTAAACTCATTAATGGATACCAACAACTTTAGCTACAACATTAACTCTCACAAAGAATATACAAACATGACTTCACAAAGACAATAATTTCAAGTACTTCAACTACTCTCACATATACAACTTCACACTCGAGCATTGATACCAAAATAATATGATATGCCTTGGGAGACAACTATGACCATGTTAATCTAAAGATGATTCAAAGTATATCCCTCTAATTATAGAAGAAATAGAAATGGAGTTTTACTAAGGTTTAGCTAACTTATGAGCAACTTGAATTGATATGACATACCAATAAGTACTACATAACCTAAAATTTACTAGATATGATGTAAAAATGGAAGGTAGAGGGCACTTGCCATAATCCTTACTAAAGAGATTTATAAGAGCATTGTAACTTGAGAGGGAGTCCTACTAAAAACAAAAGAGAATATGTTGGAATAACAATTCATTAACTAATTTGGCTACTATACTACGAGGATATTTAGAGTAAGTTCCTCTAAGGCAAAATAAGAAAGGAAATGACATAAAGGAATACGAATTACAATCGAAAAATGAGTAAAATATACATTCTAATATTATGCTTATCATAACTTAAGAGATGACCTAACTATGGTAGGTCGCCACATACTGCATAAAAACCATAGATTAGCTCCCTTACCACTCAATGACCTTTTATAAGATATACAAAACTCCTACATAACTAGTTACCCAAGAGTTACACAAGCGAAGATTATACCAGAACAAATTTAATATTAAGAGTTTTCATGCATTATCATAGCAAATAAAATGTCCAAGACTCTAAGTCCCCAAAAGAATAGTAGTTAGGCTATAGAAATCGAGATAGTAGTCCTACATGGCTACTAAATAAATGAAGACAAAATTAAATAGCAAGTCATAGTCTAATAGTTCAACTAAATTGTTATCTTCACTCTAGCTCTTATTTTCCATACACTTTTCTCAAAAATATTGGACTCACATTGAGTAGGCCTCAACCCGAAGCGGTGAAAAGGTCTTCTTGCAACAAAAATCTTCAGGAGTATAAGTTATAAAGCTTAGTAAGATATCCCTCAACCATACCAATAATCAAGTCATTACAAGTAATTACAAGCGTATGAATGCATGTTCAAACAATATAACACACAAGTACATACGGTTAATCGGGTGTCGTATGCAACTCAAATTTAATGCCTTCTAACGTTAGAGTTGGAGAATACATAACACCTATCAAATGTAGGTACCATACTTGAAATTACATAAACTACAAAACTCCAAGTTTCATATTCTACGAAAACAATTTTATTGAACTTTTAAGAAATCTAAAATATGGTTATGAGTAAATCTCTATAGTCTATACTCATCCCTAAATAAAGGTCTTTAGACTCAACCCTTAGTCAAGAGGTTGACACCTTCAATATCTAGTAAGACCATAGACTAAGGTAAGATCATGTTGTATAGGTATATCATACTAAAAACTTTAATTGCATTTTTGTATAATAACCCCGCATAGCTTTTTTCTCCTTTCGTGTGATATGACAACCAATATATATAGATATGATACAACGCATGCTTATGTATGAAACAATATAACTAGTTAAGCCGAATCTAATTAACTCTGATTATTAGGTAACAAACCAATTTCACAAACCATTCAATTTTCCTATAGTATTTGTAATGCAACAACTAGTTCATTATGATAGTTTAGGGTATCTTTCCATACCATACAATTAATAACATTCACATGCATGTACCTAAACACAAACATCAATCAATTTATCAATAATAATTAAGTACCACTATCTATAATCACAAATAAGTATGAGATCATCGCAAGTACTCACTTAGCAATGATGATAGTCAAGGATCATAGTAGTAAGCTGAGAGATCGATATCCTCGTCGAGATCACCTAATAATAAGTATATAAAAAGTAATAAATTTTTAAATAAGGAAAATATTCTATCTAATATCTAATTGAGAATCTACCTAAATTTCTACTTAATATTACATAATTTCCTAGTTTGAGCTTTTTGTTTTTTTAATTACGCATAAATTCTTCATTTCAAATCAAATTTTGATGATCTTATAGTCAATCTTTACCGTTTTCGAATTTACATTCATGTAACAAGGTCCATTTTAAAAGTTGAGACTCCCATTTTCTATAATAGGTCTGGGGTATTACGAATTTTACTAATTTGGGCCCCATTGCCTTTAATTATCTTTATGGTTTCCCTTTAGTAGTTTTATTAATTAGGCTTGACCTAAATAGTTTTCTAAACTTTGTACTTCCGAAATATCTTTGTTTTTAGGTCAAGAATTTGTTATTAGCCCAAAACGAGCCTTCTCCTAAATTTTTCAATTTTGTAAGTTTAGGTGTCTAACTTGTTTGTGTACTTTTGACTCTATTTTTAATTAAATGAAATGTTTATGGGTCTTTTTCCTTAGGGCTAGATCTAGAGTAGGCTTTTGGTCATGGGCCTTAAGGTCTAAATGGGTCTTATTTTCCTTAGTTTACATTTATAAGCCTTGAATTCTTAACTATTTTTATAATAATTACTTTAAATCACTTTATTTTTATTACTTTTCATAAATTTCAATTTTAAGCTATAAAATGATGTCGAGGGGCTAAGGTTGACATGGCAACTTTCCATTAGGTCAAGATGTAATTTTCTTAATTTTATCTATTTTTGAAATTTTTATTTATTTATGTTATTAATACATATATATATGCATAATAATAATTAAACACCCAAAATATAGTAATTATAATAAGATTTAATTGAGCAAAATGCCGCTATTGGGATGCACAAATACATATTTTATTATTACTATCATTATTAATTTTTTTCTAGGTATATATATAAATAATTCCAATATATTTGTTAATAAAAAAATTAAACTAATAAAACATATATATGTTCATACGATATTTGTACACATACATGTATAAACCTAAACAAAATAGTAGATATAATACATAAAAAAAATGGATGAAATAAATGGAAATAAAAACAAACTAAAATGAAGGAGGAGAAGTACAAGGAAAGAACTTTATACAGGGACTAGAATTGATGCATCTAACCTTAGGTATTTTACACAGAAATTCCTAATACATAGGTATACAATTTATTCATGATTTGTATATTGGAAAAAAAAATAAAAAGATTTACTAAATTTATAGAAAAATGAAAGGAAAAGAAATAAAAAAAAAAAAACAAAGTTACAATTATGCCGTTATCTTGATCAATCTTACTCTCTTTATATGTCCATGTCCATCCTGGCGGCATCAGCCACAAGTTTGGTAGTAAGTGGTAAGGGTTCGATAGTAAGCAGTATAGGGGTCTATAATATGTGTTTGTTTATAGGAAAGAAAATTTAAAAAAAAAAACAAAAGAAAGGGAAAAGGGGATGAAGAACAAAAAAGAAAGAGAGGTTGAGAGATTAGGGAGGGGAAATGAGGTAAGACGAGAGAGAGAGGTTGATTAAGGGTAGGGGTAGACGAAAAGAGAGAGAAAGTGAAGATGGATGATTATAGGCTTCGAGGTACCAACCTAACCCAACTACTAAAGTTGAGGTCATCTACTTGTCGACTCATTTTATCTACTGAGCCGAATAACACTTTATTACAGATAGAGTACCGAGAGGCATAATGCCAAGACAACAACGGATCCTCACCTATGCTTGACTAATCACTTACTCGGCATCATGCTTGCCGATAGGATAAGGGATCATGTTTCCAAGAGTTGGACTGGCTCAGCTAAAGTCTGTTGTCGACTTAGTAGCTAAGACATCACTTTTACTAAGTATTGGATCTACTCAATACACCTTGGAGAAACTACTGCCGATTGACTTCAAAACTCGACAATTATGGGTCGATCCCTCTAATGTCTCAACTAAGCACTACGAAACTACCTTTAAGGCATGCCAAATGACCACATGCTAACTTTTCCCTGTAAAACGCACAATTTTATGTTTTTGTACATGTTTGTCTTTATTTTATTTATGGGCCCAATTCTTTAAGGTTGAAGTCTTTGTACATTATTTACAATTTTGTCACTAGGGTTTAGGACATACTATAAATAGGAGCTTTTGTAACAATGCATAGATAGACAGAAGATTAATGAAAAACCCCCTTTTAGAGTCTTTTCTTTCAGAAAGTTCTCTCTCCCTTACCAGATCTTACCAATCCCTTTAGCAAAAATTATAGCAGGCAACCCTATCACTGGAACTGGTGTGTTAAATCTGACAAGTCTTAAGTCCATATAGAATCTAGTTAGTACGTCATATCTAGTTAGGTTGCTCACAATTTGTTAAAACCCTCACTAAACCCACTTTACTTTTTGTTCCTTCTACAAGATCAAACTTACCCCCACAGTCGGCCTTGTCTATCTTTAGCCTTGGACCGTATCATCTTGGTATCAAAGCTCGACGTTCCAGATAGGGCCGAGAGTTTTAGTCATTGTATTTGTTCCATTTTGTGTTTGAGGAAGTGCTCGCTTATTGGGTTTGTTTGGGATATCAAGGATTTGTTTGTTAGATATAAGTTTGGTTTCAATTGAACTTCCTTCAAGTGAGTTAGTGAAAATTAGATTGCAATTCCTTTACATCATAAGTCCTATATTCGATATATATATCAAAGAAAAGGTTAGCGATTCCAATCTAAGTTGTTTACCGAGATATCACTTCTTCTAGCTGTTCAATGTGTTATCCTGCTTTTGGTATTATAATAGTGGCCGAGAAAGTACTATTGTATGTATCAAAGCTTGCTACTATAACAAGTTATTGTGACGTGTTACTATTATGCTAGCCATGTCGTTGTAACTAAGTGCTAAACTGCTATACTACTTTGAGCTGTTGTTTCCTAAGTACCGAGTCATTGTACTCTAAACAAGCATCAAAGTTATCTGACTTCCTAGAGCATAAGTGGCTAAGCTATGTTATTTGAAGGCTGTTAAACTGCGATTGTGGAATTTATCTAAGATGACAAATAACTTGTTGAACTCTGAAAGGAAAAGAATTGTTAAGTTACACAATTGATTGTCTATGCCACATTTCTTAAGTGTTGTTGAACAGTTCTCTTGCATATAAGCTTAAGTACCGCTCTATTGAAATTGAATATCATCAACATGGCATATGACGCTGGATACAGCTATGAATATTATCATGAAGATGTGATATCACAAATTCCAGAGTTTGATGGTTATGGCACTTTAGATGAATATTTGAGTTAGGAATTTCAAGTCGATCAGGTTTTCGAAGATTATTCTTATCCGAAGCATAAGAGAGCCTATGCTATAAAGAATTCGATGATTGGCTTTGCCGCTACTTGGTGGAAGAGAATAATAAATCAAAGAATTGACATGGAAAACATTGAGATCATTACATGGGAAGAGATAAAACATTTGATGCAAAGAAAATTTGTACCCCAAGATCATCACGATAGATTGTATGAGAGAAAACCTACCTATGAAGCTAACCTCTTGGAATTACAGGATCAGCTAAAGGAGTTTGAAAGATAACTTAAAGCGTTCTAGGATGAAATAAGACAATGGAGGAATGCTAAATTAGAGAGTATTAAAGAAGGAGTTAAGGAGGTGGAGGTTGTTGGATAAGCGAGTAGTAGAGAGGAAGAAGACTAAGCCGAGTTAGAGTTAAACCCTCATATTCCTGACGTACCCCCATTATCGACCATCCAAACTAATGAGCATGACCCCAGGTGGAAGGAGGAAGAAGAATCAATTTGAGAGGAAGCAGAAGGAATACTGATTTCAACGAATGAGGGGAGTGTGAGATCCAAGCTAACTGAGCTTAAAGAGTTGGAAGTACTTATGACTGATGGGCCATCTTACTTCCTCTTGGCACGAAACCCACTTGCCCATAATCTTTTGTATGCCCTAGAGATTGCGTTACTTCCTGTACTTGATAGTTGCTGAGACTGCCTAGGTTTAGCTAATCGGATCCATGATAAGCAGAAGGAAAGATGTAAGACAAAAGGTATGATTGATAGAGCCTATGGCGAATAGAGAGAACATCTTCTAGTGATGCCCTTGTCGTAAGAACTACAGCGTCCTATGTTTTAATTTAAATTTCATCAATTGGTATTTGATCCTGGTAGGATTTGAAGCAACCAATTACCAAGTTTCAGGTCGAAACTTCCCTAAAGGAGAGAAAATGATAGGCTTCGAGGTATTGACCCAACTCGACTACCAAAGGCGAGATCATCTACTTGCCAACTCATTCTGTCTGCCGAACTAAATAACACTTTATTGTAGATAGAGTGCCGAGAAGCATAATGTCGAGACAACAACCGATCCTCACTTATGCTTGACCAATCACTTATTCAGCATCATGCTTGCTGATAAGCTGAAGTTTCATGTTTCCAAGAGTTGGACTCATTCGGCTAAAGTCTAGTTGACTTAGTGGTCGAGAGATCACTTTAACCAAGTGTTGGATCCACTTGGCATACCTTGGAGAAACTATTGTTGACTAACTTCAAAACTCGGCAATTATGGGCTGACCTCTCAGCATCTCAGCCAAGCACTACAAGACTAGCTCCAAGGCATACCAAATGACTACATGCCGACTTTTCCCTGTAAAACACAAGGTTTTATGTTTTTGTACATGTTTGTCTTTATTTTATTTATAGGCCCAATTCTTTAGGGTTTAAGGTCTTGTACATTATTTACAGTTTTGTCACTAACGTTTAGGACATATTATAAATAACAGCTTATGTAACAATGCATAGATAAACAGAAGATTAATGAAAAACCCCCTTTTAGAGTCTTTTCTCTCTAAGAGTTCTCTCTCCCTTACCAGCTCTTATCAATCCCTTTAGCAAAGATTATGGCGAGCAACCTTATTATTTGAACAGGTACATTACATCTGACGAGTCTTAGGTCCATATAAAATCTAGCTAGTGCGTCATATCCAGTTAGGTGGCTTACAAATTCGCTAAAACCCTTACTAAACCCACTCTACTTTTTGTTTCTTCGGTAAGATCAAACCCACCACCATGGCCAGCCTTGTCTGTCCTTGGCCCTGGACTATATCAATTGAGGATAGATGGAAGAGAGAGAGAGAAAGAGAGAGAGAGAGAGAGTGGTGGGGGACTGATAGGAATCAAACTATTGGAACTTTGACGCAAGCTGAGCTCGAAGGCATTAAGAGATTAGCCAAGCGAATTCTCTTACACCGACTTGCACTAAATGAGTCTAAGCCGCTTCAATCTTCCAACCTACTACCCTATCCAAGTCAAACTCTTATATGCATATCCATTGTCTCCCGCGGCTAACTTGAAGAGTACTTAGGCAACAACTTTGCTCAACTAATCACTTGCTCAGCCAACCTAAACTTGAGTTTTCCAGAGCATGTCCGAGCTGAATTTACCTTAGAAGAGTCTTTAGCCTAGCTCAACACCTCTACTTGGTAATAACCTAACTAGTCGTACAATTCTATCTACTATGATAGAAGCATTGCCAATGACCACCAACCACATGTCTAGCTCCTACATGATGGAATCTACTCTACAGATCAAACGCTTTCTTGAAGTTTCATTAATACCCTTTTGTAGTCCTTGTACCTTACATATTTAAGACATTACCATTTTTGTCTTGTCCACTTTGGGCAAGTTGCCTTAGAATATCTAGTATAAATATCCTTTATATATTATAGCGACAACATTATTACAGAATATTCTAAGTCTTTCTTGCTAGCCTATAAACATCTCTTTTGTTTGCTTTCCTACTGTTATTACTCTTATCCTAACCTTTAAGTAAGGCTAAGTGGTGACTACCCTTATTAGACCAACTTGTACAACATATTGAGTTTATTCGTGAGTCTTCGATAATTTCTCAATAAGTCATATTCTAAGAGCTGATGTAGGTTTTGCTTATTTGCTTCTCTTTTCTTGCATTCCCATCTCCATTTTAGGCTTTCGGTAAGCTTGGACCCATCTTCGATATAGCTAACCTTGCCTATCTTTGACAGGCCTTATCATCTTGCTATCAAAGTAGAGGTTCATTTGGGTAAGTTGCATTTGAGCTTGTTATTGTTGTGCTAAGGGTCATACTGGTTGTCATAGTATGTAGTGGTTGTGTAAGAATTCATTGTAAATGTTTGAGAAAGCAAGAGACGTGTTGGTTTGCTGTTATGTATGTATCCTATTGTACTCTATTTTGGGCTATGAAAATAAAGCAAGTTGAAGTTGCATGTTTTTTTTTTTACAAAATAGTGAGCTTAGTGTTTAGAAACCGTAAGTGTGTTGTTCTTTGGGAAGCATGTGTGTTGAGTAAAGGATGACTTATTCGAGTATAAATATTGGTGTTGGAGATGATAACTATGGTATTGTCCACCATGGCCAACAACCCTAAAATACTCTTAGATGCATTAATAAGCAATTTGAGGAAATGGCTAACTTGATAGCTAACTTAACTAGAGCTATTCATGCATTAACCTTTCAGCTTATTGATGTCATTTAAAACACTCCCTAAGCTGCTTAACTTACAAGAGGAAAAATCCCAGCTCAACAAGATTGAGGTAGAGGAGCATTGCATGTTACTCATTAAGTGCTGCTACCATATAAGTTGCATTAGTTAAATGAGAAAGGAGCATTGCATGTTACTCATTAAGTGCTGCTACCAATCTCAATTAGGAATTATTCTGATGACATTCTTTACATTGCACTACCCATGTATGTCTCACATGTATTGTTAAGCTAACCTTGGCTTTTTGATCGAAGGGTTATTCATGATAGGTTTCAAAACACGTATATGTTTGAGAAAGATGGAAAGAAGATCACTTTGAACCCCATGACCCCTAACCAAGTGAGCAAACTACAAGCTAAATTAGCTTAAGGATGAAAGAAGGCTTTGATTCTAAACCGAGCCGAGCTTTGTGAAGCCATCAAGTCTAACATGATAACCTATCTATTAGTCAAGAAACTATTAGAGTTGAGAGAGTAAGCTATGCTACATGAGGGAGTCCAAGAACTATTAGATGAGTATGCCCATTTTTCTCTCGAGCAATTGCCCAAAGGATTACCTCCTTTCTAAGGCATTGAACACTGCATTGACTTGATATGTGGTGTTGCTCTATTAAACAAACTAGCTTATCGAATGAGCCTCAAGAAAGCTGTTGAACTCTAAAGACATGTGAACAAGCTCTTGGAAAATGGTTGTATAAGAGAAAGTCTCAACCCTTGCACTGTGCTTGCATTACTTATACCAAAGAAGGACAATACTTGTGGAATGTATATAGATAGTAAAGCTATAGACAATATTACAATCAAGAATAGGTAACCTATCTTAAGGCTAAATGACATGCTAGACAAACTAAGTGGGGCTAAAGTGTTTAATAAGATTATCCTGAAGTCAGGCTACCACTAAATTCATACGAGGAAAGGTGATGATTTGAAGAATGCCTTCAAAACTTGACATGGATTGTATGAGTAGATGGTGATGCCTTTTAGGCTATTAAATGCCCCAAGCACTTTTATGCAATTGATGAATCAAGTTTTGAGAGAGTTGATCGAAAAGTGTATCATGGTCTATTTTGATGATATCCTTGTATATAGAGCCAACCTTGATAAAGATTAAGGATCGATCATGTGCTCCCAAGCCTGAAGGCTTTCTCAAGTAGTTCATTGAGCTGTCTAAGGTAAGTTGAGCGCTAAGGAGCAGTGCTTACCCCAGTCCGATCTACTGAGCTACTTTTCTCTCTACACCATCAAAGATGCTCCCAAGGTGACCAGCTAACATATCGAATTGAACCCTCCACTATACACTAGTCTAAGTGCCACATCTGAATGAAACCATCCCAACAATACCAAAGCAAAGCCGATAGTAATTAAGGGCCGACCATCTAAGGCTGACCCTGAAAATGAGCTGCCCTTGAATCATCCTTAGTTCAATCCCAACTGACCGAGCTACTCAATTGCCAATGTCAAACTGACTTGATTGGGACCTACTCCTCTCAAATTGCAATGTTATTGGGACCATAGACAATAAAACACATACATACTAGCCTTTTCTTAATATTCGTACTGTCCTTTCTAACAGTAAATATTCTTTTGCATGATTACATGTCTTCCTTGTAAATTATTCTATTTTTCTTAGTAGTCAGGGATCCATTTATGTAATTTTCTGTTATTTAGGACTAATCCTAACTGGGTACTATAAATACTTGCATAATGTAATAGCAACAATAATCAAATACGAAGAATACATTGAATTTTTACTCTCTTGAGCTAAGTTTCCTTCTTACTCTTGAGCTACTCTTATCTAACCCATTTGAGTGTAGACCAGTGGCGAGTGACCTCCAACCATACTATGCGTCACATCAAGTGTGACTCGAGCTTGTATGAGATGTTAGTGCCTCATATCATTTATTGGTATACGGGAACCTTGCTTAACCTTTGATTACCAATTACTCTTCAAGTCATCTTGCGACTCAAGCCTACCCTATTGGTTTTTGTGTGATACTAGGTTCGTATGTTCATCCATGGAATCTGTGCCATCTTGGTATCAAAGCCTAGCTACATTCAAAGTTGGATTCTGGTACTATGTTCTTAGAGTGGTTTGTTATTGCTCTCGTGTAATAACGGTTCTATTGTTAACTTTAGAGTTCAGTAGTTGAGAAGTGTTTTATGCTCTGTTTTCCCCTGTTATCGATATACAAAAATAGTATGGTTAGTTGTTCGTTAGTTGTGTAATTGTCATGGTGATTGGAGTATCGGTTATTGATCTTTACATAGTATTATTAAATGTTAATTTTTGTGAAGTAACCATCAATATCAGACTTAAGTGTTTAAGGAATTTTAGGAAACCAAGAAAGTGGTACTGGATATGGCAAAAGATAGGAAGGAAGCTTTACACCTCAATAAATGGGTGACCGCTTGGATGGGCTTATCTACTTGGTAGCTAGCTTAGTGATTGTTAGGCAGTGAGCTAGAAACAACCCTACTAGGGAATGCTAACATCAAGGATAAGGCAATGGTTAGTTTATCCGAGTTAGTGCCCTAACTCAACTACCCAGAGCTAAAGGAGTCAGTAAAGAGGCTAGACGAAGACTAACGCTTGAAGAGATTGAGGAGGAAGCATAAGGAGATGACGAGGCAGAGGAGTATTACGAGCCTGAGGAAAGAAATGTACAAGCCCCTAGAGTTGAAGGATTAAGAATATGTATTCTGAGTTTTTTTGGAAGTGGTATCCTAGACCTAAGCTTTATGACATGCTAGATGAATTAAGTGGAGCAAGAGTGTTTGCTAAAATTGACCTTAAATCTGGATACCATCATATTCAAATATGTGAGGGTGATGAGTTGAAGACCACATTCAAGACACGGCATGATTTATATAAATGGCTTGTAATGTCATTTGGACTATCCAATGCATCAAGCCATTTATGTGCTTGATGAATCATGTATATAAGTCCCCAAAATTGTGTTTAGGATAACCGAGCCTAGATTTAGGATATTTAGGGAAGGTTATCCAATTATGCTCAAACTTTACGACTAAGATAGAAAAGTTAGTCGAAGTGACTTAATGAAGTTAAATTTTGAAAATAGCTACCCAAAATCCCAATTTTACCCTTAAAAGTATGATCATTTAATATAGTATTAAAATACTTAGAACTCTTAAAATTGATCTCGGATTACGACAAGAACTTAGAGATAAGTTAATTAAGCTAAAAAATGAGACAATATAATATAATTTATTATATGGATATATTCGTATTTTTATGAATATACCTGATATAAATAATGATTATACCCGTAAATTAACCCTAAATTACCTAATTATATATATATATATATTGTATTGAATTCATGAAAATAATTAAGAAAAATTATGTAAGAATAAAAGATATGCTAGAAACTTAATTATACGAGTATAGTTATAAACTACACGTGATATATATGCACTTGATATATATACTTATATATTACTAAATAACTAAATATTAATAAAATATAACTAAAATGCTAAAATACTTGTAAATCACATCCAAAAGACTCAATTTCAACTAGGAATTGCTAGAGAATCACTATGGCTTGCTGTAGGACCTCTAATGTGCTAAATCAAAAGTTAATAAGGATACGTCCTACTTGCATTTATGGGGAAAAAGAGAAGGAAAAATTAAAAAAAAAATCAAAAGGACAACAACTGACTCCAACAAGTATAAGTAGGTTTCAATACATCAATTAACAACTTTACTAGCCAAAAATAGAAAAAATAAAAAAATAGAAAAATAGTGGAAAATAGAAAAAAATTACAATGTAGCTCGAATTTTGTGTAGATTAAATATATTAAATGATGTTGTTTCTAGCTCAAAACTTGAATTGTAGAATAAATATACTAAATGATGTTATTTCTAGCTCAAAAAATTTTGTATAGAATGTGTATAATATATAGGTAATTTCAATGTAGCCCAAATTTTGATTTGAATATTTTGATATTTATTGCATTTTTAGCCTAAAAATAGCTCGAAAATGTGTTGAAATTGTGAAATAAATAGAAAATTATGAAATAACATAATGAAATGGACATGTACTGATCTCTAGTGAATAATAACAATGTTGGGACAGATTGAAACTAATTTAGTGTAAAAAAGATCATAATTAAGTAATTTATGATAATTCAAGGGTAAAACGTAAATACTAATGTATAGGCGATAAATAAAAAATACGAAACCAAGGAATAACTGAGTTCCCCATATTTTTAGGAGTCTATAAAAATTTTTGGGGAATTATTTGGTGACCTAACCTATTTATTAAAAATTTACGTAATAAAATGGCTTAAATTACAAATAGGGACATATTTTTAGTAATAATAAGTTAAAATGAATTAAATAGTTGAATAAAAACTATGTGTATGTATACTAATTAGATTAGATAAAATATGTATTGTTAATATATTTAATAATATTTTACTGATCGAGATACATTATGTGTATTAGAGTTAAATAATACTTATATTATAGCACTATATTGAAAAATCAAGTAAAATATAATTAATAACCTAATATATGTATGACACGTTAATATTTATTTAGATACGTATAACTGTAGTAAAAACTCAAACTACCCGATAAAAATCATCTCTAGAAATTAGACCTGTAAAAGATATCGTTAGGTCTATATGAACCTAACGATATTAATTTTACTAAAATGAAATAATTTTAGGTGATATGCCCTATAACTCTAATATTCTAAAATGTATGTATTACAGTAACCCAATCAGAATTAAAACATAATTTAATCAATTAAAAGTATATTTCAATACAATCGAAATAATATATAATACGTAATATTATAAATTTGTATATTATCAATAATTAACCGTTTTAGATCAAACTCTAATATTTTCATAATTATTACAAAAACTGAATTTAAGTTTTATATGTATATAGGATCTCCAAATAATCAGAATGTTAACAGCTCGAGTCTTCTGTAGTGTGCATCTAAACAAGTAAGTTAGGATTTGTAGCTTCACCACTTATTGGGATACTATGTTAAAGTATTTGGAGACTCATGACTTTTGGTTATATTTGTAATTAGTTGTCTGTATGCATGTCATATGTGTGTATGATACTCAGTTGTGATAGGAGTTGAATTCTTTGGTGTACTATTATGCATGTTTGCATTGTCTTTGAATTATATGAACTTGTTTGGTCACCCCTGACTAACATTAACGTTTATTTAACTAAAATTAAACTGGAGATGTACAATACCCATTAAGGAGAACAATTAAGAGTATCAAGCCAAATATCAACTTCCTTCAATAAGGATAGTTGAAATGGTCCTTTTCCTATCCTTAATCAAACTAAGTAATAGGCGAGGAGGTTGCAGTAAGGTTAGGGGCTGTATTTCGAAGGCAGTCACAAGAGGAGGGTGTTCTCCATTTCATAAGCTTAGGTTTGGTCTTATTTGAGTCACGATAAAACTCCTCAATCTGGGTTGGAGTAGATGCAATTTCTCTAACCTCACAATGGACCAAATAATGCATTGCATTGCATTTTTTCATAATTAATAACCTTACTTATGATTATTTAGTACTCTTCTGACTTCATCCCTCTTACTAAGCTAATTGTGCTCACATCCCCATGTACTCTTTTGCAGGTATTGAGTAAGGACTAGGATGTTTTGATATCACCAACCCCAAGTTAGTATGCTATTGACTGGGAAAATGAGGAATGAAGAATCAATTGAACCTAGGCTTTTGGCCTTTTCTTCTTTTTTTTTTTTCACTTTTCCTTTAAATTTTAAGGAAACTAATTGGGAATTCCCTAGGATGCCCATTAGTTTCCTAACTTATTGTATATGGTCTGAAAAACCTATAGTTTTTTATAAACTCCAATGGTACACCTTAATTTTGGAAATGAAATGTATATATAAATACTGTTGTGTTATGAAACAACAAGTTGTATAGAACAAGTACTTTGTAAAGCTCTACCATAGGTTTGGTTAGTCCCAAGTGTTAGAACAAATGTTTCAAGCTAGTTAAGTTATGTACGCTTGGTGTAGACTATATCTACGATAGCAGCTATAAGATCAGCTTCTATTTTAGGTTAGTTTACACTGCGAGACTGTTATGACTCCTCCTATTCAGGGTGTGACAATGTGCTTCGAGAATTTTTTGGAAGGTTTGTCATAGTTTATTTTGATGACATTGTGATGTATAGCTATGACCTAGAGACTTACTAAGAGCATCTCTGAAGAGTCGTCGTAAAACTCTAAGCTGAACAAATTTATGCCAATCTAAAGAAGTGTGACATTTTCTGATCCACGATGATCTTCTTGGAGTTTGTTGTGAGTGGAGGTGGCATTCGATTTTATGATGAGAAAATAAGAGCAATCATGGAATGGCTTGAGACGACTTATTCTACAGATGTGAGAAGTTTCTATGGCCTAGCATCATTCTATCGCTGATTCATAAAGGATTTTAGTACGATTGCGGCCCCACTTATCGAACTATCAAAGAAGAGTATTAAATCAGATAAGGAGAGAGAGAGAGAGAGAAAGAGAGAGAGAGAGAGAGAGAGAAGAGGAGTTTTAAGGAAGTGAAAGGGAGGCTAACTACAGCTCTTGTCTTAGCTCTATCGAGCTTTGAGAAGGTGTTTGAAGTAAAGTGTTATGTATCCAAACTAGGCATAGGTGTTGTACTAATGCAAGATGGCCAACCTATTGCTTACTTCAACAAGAAACTTCAAGGAGCTACATTCAACTATCATGTTTATGATAAGGAGTTCTACTTTTTAATTTGAGCCCTAATAGTATGGCGACACTATTTACTACCTAAGGAGTTTGTGATCTACACATATCATAAGTCTTGAGGTATTTAGAGAGCCAACCCAAACTATCCTAGAGACAAGCCAAATGAATCAAATTCATAGAGGGTTTTTTTTTTTTTTGTCATAAAGTATAAGAATGGAAGAAACAATGTAATGGCCAATGCCCTATCAAGACGACATACCCTCCTAACTAAGCTGCAAACAAGCCTACTTAGTTTTTCAACCATAAAGAATCTATATGCTAAGGATCTACATTTTAGTCTAATATGTGCCTAATGTAAGGAAGGACGAACATTGGATGACTATCATAAGGAGGATGGATACTTATTTAGGAAGAGGAAGCTATATATCCTGACCTGTTCCACTAGAGAATTGCTAGTGCACAAAGCTCATGAAGGGGCATTAATAGGACACTTTGGCCAATGCCAAACCCATGAGGTACTATCCTCTAGATTCTTTTGGCCAAAGATGAAGAGATGTTCAATTCGTGCTAAAAAAGTATACAACCTACCGAAAGGCAAAGAGCCAAGTCAAACAAAGACACTACCGACCCTTACTGATCTCGACCAAACCATAGTCCGAGCTAAGCATTGACTTCATGTTAAGATTACTGAAGATATCCTGAGGAAAGGACTCCATCATAGTAGTTGTGGACCAATTTAGCAAGATGGTACATTTCATAACCTATTCCAAAACTAACGATGCTTCAACTATTTCTTTTCTTTTCTTGCCAAAAGTAATCAAACTTTACGAAATTCCAGAAACCATTGTTTCGGATTGAGATCCAAAGTTCATAAGGCACTTTTGGAGGACATTGTAGAGGCAAATGGGAACTAAGCTATTGTACAACATGTCTTGCCATCCACAGACCAATGGACAAATCGAAGTTGTCAGTAGAACTGTAAGAACTTTGCTTTAGGTTGTTGTCAAATACATTACGACCTCTTAGGATCTATGCCTACTAATCGTTGAGTTCACCTACAATAAGACTGCCTACAATGTAACAAACATGTCTCCATTCGAGGTTGCCTATGGGTTCAACCCCGAGCTCCCAATGGACTAGGTACCCTAACCGATGACTAATGATAACCGACCAACCATTGAAAGAATTGAGGCCATCTAAGCCATGCACCAGAAGGTTGTAAAAAAATTGAGCTGAGCTAATACTAAGCTCGAGAAGTGAAGCCAAGGATAGAGTAAGAGAGAATTTCAACCAAGTGATTTGGTTTGGATATATCTCGACAAGGAACAATTCCTAAACTTAAGGAAGAGCAAGTTGTCTCCTAAAACCAATGAACTTTTCAAAGTGCTTGAAAAGATCAATTCTAATACCTATAAGATTGAATTACCTGAGAGATATGGAGTTTCAGACTCCTTCAACATTGTTGATCTCCAACCTTACACTCCTAAAGACGAAGCACCCAGACCTGAACTAGATTTGATCCTAAATCTCAAATAACCTAGAGAGAGTGATAGGAATCAAGGACCAATCATATGCTTTCGAGGTACTAACTCTCGCTCATGATTCCTCTATAATACTTTGAGATAGTGAATCTCCTTATTTCTTAACTTATATACTTTACAATCTATGATTTGCACCAAATGCTCCTCGTATGTTAAGTTTTCTTGTAATCTTACTTGTTTTAACTCAACAATACAATCGAGATCGTAAACAATCCTCAAAACAGACACATACTTATATACATATATATATATATATATATACACTTTATTAGTTATATATGTTAGTATAAATATACATGCAATTATAAACATATAAATATATGTAGACACTCCATTTTTTCCCTCACATAGCTTTTGTATTTTATTTTAAAGGGTCCTAATTCAAAAATATATATAAAAAAAAGGAAAATGAAAAATTTGTAAAATAATAAAAATATAAAAAATGAAAAATCTTAGAAAAAAGAAAAATTATAAAGATCTTTTTTAGGGAAATAGTTTTTTAAAAAATAAAATATTTTAAGGTCAATAGATTTAGTCTAGTTCATTTTAAGTAGCTTTATTTTAGAGGGTTACACAACTTAAGCACAATTTAATTATATTAAATATCAAGGTAAAGGTCAACGAATTAATGGATAAACATTTGAGTATTGGTATTGGGTTAGCTTAAGGTCAAAGGTTCGAATCTCACCAAGTATATATGTACGTTTTATTTTTTTTATTCTATTACAAAAATCGATTGAACGTACGAGATCTTTTTAAAAATCTAATTTTAAATCTTATCAAATCTTTTGAATCTAACATAATTGTATTTAAATTATTAATGGAGATAATGCAAATCTGATACAATAGTGTTAAATCCAAAAGATAGCGATCTATAGAGATTCAAATCTAATTTGATTTTTATCGATATGGATTTGAATCAATATAAAAGATTTGATATGGAATTTTATAAATATCGATCACATGGCATAAAGTTGGGAAGGGACATACTCAAAAAGAATTGAAGTTCTTTTTCTCTATCCTTCACATTTACAACCAACCCTTGCCAATGCCCCATAGTCTCGCACGCCTCACACATTGCCTTCATCGATCGCACACTTCAATTGAACTGCTGCACACATCACTGATCCAACATACATATACACTTCGCGGATCAAACACTGCACCAGCTTCACATCTACAACAAGACACAATGCTGCAATCGTCCACTTTCAATCACTAACTTGCAGCCCTAAGCACCAATCACCCTTTATTCTCTTTTCACCCTTAACACAGCACAACGCACACATATCCAACCCCCCATGAACGCTAGTAGCCAAGACACCGCATATACATCCAACCCATTCACGGAAACAACAACTCCACCGCGAACCAAAATAGCCAACCTACATGCGACCATAACCACCATTATCACCCCGTCACTCGACAGTCGACACACACATGATCCAAGTAACCAAACTACGCAATCGTTCTTCCCTTAACCAATGACATACTTACACTGCAGAATACTAACTCGAGTATGCCATGCACTTTACTACAGTAGCTACATGGCTCAACTATACAGCACTGCACATAGTTTACCAATCAAATACTTTACACCTCACTGCTACTCATTCATGCCTTATATTGTCTACACTACACATAAGCACATCATTGACCATACTGTATAGGCTAATAATACCAATTTAACCACATTGCTTCTACAATCAGTATAGCAAACTTTACCCTCTATTAACCCCCAAACGCGCATAGCACCAAGCAAGATTGCACATATCACTAACTATTGATCCAATACGTCAACTACACCTTACGACCAACCGTACGATCACGTCATACAGTTGCTCTATCCTTACTCCTCGCGACCTATACTATACAGCACTGCTTACTTGACGCAACGAAGCCATCGATAAGCCCTATTACACAAGCCATCCAACAACAACTACAATGACCTTCACTTCATTAACTATTCTTTTCACACATAGCCACGCACGAGCAATTTGACACTGCACAATTAACAATTTAGGTTCGATTCTATACTTTTTTGTTATTATAATAACAATATTATATTTATTAAGTTATTTGTCTTGATTGGTTTAAGTATTTGTTTTAAAGTATAAAAACAAAAATATATGTAGCTTAGGAAACTTTTCAGCATTAGTTTTTTTTTTAGTTTTTTTCACTTAGAAAATAATTTTTTAGAAATAAAAATTAATAACAAACTTTTAAAAAAAAAACAAAGATGTTTTAGAAGTTTTCTATAAATAAAAATACTCAAGAATTAGGGCCCTTTTAGAGTTTTCGTTGAATAAACTAAATCGATAACCACGTAAACACAATCGGTTTTCAAAGTTAAAAAGAATCAATACACTAAATTTTTAAGAAAAAACTACGTTGGTTTGATCCCTACCAACAAGTACGTAGACACCACCTTGGCAACCGTATAATAAAAAAAAAAAAAAGAAGCTTTTTTTTTCTTTTTCTGAAAATTCGTAATAAAAAATCATAAAAAATTCATTTTAGTTACACTTTTGCATATCTATACATATCTTAGCACTTTTTAAAAAATTATAAAAGATAAAGCCCACTGGTTTTTTTAATCTTTACATGGTGATTTAGTCTTAATAAATTAGCCATGAAGTTAATTTTTATGATTTAATTTTCTAAAATTATTTTTGAGAATATTTACAGACTAGTGGCTAAATTAGGGTTTTTTCATTTGGAAACCTTAATTTCACTTGTTACCAGTGTAATTAGTGGCGACTCTAATTTTTCTAAATATTTTTTTTATTTTTTAAAGAAATATATTTCCTTAATTTAATGTCGAATATTTTGTATTAAGCAAGCAAAGCTTATTATAAAATTGGCAACTTTAATGGGCTTCATTTTTTTTTCATTTTTTTTATGTATATATAGTAATATAGTTATATTAATTAAGTTTTAGTTATATAGGCCTCTTAGAAAAAAAGCCTAGCCTATTAGGCCTTTTATTAGGGGATTTAAAGAGAATTTTTTCTTATCACTTGTGTACCTAGATGTAGTCAGACCGAGCCACCTTTGGAACCTAGGACGGGTTGCCATTGTGTAACCCTCAGGTGGTTAGGGTCTTTACCCCCATCTAATGATGATAAGTGAGCCTACTCATACTTTAATGTAGCCTACTAAGCATTTTCCTAGGAATATTATAGGCTACAGTACTTCAGACCCATGGATTCTACCCTCCTTACATCATTGTATAATAAAAAGGGGATAGCAATTTTCAAATTATAGGAGTTAAAAAAGAATCATTATAACCTGCAACCAATTGGACCGTATCTTCAAAATTTAACGTACTTATTTATATAAGTGTGCATGGGCTTTATTTAAAAAAAAAACAAACTTTTAGAAATTCACACACTTATAGATGTAGGTTTACGTAAATATTGACCACGAGTTTATAATAATTCTATTCGTATACTTTATTAATGACCAACCCCATTGTATTGCATCTAGTGTAGTATATTGCATGACATTTATTTTATATTTTTAATTCGCATATTTATCTGTATATGTTATCATGTGTAATATATGTAAGTCTTGCAAATTTTGTCTTATTTCATGAGTAATAGGTTGTGTAACTTAAAATTTAACATTGAAAGTACAAAATCATTAATATTCCCCTTGTACCATAATGTGTCAATGTTTAAAAAAAATCAATATTAGCTTATAAATTTCTTTTTTTTTTATATGTAATTATGGAAATTAACTGTTGGAAAGATTATTATGGAACTGTTATTTTTTTAAGGCTTTTCAACAGTTTTTATAAAAGATATTTTATGATAAAAAACTAGTTTCATGGTATTTTTTTTACTTAGTTGATTTTTTATTATAATGCCTCACATATACCATATCACTTGGAACCAACAAAATAAAAAAAACAAAAATAAATAAAAATAAAAAGAATTAACCCTCAAATTTCCATTGTAAATTATTTTCCATTTTAAATTATTTCCATCTTAAGGCCATCAATCTAGTAAATGTCTAAGCTCTCGTTCTCCATGTTTACCCATTAAGTTGTCACAATTCCAATAGAGCTTTCTCTATGAGTTGTCACCCTTATATCATCTTTTAATAAGTTTCTCATTGTAAAATAATTTCTACTTCTCTATATCACCCTTATGTCATCTTATGTATTGTCAATCCTAATGTTTCCAATTTTTTTTATTTCTTTTGTTTAGATTTGTCGATATCAATATTAGGCTTCTATAATATAAAATCAACATTGATTTTTTTTCAATAAAAGTTTCCAAAAAAAATTATTGGTTTTCAAAATTAAAAACTTGATTTTTTTTAAAGGATTGCAGTATTACTAATAAGAAGGGAATCTTGTAAGCTTTAAAAGATTACTTTTTAAGTAATTTGGTCTAACTTGAAGCCCATAATTACTCATTGTCAAAACCAAGATGTCTAGAACTCTTGAATAGAGAATAACCACAATAAAAAGGGTTTTGAGCAAGCATGCAAAGCAAATCGAGCCCATGCCCCATACCTAAGCTTAGGGGCTTAGTAACATACCATTTTAGGTAAACAAATCTAAAGAGTTACTAGTTCATAAGCCCAACAATAGCAAAAAAGGCTTAGGGAATGAATTGGAGCAAGAATTGATGAAGATAGAAGAAGAAATCTTATAGAAATTTGAGGAGAAAGTGAGACCTCTAAAGGATCACAACATGCAAAGTGATCTAAGCTTGAGGAATATTTGAACTTTTAAAGACCATAAGTTAACCAAGAAGTTTAAGATACCAAATTTCAAAAAGTATGATGGAATAAGCTACCCTAAGCTCTACCCTAGGCTTTATGTTCACAAGATGGCCTAATTCACCAAACCTAAGTAATGGATGATTCAAACTTTCCAAGATAGCCTAACTAAGCCAACATTGATTTAGTATTCCCAACAAGACTTGGTTGAGCTTAATATTTAGGATAAGCTAGGTCAAGCCTTTTATCAGTACTACAAGTTCAATGAAGAAGTGGTTCCTTCCCTGATGGATCCAAATAACATGAAAATGAAGCCGACCAAGTCCTTTAAGGAATTTTCCCAAAGATGGAGATCTACAGCTACTCTAGCCATAGTACAATTGCCAAAAAAATGAATTGACCAATATATTCATCCGCACAGTAGGTGTACCTTACTATAATCACCTCTTGAGCCATACTACTTCCACATTTGCAATCGTAGTTACAACCGGTAACCACATTGAAGATGCCAATAAAGTAGGGAGATTGATAGGGAAGGGATTAGCCCCATTAGATTTAGAGACCACTGTGAACACTACAATGTCCTATCTAACAATATGCGAGCCTGGTGCCTTAAGCATTGGCCTAAAGCTCATGGAAAATAAGCTAAGCCAAAAATTACCTAGAAGGAGGTTTACTCATATCCGGATTCCTATGTCTCGAGTCTATCACCACCTAAAAGAAGAGGGTTTATTGCATCCTAAGACTCCAACACTAAAGTATAAACCTCAAAAATACAATCTCGATGCATAATGTGAGTAACATATAGGACAGTAAGGGCATGTTATTAACCATTGCTAAGAGTTGAAGAATAAAGTCTAAGATTTGATTGACAAAAAATTGGTCCAATTGGACCTCATTAGGGATCTAAGGCTCAAATCCCATGCAGATCCCATTATTAGCATGATACAAGATTTAGAATGGTTTTTAGGAATAGATTTGAATGGTTTAGCCCAAAGGGCATGTTACTGTTGAGGTTTGGAAAAAAAGGGTTGCTGCCCTAGAAGAAAAGTTAGCGAAGTTAGAAGAAAGACTCATGGGTACAGAAATGGCAATGGGTTATGTGCTCAAGTAGCTTGGAAACTTAGATCTTAGTGAGAATAGGAACTCAGAGCCCAAGCATGAGGATGATTCAATGAAAGAGAAGTCAACTGCGAATGTGCCAATTGGAAAAGCTCAGGATCAAGACAAGCCCATTTACAATAAGAGGAGGTAACTTATACAGTTCAAAATTCTAATGGTCGAAGTGTTCAAGCAATTGAGAGAAGCAGGGTTAGTGGCATGTGAAAACCTAACAAAGAAGTACAAGCTAAGGGATCATGACCCCAACAAATGGTGTGACTATCATGTGGGCTAAGTAGGGCATATCATAGAAAACTGCTGGAAACTAAAACATAAGGTGCAAGATTTGATTAGTGCATAAATTATCTAGCCAAGCTTTCTAAAGGCGAATAGGTCAATTGGTAGTGGTATTCCTTCCCCAGGTTTTGAAGAAGCATTAAACAAACAGCCTCCATCACCAAATATTGAAGGCTTACTAATATCATCTGATAAGGTGGCTAACCATTTGAATCAATGGGGTATACCTCTAGGAGATCAATTCAATTGAATGGGCTAAGTTTGAAGGAGTGATAGAAATAGGGGCAATAAGTGGAAAAGAATTTTTGTACCTACATTTTTTTTCTTCACTTTAAAGTTTGTAATGGATACGAGTTATCTAAATAAAACAGTTTTCTTTTAGATTTTTGTCTATAGCTTAATAAGGGCATGTCATTGGCCTTTAATTAAATGAAATACTTTATGCAGATTTAGAATGAGCGAAAATGGATAAAGTAAAATGTGAACTTGGAACTTAAAATTTTCTACTTTAAGGGGATGTAACACATTACTTGAAAAGTTTATGATGAAAAGAGGCAAACCATATCTAAAACACTAACCCTAAACATACATGAAAGTTAAGTAATACAATGTAAGTAATTGGGCTCGTTCCTTAAATGACGTCCATCTTGAACTTAGTACACGTATCAAAATGATATTAGGTATTCATTTCATCATCTCTAAACACAATTATCCCTTTCAAGCCCATTTGATCCTTTTAAGGATATTTTTTAAACTTAACCCTACTAAGAACCACACTACATTGGGGCAATAAAGAGGATAAGGTCATTAATTTGGAGAAAAAGATTAGACTAACTTGTGCTTTCCTTAGTTATGCCAATTCATGAGCAAATGTTATTATAGATAATTCAATTTCTTTAGTATAAAGAAGAGTTTTAAACTATATATATCTCACTCAAGTTTATACAGTCATTTAAACACCTTAAGCCCATGGATTTTTTCCAAATACTCCAAAGCCATACACTTCTCCTAAGCTTATACTCCTTGAACCCATGGTTTTAGAGCTTCAAATCCCATCAAGTGAAAACTTAACAATGGAAGGTAACCATCTTGATAAAAAGAAGAAGAAGAAGAAGAAGAGAAGGAATAAAGAAGAAAAAATGAAAAAGAAAAAGAAAATATTAAGAAGGTAATCATCTTTAGAGATGAGCCAAATTACCAATAAACTTAAGGTTTGAACTTGCAAAGGATATTGAAAGGCTAAACATTTTAAATTTCCAAGCTTAAAAGCAAAGCCTTTATTTTATGATCTTACCTACTATACTACCCTTGATGAAACTTTTTTTACTAAAGAAATGGACTTATCTTAAGCAAAACTTGCTTATTAAACTAAGGCAAACCCATGTTTAGTTTCTCTTAGGTTCTTAGCTTGTAAACCTAGGACAAATTATATATGATTTTTTCAAAATTGGTTAAAGTACATTGATATCCATTTCCTCAAACATTTATCAAAAGCCTTACATTGCAAACCTAAGAAAGACCTAATTGGTTGACCAGTGTGTACCATTTACAAGATAGGCTACAATTTTTAGAATTGATGCTAAGAGTGAAAATACACCTATGAGAGTGTAAGGAAGCCCTACTTAACTAAATATTTCAAGTATGATATCTATTCCTATAGCAAAAATTAAAGAATAGTTGAGTGTTTTTCTTGAAAACATGAATGGTCTTAACCTAAAGTTTGAAATTAGTGCTTCTAAAAAGTTCAGGAATTGTGAATTATGCTCCAAAAAACATAACTAAAAGAATGAATAATCAATGGGCAAAGAGTAAGTCGACCCCTTATTTGTAATCTTTAAAGTCCTGGAGACTTTCTTACTTGTTAACAACACAATTTTCCATCAAAGAGTACTTTCTTTGAATTTTTTTGCAAAAAAAATAAATAAATAAATGACTTTTTAGAAGAGAAATGGAACATTTTTCAAAATTGTCAGAGATTTCTTAAAGAAAAAGTTAAAACTTTCAAAGACTCATCAAAATCCTCATACTCAAGTTTCAGATCAATTTGGTAAAACTCATCAAAGTCCTCAAAATTCTAGAATCGCTTGCTCAAACGAGCGTTATACTATTCTTAGTTAGATTGCTTGCTCAGTAAAGTGTCATCCAGTCCTTTCTAGGATCGTTTGCTCAAAGGAGCACCGTCCTACCTTTTATCGAATCTCTTGCTTATAGGAGCACCATCTAATCCTCTTTAGGATCACTTACTCAAAGAAACGCTGTCCTATTCTTTCTTGGATCGCTTGCTCATTATAGTACCTTCTAATCCTTTCTAGGATTGCCTGCTCATTAGAGCATAATCCTATCTTTTATCAAATCGCTAACTCATAGGAGCACCATCTAGTCCTTTTCAAGATTGATTGCTTAAAGGAGCACTACCTTATTCTTTTTTGGATTGCCTACTTAGTAGAGCGCCATCTAATTCTTTCTAGGATTACTTGCTCAGTAGAGTAATATCCTATCCTTAGTTGAGTCACTTGCTTAGTAGAGCACCATCCAGTCCTTTTTAGGATTGCTTACTCTAAGGAGCACTATCCTATTCTTTCTTGGATCACCTACTCATTAGAGTACCATCCAATCCTTTTTAGGATTGCTTGCTCGTTGGAGTGCCATCTTATTTTTTATCGAATCGCTTACTCGTTAAAGTACCATCTAGTCTTTTATGGGATCGCCTGCTTATAGAGTGCTGTCCTAATTTAGGTTTTCATTTAAGGTCTTAGCTAGCTCAAATAATACTTCACCCATTTCATCTTGGTTAGTCAGCTTGTAGGGGCATAACTAAGCCTTCAATATCTTTTACAATCTTAGCTAGCTCTAGGAGTACTTTTCCTATTCACTTAGGTTAGCTAACTTATAGGGTGCTACCATTCTTTTAGTACTTTTGGGGTTCTTGCCAACCCATAAGGGCGCTATCCTCACTACTATTCTTTTTAAAAAAATTTTGTCACCAAATCCCCAATGGAGTAGTCCTAAGATAACTAACTAATTGTAGCACTTCTTAGGACAAAGTTATCCCCAAGGAAAAAATAACGTCACTTTTGTCTTTATGGTCAAGTTTTGTTCAAACTTCACAATAAAGAGGTGTGACTATAGACACCCCATTTTCACCCTCATGTAGCTTTAGCTTTTGATTTTAAAGGGTCTTAATACAAATATATATATATATAATAAAAATAAAAAAAATTGAAAAATAATAAAAATACAAAAAACTAAAAAATTCTTAGAAAAAAGAAAAATTATAAAGATTTTTTTAAGGAAATAGATTTTTAGAAAATAAAATAATTTAAGGTTAGTGGATTTGGTCTAGTTCATTTTAAGTAGTTTTATTTTAGAGGGTAACATAACTTAAGTATAATTTAATTGTATTAAATATCAAGACACAGGCCAATTCCTTAACGAATAAGTACTAAAACATTAGCAATAGGTTAACTTAACGTCATGGGTTTGAATCTCATCAAGCACACATGTGCCTTTTATTTTATTTTTCTTTTCTTTCATTGCGAAAATCGGTTAAGCATATAGGATTTCTTTTTAAATCTTATCAAATCTTTTTGATATAATAGAATTGTATTTAAATCATTAATGGAGATAACGCAAATCTGATATGATATCAGTAAATCCAAAAGAATAAAGATCTATAGAGATTTAAATCTAGTTTGATTTTTATCAATATGGATTTTAATCAATATAGAAAATTTGATATGGAGTTATATAAATATCAATCGTATAGCATAAAGTTGGAAAAGGACACACTCGAAAAGAACTGAAGTTCTA
This sequence comes from Lumnitzera racemosa, assembly GCA_024138005.1. Classification (NCBI taxonomy): domain Eukaryota; kingdom Viridiplantae; phylum Streptophyta; class Magnoliopsida; order Myrtales; family Combretaceae; genus Lumnitzera; species Lumnitzera racemosa. The sequence goes on from JAMXBC010000012.1 coordinate 59,449,693, forward strand.
TTTCTCCATCCTTCACATTCATGACCAATCCCTACCAATGCCTAACACTCTCACACACCTTACACATTACCTTCATCAATCTCACACTTCCACTAAACTGCAACATACATTATTGATCCAACATATACACATACTTCACAAATCATACACTGCACTAACCTCACATCCACAACAAGATACACTACTTGCATTGTCCACTTCCAATTACTAACTTATAGCCCCAAGCACCAATCACCCTTATTCTCTTTTCATCCGGAACATAGTATGACGTAAGCACATCCAAGCCCCATAGACGATAGCAACTAAGACACTGCATACACATCCAGTCCATTTAAGGACACAACAACTCCACCGTAAACTAAAACAGCCAACCTACACGAGACCACAACCACCATTGTTAGCTCCCCACTCTATAGCCAATACACATACGATCCAAGCAGCCACACTACATAACCACTCTTCCCTTGACCAATAACACACTCACGCAGTAAGAACCAACCTAAGTATGCTACACACTTCACTGCAGTAGCTACATAACTCAACTACATATTCCTATACATAGTTCACCGATAAGACACTTCATGCCTCACTACCACTTATTCATGCCTCATACTGTTTACGCCGAGTACAAGCACATCATTAACCGCACTGTACAGGCTAACAACAGCAGTTCGAACGCAATACTTCTACGATCAGCACAACAAACTCCACCCTCTGTTAACCCCCAAACACGCACAGCATTGAGCATAACTATACATGTCACTAATCATTGATCCAGTATGTCAACTACACCCCGTAACCAGCTACACGATCACATCACACCACTGCTCTATCCTCACTCATCGCAACCTGCGATGCATAACACTATTCACTTAACATAACCAAGCTATCGATAGGCCCTATCACACAAGCCATCCAATAGTAACTCCAACAAGCTTCACTTCACTGGCTATTCTCCATTGCATAAGCCTCAATTTGGTTCTAATCCACACGTATACAACGTTAAACTCCTTAACCTAGATTAAAACAAGCACAATTTTTCTAATCTTACGATGGAATGTGTAACATCGTATGATAACATTTGCTTCTACATGCACTGCATCTAACTAACTTGGTTGAAAATCTTGTTTATGATATGATGAATGCATAGTTCTATCTATGCCTTACTGACTGTGCAAGTTGTGGCTCATTTCCCTATAGTGTGTTTCATAGGTTCAGAATGGAACTACAAGTATTGTACCCAAAACCAAAACTTTCGCAAGCGGGGTTGAAGAGTGAGGATTAGGAAGAATTTAGCTCAATTTTGTTCTTGTTATTGACTTTTTCTAACTGCTAAGGAAACTACCCAAGTCTTCTTAGGGGGCTCACTAGTTTTCCATCTTTTGGGCTATAAATTGAGTAACCTATACTTGTAGGTTTTACCAATACTTTTCTAAAAGGTCAAACTATGAGTTTGCTTTATCAATTATTTCAAAAGCATTTTTCCCCAGGTTCATATCAAGTGGGTATTGAACTGGATGCTTCAAAGTGGTAGAGTAAAGTACACTTGATGTAAAGTAAGTTTATGATAACAATTGTAGGGTTAGTTTCTATCTTATAATGGTTCATACAGTAAGACTATTACAACTCCACCTTTTCAATGCATGATAGTTCTAAGTAAATACATTATTGATTCCTTATAGGTTAGGTGGCAATGCTAACAAATAAGCCAAATTCCCAAATCACTCTAAGATTTCAAAAGGATCGATATATCTTAGGCTTAGCTTGCCTTGAGCTCTCCTATGATGTATACTTTTATTTGAATTCACCTTAAGATACACATGATATCTTACTTAGAATTCCAATTCTCTTCTCTTTAAATCAGCCCAACTTTTTTCTCTATCTTATGCTTCCTTCATTTTTTACTTAATAATGGTAATCTTATCAGCAACTTCATGTACCAAATCTAATCCTAATGCTACTTTCTCGACTTCATCCCAAAGCAATAAGGATCGACACTTTCATCCATATAAGGCTTCATGTGGTGGCATTTGGATAGTGGAGTGATAGTTATTATTATAAGTAAACTCAACTAAAGGTAAATGGTATCCCAACTCCCTTTAAATTCGATGGCACTTGCCCTTAGAATATCTTCTAAGGTTTGTATGGTCCTTTTAGATTGCCCATCAATCTATGGATGATATGCTATACTAAATTGTAACTTTGTTTACATAACTTTCTCTAATCTTGCCCAAAACATTAACACAAAATAGGGATCTTTGTTAGACACAATCCCTATTAGTATTTCATACAATCTTACTATTTTCTTTATGTAAATCCGAGCTAACTTTTCCAAGGGAAAGGTCATGTGTAGAAAGTGAGCTAATTTAGTGAGTTAATTAGCAATCACCTAGATCACATCGAAACTAGCGTAATAGGAATCAACCTCCAACTATATCCAAGGTAAGGCCGACTAATCCCAGTCCAAGGCCAATCAAGTTTTGTTTAGGACAAGCTCATAACAGAAGACCAAAGGGAAGAAAAGGAGACATTCAGCACCAAGTTTATCGTCTATCAAGAAGGCCAAAGACTACACGGCAAAGGACTCAAGGCTAAAAAACCATTCAATATGGTACCGAGAGACTGGTACCAACTAATTCTAGAACATAGCAATTACGAGCTGCCTTTCTAGTGTCTTAACCAAGAAACATGAGACTTTAAAGACTCTTCCTCGGACCCGTATATCCAACTACCGACCTTGCCCAGTTCGAATCTTGCTCATTCTAGGACAGGTCGAATGATTGCATGTTGACTTCTAATAAATGCATAGTTTTGTATTCTTATACATGTTTTCTTTATTTTATTTGTGGGCCCAATTCTTTAGGATTTAAGGCCTTGTACATTATTTACAATTCTGCCACTAGGATTTAAAACTTGCTATAAATAGCAACATTTGTAAGCATTAAAGATATACAAAATTGGATAGAACATAATACTCCTACACTTAGAACTTTCCCCTTTGAGCAAGGTTACTCTTGAGCTCTCAAAGCTCACCTTTTTGTTGGATTATTGAGTGTTGAATAAACTCTTTAATCTTTCTCATGTTCTTATCGATTTTGTTCCTAAGATTGTGGTGAACCCTTCATTTGAGCAAGTTAGTGAGTTACATCTAACCTCTTATTTAAAACCCCAAGCAACATTTAGTGTTCGTAAGTCATATCGAACCCTATTTCGAGTTCATTCCGTAATTGTGTTTATGTCTTGGTACATGATACCCATCCACATTAACTGTTAAAACCCCATTCCCACTCTCTGTTTCTACATTCACCATTGAAACCACCTAGTCACTTCTTATTGTCATAGCCATTTAACCCACTCTGGTTTCATGTCCTGTTGTGACATATCATCTTGGTATCAGAGCTTTGGGAAAACACGTATGCTAGTGTTCTTCAAAGTTTGTTTAACCATTTGTTCAGCAACATTATGTAATGTAGTGTATTCGTATTTTTAGTAGTCGTAGTATTGTGCTATTGAGTTAACTAATAGTAATTTTGGTAGTTGATTCTAGTTGCTGTGGAAGTGTTTATCAGTTGTAGGTAGCTACAAAAGCTAAGCAGTAGTCATTTTTAGGTTACTATAGTGTTTTTCTTGTAAGACATGTTTGTTCAATCTTTTAGAGATTATTATATAGACAAGAATATCAGAAGATAGTGTCAATAACAGTAGTAATAGTCCTCGCAAAAGTTTGAGATAATGTGTTGATAACTTAGAATATCAGATTTAGAATCTCACTAACTCAATCTAAGAGCTTATTGTGTTAGTTAGAAGCCACAAATGTGTTGGCTAAGGTGAAAGAAGGGAAAGAACACTTACCAACAGAAGTGGTTCCAATGAGCTAGATAATGATGAGCAACAACTGAGAAGAGCTATCGAGCTAAGAAGAAGATCAAACCAACTTGTGCTAAGAAGAAGAAATGACAAAAGTGTTGACTTAAAAGCAAATCAAGGAAAATGAAGAAGAGAGCTAAGGCCGAGAAAGGATATAGCCAAGTAGAGCTCCAACAGAAGTAGTCAATCTAAGGTAAACCGACCAACTTGCAGTACAAGGGATGAACCTCAAACACCTAGCCGAGGACCGGATAATATCAAGCATAAATTTTCATCCTTTTGTAGAAGTAGCTAACCTAAAGAGTTCCTTGACTGGGTTCCTTAAGTCGAGAAGTTGTTTGAGCACTATGAGTGTGATGATCGAACAAAGGTTAAGCTAGCTTCATTATCCCCTATTGAATATGTAAGTCTTTGGTGGGATAAGTTGGTTGCCAAGCATGATACCAAAGGAGAAGAGCCGATTAGAACTTGGAGGCTTATGAAGCGATTAATGAATCAATGCTTTGTGCCAACCTACTTCAAGCAAGAGATGCTCCATGCTTTTCAGCACTTGAAGCAAGGTTAAAATACTATTGAAGGGTACTTGCAAGATTTCAAAACTCTAATGATAAGATGTGAGATTGCAAAGCTACAAGACTACATCATTGCTAAATTCTTAAGTGGACTCCAAGACAACATTGCTGACATTGTTGAACTATAATCATTCAACTCATTAGATGAGCTGATCAATTTAGCATTAAAGGTAAAGAGACAAAAGAGAAGGAGGCATCAGAGGCCAACTAACCGACCTTAACCAATTAGCCCTCAACCTGAGAAATATGCTAAGAGAAGGCCGAAGAAGAAGATGGATAGAGATGAGTCTAGCTGACCTGATCATGTTAAGACAAAGAGTGCTGAGAAAGAAAAGGCACCCGACACCCGACAACAAGGCCCGAGATGTGAAGTGCTTCAAATGTTTAGGCTACGGACATATTGCTTCTCAATGTCCAAATGAGAGGGTCATGGTCTTGAAAGGCGAAGGACCCAATGCTGAAGTAGAAAGTCAGAGTGACAAGACCTCAAAAGATGAGTTGATAGAAGAAGATGTCTATGCCGAAAACCTGGATGACCTCATAGCCATGATGAACAAGTGAGCTAACCTAAAAGAGAATCCTAGACAAAGAGAAAATTTATTTCACATGCGTTGCTTAGTGAATGGGAAGACCTGTTCCCAAATTATTGATGGAGGTAGCTGCACCAACATCATCTCTACCAAGTTAGTAGAAAAGGTAGAATTGCCAACCTACCGGTACCTCCGACCCTATGGATTGAAGTGGTTTGATGACAAAGGTATGGTCCGTGTGCATAAAAGAGCTCAAATAACATTCAAGGTAGGGTAGTATGAGGATGAGATTAAATTCGGTGTGGTCCCCATGAATACCACAAATTTACCTCTTAGCTGACCATAGGAGTATGATCGAAAAGTAATCCATGAAGGCTTCCTCAATACTTACATTATTTGAAAGGATATGAAGTGCTATTGCTTAACCCCTATGAGCATTGAGGATATCTAGAGACACTCGACAGCTATGGTGAAATGAAAAAGGAAGAGAAGTTTGTTCAGCATTTCGGCCTATGCCCAATGTTTAATGTCGATGACGACTTCCTTTCGGACCTACAATAATGATAAGAATCAACCTCCGACTCTATCCAAGTTGAGGCAAATCTATCCTAGTCTAAAGCCGATCAAGTTTTGCAAAGGACCAACTAATAACATAAGACTAAGGGGAAGAAAAGGAGACACTCAACAACAAGTCTATTGTCTACCAAGAAGATGAGAGACCATACAGTAAAGGACTCGAGGCCAGAGAACCACTTGATACGGCACCTAAAGACTAGTGCCTACTAATTCTAAAACTTAGCAATTATGGGCTGACCTTTTTGGTGTCTCAACCAAGCAATGTGAGACTTCAAAGACTACTCCTCGAACCTGGACATCCAACTGTTGACCCCACCCAATTTGGATCCTACTCCTTCCAAGACAGGCCAAGTGACTACATGCTAACTTTTATTAAACGTGCATTTTTGTATTCTTGTACATGTTTTCTTTATTTTAGTTACGGGCCTAATTCTTTAGGGTTTAAGACCTTGTACATTATTTATAATTTGGCTATTAAGGTTTAGGACTTGCTATAAATAGCAACATTGGTAAGCATCAACAATATATTAAATTAGATAGAACAGAATATTCCTACACTTGGAACTTTCCTCTTTGAGTAAGGCTACTCTTGAGCTCTCAGAGCTTGCCTTTTTGCCGGATTTTTGAGTGTTGAACAAACTCTTTAGTAAGTTAATGAGTCGTGTCTAACCTTTCAGTATGCCACTCACAAAGTCTATAGATATCTACAATAGTCCACTTGGTTGCTAGTATTCAGCTTTCATTCTCTGGCAAGTTTTACATTTGAACACAAAATTAGCAACTTCATGCTTCTTACCATTCTACTAAACGTGCTTTTTAAGGTCTTGATACATTTTTATTCCTCCAGGGTAGGTGGTGTAACTAAAGTAGTGGACTTTACTCAAAATTTCTTTCCAAAACTTAAGAATATCGAGCATACATAACTTGTCTTTCATGCGAAGTGCCCCAAGCTCATCTAATCTGAAGTCAAAATACTTCCCAATTTCTGTTTCTTCTCTTACCTAAATCAAGGCAAGGTCATTCTATTGTACTCCTTAGATTTTTTCCATCAAGTCAGCTCAACTACTAAATTTGACAACTTGGCATATGCCTCATGCCATGAGAATTCTAGACTCAACCTTTCAAATTCTTTAATTAACTCTTTTTGTTCAATAAGAAGGGAAGTAACTTCAATAGGGTCAACAACTACATTCACTTTGCTAATGCAATAATTAATTCTTAAGTCATGGTCCTTGATCAACTCGAGTTATCTTCTTTACCTCATATTTAATTCCTTTTAAGCAAATAGGAATGATAAGGTCTAAATTGGTTATATTTTATTTGGTGATTTTTCATTATTTTCCTTTGAAATTTGAGTTTATTTTAGATAATGATAATTAATTGAGTAAATTTTTTTTTCTAGGTTTTCAAAAGATCTATACAAGAAAATGAGAAGCTACAAACAAGTTTCACTCAATTTAGAGTAAAAATGAGCAAGTTATGAAAATTTGAAAATCAATACAACCAAACGACATGACTATGTTGTTTCCACGTAAATTTAGAGCCAATTTTCAAGTATCATAACCAACGAAATGACCAAAGAACACAATCATGTCTTCGGTCGTGTCATTCCCAATTTTTTTAAATAGAAAAAAAAAAAGCAAAGAAAAGATGCAGAGGAGTGGCAGTAAGTTACAAGACTAGGGATACAGTCGTTCCCTTGGTAATGTCATTTGTACGGATTTTATTTTGTCATTTCCAATATATAAAACTTCTTGAGAGTTTTCACAAAGAGAATTATGAGGTGAATTTTAGAGACTTTTCAAGCCAAAATCATTCAAGAGAGCAAGACATAAGGAAGACTTCAATATTCAAACTCTTTTAGATTTCATGATTCTTTCATCTATTTTTCTCTACTCTTTGATTATAGACTGTTATTCTACGATGTACAGAGAGTAGATCTTTGGTATCTAAATCTTATGGAACCTACATCTACTCATGTAACATGATTTTTTATTAGATCTAAATAATTTTTTATACTTTCTTGATTCAACTATGTATACTTTATGATTTAGATTATTATTTCCGCAAGTAGTAATCTAGAATTTAATATCTTAAAAGAAAATTGAGAGATTTCTTATAAGATTAGATCTAGGCATAGTTGATAGAGATTATTGCAAAATTAGAGATAATTTGCAAGATCTTTCCAAAATTTTGAATTATAGCGTAGAGAATTCGTTATGTAATAATGTGGTCTTAGGTCATGCTATTGAGAAGAGATTCTAATAAGTAATTTTAATATTAGAGTTGATTAACTTGAGAAAGTAATTAACTTTATTAGAAAATTCATTCGGTCAAGAAAGATTAAAGAAGAAAGTAAATTATCTTTAGGAAAAATCACATGTTAAATCTAGGGGAAACAAAAATTTAGATACAGGTTACGAATCTTAAAGTAGTTTATAATTTTATTGCTTTCTTGCTATAGTTCTTGAATAATTCTTACTTAGTGATTATTTATTATTTCTACAATTAACTTTATATTTTTTAAATTCTTGAACTCGAATTTATAGGTTAGATGTAGATACCTAATTTTTGCTACCTTTTATTTTTCAAATTAAATTATAAGGTCTTAAATTAGAAAAAGTTCAAAAAAATAGAAAATTAAAGAAAACCCTAAAAAATGAAGAAATTTAGAAAAATAAGAATTCTAGAAAAACATAAGAAAATAGGAAAAATGCACAAAAAATAAGAAATTATGAAAAAATCACAAAAAAAAATAAATAAGTAAATAAAATATTTTAGAAAATAAAATTTCGTTAGATTAAATTTAGGTTTAGAAGTTGGGTCATTGATCTTAGGCTTAGATTTAAATTTGGCCTAGGCTAATCGAGTCCATATGTGCAATTTATAGATAAGGCACAGACTAACGGCCTGATAGTTAAGCATATGGACATAATACTAGCATTAAGCAAGAGGTCTTGGATTCGAAACATAGCAAAGACAGATAGGCTTTTTTCTTACTTTTTGTTTTTCTTACAGAAGAGACTACCACGTATCAAGATCTGATTGTATCAGGTATCCTGACATATGGCATAATCAGATTGGACGATCTTTGTTGATGTGGTGCTACGTGTCAGCCACATGGCATGCCACATCAGCCTCTACGTATCAAGTGTGGCAAGTCGAGGTTTGTTGAGTTGGCTGACGTAACGCCACATTGGTACTTTCCCTTTCTTTCCCTCAGTTTTCCTCCATTTTCTCCCAATTTTCCTCAGGTTTCCATCTCAAGAACGGCTCACTCCCTCCACTTTAGCTTCAATTTCTACACAAATTCCACACATAGGCTCATGGTTTCTTACATCAATCTTACACTATACATAGCCTACTATGAATCAGTATAGAAAACGCATCCAAGTTTGGTCAATTACACATTCAAATCGAACTTCAAAGATTGGAAAAAAACTGAAAATTTGGCCATTCCCATTAACTTCAATCCGAGCTTTCCTTTGTTACTAGGTTGAAATTCAAGTATAAATAGGGACATCAATGAGTAGGAAAAGCATCCCCAAGCTTCAGAATCAACTCTCAAGATCTCCTTCTCTCTCGTGATTCTCGCTCTCTCACTAGCTCATTCTCTCTCTCTTCACATCTCTCTTCTCCGAGCCTACCACCACAACCCAACACTACAGCAGTGACCCCCACTTCATTAGCTCCCGAACACGACCTCCGCTATGCCCCCTAGCAGCATCGCCTAAGCACCACCGCCAACAACTGCCAAACGACCACCCCAGACCAAGGCACTCGGCCTGCCCCCCTTATTCCCAATCTAAAACTCACAAAAAACTCCCCACCCCTCATTTTGGCCATTAGAACTACCCGAATAGCCCTCTACCACTATTGTTGCTGTTAAAGGCATTGAAGCCTAACCCAAAACCTATAAAGCTGACCCGACCCGACTCAATCCGACCTACGCATTCGAATCCGTCCGAAGCATTTTCTTTTATTTATTTTTTTTATTTGTTTTGTTTAAATGTAATAGAAAATAATAATATAATAAATAAATAATAATAATAATAATAATAATAATAATAATAATAATAAGTAAAAAAAAGGGGGGGGGAGAAAGAATAGAAAGAAAAGGAAAGAAAGAAAAAAGAAGAATAGAAAGTATTTTATGTTATTTTTTCTAAAACAAGAAGAACAAAAAAAATATAATAAAAATAATAAAAATAATAAATAAATGATAAAAATAATAAAATAGAGTAAAAATAAAAAAGTTATTTTTCACACTTAGAAAATCAAATTTTTTTAAATAAAAATAAAATAGATCTTTTCCAAACTAGAGCATTTGAGGTTTTTCAAAAATAAAATTCAGCTTAGAACCCCCTATAATCTCTTTTTCGAATCAATTAAAAATGGGTAAAAAGGTAAACTCGGCGGTTTTTCCAAAATTAAAATCAATCAACCCACTATATTTTCATTTAAATGAACTACGAAAATTTGATCCCGAATAGCAGGTACATAGGCACTTGTACACAAGTACAAGGTGACTTAAAATATGGAAAGTTATATTTTTTCCATTTTTAGATATTTATGTAAATTAATCAATTTAGTCACATGTATCATAATTAGATTTTTTTTAAGAAATTTAAAAGGGTATATTTGAAAAGCGAAGTTAAATTCGAAAAGTTAAAAGTGGTACCCGTTTGGGGTTTAATAAATTAGCCCCTAGATCCAGATCTCTAGTTTTTAAAAAATTGTATTTATAACTTAGTTTTTCAATCAATAGACCAGTAGCTAAGTTATAATCAATCCATCCAATTGATTATAACTTAACCCGTTGTCTCGACTTCGGTCAGGTGGCAACTCCAAATCATTTCAAGTTGGAAAAAATGTTCTTCTTTAAACCTTAATCGAAGGTCAATATTAAACGAATAAGGTTTAGTATTGATCGATTTAGAGAAGACCTAATTTTATTAAAAAAAAAACCAAGAAGGTAAAAAACTAGGCTCAACAACTTGGCAACTCCACTAGGGAAGATCAAGAAGGCTAACCACTTAAAAACATTTCGAAATTAAAATCGCTTTTCAAATTACCCACATTGTTTAGTTATTTATTTATTTATTTATATATATATATTGATTTGTTTATTTATTGTTGGTTTCGTGTATATATTTGTTTTAATTAGTATATTTATTTTGTAAATAGCATACACCGAGGCATGAGGTTTCATTTGTTGCATTAATGATGCAAGGTAGATGCGATCAAACCTAAGCCATCTTAGGAGCTTAGGAGGGGGGCCATTGTGTAAGTTCCAAGCATAGTGGGCAACCACCATTCAGGGCCAATTAGGCCACCCCACTTAAGCTCATGTGACCAATGAAAGTGTTTTCTAAAAACAAGTGAGGTTATGGAGCTTAAGGACCTTTTAGAACCTACCCTATTTGCATGTACTTCTTTCCAAACTTGAGTTAATACACTACCCTTAAGAAATTGGAGCCCTAGTGATCGTTCAAGAATTTTTGCAAACAAGTTCTTGAAAATTATAGTAGGGCTACAACTTAAGAAGTAATATATTAACCTAAGTGACCCTAGCATTTGCATATTTTTATGTTTTTGTTTTTCTATCATTGCATCGATGGCTAATCCTTATCCATAAAATGCCTAGACTTAGGATGGTAGACAACTAAGTGAATGATCAGCCAAGTAATAAGCCACTAGATACCTCCATGTTCCGTGAGCAAGTGTTGAGAGAAGAAATCGCCTATTTGAAAGAAAAGCTCGAGTGTTTTGAAGCTCACAACTAAGCCTTAAGGTCCGTTTTAGTACAGGTCATTGGGAATATTTATGAAATGATAGAGGACCTTAAGGCCTGTTTACAAGACTTAATGTATGGTCTTTCCAGTTCAAGTCTAAGGAGCTTAGAATAAAATTCCTAAATAAAGTTTAGGTTATCTACCTTTGTTTTTTGCATTCTCATCTTCCTTATTCAAAAATAATAAATCTCTCTTTAGTTCATCATTCATCATTTTTTAAAATTCCTGTCTTTATAAATACTCTTCCATTTAACCACCATTCGATCTCATTTAGAAAAATGTAAACAAAATCCATAGACTTGTAAATAGAAACTAAAAATATATATATATAAAAAAAATCACCATCTTTATTTGTAAATTATTTTCTGAAAATAAAATTTACCTTTCTTTCTCTAAAAAAATTGAAAAAAAAAAGCAAATAAAAATGAAAATAAAAGTTACCAACAACTATAAATGCTTATGGGCCTAAGGAACCAGCACAAGCTCAGGCCTCTAGCCCACTCAAGTGACCAACCTAAATACTTGGTTTTCAAACCACACAAGGTCCCTCGACCTATTAAGGAAGCCAAATACGAGTCCCTTGAACAAACATGAGCCCTTTGGCCCACTCAAGTAACCAGCCTAAACATTTAACTTTTAACCCACACCAAACCTAGCCCTTTATCATCATCTAATCCAAACATAAGCTACTTGCAAACACCAACCTTAGGCTCATTCAGGTAACCTACCCAAACACAAGCCACTTAGCTAAGCATTCAACCCAAACACGGGCTTACCTAAACACAAGCCATTAAGCCAGCTAGACAATTTGAACATGAGCCATAGCCCATCAAGGCTACTAACCTGAGGACAATCCTCAACTCCTAAAAGTAACCAAGCCAAGCCAAAACCTTGATCTATTTAGAAAGCCAAGCTCAATTATGAATCAAACTAGAACACAAAATCAAATATTGGGGCATGATTTGAGAAACTAGGGTCAAAACCCGATCCTAGGCAAATAAAAAAGCAAACTCCTCCTTAAGGAACCGGTAACTCACTTTTTGAAAAGTTTAGGATGAGAAGAGGCAAGCTATATCTTATACACTGACCTAAAACACTTTGAGAGTTGAGTAACATAATTGTAAGGATATTTTAGACTCATTCCTTAAAGGAGGTTCACTTTGAATGTAATACATAGATTGAAGTGAAGTTAGGAATTCACTTTCAAATCCTAAACATAATTATCCGTTGTTCACCCCGTTGGACCTATTTGGAGAATTTCTAAATTTAAACCCTATCAAGAACTACTCTACAATAGGGCAATTCGAAGGTTAGGAACATTGAGTACAACATAGGGGTAAGATTGGTTTATGCTTGTTTAAATAACATTAATTCAAAAATGACTTTTATTTCTAATAAATTATTTTTCTTTGAAATGAAGAAGAGCCAATTTCCTTTTTCAACCACCTCAAGCCCATACACTTGAAATCCATGGAATTAAGGCCTTAAATCATCAATGGAAATAGTCATTCTTGAGGCCAAAAGGAAAGAGAAAAATAATAAGAGATAGTAGGGCGAAGCAATAAAAAAAGAAAAAAACAAGAGAGAGAAGAAAAAAAGAAGCCAAAGAATTGGGCCCAGAAGTATAGGATAGAATGCCTCAATAAATGTTTCACATTCCAATAGGGGCAACCAAACTAAATCAAAAGGGCCAGGAGTCGATGCGCAAACAGCTTCAGAAAACACAAGGCCTTAAATTACACTCCTAAGCCTAGAAACCAAAATTTCCATATCTATACTAACACTTTGAAGCCTCTCCTACCTATACTAAATGACATAAGGCCTCCCAACTACAATACCCCTAATACATGTAAAAGCTCTTCAAATCTTAAAAGATAATTTATCTTTAATAAAAATTGTTTTCGAAATAAGGGCAAGCATGCTTCTAATTTTTCCCGAAGGTTCTTAATTTGTACACCCGGGATTAATAGAAGTGTTTCTATCAAAACAAGCCTTTTCATTAATCTTTTTTGAAACCCTTGGACCAAAAGCCTAAATTCATAAGGGTAAACCGAAAAAGACCTAACAGATCGGTCAAGGAGTATCACTTACAAAATGGACTATAATTTTTGGAACTAAAGTCGAGAGTGTAATCTAGACCAAGAGCTAGTAAGGAACCTCTTTGACTAAACTAATTGTGAGTTACCTTCTCCTTAAGAAAGGAATGGTTTAAGATCATAAAAGCCCTAGGAGAAGCCCTAAGGTCAGGGGCATTAAGAAATTCCACATGATTACTAAAGATAAGGTTGGTAATAAGATTGTTCCTTAATAAGAGTTTATACCTATTAGCAAAACTTTCAAAAAATAAAAATGAAAAAAAAAAGAAGGGAGAGAAAGTAAAGGCTCGTTGTAAAATCTTTTATCCAAATCTAAGTTGACTCGAATAGCTAAGTTTTTAATCCATGTCATCTGTTTTCTTTCTAAGGTCTCCATTTTTCTAGTTTAAGTCATTCTTCCCCAATTGTGGTTTTTAACGTCCTTTACACTCTTTTTTCAAATCAAGGGGCTTATCCTTACTCTTTTCCTTTTTCATAAATGGTTTTTCAATAATTTCTCTGTAAATACTTTACCAAGCAAAAGTGTTTTTTGAAACTGGTTGCTTGCCTTATATTAGTTCTTCAATCCTTCATTGTTTTTCTCTTAAGGTTCAATCTAGCTCTTAAAGCGTCGATCCCTCTTTTATTCCTTTCAAGGTTCCAGCCAGCCTTTAGGGCGCTGTCTCATCTTTCTCTTAGGATTCAAGTAAGCTCTTAAAGTCTTGATCCCTCTTTTATTCTTTTTAGAGTTCTAGCCAACCTTTAAGGCACTATCCCATCTTTTTAGGGTATTAGCTGGCTCTTAGAGCACTAACCCCTCCTTTATTTCTTTTTAGGGCTCTAACTAGCCTTTAAGGTGTTGTCCCATCTTTCTAGGGTATTAACTAGCTCTTAGAGCTGACCCTTCTTTTATTCTTTTTAGGGCTCTAGTAAGCCTTTAGGGCGTTGTCCCATCTTTCTAGGGTGTTAGCTAGCTCATAGAGCTGACCCTTCTTTTATTCCTTTTAGGGTTCTAACTAGCCTTTAAGGCACTGTCCCATCTTTTTCTTATGGTTCAAGCCAACTCTTAGAGCTCTAATCCCTCTCTTATTCTTTTCAAGGTTCTAACTAGCCTTTAAGGCACTGTCTCATCTTTCTCTTAGGGTCCAAGTTAGCTCTTAGAGCATTAATCCCTCTCTTATTAGGGTTCCAGCTAACCTTTAAGGCATTGTCTCATTCTTCTTAGGGTCTTAGCCAGCTCTAGGAGCACTTTTCCCACCTTAGTTAGTCAGCTCATTAGGGCACAACCAAGTTTACTCATTCTTCTTAGGGTCTTAGCCAGTTCTAAGAACGCTTTGCTTGCCTTGGTTAGTAAGCTCATTAGGGTACGACCAAGTTCACTCATCCTTTTTAGGGTCTTAGCTAGCTCTAGGAGCGTTTTGCCCGCCTTAGTTAGTCAGCTTAATAGGGCACGACCAAGTTTGTTCATCCTTCTTAAGGTCTTAGCCAACTCTAAGAGTGCTTTGCCCACCTTAGTTAGTTAATTCATTAGGGTACGACCAAGTTCGCTCATTCTCCTTAAGGTCTTAGATAACTCTAAGTACGCTTTACCCACCTTGGTTAGTCAACTCATTAGGACATGACCAAGTTCGCTCATTCTTCTTAGGGTTTTAGCCAGCTCTAGGAGCACTTTGCCTACCTCGGTTAGTTAGCTCATTAAGGTACAGCCAAGTTTACTCATCCTTCTTAAGGTCTTAGATAGCTCTAAGAGTGCTTTGCCCGCCTTGGATAGTCAGCTCATTAGGACACGACTAAGTTCACTCATTCTTCTTAGGGTTAGCCAGCTTTAGGAGCGCTTTGCCTACCTTGGTTAGTCAACTCATCAAGGCACAACCAAGTTTACTCATCCTTCGTAAGGTCTTAGCCAGCTCTAAGAGCGCTTTGCCCACCTTGGTTAGTTAGCTCATTAGAGCACAGCCAAGTTTGCTCATCTTTCTTAGGGTCTTAACCAACTCTAAGAGTGCTTTGCCCGCCTTGGTTAGTTAACTCATTAAGGCACGACCAAGTTCACTCATTCTTCTTAGGGTCTTAGCCAACTTTAAGAGCGCTTTGTCTACCTTGGTTAATCAGCTCATCAGGGCACGACTAAGTTTCCTCATTCTTCTTAGGGTCTTAGCCAACTCTAGGAGCGCTTTTCCTACCTTAGTTAGTCAACTCATCAAGGTATGACCAAGTTTTCTCAACTCAATTTAAGGCCTTAGCCAGCTCAAGGAGCGCTTAGCCCATTTCACTTTACTTTGTCAATTCATACAAGCATGACCAAACTTCAACTCTTCTTTTCATCTTTCGGCCATCTCTTAGAGTGCTACCTTTCGCATCTCAAAATCCCCAATGGATTGGACTTAGGATAGTAAGCTAGCTATAGCGTTTCTTAGCATAAAATCCATTATTGGGGCAAAAATAAAGTCTGTTTTGTCTCTATGATAAAGTTTTGTTCAAACTTTACCACAAAGAAGGGCAGCTGTAGACACCTAATTTTTGCCCCCTTTTATTTGTTAAATTAGATTATAGGGTCCTAAATTAGAAAAGGTTCAAAAAAATAGAAAATTAAAGAAATCCCTAAAAATGAAGAAATTTAGAAAAATAGGAATTCTAGAAAAACATAAGAAAATAGGAAAATGGGAAAAAATTACAAAAAATAAGAAATTTAGAAAATGAAAAAAATAAGAAACTATGAAAAAATTACAAAAAATAAATAAATAAATAATTTTAGAAAATAACATTTTGTTAAATTAAATTTAGGTTTAGAAGTTAGGCCATTGAACCTAATCTTAGATTTAAATATAGCCTAGGCTGACCGAGTCCATATGTGTAACACATGGACAAGACACAAGCCAACGGACTGACAGTTAAGCATATGGACATAATACTAGCATTAAGCATAAGGTCTTGGATTTGAAACTTAGCAAAGGCAGGGAGGCCTTTTTCTTACTTTTTGTTTTTCTTACATTAGAGACTACCACATGTTAGGATCTGATTGTACCACGTATCCTGATACGTAACATAATCGGATTGGACGACCTTTGTTAACATGGTGTCACGTGGCATGCTACGTCAGCCTCCACGTGTCAAGTGTGACACGTGGTAGGTCAGGGGTCAGGTTTTGTTGAGCCGATTAACGTGGCGCCATGTCAGCACTTTCCTTTTCTTTCCCTCGGTTTTCCTCCATTTTGTCCCTATTTTCCTCAGCTTTCCTTCTCAAGAACAGCTCACTCCCTCCACTTTAGCTTCAATTTTTGCATAAATTCCACATACAGGCTCATGGTTTCTTGCATCAATCTTGCACTAGACATAACCTACTATGAATCGGTACAGAAAAGGCATCTAAGTTCAATTAATTATGCATTCAAATCAAGCTTCAAAGATTGGAAAAAAAAAACTGAAAATTTGGCCATTCCCATCAACTTCAATCCGAGCTTTCCTTTATTGCTGGGTTGAAATTCAAGTATAAATAGGGACGTCAATGAGCAGGAAAAGCATCATCAAGCTTCAGAATCAACTCTCAAGCTCTCCTTCTCTCTCGCGATTCTCTTTCTCTCTCTAGCTCATTTTCTCTCTCTTCACATCTCTATTCTCCGAGCCCACCACCATAACCCAACACCATGACCGTAACCCCCACTCCATTATCTCCTGAACATGACTTCCCTCGACCTTCGCCGTGCCCCCTAGTAGTGCCGCCCAAGCACCACTGCCAATCGCCACCTTCGACAACCACCAAACGACCACCCCAAGCTATGGCACTCAACTTACCCCTCTATTCCCAATCTAAAACTCACAAAAAACTCCTTACCCCCTCACTTTGGCCACTAGAACTAAACCGACCCAATCTGACCTGTCTGACCCGTGCATCTAAATCTGTCCAAAGTTTTTTCTTTTATTTATTTTCGTTGTTTTATTTTTTTATTTATTTTGTTTATATGTAATAGAAAATAATAATAAGTAAAAAAAAAAGGAAAAGAATAGAAAAAAAGAAGAAGAATAGAGAGTATTTTATGTTATTTTTTTAAAACAAGAAGAACCAAAAAAATATATAATAAATAAATGAATAAAATAACAATAATAAATAAATAATAAAATAGAGTAAAAATAGAAAAGTTATTTTTCACACTTAGAAAATAAATTTTTTTTAAATAAAAATAAAATAGATCTTTTCCAAACTAAGGCATTTGAGGTTTTCCAAAAATAAAATCCAGCTTAGGAGCCCTTATAATCTTTTTTTTAAATCAATTCAAAATGGGTAAAACTTAAACCCAGCAGTTTTTCCAAAATTAAAATCAATCAACCCGCTATATTTTCGTTTAAACGAACTATGGAAGTCTAATCCCGAATAACTAGTACGTAGGTACCCATACGCAAGTACAAGGCAACTTAAAATATGGAAAGTTATATTTTTTCCATCTTTAGATATTTATGTAAATTAATCAATTTAGTTGCATATATCATAATTAGATTTTTTTTAGAAATTTAAAAGGGTATATTTGAAAAGTAAAGTTAAATTCGGAAAGTTAAAAGTGGTACCCATTTAGGGTTTAATAAATTAGCCCCTGGATCCAGATCTCTAGTTTTTAAAAAACTGTATTTATAACTTGGGTTTTAAATGAATAGACCGATAGCTAAGTTATAACCAATCCACCCAATTGGTTATAACTTAACCCCTTTTCTCAACTTTGATCGGGTGGCGACTGCAAATCTTTTCAAGTTGGAAAAAAATAGTCTTCTTTAAACCCTAGTCGAGGGTCAATATTAAACGAGTAGGGTTTAGTATTGATCGGTTTAGAGAAGACCTAATTTTATAAAAAGAACCGGGAGGGTAAAAAACCAGGCTTAACATTAGATAATAGAGATCTAGTGAGTATTAGTAATCAAAATCCTTGAAGGATCAATATTGGGACTTAAACTGCTTGTAACAAATTTGATAGGTGCACTTACCTAATATATCAAGGTACTTAAGGTTTTTATGGTTAATGTAGATCTCATGCTACTGTCCATATTAGTACACCACAGTTTTAATGAGAACACTACAGCTACAAGCTCGATCATATGTTGGATAGTTGTGCTCATATGGCCTTAAGTGTCGAGACGCATATGCTATTACTTTTCTACCTTACATTAGTACGCAACCCAATCCATTCTTAGAAGCATCATTGTATATTGTGAAGAGCTCATCTTTATTTAAAAACACAAGAATTAAGGTAGATACTAATCCACTTTTCAATTCTTGGAGGCTCTTCTCTTGCTTCTCATTCTACTTAAACTTTACGTTATTTTGAATCAACTGAGTGAAGGTTTGCAATTTTTGAGAAATCTTTAATAAACTTTCTATAGTATCTAGCCAAACCAAGAAAACTTCAAACTTCTATCAATGTTTTTGGCCTTTTCCATTCCACTGTGGCCTTGATCTTTTCTAGGTCAACGTAGATGCCATTGCCTATTGCTGCATGTCTAAGGAAGGATATGTCTTTTAACTAGAAGGTACACATACTTAGACAATTTGGCATATAACTTGTATTCTCATAGTGTTTGCAACACCATTCTCAAGTGTTCCTCATGTTGCATGGGTGTGGTAGAATATACTAAAATATCATCAATGAGTACAATCACACACTCATCCAATAATGGTTTGAACATACGATTCATTAAATCCATAAATGCTACTGGTGCATTCATTAGACCAAAAGGCATCACCAAAAATTAATAGTAGCCATATCATGTTCGAAAAGCTATCTTCAAAACATCTTCATGCTTAATTCTCAACTGATAGTAGCTTGATTTGAAATTGATCTTAGAAAATGCATTTGCACGTTGTAGCTAGTCAAATAGATCATTTACATGCAGGCGCAAATATTTGTTCTTAATAGTTACTTTATTTAAGTCTCAGTAATCGATGCAATGTCTAAGTGATCCATCCTTTTTTCTTGACAAACAATATCAGAATGCCCTAGGGTAAAACACTTAGCATTATAAAACCTTAGTCTAATAGCTCATGCAACTACTTCTTAAGCTCTTTCAACTTAATTAGAGCCATTTTGTATGGAGCTTTTGAGATCAGTTCAGTTCTCAACACTAGGTCAATGACAAAGTTAATTTCTCTTTTAGGTAGTAAATTGGGCAACTCATTGGGAAATTCATCAGGAAACTCATTAACCACACAAATTTCCTTAATGTTCTATTTTTCTGACTCTACCTCAAGGGCATTTAACCGACTAACGTTGGCCATCAACTCTAGAAAGCTTAACTCTTGCACTCCTATTATGGTAGAATCTCCTTTGAGCTCAAGTTTTGTCCCTTTTGAGGTTTTGAACATTGCTTTCTTTTCCTGACAATTAAAAGTGGCTTTGGCACTTATCATCTAGTTCATTCCCAATATAGCTTCATACTTACCATATTAAGGAGAATCATATCTACTTTGCTATCAAAGTCTTGAATTCTCAAGGTACATTCTTTCACCATTTCTTTTATGAATACAACACTTCCCATAGGAGTCCTTATCTTGAAACTAGATTCAGTAGCGATTGTAGATATGTTTGCTCTCTTTACCACTTCAAAGGTTATGAAAGAGTATGTAGCTCATATATCGAACAAGGTATATACAGAGTGCCCATCTATATCAATATTCCCTTAATCATAATTATAAGTTTTATTTTCAAGTTCTAACAACACAAAATTTTACACTTCTTTGTCCTCATTACTTACTACCACTTTATTAGAACTTATACTACATAATCTACTTTTAGCAACTTAACAAGGAAGAAGTTAAAGTACATACCTGTAATGAGCTCAATATCAATAAAATCCTTAGCCTCTTCATATGCTCCTAAATCTTCACTTAGATAGTCTTCATAATTCTAATTACCCTCTAAATTGTATACTCTAGCAATGTTTACTATACCTAGTGTTCTTCAATTGGTATCAAAGCTAGTCTCTAATCACTTGCTTAATCTAGTATTAGAGTAAAGATCATGGCATCTAATGCATTAAGTTTCTTAGATGGACAAGTAATCAATAGGCATTGTAGTTAACCATATTTTTTAGAGCACAAAATAGACTATTATGGCATGTAGTTAACCAAAGACCATTTAAGGTAGAAGGAAAAGAAGAAAGAGATTACTCAGATGATGATTGGAAATTACTTGTTCTAAAAGAAATTGCCATGAATATTTTGTATTGTGCCATAAATGAAAATGATTTCAATAGAATATGTACATGTAAAAGTGCCAAAGGAATATGGGATGAATTGCAAAGCACATATGAAGGAACTAGTAAAGTAAGAGATACAAAAATAAGTTTATTATGTGGATAATTTAAAAACTTTAAAATGGATCTATACAAAACAATTGATGAGATGCATAATAGATTCATCAATATCATCAATCCTTTGAGTGTTCTCGGAAAGACATTTACTAACCTTGAAATAAATTCCAAAATCCTTAAGTCTTTACTAAGAGATTGGGAAGCTAAGAGAACTGCGATCAAGGAAGCTCATGATCTTAATGAAATGACAAAAGAACAACTCATTGGAACACATAAGATATATGAGATGGTAAAGAGACAAAGAGAGGAGTCTAGAAAGAAAACAATTGCTCTAAAAGTTATGGATGAGAACTCAAGTGATAAAGAAAGTGAAGACAATGATGAGGTCACAATGTTGGCAAAGAAGTTTAGAAAGTTCATGAAATTCAATAAAAGGATTAAGAAAGAAAAGGATAGATATGGATCATCTTCTAAGTTCAAGAAGGAAAAGAGAGAAGTTATCAAATGCTACAATTGTCAAAAGCTAGGACATATTCAACAATATTGTCCATTGCTCAAGAAGGCCAATAAAGAATAAAAAGGGAAAGGTATGATAGCAACTTGGAGTGATAGGGACTCTAGCGACTTCGATAATGAAACTTTCTTCATGACTCTCGATGATGATGACGTATGCTCTCCTTTACGTGACTCCTCCTTTGATGAACTTAGGAGTATGTATGATGACTTTTTGAAAGAATTCATAAAAGTGCAAAAGAAAAATAAAGTGTTGAAGCAAATGATGAGTGAAGTAGGTGATGAGTTTGATATTATCAAAAGTGAATATAATAAAGTAGTTGATGCAAAAGAAGAATTAGAAGAAGGCAATGAATATTTGAAAATTGAAAATGAGAGATTGACACAAGAATACATAGAGATAAGTACTAGAAATAATGAATTGATAAATGAAAATAGCAAATTAAAAGAGGTCAACAAGAATTTTGAAAAGGAAATAAAAGAACTAAAACTTAAAGCAAAAAATTATGAAGGTGTGATAGAGAAACTAAGTCGACTTGAAATTGAAAATTCGATTCTAAGAACTAGCTTAAATGACTCAAGAAAAACAATGACAAAATTTGTAGATGGAGAAAAGAATTTGGATAAAATCCCTAGAACACAAAGGCTAAGCTTAAACAAAACCGAAATAGGTTATATTAAGGAGAACATGTATAGAACATACAAGAGCTATTTTGTTAAGGCATCAAATAAAACTTGTAACTATTGTGGAAGACATGGTCATATTGCTCATACGTCTGCATTACGTCATAATCTCTCCTTATGCAACAAAAATAAAATGGTTTCATTCCCTAAGGGACAAGCTTACATTACAACAACTAACCCCAAATAACCCAAACTAAAGTGGGTACCAAAGAAATAATCGCTGATTTTGTAGGATCCTTCAAGGCACAATAACAAATGAATCTTGGATAGTGGTTGCTCAACATATATGACAAGAGACACATTCAAGTTCACATCTATAGACTTGAAGGATGGAGGAAGCGTAACCTTCGGAGATAATCGAAAAGCTCATGTTTTTAGTGAAGGTAACATTTGCATTAATAATAATCTGACTATTGATCATGTGTTACTCATTGATAATTTAAAACATAACTTACTTAGCATTAGTCAATTATGTGACATAAGATATAAAGTAATCTTTCATGCATCAAAGTATTCTATTGAAAACATTAACAATGACAAAATCCATTTTGAGGGGTATAGATGAGGAAACATCTGCAAAATTGACTTTAATATGTTTTCATGCTCTCTTGAGACTTATCTATCCCCTCAAAACAATGATAGTTGGTTGTGGCATGGAAAGTTAGGAAATGCTAGTATGGATATCATATCAAAACTAACCAAAAGCAATCTTGTTAAAGGATTACCTAAGATTATTTTTGATAAAGATAGAACATGTCAAGCATGTTAATATGGCAAATAAACCAAGTCATCTTTCAAATCAAAAGATGCCATCTCAACTTCTAAGCCACTCCAACTACTATACGTGGATATATTTGGTCCAACCCAAACCTTAAGTTTAAGAGGGAAAAGATATACCTTGGTCATAGTTAATGACTTCACTAGATATACTTAGACCTTCTTCCTTGCTAACAAAGATGAAACTTATCATGTGTTCTTGAACTATAGCAAGAAGGTCCAAAATGAAAAAGGTCTTTCTATTGTCTCTATAAGAAGTGATCATGGAGGAGAATTTGAAAATCTTGATATGGAAGATTTTTATAATAAAAATGGAATAGAACATACCTACTTGGCACCTAAAACTCCCCAATAAAATGGAGTTGCTAAAAGAAAAAACAGGACCCTTACAGAAATGGCTAGGACTATGCTTTTTGACAATAACCTACCTAAATATTTTCAAGCCAAAGCTATTAACACGGCTTGTTACATATCAAATTGCATTTTCATTAGACCAATTCTTAAGAAAACCTCCTATGAGCTTTGGAAAAACAAAAGACCTAACATATCATATTTTCATCCTTTTGAAACGAAATGTTACATTCTCAATAATGGAAAGAAATAATTAGGAAAATTTTATTCAAAGTCAGATGAAGGTGTTTTTCGTGCTTATTCTCTTACTGGTAAAGCTTATAGAATATATAACAAAAGAACACTTGTTGTAGAGGAGTCAATTCATGTTGCATTTGATGATAATTATATATATAAAGAATCTAATGATGAAATAGAAAACATTGGTGCTCATTTGGACAATCTTAGTCTTAACAAGAATCAATCCAACCCAATTGAAAAGGAATTCTCTAAGCAAGATGAAATCGTTAACAACTCTAACTTCGATTTACCTAGAGAATGGAAGTTTGTGAAAAATCACCCTAAGGATCAAATAATAAGAGAACCAGCAAATAGGGTGTAAACTAGATCCTCACTTAAAAATGTAAGTAATGTAGTGTTCCTAACTCAACTTGAACCAAAAAATATAGATGAATTTAGGATTTAAGCTATGCAAGAAGAGCTAAATCAGTTTACTAGAAATGAGGTATGGAACTTAGTATCTAAACCAAAAGATAGACCAGTAATTGGCACCAAATGAGTATTTCGAAACAAGTTAGATTAAACCAAAATAGTAATAAGAAACAAGGTACGTCTAGTTACAAAAGGATACAACTAAGAAGAAGGAATTGATTTCGATGAGACCTTTGCTCCAGTTGCCAAATTAGAGGCCATCAAAATGCTTTTAGCATTTGCTACATATAAAGACTTTAAACTATATCAAATGGATATTAAAAATGCCTTTCTAAATGACTTTATCAAAGAGGAGGTATATGTAGAGCAACCACCAGGTTTTAAGGATAATGAATTCCCAAACCATGTATATAACCTCAACAAAGCCTTATATAGACTAAAGCAAGCTCTTAGAGCTTGGTATGAAAGATTGAGTAATTTCTTAATAAAGAATGAATTCACTAGAGGGAAACTTAACACTACTCTATTTATTAAACAACACAATGATCATATACTAATTATTCAAATATACGTTGATGACATTATGTTTGGTGCTACTTACATGGATTTAGTTAATGAGTTAGTCCACTATATGAAAAATGAATTTGAAATGAGTATGATAGGAGAACTCAACTATCTCTTAGGTCTTTAAGTTTAGCAAACCAAAGATGGAACCTTCATTAACGAAGGAAAATACACCAAAGAACTCTTAAAAAGGTTCGAAATGGAAAATTTCAAAACTAAGCCAACCCCAATGAGCACCACCCTAAAACTTGATAAAGACGAGAATGGAAAGAACATTTACAGAAAGTTGTATAGGGATATGATAGGAAGTCTTCTATATTTAATCACATCTAGGCTGGACATCATGTTTGTCGTATGTCTATGTGCACGATTTCAATCTTGCCTTAAAGAATCACACTTGAATGTGATCAAACACATTTTTAAGTATCTTGCGAGCACTATTGAAATCGGCTCGTGGTATCCCAAGTTCACCTCACTTGATCTTGTTAGATATTCTGATGCCGACTTTGCCGGTTGCAAAGTCGATTGGAAAAGCACATGCAGGACATGTCATTTCCTTAATAATTCATTAGTATCATGGCACTCAAAGAAACAAAACTCACTAACACTCTTTACCACTGAAGCTAAAGCAACCGGTAGTTGTTGTACTTAAGTATTATTGATGAAGCAAACTTTACTTTACTATGGTTTAAAATTTACAAATGTTCCAATAAGATGTGATAATATAAGTGCTATTGATTTGACCAAAAATCCAATTCAACATTCAAGCACTAAGCATATAGAAATTAGACATCACTTTATTCGTGATTATCTGCAAAACAATGATATTTTCTTAGAATTTGTTGACACTAGCAATCAAATTGCTAATATCTTTACAAAACCCTTTAGTGAGGAAAGATTTTACACTCTAAGAATAGAATAAGGAATGATCTTGTAAGATGAGTGCCAGATACATAAGAACCAATATGGCCTTTTTGAATAAAATTAACTTGGTAAGTACGTTGATCATAAAATATCATACTGTAAGGTATAAGAAACATGATCATATGGCTTTTATGCATTAAATATCACATTTAACATGTTTTGGGTACACTTGAAGTCATTCATGCTTATCCAAGTTTATATGTCCACAAAATTATCATGCATTGGTTTTTGTACCCAAAACTGGGGCTTACATGTCTATTTTCATCCCTAAATCATGTTTGAGTGGTCAAACTAGCTTAATTTGAATTTCATGCATATTTGACCTCTTTAGACCCTTTTTAGGTTCTAAGTGCAAAATGGAGCATTTCTTGCTTCTATGGAGGTTGCTTAGCTTGATCATGTATCTTTTATGTCTCTCAATGTCTTTTAATACGTTTAGAGCATGAACTTCTCTTGAACATTAAGAAAAGATCTCCACTTGCTCTCTAGCCACTTGCATGGTTAAGGAACTCAAGTAGTCATTTCTCAATTTGTAAAGCCTTAAAGCTATATTTTGTGCCTACCATGCTCAAACATGTATTTGAAATTTACTTGAATTGTTGGTGTGCAAAAACTCAATGCTTATGCACCTAATTTGCTCATACATGGACACTTTCAATTAATCATGAATTACTTAGCTCTATGGATTTGATTCGGATAAATCTTGGCTATCTAGTTAAAAATTAAGTTTTTCAACCCTTAACCGACTCAAACAAACTTGTTTAATGTGTTAAGATGTTCATTGAATCACTACAAATCAATTTAAAAAGGCAACTTTGCTCAATCAAAAGACCTTATTGCTTTTCTGCAAAATTGCAGACAACCGGCATGCTAGTTAGACAATTCACCATCTTGCTAGTATACTTGTGTATTTAACAGTTTTTTTTTTATTCAGTTCACTTATTCAACATGCCAGCATTCCCAAGTAATGGGTAAGTAGGTATACTACTTTAGTTTTTCATTTTTTTCGATTCTGTTCTTATAACCGGCAGGCCAGTCCATTTCGCCACCGATATGCTAGTATACTCTTCTTCTGAAGCAATTCATTTTGCTTCTATTCTCTTAGCCGACATGCCAGTTCACCCAAATACCGCCATGCCGGTTAATAAGTTTTTAGGCATGACCTAAAGTCATGCCACACCATCTCTCTCCTCCATCCTTCTTCTACAAAAACCCATTTTTCCCTTCCTCAAACCTTAACCCCTTTCTCTCTTTTCCTCCATCAAAATCTAAAATTTCTTCCATCAATCAACTCTCTATTCTCTCCTCTTTCTCTTTCTCTTTATCTTTCATCAAACTTCTCCTGCTTCTTCTTCCTCTTTACCCATACCCACTAACTATTACACTGCCACACATTATCCACATACTTCCACCATCACGCTTACTTCCTTTACACTCACTCTATTATCATATCCACTTTCCACCTTCTTCCCTATCCTCTTCACTACAATCACCCATCTCCATTCACCTCTATAACACACGTGGCACCATGTACTGTTCGTAGTTTAGCACCTCCAGCCTATAACAACCACCTCTTTCCCTCTCAACAATACTCTCAACGCTTTGAGGAATTTTTCAATCTAGAGGTCGATACCAGCATCTCTTATCCACTATAGGTGCTTAAGGAGTTTTGCATTACAGCCTTTCCCGAAGTCATCACCAATCATGTCCTCAATATGCTTCGACTTCCTTATGAGGTACACGATGATGCTATTAAGTATTTTTATTGTAATATGTTGGATTCTCTAGATGATCATGTTAGAGCAAAAATGAAAATGAATCTGAGTGATGAGTTGAGTCGTAGTGTCCTCTATACTTATGTTTATGGTACTTTAATTACTATTATGCCTGAGGATATTTGTAGTCTTATTGGTGCTGTTGTTAGTAGGACAAAAGTAAATGTAAATTATTGTGGGGCCAAATTCTATGAGAGAGTCTTTAGATTTAAAGGCATCGGAGCAAATTGGGGAAAAACAAAAAAGTTGGCTTCCATTCGCCTTGACCTTAGGATAAAAATCCTCCACCATATTGTCATTCATAGCTATTGTCCTCGTTGAGGCTAGTAATCCAACATCACCCTTCAGGACTTATGGATTTTGTATTATTTGATAATTAATAAGTAAATTGATTTTTTCAGTATTATGGTCCAATGCTTTAAACATGTAACCAATAACCCATCTCAAGCTTTTCTTCGTTTTATGCAATTGGTTATACAATTGCTTACAAGAAAGGGTGTTCAATTTCCTTCCTCCCCACGGGTAACTCTAGTCAAGAACTTATAATTAATTGATATTTGTAGGGGGATTTGGAAGAAATAAGGAAACAATTGGGTTAGGCGAAAAGACCTCCCTCCTCTTAATCTTGCTTCTATACATGGCCCACAAGAGCCTATTACTTCTTCTGATGAGCTAGGCAATCCTAGTGCTCATGCTTCCTTTACTACCGCTCCTAGCTATGTTGGTACTCCTCCACCTGCGGAATCTTCTCATTAGCCTCCACCTGATTTTGGGTTTCCATCTTTTGATCTAGTTTCTCCTTTAGCCTCTCAGCCTCCTTTCTATTAGTACTCTAAAATGCAATACAATCAGCTCCGAAAGGAAATTCATGATCATTTACATAGAGGGTTTCAAGGGCTCTACAATCATTTCCAACTAAACTACTACTGCCCTTCCTGCCCTTTTCCTCCTCCAGCTTAGGATGTCGATCCTCCTGCCACCCAGTTATGTATTTTAACTCTCTATCTATGTCTACTTTTTTGCTATTTTGTTTAAGGACTCAACCTTTGGCTACTTTATCTTTTTGTATATTGAGAACTTTGGTCTTTGTTGGACCTACTTTTACTGTTGGATATTTGTGGCCTTTGTAATCTATTTGCTAAACCTCTTGTGAACTCTTGTTCTAAATGAACTTGCTTTATTATATGTAGTTGTCCATCGCTGGCTATTTTTGAGCTCTTTTCAAGCCTTATATGTTTTTTTTTTATTTTCTTCTTATAGGGAGCATATTCTCCTATAGAAGCTGGAACTCTACCGAATTTTTAGCTTGAATTTTCTTTCCTCTTCACCACCTAGATCCTCCTTCTTTTGATGAGGCTAAAGGGGGAGAATAATTTAAGTCATTCATAGTCATTCATTAGTTAATTCAAGTCGATAGTCTAAAATTTACAGTTGCCTAAATTCGATATTTTTATTGATTGGTTAATTATAAGTAAATTGGGTAATGGCCATTCTTTGTTAACTCCTAGACATATACATTCATCGTCATTCATTGGTTAATTCAAGTCGATAGTCTAAAATTTACAATGGCCTAAATTGGACATTTTTAATGATTGGTTAATTATAAGTAAATTAGGTAACGGTCATTCCTTGTTAACTCCTAGACAGATACATTATAGCTTTAGCAAATTTATTATATTGA
This sequence comes from Lumnitzera racemosa, assembly GCA_024138005.1. Lineage (NCBI taxonomy): Eukaryota > Viridiplantae > Streptophyta > Magnoliopsida > Myrtales > Combretaceae > Lumnitzera > Lumnitzera racemosa. The sequence goes on from JAMXBC010000012.1 coordinate 59,478,318, forward strand.
CTTATCATGAAAAAGATCAATTCCTACCTTTTTGCTCAATCTTATTCAATCATTGATTATCTTGAATTCCCTTGATAAATTAAGGGGGTGTATTGAATTGAGGGGGAGCTCTTAAAAGAGTTTTGTACTCATCAAAAATGGGGAGATTGTTGAACTTAAGGTTTTTTATTTGATTTTCATGAGAACAAAATAAAAAATGTATATTTAAACATATTGTTTTCTAAGAGAACAAAACAAGCGGATAATTAAACTAAGTATTATTTGATTATATTAAGGTAATTGAATAAGATCAATTAGTTTGTTATCTCTATAAGAAATTTAATCTTTTGAGGGTGATCAAATGATCTTAAAGTTAGAATACAAAGAGTATTTGTTTGTTGTGTATGAAAAGAATTTTCAAGTGATATTTAACCTACCAGGTTAATGGAGGAGCCGGCTTGCTGGTTTACTTATCGATTCACTTGCGATAGAGTATTTTCTACCAACTTACCGGTAGTTCAAAGTACCGGCATGCCGGTAAGTCAGTTTTAAGTAACCGTTGGAGCATTTAATATGCGGTAACAAGAAGAATATAATGATTTGCTATAAAAGCTCAACAACCCGAGCAAAGGCTTTTAAGATCTGATATTCTACTACAATTTGAAGACATTCCCTTACATTCTTAAGTTTATTCTACTTCTCTTTGGTCTCTTGTATACTTATTTGCTATCAAACAAAAAGAGACATAGTTGTGATGCTTGAAAGTCCCTACATTTGTAATCTTGAGTGAAGGAAGTGATACAATAAAGTTAGTTATGTGTAAAAGAGATTATGTAAGCTTATGTAGCTCTTAGAGCAATTGGGTTGTGAAATCAATAAAGCGAAGTGAAGTCCTCAGTTAAAGGCATTGTGTGTCCATGGAGACTAGGGGGTGGTCCGAACTCTACGTTAAATCCGAGCTTAATCTTCTTTATCCCTATCTCTTTAAATTTCCACATTTATTATTGTTCGACTATTGCTTTAATTACTCTTATTATTGCATTTAATCGTTTATATCGATAAAGAATTGCAATTTGTCCTTAAAACTTAATTCACCCCCCCCCCCCCACCCCCCTCTTGAGTTTAGCCTAGTGTTCTTTTGTATCTTTTGTGGTCTTAGAAACTTTCTTATCTTACTCCTATTACTAATGCTTGATCCTTCAAAAGGACTCTAACTAAACACACTAACTTTATGCCTACTAGTCTCTTCGCTCTATCTTTTCGCATTGTCTAGTACTCTTACCTTTTCTACCATGTCAGCAAAATTCCCTACCTTAAATTCCAATTGTCTCCTTTTCATATCAATATCAAACCCTCAAGAAAATATCTACATCTTCAACTAGTCACTAGTCTAATACTCTAAGGGTGCAAACTATAGTAGTCTATTGAACTCAACTTCATACTGTTCAATAGTATGAGTCCCTTTTACAATAAATAACAAATCATCATTGTACTTCACCATTAAGCTTCCTGGAAAGTAATAAGCTAGAAACTCATGTCTAAAAACTTTCCAAGTAATTAGGTCTCTTAGATTCTGCTACTTAGATTCCCACCAAGTATGTACCCGCATCATTAACAAATAAGTGCCATAAGTGAGTCGAAGATATTGTTGATGGGAATCAACCTCCAACTGCCTCTAAGCTAAGGCCAACCTATCAAAAGTCGATGCTACTAGAAGAAGATGCCGAACAATTTAAGGCTAAGGTCAAACAACTTTCACTGAAGTCAAGCAAGTAACAAAAGATCGAGGGGAAGAAAAGGAGCCACTCGGTAATAAGTCTATCGTTTGCCAAGAAGATGAGATACCACAAGGCCAAATACTCGAGACCAAAGAACCACTCAGCACAACACCAAGAGACTCATGCAGACTGATTCTAAAACTTTGTAATTATGGCCTAACCTTTTTGGCATCTTGACCAAACACTGCAAGACTTCGAAGACTCCTTCCTAAACTTATACATCCAACTGCTGACCATATCCAGTTCAAATACTACTCTTTCCAGGACATGCCGAGTAACTGCATGCCGACTTCCCTTGTAAAATGTACAGTTTTGTATTCTTATACATGTTTTCCTTTATTTTATTTATGGGCCCAATCCTTAAGAGTCTAAGGCCTAGTGCATTTTTTACAGTTTTACCACTAGGATTTAGGACTTACTATAAATATCAACATCTATAAACATCAAAACATAGATAGGAAGATATATGACAATAGATACAAAAAATACACTAAAAAGTATATTCCTGCGATTGGAATCTTTTCCCTTTTTGAGCAAGGCTACTCTTGAGCTTGCATTTGCCAGATTATCAGGTATAGATTAAGCTCTTTAATCTCTCCCACGTTCTTATCAATCTTGACCTTGAGATTATGGCGGACCCCTTCATTTGAACCTGTTAGTGAGTTGCATCTAATCTTCATTTGAATCCTGAGCAACATTTAGTATTCGTGAGTTGTATCGAACCCTATTTTGAGCTCAAACCCCTGATTATGTTTGTGTCTTGGTACGTAATATCCATTTACATTCACCATCGAAACCAACCATCTCACTTCCTATCCATCATACCCATTCAACCCATTTTAGGTTTTTCGAGATCCGCTACTTCAATATTTATCATATTGGTATCAAAGTTTTAGGGAGACATGCGTACTAGTATTCTTCAAAGTTAATTCGTGGATTGAACATTTCTAATAATCATCAATCCATAATTAATGCGTTATTTGTGGTTTTAGTAGTTGTGTTATTGTGCTGCAATTGAGTCCACTAACATTAGTTTTAATAGTTGATTCTAGTCGTTGTAAAAGTGATTTTCAATAGTGATAGCTACAGAAGCTGAGTAGTGGTTGTTTTTGGTCTATTGTAATTGTGTTTTGTTGTTTGCTCAATTTTCTAGAAAATTACTATACGGATAAGAATGTCGGAGGATAGTGTCAACAATATTGGTAATAGCCCTCACAAAAGTTTGAGACAACGTGTTGATAACTTGGAATATCAAAATTAGAATCTCACTAACTTTATCTAAGAACTCACCAAATTAGTCAGAGGCCGCAAACGTGATGGCAGAAAGAAGGGAACATATACCCATAAGTAGGAGTGGCTCAAATGAACTTGATCATGATGAGCAACAGCCAAGAAGAGCTACCAAGCCGTGAAGGAGAGAAAATCGACCCGAGCCAAAAAGAAGAAATGAAAGGAGTGTTGACTCTGAAACAAATCAAGAAGCTTAGAGAAGAGAGCTGAGGCTGATAAGGAACATGGCTGAGTACAGCTCTAACAAAAGTGGCTAAACCAAGGTGAATTGACCAGCTCGAAATGCAAGGGATGAACCTCGAGCACTTAGCTAAGGACTTAATAATGTTAAGCTGAAACTACTGACCTTTAATAGAAGTAACCAACCTAAAGAATTCCTTGACTGGGTTCCTTGAGTGGAGAAGTTGTTTAAGTGCTACAAGTGTGATGAACAAACAAAGGTTAAGCTGGGTTCATTATCCCTTGTTGAATATGCAAGCCTTTGGTAAGATAAGTTAGTTGCCAAGTGAGATACTAATGGAGAGGAGAAGATCAGAACTTAGAGGCCTATGAAGTAATTAATGAATTGGCGCTTTATGCCAACATACTTCAAGTAAGAGATGCTCTATGCATTCCAGCACTTAAGACAAGGTCAAAATACTGTTGAAGAGTATTTACAAGAGTTTGAGACCTTGATGACGAAATGTAAGATTGCTGAGCTACAAGACCATACCATTGTTAGGTTCCTAAGTGGACTCCGAGATGATGTTACCGACATAGTTGAATTACAACTGTTCAATTCTCTGGATAAGATAATTAATTTAGCACTACGAGTAGAAAGACAGAGGAGGAGGAGGCATTAGAGGCCAAGTAACTAACCTCAACAAGACAGCCTTGAGCTTGAGAGGTATGCTGAGAGAAAAGGGCCAGAAAGAAGGATGGAAAAAGGAGAGCCTAGTCGAGCAATTCATGCCAAGAAAAAGATTATCAAGAAAGAGAAGGCACTTAGTAACAAAGCCCAAGAAGTAAAGTACTTCAAATGCTTAGGCTACGAACACATTGCTTCTCAATGTTCGAAGAAGAGGGTCATGGTCTTGAAAGGCGAAGGACCCAATGCCCAAGTAGAAAGTCAAAGAGACAGGAGTTCAGAAGACCAATTGATAGAAGAAGATGTTTATCCCAAGAACCTGGATAAACTCTTAGTGATGGCAACATAAGCTGACCCGAAGGCAAATCCCGAACAAAGGGAAATTTATTTCACATATAGTGCCTAGTGAATGGGAAGACCTGTTCCCTTATTATCAATGGAGGTAACTGTACCAACATCATTTCTGCCAAGTTAGTAAAAAAGATGAAATTGCCGACCTACCCATACCCCCGACCTTATGGATTAAAATGGTTTAATGACAAAGGTACGGTCTATGTACATAAAAAAGCATGGATCGCATTCAAGGTAAGGTAGTATGTAGATGACATCGACTTCAACATAGTGCCTATGAATGCCATGAATCTACTTCTTTGCCAACTATGAGAATTTGATCGGAAAGTGATCCATGACGAATTCGTCAATACTTACACTGTTCGAAAGGATGGGAAGAGCTATCTCTTAACCCCTATGAGCATTAAGAAAATCCAAAGACACTCAACACCTATGGTAAAACAAAAAGGGAGAAGGAGCTTATTCAGCATCCCAATCAGTGCTCAACACTTAATGTTAAGGATGACTTCCTTTCAGACCTACAGTAATTATAGGAATCAGCCTCTGACTACCTCCAAGCTAAGGCCAACCTGTCCGAAGCTGACATTGACCCTCTAAATGAAGATGCTAAACAGTTTAAGGTTGAGGTTAAACAACTTTCGCTGAGGCTGAGCAATTGACAGAAGACCAAGGGAAAGAAAAGGACCCACTCAGCAACAAGTCTATCATATGCCGAGAAAGACTAAAGAATCAGTTGACACGAGTCTCTTGGCAATTATGGGATGACCTTTTTGGTATCTCGGCCAAACACTGCAAAACTTTGAGGACTCCTTCCTAAACCTGTACATCCAATTGCCAACTTCGTCCGGTTCGGATACTACTCCTTCTAAGATATACTGAGTAACTACATGCTAACTTCCCTTATAAAACTCACAATTTTGTATTCTTGTGCATGTTTTCCTTTATTTTATTTATAGGCCCAATTCTTTAAGGCTTAAGGTTTAGTACATTATTTATAGTTTTGCCACTAGGGTTTAGAACTTGCTATAAATAGTAACTTTTGTAAACATCAAAATATAGATAAGAAGACATATAACAAAATATACAAAAAATAGACTAAAAAGCATATTCTTGCGAATTGAATCTTTTCCCTTTTTGAGAAAGGCTACTCTTAAGCTAGCTTTTGTCAGATTATCGAGTATAGATTAAGCTCTTTAATTTCTCTCAAATTTTTATCGATCTTGACCTTGATATTATGGCGAACTCTTTCATTTGAACCAATTAGTAAGTTGCATTATTGATAGTAAATTTTCATTCATTTGACACTCGGCCTTTCATCTGCCGAAAAGCCACATAACCAACTCTCTTAGGATTTGCACCTCCTAGATGATGCACGACATTTATGCTAAGTATAAGAAGTGCTCCTGGTTTGAATTTAAGTCTGGTGTGAACAGTTACCATAAGTACAGTTATATTACACGACCACCTGTTACTCCTACATATGAGGAGAGATGTCAAGTCAAGAAGCTTCCACGTGTCTTAACAGTTATCTCGACAACTTCCTTGGACACTACAGCCATGTATAAATACCAGAAAGAAACTCTATAAGGGGTCCTAACACTTCTTATTCGCATACTTACTCTACTAAGTTACCTTATTGACTTAAGCATAGAAGTGGCTAAACTAGAGTAGCCCCAGTACCAAGTATTTCACTTTCGTTTATAAGATTTTCCTCATCCTAAAATTCACTAACAACATTTGGCGCCGTCTGTTTTCCTCTGAATACAACCACATGGTTAAAACTAGAATGACCAGAAGTACAGGTACAGGTACTAGTACTTCCTCCTACCACCCTAAAGGGGGGAGTTGGTATGCTGATGAATAATGATTGGCTCGCCTTCGAGTTAAATAAAAAACATGAATAAATCCTAAACCTTCTTCAAAAAAGTTTTCACTCAAATTAGGACAAAGAGCATGGCAATCATGATGCCAACAATGCCAACAATTCCATTTATTCACCTGAATTGCCAAAAGAGCAAGCTGAGGTTCCAGCAAGACCTTCAGTTTCTACTTTCGAAAAGATTGATAAGGCTAAGCAACCGCAGTACAAGCATCATGCGGGACCCTCGTATGTCAACACCCCTATTGCAATGACCAAACAATTCCAAATCAAGAAAAGTCTTCCTCCCAAAGATTTTGGAAGAAGTAATACCTCAGTACGTTAAGCTGCCTCAGTTCGAAATATATGATGGGACGAAAGACCTTGAAGACTACTTGGAGTACTACCGTTCACTAGCCAAGTTGCATGGTTTAAATGACATGATGGCTTGTTAAGCCTTTCCTTCAACCTTGAAGAATGCAACCAGCACATAGTTCAAATACCTGAAACAAAATACCATTTCATGTTTTGATAAACTAGCAAAGGATTTCCTTCAACACTTTCCTGCTAGAAAACTTCCTGTTAAGGACTCTTCAATCCTTAACACCATCAAGCAAAAGTCTGATGAGTCAATCAAGGACTAATTTAGCCAGATTTATGGCCAAGATGGTCCAAATCCAAAAACTGGATATGAGTGTAGCCCTCAACGCTGTAATCGATGGAGTTAAACCACACGGAGACTTTTTCAAGTCTCTTGCAAAGAACAAGCTAAAAACTTTCACTAAGTTTAAGGCTAAAGCTACCTCATACATCCAACAAGAAGACAACATAAAAGCACGACAAGAAGCTTATCAGAGCAAAGGAGATGGAAAGAGTGACAAACGAAAAAATGCGAAAGATAGACTGGGCACGAACAATGATAACAATTCAAATGCTGAGAGAAAGAGACCGAAGATACCGACATTCACATCCCATACGCCTATCAATCGTCCAATCTTGGACATTTTAATGGAAGTGCGTAGGAGAGAGGTGTCCTCCAATGGCCAGAAAGAATGTAAGAGAATTCCTCAAGAAGAAATTCGGACAAGTATTGTGATTTCCACCATGACAATGGTCATAATACAGATGAGTGCATTCAACTCGAGAATGTAATTGAAGATGCAATACAACGCGGGCACCTGCGAAAATTTTTAGCGCATGATGCCGAAAGAATCGAAAGACTATCTCAGAGGAGAAGAGTGGAACAAGAAGATGACACATGGCCAAAAATGGCTGTAAGAGATGCAAGCGATGTTAATCTCACCAAAGCACCCAACGAAGTAATTAATATCATTGTTAACAAACCTAGTATAAGCTAATTGAGTTCTTCGAAGTCGATTAATGCCAAGAATTACGTTTGCAATATTCACCAAAAAAAGGTCAAGATTGATAATTCAGTATCTTTCAGAGAAGAGGTTTTTGAGGATATCTAGAGGCTGCACGATGATGCACTTTTCATCAACACGAAAGTCGCCAACTTTGAAGTCAAGAAGGTTCTTATTGATACATGAAGTTTAGTCAATATCATTTTTCAGCATGCCTTCAATCAAATGAGGCCCAAGATTAAAGCGCAGTTGTATTATTATAAGTACGATCTCTATGCCTTCAATAATTAACTTGTCTAAGTAGCTGAAGTTATCTCTTTGCCAATACAAATAGGGGATGATGAGCATGTTGTAAAGGACAAAGTGGATTTTCTTGTCATCAAATGTTGGTCCCCTTACAACATGATAATGGGACGGCCATGCCAACATTTATTCTGCATTATCCCATCAACGGCACATCTAAAGGCTAAGTTCTCTACTCCCACAGGGGTTGGTGTATACAGAAGGGATCAACAATTCATACAATCCTTGTATATTAAGGCCTTGAGACAAAAGGAAGTTTATCAAGTTGAAACCTGTCCAGATGTCAAGAAAGTCAACATAGAGAATGCCAAGAATGATACGAAGGAAATTCCTATGGAAAATGATCCCAAAAATACAACAAGGATAGGAAAACCCATGTCAACAGATGTCCAACAAATTCTGATTGACTTTCTGTAAGCCAATGTTGACCTGTTTGCATAGTCACCTTCAGACATGCCAGGTATTTCGAGAGATGTGATGGTATACAAGCTCCAACTTGACCCGAATACAAAAGTGGTATAATAGAAAAAAAAAGACATTTTGCACTAGAGAGACAAGCGGCAATAGAAGAAGAGGTCCAGAAATTATTGAGGGCAGGATTCATCGGGGAAGGGCCTTATCCGACTTGGCTAGCAAATTGTATGTTAGTTAAGAAGTCTAACGGCAAGTGGCAAATGTGCATAGACTTCACGAATCTCAACAAGGCATGTCCCAAGGATTGTTTTCTACTACCAAAAATTGAACAAATGGTAGACACAACCGCGGGGCATGCGTTGCTTTCTTTTATGGACACTTTCTCTGGTTATAATCAAATCAAGATGGACAAGGTAGATAAAGTCCACACATCTTTCGTTACCAATTTTGGAACAACTGTTATACTGTGATGCCCTTTAGGCTGAAGAACGCCGGTGCCACATACTAGAGATTAGTAACAAAGATGTTCAAATCTTAGATCCACGAGAATGTTGAAGTATATGTAGATGACATGACTGTAAAGAGCATGAAGGAAGATTAGCATCTCGTTGATCTGGAGGAAACGTTTTCCACATTAAGGAGTTATAACATGAAACTCAACCCAAAGAAGTAAGTCCTTGGCGCAACACCAAGGAAATTCCTTAGATATCTTGTCACATGACACGCCATCAAGGGTAATCTAAGAAAGATTGAAGCCATAAGAAATATGAAACCACTTTGCACGGTCAAGGAGGTACTAGAACTCACCAAGCAAATTACTACCTTCAACAGATTTGTGTCAAGGAGTACAGATAGGTGCACATAATTCTTTAAAATTTTGAAGAATCGAAATGAATTCAATTAGACCGACAATTACAAAAGAGCTTTCAATGAGCTCAAGGAATTTCTTGCGTTATTCTCAATACTCTTGACAGCCATTCCAGGGGAAAATTTATACTTGTATCTAGTAGTCAGCTGCTAAGCACTTTCCTCTATATTTGTCTAAATTGACGGCAATGAGCATCAACCCGTTTATTATGTAAGTCATGTTCTACAAGGGCCAGAGCTTCGGTATACAAAGATTGAAAAACTTGTATTAACAGTAGTTCTCTCAACAAGAAGATTGAAGCCGCATTTTGAAACTTACCAGATTATTATCCTCACTAATCAACCATTACTATGGCTTGACTCCTCGGGGAAGATGATGAAATATGCCTTAGAGCTCAGTACCCATGGTATGCAATAAAAACCTAGAATAGCACTAAAAGCCCAAGTATTGGCAGATTTTGTTGCCGAGTTTATAAGAGAGGAAAACTATGTAGATATCACTAATAAACCTATCTGGTTTCTTTATATTGATGGTTCTTCGACATGAGAAGGAAGAGGTGCAAGCCTAATCCTTCAAGGCCCACATAAAGTCAAAGTCCATTATACTCTGAACTTTGGATTCCCAACCAATAACAATGAAGTAGAGTACAAAACTCTAATCACCGAATTGAAAGCAATGAAAAAAATTGGTGCCGAAAAACTCGAAGTGTTCTCTAATTCCCAGCTGGTGGTAAATCAGGTCACCGGAAGTTACGCAGTAAGAGAAGAAGAGATGAGCAAGTACCTCTTAGTGGTACAAACGCTTGTAGAAGAATTCTTATCATTCTCCATTAACAAAATTCCTAAAGACAAGAATATCGTTGCCGGTAAGCTGTCGAAGTTGGCCAGCATGGCATTCCCTAAGCTGAACGAGAAACATTTCGTAGAGTTTCTCCCGTAGAATATTTTATCCAATCTTTGGTAGAGTTATAATTTAGCTCCTTGCCTAATAGAAGAATCATGGATGGATTCCCTCGTAAATTATCTAAAAGATGGTACTGTCTCTGATTACAAAAAGGAGGCGCAAAGATTGGCTTACCAAGCTGTAAACTACACATTGATTGACGGTTAGCTGCATAAGCACAGCGTATCTTAACCTTACCTTCCATGCCTTTCTTAGAGGGATGCCCAGAGGGTGTTATCTGAACTACATGGTGGCATATGCAGTAATCATGTAAAGTCGCAAACACTGTACATTTAGGTAATGCAACTTAGCTATTATTGGCCAACTATGAGAGAAGATACAAAGGACATTGTCTGGTAGTGTCCTCAATGCTAGAAGCACAAGTCGTCAAGCAACACACTTGCAACTGAGCTATATAGCCTAACCAACCCTTAGCCTTTCACCTAGTGGGGGCTAGATATTCTTGGACCCTTTCCGAAGTCCACCGCACAATGCAAATTCGTCATTATCGTTGTTGACTACTTTACTAAATAGGCTGAGGTCGAGGCTGTAGCAAAGATTATTGAGTAAAAAGTGGAAGCTTTCATATTCAACTCCACCATATCAAGATTTGAAGTTCCCTACATGATAGTTATAGATAACGACCCACATTTTGACAATAATAAGTTCCGATAATTTTGTGAGAGGCACAACATTCGGCTCAACTATACATCTATAGCGCACCTTCAGACGAATGGATATGTCAAAGCCATAAACATGATTATACTGCATAACCTAAAATGGAAAGTAAATCAAGTCAAGGGGCAGTAGGTCGATGAATTACTAAACGTCCTATGGGGATACATAACCACAATAGGAGAGACACCATTTAAGTTAGCCTATGGCACTGAAGCTATGTTGCTGATTGAGCTAGAATTGCCCAATCTACGGACGCATAATTTTGATGTTACGCTGAATAAGGTCGGATTGACAGTGAACCTGGACACTATTGAGGAAATTCGAGACATTGCAAGAGCTAGGGTCATGGCACACCGGTATAGAGCAGTAAGATACTACAATCAGAAAGTGAAGCATAAGGTTTTCCAATCCAAAAATCTGGTTTGCTATAAGATGGAAGCAATGGGGCATGAGCAAATCAGGAAAAGCTCGGTATGAATTGGGAAGATCCTATCAGGATTCAGGAAGTCATTGGTGAGGAGGCCTATTGACTAGAAAGGTTGGATGAATCCATCATCTCTCGAGCTTGGAACATCAAGAATATGAAATTTTATTTCAATTAATGTAAGATGATTTATGCCAACTCCCATTGGCGGCAGCCAACATTTTGTAAGATTGGTACTTGTTTATGATAATTACATATTTGAAGTCTCATCATATTTTGGTTATGATTGCCAAACTAACAAGTTCATGCTGCATGGCAAACAAACTTATCTAGGTTTTAGCCTAATGTAGTTAACAAACTATACAAATTAAACTTACAGCTAAGTAATGTGGCTAATCCACACCTCAAACGGTTAACGGACAATATAAAACGATAGGCGTATGAATTAAAACATCTCAAGAGATAGTTTAGGTGTATGAAATAAAACATGCCGAGAAACAAATGGTGTGTGAAATAAAACATGCTGAGGAAAAATGGTGTGTGAAATAAAACATGCTAAGAAACAATGGTGTATAAAATGAAACATACTGAAAGAAAATTGGGCGTATGAAATAAACATGCTAAGAGATAGTTAGGCATATGAAATAAAACAAGCCAAGAAACAAATAGCATGAAAAATAAAACATGTTGATGAATGAGATCTCAAAGCAATATACATACACCATCCAAACTAAGAAAGTGCAGTAAGTAAAATTAAATGTCACAAGATCTCAGCATTGCCTTGATTATATTCTAATTAATAAATTACACTAGAATGCAATGTACCAATACAGTAAGTCCTACGGCCTATCTTCAGATTCAGTAGAAGTGATTTTTAAATCATTAGCTAGGGCTTCCTCAACAGCTAGGTTCTTGGAGTAAGAAACTTCTTCGGTATGAGCTTCATTATCACTTCAATCCATACTCTAGGCACCCATCTCATCGCCTTCATCTTCGTCGGCAATGCTAACTTTGTCATCAATGTCAACAAAGTCGAGACACGAGATATCATAATCGGAATGAAGCTTCAAGACCTCTTCTCTTGCTACTTGAACTCCCTCCAACAACATTTTACGCAGAAGGTTCTCGTATTGCCAACTAAGAGTGACTATATCGAGAACCTCTTCAACAGATGGACTCCTCTTCACAGTCTCCTCCAACTCAGTAATACGGCCCGGTAAGTTTAAGTTGTTGGTCTCCAACTCCTTTGTCTGCATCCTGAGCTTATCTTCATTATCACTCATCGTGCAAATAATTCAGCCTAAGCCCTAGTACTTTTCCTTTTCCTTCTGTAGCTCCTCTTTCAGGCTTTCAGACTCTTTGTACTATTCTTCTATTTTGGCCTTCACATTAGAGATTTCATTAGTGGTAAGGTCATGTACTAATTTCTTGGCAGCAAGTTCCTACTTAAGCTTTCTCGCCTCTATTTCAACCCTAATCCTCATAGTCTCAACAGCAGTAGTCTGAGCCTTTGATGCATTGTATGCATCCACAACTTTCTGTAGCAAATTCATTTATTACAATCAAAAGTGGTTAGGTATTACACATACAAATGAAGATATTACCTTCTTTGCCTCTTTATCGGCCTCGTCCAATGCTATCAGAATGTAGCTGCTCATCTAGAAAAGGAAATATGTTAGTTACCCAAATGAATTCGATAATCAAAAGAAATGGTCATAGATACTCACATCATACAATTTGGCCACAATATGGGTCTTATTGCAACCGCTAACCCTATCAACATCGTTCTTGGCAATATCTTTGTCTTTCAAAAGGATGATCCCTTCCATTAAAGCTAAAGATTTCGTGATGTCTCCCAAAGCTAAGTTAGAATCCAAAATTTGGTGGCCCAGCAAGGGATAAAGTAGTCACCGACCTCTTTGTTGGAGATAAATTCGACGCCACTAATGCTGAGAGATTTGGAATGCATAGCCTCCTACACCCTTTCGTCCAAGCCATTGGACTTCTTGGTAGGTGGTTAGCCGGCGAGCTCCTTCCTTGATCTTTTTTTACCACTCAAAGCCACCGTAATCGCCAACGATGAGCCTTCTACGGCAATAGCATTTTCATACTCCTCACCGAGATGTGTCCCTCGACACTCGCCATCCCTCGGCTCGACAAAAGTTTGAATAATCACAATCAAAAGCTCCTCAAAATGAACAACCCCGATCAGCTATGTTTTCTCATTCTCCTTCAACCTCTCGGAAGGATGAGAGATCTTCTGCATAGCCATCTGCTCCGCTACAGCTTCTTTTGCTGGTTTCTTTGCGACAGCAAGCCAAGTGGTAGCTACTGAGGTGGTCTCCCTCTTATTAGCCTTAGATTTTTTAGCCTTGGCCTGAACTAGTAGCTTTACCGAATTCACCTCTCCAACACTTATATCTGCGATACAAGTACACCAATTAATATAAACATGGGAAAAATATGAACTTATATTTTCTGTGTGAGTAAGATTCAAAGTTCCCTATTCTCCCCCCAAGTCTAAAGAATAGCTTTCTTCATGGCTATACTCGGTACGGTAGAAACACATTGGCGTACCTTCTTTTTCAAAAAATATTAGTTCTCCATTTTCGTAACAGCGTATAATTCTCTCGACATCCCAAAAGAAAATTTTGTTTCTCCTTCTCTCTTGAATTTTCTTCACTATTGTTGGATCATTCAGCATCAGATCTATATCTCTTATATGTATTAGCTCAGTCTATTAGGTCTAAAAGTCCAAGTCCAAGTCCTCGTCAGATACTATTGACACAAACTTGTCGTACTACTTATGAATCTTGGATTCTAATCCATCCATGAACTTATAACTATACCTCACAGCAACAAAGTACCACCCATCAAGCTACCTCCAAATAGTGAAGAAATATCGAAACAATTGAAGCGTAGCCTTGACTTTAACTTCTTCACAACCTATCTCAAAGGCCACCAGAAGCCGATATGTATTGGGTGAAAACATACTCGGTATGACTCTGAAATAGTTAAAAAGGCCCTTAACAAAAGCCAAAAAAGGAAAGTGCATCCCAAAATCCAAATATTTCAGGTATATATGGAACTCACGCTCCTTAGGGAAGCATACCCTCTCCCCATCTCTTGGCCTCCTCAAGTTCCATGTCCTAGGAAGATTTCGCTAGTATTGATTATATTTCATGACTAGAACCCTATCAACAGAACTAGTGATTCCATCTGGAGAATTGCAAAAATAGGCTATTGTACTAAACAGATATCTTTCCGAGAACCTCCCTTCCTTATCCTCGAGATAATTATCTACAAAGACCTCATTGATCCAAGCAAGTTTATCCCACCTTTTCTCCATGCTGTCAGCCGAACTGCTCCAAGAATAAGCTCCCTCGCTACTCATTTAGAGGGGGAAAAGTGGCCTCAGTCTCCATTGTCTCAGAGTCGAAAAGCACAAGTCAAAAAGTAACTTTGCAAACCATACTTGAATGGTTATGTGAAATGATACAACACAAATTGAAGAATTCAAGTTAAAGATAAGGAAACAAATGAAAGTTTAAGATGCGACTAAAGAGGTTGATTCCGATTGTGAATATTACTTTATATAAGGACAATCAATCCTCGTAACTACAAATCTGCTTCTGACAGTAATGATGCGCTGATATGCTGATATGGTAATCCTACGGATCACTAGTACGTATCTCGTGATAGAAATTTGAAGGCTAAAAACTCTCTGACAGTTATTAGGCCTACCACAAAATAATGACCTAGGCAATAGATATTGCCTCTAATTTCTTGGTTTCTCAAATAGGCAGGAGTTTAGAAATGGCGACCTTTAGGCCGGGATGTGATCTGTCCTACTTCCCGTATTACTCTGCATAAATTTAAAGAATCTCTCTCCACTTAACCTCTAGTGCTATACATGTGTAACTCCCTATGTTGATTGCTCGAATAGCGAAGTTGGGGGGCAAATGTTGATAGTCATTTTTCGTTTATCTAACACTCGGCCTTTCATCTACCGAGGAGCTGCGCAACCAACTCTCTCGGCATTCGCACCACCTAGATGATGCACGGCATTTATGCCAAGTATAAGAAGCACTCCTGTTTTGAATTTAAGTCTGGCGTGAACAATTATCATAAGCTCAGTTATATTACACAACCGCTTACTACTCCTACATATGAGGAGATATGTCAAGTCAAGAAGCTTCCACGTATCTTTATTGTTACTCCAACAATTGCCTTAGACACTATAACCATTTATAAATATCAGAAAGAAACTCTATAAGGGGTCCTAACACTTTTTATTCACATACTTACTCTACTAAGTTACCTTACTGACTTAGGCATCGGAGTAGCCACACAAGACTGGCCTTGGTACCAAGTATTTCACTTTCTTTTGTAGGTTTTTCCTCATCCCAAAATTCACTAACAATAACATCTAACCTTCATTTGAATCCCGAGTAACATTTAGTGTTCATGAGTTATATCAAACCCTATCTTGAGCTTAAATCCCTAATTGTGTTTATGTCTTAGTATGTGATATCTATTCACATTTACTATCGAAACCAACTATCTCACTTCCTGTTCATCATACCCATTCGACCCATTTTAGGTTTTTCAAGATCCGCTACTTCGATCCTTATCATATTGTGGTACCTCAAAAGCTTCAAATGATCTCTCTACCTTATTCGACTAATCTTCTACCTCATTAGGTCGGCTTGTAACACCCTCAAAATATTTGTTACAGCAAATGAATTCTAATAATACATTGCATTATTGTTTAAAATTAGAGTGTACTAGAGGCATAACTCCAATTAGGCCAATTGGTGGTAAATGAGGCGATGGTGGAGGAGGTACAAGTGATGGGAGTAGCTATGGTTAGGGAACCTCTTTGATGGCTATCGAGGGTAGAGCCTAAATAGGTAAGGTATGTTCCCAAGTCAAATATTCCCTTAGCAATTCATTTTTGTGTATTAATTGTAGCTGAAACTTCTTCAATACGGTTACATAGCACATCTTGTCCTTCCTCTTGAGCAGGTAGGGTTCGGTTAATTAAGGGTCTCCTTCTATACTTATTTCAACTAAGAAATTCATTTCCAACATTAAGGTTAGAATTAGCAAGCTGTAATTAAATAAACTTAAAAATCTTAAGCACAAAAACAAAAATAAGGCATGATCATACACAATAGCAATAATAAATATGGCTACAAATTTTCATTTTATTTTAGTAAAGTGAGGTTACATCAAATTAGTAATCACTTCTAATAAGTGTACTCCACCTCAATACATTTCAGTACTTACAGTTCCAAAATACAATAGAGCTTCCCATAGTACATAAACCTTTACTACACAAGGAGCTCTTAAATATATCAAACTCTCTCAAAATACATGAAAACCTTATTAAAAGAAAATCACTCAAAGTACAACAATGATCATTTATGATCCTATAATGTACAATGGAAGGAGCATATATGATCACTCTAATGCCCAACAACATCTCTAAAAAAATAACCTACAAAAAGAAGCATATATTAACAATATCTACCAAAGATGAGAAGACAATCTCGCCTTGAAATCTAGGTCTTAGAACGAAATGGTAAGAACCAATGTTGGAATGTGAACCTGACTCCTCACTAGGGAACTATTGAAACTAATGCCTAGGATAGTATCCAATAATCTAGTAGGTCGAGACTGATAATTGGTTAAATATTAGGGTTATCTCTAATTAGTACAATCACATAGAGTCCATGGGTGACCTAGTAGTGCTTAAAGTCCTCAACTAAGGGCATCTCTTAAATATGGTAGTGTTAAGCATAGGGGCATTTAGTAGTATATCTATCTCCTCGACTCCAACACTCAATCTAGGTCCTCTAACCTTTATCACTAGAAGGTGATCAAACCAATGCTTGGCTATAGCTCAGAAATTGATTATAGCTTAAGCATTATCTTAGGTAATAATTCAGTCATAGCACGATGGTTTGTCGCCAAAGCCATGCCATGTCCGACTAGTTACCAATGAGCAAAGGTAGGTGACTTAGGTCGAGATTCAGCATGAACTAGAAAGACCAACTTATGAACATGACCAAGATTCTCTTCTCTTTCTAACATATAAATCATATCCAAATCTATTAGCATCGCTAATAGAGTGTAGACTGCTAGAAAAACATCTCATCTCTTGCCAATGAGTGCTAAGGCCAACTCCTTAAGTGATGAAAATATCAAGTAAAGTGCAAGTCTTATCTATCAAGGCCATATCCTCCCATAACATCTAATAGTGGTGCCCATATTCTTATAAAGTCTCACCAACATAAAGATGAAAAAGGACTTACTTGATATATACCTAATACTAGACAATGGAATCGGCAAGACACTTAATCAATTTTAGAGTTATGTTAATAAAAGGCTTTTTAATTAAGTCTTAAAGCTTGATTTTATCTTGATTCTACATCTCTCAAACTCACCATGAGGGTTATCTAAGTGTCTAAAGTCAAGTTTTATTTATCCTATTAAATATCGTGTTCTGATACCACCTTTACTTGTCACAATCCAAAGGGCAACCTAGCAATGACAAGTCATCGTATACAGCACAAAAGTTTTATTTTCCTCCAGTGATTTTATTAATTGGGCTTAACCTAAATTTTATTAATAGTTTAAGTAGTTTTCTAAACTTTATACTGCCTAAATATCTTTGTTGTTGGGCCAAAAATTTGTTATTAGCCTAAAACAAGCTTTTTCCTAAATTTTTCGATTTTACAAGTTTAAGTGTCTAACTTGTTTATATATTTTTAACTCTATTTTAATTAAATGAAATTTTTGTAGGTCTTTTTCCCTAAGGCCAAACTATTTTCCTTAGTTTACATCTATAAGCCCTAATTTCTTAACTATTTTTATAATAATCACTTTATTTTTGTTGTTTTTCATAAATCTCAATTTTAAGCTAGAAAATGGGAAAGAAGGCTAACATGGCAGCTTCCCATCTAGTTAAGATGCAATTTTCTCAATTTTTGAAATTTTTACTTATTTTTGTTATTAATACATATATATATGCATGATAATAATTAAATACCCAAAATTAAGTAATTATAATAGAATTAAATTGAGATAAATACTGCTACAGGGATGCATAAATACATAATTTTTTTATTGTTATTATTATTAATTTTTTATGGGCATAGATATATATAAATATTCCAATATTTATGCTAATAAGAGAAACCAAAATAGTAAAACATATATTATTATGATATATATATATATATTCTTTTGACTCAGAATATTAAATAAGCATAATATACATATGTACTTATGTATTTTTATAATATAGGCATATATAAATATATACAAGATACATATACGTATATAAATATATATATATATTTTTTCGACAAAATAAAAGGAAAGAAAATGACAATAAAATAAAATAAAATTCAATGAAATACACAAAATAAATATATTACACAACACTTATACAAGTGTATATATACATACATATATATATATATATATATAAGTTCATATGGTATTTGTGCACATGTATGTACAAATCCGAAAAAAGTAGTAGATATAATACTTAAAAAAATGGACAAAATAAATAGAAATAAAAATAAACTAAAATGAATTAGGAAAAGTATGAGGAAAGAGCCTTATATGAGGACTAGAATTGATATACACAACCTTAGGTATTTTACAAAGAAATTCTTAGTACATAGGTACACAATTTTTACATGATTCATGCATTTGAAAACAACAAAATAAAATTTACCAAATTTATAGAAAAATGAGATAAAAAGAAAAAAAAAGAAAGGAAACTACGATTACATCATTATCTTGATGAATTTAAGCTCTCTTGATATGTCTAAATTCGTCCTAGTGGCGTCAACCATAAGCTTAGTGATAGGTTCGGTAGCAATGATGGTATAAGGGTGTGTAGGTATGTGTTTATTTGCTAGAAAGAAAATAAAATAAAAAGAAATAGAAGAAAGGGATGAGGAACATCAAGAGAGAGGTTAAGAGATTGAGGAAGGGAAATGAGGTCAAACGAAAGAGAGAGGTTGATTAAGGATGAGGTAAACGAAAAGAGAGAGAGAAAGAGAGGATAGACAAAAAAGAAGAGAGAAAGAAAGAGTAGTTGGGGATAGACGAGGGAGAGAGTGATTGATTGCAATAGGATTAGGCATTCTTTTCCAAAAAGAAAAAGAGTCTTGGAAAGATATTAGGGTTTTTGAGAAATGAAGCTGTAAGATGGGGTTTGTAAGGAAAAGAAAAAGTAGGGGTAGGGAAATGGATAGGCTTATTGTATGCAAGCTATCATGCCTAGCATTTATTTATTTATTTATTTTTGTTTATAAAAGATTTGAAATAAATATAGGTTAAGGTATAAGAATTCGGGTAAGTATAATTTTTAGGTAAGTTGAAATAAAAGTAAACTAATAAATAGCAAATTAGGGTATTTAAGAAAATAAATTGTGAAAGTATATTTATATATAATACAATATGCAATATTAATAATAATGATAATAAAATAACATATCTATGGTGATGTTATATCTATAATACTAATAATATAACTTATAATAATAATAGTGAAGCATGAAGAAAAAAATAAAATACATGTGTATACATACATACAAGTAGTGGCTACACTAGAAATAAGGTATTTTTTTTTAATTTAGGAGTTTATTCATTTAATTATTGGCAATTTATTATTTATTATAATTATTTAAAATCATTTCTAACAGTCCGCTAACAATCTTATGCAATTACATGTACCTAGCAATAATTTCATTAACTAGGGTTTAGTTATTACTAAGGTAAATTTTTTTTAAGCTTTATAACCTTAGGGTTTCGCATTTAGGGTTTTTATTAGGTTTGGTTTTAATCTCTTATATTTACGTGTATACATGATTTAAGATTTTTGTACGCAATCAAAGTTATGATTAGTATTTTAAGGTTTTCTCGTTAATCTTAAGTTCAAATTTGTAGTTAAATCGAATTTTAAATTTATTGTCCTTGTTGACTCAAGTAATTATCTAGGGCTCTTGATTCTTATTTAAGGTCTTGTCTAAAATTTTCTTGGAGTTTATAATGCTAGAGAGGATAAAAGAGACAAAGAAATAAAAGGGAAGTCTACTGGAATGCGCCTGCAATTTTAGTATCTAAGGACATATACTGATGAAGCACTGAGCGCCTTTCTAGTAAATAAGACAAACAATATGGATTTAGACTATTTCAAACCTCTTTAAGAATGGCTATGGGCAGCTTGGTGGTTTCTTAGATAAGCTTAAACAATTTGATGGCATCAATGCCAAGCTGGTGAGGTTGGTCAGTTTCTTTACAACGTCCTTCCAGGTTAGACTATCCAAGCCCTTATCAACCTGTGAGGTCATCAATAGAACAAGACAGCTTGGTAGGCAATATGTTACAATGTTTAGAAAGAAGGCAGCTTCTACCTCAATGGGTTGGTTGGATAGAATCATCCATGTCAATTTAAGAGGCCTCAAGTTAAGTTCTAATGATTGAATTGGTGGCCTAATTCCTATAAAGTTGAGTACAATTTGATAATTTTTCGAGTCTCGGTTCATTGCTTATTTGGTTAATTCAAAATTCATTTTTTTTCATAAATTAATTAATTTAAATCCAATTGAGGCCAAGTTTGAAGGCACAATTAGCTAAAGTTAATTTTATTTTCATGTCATAAAAATAATTAACCTAAACTTTAGCCATAATGTTAAATCTTATGAAATTTTAAAGCATTCTTGATATACCTCAAGACCTATCAAATTACATATGCACAATTCACTTCCAAATTTACCTTTTGATTCAAATGATACCTAAAACGAGACTCCATGACCTTAAAAATCCTATTTCCCTATTTTCAATTCTTTTTTCCAATCTTCCACTTCTTTATGTTTTTCTTTATTTTCTCTATTATTTTATTTTTATAAATTTCTCCTTTTTTTAAGATTTTCTAATTAGGATCGTTTTCTTTATTATTTAAAAAATTATATAAATATAAAAGGGCAAAAATGAGAGTCTACAGCTTAGACCTAAGGCATGGAGACTAAGATGCAAGAGTCTTGCATGGCTCCAAGGCATAGAAACCAATATGTGAGGGCTTCGCTTGGGCTTGAGGAATGCACGGTAATAAGAAGGCTTCCAGGTCTTACAATCTTTAAGTACGGCTTTACAAGACAATAAGCTAAAGATATGGAGCTATAAATCCCACAAAATTTTCAAAACCCCCTCAAACCACATAAAGAAAGAAATAAATTAAAAATGAACAATAAAATAGATAACCCTAACGATACGTTTGAAACTTTAAAACTAGAACTAAAATCCTAAATGCACCTTTGAAACCCTAAAATCCTAAGTTAACCTAAATATGTGAAAGACCCCAAATCAAGTCTAAAACTCTAAATTAATATCAAAATCCTTTAATTAATTAATAAATTCCATTTATATAGCTAAATTATTCACTAATTACTCATAAATTGGTTAATCGCCAAAAAGTTCTAATTTACCTTTAGAATCGTAATCAAATAACAATAATGAATTCCAAATCTTAGTTACACTAAGATAATTAGATAAAAGGATCTACTTCCCAAAAATTAGAATTAATTAAGTCATGCATACTAATAACTATCATTGAATGCATGAAATTCAATTTTAGTCCTGCACATATACATATGCATCATGCTTAGGATGAGCTTAGTTAGAAACAAATGGTAGAAAATTAACTAAAAGAAGCAAGATTAAGGTTGGGCCTTCATTCAAGAGATAAATCCTAACTAACTTAAGCAACAAGTATATGGTCCCTACATGTGTAATTATTAGAGAATGATTCCTTATCCCTTTAATTCCCACACAAGTGACTGGCCATTCTTATTCCCATACTCCCCACTCTCATTTCTTCTTCTTTTCTAAAGCACTCCTAAAGAAATCTTTCAAAAAACCTACAAACAAAACCTAAAGAAGAAAAAGAAAAACAAGCTGGAGTTTAAAACACCTTACACATGCGACTACTTAAGGTTATAACCATCACCACATGACTCCAAATCATAAACCACAACCACTCAATGGTCGCATACATCCCCTTCCAACTTGTTGAGACACCCCCTTACCCCTTTAACGTTCCTTTTAGCAGTAAAACAAGGAAGAAAATTCAAGGTATTATCTAATCTGAACCTAGATAAGAACTCTTAACTTAATCCTTGTTTCATTTTTTTTTTAAGATTTAAGACTAAAATAAACACCAAGATGTTATTTTTACTTGTATTATACAGAATTTATATTGCAATTTCTAGGAACATTACATGTATAGAACCTACCATGCATATAAGTAATGTTAAAGAAATAGAGATGAGTTGATAACTCGGAGAAAACTTGAGGAAACTCCATAAAACCTACAACACCATGCTAAGCTGAAACATGTACGTGCATATTCTCACTATATATTTTATTTTACATGGTTATTTTAGAGAAAAGTGGGTTAAAATGCATTATAGGATTAGTTTTGTCGAGTCTGATTTTTCGATTTCTTTTTAAAATTGATTTCTCATTTCTTGATTAATACTAAACCCTAACCTATTTATTATTAATCCTCGACAAAAGAAATTGAGAAATTCCGATTTTTTATTCAAAATAATTTTTTGAGTCGCCACCCAACCGAAGTCGAGAAAAGAAAAAGAAACCATAACCAATTAGGTAGATTGATTATGATTTAGCTAATGGTCTTTGATTTCAAATTTAATGAAGAACCAGAGGGTTCCAAATTCGGGGGCTAACCTATTAAACCCTAACGAGTACCACTATCTATTTACCAAAATTAGGATTATTTTTCTAATTATAATATTTAAAAAATAAATGAATAAATAAAATAAAAAAAAAACCTAAGTTTTTACATATTTTATCGTCACCCCGAAGGTGCCTATGTATCCGCTAGCCGGGATCAAACGATCATAGTTCTTTTAGAAAATCTTTAGTGTATTGACTGATTTTAATTTTTAAAAACCGACCGAGTCTACGTTATTATCAATTTAGTTTTTCAAATAAACAAATAAATAAATAAGTAAAGGGCCCTAACTCGTAAGTGATCAAAAGACTCCCTAAAACATTGTAATCTCTTTTTTGTTAATTCTTTTTCTAAAAAAAAAAAAAACAATTTCCTATATGAAAAATTTCTAAATAAATAAGAAAACTAATTCTAAAGGAATCCTAGGCGCATGTGTATATGTATACATATATATATATATATATATAAATATGCCTCTACACTATTTCTATTTAACAATTATTCTCTTAAGTGAATTAATAATGTCAAGAAATATACCTAATATAAAAGCTAAACTTAAAGATTTCCTAAACTAATGTATGTATTAAATCACTAAAAAACTTAACACCATAATAATAATAATCAAATAATAAATAAAATAAAAATATTCATCAATCGAACCTTAGTCCTTTCGTTATAGTTGCGCAGGGCCTCGTACATTTAGTAGCAGAGCGCTGATGTAGTGGGCGGTGTGAGATTGCAGTTCATTCATGGAGTGTCCAGCGAGTTGACAATAATGGCATGTAGTTGACGTACTGGATCAGTAGGATGTGGCATAGTATAGACCATGTGTACAACGAACGATATGGACATATGTTGTTTGGTCTGTAAAGCTCAAATTAGACCTACATTGATCGTATGTGCAAATCCAGCTAGGCTTTGTCAGTGAAGCTGAACAAAGGCTGTTCGAATTTGGATCAGGATTAGAGTATCAGGACGTCGGGCTTCAGAATTGTTTGGATCTGTTTCAGGCATCAGTGGGGCCGGCGTCCGGTCAGGCAGCGACTGTGCGTAGACAGCAACGTTTGGTTGAGTCAGGTTGCTGCAAATGACTGGGCGTGGACAGTACTGTTCGTGGACGATCAGTCGGGTCGGACTCTGATGATGGAGTTCACCGGATGATGTTTTTGTTACTGTATTGTTTTGTGATTTGAATTCCTATTATCTAAAAGTCCCCCCCTTGTGTGTTGTTTATATAAAGTCTAAACCAAATCGTATCGTATTATATTCGTTAATTAAATTAGATTCAAATTTAATTCAAATCTGATTTAACTAATATTCATATGATTTGATTAAATATGAATCCGATTTTCGTCTCGCTTCCGCAAAGTTAGAAAAATAAAGACATAGGTACCTATTGAGACTCGAACTCGTAACCTCCAACTAAATCCACCTAAGTACTCTGCTATTTATCCGTTAGGCTATTGGTCTATATCTTGACATTCATTACAATTAAATTATATTTAAACTATCTGAATTCTTAAACTAAAATTTTTAACTAAACTAAAACTAACACAAACATTAAAACTAATTATTCCTAATATAAATTATTTCCTAAAAATCTATGAAATCTTTATAATTTTTCCTTTTCTTATTTTTTTGGTATTTTCATTATTTGTTAATTTTTGTTATTTTTATCTCTTATTAATAATAATTTTTTTAATTATTTTTAAATTAGGACCTTTTTTGTAAAAATAAAAATTAGGACTTCAGAGGGGCAAAAATTAGGTGTCTACAAGTTTGATGCATCTTTTATCAAGCTAAGTACATGGATTATAGAGATCCTTAGAAAATCATCTTTAATCATCACTTATCAATAGTTAAACCCACTATAAGTTGTAATTCAGATAGTTAATTACATGATTAATTAAGGTTTAATACTTGAACTTGTAAGATAATAGGCTAAACAAGGTCTATAGTAAATAGTTAAGCCTAAATTAGACATTAAGATTAGAAAAAACCCATTTAGAGCCCAACAAATTAATAACACAAAATATGGAAATTAAGTTAAAATCAATCATCTATTAAGTTTAGTAAGTTATAAGGCCTAATATATTAGCTTATACACAAGGTATAGGACTTAGTACATGATTAGACCTAATTTGAGCTAAAAGGCTCACAAGGCAGGCCTTAATCCCATCTAAACATACATGATGAGCAGGATTAGTAGATAACTAGAGCTTAATGAAAAGGCTTATTAAGTCTAATAAATAATTTAAAGAACCCCTAATAAGCTTAAGTATAAATAGAGCTCATAAATAGTTAAAAAGAGTAGTTTAGGCCTTAAATAATTTGATAACCTTTAATAAAGATTTAAAGGGCTAATTAATAAAGATAAAAAAGTTAGCATTTAAACACTCAAAAACTTAATTAAACTAGAAAATCAACTAAGTAAAAAAAGGAAAACATGAAGTTTGAATACGACCCCTATCCAAATGAATAATAGTAGGTCCCAACTTCTAAAAGAGCCCCCACCATATGAAAGTATATACAAAATCGTGCAAAATCATATAAAATCAACTATAAGAACATAAAAATCAAACTTCAAACAAAATAGTTATAGCAAAAAAAAAAAAAAAAAAAAAACCTTTCATTGCACCTAAGGATAATATAATGAAATTAACTTAAGTAATTAAATAGTTCCGCTGCAAACTTATAGTATCATCATTATTTTATTACTAGGTGACCTTGAAATCAATTCCCAAAACACCTAAGGATTTCTATAGTTATAGGCAGTTCGATCAAGTGAATACTCCTGATGACTTTATACTTATTTGTATATGTAGTTAGTTGTACAATTATTTAAAAATAACTAAATTGATTGCTTTGAGAATATGGTCCCACGCATGTATTTGATACCTATTAAATGTTATGCTAAGATAACTAACTTTAAGAGAATGAAATGTATGCTATGTTATTGAATATTATCTAATATAATGTTTATGAATTGTTTGGTCTCTTAATTAGACTGAACCTAATTATATTGGGTTCACATAATTAAAATGGACATGCATGATCACAATACTACATCCATTATTCCAACCGTCACTTCATATGGAGGTAAAGAAGGGTCTTGCAGGGGTTCTATCTATAATGCTTTAAAGCTCATACTGTAAAGTTATACTAATACGATGCAATTGTAAGACAAGTACCCTATCTTGGTCCATATACTTATTAGTTACCTAGAGATGCTAACCATATAGCTAAGAGTTGTGTCTAAAGACTTTTACTGTAAGGTATGAGTATAGACTACAAGGGTCACCTCATTACAAGACTTAAGGCTTCGGTTATTACTAGATTTTGGAAATAAAAAATTCTTTTTTATGAAATATAAAATTTCATATTAATTAAGAGCCTAGATGCTAGAAAAAGATTATAATTGGTGCCAATGAATCTCCAATCTTTACTTCAGAAGGCGTAAATCCGAGTTATATGTCTGCATGCAACTCATTCATGTATTCATATGATTGTTAATAATAATTTTATGATAACTTGCTTACCAATCTAATAAGAGGAATATCTCATTAAACTTGTATAGCTTACTCCCTAATAGTTTTTTTTTTTTTTTATGAGTTCATTTAAGTTGGAACTGGAATATTATTCGAGTGTAAAGTGCAAATCCAAGAAATATAAGAGAAAATTAGAATTAAGTAGAGAAATGTATAGTTAGTAT
Organism: Lumnitzera racemosa; assembly: GCA_024138005.1. Taxonomy (NCBI): domain Eukaryota; kingdom Viridiplantae; phylum Streptophyta; class Magnoliopsida; order Myrtales; family Combretaceae; genus Lumnitzera; species Lumnitzera racemosa. The sequence goes on from JAMXBC010000012.1 coordinate 59,504,908, forward strand.
AGGAACACCCTATGTCAAAAGTACTTCCATGTTAAGGTTCTATATCATTTAGTAATTGTTGTAATTGGTAAAATTGGTTCACCCAATCTTATTATCTAGTAAGGGATAGTAATTTTCTACAGTTCCGATAAACCATGAATTATTGAGTATCTATAGTTATTTACAAGATAAGATAGTTGTATGTAACATAAATGTGAATAGCAATTAATTAAGTAAAGTTTTGCAATCTCTTACTTATAACGTAGTTTTCATACCATGATTACACACATGATATGAAAATCATAAATAATCCTACTAAGCCCCCTTTTAGGGCATTACATCAGCTTTAGATTCAATACTTCACATATACTTAGCTTGTTCTTATCTCCAGTATAGATACAAGACTTCCCTTGTGATGAAGGAAGTTCTTAGAGAAGACACAACAAGTTTGGCCAACAATATGGAAGCCAGGTTTAGGTAGTTGGTAGATCTACTAAGCAAAGCATAAATAAGGGGGTCTTCTCACCTCTTCCTTGAAGGTATCCTCCATAATGGGAAGATCACCTAACTAAACAAAAGGAGGATTACATTCTATTGTACAATAACAATATCAACTAGCCTTAGCATGAACCAAAAAAATAACTAGTAACTGATTCATGACCTTTATAGTCTCTTATGTATTTAGCATCTACTATGCAATTTCAAGAAGGCTTCAAGTGTTAACCTGTCTTAGTTACTGTTTTCAAGTGGTAAGAGCAGGTTTTGCCCAGTAAGTTCAACAACAACCTCCTACTCTTAGGAGGAAGCACCAAATAGGTAAGTTATTCTCTTCTTTATAAATACCATCACTCTACCATTAGTTTACTCTACTCCTTAGTGGAGTTACCAAAACGTAGATTAAGGGCTCCAACAAGAGTGATCATGTGCAAGTCATGCAGGTATCACATTATACATACCTTAATATAGTGACATAGAGATGACACTTAGTAAAAAAAAAAAAAAAGAAATTAGGAGAGAATGATAGGAAGATTAACAAGCAATCTCAAGAGTCTCGAACGCACAAGTCAGATACAAGGGAGCCTAGGTACCTTAGGTGTCAACTTAATAGTTCTTGACAAATTTGAGATCGCTCTTTGCTCAAATGCTTGTTTGCTCTAATGTCATCTTTGACATACAGGAACGATTAGGATTAGAATATGGATTGAAATGATAAATTCTTTCTTATGTTTGGAAATTCTATGGAATGGAATGGAATAAAATGATATTAAATATATAAATAGTATCAATTGTTAAAAATTTTCTTAATTATTACGTCATAATCTATTTGAAGGCTACATAAGTAATTAAGTTAATGTAATAAATGAAGGTGGAATGGAATCGTGATACCATCCCCTCAAAGGTTGAATCGAATTTCCCCCTAAAGGAAAAATTCTGCCTTTTAAACTACACTTCCAAATATGGAGAAAGGGATTGGAACCAAAAATCACAAGTCCATTCTAATCCATTCCCATGTACTAAATGTGATATGAGAAAGCAGAGGTTTCACAATCAAATACCGTTTCTTTGATTTTTGGAGTTAAGTTAAATTTAGAGGAATGGTTGATTATTTATAAGATCTCAAGTGTGATGACATCCATTAAATCATCTCAATGATCAATGAACAAGGTATATTTTTTGCTAATTTTATCTTAATTGAGCTTATGAAGGGCCTAAAGCCAATATCCTTCATCATGAGTGCGTGAACCTACTTAAGAGACATTAGAGACAAATAAATAGGTCCAACGATTCCTATTCCAAGCCTATCGAGTCAAAACTCTATGAATAATACCAAGTATAAACCAAACTCTTATCACTTAACATAAGGACTTAGGCCATAAATAGTGGCCGTGGCCCTAATATATTAATCTAACAATTTTATCCCTCTACATACTTTATTTGTTTAATGTTAGTTATGATAAAAATAAGTATAATTGAGTAAAGAAAATAGGGGAAATTGCAAAATACTCCTAGAACTTTTGCTTTAGTGTAGATTGTAACACCTCCCTCATAAGGCATTTTCTTATAATTTTTTACCTCAATACATGGTGCCTAAGAGACAATTCGTTACATCATCCTTAAATTAGGGTTAAGGGTAACTTATAATTCACCTATCAATTTAACTCCACTAACACATAAAACATCCCGAACTTCACTTTATTAACATAATAAATCACAATGAAACTTACAATAGAGGTTCACACCAACGTATCACATTTCACTTTACCTTACAGTACATAATCCAACTAAGAATTTTACTTTTACAATGTTAATATTCGTATGAGATCTTTACAAGATAACTCCAAGGCACTCCCATAAAGCAGCATCCTTTAACTTAATGATGAACTCTGCAACTAATCACTCCTTCTCAGGTACTTATCTTAATCAGCGCTCTCAAAGTCTTTCCCCCTTTGTGGTAATGAAGTCCTATCTAAGCTTTACTCTCACTTAAGGATTAGACAACTTATCCCCTTGGCTTACTGTAAGCTAATTGCAATTAGATAATAGATGACATAACATAAGCACATTCATCATCTTAATAATACACCAACAATCGATAATTTAATCATATGACTCTATAGCCAAGCTAAGTAGTTGCTGCAAAGGAATACGTACGCTACTTATGTATATGAGATTAACTAGTATCAGTATCCTATCTTTACTGAGCTTCCACTTTTAGTTAGTCAATATACCCAAGCATTTAGATGAAATGTTCATGAATTTAGATGGCAACAAAGAGCTATCTAAGAGTAGGACCCCCAAACCTAAATCTAGCTAATTGGACCATAAAGAGTAGTTAGATAACTTAAGCATTGCAAACCTATATACTTTAAAAACCAAGTTTATAACCCAAGATCGTTGCTTAACAAAACCTAGCTTTTTAATTAAAACCTAATCCAAAGGTCTTTTCGTGTGATGCCATGAATGTATCAAACAACATCAGGTATAGTACTTCAATCATGTATTAGGCATCAATTAGATTAACTCGGCCTTTACTTTAGTCACTTTTTTCTTTCACATCTGGAGTCTTCATTTTTAGGTTCACTTAAATGAATACCTTAAGATGATTTGGCTAGCCCCTAACTTCTTTTCCATGTTGGTACATATCTCAATTACAGTTGTAGAGGCAACAAATAACATAACAATCATTTTTCGATAAAAAACACAATCATAACCATTTAACTCAAGACTTACAATCAAGTTTAGCCAAGTAAAACACCACATAACATATGAAGTTCTGAGTTGACATAAGTCTACTTTAAATATGCACATAATCCACTCACTTAGGCTCATTGATAACTTAAGACCTAATGCTTCAATGCGAAGTTCATCTTCATCTATTTCACCTAAGAAATATATATACAATACCAAGGTCAACTATATGTTGAGGATAACCAATTTAAACAATTACTAATGCCTAGGGTTTTAAGAATGAGAGTGTTTCTTATATCTTCTAATATGACCTTTGACATAGCCTCCCAGGTATCCTCTAAGTTAAGTTAATCGCAAGGTTCTTCAACAAGAATCCTTTATACATTCTAAGTCGATACTAGTTAATAATCTCACTCTTATCCTCTAATTTAGTCTCTGAGTTAAATCTTGTATAAACTTACTTAGCACATCCTCTAATATATCCTTTGAGTTAGCCCAAATACTATATAACTTACAAATTTTCTACTTCTTCACCTACTTCAAGTTAGAATCAATAAAAAATATCTTAGCAAAAAGGTTGTGCACCACTCATCTAACAACAATATTGTTAGTGCAAATTACCGATTCACCAATATACCAACAAATAATAGAAAATTACATAATAATTAGTAGACGTATCCAATTAATTCACCCCAAAATATTGTAAACTCATGAAATCATAGAGTTTAAAGTTTGATAATTACAAAGCTTAAACCTACCTATTGTATATATTTTCAAAAATATTGATTTTAAGCCTGATTTTACAAAAAAAATAAAATAAAAAAATCTTAAATTAAGTAAATAATCAAATAAAATTACAAGATCCCAAATGAAAGCTTCTAAAATCACAAATAAGCTCAAGAAGTTGCTACAAACTAGATTTATTAAGAATTTTAATTAAGAATCCATTATTTGCTTAAGATGAAAAACATAACAAATTTAACAAAATTTTAATAAATATTAAACGTGATGTTTGTCAAGAACTATACTTATGTAAATTAAATGTAACATGTGAAAAATCTTTCAACCAAAAACTAAGGTAAAAAGATCATTGTTTACTATTTTTGAAAATTACTACAAAATTCATCATACTAGACATATTTCTTAAGGAACCCATATAAACACTTCAAATTTCGAAAATATGATTTTATTTTTAGATTTTACCTACAATATTACTGAAAGAAATCGAGTTTCATAAAATTTAAACATCATTTAATATCTTTAGTAAAAATAGAAACTTACATGTAGAAATTTAAAGCAGCAATTTCTTTGGTCACTGATCATTTGCCGGTTATGAGGGTATATTGTTTGGCCTTCTCTAATGGTGCTCCTTCAACCCCCCAAATGGGTATCATGTCAAGTTGTGGTTTACTATACAAACCCTACATACCCTTCTTTAATTCGAATTAACCTATATTTTCTTTCTAATTTTAAGTCCTAAGTTAAACAAGTTTTTCAAATAGTGTTTTTCTTGTTTCAAGTCATCAAATGAAGGAAGCACCCTATATCCCTCTTATAGATGGCTAGTTTGGTAGATTGTGATTTTTAAATTGTCTACATGTCGTTCTATAATGTTAGAAATGTTCTATTCTTAAATTAGTGTCTAACTCCAATCCCCAAGAAGCTGAATCATTTCTTGAATTTATTCTACACTTGCCATACCTAAACTGGTAGTAAATAGTAATTAAGTGAATGAATCTTTGGTAATGTTGGTGGTTTTAAATGTAATTTACTTATATTCTATGTTTTTAGATCAATACATGTGCATATTATGTATATCTATTAATACATATCTATTTAATGTGCAACTTCATTTCAAATTATTACTTTTATATGTCAAATAATTTATCTCTAAAATTTCATTATACATTGAAACTCAAATTTTGAGTTTTCAGTAAATAACAAGCAATACCAATAAAAAGTATGTTTTTATTAAATTAAATCTCCTATATAGTTTATTTTAATAAACTAACTTTACTAAGATCTTCCTTTTAACTTTTATGGCCTCATACTAAAGTTTGATTCAAACCAAAGAACATTTTTTTGGAAGTCATAAATCTCTCAATTTTGAGCAACTGGGGTTCCATCATATAATGAAACTTGTTTCTTGCATTATCCACAATAAATTTATTTCCTTACATCCTAAGCTATACCTTCTAAATTTCAAGTTCGGTAAGTATAAACAACCGTTTCAAGTCCAAGATAGTTAGTCAAACACTGGGTTTCACATTCCATCATGATTATTAAAATCTCGAGTCAAAAATACGTTTCTATAAGTTTATGATTTTGTGATATTTTTCTTAATTAAAATAGATGCAAAATCATTTATGTGCAAATGAACTTTCAGTAAAGTTATGAACTTTGTATACGATTCTACAAGTTTATGATTTTACCGATTTTATATGATTCTGCTAATTCTATGCATTCAAATGAACAGTAAAATCGCAATTTTGACAACCATGCATTTCATACCCCTTACAAAAAGTTTAACCTCAAAACATCCATGCTCTAAAACATACAAGTTCCATACCTACCATTGCTTCCATTGTATAACTTTGATTCTCATATCACATCACAATCATCAATTGTTTTTAAGGTTAAACTCTTTTATTATGGCTTCTGTATCCTTAATTCAAAAGTTCTTAAAGAGATTATATGCTTCAACCTCTACGTCTTAATGTTTTCATTATTGAGTTTATCTTACCTTCTACTTTTAACTTCTATACTATGAATTTAATATGATTGACTTTGAACATGTTCTTCTTCATCTTTTGTATTATCCTCTACAAGATCATATACTTCTTTTGTCTTCCACAAATTTCTTTCAATTGAACTTATTCTCTTACCATAACTAGTTTATCGCCCTTACTTTATTTTGTTCTTATCATAACACTGTACAAATCATCCTAATATCCCTTTTTCCTATGCTAAAGCCAGCAAGCTTCTAAGCCATCCTCATATCACTATTCCTACTAAAGCTTCCACTTGACCCTTACTCTGTTCCTTTAATTAGCTCAAATGTCTAAGCTAACTAATTTCTACTAAGGTTTATGGATATCACTCCTATCACCATCTTTTAACTTAGCTTTTGCCACCTTGCATATACATAAATCTCACAACAAACAGGAAACATGATAAATAGACATAAGAATTATAGATTTGTCAATCTCTTCTTATTTAACCATATGTCTTAAATTGAATATAAAGCACAACAGTAGTTAGTTAAAAGTGTATCACTTAATCCTAAGCTTCCTACTTTTCCCATTTGTTACTCACTAGAAAAAATGGAGTGAGAATGTTGATTATCTCAGACAAACATTTTGTTACCTTTGTTAATGTGGTTAGCTATCAGTAAGCATTGTCTTCTCATCTTACCTAAGCTATTTTAGCCACTCCACATAATCTCACACACTCCTATAGTATAGTCCTTCATATACCTAAAGTTTACTTATCTTAAAACATACTTCGATTCCTTTCTCTTAAATTTTACCTTTATACTTATTTAAATCCTCTTGGCCACTTCCTTCAATACTTAAGTTTCTTTGGATTCATTATGATTTCTCCCTCAATACCTACTTAAGTCTAATGAGTTTTTAATCACTTCTGTAAGATTTTTTCTCGAAAACTTGCTTCAATCCATGTTACTTTTTACCATGTTTTGTTCTTTCTTCCTAAGCATACCTCATTCGTGTTCTTAGACATGCCTTCAACATCATCTCCATCTATACTTTGATCGATCAAATTCACACAGAGGTCTCAATTCTTTGGTTCTTCGCACTTCTATTATTATCTACAAATAAGTTGTAATACTTGGAGGCCCATTATATAAAGCCATACTCTGATACCACCCCGTAATGCCCCATCACGCAAGCACTATGTATTGAAGGAACAAAAAAAAAGACACCTTAATAGTGGGCATTATATGGATTTACCCTTAAACTTTCAAAGTTTATTTTTTGACTTTCTAAACTTTCAACAACGGAACCATTAAGTCCAATTAACACTTTTTATTAAAAAAATAAGTGTATATGCATGGCACATGACTCTAAAATTATGCCAAAACCACTTCAAAATTAGAGGCACCTCTCATGAAAAGAATAATGGTTGTGGTCTCTATTCTTAGTCATTTTCCGAAGGAGTAAAAATGTAATTGTGCACTCAAACTCAAACATCTTAAATTTAGAGGATTGAAATCCATATATAATTGGTACAACCATTTATTTTCACTTATTTGACATCGAATAGCTCTTTAATCATTAATTATAATACAAATCACCAAGCAACTAAAAAGCTTTTATGATTCAAATAATAGAATCAACTGACTGTATGATTTGAAGTACTCAATTGAGCCAAATTACATATTTCAAATGGTGGGAAGACTTACCCTTCGGCCAACTCATCCAAAAACGTTAAGCAAATCTTGATGCTAACCCAGTCAAAAAATTGCATGTGTAGTCCAAAACCAAATACCCTTGCCAAAATATTTATTATTTCAATAATAGACGTGTGCATACAAGTATATAGTAATGACAGCTTAGTTAGTTTTAATCGGCTAAGTTTGTTTAGTTGGAAGTTTACAGGGAATTCAATGATAAATGATTAAGTATTTGAGTTCGAATCTATGTTTTCTTGAGCTAAATTCATTAATAATTGAGTTAAGTTTAAACTTGAATTGTTCAAATAACTTATAAGGTAAAGCTCAAGCTTTATAATATTTAATTTACAAGCTAATTAAACTTAAGTTAAATATTGAAAGCTATTGAATTGGAATGGAGATAGAATGATATTATTATTTTATCTTGTGAAAAATAATATGGAGTAATCAAGTCTAAATGGGATTTACTAAGCAATATTGTGTGGGAAATTTTGGTTATGTAGATGTATTTTACCTCAAAGCTTACTTGAGTTATTTAAGACCCTACAAACAAAACCAATAATTAGATTCAAAGCGAAAGTTTCCATTACCGTCTAGTTTCTATTTTCTAAATTCACACTTGGATCCAGAGTTGCAGCATCTCTAGTGTTGACCCAAGGCTCCTAATCATCCTCAGTCGTCTTGTTTCATCTTTTGGTTAGTAGACGTAACGTTAATGCACGGTCATATACCTTTTATTATATTGATTCCATCAAGTTAACTTCCAAATTCAGAATTACAAAAATCACTTAAGCTTTTATGGATGAGTGTGATCGTCACTGTTGGGTTCTAGTTGTATCTTGATTTAAAAAAAAAAAAAAAAAAAAAAAAAAGGGAAAAAATCAAACAAAAGGGACACTCATCCACACCAGCAATCTTATCAAAGTTCACAAATGCACGACAAGATCTGAGAAAAATGTCGAAAAATAGAGATCACAACATTATTCCTTGACATGACAGATGCTTTTGATTTTTTCAAATGGTTTTGGCGCAATGTCAGGGTCATGTGCCATGCACATACCCCCTTTTTCAAGCAAAGTACAACGCAAATTGTTGGAAGTTTAAGAAGTCAAATGAAGCATTTAAACAAGTTTAAAGGGAGAAAATTGCATGTTTGTCCTCAAAATTTAAAAAGAAAATTATATAATTATAAATTCTAAATGCAATCTTATAAAAATATTAATATTATATTTTATTTTTAAGATATGATATATTAATATTTATATATATATCGCATCTTGAAGATGCAGTATTTTTAAAAATATATTTAAATCTATATTGCATATTTTAAATGTGATATTAGTATTTATATATATATATATTATATTTTTAAAATATAATATTATTTTTAGTATACCAATGATATGAGTATAAAGATGCGATATTAACATTTATAATTTATAATATTTTTATATAATTTATAATCATATATATATTTAAATATCAATAAACATGTATTATACCCAGTTTAAAAGTGAGTACACATTATATATATATAATTAAAGTCTAGGGAAATATTTGGTAATTTCTTAGAAAATATGGTTGAAAATCATCATCCTAATCTTATTTTCTTTCATCGAAAACAAAAGAGGAAGGGGAAGCTTGCACGTGCTCAAAACAGAAAATAAAGTGGAGAACTAATGCATACACATACACATTCTATATATGTTATGGCACTTTAACCAATTTGGTGTCACAACCTTCTTTTTAAAAAAAGCCATGCATGAGATTACAAATCTTAGTATCGTTTTTAAATTTATTTACATTTAGATCACACTCCCATAGCATTATAATGTCATGTCAGCGTAATAATGTCATCGCAAAATGCCCATTATTCGATAAAAATTAGAATTATTTTCATACTTGCAATATAGGTGTTATTGCAATGTCCTCTAGTCTATAAATATATATATATATATATATTATTAAAGCACAAGATTGGGTTTTTTTGTGTCTTTTTCTTTTTTCTTCTTATTCCTTCAAATATCCTTGACAAATATGGGGAAAAGAAAAAACAACTGAAAGATATGTCATCATAATTTAGTAAAGCGGGTGACTCCCCAAAACCTCTTTCTTTTTCTCCCCCGCTTATGAGAAATATATTGCCTCATATCCTTCATACTACATTGCTAGGTCTTTATCTGACTGAATGATTTCTACTAGGGTTAAGCAATGATGGTTAATTTTATGATACATTTATGTTCTTCTGAAAGTTATGTTAATTGCCAATTTCCATTTCCCATTGATAACCATATTATTGGTCAAATATATATATATATATATATATATTTAAGCTAAAACTAGCTATTCAACTCCACGATTTATTTTGTAAGACCTTTCTTTCTTTTTCTTTTTCTTTTTTTTCCTAGCATGTAAATAGTAATACTTTAATTAATTGGTTTGTACATATGAACTTTCATAGAGGAAATTCTTTCAATCACAATGAAGTTTAGAAAATAGTCTTTTAACATATCATAATTCTTTTGACAAAATAAAAATCATAATTTTTTCATGCAACACTTTACTATATATTAGATCTTGCATTTTTCACATTTATATCTTAGTTTTAGGATTTGATTTTGTTACCATTTATCACAACTGAGTTTTTATTTATTAATTTCTACATTATACGAAATTTATATTATGGTAAATATTTATGTTCTAAATTATCTTACTATTCAAAATTACAAAAGACTCTCTACCAATAATTAATGAAAGCTATTGCATTTATTTGTTTAATTGGAACTGTCAATTAATACAAATTTTCTTTTCTAATTTATGTTTCCCTTTTTTGATTAATATTTAGTTTCATGATTATTGAAACACTATTTATTTAATTTACGCACATAAATTATGTGTGTGCCATTAACCAGTATATATATAAGCATATGCACATGCTCTATGCATAAATATTGGCATTATATTTATATATATAATTATCACTAGTATATACAAATACGAGTATTGCACATAAAGATATATACATATCCTATATATGTAGCAAAATATTATTTTAATAGTGTATATATATATATGTGTGTGTATAATACGAAATATGTAAAGCAGTATGTTCATGCGTTATCCAAAAATTTAACAGTTTGTCTCGTTGCGAAGCTCGAGAAGTATGCTTTGCGATATAATTATAAAATTTAGATTTAGGATTTGTTAAATGACTAAAGTACCCTAAAAAATTTATAGCATATGTAACTTTTGTTATATTGGTATAGAAATTACATACAATATATCTTTAGGATTGTATTGAAATATGGTTTTCATTCGTAAGCTTTAAAAGTTCGATTCAGATAATCGCCAAAGAACGATATTGCCATTATTGCTATTTTATTTATGAAAGCTAACGTGCCTATTAAAAATTAGTGAATTTAGTAGTGTTGGACTCGTAAAACGGTGACCCTCTAAATATATGTTCTGTTTTCAACGAATGATAGGAGAAAATCAATAGCTAATTTATTGAAATCTTTGCATCAGTTGCTTAATATATATGCCCATAATTCTTTTTCAAAATCACCCTTTTAGACCTAGTTATTAAGTCCTATTTTAACTGTACCGATAGTTTTTAAGAAAATATTGACTATTCTTAAGCTAACATGTCGAAAATTGCGAGGCATTAAACTAACATAGTGTTTACATACACCACATCACGTCCTCTTTAATGAAAGTCATAAAGAAATGAATAAGAAACTTGACGGCTGGATTGAAATTTATAAAGAGACGAACAAGAGAGGATGAGAAAATAATAAGATGCAGAGAAATCACACTTAAATGATACCCCCGATGGCTGGACTAAAAACCTACAATTCCCCCACTTTTGAAATAAAAATCACATAGTAAGGGAAAGCTGAAAAGTCACAAAGTCCAGCGAAAGAAACTCATAGATTTTACCGTCTCAAGATTATTGTTGGTGGGGGAATGGGCATTAGGTGCCGAACCAATCAAACGGAGGTAGGCTCGGCGTGCATTGGATCCAAATGCAAAACAAGTAAGGGGTGAATAGTACAACCGAGAGTTGTCCAAAGGGACCACTTTGACATTTAAGTTAATATACTCATAAGAGGACATATAATTCAATAAAAAAGGACCAATTAAGGCAATAATTAGTGTAAAAATAGATGTGATAAAAGAGATTTTCTTGTGAAGGGTGAGAGATCAAGTATTCGTATGTTCAACTCCTGAACCATAATCAACTTGTGGTGTGTAGTTCTAGATTTTGGGGCATAAGGTTGGTAGGATCTTCTAATAGTGACGAGTGTGATTGTTTTAGTCTTATGTTTGTCTTTTCTTCATAAATGTTGGATGAAGTTGTACACCAATGGCCATGTGCCAAGAGGTGAGTTGTCAATTGTTGCATCGCATTCAATGTGATGTAAGTATTGTGCAACTAAGCTTTGAAACATTCTCACTAAGGATTGAATTGGGGTTCAGAGAGTGTGAAATTCCAATCTTTGACTATATACCGTAGACCAAGGGCAATGAGTTACTTTTATTACACATGAGACTTAAAAAGTATAATTAGGAAAATAATTAAATTGACTTATTAAGAGAAACTTGAGAAGCAAGTTTAGTTGTGCGATAAAACCCTAGTTGCACAATATCAGTACAACATATGGTATTTGGTATGATTTAGAGCATTTAGGAAAAGTTATTTGAGTTAGTAAAATTTTAATATGAAGTCACAAAAGTTAAAAAAAAAGTCCTAGTAAAGTTAATTTCCTGGAATAAGGTCCACAAAATATTTAATTTTGAAAAAAAAAGGCATTTTTATTAGGGACGCTCAACATTCATCGAAAACTTGAAATTTGAGTTTCGAATAACTACAAAACCTTATAAATAAATTATTTAACTCATAAAAATAATTTTAAGAGTCCAATGACATATAGGTAATTATATAATTAAGTTATAGGCATTATATGCATGTAAATATATTAATATAATATACTACATAGTACTTAAAAATTATACTAAACTAAAGAAATAGTAAACCACCTAGATTGATTTGGAATTAGTGTGGCACAACCTTCGACAGAGGGATAAGTGTGTGCGTGAGTTGGCAACACAATATAATATTTAATTGCAAAGATAATATACCTAATATTCAAACAAATAACACAAGGAAATTCTTTTCCCTTTTCCACCAATCAAGTTTCTATAAAATGAGTTGAGGGATCAAACTTCAATCATTTTTTAGCATATTCGGATCAGCAAAATGCTCCTAAACAAAGTAAATATAGGTAATTATTAAAATTAGCAAAAATATTAGGAAAATAGGAGAAATTGAGGTTCCCAAAACTATACACAATCTGACATGGTAGCATTTTGGTGGTTGAAGACCGATGTCAACTACAATTCGGCTGACCACCTCTCTCCAACCAATGATAGCCGAAGCTCTAGCGACAAGGTGATACTATTTTTAGCTTTTAAAATAGTTTATTTTATTAAAAATATCAAATAACTTTCAAAAATTATAAAACTTAATTTTCCTAAGTATTTTTATGTATAGAATCAAAATATTAACTTAGAATTTTGAAATTAGAAGTGCTTATATGAGTTCCTTAAGAAACCACTATTTTCCAAAGAATTTTACAATAATTTTAAAAATAGTAAATGATGTTTTTTTGAGCTAAGGTTTGGTTGGTACATTCCTCTTATAATATATTTAATTTGCATAAAAATAATATTTTATAAGCTATATATTTATTATTTATTAAAATTATATCGTTAAATCTACCATATTTTTCATATGAAAGAAATAATGTGTTTTTAATTAAATTTCTTTATAAATTTTATTTTTAATAATTTTTGGAGCTTAGCTATGATTTTGAAAGTATTGGTTTAGATCTTGAAATTTTATTTGGTTAATTACCCAATTGAAGCTAATTTTTAGCAAAATTGTGTTTAAAATTAATATTTTAGAAAATATGTGTAATGACCATATTTAAGAGTTACAATTATCATACCTTAAGCTATGTATTTTTATGAGTTTACAGTATTTTTTAAGGATGTAATATAGTATGGATACTAATTATTAAGTATTTTTCCATTATTCATGTATATATTGCTAAATATGAATAATAAGGTAATTTGTATAATAAACACCTTAGCAAGAGGAGTCCTAACTAATATTTTATGTGATATGCTTGTCCTAACTTAGCTTGACTAAAAAGTGAATATAGAGTTTTTAGTCAAACCAAAAGCTGGATCAAAGATAGAATAAAAAGCTACCACACTTAAGGGTTATTATGTAAGTTAGGCTTGGAGACTAAATTAGGTAAAATGCCTAGAATTCTTAATTGGAAAAGTTGATGTTATAAGTCTGATAGCATTCATTTAGAAATTTTGAAGTTAGCTTGAATTAAAGGATAACTCTAAGGTTAAGTTAGAGGCTAAATTAGAGACTAAGTCAAAAGCAATCTAAGACAAATGTTCTTTTAATAGAACGAACGTAAAATTAACAAGTTAACATCAATTTGGAATATATATGCATAGATGTTGTAGTTGACTTTGGTACCTTATATCCTTATTAGGTAAAGTAGTTAGAGAGGAGGTTCATATTAACAAAGAGTGCTAAAGCGATCAATAAACCTAAGTAACTGGATATTTGTATGCCTTGAGTAGACTTACATCTACTCTTAACTTTTCTTACTTTGTGATGTTTGGCTTGGTTAAGTTTGGTTGTGAGTTTGATAAGTTGCTTGGTGAGTTATGTTTCTTTTTATAACTATTGCTGATTGAATGACGTTTGATACTGGACTTAATTGCTGTGATTGGATTGATAAGTGTTTGTGTAACATTTGTTGGAATTTGCACTAACTTAAAAAGGAATTTAAGGACTAACTTGACCTCCTAAGGTATTTACTTAAGTAAACCCGATATCGAGGTCTTAGAACTAACAATGAAACAAAGTAAAAACTAAGCTAATAAGTCGTAAATAGGTTCACTTAAGTTTGGCTGAGTATTGCTTGGTATATGATTTGATGCATTCATGGCATAGTATGAAAAAAAAAAAAAAAAACAATGGGTCAAGTTCTTTTATAAAATTGAGATTTCAATAGGTTGAGTTTTATATAAAAAGCTAAGTTTATCAAGTAAATGAGTTGATTTATAAAAGCTAAGTTTTTGAGCATATGGAATTATATCTCTAAACCATTTCAGGTCGTATTTGTTAAGCTAGGTTTTAGAGATTCTACTTACAGGAAGCTCCTTGTTGCCCCTTTGTTCCTAGACTCTATATCTAGATGCCTAAGTAAGTCGACTAACCAGAAAAGTGATTTGGGCTTGGTTAGGATATCAATATTGATGCAAATCATGTGCATGAGCATAACAGACTTTATCTGCATTAATTACTTAGTTGGGAAATAATAAGTCGATATAATTTGACTAACTACCTATTGGTGTGTCTATGGTATTAAGTATACTTATTGTTGTATATTTATCCACTCTCAATTAGCTCACAATAGTTTAGAGAATAAGTTATCTTATCCTCAGGTTAAGGATGAGCTAGACAGAGCATTATATCATAAAGGCAAAGAGACTTCAAAACACTAGGGGAAGATGAGTTCTTGAAAAATGTCATTAGCTACAAGATACAATTTAAGTACATGCAAATAATTGGTCAAGGAAGAAGATGGTGTTACCATATAAAAAGGATTTAGTGTAGTAGTAGTAGTCAAATGAGTGTACCTGTAAAGGGGTTTCTACATTATATAGAATTGTAATAATTGTAATACTTTGAATATGACTTACTTTTGTAAAAACTTTCATAATTAATAATTATCGTAATTTGGAAACAAATATTTTATAAAGTAAAAGAGTAGGGTGGATTGTTTTTGTCTTATTCTTAACTTAAGAATGACATATCATACTATCTTTAGGTAACAAAAGTTTGAGAAATTTTTTTAAGCAAACATCTAGAAGATGAGACATTACATAGCATTACCCAAAGAAGATTGCAAGGATTCCTTAGAAGATGGCGCATAGACTCTTAGGATTGGCTTTGGTCGTAAGGGATTTTACTTAACTTGACCCTTTGATTCCTCAAACCCATATGTTAAGAGGGAGCTATCATTTAGTTGTTGGTCTGTATTAGGCCTAAGGTGGCTAGCTCGATCCCTATTGGGATTAGAGTTAGGTCCCCTAACTATCAGCCTTAGGTGGTTGATCTTGGTCCATTTTAGGTCTCAATGTGTAAGGCTAGGATGCTCAAGTTTGGACCTAAGGAGGTTGACCCATGTTTAAGAACCACAATCAATAGATTTCAAGCAACAAGCAAATAAGAGCTATAGGAAGATTTAAGATACTGGAAAATGAGAGGAGAAAAAAAATCCTCTTGGCCTTCCTTCAAACGAAAAATTGATTGAAATGGCGAAATTTTTCTAGGTTCGAAGAAAACCCAAATTTGGAAAAGCAAAACCAAATCGATTAAATCAACCCGTAAAATTGGAGAAAAGAATGTTAAATAAATCAAACGATCAAAAAGCACCCAAAATTGATCGAAAATTAGTACAAAATGAACAAATCCAAAAAAGAAAAAAACCCGAAAATCTGGAAATTTTTTAATACTTCAAAAAGAGCAGTACAAGAAGATTTTAACTTTTGTTGTTTGTCTATATTCATTTTGTGGCTTGTCTACCCCTGAGAAGAAGAAGAACAATGGATTCATCTTTATTTATTTTTGTTCAGTTCAATGTATTTAATTTTAATTATTTTGTTTTATTAAGATACCATTTGGAACGACAAATTTGCGGTGATCCATCCTACTAAGTTAAATATATCATTTATTACAAATTTGAGGTGCCAGCATGTTTAATGGATGCTAATAACGTTAACCTGGGTACCGACATAATAACGCGAATTTCAATTGGATGCTGAAATTGGTATTCAAAAATCAGGTGGTTGACTAATCGGCCAATTCGGGTAACAAATGCAATGTTATCCCAAAACTAACTATAACAGATCTTGTAGGAGCGGCCGGCATTAAACTAGTTCACTTGCTAGTTTATTAATTACATTGTTGTGTCTGCCGATTTAATTGCATCTAAATCGCAAATGATGTGGTTGCTGATAATAAGAAAGACATTGAAGAGGCTGTCATTGACTGGATGACAGGTGAGCGGGAGAGGACCAAGCTGACGTATTTTTTTTTTTTCTGTCACTTCCATGAAACCTAGCCAAATGGTGAAGAGCTGTTCATAACAAATCCAACTACTACGTAAAAAATAAATTGCATATAGGGTTCACGTCTTTGACTTTGTATTCAAATGTTACGTATGACGCTTGAGGTCAACCCTAAATCTATTCGACGAAAAGAGTAATGGCACAGGCACGAAACATCTATCGCAAAGGTAAAGTAAGGACAAAGGAGCCTTGATAAAGTTGCCAACTGGATAGTTAAACTTCTCTTGAAAGTGCAAGTATATTTAAACAGGACCTGGAACGCCGCCTAAAGGACAATTATGAAATGGCTCGGTTTGACCAATTGCACCGCATTACCATCCAGTTTCCAACCCTATACGCCACAAAACTCTTGGTTCGAGTTTACTCCAATTCATATCTACTTGATTAGAGTATAATTTCTTCATAAACCATTATATATTGGCAGTTCTCACATCTGCTATACATGTACAAATATCATAATAATATGAAAATTTTGTAGTAGGAATTGTAAATATAATATAATGGAGTAGTTAGTGGAAACCATGAGAATGGAGAGTGGAGTTTAACTGAATGGGTAATTGTTGGAAAGTAGTAGAGGTGAAGAGTAAGACATGATAAAAGAAGTAGTAAGTAGTTATGAGAAGCAGTATTCATGTAAGTTTTATTAACTTAATTAAAAGATATAAATTGTATAACTATTTAAGGCATCAAAAACAAAGTCTTCCGATATAATATTATAGATATTGTAATTGTTGAAGAGGAAATTTCCATCTCTTTAAGAGATCAGGTTTTTTATTTTTCCCTTTTTTTTTTAGTATTGGCTTATAAGACCTTAGCAATTAGGGTTTAACTTAAGGTTGATAGTTTTTTATATGACATGATAATACAAATATAAACCTATTATGATTATGAATACATGATTACTGACACAATATACAATGATAGCCCAACACATGATATGAAAGGCAAGATTGCACCACAAATAAGTACAATAATAATTATTAATGGTTTTTATTTGAATTTTATATACTTTCAACATTAGCACCAATTCAATATAAAAATAAAATATAAATGTAATTTGTCAATAGCAATAGCCATTATTACTAGATTGCTAAGAGTTGTTTTGAGTATATTCCAATCTATAGATATGAAAATGCCGCAATATGTGTAGAATGGATTGTGTTGCAAAACCTTGAAAAAGTGGAATTCATTACTCAACTCGCTTAAAAAAAAAAAAGAATACTAAATTAAGCCAATATTAAATACTTAAGTAAACATGAGTTTTATTAATAATTTTAGGGGTAAATTACAAAAAGCCAACCTATGTTTCGGAAGTTTTCCAAAAAGCTAACTTGTATTTTGTTTTTACTTTCTTTTTTAATAAATATGTGACCCACATTCTTAATTTTTGTGTAATACATATATAGGGGACATGTGTCATATTTTAAATGGTTGTTATTAGTATTAGATAATTTAAATTTATACATAACACCTTAGTCTAAAGTAGTCAACAACTAAGCCAACAAATACTAATACTCCCATTCCAACCACTTGGTCCAAAAGTTATAACTTTGTGTTGACAAGGTATATACTACTATGACTTGATAAACTAATACTAATTCCTCTTACAATTTATATAAGACATCACTTAACTATAAGGTATCACAATCCCTCCATTTCTCACCACACCACATACCTTCCCCCCCCAAACAACCCCCTAAACTTCATAATCATGAAACATCTTCGTTATGAGACCTCACTATAAGGTATAGCTCTATCCTCTTTTCAGTGTATAATTTAAACTACTCAGTACCTATAGGTCATCTTGAAAACATGCTACAAATCACCACCTCAATGATACTTCTCGGTCTTATTAAACCTCTTCTCTAACCAAAAGTCAGACCGGAATCATCCATCTACTGATAGGGAGTCGCTTATAATACCATTTGTAACATCCTAAGTAAAAAGTACTGAATAACCTAACCAATAAACTCTAATGGGTCTATTTCATCTACTTGGCCCAAAAGTTGCAATCTTATGTTAACAAGGTATTTGCTACTATGGCCCAATAAACTAATACCAACACCTCATGGCTTGATAACTAATACTAATCGCTCCCACAATCCATATGATACTTTACTTAACCATAAGGTAGTACAATCTTTCCTTCCCCCCACATCCCCACTTTCTAATTACATAACATCCTCTTTATAAGACCTTACTATTAGACCTAGTTCTTTCCCATTTTTGGTATACAATTTAGGTCACCCATTACCTATAATTCATCCTAAAAGTAAGCCAAAAGTCACTACCTACTTATATGAGGTCAATTGTAATACCATTTGTAATACCTCAAGTCAAAAGTTGTGAATAACCAAGCTAATAAATACTAATAGATCCATTTTAACTATTTGGCCAAAAAATTGTAACCTTATATTAACAAGGTATTCATCACCATGGTTTAGTAAACTAGTACCAATCCTACTCACAATCTATGTGGTACTTCACTTAACTTTGGTATATCATATTATAATATGATTGAAAATTAATTAAAAATACACAAATTAAATTTAAAAAGAAGCAGGAAAAAAGAAACCTCAACAACAATAAAAGTTGCTACACAAGGAAGAAGAAGGTTCATCGAAGGACAATAGATTGAATCTTAGGTGTTATAATCAATTTTTTTTATCTGTTTTTACTCGAATCAGATTAAATCAACACTAAGATTTAATTGAACTATGAAAAATAAATCAAATTGGTAAGCAAAGATACAAATTGTGAATCGAAATTCAATGTTAACACTCAAAATCTAATTTGAATGGGTAGGATCAATTTGAAATCCTAATTAAA
This sequence comes from Lumnitzera racemosa, assembly GCA_024138005.1. Lineage (NCBI taxonomy): Eukaryota > Viridiplantae > Streptophyta > Magnoliopsida > Myrtales > Combretaceae > Lumnitzera > Lumnitzera racemosa. Next base: position 59,524,547 of record JAMXBC010000012.1, read on the forward strand.
ATTTAATTCATATTTATATATTAGGAGGTCTAGAAAACTTGATGGCACAATCAACTTGTTTTGACTTTACTTGGCACTAAGTATAATAAACAAAGAAGCATTGATAATTATCGCTTAAAATCATATTGAAGTTTATTATTAGAAGAGATTGAATAAAAAAATGAGTCTCTTAAGCCTAAGGTCAAGCTAAAGCGACTTAGAACTGCCATGTTGTAGTTCAACTTTATGTGTAAAATACATATGTAATATATACATATATATAATATACATTATGTAATATGTATATATTATATTATATATATGTATGTATATATATCCTATATCCCTATTGTTAATAAGGCCTTTTGGATATCGGTCTCTCAAGCCTATCCTGATCTTCTCTAGTTCATTCCTCACCTTAGGCTTCTATCTCGGCCCTAGCTTAGAGTTTGACCTGTCCAATTAAAATGAATCTCCAACGACTAGAAAACTCTAAATAAGGTTAAGAGACTAAGTTAAGCAACCACCTCCTACATATTTGGGCTTATTAATTACTCTCCAACTGTAGGTACCACTCTCTTATAAATAGAAGACCACTGCTCAATAGTAAACTGCTCAATAGTAAACTACTTCATACTTTGCATACTCAAGCTTACTTATTGCTCCTAAGCACTCTTTCTTTCCTAAACATCCTACTAACTTAAGCATCGGAGTAACCATACCAAACAATACCCCGACGTCCCTTCACAGTGTTCTTTTCCATAGGTTTACTAATTGTATGAAGTCCAATCCCTGATTAACCTTCTACCTGCAAGATCCTTAAAATGACATTTAGTAAATCTGTAGGAAACTGATCCAACTTCCTACCTAAACATAGCAAAAACATAAAACACTTTCCCCAAACACCACCTAGGACCACCATATCTCATGCTAACAACCTTACGAAACGCTAGTTAGTGAACAACCAACCTCCTGAGAACCAGCCCCTCCTAAAGGAAACGTTAGAAGAGTTCCTGGAGCACTCAAAGTGCTTGGTCGAGAAGTTTGCCACCCAAAATAAACTAATCCATGTTAGCTTTGAAGAGGTTGAGAGGCACAGCACACAAACCCACCCTATCCCCCTTACCAGAAGCTTCTGATGCATGTACTAGGAAAAACAACCACTAAAGGTAACAGTAGAATAGTAAGGATCAATAACCCAATCCCCTAGTATAGCAACAACAAATAAGATTTACAACCACCTGCGATCGAGCTTTAGCTAACAATAAGTAGGTGGTCAACTCCTATAGAGCTTTGGTACACTCTACAGTGTACCGAGCTCATCCGGCAAGTGATGCTAACCTTAACAAAGTCAACATGATCATGTGTAGGCTCTCTAAGCAGTAAGAGAGCAAGGTAGCTGGCGACTCTAGGCTAGTCACCAGCAACAAAATCCCTTTCACTAACGGTATCTAGGATAAAGTGTTGCCCCCCTAATAGCAAGTTTTCAACCTTAGACCAATACAATGGTATAGGAGGCCCTGATGATTACCTCCTTTACTTTCATACCTTTATGAACCTCCATGATCATGAGGATGCCCTAATGTGTGAGGCTTTCCCATGTACTCTGAGGAAAGAAGCTTAGACATAGTTTAACCACTTGCTCAAGAACTCTATCAACTCCTTTGACGAGTTGGCATAAAAGTTTAGGCTCCATTTTAAGGTTAGTAAGCCTCCATCCATGGACACATTATCCTTGTACTTGATAAGGCCGAGTGAGGCTGAATCTCTACGTGATTACGTAGCTTGGTTCAATAATGCCTTAATTGAGATCCCTTAGCCAAACGAAGGAGTAACGGTCTGTGCTGTACAGCTTGGCATTTGACTTTTGGAAGACTTCTCCCAATCACTTACGAAGAGTAAGCTGAAGACCCGAACTAATTTCTAGAATAAGGCCCAAAAATACATTGACCAGGAGAACTATTCGCACTAGGCACAACATTGACCGAGAGAGGTCGGGCAGAAAGTAGGACAAGGAGAGATTATCCATGAAAGATCCCATCGGCAAAAGGGTACCGAGTAAATCAAAGGGGGAGGGTTCAAGCAAGAAGAAGCCTCGAGTCAAGCAAGACCCGTTCCTCCCTCCTATCTATAGGCAATATACCCATCACAACAACCACTCCCTTAATAGCGTCGTCAATATAATTGTTGAGGGGTCACACCTTAGGAGCCAACCGAACACTAGTAGCTCGGTTAATGCCGCACCTGAGGTACTGGCATTGAGGGAGAAGAGATAGAAGCTAAATACTTCAATCTCTTTCTCCAGCAAAGATTTGAAGGGGGTAGACATCCCTCATCAGGATGCCTTAGTAATAAGACAAAGATAGCGAATTTTAAGGTCCTAAAGATAATGGTAAACACCAACAGCCCCACCGACATCCTCTTCCTCCATACATATGAAAGGATGAGGAAGAAGTTGCCAATTAAGATGAAGTCGTACCACCATAACCTCATCAGCTTCAATGAGAGCACCGTTTGAGCCAAAGGAATCATCACTCTTGATATGAAGCTTGGCAACAATGACCATGTTGCACAGCGACTAATGGAGTTTATTGCGATCGATTGTTTGTCCTCCTATAACGTTCTTTTGGGAAAACCAAGTTTGAATGTGTTTAGGGTTATCACATCCTCCCTTCACTTGAAGGCTAAGTTCTCAACCCTAATCGAGGTGGGAATATGCAAATATGATCAGAAGCTCTCTTGAGAGCTTTATGTCAATGCCATCAAAGCCAACAATGTCTTCACTTTAGAGACTAGCCCACAAGAGAAGCTGGTTAAGAGAGGTGAGCCAAGCGAAAACACTAAAGAAGTACAGATCAGCCCCTTTCCCAACTCAACAACTAAGGTCGAGATCAAGACTCCTTTCGAAGTGAAGGAGGAAATAATTACCCTCCTATAAGCCAACGCAAATAGGTTTACATGGTCAGTATCAGACATGCTTGGGATCTCCCCCAACCTGGCAACTCATAGCTTCAACATAGACTTAGTTACGTAGCTTGTCAAGCAAAAAGAAGAGGCACTTTGCCCTAAAAAGGCAGGTCATGATCGAGAAAGAAGTGTAGAAGCTATTGAAAGCTAGCTTCATCAGGGAAAAGAAGTACCCAACTTGGCTAGCAAATGTGGTGCAAGTCAAGAAAAAGTCTGGGAAGTGACAAATGCATGTCAATTATACTAACCTCAATAAAGTTTGCCTAAAAGATTGCTTCCCTCTCCCTAGGATTGACCAGCTTGTCGACTCTACTTCAGGACACACTTTATTAAGCTTCATGGACACCTTTTCAGGTTACAACCAAATAAAAATAGACCCCAAAGATGAAGTCCATACCTCATTCAACACTAACTTTAGTACGTATTGCTATAAAGTCATGCCCTTCAACCTCAAGAGTGTTAAGGTAATATATCAATGCATGGTGAAGAAGCTATTTAAGCCCTAGATCAGGTGTAACATAGAGGTGTACATTGATGACATGATTATTAAGAGCAAAGAATTGAACAATCATGTCAAGGACCTCCAAGAAGTTTTCGACCAAATGAGAAAATATGACATGAAGTTGAACCCCGAGAAGTGTGTCTTTGGCATCGACTTAGGCAAATTTTTAGGCTTACTAGTCACCTAAGGAGGTATCAAGGTCAACCCCGAAAAGATATATGCCATTAGGGATATGAAGCCCCTACCTCAGTTTGGGACTTATAGAAGCTCATTGGTATGGTAATCATATTAAGTAGGTTGGTCTCAAGGAGCGCGAATAGATGTACTGATTTCTTCAAAATCCTCAAAAATATTAAGGGTTTTAAATAGACTCTAGAGTGCATAGTAGCCTTCCAATAGCTACAAGACTCCCTCGTGCACTCTTTAAGCTCATCTCAGGTGAAGACTTATTTCTATACCTCGCCATAAGTGATCTAGAACTCTCCTCTATATTGGTCAAAGCAAAGGGAAGAGAATACAAGCTCGTATACTATGTTAACCATATACTCCTTGGGCTAAGGTCAGGTATACCCAAGTAGAGAAGTTCACCTTAACCATCATCATCTTAGCGTGTTGACTAAGGCCTTATTTCTAGGTACACCAAATCATTGTGTTCATAGACTAACTGATGTGTACTATGCTCTAGAAGTTGAACTCGTCTAGATGGATGGTAAAGTATACAGTGGAGCTAAGTGTGCATAGAATCTAGTATCAACCACGAATGGCCTATAAGAAACAAGTGTTAGTCGACTTCATGGTTAAATATAAAAAAGAGGAGGAAGCAACATTAGGCGATGAAAAGTAAAGTGGACTTTACAAGTTAATAAATCATCCACCTCGAGGGGTGGAGGTACGGGTCTTACTCTAATCAACCTACAAAAGATCACAGTTTGCTATGTCCTCAAGTTTGGGTTCAACACCAACAACAATGCATTTGAATATAAAGCCTTGATAGCCAATCTCAAATTGGCCAAAGAGATCAGTGCTGAGCACTTACAAGTCTTCTTGAATTCTATGCTAATCGTCCAACCAGTCCGAGGCAAATATGAGGCTAAAGATGATACGATAGCAAGATACCTAAAGAAGGTGAAGAGCCTTATAGCTGAATTCCCTTTGTGAACTATCACAAAGATCCCCTAACTTGAAAATTCAGTGGAAAATTGGCTATCTAAACTCGCCTCTACTGGGATAAAGAAGCCTAAGGTAAGGGATAAAAAGATCTTCATAGAATACCTACCAAAGAAGAGCATAACCTAGGTCTTGGCAAAAGTCTTGGAATTAACAAGAACAACATCGGAGTTAGGCTAAATAGATCCATCCAGAGTTACTTAGAGGAAGGCATGCTCTTGAAAGACAAGAGGAAGGCAAAGAAGCTGAGATATCATGCCACCAACTACATGTTGGTTGATGACATGCTGTATCGCAAGGGGGTTAGCCTCCCCCTACTCAAATGCCTTTGAGAAAGTAAGGACTTAGGCATCATAGGAGAGTTGTATGTCAAAGTGTACAACAACTACATTCAGTCCCAAGCCCTCTACATTCGAGCACGACAGCTTTGATACTAGTAATCTACTATGAGGCAAGATGCCAAAGTCATAGCCTAGAGGTACACCTAGTACTAGAAGTACATTCCTATCAATCATATACCCAATACCGGTCTCCAGCCCCTTACCAAACAGTGGTCGTTTGCCCAGTAGGGCATTGACATCCTTGACACCTTCCCTAAGGCTTTGGGAAGATGGCAATTCATTAATAATATTATTGACTACTTCACTAAGTAGGTTAAAGTAAAAGCTATGGCAAAATCATAGAAAGGAATGTTAAGTCCTTTGTCAGGAACAACATCCTTTACCGATTTGAAGTCCCTTACACAGTCATCATGGACAACGAGTGACAATTCAACAACCCCAAATTTAAGGAATTTTATGCCAAGCATCACAATATGCCACACTTTACCTCGATCACTCACCCCCAATCAAACGACCAGGTAAAAGCATCCAATTAGGTCATCCTTAACTGTTTGAAGAAGCAAGTAGATTAAGCCTGTAGTGCCTAGGCAGACAAACTACCCAACATTTTATGGAGGTATAAGACTACCCACCGTACTTCTACAAGCAAAATTACTCAACAGGGATACCCTTTCTTCCTTTAATAGCACCTGCAATCTCCAGCTAAGAATCATCTCAACTATAAAATTGCTCAACACCCAATTGGGAGTAAAGGCCTTGCTCCCATTGACTCAGTTACTTGGACCCTTACCTATCCCAGGCACCTTGAACTGGTTATTGGTTTGTGATAAAGGAATGTATATATAAGCATCCCTTAAGATCACACTAATAAGCTTTGCCCTATCCAATGCCTCCATTGCCATTATGGTGGCTTCATCTAGTTGTACTAGCAAAGTGACTTCATCCTCAATGTAGGGGGGGGAAGATCACTCGTCGTGGTCTCAGAGTTAGTGAGGTTATATTTAGACACATTTGAAGGTATCTCACCCATACTGGTTAAGATGGTTAATAGTATAGCGAAGTCAAATGAATCTTGAAGGAAAATTTGAGAAAGCTTTGAAAGAGTTTGAAAAAAGAGAGAAAGCGATGTAGTTATACAATTGCAGAAATATAATCTCTTAAAGCAACTATTGTATTTATAGATCGAACATATTGGAAAGCGTATCAATGGTCATAAGGATTCGTATAAACACAAATCCCTTTGAATACTATAGTACAGATACGTGAAGTAAGTTTTGATTAGATGGATACATTCAAAAGTCAAAAACCATGTAGCCACATGTCATTTTGTTGTGACAGGATACCTATCACATTGCATTAAATGCACTAAAACCAAGCGTAATAAAGTAAGGATTTGAAAAATTACTTCTACAAGAAGCCTCCCCAACAAATGTATGCCCTAATTAGACCCAATGAAAGGCAAACTGCTTATTCCAAAGAAGTCAAAACTTTCACACTCCACCTTAAAACTATCTCATTCACCTCTACCCGAAGGGTAGTTTTATCAGTCAGCCCCTTCACTAATCAACTCAGATTTCTCCACCTCAACTTTACGTCATATTAGACCTCTTGGCCTCCGCCCCCACAACAGCTCGAACCCCTTCACCTCGGACTTTCACCCGACTAAATTGGCCACACACTTAAGAAGCCCATTTTTCCCCTCCTTGCCTTCACTATGACAACAAGATTACGAGAGGGCAAGTGTTAATAGGGCCTTTTGAACATGGGCCTCTTCAACTGTCCTAATCTTCTCTAACTCATTCCTTGCCTCAGGCTTCTATCTCAGCACTAGTCTTGAGTTTAGCCTGTCTAATTATGGCAAGTCTCTAACAATTAGAACACTCTAAATAAAACCAGGTGACCAAGTCAAGCAACCACCTCATATATATTTGAGACATGTCAAACATCATAAACTCATTTTCTAATACTTGCAAAAATGGCTTTGCTCACTCTACTCTTCATTCTTCAATGATTGCATATTAGCCTCAATGAACCTTCTTCTTCGTTGGATAGCAACCATTGTTACTGTTGTAGTTCCCTTTTCCACAACCCCACCATCGCCACCAACACCCACCCCACTCCCCTCACAACACCTCGGGTCTCTTTTTTCCTTTTTTTTTAAATTTAATTTATGTAATTTTAATTATTTTTTGTTTTATTATAAATTTAAGTTATATGATACTAACAACAACCACTTAGAATGTGACATACATCCCTATATATATATATATATATATATCACACAAAAATTGGAACACAAGTCACGTAATTGTCACAAAATAAAATTCAGTTCACTCTTTGTAAAACACAAACACACATCTCTTCTTTTTTGTGATTTACTTTAATTTCAATTGAACCTTGAGGTTATAGAGGAAAGCAGAGAAAAGAAAAATAATAAACAAAGGAAGAAACTTCTGATTAATGCCTGCTTTAATCTAGAACGTTTGTCGATTTGAGTAGAACAGAAGTTTGCGCGGTAAAGTGATGGGATTACTATATTTTTGTACTGGTGAAGGCAATCATTTAGGGTTTTTAAGTTTAGGTGTATCTAACCTATGGACCGTCAATCCTACTGAGATCACCTGGTTTTGTCAACAGAGCAGGTAGTTTAACGTTCACTTTATAACTAATTTGTTAAATTCGTTGCATGGTCTTAATCTTATTCTACCATGAAATATTCAAAGATATATGGGTTTTCCAGACGACCAACTTACGTCCTACATGCACCTACACCGTGTAACCCATAGGTTTGTTGGACTAATAATAAAAATTAACATCAGTACAACTTGTCAGATTAATGGCATTAATGAAGTACATAAAGTTTCTGCTCATTAGCGGGGTCCCCTTTTTTTTTTTTAAAAAAAATTTAATCTTCTATTTCGGATGAAATTAATTGCCATCTTTCTTAAATTTATTAATTTATTAGTTATTATCATAATTATTAAAATCGTGATTTTACTTATACGATTTTATGAGTTTATAATTTTAGGTGATTCTTCCGAATTAATTCAAGTATAGAATTTTTTTAATTATAAAAACTTATAATTTTTAACCAAATTTATATATAAACTCAATAAAAATTTATATTTTTAACTAAATTTACTGATTCTATATATTTAAGTAGAATAAACTAAAAAATTTTTAAAAGAAAAACACAACTAACCTTTTATAAGCTATCAATCATTGAGACATCACAACATCTATCCAATCTTATTTTAATTTTTTACTTCTTTCATTTTCTCTTAATCTCTTATTTTATATTCATAACTTTTATTCAAGTTTCAACTTCAATAACAAAGTTTATAAAAAAAAAATTATATATTTTATTTTATACTATTAATAACTTAAAATGAGTTCAAATGTTTGGTTTTTTTTTAATTTATAGCTTTTTAAATAAAATGAAAAAAAGTTTATTTTTAACTCTATTTATCTTCCTTTTGCACATATTAGATTACATATTAAGAATTTTTATGGAAAAAAAAAACTTAATTTCTTTAATTTTTTTTATTTTTATTATATATTTCAAGTTTTGAATAATTACTATAGACATATCTATAATTTTATAAAGCTATTTTATATAAGTTTTTACGTTTCGATTTTACGGACCTTTTAACAATTTTATGTAGAATTGTGAATTTGACATATTATAAATCTAAATCAAAAGAATTCCAAATCTATCGAGATTTAACAAATCATGGAAATAAAAGACGTTGGTAAAATGAAAACAAAATCACGACAAACAAGTTTAATTCGTTAGACAATCTGTTTCAGAATTTGGTTTTCTATAATATGTACTGCATCTCCTGAGTTAAATGTAAAAGATGCTGTTTTGTTTGGCGGAGTACATATAAGTACTGCATTGTGCTGCCGAGCAAATCCTATACAACACCAATTCAAGTGTTAATGTAACTGTGAAAGAAACCGATTGAATGTCTTTTTTTAATCGAATTATTTACCAACTCCAATTTTTACATTATGTGATTGCTTGCTTCTGTCAGTAAAGCTTTTGCTTTAATTAGCAGCCTAGAGCTAGTTACCAACTCCATCTCTTGTGTTCCCTCTATCCAATTTTATATTCATCATCAAATTTGAACTTTTCTAAGCAACCTTCACTATAAAGAACCTCGACCCAATTAGCCTCATCACAACATCAACACCAACAAATCTGTTTCACATATTTCGAGTGTTCTTTCTTAGTAAGTTGATAAGACAAGTTTAGAGATAGGAAATTACAAGATGAGGCAGGGTGTAGGTGCGAGCTCCCTCATTATTTTCACGATCCTCGCCCTTGCTCCTCTCTCCTTTGGCAGCAAATACATGGGTGGTTACCTTTACCCGCAATTTTATGACCATTCCTGCCCCAGAGCTCAAGAGATTGTTAAGTCGGTCGTGGCCAAGGCTGTCGCAAAAGAAGCTCGCATGGCAGCTTCATTGCTTCGGCTGCATTTTCATGATTGCTTTGTCAAGGTCTGTATTCGAAATCTGCATTATTTGTAATGTCCACGTCTTGGAAACTTGTAAGTTGCTTGAATTATTGTGATTGACTATGATCAAAATGTTTCAAAAATGCAAACAGGGTTGCGACGCATCATTATTGTTGGATAGCACTGGAAGTCTTATCAGTGAGAAGAGGTCTAATCCTAACAGGAACTCAGCTCGAGGATTTGAAGTCGTCGATGAGATTAAAGCTGCCCTTGAGAAGGAATGTCCTGAAACAGTTTCTTGTGCTGATATCCTGGCTCTGGCTGCTAGAGATTCCACTGTCCTTGTAAGTGGCAAACTCACTGTCGAATTCCAGTACAATTCAGAAGTAGCACTAACAAACCGTGATTGGTAACAACAAAAGTAATTTCCTACAATCTGAAGCAAGTTTTTGTTGATTTTTTTTTTTTAAATGCACAGACCGGTGGACCGAGCTGGGAGGTACCTCTAGGAAGGAGGGACTCCAGGGATGCAAGCTTGAGTGGCTCCAACAATGATATTCCTGCACCTAACAACACTTTCCAGACCATCCTCACCAAGTTCAAGCTTCAGGGACTTAATATTGTCGATCTTGTCGCACTATCTGGTAAGAGTACTTGTACCTGTTATCACTTTCGATCCAAATTGTTAAAATTGATCTTTTACATAACATAAGAAGAACGATCCATCAAATGCGTAGCATTGCGCGATTTCTAAAGATCTCTATTGCGTTTGTTTAAACAGGAAGCCACACCATTGGGAATTCCAGGTGCACCAGCTTCAGGCAGAGGTTGTACAACCAGACAGGAAATGGCCAGCCAGACTACACCCTAGACCAATCTTATGCTGCTCAACTCCGCACCCGCTGTCCCAGATCAGGAGGTGACCAGAACCTCTTCTTCCTGGACTATGTTAGCCCGTTCAAGTTCGACAACAGCTACTTCAAGAACTTGTTGGTTTACAAGGGCCTGTTGAACTCCGATGAAGTTTTGGCAACCAAGAACGCGGAATCATTGGCATTGGTGAAGCAATATGCATACAACAATGAGCTTTTCTTCAAGCAATTTGCCGAGTCCATGATCAAGATGGGCAATATTTCTCCATTGACAGGCCATAGGGGAGAAATCAGGAGGTACTGTAGGAAGATGAATGCATACTAAGAATACTCCTAGGTTGCGTGGAATTACTTCATTGTGATGTGAGTGTGAGAATTTGGATTTGGAGATGTTTAATTATCCTAATATTGTGTTCTTGAGTTTTTTTTTTTTTTTTTCTGTGGATATAGTTTCCTGTCTTTCATAGTTGAAATTGTTTGACAAAACCATTGTTCCCAGGAGTTTTAAGTTGAATAAAAGGTCATACAATAATTTCTCTCGTTTTTTCCTCTCTTGCTTCCTTTCCTAGTAATGTTACGTTTTCCAATACATTACAATTATAGCGATCCAAATCTTTCGAGTTTTACTTATACAAACGGAAAAATTTCAGCCCACATTCTTAATCCATGTTGGCAATGGTCTTACCTGTTTATGTGTCGCATTGTTCATCCTCTATCGCAATGAAAGACCTTTTGGTGAACAAAATTGTTCGCTCGGGATCATGTGGATTAAAAATGCCATCATTTGACCACGCTGGCTTTTAATGAATATGGAAGACAGCATGTTATGGCATCACATGAGTGGTTTCGTTCGAAATTTTTTTAACTATGCTGCTCTTCTACATCAGATATTCAAAGTATGCAGTGGAACTTGCAGTCTGTACTAAACTTTTGACTCATTCATGTGACGGGACAGCATCACATCAAATGATTCCAAGTTATTGCCTCTTTTTACATAACCATGATCCCATGGACTGGCACATTCATTTTAAGACCGATGCTTCATGTTATTGTAACGGATTAGCAGCACCCGAAAGACAATTAAGCAAAATCCAGGGTCAATTTATATATATAATATATATATATATATAATATTAAAACCCCAACAGTTTTATTTAACCATCACCTTCTAAATTACATATTTAACCCTAATTCAATATTATTGAACAAAAATACCTACACTAAAATAACTTTTTAAAATTATAAATATCTTATATTGAATAAATTTATAAATTTCCTCATTTTTTTTTCCACCTAATTTTTCTCTCTCCTCCACTACTCCACTTTTTTTTCCCCTTAATATGTTGTTTCACTTCCATGTAAATAACAACAATTGTTACTCTCTCTCTTGAAAGAGCATTAATCTTTCCTATTTCCACTACATTCTTTTTCCCATACTCACACTTTCCTATACATTTTTTTTTCCTATTTTTGCCAAATTTCCCATTACTATATAGAGAATATAAATTTATTAAGTATATATTATTACTTCATTTCAATTATATTTTATTAAAAATAACATGGGAGTAACAATTTTCTACTATCGGTATATTTTAACTATTATGTTAAAACTTTCCTTTTATATAGTTTTATTTTTTTCTCCTGTACACAATTAATTATCTAAATATTATGAATTAAAGTTTCATATATTTGATTTTCTTAAATTTGCACAGATATCATGATGCACCATCCGTTTACATATATATATATATATATATATATGTGTGTGTAACAAAAGCACTTTGGATATTATATCCAAGCACTTATAGTGTCGTGCACGAGTTTGATGGCTCGATGTAAAACATTACATGATTGTCTTTAAAATATCAAAAGCTTATATTTGCTTTGCATTTCAGTATGAATGATATGTTTCAAATTTAGTACTTTTCTAGAAGGTATAAGTAACCGCTTTTCAAAAAGTTAGGTGGTAACTATAATTACGGTGCATTCCTAGAGATCAAGGCCCACACACACACACATATATATATAGGTTTTAATGTATCTATTGATCCAATGAGATTAATATTAGGTAAATATCAACTATATAAAAAAAATTACATAAATAACAATACTATATCTCATATTAGAAATGTGATATTAATTTTTTATATTTGTTATACTTGCAAATTGCGATAGATATTATATGATTTTATGTTAGTATGCATATTATACATTCAATATTGTTGCTTCAATTACACTATCAACTAATTGGTAGTTTTCCTATCAATTTATTAGTAGGTTTAAGATAAACTCTCCAATAATTAGCGTATCAAATAATATAAGCTTAAGTGCTTTATATCACATAAAAGAAAGTCACATGTTTAACATACAACATACTTTCTATACTAGCAATTACATTTATGAGATGTGATATAGCGATGTTACTATATTTCTATTATTGCAACTCAGATATGCAATAATATTTGTGATTTTAAAATCACACTTTAGAGATGCAACATGGAAATAGTATTTATATAATTAAGATCATCTAATTTATGATTATGTAAATTTTTTTTTTCTTAAGCATGGCAGATGTGTTCTTACACAAATGCAAATTCTTATATATATATATATATATATATTACATATACATACATATTATCCCCTCTTTGGCCAAATGTGGGGAGGGATGAAAAATAATAAAAGGAAGATAAATAACGAGATTACAGACCAAAAGAGTGGAGGAAATAATGTTTTTCCATTTAATCGGTGTCAAAAATCACTATATTGGAAAAAAAAAATGTAATAAGATGAGTGTATACGAAAAAAATTGTAGGTAGAGCTGGTTGCATTAGAAACAAATGCAACTTTCATATATTTTTTAACACATACAAAGAAAAGAGAATTCTGTACATGATTCGAATTTTTATGAATGAGCCTGGATAATTTGGGTGAGCATTACTAATTCTATGGGACCATTAAACCTATCGAAACTGTAGGGTTAGATTAGTTCTAAGATGCATATTAAACGCTAAAACATATACCTGTAAGATAGTGATTTTCACCGTACCCAATTACTCCTACCATATATTATATGTTTGAAGTTGCAACCAGAAATATGTATTACTGAATGAATAGTGAGATATTTTCTTCACACTTTGTTCATTGGGGTTATTGCTTAAGTAGAGGTGGAATGTTGTTGCTTTGGTGTTATTTGAAATGTTGAGCTGCTTCGATTGTTAGTTCTTAGGCTGTTGAAGTGGTTCCATTGTTGCAATTGTCGTATTTGAGTTGTAGTCACTTTTGGAGAGTTTATTGTGTTGAAATTTTGTGGTTGTGTTTAAGGTTTGTTGAAGCATAATAGGTATTTGTTCATTTGTTTGAAAGAGTGGTGGGTTCCGTAAAATTGTGAAGAGGAAAATGTCAGATAAGAGTGTTACCAATGGTAGAGATAACCCTGTGAGTAGTTAAGGCAAAATATCTTGGATTGAAACGTAGCTGTAGAGGAAGAAGACCGCGTTGATTATGGGATGCTGAGGAGGACTCCCCATGCTCAAGATTGTTATTGGGATAATTGGCAAGTATTTTGGTGTGTGCCACGATGAAAAATTGAAATTAAGGTTTCGGTTGAGAAAAGAGAGCGTGTAATATTTTAAGAGGAAAATGAATGAGAAGAGATGAGAAAAGTGTCATTTCATGAGAATTTGGCTAATGACTTCAACAAATTGTAGAGACAATTCAAACAAAAAAAGAAAAAAAAATTTGTAAGTGGATGTGTAAGATGACGAGAGTGCCATGTGTTTGTTCAAAAGTGAGAGGAAAAAGAAGTAGGAGACTATAAAGTGTTTTTGTTTAATAACCCACAAAAGTTTATGTAATTGTTTGGATTGGTGTCCGGATGGATTTGAACAAATTCATGTGAAAGTTAAGAAGGTTTGTATAATTGTTAAAATCGTCGATTAACAATATATTTCTATAAGTTTATAATATTATAAAGTTTTTCTTAGTTAAAACATATACAAAATTGTTTAGATACATATTTTAGATATATGATTTCACGAACTTATGATTTTACTGATTTTATGTAAATCTATACAATTTTATCAATCCTATATATTCCAAATTCAAGTAGAATAGCGGTGATGACAATTATGAAGGCTAGAATACTGAGGTAGATCTAAGACATCCCTTTCCACAAGAGAAAAAACTAAAATTGCATTGAGTGATGGAGCTTCTAACCTAAGATGTCAATTGTCTAAGATACATTTTAGTGCTTAATTCAAGGCTAAAAGATAGTCACATCATAAATTGGATACAATCACAAAATTGTATCCTTGGTTTGTAAGAGGGAATAAAGGGGTCATTACGATTTACCAAGACTTATTGATTTTACACCTTGAAGAAATGAATGAATAAATGAATAGATATTAACAAAATAGAATGAGGAGAGTCCGCCTGGAACTATTCAATTCTGGAGCCGTTCATTCTCCCCCTCTCAGTTGGCCTCTGCTGGCCACCAAAGCCCCAACACAAAGTTACTCCTCTATATTTTGTCCCCAGTCCAGAGACCGAAGCACGAAGAGCGCATATTAGAGTGATTATTTTATTATAAGAAATTAATGAATATTCAAAACTCATCTACTTAAAGATAGGATAATTTCAGCTTCTTGAATGAAATTCTATCTGTTGAGACAAGTGAAGTCCGGCCTAATAGACCCTTCCTATCTCTCTGTGATGTTGAGTCCTGTTGACGCCATGGATTAGATTAGGGATAAGGCCTTTCGATTCCATTTAAAAGAATATTAAGCTGTTACGTGTAGTTTTGAGGATTCTAATTTAAGAGGCTTTTCCAGCTAGGAGCAATTGCTCCAGAAAGCGTGGAATGTCCACTATTGGGAGGGAAAAAAAAAAAAAAAACTGTAGTCGTATTACTTTTAGGGATGACTCACCTATGGAAAACAATTTCACTAAACGATTGAATCAACTAATGTTTAGGGTGGAAAGAGATTCATTTGTTCATGCATGACACTCAGATCGGAAAGGAAAAGGGATGAGTCCAAATGAGATTCTTTTTCTTCCCCTACAAAATAGTGACTAGTTGTGGAAAGGAACTGGTGATGGCTATCACATGGGTCTCAGGTCCAAACCGACCAACCTAAGGAATCCACCAATTAATTACGAGTCTTGAGGTTTTGTATAGCACTTCTTCGTATGAGATTTGGGTCAGCACGCGTAAAAGGAAACCGCTTTCCATCCCCATTATTGTATTGATTCCAGGCCATTGTGCATATAGTTCATCAAGTTGCGAAAAAACGAAGGGAGAAAAATCCCCACAAATCGCAATAGCCTAACAGCTAACAGCTAACAACAATAACAATGCGGTCGAAGATACTTTGACTGAAACTCCACAGGCTCCAGATGCGTCTGCAGGGATGTATCTCCGTGTAGTGTAGTCCAAAGGCCTCGTATTACTTTCAAAGACCGACCTCGAAGCACCCAATTCTGCAGAATGTAACTCGAGCCCCGAATACAACTCACCGAACTGCTGCGTAACACGAAGCATACAACGGGTATATTGTCGAGCTATGACACACCCTCCGTTCTGCAACAGCCGAGCTTTCCACCATCGGAGCTCCATGTGATTCTGAGCTGAACCATCCATTGCATGCCGAATTAACAGTTGTAGCGATGCTGAATTCAACCCAATGTACTTAGCAGGCACATGACGTGCATCTGAGTTTAGTTTATCTTACACCGCAATAAACCCCAGCTCCATGATCACGAGTAACTTCAAGCTCCGTTCTTTTCCCTGCCGACTTACTGCAACCTCCCAAGTCCAAGCTTCCAATCCGCAGCAACTGTACTTCCCAAGCAATGATGCAACTCCCTTAGACCACGGATCCAAGCCGACACAGTTCAACAACACATTGCTGTGCAGCTGTCCTGTCATTCAGTTGAATAGAAAACCGGGCTCACAAAGTCTGAGCTCCGTAACTCAATTCTGAGCTCTGAGCTAGCTCCGCACACCCCGGTTCTGATTAACCTACAGTCGCAGTTGACTCAAAACGCCCGATTTCCATGCTTCCAAAATGCTTGTGATCCTTACCCGTGGTCACCCCCAGAAGCAAGTGCATATAGGGTTGGAAATCATGGCCAGGAATCACGGCCGTGAACTGGACTGTGATCCCATAGTAATTCAAAAATCACGGGCTTTTCCTCTTTCCTTCATTCTCTATTCCACTTTTCTCTATCAACACTCACTTTCTCTCACTATATCCCACACGAATCTTGTGATTTTTCTGCATTTCTCTTCCACTTTCGAGCAATGAAAGGTAAGTAAACTTCAATCTATACTTAGATTTGTTGTTCTACTTGTTGGCTTATGGATTGTTGCATAATCTAGTTAGGGTTTGATCAATGATTGTGAGATGTACACATGATATAATATCCAGTTTTGGGAGTGATTTTTTAATGCTTAAGTGGTGATTATTATTGTTCCAACACTATTGGTTAATAATTTATCTTGAAGTCACAACCTTGAAGTTAGGGGTCAGAAAGAACATGTTGGGAAGTGATAGGAGATGAGTTTATTTTGATGAGGTGTTTAATTACATTAGTCTATTCATAGTAGAACCATGTCGTAATTATGATGTCATGGAAACACTCTTGCATTAAAAGACTAAGTATGAATCGTGCTTGTGATTCCTCTTGTAATAAGATAAATTCCCATTGCATGCTTGATTTGGGATTATAGACGATTATGAACTAAGATGAATCATTTTGTGCTTTTGTTGATGAGAACTAGTTCACAAATCCATATAGTTAAATTAGTATAGCAATGTGGAATTTTCTATTGCATTAAATCTATAGAAGCACAATCTGCCCTTAGGGAAAATTTTAGAAATGCGATCTCATAATCACTTGATTTCTTTATTTTTGGATATACGTCATGTTAAGCTGGCATTAACACTAACGCTAGCACATCCACTCGCCCTCTAACACACCCAATGCTTTGCTTTATTAAAGTAGCCCATAGGAAGCGATACAATAATGTAAGTAAAAAGCGCTTTGGTACCTCTACTATTGTTAGTTGGGAAATTTTGGCTAGAGTCATGTACAAGGAATCGATAAGAAGATATTTGGAATTTGGAGGTTAGGACCAATTGTTGACTATTAATAAGTCAACTTATTGAAAACTTACATTGGAGTTCCTCGATACCTTCAACCTAGATTATGGCCACATTTAGAACAAGGTTCGAAACACCATGCGCTTCCTAGTGAATGGCCAACAAATAATTATGCCATTCCCAAGACTTCTAATGGCACTAGGGATATGAAGAGCTCGTCCCCACTAAGGCATTGGCAAACTTACTACTCAAATTGCTATGAAGGGTTAGTGATATGCAAGTATGGAATAGGTTAAAAATAGATGGATCAATCTTCAATCGAAGCAATCTAAGGCTTTAAAGATGAGGGATCATATCTTAAGTGTCATCTAATCCATTAGATCTTAGCCAGGACTGTAATAAGTAGGAAGTATAGTATTAGAGTGGCAAATCTGGTGAACATTATTTTTCTTCATAGTCTAGTCGAGAGACACTAGATAAATCTAAGGGTTAGGATAGTTTTCTTCTATAGGAACTAGACTACAGAAGGCAAATTTAGGTATATTTTTTATAAACCCTTCATTACCTGCCTTGTGAAGAAATTGGGTTTATTTGATGGACTTCCAAAGATGGAGCTAGTCACCAGACCCACCCCTGTGACTCTCGATTCTATTAGGGCTTTGAAGCTTCCACCATTACTCTAAGTACCCAAATTAGAAGATGTCCAAGAAGAAGCAATTGGTGTAGACATGCCTAAGATAACCAAAGAGAAGCCTTCCATATCTTCCTAAATGCTTAAGTCATCCATATTAGCTAACCTCAAGAAGATCATGGGAAAATTGATTAAAAAGCAAAAGAAGCTCCCTCAAGAGGTACAACATACTAAGACCATCGTTGAGGCACTCTTAGAGCATTAAGGGATTCCTTTATCACCTCTATTACCTGTTTCTAATTTCGATAATAAGAGGTCGAGGAGATTGCAACAGAAGAAGATGAGAATGAGAGTGATAAGGATTGACTTATATTTTTTTATTTTACAAAAAACTCATTTCATTTATTTTCTATATTTGGGATGTATACTAATTTGCTTGGATATCACTTTCTTTAGTTTATGCTGGGACAACCTAACTAGCAATTAGATGTAGTTGCAATTTCATAGTTTACTTTAGATTTCCTTTTTAGATTAACTTCTTTATTTTGTAGTATTGTTTGCTTTGTTTATGTTTACAAGGAAACTTAGAATAGATAAAAAGGAAGGAATTGTTGTTGAAGGATTGTGACAAATTTTCCATATCAATGCAAAACAAACTGAGAAAGTTTCAATTCTCTTTAATTTTCTTTTTCCTCTTTTTGTTTTGTGCTTCAATGATCGTATAAATTGGGAATAATGTACAATTTAAGTATGGGGGAAGCAATTAAGAGAAATTGATTTTGAAAAATTTGGAGTTATTGGTTATATGTATGTTTAATGGGTATACTATGATTGAGTACTTCGCACTTAAATTTTTTAGTTTTTGTTAAAAATATCTCTAAAAATTTGCACCTACTATATTTAAGCAACTTTTTTTTTTTTTTGGAAATTGCTCACGATTCTATTTTGACCTTAGTTCACTTTACTAGATTCGAGTACTTAAATCCTTATGATCTAAAGCTTCATGTTACTTAAGTTGAGATAGAGACTTAAGATTGAGATAGATATTGACCAATTAAGAACTAGTTATTTGTATTTTTAAGCTTGACTTGAGAGGCTAGCTATCTATTTATGAGCTTTCTTAAATTTTTTTTTTTTTTCAGATTAAATGAATAAATAAAATTTATCTTTTGAAAATATTATAATATATAAAAAATAGTTGAAGGAAAATAAAAAATAATAAAACAAAGAGAATGAAAAAGGCTTCAAAGTTGAGCGTAAAAATGAAAAATGCTAAGACATTAAAAAGTCTAACTATGGTTCTCATTGACTTAAGTAGTTAAGCTTACGAGATACATCCTTCATATGGAACAACACTTATCAACTTAAGTGACGAGCTTAGGATTGTTGGTTGAAAGCTTGTTGCAAAGGTCAAGAGAAAAATCTATGCAAAGGCTAGAACTCACATATAGGTGGAAAGATTCAAAATAGGGTAAAGTTTGTGGATGGTTCAAAGGAGAGTTTTAATGCCTAGAAGCTAAGGTCATCTAGCATAAGACTTACTGACTAAGTAAAATTGCTCCATTTCAATTAAAAATAACGAAAAGAAAAATGAAATCCTCAAACTTAAAATTGACAGAAGTAAGGAGACAATCAAAGAATGGGTTAATATAACATGCATCCAGTTAATGTTTTTGTGATTAAAATAAAAGTAGTGAAGGTCTCTCTCCTCTTGAGTTATAGTAACAAAATGCTTATAACTTAGTTAGTTGATGCTTATTTTGATTTTCAATTTAGTTTTTGTTTAAGTAATAAGTTAGCTTTGGGTTATTTGAATTGATTGTTGACATTTAGTAGGTTCTTACTATTACTATTTTAAGTGCTTTAAGAGCACTGTATGGTGAAGGAAGAAACGGTGATTTTGAAGGAAGTAGTGAAGCTCTTGAATCAAAAATGAAATTTTTCTAAGTTATGTGAAGAACAGATGACTTTATCCTTAAGATGATCTTTAACTTTGATTATTTTTCTTTAGGACAAGCACAAACTTAAGTGTAAGGGAATTTGATGACACTCATTTAGCATATATATATATATATATATATATTCTAAGGAGGATTTGTATAGTTTTTATTCATTGTTTATGTTATTTATAGGTAATTTGAAACTTTATTTGTTAATTATCTTTTGTAGGTTTTTGAAGAGCTTTTGATGAATTTTTGAAGAATTGGGCAAAGATTTAAATCTTTTACGGAGAATGCATTGACTAAACTATTCAGGCAATGGGGTTTCAAATGAGAAATTAAGTCCAAAAGAGATCACATGTAGAGATCACGACCATGCTTCTAGTCATGATCCCTCTTGTCCAAGGATTTCACAATTTTTAAGAAGAACTAAGTATAAAGGAGAATCACATCTAAAGATCACAACCATGATCGTAGAGTATAATCATGCTATTAACTAGAAAATATCTTATTTTTTGGGAAGTTCCTTTGTACCCCTAGATTAAAGTTCTATAAATACGAGCTCAAACTTAGTTGTTAAAGAGAGAGCCCCTTAGAAGAATTATATAAGGTAAAGTAATAGCAGGCGTGTTTTCTCACTTTCTCTTCTCTTTTGTGAATTATTCCTTGTTTTGATTTAATTGTTACCCTAATATTCTATGTGAAACATGCTTTCTTGTTCAATCTATGATATTACTTTTGAGATCTAACTACATTGTTTTATTTGTCTTTAATTCAATATTGCCAGCTATTGAATTAATGTATGAGTTTGCTATATAGTTTATGAGATCCTGTAGTAAATGGATTGATATAATTTGAAGTAATCAAATAAACTAAAACAGTTAGCTATTTAGTTTCTTCGGATTATGGTAACCTAATAGCAAAATTCAAGACCTTAATTGGATTTTGAGATATTTTAGTGCAAAAGCAATACAAATAAAGTATACTTAAGATTAGGAGTTAGCTAAGAGATGCAAGTTCAATTAATTCATATTAGGAATTCCCATGGTTAAATGAGTAATTAGGATTTGAAAGTTATATCGAACTAGGTAGTAAAAAGTAGATCTATTAAGGATTATATCTTTTTTTAATTTAGTTAATCTTCTTATTTATTTTATTGTTCTTATTTTCTTATATTTGTTCTTTACCTCTTGATTAGGGTTTTATTTTATTTTATTCATATGTTCTTAATCTCTAAGTTAGATAATTGGAAATTAAAGGTAGAGTATTAATGAGCCAAGGTTTCCTCAATTTCATGGTTCCTTATGGGATCAAAAACTCTGGCTTATAATCTGTTTTATATTATAACTTAACTAGGTACACTTACTTATGCTACTTATCAATTGCTACAATGGCACAACAAAATCTAAGTTAAGTTTGAGCTCCAATTGTTGAGATCTAATGTTGATATCCTCTGGTAACCGAGCTTCAATCCATGGCCAAGCTACTATACAAACAAAAACCCAAGCTTTACGCAGGCTTAGAGTCCATAGCTGAGCTATTCCTAATACTATGTCCATGTACTAACTAAACAACAACTAAGAATTCAGACCCAATTACCTTACCAACAAACTAATTCGAGTTAAAGCTTTCTTTGAATCATACTATTGTAGTAGTATAGAACAAGGACTCATTTTCTATTTCGAATGGCAACATGTCTTGCTCTTATTTGTGGCATTTTAATACTGCATCTCTTTAACCACAATTTGGAAATTATATGCTCCATTAGTTAAAAGAATCTAGCAAGTTAATTTAAGAGGCATAGAGAAGAATGCCAACATAAATCTGCTGAGGCAATGAATAACAACAGCTTCCTTACATGCATTGAAAAAGCTCTAGACAAGCACTTCCAATCGCATGTTCAAAACTAAGCACTTTTGTTGATGAAAGGCCGAGCTTCGAGATTCGAGATCTTTTGTACCAAGAATTGGAGCTTTCATAGATTCTAAGATCCCATAGACTTCGAGCTAGCTCCAGTCAATATTGAGCTCCCAAGGATCTAAAGCTCCCATAAATCCTGAGTTCTCATAGATATCGAGCTCCCACTCCTCATTTATTTGGGTGCTACCTAACCTTAGCCTTTTAACAAATAGCATCCCAAATAGCTCCTCACCTTAAAGTTTTGCCTGAGGAAGCAGGGGCTATAGTGATTACTAAATCTTCTAATAGGACATAGACAACATGGCCTTAAAAGCATATCCTCAAAATAAAATCGTACTTCTATGGATAAAAATTCAAGTGCATAGATAAAAAACTAAACTTCCTTGGATAAAAATCTGATGTGTACAAATAAAAATCTGAATTACTTGGATAAAATTCTGACTTACAGGGATAAAAGTCCGAATTGCTTAGATAAAATCCAACTTGTGCAAATAAAAATCCAAATTACTCAAATAATCTTACAATACCACAACATTGAGGAAATTTCGAGGTAATGAAGCCTAGGACAATCCTCAGGATTTGGGTTCTTAAGCCCACCATAAGAATACCTATATGTGAAATTGAAACATGTACGTATTGTGAAAATTTCATTAGTAAAGAAACACAAGGAAAATCATGGGACCAAGGTCTTTATGCTCGGTTACTGAACACTAAAGTGTAATGTGGAAAAATATAAGTTCATGTCCAAATTAAAAATCTAAGGACCTAATCCACTAGATAACTCCTAGACATAAGGCCCAATAAATGCTTGAATTCTCAAATACTATAGGTAAGGAGATTTCTAACATGCCAAAAGCTTGGAAAAATCCCGATGAAGGCATTGAAACTAATGTGTCTCCAATGTCGAACACATGGAGTAGCACTACAATAAGCAAATAACAATAAAGAACTAGCAAAACTGTGAGCAATCTATGGATATGATGCACACACACTACAAGCTCACATGACATAATCCTATCATTTGATATGATACACAATGAAGAATTAGGGTCACTTACTACTAACTCTTGCTAAAGGAACTAGATAAGAGCTAAGAGAGAGAGAGAGAGAACACAACAGTTACTCTATAAGAAACTTCTACATTCAATAAGAATGTGATGATTGTTTATGTTAACAATAAGAGGGGTTTATATACCATCCTCTTTAGGGTTACATGATTAAGGAAAAGACAAAAGGATAATACACAAAGAGGATTCTTACTACATACCAAAAAGGGGTAAAAATATCAAAATATAGAACAGTATACAGAAAAGAAAATTGTTCTAAAATGTTGTGTAAAGGACATGTATTAACCTTTGCTTGGTTAGTCTGATCAAGATAGAAAGAAGTGTACTCAATTGCAACTAGAGAAATGTAGTACTTAGCAGTGGAAATAACTTAATATCTAAGGAAATCAGCTTGGTAGAGTTAGGGGAGAGAACTGA
Organism: Lumnitzera racemosa; assembly: GCA_024138005.1. Taxonomy (NCBI): domain Eukaryota; kingdom Viridiplantae; phylum Streptophyta; class Magnoliopsida; order Myrtales; family Combretaceae; genus Lumnitzera; species Lumnitzera racemosa. Next base: position 59,547,919 of record JAMXBC010000012.1, read on the forward strand.
ATATTGTAGGCAACTTGATTTAAATCAAGTCGATATTCAGGTACTAAGCTCAGAATTGTCATGAAACTAAGGCGAAAAGCAAAATTGGCTAGCTCAAGAAGGAGCTCAATGCTTATCAGCTTAGGGGTCATCCTAGGCATGGTGAATACTTGGCACTTTGAATGATTGAAATGTGAAGGCCTTAGTTATGGATGGACTCCTCATCTTTAAAAGGCTCCCAAGCTAATATCCATCGTGTGATCCCTTGTAATCCCTTAACTTAGCTTTTAGTGATGAATCTGAAGAGTTGATTCCTATCAGAAACCTTACACTAGTTAATGCCTAGTAGACTCACTTCCATGAATATTCCCAAGGCAATTGATCTTCATAAATAATCCCACAACACTTATGCTCAGGAAAAATATAATCCTCATGGATAATCCTATGGCACTCCTACCTAGGAAAAATCCACTAACCTTACTTAGATTACCTTCATTGGCATAAAGTCTTTTGATTACCTTCGTTGGCATGAAAGCCTGGAGAAATTTTGAATTGTGCGTATCGTGGTACTCCATTTAAGTCAAGACACTAACTCATCAGATTTATCTGAAACATCCACAAAAAGCTCCCTCACAGTACGACCACTCAACTTAAGACTTAAAGCCCATGAAAGCTCTTAGTCTCCTTGTTAAACACATCAATAAAGAGATTGGGGAAGCAAGTGGTGATGGTTGTTTTAGCGCATGTGCCCTTAAGTCCAAACTAATTGGTCTAAGGTCGTTAACATGCCTACTCCAGCTAAACCTTAGCTTTAATTAAGGTCTTTACTTCCTTGACTACCTCACTAAGTTAAGCATTGAGATGGTCATACCAAAGCAAACTCTTAACAGTGTTTTGTTTTGTAGAAAGCCTAAATTGAGGAATCTCTACTGACAAATCAATGGAGCAAAAATGATAATCAATAGGAACATTACCTGTAATGTACCCTATTACATTGTAGGGTTTAAAAATACCCATTTTCTATTTTATTTCGTAGCTTTTGTAGTAGAGGGTTAGGTTTAAGAGGCAATTGTATGATTTTACCATAGATTTTCCTCTATTCTCTAAGACCTTCAGGGGCCTAATTCTTAGTCTAGAGATAGAACCAGAGAAATTAGACTAACCAATCAACTCCAATAGAACCACTCATGCAAGGTATTAGTAAATAGATCTTTTTTCCCATAGTACATCACCAACTGTGTTATTCATTGATTTTCTTTGTGACTTTATTGTTAGTGGCAAAATATTGTGCCATTTCAAAGAATCTAGCAATAGCATTTTTCTTACACGTCAAAAGTTGTAAGATTTTAAATAATTAATCAGCGTCACACTTAGTTAAGTTAAATATAACTGCTGTATTTTATAAATAACTATAGATACCCGATGATCTACAGTCCATCAATCAGGAAATTACACTAAAGAGTATCAATGTATGGAAGTAAGTTCAAATAAAGGATCACTATTGAAAAGTTCAAATAAGGAATCAACGTTTTATAAATCAATTTAAATAAGAGATCTAATTAATTGACCATTATAATGCCGTCGGTTCATGTTGACATGGCATGTTATCTAGCATATAGCATTAGCATAAAGTTAACAGAACACTAATAAGGATATTTTATTAAAAAATTTAAAAAGTACCAAAAATTGTAAATAAAATTATATACATTAAAGAAAATAATATAAAAAACCTTTAGAAAAAAGAAAAAAATGGAAAATAATAAAGAAATTTATAAACTAAATAATAATATTAGATAAATAAAAACAATAAATAGACTAAAAATTAATATATATATATATATATATATAAACCAATTGCCAATCATAACTCCTGATAAAGTGCCATATTGATTTTAGAACTTTTATTTTAGTTGCAAATCACTTCATTGCAACCAACTTTCAGTTAAAAAAATTGGCTTATTGCACCAAAGGACGGGGTATTACATTTCTAGGAAATATTATGTAGATGTATTGTTTTTTAATTAACATCCTTTCTACGAACACATTGTAAAATGTTGTATTGTTGTCTTGAAAGGTCAATATTCATCATTTTTCTTAAGGATTAATAAGATATGCAATGATAATATTTATCGAGATTCATTAAAAAATAATGATGTTTGCTAGATTGAATATTTAGCTACAAGTTGTGCATAATCTCCTAGGCATTCTTAGAATTCATTTTGTTTTAGGTTTACATATAAAAGAATGAATAAGGGGTCGCTCAACCCTCTAATCTTAGGTAATCGAACTAAGATACTTTCTTTTTTTAATTTTCAATTTTTTATTTATTTTAATATTCCACTTTTTCACTTTTTATTCATCTAATATTATTATTTAATTATTTTAGATTTCTTTAATATTTTTAATTTTCTTTTTTTCTACTATCTTTTTTCTTTATTTAAGTTTTTTATATTTTTTCTTTAGTTTTTATAATTTTATTTACATTTTTTGGTATTTTTTATTTTTAAATAAAACAGCCTTGTCAATGCTATATCAGCAAGACATAGTAGATGACATGCTATGCCAATATGAACTAACGACACTCTAACTGTCAATTAACCGGATCCTTTATTTAAACCAATTTACAAAACACTGATCATTTATTTGAATTTTTTAAAACGTTGATTTTCTATTTAAATTTACGTACAAATGTCGACATCCGTTTAGTGTAATTCTTCCTTTAAAAAGTTAGAAACAAAAGGATCAATGTCTTAGGTCATGTTCAAATAAAGAACCAATCCTTTACATGATTAAAATAGAAAATTAAAATTACAATAACCGATTCAAATAGAGGATTAAAATCCTAATTTTATTTTACAACTTCCCCATTTTGATCCTCTATTTGAATCACTTATCATTATATTAATCTTCTATTTTAACCACTAAAAGTTCGATCATTTAATTGAACCGCGTAACATAATATTAATCCTCTAGTTAACCATTGAAGCTTTATCTTTTATTTGAACTCAACTCCAAATTTTGATCTTCTTTTGTGTAATTCTTTCCAATAAAATTAATCAAGTAAAGTAAAGAGAAAGGGTTAAAGAGAATCCAATTTAGAATTTTAATGTACAGTTGAAACCACTTCTACCCTGTATGGTTGCGTAATACCTCAAGAGGACTTCACACTACTTTTATTTATAATTGAGATTTAATCCTCTAAAGTTAGACGAATAAATGAAAAACACTCTATAATGAATTACAAATGTAGTGCTTTTGGTAGTTTATAAATGCAACACTCAAGAACTTAGAATGCTACAACCTGCTACGTGTCACTAGACTTTACTGATATGTTGAATATAAACCTTTAATTAAAATCTCCAAATCATTATATTTTAACATCCAAAGGATTTCATAAAATTTAACCTCTAAATAATTGTAGTAATCTCTAAATAATTGTTTCAATAAAATCTAAAACTTTAAATAAACTAACATAACTACAAAATAAACTTTACAATTTTATAAACAAATATTTATAGGTCATATAATGAACTCTAATTATCCTTATTCAATTTATAAGCTCACAATAAAAATTCTACTGGTCATTACACATCTTGGAATTGCTAGGACTCTAAAGGAGGTCCAGTAGGATTGTATACAATTTTCATATTATGTGTGTACCCATGATATAAAAATTGCCTTACAAGTCAGAAATTATAAAACTCTAAATAAGTTATCACTAAGGTTTCTAAATTGTTAATTAATTAAAATATTATAGAATATAAATATCTATGGATATCTAATGTTCTATGGTTATTCAAAACTATAGAGAATCGGTATCCCTTACTAAATGATAAAATCAAATAAGATAAACTTAAAATTTAAGCTTATTGAAGTTACTAAATCTAAATATATTAGTGGTATTTACATTTAAAGTCTTAAATGAGCTATACAATCTTTGTCTAATTCTAATCTCTAGAATATCCAAATACTTACAATCAATGCTTGGCTCTTAACCTATGTCCGATTATCAACTTACAAAAGAAAAACTATTGAGGAGTAAGCTACAAGAGCTTAGTGAGTTATCCTTCATACTATACTGGCAAGCAAGTTATTAAATAAATTATTACAACCACATGAATGCATGTACACGCAACATACCAGATAATATATATATTTGACCGGTGCTACATATAATATCGGATTTTAATGCCCTCCAAGATAAAGGTTGGAGATACATCGGCACCAATCACAACTGAACTCTAGCACCTGGATTTTTAACCATAATTTGAATTGCGTATTTTGCAAAATACATTTCCATTTCTAAGAAATCTGATAGTATACCAAAATCCTAAGTCTAGCGGTGAGATAACTCTCACAGTCCATACTCATACCTTACAGTGGAGGTTTCTAGACTCAACCCTCAGCCAAACGACTAGCATCTCTAATAAGGGTTGGAGATACATCGGCACCAATCATAACTGAACTTTAGCACCTGGATTTTTAACCATAATTTGAATTGCGTATTTTGCAAAATACATTTCCATTTCTAAGAAATCTGATAGTATACCAAAATCCCAAGTCTAGCGGTGAGATGACTCTCGCAGTCCATACTCATACCTTACAGTGGATGTTTCTAGACTCAACCCTCAGCCAAACGATTAGCATCTCCAGCACCTAATAAAGCCATGGGCTAAGATAAGGTCATGTTGTACAAATGCAACGTACTAAATACTTTAATTCAATGTACATAAGCAACCCTTGCATGACCTCTCTTTACCTCTATATGAAGTGATGGCCAGAATAAGAAATGCAATGCAAGGTTTATGCATGACCCTTATTAATTTAAGATAAGCCAAGTATAATTAAGTCAAATTATGTGGTAATAAATCAATATCAGCAAACCATCCAAATAATGTGATAATCAATCATACAATCAAATCCTTAATTATCGTATCTAATAATATTTTTCATAGTAATCAATCAGTATCAAGCACATGCATATCCCAAACCCCCATACATCAAGTTATTAATATTCAATTTAAGCACACTAACTATAAGTACAAAACAAATATAGAATCATCGGGAATATTTACTTGGCCAAAGTCGGTATGACTCCTAACAATCACCAAGCAACTTGCTTTCCTAATTGATATTTCCTAATAAATAGAAATGAAGTAACCTAATGAGTATCTCAACATAATGCTAGATAGCTTATCTAGCTTACTATCTATCTTATGATTTCCGTTCTACTTAAGTATTTTATTACTTGTAAACTTTTTCATTATACCTTGTATCTTTATATTCTTATAGTAAGTTCTTATTAAGTTCAAATGTACTTCTTTAGGGTTGAAATTTGATTAAATTAGGAAACATTATTTTATCGTATATGTAATAAGATCCAATTTAATTGTATCAGTAATAATATTTAAATCAGTAACGTTATACAAGCTCAGGTTTTCCTTAAATCTTAAATCGCGTATAGCTTTTTCATTCCAACTCCGATATTTATAACTTATAGTTGTTTTTCATCATTTTTTGGATATACGTTCACATGGTGATATCTGTTTTGGACGTTAAGACCTGTATTTTACAATATAAATTAAATTTATTAAAATTTTAATTGTTGAAGCTTGAATATTCTTATCATCTAGTTTTATACCTTATTTTAGTACTTAATGATTTAATTAGTCATTAGATTCTTACACTTAGATAATTTTAAATTATTATTACTATTTTATGTGCTCAAATAAGGCTAATTCAATTTGAGATGCGTGTTATGGGCTTAAAGTGATTTCAGCCCATATATGTACATGTATATATATTATTATTTTATTATGTTATCTTATATTTTATTAATTTATATGTTTATATCATTACTTATATCATGCTTATGTCATTACTTATGCATACTTTATACTTATACTCTTATGTATTCTATACATAAGTTATGTGTATACTTATACTTCTAATATACATGTATGTATACTGGTATACTTATACATATACTTGTGCATATATCGTATCTATACTTGTACATATACATATATATACATACGGTGTTATACGTATTTTTATACGTATTTTCGTATACCTTGTAAATCATTTAATAAATTTTCATATAATCTATATTTTTGCATCTTATAAGCTTATTTAGCAAGTTATATGTATGTATACTTAGTATACTCCTCATTTTAGGTTATATACATAGAAAATACTTATGTATAAGGGTATCCATACACATATACATCAAGGATATTCTTATATACACATACTTAAACATATGTATATGTGCTCCTTCTCTATTTATCTAAGGATTCTATTACTTATACTAAGTATTTTACTAAAATTCTTACACTACTACTTCACATGGATCTACTTATTATATGTACATATATATTTCTACCTATATCTTTAAGTATTTCTACACTTCTAAGCATAGTATAAAGAATCCTATCTTCAACAACATATAAGCGCATGTTACATGTAATTTTCAAAACTAACCTAACATATAAAACTAATTACTAATAAGATAAGAGATCATACAAAAACATATCTTTCTCCCCTTTATAATATGGAAAGGAAAGCAAGTATATATGCTATATTAGTTTGTGGCGGTAGTTGAAATTGTAAAATTGAATTTAAGAAAAGGTTGAAGATGAAAAGGCAAAAGGGAGGTCATGGTTTGCAAATGGAGGGGAAAAGGTTTTGTTTGTGTCTAAATTTGTGTTTTTATGAAAGAAACAAGTAGGGGTTACGATGTTCCCATGTTAAACGGCAAAGAAAGGATAAGGAGAAGAAAAAGACATATGAGAAATGAAAGAATTCTTTAGAAAAAAAGTAGAGAATTCTAGAGCGAAGATGACCGACTTTGGTTAATATGTTAACTTAGTCAACCCTTCGAAATTAAATGTAATTTGTGTGTACATAATAAGATAATTAAGGAAAATTAGGGAAAAAATTAAGGAAATGAAAAGAAATATGAAGTTTATTGAAAAAGTATTTATATCTTATATATATTATTTAGTATGGTACTTAGTGTAACTATCATGAAATATGTCATTTAGAATACTAATACCAACTATATGTAGTATAAACATCAACTAAACTCTTAACTTTATCTAAAACTAACCTAGCTATATAATTAGAAGAAGGATGTGATCTATAATGCAATATCTTAGTTTTCTAGTAAATTAAATTAGTATTGTATGCATTTATAAATAATTGAAAGTTACTTTGATTATTTGATAATAATTTAGTATAATACTAAGGATATATTAGCAATTAAGATTTTAGAATAGATTATAGTGACTTAGTACTTTTATATCCTTAAAGTTGTAATTTTAGGGTTTTTATCACTTTCAAGTACAATCTCTAGTGTTTATATACATTTAGGATTTAAAAATTTTATATACGATTGAATTTTCAGTTGTTATCTTAAGGTTTTCATCTTAACTAGTCTTATCAACTCTTAGAAGTATCTAACTCGCTAGAGTCTACTTTAGATATTAGGTTGAAAATTTTAGAGGTTTACATTAATTCTTCAAGATTGTACCCAAAATCAATAAAATTCTATAATTTTCTACTCAAATACCTGCATATGAAAAATTAATATAGAATTATCCAAAACCCAATACAAAATATACAAACACGTGCACATAAGCAGACAATAATGATCACATCACACATATGGAACAAGTGATGGATATACAAGAAAAACCAATTTATTATCTTCTCTTTTAGGCTTACATATAATGTAGTTTAAGGTTATATGCATTTAACTCTAAATTTGAAATAACTTATGACTCCGATCAAGTAATATATACATAAGTATCATATGGTATTAGTGTAGGTCCTCCCCTACGTACTTGGAACCAAGTAACAAGTCACACCTAAGTTTACTCGGATCATTTACAAGCAAGACTCCATTAGGGATAGCGTCGCGTAAGGATCATTAGTATGCTACCCCTAGGTCATCGATCCTCTTGATCTCTTAAGCCTAACCAAGTACACACAACACACAAAATAAAAAACTAAATAATTAATTAAGTCTGGTTATAATATCTACACCTAACAACCACAGGCATCCACAAGTGTCCCATACTTAGGTCAACAAAACTCTTAGAATCTAATAACACAACGAAAGTTACAAATTAGAACCTATCTTAATCCCACTCAGTTCTTACTTCTAACCATCACCCCCTTTCTCTCACCCTAAGTTAAGGTCAAAAGAAACCAAAGATGTTAGAAATCGTTTTGATTGATAAAACTTATTTAAGAACATGTTTGAAATGTTTTTGTTTTAGAATTTAGAATAAAGGAAATCAAGGATTGGAAGGCTAAAATAAACATGTTTTAAACCCTTTATAATCTCTTACGAACATGGTGTTTAGATGCTAAGACATCAAGCGTCCAACTGCCATGAAGAAATTGCAAGCTATGGGTTTTTAGCCCCTATGGCATTTGGACACTACCTTATATGACATACAAACGTTAGCTGCAATCTGCAATTTTCTACAAATTGCAACTCGCAATCCTTCATACCCTCAAGCCCCATCTTGAATGCCCAATTTGAGACCCTCCTTTAACAAACATCCTTCACCATATAACTCTTTTTTTTCTTCTTCTTTTTGCTACAACAACCTAATAACAATCACTCCTAGGGATAAGAGACATAGGGCTAAAGAGAGAGCCAAAAAAGGATCTTTCGTGTATAATCCTGCATAATCTCGAATGTTATCAGTTCCGGTACGTAGACCAAATAATACAATGCAAGCAAAAGTTCCTAGATTCATGGAGATATAGAACAGCATATAAGTTATCATGCTCTCATATCCACCATTTGAGTCTCCAACAATGATTCCAATAATTACATATCCGATTTGACCTATGGACGAATATTTATTCCATAAGGGCTTATTCGATCCAATCGTACCACGTAATCTTTTAAAGGGTGTTCTGAGTGAGTTATTTAAACTTCACGCTTTTTTTCCTTTGAATTCAAATTCAATCTAAGTAGGTCCTTAAGTTAAATTAGTTAATTTAGTTAAAGACTCCTTTAGGAAGGGCCTTTATAGAAAGAGAAAGATTTACCAATTCCCTTTCACTTAGAATCTTTCCTTGAATCCTCGAGGCAAGGATTTACAGCACTTTAGCTTGAGAGAACCAAACTTGCAGATGTTTCGAATCAAGGAAATATCAAGAGTTCTTTTCCTCCATTTTCCTTTGCTGGTGAAAAATTCAACGAGTTCTATCAGCAAAAGCAAATCAAATAAGATAATTCTCTACCTAAACACTTCCTTAATAATCAATTCTCAAAAAAATAAAGCACAAAATTGGTTAAGTAAAAAAAAAAAAGTTTAGGGGTACAACTCACCTTTTGATTAGCAAGAGCCATAACTATGAATGGATTCCAATGAGATATGTCTTTAAAAACACAAATTTAACATGTTTCCATCAAGTCATAATCAAGAAAACGAATTTTCAATTCAAAAATAGATGAAACTCGTTATGAGACCACTAAATCAAGGCTTACTTCTTCTTCTTTTTTTTCCTCTTCCATTCTTGCAAAAACGAACCTAAATCTTGGTTTTATAAAATTTTCTCAGCAATTTATCCATAAGGAAAGCTATGTGAGAGGGGAGTAAGAGAGAATGTGATAAGAATCGTTTGATGTATAGGTTTTAACATGGAGGAGTTCTTGAATATTTTTGAGTGGACAAATTTCCCTCCACTCTTTAAATGACCTAATGAAGTCTTTTATTTATATTTATTTATTTGTTGGCTAAGGTTTCACAACAAATCAAGGCTTACTCTTTGTACTACACTTAACTCGAGAAATGTTACAAATTTATGTACCAATTGAGAAATAAATTTACATCAATTTTTAAGTAAACAAACAATGTAGTAGCACCTAAAGAGACTTAATTAATTGCATCAAATCTTCCTATGTATAAGCATCAAACAAAATCTTTTTTCTTTGCTTCATCCATACCTTTGTTTTCATACTTGTTGAGGAACTACAACAATTAGTCTTAATCGAGTCATTCAAATCATTATGAGCAATCATCTTAATCATTTGGTCCCTTTTAAGCTAATCTTACTTTGGATAAGGCTTGGTCCAAATCAATGGTCGGAATTGTATAGGCTAATCCTTATACTATAAGAAATTGTAGGAATTACCTAAATGGTTCGAGTCAATCTAAGCTTAAGTCCCCACATTTTCTATCAATAGATCATTTAACCATTTCAAGTTCTCTAGAAAGATTTTCAACTAATTTTCTCGAACATCTTTGAGCAATTTGATTAATTCTCAAATAATGCATCATAAATTTAAATTTGGCAAAAGTAAAATGTACCATTTTATAAAAATTGTAATAAAATTTTTCATCCTTCAACATATAGTTGTCTTAATTATGTATCATTGTATAAAATATACACCTATCATACATAGGAGAGGATTGTGACAATAGCGGAAGAATTGGATTTGCAGCTTTTACTTGTATAATTCTATGTAATATTTCAAGTAAAAAAACATTTAGAAAGTGAACCATAATCCATATATATTCATATAAAAAATTTTAAAAAATGATGGGTAATAATTCCTCCTAAAGAAGCTCAACTTATTGGTTAAACTTTTGATGTGATTTCTATATTAAATTGTTTATGTATATATAAATTAAGAGGATAAATTTAAAAATAATAAATTACTAAAGAATATGATGCAAGGAGCTAAGATTGAGAGACAAGAATGAAGGAGTGGACTAGGAGTTTGATGTAAAAGTGAAATGTTTGAGCGAGAGTAAAGTTTTGAAAGAGGAGGAGCGGAGGATCTAGGAGTAATGTGACTTAGTTCTTATTGTTTCCTTTTTCATTTAGTCAACTATTATTGCAATTGTAAGGAAAGTATGTACGAACCTTATCTAGTAGTCCATCTCTCTCTTCTCTCTCTCTCTCTCTCTCTCTCTCTCTTATCCTACCACAAAGGTTGGTATAAAGATAAAAGACCTAATTCAACTAGCTAAACTAAATCATATACTATTTGGACTCCTTTTAAGACGAATTACAACCTAAAATATAAAAAATTGCATTTCAATTGGATTCTTAATTCATTTTGAGTCAATCCAGTTATATCAAATAGCTTAATTCCAATTTGGAAAAAAGTAATGTTTTTTATTTTTAATCAAACTGATTTTAGAGGAAGAAAGTAAAGTGAGAACATTTTTTGCAGCATAGGATTATGATGGTAAACGATAGGATTAGACACGATGGTAAAACCCCATATCTTAAATGTAATTCCTTATTATTATACTAGATGGCATATTATTGGGTACTTAAATATCTATTCGTATTTTAGGATTTATTTCAAAACCTTATGAGGTTTTGGGTAAAGACTCCTAAATTAATAAAAAAAAACTAATAAAAAACCTAACCTGATGAAAAGATAAATTAATACTATAATATTAAATTATTAACTTAAATTGAGCAGTGCTTATACTGCATTTTAAAATTGAAAAAAACAAAAGGATTATTGCTTAATTATGCTAGGCTTGTCTTTATTTATTGTCCAAGGTGGGTGGAAGGTTTGTAAAGCTAAGTAGAGTTATGCTATTTAAAATGTTGTTCTAAAGTATATTCATTTTATTTATTTATCTCAACAACATGAAATTAACAGTAAGTGGACTTATATAAATGGAAAAGTTAGAAGTTAGATCAATTGTAAAATTTATATTGGAACAAGAATTTAGAACCCTTTTTACGTGATCAATGTCTTTATTCTTATGGTAGTAAAGTGTATAGGTGAAGTGATATGGTAACAAGGAAAGAACTAGTTAAAAAGTTAAATTCAAAATAAAATAGATTAAGCAATTGGGGCAAGCTTTGGTATTATGACAAAAAAACCTTATAAAGTTCTACCAAGTTTTCAGATTTTGTGCAATAATGAGGTAGACCTTAACAATCTAAGAGTTTAGAGTGTTTACAGGGATTAAAAAACCTTATAAGATATCATGATGGACTCAGGTTTATAAAACCATCCCAAATTTGCTCCTAGTTGCATCAATATGTGGAATGGTTTAGCTTAGGCTTTACCAAATATTATCAAATCATTCCCTAAATGCAATTTATGATTTAAGGAATAATAGAATAAATATTTTATAAGGATTAACATTAGTTAACCCATATTTCTCATTCTTTTTCTTGTTACTATCTTCTCTAGTTTATCTATATCACAATTCTATTTAAAGTCGCTAGATTTTTATAGATTTAAAATGTAAAAGTAGGACATAAAAATATAAATTTTTTAATAAAAATTATAGATATTTACAATAGTTATTAATAGTATGTGAATTAACTAAAGACAGTAGAAGGAATTAAGCTTCAATTCCTTGGATTGGTGGGTGAACGGGCTTCGGTCTTGGTTAAACTCCTTACTTTAAGCCACCTGCAAGAAGCCTATTTTAAGTGTATCTATGGGGTCTCTCTAACGCTTAAGTTAGTAAGGAGGATCAAAAGGAGGGAAATTATGGATTGTCCGAATATTCTTAATTCATAAGGATGATGCTCGAGCTAGATAAGGTTTTTAGTATTAAGAGTGGTATAGAGGGTAGAAGGTTCAAATCTCCTTACCCGTTAACTCCTTTCACTATTTATAGTATAAGGAGTACAATTACCAAGGACATGTGTTAGCTTGAGGTCCATCCATACTTATCACTGGTAAGGGATTTGCATTTGGGAGCTGATAAGGTAGCTCTTGGAGTTAGTTGACCATAACTATGATAGTAGTCACGTCTGTAATCTGAAGCTCTTACAGCTTCAAAGTATGTCAAATGTGTTGGCCATATGAATAATAGGCCGTACTTAATAAGCTAGGAAAGATGTAGGCACTAAAGACAAATGCGACTAAAGAGGTGGAAGAAGGGGCATGAGCAACTTGCAAATTGTAAGCCTGGCTCGAAGGGAGGACTCATAAGGACAAAAAATGTCGTCGCATAGTATGCTTGAGCTCGAAGGTGGAATGATCCTTCAAATTCCAAGCTTGTTTGGATAGTTGGTTGAGTTTTTAAGATCTAAGTTCTCAAAGTACAAGCCTTTGCAATATCTATAGGTGATCATAGTGCTCGAGCAAGGTGGAACACCTATACAAGGCGTAGTGTTAAGTCGTTTAGCTGCTAATGGGCCTAAAGATATCCTTACTCGAATTAGGCCTCAAGCTAGCCTAAACTTATGTATTAATAATAATCTTAAAAATTTTGAAGTACATTATGAAAATAAAGAATTAAAGAAGTGAAGCTCTTTTTTCAATGGAAACTCTTAATCCATAATATAATATACATAGAAAAAGGATAAATAGTTGAAACTAAATTGTTTCTTTTTTCAATATTTTATTTGAAAGAAGCTATGAATGAAGGGATTAAGCTTTCCAACTCATCTTGAGCCTTAATGATATAAATTGAAGTATATATATTCTCTTGAATACTTTGTAACTAGAGAAAAAACTTGAATGAATACTACAAACATTAAAAAGGAGATTAAGTGAGAAAGAAGGACGAAATGAAATAGCATTGAGATAAGGAACATAATGTAGCACATTAATGGTTGATTCGCTAGTAAAAGCTTAGTTGATTTTTTATCTTATATGGCTCAAATAAGTAAAATCGATAAACTTAATGAAAAATGCACAACTTTACTGAATTTAATGTATAAACTCACAATTTCGTTGCCGCTCATCTAGTTAAATTCATACAAGCAGAGTAGGATTAACCATGTAGATTTATTCCTACACTTACTTAGTAGGAATACTATTCCAAGCAATTGCTATTATTGCAAAATAGGAAGTAGGAACTCCTCCGTAGGAGTAAAGGAGTAGCTTTTTTTTAATTATTTCTAATATTCTTCTAAATCTACAAGATTTTAAAGGAATTATTATTACTTCTACATTTAATTAATAGGAAGTAGAATTACAATTTCATTTCTATCATATTTTATACTACAAACCAAATGTATTGTTATCGTCTGCAAAAAACGATTTTTGGCCATACTAAACTAGAAAAGAGTGTTTGAAATCATTGTAAATCCTTATCATGACCAATCAAATAGAATATAGCTAAAAAAGATTTTAGAACTAATATTATAAATGGTAAATAAAATTTGTTAAAATATGCGATTTATTAATTATATTTTAAAAATAATAATTTCTTACCTAATAAGAATTTTTTTAATTATTTTTGCTATATAAACTCATTTTATATCTATTTGTTGATGTTGGTATAAAGATAAATGAGGAATTTATCAGTGGACGAGTTTGGTCAGACCACTTTACCTTAAGTCACTGTTTCAATAATCCTAGGTTTGGATGGTGGCTTGGAGCCTTCAATGGGGGATAGGTAGTTATTAGCACTAATTATCCTTTAGTTTTAGGTGACTAAAACATTATATGATTTGTCGTTATGTCACTTCAACAAACAGATTTTATATGATTAATTTTTTTTGGAAACCTAATAGAATTAATTTGGATAGTAAAAACCACAAATATTTCAATTAGATAATGTTGGTAAAAAAAAGAATTTATAGATAGTAACAAAGTTTGAGTAGGGATGGAAAAATAAAAAAAAGTTTGACTAGCATTCAAAAACGAAAAAACATGCCAAACTCCTCTTCTTCCTCTCCAGCTAGGGTTTAAGCCATTTTCACTGTCGCTCTCGCACTGTAACTCGCTCGGTCACTCGGAACACTCAAGAGACAAAAAAAACTTCAATCTTCCAAAACTCAACTCAGTCCCCGTCCCAAACTCTAGATGTCACACCAAACCATCTAAACCCCAAGCCTTTCTTCCTCACAAAATGAGACACCTTCGCTTCATTTCTCGACATCTCTCTCGCATCCAGAAACCAAGCCCTAATAATCTCAGTCGGACGATTGAATGTCGTCAAATCGTCGCACGTCCTTCAAGCGTTTACAACACGCGCGATTTCGCATACTCGACGCAGCAACAAGAACCGAAACACTCGCAGCACTCCGATCGCGTCACGTCAATCGTCGATGAAATCTCTACCCTAACCCTACTCGAAGTATCGGACCTAACCGAAGTTCTAAGGAAGAAGCTTAACATCGACGAGATGCCGATAATGGCGGTGATGATGCCGGGAATGGGATTCGGTGTGAGAGGTGCAGGGAAAGGACCTGGTAGCGGTGCTGCAAAAGGAGAGGAGGTTAAGAAGGAGAAGACAGCGTTTGATTTGAAGCTCGAAGGTTTCAATGCCGCCAATAAGATTAAAGTCATTAAGGAAGTTAGGGCTTTCACGGATTTAGGGTTGAAGGAAGCTAAGGATTTGGTGGAGAAGACGCCGACATTGTTGAAGAAAGGCGTTATGAAGGAAGAGGCTGAGAAGATTATTGAGAAGATGAAGGAAGTCGGGGCGAAAGTTTCTATGGAGTGAGGTAAGTGGAAATGTGGCTTGTTAATGTTATGTTTGTTGATGCTTTGACGAACTTAGTTATGTGTTAGTATGTGGAATTTGTGCTCTATATTATAGATTTATGCACATTGATCAATAGTATTGTGGGATGAATTGCTTAATGAATGGCTACTTTGTGATGATTTCTGAAAATTAGTTTCTGTGTTTGCTTGATGATAGAAATGTTAGGTCATGAACTTGTGCATTGAGAATTGTACACGGAGTTTTAGGTGAACTGGTGAATTGAAATTGGATTTCAGATAAGAAGCATAAATTGCAATAATGTCAGTAGGATATACACCAATAAGCCCCAATCTACTTCTGAAGGAGTGCACTTATCTTCCTGAACCACAGCTACATGCTTCCGAGCATCTCTACATTTGGGATACATGAGAGACACTTTGGGAGCCTTTCTCGGCAATTTGGATGGATAGAGGAACTTTTTAGAAATGTGAAGATGAAACCTGGGGTGGTGGGGATACACCAACGAAAATGTATGGAGCTGATGAGCAAGAGATAGCAGTTTCTCAATGGAGCTATCTTATCTGATTGAAAGAGTCTTAGGTTTCTTTGGAAGGTAGAAAATCTATCATGGGCTCTCCAGATTCTATTTTATATAAAGTGGTGACCTGGTTAAATAGTAATATTTAGATTGTTATATCTGTGATATCTCTATGTCTGCTGGTTTCCTAGAATTGAACCTGAGCTACATGATTTGGCTTGGTTTATTGTCTTGTCGTCTTTCTTTAAAGAATGCATTCAGCCTTAAAAAAAATCTTATGCCAAAAGTAAAAATTTCACATTGCATCACATTTCAGCTGCGAGCCATATCTTTTTATGGTAAATGCGGTGCCTTCCTGTTAAATAATTTAGCATTTCTGCAGTGCTCTTTTTTCCATGTCTTCAAGTTTGGAAAGGAAATAATGACGCAAAAGTTTCAGAAGTAGAAGAAGACATGATTCTCTGAGATATTGATTTGATTTTTGTCAATGTCTAGTTGTTCCTTAACATCTCTTTTTTTAAAAAAAAAAGAGAGTTGGGGGGGGGGGGGGGGTGACAAAACATTATTTCCCATCTTCTCATTTGATACTTTCACTAGATGGCATGAGCATTTAACTAGCAATTTGCAGAGAATACTCTTAAATGTGCATCCATGGGGATAGGCAATTTATTGATCGATGGGTATTCTATCTTTCCTTCTTGTAGGAGGAGACAGGTCCAAACATTATAAAGCTCTCTTATTATCCAAAATCTTTGTTGGTATGTGGCTTTAATGCTTTCCCAGAAGCGAAAAATCGTATGCACCAGTTATGCTATTTGATTTACTCGGTGCATGGCAAGGACATTTGAAATCTTGATGCCCATTCATCTCATAGGAAGAAGCCTGAGGTATCTTAAGGGAAGGAGGGTAATACTCCCCTTGGATATTAGCGATTTAGGATTTTGTTTGGATTCGGCTTTGTGTGTGGTTGTGTCTTTATTTGGCATTTGGTTTGTTCTATAGATAGTTTAAGGAACCAATTCCTTTAGGCTTTGGGCCTGTAGTTTCTGCACCTAATTTGAGTTATACATAGATATGGGGGATAACTTGTTTTTTCACACTAGCAATAATTTTAGGATAATGTATACAATGGCCATGTAATGTTTGGACCCTTGCTGTGAGTTCTCATATGCTTTTTTTTCACAAACTGACAAATATGACACTTGTAGTGTTTGGTAATTAGGATAGTACAGCACAAGGAGACAAAAAAGGGCATAGTTCAAGGAGTAATCACAACCCTCTTGCAGCTATTTGGTGCAAGATAACAGAGTTATTCTGAGGGTCTTCTAGTTGACTTTTGTTTTATTCAGTGACAAGTTTTTGTAGCTCCTAAATTAGTTTTCACAATGGAGAAGAGAGAGAGAGAGAGAGAGAGTTTTTATACCACCTATTAGGTGGTACAAAATTTTTAAGTTTTATCTGGCCCCTTCCATTTTTTGTCAAGTATCATGCCCATTTTGCAAAATGAAACATGATATTAGATATTTTGTTCAGTCCAGTCTCTTATATTTGTGTAAAACAAATCCTAGAATCCTTATCCTTATCAGATCTTCACACCTAAGTCAGGTAACAAAGACATTCCTGCTAACATGAAGTTGTCTTGATTTTAATCTTTGTGAGGACTGAGGATATTTATGACTGGGAGTCAAGCTCAATGGTATTGATTCTACTTATTAAGAAAGAAGAGAGTAAAAGATCTGACTTCTCTTTCCTCCCTTTTCTCTTTCCAAATTATCTTTGGGGATGCTATGAAGAGAAGTATTCAAAGAAAAATAGGGATTTGTTGAGGTGTAAAAGAAGTTTGTTGCTATGCTACTTCTTAGCTTCAGCTTACCTTTTTGGATTCGATTTGTTTTAGTTGAATTATGTCAAGTAAAAAGAACATGAAATTGACTGCATGCATGAAATTTTCTAAGCATTCATCCAGTTTAATTTTGTGAGATTGGAAGGGTGTCGTTTTGTTCCAGTTTTTGTAAGGATGGATGCTAGCATGATGCTGGGGACAAGCATGCTGTAATAACGATCCTACTATCATAAACTGTTGGTGTATAAACACATGTACATGATAGTTTCAGAGATCAAGGAAATCTTCACAAAAATTACCAAATTATGGTTTCATAATGTTGAATATACGATGTAGAAGATGTTTAATTGGCCAATGGTTTCCTCATTCTGCATCGTGTGAATGCAACGATCAAAGTGCAAGTGGAAACATTTTTGAACGATGGTTATTGTTGCTCTGTGATATTGGGTTACTTCCAAACTTTGTAGGCCTCTTGTTCGCGAAGAATCTTGCTTTAATTTCATTTCCTTATAATTGTAGTTTCTAGTCATTATCGGTTCATTGAATCGGCGACCTGCAGTTGAGAGACTCTGGGCCCACCTTAACAGGACGTAGCACATAGGTTCTTATGCGTCCTTATTGGATGGGTTCGCTGGGCCCCTTCCAAGTCCTGGTTTATGTGCTTTGCTTGCTTTTCTGGTCTCTGTCTAGTAGGTCGATCCGACGTGGTGCCTCGTTAAGACATTGCCTAATTATTTGAACTTGCATATACTCATCTATCATTGTTTTATTTTATTTTTTTACCGTGACTAAATCACTCCTTGTTTTTTTCCCCTTGTGCAGAAGTAGTTCACCATAAAAAACTGTAAGAAGATTGAGATGCTCATATCTAAGTTCATCGACTGCTGGGGGATTCAATCATTGCGGGGGTGTATTTTCACCGCGCAAAGAAGATTGGCATCGGCATCTTCATAATGCCTAGCCTTACTTATGGATCCTTCTTTTTTCTTGATAAAACATTATTCTGACTTTTGAAAACGGAGGGAAAGCACAAAAAAATTTCACGTCGGCATCACCTTGATTGTGTCTTTATAGTGCCTCAGAAACGTCGTTGTAAACTCGGCTGCTACATCCTGAACTTACCGTGAATTCCTCAAAGTGTTTTTAATCAGAAGGAAGAGAATTGTAGTTCCTGTGACCAGTCTTTTTGGCCAATAATAAATGGACCTCTTCCAGCTTTCTTTTATCTAGATGCGCTTAAGGCACCCAAAATGTATTTATTGTCAAACCGTGTGCTGTGCTTAGTTTCCTCATTTGTTGAGACAAAAAAAAAAAATACTGGGACCACTGTAGATTAGCCGGAGTGGAAGATGAAGGGCAAGCATGCTTCTAGTGTCCTTTGTAACAGGATACCCTAATTTAAGTACACCCTATTGCCGGTGCTGTTGAAACGGTATGCCGTATGCTACATGCAACTCTACGTCCTTTTCATACCCCTGAATTCAAAGCCACGAGATAATAATCTTGGCGTCACGTGATGCATACAACCGATCTAACTCTCCTTGATCTTGCAAAAACATTGATCCTTAAAACTAAAAGAGCACTGGTCCTAGTACCTACAATCATAAAAGAAACGATCGGGAAACCCAAGGCTGGTGCACTAAAGCTAAGTTATTCCTAAGCCAAGTCCGATTAATTCAGTAAAAAGACATTTGATCAAGATGTTATCTGCATTACATGCATGCAAAGGTAGGAAAATTGAATTTTCCTGCCCAGAGGAGCAAAGCCTGAGTAATAATGCAAGAAGTAGGAATGGGCTGCCATATGGGTCTAATTTTCAGACCGTCACTTGAGTAAGCAAAGAGGAAGAGAATCCAGTGCATTCTACCGAGGATGGTAAATTGGTGATCTCAAAAGTCAGGGATAAAACATTTCAGTATGGAAGATGGACAATCATATAAAATTACCAATTATCAAGGGAGATATAAGCAAAGTTTCGAATGTGAGTAAGCAATGTGCAAAGCATCCCATGGGAAAGGCATCAGGATCTCAGCTTGTTTCTACACAAAGTTAAAATACTCAAATCTTCCTCTTCCTTTACAAATGCCAGATATTGCCACTTTACAGGAGGGTTATTAACTTGCTTTTTATAGTATTCCAGACAGCTTCTCCTTTCTTTCTTAATTCATCGTAAAAGGGAAGCCTACTATCCTAACCCTTAGCACCTAATAAAGGAGGAAGAAGCTTTGACTATTAAACTTTGTCATCATGAAACCACCACCTAGTCTCCTTTGGAGATCTTCCATTCCTACAATTCTTCACATAACGATCATTATCTTCAGGGCGTTGCTGCAAACAACAACAGAGTCAGATGTATTAAAACATCAAACAATTAGGTCTTCTACTCTTCATCTTTGCTTTCAACCATACAAGGAACTGGAGATGCAAGTTTGTCTAATCATCCTAGACCGTATTGGATAGGACTAGAGAAAGAGGCGTTTCTGGGAAAATGCAAGATTCACTTTGAAAGGAAAACAAGCCAAACCTTAACAGTGGAGCTCGACAGCATGGAGAGAATGCTGATGCATATAGAACTTACTGTCATGGCTGGCGACCAAGAATCATATAAAATATCTGACAACATAAAAGAATTAATAAGAAAAAACCATCACCAGATCCAAGTAACTTGATGCTCTAAGAAACCCAGATATGATTGGTACAATATGACCAGCAAGCACTCAGCAAAAGATTAGAATACAACATACTTTTACAACTACATAGGATACCAATCAAAGGCATTTTTCTCACTAATAGGGGAGAAGTATCCTATAAATATTATTTCAGTAGACAATAAAATTTAATTTAATAGATTTTGCACTCAATACAAATCATGTCCTTTCTGAGATTCCAAGTTTTTTATTCTCTGGGAAGTCCCACTCAATATATGACTCTTGTTATCAAAGGTCTTTACCATTATGATGTGAAGATTCAAACAAGGGCCTATATACATGTACTTTACCCCAAAGGAAATATTATTCAATAATATACATGTTCAGGGAGATAAATCCAAAAGCAGGCCAATTGAAAATAGAGCAAGAAAATGCATTTAAACTATCTTTAACAAGTTGCTGCAGCAATTCCTCCGCAATTTAGATGTGAAAAGTCAATCAGGTAAAACTTTCAATTAGATGAAGAGACAGGTTAGGAACAATCATGTTCACGGACATCTAATCAATACAAAGTACCTCCTTGAGGATCTTGTGCTACCAAAGCAATAAATTTTTGGGTCAAGAACCAAAGCAATAAGTTATTAAACTAAATAATGCAAGTGCTTCTTCCTTGTCCCTTTTAGTGGATAAAATATCTCTTGTAAGGAGTACTTAATTGTGAAAACAAAATTACATGGCCACAACAGACTTCTTAGCCAGAATTTCAATACTAAAAGGATATAATATGTGTTTCTTATTTCCAGCAAAGAGATCAAATAATTTCAAGTGCAGATTAGTCAGTCACACATGAATAAACAGATATAACAGTGCTAAATGATTTATTTTGTGATTAGTAACTAAACAGTTCAATGAAAGAATGTTCCAAGTTGCAACTTTATGCATGACTAGCACAATTTTGGAATGAAGATGTAAATGTAGATCATGCTTAATGTTTGACAACAGAATATAACTACTGGAAGGGTGTTTGAGAAACAGAAAACTTGAAACAAGGTGCAGCAAAGGAAATGGCTTCAGAACGGATTTCTTCCAAACGTTTCCAAGTTCATAACTGATGGCAAAGGATATCTCATTTATGCAAAAGAAACACAGTTACATAATTTTACAATCTTCACAAACAGTCCTAAAAAATTGCGGAACGAAAAGATAACCAAAAAATACAGAAAAGTTAACTTCATTTTCATAAAATGCAAAACAAACCAAAAATCTCCAGCAAAGACAATAAGCCTATAAGGAAAACAAAGAATTGTCAAAGTGAGATCAAGGGATATTAACAAAGTTACCTAAACAAATGTGGCCATTGCTATAAATATGAGGATGCAGAGGGGCAGGATGCAGGAAAATAACCTGATAAACCAAGACCACAGTAAGAAAAAACAGGAGACACCATTAGCTAAATTTAAACATATAAGAAAATTAAAAATACATATGCATTTTTTTTTTTATGCAGCTACTAAGTCCATGCTTGATTCACAAAAACATTTCACACCTAGCTGTAAATTCTCTATATCAAACAAATAAAGTAAGCACTGTGTACAACATATTTTTCATTGCAAATAGATGAGGAGAAACTATTTGAAACATATTTCTCATTATGGATTAGAAGAACAAAGTGGTTGTAGCCTTTCAACCAACTCTCTTCTCTCCCTGTTTTCCTCTATCAACAAATATCTTCAAGATTCCCATAAGAGTAACCGTCTACTCTATTGAAATGGAAATGACACAGTTTGGGAAGGTTGAAATATACGTATCTTCACAAAGAACACAAGAGTAATATCTCCTTATAGACAAATTTTAGGTCGATAATGCCCAGGTTTCTTCATCCCCTCCACCCACAAATAAAATCACCAGCACTTTGAATGTATTGAGCTAGAGGTACCAACTAACCTACATGAATTCCAAATTTACAGGACAACTCAAACATTTCCAGGAAATCAAGTCTCCCAAAGATGGGAAATCTCATAATCTCAGATAGCTCACAATCTTCACAACTAAGAAAACTTCCCAAATAAACAAAACTTAAATTGGATATAAGCCAATCAAACAAACAAGGGTTTTGCATTACCTGAGGAGCTTCCATAGGGTAATGCTCCGGAAAATCAACCTGAAGCTGGTAAGTCTCATTGGCATATAAAGTTCCCGGAGCTCCATTCACTTCAATAATCCACCTTTTTCATTCACACCACAAAGAAACACGAAATTCCAAATAAACAAATCAATCCTCCATGAAGGACAAATCGAATCCAGACCCCTTAACTTTTCGTATCATGCACTTAATTCTCTTTAACTTGCCGATTTAGGGAGATAAATGCACTTTTTCCAAGTGTACAATAGCTAATTCTTCGTTGATACGAAAGTTAAGGGGATTAAAATGTAATATACAGAAAGAAACGAGTGGAAAAGAAGAGACCTTTGGAGATTATCGGTGACTTTGTGCTTGAAACCTGAAGGAGGATTGAGTTGCCACTCCACCAGCTCCTTTTGGAGTCGATTCGAAGCTATCTTACTCAAAGCCTGTTTCCACATCAAATCAAGACCTTCTCTCTCTCACAATATATTAATCAAAACTCTATTATAATACAATCGATTCATCTTCTTCTTATATGCAGAGGGAGAACAAAGGAAAAAGAGAGAGAAAGTAAGTAATTACCTTGCGGGAGGCGGCCGAGGAGCTAGTCATGCTTACTTCTTTCGTCGGAAGGTTGCGAGGAGAGGGAGGGGGGATGGGTGGGTGGAAAGAGAGAGAGAGAGAGAAAGAGAGAGAGGGTTTGGAGAAAGATTTTAAGGAGAGAGAATAGAAATGAGGGGTTTTACAGAGAGAAAGGCGAGGGAGGTCGGGTTGTGATGGCGTTGACAAAAAGGAACAAAGGAGAACGAGGGGACAGAGATGCATTTGCTCTATTCTAGAAAAACTTTCACCTAAGATATTATTAGTATGTAAAGTAAATTCGTTAAAAAATGGGGGAAATTGTAAATAATTCTAAGGCAAATTGTAAATAATTCTAAATTTTTAATTTAGTGTAAATTTTAAAAATCAAGTTTTTCCAAAATAATATTATCATAATAAATAAATTGTATTCAATTTCAATATATTATCTATGAACAATAAATTAGAAGCTATCGATAGCCTTGTTTTTTATTAGATTATGGTAAATCATGCTATAAACGGTAAAATGAAAACTATTTATAGTTTTGTTTTATCAGTAATTAGTATAATTTACTAAAATAAAATATAATTTATCATGACATTATTGTAAAACGTTACATTAATGTAATGTTATTATAAAATTTCCCATCTATGAATTTTTAAATGTTGTAAATTAAGTTGAATGTATAAAAAGTATCTATTTTTTACACTTTAGTATTTAGAATTTTATTTTTTTACGATTCAGTACTCATTTCGTCAATTTAGTTTCAGTTTTATGAATTCATTAACAAAGATGTTAATGACTACGATTTTTTTGTATTTTGATGTCTATACTTAATTTTGATGGGTATTTGTATTTTAGTTGGATATTAGATTATAAAAAGAATTTTTCTTAAATAATATATTACCAAAAATCATAATAATTTATTCTAATCTAATAATTTCCACTATGCATAACTTTTACATACTATGTCTAATTTTAGCAAATCTTTTGTTACTAAAAAGTAAGGTGTACTTTTATTTAAAAATAAGATTTAGCATACATCCTCTAACTGTTCAAACCAATTAAGATTTAAAATGGTTACAACTAAGGATTAGCAACAGAGGTGAATGAGTAACCATGTCGTATAGGGTATCTATCTAGACTTTCATTGACCGGGTATACTATGGATAAGTAAGTAAGATCACAAAATAAGTTCTAAATAATAATTTTCCAAAACCTACTCTGAAAAGATAAGGCTTGGATAAGAAGTAAGGATACCTATACCTATCCTAGAATTTGTACTTTAAAGCACCTATAATAGTAATTAAATGAAATTAACAAATAAAGGATACCATCTCATTAAAATAAAGTAAAGCCCAATTTATTGAAAATCCTAAATTAAGCGCTTGTTAGTCACTTTCTTTCCATCTTTCATTTTTAGTCTTTACTTCGTTATCGTTTTCTTTCTACTCTTTCCTTCTCTAAAAAATTCATCATCTACTAAAGTTCAAATATAAAAATCTAAGTTTTTACTTTTTACTTTTAGCATCGCCTATAAGGTACATTCATTACTTTTTTTATAATAAAATAGTTTCTTTATTTTATATTTGACAAAAGATTTAATATTATTACTATAGTGAAATTTGATGTTCTCAATATATAGGGAAATTATTTTATCGATGCATATATCTTAAGGAAAAAAAATATTTTAGTTTGAATTTATATTTTATTCCATTTTCCATATTATGTCTTCATTTTTCGATGGTTAATTATTTGATCCTATATTATGGTCACATCCATAATTATTGAATTATATAATCTTGTGATTTTTTTTCTTTACATTTTAATAAACTTTGTAAATCTCATGTTAAGTATAATATCTACTACTTCATTTTTTAAAACAGTGTGTTTATTTTCTTAAATATCTCTACAATATGATTATTATAAAATGAATACTTTATTTATACAAATTTTTTTTATAATATTTCAATAAAAATTTATTCATAATAATAATGATTAAAGAGCCATTTAAGGGAAAAAAAAATTGGTCGAAAATAAACTTCAATAGGCTCTATTCATTAGCACCATTTGAAAGATTACCTAAATTGAACAATTGCTTTTGAAAAGAAAAGGATTAAATTTGTTTTATGTTTTGAAAAAATAACCATATTGAAATTCATAAGGAAAACAAAAAAAAATCTACAAGTTACCTTGTACCCTATATAATTTGTAGGGTATAGTATACAGGGTAGTTTCGAAGTGCCATAGCAAAGTTTCGAAACTTATTCCTATAAGGTAGGCTACCTATTATGACCCAACAGTATTGTTGTTGTAGTAGATCGCCGTATACTATATAAAGGTTTATCATCAACCTCATATGATACACAAAGCTCCTTTCACTCTATATTACCATTAGGCTCATAGATAAGCAATATAGAGTAATTTAACTAAAATTAATTTCAATGATGTAAATTAATTAAATAAATGTATAGCCTCATTAAATTCCACACCAAAAAAATATTACAAGCAAATGCAGTTCTT
Organism: Lumnitzera racemosa; assembly: GCA_024138005.1. NCBI lineage: Eukaryota > Viridiplantae > Streptophyta > Magnoliopsida > Myrtales > Combretaceae > Lumnitzera > Lumnitzera racemosa. The sequence goes on from JAMXBC010000012.1 coordinate 59,573,553, forward strand.
AAAGGAAACTGTATCATAAACTTCAAACTATATTATGAACAAAAATAAAGGTAAATAGTTATGTACAAAAATTATTACAAAATCTCCTCTCCACTCTTTGATTGCTTTAACTCATCTCTATACGAGACTCACCTTGGGCATGCCTTAGCCCGATGAATGAAGAGGTTTCCTTACAACAAAAGAAATCTGCTGAGGTGTAAACTTAGACTTAGTGAGATAAATACCCTCATTAATATCGCATAACAGAAATTTATTAGATGCACAAACATATGAATGCATGAATAATCAGCATGTAGTGGCCTAGCAATTGTATACGACTCAAAATTACATCCCTTGTAGTTGAGGTTGGAGATAACTAACCGACCTAAACCAAAATCTAGGTTCTAAACCTTGGGTTTTATTTCATTTGCACTATTGTGCTTAAGTCAAAACAAAACCATATATATATACTCTTTTTCTTGAGCAACAATTTATATTTTCAAAATCCCAAGTCTAGCAATATAGTGGCCTCTGCAATCCACAAACACACGCCCTAAGCAGAAGCTACAAGATACGACCCCTTGCCAAAGATTAGTGTCTCCTAACGCCTAGTAAGCCTGTTAGTTTAGGATAGAGACTCAATAAAAATCATTACATAACTAGTACCCAATCTTACAGGAGGCCTTCCTCTTATAAGTCCTTTCCTATTTTCTACGTGAAGCAGCAGTCGGTGTTATCCGAATGCAATTATGAGGAATGCATTATTCATTGAATTTTTTAATCATATAAGTGATTAATCCAGTTTTTCATGGTAATCAGATAATTTCATTCCATATAATCGTACATATGAGTTACCGCAAACAATTTCCATTATTACCTGATTAATAAGCTATAGTATTCAACCAAAAGTTCATACACATATATTTCCCATATCCCACAAGCATCCAAATTATAAATGTAAGTTTACATGCATCTATTTTACAACTAAAATCAAGTAAAGAGTCTTCAGGAATTCACTCACTTAGCTATATAGGTCAATCAAAGTAGTCTAGGGGTAAGTTGTCTCCGAACGTTGGGCCTCCTAGACATCGTAATCATAATACTATAAGAATTTGAAATAAGAATAGAAAACTAAGTTAAAACCCCTTAAGTTATACTTTTGACTACTTTTTGTATTTTTCCTTGTTTCATACTTAAAGTTTAATCGCGTATAACTTTTTTGTTTTAAATTCGATTTTTATGATCTTATAGTCAATTTTCATTGTTTTCGAGTGTACTTTAATGTGGTTAGGTTAGATTTTCAAGATGAAGCATGCAAAACTACCCATAAGTCAAAATAGTAGCTGTCTTCATGATTTAGAGCGCTTTTGGGCTTTATTTAGTTAATGGAGTTTTTAGTAACTTAGAGAATCCTTTGGGCTTAGGCTTAATATCTCATTCTAGGTTCAAAATACTTCTTAAGATTATATTCACAACTTTGATTTATACTCTTAAGGTTAACAATTACTTCTTGGGTTCTTAAGTGGGCTTAAGTTATCAAATAAACTTATTTTTTATCCAAATCAAAGATAGGCACTTTCTTGGGCTTAGAGGGTGTCTTGTGGGTCTCTTAAGAGTCTTAAAAAAAAAATTATTGTTGTGCTAAGTTGCTGGTCAAAAACTTAAGGTAGGTTCAACTTGGTGTTTGGGGGTCGTTTTGGAAGTTTTAGGTTCAGTTTTGAGTTTTAGGCTTAATACACTTGTCGTACTCACCTTGATTGGTTTTTTCACTTTACTTACTTACTTTTATCACATTTTTAAGTGTCTTTTAAGAAGGTTCCAGACCTGATCAGTTTGAGTGTGAGGGCTTCCAACTTGGTTCATTATTTTCTTAAGTTTATGTATTAGATCATGAACTTAAGTTACTTGTATTCAAATCTTAACTTGACTTTTTTTCTATGAGATGATTATTTGGCTCATATTTTACATGAAAATAGAGGATCTCACATTTATCATATCTTTCATACCATAGTTCATGTTTTACAAAGTTGGTTTCCTCATAAAACTTCATGTGATGGATTTTTCCTTTACCTAAGTCTAGATTTTAGTATATTTAACTCAATGAAAATGAAAAAAAAAAAACATCGAAAATGAAAAAAAAAAACATCTAAAATGACTTCTAAGCCCTCACGTCTAACATGCTTCCTTTTCATTCAAGTTCTCATTTCAAGATTTTCTCAACTTAAAATCTTCCATTCTAAGTGTTAAATAAGTATCTCTACAAAATACTAACTTTATATGCTCATAATTCACTTTTCATATAAAGGTTTCATAAGTTTGCTTCTTAGGGTAATTTTAGATGTTTTATCAACTTATGATCATACTCCTAACATGAATACTAACTACAAACACAAAAAACACTTATTCCTCCACAAAGCAAAGATATAGTGGTTATGCATTAAAGTTCCACCTAAGCTCTTTGTCTTATTCCCTCCTCCTTGTACCTTTTTAGAAACTTGAGTTGTGGTCCTTTAAAGTGGGGTTTGAAGGATGTTCTAAGGATCCTAAAGAAGCTTTGAATGTTGGCAAAAGCAAGACATAATAAGAAGTTGAATGCCATGAGGATTAGAGCTTAGAAGTGGTGGCAAAGTGTAAGATTTTGTCGGGTTTGATTGTTTCCTCTTTTGAGTTGATTTCAAAGTGAGAGAAAAGGAAGTAAAAATGAAATTGAAAGTGATAGCAATGAGAGAAAGAGTGGCCAGTTGGAAATGGAGTGGAAAGTGTGTTCAATAAGTTTGATTTTATTATCTTGTAGCATGCACAAAAGTCAACAATTGTAACTCTTGATGATGTAAACATTAAAGGTGAATAGTGGAGTATAAGATAAAGTGATTGATGAATGAAAAACAAGAGTATGACCTCCCCTTTCTTGCTTGCAAGAACATGCCATTAGGGTCTTCTTATGGCTTGGAGTTGTAATGTCTCGTCTCATTTATTAAAATTAAGCATGCGAAATCTTGTGAAAATTTTTCTATATGTAGTATAAGTTAATGGGTAATAAGGAAAGTATCTTATCATTAGTTTTTGATAGGTTATCAATTAATAAATGATTTCAACTCTCAATTGATAAGTTATTTAAGGTGATTAGTTATTTAAGATAATTAGTTAATCTACTTATTTACATGTAAAGCTTAAATATGAAGTTAAAGGAATTGTCTTATAAGAAATTGTTTTAAGATTTATTTCTTGAATTGTTTTGCAAATGATGATTCAATTCTTATAAAATTATGAAATTTTCTAGAGTTAAATGAAATTATTCAAATTAAATTATCAATTAGTCACTTAGGGTTAAAAGTCTTTAATTGTTTTAAGGTTTAGGGTTTTAGGTGACTTTAAAGTCTACAATTTTTCATGTTTAGGTTTTATCGATAATAGGTTTTTGAATTGGAAACATAAGTTCGTTTTTAATTGTAAACTTAAGTTATCGGTTTAGTTGATCCTTGGGACTGTTTAGGAAGTACTCATAGTCGAATCATAGGCCTGCTAAAAGTAGAGTTTACATTACCCAACATGTACCCGCTCATCCCTAGTTGGTGCGATTCGGTTTGGTTTGTTACTTTTCATCCTCTCATACTGAATTGAACCTAATATAATAGTTTGGATTTTTTTTTTTTTTTTGAAATTGAACCTATGGTTCAGTTTGTAAATTTTTCAAACCTAATAAAACCTATTTGGTTTGATTAGATCCATGGCTCGAACCATTTATGTCAAATTTTTGTTCAATTTTTTTTTATTTCCAATAACATATTTTCCTTTCTATTAAACTTTTATATGTTTCCAGTTAATTTCTGTTAGATATCTCTCATACATTTTAATGATAATAAAAAGAGTTAAAAGCTAATGAATCTTTAAGAGTACAGACTTATAGAAGGTTTTTCAGAAACTATATTTTTGCATATTTAAGTCATATTCAAAAGCTTATTCAGAAGCTTTAAACTGTTTAAAAATAGACTATATTGGAAAGTCTTCAGAAAGTATTACAAAAGCTCTTATAAAAAGAATTCATATAGCTCTTTAGAAGCTTGTTCAGAGACTTCTAAGAAAAGAAAGTTGATACTCTTCAAAAGATTATTCAGAAGGTAAGTTTGGAAAATTATGTGGAATATTAATTTTAATTAGATTTGGATTATTCAAGACCTAACTCCACTAGATTAAGTGTATTATGAAAATACATTTAATCCCGTTTCATTCAAGATGGAATCATGATCCTTAGGGATTTATTTTAAGAGAAAATATATTTAGATAAATTATGATATGTATAAGAATGGATAAGGATAAGGTAGATTCGGATTTTGTGGGATTTTAAATCTTGAAGACAAGGCTTATTCAGAAATAGCCAACGAAAGTTGATCTTTTCAAAATCAAAATAGAAGCTTATCTGATGGTTACGGATTAAAGTTTAATGGATCTAAACAAATTAAGGAGAGTTGTTTTGAATTTCAAATGACCAAGATCTTCTCATAAAAATATCTATAGAATTATCTAGAATAATTAATGGCTGGATAATTATGGAAGTGAAGAACATCTTCAGACTATTTAATTGTTGGAAAAAGTCAATATAAAAGAAAGAAGGATTTAAAACGTTAAGATATACAACTCTGAAGAAATATTATCATTGCACAAAAAAATTCTTGATAATTTTTTTTACCTTTTGAAAAGCTTCAGAAAGTTCTTTTGATACTTCTTCAGAAAGTTGCACCGAATCAAAGTTCTACAACAAGTGTTATTTCTTTCAGGTGCGAAATTATTTGAGACTTATACTTTTGTTCTCATTAATAATCTCGATATTATATTGTAAAGAAAAAGATAGTTTATACTTTGTAGATTTGTATTAGTCTAGACTGTTGAGAGGCTAGATAGGCAGAGTAGAGTGTTGTAAAGTCATTGTAACAAATGCTTATAATTTGTTTGTGATTTGTTTTAGTAGATCAAGTGAAAGTCTCCAACAGTGGAGTTAGAAAAAAAACAATAGCTAAAAGGCCAAAGCTCTATAAAATCTCTACTTGATTTTCTCCTTCCTCACATTCTTTCAATATTGGTTATTATTTGTTATGCATTGAATCATTAAATTATCATTGTTTACTATTATAAGTTATTAAGAGGGGTAACTTCATTTTTAATGAAAATTTTTAAAATCATTTAAAGATATCAATTCATCCCCTCTTAATATCTTATACAGGACCAACAATTTCTTATACATTTATCATGTATAACGATGTTTAGTAAAATGTTATACAAGATCTTAACAAACCCAACTTGATTGAACGAGAATATAAGACTTTATTCCAACAAATACCAATGAAAAGAGAGAAGTAAAGTTGTCCATTCAAAAGCAATATAAAGAAAACAAAAGAGACATACCAAAAATTGAAAAAGAGATGAGAAATACACAAAGAGCACTAAGGTTAGGCTCGTAATTTGAAAATATATAAGAAAAGGATAATTTTTAAAAGGAAAATTTCATATGGAATTCACTTAATTTAATCTTAATAATTGACCTAAAAATAAGATAAAAAAGAACAAGACATGGAAAATTTGATAAAATATATAAAAATTGATGGAAAAAATTAAAAAAAGTACAAAACAATTCAATGAGTTTTTTTTTATTTAAATATAAATAAACAGTTTAGTCCAGTATAAAATGGTTTGGTTTGGTTTGCTACGAATCAAATCGCAAATTATTTATATATAACTGAGCTTGCGAACTAGACAATTTGGAAAAAAAAAAAATCAATTTTTCTGTTCAATTCGATTTAGTTCATAATTTAATCTACAGTTCTTAGTTTTTTTTCCTTAACCCTACTTACAACTAACACAAATTTTCATACTCACCTATAATGTGCTTCCACATAATATAATATTTTGTTATGAATTCCATATTATTTTGAAACTAATTTTTTGAACTTCATGATTTCATAAATTGTAAATTGGACGTTGTTTGATGTGAAGTTGTAGCCATTAAAATATTCATGTTATAGATTATATAAAAGTTGTCAATTTGATTTAAAATTATATAATTAAAAAAGGTTTTGTTTCTTCGATAGACTTATTTGATTCTTATATTTTTTACTCCTCTTTTTAAAAATTGATAAGATTTTAAGATTCTAATAATTAATAAAATTTTAAGGAATTTATGGTCTTTATAATCTTATAATTTTATAATTGCATTATGAGTATTAGAATTCAAAAATAATGAAAAGATTGCAATTCTTTTACCAAAACTATAAAAGAAATCACATATTGACAAAATATAAAGATCATTTAAAATTAAAATAAATAAATCCATGAAAGTAAGAATACAAATATAAAATATGGGAAATTGCAAAATTTGGAAAACATTTACCACTTATATGAACTATTGTGAAGAATAAAAGAGAGATAAAAAAATTTATAAGAATCATGAAAATATAAGATTAATACAAGAAACGATTAAAGAAATTACAAAATTTTTTTTAACAATTTCCTTTATTTTTCCTTGTAATTGTTCATTATTCCTAAAATTTAGAAACTATAAAAGATCTAACTACTATTGTTAAAGAATTAATGATTTTCAACTGTGTAATTTTAAGTGAAAATGATAATTTTTAAGTAGCTAGTAACTTGAGTTTTTCAATATTATATATTTATAGTCATATGATGTTTAATTTCTAAATTATTATATTACAAATTTAAAATATTCTACATTTGGATATTATTAGAAATATAATAGTTAAGACCATTATAACCTAATGATATGCATATTGATTTTCCAATAAGATGGACCAAGTTCGAATCCCTTTCCTTAAGTTATAATATGTAATGTTGTCAATAAAAAAATATATAATAAAATTTTATAATATATAGAAACATATCATTTGATAAGTCTAAAAATCGATGTTATAAGAATAAACGACACTTGATTTAAGATTTATACTTAAGGTTAAAGTTTAAGAATTGTTAAAGTATAGCTTAATAAGTTTGAAGAGTATTTTAGCACTAAAATCAAAACTTAGAAAGGTTATTTATAATATTTAAAAATTTAGAAGTATATTCGTACAAATGTAAAGTTTAGGAAGAAGGGTTTTTTGTAATATTTCAAAGTTTAGGGGTATACCCACACTAAGGTTAGAGTTTATGGGATTGTTTGTTATTTTCCCAAAATCAGTGTCATCTATTTTTTTTTTTCGTAACTATTGGAGAATTCTTCCATTATCCTTCTTTGGATGAAAGAAATGTTTTTATTTTTATAAGTTATCTTTTCTTTGAGTGAAAATAAAACTTTCATTTAATACATAACTTTATTTTTATCCTCTCACCAAAGAGCCCATTTTACTTCAATTATGGTACTTTAATGTTGTACAACCAAAAGAGATCCTTAAAAAAAATATATCAAGGAGGGAAATTTGAAAATTAAACAAATATATTTTTATTTTAAAAAAATCTAGTCAAGAACTAACATAAGTAGGGAGCTTAAAATTGGAATTTAGTCCACTTAGAAATCTTTTATGAGGGTAAAATACTAGCCCTCCTTTTTTGTTTTTTTTTTTTTTATTTCATTTAGTAAAGAAATATAAAAGAAATATCTCACATGTTATACAAAGATATGATAAAACACACTAAAGACCTAAAACATAAACCAAATGCCAAAAGAACAAAAAGGTATAAGGATTGATATTTTAGGTAAAAGAGCATGAATTATTAACTTGCAAAAAGTGAACAATAACCCCTAACTACATTAGTAGAAGATTGATAACTAAAACTCATCCTTTTCTCATTCTTTTCTTTCCTAAGTATAGTAAATCACAAGACCACCAGCTTTCTTCTATGGTAACGGTGGATGCTAGCCAACTATTGATCAGCTCCAACATAAATGCATCACTTAAGGTACTAAACTAGAGTAAGGGATGTGATTATTGACTTTTGACTAGATAACAACCATAAATGGATACTTAAGGAAGAGGTGAGCATAAGATTCCACTTTTGTATTATAAAGATACTTATTTTGATTAGTTTCTCCTAATTAAAATAATTCGTCCAATGTAATGAGTCGTTGCTATGTAGCAACAATAAAATGAAGGCATGTCTAGGTTAATGTTTTTAAACTAAACTAGATCATCCAAAGGAACTTGAGTAAAAAGGATTACAAATTTCCACGTAAGCTTCTCTAATACAAAGTTCTCTTGTAGGCTTCTCATTCCATACAAATTTATCACCTTTGCTACTTCTAAGCAAGAAACTCATAAATATGTTTTTATTATATCCATATTGGTCCAATGTCTAGGTTAATGTTTTTAAACTAAACTAGATCATCCAAAGGAACTTAAGTAAAAAGAGTACAATTTTTCACATAAGCTTCTCTAATATAGAGTTCTCTTGTAGGCTTGTCATTCTATACAAATTTATTACCTTTTCTACTTTTAAGCAAGAAACTCTTAAATATTCTTTTATTATCCATATTAGTCTAATTTCTAGGTCAATGTTTCTAAATTAAACTAGATCATCCAAAGGAACTTGACTAAAAGCAATATGAATTTTCACATAAGCTTCTTTAATACAAAGTTCTCTTATAGGCTTATCATTCCATACAAATTTATCACCTTTGCTACTTCTAAGCAAAAAACTCCTAAATATGCTTTTATTATATCTATACTAGTCCAACTACTTAGTTCGACCCATCTACATTGATTAGGGAATATATGCAAGCTTCTTTGGACAGCTTAGAGCTATATATGGCATGCTCACCTAGCTAAATATTTAATGAGCCCCTCGAATACCATTAATCATACTATAAGAAGATAGAATTTCCCTTTCCCAGTTCCTACCTTAAAAAAAGTCACATACATATGCTAAGGGTCTAACTTGAAGCATTTTACTCCATGATCATAATGCATTACTAAGAAATTTTAAGATCTAGAAATTTCTACCTTTAAGAGCTCAAATCAAATCTTACTTAGCCATGAGAAGTCCATTACAATAGTACATAGGTACTCTAAGTGTTTAAGTTTTCAACCCCATTCTAAGTTATAAGATCGAGGATACCATGCCCCTTTTCCTTGTTTAGCTAATGTACATCTTCATAAGTTACATAAGCTTTTACCTTACTTTCACCAATTCCATTCCATAGAACCACTTTATTATCATTATCGTGTCTTTCGAAATATTTTTTGGTTAGACAAATGTAAAGGACTAATAAAGTTAAAGGGAAAGAAAGAATACCTTTGATCAATTAGACACAGTCTAAATATGAGAGCACTTTGCTTATCCAATTATTAATATACATAAAAGATATTTTTGCAAAGTATTGACAACTATTGAAGGCTCAAACAATGACAAGGGTATACCAAGATAACTGATAGGTAGAGCACTAAGCTTGAAGTCTAAAATCTATAGAATATCTTTCTTAACTATTTGTAGAACACTACTTAGGAAGATTTAGGTTTTCTCTCAACTAGCCATTAATCCAAATAATAAATAAAACCCATCAAATTTTTCCTTAATTATGATAATAGATTATCCCTCTTTGAGAAGATATAATTTCATTCATAGAACATAAGTGGTTAAGCTTTGCAAGTAGAAAATTGCAATGATAAGAGAATCTCTTGTTTCTATCTTTTTCTCTCATTATACATGAAAATAGCTCCATCACAAGTGTAAAAATTAAGGAGATGTTAAATTCCCTTAGCGAAGACTATGAAGATTTATGGAGAAGCCCATAGATTCTCCATTAGAATTTCGTGAGAAGTTTAAGGATAACACACATACATGACCTAATAATGCTCATTTATACTTATATTCAACAATGATCTTGTTTGTGTTTTGATTGTAATTTGAGAGTATTTTAAGTGATTTGATCCTTAATTGTATACTATTTGATTTTTAGGTCCTATTATATTGGTTTTTTTATGAACCAAAGGCAATTTGATGAAGATTTGAAGCTAATTGAGAATTATGTTTGAGATGATAGGCCCTAAATGAAGATCATGTAGGAATTGTGAAGGAAAATTCAATGTAGAGAAAAGCATGGTAAGGATCACAGCCATGGTCCTTACCCTTAAATCTTACGTCTTCTAATTTTGAGAATTTTGAATTGAAGTGAGAATCACATATGAGAAGCACAACTTTGATTAGGGTACATGATCATGTTATTTCCCGTGAATTTCCTTATTTTTGGGAGATTCTTGTAACCCTAAATCATATAACTATAAATAAAGGTCCATATTACAATTTTAGATTGAGGAACTGAATAAAGTAAAGTTTAGTAAGGGTTGTTTTCTTTTCTTTTTCTTTAATGTTTTAGTTAATTGTTCATAGTATTCATTACTGAAACCTTAGTTTCTTTGTAATAGATTTCTTCTATTGAACTTAATTTATGATTTCTTATTATTGAGATATAATTGCATGAGCATTATTTGTTCTTTGAATTGATATTACCCGGATTGTTAGTGTTGAACTAAGTCTTATGTGATTTTGATGAGACAAAACTTAATTAAAGCTAAGATTGTTTATGTTATGATAAAACTAGTTAAATTCTCTTTTGATAATTCTAAGATTAAATAGTTGATATAAATTAAAGAATAGAACTATGTTAATGGTTAAGTATTGAAATAAGCTATTGGAAATTTGAAATATTTTGTTTGAACTTGGATTGGAATATATGTATTTATATTATTGGAAATGTGCCTTTGGTTTGGAACTTGTTGTGCTTCTTATAGGTGGTTAGAAGGTGATCTTCGATAGTAAGGCCTATTGATCAATCGGTAAGGAGTATACTGATCGATCGATAAGGCAATTATGATACTATGGTAGTTTTTAAGCTACTAATCGATCAGTAGCTAGAATTTCAATCGGTCAGTAGCATATTGTCCATTTTGAAGCTTTTTGTAGACATCCTTAAGCATAACAATGGCACCAATAATTGATCAACTGATGGGACTACGTTAGCGACGCTGTACTATTGATTGATCGGTAACTTATTTGACAATTGATCGATAGGTTAAAGAAACTAGTCGTTAGCAACATTAAATGCGGGTAATTGGAAGAATTTACTCCAGGACTATACATACATAACCACCCATGAAGGAACATTCAACATTTGATACTCCTTTGCAAATTCCTTACATTTATTAAGTATTTGTCAATTATGTCCCTTGAGCTTTAATTTGCTACTTATTTTGAGAGAAATTTGAGAGTATAGTACAGGGGTTCTATTACTTGCAAATATACTCAAACTAAAGCACTACACTAGTGAGATTGAGATTGTTGAGTTGTAATTTAAGATTATATTATAACTGTGTACTTATGTAAGCTCTTTTGAGCATTTGTGTTTAAGTAACGAAAGTGGTGTGAAGTCTTCAATTGGAAGCGACTGGTATATGTAGAGAGTAAAGAGCGTTTGAACTCTATGTTATATCTTGTCTTGATTTCTTTATCCCTACCTATTTTAGTTTCTGCACCTATTGTTATTATGGCTTATTCATCTTATCTACTCATTAGATTTAAGTAATTATTAAAAATAAAAAACTGACCAAGAATTCTCTTAATATCCAATTCACCCCCTTCTAAAGTATTAGCCTGGTGTTCTTTAGTTAGTTCTATGTTTGATTTCACATTAGAAGTTGAGAAATCGACATATTCTAAATAGAACTCTATAATTATAAGGGACTAAAGTAGAACTAAGAAATCAACTTCAATAGTTTATTTAGATTAGGGTAACTTGATGGTAAAGTTTATAAAGTTTAATATAATCTTAATATATTTTATTAAGGAAGAAATTACAATAAATATAATTGAGATTATGAATTAATTTGAGGAAAAAAAAGTTCTTGTTAACTTAATAAAAAGAATATTCATAGCCCAATAAATAAGATTGAGATTGAATGTTACATGGTTTTAGATAGTAAAGATTAGAATACTAGGGTTCATGATATCTTAATAATCTTTATTTATATTTATTTTCTTTTTAGTTGTCTTAGTTTATGTTAATTAAGGTTAGTATGGTTATTTATATTTAATAGGTTCAATAATTTGTGTTTAATTGATAGGCTAGATAATAACAAAATATGGAAAACTACTAGTATTTCAACTAGTTTCCTTAAGGGATGGGCACTAAGACTCAAATCCATTTTACTATATTATAATTTGACAGGTACACTTACCTATCATTAAGTTTTGAGTACTATTGCCAATGAAAGGAACACCATAGACGAATGAATACTAGGAAAATCGTTTGACTTATTATTGAGCTTGAATATTAGGTTTTCTAGTTTAATTTCATTTTCCACTTTCTGATTAATAATAAACTCTAACTCATTTAATATTATTTTCTTTTACCAAAGAAATTGAGAAATTATAGTTCTTTTTCCTAATTAAAAAAAAAAAATTAGAGTTGCCATTTGGTCGGAGTCGAAAAAAAAGAAAAAATCATAATTAATTGGATAGATTGATTACAATTTAGCCATTAATTTTTAAATTTAAATTTTATAAAAACTAAAGGGTTTTCAATTTGGGAGTTACCTATTATACCTTAACGGGTACTACTATCACTTTTCCAAAATTAGGTTGATTTTTCATAATTATCCCCTTTTTATTTTTAAAAATAAAAAAAACTAAGTTTTTATAGATTTGTAATATTGCACCAAAGGTGCCTATGTATCCATTAGTCAAGATCGAACTCCATAGTTCTTTCCCAAAATTTTAATATATTGGTTTATTTTGATTTTAAAAACCAACCGAGTTTACATGGTTATCAATTTAGTTTATTAAAAAAAACTCTAAAAGGGTCCTAATTTTTAAGTATTTTTATTTTCTGAAAAGCTAATTTGGGAAAGAGTTAATTAAATTTATTTTCTTTATTTAAAAAAAAAACTTTTCTAAGTGATAAAACACATTTTTTCAACCTTTCTTTTATTTTGAAAAATTCCTAAAAGATTTTGCTTTTTTTTTTTTTTTAAAAAAAAAATAAGTTTCTTAAAAGAAAATTCCTAAAAGGGCTTTAATAACTAACCTAAACAAATAAATAAATAAAACGAAGAAAAAGATTGGACTTGGTCATGGATCATATTGGTGGTCTTCTGAGGTCAATGAAAGAAAAAGAACCAAAGACCAAAATCATTGTCTTTAAGCGATTTCCATGTACTGTTAGGGCTATGTTGTATGCGTGTTGCACTAGAGTTGTGTTTCTACTATTACTGTTTGCTGCTGTCGTGGAAGGTTAGTCATTGAGTTAGGGTCGTACTCATAAGTTGCTCTGGTAGATGTATGGGGACAGAGGTAGTTAGATCATGGAATGTTGGGCAGTCGAAAGGTGCGAGCATGTTGCTACAAATTGTGGTAGTGTTGGTGTATACAGTAGCAAACGTTAGTATAGTGGTTGCACGTGAGGCCGTGGACATTGGAGTTGTTGACCAAAGTTAGCGTGTGTAAGCAATAAGTGTCATAGTGGGCATGCGCATGATTGGCGTATGTTGGTGTTGCTGATTGGAGAACTGCATAGTTGTGTTTGTATGTTCGATTGTAGGGTTAACACGTAGAATTTGGGTTGCTGTTCGTGCAGTGTGGTTGCAAGGATAGGTTGTTTGCAAGAGAGAGAGTCGACTGTTGTTGGCTGTTATAGTGTATGCCAAACTAAGGATGACTGATCGAAGTGTAGACTATGTTCAGGATGTGGTTGGATTTTTGGGTATATAGACAATATGCCATGTTAGTACTATACAAATCGGTACACTGTGCAGTGGACATACAGATTGGATGATGGAGTATAACGTGCTATTAGCGTATGAGTTGTGATTAGTTGGACGTGATGTGGAGTGTAGTGAATCGTGTGTGTGTGAATTGGACATTGGGTGTTGTCCTGCTGCTATAAAGCTCCTAGACGTAAAGTGGATCAGTTTGTGTATAAGGTGATCATGATGACAGTGGCGAATAGAGGCTGTAGCTTAAGTGTTGGCTAGAGTTACTGTTGTACTTAGTTGATAGGGATTGATTTGTGTGTAGAGGATGGAGATGCTACTATTGCATGTAGGAATGGGTAAGTGTATAATTGAACTCTCAATCTTGCATTGTATAATCTCAATTTATAAAACTCGAAAACAAATCTTTTAGATCATATCAATTCTAAATTAATAAAGATCTAAAATAGATTCAAATTTTTTATTTTGACTTAAATCTGATTTGATAAAGATTCAAATTAGATTTGAGTCGCACAAATGTTTATCATATTGGATCTAACATCATTGTATTAAATTTGTGTTATCTCCAATAATGATTTTAATATAATTATATTAGATTCAAAAGATTTGACGAGATTTATAATTAGATTTGAATCTCGTACGCTTAACCAATTTTTGCAATGGAAGAAAAAAATAAAAGACACATGTATACCTGATGAGATTCGAACCCATGACCCCCAAGCTAAAACCCAAATGCAAGTCTAAGTACTTTACCAACTAAGCCATTGATTTTTTTCAATATTTGTTACACCTTGAAATCGCAAAGTTGCAATTGTCCTTACAGTGCCTAATAGGGATTAAGGACCGATTACAAGCTCCTAATCTCGAGGGTTCTCTTAGGTAATCCACCAAGCTATTTGAGGTGAGTTAAGTGCTAAGGAGCAGTGCTTATCCCAGTCCAATCTATCGAGCTACTTTGCTCTCCATGCTATCCAAGATGTTGTTGAGGTGATCAACCAGTATGCCAAGCCAAACCCTCTACTAAACCATAGTCCTTCGCTAAATCTGAATGCAACAATCCCCACCATGCTAAGGCCGAACAGAATTGTTAGGAGCCGACCATCTGAAGCCAACCCAATGTGAGCTATCCTTGAACCAACAACAATCCAGCCCTTTCTGATGCCAAATAGGCCTGAACAGAGGCCTACCCTTGCTCGAACCACAATGCTATTAGAATCACAGTAAAAACACATGTGTACCGTCCTTTATTGACATCCATATTGTCCTTTCTAACAAAGGAAGTTTGCGTTCCTTCTTTTGCATGATTTCATATTTTCCTTATAAATTATTCTATTTTTTTTTTAGTAAATAAGGACCATTCTTTTGTAATTTCTATAATTTAGGATTTACCTTAATATGATGATATAAATATTGTCATATTGTAAAAGTTGATAATAATATATCAGGATACAGACAGATATACTGAACTTTTTCACTCTTGAGCTAAGTGTCCCTCTTACTCTTAGGCTACTGTTACGCCCCGAAGTCGCAAAGTCGCAACAGTCCCGCCGTGTAAACCATTCTATGATAGTAACTGGCTTCACAGTGTCTACCATAGAGATAATCTACACAAGGCGTCAACGACTCCTCACTTTGAAGTAAACAGTTCGATTAATAATTATACTACAATTATGATAATTATCACAAAGTTCTATAAAACATAGATAATTATAGGGCGGCATAGTACTTGAAGTGTTCACAAATCAGAACCTACAAAAGGATTTATAAGGGTATGAGCAACTACAACCCAGTAAGTTGAATTGGAGACTCATGAATGCATACAAGCACAAACAGGGTTATCAAACAATTATTTTCATGCAATGCAACAATCAAGTGTCATCGCACAACATAGTCCGGTTCGTTGTGAAATAAGAGAAATTTCACTCGCTCCAATCCGGGTTGAGGAGTTCCATGTTATGCAGCAGCTTGCAACCAAACCCAGGCTTATGTAATGGAAACCTCGCTCCTCCCGTGACTACCTTCGAACCATTGACTTCACCCCCGCCGCGACCTCCTCTCCTGTCACTTAGTTCAACTGAAGATGAAGAAGGGACCATTTTGCAATCCTGCGCTATCTCTTTCGAAGGGGTCGGTATTTGGTTGGAGAGTCCTATGATCCCCTAACGGGTTGCAATGCATGACATTTTTGGTTATTAGGGTCAACTAAGATTAAATTCCGGTTAGGATGTTCAACAAGTTCATACCAATTCAATCAGTCATAAAATCATTCACAGTACAAATTCCAGCACGAATTCAGATACATCAAGCACATGCGCAAACTATTTACAATCACAATCATATACAAGCCTAAGTCTCCGAATACTATAAAACTAGTACTCTATTACAATAAGCAATAACCCAACTTACTTGAATTTGCTCGATCGCTCGATCCTCTAGTTGCGAGCTGATTTGTTTCTAGGTGTCCTATAATACAAATAGGTTCTTTTAGTACTTATATTTTATGGATTTTTATTCTAATTCATAATATAACTCATTTTCCTCATGTATACATATAACGTATTAATGATTCGTTGTATTCTATTTCGGGGTTCGGCTCCTAAACTAGATTCTAGTTTTAATTCCTAAGTCGTAATTAAGCTCGAATCCCAATGTGATATTAATCACATTATGCTCGGGTATTCAAATATCCTATTGGGTCATAGTTTTTGTATTCTAAACTATTCGGTACATGCTAACCCTAATTGAGGTATCGAATTTATTCCCGGTGTGTAAAAATCTTACATTTTGAGATATTTACTTAAAATTAAATGTCATTTTAGATTTATTATATTTCTGATTTCTATTATAATATTATCTAAATAACCTTATTTTTTTAGATTTATTAATTTACATTTTCACATATTACTAATTTATTATATTACTTACCTAATTTCCCTAATTAACCATACTTAGTACCTAAAGGCTAGGATTAAGGTTCCACTGCAGAGATTAACTTCCCTAAACCTCTAATTAAGATCCAAATCAGTAATTAATATCCTAATCACTTAATTAACCTTAAATCACCCAATTTTACCATCATTTTAGGGCTAAAAATTAACTTAAAAAATTTGAAAATTAATTTTAAAAAAATGGCTTCATAGCACTGTTATACATCATATGAGCATCTTACAGAAAAATTTTGAACTCCAAACTACATCCCTAAGCCTATTTATTTTCCGGTTTACTAATGCTCGGTTTTGAACAATTTGTTAGGGACCCTATATTTCCAGACATAATTAAACTAAATCAATATTTTTCCCTAAATCTACATACAATAAAACCTCATAATAACAAGTTTCATAATTTTCTGGGCAAAATAAATAATTTTACAAAATTATACAAAAATTGGGTGAATAAATGACTAACCGTTTCGAAGCTTTTGAGCCGTCCAAACCCAGTCCAATGTTGTCAGCTGATCCAGGCGGTGGGTCTAGTGTAGGGTGGTGGTGGTGGTTCGGTCCCAAGTGGTGGTGAGTGGTGGGTTTAGCTTACTTGCCTAATCTGCATAGTTTTCTTTCTTTCTTTTTTTTTTTTCTAGATTTTCTCTCGATTTTTTCGGTGTTTTAATTTTTCTCAGATCCTAATTTGACCAAAGGACTTCTGGAATTTTTTTCCCCTATTTATAGACAATTTTAGAATTTAATGTGCATTAATTTGATGGGATTTTGCCCTAATTCCATGATTTTTGGCTTTTTGTTTGTCACATTCTTATTGGTTTTTTTTTTCTTGCTGACCACGACCTGATCTTGTTGCAGTTTATCCCCTTTTGATTTTTTCTGATTTTTCTATAATTATTTTGTATTTTTCTTTAATTATTTGCTTAGTTTTAGGCTAATTTAGGTAATTACGCGTATTTGTATCTACACGTAAATACATGTGGGGTACACGTGAACATTCCTAAATGTTATTTTGGTCATTCTAAAATTTTTAGTATACATATAATCTATCTCTAGTAATTTATTAGTTATTTCATTATACTTTTCGCATTTTCGATAATTAATACCTATTATGCTTAAAATTTGAAAATTTTATAATCTCCTATTTTATTATTTATTTTCTTAAATTCAAGTTTACGGGGTCAATTTTACTAATATTCCTCTTAATAGTTTATAATTTAGGTTTGATCGGATCCTTTAACCGATCGCCCTAAACCTTGGGTTCTAAGTTCAATCCTACGGTTACTTGGCTTGACTTTTGGGCTTACAGCTACTTTTATCTAACCCATTCGAGCTTAGACTTGTGGCGAGTAACCTTCGGCCATACTTATGTGTCATATTAAGTGTGACCTAAGCTCGTATGAGGCGTTAATGCATTATATCCTTCATCGGTGCACGAGAACCCCCTGCTCAACCTTCGACTATTATTTACTTTTTAAGCCATCTTACGGCTTGGACCCACCCCTTTAGTTATGCATGATATTGGGTTCATGTGTTCCTCCACGAGTCCATATCAGTGCTTATCATAGATATGATTTACATAAGATGTCTATGACTCTTCACTTTGAAGTAAATAGTTTAATTAATACTTTAGCTAAAATTTATAATAAAAGTTAAACCTTAAGTCATATATATATATATATATATATATTCTTACATTCACATTATTGTAGAATTCTTAGAAGATTCTACATATTACAATAGCCTACTAACTTACATATCATATCAATTCATAATCCTAGAGATACTAATAAGACCTTAGAAACTTGATCATTTGACCAGTTGATCCTCACTCCCCCATAGCTTTAAAAGAAAACTAATCTCCGAATAATTATATTGCAGCATTGTAATCAAAAGTCAGAACCTACAAGAGAATCTATATGGGTATGAGTAACCATAGCTTAGTAATTTAAGTTAGAGACTTATAAAAGTATAACAAATATAAACAAGGTTATCAAACGATTAATTATATGCAATGCAACAAGCAAGTGTCATTATATAATGTGGTCCTGTTTGTTGTGAAATCAGAGTAATTTTATCCACTTTAATCCGAGTTAAGGAGTTTTCATTAATATAACAACTTACAACCAAACCCAGGTTTGTGAAATGGAGACACCATTCCCCCCAAGATTATCCTTCGAACTAATGCCCTCATCCTTACCACAACCTTTTCTCCTATTACTTAGTTCGGCTAAGGATGAGGAAAAGATCATTATGTTATCCAATGCTATCTTTTTTTAAGGTATCAGTGTTTGGTTAGAGAATCCTCATGATTCTTTAAAGGGTTGTAATTCATGTCTAATTAAGGTACTTAGGTCAGTTATAGTTAGGTATGGTTTAGGGTGATCAAATAATTTCACATCAATCATCCAACATAATACAGAATACAACACAAAATCAAATCCCTAAGCACATGTGTACATAACTACTTACAAACACATCAAACGTAATCAAATACAATCCTGAGTACTCTAAAATAGTACTCCAAAATACGATGAAGTATTAAACTTAACTTACTTGGAATCTTTGGTCGCTCACTCAACTCATCGTAAGTCGACTCATCTCTGCATTTCCTATAATATAAATACTCTTTTAGTACTTATATCTTTATGATATATTTATATATTTTAGGTTATGATTTAACTCAATTCTTCTTATATACATATTAGTTATTATTGATTCATCCTAGGTTAGTTTAACGTTCGGTTTCCGAGTTTAGTTTTGATTTAGGTTCTAAAGCAGTTCCAATTATGGATATTATACTTAAAGCCCAAAAATGCGATCTGAACCCTAATATAAAATTAGTTACATTAGGCTCAAGTATCCTAAATATCACATTTGATCCTAAATCAGTATTCTAAATTATTTGGTACATTCAAATCTTTATTTTATATATCAAATTTAGTCCTGATATGAGAAAATTTTATATTTTTTATATAATTTTCTAAATTTAAGTTTTGCACATATTATCAATTTTATATTAATTTAATACATATTAATATTATTATTATTATATTATCCATTTTAACTTAATATTTTATATTTACCATAATTTCAATTTCACATATTATCAAATTATCTATATTTATTACATAATACTCCTAATAATCACATCTAACATCCTAAACTTCACAACGATCATAGCACATTAGATATGAACATCCTAAATTCCCTAATTATATACTAAATCAGTAGTTGTTCAATTAATCATTAATTAACTCCAAAAATCCCTAATTATATACATATTTTAAGGGCCTAAAAATCACTTAAAAATTTGGAAAACTAATTTGTGAAAAAGGGCTTCGTGATACCATTCTATATTACTTAAGTAGTCTATACAAAAATTTTGAATCCAAAACTACACTTTTAAGCCTATTTATTTCTAATTCGAAACATGCTTTGTTTTATATAATTTCATAAGCACCCTATATTTCTAGATGTAATTAAAACTAATAAATATTTTTCCTAAATCTAAATATAATAAAATATCAGAATAATAAAATTCATAATTTTTTTAATAAAATTGATAATTTTAATAAATTACACAAAATCAGGCTAAATTTGGGATTCACTAGACCTTTGGACTTTTGGCTACCAGCGGCAGTCTAGGGTACATTAGCTGGTTTAAGCGGTGAGTGTAGTGGTGGCGGTGGTTCAGTTCTAGTTGGTGGTGGTCCGTAGGTCCATTCTAATTAACCTTACTGCACCGATTACTTTTTCGATTCTCTCTAATTTTCTAAGATTGTAAACAGACTAAATGAGTTTTTGGTGGAGTTTGGCTATTTATAGAGCTCTTGGAGAATAGTAGTGCATTAATTGGGGTTGACATGTGATTTATCTCTTCCAAATTGCCTTTTTAAGTATGTAAATTTAATTAGTCCAAAATTTTTTCTTCTTCTCTAACTTGCCATTGCCCAATTCTAGACAATTCCTCACTTCTCTGATTTTTTCTTATTTTTTACAATTTTCTTTTGTTATTTAGCTTTTTTTTTTTTAACATTTTAGGTAATTTCATGTATCATTACCTACACATAAATACATATAGAGTACAAGTAAATATTCCTAAATATTATTTATGTTATTCTATGATTTTTAGTATGTATATAATTTATTTCTAGTAACTCGTTAGTTATCGAAACTTATTTTACGCATTTCTGATAAATAAAAAGTAATATACTTAAAGTTTGATATTATAATATTCTATTATTTTATTACTTATTTTTCTAAATTTAAACTTACATGGTCACTTTTGTTAATATTTCTAGTTCTATTTTATAATTTAGGCTCGATCAGATCTTTTAACTAATCATCTTAAACTTTATATACTAAGTTCGATTCTAAAGTTGTAGGGCTTATATTTGGGGCTTACAATATTTAGTATAATTAAATTATACTTAAGCTATTTGACCTTCTAAAATAAAATACCCTAAAACATTTTTTTTTCTAAAAATTTATTTTCCCAAAAAAAATCTTTATAATATTTTCCTTTTCTAAGAATTTTCCATTTTTTGTGTTTTTATCATTTCTCAATTTTTTATATATTTTCTATTTTTTTTATTTTTATCAAATTTCAACCTTTTTTTATTTTTTAAGTTAGGACCCCTAAAAATAAAAACTACTTAAAGGCGAAAATGGGATTTCTACACCTATTACTCTTACCATTATTTGATTTGTATATTAGATCCTTTTTTTTTCTTCTTCATTGTTTTTGTTCTCTTTAGCTATCTCTAACTTACATTTATTTCAATATATGATTAGGGATAGTGGAACAAATCCTATTGAATTCGATCATGAATTTGAGAACATTGTCCATTCTCTTCGTAAGATAGTATACCAAATACTGGAGTTCATCAACCGGGGATCTCCATTGAGAATTAAGGATGAAGAAGGGGAATTTGAAGAGATGGCCGAGAATAAGGATGATGCTAATAGACCATGTTTGATTATGTTAAACCTATACTGATTGGGATTCATTCCAGTATAGCTAAACTCATTGTAGCAACCAACGATAATTTCTAGATCTAATTGCATGTGATCTGGATGGTTTAGCATATATTCAATTTGATGGATAGCAGATAAAGATCCAAATATGCATATCTCAAGCTTCTTGGAGACATGTGACACCTTTAAGATTAATGAGGATATTGATGATGCTATTAAACCGAGGTTATTCCCTTTTTCACTCAAAGGTAGGGCTAAGCCATAGCTAAATTCACTTTCTAGAGGCTCAATTACCACTTAGGATGATTTGGTTAAAAAATTTTTAGGAAAATATTTTCCACTTGCCAAAATAGCCAAGTTCAGGAATGATATATCCTCTTATGCTTAGATTGATAGGGAAACTTTGTATGATACTTAGTAGAGGTTCAAGGACCTTTTGAGGTGATGCCTACATATGGTCTCCTCGTATGGATTTGATGCAAATTCAAACTCTTTACAATGGTCTCAATTATCTTACTAAACAAATGATCGATGCAACCGTAGAGGGTACTTTAAGTGTGAATACACCTAATGAAGCCTAGAATCTAATTAAGGGCATAGGTATGAACAATACACAATGGGATAATGTTAAGACTAAGATGAATGTAGTTGGAAAGTATAAGCTTGATGTAGTAACTATCTTGACAACTTAAGTAGAGAGTCATAGTAAGGAGGTAAAAGGATCGATGCTAAAGTCAGTGCACGCATTTCAAAATGATGCACCAATTAGGGAGCAAGAACAAGTTAATTTTCTTACTAATAAACCACAAAATAACCCCTATAGCAATACTTATAACCTAAGATGGAGAAATTAATCCGAATTTCTTCATAGGAGGCCAAAATGTAATTAGGGTTGCTCCACTTAGAGATTATTGGGCTTAGTAATAGGGTAGGAACGTAAAAGGGTAGGAATGAGAACTTAGCGGATGTTCTGAATATGTCTATCAACAATTCATATGCAAATTTTCAAGCTACTAAAGTAGCATTAAGAAACATCAAAGTGTCCTTAAGCAATCTTGAGAACCAGCTAAATTAGTTAGCTAATATCTATCATAGACAGACATGTAGTTTGCTTGGAAATACTAAACGAAATCCTAAACTTGTAGATGGGATAAGGACAAAAGTAAGAAGGAAGAAGTGTCGCATCGAGCCAATGACATAAAAGAAAAATACTCCTTAAGAGGTAGCCTAAGCTTTTTGAAGTTTCTTCTATATTTAGTTTCATTAGTTAATCTTTCTTAAGTCCTTATTTTCCTATTAGTTTCATGAACTAAATTGTTATTAACCTACATAGTTGATTTCTTTAGTAGTTAGACCTTGGATTTGGAAGATTCTCTAAATCCATTTGATTTTCTTATGAGAACTGAATATACTTAATCATTAGTCAAGTTTCCTTTGTGTACAAATTTCTACAAGTTTTTTACAAGTTGCAAAGAAGAATATTTTTTAGAGCCTTGTAAGCAAAAGCAAGCAGAAGGAACCACAGTTAGACATCATGCCCATAAAGTAAGGTGCAATCTACATCGAATAATATAGATAAGAAATTGGTTAAGAGGATCACGGCCTGTGATCCTTAAATGTGATCCCTCCTCACCCTAAGCCATATGTGTAAACATCTTCATGGTATGGAATCACGATCGTAATTAGACTGTAATCCTCTTCTATCTTTAAATATTATACACATGCTTCTTGTTCTTCACTCTCTCTCTTTAAGTTCGTTTATCTTATCTCCCTCTAAACTCCAACCTACATGATTTGTACCCCAAACTTCATCCTTTTCTAAGTTTTTGTGCAATTTTTCTTACATTCCATTACAATTAAGGCATCTTCTTTCTTGATCTCCACTCTTTGTTTGTGATTTCTTGTTGTGTTGATTTTAAGGATTGAATTTTTCTGTTAGGTTATGATGATTCAAGATAGTTGATTTTAGGACTGATCTTAAATGTTTAGATGATGCATCCTTTTCTTATATGGTTGATATATTCTCTATGTGATCTTGATATGAAAGGAGTTGTTGAAAGGGCATAAAACTAAGGATGAGTATTGATTATAGAAATTTAGATTACAATGCTTGCATAAAATTATACCTTTTGGCATATTTTCAATGCTGGCCTAAATATTTTTCCTTTTCAAACATGGCCATGTCTGGTGGCCATATTGAACTTGTTTCAACTACTTTGGTTGAATCCAATATGACATGTCTAGTGGTCATGCATAAATTTTTGGAATTAAGGAAGACTAACTCTTTTGGGAACAAATTTGTGCTTATCTTAAGAGACTCAATTTAGTTCATATTCATTTACAATGTTCATTTTGGAATTACATAGATTGATTTAGAACTAGTTTAAAATCCTGTAATTGTTCTTGTTCATATTCACGCACTAGTTCTAGGAGTCGATAGATGAAGAAATGTGCTAATCTTTCATCCTTAGAGTTGACACATATATGTTTGAATTTGAGTATGAAGAAGGATTGTGTGAAGCCATGATGCTATAATAAGTTATACCTTCTTTTTCTTAAGGCTATGGCTCATGTTAAGAAAGTAACCAGGAGAGGAGGTTCAAGTATCAGTTCTTATGCATATGCTAAGCATGAAATGCTATGCTTCATTAAGTTAGACTATAAGAGAAGATATGCAAAGGTGAAATCAAAGAAATTTGGGAAACCGACTTACGTTAGTTGGAATAATTTGGCATAGCTAGGGTTTAGAGCATCTGTTAGAAGTTTGTTAGAAGTAGGAAGTTGGGATAGGATGTTAGATATCAATGAACCAACCTATAAGGAGTTGTCTTTAGAGTTTTTGAGTACATTCAATTTGGATTTTGATTGTATAGTACATGAAGCTAGGAATACAATGCACTTCAGAGTGAATGGAAGAAATGTCCATATGCCATTTGAGCAATTTCTAGGAGTCTTACATTTGCACATTTACCGGTTGACCTTCTTAAAGGACTTACCGATGCAGACTGTTGGAGAAGGATGAGCTCTGAAGTTGATTACAACTTGAAGATGTCTAAAGCTTTTAAATTAAGAAATCTAGTGTTGAGGATCATGTATTGGATTATGGCAAGAAGTCTTATTGGAAAGACTTATAGCATTATGTGGTGAATTTAGTGCATATGGTTCATCTTTACAGCCTAGCTAAGCATCAACCTATCAATTTAGGGGTCAATTGAGCATTTTTCTTTAGATAGCAAGCTAAAGATGGTAGAGTTGGTTATATTTTTGTTAGACCCTACATTACTAGATGCTAAAAAAATTTGGGGTTGTTTGACAATCTTCGTTAAATAGAGTTAGTGAATGAGATGGAGCCTATGTTAATTGAATTTATTAGGGTATTGAAGATTCAACCACTACAAATGGCTTAGCATGATGAAGACTCTAGAGAGATACAACTTGAGGATGAAGAAGCTAGTGAAGAAGAAGTGCTTGATGAGTCTAGAGATGAGCCATCTACTTCTTCTTAAAGGTGAAGTTATCTGTAATGGCGAAACTTAAAAACATGATGTGAAAAATTATAGAAAGGCAAAAGAAGCTAAAAAAAGAAGTCAAGCATCCCAAGGAAGCAGTGGAGAAGCCTTTTCAAGCCTAGAACACTGATATACCATTGCCACCAATTCATTCTAATGATGATGAGGAGGAGGGGTTGGAGTTAGACAATGACAAGGAGTGATCTTTTGATTTATTTTTCTTCTGATTTCCTAGACTAATGTGTTAGTTTTAGTTGCTTTGCTTTAATTTTACAATTAGACCTAATAGTTTTTGTACGGTTAATGGGTTAATGGTTTAGCTTTCTTTTTAATTATATTTTCTTTAGTTATTTTTACTTTTTAGTGTCTTTTTGCTAGGATCTTAAGTGCATTTCATCTTTATTTGGAAAAGAAACTCAAGGAATTTTACAAGAGCATAGTATGAATGCATTAAAATTAGGAATATTTTAGTTCCTTTTTCTTTTCTTTTTCCTTCCTGAGATTTTGTTCTTTTATTGTTATTGGTTTATTGAGGATAATGTGCAATATGAGTGTTCACGAGGGATTACTTATAGGGTATAAGTAAAATGAGTATGATTTGAGGCTTATGTGTATCCCATACTTAGTTTTTGTTTTTGTTTTGTTTTGAGATACCTAAATTTTACATATGTTATACCATAAGAGAATCTACATTTAGTGAATATTAAAGCAACTTCATCAGAATTTTTTTTTTATAAAAAATTTTATCATTATTTTTTAAAGCTTGATTGCTATTACCTTAGTACACTTTATTATATTTGAATGATGAAATCTACGTAAAACAGAGTTATCTGTTATTTAAGTTTAGATTGAGACTCATGATTAATTTAGACATTAACTAATTAAAGACTAGTTATTTTCAATTTTAAGCTTGCTTTAGAGTATATTTTTCCCTTTGAAATCCTTAAGATTATTTCATTTAAATTGAATGAATAAGTGAGATTTGTCTCTTGAGAGTTTCTTGAAAAATCTAAATAGTTGGTGGGAAAATAATGAAATAATTTGACTTAAATAAAAGTTTAGTCATAGGTCTTATTAACTTAAGTAATGAAGCCCATAGGATCCCTTTTTTGTGTAGAATAACACTTGTTAACTTAGGTAATGAGATTACGATTAGTGGTTGAAAGCTCACCACAAGGTTCAAGAAAAAAGTTCACATGAAGATTAAACTAAACTAAAAATTAATAATGGGATTGTGTCTAATTGAATAATAGAGTAGTGGATGGTTCAAATGGGAGTTTGGTCTAAGATGTACTGATTGATGAAATTGCACCTATAAAATAAAAAGAATTGAATAAAAATTCCTCTGACAAAAATTTTTAATAAGAAAATGATCATGGGATGAGTTAATATAATATGCATTCAGTTTAAGTTTTTATTGCTTGATGAGGTGAAAAAAAGAAAAATACACCCTTCAATTATGACAGTAAAATACTTGTAACTCTTTCTTCATTTATTGATGTTAACTCTTATTTTTAATTTAATCTCTATTTGAATGATATGGCCAACTCTGAATTGCATAGATTAATTATTGAAATTTGATAGTCTTTATTTGGATCCAATATATTGGTTACTAAGTCTTCTAAGGGCATTGTTGTGCAATGGAGGAAATATGATGGATAAAACTATGAAGTTATTGAGTTGTGAATTTTAATTTAGAATATAAGTCATTGATTTGTGAAGGAACTATGTGCAATGTAAAAGTGGTTAATTTCTTGTTGTTGTCTATAAGAGTTTTCTTTGTTTTTTTATTTATTTTACTTGAGGACAAACAAAAACTTAAGTATGGGGAATTTGATAATGCTCATTTATACTTATATTTAAGGGTGATTTTGTTTGTGTTTTGATTGTAATTCGAGAGTATTATAGGTAATTTGATGGTTAATCGTATGTTATTTGATTTTTAAGTCTTGTTAGATAGGTTTTTGATGAATTGAAGGCAATTTGATTAAGATTTGATGGTAGTTGAGAATCATGTTTGAGAGGTCAAGCCTTAAATAAAGATCATATTGAAATTGTGATGAAAAATTCAATATAGAGAGAAGGCGTAGTCAAGATGGATCACAACTCGTGAACCCTTGCATATTCTAATTTTGAAAATTTTAAATTGAAGTGAGAATTATGCCTGAGAAGCACAGTTGTGATTACGGGGTGTAATTATGTTATTTATGTGAATTTCCTTATTTTTGAGAGATTCTTGTAACCTTAGGCAAGGTAACTATAAATAGGGGACCATATTAGATTATCAAAGTGAGGAACTGAATAGAGTTTTAGTACTGGTTGTTTTCACTTATTTTTCTTTAATGTTTTCAATTAATTATTTTTAGTATTTGTTATTAAACCTTAGTTTCTATGTATTAAATTTCTTCTATTGGATTTAGTTAATGATTTCTCGTTATTGATATCTAATTCAATGAGCTTTATTTTTTCTTTAAATTAATATTACCTAGATTGTCATTTCAATGTCTAATTTCACATTAGAAGTTAAGAAATTGACTTATTGTGAATAGATCTATGTAATTAGAAGGTATTAAGGTAGAACCAAGGACTTGATTACGATAGGTTTTTTGGATTAGGCTAACCTAATAGTATATTTTATAGAGCTTAATGTAGTCTTGATATATTCTATTAAGGAAGAAATTCTAATAGGTATAATTGAAATTATGAGTTAATTTGAGAAGAACTCAGGTTAACTTAACTAAAAGAATTCTTACGGTCCAATAAACAATATTGAAATTAAACATTATATGTTTTTAGGTGGTAAATAATGGAACATTAGGGTTCACGATTTCTTAATAATCTCTATAGCATAATTTTTTTTTCTTTTTAGCTGTGTTAGTTTATGCTTATTAGGTTAGTTTAGTTATTTAGATTTAATGCGTTCGATAATCTATACTAGGTAATTGATAGGAAAACAAGGAGAACTACTAGTATTTCAACCAATAATTTCCCCTAGGAGATCAATACTTAGACTCAAATCCATTTTACAATACTAGAAGTTAATAGGTGTACTTGTCTACCATAATGACCCAATGTTTGAATTATTGTGGGAAAATCCACTATTCTAAGTAGTTTCACTACATCAATACGACCAACGGTTATATGACATGTGTCCCCTCCATTAGATGCACTAAGAATAACATGCATAAAAACAATGCAAAATTAAGGCTTCTTGGACAAGCCACAACACCTTAGGTCCAATAGATGATGACAAGTTTAGATCACTCTGCTTGGTTAACTCCAAAATTAAAATCTTATAACTCGGTTTCAAAGGGTAAAAGCCTAAAGTAACTAGAAAGTTCCATTCATACCATGCCCCTTAAAGCACCAGCTCGGTAAACACCCCCATGTAATCTCCACTTAACAATCATTGAAAGTACAACATGCAATCTAACTTAGATAAAAAATGCCCCTAGTCACTTCTCCTTAATTGAGGGTCTAACTCATTAGCTCTAAGGGTAAGGTTCCTTATATGACAAGATAGCCCACTTAGATCTCAACTTATCCAGTAGCTCATCTTTAAACCTTAGAGATCCCACTAAGAGCTTACTCTCCTTATTGACCCATCGCCAATGAATGTAGGGGGCAAGTGTTGATAGGATATTTTAGATGTGACCTTCTAAGCTAGGTTGATCTCCTTAGAGCATATACTGAGCCCATAAAGCATATATCAATCTCTTTGGAGTCTATGCCAAACTTCCCAAAGCTTGTCTAACCTAATCATGTTCTAAGCAAGCTTCCAGTGATATGCCTAGGGAGATAGCCACTAGGATATCAACCTAAACATAAACTAGGTGGATAAGTCCTTCTAAATTAAGAAGAAAATAGTGGGGTTTAATAGGTTTTTTACCTAAATACGAGCTATTTGAATGGATTCCATGAACTAAACAAACACTAAATGACATAACTTCCATCTAGTATCATACACATATAGAAATTGGGCTCACTCATCACAATCCTTACTAAAGGAATTGATAAGAGTAAGTAACTTGAGAGAGGAACTTACAAGAAACAAAGTGAATATTCTATATAAATGTTCAACTTGATTTTGGCTAATAGAAGAATATGACTACTTATAATAGGTCATTTAGGGTGAAAGTAAAAGAGGAAATGACAAAAGTAGTATAATCAAAAGGGTATAAAATTTAGAAAAAATGTGTAAAATAATAAAAGGAATATTTTTGGAAACACGTGTTGTCAAATGTCAAAGATATGTGTTAGAACAAGATAGGAAGATGCTTTAGTAGATTAGGAAAAAGGATGACTTTAGAGGCCAAGCTTGACTAGAGAGGTTAGCTCAAAAGGGAACTAGTTGAAAATATTATTCAAATGGTCACTAAAGGGTTATGGCTTAGTTGGTTGGATAGGGCAAGCTGATTCAGGTTAGTAAAGTCCAAAATCTTGGTAGGCTTAAGATGAAGTCTACTCAATTAGCCATGGCTCAGTTAGAATTAGCAGAGGCATGCGCTTCCTTTTTTGAGCTCGGGTTTTAACTCCCTTACAAATTATATGTCTATACACTACCTTATGCACATCTCTCATCATCCTTGGTTAATAAAAACATCCCTTAAGTAGTTCATATATCTTCTTCTCACCAAAATGACCAAATAAACCTCCATCATGAGCTTATCGTACAAGTACTTCTTTTATATAACAGTTTCGAATACATAGTTTTCTACTATGGAAGATATTTATGCCCTCTATGAAATATTCATCTATTGCTCTCTCTCTACTGCAATTCACCACAATAAGCCTAAAGCATGGTTCTTGCGCATACTGTGAATGATCGTAAAAAATTCTCTTAGTTTGTAAAGTGGTGACATGGGCATGTCAGCATTAAAGTGCATTTTGACAATATTGGTCTTCCTCTTCTTATACTTAACGACATATGAAAAACCTTTCATAAACTCAACTAATTTGGCTTATCTCTTAGATAGCTTTAGTGGATTCTTTAGATATCTCAAAAATTCATGGTTGGTATAGATAATAAATTCTCAAGGCAATAAGTAATGTTGCCATTCCGTAAGGGCTCGAATAAGGGAGTAAAACTCCTTATCGTATATCGAATAGTTAAGAGTGGCTCATCTAAGCTTCTTGCTGTGATAAGTAATGGTTTAACCTTCTGGCATCAATATTGTACAAATGCTTACCGTTGATGCATCATATTTTAGCTTAAAGCCCTTCTTAAAGTTAGGTAGGGCTAATATAGGAGTTATGGTTAGCTTTTATTTCACCTCATCAAAACTCCTTTAAGCCCATTTTCCCTAATTAATCTCCACATTCTTCCTTGTAAGCTTGATCATGAGTTCCAAAATAGTACTAAAATTTTGCATAAATTGTCTATAAAATGAGGCTAAGCTACGAAAACTTCTCACCTCAGTAGCACTAGTTAGGGTTAGCCATTCAAGTACAACTTAGACCTTCTCCTCATCCACCTTCACACCTCTTCTATGTAGCACAAGCCCTAAGAGAACAATCTCATTCTCACAAGGTATACTTCTTATTGTTGCCAAATAGTGGCTTGATTTGAAAAGTATAAAAGAAAAGTCTTAAGTACACTGCGTAGTTGCAAATTTTGGCACTATATACTAGAATATCATGGAAATAAACAACGATACATTTGCCAATTAACTTTCGTAATAGGTGGTTCATTAAGCGTATGAATGTCTTAGGTGTATCAAACAAGCCAAATGGCATTACTAATCATTCTTAGAGAGCATATCTTGTCTTAAATATATTCTTCTACGTGTCTCCTAGTTTGACTCTTATTTGATAGTTATTACTCTTCAAGTTGATCTTAGAAATTCTCCATACACTTTAGACCTCGTATAACATATCATTAAGCCTCATAATGGGATATATGTACTTAATGGTGATCTTTTGACATTTCAGCTATCAATATACATGTGCTATGAACCATCTTTCTTTGATATAAGCAAAGCTGGTATTGCACATGGACTCAAACTTTCCCTAACATACTTATGTTCTATTAGCTCATCCAATTGTCCCTTGAGCTAAAAATGGTGGATATCATTTGGGCAGCTCATCTAGAAATAAATGTTTAATTCATCCAACAACTTCTGAACATTTATTATATTTAGACTTGATCTCTCAATTCTAATAATCATCTAATCAATAGAAATATCAATGTATCCAATCTTAAGCCTTACTCTAATTCACCCTTTGTCATAATTAAAGCCTTATTCTAAGCTTAGTTTAGTTGCAGCTAGGTTTCCTTGACTTGGCTTGGGGTTATGGAAGCAATATAACCTTCTTACCATCTTTCCAAAAAGAAAACGTATTTTGATACCCATCATGTGTAACCTTTTGATCAATTAACCATGATATGCTAAGCATCTCCTTGTGTCAATCTCCAATAGATTTTGGCAGATGAACTTATTAAGCAACATGAAGCACACCTTTCTCATTCAATTAGTGTAGCTTATATGGGTTCAAATTTTCAATGGTAAGCAGCTTTAACTATTGTACCATAGAAGATGTAGTAACATTCATACAACTTCCTTTATCTATAATCAATGTTCATATATGACTCTTCACCTTAGAAGCGATGTGAAATACGTTTTCTCATTACTTATCCTTGATCGACGGTATAAGATTTAATGGTATTTTTAATATAATATTAAGATTGCCCTTGTTGAGCATACACTATAACCTTATCTCATCATGTTATGCTCTTACACCTTTTAAGTCCTCCATCTTCTCTTCTACTTCATCTTCATCAACTTTGTTTACTCCCAATGTTGAAATTTCCCCTTTTAAGATCATTACTCATCGATTTAGATATTGGGTGGTCACGTGTCCAAAACCTAGACACTTAAAACCTTTGACATGACTTACCTTCTTTCTTGAACTCCATCCTATATCTTCCCACTATGCTTTCTCTTCCATAACCTACCCTCTCAAGTCTCCCCTTCATTTATCTCATTTTACCAATGAATTAGGGTGATCACTACCTTAGTTTGGTATACTTCATTTAAGGTGGCTTAACTATGCAAGTTAGCTATACTAAGCTCAATAAGGGTTCTTTCACCTTTTTCTCTCAATTCTTTAAAGCAATTTAATACCATCATCTAGGGCATTTGAATTGAGCAACTCGACTATGCATGCAATCTCATATTTTAAGCCAACTACAAATAGAGCTATTATTCTTTTATCCGGCCCTTAACTTCACATCAAATCATTAGCATATGAAATTCCTTTACATAGTCATCTATGTACATTCGTCCTTACCTCAAGGTCTATAATTTCTTAAATGTCTCATGTGTGTAGTACTTAGGGATAAATCTCCTTTTTGAGATCCTCTTCATCTCAATCTACGACCTAATTTCTCTATCATCATTCCTCCTATAGGTACTCAGTAAGTTTTTCCACCACAAAATAGCACTCCCAATAAATTTTAAGGTAATTTGCACCTTAAGGCCTCATCATAGCCTTATAACTTAAACAATTTATCGACCTTATCTTCCTAGTACAGGTAATTATCAACATCTATACTACTTATAAATGAGGATATTTGCATCTTAACATTTTCCAAGCATTTAGGAGCTTAGACTTCTCTTGTGTTACACTCCTCAAAGTAATCTCCAACTTTCTCATCAACTCGTTTGGTTTTATCCATTTTTATGCTCCTCTTTCTTGTCAAACTCTTTTTTCTCGGCAATTTCAAATTGGGTTTGCTCATTCCTCATTCAACCAAACTCTTCTAATTTCAGGGACGACATTAAAAGGTCAGCCTTCTACCAATCTCGATACAATAATTGTGAGATTGGCCACTTTAGTAGATAGTTCTTATATTTGCTCATCAGTAAATCTGGGGGTTCAAATTGACATTCCTTTTATGCCCTATGGTATCACTTTCATAATCTTCAACTCCTTTTTCACTTAGATTTGACTTCTTGCAATGTTGTTACTTCCAAAAATCTTCACAAGTAATACAAAAACCAAAAATGTACAAGAACAATCTTATAAATTTAACAGCACGAAACACTAATAGCTTTGTCTTTAATAACACTTAGGTCTAAAAATGCATAGAGACTAAGTACAACTTCAACAACAACAATACTCTTGAAGGTAAAGCAACCTATACACACCAAAAAAATGCTTACGCCAATAATACATAGCAAACATAACTTATAGTGACTTCACTATCTGGTACAGATAACTCAATTGCGTACTGCATACAATGAATGGTATATAAATACACTTTGAAATTTTCGCTTGATACCAAAACATGATATGCTTAGGGAGACATCTATTAGGATATCAATCTAAACATGAACTTGGTTGGTGGGTCCTTTTAGATATTGAAGAAAATGGTAGGGTTTAATAGGGTTTTTAGTTACATGTGAGATTTTCAAACAAATAAGATGGATAAAATAAATACTAGACGGCCTAACTTCCATCCGATATTACACTCAAGTAAAAATTAGGGTCATTCAGCACAGTCCTTTACTAAAGGGATTAATAAGAGTAAGTACATAAGGGTAAAACTCACAAGAAACAAAGTGAATATTTTTTTTTTTATCAATGTTCATATGATTTCAGCTAATATAAGAATATGACTATTTGTAGAAGGTCCTTTAGGGTAAAAGTAAAAGAAGAAATGAAAAAAATAACACAAACCAAAAAGTTGTAAAATTTACATCTTACTATGATACTAAAAGGTACAAAAGGGGCAAAACAATGAAGGGAAAATTTTTGGAGATGCATGCACTGTTAGATTATTGGTCCCAATGAACTATTAAGAAGGATGATTGAATTGATTATTAAAAAACTTAAATATTTAGTTCACAACCATTCTTAATTATTCAATTACGACACTTAAAACTACTTTATGTAAGTATATTTACCAAATATTAATTACACAAAAGTTATAAACAATTAAATAACCTACGTAAAGTAGAAGAGTAAGGAAGATAGGATTAGGCAGCTATTTATAGTGGTTCCTTCTTGTGAGTAAGTCCACTCTCCCAGATTATGGTTAGGGATCTAGTCTTCCATACCAAAATGTTCTACCATTTGAAAGAATGTTTCATAAGGTCAATATTTCCTATGATCCTACCTTACCTCCCAATCCATACCACATGATTACGCAAGTCTATAGAGTCTCCTCACACTCTTCTTAGATAATCTCCCTAACTTTTATAGAGATTAGCAACTCTCTTGAAGGATAATAGTATGGTTCCTCGCAATATTAGCACAATACTCAATATCACTATATCATGGTAAATAGAACACTTTAATTCAATATCATATTTTCCTCTTTTCTTCTTGTTGTTCTTATGTCTTGGTGCAACTCCTTTATATAATCATTCTCCATAGGTCCAATATCGAAGTACTCTTTGTTGTCCATTCTACCTTTCTTATCATGCATAAGCTTTATAAGGAAATAACCGCTGTAATGTTATATGCTTCCATGGATATCTCATGTGTC
Source organism: Lumnitzera racemosa (assembly GCA_024138005.1). NCBI lineage: Eukaryota > Viridiplantae > Streptophyta > Magnoliopsida > Myrtales > Combretaceae > Lumnitzera > Lumnitzera racemosa. The sequence goes on from JAMXBC010000012.1 coordinate 59,608,156, forward strand.
TGTTGCTTATTCCATATTCTTTTGTGGTAGCTTCCTCTCATTCATTCCATAATTTGAAGATAATCGTAAAACTTTCCTATAAAAACTTTGTCATGGTATTTAGTTAAATACATTTAACTCGTGGTGCTCAACCTTTAATATATTATTTCCATTTTGTGCTTCTAGTCTACTTTTGGATTATAGCTTCTGACTTGCTTCGACATCTTGTTTACTTCTAGCTTACTTCTAATAATAACTGCGTCTAATTCACTTTTGGTAGTATACTGATTTTGGTTAACTTTTGCATTTTCCTTTTACATTGCTTCTTTTAGCTTCTTGTTGTTGTTGTTCTGATTTAGCTTCCGGTTGTGGTTGTGGTTCTAAAATAGCCTCCAAGTCATAGTTTAGCTTCTTTTTCATGCTTCCAATTTTTCAAAATTTAACCAATATTATAATTTTCAAAAATTCCAATGCTTTAACTTAGGTTATACAATATGTATTGCTTCAATGGCTTTTTACTCCACAACTATGCTTTTATTGTACTTCTTATCCTTGTAGTTGCATACTTAATTAACTTGTTAATAACAATTAACACAATGCTTTGTTATCATCAAAATAGCTTGGTTCTTGAATTAACATTGATGTTAGAGATAGGTATCGAAACAAGACAAGTAGGCACTCTGGTAGAATAGGACAAAGTTTGATTCTAGAGGTTGAGCTATGCTAGAGAGGTCTTATAAGCGAATAAGTTAGAAATCTTGTTTAGATGGTTGCTAAAGGGCCATGGCTTGGTTAGTTGGAAGGGGTAAGCTAATTTAAGTTAGTAGAGTTAGGAATAAGTCAGTGTCGATAGGTGACTTAACTATGATCTAGAAGGAAGTTGATGGGTTTGCCTTTGGAAATGATAGAGTCTTCAGTCATGTGTGAATGGGACTTCATCTTCAATTCATCTTCAATAGGCTACTCAACTAGTAATCATCATGTCAAGTTCAAAAGACCTCAAGCTCAGACCCTGGTAGCTAGTTTGGTTGGTTGAATTCTATCGTTCAACTTCAACGATGATCTTACTAGAAGGCATTTACTAAGCTCCCATCTCCATCCAGTTCCAAGGAATCTAGGTCCTTAAGCCCATGACACTCATTCCCGGTTCATATGTTCAAAAGAAGACTAGGTAGGAATAGATTAGCCAAATAAGGAAAGTCTACATCCGATACATGCTTGTTCTTAAGATCCTCTTCATAAGATCCAAAGCTAAAGAGAGAATATCGAAATTGTAATAATTAAGAATTATTATAATACAGAAAATATACTTAAAACATAAATAATAAGAGAAAAAGCTTGAACTGATTACACTGTCCCTACTGTCAAATTGTGCATCATCATCATGGAGAACATACTTAAAAACACAATCAAATAGAGAATCTCGTACATAATTACTTGCCACTAGAACAAAGTTGTTTCTTTTTCATTTCAAGAACTCATGAAAACGTTGCTCCTCATAGGTAAAGAAAACTAATTGACCATAGAAGATATTACTCATCAAGCACTAGCATCTGAGGTTAGTTTTCAGGTCTAGGCAATAAGCCCATGATTGTCATGAAGTAAGGAGAAAAGGAGTTGTTATGGATTGATGAGGAGATTTTAGCTAGTAAATGTAGTACTTTGACAACTGCTGGACTCAATATGAGCAGAATCAGTCATGAACTTACTGTTACCGTAATTGCATCCGTTATGGATATGAAAGCCTTCGGATGCTTCATGTGATTTCATATCATGACATGTATAAGTAGTCAATACTGTTGAAACCTAAAGCTATAGATACTAATCTCCTGATAAAATAGATTGGTGAAGTTGCAATATAATAGTTGAAAAAAAGATACATAACAATATATAATGAATTATGAGTGAATTATATCCAACATCTCTAGAAAAATTTAAGCAATTTAGAATTGCATGCTTATCTCTTGTTTGTTAAAGATAGAGATCCTGTAATGTTGTAAATTCGCTATGGAATAAACCATAACTTAACATAAAACCAAAAAAGAAAACAAAAATGATAAATGTTAAATGATTTTTGGACACAATATCATATGTGATTTCATATTAGGCATGATTCCTTAGCTATGTATTATTCTTTTAAATTCCTTTTATTTTGCATTAAGGTACTCACTATGTTATGGACTATAATCATAGGAGTCTATACATACATACACATACACACACACACATACACACATACACACATATATACATATGTATGTATGTACATATATATATATATATATATATTATCAATTATGTTACAACTTGATAAAGAGGGTGTGTAGTGTGTTTTCTATAGCTAGTCAATTACGTGCAATGGGCATGCTAGTCTATTTAGGAGACGTCTTGAGTTGATAACATGTGGAGGGATGTGATTAAAAAAAAAAAGTATGGGAGAAAGAATGGGCAAGCTTGGTATCTCAAAAGCGCGTAAGTGATAGTAGATCAAACTTGCTGTTCTTGATTATTCTTGATAAATCGGTTGTTTGTTCTTCTCTAGAGTGATTTCAGTAGAGTTTTGGTATTTGTCTCGAGTTTGCTAATGTTCTAAATGAATCAAATGAGAAGAGAAATCTTCTATTTATAGAATTTGAGAATCAACCTTATCAATTGGATTACTTTAAAATGAATGGCTGAGATTGAGGGCTATTATTGAAACTTATCCTCTCTTTTAGTCTTCACAGGCTTGGATATGAGCTTAAGTATGCTTAAGGCTTTTGTTAGCAAAAAAAAAGCTCATTATCATTATTATTAAGCTTAAAAACCAAATGAGCCTCCTTAAGGCCCAATAAGACCAAACGAAGCCTAAATAGGCCTAAAAGAATTGTTTCTGAGTCTATTTTTCATACGTAAGATAACCAAGTAAGGCCAAGAGCGGAATATCTAGTCTAACAATCCCCATTCTAAGCTTGCCAAGCCAGATCTACCTAAAACATCTCTAAATGAGCCAATTTCCCAAGCTTTGCCACTAACTCAGGATATCGGTCTATGGTGTTAAATTGAGTTAATGACCTAATTATCTAAAGGACCCTTTACATTTTACCTCTTGACCAAAAGTTCCTTGAACATTGTCAAAGGGGTTTTGAGCATTTCTAGAAATTATTTCTTCAATTGTTATGTAGACATACTAAATGTTGACTTTGTTTGCTTGATTACTTCCAATATAAATGGAATTAACGCTTTTTTTTAATCACTAAAATGACATACTAGTATTTATTTTGCTGCCATGGAACACATACTTTGACATGCTTTTGTATCCCACTCTGCAATGATTTACTGCTCTTATGATATTGATTTACATCCATTTGCATAGAGTTGATAAATTGGCTCTTCTTAGTATTTCCTCTTTTATTTTATATATGTATACATATATATATGTTTCATTCACATTAGTAAACGGTACCTCCCCCCTTCCTCCTCCCCCCCTTTTTTTAACTTAGATGAACAAACGTGACTCTAAGGAATGCCATCCTTATCTATTTTCTTGTAGCACATCTATAATAACTAAATAGATTACTCCATATCTGCTCCAAACCCTCTTCCTTCTCTAAATATTCCTTAATTGATTCAAATATGTTATATCTTCATAACCAAAGACAACTTAAACTTTATTAAATCTACTCAGCTTTATTAAATCTTGAAACTGAATCTAAGCACATATCTTCACTTGACTATTTATAGATCTGTATCTTCTATATAAGAGGTGATTCTTATTCTTCACTTTACTCTCATCAATGCCTTATCCAACCGAATTGACTTTTACGTCCTAATAGTGCCTTAATGATTTCAAATTTTCTAAATTTTCATCCTTGAAATAAACTAAAAAAATTCTACTAAACTTGAGTTTCCAACAATCTGAAGTTGTTTAGACTCGATAGTATTTTTTATTAGCTTCAAATATATGAAAATGTTTATAACAAAGCAAGCACTTAAAAGATCACGATCAAGTCTTCACATCTCTAATTATAGTGCAACTTTCAATAAAAGTTCGAAATACGTCTATCATAAGAAGAATATTCAATGCAAAATTATGGATGACTTTGTCATCTTTATCAATCTTCACCGTTAGTCAATAGTAGATATGTTGGGTTGAGAACCACTTGTAGCAAGGAATTACTTTTAAATGGTAAAGTAATGATTGAGGTTATCATTAGTACAATTATCAAGTCTCTAGGATGAAGTGAATCACATATATAAAGAGTTGTGTTGATATTACGAAGAATGACTGCTTTGTGCTTCATGAATGGTCATAAAAATGAATCCAATGAAGTGCTCCATGCATCTTTTATTTCTTGTGTTTTATATGAATAAATGATTCCAAATTACACTTTCCCCTTTATTCATTTATGAGAAAATCATGAGATCTAGCCACATTCTTCCTTCGTGTCCTCTTCATTCGCATGGGCATATCGATAATAGAAGATTCCCAAATCTTTATTTCAATCTTTTAGATCTTCTTGAGTTGATTAGTTCCCTTACCGAATCATTCTTAAATATCCTCAAAGTCCACCAACTTCATCAATTCTCTAGATTCATCAATCACTATATATACTTCACTTTTGAAACAACATACCTACACCTTTGAATCATATTTTTCAATAGATTTTCCTACTTTTCAAATCCATCACACTTTAGGTTCAAATCCCTTAACATACCTCCTTAAATCACTTTACCTTTGCAATAAATGCACATTCATTTTCCTTGACTTTTATTCCATCCGAGTTTGAATTGCTAGCAACTCATCCTCACAGCTTGTTAGTGATTACTTATTTTTTTTCCTTATCTTTTGACTTAAATTTCTTGTTTCTATTCTTAAATTATTTCCTTTCTTCATTCCTCTACCAGGCGTGGGAAGAAGAACAAGCAAACTTAATATCTCAAGAGTGTGCATGTTACAGTAGATTAAACTCGATGTTCTTGAACCGTTTTTGATAAATTAGTTGTTTGATCTTCTCTGGAGTGATTTTAGCAGAGTTCTAGTGTTTGTCTCAAGCTTACTAATGTTTTGAATGAATCAAGTAAGAAAAGAAGCCTTCTATTTATAGAATTTGGGGATCAACCTTATTCGTTGGATTACTTTAAGATAAATGGTTGAGATTGAGGCTTGTTATTAAAGCTTGTCCCTCTTTTAGCCTTCATGGGCTTGGATATAGGCCTAAGTATGCTTAAAGCTTTTGTTAGCTAAAGAAAACCCATTATTATTATTATTATTATTAAGCTTAAAGACTAACTAAGCCTCCTTAAGGCCTAATAAGATCAAATGAAGCCCAAATAAAGTCTAAATAAGCCTAAAAGAACCATTTTCGAGTCTACTTTTCGCATGCTAGATAATCAAGCAAAGTTAAAAGTAGAATATCCAGTTTAATGATCTCTGTTCTAAGCCTACCAAGTCAAATTTTCTTTAAACATCCCTAAATGGGCCAGTTTTCCAAGTTATGTTATTAGCTTAAGATATTGGTCCATGGTGTTAAATCGAATTAAAGGCCTAATTATTGAAATAACCCTCTATAGGAGGGATTCAAGTTTGGTTCATTCTATTGGAAAACCAATATTCATACCACTAAATTACAATGACCTTAATTACTATTATATATTATATGATATACATATTTGATCAAGAGTAAATATCGAGTTTTAAAATATTTATAGTGTTTGTAAGATGTAATTTTATTATCTAACAAATATGCATTTACCTGGAATTGGATATGTTAACCATATCCTTTCCTAAGATAAAATCATACCATAAGTGTGTCATTTCTTCTCTATTGTTTACACTCAATATATTCGTTAGATGTAACTTTTATGTTGGCTAAGAATGAAATGGCAATTGGTGGTTATAAGCATTATTGTCAAACCCAAATCGAAAAGTTGATCTGGGAATGAGAGGGGTTGAGGATTGAAAGGGTTAATCAAAGTCGAACCATAATCGAATTGGAGTCAATAAAAATATTATAATATAATTTATATTTATATATATAGTAATAAAAATTACTTATTTCCTTGTGAATTGAAAGTTGTGAGTTTTTCATAGTTTATTTTTCGTTTTTCCTTAATCTATATTTATTTTTTTAGCAAATTAATATATTTTCTAGAAAATATAAAATAAAATAATATATTTTAACCATGAAAAACCTAGTGGTTTTTATAAGAATCAAGTTGGACCGATCGAATAAACAGATTGAATAGAGGTTATTGTTAATGAAGATCAAATGGGTAACTAAAATTGGTTTTATGAAAGGGTTAGGTCTAATCAGATTAGACTGAGAGAGTTAATTCGAGTCTAACAACATAGGTTATAAATTAAGATTGAGCAAATCATCACAATTGTGGTTGTTATTGAGATTGCAAATTGATAAAAAGAATTAAAATTAAAAGAAAAAGAAAAGACGATTCTTTTTCTCTCGGAACCTAATTTTTCCTCTTTTATATTGGAATAATTTCTTTTAACGGACAAGTACATATTCCATAAATTAACGAATAAGTCTGCCATCAAATTTCAAATATAAAAATTTATCTATGGAACTAAGGTTTCTAAATAGTTGTTCCGAAAAAGAAAAAAAGAAAAATTACTTCGAATCCTACGGTTAATGTGATTTTATATTATTCTCATCATAAGTGCGACGATTTCTAATGTATCCTATAACCTATATATTACATGTTTCACCCTTATTTGCTTTAATTTCTTCGTGAGTTGCCACATGACTATGTTGGAGCTTTTGTAAGTTCATAGATAATTATACACATATATATAAATAAATAAATAGATATACTCTCTAGAAAATATCATAATTATGTAAATTTTCATAATTGAATTAAGTCGGTAATATTACTTGCATAAAATAAAATCTAGTTTTACAGTGAGCGTCATTCTAGATACTTGTAAGTTGTGACAAATGTATAATGCATTGATATATCATCGTATATGATGATTATTTGATATAATTTTTACTCACTCTATATATATACACGTATTATGAAATAAAAAAATGGCTGCACTGCAATAGAGGCAAATGCTGCGGCATAGGCAAAAGGAAAGCGTATATATATGTAAACTGAAACTTGCAAGTTATAGCAAAGGCAATTTAACGAGAAAATACTGGGAATATCATTGGAGAATGATCATAGTACAGAAGTTGTCCAATTGCCATTAGTTGAGATGTGAATTATACTGCACTAGAGGCTTTCTTCATTCACTCAAGCCATGTCTATGTGCCTCTCGAGCGTTTGCACATTGGGACACAGGAGACCTGCAAAAGTAATAAATGTAAATGGTTGCATGATTTAAACTATACCTGGTGTACCTAACTATTGGCAAAAATATTTTCGCATAGTTGGAACTCTTCAAAGTAAAGCTGTGTAAGTTCAATAATATTAAATACTTAAAATATTAATATCACAATAAAGTTACATAGTTAGTTAAATGTAATAATAAGTATTTGAAATGTTTTCTTCCTCTTCAATTACCATGGTCTTTTTTCTTAGTTTTATTCTCTAAAGAAAAGTTTTATCATATGAACAAAATTATATAAATGTGTCAATAGATAATATAAATGTATTAATAAAAAGAGTACATATGCGAAAGAAAAAGGAAATATTTAGTGATGGGTTCATTTTCATGGCATTAGAATCAAGTATGAATCAAGTATATTGAGAATTTAATAGATTTATTGTGAATGTATATGAATCCATCTCCAACATGATGGTTATATTGATGTTGTTGGGGGCTAGAGTGGAAAAGATTTAAGGAAAAATGACAAACATGAAAATAGAGAGATATTAATGAGAAAAGAGAAGGAAAAGATATGAGGAAAAAAAAATCGAATGAGTTAACAACAAAACCCATCTTATAAGATAATCCTCTCTCATTCTAAGTGAGGATATGAACGAGTAAAAATCCCAAAGCTCTTATTTGTGGTTATAATATCAAATAGTAATTTTAGGAGGTTGCAGTTGCACAAAACCTTTAGGGCTTTAATAATATAAATATCGATCTATATTATTATATAATTGTAACACCCTAAAACCTATAACACTATAACTCGATATGTGTTCTTGTCATCTATAGATATGTTAGATGTAAACATTTACTAAAATCTATATATTATCTGTTATATAATTCAAATATTCTCAATATAATTTAATCTCCTAGTAAATCAAGATAACCACTAAATAGAATTTATAAAATTTTGAATAAGAAATTACTAAGTATATAATGGAACTTTAACTTTCTTAACTCATTTATCATACTCACAACTGAAATCTAGCCACCACTCTCCAACCTAATAGACTTGACAATCGAATCCAAAACTATCAAACTGTAGAATTTCTACTTAAGTACCTATACCTAAAATTTTTATTACGGAGTGAGTCGAAACCCAATATAAAACATAAAGCATACATGTGCATGATACACATTATCACAAATTAAATGTACACATAGTAATAAGTAATGCGACAAGCACCATTTATTATTATTGGATATTGATAACTAATACCATCTTAACATCTCAAGACTTAGGTAACTCCTAACCCCTAGGCAATATATAAGTATTGGTATGAGTCCTATCCATCACCTTAGTAATGTCATCTTAATGTGAAACTTTCGCTTACGCATGATTACCAGGTGCCTTATCAACCCTCTTAGATAGGGAGGTCTAAGACAAGTACAAACAGTACACAATTAATAAGTTTGAGTTTGAGTTAATTCCTATTAAGTGATTAGTTTAAACAAGCACAACAATCATATGTGTTCCATACTTGAATTGTCATAACAACGTAAAGCAAATGAGGTCTCAAGTCTAAACTAGACGACAAGTAACACCTTCCTCAAAATTTTCTCCTAACAACTTGTTACGCTTTCACACAACTCTCCTAAACATAATACCATACATATTCTTTCAAATAGGGTTTAATCCTAATTTAGAGTAGTTTTTGGAATGTTAGTATTAACAAAATATTTCGAATAGGTGTAGCAAATTATTGGAATAAGCTTTATGGAATAAGGGTTGAATTTTAAAGGAGAACAAAAAGTTTTGCACATGAAATGTAATATTAGCCTTGTTCCTTAGCATGGTTGTGTACAAAGCAATAAGTTTACGTTCGGGAATCACGACCATGAACTTTGATTATGATTCCTCTTTGTAGAACAACATGATTACGCAAATCATGGCCGTAAACTTGGTCATGATCCTCTTGACTACTTAATTCTTTCAATTTCACAGCACACATCACCCTTAACACATCCTTGAGAATTACAATCAAAATCATACTTATGATCCTAGGCTGTAATCCTCGTACTTTGCAAATCACCACTTTGAAATGCCACTTCTAACTCCTATCCAACAGAAACCCACTCTCAACCTTCCTCCAACCACTCCTTAAACACCTTAATTCAATCAATCACAATCTTCTTTTTAAATAATGTAACTCAATATCAACTAATTTTCTTAAATCTAAAATGCAATAAAGAGGTTTGAAACAACCTACTTGATTCCTTGATTAGATAGCACCCAACGCTTGATTCTCCACTCTTAACATACTGCAAAATGTAATTCCCTTAAGATTTTTCATCCTTCCTTAAAGAAAACGAAATTCCCTTATATTAGGGATAGAAAACTTATGGAAAATCTTTGTGTTCTTTTGTTTTGTTTAATTTTCCTTGATTTTTTATACCCATGCATCAAAGATCCGAATTTTAAGATTAGTTTTTAGAGAAGGCTTGTGAGTTTATTAGGTTAAGAGTGTTACACAAGGGAAAAAGAAAGGTTAGGTTTTCCTAAACATAATATGAAAGGAGAAATGGATGGGTTTTAACTTTTATAAGACTGAAACAAATACAATACCTCCCCCACCCAACCCCCCCCCCCCAAAAAAAACAAAAACTTTAGTCAATTATATGCCATACCATAATCTTGATGTCATTTACTATTTTCTTATCTCTCCGCTTTTAATTTAGAAAAAAAAATATCCAGCTTTTACAACAATAAAAACATACTTGAATCTCATTAAAGTAAAATATGGATCTATTTTATTATACAATAAAAACATGTTGAACTGTTTTGATAAAATCAAATCTCACAAATCTCATAGCAACTTATGTGGCAATCATTCATCTATATCTATATCTATCTATCCATATACATACATATATTTTCTAAAGTTTTATTTAGCTCTACACTATAAAACATATAGTTTTTATTATCGTGATGGTGTGTTATTACTAGTTACATTTATGAAATTTTCATTTTTGATTATTTATGTAATTACTATCAATAACACATTCTAATTCTTCCCATCAATTTACAATTATATTTGCTATTTATTTATATCTATCTATTTCTTCTAGCTATTAAGGCATTATTTGACTCCATTTTGTGAACTTATAGTTTTTATTACTTATGGAATTAACATTAATATTATATATTTTACGAGTGGATTTTTTTTTTAATTTTTTGTTTTTATTTATTGTTAACAAAATATTGGTATATTCGTATCTATTGTTTATCTCACCAATTATCGACTTAAAAGTATATTCAGAGTAAATTTTTTTTTATTTTCTCTATTTTTAATATAAGGATAAACATATATTTTGTACTCTTGGGCTATATATAGCAATTTTTATTTTATTATAGATATTTTTTCCCCATTCATGCATTAGACGAGATTTTAGGATAACAGTTTTATAAACTTTTAAATCAATCTAAATTTTTAAAAGCAATTTAAATATGATTTTATTGATCTAATCTCTTTATTTCTCTCTTTCAACTCTTGTGTCTCTTTCCCTTCTTCTTACCTTGCAAAATATGCCATAATAAGAAGGGCGTTTAAATACCTTTTGGTAGTTTGTAAATTTTAATAAATCAAGAAAATTATACATATCGTATTTTGATTTAACATATTTAATATTTTCTCCTGATATTTAAGCATGAATGAATTAAATCAATGTAGTAAGAAATAATGGGCTAAAATTATTTCAAGGCTTCTTCCCTAGACAATTATAAAAGTTCAAATGGTTTTTTTCCTCTTTCATCCAACATATGAGTTAGCACTTAAAATTTTATCATCTACTTTATGATTAATATTTTTTGTCATTTTTAAAAAAAATTATTAAATAGTCTTAAATTTTTTATTTTTATGCATGCTCAGCTGGCACATTACTTACTAGTTTTTATTATTGTACACATTCCATACTATAATGCATTAAGCCAAAAGCAGTGAATAATTAAATCAACAAATACTAATAGGCCCATTTTAACCACTTGATCCAAAATTTTTAAACTTGTATTAATAAGGTATTCACAACCATGGTCTTATAATTCTCTCCTTAAACATCTGACATCCCCATTAGGAGACCTTACAATTGGACTTAGATCTTTCCTCCTTTTCGATATACAATTTGGACTACCTACTACCTATAGGTCATCTTAGAAGTCTTACCTTGGTGATACTTCCTACTTTTCTTAAACATCTTCTCTAAACTAGAGCTAGACCTGAATCATGCATCTACCGGTGGGGGTCCACTCTGATAGCATTTGTAACGCCCTAAGCTAAAAGCAGTGAATAGCCAAGTTAACAAATATTAATGGGCTCATTTTAACCACTTAGTCCAAAAGTTTCAAGTTTATACTGATAAGGTATTCACAATCATGACCTTATAAACTAGTATCATAACCTCTCACAATCTATGTGAGATACTTAATCATATGGTATCATACCATAAGTATTTATTGACTTAGCTATTTATTACTTTTGACTTTAGGTGTTACACGTACAAACATGAAAAATTAAAGTGGAACAAAAGTGGATAGTAGAGAATATTAATATATAATTAGAATGAGATAAAAATAGTTTGTAGAGGATGGTTAATACATAAGGTATAAGGTATCTTGTGGAATCGCTATTTTTTTTTAAATTTATCTTCTTTAAAAATATTGTACATGCATATAATTAATATTAAAATTTTAACTATACTAATGGACCAAATAGTAATATTTGAAAAGTTCTTATATTTGCAACATATCTAACCGTAACAATATGAAACTTTAGTAGATAAAATAGAGAATAATCCTTATAATCAGAAATATTCAACTATTGGTTAAGTTATGCTAAATTATTTTTCTTTTATCATTTCCTTTCAAATCATCAAAATAAAATTTTATCAAATCATAAAATTATTATACACCAATTACAAAAACAAGACTTTGCCCAAGAAAATAAAATAAAAAATAAAATAAAGGAACAAGACAGTAGATATGAGAGCATGTAATTTTAAGGTTTTATTATAAATTGGTATAGAGTATCCTAAAATCTATATCTTGTATGCTCTAGAGCACAAGTTCTAAGGTAAGTGCAGAATACCTTGATGTTATACCCGTACGCAAACTTGTGAGAGTAGATTTTAGGAAATTACTATCCAAAAACTACCTTGTGACCCTCTTTACCCATTTAGAACCTATCCAATAAAGTAGGGTCCAAGTGGATACCCTGTACAGCAAGGTTACTCACTCACTCTTATAAGTTATGTGGCAGTGATTCATTTTTATTATTATGCATAATTTGTATGTGGAAAATTGAAGTGATATAAAAGTGGATACTAGAGATGGTTAAGATGTAATTAAACTTAATTATATATAATGTTTTACCAATATATTCCCTAAAGTATCCCTTCAAATTAAAAACCTATCGCTTGTCTTACAAATATTTGAAGGTTAATTATAGTTAATGGATTGATTTTCTTTATTTTAGCAATTTTTACTTTCCTATATATCATGTTTATCACAAACTAAATTCCAACAATAAGGTATGGAAATTGTAATACCCCTTTAAATATTAGGTGATGGAATTTTAATTATTAAGGTGCCTTTTGGTATAATGGCTTAAAACAAATTGGAACTCTAAAGTTAAACATACTCAGGTTAGGTTAGTCCTACGATAAGTTACCTCATAGGAAGCTATGCTATTACAGCAATCTACCAATCGGAAGGGTGGAGTCCTTACCTATTGATGGTCTTAAATCTATGTAACTACATTGATAAGAAACTAATGCACCTACTTTGAAGTTAAGTGTGCTTAAGTTAAGTCAATCCAAAGCTGAGTAACCTATTGGGAAGTTGCTGCACCAACTGTTCGATTGGCTCGTTATAGAAATTGAAAAGGTTTTTAACTATCATGGTAGTTTTATTTTGATCTCTTTTATCTTAGATACACACATCGCAGGTACATGCTCATTTAGTATGCTTGTATGCATGTTAATTTTTGAAAGCAAGAACATGACTTGATGTCGAGTTTTTACAAGCTCATAACCTATATTTTATTTTATTTTTGACAAATATATGACTAGTGTTTTGTCAATATGTGTTGATGTTAGGTAAGGGATATATGTAAATTTCCAATTGTTGCATGATAATTAATTTAATAAAAACATATTATTAAACATATTTAGTTAACGAATTTGATAAGAAGTAACTTAAAAAGGGAATAAAAGCATATATGAAATAAAAAACTAAATGTTGAGACTTAAAAGGCCACTATTGATCACCACAAGGCTTTAAGTAGCTAACCACCACATCAGAGGGTCGTGTAACCTCTCTAAAGTAGGAGGTGCCATCCACAGCGTCGAAATTAAAAAAGAAGAAAGAAAAAAATTACTAAAACCTGATAAATCGTAAGACTTAATTATATGAACGAATAAGTTTTGATAGTATTTTCTTTTTTATTTGGAAAAAAAATTAGGGTGTTGTATGGCTACTCAACCACATCTAGGCCTTAAGGTAGTCAACTAAAGCATTCTAGGTTTTAGTATCCCTTTACTTTACTTTTTTAATTTTCCACAATTCTTTTACTTTTTATTGAATTATATATTTAAAAATATATAATAATAGTATAATACTAATTTATTAAATTATTTGTTCTGAACCAATAAAAAACCAACATGTATCTCATAACTAATATTATCAAATAATTACAAAACACAAGGTATGTAATTGTTAAAAAAACAACACATAAGTCACTTATTTATAAAAGCCCTAAAACAAAGCTCATATTTTTATAATATTTCCTTTTTTTTTTTAAATGGATATGTCACAACCAACTAAACAATTCCTATTAATATTATAGATATTTTCAGTGGTAATACCTTTTTGGAAATTTATAATATTCCATTTTTATCATTTGTACAGTCCCATTAGTAATATTTAATACCTTTTGCACTTTAATAATCATTTCTCTTTAGCATGCTACCAATAAACATGTCATTTATATGAGTACTAATTGTTACAAAAGTATTACAAACTTTACATGATTTTACTTAGGAAAAAGTATAAAAAAATTCTTAGTGTTTATCTCTTTTTTTGTTTTAATCTTTAGCATTTCAAAAATTTCATTTCGATTCTCAATGTTTGCAAAAGTTTCTAAAAAAGTCCTTTCATTACTTTTTCCTTTATTCTTGACACATGGTGTAATTTGATTCCTTCATATAATTAATTTAATTAAATAAATCAATAATAAATATATCATATAAGTATAATTAATAAAAAATATTTAAAAAATCAAAATAATTAAAATTAAAATCTAGAAATTATTATATATTGCTAAAATTATATTTTAAAAATCATATTTATATATTAATAAATTAAATTAAAAAATTAAAATTCGACTACTTAGTGATAGAGGGTGACAAATGGTCACTTAGGAGAGGGGGGGCTTGTGGGTAGGTTGTTGGCATGACCCCTCTAGAGGTGGCCTTCGACTACCCTTCACCCTTAAATGGTTGAATTTCAGTCACCCAAGCTTTTAGGTCGCAATCTACTCTATTAATTGGGTCATGCAACACTTAGGGTGGTTACCTAAACCAAAAAAGGAAAAATGGCCAAAAACCTACCTAGTTGTAGTCGGATCATGCAACTTGACTTTAATCCAAAGGGTTTTTCTTCAATTCTTTCTTTCTTTTTAATACTTTGGGTGGCTACCTACAGTCTTCCAAGGGTCATACAACCCATTTAATGAAGTAGTTTACGACCTAAAAGCTTAGGCGATCGAAATCCTACTACTTGAAGAATAAAGATTGAATTAACAAAGAAAGACATATGAAAGATACAGTTAAATCCTAAAACAATCAAATATCATAAGTGACTAGTGAGACTATCCAAGGAGTACGCTGTTCCTCCTTACACCCAACCCTCTCTTCTTCTCTCTTTTCGGTGATGGCTAGCCAGCCCCATTCGTGGGTGGTCAGATTTCAATTTTTGGATTTTTTTTTCTCTTCTTTATAATTTTTAAAATTTTTTTATTTGATTTATCAATATATAAATATTAATTTTAATAATTTAAACAATATATATTAATTTTCGAATTTTTATTTCTATCTTTCTAATTTTTTAATAATTTTTTATATTTTCAAAGATATTTTATTAACATTGCTTATATAATATATATTTTATTAGTTTATTTTGTTAAACTGAAATTATGGATGAATCAAATGGCATTACATGTCAAGACTAATGGATTGCGAATTGAAAAGAAATTTTTAAAATGTTAAAGGCTAAAATAAAAAATAAAGGTAAACATTAAGAATTTTTTTATACTTTTCCCTTTTATTTAAAAGGTGTCCTAACAAAAAAAAAAAAAATCTCAAAAGGTACAACTCTTAATATATATTGCTACATTTCTACAATTTGAAAATTGTAAACTTTTCTTAATAGCGTATGATTTTGTATAAATTTAGGAAGACTATCAATAATTACATTAAATTACAACATGTGGTATTTAATTGTATAAATAACTAACAACATTTATGCCATAGTTAAAACAAATAACAACTTAATATGTTAATTACAATAATTTTTAAATAATATTTATTATTATTTTTCAATCTGAATAAGTTTAAACTAACATCTGGTTTGGTGCTTAACTTTGATTAGTTGTATTTCATCAGTAAATAAATAATTTATCCACCATCATTTGTTGAATATATAATAATAGCTTAAGAGGGTGTTTAGGTTGCCAACTTGATTTGACATTTTTTGTTACCTAAGAGAATTCAATATTAGAGTTGCATATGTTTTGAGTACAATGTGTGTTGTGCAAGATTTTGAGAATGATAAAGTTTGTACTTACTACAAGTAAATGAATGCAGATAAGCCTAATTTAGAGGAAAGTGTATGTTCATGGATGGATGCAAGATTTATAATTGTAAAGATCGAACTTGCTTTAATTAAATCAATAGTAAAATTATTGGTAGGAAAATATTTGTTTATTATCATAATTATATTATTGCATCTTATAAATGTAAAAAAATCTTATCGATGATTTGACCTACAATAAATCCTGAAGCTTAATAAGATGGAAAAATTTATTTAAAAAATGATTAAGAGTGATCAATATACTTCATAAGAAATTAAAATAACTAACATTTTACATTTTTATAATGCATATATATTAAATAAAAATTAAATATCAATTTATAAAAAATTACATTAATATATAAAACTTGTGTGAGTTTTGTTTTTAACAAAAATAGATTAGAAAAAATAATTTGATAGGAAATTACAAGTATAGTGAAAAGAGTAACTCAACTTAGATATAAGTATTATATTATTTCTTTTCATGGAAACCTTGTATTAGTGTTACATTAGCAATGCTAAAAAAAATATAATTTTGAATATAAATTATTAAGTAATCAATTATTCAATAATCTACATTCATTTTCATAAAATTACTTGTAAAAAAATTTATTAAATTACGTCATATAATTAGTATTATTTATTAATACTTTATGTGATAAGACTGGAATAGTTGTAATATGGATAATGTAATTAACGTAATTTTTTTTATGGTATTACTTATGAAAAAATAGCAATTTGAAGAGAATTTATCTAATCAAATGTAGTTTAATACATGCAAACATACAAATGACATTTAAGTAATAAATGTATCTTGAAAATAGTAAATGGCAAATATAAGATTTGAAATATATATTTAGAAATATATTTTCTCCTTTTCTAAAAAATTTATAGACCTTACCTACGATAAATATTAGGGATGAGTAGGTATAAGATGAGCAGCATATAAAGTCCTACTCAAAACCTACCTTATAGATACAGGTTTCGACACTTACTACCTGTCTCTTATCTTATAGTACCTTGAAAACATCATATATCATGTACTTTGTAAATTGTATAGAGTATAAGATACTCTATAAAACTTGTAGATTTTTCTTATAAATTTCAATATGATTATTTTTTCAAAATAAAACACAAACTTGACCCTTTTTTTTTAAAAAAAAAAAAATTGCTTAACTTAGCCAATCTATCAAATGATGTCAATGGATGGAGCACATTGAGGTTTATTTTTTTTTCCTTAAATGGTTATTTAACCATTATTATTGTGGATATATTTTTATTAATACTGTAATTAATATGGTAAAATAAATACATGAGTAACTATTTCCTTAAAAAAATATAAAGTAAGCACAAAAATATAAATTTCTAGTATACTTGTTGTAATAATCATTCTGAAGGTATTATATTTTTATTTCATATCTATTCTATTTCAGAAAGTAGATGTAGAATGAAATTTTTATATCTTGAAAATAGTGTAGCAATGTTCTCTTTTTTGTTTACTGGGTAGTAAAACATTCTCTCTTTTTTTCAAATATCTTATTGACAACCATAAACCAAAATTTCATATATAGAGCGTACATATGGAATTAAAGACAATTTATAAAAGAAAAATACAAAATCAAGCTCCTATCGTACTCGTTAATAGCTAAACGGGAAAAAAATATATATATACGTTTGTTACTTACTTTTTTGTGAGGCACGTAATTACTTTTGAAGGATGAATTTTTTAAAAGTTTTTTAATTGGTATCTGATTACTTGTAATGAATGGACCTCCATATACCAAGGTATTATTTGACTTAATATGGTATGTCTCATTTTTGTTCTTGATGTTGGTTTCTTATGAGGTTATCGATTTTTGGAATGCTCTTGAAGCATACTTAACCTTAAAGTTACAATGAATATAAAATAATTATACCAAAAAGCATGATGATAATTAGAGGATCGTCGCACTATACTTGGTGGATACCACAATCTCCCCTATTTACAAAACTAACATTCTTGCTAGTTTGCTACACGTGTACAGGGCCACATCAAGTAAAGAAAACCCTGCCTTAGATGGCACTGGACTCCTTCCTTCTAACGGTTAAACTATTCTAATACCATTTATGATCATCGAAATTTTCCATGCTATAAGATTGCCTACTCTTGTGTGATACAGCTTACGACTCTCTCCTCTATGCCTGTGGTTTTCTATGAGGTCAATTATATTTAGAATGATCGCTACTAATTATATTTAAATTTTTGATAATTTTAAATTGTTATATTAAAAGGCGTTTCAATCATTAAATTTTTATTATGCTATATTTGAGTGATATCACTCTTTTTTTTTTTTTTAAATCCAGCATCACTAGATTCAATACTAAAAAGATACCTCCATGATTAAAATTTTATTATAGAGCTACTTAAAATGCAATTACCAATCAAACATAAAGTTGCTACATTAAACAAGGGAAATCAATCACTAGAATATTAGAACTATCAATCACCCTTTCGCTGATCATTCTTATTCAGCTTATATGCCATATGCATCCCACTATGCTAAAATCGTTCTTCGTTATGAAGAATTGTGTGCGATCGTGAAAATGACTCTTTGTTATTGCACATTGTTGCTTATACTCCAACTTAGACTTGGATATGGGGTCTAACTCGGTTTGAACCAGTCGGAATCACCAGTGCTCAGTAAAGGTATTTCGTGATTTTACTTTAACTAACTGTTATATAAATTACAACTGCACATATTCCCCTTTGATGAAAGAACACCAAATTCATTTATTAATGTGGAAACATATAGGGACAGGAGAACACCATTATCATTATAAGATATTCCAAAATGAAGTAGATAAGAAAAAAACTACTATCCATACGTGAAATAATTACAAAATAATACAATAAAATAGCTAAAATGTAAAAGTTGTTACATCATTATAGCGTTAATATTTTTTATACTATAAATATTAACGATACTATAAATATTAACAAGTTGACCATAATTCATATTACAATCACCATTGTAGTATCGTTTTCATAGAAATTTCAAACTATTTTGAGTCAAATCAATCCAAAATTGAAAAGAGGTGAAAAAAATAACCACTTCAATGCACCATTAATTTTAATACTATCGCATATGAAATTATGCTCTAATATATGAAAAATATTCATAGTTAAATGAATATTACAAATTGTATTGCCATCTTCTTTTAGGCACACACACACATATGGAGTAACCTATATAGATAACATGTAAATATTCATTGTCTACCTCTTCCAATATATATATATATATATATATATTTTATTTCACCTTTTAATCCGCTTTATGCTTGCCACTTTATCAAACTTCATCATCAATTGAATTTTTCTTAAGCGATACAAATATTCAAGAAAGTGTTGAACATAGAACGAATTAGGGAGAGAAATAAAATATTAAAAATAGGATTGACAACCATTTATATACAACAAATACAAATGGACTGCCAAAAAGGATGATGGAAATACTATTTACAATATATATTTAATTGAGAATATCTTCTATGCATTCAACCATAAGTTTACACATTCCAAGTAACTCCATAAGTGAATTAAATATTTCATCACCTTCTTTATTTCTTTTCGAATCCCCACTTTTTTTTTTTTTTTATTGACTTGGCTCCAATTACCTATTTTAATAAAAGAAGCACCAAAGACAGATGCTATGAGAACTTGTAATATTTATAAATATATGGAGAATATAAATATGATACATTTATAGGAAAGAAAGGGAATGCATGTGTGCGTGCATATGTTTGTGTTGGTGCAATAATGTGTGCATGTATGTATGTGTATGTGAGAGTTAATTGGGAAAAGAGGGGATAGTGTGTGCTTATGTATGTGTGTGCGTGCGTGTATTATTATGTTTATGCTTATTGATGTGTATAGAGTGTTTGTGTATGTGCTGCATGTGAACTTCTTGAATGATATGCGATAGGTGCACAGCTTTAGTCTTTTCTTCCTCCTTTTTTTTTTTTTTTTAAATCCCCCTAATTTTGCCAGTGGAACCGAGACATGACTTATCAGTTCCACGGGTAGTGACTAACCCACTCCGTACTCGTGGACCAGGACAAAGAATCGACCAACTGGATCAGTACTGGTTCCCAACTCAACAAGTCAATCCTAAGCTGTTTCGCAGTTACATAGATAACACATTCATCGTATATATTTATTTATGGTGGCCTTAGCACTACGTAGGATATTAGGAAGCACACATGCTATCAGTGTTAAGACGATACTGAAAAAATTAGGATTGATTATATGTAAAATGGGTGTATGTTCATCAAAAGGATTGATGAAAAATACGTCTGAAAAAGCAGTAGGTGAATCTCTCATCTTTTTTTCCGTATAAGTAGCTCCTTTTGTGAACCGGAGTAAGATGGAATAAGTATAATATTTGTCTCTGTTTATTTTACTTTCTCGCAATAGATTCTATTCAGCACTCACATAGTGGGGGTGGGTTTGGAGAACATGGAAAAGACAGGTCATGGGTCAGAGATTGAGGGCATGACATAAGGACTTTGATTGGAGAGAGAGAGAGAGAGAGAGAGTAGAGGCATATTTCCGATGACCATAATTCGAATTCCTCCTTATCCAACTTGAAAAAAGAGAACGAAAAATGAAGTCTACCCAAAATATGATATACTTCCATCGGTCATTACAAACCATTTCCAGCTAATATAAATTATTGAAATCTACAGTTGGAGAAATCAATATTAATTTGAATTAGTTTTGATTATAGATCTTAGCAACAAAGCATATTTTGAAGACTATTCAGATTTTGGAAATACTATATAGACCTAAATAAATATACAAATCCTGCTTCAAATATTATTGATTTAATATGATCATTTTACTTTTTTCTTTCTGTTTTTTTTTTTTTAATTTTTTTTTCCAGTCATATTACAACTTAAGAAGGAAGATTTGAAGAGATTGGCATTGTTATGACAATATCGTTATTTACACATATTTGAACGTACCATGAATCTTCATTTAAATAGATCAAGTACTAGGAAATTCCAGTAATTGGAAGACCACTTTAAGGACAGTTTCACTGACATCGATCTTTTGAATAGGGTTGGTAGCTCTAACCATATTATGCTACCTGCATTTTCCACAGCTTTTCAACCTATTCTTCTTAATCTACTGACTCGTTGTCCAAGTTTATTCTCTATCAAATGAGGAAAATAATAGCGATTGGCCTCTTGCAAAAGTAGGATTAGCATATTCCACACTTTATGAGTGGGAATTGCTCCATTCGATGAATCTCTAAAGAGTGGACGGTTCATGGAATGATGGTGCATTTATTCCACAATTTCAAGCAATTAAATAAAGGTGGAAACCCACGAGAAATCTCTTTTAAGGATCAGAAAAAAGGGAATGAAAATGTCTTTCAGATAAAGACAACAACAGCCACCTTCACCGAATGGGCTCATCATGTGTGCTTTATTAGTGTGTAAAGTCAACATCTTTACACCAGTCAAAATCATAAAAACATCTTTACTGCTGCTGATAGAAGCTCCTGATGCAACCGCAACCTAGGCTGTCAGTCATTGATGGCTCTGATTTCAACATGTTGCAACAGGGAAAAGTCTATATGTTCCCGTTTTATAATAATCACATGTTGCAACGTCTCTGTCTGTATAATCTGCGATACATGATTGGAGATAAAATATAGCGATATAGAATGGAAAGGGGAAACTTTGCCCTCCCATATAGTCTGATGCGTGTGGACCAAATCTGATGAGAGGAGGTTGTATCAAAATATTCATTTTGCTCTGGTATGAGAACAAATTTGTACTGGGTCTGAAGACGATTCCTTCATAACATGCAGCTACATTTTTCCTTCAACAGACTTAATACTTGTAAATGACACTAATGAACAATTCGAGAGGGGTTTTTTAAAGAGACTCCATCACGCATGATTGCATATTGATAATGTTTATTTATGAGGATGCCTGAAGTTTTGGTTACATGAACATTATAAAAATCTGGATTCAAACTTTCTGCTGGAAAAGAAATGAATAGTTAGTCTATACAGTGATACACAAACTTTATTACAAAGCTTCCAGTTGTTCTATAAGAATTTTCATCGGAGGATTTGCAGTTTTTATTTCCTTATTCACATTACCAAGGCATCTGCCTTGCTACTTGAAATCATCTCCCAGCTTGGGACCAACTAGTCCAGCAACATTATAACTCACTCATCAAGGTAGATTATCCCCATAACTCTTCATACTGACAGAAAGTTCAATGCGGATTAATATAATTATCTTGTACATTTAACAAATAAAGAGGAGATGGATTTTCAAGTATCTACTTTACCTTAGCTGCTGGAACTCAGAGAATCTGGAAGAACTTTGTAAGGATTGAGTATGCCATTTGGGTCCAGTAACTTCTTGACAGAAGCCATTAACTCCACCTGTAGAGTGGAATTTCTCTCATTCAAACACCAGAACCCGTGTTCACTTGAAATCTATCACAACTATAGTGAAAATGCTTGCAATCATTTATTAAAAATTTGATTGCATTCCTTAGGGGCATATGAACTTATGGGTGTTCCATTGCAGCATCTACAATTTTTCCCACATGCCACTCCAACATAAAGCTAAACCAATTCTCCAAATAGAACCATCATGTCCTTTGACAATTACCGCTATGAGCCAATTGGCCTAAATTTCCTAAATTTCTCATCATACTAATTCTAGGTACAGAGGGTTAATTTCGTCATGAATATTTTCCCAGCACAACCTTTCAAGATTCTGGAAGCATGCAAGCATATGCATGCAGCTATTTTACTGAGGATGGCAAGTTTCACCTTTATTTGTATCCTTTCTAGTAAGTATTTCATTTTTGCTATATACCTAAGATTATAAGTGAAACTGCCTTTAAAGCCAATTTCCTATTCTCACTATATTCAATTTTGTATGCATCAAGGCAATTGTAATTGTTCCCATGCAAACCTTACGAGTAATTACAAAGAACTGGCTGAATCCTGGAAATAAAAAAGAAGGGCAAGAAAAGAACTAGAAGCTCGATACTTACAGCTGTAGGTGGCTTGCTGTAGAAAACCTTATTAGCTTTCATCAATCCAAGGCCGTGCTCAGCACTAATACTTCCACGGTTCTTGGAAGTCCATTCATATACGAAAGGTTCAATTTTTGAGAGAACCTGAACATAAATCACTTCAATCATGCAATTACAGTCATAAAAGAGTGACACAGACCAGCTTTGAGTAAGTTTAAGAACATTACAGCATCATCATAATGTGGGGCTGAGAAATTAAGATGCAGGTTCCCATCTCCAAGGTGACCATATGCCACAACTCTAGCTAATTGACCTAGAAAATTTGGAATGAAGGTTAGGATTTAAGAAATGCACCTATTCAACAAATTTATTCCCATTTGATGAGTCTATTTCATGATCGATATAAGAATAGCATCAAAATCTGGATAAGACGATCTGATAAATCTCAGAGCATAGGGTGCAACAAACAAGCATGGAAAAGGCACATTCACTACATCAATCTTGTGGGGATGGCAAAATTCTCTCATCCCCATTATTGCAGAGACCAGACAGGATTAAAGAATTTGAGTTATGGCTATTGATGGAGATAGGTGAACTTATAACTTAAAGGGACGGCTATAGGGTTAGTTATTGTCCAATCCAACCTTTACAACCCAATATAATTCTTCTGCACTTTCTTTTGCTTTTTGGCCCAGATATTTTTTCTATTCAAAGCATATAAATAGTCATAAGTTTTTTCTTATAATAATATTTATTCCATCTTAAGCAATATTTATGATATATTATGACGATTGAATTAATTGTATGTTTCATATTTAAAATCTATATATATGTATTTAAATTTTCTGTACATCAATTGCAATGGTTCAGGGTGTATGTATATGAAAAAGGTCGTCATCACAGCTTTACAGCATGATCACAGGGATAAATTTTGTGCCAATGTATATAGGTCTGTAGGGATTCCCCATGGGAGATGGGGGGTTATAAGACCATCCAGCCTTTACCATTACTAGCATCCACAAGACATGCTTAGACAAACATATGGTTTTCCCCTGCTTGTTGACCAAAGTCTCACTCCTAATTAAGTTTTATCATTTTTCTCTATCCTTAAAACTCCGCTTCATAAGAAAAAAGCACAAGAAGCACCCAAGACTAAATTTCAGTTACAAGAATAAAGCTGGCCAGCACTCTAGGACCCCCATTTATGAGTAAATGATATGCCATCAATGCTGAAAGCTGATGAGACCAAAAAAATAATTATACTCTGTGATAGGACCTTAGTAGTGACAGTAAGTGTAATGTGCGTAGGGCAGTAAGTTGTGTGTATGTATGTGTTTCTAGAAGTCTATCAGCGTTAGCTACTACTATAAATAGAGGGAATTAGTGGGAAATAACCATCCAGATATTTTGTGAAAGTCTTGAGAGTTGGTTTTGAGTAAGAGTGCTCATGTACGAGTGCGAGCTTATAGCTCATGGTCCTTTGTATTGAGGGAATTAGGGCTTGTAAACAATTTCCATTACAAAATCATTACAAAATACTTTAGATTTCTTCATTAATTTCTGCTGGTTTGTATCAATTGGTCCAGCCTACCGTATTCTCACTGGAGACCAGCTAAAGCTAAAATCAATCCAATCTTCTTCAACTTTTTTTGAAAAAAAAAAATTACATCATCTCCTTTCTCATATTGATTGAATCATGACTCGATTGCATGCGTGTGTAGAGATATGTCTACGTGATGAAATTCAGACTTGCTTAGATACTACGACTCCTACCTCTCTTGAGATGATGATGGAGATAGCTATGAAGGTTGAAAGGGAGTATACTTGTGGTATTTTTTTGGCACCACTTAATGATCAAGGTGTTGGGCAATATGGAGTTAAAGAGTGACACAAGTCAAAACAAAACATTTTGTCCTCATTCGTATTGACATTCCTACTCAAGCAGCTTGGTGCCAGTTAATTTTTGTCCTACATAAACTCAGGTGCACTCCAATGTTGCGTGTAATCAACCTAAGGACAGCTTTCTGCAATCTAGTGCTCACAGTTGGGGGTTAACAAAGGATGAACAATCTGTTGTAGCTGATTCCAACTCAGTTGTGAATCATGTGCAGCCGAAAGATACTCAGAGGAAGTCTCATGGCCAAAGACAAATGACCAATGCAGAGTTTCATGAAAAGATAGTGTGATCAACCATTCTCCCCTATACACAAATGTCCAAACAAATCTCTTCACATAATGGTGTTGGAGGAAGACCAAGATGGCTTGGGTTGTGTATGAGAGTGGGACGGGCTGTTGCCAATTTGCAACATGCAATGCAGTTTGCTAAGAAAGGGGTTAACAAAGGATGAACAATCTGTTGTAGCTGATTCCAACTCAGTTGTGAATCATGTGCAGCCGAAAGATACTCAGAGGAAGTCTCATGGCCAAAGACAAATGACCAATGCAGAGTTTCATGAAAAGATAGTGTGATCAACCATTCTCCCCTATACACAAATGTCCAAACAAATCTCTTCACATAATGGTGTTGGAGGAAGACCAAGATGGCTTGGGTTGTGTATGAGAGTGGGACCGCTGTTGCCAATTTGCAACATGCAATGCAGTTTGCTAAGAAAGGGGTTGACTAATTGAAATTATTTCCAGATTCTTTGTTGTCCTAGAGGGCAAGGACACTTGGGCGGGATGGAATCAATAGGACCTTAGTAGTGATTGTATGAGAGGACAGTAAGTAGTGCGTATGTGTGTGTTTCTAGAAGTCTCTATTAGTGTTAGTTACTACTGTAAATAGAGGGAATTAGTGGGAAATAACCATCCAGATAGTTTGTGAAAATCTTAAGAGTTAGTTGTGAGCAAAAGTGCTCATGTATGAGTGTGAGCTTATAACTCATAGTCCTTCATATTAAGGGAATTAGGGCTTGTAAACAATTTCCATTATAAAATCAATACAAAACACTTTAAATTTCTTCATTAATTTCTACTGGTTATTGAAATTATCTTGTGTTCTTGAATCTACATTGCCCATGAATCTCAATGACTACTAATTAGCACAAATTTTTTATGGATAGGTCTTGCTGTCCAGCTTCCTTCTGCCTATCACTCTGTGATTGGCAATAGCATAGTTGTGATTAGATAATTATGTAATTATAGAGATAAAATGATGAAATAAATACTCCAAAAGGTATAGGCATGGTTTTGACCAAAAGTACTCTACCTAACTTTTAGCAATAACTTAAAGAGAAGCTCCAAAAGATGGTCTTAATACCTTTTCTTTCAGGAACAAAATCACCATAGTACACTAAAAAATGTAAGAACATACAAATAACAGTAAAAGATTTCTCACCTAATCTGTCTCGCATTTCTTCCACAAGATCATACATCTTTTCAACTGGGATAGACAGATCATACTTGTAGTTGGCTCCGGCTTTGATTAATGCCTCTGGAATGCCCTGCAAACATATGTAGAAATGCCACAAGATGCTTTGTTTAGCAACAGGAGAAAAAAAATGTATCTCTTTAATCAAAGTGTAGAAGTGATGGAAATCATCATTAGATAAAATTCTCAAGATTTCATTGCAATCCAACATAGAAGGTTACAAGTTATGCATGGTCCAATGGCCCTTTTTCCTGAAGAAATGCCCCCTATAAGAGAAACAAATTTATAGGACTTGTATCACTTGCAAAGGTGCATTTTTTTGTACTAAATACTTAACAATTAATCCATTGCAATGTTTCAAAATTAAAAGATCTAACAGACAAAAGTGAAGAGAGCCAGAAAGTTTGAAAATTGATAAAATGGCAGTTAATGTGGCCTATGCTATCAGCAGTTGTAATCAGAGAGTAACCCCTTTGCCCTTTTTTCCTGTTCATTTTTGGTTGATGGCTTATTTTTATGTAAAACTTAAAGGCCGTCTCACTTGGTGATATATGACAACACATCAATGAAAAATTTGCACGATACAAACAAAAAGAGCTGGGTAAACAACCTTGACACCCCTTTAAACTTTTAAATTACAAGTACACATCTTTATCAAATGGCTAAACCCCATGTCTAATCCATGAAAGCCACTAATTATGCACATGTACTAAAAAACAATGCGACGTATATGTTATGTATCAAAGTTAACTTAATCCAAGTTATAATAATAATAATAAGAGGAAAAAATTCATACAATGTATCCAAACCAACCAAAAATCCACCTGGTTACTGAATTCTAACCCAATACAATCACATGATGTGAACCAAAGGTTTGATAAAATATGTCATTGGATATATGTGCAAAACAAGGGGAATAAACGGTTCTATCAAGAGTCTGAGTGTAAAAAAGAGACAGGGGTGCTGGTCACACATTGCAAAATTTGCAAGAGGCATCAATATGATTTACCAAAAAAGTTTAAAGCATAACTAGTTCAAATTTATAATTGTCACAATTACATCCTACAAATATTTGGCATGCAAATGAAATTAGTGAAGAAGAGGAAGAAAAAGAAAACCTCACGAATTCGCCAAACTGAAGATGCTTGTTGTATGTCTTGTGCAACAATGCCATCTGAAATCAAACCACCTTCCATTGAGTGGAGCAGGAAGGTTTCAAGTTTCTCTCTGAAAATGTCCATACAGAATGATGCAATATCAAGACTTACTAAACTGTCAGATTTGCATATAGGCAAAAACAGTAGAACAAAATTAGAAATAAGGATTTATACTTAATAACGTGTGTAGGAATAGCTTGCAGAGAAGATTAGCATAAGCCATACATATCCATTCATATATATACACACATAAGTTACATATCCATTCATACACACAAAACTCATAAGTGAATGAGATTAGAGATAAAAGATAAAAATTGTAATGTTGAAAAATTACATCCACTGAAATTCATTTGTTCATGCATCTGCAAGCCAATTTACTTAGGGGAACATGAAACATGTAATGATGAAATATAAAAACAAGGGAAATTGTGATTTCGCCCTCAAATTTATTAAGTCTAGTGTAGATGCATCCTAAACCCCTAAAACACTGCTTTATCCATCCTAGACTTTTAAAGATCAGATTCACCTCCCTGAACAGCCACAAAAGTTCCGAAACAGTAAGGGCCTTTTTGTAACAGTCTTGAAGTTTTACGGATGTTCTGGGGATACGAATGCATTTTTTTAAAAGTTTTGACAAGGTAAAAGCACTTTCTAGAAATTAGAAATTTGGTCGTATATATGCATTTGGTCAATTTATTTTCCAATCGGATTACAATTATCCCTACCAAAAGAAAAAAGAATTTATATCTTTAGATGCATCACTTGTGGTTCCACTCAAGTTTCACGTGAATATGGATATCCACAAGTTTAAGATTTTAGTTAAGTTAGTTATGGATTTAATTTCGCAATAAATATAAACAGTTAATTAATGTTTGCAATACTGAGAGAGAATTTTTTCATATCGATTGATTAATAAGGTTACATATTTATATAGGCAAGAGAAAATACTACACTTTAATTCTCCTAATTTATTTTCTAAATATATTTCTAACACTAATATTTACATTCCTATTTTACAACAGTTAATAAAAAAATAGAACTAAAAAGTCAAATAAAATTTAAAAAATTAAAAATAAAAAAAGGACATGCAACTCCCACAAAAGAAAGAAATTGTCGTGAGGTTTCTGAGTTGGCACATGCTAAGTATGTGTGTTCGAGTCGCCTTTTTAAAACAGAAAGAATCGAAAAATTCTGCATTTCCACTATCGTTTGAAGCAAAAGCCTAATAACAAGCTTACCTGTCATAAATTTCATTGCTGCCCGTTGTCTCAATCAGCACATAGAATTCATGCAACTGAGGTGGTAATGGGTTTCGAACACCTTCTAAGTGATTCAGTGCCTGTTATAGGAAACACCAGCACAATACATCAACTTTTTTCATTTGTTCACTCCAACCCATTCAATTCGCCATCTAAACAAAGCTAAAATGGCATCTTAACTGAAAAGAGAGAAAAGAATAGTTTTAACAAGATAAATTTTGGAAGATAGTACAAAAGAAATACATATCTGATCTAATAGCAAAGTTACCATCTCAAAAGCTTATCAAATTATTATCAATAAGTTATCCAAAGAATTACATGGAGGAACGATATCCCTCATATAAATGGCAATACAACATTCCACATGCCTTTGGTGCAACTCTAGCCCAAGAAAATAAATAACTGTCAACAAGAATTTATCCAGGTTATTCAGAAGTGAAGCATCAACTTTTCTTATTATAGATTGAACATACAAAAGATAACCTTACCATGCAAAAGTAACCAGGTCATTAAGATGTATAAAGAGAGAGGAGATGCTAAAAATAGTGATAAAAATGAAAGGCTTACCAAATCCATCGACTCCTTGTCCAAAAACTCAAAGGCAGAGAGAATTTCCCCCAGTTTCCTCTTTGCTTCCAGCAGAAGTTTCTGACAAGAATGACACTGACATTAATGCTACTAGTAGTCTTAAAACAAGAAGATGGTAAGTACAAAGAGAAATAGAAAGATCCCAAAGAAAATATTCAAGTTAGGAACTAATTATACAAGAAAGGGGTTAGAAAGAGAAGATGCAGATCCTGCTATTGTTCATTATGTGAAACACAAGGTGTTTACATGGTGGAAATAGGAATAGCCCATCAGCTAAATGATGTTTGTCTCATGTCCATGGAGTTTAAACAATAGAATGGATGTAAAAGCGAAGGCCGGCAAAAAGCTTCACTAAAGAAAACCAAATCTAGAAAAGAGTATTTAAAGTGAGCAGAAAAGAGCATACATATAACATCTAGGGCTGAGGCACAAACTTCCCACTTGCTGCAATATCTAATGATGAGGATAAAAGTGACCTCAATCATCAAATGAAATATTCCAGTGAAATGAAAAGTAAAAGAAACATAGAAATTTAAATGACCTCTAATTTTTAAATGGAACTGCATCTACTCTTCAAATATTCTATATGTTGTACTCTAGATATTAGATACTGCCACAAGTATGCAGATTCAAAATCTGAAGAGGATCTTTAAGCAATATGATCTTTGTTACACTAAACAGCCCAGAAGAGTCCAAGCAACTACTCAATTAAGCTTGAAAGTTGGTGCCCATAGACTGTTTTTCCCATCAAAAAGAAGTTAGAATTAAGCTACCGATAAGACAGTCCCAAGAGTAAAGTGATTTCCCAACAAGAAAGCCACTTGAGTTAACATAGAACATCCATGTATAGCAGTGAAACTAACCTCTGAGTTTCAGTAAGAACCAGAGTTTTAAGGAAAAATGTAATGATACCTGGCAGCTAGGATAATCTTTACATGCCAAAAAAGCAACATTGACTGATGAAAGCTTTGGAGGGGTGAGAATCGACACCTTAGTTACAATACCCAAGGATCCCTCACTACCTGCACAATAATTACAGAAACACTTGATTGGCCCCATCCAACAAAGAAAGTCGAAGTCATAAATTATTAATTATATGTATACCTATAAACAAATGCTTCAAGTCATACCCAGTATTATCTTTGCGTAAAGTACCAAGCAAGTCAAGAACATCCCCATTTGCCAAAACTACTTCAAGACCTGTAGAAGGACCGCATCAGAACACTTTTGTTCAGTAGGCCTATATCACCATTGATAACAAAATCAACAATTACAGCTTTGCAACAACCCTTTTTTCAGAAATCTCTTGACTATCTGCCATTAAGTGGACCGTGAAGAGTTGTGATATAAAGTTCCAGTAGGATATGGCCAAGCCCAGAGAAATGATGTTTCCACATAGAGGACATTTTTTCTCAATTTCAATGCCTTATTACCACAGAGAGATGCCACCTCGATTCTGTTTCAAATGATATAAAATCTTTCCAAGAAAAGCTTTTTGAAAGTAGAGATTGATTCAGCACATAAATTCCTCAATATAACTAATTATGAGCAATAACTGTTCCATAGTCAACAGTAATTAACTAGGAAACAAAATCATAGCACAATATGCCCTTATTACAAGAACCATAAATCCTAAATAAGTTATGATAGTCATCTTCCCTTCCAGAACATTTTCCCTTTGGAAGGTAACATGGAAGATAAAGTAAATCCATAGCAATCCCACCATGGAGGAGACTTTATCACAGTTTCAATGCCTCATTACAGCAGCTAGATACTAACTCAATTCTGTATCAAATGAGGAGATGATATAAGTTCCCAAGAAAACTTTTCTAAAAGTAGAAGTTACAACAACAGGTGATTTCCTCAGTTTAGGAAGCAATAACAGTTCCGTGGGTAAACACTTAATGACTAGGAAACCAAAATAAAATGCAATATGCGCTTATTACGTGAACCATAAAGATTGAATAGATTAAGAAACCCCATAAGTGAACTGTCCCAGAAAAGGGTTTGTAAACATACCACCATATACATCAAGTTTATTGAGATAAAGATAAACTTTCTATGCCAATGACCAACACACAATACATTGTGAACATATTTTCTATGTTACATGTATAGAATTCCCAGATGCATAAACAGCTTATTGATCCATTAATGATTTCAAAATGAACAAAGTCTTGGAACTAATCCTGACCTAGAACATTTGCATGAAGTGATCCATAACGGAGAAGGCGCAGACCACCAGCATTGGTTGAAACATTTCCACCAATTTGGCAGCTTCCTTTGGCACCTAAGTCCAGTGGCATAACAAATCTGAATAGAAGCATGATTCACTCAAAGAGAACATGGGTTAAAAATCACCCTCATTTGTTACTTGAATGATTTTTTATTCACTCGCGTGATCTCAAAACTATGAGCATATAAGGTTTTTTCCGCTTAGGAAAATTAGCTATAAAAAGCCTACTCCTTTCATTGTGGCTTTTGTATGATGGTAATTCATATCATATAATTTATAAATAACTGGTACCAAAAACATGTGCTTGTATGTGCGTTTGTGTGTATAGAGAACTTGATTGAACATTTTGATAGTTGGAGCTTGGAGGACTACAAAAATGATCTAAAGTGAGGGACTAGTTTTGCAATATTTCTTTTGCAAACAAGGATGAAATTTGTTTCACTACAAAATGGAACTTAACTTTTATCTAGAAAGTCCAAATACGTTAGAAGATGGTTATGAAACTGTAGAAAAAATCTCTTTAACACCTAGAACCTATAGAGATTTCCCTTATCTTTTGGGTTTTAGTGAACCTCTGCCAAGAAGTCTGCAACCTAGGAGAGAAATTGATAATTAAAATATATTTGTATAGGTTAAAGTCAACGAAATAACGGTTACCCTTTGCTATCCAGGAAAGACATCAGACTTTCCAAAATGCACCCTGCTTCACAAACCAATATACCGCTAACCTGTAAAACAACAATAGGCAAAAGCAAAACAATATGATGACTGCTTATTAGTTTAAAAAATATCTATATATGGCAATGCTGCAGCTAAAAGAAAAACTATAAATTTTCTTTGAAGCAGTTAAGTGTGAGAGAGAGAGATATATAACATTAGAAGGTAATATAAATTCAAAAGGTGTATCATCACAATACTCTTTTCCTTTAATCCCTGAAACATAATTGGCGATAGAATTGTGATTGTATCTAGAAAGAGGAGTAAATCCTCATTCTTACAGGAAGGGATGAAATGGGTAACTCATGAAACATTGGGAGAAGACAAAAAACCCAAGTCAAAGACTACCTTGTCAAAAGATATAATGTTGCACATTGATCCCATGTTAACAATCACCTGCAGAATGCACCATCAAGAGCTGTTCACATGATCATTAGGGAACACAGCTATTACTAAACATTATTGGACAGCATTAAGGCAGGAATATATGAGATTTCGATAATGGAAAAAAGTATCTTCACCATGAATCTATCACATAAAAATATAACTTTGGTTGACCCTTTTAAAATGATTGAAAGATGTGGGGACCAATCATTCTAGGAAATGTACTCATGAGACTCACCAAGGTCAACATTATCCACAAATGGATTATAAACACGTGCTGATGGAGAGACAGATCCTAGGGGTATTAGGTGAAGATGAGGTGAAAAAAACATTTACACAAATTGTTCAAGTTAACACCACGACCATCTTATCTAAAAATTTAAATTTGTAAATACAACAAAGGCTTCTATGTTTATCACTTCATAGTGCCCCTTACATGTAGACTGGGAAATGACTTACCCATCAAGTGGACAGCTTAAATTAAAGGGATGGTGAAATGACAACATAGGGGGTTTGAACTCATAACCCCCTACTCTACTATCATGTTAAAATTAAAACCATAACTGTATTATCTAAATGTTTAAACTTATAAATATGGCATACGCTTTTATATTTATTACTCACAATGGAAGTGACTAGTGGCAATATAGAAGTGGAAAAAAATTTAATCACAAGGAATCAAATGTTCTGGATCAGCTGCCTATAAGAGATAATGCCCGTATGTATGAAGGTCACTATGACATCGCATGGAAGAATTTAGCGAATATAAAGTCATCAAAGTAGTCACAATTCAAGAATAACATCAATGGAAGCAATCACCCAATCCTAAGCAATATTAATCCTTTTCTGTAATCTCAACCTTTCTAAAGTCCTATTGAGAACCGAGTTCATGGAAACCTCAAATCAGTTTACAGTCTAGAAAGGATCATGAAACCAGTGTTTTTCCTCTATAAACTTTGAAAACACGAATGAGGTTTACATAAATGTGTAAATAAATAAGAGGAATTATCAGAAATGAGTATACTCCACTAATAAAGAGGGAAGAAAAAAGAAAAAAAGAAAGAAACAAGCATACTCCACCAAGACAAACAAGATTTACATGTGATGCAATGAGTTTGTTAAACCGTGTAAAGAAATAAAACCTCAAAGTAGCTTTGATACTGTAAGATGGGAGGCAAACCCAGTATCTGACTCTCATGGGAAAATGGACTTACGTATAAACATCATTTTACTCTAGGACAATTATCTTCATAACACGCTCTAAGCTCATAAAAAAGGATCTTATCTTGGTGAATGGTCTCCTCCTATAAAACTGCTAGTATTGACAATGAGAAGATCATAAGATAAGAACCATATTACGAGTTCTGTTGTTAGAACTTACAAAGTAGATCTGTACAATAAATAGTGGGAAAAGTTAGGAAAAAAAGCATCTATAGGAGTGACACACCTACAATACGAAACAAAAGAAAATGATAAAGAATCATCACTATAGAACAAAGCCATTTTTCCCAAATTAACATGAAGGGGTAATCAAGCATTGATTACCCAAAGTACCTCATCAAAAACAGGCACACTTCCACCAACAAGACCAGTATTTCCTCCTTGAGGAACAACTGAAAAGCATCTGGAGTCACAATATTTAAGAATTTGAGAAACCTGCAATGACAAGTAATATAAATATGAGGCTATTTTACCCATGAAACAAAGTTGTAAAACATAAGAAGCAAGGGAGGTCAACACGCTAATTGCCAACAAGATTATGAAACTCATGTGGTACTCAACAAAAAAGACCATAGAACTAAATACTTTATCAACTACAACCACTAACTGAGCCATTGAGTGGTGGGGTAGTGCATCCACATAATTCTATTATTAATTTATGACCAATCAATGGATTTTAGACAATAACATTTTCAAGGTAAAAAGGGAAAAAGGAAAGAAATGAACCTCCTCAGTGTTTTGAGGTTGGAGCATCAGCTTACTCGAACCCCTATACTTCCTCATCCAATCTGTATTTGCAGCCTCAAGAGTGTGTTCATCCTGAATGACGCTCTTCTCACCAAGTAACCCCTTGAAGTAATCTATGTCATTGGAATTCAATGTAGCAAATCTAGGATTCCTCTGGATTTCCCTATTCATGGAGCCAAAGAATCTGTACTGTCCCCCATTTGTTTCTTTGAGTATGTTTTCTCCCATAAAATGCTGTGAATGTTGCAGCAGATTGCAGTTTGCATATCCAGTAGATTGTTGCATTCGTCTATAATATCCACTGAAGTTACGCATGACTCCTACCCAAAAACAGAGCCTTTAAAGAAAATTTGCACTAAGTATGCTAATAGAGCCAAATCTTAATTGGCATCATATCATTGATCATTTCATCAGGAGACAAACTTCAACCAGTGACTGCTTTTTATCTTCTTTTTGCTAATCTAACCAGTTATCACATATGCCAGAGTTTCATCCAAAGAACAGTTTGTTCATTACCAAAATACAAATGAATACTTATAATGCCACCACCAAATACTGTTTTCCAGAACTCAAGAATAGAATCTACATTGAAACTGGGTAAAGGAATGCCTTTCTGAAAAAATGAGAATTATCTTGCAGAATTTTCTATCAGTTAGATAGGATAATAATTTTGCCACCAGAGGCAACTAAAAACCACCAGCTCCACTATTTCTGACCACCCGCCACTTGGCTAACATTACAAATATCTACCAGCAATATAATATTCAACAATGATATCTGAAACTCATTAGTAGTAGATCGTATTAAACACCCAAAAGAAATTGAAAACATTTCACATGAAACTATTGCACCTTCAATGATGCAAAATCAGAAATTCTTAACAAGCAATTACATATAAAATTTTACAAACTCAAGACCTACATTTTCAGCTCAAACTAATTATTAATGACACTAGAACATTTTATTATCAAAGAAATCATGAATCCTCACAACTTATCACCACAAACAGTCCAAATTCTGAAACACATGCCACTTATTTTTTCCAAGTGACTGGCCGACACTAGCAGCAACTAATAACTTAAAACTCCGCAAACCGTGACTACAAGGAAAGTATAGCAAATTAGCAAGGATAAACCATGTTGCAAGTGACTGCGCTTGCACGTTTGTGCAATTAATATCTAACATGCAATATAATACTTCAATCTTACAAATTTATCCCATCAGCATCTCAACCGTAAGTCAACAACGTTACTTGTTAGCAGATTTTTGCATGAACATGACACATATATAGCTGAATACACAAATAAGCACTTAAAAGTTCGCACAAAGTGCAATTAGCTTTTAAACTTCAAATTATGCTAATAAACCCTGCAACTTAGAAAACTTACGTTCTTATAATTCATAGACTGCAGCTATTTCCGATCCCTACAGTTGCAGAAGCTCAATGACCATAATAACTTCGATTATTCATATATATCTTTTGTCCAAATCCAAGCAATGTTGTCACGATAAAAAGATTATCTAGACAATTCTATAAAGTTGAAGAGCTTAGTAATTTAGATTGATTAAAATTTTTTCCAAACATTTCAGAACTTCTGCTACTAAATTGAAGTAGCACACAAGCTTTAGGTGCTTATTACGAAATTAACCAATCGTGACCAAGATAATTAAAAATAATAATTTGACTGTCATAACAAGTGGAATTTCTTTCAATGGAGGGACACGGGCATGTATGGCCGGCTACATCTAGACACATGAAACCTACAAGACCAAAACCACTTACAAGATGCATGCACGAACTTAGTATGGCTCACGAAGACCTCATGCAAGTGTTCTTGTGTCTTAAACACTAGGCCAACTCTTGGTCCCAAACAGAAGATCGAATTAACAAAAAGTATTGTGATCGTGAAATGAGCGATGCGAAGAAGAAAGTATTCAGTAAAATTGAAGAGGGATTTGGAGCGTGACGTATAAGACATGGTCAGAGTAATTAATTATTGTACCTGGAATAGAATGCATATTCGGACCTGATCTGAGACCAGAGGAGAGAGAAAATGAAGAGATGTAGAGACGAAGAAGAGATGGTGCTTTCAACTTGTTAAACTTTCCCATTTTCGTCATCGTACTTGATCGATCGATTGATTAGCTGATGAAAAGGTATTGGGAAGAGGAGCGAGGCGGCTTGTTGGATTTCGAATTCTGTGTCATGTGTGAGTCGGAAAAATATTTCCAGGCTTCCAGTTTTGGGGAACGAGTCTATGGTTCTATTGATTAAAACACTTGTTAGAGTTATGGGATCTTTAAAATGTTGCTGATGAGATTCGCAAAATTGATTGATGAATTATCTGCTCTATTCCTCTAAGAGTTGGCCAAGGATCTCTAATTCGAAACATAAAACATTATATTAATCTACAATTAAGCAATGACCTGCTTAAGTGATGAATCTTGTTACACTGATTACTGAGTTGAAAAGACAAATAGATAAGTTGATAGAAGGAGTATATACAAGGGATATTCCAAAGAAAGATAGTTTGTAAGCATGTGTATCGATAATCGCATTATCATAATTAAGCATAGGTATTTAATATCGAGGCTTAATGGTATGTTAAATGAGATTTATGGTACTAACATACTTTCGAAAATTAATTTACATTATGATTACTATCAAATTCGCATAAGATCTGGTGATAAGTGGAGTACTATACATGGTTGGTTATACCATTTAAACTTACAAATGTGTTGAGTATATTTATGCGATTTATGAATCATGTGATGCATCCTTTGATTGGAAGATGTGTGGTCATATACTTTAACGACATATTAGTATACAGCGCCAACTTGAACAAATATGTTAAACATATCCGAGTTGTTTTTGACATCTTATGAGCCGAAAAGTTGTATGTTCTCTCAAAGTGAAGTTATCTTTCTTAGATATATAGTATTTAGAGATGGAATTCAAGCAGATGAGGGAAAAGTTCGAGCTGTTTTGGAATAGCCGATGCCAAAGAATATCATTGAAGTATGAAGTTTTCATAGTATTGCTTCCTTTTAGAAGCGATTCATTAAAAACTTTAGTACAATTGCAACCTTCTTTACTAAATTAACGAAAAAGAGTAAAGAATTCCAATGGAATGATTGAGCTGAGTAAAGCTTTAGGGAGATCAATGAGAAGTTCACTACTGCCCTTATTTTATCCTTACCAAATTTTGACAAATCATTTAAATTGGAATGCGATGCATCAAGTATTGGCATTGGTATAGTTTTAATGTAGGAACATCGACTAATTGCTTACCATAGTGAGAAGATTAGTGGTGCCATACTGAACTACTTCATGTATGAGAATGAGTTGTATTCTCTCTTTCAAGTTTTTGCTGTTTGGTAATATTATTTGTTACCTCGAGATTTTATGATATATATGGATCATGAGTTATTAAAGCATCTTGGTAATAAGAACAAGCTTTCGCTTTCAAAGAGGCAAGTAAAATGGTTTGAATTCATGGAAGGTTTCTCTTATGTGATTTGACACGAGAAGAATAATGCCAATGTGGTTGTAGATGTCTTGTTATGTTGACAAACTTTACTGACCACCTTACAGATGAAATTACTGGGGTTTTCACTTATTACCGAGCAGTATGTTCGTAACCTCCATTTTGGCCCTATTCTTGAATAGTGCAAAGAAGGATTTAATGCAAGAGGATATTATCTCAAGGATAGTTATTTATTCAAGAAGAGAAGGCTATCTATATCGAGTTGTTTCACATGCAAGCTATTAGTAAGGAAAGCTCATAATGGTAGATTATCCAGTCAATTCGAAGAGACCAAAATAGCCAACCTATTGAAAGAAAACTTGTATTAGCTTGGTTTAATAAAAGATGTCCATAAGGTAGTTGATAGTTGCGAAGTTTGTAAGAAAGCCAAGAGAAGGAGAGAACCACATGGAGAGTATATGTCCTTACCTACACCAACCTTACCTTAAGCCGACCTTAGTATAGGCTTTATCCTAAGGTTATCCCAGACATTTAAAGAAAAGGACTTAATCTTTGTTGTAGTGGACCACTAGCAAAATGGCATACTTCATTCGGTGCCATTGAACTAACAATACCTTATATATTGTTAATTTGTTTTTGCAGGAAGTTGTTTCACTGTATAGAATACCAAAGACCATTGTCTAAGATTAGGATATCAAATTCTTAAGCTATTTTTAGAAGATTTTTTGGACAAGACTTGAGACTAAAGTTATATTTAGCTCTACTAACCACCCTTAAATTGATGGTCAAACTAAAGTGCTGAACAGAACGCTAGGCAACTTATAGCAAGCTATCATGGGAAAGAATTTAAAAGATTGAGATTTGTATCTACCAATTATAGAGTTCACATACAACCAAATTGTCCATATTACCATTGCAAAAACTCCTTTGGAGGTTGTCTACAGCCTCAATCCCATTATTCTCCTAGATTTGATTGGTACCCCTACAGCCGCTGATGAGAGTCAATCCGAAGTGGCCTTAGCCCAAGAATTACAAGAATTGCATCAGTCTATGATAAGGAAGATCTCCAAGTTTAATTAGTGCGAGTAAGAGATTGGTAATTGTGGCTACTGAACTATTTCTTACAAACTTAGTGACTTAGTATGGATTTACCTTAACAGAGAAAAATTTCCATACCTGAGACAGAATAAGCTATCTCTACGAGCTAATGGTCCGTTCCAATTCCTTAAGAAGATCAACCGCAATGCCTACTAGATTGAATTGCCCAAAAATTATGATGTTTCCTCTACCTTTAATATATTCGACTTAATTCCCTAATAACTAGAAGAAGAAGACCCAATAGATGTTAGAATAGAGCAAGAGTAAGAAACATCTTTGAATTTAAGGACAAATCTTTTTGACTCCTAAGCAAATGATAGGAATCAACTCTTTCAACTAGTCACATGCAATTGAGCTAGAGGACTGCAAAGACTCATACGAAGAATGCTAGCTTAAAACCCCCATTAAAGATAAGGATTCCTATTCCGAACCTAATCTTTTACACTACTACTAACCTAAGTGCCAAGCTCTCATAAGTGTTAATACAGTCTCTGAGCTGCCAAACAGTCATGCTAAGCTGCTAAGCATACATGCCCACCTGCCAATTAGCCATGCCTATCGCCAAGCTCTTACCATGATCTAGATAGTGTCCAAGCAGACCAACCTTAAATGTTTGACCAAGCCGAGTTACTAAAACATTCAACTTGAAGATAAGCTACCCCATACTCTGCATCAACAAGAATAGCTTCTATACATGGCACTAATCACTCGTTGACACATGTCTTTTAGTACAACATTCTAGAAAGATTCCTTATATCTTTTGTATATAATATTCTTTTTCCTGTTTGCCTTTTTTAGTATGTTTAATGTATTTCATTTGTAAATTACACTTTTTGTCTTTTCTATGTATACCTTATAACCCCAGTTTATCTAGTATATAAACACCATTTATCTTGTATGCAAACGTCATTACATTATTGATTATTACAAAGTTTCTTACCTAAGTAACCCTAGTGCTCTCACCACTTTTTAACTCTTATCTATTTTCTTTAGTAAGAAATAGTGGCAAGGAAACCCATAGTTTGGATCGGTGAGTCAGATCTAGTGAAATGTAAGCTAAGTAGGATCAGTTGATATGTCATAGCCAATTAGTAGCTGCCTAGATTTGCTAACCTTTTTGTTTCCCTCTTTTCTTTCTACTTCTATCTATTGTAATGCTTCTCTATATGTATGACCTTAGAGATGCATCAGTCCATCTACTCTTAGCCTTTCTTAAAGTTCTCCCATATAATGAAAAGCCTTTTAATAAGCCTTAGTTTTTCGAAAGTCTTCATAAGCTTCTTTTATAGAGGATTGGTTTGTTTGATGAGACTTAGGTTTATTCATAAGTCTAATAAAGATTTGGGCCCAATTTAGCCCATTTATATATAAAAGCCCATCTTTCTTTAGACTCTTGAAGAATCTTTTTCATTCTTTTGTTATATATAAAAAGATAGAAATAAAATGACTGCAATTTTAGGTATTCACTTAATCTTTTGGGTATAGATATTTTTTTTCAAGTATTCAAGTCTCTCTATTTTAGAGGAGTATAAGATCCTTACTTTAATCTCATTTGTCAATTGTTAAAAGTGATCTAATGGCCCCAACTAACTGCCTGTCTCATCCGTCTATCACTGATTTAACGGTCATGATTGGGCACCAAAGTCTATAAATAAAGGGATCATCTTCCTTATTAGCAACATTTATAGCATTGGGAAGCTTTTAAGAAACATCATAACTTTACTGCAATTGCTCTACAAATAATCATCCAATTGATTAAGAATGAATTAAGAATAAGTAAGAACACTAGCTTTAATCTATTATCATACATGCGCTTAGAGAAACCAAGTTTGCTTGTGCCTCCTCCCATGCCTCTCTCTAATCTTATCCTTCTATGTGTCATCAAATTAAAACTTTTCCATTTGACCATCATAATTTATACATGATTGATTATTTGTAGCAATCCTACCATAGATTAATTGGCGACTTCGCTAGAAAAGGAAAAGTGCTCAACGATAGGGTACTCATAAGTAAGAAAGCCATACAAGAAGGAAGCTCCTAGGAATAAGCTACCTGCCTTGACATCGAATAAATCCAAGTGGTTAAGGAGAAAATTACGTTTGTAACCATGCACAATATATTTGCAAATGTTTCGCCGATAGTGTACACTATATAAGAGAACATTCGTGTTCTCACTCAAATCCAAAACACTTTCATGCATTGCTTACCTAGAATGTTGCTTGTTACTACTTTTCTTATTAGGGCACGACCTAGAATTGCTTCACCAACTCCAAGACTATAAGCTTTTGGGTCCATGAATGGTTGTTAAAATCGCGAGTAAAAAATACATTTTTACGAGTTTATGATTTTATGATATTTTTCTTAATTAAAATGAATGTAAAATCATTTATGTGCAGACTTTTTGTGAAGTTATGATATTTCATATACGATTCTATAAGTTTACAATTTTATACAATTCTACTAATTCTGTGTATTCAAATGAATAGTAGAATCGTGATTTTAACAACCATGGGTCCATGGCTATAAAAC
Source organism: Lumnitzera racemosa (assembly GCA_024138005.1). Classification (NCBI taxonomy): domain Eukaryota; kingdom Viridiplantae; phylum Streptophyta; class Magnoliopsida; order Myrtales; family Combretaceae; genus Lumnitzera; species Lumnitzera racemosa. The sequence goes on from JAMXBC010000012.1 coordinate 59,650,146, forward strand.
TATTCCAGAGAATACTTAGTATAAACAAACCAATTAAGTACCTGTGAGATAAAGGTGTGCAAAAAGAGGATAGTGTGCAACCACTACTATAATTAATGCTAATTGATCTAATCCTAAATGCTGAAGATTGATGGTCATTTAGAACAGTTTTCATATTTTGAATGCAACAAGTGAAAACCTATAGTTGGCACCAATTTTACCTCGCAAACATAATTGTTAAATCGTTTTCTTATGAAGACGTACATTTTTAACTATGAGTTTATGATTTTTGGAGGCTCTTCCAAGTTAACTATGATGTAAAATTGTTTCCTTATGAAGACATATATTTTTAACTGAGTTTACTGATTCTATATATACGAGTTGAATAAGCCAAAAATGAAAAAATATAACTAGACTTCTACTAAGCCATTGACTATTAGGGCATGAAGTCATCTTCTCTATCTTATTCAAAATGTTTTCCTCTTTTCTTTCTTCTAGTTCCTTATTTGATATTCATATACTTCATTCCAATTTTAATTTAAATAGAAAAGTTTATTAGGAAAACTATGCATTTAAATTTATACTATTAATAACTCAAAATGAGTTAAAATATTTGGTTCTCTTCAATTCATTGTTTCTTTCAAACAAAATAATGGAAGAAATTTTAGTTCCAACTCTACTTCTCCTTCTTTTGTAAATATTAGATTATAGATTAAGAATTTTTCATGGAAAAAAGACTCAATTTCTTTATTTCTTTGTTTTCATCATGTATTTCAAGTATTTTATAACTATATAAGTATAATTACAATTTTTTAAAAGTTATTTTATATAGGTTGTAAAAACTTTTGATTCTACATTTCAATTTTATAAAATCCCTAGTGATTTTAGGTAAAATCATAAGTTTTACAGCCTTACTCGCAACACCAACCTGTACTCCATAAAGGAGTTAATGTCATACGGATTCCTTCAATGTATGTAACAAAGGAGGATCTTGAGCCCAAGTGAAATAGATCAAAGCAACTACTTCTATTGGCGTCCTCCTTTTGGAACTCCTGTTTTAGCAAAGGAATAATAGAACAACCATACTTGTGCAATTATTTAAGTTCTTAATTTATTAAGTTTAATGATAAGCAAAGGAGGTTTGGGGGGTATCTCTTCAAATCCATTAAGACTGTAGAATTATAGCATCTAATATCAAATATGAATGATGCCTATGAAGTATCCATAGGGCAAAGAATGCAAAAGCTGAAGCTCTTAAAGTTAGCAAATCATGCTAAAGGCAAGCATTAAGGGGCAACATCTTCATAGCTTAGAGCTATCATTGATGCTATTATAAGGGATGCAATCTTTAAGCTTAGAGCATTATCAATGCCATTATTAACGTCATCACATGAAATGCAACATCTTTAGAGCTTAGAGGAGTGAAATCATGCCTCTATATTCTTTATTAAGATTTAAATCTTGTGTTCAATTTATTAAATGATGATTGGTACTAGATTGGCATCTAAAGCTTATCAATCTACTTGTAAACCATGGTGTGAACCTACTAGGGTATTGATCATGTTGATGAGACAATCAAACAAACTATGATAAGCAACAACTAGATGATACAAACTAGCTTGGTGTTTGTACCCAAATCTAAGTTCTTATTAATATTACATATAGATAAATGAATGGAAAAGAGAGAAAACCTTATGTTTGTTAATTGAAATGGAAAAATTAGAAATCTAAAGAAATGGAAATAAATGATAAAATTTCCACTTTCCATTACATTTTTCTCTAGTATTGGAGAGAAAGTGGTAAAAATGGGTAAAAATAATTTTAATAGTTACAAGCTAACCCTCATACGTTCTAAAGCAGTGAATCTTGTGTTAAGGTTGCTTTAATATTCTACTAATTTTCTTTGTATTGCCTAGACACTTAAGCGATACCCATCTCTTTTTTTTATTGATTTGAGGGATCTAAATGGATCTTAGCTAAAACCTGCAAATTAAATTCATTTGCTTAAATAAAAAAGAAATGAAATCATTCCTTTATATCCTTTATATAACTTTTATTCTCGGGTTTGCTTTATTGAATGAGTGTTAGCATCACATTAGCATCTAGAGCTTGTCAAAACTACTTGCAAACCTTAGTGGCATAAGAACCCACTTGGGTACAAATCATGATAATTAGATGATCGAATAAACCATGATGAGCAATAATAAGATGACACATACTAGCTTGGGGTTGTACCTAAATCTAATTTCATACTAGCATTGTGTTTGTGTAGATAAAATTGAATAAAAAAAATAAAAATATAAGGAAATGAAGAGAAATAAGTGAAAAGTTTTCCATAAGTGCTATGCTAGCTCATCTACTTCTATTTTTTTTTTTTTTAAGTCATCAGTTTTTTGGTTTAACTTTACCAAAGGATCACAAAGGAATAGAAATTGTTAAGAAGCTAAGTCGTAGATGTCTTTATGATAGATAGAAGCAACAGACATCTCCATTTACATTCTCTCAATTTCCTTTAATTTTCTCATGTAAAATGTTGATGTGTGTAATCAATTATTGATATTACAAGTACGTAGATGTCATTATGGTGATATCATAAGGTTGTTAAATATTTCAACAATCTCAACTATTGATTTGTAAATTGAGAGAAACTAAGAGGAACAAAATGGAGATGATCCATTTTAGAGAGAAATGCTATTGTTGGATTGAGAATTCTTGATGATGATGAAGATTCAGGCCTAATGGGAATCGAGTTCTAAACTAAGCTCTTATACAAGATGGATTGATGATTTGAATTAGGACAAAGGGATTCAATCACTTAGTAGAGCAAATCTTAAAGAATTCTACCTTAGAGAAAGAAGAGAAATATTCAAAAGGTTTTCAAGTCCATTGAGTTACTTTAGGTGGAAGCCTAATATAGTCAAAAGGAGATAAAGGTTTTGATATTATTGCTTATGATCAAAAGATTATTAGTGATTTTAATTTTGATTTGGCTTTTCCTTTTAATGTTAATTTGTACGCGTAGAGGTAAGGGTTTGGCTAGGGCAGTTGCATGTATGCTGTGTAAGTGATGCATTACATTTGGCTTCAAAAAAGTGAAGCAGGATTGTCACCTGAAGGAATGATTAGGTGAGAATGAGGTAGGGAGGAAGAATAGATAATTTCAGTGTCTCAAATGCATAAGTGACAAACAAGACTGTTTTAAGGGACCTCAAGTATTCACCTTGTAACTTGAGCGAGTGAAATCAATTATTTACCTGAATTACTTGTTTGATCTTAAGGAGTAGAGGTTTCACATAGCATTATAGTTTCTCTACTCTCTCTAAAAGTTGATGAGTAAGAAAGGTTGGATATTTATAGGCTCTTGGATAAAATAGCATCGTCTGATCATTTAGGTAATCAATGAATTGAATCAATGAATGAGATAAAGCTTACTCAATTCATGATTATCCTGAATGAACTAGCTGATGGGCCTAAGACCAATATCCTCCCTTATAAGTGCCAAAGCCTGCCTAAGAAAGATTGGAGGGAAATAGACTGATTTAATGATCTCTGTTTCAAGCCTGCCAAGTCAAATTTCCTTAAATCATCCCAAATATAGACTAAATTCCTCAAGACCTACCACCTAACCCAAGGAGTCAAGCCCAAATAAATAATGAGCTTAACTCAATAATTAACATGATAATTTTTAGCCTTCTACAACATGCAAATATTTTTTATGGTTAATAAGGTTCTAATTCAAGTAGAGGTGCTAAAAGCTAGACTTCATGAGAATATTCTTTATACCAGTATGAAAGTTACTTTATAACTCGAAGGAATCTGGAAAAAGTTATCTAGAAGATGTTGGAAAATGTTAAAAGATATCACAACCAAAAGATTAGCTTATATTTACTTTGCTTGTTAGTTATTTTCTTTACTAGTAAGGATAGACTTTCTTTATCAACTAGTTTCTACTCTTTTAACTTCTTTAATATAACTAGCAGATGTAACGTATAAGGGGAACAAGTTTTGAGGAATGCTATTACTCCTTTCCAATGTTGCATGAGTTCCCTTCATTTAATATTATCTATCGTTATTAGTCTTCCTTAAGATTATGGAAAACAAACCATACAACCTGCTTATATGTAAGGCTAGGCCACCAATTAAACCATGAACCAAATTAAATTGAGAAATCATTTTTTTTTTTATGAACTATTTGGTTCATGGTTCGATTTGTTATATATAAATGGTTTGCGATTTAGCTCAGGGAAGTGAATTGAACCAAACCGTTTTAAATCGAATTGAACATTTTCTTTGAACAAAAAATATACATGTAATTCTTTTGTACTTTTTATTAAAAAAAATTTTCTATCAAGCTTCATGGATTTCACCAAATTTTATATCTTATTTTTAGGTTAATTATTAATATTAAGTTGGGTGAATTATATCTAAAATTTCATATTTAGAAATTTTCTTTTTCTAAAATATCCTATTCTTATGTGTTTTCAAATCAAGAGTCTAAACATGGTGCTCTTTATGTGTTTCTCATCTTTTTTCCAATCTTTGATATGTTTCTTTTGTTTTCTTCATGTCACTTGTAGATGGACAAACCTACTTTTCCTTCCCCGTTGTTGTTCATTGGAACAAAGTCTCTTATTCTCGTCTAATAAAGTTGAGTTTATTAGGATTTTATACAACTTTTTGTTAAGTATCATTCAACATGATAAATGTATGAAATTAACTGGATATATATATATATATATATATGAAAGTTTAATGAAAAGGAAAATATACTATTAAATATAAAAATGTTAACTAAAAATTTGACATAAATGACTTGAACGGTATATCAAATCAGTTTTAATTAGATTCAAAAAATTTATGAATTAAACCTTATAGTTACGTTTGATTTAAAAAAAAAAGAATAATTATATTAGGTTTGGTTCGGTAAGAGAAGGGCGAACCGTACAGAACTGAACTGTACCCCACCATATGTCATATCGAGTAAATTGTTTGTAGTTCAATATTTGCTTAGTGCTAGTATCCATTGAAAGAGTCGTCCATGTCCCTTTGCTTTTTTTGCATCCATGCACTAAAAAATCCGTAAATAGTATTAACTATTAAATATAGTAGTAGGAAATCTCCCTTGAGTCTTTTTTTAATCTCTTAGTCTTACATTTGCTTAGTGATTGTTTGGTCTTAAGCTTTTCCTTAAAGCAATTACGGTTGTATTGGGATCTAGTTTTTTAAGTTAAGCAAGCTTGGATCTTATGTGGTAATTGTGAAAAATTTTCTTAAACAGATTATGCTAATTTCAAGTCATTAGGATAATTAGCACCTAAGACAAACCTAGTTTGGTGTGGTTCAATTTTCCCTTTGAACCAAACTAAATTGCAAAATGTGATTCGATATTTTTTGTTGCTATGTACTGAATTACTTTGAACTAAACAATACAATTTGATATAGAAAATTTCCAAACCATGAAAATTCAATTTGGTTTAATTTAATGCTATATAAAATGTTGATAAAGTTGATATCTATGCAATTAAGATATCTCAAAGGTCTCTTAATAACTATTTTACTTGTAAAATTATCACACCTATATGTATATTCTAATAGCTTATGGTCATAAAAGTCAAATACATATATATTTCAATAAGACTAACCTTAAATTTCATTTATATACTTTAATGAAAAAATTTTTCAATCAAAAGTTTACTTTATTTCTTAAAATAATTCCATTTGGTTCTTTTGGTTGGTTCTAATTATCCCTTAAAACTAATAATAAAAACCAAATTAGGTTTTAGTTGGGAAATCTTCAAAGAAAATTAGGAAAAAAAAATACATGTTTTCAATTTAATTTGATTTGATTTACAATTTTGATGCAACTTAATTCAAATAGTTGCATTTGAAGAAATAAGTCAATTTTAAAATCATATCATTACAACTACTTGGAAGCTGGAAAATCATTAAGTTGATTAAATGAATGTAAATCAAGAAATTTTAGTATGCTAGGAGGAAATTCATGTTGGCCTAGTGAAGTAGATCAACCTAAGCTAATCTAAGAATGGAAGATAAATCAAGGTAGCTGGGGACAATCAATCATGAGTAATTGACCTTAGGTAATTGATAACTTAACTTTTATGGTGTATTTTGATTGAGATTTTTCCTCATGGTTATCTATTTTACAAAGTTGCTTAGTTTGTTTACTTTCCTATTTTTCTAGTTTTTTTTTTGTTAGCTTATTTTCTATTTTATTAATTTCATTTATTAAGTCATTTTATAGTTTATTAAGATATTACTAATTTCCTTGTTTAATTATTTCCTAATTTATTTAGGTTGTCTTCATGTATATAAATAGATCATGTATTAGACAATCAATAATCTATGAAGTATTCAATTATCAACAAAATTATGTGAGGAAGTTTTACTTTTCATTCTATTAAACTCATCAAGAACTTTATTCATATGCCATTCAAAATAATATATCAAGGTTCCTGACTATTATTTACTTAGTGAGTTGTAGTCTTGTACCAAGGTTCCTAGTTTATTATAACTGGTGATCAAAGTTTTTCTATGACTATAGTTCGTGATTCCATATAATCAATAGTCAAAGTTCGCAAACCTAATTTTAGCATTTTGTGGTTTTTGCATTCCCCATCATTTCGGTTCAAAGATTTAAGTGAAAAATCAAGTTTTTTTCAATTAATTTTTATATTGATAAACCATGTAAAATTTTAATTTATGCAACTTTTATTTTTAGTCTAATAATTGTAGGCTAAATAAAAGAAAAAAATAATGAATTGTTGTTTGAGAAGAAAAAAAAATATGTGATTGTTGTGATTGATCATTTATGGTAAAGTTGTAATCTTAAATGACTGATATAAATAATAGAAAGTAAATTTATCTACAGTCAAGATATTGGACCATTCTTATCCTGTACTTATTTATGATTGTTATTATAATTTAGCTTGTTAGCATCTATAGAGGAATTGGGTCAGCAACTACTAGTTAACCTTATCCACATGAATTAGTTTATTACAACAAAGTAATCTAAGTGGTGAAACAGATTTTTATTATTTTGTCTATAACTTCTTGTGAAGATGAGCTTTGTAATATAATCATATGGATAACCATCATATAAATTTGAAAGACCCATGAAGACCATATTGTGGTATCATGCATAAGCTTTTGATGAACATATATTCACTTATGGAAGAGGAGAATTAGTTTAACACTTATGATGTAAGGAGCAGTGAACAATATGTAAGTTAGTTAAAAGAATCAAATTTATGCATTAGAAATATAAAGGGAAGATAAAAATAGGAGTGGAAAACTGGAGATGGTATAGGTACAAGAGAAAGAGATTATAAAGATTTTGATAGAAGTTGGTACGTTGGAAATTCAAGAGCAATCACTTGCTAATGATAAAAGGTTATTGATTGTCGTGCAATTCTTAAAGCCATAGAAAAGATGCTAGAGATAAAGATTGTAGGTTTTCGTAATTGATAAAAAAGATATAAATAAAGAAGTTAAAAAAAATTCCAATATTGAGATTGTCAAGTCAAAAATTGAAAGCAAACCATTAGTTGTTAAGCTTTTAAATTGTTCATTGAGTTGATATATTCATAAACACTAGCATAAGCTATGAAAAAGATCTAATATGTCATGCAAATACAATTTACAAATGGACATTTGCTTTTAATCTACAAGTTATAGGCAAGACTTGAGGACAAATCTTGTTAAAGAAATGGGTATTGTTGTAATAACAAAATTGAATTCAAGAAGACATAATAAAAAAACCAAGTCAATTCTCAAATACTATAATTTCAGCTAATTAAAATAGCATCCTTTAGTTTGAAAAATTATTTTGTTTGCTTTCCTCATTAACTTGCTCGACAAATATTGTCTTTATCAAAATTCATTTTTGGTAAGCTTTTGATAAGGTCATTTTTAACTAGTTCTAAAATCATTTCTATACTAATATATTCCAACTTCTTATGCTACATCCAACTATTATTATTTTGGGTGTATAGACAAGTTTCACCAAGATTTGACAAGATGTCAAACTTCATTTTGTAAATGTTTTCTTGTCTATATGCTTCAAAATGAATTTGGTCATTCTCAATGATTTCAATAGAATACTTTGATGTGAGGAACGTTACTTTGTATTCAATATCACATAATTGATTAATACTAAGCAAATTAAATTTCAAATTGTTTACATGTAGCATATTTTTTATTGTAAGATCATTATCAATTAGAATGTTATCTTCACCAATGATGTGTACTTTCTAGTTGTCTCTAAAGATAATATTTCCTCCATCCTTCAAGTCTAAAGTTGAAAACTTAGAAGCGTCTCTCCTCATAAGTCTTAAGCACTCACAATCCAAAATCTATCTGTTGCCCTACTTTAAAGGACCTTACAAAATAACAGATTATTACTTTGGTACCCACTCGGGTTTTGGTCCTCTAGGGTTAGTTTCATGGTATAAGCTCGTCTCTTAAGAATCCATACTATCTTACCTTTATAATTCATATTGGCATTTGTTCTTATTACACAAGGGTTTATAATATGGTTATACCTACCATAATAGTTGCAAGTTTTATTAGTTGCTTCAATATAAACATTATCTCTATTATAATCATTTCCGATTTTATCCAATCTTGGCCTTTGTTGGCCTAAGAACTTTTCTAATTCTTTTCCCCTTTAACAAATTTGACTATAGTTTACTTTGAATTATTAAGGCTAGATTTTAACACAATATATCCATTTCAAGCATTTGTCATCTTTCCACGAGCGTATCATCCTTTTCTATCATAAGATTATTTGATTTGCTATCGTTCTTTCCCTTTTTCAATGTATTATTCATGTTATTTAACTCTTTACTCTTCTTACTCAATTCTTTATTCTCATTTTTCAATTTTTTCAGTTTCTAACTTTAAATACTTATTATCTCCCTCTAAACTTTCTTTTTCTTCATTTACTTTATTATACTTATGCTTGAATATATCAAATTGACCACCTAACTCATTTATCATGTTCTTTAAACTTTATTTTTCTTTTGCATCTTTGTGAATTCCTTAAGTATTTCATCATATAAAGGTCATATAATGTAGAACATATCACATCATCTATTGCCATGAAACATACGTCTTCATTGGAGTCACTTGAATTATCATCACTCAAAGTAACAACTATGGTCTTCTTCCTTAACTCTTTATAGACTTTTTTAACTAGCAATATTGTTGGATATAGCCCAATTTTTTTTTTACAATTGTAGCATTTTAGGACTTCATTCTTCTCCTTTTTAGATTTAGAGATGTTACCTCCATCATCTTTCTTTAACTTCTTATTGAATTTTAAAAACTTCTTGAACTTCCAAGCCACCATCACTAACTCCTCATCATCATTATCACTCTTTTGATCACTTATGTTAAGATTTGAAGCCTTGAGGGCAATTGTCTTTTTCAATTCTTTTCCATGTCTTTTAACCATCTCATAAGTCTTGAAAGTTCTAAGAAGTTGCTCTTTTAGCATTGTGTTGAGATCATATATCTCCTCAATTATGGTTCTCTTTACTTCCCAATCTTTTAGTGAAAACCTAAAAATTTTGGAATTAATTTCAAGATTAATAAAGGTCTTCTAAGCACACTTAATAAACTAATGATATTGATAAATTCATTATGCATTTCCTAAGTTGTTTCATTAGGATTCATTTTAAAGTTTTCGAATTTACTACATAACAAACTTATTGCATTGTCTTTAACCGACTAGATCTTTCATAAGTGTTTTTCAACTCATCTTGAATTTCCTTAGTATTCTTACATGCACAAACTCTATTAAAATCATTTTTGCTAATTGTATAATGCATGACATTCATAGCAATTTCATTTAAGCCAAGCAATTTCCAATTTTCGTTGTATAACTCTTATCATCCTTGTTTTCTATCTTTAAGGGCCTTTTATTTACTACATATCACAATAACCTACTTTGTACTTCTAAGAATATATTCATCCTATACTTTCAGTAATGATAGTTATGACTGGTTAGAAGTGGTAATCTATTAATTGTTTGATTTTCTAAGAAGCTAATAAATTAATTGCCATGATCTTTACTCTAACATGTAATAAAGCAAATGATTAGAGATTGATTCTTATACCAATTGAAATATTAGGCTTTAACTCGGGGGTTAGGAGTTGACTTGAGTTAATGACAATTCTTAACCAATTTTTCTATTTTAACTAAATGATAACAATCGAATGTATAAGTAAGATAAGTAAACAACAATAATAAATGAAAAAAGTAAAGGAGATAAGGATGAAAAAGATTACACTTAGATATAACATAAAGTTTAGATTATCTTTAGACATACAATGCCTCTAACTAAGGACTTTACATGTACTTTTATTAATCACCAAATAACAATGCTTTGAAAGATACATACAAAATTGGTTCCAAGAACCAATTACACAAGTTTTACAATAGAACACAACTAACTTTCAAGGCTCAAGTGTAGTGCTTTATCTCTTAAAGTATTTTGCAACTTAACTATATAAGCACTGCAATACAAATTTCTAAGTGATTGCAAATTTAAGTGCAAGACATAAAAAGAATGTTTAAGTAAGAGAACAAAAGAATATTGCAGAAAGAGATTAGAAAACTTATTCTCTTTAGTAAGTAGGTGGAGTATTTACATGCCTTTTTGAATTTTTTTCTGTTATAGTACATTAAATACTTCAACGGTTAGTGATATGGATCGCCTAGAAGAGGTAACATACGACTACTAGTATCATACAAACCAGGAGCGTGTTCGAACCTCAAGATGGTTCAAAAGCTAAATGGAAGTCAAAGTTTGAGTAGGGGTTCTCATGCATCGACTATAAATATGACACACTAATGCCTCACACAAGGTTAGGTCGCACTTGATATTACGTACAAGTATGGTTAAAGGGCACTCGCCACTCATATACCATTACAGTAGACTAGATAAGAATAAATGAAAGCAAGCAAAGGATACTTAGCTCACAAGGGAAAGTATATATCAAATTCAATGATCACTGATGTCTCGCCTCGAAAAGCTGGAGTCATAATAGTCTTGCTGTATGAGTCATTCTAAGATAGAAATATCTTCATAACTGCTATCTTAGACCTAGTTTACACCATGTGTACTTAACTCTACCCCTTTAAAGCATCCAATTCGAATCCTATTTGTTATAAACCTGGAGAGTAATCTTTTGAAATAATTTGTTAAAAAATAAACTTGTAGTTTGACTTTTCAAAAGAGTGGTAGTAAATCTTATATGTACCTATCGTTTCATATATAAACTAAAATATTGAAAACTACCAAGTCCTTTAAGGAGTTTTGTGTAGTTTTCTTTAAAAGTTAAGAAAATCAATACTAAGGATCATAACCAGCCATTTTTTGTTACACTTCACTCCCCATCTTAATTTGCTAGTGCTTTAGTTTTAGGTGGGTACTTGTAATCCATTTGGAATCTGCAAAACAAATTATAGGGGAATGATTGATAACTTGCTCGGTAAGTGGGGTAGAGACAAAAGTATGCATTTAGCATACCACAAGCAAGGTTTTTAACTAGTTTAGTCAAATGCAATGCATGTATAAGTAAATACCATTGCATAACATTATCCGATCCATTGTGAGATCAAAGGAACTATGCCCGCTCTAATCCGGGTTGAGGAGCTTGACGTTGTGTACTCACAAATTGAATACAAACTGGGGCTTGTGCAATGGAGAACACCCCTCTTCCCAGAACTACGGCCCTCAACCTTACTATGACCTCCTCTCTTGTCACTTAGTTCAGCTAAGGGTGAAAAAATAATTATTTCAACTATCCTCATTAAGTGGAGTTTGTATTTGGCTCAAGAATCCTAATCATTATCCCTAATGAGTTGCAATGCACATTGGGTTAAGTGTTAAGTCGAGTTTAAGTTAGTTTATTTTTAAAGTTGATTAACCAAGCTCAAACAATTCAAGTATAATTAGAATAACCATAACATGGAGCTTAGCAAATTGAATCTCAAACTTAAGTGTTGCACATACACAAACAACTAACTACAATCACAAGTAAATACATATCAAAATTTTTACATATTCTGAAATAATATCCTAAAATGTTGCGAAATATTGATTCCACTTACCTGCAGTTATGCTTACTCAACTAGTTCGCTACGTGAGACTACCAATTATTGGAAATCCTATATATCAAAATCTACATTTAGTTTTCATAAAACTTGTGAAAACCTTATGGACTCATTTATTCTATTAAACCATATCTTACATCATCATTGTTTTAGAATATTGTAAAATTATATGAGTAAATCCCGATATGTATATTCTAATAGAGTTTGTTGTCAAAGGTTTACTAAATATATTGTATGTACTTATAAAAGCAAGGCTTACATATATTTTATATAGTTGCCATTTAATATGTAAGAGCCGATTTTGTTATCATGATATATGTTCAATCACACACATATATACACACATAGATGAACCATGAGGATTCCGTATCTTATTTATTTATTTTTTATTCTTATTTAAAGTATGTAAAAATAAATACATTCATGATGGAAATGCTTATGTATTATATAAGCATCTTACGTATAGTTACGTATGCATGCAGATTAAATGTATATATTGTAGTTATACATATTCTATTATTACATATATAACTATTATGTGCATTATGGTGCCGTTGTAAGTCCATTAATGTATATATATCTTATAGTTATACATCTTATGATGCTGCTATCATTATATTGTACAATTATATCTTGTAGTCGGAAGAAAATGCACAAGCATATGTTTGTCTATTGGTTCTATGCATAAGCTAGTATTTAATATATGTATATAGCATTTAAAGTGCCTAATACATAGTTTTTTGCATACGTATACTATAAGTTATATATATGTACATAAAATTACTATCATTATTGGTAAATATATGATAGCGTAGTATTATATTAGATTTTCACTTTTTTTTTTGTTACAATTTACATAGCCTATAACATATCGGGTAAACATATTATTTAGAAGAAATAACGTGACTCCCAAATAAACATCCTTATCTTAAGGAATCCAATATGTATTACATCTATTAATATCAATCAAGTTGGCTTACTATTATTTATTTTAACCATCTTCAGTAAGTGTTGTCCTTCTTACTTGACATATGTTATTATAAATCATGAATCACATGTTCGGTTAAACAAGTTATATGTAAATTGACCTATAAAATTTAATGAAAACAAAGTTAATTACCTAAAATAGCAGAACGTTGCAACTTCAGGTCGTGAATAGTTTCTAATCTTCCCTCTCTTGTTTTTTTTTTTTTTTTTTTTAAAATTTTCTTCTAACCTTTTATTCTCACAATCTCACCCTCTAATTCTCTCTCATTTTGCTTTCACACATGAGTGAGAATCGATACTTCTACTAGTTTCCTATATGGTAGTGTTATATTTATATGCACTAGGTAGTTTTTTTCACCGCCAAACTCAAGGCAGTTCCAACTTTATATATATATATATATATATATATATAATTTTTACTTGCTTACCATGGATATATACTTAAATAATAAAACGAAAAAAATAATTTATATACCAAACTTGGGAGGATGCAAGGTCTCTATGAACTCCCAATATTATAAACATTAATGATATATCCCTGGTGGAATTTATATATTAGTTATATACAGAATTGTGCTATGCAGTATTGTAAAACAAATAATTATTTTATGCTGAAAATTAATTATGCTATTACTAGAATATGTAATGTTATATTTTAAACCATACAACGTGGATGGAATAATATTCAAAATTAATTATGACATAGTCAATAAAGTAATACTTGATAATGATTAAATACTATGCGATAATGGAAAAAAAAATGAAAAAAAGGAAAGTGATCCAGTTGAAATATATTCCCATGCAGCTAGGTCTTGATGTAAGGGTGTCAAAGCAGATATCTAGTCCTTCCTAAGCACTATAAGTTGCACTTTGCTTAATAAATATTGGTTTGTCTCCTTCACTTCTCTTTTTATCTTTATAACTTTTCCTAGAAGTCGAATTACGTGTGAACAATTGGGATATTTAGGCGTCCAATGTAGGCTTACCCAGTGTCAATGTTAACTTGTGCTTCTATTGGCCCCACAATCTTCTGTGCCACATCCAACATCACATACACTTTCAGTTTATTTATTTATTTATATTTGTTGAAGTTTAGTAATATAGTAGTAAATTTCCATATATATTTAATAATTGTAATACATAGCAAGTTATATACCACCTATATTTAATATGACAACATTATAGAGGAATATCTTTTAAATACCATGTGCACTAAGTGAATTTATATACGCTTTAGATAAACTTTTCATTCTAAGTGTAGTAACTTTATAGGCAATAATCTCTCTCATTGGCCCTATAAAAGGTCAAAACAATTATTTGTAAGCTCTAAAGCTAAGTCAACTGATCGTAGGATTGAACTTAGAACACAAGGTTTAGGACGATCGGTTAAAAGATCCGATTAAACCCAAATTATAAACTATTGAGAGAAATATTAGTAAAAATGATCCCGTAAACTTGAATTTATGAAAATAAGTAATAAAATAGGAGATTATAAAATTTTCAAATTTTAAGCAAAAATAAGTATTGATTACCGAAAAGGCGAAAAGTGTAATCTAATAACTAATTAATTACTAGAGATAGATTGTATGTATACTAAAAATTTTAGAATGACCAAAATAATAATTAGAAATGTTCACATGTACCCCACATGTATTTACGTATAGATAAAAATACGCGAAATTATCTAAATTGGACAAAAACCAAGTAAATAATTAAAGAAAATTATAAATTAATTATGGAAAAATCAGAAAAAATCAAAAGAGACTAGAATAATCCAAATCAGGTCGTGGCAGGTCAGGATCTACAAAATAAAAATCAACCAATTAAAATTAGACAATACAAAAGCCAAAAATCAAGGAAATTGGACAAAGTCATGTCTAATTAATGCATAATAATTACAAAAAATCGTCTATAAATAGGGGAAAATTTTTTAGAACTCATTTGGACAATTTAGCATTAGAGAAAAATTAGAAACCTAAAAAAATCGAGAGAAAATCCAGAAAAAAAAAAGGAAACTGTGTAGATTCGAGTAATAAGAGAAACCCACATATCACCACCATCTGGGACCGAGCCACCACCACCAGACCACTCTAGCCCCACCATGTAGGTCAGCTGATAACCTTGGACCAGGTTTGGACGGCCAGAAAGCTTCAGACCGGTTAGTCTCTTAAATTTCCCGATTTTGAATAATTTTATAAAATTAGTTATTTTGCCTAGAAAATTATGAAACTTGTTATTCTAAGGTTTTATTGTATGTAGATTTAGGAAAAAATAGTGATTTAGTTTAATTACGTCTGAAAATATAGGGTTCGTAACAAATTATTTAAAACCGAGCATGATTAGAACCGAAAATAAATGGGCTTAGGAGTGTAGTTTGGAGCTTAATTTTTTTCTATAGGATGCTCATGTGACATAGAACAGTGCTATGAAGCTATTTTTTTTTAAATTATTTTTCGAAATTTTTAAGTTAATTTTTAGCCCTAAAATGATGGAAAAATTGGGTGATTTGGGGTTAATTAGGTGATTAAGATATTAATTACTGATTTAGATAGTAATTAGATGTTTAGGGATGTTAATCTCTAATGTGGAATCCTAATCCTAGCCTTTGGAGTATTAAGTATGGTTAATTTAGGAAATTAGGTAATTAATATAAGAAATTAGTAATATGTGAAATTATAAATTAATAAATCTAAAAAAATAGGGTTATTTAGATAATATTATAATAGAAATCAGAAAAATAATAAATCTGAAATAACATTTAATTTTAAGTAAATGTCTTAAAATGTAAGATTGTTACACATCGGGAATAAATCCGATACCTTAATTAGGGTTAGCGTGTATCAACTAGTTTATAATATTACATTAAGACCCAATAGGATATTTGGACACTCTAGCTTAATGTGATTAATTTCACATTAGGATTCGAGCATATTTAAGACTTAGGAATCAAAATTTAAAATTTAATTTAGGATTCAAACCCCGAAATAGAGTACAACGAATCATTAGGACGTAATAGGTATACATGAAAAAAATGAGTTAAAATATAACTTAGAATATGAACCCATGAAGTATAAGTACTAAAAAGACCTATTTGTATTATAGGATACCTAGAGACACATTAGCTTGCGATTAAGGGATCGAGCAATTCCAAGTAAGTTGGGTTATTGCTTATTGTAATAGAGTACTAGTTTTGTGGTACTCGAAAACTTAGGCTTGTATATGATTGTGATTGTAAGTAGTTTACGCCTGTGTTTGATGTATTTGAATTCAGGCTGAATTTGTGATATGAGTGATTTTGTGACTAATTGAATTGATATGAAATTGTTTAAACGCCCTAAATGAAATTTAATCTTATTTGACCCTAATAACCGAAAATGTCATGCATTGCAACTTGTTAGGGGATCATAGGATTCTCCAACCAAATACTGACTCTTCGAAAGGGATAGCGCAGGATTGTAAAATGGTCCCTTCTTCATCCTTAGTCGAACAAAGTGACAGGAGAGGAGGTCGCGGCGAAGGTGAAGTCAATGGTTCGAAGGTAGTCACGGGAGGAGTGAGGTCTCCATTGCACAAGCCCGGGTTTGGTTGTGAGCTGCTGCATAACATGGAAACTCCTCAACTCGGATTGGAGTAGGTGAAATTTCTCTGATTTCACAACGGACCGAACTACGTTGTGCGACGACCTTTGATTGTTGCATTGCATGAAAATAATTGCTTGATAACCCTATTTATGCTTGTCTGCATTCATGAGTCTTTAATTCAACTTACTGAGCTGTAGTTGCTCATACCCTTATAGATCCTTTTGCAGGTTTTGATTTCTAAACACTTCAAGTACTATGTTGCCCTACAATTACCCAGAGGTTAGTCCGTTGAAGTCAGGGGTGTGAGGATCAAGTTACTTAGTATAATGTGTAACTAGAGTGACCTTGGAGTTAAGGATGAAAGACTGATAGTTATTATGTATTCTATTGAACTGTTTTGTTTATGTAAAACTTCCTAGGAAGCTCTATGGACTTATATATGATTATACATGTTTATTAGAAATTTATACTATTTATCATAATTGTAGTTTAATTATTAATCAGATTGTTTACTTCAAAACGAGGAGTCGTCTACGCCTTGTATAGATCATGTCTATAGTAGGCACTGTGAGGCCAGTTACTATCATAGAATGGTTTACACGGCGGGACTGTTGTGACTCTGCGACTTCGGGGTGTAACATTATTCGTATTCATATACCTATAAATTCAATCTCTTACTTATATTTTGGTACTCCTACAAGAAATCCTAGTACGTATGTATTTATATATACATACATACATATTCTTCCACATATATGGATTTTTGCCAATATTGCATTTGATGTGGAGCAGTAATAGGTTGTTTGTTTATTCCTGCAAATAGTGATATTATCATTATTGTTATTATGCTATGAACCTATATGTGTAGTTTTCTAACTATGTTTATGTTACGATATCTCCCTCCAAAATTTCTGCCATTTTAAATCCCATGGTATTTTATATATTATATTATATATATATATATGAAATTCTTGTTAATATAACCCGATTAGATTTCCATTTTTTTTTGCTCCCCTCTCTCTTTCTCTTTCATTTTTTTAGCACCATGTTATATTTTGAAAGCCAAAGTTCAAGTTTCCAATAGTTACTATATTATATCATTCCCTAACCATAAATTTAAAAAAGTATAAATTAAACTATTAGAATAATGGAAGTTTACAACTCCACTTCATGTAATTTATAGTGAGCAACATTTTATTAGTCTAATTCATTTAAAAAACTATTTTCTCATAATTGGTATTATTAGGGAACTTCTCTTTTTTCTTCTTTTTTTTCCTCCTCCTTTTCCCTTTCTTTTTTTATTAAAAAAATCAAGAAAAATATTAAATATACTTTTGTTAATATTCTTCCTTAACAAAGTTTTAAAAAAAAAAACTGAAATTTTAAGTCAAATTTTATCTTACTTCTATCAGATTCAAAAGATCACTAGTCTAAACTGTAAGGTATTAAAATTGATGTTACGGTTATACATATTATAAATATTTATATAGCCCAATTAGGGCAAGTCTTAGATCAATGTAAATTATAAAAAAGATTCTTACTAAATAAGGAAAAGTGTGTAATTTACAAGGGTAAATCCATAATCAAACGGAAAGAGAATATTCTTGTAAAGATAGTACGGTTGTAAGAGATATAAGGTATGTGTCAATTGTCTATTCTATGGTCCCAATGATACTGTTTTGTTGGGTAGAGCTAATCCGAGTAGAGTAGGTTAGGTTGAATGCTTAGCAATTCGATTGTTTACGGCTTGGGTAGGGTTGGTCTAATAGATGGCTATTCTTTGGATCGACCTCGGCTAATCGGCTTAGAAGTAAGGCAACTCGGCCTTAGAGATGTGTTAACTTGACAACAGGAGGGTTTAGTGCTTAACCTTAGACTGATGTATTGTAAAGAGGTCAACTTGGTAACAAGTCGGGCACCTTATGGGTTTCTTTAATAAGATGGAGAGTAGAGTACCTCAACAAGTCAGGGTGGATAATGTATTGTTCTTCATAGTTCAGCTCCCCTTAGATAGCTAAGCAAACCATATGAGCGAATCCTCAAGCTTAGGAATGAGCGATTAGTTTGTGATCTCTATCATTTATTTTTTGGTATTCTCTTAGACCCATAGGAGGGTCTGTATAATTCATTACCGTCTTCCATCACCATTTTTAACTACTCTTCATGACGATTTGATGAATTGAATGGTGAAAAATGGAGCTCAACACTGGCGTGCTGCTCATCCTTTATACTATTCAGCTTTTGGTCGATAATTTCCATGTGCTTCATTTCTTCTATGGTAAGCCAATCCTCAATATTATCAGCAGGCTAAGCTATTGATAATACTATACTTATGCTTTTTCAAAAGTAAGCTTTACACATACACAACTTATAACAACTTATCCAATGTAAATATTCTAATTAAACTAAAGGATAAAAGATTTTATATTAGTAAAAAGTTAATTGTAGTTATAAGATTTTGCAAGTAAATATCCATTTTATAATTAACTCAATTCTTTTAATCCATTTAGTTTTATTCTTATTAAAATTAACGATGAACCTATTGATTCAACAAGGAAGATCAATGGAAGCTGACTTAGGAATTAGAGATAGATTGAGGTAGTCAAAGCATGATGGACATTTAATGATCTTGTATAGGTTGATCGATACAGTCTTCTAAATCACGTTTTCACTTAGATTTTTTCCTTATTTTTAGTTTTTATTTTATCAAATTGTCTAGTTTATTGAGTTTCCAATTTAATTTTGAAGATTGATCTTTCGGCATTTATAATTTTCTTTAGTTAGCTTATTTCTATCTTTATTTGTTTCCTTTTTTTTTCTATAAATAAGGATTTTCATTTACTTGAAACATAAAAAAATATGTACATAAGCAACGACTTATGGCTACTATCCTACATCAAAAGTCAATCTATTAACAATAGTCTTAATTACATTCCTTGTATATCGACTCAAGCTCTAACCTAACAAATTATTTTTTAAAAATTTCAAAATCTCACTATGAGGATCTTCTAAAAACATAGCTTGATCTTAAACAAATTACACATGCTTTGCAATACACCTAGCTACCTTATTGGTTTCTTTTAATATAACTTTAATTCTCTAATTGTGTAGTTGTAAGATTTTTTTTCTTATGTACATTAAGAACTTGAGTGTATTTTAATTTGACATTTGCATTTGAGGTTAATAATTATGCTGCACTTTTTGAATCACTTGCAATGTCAACATTCATGTAGCCTTTATTAACACAATGATCCATTCCTTAGTGAATTGCCCATAATTTAGCTACTACCATATCAATTTTTCCTAAGCTTTTAGTATATCTAAACAACCATATGCCTTCATGATTTTTTTACAACTCTTATCGTCACTTAGTTAGATATTGAGTTAACAGATCCATAATAATTTAATTTAATCCTGGGAGCTTGAAAGGGAACCAAATGAACTCCTTTTTCTTTAAGTCATAAAGTTTTTTCTCCCTAATTTGGGCTTCCCGATACTTATGTGCAAGATTTTTCATTGCTTGCTCATAAGTTATAGTTGGTAGGTTATACTAGTGTAATAAATTGTTTTTAGTGATTCGTAAGTGCCAAAGCATGAATTTAAAGATGAACTTATAAGAGGGTCTTATACTCATAGCATCATCCTTTTTAATTAAGCAATTCTATTTTATCCAATTTAGAACTTCCCCCTCTTCTTTTGAGATATTGAAAGGCTTGGTTCGCGATAGTTGATGTATATGTTGAATTCTTTTGCATGTTTTGAAGATATGCAAAAGATCATCATTCAATTCTCGACATTTAAGACAAACCACATCCACTTTTATTTTTCTTTTCCTAAGATTCATGGCAGTTCGCAAGCTTATATGCTAAACCCTTTAAAGAAAAAATTTTACTTTAGGAGGGAATAATGAGCTCCATATCTATTTCTACCTATTATCCTCAACCTTATCTGTATATATAAGTTGCTTATAAATTTCAGCTAAAGATAAATTTGCTTAAGCATTTCTAGCTAAACCAAGCTAATCCTCCCTTCCTTGCAAGACTAATGGCCTTATATTATCCTTAATGGTATTAGAAATTTGATATTCTATTCTATTCTCATCCTATTCACATGCATTTATCCAACAATCTCTTATTGTTAAGTTTAGAGCACTTTCATGATTGGCCTATTTATCAACTGTTTCATAGTAAAGCTTCCATTTTCATTTATCCTACCAAAACTTTATGCTTTGTCCATATCCTATAGCCATCTTACCATTGTCCTCAATCTATACCTTACTAGCAACTAACTCTTTAACTTGATGAGAGGCATGAGTCACACTCTTAAGATCCTTTCTTTATCTTATTTTTCTATGCTTTACCTTAATTAATTCAGCCTAAAAAAGTTTTTTATTCTTGAACTCCCAAAACCTTTTGATGGCATAAGCATAATTTCTCTTTTCTATATAAGAAAATACTAATCCTCTCATCTCTTTTACAAGCGTAATTTTCTTCCAACTCAACCATTATGCCTTATTTGTATCATTTATACCATTTCATAAGAAATTTTAAATAACTTGAGGAAGTTTGTAGAGAATTTTCTTAGGCAGTTTGCTAACTTGCATATAATAAGTATGTGGAGATTCAAGCACAACTTTAATCATAATGGTTCTACCAGCCATGCTCAATCATTTGGCTTTCCACATAGACAATTTCTTTTGAGCTTTTTCTAGAATGATGTCAAGTTGCACTACATTCGATCTAGAACTATCATAGAGTAGATAGCCCAAATATCCTTCAAAAGAGTTTGTTTTCCTAATTTAAAGAGTTGATGTCACTGCCTCTTTTGTAGTTATCAATGGCGGTTTATTGAGAACATAATTGTAGATTTTTGATGGTTGACTCTTAACCTTGAAAAGCAGAATGGGGAGTCCATCACTTCTTTTACGCACTCTACATTCCTTTAATCTACCTTTGCCATTAAGACAATATCATTAGCAAATAGTTTCCTTTATAATTTAGTTTCTACTTTATCAGGATATTAACTGGCTTCCATATTGATTTTTTTGTAGTTTATTTAACAATTGTAAACCCTGTATAGTTAGTAGTTGAACCTTAATTTAAGTCTGAATGTCCTAAATTATACCATAAGTCGATAAGGCTAGATAAGATAAATTTTTTATGAAATTAATGAACCGAACATAGTATCGATAATAAAAAAACCTTAAAAGTTGATCGAAACCTAAATCGCATAAAAAAAAAACTCTAAATCTGATGTACGTACAAATACTCGAAATTAAAATCGAACTCGTATTTGATTAAAACCCTAAAATCATAACTTTAAGCTTATAAAATATACAATCTATGAAAATATTAATTTGATAAATAAAGTAAGTTAATAAATATATTTATATATATAATAGTACTATACATTAGGAAAAATAATTAATAATTAAGAAAATAAAAAAATTAATAAAATATAATAACAAGTAATTATATATATAAAACCGTCAAATATAAGAAAATAATAAATTTTGTGATATTTTTATATCATAATCCAAACTGGTAGTCATAACGTCTAAAACGGACCTTGTTACGAGAAAATACGCTCAAAAACGATCAAAATGACTATAAGTTCATAATGATCCGAGTTAAATCGAAAAAGTTATATGCGATTTAATAAAAAGCTTGAATCGACAATTTCACGCAAATCAATAATTAAGTTAAGTAAATAGTATGAATTATGATACTAGTTTAGTTTTTAATTCCTAAACTCACTACTTTCTATATTCCTTATTCTCAGATGATCTCGACTTTGACCTTGAGCTACCATCAAATTACTATGACCCTTGAGTCGATCATAGTTAAATAAGTTTTTCCTAATAATTCCATACTTGCTTATGTTTGTAATTAGTGAATATAAATTTTGATTAATAATTGAATATTGTGTGGGGCTAGGTTATGCTTGTGTATGATGTTGTTTGTTGATAGTGAATTTACTTTAAAGTATAATAACATATTGGTTGTTACATAGTAGATTTGATAGGAACTGATTGTCTGTGACTTTGTTGATCATTGAATAATAACACCTAATTTTATTCGACTTACAAGAACTAAATCGAAATACGCATAATCATATACCGCATAACTAATTCTAGTTGTCACATTATACGGAGGTAGTAAGAGGCTATATGTGGGTTGATTATTTGATTGTTATAGATTTTGTATGGTGTACATGTGCGATATGACTTTACCTTGGCCTGCAGGATAACTAGGCATTGGAGGTACCAACCACTTGATTAAGGGTTGAGTCCAGAAGCTTCTGTTTAGGAGTAAGTAAGGGCTGTGTGAACCTACTCACAATCATACGTAGAACTCGTTTTTGATAAAAACTGATAATGGATATACCATTATATTTTAAATAGGAAATGCGGAGTTTCGTTATAATATAACTTCTAGTATAATACCCGGATTTAACTATGCCGATATAGCTCCAACCCTGATTTTATAAGGCATTGAATCTGAGTTACATGCAGTACCTAGTCACCTGCATGTATTTATTTGGCATATTATTTGTCATGTATTCATTTGATTGACTTTAATTGATGTATAACTTGATTGTTGTATGGTTAGGGGGATTAACTCATTAAGCTAATCAACTTATACCCCTATAGTCTTCTTTTGCAAGTTGATCTGTTTATGGACTCGAGCCGTCACATGCTTGAGGTTAGTTTTCCATCAAGGGGGGGAGGGTGATGTAGGAGTAAGATGTGATAGGAGTGTACTTATGATAGTGTATTTGGATTATGGACCTTATTATGTAATGAAATGATATCAGTTTGAGTTAAGAATTATTATAGACTTCTTTTCTATATAAATAGATGTGTTTGCATTTCATTAGCTTATTATTATTATCATGAAATAATATTACTTATATCTGCACAACTCTTGGTTGTTAGTTATAGTTGTAACCTTGTATATCGCATGAAGGGTTACTGATTGAGAGGGAAATCAATCTACAGTTCTTTGTACAGTATACGACGATTATCACAACTAGCCCCCTTGGGGTCATGACAATAACTATCTATGCCTATAAATATGCAAAGTATGTATAGAATAATTAAACAAGTTATTAACTATTTGGTTAAGAATCAAATCATGTGAGTGGGTTTTTATTCCTCATTCTATTGAATTTATCAAGAATTTAACCTTTTGGCATTTAAAAATTTATACCGAGATTCTTCACTCTTATATAGCCAATAGGTTAAGGTTTTATACTAAGTAGAACTATGATTTCAATAGGATGTCAACCTCATCCACAATTGTTCCAAGCTTTGGTCCCATCACAAAGGCTAGGCTCTAAGGTCTCCAGAGCTTGACTAGGCAAATTCTTAGTGCTCACCCATCAATGAAGAGGTGATCTACATACACATCACTTTTAGCATCAACTACTAACCTGCTCTAGTAGATAGCACTTATCCAAGTCGATGCTACCCCCCAAAATTTGAATCCAAGGTGCTTGAGGAATGATCTCAAATTAAATGGAGGACGATACCGACTTATTGGACCTACCCAAGCTATGTAAATAATGATTTCAAGTTGAGTAAAGGATAGTTTGGCAAACTAACCTTCAGTTATATCTCGGAGGATCAATTATGACTTGTCTAAGTTACAAAGCCTTGCTAGGAATTCTTTGTCGACCTCCTCAACAACTCGATAAGCACTATGAACAACTCAGCATGTGCTCCAGAAGTTATATCCTCCTTACTCTAAGATGACCTTAATGATGACTTACCTATTTCCTACCTATGACAGTTTGACCAAGAGTAGAACCCTACCCTATCTTTGTACAAATCCCTTATAAAGTAAGGATCTACTATAATGTTGGCACATGTCCTCTCTTCTTCCACCTATAGCTATAATTGTAATATTATTCCTTGTGTTTTTTTTTTATCATTTTTACCTCTTTTACTTTATCCTTGGATAGTTTTAGGACATCAATACTTTTGTAATTGTACCATTATACCTTTACCTTAATATCACATATGGTATAGAGGGATGGAGTAGAATGGAATTACGACTCCAGATTCCATTTCTTTTGCTATGTTTTGAAGTACATTTTGAAGTCGAAATAGCAATTATATAGAATTGACGATTCTAGCTTCAAGAAGGAATTCAAAGATGGAATCGCAATTCCTATTCCCATTTCATTAATTATGATTAATTAAAATTACTTTTTTAATCTTTAAAGAAATTATAGCATATAACAATTAGAGGCATTTTTGACAAATAATACTATTTGAGTATATAATGTTTTTTTCATTCTATTCCATTTCGTTACCATCTCCAAATATAGAAAAGAATTTCTCATTATAGTCCTCATTCCATTTCAAACCATTCCTTCATACTAAACGTGATATAAGAGATTTACTATAAATAATCTCTTCTTCTTATAACTTACATCTTCTTTATCATCTTGAATATACTAAATATACCATTTTTTACTTACGAGTAAACTTCTTTAAGTATTTTCACTCTTATCACTCCCTAGTAGCAACGACGTATGGTGAGTGACCCTTAGTCTTAGTTTTGAGTCATATTAGTCATCTTGGGTCATTATGGTAGGTCATATCTACCGTAATTGCTTTATGGTGGCTACTTGATTGTTCCAACACAGTTTCTTTGAGATTTGAAGGACCTATTCCCTTCTTGGCAAGCACTAGTGAATAGGTGTCTTAAAAGCATATTAAATAAAATCGGTATTAGAGCTTAAGGTTTTGACGAAAAGAGCTTATGTATGTGTTATATTGTACTTCGAGTAGCTAAGGTTGTGATTATAATAGTGTTGTTATTGTTTGGGTCATGTTGGGTACTAATATTTGGAGTATTAACAGAAGTAGCTAAAGTAGTGTAGTAATATTGTGGTGGTTGTACTGTATAAAGGTAATGTTTATAGGTTGTAGTGGAAGTGTTATATAGAATAGTTCTTGTTCTATTGGTGAAAATGTCTAATCTTAATATACAAGGAGGGTTGGGTGATGTTAAGAGCGATGCCTCACAACCATGGATGGCAAGGTCAATAGACCTATGCTTAACGGACAAGCAAATCCAAGATCTAACCATTATGGTGGCTCATTTGGCTATCACTATGCAAAGACTGGTGGATGCCCAACCTATTGATGGTATTCCTTTGAATGACTGAATTGGTTTAGAGTAGCATGGAGTATAGGGGATTAGAATCCAAGCTAATAATGTGATGGTCGCTCCTTTAGCCTAAAATGAGCGAATGGAGAGAAGGAATTCAATGATGTTATCGGAAGGGAAAAAGAAGAGGAGGATGATAACTTTTGTGAATTCGAAAAGAGAGGTGCTCAAGCTCCAAGGGGCATGGACAATGTGAAGGTACAAATTGTGAGCTTCTTCGGAAGTGGCAATGCAGATGAATACTTCGATTTTGGAAGAAAAGGTTGAAAAGATTTTTTATTGTTGTAACTATGAGGAACATGGAAGAAAAGGTCGATAAGATTTTTTATTGTTGTAACTATGAGGAACTTGTGAAGGTTCCACTTACTACCCCTAGGTTCACTAGCGATGTAGTGGAAGAAGTTATAAACAAATTGGTAATGAGATGTGTCGAGCTTAATTTTTCCCAGTTTTTATAAGTTTTCCCTAAATCAATCAATATTAAACCCTACCTGTTCAATATTGATCCTCAACTAGGGCTTAAGGAAAACTAAGGTTTTTTCTTTAAAAAGAATTTTATAAAGTTTTTGGAGTCACCACTTAGCCAAGGTGGGGAAATGATTTAGGTCTAAACCAAATGAGTGGATTTAGTTTTAATCTAGACACTGGTTTGTGTAAGAAAAATTGATATTTTGAAAAAGGTTTCTCGAAATACTAGAGATCAAGTTCAGGGATTGGATTTTTTAAACTCTTATGGATACTATCAACTTTCTAAATTTAGATTTAATTCTTAAAATCACCTTTTAGAATAATAACTAAATTTATTAAAATTACTTTGAATTGAATAATTCTAAGGTAAAAAAAAAGGAAAATTATTATTTTTTCAATTTTTACCAAATTGAGTAATCTAAACTAAAAGTGGAAAAAAAAATAAAACTTTTTTCAGTTTTTTACATCACCTCAAAGGTACCTATATACTTATTATTTGGGATTAGACGTATATAGTTCTTTTTTAAAACATTAGGTGGGTAGGTTGATTTTAATTTTTTAAAAAAGATTGGGTTTATGTTTTTTCTTGGTTCAATGTCTTTTTAAGGAAAATTTCTATAAGGTCCTAAATTGGATCTTATTTGTGTAAAGTTCTAAAAAAAGGTCATAATTTGGAAAAAAGGATCATTTACTTTTATTTATTTTAGAAAAATGATTTTCACCAATCTATTTACTTTATTTTTTTGTTCTTTTATCAATTTGTTCTTTTATTTATTATTTTTTCTTTATTTAAGTTTTAACAAAAAAAAAAATGAATAACAATGATAAAACTAAGCTATTCTATCTTCTTTTTCTTTTTTCCTTTTTTTTTCTCTTTCTTTTTTTTTTTTTTTTTCTTTTTGAATTACATTCACAATAGAGGTGAATAAATAAAATAAAAAATATACAAAATGAAAACAACAAAACCAAAATCTAAGCAAAGAAGGCTTTAGATCGGCTCAGTAGTGCAGGCGTGTGTTGGAGCGAATTGGGCATGGTTCGGAGCGCGGGTCCATGTAGGATCCGGACCCTATTTGAGTCATATGTATTAGGAACGTATCTAGGAATGGAGGAGAAGAGAGGGAAGATCAAGGAGTGTTCCTAGGGGTCGTTTCAATAGCCAAAATGAGTGGGTAAGGTAATTTTTAAGTATAGTAGATTAAGGAATGAGGGTATAGGAAAAATGCTATGGCCAAAAAGGGTTATTTGGTGGTGGTTAGGATGTGGCCAACGACAGTAGTTATGCATCGCATTGGTGGTGGCTATTGGAAAAGAAAGGGAGGTTGGGTAAGTTTAGGGATCTCACCGAAATCTTGATGGTGTTCCTTTCATGCGGAGGTGGGTTGAGGATGGTGTTTCAAAAGGAGGGAATGGTAGTGGAGAGGGTTTCTTGATGGCAATGTAGTGGTTCAGTACAAGCTATGGGAAGTCATGATAGTAGTTGGTGTCAGTTGAGTTGGAGAGCTATGAGCATAGGCGAGCTTCTAGCTATGCTAGTTCGTCTTAAAGACAACTGTGGAGCTTAGAAACTTAGAGAGAGAGAGGGTAGGGTTGCGATAGAGAGAGAGAGACGTCATGAGTGTGTTTTAGACATTGGGAGTGAGAATTGATGATGAGTTTTTTTTTTTCCAAAATGAATTGCTAGAACCCATTTTATACTAAAAACAACTCAGTTAAGTATGAAAGGTTGAAAATCAGATTGAATGCAAATTGCTGATTTTCATTTTTTTTTTCAATTTTTCACTGTTGAATTGAATGCCTAAATATATGAATCTAGATGTGTTTTTGGTATCAGTTCGAAGTAGGTCATGTATAGTTTGCATTTTTACCACTAATTAGGTGAAATTGCAACATAAAGTAGCTTTAAATTGGAGCTAAAGTAGGTTGACCAAAGGGGAAACTTAAGGCATTTCTTGGGAAAAAGAAAGAAAATGGAGGAAAGTGGGGGAAATGATGCTAATGTGGCGCTAAGTCAACCACATCATCTAGTGATATCATGCCAAGTGTCTTGTCATGACACATAGCAGCTGATGTGGCATGAGCAGGTGATGTGTTGGGACATGTGTCATACCATGTGGCTTGACACGTGGATGATAATGCTAACATGGCGCTACATTAGCTGTGGTCCAATTATTGACTGCCATGTGTTAGGACATATGGCATAACAAATTCCTAACGCATGGCAATGTATTGTGAAGGAGAAAAAATAAAAGACTTTTTTATGCCTTTAGTGAGATTTAAACCCAAGACCTCTAAGTCGAACCTAAGTGCAAGTTCAAATATATTACCATTAGACCGTTGGCCTGTACCTTATTTATATGTGCAATCAAATTACACACATGAACAAGGTCTACCTTGGCTAGATTTGAATCTAAGCTTAAGCCTAACACCTCTCTCTTAATTAAAACACTAATGTTAAATAAATAAAAAAACTTATTATTAAAACACTAAAACTTATTATTTAAATTTCCTAAATTTTCTACTTTTGTGATTTTTCCTAAATTTTCTATTTTTTGTATTTTCTCTAAATTTTTTTTGTATTTTTTAAAATTTTTTGTTTTTTTTTTTCTAAATTTAGACCTTTACCCTATTCCAAAAATTCTAAAAATAAAAGAAAATAAAATTAAAAAGGAAGGAAAAAATGTAGTGTCTATAGCTGCCCTTCTTTGTGATGAAATTTGAGCACAATTTTGATGTAAAGACTAAATAGACATTATTTTTTCCCTAACAGTAGAATTTATCTTAAGAAACGCTACAGCTAGCTAGCTAGCTATCCTAAGTTCAGTCCAATAGGGATTTGATGAAATGGTTAAAGAGAGAGGAGGCGCTCTAAGAGTTAGCCAAGAAACTGAAAGAGGAATTGAAGCTTGGTCGTGTCCTTATGAGCTGACTAACTTAGGTGAATGGGTGAAATGTTTCTTATGTTGGCTAAGACCCAAAATTGAGAACTTGGTTGTACTCCTCCGAGCTGACTAACCTAGGCAAGATTGTCTCTCGGGAACTAATAACCCTAAATTGAAAATCAATTTGAAAACCTAGTCGTACTCTTTAAACCTAAGTAAGAACGTTTCTCAAGGACTATTAACCCTAAATTGGAAATCAATTTGAAAACTTTGTCATGCTCTTCTAAGCTCACTAACCTAAGTGAATAGGTGAAGCATTTCTTGAGCTGGCTAAGACTTTAAACGAGAAATTGAAGCCTAGTCGTACCTTTATGAGTTGACTAACCTAGGTGAACGAGCAA
The DNA here is from genome assembly GCA_024138005.1 of Lumnitzera racemosa. Taxonomy (NCBI): domain Eukaryota; kingdom Viridiplantae; phylum Streptophyta; class Magnoliopsida; order Myrtales; family Combretaceae; genus Lumnitzera; species Lumnitzera racemosa. Next base: position 59,679,768 of record JAMXBC010000012.1, read on the forward strand.
AGCGCTCCTTGAGCTAGCTAAGATCCTAAATTGAGAACTTGATTGTGCTTCTTTAAGCTAACTAACTTAGGTGGGAGCGTCTTTTAGGGACTAGCAATCCTAAATTGGAAATCAATTTGAAAACCTAGCCATGCTCTTCTGAGCTCACTAACATAGGAGAGAGTGTCTCTCAAGGACTAAAAACCTTAAATTGGAAATCGATTTGAAAGCCTGATGGAATTGGTAAAGAGAAGCATTGTACAGGCTTGTTAAAACACTAAAGAGAGATTTTTTATGAAGGGAAGCGCCCTATGGACTTACTAAGAAATTGATGAAGGGACGCACCCTATAAGCTCGCTATGACCCTAAAGAGAGATTGAGGAAGAAAAGTGCCTTGTGGTCTAGCTAAAAACTCTACCCAAAAGACCATTAGGGGGAAAGAATCCTGAGTACCGGTTACTATCCAAGGGGATAAAGTCTAAATGTGAATGCTATGTTCAAAAACCAATATGCTAACATTGAATAGAAGTACTTACATAGTTTTGTTGATAATATCCAAACTATTGAACCTTTCTTTAAAAAGTCCTATCAAAATCAGCTAATTCATCTTTGGACATAGACTCAAACCTAATCCCCTATTGTCAACCCAATTGATCTTGATATGGAGCCTTGGAGGCTTCGTTGGCCCTTTAGAGAAGTTATGGAAATTAACTTGATACAGAGTGTCATCTAATGTTTCTACTCATTAATTGATTGCCTTTTGATTTTTTTGAACTGAATCTTATCCTTGACTAATAAATATCTTGTCGTGAGGCGCTTGCCTATTTAGACTTTGCCTGTCCTTGAAAAATAGACAATAAAACTTTCCATTGAGGGGGATTAATCCATGATAATGTATTTTAGAGAGTTTTGTTAATTACCAATGTCAACAATTGTCAAGAATACCAATTTTGCTTGTAGAAGATAAAAATTAAACCATAGTAACATTTAAGATGACTACCGTTTTCATGTTTTAAGTAAAGATTTTCATTGACTTTCATGAGTAGTACAACTTTACAGCATCAACATTTATAGGGTCTCTCATTTCTGGACCATCCATTTGAGACAAAATTAAGGCTCCTCCTAATAACACTTGCTTTACGATATAAGGGCCCCCATAATTGGGAGTGAATTTTCCTCTCGAGTCTTAAGCGTTGGGGAGAGCTTTTCTTAACACCATATCACCTTCTTTGAAGTTTTGTGGCCATACCCTTTTGTTAAAAGCTTGAGCCTTTCTTTGTTGGTAACATTTATTATGATATAGGGTTGTCAATCTTTTCTCATCAATCAAATTCAATTGCTCGATACACTTCTTTACCTAATCGGCCTCATCTAACTGAGTTTCCGATAGTACTCTAAGAGATATGATCTCAACTTCTACCAGTAATACTACCTCAGTACCATATACTAAGGAGTAGGGCGTTGCCCCTATTGATGTTCCTATGGAAGTCCGATAAGCCATGAATGCAAATGGCAACATTTCATGCCAATCCTTGTATGTAATAGCTATCTTTTCAATTATCCTTTTGAGATTTTTGTTGGCTGCTTCAATGGCCCCATACATTTGGGATCGATAAGGTGTAGAGTTCTTGTGGATGATCCTAAATTGTCGGCACAATTCTGACATAAGCTTGTTGTTGAGATTAGTGCCATTATTTGTGATGATTGTTTTTGGTGCCCTGTATTAAGCCAAGATATCCCTCTTGTTAAACTTGACTATTACTCCTTTAGTAACACTTGAATAAGATGAGGCCTCAACCTACTTACTGAAGTAGTCAATGGCGATCAGTATGAAGCAATGCTCATTGGATGCCTTTGGAGTGATCGGGCTAATGATCTCTATACCCCGCATTAAAAATGGCTATGGTGCAAAAAGTGCGTGTAATTCTTAAGACGGGGCATTTATTTTGTTTGCATAAACTTGGCATAAGTGACAGTACCTGACATGTTTGATGTAATCGCCTTCCATTGCTGACCAGTATTATCCCAGCCTCATAAACTTCTCGATGAGCATGTAACTGTTCATGTGGGGACTGCATACTCATTCGTGTACTTCTTTCATCAAAACTATAGCCTCTTATCATCTATACACCTTAGAAGTGTACTGTTAAAAGATTGCCAATACAAGGTAGACTCGCTTACTAAGAATTGGGTAGCCAATCTCTTGATTGTTTTTCTATCCTTTTTCTTAGCTTCCTTAGGATACATGCCTCGTTGTAAGAGCATTTTAATACTATGGTACTAAGGCTTTTCGTCATGTCTACCTTCAATTGCTAGACAGAAGGTAAGCTTTTCTTTAACTTCAATCATGAAGGGTTGAATTTTGACTCCATCAAATATCTGGATCATAGATGCCAAAGTGGCTAATGCATCGACAAATTAATTTTGAGTCCTTCGCACATAAGTGAAAGTTATTTCCTCAAACTTCTCCATTAATTTAGTCAAGTGCTGGTGATAGGATACCAGTTTATGATCCTTCGTTTTGTGTTCTCCCCGAGCTTGGCCGATAATGAGTGAAGAATGCTCATATACTTCTAATTCTTGAATGTCCTTATCCAAGGCCATCCTGAGTCCCATGATGCACACCTTATATTCGACAATATTGTTAGTATATGGGAAAACGAGCTTTATAGCTATAAGGAGCTGTGTACCTTTAGAGGATACCAATATTGCCCTAATTCTACACCCAGACATATTTGCAGCTCCATCGAAGAACATCTTCCATTTCAGGGGCTTATCATCTTTCTCTTCATCAGAATTACCTTCAGCTATTAACATGTCTTCATTGTGGAGCCTGACGAGTACCTTCAAAGGGATTTTCTGTTAGCTAATCTGCTAAGGCTAGCCCCTTGACTAAATTCTGGTTCACATACGTGATGTCGAACTTTTGATGGCAACATTTGCCACTTTGAGATTCTACCAATTAGGGCTAGCTTATTTGCCAAGTACTTTAAGGGATCATGCTAAGTTAACAATTCAATTTGGTAATATAGAGTGTATTGTCTGAGTTAATGCATTACCTAAACCAAAGCACAACACATTCTTTCAATTTTTGAATACTTCTATTCTTCTTCTATAAACTTCTTACTAAAGTAGAATATAGCCCGCTCTTTTCCTTCCTTATCTTTCTAATTGAGCATATCGCCCATGGATTATGATAATATTGTAAGGTGCAGAAACAACGGCTTCCTAGGTTTAGGAGCTACTGGAATTAGAGGGTTCATGAGGTACTCTTTGATTGTTGTGAAAGCGTGCTCACATTCTTCATCCCAATTTATCTTGGTATTTGTCAAGCCCTATTTCGATTTCCTTAATTTAATCTATATTAAACCCAGCCTACTTAATATAAATTATTCGACATTAAATTAAGGAAATACTTTTCTTTAAAATTTTAAAAATTGGAGTTGCTAACCAATTGAACTGGTAAAAATATAAAATTAGGGTTTTCAGGTAGGAAAATCCTAATTTAACCATTGATCTATGTATTTTAAAAAAAAATGATTTTTTTAGAAAATTACATCAGAAAAAACCGTATTCAGGGACTAACCTACTAAGACCAAGTCACTATGTAAAAACGAAAGAAAAATTGATGAGCTTTTATTTTTTTCATAATTTTCTAATAATGCTAAAAATATACCTAAATAAACAAAAGATAACTAAAGTGATTTATTATTATTATTTTTATTATGAATTTTCTAAGAAAAAGGAAATTATTTTATTTTATTTTTTATACGTTTATCTCAAAAGTGTCTATGTACCCGCTAATTGGGATTAAATCGATCATAGTTCTCTTTTTATAAAATTTTTAGTGGATAGATTTTTTTTTTTCAAAAATCGAGCTAAGTTTACTATATCTTTTTAAAAAACTTGATTAAGATATATTTTATTTTTAAAATCATTACGTATCAAAAATATCTTTTCTAAATCTTAACTATAAGATCCATAGAGATATAATCTACATACGTATTTCGATACGTATTTTTTTTAAATCTTAACTACTAGATATATATCTCAATACATATCTTTTTTAAATCATAACCACTAGATATATTAGGATACAATCTAGATTCATATTTTCTCTAGGTCCTATATATAAGATATGTTGAAGATATGATCTAGATATATTGAAGATATAATCTAGATATATATCTTCTCCAAATTCAAGATATGTTGAATATATAATCTAAATACGTATCTTCTTTGAAGATACAGATCTAGGAGAAAAAATATACTATTTTTTAAAAAATGCGATTTTGGCTAAAAAATGCAATTTAACTAAAAATTTAATTTTACTAAAAAAATGTAATTTCTCAAAAATCCAAATTATCTAAAAAAATACCAATGATATGATAACTAAAAAAAAACTTGTACTAAAGAAGACAAATTAATAAAAATAATTAAATTAATAAAAGAAATAAATAATTTAAATGAAATAATAATTTTTATTATCTAAATTGTTCGAATTGCACGTGATCGACATGTTTATACGTTAGACTGCGTGTGTCGTTGGGGGTCTATTGGAATTGGGGGACGTGCATGTGAATGCCAATTTGGCATCAGGCATTGTGAGTTCGTATGCGGCAAGGAATTGAATTCAATTGTGAATTGCCGTCAGGATTTGCGTGATATTAGCGGTGGGATTTCGGTCAGGATTATTTGGCCGTGTGCTTGAACGTTGCGAAGTGTTCGGCTGTTGGAATTCGGGGATTGAAGGGGACGGTCAGCGTGATTGCTGTTCGTGTGCGCTGTCGGGGATGGTTCATTGTGGAGCATTTGTGTTAGTGACTTGGCGGTGAGGGACGTTGGTCAGGCTTGAGACGGCATCAAGGACGTTGGCGGCTGCATGGATGTGAATTGCAAGTTGTCAGGCCGTGGGACGTTGGATGTGGATTTGCTTTTTCGATTGCTCCAGGTGTCCGTAGCAATGGATTGGTCTGGCATCAAGATTCGGATAAAGGACGTTAATTGCGGAAATTTGAAAAGTAGATTTCGAATCATGGCATCAGCATTCGGAATTAATTGTGGAAAAAAATAAAAATAAAAACTCCTCGATGTGATGTGCCATGGTATTATTTATAAACTCATAATTGAATCTTTTGTATTGAAGATATAAAAAATACGATTACGATTCGTTGACGATTTAACCTAACTCTTAGAAATCTTATTTAATTTGGGTTTTCTATTTTTCAAGATTCGATCGAATCCAATAATTTAATCTAGCTCAATTAATAAATTATAAATTTAATCTGACCTAATAAATAAAAAAATTGATTTTATATTGGACTGGACCAAAATTATTTTAATAAAGCCTAATTCTCCAACGAGTCAAACTAATCATATACCGTCATCCAATTTGATATTAAATGATCCGACGCGACTCGATTTTACACGACTTGACTCACATGATTCGACTCATCTTGATTCATCACGATGCGACTCGATTTAATATCACTTGACTCAATATGATTCAACTCGTCTTGATTTGTTACAATACGACCCTATACGATACGATATAACACGACTCTATACCATACAATGCAGCTTGATACGATACGACACGATTCTATACGACACGACTCTCTCTTTTTATTTTTTTATTTAATTTTCATTTTTTTATTTTTTTATTTTTCTGTTTATTTATTAACTTTGGTCAATTAATGAAAAATGAAAAAAAAAACAAAGATAAGGTGTTTACAATGTTCTTTTTTAACAACTTAAACAAGGGACGACATTTATTTGTAAGTTGAGATATGAACCGGGCTATATAGTTTAAGCGACCTAATAAGCCTTTGATTTCTTTAAATGTGCGTAGAGAGGGCAAGTCGACTATTTCTTTCACTTTATTAGGATCCACTTCGATGCCCCTTTAGTTGATTATGAAACCTAATAATTTCCCTAAAGTTACTCTAAAGGCTCACTTATCTGGGTTTAGCTTCAATTGAAATTTTCTCAACCTATCAAACAGCTTCTTCAAATTATTTATGTGATTTTCTCTCTCTTTGAATTTTGCAATCATATTATTAACATACACCTTAACTTCTTTATACATCATGTCATGGAAGATTATAACCATTGTTCTTTGGTAAGTTACCTCGACATTTTTGAGTTTGAAAGGCATTACTTTATAGTAAGATGTGCCCCAAGTTGTGATAAAAGTTGTTTTGGCTTTATCTTCTTTGAACATTTAGATATAATTATATCTAGAGAATCCATCCATGAAGGAGAAGAGATGGTTCCTTGCTGTGTTGTCCACTAAGACGTCAATATGGGGCAAAAGGAAGTTATCTTTAGTTGTTGCCTGATTGAAGTTTCGAAAATCCACATATACTCTAACTTTTTCGTTCTTCTTCATTATCGGTATGATGTTGGCCACCCATTTAAGATAATTAGGTACTTCAATGAAATCAACCTCCAGTAACTTTTTTACTTCTTCTTTAATTTTCAACAAGATATCTGGTTGGAATCTTCTGAGCTTTTGCTTCTTAGGTTAGATATCATCTCATGTAGGTAAATGATAGACCACATTTGATGGATCTAACCTGTGCATATCTTCATAAGATTATGTAAACACATCTTGTTACTCAGATAGTAGTATAGTCATTTCCGCCTTCTGTTCCTCTTTCAAATTCCCTCTGATTTTCAAATTTTAGGGTTGTTACTTGTCCCCACAGTAATTGTCTTGATTGGCTAGTCAATGAAAATTCTATCAATTTCATATTTTTTCCAACTTTCTTGTACATCACTGTAGTTATTGACATCACTCCCGATAACTAACCCAATAGGACTAAAAGTGATATCAATATTTTCATCACCTATTTGTGCAAGGTATCCTTAGCTTTTACTTAGAGCATTGGATCTAGGCCAAAAGTATATAAAGAAAGGAGTGTAAGTAAAGAAGGAATGGAGTGTAATGAAGAAAATGGAAACTATTCTTTTATTAGATTAAATAATTCTATCAATTACATATTTATAGAACAAAGGTGATTATTACAAAGCTCAAGAAAATACTAAACCATGATTTATCCTTTACCCTAGAGAAAACTTATCGCTATTCATAGGGATGAAGAACCAGTTATTTAGGTATTAGAGCTTGTAGGATGGGCCCATTATCTCATTATTACTAGGGGTATCCTTTTTGGTTGGTTTCAAGGTCTGAACATTAGCTTGGATGAATGTCTTTATCAGCGATGGAAAGGTCATTAGGGTATGATATAATTTGTCACCTATCTTGCCCCTCGCTTACATGTTTCACAACTCTTCCATCAAAGTTGGAATGTAACCAAGCTCACAGGCACCAACCTACCCTTCTTTGAATTTTAGCCTCTCATCTTTCCTCTGATTGGTAATCATACATACTTCTTCATATATTTGGAGCCCAAAGTCCTCCTGCTCCTTAATGCTAATGTAGGGTATGGCCATTTCTTTATATATTTTATAATCCTAGTTACTTAGAAGCGTTATGACCTGGCCATTCGAGATGAACTTAACCTTCTAATGTAAACTTGAAGGTATGGCCATTACTAAATGAATCCAGGTTCTTTCCAATAAGAGGTTGAAGGTCCTTAGGATGTCTAGGACCTAGAATCAAGTGTTGAAAGTCTGTAGGTCAATGTTAACTGGTAAGTTGATCTCCCCAATAATTTCTCTACTGGATCAGTCAAAAGCCCTAACTGTTGTTGAACTTGACTTAATTGTAGTTGCATTAATACCTAATAGATCTAAGGTGGCAAGAGGGTAAACATTTAGTGATGATCTGTTGTCGATGAGGACTTTGGCTATGATTGTATTATTACCCTTACAATTATGAAGAGCAACTTAGTGTATTGATTACCCTCCTCACCCAGTTCTTTAATGGAGAAAGAAATCTGATTTATGGTAAGGATAGAGTTAGTAATTGATCCCATTCTTCAGGTTGGTATTTCGCGAGGGACCTTGACCTCCTTTAAAGTTCGGAATAGAGCTTCCCTATGAGGTTTAGATGCCATCAATAAACTCATAAGAGATATTTGTGCTGGAGTCTTAACGAGCTAGTCCATTATTTTGTACTCACTTGATTTAATCATTTTGGTGAAGGTGAACAATCCTTCTTCACCTTCGATTGGCTTGTTGCTTGATTCCTCCATCACATTTTTCTTTTTAAGGTCTTCTTTCAGGCCATAGATTCTGCTAGAATGAGTAATCCCTCCCATGAGAGAACTTGACTACCTTTGATTTACTGCTTAGTAGTTGAAAGGGGTAGTTTTATAACTTTCAAGGGATAAAGGCACATAAAAGGTGTACCTTTTGGTCTTTAAAGCTTGCTTTTCTTTTTTCTTTTTTTTTTTGTAGAATCTATAGACCTTGGGCTTCAATTAGAATTGATCATGTTGATGGTAGGGTTTGAAAATATCATATTAATGATAGGACCTTGGTTAGGCAAAGGGTTATTGTCGATGTTTGGAATTGGGGCTTCCATAAAGTCGAGTTGGATTGAGCCTTCATTAATTAAGTTTTGAATTTCATTTTTTAATCTCCAATATGAGTCAGTTGAATGGCCCACCTACCTCAAATAGTATTGACACTTTGCATTAGGATCGAAAACCCTTGGCCTAGATCTTTCATTAGGAGGGTCAAAATGGATTAGATTATCTTTTCTTAATTTTTCAAGGACCTAGCTGAGAGGAATTGATATCTTGGTGAACTATCTTGGAGCTTTGTTGACTTGCTGTTGACTTCAGAATTATTGTTAGATTGGTAGAGGATTTGTTCTGAAGGAGACTTGAGTATTAGGCGTAGTGTTTAAATTCACCATGTCGACAGTTGCTTCTTTGGGCTTGATGGTGGTGGGCTTTGTTGATAGTTAGTTTTTGCTCATCTGACATACTCGTTCATTCGACCGCTTATATGCCGAATAGTCGAATCTCTCGGTATACCTCTGGGTAGATAATACACAACATTTCTACTGAGTATCATAAATCTATTTATGGTTTGAATTCAAGTCCATGGCACGAATGGTTATCATAAGCATGGTTATATTACATAACTGCTTGCTCTCCCTACATATTAGGAGAGATGTCAAATCAAGAAACTTCCATGTGTCTTAACATTTACTCCGATAACTACCTTAGACACTATAACCACCTATAAATATTGGAAAGAAATGTTGTAAGAGTTCTCTAACAATTTTTACTCACAAACTTTCCATACAAAATCACCCTAATAACTTAGGCATCGGAGAAGCTACATCGGATTGGCTGTAAGGACCCTAAGGGGGGCCTAGTAGTACTGCCTAGAATTTCCATATCACGTGTGCACCTATGATAAGAAAATCACCTTTTTAGTCAGAAATTGCAAGACTCTAAATAGTTAATCACCAGGGTCTTCAATTTTAGTTTATTGACTCATTATATAATATAAATAATTACGAATATCCATTTTTCCATAGTTCCTTAGAATCGCAGAGAATTGGTATCCCCTACTAAAATAGTGAAATAAGATAGATAATTTCAGAAAATTCTAAACTTACTAAGAATACTAAACTTAATTGAGATATTAGTCATTTTCTGGAACATTCCGAATTAACTACATAAGCTTTTCATCATACTTATTCAATAGTAGCACACTTTACGCTTGGTTCTTATCCCTGTCCTAACTATCGATCAACCTACAAGGAAAAGAATTGTCGGGGTGTAAGCTTACACTTAGTGAGATAAATCCCCTCATCAATACCAAATGACAAAAGTTTATTTAATGCACAAACATATGAATGCATAATCAATTAGTATGCCAAACAATACATGCAATGGCCTAGGAACTGCATGCAACTTAGAATTGTGCACCCTATAATCGGGGTTTAGAGATAATTAACCGACCAAAACCAAAATCTGAGTTCTAGACCTTAGGTTTTAATTTATTTGTACTATTGTGCTTAAGTCAAAACAAAACCATATATATGATATACTTTCTTTTCGAACAACGAATTATATTTTCAAAATCCTATGTCTAACGGTGTGGTGGCTCCCACAGTCCACAAACACACGCCTTAAGCAGAAGCCATAAGACATGGCCCCTTGCCAATGGTTGGCGTCTCTTGGTGTCTAGTAAGCCCATTAGCTTAAGATAGAGACTCAATAAAATGATGACATAGGTAATGCCCAATCCTGCAAGAGGCCTTCCTCCTGTGAGTCCCTTCCCATCTTCTACATGAAGCAATAGTTGGTGTTATTCGAATGCAATTATGGGGAATGCATGATCCATTTAATTTCTCAATCGTATAAGTGGTTAATTCGATTTTCAAGGTGATCAAACAATTTCATTTCATACAATCACATGTATAAATTATCACAAACAATTCCCATTGTTATATAATTAACAAGCTATAACATTTAGTTACAAATTCATACACATGCATTTCCCATATCCTATAAGCATCTAATTTATATATATATAAGTTTAAGTGCATATATTCTACTAGCAAAATCAAGTAAAGAGTCATCAAGAATTCACTCACTCAGCCATACAAATTAATCAAAATAATCCAGGGGTAGGTCGTCTCCAAAAGCCGGGTCACTTGGACATTACAAATACGATACTATAAGAATTTGAAATAAAACTTAGAAAACTAAGTTGAAACCCTTTAAGCTATACTTTTGCCTTGGTTTCATATTTTTCCCAAATTCTACTTAAAGTTTAATTGTGTATAACTTTCTCGTTTTAAATCCAATTTCTATGATCTTATAGTCAATCTTCATCATTTTCGAGTGTACTTTAACGTTATGAGGTTATATTTTCGTAATGATGCATGCAAAACTGCCTATAGGTCAGAACAATAGTGATCCTCATGATTTAGAGTATTTTTGGGCTTTGTTTGGTTAATGGGCTTTTTGGTAACTTGGGAAATTTTTTAGGCTTAGGCTTAGGACTTTATTCCAAACTTAAAATACTTCTTAAGGTCAAATTTCCAACTTTGGTTTACACTCTTGGTGCTAACAACAACTCCTTGGGCTTTTATGTGGGTTTAAGTTGTCAAATGGGCTTATTTTTTGTTCAAACCAAAGTTAGTGACTTTGTTAGGCTTATGGAGTCTTAGGTGGACTTCTTGTGTGCTTCAAAACAATCTTTCTTAATATTTTAAAGTATAGGTCAGGATTTTAATGAAGGCCTAACTTAGAGTTTTAGGCTTGTTTTGAGAGTTTTAGGCTCGGTTTTGAGTTTTAGGCTTTGTATACTTACTATACTTGCTTTGGTTGATCTTTTCACTTTGTTCACTTGGTTTTATCATATTTTTAAATGGCTTTTACTTATGTTCCAGATTTGTTCATGATGAATCCAAGGGGCACTCACTTGGCTTCTCAACTTGTTTTATCATTTCCTTAAGTTTAGGTGTTAGATCATGAACCTAAGCTACTTGTATTCAAATCTTAACTTGACTTCTCTTCCATGAGATGATTATTTAGCTCATACTTTATATGAAAATAGTAGATCTCATACTTATCATAACTTCTATATCATTGGTCATGTCTTACAAAGTTGGTTTCCTCATAAAAACTTCATGCAATGGATTTTCCTTTACCTAAGTTTGGATTTGAGCATGTTTAACTTAATATAAGTGAAAATAACATCCAAATGACTTACAAATCCTCACATCCAGCATGCTTCCCCTTCATTGAAGTTCTCATTTCAAGATTTTCTCAACTTAAAATCTTCCATTCTAAGTGTTAAATAAGTATCTCTACAAAACACCAACTTTATATACTCATATTCCAACTTTCATGTAAGGGTTTTATGAGTTTGCTTCTTAGGGTAGTTTTAGATGTTTCATCAACTTATGATCATACTAATATCCTCAAGAAATCATGATCTTCTAACATGTAATACTAACTGCTAATAAAAAGAAACAACTTACTCGTCCTCAAAGCAAAAAAAGGTGGTAGTGCAACTAAGTATCCTCTTAGCTCGTTGTCTTCCTTCCTCTTCTTGTAAGTTCTTTTGGAAGCTAGGGTCTTGACCTTTGAAGTGGGTTTTTTGGAAATATTCTAAAGTTCCTAAAAGTGGTTTTTGAAGTTGACAAATAAAGGGCACAAAATAAAGGTTGGTTCCGTGATTATGGAAGCAAAATAATGGCGGCAATGTTGGGATTTTGTAGGGTTGGATTTCTTCTTTTGGTTTGTTTTTAAATTGAGAGAAAATGAAGTGAAAATGAGAGTGAAAGAGGGAGAGAGTAGCAGATTTTTGAATGGGAGCAGAAGTGTGTTCAAAAAGCTTTAATTGATTATCTTTTAGTATGTATAAATGTCAACTTTTTTACAAGACTAGATGATGTAAGCATTAAGGGGTGCATAGTAAATGTGTAAAACAATTGAGTGATGGACAAATGACACGGCATGACCTCTCTTTTCCTTCTTTTCCAACTGGCCATGTAGGGAGCAATTAGGGCATTGTGTTGTCTTGTCACTTAATTAAAAGTTGAATACATAAAATAATGTGATAACTTGTCCATATGTGGTATAAGTTGTGTTGTGATAACAAAAGTGTCTTATCACTAGTTTTTTATAAGTTATCAATTGATAAATGATTTTAACTCTCAATTGATAAGTTATTTAGGGTAATTGGTTGGTTTACTTATTCATGTGCATAAGTCATATGTATGAAAATAAGGAGATTGTCTTATATGAAATTCTTATAGAGTTGGTTTCTTAAATTGATTTATAAGTTATGATTTAATACTTATTAAATTATGAAAATTTCTAGAGTTGAATAAAATTATTCAAATTAAATTATCAATTAGTTGCTTAGGGTTATAATTCCTTAATTGTTTTAGGGTTTAAGGTTTTGAGTGACTTAGAATCTGTGGTTCTTGTATTCGAGTTTTATCGATAATAGACTTTCGAATTGGAAAATTAAATTTGTTTTTAAATGAAAACTTGAACTCTTAGCTTAGTTTATCCTTGGAATGTTCAAGAAGTACTCTTACTTGAATCACAAGTCCGCTAAAAAGTAGGGTTAACAACTTATCCATGTGTAACTAGCTTATAAGTGAAAATACGACAATTGTCTTATATAAAATTCTTTTAAGGCTTGATTCTCAAATTAATTTGTAGGTTGTGATTTGCTTCTTAAGAAATTTTAGAATTTTTAGAGTTGAATAAAATTTATTCAAATTATATTTTTAATTATTTATTTAGGGGCATAAGTCATTGTTTATCCTAAGTTTTAGGGTTTAAGTGAGTTTAAATATGTTTTAGGGTTTTTCATCAATTCGGGAGTGATTGACTTACACTTATGAGCTTAAGATTCAATTGGCTTAATTATTTAGGATCATCGCTTTATTATGCCACATAGACATATATATATATATATATATATCATAAGATAGATTAAGAAAAGAGAAGGAAATTGCTTAGTAATGTATATATATATATATATTGTAGGGCTACTTATGTACATAAGTAAAATTAATTTTGTAAATTTATTAATTTATTCCTTTAACTAGCTTAGTTTTGTTGTTTATTATTACTTGAAATAATCCTTGATTCGTTCGTTATCAGTTTTATATGATTTCATAAAATTATTGATAATTTTATTGATTTATGGCTTTTAAGCATTAAGATAATTTTATAGAGTTTTAAAATTTTTTATGATTTGGTATTTGCGGTTTCTATTAAGTTTAGGTTTACATTCTTAAAATTATGCATATGTAAGGATTGAGGTTTTCTTGCATGATTAGGGTTTTAAATCGTATAATAGGGTCTTTCAAGTTCGTTTTAAGTTCTGAGTTTAAAATTTTAGTTGGTTTTCATTTTATGTGGTTTTATTGACTTAGGGAAATATCTACGATACTCGAATCCGACACCATGTTTAGAAGGTTAAATTTGCGGAGTCTATAATAGCCCCTGTACCAAGTATTTCATTCTCTTTTGTAGGATTTTCCCTCATCCCAAAAACCTCCCAACAACATTTGTCATGATTTGTTTTTTCCTAAACACACCCATATGGCTAAAACAAGAGTATTTAAGAGTGCAGGTGCTGGCATTACCTCCCAACACCTTGAAGGGGGGAGTCAGCATACTGATGAGTAGTAATTGGCTAGAATCGAGCAACTCTGCCTCAACTTAGCCAAAGAAATCCAAGAATTAAACAAAAAACATAAGTAAATCCTTAACCTCCTCAGTAGTAATATTCACTCAAATTTGACCTAAAATAAAGACTAAGGCGATCATAACGTTGAAAAAAGCGATGATTCTATTTATTTACCTGAGTTGCAAAAAAAAGCAAGTTGAGAATATGATAAGACCTTAGGCTCCTGCTTTTAAAAGGAATGACAATGGCAAACAACTACAATAGGTGCACCATGCGAGTCCTTCGCATGTCAGTACCCCTGTTACCCCAAGCAAGTAGTTCCAAATTAAAAAGAGTCCTTTTATTCCAGAGATTTTGGAGGAAATAATACCTTGACATATCAAGTTGCCACAGTTTGAGACTTATGATGGAATAAAGGACCTTAAAGACCACTTGGAGTACTACCATACGTTGGCCAAGTTGCATGGTTTGAGTGATGTAGTGGCCTGTTAAGCTTTTCCTTCAACATTGAGGAATGCAGCTAGCATATGGTTCAAACATTTGAAACCAAATACCATTTTTTGTTTTGATGAATTGGCAGAAGTGTTCCTTCAACACTTCCTTGCAAGTAAACTTCTTGTTAAGAACTCCTCAATCCTTAATACAATTAAACAAAAGTCCGATGAGTCAATCGGGGACTATTTGGCCAGATTTATGGCTGAGATGGTACAAATCCCAAAATTGGATATGAATGTGGCCCTTAATGCCGTAATCAATGAGTCAAGCCCTATAGAGACTTTTTTAAGTCTCTCGTAAAAAACAAGCCAAAAAGTTTTGCTGAATTTAAGGCTAAAGCCACCTCATACATTTGTCAGGAAGACAAAATAAAGGCATGATGAGAGGTTGATTAGAGTAGAGGAGATGGAAAGAATGACAAGTGAAAATGTGTGAAAGATAGACCTGGCATAGACAATGACTATAATTCAAATGCCGAGAGGAAGAGACCGAGGATCCTAACATACTCATTTTACATGCTTGTCAATCATCCAATCTTGGACATTTTGATGGAGGTATGTAAGGAGAGAGGTATCCTCCACTAGCTGGAAAGAATGAAAGGGAATCCCTTAAGGAGAAACTCCAACAAGTACCATGATTTCCATCGTGACAAAGGTCACAATACAGATGAGTACTTTTAACTCAAGAATTTAATTGAAGATGCGATCCAATGTGGGCACTTACGCAAGTTCTTAGTGCATGATGCCGAAAGTATAGAGAGACCATCTCAAAGGAGACATGAAGAACAAGAGAATGACACATAGCCGACAGTAGCCATGAGAGATGCAAGAGACATGAATTCCAATAGAACACCCAATGGAGTGATAAATACCATTGTCGGCAGACCTATTATAGGCCAATTGAGCTCTTTGAACTTGATTAACGCCAAGAACTACGTTTGCAATGGTCAAGGCAAAAAGGTCAAGATCAACAATACAATTTCTTTCGGACATTAAGATTTCAGAGGTATCCAGAGGCTGCATGACGACACACTTGTTATTAATGCAAGGGTCGCCAACTTCAAAGTTAAGAAAATTCTTGTTGATACAGAAAGTTTGGCTGTCATCATTTTTCAGCATGTATTCAATCAAATGAAACCTAAGATCAAGGCGCAGTTAAGGTCTTATAAGTACAATCTCTATGCCTTCAATAATCAGTCTGTCCAAGTAGTTGAAGTAAGCACACTACCGATTCAGATCAGCGATGACGAGCATATTGTAGTGGATAAGGTGGACCTCCTCATCATTAAATGCCAGTCCCCCTACAACATGATAATGTGAAGGCCATATTAGCACTTATTTGGCATTGTCCCTTCAACTGCACATCTGAAAGCTAAGTTCCCTACTCCCACCAGAGTTGGCATGTGCAGAGGGGATTAATAATTGGCATGATTCTTGTACATAAGGGCCTTAAGACGAGAAGAAGTATTTCAGGTTGAAACCTATTTGGAAGGCAAGTCAGTCGGCATCGAGAATGTCGAAAGTGATACTGAGGAAATTCCTTTAGGGGACGAACCAAGGAAAACAATGTGACCCTTGTTAGCAAACACTCGATAAAGTTTGATCAACTTCTTGCAAACCAACACTAACGTGTTTTCATGGTCTCCATAAGACATGCTAGATATCCCGAGAGAAGTTATGATATACAAACTCTAAGTTGATTTAAACGTAAAGGTGGTCCAACAAAAAAAAAGAGACATTTCGCACTAGAGAGACAAGCAGCAATAGAAGAAGAGGTCTAGAAATTATTGAAGGTAGGATTCATCTAGAAAGAGCCTTATCTAACTTAGCTAGCAAATTATATGCTAATCAAGAAGTCTAATGGCAAGCGGCGAATGTGCATAGACTTCATGGATCTCAATAAGGCATATCCCAAGGATTGTTTCCTACTGTCGAAAATCGATCAGATGGTGGACGTAATTGCATGACATGCATTACTTTCTTTTATAGATGCTTTCTTTAGTTATAATCAAATCAAGATGGAAAAAGCAGATGAAGTCCACATATCTTTTGATACTAATTTTGGAACATACTATTATATGGTGAAGCCCTTTGGGTTGAAGAATGCTGGTGTAATATACCAGAGATTAGCAATGAAAATGTTCAAATCTTAGATCTACAGAAATGTTGAAGTATATGTAGACAACATGATTATGAAAAGCATGAAGCAAGATCAGCATCTTACCGATCTAGAGGAGACATTTGCTACATTGAAGAGATATAGTATGAAACTCAACCCATAGAAGTGCTTCTTTGGCGCAACATCAGGGAAATTTCTTGGGTATATGGTTACTTAATGTGGCATTGAGGCCAATCCGAGAAAGATTGAAGCCATAAGGACTATGAAATCACCTCGTACGGTCAAAGAGGTGCAAGAACTCACTGGGTAAATTGCCACCTTCAACAGATTCGTGTCGAGAAGTGCAATAAGTGCACAAAAGTCTTTAAAATTTTAAAGAATTCGAAAGAATTCAACTAGACCAATGATTGAGAAAGAGCTTTCAATGAGCTCAAGGAATTTCTTATGTTACCCGCAATACTCTTGACACTTATTCTTGGAGAAAATTTATACTTGTATCTCTTAGTCAGCTACCAAGCTCTTTCCTCTATACTAGTCCAAATTGATGGCAAAGAGCATTGACCCATTTATTACGTGAGTCATGTTCTGTAGGGGCTAGAGCTTCAGTATGCAAAGATTGAAAAATTCGTATTAATAGTAGTTTTCTCGACAAGAAAGTTGAAGCCATATTTTGAAGCTTACTAGATCATTATCCTCACCAATCAACCATTGCGGCAAGCATTGTAGCGGCCTGATTCCTTGGGAAGGATGATGAAATATGCCCTAAAGTTCAGTGCCCATGGTGTACAATATAAACCCAAAACGACACTAAAGGCCCAAATACTGGAAAATTTTGTAGCCGAATTTACTGGTGAGGAAGATTGTTTGGAAATTGCCAAGAAGCCGATCTGGTTTTTTTATGTCAATGGTTCTTCAACACAAGAAAGAAGTGGTGTAGGCCTAGTTCTTTAAGGCCCCCATAATGTGAAAGTTCATTAAGCTCTAAAATTTGGATTCCCTATTAGTAACAATGAAGCAGAGTACGAAGCTTTAATTGCCGAATTGAAACTAGCAAAAGAAATTGGTACCGAGAAACTTGAAGTGTTCTCTGATTCCTAACTAGTAGTAAATCGGGTCATCGGAAGTTACACGACGAGAGAAGAAGAGATGAGAAAGTACCTATTAGTGGTACGACGCTCGTAGAAGAATTCATATCTTTCTCCATTCACAAAATTCAGAGAAGTAGGAATATTGCTACCGACAAATTGTTGAAGTTGGCCAATATGGCATTCCCTGAGTTGAGCAAGAAACTTTTTGTTGAGTTTCTTCTGTAGAAAAGCTTAACGATTCTCTTACAGAGCTGTGAGTTGGCTCCTTACCCAAGAAAAGAATCATGGATGGATCCCCTAGTGAATTATCTAAAAGATGCTATTCTCCCTGATAACAAAAAAGAAACGCAAAGATTGGCATACTAGACCGTGAACTACACATTGATTGATGGTCAGTTAGATAAACGTGGAATATCATAACCCTATCTTCGATGCCTTCCTCCAAGAGATGCTTAGAGGGTTTTGTCTGAGCTGCATGCTAGCGCATGCAGTAACCATGTAATGTACGAGCATTACGACTCGGCTACTACTGGTCAACTATGAGAGAAGATGCAAAGGAAGTTGTTTGGCACTATCTCTAATGTTGGAAGCATGAGTCGCTAAGTCATATGCCTGCAATTGAGTTATGTAGCCTAACTAGCCCTTAGCCTTTGACCTAGTAGGGGCTAGATATTCTTGAACTCCTCCTAAAGTCTACTGCTTAGTGACAATCTGTCATTGTCATTGTGGATTACTTTACTAAATAGGTAGAGGCCGAGGTTGTAGCAAAGATCATCGAATAGAAAATGGAAGCATTCATCTTTAGCTCCATCATATCAAGATTCGGAGTTCCTTATATGATAATTATGGATAACAGCCCGCACTTTGACAATAATAAGTTCCGGACATTTTGTGAGAAGTACAGCATTTGCCTTAACTATATTTCTATAGTGCATCCTCAAATGAATGGATAAGTGAAAGCCATAAATAAGATCATACTGTACAGCCTAAGATAGAAAGTGGATCAAGTCAGGGGGAAATGGGCCGATGAACTGTTGAATGTTTTATGGGGATATCAAACTAGCCACAAAACTGCGACTGGGGACACACCCTTTAGGCTAGCATACGGCACGGAAGCCTTGTTGTTGATTGAGTTGGGCTTACCTAATTTGCGAACGCATAATTTCGATGTTATGCTTAATCAAGTTGGACCGATAGTAAATCTGGACATTATTGATAAAAGGGTCATGGCATACCAACATAGAGTGGTAAGGTATTACAATCAGAAAGTGAAGCATAAGGTTTTCCAACCTGGAGATATGGTTTGCTGCAAGATGGAAGCTTTTGATGCACGAGTGAGTCAAGGAAAGTTCAGCACAAATTGGGAGGATCCTATCAAGATTTGGGAAGTCATTGGTAAGGAAGCCTATCGACTAGACAGGTTAGATGGGTCTATCATCCCTCGAGCATAGAACATCGAAAATCTAAAATTATATTTTAATTAATCTGTCGGATGATATTTATCACCACTCATTTAGCGACAACCAATTTGTTTGTAAGACGTTAATACTTATTTATGAGAATTATATTTGGTCTCATTATGTTTGTTTTCCTTATAATTGCTGAATTAATGAGTTCTAAGCTGCACGACAAACAAACTGATCTAAGTTCTAGCCTAACACAATTAATGAACTATACAAATTAATCTTACGGCCGAATAATGCAGCTAGTCTATGCCTCAAATGGCTAACAAACAGTATGAAAATGATGAGCATGTGAAATAAAACATGCTAAGAAATAACAAGCGTATGAAATAAAACATGTTAAGAAATAACCAGCGTGTGAAATAAAACATGCTGAGAAATAACTAGTTTGTAAAATAAAACATGTTAACAAATAAGAGAGTGAAGCAACACACATATACCATCCACATCGTGAAAATGCAGTACATAAAATTAAACGTATTGGAGACTTGTAAAGTATTTTCACTCAACAAGGGTTACAAGCACTCGGCACTACCTTGAAGACATTTCAATTGATAATTACACAAGAACATAATGTGCCAATACAATAAAAATCCTATGGCCTATTCTCAGATTTAACAGAAGTGATTTTTATATCTGTGGCGGACAACTTCCTTAGCATGAGCTTCATTGTCACCTTGATTCATACTTTTAGCACTTGTCGTGTTGCCTTCATCTTCGTCGGTACTACTAACTTTGTTGTCGACGTCAACAAAGTCAATACAGGAGAGATTGTAATCAATGTGAAGCTTCAATACCTCCTCTAACAACTTCTTCCATAGAACCCTCTCACATTGCCGATTGGGAGTGACTATATCGAAAGCCTCTTCAACAGATGGTCCTTTCCTCATAGTCTTCTCCAACTCGACTATATGGCTCTGTAATTTTGAGTTGTTGGTCTCCAACTCCTTTATCTATATCTTGCGCTTATCTTTATCCTCGCTTTTCATGCAAATAGTTTAACCTAAGCCCCAACACTCTTCTTTCTTCTTTTGTAGCTCCTCTTTTAGGCCTTCAAACTTTTTATACTGCTCTTCCATTTTAGCCTTCAGGCTCGAGATTTCATTGGCGGCAAGGTTATGTGCCAAATTCTAAGCAGTAAGTTGTTCTTAGAGCTTTCTCACCTCCATCTCAGCCTTTATCCTTGCATTCTTGGCAGCAACAGTTTGAGCTTTCGATGCATTGTATGCATCCTCAACTCTTTGCAACAAATTCATTTAACACAATCAGGAATGAATGGGAATAACACATGGATACAACTGAAGATATTACCTTCTTTGCCTCTTTGTTAGCCTTATCCAAAGCGGTTAGAATGTAGCTACTCATCTCGAAAAGGAAATGTATTAGTAACCCGAATAGATTCAATAATTAAAAGAAATGATTATGTAATGGGATCCGAAGTCGACGTTGACCCTCCAAAAGATGATGTCGACCTATTCTAACCCAAAGCTAAATAGTTTAAGGCCGAAGCCGAATAGCTTTTGCCGAAGCTGAGCAAATGAAAACAGGCAGAAGGGAAGAAAATGAGCCACTTAGCAACAAGCCTATCGTCTGATGAGAAGATGAGATACCATAAGGTTGAGTACTCGAGACCAAAGAACCACTCGGCACAACATCGAAAGATTCGTACTGATTGATTATAAGACTCAGCAATTATGGGCTGACTTTTCTGGTGTCTCACCTAAGCTACACGAGAGTTCAGAGACTCTTTCCCGAACTTGTACATCCAACTGCCAACCCTGCCTAGTTCGGATCCTGCTCCTTCTTCGGCATGCTAAGTAACTGCATGCCGACTTTTGTAAAATGCACAATTTTGTATTCTCGTACATGTTTTTCCCTTTATTTTATTTATGGGCTCGATTCTTTAGGGTTTAAGGCCTTGTACATTATTTATAGTTTTGCCACTAGAGTTTTGGACTTGCTATAAATAGCAACTGTTGTATAGATATAGATAGATACAGAGAAACAGAAATACAGATATATATATATATACAAAGAGTAAAACTTTCATCTTTTAAGCAAGGCTATAATTAAGTTGGTATTGGTCGCGTTATTGAGTGTTGATTAGACTCTTTAATCGTCATCGCATTCTTATTAGTCTTATTCTTAGATTGTGGTGAACCACTTCATTTGAATCGGTTAGTTAGTTGCATCTAACCTTCATTTGAAACCCTGAGCAACATTTAGTGTTCGTAAGTCATATCAAACTCTATTTCGAGCTCAAACCCCTGATTGTGTTTGTGTTTTGGTGAGTTATATCCATCCATATTCACTATCAAAACCCTTCCTATTCTTCGTACCCATTTTCTTTGAATACCCATTCCTAATCGTTTCCAGATCCGCTACCTTTTGTTATTTTGATCCTTATCATTATGGTTACTCACATCATACAGTTTGGCTACGATATGGGGCTTATTGCAATCGCCGACCTTTTCAACGTCCTTCTTAGTGACAACTCCATCTTTTAAAAGAATAATCCTTTCCATTAAAGCTAAAAATTTCATCCAATCTCCTAAGGTCGAGTCAGTATCTAAGATTTGGTGGTTCCAACAAGGGATGAAGTACTCACCAACCTCTTTGTCGAGGACAAATTAGGCACTACTAATGCCGAGAGCTTTTGACCACATTGCCTCCTTTACCCTTTCGTCTAAGTCCCTGGATTTCTTAGTAGGTGGTTGGCCGGTAAGTTCCTTCCCTGGTCTTTTATCAGCACTTGGTGCCGCCTCAATTGCCAATAATGACCCTTCTACGGCAGTAACATTTTCATCCTCCTTACCAGGATATGTCTCTCAATGTTCACCATCCCTCAGCTTAATAGAAGTTTGAATGATCTCGACCAGTGGCTTCTCAGAACGAATAACCTTAGTCGGCATTGTCTTCTCACTCTCCTTCCACCTCTCGGTAGGACAGGAGGTCTTCTATATTGCCGCCTGCTTCACTGTAGCCTCCTTTGTTGGCTTCTTTGCGACAGCGGATCGTATGGTGGTTGTTGAGGTAGTCACCTTCTTATCTGCCTTGGATTTTTTTGCCTTGGCCTAAGCTAGTAGCTTAGCTAGATTCACCTCACTAACGCCCATATCTATTATATGAGTAAACAAATTAATATAAATAGGGGGAAAAAATGAACTTACATTTTCTGTACTGAGTAAGACTCAAAGGCTACAATTTTCCCCTTAAGTCTCAAGAACGGCTTTCCTCTTATGGCTATACTCGATACGGTGGTAACTCAATAACGTACCTTCTTTTTTAGAAAAGATTAGGTCTCCATTTTCGTAACGGCGTATAATTCTCTCGACATCCTAAAAGAACATTTTGTTCCTCCTCCTTTCTTGAATTTTCCTCGTTGCTACTACTACCTCATTTGGCATCAAATTTATATCTTTTTTATGTATCGACTTAGTTCATTGGGTCCAGAAGTCCAAGTTCTTGTCAAACATTATTGACATGAACTTATCATGCTACTTATGAATCTCAGATTCTAACCCATTCATGAACTTATACCCATGCCATGCAGCAGTGAAGTACCACCCGTCAGGCTGCCTCTAAATAGTGAAGAAAAACCAAAATAGTTGAGGCATAGCCCTGACTTCGACTTCTTCGCAAACTATCTCAAAAGTTACTCAAAGCCGGTATGTGTTAGGTGAGAACATACTTGGTACGACTCTGAAGTAGTTGAAGAAGCCCTTAACAAAAGTCGAAAAAGGGAAGCACAACCTAAAATCCAAATATTTTAGGTATATATGGAACTTGTGCTCTCTTAGGAAGCATACCCTTTCCCCATCTCTCGGCCTCCTTAAGTTCCATGTTCCGAGAAGGTCTCACCAGTACTGATTGTATTTTGTGACAAGAAGTCTGTCGACGGAACTGGCAGTTCCATCTGGAGAGTCGCAAGAATAAGCTATTGTGTTATACAAATATCTTACCAAGGACTTCTCTTCCTTCCTTATCCTCGGGATAATTATCTACAAGAAGCTTGTTAATCTAAGCAAGTTTATCCCACCTTACCTCCATATTATTGGTCGAACTACTCAAAGAACACACTGTCTCGCTCCTTAGTTAGGGGGGAAAAGTGGCCTCAGTTTCTGTTGCCTTGGAATCGGAGAGGACAAGTTGACAAGCAACTTTGTGAACCATTCTCAAATGGTTGTGCGAAATAATATAACACGAGTCAAGGAATTTGAGTTTAAAGATGAGAAAACGAATGAAAGTTTAATATGTGAATAGAGAAATGAATTATGATTGTGAACAGTATTTTATATATGGATGATTCGTCCTCATAATTGTAAATCTGCTTCTGATAGTAATGATCTCTAATTTGGTGATGGTGTGGATTGTTAACACATGTTTCGTGATAGAAATCTGACGATTGACAACTTTTTAACAGTTATTAGGCCTGTAATGAAATGATACCTAAGTGACAGATGTCATACCTCTAACTTCTTGTTTTCTTGAAGGGACGGGAGTTTAGAAATTGCAATCTTTCAACTAGGATGTGATCCGTCCCACTTCCCATCTTGCTCGGCATCAATCTAAAGAATCAGTCCCCCACTCAACCTCTTGTGCAATATATATATGTAACTCTCTTTATTGACTACTCGAATACGGGAGTTGGGTGGCAAATGTTGATAGTCAGTTTTCGCTCATCTAATATGCCCATTCATTTGGCCGCCGATATGCCGAATAGTTGAATCTCTTAGCATACCTCTGGATAGATAATACATAACATTTCTGACGAGTATCATAAATCCGTTCCTGGTTTGAATTCAAGTCTATGACGTAAGCGGTTATCATAAGTATGATTATATTACATAACCACCTACTCTCCCTACATATTAGGAGAGATATCAAATCAAGAAACTTTTACGTATCTTAACAGTTACTCCGAGAATTGCCTTAGATACTACAACTACCAATAAATATTGGAAAGAAACTCTATAAGAGCTCTCTAACACTTTTTACTCACATACTTTCCATACAAAATCACCCTACTAACTTAAGTATCAGAGTGGCCGCACTGGACTTGCCCCAGTACCAAGCTTTTCATTCTCTTTTGTAGGATTTTCTCTCATCCTAAGAACCTGCCAACAATAGGTTTTGCAGAGGAAGGTCTTTTATTTGATGATTCTTGTAATTTACTAGAAGCAACAGCACTTTCAATCTGGCATCTCACAATTACCACTTTTGCGAAGCTAGAAGAGGCTTACCCAATCAAGTGAGAAAAGTAAGGCCTTTCAAGAGTATTAATGAAAGTTGAAGTCAGCTCTTTCTTGGTTATGGGGGTAGATATCCTTACAGCTAGGGATCTCCACTTCTGGGAGTACTCCTTAAATGATTTGTTGTGCTTCTTTCATAAGGTGACCAAGTACATCATGGTTAGTGCTACTTCCACATTAAACTTGTATTGTTTGAAGAACGCCCTAAACATCTTTTCCCATATGTTCACCTAATTCAGATCTAATTGGGTGTCCCAAGTTAAAGCAGGACCTATTAAGCTATCCTAAAAAGTTTGCACCATGAGCTGGTTGTATTGTACGTATTTGCCCATCTTTCATATGTATAACCTGGTGTATAGTTTAGGGCAACTAGTCCCATTATATTTCTCAAAGTTAGGTACTTTGAATTTTTCAAGGAAGCTTCCATAGTCATAAGCTAAGAAGTATGTAATACCAGCCTACTCAAAACCATTATAACCTTTGAGCATTTTCATCTTTTCGGTGGTCTATTAAGTCAACTGCCTTTCTAATTCTTTCAATCAGTCTTGATCAGCTTTTGGCTCCAAGTTAACCAAGAATGAATGAGTGCTAGGCTCAAAAGTTGGTTTAACCTTTGGATAAACCCCTTTTGTCTTAAAGGATACAAAGGCTGAGTTAACTTTAGGATAGGCTTCCTCTAGTTTAAGGGTAGGGCTTTGGTATTCTTTCCATATTAAGCCTTAAAGCTTTCCTCATTTGATGGTACTATGGATTAGAGTAAAGCAACACTATTAGCGAGGAGCTTGACTAATCAGCAATCTTTCCTACTATTCTCTCCAATGAGCAGAACCTTAGCTCAATAAGATCAGTGACTTTAGGGTTGACTTTATTGTTGTCATTTTTGTTACTGGTGTTATCGTTTCCTTAGCTGGCCATCCTAGTATGTGAGTAGGTTCAGATAGGACTTCTCTAGAAGGTTTGATATTTGGGAGATATCTTTGCGACTTAGTTCAAGATTACTTGTCAACAAGTTAGCACACATACATTTTAAAGAAATGAGATGAATGAATAACAAATAAATAAATAAATGTATAAGAATGCAAAAATGTATGGTATACGGATGCAAAGAAACAGAATTGAAAATTAACCAGCAAGATGGCAATTTTTTCATTATTTTGCAGCTTTTGGAGTTCCCTTTTACATTATTTAAGAAAGAAAAATACACTATACTCCTAATTCTAAACATTCTTCTAGCACTTAGTCGATGTTCCTTTCTACCACTTACTGGATCCTATTGGTGCTTCCTTCCTCTTTCTTATGCTAGGCTCACTTACTTCTTCAAGTTCTTTGAGCCTTCTCTGGGTCATCTTCAATTGATGCTTTAAGACCTGTGAACACTATTTGGATTCCCAAAAGAGGTCTTCCTATATGTTGCACTCTTCATAGATAACTTCTACACAGACTTGTACTTGATCTATGTAGGTCTTGATTTCAAGTTTAGTTCAATTGGCATGGGTCATATAACTTCTGGTGCTTGATATTGGTTCCTTAGTGACTCTATGCTTGTCCACTTCTCCTAGCCATTCTCTTAACTCAATGTTAGGGTTTATAGTCCTTGTTTCCCATAGTTGCTTGATTGCTTGGAGTTTAGATATCTTTCGAAGCACTGGAACCCAAAGGTCTTCGTAATCTATGGTTGTGATATCTAGTAGGGGCCTGTAGACTACGTCTTAAATTCCCCTAAATTGCCTAATCATATTGTTAGGGTAATAGCCTGTGCACAATTTCATCTTAATTAGGCATATTGCTTGATAATTTTTATAGATTAGGATTACCCTCTTGAAGTTGCTCCATCTTGCTGTCCATAATATATTAACAACTTGGAAATTTTGCGGTACTTCTACGCAACAGTAAGTAAGCTTCTCTTTTGGGAAATAGACCTTGTTGATGAAGGAATCAATTAAATCAATCCTATAGGCAAATTCTCCTTAGATTAGGTTAAGCCCAAAACACTTCATGTGGCTCATAAACCAATTAGTAATACTATGTTGGATTTTAGTACATCATTGTTTTTCTCTTTCAAAATGTTTCGGCTTTTAATTTGTTCTACGAGGAAGGTTGGGACATACGAGTTGCCTTTAAGAAACTAGCCCACTAAATCTGTCACCTTAAAATGGATGAGGAACTTTCTGTTAGGGAATAGGAGAGTCCCAAATGTAGTTAAGATGAAAGCTTTCATTTTGTTCTATCCCTAGTCTTTAGGATTACAATAAAAGAGACCCTATTTGTTAGATCTGGGCTCAATACCAGGCTTTCAAGTCTTCCAATTTGATATAGTTTCCATTACAACCTTTTAGGGCTTTCTTTACTTCAAATTTTTTTACCCCAAGGAATCTTGAAAATGCATTTATTAGGTCAACTTCCAAATTTAGAGTGTATATATTCTCTAAGGAAGGGCTTCAAGTAATTGGGTATACTCTTCAAGTGTTAGATTAATTAGGTGAGGCTAAACTTGAAAAACTACTTCCTTGGGTTCTCAGAACTTGGTTAGGGCCTTGATTAGATTAATCTCAATCTTCACTCTAGGAAGTGACAGAATGGGCCTATTCTTACCAATAATGATCTCTTGTTCCCCTAAGTTGAAGTGTTGAAGCTACTAGTCCAGAGCAAGCTTGGGGTTTATGGGCTTGTCAACGAACCTTTCTCTGAAGTAGATGGAGTTGGATAAGCAGGTCATTTTTAGGTTGCATTACAAAGAAAATGTTTGTTACAAGATTGAAGAATTGCTATTTATAGTAAAATATAAAATAATACAAAACTTATTTAGATCAATTCTATATTTACAACATGGTGAAATTACAAGGGAAATTAAAGAAACTCCAAGTTATTTCTTTTCTTCTTTTTTCATCTTGCTTGATTATTTGTTGGTTCCGAATGATGTGAATGCATTAAAGGGTGAGTTCTAAAGGTCCTTAAACTTATGTAACCTCACTTTAAAAAACACTTTCATTGGTCACATTAAGTTTAAGCAAAGGTAGCCTAATTAACCCTGAGTGGTGGTTACACCACAGTGCTTAAAGCCTACACAATAGCCCTTCTCATCCTAAGGTCATAATATGGTCTAGGTTTGACCGTTTCTACCACACATTTATGGTGCAGAAAGTACATTCCCCACCTCCAACAATTTAAATAATTAAAGCTAACCCTGCAGAAATTTTAGTACAACTATGGATAAAAAATAATAATGAATGAATGAATAAATAAATTACACTCGGCAAGGTGATTTTTTAGAGATCAATTATAAATTTGGAAAGTTGAATAGCTGACCCTCTTGACGTCCCCAGTGGAGTTACTATGCTGTCGAGTTTGATTTTTCCCGGTTTGTATAAGTTTTCCCTAAATCAATCAATATTAAACCATACTCGTTCAATATTGATCCTTAACTAAGGCAGAAGGAAAACTAAGGTTTTTTCTTGAAAAAAAAAATTTATAAACTTTTTGGAGTCGCCACTCAACTAAGGCCAAGAAATGGTTTAGGTCAAAACCAAAAAGAAGGATTTGGTTTTAATTTAGACACTGGTTTGCATGAGGAAAACTGATTTTTTGAAAAAGGTTTTTCAAAAGACTAGAGATAGAGCTCGGGGGTTAGATTTTTTAAACCCTTATAGGTACCATTAACTTTCCAAATTTAGATTTAATTCCTAAAATCACCTTTTAGAATAACAACTAAATTTATTAAAATTACTTTGAATTGAATGATTCTAAGCTGAAAAAAGGAAAATTATTTTTTTCATTTTTTTTACCAAATTGAGTAATCCAAACTAAAAGTGGAGAAAACCAAAATTTTTTCATTTTTTATGTTGCCCCGAAGATCGTTATTCGGGATCAGATATATATAGTTTTTTTTTTTAAAACATCAAGTGGGTAGGTTGATTTTAATTTCCGACAAAAGATCGAGTTTATGTTTTTACCCGATTCAATGTCTTTTTAAGGAAATTTTCTGTAGGGTCCTAAATCGGATTTTATTTATGGAAAGTTCTTAAAAAAAGGTCTTAATTTGGAAAAAAAAGGATTATTTACTTTTATTTATTTTAGAAAATTAATTTTCTAAGTACTGAACTGATTTTTTTTTCACCAATCTATTTATTTTATTTATTTTTATTTTTTTTTGTTCTTTTATCATTTCATTATTTTATTTATTATTGTTACTTTAGTTAAGTTTTAACTGAAAAAAAAAATGAATGACAATAATAAAACTAAGCTATTATATCTCTTATTTCTTTTTCTTCCTTTTTTTTTCTTCTCATTTTCTTTTTTTAGTTTTATTTTTTGAATTACATTTACAATATAGGTGAATAAATAAATAAAATAAATATACAAAATGAATCGAAACAATAAAACCAAAATCTTAGCAAAGAAGGTTTCAGACCGGATCAACAATGTGGATGCAAGTAGGAGTGGATCAGGCACAGTTTAGAGCGCAGACTAGGGTAGGATCTAAACCTTATTCAGGTTACACATACTAGGTACGTTTCTAGGAATGGAGGAGAAGAGAGGGACGATTGGGGAGTGCTTTTAGGGGTCGTTTCAGCGGCTAAAATAAGTAGGTGAGTTGATTTTTATGTGTAGTGCATTAGGGAATAGGGGTATAGGAAAAACGTTGTGGCCAAAAGGCGTGGTTTGGTGGTGGTTAGGATGTAACTGATAGTGGTGGTTGTGCGTGGCGTTAGTGGTGGTTGCTGGAAAGGAAAGGAAGGTAAAGTCTTGGGTTTAGGGATGCTACGGAGATCTTGGTGGTGTTACTTTTGTGTGAAGGTGAGTTAAGGATGATATTTCAAAAGGAGGGGGGGAGGGGGGTGGTGGTAACGGTGGAGAGAGTTTCTTAGTGGCAATGTGGTGGTTCGGCATGAGTTAGGGGAAGTCACGGGACGGTTGGTATCGGTTGAGTTAAAGAGATATGAGCATAGGTAAGCTTCTGAGTATGCTAGTTCATTTCGAAGATAACCATAGAGCTTCGAAACTTAGAGGGGGAGGGGGGGTAGAATTGTGGTAGAGAGAGAGAGATGACATGGGTATGTTTTAGAGATTAGGAGTGAGAATTGATGATGAGTTTTTTTTCCAAAACGAATTGCTAAAACCCCTTTTATACTAAAAACAACTCAGTTAAGCATGGAAGGTTGAAAATCAAATTGAATGCAAATTCTTAATTTTCAATTTTTTTTTCAATTTTTCACTATTGAATTGAATGCCTAAATGTATGAATCTAGATGTGTTCTTTGTATCAATTTGAAGTAGGCCGTGTTTAGTTTGAAATTTGCCACTAATTAGGTAAAATTGTAACATAAAGTGGCTTAAAATTAGAGCTAAAGTAGGCTGACCAAAGGGGAAACTCACGACATTTCAAGGGAAAAAGAAGGAAAATGGAGGAAAGTGGGGGAAATGATGTTGATGTAACGCCATGTCAGCCGCATCATTTAGTGATATCATGCCATATGCCTTGTCGTGACACATGGCAGCTAACATGACATGAGCAAGTGACATGTTGGGACACATGTCACAGCATGTGGCTTAATACGTGGATAACAATGCTTATGTGGCACCATGTCAGCTGTGGTCTAATCACTGACTACTACGTATTAGGATACGTGTCACAATAAATTCCTAACACATGGCGATGTGTGTTGTGAAAGAGAAAAAACAAAAGGCATTTTTATGTCTTTAGTGAGATTTGAACCTAAGATCTCCAAGCCAAACCCAAGTGTAAGTCTAAATGTATTACCATTAGGCCGTTGACCTGTAGCTACACGTATGGACAAGGTCTACTTAAGCTAAATTTAAATCTAAGCCTAAGTCCTACACCCCTCTCCTAATTAAAACACTAAAGCTAAATAAAAAAACTTATTATTTAAATTTCCTAAATTTTCTACTTTTTGTGATTTTTTCTAAATTTTCTATTTTTTGTATTTTCTCTAAATTTTTTTTTTCTAAAATTTTTACTTTTTTATTTTTTATAAATTTAGACCCCTTAACTTATTCCAAAAATTCTAAATAAAAAATAAGGGCGAAAATGAGGTGTCTACAAGATGAAAGGTATGAGGTTCAAACTTAGGTTAAAATGAAGTGAGTGATGAAGGATAGGTTTGTTCCTAACCACTACAAGCAAGACACATATAAGAAGCTTTAAGAGAAAGAGCCTGAAGCATAAATGTATATGTTAGAGAGTTTCAAATGCTTATGATGAGGCATGATTTAGAAGAACCCAAGGTTAGGACCATTTCGAGATTTATTTCCACCATAAAATATGAGATTAGGAATGTTGTTAAAGTTTAGAAGATTGACTCCTTAGATGGGTCCTTTAAGATAATATAAGAAGTAGAACGACAAATGCATACTTAACCAAACCAAGCCCTTATTGCTTAGCCTATTCCCCAGTTTAACCTATTTATAGCTGACTAAATGTTAGTAGGATGTAGACCAATTGGTCT
Organism: Lumnitzera racemosa; assembly: GCA_024138005.1. Lineage (NCBI taxonomy): Eukaryota > Viridiplantae > Streptophyta > Magnoliopsida > Myrtales > Combretaceae > Lumnitzera > Lumnitzera racemosa. The sequence continues at coordinate 59,710,724 of JAMXBC010000012.1, forward strand.
AAGCAATGACTGACTTGAAGAGGTCAAGGGAAGGTTAAGATGAATGAGTTTGAGCAAGAGAAGGACATTAGGTAAAGCTCTAATCACAAGATTAGAGAAATCAAGTGTTCCATGTGTCTCAGCTTTAGACATATGGCAAATCAATGTCCAAACCAACATGTTATAACCATTAAGAAAGAAGAACCCCAACTTAAAGTTGAGAGTGTTGGTGAATGGGGAGAGAACAAAGAGGTCAAATAATTGTTAAAAGGTTATCAAGATGACCCCTAAGCCATTGTTTGAGTTGGATACGATCTGTACTTAAGTGTGCTAGTTCCACAAATGCATAGTACCACTACATCTAATAAGAACGAGTAGAGGGAGGACCTATTCTACATCAATTACCGAATTAAGGGTAGCTTGTATGCCTTAATCATTAATGGAGGTAGCTGTATTAATGTTGTAGCCTAATTCTTGGTTGATGCTATGAAGTTGCCTATAACTCTACACCTTTGACCTGACGAGATTCACTAGTTGTACAAGAAGGAGGCTTACATGTTATAAAGCAAGTGCAAGTGCTGATCTTAATAGGGGAAGGATAAAAGGATGGAGTGATTTGTGACGTTTTTCTAATGTATGCATCATACATCCTCTTAGGAAAACCTTAGCTTTTTAACTTAATTGGTGATACATGATGGGTATAGGAACGCTTATATGTTTTAGAAGGATTGGAAGAAGATTGTCTTATCACCTATGAGCCCCATGGAAGTCTAAGAAGCTCAAGCCTAGATCTACCAAGCTATCAAGAAGAAGCCCCTTATACTAACTCGAACTAATTTTACCAAAGTCATAAGGTTATGAAGACCTATATTCTCACTAATTTAGGGGTTAATGTAACTTAGGGAGACGAGATCCATACCTAAAGAAGTTTAGAAGCCAACAAAAGAGTTTGAAAACCTATTCCCTAAGACTTGCCCGAAGGATTACCATTGCTTAAGGGAATTAAGCATTGCATTAACCTACAACCTGGATTCGCCCTACCAAATAGACTGACTCATAAACTTAATCCTAAGCAAGTAGCTAAGTTGAAACACCAGGTGTATGGGCTTCTTAAGAGAGTATACATTTGGGAGAGCACGAGCTTATATGTCATACCTGCCTTGCTTGGCCCAAAGAAGGATAGATCTTGGTGGATGTGCATTGACAGTTGAGTTATTAACAAAATCACAATTAAGTACCGATATCTAATACCTTAGCTGGATTACATGCTCAACAAACTCTTTGGTGTATGAGTATTCTTGAAAATTGATTTGAACTACGACATTAAAATGAGGTCGAGAGATAAATGGAAAATATCTTTCAAGACATGACATAGACTTTATGAGTGGTTTGTTATGCCTTTTGGCCTAACTAATGCTTTAAGTGGCTTCATGCACTTGATGTACTATATCCAAAGGCCTCTGATCGGAAAGTGTGTAGTCGTCTACTTTGACAACATTCTAGTCTACAGTTTGAATCTAAGTACTCATCTTGAGCACTTACAAGCAATTTTCAACATCCTCCAAGTTGAACGACTATTCTTAAAAAAAAATGTACATTATGCCTAAAAGAAATAGTATTCTTCGGGTATGATGTGTTTGGAGGATATGACCTATCATAGATTAGCTAACCTTACATAATAGCTTAAAAATCCATGGTCTTACTTCATTTTATAAGAGGTTTATCCGCAATTTTAGTACCATAGTGGCACCCCTAATCAAGTTAACTAAGAAGAATGTTGAATTCCAATAGACTGAGAAAGCATAGAAAAACTTTGAAGAGATCAAGGAGAGGTTAACAATGGCCCACATGCAAACCTAGCCCCACTTTGACAAAGTATTTGAGTTGGAGTGTGATGCATTGATAGTAAGGATTGGAGCACTTCTAATGCAAGAGTGCCGACTTGTTGCTTATTTTAATGAGAAACTCAATGGAGCTGCATTGAACTACTCAACATATGATAAGGAATTTTAACCTTTAATTCGAGCTCTCATAGTTTGGTGGCATTGCCTTATGCCTTGAGTATTTGTCATCTATATGGATTACGAATCTCTAAAGTACTTACAATGCCAACTAAAGCTAACATGTTAGCAAGCACAACGGGAAAATTATTTGGAAATCTTCTTATATGTAATCAAATACAAGAAGGGAAGCACTAACAAGGCCATAGATACCCTATCTAGAAGGCATGGGTTGATTACAACAATGTAAGCAAAGGTTCTCAGATTAAGAATGATGCTAAGGCAATACAAATAAGATGCTTACTTTGGGACCATTGTCACTAAGTGTAGATCAAGAGTTATGGTCAATGGCTTCTATGAAAACTGAGGATACTTATTCAAGAAAGGTTGGTTGTGTAGACTAAATAGCTTAGTGCAAGAGCTACAGGTTCAAGAAGACCACATAGGGTATTAGCTAGCCATTTTAGGGGAAAAAAGGACTTATGAGCTATTAAAGGAGCATTTATTTTTGTTAGGAATCATGAAGGATGTATGTAAGGTTATTGAGAGGTGTGAAGCATGTAAGAGAGTCAAAGGGAGGAAAGAGCCTTATGGGGAGTATACGCCGCTTTTAAACTACCTAAACAACCATAGACTAACCTGAGTATAAACTTTGTGCTCGAATTGCCTAAAATAGACTAAAAGCATGACTCTATTATGATGGTTATAGATTGATTCAGCAAGATGATTTACTTCACTCCCTACCTAAGATGAATAATACTATGTTTATTGTTAACCTTTTGTATAGAAAATCATACAACTACTTAGAGTGCCCTACAGCATAGTCTTAAAACGAGATATAAAATTTACATGCTTCTTCTGGAAGACTCTATGAGGAAGCCCAAAATAAAATTGATATTCAGTATGTCCTGCCATAGGTTAACGACTAAACTGAGGTTGTGAATCAAACTTTGGCTACCCTCCGTTACACCCTCTTATTTTCATTTATGGCTAAGTCATGTTAATTAGTCATTTAAGGTTAGATCGAGGAATTTTTAAAAAAAAAATATACATGTAATTTAGTAAATTCAAAGTCTTTGAAAATTTCGGTCTCATTAGAAAAAATATATTTTGAGAAAAGTTCAATAAAAATTTAAACTCATGCAAGTGGGCTCTTATTCAATTTAAATTTGAATATTGAATAATTTTAACTAGATTAATCAAATATAGGACTTGGAATTTATTAAATTATGTTTGTGTTGAAAAATATTTAACATGTATATTTTAGGTTATTTTTATGTATTTAGGTCATTTTAAAATAATCTAAAATGAATTGGGCTTGAATTTGAAAGTCAATTTATTGTTGGGCCTAAGCTTAATAGCTTAAATGAACAAGATTTTGAGAATTGAGCAATGGCTTAGTTGGTTAGGCGTATGGTCTTGAGGAGTTGGGGTCATGAGTTTGAATACCCTTTGCAACAAGGTACATTTTTTTACTCCAACCATGGTTAGTGCTAGGCATGTGACCACCCCACCCCCACCTACCTTTTCCTGGCCAAAAAAGATAGAGAAAATGAGGAAAAATTATAGAACTTCTAAAACATGATTCCCAAGTATGATTACACCAACTCTTAGGATTTTTTGTACGGATTTGATGAAATCATGAGTAAATCATTGACAAAACTAACAAATTTAATAAGTACTTAGGTTAAAACTAATCAAAATGAGATTTAGTAAAGTCCATATAAGCCCCAACTTATATCTATGCATGATTTAACTTGAGCTTAAGAAGATTTAGTTGAAAATTTATAAAAGCAACTCGGGAAAGGACCCAAAAACACATTTTAGACACTTGAAACACACATACACACATGCATCCACCATTACTTCTCTCTCTAGGAACCCCATACCCACTCTCTCTCTACATGCATGCTCTTAAACACACTACAACTACATACAACGCCTACAACACCGTACTCACCATCATTTAAACGGCAAAAAATGACCATCCACATACCTTGCTGCAGCCTATACACAATTTTCATACTAACCTTCATCACTATGCACCAGCACTCACAAAACACTACCAAAATGCCCTCCCTATCAAAAAATAACCCTACCAATTAATTCTTAGAACTAAAAAACCTTACAAACCATCTTCGTGTCACTTCAAATTGATTTTATACGAATTACACAAAATCCATTGTCACCATCCATTTTCGAAAACCATCCAAACGACCATTAAAACCTAAGGCACTTGTGATGTGCCTTAGAGCTCAATTATCATTAGGACTTGCTGTAGTAGATTTGAACTAATGGGTCATTTAAAATATCGAAGAAAATAGAGTGAGTGGGTCTTATCGAGCCTTATTTCATTTTCCTTAGTTTAATCCATATTAAGCCTAGCCTGCTTAATATAAATTACTTGACATAAAATTAAGAAAAAAAATTTCTTTAAAAAATATTTTGAAAAATTAGAGTTGTCAACTGGTACAATTGGTAAAAAATGAAATTAGGGTTTTCGAGTGGAAAAACCTTAATTTAGCTACTAATTCGCGTATTTTCTAAGAAAATAATTTTTAGAAAAATAACTAGAAAGACTAAGTTTGAGGGCTAACATATTAAGATTAAGTCGTCATGTAAAAATAAAAATAAAAATCAATTAATGGGCTTTATTTTTATATTTTTCTAAAAAATGCTAAGATACATAAAGATATACAAAAAATAAATAACATGAATTATTATTATTTTTTCAATTACAAATTTCAAGAAAAAGGAATTTTTTATTTTATTTTTTTAGATAATTGCCCCGAAGGCACCTATGTATCCGCTAGTCGGGATCAAACAAATATAGTTCTTTTTTATAAAATATTTTATAGGCAGATTTTTTATTTTTTGAAAATAGAGCCAAATTTACATTTATTTAACCATTTATTATGTTGTAAGAAAAAACCTTAAAAAATCTAATTTTACGAATTTATGAAAACCCTAAATTTTTTTTTAAGCTAAAAACTCCTATTAAAATTTTTGTTAAAAAAAAATCACTACATATTAAAAGATATCTTTTATAAATCCTATATGCAAGATACGTTAAGATATAATCTAGATACATGTCTTCCTTAAATCTTATATGAAAGATATGTTGAGATACGATTTAGATACATATCTTTTATAAATCCTATATGTAAAATACGCTAAGATACAATATAAATACATATTTTTTATAAATCTTATATATAAGATATATTGAGATACAATCTAAATACATATTTTCTCCGAAGATATAGATCTCGAAGAAAAGATACACAATTTTTTAAAAAATGCAATTTTCAACTAACTAGATTTATCCAAAAATTCAAATTATCTAAAAAATATCCAATAACAACAACAACAACAATAATAATAATAACAATAATAAAACTTGCACAAAAAAAATTAATAAAAGATAATTAAATAATTAAATAGAAAAATAATTCTTATTACTTAAATGGGTTGAGTCGTGCGTAATCATTGTGTTCGTGTTGATCGCTGTAATCGTCTGGACTATGTTCACGTACCTAGTATGGAATTAATCGTGTGCCTGGGTAGCTGTGCTGATCGTACACATGGCTATGTGATTGAGTGACGTACACGTAAGCGATTGATCATGTATTGTTCTATTATATGTGTAAGTGATTGGTTGTGTCAATGCATCATGGTTCGTATGTGTTTATAAGGGAATGGCATTAGTGTTTCATGTATTTGTGAGTCGTATTTATGAGTGAAGTATGTACTGGAGTGAGAGTTGTGAGTGAGTGACACTTGTGCATGCATTAGTGTATTGGCATGTAAGTGTACGGTATTAGGGGGCATGCTTGTTAAGGGGCTATTGGATATTATGTAGGTTTGTAATGGTGTGTACAGGTATGGGAGTTCGGTGTGTGGTGTGAACGTAATGCAAGCTATCATGCGTTAGATTATGAAGTGAGGGGTTAAGTATTCATTAAGTGCTATGGGTGAATTGTGCTCGATCAGGTGTTGTACAGTAGCTGTTGTGGCCAGTGTTGCGTACTTGTCGTTGGTGTGCTTATGGATGAGGTGGGGTTTGTTTTGGTGGACGCTGATGTGTAGGCATAGGGATTGGTGTGATCTTGTGATTGTTGAGTGATAAGTGTTTGGGGAAGTATAGTGGAGATAGGGTGTTGGGTTATATGAAAAAAACATCCTTAAGTTCACCGTCAAATTCCTATTTATACTACTCATAACTAAATCTTTCGTATTAAAAAATATAATAACAAACTCAGATACAGAAGATATGATTTAGATCCTTTAAAGATTTGACTTAATTTCTAAAAACTCTATCTTAATTTGGGCTTTCTATCTTTCGGGTTTAACCCAGTCTAAGCTAATTTAGCCCAACAACTTATTTAATAAAACCTAAATCTATTTTAGCCCAATATAAATTAGATAAAAAAATCCACTTTATATTGGATTGGACTAAAATATTTCAATGAAGCTTGATTTTTCAACAACTTAGAAATTACTAAATTAAACATAAACCATTATTCAATTTGACTCTAAACGGCTCGACTTGACTTGACTCGACTTAACTTGAGTCGATACGACTCGACTAGACTAGACTAGACTTAATACGACTTTATTCGATATTTTATGTTATTATATTATATTTTTTTTTTGTTAACCTGGCTCAATAAAAATACTAAAATAAAAACGCAAAAATGAGGTGTCTACAAGTCTACAACTAGTTAGAGTAGTTAACGTAAAGCTACTCGAAGGATATGGCACATTAACAAACATAACATGACTTAACGCACAAGTTAATGTTAAGGTTCACTCGCCACTAATCTTGAACCACTCAGCAAGATTAGATAAGAGTGTATGAAGTTGTACTTTTAAAGGGTAGTCTCGCAAGAACAATATATTCAATGTATATCTGTAAGGTGATATGATTCTGGCTTACAAGGAAAAGGGACTATTTATAATAAGTCCCTAGGGCAATAATACAAATAAAGAAATTATAAAAAGGCATATAAAAAGGAAATTCTTAGTACATACGAAAAAGGGTAAAAAGGATAAATGACAATAAGGGAAAAATAGTACAGTATCAGGTGAAATGGATAGGTAGCAGTGCAACATTGGTTCCATATATAGATTCTTTGATCATAACAGGTGAGGGGAATCGAGATGTTACAACATCAAGGACTGCCGAGATGAGGAAGGGGTATAGCAAGTGTCGGTAAGAAGTCAAAAGAAACTACTCAGCCCAAAGAAGCGTCACATCACTTAGCAGGAGTCTCTCGGCAGTTGAAAGTTCAATCATTCAGCATAGAGCCTTCAGCAAGCAAATAGTTGGTGTCAGCATAAGAGAGAGAACAAAGTAGGGTATAACCTTCTGGATTTATTAAGGAATTCAACCATACTTCTTCCGTATGGAGTCTATTGTTATTGGTAGGTTTCCAAGAGAGGATTCTTCAAGTGAGGGATTGGAGGCCTTGGAGTCGTACGCAAGTAAGAGGACCAATGATCAGCAACTCATCCATTCCCCGGAACTGTTGAAGATTTGGCACCAAATCTTAGTCCTCTTCTTCATCGGGTACATAGGGTGTTAAATTAACCACATTAAAAGTAGCAGATACACCATATCTATTGGGCAGCACTAACTTATAGGCATTGCCGTTGATGCACTCAAGGATCATAAAAGATCCATCTGATTCAGGGGAAAGCTTGCCCGTTCTCTTCCCAAGGAAATGTTCCATATTGAGGTGGACCCAAACAAGGTCTCCAGGGTTGTAAACCACTCGTCTCCTTCCTCGGCTTCCCTGTTCCTTCTGCCAGGCTGCAATCCATACTAGTTATTCGATAATCTTTTGATACAACTTCTAGAATTCCTCTATACACTACAGGCTAAATTGACTTTCCCCTTATACAGCTAGGCTGATAGTTATATCCAGGAGCAAGTTTGGGTTAATTCCATGGACGACTTCAAAAGGTGACCATCTTATCAAGTTGTAAACTGATCGGTTGTAAGAGAACTCAATGATAAGTAAGCATAGGTCCCAATCGTGTAAATTCTTCGCCATAGCCATTCATAGAAGGTTACCAACTATCATATTTACTACTTCTATTTGGCCATCTATCTAAGGGTAGCAAGATGTACTGTACATAAGCTTAATGCCGAGTTTCCTCCACAGGGTTTTCCAGAAGAAACTCGTGAACTTCAAATCATGATTGGATATAATACTTCTTAGCAGCCCATGCAGATGTACAATTTCTTGTAAAAAGAGCTTAACGATAAATAAAGCATCATTAGTTCTATGGTAAGGAATGAAGTAGCTCATCTTATTGAAACAGTCAACCATAACCATAATGGAGTCATGTCTTCTCGTCGTTTGAGGAAGGCTGAGCATGAAATCCATGCTTAGGTCGATCCATGGGCACTGAAGTACGAGTAAGGGTATGTACTCTTTATACGGCTCTCTTCTTCCTTTTGTATGTTTACACACCACATACCTCTCAAGAACTCGACATACATCCCTCATTATCCCAAGCCAATAGAAATGCTCTTTTAGTATTTCAACTATCCTCTTTTCTTCAAAATGGCTAACTAAGCCTCCAGCATAAGCTTCATGAACAAATAGTTCTCTAACTGAACCACTCAGTACACAAACTTGCTTGCCCTTCATTAGGAACCCTTGACACAAGTATAATCCATCCATAATATCTCCAACATTGCATTTGGCCACTAAGGCTAAAAATACTAATCGTACTCATACTGATTGGGCAGGGTGTTAAATCTAAGTACCTTGGCTTGCATAGTTATAATAAGGGTATGACAACGAGAAAGATCATTGGCTACAGTATTGGTGCTCCCTTTCTTATACCGGATGACATAGCGGAAAGTCTTCAGGAATTCAAACCATTTGGCATAACACCGAGAAAGTTTCTACTGCCTACGAAGATACTTGAGAGACTCATGACCTAAATAGATGACGAATTCTCTCAACAACAGATAATGCTGCCAGTTCTATAGTTTTTGGACAAAGGCATAGATTTCTTGCTAAATTAAGCAATTAGTCAGCACTCTTGCATAAGGACAGCACCAATGCTGACGCCAGACGTGTCACATTCAACCTTAACAAAATTCTCAAAATCTAGTAAGGCGAGTACTGGAGCAGACATCAACTTAGACTTCACATCTTCAAAACTCTTTTGAGCTTTCTCGGACCACCTAAACTTAGTGTTCTTCCTGGTTAATTCAGTTAATGACGTAGTTATGCAACTAAAGTTCCAAATGAATCTCTAACAGAATGAAGCTAGACCATAGAAGCTCCCGACTTCAGCAGCACTAGTCGGCATAGGCCACTCAAGAATAGCTCTGACCTTCTCATCATCAACTCGAACTCTTTTCCTTGAAATAACATATATGAGGAACACAACCTCGCTTTGACAAAATACATATTTCTTCAGGTTGCTATATAATCTCTCGACTCAAAGGATGTTAAACACCAATCTTAAATGCTCAACATGAGTGATGAGGTCGATACTATGGACCAAAATGTCATCAAAATATACCACAACATATTTGCTAATCAATGTTCTAAGTATATGATTCATTAGCTGCATAAGTATACTCGATGCATTAGTTAGGCTAAACGGCATTACCATCCATTTGAACAGACCATCCCTTGTATTAAAGGCTGTCTCCCTTCATCTCCAGGCCTCATTTGTATTTAGTGGTAGCCACTCTTTAGATCAATCTTTGAAAAGATACAAGTACCATGTAACTTATCGAGCATATCATCCAATTGTAGAATCGGATATCAGTACTTAATAGTAATTTTGTTGATGGAATGGCTATCAATACAAATTCTCTATGACCCATCTTTCTTAGGTACTAGTACGACTGGGATGACGCATGGGCTCATGATCTCTCGAACATACCCGCGATCTACCAACTCATTAACTTGCTTCTTCAACTTAGCTGCTTACTTAGGATCGAGTCTATAAGCAAGTCGGTTTAGTAGAGTTTCTCCAGGCTGAAGATCAATGCAATGCTTAATGCCTTTTAAGGGTGGTAAACCTTTCAACATCTCGATAGGAAATAGATCAGCATACTCTTCGAGTAGAGCTCTCACTTTAGCTGAACAGTTCTCAAGATCTCTTACCTCCAAGAATCTCCTGACTAAAAAGAGCACATAGTTCTTGGCCTTGACTTCTTAAGCAAACTGAGCTCAGGAAATTACTAAGGGCTTTTGCTGTAGAGATCTAGCAACCTTTTCTTGGGCTTCTTATACTTCCTTAGGTCTCATAGGTGTCTGTATAATTTTCCTTCTATCCTTCTAGAACATGTAGGTGTTTAGGTGTTCTTATACCTATCGTATAACACCCACAAGTCAAACAACCATGGTCAGCCAAGTAATATGTGAGAAGCGTACATGGGAAGGACATCACACAACACCTCATCCATGTACTTATCACCAATAGTAATCAGTACATTAACCTGCTTGGTAATGTGTATGCCCCCTTTCTCATTTAACAATTGAATCTTGTACGGCCTAGGGTGTAGAAGGGTTGGCGATTTCATGGCCTTTAGTACCCCTTGTGCTATGACATTGGTATAACTCCTTTCGTCAATGATCAAAGCACATAGCTTGCCATTCACTCAGCAATTCATATGGAATAAGTTCTCCCTCTACTCGTTCTCATCAGCTATAAATGCACTAAGAGACCATTGAACGACAAAACAATACTCGGCACTGCCTAAAGGAGGTATCTTAGCATCAAGGTCTTCTTAAAACTCCTTTAGCATCTATTCAACTCCTATCTCTTCCTCTCCTTCACTTGCACTCTCAACTTCAAACTAAGGCTTGTCTCCCTTTATGGTCATGACTAGGTGTTTAGGACATTAACTAGCCACATGCCCATAACCACGACATTTAAAGCATTTAATTTCTCGAGTATTCCTTTTAGAGCTCTGACTTGGGTCTCTTTAGACCTTAGGTTCCTCAGCCTTCTTTAGGTCAAATCGATACTTGCCCTTGACGTTCCACCTCAAAACTGTTTAATGCTCATTCATTCCTTGGTCGGCTTAGCATGCTGCTTCTATTCGGTAGCATAGGTCAGCTACTCAGCATTTGACTAACCTGGTTCTGCTTTTACCTTTCGACTCTCTATGATACCCTAATGGCTTCATCCAGACTCGCAAGACTCTGTAGCTCTTGGTCCTAAGCCCAAAAATAAACCTTCCAACAGTTTGTGTTTCGAGTTCATCAACATCACATTGGATCATGAGTAACTGAAACTCTCAGACATACTCCTCCACTGATTTTCTACCTTGTCTCAAGTCTTAGAGCCATCTGAAAGTGTCTTGCTAGTAGTATTTGGGAATGAACCCACCTCTCAGGACCCTCTTCATTTCATTCCATGTCTGAACTTCTCGTCAGGATCTTAGGCGGACATTCTACAACTTCTTCCACCACATTACTGCATATCTAGAAAATTCCAATGCAGTTACTCGAATACAAACAGCATCCTCGTAATCATAAAAGTCGAATATTTTTTCGATCTTCTACCAATCTAAGTAGTCGTCAGCATTATCAAACCCATTGATGCTTGGGATTTGTACTTTGAGGTGTTCAGCACCCTTAAGAGCCTTAAGTTCATGTTCGTCAACTTCGATATACTATTCTTCCTCTTCATAGTCCTCTACTTCATCCAATTCTAACCTCCCTCTTGCCATTCTTTCAACACGTCGTGGTGGCGCTTGGTTTACATGAATGGGCTTTAGTGCATATGGTTTACCCATTTGTCTTCTCGGCCTATCTCTCATTTCTTGGCCTTATTTAACAACTCTCTCTCGTGGCCCAATCTTTAAGACTCTCTATACTAAAATAGCTAAATTAGCTATAATAACGGCAAGGTCTTGTATCTGCTCATCAATTGTACATAGTGTTTGTTGTGTAACTCGACTATGACCATGAATATCACTCTCAGCATCATTAATCTCTCCTTAAACACTAGGATTCGACATTTTCACAAAAAATAAGCTTCAGGACATACTCTTCACATAGAAACAAAAACCATATAAAGAAAAATACTAATCCAACAATGAACTATGAACTTACTCTATTCTTCTCGATGAAAACAGAGAATAACAAACAACAGACCAAAAGGAACCACTGCATACGGCTCTTGGTCATAAACTCAAGCTTCAATACTGGGATTATATGATGTACCTAAGAGCTTAGTTATCACTAAGACTTATCATAGCAAATTTAAATCGATGGGTCTTTTGAAATATCAAAGAAAATGGAGTAAGTAAGTCTACAACTGGTTATATTAGCTAACGTGAAGTTGCTAGAAGGACATGACACACCAACGAACACAACACAACTTGACACTTCACTTGATATGACACACAAGTTAATATCAAGGTTTACCTGCCAGTAATCTTAAGCCACTTGGCAAGATTGGATAAGAGTATATGAAGGTGTACTTAGAGAGGGCAGTCTCACAAGAACAGTATATTCAATGTATACCTGTAAGGTGAGATGATTCTGGCTTACAAAGAAAAGGGACTATTTATAGTAAGTCCCTAGGGCGATAATACGAATAAAGAAATTACAAAAAGGCATACAAAAGTGGAATTCCTAATACATACGAAAAAAGGTAAAAAGGACAAATGACAAAAAGGGAAAAATAGTACAGTGTCAGGTGAAATGGACAAGTGGCAACTCAACATTGGTTTTATACATAATTCTCTTATCACAGCAGATGAAGGGAATCAAGATGTTATAACATTAAGGATTGCCAAGATGAGGAAAGGGTGCAGCAAGTGTCGGTAGGAAGTCGAAAGAAAGTACTCGGTTCGAAGAAGAGTGTCATGTCACTTAGCAGGAGTCTTTCGACAATTGAAAGTTTGATCATTTGACAAAGAGCCTTCAACAAGCGAATAGTTAGCGTTGGCATAAGAGAGAGAACAAAGTAGGGTGTAACCTCCTATATTTGTTAAGGAATTCAGCCATACTTCTTCCATATAGAGTCTATCGTCATCGGTAAGTTATCAATAGAGGATTCTTCGAGCAAGGGATTGGAGGCCTTGAAGTTGTGCGCAAGTAAGAGCACTAGTGGTTAGTAGCTCATCAACTTGTGCCAAACCAAGTTTTGTAAATAAATTTATCATAAGAGTTAAGTTTCCCACTTGATTTGGTGATTGGAAGTTACTTTGTGAAGTGGGGATTGTGTTTTGCAAAGGAGAAGGAAAAGGAGATCCAACTTAGATCTAACATATGAGCACCTCCTTTAGACTTGATCAGACTCGTGCCTAGTTTAGAATAGGTGGGTCTTTGTTTTTTTTTTTTCCTTTTATTTTCCTTTTATTTCAGTTAGTTCATTTTAGGTGTAAATAAAATTATTAAGAATTCATACTAACTTTGTTTTTTCGTGTAAGTCTTTAGTTTTATTATTATTATTGGGATAAAGCCAGCATAAGTCTTTGAACTTTTATATTTTTTCATTTTAATATCTAAATGTTTAACTCATTCATTTATGTAAACAAATTTATGTAAAGTTAGGTAAAAATGGATCCTTAGCAAAATCAATTACTCCAACAACTAGTGGTAGCCACCTATTTGTCAACCATACTAGGTGGTGGTTGTTGCCTCTTGTGGTAGCAACTATCGGTTCCTAGCTACTCCATAGGCTGTCATCCTCTCTAATGCCTAGATTACACATATTTTGCAAAATTTTCCTAAATTTATTTCTTCCACTTCAAATTCAAAGCGTACTTTTTCCAGAACCTCACTTTCATGTAGTTTCTTGTTAAGAGTTTCTTAGAGCTTTTCTGGAGCTTTTGAGTGGATTTGCAAATTTGTTTTCTCTCTCCTCAAGGACTTTGGCTCTTATACTAAGGTAATCGCATGTTTTTCCTATCCTAAAACACCAACAACTGTCCTAATGACTCCACACACTTAATCCATGAAAATCTCAACTGCTCCATGTGTTTTTATAATTTCTTATTAATTTTAATGAATTTCTATAGCTTAATTTAACCTAAAATACACTTATTTAGATATTTTAATTAATTATGGGTATATGTATATACATAATAATTACACACGGCATATATATTTATATTCTACACGTTATTTTATGTTACATAATATTTTTATTACATATATAATTTATCTCTAAAAGTTTACAAACTAATGGAGCCTATTCTACGTTATTACAATAAATAATATGTAATGTAATAAAATTATACTATTTTAGCTATATTATTATTTTATTATATCTTTAAAGTCCGATTCTATGGGGTCTCCTCCATTAATGTCTCAAACCCCTTCATAAATTTTAAAGTAAATTAGGTTTGTTTTACTGACACCTTAAATATGCCCACTCGATTCCTATTCGTAAAATACAGGGCTTATAGAATTTGAGGTTGCATTCAAAGATTTGAAAGAATTTTTGGCATCACCACCAGTATTTTTGATGCCTATTCCTATAGAAGATTTATTCTTATACTTATTAGTTAGTTATCAAGCGCTTTCTTCTATCCTCGTTCGAATAGAGGGAAAAGAGCATAGGTTGATATATTATGTGAGTCTTGTCTTAGAAGGCCTAGAGCAAAGATATACCAAAATTGAGAAGTTTGTTTTAGCTGTGGTGATATTGGCTAGAAAGCTGAACCTATATTTTGTAGCTCATTAGATTATAGTTCTCACTGACCAACCACTTCGGTAAGCTTTACAATGAATTGACTTCTTAGGAAGAATGATGAAATATGCTTTGGAGTTAAGTACCTATATGGTGCAATACAAGCTCAGAATGACATTAAAAGCTTAAGTCTTAGCAAATTTTATTGCTAAATTCATTGAAGAAGAAGATAGCATTGATATGGCTAAAAAACCTACTTGGAATATGTATGTGGATGGTTCCTCAACAAGGGAAGGCAGGGAACAAGCCTTATTTTGCAAGGACCTTATAATGTGAAAATTCAATATGCATTGGAATTTGGTTTCTTAACCAACAATAATGATGGTAAGTATGAAGTCTTGATTATCAGGCTAAAATTAGCAAAGGAAGTTGAAGCCGAGAAAGTTGAGGTCTTTTTAGATTCACAACTAATTGTAAACCAAGTGAAAGGAAACTATGCAGCGAAAGAGGGAGTGATAAGCAAGTACTAGGTTGTAGCATGAACGCTCATAGAGGAGTTTCAATCTTCCACAACTAAGAAAATACTAAGAGCTCGAAACATGGCCACCAACATACTATCAAAATTGGCTAGCATGTCATTTCTTAACCTGAATGATAAACTTTTCATTGAATATTTTCCCAGCAAGAGTTCGGAAGTGGTTGGATAATGTTATGAAGTACAGCCTCGTTTGAAAGAGAAGTCATGGAGAGAAGCAATCATAAAGTACATGAGAGATGGGGTCTTACCCATAGATAAAAAAAAGAAGTTCAACAACTCATATACCAGGCTACAAATTATACTTTTATCAATGACCACTTATACAAACATAGTCTTTCTCAAGTTTATCTCTACTGTCTTGCACCAAGAGATGCTTAACAAGTTCTTTTTATCTTCATAAGGAGTGTATGTGGTAATCATGTGAAAGCCCAAACACCGTATGTTTAAGCATTGAGTTTTGGCTACTATTGGTCGACCATAAAGGAAGATGCAAAGACTATAGTGCAGTAATACCTACAATGTAAAAAACATAAAGTCTTGAGTCATGTGCCCTCCAATGAATTGCACAGTTTAACCAGCCCTTGGCCCTTCGCTTAATGAGGATTGGATATGCTCGAATTGCTTCTCAAGTATACTACACAATGGTAGTTCATAATAGTTGCAATAGATTATTTTACTAAATGAGTAGAAGCCGAAGCAGTAGTAAAGGTTACTGAGCAAAAGATCAAATCATTTGTTTTCAACTTTATTGTATCAAGGTTTAGAGTCCCTTTTATGATAACAACTAACAATGGTCTACAATTCAATAATGATAGGTTTCGAGCTTTCTATGAAAATATGGATTCGACCAAACTACACTTTAGTAGCTTATCCCTAAACAAACAAACAAGTGGAGGCTATAAACAAGACTGTCTTATACAACTTGAAGAGAGAGTTCATCATGCAAAGGGTAAGTGCGTTGACGAGCTGCCCAACATTCTATAGGGGTATAGGACCACTTATAGGACTCCAACTAGAGAAATGCCTTTCAAATTGGCCTTTAGATTGGAAATCATCTTACTGATTAAGTTGGAGTTGCCTAACTTAAGTATGCAAAAGCTTGATGTCATGGAAAATCAAGTCGGCCTGATGGCCAATTTAGACATAATCAAAGAGGTAAAAGACACTGAAAGTGCGAAGGTGGCCTCCTACTAGCATAAGGCGGCAAGGTATTACACCAAAAAGTCAAACATAAGGTATTTCAACCTGGAGACCTAGTTTATAGGAAACTAGAGGCAATAAGCATGTAAGATAATTAGGGGAAGCTCGGCATAGATTGGGAGGACCCATTGAGGATTTGGGAAGTCGTAAGTGATGGGGCCTACCAATTAGAAAGGTTGGATAGTCAAATTATTCCTTATGTATGGAATGACAAGAACCTTAAGTTATATTTTAGGTAGTTGTACTATGTTATCTAAAATGTTATGTGCTTGCATTTATTATTTCTCTCAAGACTATGTAAGGTAATGGCCTAGTCTTTATCAATGTGAAGTATAACTTTTCCAATTTTTCTTGTACATTTTTTACCTTATTAAT
Organism: Lumnitzera racemosa; assembly: GCA_024138005.1. NCBI lineage: Eukaryota > Viridiplantae > Streptophyta > Magnoliopsida > Myrtales > Combretaceae > Lumnitzera > Lumnitzera racemosa. Next base: position 59,727,449 of record JAMXBC010000012.1, read on the forward strand.
TCCCAATCTAACTACGATTAATGGAAAATAGAGTTCTAACTTGAGCAGCAAAGGAACTATCACTTATAAAGTCCCAACCTATTTTGGTTAACGAGCTTAACATCAATTGGCGAATAAATCCAATTCTCTCTAAGAAGAACTCTGACCTAATATGGCTAACGAGCTCAAAGTTACCTACAACATGTGTTAATTCTATTCAATAAGTAGACTTTAATATCCAAAATAAGTTCAGGTTTGACATAATTAATGAACTTTCTCTAACTACATCTATGAGCAATCAGATGTGCATGAAATGAAAGGTGTAGTAAATTGAACATAGAATATTGACAAAGTTCCACTACATACCAAAAGGTTAGCACTCCAACCTAAACAAATGTCTAGAAGTATTTAGAAAAGCAATTAAACAAAAGTTAACTATCAATCTAAGGGTGAGGCACATTCTCCTTCGTAGAATCGATAGGGTTGAGGTCATGGTTAGTTAAGTTTTCGATTACTTTGTCAAAGTTGGCATCTTTGTTAATATTAGATAGATCAGCTAGAGAACTACGGGTCACTTTTCACACAAAAGGGGTTTCTTTTGAGGTTGGTTCTTCAATAGATGTAGGGGCATCAGCATTAGCCAGTTGATTATTATCCTACCCCTGACCTTCAACTCCCTCCTCATCCTTGACCTCTTATACATCATCACTATTGGCATTATCATTATTGATGTAGGCACAATCAAGAAAAGAGAGTTCGTAGTCAGTGAAATGTACTAAGCTATTATTTACAAGATGACTTCAAAAGATTACAGGAGATAAGGCAAAGAGGATCGACTGTTGAAGCTTATGTCAAGGAATTTTATATGTTAACGATTCGATGTGAAGTTAGTAAGCCAAAAGACCAAACTATGTCTCGATTCATCGGTGGATTGAAGTACGAGATCAAAGATATCTTAGAAACCATGGATATTAGATCACTTAACCGACGCAATTTGAGCCGCCTAGAGGGTAGAAAGATGCCAAACAGGAAGGTTCCGACCTCTTATCAATCGACTTGGCAATAATCGATCTGTTCTAAGTAGGCCTGTACAGATAGAACTATGTAAGGTAACCAAAGCCCGACCTACTCCAATTGCCCAAGCAAAGACTAAGGAGATTCTAACGAAGTTTAAGAAAGGTTAAAGCTTAGGAAGGAAAACGAGTGAGATCAAGTGTTTCAAATGCTAAGGATTTGGACACATAGCCACTCAATGTCTGAATAGAAGAACTAAGGTGATTTGAGGTGAGGTGTCAACTGTTGAAGTAAATAGTACTAATGAGGAAGCAGAGGAGCTAAAAGAGGATGGACAAACCGAGTTATCCAAGGAGGAAGTTATCTACAGTAAGGAAGGCAACTTTATTCAAGCTACTCTAGTGTTAAGAAGGATAATGAGTGTCAATCCTGTACTTAAGGACGAACAGAGAGAAAATTCGTTCCATACTAAATGTACCAAAGGACAATTATGCACCAACATAGTGGATGAAGGAAGTTGTACCAACATAGTTGTACAATCCTTTGTGAAAAGGCTGGGTTTGCCAACCTTAAGACCTTATAAGCTGCATTAGCTTCATGATAAGGGTGCTTTATACATTACTAAACAAGTAATTATACCGTTCAATATTGGAAATGTGTACAGGGATGAGATAGTGTATGATGTCGTCCCTATGGGAGCTTCACATTTATTACTTAGAAGACCTTGGTTGTTCGATCAATGAGTTACTTACGACGGATATAAGAACACCTATGCCTTTGTTGAGGATGGAAAGAAGATTGTGCTGCAACCTATGACTCCATCTCAAGTAAACGAGACCTATAATCAGCTCACCTAAACTAGTAAGATAAAGGCCTTAGTAAAGAGCTGAAGGGAGCTCTAAGTTGCTAAGAAGGCCGAAGAGCCTATGTTTCTATTGATTAGAAGATTGCTAGAGATGAAAGATCTAAAGGATGTTCTAGATGAAATCTGAAGACTAATTAGGGAGTTCATTGATCTATTCCTAGATGAACTACTGGAAGGTTTATCCCCTGTTCAAGGTATAGAATAAGCCATTGACCTGAAGCCAGGAGTTGCACTATCGAACAAGCCTACTTATAGGGTGAATCCTGAATAGGCCGCCAAGTTGCAAAGGTAAGTAGATGAGTTGATGAAGAAAGGGTCTGTGTGAGAATCCCTTAGCCCCTATAATGTGTCAGATTTGTTAGTCCCTAAGAAAGATGGGTTATGGAGAATGTGTGTAGATAGCCAAGCAATCAATTAAAGTACCATCAAATATAGGTATCCCATACCAAGGCTTAATGACATGCTAAACGAGTTGAACGAAGTAAGAGTGTTCTCTAAGGTTGACCTCAAATCAGGATACTATCAAATCCGAATGTGCAAAGGTGATGAATGGAAGATCGCATTCAAAATACGCCATGGATTGTATGAATGGCTTGTAATGCTGTTTAGACTGTCCAATGCGTCGAACATAATTATATGCTTGATGAATCATGAGCTCCAAGAATTAATAGGAAAGTTTTTCGTGGTTTATTTTAATGACATCTTAGTATAAGGCCCCAACCTAGAGACTCACTAGGAGCATCTCTGAAGAGTCTTTGCAAAACTTTGAGTTGAATAGCTTTAAACCAATTTGAAGAAGTACGACTTTTGCCGATCCAAAGTGATATTCTTAGGGTTTTTCGTAAGTGGTAGAGGTATACGAGTTGATGAAGAGAAGATTAGAGTAATCATCGAATGGCTAATGCCGATCACTTGGGCCAACGTGAGGAGTTTCTACAGCCTAACATCATTCTATCGTAGGTTTATAAGGAATTTTAGTATGATTGTGGCTCCACTCACCAAACTATCAAAGAAGAATGTTGAATTCAAATGGAGATAGAAGGAGTAGAGGTGTTTTGAGGAAGTGAAAGAGAAGTTGATTACAGCCCCTGTCTTAGCTCTACTGAGCTTTGACAAAGTGTTTGAAGTAGAGTGTGATGTGTCTGAACTAGGCATAAGTATTGACCATACTGATGCAAGAAGGCCAACTTATTACTTACTTTAACGAGAAACTTTGAGGAGCTACACTCAACTATTCTATCTATGACAACGAGTTTTACTCCTTAATCTGAGCCCTAATGGTATGGCAACACTATCTGCTACTTAGGGAATTTGTGATCTACATCGATTATGAATCCTTGAGATATCTAAAAAGCCAACCCAAGTTGTCTCGAAGATAACCCAAATGGATTAAGTTCATGGAGGGATTTTCTTATGTCGTGAAATATAAGAATGGGAAGAACAATGTGGTAGCTGATACCATATGGAGGCGACATTCCCTCCTGACCAAACTGCAAATCAAGCTGCTTAGTTTCTCCATAGTAAAGAATATGTATGTTAAGGATCCACACTTTGATCCCATCTATGCTAGGTGTGAAGAAAGATAGAGACTGGACGATTATCACAAGGAGGACGATACTTATTCAAGAAGAGAAAGCTATGTATCCCGACTTGTTCCATAGGAAAATTGCTAGTGCACGAAATTCATGGAGGAGGATTAACAGGACACTTTAGCCCTAAACCCATAGGGTACTATCCTTAAGATTCTTTTGGCTAATAATGATGAGAGATGTCTAATCTGTATTGGAAAGGTGTATGACTTGCCAAAAAGTGAAGAGTTGAACGGAGCAAAAACACTATCTATGCTTGCCCATCCCAACCAAACCATGGTCTAAGTTGAGTATGGACTTTATGTTAGGATTACTGAGGACGTCTCTAGGGAAGAACTCCATCATGGTAGTCGTGGATCATTTTAGTAAGATGGCACATTTCGTGCCTTGTTCCAAAACTAGCAACACTTCGACTATCTCTTTTCTTTTCTTATAGGAAGCAATCAAGCTTTATGGATTACCTAGATCCATTGTTTCGGATCGAGACCCAAACTTCATAAGCCTTTTTTAGAGAACACTGTGGAGACGAATGGGGACAAAGCTATTGTACAGTATGTCCTGCCATCCATAGACTGATGGACAGACCAAGGTTGTCAATAGAGTCATGGGAACCTTCCTACGGGTTGCAGTTAGGCGAAACATGGCTGATTAGGATTTGTATATGCCAATCATTGAGTTTGCCTACAACAAGACCACCTACAGTGTAACAAACATATCTCCCTTTGAGGTTGCCTATAGGTTCAACCCTAAGCTCCCAATGGACCAAGCACCACTACATAAACTTGATGATGACCTACCAATTGCGAAGAAAGTCAAGGCCATCAAAGCAACGCACCAAAAGATTGTAGAGTAGTTAAGCTAAGCTACTACCAAGCTTGAGAGGCAAGGATAAGGGTAGAAGAAAAGAGAATTCAAACTAGGTGATCTGATTTGGATCTACCTTAGCAAGGAACAGTTCCCTAACTTGAGGAAGAGCAAGCTATCTCCTAGAATCGAAGGACCCTTCAAAGCACTTGAAAATATCAATCCTAATGCTTACAGGATTGAACTACCTAAAGGATGTGGAGTCTCAAACTCCTTCAACATTGCCAATCTCCACCCATACACTCTCAAGGACAAGCAACCCAGAGCCGAGCTAAAATCGATCTCAAATCTCAAACAGCCCGGAGGGAATGATAGGGATCACAAACTAATCGTATGCTCCCAAGCTCGTAGGCTTGCTCAAATGGTTCACCGAGCTATCCAAAGTGAGTTGAATATGCAGGAAACCAAAAGTTGTGACCTTCGGGTTAGAAATCAATAAAACATGTCTCAACAAATGCCAAATATTGTGTAAGGATGCCAATAGAATGCACGACTACATTACTCAATAGTTACATGATGAACTATGAGCACCATCCTTAAATGGCCTACTTACTAATCTAGCATATTGGGCGACACCCCTACGCATACTCCCATCGTCAAATTCTAAACTATGGAGCTTAGGGGGCAAACGATGATAAAAGAATTTCACTCAGCTTGGAGCTTTACCTACTGAGCTGACCTGCTTTGCCAAGGTCCGCAACACGACTTGTCCTGACAACCTAGGATTATTTGGGCTTAGCTAATTTGATGAGCCAAAGAGCCTGTTCTACACTTAAGTACTTTGAATTTAAAAGGAAGCACAGATAGTTACAGGATCCGCGTAACCTGACTACATAACTGTCTACTACTCCTTATCTTTAGGCATGTATACAAATTAGAAAGCCACGACGTGGTTCACAATAAAAAATTACTAGGCACTACAATTATTAGATAAATGCATATAAATATGGAGGCATAGGCATTGTAAGAACTCTTTATATTCTTTGAATACATACTCTCTTACTCACTTATCCTTATACCCAAACAATAACTTAAGCATCAGAGTAACTACGTTAGAGTGGCCTTAACACCTCCTTGGCCTAACTTTCATTCTTTTACAAGATTCAAACTACATACCATTCTCAATAACCAACAACTAGTGGTTGATAAGGTAACTAAACTTATAAGCATTCAAGCTCTTTGGTGTAAAAGGAAGACCACCCCTGCTACCAAAGGGATACCTAGTAGAAGTAGGACAACCAAAGGATTTCTCTATCAACAACTGCAGAAGCTAAAGGATATGGAAGAGACAAAGGAAAAAGAAGAAGTCTAAGTTGAAGTTGAACCTAAGAAAGAGGTAAAGGAGAGCAAAAATTGAAAGCCCACAGTAAAGAATACCATCAAAGGATAAAGACATTAGAAGTACAGCTTAGGAAAGTTAGAAGAAAGGAGGTAAAGAATCCTAAGATTTAAAAGAGGAAGAAGGCACAAGTTGAATCGAATAGCAATAAGAAAAATATAACATAATTTTTTCTTTTATTCTCTCTTTCTTTTAGGAATTCTTTTTTCGAATGTAATAAGTGGTGTAAAGCTTCACAATTGCAAAGATTAATAAAAATTAGTTATGATTTACCACGTTAAAGGTCTCTTACCAATTTAAATTTCCTTACATCCATGTGCATACGTTTTTGCATTTGTACATTTATGCTCTTTTTTCTATAAAAAAAATGTATATATGTGCTAACTTCTTATGGCGTGCTCTCATTCAGATTTCAAAATAGCTCCTAAACGTCAAGTCTTTTAGAGGAGTCCCATCAAAATACGTTCCCAAACCAGAACAACCATCCAAGGAGACAACAACAACAACGTTGAAATTGCCGATCCCACCAAGCTAAGATTCCGTTCTTTAGAAAAGGCTATGTAAAGGATGGCAAAACAAATGAGTTTCCTTGCAGACAACATCGTTACTCCGAGCTACAACACCAACTAACAGAGAGAGCTCAAAAGCTCGTTATGGGAAGAATATTGAAGCCCCCAAAGTAAAGGATAATTATCCAAAGGACCCATTTGAGTCAGAAGGAGTTTTTATAAAGGTCAACTCGAACTTTGAGCTTGATACATATGTATCCCCAACTAACAAAAGGTTGGCTAACTCGAAGCCTAATGCAGACAGTTTAAAGGAACTAGAAAGGAAGCTAACCCAATAGATAGCCGAAAAGATGAAGACACTTGGGGGCTACAACCAATTTGAATAGGTTGGGATCATTGAATTTTCTATATATGATGTTAAAGCCTACCTTGAGAAGTTTAAGGTATCAGAGTTTGAAAAGTACAATAATATGGGGTATCCCAAGCTTAATACCAAACTATATATGAGAAAGATAGGTGAATATGTTCAGTATGATCAATGCATGGTACAGACATTCCAAGATAGTTCGATAGGGCCGGCCTTGACTTGGTATGCACAGCTCAACCTAAACTACATAAATACATGGGAGAAACTCGCCAGGACATTTTATAACCAATACAAGTTCAATGTTGAAGTAGCTCCAACCATAATAGATTTGATTGGCCTATAGAAGAAGAACAATGAGTTATTCAAAGAATAAGCTCAAAGATGGAAATCCTTAACTGCAAAGGTATCCACTCCCATGACCAAGAAAGAGCTTACATCAACTTTCATTAATACTTTAGAAAGGCCTATTTCTCCCACTTGATCAAGTAAGCTTCGTCCAATTTTATTGAGGTTATGGTGATACGATACAGGGTTGAAAGCTGCATCTCCTTCGATAAGCTTCAAGAACTGTCAAATAGGAGACCATCCACTTCATCTTCTGTTTCTAGATCGGTAGTTAATAAGCTCAAAGAATCCATAGTCAATGTAATAAATTCAAATATAAAATCAAATGCTAATCCACCTTCGGTTCAACATCAGTTCAAAAATCAACCTTAAGCCAACAGGGCCCCCAGACAGTTTACCAAGATACTAGTCCCTCTAAGTTAGGTCTTCAAGAAGTTGCAAAAGGATAATTTGATTCAGTATAAGCTCCCCAATGACCGATGCAAGCCAAGAATTTATGATCCTAATAAAAAATATGAGTATCATTATAGGCAGGTAGGGCACTCAACCAATGCATGTTGGAGATTGAGGAACAAGATTTAGGACTTGATAGATGAAGGGTCAATGTAGCTGGACTTTGTGGAAGCCCTAACTCCGAACGTTAACAATAATCCCCTACTTAACCACAACCCAGTTATTGGTATGATTTATGATGACTTTACCATCAACATGATTGGTCTAAACAAGAAGCATAAGTTTTTTTAGTTCTACATGAGTGATCAAGCCCTAAAAGCTAAGAGGTATACTTTCCATGTATCGATAGCACTAGAAAACTACAAAGCCACCTATTTAACTATCAAATGGTAAATCAGGAGAAGTTAAATTCTCTGGTAAGGGGAATTACTTGATCTGGAAGGGTATATCACCTAAGGAAAGAGCTCAAGAAGAAGAGCATGCCGGAAGAGGCAGGTGACAAAATGTCTAAACATGTGGAAGGGTTATTTACCTTTACTAAAATGATCAAATCAAGTGAACACAAAACAATGGAAGAACTTTTTAAGATTCTGGCATAAATATCGTTAATGGGTCTGTTGATGGCATCCGAACCACACATAAAGGCTCTATTCTGCACGTTAAAGGAGGTTAAGGTCCCTCGTGAAATGTTAACTGAGAGGATAAGACTGATCACCAATTCTATCCTTACTATGGATCAAATTTCTTTTTTAGCAGAAGAATTAGGAGAAGAAGGTAATTAACACACAAAACCACTTTTTATAATAGTAAGGAGTAATGATATAATCATTACTAGAGTACTCATCGACAATAAATCATCATTGAACATATGCTCGCTCGCCACCTTAGATCTATTAGGCATTGATACAACTATGATTAGGTCCAGTTCTACAACAGTTAAGGCCTTTGATGGGTCCAAAAGGGAGATTATAAGGGAGATAAACTTACCCATGAATATTGGCTCTCGGAACTTCAATATCTAATTCCAGGTTCTAGATATCCTAAGATCTTTCAACTTACTCTTGGAAAGACCCTGTATTCATGCAGCAAGGGCCATACCTTCAAGCCTACACCAGAAAGTGAAGTTTATGTCAAATGGCTAGGTGATTATGATTTTAGGAGATCAAGACTATGAGATTTACAATGAAACAGCCATACCCTACATAGGAAATGAAGAGCAAGCAGAGTTTGGTTTGTAGACGTTTGAAGAAGCATGCATGATTACCAGTCCCAACAAAGAAAAGAATGAGAAAGTAGAGTTTAAAGAAGGCCAAATTGGTACCTATAGCCTTGGCTACAACTTGACTTTAATAGAAGAATTTCAAAGCAAGGGGTAAGAAAGTTGATAGATTGTACTATGCCCTAATGACCTTCCTATTACTAGTTGAGAAATTTATTTAGGTAAAGACTCAAACCTTGGAATCTGCCAAAGAAGGATCAACAAGCTCATCTCACAAGCTCCAGCATCATTTGAATAATTGGTTCTCCGTCCTTATGAAAGGCAATAGGTTTTCCTTAGGGTAGAGGGTGAACCATAGTTTAAGTATTACTTAAGTTTTTCTTTTCAATTGTTATCGTTCCAAATGTATCAATGAACCTTTGCATTCAATGAATCAACTATTAGTTCCTTTCCTTTGTTATGTTTTCATTCTCTTTTACTTACATATACTTTTCTTTATATACTTTGCCCAGATCCAATGATTAAAATGAAAATTAAGGATACCTTACATAGGTAGATAATGAGAATATTGATATTACTTTAAGCCTTACTGGATTTGTCACCGAGAGTGATGTTAGTGACCACAATTATATGCAAGAGAAATGGCAAAAACATGAACTAGGTAAAATTTCCATTAATGAACCAATTGAAACAATTAACGTAGGGGTCAAGGATAATCTGAAGAATTTAAAGATCAAAGGGAATTTGAAAGAGGAGCAAAAAGCATAAATGATTATGTTGTTGACTGAATATCTAGATGTGTTTGCTTGGTGTTATGAAGATATGCTAAGGTTAGATCCGTCAATCATAGTTCATCATCTACCCACACAAGAAGACATCAAGCCTATAAAGCAAAAGTTAAGAATATTCCGACCTAACATCCTTTTGAAAATCAAGGAAGAGGTTAAGAAGCTGCTTAAAGTCGAATTCATAAAGGCATTTGATTATTTGAAATGGGTAGCAAACATTATCTCGGTGATGAAAAAGAATGGGAAAGTCAAAGTATGCATGAACTTCCAAGACCTTAATCAGGCAATGCCTAAGGATAACTTTCCATTGCCCCATATTGATGTCTTGGCAGATAATATAATCGGGAACCATCTTTTCTCATTCATGGATGGCTTTTCTAGATACAATTAGATTTGAATGTCCAAAGAAGGTAAGACTAGGACGACCTTCATTATAACTGAGGGTAGGTTTTGCTACAAAGTAATGCCCTTTGGACTTAAGAACGCTGGGGTAACGTACCAAAGAGCAATGGTTACAATCTTTTACAACATGATGCACAAAGAAATAGAAGTATATATTGATGGTGTGATTGACAAATCCAGAGAAGGGGAGGGCTACATAGATAATTTAAGGAAGTTGTTTAATAGATTAAGGAAGTTTCAGCTGAAGTTGAACCTAAAGAAGTATACCTTTAGAGTAACATCACAAAAATTGCTGGTCATAATTAGTCAAAAGGTGGATCCCAATAAAGCCAAAGTCATAATTGACATACCCCCTCCATGCACACTCAAGGAAGTGAGAGTCTTGTTAAGCTATTTAAATTACATAGCATGATTTATATCTTAGTTAACAGATAAATGTTGCTCTCTGTTTAGGTTCCTAAAAATAATACTAATGTCAATGGGGATAAGGAATGCAAAGAAGCCTTCATGAAAATTAAGGAATGCCTCATGAATCCTCCAATGTTGGTAGCCCCTAAACCCGGGAGGTCATTGTTCTTGTACCTTACTATAATGCCTAAATCTATGGGATATATGCTTAGCTAGAAAGATGATGAAGGGAAAGAACATGTTGTGCATTAATTTGGGTCATGCACCAACTCAGACAATATACACTCTATTATCAGATTGAGTTGATTACATAACATGATGCCCTGAAGTATTTAGCAAAGAAACCAACCCTTATTGGAAGAATTTCAAAATGGCAAATGTTATTATTAAAATTTGACATCATGTACATAAACCAAAGTTTAGTCAAGGGGCAAGCTTTGGCGAATCAATTGGTGGATAATCCCCCTGAGGATGCTCCTTAGGAAGTGTAAGTAGGATTTCCTAATGAAAATATCTTAGTAATTGAAAATGATTCTGATAACGAAGCAATTGAGAAACCCTCAAATTGGAAGATATTCTTTGATAGGGCTACTAATGTGTCTGGGTGTAGAATTGGGGCAATATTAATATCTCCTAAAGGTATACGATTCTCGATGGCTGCAAGACTCATTTTCCCATATACTAACAATATTACAAAATACAAGGCATGTATTATGGGACTCAAAATGGCACTAGATAAGGAGATACGGGAATTAGAGGTATATAGAGATTCTTCACTAATTATTGGCCAAGGTCAGGGTGAATATAAAATAAAGGACCCTAAATTGGTGCCTTACCACTAACACTTGGTCGAATTGGAAGATAAGTTTGAAGATATTACATTCACATACATACTAAGGGCTCAAAACCAATTTGTTGATGCTTCAGCCACCTTAGCATCCATGATTCAAATATCTGGTGGAGTAAAGATTTAGCCACTTAAGGTTGAAGTCAAAGAAAAGCCTACTTTCTGCCTAGCAATTGAGAATACACATGATGAAATGCCCTAGTACTATGATATCAAAACATTCTTACAACAAGGTAGATACCCTAATGAGGCTAAGAAAAAGTACAGGAAGATGATTAGAAGATTGGCCACCTAATACTTAATAAGTGAATCTACCTTATATTAATGATCATTTAATGGTACACTTCTATGGGAAGCAAAAGTAGGAAGTGTATGAGGGAGTATGCGGCCCTTACATGAATGGCTACATGCTCGCCAAGAAAATCATGAAACTAAGATATTATTGGTTAACTATGGAGGGAGATTGCATCAAACATATCAGGCTGCCACTTGTGTTAGGTTTATGCAAACAAATTAAATGCTTCGCTTCAACAATTACATATACTATCTATACCGTGGCCATTTTCGATGTAGGGTATACACATCATTAGCCTAATCACTCTAAAGGCATTCAATAGTCATCGTTTTATATTGGTAGCCATCAATTATTTCAGTAAGTAGGTTGAAGCCTCATCCTACTCAAGTGTTACCAAAGGGGTAGTGGTCAAGTTCATTGAGAGAGACATTCTAACTCAGTATGGGACTCTAGAGATGATTATTACCGATAACGATACAAATCTTAACAACAAGTTGATGTCAGAATTGTGTCGACAGTTCAAGATCATCCATTGAAATTCTTATTACAACCCAATAATATAATTGTCATAATAGATCGCCATATACTGGATCAAAGTCTACGATCAATCCCCATGCTGATCATTAGCCTTTCATATGATACACAAGACTCCTTCCACTTTAAGTTACCATTAGACATATAGATAAGAAATATTATGCACTTTAACTAGATTTACTAATTAATTAGAAAAACTTCTTAATTAATAACGTTTAACAAAGTATTCTACACTAAAAAATAACATAATACATATTGAATCTATATAGGTCTTTTCTAATTACTAAATCATACTAAAAAGGAAATAAAACAAGTCTTAGCCAAATACTACAAATTCCCTCCTTCACTTTCTATAACATACAGTCCTGTCCTAGTACGAAACTCACCTTAAGTATTCCCTGGCTCGGATCGACAAAGAGGTAGCCTTATATCAAAAGAAATCTATCAATGTGTAAGCTTATACTTAGTGAGCTAATCCCTCCAATAAGCAATATAAACATTATAAATTATTAACAGCTACATGATTGCATGCAACAAACAATATGCCAAACAATACATGTAATGGCCTAGGAACTGCATGTAACTCAGAATTTCGCTCCCTATAGTCGGGGTTAGAGATTATTAACTAACACAAACCAACAATCAGGTTCTAACACCTAGGTTTTTGACAATTTGTACCTATGTACTAAAACCACCTTATTTTCATACCTTGTATACACATATACATAAATATACTTTACTTATCAAGAAAGAAGATTCTTCTTCAAAATTCCCAGGTCAGGCAGTATGGTGACCTCCGCAATCCACATCATAAACCCAAGCGAAAGTCACAAGACACAGCTATTAGGTAACGATTAGCATCCCCTAGTGCCTAGAAAACGCAAAAGGCAAGACAAAGACTCAATAATAGTACATAAGTGGCATATCCATTGCTTATCAAATCCCTTTAGGAGTCCCCGCTCCTGTGATTCCCTTCCTACCTTACGCGTGAGATGGCAATTGGTATAGTTATGATGCAAACATAAGAAATGCATGACTCATTGAATTCCTTAATCTAATAACTGCTTAATCTGGTTTTCATTGTGATTAGGCAATTTCATTCCATAACAATAATACAAAATCTAACATCATACATATCTCCATTTATTATCTGATTAGCAAAACATGGACTTAAACCACATAATCACATACATGCATTTCCCATATCCCACATGCATTCAAGTTTGACATAGTAATTTAAGTACATCTATACTACAAACAAAACCAAGCATGAAGTTATCGTAAATCACTCACTTGACCATGTTTGATCAGTCATAATAGCTCGGGAGTAGGTCATCTCTAATAGTAAGGTCCCCTTAACATTGTAAACACAATATTATAAGAATTTGAAATGGAATAAAATGCTAAACCAAAATCCTTCAAGTTATACTTTTAACTTAATCTTATATTTCTCCCAATTGTACTTAACTTTCTCATTTTAAATCCAATTTTTATAATCTTATAGTCAATTTTCATTGTTTTCTAGTGTACTTTCATATGGTATAGTTGGATTTTAGAGATAGGGCCCGAAATTTTGCCTATTGATCAGAACAGTAGTGTCCCCTAAGTTTTAGTCTTCTTTTGAGCTTGAAATTATTGTTGGACTTTTTGTTACTTTGTGTAATAATTTGAGCTTGGGCTTAGAACTTTGTTTTAAGCTTAATACTTTCATCAAGGTCAGATTTCCATCCTTTATTCATGACCTTGTTACCATCTTAATTTTCATGGATTCTTAAGTGGGCTTATGTGATCAAATTGGGCTTGTTTTTGTACAAATAAATGTTTATGACTTTGTTAGGCTTAGGAGACTTTATGTAGGCTTCCTATAGGCCTCATAATACCCTTTCTTTGGGAGTTAAGGTGTTGGACAAAGATTTCATGAAGGCCTAATCAAGAGTTTTGGACTTGTTTTAAGTGTTTTAGGCCCGATTTTAAGTTTTAAACCCTTAACCCTTATTCTACTAGCTTTGTTTAGTCTTTTCACTTTGTTTATTTTATTTTTATTATGTCTTTAAGTGTACTTTCCTTTTGTTTTAGATCTGGTTGGTCGATGTTAGTGGCTCTAACTTTTGTTTTTTCTACTTAATCCGTCATTTTCTTAAGTCTAAGTGACAAATCAAGGGTTTACACTACTTGTACTCCAATCTTTACTTAACTTCTTCTTTATATGAGGATTATTTTGACATAATGCTAAGTGAAGTTTACAGATGAAGCATATAATGTATGCGCTACACTTGATTCGGGTCCTTAAGAGTTGATCTCTACACTAGGGCTTCATATAATGGTTTTTCATTCACCTAATGAAAATTTTAAGCATGTGAAACTACATAGAAGTAAAAATAACACTTAGATATACTCCAAACATGCCATGTCCAACATGTCCCTAGTTCATGCACTTAGTTTCATAATTTTCTCAAGTCATAAGCTCCCACTCTAAGTGATGGACAAGTATATTATAAGAGAGCAAAATCTAGTCTACTTATCTTCTAACATTTATGTGAAAGATTCAAGAAACTTAACACTTAGCATAGCCTAACTAAGATATCATCTTAAGTACATAACAACTTCCACATAAACATGAATAATCTCCTAAGCATGGTATTCTAAGGGTACTTAAGTTTAAGGCTTATTTTTTCCAAGTGAAATGGAGCATGGATTTTGTGCTCAGATGTCCTCCTTAGCTCCTTGTTTTCCCTTCCCTTTTCATATGCTCCTTAAGTCCTAAAGTGTAGGTTCTTGAGGATGGTTTTAGTGCTCCAAAGTTTCCTTAAATGGAGTATACAAGGTTATGTAAAGTGATCCTTTTGAATGGACTAAAGTAGAGGCGACAAAAATATACTTTTATGCCGTGTGAGGTGTATTTGTAGGGTGGTGGTGAAGATGAAAGTGGAGCTTGGTTTTTCTTTTTGTTTGTAAGCCAAAAGTGTTTGGAAAAGTGAGAGAGAATGAGAGGATTTGAGGGTTGGAATGGCTGGTTGTATTTGTATATAATGCATCCCAAAACAATGTCTTTTTGTTGCTTCCAATTTAGTACATAAGCTTTGTCATGTAATGATTGAATAATATAAGCATGTTAGGATAAATAGTACATGTGATAAACAAGTGAATGGATATTGGATTGACAAGGAATGGCATGCCTTTACTCCTTTTCAAAACTAGCATAGAGTATGTACTTTAAAGCATAGGCTTGTCCAATCAACTTGATTTTGGAAAAATAAATTGATTAGTTAGATAACTTATCTATGTGTAGTATAACTTATAGAGAGATAAGAAAATTGCCTTATCTTGAGCTTTTAGGAGTTATCAAATGATAAGTCATTCTAGCTCTCACTATTGTGTTTAGTTCTAATTAATTTCAAATTGAAAATGAATATAATTGGTTGGTTAGAAGTCTTATATGATGGGAACCAAACTACCGGACCTTTAACCCACAGCCCAGTTGAGCCCGAGGATTAAAGGACTGGCAAGACGAATCATCTTGTTCTAGCCGACTCGTGCGGAGGCCAAGTATCACCTTGCTAACCCATTCTGTCTGCCAAGTCAAGTGGCTACCTATTTCTCACGTATTGAATGCCAAGAAATTGAAGGCCGAGATAACAACCCATCTTCATTCTCGCACATGCCTAGTTAATTAATTACTCGGCCTCACCCCTACCGAAATGCTGAGAGAGAGAGTCTAGACCGACTAAGCCACTCCTACTCAAACAAGCAAGCTGTCTATACTTTTTATCCACATCCTCTAATGGCATCACCAATACGGCATCACCACGTATACAGTATCATGTATAAAATCCGTTGCATAAATAATTGCTTTCCTTGTATATTCATTTTTACCCTTTTGTGTCTTATACATTATTGCTTTAGGAAGTGCCATTTTTTTCTTTTCCTTTTTGGGTAAGTTGCCCTAACTTATGGGTATAAATGCCCTTGTAATTGTAGTTGAAAAGAGACAGAGATTACCATTAACACACTTGTGTGTGTTTTTTTTTTCTTCCTTGCGTAAACACTCTATTTACTCTTGGCATCACTCTTACCCTAACTTTTGAGTAAGGCTAAGAGGAAAGTAACCTCACTGGACTAATTCGTACGTCATATCAAATTGTGCTATGAGTCCTTGGAAGTTCCATTGGTACGTCATATTCTCTAGAGTTGTTCGTGGGTTTTACTTACTTTTTATCTGTCGTTCATTCCTTTCAAACTTTCCCCCATTAACTCTTTCGAGCTTTTTATAAGCTCGGACCCATCCAGTGACTGGCCTTGTCTGTTCTTGGTCACGGTTCGCATTATTACATTTATGGTCTTTTTAAGGTTCAATTCTTGTATTAATTCATATATTATGATTTGCTTCTTAAAAGAAATTATAGAGTTTTAAAGTCAAGTAAAATTTGGTTAAGTTCAAATTTCCAATTATTTGTTTAAGGTCTCAATATGCTTAAGTATCTATAGCTCATCTTAGGGTTTAAGGTTTTGGATGATTTAGAGTTTGTTATTTCCATATTAGGGCTTTTATCGACTTTGAAACTTTTGAATTAAAGAACTAGGTTCAATTTCTAAATGTAAACTTAAATTCTTAGTTTAATTTATCCTTGAGAATGATAGAGAACGATTCTTGGTTACTTAAATACCACCTAAAGTAACAGGGTTCACAATTCCACTCCCTATCAACCTTAGATGAATGGGGCTATAGAGGCGGCCAACAAGAATATCAAAAGAATTATTAAAAACATGGTAGTTGTATTTCAAGATTGGCATGAAATGTTGTCATTCGCACTCATGGCCTATCGAACTTCTAAGCGAACATCAACAAGGGGCAACTCACTACTTGTTGATATATGGAACAGAAGCTGTATTACCAATAGAAGTCAATATCCCATCTCTTAAAGTGCTATTGGAAACCCAGTTGAATGAGACTAACTGGATAAAGAAGTGCGTCAAGTAGTTAAATCTAATTGATGAAAAAAGGTTGATAGCCCTGTGTCACGACATGTGATATCAACAACGAATGGCTAGAGCTTTTAATAAGAAAGTGCAACCCCAAAGTTTTAAAGAAGGAGATATGGTATTGAGAAAGACTCTACTTAACATACAAGATTGTAGATGGAAATTTGCTTCAAATTATAGAGGTCCTTATATTGTAAAGAAAGTATTGCCTGAAGGGGCTTTGATTTTATCTCAAATGGATGGTCCAGACTTGAAGGACCTTGTAAATGCTAATGTAATAAAGTTGTATTACCCTTGAAAAATCAATGGAATTTATGCTTAGATCATGAAATGCAAGCAATCTTAATATTAGTGTGGCTTTATTTTCATTTTCTGCAAGCAAAGTTGATATCCCTAGTGGTTGTCGACATTAGCTAACATCCCCAACCCTTTTCTCGCTTTGTTAAAAGGTCTTACTCTTTATTCTATCCAAATAAACCTTACATACCATAAACATGAGAGAAAATGAACACATGGTTTACAACAATGATAATTGATAAAAATTCCTTAAATATTCTACTATGATTCATCCTCTCGAATAAAGGAGATTTTTTTTTCTATTTCTTTTTTCAAGGTAAGGCCATATTCAAAAGTTCAAATATCTCATGGCAGATGAGTATTACTCGATTTAGTATAAAAGCCTACAAGGGAAATCGGTTAAGACTTTAAGGATTTGTATAGGGCCAGAAATATGAGATACGATCTCTCTACTCAAATGATGACAACATTTCATACCTTAGGTCATTTGCGTTGGATTTACCACTAAAGTAAGACTTCATATGCTCCATTTCAAGATTAAAATGAACTTCCAAAGGTCGAACTGTTGGTTCTGATTAAACTTATTAAGAAAAGGTTTGGCTATTTGGAATTATCCATAAAGTTAGGTAAGTGCTTCTATATTTCTAGCATAAGTCTTAGCCAGCTCGTAGAGCGTTATCCTGTCTTCCTCAGGTTTCTAATTAACCTGTCAGGTACTTAACTTTTGATAAAGCCTTTAGCCTGCTTCTAGATTCACATCTCTTTAGGGATCTAATCAGCTCATAAAATGCTATCCTAATTTACATCTCTTTAGGGATCTAATTAGCTCATAAAATGCTATCTCTATTTACATCTCTTTAGGAGTCTAGCCAGCTCTGGAACGTTGTCCTGATTCACATCTCTTTAGAAGTCTAGCCAACTCATAAAGTGTTGTCCCAATTCAAATCTCTTTAGGGGTCTAGCCAGCTCATAGAGTGCTGTTGCGATTCACATCTCTTTTAGGGTTTAAGTTAGCTCATAAAGTGTTGTCCCAGTTCATATTTCTCTTTTATGGTTCAAGCCATCTCATAGAGCACTATCCTAACTCATTTTCTCTTTTAAGGTTTAAGCCAGCTCATAAAGCGTTGTCCAACCTCATTTTGTCATTTAAGGTTTAGCCAACTCGATGAGCACTTTGCCCGTCTACTTATATCAGTTAGCTCAAAGAAGTACCATTAGGTTTCATGTCAATTTTTTAGTTAAGGTTGCTAATCCCTTAAAAATGCTCCTGCCTATGTCATTCAACTCAAAAGAGAACAACTAAGTTTTGTTTCGACTTTTTAGTTAAGGTTGCTAGTCCTTTAGAGACGTTCCCACCTATGTTAATTAGCTCAAAGGAGTACAACCATGTTTCATGTCGACTTTTTAGTTAGGGTTGCTAATTCTTTAGAGACGCTCTCGCCTAGGTTAGTCAACTCAAAGGAACATGACCAGATTTTGATTTCCCATTTATGGTTCCAGTCAACTCAAGGAGTACTTCGCCCGTTCAGTAAGGTTAACTAACTCATAGGGGCGTTACGATCCTTTCAATATCCTTTAGGGTCCTTGCTAGCTTATAGGGGTACTACCCTCCTTTCAATACTTTTAAAGTTCTTACTAGCCCACATAAGTGCTACCTTCGCTAATATCTAGATATTACGTTAAATATATGCATAAAATATGCCTATATCTAAGCAAATAATAATTGGATCAAAGGAGGGTCATTATTTAGCCATATGATACTTTTCAAAACTTTTTATCACCAAATCCCTAGTAGATCAAACCTAAAATAACTAACTTGTTGTAATACTTCTTAAGGCAAGTTTATCCCCAAGACAAAAATGGTGTCTCTTTTTATCTTTGTAATAAAGTTTTACTCAAACTTTGTTACAAAGAGAAATAGTTGTAAACACCCCATTTTTGCCTTCTTATAATTTTTTTTAAATTTTTATTTTATTTTATTTTAGAATAAAAGAAAAAGAGTCCTTTATAAAAATAGGAAAAAAAAAGTGTTTAGCAATAGGTCAATTTTGGGAAACTTAATTTAAGGTCATGAAATATATTTAGACCTCATTTGGGCTCAAATTAATTTATTAATAAGCTTTGATCTATTTAGATTTCAACTTTAGGATGAGTTTAGATTTAAGGTTTGGTTTGTTTAGTTATTTATTTATTTATTTATAATTTAATTTATTAAAAAAATAAATAAGAAATAAAGTGCTCACAACAAGGCGAAAAGCCCTATCATATCTTGGGGTCGAAAGGCCATCACGAATCCAAGTCCAAGAATATGAGTACCTGGCATTTTTTTAAAAAGACATAAGCGCGTGCAATGCACATAACTTATGCGCCTAAGTAGGACTCGTTTCTTAAAAAAATTTTAATAAAAAAAATGGATAAAAAATGTAAATGTCAGGTGGATTTTTAAAATTAAAACAAATCAATTCATTAATGTTTTTGAAAAATAAACTGTAAACATTTGATCTTAACTAATGAGTATGTAGGTACCTCCAAAATTATGTAAAAATTGTAAAGACTTTATTTTTCCATTTTTTTAAATTATAACTTAAATTCTCTATTTTTTTTTTACAAAATAAATACAATTTCATATATTTACTGGTGAGTGAGCTTTATTTAAAAAAAATGGGTAATTTTAAAAATTAAACCTAATTTTGGAAAATTAATAGTAGTATTCGTTAGGGTTTAGTAGATAGCCTCCGATTTTATAAATCTCTAGTTTATATTAAAATTAAAAACCGATAGCTAAATTATAATTAAGTTACCCAATTAATTATAACTTAATTCTTTTCTCAATTTCGGCTAGATGATGACTCTAAAAAGTTTTCAATTTAAAAAAAGAAACCGAAATCTTCCTTATTCTTTAGTCGAGGATTAATATTAAATAGGTTAAGATTTAGTATTAATTAGAATAAGGAAAATGGGATTAAAATTAGAGATTGAAAAATTAGGCTTAATAAGATCTAAGCATAGTTTATAGAAATTCTTACAAGATTAGAGATAATTTGCGAAGTCTTCCCTAAATATTGATTAATATCATTAGAGAATTCGTTTTACGATAATGCTATCTTAGGTCATGTTATTAAGAAAAGATTATAATATGTGATTTCAAAATTAGGGTAATTAACTTGAGAAAGTAATTAACTTTAATAGAGAATTCTCCCGATCAAGAAAGAATAAAGAAAGAATTAGATTATCTTTAGAGAAAGTAGCATGTTTAGGTGTAAGAGAAATAAGGATCTAGATACATTACTGAATCTTAAATTAATTTACACTTTGATCGTTTTTTTGTTTAAGTTCTTGAATAATTCTTAATTAGTTGATAATTTATTAGTTACTACAATTTTAATTTAGATTCTTTAAGTTTTTCAAAATTTAATTTACCATACCAGTTAGATAATAGAGATTTAGCGAGTATTAGTAATCAAAGTCTTTAAGAAATTGACATTCGGACTTAATTCGCTCACTACAATTTAATAGGTGCACTTACCTCACATTAATCAACATTTATAAATATGATTTTAGCATTTCGAAATTTTTGCATTCTTCATTAAGTTTGGTTTGATTTAGTGATTACGCTATCTTCTCTTAAGAAAAGAAAAAAAAAATCTTCTAATTTTGATTATTACATGTAAACCGAACATTGAAAATGTAAAAAGAAAAAAGAAAATAAAAAGAAATCTTCATTTCCTTCCATCATTTTTATATGATGTAAATCAAAGATTAAAAACCACATTCCTTCTTTTTCTCTTTTAATTTCACCCGTTTTTTTTCTTTCAAATTTTGCTAAAGATAGGATAAATTAATTTACCATAGGTTAAATAAATGCTTTTTACACTATTTTACCTACTCCTATCTAGAGATGTAAAAAGAGTAGGTTTGAGTTAGTTTTATGAAACTCAAACTAGATCTTATAGACTCCAAGGTTTTCTAGAACTTATAAAAACTCTATTGATCCCCTATTCCTAATACTAAGTCTAGGTCAATAATTTCATAAGAGTAAGTTTTTATAAGATTTAAAGAATCTTATAAAGACTAGTTTTTATAGGATTTAAATGCGATTAAGAAAAGAGTAGAGTATAAAAAAGTTAAATAAGATAAAAATTATATTTACTGACTTATACAATAATAAAAATTAACAATCAAATGTATTGTATAATGTATAACTTATATAAAGTATATATGATGTGTAAATTTAAATAAAAATTTTTATTCATATATATACATATATATATATATATATTTTACTGAGTCAGGCTTTCCAATGGATTTTTTTTTTTAATCCCAAAAATCAACTCTAAACATTATAAAGTTTTACGTCCTAAAACGTTATGAGATCTTTATTGGTTCGACGAAGCGAATATCTTTCAACACCCGTCCAATTGCATTTAAAAAAAAAAAAAAAACGAAAAAGAAAGAAGGGGAGAAAAATAAATAACCTACACCTAAATTTTTATTTTATTTTTGTGGGAGTCCAATAAACCTTGACCCTACCCTATGGAACTCAGTCGTTTCATGTGCAAGCAAGGACCTCAGCTTCAAGCTTGGACCGAACCCCTATCTCCATACCTTCTTCTCCTCTCTCCACTCTCCACTCTCTCCTCTCATGGCGTCTTCTATCACCTCACTCTCTTCCATCAGAATTCCACGGCGATGCCGTTGTCTGCGACTCGAATACTTCCTTCTGAAGCCGCACTCATACTACCCTTCCTCTTCACCCTCTCATTTTTCTCCGCCGCCACCATCCCGCCGCACGCTATCTCTCACTTTCTCAAGAAACTTCTCCCAATCTCCCCAAAACCCTATAAGCAAGAACTCTGACATTCCAAGCCTCAATCACTTCATCGCTCTATCTGTTTCTAGTACTGCTAATGCTGCTGCCTCAACCGCTCTTGAAACGCAGCCCAAGTAAGTCGTTTTCACTTTTGCACGTAACGCTGATCTCGAAATATTACATCGAATTTTTATTTATTTTTGTTTATTAGAGCGAGTATCTTTTAATAGAACTTTAAATGCTAGATAACATAATGTGTTAATTGAAAAATCTAAGCTCTGTTTTGAATTTCTTGGCTTTGAATTATTATGCGTGTTTCGTGATTTCATATATTGTATGAATGTGTTGAGGACATCAATGAATCAACTGATATCATATTTCATTTATAATTCGTACACATGTGGTGTTTTATGTTCATCTTGTTGATTCCTTACATGAATTAAATGAAGTGGGTGGAAGGAACGCATTCCATTTTGAAGAAGTGGTTTAATTAGACTTGCAATCGGCTATATTGTCATTTATGTTCTTTGTTCGAAAATTAAAAAAAAAAAAAAAACACTAGCTTGTTTACCAATGTTAAATTTAAGGAATTTAAAGTGTGTGTACTAGTGGCAACCAAGAGTCGGTAGAGCTGGTTAATAGCGGTGGAATGGTAGCTAAGAGTCTGCTGAAGGTAGTTGTCATGGTCGTTAGTGGGTAGTTAATGTTCAAAGAATTCCAGAACATAACCTTTCATGTTTAAGAAGGAAACTTCATTTCTTCAACGCTAAATGGAACATTTTCATATTGTGGAAACCATGAATTCTGTTATGTAATTGTATTTCTTCTTTTCTTATGCTTATGTCTTCATTCTTGTTGTCTACTAGCGTTGATTTACCAGCTGAAAATCCCTCAAGAGGTCGTATATACCAAGAAACATATGGCTGCCAAATGAACGTTAATGACATGGAGATTGTCCTTTCCATTATGAAGAATGCGGGATATAGTGAAATTGTGGGTGTACCTGAAAGTGCAGAGATTATCTTTATAAATACCTGTGCCATACGTGACAATGCCGAGCAGAAGGTATGGCAAAGGCTTAATTATTTTTGGTTTCTTAAGAGGCATTGGAAGAGTAATGTTAAAATTGGAAGGGCACAATCATTACGACCCCCAAAAGTAGTTGTTTTGGGATGTATGGCAGAGAGGTTAAAGGATAAGATTCTTGATGCGGATAAGATGGTTGATGTGGTTTGTGGCCCCGATGCTTATCGAGATTTGCCTCGTTTACTAGATGAGGTTGAGGATGGTCAGAAAGGAATCAATACCCTTTTATCGCTGGAGGAAACATACGCTGACATTAATCCTGTCAGGATATCAAAAAACTCGATTACTGCTTTTGTGTCAATAATGAGGGGTTGTAATAACATGTGCTCGTTCTGTATTGTACCTTTTACGAGAGGCAGAGAACGCTCACGGCCTGTGGAATCTATTGTGAGGGAGGTTGCAGAGCTATCAAAAGAAGGCATAAAAGAGTTTACGCTGTTAGGCCAAAATGTTAACAGCTACAATGACACATCTGTGCTTGAAGAAGTTGAACCAGGTAGTAACTGGAAGTTAACTGAAGGATTTTCTAGCATGTGTAAGGTTAAAAAAATGGGTCTCCGATTTGCTGATCTTCTGGATCGTCTATCCACAGAATTCCCTGAGATAAGATTTAGATACACATCCCCCCATCCTAAAGATTTTCCTGATGAGTTACTGTATGTGATGCGGGACAGACATAACGTCTGCAAGTTTATTCATCTGCCAGCGCAAACTGGGAGTAGCTCAGTCCTTGAGAGAATGCGTCGTGGATATACTCGTGAGGCATACTTAGAACTCGTGCAAAAGATACGAACAATTATACCAGATATCGGAATAAGCAGTGACTTTATTTGTGGTAAGAAAATTTCCTTTCAACTTCTTATTTGAATGCATGAACCTTTTTATGTACATCAATTTGGCCAGTAATCTCATGGAGCTTTGTCTTGTCCCCAATGAGGTTACAATAGGAATGAGTTTGCAATGAGATGCAAATCACCTTGGTTTTGATGTGTATTGTTTTAAGTGCCTATTTTAGACTACAAAATATCAGATGTTAGGACTTGTACAACAGATTGGCAAACTTGCAAGTTAGCCTCATATGAGGGTTTGTTAGCTGTCATTTCTTGACGTTGCATTTCTTGTGAATTCCACTTGGCTTGTCTAAACTCAGATTGTTTTCCACGCCAGTGACCAGTCGAAGGTTGGCCGAGACTCTATTCTTGGCTATCATCGGTTCGTTTACTTTTGCTTGAGTATGATGCTTTTAACACCTGACTATTTGAACCTCCTTCCACTACTCAAGTCAATGGACACCTTTTCCAATCAGCGTGCTGCTGTGTCTTACTACAAACGCAACATATTTATGTTGCTAACCCTGTGGAACTATTAATCACTAGTCAATGACCAGAAAATATGTATTACATATAATCTATTCCTGTTCGTGATTATCAAGATACTGATTTTCTTTACTTTTTACCTTTCTGGTTACTATCTCATGTGGTTCTTTCGTAGGTTTCTGTGGAGAAACAGAAGATGAGCACAAGGACACACTTAGCCTTATGAAAACTGTTGGTTATGATATGGCTTACATGTTTGCCTATAGCATGAGAGAGAAAACACATGCTCACAGGAATTATGTTGATGATGTCCCTGAGGATGTCAAGCAAAGGAGGCTGACTGAACTTATTGAGGCTTTCCGAGAAAGTACAGGACAGTGCTACGACTCACAAGTTGGGACTGTCCAGCTTGTGTTGGTTGAAGGACCAAATAAGAGAGCTCCCGATACTGAACTTATTGGCAAAAGTGATAGGTTCCACAGAGTGTCATTCGTAAATGTACCAGTCATTGATCGTGCAGGTGATTCTACCAGTGAGAGAAATCCTACGGTTGGTGACTACGTAGAGGTTCGCATTACAAAATCAACTAGAGCATCACTCTTTGGAGAAGCTCTTGCTATAACCAAGCTAAGTTCGTTCTACAATTCAGAGGAGGAACGGTCGGTTGCCTGTGAAAGCAGCGCTTGACAGCGACTTAGCTCATAAGTTTCATATAAAACCATCCTTTTTGGATTCCTCTGCTCTCGAAGATAAGAGGACGGCATTTGCTGCCATCTTGCCCTTATTGCCAAAGCTTGAGTCAGAATGATAAACAAGAGAAGTCTGCTGGGAAGGTGGTGTGGTCGGTACAAAAGCAATGCCGCAGTTGGAACACATCCTTGCGGTCGAAGTAGTGATGATTGATCCTCTTGATCGCAAGCTGGATTAAAGCAGCCTGCATAGGCATTTTCCATCTCCCGTGACAGCTAATCTTGCGGCTTCTCTATTTCTTCTTTTAGTGGTTAAGAATCATGTATTGTTTCCTGTGGTGGATTAAGGGACTGTCTTGTCAAAATATCGCATAATTGATATCGACCGGTGGCCGTGCAGGATGTTTATTGGGAGATATCATAGCTTGTTTGCATTGGGAATGCGATATTTGAATAGGGGATTAATTGATAAGGATGTTTATTGCAAAAAACTTATCATCCTTAAAGCCAAAGCATATAACAACTTACCCATTAAGTTACTTCAATACCACTTTCGAAATGCTCCCAAAAATAATCCAAAGTGAAGGGCAAAATCATAATTTACTTAACTACTAGAAAGGGAAGGTTAAAGCATGTAAAAGACAGCAACCGACATACTTGTAAATATTGTACCAAAGTTTTTTCTTGTAACCCTAATTCTAAGTCCTCTTCCTGCAATAGGGGGAGAAAAGAGAAAAACTTCTATCAGCCAAGTAATCCCAAACTCTAAAATCTTGATTGCACTAACGAGATTAAAAGCTGGATTCATGATAAGCAACCAGGAACTAGTAAAATAATTGTTATTTTGATTATTTTAGCAATTGAAGATTACAATAATTGCAGTGTTTGCAATGTTAAATGCCATGGTACAAGTAAATAAAGTTGCAATAGTCTCACTATATAAACTATTAGAAGATAAAAGTTGACTTTATAGCTACTATCATAGATTTAGTTTACACATGCATTCGACTTAATCACTTTAAAACATTTAGCTCTACACTAGCTTAATGTAAAACTTATGATGTGACTTGAAAAAAATAATGCTTCCTAAAAGAAGATTTGTAGTACATAATTATAAATATTAATCATAAGTACAACCTTGCATTTACATGAAAGACTACCAACAATTGAAAACTTCTAAGTCACCTAAAGATACTCACTTAGTTTTCATAAAAAGTATAAAGTCTTGCAACCTTCTTTAAGCCTTACTCCCTTGTTTATCGAATCACTAACATGGGGTAGTTGTATCGTTACAATTTTAGTCAGTACTTACAAAAGAGTTTATAGAGGTATAGCGACAACATGCTTAGAAAGCAGTATGGAGATTAAAGAGCACAAAACAAACACAAGCAAAGTTATCAAACATTAATTAAATACAATGCAATAAGCAAACGAGATATGAAACGATGTTAATCAATCTATTGTAAAGTTAGAAAAACTACGCCCGCTCCAACTTGAGTTGAAGAGCTTCAATGCAAATCACAAATTAAGGCCAAACCTAAACTTGTGTAATGGAAAATACTTTCCACCTAAGACTTCCTTCGAATCACTTTCCTTAACCTTACCATAAAGTTCTCTATTATTATTTAGCTTGATTAAGAGTAAGGAAAATACCATTTCAATCATCCTCGTCAAAAGGTTTGGCATTTAGCCCAATAATCTTAAGTATTCTCCTTAATGGGTTGCAATACATGTTTAAGTTAGAGCATAAGTCAATTTAAGTTAGTTTCAATTAGTGGTAAACAATAGTTATAAGCAAATCAATCAATTTCATTAAACCAACAGTCAATTACACCATGGATTTAATTCCAATAAGCAATTTTAGTATTATAAGCACATATATAGTATGTACACAAAAATTTATCTACAAGCACAAGCAAGTGCACCCTTAAGCCTTTGAGTACTAGAAAATAATACTCTAACATGCTATGAAGCATCAATCTTAACTTACTTTAATGTTTGTTGCTCTCTACACTAGGTTGTCGTACTTGTCTTCTTTAGTTTTCCCTCTACAAATCTAATTAATCATTTTAGATTGCATCCCAATTGTGAAATAATTCATTCAATTACATATGATTTGTGTTGATTAGACATCCATTCAATAGTTACTTACCTTTACAGTTGGAGTTCTAGAGCTATTTGTACAAAAACTTTACTTTAAGTAGCCTCTAAGTCAAGTTTTGACTTAAAGACAACTTCTAGAATTTTCGATAGGAAATCCTCTTAATTACCCTTTGAATCCTATTATAGTTAGAATCCACAACAGGTTAACCTCTATGTCAATCTCTAAGCGATCAGTTTTTAAGTTTTCCAGCATATTACCCTTTGATTTAGGTTCTAGCCACAATCTTTTAACCTAAATCTCACTATTTCACTTCATGCCATTACTTATCACATAAATTTGATAGCATATGTAAATGGTTTAACACTTCAACATCTCAATCCAACTTCCGTACCAAGTCTTTAATTTCTAACCTATGCACTTCCCAATACATTTGAGTACAAATGCAACCTTCTTGTCATATAACATGCTATTTCATATTAAAATTATAGTAGGATCAACAATAAAATCAACATGCAACCCTTAATCCATCATGATTCACAAAGATTTAACTAAGTTATGCTAATATTACTCTAGTTCAACACTTAAAAGGTATGCATTTTAGTAAAAATATGTGGTTTTAGGCATGACTTTCAATTAAATCGGTTTGTAAACTAGCTTTTCATTTGAAAGTCAAAAGCTCCCCTTAATTAAAATTCAACAAAAACCACTAATTATCCCATCTATAGCAAATTCAAGTAAAGTTTATATAAGAACTCTAAAGAAAAACACCTACTAGCACACTATTTTATCAAAAATAAAAATTTATCTAAAAATCTAACTTCACATTTTTTGAAAAACCAATTAATAGCTGGAAAATACATTGTTTTAGGGATCTTGCATCTAAAAATTTAGATTGAAACTACGTTGTTCAAGTTCTTGACAATACAATTAAAATTGGATGAATAGACATGATCTCTCAAGCAACCTATACATGTACTTAAAATGTTGAAAATCTAAGTTGAATTTTCAAATCTAGGAGGAAAATCAACTTTCTTAATTTTTAGATAACATTTTTTAATAAATTATTGAAATTAGGATGGATTTTCAGGGCTTGTCGATGCTGTGGCATCCGGCCACCAGCAACGTTGTAGGCTGTGTCGGCCGAGCAAATCGAGGCCTACTCCTTCAAGCTACGATGGCCGTTCAATTCTAGCAGCTCCCTAAGAATTTCAAAATGCTTAGATTGCCCTATTTTTTTTTTTTTCCTATTTTCTTTCTAGTTAAATGCAAAGCTCCCAAATTCTCCTCTATAATTTTATCTCTCCTAAAATTTACCAGGAAGCTAGAATGAGTGTTTTCCCAGAGTTTTATAGCTCTAAAGATCACTCCAAGTGCTAGACAATGTGACATTTTCTATTAATTCTCAATTTGCATGGGGTTTGTTTTGTCCATTTCCAAGAATTCACACTCGCACTCGTTGCCACGCGTCATCTTTGTTTTGTCAAGTGTCTCAGCATTTTTTTTTTTAACATTTTAGGAATTTATTTATTAATGTCCCCGTAATTTTCTACATATATTTGATAAAATTTCCACTAATTTGTAATTATTTTATATATATCTATATATTAAATATTTATTATCTACATTTATATTTCCATGTATTCTTTTTATATTATTTAATATATTTTTTTATACCAAATTATTTTATTTCTAATAGATCATTAACAATCTAAGCTAGTCATACGTTTCCGATATTATAAAATAATATATTAAAAGTTAACTTTTTTAGGTATATTTTTATTATTTTATTATATTTTTGGAGTCGACACCTATGGGGTCTCTTCGACTAATTCTTATTACCTAATCATAAAATCTTAACTTAATAGGACTATCTTTACGAACACCTTAAATTGCTCACTTAAAACCTAATCGCTGAAGTGTAAGGTTTATACCAAAGTTTTAATAAAAATTTGTAGCAATAATTGAGCATAGGTTAATAGAATCGATGGGTTAATGAAATTTAATCTATAAGTAAGGTTAAAATTAGGATTTATGGAATTAGTTACATAAAAAGAGAATTTAAATGTGGAATAGACCATAATTGAAGTATTGAATTTGTAGGGTTAAACTCATATATGGATTGAATTAAAATTTATAGATTTGAATTATGACTTATATAACAAAATATATGATAAATTAATAGATTCATAAAACTGATTTGTAACATAAGCATATGGATTAATAAAATGAAAGAATTAGATTGAATGAGAAAGACCAATTGACCCTTTTGATACCCGGTTGGTTGCCTTATACAAGTTGACTACATGTTCATTGATTAATCACTCTAACTCTTATTCGACGACTAATTTTTTTTATTGAAGTAAAATCTGGAATATAAATTTAATGGAATTAAGGTAGGGATATAGAGAATAAGCAGATGCAATAAAACAGTTTCAAATTTGCAACTATGTTATTATTATAAATGAGGATAGTCGTGGAATCAGAGAATCAAAGAATTCAAAAATTCAAAAATTTACCAAGGTGAACACTATGTTACTTGTTTGTTGATTGTGCACGTTAGAATAGATTGAATCTAACCCCTAAATACTCAGATAGCTAACTGTTACATTATCTGTGCTTGTTAGCATGGGGTATAGAACAACTGTAGTTATTGTAGGCATTGGTATTGATTGCGGTCCAAATGTAATCATTGTAGTTGTTGATATTGATTGCGATCCAGCTTTAATCGTTGATATCATGATGAGTTGCAGCTCATTATCTGATTGAAAGTGGTACATGTTTTATTCTAAATTCTGGTTGCCAGAATCATGTTGCTTGTTTGACTCTTATTAATAAAATAATTAATAAGTTGCTTAATGCGTTTGGTAGCTATGGCCTGTATGCGAGTATTCTGTGTATATATGCAGTAGTCTCTTGCCCCGGCTAGTTGCTAACCCTGTTCGGGAAAATCGTAATCCAAATAATTACTTAAGCGATTTAAGATACGGAGCGTAGAAAAGAAGGCCTACTACATCTATCCATTTGGGACATGCAACGGACTGGACATGCCTTTGCGTACGAGGCGCAACAACCTCTCTCAACAAGCTAAAAGCTAAAGCTAACTTCAGCATCATATTAATTGACAAGGAGGCTACTCCGGGGATTAGCGATGGTTTTAGACAAATTGAAATCATAACTGGTTTCAGAAGAAATAATAGATTGGATCTTGAATATGGAGTTCCTGGGAATCATTCGGGAGCAATGACGTAGAGCACCTTCGAAGTACTAATGATATCACAGGCCATGCTTTCCAGAACGGTGATCTTTGTGCAATTTGTCAACTTCCCCGCAAACCAAATTAGGACCACAGCCCTGAAAATGCTACCCCATTTCCATTTCCATATTTTAAATTCAAAAACCCAACCAATGTTTTGCAGAAATGTGATCAGCTCCTGAGCAGCACAGGCGGTCAATCATAATTCTCACATCATTTCACCATCAAAAAGGGAACAACAGTAAAACCCCTCACATAATCTTTGCTGCCTATTATCTTAACACAGAACTCGGAAAAATTGGAAGAAATTTATTTGGACGACAAGATACGATGTAAAATCCATTTGATGAGAATTTTAGCAATGCTGCCGACGTTGTGGATGACAGCAACAAACTTCAGCGTCAACTAACTGCCGTTAGATGACTATGCTCAAGAAACGGAGGGCATAGAATATGGTTTTGAATCCATTTCACGTTCCGTTGAAAGATGAAGTCAAAAATACAATTTCCATCCACTGGAACCTAGCAAGAACTTTAAATCACGCTGCAGATTTTTTCTTCTCTTCCTCCTGGTGTTTTAGCTCAGCCAGTCGCTGAGCCCATGCTCTTTCCCTTGCAACTACGGCCATTTTTCGCTCTACCCTTTGATTCATCTTCTTCCTTTTAGCCTCCTGCAATTGAGCTTTCCTTTTCTTTGCTTCAGCCTGTGAATGCCAACGACAATAATGACAAATAAAGGCTTTAGCAGCAGGAATAATTATTTGAGGAATGATTTCAGAAATGAATGTCAACTGAGGCATAATTATAATGATAGTGAGAACTCACATCTGTTACCCTATCATTTCAGTCACTGTTCTAGTATTCAGAGTCCACATCCTAATTGGTTGTTTTATAAAATAGGACAATACGTATTTAGAATAAGATGCATTTTTCCCTTTAAATTACTACACGATATGGTTAAAAATCAACATGGAAAACTCTTTAAACCAGCATAATGCTTCTTTGTTTCTTCCTTTCTTCTGATATTTTCATTTCTTCACTCTTGTTTTACACAAATGACTCTGCAAACATAGGACAACAATGCTGTTTGTCCACTTTAAAGATGACTTAAGTACAATGACCTTACTGAACATGATCTATTCTGTAGGCTATCCCTGTGTGCTAAGATGACACTAGGTACAATTGCCCTTCTAATGAAAGCAATGTAAAAAGGCAATCCTCCACAAAGCCAAGAAAAAGAACAGACACCTTTATAAATGCACGGCGCAGTCTAATGCGTTTCTTTTCATTCCTTCTCTTAACACTCCCTTCATTAGGTTGGTTTGGAAGTATTGGCTGTCCCGGAACATACTTAACCCATGCAAATGGTCCTGCATCATTGAAGAAACACAAATTCACATATAACTTGGATCCAACCACCAGGTAGTGATCGTAGTCACCAGCAATCTACTTCCTCCAATCCAGTTCTCTTAGATGAAAAGCTAAAAACATAAACAATATTCAATCGACTTTTTCAGAACAAAAGTCTGCCATTGTTATCCTAAGAAAAAATAAACCAAAACTCAAAGCTTGCATAACTGGGGAGAAGCAAACACTAATCGATCCACTTTAATGATAGGCATCACAATGATGCATTGGTAACAGGTAAAACTAAATGCTTGAAACACTATGAATTCATGTAACTTAGTGCTGGTGCAAATTTTACAAAACCACTATCACAAACAGCAGGCAATAACCTATGTGGATGAAGCCACAAAAAGAATCAGAGGCAGAGCACATTTTGAATCATAATTAACTATCAACTACTCCGTCAATCTCATACATTATTTGCACAGCTTCCACATGATTATACATTATCCTGAATCAAAAATACTGTAACAGCTCCAAAGCAAATCAGCACTAGCACCAGAACACAATGTGATAGGATAACAGGATTGGCTACCAGCATACAAAACAGCATCCGATTGCCCTAAATTTAGTCTTTTACAACAAGAGTAGCAACTTGTTGAACAATATTCTACTCCGAACCCTTGAACATTTCCAATACAATAAGCTCAGCGTTCCATTGAATTCAAATGTGATGATAACATAATGCCCAACATCAACCAAACCATCATGAATTGCCCAAGACTCAATAACAATCCAATTAAATTAACAAACAACTCAATAACCAAGATGAAACACAAATCCAACAATAAATAATAACCCAAAACCTTGGAACACGTCTAAACAATTCAGCATTTCGACAAATTCGACATGACACCATAAGGCAAACTCCCACACCGACTAAGCCGGTACTGGATGCAAAGGATTCAGACTTTACGAGACAAGAGACTACCCATTAACCAGCAGAATCACCTCATTATCACAATTACTATCTAAAAAGCAAGAAACCTGGAGGTCTTAAACTAGCCCGTTTTCGACGAGGCTTATCGAGAGGCCTCCGTTTGGGGTACCGGGTATCGGTCAAGCTATGGAAACAACTTAATGGATGTGCCCAAGGAGAGGGATTATTGGGGATCAGTGATCCACTACCCAAAATGAACTTGGGTTCCGCCCTCAAGGAAGAAGATAGGAAAGACGAAGTCGTGAGAGCAGAAGCAGATGTGCGTGGCGTCAGGGTTAGGGCTTTGGAGAGGATGGTTCTAACAATTCCGAATCTCATTTCGGTTGGGTTGAAGAAACTCTGGAGCTTAGGTTTTTTGCTGGTTTTGAGTGAAGCGGTTGTTTACGGTGGAGTGGAAAATTCAGTGGTAAAAAGTGGTTTTTTATTAATAAATTTTACCTGGAGGGAAAACACTGTTAAGGTATAAATGGAAAGCCCAAGCTCAAGAACAGGTTCTAGATGGAGCCCAAGAGCCGAAAATAGAAAACTGTCAGGCCATATTTACACCACTAGGTATAAAGATCTTGATGGCCTTCATTAAGTTAATTTATCGAAACACAAGTTATTAATTTCTTAGTTTTTTTTTTTTTCCCAACTCTTACACACACATCTTGATCCAAACAAAAAAAAAAAAAAAAAACTGTTACACATATATCCTTTTTATTTTTTGGATAATGTTACACATACATTCTTAAAAGAAGAAAAATCGAAATTGATCCATCCCAATAGAGAATCTATATCCATACAATTAGATTATAATAATTTTAGCTATTTCTTAAAGTTTCGTTCTCCTTCTTTTTACTAGATAATCTACATTATTTAAACCTCATTTATGTATCAAAATTTTATTATAATCTACACATTATTTATAAATTCACGATACGTTTTAGTACTAGTAAAACTTTTAAAGTTTTGTCTAATTATTATTTCAATGTCTTATCATATAAATTTACTTTTTAACCTTCAATATAATATTATTTTAAAAAAAAAAATTGACACTTAAGTGTACCATAAACACTTAGAACATGGCTAAATTTATCGATCTCCTTTCTCTCTACTAGTTGTCGTTCAATTTTTCCACGTCCCTCTTCAATTTGTCAATCAATTCACCCACCTCAGATCAAATTCATGCTCCCATGTACTGAAAGTTTCTTATCTAACCCAAAATGGTCACTTTTCCATGAACCAAAGATAAGCAAACATTATCCTAGAATAATGCTTTTGATCAAGGGTCAAAAAATCAATAAGTATACAGAATCCAATAAGTGACATTGAGAAGCCCGCATTTATTGGAACATAGGGTCGTTACTGATGAAGGCCTCTGCCCTACTACCTGTATTGTAAAGGGAATGCTTTTCCTGATCTCTTTACTAAAGTTCCGTTAAATTGGAACCTAATTTTTACTATATTCTATTTACTATATATTTATGTAATATTCTTGATCTCTAATTTAATTTTTTTCCTACGAAGTTTCAACTTCTTTGGTTTGATCCTCCTGTTCATCATGCATCGTACTCATACATAAATGCATCATTTAATACGATGTTTATGATAAAACTCTTTAAATCTTTTCTTTTCTTTTTTTTTCTCTTTATTGCTCAGTTTGCAGGCTTTGGCAATGGAGAATATGTTGTGTTTAATACTTCAGAGTGTCTTATTTGTTTACATCTTTGGTTTGTTGAATTTAGACTGATATGAACTAAGTAGTTTGGGGAACAAAAAAAGGAA
Organism: Lumnitzera racemosa; assembly: GCA_024138005.1. Classification (NCBI taxonomy): domain Eukaryota; kingdom Viridiplantae; phylum Streptophyta; class Magnoliopsida; order Myrtales; family Combretaceae; genus Lumnitzera; species Lumnitzera racemosa. The sequence continues at coordinate 59,761,914 of JAMXBC010000012.1, forward strand.
TTGCCAAATAAATAAAGTAAACAAGTCTTCGATATGTGTTCATCAGAACATTTAGTTCCGGAATTCTATTTATACGAGGAACTATTATATCATTACATACTAATCTTACTTACCAGTTCGTTTTACATCACCTTTTTAGGTATATGGCAAGATTTGCAATGGGCGAAAACTAATTATCATTAGCATCACTCTCTTATGATGTATTGGCAAATTCAAGTTGTGGCTATTTTTCAACAATTTTTTACATTAAACTTTTTTCTCCCCGCGTATTTCTATTCGTTGCTCCTATATGTAATTAACTATAAATGGTTTGCAACCAATCCTCTATCAAATTGATGTTGAATTTTGCAAACGTATTATAGGTGCCACGTTTGCTAGTTGGATTTTGAAGGCATAGAAGCAGCATACAATCTTTTATCTAGATCCTTATGCTCTATGCTCTTGGTAATCGTTCATAGAAAGCAAAAGCAAGTTAAATTTTGCATATTACCATCCAGTGAAAAAAAAATTTATTTATTTATTTTTGGATATAGCTCCATACTTTGGTAAACATGGCTTTTATCTCATAGAAACTTCATAAAGCAAACATTTTTTATGGCCTTTTAATAATAGTTTTAAGTAAAGATGAGTAGGGCATAACACATTATCCGTAACTTATTCTACATATATAGGTTCCAAAATTTTTATATCCAAAAACTATTTTATAATACTTTGAAAGCACATTATACCTTATGGAACCTATATATATATATAATTAATATTAAACTTATAGCTATATTAAAGAACTAAATAGTAATATTTGAAAATTTCTTATATCTATAACACATTTAATCGTAATAATATAAAACTTAAGGAGGTACGTAATGATATGAAACTTAAGTAGGTAGAATAGAGTATAACCGCTACAATAGGAAATGTTCAACCATCGATTGGGTTATGCTAAATTATTATTTTTTTTATCTTTTCCTTTTAAATCATCAAAATAAATTTTTATCAAATTATAAAATTATTATATGTAAAACACAAAAATAAGGTTTTACCCAAAAAAAAAAAAGAAGAAGAAGAAGAATAAGAGAGAGGAACAAGATAATAGATTCAAAACATATAATCTTAAGGTTTTATTATAGATTGTTATAAAGCATCCTAAAATCCATACCCTATATACTCTAGAATACAGGCTCAAGGATGAGTATGCGGTATCCTAACATCATACCTACATCCTATCTTGTGGGAGCAGATTTCAAGAAATTGTTATCTAAAACCTATCTTGTAACCCATGTTACTTACTCAAAACCTAGTTAATAAAGTAAGGTCCTGGTAAATATTTGATATAGTAAAGTTGTTCGCTCACCTTTAGCTTTAAGGTTTTAATTTATTTTATTTATTTTTACTTAAAAGTGTTGTAAAGATAAAAAAATATGTAAAATTGAAAGTGTTTCTATATCTAAGTAATACTAATAGGATAAGATTGAAATAAAACATTTTAAGGAGGCAAACAAGAAATTTGTGAATCATTTAATTGTATTATATTATATTGTGTTAAAGAGGGAAGTTTACCTTTGGTGTCTTTACTATTTACTACTTATTATCATAATTAGTCCCTACTTTATTTGAAATGACTATATATTATCATAAATAACCTTCGACTGAACTTAAATAATCCACTACCAATATACTTCATTTGTTGTTTTATGATTATTTTATGCTTTCCTTTTATGACCGATCTTTTTTTTTTCTTCAATCAAAAGTGCTGGTTTTCTAAATACTTACTTTAATTTTAGTCATAACACGAATAATAAGGGTGCAATTATCATAGGTATATTTCCTTGGATGCTCTCATACGATACTTAATACTCTTGACAATACTAAGGAAAACTAAATCCAGCCTAAAAAGCACACAAGGTATTTAGATAGAGAAAATAAAAACAGAACCTCTGTATAAAGCTAAATTCACTCAAATGCCTAGATGGTTTACAACTTAAGAGATTATCCCTATATATACAAAAAGGTCTATAAAAATGAATGGTTAATATTAGCACAATCTAATGGTTATAAATCATTTCCACCTATCTCCATATTAATTATATTCACCTATCTTAGCTACTATGGTGTAATCAGTCAAGATACTTCTAAAAACTCAAAATAACCCTAACTCTATAACCTTCATTAGACTTGGACCTTGGACTTCCTTTGTAATTAAGCTTTAAAAAACCTCCCAAGTCCCGGCTTGTATTGCAAGCCATTACATTCTCCCCGACTTGACGTAACTATGCCTTGCTATGATCTCTTCATGGAACGCTTGATCTTGTCTTAAAATTGCCATATTGACTTAGTAGGTTCACAATTGGCCTCATACTCTAGTAATTCTTTCTAAACAACCATGTCTTCATGTTTTTCTAGTTGAACCAAATGCTATACATTGATGTTTCTTTTTGTTTCTTTTCACTTCCCTATCATACAAGTCCTAAATACCTAGTGAAACCCCCTTTATTGCTCTATCTTAGTTAGATATTCATCATCTTTACAATAAGGCTTGTGCATGTTTATGTGGAATACTAAGTGACACTTAAGCCTTTATGGTGACGTCAGCTTGTAAGAGACCCAACCCATACATTTCACAATTGGAAAGGGGCCTTTATATCTTCACATTAATCTAATATGAAGTTGACCCTTTCGCATTCAATTACATACAGCTTAACAAGTACTTAGCTCTACACTTGATATTCCACTAGTCTTCACTTATTACCTACAAACTTCTTCATTCTCTTGATTGTTTGATCTAAGTCCTAAGCTAAGTATAACAGCATGTGAGCTGTATAGTGTTACTTTCAAGCAAAATGGACTTATCTTATATTAATCCAATTTTTCTTAATTTGTTCACCTTAGTTTATTCATTCTTAGTTCGTAGGAACATTTTAGTTAATTAATTAGTTAATTAAATCCCACTCTAACATCACATATGATTAAATATAAAGCACTTCAATTTATCAATTGATGACTCCAAATTAATTATTTGAGTGCCTCAATCTAAAATATCACAAACTTTGGCCATTTGTGATCTATATCATTTCTTATGCTATTGTATGCAACCATCTAGATTCTCATTATGATGTTTGTTTCATAAGTTAGAAACCGACTTAATGGGACACCTAACCGTGTTCTATATGCTACTCAACCCTTCAAAATTGATTATGGGATCAATAACCACTTCCATGGATCATGCTCATGTGATTCTATCTTTCTATTTCGAAATCCTGGAATAATTTTATACATGATGTGTCATCAAGAATTGGATTATTTTACTTGGACATAGGATAATTTGTACTCGATTGGATCTTCTCATAGTCATCGACTATTCCAAATCACTTATATTTAATTAAGTGGCTTTAGGATATTTACATTCTATGAAGGAGAGGGATGATTTCAATCTCAACTTTCCATTTCCTCTCTTGAACACTCAATCTCCTACTACTCAATTACCAATTTAATAGCCACCTACAATAAGGTTTTCTACATTTGCATGAAAAATGTTAGGATCCATGTGCAAAGTACATGACAATGTCAAGTTTTAAGATTAATTCCACTAGTCATTTAAGGAAGAAACCAATAACACTTAATGTAGTGTTTACTTAAGTAATGGACCGTATCTAATCAATCATTAAATAGGGTTCCCTTTGTATACCTTTCCCCTAGCCTAATCCCATAATCAATCGACATAACCTAAAGATCAAATATGTGATGATCTAATGCTTATGCTTCTTGTGCTTATGTTTCCTCTAGGTGCTTATGTCAACAAAAACATTTAAGAAAATAATGTAATATTAATGAAGACTCATTGGGGTCCTTACTCTAGAGCTAGATATCATCTATTATGCACCTTTCTTATATAGTGCCAACAAAAATACTTCTAGCAAAATATGCCTTTAAAGATTAAACTTATATAAATTACATATTAGTGTTTTAGTAGTATGTATATATGTTACAGGTAGATTCCCTTCAATACTCCTGTGAGGCACTTAGTGCTCTAAACCATACTAAGAAAGATTAAGTTCAGCTTGAAAACCATACACACAAAGTTTAGAGAGAGAAAGTAAAAGAGAGACTCTGATCATCAACTAAATTCTTCTCAATGTCTAGATAATGATTGATGAGTTTCTAATTGTACATATTTTATTTAGTGATTTTTTTTTATGATTTTCCTTTATATTTAAGTTTATTTTTAGATAATAATACTTAATTGAGTAAAATTTTATTTTTTAGGTTTTGAAACAATCTATGCAAGAAAACAAGAAGATAGAAACAAATTTCACTCAAATTACAATTAAAATGAGTAAGTTATGAAGATTTAAAAATCGATATAGCTGAACGACACAACTATGTCATTTCTAAGCAAAATTAAAGCTAATTTTCTATTGTTATAGCATAGGACACGATCATGTTGTCGATAGTGTCGTGTCGTTTCCAATTTTTTCTTTTAAAAAAAGATAAATGTAAAGCATAGTTAAGTATACAACCAAAAGACACAATTGTGTCCCCAGTCGTGTCTTTTTCAATTGACCTATGTTTTTTTAGTTATTCATATATAAAGCCTTGTTAAGATTTATTTGAAAGGACTTTTTGACACAACTTTGAGGAAGTCTTTGAAGCCAAGAACAACTAAGAAAATGAGAAGAAGCGAAGATTTTAAGATTCAATTTTGTTTAGGTTTCATGATTATTCTTTCTATTATTTTCTATGCTTTGATTTTAGATTATTATTTTAGGATGTATAGTGAGTAGAATCTTGGTATCTAGGTTTTGTAAAACCTAAATATATTTATGTGACATGATTAGTATTAATTAATTTAATTCTTTAGTCTTTTATTGATTCAACTATGTTTGCTTCATGATTTAGGTTATTATTTCCATGGATAGTAATCTAGAGTTTAATATCTTATAAAAGAATCGAGAGATTTCTTATAGGATTAGATTTAGGTATAGTTGATGAGAATTATTACAAGATTAGAAATAATTTGCAAGATTATTTCAATTTTCAAATTGAAGCGTAGAGAATTTGTTAATTGATGAGAATTATTGCAGGATTAGAAATAATTTGCAAGATTCTTTTAGATTTCAAATTAAAATGGAGAATTCGTTATTTAATAATGCAATCTTAGATCATGCTATTAAGAAAAAATTCTAATAGATGATTTTAGGATTAGGGTTCATTGGCTTGTGAAAGTGATTAACTTTAGTAGAGAATTTTCTTGATCAAGAAAGATTGAAGAATAAATTAAATGATCTTTAGGAAAATCACATGTTATCTAAGGGAAACAAGATTTAGATATAACATTAAATCTTGAATCGATTAAATTGCTTTCTTGTTAATTCTTGAATTGTATCTTAGTTATTTTTAATTTAGTTTTAGCAATAATTTAGATTTACTTTTTAAGTTTCTTGAAATTTAATTTGCTTGTTAAATAATAAAGATCTAGTAAGTATTAGTAATCATGCTAGTTGTGGGATCGACATTTAGACTTATATCCGTTATATCATAATTTGATAGTTGTACTTCCTTACATTAAGTTTTTGGCATCATTGCCAGGGATTTTTTATATTAAGAAAGCTAATAGATTTATTAATTTAACCATTTTTTTCTTATCTTTCTTGATTTATTTTCTTTTTCTTAAATTGTTTTATTTTCTCGGTACAATATTGACTAAATTCTCTATTTTCTTTGCTACAGTGCATGACAAAAAGGCAGTCAAAAGATTTAATTAAAATTGATCCTAAGATTGAGAGGACGACTTTACGCAATTCGAGGCAATTATCTGTTAAAGAAACAGGGGAGGCGATAAACCAAGGACCTCTAATTAGATTGAAAGACGAAGTGGAGTTGTGAGATGTTGAAGTTAAGGATCAAGCAGTAGAATAAGAATCTAATCATGAGAGCTTACACAACAACATCATGGCTAATATTGGAGAATATAATCAGACTATGTCGGAGTACTCCTAACCGTCATTAACCAGTACCCAATCTTATATCAACCGGCCAACTATTGCAGCCAATAACTTCAATATCAAGCTGAACATTACTTAGATGTGTAGCAGTTTATTCAATTTGATGGCCTCCAAGACAAAGATCCTAATGCACATATTTCTAGTTTTTTGAAAATATGTGATATTTTCTAGATTAACGAGGCAATTGACGATGCTATATAGCTGTACCTCTTTCTGTTTTCTTTGCATGGCCGAGCTAGGCAGTGATTGAATTCCTTAGCAAGGTAATCACAACTTAGAATAAATTGGCAGAAAAATTCTTGGAGAAGTATTTTCCACTTGCAAAAGCTGCAAAGCTTAGAGCTAACATCTCATCTTTTGCCCAGATAGACGATGAGACCTTATATGACACATGGGAGTACTTTAAGGACTTGTTAAGGTGATGTCCACATCACAACCTCCCTCTTTAGATGAAAATGCAAACTTTCTACAATGGTTTCTACCCCTTTACCAAACAAATGATAGATATAGTAGCCGGAAGTACACTCAATACCAAGATACTCAAAGAAGTTTAAGCTCTAATAGAAGGCATAATCACGAATAATTACTAGTGGGAGAACATAAAGGGGAAGCAAAAAGTCGCAAGCATATTTGAGCTCAATGCTATATGGTCTATAACCACTTAGGTGAAGATGCTAAGTAAGAAAATTGAATCCATCTCGACCGGTTCACAAAAACCATAGTATAGCTCCAACAACTTCATTTAAGAAGGGATTATAGGTTAGCAGCAAACAGAACAGGTTGATTTTCTGGTGAAACCTACAAGATCCTAATATAATCCTTAAAGCAACACCTACAATTCAAAGTAGAGAGACAACCTTAACTTTGCATAGGGAGGTCAAAATTTAAGTCAAGGTTAACAATGACGGGCAAGGAATTAGCTACAGCAAAGACCAAATTTGCCCTTATCTAGATTTCAACAACCAATAGCACTACCACCTACCCCAAAAGAAGAAGTTGGAGAGTCTCTTAGAAAAATACATTCGGTCTAATGAGGTATGTATACAACAAATAAAGGCATCTTTAAGGAACTAGGAAGCTTCTATCCACAACCTAGAAAATCAAATTGGCCAAATTACTAGGATGCTAAATGAGAGATAATAAGGATCATTGCTTGGAAACATTGAAATAAACCCTAGGGAACATGTCAATGTAGTGACTTTAAGAAGTGGGTAAGAGCTATAAGTTAAGGAGAATGATGAGGAAGCAGTTGAGAAAGAATTGGAGGTTAAGGGTAAGGAAAATTTAAAATCACTAAGATCAAAAGAGAATGTAGAGCTACCAAAAGTGAAGGAGTAGAAGCCACCTATCCCGTATCCACGGCGCCTTAAGTAAGACTACCCTAATCCAACTAAGCAATTTGAAAAATTCCTTGATCTTTCTAAACAACTTCACGTAAACTTACTTCTTGTTGATGTTTTATTATAGATGCCATAATACATGAAGTTCCTTAAGAATCTTCTATCAAACAAAAGGAAGTTGGAGGATCTTTCAACTGTTACACTAAACGAGAAATGTTCTGCATTACTTTAGAAGAAGTTGCCGAAGAAATTATAAGATCCAAGGAGTTTTACTCTTCCTTATGTGCTTGGAAACTTTTCTATAGATAATGCTTTAGTAGATCTAGGAGCTAGTATTAACCTGATGCTACATAAGTTGTTTAAAAAGCTAGGGTTGAGAGAATGTAAACTAACATGCATGTGCATTTAATTGATTGATAGGTCTACCACATACCCTAAAGGCATCATAGAGAATGTTCTAGTGCGAATTAATAAATTCATTTTCCCTGTAGATTTTGTTATTCTCGATATAGATGAGAGTCTCGAGGTATCATATATTCTAAGTAGACCCTTCCTAGCTACTACTAGGGCTGTGTTTGATGTTAGTAAGTGTAAGCTCATCTTAAGGGTCGAAGATGAGAAAATTATTTTCTAGAATCCAGATTCAATGTACAAGTCCCTTGACTTAGAGGGCATAAGCTATGATGGTCATACTTCTAATGCTATTGTTATTGAATGTATGTAAGAAACATTTGTCAAAGAACTTATGAACGATTGCTTAAAAATGGGAGATAGAGAAATGGTGAAAACCCTTAATCAATCAGAAGTTGTAGCTCAATTGGGAGCTAATGAACCTAATGTTATGAAGATAGGGATCAAACCGTTTTGTAGACTAAATGAAGGAAAGTTAGAGCCTCCCAAAGTAAAACCACCAATCTTAGAGAAAAAACACTCAAAAGAATGTTTAGAACATGCTTTTGTAGTGAGGAGCTCAAAACTACTGACAACCACCCCATCTAAGCGAAAAGTGGATAAAAAGAAAGGACTCAAGTTGTACAAGATTAATGAGTAACGTGATAAGAAGATATTCAATAGAAATTAGGCAACTAAAGAAGGGAATTTGTTATACTAATGGAAAAAAGGGTAAGTCTAACCTTATTTGGAGGGTTCAAAAGTGAGGTAAGAATAGATATCCATCTTTACTCAGATGAAGGTAAGTAACCCATGCATCCTGTCAAGCTATCAACATTAAACATAGCGTTATTAAGAGGCAACCTAAGTCAGCATGTTATGTTAGCAATTTTTATTGTCTATTTTAACACCTTGATACTTTTATTTTTCACTTAAGTTTAGTTTGCTTTTATGTTACGCTACGCATACAATGATCCCACTAACTAGTTAATGGGCAAGGGTTAAGGAGATAACGTCCCTTATGGGGTTTCCAGGACAATGCCTCTAAAACTAAATGAAATTTTAAAATTTATAAGTGTAACATAATAAGTTTTCTTTTTAGTTTAATTTTTGCATTAACTTTCTTTGATTCACTTTTTTGTACTTTTGTTTCCTTAACTTTCTTTATTTTTCAACTCTTGCATTTAGGTTAGGCATGCATAAATTAAAATAAAAAATAAAATTTAAAAGTTAAAAAAAAAGTATAGTACACGGTTGTGTCTTAGACCATGTGAATTGCAGGCATGCTTCATGACCACACCATAATAGGTTACACGATCCATAGATACAGTCGTGTCTCGGACCGTGTTAGTACCAGGCCAAATTTTGGCTGCGCCATAGAAGGATACACAACCATGAGACATGGTCGTGTCGTCCGCAGTATATATGTATGCGTAAACCAATTATCCTTTTTCTTTCTCTCATTGCTCCTCACACAAATGCACACACGATCTTCTATTTCTCTCTATTCTCTCACTCACACCAAACACAGAAATGAACACACTCACTACCTTCTTTGATCCGTAATTCGTCACTCATATCGACTTAATATTTTCTTAAGTGTACTTCGCTAAGTGTACTTCGATAAGTTCTTAATATCTCTTGCCGTTCTTGAATTTTCATGGAAGAACTTATTTAGATTTTGGTTTTTTTTTTTTCTTTGGGACTTTTGCATAGTAAGTGTGGGTTATGATAGATGTTGTTTGTTTTAGTATTTTGGTAGTGATGTGCATGATAAACATGACCATATTTTTGTATTGGCTCTAACCTTTAGGTTTGAAAGACATAAGTTATGGCATAACCATATCATTTGTAGTACATTACCATAGGCATGGGATTTTTGAATGTTTAAGTTGGAGTGCTAAACTTCATTGCTTTTTATGCCTTTTTCTTCAATTTAGTACTTAAGGCTTTAGTGTTTAATTAACATACAAGTGCTATTGATTCATATTATTGAGGAATTAGGAGTTTAAGTATGCTTGGAATCTCTTTTGTAACAATAGTTGTTAGGGTTGCATAAAGGATTTCTTAAGAACACAATTGCATTTTGTATGCATACCAACTGTTTGATAAAATTCCTCAATGAGTTATAGTATTTATTTTCCATACTTAGTCATGATTTTTGGTCTATTTCCTTATTCTAAGTATGAGAAAGCTTTGGTATATTAGAAATTTGACTTGAATCTTGTTTCCCTTTGTAGAGAAACATGGTACTAAGAGCTAAATTACAAGTTTATTGGAAGGAGCTTAAGAGGAGAATTTAGTTAAAGATGTCGATGATGAGGAGGAGGATGAGGATGAAATCATAGATGATGCCTTTAATTAGGAAGATTGTGGGATCAAGGCCTTGAAAATTTGAAGCCATGTTACAGATTACATTTGATTTGGACTATTTTAAACTTCAAACTTCTTGCATTGATGAACTATATTAGTCAAATTTTAAGGGGAGTATCGGTTTTTCTTTCCCACTTTTCTATCGTCTTACCCATGATTACTTTGATTAATTTATTTTTCTATTATGTAACTTAATTCGTATATTAGGGACAATGTACGGCTTTAAGTATAGGGAAGGGGGTATATAAATTTTAGAAACTTTTGCTACTTAGAAGATCAATATTTTCTCATTTAACTTAATTTTATTATTTTATTAACTTGCAATTACTTAGAAATTGATAACTTCTAATGAGTTGAATGTAATTTGAATACTTGATCTTTAATGTTTAATTTGCACAATGCTAGAGTTGTAAAATCTTTGTAGAGTAAAGTTAAGAATTATTTAGCCTAAGATTTAAGAACTTATGATTAAAATAACATCACTGGATAGGAATTACTCATGATTATTTTTTAAGCTTACTTTAATGTATACTTTCCTCTTAGATGACTTTAAAGTCCTATAATCCTTGGTAAACAAATAAATGAAATTTGTCTTTTGAGAAACCCTATAAAAATTGAAATAATTAGAGGTAGAAAGTGATAAAAATGAAAAGAGAGAGAGAGAGAGAGAGAGAGAGAGAGAGAGAGAGAGAGAGAGAGAGGCAAAATTGGTAAGAATTCGCCTTGATCCCTCAAAAAAGCAAGGTTGAATTCCACTACTAATGCTTAAGTAAATTTAAAGAATAAGTTTGTATAGATCGGCCTTAGTTTCTTAAAAAAGCAAGGTCCTTTCTCGTTATCAATATAAGGGCTAGGTTAGTATGGATTGGTCTTGGTCCATTTGAAGAGCAAGATTATTTCTCATTGCCAATACAGCTATCCTTAAATAATGTACTTAATTAATAACATAAATTCAGTGAATTTGAATTCTTCCCAACTAAAGCATGTATTAAAGAGATGATCAGAGGATGAGTAGATGTAGTATGTGTTTACTCTGAATTATAGCGCTTAGCGAGATTGAAGAGTGAGTTATATACATTTTAGCTAAGTAGGTTTAAAATTTTTATGACTTTTTTCTAATTGGCAAGATGTTAAATCTGATTTTGAGTACAAAATCCTTGATTAAATGATCCAATTAAACTTTAATTTACATAGATTAGCTTGTAAATTTTGGAAATTTGGTACTTTGTGTCCTTTGGATATTGGAAAATAAAAGATTGAGTATAAAAGTTGAGGAAATTATTTAAACAAAATTGATTAGATTTGCAAATTGAATGTTTTCAAGTTAAGTGTAATTTTTAGTTGGTTTTCTAGGTAATGATAGTTTTTAACTTAAAAATTCTTAACCTAATTTTTTTTATTTATTTGCTTGAAGACAAGTAAATTCTTAAGTGTGGAAAAGTTTGATGAAATCCTAATAACACATATTTTATTTAGTGATTTTTTATTATTTTCCTTTATATTTGAGTTTATTTTTAGATAATAATAATTTATTGAGTAAAATTTTGTTTTTTACGTTTGAAAACAATCTACACAAGAAAACGAGAAGATAGAAATAAATTTTAGTCAAATTGGAGTTAAAATGAGCAAGTTACGAAGGTTGAAAGATCGACACAGTTGAAAGACACGATTGTGTTGTTTCTAAGCAAAATTGGAGTTGGTTTTCTACTATTACAACCTAGAACACAACCAAAAGATACGATCATGTCATCAGTCGTATTGTTTCTAGTTAAAAAAAAAAAAGATAAACATGAAGTACAATCAAGTATACGACCAAAAGACATAGTTGTATCTTTGGTCATGTCTTTTCTACCCGACCTGTTTTTTTTATTTCTTCATATATAAAGCCTTGTCAGGATTTATTTGAAAGGACTTTTTGGCACAACTTTGAGGGGAGGTTTGAAGCCAAGAACAACTAAGAAAGTAAGGAGAAGCGAAGATTTCAAGATTCAATTTTGTTTAGATTTCATGATGATTCTTTCTATTATTTTCTATAGTTTAATTTTAAATTATTATTTTAGGATGTATAGTGAGTAGAATCTTGGTATCTAGGTTTTGTAAAATCTAGATCTATTCATGTGACATGATTAGTATTAATTAATTTAATTATTTAGTCTTTTATTAATTCAACTATATTTGCTTCATGTTTAGGTTATTATTTTCATGGGTAGTAATCTAGAGTTCGATATCTTATTAGAGAATTGAGAAATTTCTTATAAAATTAGTTCTATGCATAGTTAATGAGAATTATTACAAGATTAGAGATAATTTGTAATATTCTTCCAGATTTCAAATTAAAGCATAGAGAATTCTTTGTTTAATAATGTAATCTTAAATCATACAATTGAAAAGAGATTCTAACAAGTGATTTTATGGTTAGGGTTAATTGGTTTGAGAAAGTTATTAACTTTAGTAAAGAATTCTCCTGATCAAGAAAGATTAAAAATAAATTAGATGATTTTTAGAAAAATCACATGTTAAATATAGAGAAAAGAAGATCTAAGTATAACGTTGACTCTTGAATTTATTAAATTGCTTTCTTGTCAATTCTTACATTATGTCTTAGTTAATTTTTAATTTAGTTTTAGTAGTAATTTAGATTTACCTTTTTAAATTTCTTAAAATTTAATTTTTCGGTTAGATAATAAAGATTTAGTAAGTATTAACAATCGTATTAGTCCTCAAAAGATCAACATTCAAACTTATATCCACTATATTATAATTTGATAGGTACACTTGCCAACATCAATTACAAATGAAGGGAAAGCCCCTTATATATACAAATGGCATCTTACAATGAATGGCCAAGATTTATTTAATCTAACTGTTTCGTTTGAATTGTATTTACTTACCTTACCTACCTTACCTACTATTGTACATTAAATCTGGAAATCTCTGGAAAATCTCTTAGAATCTTCAAGGTTCTAGAATCTTCCCCGAGTTTGAGCTCGGGCCTTTCTCTTCTGATGGGCTAGAAGAACCTCTTACATATGTCTCATTTGTCTTGTCTCGCATACTCGGGATTATGCTCGGCGTATCTCAGAGGCCATAAAAAATTAGTCCATGACATATAAACCTCTTCAATCTTAACCCTATCTCCCATTAAAGTTGTTCGTTAGATTGAATTGAAATGGATTGCAAGAATTCTTGTTACTTTGTTTGCAAATTTGTGAGGTCTAGATGATTCGTGGTTCAATTTAGGAAATTAAATCAAATTAAATCACTTCATATACAAAAATGAAGCTTACTTTTTCTCAATGGCTAATCTTATATCCCTAATTCTCAATCTCAATCCTTATGTTTTAGTTTACCCAATGCCTTTATTCTTCCATCCCTCCTAACCTCAACTCTCAATCTCAATCCTCCAGTCATTGCCCATGTCTACATACTTCTATTCTAATACGACATTACCACCTCTATAATTTAATACTAACGGCCAACCATCTTTGATGCTACTTAATCTTCAACTCCAATCATTTTCCGTGCTACTTCTCCCTAGCACTTATTAGCACGAAGAGAAGTATAAAATTAGTAAACCTAGTGAAATTACCCATTTAGTTGTTACATAATTTAAAATTGAATTTTTTTTTTAATTGGTCATATTCTATTTTTGGTTTGTTGACTCTATTTCTATCAAGTCTCTATCATGCCAATGATGTTATTGGAAGGACCATACTATTTGATTATGATCTAGGTTTTTTTTAAACTAGTTCAAATGGAATAAAAGTGAACCACAACTGATATTTTTCAATTTAAAATCTTGATTGTTAAAGGCAATTAGATTCATTAGAGGTCTAAATTGAACCACTTCAATTAGGAAGAGATATAGAGTTTATAGAGGAGATTGTGCAATTACTTATGAGCACTAAGTGATGATATTGTATGTTATTTGATCCTTAGGAGTTTTGAATTAATCTCTTTTGCTCAAAACAACCAGTAATAAGTCATTTAGAACTTTCATAGACACCTGCACACATATACATCTATATATGTATGATGCAACGTAGCACATTGATCATGGTGTTTGAATTTTGCAACAATTTTGAAATTCCCTTGTTTCCGCATGCATATTTATATGCTTAAGCCATCTCTTTTATAGGATTGTAATAGAGCCCTCCAACAACAAATTATGTGTGAAGTTGAACTACAATGCTAATATTATAAAGGAAACCACTAGTCTAAGGGTTGTATTCTAAAATTTTACTGCTACTCGTTCTAGCCTGAAAAGCTACTCATGTAGTTGAAACTACATAAGTTTGGGACGGGACTTTAGACTACATCTAAATGCAGTTAGCTTGATTCATCATTTAATTAAACAACCAAGAGGGGTTGACTCTATCAAGAACATTAATTAGCTACATTTGAGAATACTTCTCATATAGTTATAAATTAATAGTGGGTTATAAGAAAATATTATAAATTAGCAATGGTTTATAAGCAATTATTATAATTCCTAGTTTGTAACTAAGATTCAATTTATAGTATCTACTATAGCAACTGTTTTCTTAATGCACATTATAAACACTTTTGAGTTGTACATTATGAACTGAGTGAGCTAAGCTTTTAAAAACTCTAGATCAACTCATCTAAAAGTTATTGAGTTTGAATTAAGTCGAGCTTTTATTAAGCTTGAAAATTACACCCTCGTCTTTAAGCTCGTTAATAAATTTAAAGTTTGAACTTGACTTATTTAGATAAACAAATCTAAGCTTGTTTATCTAAACAAGCTTGAGCTTGTTTATCTAAACAAGCTTGAGCTTGAGTTCACTTAAACAAATAAGCCTTAACTAGTCTAAGCTTGGACTTGAGACTAAATCAAAATTTAAAATCAATTTCAAAATATATTTTCTTTGATAATTTTAATTATATTTTTCTTATCCTTATATTAAATTTTTTCTACATAATATGATATATTAGGTCACAAGCCTATTTCCAAGCCAACTTATTAGCAATCTAAACAAGCTCAATTACAAGTTTAGCTCATATAAGTTTGAGCTCAACTTATTTATATAAATAAGTTTTATTTTAAACTCAAATTTAGCTTGTTTATGACTCGAAATCAAGCCCAATCGAGCTTAGAGCAAACCAAGACTAATGGTACTCTATCTATTTTTGACATAGAATTTAGAAAGAGTTGTGTCCATACAAATGAATTCACACGATTATCGAAGGATCTGAAATTGTTTTCCCTAATGAGAACTAATGGTCGTACTAAATAAGAAATTTTGGTCATTGTTTTCCAAATACATTGATTACACATTTTTGGGATAAATAAGTAACTTAAAATTTACAAATTTCCTCATTGAAAAAATCCGTTATAAAAATTGAACTAAAAAGAGGTATCTGATGGGAGAAGGATCCAGACAGAATTGCATTATACTACCAAAATCAACTTGGCACAATCATGAGCAGGACTTTGACCTGTGTTTCTAATCGCTCATCATGTGCGACCATTCGTAGCCAACCCGGGTGTTCAAAATAGTCTTCGAGTGAAAGTACCTGTTGTATCTAACTTTAGTGGTTAATGTTTCGGAATATGTCCATATATAGAGAGATATTCATGTAAAGTACACATGTAAATTAGTTTATGTAGCTCACATTTTACAATTTTCTTTACTTTTTTTCATTTTTTTTTTTTTACGTATACATACATACATACATATATATATATATATATATATATATGACTTGTGCAAACGACCATTATGTTATTTTACTCTAAGCCCTAAGGCGCCACAGAAATACTAAAATGAAGAATGATGAGAGCATGGAATTGCAAATGATTTGTTTCTTTAACCTTTCTTGCTCAGTATGCAAAAATGTTATTAATAATACTATATATTAAATATGCATACAGTGTCGACAACATTTTACACCTTATCACTGGAATGTATGACACAGTCATTATTGTTTCTTCAATCCAAGGAAACATGAAATGATGATGGCCGTTGTTAGTTTATGTCGTTGGGCTAACCGTCTGTTTTATTTGATGTTGCTTTTTCCTATTCTTTAGTTTATGCCTTTTGTGAGTCATGCGACTGAAACAGAATTATTCAAGAGGCAGGGTTTCTCGATCGTCTTTCCTTGTGAAGTGGTCCATTACTGTCCGTGTCCTCCCATGTTTTAGGGACCAACTGAAGGATAATATATTTTAAACTATGATTTATGTATGGATACTCCTCAACTTTTAAAAATATGCACATATCACCAAAACTATTATTAACACTCTAAAACCGTTATTAGTATTCCTATAAGGCAACGATTTTTCAAGAACTAATAATATTTTTGGGTTAACTGCATATATCAAATAGATATCAAAGATGAAATCACGTTTCCGAAATTTAGGAGCGTATTAACATCTCCCCTAAGTAAGGATTACTTTTGCGATTATCATATATGCAGTTCCCAATCCCTATTGAATGATTAATCGACTTCATTGTACAGTGTGACAGAAGCAGTGTTTATTTTATGTCCTCACATCGTTCGCCTTTGTGATTACGTGTTTAGAACAGAATTATGAGGAAGGTTCCGTCGCATGACCAGAGCAACCCAACTCTATGTTGATTTTGACAACAAAATAAATAAATAAATAAAAAGAGGTTGTGTTTGGCAAGATTGAGCAATTTCGCGTGAAAAGATATTCAGAAAACGGTTGCCTTTTGAATGACGGAAAATGAAATCATGATGGAAATTGAAAAACCTAAGCCAAATATCCATACGTTAACCACTTAGGGTGCTGCATATTTGTTTGGCTCTTATGACAAGCATCCCATTCCCATGTGAACTTTCTCTATAGGAACCTAAAAAGAGTTTCTACAACATTCTAATAATGCATTGTCTTCTCCGGTAAATTATATAATAATCAGTGATTTGAAGAATATATTTTCATTTTAGCTAAAATCAGTAAGGGCTTCTCAACAGAATTTATTAGTTGGATTTTCATAAATTCCAATTTTTCCTCTAAGAAGATGCAATGATCTTATTTAAGAGAAAAGTTTCGCTAGTATTAACATATTACATATATGAATTAATAATATGTAAATACCTATAAAATTTCAATAAATACGTAAAAATATAAAGAATCACGTTTTTATGCTTATTAAGGATGATAAGATGTAGGTTTGCATTTTCAAATATTAGAAATGAAACCAATCTTATTAACTTTTGGAATCACTCAAAAACATATACCATTTGGATCCTCTAAATTATATTCAGGATATATATACCGATTATCCTGAAGTTTTCAAATTCATTTTTTATCATTATTTAGGTGGTTAATCTAAATTACTTAAATTGTTGAACTGTGTCTTGAATTTATAAGAGATTTGGAATCACAGCAGTAGACAAAAGAAGAATCAAAACGTAGATGACAAACTTGTGGATTTTTATACGATAGTTTCCGATGTTGTCCCTTTTCCGTTTTTTTTTTTTTTTTTCTTAATGCTTTTGCAATTACCTTGATTAAGCATTTAGGGTTTGTCTTTTGTTAACATTATAGTGTATTAGGGAGTGGAGGAAAGAGACATTATTATATCATATATATAAATATACATATATATATATATATATATATAACAAGTATGTATTCGTGCTAGCTACTACAATAGCAATTTTATTTACAGTTTTGTCCACAGTTTTTCATTTTTTGAAAAAGTTTTTCACATTAACTCTTGTGTGTTTGTGTTAATTTATCTCTTTCCGTTTATTCGTTAGCTCTTTCCAAATTACTTCGATTTGTAATGATAAATCGGGATCAGGTCTTTAATAAGTTGATCTTAGAGCTATGCATGTTTCAAAGTAAATATTTATTTATACAATGGAATCAATTACAAATCTTAAGGAAACTTTATAAGATGTATATAACATATCCTATTTATAATAAAATATATGTGATAGATGATACCATGAATAATCTTTTAGGATAAATTATACTAGAAGAAATCAACATTTACAAGTAAATTCAAATAGAGAATTAATGTTTTAAAAATTTCACATAAGGAATTAACATTTGAGTTATTGGTTAAAATAAAGAACTCATTAAACTACTGTTATAACTCTATAAACTCGAAGCCACATGGCATATTAAGTGGGCACTTATGCTAACGTGGTTTAAAACTAAATTAAAATATTAAAAATCACTTAATGTAAGTGATTAAAAAGAAAAAAATTAGAAAATGAAATTTCATGTATGTGACTTAAACTCAATGTCCTAAATAGAAAACATGAAACACAAGGTTAGAAAGAAAGAAGGAATTGACTAGAAAGTTAAACCCTAAAATGTGAAGTTAAAAAGAAGACATCTACATATTTATAGGAATATTATTTTATTATAGGGAATATTTTATATCCTTTGACAATATTACAAATCTGGAAAAGCAATATAAGTACATGTTATTATAATATATATATATATATATCTATCTCAATGAGAAGTTACTTTGTTTTCCTCAAGTAATGCTATATTTGACACAAGGTCAATTTAAGGGCATTATGGAGAAGAAAGAGAAAAGAAATAAACCTAAGAAAAGAAAAAAAAAAATCAAATCTTTACCACTTTATTTGTGCATTTGCTCAAACAACAACTAAGTTACTGTGCTTTTTAATACTAGAAAGGTTTTCAACTATCAATGTTCAACCATGCTCCATTACTATATATGCAACATCAAATCGTCATTTCAAGGTAGAAGTCTTCTTGAAGCTATTAGAAGTGGAAATGTACTCCATCTCCATATCCATCGAAACCATCAACAATGGAGGATAATCGCCTATCGTGTTTATAATGATGTTTCAATATTTCCCAATCATATGTTGATAGCAACATGTGTAGGGAATCTGAACATGGAAGAAGTTTTCATGCTTAAACTTCTTTCTTTATAGTTGATTCTAGACATAGAAAATGTCTTTATGCATTCAATTTCATTTTTTGGGTTTTTTTTTCCTTTTCCTTTTTTTTTTCTTTTGAGTAGATTTAAGCTTTTAAGTGTTCATCAATATTTAAATTCAATTTTAAGCCAAGTCAACATATACATGTTCACTTAATGTGCAAATCAACTCTAGGTTAACAAAATTATAACTTCAATTTAATGAGATCTTCTATTTTAATCACTAACTTAAACATTGATACCTTAGTTGAACTTTTTAAAACGTTAATTCCATATTTGCACTTACCCTTTGATATTGATACCTTCTTATGTAATTTATCCAAATCTTTTAGTATACATGACCCATATCAAGAGAGGTTCATAAGTAAGAAAAGATAGAATCTCTCGTACCTAACCCGGTGTAAGTAAATTTTGAAAAATTTAAAACTACAATAAATTCACCTTGATTACTTGGTGACTCATAAGTAGTAACTTGGTTATGGGAACTTATTGGAGCCGTAGTGAAAGCGAGTTTTCATAAAGCAATCATCACTGCTTATGGACCCAAACCTTAGTGATTTATCCATAACTAAGATGAAGCCTAGGTGAAACTAAATGAAGGTTTGAACCAAATGATGTTGAAGAATCAGTTGATGACTTTTGGTTAAGGGTGAAATGCCGCTCAAACCCAGAGCTAACTGGTTCTTCTCAAAATGCATTGAAGTACAGTAGTTGACTGGACATTTAGGGATAAAGCATTGTTTCAGCGTAAACCGCGAAAGCGGTACTAAATCGAAGGAAACTCTAAATACTAAATATGACCTCAAAATAATAGGGGCCAAGGTCGACTAATGAGACAATGGGGGATAATTCATCGTTAAGAGGGAAATAGCCTGGATCACCAACTAAGGCCCCTAAATGACTGCTTAGTGATAAAGGAGGTAAGGGTACAAAGATAGCTAAGAGGTTTTCCTAGAAGTAACCACTCTTGAAAGAGTACGTAATGGCTCATTGATCATGATTGTTCAAGTCGATTCTATAGTAATAAGATCGGTTAAGCCTTATTTGGCTACTCCAAGAGCAATTGCTCATGGTCATCATGGAGAACTCCTATACGAAGGAGATACATTAGTTACATTTATCTATGAAAAGTTGTGATCCAGTGATGCAATGCAGAGTCTTCCAAAAGTGGAACAAGTGTTAGAAGTGCATTCAATTGATTTAATATTGATGAACCTAGAAAAAAGAGTTGAGGGTTGGAATAAGCATATAACAAGAATTCTTGGAATTCTTTGGGAATTTTTTATTAGTCCTAAGTTAACTATAGTGCAAAGTCATATGTCTTTGGTTAATAAGATCCAAAAGGATTATAGATCCCGAGGGGTCCAAATCCATAATAGGCAAATATAATTATTGTATACCAAATAACATAAAAAGTGTTGATTTAAGTGGATGGAATGTCTAATGTTTTTTTACTCTACCAATTATACAAGATCTCGTAGGTTTAATAGCTTTCAATCAAGACCCCTAAACCCTATTAGCAAATGGTAGGATAATTATAACTTTACCTAATGTCTTGAAAATATTATGAGCTTTAATATTCACTTAAAATTTAGTGATAACGTGATCATTAGCTCATTGTTACCCAGCTATGGTCCCGTGGAGACTAGCATTATAAACCTGCGTGGTTGTATGACATTGGAGGGAAGTGGATGTTCCAAATGGGTTAATTTACTTTGTTTTGGCAAGATAAAGGTTCGTACACTTTAGGACCCCGCCAAAACTAAGAACAAAGAAAAAGGTAAAGAATCCATGCATCTTTTTTATTTATGGATTTAGACTAGACTTCTTGAAGAAAACGTAAAGGCATTTCGTTGGAGTAAAGAAGAAGAAAGCCTTTTGGGATGCATTATAATCGATAAATTGGCAATAGGTCCAAACAAAAGAAGTACGAAAAAAAGAAAAGAAAAAGCCATATGTCAATGGGCACCAAAAAAGGTGTGATACCATATACCTAATGATGTTTTCGAGATTCTTGTCTTGATTACTATGGAATGATCTTGTTAAAGCGTGCAAAGAATTTATAATGAAATTAAATTCCCTTCTTTGTAATGCAAAATAGTTAAGTCGGTTAGGTATCAAATTATCGTGCTAATTGACGGCTTTTTGATGGACCAAAATTAGGGTTCATGTGCCGATAAATCATTGCCTTAACGACATATCAAAAGGAGGATATGATCATTAATTATATCCGTGGAAAATGGAAAATCGTATGTCTAGTAGTTCATAATTTGATTAGAAATTATTTTGGTTTGCATATCTTTCCTATGTTATTGGTCTATACAAGCCAGCAATATGCACTGAGATATATGCATTTAATAATAAATGAGCAGACGCGGCATCTGTGGGTGTCTAAAAAATGATAAAAATCAATTATTCATGAGATTGTATAAAACAGTACTGTTTCTCGTATATGATGGTAATCATTTATTAAGGAATAGCAGATATACGTGGTCACAAAACTGCTCCAAATATTTGCTATAACTTGTATTCTACTATCTGCATCATAACTTTCATACTTTTTTCCTTTCCTTGATTCTATAGATTAGTATAGAGCTTCTAATTATACGAGACAACGAAAACCCTAAATTCGTTGAATAACATCATGCTAGCTTGTTGAATTCATTTATTGTCCGGTATTGATGGTAATATACGCAGTCAATGAATTTCCTCGATTGAAATGTGAATTATTTGCATAAAAATAGAATTTGGGAAAGCAATCCAAACCAATAGAGAATCACAACCTAATAAGAAAAGAACTCTGAAATTTAGAATAAAAAATTTCATCTAGAGATATAAATGAACCAAACCGATCTATAAATTACTCAAGTTTTACTCAAGTTCGATTTGGTAACAATCGAATCAAATTGAGCTTAAACTACTCGGATAGTAAATTGAATTGAGCTCAAGTTTGAACAACTAAACTTGTCAAGCTTGCATGCTTAATCGAGCTTGATATAATTTTTAACTTATATTTTTAATTTGTTTAATATAATGAGTTTGAGGTTGTTTAAGGAAAATTTACAAAAAGTTAAAACTTAATTGAATTAACCAAGTCAAAATTGAGCTTACCCAATATATTTTCTTATTGAGCTCAAGCTCAAAAATTAGAGTTTGGTTGAACTCCAACCAAACTCAAGTTTCAAGTTTTTAAGTTGAGTTCAAACTCGATCTTAAAGCCATAATAGTTCAATTTGATTTGATTACACCTTTGCTTATGTCCATTTTTCTTTAACTTATCCCCACTGATTGAAAAATATTTTCGTTTTCTCCAAAAGAATTCAAAATGAATCCTTGATAAATTTTTTAGGGGTAGGATTCTTGGTCACACATCATAGTTGTGCATATATGTGTGACCTTATTTAGAAAACATAAATAAAGTCACTTATATCAAATGGTTCTGACTGTTCACTCATATTATTAACTAAAAAAAACAAGCATCTATTAATAAACATAAGTTTTCAATGCACGTTGAGCCTCCGATCCTTTTATGATTTGAGAATGAATTCAAGCAATATATATTAATATATTAGTAAGTGACTCTCCTACCACATTAGTTACATGGTCAACAAGTAAACAGGTAATTAACTAAGAGCATAGGTAGTCTTACATAGTAATTTGATTTGTTTGTGCAAACACATTGAAGACCTTTTATGTAATTCTGAATTTTTCTTAGAGATAGTCTCACTTAAATAGAGATGAAGTTTTTATATACCAAATGACTAATGCACTAAACCAATTTTAGTGTTCATAATATTTGGTGCTCTATTCCCAAACTTAAAAGAATAATTTGTTGCACTTTCATACTATTTAGGTATAGAAGTTTGAATGTCAAGGTTACATGCATGTTGCATGACAATTGCGCCACATGTGACAAAGGGAAATGACTTGACTTAGGTAGCACTCGTGGAATGATCAAGTAGATACTAGAAAGAGGAGGGGAAGTAAACAATCTCAATAAGACTTTAACACGGGGTGTGATAGGTGGAAGAGTTGATTAGTATCAAATTCCACTGTTTGTAATGAACAAGGTATGAGTTCTTAAGGAAGTTTAGAGTATGATTCGTTTGAGTGAAGGATTTGATAGAGTGACGATGTTGGTAAGAATTTTCTTGCTTTCAAATGAGGCAAGGGATAAGATATTTATAGAAGTTGGCAATTAATCTTATTCATTGGATCATAATGGTAATCAATAATTAGAATTGATCCCTCCTTTTTATGGGACTCCAATGGATCTTCTTTAGTGAGTTTAAGCCCAATAATAACCCTGTTTTCTTAGTGCAAACCATATTGAGAAAGGTTGGATTGGATGAACTTATTTAATAAGCCCTACTCTAAACCTACCATGCTAAATTTCCCATATATGGCCAAATCCCAACTACTAACACAAACGAGACATGTTGTACAATGCATGTATCGAATTATCCAACACAAACTAGCCAAGTTGCCTAAGGCACCAAGGTAGGTACGCCTATTGGTCCTAAACCTTGCTCAAAGTAACCTTGATCAAATTCCTTTAAAGTAGCCTCCTAAGCCCTCTTCTAGTACTTCCTTGACCAAGCTAACCCTAGTGCTACCCATAATATGGGTACACTCACTTAGCAAGTCACTCATGCCAAGTCATATCAATCTAGAATGTCAAAGCTAGGGGGGGTCTAAGCTTTTAATTTAGAACACCTTTACCATTCAATTAAGATAGCTTACTCTCTTTACTAGCTAACTGTCAAAGAGAGTGGAGGGGTAAGTATTGATAGTGAATTTTAGGCCTAAGCCTTGAGGCCTAATATGGTTAAAACCCAATTGCCAAAGGTAGATGAGTTGGGCTATATAAGATACGTTCCAAGCTATCTAACATAGATGAGACAAGCTACCCAAGGCACAAGCTCCCATCCTTCTCACCCCATGGTTGACCCTTAAGGTGCTCGATTATGAAGCCAAGCCTAATAAACTAAAGGCCATATGCCAAAGTAGCACAAAGCCCACAAGTCATTAAATGTGAAGTGATAGCTCAACACCTAAACCATATGATGCCTATAATTTATTAAATGGGAAAGGATAAGTGTAAGGGGTAATGATACCTTGATTTTGTTAGAGGATCTTGCCAACCCCAAACCTTCAGAGCCTTGGATAAGATGTCTTGGTTTGTAAGCTATCAACCAATCAAGAGTCTGAAATCCTACATATGAATGCTCTATTTTCTTCCTCTAGAGGGAGGTTGGAATCTCATCTACATGTAAACTCTTATATTCTTGGACTATCTTATTCTCCACCATCTGTGATTGACTTAAGTATCAAAAAGGTCACGCCGGAGGAAACTCTAGTGCCATTTTAATTGTTTCTTATTGTTGTGACTGATTGAAGACCCAACATCAAGTTAAATGGAAAACACTCATCAACAATATATATCAATTGAGTGCACTCAATGACATTTTCTAATGGAAGGGAGCTTAAAATTTTTCAAGCATCAATTAAAGGTGCTTAACACACTTAGAAAAAGTTTAAAGAGCAAACTTTTACTCTCTTTTTTTGTTTGTAATATATTCATTGAAATTTAATTATCAATTCATAAAAGAAGTTAAAGTTAAAGTTAATGTATAAAATTATGTACATTTTGTTATCAGTAGAAACAAATCGCATGAAATATCTAAGTAAGAAATTACAAGTGAAAAAGAACAACATGGTTAATATATAATTAGATACATACATATATATACACACACACATAACCTTAAAACGTAAGTATTCTACCATTTGCTTTATGATGACTATAGAAGATTATTTCATTAGAAAAGCTAAAAAGAAAATCATACTGAAGATAAGTGATTAAATAATCAATCGCTTAATAATTATTCATTTTTAGTAAGGTTGTCAAATGTGCCTTAAATCATCAAAGAGTTTATAGAAATAGACTATAAAATTAGAACGTAAAAATATAAATTTTTATAACCTAAATAAACTAATTTTTGAAATAAACTATAAGCATGCTCGCAATGATTACTAAAAAAAAAAGTTTGAAATACATGATAAGATAAAAAAATTCAGCATAAATTCTTGTTACAATTTAATTTATAATACAAATGATTAAGTATAAATCATCACGTTAAAACACTAAAATATAAGTATTAGTGCAAAAATAAAATAAATCACTAATTATCAGCAATTTTGTCATCATCAAAATTACCATCATCATCACCATTGTTGTTACTGACCTTATCATTAGTATCACTACCAATAATAACCATATCTTTTGATAACAAATCTTTCAAAATACTTGTTTTACTTTATCTTCAATATAATCAATGTGATGAATCTCTAAAAAATTTTAAGTCCCACTTTCATTATTTTCTAAATCTATACATATACCAAATTCTTCCAAAATATCACATTCATATTTTTCCATACCCCTTACACTTGAAAAGATATCCAATTCTCATTTTGTAAATTAAATATGCCTTCTTCCTTAGAAGTGATCTTCAATAATATTAATTGATTTAAGTTAAGAGTATATATAGTGTCATTTAACTCACGATTTCATGAGCTCTTTCAAATAGTAAGAGCTCAATTCTTTACTTAGTTTTGATAGCCTATTGTAAATCAAGAAGACATAAGATTAAGGGAAAACGTAAACTTCTAAAATCATATAGAAATGGAGAATAATTAAATCATAGAATTGTATACATAAAAATCATAATTCCACCATGAACATGCACTTAAATGCTTTTGTCCCAATTCAAACTAGAAAAATCCTATAAAATTATAGACTCATAGAATATTATAACTTAAATCATGATTTAAATAGTGATTGTTTCATAATATTAATTTTTAAGAAAATAGAATATCAAATCACATAATTATCATCATTTATTAATACTTTATAAGAAAAGATCAAGAAATTTGTAGTATTAACAATGTAACAATTATTTAATAAATATCATCTCAAGGGTTATGAAGAAAGCCACTTGTAAGATGGAAGATAAAACAAAAGTTAAAATTAAGAATGGGCGGATTGCAAGGTTTTAGCTAGACACCTAGTTTGTTGAAGGTAAGATACGTACATGGTTGTATGGTTTGCTTAATAAATATGGTGACAAGCTTTTGATGCATCAAGTTTAGACAAACGATTCAAGATGGAATGAGGAAGTTATTGACTACCTATTAGATGAGATTATCAAAGAAAGGATGGACAACATTCTCCTTGATCAGAATTACGAGGTTGAAGAAGTAGAATCTTAGCCGTTTGAAATAGATGGGGAGATTTCAATAAGTTTTATCTAGTTTGAATTGTGTAAGGAAACAGAAACTAACATTAATGGTGAAAACTTGGAATGGGTTTGGAAAACTTCGACAATATCCAATATTCAGTTCTTAATCTAGTGAATCTTACATAATGGGATTGCAACAAAATATAATGTGGAAAATAAAGGAATCTACAAAAGATCACAATGCCTCTTTACAGAGATGGACAAGAAACAGCTGCTCACCTAATCTTAAATTGCCATTGGAGTAGAGAACTTTAGATGCAGCTTGGAGTATGCTTAAAGCTAAAGGACTATTCCTATGATGAATTACTAGAGTGGTTAAAGAGAAAGTGTAGATGGAAGGTTAAGAGTTGGAATGATTCTCAAACCCCAAAAGCAACTCTCATCCTTTTTGTAATTGAGGGAATTTGGAGAGAAGAAATAAAAAAGTTTTTCACCTAGATGAACCGAATGAAAATTGTGTTGGACAAGTCAAGATGGAAGCAAATGAATGGTGGGCTATGGACAGGATGCAAAAATGAGACCTGGGAGAGAAGAAAAGGAGCAATGGTTGGGAAAGCCCCAAAGAGGGTTGGGTCAAGATTAACTGTACCAAAGCTATTAGTGAAAAGGGAAATAAAGCAATTATGTGTCTCCAAAGTTGAACATACAGAGAAGTACCACAACAAAAAGAATCAAAAGAAAATAAAAGAAGATTTGTAAAATCTGGGTAGCTACTAATTAGATATGACACATCAATCAATCAATCATACTCGATTTACAATCCGCTAAATATAACTCACTAGTCCGAACTATAGAGTCACCACTACTATTCCTTACTAAAGAGAATAGATAAGAGTTAGAGGATAAATGGGAACACTAAGGTTACTCACAAAAAGGAATTTATATTAATTCTATAATGTGTTGGGTGTTATCTACGTACAAGTTACAAGCATATATGGAAAAGAAAAAAGGGTAATTTACAATTGGAATATGTGATTGATACTAAAAAGGGTAAAAGAGACAAAGAATATTTCGTATAGAAAAAGTAAAGAATCCTTTTAAAATGTTGTGCTAAAAGACACGTGTTACATGGTGATTGGTGTTTGAGTATGATACGATTCAGATAAAGTCAAGGAAAAGAATCTACAGTTAGTGCCAACCAAATCGAGTTTAAGTTAAAGTTCGGTCAATCTAAGATGTCTAGATCCCCTTCAGGTTGGGTATCTTGCAACTCGACTTGGACTGGGGTTAGATGCTGGTCAACTTAGGATCTCAAATTGGATAGATGTTTGAGGTTAGTCAGCTCAGATGCTGTTTAAATCCTGGCATAACTGCTCAACAAGTGAACCAGTATGCTGAGTAAGACAACACGCCTACTTAATAGCTCGAAAACTATGTTAGTGAACATTAGAGCTCGATAGTCAGGTCAATAGTAACATAAAACATAGAGATCGGAATAGAAATCCTCATCTTGGATGGGCTTCTAGTTAATATTCTCCAAGTGATTCCTTGGAGTTTTCTAGTTCATTTATACATGATCAGTCTGGAGACTTAATTCCTATCATTTGCCTAGTGGTTAGAAAGATTTGTCCTCAGAAAAGAAGTAGCCTTGGGCTCTTGTTCTTCTTAGGCATCTACGAGGTCTTCCTCTTCTAGTTGGTAGGAAATTATGTTGAATACATTGAAGATGAAAAGAACACCATAGTTCTCGAGCAGTTCGATCTGGTAAGCATTATAGTTGATCTTCTTCAAGACCTTAAATAGACCATTAGCTAATGGAGATAGCTTGCTTTGTCTCACGTACAGAAATCACTTTTGGCTAAGACCCATACTAAGTCTCCTGGTTTGAAGAAAACAATTCGACGACCACGACTACCAATCTCTTATTATCTTTAGTTGAACTTGATAATCTTCCTAGCTACAAATGGATGTAACTCTTGCAATTCTTAGGCTTAGTTGACTCTAAATTGACTTTCTTTAACAACCGCAAGGATACCGATCAAATCTAGGGGAATAGTAAGATTGAAGGCATAAACAACCTCGAATGGAGCCTTTTCAGTGGTGCTATGGATGGTTTAGTTATATGCAAACTCCACAACTGGCAGACACAGATCCTAGTCCTTTAAGTTCTTTCCTATGACAACTTTGAGCAAATTGCCTAGTGTCCTATTCATCGCTTTAGTCTAGTAATCATTCTGAGGGTAGCTACTAGAGTTGAACACAAATTTAGTCCCAAGTCTTCTAAAAAGAGCTTAAGAATTTGGTATCGCAATAAAAAACAATAGTCTTTGACACTCCATGTAGTCGAACAACTTCCTACAAAAACAAATAAATAATATTTAAAGCATTGTTAGTTCGATGGTATGAGATGAAGTGTGTCATTTTACTGAAGTAGTTCATTATAACAAAGATCAAATCTTTTCCCCTTGATGTTCGAGACAACCTTAAGACAAAGTCTATGTTAAGGTTAGCCCAAGGTAAGGTTGGTGTTGGTAGAGACATATACTCTTCATGGGGCTCTCTTTTCCCTTTAGCTATCTTGTACACTTCATAACTATTAACTAACTTATGGACATCCTTGTCTAAATTAGGCCAATAAAAATTTTCCTTGAACAAATTAGAGGTTTTGGTCTCTCTAAAATAACTAGATAATCCACTACTATGAGCTTTCCTAACCAATAACTTACGCTTGGAATAGTTTAATATGCATAGCCTTTAATCCTAGAACAAATAGTCATCTCAGACACAATAGCCTCCAATAGCAACTTCATCTCTATACTTCTCTACAATAGGACTAAAATGAGGGTCACAACCATATTACTTAGTGATAAGTGAAAATCCTAGTATTTTTGTTTGCAAGGTAGTCAACAAGGTTTTCCAACGTGACAGGGCATTGGCGACTACATTAGCACTTCCTTTCTTATGTCAGATCACATATAAAAAACCTTCCATAAACTCTAGCCAGTTGGCTTGAATCTTCAAAAGTTTATTCTAACTCTCACGATGCTTCAATGACTCATGGCAAATGTAGATTACAAATTCTCATGATAATAAATAGTGTTGCCAGACAATGAGAGCTCTCAAAAGAAAATACATTAGGATAGCACTAATTCCAATGCCCGATGCATTGCATTCTAGTTCAAATAGCTTGTCAAAATCAGGTAGAGATAAGATAAAGGCAATGGTGAGCTTCTCTTTGATCTCTTTAAAGCTATACTCAACTCAGTTGTTCCATCGAAAACCTTCACTCTTCTTTGTTAACTAGTCAAGGGGGTTACAATTGTACTAAAGTTTTTAATGAATTGCCTATAGAAAAAAGTAAGGCCACAAAAACTTTGAACTTTAGTGACATTCTTTGGTATCGGCTACTCTAAAACAACTCAGATCTTTTCCTCATTAGCTTAAATTCCTTCTCCAAATACTAGATATCTAAGAAAAACTACTTCACCTTGACAAAATGTACATTTCTTCAGATTCTCATATAACTTCTTGGCTCATAAAATATTAAAAATAGCTTAGAGAAGTTGAACATGGTTGTTCAAGTTAACACTGTACACCAACATACCATCAAAGTATATGACCATACATCGTTCCATCAAAGAGCACATCACATAGTTCATAAGCCTCATAAATCCGCTTGGCACATTGGTAAGTTTGAACAATATAACCAACCATTCGTAGAGACCATGCTAGTATTGAAGGCAATCTTCTACTTATCACCTAGTCTTATACAAATTTGATGGTAGCCACTTTGTAGGTCAATCTTCGAAAATATCTTGGTGCCACTTTAGACTGCAAGTACGTATCAAACATACAGTGTGTGCGCATGAACTAGATCTGTGTTTAATAAATCCTAAGTCCATTTTAATTAGTCTAATTAAAATATTTTTTAAATTGGACAAAAGTCCATAATGTAAGTGTAAATATTTTATTAGACTATTCTTAAAAATAATTTTTTTCTAATGAAGCTTAATTTTCCTAAAGACTTTGAATTTTGCTAAATTGTATGTATATTTTTAGATTTTACTTAATCTAACCATAAACAATTGAATCGACTAGGATACTTTTGATACTTTGTATATTTCAATTTTTTTACTTTTAATTTATAATTTTTTTCCATTTTTGGATTTTTTTTTTTTTGTAAACCTAGCACAAAAATAAAAAGGGGCTAAAATTAAAATAAAGGATGGCAAAAATAGGGTGTCTACAATTATCCTTCTTTGTAGTGAAGTTTAATTAAAAATTTGCTATAAAAACAAAAAAAAAAAAAAAGATATGCTCATTTTTGCTAAGTCCTGACTTGAACTGATAGGGTAAGATTCAATTAAAAGAGTTTAGTCTTAAAATGATTGGATAAAAATAGATAAGGTCCTGCCACAACAAGTTAAGGTAAAAGGGATTAAATCTTAACTTGACAAGTCGGTATAAAAAGGATAAGGTTCCAACTTAACAAGTCAAGATAAAAGGCTTTAAATATTAAATAAATAGGGTCTTGACTTGAAAGGTCGGGTATCCTTAAGATGATAAATTTCTTTAAGGATCAACTACTTAAAAGGATAGATCTTTTGATGATAGGATAACTCTCTACAAAGCAAAATATGAAAGGATGGCAATCCGATAAAGATAGGACCAAATGGTGCTCCACAGACCAAACGACCTAAAAATGAATTAGACAACATTTCTTTAAGTAACTGATCCTAGAAAGGACTAAATAGGACAGTGTTACATTGAGTAAGCAATCCTAGAAAGGACTAGATAATGCTCTATTGAGTAAGTAACCTAAAAATGAATAAGACAGTGCTCCTTTGAGTAAGCAATTCTAAAAAAGACTAAATAGGACAACATTCCTTTGAGTAAGCAATCCTATAAAGGATTGCATGGTGCTCTTCTAAGTAAGCGACCCAAAAATGAATAGGACAACGTTACTTTGAGCAAGCGATCCTACAAAAGACTAGATAGTGCAGCACTCTTTTGAGCAAGCGATCCTAAAAAGAACTGGATGGCACTCCACTAAGCAAGCAACCCAAAAATGAATAGGATAAAGCTCCTTTGAGTCAACAATCCTAAAAAAGACTAAATAGGACAGTGTTCTTTTGAGAAAGTAATCATAGAAATGATTAGATGGCCTTCTACTAAGCAAGCTACCCAAAAATGAATAGGATAGTGCTCCTTTGAACAAGCGATCTTGAAAAGGATTAGATGACACTCCTTTGAGTAAGCGATCTAAAAAAGAATAAGACAACATTCCACCAAGCAAACAATCCTTAATAGGAATGGATGATGCTCCAATGAGCAAGCAATCTAAAAAGAATAGAACAGCACTCCATTGAGCAAACAATCCTAAAAAGGAATAGGACAATGTTTCTTTGAACAAGCGATCCTAGAATTTTAAGGACTTTGATGAATTTTGAAAAATTGATCTAAAACTTGAGTTTAAGGATTTTGATGATTCTTTGAAAATTTTAATTTTTTCTTTTTATCTCTCTTGACAATTTTTGAAAAAGATTTCATTTCTCTTTTGAATTTTTTATTTTGTTTTACAAAAAAAAAAACACTATTTGATAGAAAACCGTGTTACTCATAAGTAAGAAAATATCAAAAACTCTAAAGATCATAAATAAAGGGCCAGCTTGCCCCTTGCCCATTGATCACTTATTCTTTCAGTCTTTTTTCTTGAAGCATAACTGATTTCAAAATTGAGGTTAAAAACATTCATGTTTTCAAGAAAATACTCAACTTTTCTTTAATTTTCTATTAAAGGAATAAGTATCATTAATTGAATGTTTAGTCAAACAGGACGTCCTTGCACTGTCAAGAGTCTATTTTCTCTCTCGGCATCAATTCCATAAATTATAACCTATCTTGTAAATAGTACACTTTAGTCAATCAATTGGGTCTTTTCTAGGTTGGCAATATAGGGCTTTTGGTTAATGGTTTAAGCAACTGAATATCAATGTACTTGATCAATTTCAAAGAAATCAAATATAATCCGTCTCGGGTTTACAAACCAAGAACCTAGGAGAAACCAAACATGGCTGACCCTAGTTTCATAAGAAAATTTTGCTGAAGATAAGTCTATTTTTTTAGTCAAAAGAGTTTCATTAGGGGTAGTAATGATCATAAAATGAGAACTTTGTTTTTGGGCTTAAGAATTTAAAATGCTTAGCCTTTGGATACCATTAAAAGTTCGTACTTTTGGCAATTTAACTCATCTTTGAAGGTGATCACTTTACTAATATTTTCTCTTTTTCACTTTTCTCTCTCTTTTTTCTCTTTTTTTTTTTTTTCTCTCTCTCTCTCTCTCTCTCTTTTCTAGTCAAGGCAATTACCTTCCCTTGTTAAGTTTTCACTTGATGAGATTCAGAGTCCTCAAACTATGGAATTAAAGAGTACAAGCTTAGGAGAAGTGTATATGGCTTGGAGTGTTAAGAAAAGTCCATGGGCTTGAGGTATTTAAATGAGTGTATAGGCTTAAATGAGGTGTATATGGTTCGAAACTCTTTTTCATTTTAAAGAAATTGAATTATTTATGACAAAATTTGCTCATGAATTGGTAAAACTTAGACAAGCACATATTAGTCTACTCCTTTTCCCTATATTAATGACCCTAACCTCTTGATTTCCCTAATGTAAAGTGTTTTTTAGTAGGGTTAATTTTAAGAAAAATCCCTAAAAGACTCAAATGGATTTGCAAGGGATAATTATATTTAGGGTAGTGAAATAAGTGCCTAATATCATTTTGATATGCGTACCAAGTTTAAGGCAGATCTCTTTTAATAAATGAGCCCAAGTACTCACATTGTATCGCTCAACTCTCATGTGTTTAGGACATAATTTACCTCTTTTCATTCTAAATATTTCAAGTAATGTGTTACCATTCCCTTAGGTGGAAAATTTTAAGTTCTCAATTTACATTTACTTTATCCATTTTCGCTTACCCCAAATCTTGCATAAAATATTTCATTTAGTGAAAGGCCAATGACATGCCCCTATTGAGCTAAGCTAACTTCAAAGACAAATATGCAAATGAAAACACTTTATTCAAATTGCTTGTATCCATTACAAGCTCCAAAGTGAATTATTATTTTGAAATAAATAAATGTAAGAACTAAAACTCTTTTGCATTTGTTGCCCCTATTTCTATCACTCCTTCGAATGTAGCCCATTCAGTTGAATTGATTTCCTAGAGATATGTTTAGTTGCTTCAAATGGTAAGCTACCTTGTCAGATAATAGTAATAGACCTTCAATATCTAATGCTGAAGGTTATCTGTTTGATGTTTCTTCAATACCTAGGGAAGTAATACCATTGCCAATTGACCCATTAGCCTCTAGAAAGCTCAGTTGGATAATCTTAGCATCAATCAAATCTTATACCTTATGCTTCAATTTCCAATAGTTCTTTATGGTATGTCCCACTTAGCCTATATGATATTCATATCATTTGTTGGAGTCATGTTCCCTTCGCTTGTACTTCTTTGCATTGATTTCACATGCTAGTATCCCTACTTCTCTCAATTGCTTGAACACTTCGACCGTTGGAATCTTGAATCGTATAAATTGCCTCCTCTTATTATAGATAAGCTTGTCTTGATCCTATGCCTTTCCAATTGACACATTTTTTCTTGACTTCTCTTACCTTGAATCATCTTTATGCCTAAGTTGTGACATCTTACCCATAATAAGAGCTAAGTGTTTGATCTGCTTGAGTACATAAGCTATTGCTATTTCTATGCCCGTAAGCCTTTCTTCTAACATCACTGGCTTTTCTTCTAGGGCTACAACCTTGTTTTTCATGTCCTAGCAATGACATGCCCTCTAGACTCGACCATTCAAATCCATCTCTAGCAACTTTTTCCAAACTTTGTATCATATTGATAGTAGGTTCATGAACATATAACTCTTTAAACTCGATTGCTTGAGATGGTATGTCAACAGGCACCTAGGCTTAAGTATGAGCTATAGTCTCAACTTACTTCATGAGCTTGCTAAGAATCGGTTCTATTATGACTATTCTCTATTCAGGAGCTTTAAACATCCTGTTTTTTAAAATGAGTGATTATGAGCTTCAGGTTGGGTAAAAAAAAAAAAAAGCAATGTTTCAAAGCTTGCAAGAATCTTTTCTTTTTAGCAACACTGCATTCCCTCTCTTTAAAAAAAAAAAAAAACGAGTTTTTAATTTTGAAGCCTTTCTTTTTGGATACTTTTATTGAAAAATCAATGCTTACTTTATGTTATAGAAGCCTAATATTGACATTGGCGAATCTAAACAAAAGAATTTGGAAATATTGGGACTGATAACCAAGGACTAGGATGAGAATCATATTACAAGGATGATATAGATGAGTGAAAATTATTTTACAATGAGAAACTTATTTAAATAGATGACACAAGGGTACAACTCATGGAAAAAACTCTATCGAAACCGTGACAACTTAATGGGTAAACACAAAAAATAAGAACTTAGACATTTAAATGATTAATGACCTTAAGTTCAAAAATAATTTACAATGGAAATTTAATGGTTAAATCGTTTTTATTTTTATTTTTAAATTTTTTTAATTTTTGTTATTTCCTAACAATATAGTACATGGGACATTGCAATGGAAATCGATCAAGTAAATAATTATCATAAAATTGGTTTTTTATAATAAAATTTCTTTTTGAAATTTCTTTTTTAAAAAAATTGTTCGAAAGCGTTAAAAAATGGTGGTTCTATAATAATCTTTACCATAGTTTACTTTCATAATTACATTAAAAAAAATTTAGAAGTTGATACTGAATTTTTTTTTTTTTAATATTGGCATATTATCGTATAGGGATAATACTAATGATTTTAGGCCTTTTACGTTAAATGTTATGTTATACAGCTTATTACTCATGAAATAAAACAAAATTTACAAGACTCATATATATTACACAGGATATCATATACAAACAAATATGCAAATTAAAAATATAAAATAAATGTAATGCAATGGGGTTGGTAATTAATAAACTATAAGAATAGAATTATTATAAACCCACAGTCAATATTTATGTAAGCTTACATATATAACTGTGTGAATTTCTAAAGAAAAAATTCTTCTTTTTTTCTTTTAAATAAAGCCCATGTGCACTTATATATATAAGTATATTAAATTTTCAAAATAAGGACCAATTCCCCACTGGTTAACAATTTTTTTCTGGCTCCTATAATTTGAAAATATTACTAACCCTTTTTTCATTTAAAATAATGCAAGGGGTGGGATCTACGGATCTCAAGCTCTATAGCCTCGAGCATTCCTAAGAGTTGTACAATGACAATCCATCCTAAGTTCCTAAGGTGGCTCAAGTTCGACTACGTTTAAATATATATATGATGTTTTTTATTTTTATTTTTTTAAAAAAAAACCCTTAAGGCCCTAATTCCCCTATGAAAGGCTTATTGGGCCATGTTTTTCCTAATAAACTTACACTACTAAAACCTGGTTAATACAGCTATATTATAATAAATACATTAAATAAGAGAAAAATAAAAAAAAGGCCCATTAATCAATTTTTAATTTTTACATGGTTAACCCACTAGTTTTCCAATTGAGTTGTCAATTCTGTTAGGTCCTATTTTGATTTTCCTTAATTTAACTTATATTAAGTGTAACTTGCTTAATATAAATTATTCGATATAAAATTAAGGAAATTTTTTTATAAATGTTTAGAAAAAAATTTTCAAAAATAATTTAGAGTCATCAACTAATAAAACTAGTAAAAAATTCAAAACCTCGAAAACCCTAATTTAGCCACTAATCTATGGATATTTTTAAAAAATTAATCTTTTAAAAAATTTGACCAAAAAATTGGGATTCAGATACTAACTTATTAAGACCAAGTCACCATGTAAAAGTAAAACAAAACTAATGGGTTGTTATTCTTTCTATTATTTCTCTAAAGATCCCAAAATATGCAACAATGTATAAAAATGCAATTTAAATGAATTTTTTAATAATTTTTATTACAAATTTTCAAAGAAAAGCTTTTATTGATTTTTTTTTTTTTTATGGTTGTCCTAGAGGTGCCTTCGTACCTATTAGTCAAAATTAAATCAATGTAGTTATATTTTTTAGAAAAGATTTAGTAGGTTGATTTTTTTTAATTTGAAAATTGAGTCAGATTTACTTTATTTAATAATTTATTATTTTAAAAAAAAACCTAAAAGATCAAATTACATGAATCTATAAAAAATAAACTTAACTAACTAAATCTTTTGAAAATATTTTAGTTAAGATTTATTATTTTTTTAAAAAAAAAATCACTATGTGTAAAAAATTTATTTTTCTAAAACCCTAAATGTAAAATTTATGCTAATTTACTAAGATATGCAATGTAAATACTCATCTTTACTAAAGATATGAATCTAAAAAAATATATATATATCTATATTTGAAAATGCAATTTTTATGAAAAAGATACGATTTTTATGAAAATTATGCATTTTTTATGAAAATTGCAATTTAATCTAAAAGAATGACATGATTGTGATTTATGTAGAAACTATTTCATTAAAGAAGACTAAAAGCTTGCATTGAAGACTTAATCAAGTTAGTATAGTAACACAATTAATTAAATAATTCAACTAACTAAATAAAAAAATTCAACTTCTCAAATGGATTAGATCAAGGAAAAAAAAAACTTACATAGGTTATGTTGAATTGCGGTTTGTCGGGATATTGCTAATTGCATATTGTTGTGTATCTAGTTATTAGCCGTATGGCTATCGATCAGGTGTGGAGTGAATCATATGGGATGGTGATGTGATTGTATGCTGTACGTGTGAGTGTGGGATTGGGATCGCATATATGGATGCTGTGTATTGACGTATGTAGATTGTGATATACGTGGAGTATTGTGTGTTTTAGAGTACAAGTGTGTATGAGACGTGCAATGTGTATGTGTGTGAACTGGATTTGTATGTATGTGTGAACTGGATTTGTGTGTATGTGTAAGACGTAAAGTGTGTGTACGTGAAATAGGATGTAGTCTACGTAAGGATGAAATTATTGTGGAGCATAGAGTTTGGATAAAGTAAGATTTGGTGTGCTATTATGAAGATGATTGGGGAATTGGTGATGTGCGAGATTAATTGTGTATAGAATTGTGATTTTTTTACAATCGAATGAGTAATTTTGAATCTTTCAGATCTTTTTAAGAACGATTTAATCTTAATAAATCTAATATTCATAGGATACGATAATACCTGGTTTAGATTTGTTAGTTTCCTGAATAATTCCCTCAAGATTTAATTCAATCCACTCTCAAGTTCTAGAAGCCCTACATTCTATTTGGGCTTTTTATCTTGAATCTGGCTCAGTCCAACTTGTTTTAAATTAACCACGGTCCTTTAATATAACTCAAAATACATACATTAACCATTTAATAAATCCCAAGTATATTTTAATTAATCTAGTTAAAATATTTTTTAAATTGGACAAAAGTCCATAATGTAAGACCAAATATTTTACTAGACTATTCTTAAAAATACTTTTTTTTTTTCCTAATGAAGCTCAATTTTCCTAAAGACTCCAAATTTTGCTAAATTGCATGTATATTTTTGGATTTTACCTAATCTAACTCTAAACGATTGACTCGACTTGAAAACTTTTGATACTTTGTATTTTTCAATTTTTTTATTTTTTAATTTATAATTTTTTCCATTTTTTTTATAGACTTGGCCCAAAAATAAAATGAGACTAAAATTAAAATAAAGGATGGAAAAAATAAGGTATCTATACCAAGGTCATCACTTCTCCTTAATCAACATAAATACAGGTTTCCTCTTCCTCCTCTACTTTTACCTTTCTAGCACTCTTCTCCTCTTCCGGTTTACTCTCATCAATGCTATCTACCAGATCTCCTTGAAGCACTATAGCACATCGGTTCAAACACTCAGCAACCATGTATCTAAAACCCAAGCATTTAAATCACTTTACCTTATTGGTCTTCCGTTTGAAAGTTTGTCCCTTCTCATGTATCCTCGGGACCAACTTAACCTTAGTTTGGCTCAACTAGCTTACTCAGCCTTGCTGGCCTGGTCGACTCTCATTTGGTCAGTCATAACTTTCCTCTGCTTGAGACAGTCTCCTCAACTCGACATGAACAAGTTGGCGTTGAACAAAGGCTAGGGAAAATGTTAGTCTAAGTCAACTCGAAGCATTTTTTATCCTACTTTTCAACCCTTTATGCTACCTTAATTACCTCTTCCCGAGTATAAAACCTCTGTATTTCTATAATGTTGCAAATCTCATAGTTGAGTTCGGAAATGAACCACAATACTATGCGAGCCTCTGGTTCATCCACGTTAGTTCGAATCTTTAGCATTTCGAATTCTCTCACATATATTTTAATAGATCGACCCCCTTAGTGAAGTTCTTGCAACTTAACAAATGTATCCTATAAGTAGGTCTCAAGCACAAATCTTTCTCTCAGCAATCTCTTCATCTCATCCCAAGTCTTATACCTTGTATCTTACTTTGGCCGCATTCATATTCTTTCACCACATAGTAGTATATCTAGTAAACTCTAGGGTAAGAAGTCGTACCTTTGCAGCATCAATATATCCATAACAATTGAACACTTTCTTGACTTTTTCTTTCCACTCTAAATATTCATTAGCATCTTTACTTCTATTAAAGGGTAGGATTTGGACCGTAATATTGTTTAGTCCTCAAGGAGCTCAACGTCCTCACTCAGCCTCAACCTCTTCCTCTTCCTCTTCCTCTTCCTCTTCCTCTCTGTTAGTCTCCACATCTGCTTTCTCATCATCTTCGTCTATCTCCTCCAACTCCAATTATTGTCTACCAATCTAATCTACTACTTATCCAATTTGATGAGGTCGAACTAGGCGATTGGCTCAACTACCTTGGTCATAGCGTCTCTTTAGAACATTCTTCGGCAAGTTATGATGTAGCACACCATAAGGTTGTTGTCTATTGACTTGCATCGTAGTGACCAGACTCTCAACAAGATTAGTGAGTTTGTTAAGCTTATCATCAACTGATCCAGGAGTTTTACTATCATTATGACAACAACTAGCATGAACTCTACTACTTTAGTCACTAATGATAACTTGAATAATCAAATTTGACATAGCATGGTATATTTCAAACAGATTGACTATACGATAAACACCTCTATTTACTACACAAAACTTTTACTAACACACTTCACAACTTCTACATCTAGCACTCACTTAAACAAGACAGAAATGAACTTGCTCTATTTTCGTAGTGAAAATAGATTATAATAAAGTAATAACAAGAACTATACTTACCAATACTCAAATCTTCACTACATAGCTCAAAACTTTAAAACTTACTTTACACAAACACATTGAAGTAGGTACGGAAGGAACACAGTAGACACTAATAGGAAACACAAACCAAAACTTTACTGCAACTTCACACGTTCCCTCTTATAATCGTACTTTGATATAAGTGAAGTTGATCCATCTTCGGTATTGAATACACGAAGAAGCACCACAATGAAAAGAACCAAAAGAAAATAAAAGAAGATTAGTAAAATTCAAGCAATTACCAACTAGATATAACACATCAATCAATCCTACTAAACCTATAATCTGCCAAATGTAACTCATCAATCCGAACTAGAGAGTCACTCACCAATACTTCTTACTAAAGGAAATAGAGAAGAGTTAAGAGATGAATTAGAACACTAAGTTTACTCACAAAAGGGAACTTGTATTAATTTTGATAATGTGTTGGGTGTTGTTTACATACAACAAATGGGGATTATATATTAACCCCATTGAGGTTACAAGCATATATGGAAAAGACAAAAGGGTAATTTACAATTGGAATACATAATTGATACTAAAAAGGGAAAAAGAGATAAAGAATATTCTATAGGAAAAAGAGACAAAGAATATTCTATATGAAAAAGTAAAGAACCCTTCTTAAATATTATGCCGAAAGATACGTATTGCATGGTGGTTGGTGTCTAAGTATGATAGAATTTAGATAAAGTTAAGGAAAAGAATCTGCAGTCAAAGTCAATATAATCTGGTTCAGGTCAAAGTTAAGTCAATCTAGGATGTTCAAATGCTCTTTAAGTTGGGTATCTCGTAGCTTGGCTTGGACTGGGGTCGAATACTGATTAGCTTAAGAGCTCAAATTTAATAGATGTTTCAAGTTAGTCAACTTGGATGCTGTCTAAGTCATGATACGGTTGCTCAGCAAGTTGTCCCATATGCTTGGTAGGTCGGCACGTCTACTCGGTAGCTCAAAAACCATGTTAGTGCACTTGAGAGATTAGTACTCAAGTTAACAATAGAGTAAAACATGGGGATTGGAATAGGAATCCTTGTCTTAAATGGGATTTCGAGCTAATATTTTCCGCATGAGTTTTTGGAGTCCTCTAACTTAGTTACATATGATTGATCTGGAAACTTGATTCATATCAAGCGGGTTTAAGAGCCATTTATAGAGATCACAGAGGAAACATTCTTGGAGGAATGTATAGACATTTAGTCAATTGTTCTCCCCTTAAAGTAGAAATGACAGTAATTAGAGAGAGACTTCAATTAATGATAAAGTTGTAGAAGCACAAAGTAATCATCAAAGTTGATTCTTAGTAGGCTATGGATTGGATCTTAATCCTCAAAGTAGATGAAGATATATGCCATAGCTTTCTTTCTACTTATAAATAGCTAATAAATTTGCTACTTTAATCTATGTTATGTTAAGTAGATCGATGGAAGAATGAAGTAGTAGATCTTCTAGCGAAGAAAGGAATGTCAGCAAATGATGAAGTTTATTTTGAAGACTATGTTCCGAATTTTATTTTGCCTATTATTTCTAAGGGTAATAGTGTTGTAGCTAATGATGTTAGGGGCTATGATGTATATTTAGATCCTAATGTTAATGTTCTCAACTGACTTTTGTTATGTTGGACAATGTTCATTTAAGTAATACTACTTGATTTACCCAAAAAAAATAAATTATCTCAAGGTATTTTGTTTATAACTATATTTTTTAGTAAATGAAATTTAATGTCATTACTTATTGTGGAAAAAAAAAGTTAAGAAAAAAAATACCATTTAGGCAATATAAAAATATATGGAATTTGAAAAAGTAAATGCCATATGTGGGACTGAATACATGACTTTTCATGTATCTAACTACTTAAATATATTAAAAAAAATACTTAAATATATTCAACATTATATTAATATTTAGTGTTTGCTTTTTCACAATATACATACAATATCTATTTTCTTTATTTTTAATGAATTTTAATAATTAACTTAGAAAAAAAGCATGCTTTCAAATTTACGATAAGAGCAAGCAAAGGTCAATAGCAAACACTATTCATGAGAATGTTAGGTCTTCAAGCTTGCCATCATTGGCCACTTCCTACCTAAACACCTTACCTAAATCAGAAACATTTCAAGTTTGTTAACTTATTTATGAAGGACTCCAGCACCATAATGAGCATAGAAGTTGAAAAGTTAAGATTTGAGTTTCAGGTTCTTTAAGTGGGAAATGCCATTTTTGCTGTTCAAGCTTTCCTCATGTGAGTTTGTGTCTTTTTTTTTTTTTTCATTTTTTCTAATGCCCTACCCTATGTGGGTATTTTCTCCAATTAGAGTACCAGTTCTTTGTTCTCATGGTAGAACTTTTTCTGTCCTAAGGCTTTTTTATTAGTAGCCATTACTTGTAAAAGAGATGTGACCATGTTGGTTTAGTTTTTTACCTTTATCTCTTTAATTTTTTTTTTTCATAATGTTTTGTACTTACTTGGTTCTATCTTTAAATGAAGTTCTTGTTCTTTGGCCTAAAAAAAAAAAAAATCTTAGATGTCGTACCCTTTCCACCCTTAGGTAGAAATTCCATTAGGTAGGTCATTATAGGGTTTCTGATTCGCTTGACTTGCTAAAAATCCTATAAGATTTAACCCTATAGGGTTTTGGGTTGAGTTCTAAAAATGGTTTGTAAATCCTATAGAATTTTGGAATTTTAAAAAAACTCAATGGAAAACCCAAACCCGATTAAAAGCAATAATATGATATTAGTAATTTAGTATTAGCTGTAAAGAATAAAAGATAATAATAATTAATAAAAAAATATCTTATTTCTTTTATATTTTATCTTTTGAAAAACCTTAACCTCATCCCTTTCTCTCTTACAATCTTTTGTGACTCTCTTCTCTTGCCTTTACTTTCTCTCTCAAATAGCAGAATAAATTTCTCAATCCCCCATCCATCTCCTTTTTATAAATCATGTATTAATTTAAAATAAAAAAAAAGTTGGTTTAATCTTAAATAATCATATATCATTTATTTTATTATTTAAAACAATCCATTTGCTATTTGCTTTAATTTTTTGCGTACACTTGAAAATTAAATTTAAATTTTTTTTTAATATTAATGGATTAAGTCGAATTTTTAATAGGTTTCACAAAACTTTATAGAAATAGGTTTTAGAAATATACCCACCTTACAAATTTGAGGAAGCCTTATAATATAGTAGATCGAGCTTGTTCTAAACTTGTCTTGGTAGCATCGCTACCTCTAGGTCCCTAGAATAGTCGAAAATTGGTATGTTTCAATATCTAAGAATCAATTGACTTTTGAACGGATTTCCTTAGATGAAAACTCCAATTAGCCTACGGATATGGCATATAACATATGAAAAAAAAAATGCCAAAGATTATTTGTTGAAGTATTGTGCTCCAATGATTTCATGCCTGCAAAAGTCCGATATTGAATTGATAATGTGTAGGAGGGACAATTTTGTGAGAATAGCGCTCCACGTCTTCGTCAAATTTGCAAAATAGGGTTTGTGAGGAGTTTCAAATTAATTGAGATAAGAATCCTCTTGTTTCATTCATCACATGGGCAACATAGAAGCAAAGGTCATCTGAAGTAATCACAGTTTTTCTAAAAAGGAAGAACAAATGTTATTAACATAAAAGAATGATTAATAAGTAGTAATAATAATATATGTTTTTTAAAAATTTATCATTTATACTTTTATATGTCAGAATTTAATTAATATTTACCCGTCGTTTATCTTTTCAAGTAATGTACTAACATTTAACTATGTGGCATATTAGTACCATTGAAGTAAAAGGGACAATTATCATGTCGTACTTCCCAAAAGGAAAAAAAAAATGTTTGGTTGATAATATTCTCTTTGTACATCACAATCAACATTACTTGAGAAATTTGCCGCCATTGTGTCATCTACCTTAAGAGAAGGGAAAAAATAAATAAATAAATAATTTTAAGAGATTTTTTTTAAGAGCATGGAAATTGTTATGATCCATAAATGGATTCATACTAGTATACTGGTTAAAAGATAAGTCACCTTTATACTATATGATATGTCCATACAACTTTAGTTGTTGG
Organism: Lumnitzera racemosa; assembly: GCA_024138005.1. Classification (NCBI taxonomy): domain Eukaryota; kingdom Viridiplantae; phylum Streptophyta; class Magnoliopsida; order Myrtales; family Combretaceae; genus Lumnitzera; species Lumnitzera racemosa. The sequence goes on from JAMXBC010000012.1 coordinate 59,805,620, forward strand.
TTGGCTTGATTTGATGGCTTCATATAAATTTGTAGCTTTTGATCCTTTGGTGCTAGCTTAGTTGAGGAAACCCATTAGAGCTGTGGCTATCAAAGAATTCACTAATGAAAATAGGTACGAATGCTAAATCGAGTCAATCAGATCATATAGGAACAAGATTAGAAATCGTAAGGAAGTTATTAATTTATAATCAAAAGGATAAACAATCTCTTATAGTAAATGTGATTTATTAATGCATATAAAAAATTTCATAAATTATCTTTTAATACGTAACTCATCTCAAGTAGACATACTTCACATTTTCATACATCAAATTACCAATTTACTAAATCTGCTTTTGTATTGTAACAGACCCTCTAAGGATGAGACCCACAATCTAAAAATGGAGTTTGTGTATATGTACGATCCTATAAATATGGTCAAAATGAGGCTTTTCCTCACCTACGTGAGGAAGTTTTTGACAATTTTTTTCATTTCCACGAGCTAGCATATAAAAAAAAATTACAATTTAAATGTAGAATATGCTAAAAATATATATATATATATCTAAATAAGGAGGAAGTATAGGATACAAATGGTGCTCGACGCCCTCTAAGTTTGTAACTTACCATTAAGGTTTGTCATCATTCACTAATAGTGGTCGGTGCATAACCCATCAAGAAAATAAAAGATAAAGTTTGAGAAAAATAATATTAGAGGGCAGCTACGAATACTCCTGGGGCCTTGCGTCACATGACCACTTGAGAATGATGATAGGTTTTTTTTTTTAATGATGATTCAATTAAAATTAAATTATTATATTCTCAAATGGTGTTAAATCTATATCCTCGCCAATGACATGCGGTGATATATAAAGTGGTATTAGTGAATGCTATAAGTGACAAGGCTTATGTATTGTATTTGCAAACATTTGATTGATTGATAAAGGAAGGTAAACGTATACTTTTAGTATTCAAGGTTCGATTAATTTTCTATTTGTCCAGTAGTATATGACAAGTAGTGTGCTCTAATTTCATTCATGTAATTATATTAAATAATATAATAAACTATACCAAAATAAGACAAAAGTAAATAAAGTTATAAACAAAATCCAAAAAAGAAAAAAGAAAAAATTACAATTTTTTTTAAAGACTAACTACCCATAAGCCTTAAGGTGGCTATAACAGCTACTTAAAACTCCATTAGGCTACAGTCACACAAAAACATAAGTTGTTTCACTCATCGATGATGATGATGGGTGGTACCTTATCACTTAAAAAAAAAAAAAAAAGGAGACAGAGAAGGTCTAATTAAGTTTTTGCATAGAAATTGTTATCTCAAGTCAATTGAACAACCTAATTTCAAAGGTAGGTGGCAACCTACCAGACATCGGAAGTTGTTGTAAATGGATTTTTTTTTTTTTTTTGTCATTTCCAACTTTTTCTTTTCTTTTTCTCTTTTTACTTTTTTATTTATAATTTAGTTAATTTAATTATATTTTACTATATTATTTATTTAATTCAATTTTTAAGATCAATGATGTTGTGCCATGTGGCAATTATGAAAGAAAAAAAAAACTAACAGTTTTATGGATAAATCCTCGTTTGTAACCTCTTATAAATGTTGAGGATTCATTAAGGAAAAAAAAAAAAATTGAGAACTGATCGGATTGAAAATATATATTTTTTCCTAAACAATATTATAAAATGTATAGAGTTGAACAGTTGGTTTTGATTCATTGATAGCCGTAAACATTATGTATCATTTGATATTTTTATGTTAAATAAATGAAGATAAATAATAATTTATGAAATTCATTGACCCCTGTTCGCGGCTCTTAAGTTGTAAGTTGTAACATCGTCCGGGATACGAAACAAAATGCAAGGGCGGGTGAAATGATAAATCCACGTCAAAAACCGTTCGCACCGACAGCAGCAATAACAGCATGGGAATCTCCAATGCCTTTAACCAATCGCAACATCCTTCGTAGTGAGGCATGTCCACGTCTAGAATCAGGTCCACAGCAAGAAACAGTCCTGTTATTTTCAAAGGTCAATCATAGACCCCAATGTGCATTTACAACCCTCATTCCCTAAACCAGGGACCCCACCAACAACTACCATACTTTTGCTGCATTTGTTGACACCTTGGCTCACGGTCACGTGTGCCACCACCCAACAACGTTTTGGGACTGGTGCTCCACTGTTCCTTTCACGTTCTTCCTAGTTCAGACATGCTCGCTAGGTGGTCCGGACACAAATTGGGTCTGGAACGGGTGGCCAGAACCGGCATGGTTAAGAATTAGTTTTGTCAAGGCCTAAGCACGGGTGAACCGGCTATAGGTTCAGCCTGCTCTTGGGTTGCTCCCGGAAAAAAGGTCGATCTGGCAGTCAATACAGTGACTTGAGGTCACTCTCAAGGCTGGTAGCCATTCCCTGTCAACTCGCTTCTAATTGATTTAAAAGACCAATTTTTATTAGTTTATGACACACTTAAGTAATACTACCCCTATAAACGAGACTTTAATTAACCGCTTTCTCTTTTTTCCTTGGTAACAAAAAGAAACAAAATATCAATTCTGTTATTTATTTATATGGTCATTAAATACTGTTTGAGTAGTCAACTTCTTTTAAGTATAAAAAGTTTATAGTTACCTTAAAAAAGTAGGTACCATGTTTTGGTTATTACTAGTAATAAATAGGTTTATAATCAAACTATTGTTGACATCTTTTTGTTGCAATTTGATATTCTATAATTTCTCATAATTTTCCTTTAATAATTTTGTACTTACTTTTTAAAATTCATCTATGTATATCAATATTTGTTCTTGATTTCAATTATCGAGTGATTTTCAATACTCTTTAATTCTAAATTTCTTATTAATCTTGTTAGATAATGGTAATTGAGCTTGCTCTTAGCCTATATATGTACATTGTAGGTCATATTGAGCTCTAAAAACTAGATTGTATTTATTGTTAGCGTGTAATATTTAATGAAATTTAAATCCATATCTCTTTGCTTTCATTTGGACACATAAAGCCTAAAAGTATCCCAATTCCCAACTTGTGTTCCATTTGATTTGAATGCACCATATCATGTTCAATTTGGATAATTGAGTTGAGCACATCAAAATAATTACTTAACAACCCTAAACTTGGGCCATTGAGGATAAATAGTAAAATATCAAAATAAAAGAATAAAAAAGAAAATTTCATCATTTAGAAGAACTTTGTTTAAGTACCTCAAAGAATGCGTTCATATGAGGTATCATAGTAGGTGGATTTCATCACTTCTTTAAGACTTTGTTTGAACATTTGTTAGAGCATTCAAACAAAGTCACTTCATTTTGACGTCTTCTAAGAATGTTTGAACAAAGTTTTCTTTGGAGGAACTTGGTTGTTCCATTCTTTTTCCCAATAGAAAACAATGTCTCAAGGTTTGATGCTTATCATTTATTGCTATAAATACACACATAATAGATAACAAATATACCTTTAACAATTAAACTCTCAATCGTTTATCTAGAGCTCAGCACCATATATACATACCCACAAACTACCTCCTACACTATTGCTAGACAATAGTAAGCTAGTTTACACTTTTGACATGATGCTCATGACTCTACCAACTAAGGACATCACATACAGGATTGTAATACAATCACTCTGCTTAACTACATTGAGTCTTAAAGGACTCGATATCCTATGATATATGCTTGAATCCATCAATGAGACCATGGTTTTTTAGACTTGTCTAACCTGCCATACTATTCTCATTAAGTAACTACTTCCAACTTCTCAAGAAGCTTGTACTCAAATAACCTTCTAAATTACTATATAAGCAATTAATGAATTTAGTCATAAAACCATCAATCTTTGCGTGCTTAATTTAGTCTACCATACAATACTTACATTTAAGTCTTACACTTATGCTTCACTCCATTAAGGAAACAATTCTTGACTTTCATAAATATGATCGATCGTCATGGAAAATATTCAACTATTAAAGGGTTAATGTTGAATTTACACCTTGAATTTACACCTTAAATTTACCACTTTTTGTAATTATACAACTTCACTTTTAACTTATTTAATCATACACCAAATTGAAAATTTAATTGTTACTATCTATACCTTAACTTATTCCAATTCATCCAATTAATACAATCGGCCAATAGAATGGTTATATACAATCTTAGGGAGGGGTGTGTATAGTATAACCCTCAATAAGTAGCCGATAGTGAACCTTGGTGAAATAGTGGGTCGCAACTCTCTTTTGAGATATGAGTCAAGAGATCTACCAATAGCCATAGGTGGTCACTCACAATCTTAGAGGGGTCATACGACTCCTCCACAAGTCGCAAGTGGCAAGTGGCAATTCTATTGGCTAATTGTAATAATTAAATAAATAGAAACTTTAGATATATGATTATAAAAAACGGTAAAGCTAAGATATAAATAATGATATTGCATTACTTTTATATCGATTGTTTTAATCAATATAATCTTTTAGAAATTGCAAAAGATTGTAGAAAGAAAGTTAAATGAATTTTTTTCTAAGCTTGGTAAATTACCAAAATATCCCTAAAATTTCAAAATATGTTTTTGATAAAAGAGCATTTATGGAAAATCACAAACTTTCCATCCAATTTCCTCCAAATTGGAGAGGATTACTTTTTATTCAAAAAATTTCTCCCTTTCCTTTTCCATTACGTTTCCAAACACGGAAAGTGAATTGAAGAGGATTTATTTCCTCCCCCATTCCTTCCTTCACTTTTCTTTCCTCCAATCCAAACATAGGGTGATTCTATTTGCAATTTCGATATCCTTATTTTCACCGATGACCTTGCCAACTCCTCAAGTAAAACTTCTGTATTATTCCTTCCGATTATTTTTCCCCCACCTACATCATTTTACTTTTGCCCGTTTATCCATTGTAAGCATTCAGGATTTCACTGGATGCATCAAATATCACAACATAGTGATGAGTAACTTTCGGCAGTATATATCCAAATGATCGTACTAACGAAAAGATTATCCACTAGGGTTTTAACGGTCTTCCGGTCTTCAAATGATGGTGTTTCTCTTAGTCGGAAATGCACCACTCAGCTGCTTAATAGTCATGGTGACCGTTATTTGATGATGGAACTAATTAAGAAGAGTTTAATGGAGAAAGAATCTCTTATGCTCTATGCTAAACTATGAGTGCAAATTAACGGTTGAATAATGAACTACTTACTTTTCGTAGACCATCTTATTGTTATTATTATTATTATTATTATTATTATTATTATGACCAACCTACTTTAATCAATTAGTTTCTGCCTGACATAATTCAAAATATATATATATATATATATATATACAGTACTTTCATGTTAACTTCTTCCCTCCTCTTCCAAGACTAAAACTTTATTCAAAAAGCTGTATTAGAAGTCTTGTCTTTGTGAAAAATGTCTGTTAGGTTGTTTATATTTTATTCGGGTCTTTTCAATTTCCAAAGTTAGAAGCTCAAAAATTAATCAAGCATTTTATATATTAAGTAAGGCATCCAAATCCTTTATACTTATGATATTGCACTAATTAAATTTCTTTTTTGTTTTTTGGCCACAATTTTAGACGATTTACCTTCAATGTAAAAGGATTTAATTAAACTTTGATGCAAACATAGAAAATTTAAACGATTCAATTAAAATATAAAGAATCCAATAGAATTTCACTATGCATATTGATAATTTTTTAATACGTTTATCCGGAACTTTAGTAGATAAGGGGATTTGGTTGATATTGCAACGTGTGTTTGGCAATTTCAAAGGAGTAACATGGTGACAAAACATGGAGAGAAGTTTTTGAAAAGAGAGGCCTAAGGAGGAACATATAGCCTCAATAAGATCGTTGCATGACGAGCACCGAAAGAGATGAGCATGCTACATACTCATCCATGATTCTCTTACGGGTTTCTTGTGAGCCTCCGTCTTGTAGTCAAGTCATCTTTGTTCAATGCATAAACCTAATGAGAAGAGCTGCAGCCAAACTGACAGTTTTAGTGGTCATGGTTTTAAGCTCACCATTTTTTGCTTTCGAAAGTTATTATTGTTTCCTGAATCCTATCATTAATCAAAGAATTACATCCAAATCATTATTGGACCTGGTCCAAATTAATATAAAGACGATTTTTCATTAACAATGCATCTCTTTCCTGAATTTCGATGATATGCCTGGTATGCAACTCATTCCTTTGGTAGTGAATTTCTCCCTCAATTTGTCTTGTATTTCGCTAGGAAAGTGATTCATTTTTAAAGTCTAAGGTGTTTGCACAAATTTTATAAAATTTTGTCGTCTCCTGCACCCTTTAAATACTGAAAATTTTCATTACTTGGATATTGAAGTCGATAAATAGATCTTGTGAAATATTTTGGCACTTCCTTTTGAACTATTATATATGTTTGTAGTACGTGTATGACCTAACTATTTAATGAACCGTTATATATATATATATATATATATAGATTAAATAAGAAGGGCTTAGAGGACGTTAGTATAATTTAGTTTGTTTTGCCTATAAGATGTCCGAACCCGAAATCAACGCTTAAGAGTGGGTGGATATATGGCAGGTTTGACAGGAATAGGTCCCACATCGTTATCTGCTAGGGCTTCTGTTTTCTCTCCTCATTATTCTCCTCCACCCTTCCCGCCGCTAAAGGCTATGGGAATATATATATACGCACACAAAATCAACGATAAGGAAGGAATAAAAAAAAAAAAAGAAGTTGGGGCTATAAATGAGATGAGCTTATTCGCAAGTTACTTAAGTTCGACTCGATGTTTATTTAAATTCAATCTAGCCACAATCGAGCTCGAGTTTAAGCTTAAACTAATTAAGTAACTTTTCAAGTTGAGTTTGAATTTTGTGATGTTCGACTCAATAAGCTTACTAGTCTAATTCAATTGTAATTGAGTTTAAATATTTGTTGAATTTAAGCCAAGTTTAAATATTATTATTACTTTAATGAAATTTATAATATGTTTTAAGATTATCAAGTTATAACGAATTGAATTGAATTGAATTCGAGTTTATTAAGTTTTATTTTGAACCAAACTTGAGCTCCATAAATGAAAGCGTAATCTAATTCGAGCTACAAGTTTTTCAAGTTAACTTGGGAGCTTTTCCATTTGAGCTAAATTCAAACTTAGTACTATACTGTTTTAACTCGATTCATTCATAACCTTATAAAGAGAGAGAGAGAAACACATCCTCAAGAAGAGCTAACCCTAACTTGCCGATCTTAGCTTTACTAAAACAACCATCATTTTTTGAAAATGAAATATTTAAAAGGGTGAAAATTGAAATATGCATATCAAATTCGGGAATTTGGCATGTGCTCTATATAGTTTCATTTCTATGTTAAAATGTGCAAATAACTTCTTCTTTTTTTTTTCCCAACGTGCATATAACTTTACTAGGGGTAAAATGTAAAATCTCTATCATCATTTTATTTATGTATGTTTGGCTTTTCTATCTTTAAAACCAAAATTATATACTTGAAATATTCTAAAAAGCCCCTAGCATAATCCTTATCGTAAAAAAAAAAAAAAGGGGTTAAAAAAAATACATAAAATGCAATAAGTAAAGCAAAATTAAAAAGAAAACCAATATAAGGTTCAAGGGCTAGTAGCTCCTCTACTAGAGCCTAGAGGTATGAATGAATCGTACTCACTTGTAAGCTGCTCAAATTTGGCTTTTTATTTACTCAAGCTTAACTTATTATATAATTAATTAAGCTCAAACTTAAGCTTGAACTTATTTGACTCGATAAGTTCCTAAGCTTAATCGAGTTTTTACCATATATCAAGCTTTATAATGTTTAAGTTTGATATGAGTTTCACTAAAGGAAAAACAAACTTAATTAAGTCAACATCGAGCTTGTTAAGTAGGAATATGAGCTAAGCTTGACCTAAAAAATTTAAGCATAAGGAATTTTGAGCTCAAGCTTAATACTTTTCAACTCAATTTGGTTTATTTATACTCTCATCTTTAACCACGCAATCTTCATGCCATTATTTACTAACTATTGAGTAGTGTAATATAGCTCTATGGATGAACCATGCAAGCTATTATGATGGTGTGACCCAATTAGAATTGTGGTTCATTACCCATCACCATCAAAGAAAAGAAAAGAGTGCTCTTTCTTTCGATAAGGTCGTAATTAAGTCATTCAACATGATATTTAATTATTTTAACCTTCTAACAAATTAATAAGGTAGATGGTGATTGGTGATCTCAAATGAATCACTCTATTTACTAGTAAAGGTAGATAACAGTCTATAATCGATAATTAGTTACAACCCACCAATCTATACATGATATTACTATTACCTATGAGTTAAAATTTGCCAGTTATCACCTAAAAAGGGATACCATCTTTAAAAAATAAATAAATAAACAAAAAATAAAGAAAAGTTTTTGTTTATGGGTTTTATCTCCCTAAAATATCAATAAGAATAGATTTTGCGGTAAAAGACACCTTTCATGATCCTTAAAGAGAGTAAATATAAGGACTTCAACACCCTCCCCCCCAAAAAAAAAACTCTAAAATAGATATCTAAATAAACCTAATTTACAAAGAATTGCAATGATTTATACATTTATCAAAAATACAAGACACGCTAATTATATAATTTATATGTTTACCAAAAAATACAAGATATGAAAAATACGCTAATACCTCCCTTAAGTTGGAGCATGCAATTTTGAATACTCGACTTACAAAGAAAATGGTTAAAATATTTCTTCCTCAAGGCTTTGGAGAAAATATCAACCTTTTGAGCATGAATTGGCACATATTCCATAAGAATGTTTCCCTTCAAAATTTCATCATGCAAAAAAATGAGAGTTGACCTAAAATGCTTAGTATGTTCATGAAAAACAAGATTAGCTGTAATATGTAAGGTAACCTTACTATGACAATAAAGCTTACTAGGTTGAGAATGGGAAATATTAGACATAATAATATTCACTAGGGTTGAGAAAAAAAAATCGTGAGTCGCAGATCGAACAGTGAATCGAACAAAAAAATCGATTTTTCTGCAAATCATTTAGTTTAGGTTCGGTTCAGTTATGTATAAACAATTTGTGGTTTGATTTGGAAAAACGAACCGGATCAAACTATTTAGTTAAATAAAAAAATTTTATGCAATTATTTTTGTACTTTTATATATTTTTTCTATCAATTTTCATAAATTTCATCAAATTTTTCATATGTTGTTATTCTTTATCATAACTTTGTGTTAATTATTAAAATTAAGTTGAGTAAATTCCATTTGAATTTTCATATTTATTGGAGATAAAAATGTTTGATGAAAATTTGATACAAACGGTTCGAATTGTGGATTGAACCGGTTTTATTTAGGTTCAAGAAAATTAATGAGCAGAACCTATGCCTAAGTTTGACTTAAAAAAAAAAAAACCCGAACCGTTATATTAGGTTTGGTTTTGTAAGGGAGAGTGAATTGTACCGAACCGAACCGCGCCTACTCCTAATATTCATTATAACCATTTTAACTCATCAATGTAGGTAAGTACACCTATCAATTTATACTATAGTGAATTAAGTTCAAGTGTCGATTCCTTAAAGATCGACTAGTAGTACTCATAAGGTCTCTATTATCTAACTGGTAAATTAAATTTCAAAAAATTTTAAAAAATAAATCTAAATTACTACCAAAACTAATATAAAGATTAATTAAGAAGTAATTCAAGAATTAACAAGAAAATAATTCAATTGAAAATTAATTTAAGATTCAATATTGTACCTAGATCCTGCTTCCTATATATTTAACATATGATTTTCCTAAAGATCATTTAATTCATTCTTTAATCTTTCTTGATCGAGATAATTCTTTATTAAAGTTAATCGCTTTCTTGAGCCAATTAACCTTAACCTTAGAATCACCTATTAGAATTTCTTCTTAATAACATGACCTAAGACTGCATTATCAAATAATGAATTCTCTACACTTTAATTTGAATTCCAGAAGAATCTTGCAAATTATTTCAAATCTTATAAATTATCTCTAATCTTACAACAATTCTCATCAAATATGGCTATCTCTAATCTTATAAAAAACTTTCGATTCTTTTATAAGATATCAAACTCTGAATTACTATTCGTGAAAATAATAACCTAAATCATAAAGTAAATATAGTTGAATTAAGAAGATAATAAAGAATTAAATTAATTAAATACTAATCATCTCACATGAATAGATTTAGGTTCTATAAAACCTACATATCAAATATCTACTTACTACACATTGCAAAATAAGGATCTAAAAATAAAGAGTAAAAAATTATAGAAAAGATAACCATAAAACTCAAACAAAATTAAATCTCAAAATCTTCTCTTCTGCTTACTTTCTTGATTGTTCTTAGTTTCAAAAACTCTCTCAAAATTGTGCCAAAAAGTTCTCCTAAATAAACTCTAATAAGGTTTTATATATGAAGAGCTAAAAAAATAGGTCAATTGGAAAGACACAGCCAGGGACATAACTGTGTCTTTTAATTATGCACTTAATTATGCTTCACGTTTGTCTTCTTCTTTTTTTTTTTCAAAAAAAATTGGAAACGACATGACAGATGGCATGACCATGTCTTTTGATCATGTCCTACACTGTAACAGTAAAAAATTAGCTTCGATTTTGCTTGGAAATGATATAGCCGTGTCATTCGGCTATGTTAATCTTTAAACATTTATAACTTGCTTATTTTATCTTTGATTTGAGTGAAATTTGTTTTCATCTTCTTATTTTCTCACGTAAATCATTTCAAAACCTAAAAAAAAAAAAATTTACTCAATTAAGTATTATTATTTAAAAATAAATTCAAATATCAAAGAAAAATCATGAAAAATCACAAAAAATCACTAGTTAAAATATGTGTAATTAGGAACTTATTACTCATGTATGGTACAACTTACAAAAACACACCAAAGTCAGGTTCGGTACAGTCGCTTTAACAATCAAGTTAGATCTTTAGGGAGAAAGTGGTAGAATAGCAATATATTAAGTCTAAGTGATCATACCTACGAGCCCATCCCTTATTTATAAGAGATAAGGCTAATATCTTCTAGATAAGTCATATCTCCAAATATATCTTTTAGAGTTGGTATCTTTCTGATTTGGAGCCTTCCTGAATAGGAAAGTATATGTAATTAAATAAACATTTCTTCTAAAAATTATGAGTATATTTTTATAAAGATGTACCCTAGATACAAGTGAGTTTGTATCTATGCCAACATAACTGGAGAGTGGAGATTACATGATCTCGATTGAACCCTTATTTACAGCAATATAAATCTTGGCTAAAAGCCATTTAAGTGCAGAGCCCTTGAGTGAGATCAAAGCAACTTATCTAATGAGCTAACCCAAGAGTTGATTAGGTGGAGCTGAGTAAGTCGGCTATCTTTAGTCGAGCAGAATCTCAAGAAATTGATGAGTGCCAAAAGCTCAACCTAAAGCAAATTAAACTGGCCTAGCCTAGGTGAATTAAGCCTACGTCGACATAAGGCTGTCATGTGGATTGTATAGGAGTAGGGTTGGATTGGGCTTAGGGGCCTTAAACCTAAAATTGCTTATTAACATTTTCAATGACAACAATGGCCTCATTCGATATTTTCATTTTGTTTTCAATGTACTACATTTATTTATATTCACTTTCTACATACTATGTAACTAATGATGATCAATGAATAAAATAAGAAAATGTGGTTCTTAATCCTTTGAGGGAGAGGTGGTGGTGGTGGTGGTGTAAGGTGGTAAGGAAAATGAGAAAAAGAAAATAACGATGAAAATAAGAACTTATCTAACTATTAATAGCAATATCTATAGAAAATAATTCCTTGATATGCATGACTTGAGGGAGATTGAATGAGCTTATTTATTTATCTTTCAATTTTATTTTCTAATCTATTAATAATAACCATTCATTTATGGAGGCATGCCGATAGGACAACTATAGGTGCCATTAGACAATGATTTTCTTTTTGATAATGTGTTGAATTCTTACTAATTGAAATATATAACTTGGATGACACCAACTAATGGAAAATGGTGGGTAGTAACCAATAAAAGTTCTAACTAGGTAAAATTGAGGTATAAATTTTGAAAAAAAGTTGTAAGTTTAAGTAGTAAAAGTTGACATTGTACCAATAATCAATTATGTGACTATAACTTCGTTTAGATAAAAACATTTATTATTCATTTGAGTAACTTAGATTTAGACTTGACCTTAAACTACTAAGGTCATTATAATTTAGCAATATGAACACTAATTTTCCAACATAATAGATCAGGTTTGCATCCTCCTCTCATAAGTTATAATAAATAATATTGTTGGCATAAAAAAGAGGTTAAATTTAGGCCTGATTAAATAAGCAATAATTAAAAGAAAACGTTTTAAATCCACTATTTCACCAATATGTACTAAGGACTACAAAAAACTATGAGGAAAATACGAATAATTCCTCTAAATTTTGATTTATGTATAAATTGATTCTTTAAACTTTCAAAATATAGTTTTTGACATCCTAAACTTTGATATATTTTCAAACTCTTATAAATTGAGAATAACCTTTTTAAACTTTGATTTTGATGTATAAACACCCTCTAAAATAATTAAAATGTGTTTTAAGATCTTTTAAACTTTGCTTATAATGTGACATTTTATAACTAACAAAGGAAATGTTTTTTACATTGTCAATTTATTAAAATTTAATAAAAAAAAATCATACTTTGAAAGTTTAAGGGATTAATTCGCACATAAATCAATATTCAGAGAGGTTATTTGCAATTTACCCAAAAATTATTTATAGCTCAAGAAGTTTTACTTTTCACTATGGAGATTATGTTTTTCTTTACTTGTTTATTTTAATTTATTTTAATTTTTATTTTTCTTAATTTTATTTTTTCTCCATTTTATCACTTCATTTTTATGGGTTTTGTTACTTTTTTCTATTTTTGGTGCTTTTTTTTTCTTTTTCTTTTGTGTAATTTTCCTACTCTGATAACTTTTTAGTATTTTTCTAATTTTCCTTCTTTCTGAATTTTTTAAATAATTGACAAGAAAATAGAGTGTCTAATAGACTCCAATAGATTCAAATACATCTTTATAATAATATAGCTGATAAGATTGGTAGATTATATTAAGAAATTATGTGCTTGATTGTTACCCTATAAAAGAGATAACAAATGCTTAAATTATTTTAATACATTTTCTCAATAATGGATGGTATTTTTATTATTATGTTTATAGGATATCTATGTGTCTATATATATATATAGATATAGATATCTCCCGCTCGACTGCGCTAACTTTGTACCTCATTTTAAGGGGAAAGAGAGCATTCGCTAACAGGAGTGCCCAAAGGAATCTCTATGTCCTTTTTTCACTGCCAAGAAAATAATATATAGTATATACTATATATATTATATATGTTATATATATTATATTATATATATGCATGAATGCCTTTTTGACTGCCAAGCCAGGATTTTCTGAAATCGAATTGCTGTGTGGATGACCATGCCATGCCAATGCTTTGACTAGTCTGAATCGTCTTCCCCATCATTTGCTTTGATACTCTACAAAATCTATATAATATAAGAGAAAAGGAAAAATTTTCTGGTTACAGGTTATTTTGATTTTTTTTTTTCGAACCAATTAAAACTCAATTCGAGGAGCAGAATTTTTGGCTTCTGTGTCCAGAAATAATTGCAGAAGGAATACAACACGTGGAATGTGTATAATATAAATATACATACATATATTTATTTTTCCAATAAATACCGGAATAAGCCCATAGGGATGGATCTATGCTCTGTTCGGAGATTTATTGAGGAAAATATTTATTTATATCATGAAAATAGAGGGACTTAATTTATCTTATTTTAATTTTTTTAAATTTATTTCATTAAGATACTGTTATATATAATTTATAATTATGATTATAAAAAAAAATAAGATGTTATCATAATGTAATTTATAAATCGAAAGAAATTGAGAAAAGAAAAATTAAAAAGATCACACCTGATAACTCTCACAATATCCCAACCAGATTTGAGGGTATGGATTTTGATTTTAATCCTCGTTGGGATTTTTCATGTTTTGTTGTCTTTAAAAAATATGTATTGACTAACCGATGAAATCCTCCTATCATGTTAAATATATATGATCGTGATGAGGTTCTTAGTACGAATATTGTCAAAATTTTTATTTTTATTTATTATAGGCATCAATTATTTTTAGGTACGGATAAATCAATCATATATAAATAGTGAATTCAATTATATATGGAAAATATTAATTATCATTCAAAAATTTTTATAGATAATAAAAAAAATAATTTAATAGGTAATACACACAGCGTGTTATGATAATAGCATTATAAAATAGAAAAAATAATTTTTAAATTAATTACTATATATTATTTATATATATTATATATATCAATATTTTATTAATATTTATATATCATATAATATAAATTATGATAATGTATTTTTTCCTTCTCTTAGAAATAGATTAAGAGAGTTGAAGCACATATGAATTCATTTGCCGGTGCTGCTATGATGAGCCCTAATCAATATTTCTGCTCCACTAGAATCAGTTTTATTCATTCATTTATTTATTTACTTACTTTTTTTTTATCTCAATACTTAAATATTTTCTGCAATTTTGAGGAAAATAAAAGAAATAACTGTATAGACATTGTAGTAAACTTTTATAGCAAATAAAGACAAATCGTGAACAAGTATACGATGGTCTCACATATTTATAAATAAATAAAATAAATGATTCAGGACACTTTACTAGAATGATGGTGGCAGTGGCATTGGGGGAGCATAATGAGAAGTACTATAGCTAATATGGCCCCAAGTGTCACATTTTCACTTGACATACCATAATATACAATATCATGCTTAATCACAGTACAAAACGGCAGTTTAATAAATTAACGAAGATCTTAAGTTACCAAAACCATTTGAAATTTAATAAATGGATCCCTTCAGATCGACAACTTCTGGCTTGAAGTTGACGGCTTGTTCTTGTGATATTCTAGCATTTAAGACCAAGAAGGTCGCAGTGGGTTCTGTGTCATTATGCAGGAAGAAAAAGTCGGGACAAAGAAGACGATGGACAACTGCAAAATATTACGTAGGGTTGGGTCTCACATGTTATGGGAATTAAATTTACGAATCTGTCTTCTTTACTGCATCATTTAGCTTCCGCTGCCAATTTTCCTTGTGTAGCTTCAATCCTAATGCTCATCGTCAACTAGAAAATTTTACTAATTAATTAGACCTCGCAATGATGCTTCGAATGGTATTATTTGTCATTAGATTACTATGGAATCTATTTGAAAAACCAAATTATATATCCTACGGATTTAGAGGGTTATAAATAAATCGAATTGAGACAATATAATATAATACAAAGTTCAAGCTCAAACTTAATTTGAGTCATGAGTTTAAGATTTTGAGTTTAAACTTGTCTTAAGATAGCATTCAATAAACTTGATCTCAACTTGATTAACCTTTTTCAAACTCAATTTATTTAAAATATATTTTTCATTTTAATTATAATAATATTAATCATGTGATTTGACTAGTATTAATACTTGACTCAAATAGAATACAATTTTCTCAAGTCGAACATTAAGAAGCTCGAGCTTGACTTAATTAACAACTCAAATAGCTTGAATTTGAGCTCTACTTAGCTGATTTTTAATCGAACTCGAGTAAGTATAAGGTCGAATTTGAATAGTTCAGGTATAGTTTGACTCATTACACTCTTTAGGAGACATGTCATTTGTCTCATATTTGGTTGATGAAATGGTAATTATATATTCACAAAACAAGCAATATGTACAATAATTTTTGTCATCCATACTATATAATACAAACAAAGAACATGACGAGAATCTAAAAGCAACAAGTTTGGCAAATCTAGTGCAAGTTTCTCCTGGAACGATCATTAGTACAAAGTTAAGAAGTTACAAGCTAAGTTTTAGTAGATTGATGAAGCTATGAAGACAGTTGAGAATTTCACAAAGTAAATTTAGAATCAAGTAGGAACACAATTAACACCATGTTCACTTAATCAAAAGTTAAGAAAATAAGCAAGGATGAAGGTCAATTGACCTAGAGGGTTAACTGAAGTGCTAGTCGACCAAATGCATCCTGCAATCCTTAAGGCCTTATCTCATGGTTAATAGTCTAATCCTTAAGGGCAATTTTTTGTTTAATATTTTCTTTTATTTAGTTACTTATTTTGTTCTTCTTCTTTTTTTTTCCTAAATTATTTTGTTTCCTATTTTTCAAGACTCTTTGATAGGAATCAAGATCCTGGACCCATCATACAAAGTCTAGTTAGAGACTTCAAGGTTTAACTTATCTTGTCCTAACTTGAGAACCACTAAGGGATGAAAACTCTTTCCATGTTTGTGGCCTATTGCACTTTGTCCAACCTGAATACCAAACTTTAGTCATGGATAGAGTAGCTATTAGCTTGTTCTCAAACTAGTTGATTGACCCTGTAGAACCAGATGACCCAACCTTGAAACAAAATGACTAGATGCTAAGCAAGTCTAACGCTAAGTCGAGCTATCCAACTTACGGCCTTGATTTAAATCAGGCCAGTTAATTCGACCTATATAATACCATATCCATTACCGAGCTATCCAACCTAGTTTCTAAGCAATTAGATGTCTTGAGCTTCTTTTCTTCGCTAAGGCTAGCTGGACATCCCTTCTTGTAAATGACACGTATCCATGGCATAAGATCTTATGATCATTCTCTTACAGATTCTTTATTCTCTTTTTTCCATTTTACCATTTTAGGTTATATACTATGAATCTCTTATAGCTAATAGTAACCCCTTTCAGTCATTTCTTCTCATTATAAACCCTAATGGCCGAGGTATAAAACCTTCCTTGTAATTAAGCCGTAAAATCAGTCGAATGCATATTCAAAATCTTCCCTCCATTTTCGAGAGCATCCTCTTGAGAATTTTAACTCTTATCTAATTGTTTAGCAAGATTTATTGGCAAGTGACCTTTATGAGTGCTTGTGCATCATATCAAGTGCTTGTTAAGCAAACTGTATTAATCGATACATCATATCTAGTTAGTTGTACTTGGATTTTGCTAGTTTTATTTCCTTGTTTAATTCTTCCCACTTAGGTGCATTCTTGTGTATCATAACCCCCAGACATATCACTCTTTAGACAATTTTACCTAAGTTTCAGATACTCAATTGAGCCTATAAATAGGCTTGATATCTCAAAAAATAACTTAAATATTGGATTTTATTTTGAGAAACTAATAACTTTTTGGCTTTTTCTTAAAACTATTGAACTTATCGAGAATTTTCATTTTCATCTAGACTCATATAGAGTTTAGGTGAGATGGACGTGGGCTTCATCTCCTGCTCCTTGGTACCTGCAAAAAGCCCTTAGTAGGTGTGGCCATGGGAGCCCTCTAACGCTTAAGTTAACAAGGAAGACTAAGAAAAGAAGAGAGCGAGCACCAAAGACCCAAAGGGTAGTACTTGTCTTGTGATATGCATAATGTTTATTGACTCAAGGAAAGACATGAGAAGAGGAAGAGGGAAGGAGAGAATTCTAGGAGAGTTCAAGAGTGAAAAGATGTTCTGTCTTACTTTATGGTGCCTAGTACCTTTTATGCGAGTCATCTAGACACGTAGCGATCTTGGGTTTGTTTATACTGACCATCGACAAGCATACACTCCATGATAAAGACTGAACTGCATTACAGGTGTCATGTTATGGCTGAATAGACCACTAAATTTGTAGCCTAAAGGTCGGACAGTTGTAGGGCCTACTAAGTATATTGGTTGTACTACAGATGTCAGACATTCATCAATGAACTACAGTGGAGAGCAGGCGCTAAAGATGAAAGTCAAGTCAGCAATCTAAGGATAAGGTTGGTTGATGCTCGATCAAAGGTGGGCTGTGCCTCGAACGTATGCCAAACAGTTAGTGTATGTTAGCTTAATGATTGGGGCAACCTTGGTCGGACAAGATACTATATGGCTCATTAAGTAGGTCGTAGCAAAGGGAAAGGGTATAGGAGATGAGCTCGATGTTCACTCATATGCACTTCGTGTGTTCCCTATGATGTGCTTTGCTAGTTGGGCCTTAATTTAGGCAAAAATCGAGCATTAACACTTCTCTTCCTACTCTCCTTACCATTTAAGGCGAGAAGAGAGTAATCTGTATATGGCAATTAAGCTAAGGCTAGGTTGTTTGTTCTCCGAATAGAGGGGCTAGTTCTGTTGCTCGATGTTGTAATCGACAATGCTTTTAGTTGGGCCCATTTTCCCATATGCTAGCTTGCTATGTAATTGATGTGATTGGAGGGCTACTTGATTTGTCATGATGGTGGTCCTTAAGAAGTGCCACATGTATTGATGGTGTATGAAGAGTGGCTACATACATAGGTGATCCATTGGTAAGCTACATCATGGATCCATGTGCGAAGATTAATTGAAGCCTTTAGCTAAGGAAGTGGGTATGTAGACAGTTGGGATGTAATGCACGTTCTTTCATAGGTTTGTGCTTTAAGAGTGGGAGAAACCGTTTGCCTTCTCCCCTTGATTGTTTATATAAAGGGTGGCGTAGATCTCCATTTTTCACTTTACTCTGTCTACTTAGAGGAAACTTTATCAAAATTTCTACTTGTAAGCTAGTTACCTTCTTTAGTGTGGTTTCTTTCTTTATCAATCATTCATGATGGTTGATCGAAACATGACTAACAATAAGAGTGGGTCTTTCCATCCATCTATTTTGAGGGAGGTGGATGAAGGTTGCAAAGGCTCGTCCCGAGTAAGGGGTGATAGCCTTATTCCCCCCAAAGCGACAGCAGTAACAAGGGAGGAAGATGGGGTAATTTTGTCTTAGGAAGAGAAGAGGGAGTGCACGTAGCGACATCCCCGTGATGCATACCCATCGAATGGTGATGAGGGTAAAGTTAAGGGATTATTGTGGATGACCAATATAAATGATCATAGATGTGCCTGTATTGCGAATGTAGCAAGAAAGGAGAAGTTGAAGCTAATTAATTTAGTAGTAAGATAAGTGCCCAAGTGGTGAGTAGAGGTACCTATGGATGGGTAGTGGGCGTCCAATATAAAGGACAACTGGTCATTCAGTATTTATGTGAAATCATTCAAGCTTAGTCTTTACTTACCTTTTTTAGAGTTATTGTTGGAGTTCTTTTGCTACTTTAAAGTTTCCCTAAGGAGTCTTAATGCCAATGCTTGAATTCAGCTGCTTGCATTTGAGGTGTTGTGCATTTGGGAGTTACAAAGGCCGGTTGTGCAACTATTTAGGTATTTCTTTCATGTGAATAGGGTAATTGATGGTTGGGTATATGTTTCCACCTAAGGCAATGCACTAAGTACTTTTGATAGATTGCTGAACAAGATTAAAGGTTGGAAAGAGTTCTTTTATTATGTTTGTGCTCTTAAACCTCTTGATTTCCTAATTGAATGGAGATGTCCTATTCAGTGCAAGAAGCTAAGCGATTTAGAAGACAAGGACACGATGACCAATATCGAGCTACCAAATTTGATAGGTTGGAAGAAACTTAATCCTTTGTTGATATGCCAGAAATATAAGAATGGCTTGCTGTTGGTTAGGATGGAGATAAGTATTTGCTGCATTTTGATAAGGAGGGTTGGTTGGCTGTTTGCTATGTCGCATCGTTTATTCATTGGAGTAGGGGACATCGGGTTACTCATCCTCAGCCTAACGAGTGCATTATCTTTATTTTAGTCTGTTTACTTAACAAGTTTGTTAGTTCTCTTACAGCTTTAAAGATGGCTATCAAGAGGATAAGGGCGAAGCTTTTTATTGTGTAGAATAAGTAGCTTGAGAGTGCTTCAAGGCCTATTGAGAAGAAGAAATAACATGCGTTAGAGGAGGAGGGAAAGACCTTACGACGCCCTTCCAAGAAGTCGAAGAAGAAAGGTAGGAGGCAATAGACGCCTCCCTAAGTCGTGCAACAAGGTGGTGGCAATGTGTAGATAGGCATGCTATTGGGGACTTCAAGGCCAAGCTAAGTGGTATTTGGTGGAAGTTCAGTTCAGGAGGGTTAGACCAGGGTTGTAGTTGCCATGTAGGGGGCCTCAACAGCCGATGCATAAGTAGACATAGAGCAGGATGACTTGGAGCAAACCCCTTAAAATGTTGGTGTGTGTGCCATCAAAATCTTCTATGATAAGGATGTCCAACCTTTAGTTTATAGTAAGAGGTAAGCGGCCCTTATGCAATCTGTAGATAAGCCAGGACATAGGTTTGAGTAATTGCAAGTGCGATTCGAATGACTGGTTGCAAATAAGAATGATATGGAGGCCTCGACGGAATTGCTAAGGAGGCATAATGAGGTAAGCTGCTCTTATTTTTATGTTGAAGTCCATAATCTCAATTTTATTATTGACTATGTATTATACTCGTAGTTATATGATCTGCTAGAATTATTCTTGCACACAACCGAGAATACAATCAATCAAAGGGGAGTCGGTTGAAGGCTAAAGTAGAGAGGCTTCAAAAGGCATTAGAGGAGGAGAGAAAGGAACTTAGTGACTTAGCCATTACGTTTAGTAATTTAGAATGCCAGCATAAGGAGTTCCATAGGTAAGTGGGTAGGTTAAGGGAGGACCCAAAGAGGGCCTAGGAATTTGACAAAATTACTGAAGATAAATTGGCTGTTGAGTTAAAGGCTAGGGGAGAAGAGCTGGATAGGGTATAAGCTAAATTCACTAAAAGGGAGTCTAAGCACTTAAAAGGGGGAGGGATTAGCACCCAAGGTCAAGCGTGATATTTTCCTAGAGACGTTAGATGACCCCTTAATCGAGAATGCCATCACCACTACTAGTTACATAGTGGCAGGGGAAGTTCAGAAATAGGTGCGCTAGAATATGCATAAGGTGGACTTATCCTTCTTAAATTTGTTAGATGGGCCTAAGAGGGCCATTAGAGGTAGGGTGGGGGGGGGGGGGGGGGGTAAGTCATCTAGTGACTCATCAGGAGCTTTCAGTAGTGGTTCCAATACAGGCTTTAGGTAAGAGGGTAGTGATGAGAAAGGTAGATAGTAGCAACAGCAGCAGGTTGTTGAATAGGAGGAGGCTTAGGGAGAGCTTGAGTTTTTTCTTTTTCTTTTCTTTTTTTTTTTTTTGGTAAGGCAAGCAATGTGCACCCATTTCTAATTTTGTCTTTTTGTTGTATTCTTGTCTCAGTGGGGTCAAGGCATCGACCACCCTTTGTTCAAATGTAATTGCCAAAGACTATAATAGATGAGATTCCTCGTAATTGTCTTTGCTTTGGTTTTTATTTTCCCTTGATTTCCTTTTCTTATGCTTTTACTATTGCTCGACATTTAAACTTCATTTACTTTTATATCTAACTCTTTTGTACTAATGACGGTGCTTCCTAAGCAGATCGATGCATCTCACTTCTCTGTGAAATTTCCTGAATTCCTTATCTTAAGTGGAGGGGCTCTATCTTCTCATTGGTATTTCTTTGGGGGCTCAATCCCTTGCCCGTGCACTATTGCTCTGCGTTTGTGTTTTTAGTTTAAGTGTTTTTCACTTGTGATGATGCTTTTTAGTAAGCCGACATACCTTATCTTCCAAGTAGATTATGCTTTCTTGGGCTCTCATAAGGTCTTATTATAATAGGTTGACAAACCTGCTAAAGTGGATCATGTAATGATGTCATGAGATCTCTTTGGCGGGGAAATTTTGATAAGGTGGATCTTTTCTAACAACAAGCTACCTACTCAGTAGGGTTTACTTTGGGTAGTGGCATATTTGGCAAGTGAATCGTCTCAAGAAAGATACCTTTTAGAAGGCATTTATTGCCTGTATGACGCATCATTATTACCTAGGCGTTGCTTAGTTTCTTAAGGTGTTTAGGTTGTTCAATGGTTGCTACATGTATGGTTGAGTACATTCCATGGCTTTTGTATTAGGATGTATGGGTTCTTACTTTACCATGCTAAATATCTAAATAATTTAGTAAGGTATAGATGAAAGCTTACATGAGCATGTCTAAGGTGATCATGTTGAGGGATAGAGTTCTCAAGTTAGGGAGGGAGTCTTCCTTGACCCCTCCACTCAAGTTGTGATCATGAGGCGTAGACAACTTTTCGATAGTAAAGGTTAGCTCCTGAGTTGTGATTAGGATGTATACATAGCCTTTGGGTCCTCCCCTCTTTCTATCTTAGTAATAGCAAGTGAAAGAGGAATGCTTAAGTGCTACCCACCACTTGTCCATAACGACCTCATCGTAGTGGTATTCATCTACAGGAAGTTTTGGATGGCTTTTCCACACACCATCCCAAACAAGTCTAAGTAGGTCGGGGGAACTTGTGGTGACTATGGTAGCAAATCTGTTGATTGAGATAATTAAAGGGAATCCTCTAATTCGCGAGTACTCTAGTTCATTTAAGGTGAAGCATCGACCTTACTTTGGCGCCAGCAAGGCCCTTGAAGCTCAATACTTTGAGTAGAGTGGCTGGATCATCTATCCCTATCACCGCTTTTGCGGAAGAAAAGTTCTACAAGGTAGAGTAGGGATCTTCACTTAGAGGTTGAATGTCACGAGAACCCTTGTAGCTTAGAGTTTGGCTTTGTAGGAGTATAAGGACATAGTTACAGTTACCCCTTCGGAACTCATAGGCTAATTCAAAGTTGAGAGGAGCTCCTCTTGGAGAAGAGCATGGGGCGAGAAGACAGGTTAGAATTGTGAGTAGTCATTGAAGTTGGACATATAACTATAGTATAGGATGTAGTTATATATATGCCTTTGTATTCTTATTGTTCCTTTCAAATGTAATCAAGATTAGTATGTCGACCTGCTAAGCCTTGTATTTTGCTTTACTAATGAAATAACATTATCCCCTTTCGCTTATCGCTTCTCATCTACTATTTTATTTTCCTTTAGCCTTCAGTTCTTGTTGTTCGATTAGTCCTAGAGTTGTGTTCAATACTTGTTATAATAAGGTTTAATTTAGCCGAATGTTTGGGGATAAAGATTGGCCCAAGGTTAGGGGCTTGATGGAAATCAATGCCCGAGAGAGGTGCCGTAGTGTTAGTGTAAGGACTAACTTAAGTAAAGCTTGAGGATGAAAATTGACCTCAAGGTTAGGGGCTTGATATAAATTAATGCTCGAAAGAGGTGCCCGTAGTATTAGTGTAAGGACTAACTTAGGCAACGCTTTGGAGTGAAAATTAACCCAAGGTTAGGAGCTCAATGTAAATCAATACCCGAAAGAAGTGGCCGTAGTATTAGTGTAGGGATTAACTAGGGCAATGCTTGGGGATGAAAATCGACTCAAGGTTGTGATGTGGCAGGGCAAATTTTGTACAAGTGCATGAGGAATGGGAGGAAAGAAAAGATAAGTGTAGGAAACCTTGTTGATTCATTACATTTAACCATAATTACATGTACTTTTGGTTTTCATCATTGCAATTAATGGAAATAAGGCCTTAGATTTTGGGCATTCCATGTCATAGGGATAGGTTATCCCTCCAATGATACACCGTGTCAAAAGCAAACAAGGTGATAGTATCGAGACGGGTCCAAGCTTGCAGAAAGGTTGAAATGAAGGGTGACCAAATGCGAAAATAGGGAATAAGTGAATGAGACGAATAAGTAAAAAAACCACGAATGATTCTAGGGATATGATGCACCAAAGAAACTCTATAAACTCATAAAGCTAACTTGATATGATGCATGAGTAACTCTATAAGGTTACTCACTACCTAACCTTACTTAAGGATTAGGATAAAAGAAAGAAGAGGAAAAGTAAGCACACTTAGCTTACAAAAAGGAGGAGTATATCCAATATTAGATGTATTATTCTTATAGCTACATATTACAAGGGTATTTATACTTGAAATGTTAGGGCATCTTACTTAAAATGGAAAAGATAGAAATGGTATTGCCTAAAAGAAGTAATGTATAAGGAATAATAAAGGGTACAAATGAAAAATCATAAAAATCAATAATTAGTGTAGCAAAATCCTTTTACATGAGACTGGATATGTTGCATCATGTCATTAGAAACGCTTATGGTAGAAACAAACAAATGGTATTGTTAGGATGAAGGTCGATGAGCAGAGGTGCTAAGCAAACTTGGGGTCCTTCTGAGAAGGCATAGTTGTAGATGTGTGCTGGGCTTCTCAACACCAATTTTGTCTAGCAAACATGTAAGGGGTCGGACTGTCGATGGAGCATATTTCAAACCAGCACTCGATTATTAAGAGATGAGAAGTTACTCAGCTTGGCATATGGTGTTAGTTAGTAATGCGGATCAACTTAACCTCAGTTGGCTAAAATAGTAGAAATTGCTTTGCTAATCCTTTAAGGCCTCATGCTTATGCTCGAGTTAAAGGTCTGGTAGTTCAATTCCTATCATCTCTTTTGGGTTAATTTGGATTCGAGATCAAAATTAGCTAGTCTTTGCTTAATTCTCTCTCAAGTTAGTAGAGGCTAAGGTCAGCATTATTAAAGGTGTTAGAGACTCCATAATCCTTGAATAATTCTAGTCGACAGGTATTATTGTTGATCTTTTGGAGTATTCTAAAGGGACCTTTGGCTCAAGTGAGCAACTTATTCTTTTTTTTTTTGGTTAGGGAACCTCTCTTAGCTCAAGTGTAGCCATACCAAATCTTTGGGCTAAAACTACGTTGATTTCCTTCGTTTAGTCCTTTCCCTCATTCTCTTAGCAACTTGGTCAATCTACCAGGTAACTTTCTCGTAGATTTGCTGTAGAAACCATGCTTAAGCTCTTGCGTCAGGGTCTTCTTGCTCAGACATGGGTAAAGGGGTGTAGTCATGGGGCAACTTTAGATTGAAGCCATAGATGACTTTAAAGAGTGTTTGTTTAGTAATATCGTGTACAATACGGTTGTAAGTAAATTCCACCATAGGCAAACAAACATCCCAATCCGTTAAATTCCTCCTTACTGTAGCTTAAAGCAATGATCCTAAAGTGCGATTAACCACTTCTATTAAGCCTTTGGTTTGGGGGTGGTAGGAAGTGTTGAATAGTAGTTTAGTCCTAATTCAACGCTAAAGAGTACTCCAAAAATGAATCAGAAATTTTAGATCTCTATTCAAGATTGCACTTCTTGACACGCTATGTAATTAAACAATTACCTGCAAAATGAGAAAAGCAATAGCCAAAGTATTATTAGTCTTAAAGTAAGGCACAAAGTGTGCCATCTTACTAAATCTATCAACGATGACCATCACTAAATCTTTATCTTGGGCAGTTCTTGGCAATCTGAGAATAAAGCCCATGCTCAGCTCAATCTAAGGTCAGGTTGAGACAGGAAAAGACATTGCTTTCCCTTACTTGGCTTGGCATTTAGCCCTCTTATAAGTAGCACAACTCTTAATAATTCGATGTACATCTTACCTCATCTTCGGCCAAAAGAACCATCTACTCAACAACTTATACGTCCTCTTCTCCCCAAAATGTCCAAAAAGTCTATCAAAATGAGCTTCTTTAACAAGTAATTCTCTTAGAGAACAGGAGGGTACACATAACTTGCCTCCTCAAAATGGATACCCATCTTCCATGTGATAGTCATCCACTATTCTTCCTTTAGCACATTGTCTAAATATAGGATCAAAATGGGGATCCTAAGGATACTATTCTTTAATGCTTGTAAACCCTAACAGTTTGTTCTGTAACTCTGTAACAAGAACATGTCTTCTTGATAAATCATTAGCAACTACAAACTCTTACCTTGTTTATACTAAATCATAAAGTTGAATCCTTTGAGCAATCTAACCCACTATGCTTACTACTTCGATAACTTGGTCTGACTTTTAAGGTACCTCAAAGATTCATGATCAGTATAAATGATAAACTCTCTCAATAATAGATAGTACTACCATACTTAGAGCGCTCAAATAACAACTAAGAGTTCTTTGTCATATATTGAGTAGTTTAACTGAAGTCCTCTCAGCTTTTTGCTATGGTAAGAAATTGCTCGCCTTTCTTACAACAAGATAGTGCATAACGCGCTATGTTCAAGCTAAAAAATTTTCTTGAAGTCGGGCAAAGCTAATACTAGTGCAAGGTTCGTCTTGCCTTTATTTCAATGAAACTTTTCTCCTCTCTCTCTCTCCTTAGTTAAACTCATTATTCTTTTTTGTTAGCTTAGTAAACTTGATATTATTCTTTGTCAGCTTAGTAAGGGATGCAACAATGGTACTAAAGTTTCTAATGAATCTTTAATAAAAGTATGTCACTCTGTAGAAACTACTCACCTCAGTATAAGTAACTAAAGTTAGTCATTTGACAATAGCTTAGATTTTCTCATCATAAACTTGTAAGCCTCCTCCACTAATTGCTTATCCCAGAAATACCACTTCCTCTTAACAGAAACAACACTTTTTCAAATTTCCAAATAACCTCTCGATTTGAAGTACATCAAGCACGGTACGAAGATGCTTAGAGTGGATTACCAAGTAAGCAATATATATAAGGATGTCATCAAAATATACTATGACACACTTTCTAATCAAGTTTCTTGGCACATGGTTCATCAATCTCATGAAGGTGTTTAAAGTATTTGATAGGCCAAAAGGCATAAACATTCACTCGTAAAGTCTGTACTGAGTTTTGAATGTAGTTTTCCACTCATCTTTCAACCTTATCCAAATCTGATGGTAACCAGACTTTAGATCAATTTAATTGAAGACCCTAGCTCCATCTAGTTCATCTAATGTAATTCTAACCTGAGGATAGGATATCAATACTTGATCATGATCTTGTTCATGACTCTACTATCCACGCACATACGTTAAGTACCATCCTTTTTTGGCATAAGGAGCGCTGATACAGTACATAGGCTTAGACTCTCCCTTACATATCCTTTCATTAGTAGCTTATTAACTTGTCTCTAAAGCTTAGCAGCTTGTTTAACATTCATCTAATAAGTTGTTTTGTTCAGCGTAGCAATGCCCAGTATCAAGTCAATGCAATGTTCAATACCTCTGAAAGGGGGTAATCCCTTAGGTAACTATTCAGAAAACAGGTTGGCATACTCATCTAATAGCTCTTTGACCTCTAGTGGTAGCTTATTATGCTCCTTTAACTCTAACAATCACTTAATCAATAGAAAAGTTAGCATGTTAGTCTTAATAACTTCTTGGAGCTCAACTTTACTCAAAATCAAAGTCTTCTTAGGTCCTTGAGCAAGTGTAACTTGCAACTTGCTGCTTGTTAACTTGACTTAGCATCATAGGGTTCAAAGTAATCTTCTTTCCATCCTTCTCAAATACATAAGTGTTCTTGAATCCATCATGCATAACCCTCTAATCAAAAAGCCAATGTTTGCCTAGCAACATAAGAGATGTACACATGGGTAGTACGTCACAAAGAATTTCATTAGAATAATTTCCAATAGAGATCGGTAGCAATACTTTTTGAGTAACATATAGTGTCCCCTTCTCATTTAGCTAATGTAACTTATACAACTTTGAGTTTATGTTAGTTGGCAACTTAAGCCTTTTAACCAGATCAACAAGTGCAACATTAGTGCAACTTCTACTGTCTACTATAAGAGCACATATCTACTCATTCACCTTACATGTAATGTAGAACAAATTCTCTCTCTACTCATCCTTAGTAGAGGGTTCCAAACTCATTGCAAATCGAACAACAAAAGTTAGCTTATCCAAATCTTCGACAAACACATCTTCTTCAACTAGTTGGGCATTAACCTCAATCTCCTCCTCCACTTCTTTTGGCTCCTTTGGTTTCTCATCTATGCTATCTACTTCAATCTTTGAAGCATCTCCCTTGATAATCATAGTTCTCTTGTTCAAACATTGGATGGCCATGTACCCAAAACCTTGAAACTTTAAACACTTGATCTGGCTTATCTTTCTCTTAGATTCTTAC
This sequence comes from Lumnitzera racemosa, assembly GCA_024138005.1. NCBI lineage: Eukaryota > Viridiplantae > Streptophyta > Magnoliopsida > Myrtales > Combretaceae > Lumnitzera > Lumnitzera racemosa. Next base: position 59,833,602 of record JAMXBC010000012.1, read on the forward strand.
CCCTTCTCATAATTTCTCAATACTACATCACCATCAATTGGCCGGCCCTTCTATTTTTCTCTAATATCCATTCTTCTATTAAGCTTGGCATTTTACTAAGCTTGATAACTTCCTTAAGCAGGCCTGCCTTGTTGGATTAATCGAATCATTAGAAGTTGGCTCGTCCTATTCCTCTTTTGCCTTTCCATTCGCTAGGCTATTCTTATAGCCTCATATAATGTAGTAAACTACTAAAGCTTTACAATGTCTCAAATGTCACCTCTTAATCCAGTACAAAATTTGGATAATGTTTAAGTTAATGGTTTATCCACTTCACATCAACTCATGAGTATTTGAAACTCTTAAACATATTCATCAACAGTTTAGCTTCTTTGTCTCAACTCTTGAAGTCGAGCAAAAGTATCTTACAAATAAGTATCCAATATAAATCTGTTTCTAAGTATTCTCTTCATCTCAAGCCAAGTATTAACTTCCTTATATCCTTCTCATCTCCTCATAATTTGGAAGTTCTTTCACTACATTGCAGCATAACTTGAGAACTCTACAACAACAGTTCTCACCTTCTTACGGTCCTCATATTGATAATAATTAAATATACGCTGTTATGCCTCGAAGCGGAAGAATCGTAACAACCCCGCCGTGTAAACCATCCTAAGATAGAAGTTAGCCTTATAACCGCTATCTTAAACCCGATCTACACAAGGCATCCACAACTAACCCATTTTAAAGTAAACGGTTTGTAATTTAAATAAGTTGTTTACTTAAGAAATTGAGAAAAATTATTATATATATATATACTTTAATTCAGTTGTTACATTATTCAAAAATGAAAAATAATTCTAAGATAAAAACTTAGACCTTAAAAATATGTGTTTATTCTTCAAATGTTTTTCCTCACTCTCCAGGATCCAACAGTTGCTAGCTTCGGAGTAGTTGTTGCCGCTTCTTAGCCAGCACCGGCACGACGTCTACAGGGATGTGAGCAACTACAGGTTAGTAAGTTAGGATGGAGGACTTAAAACTATACCATAAACACAACAAGGTTTTCAATCAACTTATTAGGTGCAATGCATGTGCAAGTAAATATCATCGCACGACATTGTCCGACCCGTCATGAGATTAGAGAAATTATGCTCGCTCTAATCCGGGTTGAGGAGTTTTCATTAATGCAACAGTTCACGACCAAACCCAGGCTTGTGTAATGGAGACCTTGCTCCTCCCGCGGCTACCTTCGAACCACTGACTTCACCCTCCCCGCGACCTCCTTTCCTGTCACTTAGTTCGATTGAGGATGAAGAAGGGACCAATTGCAATCCTGCGCTATCCCTTTCGAAGGGGTCGGTATTTGGCCGAAGAGTCATAAGTTCTCCTAACGGGTTGCCATGCATGTCTGATTATGATTACTGATCGTATATTTGATTAAGTCCAGTTTAGGGTGATCAATCATTTCATACAAATCATACAATACATGCCAGAGCAACCAACTGAATCATAGCATCACCTATAATCAAGCATATGTACACATCCAACTATCTAACAAGCACAACCAAGTATAATCTCAAGCCTCCAAAATACAGCATTGTATTAATCTCAACTTACCTCGACTCCTCGCCCACTCATTCGAGGTCCGACTTACTCATGCCATCGCCGATCATCCCTCTAACACAAACGTGGTTTCAGTTTTTCATATAACTATTATAGGTTCATTTTATCCTATAACACTTATTGTTATGTTTTGTTTAGGGTTTAATATGCCTAATTATCTAGGTCTTAAGTCTTTTATAATTATTCTAAGTTTGGGGTTAGGTTCGGATTCGGTTTCCGCATCGATTTCTAAATTAGGTTTTAATTTGATTTCTAAGTAATGTTTTATAATCCAACCCTAGAAATTCGTTTCAACTTATAACGTGAAATTAATCACGTTACTTCTTGATTTCCTAAATACCAGCATTACCTCTAATTAGTATTTTATTTTACTCAGTACACTTAAATCCGTATTAGTGTATCGAATTCACTCCTAATGTGAGAAATTTTTACATTTTTCATATAATTACATAAATTCAAGTCTTCTATCGGTTTTATTATAAATCCCTATTATTTATATAATATCAATTTTCATCCCAATATTTTCTATTTATTATATTTCCAATTATTATGTATTATGTATTATTACCTATTATGCATATAATACACTTCTACTATTTCTATCACTTTAATTACCATCCCTAAACATCAATTATCATTTTAAAATGTCTAAATTCATCCTAAATCAGATTTTACTCCTAATTTCCCTAATTTACAAAATTAACTTAAAATGTACTATTTTTCCCTATTACTCATTTACTGCATAATTAACCTAATAAGTACATCTAACACCCTAAATGCTACAAGTATCATACTCCATTAGATTTCAACATCCTAAAATATATACTTATTCACTAAATCAGTAATTAACCATTTAATTACTTAATTAACTCTAAATTTCCCATTTTATGCCTCATTTTAGGGCCTAAAAATAATCTAAAATTTTCAAAATTGGATTTTTGAAAATGGGCTTCATAGCACTATTCTATATTATCTAAGTAATCTACACAAAAATTTTTGGCTCAAAACTATGCTCCTAAGGTCATTTATTTCAAAACCGAAATATGTTCGATTTTGCACGATTTCTTTAGGATCATATATTACGAGACATATTTTCATCAAAATAATATTTTTCCTAAAAACTACATACAAAAATATTCTAGAATAACAAAATTCATAATTTTCTAAGAATATTTACTATTTTTAACAAAATTATATAAAATCGGGCTGGAAATCGGATTCACCGATCTGGTTGGCTCCAGCCACCACCGGTTGTCGTAGCCTTGTCAGCCGGCCTGGGCGCTACCACCACCGTGTGGTGGTAGTAACCGTCCACTCCCAGCTGCTTGTCTGGTGTGGGTTCCCTTTGAAGGCCCTAATTGCACAATTTTTCTTAATTTTTTTCTAACCTAAATTTTTCTCTCAGTTTTCGCCTCTCCCTAATTTTCTTTGATTTCTAACTGTCCAAATGAGTTCTGAATTTTTCTTGCTATTTATAGAGCTTTAGTGCAATTGTTGTGCATTAAATTGGACAAGACAATTGCCTTATCCCTAAATTTTTTGCTTTTGTATTGTCTAAATTTAATTGGCCGATTTTTTTCTTATTTTTCCCAGCTGCCACAACCCAATTCTAGATCAATTCTGATTTTTTATGATTTTTCCTAAATTTTTATTAATTAATTATGAATTTTATTTAAGTATTTTGTATTATTTTAGTACATTACGCATATTTTAAGTAACTACGCATATTTATACCTACATGTAAATTCATACATAGTACAAATAAATATTTCTAAATATTATTTAGGTTATTTTATAATTTTTAGTATACATATAATTTATCTCTAGCGATTCGTTAATTATCGAAATGCATTTTACGCATTTTCGATAAATGACTAGTTATATACTTAAAATTTGGAATTTTTATAGTCTTTTATTTTATTACTTATTTTCATAAATTCAAACTTACGGAGTCATTTTTACTAATATTTTTAGTTTTACTTTATAATTTAGGTTCGATCGAGTCTTTCAACTGATCGAAACCTCAAATGGGTAGTTGTGGAGCTTATATACGCTCTACCTTCGCTTCTTAGTCTAAATAGTTGTCAATGTTTCCAGAACTATTAAAGTTCGGAATCTGAAGCTTAACATGGTCAATAGCTTAGGGTGTTTAAGCTCTGCAGACATTCTATTTTTACTACCCTTTATTTAATTTTAATCTCATTTTAATCTCTTTTTACTTTTCGGCCAAGTTTACAAAAAAAAAAAATCCAAAAAAATAAAAAATACTAAAAATTTGAAAAATAAAAAAACAAAAATTGAAAAAAAAAAAGTGTTTGAGTTGAACCAGTTAGTCTTTTAAAGTCAGATTAGGCAACAATTGAAAATATATGTATGATTTAGTAAATTTAAAGTCTTTTTGGTTTCATTAGAAAAATATTTTTAAAATAGTCGAGCAAAACATTTGAGTTCATAAATGGATTTTTATCTAATGTAAAAAATATTTAACTGGATTAATTAAAATTAAGGCTCAAATTTATTTAAAAAATGGTGTTGAAATATTTAACATGTATATTTTAGGCTATTTTGATAGGCTAAGGTTATTTTAGAATTATTTAGGTCAAGTTGGGCTTAGGTTTGGAAGTGAAAATTAAGATTGGGCTTGAAATAAGTTAGTTAAGTTTAATTTGTGTGCACAATGTATTGGGAAAAAAAAGCTCAGTTGAGTTAGCTATACACTTGGGCTTGGAAGCTTAGATGGGTAAAGGATCAAGGGTTTGAAACTGTCCACACACATGGGTACCTTTTTTTTTTTTCTTTCTTTCCAGAATTTTCCTAAGAAACAAACGAAAAGGAAAGGGAAAATGGATAAGTTTCTTTGAACTAATTTAACACCAAATCTTATTGAATCTTCATTTTTTTAAATTAGATTTTGAAGAATCTTTACTAAATCATTGATAAAAACTCTAAATCTTATAATGATTTATATTAAGAACAATTAAATTGAGATTTGATAAAGATTATATGGGATTTTCAATCTTAACCATGGTAGATTTACTATAATCTAGAACTAAAAAAAGATCCCATTTTGAATGCTATAAATTGAGTTTTGAATTGACAAGGGGAAAAGGGCATCAATTTCTGATTTTGGATTGCAATACACAGTTGATCTACCATCTTCATCTACAATCGCTAGCTACCATCAGCAATGTTACCCCCTCTCATCTTCACTGCGTGACATATACCAATCGACTCTCGTATACCATAGTAGCCAACACAACCAACAACTCTACAATACGTCTTAGCCCCAACGCTCTACACTGATCCTCAGCTAGCCCTCTCACATACACAGTAGCACAATGCACGCCACAGCAAAGAACCTATGCCTTAACTCCATTAAACCAATACACTAACCCCCTTTACAGTCATGTACGCCAACACTATACAAAGCACACTCAATAAAGCCATAAACCACTCAACCCCACCTTCTCACTACCCAAAACTAAACCTATCCTCTACCGATTGCCTAAAACTGGCCCTTTCTCCCACCCACGTGACAGCTTAGATTCTTGACCATCGCTCATGATTCTACCCAGTCAATAACCACACCATCATAGTAACATGTAACCAACGCTACATATACGACCCACAACTCATCCAACAACACCCCAACTTGACGTTAGCCACCCCTAGTCATGCTAACCAAATTATAAACTCCCAAAACCACCACTCCATGCTAAAACACCATCACTAACCCCACTTTTATCAATAAAATCCTCATCAAAGTCAAATTCTTTGCTTAATCTGGTGCTTAAAAGTATTCATACAGATCTTGGAAGGTAATTGGAGTGGTGATTCGACCCGATCTAGACGTCCTAACCTGCGTACATATAGCACCCTTGGTCTAACCTATTATTGTAGGTAGGCATTAGTTTTTTGTTTTTTTTTTTCTCTCTTTATGTTTATTTATTGGATTTGTGTTGTTGGTTTTTATACTAGCTTTGGTTTGTTCTTTTGTGCAAGTCTTAGTTTTAGTTATTTTTGTCTCCTAACTTATGTCTTTTAGTGTTAATAAAAATAGTTCTTTAAAAAAAAATTGCTTGATTAGTGTGATTTGATGATATTCATATTGACAGGGGGATCTGTGAGTTTAGATGTTAGTTGCCTTTCTAATTAGTTATTTTTAATATATTTGATTAGGTATCGCATTTTTAGGAAAATTCATATTTTCACTATTTTTTGCACGTATTGCATTTTTTAGTAAATTTTCATAAAAATCGCATTCTTAGGGTTTCTTTTGAGAAATATTTTTTTTTTATTACTTAGTTAGTTTTTCATAAAATAAAAATCTTTAGTAGATATATTTTCCACAATTTAGGCTTCTTTTCCATAGTTTAAGATTTTTATCTTTTCCATGGTTTAAGCATATTTTTCATGATTTAGATATCTTTTCTATAGTTAGGTATGTTTTCTACATTAATTGCATATTTCATGGAAAATTGTATTATGGTAATTTAGGATTTTTCTAAAAAGTTTTATCATGTAAAAAAGGTTTTTCTCTAAATAAAAAAATTATTTTATGTTTTTTTTAAGGTTAGGTTTTTTCAAAATTGGAAAATAAAAATTAAGGGTTTTTTAATGATTTTTCTTAATAAAAATAAATTGATTATAAAACATAAACTTAGCTCGGTTTTTCAAAATAAAAAGAATCAATCTACTAAAGTTTTTATTTTCTTTAAATGAGAATTATGGTAAGTTTAATCCTAATTAGTAAGTATGTAGATATCTTTCAAATAGCTATAAACTTTGTAAAATATTTTTGTTTTCTTTTAATTTTTTAGGGAAATTTCGTAATAAAAAATTCATTTTTATACATTTTCATGTCCTTTGCATGCTTTCTCATTTTTATAAAAAATTATAAAAATTAAGAACCATTAATTTTTTTTTAATTTTTACATGATGACTCGGTTTTAATAGGTTAACCCTCGAATTCAGATTTTTTGGTTAAATTTTTTGAAAAATTATTTTTAAAAAATCTGTAAACTAGTGGTGAAATTATGATTTTTCCATTTGAAAACCCTAATTTGACTTTTTACCAATTTAACTAATTGACATTTTCAAGTTATTTTTGAAAATATTTCTTTAACAGTTTTTAAACAAATATGTTTTTCTTTAATTTTATATTAAATAACTTATATTAAGCGGGTTAGACTTAATATAGGTTAAATTAAGGAAAATTGAAATAAAGCTCAACAAGTTCGCTCCTCTTCCCCATTGTACTCTTCTCCTTCATCATCATTTATATCACTTAAGTCAATCCTTTTTCATACTCGTCCACCTATTCCTCCACCCCAAGCTTGTTGAGATGAGATCTATCCTCTCACAAGTTGAGCAACTTGGGGAGTATTTTGCACGGTCTTGGTAGGTCAAAAGCCTAATGCATAAACAACTCTAGTCAAATTGACTATAAAGTTAACCATCTCGTCAATTTGCTTATCTGTACTTCCAGGGATGTTTTAGGGTTATTGTCCATGATGGACAATACCACTATAGTCATCTCTAATACTAGTATTGACACTTGAATCTGTCGTTTTCTTTGATAAAAATCAGTAACAAACTAAGATTCTAAGAAACAACAAACATGATTCCTCTAAGCTAAATAATACACACATACTCTTCAACACAAATGTTCAACTAATCTATGAACACAATAACTACTTCTAAAGAACAATAAACCCAACTAAAACTTGCTCTGTTTTTGAATGTTTGGAATAAGGTAAAACAAAGTATATAGCTACAACAAACTACTGCACCTTCTACTTACTTAACACTTAGAGCCAACTTCTATGCAACTACAACACTTTACCACTACAAAGACTACTCACAAGAAAGCTTAAATACAACTTACCCAAACAAATCTTCGTTTTAATACCAAGATGATACGCTGCATTGAGAGCAGACAAAAACAATAGTATTGGGATGGGTCTAAGCTTGCAGAAAGCTTGGAATAAAGGGTGACAACATGTGAAAATGGGGAATAAGTAAATGAGATGAGCAAGCAAAAAAACTACGAATGATTTTAAGGATATGATGCATTAAGGAAACTCTACAAACTCATGAAGCTAACTTAATATGATACACGAGTAGCTCGATGTGGTCACTCATCACCTAACCTTGCTTAAGGGTTAGGATAAGAGTACGAAGAGGAAAAGTAAGCACCCTTAGCTCATTAGGGGGGGTGTATATTCAATATTGGATGAATCATTCTTACGGTTACATATTATAAGGGTATTTATACCTAAAATGTTAGGGCATCCTACTTAAAATGGAAATAATAAAAAAGGTATTACCCAAAAAAGGTAATATACAAGGAATAATAAAGGGTATAAATGAAAAATTAAAGAAATCAATGATTAGTGCAGTAAAATCCTTTCACGTGGGATTGGATACATGGAAATAGGTTACTAAAGTTGCTTCTAGTATAAATAGACAAATGGTATGGATAAGATGGAGGTTGCCAAGCAGAGGTACCAAGTAGACTTAGGGTCTTTCCAAGAAGGCATGGGTGCGGATGTATATTGGGTTTTCGGTACCAATACTACAAAGTTGAAAGTCAACACAGTTATGGTCACGTAGATACGCTAGAGGTTAAACTATCAATAGAGAATATTTTAGGCCAAAATTCGACTATTGAGAGATGAGAAGTTACTCGACTTAATATATGGAGTTGGTCAGCAATAAGGATCAGCTTGGCCTTGGCAGGAATTAGTTAGAACAGTAAAATCCGCTTCATTAGTCTCTTACGACCTTGCACTTGGGCTCGAGTTAAAGGTGTGATGTTTCGATTCTTATCATCCAGGGTCTTGAGCTTATAAGCATAATTTCTTATGTTGTCAATTACTTATACAAGATCCTCCTAATCAGGGGCAAGCTTGCCCCGCCCTTCTTCTAAACCAGTAGCTTATAATTTCCTATACACCAGATCTCCAAGGTAGAAAACCTTATGTTGGATGTTGCGATTGTAGTATTAGGCAGCTTGTTATTGATAGGCTACTTTACGTGCTCTCGCAGCGTTGCATACTTCCTCAATGATGTCAAGGCTTACCTGTAAGGCCATATGGTTGGTACTCATGTTAAAGTGTTAGGTCTTGCTGGTAGGTAATTCTAATTCAATTGGGAGAATGCTCTTGCTCTGAACATGAGACGAAATGAGGTTTCTTAGGTTAAGGTCCTATGTGTTGTATGGTAACCCCAAAGTATGTTTGAAGTACATTAGCTTATCCACCTTCTGTTCATTTTACTCTTTTCTTCAAGCTATTAAGGATTATTTTATTAATAGCTTCAACTTAACTGTTGGTCTGAAGGTGGTCCACTAAGGTGTAATGCAGTCTAATGTTGTGCTTATTACAAAATTCTTTAAACCGATCGCTATTAAATTATCTTCAATTATTAGTAATCAATCTGTACAGTACTCTAAAGTGAGATAGTATGTAGGTAAGTACGAATCCCTTGGTGGCTCAAGCTGTGATGGTAGCTACAACCAATGCCTCTGTCTACATGGTGAAGTAATCTACTACCACTAGAATGAATTGTTGTCCAATAAAGCTTTTGGAAAGGGGCTAAGGACGTCTAATCCCCATTGTGTGAATGGCTATGGACTTGTCAAATGGTTTAGCTCTAAATTTGGGGCTTAAGTGATCAGTGCATGCTTTTGGCATGAATGGTACTTCTAGACTATGGCCTTAGCATCTTCGTTCATCGTTGGCTAATAATAGCCCAACCCGAGTACTCAGAGGTATAGTGCTTTGGACTAAATGTGATTGTTGCAAATCCTTGCATGAAGTTCGTCAAGGACCCGGGCGCCTTCTTCTTTCTGAAGACATTTAAGGAGGAGAGCACTCTATCCTTGTCAATAAAGTACATCATTGATCAATATATAGTTAGCTATAGCATAGGCTAGCCTCTTTGCCTTTACTCAGTCCTTGGATAAAGCTCTCATTTTGAGGTATTGTGTGAAAGGGTCCTTTTAAGAAGGCTTGGGGGTTACCTTTACTTCGGTGACTTCTTGCTGTCATGCTTCTATGCTCCATTCAGAGATGTACTATATGAAGAGTGACTTGTTATAGTCGTGTGATGCAGGAATGGCGAATTAGGCTATTTTACATAGTTCGTTTGCCTTTGCATTTTCTACTCTAGGAACCTTGTTAACTTCCCACGAAGTGAATTTCACGAGAAGGCCTAGCACTATATTTAGGTACGTGACCATCATTTTGCTTTTGGTTTCATGTTCTCATTTAACTTATACCAATAGCATGGAATCTGAGTATATGCTAAGCTTTTTTGCTCCAATGTCTGTCAATTTTTAGGCTAGCGATTAATGCCTTTGTAATACCCTAGAATTTTTAGCCAGTTCAATAACCATAGGATCCGAACTCCTAAATTTAGGGTGTCAGACTAAGTTATCAATTTTATTTGAAACTTCACAATAAAGTTAGAAAAGTTAGATGAAGTAATTTAAGTAAAGTTAATTTCTTAAAATAAGCTCTATAAAAATATTAATTTGAGAAAAACGGTAATTTAGTAAAATTCAAGCTGTTAGATATAGCGAGATATTAGAAATAAGTTAATTAACTTTCAAAAATAATAAATGAAGTTGAATTATATATAATATTCATGTATTAACATAGAATATGCATTATTTGTATTAAATATACATATATAATAAGAAATTATTATTAAAATGAGGTAAATGAATATTAAAAAATGGAAAATTAATAAAAAAAATGAAAGGATAAGTCATCCCAGGATGTGGTAACCTAGGATAAATTACAATTGATGAGTCAAAAGGTAGGAAATAAGAAATTGATACCTCATGCTTTGAAAAATCAAGAAAATGATATGTGTACGCCACATGTCTAATTTTTATTAATCTTAATCAATTTGAAAATTATAAATAGGGCATGCATACTTCAAAAACAACATTTTGCAATTTTTAAAAAAATATAAAATCACTCAAGAAAATTTTGAAACAAATTAGAAAAAAAAAAAGAAAATTAAAGCAAAAATAGAGCACAGAATTTGATCAAGCCGGTTCAATAGATTGTTGGTGTGAGATTGTGGTGGCCATTTGAGTTCAAAGGAAGCACCACCAACGGAGGTGTTCCGACAAGGTTGGGTGGTTAGAGGCGGTTGGTTCGGGTGAACCAAATTTCTGGTCAAAACTTTGGAATTTTTCTAAAAATAGAAAATGATATTATTTAATTATGAAAATTAATTTTCTGGAGTTATTTTATGTGTAGATTAATTTAGTAATTTTATTTTTGATAAATAATTATTGAAAATATAAGGTCCTTAAGAAATATCTTTACTTAGACGAAAATTGAATTAAATGGTGATCTTTCAAGCTAAAAATTTGTATGTAACATACTAAATATATGTATTTAATTGTAGTAACAAGAATTTTTTAAAATAATCATGTTTACAATTTATTGTAATTATTTAGGATAAAATTGGCAATTTTACTATTTTAGTGAATTAATTAGTTTTTAATAAAATCAAAATATGAGCTTTATGTATTATGATTTTTGGAAGTTTATAATGATGATTGGGACACTTGAATTTTATCTTGTGATTAAATTCACTTGTTTGTTAATTTTCGCTAACTTTGAGTTAAAATCGCTATTTTCATAAAAATATATAATAGCTAGTTTAGTATAATTCATGACCACTAATTAAACTACATTTTTTGTGAGTCTATAGAATTTTTTGTGAAATTAATCGGACTCGTATACTATATATTATGTATTTCCTTAATATAAACCTATATATTAGTCTAATATATGATATACTAATTAGTACTAATATAATACTTGTTAAACGTATAAAGGATTTACATTTTTTGAGTACATAATGAATGCCGACAAGCTCGGGGAATCAAGAATTTTATGACTTTTAATTTAGATTTATGGTTTATTTGAATTAATTACAAAGTTATAATAATGTATGATCGAATCGGTAACATGAAAAGGTATTTTTGGAATTTTGACAAAAATTGATAAGTCTTGATTTTTAAGATATTTTAATAGTACTCAAAATAAAAATCACGATGATATAAAGTTTATCAAAATCCGATAAGAAGTGAATAAGATACAATCGAATTAAGCCTGTATGATAACGCATCCTATGCTATGTCAGGATGTGACAGCCTCGTATTTGGCTTGGGAAAATTGAATTTCAAGGCATAGAGGATCTTTGTTCTATATCGGCCATGTAGTGTGATACTAGGCCCACTCCCCCAATAGTGGAGGAGCCATCAACGTGGATTGTCCAAACAGGTATTGTGAGCTTAAGTTGAGGCTTACCTGCTCCAATGTATTCAGCTATGAAGTTTGTGAGGACTTGTATAATACAGCTATCCAATGTATAATACATTATCGCAGATGCATATTTCCAAAGAATACATATCCATCACTAAACACTACTATATCTATTGAAAGATCAATAGGATCTTAACTTATATGAATAGCTAATCATATGATCAATTTAAACTCTTAACAAAATATAACCAACTAGTACGTTGTATTCATCATTTAAATTTCCATCACATTCATCTTCTCATTCATTGAGTATCATTTCCACTTAGTGATTCAAGACATTTTACTTTAATAAGAAAATTAGGAATAGTAATCATTCCATATAGTTTATCATTACTAAACTCCTCAATGTTATTATCAACTATCACCTCATATACTGTATTCCCATACTGTATATAATCTTAATCTACTCCTACTGATCCGGGAAAATGTGGAAGCCATTCAATAAATCTTTTAAGGTTAATCATCTAAGGATATATGATGTATTAGTTAAAGTATAAGTCATTTTAACAGAATAGGATATCTTTCTTCTACCGTTACTACACATATCTTACTAGTATTGCCTGAGTTACAATCTTTCACTTCCAAACCATCCTTATTCAACAAGTCATATCACATGATACCTATTATGCTAAAAATCATATTAATCTCCGTTATTGACCATGAGTCTCATCACTTCTCATCAATTTCCACACAATTTTATTAGCAAACTTCCCAATAACAGCGTCCATGATATTAACATATCCAATTAACCAAATATAATATTGTTCTCCACATCTCAATTTTGGATTAAATCAGGGGTTTTCCTTTATTTCTCTTGAATCACCTCAACTAACTACTAATTTCTCTATATGATCTCATCATCAGAGTTAACTTCGATTAACACTTATCTTAGTTTAGCATTATAATTACTGCTTATCCTATAATTTGTAGTACGATATTTTAATATCCATTTATTTCTATCCACTCTCAATGTACTCCTAAAATGTCTAATTCTTTTAATTGTTTATTTCAAAGCGAGTTCACAAGAACTTTACTTTGATATCAATTTAGAACTGTTACGCCCCGAAGCGGTAGAGTCATAACAGCTTTACTGTGTAAACCATCCTAAGATAGAAGTTGGCCTTACAACCACTATCTTAGACCTGATCTACACAAGACGTCCACGACTAACCCGCTTTGAAGTAAACAGTTTGTAATTTAAATAAGTCGTTTACCCAAGAAAGTGAGAAAATTTATATATATGTATATATATATATTTCAATTCAGTTATTACATTATTCAAAAATGAAAAATAATTCCAAAATAAAAACTTAGACCTTAAAAATATGTGTTTATTCTTCAAATGTTTTTCCTCATTCCCCAGGATCCAACAGTTGCTAACTTCGGAGTAGTAGTTGCCACTTCTTAGCCAGCACCTGCACGACATCTATAGGGATGTGAGTAACCACAGCTCAGTAAGTTAGGATGGAGGACTTAAAACTATACCATAAACACAACAAGGTTTTCAATCAACTTATTAGGTGCAATTCATGTGTAAGCAAATGTCATCGCACGACGTTATCCGGCCCGTCGTGAGATTAAAGAAACTGCGCCCACTCTAACCCGGGTTGAGGAGTTGCCATTAATGCAATAGCTCACGACCAAACCCAGGCTTGTGCAATGAAGACCTCGCTCCACCGGTGACAACCTTCGAACCACTGATTTCACCCTCACCATGACTTCCTCTCCTGTCACTTAGTTCGGTTAAGGATGAAGAAGGGACCATTATACAATCCTGCGCTATCCCTTTTGAAGGGGTCGGTATTTGGCCGGAGAGTCCTAAGTTCCCCTAATGGGTTGTCATGCATGTCCGATTATGATTACTGGTCGTATATTTGATTAAGTCCAATTTAGGGTGATCAATCATTTCATACAAATCATACAATACATGCCTGAGCAACAACCAGAATCATAGCAACACCAATAATCAAGCACATGCACACATCAACTATCTAACAAGCACAACCAAGCATAATCTCAAGCCTCCAAAATATAGCATTGTATTAATCCCAACTTACCTCGACTCCTCGCTCACTCACTCAAGGTCCGACTTACTCAGGCCATCGCCGATTATCCCTATAACACAAACGTGGTTTCAGTTTTTCATATAACTGTTATAGATTCGTTTTATCCTATAACGCATATTGTTATGTGTTGTTAGGGTTTAATATACCTAATTATCTAGGTCTTAAGTCTTTTACAATTATTCTAGGTTTGGGGTTAAGTTCGGATTCGGTTTCTGCATCGATTTCTAAATTAGGTTCTAATTTGATTTCTAAGTAGTGTTTTATACTCCAACCCTAGAAATTCGTTTCAACCCATAATGTGAAATTAATCACGTTACTTCTCGATTTCCTAAATACCATCATTACCTTTAATTAGTATTTTATTTTACCCAGTACACTTAAATCTGTATTAGTGTACCGAATTCACTCCTAATGTGAGAAATTGTTACATTTTTTATATAATTACATAAATTCAATTCTTCTATCGGTTTTTTTATATATCCCTATTATTTATATAATATCAATTTTCATCCCAGTATTTTCTATTTATTATATTTCCAATAATTATGTATTATGTATTATTACCTATTATGTATATAATACATTTCTACTACTTCTATTACTTTAATTACCATCCCTAAACATCAATTATCATTTCAAAATGTCTAAATTTATCCTAAATCAGATTTTACTCCTAATTTCCCTAATTTACAAAATTAACTTAAAATGTACTATTTTTCCCTATTACTGATTTACTACATAATTAACCTAATAAGTACATCTAACACCCTAAATGCTACAAGTATCATACTCCATTAGATTTCAACATCCTAAAACACATACTTATTCACTAAATCATTAATTAACCATTTAATTACTTCATTAACCCTAAATTACCCATTTATGCCTCATTTTAGGGCCTAAAAATTATCTAAAATTTTTTAAAATTAATTTTTGAAAACGAGCCTCATAGCACTATTCTATATCATCTAAGTAATCTACATAAAAATTTTGGGTTCAAAACTACACTCCTAAGGTCATTTATTTTTAAACCGAAACATGCTCGGTTTTGTACGATTTGTTAAAGACCTTATATCATAAGACATATTTTAATTAAAAGAATATTTATCCTAAAAACTACATACAAAAATATTCTAGAATAAAAAAATTCATAATTTTCTAATAATATTTACTATTTTTACAAAATTACACAAAATCGGGTTGGAAATCGAACTCACCGATTTGGGTGGCTTCGGCCACCTCTGGTGGCCATAGGTGTGTTGGCCCACCTGGGCATTGCTACCACCATGTGGTAGTGGTGGCCATCCACTCCCAGTTGCCCGTCGGATCTGGGTTCTCCTTTGTGGCCCTAACTGCACAGTTTTCGTTTTTTTTTTCTTTGGTTTTTCTCTAAATTTTCGCCTCTCCCTAATTTTCTTTGATTTGTAATTGTCCAAATGATTTTTTGAATTTTTCTTGCTATTTATAGGGCTTTAAGATAATTATTATGCATTAAATTGGATAAAACAATTGTCTTATCCCTTAATTTTTGACTTTTGTATTGTTCTAATTTAATTGGCTGATTTTTTTCTTATTTTTCCCAGCTGCCACGACCTAATTCTGGATCATTCTTGATTTTTCTTATTTTTTTATTAATTAATTATGAATTTTCTTTAAGTATTTTGAATGATTTTAGCACATTTCGCGTATTTTAAGTAATTATGCGTATTTATACCTACATGTAAATTCATATATAGTACAAATAAATTTTTCTAAATATTATTTAGGATATTTTATGATTTTTAGTATACATATAATTTATCTCTAGCGATTCGTTAATTATTGGAATACATTTTACGCATTTTCGATAAATAACGAGTTATATATTTAAAATTTGAAATTTTTATATTCTTTTATTTTATTGCTTATTTTCTTAAATTCAAACTTACGGGATCATTTTATTAATATTTCTAACTTTACTTTATAATTTAGGTTCGATCGAGTTTTTCAACTAATCGAAACCTCGAATGTTAGTTGTGAAGTTTACATTCTACCCCCCTTTAAAATAGTTTCGTCATCGAAACTACTGTATATTTATGTATTGCTTACTTGCTAGGATTGATAGTTTATATATTATTACTACTCTAAAAATCGAAGAACCTACAAGTAATGCTTTGTCTTCGCTACATTAAGCTCTACTTTAGTTTCTAAGTCTAGACCTTCATCTGGTCGTATCTTTACCTACTCCATGTCTCAACTCTTGAACTTTTGAACCTAATTATCCAGTATTTTTGTGGGTTACTTCATAACCTTAAAACCCATCTTCCATTCTACTGAACTTTCTTTAAATGAAACTTCTCTACTGATTAAGATTTCGAATTGCTTTCTGATTAATATTCCACTTCTTCTCTACTTGGACCTTTGCTCGATCTCTTAATTTTCTTTCCTTTGCATTCCTTACCTTAGTATCAATCAAGGCTTATTTCATCACTGCAATCCTCTAGTCGTATTGTACTATCTTATAACTTAAATTAATGACCTCGCAAATTTTCTTATTAGTTTATTCTCCATTTATTCCTTGTTTGATTGTTTCTTAAGTTTTATTTGTAATCATTAGCAAATTCTAAATTTACTTCATATCATCACCTTTCCTCATATCCATAATCTTCTACTCAAAATGATTATACTACTGTGATAGCTTCTCATTTGTTCTTTGTACAGCTTAATATAAGATCAATAGAAGCAAATTTGGCAAATCTCGACGCTTTTCTATCTCGGATTCAAATGAGATGGTTAACAACTCAATTTAACTTGACTTGACTCAACTTGAGAAGGATGAATACGACTTTTGACTGACAGATTCAACAAAAGAGACAGTATTGAGATTATTACTGGACCAGACACGACATGACAGGATACACAGATAGAATGAACATAAGATGAGACTCAACAACAACAGTTTGACAATTTTAGATTTGCCATGTCTCAGTTGGATTGCCTATTGCAATTGCTAATATGAAGTAGATTGTAGCTTCATAGCTTCTCCATATACTGGATTACCTCAATGGATTTTTCCTCTAATCACCAATTCAACGTTTTTAATATCCACCGAAATACCTTCTCCAAATATAACGAGTTTAATAAAAATGTATTATCTCCTCCGAAAATCACATGTCTTCCATTTCAATATACTACTTATGATCACTCAACTTCAATAATGCTATCCACAGATACTTTGTATACCAAAATACTATTGACAGATATCTCGACAAGCGTTTTCATATATAGTTGGCATGCATTTGTTTTTCCTAATTCTGTGACTACAATTTATGCACTAATCTTATCTTGATATCATTCCAATCTAATATTATTCTAGAAATTGACAGTCACTCCTCCAACTCTTAAGGCCTCATTTACAACATCCAATACAGAGTTTCGATCATAGGTTTGATTCTTGATTGACTTAATCATGAAATTCAAATATCCACAAAATAATCTTCAGAAATACATTTGAACTTTTATAGATTACTAGTAGATTCAATACTTATTGGTGTTTTCTTTAGTCTTTTCGTTATAGATATCAACAAACTTCTCAAAATCTATCATCAGTAACTTTCCTTTTAAAATTTCATTTCCATCATATCCTACGATTCTGCAGATTAATATCTTTCCTCCAATATAAATTCTAAACTGATGGGTAACAATAATCCCAATCACCTTAAATTCTTTTCCGTTCACTAGTTTCCAACTTGTACGAAATGAATACCTTAATATCATCATTGTACTTTCATTTCATCCATTTGTATATTTTATGGTGAGGGTACTCATCAACTAATTCTTTTGTTCATATTTATTATTATTCAACTAAGATCAAATGAAAGTCTTTTGCTAAAATCACTACTTATCGCCTAACTTCTTTAAGCTTCAATCCCTAAGTAACCATCTGTAATCGATATTCCTTATCCTCTTATTATAATTAGTTTACTAATAGATAACTGTCATATAGAATTCACTTTCTGAAGGGTTATATCTTTCTAGATTGATTTTTGGGATAACTAAGTAACTATTGATTAAAAGTCCTAATCATCTCCAAATTGTTGCTTTAATTCCATCTCTACCGTCACTTGTTACTCATCCTACTACTATTTGAGGGTTTCTGGATACATATTCGTTTATAGTTTAGTTAATAGTCTTACTTCATTTCTCATGTACTATTTAATAACTACCCATCTCATATGACCAATTATATGTACCATATAATGATATAATTCCACTTGCCTCAGCACTACATAAAGATCTCATGATCCATTTCATCTTCATTTGGCTTAACTCACACTTGATTATCACTCCAAACTATAATTCTTCAATTCATGATTCATTAAAAGCCTAAGAATTCTTAATCTGATTATAACTTCATAGCACTATTTTTTCTATTGTTCTTACATATATAAAGGGTTTCCAAGATTAATCACCAAAATACATTTGATCTCTTTACATTCCTATCTATAAATATGTCAATCGTCATTGCATTTGCACTTATCCAAAAGAATACACTTTTGTCAAAAAGCACAATTACATCCCTTAAGAGATCGTTAGAATATCTACATATATGAATAACTAACATAGAATCAATTCTAATTCTCCGAAAAACATGATCAACTATCATACCATATCCATAATTCAAATTACTTATAACAACTATTCATTCAAAAGAATTCCACTATATTTGTCTTCTAATTAATTCAATATCATTTCCACTTGTTGATTTAGTACTTTATACTTCCATAAGAAAATCAGAAATAACAATCACTTCTATACCTTATCATTATCAGACTTCTTATTATTGTCATTATTTATCATCTCCTATATCGCATTCTCATTCTATATAAGATTTACTTCCTAAATTAGGTTTTGATTATAGAGCTTTAGGATAATTATTATGCATTAAATTGGACAAGACAATTGCCTTATCACTTAATTTTTGGCTTTTGTATTGTTCTAATTTAATTGGCTGATTTTTTTCTTATTTTTCCCAGCTGCCACGACTCAATTCTGGATCATTCCTGATTTTTCTTGATTTTTTCTTAATTAATTATAAATTTTCTTTAAGTATTTTGTATTATTTTAGCACATTTCGCGTATTTTAAGTAATTACACGTATTTATACCTATATGTAAATTCATATATAGTACAAATAAATATTCCTAAATATTATTTAGGACATTTTATGATTTTTAGTATACATATAATTTATCTTTAGCAATTTGTTAATTATCAGAATGTATTTTACACATTTTCGATAAATAACGAGTTATATATTTAAAATTTGGAATTTTTATATTCTTTTATTTTATTGCTTATTTTCTTAAATTCAAACTTACGAGGTCATTTTACTAATATTTCTGGCTTTACTTTATAATTTAGGTTCAATCGAGTCTTTCAACTGATCAAAATCTCGAATGGCTAGTCGTGGGGCTTACAATAGGTATTACTCTTCTCTAGGTATTGGTTTAGAGAGTATGGGTAGAGTCACCAAGAAGTTCTTTAAGTCTTAGAAAGCTTATTGACACTCGGTGTCCACTTGAACTCGATAGGGTGTTTTAGCAAATTGAAGAATCTTGTACATTTGTTAGCGCTTCGAGATATAAAGCAATTGAGGGCGGCTATCCTTCTTATTAGTTATTGTACCTCTTTAATTTTGGTCGGAGATTAGATGTCTTGCAATGCTTTGATTTTGTCAGGCTTAGATTCTATCCCTTATTCTATGACCATGAAACAGAGAAATTTCCTTAACACAACTCTAAAGATGCACTTCTGGGGGTTAAGCTTCATTTGGAACTAGCAAAGAGTTTGAAATGTCTCCCGAAGGTTGTCAATATGGTCTTTTTTGGATTTTCTCTTGGCGATCATGTTGTTGACAAAGACCTTGACATTCTTACCTATTTGTGGCTGGAAAATGTGTGTGACCATTCTTTGATATGTAGCTTTGGTGTTCTTTAAACTAAAATGCATTACTTTATAGTAATAGGTCCTAAAGTCCATAATAAAGGATGTATGGACTTCATCTTCGAGAGCCATTTATATCTGGTTGTATTAAGAGTAGGCATCTATGAAACTGAGAAGTACATAACTGGACATGGACTCAATGAGCTAGTTTATATGGGGTAAAGGGAAACATTCCTTAAGGCAAGTCTTATTAAAGTTGGTATAGTCAATGCACATGCACTACTTTCCATTTGCTTTCTTGACAAGTACTGTATTGGCAAGCTAGGTGGGATATTTCTCCTACCAAATGAAGTCTTCTCAGAGCAACTTTTATAGTTCTTCTTTGATCATGGCCTAACATTTTGAGGTGAAGCGTCATTTCTTTTGCTTGACCAATTAGATGACAGGATTGACATTTAAATGGTGAGTAGTCTCTGGTATGTTGATGATCCATGGCATCTCTTTTAGTGTGGACACAAAGATGTTTAAGTTTTGTTAAAGGAAATATGTTAGTTCTGCCTTATTGCTATCCAGCAATTGGCGCTTATTATAGTTATCATTGTAAGGGTGTCAAATATCTTGACTTCCATGGTCTTTTCTATAATCTCTCCCCGTATTGCAGAAGCAAAAGAGTCAGTTAACTTGATGTTCATGACATTGTTTCTAGATTAGGCTTTTGAGGTAGAGCGCCTTAGACAAAGTTTGATCGCCTCTAGCCTCACTAACACTACTGGGTGTAATAAACTAAGCTTTGAGGCATTTTTGGCTAATCAGCACGTTAAATTTCGTAATGCTTGGTTTGCCAAGGATAGAACTATATGGTGACTAGAAATCGACAATGATGAAGTCTATCAACTATGTTGCGACGTGTTCGTCATCACCTAGTTAAATGGGCAAGGTGATGATTCCCTTAATGGGCATAGGTCTACCGCCTCTGAACCTTGTGAGGATGTATTTGTACGAATAAAGTGGCTTGTCAAGCTATTCTTTCATTTGCTCGAAAGCACTATAGAAGAGTATATCTATTGAACTTCCACTATCGATGAACATTTTAGGGATGTCGAAGTACTTCATTTCAGCGTTTATGATAAGCGCATCACTATAGGGTAAGTTGATTCCTCGTTCATCTACATTAGTAAAATTGATTACTGTATCGGTCTTTAGCTTATTATTTCTAATGATGTGCACCTCGTGTTTGGATGCTATGGTTTTATTATTTTGGAGAAGAGTAGGTTAGTCAAATATAATGTTGATCTGGCCTCGTCGTCCCTTGCAATTTTATTCATCTGTAAGGGCATTGTCTTGCTCATTAAGATATTGTTGTTGCTGATCTACTCAACAATGTTGGGTTAGTTACTGGATTTGGTTTTTCTCTTCTGCAACAAGGTGTTCAATGCGGTCTTTGCAAATAAGGCCTTCGACTGCATTCTTGAAGTGGCGACACTCATCGATGTTGTGTCTGTATGCCTTATGGTAGTTGCAATACTTTCCTAAGTTCACCGCTTTTGATGTTTCACGAATGTTGGGTAGTAGTAGGAGTTGCTCTCGAACCTTGTACATGATTTTGCTGAATGGTTTACTAAGGGGCATGTATGAGGTGTAGTCTTGGAACTTTTGTCTTTGCTTATCACACTTTTCTCATGTTAAGGGTTATTATCTGGGGTTGTAAGACCCTAGGTGGTCTTTTGTTGAAATGCATGTGCTATTTTCTACTTTAAAATGAGCTCTAATGGCATCCTTTTGAGCTATGTATATCTTGGTGACCTTCATGAATTCGTCTAATTATTTAGGTTTTTCTAATGAGATGGCATTGAAGAGCCTTTCGTTAGGGTCTATGCTTATTAAGAGCACATGTAGGGCCATTCCCATGTCCAACTTGGATACTTGTAGTTTTGTTTAGTTAAGACGCTTGAGATATACTCGTAGGGTTTCATTGGGGTGTTACTTGACATTAGAGAGAATGGAAGTCTCTTCGTGGGACTTAAGAACTAAGGAAGTGTTGTTGGAATCTATCTCCTAGGTCATCAAATGAAATGATAGATCCTTCAGCGAATATTTTAAACCGGAGCAAAACAGCTTTTGCAAGTATACTTAGGAAGGCTTTACATATGATGGCATCTAAGCAATTGTAAAGGCTCATCATCGTCCAAAAGTGGATGAGGTGATCGTCTAGGTTAGTAGTGCTAACATAAGTGTTTAGATGTGGTAGCCTTATGCTTATAAGGAGCTTTTCTTTAAGGATTGAAAGGATGAATGGGATTTTTGTTAGTATAAAGTGTGACACCCGTATAGACAATTTGATTTTCTTCTAGTCGTGTATGTTTGAGGTGTAGTGGATCTATTCATTTAGTTCATCCATGCTCATGTCTTTGTAGTATTTCGGTGATTATCTTGGTGATAAACTATCGACAGATTTATTTGTCACTATGTGCTCGCCTTTTATGCTCATTTTGCTACCGTTGTGGTTCAATAATTTACATAAGTCTTCATGGAGTTGGTGATCGTGCTGATTCTACTTGGCCGAACACATGAGGCATGTGGTACATAAATCATCATTCTTGGTTAGCTGTGAGGAATAGTCAACTGTTGCCTCTTCGTTTGGCTGTTTTTCAAATGCATTTTTAAGTAACGTAACATCTTTATGCGAGGTTGCAGTAGATTCATGATATTTTTTTTTCTTCAATCATTTGTTGAACAAGTGACCTGAACTGTTGGAATTTGGAATTTTCATTTTGAGGTTGTAGAAGTGTTTGGTCACTTTCGTTTTGTTGGGTTATATTGGTATTGCCCATCAATGAAGCTTACACATTAGTATTTTTGCTTTTAACCATCGTTATTGTGGTGGCCTAAAATGGTAGATGTCAAAATGTTGATTATGGTTGAGTTAATTGAGAAATTTGGACTTGTATGGAGTCTAGATAAGATGGACTTAGGCTTCATCTCTTGTGCCTTGGTACCTACAAAAAGCCTTTGATGAGTGTAGCCACAAGGGCCCTTTAATACTCAAGTTAGAAAGGAGGACCAAAAGAAGAAGAGAGTGAGCACTAAAGACCTAAGGAGTAATGCTTATCCCGTGATATGCGTAATGTGTATCGATTCAGGGAAAGAGAGGAGAGGAGGAGGGGGGAAGGAGAGAATTCTAGGAGAGTTAAGGAGAGAAAGTGATGTTTTGTCTTACTTTACGATGCTTGGTACCTTTTATGTAAGTCACTTGGACATGTGGTGATCTCAAGTTTGTTCCTACTAGCTATCAGTAGATAGTGCGCTCCATGGTAAAGACCGAGTTATGCCGTGGGTAGTATATTATAGCTAACTAGACCACTAAATTTGTAGCCCAAAGGTCTGATGGTTACAGAGGCTACTCGGTGTGCTAACCATACTACAGACGTCGGACATTCATTAATAAGTTATAGTAGAGAGCAAGCACTAAAGATAAAAGTCAAGCTGGGATGCTAAGGATGAGGTTGGCCAGTACTTGATTGAGGGTGAGTTTAGCCCTGAGATTCTACTAAATGGTCAACATGTGCAACTCAACGATTGGGGTGACTTTGCTTAGATGGGATACTATACGGCTCACTGAGTAGGTCGTGGCAAAAGGAAAGGGCTTGTTGGCAGCTTGCGCCCTTCTTGGCATAACTATATGATGTCCCAAGAAGGTTGCGGTGTAAGGGATGAGCTTGTTGTTTGCTTACTTGCACTTCATTTGTTCCCTTTGTAGGCTTTTCCATTGGGCTTTCATCTAAAACAATAGGAATTCAAAAGTAATAAGTGTGGCAAAGCAATTACAACTTCCACTAAACTAATCATTAAGACATGATCTAAGAAGTTACAAACTCAATTTAATGGATTTATTAATGAAGCCATGGAGATAGCTGAAAATTATTTTAAAGTAGATTTTAGAATCAAGTTGGATCTCAATTAACAACATTTTTACCTAATAGGAAACTAAAAAATGAAAAGAAAGAAAGAAAGATCACTTGACTTAAGGGATCTTGTAAGTGGTAGTCAATCAAACCGTATGATGCATTTAACCAAACTATATCTCGAAATTATCTAGTCTAGTCCTTCAAGACAAGTTTCATCAAATATTTTCTTTTATTTAGTAGATTGATTTGTTTGTTTTCATATATATATATATATATATCCTATTTTTTGTAGATTCTTTGAGCAATTATTATCAAATTTATATAATATAATTAAGCCTATAAATAGGCATAGTATCAAACAACCGGAACAACTTGAATATTGAATTTTATTTTGAGAGGTTAAAATTATTTAGAATTGGTGAAATTAGTATGAACTTTTATTCTCGTAGCATTCATTCACTATACTGGAATTCTTGGTTAGCATTATTCAATAGCTTGAGGTCTTCTATATCTAGGTTCTTGAATTCGTCTTAACCATGACTAAAAGTCCATTTTGTTTAATTATACCAAGATTCTTGAGATGCTTAGTCATTGGATCACGTTCCATATGTACCTTTAGTTGTAGAATAGCTTTCTTAAAGGTCTACTCATACGTGTTCTTAACATTGTACGGCTTCGCATTATCATTTTGCATCAAAACACCTCTTTATGTTAGATTGTGTTGTGTAGTTTGACCAAATCGTATATTGTTCTTCTTGTCTAGTTCATTTTATAAAATGAGCGAGTATATAATATTGCAGTAACTCTTTCTAAATGGCAATTCATTTCATTTGAATATAGAAAAATCTACCGAGTTATTATACCAAATTGTGATTCAATATATATATGTATTCATATATATATATATATATATGATTAAATAATAGTATTCACATAACAATTATAATAATTTAAAGACACAGACTACGAATATTTTATTTGTGATATTAAGGTAAACTTATTATTTTTATCTATTTGATTATACACTTTGATCCAATAATGATGCATGGTGCATGTATTCATGTGTCAACTTGAATTTTACATTTCATATTCCACTTTTTTTTTTCAATAATATCTTTATTATTTTTAGCATATCATTTAATTAAATTTGCCTAATAATATTATTTTGTTGAATTAATCATTGTATATCAATCAAATACCGATACATATCCTCTAATTAACATTAACAAATGGTCATAAAATACATGAGTTTATACTTACAAAAACGTCAAAACACCCATCATATTTTTTTTTTTTAATTATCTTATAATTCTTATGAATATGGTAGATTTAGACTACACATATAAGTTATAATGTCTGAACAGTCCCCCTTATCGCATGGCGTCTCACTCTACATTCTTCTAGATTTACTGGAAGAGACGGACCGTATCGTTGCCACCGACAGATTAAAGTTATTTTCATGTTTCAATTTTACTTTCGTTATTTGGTTCAGTAATGCCTTTTTTTTTTTTAATTTAAAAAAGGAACAGCTACGAAGTGCACCCATGTGGCACGTCGATAATCTCCCATCAGGTCAGCACCGACATTGTAATGGGACTAAGTTTCTGGCTTATTTACCTACGATCTACAAACTTAAATTGAACAGCGCCCAAGCATAGTTAAATCCACTGTTGTGCCCCACTGGTAAATGCTCATCAAGTCTTTACTCACCATTCATCATCTCATCCCATAAAAGTGCAAATAAACTCCGTACATATTAATATGTGTGGTTAGATCTCCAAATCTTGCCACATGATTTTACATTTTAAAGTTAAAAAAAAAAAAGTATCTACATTTTGAACAATTATTGTAACCTTTCTTTTAGCGACTAATTTAAAATTTTAACAAATGGAGTGAATTGGCAATTATCCTAGTTAGATTATTAACAAAAATTATTCCTTCGTTATATGAAATCACTATATGGCCAAACATTGCAACGCTAGATGTAATCTCTATTTCAATTCGGCATATGGAAACACATAACTAATTTTCAAGTAGGAAACTCACTCTCACATTCGGATCGGCATGAATGAATTATATTTTCATACATATCACATGATAATTGAAATCTATTTATAAATATATATATATATATGTATGTATATATATGATTGTGTTCATGTGGGGCCTATATTTCCTTACATGGATCTCATTTTTATGTACAGAAAATTGAATAGAGAAACTTCATAGAAACGTCGTCCATCCCCAAATCTAATTCATTGATCAAACGCAATAAATGTAGTGTTGTCGACCCTCGATTTTAATCTCCGTCTAGAAAGTTAAATTTTATAGTTTATATATATATATATATATAGAGAGAGAGAGAGAGAGAGAGAAACAAAAGGATTCACCCATAAGGTGCCTTGCGGAATAATGTAATACGTGGAATCAAATTATCCCCTTAAATTTCCTTTCGGTCCCTCTGCACTAGTGGGTTGGCTAATATTTTTACTGTCCGAGGTCGATAAGCATATTAAAGAACTTTTTTATGGCGGCATTGCATTTTGGTGAAAATTTGATATACACGTTCCATATTATTTGATCTTCAAAAGAATTAGTTGGAAAAAAAAATGAAAAAAAAACAGCTTAAAAAGCTATTTGTAAAGGTTTGGTCTGTAATATGATGGTGGGAATTTAAACAAGTTCTGCATATTATATTTTTTATTAAGAAAATTTAAATGAGTTTCAGCATTATTAAAATTAAATGAAGATTTCTTTTCTCCCAGTTATTCCTACAATTTTTTTTTTTTTTAAAGTACGTAATTGTTAACTGTCCTGACCCGATTCGTGAATTTCGGAAGGTGATATGGGAAGCTTCTTCCCGAGATGAGACACTTCAACGAAGATATGTATATATATTTCCGGAACTTTAACGAAGATCAAACATAGGAACTTTATTGCTCATGAATGCCCCGCAACATTAATAGGTTATTTATACTATTGACTAAACCTATGTTTACCGATTTAACTATTTGAGGTAAATAAGTTTAGGACAGATAAGATGTAAAATCTTATTCATGTACCTTATTTTGTAAGGTATAGTTTTTCAAATTTTGAAACAAAAACTTGCTTTATAGCATATTGAACTTTATATCTTGTAAAATTTGTAAACTTTATCTTTCTATTTCTAAATTTCAAATTTATGAGAGATTAAAAATGTAATGTATAGTTATACTACAAGCTCTTTATAGGCAAAACCCATGAAAACTCTAACAAAATATATGAAGTTAAAAGAAAATGTAATATTTCCTTTATTATTTTGAGTTTATGTGATCTTATTACCTAATAAACGATAAAAAAAGAGGAAAAAGAATGAAACACGTAAAGTTAAAAGAGGGAAATGGGAAAGAATAATAGAAAGAGTGAAAAAGGTAAAGTAAAGGAAAACAGCAATATATTTATTCGTTTAAGGTTGTTAGCTTATGGGCTTGAGCTTTATTTTTTTCCTTTTTACTAAAATATTCATTCATTGAAAAAATATAATAATATTATTGATACTATATCATTTAATATGTTTATAAGATGGATACAAGCTCTTCAAAATTTGTACCTTTTATATCTTAGAATATAGGATTTAAGATAGGCTGTCAATTTACAAGTTAGATGAATTAGATTCGGATAAAATTTAAATAGATTAGTATATAGAAAAAATCAATATGAAACGTGAACGGATCAAACCTATCTAAATACGACTAAATTTGTGTTTACCCATTTAAATAAATAGGTTTTGTAAATAGGTCTAGGTTCAACTTGTGTACTCATTTAATAATAATAATAATGTTTTTCTCATTTCTACTTTCCCCCCTAATGATAATAACTCAAAAGTTAGGGTTTTACTTTTACACAATTTATAACTTTGCTTTTTAAGTTTTCCTCCTATGGCTTACCTTGCATTCTTCGATCTTCTACTCACTAGTCTATGCCCTAATTTCAGTTATTCTTCCATCAGTGATTATGAATTCAAAAGGTGATGCTCTATATACACAAAAATGAATTTCGTTTAAGTTTGATATTAGTAGAGTTTTTGTCAAAGGAGTTTCTTTCCTAATAATCTTAAGTTTTCTTTTTGTTTGATTTTGGATTCTTCCTACTTTATTACATGGCTTTAGGCAATAGGGTGGTATTAATTTATTTGAAAGTCTGTGTTTTTAGTGTATGGATAGTCACCATGATAGCTTTTGACAAATGGTTATGTCTCTAAGGAATTTTAGTGGTCATGGAGTTTGGTTCTGGTGTTATCCAAAATTTGTTTGAACTGATTATTTTAAGCAGTTGGTATGATATTATGAATATGGCCTGATGTTTGTATATATTTTTGAAGTTTTTATTAACTTGGAAGAAAAAGATTAGATGACGTTAAATTCTAAAAAGTTAAGTTTGGTAAAAGTTGAATGAGTCTGAAGTATAGATAACAATCTTAGTTCGAAGAAAAGGATTAGATGATGTCCATCTTCACTGTCTCTCTCTCTCTCTCATACAAGAAATGGGTGTTACTTTACTTACATAACAATCCTAGTTAGCCTTTTCTTCTATTTTCTTTCTTGCTGTTGTTTTCTAGAATTATATGTTTTGAAAATAGTGGTAGAATCAACATGTTGGTAGCTTGTATTGATTCTGATTTTCTTTTACCACAATTTTATTTCAAACTTATGGAGCTAATTACAGGATTTTGTGTTGAAGGATTTTGATTAAATTAGACAATTTTAAAACGTTGAACAAAACATATACCAGGGTATTTTTTTTTTCGGAGAAGGAATAAAGATAATTCAAGTCATGTATGCGGGTACTCAAAGTATAGAATACACCGAAGACATCTCGCAGAAAGAAAATTTCTACAAAGACAGTCTCTTCGGTGCCTCCTCTTTCATAGAATAGTGTAATTAATCTCTAAAAGTTATGAAACCTTTTGTAAACCTTAAATGATCAAAATTGTGCTTTGTTGCTAGATAAATATATCTCAAAAATGATATCCATAAAGGAATAGTTATAAGATATATATATGTTTTCTTTAATTTAGTTCTTACATGGTCGATTGTTTTTAACTTAGATATGAATTGTTTATATTTATTTAATTTTATTCTTTCGTGATAGATGGATTCACTTATAGAAGATTCATTTGATTTCAATAAGATAGAGTTATAAGGATCATATGAAGATGATGATGTTGTTAAAGTCAAACCTTAAACATTGACTACTGATTCTAAATGACAAAAGAAACTTATATATGAGATATGGGATTATTTTACTCGTGCCTTTGAGAAACAACCATATGGAAAAATGTTTATAAAAGCTACATGTAATTCATGTAAGACTAAGATAAAATGTGATAGTAAGTTCGAAATAGGGAATTTAAAGAGGCATGTGAAAAGATGTCATAAATATAATACTTAGGATGTTGGTCAAATGTTATTGTATGTGGACATGAAACTTGGTAAAAAGTTTGATCTTAAGAAATTTCATGAGTTGTTAGTTGTTGTAGTTATTAAGCACAAATTACCTGTTTTATTTGCGGAGTTCGGTGGAATAAGAACATCATTTGAGTATTTAAATAGGGATGTAGTGCACATATCTAGGAATACTTGTAAGGTTGATTTAATAAAAATATTTAATAGGGAACAAATTAGAGTTAAGGATATGCTTTTGCAATATCCTAGTAGAATTTGTGTGACATCTGATTTATGGACATCAATAGCTATTAATAGATATATATCTATAATTGCATATTTTATTAATAAAAATTGGGTCTTACAAGAGAGGATTTTGAGCTTTGCATAAATGTCATCTCTACATACAGGTGTTGCATTGATTGAAAGAGTAATGATTTTGCTTACTAACTAGAGTATAGAAAATAAAGTATTTTGTGTAACTTTGAATAATGCTTCAGCTAATGATCTTTTTATGAGTTTATTGAAGATAAAATTAAATATGCGAGGTGGACTATTGGCATCAGGTCTTTATTTTCATATTAGATATTGTGAATACATTCTCAATTTAATTGTTCAGGAAGGTTTAAAGGAGGTTAATGGTGCTATAGATAATGTGAGGTAAAGCGTAAAGCATGTAAAAGGGTCTCGAATAAAAAAAGGTAAATTTTGCTCAATGTATAAGTTTGTTGTCTTTATCTAAAGATAGAGGTTTGAGATAGGATGTTCCAACATGATGGAAATCTACATATCTTATGCTTAAGAATGTAGTTTATTATAAATGCATGTTTTGTCACTTGGAGTTAAGTGATTCGAATTATAAGCATTGTCTGTCTCTAGAAAAGTGAGATAAGATTGAGAAAATGAGCAAGTTTTTAAAGTGTTTTTATGATATTACTTGTTAATTTTCTAGAACAAAGTATTCTTCTGCTAACTTGTACTTTCCCCTAGTTTTTAGGGCACATAGAGAGTTGAAAAATAATATGAGCGGAAGTGAAGCGTATTTGAGAGACATGACAATTAGGATGTTTCTAAAATTTGAAAAGCATTAGCATCAGTTTAGTTTGATTTTAGCAATTGTCGTTACATTAGACCTACAATACAAACTTGATTTTATCGAGTGGAGTTATCAAAAGATTTATGGAGGTGACTTAAATGAGTTTATGAAAGTTATAAGAGCATTATTTTCTCTATTTGATGAATATGTAAAGAAAGATGATACAACTTTAGATTAAGACGTGGATACTAGTAAATCAAAAGGCAAAGAATGTATCAATGATGAATGGGGTGATGACATACAGGTAACTTTATTTTTTATGATTGCATGAATATTTCTACACTTTTGAAGTCAATTTTATTTCATATGATGCTTATAATTTTTTACCTTGTATAGAAGTTTCAGTCTTTTCAAAGAATGCAAATCCTTAAAAGGATTACTAGATCTGAATTAGAGTTATATTTAGATGAGGAGCGACATAAGATGGTCAAATTAGATGTGTTAAGTTATTGGAAAACTAATCAATTTAAATATCTTCAAGTTACAAGAATGGTATGCGATCTCTTGAGCATATCGATTTCTATAGTAGTTTCAGAATTAGCATTTAGTACGAGAGTTCAAATCCTTGATCAATATTGTAGCTCATTGAAGCCAAAAATTGTAGAAGCTTTTTTATGTATAAAGAATTGGCTCTATGGAGAAGAAGGTAGTAAACTAATCTATTCTTTGTAAATGTTCAACATATATATTATTCATATGATTCTTTATATATATATATATGTAGATTCATTGAAAGTTTTTTCTAAAGATTTGACAAAGAATGTCATGAATGTAGAAGTTGAAGTGAACACTAATAGCAAGCTTCCTTCAAGCTACGGTTCTAGTTAATTTAGCGATATTAGTTTATGAGATGTTGATTGCAACTCAATTGATAATTGGAATATCAGCCTCACTTATATGGACATATGGATAGACTTAAACATGATTGTGCTTGGTGAGTGTTAATTTTTAAGTGACTTATATGTTACTTTCATGCTTTTAGCCATTGAAAATATGATATTTTAGAGTTCGATTTACATACTTATATCATCCAATTTTAGAGTATAATTTAAATATTATGTCTTTATATTATTTATTATTCTAATGAGTACCAATAAAATAGTAAATCATTAAATTTGGTCAATTAGTAACTTTTGATAAATATATACTATATACAATTAATAATACATACAATTATGATAAGAAATAAACAGATTCAATCTGGATACGAAACATGATAGGTAACGAATTTAGATTTTTATATATGATTAATAAATGGATCGTGTTATAGGTTAAGGTTTTTTTAAACATAAATCTATTTAGATACAGAAACAAAATACGATACGATAGATATAAATTATTAACCCTAGTGTAAGGTGAGTATATGGTAGAATGATATTATACATGTAGCATAAAATATGGTAGATGCTAAATTAGAATCACTCCTTGCTTCGAATTTCCACGCTTTTTCTGATTCGCGGCTGAATCAATGTTCTCAACGGTATTTCGACTTTTCCACGAAATTTACTGAAGGGGAAAAGTAAAAAAGGAAGCACGTTTGCGAGGAACCGAGCCAGCCAGCCACCCAGTCGACCTGTGCTTAACGATCCGTACTCGATAAAATGTTGACACTATTCTTAAATGACGGAGACAGGGAGTACCCACCAGAAATCACGGTTGTCTTTCTCTTTTTATAACCCCTATTTTATTACTTTTTTTTTTTTTTCTTCTGTTTGTCAGGTTGATTCCTTCTCTTATTATTTTACCCAAGTTTTGAGCGGCTACTATGCTAGGAATGCTTCCTTTAATATAAGAGCGTAGCTCTTATATTTCAATTGAATGGATTCTAATATTTCAATTGGATACATCGGGCCTGAATACCCTTTATTAAAATTGTAATATACCCGTAAGTTTGGATAGAAGTAAAAGAAAAAAACGAAACCAATGCTTAAAGTCTTAAAGAGCACTTTTTTTCTTTTTTAATCTTAGCAGATATTTCTTTTTTCTTCTACTATTATTTTTAGAATAAATTATAAAACATATCTTTTATATTTGTTCCTAATATACTAAAATTTTTTATATTTGAAATTAAGTGCTTATATTCTAAAATCATAAAAAAAAAAGTGTTTTGCTACGCCATTTTACTATCCTATTTTGAAAAAAATAATTAAGAAATTACTAAGACATTTTTTTATTATGTTTATAAGTGAAATAACTATGAGATCAAAATGTACTTTTTGAAGACTTGGTGAATAAATGCTCAATTTTAAAACCGATAGAGTCAGTACATGTAAAGAAAACAATAATGTATTTAAAATTTATTTTTATCTTTTTTATTTTTATTTTCAATATATTAGCTTTGTTTATTGGCATAACGTAGTATTTCTAAATCATGAGGAACCCAAACTTACAATAAAATATAAATAATTAAATTCCCTAAAAATATAATAAAAAAACTAGAGATAAATTTATAAATAGCTAATAAAAAAAGGGGTTTGTAAGAATATTGACAATTTCTTGTTTCTAAGGAAATCCTAAAACTAATCCCTCCAATTAAGTGCACCATTTCACATTGGATTTCCCTTTTTTTTTCATGGCCCAAAATGCGATATTGGATTTGTTAGTAGCTGATTGGTGGATTGTTCGTTTGATTATGTTCTTGCCCTTCAATTATCCCTTTCATTCATTCAGTAGCGATTAACTTTGAAAGTTCTGAAAAAAAAAAACAATTATATTATGTGATTTTATTTTTAGATAAGTACACACGAAATATTATTACGATTTTGGGCATGACGACTACATTGAAAGAAGCTTATTTAAGGAAAAAAAAAATAATAATACACTGTATTATATTATATTTATATTAATACACTTTAATCATTTTCGTCATATACCTAATCACTCTTTGAAACTTCAATATTTTTCTTATTATGAAGTCTAAATAGAAGACTCTTTTCAACTGCTCTTGGAAAAAAGAAAAAAGAAAAATAAATAAATAAAATACAAGACCGTTTTACATTTTCATCGTTTAATCTTCCTTTTTAACTCCATCTTTCCTTCTTGCAGATGGAGACCCATTTGACACTCGTACCGCAAGCTGTATATATACACATTTGCGCATCCCTCCCACGTAGTTCCGTTCAGACCTGTGAACCAGTGAACCGAACTTAATTAACTTTGTGTGTGTGTTTGTGTCTGTTGGACTCACTACATTTCCACATGTTTTCTTCTAGTTCTTCTCCACCAACCTAAAACTAAATAAATACCCACCCAAACACTCCACTAACTCTCGTCAATTCTTTCTTCTTTAACCTGCATTCCCCACTTAAAGACTCAAAAAGCTGTTTTTGGGTTTAGAGATCCGAGCTTTTTCAGTTGAAAATGGGAACTAGTTCAGTTTCCAAGTTGTTCTTAATTCTGGGTCTCATTGCTTTAATGGGTCTTGGAGTAATCCATTGTAACGTGAGTTATGATAGAAAGTCTCTTTTAATTAATGGGCAAAGAAGGATACTATTCTCTGGCTCAATACATTACCCAAGAAGCACTCCTGAGGTACTACTACTAATACTACTGAATACACACCAAACATGGCTGAAAATCTGCGGCTCATTATTTTTGTTAATTTTGTTTCCTCTGTATGTGTGGTGCTGTTGTTGGTGCTTTTCTTTTCTTTTTTTTTCTTTTTTTTTTTTCGTGGTAGATGTGGGAAGATCTCATACAGAAGGCTAAGGACGGAGGTCTAGATGTGGTGGAGACTTATGTTTTTTGGAATGTTCACGAACCATCTCCTGGCAAAGTATGTTGTAGTATTCCTCTCTCTCTCTCTCTCTTTGCATTTTATTTTCTTCTAATTTGTTATTATTTTTCGTTTTAGTTCCTTAGTGATGATATTATTTATGTTCTTTTTTTTTTTTTTTTTTTAACAATGGAAATTGTAGTACAATTTTGAAGGAAGATATGATCTGGTGAGATTCATCAAAACCATTCAAAAAGCAGGATTGTATGCACATCTTAGAATTGGACCTTATGTTTGTGCAGAATGGAATTTTGGGTACTTATTGATTAACTTCATCTTTTAGATCTAATGGTGCTTTTTATTCAATTTTCTCTTCTTTTGTGCTCTTTAAATCTATAATTTTCTTTTTTAACGTTGTTTGGTTTTTGTTCATGTGAAGTGGGTTTCCTGTTTGGCTAAAGTATGTTCCTGGAATCAGCTTTAGAACAGACAATGAGCCATTCAAGGTTTGGCCTTGTAATTTACTCTATAAATTTAAGGAAAATAAAAGAGCTGCTGAGATTCATAAAATAATTAAGTTGTTTATTTTTACTGGATGGGGTTACATGTTACAGAGAGCAATGCAAGGGTTCACTGAAAAAATTGTTGACTTAATGAAGAGTGAAAACCTGTTTGAGTCCCAGGGTGGTCCTATAATTCTCTCTCAGGTACCCATTTTTGGCTTTTCTGTTTCCTATACTGGGAGTAAGAGTTGAGATATGTGGTAACTCATGAATAGTAAAAATATATAAGAATTTCTATTGTTTACCCATGGTTATAGATCGAGAACGAGTATGGAGCACAAAGCAAATTACTTGGAGAGGCTGGTCATAATTATGTTACTTGGGCAGCAAATATGGCTGTTAAAACGGGTACTGGTGTCCCGTGGATCATGTGCAAGGAAGAAGATGCTCCGGATCCAGTGGTAAGCAGGCCTATTCTCGTAGATCTCTAAATTTGCTTTAGTTTCTTTACATTTTATGTAGGTTTTGTTGTGTCTTTGAATCAGTTAATTTTTCTGTTATTGTAATTTACTAGAACTGTATTGATGGATCGATTTCATATTCGCCCTGCATTTATGTCAATAAGATATTTAGAGTTTAGCTTAGTCAGTATATTCCTTTTTATGTGACTAGAGTCAAAACTTACAAGTAATTATTCTTTCTTTCTAATATGGAATAGTTATTTTAAACTGACTTTGATTATTTGTGACAGATAAACACATGCAATGGTTTTTACTGTGACTACTTTACTCCAAACAAACCTTACAAGCCCACAATGTGGACAGAGACCTGGAGTGGCTGGTATACAATTCTTTTGCTTTATAAATTATATGCCTTGATTTGCATAATTAATTAAACAGAATCCGTTGGAAAATAAACGAGAGGCATAATTTCTATAAAACAAAACGTGAAGGTTTACGGAATTTGGAGGTCCAAACCATGAGCGACCTGTTCAGGATTTGGCATTTGCTGTTGCTCGATTCATACAGAAAGGAGGATCTTTTGTGAATTACTACATGGTACATTGATGACGTTACTTTGTTCCCTTGTTACAAAGTTCTGATTCTTGGCCAATGAATTTCTAAACTCATTGTAAAACAGTACCATGGAGGGACCAACTTTGGTCGCACGGCTGGAGGTCCATTCATCACAACAAGCTATGATTACGATGCTCCGATTGATGAGTATGGTGAGCATTTTTTCCACGTGGATGGTCTTTTGCTGTTGCATAGATTAAGCACACTTTGTTACATTATTACCATATGCATAAGGCTTCAAATTTGGCTCATATTTAGCTTGCAAGACCATAATTGTTGGGAATAGATAGTAGTTTTCACTTTTTTCATTTACGCTAATACATGTCAGACAGAATGTACTTTGTAGAAACTACCTCAACTTCAACTTTTATAATAGTAATAATTTACAGAAGGTTATCAAAAGGGGGAAAAAAGAATTTTACTTTTCTAAAGCTTCAGGTTCCTGGTGCTAATTGAAGTGAATGGATGTTTTATGTCGATTGCTTAGAAAAACAAAAACTCACTCACTCAATGAATTTTACAGGTCTTATTCGTCAACCTAAATTTGGTCACCTAAAGGAACTACATAGGTCTATTAAAATGTGTGAGAGAGCTTTAGTTTCTGCTGATCCAATAGTTACATCTCTGGGAAGCTATCAACAGGTATTATTATATATGAATCTATAACCTAATTTCTGGAGAATGTAGGATTCTTCATGCTTTACTAATCCCTTTTGTCTTTATTGTGCAAGGCTCATGTTTTCACTCCAGAATCCAGAGATTGTGCAGCTTTTCTAGCGAACTATGATACAAAATCTGCAGCCCGAGTACTGTTTAACAATATGCATTACAACCTGCCACCTTGGTCCATTAGCATTCTACCTGATTGCAGAAATGTAGTTTTTAATACTGCAAAGGTATCGACTCCATATATATGATATACATACATTTTTCATTCTGAATCCACTCAATTCTTCTATGTCATGTTGTTACGGTTCCTGACTTGTGTAGGTTGGAGTCCAAACCTCACAAATGGAAATGGTGCCAACCGGTTCTGACATGCTATCATGGGAGAGTTTTGATGAAGACATCAATTCTCTGGAGGACAGTTCGACATTTACCACTAACGGTCTCTTGGAGCAAATAAATGTCACAAGGGATGCCAGTGATTACCTGTGGTATATCACAAGGTGTGGCAGTTTTCATTATGTTGCTTGTAATAAAGATTGTGCTCCTTGTATTGTGTATCAACGTATCTGGTCTCTATGTCAGTGTGTCTGCGTGAACATTAGAAATGAATTGAACATTCTTATTTTACTACAGTGTTGATATTGGATCTTCTGAATCCTTCCTCCATGGAGGGGAACTGCCTACTCTCATTGTTCAGTCAACAGGACATGCTGTGCACATCTTTATCAACGGACAGCTTTCAGGTAACAGTGTTCTTTTCCTGCTGCTGTTCACTTACGGCTGAAGATACGCTAAATTAGGATATTTTCACTATCAGGTTCTGCTTTTGGGACGAGGGAGAATAGGAGGTTTACATATACTGGCAAGGTCAATCTACATGCAGGCACAAACAGGATTGCACTGCTAAGTGTTGCTGTTGGATTGCCGGTTAGTTCACTACTTTGCTTCATTGTTCATCTCTATTTAAATATCGACATTCCTAAAATCTATTAAAATAAATTTGAGTGACAAATGAAGTAACTTCATACAGTCACTCTTACCCAAAAAACTAGTCACATACAGCGCCAGCACCGGTTATCTCAAATTACCACCATGAAGATCATAGTGTACTGAATATTCCTGTTTATGATTTGAATATACAGTGCTAAGACTCTCTTTTTCTTTGATATTTGCAAAGTTCACATGTTGAAATTTGAAAATGCATATGCTTCCTCTTGAACATGCAGAGTCAACACATTACAGAGACTGCCAGTTTTAGTCACGTAGAAGTAGCACTATTTAGCTCTTTTTGTAGGTTCAAGGAATGAACGTATCTTCGGAACTAATTGTTTTGTCTTGCATTTTACATTCTGGACTTGTGTACTTACTGATCTTTTTGTCTGTCTTGTAGAATGTGGGTGGACACTACGAGACATGGAACACCGGTATCCTTGGTCCAGTTGCATTACATGGTCTTGACCAGGGAAAATGGGACCTGTCCTGGCAAAAGTGGACCTACCAGGTAAGAGGTTAATTTACTTATTGATAGCTATACAAAAACGTTGGAAGATTTCTTTTTCTCAAAGCTGCTTTCGTTGAATAGGTTGGGCTCAAAGGAGAGGCCATGAATCTTGTCTCTCCAAATAGCATATCTTCAGTTGACTGGATGGATACATCACTGATTGTGCAAAAACAACAGCCATTAACTTGGCACAAGGTATATAACTCTTGCAAATGTGAGAAAAGGAAATATTTTTACTGTATTAAGTGTGCGGTTAAGAAATTAAATTTGTTTTGATTGAATACTAGGCCTATTTTGATGCCCCGGAAGGTGATGAGCCATTGGCATTGGACATGGAGGGCATGGGGAAAGGTCAAATCTGGATAAATGGACAAAGCATTGGGAGATACTGGCTTGCGTATGCTAATGGTGATTGCAATGGCTGCAGTTATGCTGGGACTTTTCGGCCTCCCAAATGCCAGCTCGGTTGTGGTCAGCCAACCCAACGATGGTAAACATTTCAGGATGCAATTGCAACGTTTGTATTCGTAGATGAATCAAATGGGTACTGATCATCTGAAAATCAGTTACTAACTTAAGATATCATTTTCAGGTATCATGTGCCTCGCTCTTGGTTGAAACCAAGCCAGAATCTATTAGTTATTTTTGAGGAACTTGGAGGGAATCCTTCGAAAATCTCTCTTGTGAAGAGATCGGTGAGCAGCGTTTGTGCAGATGTTTCTGAGTTCCATCCAACTATCAAGAACTGGCACATTGAAAGTTATGGCGAACCAGAAAAGTTTCATTTTCCCAAGGTTCACCTTCGATGCAGTCCAGGTCAATCCATTTATTCCATTAAATTCGCGAGCTTTGGAACTCCTCTTGGAACCTGTGGAAGTTATCAGCAAGGAACTTGCCATGCTCCCAGCTCATACAACATCCTCGAAAAGGTAATAAGCATTGAAGGTCCTCTCTTTCCCAGCCACTAAGAGCACCTGTATCATGTTCACTTTGACGAGGAGATGGTTGTGTATTCATAAGCTAATGGATTGGATGTTCTTTCAGAGACTTATAGCTAATCTGTTACTGGCAGATTTGATTACTAGTCTTTTTGACTGATTTGTTTTTTATTTCCATGTTCAACTGCAGAATTGCATAGGGAAGGAGAGGTGCTCGGTCGCTATATCAAATGGCAACTTCGGTCGTGATCCATGTCCTAACATATTGAAGCGATTATCAGTTGAGGCTGTTTGTGCACCTACACTTGCTACTACCATGCAGCCCTGATAGGAGAGGTTAACCAGGTGGAAGAGACACCTGAAGGTGCACCCTTCAGTCAAATATACACCGCAAGGAAGAAGAATAAGAGAAGAGGTACAGAAAAAGGATTTTCATTGCAATGTAGGTCTGCCTGCCATGGCCTTTCCTGGTAAAGAGAATGCTATGGCTGAAGTGTTGTTGTCCTTAGCATAGCCAGTAGTTTTTAATTTAAGGTCATTTATTTAACTACTGTAAATTAGCGATGGATAGATACTATAGGTGAGAGAGTCATTTCCAGGGGTTCCGCAATTGGGGGCCTCAGGCAGATGTCTCCTGGTCCCCGGGCTTTTAACCGGGTTTAGATACTGGGAAAATGTGTTTGCTCTGTAGTTCTGGTGTGACTTATTGTTTATCGTTGGGGATAAGTCAAGACCCAGTTTAGGTTCATGTTGGGAGTGGATCCTAGGATGAGCAATTGTTGTTGGTTACAAAGTCTGAAGTTAGTGATTAATGTTTTGAAAGAGCACGACATTTGCATTTGTTGTTTTCATTTCAGTTGGTACTTTCATAGTCCATGGCCGTCCTCCAAAGTCTTGTGGACTACTTGTGACATTTATTTAGCTCTACCATGGTGGATATTTCTAAATCGGTTTGATACAGCTTGAGTTGAGACGGTACCAAGATATTTTCCCACTTGTAATATGAGTTAATTGCTAAAGGTAGCTAAATTGGGAGGCACAGGCTTATCTAATCAATGAAGCCCTGGTAA
This sequence comes from Lumnitzera racemosa, assembly GCA_024138005.1. Lineage (NCBI taxonomy): Eukaryota > Viridiplantae > Streptophyta > Magnoliopsida > Myrtales > Combretaceae > Lumnitzera > Lumnitzera racemosa. Next base: position 59,873,449 of record JAMXBC010000012.1, read on the forward strand.
TAAAAGGGTAAAATTTAACCATACGGCAGGTGCATCTTACCGGATGCAGTCGTGCAAGACTGGCAGAAGCATTTACCACGAAACTTCCTTCCATCCTTATGCAGTTTCGTGCAACCACTGCATGTATGTTCACTTGGCTAGATAAGGGAGAAAGGAATAATTATACCCTCTTCTAGAACGGAAAGCGCACGATACGGTGGTGTTTTCTTTGCGTGAGCAGAATAAAAATGCTTTCCCAAGATACGTTCATACTGCAGCTTGCAAAATGAAAGAACACGCAAATAAAGGCAAGTAAATTTCGTTTCTCCGGTAAAAACATTAAGTAAATATGCATTCTTAACATCCCAAACACATCAACTAGTGTAACACTACACATAAACGAATATTTATCGTTAATAACGTTCTTCTGAGCTTGATCGGTCCAAACAACTGATTAGCTAATTACTAATGACATCGAAGAGACAATTCGGATGTCTAGAGCTCGTTTTAGTAGCATGAGATTAAACTGGGAGGAGAAGACCAATTTTTCCCGTTCAATCTTTAGTTCTGAAATTGAAAGTTAGAAGTGTTGAATTTCTAATTAGATTGGCTAATTTGTAGATAGTTTAATCCTTTTTCAATCCGTCTTTTACGATAGTTTAGCCGCTACAAGATGGTATTGGTAAGGTTCCTTTAGGTCTCTAGTTTGGTTAGTTACAAGTCCAAGATAGTTAATACCATATACATACTAGGGAGAAGTTTTGGGCTTAAAAAAACTAAGAAAAGGTTCATTAATGCATGTTTGCTTAACTATTTGATACTTTTAACTTGAGGTAAAAATTTGTATTAGTTATAAGGTTCAATATTAGCTAGAATTTTTTTATTAAGTGGCTAAATATAAACCTATTAGTGTTTATTGTCTTAATTATTCACTGTTTTTGGTTGGAGTGTTACATAATTTCTTATAAGCTTTTTGATTTGTTTCTCCAAATAAAGGAAAACTAGGGACAGCTTGGTATTTGCTTCCCACTGGCTGAAATAATTCTCGGGTTCTTTTAAAACTAGACACAATATGGAATATTTGCACTCTATTAATCTTATGAATACCAATCTACCCATTGAGAAAGTGAATCCTTGGATGATCTTGATAAATATTATGTACTTTGCAAATCATCCTATTAAACAACTTAAACCTTTTAAATATATGGGACTACCTCCTAGATCATTCTATTAAAGACTAGTGACACATATAATTGATAACCGTAAAATTTACCTTATTTTAACCTGACTGTATGTTCTATTTGTGCATATATGTTTGTACTGATGATAGAAAATTACTTCGATTTAAAGAATACAAGCATTAGGCGACTTAAGTGCAAGAAAATTAAGAAAAGAACGAAGACAATGTCAAAGTTGGAGCTTTTGTGAAGGCTTCAACGGAATGGGGGTATTAGAAACATTCTTAAAGAAATGGAAGGTTGACCCATTCGAACGAAATCATATCCCTAAAGCATATTGACATTTTATCTAACTTCGTTCAAATAGAGCCTTAAGTCGTTGGACGAAAGCTAGAAAACCCTAGAAACACTGCCAAGTTTTGAGGGGCTTCATTTGAATGAATTCCTAGCTATTCTAGGTAGATTGCTTAGTTATTTTATGCATTCCTTTTCATTTTTCTTTCGACATTTTGTCTCTAAGAACTTGAAATTTAGGCTTTTCAAGTAGTCCCAAGTTCGCACGATCCTGGACAAACTCTGGAAAACCTATTCTAACGGATTCGAAGGCATAATAGAGTGCTTCCGTAAATATTAAATTCCTTCTTTCCTTCATTGTCAAATTCTTATGGAGCTTTCTTTATTTTTGGATATTGTTTTGCTTGTAAATATGAACTGAAGTCGTTTTGAGGATGTTGACATAGCTAGATATAGGAATAAATTAGGATTCCTCTATATACTATGTCTTCATTACTTGTGAGTGTTAGTTATGTTGATTTCATAATTCATGAATCTGTTATTTATTGGATAAAGGTCTGATGAACTATTTTAAAAAATAATATAAAATAAAAGAAATTGAAAAGTAATTCAGGATTTGTATGAATTAGAAATAGCTTTAGCCTTTAGTCTAATTAAAATAGGAACACATGTATATTAGATTGAATCTAGGCAATAAATGTGATCAATGTTAATTTTCTTCATATAAATATATACATTGAATTTGATATTAGTTATAATAATTAGATTGGTAAAAGGGATCTAATTACTAACCAATAATTACAAATTAACAACTTGCAAGGGAACTTAATATTATAGTTTGGATCATTACTATAAAGGCCTAATTTAGCTTATGCTTAGCCCGGTAATAAGCATATATTGATTCCTTAGGTTAGTGATAATACTCAAAGAATTATACTCACTTAAAAAGAGATGTTTTATAAAAATTTGGTTTGAGGACTCGAAATAGAGTACTTAAATTGAACCAATTGCTTTTGACCTTTCCTAAGAAGTTTGTGTGCTCAGTATACTTGTCTATGGACTTGGACCATAGGAAGCTCAAGAGGAAGCATCTGCAATAGGAGAGACTACGTATCATTTGTCACTCATCAAAGCCATTTTGGGAATGTCATGAGAGCCCATCTGTTTAGCCAATCACCAAAGTAATTTGACTGATGATATGAGCTGCAAAATCTATGAATGAGCATCTCCTCCTCTTCATTTGGGGAGAATTTAGGAGATCACATCAACATAATTATACTACTGCAACTCTTCTCTCAAAAATCAAATGATGAATATGTAACTTTTACTCAGAAGGAAACTCTTTTAATTATCGTAAGTGTTAGTTACTTATTGAGATTACCTATTTTTCATCTTAGATCTCCTTTTAATTACATCCTTATTTATGTATCGATTCAAAACCTTTTTAAGGTAATTTGAAGCACAAAAGTCACGCTACACATACATAACTAACATCTAATGGCATCAAATACATAGTGACAACTTAAGAGGAAGGTACATTCTTGTGAACCAAATTAGATACTTACTGATGAATCTTAGGACATGCTAGAAAGCATAAAATAATTCATCCAAATGATTGCTAAGTCAATAGACTGTAAGCTTGATCACTTGAACTTATTGCCCTGGAGGATTCTTGCTAAATAAAACTAGTTTAAGTTAATTTTAATTTAATTAATTACTTAAGAGCCATGTTACGATCACCAAGACATGATCAAAGTTAACTAAGCTAGTATTGGTGAAGTAGACACCGAGGATATGACCCGTCTTATTAGTATTTTACTATGGTGTATGAACTAATCCACTAATTGATGTTCTAAGATTTGATTCTAAAATAAATCGTTTATCATTAATTAATTGACAATTTGAAGAAATCACCCCTTAATAGATTGCACATCTTTACTTTTAGTCTAGAAATTTTCCTTTACCAACGGCAAAAAATCCATAAGCATATGCATGGATCTTGAAGAACCATTCGAACAAATGGTATGGCCATTAACAAATGAGAGAATCATTTTCAACAACCATAGAATATTTCATGTAAGGATGGCTCTTCATTAGGTGGTTCAAACCACAAAACAAAATCTTGAATAGAATAATAAACAAGAGAGGAGGATAGGGATAAACTTATTGTAAGCCTCTTGCCGATCTAAAATGGAGAACTGGCAGGAACGGAATAATCTCCTAATTATGAAGATGAGGAACGATTGAAAACACAACCACTCTAGAACACATAAAAGAAACAACATTGATCTAACTTCAAAACAACATTATTTCCTCTAAATTCCCTTCTTAAAGAGTCTGATCAAGTCTTGTGCTGAAGATATGGATAACATGGGGATCAAAACTTGAAGTTTATGTGTTTTCTCATTTTTCTACTTGAAATTTGAAATCGATTTACATCATAACTAATCAAAGTTTTTGTTATCAAATTTTATACCTGAAGTTTAAAGTTACTACTCAAATGAATCTTCATTTATCGATTTACTATTTCCATTATCTTTAAAAAACATAATGTGACAAATAATCATTGGCCAAAATGTACAGTTATAGTGAAGGTAATAAATTTAACAAACAAAATTCACTTGAGCATGATATCTAACAATTTCAAATTTCATGTGTAATATATATATATATATATATATATATAAACTTAAAATTGAGATAGTAATTTTGATATTATCTACTAAAACTATATCATCCTTAATTCACTAACCTTTGCAAATGCTAATCTTTGTGTGGTTTTTGGCAAATATTGAATGAATAAATTCAAAATTATTTTAGAAGAAACGTTGAATAAGAATTCTTAATAGTTGAAATAAACTTTTGATGTTTTGTCTACGTACCAAGCAAGAAAAATGGGCAAACATTTTGAGTGGTATAATAGGACCATAATCTAAGCAACTGCGATTGGGATGTGTTAGGTAGGGTTCCGGCGTTTTGATAGTTTTAGCTAGCGGTGCTCTAAGAAAGGATTGACATGGGTAGTGATGATTGTTTGTGGTGGAAGTAAAGAGAGAGATTGTGAGAGAAGACTAATTTTTATTTCATTAATTCTTACTTGAATTCTTAAGCATGTATATTTGTAGTTTTTATCTTCCAATTTTGTAACTAATAATCCTAACTAATTTCTAACTAGCTACCAATTTTTAACTAAATATTAACTATCATCTAATTGTTGTAACAATTCTTCCCTTCCATGAAAATGAACCTTATCCTTAAAACTTGGGAAATTATAGAATACCATGTATTTTTATAACATATTGACACGTCAGGCCTCTTAAAACCAATATGTTATCTTCACCACATAAATATCAACCATCAATAACCTCTAATAACTTCAATAAAAAATTCACAAATGTTTTTAACATCCAAAATTTGCAAATAATTTCTAAATGATTGACTTCTCAATATTCTTACACAATGAAAATGAAATTCAATTCTTATTTCGACAACAACTATCTCAAGCAAACAAGATAAACAAAATTCTAAAGTCTCATACTTGCAATATTTAACATACGACAATAAACGTAATACTCTGACAAAAAAGTCTTAGGTGACTTCTTACATCTAAGAAACAAAATAAAAACAAATAAAGAGTCTTATTTTATGACTTAACAAAAACAAAGATTCTAATCAGATGCTATATAAAACCACTTCCATCGTCATAGTAATAATCATAAAACCTCGTTGCATCATAAGTGTACTCATAGACACTATAATAATAGTTTTCATAATCTCCATAACCTGTCTTGAAATTAAAAATAGTAAATCCCCAAGGAGTGAGCAAATCTTAGTACAAGGTAACTAAGTGCATGCACATGATTATACAGTATACATACAAGCATATACATACATTCATTCATAATCTCTACATGAAACAACAACTAATTCTTATATTTTATTTAGTCCATTAATCGGCATAGTTTCAGCTTCTCAAAACTTAAAGTAACTAATGGCTTTAGCATACAAATATATATATATATATATATAAGTATTGGTATTGGATTCTCTACAATACCCTAGGAAAGGAACTAAGGATCACCTAAATCTACCTAAATCATTTTAAAGTGAGATTTCTTACAAGATAGTATTATACTAAGATCATTGGCGCACCACCCAAAGTTCACTGGTTCTCTTGGTCCCTTAGACCCAGCCATGCACACACAATACTCTTTAAATTTAAGCCATGTAGTCATTAAGTCAATTTAACATGAATTAATCCTATAAACACAAACAATACAGAATACCTCATACTTGACTTAATGGATTGCTTGGATTTGGAAATTGTTGCCTCATAACCTGTTCACATGAAAAAAAAAAAACACTTTTACTATATCTTTAGATGTATCTAACATCGCCCTTAAACTTAATAACTCAACCCTTATACACTTATAACTTGTGTCGCTTAAAGAACCTAAGGTTACTATGGTGATATATTTGTTTATAAAGAATTTTGAATGAAGATTAAGTTTAGAAAATGTAAGCTCTACAACTAGCCATTCGAGGTTTCGATCGGTTGAAAGACCTGATCGAGCCTAAATTATAAAGTAAAGTTACAAATATTAGTAAAATGACCCCGTAAACTTGAATTTAAGAAAATAAGTAATAAAATAGGAGACTACAAAATTTGTAAATTTTAAGTGTAATGATTGTTAATTATTGAAAAGGCGAAAAGTGTAAGTTGATACCTAATAAATTACTAGAGATAGATTATATGTATACTAAAAATCATAAAATGACCTAAATAATAATTATGAATGTTCACATATATCTCATATGTATTTACGTGTAGATAAAAATACGTAAAATTACTTAAATTGGTCAAAAACTTAGTAAATGATTAAAGAAAATTATTAAATTAATTAAGAAAAATCAGAAAAAAATCATAAGAGTGTGGATTAATCTAAATATGGTCGTGGCAGGTTAGAATTTGAAAAAGAAAAATTAACCAATTAGAATTAAACAACACAAAAGCCAAAAATCAAAAAAATAGGGCAAAGTCATGTCAAATTAATGCATATTAATTACCCAAAATGTCTACAAATAGGGAAAAATTTCAGAGAACCCCTTTGGACAATTTAGAATAAGAGAAAATTAGGAAACTTAAAAAATTCAAGAGAAAATCCAGAAAAAGAAAAAGAAAAAGAAAAAGAAAAGGAAACTGTGTAGATTTGGTTAGTGAGCGAAACCCATACCTCACCACCATCTGGGACCGAGCCACCACCACCACACCACTCTATCCCTACCTTCTAGGCCGGTTGACACACTTGGATCGGATTTGGATGGCAAAAAATCATCGGATTGGTGAGTCCCTTAATTGCCCCGATTTTGAATAATTTTGCAAAATTAGTTATTTTGCTCAGAAAATTATGAAACTTGTTATTTTAAGGATTTATTGTATGTAGATTTAGGAAAAAATAGTGATTTAGTTTAATTACGTTTGAAAATATAGGGTTCTTAACAAATTGATCAAAACCGAGCATGATTAGAACGAGAAACAAATAGGCTTACGAGTGTAGTTTGGAGTTCAATTTTTTTTTTCTGTAGAATGCTTATGTGATATATAACATTGCTATGAAGCCATTTTTCTAAAATTTATTTTCGAAAATTTTAAGTTAATTTTTAGTCCTAAAATGATGGAAAAATTGGGTAATTTTGGGTTAATTAGGTGATTAAGATACTAATTACTGATTTAGATAATAATTAGATGTTAGGGATGTCAATCTCTGATATGAAAACCTAATCCTAGCCTTTGAAGTATTAAGTATAGTTAATTTAGGAAATTAGGTAGTTATTGTAAGAAATTAGTAATAAGTAGGATTGAAAATTAATAAATCTAAAACATTAAGGTTATTTAAATAATATTAGAATAAAAATCAGAATAATACTAAATCTGAATTAAGATTTAATTTTAGGTAATTGTATAAAAATGTAAGATTTTCTCACATCGGGGATAAATTCGATACCCCAATTAGGAATAATGTGTACCGAATAGTTTAGAATATTGAATTATTTAGAATATTGAATTATTTAGAATATTGAATTATTTATATAACCTTAATGTTTTAGATTTATTAATTTTCAATCTTACATATTACTAATTTCTTATAATAACTACCTAATTTCCTAAATTAACTATACTTAATACTTCAAAGGCTAGGATTGGGTTTTTATATCAGAGATTGACATCCCTAAACATCTAATTACTATCTAAATTAGTAATTAGTATCTTAATCACCTAATTAACCCAAAATTACCCAATTTTTCCATCATTTTAGGGCTAAAAATTAACTTAAAATTTTCGAAAATAAATTTTAGAAAAATAGCTTCATAGCAATGTTATATATCACATAAGCATTTTATAGAAAAAAATTGAACTCCAAACTACACTCTTAAACCTATTTATTTCTCATTCTAATCATGCTCGGTTTTGATCAATTTGTTAAGAACCCTATATTTTCAGATGTAATTAAACTAAATCACTATTTTTTCCTAAATGTAAATACAATAAATCCTCATAATAACAAGTTTCATAATTTTTCTGGGCAAAATAACTAATTTTACAAAATTATTCAAAATCGGGGCAATTAAGGGACTCACCGATCCGCTGATTTTTGGCCGTCCAAATCCGGTCCAAGGGTATCGGCCGGCCTAGACGGTGGGGCTGGAGTGGTGGTGGCTCGGTCCCAGGTGATGGTAAGGTGTGGGTTTCTCTCACTAACCGAATCTGCACGGTTTTTTTTTTTTTTTTTTTTTTTTTTTTTTTTTTTCTGGATTTTCTCTCGAATTTTTAAAGTTTCCTAATTTTCTCTGATTCTAAATTGTCCAAAGGGGTTCTCTGAAATTTTTCTCTATTTATAGACATTTTGGGTGATTAATATGTATTAATTTGACATGACTTTGCTCCATTTCCTTGATTTTTGGCTTTTGTGTTGTTTAATTCTAATTGGTTAATTTTTCTTTTTTAGATTCTGACTTGCCACGACCATATTTGGATTAATCCACACTCTTATGATTTTTTTTCATATTTTTCTTAATTAATTTAATAATTTTCTTTAATTATTTAGTAAGTTTTTGGCCAATTTACGTAATTTCGCGTATTTTTATCTATACGTAAATACATGTAGGATACATGTGAACATTCCTAATTATTATTTAGGTCATTCTATAATTTTTAGTATACATATAATCTATCTCTAGTAATTTATTAGGTATTAACTTATACTTTTCGCCTTTTTGATAATTAACAATCATTACACTTAAAATTTGCAAATTTTGTAGTCTCCTATTTTATTTCTTATTTTCTTAAATTTAAGTTTACGGGGTCATTTTACTAATATTTCTAACTTTATTTTATAATTTAGGCTCGATCGGGTCTTTTAATCGATTGAAACCTCGAATGGCTAGTTGTAGGGCTTACATTCTATCTCCCTTTAAAATAGTTTCGTCCTCGAAACTACTGTATATCTATGTATTACTTCTTTACTGGGATTGATAGTTTATATATATTATTATTATTCTAAAAATCGAAGAAACCACAAATAATGCTTTTTCTTCGCTACATTAAGCTCTACTTTAGTTTTTAAGTCTAGACCTTCGTCTAGTCGTATCTTTTCCTACTCCGTGTCTCAACTCTTGAACTTCTGAACTTGATTATCCAATATTTTTGGGGGTTACTTCATAACCCTAAAACCCATCTTCCATTTTACTAAGCTATCTTCGAATAAAACTTTTGTGTGGTTTACTGGTTAAATTTTCGAATTGCTTCCTAATTAAAATTCCTCTTCTTCTCCACTTGGACCTTTGCTCAATCTCTTAATTTTCCTTCATTTGCATTCTCTACCTTAGTATCAATGAAGACTTATTTTATCACCGTAGTCCTCTAGTCGTATTGTACTATCTTATGACTTAGCTTTATGATCTTGCAAATTTTCTTATTAGTTTATTTTCCATTTATTCCTTATTTGATTGTTTCTTAAGTTTTATTTGTGATCATTAGCGGTTCTAAATTCACTTCATATCATTACCTTTCCTTTCATCCATAATCTTCCACTCAAAATGATTATACTATTGTCATAACTTCTCATTTGTTCTTCATACAGCTTAGCATAGGATCAATAGAAGCAAATTTGGCAAATCCCAACTTTTCTCCTTCTCGGATTCAAATGAGATGGTTAACAACTCAATTTAACTTGACTTGACTCGACTTGAGAAGAATGAATATGACTGTTGACTGACAGACTCAGCAAAAGAGACAGTATTGAGATTATTACTAGACCAAATACGACATGGCAGGATATACAGATAGAATCAACATGACATGAGATTTAACAACAATAGTTTAGCAATTTTAGATTTGCCATGTCTCTGTTGGATTGCTTATTACAATTGCTAATACGAAGTACGTTGTAGCTTTCATAGCTTTTTTGTATACTGGATTACCTCAATGGATTTTTCCTCTAATCACCAATTCAACATTTTTAATATCCACCGAAATCCCTTCTCCAAATATAATGAGCTTAATAAAAAGTATCATCTCCTTTGAAAATCATATTGTCTTCAAATTTGTATACTCCTTCTTATCACTTAACTTTAGTATTGCCATGCATATAAACTTTGTACATCAACATGCCTTCGACGGTTATCACATCAAGTGTTTTTATGTATAGTTGGCATACATTCATTTCTCCCAATTCCGTGACTACAATTTATGCACTGATCTTATCTTGATGCCCTTCCAATCTAATATTATTCTAGAAATTGATAGTTACCCTTTTAACTCTTAAAGTCTCTTTTACAACATCCAATACAGAGTTTTGACCATAGGTTTGATTCTTAATTAACTTAATCATGAACTTCAAATATCCACAAAATAATCTTCAAAAATACATTTGGCCCCTTATATGTTACTAGTAGATTCAATACTTATTGATATTTTCTTCAGTCTCTTCTTTATAGATATGAACAAACTTCTCATAATCTACCATTAATAACTTTCCTTTTAAATTCATTTCCATCATATCCTACGATTCTATGGATTAATATACTTCATCCAATATAAATTCTAAATTGATAGGTAATGATAATCTCAATCACCTTAAATCCTTTTCTATCACTAGTTTTTAACTTATAGGGAATGAATACCTCAATATCATCATTGTACTTATATTTCATCCATTTGTATATTCTATGGTTAGGGCATTCATCAACCAATTCTTTTGTTCATATTTATTATTATTCAATTAAGATCAATTGAAAATCCTTCGTTGAAATCACTACTTATCTCCTAACTCCTTTAAGCTCGGATCTGTAAATATTATCTGTGATTAACATTCCTTATCCTAATTAGTTTACTAATAGATAACTGTCTTATAGAATTCACTTTTTGAAGGGTTATACCTTTTTAGATTGATCCTTAAAATAACTAAGTAACTGTTGATCAAAAGTCCTAATCATCTCTAACTTGTTATTTTAATTCCATCTCCACCGTCACTTGTTATTCATCCTATTACTATTTGAGGGTACCTAGATACATATTTGATTATAGTTTACTTAACAGTCTTACTTCATTTCTCATGCATCATTTGGCTTCACTATCACTTAATTATCATTCTAAACTATAATTCTTCAATTTATGATTCATTAAAGGCCTAAGAATTCTTAATCTGATTATAACTTCATAGCACTATTTTTTCTACTGTTCTTACATATATAAAGGGTTTCCAAGATTGATCACCAAAATACATTTGATCTCTTTACACTCCTAGCTACAAATATGTCATTCGTCATTGCATTTGCACATGTCCACAAGATTACACTTTCGTCGAGAAGCATAATTACATTAATTAAGAAATCGTTAGGATATCTACATATATGAGTAACTAACGTAGGATCAATTCTAATTCTCAGAAAAACATGATCAACTATCATACCATATTTATAATTCAAATTACTTATAACAATTATTCATTCAACAGAATTCCACCACATTATCTTCTAATTAATTTAGTATCATTTCTACTTATTGATTTAGTACTTTATATTAGCAATTGTAATAGGCAATCCAACAGAGACATGGCAAATCTAAAATTGTCAAACTGTTGTTGTGATTAATTTCACATTAGGATTCGAGCATATTTAGGACTTAGAAATCGAACTAGAACCTAATTTAGAAATTGATACGGAAACTGAACCCGAACCTAACCCCAAACCTAGAATAATTGTAAAAGACTTAAGACCTAGATAATTAGGCATATTAAACCCTAAACAAAACATAACAATAAGTGTTATAGGATAAAATGAACCTATAATAGTTATATGAAAAACTAAAACCATGTTTGTGTTATAGGAATGATCGGCAATGGCCTGAGCAAGTCAGACCTCGAGTGAATGGGCGGAGAGTCGAGGTAAGTTGGGATTAATACGTTGCTGTATTTTGGAGGTTTAAGATTATGCTTGGTTGTGCTTGTTAGATAGTTGGATATATGCATGTGCTTGATTATGAATGATGCTATGATTCTGTCTGTTATCTTAGCTTGTATTGTATGGTTTGTATGAAATGATTGATTACTTTAAATTGGACCTAATCAAATATACGACCTATAATCATAATCGGATCTACATGGCAACCCATTAGGGGAACTTAGGACTCTTCGGCCAAATACCGACCCCTTCGAAAGGGATAACGCAGGATTGCAAAATGGTCCTTTCTTCATCCTTAGTCGAACTAAGTGATAGGAGAGGAGGTCACGGTAAGGGTGAAGTCAATGGTTCGAAGGTAGTCGCGGGAGGAGCGAAGTCTCCATTGCACAAGCCTGGGTTTGGTCATGAGCTGTTGCATTAATGGCAATTCCTCAACCTGGATTAGAGCGGGCGCAATTTCTCTAATCTCACGACGGGCCGGACAACATCGAGCGATGGCATTTGCTTGAACATGCATTGCACCTAATAAGTTGATTGGTAACTTTGTTGTGTTTGTGGTATAGTTTTAAGTCCTCCATCCTAACTTACTGAGCTGTGGTTGCTCACATCCCTATAGACGTTGTGCAGGTGCTAGCTAAGAAGCAGCAAACAACTACTCTGAAACTAGCAACTGCTGGATCTTGGGGAGTGAGGAAAAACATTGAAGAATTAATGCATATTTTATTACTTTACATTTCTGAATAATGTAATAACTAGGAAATATATTACGGAGACTTATTGTAAACTTTAATTGCAATAACTGAATTATAGTGTATATATATATTTCCTCACTTTCTTAGGTAAATAATTTATTTAAATTACAAATTGTTTACTTCAAAGCGGGTTAGTCGTGGATGCCTTATGTAGATCAGGTCTAAGATAGCAGTTATAAGGCTAGCTTCTATCTTGGGATGGTTTACATGGCGGGGCTGTTATGAATCTACCACTTCGGGTCGTGACAGAAAACATTTAGAAAGGTTTAAAAATGGGAAAAAAAAGTCTTGAAAACATCAACAATCAAAGCAAAACGTTGCTGCATGCATCAGGAAACTTGGGGTACAAATGCTACTCTACATAGTGTTCAGATGCCAAGATTTTAGGAGAATTTTCTTGCTAGCATCTAAATGCTGGTGAGGGTGTTGTTTAGATGTTAGCTTGTAGTCTACAGACTGCAGTGCTATTTTACCCCTTGTAGTTCGACATCTTTTGAAATTTTTTGAAAACCCCCACTCCTTAAGTATTTCCCAAATACGAATTCATCCTTACACTCCTCAAAACACCTTCCTAACATTAATCCTCAATCAAAACCCAAATCAAACTTTTATATTCTAATCAACATTTTCATAAAACAATGCGCATAATGTCTAAGCATTGAATCTTACCTTTGGGGATCTAAAACTTACTCTTCTACCACCAAGATCTTGTTGTAACAACTTCAAAACACAACCTAGATTCGTTTTTCTCACCGTCCTAGATGGAAAGATAAATTTTCAATAAAATTTAGTCTAAAGCTTTAACAAATAAGCAATCCCAACACTTACCTTAGATCCCTCTCTCTTGATCTTGTTAAAATGCATTGAAATCCTTTCTTGATTCAAGTGTTACGTAGAAACCCTAAGTCACAAGTGCTACATGTGAGGAGCAAGTGTGGAAAGGGTTTCTGAAATGCATAAATCAATTTTTTATACTAGGGTTTTAGAAACTTTTCACTATGCCTAAACTGCCCCTGATTCTTTTAATAGTACCAATTCATACCCTTACCTACAATAATTATTTTTTATTTATTTTCTTTTATTCTTTTTCCATTTTATTGGATTTTACCATTCTTCCCTCCTTATAAAAACTTTCTTCCTTGAAAGTTGAAAATTTTACATGCCTTGCTTTTGAAACAACTTTGAATACTTCTCCCTTATTTTTTCTTCTATCTCACAAGCTGCTTCCCTTTTCGAATGGTTTGACAATTGTATCTTGACATGGGTTATCTACCTTCTTCTCAAATCTTGGACTTTGGCATTCATAATCTTATAGGTTGCTCTACAGTAAACAATTTTGGCTATTACGCTAAGGGTTCCATATTCATTGTCGGAATCATTTGGTGTTCTATCTCTTGTTTTGGATTGGGCTTGAATTTCCTCATCATCAACACATGGAAGATATTGTGGGCTGCTTTTAATTTAAGAGGAAGCTCCATTTTGTATGCTAAGCACTATGCATTTAACTCACAATTAGTTTCTCTAAGATGTTGCTTAGCTAAAACTTCCATAAGATATTGTTTAATCTCCTTTTGTATTGAATTGTTTGTATCATCTTGGACAACTTCTTTAACTTTTGTCTTCATTATAACGATGAATGAACTATCTTTCATAGCTTTTTCTTAGAATAAATGAGAAATTTCTATTCCTTACTCAATAAACCTTGAATTCGTGAATCCTTCATGTTTTTCAATCGCAAAATGACAATCCTTGTCTTTATGAGCACTTGGTTGAATCATGCATGTATTTAGATTTTCTTGAGAATTGTTGTTATTTGAATAAGTATGATGATTCTGACTTTGTAAACTACGTGTCATCATTTGATCAATCTTGAAAGAAAATGTTTGCAATTAATTGTTAATTGTTGTAAGAGTTGATTCAATATTTCACTGACTTTTATTGTATTGAAGCAAATATATTCTTGATGGCTTCCATTTCGACATCATATGTTGAATTCTTACTAATGCATGAAGTTTAAGAACAAGAGCAACAATGTTAGGTGGGGTTATGCCCATTTTAGCTAGCAATGCTCCAAGAAAGGAATGAGGTGGGTGGTGATGATTGTTTATGGTGGAAGTAAAAGATATATTATGAGAGAAAACTAATTTTCATTTCATTATTTCTTTCTTAAATCCTTAAGCATGTATAACAAAACTATTTATACTTTTTATCTTCTAAATCTGTAACTTATATTCCTAATTAATTTCTATCTAGCTTCCAACTTTTAACTATATGTTAACTAATATCTAATTGTTGTATCAGGATGTTCAACAAAATAACTACTCCAAAACTCAAACTTAAACACCATTAGCCAAGTTCTATCCAAATATTTCCATGAACTTTCCCTTTCCAAGTTTAAGCCGACTCAAGATATGTTAAATCTTCAACATATGATTCATTCATCATCAACAAGAAATCATTAATAGCACTAAGATTTCGAGGCTTTCCTCCATGTTTTGATGGGGAAAATCTGATGTTTCATTGCATCCTCGTCATGTCCTTGTACATTTTGCATATGTGATTAAGTCACGTCAGGATTCTCCGTTCCAAACAATACGACAATGAGCATATTGTTAAACACACTCAGATTTCAACAAAAACCTTTTCTATCCATGCACTAAATCTTTGAAATGGGATTGACTTTTCCAACAGAGGGTCGGAAAGAGTTAGAAAGGACTCTAATAACAATGAATTCTCTTTCATTTTTTTAATCCCTACGATCAGATTGTCAATTCCAATGTCCCTCGTATTCTTAAACAAGCAATTCATTAAGAAGAAAAAGGTTCTTGCCCGCCTATTTTTCACCAAAAAAAAAAAAAAAAATTGTAAAGTCAAAAGGCCAAAAGACGAGTAAAAGAAACAAAAATAGAGAAAGCCATATTTTAGGTCTAAGATAATTTTTTTCGGTCAAAAATCATTTTTTTTAAATCGAAATGTATTTTATGCGACGACTTAGCAGTTTTGATTCTTTTATCGGATGTGCCAGGGCCACCCTCGAACATGAAGAGGTCAGTGCCTCTCGACCTCTGCGTTTCTATGAGATCCATGACCTCATTCATCCATGCCGGAAGATCAACTTTTGGAGCATCTTCTCAAGGGCGCTTCTTGTTCTATCTATCTTGTCTTTCTGAGCAGCTTTGGTTCTCTTCTTGGTATTGGCCAAGCTGCTTTCTTTGCGGCTTCCTTAATGGACAACTGTTTGCCCTTATGGTTTGGTCCAGTAACCTCCTTTTCTTCACCAGCCTTTTTGCTCGGTTCTCGACCAACTGCCTTGTTCCCGCCAAAGATATTACCAGAATCAATCTTCCAGAACTTCATGTCTTCAAAGAGCATGACTTTTGAATTAAGAGGAAAGGAGGGGAACCCATTCCCTCAATGGCAACTAACGAGATTCCCTCCCAAAAGCAAGCCCACCTCAGCATAGTGAGAATGTAACAAGGAATACCTCTATCTGCGTCTTTAGTGGCACTCTATTAAGCCTGTCTATGGGACAACCCAAGCCAACTTGTCTTTCTAACTCCTTATTCATATGCGTGACAAAAAATACCCAAGTACTACTTGGATGAAATTAAACCAAACAGTCACTTCTCTCTCTCTCTATTCGTGTCAAGTATGACTCTTCCTATCTCTTTCTCTTTCTTTCTTTATTTCGTATCTTCTGTTTTTCAATGTAGATTTAGGGTTTTGAAGTTTCAGATTTTTTTTCAAATTGATGAAAATAGATGCTATAATCTTGATCTCTAGTTATTGATCTTTCTTTTGATAGTGGTTTTAAGCTAATTGATTGAGAACTGAATTAGAGTTTTTATTTATCTGTGTTTGCAGGGAACTAAGGGAAAAAAAATAAGAGCACAGAAATGGAAAGGAAATTGATGGTAGTTATGAGATGAATCAAGTCCTGACTTCGAGTGTTAGAGAAACTCCGTATAAGTCTAACATGACCAATGTTGGTTTGATGACTTTTCTTTCTATTTTTCCGTCTTTTATACTTTTTTCTATTGTATCCTAACTACTAGTAACTACTTTAGTTAACTGGATCCATTGTGATACTTTGTATGCAAGGTTTACTTAACTTTCTATATGTGCAGGTCTCTAGATCTGTTGTGATATGTATGCTTAAGTCCATTTTTGTTCGATATGTATATCGATGAATGAATACATGTATTCTATTTTTCATTACACAAAATCTTCGAATCTCGTGGAAGCTTCTTTTGCCTCGAAGATCTTTTGATATTATTGGTTTCGGTCATAATAGCTGTCCCCTCCTGATCAATATTGACCTTATCCTTAGGGTTAAAGTTAGGTAAATCCCTTACAAACTCTTGTATGTCCATCTAAGTTGCATCTTTAAGGTCTAGCAATTCCCATTGAACTAATACATGTTGAACAGTAAGACCCTGTTTGCTAAGACATCTGATATCAAGAATAACTAGAGGTTTAATTATAGGGTGATTAGCTAATGCCTCTAGTAGTAGTGATCTTTTACTCACCCTTGTACCCTTAGCCTTTCTCAAAAGAGAAAATGAAACATTGGATGAATTCTAGATCCTTTGACCAAGTAGGTGTAGACACTTAATTTTTGCCTCCTTTATTTTTATTTTTATTTTTATTTCTTTTTCTTTTCTCATTAAGCCCTAAATTAGAAAAAAAAACACAAAAAAAGGAAATTAAAGAAAATCCAAAAAAATTAAGAAATTCAGAAAAAATAAGAATTATAGAAAAATAAAAAAAAATGAAAATTAAGAAAAAACACAAAAAAAAGAAATTTTAGAAAGAAACCCTAAAAAATAAAAAGTTTAGAAAATAAAATTTAAAAATTTAGAAAATTGAAAAATTACAAAAAAAAATTAGAAAAGTTGAAAAAATAGAATATTTCTGAAAATAACATTTCATTAGGGTCGAATTTTTTTTTTTTTTAAATTAGATTTAGAACTTGGGTCATTGAACTTAGGCTTAGATTTAAATCTAACCTAAGCTGATCGAGTCTATATGTGCAATTTGAACAAAGTATAGGCTAAGTGTTAATATTTAAACATATGGACTTGGATTGAGTATTGAGCATGAGGTCTTGGGTTCGAATTTTGGAGGGAGCATAAAAAGTTTTTTATTTTTCATTACATCAGAGATTGCTACTTATTAGGATTTGATTGCGCCACGTGTCTTGATACGTGGTAGGTCGGGATTAGATGATATGCTGACGTGGTGCCACATAGCACGTTACGTTAGTCGCCACGTATCACGTAATGACATGTGGCACATCGGGATTGGTTGATATGGCTGACGTAGTGCTACGTTAGCCTATTTTTCCCTCCCTTTCTTTCCTTTTCCCTTCGTTTTCATCTCTTTCCCTCTTATTTCTCTCTTTTTTCTCTAGAATTCTAGCACTTTCCTCCTCGGATAGCCAATTTTAACATGATTTTTGAACCTCTTCTTACTAGACATAGCCTATTATGACTCGAACCCATTAATACGTCCAAATATAGTCAAAGGAGCATTCAAATTGAGCTCCAAAATTCGAAAAAAAAAAAAGACTGATTTTCTAGACGTTTTCAATAAATACGAATTCGGTTTTCCATGTTTCTGGGATCAATTCGTATATAAAAGAGTATTAGGGGAGCTCACACAAACACATATAACCATACATGAGCTTTAGAATCAACTCCCAAGCTCTCTCTCTCTCTCTCTCTCTCTCTGTTGCAGCCTCTTTCTCTCTCTAACCCTTTCACTCCCTCTTTAAATCCCTCTCTCTAGTCGATCCTAAGCCAAACCACCACCACGGCCAAGCTTCCTATAGCTCAAGCTGCCCAACCTAATCTCTTTCGACCTCCGTCGTTGCCTGTAGCATTAGCCATGAACAACCACTATTGAAAAACCTAACCACCGTACTCCCCTCTCTCGAACCACCACCGCTACTACTTCCTACTCTAAACTAACCCTATGACGAAGCTCCCCACACTCCTTAACCCCAAACCCATCACCTCACTCATGCCCAACAACCTTTGATGGCACCTCCTGAACACCGTCGCAACCACCACTTTGTACCACCCTCCAAGATACCTTTATTCACCATAGCATTGTATAAACACCTCTAAACCAAATAAAAAGCCCATCAAAATGTCTTCCTTCGCTTAATTCAGTGTACGGATCGGCCTGAAGTGCACCTTGCTGTTGCTGTTGAAGAGGAACCTAAAGATCCGACCTGACCTGGAGATTCAACCCATGACCCAATCCAGTGCCTGATCCAACCCGACTCGTGCGTCTCAGATCCCTTCTTGTTCCAATTCTTTTTCGAATTGATTTTTAATTATTTACTTGTTTATAATGTAAATGTAATAAAAAAGAAAGAAAGAACAAAGTAAAGAAAAAGTAGTTTAATTATTTATTTATTTTTAGTTTAATAAAAATAAATAAATAGATAGAAATGAAAAATATAAAAATAAAAATAAAAATAAATAAGTAAATAGAAAGACTAAAGATTATTATTTCCTTTTGTCACTTAGAAAATTGATTTTTCAAAAATAAAATAAAAATAAATAAACCATTTTTCAAATTAGGATCATTCAGAATTTTCAAAAATAAAAATCTATTTAGGGCTCTTTAGGAAATTTTCTTAAATAAATCAAAATGGGTAAAAATATAAACCCAACTATTTTAAAAACTAAAATCAACATTACCTATTAAAGTTTTCATTAAAAGAATTACGTACGTTTGATCCCGAATAATGGGTATGTAGGCACCTACGGGGCGACGATAAAAATAAAAAAAAAATCCATTCTTCTTTAGTTTAGATTATTTTGCTTATCTAATTAGAGTAATTGATAACCAATTTCTGTCTTTCAAAATTAAAAGGTGAGTTTTAAGTTTAATTCTTATTTTGGAAAGTTAATGGTACCCATAAGGGTTTAAATTTTTAACCCTTAAACACAAATCTCTGGTTTACAAAAGCGGTTTCGAAAATCGGTTTCTTTTTTTTTTTTTCCTAAACTAGTGGCTAAGTTATAGCCATCCACCTCCGGTCGGATGGTAACTCTAAAGTTGTTTTCAAAACAAAAAGGAACGGTTTTCTTTATACCCTAGTTGAGGATCAATATTAAATGAGTAGGGTTTAGTACTGATCAATTTAAAGAAGGCCTATTTTATAAAAAGAACCGAGAAGGTAAAATACCAGGCTCGACAGTAGGTTAGTAGTCCTAATTTTTCAATCACTTGAAAAATAACCATAGTGTCTCTTGACTAATTTTTAAGACAACCTATTTACAATAGAGATTTGTCTCTATGGTTGTAGCTTAACATATACCCAATCACTAACATGTAACTCCTTATCACTTCTTTTAGAATCTATTAAAGATTTCATGTGCTACTATGCTTTTTGTAGATTATGTCTCAGTAATTTCAAAATCTCATCCTTATTACTGAGCTCCTAATCAATTGCTTCTACTTGACATAAACCTTTCACATAGTCAAGAAGTTATGGTGGATCTCGACCATAAAGAGCTTTGAAAGGAGTCATTTAAGTACTTATATGATAGCTCGTGTTAAAATAAAATTAAGCCCAAGATAAAAACTTAGGCCATTCCATAAGGCTATCCATGACAAATGCTTGTAAGTAATGTTCCACGAACCTGTTTAATACCTTTGACTGTCCATCTATTCGTAGGTGGTATGCTAAACTCATCATCAATTGTATGCTACTTAGTTTGAAGATCTTTTTCTAGAAATGATTGACAAATACTCTGTCCCTATCATAGATAATAGATCTTGGGATACCATGATGCTTAATTACTATGTCTATAAACAATCTAGCTATGTTGACTACCTTGTAGTTAGAGCGCAATGGACTAAAGTGAATACTTGGTTAGATTGTCAATCACCACCAAAATAACTGAATAACTTGTACCTAATGGTAATCCAGTTACAAAGTCCATAGCAATATCCTCAAAAACCCTTTGAGGTATAGGCAAAGGTTGAAGCTAGCTTACCAGATTTGTTGTCAATTACTTGACTTATTGACATACATAGCACTTCTTTACAAAGTCTTCCACATCGCTTTTCATATCCTTCCAATAAAATGCATTGTTCTATCTCTTTAAAAGTCTTAAGAATTACCATATGGCTACTTATTGGTATTGAGTGAAACTTTAAAATCAATATGGGAATCAT
Source organism: Lumnitzera racemosa (assembly GCA_024138005.1). Classification (NCBI taxonomy): domain Eukaryota; kingdom Viridiplantae; phylum Streptophyta; class Magnoliopsida; order Myrtales; family Combretaceae; genus Lumnitzera; species Lumnitzera racemosa. The sequence continues at coordinate 59,894,312 of JAMXBC010000012.1, forward strand.
AGAAAAAGATGCTAAAATAAAAATTATATGACCCAAAAACAGTAATTCATCCTTAAACACCAACTAAGGTGTTAGAAACTCCCCCTTTTGGCACTTCTCTTTCAATTGTTAACACTCTAAATTCTTAGCCACTTCATCCTTTAATAAGGTTAGGAAAACCACTCATGGCAATGTTAGAGCTAAGAATTGAAAATTTTCTATAGATTTCCTTGATAAGGCATTTGCAACCTTATTATCAGTAATTGGTTTATATTGAATTTTAATCATAACCCATGAGTTTAACTAAATATTGTTGTTGTTCAAGGGTTTGTATTACTTGAGTAAGTAACTTCTTTAAACTCTTTTGATATGTTTTAATGATAAAATGATGTCCTATCAAATACTAGCGCCATTTTCTTACTGGCTCCACAACAGCAACCAGTTCTCTTACATATGCTCTTCCCTTCTGGATTCTAATACTAAACTTTTTACTAAAATACGTAATGGGGTTAGAACCCTGATGCAATACTACTCCTAAACCTATTCCAAATGCATCCATCTCTACAATGAATGATTTGGAGAAATTTGGTAAGGTAAGTATAAGAATAGACATAATCAACTCTTAAGAGAGTAAAATGTAGATGCAGCTTCTTTGATGATGTGCCTAGGGGCTCAGTTATCACTAGAACTTATCATAATAAGGTTAACCTAAATGGGTCCTTTGAAATATATATATATAAAAAAAAATAGAATGAATAGGACTACGAACTAACTAGAGTAGTTGACGTGAAGTTGCTTGGACGATATGACAAACTAAAGAACATAATGCGACTTGATACTTTACTTGATATGATGCATAAGTTGGTGTTAAGGTCCACCTGCCACTAATCTTGAGCTACTCGGCAAGATTAGATAAGAGTATATGAAAAATGGACTTGAAGAGGGATGTCTCACAAGAACAGAATATTCAATGGCTATCTGTAAAGTTTCATCTCGGCTTACAAGGAGAAGGGACTATTTATAGTAAGTGCCTAGGGTAATAATACAAATAAAGAAATTACAAAATGACGTATACAAAAAAGGGATTTCTAGTATATACAAAAAAGGGTAAAAAGGACAAAAGATAAAAAGGGAAAAATAGTACAATGTCAGATGAAACAGATAGGTAGCAGCATGACATTAGTTCTGTACTAGGATTCTCTAGGCATAGTAGGCAGGAAGAGTCAAGATGTGTAGAGATAGAGGCTGAGACTTAAAGGAGATGCTGTAAGAGTTGGTAGGAGGTTGAAAGAGAAATACTTAGCTAGGGAGGTAGATCTCTTTACTCAGTAGTAGACTCTTGGAAAGTGAACGTTCGATCACTCGGCATAGAGCTTTTGGCTGGAAGATAGTTGACATTGGCACAAGATAACGAATAGGGTATAGAACAACCACTGGGAGCTCTCAGGGAGTTCGGCTATCCTCCTTCAATAAACCGTTTCTTGTCATCTGTGGGTTGACAAGAGAAAATTCGTTAGGTGCAAGACTAGAGGCCTCTGAGACGTACTCGAATGATTGGGCTAGTGGTTGATAACCCATAAACTCCCTGGGGTTGTTAGAGATTTGCCCTCAAATCACAGTCTTCGTCGTCATCTGGCACATAGGATGTTATGTTGACAACGTTGAATGTGGTTAACATTCCGTACCCTTCGGGTATTTTAACCTCATAAGTGTTATCATTAATGCGCCTAAGGATCTTGTAAGGTCCATATGCTTTGGAAGATAGTTTGTTCGTCCTTTTATCGGGAAAACATTCCTTGCTAAGATGGATCTAAATAAGGTCTCTAGGGGTATAAACGAATTGTCTCCTTCCTTAGATTCCTGCTTCCTTTTGTCGGGCCATAGTCATGACCAGTTGTTAGGTAACTTTTTGATGCAACTTCTAGAATTTCTCGACGCATTGTAGGTCGGATTGACTTTCCCCTTGTGTAGTCGGACCGTTAATTAAATCCAAGGGTAAGTTTGGGTTAAGTTCATAAACGACCTTAAAAGGTGATGTTCTAGTCAAGTTGTGAGCTGAGCAATTGTAGGCAATTTCAAGGCATAAATCCCAGTTATGTGATTTCTTCCTAATAGCTGCTTACAGGAGGCTACTAATGGTTATGTTCATAACTTTAGTTTGGTCGTTTGTCTAGGGGTGACAAGAAGTACTGAACATGAGCTTAGTATCGAGCTTCTTCCGTAAGGTCTTCCAAAAGAAGCTTGTGAACTTTGGGTCACGATTGGACACAATGCTCCTTAGTGCTCCATGTAATTGCACAATTTCCTGCAAAAAGAGGTTAGCAACGAATAAAACATCATTAGTTATGTAGTAGGGAATGAAGTAGTCTACCTTACTGAACCGATTGACCACCATTATGGTCAAGTCATGTCTTCTGGGTGTTTGACGAAGGCCAAGCATGAAATCCATGCTTAGATTGGTCTACGGTCGCTTTGGGATAGGCAGGGTTATGTACTACCTGTAGGGCTTTCTCTTCCCTTTCACATGTTTGCACACTTGGTACTTCTCAAGTGTTCGGTGCACATCCTTTATCATCTTAATCCAGTAGAAATGCCCCTTCAATATCTCAATTGTCCTCTTTTCCCCAAAATGGTTAGCTAAACCCCCAGCATAGGCTTCTCGAATGAGTAGCTCCCTTACGGAACTACTCAAAACGTAAATCTGTTTGTCCTTGAGTAGGAACCCATGACTCAAGTAGATACCATCTACAACACCTCCAACATTGCACTTAGCTACTAAGGGCCCAAAATACTGGTTGTACTCATACTATTCGAGTAGGGTACCGAATCCAAGTACCTTCGCTTGCATAGTTGTAATAAGGGTATGACAATGGGAAAGAGTGTCGGCTACTATGTTGGTGCTTCTTTTATTATATCAGATGACATAGTAGAAAGTTTCTAGAAATTCAACCCATTTGGCGTGATGCCAAAAAAGTTGTTGTTGCTCGCAGAGATGCTTAAGAGACTCATGGTTTGAGTAAATGATGAATTCTTTTGGCAACAAATAATGCTACCAGTTCTCTAGGGTTTAGACGAGGGCATAGAACTTCTTGTTGTAGGCTGAGCAATTTAGGGAAGTCCCTTAGAGTTTTTCGTTGAATTAGGTAATCAGTTGGTACTCTTGCATATGGACAACACCAATGCCAACTCCTGACGCGTAACATTCAACCTAAAAAACTTTCTTAAAATCTAGTAGGATGTTGAATATCGGTCTTAAATGTTCAGCATGGGTGATGAGGTCGGCACTGTAGATGAGAATGCCATCAAAGTAAATCACAATGCATTTGCCAATCAGTGCCCTTAGTATATGATTCATGAGCCACATAAAAGTACTTAGTGCATTAGTCAAACCAAACGGCATTACCATCCATTCGAATAGACTATCTCGTGTCTTGAAGGCCATCTTCTATTCATCTCCTAGTCTCATTCGTATTTGGAGGTAGCCACTCTTCAGATCTATCTTTGAAAAGATCTATGCACTATGTAACTCATTGAGCATATCATTCAACCGTGGGATTAGATATCGGTACTTAACAATAATTTTGTTGATGGTACGTCTATCAATGTACACTCTCTATGACCTATCTTTCTTAGGTACTAGTACGACGGGGATGACACATAGGCTCATGATTTCTCGGACATAGTCGCGACCCACCAATTCATTAACTTGCTTTTTCAGCTCGGCTACCTAATCAGGATTGAGCATATAAGTGGGTTGGTTTGATAGGGCTGCTCTAGGCTGAAGATCGATGCAATGTTCAATGCCTCTTAAGGATGGTAAACCTTTCGACATCTTGGTAGGGAATAGATTGGAATACTTTTCTAATAGAGCTCTTACTTCAGTTAGGCAGTTCTTGACATCTCTTACTTCTAAGAGTCTCCTGACTAAAAGAAGAACATAGTCTTCGGCCTTGACTTCTTATTCAAATTGAGCTGAGGAAATCACTAAGGACTTCCGCTGTAGAGATCTACCAACCTTTTCTTAGGCTTTTTGCACTTCCTAAGCACTCATAGGTGTTAATATAATTTTCTTCCCATCCTTCTGGAATGTATAGGTGTTCTTATACCCATCATGTAACGTTCTCAAATCAAATAGCCACAGTCGGCCAAGTAATATGTGAAAAGCATACATAGGAAGGACGTCATATAGCACCTCGTCCTTGTACTTATCACCAATGGTAATTGGTACTCTAACTTGCTCAACAACGTATAGTCTTCCTTTCTCATTCAGCCAGTGAATCTTGTAAGGCTTGGGGTGTGGAAGGGTTAGTAATTTCATGTCCTCAATTGCCCCTTATGCTATGACATTGGTATAGCTCCTTCTATCAATAATCAAGGCGCATAGCTTACCATTCACTCGACAATTTGAAGAGGTTCTCCCTTTACTCATTCTCATTAGCCACAAAAGTATTGAGAGATTAACGAACAACAAAAAAATACTCAGCACCACCCTCAAGTAGTGTCTCGGCATTGGGATCCTCTTGAAACTCTTCCAGCATCTAATTAACTCCCATTTCTTCCTCTCCTTCACTCGCACTTTCTACTTTAAACTAGGGCTTGTCTCCCTTTATAGTTATGACTTGGTAATTCGGACATTGGCTAGCCACGTGTCCATAACCGAGACATTTAAAGCATTTGATTTCTTAGATCTTTTTTCTTAAGCTTTGACCTTGGTCTCTTCGGGCCTCAGGTTCCTCAGTCTTACTTTTACCTCGGTCTTCTTTTGGTTGGCTCAATATAAGCCCTTGATGTTTTACCTTAGAACTGTTTAATGCTCGATCATTCCCTGGTTGGCTTGACACGTTGCCCTTATTCGGCAACATGGGTTAGCTACTCGACACTCAACTAATTTGGTTCTGCCTTTGCCTTTCAACTCTCTGGGCTACTCCAATGGTTTCATCTAGAGTTGTAAGGTTCTACAGCTCTATGATGTTACCAATCTCAATCCACAACTTAGAGACAAACTGTGCTATAGTTCATGTCTCAAGTTTGTTGACATTACATAGGATCATGAGCGACTGAAACTCTCGAACATAGTCATCTACTGATTTGTTATCTTACCTTAGGTCTTGGAGCCATTTGAAAGTGTCTTGCTTGTAGTGTTTGAGAATGAACCTACTTCTTAGGACTCTTTTCATTTTGTTCTATGTCTGGACTTCTCGTTTGGCTCTTATGCGTACATTCTGCAACTTCTTCCACCACATTGCTGTTTATCCAGAAAATTCCAACGTGGCCACTTGTATACAGATAGCATCTTCATAATCGTAAAAATTGAATCTCTTTTCAATTTTCTCCTCCCAATTAAGGTAGTCATCAATACTACCAGACTAGTTAAAGCTTGGAATCTGTACCTTGAGGTATTTGGCAGCTCTTTGCACTCTAAACTTACGCTCATTAATCTCGGCATATTGGTCTTCTTCTTCTTCATACTCTTCTACTTTGTCCAACTCTAATCTTCTTCTCGTGGCTCTATTGGCATGCTATGGTGGTGCTTGGATCACTAGAAAGGCTTCTAATACTTATTCATCCATCTACCTTCTCAACCTATCTCTTATCTTTTGACCCTACTCAGTAACTCTCTCATGTGGTTCAATCTCTAAGACTTTGTTTACTAAGACAGCTAAGTTGGCCATAATAGTAGAAAAATCTTGTATCTATTCATCAATAGTAAATGGTGTTTGTTAGGTAACTCAACCATGACCATGGGTGTCACTCTTGGCATCGTTAATCTCTCCTTGAATACTAGGATTTGACATTCTCAAAACAAAGGTTTAGAAAATACTCTTAACATAGGAGACCCTTACTCATACATACACAAGTACCACTTGATCTTGAATTGTGACTTGCTCTGTGCTTCCAAATGAAAAATAGAGTATCTTAACTAGCAAACAAGTAGGGGCTATCGCCACATAGATTTGGGTCATAACCTCAAGCTTTGATACTAAGATTATATGATGTACCTAGGAGCTCAATTATCACTAGGACTTACCGTAGTAAGGTTGAACTAAATGAGTCATTCGAAATATCAAGGAAAGTAGAATGAATAGGATTGTGAACTAACTAGAGTAGCTGACGTAAAGTTGCTTGGAGGATATAACACACCAACGAACATAATGTGACTTGACACTTCACTTGATATGATGCACAAGTTGGTGATAAAGTTCACTCGCCACTAATCTTGAGCTACTCAGTAAGATTAGATAAAAATGTATGAAAAATGGACTTGGAGAGGGATGTCTCATGAGAACAGAATATTCAATGGATATCTGTAAAGTTCCATCTTGGCTTATAAGGAGAGGGGACTATTTATAGTAAGTACCTAAGGTAATAATACAAATAAAGAAATTATAAAATAGCATATACAAAAAGGGGGTTCCTAATACATATGAAAAAGGGCGAAAGGGACAAAAGACAAAAAGAGGAAAAATAGTACAATGTCAGATGAAATGGATAGGTGGCAGTGCGACATTGGTTCCATGCCAAGATTCTCTGAGCATAGCAGACAGGAGGAGTCAAGACATGTAGAGATAAAGGCCGTGACGTAAAGAAGATGCCATGATGGTTGGTAGGAGGTTGAGAGAGAAATACTTGGCTGGGGAGGTAGATCTCTTTACTCGACAATAGACTCTCAATAGGTAAATGTCCAGTCACTCAACACAAAGCTTTTGGCCAGAACATAGTCAGCATTGGCATAAGATAATAAACAGAGCATAGAACAACCACTCGGAGCTCTTAGGGAGTTTAGCCATCCTCCTTGAGTATACCGTTTCTTGTCATTAGTGAGTTGACGAGAGAGAATCCATCAAGTGAGAGATTGGAGGCCTCTAAGGCGTACTTGAGTGATTGGGCTGGTAGTTAGCAACCCATCACTCGGTCTATATAAAAGCACCATTTCATAAAATGGTGATGCTATCTTGGCATAGTCCTTGACAAATCTTGTATAATAGCTCATAATTCCTAAAAATCCTCTCAACTACTGCATTGAACTTAGCTATGACCATTCCTTAATCACCTCGATCTTATTCAGATCAAGTTGTAAGCTTGCTTGTGATATAATGTGACCCAAATACTAAATTTATGTTTGAGAAAAAGAACATTTATTCTTTTTCAAGTAAAATGTGTGCTGTCTCAAGCACATAAATGCTTTCTCCAAGTGATCCAAATGTTTTTCCCAGTTTTTGCTATACACTAATATATCATTAAGATATACAACAATGAATTTCCTCAAATATGGCTTTGAAATGTTGTTCATCATTGCTTGAAATGTTGTTCATCATTGCTTGAAATGTTGGGGCATTTAATTGCCCAAAGGGCATCACGAGTAACTCATAATGTCCTTTATGTGTCCTAAATGCTATTCTATGTACATCTTGAGGAAACATTCTAATTTAATGATACCTTGCTCTCAAATCCATTTTAGAAAAATATTGAGCTCCTCCTAATTCATCTAATTGCTCATCAATTGTGGGAATGGGAATTTTATCCATGATTGTTACTTGATTCAATACCCTATAGTTTATACAAAATCTCCATGATCCATCTTTTTTTTAACCAGCAGTACTAGTGAAGAAAATGCACTTATGCTAGGCCTAATAACCCCTGAATCAAGCATCTCTTGTACCTACTTCTCAATTTCACCTTTCTGAAAATGAGGGTAATGGTATGATCTAACATTAATAGCTTGTTTTTCATTATTTAAGTGAATGTGATGTTGCACTGATCTTAGTGGTGGGAAGGATGATGGAGTTGCAAACACATCTTCAAATTTGCCCAATAATTCTTCAATATAATTATTGCTAGTAGTTTCATAGGCGAATTACTCTTCTAAGCTACTAATTGGTACATACAAGCTATGTTGTTATATTTCACCAGTTTCCTCATTTTCTTTTGCTCGATGTGCTTCATAGTAGGGCCTACTTGTCCTTACAACATGATATTTTGACCATTCTACGTAAAGGACATTGTCATTGATGAGTAATCAAAAGTGACAGGTCCTAATTTTGTCAACCATTGAATTCCCAATACTAATTCATCTCCTTGTATTTTTAAAACATAGAAATCCATGAGAAATTCAAAATGATTTAAAATTACTGGTATGTTTTTACACAAGCCAAAACATATCAATTTATCCCCATTGCCTATCATAATTGAAAACTATTGTTTGGCAATTACTAGTAGATTTAAACTCTTAACAACATGTGATTGAATAAAATTGTGTTTGCTACTCGAATCCATTAATATTGCAACCTGTTTTCCCTTAATAATGCCATGCGATCTCAAAGTTTTTGGTGCTAACACACTTAACAATGCATGGTAGCTTATTTCAACCTTATCCCCATCTTCATCATCCTTTTGTATCTACTCTATTCTGATCCTATCACTCCGATCTACTTTAATATCATCAAGTTCTAAAATCATTAAAAATTTTGCTTTGCATATATGTCCCTTATGAAACTTCTTATCACAATTGTAACAAAGGCCTTTTTCTCTTCTTAGTGCTAATTCAGCAGTAGTCATTCTTTTATTTAGTAGTGGTTTGTTTTGGTTGTTTGCTGGTGTCGAGCTTAATATTTTGTTTTCTATTTTTCTTAACTTAGTTTAAACTAAACTTATGCCTATTTAATTCAAAACCTCGACAAAAGTTAAGAAAAAATAGTTTTTTTTTTTGGTTAAATTGGAGTCACCACCCGATGAAACTGGAAAAAATTGAGTAAATTAAAACCAACTAAGGGAATTGATTTTAATTTATCTACTGGTCCGCATTTTGAAAACCTTTCAAAAAAGTTTTAAAGAAACCAGAGATAATTGGTTTAGGTGCTATCTTATCAAAATCCTAAGGTTACTACATTAAAATACTAATTTGGGTACCCCTTAAATTTAAAGGAAACATTTTTGTTTATTTATTATTTTTCAATTTTTCTTTATTATTTTTTTAATTTTTTGTTTTATAAGAAAATAATGGGAAAAGTAAAATTTTTATTTTTTTTCATAGTCGCTCTGCATATGCTTATGTATCTGCTATGTGAAATCAGATTGCTGTAGTTCTTTTTTGTAAAACTTTAGTAGTTTGGTTATTTTTAATTTTGAAAACAAATTGACTTTACATCATTAACTAGTTTATTTGATTTTGGAAATATTCTAAGAGAAGACCCTAATTTTATTTGTATTAACTTAAAGAAAAACTTTAATTGATTCCAATTTTTTTTTCTAATAAAAAGGTTGATTGGATTTTTTTAAAAACATTTTTCTAAGTGATAAAACTTTATATTCACTAAAAACATATTTTTCTAAAGGATAATGCTATTAATTTCTTTTTCTTTTCCTTTTATAAAAGACTATAATATCTATCTAAGAGAGAAAAATATTCATTTTCTTCAAAGAACTCTATAGCAAGTGATTGATTGATTTGAAGAAAAATCTTTCTTTTTTTTTTAAAGAACCCTACTTCAAGAAAATTATTTGAAGAAAACATTTATTATTTTTCAAAAGTGTTTATCATTTTTTATTTTTTATTTTTTTTTGTATTTTTTATTATTTTTTATTTTATTAGGCCCCAATAGTGTTAAGGATAGTGATTACCTCATAATATCTTAAAACTACATAATGCCCCTAGTTTTTATTTTTATTATTTATTTTTAAATGAAGGCCTTACCCATTCTCAAGAGGGGTAACCTTACTCATTCTCAAGAGGTGGTTACCCCATAACTTCTAGAGACTATACATATCTTTACCTCTAAAATAAACTAAGCATATAAACTAATAAATAATAATAATAAAAAAGAAGAAGATCAAACCAGGACCAAATGGGTTGCTCGTGGGTTAAAGGCAGGTCACATGAGTCACAAGAGAGAGAGCATGTTGGTAGGGGTAGCTTTGGAAAACTCCAACGATGGTTACAAGCAACATTGAGAGAAGAGAAAAAAAAAAGTTAGAAAGCAAAGAAATAAATTCAAATAAACAAATGAACTAATATATATATATATGTATATATAAACTATAGAAGTTCTAATTTAGGATTAGATAGCAATTGAAATAGGATGGTTTCTTGGTGCTCTGGTGGTGGTTGCTAGCAAAATCGGGAGAAGAGGTGATTTTTTTAGTGATCATTGATGATATGGAGTAAAGTGGAAGTCCTTATTTATGGATATCATGGTTGAATCAAGGATAGAAAATAATAAATGCAAAATGATTTTCTTCCATATTTGAATTACATGAATCTAAATGATATGTGATGCTAAATTCAAAGTGGCACGTGGAAAACATAATCAACATGTGCTAGGAGTGTGCTGAAATGTTCCAAAGTATGCCAACCACACGTAAGAGTGTGCTAATCACATGTGGACATGTGCTAAAGTGTGTCTACCTCACTTAGAAGTGAATTGGTGAATAATGTGGCATGTGACATGGCAATGATGTGACGGTAACGTAGCAATGATGTAGTAGGTGACATGGTTACATATACCAATAAGGGATGGTGAAGGAAGAAAATAAAATATAAATTTTGTACCTTCCATGGGTTGAACCTAGACTTACACCTTTTAACCCAAAGCCTTTAACAACTAAGCTATTGCTTGATTCTTGCCATATTTTAACAAAAATAATATTTAATATATTTTTTCACCAATTTTCAATAAAAGTCCTAATGAACATTGGGCCTTAACATCGATTTAAGCCTTTTGAGTTAGGAAAAAACCAATTCATCCTTATATGTAATTATTTAGTCTACTAAGCAAATGTGAAAAATTGTTTTAAAAAATAGATTGATTTAATAGAATTACATGCACGGTTTTGCTTAGTGCTCAGCTTTGTTTAAAACTTCAATTGTTCATAAAATAGCCAATTTAAGTCTAATTGAGGCACCATTTGATGTATGATGAATTGTCTATTTTCACAATATTTTTAAAAATAAGCAAGCTGAACCTAATTAAAATTTTCTTTTCAATAAAATGTTTATTTTTGCTAAGAAACTATGATTTTATCATATTGCAAATGCCTATTTAACTTTTATTTGAGCCTTTTGACCTTAAAAAACTAAAAGACCCTTGAAATAAAACTCAATGACCCATATTTCTCTAAAATCCTATATTTTTGTACTTTTTCCATGTTGTTATTTTTAAAAATATTTTTCCATTTTTTCTTTTCTTTTTTTTTTTTTGTAAATTTTCCATCTTTTTTTATATGTTTCAAACTTTTCTTATTTTTCTTATGTTTTTCTAAAATAGGACCTTTTATATGAGAAATTTAAGATAACATAAAGGGTAAAAATGGGGTATCTACAGTTAGTTTATTTAGTATTTAGGAAACATACTATTTGATTGGGTTGAAAGAATTGATTGGTTTGGACATGAAAATAAGTGGAATAGATTTTTGTGTATATTGGTTTGGTTTAGAATATGGAAAAGATGGTTTAAAAGATGAATTGAATAAGTTTGGATTAAGTCTTTGTAACTTTGCTTCATGATGTTTTGGTAAGCTCATTGCTTCAAGAAGAGCATTTGGTCTCAATGATAAAATTCTAAAAAAACTATATAAAAAATTTTCATAAAGACCATGGACTTTATTCAACAATTTTTCAAATTATCTCTGAAATTCACTGACTATACCCCTTTGCATAAGTTTAATAAGTTTATCTTGGTAGTCCTCGAATGTAGATGGACCAAATCTTGATTTGGTAGCACTAATAACTGCTTGCCTTGTTGATACTAACCCACCCTTGGAAATTTACTGAAACCAACTCAAAGCTTCCCTTTCTAATGAAAAAGATGCCATCTTGACCCTTTCTACCTTTAGTGCTTCATGAAAATCAAAGAATTGGGATAGCTTAAAAATCCACCCCTCCAGATCTTCTCCATTGAATTTTGGAAGTTCTAACTTAATATCTCTATTAAAGAAATGTGAGATGATGAATTTTAGACTATATCTCTAGCTCTCAAAGGAGCATTTTAAGTCTCACTAGATACATTTAGTGAGGCTATTAATTTTTCAATAAAACTCTCTAATTTTGACATTCTTGCATTATTGTTTTCCTCCATGCTCGTCGTCTTAATTGCATATGTATGTAACTCCTCTTGCAACTAGGAAAGACTTCTTGTATTATTTTCCATTCTTACTATATACTTGGAAAAAATAAATGAAAGCACCAATATTAAGCCTGTCTATGGGACGGCTTAATTCCGTTTGTCTTTCTAACTCCCTACTCAGTACGTGAGAAAAAATATCTAAGTAATACTTGGATGAAATTAAACCAAACGGTCACTTCTCTCTCTCTATTTGTGTTAGGTACGAATCTTCCTATCTCTTTCTCTTTCTTTCTTTATTTCATATCTTCTATTCTTTAACAATAGATCTAGGGTTCTCAAGTTTCAAATATTTTTTTTTTTGAATTGATGAAAACAGATGCCATAATCTTGATCTTCTTTTGATAGTAGTTTTAAGCTAATTGGTTGAGAACTGAGTTAGGGTTTTTGTTTATTTGTGTTTGCGAGGAACTGAAGGAAATGAAACAAGAACATGGAAATGGAAAGGAAACTGATGGTGGTTATGAGATGTATCAAGCCTTGACTTTGAGTGTTAGAGAAACTCCTTACAAGTCTAGTATGACTAATGTTGGTTCAATGACTTTTCTTTTTGTTTTTCTGTTCTTTTATACTTTTTTATATTGTATCCTAACTACTAGTAACTACTTTAGTTAACTAGATATGTTGTGATACTTTGTATATAAGGTTTACTTAACTTTCTATATGCCTAAGTTTCTAGATTTGTTGTGATATGTATGCTTAAGTCTATTTTTGTTTAGTATGTCTATCGATGCCCGAATACATGTACTTTGTTTTTCGTTACACAAAATCTTTCAATCTCATTGAAACTTCTTTTGCCTCGAAGATCTTCTAATATTATTGGTTTTGGTCATGACACACTCCCTTCCACTTCATCTTCATCATTGAAGAAAATTTTCTCCCACTTATGATGCCGATCAACAATGGTCTCGACATCCCAATATGCCCTCCCATTATGCTTCTTTTTAATCCTTTAGGTAGCTTAACTATCATTGGGTCCAAGAACTTTAGGATTTGATGCCTAATAGGTTAGTCCACTTAGATAAAAAACGTAGATCACTATCTGACCTACTTCTTCTTGCCATAGTAAATATATGACTCTAATTTGATAAGAATATTTCTTTTAGCTCAGGCCGTAAAGTAAAACCAACCTTCACCAACTTGATACCAAAAATAATGTCTGAAGAGTGGAGTGTTACTCTTACCTTTAATGCCTTACAAATGGCATGAAATGCCACCATCAATTGGTATGAATTTGGAGCAAGCATGCCTGGACATAACAAGTGATGGATAAAAAAGGACATTTAGAATTTGCTAAAGGAATTATGGGGTCCAAATTCAGAGTATTTTTCATAGAGGTCAAATTGCTTCTCACCCAACAAAGTCATGTGCTCAAATTCTTGCGGTAGCTCCATTCTTCAACTTTGAGGAATGGTCTTGATATAATCACAAACTTTATTGAATTCCCTACTCATCATTATACTTTTACTTCCATTAGGTGAAAGATCATAGGCAATCCCTTCGAACAAGAAATCTACTAGGGTAATTGCCTCATCATCGTCCAGGTACTCATCTAAATAGATTCTATTAAGAGCTAATTTCTAATGTAAGTAGTTGTGCCTTCGCTATACGCAATCAAGTCATTGTTGGTCTATCACTATCCTCTACCATACCTTGAACTTGTTAAAGGGGAATCACCGCCATTGGCATATATAAGAGTATCTTATATCACTAATTTTTTGAGAAGAAGAATTTGAAGCGATACCTTCCATTTTCGTGTTTTTGGGTTAAATAAGTGCTTGAACTTGAAGAAGAAGAAAAGATAAATTGCAAAAAATGTTTGAGGAAATTTGAAGTAGAATGAGAAAAAAGAAATTGTAAGAATTCAAAAAGTAAGAAGCTTTAGGGTTTGGGGTATTTATAAGCAAGCAAGAACTCAAAATATACCAGATATCAAGATTTGAAAGGATTTGATGTTCAACGATTAAATCTTGCCATGTACGCTATGCTTAGAACAAACAACCAAGATCTTCCTAACTTTGACATTCATGTGTTGTGTTAACTATGCATGCACCCACTATGCATGTAGAGTTTAACATAGTAGTCTTAAGTAAACTTATGCAGTACACAAAGCTTAGCATAGATTGGTATTTGGCAAAGGGTCAAATTAGCTTGAATAACTACAATAGAAGCTCTTTTAAATCAAGACTACTTACTTCTAGCTTGTCTTTAAATCCATAAGGTTTATTTTTATTAAAGCATAGTATCCATATTGGACAAACTAACTGCTAAGCTACTCTACACATGCTCATACGAGTTTAGTCCAGCCTTCAGGAAGCTCATTATAGTACGTACTCTCCTTGTTTATTCCTCACCAATGAGAGTTGGGGGATAAGTATTGATAGGAGATTTTAACAAAAGGCTTGAAATGATCTTCTCAAGGGTCAAGCCAAGCGATTCTCATCCTAGTTCGACCTGTTTTGGTTAACCGGATTTAAGTTCATATATAAGGCATTAAGGAAAACACCTTGCTAGAGCTTGAAGACCATCAGCTCATATGCATATCTTTAATAAGGGCTCAAATAGGATAGGAAGAGCTTAGAATAAGTTGGAATTAAGATTACAGGAGTTTGGCTTTTGAAGTTGATGTTGGTATGCCTTAACATAAATCTTTAAATCTCTAAATTAGGACAAAAGGTGCTAAAGGTTTAGTGGTTATTATACTTAATAATAACTGCCTTACTTCCTAAAAATCAAGACATGGTTTAGGCAGTTAAATAAGCACATGTGTTACGCCCCGAAGTCGCAAAGTCGCAACAGTCCCGCCGTGTAAATCATTCTATGATAATAACTCGCCTCACAGTGCCTACCATAGACATGACCTACACAAGGCGTCGACGACTCGCTTTGAAGTAAACAGTCCGATTAACAATTAAACTACGATTATGATAAATAGTGCAAATTTCTAATAACATGTATAATATTATTTATATATATAAGTCCACAGAACTTCCTAGGAAGTTTTACATAATATAACAGTTCACTATATTACAGATTAACTACCAGTCTTTCATTCCTAATTACATGGTCACCTTAAGTACACATTTACTAAGTAACTTGATTCTCACACCCCTGGCTTCCAACAGACTAACCTCTGGGTAGTTGTAGGGCGGCATAGTACTTTAAGTGTTTAGAAATCAGAACCTGCAAAAGGATCTATAAGGGTATGAGCAACTACAGCTCAGTAAGTTGAATTGGAGACTCATGAATGCATACAAGCACAAATAGGATTATTAAACAATTATTTTTATGAAATGCAACAATCAAGTGTCATCGCACAACAAAGTCCGGTCCGTTGTGAAATCAGAGGAATTTCACCCGCTCCAATCCGGGTTGAGGAGTTTCCATGTTATGCAGTAGCTCACAACTAAACCCAGGTAGGCTTGTGCAATGGAGACCTCGCTCCTCCTGCGACTACCTACGAACCATTGACTTCACCCTCGCCGTGACCTCCTCTCCTGTCACTTAGTTCGACTAAGGATGAAGAAGGGACCATTTTGCAATCCTGCGCTATCCTTTTCGAAGGGGTCGGTATTTGGTTGGAGAATCCTATCATCCCCTAACGGGTTGCAATGTATGACATTATTAATTATTTGGGGTCGACTAATATTAAATTCCGTTTAGGGTGGTTAAACAATTTCATACCAATTCAATCAGTCACAGAATCACTCACAATGTAAATTCAGCACGAATTCAGATACATCAAACACATGCGTAAACTACTTACAATCACAATCATATACAAGCCTAAGTCTCCGAGTACTACAAAACTAGTACTCTATTACAATAAGCAATAACCCAACTTACTTGGATTTGCTCGATCGCTTGATCCCTTAATCGTAAGCTGATTTTGTCTCTGGATGTCCTATAATACAAATAGGTCTTTTTAGTACTTAAAATTTACGGTTTCATATTCTAAGTTATATTTTAATTCATTTTTTTGTCTGTGTATGCCCATTACGTCCTAATGATTCGTGTACTCTATTTTAGTGTTCAAATCCTAAATGAGATTTTAAACTTTGATTTCTAAGCCTGAAATATGCTCGAATCCTAATGTGAAATTAATCACATTAAGCTCGAGTGTCCAAATACCCTATTGGGTCGTAATTTGGTATTCTAATATATTTGGTACACACTAACCCTAATCGCGGTATCGGATTTATTCCCGATGTGTAAAAATCTTACATTTTGAGACTTTTTCTTAAGATTAATTGTTATTTTCAGATTCATTATTTTTCTGATTTCTATTATAATATTATCTAAATAACTCTATTTTTTTAGATTTATTAATTTACAATATCACATATTACTAATTTCTTATATTACTTCCCTAATTAACCATACTTAATACCTAAAGGCTAAGATTAGGGTTCCACTTCAAAGATTAACATCCTTAAACATATAATTAATATCCTAATCAGTAATTAACATCCTAATCATCTAATTAACCCTAAATCACCCAATTTTCCCATCATTATAAGGCTAAAAATTAACTTAAAAATTTCGAAAATTCATTTTAAAAAAATGGCTTCATAGCACTGTTCTACATCATATGAGCATCCTACAGAAAAATTTTGAACTCCAAACTACACTTCTAAGCCTATTTATTTTCCGGTTTAGTCATGCTCGGTTTTGAGCAATTTGTTAAGGACCCTATAATTAAAGATTTAATTAAACTAAATCAATATTTTTCCCTAAATCTACATACAATAAAACCTTAGAATAACAAGTTTCATAATTTTCTGGGAAAAATAACTAATTTTACAAAATTATTCAAAATCGGGTCATTTAAGAGACTAACTGATTCAAAGCTTTCTGGCCGTCCAAGCTCGGTCCAAGGTTGTCGGCCGGTCCAGGCAGTGGTTCTAGTGTAGGCTGGTGGTAGTGGTTCGGTCCCAGGTGGTGGTGAGTGGTGGGTTTAGCTCACGTGCCCAATCTGTACAGTTTTCCTTCTTTTATTTTTTTTTATTTTTTTAGATTTTCTCTCGATTTTTTCAGTGCTCCGATTTTTTTCAAATGCTAAACTGGCCAAATGGCTTCTGAAAAATTTTCTCCTATTTATAGACATTTTTTGTAATTAATGTGCATTAATTTGACAAGATTTTGCCCATTTCCCTAAATTTTTGGCTTTTAAGTTGTCTCATTTTTATTGGCTAATTTGTTTTTTTTTTGCAGCTTTGGCCTGCCACGACCTGATCTTACTTCATCTTATCCTCTTCTGATTTTTTTCTAATTTTTTAATAATTATTTTATAATTTTCTTTAATTATTTTCTTAGTTTTTGGCCAATTTAGGTAATTACGCGTATTTTTATCTACACGTAAATACATGTGGTGTACATGTGAACATTCCTAATTATTATTTTGGTCATTTTAAAATTTTTAGTAAACATATAATCTATCTCTAGTAATTTATTAGTTATTTCATTACACTTTTCGCATTTTCGGTAATTAATACCTATTATGCTCAAAATTTGAAAATTTTATAGTCTCCTATTTTATTACTTATTTTCTTAAATTCAAGTTTACGGGGTCAGTTTTACTAATATTCCTCTCAATAGTTTATAATTTAGGTTTGATCAGATCCTTTAATCGATCGCCCTAAACCTTGGATTCTAAGTTCAACCCTATGGTGGCTTGGCTTGGCTTGGCTTGGCTTGGCTTTAGGGCTTACAATTCCACCCCCCTTCAAAAAAGTTTTGTCCTCAAAACTTCTGTATATCTAATTTACACTTAAATGACTAAATACAATAATTGATATACTTTTACTAACCTGGAAGTTAGAAAAGCCATGGATACTAAGCTATGGATACTGCTCCATCATCGCAGCTTTTGGTTCCCAAGTTATCTCTAAGTCTGGACCTTCATTCCATTGAATCTTTACGTACTCCATATCTCTATGTCTTAACTTTTGAACCCGACTGTCTAATATCTTTATGGGTTATCTCACCAGTTGGAAATTTCTCATTAACTCAACTGGTTCTATTTCCACTATTGCATTCGGGTTTTTAATGAATCTTCTTAACATGGATACATGGAATACATTATGATAGCCCGATAAACTTGGAGGTAAAGCTACTCGATACGATACATTGCCAACTTTCTCCAACACTTCAAATGGACCAATGTATCGTGGGCTCAGTTTTCCCCTTGAACCAAACCGTCTAAGTCCTTTGAATGGGCTTGTTTTAATGTAAACATGATCACCAATGTCAAATTCCAATGGTCTTCTCTTCAAATCAGCCCAATTTTTATAACGGTTCTGAGCTTCTTTCATCCGTTGTCGCACAATCTTAATCTTCTCACTCATTTGATTAATCATATCTGGTCCAATCATGGCATATTCTTCATGATCCCAATACAGTGGTGATCTGCATTTCTTCCCATATAATGCCTCATAAGGTGCCATCTGTATGGTTGCATGATAACTATTATTGTAGGCAAATTCTATCAATGGTAAATATTTATCCCAATCACCTCCAAAATCCAACACGCAGGCTCGTAACATATCTTCTAGAGTTTGAATTGTTCGCTCAGACTGCCCATTTGTTTGTGGATGATAGGCTGTACCAAACTGCAACTTTGTACCCAAAGCTCTATGTAAGCTCTCCCAGAATTTGGATACAAACCGACTATCTCGGTTAGAAACAATACTTTCAAGAACTCCATGTAACCTTATTATTTCTCGAACATATAGCCTAGCCATCTTTTCCATTGAATCACCTGTCAGATAAGGTAAGAAGTGTGCACTCTTCATTAATCTATCCACGACTACCCAAATGTAATCGTATCCAACTTGAGTCCTTGGTAATGCTACTACAAAATCCATAGTAATATGATCCCATTTCCATCTTGGTATTTCTAAAGGTTGTAATAGTCCACCTGGTCTTTGGTGTTCTGCTTTGACTTGTTGGCACGTCATGCATTCAGATACATATTATGCCACTTCTCTCTTCATCCCATTCCACCAATACATAAGTTTTAGATCTTGGTACATTTTATTTCCTCCCGGGTGTACAGTATAACCTGTAATGTGTGCTTTATCCAAAATTTGCTTCTTTATGTCTGCATCTTATGGTACACATATTCTTCCTCTAAACCTTATTAGACCTCTATCATCCACCTTAAAGTCAGGGTCCTGTCCGTTACTTAATTTCTCGTTTATCTCCATCAGACCCTTATCTTCCTCTTGCTTTTGCTTTATTCTCTCTAATAGAGTAGGTTGCAATTCCCAGTTCATTAACTGGCTATTAGGTTCACACCAATCAAACCCAATTTGCATCCTCTCAAATTCATGCACTAATTCACGTTGAGGTGTTAATAGTAAAGCAACCTGTTCATAATTCTTTCGACTTAAGGTATCCGCCACCAAATTGGCCTTTCCAGGGTGGTAATTTATATTCAAATCATAATCTTTAATCAATTCCAACCACCTTCTTTGCCTTAAATTCAACTCATTCTGAGTAAAGAAATACTTTAAACTCTTATGGTCAGTGTACATCTCGCATCGTTGTCCATAAAGATAATGTCTCCAAATCTTTAAGGCAAACACTACAGCGGCTAACTCCAAATCATGAGTTGGGTAATTCCTCTCATGTGGCCTCAATTGTATTGATGCATCTGTAACAACTTTTCTATTCTGCATCAACACACAACCTAATCCATTCCGTGAAGCATCACTGTACACATTATAAGGCTTATCCGGATCAGGTAATGTTAATACTGGTGCTGTAACCAGTCTTTTCTTCAACTCCTAAAAACTCCTTTCACAATCTTCACTCCAATCAAACTTTACATCCTTCTGGGTCAATCGAGTCAACGGTTTGGCAATTTTGGAAAAATCCTTTATGAACCGTCGATAATATCCAGCCATACCCAGAAAACTCCTTATCTCAGTCACTGTGGTTGGTTGCTTCCAATCCATTACTGCTTTCACTTTATCTGGGTCTACAGAGATTCCTTCACCAGATATAATATGACCCAAAAAAGAAATTCTATCCAACCAAAAATCACATTTACTTAACTTGGCATACAATTGATTCTCTCTCAACTTCTGTAATGCCAATCGTAAATGCTCTGCATGCTCCTACTTACTTTTTGAATAAATCAAAATATCATTAATAAACACCACAACAAACTTATCCAAATATGGTTGATATATGCGATTCATCAGGTCCATGAATACAGCCGGAGCATTTGTCAAGCCAAATGGCATCACCAAAAATTCATAATGACCATATCGAGTTCTAAATGCAGTCTTATGTTCATCCACTGGCTTAACTCTCAATTGATGATATCCTGATTTTAAATCTATTTAAGAAAACACAGTTGCACCTTGGAGTTGGTCAAACAAGTCATCAATGCGAGGTAAAGGATACCTATTCTTAATGGTAACCTTGTTTAACTCCCGATAGTCTATACACAATCTCATAGTACCATCCTTCTTTTTCACAAACAATACCGGTGCTCCCCATGGTGAAACACTTGGTCGAATAAACTTCTTATCCAATAGCTCCTGAAGTTACCTCTTTAGTTCCTGAAGTTACATAGGTGACATTTGATATGGAGCTTTAGAAATAGGTTCAGTTTCAGAAACTAACTCTACAGTAAAATATGACTCTCAGGATGGGGCTAAACCGGGTAAATCCTCCAGAAATACATCTGGAAACTCATTCACTACCCGTATGTTTGCTACCTTGGGTATTTCCTTCTTTGCATCCACAGCAAACACCCAACAAAATTTCCAATCATCCTCCTTTACTTTTGTCTCCATTTGTTCATCGCATATCTCCATCACTGATAAATTCAACCTACTTCCACAAGCTTTTCCTTGAAATATAGTTTCTCCCTCATTAAGATTGATAATTTTATTTCTACACTCCACAATGGCTTTATTCTTCGATAACCAATCTATTCTCACTATGACATCATAACCTTGTAAAGGTAATATCACAAGACTTATAGGATACTCCTTCTCTTGAATTTTTATCTTACCATCATCTACTACTTCTTGTGTTGTTACTTTCTCCCCAGTCGGAGTTCTAACTTTATAAGTTACATTAACAGTAACCACACTAATCTCTTGTTCATTTACAAATTTCTGACTTGCAAAGGAATGAGATGCATCAGTATCAAACAGTACAAAAGCAGGTTGTCCATTTATTAGTACATGTCCTGGAATGTACTATTACTATGGTTACCAACTACACTAACATCCATCAATCTTAAAATGCAAATATTTCAATTTAATTCACACTTAGAATTATTATTACAATAGATAGTCTGAGTACGTACCAGTTACAAGTCCTTCATCATTTTCCTCTTCAACTCCCATGAGCTCCTCAACATCATCATGGTAGTATTCTTCTATAAAATCTGAGAAATCCTCATTCTCCTCAACTTCCATATCCTCCAGAGCAAAGATACGAGCGGGTGCAGTAGTGTTATCAACACCTTCTGTTCGCTTAGCTCCTTGTACAAACTGTGGACAATACCTGGAGAAATGACCCTTTCTACTACACTTATTACACTTTACTAGTTTCATCTTAGGGCATGCCTTCATCACATGGTTCGGGTCTCCACATATGAAACATTTTCCCTTAAGCTGAACACAATTTCTTGGAAAATGATTTGCACTACATTTCCATCCTTGTCATAAAAGCTCAAATTAGGTACTGATTGCGCTGGGTTACTAGCCAGAGTTACTGGTCTCCTTCTCTTCTGCCCAGAACTGCTACTGGAGGCACTAGGATATGATCTCTTAAATGATGGACCTGGTCGATATCCTTTATTGATCTTTTGACTCCACATTACTTGCATCCTCACACGATTATCTTCTAGTTGCCTTGCCTTATCTACCACTTCATTGTAAGTGGTGAAACCATAATCTAACAATTTGCAACACATTGTAGGGTCAAATCCGGTCAGAATGGGCCAGGTACATATTGTAGCAATCTGTTAAACTCAGTCTCATACTGGGTTACACTCATACCTCCCTTCTTCAGTTCAAACAAATCTCGCACCATTCTGTTTTGAACACTATGGGGAAAATACTCCTTCATGAATTCCTCCTTAAATTGTTGCCAATCAATGTTATTTCCAAGTTGCCTTGCTCTCGAGTCCCACCATACTCTCGCAGCTAACTCTAACATAAATGTACCATAAGATAACTTTTGGGATTCAGGGACTCTAAAAGCCTTAAAACTCCGTTCAACTTGGGTTAACCAGTCATCAGCTACATCTGGCCTACCCATCTCCCCCTCAAAATAACAGTTGGCTTTTATAAACTCAGGAAGTTTATTTACCTCTTGAGGTCGCTCTATTCGTTGTTCAACTTCTTGGGGTCTTCTGTTTCCCACATTACCACCAGTCATAAGATGTTGAATCAACATTCCTTGCTGTCTCATCATTGTATGCATACTGGCAAGTATTTGCCCAATAGGCATATTTTCTTGTGGAGGCGGCGGAGGTAAATCTTGTCTATGTTGTTCTCTTGGTGGTGATGGTGCTAGTGGTGGAGGGTTTTGATTCCCTTCAGTTCCTCCTTGACTACTCCCGTTTCCAGCTTTAACCATAATCGCTTACTAGTTTAACTTATAATCCTGCATTCATATCTATCTATAAGTTATCCCTACTTTTGTTTAGAGAATGTTTATAAATAAATAAATGCTTGCAATATGTACTCATATCAAATAGTAATGACAATAGTATTAAAGTCAATGTACTTAGAAATCTAACTTTCACTGTATATTTCATTCAACCTTACATCATTACTATTACAACTTCAAAACAAAAGATACAACTCGATAACTTTCAAATACATACGTCAAATTTACAACTCGATTACATCTTTCCTTACATAACTTAGTACAGACTCGATCTTTACAACTGTACAAAACAAAAGGTTACATCAACTGGCTACATCAAACTTACTTACAGCGTACATCTAACTTGATCCAAAAGCTACAAAATACATCAAAAGTCAAAATACATCAAAAGATCCTAAAATACATCAGTTTCCATCAAAATCGCTACTGGATCATATCCAAAAATCTAACTAACTAAACATGTCAGTCATCCAACTAAACTAGTCATCCTCTAAATCCGTGGTAGGTACTCCATCAAAGGGATCATAACCCATATGGCCTCCTACCGAATGATCCTCATGCTCACTCTCTGATGCAGAGTTTATATATACTATCTCTGGAGTCTCAGGGATCACAATCACCTCCTATACTTCATCATCATCCGACTCAACTGGATTACCAGCTGTTACTCCAGCTATCCTGGTGTCTGCAATCACCTACATGATTAAGGCATGTAAGTCTACACCAGGTTCATCCTCGTTCTCCTGCTCCTCTTCAGGGTCTTCTTCTGGATCTTCTTCTTCTTCTTCTGGGTCCTCCTCGGGGTCTTCCTCTATATGAACTCCATCCTCTTGGGGTTCAACTAGAGGTGGGTTTTCTGGTGGTGGTCCTGGTATCTCATGTTCAGGTTCAGGACTAGGGTTCAATGGTATCTCTATACCATCCCCAGCAGGCTCTGGAAACTGTGGAAACCAATCAATGATCCCTAGTGGGTACTGTCTAGGAATGTATGGAATGTCAGCAGGGATGTGTGCAATACTGGCAGGGTATGGTCTCCCATCCTCTAACCTAGCAGGAAAATACCGTAGGGGCATCATCAAGGTTATAATTCCCTCCTTCTCCAACCATCTCTGCTTAAAAGCTGCTATAGCGGTGTATCTATTATACTGGGGGCCTAAACTCATCTCCATCCATGCCCACTCATCCTTCCAGCTATAGCACATTTGATCATGAAACTTATTGATAATCTCATCAACTCTCCTAAATATATTCCAATCGGCTAGTTTCATCAGTAGCCATTGTAATTTAACCCTATAATCAATGGGAGATACTTCTCTATTCCATCCAAACCGTATCTAACTATGAATTAGTTCTCCCCTTCGGCCCTGTAATTATAATTAATCCAATTAATATTTCCTATGTTAAAGATTAAGGTTACTTATGTTATACAATCTTTTATCGCCCACTTAGTATTACCCACTCTCAATATTCCTAAAACTACGCTCTGATACCAACCGAAAATTGTTACGCCTCGAAGTCGCAGAGTCGTAACAGTCTCGCCGTGTAAACCATTCTATGATAGTAACTGGCCTTACAGTGCCTACCATAGACATGACCTACACAAGACGTCAACGACTTCTCGCTTTGAAGTAAACAGTCCGATTAACAATTAAACTACTATTGTGATAAATAGTGCAAATTTCTAATAACATGTATAATATTATTTATATATATAAGTTCACAGAGCTTCTCAGGAAGTTTTACATAACATAACGGTTCACTATATTACAGATTAACTACCAGTCTTTCATTCCTAATTACATGGTTACCTTAAGTACACATTATACTAAGTAACTTGATCCTCACACCCTTGGCTTCCAACAGACTAACCTCTGAGTAGTTGTAGGGCGGCATAGTACTTTGAGTGTTTAGAAATCAGAACCTGCAAAAGGATTTATAAGAATATGAGCAACTACAGCTCAGTAAGTTGAATTGGAGACTCATGAATGCATACAAGCACAAACAAAATTATCAAACAATTATTTTTATGAAATGCAACAATCAAGTGTCATCGCACAACGTAGTCCGGTCCGTTGTGAAATCAAAGGAATTTCACCCGCTCCAATCCAGGTTGAGGAGTTTCCATGTTATGCAGCAGCTCACAACTAAACCCAGGTAGGCTTGTGCAATGGAGACCTTGCTCCTTCCACGACTACCTTCGAACCATTGACTTCACCCTCGCCGTGACCTCCTCTCCTGTCACTTAGTTCGACTAAGGATGAAGAAGGGACCATTTTGCAATCCTGCGCTATTCCTTTCGAAGGGGTCGGTATTTGGTTGGAGAATCCTATCATCCCCTAACGGGTTGCAATGCATGACATTATTAATTATTTGAGGTCGACTAATATTAAATTTCGTTTAGGGTGGTTAAACAATTTCATACCAATTTAATCAGTCACAGAATCACTCACAATGTAAATTCAGCACGAATTCAGATACATCAAACACATGCATAAACTACTTACAATCACAATCATATACAAGCCTAAGTCTCCGAGTACTATAAAACTAGTACTCTATTACAATAAGCAATAACCCAACTTACTTGGATTTGCTCGATCGCTTGATCCCTTAATCGCAAGCTGATTTTGTCTCTGGATGTCCTATAATACAAATAGGTCTTTTTAGTACTTAAAATTTACGGTTTCATATTCTAAGTTATATTTTAATTCATTTTTTTGTCTGTGTATGCCCATTACGTCCTAATGATTCGTGTACTCTATTTTAGTGTTCAAATCCTAAATGAGATTTTAAACTTTGATTTCTAAGCCTGAAATATGCTCGAATCCTAATGTGAAATTAATCACATTAAGCTCGAGTGTCCAAATATCCTATTGGGTCGTAATTTGGTATTCTAATATATTTGGTACACACTAACCCTAATCGCGGTATCGGATTTATTCCGATGTGTAAAAATCTTACATTTTGAGACTTTTTCTTAAGATTAATTGTTATTTTCAGATTCATTATTTTTCTGATTTCTATTATAATATTATCTAAATAACTTTATTTTTTTTATTTATTAATTTACAATATCACATATTACTAATTTCTTATATTACTTCCCTAATTAACCATACTTAATACCTAAAGGCTAGGATTAGGGTTCCACTTCAAAGATTAACATCTTTAAACATATAATTAATATCCTAATCAGTAATTAACATCCTAATCATCTAATTAACCCTAAATCACCCAATTTTCCCATCATTATAAGGCTAAAAATTAACTTAAAAATTTTGAAAATTCATTTTAAAAAATGGCTTCATAGCACTGTTCTACATCATATGAGCATCCTACAGAAAAATTTTGAACTCCAAACTATACTTCTAAGCCTATTTATTTTCCGGTTTAGTCATGCTCGGTTTTGAGCAATTTGTTAAGGACCCTATAATTAAAGATTTAATTAAACTAAATCAATATTTTTCCTTAAATATACATACAATAAAACCTCAGAATAACAAGTTTCATAATTTTCTGGGAGAAATAAATAATTTTACAAAATTATTCAAAATCGGGTTATTTAAGAGACTAACTAGTCCAAAGCTTTCTGGCCGTCCAAGCCCGATCCAAGGTTGTCGGCCGGTCCAGGCAGTGGTTCTAGTATAGGTTGGTGGTGGTGGTTCGGTCCTAGGTGGTGGTGAATGGTGGGTTTAACTCACGTGCCCAATCAACACAGTTTTCCTTTTTTTTTTTTTAGATTTTCTCTCGATTTTTTTCAGTGCTCCAATTTTTTTCAAATGCTAAACTGACCAAATGACTTCTGAAAAATTTTCCCCTATTTATAGACATTTTTTTTGTAATTAATGTGCATTAATTTGACCAGATTTTGCCTATTTCCCTAAATTTTTGGCTTTTAAGTTGTCTCATTTTTATTGGCTAATTTGTTTTTTTTGCAGCTTTGGCCTACTACGAATTGATCTTACTTCATCTTATCCTCTTCTGATTTTTTTTCTAATTTTTTAATAATTATTTTATAATTTTATTTAATTATTTGCTTAGTTTTTGGCCAATTTAGGTAATTACGCGTATTTTTATCTACACGTAAATACATGTGGTGTACACGTGAACATTCCTAATTATTATTTTGGTCATTCTAAAATTTTTGGTATACATATAATCTATCTTTAGTAATTTATTAGTTATTTCATTACACTTTTCGCATTTTCGGTAATTAATTGCTATTATGCTTAAAATTTGAAAATTTTATAGTCTCCTATTTTATTACTTATTTTCTTAAATTCAAGTTTATGGGGTCAGTTTTACTAATATTCCTCTCAATAGTTTATAATTTGGGTTTGATCGGATCCTTTAACCGATCGCCCAAAACTTTAGATTATAAGTTCAACCCTACGGTTACTTGGCTTGGCTTTAGGGCTTACAACATGCAGGCAGTTAAAACTCTATACTTAGACAGTTAAGGATCTTCTATTAGGTTTATTTTAAATAATAAATTATATAAGCTTATATGTGTTATTAAATAATAATTATGTAATAAAGCTATCATATTGTATAAAATCCAAATTAAAGTGGTCTAATAAAACTATAGATTTTAATGCATTTACAGTAAGTATAGATTAATATATGTAGAGACCAAAACGTTAACGCTAGTTTTATGATGGGCCAAACTAGAAATAATAATGAAAGGTTAATGGGTAGTTAACTAAAGGTTTTCTTTATATATACATATGTGGTTGTGGTCCCCAAATCATATACAACATTCTATTTTCTTTAGCCTCCCATCATTGGAAATGATAAAAGACAATATCTCAAGAATTCATGTGATAGACTTAGAAGATTAAAAGACCAAATCAATTTTAGTAGTCTTCCAATATGGACCCAGGCATGCTTCTAGATACTGTTTATATATATATATATATATATATATATGATTGTACCCTAATTTTGCATGTTTATTCTTCGTAGTGTTCTTCAGTTTATAGGATTAAAGGATTATTAATCCTAACAAGTGGTATAAGAGCTTTCATGTGTGAAATTAGAGCCTTAAAATAATTATCTTCATTAAGGATTTAAAATAACTTATATATGAATTCAGATTATGTATACGATTCTCTCATAGATTGGTACTTAAAGAATTTGTTTGCTTTATGTTTATGAATGTACATCTGCAATTCATAAATTTTAATTATCTATGAATATGGATTGTCCTTGAAAAATTGTTCTAAAGCATATGTCATGAATTTAGGAGCCTACGGTTGATCTTTTGGAATGTTGAATTTGTTATGGTAACTAGTGTGACATGCTTTTGTCTCCTTATGTCTTCATTGAGATGGATTATCTTGGCATTTTTTTTTTTGTCTCTTTGATGGTTGTCTTGTCCTTAAATGCTTTGACTCTTCATCTTATGCTAATTATTGGACATGTTATAGTTTAATTCGTGTCTAGTGCCATATTTCTATTAGCTTTTGGTATCACACCATAAACCTGGGCATCTAGAATTTGGACAATATGCTATATAGTATGAATTCGCTAATAAGAAGGTGTTATAAATTAGAAAATAAAAAAGGAAGGATGATTGGGATTTTCATTCTTTCCTTTCCAATGAAGAAATAGGAAAATCTGTAGTTTGTTGCAATTTGGCTTTTCATATTTCTAGACTGTCTGTTCATTATTCATCAAGTGAGTTGGTGATAAATGTCTTATGTTATGGCAATGAAAGCATGATATGTCTCTTTGTTATCTTGGAGTAACATAGATATTTATTAATAAATATAAATATAAATATATATATATAATATGGATTTCGGCAATTAATAAATTCAAATTTTGGCAATGTTTTATATCCATTATTCAAGATGAATGATTGAAATAACATGTCACCAAAGTAGCCTCTCTTATGGAAGTCCTTTATTTTTGAATATGTAGAAAAGTTTATGTGTATGTAAATCATGTGAATATTAATCAACTCAAAGGAAGGTTAATATTTGGCCAATTTATATGTGTACCTATAGTGATAAATATGTGGTAATCATTTGCTTTTCTCTGTAAATAGTTAGTTGGCTTAAAGGAAGGCTTAATTATTTGATAGGAATTTATTTTCAATATTTGATCACTATACTAAGAGTACCTTTTACAAGTTGATGTCTCTATCCAAAAACTAAATATTGATGTTGTGCTATGTATCTTGTGATGAGCCTTGCCATTATTTGAATTATTATTTGCGCAATTTGGTATATATATGTAAGTTTAACTTAGTTGTGCTTATTTTGTTCTTTGTATAGTTATTGGTGTTGCTGCAAATATCTCTACCAACATCAATTCGATTCCTATGCAGAATGGCACTAATTTTAAAACATGGCAAGATAACATAATGATCATTCTCGAAGTCATGAACCTAAACTTATCATTAAAGGAAGATCGGCCTCCTGCTATCACTAATAAGAGTATCTCTAATGGAAAGAGAGAGATGGAAAAGTGGGAGCGATCAAATCGTATAAGTTTAATGGTCATGAAGTGTGTCATTCCAAAAGCATTCAAGGGCACTATGTCTAATAACATTATGACGATTAAGGAGTTCCTTCAGGACCTTGAGAAGAGATTTGCTAAGAATGGACAATAGTATTTTATAGCGTTCATAGATGACTTCTCACAATATGACTACCTATATCTAATTCATGAGAAATTACAGTCATTGGATGTGTTCAAAAGTAATAAAGCTGAAGTTGAAAACCAACTTAGCAAAATAATTAAAAGCATTGGATTTGATTGTGGTGGTGAATACTATCGGAGATACAATGGATCAGGTGAACAATGTCTAAGACCATTTACTAAATTCCTAAAGGTAAGCAGTATGGTCCCATAGTACACTATGCTAGGTTCACTAACTATGAAAGGTGTTGCTGAAAGACGAAATAAAATGCTTAAAGGCATGGTAAGGAGTATGATTAGTTGTTTTACCTTACTAGAATCACTCTAAGGAGAAGCATTAAGAACTGCAACATACTTACTTAGTAGAGTACATACTAAAGTAGCTAATAAAATCCCTTATAAGCTTTGGACATGTAAGAAGCCCAATTTAAAGCACTTGCATATTTGGGGATGTTTGGCTGAAGCCAAGCCTTATAGGTTACATGAAAATAAATTAGACTTTAAGACTGTTAGTTGTTACTTTGTTGGTTATTCCATTGGTTACTTTAAAAGGATGAAGGATTACAAGTTTTTCAATCCCATAACCAAAGCTATGTCTGAGACGATTAATGTTAAGTTCTTTGAGGATGTTTAGTTTGCAATGGGAGATAAGGATAAGGACTTTATCCTTAAAGAGGAGCATATTAATATTCCTTAAATTGCTATTGATGATGTTTAGGATCAGACTTTTATACTTGACATTGTTTAAGAGGCAACTCTAGATTAAGATGATGTCCCTATATCTCCTGTTCAGGATTAAGAAGTTATCTTAAATTAACAAACTCTACAACCTTGAGAACCTATGCCATTAAGAAGATTCATTAGAGAGAAGAGAAGTTTTGGTTCCGTATAAGATATCGAAAGGGGGGTGGGGGTGTGAATTGATATCTTTAGAAAAATTTTTAAAACTTTTTTTAATATAGATTGAAATTACTCTTCTTAATAACTTAATTTGGTAATTAGTAGTACCTTAATAATTCAACACACAAATAATAAGACAAATAAATAACTTAAAGTAAAAGAGATAGAGAGAAGAATACCAAGTTTAAGATTTAAAGAGCTTCGGCTTTATTCTACTGCTCTCTTCTAGCTCTACTATTGGCGACCTAGTTTACCTTGTTGGTGTTGTTTCATTTGATCAACTATGTCAAAACCAATCAAGAGAAGTTTATAAGTTTCTACTATACTTAGCCTTTACAACTCTTTACTTTACTTACGTAGCCTCTTTACAATCTAGGCTAATTATAGATCTACAGAGTACAATCAAATTCCTCTCAAACAACACTCATACAATAGATAATTTTTATAAATCAGAAATGAGAACAATATAAATCTTAAATAGTTTAGCACAAAAATAAATATAAAGATTGTTATAAATGCAGCTTTAGTTCAACTCTCTAAAGAAGTCTTTGAGAAGTGTTTTGTGTTTTTCAAATAGTAGGTGTAGATATTCCATTTTTGTCACTCTTTATTTTAATTTCAATCTTTTTTTTTTTTACCTTTTGAGCCAAGTTTATAAAAAGAAAAAAGAAAAATTGAATAAAAAATAAAAATAAAAACTTGAAAAATAAAAATAAAAAAATAAAATTGAAAAATAAAAAATATAAAGTGTCAAAAGTATTTAAGTTAAGTTAGGTAGTTATTTAGGGTCGGGTTAGATTACACTAAAATATACATGCTATTTAGAAACTTTTAGGCTTTATTAGAAAAATACTATTTAAGAAAAGTTTAGTCATATTTGAATTCATGAATGTAGACCTTGGTTCAAATTTGAATATTTTAACTAAGCTAAAAAAAGAATCAAGACTTATTAAATGGGCTATGGGTTGTAGTTAATTAAGTTAGGTTAAGCTTGCCTTAAGATAAAAAGCTTAAATAAATATAGGGTTCCTAAAAACTTGATCTTGAAAATGGATTGAATTAAATCTTGAATGAATTTAACAAATTAAAATCGGGTATTATCATATCTTATGAATATTGGATTTGTTAAGATTAAATCTTCACAATAAAAAGATCCAAAAGATTCAAGTTTATGGTTTATAAATAATGAATATTAAGATATAAAAAACACATGTTTTACAATTC
Organism: Lumnitzera racemosa; assembly: GCA_024138005.1. Classification (NCBI taxonomy): domain Eukaryota; kingdom Viridiplantae; phylum Streptophyta; class Magnoliopsida; order Myrtales; family Combretaceae; genus Lumnitzera; species Lumnitzera racemosa. Next base: position 59,925,823 of record JAMXBC010000012.1, read on the forward strand.
ACGCACTCACGATCATAGTTTTTCACTAACCAACACACTCATTATTTTCGTTTATCCCTACATACAACATACTATGGACAATTTCCCTAGCACACTCATGTCACTCCAACCCTTACACATATGTTCACAGAGTCAAACATAGTCTACTGCTCACGTCACTGTCTTCATGTACATATAGTTTGTCACGACTGAGGACGGCTTAGTCGTGGCAGACACCGTATACTGTACGAAGAATCCCTAATTGGTTACCCTTCCAATCAAGAACTCTTCACATAATATACAAGGCTCTACAACCACTAGTTTTCTAAGAACATACAGATTTACATGATATCATCACACAAACATATTTATATAAAATTTGAACTACAAAGCTTACAATACACAATACTTTAGTATATTTATGTCTACAATACTAGTAAAACAAAAGTACATGAGTAAGAGTCTACATAAATTGTTCTCTCTCAATACACAAGATAGCTTGCTCTTGTCCAAGTCCCCAAGCTAACCTGTAGCATCCCTTAGCCAGCCTCTACGAATAGGCTATCCTGTAGCAAAAGTCTAAACTGGTATAAGCCTAAGCTTAGTGTCGAGTCTGTCTTTTTAGTTTCTTATTTAAAAATTGATTTCTCATTTCCTGATTAATACTAAACCCTAACCCATTTAATATTAATCCCTGACTAAAGAAATTGAGAATTTTCAATTTTTTATTGAAAATTATTTTTGGAGTTGTCATCCAACTGAAGTCGGGAAAAGAAAAAGAAACCGTAACCAATTGGGTGGATTGATTACGATTTGGTTACCGGTTTTTTATTTCAAATTTAATGAAGAACTAGAGGGTTCCGAGTTCGGGGGTTAACCTATTAAACCCTTAACGGGTACCACTATCTATTTACCGAAATTAGGATTATTTTTCTAATTATAATATTTAAAATAAATAAATAAAATAAAAAAGAACTTAAGTTTTTATATATTTTATCGTCGCCCCGAAGGTGCCTACGTACCTGTTAACCAGATCAGACGATCGTAGTTCTTTTCGAAAACTTTAATGTGTTGGTTCTTTTTATAAAAAATGATTGGTTGAATTTGCGTTTTTATTAACCATTTTATTTTTATTAAGAAAAATCCCTAGAAGCCTAATTTTTATTCCTAATTATAAAAAAAAACCTAAAAACCTAATTTTTGAAAAGTCTTGAATTAAGATTCTTATTTAAAAACAACTAATGGATAATTTTTTTTATATAGAAAAGATGCTTAAAACATCAAAAAAGAAAGAAAGAAAAAAAATTTCCTAATTATAGAAAAGATATCTAAACTATGAAAAAAATGTCTAAATCATAGAATAAAAAAAAATCTAAATTATAGAAAAGACGTTTGAATCGGGGAAAAGAGACCTAAATAATGGAAAAGATACATAAACTATAAAAAAAGAAGCCTAAATTATGGAAAAGATATCTAACCATAGACAAGATGTCTAAACATAGAAAAGATGCCTAGCCATAGAAAAAATGCCTAAACCATAGAAAAAAAATTTAAACTATAAAAAAGATATGTAAACTATAGAAAAAAAAATCTAAACTATAGAAAATATGTCTGAATCATAGAATTAAACTATGAAAAAGATGTTTAAACCATAGAAAAAAAATCTAAATTATAGAAAATATGTTTGAATTATAGAAAAGATATTTAAACCATAAAAAAGATGTTTAAATCATAGAAAAGATGTCTGAATCATAAAAAAGAAACCTAAACTATGGAAAAAACATCTAAACTATGGAAAAAACATCTAAACTATGAAAAAGACATCTAAACTATAGAAAACAAGCCTAAACTATGAAAAATATGCCTAACTATAGAAAAGAAGTCAATTAAAGATTTTTTTTTTTTAACAAAAAGAGTCTTAATTCTTAAATGTTATTGTTTTATAAAAAAATTTGCTCTAATAATCCTATTTTTAAAAAGGGTTTTTTAATTAATTTTTATTTAAAGAAAAACAACCTTCTATGTGATAAATCCTTAAATAAAACCAAATCTTAAAATATGACTAATTCTAACAACCACTAAACTAATATATATAACTTTCTACTAAAATAAAATAATTTCATATAATATACTTTATATAAGAACTAATACCAAAATTCCTAAAGTCATATTATATATTATGTTGACTAAGAAAATATAATAATTTGTATATACATAATAAAAAAATAATAATAATCTTAACGACCCCTACAGAAATACATATATACATTTATACTCATATAACTATTATTAAATAACCATTCACTTAAATCATTATCTAATCTATATAATAGAGAAAACTAACGTCAAAAGAAATGCCCTACACTAACACACATACACGCGCGCACGCACACAAAAAAAAAATATAATGCTAAATAACTAAGGACATAATAAAATAATAATAATAATAATAATAATAATAATAATAATAATAATAATAATAATAATAATAATAATAATAATAATAATAATAATAATAATAATAATAATAATAATGATAATAATAATAATAATAATAATCTAAAAGAACCAAACCTAAACTGTTTGGTCGATACAGTTGCGTAGGGCCTTATACGTTCAGTGGTGGAACGCTGATGCAGTGGATAGTGTGGGATTGCGGCGTGTCGGGGAGTTTCGCTGAAACCTGGATATGATCGGAGTGGCGGACGATGAAGTCTAGATATGTATGGCTACTGCTGCTGTTCAATTGCTATCCATGTTCGTGTGACAAAGACTAGTTGTGGGCATGAAACGGAACTCGTAGTGTAGTGACCGATCGTTGCAAGTGATCGTGGTATTCGGGGATAGTTGTTTAGCGTTGTGCGTACTGTTCCGGCGTCACTGCTGTTTGATGAAGGAGATGGCCTGTTGGACTTGCTGTTTGGTGTACTAAAGCAACCGTATGGCGAACTGCAGCCGTGTGTGGATTGCGGATCTGGTTTAGCAATGTGCAGTTGATCAATGCTGCAGGATGTGATGCGCTCGTTGCTGCTATTCGGTGTCTGGAGTGGGCAGGATAGACGCTTCACTAATCGTCCATGTGATAGTTTGAGGTTGGTGCTGTACAGATTGATGCGTATGGACAGTGCCATTGGTGTGCAATTGTGCTAATTGTTGTGTAATTGTGACAATAGTTCGACAGGGGAGCAGTATGTGCAACAGTGATGCTAAATCCAACCAAATACTTTGCTACTTATCCGTTAGGCCGTTGGCCTGTGCCTTGACATTCATTACAATTAAATTATATTTAAACTATCTAAATCACTAAAATAAAATTTTTAACTAAACTAAAACTAAAACTAATTATTCCTAATATAAATTACTTCTGAAATTTTTATGATTTTTCCTTTTCTTATTTTTTTTTTGTATTTTCATTATTTGTTAATTTTTATTATTTTTATTAAATTTTTTGTTTTTATTATTATTTTTAATTAGGACCCTTTTTGTAAAAATAAAAATTAGGACTATGGAAGGGTAAAAATTAGGTGTCTATACTTAACGAGCAAAACCCTTAGCTACACCACAAGCAAGTTATAAATACATTATATTCACGCATATGAATGAATGATCAAACGGAATGTCAAACAATATGTATAATTAACTAGTTCACATACGTAACTTAGATTTAATGTCCTCCGAAGTCAGGGTTAGAGTATACACGGTACCAATTAAATTTGGATATTGTACTAAAACTTACTTTATTATGGAACTCTATGCTCCGTACTTAAATCGAATAATTCTTTTATTTTCATAAAAACCAAGTTCTAATATAATCATGAGTGAGCCCTCGTAGTCCATACTCACTCTTAAATGGAGGCCTCTAGACTCAACCCTTAGCCAGGCGGTTGGCGCCTCTAATACCTAGTGTTCCCGCGAGCTAGGGTAAGGTCATTTTGTACGAGTGCACCGTACAGAACCAATAAATTAGTAATAACAAACCTCGAATGGCCTCTCTTTACCTCCGTGTGATGTGACAGCCGGAATTGTGTCTATGCGATGCATGTTAGTGCATGTTTCAGTTTCCTTTTATAATCCGAGTATAATTAAGTTCAAATTATGTTGTGACCATCCAATAGTATACATAATCATTTTCTATACTATTATGCAACAAACAAAGCATTATCTGTACTTAAGGTAAATTCACAACTTAACACATAATATCATATACAAGCGTTTCCCAACCCCATACAGTAGTCAATTAATAATAATATTTAAGTCTACTATCTGTAATCACAAACAAGTATGGAATCATAGGATAAATACTCACTCGACCATGGCCACTTGCCCTAATCGTAGTATTCAATCGAGAGATCCTCGTTCACCTCGGGATTACCTGATCATTACGATATGATAACGCTAGTAAGTAATTGAATTAACTAATAATTCTAAATATCTATTTACCTAATTATACTTAAATTACTATCAATTTTTATCCAGTTAGACCTTATTATTAATCGTATGTAACTTTTTTGTTTTATTTTTTATATTTATGAATTTATAGTCGTTTTTCATCATTTTTGGACGCACATTCACACAGTGATGTCTGTTTTGGACGTTAAGACCTGAGTTTTATGATATGGACTAAATTTATAGAAATTTTAGCTATGGAAACTTAATTACTCTTATTACTTATATTTATATCTTTTGTTTATACTTAATGATTTAGTTAACCCTTATATTCTTATTCTTAGAGAATTTTACTTTGCTATTACTAATTCATGTACTTAATTAAGTGTAATCTAATTTAGGAAGTGTATTAGGGATTACTAATTTATGTATCTAATTATTATACACTTTTCTTATTTCTTATTTTATAAACCTACACTTATGTCATTGCTTACATCATCACTTGCTTATGTCATCGCTTCTATCATCACTTATATCATCTCTTAATTACCTTATTGCTTACTTCATCATTTGATTATATATGTCTTATCTCATGATTATGTAATATCTAAAAAGCTTATGTACACTTCACTTAAACTATTATGTACATATACCTTTACTATACTTATATGTATACTAGTATACTTATACCGTATTTATACTTGTATACATACTCATATACCTATACGGTCATATACGTATTCTTGTACAATTTCGTTTGCCCAATTTTTTTTCTTAAGAAAACCTTCCTAATTTCATTCTTTTGTGTTTTTAAGTGTGTATTTAGTATGGTATAGGTATGTATGGTTAGGATTTGTCTTAGTTTAGGTTATGTACATGGTAAATACTCATGTACAAAGATCCCTATACTTGTATTCTTTTAGTATATCCTTATGTACACACACTTAAGGGCATATACCCATGTATTCCTTTCCTCTTCTTAATGATTCCTATTTTTCTGTTCTTAGAGATGGAAACTTTATGTCCTATTCTTCAAGATCACACATAACATATGTCTACTTATCTAATCTACCTAATTACTTAACTAATGAGTAATATAAAGCAACATAAAGTAACATGATCACATACCTTAATTTGTGTTGGAATTATGGAGATAAAGAGGAAAGTTTTGAAAGTGAAAGGGGATGAGAAGTATCACGGCAATGGAGGGGGTTTTGCTTTGTTTCTTTTTTTGTTTTGTTTGATTATGGAAGGAAGAAAATGGTGGGGTCTAGAAGGGAAATGGATGGACAGCAATTAAAGAGGAGGGAGTAAAAGAAAAACCAAAAGAAAAGAAAAGAAATCATTAGATAGTTAGATATTTTTCTTATAAATTAGTGTCTTTTGTTGACTTTTCTTGACTTGGTCAACATGTGTTGACTTAGTCAACCTTTTGACCTTAGTTAACATTTGTTGACTTGGTCAACTTTTCTTAAGCATATGCCATTTTGTATACATAATATAGTAATTAAGGAAAATTAAGGGAAAAAAAATAAGGAAATGAGGTATTTGGTGAATTAATTAGTAAAAATAAATGATGAGGTCTTACTTTAGGTATTTATAGCCTATATACATCATTTGGTAAACTACTTAGTATAATTAGTATGAAAAGTATTAATTAAGGTATTAAGGTTCACTACATTTAGCCTAATCTTCAACTATACCCCTAACTTTACGTAATACTATCTTAATCATATACTTAAGAGACAAATGTAATCTATGATTCATTATCTTAGTTTCTAAAAGACTACTTAAGGATTCAAAACATATATGCATGGTTGAAAGTCATCTCTAACCTTTTACTAATAATTTGGCAAAATATGAGGATTATATTATTAATTAGGGTTTTAGGGTATATTATGATGAATTAGTGCACATATGTCTTTAAGGTGATCATTTTAGGGTTTCTATTACTTTTGAATGAAATCTTTAGCATTTAGATACATTTAGGGTAGAAAAATTTCTTATGCGATTGATTAATCCTTTTAGGGTTTTCGCTTTTATTAGCCTTGTCAACTCCTAAATTGTCTAACATAATTAAGTATATTTCAAAAGCTAGATCGAAAATTTTAGGGGTTTATACAGTTCATGCTTACATCTACTACACATACGCTTGACTCATTACATGTCCATGTTCCCATGTCCATTCACTCACGAGCCACACAAACAGACCTCAACATACAATTGCTTCTTAGCTTCACTCACATCTTATAGGCACATACATGTACGCTTACATTGTCACGTACCCACGAACTGTACACTATCAAACACGATACATGTACGATCAGTCACTCCTCGACTAGCACACATATGCCATACATTGAACCATATAATAGCCTCACTTATCATACTTCTTACAGTCTAATCACTATCCAGCACTTTACGTTTACGTTTAAGTTTAATCACACGGCAACTCGTAGCACACAACTAATCACTAACGTTGACCAGACACGATCACATACTTTGCATAACTACTCACAATCAACACTTCACGCGCATAGTCAATCTATGATTAGTTATGTCCAAGATTGAGCTCGATGTATACATGTCACGTGTACAACTTGATTGTGGTGATCTAACCTAGTTAGGTAATTAGGTAAAATTATTTTAGTTATATATTTTGTTTTTAATTAATTAATCACTTTATTTTACTAACTAGTTTTAGTACAAGTTATTTAATAATTTTAACACAAACTATATGCCGTGCATTTTTGCGATTTTTTATAGAAAAATTGTAATTTTTTAAGAAAAATTTTATATTTTTTAGTTAAATTGCATTTTTTAGAAAAAAAGTTGCATACCTTTTTCCGAGATTTATATCTTTGGTGAAGATGTGTTTAGATTGCATATCTTAATAGATCTGAGAAAATCTTGTATTTAGGATTTAAAGAAAAATAATTTTTGATACGTAGCAGTTAGTTTTAAAAATAAAAATCTTAATTGGAGTTTTTTTAAAAGATTTGGTCATTTTTTAAAAATGGATTCAAGAAATTAAATCTTTTTTAGTTTTTTCTTAAATACTGTATTTCTTTTTCTTTTAAAAAAAATCAACCCACTATATTTTTTCTAGAAAAACAGAACTACGTTAGTTTGATGCAGGCCTACTTGGGGAATTTAGGGAACTTTTATTTATCATGTATGTACTTAGATGTGGTTGGATCTAGGTCACTTTAGAAACTTAGGATAGGTCGCCATTATGTAACCTTTGGGTCATTGAGGTCTTTACCCTCTTCTAGTAATGATAGGTGAGTTCACTTATGCTCTGATGTAACCTACTAGGTTTTTTCCTTTAGAAATACCTAAGGTTACAAAGCTTAGGACCCATAGACCCTACCTTCCTACATCATTTTTTTTTTTTGAAAAAAAAGGGGGTTAGTCAATTTTAAATTATGGGAAAAATTTAATAATCCATGGTTAGTTGGCCTTTCTTTTTCAAAAAAAAAAAAGGAAATTAAAAGAATCAATACTCTTATATATAAGTGTTTATGAGCCTCATTTTTTTTTTTAATTTTGATTCACTTATATATAAGTGTATTCTCAACCGCGAGTTCATAATTTTATTCCTATAGTTTATTAATTACCAACCTTATTGCATTGCATGCGTATGTAGCATATTGCACCACATTTATTTTATATTTTTAATTTGTATATTTGTTTGTATATGCTATCTTGTGTAATATATGTGAGTCTTGTAGATTTTGTTTTATTTCATGAGCAATAAGTTATGTAACATAAAATTTAACATAGAAAGCTCAAAATCATTAGTACTCTCCCTATACCATAATGTACTAATGTTAAAAAAAAAAACTTCAATATCAACTTGTAATTTTTTTTTAGCATGCAATTATAGAAATTAATTATAGTAAAGATTATTATGGAACTGTTATATTTTAAGGTCTCCAACAATTTTTTTAAATAGAAATTTCAAAAAGATATTTTATGATAAAAAGAAAAAAACCAGTTTCATGATAATTTTTTTTACTTAGTTGATTTTTATTGCAATGCCTTACATGTATTATACTGTTAGGAACAAACAAAGTAAAAAATAAAAATAAAAATGATTTAACCCTCAAATTTCTATTGTAAATTATTTTCTATCTTAAGGTCATTAATCTTGTTAATGTTTAAGTTCTCACTCTTCATATTTATCCATTAAGTTGTTATGATCCTAATGGAACTTTCTCTATAAGTCATCACCCTTGTGTCATTTGTTCAATAAGTTTCTCATTGTAATAATTCCTGCTTCTCTATATTATCCTTGTAATATAATTGACACCTTGTGTCCTTGATTGTCAGTCCCTCTATTTTTATCTTTTTTTATTTAGATTCATCGATGTCAATATTATGCTTCTATAACATAAAATCAACATTTATTTTTTCAATAAAAGTTTCCAAAAAAAAAAAAGAAAGGTTTTCATTATTAAAAACGTGAATTTTTTAAAATGAGAGGGAATGTAGTATTACAAACAAGGAGGGATTCTTGTAGGATTTAAAAGATTACTTTTTAGGTGGTCTAGCCCAACCCGAAGCCCATAATCACTCTTTTTCAAAATCAAGATGTCTAAAGCTCTTGAACAGAGAATAACCACAACAGAAGGGGTTTTGAGCAAGTATGCAAAGCAAGTCAAGACCATGGCTTATGCCTACCAAGAGCCTATTGACATACCATCTTAGGTAGACAAGTCTAAAGAGTTGCTAGTTCATGAGCTCAACAAGAGTAACAAAGGCCTAAGGAATGAATTGGAGCAGGCATTGCTGAAGATGGAAGAAGAAATCATGTAGAAAATTGAAGAGAAATGAGAGCTCTAAAGGATTGCAATGGCAGAGTGATCTAGGCTTAGGCAATGTTTGTAATTTTGAAGACTATGAATTATCTAAGAACTTTAAGGTACGAAATTTTGAAAAGTATGATGGAACAAGCCGCCTTAAGCTCTACCTTAGGCCTTATGTTCACAAGATAGCCCAATTCTCTAAACGTGAGCAGTTGATGATGCATACTTTCTAAGATAGCTTAATTAGGCCAGCATTAACATGGTATGCCAAATTAGACCTGGTTAAGCTTGATACTTGGGATAAGTTATCTCAAGCCTTTTATCAGCAATACAAGTTCAATGAAGAAGTGGCTCCTTCCTTAATGGATTTGAATAACATGAAAATGAAGCCGATCAAGTCCTTTGAAGAATATGCCCAAAGATGAAGATCTACAGCTACTCAAGTCAAAATACATTTTCTAGAAAATGAACTGATCAATGTGTTCATTTGCACATTAGGTAAACCTTGTTATAATCACCTCTTGGATCATACCACTTCCACATTTGCAGATGCAGTCACAATAAGTAGTCGCATTGAGGATGCCATTAATGTAGGGAGATTGATAAGGAAAGGATTAGCCCCGTTGGATTCAAAGGCCATTATGAAAACTATAATGCCTCATCTAATGATATGCAAACCTAGTGCCCTAGGCACTAGCCTAAAGCTCAAGGAAAATAAGCTAAGACTAAAGACACTCAAAAGGAAGTTTGCTCATATCCCGATTCCTATGTCTTAAGTCTATCACCACCTAAAAGAAGAGGGTTTCCTGCATCCTAAAACTCTAACACCAGGGCATAGACCTCAAAAATACAATCTTGATGCGCAATGTAAGTACTACATAGGTTAGTAAGGGCATGCCATTGACTATTATTGGGAGTTGAAGAATAAAGTCCAAGATTTGATTAATAAAAAATTGGTCTAGCTAGACTTCGTTAGGGATCCAAGGCTGAAATTCCCCATGAAGTCTACTATCAACATGATATAAGGTTTGGAAAAATTGCTAGAGACAAATTTGAATGGTCAAGCCTAAGAGACATGTCATTGTTAGGGTATGGAAAAAAGGGTTACAACTTTAGAAGAAAAGCTGGTGAAGTTAGAAGAAAGACTTATGGGCATAGAAATGGTGATGGATTATGTGTTCAAACAGCTCAAAAACTTAAATCCAAATACAGATAAGACATCACAACCCAAGTATGAGGATGATTTAGGGTAAGAGAAGTCGGGAACAAATTCTTCCAATTGGGAAAGCCCAAGATTAAGACAAGCCCATCTACAACAAGAGGAGGCAATTTACACAATTCAAGACTCCAGTAGCCGAAGTGTTCAAGTAATTGAGAGAAGTAGGGATGCTAGCATGTGAAATCAATGCAACGAAGTACAAGCGAAGGGATCATGACTCCAACAAATGATGTAGATATCATATGGGCCTAATAGGGCATACTATAGAAAATTGCTGGAAACTGAAGCATAAGGTGCAAGATTTGATTGATGCTAAGATTATGCAATCAAACTTTCTAAAGGCTAATGGGTCAATTGGCAGTAGTATTACTTCCCTAAGTTTTGAAGAAGCATCAAATAGACAGCATCGAGCATTAGACATTGAAGGCCTACTACTATCATTTGACAAGGTAGCTTACCATTTGATGCAACTAAACATATCTCTAGGATATCAATTCAGTTAAATGGGCTAAGTTCCAAGGAGTAATAAAAATAAGGGAATGAAGTGGAAAAGGGTTTTGATTCCTACATTTATTTCTTGCCACATTAACCTTTTACTTTAAGGCTTGTAATGGGAAATTTATTTGAATAAAGTGATTTTCATGTGCATTCCTTTCTTTGTATGATATGAAGCAAGCTCAATTTAAATAAGGGCATTTTCCATCAAAGAGTTTTTTTTTTGAATTTTTTTTCCCAAAAAAAAAAACTTTTAGAAAAGAAATGAAACTTTTTTTTTGTTAAGCGAGATTTCTTAAAAAGAAAGGTTAAAATTTTCAAATAATCATCAAAATCCCTCAAACTCAAGTCTCAAATCATTTTATCAAAACTCATCGAAGTCTTTGAAATTTGTGGATCGCTTTCTCAAAGAAGCGCTATCCTATTTATTTTTAGGATCACTTGCTCAAAGGAGTGCTGCCCTATCTAGTCCTTTTTAAGGTTGCTTGCTATCTTATTCATTGTTGGATCGTTTATTCAGTAGAGTACCATCTAGTTCTTGTTAGGATCTCTTGCTTAAAAGACCACTATTTTCTTCCTTAGTTAGATCACTTGGTCAATGGAGTGCCATCTAGTCCTTTCTAAGATTGCTTGCTCAAAGGAGCATTATCCTATCTTTTTTGGATCGCTTGTGTAGTGGAATGCCATCTAGTCCCTTTTAGGATTGCTTACACAAAGGAGCATTGTCCTATTCTTTCTTGCATTGTCTTCTCGTTAGAGTGCCAACCAATCCTTTCTAGGATCTCTTACTTGTTGGAGTGTCATCTTATCTTTTATTAGATTGCTTGCTTATAAAGGCGCCATCCTATTTGGTATTGGATTGCTTACTCATAAGAGCATTGTCCTCTTTTATCTCTAATAAAGTGTCTTCTTATCTTACCTTCGAAAGATCTATCATTTTGAGTAACAGATCCTTAAAGAGATTTATCCTCTTAAGAATACCCAACCTTTCAAGTTGAGACTCTATTTGTCTGACATTCAAAGTCCTTCTTCGTCAATTTAAGCTAAGACTCAACAAAAATAAGTATATCTTTTTTATCTTTGTAGTAAAGTTTTTACAAATTTCACTACAAAGAGGGGTAATTATAGACATCCCATTTTTTCTACCCTTTATTTTAATTTCAATCTTTTTTTTTATTTTTGAGCTAGGTTTACAAAAAATAAAAAAAAATTGAATAAAAAATTGAAAAATAAAAAAGATAAAAATGAAAAATATAAAGTGTCAAAAGTATCCTAGTCAAGTCAATTAGTCATTTAGGGTTGGGTCTAATCACAATATATGTGCGATTTAGAGTCTTTTGGGCATTATTAGAAAATTGCTATTTAAGAAAAGTTTAGTCATATTTGAATTCATGAATGTGGACCTTGAAAATATATTGGATTAAATCTTGAATGAATTTAAGAAATCTAAATCTGGTATTGTTGTATCTTATGAATATTGGATTTGTAAGATTGAATCTTCACAATAAAAAGTTCCAAAAGATTCAAGTTTATGGTTTATAAATAGTGGACATTGGGCTGTAAAAAACATACATTTCACAATTCACAATACAATTCACACACACATGATCACAGTTTTTTACTAACTAACACACTCATTATTTATGTCTATCCCTACGCACAACACACTGTATACAATTTCCCTAGTACACTCATGTCACTCCAGCCCTTACATACACATTTACAAAGTCAAACATTGTAAACCCTGCAAATCTAGTCTTCTAAGTATAGAATCAAACCCCTAAACTGTAGATGATTTCCTAAAGTTAATAGAACCAGTGAGATTTAAAACCAATTAAAATCTTAATTCAAAACCTAAAGTGAATATGAAAAAACTTAAATTATCAATTGAATCTCTAATCATATATGAAGACTTTAAAACCTTAAGTATATGTAACTGCAAACCTTTGACCTCGAACTTCATCAAAACCCTAAGATAACAACTGAAAATTTAATTATGTAGAAAACTTTTATACCCTAAATGTATGTAAACCCTAAAGATTGTGCCTAAAATTGATAAAACCTTAAAATTATAACTTTGAAGATATAAAAGTACTAATTCACTATAATTTACCCTAAAACCCTAGTTGATAATACATATAAAACTAAAGTAATCTACTAGAAATTAAGATATTGCATTATAGATCACATCTATCCTATAATCATATAACTAGATTAGTATTATACAGAGTTAAGAGCTTAGTTAATGATTATACTACATATAGTAAGTATTAGTATCCTAAATGATACTTTTCATCATAATTACATTAAGTAGCCTACCAAATTATGTATATAGGATACAAACACCTAAAAGAAGATCTCATTACCTATTCTTACTAATCATTTTAATAAAATTCATATTTCCTTTCATTTCCTTAATTTTACCCCCAATTATTCTTAATCTTATCATTATGTACACATAATTACGTTTAATTTCAAAGGGTTGACTAAGTTAACATTTGAATAAAGTTAAAATTTTGACTAAGTCAACATATTGACCAAAGTCAATATGATTCATTTTCACTCTAGAATTCTTTACTCTTTTCTATGGAATTCTTTCATTTTTTCACAGCTTTTTCTTCTCCTTATCCCTTCTTTGCCGTCCAACGTGAGAACATTGTAGACCCTACTTATATCTTCCACAAAAACACAAATTTAGATAAAAAAAAAAAAACCTTTTCCTTCCCCATTTCCAAACCATCACTTTCCTTTTCTCCTTATTCCCCTTCAAACTCTTGTTTTTACCTTTTTCTTCACTCCTCAACAACTTCCAAACTACTACTCTATATACATGAACTCCTAATTCATATTATAAGGAGAAAAAGGTACAGTTTCATTTGATTTTCTAATTTAATAGTTAGTTAGATCAACCTTATGTTAGTATAGAAAGTTTATGTAATATGTACATATGTGTTGTTGAAAGTAGAAAGCTTTATATTTATGTTTAGAAGTGTAGGAAATCCTTAGATAAATGGAGAAAGAGAACATATACATATGTATAAGTATGTGTATACAAAAACACACTTGATGAACACGTGTATGGATACTTTTATACATAAGTCCCCTTTATGTACATAACCAAAAAGGAAGAGTATACTAACTATACATAAATATACCTTGCTAAATAAACTCTTAAAGTGCAAAAATATGGGTTTGGTGAAGTTTTCTTAAGAGGGTACTCTAAGCATACGAAAATACATATAAAAATATGAATGTCACCATATGTATATATGGGTATATGTATCGGTATACATATAAATACATAAGTATACATACTAGTATGTTAGAAGTATAAGTATATACATAACATATGTGTAAAGCATATAAATACATAAGGATAAGTATACATATGTAATGGATGATGTAAGCAATGACCTAATCAAATGATGACATAAGCAATTGATGACATAGCCGATGACATAAGCCTTTAAAATAATAAATCATAATATCATCTAAGTGTAAGAATTAATGGCTAATGAAATCATTATCTATTAAAATAGAACATAAAACTAGTCAATAAGAATATTTAAGCTTTATTAGATAACATTTCAATAAATTTAGTTTATATCGTAAAACACGAATTTTAACATCTAAAATGAATATCACCGTGTGAACGTATGTCTAAAAACGATGAGAAACGACTATAAGTTCATAAATATAGAAAGTAAAATGAAAAAGTTATATACGATTAGCAATTACATTTAATCGAATAAAACGACTAATCATACTCCTTACCATGTCCTTAAGCATTCTGTTTTGTCTTTTAGCAACACCATTCATGGTTGGTGAACCTAGCATGGTGTACTATAAGACAATACCACTTTCCTCTAGGAATTTAGCAAAATGTCTTAGACGTTGTTTACCTAATCCATTGTATCTCCCGTAGTATTCACCACCACGATCAGATTTGATTCTTTTAATTCTTTTGCTAAGTTGATTTTCAACTCCAACTTCATAACTTTTAAACACATCTAGTAATAGGAATTAGTCACGGCTATCTCCTAGCCAAAGCTGACCTATCTTAAGCCAATGCTGATTCGTTAGAAGTAGATGCCAACCTTTTCAAACCCGACGCCGAATGATTCAAGGTTAAGGTCGAACAACTTTTGTTGAGGCCGGGCTAACACTAGAATACTAAGAGGTAGAAAAGGAGCCACTTAGAGTTAGGTTTGTCGTTTACCAAGAAGTCGAAGGACCATACGATCGAGGACTTAAGGCCAAAGATCCACTCGGCATGGCAATGAGAGACTCGTACTGACTTATTCTAGAACTTGACAATTATAGGCCGACCTTTCTAGTGTTTTAGCCAAACTATGTGAGACTATAGAGACTCTTCCTTGAATCTGGACATTTAACTGCTGACCTCGTCCAATTTGAATCTTGCTCATTCTAGGACAAGTCGAGTGATTACATGCCGTCTCATTCTATTAAATGCACAGTTTTGTATTGTTGTATGCGTTTTTTCTTTATTCTTATTTATAGGCCTAATTATTTAAGGTTTAAAGCCTTGTACATTATTTACAGTTTTGCCACTAGGGTTTAAGACTTGTTATAAATAGCAACATTTGTAATAACATATAAAGAGAGAAATATATGAATGAAGACAATCATATTTTGGAGTGAAACTTTCCTTTTTTTTTAGCAGGTCACACTTGAGCTCTTCGAGCTTGTTTGTCAGTTTATTGAGTGTTGATTAAACTCTTTAATCTTTCCTAAGTTCTTATCAATCTTTGCCTTAAGATTGTGGTGTACCATTCATTTAAATCAGTTAATAAGTTGCATCTAACCCTCATTTGAATCCTGAGTAACATTTAGTGTTTGTGAGTTGTATCGAACTCTATTTCAAGCTCAAACCCTTAATTGTGTTTATGTTTTGGTATGTGATATCCGTACACATTCACATTCAATATCCTTATTTTACTCCTTGTTCTTCATACCTACTTAAATCCATGAACACCCATTATGTTTTCCAACCTGCTATGGCATCATCTTGGTATCAAAGCTTTGGGGAGACGTGTGATAATGTTCTTCAAAGTTTGATTCGTAGTTTAAACATTTTTGATAATCATCGTTTCGTAGTTAATGTATTGTTCGTGTTTTTAGTAGTCATGGTATTGTGCTACAATTGAGTCCAGTAACATTAGTTTCAATAGTTGATTTTAGTTTGTTGTGGAAGTGTTTATTAATAGTGGTAACTGCAGAAGACGAGTAGTGGTTGTTTCTAGCCTACTATAATTGTGTTTTTTTGTTTGTTCAATTTTCTAGAAAATTGCTATATAGATAAGAATGCTAGAAGATAGTGTCAATAATAGCGGTGAAAGTTCTTATAGAAGCTTAAGGAGACATGTTGATAACTTGGAATATTAGATTCAGAATCTCACTGACTCTATCCAAGAACTTACTAGTTTAGTCAGAGGCTACAAACATGATGGACTAGAAGAAAGAAGGGAACGAACCCCCGCCAATAGAAGTGGTTCTAATGAACTACACAACAATGAGCAATAGCTAAAAAGAGCTATCGAATCGAGAAGAAGAGAAAACCAACCTCTACTGAGAAGAAGAAATGAAAGGAGTGTTGACTCTAAAGCAAATCAAGGAGCTTGAAGAAGAGAGTCAACACCGAGAAGAGATATGGCCGAGTAGAGCTCCAACAGAAGTGGTCAATTTGAGGTGAACCAACCAACTTGGAATGCAAAGGATAAACCCTAAGCACCTAGTTGAGGACTTGATAATATAAAGCTTAATTTGCAGACCTTTAGTGGAAGTAGCCAACTTGAAGAGTTCTTTGACTAGGTTCCTCGAGTTGAGAAGCTGTTCAAGTGCTACGAGTGTGATGATCGAACAAAGGTTAAGCTAGCTTCACTATCCCTTGTTGAATATGCAAGTCTTTGGTAGGATAAGTTGGTTGCCAAGTGAGATGCTGAAGGAGAAGAACCAATTAGGACTTGGAGTCTCATGAAACATCTGATGAATTAGTGTTTCATATCGACTTACTTTAAGCAAGAGATACTCTATGCCTTCTGACACCTAAGGCAAGGTTGAAAAATTGTTAAAGAATACTTATAGGAGTTTGAGACCGTGATGATGAGATGTGAAATTGTCGAGCCACAAGACTGTACCATTACTAAGTTCCTGAGTAGACTCTAAGATGACATTGCTGACATAGTTGAACTTTAGCCATTCAATTCATTAGATGAGCTTATCAATGAAGCATTAAGGGTAGAGAGATAGAGGAGAAGAAAGCATCAAAGGCCAACTAGCCGACCTCCATAAGGTATCCCTGAGCTTAAGAGGTATGCTGAGAGAGATGGGCCAAAGAAGAAGATGGAGAAAGGTGAGCCTAGTCGACCAGTTCGTGCCAAAAAAAAAGATTGCCAAGAAAGAAAAGGCACCTGGCAACAAGGACCAAGAATTGAAGTGCTGCACATGCTTAGGCTACGGACATATTGTGTCTAAATGCCTGAATAAAAGAGTCATGGCCTTAAAATGCGGAGGACCCAATGCTCAAGTAGAGAGTTAGAGTGATAGGAGTTTAGAAGATGCATTGATAGAAGAAGATGTCTATGTCAAGGCAAAGATGTCATATGCGGTGCCTGGTGAATGGGAAGACCTATTCCTTAATAGTAGATGGAGGAAGCTACACCAACATCATCTCTGCCGAGTTAGTGGAGAAGATGAAATTGCTGACCTACCTACATCCCTAACCTTATGGATTGAAGTGGTTTAATGACAAGGGTATGGTCCATGTGCGTAAAAGAGCTCGAATAACATTTATGGCAGGGCAATATGAGGATGAGATTGAATTTGACGTGGTCCTTATGAATTCCGTGAATTTACTTCTTGGCCGACCTTGGGAGTATGATTGGAAAGTGTTCCATGATGGCTTCTTTAACACTTATATAGTTCGAAAGGATGGGAAGAGCTATTGCTTGACCCCTACAAGCATTGAGGAAATCCAAAAACACTCAGTACCTATGGTAAAGTGAAAAGGGAAGAAAATTTTGTTCGGCATTCCGGCCTATGCTCAATGTTTAATGTTGAGGACGACTTCTTTTCAAACCCTTGGTAATGATAGGAATCAACCTATGACTATCTCCCAGTCGAGGCAGACCTATCCCAAGCCAATGCCAACCCACTAGAAGCAAATGTCGACTTGTTCTAACACAAGGCCGAATGATTCAAGGCTAAGGCCGAATAGATTTTGCTAAGGTCAGGTTAATACCAGAGTATCTAAAGGAAGAAAAGGAGTCACTTGGTGTTAGGTCTGTCATCTGCCGAGAAGCCAATAGACTATACGATTGAGGACTTAAGGCCAAAGATCTACTCGACATGGTAGGGAGAGACTCGTGCCGACTGATTTTAGAACTCAAAAATTATAGGCTGACATTTCTGGTGTCTCGGCTAAGCGATGTGAGACTATAGAGACTCCTCCTTGGACTCGGACATCCAACTGCTGACCCTGCCCAATTTGAATCCTACTCCTTCTAAGACAGACCGAGTGACTATATGCCATCTACGCACAGTTTTGTATTGTTGTACATATTTTTCGTTATTCTTATTTATGAGCCTAATTCTGTAGGGTTTAAAGCTTTATACATTATTTACAGTTTTTTCACTAGGGTTTAGGACTTATTATAAATAGCAACATTTGTAATAAAATATAGAGAGAGAAATATACAAATGAAGACAATCATATTTTAGAGTGAAACTTTGCTTTTTTTCAAGTAAGGTCACACTCGAGCTCCTCCAACTTGTTTGCCAGATTTTGAGTATTGATTAAACTCTTTAATTTTTCCCGCATTCTTATCAATCTTAGCCTTAAGATTGTGGTGAACCTTTCATTTGAACAAGTTAGTAAGTTACATCTAACCTTCATTTGAATCCTCGGTAATATATTTAGTGTATGTAAGTTATATCGAACCCTATTTTAAGCTTAAACTGTTAATTGTGTTTATGTTTTGGTGCGTGATATCCATACACGTTCACCTTCAAAACCCCTATTTTACTTCTTATTCTTCATACCTACTCAAATCCACGAACACCTATTCTATTTTTCGACCCACTACCGCATCATCTAGTGATTGTGATTTTTCATGAATTTGATATAGGTAGCCATATTTGAGAAGTCATCTATGAACGTTATAAAATTTTATTTGCCATTCCAAGAAATTGTAGGGAATGGTCCACAAATATCTGTATGAATGAGTTCTAAGACTTCTGTAGCCCTATTAGCACCTAATCTCTTAACATTTGTTTGCTTCCCCTTTATACAATTAACACATAAATCAAAATTTGTGAAATCAAGGGGATCGAGAATATCATTAGACATAAGTCTTTTCATTCTCCTTACGTCGATTAATTTACACTTTATTATATTGACATGTAGAGATTCATTAAAAGAGGCAATTGTATTAAGTAAAGATTATCATTATGAGATATGAAGCTGGTACCAACTAATTTTGAATCACGAAAGAGACTAAACTGACTATTGCTAATTGAACATGTATAACCAAATTTGTCCAAAGTGATAACAGAAATCAAATTCCATCTAAAAAACAGTACAACAAAAGTTTCTTTCAAATCTAAATAATGACCAGTCCTTAGCAATAATCTAAAGTACCCCATTGCCTCAACTTCAACTATCTTGTCATCGCTAACCTAGATGTATCTTTCACCATCATTGGGCTTTCGACAACTCAGGCAACCCTACATGGACACATTATGTAAGTTGTTACACCTAAATCTATCTACCATGTGTGTTTGGGTACTGAAGCCAAATTAATCTTAAAGAAAATAAAATTAAGAAGTGAACATTTCTTTGTACGCTAAGCATGATAGTTGGTACATTACTTCTTCTTATGTCCATTAGCATGACAAAAGCAACAAACATCTTCAGTTTGCTCCTTGTGTTGTTTCTTTTGAGGTACCTGTACTACAACCTCCTTACCCTTCTTTCTTTTGTTGATCCTTTTGTCCTTAAATGTGCTAGCTAAGTGAGCACTTCTAGTCCTTTCATGGTTTAGTCTCTCTTCTTCTTGTACATAGTATGAGATGACCTCATTAAGGGACCAAGAGTCCTTTTGGCAATTATAGCTTACCTTAAACTGGCTAAACTGTACCGAAGGAGAAATCAAAACTAAATGCACTAATAAATCCTCAAACAAATCCAGTTTTAGTTCATTAAGTTTCGAAGCAATATGAGACATCTCCATGATGTACTCCCTGATGTTCCCCCTGATGTTCCCTTTTCCTTTATACCTCATTAAGATAAGTTTTGCCAAGAGTGTACTTGGTTCAGCTTTTTCATTCTTGGCAAATCTCTTCTCAAGGTCCTGAAGGAACTCTTTAGCTGTCCTAATGTTATTAGACATAATGCACTTGAATTCGTCTAGAATGGCATGCTTCATGACCATTAGACTTATATGATTTGATTGCTCCCACTTTTCCATCTCCCTCTTTTCAGAAGAGGTACTCTTATTAGTAATAGTGGGAGGGCGATCTTCCCTTAATGCTAAGTCTAAGTCCATGACTCTAAGAACGATCATTACGTTATCTTGCCATGTTTTAAAATTAGTGCCATTCATCATAGGAATCGAATTGAACTTGGTAGAGATATTTGCGATAGAACCAGTAACTATACAAAGAACAAAATAAGCAAAACTAAGTTAAACTCACATATAAATACCAAATCATGCAAATAATAATTCAAATAATGGCAAGGCCTATCACAAGATACTTAGCACAATATGTGTCAATGTACATGATCATTGAAGGGTCAGTTGCTATATATTGTTTAGAAATGCAATCTGGAATGATAGCCAATTTTTTGGAGCACTCGCTTCAACACAATTATAAAGTCACACATATATCCTAAGTGGAAGATCATTATTGGGTTTGTTTTATATGTATTATTAAATAATAATTGTGTAACAAGGTTATCATATTGTACAAAATCCAGATTAAGTGGTCTAATAAAACTATGGATTTTAATTCATTAAAGTAAGTGTGGGTTAACATGTGTAGAGACCAGAACATTAATTTTAGTTTTATGATGAACCAAACTAAAAATAATAATGAAGGTTAACGGGAGGTTATGTCATGCCCCAGACTGGAGAAGTTATAACAATTCCGTAATATAAACTAATCTAAGATAAAAGCTAACCTCACAACTGTTATCGTAGATACAGTTTATACAAAGCATACACAACTTAACCAGCTTGAAGCATCCAGTCTAATACTTATCAATAATCAAACCAGTGGTATGGTTTTTCAAAAATAACTATTTAAGACGACTTGTTGTTTGATAATTCTATAGTGCTTATATAACCATTTAGCATATAGAGTTATAATTTATATTAAGAATTTACAAAAAGCATAGGTCTTAAAGTCTATTTATAATAAGATAGGAAACTAGTAGGTGCCCCAAATAATTCCCAATTAGTTTCCTTAAAACTAAGAAGAAAAGTCAAAAGCCTAAATTCAATGGATTCTTCTTTCTTCACTTTCTCAATCAATTGTGCACTAACTTAAGGGTGGTGATATCTATACATCTTGAACTTTCACTCATCACTTGCAAAAAAGTCTATAGGGATGTGAGCACAATTGGCTCAGTAAGTAGGATAAGTAAGTAGGATAAATTTAGAAGAGTACTATACAATCACAAACAAGATTATCAATTATAATGAAATGCAATGAAATCAATTACTTGAAACATTACACAATGTTATCCAGTCTATTATAAGGTTAGAGAAATTACATCTACTCCTACCTAAATTGAGGAGTTTACTGTTACTCAAAATCAAACCAAACCCAAGCTTGTGCAATAGAGAACACCCTTCTCCCATGACTACCTTTGAAACATGACCCCTACTTTTGCTGCAATCTCTTCACCTGTCACTTAGTTTGACTAAGGATAGTGAAATGACCATTTCAACTATCCTTATCGAAGGGAGTCGGTATTTGGTCTAATACTCCTAACCATTCTCCTAACAGTTGTTATGCATGTCTACTTACATTAGTGGTTAAATCACTATTAGTTCCATTTAGGGGTGGCTAGAAAAGTTCGCACAATACAAAATTATGAAATTATGTAGAATAAAATGTTAAAGAGTTTAAGTCATGTTATAAACAGAATATCAATCATACACATGGCATGCGCACAAACAGCTAATTCACAGTCAGTACTTTTAAGTCTCCAAATACTTTGATATGGTATCTCAACAAGCGGTAAAGCTACGATCCCTACCTATTTTGATGCTCATTGTGAAAGGTTTGTATTGTCGACATTTTGCTCCCTAGGAGACCCTATATGTATACAAAACCTAGATTTAGTTTTCGTAAAAGTTACAAAAATGTTAAGGTTTTACCTACTCTTTATATCATCATGAAGCAATATACATAAATGTATATATATATATTCAAACTATATTATTATTTTTATATGAGGAAAATAGTTTTATTTAGATATGCATTTATTATAGTTTTATTATATAAGTTATATTAAATAAGTGAGTATCGACAACATACGTAATTATACTATTATTTCTAATATATCGTTTTGATCGTATTGAAATATTCTAGAGTACAATTAACCTCTGGATTTAAAATCACTTCTTTTATACCTGGTAGTAGCCATTTTTAATTAGTCATGTTATGTTTCGATTTTAATAAGGTTATCGTAGTACATAAATTTTCATAATATTATAAAAATATGTGTTACATTACCTAAAATTATCTAATTTTAGTAAAAGTGGTATTATTAGGTTCATACAAGCTTGACAATACATACTATAGGTTATATCTCAAGGGATAACTTCTAAAAGGTATTTCTATTTTCTATTATATCTATATACTCATATAACAACTTTTATCATATTATATGCATATTATATAAATAAGCTATATTTCAAATAATTTCCTAAAATAGCTTAGTAATATTTGTAATATTTAACCTTAATACGCATATATCGTACCTTAGGTCATGAAATTAGCATAAAATATAATGGAATTCATCTAAATAAAGTATTATCAGTAGGAATATGTATAGGTTCCATTCAAATATATCTCATAATCTAGCCTAGTATTGCTAAATAATGTACCTTAATTAGTAAATTAAGCTATTTTACTACTAAAATTCATAATAAATAACTTGGGTCATCAATTAATTCTATGAAAGTTTCGATAGACTCCTAAAATTATAGAGAATTTAGTTAGCTAGTGGTTTCATGCTATCAAGTTTATTACCTATATACTCATAATTATGTTTTTACCCTTAAATTGTATTTAATTAAACAAACATTATCATTTTTATAAAAAAATATTTCTAAATGTCTTAACATTATTACAAATCTCAGAATTCAATGGATTTCAATTTCATCAATTAATTTTGCAAAAAGCAATTTATCTCACAATTTTCCCTATTCTTCGCTATTTTTAGGGTAAAAAATTATAATAAATACTAAACATACTTGAATTAAAAATTGGGCTGCATAGCAATTTACTTGGTATAACATGTATTTTACAAAAAATAAAAAAATTGACTTCAAAACAATATCATTTAATATATTTATTTTGGATTTGATTTTTTGGATGAACAATAACTTTGTTAAGCAAGTATATAATATATTCATAATTTGAAAAAAATAAAATTACAATATGAAAATATATCTAAAATAACCTAGACATAATATTTTTTTCATAATCTTCTAAAATAATTTAATATTTTTAGAAATTAGGGAAAAAACAAGGGTAAAATCCAAGTCATGTGGTCATTGAAGCTTTAACCACCATCGGTCAGTGAAGGGTGTGTTAAACGAGTAGCGTGCAAGGAGGAATGGTGGTGGCCAGTAGGGTTCAATAGTAGATCACTACGGGGTTGGGGAACCAACGTAAGGTATGTATTAATTTGTTTTTCCCTTTTTTTCTATTTTTCTATGATATTTCTGAACTTTCCCTTAAGTGATCTAGATTACTAAATGTTTAAATTGAAATCCTAAGGTCTATTTATACTATATTGCGTCGTCCAAATTTTTTTCTCCTTTTTTCCTCTTTTTTTCTTTCATTTTTTCCTCATTTTTCCAAGCATAAGGTGCCTTATTTGTATTAAAAGGCACTTTTGATTCGTCCTCTATTCTTTCCCAATGTGCTACGTCCTTCCAGCAATCCCCAACTCTTTTAGATAGGTTTTGATTGATTTTTGAGTAAATTTTCAATATTTTATGTATATTATATAATAGTTGGTAATTCTATTAATATACGAGTATTATCCTATATATATATGTATATTACACATAATGTGTAATTGCCTACATATAATCATATTTCTAGCATGTCTTTTGTTTTTAAGACATATTTCTTATTTATTTTTATGAGTTTATCACTTATTATACATAATTATATAATTAAAGGTTAATCTATAGATATAATTATTATATATATCGGGTATATTCATAAAAATACATGTATATTCATTAGTATATTATATTATATTATATTATTTTCTTTTATGGCTTAATTAATTTATCTCTAAGTTCTTATTGTATTTTGAGCTTGGTTTAGAGATTCTGACAGGTTTTATGCTATATTATAAAATTACACTTCTAAAGCTAAAATTAGGATTTTGGGTCATTATTTTTATAATCTAACTTTTCTAGCCTCTCATCACTAGAAAGGATTAGAGAAAATATCTCTGAAATTCATTTGATTGACTTGGAAAACCAAAAGGCCAAATCAATTTTAAAAGTCTTCTAATATGGACTCAGGTATGCTTCCATATACTATTTATATATAAATATATCTATATATGATTATGCCCTAATTTTGTACATGTATTATTCCTCGAGTTCTTCATTCATCTTTCTTTACCACTTGCATTAGTCACTCACATATTATCTAAACACCTTAAACACTTCGTTCTTCTAACTTAGGCATCAAAGTAGCTTATTGGATAGCCCCAATGCCTCATTAGCGTTCTTTTTGTTGTTTTGCATATCACGAGCCTATTATAAGCTAACTATGAAGATTGAACAACAACAATATATATACTAGCACCTACACCTATGATGTGTGTATAAACTTAATAACTCAAATGGATGAAACATTGATGATGCTTTACATATAATTATAATTTTATAAAGATTTAATATAAGTATGAGGTACGATGGTGATTTATGGGCTCTTATAAGCATAAACTAAAAAAGATATTAATAAATTATGAATGAAGGATAGAGAAAGAGATTAAAAAAATACAATGCAAAGTGAATTTTTGAAAATGATGATTTTGGGTAATAAAATGAATCAATTCACAAAATGATTTTGATAAGAAATGTTACTAATTTAAATATAATTTTTTTAATGAAAACGGATAATTCATTTATTCACCAACTTAAGTATAATTGGTATCTTATCAAGATTTTGGGTATATATGTGGAATATTTGATGGTTATTGAGGGGCTATTACAAATATATAGCTAAATTAGGTATTTATCAAGTATAAATAACGGTTATAAGAGGAGATAAGATATTGTTAATCAAGTATAAACAATTTTCCAAACTTAAAATTTTGGGTAATAAAATGAAATTAGTGTCTAGAAGATACGATTTTAGTGAAAGAACATTAATGTTGCTTTACTAATATAGATTATTAAAAAAAAAAGTTTGGATAAGTATGAGGAATACTATCATATTGATTAGGAGGCTCTTATAAGCACACAACTAATACTGATATTAATAAAGTATAAGTAAGTGATAAAGGAAGAGATACAACAAAAAGAAGACAAAAATTTGCAAAGTAAAGACTTTTGGTATCTTTGTGGCAATCAATTAAATGCAATCTAATTTAATTTAATAATGAGTCATTAATTTCCATGATCTTGAATTGGTCAATAATGTCATATAACATTATCATTTTGAGTTTGATTAAATGTAAGTCATGTTGCCATATATATTATATGATAATAATTTTGATTGTCTTTAAATGCTTATTGAATATTGATTGTTTTTATTTTTGTAAAAGTATATTAAAGTAATTTTTCATTTGTAAATCATGATAATGGGTTATTCAATTTGTATACACTAAATTGTTAAATAATTTCTTTATATATTTTATCCCTTTTATAAACCCTTTTTCCATTTTAAATATGTTTAAATACTAAGTCATTTTACCATTTATAATCCATAATAAAAAACTAATAATAGCCAATTGAAGAAACCTTGTAAATCATTCATTTATATGAAGTGGAATTACTAAAATTATCCCTCGATGCATTTTAAATTGCAATGAAATGAGATATAAAATGTATTGAAATTTTTTATCCTGTGTTTATTAACAACAATACAATTATAGTTCCATTACAGTGATTTATTAAGTTTGAGCATGTACGGAGTAGAATGAAATGCATATATAGTTGTATTCGTAAAAATTCTCGATCACTTCTAATTAGAGTTTCCGAGTTTTAAAATTTATAAACCTACTCTATTCTTAACTTGGTTTAATTGGTAAGTGTACATATCGTTGTATAATATGGATAAGTATAAGGTTGTCTCTATTGGGAATAGATTCAAATACTAGTACTAATTATTCTTCTTATTAATTAGCAACCCACTTTATTAAATGATGAAAAAATTAAAATATCTAATTGACTAGCTAAATTATACTAAACCATAATAACTTTTATCCAACACAAATACTATAGAAACTACTAATACTATAATGATTAACATATAGACTTGCTTCACCACTTAGTATCATACTATCAATATACTTTTCGTCCTAATACTTGTTATCGGCAGGAAATTACAAGTATGTAACCATTCTTCTCAAAATTACTTACTTTTAATCCTAATTGTGTCTATTAAAATCTCTTTTGAATTAACAGCCAATTTAGATCATATTAATGTTATGTTAATTTATCAGTATCCCTAAGAATGCAACAACTGTCCTAATAATATCTTTATTATCAGGAGTAAATTATTCCAACTCATCAAATCTATTTAATAGAATTGTCTCTTGACATATTTTATTGAAATTTGGCCTAAGTCAATATTGTGCACTACATTGTACCTAAATTAATTAAGTTTCATTCACCAGAATAAACAAACATCAAGAACTCACTAATTCATGCACTTATTCATACTAAGTTGATGTAGAAAGTCCTAATTACTACTCATACATGATAAAACAACAAAATGTATCAACAAAATGTAGAAATAACAAAGAAATTAACATGAGACAAGTAGGAAAATACAACCCTATTTTGAATTCCAATCTTTACAACAAATAAATGATGAATTCCCATTAGCTCTCTCGAGTAATTAAAAAAAAAGTATGATACAACACTTAGAAACTATACTAAAAATGGAAATACAATGGGTACAAAGATGGATGAATAGATATGATGGTGGTTAGTGATACGATGTTCTTAATGATGTTTTTTTTTTCTATGTAATTCCCATCTCCCTTGTCTAAAAGTTGCAGTATATTTATGCTTGACTCAATAAAGGACTCTAAATATACCACTTTAAGACATTGCCAGATGTTAAGACATGTTCCAAGTATTGGTTTGTGTGAAAAAAGTTGAAAAGGAACAGTTGTGTCCACTCTTACTACACCCATGACTCGGGGAGTGATAGTTTCAAAAAACAAGAATCTACACTAATTACGGCTCTGATAATGAACGTGAACTTCTCATGGCTTCATCACCTTTAATCACGCCTGTGACCAAGAGAGTGATCATATTCCTGATAACCAATCACGGCCGTGATTGATAGGGGAATCATCACAACTTCCTCAATCATACCCATTATGGAGGGTGTAATTAGAGCTATCTATTCCAATCCTTCGTTATTATGCTCGTGATGGATTATATCTTGGTTTTACTTCAAGGTTTTCTTCTCCTCACAGCTGTGATTGTCTTAAAATTCATTGTTCTTATGTAAACTTCATTTCCTTGCTATTGGTTCAGTTGAAATCAATACATTGCACAATTAAAGTACAAAAAACTTAAGAAATGAACACAATTATGTCAATTTATGCTAAATATGTCTTAAAAGTATAGAGCAATTTACCCTTATCAATTCCTCAGTTTTTAAGATTTTAAATCAACTATAACGTTTAAAGTAATCAAATTTTATTATAATTTAACTAATGATGATAGCTTTTCCCATTTTCTCATCGAAAATTGACAGCTTTCCATAATTTTAAAATTTCCTTTTGTAATCATACTATAATTTTGGAACTTCTCTTTTATCACATAATGATAGTTTTTTTTCACAATTTTACAACTTCTTTTGTAATAATTATATAATTTTTAAAATTTATGTTATGTCATATTTTATAATTTCATATTATCTTAAATTTTATTTCTACATATTCATGGTCTGTCTACCTTTTTCATAATAATAATAATAATTGATTTGTGATAATTTTTTGTACTTTACCGTATAATAATCAATTATGAAGTTATATATAGAGTTTTGAGGTGTTCTTATAAAAGGATATAGCAATTTTAGGATGAAGAAATTAAACCATGGCAAAGGAGAACTCAAGGAGAATTTGTATCTTGACAATGCTATGAAAATTGATGATGACAAGTTGAAAAAGTGAATTGTATTCTTATAAATTAGCATATTGAATTGAATTATTACTTTTATATCTCCTTATGGAACTTGCAAAATTAATTTATGTATCAAGGCATGACATAATTGTTGTTGTATGCGATTATATTATATTTTAGGTACCAATTTTACAATACTTTTTCTACTAATATACATTAAAAGGCACTCACAGCCTTCAAAATACATGGAAGAAAAAATAGCTATTAAAAAATCTAGTTCATGTATTAAATTTTCCTATTTCATTAAATCAAAATAGTGAAAATGAAATTTATTAGAATAATGACACTAAGAAGACATAACAATTATTACATAATAATATTGTTATTCTCAAGCTATGTTGAAAATGTAAAAAAAAAAAAAGATGAGTTTACAATATAGATATAGAAAAGATAAAGGCCCAAATGTCAAACAAGGAAATGAAAGGAAAGATTATTTTTTACAAAGTAATATTTTCTAATTTGTTTTTTAAGTAAATATCGTGCATATATCATCGGACTAGGAAGGATTAGACAATTTTGTTTTGTTTAAACTATCTTTAATCTCTCACTTTCTCTCTAGTGAAGTAGTTTAATTTGCATATTCGAAAGAAACACCAATGAGTAGTAGTAGCTTTGGATAGGAAGAAGTTTAAGGAAGGAAAATGGTTCTCCAATATTCTTTTAAAAAATGGATTTAAAAAACAAAGTATAGGAATGGAAAGATATGAGCTTTAAATGTGGTACAAATAAGAGAGAAAAAGATAGAGATCTAAAGGAGCTACTGCTTATATTATCAAGCGAAATCTTAATAACATATGTCTCAATTGGGGCTTAAATAATATAAATTCAAGGAAAAAGTGACTAATGCTAGCTTATAGCATAGAAGTATTTAAACATGCAACCTCTTATAGTTTTATAATATTTTTATAACTTTGGTTTGTCATGTATTTTTCAAATTTTATAAAGTGATTACCCTCCAATGCAATTTCAGTACTTAGAAAATTCCATCTCCTTAAAAATCTTAATTCATTAAACTTTGACGCATTTGCATATATGGGGTTAGTCATTAATGCATTAAAGTAATAGGTTAAGGTTAGAGTAAGGATCAAGCTTAAGTGGAAATAGATAATGAAAGAGGAAGAAGAGGAGGAGAGGATGACATTATAGAGTTAGGATTAGGATTAGGTTAAAGAATAAAATTAACAAGAGAAATAAGGAGAAAAGTTGTAATGCTATAGAAAAATATTTTCAAAAATAAGGGCAAAATGGTCTTTTTAATGGGTTATCAAAATCCTACCTCCCTTATGTAGCCACCTTTCTCTTAAACCTTAACCATTACCAAAAATAGACCAATCCCTATCCTTTGCATAGAAAACTAAAGACCCGCCCCAAGCTAAACCCTAAGATGAAAGTTTAATGAAGATTAAGGCAAGACTTGATGGAATAACAAAGGTAAATTTGTTTTGAATCATCTAGCTTCCTAAAACCTCTAATTTCTTGATAATTTCAACTCAACTCATTTTTAAGGAATTTCAATTGGGGATTTCTAATTCTTCACCAAGAGTACCTTTATCAAGAGTTTGAAATAAGTTTCTTAGAGGTTAACTTGAGCTAAGTTTGTTTCCAAGCTTAATACCTTACTTTAGAGGGGTTTTACTTAGATTTTAGTAAGGGAAGAATCTAAAATGAATTGTTCATTCTAGTTGTCAGCGTTGCTTGGCTCCATTTCCAAACTCCTCTAAGTGTTTGAGCTAATTACAATTAAGTTCTACATGCTTTCCTTCTTTTAATTTAGATTTCGTTAAGAAATATTGAAGTTTGGGTATGAAAGCATTGAGTTGGTAGTTGTATGTAGATGGATTTATAGAGTTAGGAATCACTAGGTTAATATGCCTTAATTCCCACTTGGAATTGTACAAGAGATGGGGGGGAAGTTGGATGAATTTGCATGTGGGTCAAGGTAGAGTTGTTCTATAAAGTAAAGAATAGCAACTTGGTGTCAAGATGCCATTTTGGCTAGCATCTAAACACTAGGCCTCTATATTGGTTGTTAGCTTAGCATCTGGATGCTAATAGTTTGAATTTAAACATTATGCCCTGTATAGCTTATAAACTTGTAATTCTTAATTCTTTTCAACCCAAACATTTACTCAAGTGTTTTATACATCCAACCTTATCTAAAGATTTGATCTTTCTGTTTATTCTATTCCTTAGGAGTTTATTAATTTTAAGGTCCAAGAGTGTTGTGGGAAAAGTAAACTTAAATCTCTTTGGTTGGTTTAGTTAAGTGGTTTAAGGGAAAGTTTATGTTCTTTAGCCAGGACCCCTTGATTAAGCTATCCCTTATATCTCTTCTAGAGCTTAGTGTTGGTCTTATTTTGATACTTAGGTACATAGTACATTCTTGTTGCTTGTGCATGATAGATTAAAATGAAACAAACTAGAATAAATCCTAATTAACCTAAAATGTGTTTGTTGGTTATGCTTTTCCAGCCTGTCCTTGAGTATAAGGGGTCATTGTTGATCTCATGTGAGTATTCCCTTAGAGACTTACATGCTGAGATGACATGATTAAATCTAGGTTGTCTATGATTCTCAGTTCATGGGTATTATGGTCTCAACTTAGCTAACTTCCCAATAGGTTTCTGAAGCATTACAACTAAGGTGGTATCAATGCTCAGGTCTGGGAATCATAGAGAGACCTAAGATAGAGACTCAATAAGAGAACAAGGCAGGTGTTCATGGGGACTTAGGCAACTTGATCTAAGAATTCTTAGGCAATTGATAGAGATCTTAGGAAAAGAAAGCTGTTGATACTTAAGTCATTGATTATAACATAAATTAGGAAGTGATCCTTGAAGGAAGGAATTACAATTAAATGTGATAAACCTACTAACCAGACCTTAGAGGACAAAGGCAATAGGAATAAGTTGATCCCAAAGGACATGAGGGTCAGGAGCAAATGAATGAGGTTACTAAGCAGTTACTTAAGACCGTGAATCACTTTGTGGGAGTGATAGCTCAATAGTACGCTAATGCCAACAGAAAGAGAGTTATCAGTTTAGATGAGTTCACTTAGTAGGTTGAGAGTTTTGATCTTACAGGAGATGATTCTTTGGCTGTAGATGGATGGATTAACAATATAGAGGGGAAGTTAGACTATGCCACTTACTTATTACAAGAAGCCACAATAGCATGATGGCCACTAAGCCTAAGACAGAGGATGGACTTATTAGCTAGCAGGGGTTCAAAGACTTGTTTTATGATAAGTTATTCCTAGTAAGTATTAGGGAGCAAATGCAGGATGTGCATTTTAGTTACCAATAAGTTAGTTGTTCAATTGATGAGTTTGAGGAGGAGTTAAGTCGCTTGTTTAAGTTCTTACCACCTACCTTGTAGGTTGATGATGGGGCTAGAGCTCGTAGATTCTTGAGTTATTTAGAGCCAAAGCTTTAATGAGCAATGGATACATTTTAGCTTGAGACTTATGCGAATACTATTAAAAAGGCCAAGCACATAGATGGGAGTTTAATGAAGAAAGAGGAGAAGTTAGCTAGTAGGTTAGGTTCAATGATGAGAAAAAGACTAGCTTTAGAGACTATGGTTCAAGGCAAAGGGAAGAAGCCGTTGTAAACTAGAGCACCACCTCCCATACATATTAGACCCATTTCCGATGCACCTCCAGTGTTAGTTTTCCCTAGTATTAAGTGTTCGAGGTATTTTAGACCACATGAGGTTGGGGAGTGCAGGTGGCCTATTAAGCGTGCTTTTCTTATGGCAAACTTGAGCGTATAAGTAAGATATATAGTGAGAAGTCAATTCTTATTCGCTTTTGTTATACTTGCAAGCAAAGAGGACATATAGCGGTTAATTTCCCTGAGAGGTTATAAGGAGTCAAGCTAAGCCAGCTTAATAGGAAGTGAGACCATCATCTAAAATCCAAGTTGGGTAACCTTAGCCTAATAGCCTATGCTAAAGGGCTATAACTAAAATTTTTTCACTCCATCAACAACAACAAGATACTCCTAATGAGGACAACATACCAAGTACACTTATGCACTTTTGCAGTGCCAAAGTGTTATTTGATTCTAGTGCCACACAATCCTGCTTTTCTAATATGCTTATACGTGCTTGTGGCTTACTATCTGAATGTTTGCTTAAATCTTTAAATGTGTGTATTCCTTTAGGAACCAGATTAGCCTTAGAAAGGATCTATAGGAATATCAATGTGGAGATTGAGGGCAAAGTGATGCCAGCTGATCTTTTGGTGCTATAAATGTTAGATTTTGATGTGATTTTATGGCTTGATTAATTATCAAAATATTGAGAAACTATTGATTTTCATAACTTTATGGTGTACTTCGACTTAGTTGATGGTGATACTTTTGGCTTCAAACTTGAAGCCTAGAGGCCGATGAGCTTACCTACTTATGAGTTGTGGAGTAAGAAAATGTTAGCTACAAGATTAGTTGAGACAAGTGGATTAGTGAAGTTAAAACAAGAGAATATGGTGAAGGAATATCTTGATGTATTTCTTGAAGAACTACCCAGTTTGCCACTCAAAATGGAGATAGAATTCTACGTTGATTTGGTGCTTAACACAGTTCCTAGTTACAAGTAAGTATATAGAATGGTCTTGATTGAGTTGGTTGAGTTGAAGACTCAGTTACAAGATCTATAAGAAAAAGGATTCATTAGGCAAAGTACTTCTTCATGGGAAGCTCTAATCTTGTTTATCAAAAAGAAAGATGGAAGTATAAGACTTTGGATCGATTATTAAGAGTTGAATAAAGTCATTATAAAAAATATGTACCCTCTTCCTAAGATTGATGATTAGTTCAAGTAGTTGCAAGGAGCTTAAGTGTTTTCAAAGATTGACTTAAGATCAAGATATTAACAATTGAGGATCAAAGAGGAAGACATCTAAAAGATCACATTCAGGATACAATACGGGCACTTTGAGTTCCTGGTGATACTTTTGGGACTGACTAACACCCTAGTAGTTTTCATAGACCTTATGAATTAGGTGTTCAGAGACTTTCAGGATAGATTTGTCATTTTGTTTATAAATGATATTTTGATTTATTTTATGAGTAAAGAAGAACATGAAGAGCATGTAAGATTGGTATTAAGTAGACTGAAGGATGAGTGGTTATTTCCTAAGTTCTCAAAGTAGGAATTTTGGCTTAATCAAGTGGTATTCTTGAGACATGTAATAGATAAGAATGGTCTATTAGTGGATCTAACAAAGGTAAAAGCAATTGTTGATTGACCAAGACCAAAAATAAAAACTAAGGTTAGGAGCTTCTTGGGATTGGGAGGATACTACAAAAGATTCGTGGAAGGTTTTTCAAGGTTTGCAACTCCTCTCACTAGACTAATAAGAAAAGACAAAATTTTTTATTGGGATGACCAGTATGAGTCCAACGCGCAAAAGTTGAATGAAAAGTTGGTTACAACCCTGGTATTGACATTACTAAAGAGTGGAGAAGAGTTCACCATATTTAGTGATGCGTTAAATTAAGGATTAGGTTATGTTTTGATGTAAGATGAGAAGGTGATAGCTTACACTTCCAAATAATTAAAATGCTATGAGAAAAACTGCCTAACTCATGATTTGTAGTTGGTCGCAGTTATGTTGGCAATGAAGTTCTAAAGACACTACCTATATTGATGGAAATCAAGCTGTGAGACCTTTGATCAGCAGCCATGCCCGAGGACTAGAGAGGCTGGTACAATGAATCCTTATGTTCCAACCAACCTTTGCCGAGGCAGAGTACTTCCTTACTGAGTCACCTTTAATACCATGCCATATGACCGCCCATTATTCTGTGTTATGCCGAGTTAATGGTTACTCTAATGCCGAGCCAACCAATCACTCGGCATCATCCTTGTTAAGAAGTCGAGAGACAGATAATCTAGACTGATTAGGCTATCCTTGCTCAGAAAAGTCCACCTATCCATGCTTTTTGTCCGCATCCCTTAACAACCTCTCTAATGTAGCATCACCGCATATACAGTATCATATGGAGAATCTGTAGCACCAATGATTATTTTTCTTATATATTCATTTTTACCCTTTTTGTATCATGTACATTACTTCTTTAGGAAATGACCTTATTGTCTTTTCTCTTTTGGGTAAGTTGCCCTAACATATAGGTATAAATACCTGTACTTGTAGTTACAACTTATCAAATTACCTTCAATACACTTGAGTACTTTCTTCCTTGCGTAAACATTGCTTATTTACTCTTGGCATCACTCTTATCCTTTCCCTTAAGTAAGGTTAGGTGGCGAATAACCTCATTAGACTAATTCGTACGTTATATTGAATTGTACCGTAAGTCTTCGAAAGTTCCATTGGTGCATCATATCTTCTGGAACTATTCGTGCGTTTTTGCTTACTATTCCATTCTTCTTTGTTACCCTTTTCATTCCTTTCCCCATTAACCCTTTTTTTTAGCTTTCTATAAGAGTGGAACCATCCAGCGACCGACGTTGTTTGTTCTTGGTCTCAATTCACAATATCTTGGTATTAGAGATGAGGTTTTGTGTGAGTTGTGGCTAGTTTGTCTTAAGTTCTACTATACTCTGTTTTGCATATAAGAAACAAAGTTAGTTATTGTGTTCATTCGATTGCTATGTTATTAGCTGTTCACTTTTTAAAGTGTTTGTTTGAATTTGATTCTGTGAAGAAAAATGATAGACCCAAGTATGAATGTTAGTGCTAGTGATGACAATGGAGTTGTCCATCATGGACGATAATCTCAAGGAACTCCTAGAAGTATTGATGAGAGACTTGATAAGGTAGCTAACCTCTTGGTAGATCTAACTCGAGTTGTTCATGCACTGTCTTGCTAACACATTGAGGCAGCGTAAAACACTCCACAAATTGCTCAACCTATTAGAGGTTAGAGCCTAACTTGATTGGTTCGAAGTGGAGGAGTTGGCAGACGAGTAAGGCGAAGGATAGACCTAAGAGAGCTTAATAAAGAAGAAGAAGAGAATTTTGAAGAAGAACGTATATAAGTCCCTAAAGCATCTGACCAGGTAAAGCTTCGGATTCCGAGTTTCAATAGATCTGGGAATGCTGACGAATATTTGGATTGGGAAGAGAAGGTAGAGCATATATTTGATTACTATCAATATGAGGATTATGACAAAGTAAGGACTGTTGCTATTGAATTCTCTGGATACGCTGTCATATGGTGGAAGAATTTTCAGGCCATAAGAAGAAGAGAAGAATACCGAGAGATCAACACCTAGCTTGAGATGAAGGGAGTGCTAAAAAAAATCGTGCTGAAAATGTATCTCCAAGATACTTTCACTCAGCTTCAAGAGCCGAGACAAGGAGACCGAACTGTTGATGAGTATATTCAAAAATTCCAAATACTTATGATAAGTACGAAGTAGATGAACCACTAACACAAACAGTCTCAAGGTTTATTACTGGATTGAAAGGAGGCATCTAAGACATTATGGAGCTCCAACAATTTGACACAACGGATGAGGCAATTAGGATTGCTTAGCGAGTGGAAAGGCAAAGAAAGAGCCGAGCAATGACCAGAATGCCAACTAGTTGACTAAGACAGGTTAGTCACCAAGCTCAGTCTAGTATCAAGCCGAGCAGAAGAGTTGATGTATGAGCTAAGTAGAAAGGCCGCCTTGAAGATGTAGTGCTGACTCAAACATATGAGAAGAGGCAAGGGTCTGGCAGGAAGACCACTTAGATCAAGTGCCTCAAGTGTCAAGGGTTCGAACATATGGCTGCATAGTACCCGAATTGAAAGACGATGATCATTTAGGGAGACATCCCAAAGTTAGAAGTAGAGAGTACGAATGAGAAACCCAAGGAGGAAGAGGTCCCTACTAAGAAAGAACTGATTGAGGAGGACGTGTTTCCCGAGGACTTAGACTAGCTACTCATGGTTGTTCGATGTACTATGAGCATAAAACCCTCACCAGGGGAGGAGCAGAAAAAGAATTTGTTTCATACCACCTGTAAGGTAAATGATCGGATGTGTGCTCTCATTGTGGATGGTGGAAGTTACACTAATGTGGCATTAGCCGATCTTGTTTCAAAACTGAAGTTGCCGACTTTTACACATCCTAAGTCATACAAGTTGCACTGGTTGAGTAAGAAAGGAGCATTATATGTCACTCAGCAAATACTACTACCAATCACTATAGGGAATTACTCTATCCAGGTCCTCTACAACGTATTGCCTATGTGCGCTTCCCATGTGTTGTTGGGTAGGCCATGGTTGTTTAACAGGAGAGTTATACATGACGGCTACAAGAACACATATATGTTGGAAAAGGATAACCGAAAGATCACGCTAAATTCGATGCCACTAAGAGAAGTTTGCAAGCTATAGACAAAAATCATTCGTGAATCGAAGAAAGCTTTAGTGATGAGTAGAGATGAGCTATGAGAAGCCATCAAAGCTAACTAGCCAACCCTTCTATTGGTTAGGTGACTATTAGAAATAAAGGAGTAGCGTGAGCTTCCCTAGGAAATCAAGGGGTTGCTAGATGACTATGCTAACTTGTTCTTAGAACAATTACCTGAGGAGTTGGCCCCAACTCGAGGCATAGAGCACTACATTGACTTAGTACCTGGTGCTACACTGCAAAATGCGCCAGCTTATCAGATGAATCCTAAGTAGGCTTCTGAACTCCAATGTCAAGTCAATAAGTTTCTAGAAAGAGGTTATGTGAGAGAGTCTCAGCCCTTGTGTTGTCCCTGTACTTCTAGTACCAAAGAAGGATGGAACCCGGTGGATATATGTTGACAGCTAAGCCATGAACAAAATTATAATCAAATGCAGGTATCCGATCTCGAGGCTAAAAGACATGTTAGATTAACTGAGTGGAGCTAAGATTTTCAGTAAGATTGATCTCAAGTCTAGCTACCATCAAATTTGCATGAAGTCAGGAGACGAGTGGAAGACTACGTTTAAGACTTGACATGGACTTTACGAGTGGATGGTCATGCCCTTCAGCTTATCTAATACCTCAAACACTTTCATGAGACTTATGAACCATGTATTGAGACATCTCGAGTCATTGTAAACATCTTAGAGCAATCTTAGATATCCTTCATGCCAAGAGACTATTCGGCAACTTGAAAAAATGTTGCTTCTGTTAGGAGGAAGCGGTATTCTTGGGGTATGTAGTCAGTAAAGGAGATCAAAGCAATTATCAAGTGGCCAACTCCTACTACTTATGCCGACGTAAAAAGTTTCTACAGACTGGATTCGTTTTACAGAAGGTTTATCAGGAACTTTAACACCATCACCATGCCACTTACTTCTGATGGCAAGAAAGGGAGGAGAGGAGCTTTGCTGACATAAAAGAAAGATTGACCTCTACCCTAGTGTTAGTACTACCTGACTTCGACAAAATTTTCAAGTTGGAATGCAACGCATTGAGTGTTGGAATAGGCGTTGTCTTGATGTAAGAAGGCTGACCAATTGCCTTCCATGGTGAAAAGCTCTGAGGACTACAGCCGAATTACTCCATGTATGACAAAGAACTTTTAGCACTGATCCAAGTAATGCAAGTGTGGCAACATTACTTATTGCCGAGAGAATTTGTCATATATACTGACCATGAATCGCTGAGGTACCTTTAAAGTTAGACCAAGTTGTCAAAATGGCAGGTAAGGTAGGTTAAATTCCTTGGAGGGTTCAATTTTGTGATAAGGTACAAGCAAGGAAAAAGCAACGTAGTTGTAGATGCTCTTTCGAGGAGGCATGCACTCTTACCAAAACTTCAAACCAAGTTATTTGGTTTTATGAGTATCAAAAAACAGTACTCCAGGGATCTACACTTTGAATCAATAATTTCGCAATGTGTCAATGGGAGGATAGTGGACGAGTATCATGTAAAGGATGGCTATCTATTCTGAGGGGGAAGATTATGCATGCTAACTTGTTCCTGACAGGAATTATTGATCAGGGAAGCCCACAGCAGAGGGCTCTCTAGACACTTTGGAGAAAGGAGAATCTATGAACTATTGAATGGCCGATTCTTTTAGCCGAAAATGCAAAAAGATGTGCACCGAGTTTTAGAAAGCTGTACAATGTGCAAAAAGGCCAAGTGCTGAGTCGAACTAAGGAAAGCAATGCCCCGACTTGTTTCGATGAGGTCATAGGTTGAACTGAGTATGGACTTTGTTCTTAGATTGCTGCAAACTGCCTGAGGCAAAGATTTTATAATGGTCGTCATAGATCAATTCAGTACAATGGCATACTTCATGCCTTGCACCAAAACTAATGACGCTTTAGCCATAGCTTCTCTTTTCTTACAAGAGATTGTATGAATATATGGGATACCAAGGAGTGTAGTCTCCGACAAAGACCCAAGGTTCTTAAGCCACTTCTATAAAACCTTATAGCATTGGTTAGGAACCAAATTACTTTTCAGCACGTCACGTCACCCCCAAACTAACTGCCAAATAGAGGTAGTTAATCATACTTTGAGGTTACTGGTCCGAGCTGCGGTAGACAAGAACTTGGCTGATTGGGACGTTTACTTACCAGTAGTCAAATTCGCCTATAAGCGAATCATACATGATACCACTAAGCAAACTCCCTTTAAGGTAGTCTATGGATTAAATCTCGAGTTGCCCTTCGACCACGCCCTTGTACCAATACCTATGCAAGAGGACCCTGATGCCTCTGCTAAAGCACAATCTCTTCAACACATCTATGATAGGTTATTCGGTATATTGACCAGGCTACTAGAAGAATGTGAGAAAGGACTAAGTGTAGGTTAGCCAAACAATTTCAGTCGCGATACTTCGTATGGCTACACTTTAGCAAGGAACAGTTTTCAAACAAGAAGTAGAACAAATTACTACAAGAGCAAAAGGGCCTTTTTGAATCCTCTAGAAAATCAGTGACAATGCCTATAGGTTGGAACTGCCTGAAGACTATGGGGTTGTTGATACCTTCAACATTGCCAACCTTAGTCTATATCATCCTAATGGAGAACTGAGCGAACACCATTCGGATTTGATCCCAAATCTAAAACAACCTGAAAGGAGTGATGGGAATCAAGCTATGGGACCTCTAACCCACAGCTGAACCAGAAGACTAGAGAGGTTAGCACGATGAATCCTTATCTTTTAACTAACCCCCACCTAGGCCGAGTATTTTCTTGCCAAGGTCGAGTACTTCCTTATCGAGTCACCTTTAATGCCATACCATATGATTGCCTCTTATTCTGTGTTATGCCAAGTTGATGGTTATTCTAATGTTAAGTTGACCAATCACTCAGCATCATCCTTACCGAGAAGCCAAGAGAAAAAAAATCCAAATTGATTAGGCCATCCCTGTTCGGACAAGCCCACCTGTCCGTACTTTTTGTCTGCATCCCCTAACAACCTCTCCAATGTAGCATCGCTACGTATATAGTATCGTATAGGGAATTTGTAACACCAATGATTGTTTTCCTTATATATTCATTTTTACCCTTTTGCATCATGTACATTACTTTTTTAGGAAATTACCTTATTGTCTTTTCCCTTTTGGGCAAGTTGTCTTAACTTACAGGTATAAATACCGTTGTACTTGTAGCTATAACTTATCAGATTACCTTCAATAGACTTTAGTACTTTCTTCCTTGCGTAAACATTGCTTGTTTACTCTCAACATCACTCTTATCCTTTCCCTTAAGTAAGGTTAGGTGGCGAGTAATCTCACTGGACTAATTCGTGCGTCATATCGAATTATGCCATGAGTCTTTGGAAGTTCCATTGGTGCATCGTATCCTTTAGAATTGTTTGTAGGTTTTTTCTTATTGTTTCATTCGTCTTTATCGCTCTTTTTGTATGTTTCTCCATTAATCCTTTTTTTCGAGCTTTTTGTAAGCTTGGACACATTCAACGATCGGCCTTGTTTGTTCTTGGTCATAGTTCGCAACATGTAAGGTGAAAAATGCAAGATTTTCAAGGATCACAAGAGCTTAAAGTATATATTTACTCAATAGGAATTGAATATGAGACAACAAAAATGGCTGGAGCTAATCAAAGATTATGATGTGGATATATAGTACCACCTATGAAAAGCAAATGTAATGGCCAATGCACTTAATAGGAAGAAATAGGGTAACATTGCCACATTGATCACTACTCAAAGGCACCTACTTAAGGACATGCATAGGTTAGACTTAAAAGTGGTAATAAGAGATGTAGGAGTAAGATTAGCAAGCCTATGCATCCAACAAACTCTAGTGGATCTAACTAAAGCAATACAAGATGTGGATGTTAAAACACAAGACCTAAAGAGCAAAGTGGAGCAAGGCATGGCGCCTAAATTTAGGATTGACCTTGAGGAAATTTTCATATTTAGAAGTAAGTTG
The DNA here is from genome assembly GCA_024138005.1 of Lumnitzera racemosa. Classification (NCBI taxonomy): domain Eukaryota; kingdom Viridiplantae; phylum Streptophyta; class Magnoliopsida; order Myrtales; family Combretaceae; genus Lumnitzera; species Lumnitzera racemosa. Next base: position 59,966,712 of record JAMXBC010000012.1, read on the forward strand.
TGTATAGTGAAGGATTCAAAGTTAAAGAAAGAAGTGTTAAAGAGGCTCACTATTTAGCCTGTTTAGTATACCCTAAGGCACCAAAATATATAAGGAATTGAAGGGCCATTATTGGTGGAGAAATATCAAGAGTGATAGGCTTATAATGCCCAACATGTCAAAAGGTTAAGTTTGAACATAAGAAGTCAGCAGGTAAGTTATAGCCTTTACTAATTCCATTACAGCTTTTATCAGTTCATGAGTGGAAGTAAGAGCATATAACCACAAATTTTGTTACTCATCTTATAAGGACCAAAGACAAGCACAATGCAGTTTGGATGATTGTGGATAGATTAACCAAGTTATCATTTCAGTCTAACCAACATTGGTTGTAGAATAGAAAAGTTAACAAAGGCTTATGTCCGAGAAGTGATTATACTACATAGGGTGCTCGTGTCAATAACATTGAATAAAGATACTCGATTCGTGAGTAAATTTTAAAGAAGTTTGCAAAAAGAGTTGGGCACTACATTTCAATTCAGTATAGGCTTTCATCCTTAAATCGATGGACAGTTTGAGAGGACCATTTAGATACTTGAGAGCATGGTAAAGGCTTGTATGCTTGATTTTAGTGGAAATTGGGATGGACACCTTCCTTTAGTGGAGTTCTCTTACAATAACAGTTATCAAGTAACGATCCAAATGGCATACTATAAGACTTCATATGGTCGAAAGTGTATATCGCCCATCTATCGAGATGAAGCAAATAAAGATAGCTCTTAGGACCCGAATTAGTACAAGAAATAGTTGACAAGCTCAGAATAATAAGACAAAAGATGTTTACAACTCAAAGTAAACAGAAAAGCTATGCGAAAAAGAGGAGTAAGCCATTAGAATTTTGGGTTGGTGACCAAATGTTATTGAAGATCTCTCTAGTTAAAGGTATGGTTAGATTTTTGTTGAGAGGAAAATTAAGTCCTAAGTATATTAGCCCTTTTGAAGTGATTAAGTGAATTAGAAAGTTAGCTTACAAAATAGCCTTACTAGTGGTTTTGGAAGGGGTATACAACGTATTCCATGTTTCGATGTTAGAGAAGCTTGTGCCTAAGTCAAATTAGAGATCAAAGGATTTGGAAGTTCTTATTATGGATTTAGAGTCCCTAAAATTATAGTTGGATCTCACTTTAATGGAGAGGCCCCTTAAGGTGGTTGATAGAAAGGTTCAAAAGCTGAGAAGAAGGACAATCCACTATGTAAAAGTCTAGTGGGAAAATCATTCAAAACAAGCAGAAACTTAGGAATTAAAGGAAGAAATGAAGAGGAAGTACCCAAAGTTATTCCAAGGTTCAAGTAAACTTTCATTGACAAAGGCTCCTTAATGTTGGGAAGTCACAATACTATAGAAAATATTTTTAAAAATAATGGCAAAATGGTCTTTTTAATAGGTTATTAAAACCCTTACCTCCCTTAAGTAGCCACCCTTCTCTTAAACCCCAATTATTACCTAGAATAGACTAATCCCTATCCTTTGTGTAGAAAACTAAAGTATGACCCCAAGCTAAACCCTAAGAGGAAAGTATAGTGAAGATTAAGGTAAGACTTAGTGTATTAACAAAGGTAAATTCATTTTAGATCATCTAGCTTCCTAAAACCTTCCATTTCTTGTTAATCTCAGCTCATTCTTAAGGGATTTCAATTGGGGATAATTCTTCACCAAAAGTAGCTTTATCAAGAGTTTAAGGTAAGTTTCATAGAGGTTAACTTGAGTTAAGTTTGTTTATAAGCTTAATATCTTATTTTAGAGGGGGTTTACTTGGATTTTAGTAAGGGAAGAATCTGAAATGAAGTGTTCATTCTAGTTGTTGGGGATGTTTAGCTCCATTTCCAAACTCCTCCAAGTGTTTGAGTTGATTACAAGTAATTTATGCGTACTTTCCTTCTTTTAGTTTAGGTTTTGTTGAGAAATATTGAAGTTTAGGTGTGAGGGAATTGAGTTAGTAACTTTATTTGGATGGAGTTGTAGAGTTGGGAACATTAGGTTAATGGGCTTTATTTTTTGCTTGGAAATGTAGTAGAGATGAGAGGAAAGTTGGATGAATTTATGTGTGTGTTGAGATTAAGCTATTCTACAAAAGTGCATAACAGCAACTTGGCATCTGGATGCTATTGTGACCAGCATCCAAACGCCATTATATGGTTGTTAACTTAGCATCCGTATGCTAATAGTTGGCATCTGATTGCCATGCCCCATTTATCTTATAAACTTGTAATTCTTAATTCCTTTTAACCCTAAACTTGTACCTAAGTGTTTTATACATCCAACCTTGTCTAAAGATAGTTTATCCTTTAGGAGTTTAGTAATTTTAGAGTCTGAAAGTATTGGGGGGAAATTAAACTTAAATCTCCTTGGTTGGTTTGGTTAAGTAGTTTAAGGGAAAGTTTATGCTTTTTGGCCAGGTTCTCTTGTTAGGGCTATCTCTTTTATCTTTTCTCGAGCTTAGTATTGGTTTCATTTTGATACTCAGGTACATAATACATGTTTGTTGCTTATGAGTAATAGATTAGAATGAAACAAACTAGATAAATCTTATTCGACCTAAAATGTGTTTATTGGTTATGCTTTTCTAGCTTATCCTTGAATATAGGGGGTCACTGTTGATTTCATGTGAGGATTCCCCTATGGAGTCATATGTTGAGATGATATAGCTACATCTAAGTTGTTCATGGTTCCTAATTCATAGGTGTTGTGGTCCTAGTTTGATCGATATTATAGTATGTATGCAGTAAATTAAAAGACTTATATTATATTATATCTACTTATATATTATAAGAGATCATAGTATGATGGAGTTGTGAATACCCATTTGATACTTGTTGGTGAATATACAAAATAATAATTGGTTGTTTATTTACTTCTGCATTTATGCATGTGATATGATTGTTATTGGCATTCGTATATGCTTGCATGCTACATGCCGGGATCCGTCTCATTTTTTCTTTTTAAGTATAAGAAGTGATAATTATTTTATTTATGAAGAACCCTCTGTAAATGAATTCGAAGAGGAGCACGAGGTTAACTATCATTATTTATATGATGATTAGAGTCATGCTAAGCTATCTGAGATGGTTGTTGATGAGTATTGCTAGAGATAGGAGACTTAGCTTATTGACTTGGAGACTATTCCACATTTTGTTTCTATTGATCTATTCGGATATTTATGCTTTGGGAGAGAGAATCCTTTAGAATTCAATCTTCGCATTATTTGAGGTTTAGCATGTGGGATCATGATAAACTCCTTGAGGTTTTGGTCATTGTTTCTAATTTTTGAAGTATGTTAGACTCCTTGGAGGCTCTATGCTTTGATCTTGTATTTGAGGCAAGGTTGCCTCCTATGTTTTGTTATTACTTAACTTATGTTTAGGTTAATAAAGATGTTAATAGGAGTCACGACTTGAGTAATAATGCTGTCACTGATTTGATGTTCATGTAGATTCCTAGAGCCTTAGAGTATTCTTGATTAGAGAGGATACATGATTTAATGCCTAATAGGTTCCCAAGGCATTACAAAAGTTTGAAATACTACTTATCTCTCCATGTAGTGTTAATGTAGAGTGTCTCATGGTGTCAAGAAGGCATTTAACAAATGGGGACACGTGTTCAACTCCAATTAACTTACAATGATACTAATGGATGTTATCTGATACATATAAGGTAGTAACATTGACTATCAAACTTTCATTCAAGTGCCATATTTGATAAATTTAAAGTATAAATATTTTTTGAATTGATTTTTTACGTAAAGTTCATATAGTGTCTTGGACATAGTCCAATATACCAAACACGCATCAATAAGAATGACGATCCAAGTAGTCATACAGTCACAGATGAAGTGAGAGATAGGAAGAAAGAGGCCCACTTCTTACATTGAGTAGGATTTTCATATCTTGAACTGGCTAATGTTGGCTATCTAAGTAGGTTGAGATGACAAGAAGAAGTAACTTAGATGGTGGCCATTTAAGCTGGCCGAGAAGTTAGGAGAAAGCCACTTGCGTTTGTGGTTGTGTCGCTAAGGCTCATGAGATAGCCAGATCAGCATGTCATGAAGAAGCTATCAACATCTACCGTTGGCTTATAAATCAGAGATAAGTAATGAGTGCTACCATGTGGATAAGATTAAATGCATACGTAAATGTAGAATCTGTTGTTGTCATTATTGTGTTGTGGTTCTGCTTGTCCTATTGTTTTACTATAATTATGTATATAGCATTTGAATCGAATGCATTTGCTAATGGTTGGTTAGGTTATTCACTAGACGACCATATGCTCGCTTCTCTAAAATGCTTTCCTTCTTACAGATAATATGGCCAATCATGGGAAGTGCGAAAACCCAGTATTGTGAAAATCCAGTACTGTGGATGTTATGATAACTTATATGCACCTGTTTGTGAGCAAAGCAAGAGGTAGGTTGCCATGTTCTCCCGGTTTAGAGGTGACACCATAACAATTAATCATGGAAATTGTACCAAGCCGGGACGGTCTTACCTTCCTGAAAACAAGGGGTCGGTTATATTTCTAAGCTAGTCCCAAAACAGGAGGAGAGAAACAGAAGGCAAAACGAAAGAAATATGGCATCTCAAAAGAGGACGTATTCATAGACCAAAGGGACCAACCAGGTCAGATAGTTTTTTATAACAACACAATACAGAAACAATCTAAACACTATAAAGAAACAAGTTCAATACAAGAACATCATATCTTCTGGAACATATCCATTAATCTTCTTCTTCTTCTTCTTCTTCTTCTTTTGCCCCTCCCCCCCTCATTATTGTAAGAAAATCCAATCTTCAGTCCATCATGCAGAAGCAGTGGCCATGTGCTTAGCAACCGTCTGCTGAAGTTCTTCTTTCTTGGCTCCCACCACCTTATCCACAATTTTCCCTCCTTTCACAAACATGAAGGTCGGCATTGCCTCCACTGCCCATTCCTGAGAAACAGTCTGCAAAAAAACCAAAGACAAGTCTCCATTAACAATAATTCTTTTGGATGAATTAAAACCTGTCTCAAGGACGTCCACTGCTATATCTAACTCAATATGAAACCAAGCACAACCCATTAATCCCAGCTTTTTATATGGCCTGAATGCTTAACCAACTGAGCAATCTCAGCTCAGCCATTACTAGTAAATTTATAGCAAAATGAAAACAAACTTTGATAGATATTGTATAATCTCCAATTCATCCCAGTTAACATTCAGTTCTTTTTGTTGCTTACCTGCAATTCATCAACATCAACCTTAAGGAATAGGACATTGGGTAGTTTCTTGGCCAGCTCTGCCAAGAAAGGTGCAATCATGCGACATGGTCCACACCACGAGGCAGTGAAATCAACAACTACCTGCATCAAATGAAAAGCTTAATTTGTATTACCAACAATCAAAACAAAAAAGATGAGCATCCCAATGCCAAAAAAATGTTAAGACCTTTTGCTCCTACTAATTCATGAATAACCAAACCATAAGATTTATATCTCAAGTTTCATAGAGTCAACTCATGCAAAACATATTAACCTTCACCACATGTCAAAGTAGAATAGAAGATATCAATACAGCAGAGCATATGGTATATCCAATTTCTTTGGTAATTCATATATGTGCAATCTTCAACTGTGAAATTTTGCTAAGAATGCATGCATCAGTTTTATCCCTGAAATTCAATGCATGTGTTATTTCATGGAGTAAATTTGATGAGGATACCTTTCCCCATAGCACATATCTTATAACCACTGTGCAGTAGAAATATAAATCCACAAGCTGAGTTTAACTTGAGTAAAACTTATATCCCAGTAACTGTCTCAAGTCACATGTTTCCAAGCAGAAAATTGCACTGTATTGATACAGCTTAGAGGAGGGCAATGGGCTGGCTTAGGCATGTCAACCTATTTAATAAACAGACCAGATTTTTTAGCTAGGGTCCTTAACACAAAGGGTTCAAAGGGCCAATCAACATCTGCGGGAAATCACGTACTGATTCTCTAGTGGTCAATCACCAACTCATTATAGTGAGTGAATCTTGATCATTCACAATTCATCAAATTAGTTAAGTTATTAAAAACAAATTTAAAGATAATGATAGCAAAATTACCTTCAGAAACAAAATTGGATAAGAAATAGAGCTTCATTCTTACAAAGGACAAAACAACAATAATTGTTAAGAAAAAGAGCATGGATGCTTAAAGCAAACTGATCTGCTACAATTGCTGTTGGAGTGGCAAGCACATTACAGACTTTGATGCATGATGCATATGTCGACATGTCTATGACATTAATGAGTGAAAGGGTCAGAGGGTGGAATAGAACAACTTAAGGTGTGAAAAACAGGTTGGTGATATTAATGGTGGGATTCGATCATGCTTAAATGTATCAGTCAAATGGAATTCTACTTATATGATGCTTGATTAACTAATACTGCATGCAAATATTAACATGCTTTTAGCTGTCTTTGGTTAAAAAATGCTAATTATAAACACTGTCACAATTATGGCCAAAAAAAAAAAAGAAAAGAAAAAACACTGTCCACGATAGAAGAGTGGAGAAGTAATTTAACTCAATGAGCATCTTTTTAAACAATTATTAGTTTCACGTTATCCAATCTCAAAGATATATATATTCCCAGCATAGAGAATTGAAAATTTGTTGAATGAGAATTCAAAGAAGAAAGATTATATTGCAAAGGATATGGTGTGTAAGATGATACAGCAGTTTGACATATATTAGAGCTAGCAATTAACTTTCAAATGAAGTTTAACTTTTTGGATTTTTGTTTCAACAAAATTGATGCGCATGTTACCCAGAGAAGTTGGCTAATATCAGTATCAAGATACTTGTAAAACAATATGGGGTAAATTATACCAACCCCCTTGGAATCATCAAAATTATAGAGACACTAAATTCCTGAAATAACACATGTGCAACCTTGAAATATTTTATCACCTTTTCATCTAGATGAATGGAAATTGTTTAATTGTTAATCTTTCATTACTTTTCTTCAATGCTTTGCATTTGAGTATTATCAACAACTTTGCTAGCAGAATTACAGTACTATGTAACTTCATGTAATAAGTTTTTCTAGATTAATCTGACTTTCAGGTTTACATGTTTTGTTCTGTAAATGCTTGAATTTCATTACCAGCTTTTAAGAGAGGTAAGAAATGGGTTTGTCAAATGGAGCAATGGTTTCTCTTTCCAATTTTGCATCTCATGTGGATGCATTCTAGATGAAACCATCTCCATAAAAATACCCCTGAAAATGAGCTTCATGAAATGATCAGAACAAAAAGAAATGATACCATGAAAAAAGCTCCAGTTTAGCCTCCAAAAATTATTGCGAAAAAGTTGGTCCAAATATAAATTTTTCTCCAATTGTCTTTAAGTGGGGTGAAAAATAGGTTGTTCTGATGGATACAACTTCATAGTTTTTTTAACATGAGGAGAAAATGGGATCTACATATGTTTTGGTACAGCAAATAGGGAGTTGGTCCTCCTCCAATCATCTTCCTGTGGGAGGTAAGATAGGCACTTTTCAATGGATGTAGAAATGGATACAATTTCCCTTGATTTTTCAATACAAAGGAAAAACAGGATCTACATGTGTTTAGGTACAACAAATAGGAAGTTGGTCTTTCTCAACGGGGTGTATAGCATGGAAAACCTTTCAATACAAGATAGATACTTTGTCAAGAAAGAAGGGAATAAAGGATTCGTTCTCTTCTTGCTCTTTCTTCGGGGCAAAAAGGAAGAGTGCATTTATGGAGGGAGGGAGAACATTCGAGCGAATTCATCAAAAGCCTCTACTGCATTAAGGAAACCCCAAGTGAAACGCTGACAGGGTGGGAAAGTGCAACGAACTCCCCACTTGCAAAGTGGAGCCAGCTACTCACTTCTCTCTTTAAAGCCCTATCAGTAAAGCTTGGAAGCCATGGCGAAGCCACTAGCGCTTCCATGTGCGGGATTAAATATTTTATTCTGAAAGATAATGGAAATTGTAAGGGAATGTATCTACCTTCTTCTCCTCTACGAAACTTTAACAACCACACAAGCAGCTGGTAAACTTAATTCAATGGCTAATCCCAAACACTTCTTCGTAGCAAACATCATTTTCCATCTGAAACGTATCTAACCTAATAAACAATCGCAGACAAGTTCCAAAATCGCCTCGCCCAGTAACTTCATAAGCTTTAAAAAAAAAAAGAAAAAGAAAAGACCCCATATTATCAGAGAATTAAAATTTATCTCATCAATCCTAAATCCTGAGAATGAAACACACCATTTGACACCAACCCGTCTTCTCAAAACCATCGAAAGCAATCAAAATATTTCATAGAACTTCCAACTTTTGATGTTTTTATAAAATTTTCATAAACACAGACTTAACATGTTCACATCACACAAATAACCATCAAAGCTATACCCAAAACAAATCAAATAGAAGAATCCTCAAGCACATGCACAAATCAAAATTATATGAAAAAAAAAATACCAGCTTGCCAGGCTCATTGCTCTTCTGAATTTGTTCAGTCCATGACTGAACCGAATGACAACTTATAACTTGTCCTTCTTCTGCTGCCATCTCTCTCTCTGGTTCTCTCGCTCTCTCTAGGTTATTGAACAAATTGTTTATTTGTATTTGGGTTCGGATATAAGCGGATTAAGTAAAGAACAAATGCACGAGTTAGCATAAATAGGAGATGGGTGATGATAACAGCGTTAGAAGTGATTGCCCTTGGACGATCCTCAAATTACAAATTTGCCACCGCTTTGTTTTATTTGGAAAGCGGAGATTGGGGGAAAGGTGTCGTATTAAGTCGAAACTTCTTAGTGGGGTTATTTCTCTAGGAGCGCGAACATGATATAGTCCGTGGATTTGAGAGCGAAAACCGTTGGATTTGGAGAAAATTTTTGCCGGTCCGTTTCTACGTTCTTGCTGAAATTATAAACGACAAGAATTTGGATTCTTAACTTTTTGTTAATGCAATGTTTTCACGTTACAATAATAATAGTATAAAATTTGGAGAAAAATTTTTCTACGGATAAATAATGTAGAAGGTCCGAATATGAAATTAACTTATGGGAAAATAGAAAATAAAACATAAATTTTTATATCAATATAGATATATTTTAAGATTTACAAAGTGATGATCTATATTTTTATCTTCTATTTTCATAGAATCGATATAGTATTTCATTTCACAATTAATTTATATTTATTTAAATTTAAACCATTGAATTTATAAGTAATTGAATAGTTTAAATTTATAAGAATGTAAATTAAAAACGCGTTTGATAACTAGACAAGTTTCTAAAAAATAAGGATGAGATTGTAAGAAAATCTTACAAAGTAAGTTTTGAAATTATCTTAAATTTTTTATAAATTAGCACAATAAATCTATGTTTGGTGTGAGGAGTGGAATTAGGAGTAAAAATAGAAATAAAGTTAGACTTTTAAGATATTTTTCCTTATTTAAAAAAAAAAAAAGGGAATAAAAGGGAAGAAGTGGATTTAGGAAAAGAAATCACACTAAATTTTTTTCCCTTTAAATTGACGAGAGAGAAAAGGAAATAAATAAATTTATTTGATATTTCATTATACTCCTTTACCCTATTTTTCCACCTTTTTTTTAATATTTTATGGGTATATTAATAAATCTATATTATGCTTTCTCTTTAACAATGATCAATATTTCTTTTATTTCCCTTCCCTTTATTATCCAAATAGATTCAAAAAGAAATAAATATTCTCATAAATTTTTTCATCCCCTACTCTTTTTTCTTAAGTATTTTTCTTCTTAATTCCTTACCTTTTGCCAAAGTAAGGGCAATTTGCGTTTTCAATATAACAAATTGTTCTAATGTCAAAGTTTAAAAGTTGTTAAAAAGTTTTTTTATTAGTTTGAGCAGTAATTTCAACCAAAGGTCCAATATTAAGGATTATTTGTTAATTTATTAAAGTTTAAGAGATGTTAAAACTCATTTCATAGTTCCAAAGTATATTTATAGGGGGTTAAAATTTAGAAAGTTATTTACATTTAAATCTCAATTTAATTAAGCATCTTAAATTTGTCCTTAAAAGGGGGATAAGCATCTTGACATGTTTTCTTATGGGGAAATGACATATTTGGTACTTCTACCTACAAACCTTTTAATTACATTTATATTACTAGGATAAGGTAGTTAAATGAGAATATAGGTAAAGTTTAGGTAGTTAATTACAAAAATTAGCATAATTTAAGTTGTTAATTATAAAAATGTGTACCGTTCAGGTATCAAATAAGTAATTTTAAACTTTAACTTTCACATTGTTAATTGCATAAATGAGAAAAGTTAAGGTATCAAATGCATTTTTTTCCCAATTACCAAATTTGATATTTACCTGTTTCTCTTTTGTTTTCTTTTAATACACTCAATTTTTCACATAAAATAGATTTGACTATATATTGTTATTTTGTTCAACTAATATCAAATTCAATAGAGGAATTCTTAGTTCATTAATTAAAGAGACATTGTACTTGCGATGCTATGTGTTCTAAATTTGTAAGATTAAAATTACATAATATGTGATATAATTAAATAACTTGTTCAAAGATTACAAGATGATACAAACTTAATTTTTTTGGAGCAAAAATACTTCTTCTCTCTAATAATTTTGTAATTATCCACTCTAACATTCATATATTGTATGTTATATAAAGTATATTGTAAAAAGTAGAAGAAAAAGTTTTTATTTAATAATATTAAAAGAAAAACTATCCAATTTTTTTCCTTTTTTTTTTAGCTATCAACATCCAGGCATAAGCAGGCAGTTCTATTAGAACCTATATCTTACCCCATATTACCTAATCAAGTAGGTTTTAGGTAGCTAATAGAAGTCATAGTATAGATTCTAAGTATAATTATCTAGAACTTATGGCCATGTCTATAATTCTTGTTAGGCTGGGCCTTTCCCATAAGGATCGACTATAAGGGCATAAGTACCCTATAAGTTATCGAGTGAAGTGTTATTATAGGCATATTTTAGCCCTAGGGTCTTAAGCACAAACTTAGCCCATATAAAGGCATGAATCCCTAGACTTATTCCCTAATCACCACATCAAACATGCCCCACATGCAAATATTTTAGAATGTACCAAGCGCCTAAGGATCTCCCTTTATGTATCAACCATCTAAGCGCTACCCAATACCTTATAAAAGCCTTAATGGTAGACATGATAATGGATCTAGAATCATTCTCCACATTTTTTTGATATTGTTGGTTGGAATTCTATATTTCTTACATATACTACACTACTCCCTATTCTCTATTGACTTAGGGATCAAAGTATAAGTGTTGAAGCCACCTTATGCCCTCTTAGTTCATGTATGTTCGCTCTACAAACTTAAGCATAAGCTTATTCTAAACCCACGAACCTAAGAGAATTTCCACTAATGACAAGGGTTATATAAAATAACAAGCTAGATAAATAAAGGGAAAATGAGAAAGCTTTTGATATGGATTCATTTCATTTTGATTTTTAGAGATTATAATATCACATAATAGTGTGGTAGAACTATAATCATTAATACTTCTTTTGGTTAATGTCCTAGAATTTGTCAAAATTATAAGATTAAGTATGCTTAGTGGGAAATACTAATGAACTCTTAGGAAGCAACTGTACTAAAGACAAAAATGTTATAATTAGGTAGAATATTGGTACATATAGATACCCTATTTTTGTTTTTTATAGTTTTAGAATTTTTTTTAGAATAGGAAAAAATGGTTCTAATTCAGAAAAAAGAAAAAATAAAGTAAAAAAATACCAAAAAAATAAAAATTTTAGAAAATTCACAAAAAAGTAGAAGTTTAATAAAAACATAAAAAATAGAAAATTTCATAAAAATAAAAAAGGGACAAAAATATATAAAAATAAAGAGATAGAATTTTTTAAAATAAATAAATAAAGATTTAGAGTTGTGATGTGGTCTTTAGGTTTAGGTTTTATTTGTTTTCTATTTGGATAGTTTTTATTTTATAAAATAAGTAAGGTTCTTTATAGTTTAAATGGAACTTAATTGCAACAGATGACAGGGCATAAGCCAATAACCCATTTGGTATCATGCTTGGACTTAGAATTGTAAGGAAAAGTGAGATCTCGAGTTCTATCCTTGAAGCAGGTGCATTATACCTTTCATTTTCTTTTGGCCGAAAAAGGCATGTGTCAACCTATGATTGGTTGATCGTGTCCATTTTCCATCTCTTTCTTTCCGTTTTCCTTTATTTCCCAAGTGAATCCAGTCCAATCATCCCACTTCATGGCTATTTTTTATTCAAATTTCTTCATAATTTCATTAAATTAATGGTAAAATCACAAAGATTACTTAGGATACTATGTATAAAGATAAAAAAACTTGGCTAGATACATTCACTTGCTTATTGAATTTACCTTGAAAATTTTGGATAACTTTAACTTGCGATCCTAGCTCTTGCATAATTTGATCAAATTCGACCTAAATGAGTGGATCTTAAGTTATCAATCATCTTTTTGAACAAGTACATCAACACTTTAATTCACAAAATCAATTGGAATCAGACAATTTGCTTATATTTAAAGGTTGCTCCAGTTAGTATTGAAGAAACCAATCTAGCCTTTAACAGTAATTTCCATGTGTATTCAAGCTCCCACTAGTATAAATAACCACCCCCATTCCCATTTCCATTCCTATTCCCAGCATCAACACTTATTCCCAATCTCTCTCTCTCTCTCATTTCAAGTAATTTCTCTCTCTACAATAACCCAAACCACAACTATCTACTCTTTCTCTCTCTATAATTTATCTTCCTTAACCACTTTCAAGATATTCTAAAGCTTTTATGAGACTCCCCACTAAGTAAGCTTTTGAGGCCCACCACTCTCATGCTTGATCGTACCCCATAACACAAGAAACCAACTGCCACCTATTCAAACCCTCGATACTACCATCAAAACCACCTACCATTACTAACTAGGTGAAATCTACTATCATAACCATATGCGAGAACCACTTTAACACTAAGCCAACAACCCTCTATACTCCGATGACCACCCCAAGCATCACACGAACTCTATCTCTCTCTCTATCCCCAACCAACCACCTAGCTTTACCATCTGAATGGCTACTAAACATGGTGGTATTTGAAAAAAGCCCCTATTCTTTAATAAGATCCTCATAAAAGTAGTATTACCCACTTGAAAATCAACCAAGAGACCATCGAGAATCACCCTTGCAGCAACCTACTTTCTCTTTCTTGCCATGCACGTGTAGAGTACATGAATTGGGTTAGTCAAATCAACCCGACTCCAACTTGCTACATAACTAATGCGCTGCTCCAACCTTGGTCTAGCCCACTTCCCTTCTTTTTTCTTTATTTATGTATTTTACTATTGTATTATTTTTTTTTCTTTTCTCTTTTATTGTAATAAAAAAAAAGTAAAAAAAAAAAAAGAAAAGAAAGAAGAAAGAGAGGAAAGCTTTGTTTCCTTTTATTTTTATGTTATTTTCTTTTTTCCTTGGTAAATAAATAAAAAATAATAAAATAAAAGAAAATAATAAATACATAAAAAGAAATACCAATGTTCTTATCACCTAGAAAAATCATTTCCTAAAGAAAAAAAAAAGAGTTTAATCAATCATTTTCAAAGATAGAACTTCTCTTAGAATTTTCCAAAAATAAACACTAATTTAGAACCCTTTTAGGTGTTTTTCTTAAAATCAGATGGTTAAAAACTTAAATCTAGTCTTTTTCTTAAATTAAAATCAATGAACAAATTAAGGTTTCTTTGAATGAACCATGGAAAGTTTGCTTCCTACTAGAGGGTACGTCAACACCCATAGGACGACTTAAAATGGGGAAATTATTTTTATTTTCCCTTTCTGTAAATAAACTTACTTTTTTAAAAAAATAATTATGAATATATAATTAGCTAAAGAGGTATTTTAAAAGATAAAGTTAATTTTAGCATGTTAAAAGTGGTATCTGATTATGGTTTAATAAGATAGTCTTCGGATCCAAAATCTTTATGTTCAAAACCTTTTCAAAAATTGGTTTTATCAAAAGATCGATTGCTAAATTATAACTAATTCACTCAATTTGTTATAATATTGGTTATAACTTAATTTTTTTTCCTAACTTTGGTCGAGTGACAACTCCAAACACTTTTCAAAATAGAAAAACCAAGTTTTTCTTAACTCTTAGTTAAGGGTTAATATTAAATGGGTTAATGTTTAATACTAATCGAATTAAGAAAAATAATAAAAACCTGAAAAAATTCAAGCTCAGTAGTACAATGTCTCCATACTACCTATCAAGCCCTAGAACCTAAAATATTACAATTTATCACATATCTCTATGATCTACTGATACGTAAGGCTTATAGATTTAAAATGCTAACATCACCACATACTTTAACAGTCACCAATTGCTTGTGATGACTCCAATACGATATTATAAAGATGTCTTAAACATCATCAATTTACTGGTAATTACATAAACATTAACTCTTGCATTATTTTATTCATTGAAAATAAGGTTATAGTTCAACACTACACATGTTTCAAATAGACAAAACTCAAAACTACATCTCACTTTCACCAAATATGTAAAATAACAAACTATAAAGAACTTAATAGGAGAAGTTTCAACTGACTTCTCATTACTCTAGTAACAACATAAAAGTAAATGACAAACTATCCAACAATATGATCCATCAAAATTATTGATCCTACAACAACTATACTAAGCCATCTCCATAGTCAAAATAATGGTCATAATAATCAACATCTTCGCTAAAATAGCCATATGTACTATAGTAATCCTCGTAGTCCCCATGATCTATTCCTGCATCTAAAAATAAGGATCTTAAGGGGGTAAGCAAAAGCCTAATACAAGGTGTCAAACACATACACATGTTTACGTAATGATGCACACGCACGCATACATTAATTGCTTCAATATAACTAAATGCAACAACCATAGTTTATTATCTTCGTTTAGGTCCTTTAAACAACACAGTTCTGCTGTCCCATAACTTAGAGTAAATCATAACTTGGGTATACAATATATATATATATATATATATATATACATATATATGTCTATAAGCATTGATATTAAGTCTTCCTTGATGGGAATCAAACAACTAAACCCTTGACTCTAGCCCACACTCGAAGTCTTAAAGGATTAATGAAGCAGTAACTATCTTTCCAACCAACTCTAGCCGAGGCTAAGCTAATCCTTACAACCAAACAACTTCACCTGCCAAGCTAAACTATTTCAATTCTATCAACCATTGCATGTTGAACTAATTCATATTTCCTTAACTACTTAGCCAGTCCTGTCATCTACTCTACTCTACTTGTGCTAACTATTGGCTTAGCAATACTTATTCCGAGAACCCCTGAACGCTTCTAAGCTAATGTCTAAGCAGAAGAACCTTGCTTAGCACCTCTAACAACCTCAGCCCCTACCAACATAGAGGAGAACAAAGTGACGACCAGCCAAATTTAATCCCAAATCCAAATCAACCTAGAAAGGATAATGGGAATTAGACAACTAGACCCTTGACCCAAGCCTGCACTCGAGGTCTTGAAGGACTAATGAAGTGGATCCTATCTTTCTAGCCAACTCCAATTGAGGTTGAGTTAATCCCTACTACCAAACAACTTCACTTGTAAAGGAGAACTATTTTAGCTCTGTCAACCATCGTGTGCTAACTTGATTCATATTCCCCTAACTACTCGGCCAATCATACTATCTTCTCTACTTTGCCTGTGCTAACCATTGGTTCAACAATACCTATGTCATGAACCCTTAAACTCTTCTAAGTTAATGTCTACTCAAAAGAACCCACAGGTCTGCTTGGCAATTTCTAACTTGACTATATAACTTTATCTTTTTCTACCAGAAGCACCCCAATGACTAAACACTACGTGTCCAACACTACGTGAAAGGATCTATTGCACCAATTACCAATTTTTTTTTTCATTTGTATCCTTTATTATTCCTTGTACATTACCTCTTTTAGACAATACCCTTTTTGTCTTTTCCATTTTAAGTAAGATGCCCTAACTTTTCGGGTATAAATACCCTTGTAAATGTAGCAGCAACATATCTTTGATATTGAATATACTTCGTTGTCTCTTTTTAATAGGAGTCAGGCTACTTGACCATTGACCTACAGCCGAGCCCGAGGATTAGAAGGACTGGTAAGGCCAATCCTTCTATTCCAGCCGACTCCTGCCAAAGCCAAGTACTTCTTTGTTGAGTCACTTTATATGCCGAGTCGTATCATTGCCCATCTCTTTGAGGTGTGCTGAATTGTAGATTGCTAAGAGAACAACCAAACCTCTCACAATTACACTCATATACAAGCTGACTAATTACTTGGCCTCATCCTTGTTGAAAGGTTGAGATAGAGACCTCGAATAGATCCTTAGCCACCCTTACCTGGGCAAGTAATTTGATCATACACTTTTGTTTGCATCATCCAACGACCTTGTCAATGTATCACTACCACATATAGAATATACCACACTAATAATTATTTTTCTTAAATATTCATTTTTATCATTTTGTATTCTTGTACATTACTTCTTTAAGGCGATACCCTTTTTTGTTTTTTCCCTTTTGGGCAAGTTGCCTTAACTTTCAGGTATAAATACCCCTTGTATTTATAGTTGTAATCATTAGAGAGATTATCATCAATACAACTGAATATTTTTCCTTAATGTAAACATTGATTGTTTACTCTCATTACACTCTTATCTTAACCCTTAAGCAAGGTTAGATAGTGAGTAATTTCATTGGACAAATTAGTACATCATATCGAGTTGTGCCGTGAGTTCTCGAAAGTTCTATTAGTGCGTCATATCCTTTAGAGTTGTTCATGATTTTTTGCTTATTCTTTGATTCACTCTATCGTGCATTTCCCCATCACTATTTTCAAGCTTTCAACAAGCTTGAACCCATCCAATGACTAGCCTTATTTATTCTTGGTCACAGTATGCATCATATTAGTATCAAAATGGAGGTTTCGTTTGATTCATGGTTTTTTTTTTTTCGAAGTCTTGTTTGTACTCTATTTTACGTGTGTGAAACAAAGCAAGTTACAATGTTTATCTAATTGTTATGCCTGTTAGTTGTTACTTTTCTAGTTTGTGGAAGTGTTTACTAAAACACCTAGTTAAAGAATTTAAGCCTTGAATTTGTGGAGAAAATAATTGAGCTAAGTGTAAACATTGGTGTTGGGGATGATAATAGTGGAGTTGACCACCATGGCCAACAATTTTAAGGAACCACTAGGAGCACTAACAAGAGAATTGATGAGGTGACTACTTTCTTAGTAGATTTAGCCTAAGCTGTTCATGCATTGGCTTGCTAACTAACTAAAGCCGCGCATAATACCCCACAAGCTACTTAACCTGCAAGAGGTCAGAACCTAGTTTGAGGTAGAGGAGTAAGTAAATGAGTGGGGAGAAGGATTGACTTGGGAAATTTGGAAGAAGAGGATGAGGCAAAGTCTTATGAAGAAGAAGAGCAAGTGTGAGCACCCAGAACCTCTAACCATGTGAAACTTCAGATTCCGAGTTTCAATGGATTTGGAAATGTAGATGAATACTTAGGATGGGAAGAGAAGGTAGAGCGTATGTTTGACTATTACCAATATGAGGATTACAAGAAAGTAAGAACTACTGCTATTGAGTTCTGTAGATATGCCGCCATGTATGAAAGAAGTTTTGAGCTATGAGGAGATGAGAAGGTTACTAAGAGATTAATACTTAGCAAAAGATAAAAAGAATACTCAGAAACAGATTTGTATTGGATACTTATTTGCAAGATACTTTTACTTAGCTTTAGGAGCTAAGATAAGGAGGTCAATCTGTTGACGAGTATGTCCAAAAATTTCAAATGCTTATGATCCACTATGAAGTAGAGGAACCACTAGCTGGAACAATCTCTAAATTCATTACTGGGTTGAAAGGTGACATTTGAGACATTATAAAACTCCAACGATTTACCACAATAGATGAAGTCATTAGAATAGCCTAACAAGTAGAAAGGCAGAGAAGAAGTCAACTGACCATAGTACTGACTAGCCGACTAGGACAGGGAAGTCATCGAACTCAGTTAAGTGCCAAGCTGATTCGAATCGTAGATGTTTGAGTTGAGCAGAAAGGCTGACTTGACAGTGACGTACCAACCTAAACTTATGAGGAAAGTTAAGGGTTTGATAGGAAGATGAGCCAAATCAAGTACTTCAAATGCCAAGAAAGAAGTTGTCAAGAAATAATTGATTGAAGAAGATGTGTTTGTTAAGGACTTAAATAAGTTGATCATGGTTGTTCAATACACAATGGACATAGAACCTTCACAAGAGGAGGAGTAAAGAAAGAATTTGTTTCATACCACTTATAAGGTAAACGACCAAGTGTGCTCTCATTGTGGATAGTGGTAGTTACACCAATGTGGCATAAGTTGATCTTATTACAAATTAAAGTTGCTGACTGTTATACATCTAAGGCCATACAAGTTGTACCGGTTGAGTGAGAAAGGAGCACTACATGTCACTCAGTAAGTATTATTGCCGATCACTATAAAAAATTACTATAACTAGATTATTTACGACATATTGCCCATGTGCGCCTCCCACATGTTGCTAGGTAGACCGTAGCTAGTTTGATAGAAGAGTTATCCATGATAGATACTGGAACACGTATAAATTCAAGAAGGATGGTAGGAAGATCATGTTGAACTTGATGCTGCCGAGAGAAATTAATAAACTATAGGCCAAACTTGCTTGCATATAAAAAAAGACCATAATGATGAGTAAAACTGAACTTCGAAAGATCCTTAAAGCTAATGCACCAACCCTCATGCTCGTTAGGCAACTATTAGAATTAAACGAGTGGGGTAAACTACCCTAGGAAGTAAAAGAGCTGCTAGATAAGTACGCCGATCTATTCCCAAAATAGTTACCCAAAGGACTACCCCCTACCTAAGGCATAGAACACTTCATTGACTTAACAGCCAATGCTGCCCTACTGAATAAGCCAACCTATTGGATAAGTCTTGAATAGACTTCTAAGCTCTAACATCAAGTCAATGAATTACTAGAGAGAGGGTATGTTAGGAAAAGTCTCAGCCTTTGCGTTGTACCAGTGCTTTTAGTGTTGAAAAAGGATGGAACCTAGCGAATGTGTGTTGATAGTTGAGTCACGAGCAAAACCACAATCAAATACAGGTATTTTATCCTGATGTTAGAAGACATGTTAGATGAATTGAGCGAAGCTAAGATCTTCAGCAAGATTGATCTGAATCTTAGCTACTATCAAATTCACATGAAGCTAGGAGATGAGTGGAAAACAGCATTCGAAACTCAGCATGGACTTTACAAGTGGATGGTTATGCTATTCAGTTTATCAATGCTCTGAGCACTTTTATAAGACCGATGAACCATGTGCTGAGACATCTGATTGGGAAGTGTATCATAGTTTATTTTGACGACATCCTTGTGTACAATACTGATATGCCGAGTCACTATAAACATCTCTAAGTTGTATAGAATATCCTTTGTTCTGAGAGATTAGTCAGCAACCTTAAGAATTGTTGTTTTTGCTAAAAGAAAGTGGTATTATTGGGCTACGTAGTAAGTGGAGGAGGCTTATGAGTAGACGACGAGAAGATCCGAGCAATCTTTGAGTAGCCGACCCTTACTACTTATACTAACATAAGAAGTTTCTACGGATTGGCTTCATTTTATAGAAGATTCATCAAGAATCTCAATACCTTCGTCACACTACTTACTGAGTTAATAAAGAAGAACATAGACTTCCGATGGGGAGAAAAAGACAAAAGAAGTTTTGTCGAGATAAAGGAAAGGTTAACCTTTGCCCTTATACTATTTCTACCTAACTTCGAGAAAATATTTGAGCTAGAATGTAACACGTCAGGCATTGGAATAGGCACTGTCTCGATGCAAGAGGGTCGACCAATTGCCTACCACAATGAGAAGCTCAGAGGACTCAGCTAATTTATTCTATATATAACAAAGAATTATTGGCATTGATCCGAGCACTACAAGTATAACAGTATTATCTACTATTGAGAGAATTTGTCATCTATATAGACCATGAGTCCCTAAGGTACTTCTGAAGTTAGACCAAGTTATCAAAGCAACAGGCAAGATAGGTTAAATTCCTTGAAATATTTAATTTTGTGATAAAATACAAGCAAGGAAAGAGCGACATAGTTATAAATACTCTTTCAAGAAGGCATGCACTCCTGAAAGAACTACAAATCAGATTGTTTGGGTTTGTAAGTATCAAAGATCAATACTTCGAGGATCCATACTTGTGTGATGTGTTGATGGAAAGACCATGGGCAAGTACCATGTAAAAGACGGATACTTGTTTCAAAGACGGAAATTGTGCATGCCAACCTATTTACTAAGGGAATTACTGATCAGGGAAGCCCACAGTAGAGGACTCTTTGAGCATTTTAGGGAAAGAAGGACCTATGAACTGTTGAGTGGTCGTTTCTTCTAGTCGAGAATGAGATGCAATGTACACCGAGTTGCAAAAGGTTGTGCCGTATACAAAAGGGATAAATGCTAAGCCGAACAAGGGAAAGCAATGCCTTTACCTGTTTCAACGAAACCATGGGTTGAATTGAGCAAAGATTTTGTTCTCGGACTATCATGAACTACCCGAGGCAAAGATCTATAATGGTCGTTGTAGATAGGTTCAACAAGATGGTACATTTTATACCTTGCTCCAAAACTAATGATGCTTCGTCTATTGCTTCTCTTTTCTTGCAGGAAATTGTTAGGCTACATAGCGTACCAAGAAGTATAGTATCAGATAAAGACCTAAAGTTCTTGAGCCATTTTTAGAGAACTCTATGGTGATGGATAGAGACCAAACTACTATTTTGCACTTTATATTACCCCCAGATTAATGGCTAAACAGAGGTAGTTAATCGTACTTTGGGATCACTACTCCGACTTCAATAGGCAAGAACTTGGCCAATTGGGACGTTTGCTTACTAGTGGTCGAATTCGCTTACAACCGAATGATACATGACACCACCAAGCAAATACCCTTTTGAAGTTGTCTATGGTTTCAATCTCGAGTTTCCTCCCCATTACACCCTTGTGCCTAAATCCAAATGAGAAGACCCTGACACAAAAGCTTGAGTACAATCCCTTTAGTACATCTACAATAAAGTCACTCAGTAGATAGACTAAGCTACCAAAAAAATGCAAGAGAAGGCTAAAGGTAGGACGGCTAAGCAATTCCAACTAGGAGACTTGGTGTGGCTATACTTCAATAAGGAAAAGTTTCCTAGCATAAGGAGAAACAAGCTATTTGTAAGAGTTGAAGGACCCTTCAGGATCCTCCAGAAGATCAATGACAACGTCTATAAGTTAGAGCTACTAAAAGATTATGATGTATTAGATACCTTCGACATTGCTAACCTTAGTCCACATCATCCTAATGGAGATCTAATCGAAGACCGTTCAAATTTTATCCCAAATCTAAATCAACTTAGAGGGAATGATGGGAATTAGGCTACTGGACCATTGACCCGCAGTTGAGCTCGAAGACTAAAAGGACTAGTAAGGCAAGTCCTTCTACTCTAGCTGACTCCTACCAAAGCCAAGTACTTTTTTACCGTATCACTCTGTATGCCGAGCTATATGACTGCACATCTCTGTAAAGTGTATAGAATTGTAGATTGCCAAGAGAACAGCCAAACCTCTTACAATTACACTCATGTCTGACCTAACCAATTACTCGGTGTCATCCTTGCCGGAAGGTTGAGATAGAGATCCTAGATTGATTCTTAGCCACCCCTACCCAAGTAAGCAATTTGACTATACACTTTTGTTTGCATCCTCCAATGACCTTGCTAATGTATCACTACTATGTATACAAGACCTAGTATAGAATCTACGACACTAATAATTGCTTTTCTTGAATATTTATTTTTACCCTTTTGTATTCTTATACATTACTTTTTTAGGGTAATATCTTTTTTTTTTTGTCTTTTCCTTCTTGGGCAAGTTATTCTAACTTTTGGGTATAAATACCCCTTATATTTATAATTGTAATCATCAGAGAGATTATCATCAATACAACTAAATATTCTTCCTTAACGTAAATACTAATTATTTGCTCTCATTATACTTTTATCCTAATCCTTAAGTAAGGCTATCGGACCAATTCATACGTCATATCGAGTTATGCTGTGAGTTTTCGGAAGTTCTATTAGTGTGTTATATCCTTTAAAGCTATTCATGGATTTTTTCTTACTCTTTCATTCACTCTTTTACGCATTTCCCCATCACTCTTTTCAAGCTTTCGGCAAGCTTAGACCCATCCAAAGATCGATCTTATCTATTCTTGGTCACAATACGCATCACTTTCTATGAGCATTCTCTTCACTCTTATTCTAACTCTTAAGTAAGGCTGAGTGACACATACCTTCATAGAGCTAGCTCGTATGTTATATTGTATTCACTTTATGAGTCCTTAATAGTTCCCTAGTACATAATATCCTTGGAGCTTACCACGATTTACTTGTTTGTTTCCTGTTTTGTATACTCTTTCCATCCTTGTTTTCAAATTTTCTATAAGCTTGGACCTATCCCCAATACATATGACCTTATTTGCTCTTGGTGCAGCCTATTACCTTAGTATCAGAGTAGAGGTTTATGGTGCGTAAGTCAACTGTAATTATTACTGTGTAGTATATAGTATTGGTTACAATACTGTATTATAGTTGTGCTAGAGTTAATTGTGAGTATTTGAGTTAGTAGAAGGTGAAGTGGTTTGCTATTGCATGTACCCTACTATACTTTATTTTGAGTTATGAAAACAAAGCAAGTAGTAATTGTACATTTACTGTGAAGTAGTAAGTTGGGTGTTTAGGAACCATAAGCATGTGTTGTTCTATGAGAAACCCTAATGTTGTTTGTTCATGTAAACATGAGGTTGAGTAAATGATGAATGATTTAAGTGTGAATGCTAGTATTAGAGATTATAATAGTGGCATTATCCACAATGGTTGATAACCCCAAAATACTCCTAAAAGCATTAGCGAGCGATTTGATGAAATGGCTAATTAGATAGCCGACCTAAGTAGAGTTGTTCATACATTAGCCTTTCTATGTACTAATGTTGTTCAAAACACTCCTTAAGTTGCCTAGCCTATTAGAGGACAAATCCTAAATCAACAAAATTAAGGTGAAAGAGTACGAGAATGTATGTAGAGAAGGATTGATTTGGGTAAAGCAGATGAAGAGGACAAAGAAGAAGATTATGTTGAAATAGAAGAACGAGCTTGAGCATACCGACCTTCTGATCTTGTGAAGCTTCAAATCCTGAGCTTCAATGGTTTTAGAAACGCTAATGACTATCTCAATTGGGAAGAGAAAGTAGAACGAATCTTTGACTACTACTAGTATGAGGACTGAGAGAAAATGAGAGTTGCTATTGTAAAGTTCTTAGGATATGCTACGATGGTTGAGGAATTTCTAGGCCATAAGAAGGAGAGAAGGATATAGAGAGGTTAGCACTTGGCTTAAGATGAAAAGAATCTTCAGAAATAGATTTGTGCTAGATACTTATTTGCAGGATACTTTTACTCAACTTTAAGAATTAAGATAAGGTAGCCAGACTGTTGATAAGTATGCTTGAGAATTCTAAATACTTACAATCTGATGTAAGGTAGATGAACCGTTAGCCTAAATGGTTTCCACATTCCTTGCTGGATGGAGATATGATATTCAAGATGTAGTAGAATTACAACATTTTTCTATACTAGATGATGGCATCAAAATTGCCCAGCAAGTAGAGAGACAAAGGAGGAAAAGGCCGAGCTAATCTGGCCAATCTCACTGACCTATTTAAAGTGGTAACCAAGCTCCCTAGAGCTCTTAACTTAGCAGAAGAGCTAAGGCAGTAACTGAGTTAAAGGGTCTACCTATCGATTAGGAGTGGTGATGGGAATTAAGCTACCGGACTACTAACCCGCAGTCAAGCTCAAGGACTAAAGGGACTGGCAAGACCAATCCTCCTATTCTAGCTAACTCATGTGGAGGCCGAATATCTTCTTGCCAACCCATTTTGCCTGCCAAGTCGAATGATTGCCTATTTTTTGCATGTTGCATGTCGAGAAGCGGAAGGTTGAGACAACAGCCCATCTTCATTCTCACGTATGCCTGGCCAATCAGTTACTCAGTCATACCCCTGCCTAAATGTCGAGAGAAAGAGTCTAGACTGACCAAGCTACCTTTACTCAGATAAGCAAGTTATCCGTACTTTTTCTCTACTTCTTCCAATGACATCACCATTATAGCATCAACACGTATACGATATCATGTATAGAATCCATTACACTAATAATTGCTTTCCTTAGATATTCATTTTTATCCTTTTATATGTTGTATATTACTTTATTAAGAAATGCCCTTTTTGTTTTTTTCCCTTTTGGGCAAATTACACTAACTTATGGGTATAAATGCCCCTATACTTGTAGCTGTAAAGAAGCAAATAGATTGAACATTAATATACTTGAGTATTTTCTTTCTTCCATAAACACTACCTATTTACTCTCGGTTTCACTCTTATCTTAATCCTTAAGCAAGGCTAGGTGGCAAATAACCTCATAAAACCGATTTATACATCCTATCGAATTGTGCCATGGGTCCTTAAAAGTTCCATTAGTGTGTCATATCCATTAGAGTTGTTCGTAGGTTTCGCTTACCTTTCATATGCATTTGTCTTCTTTTGTGTTATTCCCTATTATTCCTTTTGAGCTTTCTACAAGCTTGGACCCATCCAACAATCGACTTTATCTATTTTTGGTCACTATTCGTAACATTTTGGTATTAGAGTAAAGGTTTTGTATAAGTTGTAGTTGGTTATTTTTAGAAGTTTTAATATACTCTATTTTATGTATGTGAAACAGAGCAAGTTACTGTGTTCATCTTAACTACTGTGTTTGCTAGCTGTTAATTTCCTAAAGTGTTTGTTTGAACTTTAAATCTATGGAGAAAATGACATACCCAAGTGTAAATGTTGGTATAGGACATGATAATAGTAGAGTTATCCACCATGGAAGACAGTCTCAAGGAGTATCTAGAAGCATTAACAAGAGACTTGATGAAATGGCTAACCTCTTGGTGGATTTGACTCGATCTATTCATACGTTGTCCTATCGACCAATTAAGGCCACGCAAAACACCCCATAAGCTATTAAACCTGTTAGAGGTTAAAACCCAACTTAACTAGTTCAAGGTGAAGGAGTAAGTGGATGAGTGAGGAGAAGGATTAATTTGACAGACATAGGAGACAACGAAGAAGAGCGCATGCTTATCCCTAGAGCATCTAACCATGTGAAGCTTCAGATTCTGAGCTTCAATGGATATAGGAATGTTGATGAGTATTTGGAGTAGGAAGAGAAGGTAGAGTGTATATTTGATTATTATCAATATGAAGATTACGAGAAAGTAAGAACTATTGCTATTGATTTTTCTGGGTATAGCACCATGTGGTGGAAGAATTTCCAATCCATAAGGAGGAAAGAGGGCTACCAAGAGATTAATACTTGGCCTGAGATGAAGAGAGTACTAAGAAATAGGTTCGTACCGAAAAATTATCTCCAAGACACTTTCACTTAGCTTTAGGAGCTGAGATAAGGAGGCTGGACTGTTGATAAGTATGTTCAAGAATTTCAAATGCTTATGATTCGTTGCGAAGTGGAGGAACCACCGGCTCGAATAGTGTCAAGATTCATCACTAGATTGAGGGGGTACTATTCAAGACATTGTGAAACTCTTAACAATTCACCACAATCAACAAGGCCATCAGAATAGCCAACTTGGACAGGCGAGTCATCGAGCTCAGTCGAGTACCGAATCAAGTCGAGTCGAAAGATGGATGTCCAAGCTAAATTAAAGGGTCGACCTAACATTGAAGTGTTGACCCGAACTTATGAGAAGGGGTAAGGGTCTGGTAAGAAGGCGAGCCAGATCAATTACTTCAGGTGCTAAGGTTTCATACAAATGGCTGCTTAGTGCTCGAATTGATGAACAATGGTCATTAAGGGAGACAACCCGAAGGTAGAGGTAGATGGTACTAATGAGGAACTTGAGGAGCAAGTGATCCCTACCGAGAAAGAAAATATCGAGAAAGATCTGATTGAAGAAGATGTATTTGCTGAAGACTTAGACCAATTGATCATGGTTATCCAACATACAATGAACATAAAACCCTCACGAGAGGAAGAGTAGAGAGAAAATTAATTTCATACCACCTGTAAGGTGAATAATCAAGTGTGTGCCCTCATCGTAGATAGTGAAAATTGTACTAATGTGGCATCGGCCGATCTTATTTCAAAACTAAAGTTGCCGATTGTTGCACATTCGAAGCCATACAAATTACACTGATTGAGTGAGAAAAGAACATTACATGTCACTCGGTAAGTACTAATGCCAATCACTATAAGGAATTACTCATACCAGATTCTATGCAATGTGCTGCCCACGTATGCTTCCCACGTGTTACTAGGTAAACCATGGTTATTTGACAAAAGAGTTATCCATGACTGTTACAAGAACATGTATATGTTCGAAAAGGATGACCAGAAGATCATATTGAACTTGATGCTACCAAAAGAAGTTAACAAATTACAGACAAAACTTACTCGTAGACCAAAAAAGGCTCTGGTGATTAGTAGAGCCGAGCTCCAAAAGGCCATCAATACTAATGAGCTGACCTTTATGTTGGTCAGGTACCTATTAGAAATGATGGAGCGAGGTAAATTACCCTACGAAATCAAAGAAATGCTTGATGAGTATGTTGACCTATTCTTAGAATAGTTATCTAATGGGTTACCCCTAACTCGAAGCATAGAGCACTGCATTGATTTAGTACCTAGCACTGCACTGCCAATTAAGCCATCCCATCGGATGAATTCTGAATAGGCTGCTGAGCTACAATGTCAAGTCAATAAGTTGCTAGAGAGATGATATGTCCGAGAAAGTCTCAGTCCTTCTACTGTGTCGGTGCTTCTAGTGCCGAAAAAGGATGGAACCTGGCAAATGTGTGTCAACAGCCAAACAGTCAATAAGATCATAATCAAATACAAGTATCTAATCCCGAAGTTAAAAGATATGTTGGATGAGTTCAGTGGAGCCAAGGTCTTCAATAAGATTGACCTGAAGTTTAGCTTTCATCAAATTTACATGAGGTTGGGAGATGAATGGAAGACTGCATTTAAAACTCGGCATAAACTCTATGAGTAGATGGCTGTATCATTTGGCCTATCAAATGCCCCCAAGCACTTTCATGCGATTGATGAACCACGTATTATGACATTTGATTGGAAAGTGTATTATGGTGTTCTTTGACGACATATTGGTCTACAATGCTAACATGCTAAGTTACTATGAACATCTCTGAGAAGTATTAGATATCCTCTGTATCGAGAGACTATTCGGCAATCTCAAAAAGTGTTGCTTTTGCTAGGAGAAAGTGATATTCTTAGGTTACTTAGTTAGTGGAGGAGACTTATAAGTGGATGATGAAAAGATCTGAGCAATTGCAGAGTAGCCAACTCCTATTGCTTGTATCAATGTGAGAAGTTTCCATAGACTGGCTTCATTCTATAAATGATTCATCAAGAATTTTAGCACTTTCACTGCACCTCTTACTGAGCTCACAAAGAAGAACACCGGCTTCCGATGGGGAGAAAGGGAGGGGAGAAGCTTTGCTAAGGTAAAAGAAAGATTGATCTCCACTTTGTTATTTGTTCTACTTAACTTCAAGAAAATATTCAAGTTGGAATGTGATGCATCAAGCATTAGAATTGGGGTTGTCCTAATGCAAAAGGCTAACCAATTGCTTTCTATAGTGAGAAGCTTAAAGGGTTACAATTAAATTACTCCGTATATTACAAAGAGCTCTTGGCGCTGATCCGAACACTGTAAATGTGGCAGTATTATCTACTGTCAAGAGAATTTGTCATATATATTGATCATGAATTGTTGAGGTACCTTTAAAGCCAAACAAAGTTATCGAAGCGGCTGGCGAGATTGGTTAAATTCCTAGAATGATTCAATTTTGTAATAAAATCTAAGCAAGGAAAGAGCAATGTAGTTATAGATACTCTTTCAAGGAGATATATGCTTTTAACTGAATTATAGACTAGATTGTTTGGGTTTGTAAGTATCACAGAATAGTATTATGGGGATTTACACTTTAGACCCATAATCATGCGATGCATTGATGGAAGAACAATGGATGAGTATCATGTGGAGGATGGTTATTTGTTTTGAGGTGGAAAACTATGCGTACCAACTTGTTCCTTGAGGCAACTACTAATTAAGGAAGGCCACAATAGAGGACTCTTTAGACATTTTCAAGAAAGAAAAACTTGTGAACCGTTGAATGGTCGATTCTTTTAGCTGAGTATCTTCTTGCCGACCCATTCTGCCTACCGAGCTAAGTGATGTAATACCTCAAGATTTCGAGCTAGTTCAATAACCTTAGGATCCGAGCCTATAAATTTAGGGCACTAAACTAAGTTATTAATCTATTTCAAACTTCACAGTAAGGTTATAAAATTCAAGTAAAATTAATTTCTCGAAATAAGCTATATAAAAATATTAATTTAAGAAAACATCAATTAATCGCTAAAGTCAATAAATATTGAAAACGTGAAATTTAAGCATTTATATACAGCAAGATATTAGAGATAAGTTAATTAATTTTCAAAAATAATAAATAAAGTTGAATTATATATAATATACATGTGCTTTTAACCGAACTACAAACCGGGCTATTTAGGTTTGTAAGTATCAAGGAACAATATTCTAAGGATCCACACTTTGGACCCATAATCATGCGATGCGTTGATGGAAGGACAGTAGATGAGTTTCATGTGTAGGATGGTTACTTGTTTCAAAGTGGAAAACTATGCGTACCGACTTATTCCTTGAGGAAGCTGCTGATTAGGAAAGCCTACAATGGAGGGCTCTCTAAACATTTTGGAGAAAGAAGAACCTGTGAACTGTTGAATAGTCAATTCTTCTGGCCAAGGATGAGGAGAGATGTACACCAAGTTGTCGACAACTGTGCTATGTGCAAGAGGGCTAAGTGTCGAGCCGAGTAAGGGAAAACAATGCCTTTACCTATCCCAAAGAAGCCGTGGATTGAAGTGAGCATGGACTTTGTTCTCGGACTAACACAAACTATCTGAAACAAAATTCCATAGTGGTTATCGTGGACCATTTCAGCAAAATGGCGCACTTCATGCCCTGCTCAAAAAGTAACGACGCTTCGACTATTGCTTCTCTTTCTTGCAGGAGATTGTGCGGTTACATAGCGTGCCAAGAAGTGTTGTCTTTGATAGGGATCCAAAGTTTTTGAGCTATTTCTAGAAGACCTTATGGCATCGGATGGGGACCAAACTACTATTCAGTACTTCCTGTCATCCCCAAACTAACTGCCAAACGGAGATGGTTAATTGCACTTTGGGATTGTTACTTTGAGTTGCACTGGGAATGAACTTAGCTAATTGGGACATCTGCTTACTAGTGGTCTAATTTGCTTATAACCATACAATGCATGACACTATTAAGCAAACACCCTTCGAAATGGTCTATGGTTTTAATTCCCATTTGCTCCTCGACCACACCCTAATACTTATGCCCGCGCAAGAGGACCCTGATGTAAGAGCTCAAGCATAATCCCTCCATCACATCTATGATAAAGTCACTCGGCACATTGACTAAGTTGTTAGAAGAATGCGGGACAAGACTAAGGGTAGGATGACTAAACATTTCTAATTAGGAGACTTAGTATGGCTACACCTCAGTAGGAATGGTTCCTGAACAAGAGGAGGGACAAATTATCTGCAAGAGTTAAAGGACCTTTCAAAATCCTCTAGAAGATCAATGACAATGCCTACAGATTAGAGTTGCCCAGAGACTATGGGGTTTCTGACACCTTTAACATTGCTAACCTTAGTCTGTATCTTCTTGATGGAGAGTTAAACGAAGACCATTCAGATTTGATCCCAAAATCCAAAATAACTCGAAAAGAATGATGAGAATCAGGTTACCGGACTATTGATACGTAGTCGAGCCCGAAGACTAGAGGGACTGGCAAAACGAATTCTCCTATTCTAGCTAACTCAAGTAGAGGCCCAGTATCTTCTTATTGACTTATTCCGCCTACCGAGCCGAGTAACTACCTATTTCTTGCATGTTATGTATCAAGAAGTGGAAGGCTAAGACAACAACCCATCTTCATTCTCACATATGCCTAGCTAATCACTTACTCAATCGTACCCCTGTCAAGAGAAAGAGTTCAGACTGACCAAGCCACCCCTATTCAGACAAGCAAGCTATTTATACTTTTTATCTACGTCTTCTAACGGCATCAGTACTATAGCATCGCTATGTGTATAGTATCATGTGTAGAATCTATTGCACCAATGATTACTTTCCTTGTATATTCATTTTTACCCTTTTGTATCTTGTATATTACTTCTTTAGGAAATGCCCCTTTTGTCTTTTTTCTTTTGAGCAAGTTGCCATAACTTGTGGGTATAAATACCCTTGTACTTTTAGCTATAAATAAGTAAATAGATTGAACAATAATACACTTGAATATTTTCTTCCTTACATAAACACTACCTGTTTACTCTCAGTTTTACTCTTATCCTAGCCTTTGAGCAAGCTTAGGTGATGAGTAACCTCATCAGTCCAATTCGTACATTGTATTGAATTGTGCTGTCAGTCCTCGAAAGTTCCATTGGTGCATCATAGCCATTGGAGCTATTCGTAGGTTTTACTTACTTTTCATTCATATTTTTCCTTTTTTGTTCTATTCCCTATTATTTCTTTAGAGCTTTCTATAAGCTTGGACCCATCCAATAATCGACCTTGTTTGTTCTTGGTCATGGTTTGCAACATCTACTATTTCAAAAGACTTCTTCACTTCAATGATCCATTCTTCAACTCTGACTGGGTCATTTTGGCTTAGGGTAGTAGTCATAGGTAATCTTCACAAACCGATCAAAAGTATTCCTAATGGTACGACCACATGTACTAGTGTCCATAGCAACTTACTTCTCTTGCCTCCACATTTTAGCATTTACCTGAATCACCTACATATTCTTCTATATATGCTACTGCTATACTAGTACCCCAATCATCGAATTCATAAAATTCAAAACCTAAGCAATTGTGACAGTGTTTGATCCTTCACCCTAATCACATTAAGGTTAGGTCTAGTTTAAGGTGGGCATGCCCTAAAGAGGGTCAATCTACTCTTAGTCCTGAGTTTGTTGGGCTTGAATCTAGCTAAGGATAGGTTGGCCTTGGGCTGGTAATGGACGTCTCTACCCTTAAGGTGGTAAGCCTAATTCAGATTTATTTTGATTTGGCAAAAGGATGCAGTTTAGGTTGTTGTCCTTACTACCGTAAGAATGTAAGGAAGAGCTGGAAGTAGCACCATGTTTAGGCATGCTACAAAAAGAAACATATGAATAAAGTCATGTAAGTTTGACTTCAAAGGGAAGGGTTAAAAAACTTGAATGTACTACAAATAACTAGATTAGAAAGGATTACTAAAAATATAAACAGAATGAACTACTTCAAGTACACAATTCTCAATATAACTTTACATGCTACCCATCCTATGCTTATAATTAGGTCATTTATAACACTTCGATTAACATCTAATTTCTACTAAGGTTCAAGCCTAAGATGTCTATGATTTAATAACTATTACTCTGATACCACTAAAGCTATAATGCCCTAAAACTTGGGATATTATAACCTACCACGTATCCCTATAATCTATTAATACATTAGGCATCTAAAGTCAACGTGCTAACATCGCTACATACTTCATCAATCACCAATCCCCAATCATAACTCTAATAAAATATTTTAAGGATGTCTTAAATATCTTCAATTTACCAGTAATTACATGAAGATCACCTCTTGTATTATTTTATTCATTGAAAATTAGGTTAATTCATGGTTTAACATTACACATGTTTCAAATAGCAAAAACTCAAAACTTAATGTCTTACTTTCGTCGAATATTTAAAATAACAAACTATAAAGAACATAATAGGAGAAGTCTCGAGTGACTTCTCATGAACCAAGTAACAACATAAAAATAAATGACAAATTTTCTGACAATACAATTCATCAAAATTATCAATCTTACAACAACTACAATGAGCCATCTCCATAGTTAAAATAATGGTCATATTAATTAACATCTTCACCAAAATAGCCATATTCATTATAGTAATCCTCATAATCCTTATAACTTATCCTTGCATCTAAAAATAAGGATCCCAAAGAGGAGAGTAAAAGCCTAATATAAGGTATTAAATACATATGCATGTTCACGCAATGATGCACAAGTACATACATATTAACTGCTTCAATATAACTAGATGCAATAACCATAGTTTATTATCTTGTTTTAGTTCATTCAAACAATACAGTTCCAGCATCTCGAAACTTGGAGTAACTCATGATTTTGACACAAAATATATATATACATATAAGTATTGGTATTGGGTCCTCTACATTACCTTAGGAACTAAGGAACACCTAATCTACCTAGATCATATTAAAGTGAGATTCCAATCAAAACACCGTTACACTAAGATCATTGTGGTACCATCTGAAGATCCGGTCCTCCTGGTCCCTTAAGCCTAACTAAGCACATGCAACATACTTTATTAAGGCTAAGTATTCATTAACTTCATTAACAATTGCTAATCCTACAAACACAAGCAACATATAAACCCCATACCTGACTAAAGTTTTTGCTCAAAATACAAAAACAAGTGCCTCACAACCTGTTTGCAAGAGGATAAAACATGTTCTTAGTTTCTAAACTCTTCTAACTATACTCTTAACATAGTAACTCAAATGACTCTCACTTTCTTTTGAAACACTTGAGGAGCCCTGGATTGCTAAAAGGACGAATTGATTTAAGATATGTTTAGAATGTTGATTCATGTTTAGAAACATTTTGGAAAGGTTTTAGAATACGAAAATAGGCTCGAAAAACCACAAAAAACTCAAAGCAATGTTACTGCAATGAATAGGAATCTAGCGTCTTGATGCTACATCAAGTAGCATATAGATGCCATGGTCAAAAGGGAGCAGTTTGCCTTTAGTGTTTGAATGCTAAAGGGGATGATGTCCAGACACTAGGTTATAGTCTACAATTTTCTACAAACTATAGTGACATTCTATCCCTTACAATACCACTACTTTCCACCGATTTAGCAAACCACCACTCCCAATTCTTCATCCCATGTAAAATAAAACTCTACACCACTTAAAAAAACCAATCAAAACATTTTTTTATAATCAAATTCTTATCCCAACTCAACTATTCAATTCATAACTTAATGAAACAGTACTTACAAGGTATACAATCAAATTCTTACCTTTAGAGATTTTGATAATGGCACTTCCACCACCAAGAACATGTTATGGAGACTCCCAAAACACAGCTTAGAATTCATTTTAGCCATTACCCTATGGAGAAAAACGAACTCTTTGAATGAATTTGATTAAAACTTATGAGTTATGACAAAAGTGTTTGTTTACAACGTTACCTCAATTTCTCCACATAAACACAATTGCACTACTAAAGATCTATTGAAGGAGTTTCACAAATTCTTTTTTGTCGTTGCCCTTACTAGGAAAACAAATTTTTAATAGAAAGCCATTGAAATTCTTTGATAAAATGATACTTCTAATCCTTACCATAGTTCTCTAAGTCCCCGATCTTGCTACAACTTGATGAAATCCTCTTCTTGTTTCGAGAATCGAGTAAAACCTTAAGTTAAAGTGCTACATGATGTAGAGAAAAAGTAAAAAAAAGGTTTCCTAAACCCTATATGGCCTATTTATACCTAAGGTTGTAGAAAATTTTATATGCCTAAATTGCTCCCACAACTTTTAGTTAATATCAGTCGATGTCCTTATTGTAAAATACCCTTTTATTTTTCATTTTATTTTATTATTTTCTTTTTATTCGGGTTTTACACTACCTAACCCCAAATATGCTTAGTAGAGTTAGGCATGCTTATTGGGAGTCGTTCTTAGGATGGATGAACTCTTAGGAAGCAGCATTACCAAAGATAGGATTACTATAAGTAGGTAGAATATTAGTATAATATCTCTATACCTTATACCTACCAAACAACATGTATTATAAAGTATATAGAGTACAAATTTTAAAGTATTTTATACCTATCTTGATAAATTTAATAAGTAATAATATTAAATATAACAATATAACATAGCATTATATCTTTAACTATATGTAGATAACCCATTTTGGCCCTCTTTAGGTCTATCTCTAATTTAGAATCCCTTAATTTTTGAAAAAGGAAAGAAATAGAAAATACCAAAAAAATTGAATAATATGAAAAAAAATTTTAAAAAATAGAATTTTTTTTAAAAAAAGAAAACTCAAAAATCCAATAAAGGATAAATTTGAAAAATTCATAAAATTTGTCGCATAGTGATCCATTTAGGTCAGTTCGGGGTAAAAATAATTTCCTAAGTTCAACAGTGACTTTTGAAGTTAAAATAGACATATGCAATTTGACTAATTAGGAGATCTTGGATAAAGATAGTCATTTTTTGAAAGTCAAATTTTTCTAACCTAGTTTAGATTGCTCGTTTTGAAATATTTTGAAAATTCACTTTTCTAGGAGATCATCACCTCAAATCGCGCTTCAATTTGAGTTAAAACGAATATTTTATGATCATAAACCGAGATCCTAATTCGATCCAACTAGGAAAATTTTAAAAATATTTTGTATAGATGTTTATTGAACATCACATTTATTAAAAGAGTAAAGTGTAATTTTTTATATTTTTGATAATCAATTAGGTCTTATTTAGGGTTTTTTTATTTTTTTTTAAAAAAAGAAATGCATTGAAACAAAATTAGTACCCATCAAAAGAAGGATAGAAAGGAAAAAGAAAATGGAAAAAAAAAAACAAGAAAAGGATAAAGAAGAGAAAGATTGATACGTGGCAACCATTTAAGACACTATGTGTCATTCTCCAAACATGCCACATGGCACCATATTATTCACTCCACGTGGCATTACCCTTTGATTGTGTCAAAGACCTAATTTCTTCTCCTTGTCTCCCTTTTGTTGAACAAAATGCCCAAAGTGTAAGGAAATAAACTAGTTGTTTCCCTTATTTTTTTGGCCTAATTTTATATAATATTTTTAAAATTAAACCAAATAAAAAGTGGAAATAAGATCTATACAAAGAATATTACTCATTGCACCTAAAATTTGAATTTTATTTTAAAGGAAAGTCCTCTAAAAATATACTTAAAAATTGAAAAAAAAAATATAATTTGCACATTGCATCCAATTTTGAATTATCAATTTGAGGATTCCTTGGCTTGTAAATCAAGATGTACTCTTATGTAATAGTCAAGTGAAGCTTCTAAAACATCTTTGTGCATTTAATTTCAAAAAATCTCTACAAATTCATAATCAATTCAAGTAAAAAAATGAACAAAACAAAAAATACTCATTTTTGAAAAGACCCGATTTTTCTTTGATATGGACGTTTTTTGATCATTACCTATGGCATGAAGCTATAAGTTAAGGGCTTGACACAAAGTATCGAAAAGCTCTCAAAGTGAAGAAATTTCCACTTTCTCTCTCTAGGCTACAAACCTGCAACCCTCCCTCTCTTTCTTTGATTTCTCTTATTATAAAGCAAACTGAAGAGAGCTAAAATATGGAAAGGTTCCTCATTCATCTTAGAATAAAGCCCAATACATGATTTCATCCAACAAAGCTTTGATCAATTTTAATTTGAGTTGATATCAAGATGGGTGTTTTACGGGTCATGTGCATAACTTCACTTTATTTTGTTTTATTAAATAAGAATATTTACATTTTGTTTTGGGTGAAATTGCCTTAGAGCTTTCAAAGATCAAGGAGTCAAGAGTTAAGAGTCACTAGCCCCACGTATCAAACTGGCCTGAGCCGAACTTGAATTGCCATGAAGGTATACCCCTTTCTCTTTCCTGTTTTAGTTTTATTTTAATCGAAAATAAAAATAAAAAAATAAAATATATGTTTGTTGATGTTTCCATGATTTGATAATTTATTTGATGGCATGTTAATTAATTCTTTAGTGTGTAGGCATGTTAATTTGCATAATAATGTTAGCTTGTTAATTTGCATGGTTCATAATTAATTATTATTGGCATGTTTAGGATTATGATTAGTTGTTACTTGCATGGCTTGTGTAAGTTTATTAAATAATATGATAGTCTTACATGTTATTATAATTAATTTGCATGTATTCCCTAATATATTGATATCATGTCGTGTAGATTTATATGCATGTTTATTTGACTTCATGAATAATGGGATTTTTAACTAAAATGGGCTTTTCACCCAAAAGTATTTTTCTCATAATAAAGATTTTCATAAATAAAAACAATAAATAAACTAGCCTTTTTCCAAAATGTAAGGATTTCTTTAGGGTTTTGCAAAGATAGACCAAAAATGCATTTTTTTTTCAAATTAATATAATTTAATTAACTTAAAGTGAAAAGAGTTTTTAAAAACAAAACAAACCAATAAATTAAAGTTTTCTTAAATTAAGAACTATGTGGGTTCAATCTCGCTTCACAGGTACATAAGCACTTTAAACAGCCTAAAATAATAAAAAATTTTGTTTCCCCCCTTTACTTTTGTTTAAAAAAATAATAATTAAAACTCAATTTATTTGAAAACCTATTTAAAGCTCATTAAGCAATTCCATGGACTTTTTTTTTTTTATGAAAACTGTTGTGTTTTAATAAGTTAGCCTCAAAACCTTATTTTTTGTTTTCATTTTTTTAGAAAGGGTTTATTTAAAAAAAAAAAATTAGTGGGCCAATAGCTAAAACTAGCCTTCGAATCCAAATTTTTTGTATTTCTATTTTTCTAAAAAGGGTTTTTATCTTCTATCAAATTTTATTAAAAAAGAAAGAAAGAATAATGTAGTAAAGCCCATTTTTTCAATTAGAAATCCTAAAGTATCTCCTAATCATTACTTTTTGATTATTATTGTCTCATCAATACTATTCAATAGTGATTAGTCTACTCCTTAAAAAAAAAAGAAGAAAGAAATAGAAGCTACATTTAATTCTCCTGTCATTGTAGTTTGCACAATCTTCTTAAAGATAATGGGATCTTAGTGAGTGTAGATATTTATTGAGTTGAAATATTTAAAAGCTTTGTTTTTTACTTTGTTGTGTTATGTATTTGTTTTATCATCAAACATTGTTATATTTGTAAATTTATTGTAACATTTTTCGTGTGGTTATTTATTTTAATTAAGTGGAATTAAGCTTAATGATAGATTGTAATTTTTTTGATAATATCATATGATGAATTATTAATATATTAGTTACAAAATTATGAAACACTGATAAGATGTCAAGTATTTACCTTAAAAATTTTATATTATCAATATGTAATAGCAAAATTTATGGGTTCTATTAACATGTCGTTTCACTCCGTAGCTTAGTGTTCTTACAAAGCAAAGCATCACTCATAAGATACCAAAGTTTGCTCTAATGCGTCTACTCCGACACTTAAGTTGGTAATGTAAGTCAAGAGAGTAAAGCCTTAAGGGAGAAAGAAGGAAAGAAAGTCCTTTATAGGAGATGAAGCTAAGTTTTACTCGAAATAGGCTTATTAACATCCTTGGATTAGTCGTTTTGGGTTAGGGGGCTTGGATCAATTATTTTGGGCTTAAGGGCCTTAGATCGGTCGATTTAGGCTTAGGGGCTAGATACTAAAAATAGCCATAAACCACTTGCCTCCTAAACCTCTTTATCAATGTGTTAGAAGGAGACTAAGTACTTGTATGGGCTCTTAAGGTTCTAAGCTAAGCAGCTGCAATGTGAAGAAGCTTCTTATGGGTGCTTCTGGCTTTACCTATGATTTGGTAAGCTGAAGTTTTGACTTATGCAAAGTGATGTGACACATGAGATATTAGATTTTCTTCGGGCTTTCATGGCAACTAAAGTACTCAAAAACCTTTAAAAGGAGGGCTAGATTTTCCTTAGGCTTATATACCCGTAAAGGTGATCCAAGTAGGATTAGTGAATTTTTCCTAAGCATGAGTGTCATAAGATTATTTGTGAACATTAGATTTTTCCCACACATGAGCGCCATGGGATTATCCAAGGAAGTCTAATTTGTTAAGTATTAGCTAGCGTAGGCTTTCAATGCCTTCACCAAGGTTCTTTTAAGCTATAGTCAAAATTTTCCTTGCATAGAATACTTAAGAATCTAGGCCTTTGTTGCCTCGGGTGTACAGAAATTATCTAGTGGCTTAAGTCCACAAATTTTCAATTTCAGTATAAACTTGTAGATTATCGAACTATACTTTGGTATTTAGGAACTGGGCTTAAGGGACGCTATCCTATGATTTACCTCAAACTTCTTTGTCTATGGAGTTTTCACAATGCCTAAGCGTTTCAATTTTATGTATAGTTGTTCCTAGGCCAGGCTTGGAGACCCTACTCTTGAGAATTATCTCAAACTTCATTGCCTTAGAATTTCCTCTATGCCTAAGATTTAATTGCATTATTTATAAGTAGGCTTTCTAAGTCAGGCTTGGTGCCTCATCTCCCAAGGATCATCTCGAGCTTTGTTGCCTCAAAATTTTGTTAGTGCCTAGGTATTTTAAAATTATTCAAGTAATTTGGATAGTCATCCGCAAACGTTGGAATTTTTATTAGAGCAATTCGGATTTTTATCTATATAAATCG
This sequence comes from Lumnitzera racemosa, assembly GCA_024138005.1. Classification (NCBI taxonomy): domain Eukaryota; kingdom Viridiplantae; phylum Streptophyta; class Magnoliopsida; order Myrtales; family Combretaceae; genus Lumnitzera; species Lumnitzera racemosa. Next base: position 60,005,630 of record JAMXBC010000012.1, read on the forward strand.
GATTTTTCTTTAAGCATGAGTGTCATGCGATTATCCGAACAGTTTAAAAGGGCATGTGGGGACGTTCGCAAAAGCAAGTTCAACAATTGTTTAATTGAAGCCAAGCCCTCTAGCCCTACATGTGATACCAAAGCATAATATTGGTCCTCTCAATTTCTTATCTGGCCAGTACAAAACATGCACCAACATGGAGAATGAATAAGGAAGCTCCAGTGTGTGCGTGAAAATCGAAGCCAGCGTTCAAGCCGTTCGCAAAGTTCAACATGCTAAAGAGTGAAATCTAGGAATTCGACGCATTCAAAGTTCAGTTACAAGCATAATTGAAGAAACAGCGTGAAGCACGAATTGGAATTAATACACGCAGAGTTGTGCAAGCAAACTAATCCATTCCATTCCATTCCATTCTATATTGACCCCTGAGTTAAGTAAATTGATTGACTAAATATCAATCCCATTTTATCGTAATGTAAGCTAGAGTCCCACTGTTACAATTAAAATTTAAAACAAAATATTCAATGCTTGACATCCATAGCTAGACGTCTGTTGCCACCCGTATTAATATGCTTCACGTGTAATTTATTGAAAATGACAATTATTTGTTCCAACAAAAACTAAAATAAGTGTTAAGAATGTTGGAAGCTTTTTTTTTTTTTTCATTTTAGAACACTAAATGTATAATTACTATTTTTACATGCAAAGTTATACGAATATCTATTTTGCATTGTTGAGAAGATGTAGAGTTATACGAGCATTATTTTTCTTTTGGTTTTTTTCCTCTTTAGAGTTTAGATTGACTGAGATAAGAACCAGAGCGGTGGGATTGTTTGTGTTTAGCTTTTTATTTTTTATCATTATTCCATGGGTTAAGTAGGGTGAGTTAAAATTACCCGCATTAAAAGCAAATCAAAACTTTTTAACTCAACCTGCTTTTCTTTGCTGGTTAGGCAGGCTAACCCACACAACCCATCCGTCTTTCGCAGCTTTAGATACACATCGTGTGTCCTCTTTATTTCATTGCGCGTCTTTTATATTGCAGCCATGTGTTGCATATTAATACATGCGCGTGCTTCCACATTGTCCAAGCCATGTATCGCTAAACTCCGTCGATAATTCGAGTCACAATACAGAAAGATACCTAAGAAATTACAGAGCGATGCTGAAGACCATGTTGGTAAGTTATCATCATATGATCCAATAGAAAAGGTTTCGACTTTAAAAAGAGAATCTCGAAAGATTGTAGAAACTAATTAAAATTTATTGGTAGTACATTCCGCTCCTATGAACGGTGTCACTGTTGGTATGTGATTTTCGCTCCATTAATTTGTTAGTAAAGATTCATTAGATTTAGGTTTTCTGTAAAATAAAAAACCATCGGTAGGATGTTAGAATTTGCTTCAGCATGTTCATTTCGATATTTAAGTCAATAATGTGTGTCAAGAGAGTAAAGTTTTAGGTTAGAAAGCAGCAAGAGTCCTTTAAGGTTTACTTGGAGTAAGCTTATTAACAACCTTAAGCTGGTCAGTTTGGGCTTCAGGACTAGATACTAAAAATAGCCATCACCAGGCTCCAAAGAGTATTTGTACCCTGTAATTTCTACGAGATATAAGTTTTAAAATGATACCTAAATTTACATTATAGTTTTCTAATTCTAAAACTTGAAAATCAAGACCTATTAGATGGATTCAAGTAGGGCCTTATATCTTATCTGCTCACCCTTTATAAATTTCGATGTTGATCAAATCTTGACATTGTTATACCTTAGTCGGCTGCAATATCTTACATGATCCAAGGTAGCCTCAAGCCGAATGATCCCCTAAAAAGTATTATAACTTATTCAATAATCCATTCAAAGCTACCTATCAAATATCAAATCGTTTTTTAGATATAATAAAAAGAAAAAAAAAACAAAGGAATGGAATAATTAAGATAAATCAACTTGGAAAAATAAGGTAATCTAGAGATCATATTAAACATTTTATACTTGTATTTTTACCTCTCTTTTTTTTTCACTTTGAATTTCATTATTTTGGTTTTTTGTGCTTTGTATACTTACAACTACTTTATCCTTACTTATTACATTTCGTAAACAATCTAGATACATTTAATCATATTAAAATTGTAAGAAAAACTTACTGATGTAGTGTAGAAATGGAGAAGACAAATAGAGAAGGAAGTTGATTGAAGAGAGTTCCTGATTAATTAGATGATGTAATTTGTAACTATTGAGAACTAACTAATGTACGTGTGTACTTGAAAAATATATATTCTACAATCGCTACACTTACAAAATTCTCATGTGACAAATAAATAAAACAATAAAGCAAAAGTACAGTATATGTATGCATATTTCTTTACTACCCCCTGACCAATCCCCACCTACCCCAAAGGTGGTTTGGGGGGGTGGTGGAGGAGGGGGAAGGGAGGGGTGGTTTGGGGGTGTAAGTTGTGTGATCTCAAGTAGCACTTGATAAAAGTCCCAACTTAGAAAAAAATGAATGCAACTAAGTATCATTAACAAACCTGGTCATTAGATCAGCAATTTGTTGAGAGGATGGCACAAATAAACTTCAAGAAACCAAGAAGAAATATAATCCCTTATGAAATGAAGATCAACCTTGATGTGCTTGGTACGCACATGCAAGTAAGGGTTTTTGGCTATAAGTTTAGTTAAGCGTCTATCTATGAATAACCTGATAGGTAAAGAAAGTGATAAACCAAAATCTTGAAGAGTGAAGTAAACTCTTAATAACTCTTTCAGCATGGAGGCAATGCTCCTATACTTAGCTTTAGCAAAACTACCAAATACTATAACCTGCTTCTAAGTCTTCTAACTAATAAGGGTTATACCAAGATAAGCACAATACTTAGAGAGAAACTTTCTATCAATGTGAGAACTCCCCTAATCAGCAACTGAGTATCCACGGAAAGTTAGGGAGCTAGAAGATGAGAAAAATAAATCATGATTAAATGTCCCTTTCAAGTATTTAAGTACAAAAGTAGCAGCACAAAAATGATTAGCGCATCAAGAGGAGACTAACTGACTAAGTTGTTGCACAACATAAGAGAGATTAGGTCGCATCATTGTTAAATACAATAATTGCGCTATTAACCTATAATACAAAGTTAGATCTATAAGTGGTTGCCTTGTAACATGATCAAGTTTGAAATTGGAAGGAAATAGTATCTTGGTAAGTTTAGCACCAATCAAACCCACATCAAACAAAATATCTAAAAGGAACTTCCTTTGATTCAAAACAAATCTAGTGGGCAAGCCACAAGTCTTAATAACCAAGAAAAATCTCTATCTCCCAAGTCTTTAATCATGAAAGCTTGATCAATAGATTGCTTTATTGCATTTATTTCATCCAAACTATCTCCAGTAATGAGCACATTATCAACATAAATAAGAAGTGCAAGAAAAGTACCATGGGAACTCCTACGAGTGAATAATGAACAATTGCTTTTTGATTGAACAACACCTAATGAGATAATGAATTGAGTAAACTCTTTGTTCCATTGCCTAGAGACTTGTTTAAGTTCTTATAAAGACTTAACAAGCTTATACACTTGCCTTGGTTGTCCATAAGCATAACCCTCCGATGGCAACATATACAATTCTTCATCAATGAAACCTTGAAGAAACACACTATTTAAGTCAAGTTGGTGCATAAACCGCCGATGACCAATAGCTACAACTAACACATTATGGATAATAGTTAATTTAGTGACAGGGGAAAAAGTATAAGTCTAATCTATGCGCTCAATATGGTTATAGCCCTTTACCATAAGTTGAGCCTTACATCTTTCAATGAACGATTAGCTTCATATTTTATTTTATAGACCCATTTACTACCAATTGGTTTTTTACCGAAGGTAAAGAAGTTAGCACCTAAGGATTATTAGATTCAAGCCTTAACAACTCCTTTTGCATCGCATCAACCCATTTAGGATCTTGTTTAACTTCAAGATATGTTTTAAGCTCTTAGATTGTAAGTACATTTGCTAGTGAGGCAATATAGTCCTTGAGAAATTGTGTAAAGTTAGATTCAAGAAATAAAGGGCTAGAAGTATTTAGAAATCCCGATGTAATGGAGGATAAGGATAATGAGAAGTTGCATTAGTAAATGAAGTATGCTAGACTATATTTACAAAGTTAAAAAGCCATGTTGAGGTTTGTTTCATGTAAGAAGACCTGTGAAGTATAATAAGAGGTTCTGATGAACAAGGAACTTATGAGACAATTTCACGAGTATCCTAGCTAGTAGAAGTACTAAAAATAGAGTTAATAGAATTTTTAGGCACATGAATAGAACTATCAAAAGAAGGATAATCTGTGTATAAGAAAATAGTGATTGTTGTTTATCATTAGGATGCAAATGATGAACAATGTTTGTCTTGAGGAAAAGCTGAAAAAATAAAATGATCAACTTAATGCAAATCTTGAAGTATAAAGCAATTCTCATGAAAGATTACATCATGATTGATAAACACTTGATGAGTGACTAAGTCAAGAAGCTTCTATCCTTTTTGACCATATGAATAACCTAAAAATATGCATCTCCTTCCTCTAGTATCTAGTTTGTCTCTTAAGTGTTTTATAGTAGATGAAAAACACAAGCACCCAATGACTCTAAGGTTTAAATGAAAAGGAGGTGTTCTAAAAAGGACTTCATAATAAGACTTTCGATTGAGATTTTGAGCAGGCATTTTATTAATGAGTGAGGTAGCAACTAGGATACATTCACCCCAAAACAATTTAGGCAGATTTGCATGTAAGTGAAGGGATCTTGCTGTGTCTAGCAAATGTCTATATTTTCATTCAACCATATCATTTTGTTGCGAAGTGTAGATGATACTCCTTTGATGTACAATGCCACGTTTTTCAAACAAAACCTAGCAATCTTTTGACATAAACTCACTTTCATTATCCATTCAAACAAACTTTAGTGTGGAATGAAATGATGATTTTAGATGAAAGTAATAAATTTGGTCAAAACATGCATGGTTTCAAGTTTAAAGGTCATCAAATAGGTCTATGTACACTTGGTTTTATCATCCATTATAGTGAGAACAAACTTGGCACTAGAGATTGGAGGTATATCATAAGGTCCCCATATGTCAACATGTAATAAATCAAAATCATACAAAAAAGAAGAAACACTAGAATTGAAAGGCAAAATGATGAAACTCAACAAGAGAACAAGTGTCATACTAGAAATAATAAAAATCAAAGTCTTTACTTTCATTAAGATGTTTTAGTTTTGAGATAAAAGCATGACCTGAGCGACTTTGTAATATTCTCACAAAGTTAGCTTTTTGCACACAACAAAAGAAATAGAAGAAGCAATATAGCTGTTGACCATTAGATTTACTACATAAAGTCAAATACATCCATCTATCTACTTTTGCAATTGTTTATTTAGAAACCTGGTCTTAGAAATAACAACTATGGGCATCAAATGAAACAAGGAGATTAGGATTAGAAAGGAGTCTACCTATGGAAAGAAGACTAAACTGGAAATCAGGAACTAAGAGTACTTACCATAAGACAATATGATCATCCAGTCTTACACTACCAACAATAGTAATAAGCTTAAGAGATCCATCTAAGAGTTTCACTTCAATTGGGTTAGAAAGTGTATGAATGTTTGTCAAAAGATATATGTATGGAGTCATGTAGTCTAATGCACCCATATCCACAATCTAGTCTCCTAAAATATTATCGTTTATATTTTTTGAAGCTAAAAAGGAATGAAAACAAGTACAAAACATACCTACAAACTTAGCTACTGTCAGATGCTCATCTTCACATTGTTTCAACTTCAAAGCCTTCATCACCTCCACACAAACTTTCAAGACCAAGTCACTATCAATAAAACTTGCAACTTATTGTCGATCTCTATCTACAACATTTGTCTCTTGAGCATCAAATGGAGTTTCCACAAGAATATGTTGTCCTCTACCAATATGAACATTAGCAACAACTTTAACACCAGCTTTGTCCTTTTGATTATTATACCAATCCAAACATCCTTTTAACTCAAAACACCTATCAATTGTGTGGTCCATCTTTCTACAATGTCAGTAAACAAATTTCCAATTTAACTTCCCTTTTATATCTTTCTTTCATCTATTACCTTTTTCGATTACCCACAAATAATAGCACAAGCTATGTTATCATCAATATTACTATTCCATCCGTTCAATCATTTCTGTTTTTGATTTAAAAAACCAAATAGTATGCTTTGCTCATTGTGGGCAATGGTTCCATCAATAGCACTTGATTTCTCACATGTTCATAAGTTTCGTTTAATCCCATAAGAAATTACAACAATTGATTTCTATTTTGAATCTTAAGAATTTTAGCACTCAAATTACAGCCATAGCTCTTAATCACGCCACATGAACATTCAAGAAAATCACACGAAGCATCTAATTCATCCCATAGCTTCTTGAGGCGATTGTAATACATGCTGCTTTGAATTAACAATTTCTTATTGAATCTAATATATCAACGGCCCATTAGTCAAGCCAAAACTCTTGCAAATATCATCAAACAACTCCTTTAATGATTTTGCATACATAAACCCCTTGAATAAATCCCTTCTCACGAAATTTAACAATCAACAATTAATTAAGTAATCACACCATATCCATTTATGAAAATTAGCATGATTATAATTAGGTTTAGGACAAGAGCCATTAATAATCTCTATCTTAGCCTTTACCCTTAAAGCTAATTTGGTAGATCTACTCCACCTTTAGAAATTAGATCTATCAAATATCATACTACTGATGATGTTTACAAGATTATCCAAACCAATTAATTGCAAAGGTTCACCATTCATAGTGTCACTAGTAGATTGCAACCTAGATTTAGCTATATTGGATACAATTGTCAATTCGTACAACAAGAATACAAAAACTATTATAAAAATGTTATATGCTACTATGATACCATGTAAACAATCTAGATCTATTCAATCGAATTGAAATTATAAGAGAACCTACTAATATAGTGTAGAAATGAAGAAGACAAATAGAGAAGGAAGTGACTCAAAGAGAGTTTTCTAGAGCAATTAGATGACGTAACTTGTAATTATCGAAAACTAACTAATATCTATGTATAGCTGAAATATTTATATGCTATAGTTGTTATGCCTATAAAATTTTCACATGACAAATAAGTAAAACAAGTAAAGTAAAAATAAAGTATGTGTGTGTATATTTCTACACCTTTAGCCATCGAACATGTGTTCACTTTTTATTGATCCACAATAATTAGGTAAATTAAGAACTTTTTCTCGTCCAGCTTTCACCTTAGCGTAATGGAAATATATTAAGAATCCGATTTTAGAAATAATTCCTAAGATCAATAGATTTTAAAATCCCATTATCAGAATTTTAATTCCTAATTAGCCTTACTTCTTGTCTCTCCCTACTTTTTCCCACTTATTCTCCTTCTCCTTCATCTTGTTTATGTGTACCTTTTTATCTCTTTTACTTATTATTTCAACATTCGATTTATATCAACCAAACAATATAAAAGCATTCAAATCGATTTCTCATGAATTACGAAGTAATAGATCATAAAATATGGGTGATTGATCAAATCCAAATAATTGGATACTAGGAACGTCAAAACATAGCAGATTGTCGGAATAACCGTATGAGTATGCCAAATGACATTGGAAAATTGTCAATAACACCACAAGGCAACAAAAAAATAATAGGAATGAGTTGACCCAGAGATGCTGTTTAGCTGTCATGGATGGCATCGACGGGGCTTGTATGGTAGAAAAAAGTTCGTCTTTTTTAAAGTTAAAGCAATCCCTTTTACGTCGTTGTTTACCACCAAAGTGAACTCGTATAGATGCTATCTTCATTGCTTCCAGCTAATTTTATTCTAGATCACAAATGGAGGGCTTACAGAGGGACGTGTGATGGTTCGAGAAAGGAACATCTATGGTACACTAGTTACTTAACCTAGTTGAGCTAGGTATCATATGACGTGCTGTAAATTTAACATGTTAATATCAACATCTGAAACCTAATCTATTACGAATCGGAAATTTTCTGTTCAACACGAGTCACAACCATCCGAAGAAGCTTTCCCATGATAGAGCTCCATTACATCAATGGCTTGCAGCATGGAAAATTGAAAGACAAAAATTGGCAAGAACCCTTACCTCCATCCAAAAAACCTCCAGAATGTGCCCACAACGAGCGATAATGATAGAGGAATGGAATATAGAATGAGTGTTGCAATTAACTTCATTTATGGATTGTTGTTTTGACTTCAACTTGCTTCTCTTCATTGGATTCAAACTTCGGTCTTCGACTTTTAAGCAGATTTCTTAATCATAAAGCGTTTTCCATCCACATCTGAGTAGAATATATACATATATTTCTACTTATATATTCCAACCACAAGAAGTTAACAGATCGAACAGCAGCCATATGACTAGCCTTTTTTCAGTAAAAATTATACTCAGTAGATTCCTTCTCAAAAGAAATGATCGTACAAAAGTATAGGTCCAAGCGTGTGGTCTTCCACTATTTGCTGCACCTCGATTGTCTTCCAGGAAAAAGAAAACTACAAGTAGATTACATTTTTAAGGCAGTATGTACCTAAGAGGAACCAACCCACAAGAAGAATGACAAAGGAAGCCCAGATAGTCAAGAATGTTGAGCCACCAAGTATAAGTCCAAGAGGTACGACAATTAGAAATGGCAGGAGAGACCGGACTATTGCAGCTTTGTTAACCCAGCGACCTTCAAATACAAATAGGGTAGCCAGGTTCACCACATTCCACCCTCCAGAACGATAACCTAATCTATTCAAATTGTTGGCTACAAAGGAATGGCAGTTGCATGTAAGGAGATTGTAGGCAAGATGTTGGAATTCCTGAGTACTCTTTCGGATTGCATCATCCCAGGGTGAAATTTCTCTCCCACATGTATCTTGAGGGTTTTCATCTTCGGCTTTATGCAAGAATGTATTGGGAGAAAGAGAGCACTGCTGATGCAAAAAGAAGAAGAAGAAGAAAACATGAATATTAAAATAGAAAATACCAGCATAAAGCTTGTAAGAAACAAATATCTTAGACAATAAGACTGCAAACCCACTATCAGTGTAGCCTAATGATTGACACCCTGTACTCTTAATGACTGGTCTAGGATTCAATTCGCAGTCACAACTTATGAAAAAGGACAAATTGCAAAAACAATGGATGTTGGACCATTAATTTAAGATATACCTTATCTTTAGCTATCTGAATATAACGAGCTGCAGCTCCAAAAGCAAAGTTATCAACACACACAAAATTAGGCCCTGCAAAATCTAAGATAATCCCATCCTCACGGCAAATACCAACATGTCCAATGAAAGGGATAAACCATGATACAACAGGAAGTGGAGCCCAGACAATACAGCATGGAAACCGTGCTCTTCTAGGATCAAATTGCTGAGAACGAGGGGAACTTTCTCCTATCATCAGCTGGTTTTCAGGGTCTGGGTTTGATACCATTACAGGGGCTTACAATTTGTGCCTGTTAGAATAGATTGTGTACAAAGTGAAGGGCAGGCATTATAAATATCCGAGGGTAAATGCATGTTTTCATACAAATTTACATCCGGATGTTCAAGTACTTCAGACATAAAAATAGAATGGAATATCAGAATTAAATACAAAAGAAAAAATTCACAAATTGCTGCCAATAATGAGTTTAAGCCACATAATCTTGCATTATGTATACCCCCTGCCACATACATGCTACACAAGTTGCTGGAAGAAAACATGAGGCTAACTGTTCTGAAAGTCCATAGATGTACTTGCACAATAAGCTGCCTGTCCGGCGTACGCTAAAGATTGCACAAGAAAAGTACTCTGTATTTCACTACTACTAGTCCAAGGCTTTAAGCAATGGCATGCCTTTAAGAACCCTAGGGATTTAGGAAAGGGAACTGTATTGGATTGCTCAGGGCCAAGGAAACCAGCATTACTTGCCAACCCACCCACCCACATCCACACCTCCAGCCGAGAGAGAGTTGGGGGGGTGTGGGAAACAAAAAAAAAAAAAGGTTAATTTGGCTGAGACACTGATAGAGCTGAAGCTGCAGGGAGCACAACCCCAATCTCATCCAATAGCATGACTGTACAGCATATCAACCATTTCATGGTACTCTCACTATTAATAATCTCATAAAACACTCAGCTAACACAGTCACATCACATTTCAACTACAGTTACTACTTTAACTATTCTCTTTTTTTCCCAATAAGGGTCATGCCATAATTGGAGCAGCTATCTTTCAGTCTATCTTTCAGTACATGAACGATATAGCTTGTACTACGTAAGTAGTAGCAAAGAAGTGTCGATGGATTTGAACCCAAAGACCTCACACATTTTGTCATGAGAGTTCTTGGCCTTCATCCATTATGTCAACTCCCCAGTGCTCATTTTAACTATAATTATTCAACAAAAATGCCTTTGGTAATTACAATGATCAAGGAGTAGGACAACTTAACAGTAGAAGCAGAACTTGTGCATAAGTTACCAAATTTCCCAAATGAAGCTTAATACTTGATCCCATTTCTGTCATATAGCTTTAATGTTTTAAAAGCTTTTCAACCAAAACAAAAGAATAGACAGGTGAGATTTTTCTTTTCCAAAAATGTTTTTGAGTTTCTTCATCTATAAAGAATGGTATATTTCATAAATTATTGCAACAGTATAAGACGATATGATTTTCTGGAAACAACCCTATTGCTTCTTTCAAAAACTGGTCACATTCCATACCTTATAATACATCATGCACATGGGAAGGCCTAACAATAGTAGCCAGAGTACTCTAGTCAAAATTTCACCAGCAAAACAGAAAACTTAATTACTTAATACTTCATGACCCTTAAACTTGGGATTTAAGTAAGCTGACTTTCCAAATGGTGTGCAGCTTCTAGGTCAAGATTGCAATGTTGCACAACAATTTCATCAGTGGACTATTTCTATTGATATATATAACTGGTTAGTGCTCGTGCACATTCTAATGAGGATAGGTACATTGATACAAATAAAATAGAAACCTAACGTAAAGGACAAGCTGCTAGTCCAGCAGATAAACCATATGATATGGGCAATTTAACTGAAATAATGAAAATTGGAAGAGCTTCAAAATGAGCAAATTTCCAATGTCAAAGGAATTTACACTGGGCACATTTGCTTAATAGAAAGGTCTTTTTTTATTAAATTTTTTCTCCAATTCTCCACAAAAGAGAACATAGGGATCAATGGAACAATTATAATTTAAACCAATATGTTCTATTAACAATAGCATTAAATCTTTTCTTCCCAATAAGTGAGTGAAAAATCATCTTCTTCCATTTTTGATCTGTTGCAATGTCACCGTAAACAGTACCATCACCTAGCGTTTGTACACGATATTTGATCTCGTAGCACTTCCCACCACCACTAGCTATCCTGTAATTAGTTTATAATTGCTTTAAGAGTACAGAAAAATTTCCATGAAGCGATTCCCATGTTTAATCTTGGTGATGCACGTAGCAACTTTGTTTAAGCATTTCCATTATCATATTGAAACCCTAGAACCGTGACTAGAAACACAGAAGGACAGCCACTGAACCACATCGTAAGTAGCATCACGTTGCTCCATTTTCATTCGTAGAATTAGTATTACAAATCGGGAACACAACCCGACACGCTGAAACATCATATGAAGCTAAACATGGTCCTATCTTGAAAACCTTGACCACATGCTTAAAGATCAACATAATTCAGAACGCATACGCACTTCATTGATGCAAAAAGGAAATTGTGTAATTGATTCAAGACATATGCATTTGAAACACAGAGATAAAGCGAGCAAATTGGAACTGAAAGCATCAAATGTGCGGGATCTAATTGCGACTGAAAAAGAGAGGGTGGGGTGGTGAGAGAGAGAGTACCTTGGTGCAGTGCGAAGGAGAGACGAGATCGTAGCAGAGTGAATTGGAGATTGGTTAGGTCAAAATGTTCACCGTACCAGCGCAACTAGATGATTAAGCCCGATTCAGATCGAACCAAGCCCCCGAGTCTAGCCCGCGCTCCAGCGGATTAGGGTCGTTACTCGTTCCTTACTTGTCTGAGACGGTTGTTTCGTGCCACAGCTCCTTGCCGATGCACAATTTTTTTCAGAAGAAATTTTCCAGATTTTACTTGCACTTGTTATATTATACACTACTTAACGACATTGCACAATAAGGTAAGCGCCTCAATTCATAAATTTTATTCAACCAATTAAAATTGGTTTAATTCAGTTCGATACACAATTCGAATTATTTATATCAATTTTTTATTGAATGTTTTTATATCTAATAAATATAAAATTTTAAATGAAATATACTCAACTCAATCTTAATAATTAATATAAAATTAAAATAAAAAATATCAAAATATAAAAAATTTGATAAAATTTATAAAGATTAATGAAAAAAAATAAAGAAATACAAAATAATTAAGCAATTTCTTTTATTTAATTAAACAGTTCGAAATTGTACAGTTCCACTTGTTTTCTCAAACCGAACCGCGAATAATTTATACATAACTGAATCGAAATATAAACTAAACGGTTTGTAAAAAAAGAAAATTTTCAGTTTAGTTCACGGTTCGATTTGCGATTCGCGGTTTTTTTACTTAGCTTTATTTCATACATGTTAAAAAAAAAAGAAGGTAAGATAAATAATAAAAAATTAACATATTATTATGAAATTTCCTGTAAGAAATGACTAAAGATTAGAGAGAAAGAAATATTATAAGAAATAATCTTGTTAAAGTAATCTCATAAATTACGAGAAGTGATATATAAAGATGTAAATATAACTATAGAATAAATCAATTATACATAAAAATCAATAATTTTCAAGAGATACACATTGTATAAACATTCATAACAATTAACAAATTCATAATACTTATTGTATAGGGATGCCTCATTAAAAACTCACTAAAGAGAAACCCATAAGGAAAAAACCCTAGTGAAAGAAAAGTGTACATAACCTTCATATACGCAACAAGGATGTTGCCTCATCAAAAATCTTACCGATTAAAAACGAAGAAAAAAACTCTTGGGAAAAATCTTGATAAAGGAAAAGTATGCGATGCGTATCTTTAATTCTCTCTGATGATAGTACCCTTCGATGTCTTTAAGATAATACAATTAATCTTTCGAATCAACTTCTCAAATGTCCTAACAAGAAGGGCTTTGATAAATAGATCTACTATATTTTCATTTCAACAAATTTGTTGCACACTAATATCACTGTTGTCATGATGATCATGAGTGTAATAGAACTCTAGTGAAATATGTTTCGTTGTATCACCTTTTATATAACATTCCTTTATTTGAGTTATACAAATAGCACTATACTCATGTAGTGTTGGCATTTCCCTCTTGAAAGAGAAACCACGTGATCCTCGAATATGGTGAGTTGTGGATCTTAATTAGATATATTTACTGCTTGCCTCATGAATTGCCAAGATTTTTACATGATTAGAAAATGTAGCAACCAAAGTTTATTAACAACATGAAATGGTTATACCTCTACATGTAAAAAGGTATCTAGTTTGAGATTAAGTTTTGTGTGGAATAGATAAATATCCTATATATACATAACCAACTAAATCTAATTTTGATAAATTTAAATAATATAAACCCATGACCATTGCCCCTTGAAGATATTTAAGAATGCGTTTAGTTCCATTCCAACATCTTTGAGTATATAAAAAACTATATCTTGCTAACAAATTCACAACAAACAATATATTAAGACATGTGTTGTTAGTAATATACATTAATGCTCCAACAGCACTAAGATATGGAACTACAAGAATAAGAATTTCTTCATCATCTTCAAAAGTCGAAAAATATCTTTATTTATATCAAGTGGCCTTATGATCATTGATTTTTACCCATGTAATAACTAAATTGATGAATAAGTCTATTTTCCAAGTACTCAATTTAAAGACTTGAATAAAAAATTGTCTTTCCAATGTCCTTCATTTTAAATTCTCTTTTGAAGATATTCCAAGTGCTCAATTTAAAGATTTTAATAAAAAATTGTCTTTCCAATGTCCTTCATTTTAAATTGTCTTTTGAAGTACCAATAGCTTTTGATAACTCTTTTAAGAGTTTCAACGATATTCAGATCATTAATATAAATAACAATTATAAAAAATTCAGATCATCGTCTTCTTATAAAAACACATGGACATATAGGATTACTTTTATAACATTCTTTCAATAAATATTCATTAAGATGGTTGTAGCACATGTATTCAAATTGCTTTTATTTATCTTTATTGAATAGATTTCCAAGAATCCAATCTAGGTGCTTTTGGTAAATCTTTAGGGATATTCATATATGTACTACTATAAAATGATCCATATAAATATGTTGAAGCTACATTCATAGAGGTATCTCAAATATTTTGCATACCACCAAACTTACTAAAAATTCCCACGGTGTTGTTGTGTCTACCACAAAGGAATATGTCTCTTCATAATCAACATCAAGTTTTTTTTAGATACTTAAGCAACAAGATGTGCTTCGCATCTTATAATCTCATTTTTCTTATTTCGCTTTCATAAAAATACCCATTTATACCTCACTAATCTTGTACCATTTAATGTTTAGACTATAGGTGAAAAAACTTTATATTTCATAAGGGATTTCAATTTTGCTGGATTGTGTCTTTCCACTTTGGCCAACCATTTCTATGCCTCCACTCAAGATCCTTATTTTCTTCCCTGATGTTAAGCATTACATTATATGCAAAAATATTGTTAATGTTTGTTCTACTTTAACTCCATCAAATTCCCATCATAATATAATTTATTAAAATTTCATCATTTTCGTTAATTTTAAGCACTTGAATTCCCTTTAAGATTTTTATCAATTATATTGCAAGCTTTTAACTCTTTTGGAGATTTTATATCCTCTTCTTTTCTTAACCATCTTAAATATTTGCACCCTTTTTTTTTCAAGGATTTTTCCTAAAACCAATTGGCTCTCACATTCTTGGTGTGCCTTAGACTCATTAGTAGTAATAAATTGTCCTACAAGAATATCAATTCTAATATGAACATTTATGGCTAGAATATGAGGTTTAGTTACTTTCTTTAGGTCATTAAATGTATCCAGCAATTCATTTACTATATATTGGAGATGGATAATCTTTTTAACATTAACTGTACAGCAATTTGTACAAGAATCAAAACTAAATGATGATGATTCTCTCTAAGAGATTTTTTTTAAGCATTTCTTTTCTTCTTCTAACATTGGAAAAATTGATTTATCAAAATGACAATCAACAAACCTTCTTGTAAATAAATCTCATATCAATAGTTTTAGATATTTAGTTATAGATGGAGATCCATAACTAACATATATTTCCAACCTCCTTTGAGGTCCCATCTTTGTGCATTATGATGGAGAAATGGGAAAATATGACACACAAAAAAATTCTTAGGCAAGAAATATTTTGCACTTAACCATAAGTCAATTGTATCAAAGAAAATTTATGATAATTTGTAGGCCTAATGCATAAAGTGCTACTATATGTAAAATAGCGTGTACCAAAGTAAAAGTAGGAAATTTAGACTGCATAAGTAAATATCTCACTATCAATTGCAGATTTTTAATAAATGATTCGGTAAAACTATTTTTGTATATGAACATGAATAATACGATTTTCAATGCGTACTTCAATATATATACAATAATTCTTAAAAGCATGAAATGTAAACTTACCAACATTATCTTAACCCAATCGGTCGTACCAAACTTAAAATCATTAATGAACTTCTAGTTTACTATAGAATGAGATCCAATCGTTTTAATATTTGTGTAGTATATAATCCTGAAAACAAAGTGGGTAATTTTTCTAATATATATTTCTTACCAAAAATAATATATGTAATGCAAAGATACTTATTCTTTTTCTCTTCCACTGTTTCATTATAATATTCATCCAAACAAATATCTTTAAAGCTTAATAAACTTATTTGAGATTTTAAGGAAAAAAAGGTATCCTCAATTATTAATGCTGTTCCTTTAGCTAATAAGATATTAGCACTTCTAGAACCTTTAATTATTTTTGTATTACTAGATATTATGTTAATGCTAGCTTACCCAATTGTCGATTGAGAAGAATATTTCTCATTTTTCAATATAGAAGACATAGTAGCACTGTATGCTAGGAAAATCTCAACTTCATCGATCTTGGATTTAGCTATTTGGATATCCAATCTTTATATATAAATAAAATAAAATAAACTAGATGCTCACTGTAAACAAACACTAAATATAAATTATATTTATTAGAGAAACATAAAGTTGAGATATCAAAGAACATAAAAAAAAAAAAAAAACTATTTCAAGGTAGAAATAAGTAAGACAAATATAAAAATTCATTCCTGAACATTCCTATCTCCAATCATACAATCAGTTCCATTTCCGCGGTTAGCCAAGAAAATCAACAACATCCAAACATGTCAAATCAATTTGGTCATTACTGAAATCGTTTTTAACACAATTTGTTTCCACATTCTTTCCTTTAAATTTTAGTAAGTTTTGATAAATGTCAACAAGATTTTTCACTATAGACAAGTACAAGACCAATGATCTTTCATGCCACATTTATAGCATTACGCTTGAATTTTTTGTTCCTATTTCCCTTAATCCGATTTATATCGAACCTTATATCCATTCGATATAAACCCTCAACTAAAAATTAAGAAAAACTTAATTTCTTCTATAAGTTTAAAAATTTAGAGTCATTGCTTGACTTGGGTTGGGAAAAATAGAGTTAGATCAAAAAATTGGGTAGGTTGATTTTAATCTAGTTACTAATGCAAGAGAAAATTACTTTTGAAAATTATTTTTAAAAACCAAAGATTTTGGATTCGAAGATTATCTTATTAAACCTTAAATGGTTATCACTTTTAATTTTTCGAATTTTGTTTTATTTTTCAAAATACTCTTTTGATATCAAAGAATAATTCTAAATTTACAAATAAAGAAAATTAATTTTATTTACAAAAAAAAGAGAAGACAGTAAGAAATTAAATGTATTTACAAAAGAGAAAATAAAATAAATTTTCCTATTTTAAGTTACCTTATAGTGACTCACAAGTACCTATGTACTTACTATTGGGGATTAAATGTCTGTAGTTCATTTAAAAAAAAAAAACTTTAGATATATTGGTTTGTTTTAATTTTGAAGAAAACAATTGGATTTATACTTTTATCCATTTATTTTTATTTGAGAAAAATTCTAAAAAAGGTCATAATTTAGTGTTTTATTTTTGGAAATTTTTAGAAAATAGCCTTAATTTTGAAAAGAGTTTGTTCAATTTTTATTTTGGAAAATGAGTTTTTCTTGGTAATAGAACTTATTTATTTATTTATTATTTTTTAAGTTTTTAAAATACTTTGTTTATAGTTGAAAATAAATGCTTTTGAAAATACTTTACAAAATAGATAGAAAGAAAAGGAAAATATTTTAAAAGAAAACAAACTTTTTTTTGGTATTTTTCTCTTTTTTTTTTCTTTTTGTTAAATAAAAGAAAATAGAATAAGATAAGAAAAGGGAGCAAACTTAAGTAAAGGGGTTGGATACGTTGGTTGGATTAGGGTTTGGACCATATTTTCGAGTTGGACTTAGGCCAACCCAATGTAAACAAGTTAAGTTGCAATGAGGAAGAATACAGTGGTTGCAAGGTTGACTCAATGTAAACGAGTTAAGTTGCAATGAGGAAGAATACAGTAGTTGCAAGGCTCAACTCAAATTGCTCCAATCACCTTTTTAAGGGGGGAAACATTAGATTGATGAGCTTTTTATTGGTAAAAAGTTGACTTGTGACAACGCCTCAAGTTTTGGTAGTGGTTTCAAAGATGCGGATAGGTGATTGGCAATAGTAGTTGTGACTGATAGTGGCTAATGGTGGTTTAATACAAAGGAAGGATGTATTTATGGGTTTCATAGCGCAGTAAGTGTCGTGGAAAGGTTGTCTTCAAGTGGGGGTGGTCAAAAATGGGGTTTTCGAGAGTGGCAACTACGGTTAAGATTGCGTTAAAGCTCCAAATGGTGGAGATCATGTTGTGAGGCATGATTGTAAGTAAAGGTAGGCTCCTTTGATAGGTAAGAATGTAAGGAAGTTTTAGAAGGTAATAATTAAGCATGATGAGCCTCGAGCTTAAGTGAACACTAGAGATAAAGAGCTTAAGAAAGAGTGTTTTTTAGTGCGATTGAGAGTCAGTTGATGAGATCTGATGATCAAAATGAGTATGGGGGGCCTATTTATACTTGTTCGAGCTTGATTAAGCTCAGTAAGTACCATTAATGGCTAAATCCTCCATAATCGGGCAGCTCAAGTGAACTTTGAACTTGGGGAAAAACGGGGAAGCCTATTTATACTTGTTCAAGCTTAATTAAGCTCAATAAGTACCATTAATGGCCAAATCCTCCATGATCGGCCAACTCGAGTGATCTTTAAACTTAGGGAAAAATGTAAGATTCCTGTGATTTTTGAATTGGCAAGTTTGTTATCTTGCATTCAAAACTAAAGATAAGTTTTGATTTTTACCTAGAAAGCTTGGATTTTCCAAATAACACAAGGGAGTAAATCTTGACTTATGGTTTTTCTCAATCTTCAAGGTCAAATTCAATCTTTAAATAGATGTATTTGGCTACATTTTAGGGATCATTACAAAGCATCTCTAGTAATAAAAGCAATTGAAAAAGCTTGAGAAGTAGCTTGGCTAAGAAGGTAAGTACAGGAAAGAAGGAGTTGAAATGGAATAAGAATATAGAAAACTTTTTAGATCAGCCAAAAAGGAAGAACTCGAATCTTTTTTATGCGCATGTATGGAGTTTTATATGAATATGGGTCCCTTTCCGAAAAATAATATGGAAAAAGGCCCCATGAGAAAAATATTAGGATTATGGTCACTTTTTCCTAATTTTTAAACTAAAGATGCAACTAGTGCTTGTGCCTTCCATATATATATATATATACTCGAATTCGTAAGGCTTGGCCTCATTTTCACCTGACTAAAAATCTAAAACTTCTAAAATGTAGAGGAAATAATAGGTGAAAGTACTTATCCATTTTTTTATGCTGGTGAACACTATATACGTTTTTTATTATTATAAAAAAATGGTAATATATAACGTATATTAAGTAGTCATGGTTGTACCGTAGGTTGTTAAATTTATCGATATTTCATAAAAATTTCTTATATTTTGTCTATATTAAGGTATTTTTGTGATTCAATAAATAAATTATACGAATATGGGTATCGAAAATTTTAGTATGTATATTGAAATCGTTTTATTATTATTATTATTTTTGGGCGTTTGTAATGTATTCGGTAAAATTAATGAGCTGAAGTTAGGTAGTGAGTTATGTAGTTTAATGAGATGAAATTATGCATTTTTTAAAGTTGTTGCTCGATGTGTAGTTGAAGTGTTTTATATTATCTAAATCTTCGGTTCATGGTAGCATTACTAGGGTGAAAATGGCATATTACGTAAAAGTTATTGTGTATGCAAATAGAAACAATGTGATGGGTAACTTAGGGCTAAAGTGATTATGGGTAAACTCAATGATGGGAATGAAGTAGCTCATTTTGTTAAATCGATCAACTACCACCATGATGGAGTCATGCTTCCAAGCTATTCATGGTAATCCAATCATGAAATCCATGCTTAGGTACATCCAGAGTTATACATTCCCCATAGGGTTCCTTCCTTCCTTCCTTCCTTTAGCTCACTTGTACACATCACACCGTTGTAAGACTTTATGTATGTCTTTCACCATCCTTAGCCAATAGAAGTGCTCTTTTAATAGTTAATGTACTCTCTTTTCCCCAAAACGACCAGCTAGGCCTCTTACATGAGCTTCCTGAACTAGTAGTTCTCTAGTTGAGCTGTTTGGTACACATATATGTCTTCCTTTCATTAGAAATCTTTGGTTCATATAGAACCCATCTACAACATATCCATGATTGCATTTGACTACAATGGGTCCAAAGTATGGATCTTGCTCATACTAATTAGGAAGAGTACCAAATCCAAGTATTCAAGCTTATAAGGTCATAACAAGCACATGTCAATGCGATAAGGCATTAGCTATAGTGTTGGGACTTCCTTTCTTATATTTAATCACATAGTAGAAAGTTTCTAAGAACTCTACCCACTTGGCATGACATCGGGAAAGTTTCTACTGACTTCACAAATGTTTAAGGGACTAATGATCCATATAGATGATGACTTCCTAAGGTAGCAAGTAATGCCACCAGTTCTAAAGAGCTCAGATAAGAGCATAGAATTCCTTATCATACGTAGAATAGTTTAGTTTTGCTCTACTGAGTTTTTCACTGAAGTACGCAATAGTTTGGCGCTCTTGCATGAGAATAACACCAATTCTCACTCCTAAGGCATCCCATTCTAACTTAAAGACTCTATCAAAGTGTAGCAATACAAGTACATAGGTAGAAGCCAACTTAGATTTAATCTCTTCAAAACTCCTTTGAGCTTTCCTTGACCACCTAAACTCAAAGTTTTTCTTGGTCAACTCAATTAATGGAGCAATTATCATACTGAAGTTCCAAACGAGTCTTCGATAAAACAAAGTTAAACCATGAAAACTCCTCACATTTGCTATACGAGTCAGCATTGGCCAATCAAGGATAGCTTTAACCTTTTCATTATCAACTTGGATACCTCCATTGATACAACATACCTTAGAAATACAACTTCATTCTAATGAAGCACACATTTCTTCAAGTTGTTGAACAAATGTTTAACTTGGAGAATATCAAACATAGTCCTTAGTTGCTCGACATGAGATGAGAGGTCAAAACTACATACTAGATAGTCATCAAAATAAACTACAACACACTTACTAATCAATGATCTCATGATATGATTCATGAGTCACATAAAAGTGCTTGGTGCATTTGTAAGTCCGAAAGGCATCATCGACCACTCAAAGCGACCATCCTTTGTTTTGAAAGCTATCTTCCATTCATCTCCTAGTCTAATTTGAATCTAGTGGTAGCTACTCCTCAAATCTACCTTCAAAAAGATCCATGCACTATGTAGTTTGCCTAACATGTCATCCAATTGGGGTATTAGATACTTGAATTTGATAGTGATTTTATTGATAGCTCAACTGTCGATACACATGCACCAAGAGCTATCCTTCTTTGGTATTAGAACGGTTGGTATAGTATAAGGGCTCATGCTTTCTTTGACATATCTACAGTTAATTAACTCATCAACTTACTTCTTGAACTTAGCTACTTGCTTGAGATTGAGCCTATAGGCAGGTCAGTTTAGTAGAGTCACTCTAGGTTGGAGATTAATACAATGCTCAATACCTTTAATAGGGGACAACCCCTTAGGTAGCTCATTAAGAAACAGGTTGGCATATTTATGGAGTAGTGCCTGCACATTAGTTGGCAATGTTTTGACTTCTTCCAGCTCAAGTAGTCTCCTTAACAATAAAAAGACATAGTTTCTTGCCTTAGCTATCATAAAGAATGTAACTCAGAAGTTTACCAAGGATTTCTTTTATAAGGACTCAGAGACCTTATCCTATAATTCTTGAACTTCCTTAAGGCTCATAGGAGCAAGTACAACCTTCTTGCCATCCTTCTGAAATATGTAAGTATTTCGGTATTCGTCATGGAGTACCCTTAAATCAAACAACTATGGTTAGCCAACAAGTATGTGTGAAGCATACATTGGTAGGACGTCGCATAACACCTTGTCCTTATACCCATTCCCAATGGAGATCGGTACCTTCACTTGCTTGGTGACTTGGAATCTACCTTTCTCATTAAGCAAGTGGATCTTGTAAGGTCGGGAATGAGGACAGGTTGGCAACTTCAGTACACATACTACTCTTAATACTACAGCATTTGTACAGCTTCCCCCATCGATAATCACAGCATGTAAGTTACTAATTATTCGGCAATTAGTGTGAAAGAGATTCTCTCTCTGCTCACTCTCCTTGGCAACACTAACATTAAGAGCTCTTCCAACAACCATACAATATTCTCCAAATTTAGGTAGGGTAAGGGCTTTAGGATATTCTTGGTACTTACTTAATAAGTGCCTAACATGTACTTCCTCTTCTCATTGACTAGTACTTTCTACTTCAAACTATAGCTTCTCACCCTTGATTGTCATCATACGTCAGTTCGAATATTAATTAGCTACATGCCTAAAACCTAGGCATCTGAAGCATTTAATCTCCCTTGTCTTCCATCTTCAGCTTTGTCCAAGGTCCTTCTTGACTTCAAGCTCCTTAGCCTTAATCTTACTTCGGTTATCATCAAGTTAGCTTAGATGTGGTTCTCATCAATCCACCTTGGAACTATAGGGTGTTTCACTTGAAGCAGGTTGGTTTAGCATAATAGGTCAGCTGTTTGGTGCTCAATTGACTTGACTTCACCTCTGCCACTCGACTCCTTGAGCAATTTGAATAGTTTCAACTAGAGTCTCAATCCTTTATACCTCTACTATATTCCCAATCTCAAGTCATCGTCCAAAAAGGAATCTAGAAATGGTCATGGATTTAAGTTCATTAACATTACATTAAATCATCAACAGCTAAAACTCTCAAACATACTCATCCATAGTTTGACTACCCTACTTGAGCTCTTGAAGACATCAAAAAGTGTTTTGTTCATAGTGCTTTAAAACAAGTCTATTCCTTAAAACTCACTTTATCTCATTTCTAGTTCTTATCTCACATAGGGCTCGCTAACGTGTAGTTTGTACGTTCTTCCACCATTTCGCTGAATACCTAGAAAACTCTAAGGCAGCTACTCAAATATGCGCTGTATCCTCATAATCATAGAAATCAAATATTTTCTTAATCTTTTTTTCCTAATCCATATATTCATCAGCATTGCCTGTTCTAGAGAAGCTTGGTACATGAATCTTAATATTCTCAATTCTTCTAAATGCTTGGATTTCTCACTCATCAAAGTCTTGGAACTGTTTATCCTCATCTTTGCCATCTTCTACTTCCTCAATAACTTCTCTTAACCTAAGTCTTCATCATACGTATCCTTTAACTCGACTAGGGTGAGCTAGTAAGGTGTTAATAATAAAATTAGCATGAATTTTAACTCTAACGCTCTTGGTCTATTTTGTGCATCTCGACCATACTTAATATGTTTATCATAAAGGTGAACCTCTATAGACCTTTGCACAATTACAACTAAATTGGCTACTATGGTTGTAAGGTTCTAAATTTGTTCATCCATCATATGAGGAATCCTTGGCTCAACGCATCTACATCCAGGTGCATCACTCTCAACATCACCTATCTTTCCTTGTATACTCGAATTCGACATTTTTTTAGCAAAATCTCAATGACAACGCAAACCAATAAGAGATTCCACACAATACTACTAAACATTACTTCATACAATGCTTTAATAACCTACTCTATTTAATTGTAATGAGAACAGAGTAAAACAAAGTATGTATAATACTTACAATAAAGTCTTACAATGCTACAACTCAACTCTTAGTTGCAACCTAATAGGAATCAACTCCTTAGACCAATCACGCGCATCTAAGCTAGAAGACTATAAGGACTTACACAAAGGATATTAGCTTGAACCACAATTTAAGATGAGAATTCCTATTTTGATCTCCATCTTTTATACTACTACTAACCTGAATGCTGAGCCCTCATTAGTAACAACACCAATTATGAGCCTTGAGCTAACCGGCATCTGACCCTAGTCCTAACCAAGCTCTTGAGCAAACCAAAGTCAGGCCACTCTTTGAGCCGAACGGCGAGATATTTGATTTGAAAGGGATTTGAGCATTCTTAAATGATCAAACCCTGACCTAAACCAAATCAGGTCTACTTTAACTGCTGACTCTTTCCTTCACTTCATCCAAATTGTATTATATTCCAAACTGCCAACCATCATTTGATACATGTCTTCTAGTATAATATTCCAGAATGATTCCTTATTTTTTCCATACCGAATATTCTTCGTCTCTTTTATCCATTTTAGTATGTTTTATGTATTTTATTTGTAAATTACCCTTTTATCTTTTCATGTATGTATTGTAACCCTAATGGGATGAGTATATAAGCCCCAATTTGTTGTACACAGGCATCATTATACCTCATTATTGAATATTACAAGTTTCCTTTTTGAGAAACATTAATGTTCTCATTTCTCTCTAACTCTTATCTATTCCCTTTAGTAAGGAATAGTGACAAGTAACCCTATAGTTCGAACTAGTGAGTTACATCCGGTTAATTGTAAGTTGAGTAGGATTAGTCAATGCATCATATCCGATTGGTAGCTACCCGAATTTTGCTAATTTCCTTTTTGTTTTCTCTCACTTCTTTCCGTTGTAGTGCTTCTTTGTGTATCTAACTCTGGAGACACATCAGCTTCGCTAGTACAGAGCATGGTTTTAAGAGGGAGTGTAAAGTTGCAGTGAAGTTTTGGTTCATGTTTGCTATTAGTGGCTGTTATGTTCCTCATGTAGCTGCTACAACGTGTTTGTGTGAAGTAAGTTTTGAAGTTGTGAGTTGTGAAGTAGAGATTTGTGTGTTGGTATGTATAATTCCTATTGTTACTCTATTTTTCATTGCAAAAACAGAGCAAGTTCTTTTTTGTTATATGTGATTTCTATTATATATGAGTGAGTGTTAGGTGATTGAAGTTATTAGAAAGTGTTAGTAAGGTTTTGAGTAGTAAGTAGAAGTGTTTATTATGTATTGTATTGTTAATCTGTTATAGAAGAATTGCACTATGTTGATTCGAGTGTTCAAGGTGTTATCGATGACTAGAGTAATAGTGCTTATGCTGGTCGAAGTCAAAATAGTAGTAACACTCTTTAGGTCAGTTGATGATAAACTTAATTGACTCACCAATCTTATTAAGAATCTAATTACTACGCTGCAAGTTAACAGGAAACAACCATGAGGTGTACCACATCATAATCCACTTGAGAAAGTTCCTAAAAGATGATATCGCTAAGGTGACCGAGCTCATCACCCAGTTCGACCCCATCAAGCTAGGGGAGTTACAAAATAAGCTACTAGACGAAGGTTGGAGTTGGAGGAGATTGAAGACAATATGGATTTAAAGGATGATGAAGAGGAAGAAGAAGAAATTAAATATCACCAAGCACAAGAGTAAGGATGTTAAGCTCCTTAAGGACTAGATAATGTTAAGGTCTAGATCCCACCCTTTAATGGAAGTAAAGATGCAGATGAATATTTAGAATGGGAAGAGAAGGTAGAGAAAGTGTTTAACTGCTATAGATACGCTGATGCTATTAAAGTGCAACTTGTTGCACTTTAATTTTCTGGATATATTACAATATGGTGGAAGAATCTGAATGCAGCTAAAGCAAGAGATGGATGACAAGGTGTATGGACTTGGGAAGAGATGAAGAGATTATTGAGGGGAAGATTTATGCCTAAGACCTACTTATAGGACACATTTGCTAAGTTGCAAGAACTTTACCAAGGAGGCCGATCTATTGATGATTATGTGAGAGAATTTCAAATGCTGATGATCTGAGCCGATGTGGGTAAACCTAAAGCTCGCATAGTATCGAGGTTCATTTCTAAACTTAAATATGAGATTCATAATGTTGCAAAAGTACAGAGGTTCTATAGATTGGAAGAGGTCATTAAGGTAGTGTAGAGGGTTGAAAAGCATAAAAGAAATGCTCCAAGCTAACCTAGGTCCCTTAATTCTCGAGCTCCTATTCTACATTAACTTGAGGAGATCCTTCTGAGCCAAGGAAAAATACGACTAACCTGATGATAGTCAAGCAGGCCAGCTGAGGATAGGCTGACCTCGAGGACATATGGGAAGGGACAGACCTCTAAAAGAGAGATAAGCTAGGTGAAGTGCTTCAAATGCTTTGGTTTTGGACACATGGTTGTTGAGTGTCCGAATCAACATGTTATGGTGCTCTAAGGAGATGTAGTGGATAACATTGACAAGAGTGAGATAAAAGAGGAGAATAATGTTGAAAAAGTTGAAGTCGAGGAGAAATAGGAGACCTATGTCTATGTCGACCATAGAAAAGTGATGACCTTAATACTGAGATGAGTTTTGAGCTCTTTACCGAGCTCCGAGGAAGATTAGAAAGAGAATTTATTCCAAACAAAGTATACCATGAAGGGATAGTTATGCACCATCATTGTAGATGGAGGTAGTTGTATCAATATCGTTGCACAGTCCTTTGTACAAAGGTTAGGACTGCTAACCCTTAATCACCCCTGACCTTACAAACTATATTAGCTTCATGGTAAAGGTGCTTTACATGTCACTAAACAAGTAACCATACCTTTTAGTGTTGGGAATGTGTATAAGGACAAAGTGGTGTGTGATGTCATCCCTATGGGAGCTTCACATTTATTACTTGGAAGATTTTGGTTGTTTAACCAATGTGTTACTCACAATAGATCTAAGAACATCTATTCCTTTATAAAGGATGGAAAGAAGATTATGCTCCAACCCATGATATCCACCTAGGTGAATGAGAACGGTAATTAGCTCACTTGACTACTAATAAGAAAGCTTTAGCGATGGGCCAAAGGGAGGTCCAAGCAGCTGAGAAGGCCAATGAGCTTATGTTCCTATTGATCAAAAGATTACTAGCGATGAGAAATTTTGAAGAAGTACCCAATGAGATCCGAAGATTGATTGATGAGTTTTTAGCTTGAAGAGTTGCCTAAGGGTTTACCTTCAATCTGAGGCATAGAATATTGTATTGATCTACAGCTAAGACCCACTTACAAAATGAATCCTAAGCAGGCTGTCAAGCTGAAAAGGCAAGTAGATGAGTTAATAGATTGAGGAAATGTAAGGGAGAGCATGAGCGCTTATGTTGCGAATAGTAACTAAGAACAAACAAGGCTGGTTGTTAGATGGGTCTGAACTTGTAAAAAGCTTAAAAAGGATTAATGAAGAAAAGTATGAAAAGGTAAAAATGAGGAATGAAATAGTAAGCAAAACTCATGAACAACTCTAGAGGAAATAATGCACCAATGGAACTTCTGAGGACTCACGGTACAATTCAATATGACGCATGAATTGGTCCGGTACGGTTAAGGGAAATGATAAGAGTGATGCCAAGAGTAAACAAACAGTGTTTATGTAAGGAAGAAAAAGCACTCAAAGAGTATATTAAGAATAATGATCTGACCTCCATTACAAGTATAAGGGTATTTATACTCATAAGTTAGGGCAACTTACCTAAAAAGGAAAAGACAAAAAGGCATTTCATAAGGAAGTAATGTACAAGATACAAAAAGATAAAAATGAATATACAAGAAAAATAATCATTAGAGCAACAAATTCTACACATGATGCTGTACACGTGGCAATGCTAAATTGGTGAGGTCGTTAGAAGATACGGACAAAAAGTACGAACAAATGGGCTTTGTCTAAGTAGGGATGGCTTAGTTAGTCCGAACTCTCTCTCTTAGCTTCTCGACAAAGAAGATACTGAGTAATTAGTCGACTTGGTGCTAAAGAGTAATCATCAAATTGGTATACCACAGAAAAATGGACGGTCATAAGGCATTACATGAAAGGTGATTTGATAAGAAAATACTCGATTTCGATAGGGGTTGGTTGGAATAGAAGGATTTGCCGTGCCAAGCCCTCTTATCCTTAGGCTTGGCTACGGGTTAGAGTTCCAGTAGCTTGATTCCCATCACTTGGTATTATACCAACTCTACTCATCCTAATGTATAGATATTTAATACTAAGGCTTGATGACATGTTAGATGAGTTACACGGTGCTTGAATATTCACAAAGATTGATCTGTGAAGTAGCTACAGCCAAATTCACATGAGGCTTGGTGATGAATGGAAGACTGCTTTCAAGATGAAGCATGGTCTCTATGAATGGTTAGCTATGCCATTCGGACTTAAAAATGTACTGAAGACATTTATGCGGCTTATGCATCATGTGATGCATCCGTTGATCAGAAGATGTGTGATCGTGTACTTCGATGACCTATTGGTATACAGCATCGACTTGAACAATCATGTTCAACATCTCCAAGCTGTTTTTGATATTTTACGAGTGGAGAAGTCATATTGGAACTTGAAGAAGTATATGTTATGCCAAAGTAAAGTAGTTTTTCTTAGGTATGTGGTATCTAGAGAAGGAATCTAAGCAAATGAGGAAAAAATCCGAGCTATCTTAGAGTGACTGATGCTGAAGAATGTCATTGAAGTACAAAGTGTTCATGGCTTTACTTCTTTTTATAAAAGATTCAATAAAAACTTCAGTACAATTGTAGCCCTCTTGACTATGAAAGATTTCGATTGAATGACTGAGTTGAGCAGAGCTTTAGGAAAATCAAGGAGAAGCTCACTACTGCCCCTTCCTTGTCCTTACCAGATTGTGATAAGCCATTTGAATTAGAATGTGATGTGTCAGGCATTGGAATTGGTGCCATCCTCATGTAAGAACCATGACTAGTCGCCTACCATAGTGAGAAGCTTAGTGAAGCCATATTGAACTATTATGTATATTAAAAAGAATTATACCCACTCTTCTGAGCTCTTACTGTGTGGTAACACTATTTATTACCATGAGAGTTTGTAATTTATATTGATCATGAATCTTTGAAGCATCTTAGAAGTCAGAAAAAACTTTCCAAAAGGTAAGCGAAGTGGTTAGAATTTATGGAAGGGTTTTCTTATGTGATCTAACTTCAAAAGGGTAGTGTTAATGTAGTTGCAAATGCCCTATCGTATTGGCAGATCTTACTGACCACCCTACAAAAAAAATTAATGTGTTTTTCACTTATTACTAAGCAGTATGCTTACGACCCCCATTTTGGTCCTATCCTTAAGCAGTGTAAGGGAGAAGTTGCTATCGAAGGATATTATCTTAAGGATAACTATTTATTTAAGGATTGAAAGCTATGTATATCGACTTATTCCACAGGTTAATTGTTGGTTGGAGAAGCTCATAGTGATAGATTATCTACTCATTTTGGAGAAACCTAAATAGCCAACCTATTGAAAGAAAACTTTTACTGGCTTGGATTGACAAAAGATATCCATAAGGTAGTTGATAGTTGTGAAGTTTGCAAAAGGGCTAAGGGAAAAAGAGAACCATACGGAGAATATATGCCCTTACCTACACTGACCTTACCTTAGGCTAACCTCAGCATAGACTTTGTCTTAAGGTTTCCTCAGACATCCAGAGGAAAATATTTAATTTTTGTTGTAATGGACCACTTCAACAAAATGGCATACTTCATCCTGTACCATTAAACTAACAATGCTTTATATATTATTGATTTGTTTTTGTAGGAAGTTGCTTGACTATATGGAGTGCTGAAGACTATTTTTTGAAATTGCAACATAAAATTCTTAAGTTATTTTTAAAAGATTCTTTGGAGAAGACTGGAAACTAAACTTGTGTTCAACTTTAGTAGCCACCCCTAAATTGATGGCTAGACTGAAGTAGTGAACATGATGCTAGGAAATCTACTCTGAGCTATTGTAGGAAAGAACTTAAAAGATTGGAATTTGTGTCTATCAGTTGTGGAGTTCGAATACAAATAAGTATCTACAGTATTACTAGGAAGACTCCATTCAAGGTTGTCTATGACCTTCATCCCACTATTCCACTTGATTTGATCGGTACCCCTATAGTTGTTGAAGAGAGCCAATCTAAAGTTAACCAAGCCCAAGAGTTACAAGAGGTACTGTAGACATTCCATTTTTGCCCTCTTGTAATTTTAGAGACTTTTTATAAGAGTCCTAATTTAGAAAAACAAAAAAAAAAGATAGAAAATTTAGAAAAATACAAAAAAAAAGAAAATTTAGAAAAAAGTACAAAAAATAGAAAACTTAGAAAAAAGTATAGAAAATATAAAATATAGAAAATAATAATATATAAAGATATATCATTTTTAGGAAAATAGAAGTCTTAGGTCATTTTTAGTGTTATTGGGTCATGTAGAACTGGCCATTTAATTTTTGGCATTAGCTCTAAGTACAAAAAATAATTTAAATTGGGCTTGAGTGAAAATTATTTTAAAATCGGTCATTTAAGGTCTAATTTTATATAGGAACTTGGTTTAGTCTAGTTTTTATTTATTTATTTAAAAAAAGAGAGAGAAAGAATTCAAAAAAAAGAAAAGAAAAGAAAAGAGAGATCAGACCAGGTCTTAAACCTGGTTCATTTTGTTTAGAAATAGGGCCCAAGGCTTTAATCATTAGGTCGAAAGACTAAGGACAGGTACGCTTTGTTGCAACTCATGCGTGTATTGCAAGCACGTGTAGGGGTGTGTATCACGTGCTTAACACATAACCATGCACTTCATTTTCTCCTTTAGCAATGTTATGAGTTATAGAAAAAATGGGTGATAAACCCCACGTGATCCCCTCACTTTTTGACCCAAGTGAACTAATTTTTTTGTCTAAATCTCATCAAATTAAATGTACAAATTCGAAAAGCACTTGGAATACTACTAATTGGTATCGATTTTTTTGTCTAAATCCATCTTCTTTGAAAGTCAAAATCGGTATTGAAATCACCTAAAGCTTGATATTTGAGATAGAACATTAATAGTGATTTGAGCATTAATTTTTCTTTCCAAGCTTATACAAGATTGTTAGTGTATAAATAGAGGGTCCTCTCTTCGTTTCTAATATCAACTTTCATCCCCATTGCCTCTTTTACTCACTTTCAAGCTTTCTCTCTCTATCAATTCCTCTTCGCCCTCTCTCTAAACCCCTCCCAAGAATACCTATGTTCTAATTAGAATAGTCATCATAGGAGTCGAAGCAACGTTTTCTCTCTTTACACCATGACCACCACTATAAAACCTTCACTCCACCACCATCTGATGGCTAACCAACCACCCTAACAACTTTGATACACCCAATAACCACAGACCGAAACTGCCATCTGCTATAATAGCCACTACAGTAGCTTACGCATCTCTTTCTCTCTTAGCCATTCCAAACTATCCAACTCCCACAACAGCCAAATCTACCTCTAAGCACTAAGGAACTTGGCCTATACCCCCATTCCCTAATAAAAAACACACAAAACAACCTTCCTCTGCTTGCTTTAGTGCTAGGATCAAGCCGTAAGACATCCTATGCTATTATTGCATCTCCTCTACACGTGGCCTAACCTGCGACCCGAATTTAAGCCGACCCGCACATCGCTCCAACTCAAGTGCAACCCTATTCTATTTATTTCTTTCATTTTTCATTTTGTTGTCGATGATTTTTTTTATTATTATTTGTTTATTTAGTTTATGTCATGTTTAAATTGTAATGATAAAAAACCAAGAAATAAAAAAGAGAAGAGAAGAAAAGAAGAAAAAGAAAAAGAAAAGAAGAACAAAAAGAAAGAAAAAAGGGAAGACTCTTTTTATTTTTTCAGTTAAAGATAATAAACAATAAAAAAGAGAATGAACATAAAAAAGGGGAGAAAAATAATAAAAAAATATGTTTCATCACTAAGAAGAACTGTTTTCCATATAAATAAAAATAAATCAACTATTGTCAAAATTAAGACACTTTTAGAATTTTCCAAAAATAAAAAAACCCTGATTTAGGGTTCTTTTAGAAATTTTCAAAATAAAAAAGATTAGTTAAGAGATGTAAGCTCGACTATCTTTCGAGAATAAAACGAACCAACAAATTAAAGTTTTTGAGAATGAACTATGAAAGTCTAATCCCAAATAGCAGGTACGTAGGCACTTGTTCACAAATACGAGGTAACTTAAAATATGAAAAAATTTGTTTTCCTACCTTTTGTAAATAGTTACTTAATTTATCCTTCTTTATAGATCCATCTCAATTTACTTAATCACATGTGATTAGATATTACTTTTAATGGGTATTTTGAAGATAAAATTAAAATAAAAAAATTAAAAAGTGGGACCTATTAAGGGTTTAATAGGATAGCTCCTAGATCTAAAATCTTTAATTTTCAATTTTTTTTTAAATCAGTTTTTTAAGTAAAGTAGTGTTTAGGTTAAATCGACCTACCTAATCAATTTTACCTAACCAACTCTTTTTCCTGACTCTGGTCAAGTGGTAACTCCAAGAATTTAAAACACATTAAAACTTTGGTTTTTCTTAGTTCTTAGTTGATGATCAATATTGAATGAGTAGAGTTTAATATTAGTCAAATTAAAGAAAATACATAAATTTGAAAAAAATCAGGCTTGACAAGTAAATCAGTTCGTAGCAAGGAAGATCACCAAGTTCAACCATAGACAACAAGAGATCAGTAGTCGTAGCCACTGAATTGTTTCTTTTAATCTAGGAGACTTACAATAGATTCACTTCAGCCAAGAATGATTTTTGCACCTGAGATAGAGCAAGTTATTTCTATAAGCTAATGGTCCATTCAAAGTCCTCAAGAAGATCAACCGTAACGCCTATCAAATTGAGTTGCCTAAGAACTATGATGTTTCCTTCACCTTCAATGCATCCAACCTGATTCTTCATCGATTAGAAGAAGACCCCAAATGTGCAAAGAAAGAACAAGAGCTGAGATCACTTTGGATTTGAGGACAAATCTTTTCGACCCTTAGGCAGATGATAGGAATCAACTCCTTGAACTAATCATATGTAGTTGAGTTAGATGACTAAAAGGACTCACACGAAGGATACTAGCTCAAACACCCATTCAGGAGGAGGATTTCTATCTCGATCTCCATCTTTTGCACTATTGCTGACTCGAGTATTGAGCCTCCATTAGTACTAGCACTAATTACAAGTCTTAAGCAGACCAACATCTGATCCAAATCTAAATTGAGCTCCCAAGCCGACCAAAGTCAAACTTCTGTCTAAGTCAAGCTGTAAGATATTTGATGAAAGGGATTTGAACATTCTTGAAAGATCGAGCTCTAACCTGAACAAGATTGGGTTTGCTCTAACTGCTGACTCTTTCCTTCACTTCATTTGAATTGTATTATATTCCAGACCACCAACCATCATTCGATACATGTCTTCTGGTACAACATTCCAGAAAGATTCTTTACTTTTCTATACCAAATATTTTTTGTTTCTTTGAACCTTTTTAGTATGTTTTATGTATTCTATTTATCAATTACCCTTTTGTGTTTTCATGTATGTATTGTAACCTTAGTGGGATAAGTATATAAACCCCCATTTGTTGTACACCGACATCATTATGCCTCATTATTGAATTTTACAAGTTTCCTTTCTAAGCAACCTTAATGTTCTTATTTCCCTCTAACTCTTATTTATCCCCTTGAGTAAGAAGTAGTGGCAAGTAACCTTATAATTTGGACCAGTGAGTTACGTCTAGTGAATTATAAGCCAAGTAAGATCAATCAGTGCATCATATC
Organism: Lumnitzera racemosa; assembly: GCA_024138005.1. Taxonomy (NCBI): domain Eukaryota; kingdom Viridiplantae; phylum Streptophyta; class Magnoliopsida; order Myrtales; family Combretaceae; genus Lumnitzera; species Lumnitzera racemosa. The sequence continues at coordinate 60,039,077 of JAMXBC010000012.1, forward strand.
CAATTAATAGTTGCTCGAACTTTTCTATTTTCGTTTTAGTGTCTCTCACTCCTTTCTATTATGGTGCTTCTCCATATGGCTAACCCTAGAGATGCATCATAACCTTAAGCTTTGATACCGAGATAATATACTATGCTTAGGAGCTAAGTTATCACTAGGGCTTACTGCAATAGTAGAGATGGGTTCTTTGAGATATCAAAGAAATGGCAATGGAGAAAAGGGTAAAACTCTCAGTAGCTTCGTAAAGCTGTTTGTCAGATATAACTCACCAACAAGTACAACACAACTTAACCTCAACTTGATCTGATGCACAAGTAAAGGACTAAGGTCTATTGGCCACTAATCTCAAGCTGCTAGCAAAATTAAATAAGAGTGTAAAGGTTATAACTTGGAGAGGGTTTCTCACAAGAAACAGGATAAGTAAATTCATTAATAGGAAAATTGATTCATTTTGGCTAAGATGGATAAGGGACTATTTATAGTAAGTCCTCAGGGCAACAAAAGGAAAGAAAAAAAATTACAAAAAGGGTAATACAATATATAGATGCCTAGTACAAGATAAAAAGGGTAAACGCAATAGACAAAACAAAAGAAATGTAGTACAATGTTAGAAAAAGGTACTAATAGGTGGCATGCTACTATATGGTCCATATATTAGGATAACATTGTGTTGAAACTAAGCTATTGGTGCAATAGACAAGTCAATTGATTAGGTTGATAGTTGGAGCTCAGCAATATGGAGGTTGAATGCAGGAGTTTAAGTTTGGAGCATGGCATTGCGGCCCCTAATGTGGGTAAGGTTTGACTGAGTTGATCTTGCAAGGAATTCAACCATAGGTCTTCTTACAATAGCTCATCCTGGGCGAGCTGGGATGACTAGATTTTTCTTACAAAACCTTATAAACCTTTAAGATGAGCTCGAGTGATGGGTCTTAAGTTCGTAGTCCATCACTAGATGTTAACGTTGGATGCCCATGTAATATTGGTAGCATTTAGACGTTTATGTAAAAAGATGAAGGTTAAGCCAATAACCTCCCTCCCCTTGCTTCTTTGCTATTTTTATAAGTTAAAGATAGGTCCAATAAGTGGGTAGTATTACTTATTAGCCTAAGAAGGAGGTAGGAGGATACTTAGTGGAATTACCAATAATTGGAAAAGATGGAGAGAGAAATTTGTTGTTATGTATTTGTAACAAGGGCTTTGACTTTTGGACATAGTAGGGTGAGCTACTCTAGATAGACATGTTCAATTTGAGTCCTGATGATGATTAAGAGCTACGGGAAAATTGAGGATCAGTTAAAGGTAGGGTATGTTGAAGTCGACTCACAGGTGAAGTCAAACTAAGGCCTTGAAATTGATGAAAGAAATCACAATAAAGGCTATGGAGATAGTTAGGTAGCTATAATGCCATTAGTCATGCTCATGCTAAGGGTTTCTTTAGGGGAAGCTCAGTGTTTACCATCAAAGTATGAGGTGGAGAGGTCCCCCTGAGGCTCTAGCTTGGCAAAGCATATGTTTTGATAATTTTTTATGTTTGCCTTTTCTTTGCTTATAAGTCAAGAGATGACATCCCTAAGGGGATGATCTTATGGCATTGTTGAGGGCTTGGGCTTAACACAATTTAAGCATGACCATAAAGAGGAAACCTTCCACTTCAAAGAAGAAGAAGGTTGAAGCTTCCTCTAAGGTGAGGGATGAGCATAGAGAAGATTCTATGGAGGTTGGTTGAGTAGATAAGAAGCTTGGGATCAATAGCCTAAGGGAGTTAGCTAAGTTCCCATGAAGGTTGAAGTAGAAGTTATGCATGTGGTAGCATAGGGGTTTGACCAAGCACTTACTATGGTTGGGTTTGTAAAGGTGATGTTGGTGACTCCCCCTTGAGCTTTGCAAGGGCTTGTCTCATAGGAGGCCAAGAGTAATGAGCTGCTTGTAGATGCTATTACAATGTAGGCATGTGGTAACTTCATGTCCAATTGGGTTATTGATGTAAGGGATTCCATTATGAAGGATCTTTCTAAGTGTGCGAAGTACTTTGTATGTAGTCTTCTACTAAAAGACCAAGACCTTGTCACTATACTAGCTAAGTCAAAGCCTTTAAATGTGCTGAAGAAAAGGCTTCTTAGGCATCTCATGAATGTAAGCCCCTCTTAAACTTCATTGCTTAAACTATTTAATGTATAGAGTCTAACCCATGTATACTTTATAGGTTAGAGTGTTGGTAGAAAACTTAACATAACCAAAGAGCTGCTTATGCAACACATGACAAATGATCAATTTAAAGCTTAAGTTGCTATTTCTTAGGCCAAATTTATAAGGGCCAAAGTAGAGGTGGTGTGTTTGAAGGATCATATTGCTTGGTTGTGTGCTGGTGGTATGGAGTGGAAGTTGAAGGATGTGAAGGAGAGGCTAGTAATGACGAAGGATGGCTTCGAGATGTCAAGTAATGGAAAAAGCAACTATTAGTCGAGGAGGAGTCCTAGTAGGAGAAGGTTAATGACCTGGAAGCTACTCTTTCAGATGTACAAGAGTAGAAGGAACATTATGACCTAACCTAAGCCATTCGAGAGAACGTTGTAGAAGATTTCAAGAATGGCCAAGAATGGAACAAGTGCTGGATTTACTTCTCTGTGAAGGAGGTTAAGGAGGCTAAGAAGGAAGTACTAAGGGTGTATCTTGGTCTAGATTTTCCTTACCTTGACCTTTATTTAGGACCTCCAATTGAGGTAGGCAATGATGACGAAGAGGCTGAGGTAAAGGGCGACAATGAAGACGAAATGGATCCTTCTATCAATAGGGTACAACTGTGGTGTCTATGCTTAAGGATAGGGTGGTAGAGCTTACTTAAGGCAAGACGATATTACCCCATTTGCTCAGGGGGTTATAGACCCTTTGAGGTGTGGACTTGGGGAATCTCAGCTGGTTAGGACCTTAATGACGATAGTGGCTAAATTCATCACCTTGTTCTTCTTTATCTTGTAAATGTTTTGGTTAGATCAAAATGCCAACCTTATTTTTGCAAGGACCTTTTTGAGAAATGAAATTCTTATTGGTTGATGTATCCTCTTAACTTTGTTTCTTTCCTTTCACATTGGAATTCTAACTAAGCATGGGGTATCGGGTGGCTTCTTTTAAGATTAGTAGTGTGTAACTTTGTAGCTACTTTTTCCACCTTATTTTGTTGCTTTTAAATTTTTTGGTTTGAAGAGGTCAAAGCTTTTTGTACATCAAGTTTATTAACTTCGAGATTTCTTAGGCTTAAAGAGGCTAAACCTTACATAAAGGGTGATCCTACCTTCCTTCAAAGGTCAGGTGTTTTGTGAATTCAATCTACTGACTTGAAGAAGTGAAATTCTTTAGATATTGATGGCCTGTAGAAATCTCTTAGAAGGTTTAGACTTATCAAATTGAAAAGATCAAGTTCTTTGGAGGCTTATAAGCTTGAAGAAGCTAGGTCTTTAAAGAATAGAGCTGTCGACCTTAAAGGATTAAGCTTTTGGATGCTTGTCAACCCAAAGGCGTTAAGTAGAGCCAGTCAACTGTAAGAGGTTAAGCCCTTGGAGACCTTTCTACTTGAAGAGCCTAAGTCTTTTGAGTATGAAGCTTGTTAACCTCAAGAGGTTAGGCTTTTGGAGACTTATCAACTTGAAGAGGATAGATCTTTTAAGAATGGAGCCTATTAACATTAAGAGGTCAGGCTTTTGGAGACCCTTGACCTAAAGAGTTTAGGTCCTTTAGAATGGAGCCTATCAACCTTAACAGGTTAAGCTTTTGGAAACTTATTGACTTGAAGAGGCCAGGTCTTTTGAGAATGGAGCCTATTGACCTTAAGAGGCCTAGTTCTTGGAGACTTATCAGCTTAAAGAGGCTAGGTCTTTTGAGAATGGAGCCTATCAACCTTAAGAGGTTAACTCTCTTTGAGACTTGTCGACCTGAAGAGGCTAAGTCTTTAAGAATAGAGCTAGGGCTGTAAATGAGTTAAGCTGTTCACAAGCTATAGTAAATGAGCTGAATTTGAGCTTCAATTTTAGATTGTAAGTTTACTTACTTAAGCTCGCCAACTAGCTTGTTTATGCTCCTAATCCTTCATGTATGAGGCTAGGTCTTTTGAGAATGGAGCCTATTAACCTTTACGCTCTTGGAGACTTATCAACCTTAAAAGGTTAGGACTTTAAGAATGGAGCTAGGATCACAAATGAGTCGAGTTACTCACAAACTACTTAAGCTCAGTGTAAATGAGTCAAGTTCGAGCTCTAGTTTTAACTTGTGACTTTGCTTAGTTAGGTTTGCCAACTGGCTTCTTTATGCTTGTAAGCCTTCATATATATTACAAATAATATATATTACGTATTATATATTATTAAAATCAAAAAGCTAATATCTATATAATATATATAAATATATAATGTCATAGGATAATATATTATATATTATTTAATCCTAGTTGAGTTGAAAATTCGATTTCCCCTTTTTCTTAATTTAACTTACATTAAGCCTAGCTCACCTACTATAAGTTCCTTGATTGAATTAGGAAAAAGCTCAATTTTTTTTTTAAAAAAAAACATTTTATTTTCTTTTGAAAGACGTGGAGTCGGTAACTAACTAAGTTAGAAAAATGGTGAAATTAAAGCTCATGGGTACATAGGCTTTAATTACGATTACTGGTCTAAGATTTTTTTCTTTTTCCTAAAAAAAATTAGAAAAAAGGAAACTACAAAAATGTGCTTAGTGGATAACCTATTAAAACTTGATAAGGTTATCACAAAAGATCTATAAATAAGTAAGAGGGCCTTTTAACTATTTTCAAAACAAAAAAGAAAGGGCTTCAATAATGGGAAAAAAATATTTTTTGTATTTTTTAGGCCTCTTAAAGTACCTACATACCCATTAACCAAAATCAGGCCGATATAGTTATAAAGGTAATTTTGAAAAAACTTTAGTAGGTTAGGCAATTTTATATATGAAATGTTTCACTTTAAGTATTTACATTTTAATTAAGTTTATAGAAAAATTTTCTTTTTGCCCAACTTTTTAAAAAAACCAAGAAAACTCTAAATTTTCAAAAACACACAAATTAGATTTTTATTTTATAAAAAAAAAAAACATTTTCTAAGGTAATAAAACATTTTTTGATGAAAACCCTTCTTTTTATTTTGAAAAGAGGTTTAGTACATTATAAGATATGTAATCACATAAATAATATTTACAAAAAACATGTCTAAGGAAAATATTATCATGGCATGTCAAAAACAACTTTATTATTATTTTTTGAGACACCTTTGAATCAAACACATCACAAAATATTAATAAACAAACAAATACTTTATGATTATATATCAAAATCAAAACCCTTTTTTACAAACAAGAATTATGACCAATATTTTACAATCAAATAATCAAGATCAACACATTTATTCTTTACATTCAATATTAAGATAGTATTAATCCATGGACTTCTTTGTTATACAAACAAGAATTACATATAATTCATTCATCAAATCATCTATTTTAATAGAATCAAAATGATTTTTTTTTTTTATTTCAATAAGATCAAACACATTTTTTTATAAAATGAATATTAGAAAAACATCAAACATCGCAATATACAAACAAAAATTATAATAAAAACTTTACAAATTATACATCAAACTATTTAATTTAATACGTATAACAAGATTACAAAGGTTATTTACATATGTCATGCATCAACATTCATTAAAATTACAAGAGCACTCAAGAGCACATTAAAATTCTAGAGACTAACCTCTCACAGTAATGAATTAGAGGCTAGTTCAAGGGGTTTGTAAGAGGTTTTCGATGAGGTGGTAGTAGTTACCAACTCTTAACTTCTCAACCTTTGAATGCCCTTAACTAATTTTAGAAGGTTTCATACTTCACCCCTTCAATTTTCCTAAAGAAACTTAATTTCCCTAACAAAACCCTAAACTAGCTCTTGTATTGAAAATATAAGAAATTCACTTATTCTACTTGATGATTCTTGTAATTACTTGTTAGGATGAGTAATAAAGGGGGCTCTTTATCATGTGGAATCGGGGCTTGTTGGTAAAGAAGCATCCTTTTTTGCGTAGGGAAATTAAATCTCCTTATATCATGAAAATTCAATTTGCTTTTTTATTTTTGTCACTTTTTTCATTTGATATCAGCATATTTTAAATGCAATTTTTGTTAAATGAATGGTTAAAATCCTTTTTTTGTGTTTTGTTGATAATTCTATATATCAATTTCGTGATGGTTGGCTTTGGGAGATTTAATTTTCCATTCTCTTAAAGGTACACCATATTAGCTTAATAAGAGACTTCCTTTTTTATTTTTTCTGTTGGGGCCAATTTCCTCTATTATTTTTTGAAATTTTTGAACCAAAATAACATATTTTAGTTTCCTTTTCTATTTCACATTTTTTTCTTCATTTTTTGAAGTAAGAAATTAAATCAAATCAGGTAGAATATCTAAGGTATTCTAATAGCAAGTAAACTACCATCTTTTGAGCTCTTCATTTCTTCGAGTTTAATCAAGGAAAGAGAGAAAGGGGGGAAGGGAAAGGAGCCTAGACACCTCACACTCCCCCAATACGTGTGTGTATGCAAACGTTAGAAAATAAAAGGGTGTGCAAGGCACCCCTTTTTTCTTCTCTCCTTGGCCACATAGTACGCCTAGATGCGAACACATGGTACTAGCCACTTTGCCACATAGCGATACGTGGTGACATGTAGCTGCTATGTGGCAAATTTTTCCTTTTTTTTTTAGCAATTTAATATTTCCTTTTCTTTTCTTTCTTTTTACTATTATTTTGATTTCTCAATTTTCATTATCATTCCATTTTTTCTTATTTTTATTTATTTCTTTTTCTCTTTTTTTTTTTTTGGGAAAAATGGTGTGTACACAATCTTTATTCACTATTAGTTAATCTATTTATTGAAAGAATTACACGAGAGGTTATTCACATTTAAAGATAAGTTCAAACATAGTATCAAAGTTTCAATATATTTAAAAAAATGATTAATATTTTAATAAATGGTTAAAATAAAGAATCACCACTATAACATCGTTAACTCTAGTTAACATGGCAATTATCTAACAAGGCAATTATCTAACACATGGCGCCATGTGGAGTTGACGTGCAAACGCTTGGCACTTATATGGATAAATGAATCATAGATAAGTAGAAAAAAATAAATAAAACAAACAAATAAAATTATAAAAATATATAAATAAAATTAAAAATAGAAAAATAGATTTTTTATTTAATTTTTCTTAATTTTATAATTAATTATTATTATACATATGTTGTTAATTTTTTATTTTTCCATTTTTTATTTTATTTTATTTTTCTATTTTTATTTTCCTCATATTTTTTATTTTTAGTTTATCTATTATTTAATTGTCCATGTAAGCATTATGTGTTTGCTACGTAAGTGCTATATCGATTAGAGCTAATAGTGTTATAATGATAATTCCTTAGTTTAACCACTTACTAAAATATTAATCCTATATTTGAACATTTTAAAATGTTGATCCCTTATTTATTGATACCCTCTCTTGTAAGTCTCCATATATATATATATATATTTCTTTATTTTGTATATTAAGGCTAATGAGCAAGCTTAAACTCAATTCACTTTAGGGTCAACTCAACTGGAGCTTGATGAGCTCTAGCTTAATTAATAAATGAGCTGAGCTCTAGATAAATCTTGAGACAAAGCTCATTTATCCAAATGAGATGTGCTCAAACATCAATTTCTAAGCTTAGTAAAAGTAAGAATTAAGTTCAAGCTCGTTAATTTTTAAACGAGCTGAGTCTAAGCCTTCATAAGCTCGGTTCAAGTCATTTGTAACCTTAAATTTAAAGCTTCTTAACCTTAAAAGGTTAGACTTTTGGTAGGGGATGGGTCATCCTTCTTGTGGTTGTATTATAGAAGATGTACAGTGAGCTACCATTTTACTAGTTGTGGTTTGTTGGTGGTGGCAACTCATTAGAGTTGTGGTTGTCTTACTATTTTATATTACAATACTTGCGTCAAGAATGAAACATTTCAGCCCTTGATTGGTGGAAGTTGTTTGAGGTGATGTGTATTGATGTTTAGTTGAGAGAGTGTGTGTTATGCTATTTAATGTTGTTATATTCTCATGTTCTTAGAATATTGTTAGGTATACTTAAAGGTAGCTTAAGAGTAGCTTCAATGTTGATACTTACATGGTAAAAGCTAAAATATTGATGGTGATTTTTCATCTAGTTAGGCTTTAAATCTCCTTAGGGATTCTTTAGATTTCGATGGGTTTGTAACTAAAAAACTTAACTAGGGTGAGTGCTAGAGTTTGCTCTAGGGTGAGCACTTTAATACGTAAGTCAATCACAAGTGGAGATGATGAATGTAAACAAGAAAGCATATGTAAGGCTATACCTAATGTAGTAGGATGGAACTGGTATTTATAAAAGGACTTTGCAAGGCTCTCATTGGTTGTTAAACTTTTTCTTTAGAGTATAGGTTATCGGCCTCTTGAGATATGAGACATCAGGACCTTTTAACGTGGTTAGCTAATGATAGTTTAAGCTACCTTTGGTTGAACGGAGGTCATATCCTAATCAATGCAATACAACCCTTGTCATTTCTTTCCTATTTTTTAGGAGTATGCATGGATTAAGGGCATAGCTTCTTTGGTAAGGTTGGTCGGATGAGATGGGCCCCCTTATGCCAGAGTCTAACCCTCTTAGCTAGGCTATGCAGGGCCTCCAATCCCATTCCTAAAATCAGCTAGCATAACCTAATAAACTAATTGAAAGATAATTGGAAAACAAATAATAGTTTCTAATTGGACTAATTAATTGATTATGCCTTCTGGGCCCAATTTGCTCAAAAGCTTATTAGGCCCTGATGTATGTACGGATTATTTTAAAAATAGTTCTTCAATAAAGCACTCTAATAAGTGAACTTACTCGTGCACTATACTAATAAAAATTGGTAAGAACCAAGTTACATCTACAGTAACCAAAAACTAATTATTTGATTATATCAATCCCTTCTTTATAAGGTAATTGAGACAAATATTTAAGTAAATTATAGTAAAAAAGAAATAAATTAACTAAAATATGAAAGTGTAAAGAAGCTAAAGTTTTCTAAGTCAAATGTATGAGATTTCAACTACACTATCATCTAATTAATTGACATATGTTTCTAAAATATGTTAATGCTAGTTAATTGATTTTTAATTAGATTCATAAGGACTTGCTTCTTTTTTAACTTATTATAATCCTAATTATAACAAAAACACCTTTTTTCATCATTATCAATTACGTAACAAATTACTCTCACAAATTTTACTACCTCAATTAATATAAAATTCATGTATATTTTGTGTCACAAAAATAAATAACTGCTTTAAGAGCATTGATTCTATAATTAATTTGAGGTGCAAGTGTCCATGTCAACATTTGAACTAATCCTAATCCAATTTCATGCAAACTATTTATTCCCTTTCAAGTTTTTTAAGTTATTCATGAAAAAATTGTCAATTCGGCAATAAAATCATAAATTGTGAGATTAGGATAATAAAATGTCACAACTGACTAAATAGTAATATATAATAAAATTATATATTAATTAAATCATTAAGTATGTAAAAATCCCATATTATTTAATTTACGCAACACACTAAAATTCAAAACAACTAACTTGAAAATAATACTAAAACAATGAAGAAAGATAGTGGAAAACGGAAAACTAAAAGACCCTGTCTCCATAAACATTCCGTGAGCTTCCATCCGTGTCTCGTCATTCTCCTTTTATACTGTTGCTAACGCGCCTAAGAAGACTTGGAGTGATGGGGATGACGCATGACTAGTGGGCTCTAACTGATAAGCATGGGCTTGTATAACTTTCCGTGAATGATAAGATGGTGATGTCTCTATCCACAAGAATCGAATTGAATTGGATCCTCCTAAACGTGATAAGCCTGGGAGCTAATGATTGTTGCCTCCATTCCTTTTTCCTTGTTAGCAAATTATGGAATGGGACATGATAGGCGCATGTCACGTGGGCCTTGAAAAAATTGAAAATGTGAATTACAATAACAAATGGCCTGCACCGAATTTGAAGGTGGAATATTGAGCTCCATTCGTACTACCGATTCTCATATATTTTTGTACTTGTAATAGCTCAAATGTTTATTTTTCGGTTTTGCAAAGTTTTTCTATTACAAGTATAAAAATGCAAACATATAATCGAGATAAAAATAGATCAAACACTACATAGACCGTTTAAAACCTTATTTAAGATCATATTCTATTAACTCATCTAATGTGTAATTTATTGCATTTTTATTGATAAATCCATGAAAGCATTATAAATTACATGAAATTATAGAATTTAAAAGATGATAAAGTGTGTCAAAATACACACTTATCAAGCCTAGATACCCTTAAGGCTCATAGGCTATATGTGGACCTTAGCTTAATAAGAAAACTTTACTATAAATCAATAAAAGCACTATAAATTACACGAAATTATAGAATTTAAAACAGGATAAGTGTGTCAAAATACACACTTATCAAGCCTAGGTACCCTTAAGGCTCTTAAGCTATACATGGACCTTAGCTTAATAAGAAGACTTAGGTTTAGTGAATTTATTCATAGTATAGTAATTTCTAAATTAAATTAATTATTAGAATTAATTCATAATTAAGTAGTAAAAATCCACAATTAATTAGATGATTAATTGACTTAGTAAGGCTTGCTTGTGATAGACTTAAGATAAAATTGAGTAACAAATTTTTATTGCATAAGTATTGACTTTTACTTACTAATGGCATGTTAAATGGTTTTTGAGCTTGGAAGCAAGTTCTTTGTAGTCTCAAAATATTTGCCTGTATGGATTTGAAAGAGATTAGGCTTTATGCAATTGTTGAGCCTGCAAAAGAGAGTGCAATGAGGGGGTATTGGGTTGTTGTCCAGCATAACCACTCCAATGCTTAAATTAGTCAAGTATTTAAAGAGTATGAGTACTTAAGAATATTATATAGGCTCAAGTACTTAAAGTTTCAAGCAATTTACCTTTAAGTGAAGTTGTTGTATTTATAAAGGAGTAAAGCTAACAGTTGGAGAAAAGTTGGTGGATAGAGCCACATCTACAAGTTTTGAAGAGTGGGGTCACAATGTCCGACATGGTCTACAAGTATGGGAGTTAATTGTTTAACTTAGTCTTTCAACTTTATCCAAAGTATTCTACTCGTTAGAGGTCTCTTATAACTAGATAGGCCGTATTATAGGGTTAGGCCGATGGCAGCTTATCATAAGCCGTGAGCTTTATAAGGTCGGGACAAGCTTAAGAAGCCCATGTCCAAAATGCCATATCAACACTTGCTCCCCTGTGCTGTAGTCTCATAACCATTGTGAAGGCAAAGAGAAGGGAAAGATGAGCCTCTTAGGCATGTAGCCAATCTAGTTTGGAGGTACCCATGTTGATGCTATCATGCCAATGTAGCGATGATAGAAGTTTAGGCTAGCAAAAGGTAAAGGCAAAGACGTCTGGTCTAAATGATACTAGGGCTGAGTGGGTATAGTTCGTCCAAGTAGGTTGCCTTCTAGGTAAAGGTGAGTGTAACAATTCCAAGGTAGAACATAGTAGATCCAATCTCCTTAACCATGAAGGGGTATCGAAGAGTTGGCCCTTCATCAAATCAAAGCAGGATGCGTACCTGTTGAGCTAGATAGGCGAACCAAGGTGGAAACTCCATGGGCTAAGCTAGGAACTTCAAGATGACATGAAGATTTGGTAGGTTGGGCGCTTTAGTCAATAAGGTTGCCGAGTGAAGGTATCAAGTTAACAAAGTCGAGCTAGGCTAACCATTATTCAAGCATATACAATATATCGGTATTGAGGTAGAGCATTGTTGGACTGCCAAACAAGTTCTTCTGTAGAAGTTAAAGGGCCATTGAGAAAACTTCTTACAAAAGTTAATTTTCAAATTTTTACTTTATCGTACCCATTTTTAATGTAGTTAATGCAATGTAACAGGTGTTCTATCATAGCAGACATGCATGCAGTTGTATGCATTTTGCCTTCCAAATGTTGCCATCCGATCAGAGCTATCTCCCTATGTCCACATCAGCATTTTAGCCAATTCATGCTTATTCAAATCCCTATAACCACCAATTCGCTTTCTAATGTGATCGATATATAAATGCTAGAGTCACTTTGTGAGATTACTGTTTTGCAACCTTTCTCTCTTCTTTGCTGTGATATCTACTTTCTTCAAAGCTTTCCTTTTCTCAAACTTTTCTTCAAAGTTCTACACTTTTCTTTGCTTCTGCAACCTTCAGAATGTCTACAAATACAAGTGAGACACCATCTAATGCATTAAAATGCCATCTAATTGATTCAGAAGCCACTAGGAGTGATCCTCCCTATAGAGGAGTAGACGAAGCCACATCATTAGCACAATTAGATGATAACAGGAGAATGGCGATGGAAGTACTAGATAGGTCAAGGCTTATCAATACCCTTCTAAGGGATGCTTATGTGTATGCTCTATTACTAGAGGCTAGAAATATGCTCATTGTACCTAAGGTGGGTAGACGTCCAAGAGTTCAAACTAGTGGGAACAAGCCTTCTGTTCCCCAATTGGGTTTTAAGTAATTTCATAGTTGAACTAATAGGGAGAAGAGGGTGTCCTTATTATCGGGGAGACATTTTGTTATGTTGGAGAAATGTTTAGAATATGGTCAGCACCTCCCTCTAAGTGAATTTCAAAAGGAGCTCTTTAACTTCCACCGATGCAGTTCAGCACAAGTCCTTCCCAATGGGTAGAGGGTGTTAAAGTCTTTTCAGGGGCTCTATAAGTACTTAGTGACAAGGGCTATTCTTGAGCTCTTCAACCATTTCTACATGTAGAAGAGTTTAGGTGGGTAGTCGTACCTCTAGCTCCATCTAGGGAGAAAGCTGTTCAGAGGTCCTACGGACTCTATTAAGGGCTAGCATAATGACTTCCTAGTGGTTGAGCTATCAGAAGGAGTAGACTTTTGGATAAGATGGATTGAGTTGGTCCAAATTAGGGTTTACAAGGAGTTAGGCCAAATGATGCGAGGTTGCAAGGGAGGTTCAACCCTTTATGGCCCTCATCAAATGAATTACCAAGGTCGAGATTCAACCCTTTATGGCGCCCACTAAAGCCCAGTGATGCGAGGTTGCAAGGGAGATTCAACCTTTGAGGTGTTGGGACTTAGTATAAGAGTAAGAGAAAAAGAAGTAATCATAGACAACTTATGAGAAATAGAACTTTCATTCATAATTTTGAAATAATAACATGATTGTACATTAATCAAAGTAAAACTGAAAGTTATTAGCATTCCATGTGCACGGAATGAGCTTGTCGTCTAGTCTTTCTAATCTATATGCTCTATTCCTTAAATTTTCTCTAACTCTGATCAAGTCTTCCTAACTGGGGGCTAACTTGCCCTGACCTTCTCATGAACCTATGGTCCCTAACTTCTGACAAACCAACTCACCAACCTTGAATTCTTTATGTTTGACTTTTTTATCATAGTATCTGGCTACTTGGTGTGGCTAAGTAGTTACCCGTATTGTAGCGAGGCCTTTGATTTCTTTGATAGTATCGATGCTGACCTATAGTAAGGCCTCATCGAGGATGGCATTAAAGCTTTAAGTCCAGATATTAGGAAGCTCTAGCACAACGGGGAGTATTGCCTTTAACTTAAATACAAGGCAAAAAGGAGTTTCGCCTGTAGAGGTACGATAGATAGTCTTATATCCTTGCAAAATGTTGGCCAGCTTATCTGCCTAAGTACCCTGAGCTCAGTCTACTCTCTTCTTCAGGTTTTCAAGGATGGCCCAATTAAGGGTGTAAGGGACCCCAAATCGGGAGAGGATGTTGTTCTAAACAAAGGACTCAACACTTGTCTTGATAATCTTTGCCATGGCGTTGAACTCTACCTACTTAGTAAAGTAGTTAATGACAACAATGATGAATTGCCGACCTCTCAAGGCCTTGGGGAAGGCGTTGAGAATATTGATGCCCCACTAAACGAATGGCCACAGACCGGTCAGGAGCTAGAGACTGTTGCCAAGGGTATAAGTGATGGGGGCATGCTTCTATCACTAGGGGCAATTCTAGGCTATGGCCTTGGCATCTTGCCTCATGGTAGGCCAATAATATCTAAGTCGTAGAGCTTAGATGTAAAGGGCTTGGGATTGAATTTGGTTATTGGATATGCCAGCTATAGCTCTTCCTTGATGCATAGGTTGACACCTCTACAGTACAAGACACCATAGACTAACATGTAGTTAGTGGCATGATATCTTAGCTTCTTTGCCTCTCTCTTATCTTCAGGGAGTATACCCTGCTCCAAGTAACTCCAAATAGGATCCATCTAGCTCGGTTTTGATGTTAATGCTATTAACTCTAAGACCTCCACCAAACTTAGAGTTATGCTCTTTTTTGGCAACTATTCAAGGAAGATCTTCTTATCCTTCACCTTGGGCTTCTGTATCCTAGTAGAGGCTTGCTTGGATAGCCAATCTACTACTAAGTTTTCAAGTTAGGGGATCTTCATGATGGTCTACGAAGGGAACTTAACTAGATAGCTCTTCATCTTCTCCAAGTACCTCACCATGGTGTTGTCTTTAGCCTCATATCCACCTTGGACTTGCTAGATGGCATAAAGTTTGAGAAGACTTGTGAGTACTTAGTACCGATCTCCTTGGCTAACTTGAGATCGGCTATTGGCACCTCATATTCAAATTTGTTGCTGGTTGTGTTGAACTTAAACTTGAGGGCATAGCAAATTATGATCTTATATGATTTGATTAGAACAAGATTTGCACCTCCAGCCCCCGAGGTGGATGATCCATCAACGTAAAGAGTCTACATCAGTTTATCATCCTCTAGTGGTGCTTCCTCCTCTCTTGTATACTCAACCACAAAATCGACTAACACTAATGCCTTATAGGCCATTTTGTAGTTGGTACTGGATTTTGTATGCTTTTAGCTCCATCGCATACTTCATCATTCATTTAAATGCATCCAACTTCAATGGCTAGGTAAATTTTTCTACTCGAGGGTACCTAACCTAAGGCCTCTGGAGTATATGGCTGACTAGTATATAGGCCTATGCTCTCTCCCTTCTACTCTAACCAATATAGATGAGAGTGCTCGATTGCTAATAGCTAGGTAAAGATACAGGTCCTTCCCTAGAACAAGCTTAGAGAGGACTAAAGGGTATGCAAAGAAGTCCTGCAACTACTTAAAGGCTACTATACATTAAGAAGTCCATTCAAAACCTTTAGGATTTTTTAAGATTTTGAAGAACTTAGCGCATCTATTTATGCTCTTAAAGATGAATTTGCTCAGCACGAGCCACCATATCAATAGGCTTTTATATGTCATGGACTGAGGTAGAGGGCTTCATATCCCTGATGGCATGTATCTTTTCAGGGTTGGCCTCGATACCCCTTTAAGTGACTAAGAAGCCAAGAAATTTATCGAAGCTGACCCTAAATACACACTTCTAGGGGTTTGGATTCATGTCATGTCTCCTCATCTAGTAAAAAATATCCTTAACATGATCATCAAGCTACTTGCTCTTGACAATCATGTCATCGATGTACATCTCCATGTTATGCCTGAGCTAGGGCTTAAACAATTTTGTCTACAATCACTGATATATAGCCCTAGCAATTTTTAGGCCGAAGGACATGATGGTGTAGTAGTATGTGTCAAAGTCGATGACAAAGAAGGTATGAACTTCATCCTTCAAGTTTGTCTTTATCTGTTTGTAACTCGAGAAGGCGTCCATAAAGCTTAACATAGTGTGTTCTGATGTGAAGTCAAACAACTGGTCGATATTAGGGAGAGGAAAGTAGTCTTTCAAGTAAGCTTTATTAAGATTGGTATAATCAATACACATGTATCACTTCCCAAACTTCTTCTTGATTAGCACTACGTTTGCTAGCCAGGTTAATCACTTCTCCTCCCTTATGAAGCTAGCCTTAAATAACTTTTACATTTCTTCCTCAATTGTAGCCTACCTCTTTGGGGCAAAGGGCCTCTTCTTCTGTTTAACAGGTTGTATAGTGGAGTTGATGTTAAGGCTATGGGTTTCCAGGTCGAGGGAGATCCCGAGCATGTCTAATGTCGACTAGGTAAACCTATTTGAGTTGGCTCGCAGGAGGGTAACTATCTCTTCCTTCACTTTGGGAGGGTTCTCAATCCCAACCTTGGTGGTCTAGTTGGGAGAGCGACCAATATGCACTTCTTTAGTTTTTTCACCCAGCTCGCCTCTTTCATCCAGTTTCTCCTGTAGGCCGGTCCCTAAAGTAAAGACTCCATCAACTGTGGTGACCCTTACATAAAGCTCTCTCTCGAGCTTTTAGTCTCATTTACAAATTCTTACCTTGGTAAGGTTTGGGGATTTGGCCTTCAAGTAGATGGATGAAGTGATAACCCTAATAAAGGCATATTTTTCTTGTTTGAATGTGCAAATTAGATATAATTATCATTAATTTTGTAGAAATCATTAAGAAATAGTACTTAATTATTTTCATTTAGACATTTTAGGAATTAAAGGATTCAAGAGTGAAATTACGGACAATTTAGAGGAGTTTTATGCAAATGAACGAAGTCCGAATCAACATGTTGCAATTTAGAATTGAAGGCAACCAGCCTACAATGTATATCGGTGGCCTTTAAAGTCTATGTCGCCGGCCTATCAGTCGACCTTCATGAAAAAGAAGCCTTATGTGAGCCAACCCTAATTTTTCTTATAAATAGCCTTATGTTTCACCGTTTGAGAGGCTTTTTTGACACACACACATACTTTCCTTAGACTTAGAGAGTCGTAGAATAGTCATTAGATAGTTCTTGAAAAATTCTTCTGTAGAATCACCTGGATCGTTGAGAAGATTTTGATTTTGCTATGGAGACCAAGTTTTGGAGTTGCAAATGAAGTTTATCTTTTCCAATTACAAAATTGGTGACATCTATTTTAATTATATTTATGCAATTCTGTAAATTATTCATGCTTTTAATTATGAATTTCCTTATAGTGTCAATTAGTAGTTTTGCTTTCGTTTCAAATTTCATAGCTGGCTAAATTTATTTGTAGGAATTAATAAAACCCTAGATAGCTAAGATGATGATTGTGTTTGTGTTATAAGATTAATAGATATATGGATGATTCATGATTTCAATTATAGTTGTTTGATGGATTATAACAGTTAGAAACACTAGTGATACATGAGTTGATATAAGGTTTGTTAGAAATTCTTAGTTAATTTGATTAATTAATGTGGAAGCAATATTAATTGATTTAATTAGAAATTATCTAGAGATTATACGATGTTCAGCGATTGATTATTCACTAAGACATTAAGAATAATTGATTTAGGACATTAGACAATCATAGTGTCGGGAGATATATGATTATAATTTAGAGTCCACTGTTAATTGGAGATACGGGAGCTGACTGATTAATTAAGGGTTTAAATCCTTAAGTTTTAAGACATAATAATTTTACTTAAATGACTATATAACTATTAATCTATATAACATGATAACAATTTGGTTTGTGTAATCTAGGGTAGATTCTGTTTTCCCACAATTCTCAATTAATTACTTAGTTTTAGATATTTTACAATTATTTTCCTTTCAATAGTTTTAGGGTGATTATTAGATTAATTAATTTAATTTTGATTACCTGAATATTGATAAAAACTAGGATAGGATTAGTAATTTCTTAGTTCTCGAGGGATCGATAACCTTACTTTCTCTGTATTACTTGATTCCAACCCAGTATACTTACTGGAGTATTCATAATTTATTTTTATATATAGTTTAAGTGAATCAGACCCCAAATGCATTCAAACTTGGTTATCCTAAGAGAATGTTGTAGGGAGATGGACAATCGATCACAACGAACTCCACTAGTCATCATGCAACATTATCGTCATTGCTAATTTCCATATTGAGATAATGATTCCCTTGGCTCTATGATACTTCCATTAAAACCAATGAGATTAACATGGTATGACTTCATCTTAATAGGCAATTTGGTCCTCATCCTATGATATGTATGTAGGAAGAGGATGTCAGTAGAGTTGACAATGTCTACCATAATCTTAAGGACCCCAAAGTTAGTAATCCTTGCCCCTATAACAAGGGCATCTTGATGGAGGGTATCTATCCCCTCTAATTCTTCATCAAAGAAAGAGATCGAAGTATTAATCTTCTATCTCTTCTCTTTAATAGCCAACACCTTAGACGGGGCGTTAGTTGAGTTGCTGGTGCTCAGCTAGCTCCCTAAGTATGGCCTCCCAACAATTATGTTAATAACACCGTTGGGGGCTCGATTGTTGTGGTAGTTGTCATTTTGCTTTACTTGGGCACCCTCAGTTCGCCATCCTTAAGGTACCCTATCTTCATCCTCGTTCCTCCACTAGGCCATGTATTCACTAAAGAATCCTTGTTAAATAGCATACTCGATTGCATTCTTTAACTGGAAGTATTCATCAGTGGTGCAGCTATGGTCTTCATGGAATTAACAGTACTTATCCAAGTTTTGATGACTAGGGTTGCCCTTCATCTTGGCAAGCTTTTGCAGTAGGCCTCTATGCTGCACCTCGAAATAGACCTGAGCAATAAGCCAGTTTAGAGGGGTGTATTGTGTATAGATGGAAGGGGGAAAGGGGGTACTGCTCGACTTGGCACTTTTTACTACTCGAGCCTTCTCCCTTTGCCCTACTCAACGCCTTGCTACCAAGGTGATCTTTTACAGACAATCTCTCCTTATCCTTTTTGCTCAACCTCTCTCGGTTGACATCATGCTTAGTGCAATGTTATCCTCCTAATCCATGTACTTCTGAGCCTTATTCCAAAAATCAACCAAAGTCTTCGGCTTGCTCTTTGTAAGCGATCAATAGAAGTCTCCTAAAGGTCGGATGTCGAGCTGTGTAGCATAAACTATTACTCCCTCGTCCAGTTGAAGGATTACGGCATTATTGAACCAGGCTACGTATTCTCGTAAAGTCTTGCTTTCATTCTACCTTATCAAATACAAGGACAATGTGTCCTTAGATGGGGGATTGCTAGCCTTAAAGTAGAGGCTAAACCTCTGTGCCAGCTGATCAAAGGAGCTGATGGAGTTCTTAAGTAAGTGGTTGAACCACATTTAAGCTGCTTTTCTCAAAGTAATTAGGAAAGCCTTGCACATTATGGTATCCCCATGATTATAAAGGTTCATTAGGGTACAAAAGTGGAGAACATAATCATTAAAATCACTAGTGCCGTCGTATTGGTCTAGGGTAGGAAGCTTGCTATTAGGAGGCAACACTTCATCCTAGATACCCTTAGTAAAGGGGGTTTTGTTGCTGGCGATTAGCTCAAAGTCACCAGCTGCCTTGCTCCCTTGCTACTTGAAGAGCCTTCTCATGACCGCATAAAGCTCATTGAGGTTGTTATCATCTATCAGATGAGCTCAACGCTACAAAGTGCGCCAGAACTTTATGAAAGTCAACTACTTACTCATTACCAGCCAAGGCTCAGTTGCGAATGGTCATAGACCTTGCTGGCTATTGCTGCACTAGGGGATCAAGTTGTTGATCCCTACCATTTTACTGTTGTTAGCGGTGGTTGTTCTACTGATACAAGCATCAAAGGCATCAGGAAGGTAGGTTTGTGCACTATGCCTCTTAACTTCCTCAAGGTAAGCATGGAGTAACCTGTTTTAGGTAGTAAACTCCTTAGCTAAGAACTCCGAGCACTCCAAGTGCTCCTCCATCATTTCCTTTGGAAGGGGCTAATTCTCAATAGGTTGGTTATTCACCAATCAGTGGTTCTTAAGGTTGCTAACGCGAGACATGGTGATCAAAGGTAGTCTTTGGGAGAGTATTTTGTATGTTTAGAAAGGAAATAGGATCGGTTTCCTATAGATGGTGCCAAATGTCATCTCATAACATTTGTTAGTATAGATTTAAGAGAGATTGGGCTTTGCACAAGTGATTGAGCCAACAAAAGAGAGCACAGTAAAGGGGCGCCAAGGTGTTATTTGGCATAACCACTCCAATGCTTATGTTAGTTAAGTATTTAGATAGTATGAGTATTCAAGAGCAGTATGCAAGCTCAAGTGCACAAAGTATCAAGTAGTTTACCATTGGGTAAGGGTCTTATATTTATAGAGGAGTGGAGCTACAAATTGGAGAGAAGTTAGTAAGCAAAGCCACATCCATAAGTATTAGTGAGAGGGGTCACAACATCCGACGTAGTCTACAAGTATGAGAGTTAGTTGTTTGATTTATTCTTTTAACCTTATTGAAAGTCTTCTAGCCTCTTAGAGGCCTCTTATAGTTGGATAGGTCGTATTTTAAGCCTAGGCCAAAGGTGGCTCGTCATAGGTAGTGAGCCTTATAAGGTCGAGATAAGCTTGATAAGCCCATGTCCAAAAAGCCTTATCAATACTCTTCTTTGTGTTTAGCTGTAGAGATGACATTTACTTATGGTTTAGAATCATATAAGTATGTAATGACCTTTTTATATTGTGTGCTAAGAATATAAATACTTAACCAGACTAATACATAAAGTCAGCTTAATTAACTTATATGTTCCTTATGCTTGGGCGCCTCAGTCCGGCATGCTAATGCCTGTAGTCTAGGGTACACTACAAGTGTATTTTCAAATGATACAATAGTTTTAGGAATTTAAACCATTACGAATGTCTCAGTGGGTAGTTGATCAGAGGTGATAGGAAAACTAGCACACAACATATGCTTTGGAAGGGGGCTTACTGTAACAGCAATGGGTCCTTCAGAGTCAAGTACTGGAAAAAGGTATATATGGGTTTTCAAATGGAAAAATGAAAAAGTAAGGGATTAAGCCTCATGAGCTACTTATGGATATAATTCACCACTCAAGTACTTACAAACCTGTACCTCACTGGATGTGACTCACCAATCCGAGATAAAGGGTTGCTTACCGACATAGTCTTGCTTAAGGATTGCTATGAGCTATATGGGTAAGGCTCTCAATGAAGGAGAAGGAAACTCAGGAAATTTCATTAACAATAAGGGAAAATTCTAAGTACAACAAATGTTATCAAAGGGTATTTATACCGAAAATCCTTAAGGTTACATAACATATGGAATTACTAAAAAGGGTAAAAACAATACACAATTATGTCACAAAAGTAAGAGGACAAATTTGTAATCCTTCTGAAAAAAGAACGGTCTCTATTAGGTGGTATGGTTGGACATATATAACTATAAGAGAGGCTAACGGGCCGATTACATATCTAACTTAGATGTACAAGGATGAGATCAATAGCTTTTGATGTCTTATCAGCTTAGAGGGTTTCTGTAGTGGCAACTCAAGAATATCCTTTGCATAGACATTCATTCTGTAAAGAGAGAGATCCTTAGAACGTGTCGGAGAGTGAAATCGACATGCTTTAGCAGCTTGGCATCATCTAGATTTCATTCTACAAGAAGGTAGATAAATTGGTATTTTGGTAGCAATGTAAGATCGACTAGGTAAAGGAGGTCAACTTTATCTAAAGTTAGGCAGCATTTGAGAATACATTAAGCCATGTTAGCCAAACCTTTAGCTCAGGAACGTGTAATCAGTCTTGAAGGCTAATTCATATCATTCCCCCTAAGTTGTTTAGGATTTGGGATCAAATCCTTAAAGTCCTCCGCTAGGATATCTTTTTTACTATATTAGGACTTAGGCTGGAAATGTTGAAAGTGTTGGAAACCTTATGCCCTTTGCGAAGTTTGAGCCTATAAGCATTGCCATTAATCTTTTGCAATACTTAAAAGGATCCTTCAGCTAGGGGTAACAATTTGTTCTTTCTTTTATTTGGGAACCTCTCCTTATTCAAACTCAGATGTAGCCATACTAAGTCTCTTAGTTAGAATAACTTCTCTTGGTGTTCTTACCTTCTTTGTGCGAACCTCTTAGTAACGTGGGTTAATTGTTCTATAACTCAGTGATAGATCTACTGCAGGTTTTGAGCTTGATCTTTTGCATCTAGATCATTATGTTCAGCTCAAGTTCTTATTGTCCAGTCAAAAGGGTAGCTCTGGATTGACACCATAGACAACCTTGAATGGAGTCTTACTAGTCGTACTATGGATAGATCTACTATATACAAACTCAACAATAGGTAAACAATTGTCCTACTTGACTTAGTTTTTACTTACTATAGCTTAGAGGAGAGAACACAATGTGTAATTTATAACCTTTATCTGTCCATCTATTTGTGGGTGGCATGATGTACTAAATAGCAACTTTATCCTTAGTTAGTGCTACGGGGTCTTCCAAAAATGACTAAGGAACTTTAGGTCTCTATTAGACATTATACTCCTCGAAATTCGATGCAACTTCACGATCTCCTGCAAAAATAGAAAAGAAATAGCCAAAGCATCGTTAGTTTTGTTGTAGGGCACAAAATGTGCTATCTTGCTAAACCTATCAACTATAACCATCATAGAATCCTTCTAATGTACAGTTCTCGACAAACCAAAAACGAAATCTATGATTAAGTCGATCTATGGTTGGGTTAGAATTGGTAAAAGCATAGCTTTTCCTTGCTCAACTTGTCTCTTTGCTTCTTTACAAGTAGAGCATCTCTCAATGACTCAATGTACATCTCTCAACATTCTCAGCCAATGGAATCTTGATTTTAGCATTTGATAAGTTCTTCTTTCTCTAAGGTAGCCAACTAAACCTCTACTACAAGCTTCTTAGACCAACAACTTGCTAATAGAACAGCTCGGTACCTAAAGTTTGCTAGTTTAGAAGAGGCATTCATCCTATATGAAATATTCATTCAATGTTCTACCCTCCTTGCATTAGGCATAGATTGATCCAAAGAACTCATCCTAGGGATATTGTTCCTTAATACTAAAGAATCCCATCAACCTTGTTTGCAGGTCAGAAAGCAATGCATGATGCCTATATAGGGCATCCACAACTAAATTCATCTTCCCTTTCTTGTATTTTATTATAAATGAGAAACTCAACCCATTTTAACTGTTACCTTAACAGATTTGGTTGATTCTTCAAATATCTTGGGTTTCGATGGTTAGAATAGACGACAAATTCCTACGGTAGCAAGTAATGTTGCTAGGTTTATAAAGCTTAGCTAAAGGCATACAATTCCTTCTCATAAATAGAGTAATTCAGAGTTAAACCTTTGAGCTTTTCATTAAAGTAGGCAATAGGTTGGTAGTCTTACATGAACACTACTCCAATTCGTATTTCCTAAAGTGTCATACTCTAGCTAGAAGACTTTGCTAAAATCGAGTAAAGATGGTACTAGGGATGAAGTTAACCTCTTCTTCAGTTTAGTAAAACTCTTTTCTTCCATTTCTCCCCATCAAAATTCTATATTCTTCTTTATAAGCTTAGTAAGGGGTGTAGCTATAGAACTAGAATTCCAAATGAAGCTTTGGTAAAAAGAAGCTAGGCCATGAAAACTTTTAACATCAACACAAGGTCAGGCTAAGCCATTCCACAATAGCTCTCCTCATCTACTCTAAGGCCTCCACTGCTAACTATATACCTTAAAAATATAACCTCAATCTAGTAGAAATAGTGCTTCTTTAAATTATCAAATAGTTATTTAGCTTGTAGTACCTCAAAGATAGCTCGAATATGCATCACATGGCTAGGTAAGTCGGGATACCAAGATGTCATTAAAATAAACAATAATAAACATCCTTATCTGGTTCCTTAGTACATGATTCATTAGTCTCATAAATGTGCTACGAGCGTTAAATAACTTAAATGGCATAATGAGCCACTCATATAATCTATGTCTTGTTTTGAAGGTTATCTTCCACTCATTGCCTTCCCACATTTAGATTTGATGATATCCCAATTTTAGGTCAATCTTGGAAAATACACTTGCACCATGCAATTCATCCAACATATCATCAAGTTTAGGGATTGGGTACTTATACTTAATTGTGATCTTATTAAAAGCTCAATTGTCTATGCATATTCTCTAACTTCCATCCTTCTTAGG
Source organism: Lumnitzera racemosa (assembly GCA_024138005.1). Classification (NCBI taxonomy): domain Eukaryota; kingdom Viridiplantae; phylum Streptophyta; class Magnoliopsida; order Myrtales; family Combretaceae; genus Lumnitzera; species Lumnitzera racemosa. The sequence continues at coordinate 60,063,124 of JAMXBC010000012.1, forward strand.
GACCAATAGTATAGGCATAACGCATGTACTCATGTTCTCTTGGACATACCCTCTCTCAATGAGTTCATTTACTTTATTTTGCAACTCCACAGTTTGCTTAGGGTTCATTTGATAGGCTAGTTGGTTTGGTAATGTAGCTTCTGCTTGTAGGCCAATGCCATGCTCTATTCCTCATTTTAGTAGTAATCCTTTTGGTAACTCATATGGAAATAGATCGGTAAACTCATCGAGTAACTTCTCAACTTCATTAGGTAGGTTGGTATTCCTTCAAATTTCTAGTGACCTTTGCATCAACAAAAAGGTTAATTAATTAGTTTTCACAGCTTCTCTTAGTTATGGTCGACTCATTATTAGGGTCTTCTTATATTAACTTGACTTAGTATCATTAGGAATAGTGTAACAAGTTAGCCATATTGAATGTGTAAGTATTCCTATACTCATCATGTACGACTCTCCTATCAAATTACTAAGGTTGGTTTGGTCTCGGAAGAGATGCAGCATTACGGCTATTTGTGGAAGTGTTATACTATTAAGTTTTGTCATGATGTAACCCTTATGCCACATAATGGATGTAGACCTCTAGAAGTTAAAGACTCTAACTTAACCCAATCTTAATCTACTTAATCGAATCTAATAGTAAGTCACATAAATTTAGCAACGCCTTACTTCATTTTCTTATTTATAGACAAGCCAATGTCCAAGTAGAATATGTGAAGCACACATTGACAATATGTCCCATAATACCTCATCTTATGACTTTCAATGATAATTGGTAACAACAATTGCATTGTAACTTGTAATGATCCCTTCTCATCCAACCAGTGATGCATCTCTAGGGTCATACACATGGAGAGGCACCACAATGAACAGAAACAAAAGGAAAACAAAAGGGTTATAACAAACCCGAGTAGCTACCAGTTAGATTTGATGCACCAACCGATCTTACTTAACCTAATCCTAATACTTAATATGACACCTGAATGTAGTATTAAGGTCTCTCGCAACTCACTCTTACTAAAAGAGCTAAATAAGAGCTATGGAAAGAGAGAAAACATATGGTTACTATGCAAAGGAATTTGTAATTCAATAATAAAGTATGATAATTACGTACAACGAAAAGGGGGTTTATATACTAGCCCCACTAAGGTTACAAGTGTACTAGGAAATGAAAAAAAAGATAAGATATAAAAGATTCCTTATATATACTAAAAGTGGTAAAAATGACAAATAATGTCTTCAATAGAAAAGTAAAGAATCCTTTTGGAATGTTGTGCTTAAAGACATGCATCAAGTGGTGATTGGTGGTTTGTAATGCGGTTGATCCTATTGAAGTGAATTCTTAGATAGCTTAGCGTTTGCAAGATTAGAAGAGGTTAAGAGGTCAATAAGCTGGGTAAACTTGATTTAGATCAGGTCAGAGCTACGAAATTTAGGGTTATTTAGAGCTTCTTTAAGTTAAGTGGTTAGACAACTCAGCTTGGATAGATGCTTTGTGCTCGGCAGCTCACAAGTTGAATTGATCGTAACTATAGTTTAGCGCTTAAGTCGATAGAAGTGTAGAAGTTCGAGACTAATGAAGGAGTCCTTATCTTAGAGGGGTTCTCGAGCTAGTATACGTTAAGTTAATCCTTTCAATCCTTTAGTTCGGCTTCATGTAACTAGTTTGAGTAGTTGATTCCTATCATCTACTTGGGGGTCAAAAAGATTTGTCCTCAATTCTGAAGGGGCTTCTTAGGATTGGTCTCCTCTAGCATCTTCAGTAACTTCTTCTATACTATATAGGATTAAGTCAAATATATTAGAGGTGGAGGAGACATCATAATTCTTAAGTAGCTCAACCTAATAAGCATGGGGATAGTTTTTAGGACTTTGAATGGACCATCAACTCATAGGGATAGTTTACTCCATCTCAGGTGTAGAAATCTTTCTTAGTTGAGGTGGATCCAAACTAAGTCTCCTAGGTTTAAGGAAACAACTAGGCAGCCTCAACTACTAATCTCATGCTGCCGTTCATTGAAGTTGGCAATCTTCTCAATCACTTGTTGGTGTAGTTTGTGCAATTCATAAGCTCGGTAAACTCCAAACTAGCTTTCTTGCTTTGTAGGTACCGATCATGTCTAGTGGGATGGTTGGGTTGAGGCTATAGATGACCTCAAAGGGAGTCTTTTCGGTAGTACTATAGACAGTTCGGTTGTAAGAAAACTCTACAATTGGTAAGCACAGATCCTAATCCTTCAAATTCTTTCCTACTATAGCTCGAAGTAAAGCACCTAATATCTTGTTCACCACTTCAATTTCGTCATCATTCTAAGGGTGGCTGCTCGTATGGAACACAAGCTTGGTGCCAAGTCTTTTCCATGAGGTCTTTTAAAAGTAGCTTAGAAACTTGGTATCCCACTATGAAACAATGGACTTCAGAACTCTATGTAAGTGGATGATTTCCTATAAAAACAAATCAGCAATATATAAAGTATCATTAGTTCGATGGCACAAAATGAAGTGTGTCATTTTGTTGAATCGATCCACAACTATAAGGATTAAGTCATTTCCTCTAGATGTTCAGGGCAACCCTAAGACAAAGTCGATGCTAAGGTCAACCCAAGGTGAGTTTGGCATGGGTAAGGGCATGTATTCTCTATGTGGTTCCTTCCTCCGTTTTGCCCTTTTACATACTTCACAACTACCGACAACCTTGTGGACATCCTTGACCATACTAAGCCAGTAAAAATTCTCTCTCAATAGGTCGACGGTTTTGATCTCACCAAAATGCCTCGATAATCCACCACTATGAGTTTCTCTAACTAACAACTCATGTATAGAACAACTTGGTATATACAACCTCTACCAAATGTTATAATAATCCACTACTATAAGCTTCCCTAACTAACAGCTCGCATGTAAAACAACTTACTATGCACAACCTTTTCTCTTTAAACAAATAATCATCCTTAAGGTAATATCTTCCAATAGTAACTCCTTCTCTACACTTCTCAAAGATAGGGCCAAAGTGTAGGTCTTAAGCATATTGATTGGCAATAAGAGAAAAACTTAGTAATTTTGTTTACAGAATGGTTAGCAAAGTTTACCGACATGATAAGGCATCTACGACCACATTAGCACTACCTTTCTTGTACTTGATGACGTAAAAAAATCCTTCCATAAACTCCAACCATTTTACTTACCTCTTCAAAAGTTTGTTCTGACTCCCAAGATGCTTTAAAGACTCATGGTCCGTATAAATCACAAACTCTTGAGATAAAAGGTAGTATTGTCATATAATAAGATCTTGGAAAAGAAAATACAGCTCTTTCTCATACATAGAATAATTCAAAGTAGCACTATTGAGCTTTTCACTGTGATAAGCAACAAGTCAACGCTGTTGCATCAGTACGGCCCCAATAACAATACCTGATGCGTCATACTCCAATTCAAAAGGTTATAGCTAAAATAGGAGCAATAGCAAGCTTCTTCTTGATTTCCCTTAAGCTCTACTAAGCTCAATCATTCCATTGGAATCCTTCACTTTTCTTAGTAAGCTCAGTCAATGGGGCAGTAATGGTACTAAAGCTCCTAATAAACCTTTTGTAGAAAGAAGCAAGGCCATGAAAGCTTTGTACTTTAGTGATGCTCTTCAACATCGACCATTCCAAGATAGCTCGGATTTTCTCCTCATATGCTTTGATTCCATTTCCTAATACTACATAATCAAGAAAGACAACTTTGCTTTGAAAAAATGTACACTTCTTCAAGTTCCTATATAGTTTCTTGATACAAAGAATATCAAAAACGGCTTAGAGATGTTGTACATGGTTGGTCAAATTGGCACTATAAACTAATATATCATCAAAGTACATGACTACACATCATCTGATCAAAGGGTACATTACATGGCTCATAAGCCCCATAAAAGTGCTTAATGCATTAATGAGTCTGAGTAGTATAACCAATTATTGAAAGAGACCATGTCTTGTCTTAAATGCAGTCTTCCATTCATTACCAGGTCTCATGCAAATCTAATGGTATCCACTTTGTAGGTCAATCTTTGAAAATAATTTAGCGTCATGAAGCTCATCCAACATGTCATTGAGCTTCAGTATGGGGTACTTATATTTGACAGTAATTCGACTGATAGCTTGGCTATTAATGCATATGTGTCATGATTTGTCCTTCTTTGGGACTAGCAAAGTTAGCACAATACAAGGGCTTATGCTCTCTCTCACATATCCATGCTCTATTAGCTTGTCTACTTATCTCTTCAGTTCGGTAGCCTGCTTCAGGTTCATCATGTAAGCAGGTTGATTTGGCATAGCCACTCCTGGCTATAAGTTAATGCAGTGCTTAATGCCTCGAACTAGGGATAGTCCTTTAGGTAACTCTTCTAGGAATAGGTTAGAAAATTCATCTATCAACTTTTGAACCTCTTCGAGTACATCTTCCAAATTCCTCAATTCCAGCAGTCTCCTAATTAATAAGAACATAATGTCATCAACCTTCTCAACCACTTAGAGCTCTCTCTGACTCATCACTAATGCCTTCTTCTTAATACCTCAAGTAAGTCGATTGTGTGTCTTATCCACTTGGTTCAGTGTCATGGGTTATAAAATGATCTTCTTTCCATCCTTTATAAAGGCATAAGTGTTCTTATATCTATTGTAAATAACACGTCGATCGAACAATCAAGGTCCCTAGTGATAAATGTGAAGCTCCCATAAGGACAACATTGTATACTATTTTATGTCTATATACATTTCCAACATAGAAGGGTATAGTTACCTATTCGGTCACGTGTAGAGCACCCTATCATGCAACTAATGTCTTAAAAGGTCAGGGGTGCTTAAAGGTCATTAAACCTAACTTCTACACGAGGGATTAAGCAACAACATTAGTACAATTGCCTTCATCTATTATGATTGTGCACACTGGTCCCTTGATGGTACATTTGGTGTAGAACAAATTTTCCCTTTGGTCTTCCTCAAAACTCAACATTAAGTTCAATGCTCATCTCAACATTAAGTCATTACTTATCTTTAGTCGGCATAAACATAGGTTTTTTCCTCATCCTTCTCCACTTTACCTCCTTCAACATTCTTATCTTCCTTCTCAAGTTTGCTCTTGTTAGTACTATCCACTTCATAACCTCGGATGACCATAATACGTTGGTAAGGACACTTAGCAGACATGTGTTAGTAACCTAAGCACTTAAAGAATTTTATCTCACTTGTTTTACGACTTAAAGTTTATTCTTTCTCATACATCCTCAAAGCTGTCTTATCATTAGTTTAGCTCTTTAAGCCAGCTCGGCTATCATCAGGTAAGTCATCTTCTCTTCTGCTCGAAAGGGTCTCCTCAACTTATTGTGGCAAGTCAATGCAAAACAAATTTTCATGAAGAGATCATGCCAGGTCAGATCGGGGTATTTCTCATCTACTTTTTAACCCTTTAAGCTATCTTAATGGTCTCTTCCAGCATATGAAACCTCTACACTTCAACAATATTCCGAATATCATATTAAAGCCCTCAAATGAATCTTGATACGGTGCAGGCGTTAAGCTCATCCATGTTAGCTTAAATCATCAGCATCTGAAACTCTTTGACATAGTCACCAACAACTTGGCTTCCCTAGCGAAGTTCTTACAACTTGGAAAAGGTATCTTATAGATAAGTCTTATGTATAAACCTTTCTCTTAGTAACCTCTTCATATCATCTCAAGTGTGAACTTCTCATTGTCTATCTCTTGCTCTAACTGTATTTAACTTCTTCCACTACATAGCAACATATCTAGAGAACTTGAGGGCAGTAAGTTGGAATTTATCTACTTTAATATACCTATAAAAATCAAATACTCTTTCAACCTTCTCCCCTCACTCTGAGCACTCATCTACATTACCACTTCCTATAAAGGTCGAAATCTAGACCATAACATTATCAAGTTCTCGAGGAGCTTGGTACCTTCACTCTTCTACTTTATAGTGTTCCCTTTTCCTCTTCTTCTTCTCCATCAACCTCTTCATTTTCCTCAATTTCCTCTAACTCAAGCCTTTGTCGAGCAGGTCAATTTGCTAATCCTCCAACTTAGTGAAGTTGAGCTGAATGATTAGCTTCACTAACATGGCCATATCTTCGTTCTTGCATGTATACTACTTGGTCATGATTGGTACACTCTACGACTGTTACATATTGCTTTGCATAGTTGTGACAAGACTCTTAATAAGGTTAGTGAGTCTATCAAGTTTATCATTGACCGACCCTAAGTTATTATTATCATATTGATCATGGACAACATGAGCGCTATTATCTTTGTCACCAATAACTCTATAAACATTAGAATCCAACATTATATGATACCTTTCATTACTGTTTACTTCAAAAACTACCTTAACAACATAATCTTGACAAAACTCTACTACTCACTACTACTTAAAATCATACTAACACACAAAAAAATCGACATAGAATATTGTAATATGAAATTGAACATGCTCTGTTTCTGTAATAGGAAAACAAAGTAGAATAGAGTAACACAAGTTACTTCACTTGCCTCACACAAACGACTGCTCTACAGTTCACAACTTCAAAGACCCACTTCTACAACTTTAAGCACACTTCCAACACATTCAAGAACAACATTGTAGCAACCATGGAACAACACAATAACTATTAACAGTAACTCAAAGAAAACTTCACTGCAACGTCACATTATCCCTCTTAAAATCGTACTTTGATACTAAGGAAGTTGATACCTCTCCAAGGTTGTACACATGAGAGGCAATACAATAAACAAAAACAAAAGGAAAACAAAAAGGTTTTAGCAAACTCGAGCAACTACCAACTAGATATGATGCACTAGCTGATCCTATTGGGCTTAATCCTAATACTTTATATTATACATTAATGTAGTATTAGGGTTGCTCGCCACTAACTCTTATTAAAGGAGCTAGATAAGAGCTATGGAAAGAGAGAGAACACATGGTTACTCTATAAAGGAATTTGTAATTCAATAATAAAATATGATATCTACGTATAACAAAAAGGGGTTTATATACTAGCTCCACTAGGGTTATAAGTGTACTAAGAAAAGATAAAAAAGATAAGATATAAAAGAGTCCTTAAATATACTAAAGGGGGTAAATGTCCTATGTAGAAAAGTAGAGAATCCTTTTAAAATGTTGTACTTGAAGACAAGTGTTAGGTGATGATCGATGGTTTACAACATGGCTAGTCCTACTGAAGTAAATTCTTGGAATAGCTTGGCATTTACAAGATTAGAAGAGGTTAGGAGGTTAGAGAGTTAGGTAGACTTGATCTGGATCAAGTCTAAGCTTAAGCATTTCTAATTATTTAGAGCTTCTCTAGGTTAGGTGGCTAGGCAGCTCAACTTGGATAGACACTTAGTACTTGGTAGCTCGAAAGCTTAGCTGATCGCCACTATGGTTTGGTGCTTAGGTTGGTAGAAGTGTAGAAGTCCAAGATCAATGAAGGAGCCCTTGTCTTAGAGGGGCTCTTAAGCTAGTATACATCGAGTTAGTCCTTGCACTCCTCTAGTTTGGCTTCATATGACTAGTCGAAGAGTTGATTCCTATCGACCAATGTAATGTGTCTAGTTTAAGATGTATAAAGGTCAATAAGTCTAACTACTCGACTATTCTCATGGATGCAATATTTGTACAACTTCCACTATCAATAATTAAGGCACAAAATTGGTCATTTACCTTATAAGTAGCATAGAACAAATTCCTATGCTTTTCTTCTTATTGGTCATGTTACATACTAAGACTTCGGTAGATAACTAATGTTAGCATGTCATCTTCCTCTAGGTAGATATTATCTCCTATAACTTCTACCTTCACTCTATCTTCCGTTTCTCTTACAACTTCACTAACATGTTCATCCATACTGCACACTTCAAAGGTCGAACATTACATCACCCTTAATAATCATAGTTCGTCAATTTGGACATTGGGTAGCTATGTGTCCAAAAAGCTTGCATTTGAAGCATTTTACCTCACTTGTTTTCCTTTTAAAGGTCTACCCCTTTTCAAATTCCTTCTCTCTTGCTCCTTACTCCTTCTTTGCTCCTTTTGTATACAACAACTGACGTTCCCTTTTGCTCAATATTGAGCCAGCATATTTCCTGCTGTCCCTTAGATTGGTCAAATAAACAGAATAGGTTGGGAACTAATAGCTCCATGCGGTCTACTCCTCTTCTACCTCTAAATACACTAGGTAACCTTAATCATCTCTTTAAAGGTGTGAAAGGATTTTACTTTGACAACATTAGCTAGTTCATACCTCAAACTAGTAACAAACCTTGAAATAGTTAAGGGTTCAAGCTCTTGTACCCTACACCTAATTATTAGCATCTAGAACTCCTGTACATACTCATTGAAAGATTAGTTAATGTATTTTTTAACAACTTAGTAAGGTAATCCATCTACTCATAATTGAGTATGGATATCTACCCAATATGATGGTCTTATTCAAGAACGTCACTTTCATTATGTCCGATTACAACGTTTACACTTAGGTTTATCATTTCTTCAATTTCGACAAAAACTATGACACTACAATAGCTAAACAACCTTCAAAACACTACTTCCACAAATCAATAGTTACTACACCACACTATAACAAAATAGAAACTACTCATAGGCTTCAACAACTAATATACCAACACTATTACTTTAAACATACAAGTAACTACATTATTGCTAAGAACTCGACTCACTTGACCACTACTTTATCTTACAAGTCTAAAACAAAGTATGGTAGAACTTATATGGCACACCTAAATGCAACTAACAAAATAACAAAACTTCAACCACCATGGTAACACCAACCAATATACTCAACACTACTTAGTCTCTCAACCCTACTCAAAACCGTAAGCTCTAATACCAAGATGATAGGAAAACTAACACACAATGTTATGATACCATAACGGGAATGGATCCTTCTAAGTCAACTATCGAAGAAAGGTGAATATGGGTTTTCAAATGGAAAAATACAAAAGAAAGAGATCGCTCAAGCAAATCCCATCTCCATCTAATGCTTGCTCTCTTGTAAGCCGGGTTCGAAATTACAATTGGCCACTAACTACCCCCTACTCTACTTATCTAAGTATAATGTCTTAAGGGCAAAAAGGGATACCATTCTAAGCCTCGTCAGCTACTTGTAGATATGACTCACTACTTAAGCACTTACGAACCTAGTACTCTTCGAATGTGACTTACCAGTCTAAGATAGAGGGTTGCACGTCGGCACAACCTTGTTTAAGGCTTGTTATGTGCTATAAAGGTAAGGTTCTCAATGAAGGAGAAGGAAACGCAAGAAATTTCATTAACAATACGAGAATATTATGAGTGCAACAAATGTTATTAAAGGGTATTTATACCTAAAAATCCCTAAGATTACATAACATATATAATTACTAAAAAGGGTAAAAACACTATAAAATTATATCACAATAGTAGGAGGACAAATCTATAATCCTTTTAGAAAAGGAACTTTCTCTATGAGGTGGTATAGCTAGATACATGCCATTACAAGAGAAGTTGGCTGGATGATTGCATAACTAACTTGGATGCGCAAGGATAAGATTAATAACATTTGATTTATTAGTCAACTCGAAGGGTTTCTATGGTGAAAGCTTAGGAATATTCTTTCTATAAACATTTATTTTGTAAAGAGAGAGATCCTTGGAACAAGTCAAAAGACGAGCATGGCATGCTTTAGAGCTTGGCATCATTTGGACTTCATTTAGCAAAAAGGCAAATAAGTTGGTAGTTTGGCAGCAATGTTAGACCAGTTAGGTAAAGGAGGTTGGCTTCATCTGGAGTTAGGTAGCACTTAAGAATATGTTGAGCCATGTTGGCCAAATCTTTAGCTTAGGAATGTGTGATCAGTCCTAAAGGTTAATCCCTATCAACACGGAATTACGTCGGCATTTACGATTGTTGATGGTAGATTAATGCTATTAGTATAAAAGATAAGGCCCCCATACAAGACTACTTTCTCACTTTCGGTTTTGGTACACAGCGTCTACATGCTCCCTATAACCTCGTAACTGACTATAATTAGACCCTATATCCTTCATCGTAATGTTTGGAATCATGAGTACTCTTCGCTAGTCGTTAATTTTAATGCTTAATAATCTAATTCAATAGAATTGTTTGTTGCATTAATAATAGGTTGGGTGACATTATAAATGTGTTTGTGTTTACTATTATATTGAGTTCATTGTGACTCACTCCTTATTATCTTTTTAGGAGTTGATTCAATGCTATAATTTGTATGTAACTACATAATAGGGATACAGGATACCATTAGTTGAGTACCCGGTATATAGTACTATGTTATGATTAATAAACCGTCAAACTATCTTAGTACTTGTAACTAGACTTAAAGACCTTGAACATCTATGAACCTTTGATGTTATTGCTACTCTTTTTAAGAAATTTTTTTTTTTTACAAATTCAAAAGGTAATCAAGTTTTTTTTTAAAAAAAAAAGATAAAATAGGATTATGCTTACTAATAAATAGCTGTAGACACTATATTTTTACCCCCTTTTCTAGAATAAGATAACGGGTCCTTAATTAGGAAAAATACAAAAAAAAAATTAGAAAATTAAAGAAAACAAAAAGAAAAGAAATTTAGAAAAAAAAATAAAGAAAATGGAAAAATTTAGACAAACATATAAAAATTTGAAAAGTCACAAAAAATAGAAAAAAATGGAGGATTTAGAGAATTTAGAAAATAATAAATTTTTAGAATTTTTTTTTAATAAAAATAAGGAGAGGACCATTTAGGCTTAGGTTTAGGTTTGAATCTAGCCTAGGTTATCCTTATCTATATATGCAATTTAATTGCACATATTGACAAAATATAGGCTAACGGCCTAATGGATAAATACATGGACATTGCATTTGGGTTTGGTTTGAGATCAGAGGTTTGAAACTCATTAGAGGCATAAAAATGCCTTTTATCTTTTTCTTTTCCCACACTCTACATGCTGCTACATGTCAAGGCATCATTGGGCCACTTATCTGATTGTGACACATAATACTTTGTGATTGACCTTGATAACATTTTCTTTCCCCCTTTTTCTTTTCCCCTTTCCTTTTCTTTCTCTCACTTTCTCATTTAAAAAAAAAAACACATACACATACATGAACAGCAAAGGAAGGGCGGGGGGGGGGGGGGGGGGGACGGGTTCCATTTTCAAAACACATACACAAATTAGGGGATCTCTCTCTCTCACTCTCACTGCATACAACAACGACGACCATACTCATCAACCCTCTCTGTCTCTCCCTTTCTCACCAAACCAAATACGTATAACATATAAGAACTCATACTCTCTCTCTCTCTCGCTCACGAAGATATCTCTCTCTTTTAACCTATCTCTCTTTCTTGCTCACAAGAACAACACACACATATATGACACAAACCCTTTACAACATCGATCCACTCTCTCATCGAACCACACATACAAACCATCCCCCTCTCGTGCATCCACTTTACCCTCCCCTGATCATCTCTCTCTATAGTTCTCGACTGTCGCCTACACTAACCTACATGCCAACTGAACACCCTACGCCTCCAAACATACCTACAACACATCTTCTCTTGGCCTTCACCCCAAACCCATAGTGATAAGAATTAACCCCCAACACTAATCACTCGTAGCTAAGCTAAAGGACTCTAAGGATTCTCATGGAGCATACTAGCTTGAAACCAAAGCCAAAATGAGGATCCCTATTCGAAACTAATATCCTGCCAACTTGTCTATCAAATGTCACATCTATTAGACCTGCTTCTACCCAGCAACGAAGTTTTATTCTAGAAGATTGCTCAAGACTAGTCGAGCTGAGCTCCCTAACTGACCATAGGCGTCTAACTTCAACTCAGCTGACTTCTTTACCGAACTAATTGACTCCTGACCTAATCTTAATCAAGTCGGCCCTTGACTATAATGCTTTTTTTCCTCTGCTTATTTTATATCACATTTCTAATGACTAGCCACCAAGCAACACATGTTCTCTAAACACAATATTCTAAAATGATTCTTTCTTTTCTGTACTTAATATTCTTTGTCTCTCTTACCCCTTTTAGAATGTTTTATGTAACCTAATTATAAAATAACCTTTTTTCTTTTCATACATGTAAAGTAACCCTAATGGATGGGTATATAAACCCTTACTTTCTTGTACGCAAACAATCAACTAGGTAAGACAGAATTGTTCACGTTAAGCAACCTTATTGTTCTCATTATCATTCAACTCTTATCTATTCTCTTTAACAAGGAGTAGTGGTGAGTAACTGGTCAATTTAGATCGATGTATCATATTCGGTAGTTTGTAAGCCGAGTAGGATTGAGTGGTGTGTTACATCCATTTGATAACTACCTAAACTTTGATAACTTTTTCCCTATTTGGTTTTGGTTTGCTTCGTTATGGTGATTCTCCATGTGTCCGACCCCTAAAGATGTATTAACTTTGCTGGTTTCAAAGCATGGCTCCGTGAAGGAGTATGTGAAGTTACAGTGAAGTTTGGATTTACCTTACTTTTAGTAGCTGCTATGTTCCTTCCATAACTAATGCGATGTGTTCATGTGTAAGTGTAGTTTCATTATTACTCTATTTTTTTACTCTGTTTTTCATTACAAAAACAAAGCAAGTTCGCTGCTGTTTTGTTTGAGTGATTATTGGGTATTAAAGTTGTTAATGAGTTATTAATCTGTTCGAGAAGTATTACATCATGTCAGATTCGAGTGTTCAGGGTGTTATTAATGATCAAAGTAGTGATGCTTTCATGGTCATAATGATAGTAATACCCTAGGGTCAGTTGATGACAAACTGGATAAACTGACCAACCTTGTTAAGAGTTTAGTCACAACAATGCAAGTTAACAAACAATAACCCCATGGTGTACAACACCATAACCCATAAGAAAATGCCCCTTAGAGACACCATGGCCAAGGCAATTGAACCAATCACCCAATTCAACCGCAACGAGTTAGAGGAGTAGCAGATTGAGCTACTAGACAAAAATTGGAGTTGGAAGCGACTAAGGAAGATGATGAGAAGCTGGATGTTAAAGAGTTCGGGGAAGAAGAAGAAGCTGACTATTACCAATCGCAAGGATGAAGACGCCAAGTCCCTCGAGGGCTAAATAATGTCAAGGTTCAAATTTTTCCCTTCAGTAGAAGTGGAGATGCAAATGAAACTTAGAATTAGAAGAGAAGATCAAGAAGGCGTTTGTATGTTATGGGTATACAGATATTGTTAAGGTCTGACTTACTACATTGGAGTTTACTAGGTATGCCACTATGTGGTGGAAAAATCTGAATGCAGCCAGAACAAAAGATGGAAGACGAGGTATTAGAACCTAAGATGAGATGAAAAGGTTGTTAAGAAGTAGATTTACACCTGAGACCTACCTACAAAATACGTTTGCAAAGTTGCAAAAATTTTTCTAAGGAAGCTAATCTATTGATGATTATGTTAAAGAGTTCCAGATGCTTATGATCTAGGTCGACGTAGAAGAGCCCGAGGCTTGCACTGTATTGAAGTTCATCTCTAGACTCCATTATGAAATTTGCTACATCGTAGAGGTGTAGAGGTTTTATACCTTAGAAGAGGTAATGAAGATAGCATAGAGGGTCAAAAAACAAATAAGAAGTGTTCCAAACCGACTTAGGCCAACATTCTCCTAAGCCCTAGTTTTGCGTCGACTTATTCAAGCTAAACTAAGGAGGCCATACAGGGCCGAAGGTAGGAATTACCGATTTGATGACAGTCAAGCAAGCCAGCAAGGTGGAGCTGATTAGCTAAGCTAAGCTGAGGTTAGGCCGACCCCAAGCATATATGAGAAAAGGCAAACCTCTAGATGAAAGACCAGCAAGGTGGAATATTTAAATTCTTGGACTTCGGACATATGGCTATTGAGTGTCCGAACTAACGCGTCATGATGCTTTGAGGAGATGTAATGGACAACACCGATGAAAGTAAACCCAAGAAAGAAGAAGATGTTGGAAAACCCGAAGTCGAAGAGGAAGAAGAGACCTGTGTCTATGCCGACCAAGGAGAAGTGTTGACCCTAGTTTTAAGACGAGTACTGAGTTCTTTACTAAACTCTGAGGAGGACTAGAGGGAGAATCTGTTCCATACCAAGTGTACCATCAAAAGCCAATTATGCACGATCATTGTAGATGTGGGAAGTTTTACTAATGTCATTATACAGTCCTTTGTAGGGAGGTAGGGTTTGCCGACGTCAAAGCATCCCCGACCTTACAAGCTGCATTGGCTTCATAATAAGGGTACTTTGCATATAATTGAACAAGTGACCGTATCGTTCAGCATTGAGAGTGTATATATGGATGAAGTAGTGTCCAATGTTGTCCTTATGGGAGCTTCACATCTACTACTTGGACAACTTTGGTTATTCGATCAACGTGTTACTCACGATAGGTATAAGAACACCTATGCCTTTATTAAGGATGAAAGGAAGATTGTATTGCAACCTATGACCTTATCCTAAGTAAATGAAACCTATAAACAGCTCACTCGACCTAATAAGAAGAATTTCTTAGTGATGAACCAAAGAGAGGTCCGAGCTATTGAAAAGGCTAAGGAACTTATGTTCTTATTGATCAGAAGATTATTGGAAATGAGAGATTTGGAGGATATCCCTGATGAAATCTAAAGCCTGCTAAGTGAGTTTTCTGATCTGTTTCCAAAAAAAAACTACCTAGAGGACTACCTCCAATCCAAGGCATTGAGTACTGTATTGATCTGCAGCCAGTAACTACCCTACCAAACCGACCTACATACAGAATGAACCCTGAGTAGGCTGCCAAAGTGAAAAGACAAGTGGACAAACTCATAGAGTAAGGATATGTAAGGGAGAGCATGAGTCCTTATGCTGTACCAGCTTTGCCCATCCCTAAGAAGGATAGAACATAGCGTATGTGCATTGACAATTGAGCAATCAACAAAAATACTGTTAAGTATAGATACTTAATACCGAAGCTCGATGACATGTTAGATTAGCTTTATGGCTCTAAGATACTTTCAAAGATTGATTTGTAAAGTGGCTATCTCCAAATTCACATGAGGCCGGGCGATGAATGGAAGACTACCTTCAAGACTAGGCATGGACTCTATGAATGGTTGGTTATACCATTTGGACTTACTAATGTGCCAAGCACATTCATAAGGTTAATGAACCATGTAATGCGGCCTTTAATTAGAAGATGTATAGTTGTATACTTTGATGACATATTGGTATATAGTACCAACCTAAACGACTATGTTCAACATCTCTGTGAAGTATTTGACATTTTGTAAACTGAGAAGTTGTATAGGAAAGTGAAGAAGTGTACGTTCTGCTAGAAAGAGGTGATCTTCTTAGGATTTGTGGTACAGGGGAAGGAATCCAAGTAGATAAGGAGAAGATTCAAGCTGTTCTTAAGTGGCCAATGCCAAAGAATGTTACTAAGGTTCGAAGCTTTCATAGCCTAGCTTCTTTCTATAGGCAATTAATAAAAAACTTCAGTACCATAGCCGCCTCCTTAATCGAGGTAACAAAGAAGAATAAAGGATTCAGGTTAAACGATCGAGCTAAGCATAGCTTTAAGGAGATCAAGGAGAAGCTTACCTCGATGCCTATCCTTTCAATACCAGATTTTGACAAACCCTTCAAAGTGGAATGCGATGCATTAGGAATGGGAATTGGTGTTATCCTAATGCAGGAGCAACGATCCATCACCTACCATAGCGAAAAGCTTAGTGATCTTGCTTCGAACTATTTTGTGTATGAGAAAAAGTTGCACTCTCTTTATCAAGCCCTTATTGTTTAGCAACACTATTTGCTGCTACGAGAGTTTTTTATTTATACAGACCATGAGCCTCTGAAGCATCTAAGGAGTTAAAACAACGTTTTGAAGAGGCAAGCCAAGTGGTTGGAGTTGATGAAAGGTTTCTCATACATCATTCAATACAAGAAAGGAAGTACAAATGTGGTTGCCAATGCTCTGTCACAATGGTAAACCTTACTTATTACTTTGCAGGCAAAATTATTAGGATTCTCACTCATTAGTAAGTAATACGCTCATAATCCTCTTTTCAACCGTATCATAGAATAGTACAAGGATGGAATTTTTGTTAAAGGATATTATCTTAAGGAAGACTATCTGTTTAAGGACTGAAGGTTATGCATACCAAACTATTCCACATATAAGCTATTGATTAAGAAAGCTCATAGTGATGGATTATTAGGTCACTTTGGGATAACCGAGACAGCCAATCTGTTGAAGGAGAACTTTTACTGGCTAGGTTTAGCCAAGGATGTCCATAAGATAGTTGGTAGTTGTGAAGTGTGCAAGCGTACTAACAGGAAGAGAGAACCCCATGGAGAATACATGCCGCTACCAACACCAATCTTAGCATAGACTTTGTCGTAGGGTTACCTCGGAAATCTAAAGGGAAAGATTGTATCTTTGTTATAGTGGATCACTTCAACAAGATGGCACAATTCATTCCATACCATTGGACTAACAATGCTTTATATATTGTTGATTTGTTTTTGCAGGAGATTGCTCGACTACATAAGGTACTGATGACTATTGTCTCAGATTAAGACATGAAATTGTAAACTATTTTTGGAAAACTCTTTAGAGAAGACTTGGAACCAAACTTATATTCAGCTCCAATAGCCACCCTTAGACTAATAGCCAGACTGAAGTGGTAAACAGGATGTTAGGCAATCTACTCAGAGCTATCGTAGTAAAGAACTTGAGGGATTGGGATTTGTGCCTACCAATTGTGGAGTTCACATACAATCAGACTATCCATAGCACTATAGGGAAAACCCTATTCGAGGTTATTTATGGCCTTAACCCCACTATTCTGCTAGATTGATCAATACCCCAGCAGCTATTGAAGAAAGTTAATATAGAGTTAACCAAGCCTAAGAATCGCATGAGCTACACCAATTTATAACCAAGAAGATCACCAAGTTCAATTAAAGACAGCAAGAAATTGGTAGTTGAGGCCACTAAATTGTTTCTTTCCACCCAAGCAACTTGGTATGGATACACTTCAGCTAAGAACGATTCCCACACTTAAGACAAGACAAGCTATCTCCTTGCGCTGATGGTCTATTCAAAGTCCTAAAGAAGATCGATCGTAACATTTACCAGATCGAGTTGCTTAATGACTATAATGTTTCTTCCATCTTTAATGTACCCAATCTAACCCCTCACCAACCAATAGAAGAAGACTTCGCGTGCACCCCAGAAGAAGAAGCAGAAACTACTCGAAATTTGAGGGCAAATCTTTTTGACCCCCAAGCAAATGATAAGAATCAACCCTCTGGACTAATCATTCATAGCCAAGCTAGTCACGAAGAGAATATAAGCTTGAAATCAAAGCTAAGACGAGTATCCCTATTCTAAATTGATCTCTTGCCAACCTATCTGTCAGATCCTCACATGTGTTAGACTTACTCTTACCCAGCAATGAAGTTTTATTCTAAAAGACAGCCTAAGATAAGCCGAACCAAGCTCCCTAATCAACCACAGGCATCTGACTCCAATTCGGCTAACTTCTTTATCGAATTGATTGACTCCCGACTTGATCCCAATTGACTCAACCCTTAACTACAATGCTTTTCGACCTCCGCCTACTTTATATCATATTTCTAATGACTAGCCACTAAGTAATACGTGTTCCCTAAATATAGTGCTCTAGAATGACATATTCTTTGTCTCTTTTATCCCCTTTTTCTCTTTTATCCCCTTTTAGTATGTTCTATGTAACCCAATTATAGAATACTCTTTTGTCTTTTCATACACGTAAAGTAACCTTAGTATATGGGTATATAAACCCCTTCTTTTTTGTATGCAAACAATCAACTAGTCAATATAGAATTATTTACGTTGAGCAACCTTAGTATTTTCATTATCATTCAACTCTTATCTATTCCCTTTAGTAAAGAGATCGAGTGGTATGTTATATCAATTCAATAATTGCTCGAACTTGGCTAACTTTTTCCCTATTTGTTTTTGGTTTACTTTGTTGTAGTGCTTTTCCGTATGTTCAACCCCCGGAGACACATCATTTAGCTATGACACCAAACCAACCTAACCCAATCATCCGAAGCTCCCTCTCATTCTTTAGCCTACCATCCCAAACACGTACAACAACCCTTTCTCTCTCTCATGACCACACAATGAATGCTTAAACACCAACCTACTCAAATCTAAAACCGAACCCCACACACGCAGCCTTACTACAATCTGCAACAGCCTACGAACCACAACACAACACTCACCAAACCAACCTTTCTCTCTCTCACTAACCACCAATCGCCACTACTATACATAGCCCCTTCACGCATAGTACTGTCCCATATTCCCAAACGGTTTAGCAATAGCCCTGTCCTCGCTACTATCCACTCTAAACCAATCCATACTCTACATCCACACATTACCACTACCGCCCTCTCTGTTAGCTACCCAAACCACCTCCATTGGTCGTGGTGCTTCTCCAAACCCCCCTAAGCCCAATCTAATTCACATAAAAGCGTCATCCATTGCTTAATTTGGTGGCTGAATCGAGCTGAAACACCCTCTCCAAGCTACTACGCATGACCTAATCCCCAATATGCAAGCAACTACACCGCCTTGACCCAACTTATTCCAAGATCTAATCAGAATCTGCACCCTAGCTAATCAACCCGTGTAGCACTCGGTCCAAACCCCTTTTGTCGTTTTGATTTTTGTTGCTTTGTTTGTTTGTTTTTAATTGTTGTATTAGTAAATTAAAATTAAAAAAAAAAAAGGAAAAAGAAAAAATAAAGAATGAAAAAGAGAGGAAAGAAAGAAAAAAAAAAGGAAGAAGTATTTAGTTTATTTTTATTTATTTTCGCGTTTTAATCATAAAACCAAAAAATAAAAATAAAAATAAGAAGTAAATAAATAATAATAATAAATAAAGTTATCACTTAGAAAATCAACTTTCCAAAAATAAACAAAAATAAATAGACTATATTCAAACTAAGACTACTTTAGAGTTTTCAAAAACAAAACTCTGATTTAAGATCCTTGAGGAGATTTCCTTAAATAAATGGAACTAGGTAAAAACGTAAACCTGAGTTTTTTTCAAAAAATTAAAATCAACTTACCTACTAAAGTTTTTGTGCAATAAACTACGGCAGTCTAATTTCGAATAGCAAGTACGTAGGCTATCGTACATAAGTATAAGGGGACTTTAAATATGGAAATTTTCCTTTTCCATCTTTTGTATATAATTGATTGCTTTATCTTCTTAGAATTAAATCAAGTTGCATATAAATAGATTTCATTAGGGGTAATTTTGATAAGTGAAATAAAAATCGAAAATTTAAAAAAGTGGTAGCTGTTAAGGGTTTAAAAAGTTAACTTCTAGATCCAGATCTTTGGTTTTCAAAAACCGTTTGATAAAATTGATTTTCTCGTTAGACTAGTAACTAAGTTATAACCAATCTATACAATTGATTATAACTTAACTCTTTTTCTCAACTTCGGTCAGATGACGACTCTAATAGCGGTTTTAAGAAAAAGAAAACGGCTTTTTTAAATCCTAGTCAAGGGTCAATATTAAACAGGTAAGATTTAATACTGATTGGTTTAAAGAAAACTTGATTTATAAAGATTAAGAGGAAAAAATCAAGCTTTACAATAGTTAGTAGTATTGAAGCTTTATGTTACTTATAGTGAACTATTGTCACTTATCAGCTGAAAAATTAGTTTCTCTCTCATCTTAGCCCGATTTACATTAAGCCTATCCCACATAATGTAAACCTCTTGACCCAACTAAGAAAATGTTCTTTTAACAATTTTTTTTTTTTAAAAAAAGAAGTAAAGTCACCGCCCAATCGAAATCAAGAAAATAATTAAATTAGGGGCCATGGTTAGATGGACCTTAATTTTAGCTATTAACTTATGGTTTTTCTAAAAAAGCAATTTTAGAACAAGAAACCAAAGATCTACTAAGCTTGGAGACTATTTATTTAAATGTAAGAGAGTCCATAAAAGAGATTTATAAAGTAATTAAATGGGCATTTGATGAGTTTCTTAAAGTAAAGGGGGCTTAACATTAGAAAAAAAAAAAGAAAAAAAATTTTGAATTTTTAAGGGCCACCCGAAGTTCCTATATACCTGCTAACCAAGATTATGCCCATGTAGTTCTAAAGGAATTTTATAAAATTTTAGTGGGTTAATTTGTTTTATTTACAAAAATATTTCACTTTAAGTATTTACATATTGATTAATTTATAAAATATATTTTTTGTCTGAATTTTTTTAGAAAAAAACTAGGAATCCCTAACTTTGAAAACAAGTCAATTTAGATTTTTTTTATTAAGAAAAACATTTTCTCTAAGGTGGCAAAAAATATTTTTTTTTCAAATAAAAAGGAAAGAACAGCCATTTTTATTAAAAAAAAATCTCAAGACAAACACATTAAATAAATCATATAAAGTACAAATCAATTAAAAAATATCATATAATATCATAGTTACATATACATTTACATGGCATGCTTATTTGATATATATTAATAATTTATAACTATTACCTAATAAAAAACAAAAACTACTTTATTATTACATTTTAAAAAATTCTTGGATCAAAGTTTTTATTTCATGAATAAACACGTCCATCATTAAACAAGCATCAATTTGTATTATACAAATATGAATTATGATAAACCTATTGCAATTTATTCATCAAAACATCTAATTCAACAAAATTAATCAAGAACCAATATCAATTTCATATACATCTCAATGATTTTTCCATGAATATTATATTATAGAGACGAGAGTCATAACAATTACTTTTACAAATTGTGCATTAAACTATCTATTCTAATACGTAAAACATGAGCTCACTAATTATCAATACATCTCATCCATCAAAATCACCAAGAACACAAGAACAAGTTAAGAACAACAAAAGGTTTTAGAAACTTACCACTTGCAGTAACAAATTGATGGTCAGTTTAAGGATGTTTTAGGCTGTTTCCAACAAGGCAATGGCAATTTCTAACTCTTTAACTTCCTAATTTACAATACCCCTCTACCAATTTTAGGAAAAATTAAGTTCTACTCCATCGATTCCCTTAAAGAAATTTGTTTTTCCAACTAAACCCTAAAACTAAAATCTAGAATGAGAGTTTGAGAATTCTCTCAATCTAATTCGTTTTTCTTGTAATTGTGTCTATTAATGAGAAAAAGAGAGCCTTATTTATAGTGTATACTTGAACCTTTTTGGCTAAGAAACTTCCCTTTCAAGTTAGGGAATTAAATCATCTTATATTCTACAATTTTAGTTCATTTTTATTTTTCTTCCATTTTTGTCTAATTTTGATGTGTTTTAGATGTTAATTATATCAATTAAATGGAAAAAATCAGTCTCTTATGTCTTGCTACCAATTATATACACTGATTATATGATGGGATTGTATCAAAAGATTTAATTTCCTACCTTTTAGAAGAAATGTACACCTAGTTTCCTAAAAGACATCCCTTTTTTGTTATTTTTTGTTAGTGCACTTTCCCTTTATTGTTTTTTAGGGTTTTAGGACCAAAAAATCGTACACTTGTTTCCCTTTCAATCCTACATTTTTTTCCTAATTTTTTAATGTGAAAAACGAATCAAATATGATGCCTTTTTTAGAACAAAAAAAAATGCCTTGTTTATGACACTTTCTGTTCGTGACACACTAAGGAAGAAATGGAAAGAAAGAAGAAGAAGGGAAAGGGGGTTGATTAGGTGCTCATGTACCCCACGTATGCATTAGAAATTTAAATGGGTACATAAACACCCCATTTATATATATTTTTTAAAGAAGCACCATGCAGAGTGTTGTGGCACGGCTGTATCGCACTACGTGGTCTTAACGAGGCTGGCAATTGGCAGCTACGTAACACATGTGGCATGTTACGTCAACAACAATTTTTTTCTTCTTTTTTTTCTTGTTGATTTTTTGTATGAATATATTTTTTGTTTTCTTTTTTTCTTTTTTATTTTCTAGAACTTTCAAAAATTTTATTTTCTAGATCTCTTGAAAATAAAAAAAATAAAAAAAAACTTCCTAAATTCTTCATAGGCAAAAATGGGATATCTATAATTACTCCTCTTTGTGATGAAGTTTGATGAAAACTTTACCACAAAGACAAAAAAGACATCATTTTTTGCCCTTAGGGGAGAAAGAGAGTTTTTTTAAAAAAAAAATAAGAAAAGTCTTAGATGGCAACTTCGAGATGTGAAACGAGCTACCTATAACCCGGGCCCCTTTTGTGAGCTATTAATCAAAAGAGATTCTTAGAGTCTATCTTAGTATGACCCTTTGACAAGATATTCTTTCTTAGCACTAAGGCTATTTAAGAGTAGGGCTCCTTGTGATCTATCTTGGCAAGACCCTTTTGTGAGATATCCTACTAAAACTTTCTTAAGGACTGGACTTCTTATAGTCTATCTAAACAAGACCCTTTGATGAGATATCTTATCCGAAGGTAATAGTATTAATAACTCCTTATGGTCTATTTAACCGAAACCCTTTAATGAGATATCCTATCTGAAGATGTGATGGTGCTAAGGCTGTCTAAAGAGCAGTAAGTGCTCCTTATAGTCTTTCTTAATGAAACCCTGTGGTAAGACATCATTTCCTAAAATATCAATAGCATTGGGCTATCTTAGGGATAGGGCACCTTGTAGTCTATCTAAACAAGACTCATTTGGTGAGATATCCTATCCGAATAAAAGGGTCAAGTATATAATGGGTTAAGGCTCTTATGAGATATCTTACCCTAAAGTTCTAACGAGTCAAGGCTCTTACGAGATATTCTACCTCGAAGTTCTAATGAGTCAGGGCTCTTAAAAGATATACTACTTTGAAGTTTAGAGTGAATGCCATACTTGATTTTAGCTTGTCGGTGGTAGTTCCAAGTTTGAAGGCCTATAATCATCCTTTGGCTTGGAAACTTTATGAGTTGGTTAATCTTCATTAAGGTCAAGCATAAGAGTTTGCAAACTCAACTAGTGTTTTTCTTCTTCTTATGGTCAATTCCACTTCCTTCCTTTCTCTCTTTCATTTGGTCATAACCCTAGAAAAGGAAAGATCAAAGCATAGCATTTGAGGAGTTTTAATAGTTCGTTAGTGTCCATGATCAAGGTTTTTTATTAGTATTATTTATTTGGGGTTTGTATGTGTTTATGTTTAGGGAAGGACATAGTATGAAGTAGATATTGAGATCAATTATCAATGTAGTGGAGAGTGGTCAATGACCAATCTAATGCTAACAACAACTGGGGATATCTACTTTACGTGTAAAGGAAAAAAAAATTAGTTCACGAAGGATTCAGAATTAGAGACAAAATAATATCATTGCATTGATTTCATAGATGATACATCGTAACTGTATCAATGTTTATAAGGTCCCTCAAATCTAGGCCATCCATTTTGGGCAAAATCAATGCCCCTCCAAATAATACTCTTCATACTACACAACGACCTTCATAGCTAGGGGTGAACTTTCCCCTAAGATCTTGTACATGTGGTAGGACCTTCTTTAGTGCTAGGTCTCCTTTTGAGAATTATCAGGGTTGTAGCCTTTATTGATATGATGCGCATAAGAGCTCAGTTAGTTACTAAGACTTACTATAGAGGATAGTAACTAAGTGAGTCTTTCGTGATATTGAAGAACAATGGAATGAATAGGTCAGCAAATACAATAACTTCCGTGAAGCTACTCTCTAAATATGATGCACCAAGAAATACAATATGACTCAATATTTCACTTGATATAACGCACAAGCTCCACTTTCCACTGATGTTGAATTACTCGGTAAGATTAGATAAGAATGTGAAAGGGGTATACTCGGAGAATGGTATCTTGCATGAATAAGAAGAATATTCATTCAATAATTTATGGTGAAGATGATTGTGGCTATAAAAGACAAGGGGCTATTTATAGTAAGTCCCTAGGGCAAGAAAGAAATATGTGTAATTATAGATTAGGGTAATATAAGAATAATAGCCTAGTACATTGCTAAAAAGGGTAAATGAGACAATTATTGTAAAGAGAATATAGTATAATGTCAAGAAAAGTGAAAAACAGGTATCATACGGCTATTGCATCCATACTCTAGACCCTTGGGTGTTGTAATCGAGTTAGTATGATGCTATTACAAGTTTGAAGCAAAAGGTTCTTCAGTTCAATCGGCTGGCTCTTGTCAATAGGAGTAAAAGATCTCGACCTTGACATTCGACAGGTTGGAACTCGGTAGGTTGGCAACTAGGTAGGAATTTGAAGAGAGCAACGTATGTCTAAGCTAGGACTTTAGAGTATTCATCCATAGTTCATTCATATACTGGAGCTCATCCTTAGCAAGATGAGAAGATAGGATCCTCTTTATAAGAGAGCGTAGGTCCAGAGGTGGTTACAAGTGAGAGATCTAGAGATAGGCAATCCATTGGCTCCCTAGGGGCATTGAAGATTTGCCCTCAAATCTTGGTTGGCTTCCTCCTCAAGTGCACAGGGCCTCAGGTTGGCTACATTGAAAGTTAGAGACATATCGTAACCATCAGGTAGCTCCAATTCATAGGCATTATCATTGTTGCATCGAAGAATCTTAAAAGGGCCATCTGACCTAAGGAATAACTGATAAGGGTAAATTACTCTACACTTTCAAAACATATTTAGGTATAAATTGACCATAATTGTGTTTATTTCTTATGTTCTTGGTACTTAATTATGTAATGTATTAATTTTAGATGAATCAAGAACAAAGAAATGGAGTTTATACAAGAACAATGAATTTTAAGGCAATCATGGCCATGAGGAGAAGAAAACCTTGAAGTAAAACCAAGATGCACTCCATCACAAGAATGATAATCACAGATTAGAATGGCCAGCACTGATCACGCCCTCCATCATGGGCATGATTGAGGAAGTTCTTATTGATCCCCTTGTCAGTTATACCCGTGATTGTATATCAAGAGGGTAATCACTGCCTCGATCACAGGAGTGATGAGATGTGATGAAGTGGCAAGTTCATGTCCGTAGTCACACCATGATTAGTATAAATTTTTGTTTTCCGAAACCATCACACCTCGAGTCACAGGTGTGATAGGAGTGGACATGATTGTTCTTTTTTAACTTTTTCACATGAACCAGTACATGGAACATGTCTTCACATTAAGTGGTGTCTTGAAATGGTATATTTCAAGCCCTTTGATGAGAAGAATATAAATACACTACAATTTTTAGATGAAAAGGATGATTATTACATCAAAACCAACATCATCAGGAAACATAACAAATCATCAAAATCAACACCATTAAATTTCTTATTTGTGTTCTTAGTGTGGTTGTACTATAACATGAGTTTGTGTATTATTCTTTACTAAATTCGATAGAATTGTGAAGAGTTGAGCATCCGTATATTATTTTATCAAGATCCTTCAACTTAATCAAAAGGGATTTCCTTCTTATCTCTTCTTCTATGTTATGTTTTATTTCGTTTTTCATATTTCTTTGTATTAGTTCTTTTTCTATCATATGTGAGTAATAATTTAAGGTTTACGAAGTCATTTTAACATGAATGTACTTTGATTTGTTATTAGTCCAACTAATTATAAATTTCTGGTGATTAGAACTTCATACAAGTTGAGATAATATAATGTACGACACAATCTTGCATAGATCTTAATAGAATACATTAAGAAACGATTCTACTAAGTAGATCTTACTCATTACAATGAACTAATCCTGCTAATAGAGAAATTATTAGGAAGTTTGCCACATCTTGTACGGAATCCAAGGATTTTAGTAAACTTTTCATGTAATCTTGACTTGTCTATTCTTTTAGTAGAGATTCTAAGGAACGCAATCAAGATTAGAAATAACTACTTATGAAAAGAATACTCATGGATAGAGAATTCCTACAAATGAGTAATTGTTATGATAAATAGCTTATAATTCATCTTAACACAATGAAGTAAACCTACTTTATAATTTGTTGTTTTCGTATTAGAATCTTGTTGTTGTGTTTTCTTGGTGTAACAGTAGAATTAGTATAGTTTAGTTATAGAAATTAGTTTAATTTCTTTATTTTATTATTCGATTTGCTAGTTAATAGAAAGGATAATTGGTACTAGTGGTTAAATCTTTTCTCAGTGGAGACGACCCTATACTTATCCATATTAACAAACGATAAGTATACTTACCTATTTAACCAAGTAAAGGATAAAATATAGGATTTTAAATTGTAAGACTCGATAGCTATATTTAGACGCAATCAATAACTTGTTTGTTCTCTTCTTTAGGAGCCGCTCCTTGCTAAGGTGAATCCAAACAAGGTTTCTTAAACTGTGAATAATTCACCTTCTTCCTTGTTCTCATTGTTAGGCTACTATCTTAGCTAATTGCTTGGTAACCTTCTTGTATGGTTTCTGAAATTCTTTGACGCATTGGAGACCGAGACTAGTCTAATTGTCCCATCAAAGGGTTAAGCTGTTAACTATGTCCAATGATAAGCTAAGGTTGATGCTGTAGACAATTCAAAAGGGATATTTTCCTATAGAGCTATGGGTCGAGCGATTGTAAGTGAATTCGTTGACTAATAGACATAAATCCTAGTCATGAAGATTCTTCCCAACTGTAGCTTGAAGTAAACTTCCAACTACTCTGTTTATAACTTTAGTCTGACCATCTATTTAAGGATAGTAGGAAGTGCTGAATAATAGCTTGGTACCTAACTTCTTCCATAGAGCTCACTAAAGGAAGCTCGTAAACTTTAGTTTATGATCAAATACAATACTTCTTGGAATCCTATGTAGTAGCACGATCTCCTACAAAAAGTGATTAGCAATATATAAAGTATCATCAATTCTATGGTAGAGATTGAAGTGGCTTATCTTGCTGAACTAATTGACCACCACTATAATGGAGTCATTCTTTTGAGGTATTCAGGGTAGGCCAAGCATGAAATCCATGCTAAGGTTGATCGAGTGCTAATTTGTTATAGTTAGAGGTGTATATTCCTCATAGGGCTCTTTTCTTCCTTCGGCTCACTTACATACCTCACAACGTTCAAAACCTTACATACATCTTTCATCATTCTTGGCTAATAGAAATGCTCTCTTAGTAGCTTAGTTGTCTTCTTTTCACCAAAATGGCCAGCTAATCTTCCGGCGTGGGCTTCTCAGATAAATAGTTCTCTAGCCAAGCTACTCAGCACACACATTTGTTGGCCCTTCAGCAAGAATCCTTAACTCAAGTAAAACCCATCCACTACTACTCCAATATTACATTTAGCAACTAATGGCCCAAAGTATAGGTCATGCTCATATTGATTGGTAGGGTACCAAATCCAAATACCCTAGCCTGTAATGATGTAATAAGAACATGTTGATCAGAAAGGGCATCAACTATGATGTTTGTGCTTCCCTTCTTATATTTGACGACATAGCAAAAGGTTTCCAAAAATTTCACCCATTTAACATGCCATCAAGAGTCTTTGCTATCCTTTGAGATGCTGAGAGATTCATGGTCTATATAGATAATGAACTCTCTCAACAATAGGTAATATTGCCAATTCTAAAGTATTCGGATAAGAGCATAGAACTCCATTTCATATGTGATGGATTGCTGACCTCCAGAGCTCCCACTCGTGTCTACCTTTGTGGCTTCCAATCGCTTACAAGGAGGATACTCTCTTGTTAACTTACCGAAGACAAGTTCTCTTACCTGGAGGAGTTGTAGGTGAACTCTCTAAAGCCCTAACTAGGATACACTCTCCTCAGTTTGGACTCTTGTACAGTTGCCAACCTACCGGATACCAAATCAACGCTCATGTCTATAATGCTTTGCTTAAACTCTTACCTAGTCGCTAAGCTACCAATTGTTGAGTCTGAGGTCCCTATACATCGAGCTCTCCTTTTCCATCCAACTAATCTGCAGCTTCACCTAATCACCTTTACAACTCTTAATATAGCTCAACAACAATAGCCCTAACATCAACCAAGCTCACCTACAATGGCCCAAGATCCTAAAACATGAACCCAATGACAGGCTACCACCTGCCCTTTACTTTTATAACATTTATACTATAATCCTTTTTGTTCTTTTTCTTATTTATCCTTTTCGTATATACTAGGAATTTCTTTCTTACAATATTCTTTATGTAATTTTCCATTATTGTATCGTTGCCGTGAAGGACTTACCATAAATAGTCCTTTTTTGATGTAGTTATAATGATCTTACATCTTACAGATCATTGTTAATGAACATTTTTGTTCTTACAAGACACATTCTCCGAGTACATCCCTTTTACATTATTATCTAATATTGTAAAATAGCTCTAGATTAGTGGTGAGTAGACCTTAATATTAGCTCATACATCATATCAGGTGCAATACTAAGTCGTATTATGTTCCTTGGTGAGTCATATTTGGAGAGTAGCTTCACGAAAGCTGTTATGTTTGTCGACCCACTTCCTTCTTCTTTAATATTTCAAAGGACTCATTAGTTACCCTCTCTTCAGTAAACCTTAGCGATTAACTCAACTCTTAAACACAGGTTGCGATTGAAAGCTAAGTGTTGTATTAATGTTTCTTATTATAGTTGTGTACTATGTTATACTTTATTTCTTTAGTAGAAAAACATAGCAAGTTCTAAATTCAATTTGCAGTATTGTATTATCAATGTTGTGTGAAATTTTCTGTTAAGTAGTGAACTTCCTGAAGTTTTGCATTGAGAATGTTGAATCCTAATGTTCAAGAAGAGACTAATAATGCTAAGAGTGATGTTCATGGTTGTGGTCATGTTACCCAACAGACCCTGCGAAATACTAATGAGCAATTGCAAAACCTTGCTAGTATTGTAGCTAACCTCGCTATATATCTATAGAAGGTAGTAGAGTTTAGGCCTTAAGAGAGAGTTGATGAAAAAAACTAAGATCTAAGACAAGTAGTTGAGCATAAAGCACCCAAAGCTGTTAATGTGAACCTATCTTTACCCCAACATATTGAAAGGTTTGCAACAAGGAGACTTGAGTTGGATGAAGTTGAAGAGTATGGGGAAGAGGAAGAATAGTACGATGAAATCAAATAACACTAGCTTCATGCTCCCAGATGAGCTAAACATCTTAAAGTGCAAGTTTTGATTTTTAATGGGTCTAATAGTGCTAATGACCACTTAAACTAGGAGGAGAAGATTAAGAAGATATTTGACTTTTATGATTATAAAGACTCCGCTCATATTCGTATAGCTGCTTTAGAATTTTTTTGGTATACAGCAATGTAGTGGAAGAAAATGCAAAATGTACGTCAATGAGCCCGATGTGAAATCCAAACTTAGAATGAGATGAAGAGGGTTCTAAGGAGTAGATTTGTTCTAAAATACTATGAGGTAGTCGTTTTGTAAATAAGTATGTCCAAGAATTTCAGTTGCTAATGATCCGATATAAAGTTGACGAGCCCAAGGTACGAAAAGTGGCCAGGTTCATTTCTGGACTAAGATCTAAGATTGGTAATGTAGTTGAGGTGCAGAGGCTTAGAAATTTGGAAGAAACCATTTGAGTATAAAGTAATCGACCTGGCTTACCGAATAGGACTAGTATGCCAAGTTAACCTAGATATGATAGAGCTTAGTACAGTTCTAAGGTGGACTGCCACCTGATGATGGCTGAGGTAAGACTAAGGTCAAAGAGCCTGAGGTAAAAAAGGACTAAGGTTAAAGCTTAGGATAGAAAACCTGAGAAATCAAATGTTTCAAGTGCTCTGGTTTTAGATTCGAGGCTAGTTAATGTCTAAGCCGACAAGTCATGACCATTAAGGGAGAGAAGCTCCATTTCAAAGTAAAGAGTGCTAACAAAGGAAAGGAAGAAGAGGTTAATCTTAATCTCCTATCAGGTAAGTTTCAAGAAGATTATAATGCCCATATCTGACTTGAAATGGGAGAATATTATATGGTTGTATAAAGATCTCTCAATACCTTTACCTCTGATGAGAATAAGTCGAGAGAGAATCTCTTCCATACGAACTGCCGAGAATGGAAAATTATGTGCTATGATCATCAATAGATGAAGTTATACCAATGTAATAGCGCAAAGCGTAGTACAAGCTTTGAAGTTGCCAACGTATCCTCACCCTAAGCCCTATAAAATTCACTGGCTTAATGAGAAGGGGGGTCCACCTATTGCCAAGCAAGTTAGAGTGTTGATTACTATTGGTGATAGATACAGGGATGAGGTGTTGTATGATATCCTACCCATGTGTACCTCACACATACTATTAGGTTGACCATGGCTCCTTGGTTGCCTAGTACTCCATGATGGGTATAAGAGCACTTATGTGTTCTAGAAGGATAGGAAGAAGGTTGTATTGTCTTCTATGAGCCCAAGAGAAGTTCAAGAATCTTAAGTCAAGGTTTCTAATCCCTATAGAAGAAGTCTTAGATGATTTCTTGAGCATAGTTTTCTAAGGATGTTAAGGAGAAAGAGTTTGTACTCTTATTAGTTAGGAGATTACTTGAACTTAAAGAAGTCAAAACATGATAAGCCGATGTGTAAACACTACTTTAAGAATATGCCGACTTGTTTTTAGTTGAGTTGCTGAGAGGTTTACCTCTTATAAAAAATATAGAGCATTGCATCGATCTTTAGCTTGGAACTACCTTACCTAACTGACTGACTTATAGGCTCAATCTTGAGCAGGTAGCAAAGTTGAAGAAACAAGTTGACAAGTTGATTAAATGTGAATATGTTCGAGAAAACATAAGCCCCTATACTGCACTAGTTGTCCCAGTGCCAAAGAAGGATGGCTCATGGAGAATGTATATTAATAACCCATGCTATCAACAAGATCGCTATTAAGTACTCATATTCAATCCTACAATTGGATGACATGTTTGATGCATTACATAGCGTATGAATATTCTTAAAGGTTAATTTGAAGAGTAGCTACCACTAGATTTGAATGGGACTAGGAGATAAATGGAAGACTATCTTGAAAATGAAGGATATTTTGTTCGAGTGGTTGGTGATATTGTTTGGTCTTACGAATGCGCCAAGCACATTTATGAGGCTTATTAATCATGTTTTGAGATCCTTGATTAGTAAATATGTTGTTGTTTACTTTGATGATATTTTGGCATATAGCACTAACCTCATTTCTCATGTTATGCACCTGAAATCTATCTATACCGAGAAACTGTTCAGTAATTTGAAGAAATGCAAGTTCTATCAATGTAAGGTAGTATTGCTCGGATATGTTGCCTTTAGTGAAGGAATCAAAGTTGATGATGAGAAGGTTTCAGATATTCTCGAATGGTTAACGCTAACTAGTACTACCAAAGTAAGGAGTTTTTATGGTCTAACATCATTTTATTGAAGATTCATTTGGAACTTTAGCTCCATAGTTACTATAATGATCGAACTAACCAAGAAGAACTCTGAATTCAAATGGTCTAAGAAAGCTCAAAAGAGTTTTGATCAAATCCAAGTTAATTTCTACCTTAGTGTTAGTATTACTTAACTTTGGAAAGATTATTGAACAAAAATGTGACGTATGCGGAGTCAACATTAAGCTGTTCTTATTCAGACCACCAACCAATTACATATTTCAGCAAGAAGCTTAGAGGTGCCACACTGAATTATTTGACATATGACAAGGAGTTCTATGCCCTTATCCATGCGCTTTATAATTGGCAACAATACCTACTACCGAAAGAGTTCATTATCTGCATAGACCATGAATCTTTCAAGCATCTTAAAAGATAGCAAAAACTCTCCCAATGCCATGCCAAGTAGGTCGAGCACTTGGAAACCTTTTGTTATGTCATCAAATACAAAAAGAGAAGTGCCAACACCATAGTTAACATGCTTTCTCGTCGACATGTCCTTATTATCACATTATAAGCTAAGATACTTGGGTTCAGTACCCTGCCTAATCAGTCTAATCATGACCCATATTTTAGACCCTTAGTATCTAAGTGTATTATTGGATGAGTCATAGATGGGTTCTACTTAAGCCAAGTGTTCCCAAGGAAGGGTTGACAAGAGAATATGCTGAGCAGCTCAACCAAAGAATTACTTGTTTGAAAAGCTCATGCTGGAGGCTTAGCTAGTCATTTTAGTGAGAAGAGAACTGCTGAGATATTGAAAGAACACTTTTATTGGCCTAAGATAATGAAGGATGTATGCAAGGTCCTTGAACATTATGAGGTATGCAAGCGAACTAAAGGAAGAAAGGAACCATATGGAGAATATACACCTTTACCCATACCTAAGCAGGCCATGGACCGATCTAAGAATAGATTTCATGTTTGGCCTACTTAAAATACCTTGGAAAAATGACTCTATTATGGTAGTAGTCAATCAATTCATCAAAATGAGTCCCTTCATCCCTTGCCACAAAACTAATGATACTTTATTTATTGCTAACCTTTTTTTGCAAAAGATCGTACAGCTGTATGGAGTCCCAATGAATATTGTATCTTATCGTGATTTAAAGTTCATGAGCTTCTATTGGAGACCACTATGGAAGAAGCTTAGCACTAAGCTCATGTTCAATACTTCTTACCATCTATAAATAGATGACTAGACAAAAGTTGTGAACAGAACAATAATCAACCTCCTTCGAGTTACTGTTGAGAACAATCTATATGATTGGGATCTATGCTTTCCCGTCATAAAGTTCACCTATAACTACTCTACCCATAACTCTGCAAGAAGATCACCTTTCAAGGTCATCAATGGAATTAACCTAAACTTACCATTGGACATGATTACCAGCTCGACCTCTCAAAGAGAAAGTTAGCTAGGTCTACAACTCAATGAAGAGTTTCAAAAACTGCATAATAAGGTTGCTGAATAATTAGCTAAGATAATGGATTGACAAAGAGAGGAAGGAAGCTGAGGTTAAAGGCAAATTATTTGTAGCATAGGAGATCTTGTTTAGATTCAACTCGGTAAGAAGTGATTCTTAGGAAAGAGAACAAGCAAGTTATCTCCCAGGTCAGATGGCCCTCTTAAAATCCTTCAATGCATCAATGACAACGCCTATGAGCTAAAACTGCCTAAAGGATATGAAGTGTCTCCAACTTTCAAAATCACCAACCCGATGCCCTTTGTATTAGAAGAAGAAGAAGAAGACCAAGATTTGATGGAAAATCTTCAATAACCTTAAGGAACTAATGAATTGCTTACCTCTCACTCGTACTTGCCTCCGTAGCCTCCAATCCCTTATAAGGAGGATACTCTTTTGTTAGGCTGCTAAGGATGAGTTCTCCTATATGGAGGAGCTGTAGGTAAAGTCTCTAAGGCCCCAATTGGGATATACTTTCCTCTGTTTGGACTCCTGTACAGTTATCAACCTGCTAAGGACAAAATCAGAGCTTACATATGCAATGCTTTGCTCGAACTCTTTCCTAGTTGTCAACTTGTTGAGTTCTGTCGAGCCTAGTTTTTCACTTCCTAATTCTTTTCAAATTAGGTCTTCTTTAAACCAATCGGTATTAAATCGTTACCCGTTTAGTGCTAACCCTCGACTAAGGCTTAAAGAAAACCATTTTTTTTTAATTTAAAGAGGTATTAAGTCACTACACAACCAAATTCAGGAAGAAGAGTTAAATTATAACCAATCTACCCAATTGATTATAACTTAGCCACAAATCTATTGATTAAAAAAATCAATTTATAAAAACGGCTTTTTGAAAACCAGAGATCTAGATCCGAAGGCTAATTTATTAAACCCTAAACAGGTACCACTTTTTTACTTTCGAATTTAACTTTACTTTTCGAATTCTAAAATAGCTAATTATGATACATGCGACTAAATTAATCAATTTACACGTATGTCTAAAAAATGGGGGGAAAAATAAAACTTTCCATATTTTAAGTCGCCCCACACTGATATACGAATACCTACATACCCACCATTCAGGATCAAACTTCTGTAATTCGTTTACCAAAATTATAGCAAGTTGATTAATTTTAAATTTTGAAAAAGTGACAGGTTTACGTTTTTACCCATTTTTTACTTATTCGATGAAATTTCCTAAAGGACCCTAATTTGAAAAAAAAAATCCATTTGTCTTTTATTTATTTTGGAAAATCCAATTTTTCTAAGTGCTAAGAACAATTTTTATTCATTAACTTGTTTGCTTATTTTTTATTATTTTTTTATATTATCTTATTTATTTTTGTTTTCTCTATTTTTTACTAAACTAAAAAAAGGAAATAAACTATTCTTTTTTTCTTCCTTTTTTCTTTCTCGTTTTTCTTTTACTCCTTTTTTTCATTTTTTTTTTCTTTACATTGACAATCGGGAAAAAAAACAAATAAATAAATAAAAACGACATCAATAAATTAAACTGCAAGAGGGATTGGACTAGGAAGGATGCATGCAGGTTAGGTAAGAGCAGTACACGGGTCGAGTCTAGGTTGAAGCTTAGTCTTCGATCAGATCTTTGATGGATGGAAGGCAGCTGATCAAGATAGCTTCACATAGCTCGAATTTGAGGGAATTTCAAGGGAGTAAAGTCGTTTTCACGGATTTCTCGTTGGATAATGTAGGTTTAGGATGGGTGCCACCAAGTTTGGTGGACGTTTAGTGGTGATGAGTACTCATACAATCAGTGATGGTGGTGGTTACTGTATTCGACGGCTACTAGGTGTCAGGGAATGGCATAACTTGGGGCCTTGGGTAATAGTAAACTTAGCCATAGGGTTGGCTTGAGCTTAAGTCAGCAATTTAAGGGTGGATCACGGTGGTGGCTAGGGTTTGGCCGTAGGGGTTGCTAATGGTTACGGCACTAATTGAAGGGGGTCACATTGGAAAGCTTAAGGCTTCATGATGTCGGCCATGCAACTGGCCTTGCTTAACTCACTTTATGCATAACTTCAAGTTAAAGAAAGAGTGACTACAGATGTAAAGAGAGAGTGAGTGAATTTGAATGAGAGAGAGAGCTTATGAGAAGATTCTAAAGCTCGTTGTATGATTTCTGTGGTCATTGAAGGCTGTTACTTATACTTGTTAAGCTCGGGTTCATTTTGGCAAGCTCTTCAATGGTAGATATCGAACTTAGAAAGTGCTTTTAATAGCAGAATGCGGCATTGACCATGAAGCTCAGGTAATCTTCATTCAAAGAGGAAATGGCATGACAAGCTATGGGAAGGATGGGATTATAGTATTTAGAAGCTTCGATTTCCTCTATTTTTGCTCAAATTCACAAACTGTTAGAATTTCAAGTTAAGGTCATCTTAGACTTTCCAAAGTTGACTTGATCCTCCAAACATCCAAATTGAGCCTTGTTACTGGATTGAATACAAGCCATCCCAAGCAATCTTTGTAATTTTGTCATTGAATTGCTAAAATTATGAAGATAAATGCACCAAAAAAAAGGTGTTGATGTAGGCTAATCGGGCGGATATGATGCAAGAAAATGATGGAAATAGGGCGAAAGAGATGGAAAAGAAATGTGTCGGCCAATGGCAGGCCGATACATGTCCAATTCGATGAAAAAAAAATAAAAGAGGCACAAACTGCCTCAACTGCGACTTGACCTCGTGACCTTACTCAAGCAAACACATACCTTGACCACTGTACCAATAAACAATTTCTTAATATGCTGTCAAAAGAGAAACTTATAACTATTGAAGATGGCCTAGACTAATTTTTAAAGATGCAAGACCTCCCTTAACACTCTGGTTTAGCTAATTCTATTTTATTATCATTTTCAATTTTTGTGTTTTTTTTTATTTTCCATTATTATTATTATTATTATTATTATTATTATTATTATTATTATTATTATTATTATTATTATTATTATTATTATTATTATTATTATTATTATTATATATTATTATCTTTTTTTATTTTTCCAAATTTCTTATTTTTTGTGCTTTTTCTTATTTTTGTATCTTATTTTTTTCTAAATTTCTTATTTTTTTAGGTTTTCTTTGATTTCCTATTTTTTTGTGTTTTTTCCCCTAATTTAGGACCTATTGAGGAAATAAAATAAACAATAAAAAAAATAAGATAAAGGGGGGAAAATTGAGTGTCTATAAGTGCCTAGTCCAAGATCTTTATACACTGAGCTCTCCTTGTCCATCCAACTAATTCACGTTATGTTCCTTGGTGAGTCATATTTGGAGACCAACTTTACATAAGCTATTGTGTTTGTCGACCTACTTCCTTTTTCTTCAATAATTAAAAGGACTCATCGATTACCTTCTCTTCGATAAGCCTTATTGATTAATTTAGCTCCATGGTACATCAATATGTCGAGTAATTCAGGGTAGCACCTTTGAGCTCTTCATTAAAATATGCAATTAGCCGATGCTCCTGCATGAGAATAGCTCCAATGCTAACCCCAAATGTGTTACATTTTATCTCAAAAACCTTGCCAAAGTTAAACAATACTGATATTAGGACGAAGTTAACTTGGATTTGATCTCTTCAAAACTCTTTTGAGCTTTCTTGGACCATTTGAACTCAGAGTTCTTCCTAGTTAGCTTGATCAATGGGGTAACCATGAAACTAAAGTTCCTAATGAGTCTTCGATAAAATGAAGTTAGATTATAAAAACTCCTTTCTTCAGTAGCACTAGTCAGCATTGGCCATTCAAGAATAGCTCAAATCTTTTCATTATCAACTTTGATTCCTCCTCTAGAGACAACATATCCAAGGAATATTCCCTCACTCTAATAGAACACACATTTCTTCAACTTACCGAATAATCATTCAATTCGAAGGATATCAAACACTGACTTCAGGTGCTCAACATGAAAGTTGAGGTCGGTACTATATACTAAAATGTTGCTAAAATAAACCGTAGTACAATTTCCTATCTGGGGTCTCAAAACATGATTCATAAGACGCATAAAGGTGCTTAGTACGTTTGTAAGCCCAAACAGCATCACCATCCACTTAAATAGAGTGTCCTTCATTTTGAAAGTAGTGTTCTACTCATCTCTTAGTCTCATTCGGATCTAGTGGTAACCACTCTTCAAATTAACCTTCAAAAAATTCATATACCATGCAACTCATGGAGCATATCATCTAATCATTAGATCGAATATGGGTACTTGATAATAATCCTATTGATAGCTCAACTATCAATGCACATTTTCCATGAGCTATCCTTCTTCAACACTAGGATAGCCAGTATGATACAAGGGCTTATGCTTTCTCTAACATATCCACGCTCGATCAATTCGTCAACTTATTTCTTTAACTCGATTGCCTACTGAGGGTTAAGCCTATAGGTAGATCAATTAGGTAAGGCAACTCCAAGTTGGAAGTCGATGCAATGGTCCATACCTTAAATAGGGGGGGAAACCTCTGAGCAACTTGGTAGGAAACAAGTCGACATATTCTTGGAGTAGTGTTTGCACCTTGGTAGGTAATGCTCCAACTTCCTTCAACTCTAGTAGCCATTTAACCAATAAGAGTACATACTCTTCCTTCTTAACATCTTTGGAAAATTAGGCTCGAGAAATCACTAAGAACTTCCTCTACAGTGATCTAGTAATCTTCTTTTGTGACTCTTGGACCTCTTTGGGGCTCATTTTTGTTAATATAACCTTCTTCCTATCCTTTTGGAATATATAAGTGTTCCTATACCTATCATGGATTAACTTAAGATCAAAGAGTCATGGTCGACCAAGCAGTATGTATGAAGCACACGTAGGTAGGACGTCACACCACACCTCGTCCTTGTATCTACCACCAATAGTGATTAGTACTCTAAATTGCTCGACAACAAGTAGACTTCCCTTCTTATTAAGCCAATGAATCTAGTAGGGCTTAAGATGAGATAGGTCAGCAATTTCAAAGCCTTCACCACGCCCTACACTATCATATTGGTATAACTTCCTCCATCAATAATCACAGTGCATAGGTTGCCATTCACTAGCCAATTCATGTGAAAGAGGTTCTCTTTTTATTTATTCTCATCAGCTATAAAGGTATTGAGTGATCGATGTACGACTATGTAGTATTCTCTTAGTTTATATCAGATCTAGGCATCAGAATCTTGCTAAAACTCATCTAACAGGTGATTAACATCCATCTCTTCTTCCTTTCCTTCACTAGCACTCTCCACTTCAAGCTAGGGCTTATCTCCATTAATGGTCATGATACGTTAATTCAACCATTGATTAGCAATGTGTCTGAAAGGCACTTAAAACACTTTATCTCTCTAGTCTTCTTACTAGAGCTATGACCTTAATCCTTTCTAACCTCTAGCTCCTTGGCCTTAATCTCTACTCAACCATCATCAAGTCTGATTAGGATTTGACCTTGACGATCGACCTTAGAACTGTATTGAGCTTAGTCACTTTTAAGTCAACTTGACATACCAGTTCTACTCGGTAAACCAGGTCGACTACTCTATGCTTTGCTAAGCTGATTTTACCTCTACATTTTGACCCTTTATGTCATTCGGATGGTCTCTTCTAGATTTCTAGGCCTCTATACCTCTACTACATTACTAATCTTGGATCTTAGTCTAGAAATAAACCTTGCTACTATCCACCTTCAGGTTTATCAACATCACAATGAATCATTAGCAACAGGAATTCTTAGACATACCCATCCACTAATTGACTACCTTATCTAAGTTCTTGGAGACGTTAAAAAGTGTCTTGCTTATAGTGTTTTATAACAAATCTACTCCTTAGAACTCTCTTCATGTCATCCTAAGTTTGAATTTTACGTCAAGCTCACTGTCGTGCATTTTTCAATTTCTTCCACCAATTGTTGTATACCTAGAAAAATCTAAAGCTACTACTCAACTACATACTTAGTCTTCATAATCGTAGAAGTTAAAAATCTTCTCAATCTTCTCCCAATCTAAGTAGCCATTAACACTACTAGACCCATTAAATCTTGGAATTTGCATTTTAAGGTGTTCAACTCCTGTGGGAGTATAGAGCTTATGCCCATTGAGTCTATCATACTACTCTTCCTCTTC
The DNA here is from genome assembly GCA_024138005.1 of Lumnitzera racemosa. Lineage (NCBI taxonomy): Eukaryota > Viridiplantae > Streptophyta > Magnoliopsida > Myrtales > Combretaceae > Lumnitzera > Lumnitzera racemosa. The sequence goes on from JAMXBC010000012.1 coordinate 60,102,159, forward strand.
CCCATACTCTTCAACTTCATCTAACTCGAGTCTCCTTCACGCAAACCTCTCAACTTGTCGAATGGGGGCTAGGTTCATAGTAACAACTTCTAGTGCTTTATGCTTAGCTGCTTGTCTTCTCGACCTATATCTCACATCTTGACCTCATTCATCAACTCTCTCTTGAGACCTAGTCTCTACTACCTTATGTGTAGATATAGCTAGGTTGGTTATAATAGCAGTAAGATCTTATAATTACTCGTTACTAGTATGTGGGGTTTATTGGGTAACATGACCGCAACCATAAGCATCGCTCTCGACATCATTAATCTCTCCTTGAATAATGGGATTCGACGTTCTCAATACAAAACTTCAAGAAGTCCACTACTCAATAGAGGTTTCACACAACTTTGCTAATATGATATCATACAATGACTTTAGAACTTACTCTATTTTTCCACTAGGGAAATAGAGTGAGATAAAATACACAACTATAACAAGAAGCAACTATTAAAATACTCAGCTTTCGGTCGCAACCTCAAGCTCTTTGATATCAGGATGATATGATATGCCTAAGAGCTCAATAAATCACTAAGGCTTACCATAGAAGATACTAACCAAGTAAGTCCTTTGAGATATCGAAGAATGATGGAATGAATAAGTCGACAAACATAGTAGCTTCTGTAAAGTTGCTCTCTGGATATGACATACCGAGGAATACAATACGACTTAGTATTTCACTTAATATGACACACAAGCTAATATTAAGGTCCACTTACCATTAATCTTAAGCTACATAGCAAGATTAGATAAAAGTGTGAAAAGGGTATACTCGGGGAGTAGTGTCTCATAAGAAAAAGAATATTCATTCAATAATATATGGTATAAGATAATTGCAGCAACAAAATATAAGGGACTATTTACAGTAAGTCTCTAAGGCAAAAAATAAATACGTGTAATTACAAATAAGGGTAATACAAGAATAATAGCCTAGTACATTGCCAAAGAGGGTAAATGAGACAATTACTGTAAAGGGAATATAGTACAATCTTAAGAAAAGTGAAGGACAAGTGTCATGTGACTATTGCATTCATACTTTAAACACTTAGGTATTGTAATCAAGCAAGTCTAATGTTGTTACAGGTTTGCAATAGAAGGTTCATCAATTTAACTAAGTCGATCTTAGAGTCAAAGATCTCAACCTTGGCACTCGGTAAGTCGGCAACTAGGTAAGAGTCTAAGGAGAGCAGTATATGTCCGAGTTGAGACTTTAGAGGAATTATTCACAGCTCTTTCGTGTATTAGAGCTCATCCTCGGTAGGCTAAGAAGATAAGATCCTCCTTGTGAGAGATTGTAAGCCTCAAAGGCGGATACGAGTGAGAGGTCTAGAAGACGGCAATCCATCACGTATCATCCTTTGTTGATAATACTACCCGTAGCATAATGCAGTCAACCTCTTCTCATCCATTAGGTTTAATTGATTAATCCTTTTCTTAACCCATTTAGCTTTGTTTAGCTAGGTTTCAACTAATAGCCTAAGGGAGGGTATTTCCACTTCAACAAGCAAAATTTCCTCAATCCCATATTACAGAGAATAATAGCTCTTGTTGATACTATAATGGATGTCCCATAGGCCATGAGTTTAAAAAGTAGCATCTCATGCCAATCTTTATAGGTCACAGTTATCTTCTCAAAAATCCTTTTAAGGTTTTTGTTGATAGCCTCCACTGCCCCATTCATCGGTCGTCTATATGGTATAGAATTCCTATGAGTGATCCTAAACTACTGGCACAACTTTATCGTAAGCTTGTTATTAAGGTCCATGCTATTATCTATTATGATTGACTCTAACACTCCATACTGAGCAATTATATCCCATTTCACGAACCTTATTACTACCCTTTTAGTGACATTTACATAAGAGGAAGCTTCCACCCACTTTATAAAGTAATCAATAGCTACTAAGATAAATCTGTGCCCATTTGATGCTTTTAGGTTAATTATATATTCCCTACATAAAAAAGGGCCTTGGTGAAGATAAAGCATGTAACTCTTAAAGGAAAGCATTCACCTGGTCAAAATATACTAGGCATAGTTGATAATACCTTACGCGCGTGATACAATTTGATTCCATCGTAGACTAATAATAAGCCATCCGCGTGATTTTCTGAGTTAACATGTACCTATTCGTATATGGACCACATGCAACTCCATCATCGGAATAGCTACTTCTTCCTCATCTAAGCATCCTAATAATGTGGTATCGAATGATCATTGGTACATCGTAACCCCGCTAAGCAAAAAGTGGCTCGCTAATCTCCTCAACGTTTTCTGGTCTCTCTTACTTAGCCCTTTTAAGTATGTGCCAATCTAAAGAAAATATTTGATATCATGGAACTAAAACTTCCTATCATTGGTTATTTCTATCACTAGGCAAAAAGTAAGCTTATCTTCTACCATGATTTTTGGAGGTTGTACTTACATCCATCCTGATACTTAAATAATGGACACTAATGTAGCAAGGGCTTTTGCAAAATAATTCTAAGTTCACGATATATGAGTGAAGGAGATACCTTCCAATTTCCCTACTAACTCGGCAACGTATTGATGGTAAGGCACTAATTTTGGATCCTTTCTCTTGCATTCATCGATCGTTAGGAGGATAATCAAAGAGTAGTTTCTATATACCTCCAACTCATGGGACCCCATACCTATAGCTGCCTTAAGGCATAAAATGCAAGCCTTATACTCTACGATATTATTAGTGTAGGAAAATGTAAGTCTAGCCATAATAAGGAACTGGCTACTTTTAAAGGATATCAGCACTGCCCTTATCCTACATCCTGATATATTGGTTGCTCCATCAAAATACATCTTCTACTCAGGGAGGTCTGGATTTTGTTTTGCTACCAAGATAATTTCATCCAAGCATCGAACTTCCTTGTCCTTAATTTAGTCACCCTAACAAAACCCTAACTTCCTTAAGTTTTCATAGAGAAGACAATTCTAGAATCACCTTTACCTTATCCTGATCAACTTCAATACCCCTCTAGCTAATTATGAATCTCTATAATTTCCATGACCTAACCCCAAACGTATACTTTTTTGGGTTTAGTTTTAACTAGAATTTGTGCAACCTTTCAAATAACTTCTTTAGTACTTCTATATGATCCTCATTTTCTTAAGATTTAACAATCATGTCATCTATGTGTACTTCAACTTTTTTGTGCATCAAGTCATGCAAAAGAGTCACCGTTGCCCTCTAATAAGTTGCCCTAGCTTTTTTACCCCCAAAGGGCATCACCTTATAAAAAAAGGAGCCCTATATAGTGTAAAAGTTGTTTTAGCTTTGTTTTCTTCGACCATTCTTATCCAGTTGTACCTTAAAGGACCATCTATGAAGGAGAAAAGATAGTTCACAATGGTATTGTCTACCAAAACATTGATGTAGGGCAACAGGAAATTATCTTTAGGAGTAGCTTTGTTCAAATCCTAAAATTCTATGCATATCCAAACTTTCCTATTTTTCTTCAAAACTAGCACTATGTTTACTACCCATTCGAGATAATCTGATACTTCAATAAACCCAACCTCCAACAACTTCTTAACTTCCTCTTTTATCTTTAGCAAGTTATTAGGCCAAAAGCACCTAAGCTTCTGCCTTTTGGGCTTCATGTTTTCCCTAGTAGGTAAGTTTTGGACCATGATGAATGGATCTAAACCTTGCATGTCTTTGTAAGACTATGCAAATATGTCAGAGTATTTAGCTAATAACTTAGTCATTTCCATTTTTCATTCTAATGGTAATTAGCTTCCAACCCTTAAGTTCTTAGGGCTATCGTTGGAGCTTAAATTAATCAATTTAATAGGCTCATCGATGGATATACAATCTTGTTCATACTTTTGCCAACTCTCTTGAATTTCTCTATAACCGTCAATATCATCCGCAACGACTAACCTAATAGGGTTGGATATGATATCAATATTTTTGTCATTTATGAGCACAAGATATCCCTAACTTTCATTAAGAACATTATATTTGAAAATATAAGAAAAAAGGAAAAGAGATAAGTAATAAGGGAAGAAAGAAAGTGAACATGGAAAGGAAAGGTGACTTTATTACCATATATTGGGAAAACAACTGAGAGAACTAATTTTATTGGTAGAGTATTGAGGCTCAATCATGAACAACGAAAACTAAAACAAAGAACTAAAAGAAACTCAATGAATGTTGTGCCTTGCTGCAATCTTGACTCTAAAGTAACTTTATTCATCAAGGGGAGAACAAACTAATTTAGTAGAGTCGTTAACGCGTCAAGTTGGTCTTCTTTTTCAACTATTGCTTCTAGTACTAGTTTGATGAAGTATTCCTCAAGTAATAGAAAAGTCATAAGGGTATCGTACAGTTGATCACCCTTTTCCCCTCCAATGAAATAGGTTTGGATTAACTCATTTCCTATAGGCAAATACCCCATAACAAAAGTTCTAATCTGCTGCTTCTTGAGCATAGGGCCCTTATTTCCATCTTTCTTCCCATGGACAATGTGTACATGATAAAAATTATGTAGTGAAAAATGTTTTGACTCTTCTCTCCCTATGCATAAGATATGAGACTCGTATTAATATAACTAATTCGGTAACCTATCTAGGGTGCTCAGGAAGGTAACTCAATTAAGCTAAAAACTTACACGAGGCTTCATAATATTAGTCGAGAAGTTTTCGTAAGCTCGGAATTCGAAAATATAATAAAATATTAAAAATATAGCCAAAATCGTATAAATTTATTATATTATATATTATCAGTAACAAGTGAACTAGTCTAAAAAACTAACAAACACTTAGAGATAAATTATAGGTATAATATAATTAATATTATACATAAAGTAATATATAAAAGACATGTATAATTGTTACACTTGTTAAAGGATATAATTAACTAAATAAATTAATAAAACCATGGAAAAAATATAAAAAATGGAGGAAAACCTAAGAAACATGTTTGATGTATGGCATTATGAGGGAAACGAGAATTTGCGGGGAGTTGCCTTCATTTGACACCTCATCTCAATTATTACACTTATTAAAGGACGAAAAAAAAATAACCTTATAACTTTGTAATAAAAGCATGCCATATAGTTCCTAAACAAAGTTTGTCAATTACAAGTTTAGGAAAAATATAGAGTATAGAAAAAAGAAAGGGAGAGCAAAGGAAATAAAAGTTCGTCATTATAAAGCAAAAATGAGGTTTAGTACATTCCTCTAGAAGGTGATTAACTGGAAATAAAACAAAATGGTAGCTTAAAGGAGTGGTTAGCGACTAGACTAGCCAACAAACCTCCTTCCCCCCTATGATGGTCGGAGCTTCGCATTTCCAGTGAGTGCTTAGTTTCCTCAATTTTAACAAAAATTTAGGAAAATAGCAAACGAACTCCAAATTTTTTAAAATTTGGTTTCCTCATATATTTTTGCATGAGGAATTCAAATCTTCATCAAATTTTCAAAGTTTGAGTGTAGATATGGAGTCCTTAAGAAAAATGTCCTACATAACAATTTTCGATTTAGTTTTTGAAAGACCAATTCGTATAATTTCAACTTGAAATTTTGTGGTTATTCTCCTAATATATTGAGCTTTGATGATATTTGGTTAGACTTTCAAAATTTGGTCATAAGATTTTAGGTAATTTTATAATCTTCCAAAATAATGCGTCGAACGAATTGTTTTACAAGAGGCTTAATCAAGTCTATTAAAGTCATATTGTAATCTATATTTATTTACATGCAACAGCTAGAAATGGTTTAATATGGATTTAGGAAGGATGATTTTTAAGTAAAAGTGGGTATTTAATGATTTAAGGTTAGATTTTTCAAGTATTTAGTGTATTAATGGATAGTATAATGAAGAAACGAAGTGAATGATTGAAGTATTAGTTCATAATTACTGATTATGCAAGGTTTACCCTTCTAGAAATACAGAACAAGCAAAACATATGTGAAGTAATTAGATGTATTAGTAGTAGTAGAGTTAGAAAGTAAGTCAAAATGTAATCTGGTGTAAATATATTGAATACACTAGGAAAATGGAATTTGTACCAAAAAGTAGATTATATTTGGACTCTACCCTATTTCTTAAGATAAGCTATAAGTCAAGAACTTTTTAAATAAGAATCTAACTTTAGACTTAAGGTTAGAAACTTCATCAGAAATTAAGTCAAAATGTTGTTTGGTATTGGATGTCCTTGACCACACTAGGAGTTCAATAGTAGATCAGCTAGTAATTTGTATATGAATTCCATACCTTTATCAAAGTCAAAACACTTGGACAATAACCCATACTACAAGATTAAGTTTGAACCTAAGTCAAAACTTCAGTTGGAAAGTAGTTTAATGGAAGATGTAAAATATAAAAGCAACTAAAAGTTTGAAGACGATTGGTACTGAATATTAGATAATTGGGAGTTTAAGAATATATAAGAAAGTTATCTTATTATACTTTCTAAGAATTTATGAAAGTTAAACCTAGATTAGAAACTACTAGGCAACAATCTATACCAGGTCAGAACCTTGGTCATAATGTATTTTACTTAACTAATATATAATAAACACCTTAAAAAACTCACCTAACACAATTAAGAAACATATTTAAATATTGAACTGAACTCATATACTATATATGTTATAGAAACTAAAGATGTTACATTAATTTTAGCGACAATAAAAGAAGACGAAAGTGACACATGAGAAGAATGAGCATCCAAGTAAAGTAAGATCAGTGTTTCATCACACTTTGAAGTATTATTTAAGAATACTTAAAAACCTTAATATATGTCTTATTTGTGGTTATAAGTTAGTTACCTGTACATATGTAGTGTATGTGCTTGAATACTGTTATGGTGCTTGAATACTGTTATGCTACTTGAGTGATGGATTGATGTGTTGATTGTTTTATAATATTACATGCTTTGAACCGTTTAAATTTGGTTAATTACCCTAAAAGCAATCTAAATCAAATTCGGCTTAACTACTAATCGGATTTGCATCACAACCCACTAAAGGAAAATAACTAGGAAGTGTGGGCCAAACTCAGACCCCTTCATTGAGGATAGTAGAAATAGTCATCTTAAAGAACACTAGGCTAAACTCAAGTAGGGGGGTGAATTGAGTTCTAAGACAATATGCAATTCTTTTTCAATATAACCAACTAAATGCAATAATAAAAGTAATCAAAGCAATAATAAAACAATAATAATTTTACAAGTTAAAGGAGATAGGGATAGAGAAATTGAAGCCCAGATATAATGTGGAGTTCGGACCACCCCCTAGTCTTCATGAACTCACAATGCCTCCAATTGAGGACTTCACTTCACTTTATTAATTTCACAACTCAATGCTCTAAGAGGTAACAAGCTTACATAACTAACTCAAGTATATCACTTTCTTCTCTCAAGATTGCAAATGTGAAGACTTTCAAGCACTACAATTATGTCTCTTTTTGTTTAACAGCAAATAAGTGTATAAGAGACAAATGAGAAGTAAATAAGCTAAAGAATGTAAGAGAATGTCTTTTGATTATAGTAGAATATCAGATCTTAATTCCCTTTAGTCAAGTTATTGAGCTTTTACATCAACTCATTGAATTCTTCCCATTATTGCACATTAAATGCTCCAACGGCTACTTGGATCAAACTTACCTGCATGCCGATACCTTGCACTTACCGATAAGCCAGTAACAAAATGCACTACTGGCATGAACACTGGCATGCCGATTCCTTGATCAAAAGCAATTTCATCTCCTTATCTAGGCTACTTCACCGTCAAGCTGATAGTGCTTTGCAACCGTCAACCAAGTAGGCTAAAAATCTCTTGAAAATACTTTTATCAACCAACAAAACTATACTTTGCAATATAATTTCAAAATCATTTGATCACCGCTCAAAGAATTAAATTTCTTGTAAAGATAATTAATATAATTAATTATTAACCAATTAATTGATCTTATTCAATTATCTTAATATAGTCAAATAGGACTTACATTGATCATTCACTTTTGGTTTGTTCTTATCAAAATCAATTAATGGACCTTAGGTTCAATAATCTCCTCATTTTTTATGAGGAAAAAACTATTAAATGTCTAAGTGCTCCCCCTCAATTTATCATGAGAACTCAAGATGATCAATAATTGAATATGATTGAGCAAAAGGTCAATATATTAGATAACTTGATATATTAGATATAATATATTTACAAATGCTAAGCTATAATATATGTCCAAAAGTTAAGATGGGATGACCATTACCCAATTAACTTACAATTAACCAATCAACTTAACAAAATATCCAATCTAAGCAATTTTTAACTTCTAGACTAACGACTTGAATCAGCTAATTAATGACTTGAATATTTCTCCTCCTTTAGCCTCATTAAAAGGAGGAACATCCAGGCGATGAAGAGGGAAGAAGATTTGAGTCGAAAATTAGGTAAAGTGCCGGCTAATACTAGAGAATATACCACCCATAAGCGGAAAATTAAAGATACACAAGGCTCGAAAAGAGCAGTAAAATAGCCAACATAGCAATATAAGGTCAATTTAGAGCAAGAGTTCAACAAACAAACTTACAAAAAAGCCATAAATATCCAACATAAAGAGTAGGCCTATCAAAGACCAAGGTTCACCATACAACAAAAAAATTAAAGAGTAGCTAAATGCCAAGTCCTTAAATAGAAAAGAGCAAAATAAGGATAGAAAGCTGAAATGCATAACTGAGCGGCAAGTAGATTGTCATCTTGAGCTGGAGGAGGAAAAGGGCAAGAGGGACAATGATAGTTCAGCTGGAAATAGCTGTAGAGCCTTTCAAACCCACTATGAAGGCGATCATGAATATCCTCTTGGAGTTGATAGAAGCGCATCTTTGAGTATTGATAAAAAAAAGATGCCGAGATGCTAGAGGAGCAATCAAATCAAAAGAGGGGAACCCATAATCAAGTGGATGCTAGTGAGAAATCCCTTAGGTGGGGGAGTAGCAACATGGCTCAAAGCCGCACCAAAGTGAATATGAGCACTGGGGCTACTTGGCTCATCAGAACATGTAATAGGATCTTTTGGACCATGTACAAAACTAAGATTAAGAGGAGGAAGGTCTTTCCTCCTAACCCAATTATTCCCCATTTTCTTCCAATTCCCCCTACAAATATCAATCAATGAGAGGTGTTTGACACCACCAACCCATGGAGGTGAAGGAAATTGTACACCCTTTCTAATAAGTAATTGTATAACCGATCACTTAAAGTGAAGGAAGGCTTGAGATGGATTATTGGTAACATGCTTAAAGTATTGAACCACTATGCTGAAAAAATCAATTTTCTTGTTCATAAGCAAATAATAGAAGATCCATAAATCTTGAAGGGTAACATTGGATAGCTGGCCTCATTGAGGGCAATAATTATGGATCACAATGTGGTAGAAGATTTTTGTTCTAAGGTCTAATCGGATGGTAGCTAAATTTTTTTCCTTGCCTCAATTTCCACTAATACCTTTATATGTGAACATTCTTTCATAGAATTTTGCGCCATAATAATTGACATTGACGTCCCTTCCTCTAACAGCAACGCCAATGAGATTACAGATATCCTCAAGAGTAATAGTGATTAATGTACCATAAACATATGTGTAAAGTACACGACAACGCAATTCATCACTGGGATTCTTTTTTAATTTATGCTGACCTTGATCATCTAGAGAATCCAACATGTTATAGTAAAAATATTTAAGAGCATCATCATTTACCTCATTAAGAAGATGAAGGATGTCAAGAGCATGGTTGGTAATGACACCGAGAATAACCAAAATCTAAAACTCCTTGAACTCCTCTGGAGGATAGAAGATGCCGGTGTCAACTTTGAGGTTAGCAAACTTCTCGAATCATTGGGCATGTTAGAGTGAAGGAAAGAGTCGATGGTCATATGCTAGGGGTACAAGACCACGAGCAACACTTAAGGCCATGAGTGTTTTAGAGAAGTATAGATGGGTACGGATGTGTGTAGTGAAGAGGAGATGGGTAAAGGTGTATATGATAGTAGATGGAGAGTAGGGGTAATGGAAGCCAGTGTAACAATAGAAGTGTGTGGACAGTATGTGGCAGCGTAACGATTGATAGGTATGGTTAGAGAGAGAAAGTGAAGAGGGGAAGAAGAAGAAAGAAAAGTTGGACAAAAGATGGAGAGAAAGAGAAAGAGGAGAGAGTGGAGAGTTGATTTGTGGAAGAAAAAATGGGATTTTTATGGAGGAAAGGTGGTAGATCGAAGAGAGAAAGAGGTGTTAAAGTTTGAAGGGAAGAAAGGGTTTTTTTTTTCTAAGAAGATTGAGGAAGACAGATGGTACGACATAACTTTAAGTCACGCCTGAAATCTGAATAACTGACATGCCAATATTGTGAGGAACCGGCATGTCAATAATGCAAACAAAATAAAAAATAAGTTCTTAACTAGTGCAGTATACCAACATGCCGGTGTTGAGGTGAACCGACTTGCTGGTTATTTGAACAGAACCGAAATTGGTTCCTTATTTAATTAAGTAAACTAGCAAGCTGGTGCATTAGGGTACCTGCATACTGGTTAAATGATCAGAACTGAATCCTTTTAGTTATTTAGGGGGTATACTGGCAAGCCAGTATCTTGGTTAATCGACATGCCGGTTGTTTGCAATTTTGCAAAACAACTCTTAAGTCCTCTTTATTAAGCAAAGTTCCCTAATTCAAATTGACTTGTAGTGATTCAATGAACATTCTAATACTTCAAACAAGCTTATTTGGGTCTATTAAGGCTCGGAAAAGCAAAATTTAAGCAAGATTTCAAAAATTTAGCCAAACCAAACTCTAAAATCCTATGAATAGTTTAATTGAGAGAAGAATGCATATATAAGCAAGGCATGTGAATAGCCATTGCGTTTTGGTACACTAATACTTCAAGCAATTTTCAAATACATATTTGAGCATTGTGAGAGCAAAATGTAGCCTTAAGGCTCTATAAATCACAAAATCACTATATGAGTTCCTTAAGATCAAAGCTAATCATATGAATAAATAGTGAGTAAGTAAACATCCTTCCACAATTTCAAGATAAGTTCATTCTCCAAGTATGATGGAAGTTATTAGGAAGCACAATAACTTATGATCAAACCAAATAACATTCAAATTGACCAAAATAAGCAAGAAAAGCTCCTTATAGCATTTTAGTGTCTAATATAAGTCTAGAGAGGTTGATTTTGCATGATTTTCAATTTATACTAGTTTGACCACTCAAGCATGATTTATGAATGATAACAAACATGTGAGGCTCGGTTTTGGGCACGAAACTCAATACATGACAAATTTGAGCATGTGTGAACTTGTATACTATATGAATGACTTCAAGTGTTCCTAAAACATGTTACATATAATATTTAATGCATAAAAATCATATGATCATGTTTCTTGTACCTTATAGTGTGATATTTTCCAGCAACTTACTTAGCAAGTTAATTTTACTCAAAAATGTTATGTTGGTTCTTATGTGTCTAGCACTCATCTTGCATGATCATTCCCAATTCTCTTCTTAGAGTGCAAAATCTTTCCTCACTCAAAGGTTTAGTGAAGACATCGGTTACTTGATTGCTAGTGTCAACAAATTCTAAGCAAATATCATTGTTTTGCACATGATCACAAATAAAGTGATGTCTAATTTCTATATGCTTAGTCCTAAAAAGTTGAATTGGATTTTTTGTCAAATTTATAGCACTTGTATTATCACATCTTATTGGAACATTGATAAATTTTAAACCATAGTCAAGCAATGTTAGCTTTATCCATAATACTTAAGAACAACAATTACCGGTTGTTATATATTCAGCTTTAATAGTAGAAAGTCTTACTAAGTTTTGTTTCTTTGAGTACCATTATACTAATGAGTCACCAAGGAAATGACATGTCCTACTTGTGCTTTTCTGATCGACTTTTTAACTGGCGAAGTCAAGTGAGGTGAACTTAGGATACCACAAACTGATTTCAATAATGCCCATAAGATACTTAAAAATGTGTTTGACCTCATTCAAGTGAGATTCTTTAGGGCAAGATTGAAATCGCATACATAGATACACAGTAAACATGATATCGAGCCTAGATGCAATTAAATATAAAAGACTTCCTATCATTCTCCTATACATCTTTTCACAAATACTCTTTCCACTCTCGTCTTTATCAAGTTTTAGAGTAGTGCTCATTAGAGTTGGCTTAGTTTTGCAATTTTCCATTTTGAACCTTTTTAAGGGTACCTTAGTATATTTAGCTTGGTTAATGAAGGTTCCATTTTTGGTTTACTTAACTTGAAGACCTAAGAAATAGTTGAGTTCTCCCATCATACTCATTTCAAATTCATTTTTCACACATTGGACAAACTCATTAACTAAATCCGTGTAAGTAGCCCCAAACACAGTGTCATCAACATATATTTAAACAATTAATATATGATCATTGTGTTGTTTAATAAATAATGTTGTATCAAGTTTCCCTCTAGTGAATTCATTCTTTATCAAGAAGTTACTCAATCTCTCATACCAAGCTTTAAGAGCTTGCTCTAGTCCATATAAGGCTTTATTAAGCTTATATACAGGGTTTAGGAATTCATTATCCTCAAAACCCAGTGATTGCTCTACATATACCTCTTCTTTGATGTAACCATTTAGAAAGGCACTTTTAACATCCATTTGATATAGTTTAAAGTCTTTATATATGGCAAATGCTAAAAGTATTCTAATGGGCTTTAATCTAGCAACTAAAGAAAATGTCTTATCGAAATCAATTCCTTCTTCTTGGTTGTAACCTTTTGCAAAAAGACGTACCTTATTTTTTGTTACTATTTCAATTTTATCTAACTTGTTTTGAAATACCCATTTAGTTCCAATTATCGATCTATCTTTTGGTTTAGATACTAAGTTCCAAAGCTCATTTCTAGTAAATTGATATAGCTCTTCTTGCATAGCTTGAATTTAAAATTCATCTTTTAGAGTTTCATCTACATTTTTTGGTTCAAGTTGAGATAGGAGCACTGCATTACTTAGATTCTTAAGTAGGGCTCTAGTTTATACCCTATTAGATGGTTCTCCTATTATTAGATCCTTAAGGTGATATTTCATAGACTTTCATTCTTTAGATAAATCTAAGTTAAAGTTGTTAACTATTCCATCTTGCCTAGAGGATTCCTTCTCGATTCAAATGGATTGATTCTTGTTAAGACCAAGATTGTCCAAATGAGCACCAATATTATCTATTTTATCAATAGTCTCTTTAAATGCATATGAATCATCAAATGCAACATGAATTGATTCTTCTGCAACAAGAGTTCCAATGTTGTATACTCTATAAGCTTTACTAGTAAGTGAATAATCAAGAAATATGCCTTCATCTAATTTTGAATCAAATTTTCCTAATTGTTCCTTTATATTATTAAGAATATAACATTTTGTTCCAAATGGATGAAAATATGATATGTTAAGTCTTTTATCTTTCCAAAGTTCATAAGGGATTTTCTTAAGCATTGGTCTTATGAAAACGCTATTTGATATATAACAATCCGTATTAATGGCTTTTACCCAAAAATATTTAGGTAGGTTATTGTCACAAAGCATAGTCCTAGCTATTTCTATAAGGGTCTTATTTTTCCTTTTGACAACCCCATTTTATTGTAGAGTTCTAAGTATTGAGAAGGTATGTTCTATTCCATTTTTATTACAAAAATCTTCCATTTCATAATTTTTAAATTCTCCCCCTTGATCACCTCTTATAGAGACAATAGAAAGATCTTTTTCATTTTGGACCTTCTTATTATAATTCAAGAATACATGAGAAGTTTCATCCTTGTTATCAAGGAAGAAGGTCTAAATGTATCTAGTGAAATCACTAACTATGAACAAGGTATATCTTTTTCCTCCCAAACTTAAGGTTTGGCTTGAATCAAATAAATCCATGTGCAGTAGTTAGAGTAGCCTAGAAGTTAAGATGGCATCTTTTGATTTAAAAGATGACTTGGTTTGCTTGCCATATTGATATACTTGACATGTTCTATCTTTAACAAAACTAATCTTAGGCAATCCTTTAACAAGATTCCTTTTGGCTAGTTTTGATAAGATATCCATACTAGCATGTCTTATCTTTCTATGCCAAAACCAACTATCATTGTTTTGAGTGGATAGACAAGTCTTAAGAGAACATGAAAACATATTAAAGTTAATTTTATAAATGTTTCTTCATTTATACCTCTCAAAATGGATTTGGTCATTGTTAATGTTTTCAATAGAACACTTTGATGCATGAAAGATTACTTTGTATCCTATATCACACAATTGACTAATACTAAGTAAATTATGTTTTAAATTATCAATGAGTAACACATACTTAATAGTAAGATCATTACTAATGCAAATGTTATCTTCACCAATAACATGAGCTTTTCCATTATCTACGAAGGTTACACTTCCTCCATCCTTTAAGTCTAAAGATGTAAACTTGAATGTGTCTCATGTCATATGTCTTGAGCAATCATTATCCAAGATCCATTTGTTATTGTACCTTTAAAGGCCTTACAAAATAAGTAGTTATCTCTTTGGTACCAACTTTAGTTTAGGTCCTTTGGGGTTAGTTGTTGTAATGTAAACTTGTCCCTTAAGGACCCAAACCATTTTACTTTTGTTATATAAGGAGAGATTGTAACGTAATGTACATGTATGTGTAATATGACCATGTTTTCCACAATAGTTACAAGTTTTATTTGATGCCTTAACAAAGTAGCTTTTGTATGTTCTATACACATTCTCTTTAATATAACCTATCCTGGTTTTGTCTAATCTTAACCTTTGTATTCGAAGGATTTTATCCAAATTCTTTTCTCCATCTACAAATTTTGCCATTGTTTTCCTTGAGTCATCTAAGCTAGTTCTTAGAATCGAGTTTTCAATTTCAAGACAACTTAGTTTCTCTACCACACCTTCATTATTATTTGCTTCAAGTTTTACTTCTTTTATTTCCTTTTCAAAATTCTCGTTGACTTCTTTTAATTTACTATCTTCATCTATCAATTCATTATTTATAGTACTTAGCTTAACATTTTCTTTTGTCAATTTCTCATTTTCAATTTTCAAATATTCATTGTCTCCTTCTAATCCTTCTTTTGCATCAACTACTTTATTGTATTCACTTTTGATAATATAAAACTCGTCACTTACTTTACTCATCAATTGAATTCTTTTGCACTTTTATGAATTCTTTCAACAACTCATCATACATACTCCTAAGTTCATCAAAGGAAAAGTCACGTGAAGGAGAGCATACCTCATTATTGAGAGCCATGAAGTAAGTTTCATTATCGGAGTCACTAGAATCCCCATCGCTCTAAGTAACTATCATAGCTTTCCTTTTTTACTCTTTATTAGCCTTTTTAATCAATGGACAATATTATTGAATATGTTCTAGCTTTTGACAATTGCAGCATTTGATAACTTCTCTCTTTTCCTTCTTGAACTTAGAAGGTAATTCATATCCATCCTCATCTTTCATAATCCTTTTATTGAATTTCGTGAACTTTCTAAACTTCTTTGCCAACATTACAACCTCATCATCATCTTCACTTTCTCATCACTTAAGTTCTCCTCTATGACTTTTAAAGTAATTGTTTTTCTTTTTTTTTCTAGAACCTCTCCTTATCTCTTTACTATCTCATGTGTCTTAAGTGTTCCAAGGAGTTACTCTTTTAACATTTCATTAAGATTATGAGCTTCCTCAATAGCAGTTCTTTTGGCTTTCCAATCTCTTAGCAAAGACCTAAGAATTTTGAAATTTATCTCAAGATTAGTAAATGTCTTTCCAAGAACATTCAAAGGGTTAATGATATTGATAAACCTATTATACATCTCATCAATTATTTCATTAGGATTCATCCTAAAATTTTCAAATTGTCCACATAATAAGCTTATTTTTGTATCATTTACTCTACTAGTTCCTTCATACGTACTTTGTAATTCATCTCATTTTCCTTTAGCACTTTTATATGTACTTATTCTATTGAAGTCAATTTCATTTATGACACAATGCAAAATATTCATAGCAACTTCATTTAGATCAAGTGATTTCCAATCATCATCCAAGTAATATCTTTCTTCTTTTCCTTCTATCTTAAATGGTCCTTAGTTAACTACATTCCATAGTAGTCCATTTTGCGCTTTCAAGAATATGGACATGCTACATTTCCAATATGAATAATTGTTACTGGTTAAGAGAGAAAGCCTATTAATTGCTTGTCCTTCTAAAAAGCCTAATGCATTAGATGCTATTATCTTTACTCTAATATACGATTAAGCAAATGATTAGAGACTAGCTCTAATACCAATTGAAAAACACTAGGCTAAACTCAAGAAAGGGGAGGAGTGGTGAATTGAGCTCTAGGACAATATGCAATTCTTTTTCGATATAACTAACTAAATGCAATAAAAAGAGTAATCAAAGCAACAATAAAACAATAATAAGTATAGAAATTAAAGGGGATAGGGATAGAGAAATTCAAGCCCAGATATAACGTGGAGTTCAGACCGCCCCCTAGTCTCTACGAACTTACAATGCCTCCAACCGAGGACTTCACTTCACTTTATTAATTTCGCAACTCAATGCTCTAAGAACTACATAAGCTCACACAATCTCTTTTATACACAGCTAACTCAAGTATATTACTTTCTTCTCTCAAGATTGCAAATGTAAGGACTTTCAAACACTATAACTATGTCTCCTTTTGTTTAATAGCAAATAAGTGTATAAGAGATAAATGAGAAGTAAATAAGTTAAAGAATGTAAGAGAATGTCTTTTAATTGTAATAGACTATCAAATCTTAATTCCCTTTGGTTGGGTTGTTGAGCTTTTATATCAACTCATTGAATTCTTCCCGTTATCACATATTAAATGCTCCAACGACTACTTGGATCAAACTTACCGGCATACTAGTACCTTGCACTTACTAATAAGCCGATAACCAAATGTACTACTGGTATGAACACCGGCAAGCCAGTTCCTTGATCAAAAGCAATTTCATCTCCTTATCAAGGCCACTTCACCATCAAGCTGGTAGTATTCTGGAACCATCAACCTAGTAGGCCAAAAATCTCTTGAACATAATTTTAACAACCAACAAACAACTATACTTTGCAATCTAATTTCAAGATCATTTGATCACCACTCAAAGGATTAAATTTCTTGTAAAGATAATTAATACAATTAATTATTAACCAAATTAATCAATTTTATTCAATTATCTTAATATGGTGAAATAGGACTTAGATTAATCATTCACTTTTGATTTGTTTTCATCAAAATCAATTAATAAACCCTAGGTTCAACACCTCTCCCTACCTTAAGTCAAAATAATTGATAAGAGAGGTAATCGGGGCCAAGTTAGGGTTCGTAGTTTGAAGATAATCTCGGGCGAAGCATATTCTCTATTGCACAAGTCCTAGTTTGGTGACCAAATTCTTGAGTGCATGGCGTTAAACTCCTTAAAACCCAAATTAGAGCAAGAGAAATTTCTTTAATCTCAAGACTACCAGTCAACGTTATGCAATGGCATTTGCTTAATCATACATTGCATCTAATTAAACTTACTTGAAAACCTTAGTTGCTTTGTGTCAGATATGTGCTACTATCTTCGACCTACTTACTAAGCAAGTTGTCACTTATTCCCCTATAGTTGTTTTGCAAGTTTCCTTAGTAGACTCATTAGTATTGTTCCAACTTTTGGAAGACTAGAGAACAGGGTCAGAGAGTAAGATTCAAGATTACTTTACTAGATTTCTATTCAGTTTATTGACCATATTGAATTCTAGGAAAATTAATAGGGTCTCCTCGAGTAACTCTTAGTTTTCGGATAATGAGATGTATTCCATGCTTTGTAAGCCTGTGGTTTATAGTAAATTTTTCGTAGATCTTTTAGTAAAGCAAATCCATACAACGTGTCTTGAAAACCAAGGATGAGGCTCTTGGGGTTTGAATGGGAACAAGGAATAAGGTGTGAGAAGGGGGTTTTGACTGTGAATGTGTGTAGGTATTACACAGTAAGACACAAACACAATCAGGGATTAAGCTCGAAATAAAGTTTGATGTGACTGAAGGGGGTTTTGACTGTAAATGTATATGGGTATTATACGCCAAAACACAAACACAATCAAGGGTTAAGCTTGAAATAGAGTTCATTGCGACTTATGAACATTAAATGTCACTCGAGTTTCAAATGAAAGGTTAGATGTGATTTACTAACTCGCTCAAATGAAGGGGTTCGCCATAATCTTAAGGACAAGATTGATAAGAACGCAAGAAAGATTAAAGAGTTATTCGAAACTCAATAACCCAGCAATCTTAGCTCTAAGAGCTCAAGAATGACTTTGCTCCCAAAGAGGAAAATTCCAAGTGTGTGTATATTCTTCAATATCCGATAATTACAAATGTTACTATTTATAGTAAGTCCTAAAACCCTAGTGGCAAAACTATAAATAATATATAAGGCCTTAAACCCTTAAGAATGGCCTACAATTGAAATAAGAAAAATATTTACAAAGTATACAAAACTGTACATTAAACAAAGTGGTCGGCATGCAGTCATTTGAGCTATCTATAGGATCAAACCCGAGCATGGGCCCATTGGCATTCGAGTAGGGGTAGGATGTTTAGAAGTCTTATTGTGCTTGGCCGAGCTCCTAGTAAGGTTGGCTTATAATTACTGCACTCGTGGATTGTGAGGTTGGCTTGCAATTGCTGCACTCGTGGATTTCTTGGCATTAGCTTTCCCATGCTATGCAAAGCTGTTCTTTAGCTTTGAAGCCTTGGTCGTTTGATCTCTTATCTTTTCAGCAGACAACAGACCTGATGCAAAATGGTTTCCCTTCCTCCCCTCAACTATCAGGTATTAGTCCAACCTTAACAAAAGTAAGTCGATCTCGAATTAGGACAGGTCCATCTCGAGTTAGGACAAGTCGACTTCAGCTTTTAGTAGGTTTGGGCTGGCTTTTAGTAAATTGAAAGTTGCATTCCTTATACAATTTTTAAAACTTGATTTTTCCTCGAATATTTAAGATATAAAAATTATTTTCATTAGCTATTTTAAAAAACTAATACCATAGATTAACGCCTACCAGGTACTAAATATGTCACTTTCAAGTAAAGGAGTGGTAAACGCCTTATGTAGGCTATACTTACGTTAGCAGCTAAGGTGACTAGCTTTTAGCGTAGATTGGTTTATACGAAGGGACTATTATTTGGGGCATGATACGAGATTACCATTTCCTTCTAAATCTCATAATTATGATCTCCTAAGATCGTGACTAGCTAGCCATTAGCTATAAATTTTACCTTCCGATGCAAGTTGGAAGGAATTGCACCAATTGAATCGCTCTAGGTCCTTCCCAACAGCAAATTGAAAGTCCTAAGAATGCCTAACGCTTAGAATGTTACATTGAACATTTGAGGCCTAATCATTACTTAAAGACCCACTTCCCCCACAATTTCTCTCTTTGACCCATCAAAAGCCCTTACAATTATGCAGCTAGGCTTAATTTCGTTAGCTTCAATCTTAAGTTGCTAGAAGGTGTCTAAAAGATAAATGTTTAATGAGGAATTTTCAATGAGGACTCCAGCTACAATCTTATCTTTGTATCTCACCACTATGTTTAAAGGCTTGGTATAGCAATTTCCTTCTTCTCCTAACTCCTCGGGTGAAAAGGCAATTTGATCAATAGTGAATATGGAACTAGCTATGTGCTCCAACTTATCTACCAAAATCTCTTGAGGAACTTAGAATTCTATGAGAATCTTAAAGAGAGCCTTTATGTGTTGTCTTAATGATAAAAGAAGCCTTATAAGGGAAATTTGGGTTGGAACCTTAACTAGTTGGTCCACAATCATATACTAGCCTTGATCATCTTATCAAAAGCATCCAGCTTAGATTCTTTCTCCCCTTGTGCTTGCATGTTTAATCCCAGTTCTTCTCTTAATTGTGGATTCGGCCTGTCTTAATAATTCTTTAAACCAATGTTGTGGTGATTTTTGATTAGTTGAGATTCTAGTAGTTGAAAGGTGCTGCTTTATAATTCTTGAGAGGAATTGGGATATTGAACATGTACTTTTTAGCCTCGCCATACATGGACTATTCCTTAGATTGCTTATTGCATTGAATTATAATCAGCTTCAGGCTTAACCTAATCATTCCTACCATATGGCCTATATTATCTTCCTCTTTAAACTCAAGCTCTCATACAATTGGTGCCCCTTCAATACATACTATGGGTATGACCCATGTATCTACTAGGTACTCGAATTCTCCTTGACTCTAACTCAATAACATAACTATAGGGTCCCTCACTAGCTTGTATTCCTTTAACTGCCTATAAGTAAGGTTTCAAGGTCTAGTTATTATCATCTTCTATATTTCTTCCTTCCTCACCTTACCCTCTTAGAGCAACTAATAGATAATTAGCTTGGTGCAGGTTATATCGTAAAGATTAATTCCTTACAAATGTCCCTTTTCTCTAAAGAGCCACATGACCAGTTCAACCGAGATAGGCATCTCATCTAAATCTATCCTAAGCTCATGTTCTTCGACAATAATTATATTGATTACAATAGCATGATTAGGAACGAGTTATTGTTGATGTTAGGAGTCTCAACAAAGTTCAATTGTACTCTCTCGGCATCAAATAAGTCTTATATCTTATTTTTTAACCTCTTACACTTGTCGATAGAATGATTTACTTACCCAAGATTGTATTCACATTTGGCATCGAGGTGAAAGTTTTCAGGTTTGTATCTTTCATTAGTAGCTCAAAGTCAATGAGGCAATCAGCTCTCAAATGAGACAAGACTTGGCTTAGGGGAACTAGGATACTAGTGAAATTCTAGAAGGAGGTCGATTATGTTGGGCTTTTGGTGGCTGATATGGTTAGGCTTGGAGTAGTTTGGTAAGATGTTTGTGGGGCAAGTGTTGGGTTTTGCTTGATGGTTACCATGCTTATAAAAGGCTTTTTCCCTTTGTTACTAGGCCTGGTAAGGACAAGTTTCTTGTCTTGGGTGTCTGAAGTAAGTAATTTACTAGGTGCAATAGCGCTCTCTATTTTGCATCTTATTGTTAATACTTCAACAAAGATGGCTGAGGTAAGTGGTATGAGATGTGTGAAATAAGACTTCTTTAAGGTATTAATAAAGGTAAATATCAACTTTTTATTGAGGATTAAGGTAAATACTCTTACAACTTGGGCCCCCCATCTTTAAGCATATTCTTTGAAAGATTCATTAGGCTTCTTGCAAAGGCTTCCTATATCCCATATAGAAAGGACAACTTCTATGTTGAACTTGTACTACACATAAAAGACTTAAGCCAACTTCTCCTAAGTATTGACTTAATTATGGTGAAGCTGAGAATACCGAGTCAAGGTTGGGCCAGTCAAACTGTCCTAGAATGTCTAAACCACTAAATGATCATATTAGGCACACTTGCTCATTTTCCTGACATATAACTGGATGTACAACTTCAGGCAACTATTTCTATCGTACTTCATAAAATCAGGCACCTTAAAATTTTCTAGGAAAACCGAGCTATCATGTGCAATTATTTAGTGATACCCATTTACTTGAACCCATCTTGCTTTTTAGAAGCTTTCATTTTATCATTCATTTGTTGTAGCAGCTTCTTTTCCATTTGTTTTTGCTTATCCTCAAACCTTTGGAATCAACCTCAGACTTTACCCTTGGTTGCATATATTCTGGGCTTGTTTCTTTCCCTTCTTGTTGGCTAATTATGGTAACTCATTCTCCATATGGTTTTAAGTTTTCTACAAAGGTTGGTTAAGTTGCATGTAGGAGGCTAAAACTGTTAATTAAAAAGTCCATCTTGTCACCTATGCTCTTCATTGATTGTTCCAAAAGTCTAATACTTGCTTCAATGGAAACTTCAATGTTAGTGTTGCTAGCATTGTCAGTGTTTCCAACATTATTGATTACTCGTGTTAGTTGTCATTCTGGATCTTACCTTGGTGATTATGGGACTTCATTCCAGAATATACTGCTTAAGAGCTATTTTGAAAAAACCTTCCTAAACACTTAAAACCTGTTAGGAAAAACCTTTTATGATTCTCTGTTGGTTTGATAACTTTCCTTTTCATTTTTTTGTCTATTTTTTTCCTTTTTTTATAATTTTGAAAATTTTTCCTCTTTTTTTGTTTATTCTTTGCATGAAATAGCAATAATAAATAAAGAATAAACATCTTAATATAAAAAAATGCTCATAAAAACACATGGATGCTGATATTAGAGTTGGCAAGTAATCTATAATGTGGCAAAAATACTGTTTTTATTAAGATTGCAAATGATGGAGTTTGATTGCAACTCTTTATTCTTAAAACCGAAACAAAATTTCTAAGTTAAGAACCCTATTTACTAGATCTTCTCTTAGTTGGCTGGTTGGATACTACTTTAGTGCTTCTCTTTTTCATGGATGGGCTAGGCTCTATTGGTGCCTCTAACTCTTAGATCCTCTCATTGGCTCTTATCAGCCAGTCCTTCAATGACTTATCTTACTACTTTGCCACCTTATATAGGGCCTTTTAAATTCTTCTTAACCTATTTGCATCTTCATAAACAACTTCTACTTAGGCCTGGACTTGTTCGTGTAGGTTTTTATTTTAGGGGTAAGATTCCTTGAGGCTAGCTGCAGCACATCAAGGCCCTTAAATTGTTTCTAGCTTACTTCCTTAAGGTGTTAGTAGACATAATCTTTCATAGCCCAATACTTGCTAGCATTCCTTACTAAGCCCTCCTACTGGAGTGTCAGGAATACACCCTGTTTACTCTAAAAAGTTCTGATGGTAAGTAGGCCCAATACTATTGTACATCAATTCATCATAATGAGTGGAACTGTCTCATAATATTTTCAACCCCTCATCACCTCCTTAGTATCATACCATCTATCTACCCAAACTAAATCTTTAGTACTAAAATTTTAAAGGACCTCAACCTAACAATGAGTAGGAGCCTCTAAAAACTCAACCTTCATAAAGGTTGCAAGCCTCTAGCAACTCAACTTCACAAAGGTAGGGGTTATATCAATTTTCACAGCAAACTCGACCTTAGGAAACTTGAGTTAGTGGATTGCCATATAGCTAACAAACTAGATCATAAGCAGGTCTAGTAAAGTCTTCATATCTCTATGTCTTTTGTTTTTAAGGTGATTTAATGATCTGATCTGTTCAACCGAGAGGGTTAGGAAATAGGATTCCCTTCTAAAAACTATGCTACTATCTTTACAACCTGAAAGTAGATAATAAATACACCTGCATGGCACCAGTTTCTTGCCATCCTTAGTAGCCCCCACAAAAGATGTCACACTTCTCCTAGAATTTGGACTTTCCCATAAACCAATCCAATAAACCAAATAAATTGACGTATCTCCTATTATTATCCTTTAAGGCCTAATTTATTTCATTATTCTTCATCTCTAATAAGTTACTAATGATGTTGCGAGCTCCTTTTTCAAGGTTCGAGAGATAGATCTTACTCATATCAATAGTAACCTCTAGTAATTGGGTGTATTCTTTAATCAATGGCCATAATTGGTGAGGCCTAAACAGAAAGCCACAAGTTCTGGGTTCTAGAAGTAAACCAAGGCCCATATAAAAGTGAGGTTGATAAAGATCTCCATTAAGGACATAATGGACCCAATCTTTGCTTTGATGTAGTCCTGTTGCTTAGGGCTAAAAAGTTGGAACCATCTTTTGAGTACATTCTTGGGGTCCTTGGGCTTGTTGACATAGATCTCTTCCTACATTTTCTAAAAAATGAAAAAATAATTTTATACATCTTTCTTTTACAATAAAAAAAATGAAATTACAAAAAAAAAAAAAGATTATAAGGTACATTAATTTTTCTTTTACAAGCTTTCAAAAAAAGAAAAAAAAACAATATGGACTCTTCAAATTTCATCATGTTGCCACCTTTAACTTTAACGAACTTACCACAAATGATTTACTTGCCAACTCATACAGGCTCATGAATGCAATTAGGTGCGTTTTAAAAGGTCTCCAAGTTTCAAAAGGCCTTACATGAATCACTAGTCTGTTTGAAACTTGAGTGGGGTTAACCAACTCAACCTTGAATGATAGTTATACTGCATCACCCAAAACTTACACAATGCCTCCTCTTCTAGGCTTCTAAGATGGTCTAAGTACGATCGCTTTTAAACATACATTATGATTTTTTTTTAAAAGAAACCCCCTAAGGCCTATTAGGCTAAACCCCCCTTTTTTTCCTTTTCCTTACATTACTAAAGCCCACATTAGTATAATTATTTACACAAAATTTTAAACACTTAAAAAAACCAAAGCCCAATTATCATCATTATTATTTATTTGCAAAACAAAGGCCTAATTAATTAATTTATGAACTTTTTTTATGGCTAGCTCACAAAAAGTCACTAGTGGAGTTGCCAATTTATCAAGTTGAAAAATCGATTTCTCTCTCATCTCAGCCTGATTTATATTAAGCCTACATTGCTTAATGTAAACCTCTCAACTTGATTAAGAAAATGTTTTTTTAAAAAAAAAAACTTTTTTTTTAAAGTATAATCCCCACCTGATTGAAATTGAGAAAAAAGTTAAATTAAGACCCACGGATGGACAAACCCAAATTTTAGCTATTAGTCTATGGTTTTTCTAAAAAGACAATTTTAGAAAAAGACGCCAAAAATTCACTAAGCTCGAAAGCTAATTTATTTAAAACCTAACAAATTCCATAAAAGAGATCCATAAAGTAATTAATTGGGCATTTGATGGCTTTCTTAAAATAAAAGGGGGCTTAACATTAGAAAAAAGGAAATAAAAGACTTTTTTGTATTTTTAAGAGTCGTTTGAAGTGTCTACATACCTACTAAATAGGATCAGGCCCATGTAATTCTAAAGAAATTTTATAAAACTTTAGTGGATTAATCAGTTTTATTTATGAAAATATTTCACTTTAAGTATTTACATGTTTTTTTTTGTCCAAATTTTTTAAGAAAAAATTAGGAATCCCTAACTTTGACAAAGAGTCAATTTATATTTTTTTATTAAGAAAAATGTTTTTT
The DNA here is from genome assembly GCA_024138005.1 of Lumnitzera racemosa. Classification (NCBI taxonomy): domain Eukaryota; kingdom Viridiplantae; phylum Streptophyta; class Magnoliopsida; order Myrtales; family Combretaceae; genus Lumnitzera; species Lumnitzera racemosa. Next base: position 60,127,304 of record JAMXBC010000012.1, read on the forward strand.
CTAAGGTGTCAAAACATTTTTAAAAAAAAGAAAACAAAAGAAAAGAACATTTCATTAAAAAAAAACTCATTAAAGACAAACACATTAAATAAATCATACAAAGTACAAATCAATAAAAAAATATCATACAATATCATAGAGTCACACATATATTTTCATAGCATGCTTATTAGCTATATATTAATAATTTATAACTATTACCTAATAAAAAACAAAAACTACATTGTTATTAAATTTTAAAAAACTCTTGGATCAAAGTCTTTATTTCATGAACAAACACATATCCATCATTAAACAAGCATCAACCTATATTGTATAAACATGAATCATAATAAACATATTGCAATTTATTCATTAAAACATCTAATTCAACAAAATTAATCAAGAACCAACATCAATTTCATGTACATCTCAATGATTTTTCCATGAATATTACATTATAAAAATAAGAATCATAATGATTACTTTTATAAATTTTGCATCAAACTAACTATTCTAATACATAAAACATGATTTCACTAATTATCAATACATATCATGCATCAGAATCACCAAGTACATAAGAACAATTTAGGAGCACCCAAAAGTTTTATAAACTTACCTCATGCAATAATGAATTGGTAGCCGATTTAGGGACTTGTGGGTGATTTCTGGTAAGGCAGTGGTGTTTCTTGACTCTTGACTTTCACTCTTGACTTCCTAATCTATGAAACTTCTTTACCAATTTCAAGAAAAATCGAGCTCCACTCTTTCAGTTTGCCCAAAGAAATTCATTTTTCCAACAAAACCCTAAAACTAAAATCTAGAATGAGAGGTTGAGAATTCTTTCAATCTAATTCGTTTTTCTCAAAACTATATCTATTAATGAGAAAAAGGAACCTTTATTTATAGTGTGAACTTGAGCTTTTTGGCTAAGAATTCCCTCTTGGGTTGGGGAATAATCATCTTGTATTCTACAATTTTCTATTAATTAAATGGATAAAATCAGTCTTCTATGTCTTACTACTAATTATATACACTAATTACACAGTGAGATTGCATCAAGAGATTCAATTTCTCATCTTTTAGACGATATGTACACCTAATTTCCTAAAAGACATCCCTTTTTGTTATTTTTCATTGATGCATTTTTCCTTTATTATCTTTTAAGATTTTAGGACCAAGATATCATGCACTTGTTTCCTTTTGCAATCCTACATTTTTTTTTTTTGATGCAAAAAGGGGATCAAATTGGTTACCTTTCTTAGGGCCAAAAAATACCCTGTTTATGAAGCTTTTTATTCATAACACACCAAGAAATATAAGGAAAGAAAGAAAAAGAAGGGAAGGTAGGCCGACTAGGCGCTAACACGCCCCACGCACACATTAGAAATTTAAATTGGTGTGTTATCACCCTTGTTTATATATATATATATATATATATATATTATAAATGAAGCACTATGTGGTGTGTTGGGATGTAGTTGTGGGGAGTTACTCAGTCCTGACATGATTACAAATTGCAACCACGTGGCATATGTGGTATGTTACGATAGTAACAATTTTTTCTTTTCGTTTTTTTTTTTTTGTATATATATATGTATATTTTTTGTTTTCTTTTTGTATTTTCTAAAACTTTTTGAAAATTTTACTTTCTAAGCCTCCTGAAAAATAAAAAAATAAAAAAATAAACTTCCTAAATTCTTGGTGGGCAAAAATGGGGTTTACCTTTTAGGGTTTAGTGTATAACAAGCACTTGTAGGATGTGCAAATATGAAAATGTTGATTTTGATGAAGTATGAAAAAAAAAAAAGGTAGACACTCCATTTTTACCATATAAATTATTAAGTTCAGATTTGCTAGGTTTACATTAATTTTTTAGTTGGTTAGTTTATTAGAAATAGTGGTTAATAAAATAGGATAATTGGTTGATTAGATCAATAGTTTGTTTAATTTGATTATTGCATGTATAATTTTTAGTTTTATTAGGATTAATGGTTGATGAAAATAGAATAATTAGTTAATTAGATTAGGTTATTTAGTTTAGGTTAACATAGGTTAATTGAAAAAGGAAAAAGTGATGATAAAAAGTAAAAGGAAAGAAAAAAAAGGGGGGGGGGAGGAGGGGAGGGGGGTGTCGGACAAGTATTTTTGTGCTGGGAGCTTGGAGGGTTCCAATATGCATGAGCTTCACGTGCCCCAAGTGTTAAAAAGCTCAAAAGAGGGCCGAAAATGGTATTCTAAAACCAGATTTTTCTGGTACTAATGCTACCTGATTTTTGTAACAGATTTTGATAAAAAAAACTATGTAAATCTATAGAAATTCAAATGAATATAATTTATCTTCAAAGATTGACACAAATCGGATCAAATCTAAAATTTTAAAAAATCATATATTATTACTCAAGATTTTGGATCCAATTTAAACTTATCCTAAAGTGTTCAAATCTTGTCTATAAGTCTTCTATAAATAAGATAACATACTAAATCATGAGATACAATAAAAAAATAAGGTAAAAGCTCTTGAAAATTAAAGTGGAATATACTTTCTCTCTCTGGTAAGTTACTCGAACTACACATTCTCTCTCTATATTTTCTTTAATTTTACACAAAATAAAAAATAAACAATAGCTCCAATAGCATCTAAGGGTTGGATAGGGTAGAAAAAACATAAGCTTTGAGCTTCATCTTTCGAATATTAGTTAGGATTAAGGTAGGAAATTTAGGTCTTTTAAGGGTTTAAGTTGATAATTATCAATATTTCTTAGATGCGCACCACTATTAGAGTTGCAACTAATACATCCATGCTACCAACTACCGTGCATCACTGCTGCTGCTATAAACCCCCACGTACCTTAAGACTTGTGAAGGACAAATCTCACCTGTTTTGTGGTTGAAGAAGGTGCAACATCTTTCCTTGTTTTTTTGTTGATTATTTCATTGTTTTTTTTTCCTTACTATATATAAAAGAAACAAAAAAATAATAATAGTAAAATAGAATAAGTGTAGCAATAGTTTACTAACTTCTATGATTTTCTTTTGAAGGTTTCACTTTTTTTTGTGTTTTAGTTCCCTTTTTTTTTATTTGTTAGGTTATTCATGTTAGTATAGTTTCATTTATCTACATGTATTTTTAAGTGTCCACCACTAATTATTCATGTGAACATAAAATCACACAGTTTTTAAAAATCAAGTTTCTTTATTTTAGATCTTGCATTAAATCATTTTTTTTAAAATCTCATGTCAAATCACATTTTTCATAAAATTGCATATTTTTTAAAATCTTACATATTTTCTAAAATCTTGCATATTTTCTAAGATCTTGCATTTTTTTAAAATCTTGCATAAAAGTAGCTTCTTTATTAAATTTGGTACAAGAATTGCACTTTTTCCATATCTTTTCTAAGGGGTTGCATAAAATTCATATCTTTCTTAAAAATTGCATATCTCGAATAAAATCCATATCTTTCATAAAAATCACATCTTTTCCATATCTTGCATAAAAATTTATATGTTCCCCAAAATTGCATCTTTCCATAAAATTCATATTTTTCACAAAAATCACATATTCACTTGAAAATTGCATACATGAAATTGCATATTCGCATGGTTGGGTGTCTTTAGGATTCCTTAGGAAAAAAAGTTTAGAAAGATTTTTCTTAAATAAAAATCTTAATTTGTTTTTTTTTTTCAAAAAAATTAAGTTCTCTTAAGGTTATTAGGATTTTTAGGTTTTTATTTTTTTCAAATTAAAGTAAAACTGAAGAAAAAAGTAAACTTAGCTTCTTCTTTTTTCTAAAATAAAAAGAGCCCATACACTAAAATTTTATAAAAATATCATAACTAAGTTGGTTTAATCTCAACTAGTAGTATGTAAGCACTTTTAGGAGAATCTTAAAAAAATATAAAAAATGCTTTTTTTTTGGAAAATTCGTAATAAAAAAATTACTAAAAAATCTTTTTTCTTGCATTGGCTTCATGTTCTATTGTTTTTATTTTATTAGAAAAAAGATAAAAAATAAAGACCCATAAATTAGTTCTTTTAATCTCTATATGGTGATTGTATCTTAATAAGTTAACCCCTAAGTTTATAATTTCTAGTTCAAACTTTCTAGAAATTATACTTTTTAGAAAAATTGTAGGTTAGTGGCTTGATTCAAGTTTTTCCACCTTAAAACCCTAATCTTAATTGTTTTATCAATTTTCATTAGTTGATTGCTCTAATTGTTTTTTCTTTAAAAAAACATTTTAAACATTTTTAAAAAGAAAATGTTTTTCCTTAATTTATGTCAAGTAATTTATATTAAATGGGATGAACTTAATATAGATTAAATAAATTAAGGAAAACTAAAAAAAGGCTCAACAAAAAATATGATTTAATATAATGTTTTAAAAAAGAAAAAAATTACCAAGGTTGCAAAAGAGGAGGTAAGGAGAAAGTGACTTTTAAGATTTGAAGATGGAACACTGGTCCTTTTAGAAAGTGTAAGAAGACTGTTAGTACTTATAAATTAATCAACAGGGAATTAGTTGCATGAAAATTACAATATTTTTATATTTTTGCCCTTAGTTGTGTTATAGTCCAAATATATAGTAGTAGCGTAAATGTAAATAATCAATAAATAATTGTACAATTTTATAGAAGTTGGTACTTTTTAATAGTTGTAATAGTAGTTTTGTTTGTTGTATTACTAGTTCTATTAAGAGGGAAAGTTAATTACTTGCAACTAATTGGTAAATTGAGATGTATTTCTATAAATAAGGTAGTATCGATAAAAATAGATAAAGAAGTTCTAATTTAGAAAAGTGGTCTTATACTCTTTGGAGAGTCGTTCTCTTAAATTAACCAAAATCAATCTATTTCCATTTTCATCATATTCATTCTTTCATTCTTTCACTAGCATCATACTTTATACTAATATCTACATTATTAGAATAGGAATTACAGGTGCTAACATTTGGTGCTCTAATTGATTTTTCAAGAATGGTGCCACCGATAAGAAACTCTACAGTATCAGATATGGAAAGTATCAAGAACATACTCTTAACAAATATAACAAGAATAACATCAATAAGAAATAAATTTCAACACTTCACTTTAAGATTTGGCATTTCGATTAGAAAAACTAGAGATAACGAATTCCACTAGAGTTGTTGTTCTTGATAACAAGATTAAGTCCTTACAAAACAATCAACAACAGTTATAAAAAGATATGAACAATAAGTTTAATAACATTGATGAAAAGTTTGAAACGTTAATATAGTAGATTTCTCAATTGCAAATTATGATGATAGAGAAACAATTGAATTAAAATGCCAATAAGGAAGTTGATGTCACATTATCATTTTCAAACAATGATAATATACCATCCGATTCTATGGTAAGGGGAATTAAGCTTGAGATATTGAATTTTAATGCTTTAACTATAAGACCAATTTCGATTTGAAAAATTTCTTTGTGTCTAAGTTGGATACCTTAATGGTAGAAGAGAAAGAAGTGGATGAAGATAACATGATTAGTGAAGAAGTAGATGTAAAGACTATTCAAGAGGAGCATCTGGTGGAGATAAAATGTGAAGCTCATCAAGAAGTGAAAGATTCACATACTTTAGCGATAATACCTAAATTGTATTCAAATGCAAAGACAACTTTAAGCCATGTAATGTGCCTTTTCCTCGTCTTAACAAATCTTCATCCATTGGTAATAGTGTTCAATTACTTAACCATTATCTTTCCACAATTATATTCAGTAAGAAAGAGTGTTTGGAGCCACAATTATAAAGGTCATATGATATTGGTTTTTCATGTCATTGTTTTCTATCCACATTGGGACTATATTCACTTAGTTTAGATTAAATTTTTTTTCGAGACATGGTATACAAGACCTCCAGATGTTGTAACTGGAGATTTTCAAGATCATTCTCTCTCTATTTTAACCTTGAGGATAAGGTTGCTTTGAAAATGTGGAGAAATTGTTATAGTCCAAATATATAATAGTAGTGTAAATGTAAATAATTAATAGATAATTGTACAATTTTATAAAAGTTGATACTTTCTACTAAATTGCAATAATAGTTATAATAGTAGTTTTAGTTGTTGTATTAATAGTTCTATTGAGAGAGAAAGTTAGTTATTTGCAATCGACTAGTAGATTAAGATGTATTTTTATAAATAGGGTAGTGTTAATAAGAATAAATAGAGAAATTTCAATTTAGAAAAGTGGTCTTGTACCTTTTGGAGAGCGTTTCTCTCGAATTAGTTAAAATTAAAATTCAATTTCCATTTTCATCATATTCATTATTTCCTTGGTTCACTATTATCGTACTTTATATCAGTATCCATGCTATTAGAATAGGAATTATAGGTGCTAGCAAGTTATGCCAAGATATTCAAATACAAACTAACATTAATAAATTGACTTGAGCATTAAGGAAATTTTCTTGGTATCTCTAATCTTTCATCTCTTAACATTGTATTATTAATGATGAATAGTTATTTTTAATAATAAAATTAATAAGTAATATGATTGGAAGCATAAGCTTGAGATAGCTAAGTGTATGCGAGAAGCTACTTAGTGCTCAACCTCCTATTGAATCCATTTTTGGCACATGTTTGAAATTGTTATGGCTAAAGAACATGTTCAACATATTACCCCATGAGGCAAATGCAGTGACGATCCAACAGTATGGCATAAAACATATATAATAATTGATGGGAAAGGCAGTATACATAAATAAATTGTGGAATCCCATTCAATTGATGCTCCTCCCCTTTCAATCCAATTTCATGACTAGTAGATAGTATGCTTAAGGGGCAACTTACTTAGCTTGGCTTTATTACTAGCTTTGTTGTGCTACTCATATTGATGTCGTAGAGATCACCATGAGTTGTTGGTTAATCTTTAAGTGTAGACGTAAGATCTTTTTCCCTCATGTAACCTCTTTGCATTGCTGGGTTATGACAATGGTTAAGGGTTGATTATTGTTATGTTGATGAGGAGTCAACTGCAATGGCACTCAGTTGTCAATTTATTTGGTGACACAATATCATGATACCTTTGACCACTAAGTACTGAAGCAAGAATTAGCTTATATATTTATATAGTTTCATTTTCAAAGTTTTTAATGATTGCATATTTGAACTTATAAGTTTCCAAGAAGTTAAGTGGCCATACAGAGAAGAAGATATTACTAGCCTACCCCTTATAATTGGGCCAGTAGTTGCATATGGCTTACATTAGTGCTATTAATTTGCTTTTACATCATGGAATTATTTTTCCCTAATAGTGTCACCTTGCAGTTATAGAGGCCTCCAACTCATCCTATATCACATTGATAACAAAAGGTAGGACTTTAGTGGTTTGATGGAGGTTAATTGGTATTGACTCATGCCATTCAGTTAGCTTAGTAGGTAGATCGTTGGTATTGCACCATTCAACTAGAGTCACTTATTGGCTTAGTTGAAGGTATAGTCCTTAATTATGCTCTTTATTATAAGGAGATCATTGACAATAAATTGGATAGATTAGGGGTCATGTTGAGTTATATGGTGCTTGTATAGTTTAATCAATATCTCATTTCTTTATTTCATTTCTATTTTGCATTTTAATCATAAAATGTATTGTTGAATGCAACATAATTTTATTGATTGTTTGTGTTAGATGCTACATGATGATGTCATTTTTTAGGCACCAGAGGTAGTGACAATTGTTATTGATTAAGAGGCATTATTCTAAACAATGCAACATTAGTAAGACTTGCTATATCTAAACGTGAAGCCTTACTACTACCCTAACCATCTTAAGGAAGACACTAAAGAGATGATGATAAGAATATGGTTGAAGGCGTAGTCATGAACATGCCTATGTAGAGATTAGAGACAATCCATTCCTTGGCATGACTTCTCACCTTATGTATTTACCACTTTCATTGCGTACAAGCATCATGAGCTAGTTAATTTGCATCGCCATTAATACCATTTGAGATAATGCTAGGAGAAATCTCAGCATTGACATTCAAACTCCTCTTATATTGCAAAAGAGGCGACTTATAGCTCATGGGGATGACATGGGAGAAGGTCTCATGTAGGTTTAGCTTAATTTGATCTCAATATACATAACTCCTCCTTATAGCCTATTGGATACAAGTTCGGATGAGACACATATAACATACAGCTTAATATGAATCAATTACTGTATCTTTAGCCTAATACTCAAAAGAATACTTGATGATTGCAAACTCTTTATGCAATGACGAAGATGATGACCTTAGATTTTATTTTATCTTTCTTTTTTGTTTTTATCATCTCTTGTACATAATTTGTATTTATATACGACTAAATGAGTATCGACTCAAAATTTTCATATCTTCTTTCAATTGTTGTTCTTAACTTATTGCAGATGAAGATTTGTTCTTCACTTATTGTTGGTGAAGATTTGTTATGGTTGAGGAGTTTGGACTGCATGCAAAGCATTATTGATAAGTCGTTGAAGAGTTGTGATTGTTTGTATTAGAGTCTTTGTTGCTTTTTGTTATTATCGTTGAGGAGTTTAGAGCATGTACGGGACATGTATGTGGTTAAATGTATGGTGGAAAGGGTTTTATTATAAATTATGAAGTTTTATTTATATTTACAACTTTTTTTTAAATAGTTGATGTAAATTTTGGGTATAATAGAAAGGAGCAGCAGCAGTAGCATTGATTGCTCTAGCATTGCATATCAAAATCATGTCTTGAAGACACCATTTTAACCATACTTTGAAATCGTATCTTCTAAAATTGTATCTTTAAGACACCATTTTATAATTGTTGCATGAATTAGTGAGTTGAGTACACAATTTTAGAAAAATGTAAAATTGTACATTAAATACATGATTTCATGTTTCATACATATACTTGTGATTACTTGTCAAGTATGAGAGAAAGTTATATTTTTTTCCTTTTCCTCAAAAACTCTACATATTTCATGTCACATATAAAAAAAAGAAAAATCGTTTACACGGGAATCCAAAACTCAAGCTCGATGGTAGTTGATTGAGCTTGACCTTGACTATAAGAGGCACTTAGCAAGCTTGAACTTAATTGGACTATGTTCGTAGAATTTTTTTTTATTCTAGTAAAAAATACCAACATCCCAACTCAGCTTAATTTGTTATTAATAAATACAACTATTTAGTTTAAATAGACTCATGAGTTAGATAAACCGAATATTATAAAATATAAGCTCGACGGATAAGCAATTTAAGTAACTCATGTTAGACCGGTCGATTTTAAATTGAGCACCAAGCTGAAGTGGTATAGCTTACGAAAGCACTCAGCTTACTTATACTCCTGGTCACTTCTTCCCTAACTACACGTGGCATTAACAGAAACCATGTAATAAATCAACCTAGTAATTACTTACTGTACCGTACAACAGTAACTCCCCAGCCGGGACCGTTGTATTCTTCTGTGTCAGCTTCAGTTGACTCTCGTCGGGGGAAGAAGAAGGTTGCTTAGAAACCAAAACCTCGGATACCTAGATAATCGAAGCGCAAAATTCGTGAACTCTGATTCTTCTGTATCATTGTAATCCCTTAACCCTCACTACAAGCAACCCTCTTCAGCGTGTTAAGTTCCATTCCTCGCTATGGCTAAGAAGAACGACCCAGTTCCCGTCGTGACCATAGACAGCAGTGACGACGAAGAAGAACGCACCTCCGCCGTTATCAAACCGTATCCCACCTCCAACGGCGGCAACTCTCCAACGCAAACCACCATTCGTACCAGACTACAAACTCACAAGGAGCAGCAACAACAGAATCCATCCGCCTCCTCTAACAAAACCCTAATCCCTCGAAGCTTCTGGAAAGCTGGGAACTTTGAAGTGGTAGGACCCTCCAACCCCACTAACTACAATTCTGGTTCAGGTCTGTATCTGTTTCTGCTTGCTTTAAGCTATTTTTTTGTTAGTATTTGAGATTTTCCAATACTGCATTTTTGGCTACATAGCTGTGTATAGGTCGACTTTCAGATTCTATATTTAAAATGTGAAATGATAATGTAGAAATAGTTGTTTAGCTCTTGTTGAGAGGCTAAAAGAAATTCTATAGCGAGCATACACCGGTGCTGCATTCTCTTGTAATGTATACTCAACTTACTAATTGCCTTATTGATAAACTTCCCTGAACAGTTGGCACTTATTAACGAAACCCTTTTGAAATACTTCTTACCAGTGTGATGATTGGTATTGCAAGAAACTTACGATGTCTAAGGTTAGACCAGTAGCTATGTTAGATAATATATTTGGAGGTAAGTGGAATTGTTGATTAAACATTGGAACAATGAGCAAGCTTTGTTGAACTTTCAAGAGGTTGATGATGATAATGGGTAGGAGTGGTGGCTTGCAGTTTTCAGTTTGTGGAGATTATGGTTGCTCTGGGGTTACTTATTTCAGCAGTGGCATTGTTTATTGCTTGTTCTCGAGCTTTGGTCAGTGCTGATGGTTTATGATGTTGTGATATTGCTGGCTTTGGCAGCATCTATGTGCGTTGAGTGATGCCTAGTTCATGGTTGATTGCGGCAATTGAATATTGTCTTCTTGACATCAGAAGAGCTGCTTCTTGGCATGCAGGAGATGTTGAGCCATTTGGAAATTTCCCATATGTCATGGTTATCAGGAGGGTAGCATAACTTTCATCTCCGTTCATGAGAGGTCAAAAGCTTTGAGAGTATTCTTACACAACTTTCATAAGAAAGTTTTCTACTGATTGATCCCGATAGGATTACTACAAAATTTGTGGATAATAAGATTGTAACAGTTTTCTTGTTGGACATATCATGAAGAATTTGATTCCCTCTATGCCCTGTAACATTTTCCTTATCACGTCTTAGGGGCAGTTTAAGAAATAATAAATAAATTAGGTAGAATAAACTAAAGAAAACTGAGCCCAAAGTGCTCAGGTCTCATTCTGCTGTTCAGACTGGTCTTCTTGGTCATCTGGAGGGGACACTGGCTATTCTGTAGTCAATGGTTCTGTAGGTGTCCTTCAGACCATGCTTGCTGTTTTTGAATACCTTGACACACCCTACACTGTCCAGCTACCCTGTAGATTTACCAACTTTAGCACTCATGGGGGTATTTCCATTTGCATCCTCTAGATCATTTCTATCAATGGGTGGAATTAATGCTTGATATCTAATAATTATAGAACATAAAAGGAGGTCTTTTCCTGGGATAATCACAATGAATTTTCAATGAGGCAAGGATAATATATGATATACATGGAGAGCAGAAGGTAGACTATGCCTAATTGGAAAAAATCTATCCAACTTAGGCAAGATGATCTTTGTCTCTTTTGTTTGTCCAAGTATATGTGTACAGAAGGCGCTTGAATCACAGTGCGTCTGGTTTAGCTGGGAAGCCATAGCCGTTGAACTTTTCCATTGCTCTATTGAAATTCTTGCATCCCATCTTCTTCTCCACCCTTGAACTATGCATATTAAAATCCCCAAGTACAGTCTCGGACCTAACAAATAGTGGTTGATGTTAATCAAGTTACTCCACAAATTCTCCTTCCTTCATCTTGATTCTTCCCATATACAAAGCTAATGTACACAGTACTTAACTCAGAAAATGTTTATATACATGATCACACTTTAATGTAAGTGAGCACACTCATGGTGTATTAGTTGATCTAAATTCTAAAGCAGGTACACTTGCCATACATCTTGGTTCCGGTTGACCAAAATTCTACCACTAGGATGCATCAAAACTTTCTATCCCAATGATTATGCACTGAAACTGCATCCACTCTTTTGGGTTTCACCGTTGTTTTTGGAATCCTTAGTAGGGAAACTTTGTTTTGTCTACAAATATCTGAATCTCAAAAACCCTTCTTGGGCTATTTAGATCTTTAGCATTTTGATAAAAAATCATGGTATTTACAATGAGTAGGAAAAAAGAATCCTTACTGAGATGAATTTACCTTCGATGGCCCTATGCCCAGTATGCCCCTTGCAAGACTGCTTTCACCCCTTGTTTCTTGCCCCATGTGGCGATTTATCCAAGAGATCCCTTTTCTCGATATCAGTTGATCCTTAGACTTACTCTTTTTGGTCCATCAACTAACCTTATTCTTGTATTTTTTTCATGAGTTGATAAAACCACTCCAGAGAGTTATGTTTGTCCTCTAGAGAGAAAAATCTGGAGATACATTTGGCAAACATCTCCATCACATTATCATTGCATATATTTTTCCTAATAGGCCAGGGTTGTCTCCATCCTACAGTTTCCTTGGAAACTCTACGCCCCCCCTTAACCTGTACTGCACCTGTTTGCCTCCAACCCTTCCTTTGCTGGGCAACTATTATAGGAGTTCCCACTTATGCAATCCCTTAGTACTTGACCCCAACTTCAAAATGCTTTCTTTTGGCCATGCGACTTAAATGACTTTCATGAAGCTATTTGCTATATTCATCCCCATGCAAGCATGGGTATTTTTTATCCTTCTCTTGGACATTGTCGGGAATCGTCATGAATATGGGAACCAAGAGATCTAGCCGCATAGCTTATGCCTACCCTATATCATTACTCCATGTAGACCTCCATGGCTTAACCCATTTTAAAACAAAATTAGGCTGCTCCTCAGTCAGTTTCATGTCCAAAATAATTTAGAACAATTATAATTTAATTCATCATGTAAATCTTCCTTCCTTCAATTCACAACCACCCCTCACACCCAGGAGTTAACCTCCCCAAAAGAGACCAACTAGAGTATTGCTTCATGTTTGGGCTCCTTCTTTGCAACCTTTTTGGGGAGGAAACTCAAATGTTATCTCCAACTTGCTGATGGGGTTAAAAGTGCAGAGAAAGATCCAATTCTTCTATTCTTCTAGGAGGGAGGAGTTTGCACAAAACTCAACAGAAGACTTTTTTGAAGGATTGGTACATATGGGAGAGGTTTAGGCATTATTTGGAGGGCCACAGGGATGAAATTCGATTTTGCTTAAGAGGTTGTTTCACAATTCTTGATATTCTCAGAATTTTGTAACATCTCTTACAAAGAACACTTGATAAGAGAAGACAAGACCTCAATCTGGTGTAGGTCCTTAGTGTTTAGGGATTCTCTGGTACCGTGCGAATATTAGGATTGGTAATTCTTTAACTTTCAATACGCTTTTGTCCTTTCGGCATAACAGTTTCACCCTAGTACATTACTGTCACTTTTTCAAGGACCATGCCATCCTTGCCAGTTCTGCAAGACACTGAGGTATTGTACTACACAATGGAGTAGGAAAAATTGCATTGGTGTTCATACTACAAGAAACTCGACTTGAAGAAATAACCTTAATAGAGTATTTCTTAATAGCCTTCATATTGGAGGGAAGTTTTGGGACATGCTTACTAGAAGAGGCATTAGCTTCTCCTATACAATGCCTTGAGAAAGGATGGTAAAAAGTCATTTCTATTTTTCAAGAACTACAAGGAGAACAGACAAAATGGACTGAGAGAAAAGGAAAAAGTATGATCTCTTCTAGTGAGATGGAAGGGTTTGGTTCTTGCTTTCTCAAAGGAAGGGGAATTTATTGAGGAAGAAGAAGGAGAAAGGTGAAAAGGAGGAGGGAGAGAGGTCCCAATCATGGGGAGAGGGAGAGGGATGGACTAGAAAATATAGAAGGTGTTACTGTGGTGGAGGAGAAAGGGATAATAAGAGGTTAAGGTGGAGGAGGCTTTGCTAAGAAAAAGCTTGAAAGCATTTCCTAGAGAGAGAATTCTATATAGAGAAGAGCAAAATGAGTGAGTATTCTATATGCTAACAGAGTCTCTCTGGATGAAAAGTAATGTATGATCCATCCTTTTTTGCTTGGTAAAAGTGATTGGTTCCAGGATGCATGGTAAATGTGTGCATTCTTATCATGGGGAATACTTTTAAGGCAATGATGTGAGCGAAAAAAGAATTCTATAGTAAAATACTAAAGTTAATTTGATGCTATTGAGGACTTCAATTAATCAATTCTTTTATTTTCTTTTGCTTCTTTCTTTTCTTAACCATTCTTGAACCATCTGCTATGGCTTGTTGTAATTCATGTGTCAAACCCACCTTGTTTTATCACATTCAATCCATGCACTGCACATGATTTCCTTTTTCTCTGGTAGTCATTGTGTATGATTTCTTTCCTAAGTTCTGAGCAGACATGGTCAACTAGGTGAGCATCAATGGAAAATACATTGCTCTATCTATGGACTGATCTCAAATTTATCTTGCAAATTTATTATATTTTACTATTATATTCCATTCATGAAATGGTGAAATTACCCAGAGAAGAAAATGGGGGTATTTCCTAAGTTTGAATCTAATGCAATGTAGGCATTGGCTATTATGTTTGCATCTGCAAGATTTTGCTGGCAGAGAGTGGAGTAAAAATCAGCACGTTATGTTTTGTTCATTTGGCTTTCTTCATGGTTAAGTTGCTATGAGATGATTTTGCAGAGCTACTGGAGCATGCTCGTGTCCATCCCAAATTTCTTCATTCCAATGCAACTTCTCATAAATGGGCATTTGGAGGTGAGTTTCGAGGATCAATGTAGAGAACAAGCCTTTATGGAATTTGTTTGTGAAACATCAAAGAAGTCAAGTTTACCCATCAGAGAAGTCAGAGTTGTATATCACATAATGTACTTGTGTTAGAAGTGGCATGAAATTTAGCACTTGCTTTGCTTTAAATATCTTCAAAGTAGAATTTTTTGGGCTTTGTTGATCTCATCAATTAGCCTCAAAAGGCATATGCATGACTAAAACATGGAAGGTCAGGCTTTGATATATATTTGGGGAAGAATGAGTCAGTGTTAGTGCAGGAGGCATTTGCATATAAATTTGACATAATTGCTTTATGTGATGAGGAAATGTATCATCATCGTTAGAGTTGTGTAGTCTCACTTTCAGTCTGTCTGTTCAATGCTTGTGATCTTCATATTTGACGACATTTGTCATGAGATGTGTGTATGATTTTTATGGATGATCATGAACTTGAATAATTGACTTGCTATCTAGTTAACAGGCTCATCTATAGCAATTAGTAGCTTAGGTTTGGGATGCCAAAGATGGCTCAACTATTATCTAAATTCTCCATGGTGATTTGATTGACACACATGTGGCGGGTGGAGGACAGGTAGAGTCTAATTGCTCCATGTACCTGAATAATGTCAATTGCTCTATATATAATCAATTGAAATATATTTCTGGCATGAGCCCAACTTCGATTGGAAACGACTTCAATCATGGTAAAATAAGGATGAGGTATTTAATATTGCATATTGCATAGGATTGGTGGATCATTTGTAAAATTAAGAGTGTTGGGACTTTGATATGACACGATCCCTTACTTATTCTCATTTGTTCATTGTTTAATGTTTACTGCTGATGCATCTTAGGAAGATTCGGGTTCTACTCATTTCTGATAAAAGATACTAAGTATAGCATGTGACTTAAGTTGGAATTTAATGGGAGTTAACTTGAAGTGATTGCATTTGTATTGATCTTTTGTGCTTGGGGAGGCATAATTAGTTTATTATCTTCTTTTTGCTGTTTTGTTGTTTAGTAGTATGTATTTGTTTTGGTAATTATATTGTTTTTTTTTTTCTTTTTCTTGGTGATATTTGTGTGTGCTGGATCCCATGTTTGCCCTTGTGTTCTATCATAGCACAAACCAACCCAATTACCCTTGAGCATCTCTGCTACTTTTAGTATGCTGTTTGCGATTCTACTTATTCATAGCATAGTCACAGCTAATTTTGTGACTCAATGGCCTTTGATTTTGTATTTGATAATTTTTTTGATGAGTTGCACAATCACATAATCTTTTTCAGCCTCTCTTCATGAGGTTTAAACTCTTTTTGAAGCACTTTTGTGGTAGTTCTTAATATTATGCTCTTTAGCAAGATGTCATCATGGGCATACTTATCCAAAAAATGTCATCATTGGCATGCACCTGTTGTCCTTGGTTTGCTTACCTATATGTTATTTGATCCTAGCATCTGCCACCTAAACTTCTTAGCGTTACTAATTCCTCATGTCACGACTGTGAGTAAAGTTTTATTGGTAGGACGAAAAGTCATGGTAGTATATCGTATGATGTTCATGGCCAGGACTTGCCATTCCATTTGGAATTCTATTTAGGAAATTAGACCTTGATATTGACGAGCATCCTCAGGCTAGGAAATTGCCTGGAATTGTTCTCCTGCACAAATAACTTGACTGTTTCCCTGGGTACGTGTTCCTAGAACGCTGACTACTTCTTCCCTGATTTTTGCAGCAATTGCTGAGCTTTTAGATAATGCAATAGATGAGGTATGTTTCAAACATCTGATGTTTCTGCTTGTAAGATGAGACTGTTTCCTGCTGGCATATGATGGCATTGTGCAATTCAGTATCTTGTAACAAAAAGAGTGTCATTCTTGTTAGTTCTGAATTACTTTATCTGTACTTTTAGATACACAATGGTGCAACATTTGTGAAGGTTGATAAAGTGGATATTATGAAGGATAATTCTCCTGCTTTACTCTTCCAAGGTATGCATTTTCTTTTCTGCAGTGAAAATATCCTAGTACACATAAGTGGAAGGATCCAAATTGGTGACTGGGTGTACTTTATACAGATGATGGTGGTGGAATGACTCCAGAGGGCATCCGTAAATGTATGAGCTTAGGGTATTCTTCGAAGAAGACAAACAAAACAATTGGACAATGTAATCCTACGATCTTTCTTTAGTCTTTACTTTGTTTTCCTTGATTCAGCCATGAACATGATACTATGATCTTTCTTTTGTCTTTGCTTTCTCTTCCCTGATTCAGCCAATTTTCATGGCACCTCTCCTTTCATAAGGTTGATTAGTGCTCCAAATCCTGAAATTTGTGAACTTCAGGCACTTCCCTCTGTCCTTATTTTTTTGGGGTTGGGGGTGGGTTACAAAGTTGCAGCTGAGCTTGCTAGCTAGACAAGATACGACAGTGAAGCTTCAAGTATATAGTATAGTATAGTTCAATCCCATATTTCCAAAAGTAAGTTTCAGACGAGCTGAGCTTAATCTTTTGTACATGGAATCCATTGAAGTGCATTATCAGTAAATTGAACTTCATTTGGAGTTCACCAAATGTGATAAACCGCAACCCCAAAGCACAGACCCTACATTTATCTAAGTAACACATCAGCAGTTGAGTTAATTTCTCCTATTAGACTTTGTAGGTTTGCTGGGATGTTTCCTGTATGTGTCAGATTCACCACTCCATCATTACGAGCATGGATATGGGATCTAGTCATGGATGAAAATTATATAGAAATGGTTGAGGGATTGTGGGTGAGATCCCTCCAAATCTCTTATTTTGAGACCTTGTTAGAGGAAACCCTCCAATTCCATAAACAGAAGATAAACAAAAATCAAATAACTCTACTTCTAATTTGCTTTGTTTCTCATAGGAATATTGTCTTTTTTATGACTACAACACTAATTTTCCTATGATAAAGGTTAATGACGATATCGGCAATGATACTTGAAACCTATCAATATCTCTGAACACATTTACCAAGATGCTCATGACAATATCAGCAATGTGGAACTGTGATGTTCCCTTGAACTCTTGTGTGGTCTCTTTCAAAAGAAGAATGGATTTGGAAATTTCGTTGGTAAGAATTTGGTGGTCATTGGCACAGGTTAGACGGGTTGTTTGCTCTTTTTTACACCTATGATGGAAATTGGGCATGGAGCAGGGAAGGACAATCACACTGTGTCTGCCTCCCATTTCACTTATAACCCTTGACAATTTTACATGTTTCAAAGATTTGGACATGGTTTTTGTATCTTCTTGTTGTGCATTGCTATCGTCTAGCGCAGGAAGTACTGGATATATCAAGAGTAGTTATAGTGGTTCTGTTAATACTTATAGGTTCTTTTAAAAGTAGTACGAGTAGTTGAGGGATTTAACTTTGTTGAGGGCTTGTTGGGAGAGAACTTCTATTCTCCTTTAAACTCAATTTAGGATAATAATTCAACTACTTAATTAGTAATATTTTTGCGTGAAAGCTCCTTTATACAAAATTTTCATAACTAGATAATGATCTGCATAAATCTAATTATATCTTCAAATGATGCATGAATATAAATAAAGATATTCAAATTCCTAATATGACAATATTTCTAACATTACCTCCTCCTAGACAATGAGCCAGTCCCCAAGTTTACACTTAAAAAAAGTTCAACCATTCCCTGTCTCATCTTCATCTTTCAACTCCACGTTATCAACTAACTGCAATAGAAGTGCTTCTTGCCACAATGCCCTTGACTGAAGGGGTTGTTGCAGTTAAAATTCAATCCTTTAGCTTTAGGATTTATCATCTCCAGTTTGCTATCAATAGAAAGACTCACAACTTGTGCTCCATTTCCCTCCACCATACTCCCTCCTACTAATGTCATCGCATCCTGACTCTCAGTGGTTGCTGATTAAGCTACAACTTCCTCATAGGCTAAGCTTAAGCTTATAGTAGCAATTAAACTTAAGGGAGTTGGAGCTCCACAACCATCCAAATAGACTCATATAACCCTGAAGTGAAAAGAGCAGCTTTATGGGTCGGGTTCATGTTCGGTGCAGCATTAGCAACATCTAGAATCGCCTAGCGTGTTTTCTGTACAGTCCTAGTTTAGCTTAACTTTCATAACTCAACTTAGTTTGATTAGTGAAACGAATTGTATGTGGCAGTACTCCTTAAACTTGCTTATGATAATGCTAATTGTTCTTGTTCCTCATGGTAGTACTAGAAAAGATACTTGAAAAAATGTTCACGTTTGTTCAGCCATAAAAGTGGATTGATGGAGCCATTGTAGGTTGAGAAACAAGCTTGGAGTAGTGTGACACAAAGTTCTAATCACCTCTAACCTCCCACGTGGTTATCTTTGTTGCAATCTGGGGAAGTAGTGTTACCAGACCCTTTGCCTTCTTCACCTTCCTTGCTGTCTTGAGAAGCCACGTGCCTTGGATCATTGGTCTAGTGCCCTCAGGAATGTCTCAAGCATGCCTTGGCCAGGTTGCTGATTCTAGCAGCACTGTCTCCTCCTCCTGGATGTGTCCCACGCATCTGTCTTCATCTCCATGACTTGATGTGCCAGATCCTCAATCCTATCTGCTCTAGTTTATTGTTCTTCAGCTTCTTTTTCTTGACTTAGTGAATACTGTTGGCAATATAGATCTGAATTATATTAATTGTTTAGTTGTTCTTTTTTTTTATATTTTATTTTTTATTTGTTCTGTTGTTTAAGATTTGCTTGATATGACTAGGATAAGTATTATAGTTATCAATAGTAGAAGATATGGGATATTATTTTTATCCCTTCTGACAGAAACCTCTTGTATATATTAATGAATTTCCATGGAATAAAGTATGATGAATTTTTTCCAAATTATTCTTCATGGGATTGACTAAATTAACATCATCCAAGCATCATTTGGGAACCTTAAATCCTCTGACCATAGCATCTCCTACGTAAACAACCTAGGTAGCTTCCAATGAACCATTATCCCTTCAAATCACACAACACAAACTTAATGGTGTGAATTTTGGGGAGTGATTCCAATTAGTTAAGCTAGTTATTCAAGGCAAGGGAAACTTGGGGTATTTGATAGGCTCTATAATAGCTCCTCAGAAAGATTCAAGCTAGTACAATTCTTGGGAGGTTGAAAATTCATTGGTAATTGCCTGGTTAATCAATTCCATGGAGCTAAGGATTGGAAACATTTATTTATTCTTTGAAATTGCAAAAGAAATTTGGGACGAAGTTTAAGAAATGTTCTCTAATCTTTCCAACTCGTCACATCGCTTTAAATTGTGCTGCAAATTGCGAACTACAGTCCAAGGGAGCATGAGCATGATTAAATACCATAATATGCTAATGGAGGTTTGGTAAGAAGTAGATTTATTCTTGAAATTGAGTGGAAGTGTATTAAAGATGGGTTAATGTATAACTTCTGTTAGAGAAGGACTGTGTATATGATCTTTTGCATGGTCTAAATTTGGAGTTGGATGAGGTTAAGGGCAAATTGATCGAGAAATAGCCGTTTCCAAACCTTAAGTAAGCTTTTGTTGAGGTTAGGCGTAAAGAAAGTAGATGTTGTGTGATGCTATAAGTGGATTCTCCCTTGCTTAGTTCTGCCTTGATAGTCAAGAAAGGGGTACAACAGAGCCGAACACCATGGCAAAGTCAAACCAATGTTGCGACTTTTGCCAAAAACCTTACCACCCCCCATCCACTCGTTGGAAGTTGAATGAATGGCCTGATAACCCAAAAGGAAAGCATCGATCCAAGAACTTGAAGTCTTCTTCTCAAAATGCCAGATCAATGCAAGTAGCAAAAGTGGTTGAGATGGAAGTAACTCCAGGCTCAAGACTATCAATTAATTCGACGAGTGAGCAACTATCACTATTGCAATGGATTCTATGTCAAACTCAAGTTAATTCGAGTAAACTCCTAACCTGATCAAGTGACATCTACTACAATACTAGCCTATAAAGGTAATAATACAATCCTAAGTGACAAAAGAAAGGGGTTGTGGATACTTGGATACCAGAGCTTCTGATTACGTGTAATTTTATGTTATTGTTTGAAAGATTAAGTCCTCGTTGATCTCTTAACAAGATTTTGGTGGCTAATGGTGAGAGTGCTATAGTTAAGGGAATTGGAATAGTGATTGTTAATGAGTTGACTCTAAAAAATACTTTATATGTTCTTAAGATGTGATATAATTTGATTTTGGCTAGTTGTTTGATGAAATATATGAAGTGTAAATTGGCATTCTATCATGATGGATGTATTATATAGGACCTTGGTTTGGGGAGGATGATTAGCAATGCTAAGGAAGTCACTGTTCTCTTCTACTTGTTTGGAATAAGGTTTAGATTTGAGTCTGGAAGTCAATCCTTTGTCTCTATCAAGTCTAAGTCAAATGTAATCTTGTGGCATCAGCGTCTTGAGTATCCTAGTTATGCCTATATGAAAAGATCATGTCCATCTCTATTCATCCATAAAAATGTTAGTGATTTTTATTATGAACAATTTATATTGGCTAAGTTCACAAAAAGTTCCTATCATATGCACACTTATATTCCTTCCAAACCATTTCATGTAATATAGAGTGACATCTGGGGTCTAGCTCGGGTGGTGACACACTTTGGGTGTAAAGCATTCGTTACCTTTATTGACGATCATTCTATGGTATGTTGGGTTTATCTCCTTAAAGACAAATTTGAGATTATTGATGTCTTCAAACAATTTCATAAATTTATTCTAAATACGTTCAAAACTAGTATTCAAATCCTTCGCATAGACAATGGAAAGGAATATTTCTCCAATGAATTTGAAATTTTATCTTACGGACAATGGAATAACTCATCAAAGCTTGTATGTTTACACTCTATAGGAAAATAGAGTGGCGGAAAGAAAGAATAGGCATATACTTGAAATAGCTGGTGCCATTATGCTTGCTAACAATGTTCCAAACCATTTTTGGGATGGTGTAGTCTTAACTGCATCCTACTTAATTAATCGGGTTCCTTCAAAAGTCCTGAATTTCAAAACACTCTTGAGCATTTTGTTACAAATCTATCCCACAATTTGTCTATTTAATAATCTTTCCCACAAGGTTTTTGGATGCATTGTATATTCTAAACAACTCACCAAATGGACACAAACTTGAATGTAAAGCCCTTAAGTCTATAATCTTGGGATACTCACCTCTGCAAAAGGGTTATAAGTGTTACCATTCACCAAGCAAGTGTCTATTCACTACATTAGACACTATATTTATTAAAGACCAGGCTCACTATGGAACTTCTCTTCAGGGGGAGACCAGTTATGAGGAAGAGAAGTGGTGTATTCTTTTGTTGTTTGGAGAAAATTTTGATTTGTTGTATGATTTGCCAAGGAATGTAGGGTCTTCTGGTCAGCAGTTTTGTCCAAGTCATGACTAGAAATTGTTGTCCTCTTGTTCATCCCTCATGTCAAGTCAAAGTCAGACATTGGGTCAGTAGTTGAGTCAGAGTCATGATCAGAATCTTCCCTTAGAACAGAATCTATCCTATACATCAAGTCAGGGTCAAGGTTCAGATCATCAATTCACTGATCCATAGTTTGAGTTAAACACTCACAAGAAAAATGTAAACATGGATTCTGGTTATCAAAGTTTCCAGAAAACTGACCATGTTATAAGTCCAGAGAGGATTGAGATCGAAATTCCAGAACAGTAGGGGCTTATTCTTGATGCACCAGCAATTTGTGTTTATACATGAAGGCACAGACTTCCTTATCACGACCAATTGTCCAATTTGGAGCTTTAGGTCTTATCTAGACAAGATGAAGCTAAGAAGGAAGATGCAGATGGTCCTATAGCTTTGAGGAAGGGAAGATCATCATCTGCAAGGTACCCTATTTCTAACCATGTGAGTTACTCAAAACTGTCACCTTAGTTTTGTGTTCTCTCTGTCCAAGTTGATATAAAAGCTATTCCAAGAAACATAAATGAAGCTCTGGCTGACCCTAAGTGGAGAGATGCAGTTCATGAGGAGATGAAGGCATTATATCAGAATAATACATGGTAGATCGTGGATCTTCCCATTGGAAAGAAGGCAGTAGGTAGCAAATGGGCCTTTGGTATCAAATATAAATGAGATGGCAGCATTGAAAGATATAGAGCACGGCTAGTAGTCGGATGATATACATGGATGTATTGAATCGATTATGAGGAGATTTTTTGTTCATTGATCAAGTTGAATTCTATCAACCTTATCTTTTCTATAGTAGTAAACTTAGACTGGTCAAAAATACCTTCCTAAATGGTGAGTTAGCTGAAGAAATTTGTATGAAATTACCACTTTGGCTTTGAAATTTAAGGGGAGGAAGGTAAGATTTGTAAGTTAAATAACTCCTTATATAGATTGAAACAGTCTCCTAAGGCTTGGTTTAAAAAATTTCAGTAATACTATGGATGATTTGGGATGTATACAGAGTAAAGCTGAAAATATTTTGTTTGTGAAACATGGATGTAATGGTTTGAAATCAATCCTGATTGTATATGTAGATGATATAATCAT
The DNA here is from genome assembly GCA_024138005.1 of Lumnitzera racemosa. Lineage (NCBI taxonomy): Eukaryota > Viridiplantae > Streptophyta > Magnoliopsida > Myrtales > Combretaceae > Lumnitzera > Lumnitzera racemosa. The sequence goes on from JAMXBC010000012.1 coordinate 60,150,393, forward strand.
TGCAGGTGAAGATGCAGCTGAAATTGATAGGCTATAGGAGGAAGAAAGAAGTTTGAGGTAAAGGAGTTGGGAGATTGGAAGTATTTCTTAGGTATGGAAATTGCTGGAAGTAAAAAGGGTAATGTGATAAGTCAAAGGAAATATATTCTTGATCTTCTAAGAAAGACAAGAAAATTGGGTTGTAAACCTATGAGCACACCACTTCCCTATAATTGGAAGTGTCTTGCACTTGAGAATGATGAGGCTATAGATAGAAGGCAGTACTAGAGATTAGTTGGAAGACTCATCTATTTGTTATTAAGTAGGCTAGATTTGGCTCATGCAATTAGTTTAATGAGCCTAGGCTATGCATGCACCTAAGAGACATCATTGGAATGGTGTAGATTATATCTTGAGGTACTTGAAAGGAACACAAGCTAAAGGTCTATTTATTCAAAATAATCAATGCAGGAATTTAGAAGCATTTACAGATACAAACTGGGTGGGGATATTATTGATGATAAATCTACCTTAGGATTTTGTACCAAGCTCTAGGGGAACTAAGTCACATAGAAAAGTAAAAAGCATTTAGTAGTGGCTAAAAGTAGTGCCGAGGTAGAGAATAGAGCAATTGCTCAAGGGCTTTGTGAAGCAATTGGGTGTAAAGATTGCTATGGGATCTGAGAATTCAAGTTGAATAGGTGTCGATGCTATTGGATAGTAAATTTGCCATAAACAGTGTGAAAAGTCCAATTCAACATGATTGAATAAAGCATGTTAGGCTTGATAGGAATTTGATCAAAACTGAGTTAGAGAGTAGAGATATCAAGTTGCAACATATTGCTTCAAGGAACGAAGAAGTTGACATCTTGACTAAGTCCTTATCAATGCAACTATTCGTAGAAATGATTCGCAAGCTAGAAATGATAGATATCTATTCTTAAGCTTGAGGGGGAGTGTTGGTGATATAGTTGTGTTAGTTGATCATTGGCTTAGTCTATTAGATAATTCTTATTATTTTTTATATCGATTGTTTAATTAGTTTATTTATTTTTTTATCTGTTTTGTTGTTTAGGATTTGCTTGATATGACTAGGATAAATATTAGAGTCATCAACAGCAGAAAATATGGGATATTATTTTTATCCCTTCTCTCAGGCACCCCTTGTATATATTAATGTACTTCCATGGAACAAGGTATGATGAATTTTTTCCAAATTATTCTTTAAATACTATACCTAAGAGTGGCAACTAAGGTCCTCCTTACTTAGATCAACCTCTAGATCCTTTGAATTAATTTGTTTGGCAGCAACATAGGTGTCTCGATTTTCTTCCCTTTTTGGTATATCTTCCACTTCTCAAACAAAAACATTTGCCATTCCATTTCTAAAATTCTCAAAACCACCAATACGGTTAAGAACATTTTCCTTTCCATGGAGCTTGAAACAGTATTCTTTTTTGCAGCCCTAATTTTTACAGTATGTGTACTATAAATCCTCCTTATTAACATATGGCTGCCATGAGGGATATTTTATAGGTCTTCATTTTGCAATTGCCACAATAGATCTAGACCCATCTTTACTCAGCTCTAGCATCTCACTTTGACAACTCCCTTCTTTTCTCACAGGGGAGAAAACCTTGGACATAGATGGCAGCTGCTGCCTATAAACTCTAATTGGATCATATTCACTATACAAACTTGCAAGAAAATCAATTAATCGAGTTTTCCTAGTGTGACTCATAAAAGCCCTTGTGTCTTTAGTATACTCCATCTAGAGACCTTGGTAATGATCCATTTTGAGCCACAAGCCTTTCAATATATCATAATACTTTGTAATTGAGTTATTTCCTTCCTTACAAGCTACTATCTTGGTCCGTTATTCATATAAGGCTGCCTTGTCCTTTTTTGAATAGCTCTCCTTCAAAGTTTCCCAAATGGCATGGGCTGATGGGAAAAACATACAATTTTTTGCAATGGAGGGTATCATGGATGTCTACAACCATGACATTATCATGGAGTCTTCAACATCCTAAGCATAGAAACTAAGGTCATCTTAATTTTGTTTCTTCCTTTGAGATAGGTTTAGACATCTTGGGACCAAGATAGGTAGTTTGTTCCATCCATTTGGTAGGATAGAGCCATAATTTGAAGATTACTACTAGATACACCACAAGAGTTCCCATTGAAAAATGTTTGTTGTTGAGCTATGATGGTTTGATTCAGTACTTGCTCTCCATTTTGAGATTGAGAGAAGTTTTGATCATGTTCATTGTTTTCTATAATATTTTCCATCGAAAAAAAGCTTGATTGGATATGAAGGCCAAAAAAAGATTGTGAAAGAAAAGAGCATGATTCCTAAGATTGGAACCCCTCTGATACCATGTAGAGAATGTAGAGAAATATATGATTCTGTGTGTTTATTAGAGAGAGAGGTTGTATCTTTTATAGGTTAAATTGCAAAGTTGGAAATCTCCTAAACACATTGATTCTAGGAACAAACTAGGAAATAAGATAGTTATAACTAGTAAAAAATATTTTACAGCTATTACTAATTAATATAATGTTGGAAATAAAATATTTCTAATAAATATAATGCTGGACATGCCAACTAGTCAAATCTATCATTAACCATGTGATTTCCCAATCAAATTTGTCATTAATTCTATGATTGATTATGTAATAGATATTGATGTAAACTAAGATTGTTTATTTACTCCTACCTTTAAGTGGCTCTTCTCTGACTTCCTATCCTACTCCCAGAGGAGCATTGCCTACTAGGAGAATCTATGTCATAAATCTACTTACTGGTTTCTATGCCTCTCAAGCTAGAGACTGTCATTTGATTGTGATGACATGACAGTCATCTTCAACACCATTTATGGTGGAACTTCATCAAAACCTTCCAATTTATGCATATGACAGAAGTTTCCGTTTCAAAAGGTTTTGGAGATGTAAAACTGCTCAATGAATCTCTTCCTTTTGCAAGGCTACTGCTCCATGCGAAGTTTCCTCACAAAGAACCTCCGGAAGTGGAGGTTCTTTATCATCAATAGATGCTCTATGGCAAATCGGCTGAGGAAACAGCTGCAACTGAATTACTGCCCAGCTTTTTCTTTTTATTTATTTATTTACTTTGTTTAAAGGAAACTGCTGAGACATTATTAGGAAGGCTTGGTCTGTGGGTGTTGGTCGCAGTAATCTCTTCTCCAATGTTGGGGCAGACTCCCTTTCAGATCAAAGAGCTAACTACTTGTCTGTTGCTCTCGTATGCCTCATGTGGAGAGAGAAATTACAGGATTTTTTATATCATTGGATCCACCTCTAATAATGCCATCTCTTCTACTGATCCCACCCCCCCTTCCCCTCCCCTCCCCTCCTCCTTGTTCCCGCCCACCCCCCCCAAAAAAAAAAAATGCCATCTCTTATATTTTTCATCTTTTAGACATATATTGAGATGTGTTAATCTTGTTTTTAAGTCTCCATGATGTTTCTGTTCTGATGTATCTCCAGTATACTAGGTTTTTTTATTATGGATGTGCTGATATATGCTCTTCTTTTCTTTATAGAATATAGTTTCTATAGAACACTTATTTCCAGATCTTGTTATGCAGATGGTAATGGATTCAAGACCAGCACCATGCGGCTGGGTGCTGATGTAATTGTTTTTAGTCGTGCAATTCGTGCAGGGTAATACACCATCATGTTTGTTTGAGCGTGATTGTGTGCATGATTCTGTTTGATTGAGCTGGTTCTGTTCCTTCATTTGTTTTTCATGAATAGTTTCTTTCGGCCATTTTTTCACATATCAGATTCTATCTGTTTCTTCCGTGGAAATTTGTAAAGTTTCTTTTCGTAACAAAGGCTGCCCATTGCATCTAGGACTTTTTGAAACTTAGCAAAGCAGAAACTACTTGAGGTCACAGGATAAGCATTTGAAGAAGTCAAACTTCTCTCTGATTTCCTTCTTTAAATTAGCTATCTCGATGTTACGATCACTTGTACTAATCGTGTTATCCACATAAACAATAAGAATTGATTTTAAATCGTCGCTGCCATTTTTCACAAAGAGAGTGTTTTCAGCTGGACTTTTTGTTTAACCTAGAGTAATGATGATTTATTTTGTCTACACCTTTATCGTCATCTCCTTCTACTGTGAAACTAGGTGGAAGCTTTACATAAATTTCTTCTTCCAGATTCCATTTAGGAAGACATTCTTTACATCAAGTAAAGAAATCTTTAATGGCCACATAGAAGTCCTCACCCATAATCTCCCAAGTGTTACGAAAAAGCTTGTACTATAAACATCCAGACTTGGAGTTTTGTCTCTGACTAAAGACCAAAGAGTATGCTTTATTTCCTCATTTGTTATTGTATGAACAAGCAAGCATTGGTCTGCATTAGAAATGCATCCCAGCCTTAAGGAGTTGAGCCTACTTCAGTCCAGTGAACTTGTGTAAAGGTCAAAAAGCATATTTTGAAAATGTTGAATAGCCAAAGCTTTGATATTTTCAATAGATTCAATCCTGTTGCCTTGTTCATCCACTATGGATGCAAAAAAATTCCTATATTGCTGCTGTTTCAAGAGGTTTACAAAATACTTCTTGTTCCTATCACCCAATCTTATCCAATTTACTTGTCTTTTGTCTCAAGAAAGACTCCTCAATCACACTCCAAAAATAAAAATATGAGAAGAGAGCTTTCTCTTGATTCCAATCTGCAATAGCTGGATTAGATCTATTTACTTCCTGAATCATCTCAAGTTTCCCTTTCTCCCTCTTGACTTGATTGGCAATATTGGAGAGTTGTGTTGTTTTCAAGTTCTTCAAGTGAGCTTTTAGAATTTTGAGCTTGTTAGATAGTCTAAACATTGCTGACCCATCAACATTTACTTGCCATGCTTCTTTCACTATTTGTAGGAAGGTAGGGTGATTCTTCCAACGGTCAAAGCACTTGAAAAAAGACTTTTTTCCTCGTGCCAACCAGGTAGAGCTCCGTAACAAGAGGGCTATGGTCAGAAATGCCTGGGTTGAGGACTTTTATTTTTGAATCTTGGAATGCATCCATCCATTCCTGATTAATTAATCCACGATCAAGGCATTGCAGCATAGGACTTGCTGCATTTCGATTTGACCCAAGTGAACAAAGGGCCAATAATTCAAGTTTTGTCCCTTTCCAATTGATAGCAAGCATCATTGAAGCTTTCCATAACCCTAGGAACAACTTTTAAGCTCCAACTTTCCCTTCAATTGATCTAGTATCATTGAAATCTCTCATGATTGGCCTGGGACAATTAACCAGGGGAATTAATCTTACCAAGTCACTCCACAACATTTCTCTACCAGGTTCATCATTTACAGCATGCACAAAAGTGATGAATATGGACACCTTCATTAAAATTATTGCAGTAACAATGCAGAAATTGATTTGACGAATCCAAAACTTGCACATTCCACATATTTGGTTTCCAAGCCACCAAAATACAGTTAATGCATCTTGATTCAATACTCCAATTTGGAAGCAATTGACCTTGAACTCTTTGAAATTCTGGGATTGGAATCCCCTTTAGAAACTGAGATGCAGGTGAATCTGGTTTCTACTTGCTAGTGTGGAAAACTCGGGATGCCTTGGAGGCAAGTGCAGTACCCCTGTAGAAGAAAGTCCTGAATCCTCTCCCTCTTTTTTTCTAGATTCTTTTGGTGATGTAGCACCAACTGCTCAAACAGAATTGTTGTGATATTACTAAGTGAGATAATTTTAATTAGTAATTTTCCCCCCTTCCTTTCTTATGTTTCTGGAGAGACTTTCTTTTAAATATTATCTTTTCTTTATGATGAAATGAAAAGCATACAATTATATTAGATAAAGTGAATTTAATAGACCGATAAAATATTCTTGTGTTGAGCGAAGCTGCAAACCGCATGATTATATATCAATAACAGTAACCTGTAGGGCTGGACATATAAATATTCAAGCAGAACTGTCTAATGTCTTTTTCAATCATGGAAACTTAAGTAGAATTGATCTTTGAAGTCCTTAATTCCTATCACTTTGCATCAATCCTTTGCAACATAGGTATACACTGCAGGTAGTAAGAGGAGTATGCTAATTATGATAGTCATTATAGTTATAACTATGATGGTTATAGAAGATGCTGACTTGGAAGAAAACCTTATTTGAATACTGGACAATATACGGAAAGTTAGAGGTATTTGTGATAATATATCACCCATTAAGAGGATGTCTGTTCACTTCATCAGAGCTGTATATTACTTTTTATTTTAGTAAATACTGTTTATTTTCTCTTCTATTTATATTTCTCATACTTTAATTATTAAGGACTTGTTATTTGATCTTGCTTAGCTTACTGGAGGGGGAAAAGAAAATGATAAAACTTGGTTATGAGCCAGGACTAGGCTACTGGTATCCAGTCCTTTTCTTTGTTATATGCTTGGTTTTGATGTGGATGATAGACTTTCGATTTTGGGGATGAAATGGAAGATAAACTTGAATATTGAAAATTGAAAATTTCTTATTTCTCTTTTCTCATTAATTTTTACTTCCTTTCCCCTTATTGTTATCCTCTCTTTCTCCTGCTTCTATATTGGAAAAGCTTCAGTTTTTACTTTGTGTTTATGATGCATGTTCATGTATGTTGTGATAGCATCTTTGCAATTATGAGAGACTTGAACATTCTACTTTGAATTTATCATGCATATTGATTGGTTAATTTGAAAATTTCATCTCTCTTACCATAGAAGAGAATCTCACATGTTATGATCTTTCTTTTAGCAAGGCAAATCAGAGTGTGGGACTTCTGTCATATACCTTTTTGCGGAAAACAGGACTGGATGACATTGTTGTTCCTATGGTAAGTCTTCATATCTTCTGTTATCTTATTCAGTTTTGCTAATATGCAGTCACCTGTGACTTCCCCCCTTCTTTTCATCCTCCATATTCTTTTTTGGGTGAAATATCAAAGTTTCACAGTATATGAGAAATTACAAAAATGTCAACTGCTTTGCAAAAATCAGATAGAACAAACAAGAGACCTAAAGTCTTGAGCAAAACACCATACAAAAACAAAAGGGTGCTTAGATCAAGATCCTGGGTATCTATAGCTAAAAATAAAAGATGGGACCGTGTGGGTAACATCTGTATCAGTACACAAAGTAAGACTAAGTCTCTTATGATTCCCTTCTTTCCACGGTTATCTTGTTATTGGTTCTTGTTGAGATCTTAGTCAATTTCAATAAATAAATAAAGAAATTTCATCACGGATTGTTCATGTGTAAAAAAGATATGCTAAAAATATCGGAAGGAAAATATTAATTAATAATCATTCAAAAGATGGTTACTCTTTAAATTCTTGGTTTTTGAATGTGAAAATTTTTGTCTTTATGATGTTCTCACCATCTTCATTTATTTCTCTTTCAGGTTGATTTTGATATATCTGGTCACTGGGCAGAACCCATTATTTATGGGTCTGAGGATGATTGGTCTAGAAATTTGAAAACCATACTAGAGTGGTCTCCCTTTTCATCAAAGGATGATCTCATGCATCAGGTTTGCTTTATGCTGATAAAGTGCATTCTTTACTTAATTAGGGAAAAAGTGGAGGGAAAGGGAGTCTTAAGGAAGTTGGACATATCTTAACCGGAGGATTAGTTATCAATTTCTCTGGCAAATGATTTTACCATGAACCTTGCAAGAAGATGGAAAGGGCAATTTGGATCTCCCCTAGAATGTTGCTTGACATATCTATCACTGTCCTTTGGTTTACAAACTGTTGAGTTTGTAGGACTACTATCATTTGATTTAAATTCTTGTTCATAATGAACATAAATATTTGATTTATATGAAATGACATGCTGTGGATAAAAGCAAAATGCTGTAGAATAGGTCTTACATTCATGAGCTGGTAATAAATAATCCCTCTATACCGTGCTGATTCAAGTTGTTAATTTTCTTTTGAATTTGACTTTGTAATTATTTTTGATGCATGATTGTTTAACTTTGATTGCGTTTTTTTTACTTAACTAGTTTTCATGTATTATCGGAGGTTTATCTTCTTGTTGACTATATTTTTTGGATTACCAGTTTGAAGACATTGGTTCTCATGGTACAAAAATAATTATCTTTAACCTATGGTTGAATGATGAAGGTGTATATGAGTTGAGTTTTGATGATGATGAAGAGGTATGTTTCTTGCTAAAAGTTCTCCTGTGTAACTAATTTTTTTCCTTTTAGCTTCCTGCAGTTCGAATAACCTTTTTTTATAGAAGCACTCTTTGCTATGCGTTTATTTGGATAATGAATGGTTGCAGACATTAATTGGATTATACTTACCTAGCATGGTAGTCAAAATTGCGATTGTATTGGTGCGATTTTACGAGTTTACGATTTTAAGAGGTTTTTACGAGTTAACTTATATGTAAAATTGTTTTTTTTGTAAAAACTTGTCTTTAATTGATTTTACATATCAAATTTGATAAAAATTTACGTTTTTAATCGAATTTACCAATTTTATATAGGAGTTTAATGGGTTAAAAATAAAAAAAATATATCTAGACTTCTATAATCCTTTTGACTATTACAACATTAAATTATTTTCTTTATCGTATTTTAATTTTTTTCCCCTCTCTCTCTCTCTCTCCTAATTCTTTCTTTGATTTTCATAACCTTCATTCAAGTTTTAGCTCAAATAAAAAAACCATATATTTAAGTCTATACTATTAACAATTTAAAATCAATTGAAATATTTAGCTTTTTCTACTTTATTGCTTTTTTAAAAAAGAAAGTGAAAAAAAAAGGTTTTGACCTTGTTTATTCTTATCCCATGAATGTTAGAACATAAATTAAGATTTTTTCTTTTTATATAAAAAAGAATTTAATTTCTTTATTTTTATTATGTACTTCAACTTTTTTTTATAAGTGCTATAAGTGTATTTATAAGTATTTTTAAAGCTATTTTGTACAAGTTATAGAAACCTATGTTTGTATATTCCAATTTTTTCTACGGATCCTCTGGTGATTTTGTTCATAATCTGGCTTGACAACTGGCACATAAACCATTCTATAATACTTGTAGAGAAATGTAATACAAATGTATATTAATGTGTTAAAATATGTACATACAAGATGTGATATTTATAGATAGTGTGTTTCAAACAATTGGTATTTCAACTCTTACCTAACACTGTATTAATCATATTATCTAGTAAATACAATATTATTACAGTCCTCTTCAAGCTGGAGCATAGATGTTGATTATGCCTAGCTGACAAAGATAACTAACTTGAGTCCCATTTAAAGTATTTGCAAAGAGATTTCTAGGTTGTTTTCTAGATTTCATGTATCCTGTAGAGATCAAGTTTTCTCGTATCTTTAGTCAATTTCAATATGTTTAGTTCGTTCATGAAATACAGGATTAGATGCAATAGGAAAAGTTATTTGATTATCATACTACAATTTCGTTGGCATAGAAACTTTAGTATGTCCATGTCACTTTACATATAGATTGAGCTATGACTTTATATGATTCTATACTAGATTTGGATACAGCTTTTTGTTTTTTGCTCTTCTATGAAACTAAATTTCCTTCAAAGAAAAACAACAACTGGTACTGGATTTGTTTCAAGGTAGTCTAGTGATGAACTGTTGGGGAAAACATAAATTGGCCCATAATACTAATAGCATATGCAATACTAAGGACAATTTGCCATTAGGTGATTCAGCTTCCCAATAAATCTCGTATATCTTTTAAGATCCTTGAATAATTCTCTGTCCTCGATAAGTTGGAGGTAATGTGTCATTTGGGTACTACATGCTTTTGCTTGTAACTTTTCTGTCTCAATGAACAAGTCAATAGCATATTTTTGTTAAGAGAAGAAAATACATTTCTTATTCCTCATCACTTCAACTTCCAAAAGATATTTCAAAAACCCTAAAATCCTTTGTTTGGAACTGGTTATGAAGAAAATTCTTCAAAGATGATAATTCACTCGTATCACTTCCAGTGATGATTGTACCATCCACATAAACAATAAGAATAATAATGCCGTCAAACATTGAGTGAGTAGCCTTACTTTTGGTCATTTCAAACTTTTCAATTGCTTGATTGAATTTTCTAAATCATGTATGGGGGCTTTGCTTTAAACTATGTAAAGATTTATGAAGATGATAAACTTTCCTACACTCCCCCCAAGCAACAAACCTAGGTGGTTGCTTTATATATATATTTTCCTTAAAATCACGATGTAAAAAAGCATTTTTAATGTTTAGTCGATGTAGGGATCAATCATGAGTAGCTTCTATAGAGATAAACAGACATATATCAATTTAGCCATAACAGAGAAGATATCAAAACAGTCATTATTATAAGTTTGGGCATGGCCCTTAGCAACAAGACGGGCTTTGAGACGAGCAATAGATTCATCAAGATTAACATTGACAGCAAATGCTCATTTACATTCAATAGCTTTTTTACTGGCAGGTAAGTTGACCAAATCCTAAGTATCATTCACATCTAAATTATTCATTTTTTCTGTCACTGCACTACGTCGGCGAGGATGAGATAAGGCCTCATGAGGAGTGTGGGTATCGTAGTTGACTACTAAATCATCATTCTCCCTTTCTTTATTTATATACTCAAAAGAAGCTGCAAAGAAAGGATACTGTTCATAAATGTAACATTTGTAGACACAATGAATTTGTTAAGGTTAGGACAATTACATTGATACTCCTTCGGTACACGAGACTAACTTAGGAAGATACATTTATAGACTTGGGGTCAAGCTTGGTGACTTGAAGTTGAATATCTCGAACAAAACATGTATTACCAAATATGCGAGGTTCGATAAGAAATAAGGGTTTGGTTGGAAAGAGGACATTATAAGGAACCTTACTATGAAAAATGGATGGTGGTATATGTCATACTCAAATAGGTAGAGTTATAATAATTTGGTCGTGTAAATTATAATAAGATTGAAATTGACCTTACACCTTTGATCATGATATAGCCTACATAGGACATAATCAACTCAATTAGCTTGAATTATCCAAATGAACACTTGTTACAAATAAACTCTGTGGTACATCTTTTCAAATTGTTGTTCCAAAAAAACCTATAGTACACTTCTTGATATTGAAATAATATTTACATGAAGTCACAAAAGTCACAGGTTTTTGATACTTATTTACACATCAAAGGCAAAAACTAGGGAGCAATCTAGGGTAAACCAGTTAGTTTTCTCAAATAAGACAAAAACGAAGAAGTGTCATCAAGTTCCAATAGTCTTCATATTTCTCTTTACTTTTCAGCCCATCATACACTAATTTGAGGGTAAGTATATTGCTGCATCTTTAATGTTTAGTTGTTCCCTATAAAAGGGTTTATAGAGATATAAGTAAAAATAGCTTAATAAGTGGGATGAAGATAAAAGAATATGAAATAAACAGAAATAGGACAATCATTAATGAAATGCAATGCAATTAACCAAATAGAGCATTACACAATGTTAACAAGTCTATTGTAAAGTTAGAGAAATCACGTTTGCTTTAACTTAGATAGTGGAGTTTCAATGCCACTCAAATTAAGCCAAATTCGAGCTTACGTAATGGAAAACAATTAACTCTCAAGACTATATTTGAATGACTATGTTTAATTTTGCTATGACCTCATCTGTTATCATTTAGTTTAACTTAGGATGAAGAAAAGACCATTTTAGATATCCTTATCGAAGGATCAGTATTGGTTTCACATTTCTAATTGTTTTCCTTAGTGGATTTTGCTGCATGTCAAGTTAGATTAAAGGTCAAATTTTGGTTAGTTTCAATTAGAGGTGATCAATCAATTTTCAAAGAAAATCAATCAATATAAATTCATTTAGAACAATACGCCATGGAGTTCAACTCCCAATTCAGAATTCAATATTTCAATCATACACATAACATGCATACAGATAATTAATTACAATCATAAATAAATGTATTCTTAAGTCTTCAAGTACTCTTATATGGTATCCCAACATGCTATGAAACATTGATTCCAACTTGCTTAAAGTTTAGTTGTTTCCAACTTACTTAGAGTTTAGTTGCTCAAATGTCTTGGTCGTCATATTTGAAATTTTCAGTTATTCCTATACATATACAATTGATTAACTTTAGTCTTTGTACGAGTCATGGAATGATAGCAATTGATTCTTTTTTATATGTATTAAGTTGTTTTGGTGTTGGTTTTACAAGTTATTTATACTCAGATGTTGATATTTCAAAGTTGATTATAAGTGATTTTATTTATGTTAACCTTTGAATTAGGTTCTGAGTTCTGATTATTGTAAAGTTCCTAAGCAATAAACCCTTGAAGTTATTCTTTGAGTTGTATTGAGGTCATATTTTATACCAATTTTACCTTTTGAGTCAACCTCAAGCCTACTCCATTTCAAGTCTCTTAGTAGTGTTTCCTTTGAACTATCCTCTGAATTCAACCAACTCTAAACTTCTTGAGAGCATACCTTTTGACTTGTTCTCTGTGATTTGCCTATTTACATCCTCATAAAAATTCTCTCTAACTTAGCTTCTTTGAATATAACTACTAAGATATTCACTTAATAAAACCCTTTGAGTTATCTTTTGACCCTATCCAACCTCCCTTTATCCATTTAATTTGCTCACACTCCAAATCAATTCCAGTAAGAGAACTTCATTGACATTACATAAAATCATGTATTATGGATTAACCCTACAAGTCACATATTTGTAAAATTCACAACTTTTATCCATAAAATTTAACCTAATGCCACGTATCTACAGTAACTTACACCATAAACCATTTTAATACAGAATCCAAGTAAGGTTCTTAAGGAAAAATTCATTAATTTTGCTAAAAATACAAATTTAGTCATAATTTATGGGCTCAAAAAATTAAGAAAATTTTAGCCATAAAACAATATCAAAATCTGTACAGCTTTAGTAATTTCTTAAGAGCATCGTACATAGTTACTAAAGTTCAACAAAATGATATTTTTCTAGAATTCTGCATGTAAAAATACTTGGAAAAACTTAGTTTCATAATTTTTGAATATCATTTAGTATTTTTATAGAATTTTTTAAAATTTTATGGAAACTGAAAACTTACCGGAAGTCAAAGCTTCAACCTCCGTTGAAGTGGAAGGGTATGTTGGTACATTTGGGCGTTGGTTTTCCCTTCAAATGGTGCTTTCGTTTCACCTTGATTGTACTAATTTTTTAAATTTTTCCTAAAATTCCTCTTAAATCTTTTATGAGCTCTCCATATTTTTCCTGAATCCCTAATTGCATGGAGAAAATCGTAGAGATGCTTTCTAGATTTTTCAAAGTGGATGAGTTGAAGTTGGATGATTTTTCTCTCTTCTAATAACTAATTCTCCCTTTTAATCAAATGTTAGGCGAACCCAAATGCCAACCTTGCCTAGCCAATAGCTGTCTAGACCCTCCATGGTTATTCCTTGCTATTTTTTTATTTATTTATAAATTTTCTCATTTATTTTATATATTTTTACGTATATTCAGGTATTTTAAGTAATTATGGGTATATATTTATACGTAATAATTGCACCCTATGTACATATAGGTATTCTACTTATTATTTCATATCATTTAATAATTTTGTTATCCATATATTTTTAGGGAGTTCGCTAACTATTGATATGTATTTCGTGCTTTTTGATATTTATAAAATGGTATACTAAAATTAGCTATTTTAACTATATTATTTTATTATATTTTCAAGATTCATGAATATGGGGTCTCTTTGACTAATACTCTTAGCCTACTCGCAAATTGTTATCTTAATCGGGCTATCTTCATGAATGTTGTCAATCAACCACTTGGAACCTAATTGCAAAAGTAGGGATTACATCATATGATCCATTAGGAAACAAGCTGTTGATACAGTTTCTGCTCAAAAATACTTAGGAACATGATTATAAAGTAAGAGTGTGCTTATTGCTTCAATAAGGTATCTATTTTTCCTTTTAGCCGCAAACCATTTTGAGATGATATATCAACACATGAAGTTTGATGACAAATGCTCTATTTTATTAGATAGGTCTTGGATGAATCAGATAAATATTCCCTAGCATTATTGCTTAGAATATGTATGGGAGTATTTAACTGAGTCTTAACTTCAAAGCAAAAAGTAGTGAAATGAGAAAATGACTTGGAGCATTGTTTCATTAGATAGAACTAGGATATTCGTGAAAAGTCCTCAACAAACGTAACAAAGTAACAAAATCTAGATTTGGATATAACTGGATAAGAACCTCAAACATTTGAATGGATAAACTCAAAACGAGAATTAGCTCTCTTAATCAACATGAGACGTATAAGACTAATAATGATGTTTAGCAAACTAAGAAGTCTTACAATCTAATGGCATTATGTCCTTGAAATGAAGAACTTTCTTTAAGGCAGAAAGAGAAGGATGGCCGAGATGATAATATACTTCAAAGGTAGTCAAGTACTTGAGCAAGCAATAGGATTAGGCACCTCCATTTAAGTATCCAAAGCATAGAGTCTTGAAACACGCTCTTTAACAATAATTTTTTTCATCATAAGATCTTAACACAGATAATAATCAAGAAAGAATGAGGCATAACAATTTAAACTATGAGTAATCTGACTAACTGATATGATGAGATCAAAGAAGAAATTTGGTAGGCTCGCGACATAAGACCGAGAGTAATGGAGTAGGATGCATTGTACCTCAATTAAGAATAGATGATTTATAGCCATCTGCTAAAGTGACAAGGAGATGAGGTATATGGTTTAAAAGTAGTTAATGACCCATTGTGATGAGGAGGAAAGAAGGCATTTAGCAAAATTACTTGACTTGGCTATAGTAATGATAGATTGAGACGAGTTTTTAAATGCTTCTTAATAGTGATGGAATTGAGTAAACTCATCTGCAGAAATTGTAATTGTTTGTTTAAGCAATAGATCAAGTGTACAAGTAACTTCTACAAATTGAGCTAAATGAGTTTTCTAAGCTTTGTTTAACAGCTTTTCACAATTGTGTTTGGTGTGACCGTGCTTGTAACAATAATAACTTTCAACTCCCTTAGCTCTTGGCTCCTATTGTTTCCTTTTTGATTAGGTGAGCTTTTAGCTCCTAGTCCATTATGACTAACAAGTGCACTAGAGGTTGAGGTAAAAGGAGCAGTAAAATACTATTATCTATTTGAAGTACTCTAATAAATACCTCATGGAAGGAAGAAATGTCAGCACCAGACAAAATCTGAGATTTGGCTCAAATTGAGAATTAAACCTTGCAAAAAATTTCACAATCGCCATTTTTCATTGCGGTGGTTGTACTCTTACATTAGATGGCAATAAGACATTTAATTCTCATAAATCTTCTTAAAACTCATAAAATATGCTTGAAGAGACTGGTCATTTTGTTTAGGACAATAAAATGCTTTACAAACTTCATTGATATGAGAAAGATTCTGTTTTTCAGAGTATAAAAATTCCAAAAACTCCATTAACGCTTTCTCATACCTGATTTGCAAAAATAGTCTAGCATTATCTTTCAACCATTATCTACCTGTTTATGAGTAGGTGGATTATCAATAAGATGGTGGTTTTGAGAAATACTCTCCAAATACATCTTAATCGTCTTGTTCCATTCCAAATAATGAGAACGAGTAAACTTATGTTATGTGATTTTAGACATTATTGGAGTAATGTCTGTTACTAGAGTTTTCTGTTCTCCAGCCATGAAATACTGTAAACACATTTCAAAAGATATGCCCAATAATATAAAGCACTAATCTTCAAATTAAGGCAACTATCAAAGGTGAGAACCACACAGCAAAATGTCTCGCAGCCAGAAAATCATAGGTCTGATTACAAACTTCAAAGAAATAGAAATTAATCCAAATGCTAGACTAGCAAGGAAATACTTCATATATCAAAAAGCACGAAATCCAAAACCAGAAAGTAAACGAACACAATTAGAGAAATCAAAGTGAAGCAGTAACTATGGGAGAATAAAAGAGGGGAACAACAATTGTCTGGCAACACTAGGTAGGATGTTCAGAAAACGTAGATCTTCTCCACGTGTTTGCACATGCTGGTGGATGGATGGATGTAGCGGTCATTTGAATGGTGCATGAGGGGAAAAAAGAAACAAATGTTACCTATAAGGTGACCCAACACACAAACACAAACCCTAAGTTGCTCATTGGGCAACTTCAGAAAAGGAAAGAGAAGAAAGAATACTATAGTGATTCTTGCTTTAATATCACGTAGAGAAATATAATACTAGTGTATATTGATGTGTCAATCTATATTGTATATACAATTTGTGATACATATAGATAGTGTGTTCCTAACAATTGGTATGCCAATCCCTATCTAATACTACATTAATTACACCATTTAGTAAATACAATATTATTTAAATGCTATTTATAACAAGAGACATGCATAGGTTGATATAGCTTGCATCATGTAGGTAGTCCTGCGAGTGTCATTAGTTGGCTTTGGACCTCAAGACCTCACATAAATTGTCATAAGATTTCTTAGACTTTATCCAGCCAACTCCTCGGGGGTTTAATGTTGTGCATTTATTTCATGGTTTCCTTAGTAACTTGAACCCTGTCCAGTAGTCCCTGCTTAAGCATATGAAGTATTAAGCCTGAGATTCTTTTCTTCTTCTTCTTCTTCTTTTCTCTTCTTCCGTGTTTTCCTCTTTATATGTAATGTTCACTACTATGAACTCATTATCCAGAAAAGTCACTGTTGTGAACTGTACGTTGTCTTAATCATATAACTGCAGGATATTAGGTTAAGAGATGAAACCAACCATGGGGATAAAACCAGAAAATTGCACCATAAAGTAGTCGAAATCCAATCACATATTTCTTATCGCCTTCGCTATTCATTAAGGGTAAGCTTTCTCATTTCTTATTTTTCAATCTGCTTTATGCAGTTCATGTCAGTTGTTTGCCTTATTTGTTTGCTGAGCAGTAGCTTTCTACAGGCATATGCTTCTGTATTGTATCTCAGGAAATTCACAAACTTCAAGATTTTACTGAGAGGGAAGCCTGTGGAGCAGTTTCACGTTGCAGACGAATTAAAATACTCAAAGGTGGTAACGTACAAACCTCAGGTTGCTGCAGCAGTGAAAGAGGTTAGATGCATAATGCAGTTAAGAAAACATGATGTATTTGCAATCATTTTAAACTTTGATTTTTTAAGGCATGTTATGTCTTATTCTGTATTTTTGCTGTTTTTCCTCATTTTAATGAAATTCTTATGATTTATGGTGTGTTTGCTTGTTTTTCTCTACATCTTCATTGCATGACTAATGTGTTTGGAGCCTAGGGTAGCCCTAAACAATAATTGGATTAAAATCTTTTGTGAGAAGTGGCTGCTAAATGTCATGGCTCAGAATTTGACCAGATTCTTTATACTTATCGTTATATTGATTTGTGACATATATGATAAGGAGCCTCTAGTCATTTGGCCTGGTAGTGGAGGGCCTATGCTCTTAGTCATAGGTCTAGGGTTCAATCCCTAGCGACAATTTGTTATTAAAAAAAATAAAAAATTGACACTTTAGGCTCTTGGTGACATGAATTTGTTTGCTGTTGATTGAGGTATGGGAGTTTTACACAGACTGGGCTTCAGTTTACCTTTGTTTTGCATGTTCATTTTTGTCTGATGATCCAGTCATTTCATTAGATGGATAAAATATATACTTGAGATATTCCTGTACAGTATAGATTTCATATTTACCGGTTAGCATCGAGTAATGCTCCTAATTCAAAAGCATATGGAACTATTATAGATCATATTGTTAGTGCAAAGGAGATGCATGAAACTAATAGTGCAGTGTCCTGTAATTTCTCTTTGAAGGTCCCTTCTGCATACTCCAAAAAGATTCTCTGCTATGCCCCGCATCTGTGTCCTAGTAATTTTTTGTGCAGTTTAAAGACGCCACAATCTTCCGCAATACAGTGTCTGGCGATGGGCTTGCTCCTTTGCTTTTACTTAGTTCCTTTCCATTCATATGTAATATATCCCAGCTGCCAAGTGTGCTGGTTCAATGACTAGATCTGCAGAGCAAGCAATGTTATGAACCCAAATGCAGGTCTAGTCACAGATGATTTTTTTAGACAAGGTGCAAGGTTGAGGACTTGTGAAGGAGAACTGTCAAATCTCCTAATATTATGGTCTTGTTAGTGAGAATGCTCCGATCTTATAAAACACCAATACTAGTTAAGAATTAATTTAGAGAAAATTGTGGCTTGGTATATTTCTCATGGAGTGACTCTGACTTTCCAAAACCAGATTCTGAAGCACATGCTTGGACAAAAGGAGGGGCATGTTGTTGAAAAAGGATAGTGGTTGCTTGAGCAAGTAACAATTAGAATTTCCCTAGATGGGTTGGGCAGTCAAGCTTGGCATTGTTTGCTATTGAATCTTGCATCGATTGGGAGCTCTAGCCATGGTTTACAGTTGAGATATTGGCACTGCTTGCATAGGAGAAGGTGGTTGTCTACCCTTGCATAGCTGTATGGTGGCTGGATGTGTAGTGGAAGGACACATGGTGGAAGGATGCTGGGTGGGTCTGCCTGTTCTTGGTCATTGTATGTTGAATCTGCACAAGGATACCTAATTCATGGTGGCATGGCTGTTTGGATGTTGTTTGCTGCTTGTTCAGGTTGGCTGCTCCTGTCTGCAACCGGGTCTGGCTTTACTGCTCCTTTCTTGCCTGCTGGAGTGACCTGATCTATATATTGATGCTTCATTATCAGGGCAAATAAAGCATAACATTCAGTGATGTCCCTCCCCCTACATATATGTGCGCTCTCAGGCATCCTTTAACGGTTGAATTACATGCACAAGGTTGAGGATTAGTAAAAGAGAATCCTCCAATGTTTATCTAGTAGGGTCTCGTCGGAGAGAAGCCTTTGATTTTATAAATATAAATATTAAATTGTAAACACTAACTACGACTAATTAAGAGGTGATACTTTTTGCTTGTTTAATATCTTAGTATAGTAGAGTATTTTTACAAGCCTAATGCCTAGACGCATCTAAAAAGTAAAAGATGGAATCCTCCAATGTTTATCTGGTAGGGTCTCCTCGGAGAGAAGCCTTTGATTTTATAAATATAAATATTAAATTGTAAACACTAACTAAGACTAATTAAGAGGCGATACTTTTTGCTTGTTTAATTATCTTAGTATAGTAGAGTATTTGTACAAGCCTAATGCCTAGACGCATCTAAAAAGTAAAAGATGTTATATATAAAATATCTATGATAGCTTCTCTAAATGAAGATTATGATTTTCCTAATAATATCTGTTGAAAGACTCATAATTTATGGTTCTAGCTAAAATTAAAATGAGAAAATATATTATTATTTTTGTTTTCTTAATTGCATCTCTAACATCGCACGAGTCTAGTATGGTGAGCTTATCCTCAAGCTTGAAGGTTTGATTATGTAGTTAGGAAATCTGGTCTAATGTGGACCTGTTGGTAGGTCAACTTGTGCCCATGGTTGCAAATTTGTTGACAGCTCAAAATGCATGTTGAGTTGCTCACCAGGGTAAGGTTTATGCAGGTTGGGTGGCTTACAAGGACGTTGTTTGATAGGGTAGGGCTAGTGTGGGTTAGATCGCACTGTAGGGCCAGGTGCATACACATTAATGTAGTTCTTGCATGCATTCAAATCTGGGCACCATTCATGTCTTGGCATGTAGCGGTACATGGTTTGGATTAAAGCATGGTTCTAGGTGTGCCTTAGATCCTATATCTTTGTGCTTGAAAGGTTTAAAGAAGATGCCCCCATATTCATTGGTGCATTGCTGCTGGTTGTGTGTTAAAAGTATGGATGTTGAGACTTGTAGTGGAGGTGCATGCTAGATTGCACTCATAGGGTTGGTTGTGTATTGGTTTGTACATTAAGGTTTAGATGCGTCTTGGGTTATGCCTCAAGTCATCCAGTGGTGCTATGTTATTGCATGCATTGGGTAGTTTGTCACTTGTCTAGTTTTTTTTTTTCTTCTGGGTGAATGATATAATTTCATTAACTTAATTGTGCATAAGAGATGTACTAACAAAACTATAGCCACTATTCAGTCCTAGTATCAAACAAACAAAAGCATACTAAGAGTTAATAGAGGGGACAAAATCATAACTACAAAATGCACACAAGAATAGTTCTAGTGATTGCTTCTATGCTACTTGTTTGCATTCACCCTTCTTTCATTTCTTTCTTTCCAAAGGTAGTAACATCCTACCGTTATAGCCTTGTGGAGAAATATATAGTAATATAAGTGTAATGTAATTTGTATATTAATTTTTTTTTTCTGTACATACAAATGTATTCCTAGAAATTGGTGTACCAACTTTACCAATCTCTACTGGATACAAAAAATTTGTAGATCAACTTGGAGATCTTTTTACAAAAGCTCTAAATGGGACTTGGGTTGGTTATCTTTATTACAAGTTGGGCATGATCAACATTTATACTCCAACATGAGGGGGAGAGTTATGGAATAAGTATATAAATAATAGTATATTTACTATACAATGCAATTAATGCATAGGATTAAATGTAATATGAAGAGCAGTTTGATTGTTACACCACAATTTTACTGGTATAGAATGTTTGAGGCCAACATCAATTAGAATTTGATATATCTACATCACTTTACATGTAGATTGAGCCATAGCTCTATATTCTGATTTTGCACTGCATTTAGATACAACATTTTGCTTTTTGCTCTTCTATAAAATGGATTTCCTTCAAAGAAAACACAATAGCTAGTAGTGAATATTCTGTCTTCTTTAGACCCCGCCTAATCTGTATCCAAAAAGCATTCCATATGAGAATGACCATGGTTTTTGTAGTGTATCTCATCTAGGATCCCCCTTCAAATAACACAAGATTTGTTTTAAGGTAGCCCGATGATGAATTGTTGAGGAAGATATAAATTGGCTTATAGCACTAATAACATAAGCAATACTAGGATGGGTTACTGCGAGGTAATTTAGCTTTTCAACCGATCTTGTATGACTCAAGATTCTTAAATAACTTTATCCTTGGTGAGTTGTAGATTAATTGTTATTGGGGTATCGCGTGGTTTTGCTCCTAATTTTCTTGTTTCAGCCAACAAGTTAATTGCATATTTTCATTGAGACAAGAAAATATTTTTCTTATTTCTCTTCACCTCAACTCTTAAAAAATACTTTAAAGACTCTAAATCTTTTGCTTGGAATTGGCTGTGAAGGAAATCCTTTAAGGATGATATTCCTCTTGTGTCGTTTCTAGTAATGATGATATCATTCATGTATACAACAAGAAGAATGCTGTTAGACAAAGAATGTTATAAATACAAAGTGATTAAACTTACTTTTGATCATTCTAAATTTTTCAATTGCATGATTGAATTTTTGGAACTAAGCATGAGGACTTTACTTCAAACCATATAAAGGTTTTTGAAGACGACAAACTTTCCCATACTTCCCTTGAGCAACAAACCTAGGCGGATGGTTCATATGAACTTCCTTTTGAAGATCTCTATGTAAAAATGCATTTTTAATAACTAGATGTAAGGGCTAATCATGAGTTGTTGTTATGGAGATAAATAAACAGACAGATGTCAGTTTAGACGTAGGAGAAAAAGTATCTGAATAGTCAACTTCATAAGTTTGGGCATAGCTTTTGGCAACAAAACAAGCTTTAAGGCGAGCAATAGACCCATCAGGATTGACCTTGACCGCACACACCCATTTGCATCCAATAGCCCTTTTACCTACAGGTAAGCTAACCAAATCTCAAGTATCATTAGCATCTAAAGCATTCATTCTATCATTGTAGTGCGCCAGCCAAGATAAGATAAGGCCTCATGAAAAATGCAAGGAATGGATGCATGATCAAGAGATGCAACAATGGAGCATGTGGAAGATAATAATCGATCATATGTCACGAACGAGGAAATGGGTTAAGTGCATTGCCTTTTACCTTTGTGAAGAGCAATTGGGAGGTTTCGGTCATTAGCGGGTAGATCCAATGTCAAAGAGGAAACTAGTGCAACATGTAGCAAGAGGAGGTGGTCATGTAGTGTACACATAACAAAATCAGTGGTGGTGGACTTGATGTTTGATAAGTAATGTGGTAAACCAATAAATCATTATTCTCTCTCTCTTTATCTGTAGAATTAGAAGAAGTAGGAAAGAAAGGACAGTATTTCATATATGTTACAATAGCAGGCACAGTGAATTTGTCAAGACTAGGACAATAACATTCATATCCTTTTTGTGTATGAGAGTAACCTATAAAGACACATTTTATGGACTTGGATCCTAGTTTGGTGACTTGAGGCTGAACATCTTGAACAAAACATGTATTATTAGATATGCGATGTTCAATAAGAAACAAAGGTTTTGTGAAAAAGAGAGCATTATAGAGAACCTCACCATGAAGAATGAATGATGGCATACGATTAATTAAGAAATAAGTTGTTAAAAACTTTTGCCTAAAAATGCTTAGGGACATGATTTTGAAATAAGAGTGCTCTTACTGTTTCAAGAAGATATCTATTTATTTTTTTTATCAGTCACACTATTTTGAGATGGTGTATCAACATATGAAGTTTGATGAAGATTATCGTGCTTTATTAGTTGGGTCTTTAATGAGTCAGATATATATCCCTTTGCATTGTTACTTCCTAGAATACACATAGAAGTATTAAATTAAGTTTTAGTTTTAGCATAAAAAGTAGTGAAATAAGAAAATAACTTAGAATGTTGTTTCATTAGATAAAGCCAAGTCATGTGAGAAAAGTCTTCAACAAAAGTAACGAAGTAACGAAATTCAAATTTAGACATAACTGAATAAGGACCTTAGACATCTGAATGAGCTATAACTCAAAAGGAAAATTAGCTCTCTTATTGATACAAAACATATAAGGCTGACAATGGTGTTTAGCAAACTGAAATGCCTCACAATCTAATCACGTTACATTTTGCAGCTGAGGATACACTTTCTTCAAGGCCGAAAGAGAAGGATGACCAAGACGACAATGTACTTCAATGGGAGTCAGGATACTTGAGCAAGCAATAGATTTAGGCACGTCTATTTGAGTATCCAAAACATAGTCCTCTTGAAACATGCCTTTTACCAATAATCCTCTTTGTTATAAGATTCCTGAAACAAACAATAATCGGGAAAGAATGAGACACATCAGTTTAGGCTACAAGTATTTTAACTAACGAATATGAGATTAAAGGAGAAGGTTGGTAGGCTTCAAACAGAAGATAGAGAAAGTGATGGTGTAGGATTCATAGTGCTAGAACTAAGAACAAATGATGTAAAGCCATCTGCTAAAGTGATAACAAAAGATGTGGTATGTGGTTTAAAAGTAGTGAAGAGACTAGAATTACCTATCATATGATTAGTAGCCCTCGAATTAGTGATCTATTGTGATTGGGAGGAAAGAAGTCACTTATCAAAATTACTTGACTCAGTAATAGCAGCGATAGGTTGAGATGAATTTTTCAATGCTTCCTTATACCGACGAAAGCGAGCAAGCTCATCAGACAATAGATTGGATGTACCAGTAGTTGCTGCAACATGAGTTGAATGAGGCTTTGGGGATTTACTCAACAACTTTCGACAAGTGTGTTTAGTGTGACCACGCTCATGACAATAATTACATTCAACTCCCCTTGGCATCTATTATTTCCTTTCTAATTGGATGACTTCGTAGCTCTTGGTTCATTTTGACTAACAAGGACACTAGATGTTGAGGCAGAAGTAGAGGTAAAATTACTATTATTTGTGCAAAGTACTCTAGTAAATACCTCATGTAAGAAAGAAATGTTAACACTAGACAAAATATGACATTTGGCAATGTAAATTGAGGATTAAGTTGTGCTAAAAAACTCGTAATTGCCATCTTTTGTCGTTGCGATTGTTGCACTCTTACGTCAACACTGAATGGCAACAAGACGTTCAACTCTTAATAAATTTTTTTGAAGTTCATAAAATATGCTAGGAGAGATTAATCATATTGTTCAGGTCAAGAAAATGCCTTACAAACTTCATAAATGTGAGAAAGATTCTCTTTTCCAGAGTATAAAAACTCTAGATGCTCCATTAATTCTTTCACATACTTACAATGAGTAATTGGACCAATGATTTTAGTATCAATAGAGTTCCTTATTTGTGAAAATAATTTGGTATCATCTTTCAACCACACTCTTATGTGTATCATTAGTGGGTGGGTTATCAGTAAGATGATTTTCTTGAGAAATGCTTCACAAATATATTCTAATTGTCTTGCTCCATTCCAAATAATTAGGACCATTATGTTCATGTTCCGTCATTTTAGACGTTATTGGAAAAATGTTTGTTACAAGAGTTTTTTGCTCTTCAGCCATGAAATACCACAAGACATCAATAATATCCCCCCAAAAAAGAAGAATGTACTAATCAGAGAAATAAAATAGTAGTAACAAGTACTAATCAAAACCTGACCTTCACATAATGGCAAACTTACACTTGCAACTTCTGCATGAAAACAAATCAGCCACTGCACAATTTCAACAATCCATGCAAGACACTAAAATGTCGGCTAACAGCTTAACCAATATGCTGCAAATAGCATTCAGCAATCAGCAAACTTTACCAAACAGACCTGACACTACTACTGACCCTTTGTACTTCCAACAAGTCCAATGGTCACTGAGGAACACCACAAGTTCAGAAATAGGAGAGAAGACACACCAACTCGAATTTTAATGTGAACTCTAGGCCACCCAAAATGCATGAACAAGACCAATTGATCACTCAACAGGATGATCCAGAAAAATGATGGTTAGCACTCAAAGAATGTTAGGAGTCGTTGCTTTGATACCATGTGGAGAAATATAAGAGGAATATAAGTGTAATGTAATTTGTATATTAATTTTTTTTTTTTGTACATACAAGGAATGCTATATATATATAGACAATGTGTTCTTAACAATTGGTGTACCAACCCTACCAACCCTTACCTAACACCACATAAATTACACTGTATAGTTAATATACTATTATTTAAATACTTATTCCATAACAAGCTTTTTTTTTTTTTTTTTTTATTATTAAACCTGTACACACACGCTTGATACCAAGAAATCTTGCATCACATTTGCTTCCGAAGTTTTGTTGTTCATCCAACTTAGAGCATTCTCTATTCCAGTCCATATTTCCTTGGCAAGAGTGCATTAAAAAAAAAAAAATGATTATGTGACTCCTCTTCTTTTTGGCACATGAAGTATCTGTTTTATTGGATTGGACCCCATGGAACCAATTTGTCCAGGGTCATCTAATTCTGTTGAGCCATCATCAACAAAATCATGGAATGCCTTGGAGTCTAATCTTTATTCAGCAAACTGTGTCGTCCAATCTTTCCTTGTTTTGCTAGTTCTAGCTAACCTATGTGCATTCTTGATGGTTAGTCTTCTGGCCTCAGCATTTATCCATGCCAACTTGTCATCAAAATTCGGATTAGGCATCGCATCCAAAAGATCAACTGTTATGATATTCCATCTAGAGTTCCTTGGCCAATTCCTTTCTCCATTCGTTATAAAAGAGCTGAGGAGAGTGACCTTTGGGCATACAAACATAGATTTGTTTCATTCATCTATCCACTTTACTATAGGACCATATGGATGCCAATTATCATACAAAAAAGATATTAACTTTCCATCTTAGCAGATTCCTAGCTAGAGGTCATGATGGGAGTATTTTCCTCCAAGACCAAACATGATCACCTAGTATTTTCATACTCTAGAAACTTTTACCTTTGAGCAATTTGATCCAAACCTAGCTTGGCCATAAATGGCTTTCTTCATCTTGACAAAGAGTCCATATGTGCTTGAGTTAAGCAACTTTATTTTCAAAGTCTTATGTCAATAAAGCCTAATCCACCCTTATTCTTTGGTTTACACATATTCTTCGGAGTAATATTACGGTTTATACCTTAACTTTGTTACTTTTTGCAATTATATATATGAAGTTTCGACTTATTTAATTATATACCCAATCAAAGAATTAATTGTTATCATCTATACCTTAACTAATTTTAGTTCATATTATTTGTCTAATTTGTATGATCAACTAATAGGGTACCAGTTCATGCCCTTGCAGAGCACGCTACAGCCTTAAGGGTGTTACTCGACCATCTTAAGGTTGTTACCTATAGCTACCAGTGGGTCTTGCAACTCATATTTTTCTAATGGGTTAGGATTGTAAAGGATGGTTGGTAGTTATATGTGAAGGGTTTCATGACCTCCTAAGATCATGGATGACCGTCTCATTGGTTGATTATAATAATTGAATTAACGATATAAATTTGAGTTAAGGGAGGTATAGGTGGTGATAACTAAATCTTTAATTAAATATATAATTACATAAGTCAAATATTTAGATATACAATTATAAAAAGTGGTAAAGTTGAGGTACAAACCGTAACATTAATCTCATATTTTTTCATTTAACTTTCATCTTGGCTTTAGAATCATCCACCCTATTTAGAAAAACCTTTTTAGCTTCTTCTCTATAGGAAAATATGTTAGTTATGTCTTTATTATTATTGTTGGCTTTTATATTATTAATAGTTTATTTATTTTTTGTTGTGGTGGTTGTTTCTAGAAGGTTAGTTGTATAGTGAGTTTTTCTACTTATTGTTACCTACCATAGTTTTGATACCTATTTATAGGTGCTCTTTTGTACTACTGTTTTAAGATGAATAAGAATTTTCACTTTACATTTTTTGTATATCTTATAAATTTCTTCATGGTATCAAAGTCATTTCTATCAAAATATTCAAATTGGGATGGGAGAAGAAACATTTGATCTCATAAAAACACTTAGCTCTAAATTCTGGTTCGGCACACTTCAACAGTTTTGGTATCTATTTATAGGTGGTCTTTTGTATTACTGGCTTAAGATGAATTAGAATTTTTACTTTACATTTCCAGTATATCCTATTAATTTCTTCATGGTCTTAATAGTCATTTCTATTGAAATATTGAAATTGGGATGGGAGAAGAAACATTTGCCGCCATAAATACACTTAGCTCTAAATTCCAATGCGGCACTCTTCATGAAGGTGATTAGACCTTGCCTCATGTAAGCACAGATCTACTTAGAATGAGTGATTTCATGGAAAATCATTCTCTTCATATCACTGAACACAAATTAAATGGAGAGAATTTCGGTGAATGGTATCAATAAGTGAAGTTTGTAATTAGTGGAAGAGGCAAATTAGAATTTCTGACAGGAGCATGCAAAGCACTAATGGTAGAGTCTCGAGGGTATAGTACATAGGAGGTTAATAATGCTATGGTGATGGCATCGCTAGTCAACTCAATAGAATCCAAAATTGGTTGACTTTATTTATTTTGTAACATGACTAAGGAGATTTGGGACATGGTTTGGGAGATGTATTCCGACATAGAGAAAGCCTCACAATGCTTTGAGCTTTAATCAAAGATAAGGCTTACCACTTAAGGTAATTTATTTGTAATAGATTACTACAATACATTAATGGAATTATGGTAGGAGATTGACTTCTTTTATGATGTTGAGTGGGCTTGTATCTAAGATGGCATTAAATATGCTATGATATAGGAAAATGATAGTGTGTTCGATTTTTTACAGGGATTAAACTTAGATTTAGATGAAGTAAGAGGACGTTTGCTAGGGCAAAAGCCATGTCCCACTTTGAGGGAGGCTTTTGCAAAAGTTTGACGAAAGGAGACTAGGCGACTAGTGATGAGAACCACTTTGATGTTAGATCAATATCCTCTTCCAAATTCAGTTTTAGTAGTGAAGAAATAGGCACCAAGTAATAAGCCATGGTATGAATTTTGCAAAAGATTTTATTACATCAAAGAGACTTGTTGGAAGCTTAATGGAAAGCTTACAAAGCTGCAAAAGCAGAAAGGAGGTCAGAAAATGGCTCAAATGGCAGAGGCAACAAACAATTCTGAAAATAAAATGGGTATGAATCTTACTTCTAGTCAAATGACTTTACTTAAGAAATTTATTGAAAATGCATAAATCGGTAATAAAATAGTGACTGCTAATGATGAAACACCCATGGCAACAACCACTTAAAAAGGTACATTAATGTCCTCCTCTGGAAATTACACGAGTTACAAATGGATTATCGATACTAGGGCTATAGATTACGTGTAATTCCTCGCATTATTTCAAGAATTTTATTCCTAGTGTTTGTAAAGTCTAAGTAGTTAATGGAGATTATGTGTTCTCTAAAGGAAAGGGGATGGCTTAGCTTAGAAGTTTAGTGTTAGATAGACACTATTCATTCTTGATTTACGTTATAATTTATTGTGAGTAAGCTGATGAGGGATATGAATTGCTCAATATTTTTTTCTCCTTCTCATTATGTTTTCCAAGATTGATCTTCGGGAAAGATGATTGGCAATGCTGATGAAGTCAACGGCCTTCATTGTTAGGGAAATCCAACCAAGTCCATTTCTTTAGTATCTATTCGAAATAATAGTGAGATCATGTTATGGCATCAACGTCTAGGTCACCTTAATTTTCACTATATGTCATGTTTATATCCACAAATTTTCATGAATAAAGATGTTTCAAGTTTAAAGTATGAATATTATGTTATTTCTAAGTTTATTAGAATATTTAATAAGTCTTCTAAACCTTTCTACTTAATTCACAATGATATTTAAGGACCCTTTAGAGTCATTGCTTTATTTGGATATTGATGGTTTATTAATTTTATAGATGATTATACTAGGATTTGTTGGGTGGTTCTACTAAAAGAGAAATCAGAAATATATACCGTATTTTAAAAATTTTTTAAACTTGTCATAAGTTTTTCAACTCCTAAATACAAATTGTTCGAATAGACAAAGGTAAAGAATATTTTTCTAGGGAATTTGAGAATTACTTAAATGAATAAGGAATTCTTCACCAAAGTTTATGTGCTTACTCACCATAGTAAAAAGGGATAGCTAAAAGGAAAAACGGACATTTGATGGAAATTGCCTGCTCTCTAATGATGATAAGTTCTATTCCTCACCACTTTTGGGGAGAAGCTATTTTAACTTTGGCTTATCTCATTAATAGACTCCCTTCTAAGGTCCTAAAATACCATATCCCCCCGAGTGTATTTCTCAAATATTTCCCATCATACATATCTTTAATTATTTACCACCAAAGTACTTGGATGTTCAATGTATGCTTCTGATCATTCTCCAAATAGACACAAACTAGATGGAAAGACTTTAAATTGTATTTTCATCGGGTATACAACCTTCAAAAATGGATACAAATGTTATCATCCATATTCTAAGCGAGTTATAGTCACTTAGGATGTAGTGTTCTTTGAAAAAAATTCATATTATGACTTAGATAGTTCATAGCAAGATGAAAATGGTTCCAAACATGTATGTCTACCTTTCGTTCTAGATGTGTTGAGTATCGTTTTTCATAAAACTAAATTAGTGGACTGTCCTGATACTAGTGATGTTCTTGAGTCTTGCTATAAACACGACAATAATCCTTTTGATATATAGTTTGCACTTCGAGTATACACCTAGAGACCTATGTATAATTAGCATGTGCGATCATTTAGCTTGAAAGAGAGGCCTATGCCTGATAAGGAGACTGATATGGATCTATTACCTGAAGTCACAAATCAAGAACTTACTATCAAAAGTTAAATCTCAATCGAAATAGCAAGTTATCAGTAGGAACACAATTTGCCTATTGCTCTACGAAAGGGATGAAGAGATTGTGCTAGGTATCCCATCTTAAATCGTCTATCTTATGTCAATATTTCTATTGTATTTAAAACATCTTTGGCAAGAATTGATAGTGAGAAGATACTTAAGAATATTTATGAGGCCATGTCCCATGAAAAATGGAAGGAAGTTGTTTTGGAAGAAATGAAAGTATTGCAAGACAATAATATGTGGGAATTGTGTGACTTGCCTAGTGATGAGAACAATTGATAGTAAATGGGTTTTTAATCTCAAACACAAATCAAATGAGATATAAGGCTCACTTAATGGCTTAGGGGTGTACCTAGACCTTCAGGTTGGATTATGAGGAAACTTTTGTACTTGTAGCTAAGCTAAATTATATTTGAGTTATACTATCATTAGCAGTTAATCTTGATTGGCCAATTTGATGTCAAAAACGCATTCCTAATGGAGACTTGGAAGAAGATATCTATATGAAACTTCTTCCTAGCTTTGAATCAGAAGAGAATAAAAGTAAGGCATATAAATTGAATAAATCCTTATATGGCATGTAATAGTCACCTAGAGCATGGTTTAAAAAATTTAGTGATATTATAGTTGAATTGGGATATTGTCAAGGTTAAGCGGAGCATACACTTTGTAAAATTTGGAGTAGGTGGAAAGAAGTCCATTCTAATTGTTGATCACTTTATTTCATCTAACTGTGTATCTCATCAACACAAAAATTTTCTCGCAACCTTTCATTCAATTAGAATTGAACTAATATTTGAGAACTTTGATGCAAGTATATATGCTTTTGATGCAAATGTTGTTTTCTTGCTTTAGGAAATTGTAGAGACCACTATTGGATTCATGGCACCCCATCTTGGAATTACTGGGTATAATGTGTACCATAAGAATCGGCTAATCAGGGTAAGTTTTCTATTGTTATGGGTATCTCTTTTCCTCTGTAATACTTGTTGCAGTTATTAAGTACAAGACAGCATTCATGTGCTAGAATCAGAATTCGCAGTAACTCAGTCTCAGTAAAATTAAAAGTTGGATATGATAAGAATGAAGTTGTGGGTTCTCTCTCTCTCTCTCTCTCTCTTGTTGTTGTTGATTTTTTTTTTTTTTTTTTTGGTGTATGTGTATATATATATATATATAACTTATCAATAACAAGTTTAATGAGAGTTCTGATTATTTTGTTAACCAATGGGGTGTATTTTCAGCCTTTCTGGAAAGTCACTGCTGAGGGTCAGTCAAAAGGTTACGGCGTTGTTGGTAATAGATTCCTTCTTTAACTAGCCATGTGCTTTTGTGGTAGAATTCCTTTATGCCCGTTTATAGGTCTTAGAATCCTGTCCTGGGGCACTGCTAACTTTTCCATTCGGGAGAATGGCAACATTTCTTTTTCTTCAGACATTTTTCCAAGAACTAGGAAAAAGCTCATTCTCATTGCCTCAAACTGCACATATTGCAGGAGTTTTAGAAGTAAATTTTATCGAACCTGCACATGACAAGCAGGATTTTGAGAGATCGTCATTATATGTTCGTCTGGAAGCTAGGCTAAAGCAAATGCTCTGGGATTACTGGTTCGTTGTTAAATTCCACTCCAATTTTCTTGGATTTTTATTTTTTTCCTCCCATTAATGAGCTGTTGTTTTGGTAGATAGTATCACAATCCTTCACATGTTTTATGAGTATCTCAAGGCTTTCTCTGTTTGTTTTGGTCTTGATTCTCGACAATTTGATGCAAAGAACTGAGAATTTGAAGCTTGAATTTTCTGATGTATGATAAGGCCTAGTGTGTTTGTGAAATTGGTTCAAACAGAGATACATAAATATTAGCAACTCACAGGCCCCCGACCCAAAAATAATGAGTAGACGTCAATGGATTCTGTGCACCATATACTTTTTTGCATATTGCTTTTATTCAATGCTAATTGAAATTTGTTTTGTTCCTGCGAAAATTTTCGTCATTGACTCTTCTAGTAGGTGTTCTAAATGACTGCTAGAGCTAACTCAAGGGAAACTATTCCTTTGTTCCTTATGGTTTGCATGGTAAGGATAAGTTATCATTCTGTAAACAAACATTGATAAATTGTTTTCTTTGTGGTCATATTTTTTGACATTATATTTTGATAAATTATGAAATGTAAGTATAAGCAAGGGATAAATTAAAAAAAGGCCTTCTTATCCTACATTTTGTTTGGGCCCTCAAAACTTTTATTTTTCTATGGGGAAAAGGGAAAAAATATTGCTCTTTTTTTTTAAAAAAAAAAATTCTTAAAATATGGCCTCTTAAAATAAAATAAAATAAATAAAAAAATCCTAAAACTATGGAAGTTGAAATCGTGTGTAGAAGTCATGATTTCAAAATGACTTGAAATTGTGAGTTCAAGACACAATTTTATTATCCAATGAGAAAATCGTGAGTTCAAATCACAATTTCTATTCCTTCATTTTCGTCCACATGCTCTAACTCTAATATATCTCTCCTTTGTCTCTTTCCTTTTCTCTCTCTCCCCTCGTATTGATTACCACATTTCCCACCACAAAGTTACTTCTTGTCTTGCTACAATGCGATATCACCTCCGATTCTCCACCTGTTGGTTAACCCATTTTTCACCAAAAAACCACATATACTGTAAATTATAATGCTACCAATCGAACTTCTGTAACATCATCATGATCAAAACATTTGGATATCTTCTTTACCTGGTACTACTAGTCCAAATTATCATCTACCTTCTCACCTCCTGTAAAAGGTGGAATTTACTTTAAATTCATTGTTTCTAAGCCCTTTATTTGAATCTCTTCTAGTAGCAGGGTCTTCCACCTCTCCTTCTGCAACCCCACGATTCATTTGATTCACTAGTTTTTAGGGCATCTACCTTCTCCCCTCTGTATCATTTTGTAGTAAATTTACTCCACTATACCCTTGCATTAGCTGCTACACCATACTGGTCTGGTTAACAACCATGGCAGTGAGATACTGCATCTCTTGCTCTATATTGTTGTGCTCTAGAGTGTTGTCTCCTCAACAGGTATAGTTAGTGAAGTTGATTGCTCATTAGGGATCCATTGAAACCCACGACCACCTCCACACCTCCATAACACACTCCCCTTTCACTTTGATACCAAAAACATAATCTGCCAAGTTGGAAGATCACTAGGCTACTACGAACAACAGAGCAATCAAACGTAAGTCTGGGGAGATTAACCACTAGACCTCATGATTAATGAATATATTTTTGCGATGAGAATAATGGGGATATGGATGGCATCACCTTGGATATGAGTTACCAAGAAAACTCAAACTATGCTTAATCTATTTGATATGACATACAAACAAATAAAATGGTTTTACTCGTGACGGTTGGAGAAGATTGATAATAATAAGGGGTCTGAAAGAAACAACTCAATCAAGGAAATTATATTATTGGTCAACTTGGTCCCCATAGGGTTACATGAGATTATTTAAATGTTAAACTCTAATTTAATTAAGGGAAAGATCGATGCAAATAAATGAAACAAAGGAAAGAAAAAATCTAACTTCCTAAAATATTGAGATTTATATCTTCACTCAAATTTTCGATATCTTCTCGTTTCTTGAAGTTGAATCTGTTGTCATCAATCAAAATTTCTGGTGTAACATGCTTGTGAAGTTAAATTTTGGACAGCTTCTGAAATAGAAGTTGCTGCCAAGTCAAAAGCTACTCACTCAGAAACACTATTCAGGAGTTAATAGTAGCAGCTTCTTCCAAGATTCATGTGATGAATCATAGAAACATTCATGGAAACGGCTTATCTTGATAACAAAGCATCTTTAAGCACCCTTTGAACCAGATTGTTTAATCTTTTTGTCCTTCACCTTGTCATGGATCCATCATACTCTTGATTCTGATTCTAACCTTCTGGCAATTCACACGTTTGCTTCTGCTTGTAACTCCCATCATGTGTGTTTTTTGGGTGGCCAACTAATGGGGAGGCTGATCAGCTAATGGTGCAGGGTTGGCAGTGATAAGGAGAGGCCACTCTCAAGGGTGACCTAAAAGTTACTGCTCAGCATGAGTAGGAAAAATAATATAGAGATGGAAAAGAAAAATATTTTAGAGTTGCTCACTGGAACAACCAAGCTCTAATACCATGAAATCAATGATAGAAAATAATTTATATATCATGTATGTATATAGATTGAGGAGTTTATATTAGGTGAAAGGAAAAAAAATATGGTATTTTTTTTAAAATAATCCCTAAAATAGAGCTTCTAAAAAAATAATCACAAAGCTACCATGATTGAAATCGGGTTAACTCAATCTTATAAGACACTGAAATTAGCTGTTCAAATCCAGGTATTTCTTTGCTGGAGTGAACTTGGTTCTTTAACAACTGATTATTACTTTGAAAAAGTCTTAATGAAATCGTCTTTGTATTGCCGATTAGTAATAACTGTCATGAAGTTGACTCTTCAGGATCCTATTTTGGCATTTTTGTAAAAATGGGGTTTCTAACACCCGATTTCATCGCTCGTTGAAACACAATATGATCAGGTGTTGAGCACCCAATTTCTTTCCCTCAATTTGTAATCAGCTTCCCACCTCCCAATTTTAGTTTATCAAGAAGTTGAGTTTTGAAAATCTAATTTCAACTGTGGTAGTGTTGTGGTTGCAAGAGTCCTATATTTGGGATTATTTTTGAAAATTAATATTTTTTTTTCCTTTTCTTGTCAATACTAGGAAGACATACTAATTAAGAATCCTTATAATCTAGGTTAATTAATTATGCTTGGCTGGTGCTACAATTAATCCTCACATAATTTATGTACATCAAATTATATTTCTAATGATTTACCTAACCCCTTTACAAGCTTTCATCAATTGGTTATCAAGATAGGAATGGCAAAGTCAGTGGCAGAAATTTGGGAAACCATATAAGATATTCTTCGTGTGTGACCATACAAAATATTCTTGATGTGTTTTTCTGCTGGACCATTTTTCCATGTACAAAACTGTCTTCTAAATTCCTTCATAATAGGATTCCTATCTTATAATGTTGAGTTTCTAGCAATAGCCTCATTATCGCAAAAGAAGATACTACTTTCTATATCCGCTGGCAGGTTAATGTTGGCAAATATTGATTTCCCAATAAGGTTGATTTTGGGTCCTGGTAATGCTGCCAAATGTAGGAGTAGAGTTCTTAGATTCAGGATAGGCACCACATATGGTGATGCCGTTGTCTGCATGGAGACAACAAGATATTAATTAGATTCAAGAAGGAATGTTTCTTGTAATGTTGAGTTTCTAGCAATAGCCTCATTATCTCAAAAGAAGATACCACTTTCTATATCCAGCCTTCATAAGCATTTTATAAAATTCCTCATAAGATAACAAAACAAGAGAGGAATGGGCATCCTCAACATCTTTATCTATTGGAGCAGTCTGGAGAACAATTAGTTATATGAAAAACTTGTCAAGTAATCAAATTCTAATATATTGGAAAATGACTTTCTTGAAATCCGCAATCTAGAAGACGGTCACTAAAGCCCATTCTTCTTAGTAAGTAAAAAGGGACACTAACATGATTGGATGCATTGTGAGAATCTATAACATTTCATGTCATTTTTGGGGCCATTAATCTGTTATTGGATTATAATCAAGACTTAACTTTTCATTTCATAGAACTTTTGGGCAATCATTTGTTGTTAAGAATAGAGTCAAGAGTTTTCCTTACAAATGCTATCTTCAAACAGGGAACCGGAAAAATCAGTTTCTCAATTGCAAGTGTCTAATCTATTTGCCAGAGTTTTGTCTATCTTTTCCTTTGGTATGAGGGAATGATCCCATCTTATCCTCTAAGCTCTCTGATTATCTGGAACTTGTAAGAATTGTATCCATTGCTTCCTATGAGGTCATTAGTGTATCACACTCAAAAGTCAACGGGTAAATAGACTACACGACTTGGATATACCAGACGATATTATCAGTAAATTATATAATTCCTGCTTTTGTCTCTTTTGTTGTCTGTGGTCTCTATTTAGAGATTTGGTAACAAGTATTAAAACTATAGTATTGATTACTGCTGTGATCTTATTTTGATACAGGAAAGGACACTGTCACCTAGTTGGATACCAGCCTTATGGTTTGAGTGGACATAAAAATCAAAAGGGACAGTCTGACCATGAAAGATTGCCATCGAATCCCCCTCTTGTCAGTCCAGTACCCAATGTAAGGTTGAATATGACCAGTAGCATTTTGGGGGGTGGGGGTGCTCCTACCAGTCAGAAAGATTTGTCTAACATTGCTCCTATTGTGCCATGTGCATCTGTAAGTGATTTAGATTTGTACGTGTTTATCATGCCCTATTATTTCCTTCTTCTCATGAATAATGAAGTGCAATCACACACACGGGGGTTGTCAAGATTGGGCATATTGTTTTAGGTGTAGCCCTTAAGAGCCAGCAAGGAAAAGGGTGGAATGAGGCCTTTTAAATTTGATCCCTATATATGTTTTTGCTGCAGTTTATAAGTTTTTACACTCAGTTTTTTCGTGCAATATGTAGATTTTCTTGCATATCCTTGATGAACAAAACCATTGTTTAAATAAAGTGCAGTGCAACTCTTGTCTATGCCTCTTCTGTAGCAAATTTGACATGGAGATGAAGATTAATACACTAGTTTTATTCCTTTCTAGGTTTTAGTCTTGCAGAAATTGTTTGAGATCAAACTACTGCAGCATCCCACTTGCAAAAGCACCTCTTCAAGCAACCTGGTGTCACCATCTGCTTTTACAGTAATTTCATCCATAGTTGTATCATCCTGGATCATGCTTGTTATTATATTTGACAACAAATCAATCTCAGCATTTTGACTTGGTTGTTTTGTTTATTATGTTCCTCAAAATCCCAAGCCGAAAAAACACTAAATTTCACCCTATATGATGCTAATGTGGTAAAAGATATCCAGTCCTAGTCTTATTTTTAAATGATTACTGATGTAATGTATCGCTCACCATGGAAAATGATGTGGTAGTATTCAAAATATAAACTTCACCCTTGCATCCTCCCTCAAATTTTCCTAAATGTTATTAGTAAGTGATTTTGGAGAACCATAAATATATCTTATCCAACGGAGCAAAGGTGTTGCTTAACTGCAACACCTTACTATTAGTGTTTTTAGATTAATGTATGTACCTTTTCGTGGAAAGACTTTTTAAGAGATTCCAGTAATGAGGTTAGCGCATGAGAAAGCGACCTCAATTAAGTTAAGATAACTGGATGAAGGTTCTTTTGTGACATTCAAATCCAAAATCAAACTGATCCTCGGCACTAAGGGTGTTAGGTTTGCACTCTATGATGATTGGACAGGAGCATTATCTTAAAGCCATACGTTTTGTTAATTTCATGGAATTTGATTTGCTGTTGCTCTCAGTTTGTTAGAATATGTTTCTCTCCCCTACATTTGTTTAGTGTAATAGGAATCAAGAGACATGAGGTCATACTTTTACCATGATTCCAACATTTGCACTTATTAAAATTAAAGGGAAATCATACTCCATGTAAATAATCAAAAAAGGCCTTAATTCTAATGGATTTGTAGCAATATCCATATGACTTTGTTTCCTCTGGGTTCATAAGGTCAACATGGTTAAAGATTAATAAAGTTTGTCAGCCACTAAGTTTCTGAAGTGGTTCTGCTGCTTGTTTGAGTGGCTAAACCACCTATATTACTAAAATAGATGTGTCTGCATGTAAATAGGAATATCTGCCTGACTGAATCTGTTCTTTTTGCTGGTTTCTATGGCACAATGCTGATTCTAGCAAAACCACAATGCAGCCCCCATCCCCCTAACCCATAAGCACCCCCACAGCAAACAAAATAAATAAATAAATAAAGGCTTATTCTAGTTTTTGATGAAATTGCCCTTTAGGTTCCTCATGGCCCATCGGATGGTTTGGAGTTAATGTCAGTGGATCAGATCTGTGAAGAGAATGTCCAACTATTTATGAGGTAAGAAGCACGCATTAAGTTTGATGTGTCATTCTATATATCTGAAAGTATGGCTTGAAGGATTGACATGGTATATTATAGTACTAAAAAAGTGTGGTAGATGTTAGACAAATATAGTGTTGAAGTTCTGATGCAAAAATTTACCGTGAAAAAGACATTGTAGCTGGAACTGATCTTTTTTAATTTCATCTGTCTCCAAAGTAATTTGAAAAACATTGCATAGGAAAAGGTAAACCATATGGTTCAGAGGTAGTTACTTCATTTTATTGAAGATTCATATTTCGTTTTCTGCACAAGCTATGCATCTTGTCAATAAACAATTTACCACAAAATTAGAGTTTTGAATGTGTTTCAATATGTTAAAACTTCTCCCCAACACATGTAGAACCAACAGTGATTAATGTTCTAAATGCTTTCTGTAGAGCACATTCATATTTCTTGAATGCTCGTTAAGGGAGAACCTACCATTCTCCTTTCAATTGCATCTGTGTGATAGATTTACTTGATTATTACTATTGTGAAGTTATTCATTCAAGGTTATCACTCCTAACTTTCACTATGTAAGGATACGTAAGTCTAGCAATATATCTTAAGGATGCATAAATATAAAAATAAGAACAGATGAATATTCCTTACATTACTCCTCTCTTTAGACACTGGATAAGTTCAACCATTCTCCATCTCATCTTCCTGTTCCAACTCTCCATCATCAACTACTCCAGCCAAATAGCTTCACGCAGAGGTGCCCTAACTGAAGGGGTTGTTGGGTTAAAATCACAATCCTGTAGCTCAACGATCCATCATCTCTTCTTGGTTCAAGTGATGCCCTGGTATAGCATCAACAGAAGAACTAAAACTTGTGTTCCAGTTGTTTGCACCCTACTAGTGCCAAACTTCCTACTCCCTAGTGATGTTTGTCAGTTGAGTTACAACTTGTAGCTATAAGTTAGACTTGTTGTAATTGGGGATTAGAGGATTTTGAAGCTCCATATTGACCCTAATCATCTTCCATAACCCTACAGCATAATGAGCTACCTAGTAATAGGGGTTGGTCTGGGCATTTGCACTAGTAAGACTTGAAACTTCTCAGCAGTCTTCCATGGACCCAATCTGATATGGTTTTGCCAACTCCTTCATTGACAAACTACTGATTGGAGGCCCAAACTGCATGTGGTAAGAGCTCTTGAATCTTTCCTTATGGCATCTTTATCGCTCTCAAGTTATAAGTGATTATACCAGATCTATGCCTTTATGTTTAGGTGAAAGAATGCTAAACCAACTTACTCACTGATAGAAATCATGAAATATAACTGAGAGTAAAGGACAGCCTAGTTAGTTCAGGCTGAATTTAGAAGTAGATTCGACCATATGGAGGTTTGGGAGGTCAATTGGAGGAAGATTGACAGAAGCGCTGACAAAGAGGCTAAGTTGAAGCTGGAACATAGGGAGGTTGACAACCTGGGATAATTGGTCATACAACCAGGGTCACTCCAAGTTAGGCTCCTGTTCGGCTGCATGGGGTGTTTTTATTTTCCTAGGTGTTATGCCTAGGTTTCCTTTCAGGAAAAAATCAGAAATTTTATTGATGTAAATGGGAAAAAGGTACATAGAATCCAGCTATGACTCCTCCACGAGCAACTTAAGGGAAAAAATTGGAAATTTTATTGATGTAAATGGGAAAAAGGTACACAGAATCCAGCTATGACTCCTCCATGAGCAACTTCTGCTCTTAACCAGCAAGCTTTTGTCTGGTCTAAAGTTTATTTCCCAGCTCACCAGCCTACTTATAGGCTATACAAGTTGACTAAACATCAAACTATAACCTGCATAATATATATATATATATGTGTGTGTGTGTGTGTTTATAAGAACAAGAAAATACAGTCTCTCAGCTAAATTATACAAAATACAACATATATCATAATATCTCGTAACTAAGCCTCGCCCTCCTCTTGTTATAAAATAGGACATCAATTCGGTTTAAGTTATCTTTTAGTATTGAAAACTTATCATTGTGACTTTTTTTGTTGAATATTTAGGATTGTGAGTTTAAACCATTCTTCTTATTCAAATTCACATTCTTATCAATCTTTAATTTGATTATGGCAAACTAGTTGAAATGAGTGTGTAATATGCCTGTTTCTTTTAACACTCCTGCGACTTTCACAAATAGTGTGCTTAAGATTAATTTATGATTAAGTCATAAACCAGCTCGATTTTATTATTTGTGCGTGATTTTGTTTGTATTCTTTTACTTTCATTTGCCATCCTTTGTAAGTTGCCTATAGGGAGCATGGGCATCCTACATGGCTTTGCTTCCAATTTTCACATCTCAGTTAATGAATCAAGTTCATATATATTCTAAGATAAGATTTTAGCATCCCCAAAATTTTGTGTGAGTCTAGGAGTGAAGGAAGGATTCGAGAGATGAAATCCCTACATTATCGCTCCCTATAATAACAATATCATCAACATATACAACAAGAAGGATAATGCTAGATCTAGATTGTTTAAAGAAGATTGAGTGATCAAACTTGCTTTTTTGTAAACCAAAATTTTCAATCACATAATTAAATTTTCCAAACCAAGCTTAGGGACACTATTTTTACCCATACAATAACTTATGAAGGTGACATGACTAGCCAAACTCCCCTTGAGTAACAATCCTAGGTGGTTGCTCTATATAGAGACTTCTTTATGAAGATTGTTAATCAAAAAGGCATTTTTAATAGCCAACTAATGGAGAGATCAAGAGTAAGTAGCCATGAAAAATATAAATAAGTGAGCACTTGTCTAGTTTGCTATAAGAGAAAATGTGCTAGAATATTCCACTCCATAGGTTTGAGCATAAATTTTAACTTGCTTTAAGTTGGGCCATAAATCCATTAGGATTAACCTTAACAGCAAGAACCTACTTACAATCAATTAATTTTTCACTTACATGTAAATCTACTAAATCCCAAATGCCATTAGCCTCTAAAGTATTTATCTCTTCTATTGTAGCATCATACCATTCAAGATGAGATTGGACAATATGCGCATTTTTTGGAATATTTACAAAACTAAGTGATACAATAAATAAACAAGAGATAGACGACAAGTGCTCATAAGAAACAAACGAAGAAATAGGAGAGATGCATTAGCATTTTCCTTTTCGAAGAGGAATAGGAAGATCGACGTCACTGTAATTTGAATTTGGTGAGTAAGAAGCGATTGGCGTAGGACATATAGCAAGAGAATTGCACCGTCTGGAATACGCCTATTGAATAGGAGGCTTAGGTGATGATAGTGGAGGCAATGGCGGTAATGATGTACCAATAGTAGTGGGAACGGCTAGTGATTGATAGGTAATATGATATATCAACATGTCATTATTCGCCTCTTATACTAAAGAAGTAGAGGAAGAAGAGAAAAAAGGACTATTTTCTAAAAATGTAACATCAGTAGGCTTAATGTACTTGTCGATACTAAGATGGCAACATTGATATCCCTTTTGAACTTAAGAGTAACCCAATATGATACATTCGAGGGATTTAGGATCTATTTTAGTTATCTGAGGATGAACATCATAAACAAAGAAGCACAACCAAATGTTCGAGGTTCAATGGGGAGAAAAGGTTTGGGAGGAAAAAAAACCCTATAAGGTGTTTCCTTTTAGTCACTCCATTTTGAGATTTTGTATTTATACATGAAGATTGGTGAGAATACCATTTTGAATCATATAAGTTAGGAAAGAATGAGAAAAAGTATTTTTAGGCATTATCACTCCTTAATTTATGTATCGAGATATTGAAGTGCCTTTGATTTTATACGATTTTTCATTAGATAAAGCCAAGTTACATGAGAGTAATTAGTCACAAAAGTAATAAAATATTTGAATTAAGTTTTAAATATGATAGGACAAGGACCCCAAATATTAGAATGGACTAATTCAAATGGAAAGCTAGCCTTTTTATTGATTCGAGGACCAAAAGACAAACAATGATGCTTAGCAAATTGACATGACTTACAATCTAAGAAAGTTACATTATTAAACTAAGAACATAATTTCTTCAACATAGATAGAGAGGGATGGCCCAACCAGAGGGCCCAACCAGTAGAGTACATTAGAAGGTATTTGGATACTAGAACAAGCAATAGACCTTGGCACCTGACTATCCAACATGTAGGGACTTCTTCATTTACATCCTTTACCAATAATCTTCTTTGTTGTAAGATCCTGAAATGAACAATGATCAAGATAAAATTAGATGCAACAATTCAAGACATAAGTAAATTTATTTACAAAAATTAAATTGAAAGAAAACTTTAGAAGATTCAGAACAGACGATAGGGAAAGAGGAGTAAGGTTAATGGTATTAGAACCTAGAACAAATGAAGTAGATCCATTTGCTAAACTAACATTGGCAGTTGATGTATGTGACTACGATGTGGAGAAGAGATTAGAAATACCTATCATATGATCTGTGGCACTATAATCAATTATTCATTTAGAAGAGGAGGAAAGGAGATGTATATCTAGTTTATCTGATTCAGCAATGGCAATGTCAGGATGAGATGAAGACTTTAGTGCTTTTTGTTATTGGGAGAACTTAGTAAAATTATCTACAGAGACTATAATTGTTTTTTCAAAAGATGAATTAGGTGTATCACTTGTAGAGGTAACACGTATTGACAACTATATTCTATAATTTTCTATAGGTGCACTTGGTATGGTTGGGCTCACGACACTAATTACATATAACTCCGCTTGAATCTTGACCCCAACTATCATGGTTATTGTTATTACCTCCTCTATTGAAAAATAAATGTCCACCACTTTGACTAATATGTGCACTATTAGGATGTGATGACGATATAGACATTATTCTCCATGCGAAGTATCTTAGCAAAGGTTTCTTACAATGTCAAAATTGTGAAACTAAAGAGAATATGAGATTTAATAATATCAAAGTATGGACAAAGACCAGCCAAAAAAACTCATTACGGCTATATATTCTTGTTGAGTTTGTTGAACTTTAATATCTGCACTAAATGATAAGAGTATGTATCTTTATGAAGTCCATAAGATAGGTCGTAAGAGATTGATTTTGTTGTTTAGTTTGATAAAAGCCTCTTACACATCATAAATACAAGATATATTCTCTTTCCATCGGTTATTTAACAAGTTTGTAGTGATCGGTTAAATGAATTATCTCATTGTCAATAGAGTTTCTAATTTGTGAAAATATTTAGGCATCATCTTGCAACCATGCTTGCCTAATGTCGTCATTGGGTAGGTCTTTTGTAAGATAATCATCTTCTTTAATACATCATAAATAAACCTAAATAATCTTGTACCATGCAATATAATCATCACCATTGAGTTTATATTATGTGATTTTTGACATCACAGAAACCATATCAATTATGGGTAATGCTTTGCTATCAATCATAATGAACTCTCTTTGCCCTTTCTTTCTTTTAATAATTAACAATCTATTTATAATAGTAGCAAAAACCAATATAAACCAACAAACAACCAAAGTAAATGCCAAATCACTATGAAGAAGAGAGAAGAAGGAGAGCTACAACTTCAGTAGCATCTTCTGGAAATGGCGATTTAGGTTTTTGTGTGTAGGGGTTGAGAGGGGAGGGGGGGCATTATAAAACCTAACCCTTTCTCTCTCTTCATCATGTAGAGAGAGAAACACCTCTCTATCCTCTTCTTTCTCTCTTCTCCCTTCATTACCTTTCCTAACCTTTGTTCAACCTCATTTCTTCCCTGCTCACCTCTACCACCTTCATCCCTTATTCTTTACCCTCGTTACCTTAAACCCTAACCCTATCCACCTCGTTTCTCCTCTCGTACTCTTCTCTCTCTCCCCTACCCTCATCACCGTCCTTTCTCCATGCCTTTGCCGTTGCTCTTCGTGCTCCTTTTGCTGTCTTGTCTATGTCGTCCTTGGTTAACATCAGAACCTTCGTTTGTAGAAACAAGGAGGACTTATTTGGTGTTGCAGCTTCTACAGCTATGGTGTTGGCTTCAGTGGTGTCGTCCAGATCAGGTAAGCCACAAAAGCTTAAGAAAAAGAAGAAATCTTCCTTTTCTCCATTAAAAGGGTCCTTTACCAACTCGAGTGGTAGAGC
Organism: Lumnitzera racemosa; assembly: GCA_024138005.1. Lineage (NCBI taxonomy): Eukaryota > Viridiplantae > Streptophyta > Magnoliopsida > Myrtales > Combretaceae > Lumnitzera > Lumnitzera racemosa. The sequence continues at coordinate 60,194,296 of JAMXBC010000012.1, forward strand.
AGCTGAGTTAAAGGGAAAGAAAGCTAAGGTGGTTTCTAGCATAGACATCAAAACACAGACGTGAATGTTCAAACCCTTACTAGTAAGTCTTTTGCTAAGTCTGATTAGCCTATGAATAAGCTAAGCTAGAAGCAAAAACGTTCCTTCCTTGTCTAAAGTCTAGTCTATATATGAAGCACAAAAGTGAGGTGGTTCCATTTCCAGTTCTCCTCATGATCAAAGTTCTACTAGTGAATCCACTCTGAAAGCAATGACCAAAGTAGCAGAAGAGATAGAAGTTAAAGCTCAGCTTAGTAAGGAGAAGTTTGACAACAGGGGAAAACTAGTCTCCTAAAAACAACCGTCCTTTGCTCAGGTGGTCTCTCAAAATCCTCCCTCTCTATCTGCCTCCTTGGTGGATGTGACCTTAGATTTTTATCCAACTTTTAAGCAGGGTAACTTGATTTGTGTAGAACCTCCATTATCGGTTTCTCTTTTTAGGGAAAAAGATTTGAAGAAACACTCTTGTAGGGTGTTTGAGTGTTTCTTAGGTGTGGGCTATCCTCTCTTTGTCTAGAAGATGGTGAGAAAGTCTTGGAAAGACAAAGGCCTAGTAGAGGTCCTTGCCAATAGTTGCGGTTTCTTCTTCTTCAAGTTCAAAGACAAAGCATTGCTCCTCAACATTTTGGGACAACATTGGTTGTTCGTAAACCAAGCCATCATCTTCAAATGCTAGTCTTCAAAGGCAAACTACGACAAAGTTTACCCCCCAAAGCTCCCTTTTTGGGTTAAGCATTGGGAAATTGATGGAGTTCTTGCATAGAGATGGCATTGGGTATGTCGCAAGTGCTATTGATCGGCTTCTTTAGGTGAATCTAGTTACGGCTAGAATCGAAAGGATAAGGTTCATGAGAGTTTTGGTGGAAGTTGAGGCTAATGTGAATCTTCCTTTCACCTTTGCGGTCAAAAAGGCCAATGGGAAACTTATGATGGTTGATGTGGAATATCAAAATGTCCTACCATGTTGCACTATGAAGTAAATACTGGTAACGAGTGTATGCCTAACGAACATGAATTCTCTATCATTGTAGTGAGATTGACAAGAGGAGGTGCATGGAGAAATCGGATGTGAACCCAGTATGTCTTAAACAAGGGACAATATCTCTTGTGAAGGGTGTCGTAAAAAGGAAGGAAAACTAGGTTCAAGCTTAGGAAACGACCACACCTAATAAGGAAAAGGATAAGCTTGCTATAGCAGTTACTTCTTCTATAGATTGGTCTTTGTCAGCAGGCCCAAAGCTCATGGGTGATTGCTCCTATGTTGCCCTTGCTAAGGTAGACATGGAATCGAAGGAGGAAGATGAGAATGAGAATGGCTCAATTGAAGCTGCTGTTTCCGTAATCTTATAAACTTAAGATGACTTGAGGAAAATCTATCCAAGTCTAATTCCAAATGGAATACTATAAGAACAAAGAAAATGAGAAAGAAAAAGGAAGGTGAAACCGGAGATTGCTCTGGCAACTAATCATCTTAAGTTCGGCTTTACTCTTTCCGTATTTTCTCTTTTCGAGTAATCATAAATAAATGTTAGCGGTATGGAATATTAGATAACTTAATTACCGTTAAAATGTTTATTATTAAGGGACTTAATGCCCTTTTCGTTTTTTCTCCTTTCGAGTTATCATAAATAAATATTAGCAGTATGGAATAGTAGTATATTAGGGGACCGACCTAATATCTAGAATAACCTTACACTTTCATTCCATAACACTAACAATGTCTTCTAAAATTTGCACAATATTTAAAAAAAAAAAAAGCAGATAATCTTCATTTAGTATCGTAAAAAATATGCCTAAATATATCCTTAATTTTCATTTGGTTAGATTAAGTTCCACCAACTCTAGCATAAATAATTTCTTGCATTGATACCCTAAAAAAAAAGTGTCATTAGAATTGAAGCACAACTTTGCTTCACTGTAACGATCAATCGAAACTTTTTTCATTGAGATATTATTCGCTTTGGTATGAAATGTTATATAGTTTTATCTCTTGATGCAGCTGTTTCCAAAAAGTCACCCATAGCTATCTTGAGATTGTTGCAGCTTTAGCATGTGTAACTTTAGAGTTCTGATGAACTTCAATATATTATAGTAATAGGCATCTCAATGTTTAAAGTTCCATCACATCCTATTTAAGTAGTATCACATTTAACCCTTTTTACATAAATGTTTTTTTTCTTGGTTTTGTTATATGAGTCCTGTACCACCAATAGTGGTTGACCTTCCAATTGATAGACTGCTTTGATATTAATTGTAACAATCTGATCGAAGCTTTTTCTATTGAGGTATTATTCGCTCACATATCAAATGTTGCACAATTTTGTCCTTTAGTGTAACTATTTTTCAAGAAGTTGCCCATCGCGAGATTGCTTTGGTTTGAGTATACTTAACTTTAGAGTTCTGATGAATTCCAGACTTTTATACTAAAAAATATTTCGATAATTAAAGTTTCATTATCTTCTATTTAAGGGATATCATACTAACTCTTAATTTTTTCTCTTTACTATCACTCTATCATGAGTGGGCTAGCATGTTGTGTAGATGTCATTTGTTGCTTATAATTGCCATCATTCAAGGTCAACTTCATTCTAGAAGATGGTCTAAGACAAGTAAATGATGATAGTTTCTTCTTTTATGGTTGAGCCAAAATCATTATTGTCTCAAGGTCTTGTGGACTTTGAAGCTCCATATCAATTCTAATTAGCTATGGCAGTCCTACATTAAAAATTGAAAATTGATGGTTGCGAAACATAGGATGTATTTATGTTAGCAACAAATGGAACTTCTTTTCATACTCTTTTGTGAAACTTGTAAGGTAAAACTTAAATAATTCACTCAAGGATTACTATGTTGGGCAGTTTAAAGCTCTAGTCACGCAAGTGAGTGTTAAAATACTTAGCTTTATTTATTTTTAGGAATATTAATTGTGTTTCCTAAATGCAATAGATAGTGATAAATTGATATATTATGTAAATAAATGGTGGGATTAGGACTATCTACCTTCTTTAATTATGTTTGAGGTGCCTGTAAATTGGCTTCCTTACATACTTTGTAACAAGTTGAAGCATTTTCTCTTTATAGTTCTATTCATATTTTGTCATGATATCGGGGTTTGGCCGATTTCCAAGGGATTAAGTGTAAATTATGGCTCATAACAAAAATACTTCCATGGCAATAATAGCACATAAAGATAAAGATGCTATTTGATGCTTACAAGGGAAAATCAGATTGTAGATATAGGTGCATCTGATTGTATGATGAATTCTGTAGCTAATTTTGATTCTTTTGAGCAATTTGAGAATAACACAAGAGTTTAGGTGGATGAAGTAATGCTTCATATGCTAAAGGCCAAGGCATAACACAAGTATCCAACTTGATTTTGTAATTTACAATATGTGTGCCTTAGATGAGATCCAATTTGTTGTTGATAAGTAAGATATGGAAAGATATGAATTGTAGTGTAACCTTCTTTTCTATACGTTGTGTTTTCTAAGACATTTCTTTGGGAAGGATGTGGCAATACTAAAGCATATAATGGTCTTTATTTCCTATCTAATTTTTCTAGATTAGCTCAATCCCAACTAAGATTGAGCAAATCTAATTGTTTCGAGTCAACTCAGTACAAGTTGAAGTCTACTATGTTTGTTGTGTCTAATTTAGATATCGTGCTTTGGTATTAACGTTTAAGTTATCTAAATTTCTTATTTGAGTTGCTTTTGTTCACATTTATTTATCAATAATGAAAAGGAATATTTTTAATGTAAAAGCTTAAGCTTGTAAATATGGAGTGGTTTATTATTTTTATTACTCAATACTTCCCTTCAATTATGAGGCTGGGTTTCAACTACAGCTCAACAAGTGGATAATTTGATTAAATGCGGGTTAAATGACAATGCAAAGGTTTGAACCCGAGACCTCCTGTTCTAATACCATGTAATGACTTGTCTTATGATAGGATGATTTAAAAACTTAAGCTTATAGATGTGATGTAAACCATTATATTTATTAATTAATATTCACATCATTCTAGTGATGTATAGGGTCCTACTTGTGCTCATAGTTTATCAGGGACAAGATGGTTTATCTCCTTTATTGATAAATATATGTGTTTGCTGGATTTATTCGATGACAAATAATATGATGCTTGTGAAAAATTCTATTAATTGCATAAGTATACTAAGAAGTTCTTTCAATCATCAATTTACATTCTTGGTTCAAATAATCTAAAGAGTACTTTTTTAAAAGATCTTTCTAAGAACCTAATCGATAATAGTATTTTCCATCAAAGTTCATGAACTTGCATGCCACAAAAAAAAAATGGAGTATCTGAGAGAGAATTGTCATCTTTGAGTTGGCTCAGTCATTGATGTTGTCAAGTTTTGTTCCTAATTTTCTTTTGGGGAGAAGAAGTTTTAGCTGTAGTTTATCTTGTTAATCTTCTTCCATCTTAAAACTTGACTTTTACACTCCTATGAGTTCATTGTTGAAAAACCATCCTAATTTTCATTTTCTTGATTCTTTGCCTCTTAAAGTGTTTAGGTGAACAGGTTATGTATTAAATCATAAGAAAAATCTAATAAGTAGATACTGAAGCTCTCAATTGTGTTTTTGTTGGCTATTTTTCCAGTCAAAAAGGGTATAAGTACGATTATCCTTCATCCTGAAAGTTACATGTCTTACTTTCTTGAGAACAAGAATTTTTATGTGAACTCTTGGCTGGGGAAGGATCAAAATGGGCAAATCCTAGTGATTCTCATTTCGTCAGAACTATTACTGTAGCCTCTAACTTTTCCATCGTCATTAGGGTCTTTCTTATTACGTGTCATCTCCATTATACTCAAGTCAAACTCCATTCACGTCATCTGATTCTTATTCACCTTTAGCCTATCACTAATTAACAACAAAATTTTATCTAGCCTAATTCTTATGCTAATCAGGATTCATTCAATCTAGTATATGGTAGGTCTAAAGAGCCTTTGCATGATTTGTTATTGTCCCTGGAAAATGCATCTGAAATGGTTGGTAAGGATGCTCAAGTGGTGGAGGAAGTTGAGATTCTCAGCCTGCATGGCAAGATTGTCAATTGATGTCGACTCATGCACTAATAGTTAAAAATATTTGTCCCACCATCAAAATACAATGGTTTTTAAAAGCATATTAAATATGAAACCATGGGGTTGAAAAGAGAGGCTTGACCCTGATGGTCTATCTGACTGTGATTTGTCATAGTATATAAGTTATGAAGAATGCTGATTCAAAGGTCTAGAGCCTTTTGATTTGCTTATTTTGAGATCCCAATTTCTGCAGATGTGAGGAGCACAAGAAGAGAGAGACTGAGTTAAAACAGTTGGTAGGTATATTGCCTTCAAAATTTGTTGGACTTTACTGTAAAAGCATGATATATGCAATTGCCATACTCATGTATTCAAATGGAACAGATCCAGAAGGCAGAGAAAGAGCTGGATGAAACTCGAAAGAGGTGTGCTCAACTATCTTCATATATAGAGAATCAAAAGACACAAAAGACACCGAAGCAACAAGTTGAAAAAATCTGAAAAGTCTAAGCTTAGGTGCTTGTCGTATGTGAAAGCAAGCTTGAGTTGTTCAAGATAATTTTGCTGGTTAGGAATATTAACACCTCAATCTTGTAGTCTGCTAGGGTGTTCTGTTGATATAAACATTCATAACACTCTCTCTCTCGAGCACCAGGAACGGTGTAAATTTAGTGGAAGGGATGCTGAAGCTTGCTGTGCAGTGTGTACCTTCTGCTCCGTTGTTGCAGTGGCAAAAGGCTATTCCAATATGTTGGTCTTCGTGGAGCCGTGTCTCCTAAACTAATGAAGAAGGAATCGGTAGATCTACTGACATTCATGTATAATTGGTATAAATTATTTTCTTCATACATGTTTGACGAAGATGATTTAGAGAAGAGGTTCCAAATTCATGTTTAGGTGTACGGCTTTCCAGTTGCTCATGACCATTCTTTTGGCTTAGTGTGTTGATATTAAATGATTGAAGTGCTCGTCTCCCCTAGACAAAGGTAAACAACAATTTAATCCCTACTGTCATGCATCCTTAGAGGCTCCTGCCCTCGTTGATTATGAGGGATAGGTAGAAAAAAAAAAAAAAAACAAAACAATTTTTCAAAAGTGGTTTCGGTAAAACTAATTTTGCCAGAGTATTGAAAAATTGCGATTTTGCTTCGGCTCATAACAGCTAAATTTTCTGAAGAATTCGCCCGAAACATGATCTTCTTAGGACATGCCCGCTGAATTGAACAGATTCTTTTGAGTTTATAAATCCCTTGTTTAGTCGGGTTTTATGTAGACTGCCAGTCCTCTTCTTCACTTTGATGCAAATCTCTCGCTCTTACATATTATTCACCTAGCCGGTTTTATTTTTTTATGTCAGAATCAAAATTCCAAGGCCTTGGCTCACGTTCCTTAGCAAGCATTATTATCTCTATTGGATGGTTTTTCTTCACTCTCTCTCTACTTCCAACTCATGTTGCTAAAAAGATTTCTTTTTTCTCTCTGAAATTTTTAATCATTTTCTTCTTGTGGGTAGCAGCTGTAAAATGTCTGATTTCACTTCTACGTTTCAGTGAAGGAGAGTACTTTTGGTTGTGGTAAACACCATACCATAATTTGCACTATATTTTTTTTTTTATTTTTCTAAAAGTAGATGTTAATGTTCTTATTTGTTGCATAATCATTAGTAATTATTTCTTTTGTGAAATAGGACTAAACAAATACAATCTTTTGTGATATATTCAAATGTACCGATATTGCTTAATTTCACTTATGTTTCTAACAAAAAAAATCTAACTACCGAACAATTATTCAAAAAAGAAAAATAGAAACAGCTTTATTTGAATATATATATATATATATATATATATATAAGTGAAATTAGCAAGGTGTTTACCTCAATCAAATGGTATCTCCTTTATTGAAATCGAGCCTACAAGTGAAATTGAAGTTTCCATAACTGTAACCCATAATAAGAAAACAATTAAATTTCTACAGGGGGAAATGGTTTTAGCGATTTAAGTTAGAAACTAGGGAGAGGGAAAGGAAAAACTATCGAACAGAAACAATAATAAGAAGATAGTACTTACGAAACTACACTAAAGATGTGATTGAGTCCCACGAAGGTTTTATTTCAATGAAAAAAATAGAAGGATATTGCTGGGTTTTAGAAAGAGTGCACATTGGAGAACCATATTTTAGAGAAAGATTTGCATTCCGAATGAAGGACAGCAACTTGTGCGTAAAACCTGATGAAATTGCAGCTCTAAGGTGAACTCTCCCTGAAGAAACTGCACATAGAAAATGTGTGTGTATCACATTTTCTACACGCAATTTCTCTATAAATTTCAGCTGAGTGAAAGTCCAATTAAATCATATCTTCTAGTTGCAATTTCACCACAGTATTTTGCAAAATCGTTTCATTGAGGGTAATATATGCCTACCAATTCTTAAAAAAGAAATTACATAAATATGAATTATTCATAATAAACTAATACTATATCCCATCTTAAACATGCGATATTAATAATTATAAAGAAAATGCAAGTCGATATGTAGTATTAAAAAATTCCCTACCATCGCTATATCGAATGTTAGACATGTGGTTTTCATTAGCTACATGTTATGTTTTTTATCTACGGCACTTATAACACCATTGTCACTACATGTCATGTTTTTTATCTAAAGCACTTATAATACCATTGTCGCATATCTAAAGTGCGATATATGTACATCATTATCATCACATTTTATATATGTGATATAGGATTGGTATTTATGTTATTTTTTTTGTATAATAGTATTTATATAATATTTTATTTATTTCAATGGTAAAAATATAAATTTCTTGAATCCTTTTCTAAAAATTAGTTTCAAGAGAAAGAAAAAGGGTATTTTGACATATTCTTTGTCTTTTGGCTTAGTAGTTTCTATATTGAACTTTCTTCACTCTAAAATAAACATGCGAACGAAGAGGAACTCTTTTTAATCCATTAGACCACCAAAGTTTGGTATGTTTATAGCAGAGAGGTTGTTATCAAGCACAATATTGAATTACAAGGAATACCGATCCCACAATAATTTCACAAGAGACAATCATCATTTATAATGTCAATTTCATTCTAACATTGCCTACATTTAAAGAAATAGATATGTTTTATCCTTAACAGCAAGCTATTTCTTAAAAAGTGATTGTCCTTAAAATAATTTGTCAAATATTGTTGTTCAATCGTATTTTAAGGATGCGGTTTAGCTTCTTCCTCAGACGCAACCATGCAGTATGAGAAGAGATGAAAATACAAATAAAATAAGTTTAGGAAATGCGATTTAGAAATAGTAATTTTAAAATATGATTTTTATAATTGCATACTAAAAATGCAATTCTTAAATCGCATAAACATACTACAATCTTTTCAGTCTCTCGCTCCTTATAATAAAATGCACTAGTAACCCTTTTGCAATTCAAAACACAAATAATATACAATAAGCAAAAGTTCTAAAAAAAAGAAGAAGAAGAAGAAGAAGAACCGATGTGTAGCTTAAAAACCCAAAGCCAAACTCCAACTAAAAAATATAACTCCAATTCCACCTCAAACTCCAACACTCAAAAGCCTGAAGTTCAAATCCAAAAGCAAACTCAAACCCTAACTCCATACTCCAAAGAACAAACTCCAAGTCGTACTCCATAGTTTAACCCAAACTCCATCCAAACACAATATGTCAAACACATACCAAATACAAGACGTCTCCATCAATTCCTCTCACTCAACCACAAACTTCAGCTAACTTTGAAAAAATCTATTAAAGACCATACATCTTGAAATACATAACAAATCCACAATTTGATAGCAAAAGTAAATTGAAACTGCCTTTGGAAAAGGAATATTAACAATACATAGATGCAAATATCATTCACATAGGTCTAGAGTTTTAGCACAGTTCTCATTTCTATACAACATAGTTTTATCTAATCAAGCAAATATGCAATCTCTTTATCCCTTAGTGCAACGCCTCCTCCCATAGTGGGCTTTCCCATATCGTGTCGAGGTCTCTCCAACATGTGAAGATGAACCTAGTCTCTCCTCCTATAAAATATGATAGCGGTCTACCTATGTGATGCCTTTACCTATGTTGAAGCCTGTCGAATGTCTCTTGAGGTGAGGAGCACTCGGAGTGACTATCAATGAGGGGGTTGAATTAGTTGAAGGTATAAGGAGTGACGTGACATTCGATTGTGGTTGGGATAGGTCTATGCAGAGTGGATACTCATGCTAGGGTAACCCATGAAGTAATGGAGAGTATTGTACCTCTAGCTGGTTTGAAGGATGAGTAGGAGATCGAGTTAGTGGTAGAGAAGGAAACTAATCGACAAGTGGCTATTGGCGGCCAGCCCTAGTACAGCTACAGCTACAGCCACAGCCATGGTCGCATCCTCTAGCGTATACCAAATGAGGAGGAAGATCGAAGGGCTCTTCCTAATGGCTTAGATGATATAGTATGACACTACCATGACCCATAGGAAGCTACATCGCGAACTAGGCGATGTCTTGTCAATGTAGCAATGTGTCGTAATTATTGTCATTACCTAGATCAACAGTTTCGAGTCTCTTATACTAAAGGAGAAACAATGTACATCCTGAAAGTAAAGCATGAACAATGACACAATGGAAGTGGAAAAAGTAATATTTGCAATATTTAAAACTTCAAGCAAATACATGCACTATTTTTTCTTTCCACTAGGCAATATATGATACCTTTGCATTACTATTCATAGTTTACTTCCGTGATGTTTAACATTTCTATATACTAAGGTTATTGAATTTGCTTAATCAAAGGGTCTAGGTACTTTCTATTAATTGATACAAAGATTTTTGAGATACTTAAAGCTAGGGTCACATTAAAATAATACCTCTATTTCTACATTAGCTTTTCAATGGGTCAAGGTTTGCACGTCTTAATTCTTAGCAATTTGGGTTTCGCTTAGTGATCACGCATTAATTTAGTATCGGAGTTCTTACATCTAAGAATTAAGTTTTACTAGTTTGATTTGAAATTAGAAACTTCAAAACCATTTAACTTATCTATGTTTCTTATTTAATTTCTTATTCTATTTTAGTTTTTTTTTTTTATTGTTATGTCTCTTTTCTTTGAGTTTGTAGTTTTTTCTTATTATATAAACAAAAAAAAGACAACAAAAATAAAAGAGAAGCAAAGGTAAAAAGAAAAAAGAAGAGAAAAATGAAAAAGAAGAAAGGGAAAAAAGAGAATTAGTCTAGTAATTTCTTTCTATTATATTTTATTTTGGTTAAAAGAAAAAAGTTGATTCCGTTATTTTTATCTTTTCTTTTAAAGTCATAATATTCTTGTTTTTCTTTATAAATGTAAATTAGTTTTTGACCCGTAATGGTATTAGAGATTACTGAGACATTTGATTTGTGTTGTAAATAATCTATAGTTTGGTATCTAAACAAAATAAGTGAGATTTAGTATTGAGTTTATTAGTTTAATAAAGAACAAAAAGTAAATTTGATTTGAGTGGGGGGCAAAAAGCAAGGGTGAGTGAGACCAATAGAGTGGTAAAAGGTTGTAAAGAGTAAGACATAAGTATTAAGTGTCATTGAATTTGAGTGAAACATGTAAGAGAGTGTTGTTGGGATTATAATTTTCTTATCATAATTTTTGTAGGATTTTGACCAAGAAAGACAACATTGAAGGGGAGAAAGGAGATAATGAGTAGGTAATAGGTGATTTAGCAAGGATGATACAACATATGATGGTGGAGGTAAATGATATTGGTGAAAAGGTAAAAAGAAATGAGATTGCATTGACAATTATGTAGTATTAAACCACAACACCATAGGCACGACTAGTAACGGAGCAAGTGAGACAGAATAGTCAAGAGTATGGAAATTTTGATGTTTAGGATGATTTTGGTGAGCATGCTACGCTAGTAGATATGGTAAGATGGTGTAGAGAGCTTAGGAGGGGAGGATAGTATTTTGATGGGGATTTAGGTAGTATAAGATTAGAATTACATCTTTTCAAGGCAATAATTTTCCAAATGCACCCTTGGAGTGGGACAAGAGGATTGGACTCGTTTTTAATTGCCACCATTATTCTGAGGAACAAAAAGGTAAATTTCGCTATGGTTGAATTTACTAACTATGTTGTTATTTAGTAGGATCAACTTGTGACTAATAGGAGGAGGAATGGTAAGGACCTTATCAGTACTTAATGTGAATTAAAGGCAATCATGAGGAAAAGATTTGTTCCAAGTCACTATTATAATTTACGGGAAACTTTGTCAAAAGCTGAAAGACCTTAGATAAGGATTTAGGAGTGTTGAACAGTATTTATAAATAGATGGAGATATTAATGATGAAAACTAATGTGTATGAAGATGTGGAGGCTACTAGGGGAAGATTCTTGAATAGGTTGAATAGTAATATTGCAAATGTTATGGAGTTGCAACGTTATGTATAGTTAGAGGACATGGTACATATGGCCATAAAGATAGAAAAGCAACTTAAGAGGAATAACGGTTAACCCAATCTTATTTCCATGTCTACTTCTTCTTAGAAGGAAATTAGAGGAGGAAGGAGAAGGTTGCTCCAAAGCCAAAGACGACATCATAGGAGTACAAAGATTAGGGACCTAATAAGGCTAAAGGTAAACGACATGCTTCAAACTCAAAGGGTATGAGATTGAAGCTATGTGCAACTTAGCTTGAAGAACAATGTAGGAATGTTTTTGGGTTTTTGAGGTTTTAGTGTATAAAACAATAAAATAAATGGATATAGATGTAAACGTGGTTGCATGTCAATCACTAATTACAAACACAAGTTGAGCTGTGACTGAAATAAGATTCGATATAACTCATAAACCCTAAATCAATACACAGGTTTTGATAGGTAATAGACATTATACACTATTTTCTAAGGAAAGGTTTGTCACAATCTAAGAAGATTGATGAGAACACTAAAGTTATGAAAGGGGAGAAGTTTCACATAATAATTAGAGAGAACTTGAAAGTTTGTCAATATAAGCTAACGGAGCATAAGTAATATATGGTCACTATTAAAAATAGTAAACTATTTATACTAATCTAAAGCCCTAAGTAACAAAGGTGTAAATATTTATAAGGCCTTAAACTCTAAAGAAAGACCTACAAAGGCAATATAATAGATAACAGTCTATGTACAAAACAAAGAGAAAGAGTATGTTGGTTGGATTATATTAGGTTGGAGTAAATTGCATGAACAGGGTTGAAGTGGCTAGCAAATGCATTTTAAGAGGTTAACTCATAGAATGTGAAACTGGCATAATATATTGGAGGACTAGGTATCATTATGCAAGCTTCTAAACAAATTAGCTATCAATATATTGGCTCAAAATCTGAATGGGGCATATGGTTAACCTATGGAAGTGTTGGCACAATGGTTGCTTGAATAGTATCTATTGATCAATATCTATGCTTAGGAAGCTAAAGGATAAGTGCTTTGAGTTGAACTCCTAAATATGGGATGGGTTTGTAACCTCTTCCTATCAACGGTTGATTGGGCCATTTTGCTCTTATTCTAAAGAATGGAGCTTGATGGTGCAATTTTATTAGGGATATAGCTTGGTGAGCCCTGAGAGCCTTTATTGTGTAAGGTTGGAAACCTATTAAGTAAGCTAAGTTCGGGCGTGGTCCTCAGTCTTTGACCCTATTGGCCTAGTTTCTTCTTAAGTTAGGTCGAGCTACTCAATGGTGAAGCTTAGCTTCTCGAGAGATAACCTTGGAGTTTGATTCCTATCATATCTCCAAGTCGAGAAGAAGTTGACCTCAACTTTGATCTCTACATACTTGCAAAATAAGCATAGGAGTGAATGGCAAATAAACTCTTCTTTCCTTTCCTCTTTTTCACCAAGGCCATTTAATTCCTCTATATTTCCTTAACATTCATTAGTAGTAGTTTGAAGCTCTTTCCATCCTTCTTAAAGGAGTAAGTAATATAATCCTAAGAATTAGGGGGTCAATCTCCTCTCAGTCTCACAACCTGTCTTAACTCACTAAGACTACATAACACATTATGAATTCAATGGGGAGCACCTAATCTCCTCTTGGTCTCATAAGCATGAGAACCCATTATAGATATTCTACCAACTCAATGACTCAAATTGGGAATCACATAACTAATCTCCTCTCAATCTTATAATCATGTAACCCCATAAACTCTCCAAGGCACTTCCTAGGACTAATCTCCTCTCGGTCTCATAATCATAAGAAAACCGATTGGAAATTTCATTAAAAAGCACCTCAAAAAGCCTAAATGCAATAGCAATAATCAAAATCCCATTTAAACACACATGCCCATATCATAAGTACAAGGTTACACCATTTACAACATCCACATATTCATAAACAACTAAAACTAACTTAGCCACACATAATATGAACAATTGCAACAATAAAAGATGGGAAAATAGTAGAAAACTCCATGAATGAATAAGTAAAGATAGAGTGAACAAATGAATAAGAGATTATACGAAGAAATTTTAGTCAATGATCATTAAACTAACATAAATGTACTTCAAAATCATAAAAACAATCACTAAATGGCATAAACAAGGTAATGGAATAGTAAATCAGACAAGGAGCTCGCAAATCTATACTAAGAAATGTTTAAAACCTCATTGTGGATTGCATTTCTAGCTGCAATGCTAGTATTTATAGAATTGGTCTACCAATCGATCGATGGAAAGGTCTATTGATTGATTGGTAGATACATGTTAGCTTTAGGTCGTCTCTATGTTTAATGAAACGCGGCATTTAGGAAGATTAGAGTTTTAGTTGAAAAACCTAAACCTTAATTTCTTCTATCGATTGGTCAGTGCTATAGCTATCGATTAGTTGGTGTAGTTAAATCCACCCTTGCACGTTATGTTCATGATACTGGCCTCTCCCACGATCAATCACTCAATAGGTCGCCTCATCCTTGATGGTTTAAGGCATACTAATTGGTTGGTACCAAAGTTACTGATCGATCGATATGCCAAATTCACCTGTACCCTTTACTTTGGCCTCCTTAATCAAACGATAGGGGCTACCAAGACTACAGTAATCCCTATGCACTTGCATGTAGGATATAAAATGCATTAAATTCATTTGAAACAAAAATCTTTGATGTATTTTTAACAATTTTGCATAAGTTGGTCCATTTTGTGCATAAACTCCAATTTCATGAAAAATAAACTGAACTTTGCAAGAATTTAAGCACAAATGTAGATTTTAAAGTTGGAAAAAATGCACATTTTGAGTCATGATCATTACCCCTAACATTAGAACCTTGCTTGTCCTCAAGCAAGTTTAAAAATCAAGTGATTCAGAAAACAATAGGATAAGTGTACATTTCCCTTATGTGCGGGTGTAATTATAAATATATCACACATGGAAAGCTCAAATTTTGTATGCTCTTGATATAGTGCAAAAACCTTTAGAAGTGATATTGAAATTGTTCCACTTGTGCCAAATCAAAATCAAAGACTTTGTAATTAATTCAAGAATCAATGCCTAGAAAGGTTAACTTCCCATTTAAGTTAAGCTTATGAATTTTGAAGTTAAGTATAACATTTCAAACTAAGTGAAAGATCTCGGTATTTAATTGATGACCTCATATATATATTTTTTTCTTATTGGTCTCTTAAGTGTGCTAATGCCATGCAAACAGAGAGTAATCACTAAATTGCACCTTACTTTGCCTCCTTGACTTACTTTGCCCATTATTCTCTTTTTAGATTTTCAATTTTCACTTTTTCTATTTCTTTCTTTTTCTTTTCTTAACTACATTTTCTTTTTGTGATGGCATCATATTTTTTTATATGTAATAACTTTTCTTGATCCCTATCATTTTCTTCTTTTCAATTTTTTTTCTTTTGGGCATTCATTGTAAATTGATTGGGAAACGTTTAGGTAAAATCTAGTACCCACTTTAGTTTACATAGCACTAACAAACCACTTGATTCCTCAAAAGAATGGTGTATATATATAAGTCAACTTTCGAAAACACAAAAATCTAACATCCAATCAAAACATTTCCTAACTCTAAACCTCTAAGCCACACCTAAATTGAGTATAACTAAACAAAGCAAAGATGTCATGAATTGATTATAAAGTTTTGAAAAAGTTTCACAACTTATTCACAAGGGGCTTCTTTCAAATTAAAGCTACAATCACTTCTTTTTACTTCCTTTCATGCAAATTTTAATAATGATAAAGTACTTCAAAATTTAAAAGCAAAGAGCATAAAAGAAAATGGATCTAACTTCTCAAAAAGAAACTATCTTATCGATGTTCAGAATGGATAACACATTAAGAATGCAATTAACTCATTAAAACTCATTTAGAATCATATAACTTCAGTATTTATGTCTAATTTTCCTACCCTCAACTTTAATTCATATATATATATATATATGTATGTATGTATCTCATAATTTAGTGCATAAACAATGGGAAGAAAAAGAGAAAGTTAGAGTAGAACTCCCTTAGTATCTTTGTGTGTTCCAAATTTCTGAAATCCCTTTAGAATTCATTAACGGTATCTCTAAATCAATGGATTCAACATTTCCTTTATTTATTCACAAGTACCTATGTAACATTAAAGAGATATAAATAAAAAGACTTGAAATTAAAAATACTTAGACATAAACTTAAATAAAAAGATAAAGTAAAGATGGTGGGTCCAGTTACCTCCCACTAAGCACTCGTTTTTAAACCATCAACGTTGCTTTTCAATATTACTCATGGTGGGTCTTCCAAATAAGCAATTCTTTTCACTGGTTTAATTCCTTTTGTTTCTAAAAAGGGTTTCAACATGTGCCCGTTTACTCTAAAAGTTTCTCCTTCTTCTCCTTCAATCTCAATTGCTCTATAAGGTAGTATTCCGATAATTGTATATGGTTCTATCCACTTTGAACAAAGTTTACTAGGAAACAACCTTAATCAAGCATATGTACAAATCTTTCTTAGGACTATGATAAAAATATCGCAAGGCTTCTTTCAAAAGTTGCTAACTCCACTCTATACACTCTTAACAGTCTTCCCCTAGTTGATAGTGATGCTTACTTAGATTTCTTCTTGACTTTCTTTATGAGCTAAGTGAGAGTAGATAAAACAAAACATAGCACAAGCATAATATACCTTTACAAACATCATTACCATGAGGCATTCAATTTCATATTAAGAATTACCAATACAAGAGGTCTATGCAGGGGATACATGCTATGCTTATGTACGTTATATGCATCGGTTTCGATATCCTAACTTAGTTAAGATCTCATCCAGTTAGCCGACACTCTTAAGCATTGGCATACAAAGTCCAGGAAACTAAGGCAACAAGGAGCTACCATACATAACTTAGCTAAAACTACATGAAGTAGCCAGATTTGATTGAGTAATGCAAATCCATATGATCAAAACCCAGTCTAACAATATTCTAGTTACTAGAAAACTTGATGAATAGGTCTTTTCGTGCCATACCATGCCATGAATGCTACAATCAATATAACAACCTAATATCATGCACAAATCTCAAGTTCCATATCAAGAATAATTCAATTAACCTAGTTTCAACTTTATGTCTAAGCTTTATGGTTCAACCTTTCATACAAGGTTCACTTAAGTGAAAACCCAGAATGATAATTCCATTTCCAAGTTTTCCAAGCAATAAGATGCTTCAACAAATTATTCAAACATGAAGAAACATTTCACTCAATCAATATACATTTAATGAAATCATATGTATAATCAATCATTCACACAATTGTAATTTATGACATAATTGACTCAAAGTTAAGTAGACATGAGTCTACTTGCTCAAAAGTAAGAATATCCGCTTGCTAGGGCTTGACAATAGTACAAATCCTATGCTTCATGACTTGGTTTTTCCTTACTTATCACACCTAGGAAAATACATACAGTCCCCAAGTTAACTACGAGTCAAAACTAAACCCCGATAAGCTTGTGTTTACTTATCTTTTCAATATTACGTTTCTCAAATTTTATTGACTGTATCTTCTTCATTTCTTATCCGATTTTAGTACTCTATATCATTATGATCGTTATTTCGAGTATTAATAAAATATCTTAAGGAGTAGAATTGATGAATGTGATTATAAGGTTGAAAATGCCCTTTTTCACTACCAACTCGATCATATGTTATTGTAAGTATGTAGTTGACCCCAATGAGTTTTAGTTCTAAACTAAAAAACTTAAAAATTATATTTCCCAAACTTGACTAGTATCTATTACATAACCAAAAATGATAATCTTATATGAATTTAACAAATATCTTGCTAGCAGTAAACACTATTTCACAAATTAGGCTAATATATATTCTTATATTAGGAAAATATATAATAAATAGTATATGAGCTTGATTAGTTCCCCCCAAAAAAAAATATCATGAACTTACAAAAATATATATTTTAAATATTTACCTTCTATTGTACTAGATTAGCTTATTGCTTATATTTGCAAAAAGAGCATTTTTAGCTTGAAATTATGGAAAATTAGGCAAATAAGCAAATTTATGAGTAAGATAAGAACTAAGTGTGCCAAATATCAATATAAACTTCCAAAAGTTAAAATATGTCAGGCACATCTGTTAATTTATTTAAAAACTAATTATTTCAACAAATCAGTAAAACTATCATCTTTATTCAAAATAAATATAATAAATAGTAAAAAGGTTTATTTTACAAAATTCCCGTTACCACAATTATATATATATATATATTGAGTATATTATATAAAAAAAAAGGTTGAAATAACAATATTTAATATTTCTAACAATTATATTAATTTTCATCTAAACAGAGCATTTTCTTAAGCATCATATATTTCTACTAACTATTTAACTAAAACAAAATTATTACATTAATCTATACCTAAATAACCTTAGAAAACATCAATTAATTGACAAGATTTGATAATTTTAGAAAATTGGATAGCTTACAAGTGAAAAGTAAAGGAAGATGAATCACTGACCTCTAACCACCCTTTGTTGATGACTCCTTGTCAAAAAAGCTTATTTGGCCACCATCCTTTAGACCCCAAGCAGACACCACAACAGAATGTCAATAGCATAGTTGGCCTTAACTAGCTATGCCCTATTTTTGTTTTTTTTTTTTTTTCTATTTTTTTGTTTAATTTGAAATTAATTTCTATAAATTGTTTCCTTTAATTTTTAAGTCTCTAAATCTTGTATCTTGATGTTATCCTACTATTTATAGAGATTTCCAAGGGTTGGGGTTGCTTAGTCATCATGCCACATGTCAAACTTCTAATAATCCTTATTGTCCAACTTGTTAGGTGTTATTTCCTTGTGAATTGGTTGATGACTCATCCTTTTCAACTTTTTCCCATGTTGCCACATCATACTTGGATTATTATGTTGATGACTCATCAAGTTACTCTTACATAATTATAACCATTTTTATATTATTTTCCTATATTTTATAATTTTACATTAATATATATACATATTTAATACATGATATATATTCTATATAAATAAATCTATATTATATACAAATTTACTTTATTTATTATTTTTATAAGTTAAATAACTTATCTCTAAGATCTTGTTATATCTTAAAGCTTAAATATCAGGTTTTCAATTAATATCGGTTTTATCGATAAACTTATTTTTTTTAAATCAAATTAAACCTTTTATATACATTATTTTGAGAAATTAGCATTACCAAGTTACTTCTTCTAAGTTTTCTTACCTTATTGTGACGTTTGAACTAAAACCAATAACGTTATTTAACGCCCTAAATTTAGGAGCTTGAAACCCTAAGGTATTATATCTTGCCCTCCTTATAAACAGTTTCATCCTCAAAACTTAACTATAAGTCAAATAACATATACTCATAATCTCTACCTAATAGAAGGAACGACTGATAATAAGATTGCTAACCTTGCGTGAATAGTTTAAGGTATTGAGCTCTCATTGACTTGATCGATTTCCATGTCGCTTCCTTAATAGTGTGTCTATTCCACAAGACCTTCACATATTCAATGTCTCGATTCCTTAATCTCTAAAACTTCGTATCCAAAATATGAATCGGATGCTCTATATATGTAAGGTTTTCTTTTAACTCCACTAGAGGTACATCTAAAATCGTTATTGGATCACCTACAAACTTCCTTAAGATTGAAATGTGAAACACATTATGAGTTCTTGTCATCTCATTGGGTAATTCAAGCTCATAAGAAACTTTCCCAATTCTTTTCTTAGTTTGATTTGGCCTAGTGTACCGAGGACTTAACTTCCCTTTAATACCAAATTGCCTCACACTCTTCATTGGAGATATCTTCAAGGACACCCAATTTCTTAGTTGAAATTCTAATGGCTTTCTTCTAACATTTGCATAACTTTTTTGCTAGTTTTAAGCCATTTGCATTCGTTCTCTAATCATTTTTATCTTCTTCTTAAGGTCTTGTAACATTGGTGGTCCAATAATTTGCTTGTTCCCACTTCATCCCAATAAATTAGGGATTTACACTTATGTTCATATAGTGCTTCATATAGAGCCATCTAAATAGTTGAACTCTAGAGATCATAAGCAGTACTAAAGTTCAACTTAGTTCCTATCTCCGCTTGGAAAGATTACCAAAATTGAGACATAAAATGAGAATCACGATTAGATATTATTGACATTGAAACTCTATGCAAATGAACTATCTCCTTGACACATGTTTCTAGCAATTGAGAAAACATCGTCGTTTGCCTTATGGCTATGAAATGTGTTGATTTTGTGAGTCTATCCACTATAACCCATATCATATCATGTTGTTTTCTTGTCATTGGTAAACTACTCAAAAATCCATTGTTATATGCTCATACTTCCACTTGAGTATAGGTAAAGGTTGTAACATGCCTCCCAGTCTTTGATGTTTAGTCTTTACCTTTTTGTAGGTTACACAATGTGATATATATTGTGCCACATCTCCTTTCATTCCCATCTACCAAAATTTCTGTTTCAAATCTTTGTACATCTTATTATTTCCAAGGTATAGGGAATATCTTGCACTATACGCTTCTTCCAAAATTACTTTCGTAATTTTTAAATCTTTTGGTATACAAAGTCTTTCTATTCTACATCATTAATTCTAAAGTCAAGTTTTTGCTCAATACTATCTTTAACCCTTTATAGCTTTGCATCTGCCATCTAAGATTCCTTAATGCGCTCAATTAATATAGGCTCCACTTTCAAATTATCTAACATACTGCTCTCTTCCCTTATTACAACTTCTAAGCTCAACTGCTCCATTTCTTTAATCAGTTCTTGTCTATCTATAATGGATGCAGTGTCAATACCAAACTTCTTTCTATTAAATGCATCGGCCACTACATAATCTTTTAATAATTTCAACCACCACCTTTGTCTCAAATTCAATTTCTTTTATGTAAAAATATACTTTAAGCTCTTGTGATTAGTAAATACCTTAGACTTTTCACCATATAGTAATGCCTTCAAACTTTTTAAACAAATAATGCAACTGCGAGCTCCAAATCATGAGTCGAATAATTTTGTTCATGTGATCTAAGCTATCTTGAAGCGTAAGCAATCAGCCTATCATTTTGCATTAATACATATCCTAACCCACTCTTTGAGGCGTTATAATAGATTGCATAGTCTCTAGATCCATCTGGTACTCTTAATACTAAAGTGGTTACCAACCTTCTCCTAAGTTCCCAGAAACTTTCTTCCCACTTATCGTTTTATTCAAATTTAACTTCTTTTCATGTTAATTGAGACAATGGCATGGCTATAATAAGGAACTCATGTACAAATATTCCATAATAACCAGTCATTCCCAAGAAACTCCTTCAATTATAGTGGTTAGCCTTGCCCACCCCATTACTGCTTTCACCTTTGTCGGGTCAATTGCTATTTCTATGCCAAATACTATATGTCCGAGAAACCTTACTTGCTTTAGCTAAAACTCACACTTCTTTAGTGTTGCATATAGTTAGTTGTCCTTGAGAGTATAAAGCACAATCCTTGGGTGTTCTATATGTTCCTCTTTACTCCTTGAGTATATTAAAATATCATCTATAAATACAACTACGAACTCATCTAGGTACTTTTTAAAGACATGATTCATCATGTGCATAAATGTGATAAGGGAATTTGTTAATTCGAATGGCATCAATAGAAATTTATAATGCTCGTACCTAGTCCTAAAGGTAGTCTTAAGTGCATCCTTTTTCTTAATTTTCAATTGGTTATAATTAGATTATAAGTCTATCTTTAGAAACACTATGGATCTTTTCAACTGATCAAATAAATAATCAATTATGGGAAGTAGATATTTATTCTTTATTATTACCTTATTTAACTCTCATTAATCTATACACAACCTCAAACTTCCATCTTTCTTTCTAACAAAAAGCATAGGTGTACCCCATGGTAATGTACTTAGCTTTATAAATCTCTTATCTAGTAGCTCTTATAGTTGCTTCTTTAGTTTCACCAATTCAATACAAGCCAGGCAATAAGGTGTCTTAGAGAAGGGTGCAATTCTTGGTACAAGATCTATGATAAACTTAATCTCCCTATCTGGTGGTAGTCCAGGCAATTCTTTAGGAAAACCTTAGGATATTTGGACACTATTGGTATATCTTCTGATCTCACTTCTTTAACTTGAGTATTATCTACTAAGGCTAGAAATCCTATATTACCATTACTTAACAATTTTCGGACTTTACTCATCAAGACTATTTAAGCGGTTGCTTTTCTAAAGCTTCTTTTAAGTGAAACTCCTCTCAATCAGGTTTCTTGAATACCACCATCTTCTCTTCACAATCAACATTCTCCTAATGTCTAATTAGCCAATCCATCCTCAGTATCACATTAAATCCTTTCATGTCCAGTACTGCTAATTTTACAAGTGTTATATAAAGATCTACATACACCTTACCTCCTTTCAACCTTTATTACACGATTTGTTCTCCTCCAGAGGGGGTCGTTACTACCAAATTATACTGTAGAATTTCTATTGGAAATATATTCTTATCAACATACTCCTTGGATACATACAAATGGGTTACTCTCATATCATAAAAAATATAAGCATAGTTACGTTCTAGGAGAATTAATCCTAAAATAACAATTACAATTATATCATTATAAACAAGCATGCATCACATAATCATATAAAGTTTACTAAAAGTCATAAGGTTCAGAACTTATACCTGCAATTGTATTGTCATCCCTACCTTCCTTGTCTTGGATTATGTACACCCTTCCTTATACTCTAGGTCTAGCTCTAGCCTCTCTTAGTTAATTATTTTTATTAATGGGTCTTGGCCTATTTGCTTGGGTTTGACCTGGCCTTGCCTGCTTGTTTGCATTACAATAAGTGGCGGTATGTCCCATTTGGTGACACTAATGGCAATAGATACCTCTAAAGTTCGGGTTTTAGCATTGTCTAGCCAAATGCCCAACTTCTCCACATCTGAGACATTTCTCTTGTAGCTTAAGGCACTCCATAGCTTAATGCCTACCATTATACTTCCAACAAAAGGATGTAGCTCTACCTAACTTCTAATTCTTAGCAGGAGGTCAATCGATCTTCCTCCCCATTATAAACCTTTCGCTACCATTGAAATTCCTCCATATTTCCTTTGCTTGCTTTCTATTTCATTAGCTTCCCTTCTTAAGTCTCAAGCTTACTCGATTGAACGAGTCTTATTACAATATCAGCATATTGCACCAATCCTATTCTTTTTAAATCAACTTAAAAATAATGATCAAGTCCAGCCTTAAACCTACTAACTTTAGCCATTTCATTAGTTTGTACTGCTTTAAGAGCAAACTTCAACAACTTATTTAACTCCCATTCATACTCTTCAATAGTCTTACCTGCTTACGTTAACTTATAATACTCTTCACACATTTGTTCCCTCATGCATTCAAGGAAATATTGCTCCAGCAATGCATCCTCAAAGGTATTTTAACCTATGGGTTTCGCAATGACTCTTTCTTACCTTTCCACCAATTATTCATACGTTTATCCAAAAAAATAGCAATAATCCCTACTTTCTTAGTCTCCTACCTCATGCACTTCAAAATCTTTTTCTAATGTATCGTTCTACCCTTTTACAACTAGAGGATCAGTTTTTGTCCCATCAAATGGTTTCACTATATGTTGCACTTGAGCTAGCTTATCCTTATTTACTCCACAAACCTTAGCTAAGGTAGTTGCAATTTGTTGTACCAAATCCATTGCTTACAAAGGCGAAGCTTGATTTGATTGAGGTTGTTGTTCCTGTTACATTTGCCTTCTAGGAGCATATGATGAACCAAGATCCTTACTTACACGTATTTGCACCATTCTCTAGATAGTAGCAAACATAATATACATGGTCAGTTTCCTTGTAGTAATCACTACTAACAAGGTTAAATTTATATAATACCTAGCTAACTCACATACTACCTAAAGGATACCACATCCTGACATAACATAAGATATACCGTTATATAGGAATACCTATTTATATTCAATAAGGATAGTATTTGTAACAAGCTAGTATTATAACTGAGTTCAACTTTATACCTGATATATATTGCCTCCCCTTCCATTACATATATATAGATCTTTCTTAGGATTAGAAACAAAAAATAGCAAAGCTTCTTTTAAAAGTAACTGACTCTATCTTATGCACTTTCAAAAGTCTTCCCCCAACTGATGGCGATACCCATTCAAATTTCTTCTTGACTTGAGGATGTATAAGAATCCCTTTAGCTCTTTATGAGCCAAGTGAGTATGAATAAAACAAAACACAGCATAAGCATAACATATGTTTACAAACATCATTACCATAAGGCATTCAATTTCATATTGAGAATTACCAATATGAAAGATCTATGTAAGGGATACATGCTATGCTTATACATATGACATGCATTAATACTGATATCATAGCCTACCTTAGATGTCATTTGGTTAGTCAATACTCCTACGCATTTAGATACAAAGTCTAGGAACCTAGGGTAATAAAGAGCTACCATATTTATGTATGCCCCACAACTAACTACTCAGGGTTTCGATCGGCTGAACGATCCGATCAAGCCTAAATTATAAAATAAAGCTAAAAATATTAGTAAAATGATCCCATAAGTTTGAATTTAAGAAAATAAGTAATAAAATAAAAGAATATAAAATTTTCAAATTTTAATTATATAACTTGTTATTTATCGAAAATGCGTAAAAATATATTCCGATAATTAGCGAATTGCTAGAGATAAATTATATGTATACTAAAAATCATAGAATGACTTAAATAATATTTAATAATATTTATTTGTACTGTATATAAATTTACATGTAGGTAGAAATACGTGTAATTACTTAAAATACGCGAAATGTGCTAAAATAATACTAAATAATTAAATAAAATTCATAATTAATTAAGGAAAAATCAAGAAAAATATCGAAAAATGAGGAAAGAAGTGGAGCGTGGCAATCTGAAAATTAAAGAAGGAAATTAACCAATTAAATTTAGCCAAATAGAAAGTCAAAAAGAAGAAGAGATAAGGTAATTGTCAAATTAATTTAATGCATAATAATTTCCTTAAAGCTCTACAAATACCCCAAATTTTTCAAAAGCTCATTTGATCAGTTTGAAACCCTATAGAATTAGAGCGAGGTGAAATTGAGAGGAAATTAGGATTTTATAAAAATTTAGCAAAAATCTGTACAGATAGGGCTTGTAAGGAGAACCCAGACCCGACGAGCAGTTGGGAGTGGACGGCCACCACCAGCACCACATAGAGGTGGCAGTGCCAAGGTGGGCCGACATATACATGGCCACCGATAGTGGTTGGAGCCACCCAAACTAGTGAGTTCAATTTCTAGCCTGATTTTGTGTAATTTTATAAAAATAGTAAGTATTCTTAGAAAATTATGAATTTTATTATTTTAGTATTTAGTTTTTAGGAAAAATATTATTTTGATGAAAATATGTCTCGTGATATGTGGTCCTTAAGAAATCATGCATAATTGAGCATGTTTCAATTTAGAAATAAATGACCTTAGGAGTTTAGTTTTGAACCAAAAATTTTTCTGTAGATTACTTAAGTGATATAGAATGGTGCTACGAAACCCTTTTTCAAAAATTATTTTTGAAAATTTTAGTTAATTTTTAGGCCTTAAAATGAGGCATAAAATAGGTAATTTAGGGTTAATTAAGTAATTAAATGGGTAATTACTGATTAGATGTACAATTATATGTTTTAAGATGTTAAAATTTGATGAAGTATGATACTTGTAGCATTTAAGGTGTTAGATGTAATTATTAGGGTAATTATGTAGTAAATAAGTAATAGGAAAAAATAGTATATTTTAAGTTAATTTGGTAATTTAGGGTAATTAGGTTCAAATCTAATTTGGGATGAATTTAGATATTTTGAAATGTTAATTGATGTTGAGAGATGGTAATTAGAGTGATAAAAATATTAGATATGTAAATGTATATAATAGGTGATAATACATAATATATAATTATTGGAAATATAATAAATAGAAGATATTAGAATAAAAATTGATATTATATAAATAATAGGGATATATAATAAATTTGATAGAAATGTTGAATTTATGTAATTATATGAAAAATTTAAAAATTTCTTACATTAGGAGTAAGTTTGGTACACCAATAAGGATTTAAACATATTGGGAGGAATAAAATACCGACTAGGGGTAATGATGGTATTTAGGATATCTGGAAGTACTATGATTAATTTCACATTATGAGTTCAAACGAATTTCTAGGGTTCGGGAATAAAACAGTACTTAGAAATTGAATTAGAACCTAATTTAGAAATCGATGTGGAAACTGAACATAAACCTAGCCCCAAACCCAGAATAATTGTAAAATATTTGAGAACCTAGATAACTGGATATATTAAACCTTAAACAAAAGATAACAATAAGCGTTATAAGATAAAACTAACCAATAATAGTTATATAAAAAACTGAAATCACGTCTGTGTTATAGAGATCGGTGATGGCCTAAGTAAGCCGAACCTCATGTAAGTGAGCAAGGAGTCAAGGTAAGTTGGAATTAATATATTGCTGTATTTGGGAGGCTTGAGATTATACTTGGTTGTGCTTGTTAGATAGTTGGTTATGTGCATGTGCTTAATTTTGAGTAATGCTATGATTCTATTTGTTGTTCTGGCTTGTATTGTATGAAGTGATTGATCACCCTAAATTGAACTTAACAAAGATATGACTTGGAAACATAAATCAAAACCGCATAACAACCCATTAGGGAAAACCTGGGATTTTCCGGCCAAATACCGATCCCTTCGAAAGGGATAGCGCTGGATAGCGCTGGATAGCGCTGGATAGCATAATGGGTCTCTTCTTCATCCTTAGTTGAATTAAGTGACAAGTAAGGAGGTTACAGTAAGGGTGAAGTCAACGGTTTGAAGGTAGTTGTAGGAGAATTGCTATCTCCATTGCACAAGCTTAAGTTTAGTTATGAGCTGTCGCATTAATGGCAACTTGTCAACTAGAATTAGACCGGACAACGTTGTGCGATGACATTTGCTTGAACATGCATTACACCTAATAAGTTGGTTAATAACCTTGTTTGTGTTTATGGTATAATTTTAGGTCCTCCATCCTAACTTACTATATTGTAGTTGCTCACATCCCTATAGACGTCGTTGCAGGCACTGGCTAAGAAGCGGCTTACAACTACTCAAAAGCTAGCAACTGTTCGATCTTAAGGAGTGAGGAAAAACATTTGAAGAACAGACATATATTTTTATAGTATAAGCTCTTATTTTAGAATTTTTCATTTTTGAATAATGTATTAACTAGGAAGTAGATTAAGGTGAAACATTGTAAACGTTAATTATAATAACCAAATTCTAATATATATATATATATATATATATTTACTTTTTTAGGTAAATGATTTATTTAAAGTACGAACTGTTTACTTTAAAGTGAAAGTGGGTTAGTCATGGATGCCTTGTGTAGATTAGGTTTAAGACAGTGGTTATAAGGCCAATTTCTATCTTAGAATGGTTTACACGGCGGGGCTGTTACGACTTTGCCGCTTCGGGGTATGACAATTTAACTTAGCTAAAACCAAATGAAGTGGCCAGAATTGATTGAATAATGCAAATCTATGTGCTTAAAACCTAACCTAGCAATTGCAATACTCCTTACATGGTAAGAGAAGGAAGTCTAATCATTGAAGCACCTTTTGGTGTAATGGCTCGGAGTGCGTCGAAACTCTGAAGTTAAGTGTGCTTGAGCTGGAGAAATCCTATGATGGGTAACTTTCTAGGAAGCTGCTACACCAGGGGATAAAACCATGTGATGTTCTACACTAAAGTGGACAACACCTCAGTGGGAGGAGTTCTGGTTGGGTCATTACAAGTGATATCAATTGGTATATGAGCAATTTACTAGCCGAAAAGGGTAAAGCCGTACTTAGTGGTGATTCTGGACCTATATAACAAAATTGACGGGGATGTCAGTTTTGTAAAGGATGTGGATTGTAATACCTCTTACATGTTAAGAGAAGGAACTCTAATTATCAAGGTGTCTTTTGGTGTAACGACTTAAAGTGTATCGAAACTTTGAAGTGAAGTGTGCTCGGGTTTGGGTAATCCTAAGATAGGTAGCCTCCTGGGAAGCTGCTATACCAGGGGAGAAAATTGTACAGCGTTCTACGCCAAAGTGAACAATACCTCAATAAGTGGAGTTCCAATTGAGTCGTTACAGGTGCTATCAGGATTGTAATACTCCTTACATGTTAGGTAGTGGAATTCTAATCATCGAGATGCTTTTTGGTGTAGCAGCTCAAGTACATCAAAACTTCAAAGTTAAATGTACTTGAATTGAAGCAATCTTAGGATGGGTGACGTCCTGAGAAGTTGCTACACTAGGGGACAAAACCGTGGGGCATTCTACACCAAAGCAGACAATACTTCAGTAGGAAGAGCTTTGGCCAGGTCGTTACAGGTAGTATCAAAGCAATCCATCAGCTTAAAGGGCAGAGCCTTGCTTGGTGGTGGCCTTGGACCTCTGTAATGAAATTGATGAAGATGTCAATTCTGTAAGGTAAGTAGATTGTAATACCCCCTACATGTCAGGTGATAGAATTCTAATCATCGAGGTGTCTTTTTGTGTAGAGGCTTGAAATATGTCAAAACTCTAAGTTAAGTGTATTCGGGCTGGAGCAATCTTAGGATGGTTGACCTCCTGAGAAGCTACTACACCAGGGGACAAAACTGTGCAGTATTCCATGCCAAAGTAGACAATACTACGGTGAGAGGAGCTTTAGCCAGGTTGTTATAGGTGATATTAAAGCAATTTACTAGCCTGAAAGGTAAAGCCTTACCTGATGGTAGTCTTAGACCTATGTAATGAAATCGACGAGGATGTCAGTTTTGTAAGGTGAGTAGATCGTAATACCCTTTACATGTCAGTGATAGAATTCTAATCATTGAGGCACCTTTTGTTGTAGCAACTTAAAATACGTTAAAACTCCGAAGTTAAGCTTGTGTGAGCTGAAGTAATCTCAGGATGAATGTCCTCTTAAAAAGCTGCTATTACGCCCTAAAGTTACAAAGTCGCAACAGTCCCGCCTTGTAAACAATTCTATGATAGTAACTGGCCTCATAGTATCTACCATAGACATAATTTACATAAGGTGTCGACGACTCCTCGCTTTGAAGTAAATAGTCTAATTAAATGTTCAACTACAATTATGGTAACTTTGACAAATTTTTAATAAACCTATATAATTATATGTAAAGTCCACTGAACCTCCCAGGAAATTTTACATATACACAACAATTCACTAATTTACATAATAATTATCAGTATTTCATCCTCAAACTACAAAGGACATTCTCTCTAAACATCACCACTAAGTAGTGATCCTTACTCCCCTGGCTTCAAAAGAACTAACCTCTGGATAATTGTAAGGTAGCATAATACTTGAAGTGTTCAAAGATTAGGACCTGCAAAAGGATCTATAAGAATATGAGTAACTACAGCTTAGTAAATTGAATTAAAGACTCATGAGAGTATATAAACACAAACAAGATTATCAAGCAATTATTTTTATGCAATGCAACAATCAAGTGTCATTGCACAACGTAGTTTGGTCCGTTGCAAAATCAGAGAAATTTCACCCACTTTGATCCGGGTTGAGGAGTTTCTATGTTATGCAGCAGCTCACAACCAAACTCAGGCTTATGCAATGGAGACCTCGCTCCTCCCACGACTACCTTCAAACCATTAACTTCACCCTCGCCGCGACCTCCTCTCCTGTCACTTAGTTCGACTAAGGATACAAAAGAGACCATTTTGCAATTCTGCGCTATCTCTTTCGAAAGGGTCGGTATTTGGTTGGAGAATCCTATGATCCCCTAACGGGTTGCAATGCATGACATTTTTGGTTATTAGAGTCGAATAAGATTAAATTTCATTTAGGGTGTTCAAATAATTTCACACCAATTCAATCAATCACAAAATCACTCATATTACAAATTCAGCACGCATTCAGATACATCAAACACATGTGTAGACTATTTATAATCATAACCATATACAATCCCAAGTCTTTGAGTACCATAAAATAGCACTCTAATACAGTAAGTAATAACCCAACTTACTTGGAGTTTCTCAGTCGCTCGATCACTTTATTACAAGCCGATTCGTCTCTGGATATCCTATAATACAAATAGGTCTTTTTTATTTCTTATACTTTAATGATTCACATTCTAAGTTATGATTTAGCTTATTTTTTCCATGTATAACTATTATTTACTAATGATTTATTCTACCCTATTTCGGAGTTCCGGTTCCTAAATTAGATTCTAGTTTTGATTCTAGTTTTTTTAAATATGCTCGAATCCTAATGTAAAATTAATCACATTAAGCTCGAGTATTCTAATATCCTATTGGGTCTTAATTTAGTATTATAAACTATTCGGTACACGCTAATCTTAATCAGATTTATTATATTCTGATTTCTATTATTATATTATCAAATTAAACCTAATTTTTTATAATATTCCTAATTTTCTATAATTAGCACATAATGCCTTCTTTACTTATACTTAACACTCCAAAGGCTAAGATTAGGTTTCCACATCAGAGATTAACATCCCTAAATATCTAATTAAGTAATTAGTGTCTTAATCACCTAATTAACCCAAAATTACCCAATTTTTCCATCATTTTAGAGCTAAAAATTAACTTAAAAATTTCAAAAATTAATTTAAAAAAAAATGGTTTCATAGCACTGTTCTATATTCCTTAAGCATTCTACAGAAAAATTTTGAGCTCCAAACTACACTCCTAAGCCTATTTATTTTTAATTCTAATCATGCTCGGTTTTGCTTAATTTGTTAAGAACTCTATATTTTCAAACGGGATTAAACTAAATCACTATTTTTCCTTAAATCTATATACAATAAAACCTCAGAATAACAAGTTTTATAATTTTCTAGGCAAAATAACTAATTTTAAGAAATTATACAAAATCGGAATAAATTAGAGATCCACCCGGTCCGATGGCTTTTAACCTTCTAACATCGGTCCAAGTGTGTTAGCCAGTCCAGACGGTGGGTCTGCAGTGGGGTGGTGGTGGTGGCCCGGTCTCAGATGGTGGTGGTGTGTGAGTTTGGCTCACTAGCCTAAACTGTACAGTTTTCCCGTTCTTTTTTTTTTTCTGGTTTTTCTCTTGAATTTTCAAAGCTCTCTATTTTTCTCTAATCCCTAACTGTCTAAAGGAGTTCTCTGAATTTTTTTTCGTATTTATAGAAGTTTTTGGTAATTAATATGCATTAATTAAACATGATATTGCCCTATTCCCTTAATTTTTGGTTTTTGTGTTGCTTAATTATAATTGGATAATTTTTCTTCTTTAGCTCCTGACTTGCTACGACCAGATTTTCATCATTCCATATCCTTCTGATTTTTTCTCAATTAATTAATAATTTTCTTTAATTACTTACTAAGTTTTTGGCCAATTTAAATAATTTCGCGTATTTTTAACTACACGTAAATATAAGTGGGGTACATGTGAACATTCTTAATTATTATTTAGGTCGTTCTATGATTTTTAGTATACATATAATCTATCTCTAGTAATTTACTAGTTATTAGATTACACTTTTTACCTTTTCGATGATTAACAATTATTATACTTGAAATTTGAAAATTTTATAATTTCCTATTTTATTACTTATTTTTTTAGATTTAAGTTTACGGGGTCATTTTTACTAATATTTCTCTTTATAGTTTATAATTCGGGTTTGATCGGATCCTTTAACCGATTGCCCTAAACCTTGTGCTCTAAGTTCAATTCTACGGTCTCTTGACTTAACTTTAGGGCTTACAGCTACTACACCAGAGGACAAAACCGTACAGCGTTCCATGCTAAAGTGGACAATACCTTAGTGGAAGGAGTTTTGGTTAGGTTGTTATAGCAATATTCCAGTTTCCAAAAAGCTTGTCTCGCAGGTCCTTTTATACCATGCCATGAATGTTGCAAGCAATATAACAACCCAGTATGAGGTACGAATCTCAAGTTCCATATCAAGAATAACTCGATTAGCTTAGTTTCAACTTTATGTCCAAGCTTTATGATTCAACCCTTCATATAAGGTTCACTTAGGTGAATACCTAGAAGGATAGTTCCGTTTCCAAGTTTTTTAAGCAATAAGATGCTTTAGCAAATCATTCATACATAAAGAAACATTTCACTCAACCAGTATACATTTAATGAAATCATATGTATAATCAATCATTCACACAATTGCAGTTTATGACACAAGTGACTCTAAGTCAAGTAGACATGAGTTTACTTGCTCAAAAGTAAAAATATCCACTTACTAGGGCTTGACAATTGTACAAATCCTATGCTTAACGACGTGGTCTTTCCTTACCTATCACACTTAGGAAAATACATACAGTCCCCAAGTTAACTATGAGTCAAAACTAAACCTTGATAAGCTTACATTTGCTTATCTTTTCAATATCACGTTTCTAAACTTCAATTGATTGTATCTTCATTTCTTATTTGATTTTAGTGAACTTTATATCATTACGATCATTATTTCGAGTATTATTAAAATATCTTAAGGAGTAAAACTGATCAACATGATTATAAGGTTTGAAATGTCCTTTTTCTCTACCAACTTGATCGTATGTTATCATAAGTACGTAATTAACCTAAACGAGCTTTAGTTCTAAACTAAAAACCTCAAAAATGACATTTCCTAAACTTGACCAATATCTATTATATACCCAAAAATTCTAATGATACATGAATTTAATAAATATTTTGCTAGCATTAAACCTTATTTCACAAATGAGGCTAATATACAAGTTTTTTTTAGGAAAATATGTAATAAATAGTATATGAGCTTGATAAATTCCACAAAAAATACCATGAGCTTACAAAAATATATAGTTTAAATACTGACCCTCTATTGTACTCGATTAGCTTATCGCCTATATTTGGAAAAATACTGTTTTCAGCTTGAAATTACGAAAAATTTGGTAAATAAGCAAATTTATGTGAGATAAAACTATAAACCAAATGCTCTAAATATCATTATAGACTTCCAAAGTCAAAATATGTTAGGCCTATCCATTAATTTATTCAAAAATTAATTATTTCAACAAATCGGTAAAATTGCTAGTTTTATTCAGGATTAATATAATAAATAATAAATAGGTTTATTTTCAAAAATTCTTATTACCACAATTTAATATATATATATATTGAGTATATTATATACAAAAATTCAAGTTGAAACAACAATATTTAATATTTTTAAAAATTATATTAATTTTCTATTTCAAATTATTTTGATATACTAATCATGTTTTTAGCATTAGATTGTGGTCAAATATAATGGTATGGTTGATCGATGGTGGTTGCTATGAGCAAGTATGAAAAATATTAATGGGAAATGAGGAAAACGATTTCTTGTTTTTGAAGATAATACCACCATATATTTTCACTAAGTTTTTAATGAAAATAAAATTATTAAATTAATCTACACCTAAAATAACTCTAGAAAACATTTTCCCATAATTAATTAACAAGATTTGATAATTTTTGAAAATTGGATAACTCATGGGCAGAAAATAGGGGAAAGTGAACTGCCAGCCTCCAACTACCCTATAATGACGACTTCTTATTAAAAAAGTTGGTTTAACCACCATCTTTCGGACCCTAAATGGCAACCATAGTAGATTGTCAACAATCTAGCGAACCAGCCATAACCAATTATGCCCTTATGTTTATTTTGTTTTTTTTTTTTTCTATTTTTTATTTAATTCAAAATTAATTTCTATAAATTGTTTCCTCTAATTTTTAAGTTGCTAAATCTTATATCTTAATGTTGTTCTACCATTTATAGAGATTTCCATGGGGTGGCGTTACTTAATCATCATGCTACATGTCAAACTTCTAATAATCCTTATTGTCTAACTTGCTAGGTATCATTTCCTTATGAATTGGTTGACTCATCCTTTTCAACTTATTCTTACGTCGCTACATCATACTTGGATGATTTTGATGACTCATCAAATTACTTTTACATAAATATAACCATTTTTATATTATTTTCTTGTATTTTATAATTTTATATTAACATATATACATATTTAATACATATGATATAAATTCAATATAAATACATTTATATTATATACAATTTTACTTCATTTATTAATTTTATAAGTTAAATAACTTATCTCTAAAATCTTATTGTTGACTAGTGATTTTCGTTCCAATGCACAAACACCTGCAACACGAGAAAATGGTTATCGGGGAAAGGGAAAGGGGTGTTCTGGTATAGTCACTCCGATACCTAAGGTAGCCCCCTTGTCATGAGAGTAAACTTGTAACATAATAGAAAGAGTGAGAGAGAATGGAAGAGGGCCCCTCACTTAAAGGTCTTGCTTAGCATTTATAATGAGTCAATGGAAATTGTACCCGACTTAAATATTAGGCCAACTAATATAAACCTATATAATAATTATCAAAAAACGCTTATCAACACTTACCCCCCACTCTCTTTGGTGACAATGTCGAAAAAGAGAGTATCTAGGAAGGTTAATTTTGTGGGGTTTTTGGAAAGGTTTGTAATTCTAACCTAAAGAGGTTAAAGTGCTTGAAGAAGTAAAGGCCTGAAGAGGTGAAAAGCGAAAATGACTAAAGCACTTATAAATACTAGTATGCCTTAAAAAGCAAAGGCTTGAAGAGGTTGGAGCTCCTAGAGAGGTGAAGGCCCAAAGGGGCTTGTATGGCCGAAAAGGTTAAGGAAGCTTGTAGGCCATCTAAGCTAAGCATGACTTTTGCTAAGTAGAGCTATAAAATTGGCTAGTCAATCTCTAGTCCATTAATGCATAAGACTATGGGTTTGTTTACTCGTCGTCCATGTAACTTTTCAGAATTAAGTATATTTTAACCATCACTGCTTAATGTCTTAGGGTTTTCGAGAGGCCCGTTATCTATTTATTAGATAGAGCAATTGACTTTATACTAGCTTATTGTCCTTAGTGTGTAGGACTTCGCAAACTATACTTACATAGGCTTAAGGTGGAGGGCGTTTCTTTAGCCTAAGTTTATCTTTGAGCCTTCATATTCGTCTTAACTAAGGGTAAAGATAAGCTTATTAGAAGTTGAATAATATAGTTCATACTTATATAAGCCTATTCTTTCTTGATTATACAAACTCATATAAAAACATGTTGTTGTCTTAGAGGCTTGACATAAATAGTTCAGTATAGGTAATGGGAATCAAGCTACGGGACCTCTGACCTATAGCTGAGCCTGAGGACTAGAAGGGCTTCATCCTTAGCTAAAAGAATATGGAGGATAATACCTCATGGGTCTGATGCTAGCTAAAGTGTCCCATCAATCCTCCTCCATGGGCTTCACTCACTAGTAATTCTCTCATGGAATAGGTTGGGATACATAGCCTCCTCTTCTTGAATAAATATCCATCTTCCTTATCATATTTATCCAGTGTCCATCCTTCCTCATATCGAGCATAGAAGTGTGGATCTTCAACATATAAATTCTTTACGATTGAAAAACTGAGCAGCTTCATTCACAATTCAGCTAGGAGGGAATGTCATCTCGATAAGGCGTTAGCCACGACATTGTTCTTTCCATTCTTGTATTTTACAAAATAAGAAAAGGTCTCCATGAACTTGACCTATTTAGCTTATCTCTAAGACAATTTGGGTTGGCTCTTTAAATACTCTAGGATTAATGATTGGTATAGATCACAAATTCCTTAGGTAACAAATAGTGTTACCATACCATTAGGGTTTGAATTAAGGAGTAGAACTCCTTATCAAAACAGAATAGTTAAGTGTAACTTCTTGAAGTTTCTCGCTATAGTAAGTGATAGGTCAGACCTCTTGCATTAGCATGGTACCTATGCCTAATCTAGATGCATTATACTCTACTTCAAACACTTCATTAAAGCTCGATAAAGCTAAGACAAGGGCTATGGTTAGCCTATCCTTTACTTCCTTAAAAATCTTCTACTCCTTCTCTCCCAATTTGAATTCAACATTCTTCTTTGAGAGTTCGGTGAATAGGGTTACAATTGTACTAAAATTCTTTATAAATTTGCAATAGAATGATGCCAGGTCGTGGAAACTTCTTACGTCACCTGGAGTGGTTGGCATTAACCCTTCAGTGATTACTTTGATCTTCTCTTCGTCAACTCGTATGCCACCACTACTTATAATGAATCCCAAGAATATCACCTTAGAATGGCAAAAATCGCACTTCTTTAGATTGACATAAAGCTATTCAACTTAGAGTTTTGCAAAGATACTTTGAAGATGTTGTTAGTGAGTCTCCAGGTCAAGACTATACACTAAGATGTTGTCAAAATAAACTATGACCAACTTCCCTAATAAGCCTTAAAGCACATGATTCATCAGGTGCATAAATGTACTTGCACGCGATTCATCAATCACAAAAATATGCTCGATATATTGGACAGTCCAAATAGCATTACAAGCCATTCATATAATCCATAGCACGTTTTAAATGTAGTCTTCTACTTGTCACCTTTGCGCATTCAAATATGATAGTATCCAGATTTGAGGCCGATCTTGGAGAACACTCTTGCTCTGCTTAATTCATCTAGCATGTCATCAAGCCTAGGTATGGGATACTTGTACTTAGTGGGGATTCAATTGATCATTCGACTATCTATACACATCCTCTAAGAACTATCTTTATTTGGCACTAACAAGGCTGTACTATGCAGGGACTAAGGGACTCGTATACATACCCCTTCTTCATCAGCTCATTTACTTGCTTCTATAGCTCAGCAACTTATTCAAGATTCACCTATAGGTAGGCTTATTCGGCAATGCGACTCCTAGTTGTAGGCTAATTGCATGCTTGATGCCTCAAATTGAGGATAAACCTTTCGATAGCTCTTTTAGAAACAGGTCGATAAATCCTTCTAGTAAGGTTTTTACTTCGATAGGCAGCTCTTCCTCCTTAGGTCTTAACTCCATAATTCTTTAGACTAATAGATAGACTGGTCCTTCGAGCTCCATCTCTCTTTTTAGCTTGGCTTAATTCAATACCAAAGCCTCTTTCTTTAGGTTTCTACTTAATCAGGACTGCATTACCTTTACCTATTCGGCAATCATAGGACTCAATTTCACCCTCTTGCTTTCATACTCTAGGGAATAAGTATTCAACCTTCCATCATATATCATTGCTCGACCAAACATCCATGGTTGTCCAAGTAGAATGTAGGATGCACTCATGGATAACACATCATAGAGCACTTCATCTCGATATTTGCTAATACAGATCGGTATGAAAACTTGTTTGTTCACTTGTAGGGCTCTCTTATCATCGAGCCACTGAAGCTTATAAGGTTTTGGGTGGGGCATGGTTGGCAATTTCAATTGTTGGACCATAAATGCATAGGCTACGTTGGTGCAGCGCCCATTATCAACTATTAGGGTGTATAGTGACTTATTCACCTTGTATTCGATATGGAAGAGATTTTCTTTATATTCGTCTTTGAGCATAGGATTGATACTCATTGTCCTCCTCAACACTAGAGTGGTCGGCATAAAGTTTCCTTCCTCATTGTAGATAACTTTCACCTCAAATAGTTTGGTCTATTCATCTTCCTTCAGCTCCTTTATTTCCTCATCAGTGCTGTCTACTTCTAAAGTTGGCATCTTGCCTGGAATTACCATAGTCCGTCTATTCGGACATTAGGCGACCATATGTCTATATATTTAGCATTTGAAACAGTTGATCTTACTTGTCTTCTTACCCAAACTCTAGCTTTTCTCAAACTTTCTTAGGACTTCCTTCTCCGTTGCTCAAGTAGTTTAAGTGGGTCGAATCTCAACAACCTTACTTGGTTTTGTTCGCATAGGTTTGCTTGGAATAGTTTATCTATTGCTGGGTCGGTTAATTGTTGGTCGAAACCTTCTTATTTAGTGCCTTTTTATCCTCTAGGTAGCTCGAATTGCGTCATCAAGTGGCCTAATTTCCATGGTTTTTAAGATATCTTTAATCTCATACTTCAGCCCATTGATGAATCGAGATACCATTCGGTCTTCAAGCTCATTGACTTTGGATCAGATCATCAACATTTGGAATTCCTTGACATAAGCTTTAATAGTTGATCCTCCTTGCTTCAGTTCCTGTAACCTTTTGAAGGTATCCTAAAGATAGTAGCTTGGCATAAACCTTCTCTTCATAACCCTCTTCATTTCATCCCATCTCCTGATTTCTATTTCTCATTCTCCTTCTCTTCATCGGGTAGCTTACATGTTTTTCCACCATAGGGTGGCATAACTAGTAAATTCCAATATAGCAAGTCTAACCTTTGCATTACTAAGCACTTCATTGCATTTAAACTTCTTTTTAATCTTATTTATCCAATCCAGGTAGTCCTTGGCATCACTACTTTCAGAAAAAACTTGGAATACACATCCTCAATCCTTCAACTCTAGGGGCTCGTACAATTATTTCTTTAGCCTCGTAGTACCCCTTTGTGTCATCATCTCCTTCTGCTTCTTCCTTAATCTTTTTAAGCGCTAGCCTTTATCTAGCATCCTTACCAACTCCTTTATCTTGGGGTAATCGAGCTGGGGCATTAACTCGGCTAAATTGACTATTACCTCGCTCTTGCTGCTCATGTTCTTTAATGGGGCTATTTTTAGCTCATTGCTTGTCTTCTTGGATACCATCTCCTTTATCTCGGGGTAATCAAGCTGGAGCATTAACTCGGCCAAATTGACCATTGCCTCACTCTTGCTGCTCATGTTCTTTAATGGGGCTATTTTTAGCTTGTTGCTTGTCTTCTTGGATAACAATCACCAAACTAGTTACCAAGTCGGCAAGCCTATCCAAGCAATCACCTATTGACTGAGGTGTAAAGCTTCCTTTTTACCCTTAGCCATATTGAGTACTACTTTCTTGGTTTCTCAAAATTCCTTGAATACTTGAATTTAATATTGATGGTTACTCCACAAAATTGACCTTTAATAATATCACTTGAAGTTCTTTCCGCAAATAACAACAACAGATCAATAACTAATACTTCCAATACTACGACAACTACATAACAAACAAGCAATCAACCATACTTTGTTTTGCGTATTGGAAATAGGGGAAAACAGAGTATAGAACTCTTCTCAACTACCAAAATCCAATGTTACTAATAGAACCTTTATTACATAAGAGTAGTAACAAACTACTCAAAGAACACAGTAACAAAATCTAGCCTCGAACGTAGCCAAGCTTTAATACTAGGATGATATGGACTTGTGGATGAACACACAAGCCCAATATTGTACGTAACCAAAGGAGGTAGGTTTGGATCGCGAGATGATTTGAAAGACAAATGGTAATCAAAAGGTGAGCAGGGGTTCCTGTGCACCAACGATGGATATGACGCACCAATGTCTCACACGTAAATCCAGTTCACACTTGATATGATGCATATGTATGGTGCGAGAGCAATCGCCACTAGTCTATGCTCAATGGGCTAAATAAAAGTAGCTCAAGAGTAAGTACAAAGGACACTCAACTCGAGAGAGCGAGAAATTTTGGTGTATTCTCCATATATTGATGTTTGCGGCTATTGCAATTTGCAAGTATTTATAATGCTTAATTAAGGTGAGTCCTAGGTTATAGGAAATTGTAGAAAAGGATTTCTACTAGCTAAGAAAAGGGAAATAATTTATAGGGGTAGCATTGTAATCGTACCAAAGGAATATCCTTTGTTAGAAATGATAGTACGGATGTCAAAAAGGATAACACGCATGTAATTTTGCTCATTATGAGGTTCTAATAACACTGTGAGTTGAGTAAGGGTAGGCCCTGATTAAGTCAGATCGGTGTCGATAGTTCAACGGCTCTAATTGCTAGGACTGGATAAAGGTTGGCTTAGGGACGACTTACATTTGGGTTAGCCTCGAATGGTCAGCTCTTAACAATTGTTAGTTTGGCCTTGACATTGTAGGGTTAACTGTATCCTGATTTAGTGCTTAGACTGGTGTGTTGTAGAGTGATCGACTAATCTCCTTGGTAGTTCCCTAGATGGTATGCAGAGCGAAATAGCTCGGTAGGTTGGACTGGGATAAGCATTACTCCTTGACAGCATTTAACTCACCTCGGACAACTCGGTGAACTATTTGAGCTAGTCCTTAGGTTTAGGAGAGCGTAATTGGTCCTTAATCCCTATTATTATCACTTTCTCTCTTTACATACTAGGAAGAAAATGGTGCATTTTTTTCCTATTTTTGTTCACTTCTATGTTTCCATAATTATAGAAAATAGATGTTTAACACATATATTATACTACATTTATCTAAGTGATTATATTACTTAAGTACTCTATCTTGTAGGATAGTCCAAAATTAGGATATGACAAAGATAATTTTTAGTAAAATGTAGACGAGTTGCTAAAATTTGAATATAATTACAATATTAGTACGTTTGTGAATAAATATGCAATGGGATTAATTAAAGTTCATGGATTATATATTACTGAAGTGTATTTTCTTGGAAACGTTAAGATGTCGTTGAATGTAATTTTTGTGTCCTAGGTGTTAATTAGTGAGTTTATCTATGACCATGTTATCTATAAATAAAAGTCATGGATTTTATCGAC
The DNA here is from genome assembly GCA_024138005.1 of Lumnitzera racemosa. Lineage (NCBI taxonomy): Eukaryota > Viridiplantae > Streptophyta > Magnoliopsida > Myrtales > Combretaceae > Lumnitzera > Lumnitzera racemosa. The sequence continues at coordinate 60,234,606 of JAMXBC010000012.1, forward strand.
ATTGCCAATTTTATGAAGTTGTTGTGATAAATAGGATTAGAATGGATAATGCGAGACTAGTTTGCTATACTAGAGGAAATATTTTAGAAGGGGAGGATAGGATACGCTATGATAGATGCTTGATAGCAGTAATCGAGGTTCTAGTTGGTGTAACCTATGATCAGTTAATAGGTTTGATATGTAATCATTTTCGAGTTATCATAAGTACTTACTAGGTCTAGTTGATCAACATGTGTCCTCTTGTAGGAGGCACTAGGGATTTGTAATGTACTATGCCTATAAACGACAACGGCAATGTCCAACAGCTGTTGGCATCTTCTTAAGGATGTGGTAGAGTTAGTAATTCAACAAAGATGCATGTTGTAGTTCATGAAATTAACATCCCTTCAATACCTGAGTACAGTTTAGGAGGACATGAGAGTTATGTTGGATATCAAGTTAAATTCAAGAGTATGAATCTTAACCGATATCATCCATTGACGAACAGAGTAGCAATCATATGCTCCGTCAAGCTAATATATTCATCATAAGCAAATCAAATAGGGATATGGATGTGGAGAATGAATTAGCTAATGAGGACATTGTTAAAGATTCTAATGACACCAATTCTATTAATGATATTGGTAAAAGCAAAGGGTAGCTCCAATTTATGGAATAAGCTTAAGGGCTGAGTAGGAGAAACGAATACAGGCATGAGTTGGCCTTAGATGTGGACATGGTTGGAAGTTCAGAACCTATAATGTTTTATATGGCAAGTGTTGGGGATGGACTTGTATTGTCTAAGGGGAGCACAAATGATGGTGAATGGAGTTTCAATGATGAATTTAAGGTAGGAATATAGTTTCAAAAGAAAAAACATTTATAAACGACTGTGAAGGTGCATCATGTTTTCAAATATCATGACCTTATAATAGTGGAGTCCGATAAGAAAATTTGGTCTATCAAATATGCTAATTGGGAAAAGAGTTGCAAATTAAGGCTAAAAGCCTACTAAAAGAAGCATACTAGGTGTTTCATAATAATTAGGTTTGTGAGCCTACATATCTGTTTGAATCTTATTGTTAGCCAAGACCACCCTCAATTGGACTCAACCATTTTGTTTCGCTATATTATTAAAAAGTATAGGAATCATCGAGTATTAAGGTGAAACATCTTCATGCCACCATTTGCAAGCAATGTGGATATACCATACACATAAAGAGAGTATGGGAAGTTAAGTGCAAAGCTATTGAATAAGTTTATGGAAAGTGAGAGGAATCATATGTAATGCTTCCACATTTATTATTTGCTATGCAAAAGGCCAATCCTACTACTATGGTTGAGTGGAATTGTTGAGATAATGATATTACAAGTCATGTGTTCTTTGATAGAGTGTTCTGGGCCTTTGGGCTATGCATCAATGCCTTTCTACATTATAGGTGTGATACCATTACTCACTCTTGTGGTACTAGTTATGTAAATAGTTAAACTAACTAATTTGTTCTTTTTAAGCTTGTGATTACTATTAGTAGTATATTTCTGTATAAGAAGTATAAGCATAAGTTGCTCATAGTAATTGAAGTTGATGGTGAAAATCATATCGTCTTATTATTATTTGCATTGGTCGATGAGTAATGTTAAGATAATTTGGGCTAGTTCTTGAAGTGTGTTCTCATGTATGTGATAAAAGATCATATGAACATATGTTTGATCTCTAACTACCATGCTTCTATAGTTGAAGGATGTAATGCATTGTGGCCAAATGATTGACCGTAGCATTGGTGTATCTACCACATCGTAAGTAATTTCAAAGGATTGCAAAGAACTAATAATAATAAAAAAAAAACTACATACCAATTGCAACCCTGTAAATTTTATGCATATTACGATGAGGCTACAACAATGAGTCCTTACATCAAAGTATATTTAAGAGAATTGCATCCAAGTATGTGGACCTCAACATATGATGATGGAATTTGTTTTGGTTATAGGACCACAAATATTGTCTAAGAGTTATAATAATACATTGAGGGGCATTAGGAACTTGCTTGTTGTAGCATTAGTGAAAAGGACCTTTGTAACTGCATCCTTCAATCAATATAAGATCGAGATAGCGAATCAGAGAAGCATGAACAAGGTGTTGACAAATATGCTAAGGGGAAGTTTCATAGGTGGTGCAAAGTAGTGAGTGACTACCTTATTGTTATTTTAGATTACAATGAGTAGATATTTAATATTGTAATTGCTCCATGCCTTGTGGGAGAAAAGGGTGAAAAAAATCACATTGTTGCACTTATTAGACATATACAATAACATGTATTGAATTATAATGATTAAACTTAAAGGTTTCATTTTAATTATCTTATTTTATAATTGTTCAACCATTTTATTTTATCTGTAAAACTTCTTATAGAATCGTGAACGAGATCACAAATTAATAACTGCATCTAATCTTAAAACAATTAGAATTCTTTCTAACTATCCATATATGTTCGTTTTAATACTTAGTAGAAACAGTCCGTGGGAAGGAAAGGTCACCGTCAATTCTGCATTACTACCAGAAACTATAGTATATTGTAACAATATAGCATATTTACACGAATACCTCCACCTCCCCTCCACACCACAATACAGTGTTCTCTGCATGCATGTACTTCGTGTTCTCACAGCACGATGGCAACTAAGGCGCGAAACCAGATCCCCGTCCTGATCATCGACAGCAGTGATGACGAAACAGAACACAGCTCCGCCGTCGTCAAATTTAATGGCGATAACTCTCCAACCATAACCACCATGCATGCTGCCGGACTCCAAATTAGCCAGGGCATCGATCATCCTCCTCAACAACAACAATCTCTTCAGTATCAGGACTCAGCAACTACTGTGACTGCAACTCCATACTCTTCACAAGCCAAACCCTAATCCCTCGAAGCTTCTGGAAAGCCGGGAACTTTGATGTCGGACCCCCTGCCAGTAGTAATAACTTCACTTCTGCACCAGGTCTGCTTCCTTTTCTGTTTACTTTTCTTTCTTTTTCTTTTTCTTAATTTTACGTTTTCGTTGTTTAGTACTTAATATTATACTAATTGCATTTTGCACTAGGTAGAAGATCATTAGGTTTTGTGGCATTGTGGCCGAGGATGAGCGGACTTTTGATAGTATATCATTTTAGAGTCTTTCATTTCTGATTTTTGTAATTATCTCCTCTAGTATATATCAATACAATAATTTGCTGGACAGAATTTATCATCTAGACGGATTGAAAATTTGGGAATAATTACATGAAATACATATAGCCAACCCTGGACAGTGAGATTAAGGCATTGAGTATTGTTGTCTGTAGGTGGAGAAAACATGCAATAAAATAACGTAACGTGGTGGTGATGTGGTTTACTACAAGTGATGGTGCATGAGGTTTTGAGTAAGTTATGATAGTGGCTAAGCTAACGTAACGGTGGTGGTGTGAGCGATGGTAATAATGTGGTGATGGTGGTAGTGGCTCAGTCCTAGTATTGTATTGATGGTTGTGGCGGTTAGTGGTGATGGTTGCAATAGTGGCAATGGTGGTAGGACGATGGTGTCAAAGATAGTGGTGATAGTGGTAATAAGAATAAAAATTTAAAGATTCAACTAGTATTATAAGGGGAGTTTTGTTTGATATTAAGCTTATTGTATAAAGCGAATATGGTATGATAAGTTTTGTCTTGTTTAATTATCATATGGTTTCCTAAGTTTTAATCTAATGTAATGCTTGCCTTTTTGTTACTTTATTTGCATCCATAAGATTTTGCTAGCATGTTGTTATATAAATATCAACATGTTAATTTTGTTTGTTCAACTTTTGTTGGCGTTAAGTTGGTTTAAGTTGATTTTGCAGACCTATTGGAACATGCTCGAGTACATCCCAAGTTTCTTCACTCTAATGCTACTTCTAATAAATGGGCATTTGGAGGTGAGTTTTAGGGATCCATGTAGAGAACTTGAATATTGGAGAAGCTAAATATACACCTTGTGACGTACATTTGTGCTAGAAGTGTTCATGAAAAGATGTACCTGCCTTACGTGTAGTATCTTCCTAAAATTTGATCTTAGAGTTCCACTGGTATGTGATAGCATAGGACATATGTATGATAAGCTGTGGATGGGAACAAGTCACTTGTAGGAGACTTGCAAATGTGTTTGACATAATGGCAGCGAGTGAGTGATATTAAAATGCATAATTGTCGTTAGACTTATATAATCCTGCGTCCTTTTGTTTATTTGGTGGTGGTCATCTTTCATTATTCAGTATTTGTTGTTGGAGACAGGATTGCATGGTTCCTATTGATGACGATGGACTTGGAAAGTAGAATTCACTATCTAGTAAATTATGTATATCCATATATAGCTCATAGTAGTTTTGTTCTATAAAAGATTGAACCTAAAAAACAAGGGAACGTTTATTCATATCAATCACTAACATTACATCAAACCTTATTTTATCTAATTCATATTCATATCTACTCATATCTAATTATAAGATAACAAAAGGATAAGCAAAATAATTATACATTTAAAACTAAATTTTTAGCTCTCCTTTGCAAGCTTAAGAGTATTTATTAATCATTCAAAGTTTGCTTAAGATAGAATCAAAACTAGACTTAGCTAATGTTTGGTGAATACATTGGCCTCTTGAAGTTTTGTTGGATTGTATTGTAAGCTAATCTTCCCTACTTTTTGGGTAATGTAAGAAATTGTATTAATAATCGAAAGCATTAGGATGTATAAGTAGGAGTCAAATTTTTTTGCTACATGTAATAAACAAAAATATGTGGGTGACGAACTTGATGACACTACAAGCTCATAAGACTATACATCAATAAGCTCATAGAGTATATATTCATAAGCTCACAAACTATGCATCTAAATGAGATAAAATGGTCCTAACTAAGCTAACCACAGTTGTAGGTACTCCTCTCATACATCTGTGATTCCTTTCCTTCTAGATAAGATAAACTATGATTGATAGTATTCTTTTCCAACTATTTGACCCCTAAACTCATGAACTTTCCAAGAAGTGACGACATGGAGATAAGTGTAAAAACGTTGGTTGTAGAACGTAGCAGGCGATGTTAGAACTCTAACTAAAGGCTTCTAGTATAATCATAATCTAAAGAGATATGTTTATGGTCCTCTTCCTCTACTGAATAGAGTAGGTAATGGTTTTGATTGATAATCCCCCATTGAAACAGTTTGTTTTGTGTTAGGAGCCTTTCTTTTACTGCTAACCATAGGATGAATGAGTGTTTAGGGGTATTCACTCTATTCCATACCATGCTGTGCCATGGAGTATTTTGTTTCTTTTTTCTTAAGAGGTTATATGTTGATTTGATGGTGAATCCTCTACAAGGTTTTGCTACCCATAAAAAGGTGTCTTCTGTTGCCTTCCAAGGTGAGAAGGTAGGTGGTGGATCTGATCTTATGGTATCCCAAACTTCCCTCGTTGGCCACCGCCATTCATTATCATTGATGATGCTGCTCGGTGTTGCCTCTTTGGGCTAATTCATTGCATAAATAGATCTTTCGCTTACCTAATTTGCAATTGGTCTACATGAATGCCATGAGTCAAACTAAAGAGATATTTTGCTACCATCCTCAATCTTCTACGCTAATAATGGTCTTGCTTACTCCTTAGCTTGCATAATCTTATGCCATGACCAAGAGCGTTGTGCCAGGTTTAGTGTTGCCCAGAAGTTCCTACCTTTTAGGATCTCTCTTCTGGCTTAACTTAGCCAAAGCCCATTGGGATCAACCATCAGTTGCCGTATGTGCTTCAGTTGTGCCACCTTGTTTCAAAGAGTGATGTCTATGATTCTTAAGCCTCCTTCATTTTTAGGGAAGTATATATCATCTTATGATACCTTTGCTTTTGCTCTTCTCTTATCCGATCCATTCTAAAGAAAACGCATAATCTTTACTTGAAGCTCCTTGAGTATTCTCTTTGGAAGCATAAAAATAGATGCCTAATAGACTTAGAGGGAGAAGAGAACGCTCTTTATTGACTAGGTCCGACCTACATAGGATAGGTATTTAGTAGTCCAGCTATTGATCCTTTAGGCAAACCTCTTTACTATAATGCAACAATGAGCATGGGTGAGTTTAGAAGAGATGAGAGGGACTTCGAGGTATTTGAACGGTAGAATACCTGAGGACAAAATTTGGGACTTAACTTCAAGGGCTACTCTACTAAAGTATAGGTTGCTCTTGAAAGAGCTTGCCTTGCCTGAAAGGGTTGAGAACTCTTGTAGGCATTGTTTAAGCAATTCAATAGAGGCAACATCACCTCTAGAAAAAAAAGTAGAATATTGTTAGCAAAGCATAAGTAATTTAGCCTTTCATTTTTGTAATGTCAATGGTACTTAAACGTTTGGTTTGACTATAGCTTCCTAAGGAGAGTTGATAAAACTTCCATGAACAAAACGAATAAGATAAGGGGATATAGGGTCCCTTTGTCTCAGCCCTCAAGAGCTAGCAAAGTTCTTGAGCCGCAAGGATGTTATCAACAATTTGTCAACCCTTAATGAAAGTGGATTGTTCTTTGCCAATTATTCTTGGAAGAACTAGCTGAATACGATTGATATGAACTTGTAAAGAACATTGTAGCAAGAAATAGGCTTGAAGTCACCAAATGACTTTAGTGTACTTACCTTAGGGATTAAGGCTAGATAGACAAAATTAATAGACTTTAGAAGCCTCCTTGAAGCAAAAAATTCGTTGACAGCTAGGTAAACTTCTTCACCTATAACATGCTAAGTCAACTAGAAGAAATTTCCATTGTACCCACCTGGACTTGTTGCCTTGTCCTTAGCAATAGACCAAAGCACTTTTTTAATCTCCTCATTATCAACTGGTTTTAGAAGGAGTGGCCAGTCCTCACATTGTACTTTTTTCTCTACTAATGTAGGCAAACTTTCCAAATTAGGCAGAATTGATGTTAGAGCTGACAATAGATTTTGGAAGTATGTGATGGCTACCTCTTAAATTTGTTGCTGGTTTAAAATTCTCGAACCATTCTCTTCTGCTTCAAAGATCGAAAGAAATAAGCTGAGTTCCTATCCCCAAGTTTCAGCCTTGATTGCCTTGACTCTTACCTTAGGAATGACTCTTTGGTTGCGATAAGGAAGTAGTGGTACTCGAATCACTTCTTCTTTAGTTCTCAATCTGCTCTTTCAGGATAATTACGGTTATGAAGTTATATACTCTCAAGGGCTCTAAGACTAATATTAACTCTTGTTGATATGTCCGAATACCACTTATTATTAAGATTTCTCAACTTAGTTTTCAAAAATTTCAGCTTGGAAACCACTATGAACATCGGAGTTCCTTCTATTCTAACCTTCCACATGTGCTTAAAGCTGGGAAAGAATTGGGGATCCTTGCTCCAAAAGTCAAAGAATCTAAAAAGGAATGTTCCTTTTGATGGGTTGTAGTTGTAAATTGATTGTTATAGGGTTGTGGTCGGATACACTTAGGGGATACACTTAGGGGACACACTTTGGCCTTAGAATAAGGGAAAGGTCATAGCGATTCCATGTTGACCAATATTCTATCTAACCTTCTCATATAGAGATTTGTTGGGCTTTTATTTGTCCAGGTAGTTCTTGCTTCTTCTACTTCTGCATCAAAACAAAACTTATTAAAATTACCATACTTAGAGTTATCACTTCATTTCCACCAATTTTCTCCTCAATATTGTGGCATTCATTGAAGTCTCCCCTAAGGATCCATAGGCCATTGACAATGCTTTGATATGCAATAGGTCAGACCATAGTATCTCTTTCCAACACTGCATTTGATTTATAAACATAAGTAAACCAAAAACAACAACCCTCATCAATCTTTTAGCATTGGCAATGGATAAATTGTCTACTAAAGGATGATACATTCACTCTCCAGATACTAGGATTCTAAGCAACCTAGACACGACCACTTTGAGGACATTCAACATTCTAAGATGGAAGGATTCTAGCCCAAGTGGATGGAGTTTAATTTAATTTAATCTCATCTCAATGAGACCCAAAAGAGAGATTTTGTTTAACTCACAAAATCTTCTAACCACTCTTGCTTTTGGGGGGTCATTAAGCCCCGACATTCCACAGTGCTAACATTATTTATGATAACTCAAAATAGCAAAAAAAAAAAAAAAAAAACACTATGGTTGAAGCCTACACTTAGGATGATTGTGAGCCAAAGTTGTCCCTAGCTTCGCCTTCCGTTCTCTTTCTCGATTTTTCTTCTTTATAGTGTTTCATCTAGAGTTAGCCCTTGATGAATCTTTCTCTTGATTATCTAGAGACTTTAGGACTATAAACACCAAATCTTCCATTGAATTGTTCTTTGTCGCTTCCTCTTCCTTTGAAAAGGTGCCAGTTCCATCCAGGATTATATGGGAGCATTCTCCTATAAGATTTGGACCTACTGACGATGAACATTATACGGATGAGGAGACTACAATAGTAGCTTGTCCTTCTCTTTACTAGGTGTGGTTAGTTTATGGGCTTGGACTTGGTTTCCCTCCCTTATTACAACACCCTTTGTAAGAGGCATTATCTCTTGTTTAAAACACTTGGGGTTCTCATCCAATTTCTCTTATGTTCTCTCTTTTTCAATCTTTATAGTGTTAACCATAAGTTTCGTGTCATTATTCATACGTTCATTCCCATAGTCTACTTCATAGCCATTGGTTGCATGCATAAACACCTTACCCTTATAACAGCGTAGTGGAACATTTTGATACTCTACATCAACCATCGCTAGTTTTCTGTTGGCCTTCTTAATAGCGAAGTTGAAAGGTAGCTTAGTGTCAGCCTCAACTTCTACTAAAACTTGCACAAATCTAATTCTTTTTACTTTAGCTGTAACAAGATCTATCTGGAGAGATTTGCCATGGCGGTTGCAATATACCCAATGCCATCGCTATGCAAAAACTCCATTGAAACTCTCTAAAGCTTGATCTAAATGGGGATTTTTTGGGATAAACCTTGTCATAATCCACCTTGGAGGACCAATGTTCAAGGATGATGACTTAGTTAGCGAACAACCATTGTTGTCCTAGAACCGTAAGGAGTGATGTTCATCTTTGAACTTGAAGGAGAAGAAACCACATCCATTGGCAAGGACCTCCACTAGCCCTTTGTCCTTCCAAGATTTTTTTGCTATCTTTTGGATAGAGAAAAAGGATTGCCTATGCCTAAAAAAAATAACCTACAAGGGTGTTTCTCCATATGCTTTCCCTAAATAACAAGACCAATGTTGGAGGCTCTATGCAAATTAAATTGCCATGCCTAGTTAGAGGGTAAAAATCCAAAGTCACATCCATTAAGGAAGCAAATGGTGACGAAGGATTTTGAGAGACTATATGAGCAAAAGTTGGTTGTTTAGGGTGGTTTCAATTTCTCCTACTGTCAGATTTCTCTTTACTCAGTTGTGCTGTTACTTGTACCTCTTTTGTTACTTTGGTCATTGCCTTCGAGGTGGATTCATTAGTGGAGCTTTGATCGTCAAGGGAAAAGGGGGGTGAGCTTGTTCGCTTTTGTTTTTCATCGATGGCCCTTAAGTCAATAGTAAGAGGGGCATTTTTGCTTTTAGCATGCCTGTTATCAGGTATATTAGATTTGGTAGATGACTGGGTTTTGGTCAGATGCGTTTGTGAACTTGATGTTTGTGCCTAAAACCACCTTAGTTTTCTTTCTCTTTAGCAACCTGATTTTAACGTTTGAGTTACTAAAGGAACCTTTAGATGGAGATGAGGATTTCTTCTTTTTCTTGAGCTTTTGTGGCGTACTTGATCCTGTTGTTGCTGCTAGGCCTGACTCCCTAGCCAAAGGGTCCACAACATTGAAAGAAGCCTTTTTGTTTCTTCGAACAAAGGTTTTCATGTCAATCAGGACACTGTAAGGATTGAACTACAATGCTTAGCTTAGTAGTGGGGTAGAGCGCAATAGAAAACGCATGAAGAAGGAAAAGGGCGAGGGAGGTAGAGCGATAGGAGGATGGGAGCTAATCTTCCCACTTCAATCTCATATTTTATGAAGTAGCATCAGGGTAAACATATTAGGTGCAGTTATGTTGCATTAGATTCTTAATGATATTGATAGCTAAGTTGTTGTAACTATACACTTTTCCACTTGACAATATGTCATGTTGATGCCCTTCATTACTTTCAGTTCCCATATATTACTTCACAAATTCCATAAGTATTGGTATGAAATTCCACTTTAGATGTACTTCTTGACGCTATAATTTGTTTCTTGATTCTCCAAGTCATGAAATACCCCCATACCTTTATGCAATAGCTTAGAAGTTTGACTTACTATCTACATGATTTCTTGCTCAATCATCAGCCTCTTGGAGTCTTGTTAGATTGTATTGTAGGCTACTGATCCCAACTTCAACCTTTGAATTTATGAAGTGTCATAAGGTTGAACATGTTTGGTACAATTATGTTGCATAGGATTCTTAATGATATTGATACTTAGCTATTGTCTTTGTTACTTTTTCACTTGATAATGTGTTATGTTGATGTGCTCATTACTTTCTGTACCTAAATTACTTCTCAAATCATGAGCATAGTTGGAATTTTGACTTACTAGCTACAAGATTTCCTACCCAATCGTCATTCGTAAACCCTTTTATACATTTGATTTCACTTTTCTTAAACAATATACCCATTTTAAGTGCTCCTTTTAGGCATCATTAAGTATGGGCTAATGCATTTCCATGTGTTATTTTATTAGAGAATGACAAATTTGACTTATCAAACTTACCACCAAGGCTAACTAGCTTGTTAAGAGATAATGAAATGAGTTTACCAACAAGTTTCTAATATCTATATACATATATATTTTTTGTCTCTAATATCTTCTCCTATCTTTTGGTAATTCTTTGCCACTTTACTCTTTCAATTATACTCTAAAAGTGTCCTTATTGGTTTGCATGCAAATTTACCTTTCTAACAATAATTTAAGAATATACTTCCTTTGTAAAATGAATATATCTCTTTTAATTCAACAACTCCATTCCGAGAAAATATTTCAATCTTCTAAGTCCTTGACTTCATATTCTATCTTTAGTTTTGTCAACAAATTCTTAATTCATCCCTCATTGTATCTTGTAAGATTTACATAACCTATCAAAATAACTCTTTTGTCAAAATTACTCGAAAATGAAAGAAGACTTTTGTCAAAACTTGTTAGCTTAGTTAGTAATATGTGATTAGATTCTCCTTGGATATAACTCAATGAGTTAAAACAAAATTAAATCTCTTGAACCGAGCTTAAGTTGATTGCTTTAATTGATGGCGAGATTTATTTATTTATACTTTCCCAATTACATTTCCTTAACATATTCAAGTGGAATGTTCATATAGACCTCCTTTTCAAGTTCTCTATTGAAGAAAGCATTCTTAATGTCTGTTGGATGTAGAAATGACTTAATCTATCTGCAATAATTTTCGGAATGCATTTGTACAAAGTACTTACCACAAGCTATCGGTCTAAAATCAATAAGAGAGGAAGGGCTATCTACCTTTAGAACAAGAGTAAGGTAGATAGAGTTTACTTCCCTTAGAAGTATTCTGGTAATAAAAATATCTTCTACTATAAGGAAAAAATCTACTCCAACAATCTCCTAAAAATGTCCAAGACAGTTTTCACCATACTCATCTAAGTTGGAGCTTTGTCTTTAGCTAAAGACCAAACGGTGTCCTTTATCTCTTCATTATATATAGGTTTAACCAGAGCATCAGCATCCAAAAGGGATAATCTGCTTTGGATCAACACATTTAACCTAGGACTGTCCACTTCTAAGGAAGAATCTTCATAGAATAGATTCTTGACATGAGTAATCACCAAATTCTTGATTCTCTCTAATGAAGACATTGTCTAACCTGAATGATCCAACAATGAAGACAGGCTATTTGTGTAGGTATGTTGCTTAAAGTCCTTAAGGAAATAGCTATTGTTTCAATCATCTAGCTTGAGCCAAGATGTTCTCATGAAAGGAAAATCTACATTCTTCCCTTATGCAGAGGAGAAGATGTTCTCTTACAAGGAAATGCCATATGATACAAAGAATTGTTGTGTAAAAGGATTACGATGCTTGTAGCCTTTTTGGCTAGATGATTACCCTAAAAAGACATGCTTGACTTCTTTCTTGCCAAGTTTACTCCTAATTGGTTAAAGATGATGGACAAACATCATATGCCTAAACATTCTAGATAGAAGAGAAGGAAGAGATTGAAATAGACATGTCAGTATGCCTATAATCAAAGGAGTTCTAAAACCAAGTGGCATGGATGGAGGACGATTGATTAAATAAGTTAAGAGTTAGAATATAATCACGCTTGAATGAATTTAGAGTAGAACAAAGGATACTTTTAGACAGGGCAAACTCTAGTAAATATTTATGGGTGTCGGTTAAATTTGAGATATACTTCCTACCATTATCCATACATAAGACTTAGATAAAAGCTTAAAACACATTCTTGATTAGCTTATGGGATTATTTGATGATATTATAAGCCTTTGACCTTTCCTTAAGTAGGTAGACCCAACAAACTCTGGTGTGGTTGCTTATAAAAGTAATAAACCATCAAAATCTAGTTGGGCTAGGGATTTTTGAAGGACCCCAAATGTCACTATAAATGAAGTGAAAAGGTTGAGATGGCTTAAATGGTCGAGGATAACGATTTCAAGGAAGTTTGCAGCATCTTATTCATTAGCTATTTAACTGGTGTGCCTCATTAGAAGATGTCATCATGTGCCTGTTATTTGCTCCCTGGTATATTACTTGATCCTAGCTATAAACTATCGTGTGGTTGCTTATAAAAGTAATAAACCATCAAAATCTAGTTGGGCTAGGGATTTTTGAAGGACCCCAAATGTCACTATAAATGAAGTGAAAAGGTTGAGATGGCTTAAATGGTTGAGGATAATGATTTCAAGGAAGTTTGCAACATCTTATTCATTAGCTATTTAATTGGTGTGCCTCATTAGAAGATGTCATCATGTGCCTGTTATTTGCTCCCTGGTATATTACTTGATCCTGGCATTTGCCACTTGACTGTCTTAGTGTTGTTGCTTCATGGTGTCATAATTTAATTTGCTTACATTTGTGGTTGAAGTTTTATTAATCAATGAAACATTTTGTTAGTATATAATGTGGTGTTCATTTAAGTTTGGATTTGCAAATTCTCTTTGGATGTTAAGACCTTGTTATTGACCTGAACATCTTCTGGCTGTAAGAATGGCCAGAGTTGTTTCTCCTGCATAAATAGCTTGACTAGGAGTTTCCTGGATATGTATTCTTGATTTTTACTTGCTGGTTACTTCTTTCCTAATTTTTGCCGCAATTGCTGAGCTTCTGGATAATACAGTAGATGAGGTATCATTTGAACGTCACATGTTTCTACTTTTACATAGTGAAGCAATCTTTTGCTCATCCTATAGCCTAAGATGGCAATATGTCTTTCAGTATTTTGTATCAATATAGTTGTACTGAGTTGCTTTTTCTCTAGATTTAAAGTGTGCTGAGTTTTGAGGTGTAGAAATAGGTGTATGGGCATCAGTCTATCTCCTATGGAGGAAGAGAAATGACCAAAGGTTTGAAAGTGCTTTTACTCCTCCTGAGGCACTTGTTAGGTGTCGAGTCTGATTTTTCGGTTTTTGTTTAAAACTGATTTCTCATTTTTTGATTAATACTAAACCTTAACCCATTTAATATTAATCCTCGACTAAAGAAATTGAGAAATTCCGATTTTTTATTAAAAATATTTTTTGGAGTCGCCACCCGACCGAAGTTGGGAAAAGAAAAAGAAACCGTAACCAATTGGGTGGATTGGTTACGATTTAGCTATCGGTCTTTGATTTCAATTTTAACAAAAAAAACCAGAGGGTTCCGAATTCGGAGGCTAACCTATTAAACCCTAACGGGTACCACTATTTATTTATCGAAATTAGGATTATTTTTCTAATTATAATATTTAAATAAATAAATAAATAAAATCAAAAGAAAAACAAAGAACCTAAGTTTCTACGTATTTTATCGTCGCCCCGAAGATGCCTACGTACCCGCTAGCCGGGATCAAACGATCGTAGTTCTTTCAAAAAATCTTTAGTGTGTTGATTTATTTTAATTTTGAAAAACCGTCCAAATTTACATTTTAATTTATTCAGTTTATTTTAAAAAAAAATCTAAAGGGCCCTGATTCTCGAATACTTTTATTTTCATAAAAACTCTCTGAAAGTCCTATTTTTTATTTTTTTTATAAAAAAAATCTATTATTAATTTTCTAAGTGAGGAAATCTTAAAAACTTAATACTAAAAAAAAAAAAAACCTAAGTTAATATATGTGTGTATAAAACAACTAGCTATAGTAAAAATATAATATATTTAACCTATAAAACTAACACCTAGATGAATCTCCTAAACTAATATACTCATATGTATATATCTATGTTAAATAATTAAGGATCTAAAAAATAGTGATATAAACACATAATTAATTAATCAATTAATTTAAAAAAAAAAATCAGAAGAATTGTACCTTAATGGTTGTTTGGCTGTGGCGTGGATGGTGCTCGTGAGTGGCCTTGTACGTAAATTAGTCGCTACACTTGCTATTGGGAGTGACTGCTGCTGCAGTCGCTGTGGGATTCTGTAGACGTGGTCGCGTGGAGTTGTGATGGTACAGCAATCAGTCGGAGAAGATGGCTGATCATGAATGTTAGGTACTCAGTCGGTAGTGTCCAGCGAGTTGTCTGTTCAGTAGATTTGGCTGTTGTTTGTGGTGTACAGATTGCGCGGTGTCCGCCGAGTTGCGTGGCGTGATGTCGGGATGAGGCGACGACTATGGCTGCCGTTCGTGTGCTGCGTGGAGTGATCGTGGATGTTAGATTGCAGCTGCTGTTCGTTGGATTGATTGGCCATTTCTCTTCTGTGGATGAAGCAGATTTTTTTGGATTTTTTATGCTGATACTTTTTCTTTTCATTGTGGTTCTCTTTTTATAAAGCCCAAATCAAATCTTATTATATCCGATTAAACTAGATTCAAATCTTATTCAAATCTGATTTAGCTAAACCCATATGATTTAATTTGATATGATTCTTTTGTAAAGATAGAAAAATAAAGACATAGATACCTGCTGAGACTTGAATCCGTGACCTCCAACTAAATCTACCTAAGTACTCCGCTACTTATCCGTTAAGCTGTTGGTTTATGTCTTGATATTCATTACAATTAAATTATATTTAAACTATCTAAATTCCTAAACTGAAAATTTTTAACTAAGCTAAAATTAACACTAACATTAAACTAATTATTCCTAATATAAATTACTTTCTAAAAATCTACGAAATCTTTATAATTTTTCCTTTTCTTATTTTTTTTGGTATTTTCATTATTTGTCAACTTTTTATTTTTATTTTTATCTCTTTTTTGCATTAGGACCCTTTTTGTAAGAAAATAAATAAATAAATAAAAACTAAGACTAGGGAAAGGCAAAAATTAGGTGTCTACATTAGGAAAATCCTAAGAATTTTATATGCTCTTGGTGATTTTTATTTTAGCATTTTCAGGTCTCTTGAGGATGTTTGAAAAGAGAGTACTTATTGCGTTCTCTTTAGACTTCCTTCCTTAACTTGTTCATTTTTTTTTTCCTTATCCCCCTCCTCTCTTTAAGGGCCACTTCTTTTAGGGTTAAATCTCTTAGCTGTTAGCCTTTCCTTATCTTTCCTAATCAATTTCATTCCTTTTTTTCCTACTTGTTTAGTTTCTAAGTTTTTTCCCTCTCTCTCTCTTTGGTGCGTTGTTCCTTGCTTATTTTTGTGGGTTACTCTTGTGATATCTTCATCCTCTTTGATGTTTGTGTAGTCCTCTGGGTTCATCAGAGAAGTGGTTCTTTGGTTATTTATGGCCTTCTAAACCTTCCTTTGATGACCCAAAAAAGAGCCTCATAAAGCCACCAAGCGGGCTTCCAAAGCTACCAAATCTAACTCTAACGACTTTATTTCTCTTCTATCATTGGTAGAATAAGAGGCTGCCTCTTTTTTGCTAAGTAAAGAAAGACAACTGGTCCTGACTAAAGGAAAAAAAAGGTGCTTGCTAATTTGACCTTTCCTGTAAAGCTCTTAAGAGGTTTTCTTTTCCTGTACTTTCTTTGTTTCCTTAGGGAAAAGTTACCTTTGCCCCTTGCTTCTCTTTTGTTGATTCAACAACTTAAGCTTTTATCTAAGAGGCAGAAGGCTTAGAAAACCATGTTACTCCTTTTAACTCTTTTCCACCCTCCAATTCTCCTCTTCCCATGCACCAAAACTATCTTTCTTCATCTAAGCCATTTGCCCAACGTCTCTCTTGCCTTCTTCCTTCACAAAACCAACCATCTTCCTTTAAATCACCTACTCCTTATGTGTAGGCGTTCTCAAGCACTTCAATGCTTGAACCTAGAGTCAATGTTTCTCTTAAATACTGCTCTCCCATCAAGGTTGGTGATAGGATAAAAGTGGTCCCTCTTAAAGAAGTGTTTCTTGTTGGTGAGAAGCTTTAGGAAAATACCCTTATGGATTATTTTTTTGGTAAGCAAGTTCCTTTCCTTATTGTGTAGAAGATAGCTTGCAAACTTTAAACATGTGATGGTTTGCTTCATGTCTTGGGAAATGGGAAAGGTTTTTTCCTTCTTCAAGTTTGTGAGTGAGGATTCAATTATGATAATCCTAAGGTAACCATGGTTTTTGTTACACCACCTATAGAGATTAGGCATGAACTTAGATAGAATTCAACTATCTAAAATGCGTTTTTGGATAAAGCTATTGGGTGTTTTGATGGAATTCTTACACCAAGATGGCATTACTATGCCTATAGTACCCTTGGTCGTTTGTTGCAAGGTAATGATTTTACTATGACAAATGAATATATTAAATTTGTTTAGGCCTCTATTGAGATGGATTTGGAAGCCCATTCTGGATTTCTTTGAAATCGAGTGTTTAGATGGCTCTATTGGCCTTGTGATAGTGGAATATGAATGGATCCCACCAAAATCCAAATTTTGCAAAATGTTTGGACATTCCAATGAAGAGTACTAAGCGAAGCCCCTACCTTCTGATATTATTGAAAATCCAGGGGAGGAAAAAGAAGCTAAAAAGTCTGTAGTGGAAGTTTAGGTCTAAGAGGATAGCTCTAAGTGTCTTATTAAAGGGACCTCAGATGGGGAGAAAAGTAAGCGAGTAGTTATAGAGTATAAAAGCAATGGTTCCCTTTGGGTTGATGAAATGGACGAGTTAGTTTAATAAGGGTAATTTAGTTTTTGTTGGAGATATTGTTGTGTTTCCTTCTCCTTCCCAAGAAGCAATGTCTAGCCTCAATGCCTCCAATTTGGGTATCTAAGTGGACTACTCAAACAACCTAGAAGTTTCTACTTTGTTTACTTTGGGTTCTTTTGTGTTTGAAACATAGATCTCTTCCTCACAAGATATAAATCCAACCCAGCAAGAGCCTTTGTGGAATGTTGTAAAAACAAAAGGTATGAAGAAAAAGAGGAATAGTTTTGGTGGCAACTACCAGTGAAAGCTGTTTTTCTAGATCTCTTCTTTCCCTTTTGTATATATGTTAAGTTGCTGGAATATTAGGGCCTAAATGACCCCCCTAAGGCTAAGGAGGTTAGTGATTTTTGTTGTAAGAATAAGGTAAACTTGATAGGCTTATTAGAGACAAAAGTTAGGCTAGCTAAGATTGACTTAATTAAGAGCAGACTCTCTTCTAAGTGGAACATGAAACCTCAACCATAGGGTTGTATCTGGATTTTGTGGGATCCTACTATTTGGCGGGTAAATGTGTTGCTCTAAAGAGATCAACTAGTTCACTGCTCCTGCACTTTTCTTCAAAAAGATATTTCCTTTGAAGCCTCTTTTCTCAATGGTTTTAACTACGGGGTAGCTACAAAGGAGCTATGTAAGGATTTTGGTTTTCTTGCCATGTAAATAGGCAAGCCTTGGCTAGTTTTTTGTGATTTTAATGAGTGCAGATTTTTGGTGGATTAAAAAATAAAAAAAGGTAATGAGGTTTTTACTAAGGGTATGAAGGATTTTAGTAATTGGTGCTACACTGCTAATGTAAACAAGTCGAAATCATTCGGTTTTCATTTTTCTTGGCAAACGGCCAATAATAGTAGGCCTATATACGGGAAGATTAATAGAGCTCCTGTGAACAATATTTGGGTTTCTCTCTTCCCTAAAATTGTGACTATTTTAGAGCCTCTTGTCTTTCAAATCATAGTCCCATGTTCGTCAATCTCCATTTTGATCCTTATAAGAGAAGATTCCTCTCCATTTTTCTTTCATTTTCATTTTGATTTTGGTGAGGAAGTTTGGAGCTGGCTTATGGTAGGTACTTGTATGTTTAAAGTTGTTTCTAAGCTAAAGATGTTAAAAGGGGAATTGAAGAAGCTATTATTTCTAATAAAGAAGCTTTAAAACTTTACAGGAGAGAAATAGATCCTCTTCAACAGATTTGGATTGGATGGATGAATGTTTGGCTTTTTGTTAGTTTTGCTTTCTTAATGCAGCAAAAGAAAGTTTCTTAAAGCAAAAGTCTGGAATCAAGCAGCTTAAGCTAGGAGATAGAAACTCCTAAATTTTTTTCCCCAATGTGGTAAAACAAAGACAAAACTGGAACTCCATGGGTCCACCTCCTTATGTGTTGGCACCGTTGTTTCAGATCCAATGGCCCTAAAGTTTGTTGTAATGGACTATTTTAAGGAGTTCTTAAACACCATATGTCAACTTGTTGGTTGGATAGACTTAATGCCACCATCTGGAGGAAAG
Source organism: Lumnitzera racemosa (assembly GCA_024138005.1). Taxonomy (NCBI): domain Eukaryota; kingdom Viridiplantae; phylum Streptophyta; class Magnoliopsida; order Myrtales; family Combretaceae; genus Lumnitzera; species Lumnitzera racemosa. Next base: position 60,253,440 of record JAMXBC010000012.1, read on the forward strand.
CTTAACATGAGAGCTAGGTTAAGCTCTCAAAGAAGTTTCAGTTGAGGAATTTAAGAGCACCTTCTTTGCATTAGCTCAACATAAGGCTTTAGGGCCAGATGGTTTTAATGTAAATTTTTTTAAAGTTGGCTTGACCAACAATATGGTGATTATGCTATCCAAGTAGATAGTGATATATCCATAGGCTTAAACAAAGTTTATACCCATGGGAAGCTTCCGGATCTTACCTTTATTAATATTCTGTTCAATGCTGCCATGGCAAGAGTTGGGAAAAAGATATTGGGCATTTTCAATGTTTAGAGCTATTAAAGAAACTCTTGGAGACCTTCATTAATATTTTGATTGATCTACCCCTAACTATTGCTTGTTCTTCTTGCATGTAAAGAAGAAAACTGCTATCAACATGATTACTAGCCATGAAGATATGTTGAATGTTTAATTTAATAGCATTTATGGAGGCATTTTTTTGTCATTAGAATAAATAAGTTTCCTCTATCTAACAAATGCTGTTTTTCATGTGGGGAGTTTTAACATAAACTTCTTGATGGCAATGCTCATTGCTCCATCCATTGAGAGTATCTTTCCACCCTACCCCACCCCACGCCTATGAATGGTCCTACTCCTATCTCCTCCATCTAGATATTTTGGTGCTTAGAGTTTGTGAATACTACATTTATTGCCTTCCATATTGTCACTAGTTATGGCACTTGTAGCCATCAAGTAAAGATCTTTTTTTTTTTCCTTTATTGTAAACCATGGAATGTATGGGATAATTTCACTTAATTCAAATACTTAGAATTGTCTCTTGTGGTTGTATTTGCCTTTTCTTTGAAATTTGATAATATGTATTCAAAATATAAGGTCTCAATTGTTATAAGGATGTTATTATGATACAGGAAAGAACACTATTACTTAGTTGGAGACGTACCATTTGGTTTTGGTGTACATAAAATTCATTCTCAGCATTCAGACCATAGCAATTCTACATTGGAAACCACTTTGCAGAAAGAGATTGGAGAAAGTGGCTAACCATTAAGTGTCTTTGAGAGTTTTCCATTAAATCCTCCACTTTTCAATTTGGTAGCTAATGTGAGTATTGATGTTGCATTGGCAAAATGAGGAGTAAGGGTCGTCCTATGTTTCAGCAAGATTTGTTTAACATTGCCCCTGTTACGAGTGCATGCCCAAGTATTAAGATTTACTTGTGTTATAATATCACTTTGTGAAAAGTAATAAGATATTTAGAAGTTCTTCTATATTTCTTTTATTGGAACACTTAAACAAGAGTATAGCTAACATAAGTAACACAAGATAAGAATCAAATCTTACCAAATTCTACGATGGGTTGTTATTAGGGATTAATCTCCTTATTCTAGGAGAAGATAAGAAGTAGGTCGTTTGGGTAGCACTTAGCCATTGTACTTATATTTTTCAAGTTGTGTGTGAGTAGGGTGGGTATGTGTGTAGGTGTGTAAGTAAAGAGGGTTTAGGTGCTAGTTAGTTACTTGTGAATAAGGGGTTTGTGTGAGCGAATAAATGGAGGTGAAGTAATGATGTTGAGATGGTAGAGATATTTTTAGTAGGTAATGGATAAGAGGATTGAAGATAAAAAATAAGATTCTTGAGGGCCATGTAGCATTTTGAGGAAGAAACATAAATAAGAGGCAAAGTTTGTTACAGGGTATCTTATCTTTCCTTATTTGGTGGTTTTTTACTCATAGTTGAGATTAGAGCTCAAGATCTCTCATCTTATTGAGTCTTTCAAGTACCTACACCTTCCTCTAGTCTTTGCATCATAACTTGCACAGCTAAACTCATCTTAATATTGAAATCAATGAAATTGAATTGAGATTCTTATCACTTGGTGTTGTCTCGTGGGAAACTTAAACTAAGGAAATTCGGAAACAACAAAGGAACTGTGACTTGCAAGAATCACGATTGGAGGAATTGGAATAGAAATCTAGAGAAGCTGAGGAAGAATTGATGGATGTGCTACAATGATTGACAGCATTAGATCAATATCAAAAGGAAATAGGTGGGAATGTTCAATCTTTGTGAGGAGATGTAAATTTCCATACAAGGTGAAATGAATTCATTACGTGGAAATGTTTTCATTATTCTAGGTAATGTTGCTAAGATACAAAATTTTTTGATGATTGATTGATTGTGATGCGATTATCAATAAGGGAATCTTTTATTGTGAAGTAATGTGGGAAATACCATGAGAACACTAGAGATAGCACTTGTATAGTGTCAAATGTTGAAAGATAAAATGTCAAGACAAATTTTGAGAGAATGAAAGTAAGGATTGAAGAAGATGAAGAATATCAAGTCATTGCATCTCGTGTGCAAATTCCTTTGTTTGAAGGAATAGATCCAGCTTATTGAATTTTAATGACGAAATGGTATTTTGATTTACAATATACTCATGAGGAAAGAAAAGTGGATTTGGCTATGATGAGTACAGGGGATCAATGTGTGTATTAGTTATGAGCATTGAGGAGATGTGTTCCACATTTTGATTGGTCGTTGATGGAGGAGGAGATGTTGAAAAGATTGGTGATTAGTGGGCCTCCAATCCATTTTAAGGCATTTCATAGTTGTGACAAAGAGTATTGATATGACAATACATAGAAGAATTTGAGATCTGACCTCACAAATCCCTACTTTCCCTAAACTGTAGTAGCTTAAATACTTCTTTCAATGCTAGAATATGCCATGGAACTTGCACAAAATTGAAAAAGAACCTAAGTGTAGGATCTTCTAAGTGCTATAATTTAATAGCAAGATTGAGCTTCGTAGTAATGCCTCATAAACAGTAAATCAAACTCTTGGAAGACAATCTTAATCAACCCTTTTATGCTCTCTAACATAGCTACTTTGCTAGCTCTAACATCAATTCCTTTGCATAATGGTGCTAGAATTAAGATAAAGGATGGGCTAAATATGGCTAATGTAGGTAGTAGATAGGCGTTGTAGGGAGCGACCAATAACATTATTGTTACTAGGTTTGCTTTGCCCAATGGACAACTATGTGAAGGTTGATGCAAGTCCTATGGTCAAAAGCAATTGTCATATGCAAAATAGTTAGATAAGCGGGCTAAGGGGCTATGTTTTAAATGTGACTGGCCATTTTCCACTAGCCATAGGTGCCCAAATAAATCTTTTAAGCTATTGGTGATGGAAGAAGGGGGGAGGAATGGGAGACGTTTGACAGTTAGGCGACTATAATTGTGGAAGAGTGCCTAGAGTGGACAAGGTAATCAATTAAACTTATCTCTTCTCACACTTGAAGGATTTAGTAGACCTTGAACAATGAAATTTAGGGCTGTTTTGCATTTTACACAACTCACTACTATGATAGATAGTTCACAATTTCATTTCTAAGATGCTAGTGGAGAAATTACTATTGCTTATATCTACTACTTGTCCATTTGCTATGACTTTGGGTGATGGACACCAAATTATATCGAGTGGAATTTGTAATGCAATAACTTTGGTTGTTAGGGAATTTACTATTATCGTAGATTGCTATGTGTTAAAATTGGGTGGTGTGGATGTAATACTTGATGTTGCTTAGTTGTAATCTTTGGGAGAAATTTGAGTGGACTAGAGTAAAATGATGATGAAAATTTCTTTCTAGAATAAAAAGTTTGTGTTGGTGTGTGATTCTACTTTAGGCAAAGCCCCCATTTCTTATAGATCTCTAAGTAAGTTGAACATTAAAGATGAATGTAACCTACTATGGTTGCTGGACTGAATTGAATTGAACTGAACAGTAAGCTCTCCAAGTTGCTAATCCTCGAATTAGAGCCTTGTTGAATGAATTTTCTGGCATTTTTGAAGAAAAAGTTGGTTTACCCTACCTAGACCCATGGACCTTAAAATTCCATCAAAAGAAGGAAGTGAGTCAATCAATGTGAAGTTATATATATATGCATCCATTCAAAATAATGAAATTGAAAAGATGGTGAATGATATGTTACTAGTATAACTTGCCCAAATACCAGTTCATTATCAAGCCCAGTCATATTGGTAAGAAAAAGGAAGGTTCTTAGTGTTTTTGTATCTAATATAGAGCCTTGAAAGAAGCTACAACACTAGATAAATATCCTATACCTATCATAGAAGAATTATTTGTTGAATTATATGGCACAACAATATTTTCTAAAATTGATTTGAGGGTATGGTATTATCATATTTGTGTGGTTGCGGTTGATGTATATATAACAACTTTAAGACACATTCAAGCCATTATAAGTTTTTAGTTATGTTATTTGGCTTGTCAAATGCTTGATTGACTTTTCAAATGGTAATCAATGATGTGTTTAGACCTTATTTAAGGCAATTTATCTTGGTTTTCTTCGATGATAACTTGGTTTATAGCTTGGATGTTGACTCTCATCTCCATCATTTGCAAGAAGTGTTATGGTTGCTGCAAGTACATCAATTTTCTACCAACAAGAAAAAAATGTACTTTTTGGTACACTTCCTTAGATTATCTTGGCCATATTCTTTTGAGGAAAGGAGTACAGATGGATCTTTCTAAAGGGAAGAGTATTCTAAAGTGGCCAATTTCAACTACATTGAAGGGAGTTCATGGATTTCTTCAATTATCATGTTACTATAGGAAGTTTATCAAAGATTATGATAAAATACCAAATCACTAACGAACTTATTGATGAAAGATGAGTTTCATTGGAATGGAATAGCTACTACAACTTTCCAACAATTGAAGGAAACATTGGTTTCGACATAGGTATTAGCTATGGCTAATTCTCCCAACCATTTATAGTGGAGTGTGATGCATCTGGTCACAGAATTGGGGCTGTACTTTAGCAAAACAATCACCAAATTGCTTACTTATTAAAGCATTAGCTAATAAATCACTAGCTACGCCGACCTATGAAAAAGACTTAATGGCTCCTGCCTTGGCAATTGGAGACCCTACTTGTTGGGAAGGAAGTTTGTTGTAAGAACAAATAAAGAAAACTTGAAATACTTGCTGAAACAAAGAATTACAACTTCGAATCAACAAAATTGGTTGTCAAAATTGCTTGGTTATGATTTTGAAATTCACTGTAAGAGTGCTTATAAGAATCAAGTGGTTGATGTGCTTTCTAGAGTGCATGATGAGTTAGAGTAGGGGGCATTATTTGGCCTGATCTGGATAGATTTAGAAGAGAAAAAGTCCATTGTACCTCAAGACTCATACTTAGCTCCTAAGGTTACATTGTTGGAGGGAAAAGAGGTTGAGCATAGGTACAAACTAATCAATGATGCATTGTTTTATTTTGACAGATTGTTTGTCCCTACTTCTTCTAAGTGAACTCACATCTTTTTGCAAATTTCATACTCCAACAATTGGTGGTCATGTCAGATTCTTACGTAGCTATAGGAGAATTGTGGCAAATGTTTATTGGGTGGAGTTAAAGAAGGATGTTGAGAGGTTTGTAGCCTCATGCGCTATATGCTAATGCCAAAAATATCAAATACTTTCACTAGTGAGCCTATTTTCTCACTTACCTATTCCTAATGGTGTTTAGGAGGACATCTCAATGGATTTTGTTGGAAGACTGCCTAATCAAAATGTTATGATGTGATCTTGGTTAGAGTGGATGGGTTCTCAAAATATGCTCATTTTTCACTAACAATGCACCCCTACACAACTAAAAGTGAAGCATATTTGTTTGTCAAAGAAGTAAGGTTGCATAGGTTGCCTAAGACCATTGTAAGTGACCGAGATCCTACCTTTGTGAGCAATTTTTGATGGGAAATGTTTCAATTACACAACACCCGCTTTCATTTATGTCTTTTGTTATCCAAAAGCGGATGGGCAAATTGAAGTTTTGGATAGGTATCTCGAGTGTTATTTGTGTTGCTTTGTATATGACCAAACTAAGAAGTGAGCTGATTAGATTTCTTGGGTGGAATTTGACTAGAATACACCCTATCATTGATGACTCCTTTTGAAATAGTCCATGGACTATCATCCCTGATTATTGGTCTTTTGTGGATAGGGAAATGGCAAATGCGGCTTTGAGGGATGCTTTGTACTCGAGGTGCATTTTCATCTCAATTCAGAATCTTGAGCATGCTCAATCACTAAGTTGTCATCAAACCAACAAGTCTCATAGGGATGTTGAATTTTCTATTGGGGAATGGCTTTTCTTGAAGCTTAGGCCATCCTTATAGCAATGAATATCTACTAAAGTCTCTTCTAAACTTTCTACAAGATTTTTCTGTTCATTTCAAATAGTTGAATTTGAATGCATTGGAAAGGTGGCTTATAAGTTGAATTTATCCTGTGTTCCATGTATCACTCCTTAAGAAGGTTGTGGGATCTTTTCCATCCACAAATGAATTGCCCCCTAGATCTATTCCCTGATGTGAAGGATAACCACATATTTCTAGAGGCTATTTTGGGTCATAGATTTTGAGTGGAGGGTACCACGGAAATTCCCCAAATTCTTGCCAATGGCAGGGGCGTTCTCTTGATGAAGCTTCATGGATTGATGTGACTTCTTTCCACCTCTAATATCCAGATTTCGTCATTGAGGAAAAGGACATTCTTCCAAGAGGGGCAATAGATATGATTCCAAGGGTTCAAGCTCCTATTGTTAACATGTGTAAGAGGAGGAGAAGGGGAGAAGTGGGTGGTTCGGGTGGCACCTAGCCACTGTACTTATATATTTCAGGTAGTGTGTGAATAGGGAAGGTGCATGTGTTGTTGTGCGAGTAGAGTGAGTTTGGGTGCTGGTCATTTCCGTGTGAATAAGGGGTTTGTGTGAGTGAATAAATGGGGTTGAAGTGGGCATGCTGAGGTGGCAGAGATATTTTTAGTGGGTAATGGATCAGAGGTTTGAGAATAAAAAATAAGATTCTGGAGGGCCATGTGGTATTTTGGGGAAGAAATATAAATAAGGGGAAAAGTTTTTTAGAGAGAATCTTCCCTCTCCTTATTTGGTGGTCTGGTACTCACAGCTGAGCTTAGAGCTCAGGAAATCTCATCTTGCCGAGTCTTTGGCTTAGATACTCACATGTTCCACTACTTTTCACATCTTAATTTCCACACTAAACTCATATATTACTGCATTTTAATATTGAAAATAATGGAATTGAAATGAGATTCTTATCACTTAGCTTGTAGGTGATCCAACTTAGTATTTGAATCAACTGGGGCAATGCTAGCTCGATGTCTTAATCTACCTATTTCCTTTAGCCGATTAATGTTGTATCTTCCTGAAGAATATTTACACGAGTGAGTCTGTCAATTTCTGGAACTGAAGGCTAACCCTGGTTTTTGATGTAATTGTATGGTGCAGGTTCCTGCAGCTTTACCTTTAGATGGTTTGGAGTTGATGTCAGTAAATCAAGTTTGTGAAGAGAATGTCCAACTAGGTATGAGGTAAGAAGCAACTGAGTGAGTTTGTCTTGTCAGGTAAATTTGGCATCCTTGCATGCAATCTCTGTATTGCCATAAGAATTTACGTACTCTTAATTCTTTTATCCGAGTACTTAAAGAAGGATTTCAGACAAATCTACTGTCTACACACACACAAAATATTTTATTTTATTTTTTTGGCCATCACACACACAATATTGGATATATATATATATGAAGAAACATGACAAAGACAGGCCAATAATAGATGTCTAAAACTCATTCATCCAAAAGTGGTTGTGATTTGAAAAATGCTGCCTAGAAGGTATTTGTATGTTTGTCTTTTGAGATGGCTTCACCCACAGAACTTCTGGAAAAAAAAAAATTCGCTAGTGTAAAAATATTGCATCTCAAGCTGTTAGACAGTTCTAAGTGGTCCTTAAAAGTCATGTTGCCCTGTGAATTTTCCCTGTGATTTTCTAGCAGATTATCAATATTAGTAGTCACTTAAAGATCGTGATCCATAAGGTGTTTTCTTTCCTATATGTTAATGTAAACAACATAATCTCTTACCTTTTTAAGTGTGATTCCTTTGACATTTTCCCTCTTTCGGAGAGCAGCGAATTTCTCTTCAGTGCTGAATAGTTGGTGGAGGTTTAGTACCATTTCTCCTTTCTTGCATACACGGATGTGCGAACTGATAATGGAGGCTGAGGTCTAATGGCTCCACAAACAGAAGTATTTTCTTTAGTACAGGGCCTGAATCAGTTTAAAAAGTTTCTTGTGTTACTCATCCTCATAGTCTATAAATGTTCTTCCTTGAATCTTATGAGCATGATACAGTTTTCTTTATTTGTTGCAAGAGTCCTCCAGTTACAGTGCCACATCTATGAGGGTTGCTTTTCTTGCTGCACCATAAGACCTTGCTATGTCAATCCATTGCAGAATGGGCACTCTATCATGTTTGTCTTTGCTTTGGAAATGTTTGTCCTATGATTCAAGTACAGGTGTTTTTTGGAAGTATCCAAATAAATCTGTTGCAGCATTTATGTTAAGAAGTTGATTGATAGTTGACTTTTCAGGTTTCACGAGGTCCAGAGTCTCTTGATTTCATGCTTACAACGGGTATTAATTTCTGCAGGCGTGAGCAACACGAGATAAGGCAGACTGAGTTAAAAAATATGGTAGGTATATTTTGTGTCAAATTTCTCATGCTGTGGAGAGAGCACACGGTACATGATTACCCTCTCACTTGTTGAAATGGAACAGATCCAGGAAATGGAGAAAGAATTGGATGAAACTCGAAAGAGGTGTGCTCAACTTTCTTCGTATATAGAGATACAGAAGAGACTGAAACAACAAACGGAGAGAATTTAAAAAGACCAAGCTTGAGTGCCTTGTCATTGTTCAAGCTGGAGGAGCTCAAGATCATTTTGTCGGTTAGGGATAGCGGTTCAGACTTATAGAGTGGCTTTTGATATAAAAATACATAAGCATCTTTTCCTTGAGCATAATCATGCTAAATGCAGTGGCATGGATTCTGAGGCTTCCTTTGTCTCTTTCATATCAATTGTATATAGTTCTTACATTTCTAGTTTATACTTGAGTACTCTGGATAAATTTGGTTTTCTATTTTTCTATCTGATATGATTTATATCCAAAGCCATCGTAATCTACTACAAATTTGTATTTCCAAAGCTTATGGAGAAGAACTCGACGCTTGGTGGACAACAGCTTATTAAGGAGATGCTTGTAACTCCCTAGACAGGATTTGTGGGCATTACCCTTGAAGTTACGAGCAGCCTTGACATTTTTCATAGCTGCTAAATAATGTGACAATCTTGGTCTCGGGCCAGCCGTTCTCTTAAATAATGAAGGTGCAGGTAGATCTAATGATATTCATGTGCATTTGCCATCATTTTACCTTTAGCTTCCCACTGATGATGAGTTTAGAGAAGAGGTTCTGAGTTCTTGTGCAGGCCTATGGTTGAAGTCACTCCCGACCATTCAATTTACAGTGCAGTGAAGCTACTTGTCCTCTTTTTTCCCTTTTTCTCTTTCCCTTGCCCCACAACCACCGCCCCGCACCCCCACCCACCCGCTCTTCTCCCTTTCCCCACCATCTATATTTCTTGTGTTATGACACACCCGGCTTCTCTTTGCTCCAACATCACGGCAATGACGAAAGAAAATAACTGCCACCTCAGAACTTTGTGCGTCTCTCCAACATATGTAAAAATAGTAATGGATTAACCTGGGATTGACAAAATACGTCACGATGAAAGAAATACTAGATGGATATGTGCGCACGTTGTATATGACTAATATAGTAGTGTATTTTAATATAGAATTTAATGTAGGAGCTAAAATATTTCCTATTTCCACTTTTTAAAGTTTTTGGGAATTAAGTCTTCTTACCTAATGTGAGCATCATATTATATAAAATTGATAAAGTTAAGAAAATATACTAGTTGACAAAAATTAACAAATCAGGTGTAAGGATGTGAACAGTCCACAATGTACTCATACAATAATACGAGTACACAAAGGACTCGGAAACCACGAAGTGTTAAAAGAACTTACACTCTCAATTCTCGCATCAATTGCTATACTATGCTTCAAAATTAAAAGATGTGATTACTTTGCCGCATATATTGCAATATGAGTATGCAAAGGACAAAAAGGTTACACAATTTATAAAATGTTATATACTTCTGATTCTCACATTATTTCCGTTTTTTAAAATAACTAAAATTGCTCTTGAAGAAAACCGTCATCTAAACTATATGAATCAATTTGTTAAATTCTTCTATTTCCCGGCATCTGTCTGATCTCTTAAATCACTCGTTGTCTACCATACATGAAACAATAAAAAGAACACATTCCATAAAGGGCAAAAATTATAATGAATTGTGTTAATAAGGATTTTGATCCTAGGGTGTTTGAGACCTCTAGGCGACTTGAGGAGGTTATTGTTCAACCTCCTGGGTGTAGTGTCCAACCTCTATCATTAGTCTCAAAACATTTTTACGGGATTGATGGTTTGGGTAATAGATAATCTCGGATTAGAGTTATATACATGAAAACAGATCGAGGTGGCTTCAAATAGGCTAAGAAAGAAGTAAGGAGCTTAAGAAGGCTCAATCCAGTCGCTACAAGTTCAAATTCAAACATAGGTGTCAATAGTTAGGAATTATTACCCAAGTAACCAACCATAACCCACCAACAATTGACCCACATTCCTAGAATTCAAGGCATGGTCTATAATTCAAATTCCCCACGTGGAGATTCTATAGGAAATAGTTGCTAAATAGTTACTAGCTGACCTTATTCAAGGGATGGTCCGTAATTCAAATTCCCCACATGGAGATTCTATAGGAAATAGTTGCTAAATAGTTACTAGCTGACCTTTATAAATGGAGGTTGACATACTATAGTAAGCTTCTTCTTTGCTACCTTGACTATTTGAACATTTTACTTTACTTTCCGCCTTCGTACTTTCCCTACCCCAAATCATACTTAGGCATTAGGTGGTTATAGTGGAGTTGCCCCCAGTACCCCATATAGCCTAATTTTTTCTCTTTTGTAGGCTGGAAACTAATTGAGTGAACTAACTCTTCTTTCAACCAAATTTGATTATCAATAGTTTGACACCATTTGTCCTTACCAAAACATGGCTACCAAAACCAAAAATAAACAATACCATTGTAGAGGAGAGTAGTGCCCTTCGTGTGGCTTAGGAAGAGACATCGCTATAGTAGCATACACATAAGTGTAGTAAAAGGAGTTAGAATAATATTCTAATGCAATTGCAGACCAATAAGGTAATTCATTATACATCTCTCAATTAAAAGCCCTTTGTGCATAATTTTCCAAAGAATAAAAAGAATTCAAAAAATATAATCTAGAGTTAAGGAGGAAACTCTAAGAGCGTGATGTAGCATCTTCCTTAAACCCCTCTTTAAGGGTTGTTGGTGAGGAAGTAACTCTAATTACTTAGGAAGATTATCAACATTGCATACACTGCAAAGCTTCTGAAGTAGATGAGAACAGTTAGCTAGCACGATATGATGCTCTTACTAAGAAGGGCTATCAACAAGTACCATTGTAGGCTCTAGCTTATGGTCATTTTCATGCTTAGATGGAAGGAAAGATTAAGCATGTGACTGCTCACTTACTGCAAAAGGCAGTTGTAGACATAGGTCTATGAGATTTGGAGGAGTACATTAAGAAGTTGGCTATTAAAGAAAGTTCTGAGGTGGAAATCAAGTCGAAAGGAAGAAAAACGAGTCCTTTTTTTGTGTGATTGTAGAGGAAGTATTACCTTTATGTGTCTGACTATCTTAGTTTGACACTTATGACAAAAAGAAGGACCCGGATGATCATCTTAGCGCCTTTTGAATGTTGAAGGAGTTGTATGAGCTTTTTGATGTTATAGCTTACAATGTATTTCCATCTACATTGTGAAAATCAGTAAGCAATTGGTTTAATTCATTGAAGGTAGCTTCCATCTCCTCCATTGATCAAATTACCGACGAGTTTTGGTAGCATTTTTGGACTAGTAAGCTTCTTACGAAGAATTATTTGCTCTTGACCTTCATTTGACTCTTTTGACAGAAGCGCGAAGAAAGCATAAGGGATCATTTACATCAATTCAATTAGTTGATGATTGAAATTATGAACTATGACAAGAGTGTTGGTCTTCTTGCCATATTTGGGGGGTTAGGGAAGATTTAGGCTTCTTAAAGTCCTTGGCTAAGTATTCACCGACCTTATTTGATGAATTTACCACTAGTTTAGAGAAGTTTATACAATAAGAGGATTAGATGCAAGCTTGTAGGGAAATTAAGAGGGAGAAATTTAAAAGGAGACGAGAGAAGGAGAGGGGATCTGTGAAAGATCGCTTAGGTAAGAAATTTGATATTTAAGATTTGCTAAGTAGCCTTCAAGGAGATTGGAAATGACTTATCCTGACCTATGCAGCTCACATACCCTTGAATTGACCTATGTTGGATATTTTGATAGAAGTCTAGAATCAAGGATTTCTTGCTTAGCAGGAAAGGACAAGAAGCAACCTTTCTAGGAAAAATTCAAATATGTTGTGTGATTTTCATAGCAATCATAGGCATAATACCAATGAGTATATTCAATTGAAGAATACACTCAATGATGTTGTTCAAGGGAGGTATCTTAAGAAGTTTATTGCTAACAAGGATGAAAGCATAGAGCATCTTACCCAAAGAGGAAGGATTGATCAATAACCTCACAATGACGGAGGTAGAAATGATATCCATGAGTTGGTAGCTTAGGATAACAATGGGGTCAATAACCAAGCTCCTAAGGGGGATGATAAATATGATTTTTGGAGGACTGAGAAGGGGAAGTATGTTAGTTGCTTAAAGCTTGAAGAATGCCTTAGGAGATTAGGTACTTTACATTTAAGGTAAAAAACATAGAATGGATGACATGATTGTTTTTTTCCTGAAAAAGATATGTGGGGGATACAGTTTCCATATGATGATGTGTTGGTCATTATAGCTAAAGTGGTTGAGTTTGAGGTAAGGAAGGTTATGGTGGATATAGGAAGTTTTATGGATATTATTTTTTAGCACACATTTGACCAAATGTGCTTGAAGTTGGAGAATTATAGGATGCAGCCCTATAAATATAATTTGTATGGATTCAACAACCAATCGATAAAAGTCCAAGGAATTGTTACTTTACCTTTGTAGATAAGTGATGATGAGAATGTAGTAAAGAAGGAATTGGATTTTGTAGTGGTGGATTGCGCTTAACCTTCCAATAGGATTACGGGCTAACTATCCATCAACATTTTTAAGATGGTTATCTCCACGACACATCAAAAGGCAATGTTCTCAACCTCTACCAAGATTAGTACATGCAATGGATACTAACAATTGGCTAAGGCTTATATATGAAAACTTTGAAAAGAGATTAAGTGTATCACATTGAGTAAGAGTTAGACCATATTTTGCAAGTCAAGGGTGAGTTGGCAAAAGAGGCTCTAATTGTCCAACAAAGTGACGATCCTAAACAGATCACTAAAGTTAGAGTAAGCATGGCTCTCAACCATTGAGAATGTGTGGTAGACTTCCTTCGAGCTAATAGGGATGTGTTCACATGGTTCCCGTTAGACATGTTAGGTATCTTTAAGGAAGTGATATCTCATGAGCTTAACAACAACCCAAACACCAAAGTGGTACAATGGAAGAAGAGGTATTTAGCACTAAAAAGGTAGGCCTCCATTGAGGAGGAGGTATAGAAATTGTTGAAGGTAGACCTCACCAGAGGAGAGCCATACTCAACTTGGTTGGCTAATTGTATGATGGTAAAAAAGGTGAACAAGAAATGGTAGATGTGCACAAATTTTATTGACCTCAATAAGGCTTGCTTAAAGGACTATTTTCCATTGCCTAGAGTGGATATACTGGTTGGCTCTACTTCAGGGCATGTGTTATTAAGCTTCATAGACACCTTTTCAAGCTACAATTAATCAAGATGCATCCTTCCGACCAAGTATACACCTCCTTCATTTCTAGCTTCAAAGCATATTGTTACAAGGTCATGCCATTTGGTTTAAAGAATGTAGGAGCCACGTATCAAAGGTTAGTGACAAAGATTTTCAAGCCTAAAAAACATAGGAATATTGAAGTGTACATAAATAATGTGATTGTAAAGAGTAAGTCCTGCGATAATCATCTTTTTGATCTAAAAGAGACCTTTTTTACAACATGAAGTTGAATCCTTAGAAAAATATATTTGGAGTTAGTTAGGGAGATTTTTCGGTTTTATGGTGACACAAAGAGGAATAGAAGCTAATCCTAAGCAAATCACAACTGTTCTAAATATGGAATCTCCAAAGTCCATTAAGGAGGTTTAAAGGTTGACAAGAAGAGCTGCAACTTTGAATCATTTCGTGTCGAAGAGTGCAAAAAAATGTGTTAAGTTTTTTCAAGTTTTAAGGAATCCTTTTGAATTTAGATGTATAGAACAATGTGAGAAGGCAAGAATTGAAGGATTTCCTTATAATACCTCTGATTGTCTCAAAACCTATTGATGGTGAGATCTTATATTTATATTTATCAATAAGTAATTGAGCTCTCTCATTCGTATTGGTTTGAGTAGAGGGGAGGATCCATCATCCTATATACTATGTCAGTCATGTTTTGCAAGGTCTAAAGCTTTGTTACAAAAAGTCAGAGAAGTTTGTCTTGGCAATAGTTATAGCAGCAAGAAAGCTCTGACCTTACTTTGAAGCCTACCAGGTTGTTGTCCTAATTGACAAATCATTAAGCCAGCATTGCAAAGCTGGACACTTCAGCTCAAATGGTGAAATATGCTCTAGAGTTGAGTGCCTTTGACATTCAGTATCGATTAAGGAAAGTATATAAGGCTTATGTTTTAGCTGACTTTGTAGTGGAATTTATGAGAAATGAAGAGCTGGTTGTTCACAGTTAAGAGCTAGCATGGGTTCTTTATGTTAATGGGTCATCAACTTGTAAAGTTAGTAGTGCTAGTCTAGTATTTAATGGTGCATTAGGAGTACATATTTCATATGCATTGAAGTTTGGATTTCCAGTTAGTAATAATGAATCTGAGTACGGGGCTCTCATAGAAGGAATGAAGTTGGCAAAGGTGGTTAGAGCTAAGCAATTGGACATACATTCAAATTCTCATTTAGTTGTTAATTAAGCGAAAAGGGATAGTGTGATGAAGGATGAGAACATGGGGAAGTACCTATGGTAGGTCAAGGAGCTTGGAATGTATTTTGAGCATTGGCAATTGCAGGTATAGACTATTAAATTGCTTTTTAACACTAAACCTTAAACAAATTAGAAGGTTTTAATTCCTAATTCAAGCTAGTTAATCATAAAATTGATTAAACCAAAGTTACTACACATTATCACAATCTAAAAGGATTCCTCAACATTCAAAACACATGTTCAATGAACTAGATTGAATATTAGAAAATGATACAACTCACTTATTCACAATCACTTTAACATTTAGTTCATAGTCTTAGCAAAACACAAGAGAAATGATGAGAAAAAGGAAATTCAAAACAAGTGAAATTTGGAATTGGAGAAAAATAACCTTGAAATAGAAATATTTAGCTTTATTCCATGCTAAATTATGTTTCTATGAATCTTAGGGTAGGAATCCACTTATAAAACTTAAATCTTAAATAAATCTACAATAAATTATGTGTAAAGTTAACAAAACATAGGATTAGGGTTTTACAATGGTGAAACAAGAAGAAAAAAGAGGAAACACTAATAAAAAATGAGCTATTTGCATTTTTTATACAACGAAACTTGATTGCCTACCTAAATAGATAGTTTGGCTATTTGAGTAGGTGCATGTTTTATACTAGCCATTCCAATGTGTAAATTAACACATCTAGATGAGTGCAACTTTTATATTAGTTGTCCAAATGGGTAAATTATCCTATCTAGATAACTGTTCCTTCAACAACTCTTTTCATGGTAGCCATTCGAATGTAAAGAATAGTTGTCCGACTTTTAGCATAGTAGTGCTAATAGAGAAAAAACAACTATCATAAAAGTTTAAGAATCAAAATTTCAGGAGTAAAATAATTGACATCCTAAGATTAATTTATTATATCACAACATAATTTGTAGCACACTTTGGATTGTCACACTTTATTAACCAATTCTTCATCTCAAATTTTAGGACAACAATGTCTTCATTATTTAGCTCAAGCTGAAATAGAGGAGGAAGGAAAAGAACGTAACTCTTTTGGGTTGTTGGTTGTTAAGTTAGTTATTCACACTTCTTAGACTCGTTCTTTTCTCTCAAAAGCTCTAAGTTCCTTAATGAGTCTCTTCAAATGTGTTTATACCCCTTTGATCCTACAATATCTCTAAGGTGCAAAAATAACAAAAAATTCAAGAGTACTTTGAAAATAAAAGTTAAGATAGAAATAACATAGAAATAGAAAGAAATAGCGGACAAAACATAATGTGTTACCTCGTAGATAGCGCTTTCTTTTAAGGTCTTTAGGTTGACTTCCTAACCTATCCACCGGGATCCTACGGGAACATATGCTATCCCCACAATTCCAGACGAATTAGGTAAGACATTTCTCAACCTCTTGTCCTTTTTTTCTAGCTCAACACCCTTAACTCTTTAAACATCAAATTTCTAAGGGATAGAATCTAAGCATTGATGTTGGCTCAAATTTGATGATATATCGTAGAGGCTCTAGCTACTTTAGATTAAGCTTATCTTTTTCTCAAATAATAACTTTATCGAGAATAGCTGAGGGGATCTAAATCATCAAATTACTCTTCATGTTCAATTTCTCCTATTTCTACGATCGAAGTTAAGTGATTGTGATGATCTTTATCATTCCTATGAAGCCAATCGTTAGTAGAAGAACTAATGGGGAACAACTACATTCTCCTCCTACTCCTCGTTAATCTCTTAAAGTCCTACTTTGATCATGGTTGCCTAGATCCCTAAATTGATTGCAAACTTCTTTTTCTTTGGTCACTAACTTATCCTTAAGATTAGATACCCCTTCAGGATCTCTTGCATCTACAAACTTTAGTCACTTTTAGAACAACATCAAATTGAGATGTTAATATCTTTCGAACTTCTACTCTCCAAAAACAAGTGAAGGGTCTTCGTAAATTGTTTAGGATATTGATTTCCATGCTCAAATGTCAATTCTAAAGTAGATTTCTCTTGAGGTTTATCAACTTTAAAGGTGCTAAGATAGTAAGATAGTGTTGTAGGAGTCTGTATTAAAGCAAAATTATTAAAATGGAAGGTGTCTTATTTTTCTCAATATTCTTGTGCTTCTTCCTCAATAGACTTCACCCTTGGTCTTTCCTCTCCTTGGTTTTTAGGGTAGTGCTCATTTTGGATAATGGGACTAAGATAATAAGAATATGGGATAGTTCTACTCTTATACTTGATGCATCTATGCTCTCTTATCACAACCAGAGAGGCGGCTAAGTTGTAGCAATTCCATCGTATACTACGAGATTATCTAAGACTAGCACCACTATTGGTTAGGAAACTTCATCATGCTACACAAGGAATCATCACAACACTAGCATCTATTGGAGAGATTATCATAAAGTAATATCAAAGCAAATAATTAAGGATTCATCACATAATACTAAGTATCATAAAGAGTGGGCTACATAGTTTCTCCTTAATTAAGTCTTACAAACCATGATAAAGTACTAGCAATCTAAGCCACTACAAACCCTTAAGAAAAATATAAGATAATATTAGAAAGTCCAAACATATCATAAATGTCCACTCATGCTCTCATCTTCCTTCTAGCCATCCCCAAAGCTTTTAGTACTAACCTCAAGCATCCTTCGGCTTGGATCTAGTCATATGTCAAGAGATAACATTAAATTATAAGGAGGTAAGCAACAACGACTTAGTGAGTAGCCTTCCTAACGTACTAATAAACAAATTTTAAGCAAGTTATTTAAATACGCATATACAATGCAGGCAAGCATATCAAATGCACACATCGTACACAGCTTGTCGATAATTGTGTAAAGTATGGTTTTATGCCCATCGTTACTTGAGTTGGTAAGCATTTAGGTACGTTAGGACCCGAGTCACTATGTCTATAGTCTAATCATCTATCATCTTCTCTTTGTAGACTCAAAGTAGTGGATATAGCTCAGCCTTAAGTAGAGGGTAGCACTCTCCAAAACCACATAGATTCCAAAGGTCAAGGCAAGAATATGTTGTATGAGTATGTTGTATGATACAACAATAACATAATATATATATAGATCCAACATATATGATCTCTTACTCCCCTGTATGGTGTTGATGCCCTTTTTATTTAACGCGTAAATGTGCATTATATGATTGGTTTTTATTAAAGTTGAATAATTATTATTCTAGTTCATAAGTGTCCAACCAAATATGTACGATAGACACTCCAAAACCCTACTTACTAATGTAGCAACCAATTCTTGGTTCAGATATATTATTGTGTTTTTAACAAGTAAGTACAATCAATCTAAGCATATGCATATAACTAACCCTAATATATATATATATATATATATAATTAAACGGTGCTTTATATTACAAGCATAAACAAAATAAGAAAGAAGTTAATGTGCTCACTCAGTCATAGCATCTAGTAATCCCAATAATCCTCATTCGAGTCAATCCCTAAGTTTATGTCACCCGAAGATTATAATTAAGTATATAAGTATTGTATCTTAGCTTACTTAGTTAGCTTTTCTGGTCTTAAAACTTCCGCTTTTACTCTTTTCTTTTCTTTTTTTTTTTTTATATTTTGATCATAACTATTTCATTTTAAGTTTATTTTTAGCTATCTTATAGTCTTTTTTCATCGTTTTTAAGTGTTTTTTCATTTGGTAAGGTCTCTTTTAGGTGTTTAGGTTAGTCAGTTGTTAGTTTAGGTCAATTAAGTTTGTTGGTCGAAGGGCTAATTTGACTATCTTAGGATTTGGGCATAATTTTGGGCTTTAGGCCTTACATATGTCTTCTTAGTCTCTTATTTAAACATTTTAAGGTTGAATTTTCTATCTAAATTCAATAGCCTTTAATTTAAGCCTTATTAGTACTCCAGTACGCTTAAATAAGCTCTTTTCACTAGTTTAGGGCATTAGTTGGTCAAGATGCTTATAGAGGGTTTCTTGTATGAGCCTTAAGACTTAATGGCCTTTTATATTTTAAATAATGAGCTTTTCATTTTTAGTATTAGAATTGGTCACATCTATTTAAGGCCTAAATTTTAATTCTTTTAGGGCTTTTTGGGCTTGTTTCACACTTTAGGGCCTTAAAGCCCAATCTTATTAATCATTTTAGGCTTAAGCCTACTTTACACACTAAGCTTGGTCCATTTTATTGTGAGTTCCAAATTTGGTCATTATTGTTAATAAGACTTTTAACACTATTCTTAAGCCCCTAATTAGTACCTAAGCTAGTTTAAGCCACCAACTCATTATTACCCTATTTAACTTAGTAAATCGCAAGCTACATCATGCTTAACACTAAATAACCATGTGATTAAGTTAATAAATCAAAATTTGCAGACTTTAACATAAGTTACAAGTGGTGACCAAGAAGGTAGTTTGGGTCTCTATTACACTTTTTCACTTATTTCTCATTTTATTGCATTTCCTTACTTTAGACATGTTTTCACTTAGTGTGAGTTGGTTTTTCTACTAAATGAAATGAAAACAAGTTGAAAACTCTCCAATGAAGCATTGACATGCTTAAGGAACAAGGGTTATTAGACTCTTCTTGATGATTTATCACTAAAGCCTATTAACTACTGATCTTTACTATGCGTTGATGATGATACTTGAACTACTATGGTTAATATGTTCATTATCTTGATTAATCCTTCATGTCACTGCTCTAAAACTTTAAAGTAAGTGTGCTTATAAGTGTGTGTGTGTCTAAAGTGTAGAAAACTTACTTGATACAAGGTGAAAAACTAAGTAAAAATAAGGTAGATTAACTTATTGAAGTTGAGTCATTAGTCCTCCTTTGAGAGTGTATGTCGTAAGCTTGTGTATGTATGAGGGGGTGTGTGTGTATTTATGTTGGCTCACTAGGATAGTGTGTTAGGGAGGCATGTAGTTTGGTGGCTAGTGATTTGGTGGAGTGGTCGTGGTGGTGGTGGTCGATAGAGCTAGTTTAAGTGAGGTTTTGCAGTAGTTTTTGAGAGAGATGCTAAGAGTGATTGTGCAAGATGAATAAGGATGAAATGAAAGAAAATTGGAAGGTATAAGATAAGGTGTTGGCCAGTGCCATTTGGAAAGGGAGAGGGGACAATTTGGGGTCAATTGGGGTAGGTGGTACACAGTCCCAAATTGTACCCTTGTATTATGTTTGCTTTTTTCCATTTTTGATGTTGTTTTGTCTCCCAAAAGAACATTGTCCTTTATTGCTTGAACTAATTATGTTGTCATTTCTTCTTAATTAAACTTATCTTCTTGTTAATTAAGATGTAATGGAGGTTTCTAAGGGTTTAGTGGATAATCAAGGTGATTAAGTATAATTGAGTCTAATTAGGTATATTAAGCCTAATTAGGGAAATTCTAAAGCTTTTTTACATTTTTTTTATTTTAATTCAATTAGTTTTCATGTTCTACGTATACCCTTAGGGTATCCTTAGGGTTATGGGTCCATTTGCAGTTATTGGTTCGCGTACACATTTAGTACTTAGGGTTTTAGGAAACTAAGTTAGTTGTTTATGCTTAATGAATGATTTCCACTACTTAACTTAGCTTTTCGAAGTGCTTTAGGGTTTTTAGGAAATAGTTAGGGCTCCTTCAGGGTTTATAGAGTTTTATGCATACAATTTAGGGTTAAACTTACTGTAGGGCTTTCTAGCTTCTTATTTAGTGTTTTTGACTTAATATTTAGTGTTAGGTTATCTTATTTAGAGTTTTGATTCTTATATTTCTATATAGTTCTAGGGATTATTGGGATCGTGTTCACTACTTCCAAAAGTCACACATTAATTTGGAAAAACTAACTCCTTTTTATAATGGTGGAATCAATATACAACTATTTGATCAAGTTTTCAATTTTTGATAAAAGCTTTATGGAAATTGCAAAAACTTCAACAAGCATACCGATTGATTAGGAGTATAGGCTTAGCTCCAAGGTTGTATTTCCTAAAGGAATGGTGTACTAGCTCTTAGTCATTTTGGTCCCTTTCATAGCTAGGCCATCCTCATAGAATTTGATTCTTTTATTGAACAAAAATCAATAACTAGCCTAATGTGCATAAAGGAGAGATTCCAACACCAAAAGAGATAAAGATATGATTTTTATTGGACTAAACCTAAGAACAATTCCTAATCTAACCAAGCATAGCATTCCAACACTCTAATGATTATAATTAAGAACCAAGTATATGAATTAACAAGAGGCATGTTGTTTGAGTTCTTCTATGGTTCATGTGCATATCGATTAAAGATTGATTCCTAAAGTGAAATCTTAACCTAATCAATATGTATTAACAATTAATTCAAGTTAAATAAGCATGGAAACGACCAAAATTCATGTTTCATACACAATCATAATCTATATGCATTTCTTAATAAGTGAAATACATGTTCAATGCTTGAAAACCATAACCCATATAGCACACAATCATAATGAACAACACAAACACCAAATATTAATTCACTAACATAAAAAGATTCATAGGAATTTATTTGCTTAGATATACAAATCACTAGTGGGTCCTTCGAGATATTAAAGAAAGAGGAATTGGTAGGAAACACTGAGTCGCTTCCATAGACTTGTTCATTAGATATGATGCACCAATGAACACTAAACGACTTAGTACTTCACTTGACATAACACATAAGCTAATACTAAGGTCTACTTGCCACTAATCTTGAGATACTTGAGAAGATTAGATAAGAGTGCATGTTGTTGCTCAGAGAAGGTTTATCATAAGAATAGGAAGAAAATAGGTCATGTTTGTGCATATCAATTCATTAAGGTGTCTGCAGCTACAAATGAGAGACTAACTATAGTAAGTCCCTTAGGGAAAAAATACAATAATGCAAATTACATAAAGGATAAAGTATGAAGAAGATTCCCAGTACAAAAAAAGGGGTAAATATGACAAATGACAAAGGACAAAAAAGGAATATAGTATGAATGTCAGGAAAGTAAAGAATAAGTGGTGGCCTATCATTAGGTTTGTGTTTGGAATCTTAGAGCAATGGAATGGAGCTATATTAGTGTTGGGGTTGTTGCCGCTGTGCTGTACTGAAAGTTACCAAGGTGATTGAGTGAAGCGTTAGTTCAACAGAGTGGGATAGGAGAGCTCAACGTTCAAGAACCTTAGCTTTGGTATTTGGTAGGTAGGCATCTTAATGAGAGAATAAGTAAACCAGCATATGTCTAAGTGGAGTAAGTAAAGTTTGCCATCTGGCCTTCCTAGTAGGCGTGCCTATCTACACTGAGTAGAGTAAATAGGATTCTCTTAACCAGACCCTACAAGCCTCAAATTTTGTCTTAGGTGAGGGGTCTAGAGGTTAGCACTCCATCAACTTCTTAGGGTTATTAAAGATTTGCCCTCAAATCTTAGTCACCTTCTCCTTTCGATAAGTAGGGCGTTAGATTAAAAAATGTTGAAAGTAGGAGGACCCATTGCCTTCAGGCAACTTTGACTCATAAGCATTGTCTTTTATCCTCTATAGGATTTTGAAGGGGCCATATGATCTGCAGGATAGCTTGCTCGTCCTCCTCCTTAGGAACCCTTCCTTGCTGAGGTGAACCCATACAAAGTCTCCAAGGTTAAAAATGACATTCTTTCATCCTTTATTCCCTTGCTCTCTTTGTTGAGCAATTGTCTTAGCTAGTTGCTTAGCAACCTTCAAATGCAGTCTTTAGAATTTGTTGGTACACTACAGATTTGACTGAGTTTCTTTCGAAGAGGTTGGGCTAGTAATCATATCAAGTGGTAAATTCAGATTAAGCTAGTAAATAGATGTAGACTTTACTATCGAGCTATGGGTGGAGTGGTTGTAAGAAAATTTTATGATTGGCAAATGGACATCCTAATCATGTAGATTTTGACCAAACAACAACTTGAAGTAGGTTACCTATTATTTTGATTACAACTTCAGTTTATGGATAGTAAGAAGTTCTGAACATGAGTTTCATGCTGAGCTTCTTCTATAGTGTTCACCAGGAGAAGCTTGTAAATTTCAAATCATCGCATGAGACAACACATTTTGGAATGCCATGTAGCCGTATAATCTCCTACAAAAAGAGGTTAGCAATGAATAAAGTATCACTAGTTTTGTAGTAAGGAATGAAGTAGCTTATTTTGCTGAATTCATTAGCAACCACTATAATAGAATCATGTTTTCAAGGTGTTTTAGGTAGGCTGAGTGTGAAATCCATGCTTAGATTGGTCAATGGTCATTCAGGTATAGGTAGAGGTATATATTCTCCATATGGCTTCTTTCTTCCCTTGGCTTCCTTACATACCATGCAACATTTAAGAACTTTGCACATGTACTTCATCTTCCTAGGCAAATAGAAGTGTTCTTTCAATAACTCAGTAGTTCCTTTTCCACCAAAATAGCCAGCTAAGCCTTTAGCATAGGCTTCCCATAAAAGTACTTCCCTAACAGAGTTGCTCGGTATACATACTTATTTTTGTTTCTTTAGAAATCCTTGGTTTATGTAGAACCCATCCCTTACTCTAATATTACACTTGCCTACTAAGGGTCCAAAGTGCGGATCATGCTCATATTGATTAAGTAGGGTTCCAAACCCAAGGATTTTAGCCTACAATGTTGTAATAAGGATACGTTGATGAGAAAGGGCATTATCCACAGTGTTTGCACTTCCTTTCTTATACTTGATGGCATAGCAAAGGTTTCCAAGAATTAAGCCCATTTAACATGACATCGACAAAGTTTCTATTGGTCTTGGAGGTACTTGAGGAACTCATGGTCTGTGCAGATAATAAACTCTCTTGGTGGCAAGGTGATTGACCTTGAAGTGGCTAATTGATTTAGGGGACAGCTTGCTCGTCCTCCTCCCTGGAAACCCTTCCTTGCTGAAGTGAACCTATATAAGGTCTCCAGGGTTATAAGTGACATGCTTTCATCCTTTATTCCCATGCTCTTACTGTTGAGCAACCGTCTTAACTAATTGCTCAGCAACCTTCTAATGCAGTCTTTAGAACTCTATGGTGTGTTGTAGACTTGATTTACTTTCTTTTGAAGAGGTTGGGCCAATAATCATATCTAGTGGTAAATTCATATTAAGCCCATAGAAAACCTCAAATGGAGACTTTCTTGTTGAGTTGTGGTTGTAAACAAATTCTTTATTTGGAAAGCTGAGATCACAATCATGTAGATTCTAACCAATAGCAGCTCGAAGTAGTTTGGCTACTATTTGGTTTACAATTTTTGTCTAACCTTCTGTTTGTGGAAGGTAAGAAGTACTGAACATGAGTTTAGTATTAGGATTCTTCTATGGTGTTCATTAGAAGAAGCTTGTAAATTTTGAATCACAATTTGAGACAATACTTCGAGAAATGTCATGTAACCACATGATCTCTTGTAAAAAGAGGTTAGCAACGAATAAAGTTTTGTGGCAAGGAATGAAGTACCTCATTTTGTTGAGTTGATTGACCACCATGGTAATAGGATCATATTTTTGAGGCATTTTAAGTTGACTAATCATGAAGTCTATGCTTAGATCGATCAATGGCTGTTTAGGTATGGGTAAAGTTGTATATTCTACACATGGCTCCTTTCTTCCCTTTCTTTCTTACATACCTAGCAAAGTTTAAGAACTTAGCACACATGCTTCATCATCCCAAGCCAATAGAAGTGCTCTTTCAACAGCTTTGTAGTTCTCTTTTTGCCAAAATGGCTAGCTGAACCTCTAACTTGGGTTTCCCATATAAGTAATTCCCTAGTAGAACTGCTCAGCATACATACTTATTTTTCTTTCATTAGGAACCCCAGGTTTAAGTAGAACCCATGTACTACTCTTCTAATATTGCACTTGGCTACTAAGGGTCCAAAGTGTGGATTATACTCATACTGATCAGGTAAGGCTCCAAACCTAAGGATTTTAGTCTACAGTGTTGTAAAGAGAAAGGGCGTTAGCCATAGTGTTTACACTTCCTTTTTTATACTTGATGACAAATTAAAAGGTTTCCAAGAATTAGACCCATTTAACATGATGTTGGGAGAATTTGTATCGGCTTTGGAGGTACTTGAGGGACTCATGGTCAATGTAGATAATAAACTTCTTTAGTAGCAAGGTAATTAAACTTGAAGGGGCCATATGATCTAGGGAACAACTTTGTTGTCCTCCTTCCTAGGAACCCTTCCTTATTGAGGTGAACCTAATAGGAATTAGGCTACTGGGCCTTTAACCCATAGCCGAGCTCAAGGACTAGAGAAACTAATGATGCGAATCCTCTTGCTCCAACTGACTCCTGCTAAGGTTGAGTTACTCCTTACTATTGGTCAACTCTCTATGCCATACTGAATGACTACTTATCTTTAGGAAATTATGTGCTAAATAAAAGAATTCCATGACAACAGCCAAACTCTATACACCTGGTTGGTCTTGTCCGACTCAACCCCTTACTCGGTAACATTATTGCTGAAAGGTTGAGAGATCCTACATGTCAGCCACTCATGTTCGGATAAGTACACACCTACTCAACACCCCTGCTCAGCCAACCAATCAGCTCGTACTACTTTGTCTACATCCTCCAACAACACCACCAATATATTTTCTACATCCTCCTGTTCAGGACCACTTGTAGAATTTGCTACTATAATGATTCCTTTTCCATGAATATTTATTTTTACCCTTTGTATACTTTGTACGTTGCTTCTTTGGGATGATACCCTTTTTGTCTTTTCCTCTTTAAGCAGGTTGCATTAAATTCTTAGGTATAAATGCTCCTTGTACATGCAGCCACAAATGATCAGATATTCATTAATACACTTGATATTTTTCTTTCATAAACATTGTTTGTTTTCTCTCATTTCACTCTTATCTTAACCCTTAAGTAACGCTAGGTGGCGAGTAACCTCACCGGACTAACTTGTGTGTTATATCAAGTTATGTCATGAGTCTTTGAAAGTTCTATCAGTGCGTCATATCCCTTGGAGTTGTTCGTGGGTTTTGCTTACTTTTCCCTCATTTTTGTCCTTCCTACGCATTTCCCTTCACCCTTTTTTTCAAGCTTTTGGCAGGCTTAGACCCATCCCTGCGATTGGCCTTGTCTATTCTTGGCTCTAGTTTACATCATCTTGGTATCAAAGTAGAGGTTTCATTTGGATTATAGTAGTTTGTTATTGAAGTTCCCTGTTTATACCTTATTTTTAGGCGTGTGAAATAAAGCAATTTCCTATATTAATTTAGTTGTTGTGTTTGCTAGTTATTATGCTTTTAGTTTTAAGAAAGTATATGTTGTGTAATTTCTAGAGAAAGTGTTAGTTGTAGCATTGAATCGAAGAGTTTGGGATTTAAATCTTTAAGAGAAAATGACTAACCTCAGTGTTAATGCTGATGCTGAGGATAACAATAGTGGTGTTGTCCACCATGGCCGACAATCTTAACGTACTTTGAGAAGCATGGACGAGAGACTTGATGAGGTAGCTAACCTCCTAGTGGACTTAACCCGAGCTGTTCATGTATTGGCTTATTAACCTGATGAAGCTGTACATAACACCCTATAAGTTTCTTGACTTGCTAGAGGTCAGAATCTGGCTTGATAAGTTCTAGGTGGTGGAATAGGCAGAAGAGTGCGAAGAAGGATTGACTTGGGAAATCTGGATAAAGAAGATGAGGAAGAAGAGCGAGCTCAAATACAATGAGCATTCGACCATGTGAAGCTTCAAATTTCGAGCTTCAATGGGTTAGGAAGTGGAACGATTATTTAGATTAGGAAGAGAAGGTGGAGCATGTTTTTTATTATTACTAATATGAAGATTACAAGAAAGTGAGAACTATTGTTGTTGAGTTCTTTGGATATGCCGCCATGTATTGGTAAAATTTCTAAGTCATGCGAAGATGAGAGGGTTACTGAAAGATTAATACTTGGCCTAAGATGAAGAGAATACTTTGAAATAGGTTTGTGTTAGACACCTATTTGCAAGACACTTTTACTCAGCTTCAAGAGTTGAGATAAGGAAGCTGAACTGTTGATGAGTATGTTCAAGAGTTCAAAATGCTCATGATTTGCTGAGAAGCGGAGGAACCATCAGTGCGGACAATCTCCATATTCCTTAATAGGTTGAAAGGTGATTTTGAGACATTGTGGAACTCCAACAATTGGCTACAATGGATGAGGCTATACAAATAGCCCAATGAATAAAGAGGTAGAGAAGAAATAGAATGTTAGCCTGACCTCCAGTAAGTTGAATTGGTCATTTGAGATGACCTGGTCAAGGAAGTTATCGAGCCCAATTAAGTACCAAACCAACTTGAAAGGAGGATGTTAATGGCGAACAAAAGGGCCGACCTAACAGTGACATGTCGACTCGGACATACAAGAAAGGATAAGGATCTAGAAGAAAGATGAGCTAGATCAAATGTTTCAAATGTTAGGGGTTTGGACATTTGGCTGCTCAGTGTCCAAATTGAAGGATTATGGTCATCAAGGAAGACATCCCGAAGCTTGATGTGGACAATACTGACGAGGAACCTGAGGAAGAGACTCTTGTCGAGAAATAAACTACTTACGAGAATGAACTGATTGAAAAGGATTTGTTTGCCAATGATTGAGATCAGTTAATCCTAGTTGTCTGACGTGTAATGAGTTTGGAGCTCTTACATGAGGATGAGCAAAGAGAGAACTTATTTCATATCACTTGTAAGGTGAATGATCAATTGTGCAAGCTAATTATGGATAGTGGTAGTTGTACTAATGTAGCATAAGCCAATCTGGTCACGGAGTTAAAGTTGCTAAGTATCGTGCATTTGAAGCTATATAAGTTGCATTGGTTGAATGAGAAGGGAGCATTACATGTCACTTGATTAGTACTACTGCTAATCACAATTGGAAATTACTTCGATGAGATTCTTTATGATGTGCTGCCTATGTGCGCGTCACATGTGTTACTAGGTTGACCTTGGCTTTATGATAGAAGAGTTATCCATGATGGTTATAGGAACACCTATGTATTTGAGAAGGATGGAAGGAAGATCACGCTAAACTTGATGCCACTGAGTCAAGTTAACAAACTGCAGGTAAAACTTGCTCAAGGATTGAAGAAGACTCTGATAATGAGAAGAGTTGAGCTCCGAGAGGCAATTCAAGCCGACGTGCTGACCTTCCTATTGGTCAGGTGACTATTGGAGTTGAGGTAGAGGAGTGAACTACCTATGGAAGTAAGAGAGTTGATAAATGAATATGCTAACCTATTTTTAGAATAGTTGCCGGAAGATTTTCCACCATTCAGAGGCATTGGACACTACATTAACTTAGTACCCAATGCTGTCTTACTGAACAAACCAGCTTATCAAATGAACCCCAAGTAAGCTGCTGAACTCCAATGACAAGTCAATGAACTATTGGAAAGAGGGTACGTAGGGGAGAGTCTTAGCTATTGTGTTGTTTTGGCACTGCTAGTGCTAAAAAAGAATGGAACCTAGAAGATGTGTATTGATAGCTAAGCCGTAAATAAGATTACAGTCAAATATAAGTATCTTATCCCCAGGTTGGATGATATGCCGGACGAATTGAGTGGGCCTAAAATTTTCAACAAGATTGATCTGAAATCTGGCTACCATCAAATTCGCATGAGGTTAGGAGATGAGTAGAAGATTGCATTCAAAACCCAGCATGGACTCTATGAATGGATAGTAATGCTATTTAGCTTATTGAATGCCCTAAGCACTTTCATGTAATTCATGAATTACGTGTTAAGAAATTTGATAGGGAAGTGTATCGTACTATACTTTAACGACATCTTAGTGTACAACATCGACATGTTGAGTCACTATAAACATCTCTGTGCCGCATTAGATGTGCTCTGTACTGAAAGGTTATTCAACAATCTTAAGAAATGTTTCTTTTGCTAAGAGGAAGTGGTGTTCCTAGGATATGTAGTTACTGGAGGAGGCTTAGGAGTAGATGAAGAGAAGATCAAAGCAATCATCGAGTGGCCAACTTCGACCACTTGTGTCAAAGTAAAAAGTTTCCATGAATTAGCATCATTTTATATGAGATTTATAAGGAATTTCAATACCCTGGTCGCACCCCTTATTAAGCTAACGAGGAAGAACATCGAATTCAAATGGGGAGAAAACGAGGAGTGGAGTTTTGTAGAAGTGAAGGAAAGATTGAATTCTACTCTAGTACTAGCTTTGCTCAACTTCAAAAAGATATTTGAGTTGGAATGTGACGCGTTAGGCATTGGTATAGGCATTGTCTTAATATAAGAAGGCCGACCAATTACCTACCACATTGAGAAGCTTAGAAGACCTCAACTAAACTACTTTGTGTACAACAAAGAGCTCTTGGCCCTTATCTAAGCACTCTAAGTGTGGCAGCATTACCTATTGCCGAGAGAGTTTGTCATATATACTGACCATGAGTCCTTAAGGTACCTCTGAAGTCAAACTAAATTATCAAAGTGGTAAGCAAGGTAGGTTAAATTCCTTAAGGGATTCAGTTTTGTGATGAAATACAAGCAAGGAAAGAGCAACATAGTTGCAGATACTCTTTTAAGAAGACATACACTCTTGACCAAACTGTAAAGCAGATCATTTGGATTTGCAAGTATTAAAGAGCAATATTCCTAGGACCTACACTTTAGACCCATACTTTGGTGATGTATCGATGGGAGGACCATGGATAAGTATTATATGGAAGATGGATACTTATTAAGGAAGGAAATTGTGTATGCCAACTTATTCACTAAGAGATTTACTGATCAAGGAAGCCCATAGTGGACAATTCTTCAGATATTTTAGAGAAAGGAGAACACATGAGCTGTTGAGTAGATTTTTTTTTTTTTTTTTTTTTTTTTTTGCTGAGAATAAGCTGGGATGTGCATTGAATTGTTGAACGTTTTATCGTATGTAAGAGGGCCAAGTGCTTACCTGAACAAGGGAAAGCAATGCCTTTGCCTATCCTGACGAGACTATGGATTAAGTTGAGCATGGACTTTGTTCTCGGATTACCAAGGACAGCCTAAGGGAAAGATTCGGTAATGGTCGTTGTGGATAGATTCAGTAAGATGGCACACTTTGTGCCCTACTCTAAGACTAATGATGCTTCGGTAATTGCTTCTCTTTTCTTACAGGAGATTATTCGATTACACAGTATACCAAGAAGTGTAATGTTAGATAGGGACCAAATTATTATTCAGTACTTCTTATGACCCCTAAATTGACTGCAAAACAAAGGTAGTCAATTGTACTTTAGGATCATTGCTTCAAGCTGCAGTCCGTAAGAACTTGGTTGATTAGGACGTTTGTTTGCTTGTGGTTGAATTCACTTACAACCAAACAGTGTATGATACCACTAAATAGACCCTCTGTGAAGTTGTCTATGGTTTTAATCCTGAGTTCTCGATTACATTCCTGTACCTATATCTGAGTAAGAAAACCTTAACGCGAGAGTATGAGTAGAGTCCCTATAACACATCTATGATAAAGTTACTCAGTAGATCAACTAAGTTACCAAAAGAATGCAAGAGAAGGCTAAGGGTAAGACGAAGAGACAATTTTAACTTGTAGACTTAGTATGGCTATACTTGAGTAAGGAAGGGTTCTGACAAATTGGAGCTTCCCGAAGATTATGGGGTTTCAAACACCTTCAACATTGCCGACCTCAATCCATATCATCTTGACGAAGAATTGAATGAAGGCTAATTGGATTTGATCCTAAATCTAAATCAACTCGGAGAGAATGATAGGAATTAAGCTACTAAGCCTTTAACCCATAGTCGAGCCTGAACATTAGAGGGACTATTGAGGTGAATCTTCCTACTCCAGCCAAGGTCAAGTTACTCCTTGCTATTGATCAACTCTCTACGCCGTACCGAATGACTACCCATATTTAAAAAATTATATGTCGAATGGAAGAACACCTTGACAACTAGACTCTACGCACTTACTCGGTCTTGTCCTACTCAACCCTTTACTTGACAACATTACCGTTGAAAGGCTAAGAGATCCCATGCATCAGTTACTCCTATTTTGATGAGTTTACACCTACTAGGCACCCCTACTCAACCACCCAACCAGTTCATACTGCTTTTTCTACATCCTCCAACAACACCACCAATACATTATTATCACATGTTCGGGACCACTTGTAGAATCTGTTACTATAATCATTTCTTTTCCATGAATATTCATTTTTACCCTTTATATACTTTGTATGTTACTTTTTTTGGGATAATACTCTTTTTTTCTTTTTCTTTTTAAGTAGGTTGCCTTAAATTCTCAAGTATAAAAACCCCTTGTATATGTAACGGCAAATGATCAGATTATAACTTATATACTAGATATTTTCCTTTCATAAACATTGTTTGTTTACTCTCATTTCACTCTTATGCCCCCTTAAGTAAGGCTAGGTGGTGAATAACCTCACTGGACCAATTTGTACGCCATATTGAACCGTGCCGTGAGTCCTTGAAAGTTCCATTGGTACGTCATATCCCTTATAGCTGTTTGTGGATTTTACTTAATTCCCCTCATTTTTGTCCTTTCTAAATGTTTCCCTTTACCCTTTTTTATAAGCTTTCGGTAAGCTTGGATGCATCCTTGTGATTGGCCTTATCTGTTCTTGGCTCCCATTTGCATCAAAACCTATATAAGGTCTTTAGGGCTACAAATGACATGCTTTCATCCTTTATTCCCTTGCTCTCATTGTTGAGCAACCGTCTTAGCTAATTGGTTGGTAACCTTCTAATACAATCTTTAGAATTCCTTGGTGCACTACAAACTTGATTGAATTTCTTTGGAAAAGGTTAGGCCAGTAATCATACCTAGTGGTAAATTCAAATCAAGCCCCCAAACAACCTCTAATGGAGACTTTCCTATTGAGCTGTAGGTGGAGTGGTTGTAAACGAATTCTATGACTACCAAATAGAGATCCTAATCTTGTAGATTGTGACTAACTATAGCTTGAAGTAGGTTACTTGTTGTTTTGTTTACAGCTTCTTTCTGGCCTTCTATTTGTGGATGGCAAGAAGTACTAAACATGAGTTTAGTGCCAAGCTTCTTCGATAGTGTTCACTAGAAGAAGCTCATAAATTTTGAATTACGATTTGAGACAATACATCTTGGAATGTCATGCAGCTGTACGATCTATTGCAAAAAGAGGTTAGCAATGAAGAAAGCATCATTAGTTTTGTAGCAAGGAATGAAGTGGCTCAATTTGTTGAATTGATCTACTACTACTGTAATAGAATCATGTTTTTGATGCATTTTAGGTATGTTAAGCATGAAATCCATGCTTAGTTTGGTTTATGGCCGTTTAGGTAAGGGCAGAGGTGTATATTCCCCATATGGCTGCTTTCTTTCATTAGCTCACTTATACACCTTGCAATGTTCAAGAAATTTGTGCATATGCTTCATCATCCTAGCCCAATAAAAGTGTTCTTCAACAACTTCGTAGTTCTCTTTTCACCAAAATGGTCGATTAGGCCTCTAGCATGGGCTTTCTGTAAAAGTGCTTCCCTAGCAGAGCTGCTTAGTATACATACTTATTTTCCTTTCTTTAGAAACCCTTGGTCCAAGTAGAACCCTTCCACTACTCCTTTAATATTTCCCTTGGCCACTAAGGGTCTAAAGTGTGGATCATGCCTATACTAATCAAGTAGGGTTCCAAACCCAAGGATTTTAGCCTACGGTGTTGTAATAAGGACATGCTGACTACAAAGGGCATTGGCTACAGTTTTCTCATACTTGATGGAATAACAAAAGGTTTCCATGAACTAGATCGATTTAACATGACGTCAGCAGAGTTTCTATTAGCCTTAGAGGTGCTTAAGGGATTCATGGTTTGTGTAGATAATAAACTCTCTTTGTTGCAAGGTGATTGACCTTGAAGGGGCCATATGATCTGGGGGGCAGCTTATTCATCTTTGTCATTGGGAACCCTTCCTTCTTAAGGTAAAACCATACAAGGTCTCCAAGGTTATTAATGACATGCTTTCTTCCGTTATTCCCTCACTCTTATTATTGAGCAACCGTCTTGGTTAGTTACTCAGCAACTTTCTAATTTAGTCTTTAGAATTCCTTGGTGCGCTATAAACTTGATTGACTTTCTCTCGAAGAGGTTTGACTAGTAATCATATCAAGTGGTAAATTCAGATTAAGTTCGTAGACAACCTTAGATGTAGACTTTACTATTGAGTTGTGGGTGGAGTGATTGTAAGAAAATTTTATGATTAGCAAACAGACATCCCAATCATGTAGATTTTGACCAATAGTAACTCAAAGCAGGTTGCCTACTATTTTGTTTACAACTTCTATCTAGCAGTCAGTTTATGGATGGTAAGAAGTTTTGAACATGAGTTTCATGCTGAGCTTCTTCCATAGTGTTCACTAGGAGAAGCTCGTAAATTTCAAATCACCGCATGAGACAATACATTTTGGAATGCCATGCAGTTGTGTAATCTCCTGCAAGAAGAGGTTAGCAACGAATAAAGTATCATTAGTTTTGTAGTAAGGAATGAAGTGGCTCATTTTGTTGAATTGATTGACCATCATCATAATAGAATCATGTTTTTGAGGCATTCTAGGCAAGTCGAGCATGAAATCTATGCTTTGATCAGTCTATGGCCGTTCAGTTATGGGCAAAGGTGTATAATCTCCATATGGCTCCTTTCTTCCCTTATCTCGCTTACATACCTTGCAACATTCAAGAACTTTTCACATATGCTTCATCATCGCAGGCCAATAGAAGTGTTCTTTCAACAGCTCGGTAGTTCTATTTTCACTAAAATGGTCGGCTAAACCTCCTAAGTAATTCCTTAATTGAGCTTCTTAGCACACATACTTATTTTCCTTTCATCAGAAACCTTTGGTTTAAGTAGAACTTGTCCACTACTCCTCTAATATTGCACTTGGCCACTAATGGTCCAAAGTGCGGATCATGCTCATATTGATCATGTAAAATTCCAAACCCAAGGATTTTAGCCTACAATGTCGTAATAAGGACATACCGATGAGAAAGGGCTTTGGCTACAATGTTTACACTTCCTTCCTTATATTTGATGACATAGAAAATGATTTCCAAGAGCTAAACACATTTAGCATGATGTCAGTAGAGTTTCTGTTAGCCTTAAAGGTGCTCGAGGGACTGATGGTCTGTATAAATAGTAAACTCTCTTGATAGTAAGATGATTAACCTTGAAGGGGCCATTTTATCTACTGGACAGCATGCTCGTCCTCCTGCCTAGGAACCCTTCCTTTCTATGGTGAACCCATACAAGGTCTCCAAGGTTATAAATGACATGCTTTCATCCTTTATTCCCTTGCTCTTGTTGTTGAGCAACGGTCTTAGCTAGTTACTTGGCAAACTTCTAATGTAGTCTCTAGAATATCTTGATGCACTATAAACTTGATTGACTTTCTTTCGAAGAGGTTGGGCTAGTAACCATATCTAGTGGTAAATTTAGATTAAGCCTGTAGACAACCTTAAATGGGGACTTTACTGTTGAGCTGTAGGTGGAGTGTTTGTAAGAAAATTCTATGACTGCCAAATGAACATTTTAATCATGTAGATTTCAACCAACAACAACTTGAACTAGGTTGCCTACTATTCTGTTTACAACTTCTATCTAGTAATCCATTTGTGGATGGCAAGAAGTACTAAACATGAGTTTCTTACCAAGCTTCTTCCATAGTGTTTAGCAAAAGAAGCTTGTAAATTAAGAAACATGATCTAAGAAAATATATCTTAGAAAGCCATGCAATCACACGAACTCTTGTAAAAAGAGGTTAGCAACAAAAAAGGCATCATCTGTTTTGTAGCAAGGAATGAAGTGTCTCATTTTGCTAAATTTATCAACAACCACCATAATAAAATCATCTTTTTAAGGGGTTCTAGGTAGGTTGAGTATGAAATCTATGCTTAGTTTGGTCTATGGTCATTTAAGTAAGGGCAGAGGTGTATATTCCCTATATGGCTCCTTTCTTTCATTGGCTTGCTTACACACCATGCAACATTCAAGAACTTTGCACATATGCTTCATCATCTTAGGCCAATAGAAGTGCCCTTTCAATAGCCCAGGAGTTCTTTTTTCTCCAAAATGGCTAGTTAAGCCTCTAGCGTGGTCTTCCTGCAAAAGTACTTCCCTAGCAAAGTTGCTTGGCATACGTACTTATTTTCCTTTTGTTAGAAACCCTTGGTCAAGGAGAACCTATCTGCTACTCCTCTAATATTGTACTTAGCCACTAAGGGTCAAAAGTGTGGATCGTGCTCATATTGATCGGGTAGGATTCCATACCTAAGGATTTCTACCTACAGTATCGTGATAAGGACATGCCAACGAGAAAGGGCATTGGTTACATTGTTTACACTTCCTTTCTTTTGCTTGATGACATAGCAAATGGTTTCCAAGAAGTAGACCCATTCATCACGACGTTGACATAGTTTCTATTAGCCTTGGAGGTGCTTGAAGGACTTATGGTCCGTGTAGATAATAAACTCTCTTAGCAATAAGGTGATTGACCTTAAAGGAGGCAATTGATCTAGGGGACAACTTGCTTATCCTCCTCCCTAGGAAACCTTCCTCTCTAAGGTGAACCTGTGTAAGGTCTCCTAGGTTATAAATGACAAGCTTTCATCCTTTATTCCCTTACTCTCGCTGTTGAGCAACTGTCTTAGCTAGTTGCTCGGTAACCTTCTAATGCAATCTTTAGAATATCTTGGTATGTTGCAAACCTAATTCACTTTCTTTCGAAGAGGTTGGGCTAATAATCATATCTAGTGGTAAATTTAGATTAAGCCTATAGACAAGCTTGAATGGAGACTTTCCTGTTGAGCTGTAGGTAGAGTTGTTGTAAAAAAATTCTATGATTGGCAAACAGAGATCCCAATCATGTAGAAAGTAGCTCAAAGTAGGTTGCCTACTATTCTATTTACAGCTTCTGTCTAGCCTTCTATTTGTAGAATGCAAGAAGTACCAAACATAAGTTTAGTGTCGAGCTTCTTCCATAGTGTTCACTAGAAGAAGTTTGTAAATTTCAAATCACGATATGAGACATTACATCTAAGAACACCATGCAGTTGTATGATCTCTTGCAAAAAGAGGTTAGTAATGAAAAAAGCATCACTAGTTTTGGGGCAAGGAATGAAGTGGCTTAATTTGCTGAATTGATCGACTACTACCATAATAAAATCATGTTTTCGAGGCATTAGGTAAGCTAACCATGAAATCTATGCTTAGTTCAGTGCATGGCTGTTTAGGTAAGGGTAGAGGTGTATATTCCCCATATGGCTCCTTTCTTTTGTTGGCTTAGTTATATACTTGCAACGTTTAAGAACTTTGTACATATGGTTCATCATCTTAGGATAATAAAAGCATTCTTTTTAATAGCTCGGTAGTTCTCTTTTTCCTAAAATGCCTGGCTAGCCCTCTAGCATGGGCTTCCTACAAAAGTACTTTCTCAGCAGAGCTAATTAGCATACATACTTATTTTCATTTCTTCTGAAACCATTGGTCTAAGTAGAACCCATTCACTACTCCTCTAATATTGCACTTGGCTACTAAGGGTCCAAAGTGCAAATCATGCTCATATTGATCAAGTAAGGTTCCAAACTCAAGGATTTTAGCCAACATTGTTGTAATAAGGACATGTTGATGAGAAAGGGCATTGGCTACAATGTTTGCACTTCCTTTCTTATACTTGATGACATAGTAAAAGGTTTCCATCAACTAGACCCATTTAACATGACATCAATAGAGTTTTTGTTGACTTTGGAGGTGCTTGAGGGACTCATGGTCTATGTAGATAATAAACTCTCTTGGCAGCAAGGTGATTGACCTTAAAAGGGCCATATGATCTAAGGAAAAGGTTGCTCTTCCTCTTCCTTGGGAACCCTTCCTTTTTGAGGTAAACCCATACAAGGTCTCCAAGGTTATAAATGATATGCTTTTGTCCTTTATTCCCATGCTCTTGCTGTTGAGCAACCATCTTAGTTAGTTGCTTGGTAATCTTCTAATGTAGTTTGTAGAATATCTTGGTGGGTTGTAGAATTGATTGACTTTCTTTTGAAGAGGTTAGGCTAATAATCATATCTAGTGGTAAATTGAGATTAAGCTTATAGACGACTTGGAATGGAGACGTTCTTGTTGAGTTATGGGAGGAGTTGTTGTAAGAAAATTCTATGACTTGCAAATAGAAATCCTAATCTTGAAGATTTTAACTAATAATAGCTCGAAGCAGGTTGTCTCGTGTTCTATTTGCAGCTTTTGTCTGGCCTTTGGTTTGTAGATGGCAAGAAGTACTGAACATGAGTTTAGTGATGAGCTTCCTCCATATTCCATAGTATTTACTAGAAGAAGCTCATAAATTTTGAATCACAATCTAAGACAATACATCTTGGAATGCCATGTAGTTGTTCGATCTCCTACAAAAAGAGGTTAGCAGTGAAGAAAGCATAATTAGTTTTGTGGCAAGGAATGAAGTGGCTCAATTTGTTGAATTGATCCCCCACCACTGTAATAGAATCATTTTTTTGATGTGTTTTAGTTTAGTTAAGCATTAAATCCATCCTTAGTTATGTCCATGATCTTTCAGGTAAGGGTAGAGGTGTATATTCCCCATATGGCTCCTTTCTTTCTTTTGCTTGCTTATACACCTTGCTACGTTCAAGAACTTTACACAAATGCTTCATCATCTTAAGCTAATAGAAGTGCTCTTTCAACAACTCGATAGTTTTCTTTTCGCCAAAATGGTTAGCTAAACCTCCAACATAGGCTTCGTATACAAGTAATTCCTTAGTAGAGCTGCATGACACACATACTTATTTTCTTTTCTTTGGAAACCCTTAGTCTAGGTAGAACCCATCTACTACTCCTCTAATATTGCACTTGGCCATTATGGGTCCAAAGTTTGGATCGTGCTCATATTGATTAGGTAGGGTTCCAAACCTAAGGATTTTAGCCTACAGTATCGTAATAAGGATATGTTGACAAGAAAGGGCATTGGCTAAAGTGCTTGCACTTTCTTTCTTATACTTGATGATATAGCAAAAGGTTTCCATCAACTAGACCCAATTAACATGAAGTCAGTAGAGTTTCTATTGGCTTTGGAGGTGTTCAAGGGACTCATGGTTTTTGTTGATAATAAACTCTCTTGGTAACAAGGTGATTGACCTTGAAGGGGCCATATGATCTAAGGGATAGCTTGCTTGTCCTCATCCCTAGGAACCCTTCCTTTCTAAGGTAAACCTATATAAGGTGTCCAGGGTTATAAATGACATGCTTTTGTCCTTTATTCCCTTGATCTCACTATTGATCAACCATCTTAACCTTCCAATGCGGTCTCTAGAATATCTTAGTATGCTATAGGCCTAATTGACTTTCTTCCGAAGAGGTTAGGCCAGTAATCATATCCACTGGTAAATTTAGATTAAGCCTATAGATAAGCTCGAATGGAGACTTTCCTATTGAGCTATGGGTAGAGTAGTTGTAAACAAATTTTATGGCTAGCAAACAAAGATCCTAATCATGTAGATTCTAACTAACAATAGCTCGAAGTAAGTTGCCTACTATTCTATTTACAGCTTTTGTCTGGTCATTTGTTTATGGATGGCAAGAAGTACTAAACATAAGTTTCATGTTGAGCTTCTTCCATAGTGTTCCCCATAAGAAGCTCGTAAATTTTGAATCACGATCTAATACAATACTTCTTAGAACACCATGCAACCATACAATCTCCTACAAAAATGGGTTAGCAACGAATAAAGAATCATTAGTTTTATAGTAGCGAATGAAGTGGCTCATTTTTTTAATTGATTGACCACCATCGCAATAGAATCATGTTTTTGAGGCATTTTAGGTAGGCTGAGCATGAAATCCATGCTTAGATCGATCTATGGCCATTCAGGTATGGGCAGAGGTGTATATTCCCCATTGGCTCCTTTCTTCCCTTGGCTTGCTTACACACCTTACAACGTTTAAGTACTTTCCGCATATGCTTCATCAGCCCAGGCTAATAGAAGTGTTCTTTCAACAACTCGATAGTTCTCTTTTTGCTAAAATGGCTAGCTAAGCCTCCAGCATAAGCTTCTCACACAAGTAATTCCCTAGTAGAGCTACTACGCGCACATACTTTTTTTCCTTTCATCATAAACCCTTGGTTTAAGTCGAACATGTCCACTACTCCTTTAATATTGCTGTTGGCCACTAAGGGTGCAAAGTGCGGATTATGCTCATACTGATTAGGTAGGGTTCTAAACCTAAGGATTCTAGCTGGTAATGTCATAATAAGGACATGTCGATGAGAAAGGGTGTCGGCCATAGTGTTTGCACTTCCTTTCTTATAAATGATGATGTAGCAAAAGGTTTCCAAGACTTAAACCCATTTAGCATGACGTCAAAAGGGTTTCTATTGGCCTTGGAGGTACTTAGGGGACTCATGGTCTGTGTATATAATAAAATCTCTTGGCAACAAGTAATGTTACCAGTTTAGAAGAGCTCGGGCAAGTATGTAGAACTCTTTATCATATGCTAAGTAATTCAGAGTAGCACCTTTGAGCTTCCCACTGAAAAATGCAATAGGTCAGTGTTCTTGTATGAGGATAGCACCAATTGCCATTACTGAAGTGTTACACTCTAATTCAAAAACTTTCTTAACATTTGGTAGCATAAGTACTGGGGTAGAAGTCAACTTAGACTTAATCTCATCAAAACTACTCTAAGACTTCTTGGACCTTCAATCCAACACAAGTTATGAATGAATCTTCGGTAAAATGAAGCTTGACCATGAAAACTCCTCACTTTAGTAGCACTGGTCGGCGTCAGTTGTTTGAGAATAGCTCAGACCTTCTCATCATCAACCCTAATACCTCCTCCAGAAACAACATAGTCAAGGAATACTACCTTACTCTAACAAAAGGTACATTTCTTCAGGTTGCCAAAAAATTGCTCGTTATGGAGAATATCAAATATAGATCTCAAGTGCAAAACATGAGATGGAAGATCGGTGTTATACACCAAAATGTCATTAAAGTAAACGACAACACATTTGCTAATTAAAGGTCTTAAAACTTGGTTCATTAATCACATGAAGGTGCTTGATGTATTCATAAGTTTGAATGACGTAACTAACCATTAAAATAGACCATCTTTTATCTTTAAAGCAATCTTTTACTTGTCTTTAGGTCTCATTCTGATTTGGTAGTAGCCGCTTTTCAAAATAAGTTTCGAAAATATCTGTGCACCATGTAACTCATCTAACATATCATCCAATCGCAGAATCGGTTATCGGTACTTGATAGTAATCTTATTGATAGCTTAGCTATCGATGTACATTCTCCATGATCTATCCTTTTTTGGTATTAAGATAGCTGGTATGGTATAAGGCCTCATGCTTTCTTTGACATATCCATACTAAATTAACACATCAACTTGTTTCTCTAGCTCGACTTCTTGCTTAAGATTGAGCCTATAGGTAGGTCAGTTAGATAGGGTTGTACTGGATTGAAGGTCAATATAGTGCTCGATGTCTCAAATAGGGTGTAAGCTTTTCAAGAGTTTGGTAGGAAATAAGTTAATATATTCTTAGAGAAAGGTTTGTACTTGGTAGGTAAAGCTCTGGCTTCCTTGAGCTTAAGTAATCTTCCGACTAGTAAGAATACAAACTCTTCCTTCTTAATGTCTTTGGAAAATTAGGCTTGGGAAATCACTAAGGACTTCTTCTGTAATGATATGGAAATCTTCTCTTGTGATTCCTAGACCTCTCTTGGGCTCAATAGGGTTAATATAACTCTCCTTTCATCCTTTTGGAACATATAACTATGCTTTCAACAGTTTAGCAAGAAATAGGTTAATATATTCTTAGAGAAAGGTTTGTAATTGGTAGGTAAAGCTCTGGCTTCCTTGAGCTTAAGTAATCTTTTGACTAGTAAGAATACAAACTCTTCCTTCTTAATGTCCTTGGAAAATTAGGCTTGGGAAATCACTAAGGACTTCCTCTGTAATAATATGGAAATCTTCTCTTGTGATTCCTAGACCTCTCTTGGGCTCATTAGGGTTAATATAACTCTCCTTTCATCCTTTTGGAACATATAACTATGCTTGTGTCCATTATGGAGTACCTTAAGATTAAAGGGTCATGGTTAGCCTAACAGTATGTATGAAATGCACATTGGTAGAATGTCACATAGTATCTCACCCTTATACCTTTCCCTAATGGAGATCAGTACCTTCACTTACTCGGTGACCTAGAGTTCACCTTTCTCATTTAGCTAATGGATCCTAGAGGGTCTAGGGTGAGGATAGGTTAGGAACTTCAAGGCCTTTACCACTCCTTGCACTGCCACGTTGATACGACTATGTGAGCCCCTAAAATCATATTTAGAACAACCGTACCTATATTTAGGGTTTTTAGGAAAACTTATTGGATTGAGTCTAAACTTTACAATTAGGTTAGAAAAGATAGTTAAAGTGGCCCAGCAAAGGTAGATGCTAAAAATAATGACCTGAAACCCTAATTTTAGCCTTAAAAGTGTAATTATTTAATATAGAGTAAAACTTGTTGGAACTCGTAAAATCGAGCTTGAAATGCAGCGAGGCCCTAGAAATAAGTTATTTAAGTTATAAAAGGGAAAAATATAGCATAATAAACTATATGAATATATATGTATTTTTACAAATATACTCGATATATGTAATAATTATACTTGTAAATTAACCTAAAAACCTAAAAATATATAAAATAAGCGATAAATTCGCAAAATTAAGTAAAAAATATATCTTAAAAAAATAAATGACATAAATGAAACATAATTATATGGGTACAGTTACACATTATATGTATCCCATATATAGGATATATATACGTATATTAGTAAATATACTAAATATTAATATATAAATATATTATATCAATAAATAACTTAAAAACCACTCAAATCTTATCCAATTGGCAAGGAAAACCACCTGGAAAATCCAGATCAATCATGGCAGCAAAGAGGACCTAAGAAAAGTTGACTCAAAAGGATCAATTCTTGAAATTTAGCCACCTCTAACTAACTTATAAAGAAAAAAAAATAATAAATATGGGAAATTGCTTTGTGTCTAACAAAAACTGCTATAAATTGCCTTTAACTTCAAATATTCCTCATTTAGCATTTTGGACTCTAGGATAGCGGAAGAAAAATTTTGAAAAAAAAATTAGAAAATTTTGGAATAATAGAAAGAAAATAGGGAACCTAATGACCTACCTTAGTTCGTAATCCTAATGACCACCTGATAGTGAACCCCATTGGCTATGACTAGTCCACCTCGCACCAAGGCCTTTCGATAATCCTTTGCCAATTGATGACCACTAGAGCTCTAGTGAACAGTTAGTTTTTATTTTTGCCATGTTTTTCTTATATTTTCTAAAAATACT
Source organism: Lumnitzera racemosa (assembly GCA_024138005.1). NCBI lineage: Eukaryota > Viridiplantae > Streptophyta > Magnoliopsida > Myrtales > Combretaceae > Lumnitzera > Lumnitzera racemosa. The sequence continues at coordinate 60,295,939 of JAMXBC010000012.1, forward strand.
GAACTAATTTAGAAAATTATGAAGTTTTATATACATGCTTAACAAATTCTTAGGTTATTTTATATGTACTTTCATGTTATGATTTTATTTTTGTAAAATCATGAATGTTTTATATACTTGCTTAACAAATTAACTATTCATTCGAATTTTCAAATCTAAAATAAATATATTAAATAATGTTGTTTTGAGCTCAAAATAATTATGTAGGATACATATTATATCTAGTTAATTGCTATGTAGCTCGATTTTGATTTCATATGTGTTTAGTATTTATTATATTTTTTTAACCCTAAAAAAGCTAAAAATAGGGAAATTTGTGAAATAAATTGATTTTGGGGAAAATAATTGATGAAATTAGGATCCAATTAATTTTGGGTGTTTATAATGATGTCATGAAAGGTTGGAATTAATTTAGGGGCAAAACTATATTATTTGCTTAATTAATCACAAATTAAAGGCGAAACCGTAATTTTACATATATAGGCGTTAAACCTGATAGCATGAAACCACTTATTGATTGAATTTTCTATATTTTTATGAGCCTATAGAAACTTTCATGGAATTAATTGGTGATCATAGCTATTTATTGTGAATTTTCATAGTTAAATAACTTAATTTACTAACCAAGGCACATTTTTAACAATATTAGACTAAATTAAGAAAAATATTTGAATGAAACATATACATATCTATACTTATAAAAGTTGGTTAGGATGAATTTTCATCATATTTTGTGATAATTATATGACATGGGCTACGATATATGCGTATTAGGGTTATATATTACATATATTATTAAGCTATGCTAGAAAATTACATGAAATATAGCCTTTTTATATAATATAAACATAATATGATAATGCTTGTTATAGGGACATATATGTATAATAGAAACTAAAAATATCCCTTAAAAGTTATCTCTTGAGACATAACTTGTAATATTTATTGTTGAGTTCATGTGAACCAAATAATACTATTTTTACTAAAATTGGATAATTATATGTAATATAACGGTATTTCTATACTATTACAAAAAATTACGTACTACGATGAACATATCATAATTGAAACGTAACTTAACTGATTAAAAATACATTTCAGTATGATCAAAATGATGTATTATAAGTAATAATATAACTACGTATACTATTAACAGTCACTAACTTAATATAACTTTTATAAAAAAACTATAATAAATATATATATTTAAATAAAACTATATTCCACTATATAAGAATAATAATATACTTTAAATATATATATATATTTACGTATATAACTTCATGATGACATAAAGAGTAGATAAAACCTTAATATTTTTGTAACTTTTATGAAAACTAAATCTGGGTTTTGGGTTTTAGTATACATATGGGGTCTCCCAGTAAGCAAAACATTGACAGTATAGGCCTACCATAATGAGCATTAATACAAGCAAGTTGGGATCGTGACTTTACTATTTGTTAAGATACCATATTAGAGTATCTGGCGGCTTAAGAGTGCTTTGATTATGGTTGTAAATTAGCTGTTTATGCCTATACTATGTATGTGATTGGTATTCTGTTTGCAACAAGAATTGAACTCCTTAGCATGCTATTCTGCATGTTTCATGGTAATGTTTTGTACAAGCTTGTTTGGCTACTCTTAAATGGAACTAATAGTTATCTAACCACTACCATAACTAGACTTGCATAGCAACCCGTTAGAGGAATGATTAAGAGTGTTAGACTAAATACTGACTACCTTCAATGAAGATAGCTGAAATAGTCATTTCCTCATCTTTAGTTGAACTAAGTGATAGGCTAGGAAGTTAAGGCAAGTATAGGGCTATAGTTCGAAGGTGTCATAGGAGAAGGGTGCTCTACATTATACAAGTTAGGATTTGGTTTGATTTGAGTTGCAATAAACTCTTCAATTTAGGTTAGAATAGATGTAATTTCTCTAAGCTCAAAATAGATCGGATAACATTGTATGATGTTTCAAGTGATTGATTGCATTGCATTTGATTATAATTAATAACCTTATCTATGATTTTATGGTACTCTTTTATCTCTATCTTACTTACTAAGCTAGTTGTGCTTACATCCCTTATCGATTCTTTTGCATGTGATGCGTAAAAGCTCAAGATGTATAGATATCACTACTCCTAGGTTAGTAGGAAGTTGTTTGGGAAAGTGAGGAAAGGAGAATCCATTGAATTTGGGCTTTTGACTTTTCTTTTTGTTTTGAGGAAACTAACTGGGAATCCTTGAGACACCCACTAGTTTCCTATTTGATTGTAAATAGACTTCGAGACCTATAGCTTTTGTAAACTCTTAGTGTATATTATAACTCTATATGTGAAAATGCTTATATAAGTAATATTTTATTATCAAACAACAAGTTGTCTTTAATAGGTATTTTGAAAAGCTATACCATAGATTTCATTATTGGCAGGTGTCAGATTGGATGCGTCCATCGAGTTAAGTCATATACGCCTTGTGTAAACCATATCTACAATAATAGTTATGAGATTAGTTTCTATTTTAAGATAGATTACATGGTAGGATTGTTATGACTTCTCTTACTCGAGGCGTGACAAACTACCCTATCAATGATTAAAGTACACAAACTTCCCTATACTTTACAATTAGTGTGGAAGAGGTTCTCTCACTGCTCATCTTTTCTTGCAACACCTATACTAAGAACTTTATGAACAACCATATTGAGGTATTACTCCCTCTACTTGGGTCGGGTAAGGGCCTTTGGGTCTTCTAAGAACCCATCAAAGCACTATTTTGCATCTTCCCCCCTCTTCATCTTCGCTTGCGTTCTCTACTTCGAACTAGGGCTTCTCTCCCTTAATGGTCATGGTATACTGGTTTAGACATCGACTAAACACGTATCCAAAACTAAGGCATTTGAAACACTTGATTTCTCGGGTCTTCCAATATGAGCTTTGGCCTTGAACCTTCATGACCTCAAGCTCCTCAGTCTTAGTCTTACCTTGGCCATCATCAAGTCTACTTGGTGCTTGACCTCGATGGTTGACCTTGAAACCATATAGAGCTCAGTCATATTTAAGTCGGCTTGGTTTACCAGTTCAGCTTAGCAAGCATGGTCTATTGCTTGGTACTCAACTAAGCTGATTTTGTCTCTACCTTTCTACTCTCTATGCCACCTAGATGGTCTCATTTGGATTTCTAAGCCTCTATACTTCTACTATGTCACCAATCTTAGGTCTCAGACTAAAAATGAACCTTACTACTGTTCATGCTTTTGGCTCATCAACATCACAATGGATCATTAGCAATTGAGTTTTTTGAGATGTTGGAAAGTGTCTTGCTTATAGTGTTTTGGAACAAATCTACTCCTTAGGACTCTTTTCATCTCATCCCAAGTTTATATTTTTCGTTGAGCTCGTTAACGTAAGGTCTCTAACTTCTTCTACCACATTACTACATACCTAGAAAATTTTATAGCAGCTACTTGAATGCACATTGAGTTTTCATAATCATAAAAGTCGAATCTCTTCTCAATCTTTTCTTCCCATTCTAGATACTCATTAGCATTACTTATCCTAGAGAAGTTTGGAATCTACACCTTAATGTGCTTATTTTCTCTCGGTACATGAAGCTCTTACTCATTAAATTGAGGAAACTACTCATCTTCATTTCCAATATCTTCTTCATCCTCATCTTCAAGCTTAAGTCTTCGTCGTATGCATCTTTTAGCTCAGACAAATCATTCTAGGGGTGCATTCATAGGAGCTTAGAGTTCTATACCATGTCTTCTTGGTCTATCTAGCATATCTTGTCTTTGTTCAACATTTCTTTCTAGCAGATAGTTTTCTACCAACTGTTGTACAAATACGGATAAGTTAGCAACAATGGTAGTGAGATTCTGTATTTATTCGTTAGTAGTTTAAGGGGTTTGTTGTTCAACACTGCCTTGACCCATAGCATTACTCTCAAGATTACCTATCTTTACTTGCATACTGGAGTTCGACATTCTCAAAACAAAACTTCAAGAAGCTTACTACTTAATAGAAGATTTTACACAACACTTGCTAGAAGTTATAATGTACAACAACTTCAATAACTTGCTTTGTTTTTAGAGTATAGAACAAAGTATAACAAAACACAGTAGCCATTTCAAAAAATAGCTATTACAACAATTAGCTTTTCATTGTAACCTTAAGTTTTGATACTAAGATTATATGAAGTGCCTAAGAGCTCAATTAATCACTAGGGCTTGCTACAAGAGGATAGTAACCAGTATGACCTTTGAGATATCGAAGAAAGCAGAATGGATAAGCAACACTGAGTTGCTTCCATGGAGTTGTTCAGCAAATATGACACACCAACAAATACTATACGACTTAGTGCTTCACTTGATATGATGTAGAAGCTAATATTAAGGTCCATTCACCACTAATCTCGAGCTACTTGATAAGATTATATAAGAACATATGTTGTTGCTTTGAGAGGGCTTCTCGCAAGAATAGATGGAAAATAGGTCATGTCTATATGTATCAATTCAATAAGTTGTCTGCAGCTAAAAATGAGGGACTATTTATAGTAAGTCCCTTAAGGCAACAATACGATAATGGAATTTACATATATGATAAAGTATGAAGAAGATTCCTAATACAAACAAAAAGGGATAAATATGACAAAAGATAAAAAGGAATATAATACGAATGTTAGAAAAGTAAAGGACAAGTGGTAGCTTGTCATTAGGTTCTCATTTGGAATCTTGGAGCAATGGAACGGAGTTGTACTAATGTTGGGGTTATTGTTGCTATGCTATATTGAACGTTACCGAGGTGATCGAGTAAAGCATCTGTTTAGTAAAGTGGGATAGGGGAGCTCGGTGTATAGGGACCTTGACCTTGGCATTCCATAGGTTAGCATCTAACTGCTCGGCATCTGAATGAGAGAATAAGCAAACCAACATATGTCTTAGTGGAGTACACAAAGTGTTTTCCATGCAGCCTTCCTGATAGGTATGCTCGTTTGGGTTGAGTTGAACAAATAGGATTCTCCTAACCAAATCCTATAAACCTCTAAGTTTGGGTCAGGTGAGGGGTCTAGAGGTTTGTACTTGATAGGTGTGTGAAACCATATACTTATCTAAAGGATTTTTTTAACAAATATGTGTGATTCAATAGGTTTTTGAGCCAAAATGTGTGAATTTTATCAAAATCACATATAATTTCCCAATACAAGTGTAATTCATATTTTTTGTGTTTTAATGCTGAAAAGGATTATATATTTAAAGAATTTGAGCTTTTTGTGTTTAATCTTGTAGGCTTTGAGGCTACTATGTGATGGTAGTCTCATTTAAGAAGCCAAAAATAAAGAATAGAAAGAAAGCATGGAGCTGGAACTACCGGCTTGATGGTATCTACCTACCATCATGCTGGTAGGTGATAACTATCAAATTGGTACACTTGCTAGTATCAAGAACATAATATTTCTACATGATACATAGAGTGGACTATACTAGCATGATAGTAGTTGGGTACAGTCATGATGGTATACTTGACCCTTGAAGCAAAAACATGCCATTTCATTAAAAAGGAAGAGAAGAAGTGCTTGACAAATGTCCACCATCATGATGGTATCCTGCTTATTGTCATGCCAGTAATAACCTCATATAAAAACTTCGTCTTCTTCATTTTTTATAGAGTTGGGCTTGTATTTTTTTTAGGGTTTAAGGTTTTGTTTCGCTACTTTCTTCCTCCTTAGGGTATCTTAGGTTTGTTTTAGGGTAATTTTATGATTTCTATGGCGCTTTCTTAAATTTTTATAATCTTAGCATAGACTTTTAGTAGGTTTTAACTCTTTTCATGGTTTGAGTTTGTGGATTCCATTGTATCCATGGAGATTGTTTGAAAATCTTGATGAACTCCATTCTTGAGGTTGAGTAGCTTAGTTTTGTAATGTTTTTCATACTTTTTCTATGTTTAATGCAATATTTACTTTCATTTTCATGTGCTTTGTGTGTTGAATGCTTATTCTCTATGAAAGTGACAAATAGTGCTTATTATGCTTATGGGTAGTGTATGAACATGACGAAGTAGTTGTAGCTACTGATGTTTTTGTATTATGATAGTGTAAATTTAGAATTTTACTTAGTTTTATGGTGTAATTAGGTATAACTTGAGTGTTAGGTTGATATCGAGCTAGATAGTGTTTCCCACACATTAGGCATTGCCCCTTGTTATCCTAATAGGGTTTACATACCGTAATAGGATTCGAAAACCCCAAATAGAACCTAAGATTCCTAATATGAATGGGAAATTCTTGAGAATTAGGACCTAAATCTTTGTACTTACCTAGAGTTAAAAATGAGTTGGAATGAGAAACCAATTCTAACATAGCTATTGAAGCAGTGATGGGACTTGAATAGCTAGCTAATAGTGTAGATGAAATATTGATGATACAATGCTCTTAATACATTATAGAATTTACAAAATGAGAGTGGGATAAATTCAGTAAGTGTGAGTAAGATTTATGTTTAAACTATCATAAATACTCTAAGAGCATAACCACAATGATCTTAGATGATTGTTTACTTGTTATTCGTACATCTTTTTATAAAGAAATTCACATCCCAATATTTAGAAATTACAAAAATCCATGGTTAATGCCATTGTAGTTTTTACTCCTATTTATATAACTTGCATGCTTTTTCCTTTAAAATTGCTTAATTGGTTACCTAGATTAAAGTAGAAATAGTAGATACTAATACATAGTTATGTTTCTAAACTCTATTCTTCTTTTCACCACAAAATACAACCTTGATTACTCTCCCCATACTATTAATAGATATGAACCCCACAACCAAGTGTTCGAGATTCGATATGTAAAATTTACGGTGATTGGGTATGTTGTCTGATCGAGCTGAAATTTTATGACAAAGCTACGAATATTAGTAAAAATGATCTCTTGAGCTTAGAATTAGGAAAATGAGTAATAAAATAATTAAATAATAAAATATTTAATTATATATATATTACCCGTTATTTATTGGAAACGTGTAAAATGAGTTCTAATAATTAATGAATCGATAGAGATAAATTATATGCATACTAAAAGTTATAAAATAACTTAAATAATATTTTTGAGTATTTATTTGTACCATATATGTATTTACGTGTAGGTAAAAATATGCGAAATTACTTAAAATACCTAGAATATGTTAAACTAATACCAAATAATTAAGAAAAATTCATAAAAATTAAAGAAAAATACTAGAGAGTGTAAAATTATCTAGATTTAGAGCATGGAAATGGAAGATGGAAAATCAACCAATAATAATAAGCTAAATAGAAAGTGAAAAAGAAAAGAGATAAGGATACTTGGAAATCAAGAATTAAAAGAAAAACCCTAGACACAACTATAAATTTAGAAAACCACTTCTACAATTCATTTTGGACCCTTAGGAGTTTAGAAAAATTTGAGAGAGATTAAGAAGTAAAGAGAGAGTATTTTTAGGAAAAAAGTAGAAAAATAGGGTCTAATTAGGGCAATAGGAGGGAACCTACACCCAATGACCACCTAGGGAGGAACGACCACCACCACTAAATAGTAAACCCTTGCCTAGAGCTGTCAACAAGGGTGGAGCCACTGCTAGTAGCTAGAAGTCAATCGAACAATGAGTTTTAATTTCCCTTCCAAATTTGTTTAATTTCTTAAAAATATCAAATATATTTGGAAAATTATGAAATTTGGTATTCTAGGATATTTTAGTATGTAGATTTTGAGAAAAAATATCAATTTGATAAATTTAATACTCAGGATATATTGCTTTTAGGAAATGACTAAACTTGAATAAGTTTTCAATTTGGATTTAAATGACCTTAATAATGTAGTTTTGACTTTAAAATTTTTATTTAGACCATTTAGGATATATATTACAATGCTTGAAATTTTTTTCTTAAATTTAACTTTCTAAATTTTTACTTAATTTTGAGGCTCTAAAATCATGCATAAAAGGCAATTAGTGGCTCAATTTTGTAATTTAAGGTTAATTTGTTGAAAATTATGATTTACTATATCCTTAGATGTAAATTGCTAATGTATGATGGCATTTGTGGAGTTTAGGATGTTAATTGTTTGTATTATTCCTATTAGGTAATAATAATAAATGAATAATAAGTAAAAGTGTATACATAAGTTAATTCGTGACATAGGGAATTAATTAGTTATAATTTCTAATTTAAGGTATAATTAGATATTTTGATATGTTATTGAGTGAAGAAGAATGATAATTTGTAGTGTTAGAAATATTAGATAAGTGATTTAGGTGTAGATTATGTAATAATACATAATATGTATATATATGAAATTAACGAGTAAGAAAAAATAATAGGTCAAAATTGATAATATTAATATGATATAAATCTAATATAGAATGAATATTTAGGTAATTATATGAAAAATGTTGGTTATTCACACATCTAGAGCAAATTCAATAATTAAATGAGGAATATAGTATATTGTACCAATCAAAATATTATTTAGAAGTTACAATGGAAATTTAGAATATCTAAGTATAGTTAGATAAATTTCACATATTGGTTCAAGAGGAATTTCTAAGGTTTATAAATAAAAATAGTAACTAGAAGCTAAAAGAAAACTTAATTTAGAAATTGAATCAGAAATCAATTTAGAATTAGCTTGGTCATAGGAAATAGAAAACTTAAATAATTGAATAAAATTATAATTTTAAACTAAAAACTAATGATTTAAAGCTTATATATATATATATATATATAAGGGAATATAAATGCTAAAATGATATTTACAATATAGGATTGAACAACGATGATCTAACCTTACATGGAACTTGAGTGAGCAGAATGAAGATTTCAAGTAAGTTGAGATTAATACATCACTGTATTTCGGAGTACTATTTTATAGTACTCGGAGACTTGAGATTAGACTTTATTGTGTTTATTAGATAGTTGATTGTATGTATGTCTATGTGTGAGTGTTTTTGGATTTGATTGTACAATTCTAGTTTGTTGTTTTGGCTTATAGTTATGTTATTTTCATGAAATGATTGAACACCTTAAATTGGATCTAACTAAATATAGACTTGTAAGTTTGAGATGGACTTGCATAGCAATCCATTAGATGAAATGTTTAGGATTCTCTAGCTAAATACTAACCCCTTTGAAAGGGATAGCGCTGGATAGCATAATTGGTCCCTTCTTCATCCTTAGTTAAACTAAGTAATAAGAGAGGAGGTTACAGCAAGGGTAAGGTTAATGGTTCGAAGGTTATTGTATGAGGAGTGGTGTTTTCATTGCATAAGCTTAGGTTTACCCGTGAGCTATTAAAATGTACGCTAAACTCCTTAACCCAGATTAGATGGGTGTAATTTCTCTAATCTCATGATCGACCAGATAATGTTGTGTGATGGAATTTGCTTGTCATGTTGCATTAAAATAATTAGTTGATAACCTTATTTATGCTAGATGTATAGTCTTATATCTCCATCTTAACTTATTGAGTGTTTGATTGCTTACATCTCTATAAATGTTGTTGCAAGTGCTAATTAAGAAGCAGCCTCATAATTACCTTAAAGCTAGCAACTGCTGGATCCTAGAGAGTGAGAAAATAAATTTGAAGAATAGATATATTACCAAGGTCTTAGTTTTTACTTTAGAATTTTCCATCTTTAAATAATGTATTACTTAGATAATATAATGTTACAAAATCATGTAAACATTAATTTTAATATTTGAATCCTAGTGTATATTTTTTATACTTTCTTAGGTAAATAACTTGTTTAATTTGTGAACCGTTTACTTTAAAGCGGGTTAATTATGGATTCCTTATGTAAATTAGGTCTAAGACAACAGTTATAAGGTAAGCTTTTATCCTAGAATAGTTTACTTGGTAGACTATTATGATTCTAGCTTCAAGGCATGACAATAAACTTATAAGCTTGTCATTTATTTGTGATTTTCACTGAAATTTATTTATTTCCATCTGTAAGCAAATCCATTGGTAGTATAGTATTCCATTATTTTAAAAAGGGGTAAATTCTTATTTATATGTAACATTAGTGGAAGTGAGATCACGACACTAAGTTTTTAGCGCTGTTACTAGAGAAGGCAAGGAAAGTGAAAGTTAACTAATATTAGATTAATATTTCTCTCTAAGACTAGGTCTAGAGTAGAGTAGATTTAATTGTAGTTAAAGTTAGTTTTGCATTGTTATTTTGCTGAGAACTTCTTACTGCATTATTTTTTTTTGCTTTGTAGGACTTATGAAAAGGCTTTTGAAGATTCAATTGGTTATTTATTGAAATGATAAGCCTCTTGCCACAGGTTTTAAGGGGTTGAGAATTGCATTGTTAGTGGTCTTAAGAATTGGTGGTTGTTACAAAGAAGAATGAGGTTTATGAGCAATGCGTGTTGGTACTGTAGAGATGAACACAATCTTATTGATTTTACTAAACTTAATTCTAGTAGTTCACCATCTACTATCCTAACCACTCACTTTCCTAATGTTCTATATGAAAGTTACGTGGATGCCATCCCTAATTACTCATCTTTCATGATTTGTAGGAATTCTGTTGGAAGTCATTGGACTCATGAGTATAGGATTGGGAGACCTGTCCCATAACCTCTTTATCAAACCCCTTTTCCTCAAAGCACACATTATGAAATGATCGTTCTATCCACACCATTGATCCATAGTACCCCTAAAGTGGAATAACCTAAAAGGAAGTCTATTCCAGAGTTGGCATATGAAAGTAGACACCGATATCCTAAGGAATATGCCTAAATCCTTTAGCACATAGAAGAGATGGAAGCTAAGCAATGCATGGATAATGAAACACTTAAAATAGTATAATCAATTGAACCTTATGAAGAATAAGTGGTTAGAAGTTATGACATTGAAGAGCCTAGACCTAAAGGAAAAATGGATGTCAAGCATGGTAAGGACTTTGAAGGAGAGATCATTAATGGAGGTGAGGTGAAGGATGAAAAGAAAGAGTGTTAGGAAGTAAAAAAAAATCTAAATAACCATGAATGAGAAGCTGAGCTAGATGAAGAGAAAAGGAAACTAAAGCAAAAGAGAAACATAAAAGACCTTACTATTCATTTTACCTTGGAAGAAGAGGAAGCAATTAAAGAGGATGAATGGGAATAGGTAATTGAAGATGAGACTTCCTCTTCAATCACTAAGGTAGAGCAAGATAAGGACACTAGAAAGGATGGGATGGATTGGTGATTGAAGATAAGAATGCCTCTCTAGTTGGTTTGTTAAGCCAACCAATCAGTTTGGAGAAATTAAGCTAAAGTTAGAGTACTAAGAGTATCACAACCCAACAGTATCGTTGTCATGGTAGACCACCGTGTACCATGCAAAGGTCTATTATCAACTTCCTTGCTAATTGCAGGCCCTTCATACGAGACATAAGGTTCCTTCTGCTATACGTTACCACCAGGCCTATAGATAAGTAATATAGAGCAATTTTACTAAAATTAACTTTTAAGACATAAATTAATCAAGTAAACGTATGGACTCGTTAAGTTCCATACTAAAAGAATATTACAAATAAATGTAATTCATAATGGGAACCGCATCATAAACTTTAAACTATATTATGAACAAAATAAAGGTAAATAGTTATCTACAAAAGCTTCTACAAAATCTCCTCTCCGCTCCCTAATCGCTCTAACCCGTCTCTACACGAGACTCACCTCAAGCATGCCTTGGCCCGAATTAGCGAAGAGATTTTCCTGCAACAAAAGGAATTTATTGGGGTGTAAGCTTAAGCTTAGTGAGATAAACACCATCATCAATACAACATGGCAAAATTTTATTAGATGTACAATCATATGAATGCATGAATAATCAGTATACCAAACAACGCATCTAGTAGCTTAGGAACTGCATATGACTTAGAATTTTAACCTGTGTAGTCGAGCTTTGGAGATAATTAATTAACCCAAACCAAAATCTAGGTTCTAGATCGTAGGTTTTATTTCATTTGCACTATTGTACTTAAGTCAAAACAAAATTATATATATATATATATATATACACTTTCTTTCCTGAACAACAAATTATGTTTCAAAATCCTAAGTTTAGTGGTGTGGTGGCCCTCGTAGTCTACAAACACAAGCCTTAAGCAGAAGCCATAAGATACGATCCCTCATCGACGGTTAGCGTCTTCCGGCATCTAGTAAGCCTGTCAGCTTAGGATAGAAACTCAATAAAATAATGACATAGCTAATGCCTAATCCTACAAGAGGCCCTTCCTCCTATGAGTCCCTTTCCATCTTTTGTATAAAGTGGTAGTCGGTGTTATCCGAATATAATTATGGATAATGCATGATTCATTTAATTTCTTAATCATATAAATGGTTAATCCGATTTTTCAAGGTGATCAGATAATTTCATTCCATAAAATCACACATATAAATTATCACAAACAATTTCTATTATTATATGATTAACATGCCATAGCATTCAATCACAAATTCATACACATACATTTCTCATATCCCATAAGCATCCAATTTATATATATAAGTCTAGGTACATCTATTTTACAAGCAAAATCAAGTAAGGAGTCATCAGGAATTTACTCACTCCACCATCGGGGTCAGTTAAAGTAGTCTGGAGGCAAGTCATCTCCGAATGTGGGGTCCCTTGGTCATCGAAATCATAATACTATAAGGAATTGAAATGAAACTTATTTGTGCATGGCATTAGTGGAAGTGAGATCATGACACCAATACTCCATCATGAAGGGATGTGGTTTTATTCTAAAAGTGCTTCCGCAGTTAACCTCGTATGCTTGGCCTCATGTTCTAATGACTTTCGCTTTTTAATTAACTTTGCTATCATCTTTTTAACCTTTCCCAACATCAAATATCTAAGTTACTGGGATGATGTAAAAGGCTTGTCTCTCTCTAGAGTTGGCAAAAAGACATTGGTTACTTCCTCTTAGATTTCTTCCTCTTAAAGTGCTAGAGTTGGTAGTAGGAGCTTCATTGCTTGAATAGACTTGAGGCTCATGGGGGTAGAGTGATGGACCAACTTTGTTGGTAGAAGAAGGCCCATAAAAATATACCCAGCTCTCCCTTCGGCATCCTAACTTCTTAAAAAGAAAAACATGCTAACTCCCCAATTGATTGGGCACTGCATAGCTAAGCCATGTAGAACAATAGTTTTAACTAGGTTGACAACCCTGTACTATTCTTCCTTCCCATCATAATTTTGGCTAAAATCTAGTGAATAATTCTTAAAACAAGATCTCTCAAATTAGAGGCTTTGGACATATTTGGATTGTACACCAATCTACTTGTCCTTAACCTTACCCAGGCTTAAGCATCACTCATCCCCATTAGCAATTTTATGGACAAATTGTAGAACTCAACCGTATGGATAAATTCTTTTAAGTATTATATATTGAAGACCACTGGTATTCTATCAAATGGCATGTATACCAGTTTTCCATTGACTCCAAACCTCATTGAATTTTGGTTTCCATTTTCTACTTGATCAAAGTGTTAGGTGAGGGCACTATGGACCTCTAATGTGAGCTCATTGTAAGTCAGTTCATTAATAGTCAAAAGCTTATCCTAACCTCCTACTTCCAAGTATCTCCATATAGCAACATCACACTTGACTCTTACTAGGTTGTCTTAACTCACACTTGCATTCTCCCCTAAGCCTTTCTTGTACATTTTACTATAGCACTTCTTTTTCCATGCTTTATTGAACTTGAGCATGGGGTATCATGAGTCACTGTTGCTTATGTTATCCTTCCTAGTTGCTTGTTTAACTCTAGGCATAATATGAACAATAAAATCAATGAGATCATTCAATCATGACTCTAAAAAGAACTCAAGAGTCACTAAAAGAATTTTTGAGGGAAAAATTGTACTTGCTACAATCTAGTCGATTCTAGAATTCCAACCTTGCAACACTAAAATTTACATCAATACAAAGTCATGAACTAGCTTTCAATTATCAAGAACATAAGGAATTTTATCCTAGTTCACAATCTTATAAAATCTAATTTAGAGCATGCTTTGGGAATTCATGTTCCTACAATAGTAGCTGTAAGCACAATTTAACAAAACAAGAGTGTTTCTTTAAATTTGACTTACAGTTAACATGGATTCATTGTAAATAGGTAAGACCAATTCAAGAATAACTCATCTTCATCCTCATTCCTAACAAGAACTCTACATGTTCTTCCTCATCCTAACTTCTAGATCACACTTTTAGGAGAGATGTTTAATTAATAACGTAATAACAACAATTTCCATTACATAAACACTCAAGAATCACTCTTAAAACTAAAGATCATCATACATGGAAATCTCATACCCTTGCATCAAACTCTAACTAAATAATGTGATTTTTCCTAAAATAACAACTAAAATAATAAAAACAAGTAGAGATTGAGTTCTACATACCTTAGATTTGTTGATTTTGGAAGAAATTTGCACTAAAATTACAAGGGTAGTGAGAGAAAGTGAGAGAGTGTTGTCTTATAGAGAGAGAATTAAAGTTTAGAATGAAAGGAGAAGAAAATACTCATGAGTTTTAAATCAGTGAATGACTACCAAAAGGAACACGAGTGTGTTTGTGGTTGTGTTTCTTATCCTTATGCATGCGCTTACCTTAAAGCATGACTACAAGGGATGTTTAAGGGCGTGATCCTAGTTGTAGTCTTCTTGGCCTCCAATTTCTTACTTTTTCATCTTTTTCAATCCCAAGGGGATTATGAACATGTTCATGGGCATAAACGTTGGTCATGTTTTCCTCTGATTCCTATATCCTATAATTTGTGAATTGCTTTATTACTCCACTTAAAAGCACCCTTTCAATAATAAAAAAAATGCAATAATTTAAATTGCTAAAGATGAAATTTCAATTGAAATATGAATTATTAGAAATACTATTTTCTTTTATAGAAAAAATTCATTTGTAAATTCAAGAATTGACTGTTTCAGCGAGATTGAAAATTGTTCATGCAGGGAAACATACTAATGACAACTAACAATAAAAAGACTAGGAATCAATCGAAACAATGAAATTCAAAACAATGATCATTCAAACAAAAATAACTTGGGTTGCCTCATAAGAAGCATCATTGTTTAGTGTAGTTGGCTCAATGATTTCATCTTTCCTTCAATTTTGTTCGGATCATACAAGTTTGGGATTTAGTTAGCTGTCCCAATTGATTCTCCAAATTTTTGAGTGACATGTCTGTGTTCCTTATTACAACTTTAGTGGCTTGAAAATCGAGCATCTAAGCTATTGATATACTTGTTATGCATCTCCTCTAGGTTAAGGTTCTTATTTTGAGCTTGGACATTCTTGTTTTGTTGCTGTAACTAGCTTCCCTATGAGAAATAGGTGTGATTTTTCCAACCTAGATTATAACTATTACTAAAAGGATTATTTTACGGTCTATTAGTAAGAAAATTAACCTCTTCCATATCAATTGGTGTCTCATCTTTCACTACTTTCACTAATTTTATTAGTCCTTCAATTTTCTTTCGTTGATTCTCAACTTGAGCTATCAAAGTGATAATTGAATCAACTTTAAATTTTCCAACTACCTTTACCTTGCCTCCTACATTATCCCATTGGAAATTATTCATGGTCATACCCTCTATGAGCTTTTGGGCCTCATTTGGTGTCTTAGAACTCAAAGTGCCTCTACCTATGGCATCAATCATCTACCTAGTAAGATAGTTGAGACTATTGTAAAAAGTTTGAATCTACATCCTCAAAGGTGAACCGTGATGTGGAAAATGGTTAAGTAAATCCTTAAACCTTTCCCAAGTTTCATACATCATTTTTCCTTCAATTTGGGCATATGATGATACGTCATTCCTAAAATTGGTTGTTTTGGTAGGTGGAAAGTATTTTCTTAGAAATATCTTAATCAAATCTTCCTATGTAGTGGTTAATCCTCTAGAAAGTAAGTTGAGCCACTTCTAAGCCTTGCCTCTAAGCGAGTATGGGAATAACCTAAGCTTGATTACATCATGTGTGACTCATAGATCTTGAAATTGTCATAGATTTCTAAAAAACTCGGGATGTGGTTGTTTAGATCTTTCATCAGCTAAGCCATCAAATTAGGTAAACTGTTGTACCATCTTAATCACATTCTGCTGAATTTGAAAATTGGTTGCCTAAATTGCAAGTCTAGTTATGCTAGATTCAGCTCCAATTGTTTTTAGCTTGGCATATTCTATAGTCTTGTTGGCATCTGCATTGTTTAAAGCCATTCTTCTATTTCTTCTTCTTCCTTAAATTGAATTAGTGAACCTTGGTTTATCAACTCCACTACGTTGCGCTCTCTCTTGTGTAGAAAAAGAGTAGACTTCTTAATTTCAGGATCAAATTCAATGAGATTTATTATGCTATTCCTAATAATATATTGAAATAATTCAAAAGCTGAGGCAACAAATAAAGGAAAATACCAAAAATAAGAAGGATGTGATAAATAAAAAGACCTATTAAAATAATTAGTAGAATGAATTTTTCCTAGTACCCTAATTAGTTTCATTCCATTGGTTCCTCAGTAACGGTACTAAAAACGTGACATGGGCTTTAGCAGTATGGGGGTTAATAGCAACCTTAAGCAAGTGTACCTAGTTAAATTATAGTATAACACGAAATTAAGTCTGAGTTTTCAATCCTGCATGGAACGATAAGATTGTGGAAGCCTTAGATTACTAGCAATTTTCCCTGAAATTACTAATTATCTAACTTATCAAATCAATCAAATAAGTACATTTAAATAAACTAAAGTAAACAAGATAAGAATAATAAAATAAAGAAGCGATAAAATAAATGAATAGGAAAATGAACAAATAAGCAAAATTAATCAAATTGTGGAAAACATGATCCTTATTAAATCTATTACTTACTACCTAACCTTATAGAACTATAAATCTCAATTGCACTTTTGGACTGTTGAGATTTCTAATATGAATTAACTTGACTTACATCTCTTAATTAATCCTTAACCCTGAGTATACTCTATCTGAATCACTTCTACAATAAAGTATCTCAAGATCGTATTGAGATCTCAAATCCCTCTATTAAGTTGCCCTAATTTAGAGAAACTAATAAGCTAAACCTCCATCAAATTAGTTACTTTTAATTCAATCTATCCATATAAGTATAGGATCTCATAAACTCTATAGTAGACTCTATAGCATTCTAATAGTCAGCAATATTGAATTAAAGGTAATACAAAATAATGCAATTAGATCACAAAATGCAATATCATAAATTTCATATAAAAGCAATTGTTACATTAGAATTAAGGTTCAATAAAACATTTACTTAGAGTCTATAGTTATACTGTGTACAGTTGTAGTAGTAAGCATCTTTGTGATGTTTCGTGTTATCATTTTTTATGACAGGAGTAAGGGTGTTTGTTTGGAGTGTGGTTTAGAGTAGTGATCTGGTATTATGTTACTTGGTGTTGATTTCTAAGCTTTAGCAAAGAGTACAATGGATTCTTGCATTAATGTGGATGTTAGATACAATGAAAGTGTTGTCGTCTACTATGGATGGCCTGTCTCTACCTCTCTAAGGTCCATCGATGAGAAAATGGATGATCTCACCTCCATGATGGTTGAGTTAACACGAGTTGTCAATATATTTAATATAGTTCAACTTGTTAAAGAGATTCTTAACAATGTTTGAGTTGTTTCCCAATAAAGGCAAGGACAATGATCATGTTATCGAGTTGATTATGGTGACTGAGGTAAATTTAGAGGATGGAACCATTATGTTGGTGTTGAATGAAGAGCATGTACAAGAATTGAATTAGATGAAATTGAGGAAAGTGACAAAGAGGATCACTAAAAGGCCAAAGGAGGAGTTGTCGACCTAACCATGGTCTAGAAAATGTAAAGTTACAAATGCCTACTAGCCGGGGTTTGGCAATGTCGACAATTATCTTAGTTGGGAAGATAAGGTTGTAAAAATAGTTAAATGTTATGAAGTGGATGAGCAAGCTAAAGTGTGACTAGTCACTCTTGAATTTACAAGGTATGCTATCCTTTGGTGGAAGAATTTGCAAGTGAACCAACATAGAGAAGGAGAATCTAAGATTCATACTTAGCAAGATATGCTTTGAGCTATGAGGAGGAGGCTTATGCTAAATCATGATATGCATTAAGAAGCTTTAGGAGCTAAGGTAAGGTGGATTATTTGTGGATGACTACACGAAAGAATTTCGAATGCTAATGATCCATTGTGAAATTGAGGATCCTAAGGCTTAAACCATATCCATATTTATTAGAGGGTTGAAGTTTAAAATTAGTGAATTGCTAGATGTACAAGGGATTGATACACTGGAGGACACTAGATGATTTGCTTTGAAAGTTAAGCATTGGAGACGCAAGGGGTATTCTTATGCTCCTGTGAGCTGGACTTCATCTATCTAACCTAATCCAAGCAAGTTGATTAGATTGAGCCATGTAGGCAAGACACAATCAAACCCAACCTAAAGTGTTGACTTGATGAGAGGGAGTTACAAAGGAAGTTTGAGAAGGGGTAAACTTCAAGAAGGAAGACAAACAAGATAAAATGTTTCATATGCAAAGGTTGTAGCGACATGGCTGCCTAATGTCCCAATAGGAGAACAATGGTCATTAAAGGCATGTTGCTAACCATTAAAGTTGATAGTATATATGAAGAACATGGAGAGATGAAAGAACAAAGCGCAGAGTAAGAGGGGGTTTCTAAAGGGAATGAGGTCGCAGTAGATGTTAGGTAAGGTAAATTTTTGAATTTGGTCATTCATTGAAATATGAGTGTGACCATTTCAAATAAAGATGACTAAAGGGAGAAATTTTTCCGTATAAGTCATTAAGTAAAGGGTTGGTTGTATGCTATGATTGTAGATAGTAGGAGTTGTACCAATGTTGCTTTATTGAGCATGGCGCAAAAATTGAAGTTGATGAGTACTCCCCATCCTAAACCCTATAAGTTGCATTGGTTGCATGAGAAGAGTCTTTGCATGTCACACAATAAGTCATTGTCCTTATTAGTATTAGTGTTTACCATGGTGAGGTGTAATGTGATGTTTTGCTAATGTGTGCTTTATACATACTAGAAGGATAACCTTAGTTATTTGATCGAAGAGTCATACATGATGGATTTAAGAATACTTATGCCTTTGAGTATGAAGGAAAGAGAGTAGTACTAAATCTTATGAATCTAAGCTAGGTTAAAAGATATGTAAACCCAACTAAGCCGAGCTTAGAGGAAAAGCCTAGTGATGATCTAAGTTGAGTTTTCCCATGAGCTCAAGGCTAATGTACCAACCTTCCTGTTAATTTGAAAGCCATTAGAGATGAAAGAACAAGAGATTGAGCTCCTTACTAAGATGCAAAAGCTTATTGGAGAGTTCATGGACTTGATTCTAAATGAGTTGCCCTTACGATTGCTACCATTTGGAGGAATTGAGCATGCCATAGATCTACAACCATGAACTACGTTACTGAATAAGCCTACTTACAGCATGAATCTAAGGTAAGCTATCAAGCTTTGAGGGTAAGTCAATGAGTTGATTAAGTGGGGTTATGTTTGCAATTCCCTGAGTTTATGTATAGTACCTTCCCTACTTGTACTAAAGAAGGATGGATTATGGAGAATGTGTATTGATATCCAAGCTATCAACATGATTACTATGAAATATAGATATTTGTTCTCAAGTGCATATGGCATGTTAGATGAATTGGACGGGGCAAGAATATTTTTGAAGAATGATTTGAAGTTGGGGTACCATCACATCCTAATGCGAGTAAGAGGTGAATGGAAGACTACATTTAAGACGAGACATAGGTTATATGAGTGGCTGATGATGCCTTTTGGTCTATTCAACACTTCAAATACATTTATGAGACTAATGAATCATGCGCTCCATGAACTAATTAGGAAGTTTGTAGTGGTTTATTTTGATGAAATACTGGTATACAGTCCTAACCTCGAGAAGCACATCGAGCATCTTTAAGTAGTTTTCTCTATGCTCTAAAGTGGACAATTTATGGGAATCTAAATAAGTATGACTTTTAGATGAATTCTTTTTAGGGTTCATAGTAACTGGAGAAGTTGTATGAGTTGATGAAGAGAAAGTTCAAGCTATCACAAAATGGCCAATATTGACCTATTTTGTAGAAGTTCCAAGCTTCCATAGATTGGCTTCATTTTATTTTTGTTTCATCAATAACTTTAATACCATTGTAGCTTCTTTGATAGAGCTATCAAATAACAAGTTAGTGTTCAAGTGGAGAGAGAGAGAAAAAAGGAGTTTTGAAGAGATAAAAGGAATGCTAACTTTCTACCCCAATACTTTTTCTCCTAGATTTTGAGACAATCTTCAACTGGAGTATGATACATCTAGCATTGACATAGATGTTATGCTAATGCAGGAAGGCCAACTAAGTGCCTAATTCAGCAAAAAAGGTAAAGGAGTTAAATCCAAACATTCGGTCTACAACAAGGAGTTTTACTCCTTGATTCAAGCTTTGATTGTTTGGTGACGCTACTTATTTCTTAGAGAATTTGTTATCTATACTGACCAATAATCATTAAGATACTTGAAGGGCTAGCCATAGTTATCCAAAAGACAAATGAAATGGATTAAATTCAAGGGGTTTTCCTACATTGTAAAGTACAAGAGAGGTAAGGCTAACGTGGTCACTAATGCTTTATTCAAGAGATACACCCTCATAACAGACCTATAGACTAAGTTGTGTGGTTTCTCTATTATTAAGGACTTGATTCCTAAGACCTTCACTTTAGTTCTATTGTTGTTGTCATGACTTGAAGGGAAGTTTAGTAGGATTTCTTAAAATTTTCACATCAAGTGTGTACCCATTATATAAAAATTTCTTTACAAGTCAGAGATTGCAGGACTTTCAATAATTATTTGCTAGAGTTTTTTATTTTAATTTATTAACATATTGTCAAATATAAGTACCTATAGATATCCAATAATCTACGATTCCTTAGAACTGTAGAGAATCGGTATCCCTTACAAACTGATAAGATCAAGTAGTAAGATCTAAAACTTAAACTTATGAAAGTAATAAAATCTAAATATAGTATTAATAATTATATATAATAATTCAAACAAAATATATAGTCTATTCTCATATTCTAATTTCTATGCATCTCGACGTTGGTACTCAATCTCAGTTCTTAACCCATGCCCAATTATCTAGCAACTTACAAGAGAAAACTATTGGGGAGTAAGCTACATGAGTTTAGTGAGTTATCCTTCATATTATACCAGAAAACAAGTTATCAAATAATTTATTATCAACCATATGAATGCATGAATAAGCAGTATGCTAAACAATATATATGCAGTTGATCGGTGTTGCATACAACATCAGATTTAACGCCTTTTGAAATAAGGGTTAGAAATACATCGGCACAAATCACAACCAAGCTCTAGCACCTAGGGTTTTTATCCAACAATTTAAATTTCGTATTTCATGAAATATGTTTTCATTTCAAAGAAATCTAGTAACACACAAAATCCTAAGTCTAGCAGTAAGGTGGCCATTCTAGTTTACACTTACACCTTGCAGTAGTAGTCTCCAGACACGACCTTCAACCACCCATGGTTAGTGTCTCCGTCACCAATAATTCCCACGAGCTAAGGGTACGGTCTTGTTGTACCAATGCTCCTGCATTATATTAATAAAATTATGTGGGAATCCTTCTCTCCAAAGCCTTTCATTACCAATTGCGTAAGGTGACGGCCGTAACATTATATGCAATGTTCATGTTTATGCGTGATTCATATAATTTAAGTTAAGTCAAATATGATTAAGTTAATTTATGAGGTGATCTATCAACATTAACTAACCAGTCAATTATGTTGTAATAACTCAAGCAACCGATTATTCAGCTATTATGTTTTACAGCCTTTTACACAACACACAACTATAATTCAAGCACATGCATAACCCAAACCCTATGCACTAATTACAAGCACAAAACAAATATAGAGTTATCGAAAGTACTCACTTAGTCATAGAGTCTATCGACGGTCATTATATTCCATTAGATAAGTCGGTATCCGTATCAAGATTACTTGACATTTAAGGAATATGAAGGTAATGAGTATTTAAGCAAAATAATTAAGTTATTCATATTTTTAGTAGTAACTACTTAAATTAGTTATCTATTCTTATGAAATGCTCGGTTCAAGGTTTTTTGTTACTTGCGTATAATTTTTCAATTTAACTTTGATTTTTATAAACTTATAGTCTATTTTCATTGTTTTCAAACATACTTTTACGTAGTGGAGTCTATTTTGGATGTTTTAACCTGCAGTTTTGACTATGATGTGAAAATATTACAAAATTCATTATTTCGACTTAAATGATTATAAAATATCATTTAAGCTTTTCTTTGTATAATTACGATTTAATAAATATTTAAATTTTATATTTTGTAATTTTCTTGTTTTTAAGTCCATTTTACCATAATTACTTATTTTTGCTAATTTTAAGGTTTAAGACTTGTTAATTCAATTTTTTCTACTTTATTAATTTTCTAATTAATTAATTATTTTATTATTATTTATAAATACAAATTTAATTAATTTAGCTAAGTGATGGCGTGACAATATAAGGGAATGCGACGTGTCACTTTTGTACTTTTTCCACATTTTCCTATTTTTTTATTTTACATCATGTATATTAATATTTATTACTATATATTATTAAATTTTCTAAATTAATTATTTATAATAATTTCTTCAAAGTTATGGTACACATATATATTCATATTTGTTAAATTAATATTATAGCATATTATGTATGTACTATTCAAATATTCTTGTATTTCTACATATATGATACTATTCATATATTTATGTTTATACATATAATATACTTATGTTTTATAATAATATGACCTTAAATAGTTCATATATTATACATACGGGTTTGTATATATATACTCATGATTGTATTTTATGCATATACATACATATACAGTTATCTTACATACACACATATATATACTAAAATATGTAAGTACTATTATACATAAGTATATATATACTTAATTATCACGTTCAATATATATATATATATATATATATATAGAATTTATCAAATAAAATTGTAGTATAAATACACAACGGTATGTGCTTGTACATACCGTATATATATATATATATATCCTTTAATATAGTTATACTATATTATACTAGTATTTGTAATTTGTAATTATGTATATATGTAATTTGGTTGCGTAGTATATTATAAACATGGAACAGAATTCATGTAAACCAAAATATACATATAATATACTATATAATAAAATACCAAGTATATATACATATCTATTATATATGCATACATACATATATCATATAATAAAAATACTATATATAATTATATATATATGTCCACGCATACATATGTATATATGTACATGCATAAGAAAAATAAATACTATTACTATTTGCACATACATACATGTACATATACCTAAGTTTTTATACAAATTATTTGTAAAAATTACTATAACATGTACACTATACATATAAATATACTTTAATATTATACACATATATGAACATACATACTCAAATACATGTATGTATAAGAATATATATAAATAGTTATTACAAAATACATATAATATACATATTAAATACTATACTTGTGTAATATCCTTAGATGTAATTCCTTAAGCTTCTTCTTTTTCTTCTTGCTTGTAATTTTCCAAAAATTTAAAATAAAAATTGGGCAAAGGATGTTCACAATTCAAAAGAGAAGAACAAGAGGACTTTGTATGTGTTTTTTCTTTGGTAAATTTTCCTAGCGTGAAGGGAGCCTACTGTAGGGGTTCAAAATTGACAAATTGAAATAGTAAATGAAAGTAAATCTAAGGCATGATCAAGTAATTAATGGGATAAGACATCTATCTTATTTCTTTGTCCTTTTACACTTTATTTTGTAACACCTAGAAGTGGAAAAATGAGCACATGGGTAACTATAATTTTTGGAACCAATGTGGAGGGATAGGGAAAATAGGAAAAGAAAAAGAAAGAAAAAAGGAGGAAAAATAAAAATATTCAATTTTGCTTAACACAAAAATTATATATTTAGTATTTATAAAATAATATTGAGATTTTATAAAAATTTATCAATTTAATTATTACTTGTTACATTTATAATATTTACGAGTTATCTCAATGTGTTTGTTAAAAGTTTTACATGATTACGCATATTAGTCGATAATTATAATCGACTAAGGTTTTATTACTATTAAGTTATATTTACCCATTTTATAAGCTTAAAGTTATAGTTTTAGAGTTTTTGTCAAGTTTGAGTTTGATTTCGGATATTTATAGGTACATCGGATTTAGGGTTTTTGTATGCGATTTAGGTTTTGATTGAATTTCTAGATTTTTTATTACCGATACTATATTTGATTTATAATTTAATAGAATTTTTATCTTACTCGGTCTTACCATCTCATAAAATTATCTATAGTACTAGAGTTCAATTATATTTACAATTATCTAAATTTGCGGGGTTTACAGTTGTGAGGTACTGTAAAGGATGAGTTATTGATGATTACTTCATAAAAGATGGATACTTATTTGTATACGGAAGCTGTGTTTCTTAACTTGTTCCCTATGAAGGTTGATGAGAGAGAAACATAGTAATGGATTGTCTTGCCATTTTTAGCAAGAAGAAGACTTGCGAGCTATTAAAGTCCAAGTTCTTTTGTCCATGAATGATTAAAGATATGTACATAGTACTTGAGAGATGTGTTATATGTAAAGCAAGGCTAGCATTTGTCATTACCTATCCTAAACAAGCCATGGTTCGACTTATGTATCTCGTCTCAAGCTTACTAACATCCCATAGGAAGGATGTAATTATGGTGTTTATGGATTAGTTCAGTAAAATGGTACACTTGGTGCCCTATAACAAAACTAAAGATGCTTTAGCTATCTCTTCTCTTTTCTTATAGGAAATCATCAAGCTACATAATGTACTAAAGACCAAAGTGTCCAATAAGGTCCGAAAGTTCTTAAACCATTTTTGGAAGACCTTATGTAGGCATCTAGAACCAAACTACTATTTAACACTTTGTACCATACCTAAACGAATGGCTAGATCGAGGTTGTCAATCAGACATTACGGTCCTTACTTCAAATTGTAGTAGAAGGAACTTAGCAAATTGGGATTTATGCCTGCCCATGGCAGAGTTTGGCTACAATAGATCGACAGATAGTGTGATTGGTAGTCCCCATTTAAGAGTATGTACAAGTTCAACCTTAAACTTCCCCTTAACTAAGCACCCTTGCCTAGCCACTAAGAAGACTAGAAGCAATGGACGAATCCAAGACCTTGAGGGTTATACATTAGAAGGGGACCAAAACTTGACCTAAGCTACATCTAAGCTCGAGTAAAAAGGTCGAGGAAGAAAGGTTAAGGATTTCTAGCCTAACGACCAAGTATGAATCCATCCTTAACCTTCCCATTGACCATGCACGTCTTCCTAGTTATAAGAAGACTAGGAAGTAGTTAATTGATCTGAGACCTTAAGGGCTATACACCTAAAGGGGACTAAGCATTTGATCCAAACTGTATCTAAGCTTAAATAGAAAGGTCAAGGAAGAAAGGTTAAGGAACTCTAGTCTTACGAACAAGTATGGATTCATCTAAGTAAATATAGATTCCCGATCTTGAGGTGAACAAGTTATCATCCAAGGTAGATGGACCATTCCAAGATACAGAGAAGATCAACTATAATGTCTATAGGGGTTACTTATCTAATAGGCATGGAGTGTCTAATTCCCTTAACTTTACTAACTTAAGTTTTTACATGCATGAGAAAGAGTTGAATGAAGCTAAGTTAGATTTGATCCCAAATCTCAAACAGCTTGTAGAGGATGATAGGAATTAGAGTCTTACTACCCGGTCCTAAGATTATAGATTGGTCACCTTAATCTATTAAGCTCTTATATATCAATTTATGAAAGAGGAGGTTGAGCTCCTTCACAAAGCTAACTTGCTGGAGTCCTTGAGCTCCTACTAATACCTTACCATCTATTGGGTGAAGGAAGACCACCCACTCTTTAACCTATTATAGGACCAGCTAGACAGATTACTAAACCACCAGAGTCAACTCAAAAGTAAAAAGACAGCTTGATTGACTCTACTATTAGCTTGGCTAGCATTCCTTTGAGCCTACCATCTAACCTATTGACTTGCCAGCTGACCCAACCTCTAGCTTAGCCTCAACCAAAGGATGGACTCTTTCATCATCAATCTCCACTAGTCACTAAGTGACTTATGGTGTTACTTTTACTAGCATTATATGGATTGACAATAAGCATTCCATCGTTGGTTATGCATTCTTCCCTTGTGATTTTATATACATTTATGCATTCTTCCCTTGTGATTTTATATACATTCTACCCTTTTGTAATGATACTTTCCTAGGATGTTTCCCTTTAAAGAGACTATAAGGGCCTCATTTGTGCATTAGTGATAGGATTCGGGGTACCAATCTAACCTAACTACTAAAACCGAGATCATCTACTTGCCAACTCATTCTGTTTGCTGAGTTGAATGACACTATTTCTCGTCAAAAGAGTGCCGAGAAGCAGAAGGCTTGATCTTCACCCATGCATGACTAAATACTTACTCGACTTTACGTATGCCAATATGCCAAGTTATTACGTTTCCAAGAGCTAGATCTACTCGGCCAGATACAATGACTAGTGCTAACTAACTTACGTTTTCGAGAGTTGGATCCACTTAGCAAGACACAGAGAGACTAATGCCGACTAACTTTAGTACCTAGCAATTATGGGTTGTCTTCTCTGATGTCTCAACCAAACAATGTGAGGCTACTTCCAGGATATGCTGAATGACCACATGTAAACTTTCCTGTAAAACATATAGTTTTGTATTTTTGCACATGTTTGTCTTTATTTTATTTATAAGCCATTTTCTTTAGGGTTTAAGGCCTTATACATTATTCACAATTTTTCCACTAGAGTTTAAGACATACTATAAATAGTGACATTTGTAACAACACAAACATACAGAAAATAAATGAAAAACCCGTTTTGAGTCTTTTCTCTTGGAGTGTTCTCTCCCTCATTGGCTTTTATCAATCCTTTTAGTAAGGATTGTGGCAGGTAACCCTATCACTTGAACCGATGCGTTACATCCAAGGAGTCTTAGGACGTACAGAATCTAATTGGTGTGTCATATTCAGTTAAGTGGCTCACGGATTTATTAAAACCCTCACTAAATCTACTCTATTTTTCATTCCTTCGGCAAGATCAGACCCACCCCTACGACCGACCTTGTCTATCCTTAGCATAGTTCGTATCAATTAGCCATTTGTCTTCTCTTACATATTTCTTGTTCTTGTGCTTAGCCCCATTTTAGCTAAACTAACCTTTAAGTAGTACTCTTATTTTTCTCCTTAAGCAAGGGCTAGTGGTAAGTAAATCTAAGTAACCATCCATGTGTATTACCACTTGGGGATTTAGGTCCACGTATGGTTCTTAGTGCCTAATATCTAAGAGCTAGTGCATGGTTAAACTTACATTTCACTCCCATTTACTTTCTAGCCATCATGCAGCTAGGACCTACCCTTTGTGGTTATTGGCCTTCGTATGTTCACCTGTGAAGTTGCATCATGGAGTAATGAAACAAATTAACTTCTAATACCACATTGATTTAAAATTGGGAAAATTTACATGAAAGAAAACAAACTTTTGGATCTATATTCAAAAAAAGGATAAAAAGGTTTTAATAGTGTAAAATTAGGATGAACAATATTAAAAGTGTTGTAAATAGAGGATGTCTATTAAAGGTCACTACTATGGCATGTTAAGGGCTATAATGGATGCTATCAAGTAACATCAATGATATCTAATGGAGTTATAATTGTAGTGTAACAATAACCTTTATTAGCATCAAATTTGTACCTTTTCTCTCTTCTTTTTAGCATTAAGACTTTTTGTCCTCAATTGAATTCAAACACAAATATTCAACCTTTGGTATGTAAATTTTCCATTTAAAATTTAAGCAACTTTCTTCCTTTACAAATTGGAAAAGGACTTGATCTAGTTATGGGAAAAGAAAAAGTAATAGTAAGGATGATATGAGTTAGAGATTCAGTTAAGGCTCAAATTTGCTTTAGAGTTCAATAAGGGAATATCAAGTTTTCATTAGATGATTGATTCAATGGCTCAAATCTATCTACTTCATAGCCTAATTATCAAAATTTCCTTGAAAATTTGATTGACCTACGTAAACTATCTTGCTAAAAATTATAGGGTTGAATGCAACACATGGAAATAATTGTGAAGGGGCACATAGGGTTAATAAAAGAGATGGTGATGATTGGTGCAATAGAAGGCATAGGGATGTTGATGATTACATTGACGGAGAAGGTGATAATTGATAGGAATTCGCTAACTAGATCACTCCCCTAAGCAAGAGCTAGAGGTCTACTCAACCTAGTCTTGAGAATCCTCCATTGTTAAGCCAATTCTTCAGACCCT
This sequence comes from Lumnitzera racemosa, assembly GCA_024138005.1. NCBI lineage: Eukaryota > Viridiplantae > Streptophyta > Magnoliopsida > Myrtales > Combretaceae > Lumnitzera > Lumnitzera racemosa. The sequence goes on from JAMXBC010000012.1 coordinate 60,324,520, forward strand.
GACCTAAAAGCTAAAGGCATTGACCTATATGACCTCCTCAATTTTTGAGCCATTTGGTGTATTACCTTAACAAGCCTAGATGATGCCAAGTTATCAAGAGCTCCCGTACTTGACCTTCTAACCTTCTTAAAAGATCATCTCTTATTCTAAATCCCCGACTTCGAGCTACCTAATGAGTCCACTAATGCCAACCTTATCTAGATATGTTAGAAATCGTTACTAGCAAGTGCCCCAACCTCTCTACAAAGATAGTGTCCCATTCCCCATGTGCATAAGAAGTTTGTCTTTCTAAAAGGATTTCTTAATTTTCCTTTCCTTTTGTATCATTGTTGGAATGTGATCTTTACCCTTTTTGGTAAATTAGTACATTTGTAACTAATGAGACAACACGAACACTAAATAAAAATTGATTGATTTGAAGACACTTTATAAATAGAAATTTTCAAAATAGTATCACTCTCTTAACCAACTAGTGTGCTAGATTATCTACAACAATAAAACTGGTGAGTATTCACTATGTCATTTCCTTAAGGAAAAGTGTTTGGTTAAGTGCTACTACACTAATCTAGGCTAACTAAATAAGAAGTGGTGAGTTGAAAATAAATGCAACTAAACAAGAATGAAATTTAATAATAAACATAAATTATAAAGGCAAAAAACTTGACCTGATCAAACTATATATATAAAAATATCGTGAATACTCCAGTAAGTATACTAGGTCAGAATTAAGTAATAAAGAGTGAGTAAGGTTATTGATCTCTTGAGGACTAAGAAATTACTAACACTATGATATTCCTTATCAATAGTTAGGTAATCAAGATTGAATGGTGAATTAACCAATTTCTAATAGCCCTAAAACTATTAAAAAGAAAATTATGTTAATTTATCTAAAACGAAGCAATCAATTGACAACGTAGGAAAAATAGAATCCATCCTAGTTGTGCAAATCAAATTGTCATCATGTCATATAAATTAATAATTATATGGCCATTCAAGTGAAATTATCATGCCTTAAAACTTAAGTACTCAACCTCTAATTAATCATTCAACTTCTACATCTCTAATTAATAGTGGACTCTAAATTATAATCATACATCTCCCGATGCTATGATTGACTAATGCTTTAAATTAACTATCCCTAATATCTTAGCAAATAATTAACTCAAGACATTGCATTAATCCTTGGATAAATTCTAATTAATCTAATTAATGCTACTCCCATATTAGCTAATAAGTTTAATCAAGAATTTCTAACAAACCCTATACCAACTCCCATATCAATAGTGTTTCTAGCAATTATAACTATTAGAAAATTATAATTAAAATCATAGAAATTACAATCATGAATTAACTGTACATCTATTAACCCTATAACATAACTACAATTATCATCTCAGCTTTTTAAGGTTTCGTCAATTCCTACAATTAAAACTTAGCCAATCGTAGAAATCAAAATTAAAGCACATATAACAATAGAATTTGCAAAGAAGTTCATGATTAGAAATGAGAACAAATCACAGAATTGCATAAATAGAAATAGGCTAGAAATCACCAATTTTGTAATTATGAGGAATTCAAACTTCAATTGCAAACTCCAAGGATGATCTTCACAGTAAGAGCAAAGTTTTCTTAGTGATCCATGGAATATCAAAAGAAAAAATCTTCAAAAGTAAAACCTAACTTCTTCTAAGACTCTCTAAGTAAGAGAAAGATGAAAAATCCTCTAAAATATCAATCGCACATCTATTTATAGAGAAAACAAGGGTTGTCTTTCGATTGGTTATTTTCCACTAAAGGCTTACCATGAAGGCAAGCGGTACTGAGTCCAAGGCTGCCGATGCTGAATTGAAAAGCCAATGGTGTATAGTGTAGGCCAGCCCAAGGCCAACTGCCTCCGATTCCAAAGTGTTGTAGATTGATTTGGGTTTCCTTTGTTTGCGTAAAACTCCTCTAAGTTGATGGTATTTCCATTGTAAATCCTTTGAGACCTGAAATATCCAAATGAAAATACTTAAGTATCATTTCTTAATGATTTCTATAAAATAAAAAATAATTCTACATAATTCACACATTAAAATATGAGTACCCCACACTTGAACTTTTGCTTGTCCTCAAGCAAAATAAATAGAATACAGAAATTTATCATTGAAAATACTATTGAACATAAGGTTCATTATCTAATTTTGATGAGAACAAAACAAATAGTGCATAATTAAACGTATTGTTTTTTAAGAGAATAAAACAAGTGGATGATTAAACTATGTATTATTTGATTATGTTAAGGCAATTGAATAAGATCAATTAATTTGCTTAATAATTAAGTATATCAATTATCTCTATAAGAAATTTATTCCTTGAGTGGTGATCAAATGATCTTAAAGATAGATTGCAAAGTATATTTGTTTGTAAGTTGTCAAAAGTATTTTCAGGTGTTATATGGGTCACCAATATGACAGCTCAAGAAAGAACCAAGTTGACAATCTAAAACCCTAAAAAGCACAAAGAAAAACTTACTGGCTTGAAGGAGCTAGCATGCTGGTTCACTTGCCGATGTTCATGTCGATAGTGCAATTTATTACCGGCTTACATGTAAGAGTAAGGTACCAGTATGCTAGTAAGTCTAATTCAACTAGTCGTTAGAGTATTTAATACACTATAACGAGAAGATTTGAATGAGATGATATAAACACTTAACAACACGACTAGGGACAAGAGAGAACTAATCTTTTGCTGCAATATTTCAATATTCTTTTGTGTTCTTATTGTCTATTATTCTCATTGTCTCTTGTACCTTAATTTGCTAATATTTAGAGAGATTTGAAGTGTAGTGCTTGTAAGATATTAGTTGCAAAATATTGAGAGTTAAAAGCACTACACCAATAATCCTTGAGATTGAGTTTTCTGATGTGAGTTAAGATTGTGATTTGTGTTAAGAGTTGAGAGTATGAAACTTATGTATTCAATTTTATGTGTGTGTAGCTCTTAGGGCCTGAATTGAGAAATTAATAAAGTGGTGTGAAGTCCTCGGTTGGAGATATTGTGTGTCCATGGAGAGTAGGAAGGGGGTCCGAACTCCACATTATATTCGGGCTTGATCTTCTCATCCCTATCTCTTTTAATTTCCATACTTATTATTGTTTTATCATTATCTTGATTATGATCATTGTTACTTTTAATGCTTAATTTTGAAAAGAATTGTAACTTGTCCTCTAAACTCAATTTACCCACCTTCTTGAGTTTAGCTTAGTGTTCTTCAAATACGAATTTTCCAATTGCAAATACAAGCATCTAATATTTCACACTTTTAGACTTACTGATTTGTAATGCCTACTGCTCAAACTAAACCAAAATATGTGATCAAAGTACTACAATTGAAATTAATAAGCTACATTAGAGAAAAAAAAATAATCTAACCGTTTAGCCTAAGATTTCTATTTCATAAGTAGATGCTCATCATAATCCTAAGAATAAGATTGATAAGAACACAGGATAGATTAATGAGTCTAATCAACACTCAATAATCTGACAAACGCAAGCTATACTAGCTTAAGTATAGCCTTGCTCGAAAGAGGAAAGTTTCACTCTTTGTATGAGGGAATATTCTTCACTATTTGTATTCTTCTCTATTTAGTACAAATGTTGCTATTTATAGCAAGTCCTAATCCTTGGTGGTAAAGCTGTAAATAATGTATAAGGCCTTAAACTTTAAAGAATCGAGCCTATAACTAAAATGAAGGAAAACATGTATAAGAATACAAAACTGTACACTTTATAAGGAAAGTCGGCATGCAGTCACTTAGCATATCCTGGAAAGAGTAATATCCGAACAGAATGGGGTTGGTAGTTAGATGTACGGGTTTAGGAAGGAGTCCCCAAAGTCTTGCAATATTTGGCTGAGACACCAAAAAGGTTAGCCTATAATTGCCGAGTTCTAAAATCAATCGACACGAGTCTCTCAATGCTGTGCCGAGTGGCTCTTTGGTCTTAGGTACTCACCCTTGCTATTTCTTAACTCCTCGACTGATGACAAAGTTCATGCCAAGTGTTTATTTCCCTTCCTCTCGTCCTTTTGGTTGTAGCTCGACCTTAATAAGCATTGATAGGCCTCAGCTTGGATTTAGTCGGAGGTTAATTCCCATCACTACTACTCTTAACCAAGAATAATTATCTTGATTGGAAATGTAAGATGGGTGATGCATCTCCGGGGTTATACATACGGAGAGGCATCACAATGAACAAAAACAAGAACATAAAATGGGGATTTAGCAAATCCGTGAGTTATTAAGCTGGATATGATGCACCAACAAGGTCCAACATGGTTTAAGACTCGCTGAATGTGACATACCGGTCTGAATGATAGGGTTGTTTGCTACAATCCTTACTAAAGGGATTGATAAGAGCGAGTAGAGGGAAGTCTTCCAAGAGAAAAGTCTCAAAGGTTTTTCATTAAAATGTCAAGTTTGGCTAAAACCCTATACATGTTCTCTATTTATACATAGGGGCAAAATACTAAAAAGGATGCCTTGGTGGCATTCCTATAAATACAAATAAACATGAGGGTAATTTAGGAAAAATACAATAAAAAGAAAATTTAAATAATGTAAGCAGAAATAAATGACCAAATGATAGGCCTAGGCAAAGAATGGATGAGTTGGGCTTCAGTGTTTAGTGGGGTTAATACCCGAATCCTATCATCATCCCCCTCTTGAAAAAGTTTCAACTCAAAACTTGATAAGAGGTTACTTTAACTTCCACTTGGATAAAAAAAAAATCTGCAAGAGCGAAATAAAAGTAAACTACAACAACTCAGCTCAATGATTGAAGCAAACATAGTTCGGTCTCCTTCCACTCATCATGAGCCCAATCAATCAAGCTCTTCATTTATCACCCTTCCTTCTACTCATCATATACCCTATCAATTATCCATAAGTAATTCCAGTAGCTCTCAATCAAATGGAATAGCACAACTTTAAGTTTAGACATGGCATGAGCTTGGGGAGTTTGAATATGTAGAAGCTCAAACTGCTTCTCAACCTCATTTCTAGTAGTCATTACCTCGTCCTCTTCCTCACAACTAGTTTCCTCCTTGGTCACCATGGATAGTGTAATAATTCCTTCATTGACTTCTTCTTCCTCCTTGATGGCCTCTACAAGGATTTTCTTTTCAGCTCTCTATCTCTCTATTGAAGTTTTAACAATCCTTAAATCATCTTCAAGATTAGCTAGAGAGATAGGATGGAGCACAACTCGTTCTTTGTCATAGAAGGAATAAGTAGTCTTCAAGGGTGTGTAACTCAAGTTATGGCTCGTCTTCCATGGAGAACCCAAACATATGTAACAATCCCCAATGGTAGCAACATCTAATAAAACTTCATCATGAAATTTTCCAATGAAGAAGGCTATTCTTGCTTGTTTCATCACTCGAATTGCTTCATCATTACAAACAAAATCATACGGATTTGAGTGGTTAGTAATTTCATAACCCAATCTTCCAATAACAATCTTTGAGATAAAATTCATAGGATAGTAACTAACTTGAATTAATATAATACCTTGTTTAAGTCTCAGCTTTATTTAAAATTTCTCCATTGCCAAGAGGTAAAATTTGAGCTTAAATGATTATTAGCACCACAATCTATAATCTTTGATGGATACTAAAATTGCCACACGTTGGTTCAGAGACAGCTTGAATAAATCACCTCAACAATGGCATCAATCACAACTTGGTAAGTTTGTAATTGCAATCCATAACAGCTCACATGCTACTACTACGACCAAATTCAGTTCAACAACTGAGCACACTTACAACAAGCTTAGATCCTCAAGTTTAGTGGGTTTAAAATAAAGCAGCACTTATCCGCAATTAGTAGAGGATAGCTGGGCAAGTACACTCACCTGTAGTTCAGACAGACGATTTGATTCAATACTTGTGGAGAATAGACAGTATAGCACATTGTATAATTCAGCAGCTTAGAAATGGATGCTACTTTGCTGACCTGAGACCTTGAATATGTACACATTATGCTTGGACACAAGGTAAAGTTGTACTGGGACACAAATAATTGTAGGATCCTTTCCTTACACATGTATAATCTCTTTGCTGTTTTGCTTGAGCTTACACACGTGTTTAGCTCAACTTCCTATGCAATTCCCTCTTGGCAGTAGCTTGACAGCTTTTAGAGTTGCAAAAGCTCAATCACACACAAGTTTCAACGCCTTGACTTTGCAATTCAATAGATGTGACAATATAATACACACTGTAGTAGCTCAATTCAGCTCAGCAACTTAGAGTGCAGATTGCTACTGCACTTCAGCTCAGCACATAAAATACGCAATTCTTTAGACAACAGCACAATATACTTATGCTAAGGGCTCAGACAACGGCTACAATTCAGCTCGGTAAATAAGGAGTTAAATTAACTTAGAGCTCAGACACACTTCGGCTCAGATGTGTAAGCTCGGAACCTTTGGAATACAGCAGCTCGGATAACAACTATAATGTTCGGCTAGGCTCCCAATCTAGTTAGTTCGGTAGATCTCCAAGTTGTACAGCATGGTACAATTTCAGCTTGGTTTCAAACAAGTACAACAGTACAAAAAGTCACTACTGCTCAGTATAACTCAATAGTACTAGGGGTATAAATCAGCTCGCTCAAGTAATGTAGTGGCTTGGATAATTAACATCAGTTCGGATTTACTCTTCGTCGTTCGGATTCACACTTCGTCAGCTCAGCAAGGCAAGGGAAACAACAGCTCTCTAAGATTGAATAGCAACAGTTCGGCATGACGGCAAGTTGCTCGATCAAATAGTACAGCTACAACAAGCTGGCACCTCAGATCACTACTCAAGTTAGCCCGGCATATACTTAGCACAACAGTTCACTAGCTTTAGGACAGCTTGGTACTTCACTTCCAACACGTACACAAACAAGATAGCACACACTAGAGCTCGGCAATGGAGGGACAGCACGAAAATTCAACTTGGCTATTGTCCAGTTCGGCCAATAAGTATCAGCACGGCAACTGCTACTCAAGTATGGCTACACCGGTATGTCATATGCACTGTACACAACAGATCGGAAAAAGGTAGCGCAACAGCATCGTAGTTGGAGTATAGCAATTCGACAACACTGTATTTACTGATCAAGCTACAGCCCGGCACGATTACACCTATTCGACCTTCAATTCAGCTCGGTCACTTTAGCTTAGACACGACAAACCAGCTCGGCAGGGAATTAATAGATCACCTCGCCTCTATTTCAGTGGCTCGGCACGCACACAAAATAGCTCGGATAGTGCTTCACTTGTCAATTGTACAACAGCTAGGAACCTGAATCAGCTCGGAATGGTTAACTTCGGCAGTCCGGACTAGATGATCCAACCGCTCATTCAAGTCGGCAAATAAGGATTTCCTCAGCAACTTGGTGACTAGATTAGTGGTTTGGCACTTCAAAAACACCTACTATGTTGAACTACTGACTGCAAATTTCGAAGAGGCTTGGACCCCTACTTAGAGCTCGGCAATAGCAGTGTGGTGATGACACAAAACAGCTCGGTCTTATCACTGGCCCAATTCACTTCGGCACGTCGGATTGAACAGCTCGGGCTCGGACATTATCTCAGTTCAGCTGCAATTTAAATAGAACAACACACTCAACACCAGCACTTCTTTACACTGCTTCGGCTACTTCACTTTATCAATTACAGCCACAGACTTCAGCAGTTTTCAACCCAAAACAGTGTAGCACTGCCACAGCGATACACTACTAACAAACCCACTCAACTCAGGCGACTACAAGACCAAAACCCACGGACTCACACACACACAATTTACCACTTGCCGCTATTCACAAGGATCTACTGTAACTACAAAAAAACCCTAATCGTAAAAGTCAGCAGCAACACCACAACCAGCGTCACCACTACACGCTATGGCATACCACTGTTCAATATACAGTAACTCTTGACACTAGCCACAGCACCTTTGTCAGCCGCTGCTACCACTGCCGTAGTAATAAACACCAAACCTTCCTTTCAAATACGAACTCGGATCATCAATCCGAGTGCCAACCACCCACTTCACAACTCACTTTTAACCCACGAGAGTAGTAGCACTAGGGACAATGAAGCCGTAGTATGACAAAGAAACTCCCACCAGCAATACCTACTGCAATATTGGAGTGCTTGGGCGTAAACCCTTATAACTCTCAAGACTACTCACAATTTCAAAACCCTAAGTTAAATATGCCTACTATAAAGTTGACGAAACCCCAACAAAGGCCTTCATACATCCTTCAGCACTTTCTTTTCCAATTGAAAGAAAACACCACAATGTAGTGTCATATCCTCTAATCTTAATTCTCTAGTAAATAAACTCTTCGTAGCACAACAAAACCAATGAATTGATACTATCTCAAATACAAAACAGTAACTCCAGCATACTCATTATGGTAGCTACAGGAAAACACAACAGCCACCAACAGTACATAGACAAAAACTTTACAGAACCTAGCACACTTCCTCATCAGAACTGTGCTCTGATATCAGCGTAGCTGATGTGTCTCCGAGGTCATACACATGGAGAGGCATCACAACAAACAAAAACAAGAAAATAAAATGAGGGTTTAGTAAATCCGTAAGCTATCAAACTAGATATAATGCGCTAACAAGATTCAACACTGTTTAAGACTCGTCGAATCCGACACACCGATCCAAGTGATAGGGTTTCTCACTACGATTCTTATTAAAGGAATTAATAAGAGTGGGTAGATGGAAGTCTTCTAAGAGAAAAGTCTCAAGGTTTTTTTTATTAAAATGTCAAGTCTGGCTAAAACTCTATATATGTGCTCTATTTACACATAAGGGCAAAATACTAAAAAGTATACCCTAATAGCACTCTTGTAAATACAAAATCAACATGAGGGTTTAGAAAAAATACAATAAAAAGAAAATCTAAATGACATAAGCAGAAATAAATGACCAAATGATAAGCCCAGGTGAAGAATGGATGAGTTAGGCTTTGGTATTTGGTAGGGTCGATACCCAAATCTTATCAATGGGTATATTTTTGAAAGCACAAAATAGATTGCTATGGCAAGTAGTAGATAAAGGACCATTCAAGATAGAAGGTAAGGAAGAAGATAATTATATTGATAATGATTAGAAGTTGTTAGACTTAAATGAAATAGTAATGAATATCTTACATTGTACTATTAATGCAAAATGACTTTAATAGAGTTTGTACATGTAAGAGTGTTAAGGAAATTTGAGAAGAATTAAAAAGTACATATGAAGGAACTAGCCGAGTAAGGGATACAAAGATAAGCTTATTATGTGGAAATTCTGAAAACTTTAGAATGAATATAAACAATACCATTGATGACATGCATAATAGGTTCATCAATATCATCAATACTTTGAGTGTTATTAAAAAGACACTTCGCGATCGAGGAAGCTAAGAGAATAGCAATCGAGGAAGCTCATGATCTTAACACAATGCGAAAAGAGCAATTCCTTGTAGTAATGAAAGAGAGGATGATGATGATGTAGCCATGATCATAACAAATTTCAAGAAATTCATGAAGTTTAATAGGAAATTGGCAAAAGATAAGGATGAAAATATATCTCGGTCAAGGAAGGAGAAGAAGGAAGCAATCAAGTGCTATAATTACCAAAAACTAAGTCACATTCAACAATATTGCTCGGATCTTAAGAAGGTCAAGAAAGGAGTAAAGGAAAAAGCTATGATGGCAACTTGGAGTGATAGCGATTCAAGTGACTTAGATGGAGAAATGTGCTTCATGGCCATGGATAATAAGGTATGTTCTTTATTTGATAAGCTCAAAAATATGTATGACGAGTTACTTAAGGAATTTATTAAAGCTCAAAAAAAGAACAAGATGATGAAACAAATAATGATTGAAATAGGAAGTGAATTTGATTTATTTAGAAATTAATATAATAAGGTAGTTGATGTAAAAGAAGGATTAGAAGAGGATAATAAATATTTGAAAATTGAGATTAAGAAACTGACAAAGGAAAATGAAGAGCTAAGTACTAGAAGTAATGAATTGATAGTTGAAAATAGCAAATTGAAGGAAGCTAATGAGAATTATAGAAAGGAAATGAAAGAACTTAAAATTGAGGCAAAAAATGATGAACCTATGGTTGACAAGTTAGGTCGACTTGTCAATCTTAAAATCGAAAACTCAATCTTAAAATCTAGCTTAGATGATTCAAGGAAGACAATGGACCAAAATTTGTAGATGGGGAGAAAAACTTAGAAAAAATACTTGGGTACAAAGGCAAGGGTTAGACAAAACTGGAATAAGTTATATTAAAGAAAATGTATATAAAGCATACAAAAGCTACTTTATTAAGGCATCAAATAAAACTTGTAATTATTGTAGAGGATATGCTCATATTGCACATACTTGTGCAATACATCACAATTTGTCCTTATATAACAAAGGGAAAATGGTTTGGGTTCCAAAAGGAAAAGGATATATCATTACTATTAACCACAAAAGACCCAAACTTACGTAGGTACAAATGAAACAATTACATATTTTTGTAGGAACTTAAATGAGAGCAACTCTAGAAACTTGAGGGGGTTTGTTGTGGTAATCACTGTATCCTATACAAAGAACTGCATATTGATTTTCCTCTCAATCGAAAACCCTTTTGTACGACATACAAGGCTAATATTATAACTAATAATCTAGAGTTACGCAAGTGCAAGCAATATCATTTCATGATAATAACAAGCTATTGAAATATAGAACACATATTTATATAGAAATTTACAAGTAAGAAGTTTATAATAGTACTTAATACAAACCGATATCATCTCACTATATAATAAGATTCGAAATCTAAATACATTATCATAAGTGCACTCCTATCATATCTTACTCCTACATTAACCCCTTAATATACAACTAACCTAGAGCATACGATGGTCCGACTCCACATATAGTTCGACCTAGGAAAGAAGACTACAGGGGTATAAGCTAACTAGATTAGTGAGATAATCCCCTCAACAATATAGCAATTAAGTTATACATAAATTAAGTTCAATCAAATGAAAACGTGAACAATCAGTATGCCAAACAAATACATGTAAGTGACCAAGTATTGCATGCAACTCATATTTAATGCCTTTCGAAGTTAAGGTTGGAGATATATCGACAACATTCAAATCCGAGTATCATACTAGAACTTATATCATAATGAAACTCCTCATTTTGTAGTCAAAATACAATAGTATATCTATTTTCAATTTTTATCAAAAATAAGTTCTATGTATAATTATGAGTAAGTTCATACAGCCCTCACTTACCCCTAAATGGAGGCCTCTAGACTCGACCAACCAAGCGGTTAATGTCTCCAACACCTAATAATCCCACAGGTTAGGGTAAGGTCATATCGTACGTGTACACCGTATGAAATCTATAATAACAAATAATCAACCTAAGTATTGCCTCTTGTTACCTTCGTGTGATATGACGGTCGGAATTAGTTATGCAGTGCATGATTATGCGAGATTCAATTTAGTTCTTTCAAGTCGAATAAAATTAAGTCTTATTATTCAATGATTAACAAGGTCACATGCAATTAGTTCATATCGAATCTACTATGCAACAATCAATACGTTATCATATTTTGAAGTAAATTCACTATCAACAAACAGTAATATACACAAACATAACCCAACCCCTACAATATTCAATTATTAATCACAATTTATATTAACTAATTACAAACATAAGCAAGTATAGAATTATTAGGAAAAATCTACTCAATAATAATTAACTTAGGGGTCGTAGTAGTCTGATGGTAACTCAGGGTCAAAATTGAGATTACTTGAGCATAAGGAATATAGAAAATAGTAAGTTTAGGAATTTAAAGATAAATTAGTATCGTAATTCGTATTATTTACTTAACTCAGTTATGTGAAACTATCGATTTGAGTTTTTTATCGAATTACATATAACATTTTCAATTTAGCTCGAATCTTTATGAACTTATAGTCTATTTCGATTATTTTCGAGCGTATTTTCTTATAGTAAGATCTATTTTGGATGTTGTAACTCGCAGTTTTAACTATGATATAAAAATATTATAAAATTGATTATTTTAACTTAAAAAGATATAAAATATCAATCTAAGCTTTTTCTTAGTATATTTAGGATTTAATAATTATTTAAATCGTATAATTGATAATTTTCTTATTTTAAGCTTATTTTACTATAATTACTTATTTTTACATATTTTTTAGTTTTGAGAATTATTAATTCAATTTTTTTACTTTATTATTTTTCTACTTAATTAATTAATTAATATTATTAATTATGAAAATTTATTAATTTATAACAAATGATGACGTGGCAACATATGAGAGTGCCACGTATCAAGCTTGCACATTTTTCTAGATTTTCTATTATTTTATATTTTATTATATATATTATCTTACTTTATTTATTAAATTATTAGTATAGTATTCTATATATACTATTTAATTATACTTGTATTTTTATGTATATGTCACCATTCATATACGTACATTTATATGTATATGATATGTTATATATTAAATTATTCTATCCTTATTTATACAATATGTACAAGTATATTATACAGTTATTTATACTTTACATACTTATGTACATTTATGATCATACTATATACATATATATATATATACTAAAATACAAATATTATTAATAATATTTATATATATACCTATACATCAACAACATATATATATACAATTATATAAAAATTTTGCATACTTAGAAATTATTAAGTATATATACATATCATTATACATATACATAATATACTTCATATATGAAAATTAATGAGTACATATATATACATAAATTTTATAAATTAAACATACTAAGTATATACATATGCATACTTATTATTATACACACGCGCGCACACACACACATAAAGAAAATACGAAATAGGTATATAGACATATGTACACATATATATACGAAATTACATAATGAATGTATATGCATATCATATACTAAAATAATTGCTAAGTATATACACATATCTATATTCATTTATACATACATACTCAAGAAAAAAAAATACTATGTACATATACATATACATATATATATATATTTACATGTACATACATGTATATATTAATACCTAAATCGTAAAAATACTAAATACATACCATATGTATTCTTATTTATACATACATACATATACATAAGGAAATACATAGTATATCTATATTATACACATACATGTATGTACTTTTGACCATACACAATATGCATATACCTTTGTGCATACATACATGTAATACATAAAATAAAAGAAAAGAAAAATAACAATTACCCAATGTTTATGTACATAGTATAAAGTATATATACATGTACAAAATTAAATAATAACCTATCCAAATCCTTTAGTAAATCAATTAATCAAATCCTCTTAGTCTTCTTCTTCTTCTAATTAATTTTTAGTGTGTGTTTTGTTTTGGTTTCTTTTTTTCCTCTTCTTGTCCTTTTCAGTTTGGTTTCTTAGTTGTGTGTACGTTAGCTTTATTTTATTTTTCTTTTTTCTGGTTTGTAGCATTCCAGGCATGAATGGGCAAGGAAATTGAAGTAAATAAAGATAGAAAAGAAATAAACAAATCCTAATACATTAAGTATTAATAAGGATAAGACATTTACTTTATGTAATTTTCCTTTATCCCTTAATTATTGGACACTTGTACAAGTGAATTAAGGACATAGGCAGTAGTAAAAACAGCTAAAAAATCACGTAGAAGGGAGAAAAAATAAGAAGGAAAAGGAAAAGAAAAAGAAAGAAAAAAGTAAGAAAAGTTAAAATAAAATAAATAATTATATGTAAATTTTTCCAAAAATAAAATAATAAAAACAATATTTATATATCAGTTTTGAGATTTTATAAAAATTTATCAATTTAATTGGTACTCATTATAATTATAATTTTTACGAGTTATTTTAACATTTTTGTTAAAAGTTTTACGCGATTTAGTTGATAATTGTGATCGACTACGATTATATCACTATTAAGTGATATTTATTCATTTTATAAGCTTAAAGTTATAGTTTTAAAGTTTCAATTAGGTTCAGGTTTAGGTTTGATTTTAAGTCTTTGCGTACACATCGAATTTAAGATTTTTGTACACGATTTAGGTTTCAATCAATTTTTAGGGTTTTTACGACCAATACCTTATATAGTTTCTAAATTATATAAAAAAATTTATCATTTCTAGCCTTATCAACTCATAATATTGTCTAGAGCACTTAGAATTAAATTAAGGTTTAAACTAGTGATTATACAGGATTTACAAATTTTGTATACATTTGAAGTTACTGCGATTTAGGTTTCAATCAATTTTTAGGGTTTTTACGATCGATACCATATTCAGTTTCTAAATTTTAGAAAAAAAAAATTTATCATTTCTAGCCTTATCAACTCATAGTATCGTTTAGGATACTTGGACTTAAATTAGGATTTAGATTAGTGATTATACAAGATTTACACATTTTGTGTACATTTGAAGTTATTCATGTATGTTTAGGATCATATGCGAACGATTTTGCCATGTTCTGATTTTCATGTTCAAATTTAATTCTCGTATGTTTGATTTTATTCATAGATTGTGTTTGAATGATTAAATTGGCTTATTTTTGTTTTTGTGCAATTTTGACTCTCTTAGACCCAATTTAGGCTCTTACTGTTGTTTGGAAAGTCATGTAATCATTTTATCAATTTGCATGCTATATGTCTCAATCATGCTACCATTATATCTATAGGTACGGTTAAAACTTTCTTAGACTGCCAAATTATCATGAGCTTGATTTAGTGTATATGTATATTATTAACCACAATTTGTATTCAATAGTTGATTTTGATGATGTTAAGACCATTGAATCCTTGTTGTGATATCTTCCTTCCAACATGCTTGAATATGATGTTGAAATTTGCTTAAACTATTGATTTGTGATAACTAAGCCCCATTGCTCAAAATTAGTCATTCATGCATTTGCATGGCTTAATAATGAACTTTTTAGCAACTAATAACTTAATTTCATTAAATCTTGCTAATTTTGCTAAGATGCAAACTTTGCACACTCAATTGGACCTAAGAAACATGCTCATATGGATTTCATACATAAAACATGGTGTTTAACATGTTTTGAGCACATTTGAAGTCATTCATGCTTATCTAAGTTCATATATGCACAAATTTATCATGCATTGGTCTCTATGCTCAAAATTGGGCCTCACATGTTTATTTTCATCCCTAAATCATATTTGAATGGTCAAACTAGCTTAATTTGAATTTCGTACATATTTGACCTCTCTAGACCCTTTTTAGTTTCTAAGTGAAATATGAAGCATTTCTTGCCTATATGGATGTTGCTTGGCTTAATTATGTATCTTTTAACATGTTTGAAGCATAAACTCCTCTTGAATATTGAGAAAGGATCTCTACTTGCTCTCTAGCCACTTGTATAATTAAGGAACTCAAGCATTGATTTTACAATTTGTAGCGCCTTAAAGCTATAATTTGTGCCTATTATGCTCAAACATGTATTTGAAATTTGCTTGAAGTGTTGGTGTGCAAAAACTCAATGCCTATGCTCATAATTTGCTCATACATGGACACTTTCACTTTATCATGAATTACTTTGCTCTATGGATTTGATTAGGATAAATCTTAGCTATCAGTTAAAATTTAAGTTTTTCAAACCTTAACAAACTCAAATAAACTTACTTGAAATGTTAGAATACTCATTAAATCATTTAAAATAAACTTGAGTTAGCAACTTAGACAAATGACGTGAATTTAACCAAGTTTTTGTAGATTTTTAGAATACCAGCATGAAAGTACCCAGAACTACCGTCATGCTGGTATACCATGCTAGATAAGAAGATACAATCTATTTTATTCTAAGAACCGACATGTTGATATACTATTTTCTATAATAAACTTGCAACAATTTTGTTCTCAGAACCGGCATACCGACTCCTTATACTACCGACATGATGGTGCCTCTATTTTCAGGCGCAAATAGTATCGATCCTTTCTCTCTCTTCCCATCTTTTTCCTAAAACCCCTCTTTCTCTTCACCCAAACCCTAAAATCCTTCTCTCTCTTCAATCCGTCATTTTCAAACCCTCAAAATCATAATTTTCCCTCATAAATCATCTTTAAACCCACAAATCTCTCATCCATTCCCTCACTTCTTCAAATCACACTCTTCTCTTCATCTTCATGTGACTTTCTCTCTCTACTAAACCCCATCCACCATTACAACGTGATGTTGATGAACTATAGCCACTTCTAGATGAACTGCCATTACCCATCTTGCCTCGTTCCTCCTCCAACTTAAAGATGATGATCTACAAGATGCATGAATTGCTAACTTCCAATTTATTTTGCATATGCTCTTCTTTTTGTTTATCTTATGTTATGAACTTAGCCATTGGTCACTACTATTGTTACTTTCTATTATCTTGCCTTAGCTATTATCTTGGCTTTTGTTCCTTATGTTGCTTGTCTATATTATTTACTACTTATGGTTTATGTATCTCATAGAGTTATTACACTCCTCATAGTTGGCTTATGTTTTTTAACATTTAGAGTAGTATGGGTTAATCTTAAAGAATTCATTATGGCGATCTTATTTGGCATGGTTTTTAGTTTCTTTGATTACACTTTTGTGGGGAGCATATCTTAAGGCTTAAGCTAGGATTATGACGAAATTTTGACTTGAATCCTCTTCTCTCTTCACTACCTGGATCCTCCTCTTTTGGATGAGGCTAAAGGGAGAGAAATATTCAAGTTGTTAAAGTGTCAAAAGTATATTAAGTTGAATTGATAATAGTCACTCAAAAGATGATAATGATCCTATAACTTTGGCATATCTTGATTCTTTGAAAGATTGATATATTCTTAATGTAAAGTTATTAAGAAGTGAGACTTGGTTCCTAAGCACATCAATACTCCCTTTATAAAAGCATTTTATTAATCTTTTTACTTGCTAAATATATTAAAACCAGATGCTTAATTAATGAGGAGTATTAGATTGAAGGGGAACATTTAAAGTATAAGAGTTTTGTCCTCATCAAAAAGGGGGAGATTATTAAACATAGGGTTCATTATTTGATTTTGATGAGAATAAAACAAAATGTGCATAATTAAACATGTTGTTTTTGAAGAGAACAAAACAAGTTGATGATTAAACTAAGTATTATTTGATTATATTGAGATAATTGAATAAGATCGATTAATTTGCTTAATAATTAAGTATATCAAGTATCTCCAAAAAAAAATTTAATCCTTGAGTGGTGATCAAATGATCTTAAAGATAGATAACAAAGTATATTTGTTTATCAGTTATCAAAAGTATTTTTAGGTGTTATTTAGGTTACCAGCATGATGGCTCAAGAAAAACCAAGTCGATGGTGTAAAGCCTTGAAAAGTACAAAGAAAAGCTGACTGGCTTGAAGGAGCCAGCATGCTGGTTCACTTGCTGGTGTTTATGTCAGTAGTGCAATTTGTTACCAGCTTGCTAGTAAGGGTAAGGTACCGGCATGCCGATAAGTTTGATTCAACTAGCTGTTGAAGCATTTAATGCACAATAACAGGAAGATTTAAATAAGATGATATAAATGCTCAACAACCCAACCAAGGACAAAAGAGAACTGATCTTTTGTTGCAATATTCCAATATTCTTTTATGCTCTTATTGTCTATTATTCTCATTGTCTCTAATACCTTAATTTGCTAATATTTAGAGAGATTTGAATTATAGTGCTTGTAAGCTATTAGTTGCAAAATATTGAGAGTTAAAAGCACTGCACTAATAATCCTTGAGATTAAGTTTTTTAATGTGAGTTAAGATTGTGATTTGTGTTAAGAGTTGAGAGTATGAAACTTGTGTATTCAATATTGTGTGTGTGTAGCTCTTAGGGATTGAATTGAGAAATTAAATAAAGTGGTGTAAAGTCCTCGATTGGAGGTATTATGTGTCCGTAGAGAGTAAGGAGCGGTCCGAACTCTACATTATATTTGGGCTTGATCTTCTCATCCCTATCTCTTTTAATTTCCGTACTTATTATTGTTTTATCATTATCTTGATTATGATCATTGTTGCTTTTAATGCTTAATTTTGAACAGAATTGTAACTTGTCCTCTAAACTCAATTCACTTACTTTCTTGAGTTTAGCTTAGTGTTCTTTAAATACAAATTTTCCAATTGCAAATATAAGCATTTGATATTTTGTACCTTTTTACTCACTGATTTGTAATGCCCACCACTTGAGCCAAATCAAAATATGTTATCAAAGTACCACAATTGAAATTAATAAGCCACTCTAGAGAAAAAAAAATTAATCTAAGCTTTTATCCTAAGATTTCTATTTCAAAAGTAGATACTTAGTCTTAGAAAGAAAAATACCCATTTAAACTTCACAGTTGTTAGCAAGCATATTATCCTTCTGATTATCCCAACAAATAAGTTAACAAGGTAACGAAAGCATATGGTACCTGCTCGTTCCCTAGGTTTTCTTCCTCTTTAATACAATCCTTAATTCATTTCTTGAATTACATTCAAAGTTTCCATGTTTCATTTCCATTTTTTTCTTTTCCTCTTTTTCTTTTCCTCTTTTTCTTTTATTTTTAGTTCAGATATTAAACTTTGCCTTTCTACCCTTCTCGTTATAGTGAGTACATTGAGTCGGTACATCTCAAGCTCATCACCTAAGTGACCAGGTTTTAATGGGACCCCTATGAACTCTTCTTCACTCTAGCATTCAAGTTATGATACTCTTAGCTCAATTACTTGAGTTATTGGAGTAAAGGCTCTAATTTCATAACTCTTTTTTTTTTTAATGCTCATTAAAATTTTTCAAACTTTTTTTATTGGAATCACTAAATATAAAGCTTCACTTACCTTTTTCACTAAGTGTTAAAGTGCCATTAGAATAACTAATAATAAAATATACTAACTAACCTTGCATAGAAGTGAGCTTGTTTACTTTTCACTTAAGGACTCAACCAACTTTCAAACTTCAAATTCTAAGGCTAAAAACTAGGTAAATTGGGTTTCTAAATATTTGACTAATTAATTTTATCTATGTACAAAAATCACAATAATAGTAAGTATGGCACCTTATTGAGTCAATTATTCCAGCAAATCATAATCAGATGCTAATAATTTTCTTTGTATAATCTCTAGATTCCAAACAAGAAATTCAAAAGTTTAGCCTAAAAATTGCTAAATATTTGAGAATAAATGAAGTTCACGCTGATAGGGAAGTATAACCATTTATAAATAAGGCATCAAATGTTATGATATTCAATTGAAACTCCATTTCCAATATTTCCTTCACTCTACTTTAAAATAGACAGTGTCCACACTATCTCCAATACAATGTCCACACTATCTCCAATTCAGTGTATAATAGGAAATAAAATAAAATGAAAATTCATAGAAAATGAAAAACGGGTACTTCCTTAGTTTCAAGTTTTCAACAAGGAGAATTCCAATCATGATATCATTAAGAAGAGCATCTATTTCAAATTAGACCTGTCTTTACAAACACGAAGAAAATGAAAGAGCAAATATAGGATAAAAGTGTACTCAAAAGTACAAAGTAGAAACAACTATTTAGGGTTACCCAATCAGAAGGGTCCTAAACAGAAATAACCTAACAGCAAAGTAAAAAAATAAAAAAAATAACATAGAAAATATCAAAAAGGCATGCAAAGCTCTAACTGTCTCGCTTTGTGCTACTAGTCTCCTCACTGGAAGTCTCATAATGTAGCTGCTCTATAGCTGCCGACTAGAAGCAAGATATAGCAAACTTTAGCATATTAGACATAGTAGTCCAAAACTTCTTGTGCTTCTTCCTTTCTTTTTGAATTTCATCCCGGGTTTCTCTAATTTTTGCGCTCAACTATTCATAACTACCAACTGAAGGAGGAAAATAAGATGTAGAAGCTCGTGCAGCATTAGGATTTTCAGGAACATCCTCCTCATCAATTGGATTTGCCCTCTTGTTTATCTTAAACAATCCCCAACCCCTAAAGGGTATAGATGAGATAGGCTTACAAGGAATACCCTTATCCCCTTCAAGTTGCTAAAAAATCCCTATTCCTTTCAGCAATGCTATATTATAACCAACACAAAATATAACCTAAGTTCTAGTATCATCTACTTGTCTATAAATGAAATTAGCTACTTTTTCCCTAAGATTAATCTGATACCCAGAAATCAAGATGTATAGATAATACATATCAAAACTTGTTTTCTTATTGTGGTTGGTTTTCTTACAATTGATAGTGTAGGCGAGAATGTGGTAGAGAAACATGTGCTCTACTACTACAAAAGTAGTGGCAAGCGACTTGGAAGGTACAAAGTCATCCCTCTTTGGTTGAATTAGCTAATACCAGAATCTTTCAACAGTCATATTAGTGGGCCAGGAGTTAGGCAAATCCACCTCTTTCTCATCATATAATCCCGAAAAGTAACCGATCTGGTTAAGTTTGATCACATGAATATCCCTATATGCCTAGAAGGTGATAGTGGACATTTTCCCATCTCTCTCTAACTATAAAGTAGATAAGAACTAGATGGCAACATTTTTTAAGGTTAGTTCCTTGATCTCAAACAATTTGAACCAAGTCTTGTTTGGAGCAATCTATTGAATCCTCTCATCCATCCCATATTCTAGTAAAAGAGCCTAATCAAAGTATTGTTGATTCATAAATGTCATCCTTTGTAGTCTCTTCTTTCTCTCCTTAGCATACTTATGGTTTGACAGCAAATCTCTACTTGGGCTTTGTGAAGATGAAGCGGCAACCATCGTCTGCTTCTTTTTTTTGTGGTTGAAGCTTCTTGGGGTAGCATGGTGGAGTTAAGGGGTAGATCTGAAATATAGGAGACTAAGGTGAGTGTAGAAGATGAGAATGAATGTGTGTGTAAAGGAGTAAAGGAGAGGGATAGGTTGTATGAGAGAAATTTAAAGAGATAGGAAAGGAAGAGTGAGAAGTCAGGTGAGGAAATGAAGAGAGGAGAGAGAAAATTAAACCTTCATGCTTTATATCACAGCACGTACGTTGGCCATCTGCATCTATATACTAATGGCATATATGGCCAGCATAAATAGGAAGGTTAGCTAAAGGCTGGCGGCCTTGAATTCAAATAGCGGCCTTTAATTGAAAATTGTACGCATTTTTTATAATAAAGTAAAAATAAAGATAAAAGTAAAAATCAAATAAAATAAATAATTTAGTTAAACATGAGTTACCTCCTATGAAGCACTTAGTTTATAGTCGCAAGCTCGACTTTTCCAATCCTTACAACGGGTTCGCATTTACCACGATGGTGGCATCATTGTCCCTATTTTCCCTTTCATAATAATATTTGAGGAGGTGATCATTTACTTTAAAATTTTGGTTGTCTCTTGCCTTTAACTCAACTATACCATAGGGAAAAACATTATCTATTTCAAATGGCCCAAACCATCGAGATTTTAACTTACCTGGAAACAACTTCAATTGAGAGTTATATAATAAAACTTTTTGACTAAGAACAAACTCGTACTGTTAGATGTTCCTATCATGCCATCGCTTAGCTCTCTCCTTGTATATTCTAGCATTTTCATATGCTTCTTCTCTAATCTTGTCCAACTAGTTCAATTAGAGCAAACTTTTTTCACTTACAGCGTGTAAATCAAAGTTAAGGCATTTTATGGCTTAGTATGCCTTATGCTCAAGCTCTACAAATAGGTGACATGATTTACCATAGATAATTTTTTATGGAGACATTCCTATAAGGGTTTTAAAAGCTGTCTTATAAGCCTACAACGCATCATCAAGTTTTAAAGACCAATATTTTCTAGATGCATTAATAGTTTTCTCTAATATATGCTTTATTTCCCTATTGGACACCTCAACCTGTCCATAAGTTTGTAGATGATAAGGGGTAGTAATTTTATAAGTGACTCCATATTTTGATAACAAATTTTCAAATTACTGATTGTAAAAATGCGATCCCCCATCACTTATAACGGCTTTGGGTATCCCAAATCTAGAAAATATGTTCTTTTTCAAAAATTTAATTATAGCCCTAGCATCACTAGTTTGTAAAGCAACTACTTCTGCCCATTTTGACACATAATCTACAACTAGAAGTATATATTTGTTTGAAAAAGATAAGAGAAAAGGACCCATGAAGTCTATTCCCTATACATCAAAAAGCTCAATTACTAGAATGTTATTTTATGGTAATTCATGTCTCTTAGAAATATTTCCAATCCTTTGGCATTGAGCACAAGACATAACATAATTCCTATAATCACTAAACAAACTGGGCCAATAAAATCCATAAGACAAAATTTTAGCCATATTTCTTTCTACCCCAAAATGGCCTCCTACTTCTTTAGAATGATAATGTTAAACTATGCTAAGCTGTTCAGTTTTAGGCACACAATGTCTAATTATTTGGTCAGCACAACTTTTAAACAGATATGGTTCATCCCAGAAATAAAATTTCACATCATGTAAAAACTTCTTTTTCTTTTGAAATGAGAAACCATATGTTATGATTTTGCTAATTAGGTAATTAACTATAGTAGCATATCGAGGTAATCCTTGGATCTCTACTGCATACAATTGTTCATCAGGAAACTTTTCATTAATGGGTGGCTCTAAACTGTCAGATTCTAAACGAGATAAATAATTAGCAATCGCATTTTTCAGTTCCCTTTTTATCTTTGATTTTAAGGTCAAATTCTTGCAATAGTAAGATCTAACGAATTAGCCTAGGTTTAGCATTAGCTTTAGTAAAGAAATATTTTAGAGCAACATGGTTTGTATATTCTATGATCTTAGAACCCATTAAATAAGGCCTAAACTTGTCACATGCAAATATAACTACTAAAAGCTCTTCTTTTGCTATGGCATAGTTTCTCTAAACATTATCCAAAGTTTTACTAGCATAGTATATTACATGAAATAACTTACCTTTCCTTTAGTCAAGTACTGCTCCTACAACATAGTCGCTGGCATCACACATCAACTTGAAAGGAAGCTCCCAATCAGGTGCAATGATTACTAGTGTTGACGTAAGCTTCTCCTTCAATAGATTGAATGCCTGTAAACAATTGTCATAAAAAACAAAGATAGAATCTTTTTTAAGTACATTACAAAGAGGTTTAGAGATTTTAGAAAAGTCCCTGATAACTCTCTTGTAAAAGCTAACATGTCCTAGGAAGTTCTTAACTCCTTTGACTAAAGTGGGTGGTGGCAACATCTCTATTATCTCTACTTTTGCCCTGTCAACTTCAATTCCATTTTTTAACACCTTACGACCTAAGACTATTCCCTCTCTTACCATAAAGTGGCATTTTTGTCAATTCAGAAGTAGCTTAGTCTCCTTACACCTTTTAAGCACCCAACCTAAATTAATCAAACATGAATCAAATGACTTCCTAAAGTTTGAGAAGTCATCCATAAATATTTCAATAAAATCTTCTAACATGTCAGAAAATATAGACATCATGCATCTTTGGAAAGTAGCAAGTGCATTGCAGAGACCAAAGGGCATTCTCTTAAAGGCAAAAGTGCCATAAAGACATGTAAAGGTGGTTTTCTCCTGGTCTTCGGGTGCTATATGAATTTGATTATAACCAGAGAAACCATCTGAAAAACAATAATAGCTATGCCCTAAAAGTTTTTCCAACATCCAATCTATGAAAGGAACAAAGAAATGGTCTTTACGGGTGGTTGCACTGTAGGCTTGCACTCAGCCTTCAATAATATCTTATGAGTGCAAATCAAAGGGCTAATCCCCTTGATATCAGCGATGGTCCATCCAATGGCTTCTTTATGCTCTCTCAAAACTCCTAGAAGCTATTGCTCCTAATCACCTATCAAAGAAGAGGAGATGATTATTGGCAAAGTATCATTTGTTCCAAGATAAGCGTATTTGAAATGAATAAGTAATGGTCTTAGTTCAAGCACCGAGGGTTGTGTCAGTGAAGGTACTAGCTTCTTCTCACTAGTACCTAGCTCCTCATAGTATCGAACTTTAATTTCTTACACTTGTTCCATGGGTTCTTCCTCAAGCTCGTCATCATCGCTCCAATCATCCAGATCCCTAAGAACTGATTCAATGGTATCCAATCCTACTTTCTCTTCTATGGACTCATAGGTAATCTCATCAATATGTAACAAGATTTACAGTCATCAAATTGTTTTGTGGCTCCATAAACATTAAAAGTTACTTAATCGTCCATAACTCTTAAAGTAAGCTTACCATGTTCCACATTTATCAACACTTTACCTATTACAAGAAATGATCGGCTAAGGATCATGGGTATCTCTCTATCCTCCTCCATTTCTAGGACTATAAAGTCAACTGGGAAGATAAATTTGTTAACCTTTATCGGGACATTCTCTACAATACCCCTTGGGTATTTGACACTCTTGTCAACAAGTTGCAAAGTGACATGAGTCTCCTTTCAATCTCCAAGTGCCAGCTTCCTAAAAATAGATAAAGACATTAAATTTATACTTGCACCAGAATTAATAAGAACTTTATCAAAATAAAAATTTCCTATAGTACAAGGAACAGTAAAACTCCCCTGATCTTTTTGTTTTCTCAGCAAGGTAGATAATTTTTTTCGGAGAATCTTAGAGCACTCTCTTGTAAGCATTACAAGTTTGTTCCCATCAATCTTTCTCTTCTTGGTGAGTAAATCCTTCATGAATCTAGCATACAAATGCATTTGCTAAAGTACCTCTGAAAAAGGAACGTTAATCTGCAACCTCTTGGAACAACTAGGAATTTAGTGAATTAGGCATCTAACTACTGTTGCTTCAGTCTTCCTAGAATAGGGACAAAAGGAACATACGATTTCACTTCTGATGACTTCTGCTTTAGTTCCTCTGCTACCTGCTTCCCACTTCCTTTCTTTGGGTTTTCTTCCTTTTCTTCAACTTGTCTCTCAACTATTTCAACTTCCTTCTACTCTACAACATTATTGCATTGACACCTTTAGGATTCTCTTTGATATTGTTAAGTAAAGACCCTGATGATTTATTACTCAACTGTTGAGAGATCTAACTAATATGATTCTCTATATTCCGAATAGTGTCCTGTTGATTTTGTAACATGGTGTCAATCTTTTGCATATAAGTCAACATAAGCTCTTCCATTCTAGACTGATTCTATTGAGGTAGACCATTTTGAGCAGGACTTTGCTTCTAGAATCCAAGTGATGGTTTAAATGCATTATTCTCATTCTCCTATGAGAAATTTAGATGATTATACTACCCTGGATTCTATGTATTCAAATATAGACCTTGATTACCTTGTTAGAAATTGTTGACAAACTTCATCTACTCTCCACTAGCTAAAGCTCAGGCACTCAAGAGTCGAACGTTGTTTTGAACATATCTTACAAAAAGCAATAGGATTAGCATTAAAAGACTATGTTGAGGTGAGTTTACTTACCTAGGTAGTGAGAGCTGAGATATGAGATGTTAATTGAGACATAGTGTCATTGTCATTGATCGATGCCACTCTTGACTTGCTTCTCTCATTTTTCCAATTATGTGCACTAGAGGCCATCTCTTTTATCGAAGCACTTGCTTCATCATAAGTCTTGCCCATTAGAGCACCTCTAACTATAGGATCTACTAAAGACCTCAATATTTCATCTAAACTGAGATAAAAAATCTCAATCTGGAGATTATCTGGCATGCCATGATGTGGGCATTTTCTGATCGACTTCTTGAATCTCTCCCAGATTACTCACTACTAAACTCGGTAAAGTTAGTGATATCGTTCCTCAGTTTTGCGATCTTGGCTAGTGGGAAAAATCCCCTTAGAAACTTCGATAAGAGATCAGTCCAAGTGATAATAGACTCTTGTGGCAGTGAATGGAACCAAGTTCTAGCTTTATCCCTTAGTGAGAAGGGAAAGAGTTGTAATCTAATGACCCCATCTATAACATTGATCATCTTTACAATATTACAGCATTAGAGGAATCATGTAATATGCTCATCAGGGCTCTCATTTGGATATCCTCTAAATTGATTGTTTGGACCATTTGAATAAGCGATGGTTTCATATCAAAGTTGTTGGCTTGAATGGTAGGCCTCCTTATGGTAGACCCTATAATAGTAGGTACTGTATAGTCTCAAAGTACTCTAGGGACTCCTTGTATCTGATTATTACCATCATTATCTGCTATCTCTTCTCTCCTTCTTCTATTCTCTCTCCTCAACTGATGTAAGGTGTGCTCTATTTCAGAATTTAGTGGTAGAATTTTAGCACTTCTACTCCTGCGCATAAAACACCTGCAAAGAAAACAAGAAACAACATACATCATCAAGTATGCCTAAATTACCAATAGAACTAAAAGGTCTAATATTTCTTGTCCCCAACAACGACACCAAAAACTTGATCTGCTCAAACTATATATATATATATATATATATATATAAATATCATGAATACTCTAGCAAGTATACTAGGTTGGAATCAAGTAATAAAGAGTGAATAAGATTGTTGATCCCTGGAGAACTAAGAAATTACTAATCCTATGATAGTTCTTATTAATAGTTAGGCAATCAAGATTGAATTGTGAATTAACTAATTTCTAATAACCCTAAAATTATCAAAAGGAAAATTATGTTAATATATCTAAAACGAAGCAATCAATTGAGAATATAGGAAAAACAGAATCCATCCTAGTTGTGCAAATCAAAATAGAACATAACAGATTCTCTTCAAATAACCATATTGAATTTTTTTTCTCTTTTATCCTTTTTAGTATATATTATATAACCGAATTGTAAGGATACCTCTTGTTAAGCCTGGTTTTTCTCCCCCTCGATTCTTTTTTAAAATTAGGTCTTCTCGAAACCGATCAGTATTAAACCCTACCCATTTAATACCAATCGTCGACTAGAGTTTAAGGAAAACCGTTCCTTTTTGTTTTGAAAATGATTTTAGAGTCACCACACAACTGGAGTGAGGAAAAATAGTTAAGTTATAACCAATTGGATGGATTGGTTATAATATAGGCACTAATTTAACAATTAAAACCAATTTTAAAAAACAATTTTTGAAAACTAGAGATCTAGGTTTAGGGGTTAGGAATTTTAAACTCTTAAGGGTACCATTGACTTTCCAAAATTAGAAATAAACTTAAAAATCACCTTTTAATTTTGAAAGAAAAAACTTAATTTAATTATTCTAATTAGATAAACAAAACAATCTAATACTAAAGGAAAAGGGAAATTAGGTTTTTTTTGTTTTTTACCGTCACCTCGTAGGTACCTACGTACCGGCTCTTCAGGATCAAACGTACATATTTCTTTTTATAAAACTTTAGTAAATTTTTTTTTTTTTAATTTGAAAACAATCAAGTTTAAGTTTTACTTTTTGATTTGTTTAAGAAAATTCCTAAAGCATCATAATCGGTGTTTTATTTTTAGAAACTTTAAAATAGTCCTAATTTAGGAAAAGGTTCATTTATTTTCATTGATTTTTAGAAAACTCAATTTTTCTAAGTGTCAAAACGATTTTTGTTCACTAACCTATGTATTTATTTTTATCACTTAATTTATTTATTATATTTTGTCTATTTTTATTAAACTAGTAAAAATAAAATAAAACAAACTTACTTTTTTTTCCTCTTTTTTTTTTCTTTTCTTCTCTTTTACATTTACATTTGCAAGTAAAAAAAAAATCAAAGTCACAATAAATAAATAAACTAAACAAAAACAAAATAAAAAAAAAAAAGAAACTGAAAAAAAAAATAAAGGTTCGGACCAAAAAGAGGATGCGGAGGTTAGATCGGGGTACTGGGTTGGATCTCAAGTTGGATTCAGGTCGAGCTTCCACAGCAGTAGCAACCGCGATGTGGTTCAACTAGTTTCAATCACTAAAATGAGTGGGTGAAGTGTGTTTTATGTGTTTTTTATTGGGGAATAGGGGGGTAGGGTGAAGGCCGTAATCGTTGGAGGTTGTTTAGAGGTGTTTCGAAAGTTGGTCGTAGGTGGTGGTAGTGGTTTGGCCGTATGGTAGTCACTGGGTGTGATTGGAGTGTTGGCTCAAGGTTTAAGGGTACGGGGAGAGCGGCTGTAGTGTTAGTTTGGGTCGAAGATAGCTGAGGGTGGTGGTTCAAAGAGAGAAAGGGGCAGCGGTCAAGGTTTAGGTCACTATGAGTTGGTGGCAATGCCATAGGCTATGGCGGAGGTGGTCGAGTTTTAGGGCCTAGGTGATGGAAAGTTCATCCATAGCTGTAGCTTAGCCCAAGAGTGGCTAGAGAGAGGGGTTTGAAGAGAGAGAGAGAGAGAAAGAGAGAGCAAGTTAGAGAGAAAGTTTTTGAGAATGAGAGAGGGGGTATTTTGAGTGATTGTGCGAGGTTATATGTGTTTGTGTGAGCTCCCTCAGTGCCATTTTATACTTAAATAGATCCTAGAAACAAAGGAAAATTAGAATTGGATTTAATGAAGAATACCTGAAAACCTAGTTTTTTCCCATTTTTTGAACTCGAATTAAATTCGTGTTTTATCAAACTTGGACACGTTAAAGGGCTTGATTCATAATAGGCTATCTCTAGCTTGTAATTTTGCCATTAATTTGGCGAAATTGCAACAAGAAAGGGTCCAAAATCCGTATTGAAGTAGGCAATCCAAAGAGGAAAGCACTAGAAATTTGGAGAAAATGAAGGAAGGATGGGGAAAGAGAAGGGAAAGAGAGAGAAATGGAGAGAAAAAGAAAGAAAGGGAGGGAAAAAAGGGCTGACATGTAACCACGCCAACCAACCCAACCACTGCCAACAATAAGGTCGTCTAATCTGATGATGCCACATATCAGGATACGTGGCGCAACTAGATCCTAACACGTGGCAGTGTGCTAATCAATAGTAAACAAAACAAAAAAGAAAAAGGCCTTGTTGCTTTTGCCAAGATTCGAACTCGAGTTCTCACATTCAAACCCCATGCCCAATCTATATGCTTAACAATTAGACCGTTGAGCTGTACCTTGTCCATATGTGCAATCAAGTTGCACTTATGGACTCAATTAGCTTGGGCTACATTTAAATCGAAAACTTCTAAACCAAAATTAAAATTAAAATCTATCCTAATAACATGTTATTTTCTAAAATCTTTTATTTGAGTTTAATTTTTCTATTTTTTGTAATTTTTCAAATTTCTAAATTTTTTAAACTTCATTTTCTAATTTTTATCTTTTTAGGGCTTCTTTCTAAATTTTTTTTATTTTTTTGTGCTTTTTTCTTATTTTTGAAAATTTTTTGTATTTTCTTATGATCCTTATTTTTTCTAAATTTCTTAATTTTTTGGGTTTTCTTTATTTCCTAATTTTTTATGTTTTTCTAATTTAGGGCCTAAAGAGAAAAGAAAGAAAAATAATAAATATAAAAATAAATGGGGCAAAAATTAGGTGTTTACTCCTCTTTTTGTCTTTTCATATATATAAGGTAACTCTAGTAGATAGGTATATAAACCCTCACTTATTTGTATGCAAACAATTAATCAATACAGCAGATTCAAGTATCCCTTGAGTAACCCTTTTGTTCTCAATATACCCTTTTTTAACTCTTATCTATTTCCTTTACCAAGGAATAGTGGCAATTGACCCTTCGGTTCTGACCAGTATATCATATCCAATGGATTGTCAGTTGAGTAAAATTAATTGGTCTGTCATATCTAGTTTGTAGCTACTCGAATTGGCTAGCTTTTCTTTTATTCATTCCCCCATTATGGTGCTTCTCTATGTGTCAGACCTCGAAGATGCATCAACTTCACTAGAATCAGAGCATTGTTTCGAGGGGAAGTATGTGAAACTACAGTAAAGTTTGGTTCGCTTTGTTATTAATGGCTCTTGTGTTCCTTTTATAGCTGTTGTAGTGTCTTCGTGTAAAGTAAGTTTAGCATGTGACCTGTATAGTGAAGATCTGTATGCGGTAATCGTGGTTTCATTGTTACATTGTTCTTACTCTGTTTTTTACCCCAAAAACAGAGCAACTCATTTTTCTATCCTATTTGAGTGATTATTGGACATTAAAGTTGTTAGCGTATTAGTTGAAGTTTTTAGGTAGTAAGGAAGTGTTATTTTCTATTTAGTATGTTGTTGTTTACTCAAGAAGTATTGTACCATATCAAATTCTAGTGTTTAAGGTGTTATTGGTGACTAGAGTAGTGGTGCTCAACCTGGTTGGGGTCCTAATGATAGCAACACCCTAAGATTAGTTGATGACAAACTTGATAGACTCATTAACCTTGTTGAGAGTCTAGTTATGGCAATGCAAGTTAATAAGCAATAACCTCAAGGAATGCCACTGCATATCCCACCTGAAAATATTTAAGAGAGATGTTATGACCAAGGTAACTGAACCAATCACCTAGTTTGATTGCAGCAAGCGGGAGCATTTATAGATTAAGTTGCTAGACAAAGAATGGAGTTAGAGGAAATTAAGGAAGGTAATGAGGAGATTGATACCTAGGGATATAGAAAAGAAGAAGAAGCCAGTTATTGCCAAACACAGGATTGAGGACCTCGAGCTCCTCAAGGATTGGACAACTTTAAGGTCTTAATCCCATCCTTTAGTGGAAGTAGAGATGTCTATGAGTATTTGGAGTAGGAAGAGAAAGTGGAAAAGGTGTTTGATTGCTATGGATATACAGAAGCTGTAAAGATCTAACTTGCTACACTTGAGTTCTCCAAGTATGCCACTATGTGGTGGAAAAATCTGAATATAATTAGAGCAAAGGATAGAAAATAAGGAGTAAGGACATAGGATGAGATGAAAAGGTTGTTATGGGATAGATTCATATTCAAGACCTTCTTAAAGGATACATTTGCAAAGTTGCAAAAACTTCCCCAAGGAGGCCAAACAATTGATGATTATATGAAGGAGTTCGAAATGGTTATGATGTGATGGTGTGTTTAGGAGCTTAGTTATCACTAGGACTTACTGTAGCAAATCTAACTAAAACGGGTCCTCCAAAATATCGAAGAAAATTAGGATGAAATGGTCTACAATCGAATAAGAGTAGCTGATGTAAAGCTGCTTGGAGGATGTAACTCACCAACGAACACAATATGACTTGACACTTCACTTAATATGATGCATAAGTTGATGTTAAGGTCCACCTGCCACTAATCCTAAGCTACTCGATAAGATTAAATAAGAGTGTATGAAAAATGGACTTGGAGAAGGTTATCTCACAAGAATAGAATATTCAGTACAAATCAATGTAAGTTATCTACGACTTATAAGAGAAAAGGACAATTTATAGTAAATTCCTAGGGCAGCATTACAAATAAAAAAATTACAACAAAGTATATACAAAAAAGGGGATTCCTAGTACATACGAAAAAAGGTAAAAAGGATAAAAGACCAAAAATGAAAAAGTAGTACAATGTCAAATGAGGTGAACAAGTGGCAGTACAATATTGGTCCCATATGAATATTCTTTGAGCACAGTAGGCGAGAGGGGTCAAAATGTTACGGCAATAAAGGGGCCGAGATGAGAGAGATAGTGGCATATCGACAAAAAACTATTTAGCCATTTAAGTGAGTCTCTCATCACTCCGCAAGAACTTCACGATAGTAGTTGGTCGAGTTACTCAGCATAAGGTCTTTGGTAAGGGAATGGTCGGCATTATCACTACCGAGTGTATAAATCAACGTATGACAATTCAGGGAGCTCAAGAAGTTCAACTACATTCCTTCGGCGTAAATTTTCTCGTTAATAGTATGTTGCTAAGAGAGAATTCATCAGATGAAGGATTGGAGACCTTAGAACCATGCACAACTAATAGGACCGTTGGTCGGCAGTTCATCAGTTCCTTGGGGTTGTTGAAGATTTTCCCTCAAAAATTGGTCTTTGTCATCTTTGGGCACAAATCAAGTTAAGTCAACGACGTTGAATGTGGTAAACACATCGAGACCTTCGGGTAGCTCAATCTCGTAGGCATTATCACTAATGCGCCTCAGGATCCTATGGAGTCCATCTGCCCTAGGAGATAATTTGTTCGTTATCTTACTGGGGAAGTGCCCCTTGCTAAGATGGATCCAGATAAGGTCCCTAGGGGCATAAATAATTTGTTTCCTTCTACGAATTCGCCTTTCCTTCTATTGGCCCACAGTTTTGGCCAATTGCTGAGCAATCCTTTGATGCAACCTCTGAAATTTCTCGATATACTGTAGGCCAAATTGACTCCCCCCTTGTGTAGTTAGATTGTTAGCTAAGTCTAAGGGTAAGTCCGGGTTAAGTCCATAAACAACCTCAAATGGTATTGTTCCAATAGGGCTGTGAGTTGAGTGATTATAGGCAAATTCAATAATAGGCAAGCATAAATCCTAGTTATAAGAGTTCTTTCCAACAAAGTGTATAAGAGATTACCAATGATTCCGTTAACTACTTCAATTTGGCCATCTGTCTGGGAGTAGCAAGAGGTATTGAATAGGAACTTAGTACCAAGTTTTCTCCATAAGGTCTTCCAAAAGAACCCCGTGAATTTTGAATTACAGTCGTACACAATACTCCTTGGCATTGCATGCAATTGCACAATTTCCTACAAAGAAGAGGTTAGTGATAAATAAAGTATCATTAATTCTATGGCAGGGGATGAAGTGGCCCATCTTGCTAAACCGATTGACCACTACCATGATTAAATTGTGTCTTCTCAGCATGTGGGGAAGGCCAAGCATGAAATCTATGCTTAAATCGGTCTACGGCCACTCAAGAATTAGTAGGGGTGTATGTTCTCCATATGACTCTCTCCTCCCTTTTGCATACTTACATACCTTGTACCTATTAAGTATTCGGTGCACATCCTTCATCATCTCAAGCTAGTAAAAGTTCTCCTTCAATATCTCAATCATCCTCTCTTCCCCAAAATGGCTAACCAGACCTCTAGCATGAGTTTCTCGAACCAGTAACTCCCTTGCAGAACCACTCGGCACACAAATTTGCTTATCCTTCATAAAAAACCCTTCATACAAGTAGAATCCATCCACAGCTCCTCTAGCACTGTACTTGGCTACTAAAGGCCTAAAATGTAGGTCATGCTCATATTAATCAAGTAAAGTGCCAAATCCAAGCACTTTAGCTTGCAATGTCATGATGAAGGTATGACGGCGAGAACGTGCATTAGCTATTGTGTTGGTGCTTCTCTTCTTATACCTAATGACATAGCAAAAGGTCTTTAGGAACTTGACCCACTTGGCATGATGTCGATAAATCTTTTGCTACCTGCGAAGATGCTTGAGAGATTCATGATTTGAATAGATGATGAATTCTCTCAGCAACAAATAATGTTGCCAGCTCTAGAGTGTAAGGATAAGGGCATAGAACTCCTTGTTGTAGGCTGAGTAATTTAGGGTAGCACCTTAAAGTTTTTTGTTAAAGTAGGCAATGGGTCAGTGCTCCTACATAAGTATAACACCAATGCCAACACCAAATGC
Source organism: Lumnitzera racemosa (assembly GCA_024138005.1). NCBI lineage: Eukaryota > Viridiplantae > Streptophyta > Magnoliopsida > Myrtales > Combretaceae > Lumnitzera > Lumnitzera racemosa. Next base: position 60,358,059 of record JAMXBC010000012.1, read on the forward strand.
ATCACATATAACCTCAAAAACCTTCTTAAAATATGGTAGGGCAAGCACTAGAGCAAACATCAACTTACACTTTACATATTCAAAACTCTTATAAGCCTTTTTTGTCCATTTAAACTCAACGTTCTTCTTGGTCAATTCAATCAACGACGCTGTTATGGAGCTGAAGTTCTGAATAAATCTCCAGTAGAATGAGGCTAGGCCATGAAAGCTCCTAACCTTGACAGCACTAATCAGCATAGGTCACTCATTAATATCTCTGACTTTTTCCTGATCAACTCGAACTCCACTCTCTAAAATGATACATCCAAGGAATATAACCTCGCTTTGATAGAACGAACATTTCTTCAGGTTGCCAAATAATTTCTCAATGCAAAGTATGTTAAACACCAATCTCAAATGTTCGACATGAACGAGAAGGTCAACATTATAGACCAGAATATCGTTAAAATAAACCATAATGCATTTGCCTATCAATGTTCTAAGCACATGATTCATAAGCCGCGTAAATGTACTTGGCACGTTAGTTAAACCAAACTGCATAACCATTTACTCAAATAGACCATCCCAACTCTTAAAGGCTATTTTCCATTTATCTCTCGATCTCATTCATATTTGATGATAGCTACTCTTTAGATCTATGTTCAAAAAGATGCGTGCACCATGCAACTCATCAAGCATGCCATCCAACCGTGGAATCAGGCATCAATACTTAACAGTGATCTTATTAATGGTACGGCTATCAATGTACATCCTCCATGATCCATCTTTCTTTGGTATCAGCATGACTAAGACGACATATGGGCTCATGCTTTCAGGGACATATCTACGATCTACTAACTCATCAACTTGCTTTTTTAGCTTAGCAGCCTATTCAAGATTGAGTCTATAGGTGGGCCGATTCGATAGGGCTATTCCATGTTAAAGATCAATGCAATGCTCAATTACTCTCAAAGGAAGTAATTCTTTCGGCATCTCGGCAGAGAAGAGGTCAGCAAATTCCTAAAGTAGTTGCTACACTTCGGTAGGTAAGTTCTCGATCTCTCTAACCTCTAAGAATCTCATGACTAAGAGGAGTACATCATCTTTGGCCTTAACCTCTCATGTAAACTAAGCTCAGGAAATCACTTTGCTGTAAAGATCTAGCAACCTTTTCCTGGGCTTCTTGCACTTCCTTAAGACTCAAGTGTCAATATAACTTTCTTCCTGTCCTTTTGAAATATGTTGGTGTTTCTATACCCCTCGCATAATACTCTCAAGTCAAATAGCCACAGTCAACCAAGTAATATGTGAGATGCACACATGAGAAGGACATCACACAGCACCTCGTCCCTGCACCTATCACCAATAGTAATCAGCACTCTGACTTTCTTGGAAACATATAATCCTCATTTCCTATTTGGCCAATGACTCTTGCACGGCTTAGGGTATGGAAGAGTTGGCAATTTCATGGCCTTAACTACCCCTTACGCGATGACGTTGATGCAACTCCCTTCGTCAATAATCATGGTGCATACCTTGCCATTTACCCGACAATTTGTATGAAAGAGCTTCTCTCTTTGCTCATTCTCATCAACTAGAAAAGCACTGAGAGATCACCAAACAACAAAGCAATACTCAGCTCTACCCTCAGGGGGTATCTTGGCTCCCTAATCTTCCTCAAATTCTTCCAACATCCGATCGGTTGCCACTTCTTCCTCTCCTTCACTCGCACTTTCTACTTCAAACTAGGGCTTATCTCCCTTTATGGTTATGACTCAGTAGTTCGAACATTGACTAGCTACATATCCATAGCTAAGACATTTAAAACATTTGATTTCTTGGGTTTTCCTCCCTAAACTCTGACCTTAGTCTCTTCAGATCTTAGGTTCTGCGGTCTTGCTCTTACCTTGGCCCTCGTCGAGTCAACTTGGCATGTAACCTCAGTGTTCCACCTCAGAACTATTTGAAACCCTATCATTCCCTGGTCTACTCGATAAGCCATACCTATTCAATATCAGTATTCGGTTACTCAACATTCGACTAACCTGGTTCTGCCATTACCTTTCAACTCTATGGGCTATACGAATGGCTTCATCCAAAGTTGTGAGGCTCTATAGTTCCACGATGTAACCAATCTTAGCTCGGAGTCTTGAGACGAATCATGCTTAGTTTGGGCCTCAGGCTCATCAACATCACATCGTATCATGAGTAACTAGAAGTCTTAGACATAGTTGCCTACGAGTCCGTTACCTTGCCTAAAGTCTTGGAGTCATCGAAAAGTGTTTTGTTCGTAGTACTCAGGAACGAAAGTACTTCTCAGAACCCTCTTCATATCGTTCCATGTTTAGACCTCGCGTTGGGTCCTCAAGCGAACATTCTATACCTTCTTCCATCACATTGCTGCATATCCAAAAAATTCTAACATAATCACTCTAATGTGAACAGCATCTTCATAATCATAGAAGTTGAATATCTTTTCGATCTTCTCTTCCCAATCAGGTAGTCATCAACACTACCAAACCTGTTAAAGTTCAGAATTTGTACCTTAAGATGTTCGACACATCTTGGTGCTCTGAACTCATGCTTATCAATCCCAACATACTAGTCTTCTTCTTCTTCTTCTTCTTCTTCTTCTTCTTCTTCTTCTTCTTCTTCTTCTTCTTCTTCTTCTTCTTCTTCTTCTTCTTCTTCTTCTTCTTCTTCTTCTTCTTCGTACTCTTCCACTTCGACCAACGCTAACCTTCTTATCGTGACTCTATCAGCACATCGCGATGCTGAGTGGCTTACTAGAAAGGCTTCTAAAGCTTGCCCATTCGTCTGCCTCCTCAGCCTATCTCTCATTTCTTGGCCTTACTCAGCAACTCTCTCATGTAATCCATCCTCTAAGACCCTATTTATTGAGACAGCTAAATTGGCCACAATAGTTAAGATCTTATATCTGCTCATCAATAGTAGTAGTATTTCTTAGGTAACTCAACCACGACCATGAGCATCACTTTCGACATAGTAAATTTGTCCTTATACACTAGGGTTCAACATTCCTAACACAAAATTTCAATAACTATACTTCACACAGGTGGCCACAATACACACAGTATCTCGAACAGTAGACTGACTATTACTACATAGCTCTTGGTCTCAACCTCAACCTCAAGCTTTGATACCAAGAATATATAATGTGCCTAGGAGCTTAGTTATCAATAGGACTTACCATAGCAAATCTGACTAAAATGGGTCCTCCGAAATATTAAAGAAAATTAGGATGAAATGGTCTACAATCGAATAAAAGTAGCTAGTGTAAAGCTGCTCAAAGGATGTGGCTCACCAATAAACACAACACAACTTTACACCTCACTTGATATGAAGTTGATGTCAAAGTCTACCCACCACTAATCCTAAGCTACTTGGCAAGATTAGATAAGAGTGTATTAAAAATGAACTTTGAGAGGGTTGTCTCATAAGAACAGAATATTCAATATTAAAATATAAGTTATCTGTGACTTACAAGAGAAAAGGACCATTTATAGTAAATTCCTAGGGTAGCATTACAAATAAAGAAGGTCAGACGGGTTACAAAAAGGGGATTCTAAGTACATACAAGAAAAGGTAAAAAGGACAAAAGACCAAAAATGGAAAAATAGTATAATGTCAGATGACGTAAATAGGTGGTTGTGCATCATTGGTCCTATATGAATATTCTCTGAGCATAATAGGCAAGAGGGGTTAAAATGTTATAGCAATAAAGGGGCTGGGACGAGAAAGATGGTGGCATGCTTAGAGAAAACTATTCAGCTGTTTAAATGAGTCTCTCATCAATCAATAAGAACTTCTCGACAGCAATTGTCAAGTTACTCAGCATAGGGTCCTCGGTAAGGGAATGGTTGACATCATCACTATCGAGTGTACAAATCAACATACAATAATTTGGGGAGCTCAAGGAGCTCAGCTACATTCCTCCGGTGTAAAGTTTCTTGTCATCAATATGTTGCCGAAAGAGAATTCGTCGGGTAAGGGATTGGAGTCCTCGGAGCCGTGCATGAGTAATAGGACTGTTGATCAGAAGTTCATCATCCAGGCTAACATAGACAAACCCGAAGCTCGTACAATATCGAAGTTCATTTCTAGACGTAGGTTTGAGATTCACGACATTATAGAAGTGTAGACATTTTATACCTTCAAAGAGGCAATTAAAATAGTGTTGAAAAGCAAAGGAGAAGTGCTCCGAGATGACTTAAGCCAACGTTCTCCCAAACTCCTATTCCGTGCTGACCTATTTAAGCTAAGCCGAAGAGACCATACCAAGTCGAGGAAAAGAATGACCGACCTGATGATAGCCGAGCAGGTCAACACAGCCTAGCAGGAGAGCCGAGTTGAATTGAGGCTAAGTTGACCTTGAGAACATATGAGATAGGATAGACCTCCGGACAGAAGACTAGTAACGTGAAGTGCTTTAAATGCTTAGGCTTTAAACACATGGCCGTTGAGTGTCCCAATCGACGTGTCATGGTGTTCCAAGGAGATGTAGTGGATAGCACTGATGAGAGTGAGCTTGAAGAGAAAAAGGATGTTGGAAAAGTCAAAGCTAAAGAGGAAGAGGAAACTTGTGCCTATATTAACTAGGGAGAAGTAATGACCCTAGTTCTAAGATAAGTATTGAGCTCCCTATAGAGCTCCAAGGAAGATTAGAGGGAAAATTTGTTCCATCCTAAATGTACCATCAAGGGACAATTGTACACTATTATAGTGGATGAAGTTATACTAACGTAGTAATGCAGTCCTTTGTACAGAGGTTAGGTATGATGACCTCTAAGCATCTCCAGCCTTATAAGCTCCATTAGCTTTATAATAAGGGTGCTTTGCATGTGATTGAATAAGTAACCATACTGCTCAGTATTGGGAATGTGTATAGGGACAAAGTAGTTTGCAATGTTGTCCCTATGGGAGTCTCACACCTAATGCTAGGAAAACATTGGTTGTTTGACCGATGTATTACTTACGACGAGTATAAGAACACCTATGCCTCTGTTAAGGACGGAAGGAAGATTGTATTGCAACCCATGACCCTATCCCAAGTAAATGAAACTCATAATCAACTCACCCAAGCTAGTAAGAAGAAAGCCTTAGTGATGAGTCGAAGAGAACTTTAAGCTATTGAAAAGGTCGAGGAACCTATGCTCCTATTGATTAGAAGAATGTTGGAGATAAGAGATTTAAAGGATGTTCCTGATGAGATTCAAAGCCTGTTAAATGAGTTTTCTGATCTATTTCCTAAAGAACTACCTAAAGGCATAAATACTACATTGATCCATAACTAAGCGTTGCCCTACTGATTCGACTAGCATACAAAATGAACCCCAAGTAAGTTGCCAAGCTGAAGAGATAGGTAGACGAGCTCATAGAGCAAGGATATACGAGGGAGAGCATGAGCACTTGTATAGTACCAGCTCTACTGGTCTTGAAGAAAGATGGTTCATGGCATATGTACATCAACAGCCGAGTAATCAACCGTATTACTTTCAAGTACAGATATATGATACTGAGGCTTGATGACATATTAGACGAGCTCTATGGCACCAAAATTTTTTCAAAGATTGATCTACAAAGTGGCTACCACCAAATTCTCATGAGATCAGGTGATGAGTGGAAGGCTTCCTTTAAGACTAAGCATAGACTCTACGAGTGATTGGTTATGTCATTCGGACTTACTAATACACTAAGCACATTCATGAGGTTAATGAACTACGTAATGTGCCCCTTGATCAAAAGATGTATAGTCATATGCTTTGATGACATATTAGTATATAGTATTGACTTAAACAACCATGTTCAACATCTCCGCTAAGTATTTGACATTCTACAAACTAAGAAGTTATAGGGAATTTGAAGAAGTATACGTTTTGTTAGGATGAAATGATTTTTTTAGGGTTTGTGGTGTCAAAGGAAGGAATTCGATTAGATAAGGAGAAGATCTGAGCTATTCTAGAGTGGCCAACGTCAAAGAATGTCACTAAGGTCTAAAGTTTTCATGGCCTGGCTTCTTTCTATAGATAGTTTATTAAGAACATCAGTATGATAGCCACCCCCTTGGCCAAGTTGATAAAGAAGAATGAATGATTCAGATGGAATGACCAAAGTGAAAAAAGATTTAGAGAAATCAAAGAGAAGCACACCTCGGTGCCTATCTTATTACTACTAAATTTTGATAACCCTTCAAGTTGAAATATGATGCATTATGAGTTGGAATTGGCATTGTCTTGATGCAGGAGCAACAACCCATCACCTACCACAATGAGAAGCTTAGTAGTGCTACCCTAAACTACTCTATGTATGAGAAAGAGTTATACACTCTTTTTCGAGCCCTCACTGTTTGGCAGTACTATTTACTACCTCGAAAGTGTGTTATTTACACAGACCATGAGTATTTGAAGCATCTTGGGAGTTTGAACAAACTTTTGAAGAGGTAAGCAAGTTCGTTAGCATTTATGAAAGGGTTCTCATACATCATCTAGCATAAGAAGGGAAGCACAAATGTAGTCACAAACACTCTATCACGACAGCAAACTTTGCTTACCACTTTGCATACAAATTTATTTGGATTCTCAATCATCACTAAGCAGTATGTTCTTGATCCTTTATTGCCTCTTAATAGAGCTACCAAGTCATACAATCTAAAATCCTATATTTTATCCATTACTTGATTAAATAGGCAAGTATACTTATCATTTGTTAGTATGGATAAGTATAGGGTCGTCTCCGCTTAAAACAAATTCAAATACTAATACCAATTATTTTTCCTATTAACTAGTGAATTGAATGATCAAACAATGTAATCAAACTAATTTCTACAACTAAACTATACTAATTCTATTATTACACTAAGAAAACACAACAAACAAAATTATAACACAAGAACAATAAATTACAAAGCAGGTTTACTCCATCATATTAACATGAATTCTAAACTATCCTAACAATTACTCATCTGTAGGAATTCTTTATCCAAAAGTATTCTTCTTAGAATTACTCAATTCTAATCCCAATTACGTTCCTTAGAATCTCTTCTAAAAGAATGAACAAGTCAAGATTGCATGAAAAGTTACTAAAATACTTGAATTCCATACAACATGCAGCAAGCTTCCTAATAATATCTCTATTAGCAAGTATAGTTCGTTTTAATGACTAAGATCTCCTTAGTGGAATCATTTCTCAATGTATTCCATTGAGATATGCTATAAGATTGTATCATACACTACACTATCTCATCTTGTATGAAGTTCTCATTACTAGAAATTCCTAATTATTAGGAATAACAACAAATCAAAGTACATTTATGTTGAAATGACTTAGTAAACTCTAAATTATTACTTACACATGATAGAAAAAGAATGAACATAGAGAAATAAGAAAAATGAAATAAAACATAACATAGAAGAAAAGATAAGAAGGAAACCCCTTTTGGTTAACTTGAAGGATCTTGATACAATAATACACAGATGTTTGATTATTCAAATTCTTTCGAATTTAGTGAAGAATAATACACAAACTCACGTTACAGTATAACCACATTAAGAACACGAATAAGAAATTTAATGGTGTTGATTCTGATGATCTATTGTGTTTCTTGATGATGTTGGTTTCAATGTAATAATCATCCTTTTCATTTGAAAATTGTGGCATATATATATTCTTCTCATCAAAGGGCTTGAAATACACCACTTCAAGATACTACCTAATGTTAAGACATATTCTACGTACTGGTTCGTATGAAAATGTTAAAGAAGAACAGTCATGTCCACTCCCATTACACTCATGACTTTGGGTATGATAGTCTTAGAAAACAAAAATCTACACTAACCACAGCCATGACTACGGACGTAAACTCCTCATTGTTTCATCACATCTCATGACACTCGTAATCTAGGGAGTGATCACCCTCTTGATATACAATCATGGGTAGTCACTAACAAGGGAACAATCAGAACTTCCTCAATCATGCTCGTGATAGAGGGCGTAATCAGTGCTTGCCGTTCCAATATTTCATTATTACGCTTGTGATAGAGTGCATCTTGGTTTTACTTCAAGGTTTTCCTCTCGTCACGGCCATGATTGCCTTAAAATTTATTACTCTTATGTAAACTTCATTTCCTTGCTCTTAATTCATCTAAAATCAATACATTACATAATTAAGTACCAAGAGAAATGAACACAATTAAGTACTAAGAACTTAAGAAATGAATACAATTATGGTCAATTTATGCCTAAATATGTCTTGAAAGTATAGAGTAATTTACCCTTATCAATCCTTATTTCGGTCCTATCATAGAGTAGTGCAGGGATGGAATTGCTATTTAGGGGTATTATCTTAAGGATGGTTACCTGTTTAAGGACCAAAAGCTGTGTATACCGAGCTACTTTACATGTGAACTATTGGTCAGGGAAGCTCATAACAATGGTTTATCTAGCCATTTCGAAGAGACCAAAATAGCTAGTCTGCTAGAAAAAAAACTCATACTAGCTTGGTTTGGCTAAGGATGTCCATAAGGTAGTAAGTAATTGTGAAGACTATAACCAGGCTAAAAGGAAGAGGGAGCCTTATGGAGAATACATACCTTGCTAATGCCAACCTTACCTTAGGCCAATGTCACATGGACTTTGTCTTAGGGTTATCCCGAATATCTAGAAGAAAAGATTTTACATTTATTATAGTAAACCACTTCAGCAAAATGGCACACTTCATCCCATGCCATCGAACTAATGATGCTTTATATATTGCTGATTTGTTTTTGTAGAAACTTGTCCGACTGCATGGGGTACCAAAGACTATTGTCTCAAATAGGGACATAAAATTTTTTAGCTGTTTTTGAAAAACTCTTTAGAGAAGACTTGAAACTAAACTTATATTTACCCCAGTAGCCAACCTTAGACTAATGGTCAAACTAAAGTGGTAAACAGGATGCTAGACAATCTACTCAAAGCTGTCATGAGAAAGAACTTAAGGGATTAGAATCTGTGCTTACCAATTGTGAAGTTTACATACAACCGGACTATCCATAATAGGAAGACCCCATTCGAGGTCTTCGATGGCCTTAATCCAATAATTCCCCTGGACATGATCGGTACCCTAGTAACGGTGGAAGAAAATTAATCCGAAGTTGACCAAGCCCAAGAATTGTAAACACTACACTACTCTATAACTAGGAAGATCACTAAGTTCAATAAAAAATAACATGAGATTGGTAGCCAAGGCCATGGAACTACCACATTTTAGCTAGGAGACTTAGTATGGATTCACCTTAACCAAGAACGATTCCTACATCTAAGACAGAGCAAACTATCTCCTTTAGCTAATGGTCCATTCAAGGTCTTAAAGAAGGTCAACCGCAACACGTACCAAATAAAGATACATGATAAATATGGTGTCTCCCCTCCTTTCAATGTGTCCAATCTGATTCCGCACCACCCAGTAGAAGATTACTATATGTACGCCCCCAAGGAAGGAGTAGAGACTACTCCAGAGTTGAAGACAAATCTTTTCGACCCCTAGGAAGATGATAGGAATGAGGCCCCTAGAATAATCACCCTCAACAAAGTTAGAGGACTCCAAAGATTCACTCGTAGGATACTAGCTCAAAGGCATATCCAAGATAGAGGTTCTTATCCTAACTTGATTCCCTACCGACCTAACTACTAGACCCTCACGTGTGTTAGAACTACTCTTACCCAGCAGCGATGTTTTATTCTAAAAGACAGCCTAAGACTAGCCAAGTCGACCACAAACATCTAACCCTAAGTCACTTCTCTACAAAAGGATAGATTGGTCCCTGACTTAATCCAGATCAAGTCAACCCTTCACTATAAATTCTTCTCTCTCTTTCACCCATTTGTACCATATTTCTAATATTTAGCTACTATATGACACATGCCTTTTGGCATAACTTTCTAAAATGATTCTTTACTTTTCCATAGTGAATATTATTTTTCTCTTTTATCTTTTTGAGTATATATTATGTAACCTAATTGTAAGGATACCCCTTTTTGTCTTTTTAAACATGTAAAGTGACCTTAGTAGACAGATACATAAACCCCGGCTTATTTATATGCAAACAAATAATCAATATAGCAAATTATTCAAGTATCCCTTAAGCAACCCTTCTGTTCTCAATACCCCCCTTTTTTTAACTCTTATCTATTCTTTTTAATAAGGAGTAGTGGCAAGTGATCCTTTAGTTTAGGTCGGTGTATCATATCCGGTAGATTTTTGATCAAGTAGAATCAATTAGTTTGTCATATCTAGTTAGTTGCTACCTGGATTGGCTAGCTTTTCCTTTGTTCACTCTTCCATTGCAGTGCCTCTCCATATGTCAGACCCTAAAGATGCATCATTAGATGAGGACTATTATGATGAAAGAAGTGCTGCCTGAGCTCATAGAAGTATTAATAAAGTGAAAATCCAAATACAAAGCTTCTTTGACGGTGGTAATGATGATGAATACCTAAATTGGAAAGAGTGTGTTGAGAAGTTACTTAAATGTTATCATTTTGCTGAAAGAGATAAGGCTAGGCTTGCTACCCTAAAACTCATTGGTACGTAAATATGTGGTGGAAGAAAATGCATTCCATGAGAGTGAGAGAGAAGGATGCCAAGGTGTAAGGTCATGGGAAGAAATGAAGAGGGTCATGCGAAGTATATTCATAATTAAATCTTACTATCATGACACTTTTGAAAAATTGCAAGAGCTAAGGTAAGGTAACCGAATTGTTAATAAGTATGTATAAGAGTTCTAGATGCTATTGATGCGACGTGAAGTAGGGAAGCCTGAAGCTCAAACTATTTCATAATTTGTTACAGGCCTAAAATATGAACTCTGGCAAATTGCAGAAGTATTGTCTAACATGACCCTTGATGAAGTTATTAAGTTTACCTAAGATGTTGAGAGACAAAAGAGAAACCAACCTTACCGACCTATTAGTTCCCAAACTATTTCAATAAGCCGACCAACCTAGGGACAAGTTAAGAAACCTATCAATTCAACTCTAAGCTAAAGGGAAGGTCAGATGGAGAGCTTAAAAGGAGTAAGGGGGAACAAGGAGGGAAAGAGAAGAAATTTGAAAAAAAGGCAAACCTTTAGGACAAAGACTAGTAAGCTAAAGTGCTTGGGTTTTAGTCATATAGTTGATCGGTGTCCAAATTGGTATACAATGGTTATTAAGGGTGAGATGCCAACCTTTGAAGTACACAGTACGGATGAAGAGGGTAGTGAAGTTGTGGAAGAAAAAGAGGATGGAGTAAAGGTGGAAGCTATAGGAGATGGTATCTACTTAAAAGAAGGATAAATGTTAGCATTGCTTATTCGATAAGCTCTTACTATGGAACATGATTAACAAGAAGAACAGCACAAGAACTTGTTCCATACTACCTACTTTGATTATTGATATGGAAGTTATACGAATGTTGCTTCTACTAGAGTGGTAAAACAGTTAAACTTACCTTCCTTTATGTGTCCTAAACCATACAAATTGAATTGGTTGAATGAGAGTGGATCATTTCATGTTATGATGCAAGTGTTATAATCAATTACCATTAGGAGTTATAAGGACAACATCATGTGTATTGTATTACCAATGTATGCCTCCCATATTCTACTAAGCCAACCTTGGTGGTTTGATTGAAGAGTCATATACAATAGATATAAGAATACTTATAGTTTTGAGAAAGATGGTCAACCCGTTACAATCTTTCCAATGACAACAAGTCAGGTTAGTTGCATGTAGTCTAAATTAAATCAAAAGACTAAGAAGACCCTGGTGATGAGCCGAACCAAGATGAGAGAAACTATGAAAAGCAATGAATCGACCTTCTTGCTAGTATGAAGGTTCTTGGAAATTTAGAAACATACCAACCTACCTAAAGAAGTTGAAGAATTGCTTAGAGAATTTGCTAACATGTTTCCAAATGAATTATTGAAGGGTTTACTCTCAAAGTAAGGAATAGAGCATGAAATTAATCTATAACTGAGAGCCATGCTACCAAATCAACTGGCATACCACATGAATCTTAAGTAAGCCACCAAGCTATAAAGATAGGTGAATGAACTATCCGAGAATGGTTATGTCCTTGAAAGCATGAGTCCGTGTATTGTACCTGTACTTTTAGTTCCCAAAAAGGACAAAAGTTGGAGGATGTATGTGGATAATCAAGTTGTTAATAGGATCACCATTAAGTATTGGTAACCAATCTCGAGGTTGGATGACATAATGGATGAGTTGCATAGATTGATTATATTCTCTAAAGTTGATCTCAAGTTAGGATGCCAACAAATTTAAATGCAAGAAGGCAATGAGTGGAAGACAACCTTCAAAACAAGATATGGATTAGACAAATGGCTTGTCATGCCATTTAGGCTATCTAATGCCCTAAGTACGTTTATAAGGTTGATGAACTATGTGCTACGTAACCAAGTAGGGAAATTTGTTGTCGTTTACTTTGATGACATTCTGGTATGTAGTCCTAACCTACCTAATCATGTGAAACACTTTCAAGCTATTTTCTAAGTGCTTTAAGGTGAATAGTTGTTTGGTTATCTAAAGAAATGTTGCTTTTGTTAAAGGAATGTTATATTCCTTAGGTACGTGGTCAATGGAGAAGGTCTTAGGGTAGACAAGAAAAGGTTCAAGCTATTATTAAGTGGCTTACCCTAACCTCATGTGCTAATGTCACAAGTGTCCATCATTTAGCTTCTTCCTATTGTAAGTTCATATAGAATTTTAGCATTGTTGCAGCACCCCTTACTAAGCTCACGAGGAAGAATACTGAATTTCGATGGAGAAATAAAAAGGAGGAGAGTTTTACCAAACTGAAGAAGAGGTTGACTTCAGCACCCATGTTATCTTTGCTCAACTTTAGCAAGGTTTTTGAAGTGAAATGCAATGCCTTAGGCAGAGGAATTTGAGCAGTTTTGATACAAGATTACCAACCTATTGCCTATCGAGCGAAAAACTTAGAGGATGAACTTTAAACTATTTAGTATATGATAAAGAATTATATGCCTTTGTTCGAACTTTGTCGAGTTGGCAACATTACTTATTATCGAAGGAGTTTATTGTGCATTCCAATCACTAGACCTTAAGATATTTGAGGAGCCAACCAAAACTCTAAAAATGATAGGTTAAGTGGGTTGAGTTCTTAGAAGGATTCACATTAGTGATCAAGTACAAGAGAGGAAGGCTAATGTAGTTGCAATGCCCTATCAAGATGACATATACTACTTTTCGAGCTACAAACAAGATTACTTAGGTTTGTAAGCATTAAGGGGCAATACCTCCAAGACCCCCATTTTAGATCGATCTTTGCTTAGTGTAAAGACGATAGGACATTAGATGACTACTTTGTGGAAGAAGGATACCTTTTTTAAGCTAGAAGATTCTATGTCTCAAAGTACCCAATATGTGACTCACTTGTCCGAGAAATGCATAAAGGAGGACTATTAGGTCATTTTAGAGAAAAGAAGATGTATGCACTATTGAAATTAAGGTTTTACTACCCTAAAATGATAAGGGATATCCACCGAATAGTTGAAAGATGTGCAACTTGCAAAGAGGCCAAGATTTAAGCTAAGCAAGGGAAAGCTATACCATTACCAATTCTGACCAAGCCATGGGAGAACTTGAGTGTGGATTTCATTCTTAGATTGCCAAAGATGATATGTGGAAAAGATTATGTCATGGTCATAGTCTACAAATTCAACAAAATGGCACATTTTGTGCTATACAACACAAGTAACGATGTTTAAGCTATTTCTTCGCTACTTTTTTAAGAGATCGTGAGATTGCATGGAGTTCTTAGAAGTATAGTGTTTGATAAAGATTCAAAGATTTTTAGCCAATTTCAGAAGGCCTTATGGGGACGACTAAAGACTAAATTGCTATTTAGAACGTCTTACTACTAGCAAACCGATGACCAAATAGAGGTCTTTAACTAAATAATAGGATCTCTTCTTTGGGCTATTATTGGATGAAATCAGGCTGATTGGTATTCTTGCCTTCCTATAGTATAATTTTCCTACAACTGAACTATTCATAGCATAACTGGATAAACACCATTTGAGGTAGTGTATGGTTTCAATCTTGAGCTACCATTTGATCAAACATTAGTACCAAAGATCAAACAAAGTGATCCATAAGTCAAGGATCGACCTAAAGCCATACAACAAACCTACTACTGGGTTATCGAGCAACTAACCCGAGCTGTTGAGGAACTAATGCAAAGAACTAAGGGTAAAGGAAGAAGAAACATCTCTAACTAAGACAATTTATGTAGCTTCACTTTAGTAAGGAAAGGCTCCCTAATAAGAGGAAAAGTAAACTTTCACCTCGAGGAGAAGGACCCTACCAAGTACTTTAAAAGGTCAACAACAATGCCTACAATCTTGAACCCCATAAGGATATGGAATCTCCAATGTCGTCAACATTGTAGACCTAAGCCCATTTATCCCAGATGAAGATTCCTCATTAGAGAATCCTAAGGACTTGATCCCAAATATTGAACAACTCAAAGGGAATGATAGGAATCGACCAACTAGACCCTTCACCTAAGCAAAAGCTAAAGGTTTACTCTACTTAGTATCCCAAATGCTCCATTGTTGGGCCAATTCTTAAAACCTTGACTTGAAAGCTTAAGACATCAACCTATATGACCTCTTCAGTTTTTGAGCCATTTGGAGTATTACCTTAATGAGCCCAAATGATGACAAGTTATTAAGAGCTCCTGTCTCGACCTTCCGACCTTATTAGAAGGTTATAATCTTATGCCAAATCGCTTACTCTAAGCTAGCCAAGGAGTCCATTAATGCTAACCTTATCTAGACATTAATGAAACCATTACTACTAGGCGTCCCAAACTCTCCTGCAAATACATGTATCCCATTCGCCATGTGCATAAACCTAACAGAAGAAGTTTCCTTTTCTAAAAGGATTACTTAATTATCTTTTCCTTTAGTATTATTATTGGCATGTAATCTTTACCCTTTTTAGTAAATTACCACGTATGTAACCCTAGGAAGCATTAGGTATAAATACCCATTTATGAACAATAGATGTAATCAAACTTCGCCTTGATATTAATGAAAATTCCCCCTTTTAAGCTCTTATATACAAAGTTCTTCTCTATCCTAGCTCATAGCAACCCTTCAGCAAGGTTATGTTGGTGAGCAACCCATCACTTCAAATTGGCATCGCTTCTAACCAATGTGTAACATTTGGCAAGGTGTTGATTTGTGAGTGCTTAAGTGGTAAGTCACATCCACAAGTAACTTACAAGACTTAATCTTTTCCTTTTTCCTTGTACTTATCTATCCAAACCTATACTTATCCTTTCTTTAGTAGTTATTCTCTGAGGAACCTATCCATGTGTAGGTAAGACGTCTTTTGAGGCACATCAATTACTTTACTAGAGAACTTGTGATGAGTGGAACTAATAGATTAGAGGGCATAAAAGTATAAAGTTGAAAATTCCACAGTTTAATAGGCATAAATATCTTAATGATTACTTAGAATGGGAGCATTAGCAAAAAAATTCTTTGAATTGTATTAGTATAACAAGCCTATTAAGATCCATTTATCTACTTTGGATTTTATAAGATATGTTGCTCCCTAACGGAAGAATCTAAAATCATAAAGAGACAAGTGGGAGAAGTAGAATTAAATACATGGGTTTTAATTATTGAGAAAGAAATTTGTGCCCCATTATTATAAGTAGTAATTGCTTTTAAGGTATGCAATCATTAAGACATAGTAAGGCGTATTATAGATCATATATAAGAGTTTGAAATTCTTATCATAAGGTGTAGGGTTGGGCTAATGTTCATTACAAAACTAAAGCTTGAGATTTAGTATTAGTTGAGTTATAGAATTATGAGACCTTATAAAGTTAGTTATCAACGCAAAAAGACAAAGGTAGAAAGGGAAAGTTAGAATGTAGGGGTCTTCAATCAAACAAGATGGTCATCATTAGAAGAAAAGCCTAGAATTGAGAAAAAATATAAAGATGTAGAGCCTGAGAGGCAAGATGTTAGCAATAATCAATAGGATAATAGTAGCTAACAAAGAGGTCTTCAAATACAGTATGTGATGGAGCAAAAGGATAGGCAACTAGGGAGTAAGTTTGATTAAATTTTAAAATTTTTAAGGCTTGGTCACCTAGCTATAGAGTATCTAAGTAAACTAGCAATGGGGATGAAGGGGTAGGGTATGCTCTTAAATTTGAAGTTGAAAGGGATGATGACATATATGATGAACTATCTAATTCATAAACTAAAATGAGAACATTTAGTGAAGAACAACATGGAACTAGCACCATAAAGAGTCTGTTGATGGGTCTACGGATCAAGAGTAGCCTGCATTTATACCTTGGGTTAGGAAGTGATTAGAGGGAAAACCCGTTTCACACAAGGTGCCTAATTTAAGGGAATGCGTATTATAATAATCTAAATCATCTACTTTATAATTTAAAATTCCAAAAAGATCTAACAAATTATCTCTAATCTTGCAACAATCCTCATTAACTATGCTTAAATTTAAACTTATAAGAAATCTCGTAATTCTCTTGCAAAATATCAAATTCTAGATTACTTCTCATGGAAATAATAACCTAAATCATGAAGCATACATAGTTTAACCAAGAAAAGACTAAATAATTAAATTAATCAAATAATAATCATGTCACATGAGTACATCTAGGTTCTACAAGACCTAGATATCAAAAATCTACTCTCTATACATCATAAAATAAAATTCTAAAATCAAGGTATAGAAAGAATTAGAAGTAGAAATCATGAAATCCACAAAAATTTTAATCTCGAAGTCTTTTCATTTCCTCTCTCTCTTGAATGTTCACAGCTTGAAAAACTCTCAAAAATTCGTGCCCAAAAGTCCCCTCTAAAAAAAAAAACCTTAACGAGGCTTTATATAAGAAGTGATTAAAAAAAAAAAAATAGGTCAATTGTAATTGACATGACTAAGAACACAACCATGTCCCTTGGTTATGTCCTTGATTATGATTCAAGTTTGCTTCTCTCTCTTTTTTTATTTTCAAAATTAGGAATGACATAATTGAGGATATGGTCATGTCATTTGGTTTATGTACTAAACTGTAATACTTAAAATAAGCTCCAAATTCGCTTGGAAACGATACAATCATGTTATTCATTGTATTGATCTTCAAACCTTCATAACTTGCTTATTTTAAGTCCAACATGAATAAAACTTGTTTCTATCTTCTCGTTTTCTCGTGTAGATCACTTTAAAACCTAGAAAATAAGATTTTACTCAATTAAGTATCATTATCTAAAAATAAACTTAAATTCTAAGAGAAAATCATGAAATGTCACCATATGAAATATGTACAATTTAAAGATTATCATAACTCCTACAAAGGCAGCCCAAATATTATTGGGTAGCCTTGGCTATATAATTTGGGCCTACAAATGATGAGTGCCACAATACATACTCTCTTAGAGAAGATGGCATGGAATTGTACTCCTACTAATGATTCTAGAAGAAATTACTCATTAGCAAACGACATTTAATAAAAAAAAAAAAAAGAGAAATGGGAAGTGAAAGCAAAAATTATTTCCCAAAAAGGTAAGCTATAGTAGCAAAAAGGTCCTAGACTATAGACAATAAAAAGATTTGAATTTGAAGATTACCATCAACTCAGGTGTGATGATGTGGATCTAAGTATGAAACAATGACAAGCATGGTGGTCAAAATTGCAATTATTATACCAAAAGTATGCACTTCAATGATTTATATATATCTTAACTAAGAAAAATATTATTAAATCATAAACTTATAAAATTGTATAGTTAACTCACGATCTTAATAACTATAATGCGAATGACATAAAGGAGTACAAGGGAAGCTTAGTGGTTAACCAAGTGGTTACGTAGAGCATGCTAATTGAGAAAGAATCAACTGGAAGGTAGGTGGTTCATTGATAGACAATCGACTGAAGATTCAACATCGTTGACTTCTTTTGTTTATTTTCTCTTGTTGGCCCAATTTCATTTACTTGATGTACTTTCATTTTGATAGTCACTTAGGGTTGATTTTAATAGCCTATGTAAAGGCCTTTGGTTTTAACAAGCAAGATAATGATTCAAAGTCCCTTTCATATTGAGCATTTATGGAGAATTTCTATTATTTCATCATTTTTATCAATCACTTTGTTGATTGTAGTGAGACCTACGTAGTAGATTTATATGCATCATATCAATAATTCTTCAAAACCTCTTTGATTATTTCTTTGACTTTAGGTAATATCGATTTTAGAATTACTCACCCTTAGTTTGATTTTCATAATTAACGAATCATATCCAATTTTATAATTGTCCATATGTTTATTTGTTTAATTAAACACCAAAAACCAAAAAACCCTTTATTTATTATTTCTCTTTGTCAACCTTAAAAAAAAATCCTTTTTTTTTCTTTCGTTCTTTCTTTCTTCTTCTTCTTCTTCTTCTTCTTCTTTCTAATCACCTAAAAAACACTAAATATACCCTATTGTGATTTAATGTTGATTAGGATCCAATTCAACCATGGATTTCCAGCCATATTTTATTGGTGTTAGAGTAATATGATCTATATCATATTGGTATAAGGAATCTAAGTAGTTCTAAGTTCAAAGCATATTATCAAGATCTTAAAGTCCTTGACATAATTGCTAATGCACATGCCTCTTTGCTGTAGTATTTCTCTCTTTAAGAACATTTCTCAGTAGTGGTGGGCACCAAGTTGAATTAGCCTTAAACCGCCAATTCACAGGTCAATGATACGGTGAACCGTGATCGGCTCATAAGCTAACTGTTTCAAGCCTATTCACTAGGCCCAATAGTTCAAGGGTCGGTATGAGGCTCTTAAATCGTTTTTTTATATATTTAATTTTTTATTAATTTTATTAATTCATTTTTTTAATACATTAATATTTTTTAATGATGTGATCTCCTTTCTCTCTTTCTTTTAAGTTTACTAATAATTAATAATTTCTATTTTTTTTAATTTCCAACTTAATGCGATTTTAACTTTTTTTTCCTCAAATTTTATTTTTTTCTCATATTTAAATCCTTAATATTTGATAATTCTTACAAAAATAACTTATATTAACTGAAATTGAATTTTTTATATATCTTTAATACATAATTAACTTATAATTAATCATCTATCATTAGTTTGATAGTATTATTTTTAAAAAAATTTTCCTTCACCATTGCAAATAAAGTATTTTTTATATATAATGACTTATTAGATATTATCAAATTATTTTTTTCGACTTAGTGACCTCTCTTTTCTCTTTTCTCTTTCTCTTTCTCTTTCTTTTTTTCTTTTTAAAAAGATGAACCAATTGGGCTAACTTATTGGTTCAATGGTGGGTCAGCCCGGTACCAAACAGTTCGTGACCCATTGAGCCGGACGGTTCTACCCTCTTGAACTGCCTAAGCCCTTAAAGCCCGGCAGTTTAGCCCACCCAAGCCAATTCACGGTTCGGAACCGACCCTTACCCAAGTCTATATTCTCGGTGATAGTGTGGGAGCATAAACTATTTTTGCAGCAATCTTTTCATCTCCCTCAAAATAATCATCTCACATTCTCCATCTTTTAAGTACTAAAATTTCTAATTCCTCCACCACATGGCCATATACTCAATAAGCTAAAGAGTCACTAATCTTACCTTAGTCCTCTCATCATATTCATAAAAATAAAACACTTTTTTTTGCTTTATGCTCCCACTTGAAGTGGTCATTCATTAAGCTACTTCTATTAAAAGTGAGAATTTTCATCTTGATGGTATCTAATCTTAGCATTGGATTTCTAATTACATGACTATCTCTACAGTTATCCTCTTTCTCTACAATTTCATCATCTTCACAACATGTATGGACCTTGAGTCCACTACCTCCCCATACCTTAGCTCTATTTTCCTCATGGTCCTCAGTTAGATTTGCAAATTCGTTACCATCCCCATCAAAAAATCATATCTGCTCTTTCATGAAAGGTGTAAGGTCATTAGTAGCTCTCCTCCTACCATATTCATCTCCATATTGTCCTCCATATTTGTATACACTTTACCTCGACATTTCCTTCACAACACAATTCAACAACTTTAACACTCTTAAGATTTTTGACATACACTTAGCCTATGCTATCTCCCACAATGCACAACACAGTCATCAATGCAATAAACAAGCTTCTATGCTTACCACTTCAACTAAACACAACAAGCTATTATTCAACACCAACACACTAATATAATGCACGATCATAGCTTCATGACAACACAATCACTCCCCAAACTAAACCACACTACTATTTGTTTGTCTATTTGGCCAGTCAAATGGTCAATCAGATGGGGGTTGTTGCTTTGCCAGTTCCATTCAAATAGGAGCCTAGTCTAATCAGCAAGAGCTTCGAATGAGCGGGGCTAATTGGATGCTTGCCTTTCCATATTGGTTGACCTTTCTTGGAGTTGTATCTCCATGATCTTTTGCAACTTTTAGTGGCTTCGAGGGCCTTATTTCAGACTTGATTCAATACGCGACTCTTTCATAGTCGCTTTGTATCTATGAACAATCAATATTGTTTATTAAATATTACTAAAATCACTAAAACTAAAAGAATTGTAAGTATCCTCAATGATCATTATTTACATCAAAAATTGTAAAATTGCATGTATTTTGTAAGAATTTTTTGGCTCTTACAATCATAAAAAATACATGAGTTCATTAATCTACTTTAGTTGACAGAAAAATTTCTATATTTGCAAATTGCCTTATAAATTTGTAAAATTACTTAAATGTTAATAAATTTACTCAAGATACCTATGTTTAATTTTCCATAAAACTCTTAAGTTTGTAATTTCTCATCAGTTCATAAAATGCCTTAAACGTTTCTAAAAGATATATTTCATAAATCTATTCAAAAGTTTGTAAAAGGTTATGAGTTCATAAAATATTATAAATTTCGCAAAGGGACTAAGTAGTTCACACTTTGACTTTATATAGCTCCCAACTCTGTATAAGTTTATAACTGAACTCTATATGTTCGTGAAACAACCATATATTTTGTAATTTCACACAAAAGTTTATAATTTATCTCAAGCTGATAAATTCAGTAAAGCCATGTGAAAAAGCAATCTTTTTCACTAAAACTTCAACAAACAAGCAGATTGTTTCGCAAAAAGAAGCACCGAGCTTAGAATCCGAGATTTTCGTTGCAAACTATTAGAATCTATATACTTTTACAGCAGTTTGATTCTCCTAGACCATAAATGTATTCGCTTCATAAGAATCTCATGTATTACATCCTATTAATCAATAAAAAAGATCTCATAATAATACCTTTTCTGGTAGAAAGCGAAAATGGACCGGCTGAACATTATCCGAATTTAGATCCCCCTGTTTCAGCCATGGAAAAATCTTCATCGCTTTCGAAATCCAACTGGCATTTCTCCTTTCTCCTGCCAGCACTCCTTCCATGCCCTGGATTTCCGCATTAATTAACATAGTAAGTCGTAGTCAAAACAGTGTATTTGTTTTTAATACTAAGGACAGAAGCTTGGGTATATATTAACGCCGAATTATAAAGGCTCGTGCATGTGAAAGTCTCGCATGGGAAAAGATAGGGTTTTTCTTTTTTATTTAAAATGAGATCCTAAGTTATATTATTTAAATGTTTTCTTCCTAAGGAGAACTATGAGAAACAAGTTCTGAAAAGGATAAATATATCTTAAGTCTTTTAAGATTTTATTTAAAATTCTACCCTTATTTTTCAAGTGAATCACATTGGGTCCTTTATTAAAGCAAATTACTATTACATGAAGTGAGTTTTCTCCATAGTAGCATACGTGACACATTGAGACCTCCAGGCTTGCTTCTATTTTAGACGTTAATGCTGGTCACTACGTATCTAACTTTCGACTTTTGGATGCGTCTCTTGAGTACCTTTAAAGAGGAAATTGCCTTCATCTAGATCTCTAATTAATTGATCTTCTACACAACAGAGATTCTGGTCGAGCTATAATCAATTCCTTCAAATTCGATGTGGCACTGAAGTACATAGAATTTAAATCACTCATTTAAAACCTAAAATATTTGATTGAATTTTCAGATAAATATACAGAACATTGATCATTCACTTAAATATCGAGGAAAGATTTAATTTTATTACACTTATAGAGGCTTTTTTCTATACTTATCCCATTACTTATTCACTTTAAAAATATTGATTTATTAATATATATATATCTATTCCTTATAAGACACGTGACAAATGACTGGTGTCATCCGCTAGGGTGTATTCATTTCATGAATTTTTTTCATTCTTTATTCTTTTTTATTCCATAGGATGTTCATTGAATAATTTGTTTCTCATACTTCTCAAATACTTCACTCGTGACCAGGGGTAGTTGCGGTTTCTTTTTTAAGGTGAATAGTAGTGGACAATGGTAGTTAGAAGCCTCCAGTTAGTTGGTGGTGATTTATTTTTTCTTTCAAGTTGTGATCGCTTCATGCAAAACAATTTTAATTATCTTTGATGTGTGCTACAATTTAATCTTACAATTGCAAAATATTATCCTAAAATTTGATAATACTTTGTAATTACTAATGACTTTTAGATGTAGGTGGAAGTAAAGCGAGAAGGTAGTGGCCGCAACTCATTTCAGCTGCTAACTTCCATTGCAAGTATTAATTGAAAATGATAAAAATGATTTTCTCTTTAATAATGAGAAAATTATTTTCCTAATTTCTATTAGCATTTTTATGATGGCTAAGTACCACCTACCAATAAAAACCAACTACATACTCGACCTATTAAGATTTCTATGATAGTATTTGGTAGTTGTTGATAGTTCACTTTAATTATTTGGGAATATTTGGAAAATGTTCTTTTGTAGAAAATAGGTTAAGCAACAGTCAATTTCCACAACTTCAACTATTATTTCCGGTTGGAGTTAAAACACCAACGGCCACTAACCGTTGTCTTCGTCGCCTACCACTATGTGAAGAGTAAAGTTTTTATTTGTCATAACATCTTGAGATTTTTAAGGGGTGGTTAGTTAGCTACGAAGGTACGAAAGGAGTTGTGCACCATTATCGTTTATTATCAAACATTATCACAACAATACCATTTGATTATCCCTCAATTTCCTCTTCTCTTGTTCATTATGTTCTTCAAACCCTAATTCTTCTTAATTGCATTCAATTTCTATTTGTTTGTGCCTATTGCTGGCAATATAGGAGATCTACAAGCTATTCAAGAAGTTTGAAGAAACAATGCACAGTCTAATTCATGAAAATGACGAAACAATCAATTTGGAATCTAAAATATAAGGAAGAAATGACCCAAAATTAATTGATGCTCCTAAATATAAATAGTTGGTTGTTGAAAGGAGTGAGATTAGAAGATAATCGCATTGACTTAAGCACATGAAGAGCTTTATCATGCAAGTGCAAACATTTTAGGCTAACTTTATCAAGTGAAATCATATAGAGATTTACTTGAGTAAACTACTATAATTATTAACTATCCAAGTAGATTGAACTTGAAGAAGACTCTATAGAGAATACAAAGTTCACAATTCGATATAGTTATGGGTTTAAAATATGAGGTTTAAAATTCAATCTAGTTATCAACTTCAAAATAAGTATATGGGTGTCTAAGTTCTTTAACAAGTTTTAGTCAATTCATAAACTACTAAACTATCTCCTTTCCAACTTGATGGGTATCATGAGTACGAAGGAGGTATAACACGTTTCAAAGCACAAGGTTTGCAAAACTCGACTCAAAAGATACTCCTAAGAGCTAATCGTTGATGAGATTGACTATTGATGGACCCATTGACCAACACAAGCATAACTTGACCATGTTGAGTTGAAACCAATAGACTAGAGAGATATACGATCACCAACACCGATATGTTGGCAACCCTATTGACTACTTTGTCTTCTATGCTGCCCTTTTTTCCTTAATTACATTGTAAACATTTTCTTTTAGTCATTTTTTTACCCTTATTTAGCCATAGTAACAAATTGATAAGGTTATAAGACATTGAATAGAATAGTTATCAAAGTTTTAACCTAGTTCTTGAGATTTCTCTCAAAGCACATGATCTTATCAATTCTTCATCAAGAATTGTGGTAATTAAACGGTTTACTAGTTGTGTGTGTCATATTGTTGTTAGTAAGCATAGTGCGTTTGTTATGATGTGTAATATCCATAGGAAGTTGTTCACATCGCTTCTTATCTTCTTTACATTCATAAATTATAAAAACTATAGAAATCCTATCTTTGGAAATGTTGCTAATTGGTGGTTGTTAAATAAGGTGGTTACATGAGTTAGGGAATTGATTATTGTTGTGGTTACTAGAGCACATGAAAAGGATAAGTGATCTTGATTTTCTTTCATCATTAAAATGTCGAACGAGAGTATACACATGGGTGCTATTGGTAAAGTTCAAAGGAATTAAGGGTGGGTTGATGATAAGGCATCATTGTACGCTACACTTAGTAAGCTAACAAAGATTATATGAAATATAGATGCTAAGATTGTTGCCCTACAAGGATAAGGGCATGGTAACAAGTGTAATACACTAGTTGTTAGAGAAGAATTAGAGCATGGTGAGGATAATATTGTTGATGATGAATAAGATGCCAAGTCAAATCACAAAAATTAGGGTTTGGAACATATCAAATCAAAGATTCCACCTTTTAATGGAGGTAGTTCTACTGATTTATACACTTATTAGGAGCATAAGGTTGAGATGGTTTATACATAATATGATTATGATGAAGGAAATAAAGTGCAACCTACAGCTCTTGAAATTTTAGGTTATGCCTTTTTGTAGTGGAGGAATCTTAAGGATGAACGGAGGTTAGGTGAGAGGGATGTAACTTGTTTGGGTGAGATGAAGCAATTATTTCTTAGTCATTTTGTACCAAAGCAGTACTGACAAGAAATGTACATGCAATTATAATCTCTAAAGCAAGGTGTATTGAGCATAGAAGATCGTATGCTAAAGAGTTTCAAATATTTAAAGTTATGGAGGAAAAAGAGAACACTATAGCTTGATTCATTACCTAATTGAAATATAAAAATTGGCGACATGGTTGAGTTACAGAAGATTAATACTTTAGAGGACACTATACGAGTGGTCCTAATGGTAAAGAGGCAGTATAAGAGGCGACTCAAAACACTACTAGTGTATGGTTGATTTACAGGTAACATTAATGGGAGAACTAATAGGGAACCATTGAATCGAAGTAAAACTTAGAGTGTAGAGTGCAAAGGAGAGGTAAAAGGGAAAGTTCTTGTTACTATAGATAATAGAGGGGTTCAATAGACATCAGTGGGGAAAAATTAATAAGAAAATAAAATGTTTTTGGGTATGGATATATGGTTGCCCAATGTCCAAATTATAAAGCAATGATCGTGATTGTAAGCAAGTAGAGAATGAAGATAAAGGGATGCTTAATGACATTGAGGAGTTCCTATAGGAGGATGATGATGACTTGATGGCATAAATGAACCATATGGTGAACTCCTAGAATTTATATTATTGCATATATAATAGATGTTAGGTATGGAGGTCACCACATCTTATGTTACGATGGTGTAAAAGTTGATATAGGAGCTTCTTAATGTGTTTCCATCTGAGTTGTTTATGAGTTTACCATCTATGAAGGGCATTGAGCATAATATCGACCTTTTTCCTAGCATAATGGTACCTAATAAGCCTACTTATCGAATGAACCTAAAGGAAGCCTAAGAGCTTAAGTAGTAGGTGGATGAAATAGTAGAGTAGGGAAATGTTTGTAGGATCATGAGCCCATGTCCTATGCTAGCTTTATTAGTACTTAGAAAGGATGGATCTTAGCATATGTATGGATAGTTAGGTAGTTAACCGCATCAACATATAGGTATTGATATCCAATCCCATGATTGGATGACATGTGTCATGCCTCGAGAATGATAAAGTCATAACAGTCCTATCATATATACTAACTTTCGGCAGAAGCTAACCACTCAACTTCTGTCATAGCCTTAATATACACAAGGCACACACAACTAAACAACTCTAAAGTATCTTTAGTTCTATAGCTAAAGTAAAATAGAGACATTTGCTTCATATATTTCTTTGAAAAAAAATAAAAGTTTGATTAATATAATTCCAATGAAAATTACTCAAAATTTTTGTACAAGAAAATTAGTAAAAGAATCTAAAATTGTTTTTACAATAAATACAATATTATAAGTTAGTCTAGGGCATTCAAATGGCCTAATTAACTTTAAAATAAAGATAACACAAGCATATTCCAATCTATTTGCTCCTCACTCAAGACCTGTTGTCCATTTTTGGTTGTAAAACCTAAGTTAAAAATAAAAATAATAAATTAATTAATTTAAGGGAATTAAAAGAAATAAGTAATTTTTTTTTATATCTAAGCTTTGGTATAGTATGTAACTTGTCATCAAGTACTAGAGGCCAAAATGTCATAGGAAAAGATCTAGACATTAGTATGACATGTGATTACATATTAATGCCATGGGCATTTTGGTCTGGAAAAAAGTTACACTCCCCACTAAATCAATTAACTATACGTTATAGATGCCATAACTCCCTCTCACCAAAAACTTACGATGCTTTTCCAAGGTACCTACAGTATTCATCTCAACTTCAAATCCCTAATCAAGATTCGTGTTGTTAAGAGAGAAATTCAATAACAATCAATATTTCATCCATATTCAAGTAAGTCTTCCTTCTATCTCCATTTTACCTTTTTCAATTTATGTTTCTAAGGTTCCTTTGAGTTTTAGATTAGAGGTGTTGTTGTTGTTAGTGTGGTGGTGGCGGTGCAGTTATGATGTAAATTACATCTTAATGTTATCACTAAGTGGTGTTAGGATGTGTGGTGTACATGTACCATGTCTTGCATGTGATTATGTATGTCAGGTGTAATGTGCTTTGTATGTATATGTATAGGCATTGTAAAGTATGTATGATTGGCTAAGAATAGTTGTAGTCGTGTAGTGGCATGTAGTGTGCATGTATGCATGTGAAATTGGAGTAGCTATGTATACTATGTGTGCATGTGAGATGACATGTTGGGAGTTGTGTAAGTGTCGGTGTCGAGTGTGTATATATTAGGGGTAATATTGAAAGGTTACATAGAATACGGTTTAGAAGCTCAGAGTATAGAGTAGAGGGTAGAGTTAAGGAGAAAGAAGTATCGAGTTGCAAATTTATTAAATTTTAAGCTAACTTTTATATTTTAAACAGGTACTAAAGAACGTGTAGTGTTGGATCATTGTGAGATAAGAGCTCCAAGTACGGGATACATGTTTATTGAACGTGTGTGTTAGGCTAATGAATATAAACCAAACTAAATTGATACTTGAACTTAATTTTGTTATTAGTTGTGCTTAGCTTCAAACATTCAATGGTCGGGTCTAGTAGTGTTGGTGAGGCACTTGATGATTTTTGTGCAATGCTATCCCTTGTAGAGTCCCGTACTGAAATGACCTAGGAAAATCTAGGTTAGTTTATGGCACTTGGGTGTTTAGTAATACCCAACACCAATACTTATGTAGTATCTATATATTGTGTGTTAGGGGTCATGAGTAACTCCAAATCTCAAGGCATTAAGACTATTATGGTTATGGGCCTAAATAAAACATTATTACTTATTGCATTTAATAGCGGTATTTGTGTATGTGTGTGTGTATGTGTTTGACTGATACTTGTGTTTTATGCATATGTATATGGTATCCTACATTGGGCTTTAGCTTACCATATAAGGATTGTTATTTTTCAGTTGTAGGGACAAGTTATGAGGTAGATGATGGGGTTTATGCTAAGGATTACGGATTTAACTATCTATACTATGATGAGCATAAAGATTATTACTATTATGAAGATGGAGCTACACCATTGTAGTTTAGTTATAGGGGTGGACTAATGGATTTATATTTATTTCCTTTATAATTGCTTATTTAGGATACTTGTATAGTTTTGGAGTCGCCTGTGACTCCTGTTGCTAGATTTAGTAGTTTAACTGTTGTCGAAGTTGTGAAACTTTACGTTATAGAGTAATGATATTTTCAATTATGTTATTGTTATTTACTATTGAGTTGAGTGGTTGACATCTCACCCTAATAGAAATTTTAAGGTTATCAATTATGAATTGGCAGATTTTATGTAATTATTATGTGAATCTTAGGCGAGTTGTTAGTTCCTAGATGTTTGATGTGTCAATAGAAGC
This sequence comes from Lumnitzera racemosa, assembly GCA_024138005.1. Taxonomy (NCBI): domain Eukaryota; kingdom Viridiplantae; phylum Streptophyta; class Magnoliopsida; order Myrtales; family Combretaceae; genus Lumnitzera; species Lumnitzera racemosa. Next base: position 60,386,349 of record JAMXBC010000012.1, read on the forward strand.
TAGGGGCATGTAACGGAGTTGTAACATCCTAGGTTTTGGGGCGTTTCATTTGTATACCCAAGAGTTGGGTGGTCTTGGTGTTTATCTTCAAAAGAACTATAGGGATATGAACAACCATGGCTCAGTAAGGAAAAGGGGATGAAGACAGAGATGGAAGCATACACAACATAACATAATAGTTAAGCAGGGTTATCATTTAGTTAGTTAGATGCAATACAATGTAACAAACATATGTCATTTGTACGATGTTTGGTTCATTATGAAATTAGAGAAATTGTAACTGCTCTAACTTGAGTTGAGGAGTTTTAATGAGATTGAGGCTTGCCTCAAAGTAGATCTCAACTAAACTTAAGCTTGCGTAATGGAGCTTTCTCTTCTCGAGACTACTTCGAACCAATGCCCCTTACCTTACCCCAACCTTCTCTCCTATCACTTAGTTAGGCCTTAAGTGTAGGGGAAGGCCAATTTCCATTACCTTATAGAAGGGTTGGTGTTTGGTTGAATAACCCTAATTGTTCCCCCAAAAGGTTATAATGCATGTTCGGTTAGTAGTTAAATCCAAGTTTAGCTTAGTCCATTTTAGGGGTAACCAACCAATTACAAACACTTAAATGAAGAAGTAAACACAGCAACACAATCACAACATATAGCATAACAATCAAACAATTTAGCAAATAGTTTCTAAGCACATACGTTACATGCGCATAATCAACTACTTTACAACCACAAACAAATGTACACATCAATCTCTAAGTACTTTTATTTAGTACTCCGAAATGCTACTAAGCATAGATCTCACTTACTTGAATTCTCATTCGCTCTTATAACTTAGATGCCCCAATCCTTTTTTCATCAATGGTCCCTATATTACTAATCATATTTCAGTTTCAATACTTTTCATTAAAGTAAGAGTATTTTAAGTATTGTATTTTCATTAACATTCTTTTAGTATTTTAGTATGCCCTAGGTGTTGGTTATGGATATTTAAGGGTTATTACTTTTATATATGTTATTTTAACCTTCTACTTAATCTTCTACTAAGGTCTATTAGGTGTATGGTACATTTTACTTGAGTTCTTACTAGGGTTTTAACTTGTATTCTTTGATGTAGAACATTCTACATAACCTCATACTAGGGTCTACTAAGTGTACGATACCTTTTACGCGAACCTCTACTAGGGTCTTTAGTTATATTCTTTAGACAAACTTCTTACACAACCTTCTACAGGAATTTTGGTTATAGTTTTTATATTAGGAAACCTTCAACTAAAGTTTCTACTACTATAATTTGATAGTCAACTTAATTAGGAAAGCTTCTACAATACCTTCTACAAGTTAGTAGTTTGCACTAGAAGCTATAGAAACTTCTACAGCTACCAGCTCCTTTGCCAACTCATTCAAAGCTTCTACAACACCTTCTGCAACACCTTCTACAAATACTAAATTTGTCTCAATTCACCTAAAACTCCAATTTTTACACTTTTCTCTACCTTTTTCATGTCTAACCTTACCGGAACTCCACCGATATTGACTTGCATGGTTTGGAAACTCATCCACATCAATATGTAACCAAGAAAAATATTAAACACAACTAATTAACTCATGCACCTAAAATAGATGTACTAGGCTGAAAATTTATGGTTTTAAGGTGAATTAACTTCATGTATTGTAGCTAAAATATTTGATTTCTACTAATTTTTAACAAAAAATAACTAATTAATTAACTTAGTGAAAATCCTCCTAAGCATTTAAGTAAAATCATCAAATTTAGCTTTGAAAGATCCATGTTTTCAAAAAATCTTCTATTTGCAGTTAAAAATTAAAATCAACATGTTGTGTATAATAGATATTCACCTAAATAATGTTTGGTGATCATATTTAAACAAAATATTTTGAAAAATAGTGAATTTCTTATAAATCTCAACTTATTGATTTTTCATAAATAAAAAGTTTACCCATATAAACAGTAAGTTTTCGTACAACTTTTTACATAGCGATTTTATATGTGATATAGGATGTCTATAGAAAAATTTTGGTAAAGAAACTATGATGTTTGAGTTTCAAAAAATCAAAGCAAAAAACAGTCTCAAGTGGTCTATTTCTTAAGGGTGATACATAAAATGCAAGCATTTTCCAAAAATAATAATTTTTTATGATAATACGCTTAAAATTATGTAAGAATAAATTATTCTAGAATTTTTAAAAAAAAATTTGAAAATGGGGTGAAATATCAAACCTTCTAGCATTTGGAGCTACGATGGTCAACAGTGAAGGAGACCTTATCAACCTAAAAGGGCATTAGGTATGGGTGCAAGTGGTGGTGGCCAGTCATCGTTAGGTAGCTCTTAAGTTTAGAAACCTTGATCTCGTAGATTCATACCCATTTTTTTGAAATTTCTAAGTTTTCCAAACAGTCCTTTCAATTTTCTCACAAATTTACTCTGATTTGCAATTGCCTAAAAAGTGTACATAAAGTGGGTAAGGGGATTTTATAATGATTTGATTAGTAGTGAGAGTTAATGCATGGAAAACATGTGTAAGGCATTTTAAATTTCATATGCTAAATGGTAAGTGGTTTTACAAAACCACATGCAAATATCATAGGTGCAAGTGTTGGTGGCCAGTCATCATTAGGTAGCTCCTAAGTTTGGAAACCTTGATCTCTTAGATTCATACCCATTTTCTTGAAATTTCTAAGTTTTTCAAAGAGTCCTTTCAATTTTCTCACAAATTTACTCCAATTTGCAATTGCTTAAAAAGTGTACATAAAGTGGGTAAGGGGGGTTTATAGTGATTTGATTAGTGGTGAGAGTTAGTGCATGGAAAACATGTATAAGGCATTTTAAATTTCCTATGCTAAATGGTAAGTGGTTTTACAAAACCACATGCAAATATCATAGGCTTCCATGGTTTTTGTATAAAAAACCATGTGCATCCATGATTTTTCTATCCATGGTTTTCTAAAATCTATGGGTTGCATTCATGATTTCCTAAAACCATATGCTCTCTTTTATTTACTATTTTTTCTATATACATTTTATTATATTTATTACTTTATATTAGTTTTAATCTTTTCATGAAACTTATATTAAATCTTTTACATTTAATTACTTATACCCAATTATTATTATTAATAATAATAACATTTACTAATTTTCTTGTTTACATAATTCACCACGATGTTCCCTTTCCATTTTGTGTTGATTTTCGATACTTCGAAATTTTACAAAATGAACCAATTAGTTTTATTGTTTAAATTTATACTAATACTTTAATGTTCTATTTTAAGATTTAAAATTATGAAGTCTCTTTGACTGACTTTTGGGTCCTACAATCAACTTTGACCCTAAATGGATTGATTACAGGGACGTTCTAAAGCTAAGAGTTTGGAATCTTTATATTATAGTTAGCTAACCTTTATATATATATATATATATTTATATATATATATATATATATATATATAGAGAGAGAGAGAGAGAGAGGTTCTAAGTGTTGTCTCTTATTATTTTATTAAGTTTTATATTACCAATTTAGGTTTGAGGTTTCATTAAATTAGATCTTAAATTTCATAGTTTTCTTGTTTTAATAATTAATAGGTGAATTTAGAAATATTTTTAACTTTTAACTTGCATTATCATTTTATAATTCTATTTTGAATACCTAGATTCTAAGGCATTTTACTAATTTGTTGTGTTAGTATGTTTTTCGAGTCACAACAAATATATTTTCATAGATGTTTTAAACTTCCCCATACTAATGTCTTTCTTGTTAAAATGCAAGTCTCATAACATGCTCAATGAATTGTATAAGGAATAAATATTCTGTAAAGTAGACTTTAAAAGCAACTATTTTTATACTAGTATGCGGCAAAGAGAAGAGTAGAAAATGACCTTCAAAATTAAGTATAGATGGTATGAGTTGATGGTTATGCCTTTTGGGCTAACTAACTTGCCTATAACATAATTGGTAAAATCGTGAGTTAGTTATATGATTTTATAAGTTTATAATTTTATGATTTTTTTTCTTAATTAAAGTAAATGTAAAATCATTTAGATATAAATTTTAATAAAATCATGAATTTTGATATACAATTCCATCGGTTTACGATTTTACCATTTTTGTATGATTTTATATAATTTTATCAATTCTATTTATTCAAAATAATAGTGAAATCACGATTTTAACAAACATGCCTAGAACATTTATGTAGTTGAAGAACCATGTCCTATGGCACTTCATTAGTAAGTTCATTATTGTTATTTAGATGATATTTTAATATATAACCTTAATTGGGATAGTTATGTTGAGCACCTTTAGCCAATATTCCTAGCATTGAAGGAGGAGAAGCTACTTGGGAATCTAAGTAGTTATTTTTTTTTTCAAAGTAAGGTAGTATTTCTTGGCTTTATTGTTTCTAGAAAAGTAATAAAGGTAAATAAAGAGAAAGTTAAGGCTATTCTTGAGTAGTCTATTCCAACGTTAGTCTCTATGATAGAAGCTTTTGTGGTTGGGCCTCATTTTATAGGCGATTAGTATAAAACTTCTGTACTCTCATGGCATCATTAACTAAGTTAACTAAGAAAGGCTATGAGTTTAGATGGATTGAGAAGGTTCATCAAAGCTTTGATTTAGGTAAATAGAAATTGATGATTACATCAATATTATTTCTTTCTAACTTTGAGAAGATCCTTAAATTGGAGTGCAGTGCTTCCTAAGTTGACATTAGGGTCGTTTTGATGCAGGAAGGACAATCGATAGCCTATTTTAGTGAAAAACTTCAAGGTATGACTCTTAATTATTCTACTTATGATAAAGAGTTGAACTCTTTGGTTAGGGAATTAACAATATAGCAGCATTATTTATTACCTAAAGAATTTATTATTTATACTAATTACAAATCATAAGGGTACTCGAAGGGGTAGAACAAATTGTTTAGGAGGATATAAGATGGATTGAATTTCTAGGGAGTTTATGCTATGATATCAACTATGGAAAGGGAAGTTCCTAATATAGTAGCCAATGCATTGTCACGATAGTATTTTCTTTTCTCTACCTTATAGGCAAAATTAGTTGGGTTTGGTGATATGGTTTATCAAAACACAAAATTTTTAGTTTATAAATCACATGTATGTAGAACAATATCTAAAGATACAAAAACATCAACTTTCTACCTAAAAATTACCTGATTAAAATTGTATAAATTTGAAAATTATTATTTATTGGCCATTATCTCACAAACATGTCAACAAGTATAGTAGAAAGGTCAATTACGAATTTTCATCATCACATTTTCCATAATTCCAATAGAAGTAATTAAATGCAAAAAAAATATGACAAACTTTCCATAAAACAATCTAATTACTAGGAACTATATCATTCATCTTGAGAAGGGGGATTACAAGAGAAATCCACTCGTATGTAAATTTAAATGGATTATTTGTTTAGAGTTTTAGAAATTGAATATTTTTGGGTTTCTGATTTATGAAACAATTGGACATCAAGAATGCATATGAACAAATAATTTAATTGATAAGTTAATGATGCCTTGATTAAATAAACTAAAGGGTTTGGTCACCACAATACCTAATTGGAAATTGATAAGATCCGATTGAACACCATAATTTAATAAGAATCACTAAGCTCGAGTGAAGGGAAGAGCTCCTATTAAGGTTTTTGTAGATTATGTCAACTATAGCATAATGTCCTTATAATAAGTAATTATACTAAGACCCTAATATCCTCAAGGAAAATAGGAAATAACTACTTTAATAAGGGCAAAAACGTAAAAGCCCAAATAAAATAACCTAATAACTAAAAATTGTGGATAACAAAATTATAAGTTAGCGTAAAAATGCTTAAATGGAGAAAAGGAGAACAAAGAATGAACATGTAATATTGATAGAACATGGTTTACGTAGAAGAAGAAAAAAGTTATGGTTTTTGCTTCATGCAAAGTAGTGAAATTAGCAGTATAATTTTGCTAGTTTCCACGCATACCAGCGAGTCACCACGGCAAGCAATTAGTCCAGCAATTTTTTTATTAGCCAACGTGGCTCGAGTGGCAAATTTCATTGCTCATAAGCTTAGATGGTAAAATTGAGATCAAAATTTCATCAGTTTCTTATTTATAATAAAAATGCCACTTGCACAAATCATAAAATATATTAGGATAATGTTGTGGTTACTATCTTAACTTTACACATTTTTGTAATTTTAGATCTCAAGTCAAGTTGTCAATTACATACCCCATTCAAGTTTAATTGTAGTTGCTATTACTTAACTATTTCCAATCAATGATGGTTAACCTAGTGATCATTAGAAGCTAATAGTGTGTTGACATGTATAATTTTGATGTGATTGATTTTGCATAGAGTGATTTTTTTGTTTTTTTGAATATTTTGCTAAATCAATTTATTTTGATTTTCATCACTTTGATTTTATATTTTATTGATGATGTGTATATATTTTCCTAGTATGGATGCATCACTAGAATTTGATTAGCTGATTAGGAATGATGAAACTAGAAATTGAACATTCCATGTTGTTACTATTTCTAAAGATGATTGGGTTAACAATTGGTAGTTGAATAAGATGGGTTAACAATTGGCTACATTAAACAGTGAATCTAGGAATAAACTTAAAAAAAAAAAAAAAAATTTGATGCTTGTAAGGTAAAACTTCTGGAGCTTGATGCTTACCAGATATCATTTACTCCTAGGATAGCAAACTCGTGGCCGATCTCTTAGCAATTATTATTAGGAAAAACAATGTTGTCGTATTGATGAAATGATGTTTTCTGTGCCTCCTTGTTGTCAAGTTGCATTATTTTTTGTTTCCCTGCCAGTAGAGTTGTTAAGTTGTTGGAAAAAGATTTGATGTATGGTTGCATTAGGGAACATAGCATTCCCAGTGGAATCCTAATTTTGTATTTATCTTACGCTCTCTAATACAAAAGACTTTTTTCATCGGGGGAAAAAAATAAACAAATAAATAAAAACAGTCTTATTGCTATGTGTATATTACAGATAAATGAAATTTCCCGTAATTTTGTTTGCCCTGAAACCCTGAATTTTTCTTACGACTTTCATAATTTTACCCTTCCAAATAGCATTAAAATTTAAATGTAGTTGATGCCTAGGAGAGGATATTATGCCGTTTTCCCACCTCAGGTCCTTTACAGGTTGGTCACCCCCACTATTTATTCTGTTTGTATAGGCCATAAGAGGTCCAAGAATAGAGGTTCTGCCACTGACATAGGACTGCAGAATTGTCTGCGACAGATAATAACATGGTTTTCAGTCTTCTCTTAGTTAACGAGAGCTGCCATTTATTCGAGGGAAGAAAAAAGTTTTTATATTGCTGTGGAGGATTCATAATTAACTATTAGATGTTTTGGGTGGTTGTATTGATTTCATAATCAAATAAATAAGGTGTTTGTGGGAATGAATAATTCTACTAGGAGTCATGAAATAAGCCACGTAGTTTCAAATAGATAACATTAGTAACCTATCAGAAAGTAACTCAAAAAGTATGCTACGCAGCAAAAGCGCTCTAGAGACACTCAAGTAATGCATGATGGCAAAAACGGCTACATAAATTGGAAAAGCGCACAATCATCTTAAGTGAAATTGAAATTCTGTAGGAAGTTTATGTTGCAGTGAATTTGATATTATCTTTTACACGAAGTCATTAGTCATAAAATTTTAACAGATTATTTTGGTGATAAGTTATTTGACTTAAATTATACATCATTTATTCGAATTTGTTTTGAAAAGGTGGGTTGTAGAGGGGGTAATCATCACCTAGATAATTACCCTTATATTGCAAAATCTATATATATATATATATAAATCTAACTCATATTTTGTCATCTTCCATTTGTTATATAGCAAAACCACAAGCAGTCAACCAGAAAATGAAATTATAAGTATTGGGACCACTAACTCACACAACCAGTAGTATATTTATGACATTATGGATGTTCTGTGGAAACCTATGCGTATATTGGCCTCACACTCTAGTGCCTCAGCTGAAGATGTGCATGCCATGCCTCATATAATTTTGCCTAAAATGATATAATGCAAACAGTAATAGCTACTACTAGCGTAGTCTTTTTGTGAATGACTGCATAACCTAAGTTGGAGGATATGAATTTTTTTTCTTTTTTTTGTTTTGGGTTGTTTGGGGTGGCGGGCGGGCGGGCAGGCGGGTTAGGGGGAGGATATGATTTTTTTTTCTTAAACTTTACTTTTATGTTTTTCTTTCTCTACGATTTGGTAATACGTAACCCTACCTTTTCTTTTTCCTTCCTTCTTTTGCTAATATCCTTTAGATAAGATGTTGCAGAAAATAAAAGAAGTGTGGAATGAATGATGACACTGCTGCATTTCTTTCCGGGAAAATTTTATGAAAGATAAACAGGGAAAGTGAAAAAATTATCGGAATTGAATAAGTCCATTATGAACACGATAAAACGTGACAGATCTATTAAATTATCTAATTGCACAATTTTCTTTGTTATCATATCTCTTCGATATTACTTTTTCACATCTTTATGTTTTATGAAAAAAATCCAATGAAACCGTTCATTTTTCTTATTTGTTTTTGTTATTTTATACATTTGATTATTCCTTTCGTTACAAATTTACTATTGCTATCTTTAAATAACGATGTTTTTTATTGTTTTTATCATCTGTATCATTTCATAACTAGATGTAAATATATCTATATATATATATATATATATAACTCTTGACGTATCATGTTGTATTCTTAAAACTTAAAGGATCATAATTTTTCTAAATATCATAACATGTTATATAGGCATAAGTAGAAGTAAAAAATTACAATATTTTTATTTTATATATGAATCCAAATCCCATTTCTGCAGGCATTATTACTCCAGAACAAGTTACAAATACATTCCCTGAACTATTAATGACATGAAAATAGACCTCTTAAACTCTCAAATTATGATTTCAACTTAGACATAATTTTTAGAAAATAATTTTAAGCTATGATTTTGAGGTTATTTGTATATTTTGAAAAGTTTTAAAAATATGAAATTACACTTTGGAATTTAGGGGTCTATCTATACACGATAACTAATCGATTACAATTTTATTTCCAACTATCCCTTTTATTTATTGTTAAACTAATAATAACATATTAAGTAATAAATATAATACTATATACTATATTTATAAACTTAAACTTTTAAATCTTATATTGTACCAATCATATGATATCAAGGCAGCAAACTAATATGAGATGCCCTCTCTTCACCCACTGCCACATGTGCTCCAATATAGCAGTTACCCTTCGTCTCTTTTGCTCTCTCATTCACGCACAAACTGTATGGCTTGCAGCTTGGATGAAAGTTTCCATTTTCACTTAGAGCTAGTATATAAATAGCAGCTTTAATATTCTTCGTTTGACCTTTCAGTGGCTCATTTCATGAGAATTAGTATTAATACGGTTTGTTGTGTGAACTACCTTCTAGTACAATTGAAAATTGGCGAGATATATCGATCGGTAGGTTTTATTATTGCCTACTAGGGTTTCAAGGCTTCTACCACCGTGTGTTTGAATTTAAGTTGAAATGGCTAGCAACTTGCATTTAACTAAATTTCATATAACCATGTATATATATTAATATATATTACCTGTAATATGTGGTACAATATTAAATACTACTGCATAACAATGATGATCAACTTCCCTATGACTAAATGATATAATTATTAGTACTACATGATGCAGCAGGCATCATCGCACCGTAGGATGATGGACGAAATTCAGTTGAAAGAAAGAAAGAAAGGTTTTTAAAGGCTTATGCTGGTCTTCTCACCAAGCTTTTTATGCTGATCATGTTACAACTTGAGAAAAAAGGATTCAAATTTGTTCTATTCTATTAGAAAACCAATGTTGTATCACTAAACGACAATTGGATTCAATTTTTGGAGTTACTCATACGACATGAAAATAAAAGGAAGTCATATACTGGGAGGTTGGGGTCCAACCCTTGTTATTGAATATAATTAGGTTCAACGTGTTATTATGTAAAAGAATCAAAAAGTATGAATTTCAAAAATTCCCAGTAAACTGTCAAAACTTAATCGTCCATAAATGAAATCATAGTAAGTATTTCAATATTTTTCACTGTTTGTCTTATTTTTTAGAATATTTTTATTAGATCGCCAGTAAGTAAAAACTAAGATAAAATAATAAACACTAAAAGCAAACCTAAATTAGTAAAACTTGATGGAAAAAGCTAACATTTGAGACAATTTTCACATCTTAGCTACACATTCCATGGAAGAATTTTGCATCTATGATAATGACAATGTTACAGCACAAATTGGGGGCGTGACAGCTTTGCTATATAGTTATATACTACAGCATGACCTATGAAGTTCATAAACCAATTACTATCTGCAATCGTTAATTACACCATCAAACTCTCAATTGATAAAACCATATAAGGAAAAATTTTAGTTTTAGGAAATATTGACTAGTCTTCGATGATGAAAAATTAATTAACAGGCCTATCAACTATATTCTTATACGTAATAAATAAATGGATCTATCTTAAATGTTTTTCAAAACAAATAGTACTCATAGTCCTTATAAAAGCTATTGTCGTTCCCTCTATCATAGTATAGATTGTATCATCGATAGGCATAATAGTCAATATATCTCCAGTCACCTAAAATGAAGCCTAAAGGAGTAAACACTAAAGCTCCATACAAAACTGCTGCATGCAAATAAGTAATAATTGTGAAGTAATAAAAGGGGATTCTTTTTGTCTTTTTAGTTTTTTTCTATAATTGTGAAGTGAAAATTAAAGAGATATGGATTGATCAATATTGGACATTGTGCACTAATATTGAAATGAATCAGTTCATTATCGAATCCAGGATTGATATTACGCACGATCTACGAGACTACTTATGGGCACTAAAAAAAATCATATATAACTCACTGATCCTAATAACAAGGTTCTCCCTAATATAACATATATTGATAAGAACTTACATGAATGAAAAAGAATAGGAAATTAACAGTACTCAATTCTCGCCTCGTTCAGTATAAATCGCTAGACAAAAGTTAAGGAAATTTCCATTTTAAAAATCATTTTTAAAGATGAATTTTGCGTACCACTAATCGAAGTTGAAAATGGAAAGTTAGGGTCAAATTGATGCAATGACCTTAACTTCAACCATTAGTCTGTGAGTTCCCCATTTCCCTCTTTCTCCTTTAAGTCAAAGAAAGTGAGTTCAGGTCATAACTAATTAAAACTTGGTGGTTTTCACGTGAAGGTTTCTTTAAAAGAAATAAAAGATATTTATTTGTTTCCCTTTCTTTTTTATACTACAAATTCCTCCTTTAAAAAATAGTTAATGTTTTTGGTCAACTTTGGAAAAAAATTTGGAACTACAAAAAATAACAAATTAAGTTTTAAATAATTTCAGTATTGTTCAGTGTAATCACACCAATACTTAAGTCAATAATTTAAAGAAAGTCTTACAAGGTATAAAGAGAGTATTCAAAGAACTTTACCATAGTACATTCTAACATATGAATTTTTCTACGGTCTCGTCTTTTTTTTTATCAAATTGGTATCGCCATCATTTTTACTCTTAATTTAATCACTTTTAAATCTGAATTTAGATTCAAAAAAAGAAAATGAATAGTACGATTATGAAAGGAACCAATCCCGTCAAAATAAAGAGTAGGATCGTAAAATCTCTCCTAACATATATACAAATTTGTTTGACAACTGTTACAACAAAATAGTTGTACTGCTTGGGACACATGGTACTTTCTAAATTAAAACATGCATATAGAGACAAGAGGGGTAGTTAGGTGTTTACCAACAAGAGTAATTGTCAAATTGTTTGTGTCCTTATCTTAATGTTTGAATATTTAAACTTTGTAACCTAAGCCTTACTGATTGAACCTTAAGAATCCTGGCTAGTAAGGCTATTACAAGTTGGCAAAACTTCAGGAACATGTTGGCGCCATTGATTTATTAGAGGTCATCACAATGACTATTTAGAAGTGCAAATACTGCACTTGAAGTGACTTTTGATCTTGAACAGGTCGGCAAGCCGCCAAGCCTTTAAATAAGAATTTGCTGTCAACAATTAGTAAATAAGTAAGAGATACACATGGATTCAAAAAAGAAAGTAATCAAAAGAAGAAAGAATATGATAATTTTTTTAAAGAAAAACTATACTTTTAAGCAAAAGAATTCTTTTTTTTTTCTTTTTCCAATTTTTAAGCTATTGTGAAGGTGTTAACATGCCTACTAATTAGGTTTAGTTTATCATGGTTTGCTTTCATTTTTCTTTTAAAAGAAAAAGTTAATGTGCTAATATATTTTATTTCTAAAAAGATTTCATTTTTTAGGTCACTTTCATAAAAAAAAATTTAGATAAAGACCTAATTTTTTGAAAGAAAACCAATTTGTTATTTTCTGATCAATAAGAACATACTATGTGAGGAAAAAAAAAAAATTTGTCCAGTTAAAAGACTATTATTGTGGAAAACGCATTTCTTCAATAAAGAAATTTCTTTTACCGAACACATAAAAACACTATAATAAAATATGATGCCATACAAATCAAAGGACATGAAAACAACAAAAACAAACATGTTAGTTCAAGAAATTGATCGATAGACAAAGTGTAAGAAAAAGAAAAAAGAAAAAAGACCATGTATGAACCTATCTTGTAGATGTTATAAAATTTCAAGAAATTCTCATGGCAAGAGTCTATAAACACGCTAATTATCACCTGCAAAACATATTTCTTTTATTTTTGGATTTTTAAGTTTTTAGATTTTTCATGTATCAAACAATAACAAATTGCAACATTAGTTTCTAAAAGATATTCTGCGGCCAATATTAATTAAAAGCACGCTACATCATACATAAAGAACATCAATTAACTCAATAAAAACTTAAACTTAGTATTTGACTTTTCATATTTTTTGTAGGATTTTTTTATGGTTTACAGCATCATAAGCATATAAGAGACAAATAATAACAAAATCAACACAAAAACACATATTACTAATGCCAGCCTAATTATATTGCATTAAGAATACATATTTTTTATTTTCATGCAAATTCAATAATTTTTATTTGGTTTATAATAAAAAATGAAAAGCTTAAAAAAATAGTAAGAGAAGAGGTATGCCTAGTACACGAGCATCGGGTGGCTATTCACGCTGGTACATTATCCCTTGGCTAATGAAGGGTTGTCAAGCTAACTCCTAGGATGCTTGCTTTGAAACTCCTCAGTCAATTTAAGGAAAGGAACCAAACAACACAATTACGAGATCCCAAACGCAAATTGTGAATATGAATCCTAAATCACAAAAATGTAAAATTGATTTGCCAAATCAATGTTAAAGTCAAAGTGGATGTGGGATCTTAAACTGAGGAGGTTTAGGAAACCGATTCTTGGCTTTGATTTTGACCAGCTTGGTAAAAAAGAAAAATTAGATTCCAGAGAGAGGATATCTTGGAGTTCGAATTTAGGGTTCTAAAGAGAAAATTTTGAGATTTCTCATTTGCCTGCAAGTTTTAGCCAAAATTTAAAGTATCAATAGGTTTGTAATTTATAAACGAATGGAATAGCCTAACTTACATGTTAATTTTGCATGAAATTATTCAAATTTGGCCAAAACTTATGAAACCCATTTATACATAGCATGCTCTTTTATGCACAACTTTCCTCGATTAAATTCATTATTTGTGAAAATAAGTATCACAACTAGTTGTATCATATGCATTTTCTAGATGTACATCAAATTTTTTTTTTTTTAAAAAAAAAAAAGTTACTTGAAAAGGTAGGTTCATTTAAAAAAAAAAATCACTTGGGCATGGGGTCTTCTTTTAGTTTCTTTTTCAATCCCATTCAAGCAATTGGAAAAGGGGTAAAGAAGACGTTTACCATGTTTAGTGACTGCATTCACTAGCGTGGGGTACATGCACTCTTCAAAAAATAAAAGGGAAGGAAATCAACGACTTAACCAACTAGGTTGACATTAACTTCACTTTGGTTTGTTTGAATAATGTACTTAAGCTTTGCAACTTTGCTTAGGTCAATAATAAACTTAAGCTCCTTGGTTCTTAGAATAATTCTACACCACAGGCAATTAATGAGTCTAATGCCAATATTTTAAAATAAACTTAAAAAATGGTCGAATTTGACAAAATTTCAAGCTTTGATTCTTTTGTGGTCCAACTTGCACTAAACTTGTTTGAAAAAAATAAAATAAAATAAAATGGACAATTTAAATCTAATTGACACCCCGTGTAGAAACATAATTCATTTTTAAACCTCTTCTTAGATTTTTAAGGACGGAAAAATCAATTTTTGATAAAAGCAAGGGTTTTTGCTAAAAATTCTAATTCTATCTTATTGCATATGCATACCTTAACTTTAATACTAGTTACTAGCTAGGAAAAATAATTACCACCATGAATGAGCTATTTTAGCCCTCTCAAGAACTTTTTGCAGTTTTCTTGAATTTTTATTTTTTTTTCTATTTTTGCTAATTTTCTTATTTGTTGTCATTTTTCATTTTCCTAGTTTTTTTTTTAATTTTCTTGTTTTTTTTTTTCACTTTTTAATCTTTTCATTTGTCTTTCCTTAGGACTTTTTCTTATTTTCCTTTTTTTTTCTTTTAGGCTTCTCATATATTTTAAACTTTTTGCATTTTTTCTAGAAGCTATTCTAAGTTAACTTCAAATTTAGGGAGAACAAAAATGGGATCCACGACAATTCATTTATATGGTGAAGTTTAGTTAAAACTTTATCATAACGATAAAAGGAACTTTTTATTTTTACCTAGTCAAGGTTTAATTCTTTGATTGCTAGACCACTAATGGGCTCAGATTTGGTTCTTCTAGATGCTAAACGACTAGCAAGTTTAGACTTAAAAGGGATGCCAAATGACTAATTAGGCTAAGCTTTAGGGAATGCTAAATGACTAATAAGTCTTAGACTTGATTCTTTTAAGACATGCTCACTATTTTCTTTTATTATTTATGGACAAATTAATGGGTTTAATGATCTTACTATCTTTAAATGTTGCAACCTAATGACCATTCTACTCTCTACCTAATTCGCACTCATTCACTCACAATCCTTGACCGTTTAAGAAGTGAATCTCTCAAGTTGTATCGTGCTTGTACAAGTTTTCTTTTGTTAAGGTGATAACTTAGTTAGATCCATGGTGCTTGCTCAACATATGCCTTTTCAATTAGTGACTCATTGTTCAAAGAGCTTTCATGCATTAATGTGAGTCCCTTTTCTCAATAGTAAAGCCCTTCCTTTTGAGAAGGTTTTGGATAAAGTATCATTATTTTTGGGATATTGTGTATGAGGGAAAAGTTTAGGGACTTATCATAGGTATACGTTGGTTGATGACCAACATAATGTTTGATACCACTGAAGATGTGTACTTTATTTACAAAAGATGATAGTTAAGCTTAAAAGATCTCCAAAATTTCTAACACTTTATTAAGCAAAACAGATTTTTAGTGATATTTATAGAAACTACAAGAAATTTTAATTTATGAGGTCCTTTAATATAGGGCCATGCATCTTTGACTAAATTAAATATCCTCTAAATAACACATTTGTCACTATACATGAACCTTCATAATTTGGTGTAAACTTTCCCTTAAGATCTTCGGCATTAGGTGTAGGTTAGCCTATTTGAAGTTCCTCAAGAACACTCTTATTTTGTGCCTAAATCATCTTTTTTGGTAACACTAATTGCAACACAAGGTTAACAATTTTATTTCATTGATTAGGTCCAACTAATCAATTCTTTTCCATACCCGTTCAACTTCATCCATATGAGTTCTTACCAAAACTTGAAATGAGGGAATCTCTACTTTTATTAGGAGGATTGCTCCAATGTCATATGTTAAAGACTAAGGGGTTGCCTTGGTGGAACTCTTACTAATCATTGATAAGCCATGAGAGTAAAAGGAAGCTTCTCATGCTAATCAATATAGATAGTTTCGATCTTCTTGATGATTTTCTTGATATTTTTGTTTGTTGCTCCCACAATCCCATTCACTTGTAATCAAGGTTGTCAAACTTGTGATTTTATCTAAAATTGTTAGAGGATTTGTAAATTTGGAAAGTAAAATCTAAATATAAAAACGTAAGTTTTTAAGACCTATGTAAAATGGTTTTGAAAAAAACTATAGATATGCTTATAATAGTTATAAAAATTTTCAAATACATTATGAAAACAAGTAAATGAAGAAATAAAGTTCGTTTTCAATAAAAAATTATTAATTGATAATCTAACATTTACAAAAAAAAAAAAAAGATAAGTAGAGCCAAAACTAATTTTTCTATTATTTTATTTGAAAAAAAATGATGAATTAAAGAGAATTAAATGGTTCAACTCATTTTGAATTATTCATAGTATAAAATTAAACATATGGTTTTTCTTATAAATTTTTCTATTGAAGCCAAAACTCGAATGAAGGCTATGAATGTGAAATAAGGGACTAAGAGGGAGGGAGGAAGAGACACAAAAAGAGAGGAAAAACACTGAAATAGGATGGAGGGAATATGATTTAGTACCTTAATAGTCAATAAGATAGTAGAAGCCTAAAATTAAAAAAAGCTTTTAAGTTTCTATAAGAACACAATTTTATATACAAATCAACTTGGAAAAGCTTTCTAAAACTTTAACCTCGTAGAATCATATGGATAAAATCATAATTTTAACAACTATGCTTATAGCTATACGATGTTAATTTTCAGTGGCATATCTTGAACTAGTGACATACTTATGTTACAACCTTATTTTCAAGTCGGTCTAGCTATCTATTTCTTAAACTATGGGCTTAGGTAAGCCATATTCTTACAACAATTCCTTTTATTATGTTGACATTTAAAAATGCTTCTACTTACTTGGTGAAATGATTTGTGGCTAATGAAATGATCAATGCGCCCATTCAGATGGAGAATGGCAAAGGTTCTGATAAGGCATGCAACTCTTAAGGAGGGGAGTTGATCTAGTTGGCATACACTTAGTATAGGTGGTAGTAGCACATTTCTTTGGTACAATTTGCCCCTATGGTTATCCAATAATAACCCATGTGCATAATTTTGTGAAGCAGCATATATCCACTCATGTATGAATTGCATACCCCTTTATAGACTTCTTTCATCAATATCTTAGCTTCATCCTTGTTAGTAAACCTCAATAGTCTGGCATCAAAGAACTTTGTATGTAAGGTGGTTCCATTTCCTAAGTGTCCTACTAACCTTCTCAATGCTTTTCTGATCTCTCTTGTCTATACATTCTAGGTATTTACTAATCATGATGGAGGGTCTTTATGTCTAGGCACTAAGTCTCCTCTTTTTGGACTTCTTCCTTTTGGACCTCTTTTGTTGCTAGACAAAAGATTGGATTTCTCTCTACTTCAATTTTTGGCAGTTAGATTTTTATGTCATCTAGAACATAGATCATAAATGCCAAGGTTGCCAAAGTATCTATGAGTTATGATCCCCTAGTATACTGGTGAAGGAGATTTCTTCAAATTGTCTGCTTTCTCTGGGTACTTATGATATGGGATCAATTTATGGTCTTCTATCATCCTATGTTTTAGAGAATAATTAGAAAGAAATCATAGTAGACTTTAAGGCTAAGGATTCTAATGTCTAAGGCCATTTTGAGGCCTATTATGCATGTCTTATATTCTATAATGTTATGTATATAGGGAAATGTTAAACTTGCTGCAATTAGGGATCAATTCATGGTCTTATATCATGCTATGTTTTAGAGAATACTAAGACTATCCTTATCATACATTCAAACACATTAATGGCACCATCAAAGTACATCTTCTATCTTGGCGTAGCTTTTCTTCTAATTCATTTTCCTTAATATTCATGACTATATTGGTCTTTACCCCTTGATTAGGCTTTGATGGACATGTGATGCCAAAATTTGAACACAACATTTGCCATATTGACATTCTTCTAATTAGGGGTAGCTTTTAAGCTAAGTATCTTAATGGGTTATGTTTGACATGATAATGTATTATGAGGTATTCTTCCTAAGGTAATGTATAATCCATACCAATACGTAGTAGGTTATTTCTACTTTTAATACCATGCTCTACTCCTATGAATTTCTCATTCACATAGTTTATGGCACGTTTTTTCCCTTTGGTCTTGACTCATTACCCAAGCATCCAACCCATGAATTCTGAAGGATTGTTAGGTATAGAATCAATGATCATCTTAGAGTAGAAGCTACCAATACTAGAAGATTTGCAAGATAGCCCTTAATACTAGTGAAAACCTGCTCACATTCTCCATCTTCCTTCATCATTGCATTTTTCCTTAAGAGCTTAAGTAAGGGGCAACACATGTTTGTCAACTAGGAAATAAACCCAACTATATAACTTAATCTTTGTAATAGGCCTCTAACTTACTTAAGTAAAGATAGGGCTAGCATTTCCAAAATGGTCTTCACTTTGTTAGGGTCCACTTTGATCCTTCTCTAATTACCATGAAGTTAATGAGCTTGCTTAAGTTTACTCCAAGTATGCATTTTCAAGGTTGAACTTTAAGTGAAATTTCTGTAGTCTTTCGATGAGCTTCTTAAGAGCCTCTAAATGGATCATGTCCTTCTAAAATTTTACTATCATATCATCAACAAACATCTATTCTTCCTTATGCATCTTCTTGTGGAAGATATTCCCATAGCTTTTTCGTATGTTTCCCTTATGTTCTTTAGCTTAAATGGCATCACCTTGTAACAAAAAGCACCCTGGGTTATGATAAACATTGTCCTAACTTTAGCTTCCTTGATCATCCTAAGTTGATTATATCATGAGAGACCATCTATAAAGGAAACGAAATGATTCTTGATAGTAGTGTTTACTAGGGAATCTATGTAAGGTAATGGAAAATTATCCTAAGGTATTGCTTAGCCTAAGCCTTTGCAAGTTTACGTAAACCCTAACCTTACCTTTTTCTTGATGATTAGGACTATGTTAACTACCCACTTTAAGCTTAAACCATATAAGCTTCTTGAATTCTTCCTTTTTTGGGCAACACATCAAGCCTAAACCATATAAGTTTTTACTTCATAGCCTTAATATTTGCCCCTTATGGGTAGTTTAAGAACTACCATAGTTTTTAAAATCACAAGTCAATTGTACAATTCTATAAGTTTATGATTTTATGACTTAGTTAAAATGAATATAAAATTGTTTAAATGTAAAATTTTTGTAGAATTATGGATTAGTCCTAGACTACTATTAAAGTGTCTAACCTTAGCATATCTTTGTAGGACCATGAAAATATGCCAAGGTACTTTGATAGCTCTCTTGCTACTCTTACTCTAAGTAGCCTCCAATCTTGAGATTCCTCATCCTTTCCCCTTTCACTACGACGATGGGCTCATCAATATAGATCCTTTTTCTTTTTTCTCAATGCCAACTATAAGCACCATGTTTTCACCTTGTTTTTTAGAAAATATAAAAAAAATTAAAATAAGTAAAAAAATTCAAAAAAGTATGAAATTTAGAAAAATAATAAACAATTCAAAATAAGTGAAATCATAAAAATAAAATAAAATAAAACATCACAAAATAGAAAAAGTTAGAAAAACACAAATAAAAGGGAAAAAATGAAAAATATACTATAATAAATTTGATATGAGCCAACAAAAGTATTCCATGGCATAGGCTTTTAGGATGAAACATTGTAGTTCATGGGCTTAGAATTTTATATGCTAGCCCTTTATTTCTTTACTCTATTTTTGCTTACTTCACTTAATTAATTTCGGTACTTATTTTTTTAATTAAAATAATGATGGTCTCTACAAACAAGGGTTTGCTGTTGCCTTTTTTGCAATCCTTTGCTATAACGCAATACTTCCTTAAAGAGATGAATTCACATTATTGGGAGATTGGAGTAGATCTTGTCCAAAATTTCTTACCTTTTTTTTTTTTTTACTTTTCCACTATTGACACTTCCCTTCACTTTTCAAATATCCGATATTTTTTCTCCTAAATTTCTTGCTTCACAATCTCTATAATTGACTCAAAAAACCAAAGAAGGTAGATTTCTTATCCTTCTTTTACTTAGTGATTAATGTTGTTTTCAAGTTTCCAATTATTTAAGTCAATCTTCTTGCAGACATTTTTCTTGGAATATTTGTCTTCAGCCATTTGTTTTGAGGTGAGTTTTGCCCTTTCAAATAGAATTTGTTATTCTTTATTTATAATAGATTGAAATTTTTTAGTTTGATGACTCTTATTAAGAGATAAGAGAGTAAAGGTTGAAACTTTATTTTTATTTCTATTTTTTTGTGTATTTTTCACTCTTTATTAGAATAGATTCAAGAATTTCTTCCTACATTTGTTTTGTACAAATTCTTTTGTGGCAACTTTGTAAGATTTCATTAGGATTGACCTAGGGTTCATTGAAGTGACTACTGGTTAAGGTTAATTTCTATTTAGATTTTAAAAAAAAAAAAGATAATTTTGTTTTGTTTTATTATTTTCTTTTTCTAATGTTGAAAAGGAAGGGAGAGTTGTTAGGTTTTTCTTTGCTTTGACGATCATAATTAAAACAATTAAAACGAGCTTCTAGAAATCCTTAAAAAAGGCATAATGTTGTATGGAGGGAGTTGTAATTTTGTAGCAATAGGCGACAACACTTAAATCTTGCTTTCTTTTTTTAGTGCGTCACTAAAAATGTTGAGTATATCCATGCTATCTATATAAAAGGGATGTGTGTATATTTCAGGTTGAAGAAATTACCTTTGCATCTTTCAAGAATTTTAGGATAACACCAATCATCCCATTAAGCCCATTGATCACCTTAAATAAGGTATCTTTATCAAAAACATCTTCTACATATTATAAATAAATAATAATGAAATAAGGATGATAGAGGTCTAATATAATGTTTGGATTTTCCTTTTGAATGATTTGCACATTTTTAGACTTTGGTAAGTGTGGCTACTTGCTTTGCATATTATGATAACATGTGTTGTTTAGATATATATTTAGTAGAAATACTTTAGCTCGTGGCCTATTATTCTGATGAAAATGTTTTTATCAATAAGAACCCTCTAGAATTCAAACATCTTGATTTAGTTTTTCTTTTTTTTTCAATTTTTTTTTAGGCAATGAATGTATTTATGCAATAGAAATAATGATGAAAGATCATGCCATATAAATTAGATACAACAATTATGGCCTAAAGGTGTATTGTTCATCAATGGAAGCATTTAATTCCTATTTGGTCACATTGAACTTATAAGTAAAACCACTCTTTATGATATATCATTTTCCTCCAACCAATAAAACAAGATAATCGATGGATGGAGAGCTTATTGGCTGCTTTATTGAAGATATGCTTAGAAAATGTGTCGGGTGTACTCACATAGCTAATAGTAATTACTTAATAGTGTCCAAAAGAAACTGTACTATAGGGTAAAGGGACCATATAAATTTTATTATTAAAACTAGTCATTGTGTAATTCTTACAAAAACAAGTGAATGGAGACCGCCTTCAAGCATTATATAATTTTATGGATTAAATAAATAAGAAAACCCTTTTTTTAACTACAAAATAAATGCTAAAATGAACTATATTTTTCATTTGTTGCAAGAGTCTTAACTAAGCGTACATAATTCATCATTAGAGTGACTATGATACATGGAGGTCTTAATGCAAGCATGTTTTGTGCCAATGATTTTGAGACATAATAGGTTTCTTTAAGTTCCCTTCATTAAGAGCTTTGCTATTAAATGTCGGGTTATTAAAGATATTATTATTTTCTACGAGTATTGTGTAAATTGAACTAGCAGAAAGTAGAATAATATATATCTTACAGGTTATTGCTTATCACATACTGTTGCACATGCAATTTGAATGGTGGCTACACAAATATGCGAGGTTAATCCTTGTTTATAGTTATTCAACTCTTGAACATATGGTATTACCTATAGTACTATGTCATTTGATAGACTGCAGTTCCATATAAAAAATTTACAAGTGTTAGTTTTTCTCCTGAAGTTGAAGACATAGGTAACTTGTTTACTAGAATTATAAAATTTTATAGCTGAAGCACAAAAATTCCCAATTTTAATGGATTATTATAGAAATTCTTTGATTCTTCATGGACTATGGATATAATATACTCCCTACTTCTCTCTTAGCTAATTTATGTTAATTTGTATTGTTGCTCTTTTCAAATATATTAGTGATATGTAAGCATCTTACTTAAATGCTAGTTAGTTAATGATATCTCAAGATGTTTCATAAAATTTGTACATTACATGCTAAGTTTTCCCAATGTATTCTTATGCTAAGTTTTAGTGTAGTGACCCCTTCATTGTTTTCAAGTAAAAAATTATATTTGGCTAACTTGCTTGTATACTTCTCTTTTCTTTATCACTCTTTAAAAGTTAAAACAGGTCATACTAAATCATGATCATAAAAATGTTTGGATAATAATGGATTTGATAATGGAATTTTGAAATGAACATAAAATGGGAAAAAAATTGTCTTTTATTTTCAATTAACAATAGATCAAAAAAAACTTTTATCTTCAACAAAAGAAGGCATCTCTTGTTTATAATAGAAAAATCGATAACATTTTTTTCTTATATGTGATCCCAAATGCTATTAGCATTGTGATTGAGTTACTAAATAAGAAAACATTTTGATTGCTAACACAAAAGCAATTGCACCCATTTGGCGTTTCATTAGAAGCATGTTATTGGTGAAAATCTCAATTTTTTTTTTTGTTGTGATATCATTCTTAATGCGTTCATTTTTTAGTTCTGCTAAATTTATTTTATTACATATGAATAAGTTTGATGCTATTTTCCTAAGTTTTGGTTATATGTTATAATTTTCTTTTTTTTCTATACTTAATTAAATTGGAATAAAGTTTTAGGATTTATAGTTCCAATAAGTGAAAAGAATCAAAAAAGTGTTAGCCCCAAAATGTGTACACAAATGCGGTACCTAAATTGGGAAAAAATGTAAATTTTTTAGAGTTATCACTACCTCCAAGTTACGAATCGTACTTGTCCTCAAGTAAGCTTAAATGAACAATTAAAGAGTACGAGGACATGAACACTTATTTTACAGCCTTTTTAAATTAGAATTATTTCTTACCATCAATGCCAAAAGTTTGCATATATCTTCCCTTTTTTAAACTGAGTTTTAGAAGTGATGATGGGTTTATCTCCTGAGAATCATAAATCAATGCACACAATTCAATAACATTATAATTTGACCACTAATGATGATAAGAAAAGTTAACGCTTCTCATTTCAACATGAGTTTTACATTTCAAATCCAAAGAAAGTTGTGAACGTTTAAGTGATTGGCTTGTGTATATGCTATTCCATCTTAAGTCTTTTAAGTATGAATGTGTAGAGTGAAAAGAGTAATCCCAAGCCTCTGTTTTCCTGAGTATTGGTTTTTTGATTTAATTGTTTCCACTTTTCTTCTTCTTCTTTTTTTATGGAATTTCTTGTGACCCATGTTGTGAGTGTTTAGCTGATGATCTCAGGTTTATCACCCAAGTCAACAAATGTCATCCCCTAAGTTTCCGAGGTGTCCTTCATGCTTACATATTCAGATCGACAAGGCCTACTGTTTTCCTTTTTCTTTCTATTTTATTTTCTGTTTTATTTTTTATTTTTTAGGTTTTTTATTTCGATTTTGATTAAGAAAATTTTCAGTCAAAACAAGGTTTTTACTGTAGTTCACTAAAAAAAAAAACTATATGGACCATATAAGAATTTGTATATCTATACGTTAACTTCCAAAAATACTCTCACCTATCTTAAGATCAAAACATTTCCCTAACAATAAACATTGAAATAAAGCCTAAAATGAGTACAACTAGACAAAGCATGGATTTTATGACCAAATTACAAAGAATTGAAGAATATGTATTAATTGATCATGATAGAACAAATTCAAAAATTAAAATACAGATCACTTCTTTGTGATAGATACAAACTGACACAAAACCATAACACACTTTTCATTGAAAAGCATACGGTGTAAAAGAAAAAGGAGCCATCAACAAACTTGACACACTATTTAAGTTCTTCTTATTCTCTCTCCAAACCAAACTCTCTCATCAATGTACTAGACATGAAGTTATTTGATGCATAAAGATCTACGAAAACTTTAGAAAAATATATCCCAAGAAATAGTGCCAAAAATTGACTATGATACGTACAAACACCAATAAAGACACTAAATTTTTAAAATGAAAGGTTAGGAGAAAAAACTTCTCACTTTATCGACCAGTATGCTAAGTTGCATATAGTAATAAACTAGTGAATGTTCACCTGGATGACTTACATGAAGAGAAGAGCTAAAGCTAAGTACTAAATGTGGCTTACTACTCTAATATAGTTGGTTTAAATTCAATGATGTTTCAGAAATATTCAACTAAACTAAGCAAATATATTAAAGATAATGAAACAACATAATTCGTAAAGGTGTAGGCTTGTGATCCATATCCTCTAGTTCATTGATGACAATATTACATCGGCAATAAGAGAGTCTTTCAATGGGTTTCAATGGAACTTGCTTGAACTAATTTCTAATTAAGACAATTTCTATGTAAAGAAAAAAATATTTAAGTCTTTTTCCTATACGATCAACCAAACATTTGAATGCTATCACTAACCAAATTCTCTAGTTATAAATGCAGGTTATTTATTGGTAGACCTCATAAACTACATTTACAATTACATTATTAGAAGTGAGTTCAAGTGGTTTCCAATAAATCTAGATGAGAAGCACTTAAGAATATTCTCAATATGTTAAAATCATGGATAATGTACTTCAATGGAAAAACAAGAGTGTTCTTCTTTAAAGCTCCATTTAAACACTAAACCTATACCCACATATCATCAAGTACACCAAGCACTCCATCAACACATCAGAAACCCACAAAAATCAGTCTGACTACTCATTATATTAAAGAAAAACATAAAAATTAGTAAACTCATAACATGAAACATCATTAATATTAGGTTTATAAAGAACCAATGAAAAAGTAAATGTTGAAGAATTCCGTGAATCCTAGCTCCATTCCCTACAGAAGTGTTGAGAAAAATGCTTAAAACTTACTATGCTAATCTTAAAACTTTTGAACCCTACGAAAAGATGTAGTTTTCTAATACTATAACTCTACAATAATAATGAAAATCACAACTTTTATGATGTAGGTATTGGAGTTTGAACTCTACCATCTAGGGTATCGAAACGATGGACAAGTGTTGAATCCTCCTTGATCACTTAATGAAATAGTGCATTTTTATGAAAACCCCTAGCTA
Organism: Lumnitzera racemosa; assembly: GCA_024138005.1. NCBI lineage: Eukaryota > Viridiplantae > Streptophyta > Magnoliopsida > Myrtales > Combretaceae > Lumnitzera > Lumnitzera racemosa. The sequence continues at coordinate 60,411,745 of JAMXBC010000012.1, forward strand.
GGGTTTTAGCTGCCATCTAGATGGCATTAGCTCTGGCATTTAATAAGAGAGAGATTTGCTTTAGCATCTTTACATAAGGTCTGCATGTTCCTCAGGCTGCTAAGTTCCTGATACTTCAGGGGCTATGTCTATTAATGCCAAGCCATTTAGACAATAGAGCTAAGTCCTTCATCTTCTTCTTTTAGCCCTTCGATTTGATAGCAAGGGCTACCATTCATGCACCTACACAAGATATCTTAAATTAATTAAATTCAAATAAAATTTTATTTTTTTAATTAAATTAAGTAGTATGGTTGCGATTGGTCCATTTTGTAGACAAATTTCACTTTCATGTAATAATTTACCAAATTTTTATGCATAAATATGGTTTTTAAGTTGGAAAAATACTATGAATCTTTAAGTCTTATCATATTATAGAGTGGGACCCTTACCTTACTTCCTATACCTACTTACTCATACATTTAGGTCCAATAGGGCTTTTATTTAAAAAAAAAAAAAGAATAATGAACTTTCTATTTTAGCTTGATTCAATCGTTTTCATGAGCAAGAAAAGGAATAATTCAAGTGGAAATGTAGTTGTAAGTCAAGTCTCATTTAGACTTGAGTTAGTCAATTTAAGGAAAAATGAAGATTTACACCAATTGGACTTGGAAAGATCCAAAGTTAGTTTTTCAAACACATTAAACCAAATAAAATATTGAATTTCACATATCATATTAATTACAATTATTAACATAGGCCTAAAATCATTTTTTGTAAACTAGTGGACTTGGGCCAATTGATGGCCTATGGGCTTAATTAGCCTAGGTCAAGCTAAATAAGCTTAAGTTTAATTTAATTACCAAATAAAATCAAATTGTTCCTGCTAGTCTAATGGTTATAGAGCTAGTTTCTTACAATATAGGCTAAGAGTTCGAATTCTCTCTTAATCCTAGTGTGATTTTGTTTTTCTTTGAACCTTTCATTCTCATCAAATAAAATAAAAAAAAATGAAAATGGGTCTAAATACATTCCCGTGATATAGTGATAGCACGTCATGTTGAACAAGACAAGTCTTCTACTTCCTTGAGCATAGGCTACCATTCCCAAAGCTTTAAGCTTATCTAAGGTTATTTTGACTTGTTTTATATGGTTTTTATTTGGTTAAGGTAACTAGAAGGTCATAAGGTGATTTAAGACCTCGATTTGTTCTAGGATCGAATCATATGAGAATACCAAAGGATAATAAATCAAGAGACAAAGCCAAAGTTTGAGACTTCAAACTCTCAGTCATTTAGCTTCCTCAACGTTCAGTCCTTGGTCTTCTATATAAAGCAAGCTTATGAGATCCATTTTCATCACTAAACCCACATGGTTTCACCTAAAAATAGCTACATCTATCCTTTCTCTCTCTAAAAGCTGGATATATCCATGAGCTACCTTCACTCTAACCTTTAATATAAACTAGCTAAACTTAACCAAAACCATCATCACCATTAGCTTCCCTAACATCAAAAATCCCGAAAACTACCATTAATCATGCCCAAAAAATCCATCTAAATCCCAATTAGAGGAACATTAAATCCTAGTTTAAGCCCCCATTTGAAAATCTCCCACTACTATGACCTACTAGTGCATTACTATCTTCACTAGGAAGAGGACTCTCCATTAGGCTATACAAACATAGTTATAGTATCTAACAACTACCTAGTTGTGTTGAGGAAGCTATGTCATCTTTATCTATTTTATGCACAAAGGCACCCTATCACTCAACTCCTATTTGTTTACCTACTCCATAACCATAACTATACCTACTTTGCAACCTAATCCAACCTACTAGTCCAACCTATCACTACGCTAGTCCATTTCTTGTCCTCTTTTTCCTTTATTTAATTTCATTTATTTACTTTTATGTTATTGTAAGTGATAGTAATTAGTAGAATATGCTTTCTCAATAAGAAAAAGTCCTTTAAAAAAATAAGTAGTTTGTAAAAAATAAACGATTTCTTTCTATAAAAAATTCTAAATAATGAAAGAAAATAATAAAAATTTTCAAAAAATAGAAGTTATTGTTCATAATACAAATTTTTCTTTCTCTAAACTAACGAAAAATTTGTTGATTGGTATAGAATAAGGTTTTAAGAGTTTCCAAAATTAGGATTTTCAAATAATAAAAATAGTTTTTTAGAAAAGCAAAAACTACTTCTCACACTTAGTATTTTACCGTAAATAAAATCCATAAATGGTTTTTTTCTTTTATTTTTTCTAGTAAAAAGTGATGATAGTTATTTTAGACAAGATCATCAACAATTTTATTTTCAGAATCTCTTTTCCTAAGAAGGTCTACGTGTTCATTAATGAAGTTCATTAATGAAGAATTTTTTTGAAATAAAGAAGCACTTTGCTTACTGTATTTATAAAAAGTTTAGTACGTTTTTTTTTTCTCTCTCCTTTCAATTGCACATTCTTTCACTTTCTCATTTCATATTCTCTCTCTCTCTCTCACTTGCATTTTCTCCAAATTATTTTGTAAGTTTTCATAGAGAAACAAACAAAAAAAGAAAATCCTTCATGAAAAATGGGGAGAAAATTTACTTGTATGTTAGAAAAAATGCCAATTTCCAAAGGGGAAGCATAAGGCGATTGAGATCTCTATATCTGATGAGTCAACTGACTTAGTGGATAAGTACTCATGGTTGGAAAGTGAGGTTCAAACACTTTTAAAACAAACTTCAGTGATTCCAAGTCTTGTATCATCTCTTATTTTGCTTGGGTTATCTACTTTAATACCCAAAAATTCTAAAAACAAGGAAGCTTTTAATGTTTCATTATAAACTTTGAGATTTCGAAATCATAGGACCTCTTGATATGGTCTTAAAATATGGGTTAGGAGTTATGCTCTATTCAATGTTTCTTTCAAACAATTTGAGAAGAATATTCTTTAGTAATTGAGTGGTTAAGTATGAAAATTCAAAGAATGAATTAGTGTAAAAAATTGGAAATCAACGGATTATTGAGACTTAAGAGTAGTCTAGTCAATTTTTTATTTAAGAGCACTAAGGAGGCTTATTGTATTCACTTAGATTCTTCCAACACTTCAAAGATAGTAAACCATAATAGTAATACTCAATCCCTTACTAATATTAAAATGCTATACCATAACATGATTATGTTCGTAAACCTTGAATGGGTTCAAAAACTTCTATTTCTAGACCCTATGCACATTTATTGACAGCAATTATCTAAAGGAGGAGATTCATATACCTTATGTAATAACTTAGGATTTCAAGCTAAGTTAATAACTCTATGATCTAAGCCCTTAAATTTGGGCACTAAGCTATAATATTTGTTTTATTTTAAACTTCACAGTAAAGTAAAAAAAGTTAGATAAAGTAATTCAAATAAAGTTAATTTCTCAAAATAAGTTATATAAAAATATTAATTTAAGATAAACGTCAATTTATCGCTAAAAGTTGATAATTATCGAAAACGAGAAATTCGAGATTTTAGATATAGCGAGATATTAGAAATAAGTTAATTAACTTATAAAAATAATAAATGAAGTTGAATTATACATAATATACGTGTATTTGCATGTGATATACATTATATGTATTAAATACATATATATAATAATAAATTATTATTAAAATAATTGAAAATTAATAAAAAAAATTGCATGGATGAGTTATCAAATGATGTGTCAAGTTGGTATTAATTGGAAATGGTGAGTCAACAATTGCTTAATGAGGAAATGACATATGTCCTTTAGGAAAATGGAAAATTAACATGTGTCATATAAATGTCCAAATTTTATTTGATTATGAAAAATTCAAAAAATATAAATAGGGCCAAAACCCTCAAATTCATTATTTTAGAACTCTAAAAATGAAAGAAAACAATTTAGAAAAGTTAGAAAAAAATAAAATAAAAATAGAACAAAGTATAGGGTCAGAATTACTCTAAGGTGGTTCGTATACCAAACCACCACCTGAATTGGAGTAGCTTAGAAGACCAATAGAGGGTGGTTGGAGGAGGCTTTCTGATAAGGTACGGTAGCTAGGTGGCAGCCGGAGTGGGCCAGTTTAGGTGAACTAAAATTTCACCCGTAATTTGTTTAATTTGCTAAAAATATCAAATATTATCCATTAATTATGAAATTTGGTTTTATGAGATTATTTTAGGTTTAGATTAATTGAATAATTTTATTTTAATTAATTAATTAGTATAAATATAGGTTCGTTAAGAAAATGCTCTGTTTAGACAAAAATTGAATAAATTTTTATAAATATTAAATGACATTTTTTCAAGCTTAATTTTTATATGTAATACACCTAAGATATATATATATATATATTTAATTGTGGTAACAATAATTTTTTAAATTAAGCATGTTTACTATTTTTTATAATTATTTTGAATAAAACTACCAATTTTACCGAATTATTGAAATAATTAGTTTTTGATGAAATTAATGAATAAGCCTTACATATTTGGATTTCTGGAAGTTTATAATGATATTTGGAATAATTAGTTTTTATCTCACACTTCAATTTTTTTATTTTCCCTAATTTTGCACCATTCTAAGCTAAAACCCTTATTTTTGTAATAATTAATAATAGCCAATTTAGTATAATTGGTGATCGATAATTAACTTACATATTTTTGTAAATCTATAGAATTTTTCATGAAATTAATTGGCCTTGTATACGATTTATTTCGTATTTTCCTAATATAAGCTTATATATTGGCTTAATATGTAATATATTAATTAATATTAGTAAGATACTTGTCAAATTATGTAAAACGAACACTTTAGGGTATAATAAGTATTGCTAGACAAGTTTGAAAAGCATAATTTTTAGGGTTTTTAGTTCAGTACTAAAGCTTACTCTAGTCAATTTCGGAGTTAAGATAGTATACAGTTGAGTCGTAAGATGAAAGGGTATTTTTGGATATTTGGCAATATTGATTAGTCTTAACTCTTAATATATATCAATAGTGCTCGAAATGACAATCATAATAATATAAAGTTTACTGAAATCGGATAATAAATTAGTAAGATATAGTCAAACGAAGTTTGAAAACGCACGAATGAAAACTTATAATAATTCTGGTTTGACCTATACTTGATTTCAAGACTATGTCATATTTTCATAAGTATGATAAGTGAGGAAGGACCACGTCACGAAGTATAGGATATTGCGCTATTGCTAAGCCTATGTAAGTGGATTTAACTCATGCTTAGAATAGATATATTGCTACTCATAACATTATGTGTTGTTTAATGCTGTATTGGTTAAATATGGACATATCTTAAGTGAATTGATATGCTAATATAGTGGGTACTGATGTAGTGATTTTGAATGATAATAACTGTATTTTGGTTAAATTGTTATATAGCTATGTTGGGTGATAATTTGTTGTTATGATTAATCATGCTAACTAGAGAAGTTGAGTAATCTAACTCAATCTTCTCGGTATTCATCTAAGTGAACCCTAAGTAAGATACTAGAATTCCTCTAGAGAGAGTTTAAAAACTAGAATCCAATCACTATGTTAAATAAAATTGGGAGATTGATTGTGCTGATTGATATTCTAGAGTTGCATGGTATGGCACAAAAAGGGACCTATGGGTCATAACTTTTAGAATGAGGCTTCTAAATGATCATAAAAAAAGCATGGCTTTATAAACTCAGTTTTTGGAAGTATATAGATTACATTACCTGAACATTATAACTATTTTGATAGTCAAATTTCATAGACTACAGTTTGTGGTCTAATTTGGTAGTATTGCCACTTTGATTTGGTAAACTACAGTGTGTTGTCTAATTTTGTAAAGTTGGGGGTCCTACTCTTAGGCAACTCCTTATTGCCCTTTTTGACAATGGTAGACTACAGTATGTAATTCAATTTGGTAGGGGTCCTACTCCCAAGCAGCTCCTTATTGCCCCAAGTTCTTAGACATTGTATTCAAATGTCCGGTTATGTCAACTAACCAAAAGAAGTTAGGAAGGCATAGGATATCGGTACTGATACATACTACATGCATAAACATAGTATGCTGCATTATTGGCAGTAAGTGCCCGGTTAGGCGAATGCATATGTGAAGTTGAACTTGCGAGTTATGGCTGAAATGTTTCTATTGTGATATGTAGTATTATCTACCGTATTATCTATACTATGTTGTTTGTTATTCACTCTTACTCAGCTTTAGTAGCTGAGGGGATAAAATGTTTTATCCTTAGGTTAACTACATCGTGAAGGGTCCAATACTCGGGGGGATATGTATACTAAGAGCGTAAGTCGAAGTCAACAACTGTTGTATGGAACCTATATTAAGACAAGAATCCTATTATTGTAAAGATGATAAAGGAAACAAAAAGTTGGTTCATATTTTGATGTAAATATTATGTTTTACACATAAGTTGTAATATAATATCTAGCTAAACTCCGATGTAGCAACCTCTTTATTATATAAGCAAAATTGTCTTTTGATGAATGAGTAGGTTGAGTTAAGTTTTTAATAGGTATTCCTGTGTGATGATACATCCTATGGTATGCCAAGATGTGACACCTTATGTTTTGTGAAATATCTTGGTTGAGATGAAGAAGGAAAGTAAGTTGTATTTTTATTCATTGGTGATAAGAATTCTTAAATACAAAGACTTTAGTCTATCAACTTTGAGAAGACATGGAAGAATTGAAAGAGATAGATCTGGAAACTTAAAGAGCAAGAATATTAGTGTAATGATGGAAATCGGTATGATATGGAAGGAAATCTAATCTTTCTTAAACTAGCCATGTAAGAGAAAGTGAAGGCATAAGCCTCAAAGAGATAGGTAGAAGCATTTACTTTTGAGGAGTTTGCAATCAAGATCCCTTAATAGTAAAGTGCTTAAACATCTATCTGCCTCAAATTCCCATTTAGCAAAGTTAATTTCCTTAGTTCATAAGTATTAAGAATAGCTAAATGATCCTATAAACAATGTCTTAAGAGCACTCTAGGACAGTTTATCCTAATTTTCAATAAATGTTGACTCATGTGATAACTATGTGGTTACTTTTGAATGTAATGAATTATTTTGAAGCATGTTTGGTAAAAATCCACCATAATGAAGGAAAATTAGTGCAACCTTGTCTCTCATTAAAATGAACCTAAAAAGAGGGAGAAAAGTGGTTTAACAAGAAAAAACACCTTCAAGATTATTGTAGAAGTTGTTGTGTTTCCTAATATTGGCAAGGATGATGTGATTACTATGTAAAAGGTGAATGATGCCTGCCTGGAGGTACAGAAGCAATCAAAAGATGAACATACTACCATGGCTAGTGTTGGATTCATAGGTTCCATTAAGCTTAAGGTAATTTCTTATAGTAAAGGCAAACATTTGGAATGTAAAGGTAAGTTCAAGATAAAATTATAAAGCAAAGTTATGTTAAGGACAAATGACTAGATAGAAGTTTTTAGAGTTTAGAGGACTCTTGTTATTTAAGTTTTAAGTTCTTATTAGACTTATTCTATTTTTATAATTATGTGGTGTTTTACTTCCTAAACCTTTCGATACTAGTTTTCCCTGCTTTACATGTTTTGGGTTCATCAATGGAGAGGAAGAATATAAATATCTTGATTCTTCATAAAGCATATTACTTTGATATTATGTATTTCAAGCATAAACTAATAAGTAAGTTAGAAGAATCTAATAAAACTAGTTAGAAGACCTAGCATTTAGAACCAAGTATGTTTAGGTAATATACTTAGATAAGAGATAAAGTTGATGCAATCTTATTATCTTCCATCCATTGGTTTAGATTAAAATTCATCATTTTATTTATTTAATTTATATAATTTATACGATAATGTTTTGCTTGGTAATATCATAAAGTTTCAAAAATATGAAATTCTTGTCATGGCTAGATAAAATTTATAACCAGATTACTTTTTAATTGTAAAGGAATGTTTTCTTAAGGAGAGAATATTTGGTTGGCACATTTGTTAATCAAATCACTTTGATAAAAATTGCTTTTCAAATTAAAGAAATTTTAGGTACGTTTTATGATGAATTTCAGGTCAAAGAATTTACTTTAGGAGAGTTGATTCTATTAGCTGTAATTATAAAATGCTTTTAAAAATCCAAGTTAAGGAGGCTGTTTTTAATCAAATCACTTTGATAAAAATTACTTTTCAAATTAAAGAAATTTTAGGTACGTTTTATGATGAATTTCAGGTCGAAGAATTTACTTTAGGAGAGTTAGATTCTATTAGCTGTAATTATAAAATGCTTTTAAAAATCCAAGTTAAGGAGGCTGTTTTTTTTTTTTTTTCAATTTATCTCATGTTAACCCTTTCTAAACAAATTTATTTTATCAAAGTAAGATCTTTTAATTTTTTTTTTTTTTTTTTTGTAAACAACCTATTTAGGTGTTAAATATCAATTGATATTTCTAGAAGTTGATGTAGCATTGTTATTCTACCATTAGAGCAAGCATGATCATTTTTTATTTGGATGAGCTCTACCTTCTATAAAAAGGAAGACTAAGTCAAATGAAAATAAGCACGTGTCTAAAATTTACTAACGAATTGCATTAAAGATTTTGAAGCTTTCTAGTTATGGTACTAAGATGAGCTCATCAAGAATTTTTGACTAGTTTGTTTTGTGTAGATTTTTAAAGTCAAGTGTCTTTTGTGTGGAGATATTCTTTATTGTAGTAGGATTTTTGTTGTAATTATAGATTTAGACTCTAGCATAAATACGAGAAGTGAAACAGGTTTACGAGAAGGAAGTTAGGGGATCAACTAGAGAGAGTTAAGAGAACCACAAAGAATGCAAAGACAAAAGCTTTTGCATGGTGCTTTAAGAGTTGTCTTAATTGTAAAACTTACTTAAACTTATTATTGGAAAGCAAGAGTAGATTCCTGACAATTAAACTGATAATGATGTTAGAAAGGATATAGACAAAAAGCTAAACCTTTATATTTCTAAGCTTAATCTCTCTTACACTTGTCTTCTTAATTTACTTAATATCCTTTGTTATTTAGTTGTGTTGAACTTGTATATTTAAGTGAATCTTAAGGGAAAAAAAAAGTGTGTTAACTTCTATAATCTTAAGTGATTTTTCTATATAAACCTAGAAGGGGTTAATTCATGAAAAATTTGAACTTAACTTTATAACAATCAATTTATACCTCCCTCTCCTTCCTTCCTCTTTCTTGCCCCACTCCTTTATGAAAAAAAAATGAGGGAAAATGGTAAATTAAACTCTAAAACACATTTGTAAGAAGGTTAAGACTCCCTTGGGAAACCCTTAGGTTGATTGGACCTTAGACTTAAAGGAGCAGATGAACTTCAGCTATGAGTAGTTAAAACCCTATGGTCACAATCAACTAACCCCCCAACTAAGGTCGACCATCCTCCTCCAAACACCAGCATCAACTGCCCCCCTCTACTAAGGTGGATAGAGATACCCTTTTAGGTACCCTTTATGACCCTCATAATCTTGACATCAATTACAGGATGTAATATTGAGCTTTAACACCAAAGATGGTGAACTTTAATGAGTTTTTTGAGTATAAGTATGTCATATGGAATTGTTTTATTGATTATAAATCCTATAAGTTTGAAGGTATTGAGTAGATAATAAGTACATGACAATCACTATGTGATGCATATACTTGTAAAATTAGTTGAACGTGATTGATAACTATTCAAATTAATGAGCACATGTACCTGCTTATGGTTAGTCATGCTATGATTAGTTCAAGCAACCTAAGATTAGGTTCTTGTAGTCTTAGAAGGGATGATTTCCTATAATGATGCAATATTTAGGCATCGAAGCTATGTTATAGCAAACTAGGTATTTGATATGAAGGAATTGTGGCTAATCTCGGTCAACATATGGGGAAGAAGTTACATTGGATTAAATTGATGGTTATAAGACGTTGGTTCAAACATTACATATGCTATGCTCTTGACAATATGATACTAGCGGTAAACTTATTTTGATACTATTTATTGTTGTTAGTTTGGATTTGGATTGTTCCCTAGAATTATTAAGTTTGTCTTTGTCGCTATGTTGGGCAATGTGACATGAGTCATAAGTTACCTCAAAATTTGGAACATTAGAATTATGTTGTTTGTTTTGCTACGTTATATACATAATGAATCTTTACTTGCTACATTTAGTATATGTAGGCCCTAATGAGGTTTGGTATGTGTATGTGTATGTGTATGATGCATGCTATATATTGAGCTTTTATGACCTATCCTATTATTAAGAATCCTATTGAGATTTTTAGCAGTTTAGATGATGATCTTTACCTTGATACATATGATGTATTTAAGCTATGATTTGACTTAAGGAGATAATAATTGTGATGTAGGACAATGAAAGTGGTTTAATTTTAAAGGATGAAATAATGTATGGATGTGGAAACTAAATCAGAAAATTAAATTAATAAAAAATGATAATAAAAAATCCTATACCTATACCTAAATTGATGGTCCCCATCAAGTTGTGCAAGTTGGCTAATCTCTGGTGACAACTAAGATGAATTTTATTAGACATTAAATGATAATAGTTGAACTATCTTTTTAGTTTATGTGTTTGAGGAGTTAACTTTAGTTTCATTTTATTTTGAATTATGGATGTTAACCATTGAAAATTTTTTTCGAGATATTATAGGAAATATTGTTATGTGTACTTCGTAGTTGTTGAATCTTATAGCATATTGCACCTCTTTAGGTGTAACAATGTATCTACTTAACTAAATATAATAAACAAATCAAATAAATATTTCACCATGCTTTTGGATAAGTGTACAAAGTGTTTTGTTTTGTTTATTTTCTCTTTCAAATCAGATGAAGGGGAAGAAAAAGAAGTAAATACCTAAAATATGCTTGAACTTCTGTAAACATTATTCCATAGTTATGACTTATAAGAAAATATATATGGAGAAAATGAAAATAATCCTCCTATACTTTCACTTAAGTGAAAATTGATCCTCTAAACTGTCAAAGTGTAGTTTTCGACCCCTAAACTTTAATAAATTGACAACTAGCCCTTATAGGTTAAAAATAACCCTCTTAAACTTTGATTTTGGTGTGTACATAGTCTCTAAACGTATCAAAATATACTTTAAGATTCCTTAAATTTTGACCACAATGTGGTTTTTTTTTTTTTAACTAGAAAAGGAAATATCATTTCTATTACTAATTTATCAAAGTTTAGGTTAGTTAGAAGTCAAGCTTTGAAAATTCAATAAGTCAATTTATATTTAAGTCAAAGTTTAAGAGGGTTATTTGCAATTTTCCCTATATATATTGGATCATGTTGATCCCTAAAACACTCATAAAGCTACACAATTTGCATAATATTATTTAAAGAAATGCAACAACTAAATTATAAGAATTTAGAAATAATGAAAAAGCCATCAAAAAGACCTTAGACAATCACCTTTGTCCACGAAATATGCGAATTCTGCATATTTTGCTTAGTTAGAAGGTTGTAGTCTTCATTCAAACCAAATCTCATTATTTATTTAAGAGAAGTCTCACTATGCTTCGTATTTTCTACACGTTATTCAAACAATGTAAATTTTACAAGATATTGATTTTTAGTGATGTTGTTGAACACAATGAGGCTTTATCCTTTCATTAAAACAAATAACACTTCAATCAAATGGAGTAATTAGATTTTTGAAACCCAAAAAATTTAGTTCTTTTCATGTAACTTTGATATCATTTAACTATTAATATATAATCTAACATATCCCAGACATTTCCAATATCTAGTCAAAACTTCAAAATCACCAATATCAGTATCAATCCATCCATGCTAAATTGTGATATACTTAGTAGCCTAAACCCTGCTAATTTATTAAACTTATAGTTGATGGGGTATGGTTACAATAGTCATGTTTTTGTTGTGTGAATCTTCTGTTACATGTGATTTTAGAGGAGTGATGTGTAATGAAATGTAAAGAGATGGCTTAGGAAGAGAGGAGAGGAAGGAGAAGTAAGTAATCTTAGGGAGCTTGAATGTATTAGTGATAAGTAAAGAAATTATAAAGTATCAACCCTACTATTTTGCTCAAGGTTAATATGTGTTTTTTTGCTTTAAGCTTTGTTTGAACTTATGAGATGGTACTTTGATAGTACGATGTTGTTTCTCTGAATATCTAAATTGTCAAATGAGGAAAAGCTTTTAAATATTTATAGAGTCAAGCTATTTATGACGTTCTAGAATTGCATGGGCATTTTAGGTCAAGATGAATCCTACATTTGATAAGTTTCTCAATGGGGCTCCTCTTGAATTTAGCCCCCTAAAGAGTCTCTTAAAGTGTCTAAGCTTTTCTACACATGTCCTTCTAATGATCCCTACTACAAGTTTACCATGTTAAAGATCTCTATGCCATCTCTAATTCCTGAATTTGACTCCTTGAGTCCGCAACGTTAGTCTAAATAGTCAAAGCTAGGTTAATGAGCTTAAAACCCATAAACCATTTTAGCCCTCTATAAAACTTTATTTGATAGCAATAAATTCTCTCAAACTTAAAAGGAGAAAAATAGTAGAAGATGACAAAGATTTTAATTCATGGAGAATAACTTGTCGTTAAAACTAAACCAAAGTTGCAAAGATATAATTTTTCAAACAGGATAACTAATAGAACACTTCTTAATATTTTTTGCTTGTATTTGATTATATTCCATTTGGACCAGTAACAGCAAACAAAGCTGAAAAAATGCAGTCAATTCAGCGGCCTCCATTGTTTGACTCAGTTCAGAAAGTTATCTTCGCTTTACAAATATCAAATTTTGAATAAATTGTAAACAAGTAGAAAAATAGATTAAAAAATTAGCCCTGGGCAGATCGGGCAATGGCTTTTGGGACAAAGCAATAAGCAATTGTAATCGATCATCCTATTCGGGATTTTTTGGGTTAAGAGTCCCGAGTCTTATTCCATGTTATTCCAATTAATGCCCTCGGCTGGATCTCTGATTTTCCAGTCTCTTTGGATTTGTTTTATCTCGATCGAGACCCAGCAAGTTGCGATGGAACACCAACTTTACATGTCACAACGAAGGCCAAACTCTATTTTCTTCAACTTCTCCATCTTATTGTTCTTAACCCATAATTTTTCCAGTTTTTTCACACTCTAATTTGGTTTTCAGTATATAACTATAGTGACAAATAAACCCAAACGGTTGCTTCTGCAACAATGCTTAAGACCTCTTCGGATAGGGCTTAGATTGGTATGGACTCTTAGGCATAAAAGAGAACTATATGTCGAATCTGAGAAAAAGTTGCATTGGCCCACTTAAACCCTAATAAACCCAATGTCAAAAATATAGAGGAAATGTTGTGTGTGGATCATGGAAAGAAATTTCTATTTTTTGAAGTGAACAGCCAAGAATTTATTAAGATTCGTATAAAAATCTAGTCGATTCGAGTTGTGAGAAATGCACAGAGTATAAATCTTTTAACTTAAGAGGATTTGTTAAGATTTTAAATATAAAAATTTCTTTTATATAAATCATATTGTCAATATTAAAAAAGGTGTTAAATTTTTTTATAAAAATAAATGTTTAGCAGCACTCGCTAACTAGACGATGGCATCAAAATAAATCAAATAAAACCAAAAGAATGTTCCGCACTCGATCAAGTTGTATTAGAATAAGATACACCTAACAGTCTCTGGATGACAGAATCCAAGTTTTTCATAAATTCTTTCTAGCTCGCTATCATCTTCCAATCCAAGACAGGCAATCTACAAAAAGTTTTGCTATGACTAATGGTCTTTCTTACTACTACCGCCAGACAAAGTTCTCCACAGACTATATTCCGATAATTATTATATGAGTTATAGTAGTCATATATAGCTCAATGTATACATGTCAGACATGCAGCGGATTTCCGACAATACAGTACTAAAATGAAAGAAACAACAGCTCGAGCAATGTGTTATTATTCTATTCATCCCAAAAAAGGGGGGAAAAGGAAATTAAAGTACCTACTGTAACGCGCACAGTCATCGTACGTTTAGTAACTCAAGAAAATTTAGGGAAAGACGACTTCCTTTTTCTATATTTTATATTTTTTGAATATTTCATCAGTTTCTCTCCATCTCGTTGAAGTATAAAGTTTTTTATAGTTTTGAGGTGGCAACCAGTATTTACCAACATCGTGTTTATATCTATTTTTTTTTTTATTGGATTGGTATCTGTATTAAATACATATGAAATAGAATAGAGGTCATAAATAAATAACTTATATTATAATAGTGTTTTTATAATTTGTATTGTCCTTTAAATATCGTGGCAATTTAATTTTACATTTTATTTTTATGATCATTTATTCCCCATCTTGTCTGCATATTATCATATCACATTGGGAATTGATTTCGGTGGCATGACAACTACAAAGTTTAGAGAAACACTACTATAATAAGGGCATATATAGTTAAAATTGGTTCTGTTCAGGAATTAAACCAAATTAACAATGGTTCGATTTTGACTCTAATGAAATCAATTGCTCCTATGGATTCAAAATTTCGAACCAAACTGCATTAAAAAACACTTGAATCATAATCAATATTTCTTCAATGATTGTCCTAATAACATTGCTAATATAATCAGAAGTTTGACAAAATTAAAGTAGACAAATCAAAATAGGGACATTTAGTACTGCATAGCAAATAGACCACTTCATTTCTATTGTCGTTCCAGTAAAACCCAATTCAAAAGCAATATCTATTAAATTGGGCATAATGCCATTGCATTTGAAAGTATATATGCCTGTCCATGGACGGATCCAAAGCGGACCCAAAGGTGGGCCAAAAGGGGCCCCACCCACTAGACACGGAAAAAAAAACTAATTAATTGAATTTATCAATAAAAGAAAAAATTATTATTAAATACATTTTTTAAAGAGCAAAACCTTTTATAACATTAGATGTTGATAAAATGGTTAAATGTTTCATTTTGCAAATAAGAGGTCATGAGTTCAATTCCCATTAAAGTTGCATTTATTGAATTTTTTTTAATAATTTTTTTTCATTCTTTTTTACTTTTTTCTCAAATAAATAATAAAATTAAATTTTTCTCATAAAAAATAATGATTAATTAAATAAATTATTATCAAATATTATTCATCTTTTTATAACAATATCATAAGTAATAATTATCAGTGTTGTCAAATATGGGTTAACTCATATAGTCCAATCGGTTCAACCTAACCTTTCTATAGAGTCAGTCTAGTCCTTAGTAAAACTTGATTTATCAATTTAACTTTAATCCTTTCATATGTTCAAATCAACTAACTAGGCCAGGTATCACAAAACTGTTAATTATATAGTCAATGCTAAAAGTTGTTTAGTTTTACTATAAAAAAATCTATAAATAGTAATGGTAATATTATCAAAATTGATGTGTAATTGACGATTGATTATCTAATTACTTGCATTAAAAATAAAACTTCTTATCATTTAATTGCTAATTAAACAATCTAAAAGTTATACAATACTAATCTTTATGTTATTGTTGTATCATTCTTTTTATCCTACTTTAAGTTTATTAAATATAATGTTTTGTTATATGTTGTTTGTGAGTAATAAAATTTATACAAGTTTATATATTTTATTTTTCAAATGATTGATGGTTAAATTTCAATCAATATATACACCTCATGAAAAGGTAAAATTTTTATTTTCTTGATCTTTTTCGTTTTATACTGATGCTAGTAATTATTTCATAACTAAATTTAAAATTTTCTATTATTAAATATTAAGAAATGTTGTAAGTACATTTCTTGATGAAATTGTTATGGATGCACTATAATAATAAAAATAAGCAAAACCTTTTAATAGAAATTCTAATATTTTTTGAAATAGGATAGATCAGCCCTCTAATGATATAGTTTTACATTTGGTCTTGTGCCTATCTTTATTTTATGCATATGTATATGTATATATTGATGTAAAAGAAATATTTTGAGGAACTGTATAAATATACTATTGATTATACATTTAATTATAGTATAGTTTTAATCACATATGACAAACATTTTTGTGAGGTTCTCTTTTAAAATAGCCTTTGAAGAATTTGACTTGATTTGAAAGTTTAATTACGGCTAAGGAAAATTTTTTACGCATGTTTAATATTTCCCTAACCTAACCAAAATATTAGGAACAATGATATGAAAAGTTTCGCTTAGATAGCAATTTTCACAAATTCAAAATTAAAGTAGTAAATTTAACTTTTGACCATAGTTCAAATAGTAATTGTAACGTTGTCCTTTATAGTATAAAGTTGTTTTGAATTTTAAGAATGTAGGAAAAATATGAATATGGAAGACATTTTGAATGAAAAGGGATAGAAATATTGACAAGTCTCTTCAAGGAAGACTTATGTGAATGAGAATGTAGTTGAGAAAGGTTATTTATAGATCAACTTCACTGCAAATGCATGAGCTATTCAATTATTGAATGTCATCATTTTTTCTTCCTTTCATTTTCTTATGAGATTATAATCTATGTGAAGGTTACATTTTGCAGCCTAAAAAGTGAAATTACTAGATTGCTTTTTACAGTCACTACACATACTTGATTCGTGGGCTAATCAAGTCCATGGATAGGTTAACTAATCCCCATAGGCCAACTTCGAGTCTAGGTCATAATAGGGCATATCAATGTTTGAAAAGAAGGTCTATTTATATCCTAAACCTACTAAAATATTGATTTTAGTTGTCTAAGTTTCCACTAATCATAATATATCACTAAAACATCATTTGTTGGATTACTTTTAAGTTTGAGAAACTCACATAAAAAGAAGAAATTGTAAATATGGGCTCATCCAAAACATATTGCCTTTAACTTTTTGATATTTTAAAGGAGAAGGCACACTACTAAAATGTGTCATCTTCTCTATGTTCTTTTGAAGAGGGGGGCACTTCTACAATGCTCCTCCATATTGTGAAAAAGGCACATTCTGGAAAATTGAGGAAGGTGCATTTAAGAAATGTGCCTTCACTGCATCTAAAATTAAAACCTAAAATCGAGCATAGTAGGTGCATTTCGATACACACATCACGAAACACTCTCTTATTTCTCTCTTGCATCCTTAACTATGATAGCAAACTCTAGTCAATTTTCTTTTCATTTTCTTCAAAAATCTTTTATAAATCCTTAAGTAAGTCCCCTATAACACTATTTACATAAGAATCTTTACATATTTTTACTAAATTTACATAGATTTAACCTTACCTTAGACTTGGATTGTGATGTAGTTTGTTAGATTTTTGTTGCATTTTAAGTTTTCACTTATATATTGGCTTTGTAAATATCGTCAAGAACAAGTTCTTATAGTTGGATTATTTAGTACGTAATTTATGAGGTACAAGTGAATGCCTATAAAGTGTTTGTTGAAATGCTCATAACATATTTGTTGAAATGTCTATAAGGCCTTATTTGCTTGTAAAATGAAAAGCTTGATGTACTATAAGATGAACAATGAAGATTATCTTGGCGATACTAGATTAATAAGTATGATGAATTTTATATGTGTAGGTTAAAAATGGTGAGTTTTATTAAATTCTCCATTTATGCTTGTGGAAATATCATTGGAGGAAATTTCAGTCTAAAGTACGATAAAGATCCTGTCAAGTTCTTGAAAACAAAAACCAATTGCAAGTTTGACAAACTTTTGGGAAGGTTTGCGGGAACGTTGTAATTGATCTTAGTGTAGGCAGGGTTAAGATACTATACAAGCACCTTAGCACTTATTCAAGAGTTATTTTATACTTTTTGATTACTATGAAGGATGATGATAATGTCGAAAACCTATTTGAGATGGCTGAAGCTTTTAGATAAACTTACATTCATCACTTGTATGTGAGAATTTTTAAAGAAAAAATAGGTAAGAATCTTCGATGGTTTACATATCAATACATCCATCCATGCAACACTCCCTGTGCAACCCATGATGGTTGATTCCCCTACAATAGGTGAGTTCAATCTACTATATGTCTATGCTAAGATGAGATGATGAAATGTTGTTGATGAAGTAGTTGGACCACTCCTACAAAAGAAGACATCATATGACCTTATGCTTCAATATATGAGATTGTGTGATGATGGTTACGAGGTTGAGGATGATGATAAGGACAAAGACTATGAGGTTGTAGAGGATGATGACAAAACAAAGGTAGGGTCAAATGAGAACATTGTACCATAAATGCCTACAACACATCCCTACAACTCTGGCATAACTTCAATGGAGCAAAATTGAAGTCTCGGTGCTTCGACCAAAGTTCATATGATCAACCTAGCAATTAGGGATTCCATCCCGTTTTCAATATTGATGATGATGATGGCTACATACACGTTCAGGGACTGTGAATGTCAAGTGCAATAACCTATTAACTAGTGAAAATCTCAACAAAGAAATGAGATTTAACACTAAGTCATATCTTGTAAGAGTTGTTAAGAATCACTACAACTTAATTGTTGATGAGTCCAAAAAGGATAAGTGGTCTGTTTTCTTTTCTAAGATGGCCGACGTTTTCTATTTAAAGAGGGCTAATGGTTGGATACGTGGACAATAGCCAAGAATGCACTTATGTGTTAATTTGGAATAATTGACATAAGGTGAAATTTGGAGTTGAAGATTCAGTGTTTAACTATTGAAACTTTCAACTCTATTTTCACTGTATTGTTGTTGCAAGGGTTCTAAGTTGTGTAATTTTTCTGCTTCAAGTGTTTGAAGTGAAGGTACATTTTTAAAAAAATGCCTTCACTATATTTTTTCAATAGGGAAATGCGCACAAATGAAACGTGTCTTCCTTTTATTTTTATAATAAGGAAATTACATTTCAAGAAAACACATTCACTTGTATATATAATACAAAGAAAGCTTTTATAGAAATACAGAAAAAAAAAAAGAGGCGTATTTCAACAAAACACCTTCTTTTGGAAAATATCAAAATGCTAAAAGCATATTTCGTGAACGGGCCTTCACTACCCCATAACTAATATGTTTTGGATGAGCCCCTGTTTATGATTTTTTACGACAGAAGAATTCACATGAAGCATTTATCGTTCCTTTAAATTTCCCAAGCTAAGGTTTTCCTTTTCGTTCTACTTTTTTTTTTTATCAAAACAATGAAGATATCGATATTATCATTCCTTTTTTATCCCACTAATTCTTCCGTCCAATTTTCTTTGTCCCAAAAATAGTGTTATAGAGGAGTTAAATTTTTTTGTAAATAGAGCAGAGGACATGTCAAATTTACTCCAGAGTTTGATAGGAAGAAATAAATCTACATTTTTTGCAAGATCTTTCTCGGGACCCATAACCACCCTTTGCCTTTTTATATGCCGGATCAAGCTCCGAAAAGATACTCGACGAAAATATCAAGGTGGATGTTCCACGAAGACAGTAATAATTCTTGCAATGCGTAACCTATGATGACGATGTTGTAACGACATGCAACGCGACAGCCGTAAGAATGCAATCGTTTGACAAATACAATCTAGGCTATATTTGTATTGAGATGATAACAACAGCGCTACATTTCAAGATTGCACTGAACATATAGAGCAATAAATTTTTACTTATCGAATATTATACTCGAGGTTTTGGATCTCTGAATTTTATATTTGATTCAGCTTTTATTTATTAAATTTACCATTCCATCAACATGAAAAAGATTTTGTGAAAGACTAATAAATTGAAAATTGCAATCGAGAATAATTGAAAGGTAAGAAATTAGCACAACGAACGAAATTTTAAGTGAATATAACATTTAACCACTATAAATTTTACAGATAATCTTCTTTTAGAAAAAGAAAAAGATACTCATAATGAAGATGAAAACTTTTGACATTATAACTATATTGACATAGGGCGGACCCTTCATCCATTTCATTTAAACCGAGATATACCACTTGAGCTCGGTATGACCCAATAAAAATCTTCATAAACCATAGTAGTAATTAGAAAAGCGAAGGAAGGGAGGGGAAAAAAAAAAAGAAAAAGCCGTACAATGGTTGGTTGACAAATACTCTGAAATGTCAAATTATCACTAGAGAGGCCATTATTCTAGCTAAAGTTTCACTCATATTCCATCACAATTTCAATTAAGTAGATTTATCGGACACAAAATGTTGGCTTTTAGTTTGCATTACACTGTTGGATTAGGTTCACACTTTTTGGACTTTGTGCTACATTCCAAAAGGGAACAAAAAGAGGACAAAAAAGGAAATGCATAATATAGTAATATCACTCCAATGGACATGAATAACTCGAAACTTGGAACTTTCAAAACAATACTTGAAATATAATATTAATGGGATAAATATGCATTACCTTAAACTACCAGTTTTGTACGTGTTCCAATTAATCATATTTTATTATATAATTGTAGAAATTTATTATATTAAAGCAAGCATCTTACATGTGAAAACATATTCAAAACAGAAATTTCGAAATATCAATTATCTATCTACAGTAATGACTTCTGAGTCCTTAAACTAATTAATCAACTATATTAGGAAATCCAATCGTAGGTGTGAAATGATGCTCAGACTATCTTCGTTAACTTCATAGAAGCAGTCGAACTATCTTTTAATTAAAGAGTTATCAACCATACCTCCTTGTTGCTCGCAGCTAACCTCCATTGAGTAGTTCTCGTTTTATCTTATCTATCTTATAAATAAATGCTAAATAAATAAGATTCCAATTCACAAACGAGCAATAAATATTTGCTAATTTGGTTTACTTCATAAAATACCCACAAGTTCATTTTATTCAATAATTACATATAACCCAGAGTTATAGAAAAAAAATATTTAATAAGTATTATATTTTACATATTGCATGTAAATACCTATAAAATATTGATACAAATATTTATGGTAAAAATAATTTCAAAATCTATTATTATGTATGATTTATACATGATATATGTATAAATATTTTATTTATATTTACACACTACATCTACATAAGACATGATATATATTATTCTCTAAATCATTTCTCGAGTTATACTTACATAATGGTTACTTATTTAGTATAAGCAATTAATTTACTCAAGTAACTCTATCAAATGATATATGTCTATAAAATATTACAAATGTAGGTTAATTATTATTTAATAAATATGATATATTATCACAACATTATATGATAACCTGATGGCTTTTCAAGACATTACTTACCATTTAGAAAAAGTTAACCTTTTAAAATATGGGGATAAAACTTCATGGATGTGAGATTTCTTTCGTTTTCACATTAAATCATGTAAAAGTACTAATTATTATATACATACCGCATTTGTCCATATCGACATGTTTTTTAAATAAAAACTTGTTAAATATAAATATAAAGAGGTGTATAGATGTTGGTTTTTGAATGAGATAAATTAAATTTAAACTTCTTCCAATTATAATCATCGAAAAAAAGAATGAAAGAAAAAAATAAAAAAAAAGTTATTTATAACTTTTTAAATTTTTATCATGGATTAGAAGTGCTTTGTGAGTTTCCATTTTCCATATAAAAAATATGATTACAAGGGCTACTCGTTAATAAAATACCAAAAGGCAAACTACTAGCATTGGTAATAATAGTAAGTACTGAAGTTCATGGGCATATTCTAAAGTTTGACCTACTTCCTTATGTCTCAAAAAATCATGCAAAAAAAGGCGTTCATATAAGATTATCATTCATATTTATTATTTAATGAGTAAATATTTTTTATATACGTTAAAAAAATGCATAAAATGGGGTAAGTATCTCGAGATGTTGTTCTCATGATTACAAAAGTCCTTTTTTAATTTACCAAAGCAGGTAAATGAATGGATAAGAGTGTATCTAGTACATTAAAATAAAAAAAAATACGAATGATTTTCTTTTCTATCTAGGGTTTGAGAAAAGGGAGAAAACCCAGGGAGGCACAGCTACGACAAAGCATTTATGGATCCCAAATGAGAAGACAACTACTTCCTTCCTAGTTTGTTAGTATCAGGAATTCGCAGGAGCTGAAAATCTATTTTTCTGTTTCGTGTCATACTCTATAGTGTTTTTCATACAACGACAAACTCTTGCACTTGCATTAAATTCTAATCAGCATGGCATGCAAAAATCTCCAAAACCAACACAAAACTCACTTCCCTACGTACTTTCTAATATGCAGGAGAGGGATTTCTGCTGGCATTATTTAAAAAAAAAACAGCAGCTGATAATAAGCAAGAAAGTAAGCAATATTTTTATGTCAATTGTCACATCTATCATCTACGTATGACTGCGCTAATTAATACCGCTACCACCCCCTCAATCGTACCGCCTTTTTAAAAATATAATAGGGTTTTCCTTTCTTATTTCCGGAAAATACAATAAATAAAATACAGTTTATATTCCTAATTGACAGACTTTATCATGAATCGACCTCAATTGCATACAAACTGTGGGAAAAAAAAGGTATTTATTTCCAAATCAATGAAAAAATATATATTTTTTTTTAGGGAAACCAGCATACGTAGCTGATTACATATTCTTTTTAACAATACACAATACTAAACTATACCACTTAAATACCATAGAATAGTGTGAGAGAGTGTGTGTAAATATATATATTGAAAATATAAAAGCAATTTTGTTGACATGGCTAGGGAAGAAAATCATTTAAAAGTAAATTATCTATGTGACAATCAGCAATAATAACTTTATAATAAATAATTAGGAAAATTTTAAACTTAATCTAGAAACATAACTTCAAAGTCAGACATTGCAGTGGAGTATAAACATGTAACATGCTCCAGGTAGAATATTAACATTCCAAACTAAATTTCAACTGCTCCTACCAGGTATATAGTTGTAATATTTATCACCTAGCTTATACTCCAGAGTTTTCCTCGCAAATTAGAGATGAAAATCAGCCAATAAAGTACTGATGAACAAACATTGAAAAAAATGTCCAGCATTTAAAATCATGTATTATGCTAATTATTAAGCTCTAAAAAAAAAAACAGCAGGATTATTGTTCTTCTATGTAACCATGTGATAAGTTAACAGCAAGTAATATGTTTAGTTTTCATTGAGAGGAGGAGATTCACTAAAATTGAGATCTCGTTAATATTACGTATTGGTATATGACATATCGTTCACTACATACTTCCACAAATCACATTTTTACATCTCTCTTTTTTGTTATGTAATAATCCATATGGTGTATATGCTGCAAAATAGCGAATGGGAGAAAACATACTTGAATGGTGAAATTCTTATCCTTTTATCATGATATTATAACTAGCTAGACTAGGTATCTCTAATCATTTTCATAAAGAGAGAGTTGAAATCTGATGCATGTGGCTGCACCGCCCATACCGAGGGATGAAAAGGATGTTCACCCCATTTGTAGTTAACCCAGTCACTGTTGTAATCAATTCCTACTCCATAATTCAACATCAACCAGCTTCCATACGAATAATGGCTTCTTTAAAAAAAAAATAAAAAAAAAATAAAGCATAAAAGAAAGGCAATTTTCGAGAGAAGAGTAAAATAACCAACATCGCTAATCGGGAAAAAGAGGCATTTTTCGGAATTCAAACCAACAAAGAGGAGTAATGAAATTTCAACCTATTATAGAAAACCACAACAATAAAAAGGAAAAGAAGATAACTTGATTAATAAATACACCGCCCATACATACACTACATCATATGAGGCACAAAATCAGGAGATTCCATGGATATATAAGAAATTAAGAATAATCAAATTTTACTCTATTAGATAGATATGCAACCCCTTTTAAATGCCTAAAAATAATAAAGCTTCAAACTATAATCCCTAGAAAATAAATCAAATCAAATGGTTTCGTATAAAAAAAGTTAGATATTACATCATTATATACAAAGTGGAGTAGATTAATTATTTTTCACTTAAAAAAAAAAAGATAATAAGAAAAATAAAGCATATATTTATTTATATACATATATATATATTTGCTATTAAAGAAATTAACAATACTCCGAATGATATATAATAATATTCTCCTTCCTCAAATACTTCAAATGGTTTTCTCAATCAAATCGAAAATCCTAAAAATGAAAACAATAACAACTACAATCAACATAAATATATGAAATGCTATTATATGGGCTATTGTTTCAACTCTGTCAAGATCTTTGGTGTGGGAAGAATTGCGTACCGGCCATGTAACTATTGAATGGAGCCGGATACATCGATGAAGGATCAAACAATGCCGTCCCCGTGGTAGGTGGTTGGGCCGATATGCCATCGCCACTCTCGGCAGTTGTGATGGCGGGGACAGCAGTATCCGCAGCAGTTATAAGATTAAGGGGTTCAACAGCGGTGACTGCATCGACAGTACCGCCACCATCACGGCTGCCACGACCGTTACCACCACCAGCGATGAAGGTAGTTTCTGGGCCTTGATCATAGAGAATTCCCTTGAAAATATGACCGTTAATGTTGACAGCTGTCTGATAGGCGTAGGCATCGTCAGCGTCATCGATTGGGCTCACCCTAACGCACCTAAACACCGCCGGAGAGCTCACTTCCACTGGAAAATCTTCCAATTCAAACCCTAGAAGGAATTTAAAAGAAAAAATAAATAAAACAAACAAACCTCATACCACGAAATTGTAGAAGATGAATTAGATCTGACAATAGTACTTAAAAAGAAAAAAACAAATGAATGTGTACATGAAGACATGACACTTGGCTCAACGTAACTCGTATTAAAGTGTTGAACAGGGTATTAGTACATAAGGGATCTTTTATGATTTCGTATGTTTTCCACTAGCACATAAAATTATCGTAAAATTGGATTACAAGTATTGAAATGCCCGTTATGTGGTAGTATTTAATCTTCCAGGGGCATGAATCTTCTATACCACACAAATACAAGATGAAGAAGAAGAAGAAGAAGACGAAGAAAGAGGAAGAGAGAGAGAGAGAGAGAGAGAAAAAGAAAGAAAGAAAGAGAGAGAGGAAATAGTTTTCTTGGGTGTCAGGAATACTAAATAACAGTAATAGTATATCGAAAAAAGGGCAAGAAAACGAAAAGCTGATTCGGAGGGTGTGGTGTGGTGTATATGATTTGAGTTTTACTATGAAGGTCGACTTCAAAACACGCAAATGATATCATGCTTGGTCTTTCCCCCTAATATATCCTATCTATCTCCACTCATTCTCTCTCCCATCCATCCTATCATTTCTCTTTCAAGAATTTCATGGATTTGTGTATATATATATATATATTATATATCCATACACTAATTCCTACACACAAGCAAATCTACACTTCTATTACAAGACACCGATCCGAGAGCACTCATTAATTATCATGCTGGTATACCTGTCGTAATATGAGTGCAAACGAGAGAAGAATTTCCGGGATCTTCACCCTCCCTAAGCCTCTTGGGGTTGTTGTGGAGTTGCTGCTGACGAAGTTGAAGCTGCTGTTGTTGGTGCTTTAAAGCGGCTAACTGTTGCTGTCTTTCTCGTCTCTTAGCTGCCGGAACCCAAGTGCTCTTAACATGCGTTGGACACTCAAACCCTCGACTCTTGCAACAAGTCCTACACCTCATGTGACTGCAATCCTTTTTGGCTTGATTACCACAATCTTGACAGCTCATGCCACCACTGCTTGTTCCTAGTACTTTCGTTGTGGTTGTAAACCCTCCTGATCTCGAGCTCTCATCCGATGCAACGTTGATTCCTAGCCCCACAGGGAACAGATCTTGTTGGGGACGGTGAACAAGAAGTTGCTGTTGCTGTTGATGTTGTTGTTGCCAAAGTTCGAGACTTGGTTTGTAAGAAGAAGAACAGACATCATCGTTGTTGTTATTATTGTTGTTTCGGTACCAAAACCAGCTCTCAGAAGGGTGAATTTCGGGCTGCGAATTGGGATTATTGGTTGGATTGGTGTGATTATCTTGGTTTGGTGTCGTTGTTCCACTTCTTCCTCCTAGAGAGAAGAAACCGGCCATTGTTTTAGCTTTTCATCTACTTCTTCTTCTGCAGTTGATGATGATGCCTTATACCTCAATTGTGACCTAACATCTATATCAAGATCAAAACCTCAGCAAAAAATAAAAGCAAAACAAGGCAAAACACAAGAAAATCAAAACACACACAAACACACAAGAGCAAATCTTGGGTCAGTCCAACTTTTCCTTAAATTTGCATACTTCCTTTACGAAATTTGCTTTTTCGTACTTTTTTTTGTAGCTCTTTTTGAATTTCATAGGTGGTTGGAAAGGAAGATCGTTTCAGGGTCGTCATCTTTCATTTTTACCACATAAGAAGACTGGAAGATGAGAGGGTATTATTTGCAGCAAATGTTAACGTTCTGCTACACTTTTACCTTCAGAAACGGTGTAGTTGTTCTCATTTAAAAAGGGGGTCTCAGAAATTCACAGCTCTTTCAAAACCCACTGCAACCGCCGCCATGGTCTCTGTCATATCGTTCTCTCTCTCTCTCTCACTTTCTTCCCTGTGCATCTCTGCTGCCTCAAATTTAAGTCTTCGAACCCATCACTTTGCCACTCTCTTCTCTCACTGTCTCTGTGATTTTTTATTTTTTTTTTGTTTTTTCAATTAAGTGTCATTTGGGTATTTTTCTATTCAGTGCTTCTTGGCGTTAGAAGGACAAAAGGATTACTCCCTTCCTCTCTCCCTTTCTCTCACTCTCACTCTCTCTCTCTATTTGTCGTTGGCTATCGATGTCATGGTCTCATCCCCAATGGAATTTGATCAACCCAATACTCATATTAATCGAAGGGTCGACGTAATGCCACGTGTCAAAGCAGCAGCTTTTGCTTCTTTGGCTTTTTTTTACCCGTAAAACCCGCTGCTTTTTTTTGTCGCCCGCATTATTGAGTAAAAAACATATACGAAAAAAAAAAATATTTTTCTATTGCTCTTTAATGGATATTTCTTCCTTATCGGCTCAAAATTTTCGCTTGGGGTGTGCATTCTGATTTTTATGAAATCCCCTGCTGAAATGGACAGTTTAGAAATCTAATCCGAGTAAACCGAAGGACTTAAATGGAAATAAAATTTATATTTAAGCATTTCTCAATCAATTATATTTAGATATTTGATAAAAAAATAACACATAATTATAAAAATTTATTCTGCGGGAGTAAGCGTCTACATATGTTTAATAAGGATAGATTCGAGATAAAGTGTTTGGAGCAGTTTTTTTTTTTATTAAAAATAAGTGGGTATGATTTAGTTCTATTCAAGCAGTATTTGGTTTTTTTCTTTAACCTATTATAGTATGTCTTATATGGTTATGTTTTAAAGTATCTTATATTTATTAATATTGAATTGACTCTTTTCTTCTTAATCGTGTTTTTTTTTTTTAAAAAAAAAAAAGAAAGAAAAAAGGGAAGCATGTGTTCCTACGCATTTTGTAAAGGCTATCATGTAAACAGGCATAAATGCTATAGGTTTATTTATTTTTTTAAGGTTAGAGTAAATTAGATTAAATCGTTACACAGTAGAGTAAACTAATAAAAATAAAGTTAACACAAAATGTTGTGCAGTAGATACTTGAAAAAATTAGTTAAGAATAATTTTCGCTCTCTTCTATTGAGGGTAATGCACTTTTATTATGTTGGATGCACTATGATTTGTTAAGGCTGTTATAATTAATAGTATAAATATTTATTTTTTAAATAAATAAATTAAGTTTAATTCAATTTTTTCAAAATTTGTAATAAGTAGGGGGATAAAAAGGAAAACGTTAATAAGTTTGCATGCCTTACCAAACTAACCACTTTTAAATAGTTAATAGTGTCTAATCCAGCTTAAAACTAAACGACATTATAAAATAACCCAGACTATTTCGATTTAAGTCATAAACACTTCAACCCTTGATTGTCATCTTTCTAGCCATTTCTTTTTCCCCGCCTCTAGTTTAGGAAATTATTAGCTGAGTTATAAACAGTCCTCTTTTGTTTAAATTGATTTTCGAAAGACTTCTAAAATCTTAGTCGATTATTGAAATCAATTTATATTAATAATCGAGTTACTTTAAAAAACTTACTAAGAATATATGATGAAAAGAAAAGAAATATTAATGTCTTCAGGTAAAGTATTATTCAAATAATTAAAAAAAAAAAGAAATATTCCATTCCGGTTCACTTCAATTACCTAACTGATCACAATTCTCTTCTGAAAAAGGAAAAAAGAAAAAAAAAAAAAAAGTATACATTGCCGTTGCTTCGATTTGTAATTTTCTTTTTTTCCCGTCCAACCAGCTACTACTTCCGACTAATTACTTAAACCACGCAATCCCTCATCTGATTGTTATTCATCTCCTATAAAGGGAGATTATTGGTGCTGCAAACTTGTTTATGAGAATTTAGTTAAGAATAAGGTCTTATTTGCATGTTATCTCACAAGTTTATTATATATATACATCGATAAACAATAACCGTGCGATGAAAGATGAAAACGTGTATACTTTAAAATTTTATATTATTAGATATCCAAACTCCATCTTCAAAAGTAGCTTGCAAAATAAAAGATGTAAAAACGTCTATTGATTATTTCTTCGGAAACATTTTATTAAATTGGAAAAATATCTATTTATTAAACACCATGAGGAAAATTTAGGAGAAAAATAAGTTAGAAGTTTTCTACATCTAAATCAAAAGTCAAGCGGATCCACTCTATGTTTAAATTAAATGATTGGAATCCTTAAGTTGATGTCGAAACTTAGTCGAGTTTGTTATTTTTCAACTGAGTTGTTTAAATCATATGATACAATAATATGCATGACGAGATTGTTGGAGACGGTTGATTACGTGCAAAATGCACAGTAATCAATTTAGAGAATGCTCAGGTTGTTGATACATGGAGAAGCCCAATTGCAGTGTGCAAAATAATGCTTAATTCTATTTTTACCTTTTTGAATAATTTTTCAAGAAAAAAAGAAAAATATAAAACGGAGGTGGTATTTCATCTGCAATCGATAAGTGTTTTATTAAAATCCTATATAACATGTTGATGACCTTAGAAACTCTTCAAAGCACACATAAATTTTTCATAAACCTCGACAAGACATTCCAAATCCTTACTTTCATTTTAGAACCCTAGGCAAAGAAGACTAAATTAGAAGAAAGAAGGAGATATGGAGTCCCCATTTTTTTCTTTTTTTCTTTTGTTTTCTTATTTTTGTGCTAAATTGTAAATTTTTTATGGTCATTTGCTCACTAAAGCCTTCGATAGGATACTCTAAGTACATTTTTTATTTCCACGCCGGGGCAAAGAAGCCGTAGGTTACGTGAAAGAGAAGGATGGCTTCTTTTGGTTTTTGTTTTGTTATCAGGTCTATACACATGATTATTTTTGTACATGATTTTATATTTTCACTTAGGTCACCATACATCCCATGTAAGGATATTAACATAAAAATATTTGATTATTGCATAACGTGAAAAATATACATCATGAATTTATTAATAGACGAGAAAACACTGATATATTAGTTGTAAAAGCCTAAACGACATAGATGATGTTTCCGTAATTTGTCGTATCCTTTTCTCGTCAATCTTTATCACCGCGAAAGATGGAACGAATTAATAACAACATTTGCGTCCATTCTCTGCAGATTTATTGTATTTGAATGATATATGAAAAACTCTATAGAATAACTTTTTTACTATTGTGGCTCCAGCAGTCAAGCGGCAAGCCACAGGTGAAGTTATATATTATACTTGTCAAACATTGGGAGACGTGGCTATTTATATATGTGTGTGTGTGTGGATTCTCTTAAATAGAAGTATTAATAGAGTTTTCTTTTTATCGAATAAATCCATTGACACAAATAATTTATGGGGGAAAAAATTAAGTTATTTGAGTCCTAGAAGATTAACAAGGTAAACTACTAGTTTTTGGACTATGAGATATTCACCCCAATCATTATGAAAAGTAATAAGTAACTCTTTGAAGTAATTGTATTAAGAGATAAAATTGTGCGACAGTGTATTTTAAAGCTAATAGTACTATACTATATCTAATAGGTATATTATAAGTAGTATTAGAATAATTCACTAACGAGAAAGGCAGAGTCTGTATGAAAAAGTCTTGAACTTGTATAACTTACCAATAAAAACATCAGATTCTAATTATTAAGGCACATTTTAATATAACAGCATGAAATTCATCAAGATTTTAAAATTGAACATAGCGATAAATGACTCTTGAGAAAATAGCTTCACTAAAAGAGAAAATCTTATGACATTTAACTCTACAATAGACAATAGTTTATGTAATAAGATGTAATCAAACCATTAGAATTCATTGAATCAATATACACATGATAAATAAATACAAACACAGTTTAAAATACATAGTAGTGACAATGTGTAATTTAAAAAGGAAAAATACAATTTATATTTATAACTATCATTATAAGTTTCTGATTGACGGTGGAGTAGTACCACGCAATTTTTTAAATAGTTCTATTGAAGAAAAATAGGGAAGGGATTTTGCTGCCATCTAAATTCTAATTATGAAAAATTGGCAAAAATCTCTTAGAAATTTGGCAATATCGTATTGAACGAAATATTGTAAAAAAACCAGGCAGGCCCCTAGCATGAACACGTAATATGCTATAATTTTATGTATATTTTTGTGTCGGGGACTCGACGGCCACGCAGAGTCAGTAATCTTTGGCAATATCTTTCACGACTGCTCTAGCAATTTTGTTTTTGTTGACAGAGGTAGTAATTTTTTCTTTTTCTTTTTTCTTTCTCCTCTCAGAAACTGAGGCAGTGAGATCTTTTGGCAGTAAAAGGCTAGAGTATTTTATCGAACCTCTCAAAGCAATCATCTCATCTGAATTGTGGCCATCCAGGGGAACATCCAGCCACCTCGTCTTACTTTATATTTAATTTATCTCAAAGCTAATGGCGAAAATTCAATTATTACTTCTTCTTTTTTCTAAATTTATAGATTATCCTTAAACTTTAATATCTACTTATATAATTTTAAATTCTTAAATATTATAAATAAATTTTTAAAATTTTGATTTAATACAAATATATTTCTAAACTTTCAACTGTTGCAACCCACCTCTTAAACTTTAATAAATTACTAGTATAAAAGATATTTTATAAAAAGTTTATAGGGTTTTGGAGTGTAATATATACTATCGATATTTTTAAAAAATTATATAAATATCAATTAAATGAAAAAATTAGTTAAATCACATTTTCAAAATACAATTTTATTAAGTTATTTATTATTTATATTAAATATATGAGAATAATAATATAATGGTTTAGTGGATAAGACATATCAAGGGGTTATATAAGCTATAAATTCGAAACCCAACATAAGCATTAGAATAATTTTTTTTTAAGCTTATATCGCATTTATTACATGCAAAGTTAATTTAAGTAAATGTATGTTGTATGTAATAAAGGTAACATTAATACAAAAACCAAAATTGCATTTGTTTGATGCGATATTAATATAAGTAAATGTATCCCTATGTAATAAATACAATATTAATATAAAAACCAAAATCGCATTTATTAGATATGTTTCTGTAATTAATTTAATATTATTGGTACTTGTATAATATTTATTTATTTTAATAGTAAACATGCAATTTTCCAAGTATTTTTGCATTTAGTATTAAAGTTTAGAGAGGAGTATATCCACATCAAGTTAAGAAATACAATGTTTGAATTTTTAAAAATATATGTACCTTGAATTTAAAGTTTAGCGAATTACTTTTATTTTCTTTTTTTTTTTTCAATTGTGACGTTCCTATGATCTATGAAATTGGATGAATTGGACAAGTTCTTTTATAATGGAAGGATTATTCCACCTTGTAATCTTAATAATATCATACAAAGGTAATTTAATTTACAACATAACTAGCTTGTGTATAGTACTTATGGATGGTTGCATATTAAAATTTTGATTGATGCATATAACATGATTTTATATACAATTATTGGAGCAAATAAGAGTTTATTTACAATAAATAAAATTATCTTTGCATCATTTGACTACATTGGTATTATAAGTCAAGTGTATGTATATATATACGTGTGTATATATATATAATGTAGTATGTAAATATTAATAAAATTTTAACATATAAAGTATGTACAAAATATGAGTAGTCGTTATTTTGAAAACTATCAATTAGATGACTATGAACTTATTATTTTTATTAATATTTATATGTTATGTATATAGACACCAATCATATAATTCTTAATTAATTTTTCTTTTTTCCCTTGTATATTCTACGCTAGATGTTTATGTTTAGCAGTAGCAATTGCTAGATCGGTATATATATATATAGAAAGAAAATAAAAAGACAAAATTGTCCCCTTACAACCTAGAAACTAGCTCAACTATAGGAGTGTCTGCCAATACAGCAACCTTCTTCATTATAATCTTCTTATCATCCCTTTTGTCTACCCTCTTGTGTTTTCACTTTAGCCTCTTTCATTTTGCTTTCTAGATGCATCTATGTTTCTTAGTTCATACACCAAACCATCACTTCTATCCCTTATTCCCACATTTGTTACCTCAATCCTTTTCTTTCCAAATCCACCATATGAATCCTTGTTCTATAACTTGTATTTGCTCTCTCTCACTTTTAGTATTCGATCTTACTAAGCAATTTTGTCCGACCATTATTATTTTCTTCATGCATATGCCTAATGCTAATAATGAGTTAAATCTACTTGCAAATTACTCGAGTTCAACTCAACTGTAATCAAGTCAAAGTCGAGCTCGACTTACTCAAGTAGCCATTGAGTTCAAGCTTGAACTTTAAAATACTCCATTCATTTAGCTTGCAAGCTCAATTGAGCTTCCATATATTGAAAAAAGAATTTGATAAAACACATTATTTTCCCATTCATACTAAAAGTTAACTTTTTAATTAATTTAACTAACCTTTATAGAGATAATCGAGCCTAATTAGTTGAGCTTAAGCTTTTTGAGTATCATTTAAGCCGAGCTCAAGATTCAGAAGTTAAAGCTCGATTGAGTTCAAGTTGAATTTGAGCTTTAAGTTTTTTCATTTGAGTCAACTTTGAACTTTAATACTGTATTATCTCTACTCGACTCAACTTATTTACAACCCTATATATACCTTCATCTCCTCATTAGCACTACCAAACTAAAATCAAGATAGAATATTATGAAGCATATCATTTACCTTTACATGGAGACAAATGGCAAAAAATTTTGGCAAATCCCAATTGCACTTATTAAGCTATCGTTTGGAGCAAATATATCTTATCTCAACTTTTGAAGATATGTATATGCTCTAAATTCATCACTAATATCCTAAAATCATCAACATTTGAAATTTATTATGGTTTTAGGTTTTATTGAAGATTCTAAAGTCATAGTTAAAAGTTTAGAGTATTTATCTACACTTGATTAGTAAGTTAGGGCAACATATTTGCAATTACGTTGAAAGTTTTTGTATTATTTAGACAGTTATTATAGGTTTCGAAGTATGCCACCAAGAGGAGAAATAAATTGGTGTTATAAAATATGAGTCCTATTTCAACATTATATTCCCTTTTAAATTTACTTATTAAAATAAATTAAATATCAAAATTTATAGTGTGGAAGATTTGATCACTTGAAGATGCACATTAAAGTAAATATATATGTTAAGTATAATATGAAAGCGGGAGAGGGAAGGTTAAGGGAGTAGCAATGGTAGTAATGAATGGGTTAAGGTTGGGGTTTCTATATATAGAGGTTCCATTTTATGCCTTAGTCCTCTCAACCAACACTATTACCTCAACTAAATAATAAACAACTAAGTATCAAAACTTTAAGAATAAGTACAATGAGTCTCATGTGATACAAGTTCACTTTCAAAATCATAAGTACAATTCATTTTAGTTACTATGCCTTGCGAACTTCTCATGAGTTCTTACAACTTTCCTTAATCTATACCACACGCCTTTGCACAATAACTTTGATAACTTCTAACACTTATGACTAGAATATAAAACTTGCATACAACTTAGACCTTAGTATAACAAACTCTTTCAAAAGAGACATTCAAGTTTGAAATCTCAACAACTTACAAACATGAATTGTTAGTAAGCTCATTTTAATCCTTCATTTAAGTCAATCTAATTATCGTCTTAAGTAAAAACTATCAACCTGACTTAGCATAACACTACTTATAATATTCCATGACCCTTAATCTATATCTCGCTATTACTTTGCTTCTTGCACCTAAAATGAAATTAGTAATACAAGATAAATATATTTAAATTTATTGACACACCCTTATCCCAATCAATGATTTAATTGTTGGATTTGGATCTTATGGATAGCTATAGAAATATGTTAGAAAAAAGTTAAAGTATAGCTATTTCTTTATTCTTATAAAGTAAGCAAAATTATACAATTTGCAGTAATAACAATCTTGTGGAATAGCAACTCTACCATATAAATGTAGATGGTGTCAAATTATATTATACTAGAGAAATAATAACAATTTTTATTGAAATTTCGGTACTTTTATGATTAGTTAATGTTTAAGTCTTATATGTTTGTGAGTAAAGTGGATATCCCATGGAGACTTTCAACATACCAACTAACATTATTTTGATAACTACTCCCCTACCTCCAATAAGTATAATATACATAGCCTTCGCAATCATATATGTTTAGCCTTGTAAGCTCAATTATTTTTAAAACCCTCCTTGAAAGGGCAATTCCTTTATTGTCCAAACTAACTTGGTTAGAAGGAAATGATGATTGGAGTGGAAGCTTTGAAAAAAAAAAGTTATGAGTGATGTGTACAGCTTTCTCTAAGGAGGAAACTAAGTAGATTCAACCTTATAGTGATGTGCACAACATTCCACTAGGAGAGGATCAACCAAAAGAGGTATCCTTGTAAGAGATTATTAGTGATGTTCGTAAGAGTAACATTAAGGTTGCAATTCATATTATTGTGTCATATTTCATCTCTATATTTAAACGAGTTCATGTTTGAAAAACCTAAACCTATGACAAGATCCATTTATTAATCATATATGAAAACCTAAACTTGTGCCCTAGCATGTCTCATATCCAGGTCATATCTCATGTTCAGGTTTGACTCATATATATTTGGGCTAACAATTTGTTCTACCATATCATAAGCCATTTATTTTATATTTGATATTGTTTATTAATTAAATATTATAATTAAATCTATAAAATATATATAGATATAAAGGAAAAAGAGTGATAATATATAAATTTTATAAGAACAAATGATATAGTATCTTTGTACTTAATAAAAAAACTACAACCCAAATAAAAGTTTTTAGTAAAGCAAAATCTTATCAAATATAAAAAAATCTAAAAATTTAAATTATATAACATTACTAACAATTAAGTAAAACGATGGATTAAATAGATATTAATATTACTATCGGTATTAATTTCCAAATTCATTACATTATTTCTTAGATTTTGTAAGGAAAACAGTCAAATAATCTACACATGAGTTCTTAACTTTTTGCCTATTTAAACTAAGATACAGTAAGAAAAATATATAGCTAGAAATATCTCATATCTTTACTTGAGATCTTTAACTAAGAAAGAAATGACTTATGTAACAAAATTAAAATACGAAAGAATATATAACATGTCGCATATTCTATATTTGGGTTTAAAAGCTTAACCTAAACCTGAGCATAAATTGAACCATATTTAAATGGTTCTGACCTATTTGTGTTTCATGTCAATTTTTTTCATATGTTAACTTGTTAAAATCCTATTGTATCGTATCCAGGTTTAGCCCTAAGTAACTTAGGGAATAGTGCTTGGTGAGGAAGTTATACACTCCTTTCCATACTTTGTATTAGGAGTACTTCATTTAATTTCTCCAGCATTATTAGTCTTTCATGAGAAAAAATTTAAAAAAAAAAATCAAGAATTTGAAATAAACCTAAAATAATTTTTAGACTTCATTATTTGAATGGTAGAAAGATAAATAATCTAATCCATATTAAGCATATAGTTCTCAATAGACTTCCTCATCATCTTTTCTCACTGCTTGTCATTTTTCTATCTATAATTCTATCTTCAAGGTTAACATAGTAGCATTGATTTTATGGTGAAGGGGTTTTAAGCATTGTATAATTACTAGATTTAGTAGAGAACAATCTTAATTGTACGGGAAAAGACAAATTTTGTAATGGAGGATAAAGACCCTTAATAATACTGGTTTTGTGGAATTACAATACTCAAGATGGAAATGATACTACTAAGGAGAAGGTGGAATGTTTCCCTAGAAAGCGAGTTCCATTTGTGAAAGCAACACTAATGATGAGGAGGTAAAGCCCTTTCCCCTATAAATGAGTTTTACCTATTAAGGCTATATTGCTAAAAAGGGGTGTAGTCAATAAGTTAGTGCATTATGAAGAACGATTGATGATTATTGGACAATAAAGAAAAATTTACAATTGACGTTATTTGAAAGATTCCACAATTTCTAAGTAATTTTTCTTAGAAGACTCAATTTCTTTGCTAAAAATATCCCTCCTCAATGGGACCTTAAACCTTAATATAGTAACCTTAAACCTTATAAGAGTATTAGTGTGTTGTTGAACCTTAAACCTTATAATAGTGACCACGAACAATAGTATAGTGACCTTAAACCTCGTAAGAGTAACTATGAACCTCAATAAAGTGACCTTACAATTTGGTAAGTGATACTAAACATCATAAAAGTAACCTTAAGTCTTGTAAAAGTGATCCTGAATGTTGTAAGAGTGATTATGAACTTCATAGTAGTAAACCTAAACCTTAATAAAGCAATCGATAAACTCAGTAAAGTGACCCTAAAAACTTGTAAGTCGATGTACTAAGCAAAATTTCATCTTTATTGTAAAGTTTTAATCAAACATGAACATAAATAGGTATGACTCTATGTCTACCTACCAAAGAAAAGCCAAGAGATAAATTCTCTTGTAGAATCAAATCTAAGATGCATATTCATAGATCAACAACTTCAAAGATGATATCAAATTAAATGAGCTTTTCTCTTGACCTTTTCTCATCCTCGAGCTTAATTTCTATAAATAGCAACCTAATAAGATCATTTTTAACATTGAATGCAACAAAACCAAATTCTATAAGCATAAACCTATACTTTCTCTCTCTAATTCAAAAAAAAAAAAAAACAAATGGCCCTCTCTCTCTTTAAAATCACTATGATCTACCATTCCTCAACCACTTCCACTTCTACTACCACCAAATATACCATCACCACTCCCACTTTCTAAAACTATCTTATACTACCTCTATGTTACCCAACCACAAATCATAATACTAAACCCTAAGCTATATCCCTCTCAACTACTTTTAAAACCATTACTTACCTGATGACTACTATTAGTCAAAACTTTACTCTTTACTAAACTCCTTTGACACCCCATTGAAGATCGACGATTATTGTGTTATGTTGAGGAAGCTTATAAGTGCAACTATTCTTACCAACATAATTGCCCAAGGTTTAACTTGAATTCTACTGTAGACCCAATTCCAAATCTAAAACCTAACTCAACCTACAATTCAACCTATTTTTGGCCCAGTTCAAGTAATGGAATTAGAATCCTAAGTTTGATCTCAAAAAGCTGTAGAAGAAGTTTAACTCTTGAAGACAAGGAAAAGGTTCGAATATTATACAAAAAGTTTGTAAGAGATAAGTTTTGATAACAAGCATGGAATCAAAATAGTAGTTTAATTAGAAGTTTATTTGATTCATTAAGAAGAATGTCTATTGATTCTAATTAATGAATACAAAACAACTCCTTAAATAACAAGAGGTTCTTTTAAAGGAAACTTTGGCATTGCTTCTAATATTTAGATAAAGACCTTACAAAACAATGCTTCTAATAAGTGCATCTAAGGAGGCTTGTGATAGCAATTACTTGAAGAAGTTATTTGACATGACAAATCTACATTTAAATTGATCAAACCTTTTAATTTTGGAAAGACTATATCAAAGCGGTTAAGATTACTGAGTTCATAATAGGAAAGTCATTATCTTTTCCTTTAGGATAGTTATTTCTTTTCTTAAACTATTATTTTATACTTTCCTTTTTTGATTATTTCTATTTGCCTATAAATATATTAATCAACACCATTGTATCAATTAGTCAAATATCTTTTGAATAGATATTGCCATTTACTTTTTTTTTCTTTGTATTGTGTATAAGTATCATCTTTATTGAAAGCATTTATCTTTGTCAATCTTAATACTTAGGATATCATTATGATTATGAATTCCTTTGAATTGATCTAGTTGTAGGTAATATCGGTTACTTCAATTAAACCCATTTGATTTTCATAAACTATATATAATATCAATTTTAGAGGTTCCAATGCACCTTTATTCTAGTTCATCTATTAAGTTACAATTCGACCAATTGTTTATGTCTCTTATTTTCATTCGTTTCTTAACATATTATAAGAAAAATGATGTGCTTAAATCTTCATGAAGGATTTACTTAAACTAGATGCATAGCAATATAAAAGAACTTGAATTTCTTTAGTACTTTCTAGGATTTAATACGTAGAAAAGAAATATTTTTGTATGTTTTCCTAATATAGTGAAGAAATAGGAAAATATTAAGGATATGGACAATTAATCAAATTAGAACTCATAGTTGAACTATAAGTATATGTTCGAACTTCTACAACTATTATTGTCCATAGTTTAATGGAAATCAAATAGGCTTAATTGAAGTAGTTGATATGACTTACAACTAAATCAATTAAGAAGATTACCACAATCATAAGAATATTCCGATGGATAAGATTTAAGGAAGAAACTTTGCATATGAAGGATAAAATGTTTCATAGAATGCTCATAAAGAGTAATAAAAATAAAATTCATTGAATCACAATTGTTAGTTTGCTTTAGAATTCATAGGGTTATATGATATTTATAGAAAAATATTAGTAACTACCATAAAAAAGGACAATTATAAAAAAAAATATGCAATAACTTTATAAAGAACGAAATAACTAGCTAAAAGAGAAAATATAATATCTACCTAAAACAAAATAACTATTAAAGAAGAAATAGATTAATTATTAAGATAATTACATCTTATTTTATCTAACTCTATGATTTGCCTACATGGATATCTTCTTCTAAAAGATTATATTAGAAACTTCATTTGTTTTGCTTGTCAAAAACTTGGTTATGAGATTCCTTTTGCTTATTTTTAGAAGCAATGCCTATCTTTCCTTTAGGATTGGAATCTCAAGTAACTTCATTCTCACAACTGACTTATAGTAAATTGAAAACCTGCTTTTTATCAACTTTTAGATTGAAATCAAAGCCTTAACTTCACTTTCTTAAACTTGATTGTTTCCACGGTCTTTTAACCACAAATTTGGAATCTCAGTTCCCATCACCACCCTTAATTTTGAAAAAGATTTGCCTCAAATCTTAGCTCTTCTTATTTTTACGTTGAGAATAAGAAAACTTTCTAGTAAACATATAGTTTACACCTTCCTTCAACTTCCATTAAGAAATCTATGCCACCTATGGTTCTATCAATTTTATAAAAAAGCAAGATTATCCTCTATCTACCCTTTCTAAAAGTATGAATGTTTCAAAAGCTATCATGCAATACTCTTTTATTATATATTTAAGGTGATCTAAGTAAAACATTGCTGGCACCCATAGGAACACCATTGCATTTTACTTCGATTTTTATAATTGTCAATCTTGAATGTCACTATGACTTTCGTTTTAACTTATACATATTCTTTATCACCTATCCAATGCAAATCATATGGCATCTACTGTGACATGGCTTTAGTCCAACATTATAGACATTTGCACTAGAGATAAGATCAGAGTAACACCCTTCACCAGTAATGAAAGTATATGTTTTACCCTTCACTAATCATTTAGTGTAAAACAAAATTCTTCTTTTGCTTGTCCTCTTTTGAAGAATTGACATGCAATCTTTACTAACTATTGATATTATAACATCACCTTATGCTTTTTTAGTACCATCTTCTCTTCATCAAGCTTCTTGAATGTGGTCTCCACATCTTTTTTCTCTTCATCACTTCTCATTTCCATCTTTAGAATTTTATTTTTCAAAATAATAACTCTTTTGTTTTGACATTCAAAAGCAATATGCTCAAATCCCAAAAACTTAAAACACTTGATTTGACTTATTATTTCTAATAATTTTTCTGTACATGATAAGTCTTAGATTTACTACTATCACCTTTCTTAAAACTTTTATACCCCTTCTTTTTAAGTTATGTATCCTTCTACTTTTCTTTCTCTTTTGGAGCCTTTGATTTATAAGTAAGATTAGGAGATCTTGCCATTGGTTCTTTACTTTTATCTCTAAATTTTAAGTGATAACTTTATTAAATCATCAAAAGTCTTATAAGATCATAGTTTCACATCATTTGCAATCCCATACCTCAACCTTAAAATAATTATTGGTATGGCTTATTCTACAGGCTCCTTTATCATGCACCTTATCAAAAGCATTTACATCTTCCCGTATATAATCCTTTACACTTATCTTCCTTTTTCTCAAATTCTATTATTTCATAAGCAAATATTACTTATAATAGTTAGGCATAAATCTCTTCCTCATAACTCTTTTTATCACTATCAACGTAGTCATTTTTGCTTCACTATCCTCTCATCCTTGAGTCTTTACATTCATCTACTATGATGATGAATACCTTGTAAACTCTAAGGCAACCATTTTAATTTCATTGGGCTCATCATACTCATAACATTCAAATAATTCCTCTAGTTGTTGCTTCCAATTTAGATAATTATTCTGAGATCTACTAGCCATCAAATTTAGAAATCTTCAATTTAATAGTTTCCAACCCATGCATTGATTGATTTACTTCAACTACTCATCTTATCCTGAAGTTATCTTTTTTCTTTTTGGTATATCTTGATCTTCTCTATATTTCCTGACCTAGTCTATCATCATTGCCATTTAGACCATCATTATTATTTCTACCTCTTGCATTTCCTCCTAAAGTTTGAATTGTAGTATGTTGAACAATAATCAATACCCTCATCTTCAAAAGGTTTACTAATTACATGACTGACTTCATCTCCTATAACATTCATCTCTCTTCTCTTAACATTACTATCGTTACCTCCATTACTAGCACTAATACTTTCATTCAATACGATGTAATATCACTTAGAAATTCAATTATAAATATAATAACAATTAATTGACCTCTCCTCTAACTTTCATACAATTAGATTTCCATTCTATTCCTTCTACTTTTGAATATATTGTAATGAAAATAATGAGACTTGAATCTTACTAATGATGAAGCATGTGTATTGAAGTTTTAATATTAAAATGATATGCTTAAATTCTCAAGAAGGATCTAGCCTAAACTAGATACACAACAATATAAAAGAACATGAAACTTTTTGGTTTTTTCTAGGGTTGTAATAGGACAAAAAGATATATTTTTGTTTGTTTTCCTAATATAATGAACAAATAGGAAAATAAGTAAAGGGTATGAATAACTTATTGAATGAGAACTCAATGGTTCAATTGTAATAAGGGTGTTTTGAGCTTCCATAATTGATATTATCTATATTTTAATGGAAATCAAATGGGTTTAATTGAAGTAGCTGATATGATCCACGATTAGATAAATTAAAATGATTGCCACAATCAGAAGCATATTTCAATTAATAAGATCTAAGGAAGACACTTCCAATATTGAAGATGAAAGGTTTCATATGATTCTCCTAAATAATAATAAGAGAAAAATTCATTCAATAACAACTTACAATTTATATTTCAATTCATATGGTTACATAAAATTTATAAAAAAATAATGGTAACTACCATAAAAAAGAAAAATACTAGAAAATATATGTAATAATAGTCTGAAAAAGAAATAACTACCCTAAAGAGATAACATGATATATGCCTAAAAAGAGAAATAAAATAACTATCTAGATAAGTGCATCTTAATTTATCAATCTTTATAATTTTCTCTTTCCTTATGCAAGATATTAGGCTGATTTAAATGAAGATTTACCTATATAGATATCTTCTTTTGAAAGATGTTATCAAAATCTTCTTTTGTTGTATTTGTCAAAAACTTTGTTTTAAGATGTCTTATGTTTGTTTTCAAAAGCAAGGTTAGTTTTTTCTTAAGGATTAGAATCTCAACTAACTTTTTTTTTTAATTGGTTCTTTATGAACTCAGAACCTATTATCAACTTTTCAACTAAAATCAAAATCTTAACGTCACCTTCTTGAGCTTAACTGTTCTAAGATTTTGTGATCTTAAATTTGGAAGGTTGATTCCC
This sequence comes from Lumnitzera racemosa, assembly GCA_024138005.1. Taxonomy (NCBI): domain Eukaryota; kingdom Viridiplantae; phylum Streptophyta; class Magnoliopsida; order Myrtales; family Combretaceae; genus Lumnitzera; species Lumnitzera racemosa. The sequence goes on from JAMXBC010000012.1 coordinate 60,454,111, forward strand.
ATAAAAAGAATCACAAAAATGTTGTTTTTTTGTTCTTACTTTTAAGCTCGTAAAACATGAACTTCTCAACCCTTATCTTTGTGTGGTACATCTAGATGGTACTAGATTTTTTTTTAAGGATTAAGGAAAATTATATTTGGTAATAGAGCTCTTAGTTTATGCACTTCGGTGTAATTAAGCTTCAAATCTCTTCATTTCCATTTCAATAGTTTGGGGTAGGAAGATTGGGATAGAGATTATATTGTATTAGAGTTTGAGAGTGGTATGTGTGATTGTTGTGGTAATAGAATTAAATATAGTAGTGCTATTTTATTATATCTAGCAAAAGTGTTTATGTTAGTGATAGAGGTCATAGAGGTGATGTTTGGAGAAGAGAAAGAAATGGTATGGGGAATGATGTTACTAAAAAATTGGAAGATCTTGTAAAGGTTATAGGCATAATAATCATTGCACAACATATTTTGGTTCAGACTCTAAGAGAAAATGCTCGAGGTAAAAATAATGGTTAAGAAGTATGTAGAAATAGTGATAGGAAAATTAAAAGAGATGATGAGTTGCCAAAAGGAGAATGAGATAATTTTAGAGTAAAATGAGTAGTTGAAGTGAATCGACTAATGAGAGGGTTAGAGATTGCAAAATTGAAACTTAAAAATTTGATAGTTATGGATAAGTAATTACATGGATTAGGAGCAACAAGTAGAGAGGCTATTTGAATGTTATGAGTATGATGAGTTAACTAAAATTAAAATTTCTATCTTAGAAATTTATGGGGTATGCATCACTATAGTGGAGCAACGTACTACATGGATTATGATGAAACGAGTAATGGGGAATAAATTTGTACCATGACAATAGAAATTAGAGTTCTTTATGAGATTTTCAAATTTGAGATAATGGGGAATATGTATGTAGGATTATGCAAATTAATATAAGATGCTTCTAATAAGGTGTGAAGTGGAGGAGCTTATAGAACAAACTATATTAAGGTTCATTTCAGGGTTGAAGTATGAGATTACAAATGTAGTAGAACTAGAATATAATGAGATACTAGATGATATGATAAAGTTTCAACTCAAAGTTCAAAGATAGAGATAGAGAATCAAATGCAAATCTCTTAATCCTGCTAATAAATCAAAAGACCACGAGAGATGGAAAAGATAGAGGGATGCAAAACTTGAGAAGAAAGAGCATATAAGTTTTATGAAAGGTGATAACAGCCTAAGACCTATTGGTTATAAGAGAATAATTAGAAGTACTCAAGAAAGAAGTTGAGTAAGATCAAATTTTTTAAATACTTAGTATTTGGGCATCTTGCTACTAAATGTCTAAATAAAATAGTTATTTTGAAATGAGAAGTTTTGAAGATGGAAGTAGAGAGTGAAATAGAGGAGGTAGATGATGTTGAGGCTATTCTAAAGGAAAAAAAAGGTGATGATATATACTAAGTTGTTCATTGAAGATTATACCTTAATACCTTAGAAGAAGATGAGGGGAGATTTCATTTTATGCTAAGTTATCAATAAAGGGTAAAGCTCATACTTCATTATTAATGGAGGTAACTGCATCAATCTTATTCTTAGTGCATATTCCCATAGTATACGAGCAAAAGCCTTACCACATTAGAATTCTTATGAATTGCATTGCTTTGGTGAGAAATGATCGATATGGGTTAGTAAGACAGTCAAAGTCCTAATTAAGATTAACTTATATGAAGATGAAATGGAATGTGATGTTGTTTCTATGGATGCTACCAATGTTTTGTTTGGAGGACTTGAGTTGCATGATAGAGGAGTATTGTATGATGGCTTTTGAAATACTTATGGTCTTAGATAAGATGGTTAAGAGTAAAGCACATCTTTTATTTAAAATAATGAATAGTAGTAAGAAGGCAAAATTTATAAATAGATAATTTGATAATATTGCAAAAGTAAGATACCATAGTACATCAAGAGTAGAATTATTTGAACATGCTTATGCAGATTTTAAAGGAGAATCTTTATTTGTTAATCTTATGAGGATCTCATGTTAAAATAAATATGCCAGTCTTACTTATTTTTCTTGGTATAATTTAGTTACAGATGAATTATGTATATGACTTGCTTTACAACTTAAACATTATCGATGTTAGGATAAAGGTACCACTTACTTGACATGAAGATATAGAGTATAGTAATGTATTTTTTTTTTTCAATTCTTATTGGTTAGTGGGTTAACCTGCCTTGTAGTAAGTTGGCCTACTATACCTTGCTTTCACAACTCTAATGAAAACTTTGCAAAAACAATGCGTTGGTAGGAGCATCAAAGGAAGCTTTTGATAGCAACTTCTTGAAGAAGTTACTTGAGTAGACAAATCTTGACTTGAATTGGTCAGATATTTTAGTGGACAAAAGAAAATATTATAGAGGTTGAGAAATTAGGAAGTAGATAATAGGATAGTTATTATATTTTCCTTTAAGGTAATTATTTCCTTTCTTAGATGATTATTTTATACTTTCTTTTTTAATTGTTTATATTTTTCTATAAACATATGTAATCTATAATTTTTTTGGTTAGTTGAATATCTTTATTGTTGTTTATTGTTTCTAAGTATCGTATGTCATCTTTTATCTTTGTTGAAAGTATTTGTTCCTATTGATCTTATCAATTAGAAGAATTGTGCTCTTCCTTATAGTTGATATAGTTGTGGGTCATATCGACTACTTCGATTGAACATGTTTAATTTTCATAAAATGTGGGTGATATCGTTTATAATTTTTTAGGCCAATTATGTTACACAATTTTGGGATAAGAGGGATTTGAATCTTGATCTATCCTAATGAGAGACCAGTAGTGATACTGCTAGACTATAAAAGCCTTGGCATTTATAAGTTCAAATATGCCCATTATCTAGTTTAACTGTTGAGTTCCAATTCGACTATTTATCAACATCCCTTATTTTTGTTTGTTTCTCATCATATTATAAGAAAAATCATTGAAAAATTATTCTTTTTTTGTCATTTTTAAACTCATAAAACGCTTAAATCTCGACCCTTATCTTTATGGTTTGCAACTAATTGGCACTAGAATCTTTCTTAAAGATTTATGCATATCACCAAGTCATATTTTTCTTCTATTTATTTTATTTTATTTTATCTTATTTAATGCACTTTTTGAGAAATAACAACAATAGTAAAAACAATGTTGACAACAACAAAACAAAAAGAACACTAATAAGTTTTTTTTTTAGAAAAAGATAAAAGGAGGATAATAAGGTTTTCAAGCTATGATTATTTATTTTTAAGTTAGCCTATTTTCTGAAAAATTTGAAAAAATACTTTAAAGAGTGTTTTTTTAAGCTTTAATATTTAAAGTCCTCAAACTCAAGATTTTCAATTTTTTGGTATAGACTAGTATTCGAGTTAAAGTCTTTTCAACCGTTCAATTTTCACCCATCTCTTCTTTCCCACTCTATTGGTGGCTACTCCACGAATTATCTAAAAGAAAAACTCTATTTTAAATTAAAATTCCTTTAATTCATGACCACGACTTATATTAGATGAAACAAACCTAATATAGATCGAAATTAAAGGAAAAAGGAAATTTTCAATCTCGACAATAAGATTCACTCGAGCGTAAACCCAATTAAGCCTTTATAGAACTTAAATTGCTCCCTACGCATTTTAGATTTGCCATTCTATATGAGAATGAGCTATTGCTAATCATCGCCAGCGCCCATTTGAGTTGTTTAGAATTTTTGGGGAGTAGAAAGAGCCATAGTAACTGATGGAAGAGCACTGTAAATCCACTCTCGAGTATCATAGATGTTATTATGCAAACGTGAAGGAGGTCGTTGGAGCTAAATGTTGAAACCCCTAAATAAAAAGGATTATTCCCCATATCCAATAGCACATAGACGTTTACAGGGGGGAAAAAAAGAATAGCACATAGACTAGCCTTGTGTAAGTCATGACTAAATAAAAGGCGGGATAATAGTAGTTTAAAAATTAGTCAATTCCACAACTAGGACAGTGATAGTGTGTGGCTTGTATTGATTAAATCTTATTTCATGGAAATGATGTCATTGTTTAGTACGAAAAAAAAAATTATAAATAAAAACCCATGTTGTTGGGATGCTAAAATAGTAAAAACCTATGTTTAGATGCTAACTCAGAAAGACATTGACTCCCTTAATTGGAACCGGAGTTAATGATTACGGCTTATTCATTTCATGAAATAGAATGAGAGAAAATGAAATTAGAATTTTATGAAGAATGAAATAAAGATGTAATACATATTATTTTGTCTAGTTGAATTTATGAGTAATTTAAGAATAAATATATAATACAATTTTAAAAATTAAATTATTTTCAATTTATTTTTTTCTCTACTATTTTTTAGTGGTAACAGTGATGGTAATGGAGGTGGCAGTTATGATGGTGGTGGCTACGATGGTTGGTGGTGGTGGTAGTAGTGGTTGTTTATGATGGGAGAGGCGATGACGGTAGTAACGGTGATGACAATAATGATAGTACTGATAATAATAATAACTGTAGTGGTGATTAATCATGAATTTTTGGTTGAATTAAAGAATTTTTATTATTTAATATTTTTATAAAATTACGATTTTATGATAAAAAATCAAAAGAATATTGTAATAAGGATTACGATTTTATGATAAAAAAATCAAAGGAATATTATAATAAGGATGAGGAGGAACAAGTAGACCGTTATACTCGGCGACGAAAACATAAACAAAGCCATTTAAGCTCTTCCAGGAGGCGATATATCACGCTTATCGATCGCGTGGCTAAAGGATCGGAGGATGGATCGTATGTACTCGTAGTCCGAAGCCATTTCACGGGTGAGCTGGAGGATCATGGATGATTTGATGACTTGTTCAAAGTTGGGAGCTTGAGTAATGATTAGTTGTAGAGATCATGATTTTACGGTTGTCAGGTACGACAACCGTAGGAGATTATTTTTCTATATATATACGTATATACATTTTATCTTTTGCAGTTTGATTTAGGTTAATACTGTAGATATACCTATATATAGGCTATGTTCGAATATTGATTTTGTTTTCTTTTCATAATCTCTATCTTTTTTTTCCTAATTTAAAAATTTGGGGGTCAAGTTCCAAAGTGAAGTTTAAGTTTTGTTTTAATAAGAAAAAACACATTCCATGAATTGATTGATACAAATGTGTTAACTCATTTAATGGGAGGTAAAGAAGTCAGTTCAGATAGAAACACTAGTAACAAAAAGTTTTATTTGATTCTTGAATGGACATTCAAAAAGTATATAAAGGAAATTGAAAATGATCCCCAAATTTATGTAGTAAATATTGTGCTAGTCCTTTATGGCTAGATATCTTTTATGAATGCAAAAGGAAAAAATAAATGAATGAAAAGAAAATGTATTTTCTCAAAGGTATGCCTAAAGACCAAGATTGGTGAAAGACTGAGACTTCTCTTAGCCTTCTAGAGAGAAATTTCTCTTATTACTCAAGTGGATTTTAATGTTTTAGTGAAAAATAATCAATAGTCAAGCAATAAATATAAAGAGACCCTTTTCAACCATTTTGCTTAAAAGTTTTTAGTGTTTTTTCTTGATGTTTCCAATCTCAACCATATATATCGCTACTTAACCTCTCAAACAATTCATTTAGGACTCTATTCACTTCGAATACTACAAGATCACCCTTTGTTTGCTAGGTTATTTTTGTTCCTAAGGACTTTTATGGGGTACTTAAGATAACAACTCATTAACTTAAAAGAACTTTCCTTTTGAAGAGTCTTTCTAATTTATTAATGAGATTCCTAAAGAGAGTTTTTAGTAAATACTATTTTTGTGCATAAATAGTTAAACTTGACCTTTATTAAATAATTAATAAAATGCATGAAAAATGTCATAGCTAAGCATCTATCCTTAGCTAAGAATAGGTGTTTAATAAAGAATCTAGCTTTATCTATGAAAAACCTCCATAAGACATGCTTAGCATAGGAAATATGCTAAGAACTCTAGTTAAAGATGATGTTAACAAAATAGTTACTTTCTCTTCACATTTTTATTTTCATCATTATTGTATGCTTTCATCACATTTTTGTATATTTCACTGGTACCAATACATTTAATTATAGTAGTAAGCTCATCTTTCTCTCCTATTTTCTTGTTTCCTTTTGGGGGAGCAATGCATTAGATAAGTAGAAATATGTACAAAGACTAGCATATACTAGCCACAAAAGTTAGAGTTAAAAGCTCCTTGAATCACATCTAAGTTGTGTAACCAACATCTAAACATAAAGCAATATATAGGAGTTTTTCTCTCCTTATACAAACCAAAAGATAATAAGTCTTTGTTAGGAAAGATAAATAAAAAAGAGAAGGGTGAGGAAAAATAGCATCATTGTGATCTTCATTTTGAGCCTAACCAACAAGGGCATCTATAATTGAATTAAGTTCCCTAGGGATGCCTTCAATCTTCTATTGTTAAGCATGGTAGTGCTTTTCCTTGCATACATTGATGACATTGTGATAATGAAAATGATAATTAACACTATTTTTAATTAAAGAAATTGTTGTAGTAGAATCAAGTTGAATTTGAACAAAGCTCAATTGTAAGGATATTAAGAGAGCCAACTCTCTTTGCAAAACCATGAATCCATTTGCCACTTGAATCTCTTAATACTCCCCTAATAATTGCTTGAATTTTGGAAGCTAGGAAGGAGCCATTTGTATTTAAATCGATCTAATCTTTAGTTGGTGGATTCCAAGAGAGATTGATGGTCTCAATTCTATATAATTTCCTAACAGCCTTCAAATGTTCCCAATGCTCATGAGCCATTATTCTAATAGACCACTGCTCATTGAGCTTTATCATGATTAAACAAGAGTGGGTTTTATTGATTACATATTTTCTACAACACAATAGCAAAATGGATGTAAGTGGAAGATGTTGTTGGCCAATTCCCACTTTTTCAGATGAGTCTTTATTTTAATCTAGCTTAGGAAGCAATTCTCTATGACTGGGTATCGATAGGAAGAAGATTACCAACAATTTATAATATTGGATAATCTAAGGCAGAGCAAGAAAGCATGAATGTGCATTTCATTTTGCTTTCCACATCCTAGGCAGGTTACTAGTTAGGTTATGTCCCTAGAGGAGAGATTTAAGGTAGTTGGCAAGAGAAAATGTATTAGTCTCTACACAAGGTGGAAAGTTGGCCTTCCAAATCCAGATCCAGTTAGTGTCTACTTGATTGTGAGTAATTAAGGTCTTATGAATGTCTTAGATATATGGCATTTACCTAAAATTGGAGTCTAGGATTATTTCTTCCCTTATTGTAGGATGTAGACTCAAAGGCCTTATAAGCTTGAAAAGAATATTTGATAGACAAAAATCAAGTTTTTCATTATTCCAATTAGTTAGAGAAGTCTAAAAATCGCAAATAGTGAGTTGAACACTTGCTTGAGTAAGTGGACCATGAATGATTGCTTGAATTGCTCTATTTGGCTCTAAGAGTCAAATAAAAAATTTTCTCTTCTTCTAATCCCTATTAGAACATCTTGTGATGATTATAGTAATGCTACCAATTCTATAATATCTCTTGTTATATGAGATAGGTTCTGTATGTTTCTACTCTATGGTGTTTTTGTAAGGTTCTTATACTTAGCTTTTAACAATTACACCTAAAGCACTCTTCTGGTCTTGACTTTAATGTATCTCTTTATTATACATGCCTTATTTCTTACTTAGAAATTTAGAAGTCCTAGCCTTCCCTTCCTCGTAGGTCTTACAATTTTATCTGAACTTAACCAATGAACTTTTGACATGATGTCATTACTCAACGACAAGAACTTGTCAATAATCTGAGTAAGCTTCTCAACAATAGTTAATGGCAATTTAACCATTTGCATGTAATAAGTTGATAAGCTTTGTAGTACTGATGTTTTTAGTATTATTCTTCTAGCCATACTATGGCATCGAGCTTTCCATTCACTTAATTTGCATTGTGCCTTCTCAATAATGAAATCTACCTCAAAAGATTTTGGTTTAAGGCACTTATTTAGAGGGAAGCCAAGGTACTTTCCAAATGATGATAACTCTTTCATTCCCATTAAGTGAGTGATTCATTATTTAGTTAAAGAGGGAACATTTTTAGAAAAGAGAATACTAGACTTTGATTTGTTAACATATAATCCTGAGGCTTTAGCAAACTATTGAAGCACTTTAGTAATTGTTTTAGTATTTTGGATATCAGCTTGTGTGTACAAGACTACATCATCAGTAAAGGCAATATGTGAGATTTTCAATTAAGAGCCCTTGACTTTGAAAGGAACTTATTCTTTGTGTGAAATTTCCTTTTCAATAGCTTTACGAGAAAATTCATGCATAGAATGAAAAGATAAGGTAATAAAGGATCACTTTGTCTAATTGTTGTAGGAGGAGTAATTTAAGAGAGTGTCTTGCCATTGAGGATTACTTCTGACTTAACTAAAGTAATGCAACTCATTATTAGCATAATCTACCAATCTAGAAAGCTATGACTTTGTAAATCCAAAAAGATAAAGTACCATTCAAAAGTATCAAAATATTTTGCTAAATATAACTTAATAACCATCCATCCTTTTCTTCCTTTCTTTTTATGATAGGAGTAAGGGAATTCTTTTCTTTTCTTCTAGTAATGAAACTAGCCTAAGTTAGATGGATGATATTATCTAAGAATAGTCTCAATCAATGTATAAGAACTTTTGTTACAATTTTGTAAAGGGTAGGACATAGACTAATTGGCTTATATTTGGATATACATGAAGCTTACCATTCTTAGGAATACGGAAAATGAAGGTTTGATCCATATATTCAGGGATGGAGCATGATTCAAAGATATTACTTAGAAAGGAAGTTACTAACTCCCCCACCAAGTTCCAAAGGAAGTTACTAACTCCCAAAGGAAGTTACTAACTCCCACACCAAGTTCCAACTTTTCTTAAATAAACGAGAGTGTAGCTTATCCTTCTTAGGAGCTTTTTAAACCTATTGAAAAAATTGCTTGCTTAATCTCTTTGGGGGTCACAACACATGCAAGTTTTTGCTTACACTTAGGAAAGAGATGCATAACATCAAGATGGGATAGGGAGTTTTCTTTTGGGCTAGCAATTTTTGAAGAGGATAATAAATTTTCAAAATGGGTGTTTGTTAGCTAGCATATTTGCACAAGGTTGAAAATCTAATTTCCTCTACTATCCTTCAACGTTAGGATTCTATTTTTTGCTCTTCTAGCTTAAACTAACTTGGTCTATATGTGCAATTTAAGTACATATATGAATAAGGCATAGGCCAACGGCCTAACGAATAAACACATGAACTTGGCACTTAGTTTGATTAGAGGTCTTGGATTTGAATCTTGGTGAAGGCATATACAAGCCTTTTTATTTTTTATCATATCAGGGACTTCTACATGTTAGGATTTGATTGTGCCATATGTCTTAACAGGTGGCATCTTCGGATTAGGCGACGTCTTGATGAAGCGCTACGTATCAAGCTACATGGCAAGTCGGGATTGGTTGGGTTTGCTAACGTGGCACCACGTCAGCACTTTCCTTCTCTTTCTCTCGATTTTCCCTCATTTTCTTTAGATTTTCCTCCTCTTTTCCAATCAAGAATAGGCCTAACCCCCTTACTTTGGCCCTTGATTTCATGTATTTTCCTTGCTAAAGCACACTAATTAATGGTGCAAATTCATCCTTCATATGGCTTACTTTGAATTGGTACAAAAAACATGTCCAAATTTGGTCAATTACACATTCAAATCAAGTTGAAAAATTCAAAAAAAAAAAAAACTGGAATTTTGAAAATTTTCTTTTAATCCAAATCCGAGCTTTCCTTGTTCTCTAAGGTGTTTTCTTGTATAAAAAGGGTGTTGCGGAGCTCATTGAAACATACACAATCACTCACGAGTAGTGAATCCACTTACAATCACTCATGAGCATTGAATCCACTTACAATCACTCATGAGCAGTGAATCCAATTACAATCACTCCTTCACCATGCTTTCTTTCTTTACTCGAAGCCATACTCTCTCTATCCAACTTGTAATTACACTTAAAGGAAATCGAGCAAAGCCAACCACGCAGTCAAAATCGTGAAGCTCTAAGCTTTTCAATGTGATAACCCTTGTGCAACACCGTGACCCTAAGTCCTCTTACCGAACCACCTCTATGAAATCCTAACTACTGCATTCCCTAATTACGGCCGTAAGTGGTTGAAGACAACGGCCATCTACTGCCTTATCATGCCTGTGATTAGTTGAAGTAACTATACACCCCTTGATCACTCCCGTAACACCCTCTAGGTGACTACCATATTCTTTCCCAGCTGACTCGATTTGATTTACGACCTATGTCTGACCTCGCACATGTTTACTTCATTCGAAGCATAATTTTTATTAATTTATTTCTTTTTATTTTATTATTTTTTGTGAATGTAAATGTAATAATAAAAAGAGAAAAAAGATGAATAAAACAAAAGAAGGAAAAAAACGAAGAGAAAAAGAATAATTTATTTATTTTTAGTATAGTAGAAATAGATAAAAATAAAAAAATTAAATAAGATAATAAAAAAATTATAAATAGACCCTTTACAAATTAAGACTATTTTTAGATTTTTCAAAAAAAAAAAAGTTTTTCGATTTTGGACCTTTTTTTAGAAAATTTCTTGAATAAATCAAATTGAACTAAAAACGTAAATTTGATATGTTTTCAAAGTTAAAATCAACCTAACCTACTAAAGTTTTACAAAAAGAGTTGTACACGTTTGATTTCGAATAGTGGGTGTATTGGCACTCATGAGGTGACGATAAAAAGTAGAAAATCTAATTTTTATTTTTCCTAGATTACTTTGATTTATCAAATTACAGTAACTAATAAATCGAGTTTTTTTTTTTAAAATTAAAACATGATTTATAAGTTTAATTTTAAATTTAGAAATTTGATGGTACTTATAAGGATTTGAAAATCATAACTCTCGGATCCAGATTTCTTGTTTTAAAACCGTTTTATAAAATCAATTTTTATCAAAAGATCAATGGCTAAATTCTAACCAATTCACCCCAATTAGTTATAACTTAACTCTTTTTTTCCCGACTCTGGTGTGGTGACTCTAAGACATTTTCAAAGTATAAAAAATCAGTTTTTTTTAAACCCTAGTTGGGGGTCAGTATTAAATGAGTAAAGGTTTAATATTGATATTTTGAGAGAAAACCCTAATTTATAAGAGAATTGGGAGGTGAAAAACCAAGCTCAATAGACTGAAGTTTGATAGAACTTAGTCTTTCTTTCCCTTTTTAGGATCCATTTATTTTTAGCTTTCATTTTCCATAGACATTCCTCCCCTTTAAGAATGTCTTCCAACTCTTGCTTCATTTAATGCCTCATATTGATAAGGTAAGGAGAAGGATTCTTAGTGATATGAACATTCATTTTGTATAGTTGGTTTTGGAGCTCTTTTTTCTATACGTGCATTTGGTCAAAGCATAGTTTGTTCCATTACTTAAACTTTCCTAGTATTTCCTTTAAGGCTTTAAGATAATTAAAATTACTCTCTTGCCATTTATGTTTTATGAGATCCAAGTAGCTTGAATATGAAAACTACATAGACTGAAATTAAAAGGCTACTTTTGAGAGAGAAATTTTCAAGGGGATGAGTTTTTAGTAGTAGAGCATAGTGGTTAGAGGGCCATTTCTAGACATGAAAGACCTTTGATTCCGAAAATAGCTCCCTCCACTTAAGGTTGCGCCATGCTTTGTCTAATCTTTATTATATGAGGGAGGGTACTTTTGTTCATTTTACTAAGTGTATTTCGGTCTTACAAACCTTATGTCCCTCAGGCTACAATCATTTATGCATCTAAGTAATTAAAAGCCCTTGCTTTATAAAAGTTCCTTGAGCCCCATTGTTCATGAGGATAAATTATATCATTAAAATCCTCTAATGTAACCCAAGGTAAAGATTGTAAAGAAGAGGATATTTCTCTAAAACTATCCAAAGCTAGGGTTTAAGAGCAAGGTTAGAGGATCTATAAATGGTTGAAATAGCTATTTAAGTTATTACATCTAACCTTACAAATGGGTAGAATGCCTAAAAGGTTTGCTTAGCAATGTCTACATCAACAACATCCATATTCTACATTAAAAGAGTACCTCCACTTGGACCTTTAGCTTTCTTTACAGCAAAGCCATCTAACTGTGATTAGTGAGAAAAGGTGTAGGCACTTACGGAGTCAAGCTTTATTTCCATTAGAATCACAAGATCAGTGTTGTTGATAGTTAGATTTCACCTTATCATGTTACTCAGCTATTTGGCTACTGAGAGGACGATTGATGTTATTTTTAGTTAAGGCTAATAAGGGCTCAATCCATTTGATAGGCCTTGAAGCTTGGTATATTCATATATTCGGTTTAAACTTATGAAAGTGCCACGAACAGTTATGATGTAGTATGATCTCATGATACAATTGCCTACTACTCCTATATTTTAAGCATGTACTTTATTACAGGATCGTTACATGGCCTATGACTAATGAGTAACTGCTATTGCAGACACTCAATATTTACTTATAAATAAAGGAAAGAAAGCACTATAAGAACTCTTTGATGCTTGATAATGCTTGACTTACTTATTCTCTAACTTTTTCACCTAAACAAGCACTTACTTAGGCATTAGAGTGATTATGCCGGACTAGCTTCGGTACCACTTAGCCTTTTATTCGTGCTTTTATAGGATCAAAGCTCTATACCAAAATCACTTGACAACATTTAGCGTTGTCTATTTTTTCATAACCTACCTACATGGCAAAGACAAGAATGATAGAAAGTGTAGGTGTTGGCTCTTCACCCCAACATCATATGGGGGGGAGTAGGCATACTAATGAACAACGTTTGTTTAAATTGGAGTAACCTTGCATTGACTTAGCCAAAGAAAATCAGGAACTTAATAAGAAACATGACAACATCCTTAGTCTTCTTCATAAAAATGTTCAGCTAGATCTTAACTAAGGACACAATGACAATAGTGCTAAGAATTTTGAAGATTTAGTTTATTCTCCTGAATTTCCCAAGAAGTAGGTTGAAGTTACACTTGGATCTTTGGCCCTTACTCTTAAGAAAGGTGACAAAATAAAATAACCATAATAGGTACACCTTGTAGGACCGTCGTATGTTAGCACCCTTATTTTGATGAGTAAACAATTTTAGATAAAAAGGAGTCTTTTCATACCCGGAATTTTAGAAGAAGTAATATCATGGCACATTAAGTTGCTGTAGTTTGAGACTTATGATAGAACAAAGGATCCTGAAGATCATCTTGAGCACTATTACACCTTAGCTAAGCTTTATGGCTTGAGTGATGTTGCAGCTTGTCAAGCATTCCCTTCAACCTTAAGGAATGGGGTAAGTACATGGTTCAAACATTTGAAGCCAAGCACAATCTCATACTTCAATGATTCAGTAGAAGTGTTCTTGCAACACTTCCTTATAAGTAAGCTTTTAGTTAAGGATTCTTTTATCCTTAACACCATAAAACAAAGATCAGATGAGTCTATTAGGGATTATTTGGCCTATTTCATAGCTAAGATAGTTTAGATTCTGGAGTTAGACATGAGTGTTGCTCTCAATGTAGTGATTGATGGAGTTAAAACTTATGGAGACTTTTTCAAGTCTTTAGCCAAAAATAAGTTGAAAACTTTTGCCTAGTTTAAGGCTAAGGCTATATCTTATATTTGACAAGAAGACCACATTAAAGCTTGGCATAAGGTTGACTAGAGTAAGGGAGAGTGAAAAGGCAATAAGAAGAAGAACATGAAAGATTAACTTAGAATACGCGATGATTCTGATGGAAATAATGGTAAGAGAAATAAGCCATACATCCTAACTTACTCTGTTCACACACCACCAAATCGTCCAATTGCGGACATTTTAGTGGAAGTATATCATAAGAGAGGGGTATTGTAATGGCCAGAAAGAATGAAAGGAAATCTGTTATACAAAAAATATAATAAATATTATGATTTTCATTATGATAAAGTCCATACTATTGAAGAGGGTATTCAACTCAAAAATGCAATTGAGGATGCAACCCAATGAGGATATCTGAGCAAGCTTTTCTCCTATGATGCCGAGAATATTGAACAACCAACTCAGAGATGACGTGACAAGCAAGAAAATGTAAAACAACCTTCTTAGGTTAGAAGCAATGTGAGAGATAGAAGTAGCAGCAGAGCATCAAATGGTATAATAAATACTATTGTCGATAGACCTTTCATTTTAGGTTGATTAAGCTCTTTAAGCTTGACTAACACCATACACTATGTTTATAATGTGCATGGTAAGAAGGTCAAAGTCGACAATTCAACTTCTTTCATGGAGGAGGACTTTAGAAGGCATTCAAAGGCCCCAAGATGATGCATTTGTAATTAATGTGGGGATTGCCAACTTTGAGATAAACAAGATTTTAGTTGACACTAGAAGTTTGGCAAATGTCATTTTTCAACACGCCTTCGATTAGATGAAGCTAAAGATTAAAGCACAGTTGAGATCTTACAATTATGATTTACATGCTTTTAACAATCAACCCGTTTGCGTTACTAAAGTTATCTCTCTCCAAATTTAGATTGGAGACCATTAGCATACTGCAAAAGATAGGGTTGATTTCTTTGTTGTCAAGCGTTGGTCCCCATCTAATTTGATTATGTGCCGACCATATCAATATTTGTTTGGTATGGTCCCCTTAACTACACATCTTAAGGAAAAATTTCCCACTCCCATTAGAATCAGAGTATGTAAAGGGGACCAATAGTTGGCCAGATCCCTATATCTAAGAGTGCTATGGCGTGAAGAAGTTTTCTATGTTGAAATTGGTCCAGAATAGAAGTTAGTCAGCACTGAAAATGCTAAGGAAGAGATAGAGAAAATCCCATTAACGAATGATCTTGGGAAGATGACCAAGATAGAGAAACCATTGTTGGCAAATATTCATCAAGATTTAATCAACTTTCTATAGGATAACGCCAATGTATTTGGTTGGTCTCCCTATGATATGCCTTGGTATCCTTAAAGAGGTAATAACATAAAGCTTCAAATTGATCTTAATGCAAAAATGATTCAATAAAGGAAAAGGCATTTTGCCATTGAATGGTGGGCAACCATTGAAGAAGAAGTTCAAAAGCTATTAGAAGTAGGGTTCATAAGAGAAGAGCCTTATCGAACTTGGCTAGCCAATTTTATGCTAGTAAAAAAGTTGAACGGAAAATGGTGCATATGCATAAACTTTATGAATTTAAATAAGGCTTGTCCTAAAGATTGTTTCTTATTACCGAGAATAGACCAAATAGTTGACTCAACTATTGGGCATGCCTTACTAACTTTCATAGATGTGTTTTTTAGTTATAATCAAATCAAAATGGAAAAGGAAGATGAGGTCCACATGTCCTTTATCATAAACTTTGGGATGTATTATTATACGGTGATGCCCTTCGAGCACAAAAATGCCTGTGTGGCTTACTAAAGGCTTATAACTAAAATGTTCAAGCCTCAGATCCATTGAAACGTCAAAGTTTATGTCGATGATATGATTATGAAGAGCATGATAGAAAGTTGGCATCTTACTGATCTTGAGGAGACATTTGGCACCTTAAGGAGATACAATATGAAACTAAACTCATAGAAGTGTGTTTTAAGTGCTACCTTAAGGAAATTTTAGGATATATGGTCACCCGATGTGGCATTGAAGTAAACACAAGGAAGATTGATGCCATTCGGAACATGAAGTCCCCTAATATAGTTAAGGAAGTTTAAGAGTTAATAGGGTAGATAGCCACTTTGAATAGATTTGTGTTATGGAGCGTAAACATATGCATGGAGTTTTTAAAGTATTAAAGAACCTGAAGGAATTTCATTGGACTAACGAATGTGAGAAAGCATTTAACATGCTGAAGGGATTTCTCACGTCACTCCTAAGACTCTTGACACCTACTCCTAAAGAAAATTTGTTCTTGTATTTGTTAGTTAGCAACCGGGCTCTTTTGTTTATATTGGTCTGGTTGGAAGGTAGGGAGCATTAGCTAATTTATTACGTGAGCTGTGTTTTACTGGAGTTAGAACACCAATATATGAAGACTGAAAAGTTTATATTAGTAGTAGTCCTCTCGGTAAGGAAGTTAAAACCATATTTCAAGGCACACCAAATTATTGTCCATCCTTACTGATCATCCTTTATGGTAAGCTTTACAGCAACTAGGCTCCTCCGAGAGGATGATGAAGTATACCTTGGAGTTAAGTGCCTATGGTGTACAATACAAACCTAGAACAACATTAAAAGCTTAAGTATTAATAGATTTTATTGCTAAATTCATCAGGAAAGAAGACAGCATTTAGATGGCTGAGAAGCCAATATGAACTTATATAATGATGGCTCCTCCACTAAAGAAGGATGTGGTGTAGGCCTCATTTTACAAGGGTTGCATAGTGTGAAAGTTAATTACACATTAAAATTTAGGTTTTCAGCTAGCAATAATGAAGCTAAGTACGAAGCCATAATTGTTGGACTTAAACTAGCTAAGGAAGTTGGTGCCAAAAAAGTCAAAGTTTTTTTTAATCTGCAGCTAGTCATAAATGAAGTCAAAGAAAGCTATATAGCAAAAGAAGAAGTGATGAGTAAGTGCTTACTGATAGTACAAACACTTAAGGAAGAGTTTAAATCTTTTTCTATTAAGAAAATACTAATGGCTAGAAACATTGATGTTAACAAACTATCAAAGTTGGCCAGTACAACATTTATTGATCTAAATGAGAAGCTTTTCATTGAGTATCTCCCTAATAAGTGCCTAGAAACTGTTAGACAAAGCTACGAGTTAGCTCCTTACCTAAAGGAGAGGTAATAGTTGGATCCAATTATCGATTATTTGAAGGACAGTGTTCTACTTGACGATAAAAAAGAAGCTTGTACGTTAATATATCAGGTTGCAAATTATAAATGATGCCTTCCATATAAAGATGCTCAATGAATATTGTCTAAGTTACATGGTAGTGTCTATAGCAACCATATGAAGGGTCAAACCTTGTATATCTTTGCATTGAGACTCGATTATTATTGCCTGACTATGAAAGAAGATGCATAATCTACTGTTCAGCAGTGTTCATAATGCTAAAAACTTGAGGCATTGAGTCATTCACCTTTTATTGAATTGTTCAACTTCACTAGCCCTTGGCCTTTCACCCTATGAGGATTGGACATACTTAGATCATTTCCAAAGTCTACGGCTTAACAACAATTTATATAGTTGTTGTGGATTATTTTACCAAGTGGGTAGAGGCCAATGCAATAGCCAAAATAATCGAATAGAAAGTCAAGGCTTTAGTTTTCAATTTCATTATATTGAGGTTCCATTTATGATGGTTACTGATAATGGACCATAGTTCAATGATGATAGTTTTCGAGCATTTTGTGCAAAACATGACATTCATATAGATTACACTTCGGTAGCTCTTCCCTAAACCAATGGACATGTAGATGCTTCTAATAGGACCATCCTGTACAATTTGAAAAAAGAGAGTTGATCAAGTTAAGGGTAAATGGGCTGATGAATTGTCGAATGTTTTATGTGGGTATAGGACCACCCACAGGACCTAAACTGGTGAAACACCCTTTAGGCTTATGTATGGATTGGAAGTAATTTTGCCAATTGAGTTGGTTCTACCTAATCTTTAGACATAGAACTTTGATATCATGGCAAACTAAGTTGGCCTAATAGTCCATTTGGATACAATTGAGGATATTAGGGATATTGCAAGGGCAAGAGTTGCTGCATTTTAGCATAAAGTAACCAGGTACTACAATTGGAGATTTGGTTTGCAAAAAAATTAGAAGCAACTGGTATATGAGAGAATTAAGGGAAGCTCGATGCAAATTAGGAGGATCTTGTTGGGATCCAAGAAGTTGTCGGTAACGGGGCCTATTGATTAGAAAGGCTAAATGGAACAATCATACTTGGGGTATGGAATGCTAAGAACCTGAAGCCTTACTTTGAACAGTTTCTGTTTGTTCTTATTTTCCCCTTTTGAACTTTATAAGGTAATGGCCTACTTCTTGTTTTGTATGAAATGTTTATTTTAAGTTTACAAGTATATCTACTTTCCTTTACTTTTATTCTTGATCAATGCATGATTAACAGATTAACGAAGTTCTAATTATACAACAAACGAACTAATACCTAATACGTTCAGACTTATAATAGTTAATCAGCTTGTTATATGTTAACAAGCAACATAAAATGTTCTTTAAAAAAAGTGTGCCTAGTAATTAGAGTTAATGAACTCTAAGTTTCCTTCAATAGGTAATCTCACAGTTAAGAAAATACACTTAAGTTCACATCTTATATGGCTAACGAACACTATGTCTATGAAAAGACAAGTATAAGATGTGTATGAAATAAAATCTATCGGAAATCAAAAGTGTTAAAACGTGAAATAATAGTTACAACCAAAAGATCGGCTTCCCGACCACATAGTCCATAAAACAATTATGGAAATAAACTAAAACTAATCAATAAACTCCTAGATAGTTAAACATTTTTGCTCTTGGATTTGGTAGAAGTATTGTCTTGATTGGTAGAGCCTGGAGCCTTCTTGGAGCTTACTTCTTCATTGTCACTAGGTGTCTTAGAGGAGTTGAAGTTCTCTTTATGGACATAGGGGTATCCTTTGATGATTGTTCCTCATTATCAATAAGAACTTCAATGCTAGCTTATATATTGTCACCCTACCCTTGAACCTCTATCTCTACTTCTTTGTTGCCTTCTTCATCGCCATTACTGGCATTGCCATCATCAACATCAGCAAAGTCAAGGCATGATAGTTCATAGTTAGGGTAAACCTTTAAAATCTCATTCCTCACTAATTAGACCCCTTACAAGAACCTTTTTTAGAGCAATCTTTCATATTGTCGGTTAAGAGTTACAATTTCTAGTATTTCCTCTATGGAGGGCTTCCTTTTTGCTACTTCCTCTAATCCGGGCGAGCTTATAGTTTAGAGCTGTTTATCTCTAAGTTCTTTATTTGAACTCTTAGCTTGTCCTCCTCATCACTCATTGTGGTTACTATTCATCTTAACTCCCAGCATTCTTCTCATTTCCTATGAAGCTCCTCCTTTAGGTCCTTAATCTCCTTTTAGAGTACTTCATTGTTGGTTTTAAGGCTTGAGACTTCATTAGCCACTAAAGAATATGATAACTTCTTGGTAGAGAGCTCTTCTTGCGCTCTTGGCCATGATAGTTTGAGCTTTTGAGGACTTATAAGCATCCTTAACTTTTTACAATAAATTAACAAAGTTAAATAAGTTAATCTTTTCTCAGCAAAGTAACAAAATTTAGATCATACCTTATTCATTTCCTTATCAGCCTTATCTAAAGCTATCAAGAAATGGTTGTTAATTTATACGTAGAAGAAATTAAGTCAACAATGAGACATAAGCCGTAAATGAAAAAGGTCACAATTATTACTTACATCATATAACTTAGCAGTAATATGGCCTTTATTGCATCCACCTACTTTATTTACATCCTTATTTGTATTCTCCCTATCCCTAAGGAGAATGACTCAATCCATTAAGGCTAAGAACTTTATCTTATTACCCAAAGCAGAATTTGTGTATAGGATATTACAGTTCTAGCATGGCACAAAATATCTTCTTACTTTGCTATTGGGGACAAACTCTGTAGAACTAATACTGAGAGCTTTATTTTTTAGAGCCTCCTTTGTCTTCTTGTCTAAACCCTTTCTCTTTTTGGACGGAGGTTAGTTGGCAAGCTTTTCCCCACTTCTCTTCTTGAGACTTGGCTTAGCATTTATTTGGTTTGGTTGGTTATCTACCGTTTCTTGAGGAATATCCCTAGCATTACTGTTACTAGCAATAACTCGACTAGCCACTCTTAGCACTTCCTCCTAAGGAGTGTTTATTATAGAAGGAACCACTTCAAGCTGTATAGATCCATTAACTTCCATCTATTCAATACCTCGCTTTTTATCGGAGGAAGGGGTTTCCTTCTTCTTCTTTAGAATGATAGCCTCCTTAATGGCTTTCTCTTGGGAAGCCTTTTTTGGTGTAGGTAGCCGACTAACAGGAACTTTAGTAGCTACGCACTTCAGCTAATAGTTTTGTGAGATCCACATCCCTTGCATCTATGTTTGCATAAGAGAAATAAGAGTATTATTTTAAAACTTACAAGTCCATGTTGAGTGAAGCTTAAAGGCAACTACTCTCACCCTAAGTCATGAGAATGGCTTTCCTTTAATAGCTCTACTCAATACGGTAGGTAGACCAACACCTACCTTCATTGTTAGAAAAGATGGGCTCCCCTTAATCATATCATTTTATAATCATCTTATCATCTTGAAAAAAACATCTTATTCCCTTGTCGCTCTTGAATTTTCTTAGCAACAGTAGCATCAATTAGCAACAATTTAATGTCTTTAATATGAATGGGCTCAGTCCATTGAGTCAAAAAATCTAGATCATCATCCAACCTAATTGGGATGTGTTTGTCATGTCACTTATGAATTTGGGATTCTAACTCATCCATAAATTTACACCTATGTCGAGCCACCGTAAAGTACTAACCATTGGGTTACCTCTTTATTGAGAAGAAGTAGCTAAATAATTGAGGCATAGCCTTAACATCGATCTCTTCACATATAACTTAGAATGCGATGAGAAGTTTATAATTATTAGGCTAAGACATACTCAGTGCAACTTAGAAGTAATTAAAAAACAATTTCAGAAAACTGGAGAATGGGAAATATAACCTAAAGTCAAGATATTTCAAATATATATGAAATTCACGGTTAATTGGAAAGTACACTCTCTCATCTTCCCTTAATCGACATAGATGCCATGCATTGGGAAGATCTTGCCATTACTTATTATGCTTTGAAACAAATGTCTTAATAGTGCCACTCATTACTTGATTCAAAGAATCAATGTTTTAAACTACATTATTGAGCAAATACTTAGTAATTGACCTTTGTTCCCTATCATCTAGGTAGTTATTCATAGGATGAGTGTTAATATAAGAGAGTTTTTCTCATCGCTCCATCGTATTAGCTACTAAACTTCTAGAAGAGGATGTCGTATCGTTCCCTTTTCTGTGGCGGGGTAGGGTAAGGGGGAGGAGTTGGTGGGGTAGGGAGGGTGGGAGGGAGAAGCAGCCTTAGACACAGTCGCCTTAGAATTTGAAGGTATAAGCTGACGGATGACACTTCAAACCATACTTGATTGAAATTTAAGTTACTCAATAGCATAAAAAATCACTATTTAGATGATAACTCATAGGAAGAAATTTTGAAAGCAAAAGAAAATTCTAAAAGTGGATATGAATGAGAAAGAGCAAGAAATGGTAATTAGTATGGAAATGTCCTTTATATATGGATAATCCCCTTTGGCAATTTTAACATACTTTTGATAGGGATGTGGGCTCTAATTAGATGGATAATGTGTGTCAAAAGTAAAAATTTGAGGGATATGATGTTATTGACAATTAATAGCCCTTGTGATCATGGTTATCAAAATCACGATTCTATTGTTCATTTGAATGTATAAAATCGGTAAACTCGTAAGCTTATAAAATCATACATAAAATATATAATTTTATTAGAAGTTTGTACATAAACAATTCTACATCCATTTTAAATAAGAAAAAAAATATAAAATTATAAACTTATAGAATCATAGTTTTGACTTGTGATTTTGACAACTATGCTTAAAATGCAATGATGGCTATTGTGACATTGTTACCAGTGCTATTGTAGAAAATTGGATGAGCAGGAAAGTTAAAGGTTGTGAATTTTCATTTAAAATTTGATATGATGCATTTCAAAAATAAAAAATCACACTGGGAAGATAACCCAAACTGTAACATGTCACTTAGCATCCACAGAGTTGATTTTGGTCTTTACCATTTGATTTCTCAGGCTGAATATTAAATTTTATTTACTCCCATAGTCAAATTCTCGATTACAGGAGTTAGGGGGCAAATGTTGATAGTTGGATTTTGTCGTAGCATGTTACTCGGCTGCCAAGAGGATGATTGATGTTATTTCTAGCTAAGGCCAATAAGGGCTAAATCTATTTGATGGGCCTTAAAGTCTTACCTATTAATATATTTGGTTTAAACTTAAGAAAGTAGCATGAACTATTATGATTTAGTACGATCTCATTACACAATTGCCCATTACTCCTATATTTTAGTCATGTGCTTAGTTATGGGATTGCTATGTGGTCCATAACCAATGATTAATTGCTATTATAAACACCCAACATTCACTTGTAGCAAGAACTCTTTGACGTTAGATAACACTTAACTTACTTATTCTCTTACTCTTTCACCTAAACAACCACTTAGGCATCGGAGTAGTCATGCCAGACTAATCCTGGCACTACTTAGCCTTTTATTTGTGTTTTTTTAGGATCAAAGCTTTACACCAAAATCACCTAACAATATGTATGCACTCATTAATGGCTTCTATGATGGTATCTTGCTTGATTGTGGAGTTCATTCTTCTTACATTCCGAGCTAAAATTTTTGTAGTTTGAACAGATAAAGGTAGTCTTTCTTCATCCATTCTTTGAGCCATAACTCTATGCCAAATAATTTCAAGCTCGGCTTTACTCATTCCTTTAACTTTAAAGGTGAACATGCTTAAATTTTCCTCCAAGTCTAATATTACCATTGTCTCCTCTTTATTCATGAATATTAGAGGGATCATCTCTATCTTTTATAAGAACTACCATTGATGGTATCCAATTAGGGAGCTTTAAGTTTGGCATTTGGAGCATTTGTTTGATTATTGGGATAAAGCCATTAGAAGTACTCAAACTTTCATATTTTTTCATTTTAATACTTAAACTTTAAATTTATTCATTTTAATATCTTAACATTTTAAATAAGACAAATTAGTATTTTCATTATAATGGCCATTATAAAGAATATTTATTTATTTCATTTTAAAAAGTTGATGTACCAAAATGAAATAAAAAACAAATTTTGAGCACTAAAAATGGAAATAAAATGAAAGTTGATATACTTATATTATTATTATATCATTTTATAATAATGATTGTTATAACGGAAACATAAACTTGTCTTATTTAAAAAGTTAAAATATTAAGATGAATAAGTTTAAAGTTAGGTACTAAAATGAAAAAATATGAAAGATTAGATACTTGTATTGGCTTTATCCCTTTCATTATCTTTTATCTTTTTATTTTTGGCTCTTTCCCATTTGATCATTAATTTTGTTGGTTTTAGGTTGCTCCCTTGCATTGAAGTGTGTATTTAGATCGATTAGTCTCTCTTTGAGGCTATTGTTCATCCTAGTCTAGTTAGGTGTTTCTCTCCTTATGGTAGAAGCACTATGCCTATTACCCTTAGAACCATGTAGGGGGTCACCATGTACCTTAGTATCTTTCTTATTTCCACCAACTCTACTAAGACCCCAATCATGTGGTTATGCTAATCCAATATTAGAATTTTGCTGTCATGATCTAGCCATGGGTAATCCAAGCGAGGCTTAAGCATCTTGACATGGAAGGTTAATGAGTAATGATAATCCATTTTCCTTTAGTGAAAGCCTATTTGCAGGTAGTCAAGCTTTAGTGGTATGGGGACAAATACTATCCTTAAGTAAGTGTACTTAGTTAAGTTATGGTATAAACATAGATTTGAGCTTGAGTTGACGATCTCATAGTGAACCGTGAAATTTCAAAAAACCTTACATTACTAATAACTTTCCCTAAAGTTACCAATTATCTAATTTATCAAATTAATTAAATAATTATAAACTGGGTAAAGATAATAAAATTAATAAACAAAAAATAATGAAGAAAATAATCAAACAAATAAAATAAATAAGAAAGTACAAAATGAAATTAAATGAGTGAGATTAATTAAATTGTAGAAGTATAATTCTTAGTAAATCTATTATTACTACCTCATTTTATGTGACTTTCAATCTCAATCATACTTTTGGATTGTAGAGACTCATAAAGTGAATAAACCGAACTCACATCTCTTAATTAATTTCTAAACCTGAAGATACTCTATCCGAATTGCTTTTGTAACAAAGTTTTTGAAGATTGCATTAAGATCTTAAATTCCTTTATTATGTCACCCTAATTCAGGGAAATTGAATACCTAATCACTTAGCATATTTAATTACTCCTAATTGCATCAATTCATCTATTATAGGATCTTGCAAACTTTGTAGTTGATTCGAACAATAATTCAACACTTAGCTATGTTAAAATAAACGCAATACAAAACAAATGTACTTAGATCGCAAAACATAATATTATAGATAGAAAATAAAATAATTGTCACATTAAACTAGGTTTCAATAAGAGATTCATTAAGAAGATAAAATCACTACATAAAAATAAAATAAAAAAGACTAAGAAACATGAGAAAACCCTCATACTTGACCTTACACAAATGTTTCTTTAGGGGCTCTTTCCTTGAACATTAGGACTAAGACTCTATATATAGAACTTGAACCCAAGGTTGCAAATAAATCTTTCTAAAAATAAAAGATTTGCTAGTTATGGCATGTACATGCCTTAAGATCATGATTATGATCTTAGGTACGTTCTTCTTCTTTATGTGCAACTTGTATTTTTCAATGAAATTCCTTGACGAAAGCTACATGGCCAAGGTATACGGCCATGTTCATGTATGTGTTCTCCTCTAGACATTATTTCTTTTTTGGACTTCACTTTATTGAGTAGTTCGGTTACTGTACTTCCTTGTTAAAACTTTAGAACTTTGTAAAACTCCCCAAAAACTTATCAAAAGCTTAAAAAACACCTAAAACCGAAACAATAACCACTTAAGCCTCAAATCATTGATAATTAACACAAATAATGGATAAAACTATACAAAACTACCTTAAGATAGATATGCTAAATGAGTGTAATTAGTAAGAGTGACTATAGAAAATGAGGGTTTCTTCTTTGTTTTAGCTTTGGATGAGGAAGCATTTACTTTAATTTCGTGATTCTTAAATGCAAAGCAATTATCTTCTACATTAAGCCTACATTTAGGGCCATCATTACTATTAGTTATACCATAGGTACATTATTATTATTTGTTGCCACTTCCTTTTCCAATGAACTATGGTCGTTATTTGATGTGATAGTTACTTCCATTTCTTTGGCTTGCTCATATGTTACCTCTTTTAGGTGCCAAGAATTAGTTACATTTGGTAAGTCAAAGATTACCTTAAGGCTTGGGAGGGTTTTGGAGAAGGCTTGTTTTGTTTGGGCTTAGCCTTTTTCTTTGTGGACTTTTTCCTAGAAATAAGAACCTAAGCTTCGTAGTTACTCTGCTTAGGGATTTCCTTAATCTTATCTCCCTGGAGCTCTTTTATAGGAATAATTTCTTGCTCCATAGGTGATGAATCTATCTCATTGCTGGCTATCACTTAGACCTCATTATAAACAAGTTCTTGTTAATTTTTTGAGTTTGTAGGTATTTGAGTTTTTGGCTTAGAATCCTTATTAGGTGATTTGT
This sequence comes from Lumnitzera racemosa, assembly GCA_024138005.1. Lineage (NCBI taxonomy): Eukaryota > Viridiplantae > Streptophyta > Magnoliopsida > Myrtales > Combretaceae > Lumnitzera > Lumnitzera racemosa. The sequence continues at coordinate 60,479,706 of JAMXBC010000012.1, forward strand.
CCTTTTTAGCTGTATTAATGAGCTTTAGACATATATTTTTTTTCATTATAGCCTATACACCCATAGTTATAGTAGAGCAATTTTATCTACTCATATGGAAGCTCACAAAAGATAGTCATCTGCCTAAACAGAATGAACCAAAGGATGATGGAAATTTACTTGCATGCATATGCGTACAAACTTCCCTCTTTTAACATGTGCTGTGCAAGAATCTATCTTGAGAATAGGGCCTAAAATTTAGCTCCCACTTTCTATCTATTAGAAAATAGCCATTGATAAACTAAGCCCATGCCTGATCACTATGCCTAAGTCTTGATCATTAGTAAAGGAAATAACATGGAAGCCTAATCCTACACTGATCATAGAGAAATTTGGGGAAAAGCCCCACATAATCTTTAACATTTGATATAAGAATTAGATCCTAGGGAGAGACCATGTGGTTTGATTATAATGCAATTCCTTCATTTTACCTTGATTATCTCTCTCTCTCTCTCTCTCTCTCTTTCATCAAGGGAAATAAAAATAGAAAGGTATTTGAAACCTAGACTAAGGTCATCATCTAAAATTTGAAACTGTGAGTCATCCTTGCATTTCATCCATATCCTCCCTCTCATTAAGAGAGAAAACCTTAGCATATACATTATCCATTCAACCAATTATAGAATCTTTGTAAGATAGCTTTATGGATTCCTTTTGCATTTCGTTGATTTTGGGATCCTATGAAACAGAAGAAGATATTAGATCGAAGGAGGATTCTAATTCTAGGTCTTTGATAGCTTTTAATCTTTTCGTTTTTCGATTCAATAAGATAGGATTAAAGATAAGGTTAGGGTTCAATGTAGGGTAAGAAGACATGCTTTTAAAAAAGTTTAAATGTTGATTATTTAATCGATCATTTTTCTTTAGATCTTTTGATGTTGTGTTGTACCTTCTCTTTTCTTGCTTGTTATTTAAAATCTACACCATCACCTTTCTACATACCCAATACCATTTATCTATTCTTTGGGAGTAAACTAAGTATACAAAAAATAAATAAATAAATAAACAAAAACAAGATAAAAACAAAAGGTGAAACAAATTAGATAACCAAAATACATTTAGGTAAATTTCCTAAATCAACATGCATCTATACTTTTTCTTTTCTTTATTTTCCATACTTCTTGTTAATTCCTTGATCGTTTTCATAACTGTATTTTGCATAAATTCTTTTTTACATTTGATTGTTTGCTTTCTACTCGATTATGATCATATTATGTATTTACTCGCTCTTATTTATGGGTGCATAGACTAACTTCATTAGTTTGTTTTTGTAGTCATGGCATCCTTTTATGTGCCTATAGATTTGGTGATCCTAAAAATTGGAGAAATATTCCTAAAGGACAATGAAGAACTCCATAATTCGTAATAAAGCAAGTCAAGGGGGTGTTTTATTGTTATAGGAATTATTGCTGATAGGACATTAAATAAAGCAACTAGCATTAACATTTTAAGCATAACTTAGAAAGGGTTTGGTGTAGGATTAGTATGTTATCTTTTCCATAAAATGTTTATGGTGAATATTATAGAGCAAACTAGTGTTAAGAGAATTCTAGGTGAAAACCCCCAAGCGGTCATGGGTTATTCTATTAAGTGAATATACTACACTCAATCCCATTCCCACAAATCTATAGTTCAATACAGATTTAACCGTTAATCCTCTCATTAAGCCTAAGCTTCTAATTTATCCCATTCGTATGCAAATTGTTCCTTCTATGAAGATCCATGTATAAGCTAAAAGATTGATTGTCATCCTTAACCATACCTTCATAAGCAAACTAATGATGTAGATGTGAATTAGTAGTGTCAGCTTACTAAATTATTTCAAGTGAAATTACATTATCTTCTACTATTACAAGGTTGCAGGTGGCCTAAAAAGTAAAAGATTTAGCTTTGACTATAGTAGAGATAGACTTAAGAGGTCATTTTGGTCTTAGTGAACAATGAAGTAAGTAAGGAAGAAAGGTGGAAGGGTTGAATTGATTATTAATTGAAATTTGTAAGTCTATTCTAATTTTAATTTCTTGATGTTCAAGATTAACTAGGAAATACAATAATTTTTTTTTAATTTCTTATGAATAAGAGATATGATAAACTTATATCAAAGACTTGCGTGCGAGAGTTTAAACTTATTTTTAATATGTTCTTTCACTTAATTATTGTACCTTTAGACTTATATTATTTTGATTAATTAATGTTGTGCTAGTTTGAAACAATCGAGCAATATAAGATAAAGTACTAAAAATAAATAGATAGATATTACAAAATCAGACAGTGATGCATATTGATCCACTTTTCCAGCACTAAGTGCGAGGGATTAAGTCCTTTAGACCTAATATTCCACTATTTGAAAGAAATCAATGTAAGGAATATAGTTCCTTGATTTTGCTTTGCCTCCTTACTCTTTACCATGAAATTAATTGTAAGTCTATAAGGTTTCCTCACTATTTTCTCAAATAATACTCCATTAAGCTTATAAGGTTAGTTCTTTTCTTTGAGAATTATAGTTTGATTCCTCATACTTTAGCAGAATGCTCTATCTTCATATTTTGTATCACACTTTAGCATATATACTTCTCAGAGACTTCTGATTACATATTGTTCTACTTTCTTGTATATTTATGTCATCTCTTGTTTTATGTTATATATTTTTCTTAGTCTCTTTATCTCTTTAAATAGACTTGATTCCATTTTCAAATGATCTAGACTTGGTAATAGCCATCTATTTGTTGTATTCCTTCAAATCCTTGTGATCCTTGTCTTTTAAATTTATTTAGTTGTCAAAGATATATGTTTATGGTTCTTTCCTTCTTTTTCCTTCTAGAAAGTGTATCTTCCTTCCTTTTGTAATTTGTTTCCTGTTCAATCTTGTAAGATATTTAGTAAGTATCCCTTAACTTAATAAGAAATACTACCTAAATATGTTTTCTCTTTAGTGCTAGGTTTTGACTTGTTATTATTTCTATCCTTCTTTTGTTAAACTACTTCTACTTCTATAAAGATTCTAAAAGTTGCCTACCTTATGATATCTCTATTGTCTGTCTTTTGACCTATCTTTGTATGTCTTCTAAACTTTCTTTTGTTTTTCTTTTTAATATTAACTATCTTTTGAATATTAACTATCTACTTGTTATGACATCTCTTTAGTATTAGAAGTAATAATTGGACTCAAACTTTTCTTTTCTTCCTTTATCTTCAAATTTGGTTTGACTTTGTCTTGTTTACTTTTGATAATTACTTTCTTTTAGTTTCTGTGATAGTCATTCTGAATTCATCATTTTAGTTTTGATCAACATCTACCCGTATCTTATTCTGATCTTATCTCTTTAGGTCTACTCCTTTTTTTTTTTTTTAAGCAACTGAATATCATCTTAAGTTCCATGAAATGTAAACTTACTCAATAACTTAATCAATAATTTAAAACATGTATATTTTGTTATCATCAAAATTCCTTAAGTGGAGAGCCTAGATGCAAATAACCTCAAGTGGATAAAAAGGTCTTCATTGAATAGATCCAAAGGTATCCCCAATGCTAAAAGCATGCATTTACAGACCAGTCACCAAGTAGCAACCTTCTCCCCCTTGACTAGCCCTTAGCCATTTGCTACATGAGGGACTGATATCTTAGGTCCTTTCCTTAAGACTACTAGTTAATGATAGTACATCACTATAGTTGTCGATTACTTCACTAAGTAGTTACCATCAAAAGCTATAGCCAAGATAATTGAGAGGAGCATTGAAAGTTTCATATACAACTCTGTCTTTTATAGATTTAGCATACCATATGCCTTAATTATAGATAATAGGACTTAATTCAACAATAATAGGTCTAAAGCCTTCTTAAAGGGGAAGTAAAGCTCCATTACACCTTAGCGATACATCCCAATCTAATGAACAGGTTAAAGTAATAATAAAACTATCCTCCATAGTCTTAAGAAGACAATAGACTAAACCAAGGGTAAATGGGTAGAAAAGTTCCCATCCATCTTATGAGGTTATTGAATCATAGATAAGATAACCAAGGAAAGATGCCATGTAAGCTCACCTTTAGCTCAAAGGAAGTCATACCAATTGAGCTTAAGCTCTTAAATGTCTAAACCTAGGATTTAAAGCTAACTTTAACACCATTGAAGAAGTTGTGACTTGGTTGGGAAGAGAGTAATTACCTATTTGCAAAGGGTAGGTTGCTATTATGATAAAAAAATTGATTAAAAGGCCTTTTAGCTTAGCAACCTAGTGTGTAAAAGCTTGAAGCTATAGGGCCTAGGGAATGTTGAGGTAAGTTAGGTTCTAATTAGGAGGATCAAGTTAGAGTCAAAGAGGCCCTAGGGCATGGTTTGCATAAAAAATGGAGTAACCTGATGTTGACCCATACTTAGAACATGAATTGCCAATAATCTCATAATGTACTTTGAGGAGCTTGCTTAAGCTCTTGATGATGTTATATTGTTGTACAATGAATGTAAAGACCAATTTCCCCCTAAGGTCCATGCTTTATTATGCTCAAGTCTAATGGTATTGAACAAGAGACGTAAAAATCATAATTTCTTGCTTCTACTGAAACAAGATCCCATTCACTTGGCCTTGCCATTTCCAAGAAGAATGGCACCTCGACTCCTTTAAGGCGAATAAATACCTATATTTTCAATACTAAGCTTCCTTCAAGGTTATAGAGTCGTAAGCTCCTAACCGATCTTAGGGTGAATGGAGTGTCTAGCTTCTTTAAGTCATAGAACAAGACTTCAACATCGACCAAACCTTCATCTAAAATCTGAGGTACTCCTAATATGGAATTGAAGTTCCTTAGTCACCCTAATCGAATTAGGATAACATCATTGACCACACCTAGGTTTGAAATTCGACGTACTCTAGATAGGGTATTACATCCCCAATCCCAATGTTTTCAAGAAGAGTTCAACTACGATCTGCTATGGTTACATGACTTACTATAAGTGTGATTGCAGTTTAAAATACACAATTTTCCTTAACTTTAAAACCTACATTTATGCATAAATGAAACAAAAACTTGTTAATTTTACATGAAATTAGAGTTTATATACAAAATGGACTAACTTGTGTAAAATTGCTAAAAATACATGAAAAGGGATTAAATTGAAATGAATTTTACTAATTTTGTATCTTATGTGTAGGTACATGGGGGCTACCATAGTCTTGATAGCCCCCATCATTTGATTGAGGAAGCAAGAATCAAGGGCACCAGTAAATTCAACCTATGGATTAATGCTACTGATTGATCGGTATGCCTTGAAGCATTAGAGCTACAATAACTTCTGGGGTGATCAAGTGGAGTTAAGGATAGTATAGTGAACAAAAAGTGCATAGGTAGATTCACTTATGTTGATTGATCAGTACCATTCGCACCGATCAATTGGTAGAAGATATTAGGGTTGAGGATTTTCATCTAAAACCCTAATTGCCTTGAACGACACATTTCATAAAACATAGAGGTGACGTAGTACTAAAATGTATCTATCGATGGATTGGTAGACCTTCATACTAATCAATCTATTGCCTAAAATTATATATACTTGCATTTGCAGCAAGGAATGCAAGTCATTGATAGGGGCATATATCATGCTATTAGGTATGTGCATCTATTAAGTAATAGTATAGAGGATTACAAGAGTTTAGGGTTGTTGAACCCACAAGGATTGAACACTTATCACCTATTCTAATTACTTTAACTTATGTTAAATTGCAATATTAACAATGAATTGAATGAAAATAAGGAAATGAAAGCAGATAAAGGGTTATCTAATAATGCAATAATAATATAAAACTAAATAAGCATAGATCGGGATATTTAGACTTCGATCACCATGAGTGTAACACATAGGATCGCATGGTTTTTAATAAATTTCTTACTCTTATTAATTAGAGGAATTTAAGTGCTAATTTAATAGGAATCACTTCTCTATTAAATTATAATCCTAATCACATCCTACCTAAATTTCTTATATAAGAGGACTCCTTAGAACAACATTAAGATAAGGAATTCCATATACAAACAATAATTAATTTTCGATTTTGGAAGAAATCTATAGCTTATCTCTAAGCTTATAGCAAATCTTTTCAATTACGATAGATCTATTTATATAATGGACTCTCGACTTCAATGCATAAAATTAGATAATTAAGTTGAGACTCTACAATAACAACTTAATTTAAAAAAAAAAGCCATGCAACTGAATTAATAAGAACAAGAAAATTACATTAAAATAAAATAAATATAGTACTCTACATCATTACCTTAATGGTACATAGATTTAGATATAGATGCTTCTGATCTATAATCATAGTAAAAACAACTTCCATGATGAAAGTAAAATTAAACCTTAAGAGTATTCTATCCCTATTATCTCTCTCTTCTTTTGTTCCTCCCTTCCCATAAATATCTATGTTTTGTATAAATTGTTTGGATACAGTAATCTTCAAATGATAGGTGAATCATGTCAAATAGAAGGCCTATGGGTGTAAACATGGTCATCCACTTGCTTCAATTAAATCCTGAAATAAAAAATAAGTCAAATCAATAGAAAATTCAATTAAATTATGTTCAAACAACTCAAAATATCTAGAGAAATAACATGATAGATGAGTATAATATTAGATTCATCAAAATTTCCCACACTTGAGCATTTGCTTGTCTTTAAGCAAATTAATCAATTCTTAGCAAGGAGTGATTAAAAAAAATGACAAAATTTTCAAGAGAAACCACTATTATTAACAAATCATAGAAAAAGGATTGAATTAACCCGACCAATAGACTTTGCATCACTTAAAAATTTCTAGTCACTTGTATATTCTTCTCCTTGTTCACTTTTTCAATGCATTATGGATACAAATACTAGAATTCAATAGTTAATCCTTATAAACTAATATTTAATCATGCTATTTAAGCAAGGATTTTCCTCTAGAATTAGTCTAATTCTTATTTAGTTGAGCAAAAACCATATACGACTCCCTTCCATTTAGCTAGGATGTATACAAATCTCTCCTAACTTTATTGAACACCGTAATAAAGAGTAAATATATGTTATATCTACTTATCCCCTACTCTTTCCTTTAGCATAAGGTTCTATTGAGAGGCTCTTTGATTTCCTTAATTGACAAGGCTTCATTAGCAACGTGAAGGTGCCTTTCTCTTTTTAGGGACTAAGGTTGATCCTTATCAATTTTGCTTCTTTTAGTAAATTGGCAACAACAAAGAATCTTGCTCTTCTGAGGGACCTATCCTTACCAATCACCATTTATCAATTTAGTCTTAATTATGCCCTTAGCAAATTGGATTTTTAAAGGGAAATCATAGGAGATAGGCTTCATTTACTTATTTTCTCAAGATTACGTAATTCTAGAAATAAAAAAGGGATAAGCAAACATTTAAGTAAATTTTAAAAGTAGCACATGACTAAAACTCAACTTCAATGATTAGTTATTTAATATCATAGAATCCTATGCTAAATAACATATAACTCGCACTCGATAGGAATTCTACTATTTAATTCTAATTACGTGTTCCATATGCAATAGTGACGTAGGAAAATTTTAGTATAAGCACTATTTTTCTTAGTGAATGGGAATGGAAAATTAAAAAAAATAAAAAATTGGGGTAAAAATTAACAATTTGATTTCTAAATAATTGTAATATACCCTTTTCCCACACTTAATTTTGTACGTTGTCCTTAATGTACCTAATTCTAAGTTATAGGAAAAATTATTGCAACAAATATATTAAAAAAAGTAAACATAAATATGGGAAAAACGATACTCCTTAAAAGATTTGTTGGAATTTATTGGCTTAAAAGATTTGAATTAATATACTTGAAATAAAGAGATAAGAGCATAAGTGGAAAAGAAACTTTTATTAATTCATTAAATGAATAAGAATAGAAACTTAAAACTAAAATATGGAAACTCAAGAGAAATTCAATGTACTAACTAAGCACTCAATTGAACTTAAACATCAAAATCATCAAAACTGAAAGACAGCTAAATAAAACAAACAACTCTAAATTCCTAAAATAAGTTAAAGTCTTCCACATTGGTTTCATCTTTCGAATCAATATTGATGGGTTCATTCTCTTTCTCGCATTTAGATATTTCCTCTTCTTCTTGAGTTCTAGCTGTCGCTTCCTCCTCCTCCTCTAAGTTCTTCCTCCTCTCCACATCAATAATTCCTCATCTATTGGTGGAGGAGTCTTCATCTTGACTTTGCCGATGAGATTACTACGAAACCTCATCATTTTACTTTTTCTCTTAAATAACCTTTTCAAAGATTATTCAACAATCTCTTATGATTCAACTAATTTTTGAACTTGTGTTTTCAATTTCTTCACCTCTTTTACTAGTTCATCATTAGTGGAACTTTCACTTGATTTTCTTTTAGGGGTTGATTTATTGACTTAATTAAGAAGAAGTCCCATATGGTGAAAGGTGGAAAGGTTCATAGGGTAGCATTCCATATCACTATGACTTGAGGATTGTCAATTAGAAGCTTAAGTTGCTTTGCCAACATTGTAACATAGGTTCCATAACCCAATTAGTTTACTCAGGAATCAGTTGCTTGATGTCGCATGTAGAATACGAAAGCTACTATTAAGTTGGTGGGGTATCCTTCTATAAGGCTATAGAGGTAGAAGACTTTGTGCATAGCCATTACTCCAATGCTCTTCCCTCTTTTGCTAATTGTGTATGTGGGAAGCTAATGGAGGATACCTTGGGTTAGATTTTTCAAGTGGGAACTTCTAGCAAATTTAGGATTATACATCTTTTCACCACTTAGTTTAAGCCAATAATTGATGAAGGGTAATAGTGTATGGTAATTCATATGGAAGAGTATAGAATTCTAATAAATGGATAAAATCCTTATTATAAATCCCCATTAAGACCCTGAAATCGGATACACAAAAGTTGAATTCAATGTTCCGAAGTCGAAATAAAATTGTGTTTTAGGCCTTACAATGAACTTGGTTATGTTCTAATGATAATGTAATGAGGAATTCTAGGGTTAATTCTTTGTAAATGGGTTCTTGGATGTTAAATAACCTATCCTAACCCCCCTCTCTCAACCATGGCATGGATTTTAGGTTCCATGTTTGAAAGTTTCAACACTTCCCAATTGATGAAGCTTGATTGAGAAAAAGCTTTTTTAGGAAGGGCTTCTTAATGGGTTTGGTGATTGGGATTATCAAATTGCAACATATGTTTTAGGTGAGGTGGAAGTGTAGCAAGAGAATCTTCTTCCAATATTAGGTTAGAAGAGTTCTTATGGGTTGTACGGTAGGTATTTTGCGGTGCCATTGGTGGTTGTTGTGGTAGGCCTTTCTCTCTCTTTCCCTATGCTTAGTTGATAGACTAATTTTTAGAATTGCAATAATGTTATTCAAGAATGAAGGTTAACTTAGATACTAGTTTCCTAGATTATTGGTGCAATTCTAATTAGGTGACTTAATTTTAAGGAAAGTTGCAATAATATCTTTCAATCTAGGCAATTAGTAATTCAAATGATTACCTTGAATATTCATTGCATAATAGTAATAGGAAGGTGATTTAGGAAGGGGAAAGTAGACTTTAGGTGAGAGGAGCTCAATAAGAAAGTGCATCCTTAATGGCAAGATTTGGGCTAATCTTAATTTAGTAACCCTTAGAGTATACAGGCATTACTATGGCTGTGGTTGCTATTGGGGGTCAAATCCTTTTTTTTTTTTAAGTGTAATTTTTTGACAAGAGGAATAAGGGTATGGTAACTGGCCATGGTTTTAGTGTACTAAATTTTGATTTCAACTTCGTATTTTCCAAATTTTAAAAGTACACAGCTAGGATCTTTGATGTGGTCCTAGGCCATGGTTGTCATTGGAATTCAAAAGTCGAATTTAAATTTCAAGTCCAATTTATGATGAGAAGAACACAGGTAAGAGCATAAGTGTTATTGATAGCATTTTTTAGTATAATAGGCTGATGGTCTAAATCAGTAATATTGAGGCTTAAACCCCACTTCTATGGTCCATTTAGGTATGAGTATAGACTTATCCGCTATAAATACCAGACAAGACCCCAAGTAAAAGGACATTCTTTCATTCTCTTACTCTTCCCATTACACTCCAATTCTACTTTCATGACAAAAAGACTAACTTAGGCATCTAAGTGATCATGCTGGAGTACCCTCTAACGCCTTTCGTAACCGTTTTCTCATGTTGCAGGTGTCTGCACTGTAACACCCTAGAAGGGGGGCCTAGTAGTTTTACTTAAAATTTTCATATCATGTGTGCATTCATGATATAAAGACGACACTGCAAGTTAAAGGTTGCAGGGCTCTAACTAGTAAGTTTCTAGGGGTGCTTATTCAATTTGCATACATCTACTTAACTATATATATATATATATATATGTGTGTGTGTGTGTGTGTGTGTGTGTATTTTAACAATCCATATCATGAGAATTATAGAGAGTTGAAATCACCTACCAAACAATAAAAAAGGGTATCTAAATTCCAATAATCGTAAAGTGACTAAATATCTTAAAAGTTTAATTCGACTATACTACTTGTTTCCCTAAACTTATATTCTACTTTCTCAGCTTGATAAAGCACTCTACACTCGAATCTTAACTCAGCCCCAACTTTATAAGGCTTGCAAAAGAAACTATTGGGGAGTAAGCTATATCTAGCTTAGTGAGTAACTTCTTACTGTATCATCAAACAATAATAAGTAAGTTATATATCAAACATATGAATGTATGTACAAGTATATGCAATGCAAAAAGTATATACGGTCGACTGGTAATTGTATATAGCATGGTTTTACGCCCTTTGTTACCTTAGTTAGGAAGTATTTAGGCATGTCGAGGCCCAAGTATCCACATCCAATACTAATTCTCTCATCAATATAAGCACCCTCAATAGTAGATACGACTTGACTTCAAGCAAAAGGAGGCACTCCTTAAAGCCAAGTAAATCTTAAAGGTTGAGGCAAGAATACATCGCATAAATACATCGTATAATAAATAATCATAATATACAATATCAATATGTATCCATCTATGTATGATCTATTGCTCTACTATATGGTGCTGATGCCCTTTAACTTATGCAATAGGATGCAATGAATGTTCGGTTTGATTAAAAGTCAAATATTTATTAATCCAAATTCATGGGGTGACTAAGCAAAAATATTCTAAGCATTCTAATACCCTGAGTTCTAATGCAACAAACAAGGGTATTGGAAATATCTTAGGGTATTTTGCAAGCAAGAGTTAACTAAAGAAAGCACATACAAGTTCCCATATACCCCAACATGCAACAAGTTCAGTTATTAGATATAATTAGATGGTCCATTAAATATAGGCACATAGCATAGTAAAATAGGGAGCGGTATACTGACTTAGCCTTGAAGTCAAGTATTCTCAGTAATCCTTGGTAGTCTTGAACTTGATATCCTAAATAAGCCGAGTTAGGTAGCTAAAGTAAATAAAACTCATCTTAAACGTAATCTATTCACTAGCCTTACTATAGTTTCCTTATTTTTGCTTATTTTGTATCTTGGTTGTAACTTTCTCGTTTTAAGTTAGAATTTCACGTTCTAATAGTTCATTTTCATTGTTTTCAATTGTTCTTTCGTTTGGTGAAGTCATTTTAAGGTGTTTGGATATGTAAGAATTTGGGTTAATGGTGCTAGTTTGACTACTTTAGGATTTAGGCCTAGTTTTGGGCTTTTGACTTAATTTTGAGTGTTAGGCCTAATACTTGACCTTTTGGGCCATTATTTAGATATTTTAAGTTTAATTTTCTGATCAAATTCCATAACCTTTAATTTGGGCCTTAATGTTATTCTTATGGGCCCTTTTTACTAGTTTAAGACCTTAGCTTACTATGGGGCCTATAAGGGATGGCTTTAATAGGCATTTTGATTCAATAAGCCTTTCATATTTTATTTTATGAGCCTTTTAATTTAGGGATTAGATTTGGTTACTAATTTATTAGGCTCTACTCTTAGTTCTTTTAAGAGCTTTTGGGTTTATCTTGCATTTTGGGGCCTTAAGTCTAACTCCATTTATTATTTTTAGCTTAAGCCCACTAAAACCCTTAAGATAAGTTTGTTTTCTATTATGATTTAGATCTAGCTCTTTTAATTTATTGTGCTCTTAATCATATTTCTAAGACTTTTATAACTAACTAAACTAATTTGCATTATAGGATCCTAAACTTGATTCTAATTTATTCCAATGGGCCAAATATCCTAATAGATCCACTAAATAACCCATTTTATTAAGTGTTTTAGATATAATTCATTTCGTTAATAAGGTTTCTAACACTATTCTTAGGGCCTTAATCATCAATTTAACTAGTTTAGGCCATTAACTCATCATTACCCTACTTAACTAAGTTAATTCATCCTAAATCATAGTTAACACTAAATAATCATGTTATTAAGGTAATAAATTAAAATTAAAAGATTTTAAACTTTCATGAAAGTGGTGGCTAAGTAGGGTTCTTTTAGGCTTTCCTTCAACTTCTTCCATCTAATACTTATTCTATTGTTTTTCCTTAATTTAATCACATTTCTACTTGTTTTAAGCTAATAACAGTAACTAATATGGTGAAAACAAGATGAACACATATCAAAGAGGGGGTAGCATAGATGGTACTGAAGGTTTCATGGAGTTTAATCAACATCTTTTCAAGTTATCTACATAAAACTATCTCCTATACGTATAGAATACAAATAGTAAACTAGCTAAGTACATGAATGAATGTGTATTTATAAGGCTCTAAAATGATATGCACATGATTATAACAGACTTATATAGTATTTCTAATCTTATATACTCGAGATATCATAGGTATAACTTATGTAAACTAGAAAGTTATGTTGGGTGAGTTTTACCTTAGGCTGACCTACATAAGTTTCAACTTTTCCACTCAAGAATGAACTCAAAATTTAGGGAAAATGTTTGTTGGCAAGAAACTAAGGTGTGTGTGTGATATTTTGGTCATAATGGCTTGTTATTTGGTGGAGTGTGGTGGTAGTAAGTCTAAAAGGCGCTAAGGCGTGTAGGGAGGTCCAACAACTCCTTTTGTTTTCTTTCCTCTTTCTTTTGGTTTTTGTTTGGCTTTCTTGAGAGTATTTCCTAAGGTATTTTATGTATGAATATTGGTATCAATTAAGGGTTTTGGAGGGGTGAAATGTTAGATATTGAAGGTAGATTAAAGGGGACAAGAGGTGGCTATCTTGAGATAAGGGTATATGGTTCCCTCTTAATGCTATTGTATCTTATTTGCTCTTTACCAAATGAGGAAAGATTTTATCTCCTTAAGGACAACTGTCCTTTAATTCCCAATTAATCCTTTGTCCTTTGTTCTTAACTGGGTTTGACATGTTATTAATTAAGATGTAATGAGAGTTGGTAAATGGATTAAATGGTAATTAAGCCAATTAATCGTGATTGTACTTAATCAAGGAATTTAGGCCTAATTAGGGTCTTGTCATATTTTATCACTTTAATTAAGTTCATTGACCTATATTACTTTGTTTGTTAGAGTCCTTTGTTATTTGGGATCGATTAGGGTTTTTGGATAACGCATGATGCTAGTGATTTAGGATTTCCTAGTGATTGGAGAAATTATTTATGATTAGCAAATACTTTGGGGATACACTTAGGGTTTATTAGTTGAATTAGGGTTTTCGACTTCCAATTAAGGTTTTACTTAGTCTATTGATATTTTTCAATCATTTAAGGTTTCTCACGTATTGAGGGTTTTACATGTACGATTAAGGTTTTAATGTTTTACTCTCTTTAGGGTTTTTTAATTTTTTTTCCTTGAGGTTTATGACTTATTATTTAGGGTTGAATAATTTAATTTATGGATTTTATTATTATATCATTCATTATTATACATTGAGTAGTTTTAAGGATTACTTATTAACTCTTGTATCTGACTCCGAGTTTAAATCCAAAAGTTTATGAGGTTCATGTTGTCTCCCCAAAACATAAGTTTGGCATCGTTAAGGAGATATTTTCATATAATTCCTTTGGCTTTATATGATTAGTTTCTCTTGACTTATAGTTAATTATGATGTAAAACCTTAATTAGAGAATTAAGGTGTAATTAAGTTTCTCAATCTTAATTACTTGTACATTTGACACATATTAGGTACATTTTGGGGCTTAATGTATCAAATTAAGTTGGTTAAGCCCATTGAGTCATCTTATCTAATTATTTTAAGGAATTGAGATAATTTATTGCTATTCAAGTATGTTTTAGACAGTAGATTAGGGTTTATAAGCGATTAGTCTCCGATTAATGAATGTTTTTACTATTTAATTACAGGATACTAGTTGGATTAGGGTTTTTGACTGTATATTAGGGTTTTACAATTTAAAGGCTTGCATGTATTAGGGTTTTAATTAGGATTTTAGGTTAGAAGGTTCATTTAAGGCTTATAGTATTTGTTTTAAGGATTTTAATTTATTGTTAGGGTTATCTAAATCAATATTCATTTTTGGTTTAGCTTACCCTTTATCGTTTTTGGGGAGCTCTCTTAGACTTCAATTATTAGTCTTTTTCCCATTAAGGTTTAAGGTTAGTTTTGTTAGATTAGAGTAACCTTGAGAGTTAACATTAGTCATTGGCATTTGTTTATAGGATTTTAAGGCTTTTGAGTATAAAGTTCAAACTAAGGTTAAGATTGCCATTTAGAGTTTTAGGGGTTTACATTAAGGTTTATGAGCATAGCCTCTTAGGTTTAAGGTTAGTTTTCTTGCCAACACTAAGGGTATCTTTTGAAAAAACTTATTAACTTATAACCCCTATTTTAGGGAATTTACGAGGTTTACATGCACACTTGAACAAAATCACTAATCAACAATTGGCCCTATTTGTAGGAATGAGCAATCTATCCCCATGCCTTTCTTGAATTTATCAAAATTTTACAGTAGGGAATTTCTTTTGTTTATAGATCTTTCCAATATTATTGGTCGTAGTTTGTCCCTTATTTTTTGTCTCTAATCTTGGCTTAATATACTTATAATCCACTAATTTATTTGGGCTTAAACAATTGCTCTTTCCCTTTGGTTTTAAATTTGTATTAGTAGCTTTTTCCTTATGTTTTGATGTTTGAGGATGTATCAATTTGCACATCTAATATTTTTGGGTAACTTGCTAGTCATACTTTGGTCATTCTCTTTAGGTATAGAAACTGCTACATAACTGCTTTTATGTAACATAGTATAGGGGGTTAGGACCTCATTTAAGTAAAAGATAATCAATATGTGGTATAATTTTTTGCAAAATCTATAGGTGGTTACCATATTTCTCAAGGCTTAATCACACCATGAAAAGGAAACTGCCTCAATAAATAGTAATATCACCATGTGTCAAGCAATTTGCAACTTAAAGAGGGAAAGCTACTTCACTTAATGGCCACATGTATAGTTTTTAGACATAACTCTTCGTAATAGGCGAGGGGAGTATATGTGATATGCTCTTCCATGAGATTTTTGGTCTAAAGGAATCAGATGAGGAACGACACTTCAAATCCATAATCGATGATGGAGCATCCAAAACTAGGTTTCAACATGTTAGCACTATTCATAAGCCTTACGTCGTGTAGCTAATATGACTAATTACATGGCCGAGCAAAGGAATTTGTTCATTTTTGATATTAACTCCAAGAGTACCAAGCTTGAAATGTCTATTCTCTCCTCACAACTCTGTAACACCTTGCCAAGCCATGATTTACATGTGCACAATTATTGATCATGTCGTGCCATTAAGCTTACTAACAAACTAAGTTGAGTGGTTATGAATATCTTTTGACTTAGTTATCTTAGATAAAGTATCGAGATGCTCACTTTGCTGAACAAATAAAGTCTAAGTTCCATGTTGAGTTGTTGAGAAGCTTCAATGAAAATTAGCCAAAAAAATATAAGCAAAGCCATGATTGGTCGAGATGAGTTGTACTTCTTAGCAAAAAAAGATTGAAAGTAGATCGACTACTTCAAAAGGACAACAAAAGTTGAAACTCAATCAAGAGAAAGCTTGACTTACTTGAAGCAAAGTTGCACTTCATCGAAGCATGCAAGTCTACTTAATCTCTACAGTTGTTTGAACTATACGTTGTACACTCTTTCATGCCGTTGACCACCTTGGGTGTGCTAAAACTCACATAAGTTGTGTTATTTGTTGGCATGGTCACAAATAGCTAAGTGATGGGTAACAAAAACCAAGTTCTTCATTAACAGTAGTAATGTATACAGTAACTCTAAGCAATGGGTTGAACTACTTATAGTTTGATCTCTACATAATAAAATGTGAGTTGCTGTATTTATAATCTAAGCTCATTTCGATTAGCTCGTATGCATGTTAAGTTGGAACATATGTTGAGCTATAATGCTAAGCCAAGGATCAAGCTATGTTGTGATGTTAGTACCGAGCTATCAAATTCTTCAACTACCGAGCAAGTGCTACTAACCAACAACATTAGCTGAGATGCTGAGTAGTTTAAGTGATTTTAAGTTACCAAGTTCCTTTTAACATGGAAGCCTCTATTGAGCTCCTTGTCACAAATCAAAATACCATCTGAGCTCTAACTTTGCTTACAGCTAAATTGGCAAACTATTGCATTATTGGATAATTTAGTTCAGTATCGAGTTGAACTTTCCCTGAGTCATTGAGAGCTCATTGTTAAACTAAGTTAATTCAACTACCAAGTTCTTATTAACAATGCTCGAGTAATCCATTGAGCAAGAAGGCTAAGATGTGCTAATCCTAACAAAAAATAAGTGAGCCTAAGCTATTGCCGACCTATATTATGGCTGAGTAGCCCTTTGGCTGAGCTTCAAAGCAACTCCTTGTCAGCGAAGCCTTGTACCTCTAATCTAATTCAAGAGCAATATGTGGTAAGTAGAAGCTGTGAATAAATTAGTTGACAAGCAAGACACTAAGATTAAATCGCAGAAGGCTAGTTAATCAACTCAAAGTTCGAGCAACTCACTTATCAAGTAATGGAACTATGTTTCCACGAATATAGTGAACAAAGCTTCTCGATTGCAACAATTTGAGCCCCCTTTGGTTTTCTTTATATTCATGGCATCTTATCGAGCAACATTTAAACCTTGAATTGTTGAGAAGCTTTAGTTGAGTTGTTCACTACACCAAAGGAAAACTCCAAACCTTGTGTCGATGGCAGAGAAGTTACAACGAGACAAGAATTAATAATGCTGAGATGTCTCTCTAGTGAAGCCAAGTTCTCTTTTGTTTTCCCTATGCTTGCTAAGATTTCTTTAGAGAGGACCACTATTTGCCAACCCTAGTGTCTTAAATGCCGAATGGGTAGTTATAATGCAAAATGACTAAAATTAAAGAATACCTATTGCTTAGTTATTGTAGCATATCTATTAAGCACATTGAGCTCCATCATTAAGTTGAGCGTGAACCAAGCTAAGTTCCTTTAGCTGAGTTGAGCAACTCCTGCTCCCAATGAATGATGTGTTCTTTGTGGAATGAAGACCTGATGTAACGGATCACCAAAGCTCCAAGCTTAACTTTGCTATACCAACGTGTTCAAGAAGCTCTAAGAGATAGATGTCAACATTGAGATACATAATTTGCTACTTCACAAGTCTGATTGTTTCCCTAACTATGGCGCTCGATTTGAGCTAGTGAATACATATGAAAGATGAGTTTTATAGCGACAACATACTTCACTTATCGAGCTAGAGCTTAAAATCGAGTTTTTTTACCATTATTAATCACCTTTAACATACTTGTCATCATTTGCATATGTACTCCCTGCTAATCGTATAGAGTTCTTCCTTACATTAAGTTAAGCACACAATAGCTATGCAAGCTCTTGTACCGAGCTTTGTTTTTTTGAGTAATAGTGAAAGTCTATATTGAGTTGATTAAGGTCTACAAGTGAGCTACAGTCTCGTATCTGACTTGAGAATGGAGTTGCTGAAGTAAAAGTGGCTTAACTACTCAACAAAGTCTTAACGTAATTGAGCAATTGAGGCTATGCTAAGCTTTATGGCACATGAGCAGCTTACCACCATGTAGTAGATCAAAGGAATGTGCTAACAAGATCAAGTTTGGCTATTGATATATCAAAGCCACTGAGCTTGTGAAGTAGGATACGTGAACTCCAATTGAACTTCAAAGCAATGTTGTTGGCATGTGAACTTTTGAGGAGATGACACTCTATGCAGCTCCATACAAAGCAACTAGTAAAGCAAGATACTTGTTAATAGTAAGCAAAATAACACACAACTTTTAGCAACTCTACATAACAACCAACTAAATTCTTTACATAGGCAACATCAAACAATGACAATTGAAGACAATGAGTTAATACTAAGCTCTAATTTCTAAACATACCAAGCTCAACAAGTACGACATCTTCTTAAGCTTGCTCCTACCATCAATTGTTGAATTGAACATCATTTCGTGCTATTAAACCGAAGCTCTGCAATAAGCCAAGATCTAATCTATTTTCTATGCTTTCCCGAGCCAAAACTGAGTTGCTACTTGTTGTGTGGTCCATTAGCCAAGTTATTTGTAGCTAAGCTAAATCTTGACAACACTGAGCACATTCAATATGCTTATGAACAACTTATTAAATAATGACTTGAGCTTCTGTTCTCTTAATCAGAATCTAAGCTTACCTAGGCAGCATATCTTGGAATGGATTTCTTTTATTCCACTCTATCATTGCTGCACCATGTACTTGAAGGGCAAGTTGAGTGTGATTAAATTAGAGCACCAACTACGTTGACTAAGTTGAGCTCCATAATTGAAACTTGTAATGTAGTTGAGTTAGCTATTGGTTAGACCTAGACAAATTCACATAGTTTCCATATCCGAGCTTTGTAAAAAATTTGAGCTCCCCACAACAATCATTGAGCTCTAATAGCTTAAGTTGTCTAGCAATTCAATGGTAAGGTCGGGGTAATGCTCGCAAAGCTGTCAAAGATTATTTTTGAACTGTTTAATGTTTATGCTAAGCTTAAGCATCTAAGCTAATGTCTAAGCTGGACAAACGTTGTTATTAACGCTAAACTATAAGCTTCAAAAGATGAAGCTACTGCGTAGGACTGAGTGAAGTTTATGCTTAGGACATGTCATGTGCTACTTGAAATGCTACATAAATGACATAGCCTAACTTGATAATGATATATTTTATTTTAAAAAAAAATTGAACTATTCATAAATAATGTATCAATCTAGTGACTCAATTCCCAAACAAAGATGAGATGTACTTATTGGTTACTTATCCTTTAAGGCGTATATCTCATGTTGCACATTGTATTGTGATATTGTTGACATCTACATTTAATTCTTGGTTTTTATCCCAAGTTATATTTGTTTGCATTTACGGCATTTTATGCAATTTTTAATAAGCTCATTTCAATCTCCCTTTGGGATGAGGGGGAGAATTCAAAAATAAATTGGTGATAAAGAAGCCCCCCATTTTAAGCCCATGCAAACATAATGTGGTAATAGGCTACTCCTCAATAGCTATAAGTCATACACACAACAGACAATGAGTTAGTAAAAACTCAATGGCTCCATCTAATAAATAGTTGACAAGCTAATAAAAAAACTTAAGCCATTAAGTAGTGATGGGTAAACTACTCTAAGTCCAAAAATTTGCATGGACAACAACTAAATAAGCCTACAGCCCTATAAATTAACAAACTAGAAGCGAACTAGTGTATCTTACAGCTTTACTTATCATAGGTCGTGCTTAGCTTAGACGACTTGAATGCTTTTTTAGCCTCTTCAAGTGCTCCAGCCTCTTCAGGTACATAATCCTCTTCAGGTACTTTAGCTTCATTAAGCCCTTACCACTTTAAGTATACCAGCCTCTTCAAACCTTCTCCTCTTTAAGCTTTCACCATTTCAAGCATTCTAATATCTACAAGTGCATTGACGACTCTTAATCTTTGCCTCTTCAAGTCTTTACTCCTTCAAGCATTCTAGCCTTTTTAGGCTTAGATTAAAAACTTTTCTAGAGATCTTACAAAATGAACCCTCTTAAATATTCTCTTTGCTGACTTTGTCACTAAAGAGAGTGGGGGGAAAATGTTGATAGCATTTTTTAGTGTAATAGGCCAAAGGCCTAAATTAGTAACAATGAGGCTTAAGCCCAACTCTTATGGTCTATTTGAGTATGAGTATCAACTTGCCCGCTATAAATACTAGATAAGACTCTAAGTAAGAGGACCCTCTTTCATTCTCTTGCTCCTCTCATTACATTACAATTCTCCTTTCATGACAAAAAGATTGATTTAAGCATCAGAGTGACCGCTTGAAGTACCTTTTGGCACCCCTTGTAGCTATTTTCTCATGTTGAAGGTGTTTGCATATTGGAACAAAAATCACCAAACAATAAGCATGGTCTTGTCCTGACCCAAAACTTCAAATTTCACATCAAGTGCAATTTGTAATAAGAGGATTATGGTCAAGATCATGGACATGATCTTAGGCATAGTTCTCTTTAGACTTGGACTAACCTCCCTTCCATAAGCTCTATGCTTCGATTTGCAATCACGTTTCCCTTCTTCCTCTTCCTTAATCTCCTTAACTTCTTATCTTTTATGATTGTTCTTGAAACACTTGAGAATAATCTAGAAATCATTAGTGTTGACTTAGTGCAAAACCAAACATGAATAAAAATGACATAAGATTGAGAAATTTAGTAAATAAGAAGTAAAATTTGCTTAAGTTGCCTTCCAAGAAGCACTTTTAGTTAATGTCGTTTGCTCGATGAGTTAAGAGCGAAGTTGTTCATTTTCTTTGATTGAATGGAGGTCATAGTCAAGATTATTCTCTCTTCCAAACTCTCCTCTAAAGTATAGTTTAGCTTGGTGACTATTTACTTTGAAAGTTCCCTTCTTAGGACTAAAGATCTTAACCAACCCATTTGCAAATACTTGCATTATAGTATAAGGTCTTGACCATTTTGACCCAATCTTACCTAAGAAAAGCCTTAACCAAGATAAATATAGCAGAACCTTATCTCTAGCTGAGAATTGTTTTCCTTACCTAATCTGGTTGTGATGAAATCACTTAGCTCTATCCTTGAATATTCTTAAGTTCTTGTAGGCTATATCTTGTCATTCTTTAAGCTCATTTAGCTAAAGATTCATGTATTCACCTATATGCTCAAGATTAATGTTAGTATGATTTATGGCCCCGTAGGCCTTATGCTTGATTTCTATAGGTAAATGACATGTTTTACCATAGATAAGCCGATATGGGGTTATTCAAAGTAGTGTCTTGTATGTAATTCTATAAGCCTAAAGAGTATTGTCGAGCTTCTTAGACTAATCTCTATTATTATGTTCAACAATCTTTTTTAAGATTCATTTAAGGTCCTTATTTATTACTTCAACTTATCCACCAATTTGAGGGTGGTATGGAGTTCCAATTTGATGCTTACTCCATATTGCTTCAACACTTTCTCTAGTTGGACATTGCAAAAGTGGGTTCCCCTATCTCTTATAAGTGCTCAAGGGGCATTGAATCTAGAAAACAAACTTTTTAAGAGCCGTCTTACTATCCTATAGTCATTAGTTGGCAAAGCTTGCACTTCTACCCATTTATACACATAATCTTTGGCTAGTAAGATATATTTATTTCCATTTAAATTTGGAAATGATCCTATAAAATTAATGCCAAAAATATAAAAAATTTCACAGATCAAGATTGGGTTTTGTTTGATTTCATCTCTTTTAGATATATTTCCTATCCTTTGATATCTCTCACAAAGCTCAACAAACCCTTAGGCATCGTTAAATAATGTTGGCTAATAATAGCCATATTTAAGGACTTTATTATCCATTTTATTTGCACTCTAGTGTCCTTGTGTTGGTCTTGAAATACAATGTTCTAAAATTTTCCAAGCTTCTAAATGAGATATACATGTACGAACTATTTGCTCTATACCAATTTTAAACAAGTATGGGTCTTTCTAAGAGTAACTTTTAATATCATGGAAAAACTTTTTCTTCTATTTAAAATCTAGTGTTGAAGGAATAATCTTAGCTATTAGATAATTAGCTATGTCAGCAAATTAAGGAATTTCCCAAGGACTTAGTATAACTTCTCATTTGGGACCTTGTCATTGATCTCTTATTCATTAAGATTTTCTAGTAAAGGGTTTTCTAGGTATGAGAGATGGTTGGCAGGCAAAATTTTTTTGCTCCCTTTTTGTCTTTTATTTTCAAGTCAGACTCTTGATAAAAGTATCTACTTGATCAATCTTAGCTTGGTATATATCTTGTTTAACAAATATTGTACAACAAAGTGGTCAATGTAAACATGAACTTTAGACAAGATAAAATATAACCCGAATTTATTGAAGACAAAGACTACTGCTACGAGTTTTTTTATTTTTCTATAGTAGTGTAATTCTCTTGAGTCTCAATAAGAGTCTTGCTTGCATAATAAATTAGTTGGAAATGCTTTTCCCATCATTAACATAATACTGCCCCCTATAACATAATCACTAACTTTGCACATTAGTTAAAATGGTAAGCTCAAGTCTAGGGCTACCATAATCAGGGAATTAGTCAATATATCTTTTAAAATATTAAATGCATCCAAGCAATGTTAAGAAAATATAAATGGAGTATCCTTCTCTAATAATTAGGTTAAAGGCCTAGGTATTCTTGAAAAATCTTTAATAAACCTTATGTAAAACCCAACATGTCTTAGGAAACTATACACCACTCTAATAGATGTAGGAGGGGTAATTTAGTAATAGTGTCAATTTTAGCATTATCAACTACTATACCTTTCTAAGACACTTTATGCCCTAACACTATGCCCTCTTGTACCATAAAATGATACTTTTCCTAATTTAAGACTAAATTAGTCTCTTCACATCTACCTAACACATGTTTAAGGATTCTAAGGAAATTATCAAATGAATTCTCAAAAATCGAGAAAACACACTTCCATTATATCCTCTATAAGTTCATCAAAAATTGCCATTATGCATCGTTGAAAAGTTGTGAATGCATTATAGAGACGAAATGGCATTCTCCTTTGTGCAAATGTACCTTAAGCACATGTAAAGGTGGTTTTCTCTTAGTCCTCTGGTGCAATTAGAATTTAAAAATAACTAAGCAAACCTTCTAAAAAGCAATAAAACATATGACCTATTTAACGCTTTACCATATGTTTTACAAATGGCAAGGAAAAATGATCCTTCCTTGTAATGTCATTGAGTTTCCTATAGTCGATATAGACTCACTAGCCTGTAACTGCTTGCATTGGATCAACTCATTCCAGTCATTAGGTACTATTGTCATGCCTCCCTTTTTAGGTACAACCTACATAGGACTAACCAAAGAATTTTTAGAAAAAGTATAAATCATATATGAATCTACAAGCTTGATTACTTCTACCTTTACTACTTCCTTCCTATTTGGGTTCAAACGTCTTTTCGCTTGAATTACCAGCTTATATATTTCTTTAACCAAGATCTTATGACTAATTCTCTTAATGTTAGAAATTTTCCACTTGTGATCCCTTAGCATACTGATGAGCTTATTTTTCTGGTAGCTTTAAATTTTCCTCATTGAACGTATACTCCAGATAGTCTTGTAGTTACTTTAGCTTTAAATCCAAAGACTCTTCAATAGAAGGCTTTAGTTTTGTTTCCTTTACATGCTCAAACTATTCAGTCCGTTACTCCTAAATCAGAGGGTTAATTTCTAGCTAAGCTCTTGCTTTGGTTATGTTTCCATCATTAGATTCTTCATAAGGAATTCCTTATATCAAGCGAAATTCCAAAGGGTCCTTGGATAATAACTTCTTTAAAGTATCAGATACAAAACAATCATTAGGATCAATACTTAAACCTATATCTTCCTATTGAGCACATTTTCTCATTGCTTCCTTAATTTTAATTACCATCTCCTCTTCTTCTTTTACCCTTAATATAAGCTTAACATTGTTAACATCTACAATAGCTTTAGCTGTACCTAAAAAGGGTTTACCGAGAATGTGTGGTACCTTAATGTCTTTATCAATGTCTAATATGACACAATCAATAGGAAAAATAAATTTATCTATTTTAATAAGCACATCTTTAATAATACTCCTAGGATATGTTACTGATTTGCTAGCTAAATGTAAACTCATCCTAGTTAGCTTAGGTTTACCTAGGCTTAGCTACTTAAATAATTTAAACTGCTTAAATAATTTATAAGGCATTAAATTTATGCTATCACCTAAATCAGCTAATGCTTGTTTAATAGATAGGTTTCCAATTAGACAAGGGATAGTAAAACGCTGTAGATCCTTAAGCATAGTAAGAAGCTTGTTTTGTAGGATGGCTAAGCACTCCTCACTAAGCATGAGCATAGACAATTCCTTTAGCTTCTTCTTGTTGGAGGGTAGCTCCTTTAAGAACTTTGCATATTTGGGCATTTGTAACAAAGCTTCCATAAAAAGTAGATTAATATGCAATTGTTTAAATAAGTCTAGAAATTTACTATACTACTCATCTAAGCATTCCTTCGTTAACTTCTAATGTTATGGAATGGGTAGTTTATATTCCTTGACTTTTTGGGGTTCTATTTCTTTCTTGGGTGGTTCAGAAGTTTCTGTAATTTTATCCTTTTCCTCTTCAATCACCGGTTTAGGGTTAACCAGTATCTTTTCAAGCTACTTAGTAACTTGCAACTCCTTTCTATTTCTTAAGGTCATAGCTTTAGCTTGGGTTCGTAGTGAAGACTTTAGTTGCTTTTCAACTCAAACTTAGCAAGTTATTCTATACGCTTTTCGTTACTCGATAGCCTAGCATCGCTTCTTTGTATGTACTTAGTCAACATCTCTTTTAGTTTTTAGTTCTCTTTTGTGGGTAAGTTTGAAACTTATAAGGAACAATTGCATTCCTTCGTTGATTTGCATAAAAATAATCACCTGCTCAAGAAAAACACTCCCTACCTAGTTCTTCATAGCCATTATAAGGTAAATATTGAAAACTCCATTGATTCATTACTTGGTCAGGCGGCTTATGATAATAAGGTACCATAAAATGTTGTACTAACACGAGATAAGAATCTAACCTTTTATTTAGTGCATCCATCAGTGCCACTAAAGTTGTGGTAGACTCCACATCCTTCATTGTTGGCTTCTTCCTACGGAGTTTTGTCATATTCTCATTGGTCGCTATTCATAGCTAGGATTTCAAAAAAAGTGTAAGTTTTACTAAGCGTCTTTGAGTTTAATGTATCACCTGTAAATGCATCAACAAGTTTCTTAGTACTAAAATTCAATCTATTGTAAAATGTTTGTACCTAAATCCAGAGTGGTAGAACGAGATTTGGCTACTTTCTAAGCTACTCCTTAAAACGCTCCTAAGCATCTTAAATTGTTTCCTCGCCAAACTAAGTAAATGACAAGATATCACTCCTAAGCTTAGATATCTTAGTTGGAGGAAAATAATTTTCTAAAAACTTTTCTTTTAGTGAATCCTAAGAAGTAATAGAGTCTTTCTTAATGAAGTAAACCATTACCTTGCTCTTTCTTAAATAGAAAGAAAAAACAATCTCAACCTTACCGCATCATCTGTAACTCCTTTGATTTTGAAAGTTATACATATCTCCAACAAGTTCATAAGATGTGAATGTGGATCTTCCTCTAGAGAGTCTTCAAATCATAACTACTATTAAGCCATCTGGATAATAATTGACGATATCATAAACTCATTTGCAATGATAGCTGGTCTTGCAATACTGGAGTTGACTACACTTGTTAACAGTTTAATATGGTCGAACATAGTTTTATGTATGTTATTGTTATTAGCCATTGCTATAAATTTCTTTAACATAAAACAAGAAAATCCAAGTTAAATTTTGGTGTACTTAATAGAAAGAAATAGAAAAATAACAAAAAGTAAAATAGTAGAGTAATAAGAGAACAAGCTTTTTGGATCAACATACCTTAGCAATGGCACCAAAGACTTGATGGGGCATATACCATACCATTAGGCAAGTATCATGATCCAACAGTATCGTTGTTGTGGTAGGTCGCTATGTACCGTATAAAGGTCTATTATCAACCACTTTGCTGATCATAGGCCTTTCATATGACACACAAGACTCTTTCCACTCTACGTTACCATTGGGCCCATAGACAAGTAATATAGAGTAATTTAACTAAAATTACTTCTATGGTATAAATTAGCTAATTATGTGGGCTCGTGAGACCCATATTACAAACAAATGTAGTTCATAATGGAACTGCATTAGAGATTTTAAATCTGTGTTATGAGCAAAAACATAAAAGTAACTAAATATCTATAAATCTATTACAAAATGTCCTCTTTGCTCTCTGATCGCTCCAACCCGTCCCTACATGAGACTTACCATGGGCATGCCTCGGCCCAGATTAGTGAAAAGGTTTTCTTGCAACAACAAAAATCTATAGGGGTGTAGGCTTAAGCTTAGTGAGATAAATACCCTCATCAGTACCATATGGCAGAAATTTATTAGATGGATAATCATATGAATGCATAAACAATCAGTATGCCAAACAATGCATGCAGTGACCTAGGAACTGCATATGACTCCGAATTACACCCCCTGTAGTCGGGATTTGGAGATAATTAACCAATCCAAACCAAAATCCTGGTTTTAGACCTTAGGTTTTATTTCATTTGCACTATTGGGCTTAAGCCAAAACAAAACTCTCTCTCTCTCTCTCTCTCTCTATATATATATATGTATACTTTCTTTACTGGATAACAAATTATATTTTTAAAATCCCAAGTCTAGCGGTGTGGTGGCCTCCACAATCCATAAATATATGCCCTAATCGGAAGCTACAAGACTCGGCCCTTTGCCGACGGTTGGCATCTCCCTACGCCTAGTAAGCCCTTCAGCTTAGGACAGAGACTTAATATATATGATGACATAGCTAGTGCTCAATCTTGCAGGAGACACGTCCTCCTATGAGTCCCTTCCCATCTTCTGTATGAAGCAGCAGTCGATGTTATTCGTATGCAATATGGGAAATGCATGATTCATTTTGATTTCTTAATCGTATAAGTGATTAACTTGATTTTCAAGGTGATTAGATGATTTCATTCCATACAATTCACATGTATATAATAGTACAAACAATTCCCATTATTATATATAATTAACAAGTCATCGCATTCATCCACAAATTCATATACATGCACTTCCCATATCCCACAAGCATCCAAATTTATATATATAAGTTTAGATACATCTATTCTACAAGCAAAATCAAGTAAAGAGTCATCGGGAATTTACTCACTCTACTATATGGATCAATCAAAGTAATTTGGAGGCAAGTCATCTCTGTATACGGTGTCTCCTGGTCATTGAAATAATATTTATAAAGGATTGAAATAAACTTAGGAAACTAAGTTAATTTTCCTCAAGTTATACTCTTGACTAGTTTTCATAACTTTTCCCGGTTTTTATTTAAAAGTTCAATCACGTATAACTTTTTCGTTTTAAATTTGATTTTTATGATTTTATAGTCAATCTTCATCGTTTTTTAGTGTACTTTAATGTAGTTAGGTTAGATTTTCGAAATGAGGCATGCAAATTTGTCCATGGGTCAAAATAGTAGCGTTCCTTATTTTTGGGAGTGCTTTTGGGCCTTGTATGGTAAATGGGCTTTTTTATAACGAAATCCTTTGGGCTTGGTCTCAAGATTTTATCTAAAGCTTAAAATACTCCTTGAGATCAGATTTACAACTTTGATTTATATTCCTAAAGCTAACAACGACTTCATGGGCCCTTTAGTGGGCTTAAGTTGTCAAATGGGCTTGTTTTTTGTTCAAACTAAAGTTAGTGACTTTGTTGGGCCTATGGAGTCTTAGGCAGATTTCTTATGGGCTTCAAAATAACCTCTCTTAATGTTTTAAAGTGCTGGTTAGAATTTTATTGAAGGCCCAACTTAGAATTCTAGGCTTGTTTTGAGAGTTTTAGGCTCGGTTTTGAGTTTTAGGCTTTGTATACTTACCATACTTGCTTTGGTTGATCTTTTCACTTTGTTCATTTACTTTTATCATATTTTTGAGTGTCTCTTACCCATGTTCCAGATCTGTTTGTGATGATTCCAAGGGGTTCTCTCTTGGTTTTTCAACTTGTTTCATCATTTCCTTAAGTTTAGGTGTTAGATTATGCACTTTAACTCATGCTGTGCACAAAGAAATAGAAAATCTTACACTTAATACAACTTCCATATCGTAGCTTATGTCATACCAAGTTGGCTTTTTCATAAAACTTCATGTGATGAATTTTTCCTTAACTTAAGTCTAGATTTGAGCATATTTAACTTAACGGAAATAAAATCAACATTCAAAGGACTTTTGAATCCTCACGTCCAGCATGTTCATCTTCCATTTAAGTTCTTGTTTCAAGATTTTCTCAACTTAAAATCTTCCATTCAAAGTGTTAAACAAGTATCTTTATAAAACACCAACTTTACATACTCATATTTCAACTTCATGTAAGAGTTTCATGAGTTTGTTTCTTAAAACAGTTTTTGGTGTTATAACAACTTAAACCTTACTTATATCTTCAAGAAATCAAAGTCTTCTAACATAAACACTAACCCACTAATCACAAGAAACACTTACTCTTCCTTAAAGCAAAATACGGTGGTTGTGTACTAAGGTTCCACTTAAGCTCTTAACTTTGCTTCCTCCTTTTTGCGACCTTTCGGAAACTCGAGTTATTTGATCCTTTGGAATGGGGTTTGTGAAAGGTTCTAATGGTTCTAAAAGAGCTTAGATGTTGAAAGAAAATTACACAAGAAATGGAGAAAGAAATGTCGTGAGTGAAGTGTGGAAAAATGGTGGCAAAGTTGATTTTGTGGGGAAAGGTTGTTTCTCCTCTTATGTTTGTTTCAAATGAGAGAAAGAAGAAGTGAAAATGAAATTGAAAGTGAGACAAATGAGGGGAAGAGTGTCCGGTTGGAAATGAGAGGGAATGAATGTTTAAAATGTCTTGAAAGTATTGTATTGTAGCTTACACAAAAGTCAACAATTACAACTATTGATGGTGTAAGCATTAAGGAGTGAATAGTGGTATGTAAGAAAAAAGTGATTGATGGTTGAAAGACAATATCATGACCCCCCTTTTCTCCTTATCCAAATATCCCATTTAATGTCTTTTGGGGTTATGGAATGGTCTTGTCTCATTTAATGAAGTTAAGCTTGTGAAATCTTGTGAAGAATTGTCCATATGTAGTATAAGTGAAGGGGTGATAAGGAAAATGTCTTATCACTAGATTTTGATAAATTATCAATTGATAAATGATTCCAACTCTCAATTGATAAGTTATCTAAAGTGATTGGTTGGTCTACTTATTGATGTGTAAGGCTTAGACATGAAGATAAGGGCATGGTCTTATAGGAAATTGTTTTAGGGTTTTCATCTTACATTGTTTTGTAATTTATGATTTGATTTTTATAAAATTGTGAAAATTTCTAAAGTTGAATGAAATTATTCAAATTAAATTATCGATTAATTACTTAGGGTTAAAATTCCTTAATGGTTTTAAGGCTTAGGGTTTTAAATGACTTTAGAGCTTGTCGTTCTTCAAGCTCGGGTTTTATCATTAATTGGTTTTTGAATTGGAAAAATTTAATTCGTTTCTAAATGTAAACTTAAGTTTTTAGTTTAGTTGATCATTGGGAATGTTCGAAAAGTACTCTTAATTAAATCTTAGGCTTACTAAAAGTAGGGTTTACAGCAAGTGTACCTATCAAGTAATAGTATAGATGACTACAAAAGTCTAGGGTTGTTGATCCCATAAGGATTGAATACCTACACATACGTACTAATTACTCTAACGTATGTTAAATTGAAATATTAACGATAAATTGAATGAAAATAAAGAAATGGAAATGAATAAAGGGTTATCTAATGATGCAATGATAAAATAAAACTAAATAAATATAAATTGGGATATTTAGACTCTGATCACCATGAGCATAGTATGCAGGATTATGTGGTTTTTAATGAATTTCTTACTCTTATTAATTGGAGGAATTCAAGTGCTAATTTAATAGGCATTGTTTCTCTATTAAATTTTAATCTTAGTTACATTCTACTTGAATTGCTTCTAAAATAGGACTCTTTAGAGCATCATTAAGACAAAAAAATTCCACATGCAAATAAGAATTAATTTTCAATTTTGGAAGAAATCTACAACTTATCTCTAAGCTTGTAGCAAATCCTTTTAATTACAATAGATCTATTTATGTATTGACCTCACAACTTGAATACATATTATTAGATGATTAAGTTAAGAATCTAAAAATGACGATTTAATCCAAAACAAAACATATGATTGAATTGATAAGAATAAGAGAATCACAATAAAATAAAACAAATATAGTACACTACAACGTTACCTTGATGGTTCATAGATTTAGATATTGATGCTTTTAAGCTATAATTATAGTAAAAACAACTTCCATGACAAAAGTAAAATTAAACCCTTAAAAGTATTCTATATATAGTGTCTGGATAGAATAATCTTCAAATGACAGGTGAATCATGATAGAAGGTTCATCAGTATGACATGGGTGTTGTGGTTAGGCATGAACAACACCTTGCAATAATTTTTCAAGAATTGTCTTAAAATAAATTATGAGAAGATCACAACTAAGGAACACGACTGTTGTAGGTGGCCATGGTCATGTTCTTGTAAAAATCTTTGGAACTTTAATTTTAAAATTAAAGACATGGGCTTCACGACCAAGGAACACAACCATAAAGTGCAACCGTAGTCATCTTCTTTACTTTTTTTTTTGAACAAATTCTCTTTGATTCTTGCTATCTTTGGATTATTCTTCAAAATAGATGAATTTCTTCGCAATGATTACTTGAATTCTCATCTTTTCATGACATTGCTTCAATTAAGTCCTAAAATAAAAAATAACTCAAATCAATAGCAAACACAATTAAATTATGTTAAAATAAATGAGAATATCTAGGAAAATAGCATGACGGATGAATGTAATTTTACACTCATAAGTCACATTTAGGTTTCTAGTATTATTTAGTCTAGAATTGCGAGCTCCTTGTTTGTTTTACTATTCTATTAACTTGTTTATGATATTTAGTGAATATTTTTATGATTTTAATGTGCATTCGAGTTAGTTTAATGAGCATTTACTCTCTTATCTTCATTTAATCTCTTGTTCATTTGTTGTAATCTTGTTTTCTTGCTCTCTGATGGAAGTCACTGTTGTATTTTCTTTTCGTCTTGCTGTCATTGTTGATATTGTGAGTGGCTAAGTAGTTTTTTGTATGTTTGTCATAAAATGGGTGTTGTAGATGGTACAACTTTGTAATTTTGATATAAGCATGTGTATTTAGGTAGGATTTCGATGATTAGTGTTTTATTTGAACTCCTTGAGGTGCTTGCTAATGAAATTTTCAATTGGTTTCCTTATGATTATGAGACCGAAAGGAGATTAGTCTTAAGAAGTACCCTTAAGAATTAATGGGTTTGTATAATTATGAGACTAAGAGGAGATTAATTGTGTAATTCCCTAATTGAGTGATTGAGTCAGTAAAGTATCAATGATAAGTTCTTACAAGTATGAGAACAAGAGGAGATTAGGTGTTTCCCATTGAATTCACATTACACTATGTGGATCTAGTTTAGGATAGGTCATGAGACCAAAAGGAGATGGACCCCCTAGTCTCTAGAATTAGAATACGTAATTCATGACAAAAATTATGTATTTAGTTGAGTGTCTAGTTAAATGAGATTTTCTACTATGTAGTTGAGTGAGATGCCCTACCCAAAATCTAGCTCAAGTGAATTCTATTAAAACCTTGTTAAAAACCATTCCTGATATCTTAATGGCATACCTCACTACTACTTTGGTAACATACGACAACCCTACATCTTTACTATTCATGTTAATTGTTACTTCCCACTCCTGCTTTAATTGTAATTACAATTCCAAATTTTCCTTTTGATTCGCCTAAATCAAAGTAGTAGGTTAGGATCTAGTACTTAACTGAATCCCTCTTCCTTGAGGAATTTGACGTAATGAATACTTACTAGTATTGTTATTGTAAATAATCTGAAATATTGATCAATTAAGATAACATTGTTTTGAAAATCTCCATTTATAAAGTGGCTTGAAATCTATCTTTTTTATTAGTGTCTTGTGTCGTTGTCAAAGCATAATGAGCTAAAAGAACAAGCATAAGCACTAAGGCTACATGTATAAAACAAATGTGCAAAGAACACAACACCAAGTTATCAAAATGAGAACAGGTAATACAAGCTATAGGCAAGTATTGGTTCTAGTAAACAATTAAGAAGGGAGCATGAATTGATTATTACTCTATAATTTCAAACTTTCACTCTAATTCCTACTTCTTAATGTTCAAGATTAACCACAATCACTAAAATTTGCATGTGAAAGAAATTTTCAAGTTTAATGTGATCTTTCTTCTTAAATCTTAACTTTGAATACTTACTATTATTATATGCTTCTAAATAATTAATAATGTGTCAATGCAATCAATCAAGCAATATAAGATTGAAGTTTTAAAAAATAAATAGATAAGGATGAGGAAAACAAGCAAGTGATATATCATGATTTTGCCTTATGCATCATTCTACTCTTTTAGCACCCATTGCTAGGTATCAGGTCCTCCATACTTGAATATGCACTATTTGAAATAAATCAGAATGGGGTATATAGTTCCCTTAATCATCGCCTTACCTCTTACTTCTTACCATAAAAGTAATCATAAGTTTACAAAGTCTCACTGACTATTCTTTCAAATAGCACTCCATTAAGTTTAAAGAGTTTGGTACCTTTCCTTAAGGATTAAATTATTGTTCCTCTCACTTTAGTTTGACATCTCACTTCTTAATAATAGATATAACACTATCTCGTAAACTTTTGATCACATAAATCACTTATTTAGTAGTTTCTACTTTCTCTTATATATCTTATGATGGGAATAAGATCAGATTGCTTACCTGTTCTTAAGCTCGAGGGTTAGCCGGCTTAGTTCACAAAGCTCTCATAAGTAATTTACTAAAGAAGAAGCTAAACTCCTCTAAAAGATTAACAAGCTAAAATACTCAAGCTCCTACTGGCATTATACTATCTTTTGGGTAGAGGAGATCCACTCTCAATTTGACCTAGACAGCTTATCTAACTACACTACTAGTGTAGTTATAGTTTTCCTGAGTTACTTGTCAAGTTTGCTGACCTATGAATAAGAGACAACTTGTAACCCTCATTGTCTAAAATCTAGTTCATCATGTCAGAATTGATCATCTATAGAATAACATGCATATTTTTGCATTTTTAACACTGTACTATGTACTATGTGCATATTACCTTTTGTTGCTTACAATTTATAAACTTTTTAATTCATTGTATACTAATTTTAGAAGGGAATTCTTTTTGGTAAATGTATATTCCTAATATGTTGCCCTACATGGGTTTTTTAAATACCCCTACCATGTATGACCTGAATTAGCTAATGAAGAATATCCTATTTATCTTTTTCTTCCTTATTCTTGCATGAGTATATTTGGTTCGGGGCTTATCACATAAACAAGTGTGCCTAGTCAAGTTATAGTATAGATTCGGATAGAGTCCAAATGTCAATCCAACGAGGAACTATAAATGGGAGCAATATCTAATTATTTAGCAATTGTATCCCTAAATTATTCCAATATCTTGACTTCTATATTAAAAGATATAATTCAAAAATTAAAGATTGAAAAGTTAAGATTACTATAATGAAACAATTAAAACGATAAAAATATAACTTAAATGGAAATATATGTAATAAAGATAAAAAATGAGAACAATAACAAGAGCAAAAAATAATAACACATTAGATTAAATTAAATGAGAAAACACATTCCATAGTGAGTTTTTGATATTATTTACTACCTAGTTCTAAGTGATTTATTCAATCTCAATTGCGATATAGGATTGTAGGGATTCTCATTACAAATTAAATGGACTTGCATCTCTTGGCCAATTCCTAACTTTGAAACCCTCTTTACCCAAACTAGTTTTGAATAGGGCATTAGAAAATCACATGATACTCTTCAATCCCATTAGTAGGTTGCCCTAATCCGAAAAAACTGAATTATGAAACATTTTAGTCAGCTAATTTTGTCTAATTCTATCCATCAGTCATATTGTATGCTGTCATGAATGATATAATAGACTCTAGCAATAATTTAATAATTGATATATTGAATTAAAGACACTAATAAGCACAATACAATTAGATCACAATACACAAAAGCATAGATTGAATTTCATTAATGATAATAAAGTTATGCCATCAGTCATATTATATGTTGTCATGAATAATATAATAGACTCTAGCAATAATTTAATAATTGATATATTGAATTAAAGACACTAATAAGCACAATACAATTAGATCACAATACACAAAAGCATAGATTGAATTTCATTAATAATAATAAAGTTATGCGAAAATGTAGGGTTCAATAACAATTTATTGAGAAATTTAAAGTAAAGACATTACAACAAAAATAAGAGAAAGAATAGAGAAACCCTTTGTAATTCTTTACCCTACTAACTTCTACTCGAAAGGGTTTCTTGATGTAAACTTAGGCCTAGGTATCTATTTATCATGATTAGATGTAGATTTATAAAAAAAACCTAACAAAAATAAAGGATTCGAAATTCACTACATGTCTATGGGTAAGGTAGATAGGCATGGAATTTAGGTGTGTACCAACACTTAATTTGAAATCTTAAAAATTTGATGAAAATTGATTAACGGGGAGCACACGACTATGGACTACGGCAATGGTCTTCATCTATGTTCTTCACTGGACTTCATTTCCACTTAAAATTCTTTCGCTTTAAATCTTTAATAAACACTTTTGTCCTAATATATTCCAAAACTTAATAGAAGTTTTTAAAACTTCATCAAATGCTCCTGAAGTCTTTGAAAACGATTTAAATGAGTTAAGCTCAATCACTATGAAATTAGCTCAGTCAATATATAAAACAACACAAAATTATTATGTAATATATAACACTAATTTCACATTATCATATGCCCCCACACTTAAACTTTTACTTATCTTTAAGTAAAATAATCAAAACAAAAGAAAAAACATCTTAAGGCCAAGGTAGTTAAATTTTTTTTTTCAAAAAAGTACACCTTCGATTTCAAGTTACTTCGTGAAAAATTTCTTTTAGAATCGCCTTTTTTTCCTTAGCTTAATAATGTTTTCAGAACACTTAAATAATAACACTCAAGAACTATTGAATTTCAATAATCAATCCCAATAATTTGGATTTAGCTTTATCACTTAAGCAAAAACTAATAGAGGTTAAAACAAAAGTCAATAAGTTAAGAAAAAGTTATAGAAATTTCACCATTCTAACTCGAGAGAAGAGGAATCTTCCCTTACTAATTTTTAAACTAAAAACCTAGATGGAATGCATGTTACATCAATTCATATTCATCACCTGATCATCTCCCTACTTCTTTCAATTTTTATAAGGAGGCTTTTTAAGTTCAATTTAATTTCTTTATTGAAATTGATTAGCATTAGGAAAGAACCTTCGCCTTCTAACAAACTAAGGCCAATTTGTATTAATTTAGTCCTTTTATTTTATTTAGCGATTGTCAGTTGAAAAGCACTTTGCTCTTCTAAGGGACTAAAGTTAATCCTTAATAATTTTAATTACATTTCCTTTTTGTGATTGGTAGTGGGAAAAAGTTTTGCTTTATTGAGGGACTAAAATAAATCTTTACCAACTTTTAGCAATTTCCTCTATTAATTCAACTATACCTCTAATTATTTTGACTTTTCAAAAGAATTTCAAAGAACAAATATTCTTTATTAATCTAATATTAAAAAATAGCTTTAAAAAGAAGGATAGATAACTATCCTCTAAAATCAAGCTTAGAAATTAGAATAACCAATCCTTAACCATCTATATCTATCCTAATCTTGAGTTTAAGTTTGAGAAGTAATAGAGAACTTTGAATTATAAGGATTTAATCACTCAAATTTAGGAGGGTATACTAAAGTCATAAGAGATATGTGCCAAAATTTAAAATTCGAGAAAATTTGCTTGCTTAATATATAGGCGGCGTAAATTTCTAATGAAAAAAAAATTCAAAAGCTTAAGTGAGTAACTAAATTATTGACATACATAACCTATTCTTTACCCTTGCACTCAAGTTGGTCATTGTCCTCAATGAACATTATAACAAAGCAATTCAAAATAAAAGTGGGAGAAAAATAATAAGAAGAAGAGCTAGGACTTCCCTACTTTTTGCATTGATCTTTAAGAAATTATGAAGTCAAGCATCTAGATTCCAAATAAGAAAAAAGTTAACTATGTAAAACCAAGTAATTAAAATGATGACTAATTTAAGTATCCAAATGTTGGTATCTTATGGAACCTACAAAACATCAAAAGATTAAATAGTTATCTAAAGCACAAAGAAGCAATAGTAAATAAGTTAGTACAGTATAGTCATCTAAATAAGAAAAATCGAACTTATTCTTTGAAAAGAAAATAAAAGTGCAAAAGAAAATCACTCATGGTTCTTATCCTTTTACTCTCCATCCCTATTCTCTTCCTCAATCTCCTCTTCTTTGGTCTCCTCATCTGAATCGAGCACTGGCATGGATAGTGATTGTGGTGGCTAGACTCCTTGGTGGGCAAAGAACACGTCCATCTTAACCTCGGTATGATCTACCTTATATATAATGATCCTTTGCTTCTTTAGTATTTTCCTCATCATCTTCTTAAGTGTAGTGAATACTAAAATAGATGAAGCATGTCGTAATTGAGATGATAAAGATGTAGTGTTGTTGGTTGGTTCAGGGAATGGACCCTCAAGTGCTGGAGGTTGTCTCATAACCTTAATAGACTCATAGCTTTATGGATAAGGAGGATCCAATACCTACATATGGGGAAGATGATGAAAACAAGGAGTATTTCTTGCTAAACTAGTGATGAAGGGACTTGCAAAACGAGAACCTAAATAGCCCTTAGTGGCTTAGATCTTAAGAAAGAAGGCCATCTTAACATCAAGATTTATAGGGTATAGTTCAACAATACTGTGTATGTATAGAATATCCTTTTCATTCACCACTCTTTGATTGTTCTTCCTTCTAGTAAAACCTTTGGCCAATTCATAATGAATCAATTTGAGAGTTGGATCTCTTAACTTAGAGGCTTTAGACCTCCTTGAGTGGTAAGCTCCTCCATCACTAGTTAAATCAACCCATACGAAAAGCTTAAAAACTCATGAAGGCAATTTTTAGGGCAACTCGATATACTCATGTGTCTTAGCATAGTTTGGAGAATATATACCCCTTGCAAATATGTAGCTCATCAAACTACATGGTCACCTTATGATAATTACACCTAAAATAGAAAGTATTCGCCTTACCATTCTCAATTTTGTCAAAGTCTAACCTTAGGGTGCTTAAGACTTCTAACGTCAATTCTTTATAAACTAAATTGTTGATCCTTAGCAATTGATCCCATTTGCCAAATTCAATAGTTGTCTAACTTTAGCATCATTGCCAACTTAAACAAGTGGTTCTCAACTCAAAAATGAAGTCAGGCGAAATTCCTTCTTTGAAAACTAGGTTATCTCTTCCTCTACCATGATTCTTGGAATGTTAATAAGGAATGCATATGAGTAGCGCTTAAAGAATTCTTATGAGCAACGTGTTTGAGTCTTGGCATGTTTCTGAAAATAAAAATATAGGATTTGAACTTTGATAAAAATAAACTCATGCACTAAGGTATTGCAATGCTATATGCAAAATTGCTAATTCAACAATCTAGCAAAATTCAAAAGTCATTGCTAGTTTATTACTAATTTATTCAATTAAGCAAAATATAAAATATTGAATTAGTAATGGATCATATAATGGAATGCTAACTATTCTAAAATCATGGATGAATGAAATTATAGGATCAATTCATGATTAAACGCTATTTTTATTCATAATCTCTATTGTTATAATTGTTAGCACTCAATATCCAATTTGTTGAAAACTTGTTTTCTATAATTTATTCCATGTGCAATTGTTTCAAAAATAAATTCCATATATCTAGCATGGATTTAATAACATGTTGAAATAGATTGTATATCATTATTGCAAAATTCATGAATTTGATGGATTGCTCTAATTTCAAACAACTTGGATTAATAACAAGTTTTTCATGTTCCTAACACGAGTTTTACAAATCACCTACGAACAAGTATAGCTATAAGCTAATAGCATGGATTCCCTCACTTTCCTTCCTTTGTCTTCAACATAGAACACAACTCCATTGTTCTTAATGACGTCAATTTGTAGCAAGTAAGTGTTTTTCAAGTGATTTTTAGCATATAATGAGTAAACAATACATTTTATCACATCAACGTTCCTAAATAGATTATAAAAACTAAAGTTTCTACACATTCAAGCTACAGTGTTCGTCATGAAACCTTAAATAAAAATCTAATTTTTGTGCAAAATAACTACAAATCTAAGAATATAACTAGATAGAGACGATGTACATACCTTAGATTTGAAGTGTACGAGGTTGGATGTTGAATTTTTATGAAGTTTTGGAATTTGATAGAGAGAGATTTGAGGGAAAAGTGTAGTTTTAAAGAGAGAATGAGAGTTTAGAGTGAAATGGAAAGGAATTATCCATGATGATTAAATTCAAACTGGACCACAATGAAAGATATAACTATAGAATGTGGTTGTTGTCCTTATCTTCACCTTAATATTGTAACCTTGGTATCTCTACGATTAAGGATCGCTAGTGTGATCCTGAATGTGGATCTCTCTTCTAATAATTTCCAACTTCCTCTCAAAATTAATCACAATCTAAGTCTACGATCATAGTCCTTAGCCATGTTCTTATTGGATTTTTTTTTTTTTAATTCAAGCTACGTTGACTTCCTTCGACCTAATCTTGAAATTTCTTTGAAAAATTCAAAATTAAAATGAATTGAAGCATA
This sequence comes from Lumnitzera racemosa, assembly GCA_024138005.1. Taxonomy (NCBI): domain Eukaryota; kingdom Viridiplantae; phylum Streptophyta; class Magnoliopsida; order Myrtales; family Combretaceae; genus Lumnitzera; species Lumnitzera racemosa. The sequence continues at coordinate 60,518,808 of JAMXBC010000012.1, forward strand.
CAAACAAATCAAAGAACAATCAAATTGGATGACAACTTCATTGATTACTATTGAATGAATAACATTCAATAACCATTTTTTATGAAACTAACTTGTTCAAAGTAGGAAAGACACTAATAGATATCTTAAAAACTTGATACTTAAATTGACTAATGATAAGACAATTGAATAAATGAACAAACTAAGAAGATAACTGAAATTAAAATAGATTAAACTTCGGTTGCCTCCAAAGGAACATTATTGTTTTATGTTGCTAACTCAACGATTGATTTTCTTCCTTTAGTTTGGTTTTGAACTCACTGGTTTGTGATTTGACTCGATATTTCCAAGAAAAATTCCTTAGGGTCTTTTAATGATAGTCCTAGCCAATTAACTTAGTACACTCTCTAAATGCCTTAGTGAAGCTTCACTATTCCTTAATGTTGCTTCATTGGCTTGAAACCGTGCATTTGAGCTCTAGATAAATTGATGTAGTAATTCGTTCAATTTTGAGGCCTTGTTCTAAGGTTGCATATTCTAGTTCTACTATTATTGCTGGCCTCCTAAGAGAATTTTGAATAACTTCTCCATCTTAGGTTATATGTATTATTGAAAGGGTTATTTTGCGCATGGTTAGTAATAAAATTGACATCCTTAGCTTTGGATAAAATCTCATCCTACCCTAAATTCACTTGTTTCAATAGTCCTTCTATGTTTTTACTTAGATTCATAGCTTGAGCAATCAATGTAGTCACAAAATCAACTTCATACTTTCCAAACACCTTCACTTTGGATCGCATATTATCCTAGTATGAGTTATTCATTGTCATGTCCTCAATTAGCATTTGGGCCTCATATAGTATCATAGCACTCAAGGTGCCTCTAGCTACAATATCAATCATCCAGTGTATAAGATAATTGAGGCTATTATAAAGTGATTGAATTTGCATCTACAGAGGTAAATTGTGATGTGGGCGTCTCCTTAGCAACTCCTTGAATCTCTCCCATGTGTTATAGAGGGTCTCATCATTAATTTGAGCAAAAGTAGAATTATTATCTATGAATTTTGTAGTCCTAGCAAACAAGAAATATTTTTCTAAAATTTTTCCACTGAACTATCCTGAGTTGTAATAAAACATCTTAGTAATGAGGTGAGGCACTGTTTGACCTTAACTCGCAGGTGGAAAAAAAATAATCTCAATCTTACCTCATCGTCTATGACACTATTAATCTTAAACGTATTGCAAATCTCTAAGAAACTTGCGATGTGGTTGTTAGGGTCCTTAATAACCAATTTGTCAAACTAAACATACTGTTAGACCATCTAGATGATATTCAATTGGATTTGGAAACTTGTTACTTGGATTGTAGGTCTTATGATCTACGATTCAGTTGGCTTCGTTATTCTTATTGTTCAATGCCACATTTTCAATCTCTTGCTTACTTTTTGAATCCTTTGACTCTTTCTTCAATTGGAGTGGTAAGCCTTGATTAATTAAATCCACTGTTTCACGAACCCTCTTATGAAGATAATGTGATGCCCTTTGTATCTTCTATCTTCAGATTGAATCCCATAAGATTGCTATTGTTGGTCTTATTCATAAATTGGAGAAAATTTAGAATTTAGAAATAATTTAAGGAAGAAAAATACCAAAAATAACAAAAGGAAAGAAATATTACAAATATGTTAGAATAATTAGAAATCTAGAGTTTTTGCTATATTCTTAATTAATTTACTTTATTAGCTCTTTGGCAACAGCACCAAAAACTTATTTTGGGACTTATTATATAGATAAGTGCACCTAGTCAAGTTATAATATAGATATGAATCGTATCTAAATGTTGATCCCATAAGGAACCATATATGAGAGTATTATCTAATTATTTAGCAATTGCACCCCAAAATTATTCCAATTGCCTAACTTTTATATTAAAAGATATAATTGAATAATTAAATATGGAAAAGTATAGTTTAATGTAAGGAAACAATTAAAACAATAAAATATATAACATAAATAGAAATAAATAGAATTAAGATTAAAAATAAGAAAATATGTTCCTTAGTAAATGTTTAATATTTTTTACTACCTAATTCTAGGTAGCTTATTCAATCTCAATCGCAATATTGCATCATAGGGATCCCTATTACAGACAAATTGGAGTTACGTCTCTTAGCCAATTCCTAACCTTAAAACCCTTTCTACCCATATCACCTCTTAATAGAGCGTTGCAAAATAATATGATACTATTGAAACCCATTATTAGGTTACCTTAGTCTAGAAAAACCAAACTACTAAATGCCTTTGTCAGCTAGTTTGTCTAATTGTATTAGTCAATCATATTGCTTACTCTTACGAACTTTACAATAGACACTAGTAATAATTCAATCATTAGTATATTGAATTAAAGACATTAATAAATCCAATACAATTATATTACAATATGTAAAATCATAGATTGAATTTCATTATTGATAATAAAATGTCATCCTATAATGTAAGATTCAATAACAATTTACTAAGAAATTTAAAGTAACAACATAACGAAAAAAAATATAAAAGAAAAGAATAGAGGAACCCCTGTAATTCTTTACCTTACTAACTCTTGCTCAAAAGGGGCTCTCCATACAAACTAAGGTCTTGGCACCTATTTATAATGGTTGTACCTAGATTTACAAAGAAAGCCTAGCAAAAATAAAAGATTCAAAATTCATTACATGTCTATGGGCAAGGTATATTGGCATAGAGTTTAGGGGTATACTTGCACTTAATTTGAAATCTTCAAAATTTGATAGAAATTGATTGATGAAGGGTATACAGCCATAGACCATGGCCTTAGTCTTCATTTGTGTTCTTTATTAGACTTTGTTTCTCGCTTAAAACCCTTCTACTCTGAATCTTCAATTAATACTTTTGTTCCAATATGCTCTAAAACTCAATAGAAGTCTTCAAAACTTCATCAAATGCTTCTAAAGTCCTTAAAAATTTAATCTAAATGAATTAAGCTCTAAATCACTATGAAATTAGCTAAGTCAATATACAAAATGGCACAAAATTACTATAGAACATGTATGCTAATTTTACGTTATCAATATTCTTACCAAGTCTAAGTTACTCTTATCTAACCTTTGAGCAATGTTAATGGTGAGTGCCCTTAAGATACCATCTATGCATCATATTGAGGAAGTGCTTTAGGTTCGTGTGAGATAAGTGGAGCATCATATCAATTAGTTTGTATATGATTTTTGTTTATTGATTGACTACCAATTACTCTTTGAGCTGTCTTGAGGTTTAAACCTACCTTGACTGTTGGCATTTGTGTATCTACCAACAAATCCGCATTATCTTAGTATTAGAACTTTGCTAGCAATGATTGCTATTAAAGGTGCTGCTTATACAATTCGTGCCATGTTACTAGTGAAGTTGTTGTTCTAAGTTATGTCATAGTAATTTGAGTAGTAGGGTGCTCTAGTGTTTTGTTTTCATAAAAGTAGCTGAAGTAGAGTTACTCGAACCAACGAGTTTAGTGACTATGATGTTACTATGATTAGATAGCTATAGTTTCTGCTATGTTTGGTTTTACTAATGTTAGGCCACTTAAAGTGTTAGTGAAATACTATTTGGGGGTTAGAAGGGTTATAGTATGTGTTTGGAAGAGTTGTAGTAGCGAATTCAGATTTTGGAAGTTTTAGCTATAGTTATAGCATTATGTGGTGTTACTTTTGAGTTTTCTATGTAGACTATAATGAGAATGATAAACATGAGTGTGAATGATATAAGAGGTAACAATGAGAGTAGTATTCCTCATGTTGTCGATAGATTATTACCACGCTACGATCCATAGATGAGAAACTAGATGAATTCATAACCATGATGGCTGAATTGACCAAGCCAGAAATTTGGTTAGCTATTGCCTAACCTATTGAGGATGCTTTAGTGAGCATTTCAGCTATTCTTAGTAGAGGAGCACAAGGGGTTGGATACAGAGTCAAATACTAAGCTCTTAATGTTAATGTTCATCCTAAGTGGCATATTTGAAGTATTGATGTTAAAAGAGGATCTTGAAGGAGGATCGAATTAGATGAAGATGAAGAGGTTGTCAAAGGATATGAGTACTATGAATTAGAGGAAAGAGCAGCTCGTCCTAACTAGATTTTGAGAATGTAAAATTATAGATGCTGATTTGCTCTAGGCCTGGTGATTCCAACGATTACCTCAATTGGGAAGATAAAATTGAGAAGATATTTAAGTGTCATGATTATGATGACCAAGCAAAAATGAGGTTAGTGGCCCTTGAGTTTATAGGGGATGTAACTTTATGGTGGAAGAACTTGTAGTCTACATGATGACAAGAAGAAGAAATAGAGATCTGAATGTGTAGAAGATGTAACAAGCTATGAGAAAGAGATTTATTCTTAGCCGTTATATGTAGGACTCATTTAAGAAGTTGCAAAAATTAATTTAGTGGATTATGTATTGATGGGTATGTTAAAGAATTTCAAATGCCTATGGTCTACTATGAGGTCAATGAGCTAGAAGCCCATACCATTTCATGATTTATTAGAGAATTGAAGTTTAAGGTTGGATAAGTAGTAGATGTATAAAAGAATCACATCCTTTAAAACTCCATCTAAGCTGCTTAAAGAGTAAAATGCCAAAGATGCCATAGGTATGCCTAAGTTTTCCTGAGTAGACCATAATCCATCTAACTTGTTCCGAGCAGATAAGCTAGATCAAAGTTAAGTAAGTGAGAGGAAGTTAAGCCCAACCTAAAGTCTCGAGTTGTTGAGGAGGTATCAAAGAAGTTTGAGAAAGGACAAACTTTAGGATAGAAGACTAATGAGATAAAGTGCTTTGAGTACCAAGGTTTTGGCTATGTGGTTGCTTAGTACCTAAATATAAGAACAATGGTTATTAAGGGAAAGGTACTAACCATTGAGGTTAAAAGTAATGATGAACTTAGACTTCAGAAGTTTGCTGGTGTAGGAGTGTTAATTTTGGATTAGATTAAGGATATGTGTTGATACAGATTGGGGGTTAATTAGGGGGTTAGAGGTGTTTAGTTCATGTGTTTTGTTGTTTATGGAGCTTAGGGTCTATCCCCTCATTTATGGGAAGAAGTCGTATATATATAGCTTTGAAACAAATTAATCTTAAGTCATATCAAATCCTAATTTAATTGAGATTTAAAATCGATTCATGTATGATTTGATAAAAGTCAAATGAGATTTGAATATCTTCTATCAATTCAAATCCAATTTGATAAAAATCAAATTAAATATGAATCTCACTAATCTCTATCGCATTACATAAAAAATTCAATTAGATTTTAAAATAGATTTAAATCTTATATATTCAATTGGTTCTCATAAAATGAAAGAAAGAGAACTAAAAAGGATATTTATGCCTAATGAGATTTGAACTTGTGACCATAAGCTAACCTAATGTCATTGTTCCAATACTTATCCATTAGGCTGTTGACCTATGCCTTGATATTCAATATAATTAAATTATACTTAAGGTACGTGACTCTCTAAAATAATTATTTGAACTGAACTAAGCTAAAACTAAAACTATTTGTTCCTAAAATAATTTTCTTCCTAAAAAATCTAAAAATCTTTATAATTTTTCCTTTTCTCATTTTTTATATTTTCATCATTTGTCAATTTTGGTCATTTTTATTTGTTATTTTTCTTTTGAATTAGGACCCTATTTAAAAGAAACAAAAACTATACTTACTGGGGGGGGGAATTGAGTGTCTAAACTTGGTATTAAACATGAGAATCCAAGTTTTTTACATTTTTTCTTTTCGGTTTTGATTGCCTTAATGCTTGAATGTAGACAACTCTTTACGCTCCAATCAAAGTAGGCTAGGTGGAGAATAGGAATTATCTATTAATTTGTGTATTTACACATGGAAATTGCATGAAAAATGAGGCTAAAGTGAGGGGTATGGATTGTTCATGTATGAGAAAGTTAGGTAAATGGAAGGAAAATGATGCTAACATAGCACTAATGTAGTGTTATGTGAGTTGTACGATTTAATAGTATTGTGCCATGTATCTTGACAAGATATGTAGTCGAACACATGGCAAAAATGGGAAATGTCATTGCACTACATATCATGACATAAGGATGAAGGTGCTAATGTGGCGCCAGATGATGCCACATTAGCTTATGGCCGAACGAAGCATTTCTACATTTCAATAGTAGGTATGCAGCCCAATGCTAGCTTGACATGTGGTAGGGATGTTTAGTGGAAAAAAATGAAAGGCACTTTTATGCTTATAGTGAGATTTGAACTTAGTAACTTCATATCAAGTGTAATATAAAGTCAAAGTATAGTATTGTCAGGTTGTTGACTTATATTGTGTCCATTTATACAATTAAATTGCATATATAGACTTGATTAGCCTAGGTTAGATTTAAATGTAAGCCTAGGCTCAATATTCCCTTTTTGCTTTTATTATCTAAGACCTAAAAAGTACTAAAATTATTAAAATTTTCTATTCTATTTCAAAATATCTTTTTTTTCCCTTAAATTTTCTATATTTTTTTTGTATATTTGTAATTTTTTTGTACTTTTTTATAAGTTAAAACCCTTTACCTTATTCTAAAAAAATGTTAAATTATAAAGGAGCAAAAATGAGGTATTTACAAGTGTAAGCTTCTTGAATGAAGATGAGTAGAGGGAGAATTTATCCTACATGTGGGCTAAGTAAAATGACAAATGTATATTGTGATAGTAGATAGTGGAAATTATACCAATACAGCTTCTGCAATTACATTGCGTACATGAAAAGGGTGCTTTGTGTATTACCTAATAAGTCATTGTTTCGATCTCTATCAATGTCTACCATGACAAGGTATTATGTATAAACATCTCATTTTTGCTAACTTTTTTTTTTTAATTTTTTCCTAGGTTTATAGAAAAATAAAAAAGTTAAAAAGATATAAACAATAAAAAAAAAGAGAAACTAGAAAAAATATAAAAAATAAAAGTAGAATAATTCCAAAAAAAATTTGAAAAATTATCAAGTGTTTGAGTTAAGTTAATGAGTATTTTAGGATTGGATCAAGTAATAATAAAAATATATATGCAATCTAATAAATTTAAAGTCTTTAAAAAATTGAGATTTATTAAAAAAATATTTTTTGGGAAAAAATCTAGTAAAAAAATTTGGATTCACACAAGTGGGTTTATGTTCAATTTAAAGTTGAATTTTAAATAATTTTAAATTGGACAAATAAAAAATAAGATTTAGAGTGTATTAGATGAAATTGTTATTGACAAATCATTAACATATATATTTTGTGTTATCTAAATGTGTTTAGATCATTTTATAAGAAGTTGAAGTGAATTGGGCTTAACTATGAAAAATAAAATTAAAGTTGGACTGAGTTTAGAAAGCTTAAGTGTATTCTAAATGCACAAAATGCTGAGGAAAAAAGTTAGCTCAGCTGGTTAAGAAGCATACATGGAAGCTTGAGGTCCTTAGTTTGAATCTAGGCATGACTCTAGGGGGTTGTCATGCATGTCACATGACCAAACTTTTTCCTTCTTTTTCTGTTTTGTTAAGAAAACAAAGGAAAGGGAAGGAAAAATTTAACTAAACTGTCAAATATAATGAGAACATTGATTAAAATGCATCTAAACAAGATTTAACACATCTACACAAATGGTTAGTTTATATTCAAGTTAATTCGAGCCATTGAAACAAGATTTGAATTGAAAAACTTATAATAGAGCTTGACTAAGGTCAAAAGAAGACACAATTCTTGCACTCAAAACACCCCTTATGTGCACTTAACTACGCTTTTTGACTCTACCAATCAATCCCAGCCCTCTCTCTATGCATATACTCACACATACTCCATGATGACCTAAACTAACCATTATATGGGCACTACTATCACTCAAATTTTCTGACAAGACTAATCCCGAGCTTAGCCACATCTCCTAACACCATCACTAACCAAAACTCTTGTCATCATGTACAGCTACTCTTAAAGCCTCACTAAAATGACCTCCCAGTCAAAAACTAACCCCACCAACAAATTCTTAGCACCCAAAAACCTTAGGAACCACCCTTACATCACTTAAAACTAGTTCCATACGAGTCGTACAAAATCCACCACCACCGCTCAATTTTGAAAAAGTCCAAAACGACCACTACTACTCGAGGCACCTATCCCAAATTTACTTTTTCCTATAACTTTGTTATGGAATTGCAATTTCACACTTGCTTTGGTGGATAGAACTCGCTATGCAAAGTTGGAATAGAAGAAGAAGGAGATCTAAACCTACAAGTCGTGGAGCTTTATCTTGACCCGTGCCTGGTTAGTATAGGTGGGTCTTTGATTTTTTTATTAATTTATTTTTTATGTTTTTCTTTATTTGTTTATTTTTTATTTATTTCTAGTGTTTGTTTCTTTCTATTAATTTTAAAGAAAAAAAAAACTTACTAGTACCTATACTAACTTATGTTACTCTTTATGCAAGTTTCTCTTTATTTTTAGCATTAGTTATAGTTCTTTAATTATTTGTTTTATTTCTTTTCATTATTGTTTTGTTTCTTTGTTTTAGCATATGTATATTATTGATATGTGATATTAGTGTCTTATATGTGGCTTTCGTGGTTAGAATTTTGTATGGAATAATTATTAACTTAAGTTTTTATAGGTTTTCTTTTATTGATTTGTGTCTTTTGCATCTCTCATATAAATTACATATTTTAGCCAAAATTGCATACTTTTGTTAAAAATTACACCATTTTTTAAAAATTCATATCTTTTTCACCAAAAATTACAAATTTTAGAAGATTTGCATAAAGGTTGCATTTTTCACAAAAATTGCATTTTTAGAAAAATTAGGGTTTTTCTAGAAAACAAATTCTTTTTTTCCACTTACTTGATTTTTAGGAAAAATAAAAATCTTTACTCTGGGTTTTAACAAAATTAATTTTTTTTAGGGTTTTTTCAAAATTTGGAATAAAATTAGGTTCTTTAGGATTTTTACTAAATAGAATTAAATTAATAAAATCATAAACCTACTTAGCTTTCAAAAATAAAATAATCAACACAATAAAGTTTTTCAAAATAAATTAGAATTACGATAGTATAATCCCGACTAACAATTATGTAGTCACGTCTAGGGTAACCATAAAAATTGAAAAGACTTTTTATTTGTTTTTCTAGGAAGATTGGTAAAAAAATATATATATCATTTTCCTTGCATTTTGCATTTTTTTTTATTTTTAGAAAAATCATAAAAATAAGGCCATTTTTTTTAATTCCCACATGGTAACTTTATCTTAATAGCCTAGCTCTCGAATTTAGCTTCTTATTTAAGTTTTGTCTAAATTTTTTTTTTTAAATTAAAAAACTAATGGCTATATTAACGTTTTTTCAGTAAAAAGAAAAAACTTAATTTCCCAAAAGTATTTTTAGATTTTTACTATAGAAACTTTTTTATCCTTAATTTAATGTTATGTAATCTATTATGTAGGTTGAGTTTGGTATAGGTTAAATTAAGAAAAATAAAAATATGACTCAACATTATGCAATGTCTTACCTATGTATACTTCATACATCTTGTTAGGTCGACCTTGGTAATTTAATCGGAGTGTCATCCATGATAAATTCAAGAATACTTATTATTTGGAATATAAGGGTTGGAAGCTTGTATTGAATTGTATGACTCTAAGTTAGGTTCGAAACATTCAACCATAATAAATGCTAAATTATACATATTTTTAAAGATTATTTTGATAGTGTTTTGCTATGACTATTGGTTATTTTTAGTGATTAGTGCTTAGTTTTTTTTTTATATTTTGATTTCAAGCTTCGTTTGATGAATTTAAAGAATTTATTTAAGTTTTGGATGATTTAAAGAGGATTTAGATGATTTTTGAAGCTAAGGAAATAATCACACTCAAAAGTATTTATCATGAACTAAAATTGTACCCAAATGAGTAGGAAATATATGGAAGAATTGATGATTAGAGAGGATCACTATTAGGATTATGGGTGTGGATCTCCTATCTCACTTGTTTGCAATTTCTAAGCAAAGAAAGATCATACTTAAAGATCACAGCCATGAACTTAGGGCATGAACATGCTATTTCTTACGAATCTACTTATTTTTTAAATGATTTGAAGCCTTAGAAGATGGCCTACACATATAAATGGAGAAAGGTCTTGTAAATATATAAAAAGGAAGACATTATTATTTGTTTTATTCATTTAATTAGAATTAGGGTTTAGAAGAAGAGAAGAACCACATTTAGAGTAGTTTTATTTTCTTTTTTGAATTCAACATCAAAAGGGATAGGAAGTAATATTTGATCATAAATTAAGGTTTGGGAACTCCTTAAAAGGTTGCTTTCATTCTTCTTCATATATTCTTGATTTGAATATTGTTAATCCTATTACTTCTTGTATATGCTTAATTGAGATTGTGAATTACATTTATGGATTACTAGTTAATGGATCTTGTACAATAATTAGTTGTTTGTTAGAGTCTTTAATTCCATAATTAGTTAGCATTTATTTTGATTTTGTTGGAATATATGTTTGACTAGGATTAAGTTTGCAAAAACCTTTTTCTAATTATTAACTATGAATTAGATGATTTCAATTAAAGAAAGATATAATGATGCGCACTTTAATTTAGTTAAGGATTATGAATTGAAGCAATTAATTAAATTTTTTTCTTATCCAGTAATAGAAAGGGTAGATTGGTTAATCTTGGATAATTATTCACTTTGCAAAAAGGAGCTTTTGCCTAGTGCTTCACCACTTTAAAACTAAACCTCTTAAAGACTCGATATTAATATTAACTTGTTTTCTACCTATCTAGTTTATGATTGAATTTATGAAAGGTATTAAATATTGCAATTTAATTTAGTAAAGTAAAGTAATATTAGTGTTACTATTTAGAATTTGAATCTAAAGTCTTTATTTTGCTTGACTAACAATTGAGAACTAGTATAGCATTCTCTATTGGTTCAACCTAGTTCTCACTAGTATTATACTATATATCTTATCTAGTGCACTTGTTAGTAAAAATAGGCTTTTGTTACAAAGTAGAGTTAGTTTCAATGTACATCAAGTTTTTAATGCCATTGTCGAGAAATGATTTGTGCTAATTTTAGTTTTAAGGCTATCTAGAGACTAAGTGTTTTGTCCTTTTTGTATTTCTTTCTTTTGATATCATTTCTTTATTTATGCTTATTCATGTTCATTGTTTGTTTTTGTTAGCTTCTTTTTAGTGCTAGATACCTACTTCCTTTTATCTTATATTTCAGGCACTTTTGTCTGAAGATTCTTTTAGCATGAGGCAATTACAGATGATAATTGTGGACAGTCTATTCCGCTATGTTATACTATAGAGCTTCAAATAAATATTCTTTCTTTCAAGTTGTATGAGAGTGAGTCTTTATATGAGGCATGGTTGAGATCTTGCGACGTATTGATTAGATGTTAACATCATGATACTCCTACTTGAAATGGTATATTGATATTCTATGATGGTATTAGGTATCATAACAAATTTAGGATTGAAACTATTGTTGAAGGACCTTTCACAAATATGCTAGTGATGCAAGTGATAAATATAATTGATGATTGACATGCAGTAAATTTGTTTAGCAACCTCCTCTCGATTTAGCAAGGGGTAGTAGTGTTATAAATCTTGCGACACTAACTCCTAAGAAAGAGGAGGGTACTAAAGAGTTATTGTAGGATATGGAGTAGAAGTGGGAGGAAAAATTTGAAAGCCAATGGTCAACCATCTAAAAGTTATAGACTCACTTAGCGTAGGTAATAGAGCTCTTGTTTACTATACTGGTGTTTATAATGGCAAATCAATTATAACAGGGTCCCTATAAAAAGAAAAATGGACTAAATCCCTCTAAGTCTATTAAGTATGTGAAGAAACAAGAAGCATTAGTGATTAGGTCTAGAGAATTACAAGTTGATTGTAGTTTCCAAGGAGAAGGAGAGGTGAAAAAAATAAAGAGTAGTTGAAAAACTTGCCAATGTGATTATAAGAGGGTTTAAAAGACTAAAAAGCACTTTAAAAATGTTGTGAAGGCTTTTGGCCTAACTGAGCTAATAAATGAAACATATCTAAGGTTAAGTAAGAGACTTGAAACAAAAGAATCACCAGCTTTTACATCAAAAACAAAAGAAGAAGTAATACAACAAAGGTACAATCGTAAAGAATGTAAGTCCATTATGAAACAAGTTATGCCACTTATACCTTTTCTAGGATAGTTAAGTAAATGAAAAAAATGATGAAGATTAGGGGAAATTCTAAGATGTTTAAGAAGATGGAGGTTAATATTCCTTCAGCGTATTTATTATAGAAACCATCTCATTCAAAGCGTTATTTGAAAGAAATCATGGCTAAGTAAAGGAAGATGAATGGGAAAAAGATAGTTTTGTTATTTTAAGCATGTACCAAAGTATTGAGAGTGATACTTCCCTTCAAATTAAATGATCTAGAGAAGTTCACTTTAGATTACATTATAGGAGGTCAAAATCTCGAGAATGCATTCTATGATATAGGTACTAATCATCAAGTTGCTTCCTAATCGTGAAGAAAAACTGAAACAGTTTAAGCTTAGCTCTAACTTCAATTTCTTCATAAACTATCTCAAAAGTTGCTAGAAGCCAACATGTGTTTCATAAAAACATACCTAGCGTAACTTTAAAGTAGTTGAAGAAACCTTTCACAAAAACCAAGAAAGGGAAGTGCTACTCAAAATCTAAATATTTTAAGTATATATGGAATTCGCGCTCGCTTGGGAAACATACCCTCTCTACTTTTCTCAGCCTTTTTGGATTCCACGTTCAAAGAAGATCTTACTAGTACTGATTGTATTTCGAGACAAGAACTCTATTGGCAAAATTGACAGTTACATTTCGAGAGTTGTGAAAGTAGGTTATGTCGTTATATAGATATCTTGTTGAAGATCTCCCTTTTTTATCCTTGGAATAATTATCCATGATAAGAACATTTATTTGGGTGAGTTTATCCTACCTATCATCAATATTATTGGTTGAGCTACCAAAAGAGCATACCGCCTCGCTCCTTATTTGGGGGAGGGGGAGAAGTGGCCTTAATTTCCATTGCTTTAGAATTGGAGAGAACAAGCTGATAGACAATGTTAAGAACCATACCTGAATGGTTATGAAGAATGGTACAATAGAAGTTTAAGAACTTGAGAGTGAAGACGAGAAAGCAGGAAAATTTGTTTGTGACTTTGAACATAAATGAATTCTGATTTTAAAGAGTCCTTTAAATACAGATAGTTTATCCTCATAACTGCAAATTTGTTTCTAACGGTAATGATGCGCTAATTTGATAGCGGTGTAGATTGTTGACACATGTTTTGAGATGGAAATCTGACAGTTGACAACTCCCCAACAGTTATTTGGTTTGCAGTGTAATGATGACTGGGATGATAGGTGTCATACTACCTACTTTTTGGTTTCTTGAATAGGTAGGAATTTGAAAGTTGCAACTTTTTTATTAGGATACGAACTACCTTGCTTCCTTTCTCACTCAACATCTAAAGAATTTCTCTCCACTTGGCCTTTAGAGTATTATGTATTACTCCCTTTGTCAAATTCTCAAATATGGGAGTTAGGCAGCAAATGTTAATAGTTAGTTTTCATCCACCTGTCTTACTCGTCCATTCGGCTGCTAACAGGCTGCATAATCTATATTCTCAACACCTCGCTGAGTAATTTCAAGTTCATGGCACAAACAGTTATCACAAATATAGTATATTATGTAACTACCTGCTTTCCCTATATTTTAGGGAAGGTATCTAATCAATAAGCTTCTACTTATCTCGACAGTTATTCCGATAATTGCTCTTTTAGATATGACAATCTCTTATAAAAGAATGAAACACTGTAAGAGAGATCTGATAACTCTTAACCTGTTTACTTTACCTTTCTCATTCTTGCTTACTAATTTAAGCATAAAAGTAACTATATTAGATTGGCTCTAATACCAAGTATTTTTCTTATCTTTATAGGATATTCCCAATTTCCAAAATTCACCAACACTTAAAGTAGTGAAAGAGGAGAGTGTATAACCTTTAGTTAATTTTGTAAAATGTGGATAACTTTTTCTTGATCAGTTTATGTTAATTCTAAATTATATTTAAATCTTTGTTTAAATGATGTGGTTTAGCTCCAATTTACATAGATTAAATTTTGAATTCTAGTATGACTTTTAGTAGCTAGTACTTGTATTTTGTAATTATGTTTTAAGGTCATGTAAATATGATTAAGTATAATTATATAGAATAAAAGCTACTAGAATTTTTAATTTTATGATGAAGTAATGAAATTTAATGGAAGAGTATATGCTCTTGTTTTGCATAGATTGTGTACCATGTTGAAATTGATTCTATAATTTGAGTATTCATTAGTAATTTTTGTCTATAAGAGTTTTGATTAGATTTTATTTATTTTGCTTGAGAACTAGTAACAGTTTGGGTGTGAGGATATTTGATAAATTCTAAATTATATATACTTTTTAGGTTATTTTGATAGTGCTTTTATACGTCACTTGGAAATTTTAAGTGATTTTGGCACTTAATTTGTTTATATTTTGATTTTGGGCTTCACTTGATGATTTTGAAGAATTTTATCAAGTTTTAGATGATTTAAAGAGGATTTGAATAGGTCTTGAATCTTAGGAAAAAATCATAGTCAAGAGTATTGATCATGAGCTAAAATCATGCCTAAAAGAGCAAGAAAACAAGGAAGTATTGATGATCAAAGAGGATCACAAGTATGAACCTTAGGTGTGGACCTCCTATCTCAATTATTTGCAATTTTTGAGCAAAGAAGGACCACACATAAGAATCATGGCCATAAACTTAGGGCATGACATTTCTTGTGGATTTGCTTATTCATAGAAAGATTTGAAGCCTTGGAAGATGCCCTATACATATAAATAGAGAAGGACCCTGCAAATATGTATATTAAAAAAAGAAAGACATTATTATTATTTCCATTCATTCATTTAGAATTAAGGTTTAAAAGAAGGAAAGAATAACTTTTGGAGCAATTCTATTTCCTTTTTGAAGCAATATTAGATCATGAATTAGGGTTTGGGAACTCCTTAAAAAGGTTGTATTCATTCTTCTTTATATATTATTGATCGAGATATTGTTTACCTTATTATTTCTTTTGTGTGGTTAATTGAGATTGTGAATGAGGTTTGTAGATTGCTAGTTAATGGATCTTGTGTAGTAGTTGGTTGTTTATTAAAGTTTTTAATTTCATAATCGCTTATTATATATTTTGATTATGTTAAAATACACGTTTGATTAAGATTAAGTTTCACCTTTTCTAATTAATCATTGTGAACTAGATGATTTTGGTTAAAGACATAATAATATGCATTTTAATTCAATTAATGTTTAAAAATTGAAAGAATTAATTAACTTCATTTATTATGTAGCGATAGAAAGGGTAAATTGATTAATCCTAGGTAGTTATGCACTTTGCAAAAAGGAGGTTTTACTTAGTGCTTCACTACATTAAAACTAAAACTTTTAAAGACTTAGAACTGATATAAATTGGTATCCATATATTTGGTTTGTATTTGAATATCATAGGAGTTGAATATCCTAATTTAATTTAGTAGAGTATTGTAGTATTAATGTTAGTTTTTGAAATTTGAATTTAAAGCCTTGAGTTTGATTACTTAGATTTAGATGGGCAAACAGGATTGAGAGCTATTACACTATATATACTATTGTCGAGCCTTATTTCGTTTTTCTTTAATTTAACTTGTACTAAATTTAGTATGCTTAATATAAGTTATTTGGTATAAAATTAAGGAAAAATATTTTTCTTTAAAAAAAGTTGAAAATATATTTAAAAAAATAACTTAGAGTTAATTAAACTAGTAAAAAGTCAAATTAGGTTTTTTAAGTGGGGAAAACTGTAACTTATATATTAGTCCATGGATTTTCTAAAAAAAAATCTTTTTTAGAAAATTTAAGTAGAGAAATGGGCTTAAAGGCTAATATATTAAGATAAAAGGCGCCATGTAAAAATTTAAGAAGTTAATTAATGGGTCTTTAATTTTGGAATTTCTCTAAAAATATGAAAACATGAAAAAATGTAAAAATGCATAAAAATGAATTTATTATTATTCTTCTCAAAAAAAAAGGAAAAAAAAAACACAAATTTTATAGTTACCTAGGAGGTAAATAGGTACCCAACAACTGTAGTTCTAAATTAAAAAAAAAAAAATTGGTGAATTAATTCTTTTTAAATGGGGCAGATTTACATTTTTAATCATTTTATTTTTATCAAGAAAAAAATTGTTCCTAATTTAAAAAAAAAACCTAAAAAGCTAATTTTTGAAAAGATACAATTTTAGATTTTTAATTTAAAAAAGCCAACTAAGTGATAAATTCTTTATTTTTCAATAAAACCCTAGAAATGCGGTTTCTATAAGAACTTACTAAAATACTCAATTTTCATGCAAATATGTAAATGTTAGTAACATGAATCTTGTAAAAAATGCAATGCTTTTGGAACAATATGGAGAAGTATTTTATTTAATTTTATTAATATGACATGCCAAAAACACAAACCACTCACACCAAGACCAACAAAAGCCACTTATTAGTACTTATCAAAAAAACCATTTTTATTTTCATTATTATTATTACATAAAAAAATTAATAAATAAAGTGACTAAAACTAACTCTTGCATGAAGAAAAAAAAAAAAGAAGAAGAAAGTCAGTAGGGTTCTTTATAAACTGACTATACTAGTGAATAAAAGTAAAATAAATAAGGCAATAAGAAAAGAAAAATAAAAAAACAAAAAAAAAAAAGAACCCCATCCATCCTTATGTAGATTGCAGGTCGGATCCAATAGAGGGTTAGAACACGTGTCGCTCTCCTAGATTGGGTTGAAGCTCTACTGATCGTGGATATAAGTCGAGAGAAAAGGAAGAACAACAACAACGGCTTCCCACGACGGCCTCCAACCAACGATTCGAGCAGGAAAAGTCAGCTTTACGAGGTTTTTATCGTTAAAACTTCGGGTAGTGAGGGTATTTTGGTGTAAAGCGGCGATTTGTGTGGTGTTTGGAGAATGGGTCGAGTTGTCTATGGTGAATGGTCGACTGTTGGTAGGTTTGGCAGTGAATGGGGTGTTCGTGCTTGGGTATGTTCAATTGAGGAGAGATGGCACTGTGTGCTTACTATGTTGGCTGTATGCGTGTAAGGGAGGGTTGTATGTTTTTATATGTTCATAGAATCATGCCGTGATTGGTTTTGGGTTGGGCATGAGTCGTACTTGAATGGCGGGGACATGCGTGTCTAGTGGGCATAGCTGTTGGCTACTAATGTTAGTGAAGGGCATGGTGTCGTGGGTGGTCGGGGATGACACGTACGTGTGAATTGTGTTTGTGGTAATGTTCGCAGGTAGGCAAGCGAGGTTCCGTGGAGTGGGTTTCGTTCTGGGTTCTAGCTTGGTACGTACGGCTTGGATGTTACTGTGGTGGATGGAGTTTGTTGTGTTGCTGTTCGCTATTCTATTAGGGATGGTGAAGGTGGATGGTGTTGTGTTGCTGAATTGGAATGGTGAATGAAGATTATGCCGTGGAGAAGATGATAGGGCGATCGGGTTAAGTGAAAATCCCCTTGCTTCCAAGCTCCTCCTTTTTGTATAATTTTCAGTTCGTAAGAGATTTGGATAGGGATACATGGATTCGACCGACATGAAAGATTAAGTTCAAATCTTTTTTGGGTTTTTTCAGTTCTTTATCCTATGTGATAAATGAAAGTTTGTTAATTAGTCTAAATCTTTGATAACTTTTATCTCATTCTTCATTAACAACCATTTAAAAAAAATAAAGACTTGAGCAAGATTCAAAGGATGGCCTTTACTAGATTTTTCTCTCTTTTTCCTACTCTTTCTTGCATCAAAGCTTGTTTGGATAGGGAAGTACAGTTAGTCACATGATAGTCATTGTGCCTCGGGGAGCAAAAATATGAAGCGCCATTTGCATTTGGTGAAACTCAATCCCATGATCAACCCAATAATAAGCCACATGATAACCGGTTGAGCTTGCTTTGTTCTTGTTTTTTTAAGCACATAAAATATATTTAAGCTTTTCAAATTGGGCCCATTTTTAAATTCATCTTGCAAACCCGAGCCCAGTTCATCTCAACTTATTTTAAAATAACCTAAACACAGTCAAATAATTCAAAATATATATGCTAAAGGTTTTTTCAACTCAAACTCAATTCAATAAATTCTCAATCTTATTTTAATTTTTCTCAATAAAAATTCTTCTTTCTCAAATTTTAAATTGAACAAAAGTCTATTTGCATAAGTCCAAACTTTTATCGGACTTTTCTCAAAAAATATATTTTTCATTAAAGTACAATTTTTCAAACTTAGAATATATCAAATTGCATGTATATTTTTGACATTACCTAATCTAACCCTAAACGACTAGCTGACTTGATTTAGATACTTTTGACAATTTGTATTTTTCATATTTTAAATTTTTTTTTGTGTTTTCTCAAATTTTCTTTTCTTTTTTTGTTTTTCCATTTATTTTGGGATTTTTTGTAAACCTAACCTAAAAGTAAAAAGAGACCTAAATTAAAATAAAAGCTAGCAAAAAATGAAGTGTTTAAAGTTACTACTTTTTATAGTGAAGTTTGTAAAAATTTTGCTATAAAGACAAAAAGTAAATACCTATTTTTACCTAAACCTGGCTTAAATTTACATGTTAAGGCTTGTATTGACTTAAATGGTAAACTAAAAATGAACCTAACTTGAGAGGTCAACTAAAAAAATACTGATTTGAAAGATTAGTTAAATAAGGTCTCAATTTGGTAGGTTAAATTGAGAGAGATAAGATCCCAACTTGACGAGTTGGGTTAAAAGGGTACTCTACTTAAAGGATAGGGTAAAAAGGATAAGGTATCACCTTAAAGAATAGAGGTAAAAAGCCTTTTACTTAAATTATCGAATAAATAGCATCTCAACTTGAAAGGTTGGATATTCTTAAAATGATAGATCTCTTTAAGGATCAGTAAAAGAGACAAAATAGGATAGTACTCTTATGAGTAGGCAATCTGGTAAAGGATAAGATATGATAGCACTCTTATGAGTATGCGATCAAACAAACATTTGGATAATGCTTCTTTCAGCAAGCAATCGTAGAAAGAACTGGATAGCACTTTATCGAGCAAGCGATCTAACATAAGACATGATAGTGCTTTAACGAGTAGGCAACCTTAACAAGGACTAGACAACACTTTAATGAGTAGGTGATCTAATAAAGAATAGGGCATTGTTCCTTTGAGCAAGTGATCCTAAAAAGGACCGAATGGTGCTATACTGAGCAAGTGGTCCAAAAAAGAATAGGTAGTAATCTTTTGAGCAAGTGATCCTAAAAAGGACTGGATGACACTCCATTAGGCAAGCGATTCGATAATTTCAAGAATTTTGATGAGTTTTGGCAAATTGATCTAACTTTAGCTTGATGGATTCTGATTTAGATAAGATCCCAACTTGATAGGCCAGGGTAAAGGGGATAAAATCCCAACTTAATAGGGCAGGGTAAAAAGGCTCGTTGTTGAAAAATGGGTGTTCTTAAAAGAAAAATTGGCTTTTTGAAATGATAGATCTTTTGAAGAAAACAACTCATAAAAAGGTTTAGATGAATTGTGAATGCTTTCAGTTCTTAGGATAAGTAATGTTCCTTAATATAAGATGACCAAGTTCTTATAGTGAAACTTACTAAACTTTGAACACAATATAACTAAAGTCCCTAAAATTACTATGATAGCCTAAGCTCATGATGACAAAGGGTCCTCAATTATAAAGCTTTCTGACCATGGATGATGAAGGTTCTTAAAGTTCCTTTTTCATAGGACAGCTGAAGTTCCTTGAATTTTCTTCATACGAAAGGATGACTAAGGTTTCAAAAGCTATAAGATTACAAAAGTTCTTTAGATAAGGATAATTACGGCTCCTATTATAAGATAACCAAGGTTCCTAAGAAAGGATGACTAAGGTTCTTGAATTATAAGATAATCGAAGTTTCTAAATTTAAGGATAACTAAGGTTCTTAAATTATAAGATGACTATAGTTCTTGAGGATAACTGAGGTTCCTGAATTATAAGATAACTAAAGTTCCTGAATTTAAAGATAACTAAGGTTCCTGAATTATAAGATAATCAAAGCTCCTTAAGGATGGCTAAGATTCTTAAATATAAGATAACTGGAGTTCCTAAGAAAGGATAACTAAGGTATCTGAATGATAAGATAACCAAAGTTCCTAAGGAAGGATAACCAAGGTTTCTATTAAGATGACTAAAGTTTCAAAAGGATAACTAAGGTTCTTAAAATTTCCTTAAGGGACCCCTAAAGGTCCAAGCTTAAGGGTAACTAAAGTTCACATAAAAAATTGTCAAATTTTTCACTTTTTAAAACTTGAAGGAAAAATTATGCTTTTATTAAAAAAAAAACTATTAGTATTTTTCTTACAAATAAGTGGTATGTTCATTCTTTCAACTCATTGGCCATTCATTCTATATCATTGATTATTCATTTTCTTGATCTAAGACTAGGAAAAGCTTCCACTAGTCACCTTATTTTTCTTATTATAGGGGATCTCCTTTAATTATGGGGCTAAGTACCTTTTATGCCCTCATGGGATGCTTAACTTTTGCATTCACAAGTTTCATACCAGGAAAAGCATCTCAATTATATGAATTGTTTAGTTCAAGAGGATTTCCTCATACTCTCCAATGGCTTGTTCTCGCTTTAGACTACGAATCCGAAAATTATTCTCGCTTTCTACTGCAACCCCAAAAATTATGGCTAGTCTTGTAAGTAATACAGTTTGATTGATTTGATAGGTCTTGCTCTCATGTTATAGCATACGTCTTTGGTTATTGGCTTAAACAAAAAGGGATATTGATGTATTGGCCAATTTTGAAAAATTAATATCTTAACCTACGTTTACAAGTCAATAATCTTAATGAGAATGTTAAGAAGTACTTGCCCCCATTTAACAAGTAATCAATGATTAAGATAAATCAATTTTTTAAGTCAAATGAGTTTTGTTAAGGGTGATATAGTGGATGGGATCATATAATTAAGGTATCAGTCCTTTAGATTTAGAATCTCACTCATGTTTGTGCTTTGAATATTTTTAAGGAAAACTTAAGTCTTTTATTTTGGAATTCATAGGTTCAACATTTCTAATATATTCAAACCCTAGCCTTTAAGAAGTCTTAGACTGCCCTTCGAGACATGATCACCTTGCCTTTCATTTATTCTTTTATTTTTTTTCTTTCTCCTTTTTTTTTTTTCCTTTTTTCTTTTTTTTTTCTTCTTTTACGTTAATGTGGTCACTTCCCTTATGTTTGAGCTTTCGTTTAGGAAAATTCAAGGCCGTAAAATTATGAGTTCAAGGTGTATTTGTTTGGTGAAATGTGTATGGCTTTAAAATGTTTGGGAAAAATTTCATGGGCTTAAATGTTTGAATGAGTGTATGGGCCTGAGTGGAGTGTGTATGGCTTGAAACTCTTCTTCATTCTAAAAAAAAAAATTGAATTATCTATGACAATTATTGCTCGTGAATTGACACAACTAAAATAATTACAGGTTAATTTATCCCTTTTCTCTAAAATTAATGGCCTTAACCTCCCGATTGCCCTCGTGTAGGGTAGTTATTGATAAGGTTTATTTTTTGAAAAGCTTCCCTCAAATGCTCAAAGGGGGTAACATGGGATATAGGTATTTAGGTAGTCAAAAGAATGTCTATTGTCCTTTCAGCTTGCATATCATATGTAAGGTAGAGCTCCTTTAAGGAGTAAGTCTTGTCTTTACTTTCATGCCCCTCAACTCTCATAAGTGTTTTTTTATTTTAGTGCTTAAGGTTAGGCTTACCTCTTATGATCTTACACTTTTCAAATAATGAGGTACTTTCCTTAGTTCAAGAATGAAGCATTTTATTTGCTTGCCCCTCATTACCCCTACACCATTTGATAAGATTGGATATACTATAATGCCCCAGTAGGTTACATACCCCTCCATCTTTAAAAGATTACCCCCATTTTGCTACTAACCTAAGCTTATTTAGCTTATTGGTGGAATGATTCATAGTAGAGATAAACTTTATGTTTGGTTTCACGGTTAGAGTGGGTGGGTTGGTTTTATGGAGTGAGTGTTTAGGATCTTTTAAGCTTAGGAAGGATTGAAAATGTTAGAAAGATCCATCATTCGTGGTTAAGCTTTTATGTCAAGGGCTCTTGAAAAGGTTTGGTAATAGGCTTGTCTTTAGGGATTGTGTTTGGTTTGGACATTTCCTAAGGAATCAAGAGCTGTGTTTATTTTAGGGATGGGTAAATGCGCTATGTCTCTACTCTTTTCATGTACCAATTTCTAACGCACTTTCCTTTTTTTCCCCTTAGCATCAACTTCAATATTGGGTTTAACTCATAAGATATATGGGCTAGTACTACCATTGTAAATCATCTTAGATTCGAAGTGAATCACTACAAGATTTAAAAAAATGGGCTTAACCACTTAAAAGTAATAGCTTAAAGCCTCTAAAATCTTTACTTGTTAGCAATTTTTTTTTTTGGAAACTTTATGATTTTTTGCTTTTGAAAAACTTTATTTTAAAAATAACATTTGAAACACTTATTTAAAAAAAAAAAAAGTATGTCAAAAAAAGAACTACTAACATCTCCTAATTTATTGGAATGACTAAAAATGTTACAAAGTTCACAAGAATGAGTTACTATTTTACAAGGTTGACAATCGAAGGTAATAACTTATTCATTGGCAAAAATCCTTTTTTTTTATCCCTTGAAAAAATTTTGAGAATCTCTCTTATTAATGGAAGCTAAATAGAACTTATGCTACAAATGATCCAAATGCTAACATTAATTAAAGAATAGAAAATGCCAAATGACAAAGATGATATAATGACAATGACAAAGTTGCAAAAGAACAACCAACGATTTAAGGGTAATAATTTTATAAGAGAGGTACCTTTTTGTTGTTGTTACAAAACGATGGTTAAGAGATGCTTGAGGGATGATGACTGTTTATTAATTAAGGGCGATAACTATTTACAAGTGAAGGATTTTTTTTCTTTCTTTTTTTTTAAATGTTTGTGTGTTATTGTACAAAATTTTTAATACAAATAAGTAGCATTAAACAATAAAGTAACAAACAAAAATAAATAGTTAATATACAATAAAAGCACATGCATGCAAATACTGAACTAGTAACTAGATAATATTGTAACAAAAATAAATAGTTAATGTACAGTAAAATTACATGCATGTCATTATTATTTGGTTATTTTTTTTTATTTTTTATCCCTTCATTTGTGAATGTAAAACATAATAAGAAAGGGAAGAAAAAAAAAGAAAAACAGGAAAAAGAAAAAAGAGAAAAAAGTAGTATACCTCTCATTTATTGATTTATTTACTCTTTAGTAGAAATAGATAAAATGAGATAAGTAAATATAAAAATAAGCAAGTAAGTTCATAAATAAAGTTAATTGTTTTTCAAAAAACACTTAGAAAAGTTAGTTTTTTCCATAATAAAAATAATTGGATTCTTTTTAAAGTTAGAACTTTTTTTAGAATTTTCCAAAAATAAAAATGTAATTTAAGACCTTCCTTGTTTTTTTAGGACTTTCCTTAAATAAACTAAATTGAACTAAGAACATAAACTCAGTCAATTTTTTAATTAAAACATAATCACCTGCTAAAGTTTTTATAAAACAATTACGTACGTTTGGTCCTAAATAGTGGGTATGTAGGCATCTATGGGGCGATGATAAAAAATAAACTTTTTTCCTTTTTTAATTTAGATTACTTCATTTATCTAATTAGAGTAACAAATAGTTGAGTTCTACCTCATGAAATTAAAAGGTGATTTATAAGATTAAAGTTAAATTTAGAAAGTTAATAGTATGTATAAGGGTTTAAAAATTATAGCTCTCAAATCTAGATCTCTTATTTTAAAGTTGTTTCACAAAAATCGATTTTTATCGAACGACTAATGGTTAATTTATAACTAATCCACCTAATTGGTTATAACTTAACTCTTTTTTCCAACTTTGGATGGGTGGTAACTCTAAGACGTTTTCAAAGTATAAAAAAAAATGGTTTTTTTTTTTTAACCCTAATAGAAGATTAGTATTGAATGGAATAGGGTTCAACGTTAATTCGTTTAAAGGAAATCTAATCTTATAAAGCCGGGAGGTGAAAAACCAGGCTCAATAGCTTGGTGACTCCATTGGGGATTTTGTGAAGAACATTAATCATTTGACTTTCCAAAATTAGAATTAATCTCTAAAAATCACCTTGTTGTAATTTATTTACTTAGTCATTTGTATCATAACTGTACTAACGTCTTTGCAGGTTTAGTCTTATTTAGTTGTTTTAGGGGGGGGGGGGGTGGTGAAGGGGGATTTATTTCTTATACCAAGAATGCATGATATATGTAGTCGAACCTGAACTATCTTAGAACCTTAGGATAGGGAGCCATTGTATAAGTTCCAAGCATAGTGGGGCAACTAGTGTTCGGGGTGATTAGGCTACCTCACTTGAACTTCGATGTGACCAAGGAATCGTTTTGTAAGAAATCCATGCAGTCATAGAGTTTAAGGATCTTTAGAACCTACCCTTCTTACATATATTTTTCAAGGTTTTATGGAAGCTTTGTTATAAAAGAGAAAATGAAATGAGAAACCTGAAGCTTCTTTCCCTATATTTTCCTAGAATTTACTCTTAGCTTTTATATGTACTATTATCTTACATATCGTACGCATTGGGATATGGGAGGTCATTTGTTGCATCAAAGATGTAGGATAGATGCGGTTAGACTTAGGTTGTCTTAAGACCCTAAGAGATGGGGCATTGTGTAGGCTTCGGGTGTTGTGGTGTAACCATTGCTTAGGGCTGATTAGGCTGCCTCACTTAAGCTCATTGTGACCAATGAAAGTATTCTTTAACAAATGAGATCACAAAACTTAAGGACCTTTTAGAACCTACCCTAATTGCATATACTTCCCTTTAAGCTTAAGTTAATACATTACCCTTGAGAAATTGCAACCTTACTGATCATTCAAGAGTTTTAATGTAATTAAGTTTTTGAAAATAATAACAGGGTTGCAACTCAAGGGAGTAATGTGTTGGCCTAAACGATGCCAACACTTGCATATTTCCATGTACTTTCTTTTGCTACATTGATGACTGATTCTTGTTCATGAAATATGTAGACTTAAGAATGGCGAGCAACCAACAAAAGAATAATCAACAAGTCAATAGACTGCTAGATGCCTTAGGGATTCATGATCAGCTACTATAAGCTAAAGCTACCTACTAGAAGTAAAGGGTTAGCCGTGCTAAAGCCTTTAATAAGGCCTTGTTAGCTTAAGTTGCAAAAAGTGAGAGGACCATGAATTGGGCTTTAGAAATGTTGGACAAGATTAAAGCTCAATTACAAGAGTTTGATTAGAAATTTTTGGTGAAGTTGTTGGGTTTTGAATAAATTTTAAGTTTTATTAAGAATAATTGTTAGGCTCCCTTTTGTTTTGTTCTTTGTACTATAATCTTTCCAAAATAAAATTTTTCTCTTTATTCCATCATTCTTCGTTCTTTCCTTTTTTTGTAGACAATCCTTCAATAGGGTTTATTTGACCATTCACTCTCTCACTTAAGGAAATGTAATTAAAAAGCGAAAAAACAAGAAAATCTACCATTTTTATTTGGTTTCTATAAAATAATGCTTCATCTTTCTCTCTCACTAAAAAAAAGGAAAAAAAAAAAACAAGAAGAAAAGTTGCTAACGAGTAAAGAATTCTTCGCTCTAGATTCATATGACTGATAACAGACTCGCTTCCTTAGAATGGATGATGCATCAAATGGCCCAACAATGGTAAGTTTTGTTCCTAATGATCACCACTCTCTAAATATCTCAAGATTCAAGCCTAGAAAGGGGATTCTCAGATTTGGAAGAAAAGGTAGCCACGTTACAAAAGAGCATTATAGATTTAGAGACGGCAATGGGCCCTATGCCTAGAAGATTCCAACACTCGATGTTCAATACCGATCAAATGTTAGTAGGCCCAAGTGATGAAGAAAGCCTAATAAGGAAAAAAAAAACATGGAGGAATAAAAAAGATCAAGCCCAAGGGTCTTAGAGGAGACAATTTACTTGATTAGAGATCTTAATTACCTAAATCTTTCATCATTTGAAAGTATCAAAGATTATAGCTTGTGAAGCCCTTAATCTAAATTATAAACCACGTAGCTTTGACTTAGAAGTAAGATACGACTATGAGATGGGTCAGAAAGGGCACTCCACTGAAAAATGCTGGAGATTGAAGAATAAGATTCAAGAGCTAATTGATGCAAAAGTCATTCAGTTAAAGCTACAATAAGTCAATTCTTCTTCAAGTCATGAGGATAGTCCAACTGAGTCACCTAGAGCTCCATTTCTTTTGAGGTTACCAATGCTTTTTGATAAGTTCATGGGTTGTTTTAAGTAATTTGATGCTTGTTAAGATAAGGGGCAAAGAAAGTTGTTTTCAATAAATTCTGTAATAGTTGAAATAATTGCCTTTTCAATTGAATGATTGTAATGTTATTGGAGCAAATAAATTCTTCTTAAGAAATTGGTAACTCACTTTTAAAAGGTTTAGAATGAAAAGAGGCAAACTATTTTCTACATGCTAACTTGAAACACTTTAAGAGTTGAGCAGCCGAAAATTGAGGATACTTTGGACTCATTTCTTGAAGGAGGTTCACTTTGAATTTGATATGTAGATTAAAATGAAGTTAGGCATTCATTTTTCAAATCCTAAACACAATTATCTCTTGTTTACCCTATTGGACTCATTTGAAAAATTTTCAAATTTAAACCTTGTTGAAAGCCACCCTACAATAAAACAATTTAAAGGTTACGGCCATTAATGAAGAGGGAAGGATAAAATTGGTTTGTGCTTATTTTAGTAATGTTAAATTAAAAAAAAAATTATTTTTGATAAGTTATCTTTCTTTTAAATGAAGAAGAACCATATCCTTTTTAAAACACCTCAAACTTATACTTACCTCACCCAAGTCATTGAATTTAGGACCCTAAATCGCTTAAGAGGAAAAAACTTGGCAATGGAGACTTGGGGCTAAAAGAAAAAGAAAGAAAAACAAAAGAATAGTAGGGGGCAAAGTAATAACAATAAAAAAAAAAGATGAAGAAAAGAGGTTATAAAATGGGGGCTAAGGCCCTAAGAGATGTATTATATCCTAATAGGGGCAATCAAATCAAAAGTCAAAGCCTAAATAGCCCTAAAGACGCAAAGCTCTAAATCATAGTTTGAGCTCAAACACCCAAAATCTTTACATCCAATTTAAAGCCTCTCTTATGCTAAATCACACCAAGCTTTCCTACCTATATCACTACCCTTACACAATAAAAGCTCTCCTAATCTTAAAAGGTAATTTATCTCTAATAAAAGTTGTTTCTGAAACTAGGGTAAGCATATTTCTAATTTTTTTTTCCTAAAGTTCTCAACTTGTACACCTGGGATTAATATTTCTTTCAAAATAGGCCTGTTCATTAGTTCCTTTTGAAACCTTTAAACCAAAAGCCTAAATTCATAATGATAAATTGGAAAAGACCTAATGGACTGATCAAGGTGTATCACATGCAAAATGGACTATAATTATAGGACTATAATTATAGGACTATAGTCAAGAGCGTAATCTGGACTGAGAGTTTATAAGGAAGTCTTCTTCGACTAAACTAGTCATGACTTACCTTTTTAAGGATGTTTGAAATCACAAGACCCCACCAAGTAGCTTAACGTTAAGGCTAGGAGGAACATGAGAGCCCCCATGTGATTATTAATGAAAGGTTCTTTACCTATTAGCAAACTAAAAAAAAAAAAAAAAAGAAAGAAAGAAAGAAAAAAAAAAGGGTAATAAAAAAAAGAGAAAAAGAAAAAGAGACAGACAATATCTTTATTTCAAGTCCTTGTCGGCCTATGTGGCCAAGTTTTCAATCCATTTCAAAGAGTCAACTACAATAGTCAGGGTCATTCCTATTCTTCCTAAGGAGATCATTCCCAATATAAATGGTTTTCACTAAAGGGTTCATATGTAAATATTTTCCTCAAATAGTATTTCTAGCTAGTTTAATCCTATCTAGCTCTTAAAAGAGCTATCCTACCTTCCACCCATTCAACTCTTTTCAAGGTCTTTAGCAAACTCATATGGCGCTTCTATTCCTCAATTACCTTTAGCGTGCCTATAAAGCCCTTCAAATCACTAAGTTCTTTTAACAAGCCCATAGGGCACTTCTTTTTTTCAAAGATCTTGTAATGAGCCTATAGGATGCTTGATTTCTTTAGGCAAGCCCATTAGGCCCCTCTATTCACGAAATTTCTCTCAAGCAAGCCTATTAGGCCCCTATGTTAATGAAGTTTCTCTTAGTGAGCCCATAGGGCATTTCTCTTCATCAGTTTCTCTTGGCCAACCCATAAGGCACTCACCTTCTAGTTTAGCCAGCCTTTGAAGACATGATCTTAACTTAGTTTCTTTTCTAAGTTTCTTTTAGCAAGCCTATAAGGCATTCACTAATTTCTCTCAAGTAAGCCTATAGGGGCACTTCCCTTTTGTTCACCAAATTTCTCTCAAGCGGGCCTATAGGAACTTCCCTTCTGTTCACCAAGTTTCTCTCAAGCAACCACGTAGGGCACTTCTCTTCATCAGTTCCTTTTGGAAAGCCTATAGGACATAACATTAAGACCAAGTTTAAGGTTGCTAGTCCTTGAGAGATGTTCTCACCTACGTTAGTGAGCTTAGTAAGGCACGATTAGGTTTTAGATTGCTCCCAATTTAGGGTTGCTAGTCTTCAAGAGATGTTTCCACCTAGGTTAGTAAGCCTAGTGAGACACAATTAGGTTTTAAATCAATCCCAGTTTAAGGTTGCTAGTCCCTGAGAGACTCTCCCACTTAGATTAGTGAGGTTAGTAAGGTATGACTAAGTTTTAGATTGATCCCAATTTAGGGTTGCTAGTCCCTAAGAGATGCTCTTACTTAGGTTAGCGAGCTTAGTGAGGCACGACCAGGATTTAGATCGATCCTAACTTAAGGTTGTTAATCCTTGAGAGATGCTCTCGCTTAGGTTAGTGATCCTAGTGAGGCATAACCAAGTCCTTTAGATAGATCCCAGATTAAGGTTGTTAGTCCTTAAGAGATGCTCTCGCTTAGGTTAGCAAGCTTAATGAGGCACGACCAGGTTTTAGATTGATTCCAATTTAGGGTTACTAGTCCTTGAGAGACACTCTCACTTAGGTTAGTGAGCCTAGTGAGGTACGATTAAGTTCTCTAAATCAATTCTAGCATAGGATTGCTTAAAGATACTCTCACCTAGGTTAGTGAGCCTAGAAAGGCATGACCAAGTTTCATTTCATCACCAAAATCCTTAGTAGATTGAGTATAGAACAGCTAATTAGTTGTTTTAAAGTCATCTTAGGGGCAAAAATACTGTCTCTTTATCTTTATGAAAATGTTTTGTTCAAACTTTGACATAAAGAGAGTTAGTTGTAGACACCTAATTTTTACTACCTTTATTTTATTTTATTTTATTTCCTCAATAAGTCTTAAATTAGGAAAAACAAAAAAAAAAGAAATTAAAGAAAATCCAAAAAAAAGAAATTTAGAAAATACAAAAAATAAGAAGAAGCACAAAAAAAAAATAAGAAATTTGGGAAAATAATAAAAATAGAAAGTTTAGAAAGAAACCCGAAAAATAAGAAGTTTAGAAAATAAAATTTTAAAAATTGAAAAAATTACAAAAAATTGAAAATTGAAATAAAAAAAGATTTAGGAAATAACTTTTTATTAGGTTATATTTTTTATTTTTAAAATAGGTTTGAGAGTTGGGCAGTTGAACTTGGGCTTAGGTTTAAATCTAACCCAAGTTGACTTAGTCTATATGTGCAATATAATTGAATATATGGACAAGTGGACAAGATACAGGTCAACAACTTAACGGATAAGCACATGGACTTGGTATTGGGTGTTGCACATGAGGTCTTGGGTTCAAATCTTGGAGGGAGCATATAAAGTTTTTTTTTTTTTTCTTTTATTTCTCATCACAGCAGGGATTGTTATGTCTTAGGATCTAATTGTGTTACGTATCTTAACACATGGTAGGTTAGGATTGGATAACGTACTGATGTGGTGCCATATGTCAAGCTATGTAGCATGCCACATCAGTTGCTACATATCACACGATGAGACGTGGCAACTCATGGTTGGTTGAGTTGGTTGACGTAGTACCACATCGGCATTTTCGGTCTCTTTTCCTCTACTGTCTCCTTATCCACCTACCCCTTTCTTAGCTAAAAAACAGCTTACCCTTTTCACTTTAGAGCTAATTTCTGCATAGATTCACATACATACACAATTTCTTGCTTTGATCTTGTTGAATACCTAGCCTACTCTAAATTGAACCTATTAACATGTCCAAATTCGGTAAAAAAAAATGCATTCAAATAGAGCTTCAAAAGTTAGAAAAAAACTTAAATTTTAGCCATTTGCATTTAACTCCGATTCAAGCTTTCCATGTTTTTAAGTTAATTATGTGTATAAATTGGGTGTTAGGGGAGCTCATTAGATAGGCACAACCTTGTACGAACAGTAGAAAACACCTTCTTTCTCTCTCGTGATCACTTTCTTACTCTAACTTAACCACCGAACCCTTTATCTCTTTGATTCCCTCTCTTTAGCCATCTTCAACTAAGCTTACCTCTACGGTTGAGCTCCCTTAAGCTAAGGCATCCGAACTCGACTAACCTCGGTCGCTATAGTACCCCCTATTGATCACCACTGAACTACTACCGCTAAACCCTAACCACCATACCCCCTCTCCTTGAACCACCAATTCTAACCCTCTTTGACTCAAACTAACCTTACGGCTACTCTCTCTGTGTCCCTAAACCCTTAAACCAACCCCCTTCTCGTACCTAACAACTTTAGAACCTGACTACTTAAGACCACCGCCAACTACCATAACCAAACACCTTAAAAACAACCCCTAACAACTATGGCTCTAAACTTACCCTCTCTATTCCTAACCCAAAACTCATAAAAAACCCTTCACTTGCTTGTTTTGGTGGTTGAAATAAGCTAAATCGAGCCTTATTGCTATTGGCATTGGTGATTCGAGCAACTCTACCTAACAACTTATGATCCAGCCCAAGTTCAACCCGAAATCTATTCTAAGTTTGACTTGTGCACGCCTATTACATTTGAGGTCCAATTTTTAATTTAATTTATTTATTTTCTTTCTTTTTATTTTTTAGTCGTTGTTATTTTGCCCTTTTTCTTATTTATTTATTTTTTTAGTTGCTGCCATTGTTGTTTGGTTATTTTTTAAAATTTTTTTTATCCCTTCATTTGTAAATATAAAATGTAATAAGAAAAGAAAAAAAAAGGGAAAAAGAAAAGAGAGAAAAAAGTAGTATACCTCTCATTTATTGATTTATTTATTTTTAGTAGAAATAGATGAAATGAGATAAGTAAATAAAAAAAATTAAAATTAAAATAAATTAGCAAGTAAGTTAATAAATAAAGTTAATTTTTTTTAAACACTTAGAAAAGTCAAGTTTTTCCAAAATAAAAAAAATTATTGGATTCTTTTTAATGTAAGAACTTCTTTTAGAATTTTCCAAAAATAAAAATCCAATTTTAGACCTTCCTTTTTTTGGGACTTTCCTTAAATAAACCAAATCGAACTAAAAACATAAACTTGATCTTTTTTTTCTTTTTTTTTTTGTAATTCAAACAAAATCACCTGCTAAAGTTTTCATAAAATAACTATGTACGTTTGATTTAAAATAGCGGATATGTAGGCACTTATGGGTTGACGATAAAAATTTTTTTTTTTTTCCTTTTCTAATTTATATTACTTCATTTATCCAATTACAGTAACAAATAGTTGAGTTCTACTTCATGAAATTAAAAGGTGATTTTTAATATTAAAGTTAAATTTGAAAAGTTAATGGCACTCGTAAGCATTTAAAAATTATAGCCCTTGAATACAGATCTCTTATTTTAAAATCATTTCACAAAAATTGATTTTTATTGAAAGACCAATAGTTAAGTTATAACAAATCCACCAAATTAGTTATAACTTAACTCTTTTTTCTAACTTCGGTAGGGTGGTGACTCAAAGACATTTTCAAAGTATAAGAAAAAAAAAAAGAAAATGGTTTTCTTTAAACCCTAATTAAGGATTAGAATTGAATGGGTAAGGGTTCAATGTTAATTTATTTAAAGGAAATCTAATCTTATAAAATGGGGAGGTGAAAAACCAGGCTCAACCATAGTATGAATGCATGTGCCTTCACTTTTTCTTATTTTTTACACTTTCATGTCCCTTCAATGTTTATTATGGTAAACTGAATGTGCATTTAGTACATGCACATTCGGTACTATGTATTTTAGTTAAAGATGCATATAATATATGCGCCTTTAGTAATTTCCTCCCATCCTACGCAATTAAAACATATAAATCAACCTACACATTACAAATTGAATGAAAAGTTTACTATAGAAGTTAATTGCATAAAATAACAGTCAATGAGATGCCTTAACAAAAGTAGCAGATTAGAAAAAGCTTTACATATAGAATGACCATTCATTTATCATAGGAGTTGGTTACAATAAAAAATAATTGAAAATTGTAATGTCAGGATAAATAAAGAATGACACAAATTGTGATCTCTAATGAAAGCTAAACTACATTTCGAATAATCAGTATATATACAAAATTTGTCATGACTTAATGTTAATGCAATGGTAAAAAGAAAAAAAAAAAAGAAAAGCCAAAACATATCTATTGTTGCCTATACCTTGTGAAGGTCTTAATGGTACAGGACATAAGTGAATGCCCCCATTTGTCCTATGATTGCATAGGCTAAGGTAATGGATAGTTGAGATCAAGATCCTTAGGAGGGACTAGGTTAATTTGAGGGGTTGGCTGTAGTTTAGTGATGCCTTTACCTATAAAGGACTGTATAAGGGTGGAACATAGCTTTTGAGGTGTTGGTAGAGTCATCGAGTTAAGATGACGTTGGAAGTCATGAGTCATGTAAGAGCTAGATTTGACTCTCGATGTAGAGGTAACTCCTAACCCAGGGTATGTGCTGTATCCTTGTTGATTTAGTTGAGGTGTATGGAATGATACCCATGCGATAGCATGTCATCATTGAAGTCTCCCCGGCGACATCTCAGTTGAGCCCTACCTCCTGAAACTCAGGCTCAGCCCCTAGGTAGTGTACAAAGAGCTAGTACATCCTCATTTATAAGTAATCCTTGCTCCTTACTATAGTCTACATGGGGTGGCTGCTATATACCCTTGTGCTATGGGTAGAAGATAAGGCTACTGTACTGCTCAATGAATAGTAGTGCTCCATTTGCAATACTATGCATTGTGGAATAGTCAGGTGCTAGTCGTACAATTTCAACACCACTTTACTGCATTTACAAATTCTTCAAATGAAATGAGAGAAGTTCAAATCCTTTCTATTCTTCAGCTTTTTAACAAGCTCCTTATCATACTCCAGCCTTGAGTTTCCTAGCACAATATTTCCGTTCACATATGCAATAACTTTTACGTAATCTTCCATTTCTACCGTAGTAATATTACCATGAACCAAATATTTAGATGACATAAAAAACTTTATTTATACATTGAGCGACAACTTAACAAAATGCATAAAGTTATTTCATTAAACTGCATCGCATACTACCTAACTTCAACTCATTAATTCTACCCAAAACATTACAAATGGCAATATATATATATATATATAACAATTTCAATCTACATACTAAAATTTTTCATATTGAAATTAATGGGAAGTAGCCTCGAACCATATCTAAGCTAAGGCTTATCAATGCTTGTCGAAGCTAAGCTACAACTAAAAGGACGAGGGGAAGGGAAATAAACACTCAACATTAACTTTATCCTCCGCTAATATGCCAAGAAACCCCAAGGCTGAGTACTTGAGACTAAAGAACCACTTGACATCATACTAAGAGATTCATATAGATTGATTCTAAAGCTCGGCAATTATGGGTTGACCTTTCTAGTGTCTAGGCTAAACCACGTGAGACCTTAGGGACTTCTTCCCTAACCTGTACATCCAACTGTTGACCCTATCTGGTTCAGATACTTCCCCTCTTAGGACATGCCGAGTGACTGCTTGCTTACTTCCCCTATAAAACACACAGGTTTGAATTCTTATAGATGTTTTTCTTCATTTTATTTATAGGCCCAATTCGTTAGGATTTAAGGCCTTTTACATTATTTAAAGTTTTGCTACTGAGGTTTAGGACTTGCTATAAATAGCAACATTTGTACTAACACACAAATATATTCACATAGTGAAGATATTCCCCTACATATAGAGAATGAAACATTCCTCTTTCAAGCAAGGCTGTACTTGAGTTAGTAGAGCTTGCGTTTGCCAGATTATTGAGTGTTGATTACACTCTTTAATCTTTCCCATATTCTTATCAATCTTATTCTTAGGATTATGGTGAACCCTTCATTTGAACTGGGTTAGTGAGTTATATCTAACCCTTATTTGAATCTTGAGCGACATTTAGTGTTCGTGAGTTGTATCGAACTCTATTTTGAGCTCAAACCCCTAATTGTGTTTGTGTCTTGGTGAGTTATATCCATTTATACTCACCATCAAAAAGCTTCTTGTTCTTTGTACCCATTGTTTTTTTAGAATCTCGAATACCCATTCCCGTTCATTCAACCTGCTATTGTTCCTTTGATTTTTATCAGACATTCGTACAACTTACTACTGAAACATAAAAAATACCTTAATATAGACCAAATATAAGAAATTTCCATGAAATATCAATAAATTATATAACTTATGGTACATCCTTGACTAAATATATGTAATGTAGTAACATTTTTTTCTTTAAAAACAATGTACGTAATATGATTAAAAAAAAATTCGCAAATGTAAATTATGAACTATTAGCCGTTTCAAAAATATACTAGCATGAAAAATTGAATTATAATTTCAACTTTAGGTTTCCCTTAGTTTTCTCTGCATGTTAGATGTTTTATAATTTGGTTGGAGTGAAAATAAGGCTAGACACGTGAGGATGAGGTTTATATAAGTAGTATATTGAAGGCGTAGCCAGTTGTTGCGCCCTTAGTATATTAAAGGAGCATTCCTTACATGTGCTTTCAATGTTTCAAAATTGCACTAAAGGCGCATGTAGTGTAAAAAACAAGAAAAAGTGAAGATGCATGCGAGTACTAGATTCCTAATATTTTTCACATAAGGCCCTTTTCCTTATTATTTTTTAGAAAAGGACTTGTATTCATATAAAACTCTCTATCCTTACACAGATCGCGGGTTGAATTCATGAGAGGTTTGGCACATAGGTTGGTCTCTTGGATTGGGTCGGGGCTCTGTGGGTTATAGGTACGATTCAATAGAAAAGGAAGAATGGCAGCAACAATGGCTTCATATACGAGCCTCGAAGCAGCAATTTAAGAGGGAAAAGTTGGCTTTATGAGGTTTTTATTGTCAAAACTTCAAGTAGCGAGGATGTTTTGGTGTAAAGCAGTGGTTTAGGTGGTGTTTAAAGAATAAGTTACGTTGTTTATAATGAATGGTCGATGGTTGGTAGGTCTAGCGTCAAGTTAATGCAGTTTTTGTGTGTGGGTATGTTCGCATGAAGAGAGATGGTGTTATGTACTTATTGTATTAGTTGTGTGCATGTATAGGAGGGTTATGTGATTTTGCATGGGTATGGAATTATATTGTGATCAGTTATGGGTTAGGCCTGAGCTATGGTTAAATGGCACGAAAATGCATGTCTATTAGGCATGGCTATTTGCTACTGATGTTAGTAAAGGGCATGGCATCATGGGTAGTCAGAGCTAACACATGCGTATGAATTGTATATATGGTAAAGTATGTAGGTGGGTGAGCAAGGTTCTGCATAGTAGGTTGGTTTTAGGTTTAGGCCAGCTACGTACGGTGTGGATGTTACCGTAATGGATGGAGTTTGCTATATAGTTGTTTGCTATTGTATTAGGCATGGTGAAGGTAGATCATGTTCTATTGCTGAATTGGAATTGAGATAGGGTGGTGGAGAAGGTGATAGGACTATCGAGTTGAGTGAAAATCTCCCTTATTTCCAAGCTCCTCTCTTTTTTATAATTTTTAGTTCGTAATAGATTTGGATAGGGATACATGGATTCAATTGGCATGAATGATTAAGTTCAATTCTTTTTTGGGTTCTTTTAGATCTTTAACTTATGGTTATCAATGAAAGTTTGTTAATTAGTTTAATTTTTTAAAAACTTTTATCCCATTCTTCAATAACCATTAAAAAAATAGAGATTTGACTAAGATTTAATGGATGGCCTTTACCAAAATTCTATCTCCTTTTCCTACTCTTTCTCATGCCTAAGCATGTTTTGGTAGGGAAGAACAATTAATCATGTGATAGTCACATGACTTAGGGAGCAAAACCATGAAGTGCGGGTTGCTCTTGGTGAGACTTGATCTTATGATCTACTAATTAATAAGCTACATGCTAATTGGCTAAGCTTGCTTTGTTCTCATTATTTTAAGCACTTAAAATATATTTAAGCTTTTCAAACTAGGCCCATTTTTGAATTCATCTTGCAAACCCATGCCTAGTTCATCTTAACTTATTTTAAAATAACCCAAACACATTTCAATAATTCAAAATGTACATGTTAAAGGTTTTTTCAACTTATGCTCAATTCAATAAATTCCCCATCTCATTTTATTTTATCTCGATAAAAATTATTTGATCTCAAATTTTAAATTGAACAAAAGTCCATTTGCATGAGTCTAAATTTTTATAGGATTTTTCATAAAAAATATATGTTTCATTGAAGTCCAATTTTTCAAAAACTTAGAATCTATCAATTATATCTATATTTTTTACTATTGCCTAATCTTACCCTAAATGATTGATTGACTTGACTTGGTATTTTTAATACTTTTTATTTTTCAATTTTTGAAATTGTTCTATGTTTTTTCAATATTTTATTTTTTTTTATTTTTTTGTAAATGTGGCCCAAAAGTAGAAAGAAGCTTAAATAAAACTAAAGAATAGCAAAAATAGGGTGTTTACAAATACCTAATGTATTTGTATTTGCTAGTAAAAATACATTTTTATTGTAAAGTAGAGTTAGGTGTAATATATATCAAATAACAATTGAGCCAATTTGTGAAAAAGACAAATGATGACTTGAACTGAGTTATTAAATCAGTTGAGGGTGGATGCTTTGACCTTCTTGTTGATTCAAAGATTAACGAAGATATAAGAACGCAAAGTAGAGTTACTTGCTATAGTGTAGAAGATTATTGACAAATTTATGGATCTATTTCATAAAGAGTTGCCCAAGAGACTACCATTGTTCCAAGGCATTGAACATGCCATTAATCTACAACTAGGAGCTACAATACCAAATAAGTCCTTGTACAAAATGAGTTAAGGTCAAGTTTTTGAGCTCTAAAGACAAGTGAATAAGTTAATTGAATGACGTTATGTATAATAATGTTTGAATCCATGTTTTGCACTTGTAATAGTAGTGTCAAAGAAGGATAAGCATGGAAGATGTGTGCCGATAGCTAAGCTATCAACAAGATTACAATTAAGTATATGTAAACCCTAGGAAAATTAGCAGTTGAATCTTAACTCAAGTCCAAGTGTCCTAAACTGTGCAATAAGTTCGATAAGGCTAGTAATAATAAAAGATCATGAAATTTAATAAATCAAATATAACATCGATAACAAAACTTTAAGAATTGATCAAAACCCTAAATCATATATTAAAACCTTAAAATTGTTTTAGGCACCATTAATCAAAATTGAACCCAAATTTGTTCGAAACCCTAAAATTATAAATGTAAACTTATAAAATAGTTAAATATTACTCAATAGTGATAAAATTATAGTTGATTGTGATTTTCGATTAAATTACCTATTCATATGAAATTATAACAAAATCGCTACAATAACTCGTAAAAATTTTAATTCTATTAGGTACCAATTAAATTGATAAAATTTCACAAAAATTTAAAAATTAATTTATGATGAGAATTGCTATAATTTTTATGTTTCGAAAAATTACATATATTTATTATTAATTTTTATTTTCCTTCTCATTCTTTTTCAATTTCTTTCTTTTCTTCTTTTTTCCAATGGAAACATTCTGGAATCAAATAGCCACCCACGTGAGAAAAGAAAATTACTAAGTGTTGAGTGGAAAATAAAAGAAAAATGAAAATAAAGATTTAGATAATTACGTAGCTGAAATTTTAAGCTAGTTATCCACATGTATAAAAGGAGGAATAAAAAGAAAAAATAAAAAAAAATTCTGCACAAATGAAAAAATCCTGGAAGCGAACCGCGAGAGAAAAAGAGAAAGAAAGAAGAAAAAAGGAGGAAAAGAAGAGGAAAAATAAAAAAATTAATAGGCAAGTAAAGTATATTTTTGTTTCTAGATGTATGTTATATGGTATATACATGTATAAATGAAGTATTTGTATAGTATTTTTTTTAAATATAACATTACTAATACATGTATATGTGCATAAATACATAAATTAAATTATATATGCATGTATTAGGCTATGTATGTATACATGTCTGTACATAGGTATATTTTACAGAAGAGCATGTATTATGTATTTTTTTAAGTATACATAAGATTAGTATTAAGTATTTATACTAAATAACTATAGTATATACATGTATATATGTGTATCGTAAACTATGTATAAATATATGTACTCATGTATAATTATTTTTGTATATATATATAATCGTATAGTATTAATATATGTATATAGGACATATATATATAGGAATAATATAGAGTATATGTATGGTGGTATATGGCATATACCGTATATTAAATATATAATATATAGTATACATATTTTATAACAAATATTATGGAAATATATATATACCAAATATATCATATAAGAATAGGTCTTTGTAGATTATTTATATATATATATTTAGGTATTCAGAAATTATATAAGTCTATTATTATATATAAATACAATACATGAATATATATACATATATATATGTACATAAGAGTATGTTTATGTTCATAAAATAAGTATATACATACATATAATGTATAACATATATTAGATATATGTAGTATACCAAAAATA
The DNA here is from genome assembly GCA_024138005.1 of Lumnitzera racemosa. Lineage (NCBI taxonomy): Eukaryota > Viridiplantae > Streptophyta > Magnoliopsida > Myrtales > Combretaceae > Lumnitzera > Lumnitzera racemosa. The sequence goes on from JAMXBC010000012.1 coordinate 60,558,123, forward strand.
TATATAGATATATATATATATATATATGTATAAATCGTGAAATACATAATTTATAAGAAAATGAGAAGTACTAAAAATAACAAAGGTCATAATAATAATAATAATAATCATAATAGAGTAAAAATCTAAAAAATAGGAAAATATACTCAAAATAATAAAAATATCAAATATATGATTTAAATAATTATTAAATCATAAATATGTTAAGAAAGAAGCAAAAATTAATATTTTATGAGTTTTAAACTTAGATAATAATTTTTGTGATATTTTTATATCACAATTTAAATTACGAGTCACAATGTCCAAAACGGACCTCGTTATGAGAAAATATGCTCGAAAACGATCAAAATGGATTATAAGTTCATAACGATCTGAGCTAATGAAAAAGTTACATACGATTCGATAAAAAGCTCGAATATGTAATTTCACGTAACTAAGTAAAATAGAATTTATAAATTCTAATACTAGTTAGCTTTAAATTCCTTACCTTATAAAATTTTCATTATTCTTAACTGATTTCGATATCAACCCTGAGCTGCCATCAGACTACTACAACCCTTGAGCTAGCCATGGCTAAGTGAGTTTTTCCTAATGATTCCATACTTGTTTGTGCTTGTAGTTAGTGTATATAAATTATGAATTATAAATGAATGTGTATGAGGTTAGGTTATGCTTATGCATGATAATTGTTGTTGATGGTGAATTTACCTTAAATTGCAATAATATAATATTTGTTGCATAGTAGATTCATTAATTGATTGCTTGTAGCTTGGAATGATCACTGAATAAATAAGACTAAATTTTATTCAACTAGAAAAATTAACTTAGATCATGCATAAATCATGCACTACATAACTAATTCTGGGTAGTCACATTACACGGAGGTAGCAAGAGGCCATATATGGGTTGATTATTGATTGTTATTAATTTTGTATGGTGCACAAGTGCGATATGACCTTACCTTAGCTCGCGGGATCACTAGGCGTTAGAGGCGCCAACCACTTGGCTATGGGTCAAGTCCAAAGCCCTTTGTTTAGGGGTAAGTGAAGGTTACGTGAACTTACTTACAATCATATGTAGAACTTATTTTGATAAAGCTGGTAATGGATGTACCATTACATTTTAAATACGAAACGCAGAGTTTCATCATGAAATAAGTTCTAATATGATACTCGGATTTGACCGTACCGATGAATCTCCAACCCTGACTTTAGAGGGTGTTAAATCTGAGTTACATGCAGTACTTAGTCACCTGCATGTATTTGTTTAGCATACTATTTGCCATGCATTCATTTGGTTGAACCTAACTATTGTATGCCTCAATTACTGTGTGGTTGAGGGATATTATCTCACTAAGCTAGTTAGCTTATACCCTTAAAGTTTTTTCTCGCAAGCCAAACTTTTTGTGAAGTCAGGCCATCTCATGCTCGAGGTTAATTTCTACATAGGGTTAGTATAGGAGTTGGATGAGATCGGAGAGTACTTCTAAAAGTTTACAGATTTAAATATGTAAATGTTATACTAGTTGAAATGAAGACATGTTTCAGTCTTCATACTTGTAAACTTTTGTACAAATTGACAGTGTATTATGTTTTTATAATTTTATTATTTGTCATGAAATGATATTGCTTAAGCTTGCGCACTCTTAGTAGTTAATAGTAGTTGTAGCCTTGTGTATCATATAAAAGAGTCGTCGATTGTAAGGGAATTCAATATGTAATCCTTTGTATGGTATACGGCGACTACTACAACTAGCCCCCTCGGGTCATGACAGTATAGAAACCCAATCTTGAGGCTAGATGATATGTTAGATGAACTACATAAGACCAAAGTATTCTTGAAGAATAACTTGAAGTTAGGTTGTCATCACATCTAAATGTATGAGTAGATGGTGATGCGTTTGGTCTCCTAAATGCCCCAAGCACATTCATGAGATCGATGAATCATTCTCTTTGAGATCCAATTGAAAATTTTATAGTTGTCTATTTTGATAAGATCTTAAGGTATAGTCCTGACTTAGAAATCCACTATGAGCATATCTCTAAGATATTTTCACTAAGCTCCAAGTTGAGCAAATCTTTGGAATTTTAAAGAAATGTGACTTTTGTTGACATGAAGTTGTGCCTTTTTGCTTTATTTTAAGTGGAGGAGGCTATCACAAAATGGCCAATACTAACCTAGTTTGCTAATGTTCGAAGATCTCATAGACTAGTATCATTCTACCACTGCTTCATTAAGAACTTTAGTATTATTATGACTTTATTAACTAAGGTAATCAAGAAGAATGTGAAGTTCAAGTGGAGAGAGAAAGATTAGAGGAATTTTGAAGAAGTAAAGGAGAAATTGACTTCTACCCTCGTCCTTGCTCCATTGAATTTCGAGAAAGTTTTCGAATTAAAATGTGATACATTGGGAGTCAGTGTAGGTGTTGTATTGATGCAAGAGGGCTAACTTGTTGCCTACTTCAATATGAAGCTAACTGGAGCTACACTTAACTACTTAATCTATAACAAAAAATTCTACTTCTTGATTCAAGCACCCACTATCTTGGAACATTACTTATTGCTCAAAGAATTTATCATTGATACTAATTAGGAGTCATTGAGATACCTATAAAGCCAACCAAAGTTGTCGAAAAGTCAAGCAAAGTAGGATAAGTTCTTGAAAAGATTCTTATATGTGGCAAATTGTAAGATAGGGAAGACTAATATGGTTGTTGATGGTCTTTCTAAGAGTCATTCCCTCTTGACCTACCTACAAACAAGACTTTTGTGATTTTTTGTCATTAAAGAGTTGCATGCCCAAGGCCCATACTTCACTTTGAATGTTGTGAGATATTGTGACAAACAAGTTGTAGATGAGCACTTCTTAGAGAACAAATACTTATTTAGGGGAAAGAAATTGTCTATTCCAACCTATTTTGTATGAGAAATGTTGGTATGTGAGGTGCTTGAAGGAGGATTATCCGATGAATTTAGCAAGAAGTGGGCATACAAGCTACTAAATTCTAGGTTCTTTTAGCTAAAAATGATACACATGTATGCAATACTTAAAAGGTGTACAACATGCAAGAGGGCCAAAAGCCTAGATGATTAGAACCAATATTTATCATTACCCATCCCAACTAAGTTGTGGTCTAATTTAGTATGGACTTCGTCCTTAGTTTGCTAAAGATGTCTTATGGGAAGGATTCCATTATGGTCATAGTTGATAGGCTTAATAAGATGATCTACTTCATACCGTACCAAAAAACTAATGATGCTATTTAAATTGATTCGTTGTTCTTGTAGGAGGTCATTAAGCTACATGAAGTGCCTAAGACCATAGTGTCTGATTGAGATTCTAAATTTTGTGCCATTTTTAGAAGACCTTAAGGAGATGCCTTAGAACCAAGCTTCTATTCAGTACATCATGCGATTCTTCAATTGATGGCTAGATTAAGTTTATCAACCAAACATTTGGTTCATTACTTGAAGTAGATGGAGGGAACTTAGCAGATTGGGACTTATGTTTGCCCATCATCGAGTTCGCTTATAATAGATTAGTAAATAGTGAAAAAGGTAAGTCTTTGTTTGAAGTTATGTAAGGGTTGAACCTTAACCTTCCCTTTAACCATGTAGCCTTGCCTAAGAAAAAATAAAGATTAAGAAGTTGTTGATTGATCTAAGGCCTTAAAGAAAATGCATAAGAAGGTAATAGAGTACCTTACTCGAGCTACCCCTAAACTTGACTAGAAATGCTAAGCATGAAAGGTTATAAAGTTTCAAATGAATAAGTTTGGGTTCATCTCAATAAATATCGATTCTCGAGCTTAAGGAAGGCTAAGTTATCACCAAGGGTAGATGGACCTTTTAAGTTGTTGAATGATTGACCATAACACTTATAGTGTTGGCTTGTGATGAGGCATATATTGCTTTATTAGGCAAGTGCACCTAGTAAGTTATAGTATAGAATAAAACAAATTTTCAGCCCGAATGTCAATACTACAAGGAGCTGGATATATGAGTATTTCTAATTATTTTAGTAACTATACCCTTCTAGACTATATAATTACCTAACTTATAATGATAGAAGATTGAAAATGCAAAGACAACATATATTTTCTAGGCTTCTTTTGTGCTATTTTGCACCTTAACCAAAGTAATTTTGTGCTTAATTCATTCAAATTTCATTTTTACGGATTTTTAGAGCACTTTATAAAGTTGCTAAGGTTTTTAGTCATTTTTTGGAGTAATTTGGAGCAAAAACATTGATTTTAAAATGAAGTAGAGAAGGTTCGAATGAGAATTAAGTAAGAAAAGAAGTCCTTGAAGAACTATGGCTAAGGCCTATCGCCATGGTCCCCAACATGTTCCTCTCATCAAGTTAATTTCTTTAAATTTTGAGATTTCATGCAAAGAATAAGTAGACACCTAGCCACCAGGGTCACATACCTATGGCGTGGTCATTCCCTTATAAGTGAATCTTTTATTTTTGAAGCAAATATTTATTTTAGAATATGCAATATTCATTGAATCTTTTATTTTGTCAAGTTTCTCTTTGTAAACCTAGCCTTACAGCTCTATAAATAGATCCTTAGGCTAGAGTTTTTAGGGAGATCCCCTTTTGGGCAAGTTACAGTTTAGAATATTGTAAGGTTCTCTTGATTAAATTTTCCTTTCTCTTTTAGTATGATGCTACTCTTTTAAATTTTTCTTAGTGAATATTATTGAAATCTCATTCCTTCTTGTAACAATACTCTTTCTTTCTATGATTTTATTCATTAATGATTTAATTATGCCGAATATATTGTTTTCCTTTAATATTTATTGTGGTTACTAAGTAGACGACTAAGTTTACTCGAGAGTCATGAAGTATGTAGTAAATAGGCATGCATAATTAGAAGAATTTCATTGTGCTAAGAGATTAAGTATTAGATCTATCTGGATTAAGAAAACCTAATAGTAGGATCCCTGTACTTCATGCTATATTGAGATGCTCTATTCAGCAGCAATATTGGCAAAAAGGGTCTCAGGATTGAGAATTAGTAAATGCAAGTTCAACTAATTTAGATTCTAATTTCCATAGGAAGAGGATTATGAATCTCTACAATCAAAAGAGTAATTGAGATTGAAGAATTGCACAGAACTAGAGAGTAAATAATAAAGATTTACTCAAGATTATGTCTTCTTTATTAATTCATGTTGCTTTTTTATTTTAATTAGTTTAGTTAATAAATTTTGTTGCTTAATTTGTTCTTGTTTATTTTATTTTTCTTATGTTATCAACCCTTATTCATTGTTCCTATTTAATCACAATTTATTTTATATTGATAAGTTAGGTAAATGGATATTTTCGGAAGCTACTAGTAATTAGGTTCTCACACACTAATTCCCTATCAGATTAACACTCGAACACATGTTCATTTTAACTATACTATAACTTAACCAAGTACACTTACTTGCCAATGATCAAGTTTTTGGCATCATTACTAAAGAGCCAAAACAAGTAACTTAGTTAGAGTTCACATGAACCTAAATTTCTAATCATTTTAACACTTTTATAATAATCTTTCTAACAATTCTTCTCATATTTTCATAGTATGATTTTTGATTGGTCAAGTGTGTAGTATTAATCAAAGAGTTACATTAAGATAGATTCAAGCGTCAAGATGACAATGTAAAACAATAACACTTTTTAGGAGGTATCCTAAATTCAATTTGGTTTACTTTAATTTAGTTATTTTTGTTAGTTAGTTTATATATTTTGAATATGTTAATGTTGCTGCGCTTTGAACAATCTGATTTTGCTTAGAAACAATTATTGATTTAATAAAAGCTATCATCTAATTAACATCTTGGTCTACTTTTAAGATTCAATTTATTCTAACTTTACGCTTTTTAAAGAAAATTGTAGAAACCAAGTCAAGGGAATCAAAATCACATAATTTAGAGGCTTAAAGAAGAGCATGATCAAGATCTATGCTTATGGACTTGGCTTGTGTTCCTCTTATAAAGTTTTTCAAAAAAGAATTGCATGAAATCGTGGATGAGAGGTCTACAGGGAGGGAACATGCCTGTAGACTATGCCCGTAGTCACTTTAGGTAAGTGAAAAGAAAAAAAAAATGGATGCAACATGAAACAAGGTGAGCAACATAAGTCAAATGCTCCATAAGAAATACATGATTGTTAATGTTTGGTGAAAAAGAAAGTGTGAGAAAGTAGAAGAAAGTGAAAGAAGTAATGGGAAAGTGTATGAAAGTAGACAAAGGTGAAGGAATTTATGGTTAATGCAATGAGATTCATGTTGGATTATTGAAACTTATTGACATGGAAATTTTTGTGTAACCTATGAAACCATAAATTCTTGGATTTCTGAAAACATGAATGTTTACAGATTTGTAAAATGGATTTTTTGAATTTGTTAACATTGATTTCCTTTAGCCTATATCCTAAATTCATGATAGAATTAGTAAAATTGGAAATTATATAATTGAAATGTGAGAACAAGTTTCAATTGTTGAATAATAATGTTCATGTTTATTGAGATTGTCAAATTATATGATAAAATTAAATACTGAAAAATTAACATCTTATTAGCCTAGTAATTTCATGAATCCATGCTTTAGGACATTAGAATTATTGAATATTTTCCTATTTAAAGGATTTCTCTTGTTAAGATAATTTGAAGAATTTTGTATATGTTAAATGCTTATATATGTATCTTTATCAACGGGATAACCAATCCATAACTTTAGTAAAATTGGCATTACATTACACAATTCTTCTTTTAATTAAATCATTACCTATGTTGCTTAGTGAAGCAAACTAGCAATTGAATTAGGAACAATAGTTAAGCTTTATAAAGTCTCTTCAATTAGCTATTATATCACATAAATTATTCTCTTTATCAAGTTTGAATTCCTTCTCTTTTTGAATGCAAAAAAATGACTAGGGAAAAACACGGATGCCCAATGAATGCTGGCCCAAGAACTATGTACCCATTCCTTCAATTTAATCTTCTACAGCAACAAGAGAGGTATTCTCATTTATCTGAAAAAGAATTCAAAGAATATACTTTCCTTAGTTAGGAAGAAATAGCTCAAGTTAGCTAATAAGGCAAAGTTAGATAATTGATAGGATTCGGTGGATGGGACTGGCTCTTGACCATTAATGAGCTGGTATATAAAGAACTCACTTTAGAATTCCTTAGCACCTTTAAGTTATGTACTGATAACATGGCTTTAGGTAGGCAGAATTCTATTAATTTCAGATATTTTGGTTAGGAAATGAGTATGCCAATTGATGATGTAGGCATTTATGTGGGAATTTACCCAACTAATTATATTAAGACAAGAGAATACAGGGAATTGCCTTATGCATTACCTAGAGGATTACTTGAAGCATTTATGTAAGGTGATTTAATCAAAGATGGTAGAGATTATAATCTAGGGAGGTCGAAAGCCTCAAAATTAACTGACCCTACCTTGATACTAATTCATTATGTTTTGGCTAGAAATATTACAAGTAGAGGGAATAGTCAAGGAGTAATAAGTGAAAGAGACATTTTATATTTGCATAGTATTGCTAATAGGTGGCCCATTAATTTGGCTATTAAAGTAGGTTTGTTTTTTTAAAACCTATGCCATCAATGGGTGTGCCAAGTCCATTTTTGTAGGTCCTTTCATCACTCGTTTAGTAATAAGTTTCCATGGCTTCTTTGATGCACCATGCCTACGAGCGTTAGACCCTTTAACCCCACTCACATATGATGCTATCAAGACTAAGTAGGTCCCACCACCTCCTGAGGTCTCACCTAAACCAACTGGTGAGGTTGCCACTTCATCATCGTCTAGGTCTTAAGCATCATTATCCGTAGTGATCAATACATTTAAGAGACTTATAAGAAGGCTTTTTTAAATGGTTGAGACTTTACAACCAAAGGTAGACCACACTTTAGTCCAACAAATGGTCATCATGGCTCACTTTCAGATTTAGCCACCATTACCTCTACTAGTGCCTAAGCCCCATTTTACAGAATACTCACTTAAGGATGAGATTTAAGAGGAAGAGGAAGAGGAAGACAAGGATGAAGAATGAACTTGTTTCTATTTTATTTAATAAAGACTTAGTTTGATATATTTTTTTAATGTTGGATGACTTTAGCTCATTTTTATGCAAAGAAAACTTCATGCATTGAATTGGTTAAAGGAAATTGGATTTGGACTTCATAGTTTTGAGGATCAATGCTAAAAACTTAGAAGTCCCAATTCTCTTTTCTTTATTTTTATTTTTCTTCCATTTGAATTTTTCTTTTGTATTGTTAATATGAACATTGGGGATAATGTATAACTTAAGTGTAAGGGATAGAGATTAGATTATATATGCTATGGTTTTATTCACTAAAGCTTTTGTTTGGAAAAAAAGTAATAATTTGCCAAAATTTTTCAAAAATTTTGGAAACTTGCAACCCCCCATATATAGTAAGTGAAAATAATTTTTTTGAATTTTCCCATTCAGTTATGAATTTAGGATACTTTCCTAAATTTCAGCTATTAAATATTTATGATTCAAAGTTACCCTTCTTTTAAGTTTAGAGTTAGGCTTGGGATTATGATAGATATAAATGGGTTAAGGTCTAGTCATTTTGATTTTTGAGGATAGTCATCTATCCTTTGTTTTCAACTTTTTAGGTTAGATAAACAAAGGAGATTTATCTGTTGAAAGTTTTTTAAAAAATCAAAGTAGTTGGAGGTGTAAAGAAAATTGAATAATTGAATTGAATAAATTACTAAAGATTGGTATATATTGATCTCGGTCTCTTACAAGAGCAATAGTCTTTCTTGCTACCAATTGAGAAAAGTAAAGTTAATTAAAGTTGTTAAGGATCGTTCTTGGTCCATTAGAATAGCAAGGTGCTTTCCCACTAACAATTGCTACGGTAATTAAAAAAGAGGCAAATTAATAAGGATTGACCTTGATCTCTTTAAAGAGCAAGGTACTTTCTCAATGCTAATCAAGCTTCAATAAAATAAAATAAAATTAAATTAGTATGCCTCCTAACAAAAATTGTGAGGAGGAGAGGGATAATTAAAGGATGAATTGATGTAACATGCACTCGATCAAGTTTTTTAAGTTAAAAATGCTTAAGTAAAATTTCACTCTTCTTAAGTTAGAGCAAAAGAAATCCTTATAATTTTTCTTAATTAGTTCATATCTATTGTGGCCTCTAGCTTAGTTTCTGCTTAAGTGTTGTGAACTTTGAATTTTCTAGATTGATTACTAAAATTCAACAAGTTTCGATTTGCTATGATCTTAATGTCTTGAATTCATTATAAAGTTAAGGAATAAAGGTAGTCCTAGAAAGAATTTTTGCTAAGTAACTACGATTCTTAAGGCACACTCTTTTAATATTAAATATTTTTTTTGTTTTGTTTAAGGATAAGTAAAATCTTAAGTGTAGGATTATTTGATAATGCAAAAATAGCATATATTTTCTAAGGTTCTTTTGTGCCATATTAGGCCTCAAACAAGCTAATTTTGTGCTTAATTCGTTTAAATTTCATTTTGAAGAACTTTATGAAGTTTTCAAAGCATTTAGTCATTTTTGGAGTAATTTAGAGCAAAAGCATTGATTCCGAAATGAAGTAAAGAAGGTTTAAATGAGAATTAAGGAAGAAAAGAAGTCAAACCCATAGTCGTAGTCCCTTGGTTCCTAACCATATTCCTCTTATTAAGTTAATTTCTCTAAATTTTGAGATTTCATGTAAAGTATAAGTATATGCCCAACCACCATGATCGTATACCTAAGGCATGGTCATCCCTTGATTGGCAAATCTTTTATTTTAAAGCAAATATTCCATTTTGGAATATGTAATATTCATTGAATCTTTTATTTTTCTAAATCCCTCTTTGTAAATCTAGCCCCATAGCTCTATAAATGGATCCTTAAGTTAGTGTGTTTAGGAAGAACCCACTTTGGGTAAGTTGTAGTCTACAATATTGTGGAGGTCTCAATTTAATTTTCTTTACTCTTTTTTTATGTTGTGACCCTTTTAAATTGTTCTTAGTGAATGTTATTGACATCTCGTTCCTTCTTGCAACAATTACTTTTTCTTTCTATGATCTTATTCTTTGATGATTTAGTTACACCAAGTATATTGTCTTCCTTTAGTATTTACCAAGGTTATTAAATGGATGTCAGAGCTTACTATATAGTTGTAAGGCTTTTAGTAAGTAGACAATCATAATTAGCAGAGTTTCAATGCACTAAGAGATTAGGTATTGGATCTCTTTGGATTAGGAAAACCTAATAACGTGATCTATGTATTTCATGCAATATTGAGATGCTTAATTCAACATTGATGTGAGTAAAGAGGGATTAAAGATTAAGAATTAGATAAAGACACGAGTTCTGCTAATTTAGAATTCGATTTCCATATGAATAGGATTAGGAATTTACACGGTCTAGAGAATAATTGAGATTAAAAAGTTTCATGGAATTAGAGAGTAAATAATGAAGATTCACTAAGGATTATGTCTTCTTTGTTAATTCATGTTGCTTGTTTATTTTAATTAGTTTATTAATTAATTTTATTGCTTAACTTGCTCTTATTTATTTTATTTTTCTTATGTTATCAATCCATATTCATCTTTCCTATTTAATCACAATTTATTTTATATTGATAAGTTAGATAATTGGATATTTTAGGGAACTACCAATAATTAGGTTCTCATACACTAGATATTTGAACTTACGTTTATTTTAGTTATACTATAACGTGACTAAATGCACTTTACTACCAATGATCAAAGGTTTAATAAAATAATCTAAAGAGAAAAAGTAAAGATTGCAATAAAATAATGTGTTGAATTAAAGATAAAGAAATTAAATAAAGACAATTAATTAATCATGGAATAATAAAATAATTAAACAACTGAAGAACTAAATGAAAATTAACATCAATTAATTAGTAAAGAAAAAGAACATTCCCCTTAGTATATCTTAGTTGTTGTTTACTACTTAGTTCTTAAAGATCATTCAATCTTAATTTCTATATTGGACCATGGAGAACCTTAGCCCTATTCCAATGGAAATCGGTTTCTATGTTAACTAGAGTCACCTTTCTAGGTAATTCCTTACCCTGAAACTTTCTATACTTAAATTGCTTCTGAATAAAGTAGTCAAAGATCACATGAAGTTATTGGATCCCACTATTAGGTTGCCCTAATCTAAAAAGATTAAATAACTAATCTCTTAATACACTTAATCTCTTCTAATCACACTTATTTGTTTAGTGCAGGCTTCGCAACTCTATAGGAAACTTAAACGTTAAATTAATACCCTATGTAATATTAATCTAGCAATGATAAAAATAGTATAACTAGATCATAGAAAGTCAAATCATAGATTAAAATTCATAAATAAGGATCACCCTTCAAATGTAGGGTTCAACAATGATTTACTAAGTTAATGAAATAAAGACATAAAAGAAAAGAAAAAAGAAATAAGATAGAGAAGCCCCATTGTGATTAAAAATCGTAACAACTACTTAAGGGGCTCTCTTCATAATCTTGGGCTAAATAATTGATTAATAATAGATGTGCTTAAGATTACAACGAGAACCTAACAAAAATATAAGATTGGGAATCACAATATCATCATACCTAGAGTACACAGCTGTATCAATTCATTGTGGTCATTCTTTTTATGTAAAACTTTGAAATTCAAAAGAAATTCGTGATGAAAGGATCATAAGTAGGAACCAAGGTCATGGTAGTCAACTATAGATTCTTTTAAACCTTCATTCTTACTCGAAATATCTTTACTTCACTTCATTATTTGTATTTTTACTCTAATATGCCCAAAATTGACCAAAAATCCTTAAGAGCTTCATAAAGTACTCCTAGAGTCCTTGAAAACAATAAATAAACAATTTAAACTCAAAATATCACCCAAAAAAATAAGAATAAAGTCGAAATCAGTGCAAAATTACTATAGAAAATGTGTTTTATTTTTGTACTATCAAATAGCCCCATGCTTAAGCTTTTCCTTATCCTCAAGCAAAATAATGAAAATAAAAGAAAGTAGCTTAAGGATAAAACAATTAATTGCAATTTTAGAAAAGATACCCTTAAGATCTTAACTACTTAGAAAAAATTCTTTTCAAAATCACCCTTATTCCTTAACTTAATAATGGATTCATATCACTTACATAATAGTAAATTGAAGCTTACTGAATTTTAGTAAATTTCTTAACAATGCATTCATAACACTCATATGATAGTAAATAGAAGCTTACTGAATTTTAGTAACTAGTTTAGAGCATTTAGAGTTAGTCATAACATCTAAGCAGAAACTAAACTAGAGATTACAATAGACATAAACTAATGAAGAAAATGTTATAAGGATTTCTTTAACTTAAACTAAAGAGGAGTGAAGTCTACTGAACTATTTTTAACCTGAAAACTAGATTGGATGTCTATTACATCAATTCATCTTTTGATTGTTTCTCTACCTCTCTCAATTTTCATTAGCAAGTTTATCGATTCAATTTAATTTTCTTTATTGAAAACTTGATTAGCATTGAGAAAGTACCTTGCTCTTTTGATGGACCGTGGTTGATTCATACTAATTTGGCTCTTTTTAATTACTTTACGATTGTTAATGGGAAAGCACTTTGCTCTTTTGATGAACCAATGTCTATCCTTAACAACTTCAATTAAATTTCTACTTTTTCCAATTGGTAGTAGGAAAAGAGTTTAACTCTTTTAAGGGATCAAGATTGATCTATACCAATCCTTAGCAATTACTTCATTAATTCAATTTTGTTATTCAAGTTACAACTCCAGCTACTTTGATTTTTTAAGGAACTTTTGAATAACAAATCTCATTTGTTCATTTAATCTAAAAATTTTTGAAAAGGAAGGATAGATATCTATCTTCAAAAATCAAGCTTAAAAATAAAAATGATTAGACTTTAACCTATTGATATCTATCCTAATCTCATGTCTAAGCTTATAAGAAAAGAAACTTTGAATTTTAAAGATTTAATTACTCAAATTCAACAAAGCGTTCTAAATTTATATAGAACTAGGTAGATTTGAAAAAATTATGCTTGTTTAGATATATGAGGGGTCACAAATTTCTAAAATTAAAAAAAAAATTGCAAAATTTCAACAAAAACTTAACTACATGTGCAATAGCATATATATTCCATCATTCCCCCACACTTAAGTTATACATTATCCTCAATGTACATGATCATTCAAATCAAATATCCTAGTAGGAGATAAAAAAAACAATAACAATAAAAGAAAAGAAAAAAAAATAGAGCTTCCTTGGCTTTATTATTAAATCCCTTTCAATGAGAGTGAAGTCTAAAAGCGAATTTCTAACGAACTAATATGCACTTAGTTTTCATTTCACATAAAAAAGAGCTAACTAAAGAAAAAATTTATCTATGAAAAAATAAAATAAAATTACTACTAATTGAAGTTTTCAAAAGTTAGTATCCTGTAGACTTTAGAACATCAAATAAAAATAGTAGTTAAAAAAGCAAATAGAAAATTAGTAAGTAATACAATCATCTAAACATCAAATAAAAATAAACATAAACATGTCTTTGAATGAAAATAAACATTAAAAGGAAATCACTCCTCATCTACATTGTCTTCCTTAATCTCTGCTTTAGTGGCTTCTTTAGCGGTGTTTAGTTCAAGCATTGGTGGTGGTGGTGGTGGTTGAATCTATAGGTAAGTCATGATTACCTCCTACTGGCTTAGGGCTTGGTCCACTTTATAGTGCAATGGCCTCTATCTCTTGAAAAGCTTCCTCATAAAGTTCTTGAAAGTACCAATTACTGAGGAAAACTCAACTTGTAGAATGGATGATGATGATTTGGTGGCCTCATCAGCTGGTTTTGGTGGTGACTCAGGTGATGGTAGTAGGTGTATAGACTTTATACCATCATAAGTTAAGGGAGTGGGATTGTTCATCTTTCTCAAGCATGCTTCATTACATAAGTGAAGATAGTTTATCACCAAACGGGTAATAAAGGGGCTTCCAAAAACATAATTAGGCTACCTTTTGGTGGCTTGGGTTTGCATGAACCAAGCCTTCTTGATTGCTTGATTGAGACGATGATGGTTAAGAATACTATACAAAGCAAGATGTCCCTCTCATTAACTACCCTTGATTGTTGCCTTTATTAGTAAAATTTTTAGCTAATGCATAATTTATTAGCTTAAAGGCAAGGTCATGCAAATTAGATACTTTAGACTTACTAGAATTCTAAGCACCTCCTTCACTACCAGTTAATCTATTCTATATGGTTGGATCTAACACACCTTAAAAAATTATGTGATAGATCCATATACTCTTAGATTGTAATATACTCAATAGAATAAGCCCCAATCATTAATCAACATCTTAACTTCTCGATTATAGCACCTAAATTGTACTGTATTTTATCTATCTTAGATGAGGTTATCGATGCCTTTATACGTCGACTCATTGATCTTGAGAAGCTAACCCCATCAACTAAAACCAATTAGCTAATGAACTTTAGCCTAGTATCCAGCCTATGCCAAAGCATTCCAATTGATGTAGTTAAACTTATCAAACTTCTTCTTAGAAAGGAGCTCAAACCTTTCTCTTTGCCATTTGTGCTTGAATGTGAGCTGAGGAGATTATAGAAGGGCGCTAGAGTTTTTGCGAGGTGCATGCTTAACTCTAAGCAAAGAAAGAAGTTTAAATGTGATAACAACAATGTCTTATGATCTAAAATTAATTCAAGAATTGAACCATGACATTCTTATCCCTTCATTGCTAGTTAAGGCAATAAACAATTAAGATAATGAACAAATTAACACAAATTATAGTGTATAATGCCTAAATCATGGATTAACACATGTATAAGATAGTTATACAATGAATCCCAAGAAATTCAATTATGCCTAAGCCATGCAAATTTAGCATTAAATACGCAAGTTCTCCTAAAATTGTGGTTCAATAAGTGAATTGATCAACTTTAATACATTGAAATATTAGGTTCTTAAAAAGCTTGATTAACAAAATTATAGGTGAATAATTTTTTAAATTCAAATTCAACCTATAACTTTATCACCTAAATCACATGAACTCTAATATTTGACATAATTTTATTGATTAGAAACTTGTTTCAATTGTGTTATTCATGTAAAAATCACTTTTGCAAGGTACACAAACATCTAGCATACAAGTTTCTTTTCCTAACATGAATTAAGGTTATCCATCGTACAACCCAGCATTTTCTTTCACTTTCTCTCTCTTTCTTTCTTTCTATGATTTTCCATCACTTTCCTTCATTCAATCTTCACAAAACATGTATTTTTCTTGAAGATTCTAGTAGATAATCATCAAGTAACACATTACAGATTTCTTCATTAACAAGATATATCAGTGTTATGAATAAATTGATTTTTGAAATATACAACATAAAAGTAAAGTTGATGTAATGTACCATTATTTTAAGATTTCATCCTCGATGAAAAATTGTAAATATGATGAGTTTAATTGAAAATAGAAAATGTGTATATTAAGTAAATAAAAAGAAATAAAGGAGAAGAGGAAGTTTACCCAGATTTAAGAAATGTGACATGGGATGTAATAAATCAGGAAATGGCTGTCTTTATAGGAAAAAAAGACCAATAAGCGAGTCAAAGGAGTTTAATAGCCAATTTTAATTTCCTCAAATTAAATTGAAAAAAAGTAATCATGGAAAGGCTATGTATACTTTAGTGAAAAGTGAAAATTACAGCTGAGTCTAAATTTCCTTCTATAGTATTTTTCAAATTCTAAATAAATTAAAAAAGTTAAGCCAGATAACAATCCAAGGTAAAAATTCAAGCAAAGTCGATTCCATTTAGTTTTGAATAGCTAAATGAACTAAAAAATATCAATCAAGCACAAAAATACATAACTTAATGTGACTCAATTGTGAAAGAGGATGATAAAGTCTAATAAATTCTAATGTCATAAATCACTCAAAATTGTTTAAGCCAATAATGAACTAATTGGAATTAAACTCATTAAGCTTACAAAGGATAATTACTAAAGTATCAATAATTCACAAACTGTCTCAAGTGTTGTTACATCTAATCATGGTGATAATTTCCTTCCTTAGTTTGCTTCCAAACTCGCTAAATTGGATTCTATTCAATGGTTCCACGCAAGCTTCCTTGTAGACTCTTGGTAATTGATCTTGCTAACATGCTAGGTTAATTTTCTAAATTCCTTAATGATGCCTCTATATTCCTTAGTGTTGGTTCGTTAATTTGGAATCTAATGCCTAAATTCTGAATAAACCAAGTAATTCTTTAATATTAAGAGACCTATTTTGTTCTTGATTATGATTCTGCTGCTACTGTTGTTGGCTTCCCCAAGAGAAATTGGGATTATTTTTCCATCTTAGATGTTACATATTACTAAAAGGATTGTTAGTAAATTTATTAGCATTAAAATTAGCATCTTCAGTTTCCAACAAAACCTCATCTTGTAATTAATTAACAGGTTACATCAAGCCATCAATCTTTTCAGTCAAATTTTTAACTTAAGTAATTAATGTTATTACAAAGTCAACTTCATATTTTCCATATATTTTTGTACTTTCCCTCTTACATCATCCCACTGTGAATTTTTTATTGCCATGGTTTCAATCAACTTTTAGGACTCCTTTAGTGTCTTAGCACTTAGATTACCTCTAGCTGTAGCATCAATGGTTTGACATGTGGAATAATTGAGTTCATTGTAAAATGTCTAGATTTGCAACAAATGAGGTAGTCCATGATGTAGACACCTTCTCAGTAATTCCTTAAATCTTTTATAATTATCATATAAAGTCTCATCATCAAATTGAACAAAAGTAGAAATATTACTTCTAATTTTCACCGTCATTGCAAGTAGGAAATATTTTCCTAGGAAGTTTTCTTTTAATGATTCCTAATTAGTGATTAAGCTTAAGGTAACGGATTAAGCCAAAGTTTAGCCTTACCACATAGAGATAATGAGAATAACCTTAACCTTATCGTGTCATCTGAGATACCATTAATTTTAAACAAGTCATAAATTTTTAGGAAGTTTAAAATGTTGGTGTTAGGATCCTCGTCAGCCAATTCATTAAACTGCAGGAATTGTTGGATCATCTAGATAACATTGGGTCAAATTTGGAAATTAATCTAGATGGCAGCTCTAGCGATGCTTTATTCAACTCCATTCACCATTAGCTTTGCAAATTCTATGAGTGTCTTGTTAGCTTCACCATTGTTGTTGTTGTTGTTGTTGTTTCTGTTATTTAGGGTCGTGTCTTCTTAGTTACTTTCTGAATTTTCTAACTCGTCCTTTAATTTCAATGGCAAGCTTTGATCTATGGTGTTGTAATTTCTTCTACGAAGATGTCGCTCTTTCCTTTTAATTTATGGGCTAAAGTCTACCAATTTCTTATTGCTACTTCTTGTCATAAACAGCAAAGAATTAAAAGTTAGCAATATATGTGACATCAAAATAACTAGGGAAAAAATATATTGCAAATATGTCAACGTAATTGAATAAATCTAAGGTTATGCTAATTTTCTAAATTAAATTACACTATTTTTGGCACCCCAATAATGATGCCAAAAACTTGATCGTACGTATACTACTTATTAAGCAAGTGCACCTAATCAAGTTATAATATAAATTAAAACAGATTTTGAGTCCAACTATCAATCCCACAAAGAAAGAATTATATGAGTATATTTAATTATTTTAGCAACTACACCTTTCTAGATTATTCAATTACCTAACTTATAATGATAGAAGATTTGATAAAATATAAAATAAAGATCATAGTAAAATAAGATATTAAACAAAAGATAAAGAAATTAAATAAAGACAATTAATTAATAATGGAATAACAAAATAATTAAACAACTAAAGAACTAAATAAAAATTAACATAAATTAATTAGTAAAGAAAAAGAATAGTTTCATTAATAAATCTTAATTGTTGTTTATTACCTAGTTTAAAGGGATCATTCAATCTCAATTATTATATTAGACCGTGAAGATTTCTAGCCCTATTCTAATGGAAATTAGATTTTGAATTAATTGAACTCGCGTCTCTGGCCAATTCCTAAACCTAAAACCCTCCTTACATGAATCGATTCTAAGTAAAGCATTCCAAGATCACATGAAGCTATTGGATCCTACTATTTAGTTACTCTAATCTAGAAAGATTAAATACCTATTCTCTTAGTGCACTTAATCTCTTCTAATAACTCTTAAATGTTTACTATATGCCTCACAACTCTATAAGAAACTTAGACATTAAATTAATACCTCGGATAATATTAATCTAACAACGATAAAAATTATGTAACTATATTGCAAAATGTAAAATCATAGATTAAAATTCATAAATAAGGATCACCCTTTGAAAGTAGGATTCAACAATGATTTACTAAGTTAATGAAATAAAGACATAAATGAAAAGAAAAGAAGAAATGAGATAGAGAAGCCCCCTTGTGATTCTAAATCCTAATGACTACTAAAGGGGCTCTCTTTTTAACCTTAAGCTAAAGAATCTATTAATAATAGATGGTCTTAAGATTATATTGAGAACCTAATAAAAATAGAAAATTGGAAATCACAATATTGTTACACTTAGAGTACACGATAATAATGGCTGACCATGGTCACTCTTTTGACACAAAACTTTAAAATCCATGATGAAAGGATTATGAGTATGACCCTTAACCATGATCTCTTTTGGACTTTCATTCTTACTTGAAATTTCTTCACTATACTCCATTATGCGTATTTTTGCTCCAATATGCCCAAAATTGCTAAAGAGTCCTTAAAATCTTCATAAAGTACTCTTGAAGTCCCTAAAAATAGTAAATAAACAATTTATGCTTAAAACATCACAAAATTGACAAGAATAATGTCGAAATTAGTGCAAAATTGCTGTAGAAAATATATGTTATTTTTACATTATCAACTTGTCGGAAAGGTAAGGAGTATCCAATACCTTTAATGTTACTGACTTAAGTTTATATGTCCCTAAGGAAGAGTATAACAAAACCTAATCGAATTTGATACCAAATCTCAAACAGCTTGAAGGGGATGATAGGAATTAGATTAAACTACCTACCCATTCTCAATCTTAAAGGTTAGACATCATAGTTGATCGAGCTCTTACAAGGCAGTTTATTTAAGAAGTCAAACTCCTTTAAGAGACTAACTTGCTAGAATACTTAAGCTCTTATCAGTACTGTGCTATCTATTAGGCAGAGGAGATTTACTCTCAATTTAGGTAAAACAACTCAGCTAACAATACCACCAATTCAACCATAGTGTTTGCAAATTACCCATCAAATTTGTCAACCTGTCTTCAAAAGCTAGCCTATAACCTTTGCCATCTAGAAGCTAGTTCACTTACTAGAATTTGCCATCCAAAAAATGACATGTGACCTTTTACTTTTCGAACATTATACTATGTACTATGTAGATATGCTCATTTATTGTTTACCATTATTAACCCTTTTCACATGTTGTTTACCAATTCTAGAATAGAATCCTTTTTTGGAGAATATATATTCCTAGGATGTTGCTTAAATGGATTGTATAAATATTCCTCTATGTATGAGGTGAAATCAACTACTAAATAATGTCTACGTTGTCTTTTCCTTCCTTATCCTTGTGTAAGTGTATTCTTATTAAGTCTAGGTTACTATTTTCTTACCTTTGAGCATGGTTAATGGTGAGCGCCCTTAAGACAACACCTGTACATCATACCGAGTGAGTGTTTTAGGATTGTTGAGAGGAGTGGTGCATTATATCCATCCATTTGTGTATGGGTTTTGCTTACCCATCAACTACTATTTACTCTTCGAACTATCTTGAGTTTCAAACCTACCATGTGATTGTTTGCATTCATATGTCTACCTATGAACTGCATCATCTTATCTCTTATGCCTTCTTTAACATCTATCTCTATACTTGAATCTTCACATTTAAAAAGATTTTGCTCCAATGTTCAAATGTTGTTTCTTTAGCAATAGTCATATAGCTATTTGTCTTTGAAATATCCCTGAATCTTCTTTTATTCTATCATCAAATCATCCTATCTATCAAATGAGTTATGTAATCTTGACCTTCCTTCTTTTATTTCTTCTAGAAAACTTTTCCTTCCATAATCTTTATTTGAATTATTCATGTGTATTGTATATTAAATATTAAATCTTGAGTAATGAATCTTAAGTCCGTAACATATCAAATATATTACCTAAATATATCATCTCTTAAACGCTAGGTAATGACCTATAATTTCCTTAACCTTTCTCTATTTATCGATTCTATTATAATGGTTCTATTGTGATAATTTGCTTCTAAAAATGTTTTAGAAACTGTATAACATCTACATTTCTTTGTCATTTTGAACTTTCATGACTTTTAACTTTTCTCTCATGCTTCTGCTTCTTAGTAGCACTTGGTTAATTCTAATAGGAATCAACTTTTTAGACAAATCATGCACAGCCAAGCTAGAGGACTCTAAGGAGTTATATAGAGAATATTAGCTTAAAGCACTATCCAAAACAAGAATTCCTCTCTTAAACTCCATGTTCCACTCTATTATCGACCAAATACCAAGCTTTCATGTATGCCGGTATAGTTCCTAAAGCTACTGAGCAAACATGCCATGACATAAAGAACATCTAAGTGCACTAGCCTTAAACAACTATCTGAAGCCAAGTTTAAGGAAAATATTCATTAATGATTGATTGGTTAAGGTCTAACTTGACCCTAATCAGGTCGGCTCTGATTGCATTGCCTCTTTTTCCATATTTAGTTTAAATTGTACTATATTTAAGAGCGATTAGCCACCATGTGACACGTGTCTTTTAACACAACATTTTAAAAGGATTCTTTACTTTCCATACTGAATATTTTTTGTCTCTTTTACCCTTTTAAATAAATTTCATGTATTTCAATTGTAAATTACCCTTTTGTCTTTTCATATCTACTTATAAGCCTAATGGGGCCGATATATAAAGCCTATTCATTTTGTATGTAGACATCAATCACTCTCATTATTAGAATTAATGCAAGCTTCCTTTTATGAGGAACCCTAGTGTTCTCATTATTCCTTTAACTCTTATCTAATCTCTTTGGTAAGGAGTACTAGTGAGTGATCCTATAGTTCGGAACAATAAGTCATATTCGGTGGATTGTAGTCCAGTAGGATTGATTGGTGTGTCATAGTTAGTTAATAGTTACCTAAACTTTGCTAGTTTTCTTTTATTTCTCTTTGTTGTAGTATTCCTTCATGTGTCCAACTTTGGAGATGCATCACATTCTTGACCTTAAGTTTTGTATGTAGCTTACGTAGCTAAGGCAAAAGAAAAGGTAAGGAATCTTAATTTGGCTAGAATTTAATGCATAAGGCTTTGGAGGCCTCGAGCTTAGATTTGGGTTGATAGTCTAAGGACTTTATTCCCATAATCTCTTTAGGGTTTTAAGGATTTGACCTCAAATCCAAGGATTCTTCATTTGCTTCATCTTCTTCAAGTTGATATGACATCAAGTTTGTTATGTTGAGGTGGCAGAAACTTTGCAGTCTCATGGTAGCTCGATTCTGTAAGCATTATCATTGATTTTTTGTGAGACTTTGAATGAACCATCAACTTAGGGTGACAACTTATTCTTTTTTAGATATAGAAATCGGTCCTTACTAAGGTGGATCCACACTAAGTTTTTTGCCTAAAGAGTATTGTTTTTCTTCCTTGGCTTCCTTACTTTGCTGCTTGACATTGTTCTTAGTAATTTGATCAGCAATGTTCTAAAGTTGCCTCTAGATTTATTTAGTTCAATTGACTCAACTCATACTTTCTTTGGTAAAAGTTGTTGCTATTACTGAATTCAAAGGAGTAATAGGGTTGTACTTATAAATAACCCTAAGAGGGTTCTTGCCAATAATATTATGGATAAAGTAGTTATAGTTGAAGTTGAGAATGGGTAGGCGCAAATCTTAATTAGTGAGCTTCTTAACAATAAGAGCTTAGAGTAAGGCACCTAGAGTTCAGTTGGCTACTTTGGTTTGTCCATTTCTTTGCTGGTGGCAAGAGGTACTGAACATGAGCTTAATACTAAATCTCTTCCATAATATCCTTTAGAAGAAGCTGAGAAATTCAATGTCTCAATCTAAAACTGTACTCTTCGGAATGTCATGCAATTTGATAACTTCTTATAAGAAAATATTAGAAACATAGAAGGGTATTATCTATTTTGTGATAGAGAATTAAAATGTATCATTTTTCCAAAGCAATTAATAACGACTAGAATTAAATCTTTTCCTCTAAGTATTCGAGGTAACCTTAAGATGAAGTCCACACTCAAGTCCTCCTAAGGTTAGGTTAGGACCTGTAAAGGCATGTACTCTCTAAAAGGCTCCTTCCTTCCTTTGGCCCTCTATTAAATCTTTTAGCTCTCTACTATCTTGTCGATATCCTTAGCCATGCTTAGCTAGAGGTACTTCTCCTATAGTAGCTCAGTAGCCTTGTTCTCTCTAAAGTATCCTCAAAGTGTTCTATTATGAGCACTCTCATTGAGAATTCCCTCATGGAACAACATAGATCCATCACATAGTAGCTATATAAAGCAGTTTCATCACTACAACCATTCACAATCAGACTAAGTAGTTGTACTAAGCTTATAACTTAGTCATGAGTGAAAATCCCAATAACTTTATCTTGAGGTTCATTATTAATGTATGCTAATGTGACAAGGCATTAGCTACAATATTGGCATTACCCTTCTTAAGCTTGATGACATAAGTAAATGCTTCTAAATATTTTATCCATTTGGCTTATTTTTGAGAGAGTTCCTATTGTCTTCGAGGGTGCTTCAAATACTCATAGTCCATATAGATGAAAAAATTTCTTTACGATTGGTAATGCTGCTACACTATAAGAGCTTAAACAAAAGCATAAAGCTCCTTCTTGTATACCAAATAATTCAATGTAGCTTTATCAAGCTTCTCATTGTCAAATCCTATAAGTTGCCTTTTCTGCACCAATACTACTCTAATCCCTATGCCTAAATCATCATAGTCTAGTTTGAAGCACTTTTCAAAGTCAAGTAAAACCAACACTAAGGTTATAGTAAGCTATTCCTTAATTTCCTTGAAGCTTTTTTGAGTTAGATCTCCCCATTTAAATTTGACATTCTTCCTAGTTAGCTCAATAAGTGGGGACATGATGATATTGAAGTTACAGATGAATCTTTTATAAAATGAAGTTAAACCATGGAAGCTTTCCATATTAGTTGCACTCTTAGGGGTAGGTCAGTCATGTATTGCTCGAATTCTCTCCCAGTCAACTAGCACTCTAATCCACTCAAAATATATATGGGACTATAGCGAATACTTTAGTAAGTATACTAAATCGATATTAAGTAATAAAGAGTGAGTAAGGTTGTCAATCGCTTAAGGACTAAGAAACTACTAAAAATATAATAAATCTTATCAATATTTAGGCAATTGAATTGGATTGTCAATTAACTAATCTAATAATTAACTTTAAGTTTTCATGGAAAAAATCACGAGAGTATGTCAAAACAAAATAATCAATTAAGAATGTGGGAAAACAGAATCCACCTTAGTTATGCTAATCAAATTATCATCATGTTATATGGATTAATAGCTATGTAGTCGTTCAAGTGAAATTAACATACCTTAAAATTAAGGACTTGAACCTATAGTTAATTGGTCAATTCATGCATCTCCAATTAACAGTGGACTCTAAATTACAATCATATATCTCCTAATGCTATGATCAACTAATGCTCTAAATTAATTATCCCTAATGTCTTAGCAAATAATTAACTAGAATCATTGCATTAATCCTTAGATAATCTCTCATTAATCTAACTAATGCCACTATCGCATTAGCTAATTAGTTTAATCAAGAATTCCTAATAAACATTATATTAACTCCCACATCAATAGTGTTTCTAACAATTATAACTAATGAAAAATTACAATTGGAATTACAAGAATTGTAATCATGAATCATCCACACATCTATTAACCCTATAACATGACTATAATTATCGCCTTTGCTACCTAGGGTTTCATCAATTTCTCACAATTAAAACCTAGCTAACCATGGAATTTAAAATAAAAGCACATATCATAATCAAACTTGTAAGGAAATTCATAACTAGAAAGTAAGAACAAATTATAGAATTGCATAAGTAATAATAGGATAGAAATCACCAATTTTGTAACAATGATTAAAAAAAAAAAAAAAAACTCCAATTGCTAGAACTCTAAGAATAATCTCTACAGCAATGGCAAGATCTTCTCAATGATCTACGAAACCATTGCCAGAATCCTCTTAGAACACAACCTGAGGATAACCAGCGTTTGTCAACGAGAAGCAAGGAAGCATCTCTTTCCATAGCCCAACATGGGGTTTTGACCCGTAAAGCGGCGAATGATAGCATTTCCTATTGATTTATCCCCTGGACTGGACCTATTCTGATTTCTTGTTCACAGGTCAACCCTATGGTAGCAAGAAAAGGCGATCTTTAGATAAAAAGGAAATGCAAAAGTCCCCCAAAATATCAACATAATGCATATTTATAGAGTAAACAAAAGATGACTATTGACTGATTTAGGCTAGAAATCAAAGCTGGCTTAAGATCGGCTGTTTTCATTGAAGGCCAGCCATAAAGGCCGGCGATGTTGAATGTAGGCCAACTTAAGGTCGACAGCTTTCATTCCTAATTTCCTTAGCCTATGCAGTTTGATTTGAGCTTCCTTCAACTGCATAAAACTTCTCTAAATTACTTATATTTCTACTCTGAATCCTCTGACACCTGAAATGTCCAAATGAATATATTGAAGTACTATTTCTTAATGATTTCTATAAAATTAATAATAATTCACACAACGAAATATGAGTAAAATATGCCTTCAGACATATCCTAAAAACAAGACTTCATTCTAATAGAAATTACACTTCTTGAGATTGTCAAACAATTGTTTAACTTAGAGCATGTTAAATACAAATGTTAGGTGTTTGATGTGATCATTCAGGTTAGTAGTGTCGAGCAAGATGTCGTCAAGGTACATAATGACATATTTTCTAATTAAGGGTCTTATTATATGGTTCATCAGCATCATGAAATTACTTGATGCATTGGTTAAACTAAATGGCATTAAATATCCTCTTGTATAAACCATGTCATGTTTTAAATGCAGTCTTTCATTCATCTTCGACTCTCGTGCATATTTGATGGTACCCACTCTTTAGGTCAATCTTAGAAAAGATCTTTCAACCGTGAATCCTAATAGGGATCGTAGACTTATCATACACTCTAAAGCTCCAGAACTCGCTCATATGGTATACCGAGCTATCTGAGGAGAGTTAAACTCGGAAGAACAATGTATTCCCCAATCCGACGTACTAAGTGACTTCGTTTTCCACTCCATCTAAGAGGTTACTAGGGTAACCAACCTCTTGTCAAACCAACCACTCCTCAATACATCTATCCAAGGATAAGTATTGAGCCAGCATACTACCGATCTGATATATTGCTGAAGTCGAGCTGACCATGATTCTAAGCCGACCTACCGAGGTTGATTAGACATTGGGACACCTATTAGACCAATCCTTCCTCAACCTTGAACATCTAAGTCACCGAGCTACCATGCACCTAACATCGACCTGACCTGCTCAGCACCTACTCTACTCAACAATAGTATTATTAGAACTATAGAATGGATAGCTTACACATGCCCTACTTTCCTAACATCCCTACTATCCTTTTTTATCACCGGATATTCTTTTTGTTCATTTACAACTTTACCCTTGGAAATTATTCCTTTTCCTTTACTAGTAGGAATCGTTTTTGTGATTTACACAAACCTAGGAGTTACCCTAATTGAGCGGTATAAATACTTGTAAATTGTAATAGTTACATCAATTAACACAATTGATATTTAAACATAGTGTCATGAGCTAAGTGTTTTCTGCTTACTCTTGTTAACTCTTATTTGATCCTTTATAAGCATGGATTAGTGGAGAGTGCCCTCTAGTTATACTTATGTGTCATATCAAGTGCGATTAGAGCTTGTGTGAGGCATTGGTGTATCATATTCATTGTCGGTGTATGAGGTCACTTACTCAACCTTTAACTATCATTTACCGTTGAACTTTCTCCAGGTTCGGACCCATCCCCTTAGTTTGTGCGATATTGGATGTCGTTTGTTCATCTACATCAAACTCGTATCATCTTAATATTAAAGCCTCAGTTGTTTAAGTTAGTTTCTATTACTCTATCCTCTAGGTGATTTGTTACTACTTTTGTGTATGTTAGAAGTTTTGTTGTTATCATAGAAGTTTGGAAGGTAAATAGTGTTGAAGAAATCTTATGCTCTATTTACCCCTATTTCTTATATGCAGAATAGAGTGTAAGTATCTACTTGTTTATTATATGTAGTTGACATAGCGATAGGAGTAATAGGTATTATTTAATTGTTGTTATTTAGGGATAGAATTTGGTATGGTATTTTTAACTGTCAATTTTGTAAAATAGTTGACAGTGTCTAATTCTAGTATTCAAGGGGCCATTGGTAACTAAGAGAGTGGCATTTGAAATGGCTAAGGTTAATAAGGAAGTTCCATACCCCATTCTATAGATGATAGACTGGATTAACTTCCTGACCTGTTAGCTAATTTGGTGACTACCATAAATGAAGGTAAATGAGCTAGAAATGATCCCTATAGAGGTTGAACCAATGAATGACTAGAGAGGGACAATGGCCAGTATGGTTGAGCAAATGCCTTAGTTGACTTATATTGAGTTGGAGGAGTGGGTAGAGTTACTAGATGTAAACTAACTTTAGAGGAGATTGGAGAGGTAGATGAGGAAGAAGAAGATGAAGTGGAAGAGTATTATAAACCTAAAAAGAGGAATGTTCATGCACCAAAAGTGGAAGGAATGAGAATGCATATCCCCAGTTATTTTGGTAATAGTGATGCTATGGACTACCTAGATTGAGAAGATAATATTGAAAAGTAGTTTGATAGCCATGAGGCACCTAAGAATACTAAGATTAGACTTGTTATGCTAGAGTTTACTAGTTATTCCACCTTATGGTAGAAGAACATGCAAGGTACATGTAAAAGTGAAGGAGAACGTAAAGTTAGGAGTTGGGATGAGATGAAAAGTGCCATGAGGAGGAAGTTTGTTTCGAGATACTATTTGTAGGATGCCTTCAAGAGTTTACAAGAGTTGAGACAAGGAGGATCGAATGTTGATGCTTATGTAAAGGAATTCTAGATGTTGATGGTTTGATCTAAAGTTATTAAGCTTAAAGACTAAATTGTATCTCAATACATCAATGGGTTGAAACATAAGATTAGAGATATCCTAGAGACCATGGACATTGGTTCACTTGATGATGCTATCCGAACTGCTTAGAGGATCAAGAGGCACCAAATAAGAAGATTCCGACCTCCTGTTAGCTGAGTCACTACTAGTTGACCTATTCTAAGCATACCTATGCAATTGGAACCAAGTAAGGTTGCTAAGACTTGACTTACTCAACCTACTTGAGCAAAGGAGAAGGAGATCCTGAGGAAGTTTAAGAAGGCCAGAGTTGAGGAAGGAAGACAATTAAGATAAAGTGCTTAAACTGTTAAGGATTTGGATACATGGCTACTTAGTGTCTGAACAAAAGAACCATGGTAATCCATAGCAAAGTGCTAACTATTGAGGTAAATAGTACTAATAAGGAAGTAGAAGAGTTGAAATAGACCAAACAAATAGAATAGTCCAAGGAAGAAGAAATCATCTATAGTGAAGAAGGTAACTTTATGCTTTCCACCTTAATGTTAAAGAGGATAATGAGTATGAGCCTTGTACCCGAGGATGACCTGCAAGAAAATCTATTCCACGTTAGATGTAAGGTTAATGGGTCATTATGTGTAATGATTGTTGACAATAGCAGTTGCTCTAATGAAGCATCTACTTTCATGGACCAACAATTAAAGTTGCCGACCAGCCCTACCCTAAGCCTTATAAACTACACTAGCTCGATGACAAAGGAGCTCTGTAAGTAAACAAATAAGTGATTGTTTTTATCAGTATTGGAACCTATCGAGATGAAGTGTTCTATGATGTGTTGCCTATGAATGCATCCCATATTTTGCTTAGACGACTATGGATGTTTGATTGAACTGTGACATGTAATAAGAGAAAGAACACATGTTTCTTAGAGCATAAGGGTAGGAAGGTAAAGTTGAGCCCTATGACTATCAAACAAGTTAAAATCATGCAAACTCAGTTAAGCCAAGTTTTGAAGGAAGAGGCTTTGGTGATAACCTGACCTAAGCTAAAGAAAGAGATAAAGCTCGAAGAGTCGACCTATCTACTGGTAAAAAGATTACTTGAGATGAGAGGAGCTAATGAGGAGCTACTAGCTATTAAGGTGAAAACCTTGTTAGATGAGTTTGCCGACTTAATCCTAGGCGAGTTGTTAGAAGGTCTACCTCCCTTTCGAGGTATTTAACATGCAATTGGTGTGCAGCTAGGAGCGATACTGTCGAACAAACCAACCTATAGGTTGAGCCCTAAATAGGTAACAAAGTTGCAGAGGCAAATAGATGAATTGATGAAGAGAAGGTATGTACGAGAATCCCTAAGGCCTTATACCATGCTTGCATTATTGGTACCAAAGAAAGATGGGACATGGAAGATGTGTATAGATAGCTGAGCAATCCATTGCATTACTATCAAGTATAAAAGGCTTGATGATATGTCAGATGAGTTAAATGGATCAAGAGTATTTTCCAAGATTGATTTCAAATCGAGATACCATCAGATCTTAATGCAAAAGGGAGATGAATGGAAGGCCACCTTTAAGACCCACTATAGGTTTTATGAATGGCTTGTGATACTGTGCGGACTATCAAATGCACTAAGCACATGTATACAACTGATGAACCATGTGCTCTGAGAACTACTAGGAAAATTTATGGTAGTTTACTTTAATGACATCTTAGTCTATAGTCTTAATCTAGAGACTCATCGAGATCATCTCCGAGAAATCTTTTCAAAGCTCTAAACCGAGAATCTCTATGCCAATTTGAAGAAATGTGACTTCTACCAACTTGAAGTGATCTTTTATAGTTTATTATGAGTAGAGGTGCCATTCGAGTAGATGATGAGAAGATAAGGGTGATTACTTAATGGCCTATACCAACTTGTTTAGTCGACGTGCGAAGTTTCTATGGCTTAGAATCATTCTATTGTAGATTTATAAGGATTTTTAGTATGATTATGGCCCTACTCATCAAGCTATCAATGAAGAATGTTGAGTTCAGGTGAAGAGAGAAGGAGTAAAGAAGTTTTGAAGAGGTGAAGGAGAAATTCACCACCATCTTAGTCTAAGCTTTGCTAAGCTTTGACAAAGTATTTGAAGTGGAGTGTGATGTGTCTGGACTAGGCATAGGTATTATGTCGATGCAAGAAGGCAGACTTGTTGCTTACTTTAGTTTGAAGCTTAGAGGAGTAATACTCAATTATTTTATTTATGATAAGGAGTTTTACTCCTTAATCTAAGCCCTAACTGTATGGCAACACTATCCACTACCGAAGGAGTTTATAAGCTACACTGATCATAAATCTTTGAGATATTTGAAGAGTTAACCCAAATTGTCTCAAAAACCAGCTAAGTAGGTGGAATTTATGGAGGGATTTTCCTATGTTATGAAATATAAGAATGGAAAGAACAATTTAGTGGTCGATGCCTTATTGAGATGACATTTCCTTTCGATGAAACTAGAGACTAGACTGCTTTGGTTTTCTATAATTAAGGATTTGTATGCTAAGGATCTGCATTTTGGTCCTATTTATGCCAAACATTTAATGACTATTACAGGGAGGATGGATACTTGTTTCATAAGAAGAGATTATGTATCTCAACTTATTTCATGAGAGAACCATTAGTGTATGAAGCATATGGAGGAGGATTATCCAAACACTTTGGCAAGCACTAAATTCATGAGGTACTATCCTAGAGATTTTTTGGGCCAAAAATGATGAGCGATGTTCAAAGTGTGTTGGAAAGGTCTACCGCTTGCAGAAGGGTAAAGAGTCAAATTAAGCATGGAAAATATTTACCCTCACCAATTCTAACCAAGCTATGGTCTGTATTAAGCATGGACTTTATGTTATGATTGCTAAGGACGTCTCACGGAAAGGACTCTATTATGGTAGTTATGGACCACTTTAGAATGATGACAAAGTTCGTGCCTTGCTCTAAGATTAACAACAGTTCAACTATCTCTTTTCTTTTCTTAAAGGAGGCCGTTAAACTACATAGAGTATCCAGAACCATTGTTTCAAAAAGAGCCCTAAAGTTCTTAAGCCACTTTTGGAGAATGTTATGGAAGTGAATGGAAACCAAGCTATTATACAGCATATCTTGTCACCCATAAATGGACGGATAAACTGAGGTTGTTAATAGGACAATGGGAACTTTACTCCAAGTTACTATTGTTCGAAACATGGCTGATTGGGATCTATAATTGCCTATAGTTGAGTTTACCTACAATAAGACTGCCTACAATATCACAAACATGTCACCATTTGAGGTTACTTATGGGTTCAACCCTAAGCTCCCATTAGACTAGACACCGCTTACGAACCTTGATGATGATTAGCCAATCATAGAAAGAGTCAAAACCATCAAAGCCATGCACTAGAAGGTCGTAGAGCATTTGAGCGAAGTTGCTGCCGAACTTGAGATGTGAGGCCGAAGATAGCAGAATAAGAAATTTTAGTTAGGTGATTTAGTTTAGATCTACATTAGTAAGGAATGGCACTTAAACTTATGGAAGAGCAAGTTATCTTTCAAGGCCAACAAGCCATTCAAAGTGTTTGATAAGATCAATCCTAATGCCTATAAGATTGAACTACTTGAAGAGTACAAAGTCTCGGACTCCTTCAACATTGTTGACCTCCACTTGTGTACTCTTGAAGATGAGCAACGTAGAGTTGAGCTAGATTTGATCTCAAATCTTAATTAGCCCGGAGGGGATGATAGTGATCATGTACCTATCATGCTCTCCAAAGCTTAAGGACTCACTCATAAGGTATGCTAAGCTGTCCGAGGAGAGTTAAACTTAAAAGAGCAATGCATTCCCTAGTCTGACCTACCAAGTTACTTTGCTTTCCATTCCATCTAAGAAGCTACTGGGGTGAGCAACCACTTGCCAAACCAATGCTTCCCTAATACATTTGTCCAAAGCCAAGTACCGAACTAGCATACTACCGATTTAATACATCATCAAGGCCTAGCTGAACTCAATTCTGAGCTGACATGCTAAAGCTAACCAAATATTAGGACACCTATAGGACTAGTCCTTCCTCAATCTCGAATGCCTAAGCCGCTAAGCTACTATACACTTGACGTCGACCTAAGCTACTTAAAACCTACTCTGCTTGTCAAATAGCTTCATTGGAACCACAAAATGGATAGTTGACATGTACCTTACTTTCTTGACATCCATGCTGTCCTTTTTTGTACCAAATATTCTTTTTTCTTGTTTACATCCTTACCTTTGTAAATTATTCCTTTTCCTTTATTAGTATATATATATATTTTAATTTACACTAACCTAAGGCTTCCCCTAATTAGGCTATATAAATACTTATAAATTGTAAAACTCGCATCAATTAATACAATTGATATTCAAACATACTCTTGTGAGTTAAGTGTTTTCTATTTACTCTTGTTAACTCTTATTTGATTCTTTGTAAGTGTAGATCAATAGCCAGTGCCTTCCAATCATACTTATGTATCATATCAAGTGTGATTAAATTTTTGTGAAGTGTTAGTGCATCATATCCATCGTTGGTATACGAGGACCCCTTCTCAACCTTCCACTATCATTTACCCTTCAAACAATCTCATGGTTCGAACTCATTGCCTAGGTTTGTGTGATACCGGATGTTGTGTATTCATCTATGTCAAACTCATATCAAAGCCTATCCATCATGTCATTGAGCTAGATATTAAGTACCAATACTTGATGGTTACCTTATCAATAGCTTCATAATTAACACACAAATGCCATGAAAAATCCTTCTTCGAAATGAATAGAACGATACTTTACATAGGCTTATACTCTCTTGCACATATTTGCACTCTATTAGCTTATCCACTTGCATCTCAAGCTTAATAGCTTACTTGGATTCATTTTATAGATTTCTTTATTCGGCAAGGTAGCCTAGATTAATGGTCAATACAATACTTAATCCTTTAGATCCCAAGTAAGCCTTAGGTAGCTCTTTAGGAGCAAATCCTTAAATTCCTCAATCAGTCACCAAAATTCCTTAAGTAGTGAGTTAACATTTCTTACTTCTAACATTCTTCTAACTAGCAAGAATAATGGTTCATTCCACTTCAAGGTCTAGGTTAATTCACCTTGAGATAAAATTAAGGATTTCTTCTTCTAAGCTTAGGTAAGTTTTAACTATGCCTTGTTGACTTATCTTGGAGTCATGTGTTGTAGTGTGACCTTGTACCCATCCTTCATAAAAGGAATATGTGCTCTTACGTCCAATGTAGGTGATTCTTCAATCATACAACAATTGACAGTGTGATGCATATAATGGAATGACATATAGAGCATTTTCTCTTAATACTTAGTTCTAATGCAAAAGGGTACCTTCACTTGCTTGATTACATGTAAAGCACCTACCTTTTTTAGCTAATACAATGTATATGGTATTAGTTTCTTGTAAATCAGCAGCTTCAACTGCTATACCGGATAAGTTGCAATAATGTTGGTGTAATTCTATCCATCAATAATGAGTGCACGTGATAATCCCTTTACTATGTAGGTTGTTTGAAACATGTTCTCACACTACTCCTCATTTGAGCTTAGCATGGCACTTAGTGTTCTTCTTAATATAAGACTAAGTAGTTCTCCATAATCAATAAATACTTCAACTTCTCCCTCTTTGTGATATTTTTTTTCAATCTCATCCTCATATGTACCCTCTACTTCCATGTTGAGTTCCTCTCTCTTCAATTCCATTGTTCAACTATTTAGACAATGAGAAACTATGTATCTAAATTTTAGACACTTAAAGCAATTGATTTCATTAGTTTTGCATGCTAAACTTTGGCCAATTTCACTCCTTAACTCGGGCTCATTCATCCTTATCTTTGCATGGAGGTAAATGTTGTGCTTGATGGGATCGATACGTATACTAGAGTTTTTTTCTTAAAAAAAAAAATTTATAAATAGAAGTTTTCAAAATAGTATCATTCCCTTAATCGACTAGCGTGCTAGATCATCTAAAATAATAATATTGGAGACTATTCACCAAGTCGAATGCCTCAAGGAAATGGGATTTGGTTAAGTACTAGATCTAAACTTTTTACTCTAATTTAGGTGAGTCAACTGAATAGTTAGGAATTGTAAATGAAATATTAAATGAAAGTGTTAAATATCTCTCATACATTTTAATGACAACAAAACATTTAAAAGCTAGTGAATCTTTAAGAGTGCACACTTATAGAAGGATTTTCAAAAAGTTTAATTTTGAAAAATTAAGTTGCATTCAAAAGCTTTGAATGGATTGAAATAGTTTATTCTAGAAAATCTTCAAAAATTATTACATAAGCTTTTATAAGAACAATTGATACAACACTTCAAAAGTTTATTCAGAGACTTTAGCAACTAAAGGCTAATATTTTTTAGAAGCTTATTCAAAAAGTAAGTCTAGAAGCATGACGCTGAAATTAGTTTAAATCATGTTCTATTTAAATAAGGCTTAGTTCTACTAGATTGGGTGTATTAGGAAAATAAACTTAATCTCGTTTCACTCAAGATGTAGTTAAGATCCATGGGGAATATTTTTGAGCATGTTAATTTTTTGAAAAATCAAGATAGACACAAATATGGATAAGGATAAAGTTGAGTCGAATTTTGTGGAAATTCAAAATGAATTTTATTTAGAAATGTCTTATAAGGATTATCTCTTCGTTAAGAAATCTATCTAGTGGTTATGATTTTAAGTATATCTGATCTAAACAAATCAAGGAGAATAGATTTTTAAATTCAAAATACTAAGATCTTTTCACAAAAATATCCAAGGATTGTCCTTTGCATTCTAACGGTTGGATAATTACGGAAATGAAAAAAATTTTCAAATTTTTAGCTATTGGAAAAACTCAATACAAAAGGAAGAAGGATTCAAAACATCAAATACAACTCTAAAGAAAAATTATCATTACACAAAAATTCTTAATCAATTTTTACCTTTTGAAAAGCCTCAAAAAGTTCTTCAGATACTTCTTTAGAGAACTACACCGAATTAAAGTTCTACAATAAGTATTATTTATTTTAAGTGCAAAATTATTTGAGACGTATTTTTATTCTCACTTGTAATCTCTATACTTTATTGTAGAGAAAACATAGTCTGTACACTGTAGATCTGTATTAACCTAGATTATAGAGAGGCTAGATAGGTAGAGTAGAGTGTGGAAAATTCATTGTGATAAATGTTTGTAATCTATTTGTGATTTGATTTAGTGGATCAAGTAGAACAACATCAGTGAAGTAGACTAGATCCCCAGTAGTAGATCTAGAAGAGAGTAGTTGGCAAAAGGTCGAAACTCTATAAAATCTCTACCTAATTTTCTCCTTTCTTGCACTCTTTTAATTTGGGTTATTATCAATTGTACATTGAATCATTAAATTATCACTTTTCACCATTATAAGTTGTTAAGAGGAGTAAGTTCATTTTTAACGAAAAAGTTTTTAAAAAATTTAAAGATATCAATTCACTCCCCCTTCACCTCCCCCCGGCCCCTCTTGATATCTTATATAGGACCAATAATTGGTATTAGAGCCTCACTCTAATATCTTTTAGAGTTTAAGATCATAGGTGAACCAAGTGGTAGATTAACAGTTCAGCCTGGCAAGGCACCATTTTTTGATGAAACTAACTTTTCTTATTGGAAATTTTAGATGGAGACTTTTGTGAAGGCATTAGATTATTGGGTTTTGCAAATTATTTCTACAGGACATCTCAAAGTTCCAACTATTATGACAACAAATGATGATATCACCAAAGTCGAACTCAATTAAATGGCTAAGAATCTTTTGATGAGCACTATTGCTTGTTTTGAATTTTATCTAATTGCTTCTTATGAAACAGCTAAAGACATTTAGGTCACTTTGGTACAAACTTACAAAAGCACAGAAACCATCAAGGATAAAAGAATCAACTCGCTAGTTCAATAATATGTAGCATTTCGAATTCTCCTTGGTAAAGAAATCAAAGACTCTTTCAATAGATTTACTGCTATAACTAATTAACTATCTTCTCTAGGCAAAGTTATTAGTGATGCAGATATGAAATGCAAGATACTAAGGATTCTTCCCAAAATTTGGAACTCGAAGAAAAGAGCTATAGAAGAAGTTTGTGATTTGAAGATATTAACACTGAGTCAATTGTGTAGCAAGCTCATGGCATATGAAAGTGATTTTCTCAAATCAGAAGGTACTTAAGAAGATATAAGAAAGAGGATTGTAGCTTTCAAAGCCCAAGAAATAAATACTAATTCAAAAGGAGAAGATTCATTTGAAGAAGATGATGAGGATGTGATACTATTAGCTAGAAAACTTAATAAATGGCTCAAGAAAAAGGGTAGGAAAACATTTACTACTAAAAATAATCGGTCAATTGATGCAAGGAAGTTAATCAAAGAAAAAGAAGAGAAGAAGGTCAAAAAGGAGATTATTTGCTATGAATACAAGAAGCCTAGACATATCAAATATGAATGTCCTTTGTTGATCAAGAAAATGGAGAAATTCAAGAAGAAAAGTAAATCTCTGATGCTGACATAAAGTGATTTAGAGGATTTAGAAACTGAATCAAAAGGTTCAAAAGAATGCAAGGAGGCCAATTTATGTCTTATGGCACTTTTTGAGGTAGATTCTGAAACTGTTCAGATTCTGACTTAGATGTACCTAATGATATATGTGCTGAAATTAACAAACTACTCAAAGCCCTTTCCAAGTCAAGCAATAAAATATCTAAGCTTAAATCTATGGTTAAAACTTTGAAAATCGAAAAGCATGCACTTAATCAAGCTAATAAGTTGCTAGAAAATGAAAATGATTTTTTGAAAAATGACCTCAAAGGTTTACATATTGCCCGTGAAGCTTTAGTTAACGAAAATCTAATTTTAAAAGAAGAAATTAAGAATTTGAAAAACCGTATGGAAGATCTATCTAAGTCAATTAAGAATACCTTTCGCAAGTTTGATGAAAGTGACAAGAAACTATAAATGTTGATTTCTAACCAAAGGATGGATAATTCAAAATCTAGACTAGGTTTTGAATTTGGAAAAACATCTAAGACAAGGAAAAGTAGTAGTTTTTGTTAAATCAAAAGATGAAATGTAGGAAATGGTTAAAAGTAAGGAAAACAACAAAGCATTCAAACTTATTAGAAAGAACAACAAAAGGTTTTCTTGAAACAACAAGTATCCTTTCAAAGGATACAATAGAAGGTATTTCAGAAGGCATTTCAAAAAGGATCCAAACCAAAAGAAAGTGGTAAGTAACAAGTATACTTAACAAAAATCTTATGCTTGTTTTCTTTCTAATAAAATAGGTCATATATAAAAATACTATTTTTACAAAAAATACTAGCTTACTAATAACCAAGTTACAAATCAAAACATAAGCTTGAATTCCAATGGACCTAAGCTTCGCTGGGTTCATAAACAAATTTAATTATGTCTTAATGTGTGTAGGACTATGAGGAAAAGAAAAAAGGAACATGATATCTTGACAGTGGATGTGCAAGACACATGACCAATGATGCCTCGTTGTTCACAAATCTAGAATGGAAAGAAGATGGTTATGTAAAGTTTGGTGACAATGGTATAGGTAAAATAATTGTAGTAGGATCAATTGTTTTGGTACCTCGTTCAATCGAAAATGTGTTGCTAGTTAAAGGATTAAAACATAACTTATTAAGTATAAGTCAATTGTGTGATAAAAGGTATAGAATAGTTTTTGAACATGATAAATGTGTTGGATTTAATCAAGACGGTTTAAAGCTGTTTGAAATTTTCAAAAAGAAGAATGTATATCTAATTAATCATTTGAAGTATCATCTAAAAGTTGCTTTATTTCTGTAAATGATGATGCTACACTCTAGCACAAAAGACTAGGACATGTGAATATTCATCAACTAGAGAACTTATCCAAAAAGAGTTTAATCTTAGGTTTACCTCAAGTACATGCCTATGAAAATATTCGTTGTGCTGCTTGCTTGAAGAATAAAACGAATTTGTCGTTTCATAAGAGTAAGAAGGTTATTCTTACTTAAAGACCTTTGGAGTTATTACATTTATATTTCGTTGACCCCACTCGCACGTTAAGTTTAGGAAGAAATAACAATTGTCTTGTTATGGTAGATGATTTCTTTAGATTTACTTAGATCTTATTTTTGCACCATTAAAGTGATGATTTAAATTTTTTTGGAATCTTTTCATAAAAATTGATCATGGTAAGAAATTTGAAAATTCTGATTTTATTTCGTTTTTTCAAGATACAGGCATCATCCATAATTTTTCCGCAGCCTATACTCTATATGAAAATGGAGTAGTTGAACACAAAAATAGGAATATTCAAGAAATGATGAGAACTCTTCTTAATGAAAGTAATATAATTGATCACTTTTAGGTTAAAGCAGCTTCAACAGCTTTTTATATCATTAATCGTGTATATGTAAGACCTTTGACGAATAAAACTACTTACGATATTTACAAAGGAAGGAAACCCATGGTTTCATTTTTTCACACATTTGGTTATACGTGTTTTGATAAGAAAACAGAAAAAGTCTTAGGAAAATTTGAAGAGAGAGCAGATGAAACCATATTTTGAGGCTACTCTTTGAACTCGAAACCATACTAAGTATACAACAAAGAAACAAAGGTCATAGAAGAGTCAATAAATGTTAAATTTATTGAAGAAACAATCCATGAAGATTTGGACGATGAAATTCTAGTTGCTTCAAATGAAAAGAATACAGTGCATCCTAATTTAGAAGAAGGAAAATCAAAACCTCCCTCGGAAAGTAGTTTAGAGCTTCTATGTTGCCTCATGGAACTGAAACAAAATCTATATCAGAAGGTACTTTAGAAGCTAATACTAGGTTTGTTGAAGAACCTTCAAAAGGTAAGTCAGAAGGTTTTGAACTCTTTCATACTCCTCCACCAACTTTAAAATTTAAAACCGATCATCTTCTTGAGCTTATAATTGGTAATGTTAGATCTAGAATAAGAATGAGATTAAGTTTACAGAATTTTGAAAATTAGTTTGCTCTTAAATCTAAAATTGAACCTCATACAATAGATGAAGCCTTAAATGATAATAACTAGATTTTGGCCATGCAAGATGAGCTTAATCAATTTTAGAGAAAT
The DNA here is from genome assembly GCA_024138005.1 of Lumnitzera racemosa. Lineage (NCBI taxonomy): Eukaryota > Viridiplantae > Streptophyta > Magnoliopsida > Myrtales > Combretaceae > Lumnitzera > Lumnitzera racemosa. The sequence continues at coordinate 60,596,653 of JAMXBC010000012.1, forward strand.
CAAGGTTGGAGTCTAGTTCCAAGACCTAAAAACAACTCAATCATTGGAAGCAAATAGGTATTTAAGATTAAACTAGATGAGCATGGAAAATAGTTAGAAACAAAGTATGATTAGTAGCTAAAGGTTATTCACAGGAAGAAGGAATAGATTATCATGAAACATATGCTCCTATTGCTAAGTTGGAAGCTATAAGATTGTTATTTGCTTTTACTTATTTGAAAAATTTTAATTTGTATCAAATGGATGTAAAAGGTGCTTTTTTAAATAGATTCATAAAAGAAGAAGTATATGTTGATCAACCTCCTAGATTTGAAGATCCCTTTAAATTTGAAGAACCCTTTAAATGAGATCATGTGTTTAAATTAAGAAAGGCGTTGTATGAACTTAAATAGGCTCGCCGTGATTGGTATGATAGATTAAGTGAATTCTTGATTAGAAATGACTTTCAAAGAGGAAAAGTAGATACTACACTTTTTATGAAATATTTTGGTAAAGATATGCTAGTTGTAAAAATCTATGTTGATGACATTGTTTTTGGTGCGACTAATGAAATATATTGTCAAGAATTTTCAAGTATAATGTAGGTAGAATTTGAGATGTCACTCATTAGTGAATTAAACTTATCCTTGGGATTACAAGTCAAACAATCAGAGAATGGAATTTTTGTTCATCAAGAGAAGTATACTAGATAGATATTGAAGAAATTTGGTTTTGGGAATACCAAGGATTCTTCAATACCTATGAGTGTCTCAACAAAGCTTGACATTACAGGTAAGGGCAAAAAGGTAAATGAAAAAATCTATCACAGCTTAATTAGATCTTTATTATATTTAACTACTTCACAACCTGATATCTCATTAAATACTTTTGCATGTGCTAGATTTCAGAGTTCACCAACTAAAACACACTTAACCGTAGTTAAAAAGATTTTTAAATACGTAAAAAGCACTACAAGATTGGGAATTTGGTATCCTAGAAGTAAAAATTTTGACCTCATTAGATATTTACATGTTGATTATGCAGGTTACAAAATAGATAAGAAGAGTACTTTAGGAACATGTCAGTTCTTAAGAGATACGCTTGTTTTGTGGTCTTTTAAGAAACAAAATTCAATTACTCTTTCAACTACAAAAGCTAAATATGTATCTATTGGAAATTGTTATGCACAAATTCTTTAGTTAAAACAACAATTAAATGATTATGGAATAAGTAAAAATATTCCCATAAAATGTGATAACACGAGTGCTATCAATTTGACAAAAAATCTTGTTCATCATTTAAGATCAAAGCACATAGAAATAAGGCATCATTTCATACGTGATCATGTTGTAAATAATTATGTGAATATTGTTTTGTTTCAACTAAATATTAATTTGTTGATAGTTTTACTAAACCTCTGGATAAATTGAGATTTAAGTCCATTTGTAATGAATTAGGTGTTTGTAATCCCTCTTGATAATTTGGTCTTTCATTTAATTTTTCGTAGATGTTTTGCTTTTTTTCTTTTGTTTGTTACATCCAATTCTTCTTGATATTTACTGGACATGAAAACTTTGTAGGTATTAGCATGTTCTTAGTAGGTCTACAAAATCCTCCTTAGTGGGTCCATTAAGTAAATCTACTCTCTCAACTAATTGCTATCAAAATTGGCAGTTTAAGTTCTCTGAAAGCCTAATTTCTTTTCTCATTTTCTTCTTCTTCATCAGACTTTCCCTATTTCTCTCTAATATATATATATATTTTTTTTCATCACAACTCCAATGGTGCCCAAAAAATCTAATTGTATTGCAGCTAAAGGGGTTAAATCAAAAATCCAAAATGATCCCTAGAATCCCATTGTTCTTGATGAACAAGAAATTGAAACCACCAATCCTAGAAATCCTCAACCAAATCCAGCCTCGAAAATACATCAAGAATCATCTGAAAAAACCTTGACCCTTGAACTCCAAGATGAACCTTTAGAAGAGGCTGTTCAAGAAGTAAGTTAGAAGAATGCCTCTAAAGTACATTTTGAACTAGTTTAGAAGGTCATTTAAGATGATAAAGAATCTATTTCCTCCAAAGAAGTTGTTGATTCAGAAGAATCTGAACCCTTGGAAAAAACATCTAAACAAGTCTCTAAAAGAGATCCTTCAAAACCTGATCCTATTTCAAGACCAAGAAATTTTGTTCCAAAATCTAAGATAGCTACCTTAGTCAAGAAGAAATCCAAATCTTCCCAGAAAGTGGACAGATGAACTAAAGCTACAACCACAATTACCCCTTTAAAAGGAGAACCCCAAGAAGAGGTACAGAATCCAAGGTAAAAGTCTTTTAATCAAAGACTCATTTAATTTAGACTTTGAATACTTTAAGAAAAATGGTTTTTATAGGAAGGACTATTTAAATAGATTGGGTCTAAATGTTCTAGCTGAATAGACTATATGGAGATTTGATTGATGAATTTTATAGAAAGCTTAATAGTAAACGTCAAGAAGTGTGAAAATCAACTATGCTAGGACAGAAAATAGAAATCACTAAGAAGGACATTCTAAAATGCTTTGGCATTAAAGAATTCAATGATGATGAGAGCATAGGATAGTTGACAAAAAAAAGTTATTTGCTAAATTGAATGATGGAATCGATTTAAGGATAGGAAGAGACATTTTTAGTACTAAATTTGAATTGTTAGTAAGAATTCTTCACAAATTTATTAACTCTTTTGTACTACTAAGGAAGGGTAGTGCAACCTTAGTAACTAAGGAAGATGCCCTGGTGATCTTAGCAATGTTGTAAAATTAGTGATGTGATACATGTGGTAGCATGTAGATGTGAGGCCATATGGAAATATGTTAACGGCCCTTTTTAGTTTCAAAATGCTAAAATTTCCAAGAGAAACAAATTGTCCCTTTTCTCCTATCAAGCTTGGTGAGAGAATCTTTATGATGATAGAAATTTATGTGAATGACAAACTTTGGCAGTTACATAATGGGGGAATATTTCTTGCTTCTTCAAATTTGAAAAGAAGGGTCCTTGTCATTGAAGAAAAAGGGATTAGAAAGAATAGGAAAAGAGGAAAGGAGCTAGTAGAGAAGGAACCAATGAAGAAAGGGAAACTGATTAGAAGATCAGGTAACATTTTGTTTAGAGAACCAACTAGGATGGCTTCAGAAGGTGATTCAAATAGTTTTGAGTGCTGGCCAGTTCATAGACAAGGAGAGAGCTCAACCTTTGTAACAACTCTCCAATGTAATCAAAGTTGCTATAGAAAGGTTGTTAAGAACCAAATGATTAGCATAAGAGACTTATTCAACGCTTGGATTAAAGAGTCTATTCTAGAAACAAATTCTTCTAACTAAGTACATAATTCTGTTAATCCTGAACCCCCTGCACAACACCAAACCACTGAACCCTCTGAACCATCTGAACTTGCATGTAAACCTCAATTCACCACCAAAGAAACATATGTTCCTGTTTTAGAGACTACTGTCACACTACTAGTTACTAACCCTTCCTCTCATCCAATTGAGTAGAATGTTCCTAATCCTATTCCAACTTTAGAAAATACCCTAGTCATTTCACTATAATCTCCTGATAAGACACCTCAAGTTTCCACTATGTTCTTAACCTTGAAGAATAAACACGTCCTAAAGGTCATACTGAAATCTTATCTATGGCCTCCACCAAAGAAACATCTCTACTTGCTCCAATCCAGACTACACCACCATTAAGAACCTACTTTATTTGTGGCAACAGCTTTTGAAACCACTTTTACTTCTAATACAATTCTTCCTTCGTACTCTACCAAATTCAAGTTATGTGTTAAGAAGAAAACAAAGTGATAAAAAAAAATGATTGTTTTTATGTTTCTCTTCCTCTAGTACTAGCAAAAACTTTATTCTAGCATATTTTGTTTTTGTCTGCCTATAGACTTAGTTCTTATTATTTCTATTTTTGAACTTGGTTATGATATTTCCTTAATCAATGCAATTTCATCTCTTACGTCATTGCAATTTCTGCACCTAATATGTTGCTTTTCATATTCAAACTTGCACATTTTATAAAGATTAAGGGGAGTTTATTCAAAATGATAACAAAAAAGGGGGAGAGAAAAACCACAACCCATCGCACTCATATTACATTACATTAGAAAAACACTATATGATGCATGAATATGTGATTGTAAATGTGTATATACATCATAACATTTTTGTTATCATAAAAAAGGAGGGGAATGTTAGATATCTCTCATACATTTTAATGATAACAAAAAGGGCTAAAAGCTAATGAATCTTTAAGAGTGCAGACTTACAGAAGGATTTTCAAAAAGTTTAATTTTGCAAAATTAAGTTGCATATAGAAGCTTTGAATGGATTGAAAGTAGTCTATTCTAGAACATCTCCAGAAAGTATTATATAAGCTTTTATAAGAAGAATTGATACAACACTTCAAAAGTTTATTCAGAGACTTTAGAAATTAAAGGCTAATATTCTACAAAAGCTTATTTAGAAAGTAAGTCTAGAAGTATGACGTTGAAATTAGTTTAAAATCATATTCAATTTAATCAAAGCTTAGCTCCAGTAGATTAGGTATATTAGAAAAATATACTTAATCCCGTTTAACTCAAGATGGAGTTAAGATCCATGGAGATTATCTTTGAGTGTATTAATTTTTTTGAAAAATCAAGATAGACACAAATACGAATAAGGATAAAGTTAAGTCAAATTTTGTGGAAATTCAAAATGAACTTTATCCAGAAATATGTTATAAGAATTACCTCTTCATTAAGAAATCTATCTGGTGGTTATGATTTTAAGTAAATTTGATTTGAACAAATCAAGAAGAATATATTTTTAAATTCAAAATACTGAGATCTTTTCACGAAAATATCCAAGGATTATCCTTTGCATTTTCACGGTTGGATAATTATGGAAATGAAGAAAGTCTTCAAATTTTTAGCCGTTGGAAAAACTCAATATAAAAGGAAGAAGAATTCAAAACGTTAGATATAACTTTAAAGAAAAATTATCGTTACACAAAAATTCTTGATAAGTTTTTACCATTTGAAAAGCTTTAGAAGGTGCTTTAGAGAGAAACATCGAATCAAAGTTCTACAACGAGTGTTATTTCTTTAAAATGCAAAATTATTTGTGACTTGTATTTTGGTTTTCACTTGTAATCTCTATACTTTATTGTAGAGAAAAGATAGTTTGTACTCTGTAAATGTGTATTAGCCTAGATTATAAAGAGGCTAGATAGGCAAAGCAAAGTGTTGAAAATTCATTGTGACTAATTTTTGTAATCTATTTGTGATTTCATTTAGTGGATCAAATAGAACGACATTGGTGAAGTAGACCAGGTCCTTAGTAGTGGAGCTAAAAGACAGCAATAGGCAAAAAGTCAAAACTTTGTAAAATCTCTACTTGATTTTCTCCTTCCTTACACTCTTTTAATTTGGTTTATTATCGATTGTGCATTGAATTATTAAATTATCACTATTCACCATTATAAGTTATTAAAAGGGGTAACTGCATTTTTAACGAAAATGTTTTTATATACGGGACCAACAAAGAGAAAAAAGTAAGAACTAACACAACTAATTAAGACATGGGCTTATGATATGCTTCAAAAGTAGTGGTGAAGGCATACTATCAAGATATTAAGGATGTTTTTTAATTGGGTTTTGATGGAATTCACTTGAGCTAGATCTTAGGTAAGGCACCTCAATCAACTATGTAGCAAAAAATCTCTTCTTGGTCTCATTTTCCTACACAAGCAACTAGATACTTAATTCCTATCACGAATTAAGTATTCTAGTCCTAAAACAGGGGGGTTTGTCTCCTTTCTACCTCATAACCTAACCTAATATATTAGAACCACATAAAGTAGTGTGAATTCAATAAGGTATACCTAATCTCCTATCAGTTTCATAGTTATAAGAACCCATTATCAATACTTTACCAACTCAATAACTCAATTAGAAATTTACACAATTAATCTCCTTTAGGTCTCATAATTATGCAATCCTATTAACTCTAGAGACACCACATTCATTATCCTCAATATCTCCTTACACATTTGCGTTAGATATTCTTAACTCTAAATACCTTCAAATATAAGAATGGTACTATAAATAACAACAATTCACAAAATAACCACTAATATACTTACTGGGAATACCAACTCTAACTGATTATACAAATTAACCACATAAGCATTAGTTACTACAGTATAATAACTGTAAGCACAACTACACTCCATAAACACTTTAACTTACAGTAACAACAACAAAGTAACACTTTAGATCACAACACTCATTGCATCACAATACTTCACAAGAAAAACACTTCTTACCTACAACCTTTACTCTAATATTAAAAGATGATATGCCTTAAAGTTTCACACTTGAAGGCGTCACTCTAAAGATAACCTACAAGGTAGGTCCTTTGAATAATTGAAAAAAAGAAGAGGCATTTAGTGAGGGTTCTAGCTAAAGTGTGAGTTACTTTATGGATATTATGCATCAAAGAACATAGATACAACCTAAAGCTCTATGCAATATGACCACAAAGAGAAGATTAGGGTCACTCACCACCATTCCTTGCTAAAGGAATAGATAAGAGTAAGATAGAAATTGAGAGTAAACTAACAAGAACCGGGAGAATATTTAGCATAGCGTCACATTAATTTCTGCTACTATAAATGGAAGGCTATTTATAGTGATCTTTTTAGGGCATATTACAAGAGGAAATGACAAAACTAGTACGTCTACATAAAGAGTAAATATGCATCATAGTACTACTCTAGTGATAAAATAACAAAAGGAATATATTTTTCCATAATTACTATTAGGGGACACATGTTAGTTATATATAGGGTTGCACTTGGCAAAACAGACAAAGCAATGTTTCATTCTGTCTTAGGCTAGTGAGGTTAGGTAGGTATGCAATTAATTGAACCAATGTTGCAGTAACTTAGAATAGAGGAATACTATTGGTACATCATGTTAGTCGAGTTGGTACAAGTTGGCCCTACTAGGAATACGTTAAAGAGTAAGATTATAGGTCAGAGGGAGACTAGGAACAGGCTGAAGAGAAAGGCGGTAGGTTGTAAGATGATTTAGCCATCATGATAGTTTTCTATTGTTGCTCTAAAAAACAGCTAAGCTCGAAGAAATGTAGGGAATCTCATCCTTTGCTTGTTGTTCAACTATCAATACATAGGGTTTTGAAGGTTTTAAGCTCGGCTTTAGGTCAGCAATCAGAGGACTTAAATCCCATCATGACTTATTTCCAATCAACCTCATTTAAACTAAGTTGCTAGCTCTTAATACTATCAAAATGCTCTATAATCTTTTTATATAATGTACTTACCTTAGTGGGCCACTTATAAGGTTCATTACTTTTGTAAATATTGACAAGACTAATACTAGGGTTTAAGGGATTGTATAAATATTACACTTACATTGACAATAGCCAACATTGATCACCATAAAATATTTTTATATTTTTAAGCAAAGGTTGCTCATTTATTGACGACCTTCTCTAGTTATTTTGTAAAGTTACTTTCCACTTTAACCTTGTGTTCTCATCAATCACTTATTTGATTATGGTGAACCCTTTTAAGAAAATAGTAAGTAACATCTATTTTCTATTAGAACCGACGAATTAGTTTAATGTTTGTTTGTTAAATCAAACCCTATTCAAATCATAAACTTAGCTTATGTTTATTGTTGGTGAATTATATCCAATTGCATTTACATTCATATCTTTTATGATATTGTTTCTAACACAAAAACCTAAAAATTTTAACAATTCGTGTCATATTCCAACCTATTGCTATTTGAGCTTTTAAGTCTTACAATAGTCACACAACCCCTACCAAAAGCTAATAGCAACAACATGAATACCTTAAAGAGAATTTATGGTCTTTATTGTGATAACCATTAGGGCAGTTGATGCGAGCTCTCACGGTACAGGATCTTACGAAATTTGTAGTCGGTTCATGCATTAATTCAATGACAGCTATATTGATTAAAAGGCAATACAAGTAATGTAATTAGGTTATAGAAGACAATATTGTAAATTGAAAATAAAATGGAATGATCTTTATAATGAAATAAGGTTTAATAAAAGATTCACTAGGATAATAAAATTAGGAGATAAAATTAAAATAGAAGAAGCTAAGAGACATGAGAGACCCCCCATGCATTACCCTACAATGCTCCCCTTCTAAGGATTTTTTTTTTTTCTTCAACTAAACCTTTGACTCCATATTTATGAAACTTGAACTCAAGGTTACAAAAGAAGCCTAATAAAAAAAGGTAATCTACAAATTATGGCAAGTATATGCCCTAAGAACATAGCTATAGTCTTTTGTATATTCTTCTTCTTAATGAGGGTTACACCCATGTATATGTAAGTGTTCTTCTTTTGACATTATATTTTGTTTAGACTTCACTCCGTTGAGTAACTCAATCAACTCAATTCTTCAATGAAGTTCTAAAACTCTCCAAAATTACTAAGAAACTTGTTGAAAGCTTCAAAAACACATATAAATAACACTAATTAAGCTCAAACTCATCAATTATTAACATAGTTAAGGGACAAAATCATGCAATATCACCTTAAAATATATGTACTAAATGAGCATTATTAAATTTCCCTATACTTAAACTTTTGCTTATTGTTAAGCAAAACAAACTAGGACATGATTAACAATTTTTTTACAACTTAGAAAAGTACATCCTCAATTTGAAAGGCTTCGTAACTTTTCTCACAACTCACCCTTTCTTACAACTCACCCTTTCTTCTTTTAGTAATTCCCTTAAAACACCTAGGTATTCATTATTGAAGAGTTTGTGAATATCAACAATCAAACCAAATAATTCAGAGTTAACCTTATCACTTAAATAGAAACTAAATTAAAAATAAAAAAAAAAACATTAACAAACTAAGAAAGGGATACATGAATTTCACTACTCTTAATGTAGAAGGAGAGAAATTTGCCCCATACTATTTTTATTACAAAACTCAAACTAGATACATGTTAAATCTACTCACCATCTACTTGTTCTCTTAGCTATTTAACCAAATCCAATTCCTTTTAATTAAGCACAATTTCTTCAGTAGTAAGAAAGCACTTCACACTTACGATGAACTAAGGCCATTCCTTGTTGTTTAATTTTTAGGATGGCAGGGGGAAGGAGCCTTGATCTTTTAAGGGACTAAGGTTAATCCTTACCAATCTATTTACTAATTTCCTTTTGTTGATAATAGGAAAGAACTTTGTTTTTTTGAGGGACCAAGGACGATCCTTACAAACTTATAAATTCCTTTGCTTTAGTTCTTTCTTTTGCCTCTTATTACATTGATTTATGAGGAGACTTGTTAAGCTTGGTTTTTTCCTCCTTGTTTTTAATTTTGTCTTCTTTAAATTGATCAATATTAAATCATATTCGTTTAATATTGATCCATGACTAAGGTTTAAAGAAAATCAATTCTTTTCACTTTGAATACGTTTTAAAGTTGCTATCCGACTGAAGTCAGAAAAATGGGTTAAGTTATAACCAATTCGGTGGATTGATTATGACTTAGCTACTAATTTTTTTATAAAACCGATTTTTATTAAAACGAGTTTTTGGAAACCAAAAATCTAGATTTAAAGGCTAAACTTTTAAACCCAAAACTAGTAGCACTTTTAATCTTTCTAAATTATAATGATATTTATTTACAAGCTGTAATTGAAATTATACCTATTTACAAAAAATAGGGATTTAAAGAATTAACTACTATAGGGGGGAAATAAATTTTTTTATTTTTTAAGTCACCCCGTATGTACAGGTGCCTACATACTTTTTATTCGAAATCAAACTTCTATAGTATGTTTCGAAAATATTAGCAGGTTAGTTAATTTTAAATTTAAAAAATAGCTAAGTTTATGTCTCTTAATCATTTCATTTTAATTAAGAAAAAGACCCAAAAGAAAAGAGTCTTAATTTGGTGATTTTATTTTTGGAAAAATTCTAAAATATCTTCATTTTTGAAAAAAAAAAAGGTATATTTATTTTTATTTATTTGGAAAAAAATTTCTAGGTGGTAAAACTTTTTTAGAAAAATCTTAAAATAACTAAGTGTAACTTTCCATGAAATATGCAATTATCATGGCTAACATGCCTAAATCATAGAAAAGAAGCCTAATTATGAAAAGGAAGGAAAAGATGCTAACTATAGAAAAAAAAAAGGCTAAATCATGAAAAAAATGTCTAATCATAGAAAAAAAGCCTAAATCACAAAAGAGATGTTTGAATTATGGAAATCATGCCAAAAGAGTTTATTTATTTTATTGAAAAAGGGATTTTTCTAAATGAGACAACATCTTCATTTTTCATTATTATTATTTTTTTACCTTTTTTTATTTTTATTTTTTATTATATATTTTTTACTAAAACATAAAAATAAGTAAACCAAACAAACTAGGTTTTTCCCCTTTTTTTTTTTCTTTTCCTTCTTTTCTTTTTCTTCTCTTTTCTTTTTCCTTTTTTTTTTACAATTGCATATAGAATACAATCATAACTACAATAACAACAACAACAAAAAGAAAAAGAAAAAGAAAAAGTACAATATTACAAAAATAAAGAAAACAAAGAAAACAAAATATGGAGAACAAAACAAAAATCAAAGCCAAAGCAAAGTCATACCAAGCTAAAGTTTACATGAATACTAGAAAAAGGGGCCATATAGAGAGAGCGAGTGGCGTTGTGAAAGTAATTGTGAGCGATGAGTTGATGGTTTGTAGTAAAATAGAATCCCCTATTTATAGGTATCATGGTCGAGTTAAGGATGAAAAATATTAAATATAATATGATTTTGTTTTATTTTTGGGTTAAGCAAACCTAAACAATATGTGATGCTAAATACAAAATTGTGCATATAGGAATATGTCTAACGCGTGTAGGAGTGTGCTTACTAAACGTAGAAGTGAGTTGGTAAATGACATGGCGATGAAGTGATAAAATAAAATAAAAGATGCATTCTGCACCTTCAATGAATTGAACTTAAGATCTCCAAGTCATATGTAATGTCAAGTCTAAGTGCTTATCTTGATGAGCTGTTGGTCTTTCTTTATTTATATGTGCTATAAATTACACATATAGACTAGATCAACTTAGGCTAAATTTAAATCTAAGCCTAAGCCTAATGACCCTTTCCTTATTTTATCAAAATTAAAAATTATATTCTACTAAATTATCTAAAAGATTTATTATTTTCTACATCTTCTATCTTTTGTGTATTTTTCTAAAGTTTATATTTTTGTGATATTTTCTAAATTTCCTTTTTCTTTTTGGCTTTACTTAAATATTTTATTTTTTTGTTTTTCTAAATTTGTTATTTTTTAGCTTTATTTAAGTTTCCTAATTTTTTTTGTTTTCTTAAATTTTCTAATTTTTATTTGCATTTTTCTAAATTTCTTATTTTTTGTGTTTTTCTTATTTTCCTAAATTTTTTACATTTTTCCTAATTTAGGACCTTTTACCTTATTGAAAAAATAAAAAGGAGCAAAACTTGAGTGTATACAGCTACCTCTCTTTATAGTGAAGTTTGAATAAAACATTACCGCAAAGATAAAAAGATACACTATTTTTTCCCCGGATGTAACTTTAACCTAAAAAGTGCAACAAATAGCTAGCTATCCTAGACTTGATCTATTGGGGATTTGATGAAAAGGTTAAGGGAGAGGAGGTGCTCTAAGGGTTGAAAAAAAAATGAAGCCTATTCGTGCCCTTCTAGGCTCACTAACCTCAGCGAGAGCATTTCTCGAGAACTCACAACCCTAAGCTAAAATCGATCTAGAGAACCTGGTTGTACCCTTCTAATCTCACTAACCTAAGCAAAAGTATCTCTTAGGGACTAGTAACCTTAAGCTAAAATCGATGTGGAGAACATGGTTATGCCCTTCTAGGCTCATTAACCTAGGTTGTAGCATCTTTTGGGGACTAAAAATCTTAAGTTAGAATCGATCTGGAGAACCTAATCGTGCCCTTCTAAGCTCACCAATTTAGGCAGGAGTGTCTCTTGGGTACTAGCAACCCTAAATTGGAATTGACGAAGGGAAGTGCCCTATGGGCTCACTATGAGGAATTGTTAAAGAGAAGCATCATATGGGCTTGCTTGAGAGAAAATGGCAAGAAGAGGTACTCTACAGGCTTGTTAAGAGGAATTGATGAAGAGAAGCACTTTATAGGCTCACTTGAGAGAAATTGATGAAGGGAAGTGCTCTATGGCTTGCTTAATAGAAATTGGTAAAAGAAAGTACCCTATGGGCTTGCTTAAAGGAATTGATGAAGGAAGTGCCCTATGGGCTTATTTGAGAGAAATTGATGAAGGGAAGCACCTTCTGGGCTCATTGAGAGGAATTGATGAAGAGAAGCACCCTATGGGCTTGCTAGGAGGAAATTATGAAGGGAAGCACCTTAAAGAGATTTTAATGGATGGAAGATAGGATAATGCTTTAAGATCTAGCTTACCCTAAAAGAGGGATCATTGCTTTAAGAGCTAGCTTTAACAATAGTAAAAGATGTGGAGTGAGGAAATTAAACTTATCCGAAATACTACCTGATTCAAAAAGTATTTATAGATAAATCCTTTGGTGAAAATCATTTATATATATATATATATATAAAAAAAAAATTTGGGATACTTTCCTTCATTTGGGAAGAGTGAGAATGACTTAGACAATTAAGGTTAACATTTTGAAATAAGGTATCATGGATTGAAAACTTAGCCACTTAAACGGACATGGATTTAGATAAAAGATTTGTAATAAGCATTTACTTTCTCTTGATAATCATATGGGGCCTCTTATGTTCTCCCTGACCTTGATGCTTAGCCACCTGGTGAGGCCTTATGATTTTAAACACCCTTATTTTTAAGAAAAAAGTAACTCATGACTAGTTTAGTTGAAAAGAACTTCCTTATAAACTTTCGATCCAGATTACACTCTTGACTACAGTCCCAAAATTATAGTCTATTTTTCATATGATATACCTTGATCAATCCTTTAGGTCTTTTCGGTTCAATCATTGTGAATTAAGACTTTTGGTCAAAAGGTTTCTAAAGAGGACTAATGAGATATATTTTAAAAGATTTACTTATTCAACCCAGATGTACAAGTCAAGAACCTTTTAAGAAAAACAAGAAGTATACTTGCCCTAGTTTCAAAAACAATTTTATTAAAGATAAATTATCTTTCAAGATTGAAAGAGCTTTACTAAGTAAGAGTGGTATTATGGGTAAGAAGGTATTGTGTATATGGCTAAGGTAAGAGAAGCTTCAAAGTAAATATAGAGATTTTAGGTTTATAGTCATTGGAATATGATTCACGTCTTCGTGTTTTTAAGACTATTTAGGCCTTGATTCTCGGTTTTTTATTTTAGTTTTGCTACCCTTACTATGATGTGATATGTCTCTTAAGGTATTTCATCTTAAACTTAGGCCCAATTTTTCGATCTCTTTTCTTCTTCGTCTTTTTTTACTCTTTTTTTTTTTTAATTGCATTACCCCATTATCTCTTACTATTCTCTCTCTTCTTTTAGCCTTAAGAATGATTATCTCCATTGCCTAGTTTTTGCATTTTAAACAATTTAAGGCCCTAAATCCATAGATTTCCGTTTTTGAATTATTGTTACTTAAGCAAGCATAAACAAATCTTACCCTTCTCTCCTAATCAATGACCTTAACCTCCAAATTACCCCATTGTGGAATTGTTCTTGAAAGGGTTTTAATTTGAAAGTACTCTAAATTAGTCCAATAGGGTGAACAAGAGATAATTGTGTTTAGGACTTCAAAATAAATGCCTAATTTGATTTTAATCTATGTATCACATCTAAAGTGCACCTCCTTTAAGGAATGAGTCCAAAGTATTTTTACCATTATGTCACTCAACTCTCAAAGTGTTTTAGGTTAGTGTATAGAATATAGTTTGCCTCTTTTGATTCTACACTTTTTAAAAATGAGTTATTGATTCTTAAGGAGGAATATATATTTATTTTCCTAGGGTGAAGATTAGCTTTGCCTCCTAGTTTCTCAAATCATACCCTAATATTTGACTTTGTGTTTTGGCTTTGTTACCTTTATGGGCTGAGGTTGTATTTGGGTTAGCTGTCTTGATGGGCCATGGTTTGTGTTCGGATTAGCTACTTGGCCAAGTAGCTTGTGTTTGGGTAAGTGGCCTAAATAAGCCTAAGGTTGGTGCTTAGATTGAATGGGCCAAGGGACTAGTATTTAGGTTGAACGGGCGAAAGGACTTGTATTGGCTTCTTTAATAGGTCAAAGGGCTTTATGTGGGTTAGAAACCAAGTATTTGGGTTGGTTACTTGAGTAGGCCAAAAGGCTTAAGCTTGTGTTAGCTCCTTGAGCCCATAAGAATTTATAGCCGTCAACAACATTTTTTTTCATTATTATTTTTTCAATTTTTGTTTCCTTTTTCTTCTTTTTTTTTCTTGAGAGAGAGAAAGATAAAGTTTTATTTTATAGAAAACAAGAAAATTATTTACAAATAAGGAGGGTGATTTTTAGGATTTTATTTACAAGTTTATGAAATTTTACATTTCTTGGAATAGGAGGGAATCGTGGTTAATTAAATGCCCATTGAAGGATTATTTACAAAGAAGGGAATCCTAAAGAGCAACGAATAATGAAAAATGAACTAAAGATAATTTTTATTCTTGCAAAAGATCAAAATACATAAAACAAAGGTAAAAAACCTAACATTTATTTTGGAATTTGACATTTATTCCAAGCTCTTTAAATGTGAATTGGAAAAAACCCTACATTAAGTCCCATATACGAGCCTTAAGGTCCTCTATCATCTCATAAGTATCCTTGATGTCCTACATTAGAAGGGACCTTAAGGCTTAGTTATGTGCTTAAAAAAAGTCGAGCTTTTCCTTTAAGTAGACAATCTCATCTTTCAACAACTACTCACGAATCCTAGATATGTCCTGTGGCCTATCATTTCCTTGATTGTTTACTTGGTTGCTTACCATTTTAGGTCTACACATTTTATGTACAAGAATCATTCATCAACATAACAAAAGAAACCATATGGAAATATGCAGATGTTAGGATCATTTGGGTTATTGCTTTACTCCTTAAGTTGCAAACCTATTGTAATTTTCAAAAACTTGATTACATTAAAACTCTTGAATGATAAGTAGGGTAACAATTTTTTAAGGGTAGTATATTAACTCAAGCTTGAAGGGGAGTATATATAATTAGGGTGAGTTCTAAAAGGACCTTAAACTTTGTGACCTCACTTGTTTTTAGAAAACACTTTCATTGGTCACAATGATCTTAAGTGGAGTAGCTTAATTAACCTCGAACAGTGATTACACTACTACACCTAGAACTTATACAATGGCTCCCCTCTTAGGGTCTTAAGATGGCCCGGGTCAGACCGCATATATCTTGCATTTTTTATGCAACAAATGAACCCCTTATGTCTCGACGTATGTAGTATGCAAAATAAATAATTAAAACAAAGTATACAAATGAAGTTAACAACAAACAAATAAATGACATTGGTATTTTGAAAAGCAATTTTAATTTTGGAAAGTAATCAAGTGGTTAACCATCTTGATGTCTCCAGTGGTGTTGCCAAGCTGTCGAGTCTGGTTTCTTCCTCCCGATTTTTAAATTAGTCTTCTTCAAATCGATCAATATTAAACCTTACCTTTTTAATATTAAGACTTGACCAAGCTTAAAGAAAACATGTTCTTTTAACTTTGAAAACATTTTGGAGTTGCCAACTAACCAAAGTCGAGAAAAAGAGTTAAGTTAGCTATTAATCTTTCGATAAAACCAATTTTCATTAAAATGAGTTTTTGGAAACTAAAAAAAGGGGTCATGTAGAGAGAGATAGTGGCTTTGTGATTATAAGTGATGAGTTGATGGTTTGTAGTGAAATGGAAACTTCTATTTATAAGTATCATGGTTGAGTTAAGGATGAAAAATATTAAATGCAATATGATTTTCTTCTATATTTGGGTTGGGTGAACTTAGACAATATATGATACTAAATACAAAGCTATGTGTATAGGAATGTGTCCAACGTACGTAATAATGTGCTTACCACACTTAGAAGTAAGTTGGTAAATAATGCGGCAATAATGTTGCCCATGACATGGTAATGACATGACGATAAAGTGAGAAAAGAAAATAAAAAATGCATTTTGCACTTTCCATGAATTAAAACTAGGATCTCTAAGTCAAATGTAATATCAAGTCCAAGTCCAAGTACATATCCAAATGAGCAATTGGTTTTTTCTTATTTATATGTGAAAGGATTAAGTTAACTTAGGCCAAATTTAAGTATAAGCTCAAGCTCAATGACCCTTTTTTTTATTTTATCTAAATTAAAAATTATACTCTACTAAACTATCTAAAAGATTTATTATTTTCTAAATCTTTTATTTTTTGTATTTTTCCAAATTTTCTATTTTTTTATATTTCTCTAAATTTCCTTTTTTTTTTCTTTCTTTAATTTTCCTAATTTTTGGTTTTCTTAAATTTTCTACTTTCTTTTTTATTATTCTAAAATTTTTTATTTTGGGGGTTTTTTCTTATTTTTCTAAATATTTTGCATCTTTTCTAATTTAGGATCCTTTACCTTATTGGAAAAAATAAAATGAGGTAAAAATTGGGTGTTTACAAGACTTTTAAAAGGAAATTTTCATTTGTTCATCCAATTCAAAAAAACTTTTAAGAAAAACATAAATAGATAACTATCTTCTCAAATTAAGTATAGAAGTATAGATAACTAGTTCTTATCTCATTAATAGGAAACTTTAGATCATGGGAATTAATCTCTCAAATTTAGCAAAGTGGACTAGAGTCATAGAGAAATAAGAGTAGATTTCGAAAAAATTGCTTACCTATATAGTAGGATTTAAATTTCTAAAGTTCTTTCTAAAAAGCTAAAAGAAAAAGTTAAGTGGGCAATATTCAATCAATGCATCCTCATTCATATACATACATGCATACATATATATATATATATATATGTATATATATGTGTGTGTGTATGTGTATGTGTGTGTACACTTTAGTATCTCCTATTCTTTCCCCTTTATACTTAAATTGTACATTATCCCAAATGTACGCTATTATGAAACTGCAATATAATTGAAAAGGGAAAAAGAAAAAGTAAAAGATAACTAAGACTTTCCAAATTTTCAATTGCATTGACATTAATAAATTTTTGCTATCCAAATCCAAAAATTTGCCATTCAAAACTAAAGGTTCCTTGCAACATGAAAAGAAAACAAGCTATAAAAGACAAAAATGTTAAAAAGCATAAAAGCTAATTTACTACTAATCTTAGTGCATCAAATATAGGATTTCTACAGAATCATCACAAACTAAGAAAATGTACACCAAATAGTCTAAAAGGGAAAGATAACAAAAATTAGTCAACATATTACAATCACCCAATAATAAAAGGGAAATAAATCTTTGGCAAAATAAAAATTCGATCCTCTTCTTTAGTAGAGGCATCCTCCTCTTCAATCGATTCTCTATCACTTTCATCCATAGAGTCTTTAGTAGGGGGTGGTGATGGTGTAAGGGAATGTGATGGTGCCCCATAATCACTTTAACATAAAGACTTTGTGTGCTTAAGCTCATTATCTAATATATTTTATTTCTTAATTATCCTCTCTATCATCTTTTCAATTTTTCTCGACACTAATGATAAGGTAGAGTACTTATCTTGTATTGGTACTGATATTAGAGCTTCAAGTATTTCCTCTTAAAATTCCTTCACTTAGGATACTAAAGGTATTGGTAAGATGGTAGACCAATTCTATTAGAGGAATGTGATCAACCAAGCTAATCCTCTTCACTAGCCAGCTGATAAAAGGTCTTATAAAAATAAACCTAGCTCTTCCTTCAATAAATTAGCTACTGAAGAAGAAAGTCATGCGAATGCCAAATTAATCAGGTATTCTATCGCCAAGCTATAAAGTAATACAATATCAATTAAATTCACAACCCTATGCTATTTTTTCTCCCCATCACACTACTTGCAAGAACCTAGTAAATAATCCTTAAGATAAAATCTCTTAGAGTCGAAGCTTTTGGTTTACCTAAGTTATATACCTTAGTATTGAAGCTTAACCTAGCCTAAACTTGTGCATCATTCACCCCTGGAGGTAACTTTACTGGCAAATTATGGTACTTGAGTGAACGAACATTCTCTTTAAAATACAACATCAAGGCTACTAATATTTTTTCAAAGTGCATCGATATTTTCTACAAATAATCCTTGAACCCCGTGGTGTTTTGAGCTCCATTTTCAACATGGTCAAAGTCCAAAGTGAGGGTGTTGAGGACTTCTAAAGTGAACATCTTACATGTTGGCTCATTGATGGTCAAGAGTCTATCCTAGTGTTTGATTTCTAAATATCATCACACCACTATTTCATATCTAACCATTGCCAAACTGTCCCAACTTACTATGGCATTCTCTCGACACCCTTTCTTGTATAGCTTGCTATAGCATTTTTGTTACCATGCTTGGGAAAATTGAACTATGGGGTTTCATTCAGCATAGGTGCCTATACTACCCTTCTTGGCAACTTACTTAGTTTTGGGCAGGATCTTCTTTTTTTGCCATCAACTCTAGGCTTGATATGAAACAAGAAAAATTTAGAAGATGAGTTAGGTCAAACGACATGATCTTTTTAGAAATAAGAAACCACAATTCCATTGATGTTGTATATGAATTCCACTGCCCTTTTGTAGCCACGTATGGTATTAGTATAATCTAAAGGAGTTTAAATTTTTCTTGATTCTAAGAAGAGAGAAATTCAAGATGACTTTCTAAAAGAGATTTTTAAAGAGAAGTGTGCACTTCCTACAATCTGATTAATCCTATAATCCTAATATAGCATGCTAAATTTTACATTAATACAAGATCATGAACTAGTTTTCCATAAGCAAAAATTCATGGAATTTGTTTCCTTGATATGTCTGGTTCACAATTTGTAAAATCTAGCTAAGGTATGCTCATCAAATTCGTTCCAAAGAAAATTTAAGCAAAGGCAAACCAAAAGTGTTTTCTAGTTTTATCACACAATAATGTGGAATGAAGTAAAAATAACTCAAAAGCATATCACCTTCATCTTCTTCCTAACACATCCTCTTCATTCTCATTTTCATTTGTTTTTTAAGACCAAATTTTTTGGATCAGTTCTGACCAGTTAATGTAATAGAAATGCGTTACATTATCTAATCATTCAATATTGACTCATAAAACTGGAGATTATCATACATGTAAGCTTTATAATCTTCCATCGAACCCTAACTTCATGATATTATTTTTCTAAAAATAACAAGTAAAACAACAAAACAAAGTAAAGATTGAGTTTTACATACCTTAGATTGTTGATTTAGAGGGAAAATCGCAATAAAAATGCTGCAATTTGGAGCTTTGCAGTGATAAAGTGAGAGAAAGGTATGTTTTAGAAAGAGAGTGAAGGTCTAGAATGAAAAAGAAAGGGTTTACTCACAATTTTTTAATCAATGCAAGTACATGGGAGTGATTATGGTCATGTTTCTTGTCCTAACATGCACAATTTCCTCATACGTGATCAATCTTGTCATCATGAAATTCTTTTACTTTTCTTGATTCAAAATAGTTTACAAGAGGAACACAACCATGTTCATGGCCATGAACTTGGACCATGTTTCTCTTAACTCTCATATCTAACCACTTGTGAATTGCTTGATCTCTTTACTTGAAAACACTTCTTAAATAGTCACATATCATGACAAATTATATTGTTGAAGATCAAAATTCAACTAGAATGCAAATTATTGAATAAACTAATGTATTCAAAGATAAATTATACTGCAAATTCAACAAAAAAACTACTTTAACAAAAATTGAGTTGTTCATGCCGGAAAACAAATTGATGGTTATTCAAACAAGATTAAAAGATAATTGAAATCAACCTAATAATAGAGTTTAACATGACTATTCAACAAAATAAATGCAAAAATAACATGAGTTTCCTCTTAAGAAGCACTGTTGTTTAGTGTCATTGGCTCAAAGATTTCATGTCCTTTAGTTTTGTTTGAATCTCACAGGTTAGGGATTGGGATCCGTATTTCCTAGCACACTTCCTTGTTGTCTTTCAATAACTATCCTGGATAGCAGTCCCAACAAATTTCTAAATTTCTAAGCAATTCCTTAGTATGCTTAATTGCAACTTTTATGGCTTAGAATTTGGCATCTAAGCTATTAATATACCTATTCAGCAACTCTTCTAGGCTAGGTTTCTTATTCAAAGCTTGGACATTGTTATTCTATTACTACTAGCCTCCTTATGTGAAATTAGGGTGTGTACTCAAACTTAGATTATAAGTATTACTAAAAGGATTACCTACCAATTTATTCAAAAGAAAATTAACCTCTTCCATGTTCATTAGTGCATCTCTTGCAACGAATTCGTCAATTTCATCAATCCTTTACTCTTCCTATTAAGTTCTCTATTTAAACTATCAAAGCCATTTTCATTGGTGCATCTCTTGCACTAGATTAACTGGTTTCATTAATCCTTCAATCTTCTTATTAAGTTTTCCACTTAAACTATCAAAGCCATAACCGGATCAACTTCAAATTTTCCATATACCTTTACCTTAGCTTCCACAAGATCTTATTAGGTGTTATTCATGGCCATGCCTTCTATTAACTATTAGGCCTCATATAGTGTTTAGCACTTAGAGCACTTATAGCTATAGCATTAATCATCTACCTAATAAGGAAATTGAAACCATTTTAATTGGTTTGAATCTACATCTACAGAGTTAAACCATGATATTAACAATGTCTGAGCAAGTCCTTAAACCTTTCCTAATTATCCTATAGTATTTCTCCCTCAATTGAGCATATGATGAGATGTCATTCTTGAATTTGGCTATCTTAGCTGGTGGAAAGTATTTCCCTAGAAATTTCTCAATCAAATCTTCCCATGTAGTAATCGATCCTCTAAGAAGTAAGTTTAGCCATTACTTAGCCTTACCTTTAAGCAAGAATGGAAATAACTTGAGCTTAATTGCATTATCTTTAACCCCATTAAATTTGAAGGTATCACAAATTCTAAGATACTTAAGATATGATAATTTGAATCTTCATCAACTAAACCATCAATCTAGACAAACTATTGCACCATCTGACTCACATTCTATTGAATTTAGATATTGACAACCTGAACAACAAGTTTAGTAAAGTTGTACTCGGCTCTAATTGCTTTTGATTTGGTGTACTTCATCTTTATATTGTTAGCATTGTCGTTGTTCATAGCCATGCCTTTAATTTCTTCATCTTCTTCTAGACTAGTTCCTTCTTGTTCTTCCTTGAATTGAATTAGCGATTCTTGATTTATTAATTCTAAGGCTTCATGTTGTCTCTTATGTAGAAGACGAGTAGTCCCCTCAATTTCAAGAACAAATTCAACAAGCCCTTTTCCGCTATTCATGGGCCTATACTAATAACTAAAATAACTCAAAAGTCATAAACAATAATTAAAGGAAAATGCCAAGAATAAAAAGTATATAATAAATCAAAATAGGCCAAAATAATTGGTAAGAAGAGATTTTTCTAGTATCCTAGTTGGTTTACTTTTTAAGCTCCCCAGCAACGGCACCAAAAAGTTAATGCGAGCTCCAACAGTGTGGGGAAATACTGTAGATTCTATAAATTTAACCTTCTAATCATAGTGTCAGACCAAGTATTGTATATATTTTCCTAAGTCGACAAGACCACATAAAATGAAAACCAACTAAAATTTTAAACTCGAAACTTAAAATGAACTTGAAAGACACTATCATACGATATGGAAACCCTAATCATACAAGAAAACCCCAATCCTTACATACGCATATTTTTAAAAAAATATAAACCTAAACTTAACAGGAACTGTAAATATTAAATCATAATTTTTTTTAAATCAATAAAATTATCTTAATGCTTGAAAATCCATAAATTAATAAAATTATCGATAGTTTTGTGAAATCGTATAAAACTGATAATGAACGAATTAGGGATTATTTCAAGCAATAATAAATAACAAAACTAAGCTAGTTAAAGGAATAAATTAATAAATTTACAAAAATTATTTTACTTGTGTACATAAGTAGCCCCACAATATGTATATACATATAAATATATTAATAAGCAATTCCCTTCTCTTTTCCTAATCTATCGTATGATATATATATATATATATATACATGTTACATAATAAAGCAATGTTTCTAAATAATTAAACCAATTAAACCTTAAGCTCCTGAGTGTAAGTCAATTATTTCCGAGCTAGTGAAAAACTCTAAAACATACATAAACTATCTCGAACCATAAAACTTAGGATGATCAATGACTTACAATCCCAAATGAACAATTAAAAATATAATTTGAATAAATTTTATTCAACTCTAGAAAACTCTAAAATTTCTTAAGAAGCAAATCATAACCTACAAATTACTTTGAGAATCAAGCCCTAAAAAGAATTTCATATAAAACAATTTCCTTATTTTCACTTATAAGCCACGTTATATATGGATAAGTTGTAAACCCTACTTTTTAGCGGACTTATGATTTAACTAAGAACACTTCCCAAATATTCCTAAGGATAAACTAAGCTAAGAATTCAAGTTTACATTTAAAAACGAATTTAATTTTCCAATTTGAAACCCTATTATCAATAAAACATGAATACGAGAACCATAGACTTTAAACCCAAAAACCTAAAACAATTAAGGACTTATAATCCTAAGTGGCTAATTAAGAATTTTATTCGATTAATTTTATTTAACACTAGAAATTTTAATAATTTTATAAGAATTAAATCATAACTTACAAATCAATTTAAGAAACAAACTCCAAAAGAATTTCATATAAGACAATCTCCTTATCTTTATGCATAAGATTTGTGTACATGAATAAGTAAACCAACCAATCATCCTAAATAACTTATCAATTGATAAATATAAACACTACTTTTAGTGGGCCTAATATTGGATTAAGAGTACTTTCCGAATGTTCCTAAGGATCAACTAAACTAAAAACTTAAGCTTATATTTAGAAATGAATTAAAATTTTCCAATTCAAAAACCAATTATCGATGAAACCCGAGCTTGAAGAACTACAAGCTCTAAAATCATTTAAAACCCTAAACCTTAAAATCATTAAGGAATTTTAACCCTAAGTAATTAATCAATAATTTCATTTGAATAACTTCATTCAACTTTAGAAATTTTCACAATTTTATAAAAATCAAATCATAAATTACAAAACAATGCAAGATGAAAACCTAAAAACAATTTTCTATAAGACCATGCCCTTATCTTCATGTCCAAGCCCTATACTTCAATAAATAGATCAATCAATCACTTAGATAACTTATCAATTGAGAGTTGGAATCATTTATCAATTGATAACTTATCAAAATTTAGCGATAAGACATTTTCCTTATCACCCCTTTACTTATATTATATATGGACAATTCTTCACAAGATTTCACATGCTTAACTTCATTAAATGAGACAAGATCATTTCATAACCCAAAAGGAATTTAAATGGTAGATTTAAAGAAGGAAGAAAAGAGGGTCATACTCTTGTCTTTCAACTATCAATCACTTTCTCTTACACATCACTATTCACCCCTTAACACTTACATCATCAATAGTTACAATTGTTAACTTTTGTGTAAGCTACAAGATAATCAATTAAAACTTCTTGCACACACTTATTTTCTCATTCAAAATCTACCACTCTCTCCCTCTTTCACTCCCATTTTCACTTCCTTTTCTCTCACTTTAAACATAAATCAAAAGAAGAAATCTAACTCCATAAATTCCCAACATTACCGCCACCATTTTTGCTTCCATACTCACGACAATTTCTCCTCTTATTCTTGTGTCATTTTCTTTCACCATCTAAGATCTTTTAGAACCATTAGAACCTTCCATAAACCCCATTCCAAAAGATCAAACAACTCAGGTTTCCAAAATGTGGAAAAAAGGAGGAAGCAAAGTTAAGAGCTTAATTGGAACCTTAGTGCATAACCACCATACTTTGCTTGAAGGATGAGTAAGTATTTCTTGTGATATGTGGGTTAGTATTTATATTAGGGGACTTTGATTTCTTGAAGATATAAGTAAGGTTTAAGTTATTATAACACCAAAAATCATTTTAAGAAACAAACTCATGAAACCTTTACATGAAGTTGGAGCATGAGCATGTAAAGTTGGTATTTTGCAAAGATACTTGTTTAACACTTTGAATGGAAGATTTTAAGTTAAAATAGTCTTGAAACAAAGACTTGAATGGAGGATGAGCATGCTGGACGTGAGAGTTCCATAGTCATTTGGATGTTGATTTTGTTTCCATTAAGTTAAACATACTCAAATCTAGACTTAAGTTAAGGAGAAATCCATCACATAAAGTTTTATGAAGAAATCAACTTTGTATGACATTAGCTATGACATGGAGGTTGTATTAAGTATAAGATCTTTTATTTCTTTGTGTGGAGCATGAGTTAAAGAATCATCTTATGGAAGTTAAGTTAAGATTTGGATACAAGTAGTTTAAGTGTATAATCTAACACCTAAACTTAAGGAAATGATGAAACAAGTTGAAAAACTAAGCGAGAACCCCTTAGAATCATCATGACCAGATCTGGAAAGTAGGAAAAAGACACTTAAAAATATGATGAAAGTGAATGAACAAATTGAAAAGATCAACCAAAGTAAGTATGGTAAGCATACAAAGCCTAAAACTCAAAACCAAGCCTAAAACTCTCAAAACGAGCCTAAAACTCTAAGTTAGGCCTTTAATGAAATTCTAACCAGTACCTTAAAATATCAAGAGAGGTTGTTTTTAAGCCCATAATAAATCTACCTAAGGCTCCATAAGCCCACCAAAGTCACTAACTTTAGTTTGAACCAAAAACAAGCCCATTTGACAACTTAAGCTCACTAAAGGGCCCATGAAGTGGTTGTTAGCCTTAGGAATATAAATCAAAGTTGTAAATTTGATCTCAAGGAGTATTTTAAGCTTAGGATAAAATCTTAAGACCAATCCTAAAGGATTTTTCAAGTTATCAAAAAGCCCATTTACCATACAAGGTCCAAAAACACTCCAACACATGAGGAATCCTACTGTTATGACCCATGGATGGAATTTTATGCCTCATTTTGAAAATATAACCTCACCACATTAAAGTACACTAAAAAAATATGAAGATTGACTATAAGATCATAAAAATCGAATTTAAAACGAAAAAGTTATACACGATTGAACTTTAGGTAAAAACCGAGAAAATTTTTAAACTAGTCAAGAGTATAACTTAAGGAAAATTTACTTAGTTTCCTAAGTTTATTTCAATCCCTTATAAATATTATTTCAATGACCAAGGAATACCATATACGGAGCCGACTTGACTCCGAATTACTTTGATTGACCCACATAGTAGAGTGAGTAAATTTTCGATGACTCTTTACTTAATTGTGCTTGTAGAATAGATACACCTAAACTTATATATATATAAATTTGTATGCTTATAGGATATGGGAGATTCATGTGTATGGATTTATGGATGAATGTGATGACTTGCTAATTATATATATAATAATGGGAATTATTTGTACTAATATATACATGTGAATTGTGTGGAATGAAATTGTTTTATCACCTTAAAAAATCAAGTTAATCACTTATACGATTAAGAAATGAAAATGAATCATGCATTCCCCATATTGCATACGGATAACACCGACTGCCGCTTCATGCAAAAGATGGGAAGGGACTCATAGGAATACTTGTTTCCTACAGGATTGGGCACTAGCTATGTCATCATATATATTAAGTCCATATCCTAAGCTAATGGGCTTACTAAGCACTGCGAGACGCTAACCGTCGGTGAGGGGCCGAGTCTTGTAGCTTCTACTTAAGGCGTATGTTTGTAGATTGCGGAAGCCACCATATCGTTAGACTTTGGATTTTGAAAATATGATTTGATTTCGGTAAAGGAAGTATACATATATATAGAGAGAGATTTGTTTTAGCATGAGCATGATAGTGCAAATGAAATAAAACCCAGGGTCTAAAATCTAGATTTTGGTTTGGGTTGATTAATTATCTCCAAACTTCGACTTCAGGGGGCGTAATTCTAAGTCGTATGCAGTTCTTAGGTCACTACATGCATTGTTTGGCATACTAATTGTTTATGCATTTATATGATTGTGCATTTAATAAATTTCTGTCATACGGTATTGATGAGGGTAATTATCTCACTAAGCGTAAGCTTACACCCCAATAGTTCTTTTCCTTACAGGTTGATCGATAGTTGGGAATGGGATAGGAATTGAGTGTAGAGTGCTACTATTAAATTAGTATGATGAAAAGCTTGTGTAGATAATTCGGAATACTCCGAAAAATGACTAATATCTCACTTAAGTTTTTTATCTTTAGTAAGTTTAGAATTTTCTAAAATTGTTTATCTTATTTCACTATTTTGGTAAGGGATACTGATTCTCTGCAGTTCTGAGGAACTGTGGAAAATGGATATCCATAATTATTTATATTATACAATAAGTCAATGAACTAAAATTGAAGACTCTAGTAAATAACTATTTAGGGTCTTGCAATCTCTGACTTGCAAGGCGATTTTCTTATCATGAGTATACACGTAATATGGAAATTTTAGGCAATATTACTAGGCTCCTCCTAGGGTCACTACAAATACCACCCTTACGCAAGTGCACCTAGTCAAGTTATAATGTAAACACATATTGAGTCAAGTTGTCAATCTCATAGAGAACCATAATATTGAAAAACCCTAGATCGCAAATGATTATCCCTAAAATTACCAATTATCTGGCTTAACTACTCTTTTAACTTATTATAACAAAATAAACATAATAAAACAACAAAATAATGAATAAACAAAATAAATATTAAACAAACAAACTAAATATAAACAATGAAAGTAATTAAGCAAAATCAATTAAAACTTGAAGGCATAATCCTTAATAAATCTATTATTTACTACCTAATTCCATGTGACTTTCAATCACAATCATACTCTTCAACCATGCAGATTCCTAAAGTGAATTAACTACTCTTCAACCATGGAGATTCAAAATTAGATTTTATTCGAGTCAAATCAAGAAAGGATGAGGATATATGTGAAGATATATTGAGATAAGGATGAATCTAACTCTTATTGCTGTAGATTTTTATCAAGTTCAAATGGAGTTTATATACAAATATTTTCAAAGGATATTTATTTGAATATACCAGATTTGTTTGAATATTCATGAGTAGGGAAGCAATGACAATATTCTAGAAGCTCCAAGTTTCAAATTCAAAAGTATCAAGCGTCAAGATTTGCTCTTAAATCTTATGAGATATTTATCTTAAAAAAAGATTCAATTTTTTGAAAATTATATTGGAAAAACATAAGAAGGAAACAAGGTATTTAGAATACTTGCAGATTTCTTCGAATGAAGAAGCTGTAGTGCAACATTTAAATTGAATTTGACTTTGAATGTGATTTGGCTTCTACATTTGAAGGGATTACATCTATCAATGGCTAAGTCAAGATTTTTCTTCAAGGCTATTATAGGTCTCGTGGGGTGTGAATTGATATCTTTTGCAAAAGAAAATTATTTTTAGAAACAAAATCCTTCTTAATAGATTGAATGGCATAATAAGTAGTTAAAAATTGGTTGTTTAACTTAAGGTATGGAAATAAAAACATAAATAGTAAAGATCAAAAAGTAAATAAAGTAGAGAGAAAAAAGATCAGGTGATTGATTTAAAGAGTTTTGGCCTTTTGCCTACTACACTTTTCTAACTCCATTGCCGAGGACCCAATCTTCCTCACTGGTATCGTTCCACTAGTCCAATATTTTTACTAAACAAAAATCAGTTAAAGGTTACAAGGATATTCAGTCGCTTCTCTATCTTATCTCACTAACTCTACATAAGCTAAACAGAGGACTCAAAGAACTCCCTAACCTTGCATATTCAATTTATAATGTCAACAATGTTTAAAAATGAGAAAATACAATCAAATGACTCTTTCTAACTTTAGCACAAAAGCAATAACAATGAAATAAGAAATATGTTTTTAGCTTAGTTTTTTACTATGTTTTTTATAGAGTTTCAGATGTTCATGAGAGAGATTTTTGAATTTTAGTTCTTATCTTGATCTGCCATTGTCAATCTTGTATAGCTTCAATTTATCTTGAATCAATCTTTCGTATAATAGCTAGAAACGGCTAGTTCCTTATTTTTCTTCAAGAAAACGTGATTCAATCACAATTGGCTTTATTGTTAGAGAAATATCTCATGAAAATAAGAACCAAATATTCAAACTTTTGAAAACTTAAGACTTGCTATTCTTGATTTGTTTCTTTATTGAGCCTGTACATTTTTCAAAGTTGTTGCACATAAGGATATATTTAGTAATTTCTAGAGTGATTTTAAATTCAAAAACTCCAAAAATAACTACTTAATCATATGGATAAGTTTGAAAAGATACGATAAGATCTTGATAAATCAAGTTGGCTCTAAAAGTATCTGGCACTTGAACAAGTTAATCTGCTTTGACTCAACCAGTTACATCTTCTAAATCTTATTTGAAATTTCGAATTAAGAAAAAATCCTAAATAATTGGTTAAATATACTAAAAATAGCCATCCTTATCCTTAATAAGATACCTTAAGATCCCTAAAAATTTTTATCAACAATAAGCTACAAACGAAAAAAAAAAAAAAATCGAGCCTTGTAGAATTATGAGTAAAAACTAATTCAACATAACTTCCTGACAAGTCTGAAAATTTATTTGAAATAATGGTTAACCGTTAATCAACCAATCTATAATCTTGAAACTAAACCAACTTAAGATCTCCATGGACTAAACAATCATAGTGGAGTGAAATTGAATACATTTCCCTAATATAGCCAATAAGGTGGAGCTAAGCCTTCTTGCAAATTTATCTAACTTAATTTGTTCAAATTATTCAAAAAATAGCTTAGAAACAACAATTGAACTTCATTTTGTATATTAACTACACTGTTCTGTTCTCTTACTAATATACTTTTTGATACACATTATGGCAAGAACAAGTTCAAACTTATTTTCCTTCTTAATGATTCTTTTCTTTAGGACGTCTTGTATACTCAAAAAACTTGTTAAGTTCATTCATATCTTTTTGTTGTCATCAAAATATATTAAGGGAAAACTCAACAGCCATCAAGAATTATCCAAGATTATAGAAAAGAGACGTTGCATTAGAATATATGAAAAGAAGATAAGTTCAAATTCTTCAAGATAAAGTCATTAGATCAAAGTTGCATAGGTTTTCTAAAAGCTTGACATTCGAGAGAATTCAAAATCATATTCATAATCTAATTCAAAGACAATACTGTCTAGTCTACTTTCATTTTCTAATTTTATTGTGTATTTGATTTGAGAGGATCTTTGTATTACATCCTCATAGCTTTTGTGAATATATTTGTTTTGTGTGATAGGTTTTTTGTTATAGAGAAAATCAAATTTTCTATAGTTCTATATGTAGGCAATGGTAGCTTAGTGAGACAGAGTAGAAAGGCATTTAATTTTTTCTCTCTCATTAAAGTTAGTGAAACGTAGATAGTGAAAAGAAATTGATGTAGATAACCAAGACCTTAATAGTGGACCTGGAGGCATATTGTAGGCATAAGGTTAAAGCATTATAAATTTCTTACCTAATCTTCTCATCCCTACCCTAATTTATTATAATTATTTTTTAACATTGTTTGTATATTTTTTCATGACTAATCTTGCTTAAGTGATCAAAGGAGACATTTTTAATCTTGTTTTGCAAAAAAGTTAAAGTTTTATTGTAGCCAATTCATCCCTCCAAACCCTAGCAAACCCCCACCCAGGGTTTCCTCAAGTTTCTTGGTTACTTTTAGGACCTACACCGTCAAACTATAGTAGCTATGCCATATTGATTGGATAGACCCATTCCTTTAGTCTCCACTAAGTGGCAGAGGCAATGATGTCCCATTAAATGCAAGAAGGACCATCTCGTCAAATCGCATGCTGGCCAATTAAAACTGACAATGTATTTATAATAATAAGCACTTTGAACCTATAAATAAGAGTAAGTTCTTCAAATAAAAGGAATGGTACTTGTTACCCCCTTATCTTCTCCTAGGAACTCACTTATTTGCTTGCATTGTCTCTCACTAACTTGAGCATCAAAGGCCCCTTACCAACTCATAAACAGGGAGCTTTTTGTAGGATTCTTGTCATCCATAGCTAAAGGATAACTCAAAGTTGACCTAGCAAACCTTATTGTGATTATCAAACATCACCATTTGATGCTCACCATTTAACTGAATTTTTCATACTAGCAAAATGCAAAAACACTTACCCACTCTTAACATTAATAGATAGTGGTGATCAAACCAACATAGACTGACCACCACCACCAATAGAGCCATAAATCTCAAACATGGAGTAAGTGAAAACCATGCTCTAAGAACTTATGGAAACCATAGCAAAAATACTCTAGGAAAATGTACAATTAAGACAACTTAATGCCATCCAAAAACTAAAAGAAATAATCAACCCTAATGATAAAGTCCACCTTAAAGATACAACTACTAGCTCTCCTAACGACTAAAGTAAGCATCAAGGTGCTTACTTACACCACCCATAAACCCTATGTGCCTAGGCAATGTTGCTCCTAACTTGTAATGTTTGCTCCTAGACTTGCATGAAGACCTTAATAATAATAACTGTAAGGTTCACCTTCCTAGCACTCATTTAGAGGCATAAAGAGCTTAGAGACCTCACTCCCATAAATAGTTGCCAAAACACTTAGATGACATGAAAAATTAAGAGCTCGATGAGGACATATGCTGCGCATTTAGTCTACATGACCAAAAACGCCTTAAGTGCTCTACGAGGCAATCAAGTGTAACCCTTAGTAAAAGCCTATTCACTATAGCATCCTCAATGAAACCCTACTTCAAAGCGTACGCCTCCCATACCATGATGAGCCTCCATAACTTCTCTAGTGCAATAATGTACAAGGCCTTTCTAAGCACCTTAATAAGGGATGCACTAGTTTGGTTCAATCTACTTCTAGAATGCAACATCCGTTCCTTTAATAACTTAGTCGCTAGATTCCAATAACACTTCTTAAGTAGTAAGGTAGTGTTTAAGGACTCGTTTACCCTACAAAACATACAAAAATGTCCTAATTAAGCCATCTACTAATATTTAGAGTGCTTCAATCACACTAAGCTCCTCATCCCAAAAATGGAGTCAATTATAGTACTTCAAGCCATTATGTAATGTCTAGAACCAAATAGCAAGCTCTTCGAAGCTATGACACTACGTTAACCAAAGACCTTTAAGGAGTTCATGACCCTCATTAAGTAATATGTAGCATAAGAGAACACCATCTAACCTCGCCTTAAAAGTTATAAGCAACACACCTTATCCATAAAGGACCGTCTTGGACCTAGGGATGATCATCCTTCCTCATCCTAAGAATGTTGAGACAAATGAAAGCAAAGATTTGTAGACTTCCTTAGTTATACCCCACTTACCCACCCCTTTGGTGAAGTATACTATAAAGTCTACAAATTCCTTCCCATTGCACTACCCATCCAAGAAACACCCGAAGCTTTGGCTTTAAGCAAGTACTATGACTACCATAGAGTATGGAGCCACAACATCGACAAATGCAGGTACCTAAAAAATGAGGTCCAATGGCTCGTTCACAAGGGCTACTACGACTACCTCATCACCAATGAAAGGAACCTCCTTCATCCAACCTAAAGACGTCGTACATAAGAGCCTCAAAAACCACAACAAACAAAGCCCTATCAGTAAAACT
This sequence comes from Lumnitzera racemosa, assembly GCA_024138005.1. Taxonomy (NCBI): domain Eukaryota; kingdom Viridiplantae; phylum Streptophyta; class Magnoliopsida; order Myrtales; family Combretaceae; genus Lumnitzera; species Lumnitzera racemosa. The sequence continues at coordinate 60,628,602 of JAMXBC010000012.1, forward strand.
AACAAGATAACATGGAGCGAAGAGGCCATCGGGGGTAAGTACAAACAATCATTGGTGGACCTGGACTCTTAGACAAGTGATATCCTTCCTAACCATAGCATAAGGTGCTCTTAGTCTAATCAAAGAAATCATGTGTTGACACCACCATATCATTCATTGAAGATGATAGAGTAGGCATCCAATATCCTCATGTCGACCCTTTGGTCATTAATACCGAGATAGGATATTTCAACATACCCAAGATATTTGTAAATAACGGCACCTTGGCTAACATACTCTTCTTCTTGACTTATGAGCAAATGAAGGATGAGCTCGTTGAGCAACTCTACCTATATAACCAAAACTTAGTAGGCTTCAAAGGAAAAACAACCCCAACAAAAGGACTTATCACACTCCCTATAAGACTAGGTAAGAACAGCCACATTGCCTCTTACCTCATCAATTTCATAATCATTGACCATTGATCAGCATATAGTGCCATCCTTGGATGTGTTAGCCTCAATAAATTTGATGCATGCATAAGCCAATGTTTCCTCTTGATGAAGTTTCCCATACCTATAGGAATCAGATTTGCATATGAAAACCAACAACAATCCCGAACTTTGTACCTCAACGACATCTCCCACAATGAAGTCATGCACATTGAGTCCTCCTTAGCAACTTTATAGGCTCGTCATGGTGAACCTATCGAGAAGACCAAACTTATTTAATATAGTAATTGCCTCAATTAGACAAGTCAAATAGACACATCTCTATCCCTTCACAAAAAAGAAGAAATGATTATGTTCCTATAGGATAACTCGAACGTCTTTGTGATATCCCCAAACAAAATGCCAAAGATAATTAATATTCCCGAAGCCATACACCACTTAAGGTTTAACCCATAACTCTAACCTGTAAAATAGAGAAGAAGACACTTTATAGTAGAATGATAAGCTACCTTCAGATAGGAAGTACAAAACTTTTGAAGGCTAGTTGACAGGTACCTTACTTAGCTCGCTATTACGATCTTCATCAAAAAGTCAAGTAGTGAATGGAGAATGTGTGTAGATTACACCAACTTGAACAAAGCATCTTTAAAAGATTATTCCCCTCTCCCAATAATTGACCAGCTTGTTAATTTTACCTCGGGCCATGTTCAATTAAGTTTAATAGCCACCTATTTCGACTAAAACTAAATTCGCATGGCCCTCAAAGACCAAATCTACACCAGCTGCGTCATAGACTTTAGCATGTATTGCTATAAGGTCATGCCTTTTAAGATTGAAGAACACTAAGGCTACCTATCAACACCTAGTAACTGTGGTCTTCAAGCCTCAGTCGAAAGAAACATTAATGCTTATCTTGACAACATGAGAATCAAAAGCAAGATAAAAGCTAACCATATTGCTAACCTTTGTGAAACATTCTATACGATATAGAGGTACCAACTAAAGCTTAATCCTTAAAAGTGTTCTTTGATGTTAGGTTTCATAAGTTCTTCGGGTGCAATCGCCGAAAGAGGCATCGAAGCTAAGCTTGACAAAATTCAGGGAATCAAAGACTCAAGGCCCTATAGAAAATAAAGGATGTCCAACGACTTACTGGCAAGATCGCTGCTTTAAGTCACTTCCTCTCACAAAGCATAGACAAATGCTCTGAGTTTTCCAAACTCCTTAAGAATCCACTAGAATTTCACTAAACACACGAATGTGATGTTGCTTTTAGGAAGTTGAAAGTATTCCTCTAGAGCCTACAAATGTTGTCAAAACCAGTTTTGACGAAGAACTTTACTTATATCTCACCATTAGTGATTAAGCCTTGTCCTTGGTACTTATTTGAGTAGAGGAATGCGAGCACAAACCAGTATGCTACATAAGTTACATCCTCCAGGGCCTTCAGACTAGATACACCATAATCAAGAAGTTTGCCCTTGCACTCATAACCATGGTACGAAAACTTTGCCCATACTTCTAAGCATATCCTACAGTCATCCTGATTAACCAGCACATAAGAACAATCCTATAGAAGCCCAACACTTCGGGGCAAATGGTTAAGTATTCCCCTAAGCTCAATGCCTATGGAGCCCAATTCCGCCTCCGCCAAGCTATCAAAGCATAGGTACTTATAGATTTTGTCAACGATTATTCAAACGAAGAAGAACCATCTATCCTAATCAATACTCTAATTTAGACCCTTCACTTTGATAGGTCCTCCAACAATGGGAAGAATAGAGTAGGAATAGTCCTACAGGGTCCCTATGGCACCAAAGTATTATACTCTAAATCACAAAATATAGGGCCCTTATCGTAAGACTACGAATCGCAACAAATGTTAGTATTGAAAAGATCAAAATATACTCTAACTCCATGTTAGTTATACAATAAGTAAACGAGGTCCATGAGACAAAGGGTAAAAGCATGGTAAGATACCTTTAGACAGTATAAGACAGAGCTACTAGTTTCTCCTCTTGGGTAATCACTAAGATACCTCAAATCCAAAATTCTAAAGCAAATAAGCTTTCCAAGCTTACTTCCACACCATTAACCACCTGTTAGGAATCTATAAAATAGGTGTTCGTCCAATTCATGTTGCAGCATACAATAGATGAATCCCTTCAATAAGTTCTCAAAGCTACAACCACATTAACCAAACCCTCCTAAATGACCCCCATCGATGACTATCTCAACATGGGCATCCTCCCTAAAGAAATAGTCGAGGCCAAGAAACTCACATACAATGCTACCAACTATACTCTAATAGATGGTTTCTTACATAGATGCAGACATAATTTACCCTCTTCTAATGCTTAATCACCAAAAGAGGGCATCACGTCCTTCAAGAACTCCACTCTATCATTTTCAGCAACTAGATATAAGCCCGCCTTATACATCTAAGTCCTATGCCTTAGGTATTATTAGCCAACCATGAAGTAGGAAGCGCAAGCTCTAGTCCAATGATGTCATGCCTACTAGAATCACACTCCCATCAACCAAGAGTTCAAACCTTTACCCCATCACCAACCTATGGCCTTTCGGCTAATAAGGATTTGATGTCTTAAGTCCTTTCCCTAAGGCATCAAGTGAACAATACTTCATTCTAGTAGTAACAAATTACTTCACCAATCGTATCAAAGCACAAGCCATTGCTACTATCACTGCATGAATAGTTAAAGGTTTTATTCTAAAAACCATCCTCACCCAGTTTGTCTACCCTCATACCCTCATCACTAACAATGGAAGGCAATTGGATAGTATGATTCTAAGAATTTTGTACACAGCGCTACATCTATCTTTGGTACACTTTCGTCACCCACGTACAATCTAATAGGAAAATTTAGGTAAATAATAAGATTGTCTATGGCATCTTAAAGAAAAGGGTTAAGCGAGCTGGCGAGTAATTATCATATCAACTCTCTACCATCTTTAGGGTTATTGAACTATGCATCACATAACCACAGGCAAAACCCTATTCTTCCTTACCTTCGGTTCTAAAGCTGCCCTCCTAATAAAGCTCAAACTCCTAATAAGTATGACCTAAAACTTTAATGTTAACATTAATAACATCGCCCTCTAGGCTAACTTAGACACCATTGACGAATCAAGAGAAGCTGTAAAAACTTGAGTAGCTATATACCAGCAACATGTGGCCAAGTACTATAATAAGAATGTTAAGCACAAGGTCTTCTGACCAAGAGATCGTGTTTGCCTCAAATTAGAGTCCATAAGGTCCAATGAAGTACAAGGAAAATTGTCCCCCAATTAGGAAGACCTTATTCGTGTCAAAGCAAATGTAAGTGGTAGGGCATATAAACTTAAAACTCTCAAAGGGTAACCTATCTCCTGGATAAGGAATGTAGCCAACCTTCGACCATACTTCATGTAACTTACGCAAATAAGTTTCCCATAAATATGTATCTTATGAGAAACTTGATCAAAAAAACAATGCTATTTATTGTGTGAACTACATTCTTTTTTAAGGACTTAATTCCTAGCACCAAACATATTGAGTCAATTTTCATCCTTGATGATTAGACCAACTTATAGGACCATACGCCTAAAATGAGTCTAAGCCTTGAGTCATACCTTAAGCACCAACTCATAGGAACATGCGCTTGAAACAAGTCTAGGCTTCAAGTTCCAACTCAAGCACCAACTCACAGGACCACATGCTTAAAATAAGTCTAGGCTTTGAATCTTACCTCAAGCACTAAGTCTTGGGACCACATACTTGAATGAGTCAAATTCTTGAATCCTACCTCGAGCGTCAACTTATAGGACTAAGTGCCCAAACGAGTCAAAGCCTCAAGTTCTACCTTAAGTAGCAACTCATTAAGCCTTAAACCCTACCTTGAGTACCTATTCATGAGACTGATTGCCTAGAAAAGCCTAAGCCTCAGGAACCTACTGGTCCCCATAGGACTTAGACATGCTAAGTTCACACCTTAAAATGCAAGGACCCCTTGAGCAATTAATTGCTAAAATAATGAAAGTGAGAAGCAAGAAGAATCAAGAAGAGGAGAAGAGAAGTAAAGCACATAAATGCACCAACATATTGTTCATTAATTTTATACAAGTTTTCTAAGGAAATCCCATAGCTATCCTACTAAAACATAAAATTGCTATTACAACTAAGTTAAATAAAACAAAAGAAAAAGAAACATAAGGCCCACACATGAGCAATAAGTCAAGCCTCCTCCTAATCCCTCACTTTATTAGTAACGTCTGCCCTAACCTTATCACCACCACCCCGTAGATCTTCCTTAAGATGCTCCTCCATCAAATAGTTCAAAAAGCTAAAGTCTAGTTCGAGATAAATCTCCTTACAGTCATCCTTGACCATGCTAGCACCATCTTAGCCAGCCCTGAACATAACATCCCTGTACTTCCAACTTGACAAAACCTCAATAAATAGTTTCTTCATTGCAGCTAGAGTAAGGTCACATCCATCCCTTACCTCTTCCCCCCTATTGACAAAGTTGTCATAAGCAATAGCAAGCATCCCCCTACTAGCAGTCAACCTCCACCTTGGTTTCCTCCTCTCCATTATGAATAGCATCAACTTCTACCTTTATAGCCCTTGTATCCTCTATAGCAACCTTTACCTCTTGATGAGCCAACTCTACCTCCCCCCTTAACAATTGGAAGCTCTTCTTCCCAAACCTTACACCTCTCATCCAAATCTTCAACCTATTTCTCATACTAACTAACTTTTGAATGAAGAGCAGTAACCTCCTACTTTAACCGAAGCTTCTCGACCCCCCGATTATTGCCTTCTTCTTGAAGAAGCATGTTTTGATTCCTCATTGTAGCTACTTCCTACCTTAATTGCTCATACTCATCATTACCCCCTTGCTTGTGCCTTGCCTACAATAAAGTTCTCTGTTAACTCTACATGCTTGTGTTAATAAAAGAAAAACATTGAACATAAACTCAGGTACATACTTCATTAAGGAGCTAACCTACTCTTATGAAAGAGTAGTGATTAAGACTCATCACCTCCTATAGTCCCTTCAAGGCCAGCAACAAGCATTCATTTACTATCTCGTATTGCACTTATGGTGCATGGATGCTATTTAGTCACCATTCTCTTACTACATGGACTCTCTCCTGACCACCCCCTTAATCAAGCACGCATCCTCTTAACTATATGTCTAAACATAATACTAACTCACCAGAACCTCCCTCTCTATTAGGTTGCCTATCCAAGTCTATGATGGCTTCTATGCTTCTACCCTTGCCGCATGCTTGACCCCTTGAACCGCCCTCTACGACCACAACCAACTCGTCTGGCACTTAGTTAGGCACCCTCTCAACAATAGCGTCCGGCCTTATCTATTTGAGATCCTTTTCAATACACGTTTTTTGGCCCAATCATTCTAAGGCCCCCTACCTCAAATACAGGTGTAATAGCCCCTGGTTCAATCCATTTGAGCACCTCTTCCATTTAGGCACGTCTTCCCCAAATACAAGTATAGCAACTTTATGCTGTTCAACAGCATTCAAGGGCTTACCGATTAGGATGCCCTTTAACCCTTCTACTATTAATCTCTCCAAACTTGTGTTCAGGTTAACCACCCTCTTCTTCTTAGCCCCTTGCTTACCTCAACAGCATTATTAGTTGAATCTATAACCATGTCACAAATAGGCTCATCTCTTGCTTCTGGCTTATGCCCTTGCAAACGATGCCTCTCCTTCGGATCTACTTCATCTATTTCTTGAAGTCGTCCCCAAATAGATCAAATGCTGCATAAATAGAGACACAACTAAGAAAACCAAAGGAAGAAAGTTAAAGGAAACATATCTATAGGAGAGAGCAGCCCCGAGCCCCCTATGGTCAATTGGTGATGGCATATAGATGGCTACCCTTCTTGACTACAACAGTACATGTACTTATCTCACAAGTGTCACACATCTCACCCTTCAAATATAAGTTTACCACCTCTACAACATTAAACCCTAAACCCTTCCAGCAGCTAACATTGAGGATCTACTTCACCACCTCCTCATCTACCTCCTTCAAATGAGTTATTGGTATCATATACACTAGCTTCATCTACCTGTGTAAGCCTTGCAACTAAAAGTTAAAATTCAATATATAAAGTTTAGGGTAATCGGATAAAGTATCCGATCGAACCTAAATTGTATAATGAAGTTAGGAGTATTAGTGAAAGTAACTCCATAAGTTTGAATATAGGAAAATAAGTAACAAAATAATCAAATATCATAATATTGAATTATAAGCATATTACTCGTTATTTATCGAAACTCTGTAAAATGAGTTTTAATAACTAACAAGTCGATAAAAATAAACTATATGCACACTAAAACTCATAAAATAACATAAATAATATTTAAGAGTATTTACTACTACTTTATATGTATTTACGTATAGGTAAAAATATTTAAAATTACTTAAAATGCTTGAAATATGCTAAATAATTAAATAAAATTTAAAGAAATAAAAAAGTAAGGAAATTTCTAGATTTAAGGTATGGCAAGGTAGGATTAAGTAGGAAAAATTAACTAATCAAATGAAGGCAACTAGAAAGCCAAAAGAGAGAGAGAGAGAGAGAGAGATAAATGCCAAATGCCAATAAAAAAATTTAAAGAACAATGTCAATCAACTCTATAAATACCTTAACCTTCAATCAGAGCTCATTTGGTTAATTATTAATCAAAGAAAATTAGAGAGAAACCAGAAAGTGAGAGTTAATATATTTTAAAAAAAAATAGAAAAAATTGTGTACATTTATAGCTTGTGAAGCAAACCTACGACCAACGATCACCTACAACTAAATCGCTACCACCACCATACCCTATCCCTACCACCTAGCCTTGCCGACATTAGTTGGAAGTCCATTAAATAGGTGAGTCTGATTCTTAGCTCAATTTTGTTTAATTTTATAAAAATATTAAATGTATTTATAAAATTGTGAAATTTGATATTATGATGTTTTTATGTATGTATATTTAGGGAAAAATCTTAATTTGATGAATTTAGACTTAAAAATGTATAGCGCTTAGGAAATCCCACAAACTTAAGTTTACTTCAATTTAGAAATAAATAGCTTTACAAGTATAGCTTTCAGGTCTTTTTTTTTTTTATAGACTATTTAGAGTACATAGAACAATACTATGAAGAGATTTTTCAAAAATGAATTTTATAAATTTTTATATAATTTTTAGCCCTTAAAATAATGTATAAAATGGGTGATTTTAGGCTAATTTATAATTAAATGGATAATTACTAATTTAGAGTATAATTAGGTGTTTAAGGAAGTTAATATATGATGTAGTATGATATTTATTGCATTTAGAGTGTTAGATGTAATTGTTATCTGTATTTTGTAGCAAATATACGTAAATTCATACTATATGAATTGGAAATATAATAAATAGAAAATATTAGGTTAAAATTGGTAATATAATAATAATAATAATAACATGTAATAAATCTAGTAAGGAACTTAAATTTAGGTAATTATATGAAAAATGTAAAATATTTCACAATAAGAGTAAATTCAATAGTTAGATTAGGATTATAATGTACCGTACGAACTAGAATACTGATTAAGGACTAAAAGTGATATTTATAATACCTGAGCATAATGTGATTAATTTCATATTGTGGTTTGAAACAAGATCCTAAGATTTACATATAAAACCAATAGTTGAAACTGAATTAAAATCGGATTTGAAAGCTGATTCTGAAACTAGTCTATAATGGAACGGAAATAAATAATATATATAAAGAAAATTGAGTCAAATCAAAACCTAAAGTTTATATATTATAAGGATATAAATACTAAAAGAATATTCATATTATAAGATACGTAGAGATAAGTGACCTGCAACAAGTCGAGTGAGCTAATCGAGGACTTTAGGTAAGTTAGGTTCAATACTTCAATGTATTTTGAAATACTATATTAAAGTACTTGGAGGGTTAGAATTGTATATGATTACGCTAGTAAGTAGTTATACCTACCTAAACACCTTAATTAAACATAAATTGTAACCCTTTAGGGGATATTTAAGATTCTCCAACCAAACACTAATATCTTCAAAAAAGATAACGCTAGATAGCATAAGATAGCATAATGGTTTTTTCTTTATCCTTAGTCGAACTAAGTGATAAGAGAGAAAGTTGTGGTAAAGATGAGAGCAATGGTTCAAAGGATAGTCATAAGGAGAGTGATGTCTTCATTATATAAACTTAGGTTTGGTTGTAAGTTGTTGCATAAATATAAAAACTCCTTAATTTGAATTAGAGCGGGTAAAATTACTTTGACTTCACAATGAACCAGACCATGTTGCATGATGGCATTTGTGTATTGCATTGCATTTAATCAATTGCTTGAAAACCCTATTTGTGTTTATTATGCATTTTTAAGGCTCAATCCCAACTTACTAGATTATTCATTGCTTATATCCTTATCGATTTTCTTGCAGGTACTAACTAACATGTCGTGCTATAACTATCTTGAGGTCAGTATTTTTTTGAAGTGCTAAGCTATGGGGGAGTTAAGATCAAGATAGTTAATAAAATTGAGTCTTCTAGAGTTTTGTTACTAATTCTTATGTTTTTGGGCTTATTATGTACTATGTTATTTATCAAACCACCTTAGCATGTAAATATTTCCTAAGATTGTAAGATAGTAAAAGTATCTTAGCATGTAAATATTTCCAAGGCATATGGTGCCCTTACTACATAAAATTGGCATCTCCATTCCTTAACCTTGCTTTTCTACCCATAGAATAACTTCCTTAGAGCCCTCTAATTGATAAAATACACCCAACTAAACTTATTTCCCTTCACTTGGAAGAAATATCAAAATAACGTTATAATTAGCCTCCTAATAAGGAAGATGCATATAGCTTCGAATGTTATTAGCATCTATTAGGCATTGGGGAGAAGAGACCTAAAACTCACCTAAAAGTACCTAAACACCTTTAACTAGAACTTTGTAAAGGGCAGTTATATCCCCATCTCCACTGCTTTCCAACCAAATAGAATATGCAACTGTCCTCAACATAATCACAAGCCCGATCTCCTTTCTTCGATAAATACACTTCCCATGTGTTTGTGTTGTAACCTACTTCCTCTTACACTCTCAACCACTGATCTTCCTTATGTGCATACTTCACCTTAATAACGGTACCCTTCCCCTTACACCTGGGTAATGAGTGCACACTCAGCTCCTCCTTTGCAGGCAAATATTTGCATATGTCCTTCGTACTTCCCAAGTGTAGCTCCGATCAACACTACTGTTTCTCACCACCATTGTCTGTTTATGGGGAGTAAGGACTAGCTCATCCCTTTAACTGAAACTATTCCTTCCTCACCTTAGAAACCTTGAGTTTATTGGCTAGCCATTTCTAAGAGAAATAGGAAGAAAATGAGAGAAAATGGAGAAAGTGGAAGGAAAATAGAGAATGAAAGATGTTGATGAAATGAGAGAGTGCTCTGAAGTAATTTTGGCAAAGTAGAAATTAAAGAAGTTGAAAGCGTTTATCCTCAAGCCCTTATATAAGGTAGTTAGATCAAATGAAATGTCACTCTAATAGGCGCTTCTATGAACAAACACGTATCGAGGTATCAAAACCAACGGCGGAGATCATGCAGGTACAAGGATTGCCAATAGGGCACAAACATGAGACGATATTACTTGTGTACAACTTTTGAGACCTCAAATACTCCAACAGTCACATCGATCATATCAACAATCATGTTAGAACAAGCAAGGTTCAGATCATTAAGTGTGTTAAAAGTCAAGACCGAGCCAGCACCTACATGAATTCTTTTATGGTCACCAAAGGGCCCTAGTCTCTAAGCACTTCGAAAGGCAAGATCAAGCAAGCATTTATGCAAGCTCTTAAAGTTGCCTGACTACAAGTGCGTAGCTACAATCAGACAAACTTTGGAAGAAAAATCAAATGAATAAGAAAAGACAAAGTAACAAGGTGCAACCAATTAAGTAAGAAGGGGTAGAGTAAAGAAGCACATGGATATGTAAAAAGTGGATTTGACTTTCATTAAATTTCGAGATTCACTACAATGCTTAGGAGCTGGCATACTAACTTCGAATACAAGCTGTTGTAGTAAAAAATAAAAAGGAGATTGCAATGAGAAATACATAGTATACTAAGCAGGCTAAAGCCCTTACCTACTGCTCGACTCCAATCTTCAATCTCACAACTTCAATTTGGCTTCAACAGATGACCTACTTAACCTGGTTTGTGCACAATCTTAAGCCAGAAGAAAGAAGCTTAGCTTAAATCGATCAGCTCATAAATTTAACTCAACTCCCTATTCCACATTGATGAACCGAATGTGACCTATGCCACCTTGAGCAGATGACTAGGGACTTTGGAAAATAGTGATTACTACTCCTCCTCTATTACCCTAGTCACTACAAAACAAGGCTACAAAAATGCATCAGCTTGTGCTACTATGGTGACCCTAAGAGGAAGTCCCTCTCATACTTGCAAGCTATACCAAACTTATTTGGAAGACTTAGCCAAAAGACACCAAAGAGCCCATGGAAGTTTCTCGAGTACTTAGACTTCACAAAAACCATTGCAAGGTGAAGAAAATGGGTCGCCACACCATATTTTCAAGGCCTTATGAGGCTTCTCAATAGTCCCCTAGCCGACGAAGGTCAGGAAGCCCTAAGCTATTAACTTCCTCCTTCTCAACATCAAAAACACTATCAACTCCATGAATTGCCTAAAAATATGTTTTAGGGACCTAAGCACCGATGATGCAAGCATTTGGTGACATAATAAGGACAACGAACCGTTGATCGGGGGAATGAATCCTTATGCACTCCCCCAATTAGCACTCATGGGCCACCCTACATAAGCAAACAACCCTTTACACCCTAACCCCTAACCAATAGTCCCTACCCCCACCCACCACCACCACCACCACCATTTTAAATACATACCCCAAATTAGTGCTCATAAGTTCCATTAGTAGGGTATAACTCCAATCTCAACTCTTTCCCACTCAAGAGGATCATCCAAGCCACATTCATTCTCAAAAGGAGTTTGTTGAAAGTGAAAGATCATATAATGGCTAAAGTCAAGACAAAATGGAATGAAAGAGGATGGTCCCCATAGCTCCTTATATAGGAAAAAGTAAGAAAATCCCATCTATCCATGGATTTCCAACTCATCCATCCAACAGTCAAGGAAGAATGATAGTGAAAGTTCAAGTATTAAGTTAGGCATTAATAACAAATAACAACTTCCTTATGCAATCAATGACACATGTATGTTGCACACCTTACAAAGTGCTTACACTACAATCAAAGATGCATGTGTGTTGCACACCTTACAAAGCATTGACATTGTACATTAGAAAAGACACATGCATTGGGAAGATACAAACAAACAAAGAAACTACCACTAATGGTTATGTCAACCATAATCTCTAGAAGATACACCCTCGAGAAGAGTAATCCTTACGCGGCTAGTCTTAAACTCCCAAACAAGGCTAAACTTAGCCTTTCTTATACCTAAGAACGTCAATACTCTCCTCATTAACCAAATAACTAAAAGAGTAAGGGAAAAATGTTGATGGTCTATTCCTACCACAAGGGCTCACACAAATTAAGCCTATGGAAACGTTAGGCCCAAGTCTCACAAATCACCATCTAGGCCCTCCTTAGTCCATATAAGCCCATCCGGTTACTCGTGAGCACCTCAAGCAGGACCGAGTTATACCTTCTACTTAGAGAATCCTTAAGCACCCTAAGCATGCCCAACTACTATCCGTAGTGTTCACATCAAGCCAATTCCTATCCCTCAGCATGCTACAACCAAAGGAGCATTGGCCATAAACTAAGCTAACCCTCCATCTACTGGCCACTTTCTCTCTCTATTTATTTAGTGTTGATTGAGCGCTTATTAGGTAACCTACCAACTAGCCACCGAACTAAGGTAGCCACCTCTTACTGATGGGACAAACACATCCCTCTAATCTCCACCAATCAGTAGAGGGAAGGATGTCCAATTGAGCATAGGAAGTACTGTCTCGTCGAATTGTGTGCTGGATAATCAAAACCTGCTACATGTTTGTAACAGTAAGTACCTCAAACCTATAAATAAGAGTAAGTTCTTTAGGTAAAAGAATCAACACTTGTTAGCCCCTTATCCTCTCCTAAAAACCCTCTTATTTTCTTGCATTATTGCTTTCTCTCCTCACTAACTTGAATGGTGGAGGGCCCCTACCAGCTTAGCCTTAAGGGTTTTTTGCAAGATTCGTGTCATCTGAGATCGAAGGACTACTCGAAGTTGACCAAGTGGACCCTATTATGATTATCAACCATCACTAGTTTCCTTTTCTTTTATGCCTTGTTTTAGTTTAAGTACCTATTTGTGGATCTCAAAAATAATATATATAATTCTTAAAGAATTTAAGGAATAAAGTGGAGAGAATTTTTAGGAAGAGTTCTTGAAGATATTAATGTTGCATAAGGATTCAAAATGTGGTCATTGCCATTGCAAATGGTCTAATATGGGGCAAAAGGCTCTACTAAGTAGTATAGATAACGTGTAAGTATATGTGATATATAACTATTAATCGAATTCAATTACATATAAATGATAATAAATGATTACTTAAAAATCCATTATCCATATTGTTACATATCTAAGTATGATTGATGTTATATATTACTATCCATTAATCCTTTTTCCTATTATGGACCTGTCAGTCCCAATCGTTCATTGATTTACATATTGAGGTCCACACATAACTTCACTTACCATGAGATAAATCCATTACAGAAGAATGTAGTTGTAGAAATTGTGTCTAAGCCAATTAAAGAAACAGCAGGCATAAACCACAAAACGCCTCGAAGGAAAGAGACCAACCGTCCGTCAGCGAGAGAAATCCATTTCAATTCTGAAGTTACTGAGCACTTAAGGTAGGAGATAAGCCGGTGGCACATGGTAGGCTATCTATGGATTCCATCGGTACATGCTTGAAGCCGACCATGATAAGTATATGTAACTTTGGAAAAAAGATTTAATAGTAATAATATTACGTGAATCAATAAATAATATATATATGTTAATAATATTTAAATAATTAAAAATAAATTAATATATTTTTTAAAAAGATACTAATTATATATTTATATATCAAAATTTTATTGATATTTATATATTATTTATTAATGAGATCAATTATAGAAAAATAGTTGGAAATAAAAAAAAAAAGAAATAGAACGAGGGTCACCTATAGTGAAAAATAGTCAAAAATTTATATGAGTACCTAGTTGGTTAATTTAATTAGTTTTTGTTTTATAATAATAAATTTAATTGGTTGAATTACATTACATCTTATTGGATGAAGTCGTATATGGCGATTTCACATGAGATGACAATTATAAGTATGGTACAAACATGCATATACTGATGCAAACGTGCAGAATTTGCATATCCTATATTTTAATGTAATTTAATGTCTAGCTATTCCACCCGATTATCCTCCTTTGAGTTATTGGAGATGCTTATTTCAAGGAACTTACAAGTTAAAAAAAAAAAAAAAGAATGTTTGGCATAACATAAGAAAGCTGCAAGTGAAAAGCAACTTATAATCGCTTTCAATTCCTTGCTTGTGAATTTTTGTGAATGAGTGACGAGTGAGATGAAGGTTTTCTTGCTGACACTCCAATGCTTTCTGGAACTGTCCATAAAAGGTGACTCAAGAGGTATAAGTTTGCATCCCACTCCACCCTCCGTGCATAGCCCTATCTTCATCAATTGCATAATATGTGTGGCTATAGTTTCTTATTAAGTATGCGGTGAAAAGTTTTCCGTATATGATTTCTATTCAAGACAATACAAAATTAACTTTTATCCAATTAGTGTACTTTTTTTTAATAATTAATTTATGAAAAATGCTCCCCTGCGCCATTAAAGCACAATAAGACCAAAACCTAAAATTTTCACATTTTTCATCCCTTTACTTTTCAATTAAGTACGACGGAGACATCTTCATCAGACCTTTTAACAGTTGTTTCATAAACTTATTAATGAAATCATTACGCATGAGCTCCTTAATCATTTTCTTTTATAACCATTAGGAAAATTTTAATTTTAAGGTAGTTCCAACCATTTATACTCTTCATCATTTCGTGCATTTTTCCTTTTAGAAATCATGTAATTAACCTAAAAAAATGGAAAAAGAAAAATTCTACTGCAGCCGATTAATAAATTGGGAATTGAAGCATCCGGAGATCTCAATTTTTAAAAATATATTTGCTGAACATGAGAGGGTGAATAATGTGAGTACGATTCCCAATAATTGCATTTTTGTCTGTCGTTCTCGAGCCCAGTGTTTGTTCCCGGCAGGGCAGGGTTGACTCCTGTCTTCTCTGCAACTTCCCTTTCTACGGTGTCTTCCAGGGACCATTATTCAATTCTTTTCACCAGACGGGGAATAGAAAATAATCCATTCCTCACTTTATTGCTTTACATGGCAATCAACTGGCATGCCCTTGGATCAAGAGGTCTTGTGCATTTCTTGATGACATTTTTTGGACCCATGATGTGTCCTAAATTTGAATTTATTAAGTTATCTTCAATCTTTATTTTTTAAATTGATTCTGTTTTTAAGATTAAGAAGGGATATTTAGGATAATCTTCATTTATAATTTAAACGTACAATCCGTGCCATAATTGATAATATTCATTGGGTTGTGCTCTTTGATGGTAAAGTATATACGGTAATTTTCATTTTTAGCAATTTATGCATTCAATTCTTTTCGAATTTGGACCATCATTTGCTACTTTCTTAATTTTTCTTAATTTACAAATTAATAATTAAAATTATTTAAAATTTTAAAATATCATGTGATGTTATATTGATATCATTATATATTTCATAATTTTAATCATTAATTATACGTTACAACCCTTCAAAGAGATAAATCAAGAAAAATTGAGAAAAGTAAATAAAAATAATCAATTTCCATCCTTTTTTCATTTATAACATTTACACCCTATTTTCTTTGCATGGAATTGAATGGTAATCAATACATAATAGAATAAGATAACAAGATAATTGTGAAGTAATAGAGAGAGATGGATTTAGTAGACAGAAGAGAACATTGTGAAGTAGAAGAGAGAGGTACATTCAATCACTTTCATTTATAACATTTACACCCTCCTAAATTTATTTAGGTTGTCTCAATATGAGACCTACTAGGGAAAGTGTTGTACAAAGATCACTAATACCTTACCAATACACTTGTCCTCTTAGAGTGGTGACTAAAGCTAAGCACATAAAACACATTAATTAATCAAACCAAATATGCATTTAAGTCCATTTATGTTCACTAGTGTGATAGGTACAAACATATAACCAAGTATCCCATCCTTAGATCGTAGATAACTCGATAATTGGCTTAAAAATGTTCCTAAAATTCGGTGACATAAGGGAAACTACAAATTAGAACCTATCTCTAACTAATCTCAACACCTCCATTCACTTATCACCTATTTACTATCAAACTTATACCAACTTTCTCACAAAGAATAAGATCAACTTAGAATAAAAAGATGTTTAAAAGCATTTTTGTTTGATAAAATCCTTTTGGAAACATGTAGTAAGCATTTGAGAATGGAAAACAAGTTGTGAAGCATTAAAACAAGGTAAGGGTAAACTTTCTATGCTTTCCTGGGAAAGCACCAACCCGATGTTCATTGATGAACCATCAAGTCGATTCAAAGGGAAGCTTCAGCTCAAACAAGTTAACAAGTCAGTTCATGGAGACATCGGCGGACTAGTTGGTGAGGCCCCCAAAACATGGACTAATAGGTCGGTTCTCTTCCCAACACTTGTAACTTTCTACAACCTTAACCTAATTCGAACATCTCCTTAACTTAGACTAACTTACTTGCAAACCACCAGTTCCATATGCTTTTTCACACACCAAGATACCTTTACTTCGTTGCAAAACACTTCTTCTTCACCAAAACAAATTCAACATCCTCTTCTCCATAAATTTAGCCTAAACACCAAACTTCATTAAGAATCAAACATCAATTAAAGACAATGGTTTTTAAGGAAAACTTACTTGATAATATGTCAAAAGCACACCTAAACTTCAAAATCTTACACCTTGAGTGCTGTAAACACAAAGCTAAACATTCTTGTCAAGCCTCCCAAAAATGAGTTATTGTGCTAGGAACTAATAAAAATTACTAAGGAACTCTTCTCCAATTCTTTCCTTCAATTTTCTTCCTTCAAACTTATAGATTTGGGTTAGGGTTTTGGTCTTGGTTAAAAGATTGAAAGCTTTCTATTTTCCAAGAGAAACAACAGATAAGAATAAGGGAAGATGTAGGAGTTGAGGGAACGTATTATGAGGAGTAGAGAGTTTAACCAAATTAAAAAACCCATATATCACAACTCCTCCCTCAAGTTTACAATTATGTCGCCCCTTTTAAAAGATTTAACAAATCTTATTTCAAATCTCTTATTATTTGTTCTTAGCATTACTATGGACCCAAACTTTAGCAACTAGAACCTTGGCAATGAAAATTTAGGATGTATATGAAAGCTTATTTCATATAACTTGAAATACAGTTTAAGGTCACGAGTTTGTTAAAGCAACTTTAATAAATTAGGTACTCTAGATAAAATAATAAAATATAAATATGTTAAATTTTTCAAATTTTATTCGTTATACATCAAAAACAAGAAAATCATAAAACTCTATAAGAAAATGAATGAGATCTTACATATCAATTAACAATATAAAAATTTAACAAGATAATGTAATAATAATAATAATAATAATAACAATAACATGTAAAACACTTGATTGACTACAATCATAGAATTTCATATCTCTCAAATTATAGGTATTTGAAAAATTCGCATGGATAGTCTCAAAATAAACATTAAGATCATAAAAGTTAATCAAAGAGACTCCATAAATTTAAATAATAAAACGAAATATATAAGTATTAATTAAAACAATAAAGCTATTTATCAAAAACTAACCTAAAATATAACGGGAGCTTAGAAAAAAATTGAATAGATAGGAATATTAATAAATGCTATTGAAAATAAGTAAAAAAATAATAATATGTAATTAGTTATATAATTAAAGATATGTTATAGAAGTTTTAGTAAAAGCTAATTTATGAAGCTCATCACTTACTTAAGTATTAAATATAATAAAATATACTATACGAATCAATAAACAAGTCATGAAAAAAAGGGGAGCTCATGGTTTGATAAAACCATGGATAGTTTGATGATTTTGACAAAACCATAGGTAAAACATGGTTTTAGTAAAAATCATTCAACACTTTGCATAGGAAATCAAAAATACCTTACACATGTCCTCTATGTACAAACTTCTACCACTAATCAAATCATTATAGAAACCCCTTACCTACTTTATGTACACTCTTTAGGCACTCGCAAATAAAAGGAAATTTGTGAGAAAATTGAAGGGAAACTTAGAAATTTCAAGAAAATCTGTGCAAATATGCGAGATCGAGGTTTCTAAACTTAGAAGCAACCTGACGATGAGCGGTCACCACCACTTGCACCTCCACCCAATGCTCGTTTGGGCCAATAAAGTCTTTTCCACCGCTAGCTACTGTAGCTCCAAACGTTGGTGAGTTCGATAATCCACTTGATTTTCAAAATTTTATTAAAAATATCTAATTCTATTTAAAAATTTTAAAAAAAATTATTCCTATATAATTTTAAGCTTATTTTCATGAAAAATTATTATTTTTGTAAAAATCTTTCATTTTATATAATACCCTTAAGAAATGGGCCACTCATGACCGATCTTCAATTTAATTTTTAAACACCTAAACAATCTAGTTTCCTTTTCAAAATTTTTCTATAAATATCTTATATTATATAGATAATTGCTATATAAGAAGTTTCCCTAAAGCTTCTCTCTTGATTAGGGTTAAATTTTAGTTTTTTGTGAATCGATAAGTTGAAATTTAAGAAAAATCCACTATTTTTTAAATGATTTTGTTAGATATTAGATATCTCTCATGAATTTTATTGATAATAAAAAGGAAGAGATATACCAAAAAAAATTAAGTAATAAACATAAGCAAACACACTTTTAATTGTTTTTTTAATTATGTTTCTTCTTTTTTGTTTATTGGATATTGATTTGTATTGTTACGTGTTTTTGGACTTATAAATGTTTTGTTATCATAAAAAAAAGGAGAATATTAGATATTTCTCATGAATTTTGGTAATAACAAAAAATAAAGGTATATTAATGTATTAACAAGTATGCAGTTATTCCGACAATTCTTTAGAAAATTTAAAATTATAAATCCATATGCATTTAAAAACTTATTTAGAAGGTATGAATCAACAACAAAAAATAAATAAATAAATAAAGGAGAGAGAAAAGTCTAAGAAATATTCAAAGAATATTTCAGAAGCTTATGTAAGAAGAATCAACACAACACTTCAAAAAATTGTTCTAAGACTTTAAAGATAAGTAAACTTAGATATCTTCATATAGTTATTTAAGTAGTTGATTTGAAAGAGTAACTCTAATAAATAATAGAATATTATATTCAAAGTAAACAAGACCTAGCTCCATTAGATTAAGTGTATTTGAGAAATATACTTAATCCTATTTTACTTAAGTTGGAATTAAGATCTATGGGTATTTTAACTAAGTGAATTAACTTTTAAAATAATTAATGAAAAAATCTAAGTTTGGATAAGGATAAGGATAAAGATAAGGATGATTTCGAATCTTATAGGCTTTCAATTTCAAATTTCAAGAATATCTAAAGTTGCTAATCAAGTATATCCAATAAAGGAGATCTGATCGAGGTAAGATCAAGTTAAAATTCAAACTCCAAAATTTTCTCCAAGTATCTATGGATTATTTTTTAAACATTGGATTGGACAAATTTAAGATGGAGATAATCATCAACAATATAAACATTGAAAGACTCCAATATAAAAGGAGAGATGATTTGAAAATATTAGTACAATTTTGAGAAGAAAAATCTTGTACTTTATACTCTAATCGTGATCATTTTCTATCATCTAAAAAAGTATAAAACATTTCTTAGATACTTCTTTTGAGAATTGAACAAAAGTTGATTATTCATCTACCCTCATTTTTGTTTTCGTACTAAACTATTTGAGATTTATATTATTGTTCTCGATTTTGTTTTCTAAATATTATTTATTGTTTGAAAGAAGTTTTATTGCACTATATAGATTTATAAGGAGCCTAGATTGGTATAGTAAAGTGTTGTGAAAGCTAACAGTAGCAAATGCTTGTAAGCTTCTCTTGATTGGTTTTTGTTATAGTAGAACAAGCAGAATGACACCAGTAAAATAAATTAGGTCTCCAACAGTGGAGTTAGAAAAGAGCAGTAAGTAGAAAGTTAAAGCTTTGTAAATCTTGAGCCCAATATACACTTCTCTATCTTTTTCAATTTGAGTTATTTAACTGTATTATTTACATTGAAAAAGTTTTAAAAATTTTCCAAAGATATCAATTCATAACACCCTACCCCCTCTTGATATAATTATTTCTACTAAAAATCCATAAAAATTGGTAGTAAATCGAAGATTTTAGCTACTATACATGAAGAATATTCACCCTAAAACCATAATTTTTTAGTCCAATATATGTATTTTATGTACATTAGTTGATTAAGTGCGTTTAACATTCTTTTTGGTTAAATTTCAAGTTGTGCATCTTGATATGGATGTGTTACCGAACCATACAAGTCGATATCGGTAAAATTCTGCCAAGGTTGGGCATGAACAAAGTAGAGAAAAGTATGAAAAATGGAGTTTTTGTTAAATTGGAGCAAATCTAATGCTTGTAGAAGGTGTTACAGAAGCTCTAGATGAGCTAGTGAAGGAGTAGGTAGTTGTAAAAGGTCTTGTAGAAGTTTCTATAGCTGTTGGTGTAAACTACTGACTTGCAAAAGGTATTGTAGAAGCTTCCTTGATTAATTTGACTATCATATTATAACAGTAAAAAGTTCAATAGAAGGTTTTCTAGTATAGAAACTATAACCAAAATTCCTGTAGAAGGTTTGTGTAGAAAGTCTGTCTAATATGAATCATGAGTTAAAAGACTAGTAAAAGCTTGAATAAAAGGTCGAATAGACAAATAATATAACCAAAGACCTTAGTAGAGGTTTGAGTAGAAAGTACCACACACTTAATAAATCCTAGTAGAAGGTTATATAGAATGCTCCACATCAAGAAGTACAAGTTAAAATACTAATAAGAACTTAAGTAAAAGGTACCGTACACCTAATAGACCTTAGTAGAAGATTAAGTAGAATGTCAAAATAACATATGTAAAAGTAATAACCCTTAAATACCCATAACCAACACCTAAGGCATACTAAAAGAACATTAAGCTAAAATTAAAGTATAATACTTAAAACACTCATACTCCGACAAATTGTATCAAAAATGAAAAATGTTTTCCAATATAAAGACCATCGACAATAAAAGGACTAGGGCATCTGAGTTGTAAGAGCGAATGGGAATCCAAGTAAGTGGGATCAATACTTAATGGCATTTTGGAATACTAAATAAAAGTACTTAGAGGTTGATATGTACACTTATTTGTGGAGTTGACTATTTGCATGAAACATATGTGCTTAGAAATTGTTTACTAAATTGTTTGATTGTTATGCTATATGTTGTGAGTGCTTTATTGTGTTTCACTCCTTGATCTGATTTTTTGCAAATGGTTAGTCATCCCTAAAATGGACTAAGCTAAATCTTGAACACAAACTTTAATTGGATACACATTGCAACCTACTAAGAGAGCGGTTATGATGTTTGACCAAATACTACCTTTTCGAAAAGGTAGATGTAATTAACCTTTCTCCAATCTTTGTCAAACTAAGTTGTAGAAAAGGAGGCTACAACAAGGCTAGGGGTAATAGGGTCAAAGGCAGTCACTAGGGGAGCTAGGTCTTTATTGTATAAGCTTAGTTTTGGTTAGAGTTGTAGCATCATACCTATGAGTGTAATCTCCTCAACCATGGTTAGAGCAATCACAACTTCTCTAACTCTACAATGGACCAAAAAATATTGTGCGGATGGCATATGCTTATTGTATTGTATTACATCTAACTAACTAAATGATAACTCTACTTGATTGTTGTGTTATGTATGCTTCCTTCTCTGTCCCCTTACTGAGTAATGATTACTCATATCCCTATAGTTTTTTTGTAGGTTTTAGAAGATAAATACTAAGATCACTCAATCCTTGAGCATACAAAGATGGGCAACAAGTTTAAAGTAAGGAGCAAATGAATTGGAATATTCATTTTATCTTTGTTTTGTAGTCAACTGGGCCATTGGAATGATCTAAACTAACTCATAATTTTGTATTTACTACAACAACAATTTTGGATTCTTTTATAATTTTTTTTTACAAAAATTCCAATCTAGATTTCAAAATAATATATGAACCAAATGTCTCTATTTTACTTTAACTATTGAATTGAAGATACTTTAGAGTTGTGTAGTCGTATGTGCCTTATATATACCATGTATATGATAATAGTTAAGTAGCTAGCTTTTGTTATAAGTTAATACATATGGTAGAACTATTATAACTCTAT
Source organism: Lumnitzera racemosa (assembly GCA_024138005.1). Classification (NCBI taxonomy): domain Eukaryota; kingdom Viridiplantae; phylum Streptophyta; class Magnoliopsida; order Myrtales; family Combretaceae; genus Lumnitzera; species Lumnitzera racemosa. The sequence continues at coordinate 60,650,720 of JAMXBC010000012.1, forward strand.
CGCTCTTGAGGCGTGCCAATTACAATATGATTGTTATTTGCTTATTTTGATTCTAGGTAAAATATCTTGTATAAAAACATTAACTCAAGTATTGAATTGCTATTAATAAGTTTGAACAATAAATGGTTATTCAATTATTCTTGTAATAAGAATTCCTTATAAAATTGATATTTAGATCAAAATGCAACTAATCATAATAATAGTTTCCTCCATAAATAATACCACTATAATGCAAAGAAACCAAGGAGGAAACACCCATCTTCCATTGTGCACTTAGCATTTGTATACTGGTGCACGTTAGTTGGTTTACATTTATTTTATTGCCATTGACTTCTATCACTAAAATTAAGTATATTTATACCTCCAAATTTTGATAAGCATTGCCTTTTTATCCTACATATCTGTTTTAAGCTTGATAAAAATAATGGAAAAGAATAGATAATATAAAAATAAATTCTCTATTTTTTTTTTATGTTTTGAATATTTTGCTATAATTATTGTTATTTTTCTTTATTTTTTTTATTTCTTGTTTTATCAAGGATGATAAAGTCATTGTTTAGCGGGTTTAAAAGTTTGTAGTTTGAAATAGTGGATTTAGAGGCTCGATTTTAATATGTGGATAATTTGTATACATGAAACAATTGTATGAAATCATTTTTTAGGTAAGTAATATTAATTAGTTGGTCAATATTGATATTCTACGAGCAGTAGGTATCTTTCACAGTAAAACAAAAAAACAAAAAAGATTGTATGAAAATATAAAAAGTAATACATATGACTTTACCATAATGGCTTGTTTAGAGATTATTTATTTATTTACTATAAAGGTAAGCCGGCTTTGAGAATTCGCCTAATTCTTTCTCAGCTTGCTTAATGAGAGGGGCATTTATCATTACCAAATTCCACGTGTATGTGTGTGTATATATATATATATATATATATATTTATATCTAACACATATATGCAAATTTCTGTCTTATGTCCGTTTTACCATGAATTAGATGTTTAGGCCTCTTGGATCAACAAAAGCCTTGCCAAATAAATGGTATATCTTAATATCGAAACGCCAAACTTATCTTATTACGAGGGGAGGGGGGAAGGAAAAAAAAAACAAAAGAGGTTCATGGGCTGTAGAACGTATTTCATTATGTTGTGTAATTCGTAGATCTGTAGACATATAGACTATGGAAACCCAGAACACAAACCCCCAAATTAACAAACTCCCTCCCGACTAGAATTATATTCTCATGGTCGATTAATAGAACTATCGTATCTATTATATTATACGTACATACGTCATGTTCGAACTAACGAATGCATTTAATTTACAAATGGTTGCATGGAACGACATATATAGTACACGTTGATATCAACTCACATATATAGCAAAACCTGCAGAGACCCCTAATCTGGGTTGTTGTCGCGAATTTGGCGGGTTCAGTGCTCCAGGCCTGAGAAGCTTACTCTCAGCTCATGCGCAATTTAACGCTACACTAGTTTCTACAGTCTTTCTTTTGCTCAATTGACATAAGTCATAACTACGCACGTTTGCGATTGTGCACAATTCGGATTTGATAAATGGAGAAGTGGAATAAAGAACATCTTTTTTCTTTATAAATTATTTATTAGGTACTTTACATAGGAGAATATCAATGTTTAGAGATAAATTCAAATAAAAAAAATTAATATTTAAAAATTTTTAAATAAAAAATCAACGTTTCTTTAATTGGTTAAAATAATAAATTTTATTAACTCACATTTATAACATTGTTAAGTCAAGCTAATGTGGCATTAGCACTTATAAGACAATTACATGGCGTTTATGTGGCAATTTAAATGAAAATAAATAAGAAAAAAATTGAAAAAAAACATATAAATTATAAATAAATAATTGAATAAAAAAATATTAAAAATTTCAAAATAATATATTAATAATTGCATATATATAAATTGTACAACAATATATCACATATATATATTATAATATAATTAACAAAAATTTTACAAAATTCAAAAAAAAAAAGTTGAGAAGAAAAAGACACTACTAGCCATCCAAGCCTAGGGTTGGTTGGTGACCATCTAGGAGGAGTTGTGCAACCCCCCTCAAATGGCCATCAACTTAGGTTGCATAAAACCCCCCAAATGGTCGTTAGCCACTGCTTAGCTTAAGTGGCCGATACGATCATGAACCCATCAAGTGAGTTGTTCGACCCACTAAGGAGTGGTAGGAGGCTACCCCGATGTTAAGAGGATGTGGGGGTACGGGGTTGCATAACCCTCTTTAGTGGTGGATAGCCGTTGGCGTTCCTTTTAAAAAGGAATAAAAAGGAAGATGATGCTTAAAACATAATCGGGTTACAATCAAATCATATGACTCGATGAGCTTTCAAAACTTTTTTTTTCTTTTTTTAATTTTAAGGGTACCAGTAGCTACCTACCACCCCGGATAGGGGTAACCACCTATTGCTCTTGGTGGGTCACAACCCACTTATTGGGCTTATAGTCAAGCTAACCACCTAAGGTAAGGGGTGACCAATTGTGCTTCTTCTTTTTTTTCTTCTATATTTTTTAAATTTTTATTTAATTATATTATAATGTATATAATTTTTAGTTAGAATCTATCATATTAAAGCAAAAGAATTTTTTTAATCATCTATAATTACTAATATGAAATTTTATAATTTTAACCATCAAATGTACTTGTATGTTAGTTATCCAAAATATTTGAACTTATCTGATAAACTTCTCAATAAATGAAGTAAGGATTTTTTATTTGAAAAATTTATTACAATTTCATATATTATTGAGTCCAAACTTCTTTTGTATTTATTATACATAAAACACAAATACGTCATTTGTTAGTATATATCTAATCTATTTTTATATAAATAGTTGTCATATCATAAGGCTTAAGGATTTTTTACTAGATTAGATTGACTACAACAAAAATTAGAATTAGTCGAAAATCAAGTTACCATATAAAGATGATCTCACTAAAACTTATTTGTGAGAAATCAAATTATGAGAAGAGTAACACCACATAAGGTATCGTATTCCCTGATATATAATCTTTGTTATCATATATATTTTTTTACAAATTTTTTTTACTTTTTTAAAATTTTTTTATTATAATTTTTCAAGATTTTTTTATTTTTTCCTTTATTTCTAACTAAGTGTCACATAAGTGCTATGCAAATGCCATTTAGTAGCTACTTGTCATTTAATGGACATGTCAAATTTATTTAACGGTGTTATAACTGTAAGCTAATAGATTTCCTTACTTTAACCAACTAATGAAACTTCGATTCTATTATTGAGTTTTCAAAAATGGTGATTTCTTACTTAAATTTGACTCCAAACGTTGATATCTTCTTATATAATTTTCTCATTTTTTAAATGAATATGAATTTGTTATTTTCACTTATCTAGACACCTATCTATAAAAATGTACAAATAAATATAAAGAAGATTCTATGGTTTATTGAATTAATCTTATTTATTATTTCATTATTTATTTTAATGTTTAAATCTAAACAATTGAATCAATTATTTAAACTTAAAAATGATTAAATCAAGAGTAAAAAGGATAGAGATATTGATCTTGTAAAAAAAAAAAACCATGATAGGATCGATGAAAAATCTATCTATATATATATATCTTTTCGCAGGAGAGACAAAAAGGAGAGAGAGTGAGGCGAGGGAGGCGGGAAATGGGGTGCTGGAGGAGTCGTTGTCATGCATTAATTAACATCGGAGTTTTTGAAAGTCACGTGAGGAAGAGTACATGTAAAATGAGAGAAAGTCTTGGCACCACAATAAAATAAGGGACCGGGGAAAAAAATATGTGCAAAAGCTTTGTTTGCCTCCTCGTCAGTATCCAAATATATTCCTTCGAATTCCTTTCTTTTACAAGGCACGCGGCACGGAACCATTGGAATTTACATTTATTATTCATACGAGTAGTGGGTGTTTGAAACATGGTTTCCTCAAATGCTATTTTCTCGAGGGTAAAATAGCTGGTGTTTCTAGCAACAAACCACGAGCTACCATTCTAGGGTCGTAGAATTTATTTTTTTTTTTGAAGTTGAGTTTTATAGGGAATCTGAGAGTTTGTGTGCTATCAATTTTTTCATCAACTCTTGGATTGTGTTTATGCAGAGCGCTAAGTTAGTAATTTGGTTTGATGTAACTTAATGCCATGATTTGATCCTTTGGATTTATCACAAGGCTTAAGGATTTTTTAATCGATTAGATTGACTACGACAAAAATTACAATTAGTCGAAAATCAAATTACCATATAAAGATGATCTCACTAAAACTTATTTGTGAGAAATCAAATTATGAGAAGAGTAACACCACATAAGGTATCGTATTCCCCGATGTATAATCTTTGTTGTTTTAATAAATATTTTGTGTTTGGAAAAAACCAAAAAAAAAAAAAAAGAATGTCCTGTCAGAGGAAGATATTATTTCTTTTGTTAAATAGATTAATTTCCGAGACATTTTGATATCATCACAAGTATAATAAATAGATATATTATCAAAGACTATTGCAACATAGTAGAATCATCACTAGTCTTCTATTGGGATAAAGTAAGGTTTAAATCCCTCATTCTCCTAGTTGCTGTAACTTTTTGGTTAAAAAAAAAATTACAAAAATTATAATAAGTAGTTATATTAAGATTTTAACATGTTACATTTAATTGTAAGAAATCCTATATATATAGTTTTCAAATTTTATCAATAATATTATTATTGTTTTAAATAACATGTTTTAATAAAATTTGAAGATAAATTTATCTCCATTTAAATTTTATTGATTATGAACTTAATCTCCTATTAAGTGATTTTAAAGAGAAATTTGCATTAAATAATAGCATTTATAAATTAGGATTAATAAAATGAATTCATTCCTATTCCAAATTCTCCCAAAGATAAATAGGATGGGATAAAAACTTCACATCCATCTGGATTTTCTCTAACAACAAGATTATTTTCTATCCAAATCTTCACCATAATCGACATTATATTCCTTTCTTTAATCTCCTAATATCTTGTAACTTCTTGATGCAAGTAAACATCCTATGAAAACATAAAAAAGACTGACTACAAAAGCAACTTGTGATTTTCCAATTCTAACTTGTCATTGCACATAAACCGCATTACATTTTAGACTTATAGTAGTTGTACTACATACTTAATACATGGTACATTTCATTGTTATGTATGAATCTCTTTCCTATAAAGTAAGACTGACTTGTTTACAATTTTCTCGCTTCCACTTTAATTATTGATGTTAGCTTGCATTGAGGTTGTCAAATTCACGATTTTACCTAATATTGCTACAGAGACTATAGAATCGGAACATAAAGTAAAATAGTTCTAAAAAAACTATAGATATGTTTATAGTAGTTATAAAAAAAAACTTGAAAGACATGATGAAAATAAAAAAATGAAGAAATTAAAATTTTTTTTCTATTAAAAAATTTTTTAATCTATATTCTAACATTCACAAAGTAAAGATGATTAGGGTCAAAACCAAATTTCTTTTTTGACTCTCTATGGATATTCAATTTCATCATCTTTTTAATTTTGAGTAAATATATAACTTATGATTTTTAGCTTTGTGATACGTTTAGTAAATGAACCTGGCTGTGTGTTGTTGACATTGTTATGTTGAAATTGTAGTTAGACAAACAAAATTTGCTTAAACCAGTGTTATTGTAGGGAACATAGTCCTCCCTATAGAAGACCTAATGTAGTGATAAGCTTACATGACGTTGATTTTGCTTAAATGTACTCTTGAATGGCATTTTGGTAGTCCAAAAACTAACTACAACTAATTTAGCCTAATTCACAATATATAGGAATTTTAAAGAGAGGTACTATGAGAGAAAGGTTTTTCGCTTATGAATGTATGACCAATAAATAAGGGGAAAACCTTTTGCATATAAGATGCCTTCTCAAATGAGTAATGGAGATCAAATTAGTCTAATAGTTGTGAGTTAACTACATCTACTCTTACCTACTCCCACCTGCCTCATTACTCAAATACATCGAATATGGATGCTTATAAGAGTAATGCATCCTAATGGACGCAATCTTATATTAAGCCTTATTAGTTAGGCCTTCTTGGTTAGGCTTCTAGTGAACACAATTTAGGGCACCAAAAATGTTTACTAGTGACATTTTCCCTTATTTAATCTGGTGATGTCTTTATTGTGTCATTAACCATAGATCTTCAGCACTCCATGCTTTTCCATACGTTGCTCAAATTTCCAATTGATGCTCCTATCATTCTAGCAATAATAACAATCCTAAAATAGTTTGCCATTCTTATTTATGGTGTTGATATTTGGTTTTCAACTTGGGCCCACAAGCCTAAGCCTACATCTTTGGCTTATAGGCTAAGCTCCCTAATGCTTAGGCTAACCTTCCCCAACCTTAGGCTAACTTCTCCTTATCACACCAAGCTTCTCGATGTCCAAGCTAACCTCTCTTAAGCTAAACCTCTTAAAATAACCTCAAAAAAGATAGGTTAGAGACCTCTCATCACGGCTTAGCAATGCTTACATGTTCCATAATGGAAACTTATGTGCCCATCCTACAACGCTAATAATGTACTAATTGGGGCATGACATTTAGAGGCCTTCCCCAAAAGCCTACATAGCTTAACTGTATGGAGCCCTTAAAATATTAAATGTAAGATGATAGGAAGAAGGCCTAAAACAATGATACCTTAACTACTTCATAAGATCCTACCTATCTTGAGCCCTCCAAACCTAGAACATGATATCTAAGATTGCAGACTATGAGTTGACTAGAGCTTACAATCCTAATTGTAAAACTCTAATCCTTTTCCTCTTAAAGGTAACGTAAGCATATATAAACCTAAGCACTCTACTAAAATTCACTCCCATTTTTCTCCTTTACTTAAGACCGACTTAAGCATTTAAATAGCCGTACTAGACAACCTCGATTATTCTACTTATCCCTATATGTTTTGTAGACCATTTTCACTTAGCCCTTAGGATCCTTAAGGCTTAAAATCCTTTTCCTTCTAGGCCTATAGCACTCTTTCAAAGGCATAAGTATCTAATTACTTTGCCAACTAAAATCTTAAGACAATAAATGGAATATGCTGCTTTAGTTTGTCTTAACCTATCGCTCCTAATGGGACTTTAATTTGCTCAAACAATTTAATTAGTTTTAATTTATGTTAAGTCCTATTATATACTTTCTCTAAAGTCTCATCCATTAAAAATTGACTTTCCTTACCTTCATGTGACACTAACATGACTATTTTGTCCATCTCTTTGATTTGCACTGTTGCAATGAACATTATAACTTAACTAGTCTTTCTAGTAATTTATATTGTATTTAGGACTTCCTCTTAAGCAAGCAAATATAGTTAGCCTAATGAACACTAATGGCATTGATCCTTTTCAACAAGTGTCTGATAATGACATACTTGAAATCATCCATAGGGACTACTTATATATTTTCTCTCCTACACTAACTACTAATGCTAAATTTTACACTTTTAACATCAAAATCTCTTCGGAGTTTACTATCTTGAGTTAAGTTTTACATTCACCCTTAGCCTAAGATTATAAATAACCTCTTTTAAAATGAATAAAAGTAGGCTCTTGTGTATACTATCAATTCATCTTCTCCCAACCACCTTAATTCAAACATACATTAAACCTTTACACTTTAGGTATCATGGGATTTCATGGCATAATAGAAAAGTACTAAGTTGGTTTTTCATTGTCATTCAACTCCTACTTAACATTAGAACCATCGGTTCTTCCTTCTTAGAACTTTCCCTAGCATAATATGATCCATCATAGAAGTAACACTTTAGTTCCTACGCTTTCCTCTTTTTAGCATCCTTCACCTTTACATAACCCTTCCTCTTTAATGAACCTAAAGATCTACTTTTAATTTACTCATCTTCTTCCTCTTCACCACTATTGGAATACCTTAGTTCCCCTTTTAGAATTCCACTAAACCTTCAACAATAACTTTTGCTTTAAATATATACACCACTCATTATTGCTCTAACTCTAATATCACTCATGGTTTAAATTCATCTAGACATACGATAAGAATGTCATCTAGATTGAGATTTGGTATCTTCAATATAAGCTCAAAGAATTTTGTACATACTGCTTCATATCTTTCTTGTGAGTAAGGTTGAAAATTTTGACCATTGCCATCTTTTAGCATCATGGGGTGAAAACCAGTCTTGGAACTCTCCTACATGTTTAGCTTAGGAGGTGATTTATGTGACATTTCTCCTTCACTAACCATTAAGGTACCACTCAAGTAAAAGGTGATAGCTTTCATTTTGCATCAATTCTCAATAAGTATAATAGCAAAAAACTATTATTTTATCTTCAAGATATTGTCCACCTCTTAAGTACTTTAGTTTTGGCATATCCACCTTATGGTTGACTGAATCATCACAACATTAGCAAAGACTTCCCTATAAGTTGCTATTGTAACCTAAGATCCTCTATCTCCATCCTTAGGGCCATTATAGCTACATCCATTATTTTCTCAATCGCTTATGTCCTAACTTCTAAATTATTGGTTCCTATCCTTAGGTACTCTATCTTGGCATCAAGGGTATCGTCTTATGCTTCCTAATCATCTATAATGTTATTCAAAGTACCTTTCTTCTACATCCTTAGTGTACTACCTATGACTCCTTGAATCCCTCCTTTACCATGGTGCTGGGTAATTTACCTTATCAAATTTGATATCAAATGCCATCAACATATTCCTTAATTTTGCCTTCTTCCTCTTATCAAGTTGTTTGCTCCGAACTCCTCCGTAACAGCATAGATAATATTTTCTACACTCAACAACATCCTTACTTTCACTCTTTATATTTGATTTTAATACCTATACACTCAATGACAACCCAACTTTCATTCTTTATACTTGATTTTGATACAATTTGTCATGGAAGATTCTCTTGGAGGCACTTCTTACATGACTTAGGCACAAGACACTCCTAAAGCAAAGAGAGAGTGGTATAGTCAACCTAATTCATAATATACAAAAATTTAGAAAGAGAAAGTAAAGAAAGATACATTAGTAGAAAGATTTTCACATATCAATAGATGATTCATGAATGAGGCAAAATACCCTTTTTATATAAGAGGCTTTTTCAAATGAATGGTCGAGATAAAAACAATGCTAAAAATCGTAAGCTAACTATGGCTACTCCTACCTACTTAGTTCCATCTATCCTATCTACTCATATACACTAAATTTTGATGATTATAAGAGTAAGCCATCTTATCAAACCTTGGTTGAAGCACGATCGATTGGAACTCCTTAGTAAAGTCTTGGTGAGCCATAATTTAGGGATCCTAGAAGTTTGTTCATGACATTTGTTGTAAGAAAGATACATCTATTGGAGGGAGGACATGCTACAATAATTAACTCATTATAATAACTATTTCCTCTATAATTTTAGTGCAAGATAGTAATTTATACAGTAAATATTTTTTTGCTACAAAATAATAATAATACTCTTTCTCATCAAGTATTTAGTCGCATTTAAAAATGAAAAAATCTTACCACTACAAAAGAATAACCTATCATCATTTGTTTGTCATGATAGGATAATTTTGTTATAGTGTATGCATAATGGTAGAAAAGATTAATTTTGTTTTTTTTTTTTTCCTAAAAGCTAGTCTTATTTATTAAGTCCTCTTATACTTGACTTTCAAAATTGCAATATCCTTAAGTACTATACAGTTTAAAGAAAATAATATTAAACTCAAGGCATATTCTTGAAAACTAGAGAATTGATAATTTTGAACATTTGCAAACAAGTGCTTAATAATTGTTAAGGAAACTTGAAGATGGTTTTGGTGGGTTTTTGTCTAAAAAGTGAAATGATTTTCTTGGTGGTCCCTTTTTTTTTCTTTTCTATTATATTTAATGATAGTTTATTTTTTATTCAAATAAATTTGTTTAATATTGCTATTTATCAAATTAATTATTATGAACTAATTAGAAGCTAATGCATGCTCTTAGTTAAAAGTAACAAATGATTAGAAGCATAAGTGATGTATTTGTGAAAAAGAAAGACATTGAATACTTGTTTACAAAAGTCTAAATTACATAAATTATATTTCTATAATTTTTCCTTAGAAAAACAGCTTAAAAATATTGACTCGAATTTTGCATCCACCATAAAAAAGTTATTACTTTAATTAACTTGTGTTTGCAATCAAATTTTTTTATAAAGATGTAATCAGGTGGGTTGTTATGGGGTACTTGACTTACCTATACTTTTACAAACCTTTAAGGTACTATCTAATATGGTTTTGAAACAAGTTTTTCTGATGGCTAAAAACTCATTAGAATTCTAGGATGGGTTTTGGGATTTTAAAAAACTTGATGAGAAACCTATCACCTGATAGAAAATAATAAATTAATAATATAGTATTAACTAAAATTTATAATACCCAAAATAATAAATATATGGAAATAGGATGATAACAACATTGTATGTATCTATGATTGATTTTTTCCCTTACTAAGAGAAGATGGTTATGCATTTATTATATAACACAAATAAATAGTTAAGTAAATAACAACTTTGATGTAAACATTGACCATATCTGTAAAATCAAAACATATAAGAAAATCAAGATGAAGTTTATATGGATCATTAAACTTATTATATAACAATACTACTATTTGTTACAAGATACATAGGATGAAGAGGTTACAATGAATGAAATCCTCAATCCTCATTAAGTTACCCATGTTTTGTATATAATACTAGTCAATTTCTTATGTGATGACTAATGATTGTAAAAAATAGCCATTTGGTTAAAAAAAAAATTATAAGGGGTTTAATGGATCAGGAAGTGGGTACTTGATTAGGTTAGCAAGGTAGGTTCTAAATATAGGATTAAAACCCTCATAAGGTCATAGGACGGCTCTAGGAACCCTATTTGTATAGCAGGGTCGGTTCCAAATTCCTTTGATATGTCCCAAACTCGCCCCATTTGCATCCATATTTATTTATACTAGTTTTAGTCATAAACTATATGAAAACATTGACATGTTTAATGTACATTATGTAAGGAAGGTAGTTGTAGTTTTGTATGAGGAATTACAACTTTAGAGGAAAGAGAAATCGAATCTAATTCATCTCATAAAAGAATATTATTCATACCATAAATTATAATGAGTTTGGCCTAATTCTTATATGAATTATTTTTCTTTTTACAATATAAAAGAAGGGCAGGAAATGATAAGTGAAAAGAAAAAAAGTGAGGTTATAAAGAAGATGAAGTATAATAAAAGGCATAATATGTAAACATGAAACATGAATAATAAAAGGAAAAGAAAAATAAATTATCGATCGGTTACTAATTTATTAACAAGCATAACTTTGGAAACATGGAACTATAGAATAACTTTTCTCATAAACATGAAATCATGAAATATCATTTGGCTATGAAAATCTCTTAGAAGAGACAACATTAGATGACTTTGATTAATTAAACAATTTAAAAAAAAGTTCAAACTAACATAAATGCTTTTGCATGATATAGCTATAAGAAGTTATAATACTACTTTATCACTATTAAAAAAATATATAGTGCAGACATAAAAGGTTATCAAACTTGCAATTTTACATAGAATTACTAAAGGGTCGGTAGAATTGGAGTGTAAAATTGAAACGTAAAAATGTAAGTTTCCACAACCCATATAAAATAATTTTAAAAAATTATGGATATGTTTGTAATAATTATTCAAAACTTGAAATACATAATAGAAATAAAAAAAATGAAGAAATTAAGTTCTTTTTTTATAAAAAAAATTCTTAATAATATAAGATTTAACATGTACCAAAGAAGGAAAAACAAAGTCGAAACTAAACTTATTCTATGTTCTTTTTTGAGAAAGCAATGCATTTAATAGTACCGAACATTTCAATTCGTTTTAAATTACCGATAATATAAACTAAAGTAGATAGTTTTGTATGTAATCTTTGCTATTGAAGCTGAAATTTAGATGAATGTTATGAAAATAAAATAAGGGACTTAAAGAGAGAAAAAGAGGAAAAAAATTAAAATAAAATAAGGAAGATAGTATAGTGTCTTAATAGTTGATGGCGTATAAAAGCTTAATTGTATTTTTTTTTAAATTTTTTAGCCCACTTCAACTCAAATATATAAAATTGGTAAACTCAGTAAAAAACGTAAATTTCTACTGAGTTTATAGACATCTTTGATTAAAAATGAAAGTCTTTACATGAAAATGATTTAATATACGAGTTAACTTAAAAGAGACTCCTAAATTCATATACTTGTAAAATAACATGAATAGAATTGTGATTTTGATAACTATATATGTTGATAGCCAATTTTAATCTACCCATCTTGCTCGCCCATTCAACTATTAATACGTCTCGTAATCTATATTCTCAGTAATAGACATTCTTAGCATTACGCTGATTAACACAGATCCGTTGTTGATTTGAATTCAAGTTCATAGCGTGAACAGTTATCAAAAGCACGGTTATATTATATAACTGTCTACTCTCCCTACATTTCAAGGAAGGTGTCTAATTAACAAGCTTCTACATGTCTCAATAGCTATTTCAATAACTGCTCCTTCAGACATGATAATTTCCTGTAAATACGAGAAAGAAACTCTGTAAGAGGCATTTGATAACTCTTAACCTCTTTACTTTACTCTTCTCATTCTTGCTTACTGACTTAGGCATCAAAGTGGCCACACCTAACTGATCCTAGCACCAAGCATTTTTCTTATTTTTACTGGATATTTCTAGCTCCTAAAATTCACCAACAACATTTGGCACCATCTATTTTTCCTAAACACACCTATATGGTTAAAACTAAAATGACCAAGAGTACAGGTGCTAACACTTCCTCCCAACACCATGATGAGGGGTAGTCAACATACTGAGAAGTAATGATTGGCTAAACTAGAGCAATTATGCCTTGATTTAGCTAAGGAAAACTCAAAGTCAAACAAAAAGTATGAACAAATCCTTAACCTCCTTCATAATATTATTCATCCAAATCAGTGCAACGAACATGGCAATCATGATTATGATAATAGCAATGATTCAATTTATTCATTTGAGTTGCAAAGAAAAAGCAAGCTGAGGTGGCGACAGGACCCTTGGCTCTTGCTTTCTAAAAGAATGACAAAGGCAAGCAACTATATCAGGTACACCATGCGGGCCCCTTACATGTCAACACCCTTGCTGCATCAAGTAAAAAATTCCAAATCAAGAAGAATCCCTTTGCTTTAGAGATTCTGGAGGAAGTGATGCTTTAACACATCAAGCTACTGCAGTTTAAAACTTATGACGAAACAAAGGATCTCGAAGACTACTTGGAGTATTACCGTACGTTGGCCAAATTATATGGTTTGAGTGATGTAGTGGCCTATCAAGCTTTTCCCTCAACCTTGAGGAATGTAGCCAACACATGGTTCGAACACTTAAAACCAAACACCATTTCTTGTTTTGATGAATTAGGAGAAGTATTTCTTTAATACTTCCTTACAAGCAAACTTCCTATTAAGGATTCCCCAATCCTTAACATAATCAAATAAAAATTAGATGAGTTAATCAAAGACTACCTGGCCAGGTTTATGGCTGAGATGGTTCAAATCCCATAATTGGATATGAGTGTGGCCCTCAATGCAGTGATTGATGGAGTTAAGCCTTATGGAGACTTTTTCAAGTCTCTCTCAAAGAATAAGCTAAAAACTTTTGCTTAGTTTAAGGTTAAAGCCACCTCATACATTTATTAGGAAGATCACATAAAGGCCTAGTGAGAGGCCAATCAGAATAGAGGAGATAGGAAAAATGACAACAGAAAAAGTATGAAGGACAGACTTGGCTTAGATGACGATCAAAGATCAAATGCTGACAGAAAGAGATTAAGAATTCCGATATTTTCATTGCACACACTCATCAATTGTCCAATTTCAGACATATTGATGGAGGTATATGGGCAAAAAGGCATTCTATAGTGTTTGGAAAGAATGAAAGAAAATCCTTCGAGGAGAAATTCACGAATACTATGACTTCCATCACGACAGGGGTCACAACACAGATGAGTGCATATAACTCAAGAATGCAATTGAAGATGTAATTCAACGTTAACATTTGCAAAAATTCCTAAGGCATGATGTCGAAAATATCAAGAGACCGGCCTGTAATAGATGTGAGGAACAAGAGAATGACATTCGGCTAATTGTAGCCGAAAGAGATACAAGGGATAAAAATCTTAGTAGAGTACCCAATGGAGTGATCAACACCATTGTCCGTAGACCTACTATAGGCAAGTCAAGCTCTTTGAGTTTGTCGAATGCTAAAAATTATGTCTACAATATCCAAGGTAGGAAAGTCAAGATTGACAATACAATTTCTTTCATAGAGGATGATTTTGAGGGCATTTAGAGACCACATAATGATGTACTAGTTATCAATGCAAGAGTCGCAAACATCGAAGTTAAGAAGATTCTTATTGATATAAGAAGTTTAGTTGATATCATTTTTCAGCATGCATTTGACTAGATGAGACCTAAGATCAAGGCATAACTAAGACCTTATAAGTATAACTTAAATGCCTTCAACAATGAACTAGTTCAACTAGATAGAGTAATTTCTTTACTAATACAGATCGTGATGAAGGGTTTGTCACAGAGGATAAAGTGGACTTTCTAGTCGTCAAATGTTGGTCCCTACATAACATGATAATGGGATGGCCGTATCAACATCTATTTAGCATTATCCCTTCAACTGCACATCTTAAAGTTAAGTTCCCTACTTCCATGAGAGTTGGCATGTGCAAGGGGGACCAGCAATTGGCAAGGTCCTTATATATGAGGGCCTTAAGACGAGGAGAAATATTTCAAGTGGAAACCTGTTCAGAAGGTAAGTTGGTTGGCATAGAGAATGCCAAGAGTGATCTGGAGGAAATTTCTTTAGGAGATGACCCTAGGAAAACAACGAGGATTGGGAAACCCTTGTTAATAGATATTCAACAAAGTTTAATTAACTTCTTGCAAGCTAATACTAACATATTTGCATGGTCTCCTTCAGATAAGCTGGGTATCCCTAGAAAAGTTATGGTATATAAGCTCCAGATTGATCTGAATGTGAAGTTCGTCCAACAAAAGAAGAGACATTTTGCACTAAAGAGACAAGCAACAATAGAAGAAGAAATCCATAAGTTATTGAAGGCAGGATTTATTTGAGAAGAGCCTTATCCAACTTAACTAGCCAATAATGTGCTAGTCAAGAAGTCTAACGGCAAGTGGCGAATATGCATAGATTTCACGGATTGTAACAAGGCTTATGTAAGAGAGCAACAATGAGGAACATAAAATCCACTCTCATGGTCAAGGAAGTTTAAGAACTTACAAGAGTTATAGCCGCCCTTAATAGATTTATATCAAGAATTGCTGATAGGTGCCCAGAATTCTTTAAAATCTTAAAGAATCATAAAGAATTCAAAAGATTTGATAATTGTGAGAGAGCTTTTAGCAATCTAAAAAAATTCTTTGTATTGCTACAAATACTCTTGATACCTATTTTAAGAGAGAATTTATATTTACATCTATCGATCAGCTGCCGAGCTCTTTCTTTGGTATTGGTTCAAATTGACAGCAAAGAGCATTGACCCGTTTATTACGTGAGTCATGTTTTGCAAGGGATGGAGCTTCGATACACGAAAATTGAAAATTTTGTTTTAGTAGTGGTTCTCTTGGCAAAGAAGTTAAAGCCGTATTTTGAAGCTCATCAGATCATAGTACTCATTGGTCAGCCATTGCGGTAAGCATTGCAACGACCTGACTCCTCTGGGAGGATGATGAAATATGTCCTAGAGTTAAGTGCCCATGGCATACAATATAAACCCAAAGTAGGACTAAAGACTCAAGTGTTTGTAGATTTTGTAGTTGAGTTTACTGATGAGGAAGATAGTGTAGAGTTTGCCAAGAAACCTATTTAGTTCCTTTATATGGATGGTTCTTCGTTGAAAAAAGGAAGTGGTGCAGGCCTTGCTCTATAAGGCCCCCACAATGTTAAAGTCCATTATGCTTTAAAATTTGGATTCCCGACCAGCAACAATGAATTAGAGTATGAAGCTTTGATTGCTAGATTGAAACAAGCAAAGAGATTAGCGTCGAGAAACTTAAAGTGTTCTTTGATTCATAATTGGTGGTGAATTAGGTCATGAGAAGTTACGCGGCAAGGTAAGAAGAGATGAATAAGAATATTACTTTTGAGAAGTTATCAAAGTTAGCTAGTTTGGCATCCCCGAATTGAGTGACAAACTTTTTGTCAAATTTCTTCCATAGAAAAGTTTATCTACTCTTTCGTAGAGTTATGAGTTGGCTCCTTACTCAAGAGAAGAATCTTAGATGGATCTTTTAGTGGATTATTTAAGAGACGGTACTCTTTGAGATGACAAGAAAGGAGTACGAAGATTGGCTTATCAGGCCGCAAACTACACATTGATTGAGGGTCTTCTGTACAAATGTGGCATATTATAACCTTATCTTTGATGCCTTCCTTTAAGAGATTCCCATAAGGTATTTTTGAGTTGCATAGCAGCGTATGTAGTAACCACGTAAAAGCGCAGACACTGCATGTATGAACATTGCAACTCAACTGTTACTAATTGACCATTAGAGAAGATGTAAATGAAGTTGTCCAACACTATCTTCAGTGCCCAAAGCAAGAGTTGCTGAGTGATGCACCAACAAAAAAGTTATGTAATCTAACTAGCCTTTGGCCCTTCGCTCAGTGGGGGCTAGATATTCTCAGACCCTTTCCAAAATCTACTGCCTAGCAACAATTCGTCATTGTTGTTGTAGATTACTCTACCAAATGGGCAGAGGTCGAGTTCGTGGAGAAGATTACCGAGTAGAAAGTGGAAGCGTTCGTTTTCAGTTCCATCATATCAAGATTCGAAGTTTCTTACATGATAATCACAAATAACAGCCCGCAGTTTGATAACAATAAGTTCTAGGCATTTTGTGAGAAGTACGACATTTGCCTCAACTATACGTTTGTAACGTACCATCAGATGAATGGAAAAGTTGAAGCTGTAAACAAGATCATTTTGCATAGCCTAAGACGAAGAGTAGATCAAGTCAGAGGGAAATGGGTCGATGAACTACTAAATGTTTTATGGAGGTATCGAACCACCTACAAAACTACAACTAGGGAGATTCCCTTTAGGTTAGCATACGATATGGAAGCCGTACTGCCGATTGAGTTGGATTTTCCAAATTTGCAGACGTAGAATTTTGACATTATGGTTAATCAAGTTAGATTAACAGCGAATTTGGACACCATTGATGGAATCCGAGATATTGCAAGAGCTAGGGTCACAACATACCAACATAGAGCGGCAAGGTATTACTATCAGAAAGTGAAGCACAAGGTTTTTTAGCCTAAAGATCAAGTTTGTCAAAAGATGGAAGCTACTGGGGCATGAGCAAGTCAAAGGAAGCTTGGCGCAAACTCAGAGGATCCTATCAGGATCTAAGAAGTCAATAGAGATAGGGCTTATTGATTAGAAAGGTTAGATGGATCTATCATCCCTTGAACATGGAACGCCGAGAATTTGAAATTATATTTTGATTGATTGTTCAGATGATGTTCATCTCCACTTATTTGTAAGGTGACAACCTACATGCTTATAAGACTATAGTACTTTTTCTATGAGAATTATGTTTGAAGTCTCATTATGTTTCTTATTCTTTTTATGATTGCTGAGTTAATGAGTTCTAGGCTACATGGCAAACGAATTGACCTAAGTTCTATCTTATCACAATTAACGAACTGCATAAATTAATCTTACAGTTGAGTAATATGACTAGTCCTCACCTCAAATCACTAACGATTAATGTTTATAAAGATGTAAGAATTGGGCATGTAAAATAAAACATGTCAAGAAATAATTAGGCATGTCAAATAAAATATGCCGAGAATTAGTTAGGAGTGTAAAATAAAACATGCCAAAAGATACTTAGTGTGCGAAATGAAACATGTTAATGAATAAGAACGTATGAAATAGAATACGGGGGAACTTACAGTGCGTAAAATAAAACATACTGAAAACAGTTATATGAAGATATTTCATTAAAAAAATGTAGTTACAAATGTATGGCCTATTATATGAAAGATATTTTGTTCAAATAGTTATATGAGAGAACGCAAGGTATAAATAATACAAAAAAAAAAAATCCTATACCCTACTCTTGGAATCAGTAAAAGTAATTTTTGGATCAAAGGTTAGGGCTTTCTCCGAGGAAGATTCTTTCTTGGCACCTAGGGTCTTAAAGCCAACAGATTTCTCTTTCCACCATAGGAAATGAATTTTGATAAACGTGTTTTGCATTCCCCTAGATCCTTAGCATGAGTTTTATCATCGCCTTTATTAACAATCTCGGTACTTGCCTCATTGTCATCATCTTTGTCAGTACTGCTAACTTTGTCATCGATGTCGGTGAAGTCTAGATAGGAGAAATTATAATCAGGGTGAAGTTTTAAGATCTTCTCTCTTGCCACTTAGACCCCCTCTAACAACTTCTTCTAAAGAAGTCTCTTGTACTACCGACTAGGAGTAACTATATCGAGGGCCTCTTCAACTGATGTTCTCCTCACAATCTCCTTCAATTCGGTAATATAACTCTATAAGTTTGAGTTATTGGTCTCAAACTCTTTAATCTACATTCTAAGCTTGTCTTCCTCATTGCTCATTATGCAAAGAGTTTGGCCTAGCCCCCGGTACTCTTCCTCCTTATTCTATAGGTCCTCCTTTAGGCCTCCAAACTCCTTGTGCTGCTCTTCCATTTTAGCCTTCAAGTTTGAGACTTCATTAGCAATAAGGGTATATGCTAACTTTTGGTAGCAAAGTCTTTTTAGAGCTTTCTCGCCTCCATTTCGACCCTTATCCTTACATTCTCAATAGTAGCAATCTGGGCTTTAGATGCATTATATGCATTCTCAATTTTCTACAACAATTTCATTTAATATGCTAAGTACTCTAAATGACTCGATAGAATACATGAAGATTACTATGGATCTTATTTTTTTAGTCTCTCTATTAACCTCATTTAAAGTAGTCAGAATGTGGTTGCTCATTTGAAAAGAAAATAGAATATTGGCAACTAAGTAAATTCAATAGTCATAAAGATGGATACAAATACTCACATCATATAACTTGGCCACAATATGGGCCTTATTGTAACTGCCGACCCTGTCGGCGTCCTTCTTGGTGATTTCTTTATCCTTTGGAAGAATAATTCCTTCCATTAAGGACAAAGATTTTGTCTTGTCACTTAAGGCTAAGTTAGTATCTAAAACATTTTGGCTCCAAAACAGGATGAAGTACTCGTTGACCTCCTTATTGAGGATGAATTTGATGCTAGTGATATCGAGAGCTTTGGACTGCATTTCCTTCTTCATCCTCTCATTTAAACCCTTGGACCTTTCAGTAGGTGGTTGGCCAATGAGTTCCTTTCTCAATCTCTTATCAATACTAGGCACTGCCTCCAGCACCAATGATGACCCCTTGACAGCAATGGCATCTTTGGCCTCACTATGGGATTGGCTCTCTAGGCCTATCTTTCTCGGCTCGAAAATAGGTTGAATGTTTTCGATCAAAGGCTCTACAAAATGAGAGACCTCAATCGATACTATTCTTTTGCCCTCCTTCTACCTTTTAGATGATTACAAAGTCTTGTTCTATGTTGTTTCCTACTTGGATGTATCATCTTTTACCATTTTCTTTACGGCAGCAAGTTGGGTAGTAGTAGCTGTTGTAGTTGCCCTATTGTCTACTTTTGATTTTTTGGCCTTTGCCTAGGCCAGTAGCTTAGAAGGATTTACCTCGCCAGTATCCATATCTGCAACATGAGTAAACAAGTTAATATTAATATGAGAAAAGAATAAACTTACATTCTTCGTGACAAGCAAGGCTTAAAGGCAACAATTCTCCTCCTAAGTTACGAAAATGACTTTCATCTTGTGGCTATACTTGGCACAGTGGTAACTCATTAGCATACCTTCTTTTTTACAAAAGATTGGGTCTCTACTTTTATAATGCCTTATAATTCTCTCAGTGTCTCAAAAGAACATTTTGTTCTTCCTCCTTTCTTGGATTTTCTTCAGTGCTGCTGCATCATATCTATATCTTTAGTGTGGATTGGCTTAATCTATTGAGTTTAGAAGTTTAGCTCCTCATTAGACACCATTGACACGAATTTGTCATGCTACTTGTAAATCTTAGACTTTAGCCCATCCATAGACTTCTACCCATGCTTTATAGCGGCAAAGTACCACCTGTCAGGCTGCCTCCTAATCGTGAAGAAAAACCAAAATAGTTGAGGCATAGTCTTGACTTCGACTTCTTCATAAACTATCTCAAAAGCCACCAGAAATCGGTATGTATTGGGTGAGAACATATTCGGTACAACTCTAATATAGTTGAAGAAGCCCTTCACAAAAGTCAAGAAAGAGTAGCGTAACCTAAAATCTAAATATTTTAGGTATATATGAAACAAGCGCTCCCTTGGGAAATATACCCTCTCCTCTTCTCTCAACCTCTTCAAATTCTACGTTCTATGAAGATCTTGCTAGTACTAGTTGTATTTTGTAATAAGAACTCTATTGGTAAAACTAATAGTTCCATCTAGAGAATCATAGAAGTAGGCTATGTTGTTATACAGATATCTTACCTAGGATCTCCTTTCTTTGTCCTCAAGATAATTATCCATAGCAAGAGCGTTTATCTAGGTGAGTTTATCCCACCTTTCCTCAATACTATTGGCCGAGTTACTAAGAGAATATGCTACCTCGCTCTTTATTTGGAAGGGGAGAAGTGGCCTTAGTTTTTGTCACTTTGGAATCAGAGAGAACAAATCAACGGATGACGTTGCGAACCATACTTGAATGTTTATGAAGAATGGTATCACATAAGTTGAAGAACTTGAGAATAAAGAATGGAAAGCAAGAAAATTTGTTTGTGACTTTGAGTAGAAATGTATCGGTCCCATATAAGATATCAAAAGGAGAGGGGGGTGGGGTGCGGTGGAGGAATAAATTGATATCTTTAACTTTTTGAAAACTTTTTCATTAAAAATGAAGTTTACCCCTCTTAACAATTTATAATTGTGAATAGTGATAATTTAATGATTCAATGTACAATAATTAATAAGGCAAATTAAAAGAGTGAAGAAGGAGAATATCAGGTAGAGATTGTATAGAACTTCAGCAATCTACTTACTACTCTCTTCCAGCTCCACTGCTAGGGACCCGACCTACTTCACTGGTACCATTCCACTTGATCCACCATAACAAATCACAAACCGATTATAAGCATTCATCACAATGACTTTATAACACTTTACTCTGCTTATCTAGCCTCTCTACAATATAGGTTAATATAGATCTACAAAGTACAAATTGACTTCAAACAATCAATAAGATTTACAAATTACAAGTGAGAACACAAGTATAAAACTCAAATAATTTTGCACTTAAAAGAAATAACAATTATTGTAGAACTTTAATTCGGTGCAGCTCTCTAAAAAAGTATCTGAAGGACTTTCTAAAACTTTTCAGAATGTAGAAATTGATCAAGATTATTTTTGTGCAACAAAAATTTCTTTTCTCCAGAGTTATGTCTGACATTTTGAATTCTTTTTCTTTTATATTGAAATCTCCCAACAGCTAGAAGTCTGAAGATTATCTTTTATCCAATTATTAGTTTAATATAATTCCTTAGATATTTTTAAAGAAGATCTTGATTTGAAATTAAAAAAACAACTCTCCTTATCTTGTTTAGATTAGATAAATATTAATCCATAACTATCAGATAAACTTCTAATTTGAACGTAAAAAAATCTGCTTTTGTTAGCAACTCCTCGCTTCATGTTTAAAATTTCAAATTCCACAAAATCTGAGTCAACCTTATCCTTATTCATTCTTTTGCATATCTTAATTTATCCAAATATATTTTCACTTAAAAATAATCTGTAAGGATCACGATTCCATCTTGAGTGAAACGAGATTAAATGTATTTTCCTAATATATTTAATTTAGTAAAGCTAGGCCTTGAATAATTCGAATATGATTTAAAGTTGTTTTTGACATCATACTTCTAGACTTACCTTTTAAACAGCCTTTTGAAGAATATCAACCTTTTGTTTCTAAAGTTTCCGAATAAGCTTTTGAAGTGCTATACTAATTCTTCTTATAAAAGCTTCTAAAATACTTTCTGAAAATTTTCCAAACCAATTAATTTTCAATCAATTCAAAGTTTTTGAATAAGCTTCTAAATACAACTTAGTTTTATGAAATTAAACTTTTTGAGAATCCTTTTGAATACCTACACACTTGTTAATTCATTAGTGTTCTTCTTTTTTTATTATCATCAAAATCCATGACCATAAGAGATATTTAACAAAATAAATTTTGATTTTGAAAAGTACTTTAAATACGAACAGCTTATCTTTATAATTGAAAATTTGTTTCTAACGATAATGATGCACTGATTTAATAGTACTATGAATTGTTAATGCGTGTTTCGAGATATAAATCAAATAGTTGATAACTCTTTAACAATTATTAGGCCTGTAGTATAAGGATGACCAAAGAAATAGGTGTCATACCACTTACATTTTGGTTTTTTGAACAAGCAGGAATTTGAAAGTTACAACTTTTTAATTAGGATGCAAACCATCTTGTTGCACATCTCACTCGACATCTAAAGAACTGTACCCCACTTAACCTCTTAAGCATTATGTATTACTCCTCTTATCGAATTTTCACATACGGGAGTTGGGGGATAAATGTTGATAGTCAATTTTTATCCACCTATCTTAGTCATCTATCTAGTTGTTGACAGGCTACACAATCTATATTCTCAATACCTCATCAAGTAATTGACATTCTCAACACTACACCAAGTAACACAGATCCATTGCTAATTTGAATTCAAGTTCATGGCGCGAATAGTTATCATAAGCACGGTTATATTACACAACTATCAGCTCTCCCTACATTTCAAGGAAGGTGTCTAATTAACAAGTTTTTATGTGTCTCAATAGTTATTCCGATAATTGCTCCTTCAAACATAACAATCTTCTTTAAATACAGGAAAAAAACTCTCTAAGAGGCTTCTGATAACTCTTAACCTCTTTACTTTAGCCTTCTCATTCCTACTTACTAACTTAGGCATCGAAGTGACTGTATTGGATTGGCCCCAGTACTAAGCATTTTTGTTATTTTTGTAGGATATTTCCAACCCCTAAAATTTACCAACAACAATATATACATGTATATATTTATATGTAAAGGATAAAACAATACTTATCGCGTAATGGTCATGTAATAATATAATATAACAGATAAATTAGCACATTAGAATAAGTATAGGAAATATGGCTATGCAACTTTATAATTATATGATCAAATAATATCAAATAACATGCATATTCAATTATAAAGATTGATTACAAGTTCAATCCATAATAGTTATATATTGTAGTTTGGAGAGAATTATAATGGAGAGGATTGACGTTTAAGGAAAGTTCAAAAAAAGGATCAACATTTGGAAAAGTTTAAATAAGGGACTAACGTCTCTCAAAATGGTTGAAATAAGAGATTCGACTATTATAAGATTATAACATAATAGCTATTTCATAAAATTATTTGAATCACTTTGTGAAAAGTTGATCTATTATTTAAACTTTTCAAAATCTTAACCCCTTATTTGAATTATTTTATAAAATGTCGATACCTTATTTAAATATTTTGAAACGTTGATCTCCTATTTAACTTACCCTTAGACGTTGATCTCTTATCCCTATTGTTCATATGAACTATGAAGTACATAAATATAGTCATGGAAAAGTTATTTTAAATACAAGCCTGTAAATTCAGGTTGATCGAACTCCTTAAATAAGTTTATGATTGACCTGCTCAAAGCCTTGATCGAACTCCTTAAAGCTCGATTGACCTCTTTCTAGTCTAAGTCAAGCTATTAGCAACACAGATGATCTTTTGAGGGTACATATTGAGTTTCCTATGGTTGATGCAACCTAATCAAAAGACTTTTATTGAGATCCTATCAAGTGTTATCTTTTAACCCCTTGAAGGCTGGACCCTTAAGTCCATAATGTGGAGGCTGGATTTATAGGGTCAATAGAGGATAAGGTAGGAACAACTTAACTAGATTAGGAAAGTCCATAGCTAGTATGTGATTATCTTGAGATACATTCCATAAAATTCAAAATGTTTAGAGATATGGTCAAGTGCATCTTAGAGATACAATTTGCTTTTTACAAATATTGCATCAACCATGCCTATAAATACGAAGTAAAGCTACAAGTAAAATGATTTTCATTCTCACTTTCCTGCTAATATTAATTTTCCCCTAAACATTATTCTAAGCTTACTCTAACTCAAGCATTGGAGTGGTCATGTTAAAACCACCTCCAGCAATCCTTTAAGCTTATTTTTATTATTTGTGCAGCTTGTTACTAACTTCATTTAGTCCCTACAAAAGTTGTGCATTGACATTTTAGTAGTGTTTGTGGGAATTGAACTTATAAAGATGTGGTTAAAAGCCACCTTAGATCCTCTACTCATCTAGCCACCCAACCAATTAGAAGCCTTGGCCTACCATTACGATGCTAAGGTCAAAGTCATTACAAAGTACCCGTGGATCCGAGCTCAACTAGAAGCTTGCCTTGGGTCTTGGAAGCAGTATCGTGAGTTTACTCTCCTTGTTGACCATTTGCCAATGGAATAAACGGAAGGTGCTGATGGACTATTTTAGACATGCGCCTATAAGCCCAAGCCAACCTCTTTAGCATATGAGCTAAACCTAAAAGCTTAGAACCAACCTATTCAAAGCCTTAATCGAGCTCTTTGGGGCTTAGTCAACCTCATTTTGGCCTTGGCAAGCTACCAACAAAAAAGACGAACATCTTAAGCCGTAGACCATCTTCTTTAGGCTCATTTGACCTAATTAGAAAAAAGTTTGCTAAGCTTTTGTCATCTTCCAACCTTTTAGAGGCTGGGCCCTTAAGTTAATGATGTGTAGGCCTTGTCCATAGGGTTAAGAGAGAATAAGGCAAAAGCATTTGATAAGAAAAGTCCACAATTAGCATATGATTAACCTAAGATACTCTCCATGAGATTCGTAGTTTATTTTATAGATATGGTCGAGTGCATCTTGAAGATACAATCTGCTTCTCACAAATATTTAGCTAATTCTACCTATAAATATAAGGTAAAGCTATACATGAAAGGATTTGCATTCTCACTCGCCTATACATATTATTTTACCTTAACACTCTTTTGTGTCTTTTCTAATTTAAACATTAGAGTGACCACAATGGAACCATCTTCTACAACCCTTTGAGCTTACGTTTGTTGCTTTTAGTGGTTGTCACTAACTTCATCCAATCCCTATGAAAGTTGAGCATCGACAATAGTACATATGTAATTCTTTATTAATATAAAAGTAGATTGTATAGAATGCATAATTTATCTTTTAAGAATGTAATATTGCTTAGATGGTGTAGATTATTTTAAGTAATTACCTACAAATTATTAAGCATATACAACATACTTATATAAGTATATGTATAATGTATAATTTTCTAGCAAAGATATAATTACATAAATCATGCTTGAGAAAAGTTTCATGTTACAATTATATAACTTCAAGTAATTAGTTTAGGTATGGGTTAATTTATATGCAAATGTTATCTTCTAATATTTATATAATACAAAATTATATATATCTCACATATAGCATGCAATTAGATGTATAAGAAGAATATCCCACTATATACATAATATCATATATAGATGTATTATAACCATCTAAGTACAAAAAATTTAAGGAAAAGTATATTTTTAATTTTCAATATTTGACTATGTTCTCATATGAGTTATATAAGATATATTATAACAAACATAGATAGTTTAACCCATAAGTGATGGTGGGTAGCCATTCACCATCAATATTTTTATATAAAAAAAAAAGAAATAATCTTGAAAACCTGATCAGGTCAAATGATTCAATTGCGATCTATTATAGTTTTTTTTATTTTTTTTTATTTGCATTTGGTGATGCTAGATTGTTGCCTACCTTCATAGGGGGTCATATAACCCTTCTAAGGTAGTGGGTAACCACCCACCACCACGTGTCAAACAACCAATCTTTATGTGTAAGTCATGACCTAATTGTAACTTAAGTTGTTATTTTAGCCACTCCATGGCCTTTGAATGGCCAATACTATCTTTTGAAAATAATTTTGATTTTTTCTTCTTTTTTCAACATTTCATAAAAAAAATTTGTTCATTTTGTTGATTTAACCATACTTAGTTATATTATTAATTAAATTAATTATGTAGACCAATGAAATGCTATCATGTGTCATTTGCTAATGAAAGAGTTAACGATATTAGAAAAATCTCCTTATTTGTAAATGTTAAGAGCTCAAAATATAGGGAAAAAAAAGGTTAAGTATTTGATATAAAACTAGTAAACTTTGAGGATTAAAAATATTCTTTTACCTAAAATTTATAATGTAATCTTATTTGTTCATACAATGTCATAAATGTTTATATGCAATTAATTTTTTATATAATATTAAGATGAAAATAAGTCTTAATATAGTTAATTAGTTCTTCGGTAAATCTATACGACAAAGTAAATAGACATTATATATAACTTTTTAAATTATACTATGAATAATCATGTATACATGCATATATCAATTGTACATACGTAGAGAGTGAGCAAATACAAGATAGATATGGCACTTTACTCTCAAAGGCACCATTTGCTAAATTTTTTAATCGAATCATAACTTTTAACACCTTATAACTATTCTGAAACTTGTATCTCTAAAACCTATAAGGTATATGATATTCAGTGAAACTTGTAAGTCATTTTTACTTTTTTACAAAATTCATATTTAAGTAACATCTAAAATGTAATCTATACATAATATTACAAGTTTTTCAATATGAAAAATCTATGGTAAATGTAGCAAAACTCATGATATAAAAAAGTAGCTTTTTCTATCTTTATTTATATGATACTAAACAAAACATGTAAAACAGAATTGAAGCAAAAATTATCATTTAAAGATGTATAACATATAAATTAAATTACTTTGTTTATAATTATAGCATTACTCTTGAAGTGCTTTTGTATTTATTAGTTATAGAAGATAAATGGACAACTTTTATAAAACATAAAAGATAAATCATATGTAATTAATATTTATATATATATGGTTATTTTTCATTTATTAATATATAATACATTTTGTACTGACTTTATAAGGTGAGCACAAGATATATTGAACTCTTACTTTATAAAGCACAAGTTATATGGTAATTATAGGATATAAAACTGTTTTATTAGCACCTTATTTTGTAGAAGTAAAATTGGAAAAATTATTATTTGGAACCAATGGTGACTTTCGGTACCAACTTGGTACATCTCCGATTGATCTGGATATGTGTGAATATGTGGTACGACAGATATGTCCGTTTACCACCTACAAATACATGAAAACTATACCCTCTGTGCATAAATAATTATATTTGCAATGAACGTTTTATTACAAAGTTGAATAAACGTTTGGATGTGATTCAACCAAAGGTCAGTTGACCTGTCACGGACTATGTGGGATGGGGTCCACCTTCGATGTATCTCCTCCTATCGAAGAATTTCATTTAAGGGCCCGAGAATTGACCACGGGGTCCCATTTTCATTTTTTGAGAAAGCCCTTCGCGTTGAATAAATACCAAGCAGTTTTCCTTTTCATGTAAGTTTGAACATGTCGCTTTTGCTGATTACCACCTTTTGACCTGGAGTATTTTCGGCTGTGCATCTCACAACAGAAGTTAGATGTATTTGTTTAAATATATCGGTCAATCAGATAGATACTAGCGAGTACTCTTCACAAGTTTCTATAAACACCAGTAAATGCCTACAAATGTATTTGTATCATATAGTAATAAGATAACATTACATTGGAAGAAATTTGCTATAGCTTACAGCAAAGTCCTTACTTTTTCAGTTATTAGATATTATACATATTAAAAGAAGTACATATAAAAGACAAACTTCAATTTGAATTCTATAATCTTACCATGTGTTGGTTGGGTAAGCGCTTCAAACTGAATGTTTTGGCAAACTCAAAAATAAATAGCAACATTTTCTGGCTCAGCAATCGATTCTCAGTCATGTGGACAACTGCAAGTTGACGACACCATTTAACTTCCTACTACAATTATTGAGTTTTTCTTCCACCTCACACACATTAAATTTCCGACCTATAAATTGATGGGCAACCTGCATGAAGGAGGTACATGAAATATAGTGGAAGTTTATATAACCTAAAATCTATTGTATTATGAGTTCACTTGCTAGCATTATGCGCCCATAAGTTTAACATGCTAAAGTGATGCGGGTAAATCTCTTGGTGTGAGAATAAGGACTATTTCAATCCTTCCATGAAGAGGTTAAGGTAGTGTTTGGTTAGTAGAATTGTTTAATATAAGTAGAAGTGGATAATTACAAAGAGAACAAAGTATAATAATCTTATATCACGTTTTTTATATATAGTTTTAGATGCGGATTTTTATGATTGAAAAAACAAAAGAAGTAAAAAAAAAAGTAAAATTGATATTACTAATTATAATGAAATTCAATACTATGATTTTAATACTTGGTGTAGCGTTATTTTTGGATTTTCAAAGATATATTGATTTCATAAGATGAAATGAATTTTCATATCACTGAATATATGGCACAAGTTTTTTAATTTTAGTCCAATATCTTAAGACCCTTTCATGCAATAATTTTGACCAATGTGCAAACCAAATAATGAACTAAAAAATTTGTCTATTATTGTATTATAAGAACATGACAACTAGACAATAACTAAATAGTAGTACTTAAAAGTTATTTATGTTATATGTATGTTGTTTTTGGGATAACATTTATTAGCACTACCTGAATTTTAATCAAAAGTTCAATTTATTCCCTGAGCTTTCAATTGTCAAATTTGAAATTAAAACTTTTCATATCTCAATTACTATCTATTTAGTCTAGTCACCAATAAAGTGAGACACAAGTTGCATGTATATGTAGTAGGTAGTAATAATGACATAAATAGTTTTAATTAGGTACCAAAATTGACAAATTCAAAATTAAGGTAGTAGTTGAATTTTCAATCAAAGTCCAAGTGGTGTTAGCAACATTGTCCCATTGTTTTTGTTTAATTTATTTATTTATTGGTTTGATCTTAGAACCCGTTGGTAGATTGGGAATCTTAATCTTTTGTTGGTAATTCTTCGGCAAAACAAATTGTCTAGACATTGGCGTGGTTTATTTTACCTCCATAACTCTAGATTGGGAAATTTGATTCGTTGATGACCACAACAAGACAACATGTATTCGATACATTCGTAAGAGCGTTATTAGGCATAAATGGAGTAATTATAATTTATATTCAAATAATCTTACATGATATATTTTCCATTTGGAAGATCCATCATGTGGATCCTGATTGAGTTATTGAAAGGTTTTAACTTTACTGAAAGAATGAAAAATGGCTTTGAGAGGAATCGTGAACCGAGTCAGTATCCAGCTGGCGGGAAACAAGCGAAGATGAGGCAAAGGAACTGCTAAGTTAATAAGAACCAGTAAAGACAAGACTAGGTCAATCACTTCCTCAACTCGGTTGAATGTATTTGCTAGTTTGTAGATAGGTCGACCAATTTCACAGCTAGGTTGGTCGTCTTTGGTCCTTGAGTGATAAATTTCAAATATGCTATTCATTTTTTTTTTTTTCTTTCATACACTATATTTCACATTTCGTCTTAAGTATGTGACTAAATTTGGTGTACATGAGGAAAGAGAGATTCTCGAACTTAAAGAAAATCCAAAATAGTTCAAATAAGAGATGGCCCATTTTGATCAATAGCTAATATCAATGACAATACTTACAAATTAGATATTCTAGAATGAGTATAAAATGAGTGCTACTTGTAATTTAACATCATTGACTTATCTCATTTTGATGAAGGTATTGAAGATTGAGCAATAAATCCTTTTGAAGAGAGCAAGAATCATGGGAATCTAAAAACAACAAGCTTGATGAATCGATTGAAAGTTCTACTAGTTCAATTACATGGACATGATTAAGAAAGCAAAATTCAATGTGTTTATTTTCAAAAGGGTGAAACATTGATACATGCCTTCAAATTAGCTTGGATTTAGGACAAGTCCCAACAAATATCAATTTTTTGCTTGCATGAGAGATGAGCCTAAAAGATTACAAGGTTAATTAGGAGGCTAGGAACTCAATTATGTCGACCTAATTTATGATTGGAGAAATGGTCAATTGAAATTGCCAAAATAGCCAAATGTATTTGCAAAAATGGCTAATTGAATTTGCATAAATGACCAATCGAATATGAAAAAATTGGTTAACTAAATTTTCTCGAAATCATTCAAGGCATGGTAAGCTTATTTAGTTTCCTATTTTAGATGTATTATATTTTATATTGTTTAAAGCCATTTAGAGGCATGGTATTGTAATTAAAACAACAATTTTATTATTGAAAACTTCTTTAAGGGATTGATATATGTCATTTGACTCTCAAACTTATCAAGAACTTTCTTTCTCATGGTGTTCATTCATCATACTAAGGTTATTGGTAACATAGTTCAAAATGTTGTGGTCCTTATACTTAGGTTCTTGAATTTGTTTCACTAACGAGTTGTTCATTTATATCAAGTATCCTGGGAAAATTAACTTTAGGAACACATTCAATCTACTTCTCTGGTTCTATGTTAGTTTTCTTAATGAGTTGAGGTTTGCTTTAGACTTATTTCTAAATGTTCTTTGGTTTCACATTTTCATTCTGCATCAATAGCTATATTCCGAAGGTATCTATTGCTTCAAGTAAGACGTTAAAACTACACATGTGAATGTAACTCTATAATTTGATATCTTGGACCAAGTCGTATACAAGTGCATTATTATAATCTATATCCTTTGTATAGATTACCAACACAAATTAGACTTGATCAATCTTACCATAGCCATGAGATTCTTAGTCACTTGTATCTAATTGAGCAACCTAGAACATGCCCTCTAATTTTTAGAGATGAATGGATTCCATGTTAAGTCATCACTATCACTCATGAGTCCTTTTTGTCAAACTCAGTAAGTTACTTGATGATAGCAATGGATAAGCTATATTTTACAAGTATCTAATAGTCTATACATTATATTGCATGAGAATCTCTAAACTAAGGACTCATCACATTGATTCACAAGTGAAGGAATCAACCGTACTTGAATGAAGTATCCCTTATATTGCAAAGTATTTCCACTTATGCCCTAATTTCAAGTTCCTTGTGTATGTCTTTCCATAATCCAATTCCCTTAATTAGTGAGTATAACATTATTGATCATAGTGAACACTCATGGAGATAAGGAAGGGGGTTTAAATTTATTGTTAACCAAAAATTCTAAGTCTTAACTAAGTTTAAGATTAATTATGATTACTAAACTTGCATTTTCCTTGTGCAAATTTAGATTAAATACATGTGGAAGCTTCTTAACTTAACTTTTTATCTAATCTTTAAATTAGCTTATGAACTTTTACTCTTAGCCTTTTTGCCTAATTAGATTCTGCTTATAAATGTGTTTCGAATTTGTTTGTTAATTCTTAATCAATTAAACAAATAATAACAAATAAATTACTAAAAAGTGATAAAGGATAAGAAAATTAGGTAATAATATATAGTGATTCTTCCTTGAGCGTTAGTCTACTCTTTTGACCTGTGGCTAAAGATCAGGTATTCTACACTTGAGTATTGACTATCTGAAAGAAACTTACAATGAGTTTTATAGTTCCCATGAATTTACGTTATCTTCCAACTTTTTATTTCAAAAGTAATTGCAAGTTTACAAAGCATATCTCACAATTTATCTCAAATAGTATTTCCTAATTTTTTAAAAGATTAGCAACTCCTTGAGGATATATAATAGGTTTCCTCACATTTTAGCATATTACTCTTAGCTAACAGAAGATTGTACTCTTTTACTTAAGTATCAAAAGTATTTTTTCAAATACTAATGATTACACAAACATGTAGTAGCTCTTTCATAGGGTATTTAGCAAAACTTATGTAGCTCATATTCTCTGTCTTGTGTATTATCAAGATCTTCTCTTTCTCATCATCTTTTCTTCTTCTTGTGTTGTTTAAATAAATATGACTCTAAAGTTCAAATAGTCTATCTTTGGTAATAGCCGTTGTTCTCCAAATCTTTGTGATTTTCATTCCTTTCTATCTTCTCATATTTGCTCTATTGCCAGTTTATGCAATTCTTTCCATTTGCAATCTTCTTTATTCATAGTAAGTCAATCTTTCCAACACTTCATTTAACTTCATATAGATAAGATATTCCTTAATTAGATCAAATATATTATCCAAATATATCTCCATAATACTTGACCTTGACTTGTAAAGTATTTGTTTTTTGCTTCTATCTTGTTTTTGTTATGTCTTTCAAAATTCCAAGACTATTTCATCAATTTGACTTATTTAGGTTCTAACTTCATCTTCTGAACTTGTCATGTCTTCCATTATTGTCTAATATTCTATTCTTGTCATGTCTTATCAAAAATTTCTTTTCTTCCTTCATGTTTATTTTGTCCTCATTAGCTTTTGATGAATAACACATTTAAAGTATTTAGTTGTCTTTTCATGTTCGATTCTAATTGTTTGTTCCTCTCTCTAAGTTTAGTCAACTTATGTATCTAGTGATTTTGATTAATGTTCCTTTGCTATCTATCAATTCAAATCATTGTCTAATAGTTACAATCTCCTTCTTTTCTTCATTCAAAAGTTGTATTTAATTTTGTTTTTTACTTTTCATAATCTTGACTTTCCTTTATGATTCTAGTTTTTTACTATGCATTTAATAACTTAATCAATAATTTTAACGTATATTTTGTTATCATAAAAATACCTTTCTATTTGAGTTCTAATAGACTTGGACTAAGAAATATGATGAACTAATACCTACGTTAATCAATAATTTTAACACATATTTTGTTATCATAAAAAATACATTTTCCATTTGAGTTCTAATAGACTTGGATTAAGATATATGATGAACTAATACCCATGTTTACATCACGCATCCACTTGGTCATAGACATTTCTAAGATCAACACAATATCAAAGATCGGTTATCTCATTAAATCTGAATTGTAATTTCTTACGTTATTCTTATGGGGCTTTGTCATTAATAAATTGGTAGAATTAATGTAATAAATAGACAATAAATGACTGCTTTTATTGATAAAGAACGTTTATTTACAATAGTGTCTTAGCATCAGTTCCACAAACACTAACAGAAATCATTTCAAGAATACTTAATTTAACTCTGATTTGGACATATACAGTTTCTTTCTTGTGAATTGGCATGACCTTGTTTGGTTGATTATCACTTCGACATTCCTATACTTGGGAAATATTCTATTTACTAGATCTGGTACATTTTCTGCAATGTTACTAAGGAAGGTAAAATTTGGTATACAAAATTACGTATTTTATTATTCTCCTCTTCCTTTCAAAACTTTTTGTTAGTTTTATATTTATTTCTTGTCTTTAATTTCCATTTCTCTCCCATCCTTTTATCTTTGAGTATGCCCAGTCTGGAACTGGGAGATTTCTAGAAATCTATCACTTCTTTTAAAGAAAACAGTCCAAATCAAGCTGAGGACTATGAAGGCAGTCGTTATTAACGTTATGAACATAATCTACCAGGAAGTTTTAGATATTATATGAATCTTGCCAAAATTAACACTCCATCTTATTTAGTTTTTCCTCATGCAGCAACTCAATCCAACTCTATTGATATACTTAGGAGCATGATCAAGCTTTGATGTTAGATATGACAATTTATGGAATTTTTTTATGGCAAAATCTGATGATTTTAGTTTTTATAGGTTTATGCAATAAACATATCAAAACGAGAATGAACGATTATGGGATACAAATATTATGCACCAAATCCTAAACCAAACTGAAATTGTATCTAGATTGATATGAAGTACAATCTATGAAATGATCATCCATTAATAAGTAAATGATATGTGGTATGGATTCTATGTTATCAGTAATCACCACAATTTGTTATATTGAAAAGAACATGAATTTAAAGGTGAAAGGTCTCTTCAGGGTATGATTGGTAATAATTCAAAGATAATTGTTTGAAGTATAGCTAAAAAAATTTAAATAACCATGATTAAGATCATTAAGGAGAAAAATAATTAAAATAAATAAATAAATAAAAGCTGTTAAAGACTTTCTTTTCTCATCGTTAGGGAACATCATTCGAATACTTTGAAATGGTATTTGAATAAGTTTCAATAGCAGTAAACTTCTCTAGAAATAGTATGATCTACTTACATGCCTTGAGGGGGCATTTGAGCAAAGTGCTTGAGGAAGGAAGTTCTTTGCTTCTTGTGTCTCCTGCAGATTGCAACTTACTTAAGTCAAACCTTCTTGTTCTTACCGCGTATCCCTCTTAATTGAAGGTATTCAGGTCTCAGTCTTTAGGATTTCCGTAAGGTTGACGATGATTCATCATCAAATCTAATTTTTGTTTTACATACAAGCACGGACCAATTATTGCCTGAGGATGCTACAACCATAACTAGTAAAAATGTACTTTTCTCTTATTTTGCTTTCCTAATGCAATATGATCAATCAACACTTTCCTAGGAACCATAAGCAACAAGGCCACTCACTGACCATTCGTTTGGAATGTATATCGATGGCAATTAAGATCCGAAAAATCATTTGAGAAGTCCAAGGATGGATAGAAGTGAATCCAGGAAGATGCGAGGTCGTAAGAAGAAGAGCTTTGATCATCGGACTTGCCGCAGAATTCTGTAAAACAAAATGATTTGGAGCATTTGAAGCATGACCCAGGAGATGTCTTCCTTAAGTGGTTTAGTCCTTAAGTTATATAGTCCAGACTCTTTAATTGATGATTTAGAGCATTTACTTGTGATGTACCAAACTTTTAGCTTACATTTATGTATATTTTATTCATGTTTTAGTTTTCATTTTATGACCTTTTAGCCCTTTTTAGCTTCTAAGGTTAGTAGAAATTATTTTTCTTTATATTACAAATAGAAATTGTTATTAATTTTCACATTATTTCTCTTGACAAACACTTTATCAATATTGAAAGGCTTGTTTTTTCATAGAGTCTTATCGATAAATTCTTCTTTACTAATTGAGGCATTCTTTCTTTAGCGTATTTATCATGAGTTTAATGGGATATTTAGTTAACTCCTTTATTACATTCTAGAATTGTGAGTCACGCCCATATAAGAATTTAATACACGATTCAATTATTAATTAGAATTTTTTAATTAATAGTTGTTTATATCTTTTATCTTATTTATTTCAATAAATATATAAACTAATATAAATCTATTCTTTCCATTATCTTTAACTCCCAGTAATATTCAAGATTCATTGTTTAATCATTTGCACAATTAAGGATTATGTCCTTAGTCCTACAAGGATTGGGGCACATTATATTTTGATATCAAAACTATGGTGCGACATGCAACCTAAGGAGTAGATAGTAAGTTTTAAGTTCTTGATTGGGATTAAATTTAGGGTTATTTGTGGTCGTCTGTCTTTGGGCTAAGAACACAGTTGTAGGTGATGTATGATTGTGGTTGTGGTGATTTGTAGATTAGAGCACAAAGATACTATGTTTTATCGTAACAGTTAATAAATATTGTGATTCCATGCCATGTATCTAGTGAATTGTTTGATTAAGGTTTTGATTTGACCTTATTAAAACAAAGTTGCAATATGTTTGGTGGCGATGGTAAGTATTGGAGACAACAGAACGTAGCAAGATTGACAATGCATTAATATAGAACTAATTTTACCGAGATGCTATGAAGATTTATGAATGCACAAAATGTAATGATTTACAATATCGAAACACAACTAGCAAACTTAAAGGAAAATATCCATAGGGAAGCGCCTAGAAGTGATATGAGAGATCGTGGTGATTGTGTTGCTGGGATTAGAGTTGATAGTTCTTGTTATCTTTATCATGTTTTGTTTTCGTA
The DNA here is from genome assembly GCA_024138005.1 of Lumnitzera racemosa. Taxonomy (NCBI): domain Eukaryota; kingdom Viridiplantae; phylum Streptophyta; class Magnoliopsida; order Myrtales; family Combretaceae; genus Lumnitzera; species Lumnitzera racemosa. The sequence goes on from JAMXBC010000012.1 coordinate 60,686,995, forward strand.
TTTAAATCGGTTTATATCTAAAAAACCTAAATATGCAATATTATTCATTTATTAATCGTGTATGAAAACCTAAATCCATAACTTAACGTGTCTTCTATTGAAGTTGAACCCATTTGTATTAAGGTTGATAATTCGTACTACTATGCCATATCTCGTTTATCTTAAATTTAATATCTTTATTAATTAAAAAGTTATAATTAAATTTATAAAATATATATAGATATAAAGGGAAAAGAACAATAAATAAAAATTAAATTTTATAAGACAAGATATAGTATCTTCATAAAAATTACAACCCAAAATGAGTTGTAAGTTTACAATCAAGCATTCTTCTGAATTTCGTATTTTGGCAATGGCATTATATTTGATGCATACTCATATGGTTATGAACATGTGCAGCACTTTGGGTAGAGGCCATAGCGTATCAAGGGTACATTTCAAGGGTGGCAAGGTGACTATTACATTATGGTATCGCTTTCTATTAAAATTGTGCTTTGCAATGCACAGTCAGACAACAGGTTGTAGAGTTATTTTTGGTTGAATCTATCTAAAGCAACTCTGAGATATCTCCCATGGATGTGACGTTTTCTATGCAGGTAATGGATGCTGGGTCCAAGATTATGGGGCATTTCAAAAAATAATTCTCACACCCCACTTTTGGTTCTGTACCGTATCCTATTTTCAGTTGATTTTATTTTATTTTTTTTTTCATTTTTTAACCAAGACATGTTGTCTATCGTAGGATTTTTGCTGAAATGGTAGCATGCATTGCCATCAAAGAGATACTAATATTGGAGAAGATGCACCCTGGAGGATAAAGATAGTTCCACTTTGAACAAGGAAACCGTGCTGCTGGTAGTAGTGTAGATGGCCATAGGATGTATTTAAGGTCTTTTTGCAATTTTGTTTTGTTTTCATTATTTTTTTTCTTTAAGAAAACATTATGCTGATTTCTTTTGTATAGTCTATCGGCATGAATATGGCATCTAGAAATATTGTTTTTCAATCTCCCTCTCTCCCTCTCTCTCTCCTCCTCTCCGCCTCCCTCTTTCTTTTGCCATCGCATGGAGCTTAAAAGCCATTTATATTTGCAGATGCCTTGTTATTGGCGGTGTAGAGTTCTTTTAAAGAATTCAAAACCTTTTTTATTTTTTCCTGAAAATATTTCCTTACTGAAGTTATTTATTACTATGTTTTATATATGCAATACTGCATGGTAAATATAGGCTTTGCTTCCCTCAAGCCTAATGAGAATAAAAAGAAATTATTGAAGAGAAAAAAATATATATATTATGTGACCACGAAATAAAAGCACTACAATAATGAGCTTCGTAAAATCATAGTCATTTTCTAAGTTGAGGCTTCTTTAGTGAGGTCTAACCCCAATAATGTATGCTAACTTACCGAGAACTTGATTGTGGTTGTGCCATGTCTAAATATATATTTGTTTGTTGAAATATCTGGCCTCTCTTTTTAACATATATGTCCTAATTTTGTAGGTATTATTGCTTAAATAATTCGTCACAACAATGTATTCTTACTTTAACAGAGCACGCCGCCTCCTAAGAATTAGTAACAAAAAAGGATTTCAATATGCGGTAAAAAAGTTTATTAAGAATTCTTTGAAAACCTTCCATTATATGTGCACTGTAGATACAAGTTTGATCATATTACAAATAGTGTAAAACCCAAAATCTACAAATATATATATATATATATAAAAGTATAAAATAAGATAAAACAATAAAATGTTAAAAATAGAGTGGTTTAAGTCGAGCATACAAATGGTATTGTAAAAATTAAGTAAGGGCATTTTGGATATAGGAAAAATGTTAGTTAACGCTGACTATATAAAGAGTCACTAGGGTTTTGGAAACCCTTTTCACTCCTTTCCCCTTTATGTGTACCAGCTATGCCTTAGGGTTTCTATGCATTCTTGAAGTCATGAAGCGAGAACATTAAAGATTAAACATTTTCATGTTGAGGGATCAAAGGTAAAGATAGTATCATATCTTGTTATTGTATTTTCTCACTTTTTCTTATCAGGATACCTACTTTTTCATGTAGGACAACCCCAACACAAATTTGAGGAGTTTTCTTGGGAGTCCTACAATTATTCATGAGTAGAAGAAGTGCATCTAAGGATGGGAAACTTTTAGGTAAGTTGTGTATAGTGTTCCCTTCGAGTTTTGATAAGTTTTAGTAAAGAGAATTCGTTTTCCACGTAAGGACAGTAGGTAAAATGATTTTACGGTATCATATACGTGTCCTATGGTGTTTATGCGGTGGTGGATACGCTAATATTGATTTGTAATAAGTAATTTTTTATCACACATCTTTTTGTTGCTATTCCATATTTTTGAGTTTGAAGAATGATGATGTTAAGATGAGTTTGTGGTTGAGAGGACATTTCTATTGGCATTTTGAGTAGGTTGGAAGTTGTTTGCAATTTAGATATTGTTTTAGGACTGGTGGTTTTGAAAACAATGAAGTGTAGGTTATGTATGGGGGGTTACATGCATGTTGGCATCCAGACGTTAGCCTCCATAGCGTCCAAACGCCAAGGTCATGACCATGGTCTTTCAAGCATAGCATCTAGATGTTAGACAAGCTAGCATCTAAACACCTAACCTTTGTTACTTGCAATAAGTTTTCCTTTGAGATTTTTAAGGTTTTTCGTAAGTGCTTACCAATCTTAAACGCTTCCTCAAACATTTCTAATCAAGAATTATCAACTAAATAGTTTACAAAACAATCTATCTACCTAGTAATTCTAGATTACGTATGTGTTTCCTAAGTGGAGTTAGGTCCGATGAGTTGTTGTGTTAGAAAATATTTTTAGTTTGGTTCTAAATTTGAGGGAGTATAGTGTTTCTCTTTTAAGCAAGCTGTAAGACTTGTGATTTAGCTTTTTAGAAAAACATACAATTAGGTATGGGTTGTATGTTATTTGTGTATGTAGGACTACTATTGCCAAATGAACTTAATAATAATTTGGCTTAAATAAATGAGCTGCTTGTGCTTGGTTGAGCCTAAGAGATTGGGAGAACTAGACCTTAGGATGACACTCGAATGATCTTTGCACAATGGTATCTTAATTGGAGTTTTGGTTAGAAATGATCTAAGTAGATTTAGAATGTTCTGTGATTATTAGGGTATAAGAAAGTACCTAACATCAATACTTATATGTATATTATATATTGTGTGTTAAAGTCATGAGTTACTCTAAGTTTTGTGATGCTGGACTTGTGATGCTTGTTGAACTTAAAGAAAATAATAATCGATGGTTGTTGCATTTAGTTTTTATGTTTGGTTAATGTATGTGTGCTCATGCATTACTGTATGATTATGCGCCTATGCTTGACAACCTGTACAAAGCTTTATTCACCCCCTAGATTTTCATATTTTTTCTTTTAGGTGCATGAACAAATCATGGTGATTGTGAGGACTATAGTGAATTTGGTTACTATGACGAGAATGTTGACTACTTTGACTACTATTATGACTTTAGCGATGGTTCAATGTAATCATGGTGATTGTGAGGACTATAGTGAATTTGGTTATTATGACGGGAATGTTGACTACTTTGACTACTATTATGATTTTAGCGATGATTCAATGTAATCATTTTAGGGCTATGATTTCTATTGAAACTTGTTATTTGATGAAAGGTCTTTATATTTATGTTGTTTCTTAGGTCCAAAGAAGTTACCTGAGACTTCTCAAGTCTATGTTAGCAGTAGACTTGAGTTGTTAAGTTTAAATTGTTATGATGATGAGTTTTAATCTTTAATAATTTAAGGTAAATATTATTGAACTATGTTAAATCTCTTTTATTTGAATAATAGAAATTCAAAATCTAATTCTTTTGTAAATATTGGTGAATTGTCAATATATTCAAAACATCCCCAAATTATTGCATGGAAGTCTATACAGGTGACAGGTGATGATTTAACTATGTGGGAGATATGTATAAATGGATTTTAGATGCCTGACATGTCAATAGATTATAGGGATAAGTGGTAGGCTATAATTTCTCAAATCCTGGGGCATTATAAATATCTCTCTCTCTTTCTCTTGTTTGGATGCAAGTGTATGTTTGGTTGGGTGAAACTAAAAGCAAACAATAGCTCTTTTATTAACTGAATATGAGATGACATGAGAATTCCATTACATATAAAATCCTACTTATATCATTATTACAAATTAATCTTCCATACTGTTAATCTATTCCTTATTACTAAGAAAAAGATTTACTTTTAATTAGAAAACAGTGCATCGTAATATGCATAAAAATATAATAATCAAATACATAAAGTATTAATTGCAAAACAATTATATAGTTAAAAAATTATACTTAGGAAACTTAACAAAATAAATATTAAAATTATCTTTAAAATCCATTATATATCATGACTTAAGAAAAAAATTGAGTACATGTATCACACATGTATTCATACTAATGTATCAAAGTAGTTCATATAAAAGTGTATAAGATGATTATGTGGAAATTTATTAAATATGTATAATTGTTAAATAAATGTAAATGTAATGGTAAATAATTAAAAATTCGTCTACATCGCATGTACTAAAATGAATGTATCAAAACTGTAATGCCCCATAATCTTAACCTATAAGCTTTTGAGTATATTATATCCCTTATGAAAAGATTGTTATTATAGAATGAGTTTACGGGTATAAAAGAAAATTACAATGTGCAAACATTATTGAATATCTAATAATAAAAAACAATTAGACTATAAAATATTGTTATGGAAATAAAATATCAAAATGGCATAATAAAATCAAACTTATTTAAGCCTAAGAAATGTAATACTCAAAATGTCAAATATACAAAGTGTTAAAATTTCCTTATCATTAATGTAATATTAGGTTAGTCAACTCAACTTCCTTAGAAATATCCTAGTATTGAGCTAGTAATATTTAGAATACGACCAAAAATAGGATCACACAACCCCATAAAATTCAGTATTTTAAGAATGTTACATACACTTTATTAAGTAAAAATAATAATGAAAGTTTATTTAAGATCTTTATCTTGGAATTTAGGACCAATGGAAAATTAATTTTGAATAATATCAAATAGTAATATGACCCTAGAAGTTGAAAAGAATAGCCATGTGAAATTGGAATTCAAAAGTAAGTTCAAATACAAATAATACAACTTATAAACTAAAGTTCATCGATTTAACCTTCAAAATCCTTTGAAAATAAAGAATTCATATTCAGTGTACAACATATCATTCTATTATTTTTGAAACATATTAGGGAATTTTCATAAATTACATATGTAAATAAAGTAGTACTTAATGAGTCACGTAGTATCAAACCAACATGGAATAATTATCCAAAACAATAACCACAATTTTGATCCTTAGCCATAAGAAATCTCACCGCCTCTAATCTACTTGCTTACCAAGAAAATGTCTACCACAAAAGTTGTCATAAAAGGGGAGTAATTCATTTGATCATGAATGATTTAGCTACGTTAGTAAAAGGAATTAATATACGTTTTCTATTACTCATACAACTATTGAAAAATATATATAGGTTTACATATATATGTATGTATGTATACATACATATATATATATATATCTAATAAACATAAGACCATAATTTTACCAAGATTACTACTGTCTACTCCTTACTTTAATGCATTACCATCAAGGTTGTTGTCAACTAACAACGCATTACTGTAACCATTGCATGAGTATCGGAAGGCACTCTTTAAATTTAGAAAGTATAACAAAGGACCCAGTCTCTTCACCAAATCTTAGTATAAGGTATGTTTTTTAGCTTTATTTAATATTTAGAAAGAAGATTTACGAAAATTAACATTTTCACATTTATTTCATTTCTAAACAAATTTCAACTAGGTTTGCAATAATTGTGAACTTCTAGAAAGATATTAGTGCATTATATTGGAATAAACATTTGAACCTTAAATGATTTACTATAATTCTAGATAAAAGAAACCTTAAATTTTTGGTTTATTTATTTATTTATTTTTATAATCGATGAGGTGCATAAACCTAAGCACCCAAATAAATGGTTCAAAATAATAAAATTATGAGTACTTATGTGATGCTAAGAATATAGAATATTTTCCTTATGAAATGTTAAAGTTCCTTTATAAGTTCTCTTATACGTAAAAAGGAAGAGGGGGGGGGGGGGGGGGGGGGGGGGGGGTTAGGGGGTGTTTAAGAGCAATTTGTAAGTCTACATAAATAAGGATTGATTTTGTAAATTGATAAATTTTTCTGTAATTGAAAACTTATAAATTAAGTGGGATGTGTATCGTTGGAGTTGATTCTCAAATTAAGTAGTATCTTTATTATTAATCTTGAAATTTCTAGAAGGTGTATATATAATGTCATTACTTTCATAAACTTTGAGTAGATAAATAATTCTTGACAAAAAACAGAAGCTTCTTCAGTAAAGGTACCTTAAAAAGGTAGAAACTTCTTAAGTAATAATAGAAATTGATTCTATAACTAAAGGGATTTCAAATGTAAAGTTAAGATATGATGATACTATATAAATGAATATATTGTGTTAAATCAAAGGGTAAAATATAGTATATCAGCTTAGTCTCATCTAAGTATTATATTCTGATTTCTACTTTATTTTGCATCGATAGGCTAGAGATGTAATCTCATTGGAAACTTTTAGGATTAAATGGCTAGGAAGTTAGGTAAGTAGATTTATTTTCGGAGATAATGAACTATTATGCTTGTTTGTACTTGTAAGTAAATTGGTTGTGTGTATGCTGTGCATGTGTTTGAACTTGTTTGTTGAATAAGTACTTAAGCATAATGTATGTGTTATGTTATGTCACATCGATATGTTACATTGATATTAAGTGTCTTGATATGTTATTTTGTCACCAATAACTAAACATAAGAAGACCAAGCTATAAACTCTTAACTGAGACATGCATTACACTATGCATACTAATGGCTACTTAGCTCTTTTTAATAGTTATGGTAGGTTGTTGGTAAAGCCTATGCTTTCTCCTTTTCTTACCTATAAAAAGATTTGGGGATGCTAGGCATGGGGAAGGATTTAGGAAGCTGGTGGCTATCAAGTTAGATTATTAGAATAAATAAGGAACCAAACAATAGGTTAAGATAGGAATAGGTTTTCATCAAGAGTGAAGACCTCAGCTTGGATGGCTATTTAAGAGGGGTTATATCCTTAACTACACATGGTTATTAAAAGGCCGTGTGTGATGTTGCATTCATACTGGTTTCTCATGGATTGTACTTAGATTGTTTGACAACCTTGATTATTGTTGTGTTATGGCATAAGATGAGTTTGTTACCACTTACTAAGCCCGTAGTTCTTTAGCTTGTTCCCCTATATTTTTCTTATAAGATAGTAGCCAAAACATTGGGTAAGCTAGGAGTCAGAGTGAACAAGAGTAACTTCAGCAATCTCTATGAGAGTCTATTCTAGATAAGAGTATTGTTTATTCTAAGTACATCAAGATGTAGAAATGTAAATACTACTTATTTTACTATTTAGTAAGGGATTTTGATTCTCTACTATCTTGGAAAGTAGTAAGAAATTAAATCCCATAGTTATTCTTATATCGTATACTTATATAAAATATGATTAGATAAAATTATTGTTGAACCTAGAAGTTCTCATTTGTGATTTTGATGAGAACAAATCTATGCAAGTGATGACTAATCAAATATTGCCATAAACCATTTTACAAATTCTCACAAAGAACTCTATCAACCATATCTTTTAAGGAAATACAATTAAACTTGGAAATATCTTTACAAATTGATTCTAATGTTCTTAAAAGAAGAAAAAGTAATCAAGCACTATCTAAGCATGCATTTTAGCTATTCTAGTATGAACCGTCTGACTAGTTGCTTCAAGTATTCCATGATCAGTAGTAAGGTGAGGACCATGTAGCTAGTTGACCCTGGATCGTTCGACTAGTTTATGAAGATCAGTATGGTATGTTGGATTGTGCGGCTAATTGTGCATGGGTTGTTTGGTTAGTTAATGAAGGTCAGTAAGCCTTGGTGAATCATGTGATTGGTAACTTGAAGACCATCTAAATGGTGATATAATTTGAATGGACTATTTGGCTTTGGCTAGTCTATATAGAAATTAGCCATTACAGTACATTTAATATAGGATGAACAGACCAACGGTTGGATTTTTGAAAAGGGATATAAATGCGAGTTTATGGGCAGTTGAAGAATAGTTAATAAAGATATATTCTTACAATTATTCCTCTTGTCTACTTGTACTTCATTCCAATTGTCTTATGCTCATTATATGTAATCTTTTGTAAACACTAATATAGTGCCAAGCTTCATATTTGCAATCCTTACTCAAGAGAGCACTATACTAAGTGATTATGAGTTGATTGTGATTGAGAGCTCATTTGTGATAGAGATTGGGTGCAGGTACCTATGCCCTTGAGATTGTCAACAATAAAAGTTGTGTGTAAAGACCTTGGTTGAGGTATTGGGTAATTGTGGAGAGTAAGAGGCGGTCCGAACTCCATATTAAAATTCTAAACTTGATTTCTCTATCCTTTTCTCCTTATATTTTTGCAATCTAATTGTTTCTTATATATTCCACATTGTATCTATTTGTCAACTTGGTTAAAGATTTGTTGTCAAAGTAACCCACCCCCCTTAGGTTTTTATTGTAATATTTCATTTGATATCAGAGCAAGTCTCTATAGTTTTCACTACTTAATTGCATTATAGAGTAAAGATCATGTCATTAAATGCACTAGGATTTATGGAGAGTCAAGCTATAAATGGGCCACTACTTCTTACTAATGGAAATTATCCCTATTGGAAGTGTAGGATGAGAATCTTTATTAAGGTGCAAAATAGAAAACTTCGGGATGTAATTGAGAAAGGACCAATTAAAATAGAAGGAAAGGAAGAGGATAGATATAGTGAAGAAGATTGGAAGAAAGTAGACCTAAATGAAATAGCAATGAATATATTACATTGTGCTATGAATGAAAATGATTTCAATAGAACTTATACATGCACAAAAACTAAGGAAATTTGGGATGAGCTACAAAACACATATGAGGGTACATCCAGAGTTAGAGATACTAAAATAAGTTTATTATGTAGTAAATTTGTAAATTTCAAAATGCTTCCTAATGAGACCATAGATAAAATGCACAAGAGATTTATTGATATTATTAATCCATTAATGGTACTTGGTAAGAGATTTTCTAACTTGGAAATTAATTCAAAAATTCTTAGGTATCTTTTAAAAGAATGAGAAGCCAAGAGGATTGCCATTGAGGAAGTACATCATCTAGAAGCACTATCAAAGGAACAACTTCTTGATACACTCAAGACCGTGTGATGATTAAAAGACACAAAGAAGAATCCAAGAAGAAAGCTATTGCTCTCAAAGCTACCAATTTCGATACTAGTGATGAATGTAATGAAAGTGATCATAATGATGATGAAATGGTAATGATGGCAAGAAAATTTAAGAAGTTCATAAAGTTCAACAAAAAAATAAGGAAAGACAAAGTTAGCGGTGGCAATACCTCAAAGCCTACAAAAGAGAAGAAAGACGTCATAAAGTGCTACAATTGCCATCAACCGGGATACTTTAAAGATTATTTTCCACTCCTCAAAAAGGGTGATAAAGCATCAAGAAAGAAAGCCATGGTGGCTACTTGCAACAATAGTGATTCAAGCAATTCAGATCACAACCATTGCGTTGTAGCCTTGGATAATGAGGTATGTACTACATCCTAATCCTCTTATGATAAGCTAAAGGAAATATATGATGATTTTTTAAAAGATTTTGTTAAAACGCAAAAGAAGAATAAAATTCTCAAACAAAGGATGAATGATATAGGAAATGAATTTGATGTGTTTGAACAAGAGTATAATATGTTAGTAGAGGAAAAAGAGAACCTAAAAGAAGATGATGAATATTTGAGAATTGAAAATGAAAAGTTGAAAATTGAGCATGATAGTTTAAAGAAAGAAAATGATGAGTTGAATAAAAGGATGAGGAAATCAGAAATGAAAATAATAGCTATTTAAGAAAAATGAAGGAATAAAATCAAAGATCAAAGTAATTAAGAATGAGAATGCAAGTATGGATAAGTTAGCTAAGTTAGAAATAGAAAATGATGTGTTAAAATCTAGCTTAAATGATTAAAACAAACTATAGCCAAATTTGTTGAAGGTGAAAAAAATTTGGAAAAACTCTTGGGACAACAAAGAAACAGTCTTGAGAAAACCAGAATTGCTATGACAAAAATAATATGTATAAATCTTATAAAAGTTACTTTGTTAAAGCAACCAATAAGACTTATAACTATTGTGAAAGGTATAGCCATATTGCTCACACTTGTACATGAAGGAGAAATGCCAACTTGAATAAAAAAAGAAAGATAGTGTGGGTCCCTTAAAGATATAGTTTTATTGCTACAACTAACTCAAAAGGACTTGAACTCAAGTGGGTACCAAAAATTTAATTTCTTATTCTTGTAGGAACCTTCAAGGAAAAGCAACAAATAGATTTTGGATAGTGGATGCTTAAGACATATGATGGGAAATGCTACTAAGTTCACTACATTAACCTTGAAGGATGAAGGGAATGTTACCTTTGGGGATAATTGAAAATCAACTGTCTTGAGTGAAGGTAACATTCTTATTAACAATGATCTCGTTATTAAAGGTGTATTGTTAGTTGATAATCTAAGACATAATTTTCTTAGCATTAGTCAATTATATGATGGTAGATATAAAGTTACATTTTTAGAAAATAAGTATATCATTGAAAGAATTAGCAATGATCAAAGTAGTTTTGAAGGATATAGAGAAGGAAACATTTATACAATCAATTTTAACAATTTCTCAAGTTAAAATGAAACTTATCTATTTGTCCAAAATAATGATAGTTGGTTGTGCCATAGAAGATTAGGGCATACTAGCATAGAAGTAATTTCTAAGCTTGATAAAAGAGATCTCATAAAAGATTTACCAAAAATTAATTTTCAAAAAGACAAAGTATGTCAAGCATGTCAACAAAGAAAACAAACAAAAAACTCTTTCATATCAAAAGATGTTATCTCATCTTCTAGGCTACTACAACTACTACATTTGGACTTGTTTAACCCTATACTAACATTAAGTTAAGGTGGGAAAAGATATACCTTGATCATTGTTGATGATTTCTCTAGATACACATGGACCTATTTCCTTGCAAGTAAAGATGAAACAAATCATGTGTTCTTTAAATATTGTAAGAAAATCCAAAATGAAAAAGGCCTTACAATTACTTCTCTTAGAGGTGATCATAGGGGAGAATTTGAAAACTTTAAAATGAATGATTTTTGTAATCAATATGGCATAGAACATACCCTTTTGGCACCTAGAACTCCATAACAAAATAGAGTTGTCAAAAGTAATAATGGGACCCTAATTGAAGTGGTTACAACAATGTTTTGTGAAAACAATTTGCCAAAGTATTTTTGGGTGGAAGTCATTAACACCACATGTTACATTTCAAACTATATTTTCATAAGATCAATTTTAAAGAAAACCCCTTATAAACTTTAGAAAAGGAGGAGACCTAACATTTCTTATTTTCACTCTTTTGGTACTAAGTGTTATATACTTAACAATGACAAAGAACAACTAGGAAAATTTGACTCTAAATCGGATGAGACTATATTTCTTGGATACTCGCTAACAAGTAAAGTATATAGAGTATTTAATAAAAGAAATTTAGTTGTGGAAGAATCTACAAATGTTGTGTTTAATGATTCATTGCATAATGTATCTCTTAATGAAATGAATGACATAAATACTCATTTTAGATAGGTTAGACTTAAGCAATGACTAAAACAATGCTATTAATAAAGATGTTCATAGGGAAGATAATGATACGAATAAATCAAATTTAGATCTTCCTAGAGAATGTCAATTTATTAAAGATTACCCTAAAGAACTAATTATAAGGAAACCTTCAAATAGAGTATTGACAAGATTATCCCGTAGAAATATAAGCAACCTAGTATTCTTGTCTCAAGTTAAGCCTAAGAATATTGATGAAGTCCTAAAAGATGAATGTTGGATACAAGCAATGTAAGAGGAACTTAATCAATTCACTAAGAATAAAGTATGGGATCCAGTACCTAGACTTAGTGACAGACCAGTAATTAGAACAAAAGGGGTTTATAAAAATAAGCTTGATGAAACTAATGTAGTAACTAAAAATGAGGCTAGATTGGTTACTAAAGGCTATAACCAAGAAGAAGGGATAGATTTTGATGATACCTTTGCCCCAATTGCTAGGCTAAATGCCATTAGGATGCTTTTAGCATTTGCAACACACAAAGACTTCAAACCATTCTAAATAGATGTCAAAAGTGCTTTCTTAAATGGCTTTATCAAAGAAGAAGTGTATATAGAACAACCCCTAGGTTTTGAGCATAATGAATTACTCGACAATGTTTATAAACTTAACAAAGTACTCTGTGGACTTAAACAAGCTCCTATAGCTTGGTATGAGAGGCTTAGTAGCTTTCTAATAGAAAACAACTTTATAAGAGAAAAATTAGATGTAAAATTGTTCATTAAAAATCACCATTCCTATACATTGATTGTTTAAATTTATGTAGATGATATTGTATTTGGAGCTACTAGCATGGATCTTGTAAATGAATTCATAGAGTGTATGAAGAAAGAATTTCAAATGAGTATGATGGGAGAACTCAACTACTTTTTAGGCCTCTAAGTTAAGTAAACCGAAAATGAAACATTTATAAATCAATCCAAGTATACAAAAGACCTTTTTAAACGCTTTAAAATGGATAATTGTAAAGTTAAGCCTACTCTTATGAGCACAACACTAAAACTAGACAAAAATGAACATGGTAAATCAATTTGTGAAAAGCTTTATAAAGGTATGATAGGAGGCCTATTAAACTTAATTGCATTTAGATTGGATATCATGTTTACCATATGCTTATGTACAAGATTTCAATCTTACTCAAAAGAATCTCACTTGAATGCAGCAAAACGTATCTTCAAGTATCTAGCAGACATTATTGAAATCTACTTATGGTATCCTAAATACACTTCTTTCCATCTTGTGGGATATTTTGATGCTAACTTTACCAGATGCAAAGTTGATCGAAAAAGCACAAGTAATATATGTCACTACTTAGGAAACTCTCTAGTATCTTGGTACTCTAAGAAACAAAATTCCGTATCACTTTCAATTGCTAAGGCCAAATATGTGGCTACTGATAGTTGTTATGCACAAATTCTATGGATGAAGCATTACATGACTATGGTCTCAATTTCTCCTCTATCCCAATTCGATGTGATATCACAAGTGCCATTAACCTAACCAAAAATCCAATCCAACACTAAAGGACCAAGCATATTGAGATTAAACATCATTTTATTAAAGATCATATTTAAAATAATTATGTGTGCTTAGAATTTGTAGATATAAGTAGTCAAATAGCTAATATTTTAACTAAACCTTTAAGTGAAGATCACTTTACACCTTAAGAAGAGAGTTGGGCATGATTAAGCAAGATGAGTGTTAAAACCCATATACATAGATTGTGACTTTGGTACATCTTTTTCAATCTAAGGAATTTAATTAAGTAGGCTTGTTATATGAATTCCATCATTTGCAATGTTTTTGCGTAAACTTCCTCATTTTCCTTATTTCTAATTGGGACATATCTCTTTTCATTCTTTTAACTTGTACTAAGACTACAAACAACAATGAATTGGTTGCAATAATTATTTCAAAAGCTTACTTGATTTTGGACAAACTAATGAGAGCTTCAATGTCAATCCTATAACAATAATCAATAATTCCTAAGCTAATCTTCTTTTCAAATAAACTATTGTGAAATATAACTAACTAATCGACAAGTAGTGTCAATTGTGTGCTTAATTATCCTAGATTTCTTGACCTCAGAATGTTTGCTTAAACCGTTCGGATGGTTATGCTCAAACTGCTTGGATAGTTTCAATAGATACCTTTTGTTTTTCACACTCTGTATGCAACTATCTAGATAGTTCCCCTTAACCATGGGTACAATTGCATCAAGGTTTCTAACTACAGAATACCCCCTTAGACCGTCTGAACGGTTTTCTTGAACCATAGGCATGGTTCCAATAGTTGCTTTAAAAATCAAATTTCTATTGTCAACCATCTAGACAGTTCTCCTAGAACCGTCTGAACAGTTCACGCTATTATTGCAATAAAATAAAATAAAATAAAGGAGAGCCAATTGTTTCTCTTTCATTTTCCCTCCTTCTTACTATTCACACTCTACAATTTCTCCTCCAACTGATTCGCCCTCCAATCAACACCACTCCCTCCGCCTTCTCTTCCTTCACCTCTCCTCTTCACCTCCACTTTCTTCTCTTCACTCCCTCCTTCTACAAACTCTAACCCTAATATCTTCCCCCCAAACCCTAACTATCTCCTATTCCTCCCTATGGCTAAACAAGGTAGCTAGGCTCAAAGTAGCTATGCTCGCAATTGGGGATGATAAGCTCCACCAGTTTAGTTCGACAATTACCTCTTTCCCACACTACGCCATGCATAAAGGCATGACAAATTTCACCTTATGAAAATTAATTATGGGTGTTAGTTTAATGAAGATGTTCTTTGTGCTTTCGAGATCCTTGATATGGAAGGGGTTATTACCAATCATATTTTTGATACCATGGACATCCCTAATGTTGTTAATGAAGAGGCAATTAGGTATTTCTACTGTAATCTATTGATCATGATTGGGATGGTAAATTACTAGTTAGAATGGATATTAGTAGGCATAGGCGATTATGGTTATATAGTTATGTTTATGGCTAAGAAATTGAGATCACAAGGAATAATATATATAACATTATTGGAGTTGATCCTGGTGGTGCTTATTATATGGAAGGGATTGATAATATTGAAGCTATGCTCTTTGAGGATGTCTTTCAAGAGTATTGCATTGGTGAACATAACTAGGCACCTAGGCACAATCTTAGAGCCATTTGATTGCCTCTTCATTATCGGATCCTTAACATGTTCCTTTATTACAACTATTGTCTACGAAGTGGTGAACATAAGCATGTTACTAAAGGGGATTTATGGATATTAGGTCACACCCATATTGATGCTCTAATTGACTATGTCGAATTAATTTTCCATTATTTCAAAATGGTTACTAACAAGTCCAAGTAAGTCGTTCTTTAATGTAGCCACCTAGTTACTTAATTTCTACTAGCTAAGGGGGTTATTTTTCCTGCTCCCAGCATCAATTCACAAACTGAACCCTTTACCATATGCTACATTAGCAAAGGAGGTTGGAAATTGAATAAGCAAGCTTGTTAGGTTTGCAAAGAACCCCTATCTCCTCTTACTAGCGTTGCCTCTTAAGAACTTGTGAACCCATTGATGAAGAGGATGTCAAAGCAGCCAAACCACTTGATCAAAATGTTCCTTAGGAAGGGCTGTTATATCAATGATTATATTCCTCTAAGTACTTCAGCTTCTATTCCTCCTATTGATTCATCTCTTAAGAGTCCTTTGGCATCTCTCTATACGTATATTGACCAAATGGATGGCCAGCTTCGCCAACACATTGATGATGGAAATTAGCCTCTAACCATATCCAAGCCGAGGCCTATCAATGCTTATCGAGGCCGAGTTGTAACTAGAAGGATAAGGGAAAGGAAAATAAACACTCGGCACCAACTCTATCGTTAGCTGAGGTACCAAGAAACCACAAGGCTAAATAACCAAGGCTAAAGAACCATTAGGCACAACCTCGAAGACTAGTACCAACTAATTCCAAAATTTGGCAATTATAAGATGACTTCTCTAATGTCTTGGCCAAGCTATGCAAGACATTAAGGACCCCTTCTTGAACTCGTACATCCAACTACCAACCCCGTCTAGTTCGGATATTACCCCTCCCAAAACATGCCGAGTTCTGAAAAATGTACAGTTTTGTATTCTTGTACTTGTTTTCCCTTTATTTTATTTATAGGCTCGATTCTTTAGGGTCTAAGGCCTTGTACTTTATGAACAGTTTTTCCATTAAGGTTTAGGACATGCTATAAATAGCAACATTTGTACTAATACATGGATACAAATAGAGAAATATATGGAAGGATATATACAGAGTGAAACTTTCTTCTTTCAAGCAAGGCTATACTTAAGTTAGTATTTGCTGGATTATCGAATTTTGATTAGACTCTTTAATTGTTCCCGTATTCTTATCAATCTTGTTCTTAGATTGTGGTCAACCCTTTCATTCGAATCAGTTACTAAGTTGCATCTAACCTTCATTTAAAGCCCCAAGCAACATTTAGTGTTCGTAAGTCACATCGAGCTCTATTTCGAGCTTAAGCCCCCTAATTGTATTTGTGTCTTGGTGAGTTATATCCATCCATATTCAGTATCAAAACCCTCCTATTCTTCGTACCCATTTTTCTTTTGAATACCCATTCCTGGTCGTTTCCAGATTCGTTGCCTTTTCTTATTTTGATCTTTATCATTGATGATAGCATCTATCAAATGGAGCTACGAGTCTCTTGTCGATAAGATCACATCTTTTATCCTCTCTTTTAGCACTTTTAGTTGCCATACCCGTTCCCTCCACTGACTTCTAATCCTTATGCTCAGCCACTACCACCTCCTTTTGAGCTATCTGGAAGGTATTCTCCTCCTCTGAATGCTTAGCTCTTGCAATCTTATCTTGTGTTTCCTTTTTCTTATCATTGTACTCAAATGCGACCTCTAGCCATTTCTTATGTTACTATTCTACATGTTCCTTAGCCTTTCGGCCCTCTCTGATTATCCTTTGTATGAACTTTAGCTCCTCTGTTATGCTTATGTGCTGACTGTTATAATAAATGCCTTTGCTCATGGTGTTATTCTTGTTTATATATGCTAGTTTGATCTCTTTTATCTTATTGGCATCGTCTACCCATGGTGTTCTTGTGCTGATCATGATGTTATTCTTGTCTGCCTATTACCTTATATGTTAGCATATCTAACTTGTTGCTCATGGTGTTTCCTCTTCCCTTTAACTACCTGGATTCTCATCCTTTTGATGAGGCTAAAGCGGAAGAATAATTTAAGTCACCTAATAAGTGTCTCAAAAAAGTGAATAAGCTCGTAAAATGTGTTTTCTTGCAAAATAAAGGCTAGCATGTAATAAAATCATAAAATGGATTTGCTTGCAAAATGAAGGTTAGCATGCAATTTATCTAACAAATTAAATGTGCTTGTTTGCAAAATGAAGATTCACATGTAATTTTTAATCACGGATATGATTTATTTCTTGACTATCTTCTAAAGGAAAGGATAAATATTTTCATATTATCTCTTTCATAAGTGTTTATTTTTTATATCCTTAATTGCCATTGAGGGGGGAGCATCTATTGAGGGAGAGCATCTTATCTTCATAAAAAAGGGAGAGATTGTTGAACCTAGAAGTTCTTATTTGTGATTTTAATGAGAACAAATCTATTTAAGTCATGACTAATCAAATATTGTTACAAACCACTTTGGAAATTCTCACAAGAACTTTATCAACTATATCTTTTAAGGAAATATAATTAAACTTGGAAATATCTTTACAAATTGATTTTAATGTTGTTGAAAGAAGAAAAAGTAATCAAGCACCGTCTAAGCATGCGTTTTAGCTATTTTGGTATGAATTGTTCAGCTGGCTATATTAGAACTGATCGACCGGTTGCTTCAAGTATTATGTGATTAGTTGCAAGACAAGGATCGTATGGCTGGTTTACCTTGGACCGTTCGGGTGGTTGATGAAGATTAGTGTGGTGTGTTGGATCATGCGGCTAATTGTACATAGATTATCTAGTTAGTTGATGAAAGTCAGTAAGCTTTGTTAAACCATGCAACTAGTAACTCGAAAACCGTCCAAATGGTGACATTATTTGAATGGATTGTTCAGCTAGTCTACACAAAAATTAGCTGTTATAGTACATTCAATGCAGGATGAATAAGACCAATAATTGGATTTTTGCAATGGGATATAAAGGCAAGTTTGTAAACAGTTGAAGAACAATTAATAGAGATATATTCCTGCAATTATTCCTCTTATATACTTATACTTCATTCCAATTATCTTATGCTTATTATTTGTAATCTTTTGTAAACCCTAGTATAAGGCCAAGCTTCATATTTGCAATTGTTACTCAAGAGAGCACTGTACTAAGTGATTGTGATTAAGAGATCATTTGTGATAGAGATTGGGTGTAAGCACTTGTGCCCTTGAGATTGTCATCAATAAAAGTTGTGTGTGAAGACCTTAATTGAGGTATTGGGTGATTGTGGAGAGTAGGAGGCAATCTGAACTCCACGTTAAAATTCCAAACTTGATTTCTCTATCACTTTCTCTTTATATTTCTGAAATCTAATTATTTATTAAATATTTCCACATTGCATCTATTTGTCAACTTAGTTAAAGATTTGTTGTCAAAGTAAAAAGTGGTCATTAAGCTCAATTCACCCCCTTCTTGAGTTTATAGTGTAATATTTCAATTATTACATAAATAAATAGAGTTTTGTGATCCTTGACTCACGTAATGGGATCACACACAACATAATGGCTATAGATTTTTCTATTAATCCCCTCTTTTGGGGTGTTATAGGAGTATTATCAAAGTTTTAAGTTGTCAAAGATAGAAAAACCTAGTAAATTATGAGATGGGGTAGAACTTGGTAGATTTACAAAGGGTAGTTAATAAAAGAATTAAAGCCTAGACTATATATATACTTATATCTATCACTATAGGATATTCTTCCAAACTTATGACTAAATTGAGAAATGCTAACTTGAAAAATATTATAAATTTGTGTAATTAATAGTTATTACGTAAAGGTACATATTTCAACTTCTAAATTATGTAAACAATTTATAGTTAAATGTTTACTTTTTAAACGATGAATGGTTTAGTTTGCATTTGCTACATTATAGACAAATTTTCTAGTAATTACAAAGTAAACACTTCTAATCAAATAGAAGCTTAACCCTCATGTTTTCATTACATCATTGAACTAAAATAAAGATGGAATAGTGATATGAACCTAACATTGTTACCTTACCTAATACTAGTCTAATCATAACATTATATGCATATTGACAATGAAAACAGATTTGATAAGCCTATATGCTGGCCCAAGCCCATCAACTATCTCTCTCTGTCACTCGTGTGTAAAATATCCTTAGAAGGATATTACACGTCAGAAATATGAAAAGGTACAACAATCTCTCTCTCATTCTCTCTATTGTACTTTATCTCTTCTACTCTCTCAAAGGTTCTTTCGATTAGGGTTTCAAAGAAAATCAAATCCCATTATAGTTTCACAAATCTAAATGCAGATCAGAAATAAGTGTTGTATAATCTCTCTATGGATATTAATCCTTTGTGTTTTGGTGTTTATTTTCAAGGTACGAAAGTAGGATATGATGGAATGAAATATGGATTTCAAGAGATCTAACAACCTAACTCAAGTTAAATGACTTTGAAAAAGATTCTTGATATCCCTTTCTGTTGCCTTTCTTTTCCTTTTGTACATTCTCTTTTGTAAGATGTAACCTTAACTTCTAATTAGTTACATTTTGTTTGATCGTAACTATGAATTGTTTGTTTACTTGAGTATTTGTGGCTTGTACTACTATTTGTAATATTTTCCATTTATGAAAGAGAAATATAATCTTTATATTATCTTGATACTCCTCTATTATTCCTTTGACTTCTCTATGGCTCAGTATTATGATTTGGCTGTTTTGTGATGGTTGTATCATTTACCTCCCCCTTTTGAAAATCGACCTTATCCTTAAGGTCAAAATTAGGCTAATCTTACTAAAACTCTTAAAGATCCATCCATGTTGTAGTCAAATCCCATCAACTTGACCTCATATTGTTGTTACTCCAAAGTTTGGATAACTTATGTCATGATTTCTTTTAGGTTTTTTAGATTAGTACTAATAATAAAGTGCTTGCCTAAAAGATATTGTCTCCACTTTTTGATTGCTTCCACCACTACTACTAATTCTCGACCATATGCCCTTGCCTCTTTGAAGTCTTGTACTAAACTTTTTGCTAAAGAATGCAATGGGTTTTTCACCTTAGTGAAGCACAACTCCCATACCTAACCCTAATATGTCTGTTTCCACTATAAAAGTCTTTGCAAAACCTGGTAAAGCTAAAATTGGGGCATTTACCAAGGCCTCCTTAAGCTTTTGATGTGCTTGTGTTGCTTCATCAGTCTAAACAAAAGCATCCTTCTTTGACAAATTCGTAAGTGGTGAAGCTAACTTGGCATAATTCCTTATGAATCTTATATAATAACTTGTAATATGAGGGTATCCCCTTAACAGTTTTATACTTTGAGGTTGTGACCATTTCATAATAGCTTCTATTTTCTAAGAATTTGGCTGTACCTAATTTTGAGAGAAAATATGACCTAAGTATTTTATAATTGTTTGAGCAAATGAACACTTATTTTTCTTAAGGTAGAAAGTGTTCTCTCTTAAACATGTCAAAGCCTTCTCTAAATGTTCTAGATGTTCCTTCATTGTCCTACTGTATACTAATATATCATAAAAAAAAGACTACAATAAATTTTCTCAACTATGGCTTAAAAATTGAATTCATCATCTCTTGAAAAGTAGATGGTGTGTTTAATAAGCCAAAAGGTATCACTAAAAACTCACAATAACCCTCATGAGTTCTAAAAGTAGTCTTGTAAATATCAGCTAGATTCATTCGAATTTGATGATAGCATACGCTCAAATCCATCTTTGAGAAAAAAAAGCAACTCCTCCCAATTCATCTAAAAGCTCATCAATTGTGGGGATAGGAAATTTATCCAAAATCGTAGCTTGGCTTAAAGCCTTATAGTCTATACAAAACGGCTAAGTACTATCATTCTTCTTTACTAGTAAAACTGGTGATGAAAATGGTGAAGTGCTTAGCTAAATAACTCTTGATTGTGGCATTTCTTAAATCAGTTTCTCTATTTCATCCTTTTGAAAATGTGGATATCTATACGGGCAAACATTGATAGCTTATTTCTCGTCTTTTAAATAAATATGATGTTACATTGATCTCAATGAAGGCAATGATGATGGATTTGGAAACACATCTTTGAATTTTCCCAATAACTCTTGTAAAGAGTCATTAATGGTAGTACAAATAGATAAATCATTCTTTTGAGCCACCAACTAATATAAACAAGCTACATTGTTCGAATGTACCAATTTGTGCAACTGCTTATGTTCAATTTGCTTGTATTACAACTCACTCTAACCTTTCAACTTTATATTTATGCCATTCATTGTAAAACTCATGATTAACAATGAATAATCAAATGTCACCAATCCCAATGTTGACAACCACCAAATTCCCAATACCACTTTAGCACCTGTATCTTTAGTATGTAAAAATCCACTTGAAATTCCACTTGATTCAACTTTAAGGAAACTTTTTTACACATTCCTCAACAAGCTAACTACTCTCCATTTCCAATTATTGTTGACAATTCAAGAATAGCTATAATTGGAAAACTTAAGTATTTTGCTACATATGGTTACATAAAATTATGGGTAATTCCTGAATCTACTAGAATAGAAATAACTTTTCCACTTAGAGTACCTTATAGTCTAAGGGCTCTATGTGCTAAAACACCTGACAAAGCATGGTAATTAATTTCAACTATATCATTCTCATCCAACTCTTTTTGATAATACTCCTTACTGTCTACTTGCCGAATTTTTCCTTCAAATTCTTCATTATACCCTTCCTCAGTTTTCTCCAGTTGAATCATCATTTTAAATTTTAGTTTACACACATGGCTTTTGTGGAGTTTTTCAGCATAGTTATAACACAATCCCTTCTCCCTTCTAATTGCTAATTTAAGAGGAGTCATTTTAATGGGCAAAGGTCATGGTAGTTGAGTTGGGGTTTAAGGTTGCTGTTGTTGTAAAAAATATGGTTTATTTGATGGTTTTGAATTTAAAGGTTTTGAAACAAAAGATTTAGTTAAAAAATATAGGTTTCTAAGAAGAAGTGATTGGCTTTGAAAAATGTTGTTGGACTTTATGTTGAATGCAGTTTAGTTTAGATTCATGCAACTAGGCAAGGCTCATTGTTTCAAATAAAGAAGTGGATCGAGCTGATATGACTTTTGCTTGAATATTTGGGTTAAGACCCAAAATGAAACAACTTTGTAAGAAAGTTTTGGATAAACCATGCACATAGTTTAATAATGATTCAAATTCAACTTGATATTTTTCAAAAATAGTAGTTTGTACTAGTTTGGTTAACTTACCTTGATAATCCTCGAACATTAAGGGACTAAATATTGATTTAAGCACTTATAGAAATGGTTGCCACATAGAAATGAAACCACTTTTAAACATCTATTAAAACTAGTTAAGCGCTTCTTTCTTCATCACAAATGATGCCATCCTCAACCTCTCATAATCTAGAACTTCATGAAAGTCAAAGAATTGTGTTACTTTAAAGATCCATCTTTTCAAATCTATCCCATCAAATCTTTGCTACTCCAATTTAATATTGTGTGCATACAATGATTGTTCCTGATTATTTGTTTGAGAAGATGATGAATGCTCTACATGAACTATACCATTAACAATTACATTCTGATTCTCCTTTCTTATCTATAAGGACTCTATGATTATTATGATATTAGCGTTCACTACATCCATAGTATTCTCTAATATGTCAATTTTGAGATTAGTTTCCTTACTTGCTTCCTCCATTCCACCCATTCTACCTGTATAAGCATGCAATTCCTCTTGTAATTGAGTTAAACTTCTAGTATTATTAGCCATTTCTCACCAAGAGCTTGATTCTTGCAATAATGAAAAAACCAATGATAAGCCTATATGCTAGCTTAAGCCCACTAACTATCCCTCTCTCTCACTTGTATATAAAATATCCTCAAAAGGATTTTATGCATTAGAAACACAAAAAGGTATGACCTTCTCTATCTCATTCTCTTTATTGAACTTTATCTCTTTTGCTTTCTCAAAGCTTCTTTTGATTAAGGTTTCAAAGAAAATCAAATCTTATTATAGTTTCATAAATCTAAACACAGATTTGACATGAGTGTTGTATGATCTCTCTATGGATACTAATCTTTTGTGTTTTAGTGTTTATTTACATGGTATGAAAGTAAGATATGATGGAAATGAAATTTTGATTTCAAGAGATCTAGCAACTCCTAACTTAAGTCAAATGACTTTGAAAAAGATTCTTGGTATCCCTTTCTATTGCCTTTCTTTTCCTTTTATACATTCCCTTTTGTAAGATGTAACTCTAACATCTAATTAGTTACATTTTGTTTGACCATAATTGTAAATTGTTTGTTAATCCAAGTATTTGTAGCTTGTACTACTATTTGTAATATTTTCTGATTAAGAAAGACAAATCTAATCTTTATATTGTCTTAACACTCCTTCGTTACTCCTTTGACTTTTTCATGGCTCAATATTTTGATTTGGTTATTTTGTGATGGTCATATCAACATCACTTGTATTTTAAAAATGAAACCAGTAAAAAGGTCCATGGTAGTTAACTTCAGCATAGAATTTAAAAAACTAGGATTAGGTAAAATAAAATCTATAGTTTTAATATTGAAAACCCCATTAAGATCACTATAAGGAAGTTTCAAGGGTAGAACTTTCTGGAGGGGGAAAGGATGTAATGTCTCACAATCTCAACTTACTAGCTTTTGAGTAAATTATATCCTCTATGAAAAAAATTCTTATTATAAAATGTGCTAACAGCTATACATGAAAATTAAAATGTAAAAATTTATTAAATATCTAATAGTAAGAAAATTTTAGACTATAAAAGATTGTTATGGAAATAAAACTATCAAAATTGGATCATAAAATCATACTCATTTAAACCTAGAAAAGTTATACTCAAAACGAAAAATATGTAAGGTGTCAAAATTTTTTGATCATTAATGTAATATTAGGTTAGTGAACTCAACTTACTTAAGAATACCCTAATATTCAAGCTAGTAATTAGAATATGACAACAATAGGGTGAAGTAACCCCATAAAATTCAATATTTCAAGAATGTTATGTACCCTTTATTATGTAAAAATAATAATGAAAGTTTATTTAAGATCCTTATCTCAAAATTTAGAACTAATGGAAAATTAATTTTGAATAATATCAAATGGTAATACCACTCTAGAAGTTAGAAGAAATAGTTATGGGAAACTAGATTTTAAAAGTAAGTTCAAATGCAAATAATACTATTTATAAACTAAAGTTTATCAGGTTAACCTTTAAATGCTTTGAAAGTAAAGAATTCAAATTTAGTGTATAATATAACATTATATTATTTTTGAAATATATTAGGAAACTTTTACAAATTATATATCTAAATAAAATTGTACTTAGAGAGTCACATAACATCAAACCAACATGGAATAATTATCCAAAATGATAGTTGCAATTTTGATCCTTAGCCATAAGGAATTTTCACCCCTTCTAATCTACTTGCTCACTAAGAAAATGTCCACCACAAAAGTTGCTATAAAAGGGAAGCAATTCATTTGATCTTGAATGATTTAGCTACATTAGATAAATGGAATTAATATATGTTTTCCATCACTCTTATGACCATCGAAAAATATATAAAGGTTTATATATATAAACGTAAGACCATCATTTCACCAAGTTAACAATCGTTTGCTCCCTACTTTAATGCATCACCATCAAGGTTATTGTCATCTATCAACCCGTTATCATAACCATCACACGAGTATTAAAAGTCATTCTTTAAATTTAGAGAGTATAACAAATAACCCATTCTCTTCACCAAATCTTAGTATAAGGTATTTTTTTAGCTCTATTTAATATTTAGAGAGAAGATTTGTGAAAATCAACATTTTCATATTTATTTCGTTTGTAAACAAATTTCAACTAGGTTTGCAATAATTGTGAACTTCTAGTATGATATTAGTGCAATATAATAGACTAATATAGTTGGACTTTAAATGATTTACTATAATTACAAATAAAAGAAACCTTAATTTTTGGTTTATTTTTTTATTTTTTTATAATCAATTAGGTGCATAAACCTAAGTACCCAGATAAATGGCTTAAAATAGTAAAATTATGAGTACTAATGTTACGCTAAGAATATAGAATATTTTTCTTATGAAATCTAAAATTTATTCTATAAGCTTTCTTATAACGAAAAAAAAGGGGGGTGTTTAAGAGAAATTTGTAACTCTATAGATATATGGATTGATTTTGTTAATTGATAAATTTTTTTATAACTGAAAACTTCTACATTAAGTAGGATGTATATCATTGGAGTTGATTCTCAAATTAAATAGTATATTATTAATCTTGAAATTTCTAGAAGGTGTATATCTAATATTATTATTTTCATGAAATTAGAGTAGATAAATAATTCTTGACAAAAAATAGAAGCTTCTTTAATAAAGGTTCCTTAAAAAGGCATAAACTTCTTAATTAATAATAGAAATTGGTTTTATAACTAAAGAGATTTCAAATATAAAGTTAAGGTACAATGACACTACATAAATGAATATATGGTGTTAATCAAAGGGTAAAGTATAGTATATCAGGTTAGTCTCATCTAAGTATTATATTCTGATTTCTACTTTATTTTGCATCAATAGGTTAGATACATTATCTCATTGGAGACTTTTGCAAATGAATGGCTAAGAAGCTAAGTAAGTAGATTTATTTTCAAAAAAGATCAATTATTATGCTTGGTTGTACTTGTAAGTTGATTGATTATATGTGTGCAATACATGTGTTTGAACTTGTTTGTTGAATAAGTACTTGAGCATACTATGTATATTATGTTGTATTTCATTTACATGTTACATTAATATTGAGTGCCTGTGATATATTGTTTTAACACTAATAACTGGACATAAGACGGTTTGGCTATAAACTCTTAATTGAGACATACATTACATGATACATACTAATAGCTGCTCTACTTTATTTTATAGTCATGGCAAAGGGTAGGTGGAACCTACGCTTGCTCCTTTTCTAGCCTATAAAAAGATTTGGTGATATCAGGTATGGGGAAGGATCTTGGAAGTTGTTACCTATCAAGATGAATTATAAGAATGAATAAAGGCCTCAATGGTAGGTCAGGATAAGAAGGAGTTTTCTATTAAGAGTGGAGACTTGGGCTTGGATGGCTATCCTTAACTTAAGTTAAGGAACGGTTATATTCTTAACCTCATACATTTACTGGAAGATTGTATACGATGTTGTATTTATACTAGTTGCTCATGCATTGCAATTAAATTGTTTAACAACCTCGATTGTTGTTGTGTCATGGCATAAGGCAAGTCTCCTATCTCTTACTGTGCCTATGGTTCTTTGCCTCATTCCCCTATGGATTTCTTATAGGATAGTAGCCAAAACATTAGGTAGGCAAGGAATTAGAGTATATAAGAGTCACTTCAGCAATTTTCATGAGAGGGTTTATTCCAAATAAGTGTGTAATTGATTA
This sequence comes from Lumnitzera racemosa, assembly GCA_024138005.1. Classification (NCBI taxonomy): domain Eukaryota; kingdom Viridiplantae; phylum Streptophyta; class Magnoliopsida; order Myrtales; family Combretaceae; genus Lumnitzera; species Lumnitzera racemosa. The sequence goes on from JAMXBC010000012.1 coordinate 60,713,608, forward strand.
AGCAAGTCTAGATGTAGAAATGTAAATATTACTCATTTTATTTTTAGGTAAGAGATTCTAATTTTTTGCAATCTTGAAAAGTAGTGAGATACTGAATCCTATAGTTATTCTTATATCATGAATTTAAATATAATATGATTAGATAAAATGATGAAATCAATTAATAGAGTCTTGTAATCTTTGACTCGCAAGATGGTATCACATGACAAGTATACATGTAACATGACGGCTTTAAGTTTTTCTACTAAGTCGTCCTTATGGGGTGTTACAAAAGTTGCATACAAAAGTGGAAAGGAGAATTATATAGGAATTCATAAAAATGTATTGTTAACTAAATTTAAATCATGTTAAACTAAGAAAAAATTTTGCTATATCTAAACTATATGTAGGGATTATAAATATATTTTTGATAAATCTAATATGTTTCTTATGGATATATATAGAAAAAAAAAGGAGAGAATATTCTATTCATGAGATTGAATTTTTTTGTTTATTAGCCATTATTTAGTTGTTTATATAGTTATGCCAAGGTAAAACAATTTATTTGTTCATTTAGTTTTAAGTTGTTTAAATTATAATGAGGATAAGCTACTGTTTTTTATTTTCTATTTTTATTATCATTAAAATGTAATTGTTAACTAAATTTAAATAATGTTTTTGCTATATCTAAACTACATGTTGAGATCATAAATATATTCCTAATGAACCTAAATTGGGTGTATGTTTCTTGTGAATATATAAAAAAAAGGGGAAGATAAAAGGGAGAATATTCTATTTATGAGATTGGATTTATTTTGTTTATTGGTTATTTTTTAATTATTCACATAGTTAGGTCAAGGTAAAAAATTTTATTTGTTCATTCAGTTTTAAGTAGTTTAAATTCTAATGAGAATATTTTTTTTTTTATTTTCAAATTTTATTATCAAGCATGATGAACCTAAATTGGGAAATGTGCTTTTTAACTACATAAAACAAATTGGGAAAAAAGGAGAATTTTCTATTTATGTACTAAATTTTTGCACAATTTTTATTTGTTTAGTTATCTAATAAATTTTAATCATGTTAAATTATGAAAAAAGTTTTACTAAATCTAAACTACATGCTGAAATTACATATGTATTCTTGAACCTAAATTAGGTGTTTGTTTCTTATGAAAATATAAGAAAGGGGAAAAATAGATAGGATATTTTTTTCATGAGATTGAACTTTTTCTTGGGTTATTGGTCATTGTTTAATTTTTTATTTTGTTATTGATCATTGTTGGATATAATTTCAAATTATTCATTTCTATAAGTAACTCTCGTAAATTATAAATAACTCATTGTGTTTTTTACTTTTTTTTTTTTTTTTGTGCAAGCATACAACAATTTGCAAGATATAGCAAATAATATATGATTAGCAATATTGTCCTTTACAATATTAAGAAAGGCAAATTATTCATGTTGTTTATTGTTGTTAATATTTTTCATTAGTTTTCCTCCTAAACTATTTTTTTTATTTCTAATTTATAGTCTTACATGTACTTAACTACGTAATTATGTATTTTTCCACTATTGAAAAACCTTAATTAGTACTTGCTTTGTTGTTGTGTGAGATTATTTTTATTTGATGAAAAATTAATGTATTATCGTCATTGTGCATTTCATTTTTTTTCTCATATATTTTTATGAATTTCCACCAACTATTACATAATATCACTTTATTCCTTATATATTTGTGAAAGTCGAAAAGAAAGAGGAACCTACTTTAATCGTAATTTTAGTGTTGTAGCCTATTAATAGTCATTTAACTTTTATCATTGTATAACCCTCAAGATATTAAAATTTTTATGAATAACACAATACATATTAAATTAAATTTGAGATTGTTAATTCAATAAGGAGTCAATTAATAGCCATAACTTAATATTCACACGTAATTGCATCTTTTTTATAGCCATGGAAAAATGCACTATTTCCATTGCTATACAAAAAAATTCTAATTTTTTTTTTGAATAAGCACATTACTACATATTCGATGAAGCAAATTAAAAGTAATTTCAATATTTTTAGTCTACTTTAATAAGTCAATTAATGAGATATTTCTATATTGTTCATTTCCTTCTCCTTTTTATATGCATTTTTGGCTCTATTTATGCAATTTTTTTCTTTCTTTGAATAACAACCATTCTAATAATTAAATTAATTATATACCTTTATTTTATATTTTTTTAACTATATATATATGTATATATATATTTTTACCATCTATGAGAGATGAGGGATTTGAATCTTCAACTATCCTAATGAGACATTAGTGGCAATATTAATAAGCTACAATAAACTTGGCATTAAATGTATATTTTATACTTTCAAATTTTAAATGTGTTTCAAATCCCCAAAATTATGATACACACTCCATATTCATGCTTATCGCTTTGTTGGTAGTTGGCAGATGATGGTTATTGTTCCTATCTCTTCGTTGATAGTAGGTAAATGAAAGTTGTAAGAACAATGACAAACCTTCTTTAGCAAATTTGAAAGGCTTAAAAAATCTCTAAGTCAACATGTTTCCATGGATTTCAAAGATTTCAAATATGTTTGGATAACAATATTTTGAGGAATTAAAATATTAAATTATCATTTCTTATATTTTATATTTTTGATTTATTCAACTCATGCATATTACTTATGCATACAATTTTTGTTACTTTTTTTTTTCTAACTCTTAGTCTAGATAAAGGATTTTATTCTTTGAGGATTTTTAGTATATTAATAACATTGTATTCTTTCAATTTTAGTTATTCATGGATTTTTTATCTATTAATATTATTGTTTTATTTTTTTATTTTCATATATATCCTAGCCATTTATGCATTATTTTATTTTATGTTAACTATATTTAATTTTTACACATGTAACGTGAGTATGCAGACTACTAAGTAATTGTAGATTAGTTTGTTTCAGTAGGGTAATTGTACCATGAAACAATGCACAATATTACAACCTCAGTGATTAATAGATATGAGGGAAAGTAAGAGGGATGACCACCCTCGATATTTGCTATGACATCCCCTAAGGTAGGGGAAAATTGCGGCTTATCCTTCTCTTTTATCTAATTTTTCGATAATCAGGGAACATCCCACATCTATGGTGATTTTAAAGATTTTGGCAAGTATTAAAAGAGGTTTTCGATGATATATTTGAGAATCAAGGTTAACGAGGATGTGACCACATTTCATAATATATTTCGTCAACAGTGCTTCCATGACCAACATTACTAAAATGGTAGATGAGGACTAAGGAATATGTGAGAACATGTGGAAAATTTCAAGGCTTTCCTTGGATTTACGAGCCACCTGTTGGTTTCCCATGACCCCACGAACAATGTTCTACTTCTCTAACATTCGAGTGTGCTGGGAACGTATGTTGGTGATCTCATTCTCTAGTTTATTTCAGTTGCAAGAATTAGGATTATTTCGATCCGTTTCCTCACTTATCCTACATTGCAGCAATTCTTAATCTTCAGTTCAAGTTTTGGTCAGCCGACCACGAGGAAATTTTGTAGCAGCATTGGGAAAAAAAAAAAAAAAAAAAATCTGTGGAGCGCTGCTGCATATGAACAAGAGGTATAGAGTTTGCTTCAGAATGTACAGCCAATTGCTAGCATATCGGGTGCGAGATGTAAATAAAAACGAAAGGGCAAATTTCGATGTTTTTGCTCGATGGCCAAGTTAATAACACATATTTTCAATAATTTCCCTAATGGTACAAGATCTTTTGCCATAGCCACTTTCATGAGTTTCATTTGAGTCGGCTTTCAACCAAGTCAGTTCAGTCCTTAACCTCACCATTTTCTACTGAAACCGGAGTTCCTAAAAGACTGGAGGAATGATGACTGTATAAGATGAGGAGAAGTAGATTATTTATATCCTGACTTCTATACGGGGAAGCGTAGCCACTACCCAATGCACAAATGGAAGAGGAGGCAAAGTATTAATTCCATATTGTGATAGTTTTCTACTTATCCACTTGTAATTTGTAACTGAAAAAGAATTATTGGCATTCTGAATAAAATATTTCTTTAATTTTCATTTTATGTTCCTCGAATTTGATTACCGTATCAGCAAATTGTGATTGGAAGTTAGTATGCAAATTGCAATTGAAAAAGTCAGGTAAAAAATTGTCCAAACATGATAAAAGAGATTTGGTGTGCAATTTGCTCAGTGAAAGAAAGAGAAGATAATAAACATATATAAAATTTCACTTAATAAACGTTGAAAAAGGAAAAAGATCGAAAGTTGTTATGTCAATCGTGTAAAAAAGTTGATAAAAAATTATCCAACTATGATAACAAGAAGCTGGTGTATAATTTGTTTAAAAAATAAAAGAAAGAAAGAAGATGATTGAAAATAATTAAAAATTCACCAATGCATTGGAAAAAAGGGATAAAATGTTAGTACGCAAATTGCTTAAAAAGTTAGGAAAAAATTGTTCAAGTATGGTATAAAATGGTTCCTATAAATTTCATTTGAAAAAGAAAAAATGGTACGGAAATTAATATTACAACTCATTTAAAAATAGCCTAAGAAGGTGTTGGATAAGAAGAACGAAGGTAAATATGCAAAATTGTGGAAAAAATTGGCATAAAATTGTCAAAAAAAAAAAATGGTTTGCAATTTGCTAAAATTGAAAATTGAAAACTAAAATTAACTAAATAATGAAAAAGCTTGTGTGCCAATCTACATGCTTGAATGCTCATATTGGTTGGCCATGAACTCTATTATGCTTACTGTGCCCATTAAGGTAAGTGGGTTTAAGATGGATAGGGTATAAGGTTTTAACTATACTTTACTATCTACCTATAGGTTCTTAAGTTTTTATACTTGGAACCTATCCTATAATACTTTGAAGTTATTATATATTCTGTATCTTATAAATTTTAGATATAGATATCCTATAGAATCGATAATTTTTCGTTATAATCTTCCTTTAAAATTTCATATTAGATATATAATCAATATCAAAATTATATCTATACTATTATTGGTAGATGCACCGATAATAATTTGTACACATTGCAACACATCTTGAGTTTAGGCTATATAAAACTTCAATAGATAAAATAGAGAATATTTCTTCAGCTAAGAATATTGAAACTCTTGATTGAATCATACTTAAATTTCTTTTATCATTTCTTTTTAAATAATAAAAATAAAATTTTTATCAAACTATAAGATTGTTATATACAAAATACAAAAACCATGTACGAGTAATTTCTATATAATATATTGAGTGATAAATTAAGAAAAAAGATATTTTTAAGACTTTATTAGACTAAAGTTAGTAAAAAAAGGAACAAGGATACCAAAAAAAAAAAAAGAAGAAGAAGATAATAAAAGAAAGGAGAAGTTTTTACAAAGTTGAAGAAGAGAGAGTGACTACATAGTAGACATAAGCTATGTGTAGTCTTAAGGTTTTATTGTAAGTTAAGCTTTTGCTATTATTTTCTTTAGAACTTAAATAGAAAAAGCATTAACATTAATTTTTTTGTTTAATAAAATTATTTAATTATTGTCACAAAGTAGATATAAGATACCATATAACATGTATCCTATATATATTAGAGTATAGATTTTAAAGTAAGATATGGTATTTTGATTTCATACTCGTAGCCTATTTTATAGGAATAAGTTATAGAAAATTACTATTTAAAACTTATCTTGTGGGAGTTACTCATTCACCCTTAGTATTTATGCTAGTTTAAACACGAAAAACCTAAGCATATAACATCTTCCTACTTGGATAGCTTAAATGTGAAGCTATACTTGCTTTTACCGCTGTTATTAACTAGTAATATGGTAAAATTTAAAGGTACGTGACATCCTTATAATTGGATAGCTTAAACCTGAACCTATGCATCTTTTTTTAATGAGATGTTCAATTCTAATTAATGAAACATAAGGACTATGGTTTTAGAAATGTACTCTTTGCGAGTGTTCTAGGAAGGGGCAATTCATCAAATTGATATTATTATTATTTATTCGAGGAAAATCATAATGGTATCTACCCAACACATATTATGAGATACAAGAAAAAAACATTTTTATTTTTCAACTATAATCTCTTTTCACGTGGTTCATTTGTGAAGTGTGCATTCATTCTCGAAAATATTAAATTTCTTTTTTAAAAATTTTGCTTGGTGTTTGAGAGCACTTATACAGCAACCTTTTATCTAATCACCTTCTTTTTTTATTTTTTATTTTTTCATGTCCTCTAGCTTTTTAATTTTTGATTCTTCTGGGCTGCAATTTGGCCGGGTTTTCCCTGACACTAATAAATGATGGAGGACGCACACATGCTTGCTAATTATAGGCATATCAAGTAGACTATCTTTTGGTCTCTTTTCTTGAGGCAAATCTAGTAGCAAGTTGGCTAAAGGAATCAGAGGCTATGATCATGCTAATAATTTAATATATATGTCTAATGATTTGACAAAAATTTAAATTTTGTTTATTCTAGACAAAATAATGACTGACATAATGAGATCTTCAGCTTTCTTCTTTATCACAAATCAAAGAATGAGAAGGACAATACTAATTCAAGAAGCAACTACTCAAAGTTCGTCAAATGATCAAAATCATCGTACCCTGCTGTACTATTCTGCTCTGTAATACCTAGCACTTGAAGTTACTGGAGGAGGTTCAAGACTCAAATCATTTGAATTTATGATTTACAAATTCCTTAAATTATGTCAGAAGTTTATCTAAATAGGAAAATAAAATAAGTATTAATGGTTTATTTATTTATATTTTTTAATTTCATTATAATCCAGTAAGTCAACTTTATATTTCTTTCGGCCAAATGTAGCTCCTGAGTAAATATGGCCATTTAGCTGTTCATCTAAGTATTATTATTTTAATTTTCGTAATAATAAATATAATATTATATGTAATAATAAATTCATTGTTGATACTTTAAGATTTTTTAATAAATATTTTAGATAATGTTTTGAAAAGTTAGAATAATATGAAACCATAAAATCTTTTGAAAATTCCTAGATAACTTTGTTGGAATAAGCATTAATAAAGCAAAAAGTTGTTTCAAAAGGAGAATTACTTAGAATATTGATGAGATACCTAAAACACCTCTCCAACACCCATTAATAAAAATGTTTTAATTAAAGTTGTCAAACTCATAATTATATCTAAAATTACTAGAGAATCTATAGAATCAAAACCTAAAATCAAAATGTAGAACTAAGTTTATACAATTTATATAATATAGTTTTAAAGAAAATATAAATATACTTATAGATCACTAAAGAATCTGTAGAATTAGAACTTAAAATTGAAATTTAGAAATGTAAGTTTATACGATCTATGTAATAGAGTCTTCAAAAAATTATAAATATATTTATAGTAGTTATAAAAAAAATGAAATATATAATGAAAATAAAGAAATGAATAAATTAATTTCTTTTTTTATAAAATGAAAAAAACTCTTAATCTATAATCTAACATTTACCGATGAATGATAAACAAGTCAAAACGATTTTTTTTTTAATTATTTTGCTTGAAAAAAGAGATGGATTGAAAAAACCAAATGTTTTAATTTATTTTAAATTATTGATAGTATAAACTTAAATATATAGTTTTTTTATAAACTTTTCCGTTGAAACCAAAATATGAATGAAGGCTATAAATATCGAAAAAGAATTTGAAGAGAGGGAAAGGAAAAAAAAAAATAGATTAGGATAGGGAAAATAATTTAATCCTTTAATAATCAATGCTATAGTAAACACTTAGTTATATTTTTATATTTTGGACCATTTAATTAATATATATATAATTGGTAAAATCGATAAAAACTTAAATATAAAATAAGCTAAAAATGTAAGTGTTTTAAAAAAATGATTTTATATATAAATTAGCTCGAAAATTTTTTTAAAAAAATAAACTTATTGAATGGTAAGAATAAAATGGTGATTTTGATGATTATGGTTGTAATGGATTATTGTTTTAACTTTCTATTAATTTTATCTTTTTTTTTTCCCTTGGTCTCTAGAGTGGTCCTTAAGAAATTGACAAGTAGAAAAAAGTAATTACATTAACTTTACTATTCATAAGGATGGACTATCGAACAGGATTGAAAAGGACCGGCTTCACCTTCGGAAGTAAATATCACTTTATCTTGACCGGCGCCATGCCGTTAATATCAGTTGAAATAACATTTGATGTAGAAAGAATTGGACATATGCGAAGGCCGAGAGGCTGTTGTCCAAATCGCTTGTGAATGTAGAGAGAGAGAATGGTACGTTACACTGGCACCTTTTGAAAAACGGATAATATTGCAATCGGAGTGTGAACGTGGGATGGTTTTTCACTTTTATACTTGAATTTTGCAGCTGGCATGTCTTATATTAATTGAATTTTTGTTTGTCAAATGTACTTTCAACCCTTTCACTAATTTATATTTGCTACACAATATTTTTTAAAAAATGACTTAAGATAGTAAAATTGATAGATTAAAGTTCAATTGAATATACTATTTAATGATTGCAGATTTCAGATACAAAACTAACGACGGAAATTTTGATAAGATATAACATTAAATAATTTCAAATTTTAGAACAGTCCAAAATTCAGGTAGTGGTTAATTAATTTTAACAGATCACCTGCTTGATCGATCACGGTACAAGAATAAATTCATAAGGTTACTTGAGTAATAGTCCTGGGCAACATTTTATGCTTTTTTGAAAATGGTTCTAGTCTTTGAAAGAGCCAACTTCACTAGCAATTTCATAAAAGCACTTGGGAATAGAAAAAAATTTACAAGTAATTTTGGCATTCAAGCCCCTACCATGGCCATGCATATCCTGTTAAAAAGAAAAAACAAAAATAATTTATTTATTGAAAGCTCTTTTAATCATTCTTCATGGCATATTGAAAACATGTAAGGAAATCCACATGCACTAGGGATTTGGGTGAATTTTTAGCCGTTGATAGGTGATTAGTTTGTCTCCTTCTGCATAGCAAAATCATCTCTCTCTTTTCTCTTTATATTAATACTTTATTTGAAATATGTGGAAAATTCAATTTTATGCCTTACTTTTTTTCTTTTAATATATATTCATGGCTAAATAGGTTGTATGATCAAAATATAACTATTGATTTAAGTTCTTGGAAGGGTGATTGAAAACTTTGAGTGAGCAACTAAATGGTTGTAAAACATTACATGTGAGTAGGAGAGCAAGGGGGTTGTCTAGAAGAGCCATTGAGATGCTTAAATTAGTAAGGAGCTTTAGAGAGAGTAAGGAAGCGCAAAGTAGGCTCAAGTGCATGTGTGCATGTGTGTAGATGTGTTATCTATTGACCTTATTCTTTATTTATAAGGGATGAAACTGAGATTATTACATTAAGGTCGTGTTTTAGATATGTTAGAAGTGGGTTGGAGATAGTTGTCTTCTTTCCATTTCTACTAAATGTTCTCACACAACCTAGTTGGAGTTTCATGAGTTAGGTTTAGTTAACTCGAGTTTTGAAGCCTATATCCTTATATACTTAGAGATCTTCTTTTAATGAGGTTGGAACCCACACTAGTGACTAATGGAAGATTGATAAAGCCTTTTTGTGCCTAAGCTTGCTTAAGTAGATGGTGCCTAAGTTGCTTAAGAGCTCAGCTCAAATTAATAGGTTAGAATAGGCCTATAGAGCTTAGCCTTAGACTCGAATAGGTTGATTTAGGACTAAAGGCCCATGCCTAAAATTACATATCAATAATAGCCTATCTTCTCTTTATTGTTGGTTAATTCATTTTATAAATAATTATGCTAGTTTCACCCTTGAGAATAGGTCAGTAATAGTATTAATGATAATTGATAAACTCAACAATCTGAAAACTATAATTAAATTAGTTTTAGAGTTGAAAACTTTTGTGTGAACATGAAACTTGATAACCTTAGCAAGTGTACTTGTTTGTAAGATTAACAATAGTGAAGAAGCATAAAGAGAATCTATCATCCCTAAATTCACAAAAATAAAAGCATGAAATTAGTAGCTAGAAAAGTGTCCAATACAGGAACTAAGATTACTTGCTTCTTAGATGACATATTCCTCAATGATAATTGTGAAGTAGAGCTCCACAACTTATAGACATAAATCATGGGTAAATGTTAATAAAAATTTAATATATATAGTTTATGTAAGGGTGATATATTTTCTAAAACTATCTATTACTATTATCATACATGCAACCATAATTTGTATTTATCATTCATTTATATAGTGATGTGTAATGTATTGTAAAATATGAATAATTAACTTTTTTTCGTCACTTGTTATAGTTATCTATCCTTTGAAAAATGTTGTTTATGATTTTTATTTTCTCGAGACATTTGAAATCTTAATTGTCAACTACCTTTAGTATTATCTAATTTTTTTCTATGACGTTATACCATTTTTAACATCTGCATTCACATTTTTTTCCTTTTATATTATTATTATTATTACTCCTCCTCCTCTTCTCATTACTACTGCTACTGTTGCTATTGCTGCTACTGCTGGTGCTGGTGCTACTACTGCTGGTGCTAGTGCTACTACTGCTATTCTTATAAATGGATTTGAATAATAAGAGAAAAGAATTATTAAAGAAAATGGAATTCTAAACGAATCCAAGAATCATCTTTACTTACGAGTGTAATTGAGTCAAGTTAAATCAATATAATATTAAGTTTAAGTTTGAGCTCAATCTCAACTTAAAAACTCAAAGTTCAAGCTCGACTGAAGTCAATTGATTTTTAAATTTTAAGCCTAAGCTTAATTCAATGATATATTTGATAAGTTCGAGTTTGACTCTATTTTGTTCAATTAAGCTTGAGCTTTTTATAAATTTTCCTTAAGCAACCTCAAATTTACTTATATTTAAAAAGTAAAAAATAAATTAAAAGTTATACTAAACTTGATTAGGCTTACGAACCTAACATACTAAGTATTTAAAAGCTTAACTTCACTTGATTTACTATTGGAGTCGCTCAAGTAGGAGCTCGACTTGACTATTTTTGAGCGAAACTAAGGCAAAACTTAAGTAAAACTCAAATAGTTTACGAACTTGTTTATTTCATTAACATACCTAGCTTCACTTATTAACAAACTACATGTTTTGATGAATAATAGATAAATATCAATAAATTAACTTTTAATACGTAAAACATAGACCCACTATTATGTATCTACATATTATTAATATTTACTCTTCACTCATTAAAATATATGACATGTTAATACCAAATAGATCCTTTTTTTTTTTTCCAATGGGCTTGATAAATGGAAAGAATGAGCGAGAATCAGAAGTTCCTTAGGATAAGTGCTAATAGTGTGTTTGGCATATAATGTATATGTAAGTATATATTATTTAAGGATTAATATCGTATTTGGTACCTAAACTTTACCAAATCATTCAATTTACTATCTAGTTACACATTTTATAATCATTTATACTATCTAAACGTAACTTCGTAAGTTTCTATTTGTTGACATGGATATAATTGATACATGGCATAATTAGGAATTAACATGTAGCATTTGCTCTATGTAGCACCACTACAAATTGACACATGTCTTTATACATGACACTTATTAACATGGTAAGAGTAGACACATGACAACAACTTTAATTGTCATGTAGCGTCATATGTCAACTAATGTCACAAAGGAATGACTTTTTTTCTTTTAATTGAAAAAATATTTTTTATTAAAACAAAAAAAAAAGATTCTGATGAAATACATATTATGTACATGAGCATAATTCTTTAAACACCACTTAAGATAACCTATATATATATATATAAGACTTTCCATGCATATTTTCTATGTAGGCTTATGAAAGAAGGATAGGGGAGTTGAAGTGTAACTTGTAATTTTTTTGCAAGAGAAAGTGTCAACTTTGGCTTGATTTTTCTCATATGATTCGATTTTCAATTTAAAAACAAATTGCTTAATCTTAACCTTCTCCACGATTTCTTTTAAATCATAGAAAGTTTTTCATAAAAAACCTTCTAAAACATGATTTAAGTCCATGTCAAAGTAGGTAGTTCAAGCATGTGTTATAGTTGAAGAGCCCACTTTAAAATGGATTTAAATCATGTTTTAGAAGGTTTTTTATGGAAATTTTTATGTTATTTAAAAGAAATCATGGAGTAAATTAAGATCGAAGAATTTTTTTTTAAATTGAAAGTCGAATCATGTGAGAAAAATCGAGTCAAAGTTAACACTTTTGCTTACAAAAAATTGCAAGTTACATTTCAAGTCTCCCATCCTTCTTTCATAAGTCCCATATAGAAAATATGTATGGAAATAGTCTTGTATACATATAAGTTATCTTAAGTGGTGTTTAAAGAATTGTACTCATGTACATGATATGTATTTTGTCTTATTTTTTCCTTGGTTTGAATAAAAAAATATTTTTTCATTTAAAACAAAAAAAGTCAGTTCCCACATGGCGTTAGTTAACATGGGGCGCCACATAGTGATTGGAGTTATTGCCACATGTCTACTCTTACCATGTCAATTTGTAGTGGCGCTATGTGACATTTCATGCCATGTTAGTAAATACCACGTGTTAATTCCTAATTATGTTACGTGTCAATTATATCTATGTCAGTAAATAGAAACTTATGAAGTTACGTTAAATAGTATAAAAGATCACGAAATGTGTAATTAGGTAGTAAATTAAATATTTCAAAGTTCAAGTAGTAAATTAATTAATTTGGTAAAGTTTAGGTGACAAATACGATATTAATCCTATTATTTAATGAATAGATTCGGAATATGATGATACAATGAAAGAACTGCTAGGTTTCTTATTCAGTAATTAGAAGAATATTTTTGTTTCTCAAACAGCCCAATTAAATATCAATTAGAAAATATTTCACTTTTGACTATGAGTGAAATCGAAAGGTTGAGTTGTTGGTGATCATGTTTACCTCCCCACACTAGAAATTAAGCACATTGAAAAAAATACAGCTAGGGTCCTTGACTAAGTCACGGTCGTGCCTAATTTATGTGGCCTAAACGCAGTTGAATTAATTACACTGATATTGACATGTAAATACGTACAAAAAAGACCCCGTTGCTAGATCCCTTCTAGACAATGTGATTAATTGCACGTTATTTTTGTGGGAACCATTCAAGTAGTTTCAATCTCTTGGGACCACGATTCACTTCAGCATCTTATCCCATCATTAATTAGATTTTAGCTAAATCTAGAATCTTGTTATTTCGTAAGCAATATAGCTCATAAAATTGTAAAAATTTTCAAATAAATTTGCATTACCCAAACTTTTAAGTGAAGTCACTTTTTTTAGTAATTAGGTATTTAAGTAAACTAATGAACTTTAAACGATGTTATAAACAATAGAGTGAAATTAAAATAAAATAAGTGAAATTACAAACTAGAAGCGCATTTATGACTTATGCTGAGATTTTACGGGGGAAAAAGAAAAGTTGCTTTTACAGCCGGAACAGGAGCAATTTGTCGTGATAAAATTGGGACTGTTCTTGGTGGATTCGCGAAAGGAATTGCTTCCTGCTCTCCGCTGGAAGCCGAATTATGGGTTGTCTTTTGAATCTCTCAAAGTGGCTCCTAACCTTAGACTTACCAATATAGAGATTGAAACTAATGCATTCTTAGCAATTAATTATATATCTTGGGTTATGAATCAACAAGATTATGACACTCAAGTCATTCGACTATGTAAAGATTTATTGATGAGATTTGATTCTTTTTCATTTTGCAGGATCTCTCGGAAAGCTAATTAAGCTGCAGATATCCTGGCAAAATCAAGTCTAAGCAGAGACGGAGACTTTGATATATATATATATATATATATACATATTTTTTTTTTTCATTCCCTGCCCGATTTTGTTTCTGATCTTATTCATTTTGAATTTTTTTGTCCTTGCGATGTAAAAATTGATGTATTGCGGCCACACTGAGTCTTTGGCAAGACTTTGTTCTGTTTGCTCGGCAATTCATGAAATTTTCTTTGATTTAACGAAAAAAAGTCGCTCTTACAAAATTTAAATGAAGTTACGAACTTTAGATAACTTATGAGCCTATGCGGTAAATTAAGAAATATAATACAGTTTTATGAATGTCTATCTAGTTACAAACTTACGTAGAATTAGAAACTATAAAGTTAAATTAGAATCACAAAAACCTTTTGGGAACTTTGCATGATGCTATAAACTTATGGCCTTTTACGAACTTCTGAATGGATTTACATAATATAAGAAGAGTTATGAAAGTTGAAGGATGAACAAACAAGAAATTATGAACTTCTAAGGGATTTCTTTTTGAGATTACGGTATTATTCTTTCTTGCGTGTTATCCCTCTTTAAATTTGAAATCTCAAAAATATTTTTTGAGCAAAGGCAAAGATTACTTAAGATAAGTCTGAAAAAATTAGCCCCGAGAGGGATGTCAATCTCTTAGACATTAAATGTCTTTAAATTTTTAATTCCAATTCCTAAAATTTTTCACTAAAATTTGAATGATGATGAAGAGTTGTTGGCGAGCTTTGGTTTGAATTTTGAATACTTCTCTTCATAAATCTGCACCCGAGCTTATCCAACAAACTTGCAAGTTGCAACAGTGGAATAAATATTGTATTTGAAAAAATATCCTTCCAAAAAACATCTGAAGTAGAACTTGAACTTGATCAACTAATTCGGTTTGAATTTGAATGGAAATAAGATAATTTGAAAGTACTTGTGGAGCTTCACCTGAAAATCTACACTTGTTTAAAATGTAAAAAGCTTGGATATATAAGTCGAAATCGTGAAATAACCTCAGATCTTGTTAAAACATTAAATCCTCTAATAGATCCATGCTTCATATTTGATGTTATCTCGATTTGAAATTTCAACCATATAAGTGAAAAACCTTCTATTAAAATAACTAAAAGTAATATCCACAAAATCTAGTTATCATTCAAAACAAATTAACATGTATCCTTTTAAAATATATCCCACGGAATTCAGATAATACTGGCTATCCATTTAGATATATAAGCTTCGATTGCCTTCATGATTCACACCGAATAAATTTGAAATTTGAGCTTGGCATACATACAGTCTCTAATATTCAAACAATAGCAGTTCAAAAGATTAAAATTTTGAATTTTATAGAACTTCGTTGCAGAGTCATTTAATTCCAATAACATAAATCAACATTAATAGAATGAAGTCAAATATATTACCAAAATATATTCAACCAGTGGAGTGGGACTCTTAATGGCTCATGAACCAAATTAAATTTGTTAGTATTAGATGAACAATCAAGAAGGGAGTAGAATTGACTTTTATTTTCAAAACCTTCTTGATTATTCAATTGTAGAAATTAGTTACACGTTTCCTTAGGTTGTTATTTCAATTATCAGATTTGCAAGAGAAAGCACAAAAATAGACCTACTAGTAAACATTTAACGTAGTGTTTTCTTATCATTAAAACTTTGTTGGGATATTCTCTTGCTTTTTCATTATGACAAAACACATTTCAAATAATTTATTTTGAAAACTTTTTCAAACTTTCATGCTCCCACTTAAACGATGATCACATGCATAAAATTACTTGATCACTCTCCACCACCACCACCACCACCCCCCCCCCCCCCCCCCCCCCCCCCCCCCCCCCCCCCCCCCCTTTTTTTATCACCAAAATAAGGGAAACTTTCTTGCGGGAATTCTCTCAAAAAGTATTATTTTTCTTTTTGAAAAAATTTCTTTATGCTTCTCTTCCTCTTTAGATCTATCCTTCGAAAATTAAGCTTTCACTCAAGATATAATACCAATTAATTTTTTCATTTAAACAAAAATATATACGTAGAGCAAGTAAACAAGGAAAATGAGATAAACATATTTTCAGAATAATGTGATTAGAGATATCGTACTGAATCATAAATATATATTTTTTCTAACTTTGCAATATATATATATATATATATTTTCTAACTGAAGCTTCTTATTGATAGGCAATCATAATCATTTAAGCTTTGCCTCATATTCTAATATACACAAAAAAAAACTAATTTGTTCATTAGAACTCAAATAAGCTTATGTCCTTTGTAATTCAAGCACATAAAATTAGTTTTGTTCACTTGATTGTTTATGAGCTTGTTATTTTTATAAAAACAATATTTTTCAATATGATCTAATTTAGTATAGTTGATGGTGGATCTTCATTACATCATAGGAAATTTACAAATGAATAAGAATAGGCTATGGGGGTACTAGAGTTCGTTCTAACATGACTATTTAGATGCCTAAGTTACTAATTGTAGATAGAGAAAGTATAATGTGGGTAGATGTCATATTCCAATTTATCACAAAATGCATCATCACATAAGAGTACTTGTAAAAAAAAAAAGGAAAAAAACTTAACTTAATATGCTCATTCATCAAATGACAATTTATTTATGTGACAATAGGGATGCTACAATAAGGTTTAGTTGAATCTTTGGTTTACAACTTATATGTATGACTTACTATTTATATCAAAACATGAACCATTTTTTTTTTCCATCTTCAAAATAGAAGGACTTATGACTTCGAACGAGATTCATCCAAAAGTTTCTAACTCCTACTAATGTTCTCAAAATTCATCCCCCATGGTGTTAGACCCTTTAGAATCCTATTAACTTGAGGATAAACATTTCATTCTCTTAGCTATTGAAGCTAAGTGAGAGTAGACAATAAACGATACAATGTAAATAACATCACAACTTAAACAATTCATTCATAAACAATAGATTCAACTTCATACGTATATTAGCTAAGTTAAGTATTTATTTCTAAAAATGTAGTATGCTATACTTATTCATGCAACATGCATTGATACTGATATCCTATACTTTTTTAGATTACTCATCCGATTCATTGATATACTCGAGCTTTTGGATATGAAGCCCATGAACCTAAAGGCAATAAGGAGCTACTTGGGAGTAAGAGCCCCAATTTTATTTTTACCAAATTAGACTACAAAAAGTAGTTTGCTAATTTAGACTAAAACAAGTAGTCTGATTGCTTGAGCATTACGAATTTGGATGCTTTTAGAACCAGGTTCATAAAACAATTGCTTTTTTTTTATTACCGCAAACTTTCTTTTGAAAATTCTAACCCGTAGGTCTCTTTCTTGCCGTACTGTACTATACCATGTTGTACCATGCCATGTCATGCAGCAATAATTCAAGTACATTATTCAGCACAACCAGCCTTTAAGTTTTATTTATCTTAGATATTTGAGTCTAGTTTTCAATCTCCCCCTAATGAAAATCTATTATCTTACTTGGGGTTTACTTAGGTAAATACCTAAAAGGTTAAGTTAGCAATCACTTTTCTCTTCAAGTTAGTACAACCATTCAGAAACACCATATCAACATCCAATATAGCAACACAACAATTAGACCAAGATATAGTTACAAACATTTAGAAACACCACATCAACAAATAATATAGCAGTATAATAGTTCAACCAAGATATAGTCATAGATAATCAACACTGCATCAAAACAACATACAATGTTATAAGTAGTAATATATCTACTCCAAGCATGAGTTAAATCCACTTACATGGTATCAACAGTGATCTTGAGTCTACACATCGAGGTCATGATCCTCTTCAGCTATATTACCTAAAGATATACACATATCACCACTATCATCAACCGACAAAATAAGAACTATTTACTACTAGAATTTACAGTTTAAGGCATGTATTTTAGTTAACATTCAACTTACCGGGTTTTGACTTAGCCTTTGAGTTAGCTTTTGAATCAACTTTTGACTAAGGCTATGAATTAAGGTAACTCTAAAAGTCCTAAACAAATGATGTCTACATAGATCCTGGGCCCCATTGGTCTAGAAACTTAACTACATCTTTAGATTCTATGTTAAACACTACCAACATAAGAGCGTCTGATCACAATCTTTGATTTTGGTTTTGATTTAGTTCTTGACTTAGCTTTTGAATTAGTCTTTGATTCATCCTAACTTGAAAATTCCTAATTAGATACTAGTTAACTTATGTGTCTAGTTTATCAACTAAGATCTCCAACATTACACCTGGCTTAGTTGTTTAAGTTCAACTTACATCGAAACACTTTAAGTGTAGCAATTTTTGAATCTAGTTCCGATTACACCAAGTACTCCAATCACTTTAAGATCTACTTCTTTATATTACTTACGCTATACTAAGATTAGTAGATAGGTTCATATCAAACTAAGGCTACCAAATGTTACTTCACCAAATCATCTTCATCATAAGTTACCAAATTTACCCTTTATTACCTTATTTGACAAAATATGTACATATAGTAAGAAAATTGATAATAGTAAGTATTTGTACCCCATTAAAATCATGAAAAATATTTTATACATAGAAAATAATAGTGATTATATTCTGGTCTTGAAAAACACTAATATGGCACATTAAATAATATACTCAATAATACATATTTTAGCTCTATTTCTTTAATAAATAACTAAAAATAGAGAAATAATTATACTTAACTTTGAAATCAGACTATAATGCATATCATAATATTACTAATCACCAAAAGTTAGGTTAAATTGGTTTTATAGACAAAATACATTAAAATCCCTTTATTTGACATAAATAACAAAACTGTTGATATAATAAATAGTAGACATAATATTTTTCAATAATTATTTTTTACCACAATTTAGTATATATTATAAGAGTGTTATTTATCATTTTTTATCCCGAAACATCATTGTTTAATATTTTTAAAAATTAATTGAAAATTCGTAATAAAAGGCCAATTTCTTAAGCAAGTACCATAAATCATCAAAATTTCAACAAAATAAAACTACGACAAGAAAGTACATATAAAATATCTTAAGGAAACAACTTTTCATATTTTTATAAGCTAATTTACTATTTTTAATGAATTATTGAAAATCAAGTACAAAAATAACACTCACTAGTAGACAGTGCTCTAATAGACGGTGCTTCGGTCAACAACCTTTGTCAAAAAAGCTTCTCTCTCCACCATGTGCTTAAGCTTCAAGTGGCATGTTGTCAGGTTACATAGAATTATTAGAACCCCATTTTACCTTAATTTTCTCTATTTTTGTCTATTTTTTTTGTAAAATTATGAAACTAAATATTTGAGAGATTTTACTATTTTTTTTATGTTCTAAAATGATCAAAGTGAAGTCTTGTAACTCTATTTATAATAATCTAGGTGATTGAAGAGCAAAATGCATTTTACATGTGTCCTTTTACTTGTTTACTAAGTGTATTTAGTGTAGATTAAATAATATATATGCATGACACCTCATTCCCTAGTTTTCCCACTTGTATTCAGGAATGACATGCCATTTCCAAATGATTTCAGTTGGTTTCACTATGTTTTAATAATTTTTTTTAATTTATTCCAATTTTAGGTATATTTTAGTATGTTATATTAATATATTTGCATAATGGGTACATATAATGTGTATAGCACAATTATATAATTACTCTACATGCTATTCAACTCTCAAAATTATTTTTATAGGTAAAATAAAATTTCTCTAAGGTCTTGTATTTATTCGAAACTCAAATTCCTAGTTTTTGATAAATATTGAGTGTACTTAGTAAAAATGCATTATTTTGAAATTAAATTTTATATAAGCTTTATTTTGAGAAAATGACCTCACTAGGACTTTTTGTTTATCTTTTCTAACCTTATATTAGAATTTGGTTTAATTAAGATAAAATTATATAAAAGCCCTAAATCATTCTAAATGCTTGAATTTGCATTGGTATCCAATAATTAGGTTTGGTCATATAACTAAACTTATTTCTTATACTACTCTTAATAGCTTCATTTTATTATTTTCCCTCATCTTTACTTCTTAGGTCTTATGTATAGTAAAACCAATTCACTAATCTAGGTCTAAGGTAATAGATTGATGACCAAGGTTTCACATTTTACCTCCCTTACAAAAAATTTTATCCTCAAAACTTTCACAATCTAAGATACTCAAGTTCAAAACTTAATACTACACTTTCATTATATGACCCTAATTCCTACATCGCATCACAATCATCAACCATTGTTAAAGGGTGAAATCCTTCAATAATGACTTTTGCATCTTGACCTTAAATTTATCAACTCAAGAACTTTCTAGTTTGACTTACATGTCTTAAAACCATCTTCACCTTGTATTTCTTACTTCTATAATATAATCTTAGTATAATTTACTTTAGACATTCCCTATTTCACTCCTTTGGTTAGTTTAGATTCTCACATTAATTAATCCTATCAGTCCCTTACTCATCCTTTCTACCTAAGTATGTCTAAGCCCCAATTTCCAATTAAGATTAATCTTAACTATTTTAGTTTTCTCATATCCACAAGTGTTTTACTACGATTGTTGCTTTATTACCATGGTTAAGATCTTAGGTACATAATATGGCTAACACATATATTAGGAAGAGTGAGTTTGGCAGATCTAAACTTTGCATCAACTTGTACGCTAAGGAGATAGAGAACAACTCATTCCAAGTGGACTCGACTTGATCTAACAAAAATTGGCATAACTCTTAATGATCAAAACTCACAAGGACACTGGACACTTTTCTAAAAGGCAATGGATAAGAGAGGATTAAACCAACAAGGACAGGAACTTGTTAAGAGAGACACAATAGTTGTAACAAAGATGAGTTTTGACAAAAGAATTATGGAAGTCATAGATTTGTCGTACACTTCTTGCTTACCACATGTGCCAAGGGGGTATACGAAAAGGTACACTCTTGTAGTGTTGTAGTATATTCCTTGTTAACTTATATATTTTATCATCATCTAACTCCTTAATTTCATTATTAACTATTGCCTTATGAGTCACCATCTCATTATATACTATGCTAGTCTTTGAATTAGACTCTAATTAAGTTTCTGACAAAGTTTGGATTACATCCTAACTGCACTCCTTTGACATTTCCGCCATTACATCTATCTTAGTAGAAGCTTTAGCCTATATTACTACAACATGCATATCTTTCTCAAAATCTCCCCTAAATGCTTACTTTTAACTCCTCCTCTTTAGGTTCCTTTTCTTATGGCAACTTTTGTCAATACTTAAGTTTTTATGAATCTCCTATGATTCACTTCTTATGGGGCAACTTAAATGCTACCATCTGTTCCTTATGGTCAACATTTGCTTTATGCTTACCCCCAGTATTACATCAAATCATTTCATATCCAAAACAACCAACTCTATAGTCATGAGTATCCAAACTCACATTCCCCACCCTTCAACTTATGTTGGACCACTTGTTTTCATCTAGAAGGGGTTGTAAGTACTAATTCATATATTAAAGTCTCTGTAGAAAGTTTATTTATATCAATGTACTCTTTTGAAACAAACAAGTGAGTTGCCTTATTATCACACATAATATTATTATAGATATTACTATTTTCAAGTACTTCTTATTTGACAATTATTAACTACTAGTTATATAGATACTCTAAGTTATCAATTTTAGATGTCATACTTACCATACCATGGTCATCTCTAACTTTGTCTCGCTGAACAGCATGTAGCCTACCTTACTCCTTAGGCTTGGGTTCTTCCCCTCTAGTTCAATTATTCCAACTATTCGGTCCTGGTTTATTTACTTGGTTTAGTTGCTAAGCTGGTCCTTCTTATTATCGTCCTACACATTATTGAACAATATGTCCTTACTAATGGTATCGATAACAATATATACCTCTTAGATCAGGGTTTTCACATAACCTACCCAAATGCCCAGTTTCACCTGACTTATAACACTTTCCCTACAATTCTAGACATTCCTAAGCTCGATGCTTACCATTACACTTCTAATAAGGTTGTACTTCTAGTTAAGACCTCCTGTTTCACATTACAAATCGAAGGGACTTCCTTCCTATAGTCAAATTACTTTTACTACTAGAATCAACATCTAACTTCCTTTTCTTATTCTCAATCCCATTTGTAGCTTGTTGAAGATTATGAACTTGTTTGATTAGACGATATTAATTGACAATATCAACACATCTCTCCACCTTGCTCCTCTTTAGCTTTGCTTAGTAATAAATATCAAGCTTGACCTTAAACTACTTAACTTTAGCAACCTCATTATTCTGCACAGCTTTAAGAGAAAACTTTAATAACCAATTGAATTCCCTGTCATATTGTTCAATTGTCCTAGCCCACTACCTTAACTTATAGTATTCTTCACATATTTGTTCCCTTATACACACGAGGAAATAGTGCTCTAGAAAAGCATCTCTAAATGTAGCCCAACCAATTAGCTCTAGTAAATTTCATCTCTCTCCTTTCCACTAATTACTTGCACCTTCATCTAATAGAATAATAATTGTCCTAACTTTCT
This sequence comes from Lumnitzera racemosa, assembly GCA_024138005.1. Classification (NCBI taxonomy): domain Eukaryota; kingdom Viridiplantae; phylum Streptophyta; class Magnoliopsida; order Myrtales; family Combretaceae; genus Lumnitzera; species Lumnitzera racemosa. The sequence goes on from JAMXBC010000012.1 coordinate 60,736,008, forward strand.
TATTTTCTTCTACCTCATGAACTTCAAAGGCTTTCTCCAAGGAATCAATCCATTCTTTTGCCACTGAAGGATCAATATTCTTTCCAACATATGGTTTCAGTATTTGTTGTATCCGGGCTAACTTATCTCTACCTCTACCAATTCTTACTAGTGCAACTGCAAACTATTATGCCATTTGGGCCATATGTTGCAGTTGATTATGATTAGGTTAAGGGTGTTGCAATGGTTCCTCTCTTTTCTCCTTCGGTAACCATTTCATTGGTGGTTTTCTATGCTACCTATGAATTATCCTTCTGAATAAACACCACATAAGATTATATTTTTAAATACTACAGTCTTTTTTTTTTTTCAAAACTATGACTCTTTATTACCTAACAACCTTACACATCTCACATGTACTTAAAAATTGTGGACCCTAACTAATGCTTTGAAACCACTTAAAAGATGTCACATCTTGGCTTAACATGGATTACACCATCACACAGGAATACTTGTTTAAAGAAAAAACACTTGGCTAAACTAGCTCATTCATCAAATGACAATTTATTTATGTAACAATGGGGATACTACAATGGAGTTTAGTTGAATCTTTGGTTTACAGCTTATATTTATGGCTTATTATTTAAATAAAAACATTAACTATTTTTTTTTTCCATCTTGAACATAGTAGGACTTCTAACTTAGTATAGATTCCATCCAAAAGTTGTTAACTTTGACTAACGCTCTTAGAATTCGTCTTCCTTGGTGTTGGGACCTTCAGAATACTTTAAAACCTAAGGCTAAACATTTTATCCCTTAGCTAATAAAGTTGAATGACAATGGATAACAAATAGTACATTATAAACAATATCACAACTTAAACAATTCATTTATAAACAATAGATTTAACTTCACACATACATTAGCCAAGCTAGGTACTTATTTCTAGTAATACATTATGCTATGCTCATACACATGATATGCATCGGTACCAATATCCTATACTTTACTAGCTTACTTATTCGGTTAGTCTACATACCCAGGCATTCGAATACAACGTCTACAAACCTAGAGGCAATAAGGAGTTGCTTCGAAGTAGAACCCCTAACTTTGTTTTTACTAAATCAAACTATAAAGAGTAGTATGCCAATTTAGACTACAATGAGTAGTTCGGTTACTTGAGTACTGTGAATTTATATTCTTTCAAAACCAGGTTCATAAAACCATTGCTTTTCTTTATTAATGAAAACCTTATTTTGAAAATTCTGACTTGTAGGTCTGTTTCATGCTGTGCCATGCCATGCATCATTTAGCACAACCAACCTTTAAGTTTTATTTATCCTAGATATCTGAGTCTAGTTTGTGGTTTCCTTCTAATGAAAATCTATTATCTTACTTAGAGTTTACGTAGATGAGTATTTGGAAGATTAAGTTATCAATCACTCTTCTCTTTAAGTCAGTACAACCATTCACAAGCACCACAATAACATCCAACATAGCAGTATAACAAATTGACCAAGATATAGTTACAAACATTTAGAAACACTACATTAGCAACTAATATAGTAGCATAATAGCTTAACCAAGATATAGTCATATACAATTAACACAGCATTAAAACAACATACAGTATTATGAGTAACAATATATCTACTCTAAGCATAGGTTAGATTTACTTACATGGTATCAGTAGTGATCTCGAGTTTATGCATCGAGATCATGATCCTCTTTAACTATAGTACCTAAAGATATACACATAACACCATTGTCATCTACCGACCAAGTAGGAACATTCATCCTTACTAGGTTTTGACTTAACCTTTGAATTTGTTTTTGAATCACCCTCTGATTTAGCCTTTGAATTGAGGTAACTCTAAAACACCTAAACAAATGATGTCTACATACATCTTAGGTCCCCATTAGTCCAAAAACTTAGCTATATCTTCAGATTCCATGTTAAACTCTACCGATGTAAGTGCATCTAATCGTAGTATTTGATTTTGGTTTTGATTCAGTTCATAGATTAGGTTCTAAATTAGTTTATGATTCATCTTAACTTTCAAATTCCTAATTAGATACTAGTTAACTTGTCTCTAGTTTATCAACTAAGATTTCCAATATTATATCGAACTCAATTGTCTAGGTTAAACTTTTACAGAAATACTTAAGTGTAATAGCTTCTGAATTTGGTTATGATTTAAGTTCTGATCACGCCAAGCAATCTAGTCACTTTAACATCTACTTTATATTACTCATACTATACTAAGACCAATAGATAGGTTCTTATCAAACTAAGGCTACCTAATGTTACTTCACTATATCATCTTCATCACAAGGTACCAATTTTACCCTTAATTACCTTATTCATCAAAATATGTACATATAGTAAGAAAATATATAATAGTTAGTATTTTTACCCCATTAAAATAATGGAATATACTTTACACACAGAAATAATAGTGATTATATTCCAGTCTTAAAAAACACTAATATGGCATGTTAAATACTATACTCAATAATACGTATTTTAGCTCTATTTCTTCAATAATTAACTAAAAATAGAGAAATAATTATACATAACTTTGAAATTAGAATATAGGTCATATCTTAATAATACTAATCACTAAAAGTTGGGTTAAATTGGTTTTATACATAAAATACAATAAAATCCATTTATTTTACATAATTAGTAAAACTGTTGACAAATAATAAATAAATTACAATAAATATTTAACGTAATAATTTTCAAAAATTATCTATACTAAAATGTACTATATATTATAAGAGTATTATATATAATTTTTCATCTTAAAACTTCAATAAATAGTTAACATAATAATTTTCAAAAATTATCTATACTAAAATTTACTATATATTATAAGAGTATTATATATAATTTTTCATCTTAAAACTTCATTGTTTAATATTTTAAAAAATTAATTGAAAATTTATAATAAATCGTGCATTTCTTAAGCAAGTACCACAAATCATCAAAATTTCAATAAAAAAAATTATGACATGAAATTACATATAAAATAACTTAAGGAAACAATTTTTTCATAATTTTCTAATTTAATTTACTATTTTTAATAAATTATTGAAAATCTGGTATAAAAATAACACTCACGTGATGAACGGTGCTTTGGCCACTCTTTGGCCACCTACCTTTATTGGAAAAACTTTTCCCCTCCACCAAGTGCTTAAGCTTTAAGTGGTATGTTATCAGGTTACGTAGAATTATTAGAATTCCATTTTACCCTAATTTTCCCTATTTTTGTCTATTTTTTGTAAAAATATGAAAAAAAAAATATTTGAGAGGTTTTACTAGTTTTCTAATGTTCCAAAATGATCAAAATAAATTCTTGTAACTCTATTTATAATAGTCTAAGTAGTGGAAAAGAATAATACATTTTACAAGTGTCATTTTGCTTATTTACTAAGTGTATTTGGTGTAGATTAAATAATATATATGCATGATACCTCATTCCTCACCTTTCCTACCTATATTCAAGTATGGCATGCCATTGCCAATTGATTCCAGATGGTTTCCTTTTTTTTTTTAAATAACTTTTCTTTAATTTATTCCAATTTTAGGCATATTTTTGTATATTATATTAATATATTTACATAACAAGTGCATATAATACTTATAGCACCATTATATAATTACTCTACATGCTATCCAAGTCCCAAATTATTTTTATAGGTTAAGAAATTTTTCTCTAAGGTCTCGTATTTATTTGGAACTCAAATTCTGTGTTTTCGATAAATATCGAGTGTATCAGGTAAAAACATGTTATTTTGAAGTTAAATTTTATAAAAGCTTTATTTTGAGAAATTGACCTCACCAGGATTCTTTGTCTAACTTTTATGACCTTATTTTAGAATTTGATTCGATTTGAACAAAATTATCTGAAAGTCCTAAATTTTTTCAAATGCCCTAATTTGCATTAGTATCCATCTTAAACTTCTATTAATAGCTTCATTTTGTTAGTTTGCCTCATCTATACTTCCTAAGTCTCGTATATAGTAAAAGTGATTCACTAGTTTGGATCTAGGGTAGTAGGTCGAAGATCGAGGTTTCAGAGTGGAAATGATAGGGTTTCAAAATCCCTTATTGAGAGATTTGATATTAAATTTATAAAGGAACTAGCCAAGTTATGTTAGGAATTTGAAAAATATTTCAAGATCCTCTCTTTGATTGTGGATTTTATAGAGAGGATCCTGGGAATAGGTTGTAACAGTTATCAGCTTGTCTTATTTAATCGAGTTATTCTTGCTTAATCTTTCTTCAAACTTATAGGTAGGGCTTAGTCAATGCGGGCCTGTTGTAATTTATGCACAATGTGCTAAAATTTTTTTATGTATTTATGGATATTATTTATAAAAGACAAGTATTTATTATATTTATATACTTTTCTGCTAGTATATAGTTTACAATGAAGTCTCATAGATAATTAGAGTATATATCAAATTATAATAAAGGTGTATTATTAGTGAGATTCCATTGCATTGTATTATCTAAAAGTTGTTCTTGGCCAAATAAATATTTAGAGGGAACATAGATATTTAGATCAACATGTTATATAACTAAGGTCATTCTCACTAGATTGAGGAAAAGATATCCAAGTAATATAAATGGGTGCCCAAAATTAAGTGGGTACATTAGACACGACCCATTAATAGAGGACACTACATGTTTAACATTATTGGTCCCTCCTCTAAATGAACGAGCGTAAATAATCCTTAGACTTGACCTTTATATATTCTATATATAGAATACTGTGTTTTAATGCCTTTAAACACAATCTTTTTTTGGATTGTAAATAATACAGTTATTGGATACGATATGAAATATAGAGTTAATATTTATGAGTCAAGATAGAATTCATTACTTTCTTAGATTAAGGAGTTGATATCTAAGGCCACTTGTTTAAGATAATAGTGACTTATAAGCCCGTGGCCACGGTAAGTATTATTGAGTTTATTTTATCTTGGAAACTAAGTAAAATTATTAAACATTAATGATATGACATGTAATGGTTTAAGGCCACTTGTTTAAGATAATAGTGACTTATAAGTCCGTGGCCACGGTAAGTATTATTGAGTTTATTTTATCTTGGAAACTAAGTAAAATTATTAAACATTGATGATATGACATGTAATGGTTTAATCAAGATATCATTTCATGAAGAGATTTAATTACGCACTAATCGGTTCATAGTGATTTCTCATTCACACTTTTTCTATTACGTTGGATGACTAATAATCATTGCTAGATGGCTACCTTGGTTTATGTTTATATATACATTACCTCCGCATATAGAAACATAGAAGGTTGCACATTATAGCACGATTAATGGGAAGAAAGTTTTAACAAGAAATTTTAGTAGATACTAAAATTTGTCAATATTTATTTTAGAGTTAGAATAAATTGATTTGAAATAATAAATTGGAAGCAATTTATTTTATCACATAGTATATATTTATAGTTAAGTACCTTTTAAAAGTTATGTATTTTATTATTTCCTTTTCACATATAAATAAATGGAATTTATTAATTCTATGTTCAATTGCAATTGAAAAGTTCATAGCAATTGAAAGGATATGAAATTTATTAATTTCATATTCAATTGCAATCGAAAAGTTCTTAGCATTTAAAAGTTTGTCTACTATTAATTTCATGTTTAATTGTCATACAATTGAGAGGTTGTGGCAATTGAAAACTTCATTGGATGAAATGTCTTTTTCATTAATTTTAGTTAATGTTTAAAAGAGAAAAGAGTAGTAGAAAGATTTATGATGATGATTTTCTATTTTATAGAAACATCTTAAGAAAAGGCAAGAGAGAGATATATAATTTTTGCTTCCTAATTTTTCTAATTCTAATCCTAGTTATCTAGCAATATAAAGAATTAGAATTTATTCTTATTAACGTATGTATAGATATCACTAGAGGGATTACGTATGGAGTCCTTGTGGTGAACACATTTTGAAATAATAAATCAGATTTAAATTTCAATTGAACTCTATCTTTAGGAGGAGACGGTACTTCTTATTAAGGAAAAGATAGTTTTATAATTTTTTTATTAACTTATATTTTATTGTATGTTACACATGGATCCTAAGATAGGTTTTATAGTCTTTTTTTTTTAAATTTCTACTGCATTCTTTTTGATCTAAAAAACCTAATACGGCCTAAAAGCCTAGGCTCCATAAGTCGAACATAAGGGCTTCGATTAAGTTATTAAAGAGGATGGCTTTGAAGCTAAGAGTTAGCATAAGCCTTCACAAGATTATTTGAGCTCTAGAGAGCTTGACCTAAGCTCCAACGACATTATTTTAGGTTAAAAGGGCTCAGTCCATACTTTAAAGAGATCTAACCTAAACTTAGAGGTCCATGTCTATAATAGGTTATTAACAGGTTTAAAAGAATCATGCATGTGAATTTTGATGATAATACCTCATATTTCTTACATAGTACTTCTACCTTGGTTAGAATAATTTATGAGTTGAGAATAATAACTTGTGTATTGATTATGTTACCTTTTATTTTGATCACATATGTTTTAGTTCGTTGAACAACATTACATTTTTCATCCATACTCTATTTATGGCTTCACTTTGCATTCCTTTCTTTGCTTTCAAGAAAACTATTTATGCTAAAATACTTCAATTTTTGTTCTTTCCAAAACTATGGCTATTTTTGGAATTGTCAACTCATGGACCTACAAAAAGAATTTTTGGCCTTTTATCACTTTTCTTGAATTTGCGAAATGTGCCTATGATCAACTAAGGGAGATTATTAACTCTTATTTCAAAATTTTTCATCTCTATTATTAAGATAAAGTTTTAGTTTATGAAGTCTCATTGTTATTTTTGATACCTATCATTTTCGTCATTTAAAAATACATTTTTCTAGCTCAATTCTTCTTTTTGATTTTTCAAGGATTTGTTCTCATCATCCAATTTTGATATCGTGACATTGGAATTTGAAAGAGTTGTCAAAGGTTTTTTAGTTTCAACATATAGATAATCATGAATACCTTCATTATCTGAGTTGAAATTAGAGTACACCTAAGTTTTTGCCATCAAGTACAAATTTGATTCTTCTTCTTCTTTAGCTTCTTCTAACTCACTTTTGGATTCATTAATATCACTACAAGTAACGTTTAGGGATATTCTTTACTTCTCGTATTTCTTGAGTCTTTTGACTAGTAAAGGAAACATATATTCATTAGGTGTGGGTTTTTTTATTCATAGCACACAGTCTCTTTTTTTTTTTTCCCTTCTTCTTTGTCCTTTCATTGTAATTCTTTCTAGCATTACCTTTTTTTTTCAAAATTCTTTTGAGTTGTTTAGCCAAAATATTGTCTTTTACTTTGTCATCACTAAATTACTCATCATTTGAGTCTTCTTAAGTTTCTTAGTTTTAAGAGAAATTATTTTCTTCTTGGCTTTATATTTATTAGCTTGAAAAGTGTCTACTTCATAATTCATTCCCTCAGTCTCCTTAGTGCAAACTTCTTTAAGTCATTAGCTTCTTCAATGGTTGTCTTCTTTATATCTAAAGCCCTAAATAAAATACTTAATAACTTTCTCTTTAGATTAGCATTAGTAAATTTTTAATAAGTTACAATAATTGTTAAATGGAAGATGATATAATTCTAATCATGGAAGTGTCTTTTATTGTAACTATAAAGTTAAGCATGCTAAAGTGGAGCAATGTATGATCTCCCATGAAGCAATTGTACTAAGGATAAAACCATGAGATGTATTATACCAAAGCATGTAATATCTTAGTGGGAGGAGTTTTAGTCAAATTGTTATAAGTGGTATCAAGATAGTTTACTAGCTGGTAGAGTGAAATCTTTATCTAATTTGGTCTTAAAATTTTGTAATGAAATCAATGGCCAGAATGGAGACCTTTTGGTTAGTGACCTAAAATTCTTAAAGCTCTAAGATAAAGTGTGCTCAGGGAAGAACGATGAGTAACCTCTTAGGAAGTAGCTGTACTACTGAAAAAACTATATGGAATTTGACACTAAAGTGGATAATATCTTGATAGAAGAAGTTCTGGTTAGATCGTTACATAAGTGAGGCTATTTCATTAGTAATCGTAGTAAGATAATTAAAAGCATCTTTAATTTTTTTGTCTAATTATATTTTGAATGATTGGTATTCTTGTATTAGATTGTTAATCTTTGTCTCCTTGATTATGGACTTCTATTCATGTGTTTTGCAAAGTGCATTTCAAATCTCTAATTATATCATAAGAACATATAAGGTGAAATTCTAAAGTAGGTATAGTAGCTAATAAAGTATTCTATCATTTGATTTGATAGAGGTTTTCTTTCTTTCTTTTTTTCTTTCCATCATCAATGATAATTAGGTCCTTAACATCATTGTTGCCATTTAAAATGATAGCCTATGACTCATAATCATTAGTAGTCATCATGTATTTCCAATATGAAAAATTAGTACCATTAAAATGAGTAAATCTATCTATTTAAATGCAATAGTGCCGTTTTACTATTTGAGAAAATTTTGATATTTTGCCCAAAAGTTTACACTTTTTTTTTATGAAAAAAAGGAGAAATGCTTTAATAATGGTTATTGGTCCTACAAGAATAATCAAGAAAGGGATTTAATTGATTGTTACAAGCCTTTGATTATATTCTTAACATATTATTTTCTAGAACCTTCTTGATTGTATGAAACGATTGTAATTGGTAAAAATGTGTCCTTAGGTTATTTTTTCAATTATTAGAGTTTTGAGAGAAAGTATATAAATAAACTTATTAGTAAACACTTAACATAGTATTTTGTTACCATGAAAACCTCATTAGGATAGTTAACAAAATCTCCATAGATAATAAATTTGTTTATTATGATGTATGCTAAAAATTACTCTCTACTTTATTCCTTATTTCTTTTCGTGTCTTAAAATCTTAGTCAAAAGACCTTTTACTTCATTTCTACCTATTGCTTGTCTAGAATCATTATTATTGAAGAACTCTCTATTTTAGTTTTTACACTATTTCTTTATTTGCTTTATGTTGAAAGGCTTTCTACTTTAAACTTTACAATTTAATGTAAATTATTATCAACTCATAAAACTATCTACTTTGATTTCCGCTTTTAATCCTTTAACATTGAAAAAATAAAGTACCTTCTACGTTAACTTCTACCAAATGCTATCTACACTTTTATTTTATGCACACACTCTCTACCTAAGCTTCTACTTAAATCTCATCAAATGTTTACAAATTGCCTTTTAAGCAATCAAACACACCTTATATTCCACTTAATATATACACTTAATAATTATGTTAGTAAACAACATATAATTTTGTTATTATTGAAAGCATTTTAGTTCTCTCCTTTTTAATGATAACAAAACCTTTCTTAAAATTTTGAATTCTAACATATTCATTAAATCTTCTTTAGAGATCTATGAGCCAAATGATTCAAATGTAGCAAAAGAAGCTTCTAGATGTCTTTCTTTGCACATGTCTTATTCATCAAATGAATCGGGAATTTCTAGTTAATATTTTACTTGACTTGTTCCCTAGCTTTGTTTTCTTTTTCATCTTTAGTTGCCTTAGATAATAACTCTAGATTTTTAAGCCTTATCTCCATATTCGTTCTATTTTTAGGAGCCATAGCAAAATCTGAACAATGCATAACATTGAACGAAGACATTTGTTACATGAATAGAAGAAATTCAACAAAAAATGAATTGCAAGGAAAAAAATAAAGCAAAAAACACAAGAGAATTTACATAGTTTAACCAATGCAACCTATGTCTATAGGCAAGATGTGAAACCCTAAAAGCACTTATATACATAGCCTAGAGCTTTCCATGACCTCATAAAATGATTCTTTTAAGATTGAGTTCCCAAAAGTATTAGGTTAGATCATAGTTCATGTTAGGTCACAATAATAACTCCCGACCATCCAAACCTCAAAGGGTCATATGTTAAAGGAACATTCACTAAGTTTAAGCTATGCTTAACCATTTCCTTCAAACAATGACTTTGTCAACACATCTACCAGATTATCTATTATGGTTACCTTCTCTACAAAAAACAACTAATCATTTATGACATTTTGAATGAAGTTTAACTTGTCATTAATATGCTTCGATCTCTCATGATAAATTCGATTCTTTACTAAGTTCAGTGCATTCAAACTATCATAATAAATGATAAGTCTTTAAAAATATAAATCTATGCTATCAATAAGACCATGTAACCACATACCTTCCTTAATCTCTTTTGTTAATGACAGTATATTTAGATTCAATGGTAGGTAAAGCAGCTATAGATTGAAGTGTTTCTTTCTAATTGATAGCATATCTATAGAAGGTAAAGATATGACATGTCAAGAATCTTCTCATTATAAGTGCTCCCTACCATAGTCAAAGTCTACATGGTGAATAATGCCACTAGTAATACCATTAGAACCATAAAATAAGCAAATATTACTTATACCTTTTAATTATCGCATAATCCATTTGATTGTCTCCTAGTATGCTTTCTTTAAATTTCTCATAAACCTACTCATCGCACTAATAGCATGAGCTAAATCTAACCAATGTAAATGATAACATACATTAAGTTCCTAACTACAATCGAGTGAAGAGCTCTACTTGTGTAACCTTTCTCTCATCTATACTTGATAATGCATTAGCATCATGTTTACAATTCGCTACTATAGAAGTATTAGTCAACTAAGGATGCTTAACCTAAATAAACATCAACACCTTTTCAGTGTGCTTTTGCTAAGAAACATATAATAGGTCTTCCTTCCCACCTCTCCAATTCTTTAAACATAAAATTTTCTTGGTTGCATCCAATTCCTTCATGTCAAACTCACTATTCAAAAAAGTCTTCAAAATGAAAATTTCATCCTTATTCTTTATTGCAATCAACATGTCATCTTCTTATAACAAGAAGATAAATGAGCCATCTAACAATTTTTAGAGTAAGCATAGTTATGAAATTAATTACGAACAAACATAAGAGAAATCATGTGCATCAAACTTCTTATACTACTGCCTCAAGAGTTTTTTTAATCTTCACAAGGATTCTTCAAAATAAAAGTATCCATCTTGTCGTGTCATACAAAAATGTTCTTGTAGATTCCCATGTAAGAAAACGGTTTTCACATTAAGCTACTCTAACTCAAGCTTTAATGCACTTACCATGTCTAAAAGAAACTTCAATGGTCTTATGCTTTACAACCAATGACAATACTTCACAATAATCGATTCCTTCCTTTTGTTAAAAGCCCTTTGCAACAAGCCTTGCATTAAACTTAGCTAGTTTTACCTCGAGAATACTTTCATTCTTCTTAAACACTCATTTGCATCCCTTTGGCTTCACACCCCTTGCTAGTGGTACTAGCTCTTATGTTTTGTTCTTTGAAAGAAATTGCATCTCCTCATTCAAATCAACTAACCATTTTGATGCTCCTTTACTTTAAAATGCCTCATTATATGACCATAGTTCATCAAAATTGATACCCTCTGCTATTGCTAAAGCATTTGCGATAGAATTAATATTAACAACACCACATAATTTGGATATCTCAAAGGTTTTTTTTTTTTTTTTTATTTCTCTTCATTTTGTGTTGTTATACTTATTGTGGTTCCCCAAGATTTGTAGTAAACCTTTTTTATGTTTCAAACTCAAACTCTACCTTCTGATCAAAACCCTAATCTTTGCTACCTATAAGATCATTAAGGTCCTCTCAGTGAAACGTAACAAACTCATCAAAGGTAACATCTTTGCTAATAAAAATTCTCAAAATTCTATTCTTTTCAATATACCATAATTTATAACCTTTAACTCTAGTAAAATTCCTTGGAAATATTCATTTTATTATATTAGAGTTAAGTGTGACATTATTAAGATGAGCATATGCAAGACAACTAACATATCAAAGCCAAAATAATTAGAGGGAACACCATACCTAGTATGCCACAGCGTAAAGAACCATACGTATAGCAATATTGACAGCAAATAAGGGTAAGTTTGGTCTAAGCTATGGTTCGAAATAATAGATGGAAGTATCAAAGGGTAGTAAGCTCGTACACTAAATTGTGGATATGATGCATTTCAAACCATACACAACTTAACTAATTCCTTGTTATGATGTACAAGACACTAGCCAGGGTAGCTCACCACCATCCTTGTTAAATGGATTGATAAGAGTTTAGGTTCAAATTTTTGTAGCAATGATAGCTTACTCCAAAACAAGAATAAGAAGTAATATATACATTAACAGTTGAACGACTACATAGTGAAGAGGGTATTTGTACCAACCCTCTTAAGGTTATATGTTAAGATTGGTAATGACAAAAAGGGGTAAGTTGCCAAAAAGAGAATGTACAAGGTATGATGTTATAATATAAAGGAAAAGTGAACTAAAAACAAAAAGGACATCCTTTGGTAGATACTAGAGTGGTAAGAATATTAGAGATACATGTTGAAATGCAACAAAGCACTATCTTAGCATGATATAACAACTTTTGTATGGACATGAGATAGGTCAACCTTACTTAAATTGCTTGGACTAGTCTATGGAAAGCTCGGAAACAAGTTGGACGAGCTATTGGAGAGCTGGTCAAGCAGTTTAGGTGCTCAACAAAATTAGGAACTTTAGTCTGTAGTAAGGTGAAAGGACAATATGATCTTAGAGGCTAAACTAGTCAATCGAATGTAGTAGAGACATCTCCTAGGTAATAAGATGGAGTACTAAGAATCCCATTTGCTAGTAGTGCTATGTACTAATTGATTATAAGAAAATTCCAAAAATTAGAAAGCATTAATCTTAATAAGTTGAGTTTCTTCTCATAGTAGCTCAAAGGAGGGATCCTAAAGTCTAGTTAATGGCCTCTATCTATCCATCTGTTTGCAGATGGCAGGACATATTGCACACTAACTTCATATCAAGCATTGTGCTATATGGTCTTTTAAAAATGATTAAGGAATTTGAGATCTTGATCAGAAACTATACTCTAAAGCACCATAGGTGACTTAATGATCTCTTATAAGAGGAGAGAAGAAACATATAAAGCATCATTAGTTTCTAGCATTGGATGAAGTTTACTATATTGCTAATTCTATCCCTCACATCCTTCATCGAATCCCTTCTGCTCTACTCAAACTAATCGATCTTTGAGAGTTAATTTGAATAGTTTAGCTAGATGGTATTGGATGGATTGACTAAGCTTGAAAAGGATTATTCTAACTCTACCTCTCCACTTGATAGGCGTATCTTAATGGCTGTTTCAAGGGTTGCAAATTTTTAAACTTCTGTAGCACTTCGGATATCATATTTTTATTGTTATAAGAAACTTGGAGATAGTTTGGGGTTTAGATTCCTCTACTTCTAACGTGACCATTAGTACTGGGAACTTTCTCACATACTTGTCCATACTCCTTCTACCTTGCTTCAACTCTTGAAGTTTCTCAAAGATTTCTTACAAGTAAGATTCTAATTTGAACTTAGTAGGTAAGCTTCTCTTCATCTTAGGCCAAGTTCACATTCCTCGATATCCTTCTCTCTTTCGGGTGGCCAATACGTTCTATTACATGGTAGCATGGCTTGAGAACTCAAGGGTAGCTAAGCATACTTTATCATAGCTTTCATATTAGTATTAGTCAAACAACTTCTTATCCTTTTCTCCTTAATCATATATGTAGCTATAAAGGTTGACATTTACAGTTTCACATTATCTACACCTTTAGGAGCTTAGGTCATCTACCTTGACCTTATAATATTCCTCATTATCGTTCTTTTCAACTTCATCTGAATCAATTTGCCTATAAGCACTTCTATATGCTCCTCTTCTAACTTGATTATTTTGAGTTAGGTGTTTACACCTATCATTCCGTTCTTCATTTTGATCTATTCTAATAGCTACATTAGCTTAGTGAGCATCAAAGGCAACTTAAAATTGTCAGACTTAGCCATTTGATCAACTGATTGAATTAACTTGGCCACCATGGTAGTTAAATCATCGAACCTTTCATTCATAGATTGAGGTGTTAGTAGAACTTTCCTCCTATGATTTAGAGCATCACTCGCATTGTCACGAATTACTATGTAGACACTAAGGTCTATTATTCTTCAATATAAACAAATCATTTGAGACCTCCTCCAAAAAAGAAAAAGAAAGAACCATAACAACCATTAACAATACAAAAATAACTAAAACTACTATTGAATAACCTAACTATAACACCTACTTCACAATAACTAGTAACCTACTAAGTGGCTTCTTAATTTTAACTCTATGCTATAGACATTACATTAAAGTGCCTAACAATAACACATATACCTAAAACCAAATAACACACAGCTTAGAACTTATTGTGAAACTACCGCAAATGGAGTAATATAAAATCAGCTACTCCCTCTTTGAAACCTCTATGCTTTGATACCAAGATGGTAAGCTACAACATAAAGAACCACATGTGCAATAATATCCATAGCAAATAAGGCTGTGTTCAGTCTAAGCTATGGTCCAAAATAATGGATAGAAAAGTCAACAGTTCATAAATTAGCATAGTAGATTGTAGATTTGATGCACCATGAACCATATACGAGTCTAACTAATGCCTTAATATGATTCACATGACACTAATTGGGGTTGCTCACCATAATCCATGGTAAAGGGATTGATAAGCACTTAAGTTTAAACTTAGTGGCAGTGAAACATACTTAAGAGCAAGAAGAAGTAGTTGTATATTCATTAATAAATGGATTTAGCTACATAGTGAAGAGGGTATTTGTGCCAACCTTCTTAGGGTTACATGACAAGATTAGTAAATGATAAAAAGGGGTAGTTGCCAAAAAGAGAAAGTATAAGGTATAATGTCTTAATAAATGGGAAAAATGGATGACAAACATAAATAGTATAATGGTAAGAATGTTAGATGCACATGTTGTAATAACAAATTATTTGTGGATAGAGACAAATTAGCCTTGCTCAAATAGCTTCAACTAGTTTATAGGACACTTAAAAACAAGATAGATAAGTTGATGTTGAGCTTAGTCAAGGTTTTTTGCTACTTGGAAATCAGGCACTTTGCTCGCTACAAAGTGAAAGGATGATGGAAGTTTAGAAGGTTAAATTGGTGGGTTGAATGTAGCAGAGACTTCTCTTCACCAATAGGTCAGAGCGTAATGGTCCAATGTGTTTGGTTCTCTAAGCATCTTGCTCGAGCTTGTGTGGTCGATCCTTGAGTTCGATTCTCATGAATATCATACATCTTGAGGAGTTTTAAAATCTATTATACTTAATGGAGATCTATTCACTAGATAATAAGTAATATGAGCTTTCTCATCCCAAAAATTACTTTTAAGTGCTTAGCATTTAATTGTAAGAGTCTTCGGCTCGCTCATTTGCAACTAAATTATGTTATAGTATATGTTATACAATAGTGTATCTTACTATACCTTCTTTATTGCAAAACTCATCAAATGGTGCATTAGAAAATTCTAAGCCATTATCTATTTGGGTGTTCTCACCTATTTCTTAGTATGTTCATCTACCATAGTCTTCTACTCCTTGGATTGCCTAAACATCTCATTCTCTAAGTTCAAAATAAATACCTAAACTTTTCTAGAGTAATTATTGATGAAAGTAATAAATTATCTACATCCACAATGCGCTTCAATTAGAGAAAAGCCTCACAAATCTAAACGAATATAAAGTCAAGAATACCTTAAAAGTATGCCTACAAAACTGAACTTAACCTTATATTCCTTGCTCAAAACATGTCTTATAGAATTTCAACTTCCCATTTCTAACCCATCCAACAATCCCTATTTGCTCAACATTGTAAGCCCTTTCTCACTTATATGATCCAATTTGCAATGTAATGAACAAATATCATCTTCCTTTAAAGTGTGTAAGACTGCTATTGTCCACCATCAATGAACTTCTCATGAAAATGTAAACTTTATAGTGTAGTTTACTCTTTATCGCTTTTAAAGCACCCTTTGAAACTCTAATGTTTCCATCTTCACTAGAAAAAATATGCCCTTATTTATTAAGAGTACCCAAAGAGATCAAATTTTTTTCTTAGTTCATAACCATACCAAACATTAAATGTTTTGATCATCCAATCATACGTCTCAATCTACACAGAAATAATGCCCTTAGTACTGGCTCATCATCGTTCGCCAATTTTACACTGCCATTTCATTCCTTAAAATAGGTGAACATATTGTTCGAAATAGTTCATTACTTAATTTCACACTACCATTTCATTTCTTGAAAAAGGAGAATAGATCTTTTAAAATAATTATGTGATAAGATGCACTTGTTTCTAAGACCTAGGTATTAGTATAACTTGCAGTACTAATGTACTACAGTTGCTTTAGCATTTAGTTCCTTCTTGTTGTTTCCCTTCTTATGTTGTAGGGATTACATCTTAATCTGCTACTTTTCTTTACAATGATAGCATCGAAGTTTGTTAGACTTCCATTTTGATTGTAACTTATTAGTACTCCTACCATTCCTTTCCTTATTCTTGTTGTTGCTAACAATCAATCATAAATCTATTCATCTTCATTAGAGTAAGAGACCTTTTTATTGAATTCATCAAATGATATAACATCCTTTACATCACTAAAAGAGATAGTCTCTCTATCATACAACATAGTATCAACAAAATTCTCATATAAACTAGGTAAAGAACATAGAGAATGTTAGTTTGATTATCATTATCATCTTGTAAATCTAGAATGATTCAATTAAAATCATTAATGTGATCTTTAGTCTATGTAGTTTCTAGCATCTTAAAGGTATACAAACATTACTTCCAATATGGTTTTTAGCTAATGATTTCTTCTAATACTTTCTTTGAAACTTTTTCCACAACAGTGTGGTCACCTCTTGAAGACTTCATTACTTAAACTCAACGAAATTGCATTATGTACCTTAGCTAAAATCTCAAATTTCTCCTTCTCCTTCAAACTATCAAACAATTTGTTTTCACCTTTTAACCTACCATACATCCTTACTAAAGTTGAGTGGCCATCATCTTTAACTTCTATAGAGGAAAATCATCTAATTTATTGAATTTCTTAATATTAAACTTATGGGAGAGAATTTTTTAATTAGCAAAAGAAACCATAAGCACCTAGATTTAAAGAAGAAACTTTTCTACTACCAATTGTTGTAAGAATAATAGAAATTTAACAAGAAATAAAATATAAGTAAAAAAATGAAGGATATAAGACAATTTACTTATTCAACTAATGTGATCTCATTAAGACCTAATAACTAACTCCATAAGATGCAAAAGAAGAAGAAGAAGAAGAAGAAGAATAAGCTCTTAGTTTTTGAGACTATAATATAAGTTTTTTAGTTATTTTAAATAGTCTCAAGTAAACTTTTTCTTTTTGTATGAGCGATCAATACTCAAATTTTGAACTCAAACACTACTCATGAAATAATATTTATCTTTTGTATGTTTTCATATCATTACTTCTTCAACAAATAGTCTTCCTAGATATAATCTTCAATAGTTAGAACCAAGAGTCACGAGATATCATTTCGAATGTCTATAGAAAAGAAAAATGATCTTTATGGGGTTTAATAATCTTTTCATATAAACTTGTACTTTCCAAATATTCTTTTTCATAAAGATGGAAAAGAAAAAGGTTTCCTGTTGAAAGAATAACCTTATCATTTTAAGAAGCATACTATACTTAAATATGCTTCTTTAAATTTAGATAATATCTTTGAAAGAAATTTTCTCCAAGAAATAATTTTGTATTTTAAAACATAACACTTATTTTCTTTCTATAAAATTCATTTGTGTATGGAAACTTAAAATTTCTAATTTTAAGAACTCATCATCAATTAAGACTTCTTGGTTGTTTCCCTTAAATAATTGCAACGATTTTGTAAACTTGTCGTAAAACTTATAGCATTAAAACTTGAGTTGATAACTTTTGATTTATAAGATAGGAGTAAAAAATAATATTTATCATTTTTTTCTTACTCATATTGTAAGTTAGGTTTTCAAGATTAATTTGCTTATGAAAATTACTATGAATACTCAATAAATTCAATAAGTAATAAAAGAAGATTTTGTCATTATCATAACCAAGACAATATATATATATATATATATTTGCATGTTTATAACATATGTACAAAGGAACAAGTGTTAAAGTGCAACTATTGCAATTCTATTACACTATAGTTATAGTGAAATTCAACTATTGAAATTTCTAAATCATTAAAAGTAATGGGAGTTTTATAAGCATCTCCACAAAATTCATTTGCTTACCATCCTTCCTCCTCATCCTAAACCTCATTCGTAGTTCTTATGGTAGGTGTTTCTTACCATTAGATTTGCAATCTAACCAAATATATACTTCAGCAGAAGTTATCCTCCATATTTCATGGGTCCTTTAATGGATAAGAAGAAAATCTAATAGATGTAACATAAAATAATTTATGAGAGGTATAAATTATGAAACATCTAAGGCCATTAGATCTCTTAGATTTGTGACATTGAATGAGGCTATCCAGGAACTATTGGGAGTGGAATCTAATTGTTTAGTCAATTCCATTTTTTCTAAAACATTATATCTAGTAAAAAATGTTGGAGGCTAATACTAAGATGTCAAAACTCAAAGAGAATTTTGTGTAGATACATGGTAAATTTGAGCTGACACTAGAGCATATAGAAGAGAAGCTAATTGTAAAGAAGTACTTTAGGTTTTAGGGCACTTTGCTATTCGGTATCTAAGAAGTCAAGTAGAAGTCCTTAAGAGAGTGGGGCATGAAGAGTAAGAGCATATTTATTCAATTGGAGTTGCTAAGGAGGATGTAAAAGGAAACATGGGGAATGAAAATGAGAGTGTCATCATGGTAGAAGTAGAGCGCTCTCTAATATCAAAGGTGGATAGGGATGTGTTACAAACAATTCAGATACCTAAAGTGGTACCATTATTTCTAACTCCTTTTACTGTTGGTGATTATAAGGGATTTAATGCCGAAACTGTTGATAAGGAGTTAATTGATATGGTACATGATAAATGGAAGGAAGTTGAGTTATGTTTGAAGAGTTTGATGTTAAGGCAATGGGGTATGTAGTTTAGTCTTGTGTAAAGATTGCTGAATGAGTTGTTGACTGTAGAGAGAATATAGAATTATTATAAGAGTTGCTAGTTCTAAGAGAATTTGTCTATTTTGACAAGATAGACTCACAAATGGTGACAATTTCTAAATCTAACTTGGTTGAACATGTTTATTTCTCATTCTTTGAGTTTTGCAAGGTTATTTTTTATCTAGGACGATTACGTTTCTAAAAAGAGGATGAATCTTGCTTAGCAGGGAGGGAATGATATAGTCATTATCCATGTAATCAAGTTCCAGGGATCAAACTAAGTCTTATAGATTGATTATAAGAGCAAAGAGTGAGCAAAGACATATATGGCTTGAACATAATTGTGCTCCCTAGTTGTATTGAGCAATATGGACATAACAACGAGCAACATGACTTTTTTTGTTGAGAAGATGGGATCCAAGAGATACACAGACAATCTATACCATTATGTTGACGATCAGTATAGGTTGTTAACACTCAACATAAGCATCTTAGCACTTTAGATACTATGTTGCCTTTACTTTGATCATTTTAATTGCTTTTAATTTACACTTCCTTTTAATGATTTTTCCCTTTCATTAGCCTTAGTTAGATATCCTCTTCATTTGTCAATGAAGAATATATCTTTTTGTTGGAGAGTTCTCTCAAAACCTTATTATCTTATCTATTTTCTTGACTATGGTGACAAACCTTGATTCTAAGTGATTGTACATCATATCAATTGTTTAAGTCAAGAACTCTGTTTATATAATTTATGCATAATATTGAATTATGCAAGCCTCACACTTGTATGACTACATTTGGAGATCAATTTAGGGCATTTGAAAAAGTAACCTAATTAAGCTAGAAATTTACTAGAGATTTAGAAATGTTAGTTGAAGAAACCCCATGGGCTCGAAATTCAAAAGTATAATAAAATAATAAAGATATAGCTCAAATAGTGAAAACTTACTATATTATTATATACGTATCAGTAACACACAAATTAGGTCCTAATAATTAATGCACACTTAAAGATAAATCATAGAAGTAATATAATTAATATTGAACATAAAATAATGTATAAAAATATGCATAAACATCGGGTATCGGTAATATATAAATATATATACTTGTAATTATTAAAAATACCCGAAAATGGGTAAAATTCACTAAATAAAGAAATAAAATAGGGGAAAATTATAGAAAATGTAAGAGACAACCAAGAAACATTCCTCATGCGTGGCAATGTGAGCATACAAAGAAATGTGGAAGAATTATTTTTTACACACCTGTATGATATTATTAACACATGTATAACGGGAGAAAATTAAAACCCCCTCAAATTTTATTATGAAATACAAACAACATTTGTATATGAAAGTTTTGAGCTATTTGAGCTTTAGAAAATTTGGGAAAGAGGAATAGAGAGTGAAAGTGATATGGGAAAAATTAAGAATTATAGAGCAATTTAGAAGTGGTAGGGAGTTCTTGAATGAAGTCAATAGTTGGAAGAGGAAAGGGGGGCTATGCCTGAAGAAATGAGCTACACTAAGTTTGGTCGATAACCACCTATCTCCTTATGGTGGCTGGAGCTCCAAGAAATAGTAGGTGATTAAACTTCCTCTTTTGTATCTAAAATTTAGAAAAAATATCAAACGGCCTCCAAAAATTGTGAAATTTGGTTTTCCTAAGTATTGTTACATGAGATATTTAAATTTCAAATTAGATTTCCAAAATTTTGAGTGTTAGTATAGAATCCTTGAGAAAAACATCCTGTGCATTGATTTTTTATTGGGTTTTCGAAAAAGGATATCATGTAGTTTTGGCTTGAAATTTATGGGTATAATCCTAAGATGTTTTATTTTGATGTTATGTGGTTATATTGGTAAAATTAAGTCATTGAATTTTTGGGAAAATTCCATTTCTATGTAAATAGTGTGCTGGAGGTGTTATTTTACTAAGGAGCTTAATGAATTCTTTATAAAATTATGGTACTTAGGTGATGTTTATTGTTTATCCAGGGTGTTAGAGTTCTAGAAACTCAGGGTAAGTTGGAGATTATGTGATGTAGTAAGATGTAGAGGTAGTAGTGGGGTCAGAAACTATGTTAGAATGTAATCTGATAGCAAATAACTTGAACACACTAACATTGGATCTATGTTAGAAAGTGGTTTATACTTAAACTCTACATCCTTATCAAAGTTAGAACATAAGTTAGAAACCACCTAGACATAAGAGAATTTATGTGGTTTAGTTAATGCAACTTACATCCATGGGTAGGAAGAGAAAATTCTTATTCTTTAAGATAAATTGGTAATGGGTACATGATACAAACCTTAAAGTTCCCACCATTAACCTTTCCAAAAGTTCCTTTTCCAATCAAGCTCCCAAAAATATTGGGTTACATTGTGATTCATGTTGGGTTATAACAATTTAAGACACTCAATCACATTCAATTGCCTTTTTTTTTTTCTTTTCTTCTTTAGTACACTATTCCATGATCATCCCAAATTTCTTTAACTTTTCACAACCTAGAATATGATTTTGAAGGTAAAAAGAAAACGAAATATAAATATATAATGGTGTTTGTTGTCGTTATCCACTCTTTACTCTTCCATCTTTGTAACTAGTATAATATTATCAATTAATTTTAAATTTTTTTGGTAATTATACTCGCTTTTGTTGCTATAAAAAAGTTACCCCTCTAATACCTTAAAGGAGTCACAAATATCTCTCTTCTGATTCTTCAAAGTTAACCCATCTAATACATTGAGGTAATCCTTGCTTTCTACAATTAGTTAATTCAACAAGTCTAAGGGTTTTAAAAGAATTTCAATGCAACTTATAAAGAATGATCTCATCAAGGCCTAATAAGTAACTTTATAAGACATAGCAAAATGCAATCAGTTGTCCTTAGTTTTTGGGATACAGTCAAATAAGTTCTTTACTTCTTTTAGATAGTCTTAAGTGAACTTGCTTTTTATTATGAATGATCAATGCTCAAATTTCGAACTCAAACATTACTTATGAAATAGTGTTTGTCTTTTTGTATTTCTTTATATATTATTAAGGCCACAACAATTCTAGGATAGTCTTTCTATGTACAATTTTCAACAATTATAACTAAGAGTACCCGAGATATCTATTCCAAATATTTGTGCAAGACAAAAATAACCTTTATGTAGTATAATAATCTTTTCGTATAAACTTGTATTTTCTGAATATGTCTTTTTGTAAATATCCTTAAAGGTAAAAAAGAGTTTTCTATCGAAGAATACCCTTGTCATTTTAGGAAGGACACTACACTTAACTAAGCTTATTTAAAGTTAAATAATGTCTTTTGAATAAAAATTGTCTTTATGAAGTCATTTTGTATTTTATAACATAACATTTGCTTTCATTTTATGAAAGATTCTTTAAAATTTTGTTTTATTTATCAAAATCAAGACTACGCCTTACCATATTTATATTATTTAAGTGCAAAGGCCTTGTGTAACCACAGCTTTTTTTTCCCCATAAAATTCTACTAAAATTTTTATACAATTCAATAATATTAAAATTTTATTATCATTGTAAATTTCAAACAACCTCCTTTAACCCCATCGGTGGCAATTTATCTTCCACTCCCCCATTTTCTACAAATTCCTTTTCTCTCCCATGCATTCTCAATACTACATATCCTCCTAATCAATACGATGTGTAATTACTTTTGTAGCATAGTTTTCCACTCAAAAGTACTTATTTCTCAATAAGGAAAAAGGTGCTTTTTGTTCACTAAATTAAACTTCTTTATGGTGGTAATTTATTTTCCTTTAATTCTTTTGACAAATGTTATTACTGTTGTAATTTATATAAAGTTTAACTTAATTACATATGTGATGGTTTGATGGGTACATAAATATATTATAAGTCTATTATTTCTTGTGAATAATTTCATATGTAGTTGTTTTTACACCCGCGATGTAGGTATGTCATCCATTAACATATATTACATGCACACACACATACATACAGATTAATCATCACAAATTCACGATATATGTTCAAAGGAGCAATTGTTGTAGTATGACTATTACAACTTCATTACATTATAATCATTGTGAACTAATTCATGTATTAGAATTCCTAAGTCATTAAAAGGAATGGGAGTTATGCAAACAACTCTCCCCATCTTGAACCTAGTTGTCCTGGTAGGTGTTTACTTTAGTAGAAGTTATCCCCCATATTTCATGGGTCCCTTAAGGGGTAAGTAGAAAATTTAGTAGGCACTTAACCCTAATTTAAAGGTAGGTTACAATAGATATATACGTTTAAAAGTAGAAAACCATCACTAAATAATAAATTCCCTTTTATTAGCTTATTTAGAATATTCATACTTAATATATAATCGGTAATTCCTTAAGGCTTCTCATCTTAATAGTTAGTTTATAGATTAATTAATAATAGTTAACACGATCTAAACATTCTCAATGAGTCTTATTTATTGAAAACTTTAGGCCTAAAGAAGGCGAGATGAATAGTAAACTAATGAAATTTGTCAATATTTATTCACAAATGGTTTTATCTCTTGTTGCCATGATTGAAGGTCTTATAACCATATATTTACAATTCGCTTATTCTATTATATATTGTAAAATCTAGCCCAGCCATTGAATAAAATAATAATAGGCATTGATAAGTCATAAAAGAGAATAGCATTATAGTCTAACCTAATATACTCATAAACCCTACCTATTATAAATAAACTCTTTTAAACCTTAATCCTAATTCATAATTCTTTTCTCTCTATCAGCCTCTTAAAACTTAACTTTGTTGACCTCTCTTTACATGGACCATCGAGCATCCAACGATTACAATATGCTTTGATTATAGGTTTAATTCTTTTGGGCATCCATGTTGTCAAGATTTCTAAATTTATTTTAAACTAAGGTAGATCTTAGCAATATTAGTGAAAGGAGAATAAGGTCCATGCACTCTTATTTTGAAACAGATTTATTGTACAGGAATTCCCAAGAATAAGTATCCTA
This sequence comes from Lumnitzera racemosa, assembly GCA_024138005.1. NCBI lineage: Eukaryota > Viridiplantae > Streptophyta > Magnoliopsida > Myrtales > Combretaceae > Lumnitzera > Lumnitzera racemosa. Next base: position 60,760,144 of record JAMXBC010000012.1, read on the forward strand.
TCCACAAAATTAAGGAATGATTTAAAGGTAAGGCAAGACTATACAGTTTTCCATATATTTATAGGGTTTTGGGTTTTTACCTTTGTTCTTCTATTTAGGGCTTGGAGAAAAAGCGAATTTGGTGTGACAAATTATGGTGAACTAGGAATTGGATTCTAAATTTATAGGTAAGAATGTCATCTATTTCTTTTATTTTATTGTGGAATTGGTAATTAGATCTAGTTATGATAGTTGAAAGGAGAAGTGTCGGATTAGAAATTTGATAATAGATAAGTATTTAAATGTTATACATGAAGAGAAAAATCATATTTGTTAAGGTTAGAGAATTTAATAGCATTGATTGGGAGAATGGGTTGTAATAGTGATGGGATTTTGATGTGAGAAGCAGTGTTTTGATGTTGTAAATTTCAAATTAGGAGAATCATGGCTTAAGATCATGACATGATCCCAACTATGATCCCTTTAGGTGTATTTGAGTGAAGGATGTGCAAGGGAAATAAAGGAATTGGTGATTGAGAGGATCTCGGTCAAGGTTCACGAGCATAATCTAGACTGTGTTCTTGTTATAGTGCAAAATTGGAGAAACACGACTAGGTTCACGATTGTGATCCTTAGGCATAAACTTATATCTACTCTCTTTCTTCTTGTTTCTTATTTCTTACTATCCTAAAGAGTAACCTAATTAGTTCTAAGCTAGTTTAGAAGTCTAAATTGGTTCCAAAACCTTAGGTGATATTAAACTTAAATCCAAGAATCTAATGAGATAAACAAGAGGACTTAGCTAGGATAATGAAACTAGGAAGTGAATTCTAAAAGATGTTATCTCTATGTTGTACCACATGTGTTGATATTAAAAGGACCTTTACCATAGATTCTACTAGTCGTTCTTAAGTTTTAAGTATGAGATACTTGCTTGTTGTTTTCATTACTGGATTAGTTACTTAATCGAACTAATTGTCTATTAGACATTAATTAAATATATGTTGCTTATGCTTGGATGGGCTTGAGGGATCTGATAGATCGATGATCTTAAGGTACACCTTGATGATCCTTACGTGAAACTATCTTGAGTAGAGTTACCTTTGGAAATGATGTAGAGAGATTTAGGAGATTCTTGGTTTCTAGGATATTGAGAAAGACCTAATACCAATACTATATGGTACTATGTTTGTGGGGGGGGGGGGGGGTACATACGCATGTGCTTACCGGGGTCGTGAGTGCCCTTATATTATTTGTCTAACTAAAAACAAAAACAATAATTAGAATGTGATGCATTTATTATTTCTTGAGATGCATATAAATTTGTGAACGTTTGCTCATACAGATGTGTTTGTATAATCCATACTAGGCTTTAGCTCAACCCGTTTAAAATTTTTCAGGTATAGGTACTTGAGTAGACTTCATGAAGTTGATGGTTATGAGTTCGATCATTAAGTTAACAAGTTGGGAAGTGGCAACTAGAATTTCAATTGTAAACACGATAATCGAGTATGATTAGTTAAAATTTCTTCATACAAATTAGTAAATTCTTGTTATGTATTTTATGAGATTGATTTTGAAGGACTATTACGGTTTAATTCACTATAGGTAAATACTTGTTCAGAATTTCATGAGATTACTTTATAGTTACTTTGTTTTGTTTGAAGATTAAATTTATTGAAAATATTTGGAGATTTCAATAGGTATTTAGAGAATTTAGTAAATGGTTACGTCTAACGTATCGGTAGACACGAGATGAGCTACAACGTTTCAAATTCTAGGACATTACACATATCCTTGTTAATTTTAATTATTTGACACAACATCGTTATGGATTTGATCTCATTGTTTGTTAATTTTTTCTACAGTTTAGAGAGAGACAAGGAGAAAAAGAGTTGGGATTATGGTGTGAGTGAGGCTTAAGAAAAAGAAGAGTGGAAGGTTCATTGGTACTAATGTATATGGCATGTGTTTGGATAAGTGGTGAATAAATGTCAATATTAATGATATTAGAAAGTTTTTATAAAACTATTAATTAAGTTTTTATATGTTAAAATTTTATTGATACTCCTACATGATAAATCGATCAATTTGACATAGTGGTAACATTGGAACTACGTTTGTGAGAAGGTAGTGATGAGAGGTGATGCGGGGTGTAGAAATAAAATAATACAAAATTTCTACATAGGCATTTCGGCAACAAAGGAAAAGAAAAAGAACGAGTCCATGTTAAGCTTTAGGATTGAAATGTTTCTTCGAAAAAAATTCTGGATTCTTTACATACCCTTCCGACCTGTTCCTATAATAAATTAAATGGTATAAAATAAAAGTCATAAAATAGAATATGACGAGTTATATTACAAACTCTCCCATCCGACTTATCTTTTTAGAAATCTCTTTCTTAGTGGAGGTGGATTCTTAGCTGTTTCGATTTTTCTTTTCCTTGAATAATAGATTTTTTTTTTTCCTCTTTCTCCTCTCCTACTTTTTTGGTGGGTCCTAAGTGGATTGAGTTGATAGAGCCTCATTTTTGTTTATATCCCACGTTCATTTTTTCTAACTTGAGCATCTTTGCGCTCGTCGCAAAGGGTGTTAAGTTTATATATAGATACAGCATGTACATATTAAGGATATTATAATTCCATACTATAGTGATGTTAGCTTTCTCATGAATATATCTTCTATACGCACTTATGCATATAGGTAATTATATGCCCTCCATTTGAACATCAACTTAAACATATATGTTCTCTATTATACGTTCCTTTTCTTCAAATTTTTTGGCCCAACTCTTATGCATATTATAATTGTTGGAAGAGAGTACTGATCTATCCAATTAGGAAAACTATATTCCTATAATTATATTATAATGAATACATTCGTTATAGTAAATATCGTAATATTTATGCTGAATTTACATCATTTAGAAAAATACGTCCTCTATTTATAGTTATATATAAACGTGCATACCTTTCATTGAAATGATCCCAAAAGAGTTTATGCCTCATGTTTACTACGACATATCATTTCCACTTGATGAATAAAATCAAATGAAATATGTTATATTACGATGGGCAAAAAAGAGGACACATCTTGCAAATTATTCGGAAGTCACTTTCATATTTTCTTCTTTAATTGTGGATGTCTCTTTCGGAACTTTTAATAAGAGTTACTCAAATTGGATCGCCTAGGCGTAAAGCCCCGATCTCTCCGCGTTACGAAAAGCGATACACATCGTAAAACAGTAAAATGGCAACATCAAGCTTTTCTTGGTTTAACTTTCTCCTATATAATTAAACGTAAGTACTCATAACTTCTCCTTATAAAAGCCTATGTTCTCGCCACAAGGGCAATTTATTCTTCTTCGTCATCCCCTTTGATTGATGTAGATATTCATTTTATCTGTAGCCATCTTTTGCGACTGGTAGTGCTTGTCAATTCATGTCCTTGGAAAAATTGTAGATTGTAAAAAACGTTGTTACTTAGCTATAGTTTGATTGTAGCATCTTTATGGTATAGCATTTGATAAATTATTTAAGCCATTATTTAGTTTGCATATTACCTAAAATTACTAGATAAAAAAGCTTTTAGGTGTTGGGTAAAAGCTAAAAAATTTATACCATATATTTTGTGGAATAAAAATCTATTTCACTTAGTATAAAGTAAATATATTCTTAAAATTTCAAAAATAACCTACATTAAGTTCTCAAACCATAATACTAAATTTTATTGTAATTTATAATATGAAATTATAAATAATTAAGTTTTTCTATATTGCATTCATAAAAATCTATATTCAGTAATATACACACAAAGTGTAATACAAGAGGTTGCACTATTATGTTCTTTTTGTACTAGGTTATTCAATTCTTCTTATATTATCCTATGTTACCAATCAAATGTTACCTCAATGTCCATACTTCATACAAAATCAACTCTATGAATGATCGGTAGATTCGTGCAGCTGAATTTTGTGCTACAACTCAATTGAGGTAAAAGAAAATGTACAAATTAGAAATCCAAAATAAATATACATTATTTTGACCTAAGTTCAACTCGAATGAATTCAAGTTTCATTAATAATTGTATGACATTGGCTAGTCAAAAAAGGAAAAAAGGGATGAGTGCATTTTCTTAATTATATTTTTAGTTTTTTTTTTATTGCATTTTATCGATATCATTGTAATTTACTTTATTTGCATATGTGCTAGGAGAGACTCAGAAAATCGATAAAAAATTGGCATACATAGGCACTATTGCAGTGATATATACACGAGACAATATGGATAGGGAATTCACCAGGAAAATCATTTCACATACGACTTTAAGAATATTTTTGGTTGCCTAAGTTACAAGAAGCTAGCTGGTCGCGAATCAACAAGGTAAAAACAGACCCGTTAGTTTAAAACTTTGGAGAATTTTGTAATCGATTTTCAGAATCTGTTTTTTCAAGTTAATATATCATAAATCATCCAAATAGCATGTAACAAATTAGTCCGATCATTGTAACATGTCATGTGGTACTACGTTACATCCTGCATCATAAGTATAGCTTTAACTATAAGAATATGTTTCATCGAAAAAACAAGCCATTCTCAAATTTGTGGAACTTTATTGCATAAGTTAGAACTTCACTGTCGAAGTTAAAATTTTGTACAACTTAGTTGCAAACATCTAAAAAATTTTATGAATCAACTGCTGATACTGAAGGCCAAAAAAAAAAAAAAAAGAGCTGATACTGAAAATTTCATTTAAAAAAAAAGAGTCAGGGTCATTCCTTACACTTTTTCCAGTCATTGATGATCCACAGACATCTGAAATCACGCTGGAGACATTGCATAAAATCTTCCATCATTCACAAAAGTTAGCACACGGTTGCACTTGCAGGCATAGTACAAAAATAGTAACACTCACACATGCGCAGGCCACTTCAAGATATATCAATGAGAAGAACTTTTCTAATCAGTGGATCACTTGGCATGTAAGCAACCCGACTACAGATGTCATCGCTGGATTTATCAGTCACTACCATAAGATATCCCAAAGTGTCTTTTAAATGTTTCACACACATCTTACATCGCTATTATATTAGCATTCGGTTTCCAGTATAGTACAGCATGGGAAGGGTAGTGAAATACAAGGACAACAATATAGTATAACGTTTTTCTTGTAAATTTAGTGCGCTGAAGTGTAACACAATATTTCTCACACATAGATTTTCAACTTGGAGAACAATAATCTTGGTAGCTGGACTACTTATATTGTCCGAGACTTATTTTACCTCCATTTCCTATTATATCATTGTTTCACCATCACCATCACTATCACTTCAACCATCGACATTACACCACCACCATCACTTATATAATACTATCACCATGATTGACTCATTGCCATTATTATAGTACAATTATGGTGAATTTAGCATGCATTAATCTATTAATAGTAGCAATCGTGTAGTTTGGAAGGGGGGTAGCTATATGACTGTAATTGTAGCAATGGTGGTATAATGTAGTAGTGGCGTTACGAAATGCAACGACTGAAGCGATTGTAGCACTAATGGTGGAAGTGAAGTTTACATTATTTGTGATAATGATGTAGTATAATGATAATTGTGGTAATTATGACAATTAAAGATCTTTTAGGTAATAATGGTGTTGATCAAAATAGTATAGCAATGGTGCTACAAGCAAACAGTGGTGGCATGATTATGATCATGTGGTGATAATTATGGTCACTCATCGACAGTATAGTATTTGATGGTAGTGATTGTAGGATATGAAGGAGTAGATAATGGTAGCAATTTGTGGTGCTAAAGTTGAGTAAATGAGGGAGAGGTAATAGTAGTGTTAGTTGTGATAATAGTGGTAATAATAAGACATTGATCAAAATAATATAGTTATCTTGGGTTTTTGCTTAAGAAATTTTATTTATTTATTTATATTTTTGTTCCTAGATTTTTGTATTACAAAATAAAAATGTGAAAAATCTTAAGATTTATCTTGTATCATAAAAAGAGTTTTGTCTAGTATTAGATTTATTTTGTAAAATAAACATGGTTTTGGTAAGTTTTAACGAGAAAATTACTTGTTTATTATTAAAATTAAAAAAATTATAAAAATAAAAGTTATATAAAAAATTACCAAAATACCAAATTTATATCTCATCTTAAAGATGAGATAAAGGCAATTCTAAATATGTTGCATTTTTTGGCCTAAAAAATCGCCTAAAAATACAAGGGGCTGATAATAAGCCTTAAAGAGCCTTTTTTAAGCCTAAAAATACATCAATTGGGCAAGCCCTAATTATTCCATTGTTGTATTTGAAAATCACTCATTGAAAACATATAATAATAAGAAATATTCTTTTTGAATCAAAAGCTATGCTTGTTTGAATTTAACCTAAAAAAATATTTAATTTATCATTGACCAAAGCTTTATCCTATTTATTAAATGCGATAATGGTCTAATATGAATATGCCGCATTTTGTAAATACGATATAATGTTTGTATCACTCCAATTTTTTAAGCTGAACCAAGTCTATATCGTATTTTTGAAATGCGATAATATGCTAATACTACTGTTGCATTTCTAAAATGTAATATAGGCTTTGTAGTATGTTGCCATTATTATATTTTTCAAATGTGAGATTCATATTATTATAGATATCTCATTTTAAAAATACTATATAGAGTCAGTATTTTTGTAATATTTTTCATATAATTTATAATTGTGTAATTTTTTTTAATATTGATAGACATATGTTTCATTTAAGTTTTATCATATGTTGTAGTTTAAAGGGTTGCCAACCAAACAATACCTACAGATGTATCTACCCTCTTTATTTTTATTGCAATAAAAATTGCAAACATGCCCTTTTATACTTGTCTCATATTTGCTTAGATTCCTTATATATGAAATTGAGTGTTAGACCTATAAAATATTGTATAAAAAAGTTGTTTTGGTTACTGTTTTACCATTTTGCCCTCTTACAAAACAATGGAAAAGATATTAATTTCGTGTTTGTTTTATCAGAATGGAATTGCTATTCTTCTTTTATTATTTGTTTTATCAGAATGGAATTGCTATTCTTCTTTTATTATTGTAGTAGAGCTATTCTCATATTAGGTTTACAAGGAGTTATACTATAAGTAATGTTTATTCCATAAAATATGGGAATTAGAAACTTCTATTCCTTCCATTGATAAAAAGAATTGCAATTCTTTATAGAATGAAACTTTTATTATAGAAAATTTCCTAAACATTAAGTAAAATAATATAGAAAGAATTATTGTTCCTTTCTAGCCTTATTCAATTCCAATAAAGCAAAAGTAATATAAAAGGACTTTGTTTATTTTTTAAAGGATAATATGGCCATGTTGGGGATCAAAAAGTACAATTTTTTGAAAACTTTTGAAGTCAGATTGCTTACTTCAAAAATAAAAGAGATTAATGTAGAGGTGGGCATGGTTTGATTTTATTTGGTTTTTCCTTCGAATCAAACAAAACCATGAAAATGTGGTTTGGTTTCTCTTTTCTTTTCTCCTTTATCCTTTTTTATTTCTTGATTTGAACCAAGCCGTATGTTTTAGAATATGAATTTTTTCAAGCTATAAAATTTTAGTTTGGTTTGATTTGATTAATAAATTGAACTATGTTTTTTAGTTTAAGAAAGTATATTTACATCACATCAATGTATCCAAAGAAACACGTCCAATTGTATTTGTAAGTTACCACTTTCGTTATTTCATATGCTCATACACGTGGGGGGTGATTGAATAAGTGTTATTGTCACGTCGTTGCTATAGTTGTATGAGATCCCTGAATAGATGCCTGTTATACGTGTATAATTAGAAAAAAATAATTAACTATGACGATTTATTCAAAACTAACCAATGCACACTCACCATACATGTACAAAAATAAAAAGGAAAAAAAAAAATATGCATATCCCTCAAATGATGCTAGCAAACCACATAATTGCACTATATGAGTAAGAAAAGAAAAATCAATATCCATACAAAGTCTCTTTAATATTATAGGTAATAACATAGAAAATTACATAATTAGATTAGTGAGCAAAGAAATTCAAAACACAATACAAAATCCAACAAACCCGGATTAACAATGATGGGGCCATTAGCATTTTATTGTTTTTACTTGACAAACCCATTGTGTTCTACCCTTTCCCGCCACCCTTTTCCTCCTTTTCTTTATTTTTATCTCATTGAAATGATGGAAAAAATGGTTCAAAGAAATTAAGCAATTAAATGGTGGAATCAATCAGCAATGATATGGAGTTTAAGGGAGAAAAAAAAAAAATAGTGATAGTATAGAATCTTTTGAGGATATGTATCAAAATATGGAGTACAGTCATTTTGTTTCCTTAAAAATGTGGAGAGGGGATGGAGGAGATAAGATTGAGCAAAGTGTTTTTTTAAATCAAACTATTTTAGATATAATTGGCAATTATAACGAGTCACCGTTTGTTGTTTTAAAAGGGCACCTTTATAATGCATTGAATACCTTTTATTTTCTAAAAACTCATTAAAATAATGAATTCAATCATTTTTTCCTCAATCAATGAAAACCATTAAATATATTTTTAATATGAAAGGGTAAAACTTTCCTTAGTGATAATTTTTAACCTTTGTTTTTTATTTTAATTTGGTAAATGAAAGCTTTTGATCCTATTAACCAAGACCATATTTCCATAATGCAATGTTAAAGAAATTTCCATTGCTATTTTATTTTATTTTATTTTTTGGTAGTATTACAAATATATATAAAAAAGATAACAAATAAGATTATCAATTTACACTATTAGCCTAAAATTATTGGCAGTTTCAAGTAAAAATGGAAAGAAAAATATATGAAAGATTCATGAATGTGGAAAACTTTTTCCATATATGAAAACTTCAATTTCAAAGGCGCAGAACTTAATAATTCAGTTGTTAAAGAAAAGAAAGAAAGAAAGCACAAACGCATAATTCATTGAAATGCACTAACTTTAATCTCTTAAACACCTAAAATATTAAACCAAGCTTCGCATAATGCAAATAAATAGTCGTGTTGACTAAACATTGACCTTGCTAATTGAAGAAATAATAGCGAATCTTCTACAAAATTTATCAATAACAATTCGAACAAATGATTCTAGGAAACGGAGGGATTGATGAAATAAAACTTCCAATGGTTTAGTGGTTTTATTCGCTAGTGCTTTTATTAAAATATTACAAATAACACTTTTTTTTCACAAAATATCTTTAGATAAAATACATTATGTGAACCCTAGCTAAGGAAAAAAAAAATTAGAATATTTAGTAATCTTCAACACTAAGGAAAAAAAAGAGGAGAAATTATAAATAACCCCAAAAATTTTGACTTAGATATAAATTGATTTCTCAAACTTTTAAAGTATATTTTAAGACCCTGTAATCTGTAATAAATTGACAACATAAAATGCATTCCATTTATTAGTTAAAAAAAGTCACATTAAGTTCAAAGTTTAAGGGTTCTAAAGCACATTTTGATAAATGAGTGTTTGCATACCAAAATAAAAGTTTATTTATTTATTTGCTTTTTTACCATAGAAACGGAACTTTATTCATGATATTGTTTAGGGGTTGAGATTCCCTATCTTTAACATATAAAAACACCAATCGGGATGAAGGATTAACAACCCAATAATTGCATATAATACTTCAAGCCAAAAGCAGTAAATAGTTAAGCTAACAAACATTAATTAATCCATTTCAATTACTTTGCCCAAAAATTTCTAGTTTGTGTTGATATGATATTCAAAGCCATGGCCTTATAAATTAGTATCACAACTTTCTACAATCTATATGGGACACTTAATTATAGGGTTTCACAATTCTCCCTTTACCTTAAACACTCTATGTCTTCATTACGGGACCTTACGATTGGGCTCAAATTTCTTCCATTTACGATATATGATTCGAGTTACCCATTACCTATAAATCATCTTGAAACATGCAAGGAATCATACTTAGGTGACACTCCCCACCTTCCTCAGAGCTATTCTCTAAATTGGAGCTAAACTCGAGTAATCCACCTACTAGTAAGGAGTTTGCTTTGATATTATTTGTAACGCTTTAGGTTAAAAGCAATGAATAGTCAAGCTAATAAATGTTAATGAGCCCATTTTAATCATTTGGCCCAAAAGTTTCAAACTTGTGTTGATAGGATATTTACAACTATGATTTTATAAATTAGTATCACAACCTCTCGCAATTCATATGGTACACTTAACTATGGGGTTTTACATTGAAAATCATCCCAAATCTACCCTAAGATGCTATCCAATGCCTACACTTATTAGCTTCATAGGAAAGTAAGCTAAAGGAACAAACAGGGAAACAAGAAGAAAGAAAGTGAATGTTGTTTCTAACAAAAAGAGTGCTCTAAGCATAGCTGTATCCTTTATTAATAAGTTCAAAAATGACTTTAAAATTTGTTTCAACTTGTACCATCTATTGGCCTCTTGATCTTGCTAGTAAAAGACCTCCTTGTATTGCCAATGCTTCAACATTGTCAATAGAATCAGTACATACTTCCATGGACATAGCCTCTTTCATATCAGTCTCTAGAATCTTGTAAATAATTCTAGTGCCTATCTTTCTAGTTGCATAATCAAAAGACTTACCCCTATTAATCTTAATGACCCTAGCTAATGAGGTTTATTTATCAATTTATTAAAGTTTATCAGTTTTAAAACACGCTTTGAAAGTTTATGAGTTAATATGTATATATGTTAAAGTTTAGGGGAATTATTTGTATTTCTCTTACAAAAAAAAAATAAATAATAATAACACGTGTAGACAACAAACGACACACTAAAAGTAACTATATATCAATGGATTAGCGAAAAGATTATGTATAAAGTTAAGTAAAATACAATAAAGAATGAGACTTGTCTTGAATTAGTTGCAAAAGGATCTTGTCTTAAGAAATAGCACAAAAGATATTGAGTTCCAAATATGAAAATGAAGTAATCAATTCTTACCATTTCACTCGATCATAAAAATTCAAAAGAAATCTCATTCCAATTGTGCTATTAAGAGAATTAGAAAAAGCGGGAAAGAAAGAGAATTAGAAAAAGTGGGAAAGAAAACATCTTGATAGGCCTTTACTTTAGTTGGAGTTTCAATATTAAGAAAAGTTATTTTAAACATTCACATTTTCTTATATTCCCTAAATTTAGAGGCACTATAGAACCCAAAATTGTTGGATAGAAAGTGGGCTGATGGAGTATAAATGTGAGTTCCTCAAATGATACTACTTATAAGAATGACCTTGCAATTGCTATGTAGTCTAAGTAAAAAAGAAAAAAGGAAAAAACTATAAATAAGAATGGAAAAAGAAAATATAGAGAATGAGAAAAAAAAATCCAAATTAATTCTTAAAAATAGGTAACAAACATTGTACTTGCCATAACCGATAGAAATAGTTTTGTGAAAGATGACTGCCTAACTATTATCCTTCAAAGAGATATCAATACAAGGGGCTCGAGACAAGAGATTAATCAAGAGAAGAAATAGATTAATTGGGAATTACAATCTTAAGTATTATAAAAAGATAAGGTAAGAGAAGGAGTTTCTACTCTTGCATCTTTTGGCTAAATTTCATTAAAATTCAACAATAAAATCCTCATTAGTTTGTTTTAATAAACTTTGATATAATTTTGATGGACATATAATGAATTTCAAAGAGTAAAGATAAGTGAAAATCCCTAGTATTTGCTTAATAATATTGATAGATATGGATATAGATGAAGAAAATAAAGTGATATGAGTTTTTGTGTATATTTATATTATAAAAAAGAGTAGGAAATTTAATGATGCTCGACAATGTTAAGCGATTAGACATGCTCTTATATATGAGGACAGATCAATCACCATTAGATTCATTTACCGTTTAGTTTTTCTGAGTCAGATTTGTTATAGATAATTTTACACCGATTTGATCGTTACATTGCCATCTGGAAGTAATGTTTGCATATGTATAGAATTGTTAAACGAGAAAGACAACTCCAACCTAGACTAAATTTTGGGATCAACTTTTATTTTCTACTGTTTTTCTTTTTACACTTTCATCATATGAATAAATCTGGTGCACAAATATTTTGATTTTATCTCTTTAAATATCAACCAGTAATAACAAGGATGAGTTGCAATACACCCTTCTATATGTTCTTCATTTGCATTTAATTCCCCTATCTTTAAAACTTTGCATTATAATCGCACATCATTACAAAAGTGTATCGATCTTGTGCGTAGCCATCTTCACCTTGATCTTATACAGTTTTTGTTTTAAAATTCTTTTGCTAGTTTATCTTGGGACGGAAAGGTAATTAAAAAAAAAAAGTTGAAATGCACTTATTCTAAAGAATTGAAAGTTTAAACATACAATTCGAGGAAAAAAAACGGTTAAGTACATATAAAGAAAATATTAGAATTTATATTTATAATTTACCCTAGTAGCAACTCAATATATAACCTTATTTTTACATTATAAATACAGTCCCATTGCACAAATAATTGAGTAGTATTAAATAATCGGTTATTTAATCACTTATATTGAAAAGAGAGTTTCTGCAGCATTGTTGATAACGAAAAAAGAAGAATTGTAAGAATGATTATATTACATTATTTTTTCATTCTACTTGTAATTTTAATTAAATATTTCATGTGATTAGTGTTTGTTGATGACAAATCTTACGACATAATCATTTCCAAAAGAACATAAAAGTTTCAAGCTCCATTTATATTGAGTATTAAAAAGTGTTGGAAGCGTACTTTATAAATATTTTTTTTTTATATATGTATAATAATAGCAATATAAAGTGCTTTTTTTTTTTTTTTTCCTTTTCCAGTTTCAACTCTCAATTTTATGACCTTGACCAACAAAAACCAGTTAAATTAAATTGGCTGTCTAATGAATCTGACGCGAAAGGATTTAAAATTCCTGGATAATATCATTTCCACTCGTAGAACCGAATGATCATATCCTACTTTTAGAGCATAAACTTTATGGACCCTAGGGTTTGTGAGGAATTGAATTATTAGAAATAGAGGTTATGAAGATCTTGGAACGGAGTAGTGTCGCATAGGTTAGTCTCCTCGGCATTGATTGGAGAATTGACCGCTCTGGGTCGCACCGAACTAAACTACGGTCCAACTGATATGAATATCTAATCATTAACAACCCAATATACCTTACGTGGGTCTCCAGGGAAATTGCAACTTCTTTTTGTCGTTGAACTTTCGGTTTGAAAAGAAAACATAATGAATAAAAAGGCAAGCCCATTAACCATTTTCATTACGAGACATCCCTCCATAGGTAGAACATGCAGTATGAAATTTCGGGGAGGTTGCCTTTAGTTTTAGTTGACAATAACCTTTAGCTCTACGCGGTAACAATGCGCAACTACGACGTGCATGCATTAAAGAAAAGTTAGCTAGATGGTGTTAAATTTTATAATTCAATATATGACATTTAACCAGGAAGATTTGTAACTTTTACATCAAATATTACGACTTTTCTCATTCATAGGTCTTCATGAAAGACATATTTTCATGTTCATAATAGGTATTGTTGATGAGCCTTTGTTGGCCTAGCGCCCTTGAGGCTCAAGCCTCAGTCATTAGGCTTGCTGTGCATCTCTAAGTGCCTTTCATTTGAAAACCTCATGTAACAACTCAAAAAAAGTTAGTAGTAACAGAGTACCATATACTAATTAGAAGTTATACTAATATTATTCGCTTATTACTTCCATTAAGTACATGAAGCGTCAACATTAAAATAATCATAAATTTAATGATATTAAATAAAGTTCAAATATTATATAAATTACAAACTTAATAACATAAAGCAATAGGTCTTTCTAACAAATACATATTACACACTAATTTAACAAAGTTCTTTCTTAGCATATAAATTAATTCATTGCTTACTCTCCCTCAAGCCCACTTCTAGATCCTTATACTTCACGAATTTAGTTCATCTTCTCGGAAAGAGTTAGTATGGCCCCTACAAAAAATCAAAACTATAGGGTTGCAAGCTATAGTCAGCTTAGTGAGTCATTCACTCATGCTATATTTGAAGCAAGTTTATTAATCAAGCAAATGCTATATAATCAAACAAAACAAATGTAATAATATACATGGCCATCCAGTATCCAACATGCAATCTAAGTTATATTCTTCCATTTGACCTGGGTTTAGGATTCATAGTTCTACCATTACTTATGCATCTAATTAATGCAAGAATCACTTAGCATGATATCCTTGGCACTATAACAAAGCAACTGTAGAATCTTAATTCTTCGCTGAACTAGTACCAATGTTAATATAGTAATGAAGAGATAATGCCCCTTGATCTATCCAAGAAGAGCCAAATGGGTAATATCCTGTAATACTTTAGATTAAAAGTAGTAAATAGTTAAGTTAACAAATACTAGTGGGTTCATTTCAACCACTTAGCTCAAAAGTTTTAAGCTTATGTTGATAAGATTTTCATGACTATGACTTTATAAATTAGTATAATAACCTCTTATAATCCATATGGGACACTTACTTATAAGGTATCATAATCTCTCTCCTTTAAATACGCAACGTACTCATCATGAGACCTTATAATTGGATCTAAATCTTTCTTCTTTTTCGATGTCCGATATGGATCACCTCATAAACCTCGTAAATATAGCCTTTAGAGTATCAAACTCGTATACTATAGAAAATTTCTTTAAGTTAACAGAGCCACTAAGTTTAAAATCGATTAAAATTTTAAATGTGAAACTTAAAACGAATATGAAAAACCTTAACTTATCAATTGAAACTCTAATCGCATACGAAAATCTTAAACCATAAATATATGTAATTGCAAGAGATTAATCTTGAATTTGATAAAAACCCTAAATTTTAGCCACGTATACATATAAGAAATCGAATCCGAACCTAATAAAAACTCTAAAACTAAAACTTTAAGCTTATAAATACTCCAATTTGCCATGAAGGTGATAAAATCATAATAGAGCCAAATAATTGATTGATATGCAAATCGCATAAAATTGCTAATGAACAATTAGAGATGAGTTCTAAGTGCTTATAAGACTAACAATACTACATTAATTCATAAAAATTTATAATATTATTTTATAATTAATATTAATCTTATATTTATATAGATAAATTAGTATTATGTTAATTTAAACATTTAATTATTATTTAGACAACATGTATTAAATATTAATAACATAATTTATAATTTAGCTTGTAATTATAATATTTATTATTCTAAATATTATTTGTAATATTAGTAATATATAAGGACATCCTAATATATGTTTTTTGATTTATTATATTTAATTTTCTATTTTTCCTCTTACTTTATCTTTTTCCTTATTTTCTTTTTATTTTCAAATTATTTATATGTAACACATAAAATATTCAAGGAGTTGACTAAGTGAACCTTTAACTAAGTCAACATATTTTTATCAATGTATTAAATTACCTTATCACTTGCATTTCATTCTCTATCTTTTCTTTTTCTTTTTCTCCTTCTTGCCATGACAACATGTGGTCATTGGAGTCTTCTAAAACCTTCTTGATTTGTCTACAAAATTACAAACAAAATTAACCTTCATCTTCCTTGAATTAGGGTCGACACATAGTCTCTCTTCATTCCCATCTTCAGCCTTTTATTTTTCTTGTTTTCTTCTCATCTAACTCTAATTCCAATACACTATTATCTTAATATTTAACCAACCTCAAAAGGTGGGCAAGGAGAGGAAAGTCATTTCCAAACTATCCAAGAAACAAGTAATTTTCCGTTTCCTTCACATATTCTATTTATCTTTACTTCTAAATTAGTTATATATGTTTCTTATTATGTTATGTATAAATATGCATATGTATTGATGATATATTTGATAAGATGTATATGCTTATATTGAATCTATTTATATAGATATACATGTAATAGAATTTTAGGTATATATTCTTAATCTTTTAGAAATTGTATGTATATGTGCATATGTGTTACTAATTATATGAAGATAGATATTAGAAATATACTATAGGCTTAGTTAGAGTATGTACATATATATGAATTATACTTAGATACATAGGAATACCTAATAAGTATATGTGCATGAATGAAAAAAGGAATTAAGATAAGGAATACCTATGAATACTTACATATATGCCCTTATATAGTATAAAATGTATACATACATAAGCATAAACATAAGAAATATTGAGTATATATATACATAAGTGTAAACTAAAAGTATGTATATATGTGTACAAGTATCATTGTGAAATTTTTTTAAAATAATACTAAGAAAATATAAAAATATATATAAAAATACACGTATAAATTTAGGTATAAATACATATACATGTATATGTAAATAAATACATACAACGAAATTATAACACATGTATAAATACATGTACATACGTATGCCTACATGTATAGATATACATATGTACACATGTATAGGTAGATATAGTAAGTATGGTAAGTAGGAGTACAATTATTAATATATTTAATATAATAGTATAAAGAAAACTACATATGTACACATACATCTATGAGTGTATGTAATAAGATACTAGATAAAAATACAAATAATAAATTATCAAGTATAATAAATTAATTAAGAATACCCATAACTATATGTATATAATTATATGCATATAATGGGTTGAAACCCATAATATACAATTAAGGCCCATAAGCTATTAATTAATTGAATATAATAATATATAAATATACCTAATAATAAAATACAATTCAAGAAAACTTAATAAAGTGCCATGTAGATCAATAAAAAAGTGACATGTTAGCAAATATATCCAAATAAACGATTAAACTAAAAAATTCAAGCTTAAAATAAGTAAATTAATAATAATAAAAAAATTATGATAAATAATAAATCAAGCCTAAAATAAGAAAATAATAAAGCCTACATAAATTAAATTAAAAATAAGAAATCACAAAATATAAAATTTAGAAAATTAACAAAGTCGTAAAATAATAAAGAAAACTAGGAAACTTATAAATAAAAATATTTAAATCAAAATAATTAAATTTATAACAATTTAGGCTTATCTAAAAAAAATACAGATTTTAACGTCCAAAATGGATCTTACTATATGAATGTAAATTTTTAAAATGATAAAAATCGATTATAAATTTATAAATATCAGAGTTAAAACGAAAGAGCTATCTACGATTTAGAATTTAGAAAAATCTGGGAGATATAAGTAAATTGATTACATTATTTAAATGATAAAATCTTACAAATAAATAATTAAGATGAAACCTCAATTAAATGAAGAAATAACTAAATGCTATTATTTACAAGTATATATATATATATATATATATAATTTCTTATGAAAGGAAATTGGTAAATATATATTATAAAGTATGAATAAGACATAACTATAAGACACAAAGTTCTTTAAAAAATTAAAGTGTTACACATATACACTTAAAAGTCAAAGCATTTTGAAGAAGATATATTTATATATGAAATAACGATATATATCAGAATAAAACATTAATGATAATAATAAAAATAATAATAGTAATAATAATACTGATAATAATAAGATAAAGTTATACATTTACGAGGAATAAATTAAACATAAGTATATATGCATACATAATATGATATTAAAGTAATACTATAATATAATTGATTTAAAGTTTTTAGTTATATAAACATACATTTTTAATATCTCCATCTAGCTCTATTACTTTAACTAACTTAATTACCTTATTGAGCTTAACGTAATATATATTACTAACTATCTTATTATATGTAGAAACTGCAATTAAATTATAATATAATAACATACTAATATAAAACTTATGAAAGTAAGAAAACCCAAACTTGTATGTTACTAATTTGAATGTTATTACTTATACTATTAAGTTGGATACTATTACGTATAATATTTCCTAAATATCACAATAAATAAGCCAAGTAATATAAAATAGCACTGAAAATTTTAATCAAACTTTATCACTAAAATAGCACATTTGAACTTAATAAGAATCTACTATAAAAAAAAATAAAGATAAATAGTAAAATGAAAAAGTTACAAATGATATAATACTTAAATCGAACGAGAATCATAAGATAGATAGTAAACTAGTGAGACTGTCTAGCATTAGATTCCTCTTATTTCTATTTATCAGGAGATATCGATCAAGAAAGCAAGCTACTTATTGATTACTGGGAATCATATCAACTTTGGTCAAGTGAGTACTCTTGATGACTTTATATTTATTTTGTATTTTTAGTTAGTATACTTAAATTAAATATTAATAACTTGATGCATGGGGTTCGGTTTATGCATGTGCTTGATATTGGTTGATTACCATATAAAATGTCGTTCAATACAATAATTGAAGATTTAGTTGTATGATTTGAATGGTTTGCCAATATTGATTGATCACTCAATAATCTAACTTAATTATATTTAGCTTATCTTAAATTGAAAAGATTATGCATTAACCATGTATTACATTATTTATTCTAACCATAACCTCACACTATGGTAAAGAGAGGCCTTGTGGGGATTGTTTCTATATATTGAATTAAAGTGTTTTAGTATGATATACTCATACAACAAGGCCTTAGCTTAACCTATGGGCTTACTAGGTATTGGAGACGTTAATCGTATGGTTGAGGGTTGAATGTAGAGACCTTCATTATAGAGTGTGAGTGTGGACTACGAGACCTACCTCACCACTAGACCTAGGAATTTATGTACTATTGGATTTTGGAAATGGAAATTATATTTTATGAAATATGGAATTTCAATATATGGTTAAAAACCTAGGTGTTAGAACCCGATTGTGATTGGTGCCGATATATCTCTAACCCTCACATCTGAAGGCATTAAATCCGATGTTGTATACAATACCAGTTAACTGCATATATTGTTTGGTATATTGCATGTAAATGCATTCATATAGTTGTTAATAATTTGTTTAATAAACTGCTTGCCAGTATAGTATGAGGGATAACTCATTAAGCTCTTGTAGCTTACTCCTTAATAGTTTTTTTTTTTTTTTTCGGTAAGTTGATGGATAATTGGGTATGGGTTAAGAGTTGAGCATTGAGTGCAAGTATTGTGGTAGCTTAGAAGATATAATTCATAGATAGTTTATATAGTTGATTTGAAACATTATGTGTAATTACTATTCTTATACTTAGATTTTTTTTTTTTAACATCAATAAGTTTATATTTTAGGTCTTTACTACCTAATCTTATCTTTTGGTAGGAGATATCGATTCTCTACGGTTTTGAGAAACTATGTAATTTTATATATCTATAGTTATTTATATTTTACAATATGTTAATTAATTAAAAATCGAAAATCTTAGTGATAAATTATTTAGAGTTTTACAACCTCTTACTTGCAAGGCGGTTTTCGTATCATAAGTATATACGTAATATGAAAATTTTAGGTAATCCCACTAGGCTCCTTATAAAATCTTGACATACTTACTACCTATAAGTTGTCTTAGAAGCATGCAAGGAGTCATACCTTAGTAACTCTCCTCGCCTTCTTCTGAAATCTTCTCTAAACTGGAGCCAGATTTGAATCATCCACTTATTGGCAAGAGGTTTGCTATAATACCATTTGTAACGTCTTAAGTAAAAAGTAGTGAATAGCTAAGCTAACAATCACTAATGGGCCCATTTCAATCATTTGGCTACAAAGTTTTAAGCTTGTGTTGACAAGATGTTCACAACCATAGTCTTCTAAATAAGAGCTACAATCTTGCATAATCCATATAGGAAACTTAACCATAGGTCTTACACATTCTCCTTAATACTCATGAGAGAATTAATTTCTCGATCTCCTAGGAGAACCAAATGAAACATGTTCTCCCTTGATCATAAAATCAATAAGAATGATCTTTCAATTAGCTGAGGGAACCAAATGAAAAGACTTATCAATTAAGTCATAAGAAAGGGATTTCTTGATCAGTTCCAAGAAGGCCTAAATAAAATGTTAACATGAAACAACACCTTCCCTAACCACCTAAATGATCAAGGATTGATTAGATTTGCCTCTAGATGTATGCATGTCAAGATCCTTAAAATCGCTTAGTTTGCAATAAATGAGGAAGGTTTTAGTTTTTCTATTCTCTATATGATAGTAGTGGCAGTTAATGAGATTATGCAGAGTGCTATGTATGACCACTTTATGATTTAAATTTTGTATGCTTAACTTTTTTCTTCTTCTTTTCTTTTTGTTTTTTAGTGATCGTACAAAAGATTACATAATTAAAAGAATCACACATTATAATCATCAATTATGTTCTCAGGAATAATCCTTAAATATCTTAACAAACAAATCAGACACATACGCTTCCTAAATACCTCATACAGAATTAGTTAATTATATAGAAATTAAAGGCACTACTAAACTATAAGCACAAACAAGTGATAATTAATGTAGATACTCACTTGACCATTTCCTACTCATCATAGTAGTCTTCCGGCAAATCCAAATCAAGAGTACCTAGAAGAATGAAAATAATTGATAAATATATTTGATCACTAAGTTTTTATTTGAGGTTTTCTTCTTCTTTAGAGTTTTGTTTCAAGCTATTTCTTTTAGAAGTCTTTTATTTCTAGGTTTTTGTTATGTTTAAGAGTTCATTTATCATTTCATGTCTAAACGGTCATTGTTTATAATTTGAATAGTCCATAAGTGTTCATGATCCTTGTATAATAATTCCTTAGTCCTCAAATAAGGTTGAAATCATTACAGTTCTATAGAGATAAGTCAAGATTAAGGTAAAATATATCCACAAGTCATGTAAAGGAAGAAATATGTCCATAAGGACCTAAGTCATGAAAAATTACTTAGCCATGATATGTATGATGTTTCAAAGCTTGGATTTATCCACTTGTCTTATTTCTTGTTATTTCATTCTTTCATTTAGTGATATGATCTTTAAATCTTAGTTTATTATCTTTTCTCATAAAAACACATAAGAATGAAGTCCTTAAAAAGATTTCTTTATTTAGTAATGCTTTAAGACAAATGGAAAGTTTAAACTTTAGTTTTTATAAAGACTCTTTGTCTTCTTGAAAGCATAGGAGTTTTTATTCATTCTCAAAGATCATTGTTTTGAAGTTTGAAAAACTTATCTTGTTTCCTTGAATGGTCTCCTAGATTTGAAAAAGAAAAAATAAGAAATGATCTTTTCTTTATAGAATATGAACAAAAATGGTTGGTAAAGGCGTGAAACAAAACCTGGTGGTGTTGATTCTTGAGCTTTCATTTAAGAAGTGAAAGTCGATCCTTGGAGTCACTTGAAGATGGTTAGTGGAAAGGTTTTTTAGTTGAATATGAGTTGTAGTGAAAGTTAAAGACAAGAATGATGTTATGTTAAATGAGAACATATGTGGTCCTAAAGTTAAGTGGTGAAGTTTATTTATAGTAGAATGATAATTGGCTTGTTAAATAAGCTTCTCCTGGTTTATGGTCTTCATTGCATCATGTTACCCTAAATTGTATTATATAAGATCTTGTGAATTTTTTCAAGAAATGATGATTGGTGGTTTTTATATACAAGTGGCACCACACATGGAATCAAGGTTTCAATTTTCACATGTTTCTTCCTTCCATAGAGATCTTACCTTATTCCTTGCATCATGCACATCTTTAGTCAATTACTTTTTCAACTGTCCTTCTTTTCTTCTAGATTCCTTTGATGTCCAAGTCTTCTTTAGTCCTTTCCTCATGTGTTTATTTTGTCTAATACACTTCTTAGTTGGCATCGCTTATAGGGTGTACTAGGTCTTGATTCCTTTCCTTTCTAACATCTTGATAAGGTTACATATATCTTTAATTCTTAATCATTTAGTTGAGGTTTTAGTTAGTTCCCAACTTATTTTGATAATGTAATTTGCTCATGTCAAGTCTTTTAAGTAATCAAAGCTTCTTTCTTATTTATTGGTTATGCAGATTTATTTATTTGTCTTATTAGTTTAAATAAGTCTTTTAATCAATTGTTATCTTTTAAGTTGACTTTTATTGACCATAACATTTTTACTCATGACTTGTCAATCCTTTGAACATTTATAAGGAATAGAAGAAGGTCTTATCACTATTTATAGGTGAACTAGCTAGTTTTGATCGTATTTCATAAATCTCTCTTAGTGATTTTAGCCTATATCTCTAAATATTTCCTAGCTATTTACCTAACTTCTACTAAAATTTTTAGGGGTTTAAATTATTCCCCTCTTAAATAAGTTTTTTCCTCAAAACTTTAGATTATGCTTAGTTCTTCAAATAATTGAGGATATTGTCGTCGAACTTCATCCTTCTCTTCTTAAGTACCTTCTTTATCTCCATGAATACGTTATGGATACCAAATAAGCTAGGAGATAAGGCTAGTTGATATGCTAAATTGCTTACGTATTATAAAATTTGAAAAAGGGTCTAATATAGCATATACTTACTTTTCCTTGAGTTCTGACTTTATGAATACTCTTGACATGGTTTATCTGCAGATACACATGGTCGCTGACTTCAAATTCCACGATTTTGTCTATCTTGGGTCCCTTTCATTCTTTGTTTAATAATAGCTACCTTGTTCATTGATTCTTAGACCAAATTTAGCCTTAAAGCTATTATTTCTATTCCATCCCAAAATAATGATGATCTACTCTTTCAATCAAAGAGAGTTTTATATGGGGGCATTTGTATGGTTGAATGATAACTATTATTATAGGCAAATTCTACCAAAAGAAAATGTCTATCCTTGCATCCCTTAAATACCATGATGTAAGTATGCAGTATATCCTCTAGTGTCTGTATAGTCCTTCTAGATTATCCATGTGTTTGTGGATAATATGCTGTACTAAAATGAAGGTTCATGCCTAGCTCTATTTGCATACTTATCTAAAATTTTGAAGCAAATGTAGGATCCCTGTATGAAACAATTCTAGTATATACACCATGCAATCAAACTATTTCCCTAATACATATTTGTGCCAAGTTTTTCAAAGGTTAACTCATATTTATCGAATGAAAATGGGTTGTTTTGGTAAGTTGGTTTACAATGACCCTTATTGCATCATGCTTAGCTGGAATTTTGGGAAGAGAACTTAAAAAGTCCGTGGTTATTTGATCCCATTTCCATTCTAGAATTGACAAAGGTTATAATAATCCTCTTGGTCTTTGATGTTTTACTTTAATTCTTTGGCAAGTTTCATATTTTGCCACATATCTTGCTATGTTGCTTTTTGTTCCTTCCCAACAATAGTTTTGCTTCAAATCTTGGTACATTTTAGTTCCTCTTGGATGAATTGTATAGTTAGAGTAGTGGGCTTCTTATAGGGTTTCTTTCCCAAGCTCTTCATTCCCAGGTACACATAACCTTCTATCATTCCATATAGATCCATCTTCTTTTATATTGAAGTTAGGGTATTCTCCTTATTATTTGACTTACTCAATTGATTTCATGACAATGTCTTCTCATTGAGCCTCCTTTATTCTACTTACTAATGTGGGATCAATCATTAAGTTTAGCAATTCCATATTGGGTTCTTACCAATAGAGTTTAAGATTCAATCTTTCAAATTATTGTATAAGCTCACCTTGTTTGGTAAGCAAATATGCTAACTTTTGCATAATTTTTTTGACTTGCTACCACATTTATATTACCAGGGCAATAGTTAATGGTTCGGTCATAGTCTTTAATGAGTTCTAACCATCTTCTTTGCCTCATATTTAGTTCTAATTAAGTGAATAAATAATTGCGGCTATTATGGTCAGTATATCTCACATTTCTAACCATATAAATAATGTCACTAGATGTTTAGAGCAAATACAGTTGTAGCTAGTTCTAAATCATCTGTGGGCTAATTTTGCTCATGTGGTCTCAATTGTCTGGATGCATAAACAATTACCTTGCCATTCTACTTTAATATACATCTTAGCCATTACATGAAGCATTGTTATACATTGAAAAAAGCTTCATTATTATTAGGTAATACCAATATTGGTTTAGTAACTAAGCAACATTTTAAATCTTGAAAACTTTGTTCTCGTTCATCATCCCAAATGAACTTCTTGTTCTTTTGTGTTAATTGGGTTAGGGGTTTGGTAATTTTCAGAAAGTCTTTGACAAATTTTCTATAATAACTTGCTAATCTAAGAAAAATTCTCACTCTAGTTACTATTTCTAGCCTTTTTCATTCAACAATTGCTTTAATCTTTTCAAGATCAACTGTTATACCCTCACTAAATATCTTATGTCTTAGAAAAGATATCTTATTTAGCTAGAATTCACTGTTCAATAACTTAGCATACAACTAGCTGTCTTATAAAATTTGTAGTACTACTGTTAAATGTTCTTCGTTCTTCTTTGGATTTGACGAATATACCAAGATATCATCAATACAAATGATCACACATTTGTCTAATAAGGAATAGATTATGTAGTTTATTAAATCCATGAATAATCTAGGAGCATTTGTTAATTTGAAGGGCATCACTAAAAACTTGTAGTTACTGTATAAAGTACAAAAAGTAGTCTTAGGTACATCTTTTGGCTTAATTCACAACTGATGACATCCTGGCCTTATATCCATTTGAGAGAATACGCTAGCTCCTTGTTATTGATCTAATAGATTATAAATATGTGGCAATGGGCATTTGTTGTTTTATGGTCACCCGATTTAATTCTCTATAGTTTTTATAGAGTCACAAGGAACTGTCTTTTTTTTTTACAAATATCATGAGAGCTCCCTAAGGAGATACACTAGGTTGTATAAATCCCTAGTCCAATAGCTCTTGCAATTTTTTCTTAAGCTCCTTGAGTTTAATAGGGGAGATCCTATATGGAGCTTTGGAAATAGGTTTCGTTCTTGGTACTAAATCAATTGAGAAATCTATCTCTCATTTAGGTAGTAGTCGTGGTAATTCCTTAGGAAATACATCTACAAATTCCCTTACTACCCTAATTTTACTAATATTAGTCTTGTCTTTCTCTCCTTCTACAGCATAAGTAAAGCACCATTTCCATGCAATGTGCTCATTACTTATAACTGTATTTATTAAGCTTAATTCTTTCTGTTTCCATCGTACAATTTCTCCTACAAAGGTTACTTTAGTTCCATTTAGAGCATTAAATACGACCTTTTTTGTATGGCAATCTAGTGTTGCTTGCATAGACGACATCAAATTCATCCCTAGTGTTGCTTCATACTTCTTTATTGGGAGAATTATTAGATCTACTTTCGACTTATGATCGATTATCCTAATAAGACAGGACTCTAGTACTCTGTTAGTAATTATCACATTTCTTGCTGGTGTCTTGACTCTAAAGTTTTTAGCTAAGATGGTTTTTATCATCTTTAGTTGGTCCACAATTCTTGTTGTAATAAATGAATGTGTATCTCTAGTGTTGAACAAAATATATATAGGAGTATCACATATCATAATATTTCCTGGGAAAAGATTTATATGTCTTTTAGAAATTTTTATTAATTTTAGTAATGTTGATTTTTATGATTATTATGTGCTAATTATTGGTTGTTATATTCCTATAATCATATAGATAGATTACTAACCTATAACCAATTCATTATCTTTTGTATCATAGGCATTTAATGCAATAAGTCTTGCTTCATATTCGTTTGTGTCTTCATGTGTTGCTTCCATGTTATAGACTCAAGCAGTTGCCTTTGAGCTTATGGCTTAGCTTACCCCTTAATTTGATTTGGCTGTTGCTATTCATGTTACTATTGTACTAGGCTTTTGACGTTCTATGCAACTTATTGAAAATTGTCTAACCTTCTTGCAAATGAAACATGGATTGTTTACCTTCTCAGGACAATCCATTATCTTATGGTCCTCGGCCCCATAAAAGTAACACTTATTCTTCAATTGTGGACAATCCTTTGGATAGTGCTTTCCCTTACACTTCTAACATTGCACATTAGTGCTTCTAACAACTTTTCTACTATGGTTAGTCAGTGAGGGGCATGTGAAAGGCCTCTTCCCATTAGGAATTACACATTCCTCCTTTGTGCTTCTTTTCCCCAATATTATTCCTATCCTCTTCAATCTTTCTTGTTCCTTCTTCTTCATACTTTCCAACGCTAGAGCTTTTTCTACCAACTTGTTAAAAGTATTAACTTTAAAATCTACCAATCTCTGTTGCATCTCTAGTTCTAACCTATCCATAAATAATTGCATTTTTAACTTATAACTATTTTGGTATGATCTAGGAGCAAATTGTAACAACATACTAAATTCACTCTCATATTGGTTAATGCTTCTTCCTCCTTACATTATATGAAGGAATTTAGCTCAATATTTGGCTTATAGGCACTAGGGAAATAATTTTTTAAAAACTCTCTTTATAAAGTAACCTAGGTTATTGGTTATGGAAGGGATCTTTTCTTAGATTCTGACCATATTTGAGCCTGTAACTTTAGAAGATACGTTCCATAGTTGACTTGTAAGTGAAGTGGAACTTCAAATGCATCAAATGACCTTTCAATTTAGGAACTCCAGTCCTTTGCTTCATCAGGTTTCTTAAATGTTCCATCAAAATATGAGTTGCATTTAATAAATTCTGGCAACATACTTCATTGGGCCTTTATATTGATGCCTCATCTCCATTAGGTAATTGAACTTCCTCTAATGTTACCAATAGTTGTTTAGATGTCAGCACTGGAGGTTCTTGTCTTGCTTTAATAAGATTTTTTCAAGTTTTCTGTTTAACATATTGCTACCATTACATCATGGAATTTATCTTATAGTGGTATAGGATTACTTATTCTTGTAGTTTTGGGAGTTATGTTCTAGAGTCATTGACTTTAATGTCTATTACCGTATATAACAAAGTTTATCTAATTACTACAGAACATTTTCATAAAAATAGCACTCATAATAGAGTTATGTATTACATAAGTTGCTTAAGGAAATACATTACTCGCCTTCCATCACTACATTATCATTCAACTTACTAATAACTTAACAACATTGTAACATTGTTTATCTAGTACAATAACAATGGAATCATACTACTTCTTTTGCAGAATTTTTAATGGCTGCATTATTCATACATCCAGCTGCCTCGAATCCTTCTTGGATATTCGGAGGCAACATCATTACTTACCTATATATCTTATCCTTTACCCGATCTTGAAATGGAGTCATCATTATCGTCGAAATTCATCTTCTTGTCTACATCTTCAAGCTCCATAGGAGGAAGGTACAAATCGATGCCCCTACGAGGAAGATATAAGGATTCAATTACATAAAGAATTGGGTTGTTGTAGAGATTTCCTTCAAAACTTAGTGGAATGAGGGGTGTACTTAACCTAAAGGAATTGTTCAGGTAGTCCAATTGGTCATACTTAAAGGGTAGATAAATATTAGCCATGTTGGTTAGCTCTTCATACCAGCTTTCTGGATTATATCCTTCCTATTTGGTTCCAAAGTCTTAGTTCATCATTCTATTCCCTTCACTTCTCTCGGAAGCATCTAGGCTGGTTCCAAATTGAGGAGTCATCTTCATGTAAGGGTCTTATGATTACTAACTCCCATCTCTTTCAATACTCATCATATTGAACTCATATATTGGGGGGAGGGGGGGAGGGGGTGGGTTAACCATAAAGACGGGGATTTTGGTGTTTTAGGTTTAGGCATTGGAAAAAAAGGTCTAATTAGCGATATTCTTCTCTCATAAGTTTCTTCTTAGATTAGATTATTGATAATCAAGTTAACGTAGCTTGCCTGAATGTCCTTAACATAGACTTGAGTTAAGGTTATCAAAGTCCATACTTGAAAATTTAGAAGATTTGGTCGTTCAATTCTAGAAGCTAAAAAGGCAACATCGTCAACTTTTTCTCATTGACCATTTTGTACAGCATAGGATCTAAGCTATAGATGTACTTTATAGGTGTTACTTATAGAATCAAACTTTTGTCTAATTTAGTGATTACTCGATCCTACATTGGCCCAAGTCCATTTTTCCACTTTTTCAATATTTTGTTGATGGATTTTTCTATGCGGTAGATGATGAGATCTTCACATAACACATGTAATCTAAGACAGTAATCAACTAAGGATTTTGCATTGATTAGTGTAGACTTATCTCAAAAGCTGATTGTAATGGCATAGTTCGTCTAGAACAAAGAAAACACAATTTAGTAATAAAACTTTGTTTATTCTTGCCTTAGATCTATCTACTCTCATTTATTTACCTTATTTCATTAATTTTTCTTATTCTTAATATTTAAAACCTTTGCTCTAATACTAACAAAATCTGTCATAACTTTGAAGATAGTATAGCAGTGACAGGCCACCATATACTGATTAGAAATAACTATTTGTATATTTGTACTATTCCCCTTTACTTCCAATAATCACATGAAGTGTCAATACTAAAATAATCATAGAGTATCACATATTTAATAGTATAAAACAAAATTCAAATATTATTGAAATAATAGAAATTACAAACTTAATAAGATAAAGTCATAGGTCTTTTTAACAAATACACATTACATTCTAATTTAACAAAGTTCTTCACATAAAAATTAATTCCTTGCTTGCTCTTTTTGAAGCCCACTTCTAGGTCCTTATTCCTCACCAGTGGAATGGATCTTCCTGAGAAGACTCAGTAGGGCCCTTGCAAGAAATCAAAACTATAGGGGCATAAGCTACAAC
Organism: Lumnitzera racemosa; assembly: GCA_024138005.1. Classification (NCBI taxonomy): domain Eukaryota; kingdom Viridiplantae; phylum Streptophyta; class Magnoliopsida; order Myrtales; family Combretaceae; genus Lumnitzera; species Lumnitzera racemosa. The sequence goes on from JAMXBC010000012.1 coordinate 60,788,887, forward strand.
CAACTTAGTGAGTTATCGACTCATACCACCTTTTAAGCAAGTTTCTTAATCAAGTAAGCACTAAGCAATCAAACAAAACATATGCAACAATATACATGGCCATTTGGCATCTAATGTGCAGTTTAGGGTATATTTTCCTTCGCCCAACCTTGGGTTAAGGATTCTTAGTTCCAATAGTGCCTAAGTGTCCAAATTATTGCAAGAGTCACTTAGCATGACATCTTTGGCCATCATAAAAAAATAGCTACAAAATCTTAATTATCAGCTAAATTAGTGCCCATGTTAACTTAGTAATCAAGGGATAATGCTCCTTGATCGATCCTAAGAGAACCAAATGGATAACATTCTCCTTAATCCCATGAGAGAACCAATCCTTTGATCACCTAGGATAACCAAATGAAATGTTCACTAAGTCCTATCAAAATATCTCACAAGAGAAAGATCTCTCAATTGGGCTCAAGAATGCCCAAATGAAATGTTAATATCAAACGACGCCTTCCTTAACCAGCTAAATGATCAAGGATCAGTCACATCCCTAATCACCTTCTAGATGTATGCATGCCTAAAACTAAAGAATAGATATGGCCTCGTCTAATGTATGACTATCTTCAAAATTACTTAGTTTGTAATAAATACGGAAGGTTTAGGCTTTCTATTCCTTATGTAATAGTGGTGGTAGTTAATGAGATTATGCAAAGTGCTATGCATGACCACTTAAGGATATAAATTTCGATGTGCTTAAATTTTGTTTCATTTAGTGGTCACACAAAAGATCACACAATCACAAGAACCAAATCACATCACAATCATTAACTATGTTCTTAGGAATAAACCTTAAATATCTTAACAAACAAATTAAGCACATACGCTTCCTAAATACCCTATGCATAATCAGTTAATTATATAGAAATTAAAGGTGCTACTAAACTATAAGTACGAACTAATGATAATCATTGTAGATTCTCACTTGGTCATTCCCTACTCATCGTAGTAGTCTTTTGACAAATCTAAATCAAGAGTACCTAGAAGAATGAAAGTAGTCGATAAACATATTTGATAATTAAGTTCTTATTTTAGGTTTTCTTTTTCTTTAGAGTTTTATTTCGAGCTTTTTCTTTTAGAAGTTTTTTATTTCTCAATTTTGTTATGTTTAAGAGTTCATTTATCATTTCATGTCTAAAAGATCCTTATTTATAGTCGGAATAGTCCATAAGTGTTCATGATCCTTGTATAATAATTCTGTAGTCCTTGATTAGGGTCCAAATTGTTACGGTTCTATAGAGATAAGTCAAGATCATAGTCAAATATATCCATAAGTCATGCAAAGGAAGAAATATGTCCATAAGGTTCTAAGTTATGGAAAATTACTTGGACATGATATGTACGATATTTTAAAGCTTAGATTTATCCACTTGTCTTATTTCTTGTTATTTCATTCTTTCATTTAGTGATATGATATTTAAATCTTAGTTTAGTAACTTTTCACATAACCACCCTTAAGAAGGAAGTTGTTCTTAAAATTATTTCTTTATTTAGTAAAGTTTTATGACAAATGGAAAGTTTAAACTTTAATTTTGATAAAGACTTTATCTTTTGGAAAACATAGGAGTTTTTGACTCATTCTTAAAGATCCTTGTTTTGAAGCTTGAAAAACTTACCTTGTTTCCTTGAATGGTCTCCTAGATTTGAAAAAGAAGAAGTAAAAAATGATCTTTTCTTTAAAGAGTAAGAGAAAAAATGGTTGGTAAGAGTATGAAAATAACCTTAGTAATGTGGATTCTTGAATTTTCTTTTAAGAAATGCAATTTAGATCCTTGGTGTGGTGTGAGAATGGTAGGTGGAAAGGTTTGTTGGTTGAATATGAGTTGTAGTGAAAGTGAAAGACAAGAGTGATGTGTTAAATGGAACATATGTGGTCCTAAGTTAAGTGGTAGGGTTTATTTATAGCAAAATGATGATTGGCTTGTTAAATAAGCTTTTATTGGTTTATGTTCTTGATTACATCTAGTTACCCTAAATTGTATTATTTATGATCTTGTGAATTTTCGCAAGAAAAGATGATTTGTGGTTTTCTCTGTACAAGTGGTGCTACACATGGAATAAAGGTTGCAATTTTCACATGTTTCTTGCTTCCAGAGAGATCTTACCTCATTCCTTACATCATAAACATCTTTAGTCAATTACTTCACTTTCCTTCTTTTCTTCTAGATTCCTTTGATGACTAAGTCTTTTTTAGTCCTTTCCTTGTGTGTTTATTTTATTTAATGCACTTCCTATTTGGCACCACATATAGGGTGTACTAGGTCTTGATTCTTTTCCTTTTGACAAAGCTATATATATCTTTAGTTCTTAATCATTTAGTTGAGGTTTTGGTTAGTTGCCAACTTGTTTTGGTGATGTGATTCGCTCATGTCGAGTCTTTTAAGTAATCAAAGATTCTTTTTTATTTGTTGGTTATGAAGATTAATTTACTCGTCTTGTTAGTTTAAGTAAGTCTTTTAATCAATTGTTATCTTTTAAATTAACTTTAGTTGACCATAGCATTTTTACTCTTGACTTGTCAATCCAATGGATATTTATAAGGAATAAGAGAGGGTCTTATCACAATTTATAGGTGCACTAGCTACTCTTGATCATATCTCACAAATCTCTCTTAGTGATTTTAGCCTATTTCGGCTATATCTCTAAATATTTCCTTGTAGTTAGCCTAGCTTACACTAAAATTTTTAAGAGTTTACATCTCAACTTCCTACTGAGTGGGCAAATCAACCCAAACCCAAATATAGGCAAGCCTTCACTACATTTGAGCACATCTCCAATCAAAGAGATTAGAAGTTTACTACAAGACCCTTTAGACACTAAACTCTTTAGACCTAGGCTCCAAGTCTTGAGGAGCCTATGGTAGCTAAACCTACAACTTAGCTAAACCATACCCACTACTTAGAGTTCGAGTTTGAGAACACACTACAAGAAGAGACTTAGCTCTTTACCCATCTCTTCCTTTTTAAATATTATGTGGCAACCTACTATATAACCTAAGGATCTAACCATCTAAGTTATGATGGCTACCCATGTTGATGTAATAGGTTCTGATGTGAAACCATAGCAAAGAATAGACAAGATTGGTCATAAGGGTAAGCCTGAACTTGTAGAAAGATAAGAAAAGGAGATGAAAAGGTGCAAAAACAACAGGAAAAGGAGTAAATAAACAAACCCAAGAATAGCTCTAAAGGATATGATACATTAGTAGATCTTTTGAGGACTAATGGCATATGTTGATATGACACACGAAATGGTCTAGTAAGGTTACTCATTACCTAACTTTACTTAAGGGTTAGGATACGAGTGAAGTAAGCAAATAAGTTTTGAGCAAATTTACAAGAAAGAAGTATATTTAGTGTATTGATGATAATAAGATATCGTGGCTATATGTACAGTGGGTATTTATACTTGAAAAATTAGGGCAACCTGCCTAAAATGGAAAAGACTAAAAAGGGTATTATCTAAACGAAGTAATGTATAAGGAATAATAAGGGTACAATTGAAAATACAACAAAATGGGCACCTTATATGGAGATTCAATCACATCATTGCTCAAACAGATGGCTTCCTATAAATGGATGACATTCTAGCAGAGGAGACAACTGCATGTTTAGGATGGTGACTATAGAGCTAAGGTATCGAATAGAATTGGTAGATCAACCACACCGCGTGAAATAAGTAATTCTTTTGAAGTGAATTCACCTTGGATGTATTCAGTTTGGCTTAAATTCAGGTTGGTCAAGCTGATAGTCGGATGAATTGAGCTGATGTTTGATTATAGTTTAGGCTGGTAATTGGAGATGAATGATAAGTAAGAAAGGGTTTGGTTCCGCTAAAGTATCAAGTCAATAGATTGCAACAACTCAGAATCTTCGATGGTGGGTCTTAGAGAAAGAATTTGCTTGACCATACTTTCTAACTCTTGGGTTCGGGCTTTGGTAAAGGGTCTAGTGGTCTAATTCCTATTATTCCTGTTGAGATGATTGGGATTTGGTATACAATTCAGCTAGTCCTTGTCTAAGTCCTCCTTGGGTTGGTAAGGACTAAGGTCAACAACATTAAACACATCTAATACTCTAAAGTCTTCTAAAAGTTGAAGTTGGTATGCATTGTCATTGATCTTTTAAAGTATCTTAAACGGTCCTTTAGTTCTAACTAATAACTTATTTTTCCTCTTATTAGGGAATCTTTCCTTACTTAAGTGTAACAACAGTTAGTCTCCAAGTTGAAACTGGTTAGTCTTCCTTCCTTTACCTTTATCCTTTAGCTTTCTAGTAGCTCAATTGATCTGTTAAGTAACTCGTTGGTAGATTTTTTGGATGGATTGGGCTCTAGTTCTTGCCTCAGGATCTTTTTGGTCAATGGATGGTAGTTTAGGGTTGAAACCATACACGACTTCAAATGGGGTATGCTTGGTGGTGGCGTGTACTGTCTTATTGTAAGCAAATTTGACTATAGGTAGGTAGACATCTTAGTTAGTTAAGTTCTTTCTTAGTATAGCTCGAAGTAGTGATCCTAAGGTATGGTTGTCCACCTTAGTTTGGCCATTGGTTTGGGGATGGCAAGAGGTGTTGAATGCCAGGTGGATGCCCATCTAATGCTAGAGGGTTCTTTAGTAATGGCTTAGAAATTTTAGGTCTTAGTCCTATACCACACTCCTTGGTACTCCATGTACACAAACTACCTCTTGAAAAAATAAAGAAGTAATAATTGAAGCATCATTAGTTTTGATGCAGGGTACGAAATGTGTCATTTTGGTAAACCTATCTACAATAATCATGATAGAATCTTTGCCTCGGGCAGTTCAAGGTAATCTAAGGATAAAGTCTATACTCAAGTCAACTTATGGTTTGGTTAGAACAGGTAGAGGCATTAATTTCCCTTACCTTACGTAGCTCTTTACTTTCTTACGAATGGAACATCTCTCAACCATACAATGCACATCATGTTTCATTCTAAGCCAGAAGAATTTATCATTTAATAGCTCATACATTCATCGCTCTCCAAAGTGTCCAAAAAGCCCTGCATTATGGGCTTCTCTCACCATCAACTCTCTCATCAATCAAGTCGACACATACAACTTGCTACCTTTGAACAAATAACCGTCCTTTACATGGTACATATCCACCACTCTTCCTTCTCGATAGTTGTTATATATAAGGCTAAAATGAGGATCATTCTAATACTACACTTTTATGTTGGCAAATGCTAATAATTTAGTCTACAGCTCAGTGAGAAGAACATGTCTTCTTGATAGGGAGTCGACAACTACATTGTTCTTACATTGCCATTGGCAACTGCATTGTTTTTTCCTTGCTTGTACTTAATGACAAAGTTAAATCCCTTGGATTGGCTCCACAAATATCTCAACGACTCATGATTCATGTATATAACAAACTCTTTTAGCAGAAGATAATGTTGCCATATGTGAAGAGCTTGGATTAGGGCTAAAATCTTTTGTTATATATAGAATAGTTTAATTGTGTTCCCTTGAGCCTCTTGCTATGATAAGTGACAGGTTGAGCTTCTTGCAATTGCATAGCTGTGATACCAATACCTAACAAAATGCATTTAAGCTCAAATACTTTGTTAAAGTTTGGTAGAGCCAAGACCGAGGTCAAAGTTAACCTTGCTTTTACCTCGTCAAAACTCTTCTCCTCTTTCTCCCTCCACTTGAACTCTACATTCTTCTTTATCAACTTAGGTAGAAGCACCACCATTGTACTGAATCCTTTGATACAGCATCGGTAGAATGATGCCAATATATGAAAACTTCTCACTTCGATACATAAGGTTAGGGTCAGCACTCAACAATAACTTGTACCTTCTCTTTGTCTACTCTTAATCTTCCACTAACCACATAGCTTAGGAATATTAATTCTTCCTAAGAGAAATAACATTTCTTCAAGTTTTCGAATAATCTCTTTGCTTAGAGGACATAAAAAACAGTGTAGAGGTGGTTAGTATGCAATATTAGGTTAGCATTATAGAGAAGGATGTTGTCAAAGCAGACTATAATAAATTTCCCAATCAGATCTCTTAAAACATGATTCATTAGCCTCATTAAAGTGCTTAGGGCATTTGATAGCCTAAAAAGCATGACCATCTACTCATACAGGCCATGTTGGGTCTTAAAAGTATTCTTCCATTCATCCCCTTGTCTCATTCGAATCTGGTGGTATCTCGACTTTTGATTTATTTTGTTGAATACTGTTGTACTACTCAATTCATCTAACATATTGTCTAGCCTTAAGATGGGGTATCGGTACTTAGTCATAATCTTTTTGAAAACTCTACTATCTACACACAAACACCAAGTTCCATTCTTCTTTAGCACAAGTAATTTAGGTATAGTACAGGGGCTGAGGCATTCCTTCATATATCCCTTCTCTAGTAATTAATTGACTAGTCTTTGAAGTTCAATAGGTTATTCGAGGTTTATCCGATAAGCTGGTTTGTTTGGTAAGGTAACATTGGGTATCAAGTCAATTTCATGTTTAATGGCACTAAAACAGGGTAATCCTTAGGGCAACTGTTCTAGGAAGAGGTCGGTATACTCATCCAACAGTTTTCTAACCTATAGGGGTAGTTCACCCTACTTTTTCAACTCTACCAGTCGTTTGATTAATAGAAAAGTTAGCACATTGGCTTTAATGGCTTCTCAGAGTTTGACTTTACTCAATAGTGGAGCCTTTTTTGATCTGCGGGCAAGTTTAGCTTGTAGTTTGCTAGCTTGACTCGACGACATGGGGTTTAACATAATCTTCCTTCCATCTTTTTTGAACATATAGGTGTTCCTGAATCCATCATGTATAACTCTTTGATAAAAAAGCTAACATTGGCTTAGTAGAATATGAGATGCACACATGGGTAATATGTTACAAAGGATTTCATGAAAATAATTTCTAATAAAGATCGGCAATAAGACTTGCTCAGTGACATGTAGTACTCCCTTCTCACTCAACTAATGTAACTTGTACAGCTTTGGATGTCAGATAGTTGGCAACTTCAAATTCTTAATCAAGTTGGTTGATGCCACATTGGTACAACTTCTACTATCTACTATGAGTGCACAAACGTGATCATTCACCTTGCATGTAATGTGGAACAAATTCTCTCTCTACTCCTCCTTGGCAAAGGGTTTTATACTCATCATACATTAGACAACTAATGTTAGCTTATCCAAGTCCTTGGCAAACACATCCTCTTCAACTAGTTCATCCTCCTAAGTAGTTTCCTTCTCAAGAAAAACCTCCTCTTTGGTTTCCTCAGTAATACTATCTACTTTGATCTTCGAGACATCTCCCTTGACGATCATGGTCCTTCGGTTCAGATACTGAGCAATTATGTGCCTAAACCCTTGGTATTTAAAACACTTGACCTAGCTCATCTTCCTTCTAGATCCTTATCTCTTCTCATATGTTCTTATTGGTATGTCACTATCAAGTTGGCCCTTTTGTTTAGATTTGACATCTAATCTTCTGGTTTCTTAGTACTTAACTAAGCTCGGTAACTTCCTTGGGTAGGCTGGCTTGACTGACACTTCTTTTCTATCTCCCCACTCATTGGGATATTTGTATTGTAAACCCTAAGAAAAACAATAGTTGAACCTTAACTCGAGTCCGAGTGTTCTAAACTGTACAATAAATCGATAAGGCGAATGATAATAAAAGAATATGAAGTTTAATGAATCAAATATAACACCGATAACAAAACCTTCGGAACTTATCAAAACCCTAAGTCGCTTACTAAAACTCTAAAACTCGTTTATGCATCATTAATCGAAACCGAGCTCAAAATTGCTCGAGACCCTAAAATCATAAACGTAAACCTATAAAATAGGTAAATATTACACGATAGCAATAAAATTATAGTCGAATGTAAATTTTGACTAAATCAACTATTTATACGACATTGTAATAAAATTTTCATAGTAACTTGTAAAAATTATAATTATAACGGGTACCAGTTAAATTGATAAAATTTCACAGAATTTTGAAAACTAATCTATGAGGAAATTCGTTATAATTTATATGATTCGAAAAATTACACATAATTTTTAATAAATATCATTTTCCTTCTCTACTAATTTCAATTTATCTCAAATCTTCTTTTCATTTCCACATTCAAATCCTTCACCTGCACAAAACGTAAGAAAGAAAAGAACAAAAGTTAACAAATTGAAAGCCAACACAAGTAGCCACGTAATGTTATGTTTTTGTCTTATTTCAATTAATAAAAAGTGAACTTAGCTTAAAAACTAAGCCTCCATCACGTGAGCAAAGGAAAGATTGTATAAATATGGAAAAAAAGAAAGAAAATTCTGCACAAATACACACACATAATTTGCAAACCGTGAGGAGAAAGGAGAGAAAAAAGAAAGAAAGAAAAGAGAAAAAGAAGAAGGAAAAGAAGAAGAAAAATCCAATTTAATTTGTAAGTCATTTATTTTAAGGAATATATATGTATATGATAGTATGCATGTGTAGAGCTATAGTACTTTTATGGTATTTTTATGGTATTTTATGATTTTTGTTTTATGGTATTTGTCCATCTTATACTAATGGTATATGTTTATATGTATAAATACCTAAATTTACTTACATGTATAAATATAAGATTAAGTATGTCTACATGTATGTACCGAGGTATATAGTATATATTATGTATTTGTTTTTTTTTTATACCTCTAATTAGTAATTTACATAATTATAGTATAAAGATATATGTATGTGTACCGTAACTTTATATATATATATATATATATATATATGGGTCTACATAAATGATTATATATATGTGTGTGTAGTTGTATATAGTGGAGTAGTATTTTTATAAGTATGTATAAATATATAATAGTATACGGTATATTATGTATGACATGTATAGTATATATATTTATAGGTATGTATGCCGAACATATATGTATGTCATTTTAGGTATATATATACATGTAAGACGTATCAATAAATAAATACATATACATATATTATACGTATATATATAAATATATGAATATGAGTATGTTTTAAATAAATACATATACATATATCATACGTGTAATACATATGTGTAATATATATAGTATATATGCATATATATAATACCATAATTCATGATTTTACAATAACATAAACTATAAACTATATGTTATAATTATTGGAATACATATATACGTATAACCGTAAGGTACATAAGAAGAAAATAGGAAAAGGAGAAAAATAGGAAATATACCCAAAATAACAAATATAGGATTTAAATAATTAGTAACTTATAAATATGTTACGAAAAAGAGAAAATCAATATTTTATAAATTTTAAATTTAAATAATAAATTTTGTGATATTTTTGTATCACAATATAAGTTACGAGTCACAACGTCCAAAACGGACCTCGGTACGGGAAAATACGCTCGAAAACGATCAAAATGGACTATAAGTTCATAATGATCCGAGCTAAAGCGAAAAAGTTACACGCGATTCGATAAAAAGCTCGAATCGACAGTTTCACGTAACTAAGTGAAATAAACCTTATACATTATAACTCTAGCTAGTTTTAAAATTCCCTATCTTACAAATTTTCCTTATTCTTCCTTATTCTCAGGTGATCACGATATCGACCCTGAGCTGCCCACCGATTATTACGATCCCTGAACTAGCCATGGCCGAGTGAGTTTTTCCTTATGATTCCGTACTTGTTTGTGTTTGTAAGTAGTGAATCTAAATTATGATGTATAAATGAATGTGTATGGGGTTGGGTTATGCTTGTGCATGATAATTGTTGTGAATTGTGAATCTACTTTAAAGTTCAATAATATAATGTTTGATGCATAGTAGATTCAATAGAGTGATTGGTTGTGACTTGGAATGATCACTAATTAAATATGACTTAACTTTTATTTGACTAGAAAAAGTTAATTTGGATCATTCATAAATCATGCACTGCATAACTATTTCCGGACAGTCACATTACACGAAGGTAGCGAGAGGCCATACTTGGGTTGATTATTGAATGTTATTGAGTTCGTACGGTGCACACGTGCGATATGACCTTACCCTCGCCCGCGGGATGACTAGGCGTTGGAGGCGCCAATCGCCTGGCTATGGGTCGAATCCAGAGGCCTTCGTTTAGGGGTGAATGAGGGCTGCGTGAACCTACTCACACTCATATGTAGAACTCGTTTTGATAAAGCTGGTAATGGATGTACCATTACATTTTAAATACGAAACGCAGAGTTTCGTTATGAAATAAGTTCTAATATGATACCCGGATCTGACTGTACCGAAGAATCTCCAACCCTGACTTCGGAGGGTATTAAATCTGAGTTACATGTAGTACCTGGTCACCTACATGTATTTGTTTGGCACACTGCTTGATCATGCATTCATTTGGTTGAATTTAACTGTAGTATAACTTGACTGCTGTATGGTTGAGGGAAAATATCTCACTAAGCTAGTAAGCTTATACCCTTGTAGACTCCTTTTGCAGGCCGACTTATTCATGGAGTCAGGCCGTTGTATGCCCGAGGTTAGCTTTCTTTACGGGATCAATGTGGGAGCTGTTTTGAGGACAGAGAGTACTTTTGACTTAAATGTAGAGATGAATATGTAATTTTTATATTAGTCTGACTTTAGTCATGTTTCAAACTCTATATTTGTAAACTTTTATACACTTAAATTATGTGATATGTTTTCTATATTATTATTCGTCATGAAATGCTATTGCTTAAGCTTGCGCACTCTTGGTAGTTAGTAGTAGTTGTAGCCTTGTGTATCGTATAAAAGGGTCGTCGATTGTAAGGGAACTCAATCTACAATCCTTTGTACGGTATACGGCGACTGCCACGACTAGCCCCCTCGGGTCGCGACATGTATAGCTTCATCTATTGCAGTGAACTTTTGAAGTTCTACAATATTTCAAATATTACCTCTCAATCCAATGAGGAACCTAAATACTATTCAGGCTAGTGGTTTATGCACTTTGTAGCGAATCATGAAAATCTAGAATTCTTGGACATATTCATCAACAGTTAGGTCTCTTTGCCTTAACTCTCGAAGCCAAATAAAAGGGTCTTGCAAATATGTATTCGATACGAACCTATTTCTAAGGATCCTCTTTATCTCAAGCCAAGTATTTGGAAGTTCTTCTAGCACATGACAGCATACCCTAAGAACTCAACAGCAACAATCCTCACTTTCTCCTAATCCTTATACTGATAATAATCAAAGATATGCTCAACTTTCTACTCCCAATCCAAATAATCATTTGTACTCCCAAAACCATCGAAGCTCGGGATCTAAAGCTTCACAAGGTCAGCAGCTTGGGGTGTTCGAGCTTGCTCTTCTTCCTCATTATACTCTTCTTCTTCATCATTGTCCATATCTCCCAAGTCAATCATTCATCATACTCGTCATTCTACTCTTCTAGCTTGTACTTATCAAGTTGGGTTTTATCTTTCAGCAAGTCAAGCAACTTATAGAGTGTTTTGCATGGCCTCAATAGGTTGATAGGCTATTCCATGAACAGCTTTAGTTAAATCAAGTTAAAGGTTGCCCACCTCATCGAGTCTTTCATCCATACTCTTGGAGGTGCCCTAAGGCTATTAGCTATGATAGACAACACTACTATTATCATCCCTAATTTCAGCATTAATACATAGGTCAGTCATTTTCTTCAAAAAACTCAATAACAACTCAAATTCGAAGAGACAACAAATACATTTCTTTACGCTAAACAAACAAACACATACACTTGTACCTCATGAGGGTTCAACTGATTTATGAATACAGTGACTTCTCTAAAGAACAATAAGCCTAACTAAAACTTCCTTTGTTTCTAGGTGTTCAAAATAAGGCAAAACAAAGTATACTTGAAAGTAACTACTATACCCTTCAGCTTATTTGAACACTTCACTGAACCTTCACATAGCCTCAACACACTATCACAGTAAACATTACTCCATAAAAACTCAAATACAACTTACCTAAATGAAACCTTTGCTTTGATACCAAGATGATGCGAAATAGTAGTTGATATCAGATAAGGTCGGTTATAGGGGTAAGTTTGAACTTGTAGAAAGCTCAAAAAGGAGATGGAAAGGTATGCAAACAACTTAAAAAAGAGTAAACAAGAAAACTTACAAACAGCTTCAAAGCATATGATTCATTAATGGAACTTTCAATGACTCATGGAACAACTCGATATGATACAAGAAAGAAGTATACTCAATATATTGATGATGATAAGATATTGTGGCTACATGTGCAATAGGTATTTTTACCCCAAAAACTAAGGTAACTTACCTAAAATGAAAAAGGCTAAAAAGGGTATTATTTAAAAGAAGTAATTTATAAGGAATAATAAGGGTACAATTGAAAATATAACAAAATGGGCATCTTGTATGGAGGATTCTATCACATGGTTGCTTAAACACATGGCTTCTTATGGATGGATGACTTTCTTATAGAAAAGACAAATGCACATTTAGGTTGGTGACTACCATGCCAAGATATCGAGAAAAGGTAATAGATTAGCTATACCGAGTTGAATAGGTAATTCTTATAAAGGGAATTTGCCTTGGATGTAATTCGTTTAGCTTGAATTTAGGTTGGTTAAGTTGATGATCATATGAGCTGAGATGATGTTCGAGTGCAGTTTAGGCTAGTAGTTTGAGATGAATGATGAGTGTGAGAGGGTTAAGCTCGACCAGGGCATTAAGTCAGCAGATTGCAGTAGCTTGGACTCCTCGGTGTTGGGTCTTAGGGAAAGAATTCCCCTGACCATATTTTCTAACCTTCGGGCTCGAGCTCAGGTTAAGGGTTCGGTGGTCTAATTTTGATCAACTTCCTTCCTCAAGGTTTACTAATCTGTAGAATGGAGCTGTCCTTTCCCATATTAGCTGCATCTACATCATAGACTATGTATGAGCCAATCCTTAATTAACATGTGGCCTTGGTAGGTTAACCTCATACTATATAAATAGGATATGGAGCCAATCCTCTCTCTCTCTCTCTCCAAGTGCTCCCAATCTCCCTTTATCTCATTCTTGAACACTCTCCTTACTAACTTAAGTGTTGCAGGGCCTTTATTAGAAATGCCATAGAGAGCTTTTTTGAAAGTTCATTGTCGTCCATGGGTACACAAGAACTATCCCTATGATTTACATTATTACTAGGCATGTTCATATGATCTCTATCTTCTATATACATCATAACAATATCAAAATGATCTAATCATTTTTTTTTATCAAATCCATTACTAAATTAAATGGCTAAGTAAAAGAAATTAATCTTTTTAGAGAAATAAGGACTTTCAACTTATGGCTCGACCATAGATATTAAGCACTTACAGCTTGATCTTAAATTTTAGGCCTCACATGGACTTGCCAAACCCTTTAGTTTCTTTATCAAACTTGATGTAATAGAATTATGATTTTCTTTAACACAATGTTTGGATGGGAGAAGATCAATAGAAAGTTAAGCAAATTGATGGAAATTAAAGGAAATTGTATGTTTGGTTAGGAAGGAAATTGGATGAATTGGTTAGAATGAGTGGAATAGTTTCCACATTAAACACCCTTTTCTTTCTCTTCAACTTTGGGGAGAAATAAAAAGAAATGGTTGGAAAGCATGTATAATACAAATATAGCCTTATAAAGAGAAGATAGTAAAAAAGAAAGAGGGTAATTTGGTTTTATCATTATTATGAAAAGAAAATTTTTCACTCATTTCCTTTCATTTCTGCACTTTATATTCAAACAAGTGTAAAAATTACATTTCCTTTATATTCCTTTCTGTTCTTTTCCTTTCTTATGATTTCATTTCATTCCATTTACATCTTTGTTAAAACTTGCTGAGCATAATGTAAGTTTAATCTAAAGCTTATAGTTTGTATAAGAATAATAAAATTTTACAAATTTATGCTCTATGGTATGTTTTAGTGAGACTAAAGGTGGGTATCGAGTTGAACTAGCCCGAAACCGGCCTTGAATTATCGATTCATGGGTTAGTGACATAGTGAATCATGATCGGCTCGTTAATTGGTAGTTTTGGATTGGTTTAAGGGCCTTGAATTGTTTTTTTTTTTTATTTTATATATTTAATTTTTAAAAATTTCTTTTTTTAATACATTAATAATTTTTAATAATGTGATCTCCTTTCTCTTTTTTTTTTTAGTTTACTAATAATTTTTAATTTTTTTATTAATTTCTGACTTGATGTGATTCCAAATTTTTTTATTTTTTTCAGTCAAATTTTATTTCTTTTCACAAATTCAAATCCATAACATTTAATAAGTTTTACAAAAAAGACTTATATTAATTGAAATTGAATTTTCTATCTATTCTTAATACATAATTAACTTATAATTATTTATTTATCATAAACTTGATGATATTATTATTAAAAAAATTATCATTTACCATTGCAAATAAAATACTTTTGATATACAATAATTTATTGGATATTATCAAATTATTTTTTTTAATTTAGTAACCTCTTTGTTCTCTTTCTCTTTCTTTTTTTTTTTTTAAGAGGGTGATTGACCAGGCCCACCCATCGGTTCAATGGCGGGTTGGCTTGGTGGTTCATGACCTGTCAGGCCGGGTGGTACCCCCATCTTGAATTGTCTGGGCCCTTAAAGACTGGAAGTTGGCCAGGGTAGTTTAGCCTACCCACTTTCAGGCCGAGCCAATTCAAGGCCTGCCTTGGCTAATTCTAGGTTGATTTATAGTTTAAAATCGGCTTTTACCTAAGTCTAGGTGAGACCCTGATGATCTCGCATCGTGGTTGTAGAATTAAACATAATTTTGTCATTAATAGCTTTGCTTACTTGTAGCATATATATTTATGTAGTCTTTGTAAAGAAAGATAATAAGAATTAATTAAAAAAAATCAAATTCCTTTTTATTTGGATTTCACTTACTTTAGATCGTGTGTTGAATGTATTACATGGAAAGCATAGTAGGAAAGGATCTACATAAATAGACAACTTCTTAGAGTTATACTGCTTGAGCACATGGAGACCCTAATGTATAGGAATTCTATGTATCTTCGAACTTACATAAGAATATAAGGCAAGCATTCCTTATGCATTTGTTAACGAGAATTAAAAGTATCTTTAAACTTATACCAAAATCAACACCATCTTTAATGTTGGAATCTTAAGCAAATATGAAATTAAAATAGGATTTGATCATTAGAAAGCCATCAAAAAAAATTCTTGAGAACTTGTAGGGAACAAAAAACTGCATACTCACTTCCAGATGGTCTTATTAGTTAAAGGTGATATGCTATTCAAAGTTAGATTTATGGATGTGTTTGAAACAAGAAAACATACATTTGGTTATTCATTCCTATCAATTATTAGGCAACTCCACTCAAAAGTATCAATACCCATAGACACTTTTCTCTAAAATCTTGCAAATTAGAATGAATCAAAGTTCTTCTTTTCTAAACACTAAGTTGTTTTAAAATTACTTAATTAAAATTAGACTTTTTCCTTCAATGTTTCATAACACTAGCTGGTAAAACTCCAATTTTGAAAATGTTTACAACTTTAATAATCCATAAAATCAGTGTTTCTCAAGTCTGCAAGTTTTTGAGCAACTTGCAAATTTATTATCTCTTTAACATTCCTATAACGACATATTTCCCTATTCCATTAAATCAATATTTTCAAATTCAACAATTCTTATGGATTGTTCACAAAACTCAAATCCCATCAAAAACTTGTAAACAAAACTTAACAATTCCTTTATTCTATCACATAAATAATCTACTACGTCACAAATTAATGACATAATCAACAACAAAATAAAATATTAGATTCCATAACCAATAACAAATCAACCTTCTTCTTCTGGATACAATTTTAATTCAACAATTTTACTACTTTTTCCTCTTTATGATTTAACATAACATTTAACCTCAAGTAGAGTTTCAACTGTAGTGTTTAAATTGAAACACAAGTACAATAACAAATAGGGGTACTACATCTGTCTAATCTCTTAGTTGATTAAAAAAGTTTCTCTTTCAAAAAATATATAATTAGAACCTAATATAGTTAAAAGAACCAATTTATAGTTGTAGATCTTCGCCTTTGACAAACTTTAAGACCCTAAAAACTTCTAAAAACCATAGCAATGCAAAAATCCTCTTGCTCTAACATCACATCTAGTGCTACATCGTCATTCTACATGATTTAAAATCAATTGACATATAAAACCCTGACCTTTTCAATGGTTCTACATAAACTCTCAAACATAATATCGAAAACCTTATTACAAAACTGATGAATTCATTTAAACAATTGAAAAAGCTATATAAAGTTGTTATTCTCATCCTATTCGAATTTACTTATAAATCACTAACATCATTATTGTCAGTTTTATCTTAGTCTAGAAGCCCAAACCAAATGAATACCTAAAATTTTAATAGTTTCGAAACCCAAAATAAGTTACTATACAAACAATCATACATGGGCCTATAAGTTCAGAAATTCATCAAACATCAATTTAATTTAATACATTTAGTTGAATATGCAAAAACATTCCAATTTCAACAACTAGAATTTGAACATTTAGATTCCACTACTATAGCACCTTAGGCATAGGGTGTTACATATTGTTACATGTCCCTAACTTCCAATGACACATAAGGCAAAAACAATTATCTAAAATCTCCATAAGTTCTTGTAAATGTCTTTAAATAATCTTATAAAATTAATTTTCCTTATACAGCTATAATAAGATACAAATAAATTTCTTAAATTCTTGAACTAGAAATTCATAACATAAATTAAATTCTAACTATCCTAACTTATAAGTTATCCTCATAATTATAATACCAATCATTGTTGCTCTAACCTAGTAGTCTTGGTAAAAGTTTCTAAATTTAATAATTTCCATAATTTTGACTTATGTACCTATATTTGGTAAATATAAGGGATGAATTGAACCATAGGATGTGAAACCTGCAAACATACACACATGCCATGCATGACCACATGATTGCATATGCATAAACGCAATAGAAATAACAACCAATCCAATTTATTAGCCATCAGGCAATACATTTTACAATCATTGGCAACTAACCTTAAACTCGGACTAACTCATGACTCCATGATATTAGGCAAGCATACCTATCAAGTTGTAATAAGCAGATTAAGTCTAAGTGTTGATTCCTTAAGGACTTTGACTACTGATACTCATTCGATCTTTGTTATCTAACTTACAAATTCGAGTTCCATAATTTAATGAATATAAATTTAATTGTAGCAAATAATAAATTATCACTAAGTAAGAATTGATTAGCAACTAAGCAAGAAAGCAATAAAATTATAAATTACTTCAAGATTCACAAACCATATTTAGATCTTTGCTTTCTCTAAATCTAATATGTAATTTCCTTTATAGATAATCTAATTTATTCTTTAATCTTTCTTGACTGGAAGAATTTTTTGCTATAGTTAATCACTTTCTTAAGTTAATTAAACCTAATCTTAAAATTTCCTATTAGAATCTCCTCTCAATAGCATAACTTAAGGTTGCATTATTGTATAATAAATTCTCTATACTATAATTCAAAATTCTAAAAGATCTTGCAAATTATCTATAATTTTGTAACAATCTTCATCAACTATGCCTAGATCTAATTTTATAAGAAAAGAGATAATTTCTTATGATCTTGTAAGAAATCTCTTGACATTAGCAATATCCATCACCTATTGGAATCGTCATATCGTTCGATTATGTTGAATTTTAAAACTTTATAACTTACTCATTTTAGCTTCGATTTCAGTGAAACTTGTTTTTATCTTCTCATTTTCTCATATAAATCGTTTAAAATCTAGAAATTAAGATTTTACTCAATTAAGTATCATCTTATAAAAATAAACTCAAAATTTAAGAGAAAATTATCAAAAATCACTGAATAAAATATATTTAGTTAAGAACTTATCACTCCACTCGCATAGTTCCTAAGTTGGAATGCTGATAATGTAACCCCTGATCTAAATTGGCATTGGACATTAGTACCATAACTCCCTAATGCCTCTTAACTTAATTGGTAATAAGACACTAGTATTGTGAGAGCCAACCCTTAATAAGAAACCACCCCCCCTCCAGAAAAAAACAGCAACATAATCTACCTTAAATCATTTTGAGGGTAACTTCACTAAAAACAATGTCGCCTAAGGATCATCGAGGTGTTCTCTTAAGGACACCAGTATTGTGATTCCTTAAGCCGAGCTAAACACAAGTAGTAACCAATTGTCAAGTTGGATAGTTATTAGTTCGATTAAAGTTCATCTATGCTACATAAGTACAATCTATTAACAACATAATCAACTAATACATAACTGTCTACTTTCCTTACATTTTAAGGAATGTGTCTAATTAGGAAGCTTCCATGTATCTTAGTAGTTACCATAATAACTATGAGTTCAGACACAATATTTACTTATAAATAAGGGAAGGAAACACAAGAGACATTTGATAACTTTTGACAACTTACTTTACTTTTCATATTCTTGCTTACTAACTTAGGCATCGGAGTGATCATACTGGATTGGCCTTGGTATTAAGTAACTTTCTTTTCTTTGTTGGACATTCCTAATCACCAAAATCTACCAACAATATTTGGCATTGCATGCTTTTCTCAAATACACCGACATAGTTAAAACTCGATTAACCAAAAGTGTAGTGCTGGTACTTCCTCCCAGAACCCTAATGGGGGAAGTAGGCATACGAACGAGCAACATCTGGCTAGGCTTGAGTAACTTTGCCTCGACTTAGCTAATGAAAACCAAAAACTAAACATAAAACATGAAGAGATCCTTAATCTTCTTCATAATAGTGTGTATTATATAAAGAGCATGGTGATCATGAAGTCGAGAATAGTGACGACTCAATTTATTCACCTAAGATGTCGAAAAAAGTCAAGCTTGCAATGGGACCTTCGACTCTTGTACACAAAAAAAAATTGATAAAGGCAAGAAATCGTAGCATGTGTACCATGTTGGACCTTCACACGTCAGTACCCTTATTACAACAAGCAAGCAGATCCAAATTATAAAAAGCCCCTTCACTTTAAAGGTGTTGGAGGAGGTAATACCATGGCATGTCAAGTTGTTGCAGTTTGAAACTTTTAACAATACGAAAGATCCTGAAGATCATTTGGAGTACTACCATATGTTGGCTAAGTTTTATGGTTTAGGTGATGCAGTAGCCTATCAAGCCTTTCCCTCAACTTTGAGGAATGCAGCAAGTACGTAGTTCAAACACTTGAAACCAAACACCATTTCTTGTTTTGATGAACTAGTAGAAGTGTTTCTTCAATACTTCCTTATAAGTAAGCTTCCTGTTAAGGATTCCTCAATCCTTAACACAATCAAACAAAGATCAGATGAGTCAATTAGTGACTACTTAGCTAGGTTTATGGCTGAGATGGTTCAAATCGCAAAATTAGATTTGAGTGTGGCCCTTAACGCCATAATCGATAGAGTTAGGCTCTGTGGAGACTTTTTTAAGTCTCTTGCAAAGAATAAGCCGAGAACTTTCGTCGAGTTCAAGGCTAAGGTTACCTCATACATTTGTTAGGAAGATAACATGAAAGCCTAACGAGAAGTCGATCAAAACAAAGGAGATAGGAAAAATGATAGGAGGAAAGTACAAGGGATAGACTTAGCATCGATGATGATCAAAGTTTGAATGTTGAGAGAAAGAGACTAAGAATTCCAACATATTCATCTCACATGCCCGTCAATCATCCAATTTCAAACATTTTAATGGAGGTATATGGGCAAAAAGGCCTTTTTTAGTAGTCGAAGAGAATGAGTGGAAATCACTTAAGGAGAAATTCTAATAAGTACTGCAATTTCCATCGCAACAAAGGTAATAACACATATGAATGCATCCAACTCAAGAACGTAATTGAGGATGAATTTCAACATAGGCATTTACAGAAGTTGTTAGTGAATGATGTCATGAATATTGAGAGACTGCCTCAAAGGAGACATGAGGAGCAAGAGAATGATATTCGGCCAGTTGTTGTTGGGAGAAATGTAAGGGATGCGAATTGCAGTAAAGCACCTAATGAAGTGACTACCACCATTGTTGGCGGACCCATTATAGGTTCATCATGCTCTTCAAGCTTAAATAATGCCAAAAATTGCATTTGTAACATCTAAGGAAGGAAGGTCAGGATTAACAACACAATCTCTTTCACAAAGGAAGACTTTGAATGCATCTAAAGGCCACATGATGATGCACTCATTATCAGTGCAAGAGTTGCCAACTTCAAGGTCAAGAAAATTCTTGTTGACATGAGAAGTTAAATAGATGTCATTTTTTAACATACTTTTGACCAGATGAGAACTAAGATTAAAGTACAGCTAAGATTTTATAAGTATGATCTGTATGCCTTAAACAATCAACTTGTTTAAGTAGTCAGAGCAATTTCTTTACCTATACAGATTGGTGACAACGAGCATGTTGTAGAGGATAAAGTGGACTCCTTTGTTGTCAAATGTTGGTCCTTATTCAACATGATCATGGAACAGTTGTATTAGCATCTATTTGGCATTGTCTCTTCAATTGCACAACTTAAACCTCAGTTCCCTACTCCTAGGGAGTCAGCATGTGCAAAGGCGATCAGCAACAAGCAAGATCCTTATATATGAGGGCCTTAAGATGAAAGAGGTATTTTAGGTAGAAACTTGTTTGGATGGCAAATTAGTCAGCATAGAAAATGCTAAGAGTGATATTGAGGAAATTTCATTATGAGATGACCTTGAGAAAACAATGAGGATAAGGAAACCCTTGTCAGCTGATATTCGGCAAAGTTTAATCAACTTCTTATGAGTCAACACTGATTTGTTTGCATGGTGCACTTTGGACATGTTGGGCATCCTGAGAGACATCATGGTACATAAGCTCCAAATGGATCCAAATGCAAAGGTGATATAACAAAAGAAAAGGCATTTTGCACTAGAGAAACAAGTAGTAATAGAAGAAGAAGAAGTCCAGAAGCTATTGAAGGTGGGATTTATTTAGAAAGAGCCTTATCCTACTTAGCTAGTCAATTGTGTGCTAGTTACGAAGTCTAACGGTAAGTGCCGAATGTCCATAGACTTCATGGATGTCAATACGGCCTGTCCCAAGGATTGTTTCCTATTGTTGAAAATTGATTAGATAAAAATTGATCAGATGGTAGATTCAACCATTGGTCACGTATTACTTTCTTTTAAGGATGCTTTCTTTGGTTACAACCAAATCAAGATGGATAAGGAGGATGAAGTCCATATGTCATTTGTTACTAATTTTGGAACGCATTGTTATACGGTAATGCCCTTTGGGATAAAAAAATGCTAGTGTAACTTACCAAAGACTTGTTACTCCGATGTTCAAACCCTTAATCTATAGAAACATTGAAGTACATATTGACGACATGACTGTAAAGAGCATAAAGGAGGATCGGCATCTTGTCGATCTTGAGGAAACATTTGCCACTCTAAGGAGATACAACATGAAGCTTAACCCATTGAAGTGCATCTTTGGTATAATTTCAAGAAAGTTCTAAAGATACATGGTCACTCAGCACAGCATTGAAGTCAACTTGAAAAAGATTGAGGCGATAATAAACATGAAATCTCCTTGTATAGTAAAGGAAGTACAAGAACTTAGTGGGCAAATAACTACCTTCAATAGGTTTGTGTCGAGAAGTACGAATAGGTGCACAAAATTGTTTAAAATCTTAAAAACATCTAAAAGAATTCAGATGGTCTGACAATTATGAAAGAGCTTTCAATGATCTCAAAGAATTCCTTATATCACAACCGATTTTCTCGACACCCATCTCTAGAGAGAATCTATATTTATACTTATCGATTAGTTGTTGAGTTCTTTCTTTTGTATTGGTTTGAATTGATGGTAAAGAGCATCAACTCGTTTATTACATGAGTCATGTCTTGCAAAGGCCAGAGCATCGATATACCAAAATAGAGAAATTTGTTCTTGTAGTACTTCTCTTGGGAAGGAAGTTAAAGCTCACTAAATCATAGTGCTCATCAATCAACCATTATGGTAGGCAATGCAATGACCAGACTCTTCTAGGAGGATAATGAAGAATGCCCTAGAGTTAAGTGCCTATGATGTACAGTAAAAACCCAAAACGACACTAAAAGCTTAGGTCATGGCAGATTTTGTAGCCAAGTTCATTAGTGAGCAAGATAGTCTGGAGGTCATCGAGAAACCCATATGGTACCTTTATTTATATGGTTTCTCCATGAGAAAAGGAAGCAGTGCAAGCCTTGTTCTTCAAGGCCCCCACAATGTCAAAATTAAATATGCTTTAAAATTTAGATTCTCGGTTAGTAATAATGAAGTAGAGTATGAAGTCTTGATTGTCGGACTGAAATTAGAAAAAGAGAATGGTGCTGAGAAACTTAAAGTGTTCTCTGATTCACAATTCATGGTAAATCAGGTCATGGGAAGTTATTCGCTAAGGGACGAAGAAATGAGGAAGTACCTATTAATGGTACAAATGCTCACAAAAGAATTTCAATCTTTTTCGATCTATAAGGTTCCGTGAAGTAAGAATATTGTTGCTGATATGTTATTAACAAACGCTCACAAAAACATTCCAAAGTTTGTGTGATAAACTTTTTGTCAAATTTCTTTCACAAGAAAGTTTATCTACTCTTTAGCAAAGTTGTGAATTGGCTCCTTGCTTGAAAGAAGAATCTTGGATGGATCCTTTAGAAGGTCATTTGAGGGACGATACTCTCCCTGATGATAAGAAAGGAGCACGATGATTAGTTTACTAATCTATGAACTACATGTTGATTGATGGTTAGCTATACAAACATGGCATATCATAACTTTATCTTTGATGCCTTCCTTCGAGAGATGCCCAGAGGGTGTTATTCTAATTACATGGTGGCATATGTAGTAATTATGTAAAATCATAGACATTGTATGTTTGAGCACAACGACTCAGCAATTATTGGTTGACAATGAGAGAAGATGCAAAGGAATTCGTTTGGTACTATCCATAGTATCAAAAGCACGAAGCATCAGGTCATTCACTTACAACTAAACTATGCAACCTATGTAGTCCTTAGCCTTTTTCTTACTGGGGGTTAGATATTCTCAGACCTTTCTCAAAATCTATTGCTTAATGACAATTTGTAATTGTTGCCATGGATTGCTTAATAGAATGGGTAGAGGTTGAGGCAATGGCGAGAGTGATTGAACAAAAAGTGGAAGCATTTGTATTCAATTTCACAATATCAAGATTTGGAGTTCCTTACATGATAATCACATATAATGGCCCCCAATTTGATAACAACAAGTTTAGAGCATTTTGCGAAAAGTATGGCATTCGCTTAAACTATATGTTTGCAGCATACCCTTAGATGAATGAACTAGTTGAAACCGTGAACAAGATCATCTTATACAACCTAAGGAGGAAAGTAGATCAAGTTAAAGGGAGATGGGTTGATGAACCACTAAATGTCTTATAGGGGTACTGAACAACCTATAGAACTGCAATAAGGGAGACTCCCTTTAGGTTAGAATATGGCATAGAAGTAGTTTTGGCGATTTAGTTGGATCTTCCTAATTTACGAACACAGAACTTCGATGTAATGGTTAATCAAGCTAGATTAAAGGCAAATTTGGACACCATTAATGAAATTAGAGATATTGTAAGAACTAGGGTTACGACATATCAACATAGAGTAGCTAGGTACTACAATCAGAAAGTAAAGCATAAGGTTTTTCAACTTAGAGATTTGGATTGTTGAAAGATGTAAGCAACTGGCGTACGAGAGGGTTAAGAAAAGCTTGGTGCGAATTGGGAGGATCCTATCAAGGTTTGAGAAATTGTTGGTGAGAAGGCCTATCAACTAGAGAGGTTGGATAGATCAATGATCCCTCAAACATGGAATGTTAGGAATTTAAAACTTTATTTCAATTGATTTTTAAGATGATGTTCATCTCCATTTGTTTGTAAGGCAACCACCTACTTGCTTGTAAGTCTTATTATGTTTCTTGATCTTTTCATGACTTATGAGTTAATAATTTCAAATCACACGATGAATGAATTGACATAAGTTCTAGCCTATCATGTTTAATGAACCTTGATTAATCCTATAGCCGAGTAAAATGACTAGTCCACGTCTTAAATGGCTAACCGATAATGTTTATAAAAGATGCAAGAAAGGCGTGTGAAATAAAACATGCCTAAAAGATTTAGGCACATGAAATACAACATGTCAAGAAACACTTGGTGTGCAAAATAAAACATGTTAAAGTATAAGAGCGTGTGAAATAAAATACGCATACTAATGAAAGAGATCATACATGCTAGAAAAGCATAGTACGTGAAATAAAACGTATTAGAAACATAAAGTTATATGAAAGGAACTATTCATTCGTTAATGTATTAATATGAATATTCGGCCTTTTTTTAATAGAAGGACAATCCTATGGACTTTTCTTAGATTGAGCAAAAGTAATATTTAGATCAGAGGTTGGGCCTCTCTTAGAGCATACTTCTTTTTCAACACTTGGGGTCTTAGAATAGGTTGATTCCTCCTTTCGCTCATAGGGGATTTCCTTTGACAAATGCTCTTTGTCTTCCCCTAGATCTTCAACATAAGCTTCGTTATTACCCTTCTTGACATTCTCAACACATGATTCTTTGTTGTCGCCCTTATTGCAACTATTAACTTTGTCATCGATGTTAGTGAAGTTAAGGCAATAGAGATTGTAATTAGGGTAAAGCTTCAGGATCTCCTATCTTGTTAGCTATTCCCCATTAAATAACTTTTTCCTTAGAAGTCTCTTATACTATCGGTTAGGAGTGACTATGTTGAGTGCCTCTTCAATGAAAGGTCCTCTTCTCACAGTTTCCTCTAACTCGGCAACATAGCTTTGTGACCATATGTTGTTGGTCTCTAGCTCTTTGATTTGCACTTTAAGCTTATCCTCCTCATCACTCATTGTACAAAGAGTTCAACCTATCCTCCAATACTCTTCTTTCTTCTTCTATTGCTCCTCTTTTAAGCATTCGAACTCCTTGTACTACTCTTTAACCTTAGCTTTTGGGCTCGAGACTTCATCAGCGATCAAGGTATGTACTAACTTCTTGGTAGCCAAGATTTCCTTAAGCTTTCTCGCATCCATCTCTACCCTTATCCTTGTATTCTTAGTAGCAACAATCTAGGCTTTGGAGGTATTGTACACATCCTCGATTTTCTGCAACAATTTAATGTGATGAGTATTAGAGGTGAGCCGACATAATATAGAGACTACTACTGTTATTAAATTCTTCATCTCTTTCTCGGCCTTATCCAAAGGCATCAGAACATGGCTACTTATTTGGAAATGAACAAGTGTATTAGCCATTAAACAAACTCAAGAATTAAAAGAACGTCATGGATACTTACATCATAAAACTTAGCCACAATGTAAGCTTTATTGCAACTACCGACCCTATCAATGTCCTTCTTGATAATCTCTTTATCCTTTACAAGAATAATTCCTTCCATTAAGGCCAAAGATTTTGTCCTATCTCTTAAGGTAAAGTTGTTTTGCAAGATAATATGGCTTCAACACGAGACAAAGTACTTGGTGACCTCTATGTTAAGGATGAATTTGGCACTACTGATGCTGAGAACTTGATTGTGCATTGCCTCCTTCGTCTTCTCGTCTAAATCTTTAGACCTCTTGGTAGGTAGCTTGCCAGTGAGTTCTTTTCCTAGTCTCTTATTAGCACTTGCTGCTACCTCTGCGATCAATGATGATCCTTTGATAATAGTAGTAGCTTTGGCTTTGCTACTGGTTTGGGTTTCTCGACCACCCTTTCTCAGCTTAGTAGTAGGCTCCCTAGGCTAAGTAACCTTGATTGTGATAGGCTTCTCACTTACCTTCTACTTTTCGGACGGTTAGGAGACTTTCCTTTGCGCTGCCACCTACTTCATTGTATTATCCTTTGCCATTTTCTTCACGATAGCCAACTGAATGGTAGTGGCTGTGATGGATGCCCTCTTATCAGCCTTCGATTTCTTGGCCTTGGCTTGGTAAGATTAACTTCACTAGCACCCATATCTGCAATGTAAGTAAACATGTTAATATTAACATGAGGAAAAAGAATGAACCTACATTATTTGCGCTAAGCAATGCTCAAAGGTTATAAATCTCCCCCCAAGTTACAAGAGCGGCTTTCGTCTTGTAGCTACATTAGGTAAGGTGGTTACTTTTTAGCATACCTTCCTTTTCGGAAAAGATTTGCTCTTTGCTTTTGTAACTCCTTATCATTCCTTTGGCATCCTAAAAGAACATTTTGTTCTTCCTCCTTTCTTTAATGTTCTTTGCTGCTATGACATCATTAGTCATCAGGTTTGTAACCTTGTGTGGATTGGTTTAGTCCATTGAGTTTAGAAGTCTAACGTCTCATCTGACACTATTGACATGAATTTGTCACGCTACTTATAGATCTTGGACTCTAACCCATCCATGAATTTACACCCATGCCTTGAAGCAGTAAAGTACTAACCGTTAGGTTACTTGCTAATTGTGAAGAAATATTAGAATAGTTAAGACATAGCCTTAACTTCAACTTCTTCATAGACTATCTTGAAAGTTGCCAGAAGTCGATATGTGTTTAGTGAGAACATACTCAGTATGACTCAAAAGTAGTTGAAGAAGTCTTTCATGAATGCTGAACAAGGGAAGTACAACCCAAATCTAGATATTTTAGGTATATGTGAAGTTCACAATCCCTTAGGAAACATATCCTTTCCTCCTCTCTAGGTGTCCTAAGATTCTATTTCTCTAGAAGATTTTGCCAATACTTGTTATATTTTGAGACAAGGACCTTATTGGTGGCACTAGTTGCTCCATCTGGTGAATCATGGAAATACACTATATTATTGAATAGATACTTGGTTACAGATCTTCCTTCCTCATCATCTAGGTAGGGATCTACTGTGAGGGTATTAATTCAGGTAAGTTTATCCCACCGTTCTACCACGCTATCGACTGAATTTCCCTAAGAACACATAGTCTCATTCTTTTTTGATAGGGTGAAGTGGCCTTAGTCTCTATTGCTTCAAAATTTGAGAGGATAAGTCAACGAATTATGTTGTGAACCATACATGATTGATTATGAGGAATTTTGCAAAATTTGAAGAATTTGAGATAAAGTAAAGGCGAGACGTTGAAAGCAAATAAAAGTTTGAAGATTTAGCTAGAGAAATCTACATTTGATTTTAAATAGTCCCTTAAATATGGACAATTCATCCTCATAACTACAAATGCGTTTCTGACAGTAATGATGCATTGGTTTGACAGTTGCGCAAATTGTTGATGCATGTTTCGAGATAGAGATCCAATGGTTAACAACTCTTTGATCATTATTAAGCTTATGGCGTAATGATGACCGAGGTGATAGGTGTTATGTGTCCTACTTTTTGGTCTCTTGGATAAGTAGGAAATAAAAAATTATGACTTTTTGATTAGGATACAATCTATCTCCTTTTCCACCTTACTCAGTATCTAAGGAACTTCTCCCCACTTGACCTCCAGTATATTATACGTCACTCCCTTTGTCAGATTATTGTATATGAAAGTTGGGGGGGCAAATGTAGATAGTCCATTTTCTTTAACTTAGCTCGATAAGCATTGATAATTAAAGCTTCACTCATTCGTCCATTTGGTTGTGACATGTTGAGTAATTGACACTCTTAGCGATATGCCGAGCACAACAGATTGAATTCAAACTCATGGCGCAAATAGTTATCATAAGCACCATTATATTACATAACTGCCTACTTTCCTTACATTTCAAGGAACGCGTTTAATTAGGAAGCTTCTATATGTCCTGGCAGTTACCATGACAATTGTTAGTTCAGACACAATGTTTACGTATAATTATTGGAAGGAAGGAAACATTATAAGAGACATCTGATAACTCTTGAACACTCACTTTACTTTTCTTGTTCCTGGTTACTAACTTAGGCATTGGAGTGGCCACGCCAGATTGGCCCCAATACCAAATAACTTTCTTTTCTTTGCAGGACATTCCTAATCACTAAAATCCACCAACAACAAATAGCTCACTAGAAACTATTTCAAACCCTCCATAACCTATTAAGGAGTATACATAATAAGGCTCCATACGATGTTCACAACTCATAAGTTTACTCTCCTAAATTCAACTTAGGCTTTATTCTTTCCTCCACCAACCTCAAGGAATTTAAAGAAGCATTTTTTGGTCAAACCAACTAGCCCCATGGTTCCCCGAAATCTAACCAACTAGTTTAAACATATTCTACAAAATGTAATGACTATTCACAAAATTCTATAAAACTTTCACTACTCCTTCAAGCATTACACAAACATGTCAATTTGCTATCCTAACCGACCTTTCATCAACAAAACCTCTTCCTTTTTAGTCCAACAACATCATTCATTCGTCAATAGTTATCATAATATACTCCTATTTGAAAATTCACAACTTAACCTCATTATGCAACCCTAGATTCCAACTTTAAAGGAAATAAGAGATTAAATGCCAAACTTACTTGGATGTTGATGACAACCCATACTCTTATGCTTGCAACTTGTGTTACAACTATGAGACATATGAACCAACTATATACTCATTATGACCTTCCATTAAACTGTCACATCTTGGCAGAGCACAAGATGTACCATTACACAGTAATACCTGTTTATACTTAACAAGAGTTTTATTTATAATCAAAGAGTACTACAATAGAGTTTAGCTTAATACTTGTTTATATAAAAGATTACATCTGACAAACTTAACTAAACCAAAAATACAGTACGTTTTTTTTATATATATATACAGATCATTTATAGAACTAAGAACAAAATACAATAAAACTTCTATAAAAGTGTTAGACTCTGTCTTATGCGTTCTCAAAAGGCTTCTTCCCCTAACTGATACTACCGAATTAGTTCTCTTCATAACCTGAGGATACATAAGCATCCCTTTAGCTTTCTGTGTGCTAAGTGATAGTGGATAAAACAAAACATAGAATGCAGATACAGAGATTCACAAAGATCAATACTATAAGACATTTAATCTTGAACCCGAGTTATCAATACAAACTATTTATGTGGAAAATCCGTGCTATGCTCATGCACGTAGCATGCATCGGTACCGATATCTTATATTTTTCCAATTCTTCATCTTGTTAGTCGACATACCCAGGTATTTGGATACAACGTCCAGAAACCTAGGGTAACAAAGAGCTGCCTAGGAGTGGGACCCCCAACAAAAACTATCTTCTGTGGTTTGAAAATCCAATACGTAGGCGGTTGCTCAATGTAGCTAGAATAAGTTGAACAATGCATTCTATATGTCACAAAGCTAACTCAACAATTCTGAAGCATTTCAAAAACTGGACCCATAGGTCCTTTCGTACCATTCCATGAATGCAGTAAACAGCATAGTAACCCAGTATTAGGTACGAATTTCAAGTTCCACATTATAAACAATTCAACTATCTCAACTTCAACTTTCTTTCTTAGCTTTATATTACATTACATTGCATAGGGCTCGCTTGGGCGAATACCTTAAACAACAGTTCAGTTTCCAAGTTTTCCAAACAGAAATACATATTGATGAATCAGTCATACATAAAGAAACATTTCACTTTTTCAACATACATTCAACAGAATCAAGTATCTAATCAATCCAGTATGTTATTACAATTCATAACACAACTAACTCTAAGTTAAGTAGACATAGGTCTACTCGTACAAAAATAGAAATATCCACTTACCTGAGCTCGACAGTAGCATAAAATCCTAAGCTTCACAATGTGGTCATTCCTTACCTATCATACCTAGAAAAATACATACAGACTCCAAGTCAACTATTAAGTTAATACTAAGTTCTTGTGCATTTTTGCTATTGCGCTTCCAAGCTTAATCTGATTGTATCTTATTCGTTTCTTGTCTGATTTTGGTAAACTTTATATTGTCGCGATCGTTATTCTAAGTACTATTAATATATCTTAAAAATCATAACTAACCAATATTTCTAAATATCCAAAAATACCCTTTCATGTTACCGATTCGACCCTATGTTATTATAACCTTGCAATTAACTCAATTTAATCCTAAATCTAAATTAAAAGTCATACAATTCCTCATTCCCCAAGCTATTTAGCATTTATTATGTATTCTAAGATACTAATTCTTTGCATATTTAACAAATATCAAATTACTACTAATTACTATATCATATATTAAACTAATATCTAGGTTTATATTATGAAAATACATAATAAATAGTATATAAGACCGATTCATTCCATGAAAAATTCTATAGACTCACAAAAATATGTAGTTTAATTATTAACCATAAATTATACTACAATAACTATTATTTATTTTTATGAAAATAACGATTTTAACTCAAAATTAGCGAAAATTATGCGAACAAGTGAATTTAATCACATGATAAAATTCAAGTGTCCCAAACATTATTATGAACATCCAGAAATTACAATATATAGGGCTCATACTTTGATTTTGTTGAAAACTAATTAATTTACTAAAACAGCGAAATTGCCAGTTTTATCCAAAATAAATACAATAAATAGTAACCATAATTATTTTAAAAAATTATTGTCACTGAAATTAAATACATATATTAAGAATGTCACGTACAAATTTTCAAGTTGAAGGAACACTGTTTACTATTTGTAAAATTGAAGTCAATTTTCGTCTAACTATAGCCATTTCTTGAAGAACTTATATTTCAAATAAAAATTCACTAAAACAAAATTATTAAATTATTCTACACATAAAATAGCTTTAGAAAACCAAGTTTGATAATTAAATAATGTCATTTGCTATTTTTAGAAAAATTACAAAGTTTTTATTGAAAATTTGGTTTACCTGAACCGGCTGCCTCCAGCCACCCTCTGGCCCCCAACCTTGTTGAAACACCCCCTCTCGTGGTGCTTTCCTTGACTATAAAAGGCCACCACAATTGGACACTAATAGCCTATTGAACCAGCCTGATTAGATTCCGTGCTTTATTTTTGCTGTAATTTTCTTATTTTTTTTCTAATTGGTTTCGAAACTTTTTTGAGTGATTTTCTATTTTTTCCAGAGTTCCAAAATGTTGTTTGTAAAGTGTACAAGGCCTATTTATATTTTCTAATTGGATAAGAATTTATAAAAATTGGACATGTGGCTTACACATGTCATTTTTTTGGATTTTCAATGCATAAGGTGTCATTTCCTCATTTCTTTGCTTTTGACTCATCATCCAAATTAATTCTAAGTTGCCACATAGGTATGATAACTCATCCTTACAATTTTTATTAATTTTTCAATTTTTTATATTAATTTACCTTATTTAAATAATAATTTCTTATTATAGATGTGTATTTAATTCAAATAATGCATGTTCTATGTTAATACTTGTATAATTCAACTTCATTTATTATTGTTATAATTTAAATAACTTATCTCTAATATCCCGTTATGTTTAAATGCTCGAATTTCACATTTTCAATATTTATCGATTTTAGAGATAAATTGATGTTTTCTTTAATTAATATTTTTGTATAACTTATTTTGAGAAATTGACTTTATTTAAATGACTTCATCTAACTTGTCTAACCTTATTGTGAAGTTTGAAATTAAACTGATATCTTATTTGAATGACTTTATCTAACTTTTCTAACCTTACTTGAAGTTTGAAATTAAACTGATATCTTAGACTGACACCCTAAATTTAGGAGCTTGGATCCTAAGGTATTTGTATGGGCTTGAAATCTAGGGTATTACATAAACAAGCCCTAACGTTTACGCAAAGTTCATAACTTACTAATATGATGACTAAACTTGAGTTTTCCCTTTATTTTTCCTTCCCAAACTTGCAAAAACAAGTTGCTTTGTACTTCTTGATGGAATTGGGTTATGGAACTACTTAAGAGGGTTCAATACGAGAGAGTAGAGAGAGGTAGATGAGGGAATAAGGGCAAAAAATAACGTATAGTGTGAGAGTAGGGTGGATTTGGAGGTTTTAAACTTTACGAAGGCAAAAGTACCCTTAGCACTTAAACAAAAATTTGAAAACATTACCTAGTTTAAAATTATGTTCAGAAAATTTAGTTTAGATAAAATTTTGCGCATTTCAACCATTCCCACTTTAGTAGAACTTTCTTCCACCAAAGTCGCATACCATTATCTTAGAATAATTTTGGGTACTTTGTTCTCGTATCCTCTTCTAGTTTTCTATACTCCATTGTACTTTAGCCCACTACTTATCTTTTCCTTCTCAGATTCTATCCCTTAATATCCCCTTACTTTACTAAGTCACTCAACTAACATGATAACTATTAGTCCACATGCTTAATAGTTCTAAAGTTAGGACTAATTTAGGTAACATACACATTCTTAACATTACTATACACACATATTATCATGTATTGCATCTTAACCTAAAAGTTGTGACGACTACGGATTTTACTTCTACTCCTTTCTAAGGTCTTAAGGCATACACATCTCAGTGTTTAAGTTCTCATTTAGCTTGAAATGGATTATTCCTAAATTGAAGAGAGTTTAGTACATTTTTTTGGAACAATAACTATGTAATATGTCCCGTTATCTCTTAGTTTATGACAATCTAGCTCATAGCATAGACTTCAAATACCTACGTTTATGCAGCAAGTAATCCAATGATAAGTCAACTTACTTTCGTTCATTCTACGTCCTACCTACTTTCTCGATTTCGTTTTGACTAGTCTTGATTCCATTACTCTTTGCCGGATTTCCTGCTTAACTTTAATTCCATTATATCCTTATAGCATTCTTCATATTCTTTTTGTTAAGCTCAACTACAACTTTAGTTAAGGGCTATACTTCACCCCCTTTTAGTTAATAATTTAAGTTTGCCTCTCCCTTACCTAGCTAATAAGACTTGTTCTTCCTATCACCAATTTTTTTTGAACTAATGATACTATATTATTTAGATCCCTTTAGCTTCACTATAGGTTCCTTACATTCAACTCATGACATTTCCTTACTACTTCTTAGCTTGTTAATTTACTACAAAAATTGGCATAATCACTTCATAACCTTCTGACTTATATATGTCCTCCATCTCTTATCTCCAAGATATTTATGTATTGTCACGCCCCGAAGCGGCAGAGTGGTAACAGCCCCGCCGTGTAAACCACCCTAAGATAGAAGTTAGCCTTACAACCGCTATCTTAGACCTGATCTACACAAGGCGTCAACGACTAACCCGCTTTGAAGTAAATAGTTTGTAATTTAAATAAATCATTCCTCTAAAAAAAAGTGAGGAAATACATATATTCACTATAGTTTGTGATTACAATTATCATTTGCAATGTTTCTCCGAAATATATTTCCTAGTTATTACATTATTAAAAAAAAATGAGAAGTTCTAAAGTAAAAGCTTAAACCTTAAAAATATATGTTCGTTCTTCAATATTTTTCCTCACTCCCCAAGATCCAGTAGTTGCTAGCTTCAGAGTAGTTGTGGCCGCTTCTTAACCAGCACCTACACGATGTCTAT
This sequence comes from Lumnitzera racemosa, assembly GCA_024138005.1. NCBI lineage: Eukaryota > Viridiplantae > Streptophyta > Magnoliopsida > Myrtales > Combretaceae > Lumnitzera > Lumnitzera racemosa. Next base: position 60,822,530 of record JAMXBC010000012.1, read on the forward strand.
AGGGATGTGAGCAACCACAACTCAGTAAGTTATGACGGAGGACTTAAAACTATACCATACACACAACAAGGTTTTCAATCACTTATTAGGTGCAATGCATGTGCAAGCAAATGCCATCGTACGACATTGTCTGGCCCGTCATGAAATTAGAAAAATTACGCCCACTCTAATCCGGGTTGAGGAGTTGCCGTTAATGCAACAGCTCACGACCAAACCCAAGCTTGTGTAATGGAGAACTTACTCATCCCGTGACTACCTTCGAACCACTGTTTTCACCATCGCCGCGACCTCCTCTCCTGTCACTTAGTTCGACTGAGGATGAAGAAGGGACCATTTTGCAATCCTGCGCTATCCTTTCCGAAGGGGTCGGTATTTGGCCGGAGAGTCCTAAGTTCCCCTAACGGGTTGCCATGCATATCCGATTATGATTACTGGTTGGATATTTAATTAAGTCCAGTTTAGGGTGATTAATCCTTTCATACAAGTCATACAATATGTGCCAGAGCAACAAACAAAATCATAGCAGCACCCATAATCAAGCACATGCACACATTCTCTATCTAACAAGCACAACCAAGCATAATCTTAAGCCTCCAAAATACAGCATCGTATTAATCCCAACTTACCTCGACTCCTCGCTCACTCACTCGAGGTCCGATTTGCTCAGGCTATCGCCGATCATCCCTATAACACAAACGTGGTTTCAGTATTTCATATAATATTATAAGTTCATTTTATCCGATAACGCTTATTGTTAGGTTTTGTTTAAGGTTAAATATACCTAATTATCTAGGTATTAAGTCTTTTATAATTATTTTAGGGTTGGGGTTAGGTTCAGGTTCGGTTTTCGCATCGATTTCTAAATTAGATTCTAGTTCGATTTCTAGGTACTGTTTTGTACCCGGACCCTAGAAATTTGTTTCAACTCATAATGTGAAATTAATCACATTACTTCCCGATCTCCTAAATATGATTACTACCCCTAGTTAGCATTTTATTCCATCCGGTACACTTAAATCCGTATTAGTATACCGAATTTACTCATATTGTGAGAAATTTTTACATTTTTCATATAATTACCTAAAATTGAATTTTGTTTCAGATTTGTTATGTTCTGATTTTCATTATTTTATTATCTAATTAAACCTAATTTTTCCATATTTATTAATTTTTAATTCTACATCTTCCTAATTTTCTACATTTACCACATAACACCTTCATTACTTACACTTAACACTCCATAGACTAGGATTAGGTTTCCACATAAGAGATTAACATCCCTAAACATCTAATTACTATCTCAATCAGTAATTAACATCCTAATCACCTAATTAACCCTAAATCACCCAATTTTACCATCATTTTAGGGCTAAAAATTAACTTAAAAATTTAGAAAATTAATTTTAAAAAAATGGCTTCATAGCACTGTTCTATATCACATGAGAATCCTACAGAAAAAAATGAGCTCCAAACTACACTCCTAAGGTCATTTATTTATAAACCGAAATGTGCTCGGTTTTGCATGATTTCTTAAGGACCCTATATTACGGGACATGTTTTCATCTAAATAATATTTTTCCTACAAACTAAATACAAAAATATCCTAGAATAACAAAATTCATAATTTTCTAATTATATTTACTATTTTTACAAAATTTCACAAGAATCGGGCTGGAATTTGGACTCACCGATTTGGGTGGCTCCGGCCACCGCGGGCCGCCGTGGCCTTATTGGCCGGCCTGGGCACTGCCACCACCGTGTGGTGGTGGTGGCCGTCCACTCCCAGCTCCTCGTCTGGTGTGGGTTCCTTTTAAAATCCCTAACTGCACAGTTTTCCTTTTTTTTTATTTCTCTAGATTTTCTCTCGATTTTTTTGGTGTTTTGATTTTTCTCAAATCATAAACTGACCAAAGGACTTCTGGAATTTTTTTCCCCTATTTATAGACAATTTTAGAAATTAATATGCATTAATTTGATGGGATTTTGCACCAATTCCATGATTTTTGGCTTTTTGTTTATCAAATTCTTATTGGTTATTTTTTTTTTTCTTGCTGACCATGACCTTATCTTGTTGTAGCTTATCCTCTTCTAATTTTTCTGATTTTTTCTATAATTATTTTATATTTTTCTTTAATTATTTGCTTAGTTTTAGGCTAATTTAGGTAATTACGCGTATTTTTATCTACACGTAAATACATGTGGGTTACACGTGAACATTCCTAAATATTATTTTGGTCATTCTAAAATTTTTAGTATACATATAATCTATCTGTAGTAATTTATTAGTTATTTCATTACACTTTTCGCATTTTCAATGATTAATACCTATTATGCTTAAAATTTGAAAATTTTATAGACTCCTATTTTACTATTTAGTTTCTTAAATTTAAGTTTACGGGGTCATTTTTACTAATATTTCTCTCAATAGTTTATAATTTGGGTGTGATCGGATCCTTTAGCCGATCGCCCTAAACCTTGGGTTCTAAGTTCAATCCTACGGTTATTTAGCTGAACTTTGGAGCTTACATGTATTTCCTTTTTTATTTTTCCCTTGGTTATTCCACTTATCATCTATTCACATCTAAAGCTTAACATCATCAACTCTTATCTTGACAATTCCAACATCAGCATCTTGTCCTCAACACCTATAAATTTATCTCCATCATCATATCTCAACAATAGCAACACCTTTAAGAAACATCAGCTTAATCCTAATCTCTAGTCTTTAACGATATAATAGCATGATTCAATAACATGAAACACTATGTTTAGTCCTTGTAAATCCTTGAACAAAACTATAGTTCTTAAGTAAGGTCACCTACCTCACTGATTTGCTCCACTTCATTCAACCTCAAGAATTCTCCTGTTTCCCTACTTCTACTACCACTACCACTATACTAAACTATTCCTTACTTTTGCTTGTCTCTAGCTTATTATTAGATTACAGGAGGAAAGCTTATTGTTACCCTTATTATTTTTCTTACATATACATACCTTTAGATTAGTTAAGCCATAGTAATTTAATTATTACATGTGTAGTGTATACTATAATTAATCCATTTACTATCATCACCTTTGTTTCCTTTAAAAGTGATCGCGCGTTTAAATCATTTTGCTAAGCTTTGGTAGGTTTTGTCATAACTTGTTAGTCCTCGTTACTATTATAATTATTTTTTCTTTTTTAAACTATTATCATAGCAAAGGTTTAGATGTTTATAGTTCACTCTTCTCAAGGTTTGTTATATACCATTAATGACTTATTATTTACCATTTGACTACTTTATTGCATCAAGTCCAAGCTATAGTTCTTTAGTTATTGTTGTACATATTTTTCTAGTTTTAGTTATTTAACATTGAGGAGTTTTCACATTACTCATCTTGGTACACATATCATAATATAAGGGATTAATGAGTAACAATACACGACCAAACTCAACTAGACAAAACTGATAACTCGACCTAACTCACTTGGCAGGACACAACATGACATGTCAACACAATTAACAATAACCAATGCAATTAACACAGCTCTAATTCACCTAAAAGGAATAAGAACTCACTAACCCCAACTCATGTGTATACATGCCATCATATATATGAAACAACAAGTTATGTCTTAATCTTAGTTTAGCACTATCATTATTTTTATTAGTCTTTGAGCTAAGAAGTAAAGGTTAGCAAGAATCTTACCTATTGATAAATTGATATGCCCTAAAGTGTTAGGGGTGAATCTACCAATGAATCAACCAATTAAGAGCAAAGGATGGTATGTAAATCAAAGCATCTAGATGGGATACGACCATACTAATTGATTGGCAAAAGAGGTTTGGACTAAGGTTTAGATAGCTAAAACCCTAACCTTAAGATGCCATGTTTCATAAAACATAGGAAGAACACCAAGTTGATACGTATCTACCGATTGATCGATAGATCCTCTTACTGATCGGTAGGTAGCATCAATTTATAAATACTTTCATTTTATGCAAGATTTACGAACTGTAATTAGGATTTTCCTAAGGTTTAGTGTAGTTTTGCAAGCTCTTATTTGTTCTTACTATTCTATTGCTACTTCTTTGATATTTAACACTTTAGATTTTTATGCATATTTCTTAGTATTTGAAGTAGATTTTAGCTTGTTTATCTCGTTATGCTCCATTATACTGTTGTTCTCATTTAGGTATATCTTTATTTGGATTATCTATGAAAGTTGCTACTGTATCTACTTATTTTTTTTTGTTATGGTATTGCCAAAACTATAAGTGGTTAAGTGTGTTTTTATCAAATTTTGACATTGTGGATGATGTAGTTGTTGAAATGTTGTAGTTTAGATATGGGTATGAGTATTTATTTATGATTTTAGTATTTGATGCACTATTGTAAGCTTGTTGAGGTGCTAGAAAATGATTCTCTTAATTAGGTTTTTGTAATTATAAGATCAAGAGGAGAATAGTTATAGGAATCCTTTAAGAGTTAAATGGATTTACATAATTATGAGACTAAAAGGAGACTAGTTACTTAAATTCCTATTTATGTCAATGAGTTCATAGATGTTAACAAATGGATTTTTACAACTATAAGACTGATAGGAGATTGAGAGTAGAGTTTTCATTGATTTCACATTGGTTTATGTAACGTTACTGAATTAAGATAGGTTATGAGACTAAGAGGAGATTGACCTCTTAATTCTAGAAATAAAATACTTAATTCTTGATTGGAATTGAGTGTTTAGCTGATCGCATAAGAAGATGAGATTTAGAGAAGATTTACATACTTCAATGCCTTACACAGGATTAAACTTGAGTGAATTCCATCAAAACTTACTTAAAGACCATACCTAATATCCTAATGGCATAAATTCACTAGTACATCTAAAGCATGTTATAAGCCTAATAATTTGTGTTAGTTGTTACCTAATATTATTGCACTTACTTTATTTTGCAATTCCTCAACTCTTTAGGACTAGTACTTAGACAAGACCTTCAAGTTGTGAAAATGGCTTAGTGAATACTCATTAGTTCTTATTATTACAAATGATTCAGTACATTGGTCAGTAAAAGGTTGCCCTATTCTTGAAAAGCTCTATGTATAAAATTTGTATCTTAAAATTACTAATATATGTATCACACCTGTGCTAATAAACCTAACGTAAGGGAGTCTCTCTAATGCAACTTATATAGAAAATGACATAACAAATTCAGCAAAAGTCATAGGCTGCTCCAAACAATACTCTAATGACTGTTAAAAACAAGTTTCAAAAGAAATGAAGGAATCAAGTCTCGGCTCCAATTCAATCCTAACAGCTAACCTATACATAGCTAGCCTTGTCATCAAAGTAATAATAATCTCCCTCCTCATCCTAATAGTAGTAATCATAATTGAAATTTTCTTAGTAATCAACATATTAACAACTTGAAACTGTAGCTAAAAGACATAAACCCCAAAAGGATAGTGAAATCTTAGTACAATATAGCAAACATATGTACATGATCAAACAGCTACAACCTCATACATGCATAAACAAGCAATAATAATAATATGCATCAAATACCAGTTATTATTTTCATTAATCATGTCTATTAGACATCATAACTTAGCTTTGTAAGACTTGCAGTAACTCGTAGCCTATATAAGCAACCAATATACAAAACTATATAAGTATTGGTGTTAGGTCCTCCCCACCAACTAGGTAACCCTCCTAAATCTAACTAAGTTGTCTTACTACTAAACTCTACTTAGGACAATGTTGTACAAATATCACTTGGTGTCTCACCAACCACTCTAGACCTTGCTAATAAGAGGTCAAAGTTAAGTATAAATAGCATACATGATAAAGGTCCAAGTTTACTATAGGTTAGGTTAGCTTAACTATCCTAATACGTCTAACAAAGCAAACATGTATTACGTACTTGGAATGAACAACTGACTAGAAATCATTTCAAACTCTACACAATCTATTAAAGATTATACATAATAAGGCTCTATATGATATTCAAAACTCGTAAGCATACTTTCCTATATCCAACTCAGCTTTACTCTTTCCTCTATCATTCTCAATGAATTTAAAGAAGGAATTTAAAGAAAGTGTTTGATTTCTTTGGAAAAACAAGTTTGAAATTATGTTATGATGGTTAAGATGCTTAAAAATAGTTTTAGAGTATAAAATATGCTTTCAAAAATAAGCTTGAATCAAATAAAACTCAGTTAGGAAAAAGGAATGAAAGAAAACTCCGCCTGGCTTGCTGGATGGGACTAATTACATGGTTCACTAAGGAATAGCTATATGGTCCTTACCAACATTCTGTGGCCAAAATGATTAGCCTTACGATTGCACTAGAACTAACCAACTAATTTAAATAGATTTTGTAATTTTGTAAAATTTGTTCATGAAAATCTATAGAACTTTCACTCCTCCTTTAAGCACTATGGGAGACGTCAGTCTACCATTTTAACCGACTTTTCATCAAAAGAACCTCTTCCATTTTAGTCCAATAACATCATTCATTTACCAACAATCAACATAATATATCCTTATTAGAAAAATTCACAACTCAACCTTAATATGTAATTCAAGCGTCAAATTTTGAAGGAAACAAGAGATTAAGTGCCTAACCTACTTAGATTTTGATAAGAACTAACAATCCTATGGAATGACCTTATCTTTATCTAGGTTTGATTGAAACAAACTTTAAAGGCTAAAATACATCAACTTTGATAACTTTCTTGTCATTAACAATTTATGAATCCAATCATTATAGATCATGACATATTTATAAATGGTTAGAATCTTAGTTTTCCATTGATTTATAAAGTATCATATCTTATAGATCTAGGGTTAAGGTTATATAACGGAAAGGGTTTAGAATCGTTTACCTTCGTACCATCCATTGATTAGATATTTATTGAATAAAATATGTCATCTTGATATCCTCGTTGAAATTCTTTCATAATATTACTAAGGAATTAGATTCTGTAGAAATTAAGAAGGAAAATTCAAGGAACTTATGTATATATATTTCCTTTCTCTATGCATTCTTCTAATGAATCTTCAACATTTGGTTTCTATCGATGGTAAATGAGGAACCTTCACATACTAAAATACCAAGATTCTTGATTAATCGAAAAGAGAGATATACTTTGCTTTAAGGGAGTTTGGTAGGTTCTAAAGGAGGGAAGAGGAGATGGTTGGGATTTTTCTATTATTGTGAGTAAAACTCTGAAAAGAAAAGAAAAAAGAATGCCTTTGGGCCATAAGGTTTTAGTATTTATGCTAGAGAGGAACCCTATGGATATTCTTAACATTTAGCCCTTTCTTTTAAAATGAATTATTGGGGCATTTCACATATCTCTTTTAAGTTGCCTTAAAGTGTAACTATATCCAATATAATTTAGATCTAATCTTGTATTTGTTCTCTAAGTTAGAAATGTCTAATCACCTATTGATACCCCTTACATCCCCATAAAGAAAATTAATTCAACAATTAAATTAAACTAAACTAAAATAAGGTTCTATATTCTTATTTTATAAATGTTCAATTTAAACTTGATGCCAAAGAATCTCAATTCATTTCCCTATTAATTAGTTTGTGAAATTTCAATTCCATAAAGGGCCTTTTATAAAAACCTAAGTTGATCAATACAAGGTACTTTAACATTACAAATTCAAACCATGATTCATATATATATATAAAACTAAGTTACCTCTATCACAACCCAATAGTATCGTTGTCGTAGTAGATCGATATATACCGCATAAAGGTCTATTATCAACCTTTTTGTTGATCGTAGGCTTTTCATATGATAGATAAAGCTCCTTCTACTATACTCTACCACTAGGCTTATAAATAAGTAATATAGAGCAATTTACTAAAATTAACTTCTACAATGTAAATTAATTAAGTAAACATATGGACTCGTTAAGTTTCGTACCAAAAGAATATTACAAACAAATGCAGTTCATAAAGGAAACTGCATTAGAAACTTTAATCTATAATATGAACAAAAGAAAAGATAAATGGCTGTCTACAAAAAGCTATTACTAAAAAAATATCCTCTTTGCTCCCTGATCACTCTATCCCATCTCTAAATGAGACTCACCTTGGGCATTCCACAACCTTAATGAACAAAGAGGTTTCCTTACAATAAGAGAAATCTATCCTGGTGTAAGCTTAAGCTTAGTGAGATAAGTACTCTCGTTAATATCGCATGGTAGAAATTTATTAGATGCATAAACATATGAATGCATGACCAACCAGTATGCTAAACAACACATGTAGTGGCCTAGAAACTACATGCGACTCAAAATTATACCCCCTATAGTTGGGGTTGGAGATAATAAACCAACCCAAACCAAAATCCGGGTTCTAGCCTTTGGGTTTTATATCATTTGCACTATTGTGATTAAGTCAAAACAAAACCATATATAATATACTTTCTTTCTTGAACAACAAATTATATTTTTAAAATCCCAAGTCTAGCTGTGTAGTGGCCCCTACAGTTCACAAACATATGCCCTAAGTAGAAGCCATAAGATACGGTCCCTTGCAAATGGTTGGCATCTCCTAGTACCTAGTAAGCTCGTTAGCTTAGGATAGAGACTCAATATAAATGTTGTCATAGCTAGTGCCTAATACTACAAGAGTCCCTCCTCCTATAAGTTTCTTTCCATCTTTTACGTGAAGTGGTAGTTGGTGTCATCCGAATGCAATTATGGGGAATGTATGATTCATTGAAATTCTTAATCAGATAAGTGATTAATCCGGTTTTTCATGGTGATTTGGGAATGTATTATTAAGTGATTGATAAGCCATAGCATTCAATCATGAACTCACACATATGCATTTCCCATATCCCACAAGCATTCAATTTATATATGTAAGTTTAGGTGTATCTATTCTACAAGCAAAATTAGGTAAAGAGTTATCAAGAATTCACTCACTCAACTATGTAAGTCAATTGAAGTAGTTAGGGGTTATGTCGTCTCTGAATACTGGGTCCCTTGGACATCACAATCACAATACTGTAGGGATTTGAAACAAAACCTAAAAAACTAAGCTAAAACCCCTTAAGTTATACTTTTGATTAGTTTTCGTATTTTTTTTTTTTGGTATTTTACTTAAAGTTCAATTGCATATAACTTTCTCGTTTTTAATTCAATTTTTATGATCTTATAGTCAATCTTCATTTTTTTCAAGTGTACTTTAACATGGTGAGGTTATATTTTCGAGATGAGACATGTAAAACTGCCCGTAGGTTAGAATAGTAGCAATCCTCATAATTTGGGGTACTTTTGGGCTTTGTTTGGTTAATGGGCTTTTTGGTAAATAGGGGAATCCTTTAGCCTTGGGCTTAAGATCTCATTCTAGGCTCAAAATACTCCTTAAGATTATATTCAAAACTTTGATTTATACTCCTAAGGCTACCAACCACTTCTTAAGCTCTTAAGTGGGCTTAAGTTGTCAAATGGATTTGTTTTTTTTTTTTTTTATCTAAATCAAAGATAGTCACTTTCTTAGGCTTATGGGGTATCTTATAGGATTCTTGAGAGTCTTAAAATAAATTTGATCATTGTGCTATGTTTCTGGTCAAAAACTTAAGGGGGTTCAACTTGGTGTTTAAGGCTCGTTTTAGAAGTTTTGAGCTTAATTTTCAGTTTTAGGCTTAATACACATACCATACTTGCCTTAGTTGGTCTTTTTACTTTGTTTACTTACTTTCATCATATTTTTAAGTATCTTTTAGCAAGGCTCCAGATCTTATCGGTTGGGTGTGTTGGCTTCCAACTTGTTTTTTCAACTTGTTTCAACATTTCCTTAAGTTTAGGTGTTAGATCATGAAGTTAAGCTACTTGTATTCAAATCTTAACTTAACTTCTTCTCCATGAGATGATTATTTAGCTCATACTTTACATGAAAGTAGAATATCTCATACTTATCATAACTTCCACATCGTAGTTCGTGTCATACAAAGTTAGATTCCTCATAAAACTTCTTGTAATAGATTTTTCCTTTACTTAAGTTTAGATTTGAGAATGTTTAAGTTAACAGAAATGAAAAAAAAACATCCAAGTGACTACTAAAACCTCACATCCAGTATACTTCCCTTTCATTTAAGTTCTCATTTCAAGATTTTCTCAACTTGAAATCTTCTATTCAAAGTGTTAAACAAGTATCTCTACAAAACACCAACTTTATATGCTCATATTTCAACTTTCATGTAAGGGTTTCATGAGTTTGCTTTTTTAGAATAGTCTTAGATGTTTCATCAACTTATGATCATATACATATCTTCAAGAAATCATGGTCTTCTAGCATGAATACTAACCTATTAATGTAAGATACACTTACTTGTCTACAAAGCAAGAATATGGTAGTTGTGTGCTAAGTTTCCACTTAAGCTCTTTGTCTTACTCCCTCCTTCTTGCACCCTTTTTGGAAGCTTAAGTTGTGGTCCTTTGAAGTGGGGTTTATGGAGTGTTCTAAGGATCCTAAAAGGAGCTTTGAAAGTTGCCAAAAGTAAGACATAAAGTGAAGTTGAAATGCAGTGAGTATGGAAGCTTAGAAAGTGGAGGCAAGTGTAAGATTTTGTGGGGTTTTATGTTTCCTCTTTTGAGTTGTTTTCAAAGTGAGAGAAAAGGAAGTGAAAATGAAGTTGAAAGTGAAAAAAGTGGGAGAAAGATTGGCTAGTTGGAAATAAGGGTAGAAGTGTGTTTAAGAAGTTTGTTTGTGTTGTCTTATAGTATGCACAAAAGTCAACAATTGCAACTCTAGAAAGTAAAAAAAGTGGGAGAAAGATTGGCCAGTTGGAAATGAGGGTAGAAGTGTGTTTAAGAAGTTTGTTTGTGTTGTCTTATAGTATGCACAAAAGTCAACAATTGCAACTCTATATAATGTAACCATTAAAGGCTAAATAATGGAGTGTAAGATAATGTGATTGATGGATGAAAGACTAGGCATACCACACTACCCCCCCGATCTTGCTTGTAAGAACCGGCCATTAGGGTCTATTTATGGCATAGAATTGTCTTGTCTCATTTATTAAATTTAAGCATGTGAAATCTTGTGATAATTTTTCCATATGTAGTATAAGTTAATGGCTGATGAGGAAAGTATCTTATCACTGGTTTTTAATAAGTTATCAATTGATAAATGACTCCAACTCTTAATTGATAAGTCATTTAGGGTGATTAGTTGATTTACTTATTCACATGTAAGGCTTAGGCATGAAGATAAGGGAATTGTCTTATAGGAAATTGTTTTAAGATTTACTTCTTGAATTGTTTTGTAAATTATGATTCAATTCTTATAAAATTATGAAATTTTATAGAGTTAAATGAAATTATTCAAATTAAATTATCAATTAGTCACTTAGGGTTAAAGGTGACTTTAGAGCCCACAGTTCTTCATGTTCAGGTTTCATCAATAATAGGTTTTCGAACTGGAAAAGTAAGTTCGTTTTTAATTGTAAACTTAAGTTCTTAGTTTAGTTGACTGTTAGGAATGTTAAGGAAATACTCTTAGTTGAATCATAGGTCCGCTTAAAAGTAGGGTTTACAACATCAAATTCTAAAATTAAATTTAGTTAATGATATTAAAAGAAAAACATAGCATTATATTTATGTGAAACAATAATACTCTTGGAAATAATTGAATAAGCAGATAAGAACTCTCATTCATAAGTGAAGTCGTAATTAAATCCATGAAGAAATCTCGTTCTTAGGGCATTTATTGACTAGAGTTTTATGCCCTTTTGTTTTGTTTGATCTTAATGGCTTTTCAAACTAAATCCTAATTTTTAGTTTGAAAAGTTTCAAATCAAACGAAACTAGACCAAATTAAATGCTTCTTACTTAGTTTAGCTCTGTTACAATTTAGGACAAAAACCAAATGTTACTGTTAAACCTATAAGTTCTTATTTGTGATTATGAAGAGAACAAATCCATATAAGTCATGATTAATAAAATATTGCTATAAACCAATTTACAAATTCTCATAAGAACTCAATTGATTATATCTTTTAAGGAAATACAATTAAACTTGGAAATATCTTTACAACTTATTAAAATTGATTCTAATGTTGTTGAAAGAAGAAAAATAAATCAAGCATTGTCTAAGTGTGCATTTTAGCCGTTCTAGAACTGCCTAACCGGTTATGTTGGAATCGGATGGCTGGTTGCTTAAGGTATTTTGTGTTTAGTGGCAGGACATGGACCGTACAACTAGTGTATGAAGATTAATGTGGTGTGTTGGGCCGTACAGTTAGTTGAGCATGGACAGTCCGACTGGTTGATGAAGGTCAATAAGCCTTGTTGAACTATGCAATTGGTGACTTGAAGACCGTTCGAATGGTTACATCATTTGAATGGATCATTCAACTGGTCTTACTTAAACTATCTAGTAGGCAATTGATTTCTCTACAGTGCCTCTTGTCTACTTGTACTTCATTCAAATTGTCTTGTGCTCATCATTTGTAAAGCCTAGTATAGTATTAAGCTTTACACTAACAAATTTTATTCAAGAAAGCACTATAATAAGTGATTGTGAGTTTTTGTGATTAAGAGATCATTAGTGTTAGAGATTAGGTGTAGGCATTTGTGCCTTTAAGATTGATATCAATAAAATTGTGTGTGAAGACTTGGTTGAAGCATTAGGTGATTGTGGATAGAAGAAGGTAATTTGAACTCTATGTTAAAATTTTAGGCTTGATTTCTCTATCCCTATCTCCATTATTTTTGGCACTTATTATTGCTTTATTAATATCTTGATTAGACTCATTATTGGTTTATTTCAATATTGCATCCTAGTAGTTGCTTAAATCAAGAAATTGATATTAAAGTAAAATTTGGGCGTTGAACTCAATTCACCCCTCCTTAATGAGTTCCTATTGTAGTATTTCATTTTGTATTAGAGTAAGTCTCTATACTTTTCATTGCTTAATCACATTATAAAGTAAATATCATGGCACTAAATGTACAAGGATTCATGGAGGGTCAAGTTATAAATAGGCCATGACTTCTCATTAGTGGAAATTATCCCTATTGGAAGTATAGGATGAGAATCTTTACTAGGGCACAAAATAAAAAACTTTGGGATGTAATTGAAAAAGGACCAATTAAAATTGAAGAAAAGGAAGAGGATGAATATATTAAAAAAGATTGAAAGAAAGTGGACCTAAATGAAATAACAATAAATATATTGCATTGTACTCTGAGGGAAAATGATTTCAGTCGAACTTGTATGTAAAAAAATGCTAAAGAAATTTAAGATGAGCTATAAAGCATGTATGAGGGCACATCTAGAGTTGAGATACTAAAATAAGTTTATTATGTGGTGAATTTGTGAATTTCAAAATGCTTCCTGATGAGACCATAGATGAAGTATCTAAAAGATTTATTAACATCATTAATTTATTAATGGTACTTGGTAGGAGATTTTCTAATTTGGAAATTAATTCAAAATTTCTTAGGTCTCTTCCAAAAGAATGAGAAGCTAAGAGGATTGTTGTTGAAGAAGTATATGATTTAGAAGCACTATCAAAGGAAAAACTTCTTGGTACACTTAAGACCTAAGAGATGATCAAAAGACATGGAGAAGAATCCAAGATGAAAGCTATAGATTTCAAAGCCACTGAATGCAATACTAGTGAAGAAGGGGATGAAAGTGATGATGCAAGAAAATTTAAGAAGTTCATGAAGTTAAAACAAGAAGTTATGGAAAGACAAAGTTGGGGGTAACAATACCTCAAAGCCTATAAAGGAAAAGAAAGATATCATAAAGTGCTACAATTGTTACCAACCAAGGTACATTAAAGATCATTGTCCACTCCTTAAGAAATGTGATAAAACATTGAGAAAGAAAGCCATAGTGGCTACTGAGAGTGATAGTGATTCAAGTGTTTCGGATAACGACTTTTGCCTCATAGCCTTAGATAATGAGGTATGCACTACATCCTAATCTTCTTATGATGAGTTGAAGGAAATGTACAATGATCTTTTAAAAGATTTTGTTAAAATGCAAAATAAGAATAAAACTCTCAAAGAAATGATGAATGATGTAGGAAAGGAATTTGATGTATTCAAACATGAGTACAATAAGTTAGTTGAAGAAAAAGAGAACCTAGAAGAGGATAACAAATATTTGAGAATTGAAAATGAAAAATTGAATATTGAGTGTGATAGTTTAAAGAAGAAAATGATGAGTTGAATAAAAGGAAAGAGGAAATCAGGAATGAAAATAAAGAGTTATTTAAAGAAAATGAAGGAATAAAGTCAAGGATTAAAGTAATTGAAAATGAGAATGTGAGTGTGGAGAAGTTAGCAAAGTTAGAAATAGAAAATGTTGCTTTAAAATCTAGCCTAAATGATTCAAGACGAACTATATCTAAGTTCGTTAAAGGTGAAAAGAATTTGGAAAAACTTTTAGGACAACAAAGACATAGTCTTGAGAAAATTGGACTTAGCTATAATAAAAACAATATCTACAAGTTTAATAAAAGTTACTTAAAGAAACCAATAAAACTTGTAATTATTGTGGAAAGTATGGCCATATTGCCCACACTTGTGCAATAAGGAGAAATACTAACTTGAATCATAGAGGAAAGATGGTTTAGGTCCCTAAGGGACATAGTTTTATTGCTACAACTAACTTAAAAGGACCTAAAATAAAAAAAAGGTACCAAAAATTAAAATTTCTTACTCTTTTAGTAACCTTCAAGGAAGAGCAATAAATAAATTTTGGATAGTGGATGGTCAAGACATATAACGAGAGATGCTACCAAATTCATCACATTAACCTTGAAGGATGAAGGGAATGTTAACTTTGGGGATAATAGAAAATCAACCGTCTTGAGTGAAGATAATATTATTATTAAGAATGATCTTTTAATTAAAGGTGCATTGTTAGTCGATAATCTAAGGCATAATTTACTCAACATTAGTCAATTATGTGATGGTGAATATAAGTATACATTTCTAATTTCTAGCAAATAAATGAATCATTGAAAGAATTAACAATGATCAAAGTAGTTTTGAAGGATATAGATAGGAAAACAATTATAAAATCAATTAGCAAATTTTCAAATCAAAATAAAACATGTCTATCTGTCCATAAAAATGATAGTTGGTTGTGACATAGAAGATTAGGGCATGCTAGAATGGAAGTAATCTCTAAACTTGTTAAAAGAGACCTTGTAAAAGGTCCACTAAAAATTAATTTTCAAAAGCAGACCGATAACTCTGATTTTAAACATATTTTACATGGTGATTTTATAGTATTTCCCTTACATTTTAGGTTTTCTTTAAAGAAATTGATACTTAATTAAGTAAAATTTTGATTTCAGTGTTTGAAAGCGTTCTTGGATCGAAAACAAAGAAAAGGAATCAAGTTTCACTCAATTCGGAGTTCAAACGAAGAAGTTATGAAGTTTTAAAGTTATACAATCTAGGATATGACCATATCCCCAGGCTGTGTCGATGCAGGGAAATTTGCCAGGGTTAGAAAGTTACACGACCTGGGGACACGGTCATGTCTCAAGTCGTGTTTGGTAAAGAAAACGAAAACCTTATAATACAGTGTAAAAGGACATATTAGGGTTTCATAAGATATTTGAGACATTAGAGAAGAGAAGAGACTTGAGGAGAAGGAGAAGAAGAAGGCAAAAGCAACACCAACTTCAAGATTGGAGAGATTTTTCATCAATAAAAGGGTTTTTCATGTTTTATTTTATGTTTTTGATGGAACTCGCTTTTAGTTTAATTATGATAGCTTAGAATTTGTGTATTTAAGATTATGGAAGCTAGGGTTTCATGTGACTCTTGGGTTGATTTATAATTCTCAATAAAGTTTCTATCTTTGCTTGATTCAATTATGTTGTTTAATTGTTAATTAATATTTATAGAATATCAATATATGATATTATGCATGTTGATTGAGGAATTAAATGTGTAATTAGATCTTTACATAATTGGAGAGAATTACATGTATACTTAGAGATGAGATACATGTTTCTTACGGAAAGTTAATTATTTGTGTCGGAATTCATTATACATTAATGCAATTCTAAATTATATTACTAAGTGAAGAGATTTCAGTAAATAATTTAGCATTAGGGTTATTATGCTTGAGAAAGATATTAACTTTAATTGTCAATCCCTTCGGTCAAGAATAATAGAAATTGAATTGAATATATTTTAAGTTGTCACATGTTGAACACTAGGGGAAATAATTCCTAAATACGTTATTGCATAATTGAAGTTGTTCTTAGTTTTATTGCTTTCTAAATTGCTTAATCAAGTCCCATAATTAGTTTAGTTTTTTAATTCTAGTATTTTTAATTCATTCAACTCATCACAATTTTCCGGTTAGATAATAGAGCTAAGGTTAATATTAGTACTCGAAGTCTCTGAGGGATAGACTCGGACTCACATCCGCTATATTAAAACTGATAGGTGCACTTACCTGATATCACACATAGATTGTTAAACATGTCAACAAGGAAAACAAACCAATAACTCTTTCAAATCAAAAGATGTTGTCTCATCTTTTAAGCTACTACAATTACTACATTTGGACTTGTTTAGCCCTATACAAACATAATTTTACATGGGAAAAAGATACACCTTGGTCATTATTGATGATTTTTCTAGATATACATGGAACTATTTTCTTGCAAGTGAGGATGAAACAAATCATGTGATTTATAAATATTGCATGAAATTCCAAAATGAAAATGGCCTTACAATTGATTTTCTTTGAAAAGATAATAGGGGAGAATTTGAAAACTTTGAAATGAATATTTTTTGTGATTAACATGACGTAGAACACACCTTTTTGGCGCCTCGAACTCCACAAGAAAATGGAGTTTCCAAAAGGAAAAATAGGACCCTAATTGAAATGGCTAGAACAATACTATGAGAAAATAATTTGCCAAATTATTTTTGGGTAGAAGCCGTCAACATTGCATGCTATATTTCAAATTATGTTCTCATAAGATCAATTTTAAAGAAAACCCCTTATGAACTTTGGAAAGGAAGGAAGCCTAATATTTCTTATTTTTACCCTTTGGCACAAAGGGCTATGTTCTTAATACTGGAAAAGAATAACTAGGAAAATTTCACTCCAAATTGGATGAGGCTATTTTTCTTAGATATTCACTAATAAGCAAGGTACATAGAGTATTTAATAAAAGAACTTTAGCTGTTGAGGAATCTATACACGCTGTATTTGATGATTCTCTACCTTTAGTACATAATACATCTCTTAATGAAATGAACAATGTAAGTATGCATTTGGATAGGCTAGACTTAAGTAAAGACCAAAACAATGCCATTGATAAAGATGTTCTTAAGGAGGATAATGATACAAATCAATCAAATTTCGATCTTCTTAGAGAATGGGAATATGTTAAAGATTACCTTAAAGATCTAATTATTAGAGAACCTTCAAATAGGGTATTAATAAGATCATCCCTAAGAAATATAAGCAACTTAGTATGCTTATCTCAAGTTGAGCCTAAGAATATTGATGAATCCCTAAAAGATGAATGTTGGATACAAGTGTCGATAGGTATTTTTGGATAATTATTATGCTGGCTTAATATCTAAGCTCAGTCCATTGACTTAGTCCAAAGACAATCTTTGTTGACTTACTATAAATACTAGGCATAACCCCTAGGTAAGGAGATCCCTCTTATACTATCTCATTTTTCCTAACTACTAGGTATATTTTTCTACAAGACAAGATGGTTAACTTAAGCATTGGAGTGGTCGTGCTGAAGCACGCTTCGGTACCCTTTGTAGCTATTTTCTCGTGTTGCAGGTATTCGTAGATCGAAATGAAAATAACCTATCAATAATTAGTAATGTCTGTGGGAACATATTTTTATTGTTCCACGCTTGGTTCTCCTACTAAGTTGAATTTTTCTTTATGTATCCAGTCACATTCATTGGTAATTTCTTTAAGGAAATTCAAATCTTAAGTATTTTTTACTTTTTGGCAAAAGCTTACAGGAAGGTATACTTATCTTTGGAAGAAGCATGAAACTATAAGCAATGATACATCATAATTTTCGTCTTGTACATTAAAGTTTCTTTTTGGCTAAAGTTTGCTGGTGGTAATTATGTTTGGCTTGTAATTGTATTTTTCAAGTGTAGCCATCGAAATCTTGTTTTCGCTTAGTCTAAAACCACTCATAACTACTTCACCTACTATTTGGTTCATAACTGTCATCATGAGGATGCTGTAAACTGTCATAATGATGAGGCTTATCGTAGTTCAAAGACGAACTCAAGAAATACATGGCTGGAACAAGTTTATGCTGAGCCATTGTTGAGCCACTAAGTTGTTGTGCCGAGCAAAATTGATCCTTATGTAGATTCCCTTAAGTTAAACCTACTGTAATAGAAAACTTACGCCCATCTTTTTTGTTGTTTAGAGGAGATGAAGATTCGATGGAGGAAAAATTGCCCTTGTTACCCATTGTTCATCCATGGTTACTGCCTGCTTTAGACAAGGAAGCAGAAGAATAGTGCGTGCCGTTTACTATTACAACTAAGGGGGAATGTGAGAGCTTACTATCCTTCGACACCCACAACACGGGAGAAATGGGTGCCGAGAAATAGATGATGAGCTACATCCGTTAGCTTGCAATGATAGTCGAGAGATTAAGGGACATAAGAAGCTGAGAAACATCTCCCCTAGTTGTATTGTCTGCAATCTTTTGAACGACGAAGGGTGCCGAGTCAAAATGAACTTGAGAAGCCACATGTTTATGCCGAATGGTCGAAAGGTTAAGCATGTCCAAGTTACTCTAAGGTACCAAGAAGTTCCAAATTCCGAGTGGTCCCCCATGGTCGAGTAACCTCGATGGGGCTTTAAGTCACATCTAGTATGCTGAACAAGTGCTACCGACATGCCAGGATGCCAAGAAGCCGAGCCTTTTAGTAATGTTAAGGGAGCTTCAAGTAGCATCTAGTGTGTTGGGCAAGTGCTGCTGACATGCCGAGATGCCGAAAAGCCAAGCCTTCAACTCATCAAGTCACCAAGCCATTGATATAATGACCCAAGGGGGGGCATAGTAGTACTGCCTAAAATTTCCATATCACGTGTGCACTCATAATAAGAAAATTGTCTTGCAAGTCAGAGATTGCAAAAATCTAAATAGATATTTGCTAGAGTCTTCAATTTTAGTTTATTGAATTATTATATAATATAAATAATTATGGATAACCATTTTTTTTCCGCAATTCCTTCGAACCATAGAGAATCGGTATCCCTTACCAAAATAGTTAAATAAGATAGACAATTCTAGAAAATTCTAAACTTACTAAAGATACTAAACTTAAGTGAGATATTAGTCGTTTTTTAGAGCATTCCGAATTATCTACATAAGCTTTTCATCATATGATTCAATGGTAGCACGTTACACTCGATTCCTATCTTATTCCCAACTATTGATCAACCTGCAAGGAAAAGAACTGTTAGGGTGTAAGCTTACGCTTAGTGAGATAATTACCTTCATCAATACCGCATGACGGAAATTTATTAGATGCATAATCATATGAATGCATAAACAATCAGTATGCCAAACAATGCATGCAGTAGCCTAGGAACTGCATAAGACTCAAAATTACACCCCCTATAGTTAGGGTTTGGAGATAATTAACCGACCCAAACCAAAAACCTGGGTTATAAACCTTGGGTTTTATTTCATTTGCACTATTGTGCTTAGCCAAAACAAAACTATATATATATATATATGTATGTGTGTATGTGTGTGTGTGTATACTTTCTTTATCGAATAACAAATTATATTTTTAAAATCCAAAGTCTAGCAGTGTGGTGGCCTCTGTAATTTATAAACACATACCCTAAGTCGAAGCCATAAGACTAGGCCCCTCGTCAATGGTTGGCGTCTCCCGGCACCTAGTAAGCCCATCAACTTAGGATAGAAACTCAATATATATGATGACATAACTAGTGCTCAATCCTATAGGAGACATGTCCTCCTATGAGTCCCTTCCTATCTTCTATGTGAACGGCAGTTGGTGTTATCCGTATGTAATATGAGGAATGTATGATTCATATTGATTTCTTAATCGTATAAATGATTAACTCGGTTTTCAAGGTGATCAGACAATTTTATTCCATACAATTCACATGTATATATTAGTAAAAACAATTTCCATTATTATATATAATTAACAAGTCATCGCATTCATATAAAAATTCATACACATATGTTTCCCATATCCCACAAGCATCCAAATTTATATATATAAGTTTAGGTGCATCTATTTTATAAGCAAAATCAAGTAAAGAATCATTGGGAATTTACTCACTTAACTATGTAGATAAATCAAAATAATTCGGGATAGATCATCTCCCAATAGCCAGGTCCCCTAGACATCACAAATATGATACTATAAGGATTTGAAATAAAACCTAGAAAACTAAGCTAAAACCCTTTAAGTTATACTTTTGACTTGGTTTCATAATTTTTTCTCGGTTTTACTTAAAAGTTTAATCGCATATAATTTTTTTGTTTTAAACCCTATTTTTATGATCTTATAGTCAATCTTCATCGTTTTCAAGTGTAACGTAGTGAGGTTATATTTTCAAAATGAGGCACGCAAATCTGTACATGGGTTAGAACATTATCGATCCTCATGTTTTGGAGTGCTTTGAGGCCTTATATGGTAAATAAGATTTTTGATAACTTGAGAAATCTTTTGGGCTTAGTCTTAAGATTTTATCCTAAGCTCAAAATACTCCTTGAAATCAGATTTATAACTTTGATTTATACTCTTAAGGCTAACAACCACTTCATGGGCCCTTTAGTGGGCTTAAGTTGTCAAATAGGCTTGTTTTTGGTTCAAACTAAAGTTAATGACTTTATTGGGCTTATAGAGTCTTAGGTAGATTTCTAGTGGGATTCAAAACAACCTCTCTTACTGTTTTAAAGTACTAGTCATAATTTTATTGAAGGCCCAACTTAGAGTTCTAGGCTTGTTTTGAGAGTTTTAGGCTCGGTTTTGAGTTTTAGACTTTGTATACTTACTATACTTGCTTTAGTTGATCTTTTCACTTTGTTCATTTACTTTTAGCATATTTTTAAATGTCTCTTACCCATGTTTCAGATCTGGTCGTGATGATTCCAAGGGGTTCTCACTTGGTTTTTCAACTTGTTTCATCATTTCCTTAAGTTTGGGTGTTAGATTATGCACTTAAACTACCTGTATCTAAATCTTAACTTAACTTTTCTTCAATAAGATGATTCTTTAACTCATGCTTCACATAAAGAAATAGAAGATCTTCCACTTATTACAACTTCCATATCATAGCTCATGTCATATAAAGTTGGTTTCTTCATAAAACTTCATGTAATGAATTTTTCCTTAACTGAAGTCTAGATTTGAGCATGTTTAACTTAATGGACATAAAATCAACATTCTAAAGACTTTTCAATCCTCACGTCCAGCATGCTCATCTTCCATTTAGGTTCTTGTTTCATGATTTTCTCCACTTAAAATCTTCCATTCAAAGTGTTAAAAAAGTGTCTTTACAAAACACCAACTTTATATGCTCATGTTTTAACTTCATATAAGGTTTTCATGAGTTTGTTTCTTAGGATGGTCTTTGGTGTTATAAAAATTTAAATCATACTCATATCTTTAAGAAATTGAAGTCTCCTAACATAAACACTAACCCATTAATCATAAGAAACACTTACTCATTCTTAAAGCGAAATATGGCGATTGTGCACAAAGGTTTCACTTAAGCTCTTAACTTTGCTTCCTCCTTTTGCAACCTTTTGGAAACCCAAATTGTTTGATCTTTTGGAGTATGGTTTGTGGAAGGTTCTAATGGTTCTAAAAGAGCTTAGATGTTAGAAGAAAATGACACAAGAAAAAGAAATGGAATGCCGTAAGTGGGACATAGAAGTGGCAACCAAATAGAGGAATTTTGTGGGGTTGAATTTCTTCTTTTTATTTATGTTTAAAGTGAGAGAAAAGGAAGTGCAAATGAGAGTGAAAGAGGGAGAGAGTGGAAAATTTTTGAATGAGAGAAAAAGTGTGTGCAAAAAGCTTTAATTGATTGTCATGTAGCTTACACAAAAATCAACAATTGCAACTATTGATGATGTCAGCATTAAGGGGTAAATAGTGGTATGTAAGAGAAAATGATTGATGGTCGAAAGACAAGAGTATAGCCCCCCTTTTCTCCTTGTTCAAATCTGCCATTTAGTGTCCTTTGGGGTCATGGAATGGTCTTGTCTCATTTAATGAAGTTAAAGCATGTGAAATCTTGTGAAAAATTGTCCACATGTAGTATAAGTAAAGGGGTGATATGGAAAATGTCTTATTACTAGATTTTGATATGTTATCAATTGATAAATGATTCCAACTCTCAATTGTCCACATGTAATATAAGTAAAGGGGTGATATGGAAAATGTCTTATTACTAGATTTTGATAAGTTATCAATTGATTAATGATTCCAACTCTCAATTGATAAGTCATCTAAGGTGATTAGTTAGTTTACTTATTTATGTGTAAGGCTTAGACATGAAGACAAGAGCATGGTTTTGTAGGAAATTGTTTTTGGATTTTCATCTTGCATTGTTTTGTACTTTATGATTCGAGTTCTATAAAATTATGAAATTTTCTAAAGTTGAATGAAATTATTCAAATTAAATTATGGATTAGTCACTTAGGGTCAAAATTCCCTAATTGCTTTAGGGTTTAGGGTCTTAGGTAGGTTTAGAGCTCATAGTTCTTCAAGTTCAGGTTTTCTTCATAATTAGTTTTTGAATTGGAAAATTTTAATTTGTTTCTAAATGTAAACTTAAGTCCTCAGTTTTGTTGATCTTTGGGAAAGTTTGAACAGTACTTTTAATTGAATCATGAGCCCATTAAAAGTAGGGTTTATATTTATCAATTGATAAGTTATTTAGGATGATTGGTTAGTTTACTTATTTATGTACACAAATCTTATGCATGAAGATAAGGAGATTGTCTTATATGAAATTCTTTTGGAGATTGTCTTATATGAAATTCTTTTGGAGTTTGTCTCTTAAATTGATTTGTAAGTTATGATTTAATACTTATAAAATTATGAAAATTTCTAGAGTTGAATAAAGTTATTCAAATTAAATTCTTAATTAGCCGCTTAGGGTTACAAGTCCTTATTGTTTTAGGGTTTTGGGTTTAGAGTATATGGTTCTTGTATTTGAGTTTTTTCGATAATAGGGTTTTGCATTGGAAAATTAAATTCATTTTTTAAATGTAAACTTGAATTCTTAGCTTAGTTTATCCTTAGGATCATTTGGGAAGTGTTCTTAGTTGAATCACAGGTCCGCTAAAAAGTATGGTTTATAACTTATCCATATATAACATGGCTTATAAGTGAAAATAAGGGAATTGTCTTCTATGAAATTCTTTTAGGGTTTGGTTCCCAAATTAATTTGTAGGTTATGATTTGCCTCTTAAGAAATTTTAGAGTTTTCTAGAGTTGAATAAAATTTATTGAAATTATATTTTTAATTATTTATTTAGGGCTGTAAGTCCTTGATTATCCCAAGGTTTAGGGTTCGAGTGAGTTTATGTATGTTTTAGGGTTTTTTTTTTCACCAACTCGGGGATAACTTACTTACACTTAGAAGCTTAAGGATCAATTGGCTTAATTATTTAGGAATACCGCTTTATTATGCAACATATATATATATATATCATATGATAGATTGAGAAAAGAGAAGGAAACTGCTTAATAATATATTTATATATATAGATATTATGGGGCTACTTATGTACGTAAGTAAAATAATTTTTGTAAATTTATTAATTTATTCTTTTAACTAGCTTAGTTTTGTTGTTTATTATTACTTAAAATAATCCTTGATTTGTTTGTTATTAGTTTTATATGATTTCACAAAATTATTGATAATTTTATTGATTTATGGCTTTTTAAGCATTAAGATAATTTTATAGAGTTTTTTAAAAAGTTTTATGATTTGATATTTATAGTTCTTGTTAAGTTCAAGTTTATATTTTTAAAAGTACGCATATGTAGGGATTGGGGATTTCTTGCATGATTAGGGTCTCCAAATCGTATAATAATGTCTTTCAAGTTTGTTTTAAGTTCCAAGTTTAAAATTTTAGTCGATTTTCATTTTATGTGGTTTTGTCGACTTAGGGAAATATTTACGATACTCGAGTCCGACACCATGTTTAGAAGGTTAAATTTATAGAGTCTACAATTGATGCTAAAAAGTTGAGTTATCAAGAAGTATGGTTGAGAGGTTGAATTATTCTGTATTTTATACGGCTTGGCCAAGACATCAAGCTCCTTGTTTGAGTTGCACAGCTGCTAAGCACTATGGCCAAGTAATTGAAGGCCATTGTTGTACCAAATAGCCGTGAGGTTTGGCCAAGTATTTCACTTGACTAAAGGTTCATTTTCTAACAAATAGGCTTCATATTGATCCATAATAGTAAGTTCTAAGTTTCCAATTTGAGCTAAAGGATCCGAGTAGCTACAGTTCAAAAGCTCCTTAGACGCAAATAATGCTTAGTTTGAACTATTCCCCTCATGAAGTTTAGCGCATTAAGATAGTGGAGGAATGACAGTTTTTTTATAAATGCTGTCAAAAGTAGAGCCAAGCTAAATGTTAAGTTATTTCGGTAGAACATGTCGAGTTGCCCATGGCCGAACCAAATCTTGATAAGGCCGAGCAACTTCAATGCGTTTATGAATAACATATTGGATGAAAACTTGAGGCCATTTCCTTTTAATCAAAATCTAAGCTTATTGAGTTCCTTTATGGTGTAAAACTTCAAGATACTTAGCTGCTGACTTGCCATAGGTAGTAGCTACCTTGCTAGACCATATACTATATACCAACCTGTGCCTTCCAAATTCTAGGCTTCTAATAGCCGAGCAATTCTGAAGTTCGACCTTAGTTGAAAGAAATTTGAGCTCCATGCTAAGCTATTGCTACCAACCTACAATAGAGCATCCTTTTTATCCAAATAGTGATTTATTGGTTGAATTGATTATTTGAGCAATGTATAGAGATTTGGAGACCTACACTTAATATTGTTGAGCCTAGTATGTGCACTTCATAGTGGTTGAACTTTAGCGAGCCAAGTTGCCTAATGTTGAACTCCATTTGATGCATAAGCTACTGAAATCAAATATTGATGAGCTAATATAGGCAATGATGATTCCTACTTAGCTCCAAGCACCAACATATGCACCAACTCTTGATTGATGAAAGATGGTTAAACACTTCATTGCCCTTATATTTTATTTATCCACTATTTGCTTTCTAATATATATGATCTAAAGTATGCTCATGTCAATCTATTATTGATATTCATGCTTAATTCTTAGTTCCAATACTAAGTTATATTTAAGCATTTGTGACAATTTATTTAACTCTTATTGAGTTTATTTAACCTCCTATTGGTATGAGTATGATAACTTAAAAACAAATTGAGGCTAAATAAACATCCTCCATTTTGAGCCTATGTAGACATAATCAGCTAACGGGATACTCCTTAACAACTTTAAGTCCTACATACAATGGACAACTAGTTAGCATAAACATAATTGCCTGGTCTAATAGATAGATGATGAACTTCTTGAAAACCTTAAGCCATTAAGTAGTGATGGGTAAAATACTCTAAGTCCAACAACTTGCATGGATGATAGTGAATAAGGCCAAAGTCCCATACGTTAACGGACTAGAGGCCAACTAGCTAAGTTTACGGCTCTATTTAGTACAGGTCACATCTAGCTTAAATGACTTGCATGCTCCTTTGCCTCTTCAGGTGCTTCAGCCACTTTAAGCCCTTATCTTTTCAAGTACTTCGACCTCTTTAGGCCCTCACCTCTTTAGGTGCTTCAACCTCTTTAAGCCCTTGCCTCTTCAAATGCTTCGGCCCCATTAGGCCATTACCTCCTTAGGCACTTGCCTCCTTAGGTGTTCTTGCCTCCTTAGGCATTCTCACCACTTCAAGCGTTTCGGCCCATTTAAGCCATTACCTCATCAGGCACTCGCCTCCTCAAGCGTTCCCGCGTGTTCAGGCGCTTTAGCCTCTTTAAGCCATTACCTCTTCAAACACTTCAACCTTTTTAGGCCATCACCTCTTCAGGTGCTTCAACTCCTTTGGGCTATTCCCTCTTCAGGTGCTCTCATTTCCTTAGGCACTTCGGCCCTTTTGGGCCATTACTTCTTCAGGCGATCACCTCTTCAAGCACCTTCGCCTCTTTAGTCATTCTTTCCTTTTTAGGTGCTTTAGCGTCCTTTGGAACTCGCTTCCTCAAGAGTTCTTGCCTCTTCTGGTGCTTCGGCTCCTTTAGGCCATTGCCTCTTTAGGCACTTTAGCCTCTTTAAGCCCTCGCCTCTTCAAGCATATTAACTCCGTTAGGTTCTCGCCTCTTTAAGTGCTTTGGCCCCTTTAGGCCATTGCCTCTTCAAGTGCTCTCGCCTCCTTAGGTACTTTATCCTTTTTAGGCCATCGCCTCTTTAAGCACCCTTGTCTCTCCAAGCCAATCTTTAAGGGTGGTTTAATCACTCCAGCTTTTTGCCTTTTGAAGCTTTTGCTTATCCAAGCATTTTAACCTCTTTAGGCCAAGATTATAAATGCTTTTAGAAGACCCCCCGAAATTAACCTCCTTAAATACTCTCTCTTTTAACTTCATCACCAAAGAGAGTAGGGGGCAAGTGTTGATAAGCATTTTTTGATAATTATTATGTTGGCTCAATATCTAGGCCCGTTCCATTGACCTAGTCCAAAGACAATCTTCATTGACTCACTATAAATACCAGGCATTACCCCTAGGTAAGGAGACCCCTCTTCCACTCTCTCATTTTTCCTAACAGATGGATATCTTTCCCTACGTGATGAGATGGCTAACTTAAACATCGGAGTGGCTATGTCGAAGAACGCTCTGGCACCCTTCAATAGCCATTTTCTCGTATTATAAGTGTTCGTAGATCGGAACGAGAATCACCCGTCAACAACAAGTAATACAAGAGGAACTCAATCAATTCATTTGGAATGAAATATGGGATCTAGTATCTAGACCTAATAAGAAGCTGATAGTTGGAATAAAATAGGTTTATAGAAACAAACTTGATGAAAGTAGTGTAGTAACTAGAAATAAGGCTAAATTAGTTGCTAAAGGTTATAACCAAGAAGAAGGGATAGATTTTGATGAGACCTCTGCCTCGATTGCTAGACTAGAAGCCGTTAGGATGCTTTTGGCATTTGTGGCTCACAAAAACTTTAAATTATTTCAAATGGATGTCCAAAGTGCTTTCTTAAATGGCTTTATCAAAGAAAAAGTATATGTAGAAAAACCTTCAGGTTTTGCACACAATGAGTTACCGATCATGTTTATAAACTTAACAAAGCTCTCTATGGAATTAAAGAAGCTCCTAGAGCTTGGTATGGGAGGCTTAGTAGCTTTCTAGTAGAAAATGGCTTCATAAGAGGAAAGCTGGATACAAGATTGTTCATTAAAAATGATAAGTCTTATACGTTGATCATTCAAATTTATGTAGATGATATTGTGTTTGGAGCTATTAGCATCGATCTTGTAAATGAATTCGTAGAGTGTATGAAGAAAGAATTTGAAACGAGTATGATGGGATAATTCAATTACTTCTTAGGTCTCTAAGTTAAGCAAACCGTAGATGGAACATTTATAAATCAATCCAAGTATTCAAAATAGCTTTTGAAACATTTTAAAATGGATGATTGTAAAGTTAGGCCTACTCTTATGAGTATAACCCTAAAACTAGACAAAGATGAACATGGTAAATCCATAAAAAGCTTTATAGAGATATGATAGGAAGCCTATTATACTTAACCGCATCTAGACCAGATATTGTGTTTGTCGTATGCTTATGTGTAAGATTTCAATCTTGTTCGAAAGAAACTCACTTAAATGTGGTAATACGCATCTTCAATTATCTAGTAGGTACTGTTGAAATTGGCTTGTAGTATCCTAAATATACTTCTTTTAATCTTGTAGGATATTTTGATGTTAATTTTGCTAATTGCAAAGTCGATTAGAAAAGAATAAGCGCCACATGTCACTTTCTAGGAGACTCTCTAGTATCTTGGCACTCTAAGAAACAAAACTCTATAGTACTCTCAACTATTGAGGCTGAATATGTAGCTATCGATAGTTGTTGTGCACAAATTCTATGGATGAAGCAAACATTACAAGATTATGGGCTTAATTTCTCCAACATCCCAATTCGATGTGATAACACAAGTGCTATTAACCTAACCAAAAATCCAATACAATACTCAAGGACCAAGAACATTGAGATTTGACATCATCTTATTAAAAATCATGTTCAAAATAATGATTTGTGCCTAAAATTTGTGGACATAAGTAGTTAAATAGATGATATTTCGACTAAACCCTTAAGTAAAGATCGCTTTTGCACCTTAAGAAGAGCTCCAGACATGATTAAGTAAGATAAGTGCTAAGACCCATAATTTTGGATAGTAACTTTGGTACATCTATCTCAATCTAAGAAATTTGATTAAGTAGGCTTGTTATATGAATTCCATCACTTGTTATGTTTTTGTGCAATCTTCCTCATCTTTCTTATTTCTCACAGGAACATATCTCTTTGCAATCCTTTAGCTTGCACTAAGACCATATACAACCATGAATTAATTGAAATGGTTATTTCAGAAGCTTACTTGATTTTTTTAAACAAGCTAATGAGCGCTTAAATTTCTATCCTATGATAATTAATAATTCCTGAGCTAATTCTCTTTTCAAATAAATTGTTGAGAAATATAGTCAACTAATTGGTCAGTAGTGTCAACCGTATGCACAATTACTTTGGATATCCTAACCTCATAATGATTCCTTGGACTATTTGGATGGTTATGTTCGTATTGTTTGGATTGTCTCAATAGGTATTTTTTGTTTTCTGATACCTTGTATGAAACTGTTTGGACAGTTCTCCCGAATTGTAGGCATAGTTGCATTAAGGGTTTTGACCACATAATACCCGCTTAAACCATCCGAATAGTTTCCTTGAACCTTAGGCATGATTCTAATAGCTACCTTAAAACTTGCTTTTCTGTCTTTAACCATTTGAATGGTTTGTTCTATTATTATAAAAACTAAAAAGGGGCCCAATCATTTTTCTTTTCACTTCTTCCCTCTTTCCTACCATTTGCACTCCACATTCTCCTCCTTTGATTGATCTTCCCTATCCTTACCACTACTCCTCCCTCCCTCTCTTATTTACCTCCACTTTCCTCTCCTTACTCTCTCTCCAAAACAAACCTTCACTCTGTAACCCCTAACCTTAACTTTTTACTCTTAAACCTTAACTCTCTCCTTTTCCCCTTAATGGTGGGACAAGGTAACCGAGCTCAAATTCGCCGTACAAGAGGTTGGGGGACATAAGCTCTACCTACTCAGTTCAACAATCACCACTTCCCTATGCTACACCATGCACAAATGTATGACAAATTTTGTCTTATGAAAATTGATTATAAGCATCAATTTAATGAAGATGTACTTCATGCCTTTGGAATTCCTGACATGGAATGGGTTATTATTAATCACATTCTTAATTCCATGGACATCCCCAATGTTGTTAATGAAGAGGTCGTTAGATATTTTGACTGTAATCTTTTTTATGATCATGGTAGGGACGGTAACTTACTAGTTAATCTGCATACTAGTGATCATAAGCAGCTGTGGTTATATAGTTATCTTTCTGGTTAAGAAATATATATCACCTAGAACGATGTTTATAACATTATTGGGGCTGAAGCTGGTGGTGTCATATGATAGGCATTGATACTATTGGATCTACGTTCTATGAAGATGTCTTTTAAGAATGCCTTATTGGTAAATATAAATGGGTAAATAGGCACAATCTTTGAGCCATCAGATTATCGCTTCATTATTGTATCCTTCACCTATTCATCTGTTACAACTATTATTTATGAAGTGGCAAACATGAGCATGTTACGAAGGGGGACTTATGGATATTAGGTTACATCTATAATGATGCTTGAATTGACTATGCCAATTTAATCTTCCACTATTTTCAAATGGTTACTAACAAATCTAAGCAAGCTATTCTTCGATGTAGACATCTAGTAACTCAGCTTCTAGTTGCCAAAGGGGTTATCTTTCCTGATCCTAGCATCAATCCCAATATTGAACCCTTTAACATGTGTCACATTAGCAAAGGTAGATGGAAATTAGATAAGCAAGCTAGCTGGGTTCGTAAAGAACCCCTATCCCCTTTTATTAGTGCTACTTCTTAAGAACTTGGTGAACCCCTTGATGAAGAGGATGCCAAACTAGTCGAACCACTTGATTAGGATGTTCGTTAAGAAGAGGCCACTCATGTCGGTGATGATATTTCTCCAGGAACCTCTACTTCTACTCCCCTTATTGATCTATCTCCTCGGAGTCCTCCGGCATCTATCTATACATACATTGACTAAATGGAGGGTTGGCTTCACTACTACGTTGATGATAACATCTATTAAATGGAGCAATGGGTCTCCCACCGACAAGATCACATCTTTTATCCATTTTTTTAGTACTTCTAGCTACCATAACCCTTCCCTCCACCGACTTTCAGTCCTTACGCTTAGCCACCACCTCCTCCTCCGTTAGGTAGCTCTTCTCTACCTTCGAATGCTTAGCTCTTGCAGTCTTATCTTGTGTTTCCTTTTCTTATCATTGTACTAAGTTTCTGCCTCTAGCCCCTTTTTATGTTGTTGCTTTAGATGTTTCTTACCCTTTCATCCCTCTTTGGTTATCCTTTATATGAACCTTAGCTACTCTATTCTATTTATGTGCTGACTATACTATTGGTTCTTAGTATAATGGCATTGTCCATTTGTCTAATTATGGTGTTGTTATTATGCTAATTATTGACATTGTCTACTTATTGTTCTTGTCTGCCTATTGATCTATATAATGGCATATCCCATTTTTTGCCATGTTTCTTCTTACCCTTTACCATCTTGAATCTCATCCTTTTGATAAGGTTAAAGGGGGAGAAGAATTCAAGTCACTCAATTAAGTGTCTTGAACAAAGTGAGTAAGCTTGTAAAATGAATTTATTTGCAAAATGAAAATTAGCATGTAATTTATGTAAACTAAGTGAATGTGCTTGCTTTCAAAATGAAGATTAGCATGCAATTTTGAATCATGGACTTAAATTATTTCTTGACTACTTTTCAAAGCAAAGGATGAATATTCTCACATTGTCTCTTTCATAAGTGTTATTTTTGACATTCTTTATTGCCATTGAGGGGGAGCATCTATTAAGGGCAGTTTGTAAAATTTTGTCCTCAACGATTTTGATGAGAATAAATCAATACAAGTCATGACTAATTAAATATTGTTATAAACCAATTTGTAAATTCTTACAGGAACTCTATCAATTATATCTTTTAAGGAAATACAATTAATCTTGTAAATATCTTTATAACTTATTAAAATTGATTCTAATGTTCTCGAAAAAAGAAAAAGTAATCAAGCACTGTCCAAGTGTGCATTTTAGCTATTTTGGTATGAACTGTTTGGTTGGTTGTATTAGAACCGATCGGCTAGTTGCTTTATATATTCTGTGATCAGTAGCAAGACATGGATCACACAGCTAATTGTCTTTGGACTATACAACTGGTTGATGAAGATCAATGTGGTGTGTTGGATAATGCAGTTGGTTTAGTATAGATTGTTCGGCTGGTTGATGAAGGTTAGTAAGCCATGTTGAGCCATATGACTAGTGACTTGAAGACCGTCCGAATGGTTACATGATTTAAATGGATTGTCTAGCTAGTCTACACAAAAATTAGCCGTTACAATGCATTTAATGTAGGATGGACAAGACCAATGGTTGGATTTTTGCAAAAGGATATAGATACGAGTTTGTGGGCAGTTGAAGGATAATCAATAGAGATATATTCCTATAATTATTCCTCTTATCTACTTATACATCATTTAAATGTCTTATGCTCATCATTTGTAATCTTTTGTAAACCTTAGTATACTGCTAAGCTTCACACATGAAAATTTATTCAAGAAAGCACTATACTAAGTGATTATGAGTTGTTGTGATTAAGAGATCATTAGTGTTAGAGATTGGGTATAGGCACTTGTACCTTTGAGATTGACATTAATAAAATTGTGTGTGAAGACCTTAGTTGAGGCATTGGGTGATCATAGAGAGTAAAAGATGGTTTGAACTCCATGTTAAAATTTCGGCTTGATTTCACTATCCCTATCTCCTTTATTTTTTACACTTATTATTGTTTTTATTATTATCTTGATTAGACTCACTAATGGTTTATTTTAATAATGCATCCTTTTAGTTGCTTAAACCAAGAAATTGGTAACCCCCCCCCCCCCCCCCCCCTTCCCCCTCCCTTGAGTTCTTAATGTATTATTTCAGTTAGGAATAAGCAAGCAAACCTATTATGCATGTCTCATAGTACCTTCCTAATTAAATAGGTTTAAGGTAAGTATTAAAGGTTAGATAGTAGCTTCCAAGTACAATTATTTCAAACCCTACTCTATAACATGAGGTACAAGTATGATGTTTCAATACTTTGTATTCATCTTAGAACATATACTATAAGATATGTAGGGTAAAGGTTTAAGGATTCTATGTATTTACCTTGTAAAAATTGTCTAATAACAATAATAAATGTAAAATATTAGTGTAATTCTATCATATAGGTTCTATTAAGGAGGCAAAAAGAAATAAACATTCAAGTTGTAGCTCAAGCCTATTGTCTTTAGAAAACCCTAAAGAATGTCTTACTTCATTTCTTCCAACTACTTCTTGTCTTATTTCTATGCTTCTATTTTCTATCTCTTTTGTCTCATATCATCCTTATTATTGACCCTACATTTTTTGTAATTTTTTAATCCAACATTGTATTTGTAAATTTATTGTAATAGATTTGGTGTTGTATAGTTAAAGAAACTATACTAACTTTCTAATAGATTTAAGGTTTGTAGAGTCAGAGGTCGTGCCTTCTTCATGAACATGTTATTTTATCGCTTTTGTTATGTAGCATTACTTTTGTTTAAAACATTGTATAAAGTTAAATTTATTATGTCACTTTTTTAAATCGTGGAGAGTATCTTCATGAAATATAAATGAATAAGATGTTATGGAAACATTAATAGATCTAAGTTGTTGAAAAATTGATAACTTGTAAATTTATGTAAAATTTGCTAACTTTTATTATACTTATACGTATTTTTTTATATTTTTAATAGAAAAAAATGCGTGGATTCGAGAATTTTGTACTAACAATTTATTTGAGAAGAAGAGGCCACGCAACAACAACACACTAAAGGCACATTTAGAATAAATTCTCCAAACCATGTCTAAGTCTAATTGTTTGCCGCATGGCTCACTGGCTTAAGTCTATGCAATTGTCCAACATTGCATCCAATGAAAGTCCATGGTCCATTTATATAGGGCAATGGTAGCTTTTGAAATTGAAGATGACCAATAAGAACAAGGGGAATGACATACCATCCCAATCAAATTAAAAAGCAAGAAAGTAAGGAGTTATGTGATAGCCATCAAATCATGATGCAAAAGTAGCCCATGTACTAAAGCCTACCATCATGCGACAAGCTCTCCATGTGCCAAAGGGATATTTAATAAAACATCGCATTCGTCATACGATTGTTAAACATTAGTAAATTCGGCATGCACATAGACAAATACTTCAAATCTTCAACTTTACTCCTTGCAATTTAAAAAACTCCTTTCAAAATGAACACATGAACACTAGCTCCTTGTTACTAGTTATTCCTTTGAGCATACCATGCAATTTCTAAATTTTTTCAAGAATAGTATTACCACCTGATGAGTTGTGTAAGAGTAAGTAAGTGCAAGGAAATGTGCATACTCAACCTATCAGTTATGATAATAGTCACTTCATTTCCATTGGACTATAGCAGACCTTTAACAAAGTTCATGCTTAGTTCAATTCAACATCCATTAGGGATGGGTAACAGTTGTAATAGTCTTAGTGTCACAACATTTTCATACTTATGTCATTGGAAAATGCTCCACTCTTGTGCATATTGGTGCACATCTCGTTCTAGCTTTGGCTAATAACATATAGCTCCAATCTTCTTGCAGGTAGCGTGCACTTCTGAGTGAATCTCAATTGCCCCATCATAATATAAAGTTAGCAATTTCCTTTCTTAGGGGTAAAGAAGGCCAAACTATTACTTTACATTTTCTTCTTAGAATTTTCACTTCATACATAAAGTGCACACAACTTTGGCTAGATTTCAAGTCATTCAACATGATTTGATAGCCACCTAATTTGTTCTAACTCTCCTTCAATTATGTTAGTAACTCTATAGTTGTTACAATAGTGGTAATGGTATTAATAAGAGCTTTACCTCTTCTTTGTAATGCATTAACAACATTTTTGGTAACTCTACTCTTATACTACACTTCATAATCCATCCTTAGCAACTTAGTTAGCTACTTTTGTTGGCTAGATGTAACCAATCTTTGTTCTAATAAGTAACTCATACTTTGTTGATCTCTTTTGATCACAAACTTTTATCCCTAAAGATAGTGTCTCCATCTCTCTATTGTAATAAATGGAGCCAATAATTCCTTCTTATAGACCAAAAGTGTTTATTATCATAGGGATAGAATTTTATTGAGATAAGCAATTGAGCGTGACTATTGCAATAGTATAACCCCCACTCCATCACCACTCATATCAGTCTCAATTGCAAATGAATTAGTACAGTTTGTTAAAGCGGATTTTAACTTATTGAAAGCATTAGTAGCTTCATTTTTCTAATGAAATTGGTCCTTCTTCAAGACAATAGTAAGGGATCTAGTTATATTGTTGTAACCATTTATGAAGTTCTTATAATATCCAGTAAGCCCTAAAAATCATCTCAACTAGTGAATATTCCTAGCTATAGGCCAATTTAGCATTAATTCAATCTTTTTGTGGTTCTTAGATACCCCTTCTCTTGTAATAATGTGCCTTAAATATTTAATTTGTTCAGTACCTAATACATATGTACTCCCCCTTAAATAGAGTTGCTTTGTCCTTAGGACTTCAATCACTTCTTTAACATGTTTCTCATGCTCCTCTAAAGTGGTACTATAGACCAAAATATTGTCAATGAAGACCAAGACAAATTTTCTTCAATAGGCTTTGAATTTGTGATTCATTTAGCCTTAAAAATTTGAAGGTGCATTAGTCAAGTTGAAGGACATGACTAGGAACTCATAATGCCCTTTATGTTTTTTAATGTTGTCTTAAACACATTTTTCGAATGCATCTAGATTTGATGATATCCGGATCTCAATTCTAATTTACTAAAATAAGCTATTCCTCGCAATTCATCAAAGAGATCCTTTATGAGTGGAATGGGAACTCAATCCTTAATGGATTGTCAATTTAATTTTCTAGTCTACATAGAACCTCCAAGTATTATCCTTCTTTTTCACTAGAACAACAAGAGATGCATATGGGTTGTGACTATGTTGAATTACTCCATTCATAAGCATTTCCATAACCATTTCCACTATGATCGATTTCTAAATAGCAAAGTGTCGATAAGGCCACATGTTGACTAGTTTGGATTTATCTTGGAAATGCATTTGATGGTCATGGACTCACTTAGGTAATAACCCATGAGGCTCTTCAAATAGCTCATAAGATCATATAGGAGATCCAATATCATACAACATACTTTCTGGCTTTCTTTTGAATCATTCTTCAAACTAAAAACTTAAACAACCTAAAAATGTAATTGTATAATGGGCTATGTAGCTTTTAACCGCTTGTATAACTCCTTATCTTAGATGTAATGCAATTGCCTTTTTTTTTTCCAATCAATGGGCAAGGGTTACCACTCTATACAAACTCTATGATTAAGCCATTAAAGATCTAGCTTATAGTATTTAGCATGCATAACCATCGAATACCTAAAATTAGGTTAATAATAAGCATGTAAAATCACATACTCATTTAAAGGATTTCTCTAACAATTATATCTAACAAATATAATTTCTTAACACAAGTGTAATTCATCTTTTTGTGTTTTAATGCTCAAAAATAGTATATATTTAAAGAATTTAAGCTTTTGGTGTTTGATCTTGTAGGTCTTAGGGCTACCATATAATGGTTGTCTCAATTCAAGAAGCTAGAAATGAAGAAAAAAGAACAAGAAGGAAACTTAGAGTTGGAACTACTAGCATGACGGTAAGCCTATCCATCATCATGATGCTACCCTAAATCGAATTGAATCAAGTTGCAAAACTTAAAGGGTATACTATCATGGCGGTACTTAGCTACCATCATGATGTGTTTACCTAACCCCTAAAGTAAAAACATGCCATTTCAATAAAAGGGAAGAAGAGAAATACCTAACACATGCTCATTATCATGACAGTACTCTTGTTTACCGTCATGCTGATACTTACCTGATATAAAAACTTCTTCTTCTTCATTTTTTTTATAGATTTTGCTTTGCATTTTCTAGGGTTTAGGGTTCTACTTTTCGCCATTCTCTCTTCTTTAGTCTATTTTAGGTTATTTTTAGCATATTTTTATGATTTCTATAGAGTTTTCTTGTACTTTCATTATCATAGTGTAAATGATTAGTAGATTTTAGCTCTTTTCAAGTTTTGGGTTTGTGGATTTCCATTGCATTTATGGAGATTGTTGGGAAATTTTTTAGGAGCTCCATTGTAATGGTTGAGAAACTTGGTTTTGTAATGTTTCTCATAAATTTTCCATGTTCTATGCAATGTTTACTTTGCTGTTCATGTGTATTATGTGTTAAATGTTTATTTTCCATAAATATGATAAAGAGTTTATTATGCATTTGGAAAGTATGTGAATATGATGAAGTAGTTGTAGCTATTGATGTTTTTGTAATATGATAGCGTAAATTAGGAATGTTACTTAGTTTTATGGTGTAAATAGGTGTAACTTGAGTGTGAGCTTAATGTCAAGCTAAATAGCATTTCCCATACATTAGGCCTTTCCTTTTGTTATGCTAATAGGGTCTAGATACTGTAATAGGATTCAAAAACCTTGAATAGAACCTTGGATTCTGAATTTGAATGGATAATTCTTGAGAAGTTATACTCACCTAGAGCTAAAAATTGGTTCAAATAAGAAATCAATTCTAACATAGTTATTTGAGTAGTGACAGGACATGAATAGCTAGTTGATAGTATAGAAGAGATATTGATAAGAAAATGCTCCTGTTACACAATAGAATTTATGAGATGAGAGTTGAATAAATTATGTGAGTGTGTGTAAAATTTATGTTTAAATTATCATAAATACTCTAATAGTATGGCTACAACAATCTTAGATGATTATTTACTCGTTGCTCATACATCTTTTACAGAGAAATCCACATCCCAATACTGAGAAATTGTTAAAATCCATGCTTAACTCCATTGTAGTTTTTTACTTTTATTTAGATAACTTGCATGCTCTTTCCTTTAAAATTGTTCAACTGATTGCCTAGATTAGAGTAGAAATAGTTGAATTTAGTATGTAATTGTCTTTCTAAACCCTATTCTTTCCTTCATCACAAAATACGACCTTGGTTACTCTCCCTATATTATCAAGAGATTGGTATACTTGCCATTTGTTTGTGGTGTCCACTAAAATTTATTCATTTCTACTTGCTAGCGAGTCCATTGATAGTATAGCATTCCATTATTTTAAAAATGGGCAAATTCTTATTTGTGCGTAACATTAGTACAAATGAGATCATGACATCAAATTTTTAGCATCATTGTTGGGGAAGGCAAGAAAAGTGATAGTTAGCTAATATTAGATTAGTATTTCTCTCTAAGACTAGGTTTAAAGTAGAGTAGATTTAGTTGTAGTTTGAGTTAGTTTTGCATGCTTAGAGTAGATTTGCATCTTTATTTTGTTAAGAACTTTTTACTATTTTGTTTTTGGTGCTTTGTAGGACTTATGAAGAGGTTATTAAAGGTTTAAGTGGTTGTTTAGAGAAGAGATAAATCTCTTGCCATAGGATTGTATTGGGTTGGTATTGTTAAAACCCTTTGTATTTAGCCTCTTAGGATAACCCTTGTGTTGGAATTTTGAAGCCTTTATTGTTTTATGCCAAGAAGAGGAATTACTAATTTTGAATTGTTATTTGATCCTAAAGTTGATAGAACATTTCATAGATGACTTTGAGAAAGAAGAAGATATGTTGAGATAGAGAATTTAAATGAAGGAAATGGATATAGTGTTAGTGTAGGAATTGGTGAAAATATGGATGATATGAATGAAGACGAATATCAAAATGGATTTAATGGACGAAATGGTAATGGGCTAAATGATATGAATGTTAATAGTAATGGGAATATAAATCACAGAGCTTTATGGGAATATACTATACAACCCATGGATGGTTTTACACCAGCAGTGGTGATGTGAATCAGATCTAAGGGAAAATAAAGCCAAACATGGGAGTGGATATAAGCTTACAGAAAGCTTAAAGGATGAAGTGAGAAATGCACTTAAATAGGGAAAGTAAAACAAGCAAACCTACAAAAAGCTTTAAGGATATGATGCACTAAGGAACTTTCGAAGACTCACGGCATAACTCAATATGGCACACAAGATGATGCGATAAGGGTACTTGTCATTTAGCATTGCTTAAAGGTTAAGATAAGAGTAAAGTAAGTAAACAAGCTATGAGCAAGTTCATGAAAGGAAGAATATTCAATATTAGATGTAAGATGATAATGATGTCCTTGCAGTCACATGTACAATGAGTATTTATACTCGAAAAACTAGAGCAACCTCCCTAAATTGGAAAAGACTAAAATAGGTATTATTTAAAAGAAGTAATGTACAAGTAATAATACGAGTACAGTTGAAAATACAACAAAAAATGAGTATCTTGTATAGAGGATCCTATCATGTGCTTACTCAGATATGTTGCCCTCTATAGATAGGTGACTTTCTTGTAGAAAAGACAAACTAGATGTTAAAGTTGGTGACTATTGAGCTGAGGTGTCTAGTAAGGGTAGTGAGTCAGCTATGCCAAGCTGAGCAGATAATTCTTCTGAGGCGAATTCACCTCGAAAGTATTCAATATGGCTTGGATTTAGGTCAACTGAGTTGAAGGTCGATAAGCTGAGTTGATGTTTAAGTATAGTTTAGGTTGGCAGCTGGAAACGACTGATGAGCGTGAGAGGGTTTAGCTTAGCTAGGGCATTAGGTTAGCAGATTGTAGCAACTTGGACTCTTCGATGGTAGGTCTTAAAGAAAGAATTCTCCTAACCATACATTCTAACCGTTAGGCTCAAGCTCGAGTCAAAGGTCTGATGTTCTAATTCCTAGCATCCTTACCAGGCTGATTGGGATTTGGGATCAAATCTAGCTAATCCTCATCTAAGTCATCTTTGGGTCAGTAAGGGCTGATGTCAACAACATTAAACACATCTAACACTTCGAAGTCTTCTAGAAGCTTAAGTTGGTATGCACTGTCATTAATCTTCTAAAGTATCCTAAACGGTCCTTTAAGTCTAGCAGATAACTTGTTCTTCCTCTTATTACGGAATCTTTCCTTACTAAGGTATAACTACACTTCGTCTTTAAGTTGAAACTACTTGGTCTTTCTTCCTTTCCCTGTATCCTTTAGCTTCTTGGCAACTCTATCAATTTACTGTATGGCTTGTTGGTAGAACTTTTGGATGGACTAGGCTTTGGTTCTTACCTCAAGATCTTCTTAGTCAATGGACAGCATAGGGATGTGATCTAGGGGTAGTTCAGGTTGAAACCATAGATGATCTCAAATAGGGCATGCCTAATGGTGGCATGTACTGTCCTATTGTAAGCAAATTTGACCATAGGCAGGTAGACATCTTAGTTGGTTAAGTTATTTCCTATTGCAGAAGTAATGATCTTAAGGTATGATTGACCACCTCAGTTTAGTCATCGATTTAGGGATAACAAAAGGTATTGAATAGTAGTTTGGTTCCCATCCAACACTAGAGGGTTTTGGAGGATTTTAAAGAAGCCTTTAGCTCGGGTGGATAGCTTGTTCTTTTTCTTATTTGGGAACCTCTCCTTGCTCAAGTGTAACCATACTAGGTCTCTAGGCTAAAACTATATCAATTTCCTCCCCTTAGCCTTTTCCTGCATTTTCTTAACAACTTAGTCAATTTGTTGAGTAACCTTATTGTAGATGTATTGTAGGGATTGTGTTTAGGCTCTTGTATCAAGGTCTTCTTACTTGGATATAGGTATAAGGGTATGATCAAGGAATAACTCGAGATTAAAGCTATAGACAACTTTAAAGTGGGTCTACTTGGTGGTGTTATGTATTGTATGGTTGTAAGCAAATTCTACCACAAGCAAATAGACATCCCAATTAACAAAATTCTTTCCTACTATAGCTTAGAGTAGTGATCTTAAAGTATGATTGACCACCTTTGTTTGGCCATCACTCCGGGGGTGACAGGAAGTGTTGTATAGTAGTTTAGTCCTCATTTGATACCACAAAGTTCTCTAGAAATAGCTTAAGAATTTTGGATCTCTATTTGAGACCACTCTCCTTGATAGGCCATGTAACTGAACGGCCTCTTGGAAAAAGAGAGAAGCAATAGCTAAAGCATTCTTAGTCTTAGAGTAGGGTACAAAGTATACCATTTTACTAAATCTATCCACGATGACCATTATTGAATCTTTGCTTTAGGTAGTTCTTTGTAATTCGAGGGCAAAATCCATGCTCAACTTAATCTAAGGTTTGGTTAGGACGGGAAAAGACATTATTTTTTCTTACTTGGCTCGATACTTAGCCATCTTGCATATGGTACAACCCTCAACAATCTAATGCATGTTTTGCCTCATTCTTGACCAATAGAATCGTCCACTCGGGAGTCATATGTTCTCCTTTCACCAAAATATCTAGAGAGCCCTACATTGTGAGCTTCCTTGATAAGCAACTCATTTACTGAATAGGATAGCACACATAACTTTATGCTTCAGAGTAAGTATCTATCTTCTACATGATATTCATCCATTATTCTTCCATTAGCACAACGCCTAAGTATGGGTCCGAAGTGTAGGTCCTTAAAATACTGCTCTTTAATACTTGCAACATAAATAACCTCATTTCCAATTCAACCAAGAGTGTATGTCTTCTTGAAAATGCATCTATAGCTACATTACTCTTCCCTTATTTATACTAGATCATAAAATTGAATACCTTAAGGAATTCAATCCACCTCACTTGCCGCTTCAACAATTTGGTTTGACTTTGGAGGTACCCTAGAGACTCATGGTCAGTAGAGCTGACATACTCTCTCGGCAATAGGTAATGCTACTATAATTAGAGTGCTCGGATAAGAGATAAGAGTTCTTTATCATATATAGAGTAGTTTAGTTGAGGTCCTTTGAGCTTCTCACTATGGTAAGCAATTGGTCGACCATCTTACATTAAAACAACCATCATACTAATGCTTAACATACTAAATTCCAACTTAAATATCTTCTCAAAGTCAGGTAAAGCTAATACTAGTGTGGAAGTCAATCTTTCCTTCACTTCGGCAAAACTTCTTTCCTTTTTCTCCCTATTTGAATTCAATGTTCTTCTTTGTTAGCTCAATTAAGAGTACAGCTATGTATTGAAATTCCTAATAAACCTTTTACAAAAGGATACCAGTCTATAGAAACTTCTTGCCATAGCGTAACTAGTTAGAGTCGGCGACTTAAGAATTGCTCGGATCTTCTCATCATCTACATGCAAGCTTCCTCTACCTACTATATAGCCTAAAACCACCACTTCCTCCTAGTAGAAGCAAAACTTCTTTAAGTTACCAAATAATCTCTTTCCTTTGAGCATACTGAATACAGCACGGAGAAGCGCACAGTGACTTAGCATGTCAGTACTGTATACTATGATGTCGTCAAAGTACACCATGACACACTTGTTAATCAAATCTCTTAATACATGGTTCATCAATTGCATGAAGGTGCTTGGTGCATTCAAGAAGCCAAATGGCATTACCATCCAGTAGCACAATCTATGCTGAGTTTTGAAAAAAGTTTTCCACTTGCCTCTCAGCCTCATTCGAATCTGATGGTAGCGAGGCTTTAGATTAATCTTGCTGAAGACCTTAGCTCCACTCAGTTCATCCAACATGTCATCTAACCTGTGGATTGGATATTGGTACTTAATCATGATCTTGTTTATGGCTTGACTATTAGAACACATTCATTAGGTACCATCTTTTTTCAGCACTAAGAGCACTGAAATAATACAATGACTTAAACTCTCCCTCATATACCCTTTCCCCAGTAGTTCATTGACTTGTTGTTGGAGCTTAGTTGCTTATTCGAGATTCATCTAATAAGTTGTCTTGTTTGCCAAAGCAATGCTAGATATCAATTTAATACAGTGCTTAATGCCTCTAAATGGTAGTAAACCTTCTGGCAACTATTGTGGGAACAGGTTGGAATATTTGTCCAATAGCTCTATCACCTCAACGAGTAGTTCATTTCGTTCCTTCAACTATAGGAGCCTCCTGACCAACATAATGTTGGCATATTAGCCTTTATAGCTTCTTGGAGCTTGGCACTGCTTAATATTAAAGCATTCTTTGATCCTTAAGTAAGTTTAGCTTACAAAAGGCTAACTTGACTTGGTGTCATGGGGTTCAACGTAATATTCCTCCTATCTTTCTCAAACATACATGTGTTATTATATCCATCATGGATAACTCTTCGATCATAAAGCTAAGGTCGACTTAGTAGCATATGTGATGTGTACATCGGTAACACGTCATAAAGAATCTCATCGAAGTACTTTCTAATTAACATTAGTAGCAGTATTTGTTGAGTTACATGTGGTGCTCCCTTCTCATTTAGTCAATATAGTTTATATGGTTTTGGATGTGAAGTGGTCGGTAGCTTAAGCTTCTTAATTAGGGTAGCAGATGCTACATTGGTGTAGCTACCACTATCTACAAGGAGTGCACACATCTGATCATCTACTTTGCATGTGATATGGAATAAATTTTCTCTCTGCTCTTCCTCATTGTTGGTTCCAAACTCATTGTATGTAGGACAACTAGGATCAACTGATCCACGTCCTTAACAAGCACATCTTCTTTCATTAGTTAATTTTCTTGAGAAGTTTCTTTCTCAAAAATAGTCTCCTCTTCGGGTTCCTCATCAATATTATCTACTTTAAGCTTCAAGAGGTCTCCCTTGATGG
The DNA here is from genome assembly GCA_024138005.1 of Lumnitzera racemosa. Taxonomy (NCBI): domain Eukaryota; kingdom Viridiplantae; phylum Streptophyta; class Magnoliopsida; order Myrtales; family Combretaceae; genus Lumnitzera; species Lumnitzera racemosa. The sequence continues at coordinate 60,865,815 of JAMXBC010000012.1, forward strand.
TCATGGTTTATCGATTTAGACATTGAGTAGCCATATGTCCATACCTTTAGCACTTGAAGCACTTGATCTAGCTTGTCTTCCTTTTAGATCCTTATCCCTTCTCGTATGTTCGAGTTAGCTTGTCACAATTATGTTGCTCCTTTTGTTTGTCTTAAACGTCAACCTTTTTGGTTGGCTTAGTACTTAACTAAGCTCGGTAACTTCCCTGGCCAAGTTAGATTTGTTGACCGGGTTAACTCACTAGGGGTTAAGTCGGCATTCTATTCCTTCTCTACCTCTCTACTTGTTGGCTTATTCGTATAGCCTCATCCATTGTAGTAAATTCTTAGAGTTCTACAATATCTCAGATATCATTTCTCAACTTAGTAAGGAACTTGGGGATTGTTCATGCTGGTAGTTCCTCAACTTTACCGCAAATCATAAGTATTTGGAACTCTTGAACATACTTATTGATAGTTTAGCCTCCTTATCTTAGGTCTTGAAGCTAAGCAAAAGTGTCCTGTAAATCGGTATTTAGCGCAAATCTATTTTTGAGTATTCTCTTCATCTTAGGCTAAGTATTAATCTTTTGGTATCCCTCTTGTCATCTCATGACTTGAAAATTCTTCCACCACATGGCTATGTATCCTAAGAACTCAATAGTAGCAATCTTCACTTTCGTATAATCTTTATATTAGTAATAATAAAATACATGCTCTACTTTTTCTTCTACTCCTAATCCAAATAATCATCTACACTTCCAGACCCATTACAGCTCATAATTTGAAGCTTCACATGGTTGCTAGTTCATGGTGCTCTAGCTTGCTCTTCTTCTTCTTCGTACTCCTCTTCCTCAATGTCATCCATTACTCCCAAGTCGATCCTTCTTCTCACTTGTCCACTTACTCCTCTACTATGAACTTCTTAAGTAAGTTTCTAACCTTTAGTAGGTCGAACAACTTATGGGGTGTTATGTATTGTCTTGGTAACTCGGTAGACAAATGCATGAACAGCTCTAGTTAAATTAACTATGAAGTTAGCCACCTTATCGAGCCTCTCATTCATACTCTTATGGGTACCTTGGGATTATTGGCCATGGTGGACAACACTACTATTATCATCCTTAATACCAGCATTAAGACTCGAGCTTGTTATATTCCTCAACAAATTCAATTCTAATCTTCAAGTCTGAGCTATAACTGATACTATTTCTCTAAATCTAATAACACAATACGCTCTTTGCACTAACAGTTAGTTAAGTCATAGCATAGTAACAATACTAACGAATAAACTACTAACATAGAACTTGTTCTATTTTTAGATGTTCGAAACTAAAAAAATATGGAAACACGAGAACAGCCACTTCCACGCTCTTATTGAAACACTTCCATGGAACCTCTTCACAACTTCGACACATTGTGACAAGAAGCACTACTTAACAAATTACAAACATAACTTACCCAAATGAAACCTCTACCTTAATACTTAGATGATGCGGACCGGAGACAAGAGTAGATAAGGCTGGTCATAGGGATGGATCTAAGCTTGCCGAAAGCTTGAAATGAGTGATGGGAGGCGTGCAAAATAATGGAAAATAAAGAAAGTAAGCAAATCCATGAACATCTTTAAAGAATATGTTGTACTAATGAAACTTTTGAGGACTCACAGCATAACTCAATATGATCTATAAGTTGATTCAATGAGGTTACTTATCACTTAGCCTTACTTAAGGATTAGGATAAGAGTGAAGAAAGAGTAAATAAGCTAACGAGAGCAATGTTTACAAAGGAAAATGTTCAGTATATTAATGATGATAAGATGATATAGCTATATGTATAATAGGTATTTATATTCAGGAAATTAGGGAACTTATCTAAAATTGGAAAAGAAAAAAAGGGTATTGTCTTAAAGAAGTAATGTATAAGGAATATAAAGGGTGAAAACGAATACTTCAAGAAAAGTAATGATTAAGTGCAACAGATTCTCTAAGTAGGCTTGGATATGTAGTAGCAATGTACTGGGGTTGCCCTTGGAAGATGTAGACAAATCAATACAATTAAGGTAGGTGGCTAAGCAGGTATGCTAGGTAGATGTGGATTTGTCCAAGAAGGAGTGGCTAAGGACTCATGTAGGATCTTTTGGCCTTTCAGCTTTAATGTTTTTCAGCAGGTGGTCAACTTGACCATAACCAGGTAGGGGCGTATGAAGGGTTGGGCTTTAAGTAGAGTATTTATCGAGTTAGTGCATAATTTTTAAAAGATGTAAAGTCACTTGGTGTGGTATAGGAGATTGGTTGGCAGCAAGGAGTAGCTCAACCTTAATAGGGGTCGGTTAGAGAAAGAGGATTTACTTCGTTAGTCTTTCCAATCTTCGAGCTTAGTTGTGGGTTAAAGGCCTAATAGTTTGATTCCTACTAGGTTCTCTAAAAATGGGTTAGAAATTTTACGTCTCGATTAGACACCACATTCCTTGGTACTTCGTGCAAGCAAACTGCTTCCTACAAAAACAAAGAAATAATAGCTGAAGCATCATTAATTTAGGTACAGGGTACGAAATGGGCCATTTTGTTGAACCTATCCACAAAAACCACTACAAAATCTCTACTTCGGGTAGTTTAAGGTAGTCCAAAGACAAAATCCATACTTTGGTTGACTTATAGTTTGGTTGGAACAGGTAGAGGCATTACTTTCCCTTGTTCTGCTCAACTCTTTGCTTTCTTACAAATGGCACGTCTCTCAATGACAAGATACACGTTACACTTCATTCTAGGCTAGAAGAATACTTCATTCAACAATACATACGTTCTTCTCTTCCCAATGTCCAAAGAGTCCTCCACTGCAAGCTTCTCTTACCTATAGCTCCCTTATTGATCATGTCAACATGCACAACTTTCCATATCTAAACAATTAACCATCCTTTACATTGTACTCGTCCATTGGTCTTCCTTCTCTACAATGCCTGTATATAGGCCTAAAATGAGGATCATTCTAGTAGTGCTCTTTTATGCTTACAAACCTTAGTAATCTGGTTTGCAACTTAAATAGTTGAATATGTCTCTTCGATAGAGCATTAGCAACTGCCCTGCTTGTACTTAATGACAAAATTAAATCCTTCCAAAAATTCAATCCATTTGGCTTGGTGTTTAGAAAGTTTGGATTGACTCCACAAATATCTTAATGACTCATGATTTATACATAAGAAAAACTTTTTTAAAAGAAGATAATGTTGGTACACGTGAAGATTTTAGATTAAAGCCAAAAGCTTTTTGTCATATAAAGAATAGCTCAATTGTGCTCCTTAAAGCTTTTCACTATGATAAGCGATAGGTCAGTCTTCATACATTAGCATAGCTCTAACGCTGATACCTGATGCATTGCATTCAAGCTTAAATGCCCTATCAAAGTTTGGTAGATCCAAGACTAGGGCAAAGGTCAACCTGGCTTTCACTTTGGTAAAACGCCTCTCTTTTTTCTCTCCCTACTTAAACTCTACAATCTTCTTTATAAGCTTAATAAGAGGCGCTACAATGGTATTGAATCCTTAGATAAAGTGTTGCTATAATGACGCCAATCTATGAAAAATTCTCACCTTAGCATAGGAGGTCAAGGTTGACCATTCAACAATAGCTCACACCTTCTCTTCATATACTCTTAACCCTCTTCCACGAACTACATATGCTAGTAGGATTACTTATTCCTACTAAAAACAATATTTCTTCAAGTTTCCAAACAACCTTTTTGCTCGAAGGACATCGAAAATAGCTTAGAGATGTTTAGTGTGCATTGCTGGTTCGTTACTATAGATAAAGATGTTTGGAAAGTGCATTGCCAAGTCGACATTATCAAAGTAGATGACAACAAGCTCTCCGATCAGATCTTTCGATACATGGTTCATTAGTCTTATGAAAGTGCTTGGGGTGTTTGATAGCCTAAAAGACATAACCATCTACTCATACAGGCTATGTTGGGTCTTCAAACCAATTTTCCATTCACCCCCTTGCCTCATTTGAATCTGGTAGTATCCAGATTTCAGATTAATCTTGTTGAACACTCTTGCACCATTCAATTCATCCAACATATCGTCTAGCCTCGGGATAAGGAATTTGTACTTGATTGTAATCTTGTTGACAGCTCTATGATCTATATACATATGCTAAGTTCCATCCTTCTTTGATACAAGCAATGCAAGTACAACATAGGGGCTAAGACTTTCCCTTACATAACCTTTTTCCAAAAGTTCATTAACTTGTCTTTAGAGTTCAATAGCCTGCTTAAGATTCATCTAGTATGATAGCTTATTTGGTAAGACAACGCTGGGCATTAATTCAATACAGTGTTCAATGCCTCAAAAAGGGGGTAATCCCTCGGCAACTATTCAGGAAATAAGTTAGCATACTCATCTAGTAGCTCTTTGACTTCCAAGGGTAGTTCACTTAGCTCCCTCAATTCTAGAAGCTGCTTGATTAATAGAAAAGTTAGCATGTCTGCTTTAATGGCTTCTTAGAGTTCAACTCTACTTAACACTAAAGCCTTTTTTAATCCTCAAGCAAGTTTAGCTTATAACTTACAAACTTAACATAACATCATAAGGTTCAACGTAATCTTTCTCCCATTCTTCTCAAGTACATACACGTTCTTATAGTTGTCATGAATAACTTTGCAATCAAAAAGCCAAGGTCGGCTTAACAGCACATGTGATACGTACATGGGTAATACGTCGCAAAAAATTTCACCAGAATAGTTTTTAATTCAGATCGACAGCAACACTTGTTGTGTGACATATAGTACTCCCTTTTCATTTAGCCAACATAACTTATAAGGCTTTAAATGTGAAATGGTTAGCATCTTAAGCTTCTTAACTAGGTCGATGGATGCCACATTGGTATAGCTTCCATTATCTACTATCAGTGTGCAAACCTGCTCATTTACTTTGCACGTAATGTGGAATAAGTTCTCTCTTTGCCTCTCTTTGGGAGAGGGCTCTAAACTTACCACATGTTGAACAACTAGAATTAACTTGTCAAGCATTAACATTAGCCTCATTTTCCACTTCCTTCTCTTCTTTTGGCTACTCATCTATGCTATCGATTTAGATCTTTGGGATATCTCTTTTAATAATCATGGTCCTTCAGTTCAGGTACTAATCAGCCATGTGCTCAAATCCTTGGTACTTAAAGCACTTGATCCGGTTAGTCTTCTTTCCAAATCCCTGTCCCTTCTTATATTTTCCACTCGGCACATCACTATCAGGTCGGCCCTTCTATTTGACTCTAACATTTACCTTTTTGGTCAGCTTGATACTTGACTAAGCTTAGTAACTCCCATAAGCAAGTCAGCTTGACCGACTAAGTTGGTTCATCAAAGGTTGGGCCAACCTATTTCTTCTCGTTCTCTCCACTTGCTAGGCCATTCGTATAGCCTCATACAATGTGGTGAACTATTAAAGTTATATAATATCCTGCAAGTCACTCTTCATTAGAGTTAGAAACCTAAATACTGTTTGTGCTGATGGATCTTCAACTTCACAATGAATCATGAGTATTTGGAACTCTTAAATGTGATGATCAATAGTTTAGCTTCCTTGGCTCAGCTTTTATAGTTGAGTAAAAGTTTCTTATAAATAAGTATTTAGCAAAAACTTGTTTTTGAGTATCCTCTTCATCTAAGGCTAAGTATTCACCTCTTTGTATCCTTCTCTCCTTCTCATGATTTAGAAGTTCTTCCACCATATCATGGCATAACATGAGAGTTTAATAATAACAATCATCACCTTCTCTCGATCCTTATACTTGTAATAATAAAAAACACGCTTAACCTTCTCCTCTTAGTCTAAAAATCATTTGCACTCCTAGAGTTATTGAAGCTCGTAATTTGAAGCTTCACATGTTCAGTAGCTTAGGGTGCTCTAGCTTGCTCCTCTTCTTCTTCAAACTCTTGTCCTTCATCATCTATATCTTAAATTAATCCTTCGTAGAACTCATATCCTTACTCCTCTTCCTGGAGCTTATCGAGCTTTGTTTTCTCCTCTAGTAGGACAAGTAACTTGTGGAGTGTTCTACATAGCCTCAGTAGGTTGGCAAGCCATTTCATAAATAGCTCTGGTTAAGTTGGCTATGGGTTTAGCTACCTCATCTAGTCATTTGTCTATACTTGAGTCGGTCATTTTCTCAAAAAAAACTTAGTAACAAACTCAGATTCTAAGAAACAACAATTCTTTATGCTAAACAACATAAACATACAATTTTGCTCATGAAGGTTTAACTAATTTATGAACTTAACAACTCCTTCAAAGAAAAATAAACCCAACTAAAACTTGCATTGTTTTCGGGTATTCAAAATAGGGCAAAACAAAGTATACACGAAAGCAACTACTATACCCTTTAACTTATGTGAACAATTTAGTAAATCTTGGAACAACTTCAACACACTACTACAACAAACACTACTTCACAAAAACTCAAATATAACTTATGCAAACGAAACCTTTGTTGATGGTAAGATGATGCGAACTGGATCCAAGGGCAAACAAGATTGGTTATGGGGGTAGGCCCAAGCTTATAGAAAGCTTAAAGGACAAAATGAGAAATGCACTAAAATAAGGAAAGTAAAACAAGCAAACCTATAAATAGCTCCAAGGATATGATGTACTAAGGAACTTTCAAAGACTCACAACATAACTTAATATAACATATGAGATGTCCCAGCAAGGGTATTCGTCACCTAACCTTGTTTAAGAGTTAGGATAAGAGTGAAGTAAATAAACAAGCTGTGAGCAAGTTCATGAAAGGAAAGATATTCAATATCAAATGTAAAATGACAATGATGTCCTTGTGGCTATATGTATAGTAGGTATTTATAACCAAAAAAACTAGGGCAGACTACCTAAAATGGGTATTATCTAAAAGAAGTAATGTATATGGAATAATAAGGGTACAATTGAAAATACAACAAAAAATGAGTAGCTTGTATGGAGGATTCTATCATGTGCTTTTTCAAAGATGTGGCTCTTTGTGGATGGGTAACTTTCTAGTAGAAAAGAGAAACTAGACGCTCAAGTTGGTGATTGCTGAATTAAGGTACCAAGTTAAGTAGATAATCCTTCTAAGGTGAATTCGCCTCAAATGTGTTCAGTATGGCTCGGATTTAGGTCGGTTGAGCAAATGGTTAGAAGAGTTGAGCTGATGTTCGAGTGTAGTTTAGGTTGGTAGTTGGAGACGAATGATGAGCACAAGAGGGTTTAGCTTGGCCAAGGCTTTAGGTTGGCACTTTACAAAAACTCAGACTCTTCGATGGTAGGTCTTAAAGAAAGAATTTACCTAACCATACTTTCTAGCCCTCGAGCTTAGGTCAAGGATCTGATGGTTTGATTCTCACCAAGTGTCATGGCCTGTTATCTATGTCAAAAATTTTGAGCTTAAACTCACATTGATATAAATGGTGCGAATGAAATAGTTTGGTGGAAGCACTTTAGAAAACCCAAATGAATACCTACAAAGCTTTCTTCAATTGTGTGTAACCTTGAAAAGTAATGGTGTTTCTGAGGATGCAATTCAATTGAAGCTATTGCCATTCTCCTTTAGAGATAAATCCTGAAGCTTTTTATATTCTCTACCACCTCATTTTATCACTACTTGGGAGCAATTAGCTTAGAAATTTTTGTCAAGGTTTTTCCCTCTATGCAAAACAATGAAGATGAGGAACAACATCGCTATGTTTCACCAATATGATGAAGAGTTTATGTATGAAGCATGGGAACGATACAAGGAGATGTTAAGAAGATGTCTATACCAAAGATTACTAACCTGGTTATAGATCTGGATTTTCTATAATTGTTCGTTAAGATACCTTAAGTTAATGATTAATGTTATTGTAGGGGGTAATTTCATGAACAAGGTCCCTAGAAAAGCATTCCAATTGATTGAAGATATGGCGGTAGGATCATTTAGGTAGGAAAGTGAAAATAATGACTAATAGAGGATATGCCAATTATAAGAAAAGGACAAATTCAAATTTATTGCCACTTAGTTGGAAACACTTACTTAGAAGATAGACAAAGTGATGTACCTAAGAGCTCAATAATCACTGAGATTTACCATGAGAGAGAAAGCAACCAAGTAAGTCCTTCGTAATATTGGAGAAAATGTAGATGTTGAAGGTGTAACACACAATAGCTTACATGAAGCTTCTCGGACGATGTAACTTACTAATGAACACAACTCAACTTGACACTTAGCTTGATATGACATACAAGCTAATGTCAAGGTCTACCTGTTGCTAATCTAGAGCTACTTGGCAATATTAGATAAGTGTGTATAGTGATTATACTCAAAGAGGAATATCTTGCAAGAAGCAAAGTGTATTCAATATTTGTAAGGAATGTTTGATTATTCGGCTACAAAGAAAAAAATGGACTATATATAGTAAGTCCCTAGGGCAACATTACTAATAAGGGAAATTACAAAAAGAATAAAGGAAAAAAGAGATTCTTAGTATGTATGTAAGGGGTAAATAAGACAAATGATGAAAAAGGAAAAGTAGTAGAATGTTAGAAACTAGACAGGTGGTAGCTCATCAATGGGTCCGTATCAAAGAATCCTTAGGTATAGCAGTTGAGTTGGGCCATGACGTAGTAGCTATAGATGGGCAGCATCAAGAGTTGCTGAGATGAATAAGGAATGCCACTATGTAATAGTAGTAGGTCAAAACAGAAGTACTTGCTGAGTAGGGGCCTAACCTTTGGCATTCAATAGGTCAGCCTTAGCACCTAAGCATCTAGGCGATTGGTGTAAGACTTGATGTGTAAGGACCTTGGCTTAGGTACTCAGCAAATCAACCTTAGCAAATGAGTGGTTAGCATCGACACAAGTAATAAAATAAAGCAGGTTATACTTAAGTCGAGTTCTTAAGGAGTTCGCCCATCATTCTTCTATATACTGTGTCTTATCCTTAGTGGACTGATGAGAGAGAATCTTCTTAGCAAGAGATTGAAGAATTTAAAGGCATATGCAAGTGAGAGGGCTTAAGGCCAGTAATTTATCAGCTCCCTAGGGTTGTTGAAGATTTCATCTCAAATCTTGGTCTTCTTCTTTGTTAGGTAAATAGGGCATTAGGTCGATGACATTGAAGGTAGTAAATATGCTATATCCTTTAAGCAGTTCAATCTCATATGCATTATCATTGATAAGCCTAAGAATCTTGTAAGGTCTATCTAACCTAGGGGATAGTGTGTTTGTCTTCTTTCCAAGTAAATGCTCTTTGTTGAGGTGGATCTAGACAAGGTCCTCATGACTATAAGCGATTCACTTCCTTCCTCGACTTCCTTGCTCTTTCTGTCGGGCTATAGTCTTGGCCAGTTGTTCAACAACCTTTTGATGCAACTTCTAGAACTCCTTAGCATGTTGCAAGCTGGAGTAATTTTCTCTTTAGGCAATAGGGTTGATAACCATATCTAAGGGTATGTTCAGGTTAAGTCCATAGATGACCTCAAATGATGTCTTCCTTATTGAGCTGTGAGTAGAGTGGTTGTAAGAAAACTTGATGATAAGTAGGCATAAATCCCAATCATGTAAATTCTTCCTAATAGTAGCTCGCAGGAGGTTACTGATTGTCTTGTTTACAACTTCCATCTAGCCGTTTGTTTACGGGTAGAAAGAAGTACTGAACATGAGCTTAGTGCCGAGCTTCTTCTACAAGGTCCTCTTAAAGAAGCTTGTGAACTTCGAGTCATGATCGGGCACAAAATACTTCTTGGCACTCTATGCAGTCACACGAATTCTTGCAAAAAAAAGGTTAGCAACAAATAAAGCATCACTAGTTCTATGGCAAGGAATGAAGTGGCTTATCTTATGAAATAGATCAAACACCACCATAATAGAGTCATGTCTTCTCGATGCTCGAGGTAGGCAAAGCATGAAATCCATGGTTATATGAGTTTACGATCGCTCAGGTATAGTTAAAGGTATGTACTCCCCATATGGCTCATTTCTCCCCTTTGCATGTTTACATACCTTACATCTCTTAAGAACTTGGTGTACATCCTTCATCATCCCAAGCTAATAGAAATGTTCTCTCAGTATCTCAGTCATTCTCTTTTCTCCAAGGTGTTTGGCTAAACCTCTTGCATGAGCTTATCAAACAAGTAACACTTTAGCCGAACCATTTGGCATACAAACTTATTTGCCCTTCATTAGAAACCCTTACCTCAAATAGAACCCATCCATAACTCCTCTAATGTTGCATTTTGCTACTAAGGGCTTGAAATACGGATCATGTTCATATTGACCAGGCAAGGTGCTAAATCTAAGTATCTTAGCCTGTAATGCAATAATGAGTACATGCTAATGAGAGACTGCATCAGCCACAGTATTAGTACTTCCCTTCTTATACTGAATGACATAGCAAAAAGATTCTAAGAATTCAAGCAACTTAGCGTGACGCCGAGAATGTTTTTGTTGTCCTTAAAGATATTTGAGAGATTCATGATTTATGTAGATGATGAATTCTCTCAACAGTAAGTAATGTTGCCAATCTTATAGTATTTGGACAAGGTAATATAACTCCTTATCATATGTTAAGTAATTTAAGGCAGCTTCTCTGAGCTTCTTACTAAAATAGGCAATGGTTTAGTGTTCTTACATAAGTATATGACCAATTCCAATTCCAAATGTCATACTCTACTTTAAAAAATTTCTTGAAATCTAGTAAGGCAAGCATTAGGGTTGATGTCAACTTAGACCTTATCACATCAATTCTCTTCTAAGCTTTCTTGAACCACTTGAACTCAGTGTTTTTCTTAATCATCTCAGATAGTGGAGCAGTTATGGAACTAAAGTTCCAAATAAATCTTCGATAGAACAAGGTTGGACTATGAAAATTCCTCACTTCAGTAGCATTATTTGGCATAGACCACTCAAGAATAGCTCGAATTTTCTTGTCATCAATTATGACTTCTCCTTTTAAAGAAATATATCTAAGGAGTACAATCTTGCTGTAGTAGAACACAGATTTCTTGGAATTGTTAAATAATTTCTTAGGATAGAGAATATCATGGATCTCAAATGTCCTATAAGAGAAACAAGGTTGATACTATAGACTAAAATGTCACCAAAGTACACCACATCATATTTATCAATCAAAGCTCTTAAGACACGATTCATAAGTTGCATAAAAGTGCTCAGAGCTTTTGTCAAATTGAATGACATCATCGTCTACACAAATAGGCCATCCCTTGTTTTAAAGGTTGTCTTCCATTCATCTGCAAGCCTTATGCGTATTTAAAGGGGTCTCTACTTCTTCTTCATGGGTACACATGGGGTCTTCTTCTTCTATTGGTTGGTGAGGGATTAGATTGGACACATTGAAGGTGGAAGAAATACTGTAGTTATCAAGCAGCTTAATTTGGCAAGTGTTGCAGTTGATCTTCAAGATTTTGAACGAACCATCAGCTCGAGGAGATAGCTTGTTCTATCTTAAGTATGGGAATCATTCTCAGCTGAGGTGTATCCATACTAAGTCTCTTGGGTAAAAGGATACAGTTTGGCTGCCTTGGCTACTAATTTCGTGCTGTCTCTAATTGAATTTGGCAATCTTCTTGGTTATAGACTAGTGTAGCTCATGCAATTCTTAGGCTCAATCAACTCCAAATTGACTATCTTCAATAGATGCTAGAGCGCCAATCATATTCAAGGCAATAGTAGGGTTAAGGCCATAGACGACCTTGAATGGAGTCTTCCTAATAGTACTATAGACAGTTTGGTTGTATGTAAACTCCATAAGTAGTAGGCATAGATCCCAATCCGTCAAGTTCTTTCCCACGATAGCTTTGAGTAGATTACCTAGCATCCTATTTACCACTTCAATCTAGCCATTGGTTTGAAGGTTGTTACTGGAGCTGAATACAAGTTTAGTTCTTAGTCTTCTCCAAAGAGTCTTCCAAAAGTAGCTTAAAAACTTTGTGTCTCGATTTGAGACAATAGTCTTCGATAGCCCATGTAGTCCGACAACCTCCTGCAAAAACAAATTAGCAATATATAAGCATTGTTAGTCCACTAGTATAGAATGAAATGCACCATCTTACTGAAGTGGTCTACTATAATAAAGATAGAATCATTGGCTCTAGATGTTTAGGGTAACCCTAAGATAAAATCCACCCTAAGGTCAGCCTAAGGTAAAGTTGGTATTGGCAATGGCACGTATTCTCCATAGGGTTCTCTCTTCTCCATAGCTCACTTGTACGCTTCACAATTGCTTACTACCTTATGGACATCTTTAGCTACCCCTGTCTAGTAGAAGTTTTCCTTTAATAGGCTGTCTTAGTCTCCTTAAAGTGACTTAATAATTCACTGCAATGAGCTTCCTTAATCAATAGCTTACGCATAGAATAATTCTGTATATACATCCTTCGGTCCTTAAGCAAATAGCCTTCCTTAAGATAATACCCTTAACAACAATTCCATCCTTACACTATTTTAGGATAAGGCAGAAATGAGGATCATTAGTATGCTACTTATTAATAAGTAAGAATCCTAGTAATTTTTACTGCAAAATGGTTAGTAAGGTTTGTCGTTGTGACAAAGTGTCGGTGACCACGTTTTGCGCTTTCTTTCTCGTGTCGGACTACATACAGGGACCCTTCTATAAACTCCAACCACTTGGCTTGCCTCTTCAAAGGTTTATTCTGACTTCCTAGATACTTTAGAGACTTATAGTCTATACAAATAACAAACTCTCATAGTAGCAAGTAATGTTGCTAAATAGTAAGGGCTCGATAGAGAGAGTACTACTCTTTCTTGTATACATAATAGTTGAGGGTAAGACCACTAAGCTTCTCGCTATGGTAGGTAACCGGTCATCAATCCTGCATCAAGGTAGTGCTAATTCTCACTCTCAATGCATCACATTCTAATTCGAAAGATTTGTCAAAATTTGGTAGTAAGAGGACAGGTGCTAAGTTGAGTTTCTCCTTGATTTCCCTAAAGCTTTACTTAACTTGATTATTTCACTTGAACCCTTCATTCTTCTTTGTCAACTTGGTCAAGGAGGAGGTTATGGTACTGAAGTTTTTGATAAATCGCCTATAAAAAGAAGTTAGTTCATGAAAGCTTCCAACATTAGTGACATTCTTTGGTGTTGGCTACTCAAGAACAACTTGGATCGTCTCCTCATTTGCCTAAAGTCCTTCCCTTGACACTACAAACCTTAAGAAGATCACTTCTTTATGACATAACATACATTTCTTCACATTTCCTTACAACTTCTCAAATTGCAAAATGTCAAATACTTTCATGAAAATGTTGAACAAGGTCATTTAGGTTGGCACTATATACCAATATGTCATTAAAGTACACGAAAACACATTTTCCAATTAGAGGGTGCATTACATGGTTCATCAACCTCATGAATGTGCTAAGTCCATTAGTAAGTCCAAATAGCATAACCAACCATTTGTAGAGTCTATGCCTACTCTTGAAGGTAGTTTTCTACTCATTACCTGATCTTATGCGAATTTGGTGGTAGCCACTTCGTAGATTAATATCAGAAAATATCTTGGCACCACAAAGCTTATCTAACATGTCATTGAGCCTCAATATCGGGTATCTATACTTGATAGTAATTTGGTAGATTGGTCGGCTATCAATGCACATGTACTATGAACCATCTTTCTTAGGGACGAGCAGTGCTAGTACAACATAAGGGCTCATGCTCTCCTTCATATATTCTCACTCTATGAGTTCATCCACCTATTTTTTTAGCTTAGCAACTTACTCAGGATTCATTTTATATGGAAGTCGGTTTGGTAAGGTGGTGTTTGGCTGCAAATCAATATAGTGCTTAATGCTTTAGATTAGAAGTTGTCTACTAGGAAGTTCTTTAGGGAACAAATTAGAAAACTCATGAAGCAAGCTTCAAATTTTAGTAAGGATATCCTTCAAATCTCTCATTTCCAGCAATCTTCTCATCAACAGGAAATATGGTCTTTAGCCTTTTCAGTAGCTCGGAGCTCTCTTCAGCTCATCATTAAGGCATTCTTCTTACTAGCTTAGGTGAGTTGATTTTAGATTTCATTTACCTAGGATGGGGTCTAGGGTTGCAACACAATCTTCTTTCCATCCATAACAAAGAAATAGGTGTTCTTATACTTATCGTAAGTAACATGTCGGTCAAACAACTATGGTCATCTTAGTAGTAGAAGTGAAACTCCTATGGTGATGACATCACATATTACTTCGTCCCTATATACAATCCAAACAATGAATGGTACGGTTACTTGTTTAGTCACGTACAAAGCACCCTTATCATGAAGCCAGTGCAGCTTGTAAGGTTGGAGATGTCTTAAGGTCAATAGACCTAATACATCTCCAACCTCTATACAAAGGACAGTGCAATGACATTAGTCCAACTTCTCCTATCCATAATGATTATGCACAATTGGCCTTTGATGGTACACTTAGTATGAAATAGATTCTCCCTCTAGTCCTTCTCAAAGTTAAGCAAGTAACTTAGTACTCGTCTTAGGACTAGGGTCATCACTTCTCCTTGGTCGGTATATATATAGATCTCCTCTTCCTCTTCGGCTTTTAGTTTTCCAACATTTTCTTCTTTCTCAGGCTTGCTGTCATCGATACTGTGCGCTACATATCTTTGGAGCACCATGACGCGTCAATTTAGATACTCAATAGCTATATGTCTAAAGCGTAAGCATTTAAAGCATTTCAGCTCACTGGTCTTCTATCCAAAGGTCTACCTTTTCTTATATATCTTCAGGGTTAGCCTAACCTTAGATTAACTTGGCTAACCGACATAGCCCTACTAGCTCGCTCGGTTATCATTAGATTAGTCATTAATCTTCAGCCCTGTATGGCCTCCTTGGCTGAGCTTGAATAGGTTAACACAAAATGAGGGGTCGGGAGAATGTTGGTGCAAGTTGGCTTAGAGCACTTCTCTATTTTTCAACCTTCTATGATATCATTATCGCCTTTTTTAAGGTGTAAAATCTCTATACTTTCATGATGTGGCCAATCTCATACTAGAACCTAAAAATGAACCTCGATATTGTACTGGCCTTTGGTTCTTCTACATCAGCTCAGATCATTAGCATTTGGAACTGTCTTATTTAGTCATCAACAAATTGGCTTTCTTAGCAAAGCTCTTACAACTTTGTAAACATATCTTGTAGATAAGTCTCAGGCACAAATCTACCTCTCAACAATCTTTTCACCTCATCTCAGGTTCTAACACTTCATCTTCCATCTCTTGTTTTAGTTACATTCAGATTCTTCCACCACATAATGGAATACCTAGTAAACTCTAATACAGTAAGTTAGACTTTGACAACATTCATATACCTATAACATTTAAACACTTTCTCGACCTTCTCTTCCTACTCGAAGTATTCATCTACATCCCTACTTCTGATGAAGGGCGGGATTTAAACCTTGACATTATCCAACCCTTGAAAGACTTGGCGTCCTCACCCCTACGCTGGGTAATAGTTAGCTTCCTTTTCTTCCTCCTTAAATTCTTCAACATCCAGCTCCTCATCATCTTCCTCAATCTCCTCTAACTCTAGTCTTCGTCTAACAGTTTGGTTTGCTACTCCTTTAGCTCACTACAGTCAGACAAGATGATTAGTTCAATTATCTTAGTCGTAGTGTCTCTTAAGGGCATTTTCTTATAGGTTATGGAGTTATACACCATGGGGTTATTGTCTCTTAACTTCCATTTCTGTGACTAAGCTCTCAACAAGATTGATCAGTTTATCAAGGTTCTCATCAACCGACCTTAAGGTGTTACTACCATTATGATCATGACTAGGTTGAGCACCATTACTTTAGTCACCAATAACTCCCTAAACACTTGAATTTGATATGGTATAGTACTTCTCCAGTGGATTAACAACTTGTTAACAACTTTAATACCTAATAATCACTCGAATAGAATAGAAATAAGCTTGTTTTGTTTTTGTAGTGAAAAATAGAGTAAGGGTAGAGTAATAATGAAACTACACTTACTTACACTTAAGCATATTGTAGTAGCTACAGAAGGAACACAATAGCCACCAATAGCAAAGTGAACTAAGACTTCACTGCAGATTCATACACTCTCTTACGGAACCATGCTCTAATACTAGCAAAGCTAATGCATCTCTAAGGTCAGACATTTAGAGAAGTATCACAACGAAGCAAACCAAAAACAATAGGGAAAAAGTTAGTAAAGTCTAAGCAACTACTGAATAGATATGACACACCACTCAATCCTACTTAGCCTATAATCTGTTAGATATAACACATTGTTCTAAATTGGAGGGTCACTTGCTTCTACTCCTTGCTAAAGGGAATAGATAAGAGTTGAATGATAACGAGAACACTATGGTTACTTAAGGTGAATAATTTTGTATTGATTAGTTGATTGTCTACATACAAGAAAGTAGGGCTTTATATACCCATATACTAGGGTTACTTTATATGCATGAAAAGACTAAATGGGATTCTACAATTAACTTACATAAATCATACTAAAAGGAATAAAAAGGGTAAAGAATATTCAGCATGAAAAAGAAAGAATCTGTCTAGAATATTGTTTTAGAAAACATGTATTGCTCATGGCTAGATGGGAGAAATATGATAAAAGGTAGGCGGAAATTGTATAATGCTTATAGTCTGAGGTCGACCTAATCTACATCAAGTCAAAGGTCAATCAATCCTATAGAGAAGTCAGCTGTATTAGCATTAGATGTTTATGGTCGATTTGGCAACTTAGTTCAGATAGGCTTGGGCTATCTTCTAGAATAAGGCATCGTTGTTGGGTAAGAGTAGATCTGATACATGTGAGGATTTAATAAACAGGTCGATAGGAGATTAGTTTGGCATAAGAATCCCCATCTTAGCTTTGGTTTTGAGCTAGTATTCTCCATGTGAGTCGTTAGAGTCCTCTAGCTTAGCTATGAGTGATTGGTCCAAGGGCTTAATTCCTATTACATGGCCTTTTGCTAATGTTTAGTGACCCCTAGCACCTAGTAAGCCCAAAAGCTCAAGATAGAGACTCAATAATATAAATGGCACATTTTCCTATTCCTAACAGGAAGCCCTGCTCTTGTGAGTTACTTCCCATCTTTTATGTGAGGTGGTAATCAGTATAGTTATAATGCAAATATGAGAAATGCATGGTTCATTCATTTTCTTAGCTAAATACTTAATCTAATTTCCATTGTGATCAAGAAAATTTCATTGCATATAATCCATGCATACTATTATCAAAACACTTCCCATTATTATCTCATTATTAAGTCATGGCATTCAATCATAATATAGTACATATACATTTCCCATATCCCATAAGCATTCAAGTTAATTACATAAATTTAAGTGCATCTACACTATAAGCAAAACTAAGCATGAACTCATCGAGAATCACTCAGTTAGTCATAGTAAATCAGTTATAGTAGTTCGGGGGTAAGTCGTCTCTTATGGTCAGGTCCCTTGAACATGGAAAATATGATAAAGTTAAGAATTTGAGATAAAGTTGAAAGGCTAACCTAAAATTCTTTAAGTTACACTTTTTAACTCAATTTCATGTTTTTCTTGGTTTTACTTAAAACTTCAATCATGTATAACTTTCTTATTTTCAATTCAATTTTTATGATCTTATAGTTGATTGTCATTATTTTTTAGTATACTTTAATGTGGTATGGTTAGATATTCGAGATGAGGCATGGAAATCTATCCATTGATTAAAACAATAGTGGTCCTCATGGTTTGGTGCTCTTTTGGGCTTAGTTTGAATGTCGGGCTTTATGTTATCTTAGGAAATCTTTTCGGCTTAGGCTTAGGACTTTATTTTAAGATTAAAATGCTCTTTTAAGGTTAGATTTCCATCATTTTCTTATGGCCTCAGTCTATTCAACATTTTCTTGAACTCTCATATGGGCTTATGTAGTCAAATGGGCTTAATTTTGGTCTAAACTAAGGTTAGCCATTTTGGTAAGCTTAGGGAGTATTATGTGGACTTCTCATGGGCTTCCAAACAACCTTCATTGATAGATTAAGGTGCTGATAAAAAATTTGGTAAGGGTACAACTTGGAATTCTAAGCTTAATTTGAGTATTTTAGGCTTAACTTTAAGTTTTAAGCTTTGTACATTTGTGATACTTGCTTTGATTGGTTTTTTTACTTTGTATACTTGGTTTAATAATATTTTTAAGTAACTTTTCTTATAGTTCCAGGTCTAGATGGTTTGGTTTAAGGGTCACCAACATGATTTTTCAACTTGTTTTATCATTTCTTTAAGTTTAGCTGTTAGATTATGAACTTATGCTAGTCATATCCCAACTTTAACTTAACTTCTCTTCCATGAAGTGATTATTTAGCTTATGTACTAAATAAAAATGATAGATCACATACTTATCATATACTCTATGCCATAGTTCATATCTCAAAAAGTTGGTTTCTTCATAAAAACTTCATGTATTGGATTTTCCTTTATCAAAAGCTAAATTTTAGCATATGTGACCACATGAAGTCAAAAATAGTATCTAAATACTGTACATACTCTACATGTCCAGCATGTTATCTCCTCTTCCATACACTTTTTTTTATGATTTTCTCAACTTACAAACTTTCAGTCTAGGTGCTAGACTTGTATCCTACAAAATACCAACTTAGCATACTCATATTCCAACTTTCATGTGAGAAATTCATAAGCTCATTTCTTAAAGTGGTCTAACTATTTTACCACCTCATGTTCATACCAATGTCTTCATAAAATATAGTCTCCTAACGTAATATACTAGAGTACTTTAACAAGGAAATAAACTTACTCGTCCTTAAAGCGTAAAAATAGGTGGTTGTATAATTAAGAGTCCTCGTTTGCTCCTTGCTTTCTTTCCTTTTCTTGCAAGCTCTTTTAGTGGTTATGATCTTGATGTTTAGGCTAGGTTTTAGGGATGTTCTAAAGTTTCCAAAAATGGCTTTTGAAGTGGACAATGGAATGGCAACAAAACAAGTTTTTGCTATGAGTTATGGAAGCTTACGAGTGGTGGCAAGTGTAGATTTTGTGAGGTTAGGTTTCCTCTTTTAGTTTGTGTGTTTAAAGTGAGAAAAAGGAAGTGAAAGATGAGGGAAAAGGGAGAGAGTGTGCTGGTTCAAAGAGTGAGAAAATGTATCCATAAAGCTTAATTTTAATGGATCTAAACTTGTCAAAAAGGTCTTACTTTGTAATGATTTGATGATGTAAGCAATATCGGGTAAATAATAAATGTGAAAGACAATTGGAATGATGGATTAATGACAAGGCATGGCCTTCCTCTTTTTTCTTTTCCAACTAGCCATTGTAGGGGACAAATAGGGTATTATGCTGTCTTTTCAATTGTTTGAAAATTGAATTGAATTGATAAAATAGTATGATAACTTATCCTTATATAGTATAGGTTATGGTGATATATGGAAATTATCTTATTGCTAGATTTTGATAGGTTATCAAGTGATAGTTGATTCCAACTCTCATTTAAGAAGTTATTTAATGTAATTGGTTAGCTTACTTATCCATATGTAACATGGTTTATAAAGGGTTTGTCTTATATGTAATTCTTTTAAAGTTTGGTTCTTAAATTAACTTATAAGTTATGATATATTTCTCATAAAATAATGAAAATTTCCAAAGTTAAATAAAATTATTCAAATTAAATTAGTAATTAGTTGCTTAAGGTTATAAGTTCTTAATTATCTTAAGGTTTAGGGTTTTAGGTGACTTATGATCTATTATTCTTATATTTGAGTTTTTATCGATAATGAATTTTTGAATTGACTTGAAAAACTAAGTTTGTTTTTACATGTAAACTTAAATTTTTAGGTTAGTTGATCCTTAGGATTGATTAAGAAGCACTCTTAGTTGATTCACATGCCCATTAAATAATAGGGTTTACATCTTAGCTCTAAGAGTTTCCTGACTAATAAGAACACGCATTCTTCATCTTTGACTTCTCTAGAAAATTGAGCATAGGAAATCACTAGGGATTTCCATTATAAAGATTGGATAATCTTCTATTGAGACTCTTGTACTTCCTTGGGGCTCATAGGAGTCGGTATAATCTCCTTTCCATCCTTTTGGAACATATAGGTATTCTTATATTCATCGTGCAACAACTTCAATTCAAATAGCTAAGGTCAATTAAGTAAGATGTGTGAAGTACACATGGGAAAGATGTTGCATAGCACCTCATCCTTATACTTGTCACCAACAGTAATGGGTACTTTAACTTGCTCGGCAATGGGTAATCTTCCCTTCTCATTTAATCAATGAATCTTGTATGGCTTAAGGTGCAAGTAAGTTAGTAACTTTAGGGCCTTAACTAGTCCTTGTACTATGACATTGTTACAACTTCCCCCATCAATGATCAGTGTGCATAGTTTGTCATTCATTCGATAGTTCATATGGAAAAGGTTCTCCCTCTACTTAATTTCATTGATTGCAAAGGTACTGAGAGATGGTTGAATGACAAAGCAGTACTTACCTCCTACCATAGGTGGTGTTATGGCTTTAAGGTCTTCCTAAAAATTTCCAACAACTAGTCAACTGCCACTTCTTCCTCTCCTTCACTAGCCCTCTCCACTTTGAATTGGGGCTTGTCTCCTTTTATGGTCATGATAGGTTGATTTAGACAATGACTAGGTACATATCCATAGTTGAGACATTTGAAACATTTTATTTCTCAAGTCTTCCTCCCTGAACTCTAACCTTGCTCCTTATGGACCTTAAACTCTTCGGCCTTGCCTTTACCTCGACCATCTACTGTTAGCTTAGCACTTGTCCTCAGAGGTCTACCTTGAAACTGTTTGGTGCTTAGTCGTTTCCATGTCAGCTCAACATACCACTTTTGGTTGGTAATCCCATTTGGATACTTAACATTTGGCTAATTTGGTTCCACTTCTGTCTTTCAACTCTCTATGCTACTTGAATGGCCTCATCTAAAGTTATATGCCTCTATAGCTCTAATATGTTACCAATCTCAGCTATTAGCCTAGAAATGAAAAATAATATAATTTGTGTCTCAAGTTCGTCAACATCACATCGTATCATAAGCGACTGAAACTCTTAGACATATTCATCCCCTAATCTATTAACTTATCTCAAGTCGTGGAGACGTCGGAACATGTCTTACTTATAATGTTCGAGAACAAACTTACTTCTCAAGACTCATTTCATCTCATTCCATGTTTGAACTTCACGTCAGGCTCTTAGGCAAACATTCTACAACTTCTTCCACCACATTGCTGCATACGCAGAAAGTGTCAATGCTGCTACTCAAATATGAACATCTTTGTAGTCATAAAATTTAAATATCTTTTCAATCTTCTCTTCTTAATCCATGTATTCATCAAAACTACTAGACCCATTAAAACTTAGGATCTACACATTGAGATGCTCAGCTCCCCTAGGTGCTCTAAGCTCACGCTCATCAACTCCATCATACTACTCCTACTCCTTAACCTTATCCAACCTAAGTGTCTTTCTCATAAGTCTGTCAACACGTTAGGGTGGAGCTTGGTTCATGTGTATTGGCATTAGGGCTCACTATTCATATACTCTATATAGAAACAACTAAGTTGGCTACAATATTAGTAAGCTCTTATATCTGCTCATTAATAGTTAGTGAGGTTTGTTGGGTAACAAAACCATGACCATGAGCATCACATTTGGCATTGCTAATCCCCCCTTAAACACTAGGATTTGACATTCTCAATACAAAGCTTTTGAAAACACTCGTCATACAAGAAATTCCACCCCTCCCCCATACATACACATATAGGTATACACACACACATAGGTACATACACATACACAAAATACAAATTGAATAGTGAACTAAGAACTTGATATGTTCTCCTACAGGAGAATAGGGTATAACAAAGTAGCAAACTAATAGGAACTATTTCAATATAGCTCTCGGTTGCAACCTCAAGCTCAAATACCATGGTTATATGATGTGCTTAAGAACTTAGAAATCACTAAGATTTACTATAAGAGAGAAAGTAACCAAGTGGCTCCTTTATAATAATGAAGAAAATGTAGACGATGAAGTTGTAACATATGATGGCTTACGTGAAGCTGTTCGAAAGATGTGATTCATTAATAAACACGATACAACTCGATACTTTGCTTGATATGACACACTAGCTAACATTAAGGTCTACCCACCATTAATCTTGAGCTACTCAACAAGATTAGATAAGAGTATAAAATGATTGTACTCAAAGATGAATATCTCATAAGAACCAAATTGTATTCAATATTTGTAAAGAATGTTTGATTATTTGGCTACAAAGAAAAAAAGGGCCTATTTATAGTAAATCCTTAGGGCAACATTACTAATAAGGGAAATTACAAAAAGAATATAAGGAAAAGAGATTCCTAATATGTATGTAGTGGGTGAATGAGACAAATGATGAAAACAGAAAAGTAGTACAATGTCAGAAACTAGATAGGTAGCAGCTCATCAATGAGTCCATACTAAGGAATCTTTAGGCATAATAACTAAGCTAGGTCATGATGTAGTAGTTATAGATAGGTAGCATCAAGATTTGTTGAGACGAAAAAGGAATGCTACTATGTAATGGTAATAGGTCGAAAGAGAAGTACCAATTAAGCAAGGGCTCAAGCTTCAACACACGTAAGGTAGACCTTAGCACCCGATGGTCTTAGCAATCAGAGCAGGACTTGATGTATAGGGGCCTTGGCCTCAGTACTTAGTAGATTAGCCTTGGCAAATAATTCTTCGACATCGACATAAGGGATAAAATAGAGCTAGGTGTACTTAAGTCGAGTTCTCAAGGAGTTCACCTACCATTCTTCTGTGTACTGTGCCTTGTCCTTGGTAAGCTCTTAGGAGAAAGTCCTCCTAACAAGAGATTAAAGACCATAAAAGCATGTGTGAGTAACAAGGCTAAAGGTTGATAATCCATTACAAAGTCTTAAGAATAAACCAATAAGCTAAAGAGAAATAATTAGATGATTGGTATATGA
Organism: Lumnitzera racemosa; assembly: GCA_024138005.1. Taxonomy (NCBI): domain Eukaryota; kingdom Viridiplantae; phylum Streptophyta; class Magnoliopsida; order Myrtales; family Combretaceae; genus Lumnitzera; species Lumnitzera racemosa. The sequence goes on from JAMXBC010000012.1 coordinate 60,888,809, forward strand.
GTGGGATTGATACGTAGCTATGGTGAGAAAGCAAGCGCAAAATTGTTATCATAGATTCTATGGGATCCCTTAGTTTTAATCAAATGGCTAAGATGCATGAATAAATTAAAGTAGAGTTACCCAGGAGTTCATTTTCCAATGAAAAGAGTTGATTAATTAGTGAGTATTAGAGGTTACACAATTGCTTAAGACTTGCCATTATCTACCAAGAACTCTAAGGAAATGGATCGTAATGATACAAATGAAAGGTTAGCTACTCAAGAGGCAACTATAATTGATGTTTAGAGTTAGTTGAATCATATATTACAACTACTTTTGGGAAGGACGTAGGAGTTTATGATGATTGAGAAAAATGTTTTGATGGAGCCGTTAGAAGCTATGCAATTGAGAAGTGGGAAGCGGCTACTTGAACTATAACAAATAGATTCAACTCCTACTCTAGGTTCAAAGTCATCAAAGAAGTTAGAAAAGGTTAAGCAAAAGTAGATGTGAGACAAAAACTCTAAGGTGAAATCATACGTGCCACCTTTACCTTTTTTAGCAAGACTCATATAGTAGCAATTGAATCATCATTTTTAAAAATTCTTGAAGCTTTTCAAGAAATTAGAGATAAATATTCCTCTTCTCAAGGCATTAGAGCAAATCCTTCTTATGCATATCCTTGCAAAGAGAAGGAAGGTGGCTAGTTTAGAATAAGTAATGATAAGAGCACCTACAAACATGCAAACTTATACATCTAGTAGGAAGTCAAAAGATACAAATGTGGCTAAGAGTTATTGTAATGATTGTAAGAGATATCACTTAGAGATTAAAGATTCTAATGAAGAAGAAGTTGATGAGGAATTTGAGATTACTGAAGAGATCATGTGAAAAGAGAAAGAGTTGGAAATTCCTATTTTAGAAGAGGGTATAGAGGAAGAAGTTGATAGTAAAGAATTGGAAACAATAATCGAAGAAGAATTTGAGAGAATGGCTTAACAAAAGCAAGTTAAAGTGTTGAATAGAGAGGCAGATCCCTCAAGGACAGCCAAAACATGAAAGTTGATGATCCCCCTCTATTTCAAAGTAATGCTCTTGACGAGAATGAACCAAAAGAGGAATTAGGAGAAAATGATCTAAGTAACTTAAGCATGTCAATTAAGATCAAGCCAACAATGATAGAAGAAAGTGAGGATTTCATCTTATTACTTGAACTTGATGATGAGGAGATTGAGGACCTAGCAAAGGTATTATACATAAGAAAATATTTGTATATGCCACCAAAGAGAGGAGAACTAAGCCAGTTTACCATTCCTTATGTTCTTTCCGATAGCCTATTGCAACTTAAGGGCCTCTAACAACATTATGTTTAGAGAATTGATTTGAAAACTAAGACTAGAAGGATTCCTTAGGGAGGTGAATTTTGTCATGTCATTCATTGATAGGTTAACAAATAAGCCATTAGGACATCTTACAGATCTTGTTATAGAAGTTGGTCATTTTGGCTATCTAATAGATTTTATTATGATGGAAAGGAATGGTGGAGCACAACCACTCATCTTAAGCCAATCTTTTTTGGCAACAATTAGGGCTCTACCAGATGTCAAAGGCAAAAAGATGGTTTCGAGATGTGGGCCATCTAAAATCAAGCTATTTGCAAGAAAGGTCAAGGAAAAGAGGCATGAAAATGAGGATATTCATGTTGATTTCGTTGATTTGAAAAATGAATTTACTAAGGAGTGGAATGGCCCTCCTTATTGGAAATTTAGCTAAGCTAAAGATGAATACATTGAAGAATGGACTAAGATATATCCCATCTTCCATCTTCTAATTAAGGGACATAAAACCCAAGTGTTATGTAGGAGGTAACCTACCAGAGTTTTATTTAATTTCCATGCACTCTACATTAAGTTTTTCTAGTTTTGTTTGTTTTAAGAAAATGGCTAAATAAGATACTTTGAGATGGTTTCTATTCTTGTACAAATCTTTTAAAAGGCTCAAGTTTAGCTCTAAGAGGACGTGAAGACCAAAAGGAAAATAAAGCAACTTAGCTTAATTCCTAGGGTACTTTTGTTCTAACCTTACCTTTCTAATTTACATTTGATGATGAGCTAAGAAGATATGAGAAATGAAAGTTGGGGGTAGGGAATATATGGGGTAGATTAAAGCTATTGTTACATTTTGCTGAATTGATGATATATTTTTGCTGAGTATTTGGTTGCTATTTTATTTTCTTGAAATCTCTGAGTTGTGTAAAAAAGAGCAAGTAACTTTTGTTGTAATTGTATTCATGTATGAAGATCAAATAGAGTGAACTTATTACATTACTCTAGGATTAATGAGCAAAATCTTTAGATTAGATTGTTACCATTTATATTTAACTTTAGATTCTTGAGTTGATGATAACATGGTGTCATTAGTTAGAGTTATACATTTACTTTTTAGAAAATTGATTTTCATGTATCATGGTCTTTGAATTTCAAATTGCTAAGTATAGTGTTAGAGAAGCTACTGAAATTGCTTCGGTCCTCAAAAGGATTTCCTAATAAATAATGGAATGAAAATGGGCCAAAATTCTAAAGTTAGGGCTAAACCTAACCAAAAAAGAAATATAAAATAAATAAAAAGAAAAAGAAAAGAAAAGAGAGTATGAGTGAACATTTAGGGCACCTAATAATTGCTTGGCACATCTTTTGGAATGATAAATTCTAGAATGTGTTCATGAGCTACTAATGTTCACTCAAGGAAAATATGATGAATAAAGAGCTCCTTTGAACAAAAGTTCAAGATGCATGAGTGAAAAGTGACCATAAGTAAGAAAATTTAAAATTTTTGGGAGATTCGAGTAAAGAACAATTCAATTTTGTCATATTTTTCTAAATTATGGTTGGCTTAAGGGAATAATAAGGGCCATATACACATTGATCAACTTATAAATTGTAAGGGCCTTTCTCTTCCATTATGACAACTTACATGATCTCGGGCTATCTAATCTTGAGTTAAATAAGAGGCTTAACTTTATCCACAATGGATTAATTCACTAATTCTCTTATATATGTAATTAGGTACACTTAACCATTTACTTAGCTTTCAAGAATAATTAATTGCTTACCAACAATTGATTTGAAAAATGCATAACTCACTATGTATAAACTAGAGGATAGACTTAATAACCAATTAGTAGAGAGTATATCTTTTACCCATTGTTCTACAGGTGGTTTAAGCTTGCTTCAAGAGAAGCAAGTTACAAAGTTTAGGGTACTAATAAGTGTGTAAAACTATACACTTATCTAAAGGATTTCTTTAACAATTATATATGATTTAATACATTTTTAAGCAAAAGTGTATGAATTTTCATTAAAATCATATATAATTTCTCAAAACAAGTGTAATTCATATTTTGATGTTTTGATGCTCAAAAATAGCATATATTTTAAGAACTTTAGCTTTTCGTGATTGATCTTGTAGGTCCTGGGGCAACCATACAATAGTAGCCCTAATTCAAGAAGTCAGAAATGATGAAAAAAAAAAGAAGGAAACTTGGAGTTGGAACTATCGGTATGATTGTAAGCTTATCTACTATCATGATGGTACCTTGAATAAAATCAAATCAAGTTGTAAAACTAGAAGGATATACCGACATGATGATACCTAGCTACCGTCATGATGGTATATTTGAACCTTGAAGTAAAAACATGCTATTTCAATAAAAGGAAAGAAGAGAAGCACCTGACACGTATCCACCTTCATTATTGTACCCTTTCTTACCGTTATGTAGATACCAACCTAGTATAAAAACTTATTCTTCATGATGGTACCCTTACACTAGCAATGGCATAGCTTGCTAGCCAAGCCAACAATTTTAACCTTAAACCCATATTGAAACAAATGGTACAATTGAACCAATTTGGTGGAAGCGCTTTAAAAGACCTAAATGAACACTTAAGAGGTTTCTTTAATTGTGTGCAACCTTTAAAAGAAACAGTGTTTCTAAGGATGCTATTTGATTGAGTCTATGCCCATTCTCCTTGAGAGATAAAGCCCGAAGCTGGTTATATCCTATATCACCTCATTCTATCACTACTTGGGTGCAATTAGCCTATAAATTTTTGTTAAGGTTTTTCCCTCCATGTAAAACAATGAAGATGAGGAATGATATCACCATGTTTCGCAAATATGATGGAGACTCTTTGTATAAAGCATGGGAATGATGAATGGAGACGTTAAGAAGATGTACACACCATAGATTACCAACATAGTTATAGGTCCAATAATTAGCTTTCTTATACTTTAGCTAAGGTGTAAGAATCATGAAGTGTTTAAGGCCTACAACATCCTTACTAAGTACTAAATCTTTAGGCGTAACCTAGTAATAAATATGTTAACTAAGTGATGTTTAGGAAGGTTTACCTATGGGATTAGCTACTCGAATTTATCCATGTAATCTTACAACAAGCCATCCTAGTGTAACTCCATCATACCACCCATTGGATCTTCATAGGCCTTACAAATCTCTTGTGAATTGCATCCAAGTGTTACTTCTACGTAGGTGGCATAGGTGTGTTTCTATTGTGAACATAAGTATGATACTATTGAGAAGCATTTTCTTCAAAATATAAGGTAACTACCTTAGCCTTCTAATCTTCTAGAGTGGAATTCAACTCAAAGTAATACTCAAATTTATAAATACAGGCCTTCAAGTCATCAGTTATGAATGAGGAAATTCCATCCAAGTACTTATATTCATTAACATATATTATGCTCCATATAGGTTTTCATTGTCATGCTTTCTCTTGTTAACAACTTTGAGGGATTTTCTTTGTTAATTATGTTAGGACTAGGAACAAAAGAGTGGTTTGATTATTTGGCCTTTAGGTTATTGATTTGCTAGTTCAAATAATCTTATTGTTGCTTCAACTTTTCTATGAACATTTTGATTAATGCTTCTACTTGTTCTTTAATGGCTACCTTAACAGCTTCTTCCACATTTTTAGTGCCTTGATTTTGGCTTTAGGAAGAGCTTTTGGTTAGTCGTTGTTGTAATAGCACTAAGGTTTGATACCAATTGTGATAAGGGAAGCACAAAAAGAAGGGAAATTGAATAAAAACACACAGAGTAGTAGCTTACATACCAGTATAGACACATTGTAAACTAAGAGAGTAGTGTTTTATTGTTTTTCCATTTAAGTTTCCTGGTTTACATACAACGTGCACATCTATGTGTATGTGTGTATGTAATATAATTTGATTCTCCCTAGATTATAGTAAGGAACATTCCTTTTGCATGTGATAATATTAGACACATCACCTATGCTAGTAGTTGCCTACATATTTATCGATTACTCATATTAATTAGTTCTATTACTCAATAGGCCATAACATGACCTTTATTGTAGGCTAAAATGTGCAATTAGGATTCAGACCCAATCCCATGCATAGATAGCCTAATCTTGTATAGCTTTTTCTGAGTTTTCAACACCTACATGTCTAACTCATTCGCCACATTAACATAAATGTTTTCATCTTAAATTCTACCTGTTTCTCTATCTATAACTCGTAGAGTCTTAAAAAACCCTAACAATCAAGATTCCCCTTTTACAAACACAAAGGGAACAATTGTCAAAGAAGAATTGCCAATAATTAAATTGGCTCAGAGATACAAATGAAATTTCAATTTCTTTCATCTTCTTAGGTTATTTTTTACACACTTTAATTTAGAAACCTCCTTTCTTTGATAGCTTTCGAATCTATATTCATTTCTTATTTCATAAACATATATTATTTACTATTGGAGACAAGTTTTATTATCTAGATTTCATTTATAATATATTCTAAAAATTGTTTCTATTTTAATGTATGTTTCTTCGATTTAATCATATGCCAAAATTATATTATGTAGAAGATTGGAAAAACCTAAATATTAATTGTTATTGTTACTTTACTATAAGATATTTAGATACTTACATTATTCTTGATTGAATCTTAAAGTTATGATCTTGTATTTAGGAACCAAAACATAAGATTATAAAATGTCTCATTAATTTGAAAAGCCATTATAATTAGTCATGATTCACATTTAATTAATTTTTTGAATTCATAAGGTTGTAGCTATTGTTAATTAAATTAAGTTTTCATATGATGTAGTGCTCTTGTTTATTTCTAACTAAAGGAATTTAGGTGAGATTAATTTAGATCACTAGTTAATTATAAATTAGAAGAAAAATAATTGTAATTTTGAGTCCATATTAATTTTGCTTGAGAAATATAGGAAGTTGATATGGCAGGTTGATAATTTAAGGATTTGGGAGATGAATTAGATTATTGTGTTGATATCATAATTTGGGATGAGGAATAATTTGGACAATGTACTTATGAGTGTTTTGTAAAACAAAAAGAGGTAAGGTTAAGGAGAGTGCCGGGGCAACTTCGACGTAACCACTTTGATGCCTAAGTTAAAGTGTTTGAAAGAAAGGTAAAGATATGTAAGAGAGTATTAGAATGTCTAGAAGAACCTAATGTCCATGCTTTGATCTCCTTCTATAGCCTTGGGCCAATTTTAATATAGTAATTTTTTCCTTTAAAACGTAGTACGTGCACTTAATTTGAAGATAGGACCACTTCTCAATTTTAGGGGATGTAACTATGTCATGATGGCTAATGTTTTCACCTAGTGTTAGAATTTGAACCTTTTTAAGTTGATTGGGTTAAAGTCTAATATAGGGGACAATTATTTTTAGCTAAGGGAGGTCAACTTGATCTGCTCAAGTCGAGTTATTCTACAAAAAGGAATTTAGGTAATCGGTCTTTTTGAGATAGCCTACATATATGGTAAGATTAATTGTCTTCCACTTATAGTAGACTATTAAGGATTGCATCCCGCACATGTTTTACATTATAGCCTACAATTGATTTAGCTTCCACTTTTAGGGGATCAAATGAAGCTTGGTTACTTTTTGCTAGACGAGAAACAAAGAACATAACCAATAGAGGAAACAATGGAATAACATACCATATTTGCTTTTATGCCATGACAATCTCACTTGAATTATGGGGATCATCACATATTAGTTATAATATACTGGGGTCTTAGGTCAAAATCACACAAGAGGTCAAAAATAGTCAAAGGAAGGGAATAGATCAAATGTAGTCTCAATTAAGTTAGTTTATGTCCCTGGAAAGAAACCTCTATCAATATTTGCCCCTTGACTCCTCTTGATAAATGCATTAAGGGGAGTAATGTTGATTATTAATTGGAAATTTCTATTGCATTCCTCCTATAACAAGGATGGCTTTAGAGCATTTTGCTAGCATTTAAATCTAAATTGTGAGTTTGCATTCGACCTTAACCATTGTGATAATGTGTTATTCTCGCAGTATTAACTCGTCTTTTACTTAGCTTATTGGGGAAGTTTTTTATCTACTAGAAGTGATGCTTTATGTTTTGCTATCAGGATTCATGTATTTATGTTAGAACCTATACATGCCTTTTGGGAAATGTTACTTCCTCGGGACTATCTGATATGAATGGTACATAGCTAATATGACGGGCCACATTAAATGGTAATCGTAAGATCTATGAATCCCAAAAATCTATTGATTGACTTACCTCTTATATTCCAAATTTTACGTTTTTTTTTCTCTTTTTTCTTCCTTCTTCCTTTTGTAATCTTTTGTATCATCTTTCCAATTCCTTTCTCTCACTTTCTTTTTTCCTTAACCTATACATAGCACATTTTCCCTTTGTTCTTCGCTCTTGTCAACTGTGTTTGTTAAGATATGCTTTTTGTTGATAGAGGTTTTTCCTAAAAGAATAAACCAAGCTACTTAGAGCTACTTCTAATCTAACATCTGATCATATCTTCTCTTTACCTACACCTGACCTCGTAAAGGCCTCACACATTTTATGGGATATTTCGAGCAAGACTAGCAACTAGAACTCTAATAAGGACTTAACTAGAGCAAATTTAATTGATCTCCTTTAACTCAAAACAACTATCTATAGGTTAGACTTTGACTCGATCAGCTTTAAAGGGTTCAAATTCCAACATTAGGTACGATCGATTTGCTTTCTTGTCCAAATAACTACTTATAAACCACCGTGATGTCAATCATGTTCCTTAAAAACAAGAAGTGGTCTTAAATTTAAATCAAAAGCATGTGTTGGATTTGAAGGCAACAGTTGCCACATTCAAATTATCCTATGGCTATGAAAAGAGGTTAGGGAAGACTAGATAAGTTCTTTTGGACACTTAAGCACTCTATTTTCTATTTTCACAATCTTTCATAAGCTTTACCTAACTTAAGCATTGGAGTGATAATGCTAGAGTTACCTTAGTAGCCCCATAGCCGAAATTTTTATGTTTTCTACAATGCTTGAGACCCTAGTGTTCAAGATTCTATTCATACCAAAATTTCCTATGAACAATTTACATTAACTATTTTTAAAATGAAGATATTGCTAGAACTAAGTTGTAAGAAATCAACGCTCTTGGGGGGTGAAGGTGGAGTAGGGCCCCTTAGGCAATTTAAGAACAACAATAACTACAACAACATACTCCTAAAGTACATCAAGTCAAAGTACACAATCAAGTGATTCAAAGTCAAGAACAACAAAATAGTGATCTACAAATAACACAATTGGAGGCATTATATGCTAGATTCATGGTGGAATTGGAGGAGGTTTAGGCTACCAACAAAGAATTATGTCAAAGGCTTAACGAAAGAGATGCTACCTCTTCTTCTACTCCTTTACAACAAATAGGGCGGCAGGTTGATCCAATGACCCAAGAAGAGGCATAGTAGCAATTATGAGGGAAAGTTCTTATGGTAAATGATGACCCATAACATGGATACGAGCTATGATTAGGGGAGAACTACTAATTGCAAGTGTTGTCACAAACCCTTATTGCACTACATGTGCAAGCTCTTCCAAGTGGAACAGTTGAGAATGTGACTACTAGCTTACTACAAAAACCTATAGTAGACATGAGATTGCAAGATTTGGAGGACTATATTAAGAAGCTAGCTACTAAGGGAACTTCTAGGAAAGTAAAAAGGCAAGCCCTTTTGTATAGAGCATAGTTGACGGGGTCTTACCACTAAGTGTTTAGTCACCTCAATTTAATAAGTATGACGGGAGGAAGGACCTAGACGACCATTTGAACACATTTCAAACTTTGAAGGAACTTTATGGATTGATTGATGCTATTACTTGCAAGGGTTTCCCATCTACTTAAAAAATTTCTATAAGTAGTCGGTTTAACTCATCGAAAGCAGCTTCCTTCTCTTCTTTAGATAAATTGGCTAAAGAAATTCCATCAATATTTTCTAGCTGGTAAACTTTCAACTAAGGCTTCTTCAATCCTAATGTCGATTAGGTAAAAGCAAGGTGAATTAATCAAAGACTATCTTTATCGGTTCAATTAGTTGATGATTGAGATCATCAACTATGATAATAGTGTAACATTGTATGTCATTTACAAAGGAGCCAAGGAAGACTTGGAATTCTTCAAGTCCCTCATAAAGCGCTGTCCGAATTCATTAGATGATTTTACAAAGAAGGTAGAAAAGTTCATTTGTTAGGAAAACCAAAAGTAGTATAGAAGGGATTTAGAAAAAGAAAAACATGAGAGGATGCCAAATAAGGAAAATGGATCTGTAAAGGATAAGTTGCGAAGGAACTTTGATACTCAAAGCAAGATCAACCAACCATTAGGAGATAAAAAAAGGCCAATTCCTACCTTTGTTGAATGTACCCCCCTTAACTAGCCTATGTTAGATATATTGATGGAAGTATGTAATCAAGATTGTTTTTTCTTAGATAGAGAAGAAAAAGAATAATCCAGCCAAAAGGAATTCCAATAAGTAATATGATTTTCTTAGAGATAAAGTGATAGGGATCAGACCACTGGACCTTTGACCTAAGCCTAGGGACTGGAAAGCATGGTGAGGTGAGTTCTTTTTTTTCATCCTACAAACGATGAGTTAGAGCTACTGCACTTTGTTAACCTAATGTCCTGTTTGAGCTAAGCCTTCTTGTGTCTATTAAAAGTCTCCAATTGCTAACTAAGGATACACTAAAAAATAGCTTAATTCACCCGACCAACTATACCACTGACGTAAATAGGAGCTACTATAACATCCTGACCCCTCACACATCAACTTAGCTACGACCGTACCAACCTCCAGCTTAGTAATATTGGTACGAAAAACCTTAGAAGGAACCCTACCGCAAACCCTACAATTTGCTTACTTATGCTAAAGAGTCAACTATCTACAAAGAGCTATGTTTCTAAGTAATCATAGATAGAATCCGTCATATAAGACAGACATTTTTCTTTATTTTCTCTTTATGCCTTTATTCATTCTTTTTACATTACTTCCTTAGGACTTTACCCTTTTTAGTCATTTCCATTTATAGTTGTTGCCCTAATATTTTAGGTATAAATACATATTGTAAATGTCACCACATCATCATACATTAGATATTGAATATAGTTCCCCTTTTTGTGAGCTTAGTGAATACAGATACGGAAGTGTGTGTTTATATCTTTAGGTTGGGGGAGCCGTATTTATTATTTCTTAGAATTTGAGTTTTGTCAAAGAGAATGACGGATCGAAGCGTCAACGTCAGTATTGGACATGACAATAGTAGTATTGTCCACCATGGATGACAACCCCAAGGTACCCCAAAAAGTACAAATGAATTAATTGATGAAATGGCTAACCTTATTGCTAACCTTACGAAGGTTATACATGCATTAGCCTTTTAACCTATCGAGGCTACGTAGATTACTCCCTAAGTTACTTAACCCATGAGAGGATAGAACCTAAATCGACAAAATCAAGGTAAAGGAGTAAGAGGATGTATTAAGAGAAGAATTGACTTAGGTGATATGGGTATGAAGAAGAGGACAAAGATCGAGCACCTCGAGCCGCTAACCATGTGAAGCTTTAGATTTTGAACTTAAATGGTTTCGGGGATGCATACGACTATTTAGATTAGGAGGAAAAGGTTGAATGTGTTTTTAACTATTATCAATATGAGGATGGTAAGAAGGTAATGGTTATTGCTATAAAATTCTCTAGGTATGCTACATTATGGTAGAAGAACTTCTAAACTATAAGGAGGCAAGTAGGATATAGAGAAGTTTGCACTTGGCTCGAGATAAAAAGAATTCTTAAAAACTGGTTTATGCCAGACACTAACTTATGGAGTACTTTTGCTAGACTTCAAGAGCTACAATAAGGGAATTGAATTGTTGATGAGTATATTTAAGAGTTCCAAATGCTTATGATTTGATGTCAAGTAGGTGAGCCATCAGCCTAAAAAGTATCTAAGTTTCTTTCTAGATTAAGAAGTGACATCCAAGATATCATAGAGCTTCAATAGCTTACTATACTAGATGAGGCTATAACAATTGCTCATCTAATGGGAAGATAGAGCAGAAATAAGCCAAGCCAACCTCCAATGAGTTTACTTAGTCAGTTAAGCCAACCTACTAAGGGAAGTTATCGAACTCAGCAAAGTGTCGAGCTAAGCAAAAGAGCAAATGTTAGGGTCAAATAGAAGGGCAGACTAACTTCTGGTGAGGTGCTACCGAGAACTTATAAGAAAGGGTAAGGATTTGGGAGGAAGATGAGCCAGATTGATAACTCTAATTTTAAACATATTTCATATGGTGATTTTATAGTACTTCCCTTACAGTTTTTGGTTTTCTTTAAAGAAATTGATACTTAATTGAGTAAAATGTTGATTTCAGGGTTTAAACACGTTCTAGGCTCGAAAACGAAGAAAAGGAATTAAGTTTCACTCAATTCCGAGTTCAAATGAAGAAGTTTTGAAGTTATGTAGAAAATTTGCCTAAGTGCAGAAAGTTACACGTCCTGAGGATACGGCCATATCCCAGGCCATGTCTGGTGACGAAAACAGAATCTTTGTAATACACATATAAAAGGACATCTTAGGGTTTCAAAAGGGAGGAGAAACATTACAGCAATGAAGAGACACAAGAAGAAACTTAAGGAGAACATCAATCAAGAAAGAGGCGAGAACAGCATCGATTTCAAGATTAGAGAGATTGTTCATCAAATCAAGAGGGGTTTTCCATGCTTTATTCTATGTTTTTTATGGAACTCGTTTTTAGATTCGTTATGATAGCTTAGAATTCGAGTATTTAGTATTATGGAACCTAGGGTTTCATGTAACCCTTAGATTGAATTATAATTTCAATAAAGTTTCTATTTTTTCTTGATTCAATTATGTTGTTTAATTGTGGATTGATAATTCTAGAGTGTCAATATATGATATTATGCATGTTGATTCAGAAATTGCATGTGTAATTAGACAAGGCATAATTGAAGAGAATTACATGTATATTTAGAGATAAGATACATGTTTCTTCTAGAGAGTTGATTGTTTGTGTGGGAATTAATTATACATTAATGCAATTCTAAATTATATTACTAAGTGAAGAGATTCCAGTAAATAATTTAGGATTAGGGTTAATATGCTTGAGAAAGGTATTAGCTTTAATTGTGAATCCCTCCAATCAAGAATTATAGAAACTGAATTAAATATATTTTAAAAAGGTTATATGTTAAACACTAGGGGAAATAATTCCTGAATACATTATTGCATACTTTAAGTCATTCGTAGTTTATTGCTTCCTAATTTTCGTAATTAAGTCTCATAAGTGGTTTAGTTGTTAATTTCATTATTTTTAATTCATTCAACTCATCACAATTTTCTAGTTAGATAATAAAGCTAAAGTTGATATTAGTACTCAAAATCTCTGAGGGATCGACTCGGACTCACATCCGCTATATTAAAACTGACAGGTGCGCTTTCCTAATATCAAGTTTTTGGCGCTGCTGCAGGGGATTTTCGATATTAAGAACGCTAGTTGCTTTATTACTTTAACCATTTTTTTCCTTTATTTTCATTATTTATTTTCATTAGCTAGAGCTGCAATTGATTCTATATTTCTTATCCTTGCAGTGCATGACTAGAAGTAACCCGGAAGATTTGGTAGAACTTGATCCTGAAATTGAGAGAACTGCCCTTCAAAATTTGAAATCATGACTTAGACAAAGTGTGGCGACCATTGACAACGAGTCAATTGTTGAAATCAAGAAAGAAGGTGAAGAGACTAATACTCAATTCATCGAGCAGGAAGATCCACTACACATGGCGAACAACGGGAATGAAGCAAATTGGACCATGTCTAATTATTCAAGGCCTACACTTATTAGAGCTGAGTCTAGCATCGCAAGGCTAACCGTCGCGGCTAACAACTTCCAAATTGCACCTAACATCATATAAATGGTGCAACGATATATTCAGTTTGACGGTCTCCAAGATGAAGATCCCAATGCCCACATATCTAGCTTTCTAGAGATTTGTGATACTTTTAAAATCAACGGAGCCACGGATGATGCCATCCGACTACGGCTATTCCCTTTCTCCTTGAGGGGTAGAGCAAAACAGTGGTTGAACCATCTACCACGAAATTCAATCACAACTTGGAATGAATTGGTAGAGAAATTTTTGGAGAAATATTTCCTACCTACAAAAACCGCTAAACTTCGGAATGATATTTCTTGTTTTGCTCAATTGGAAGCGGAGACTCTAAATGACACTTGGGAGCGATTCAAGGACTTGCTCAGGAGGTGCTCACATAATGGCCTCCCACAATGGATGTAGATTCAGACCTTTTACAATGGTCTTAATTTATCTACTAAACAGATGATTGATGCATTTGCAGGAGGTACTTTGAACACAAAGACACTTGAGCAAGCACAAAACCTGATTGAAGGAATAGCGATGAACAATTACTAGTGGGAAAACACTAGAGCCAAACAAAAGGCTATGGGAATTTATGATGTGGACTTGACCACTGCTTTAGCAGCCAAGGTAGACTTATTAAGTAAAAAGATTGATGCACTCTCAGTTGGCCCTCAACAAGTGCAATCGGATGTAAGTGATTTTGGTATGCAGGGGTATGGAGCACAAGAACAACTGGAACAGGTAGATTATCTAGGAAATCCACCTACGTAACAAAATAACCCCTACAGCAACACTTACAATCCAGGATGGAGGAATCACCCCAATTTCTCATAGGGAAACCAAAACCAAGGCCAGCAGAAGACCAACTTTGGCCCACTTGGATTTCAAAGACCATTCCTACCTCCTCTCCCTCAAGAAAAGAAATCCAGTGTGGAAGAACTTCTCATAAAATACATTCAAGGCAATGAGGCTCGCTTATCCAACATTGAATTCTCGCTGAGGAATCAAGAGGTTTCAAATTGCAATCTTGAGAACCAAATTGGTCAACTTGCGAAGCTAATCTCTGAAAGACCGCAGGGATCGTTACCGGGAAATACAGAAACCAATCCAAAGGAACATGTTAAGGTAGTGACACTTCGTAATGGGAAGGAGTTGCATGCTGAGAGGAAAGGTAGCGAGGAAACTAGCAAGAGCAAGGAGGAGACGAAGGCAACGGCAAATGTAGAGCCATCAAAGGTGAAGGAATATCAACCACCTATCCCATATCCCTAAAGACTCTAGAAAGATCGTAATGACCAACAATTCAGTAAGTTCCTTGACCTCTTTAAACAACTGCATATTAACTTACCTCTTGTTGATGCCCTGTCACATATGCCGAAGTACGCTAAGTTCTTGAAAGATTTGTTATCTAACAAGAGGAAGCTTGAGGAGCTTTCTACAATCATCCTGGATGAAAAGTGTTCAGCGATCGCGCAAAACAAGCTGCCTAAGAAACTAAAAGACCCAGGAAGTTTTACAATTCCTTGTCATATTGGTAATCTGTTAATTGACAAAGCCTTAGCTGATTTGGGTGCTAGCATCAATTTAATGCCTTATAAATTTTTTAAGAAACTAGGATTAGGGGAACCTAAGCCCACACGTATGAGCTTGCAATTAGCTGATAGATCTGTGACGTACCCTAAAGGTATATTTGAGGATGTATTAGTTCAAGTGGGTAAATTTATTTTTCCAGTTGATTTTGTGATATTGGATATGGATGAAGATTTTGAATTGCCCCTTGTCCTAGGTACACTATTCTTAGCTACCGCTAGGGCTATCATTGATGTTAGTGATGGCAAGCTCATTCTTCGAGTCAAAGATGAAGAGATTATGTTTAAAATTTCGAAGGCTATGAAAAAGTCTGTCGATCAGGATGACACTTGCTACCTTCTTGATGTTACTGATACTTTTGTTTCAAGTTATATGCAGGAAGTTCTTCTTAAGGATCCGTTAGAGAGTTGCTTGCAATTAGGCATAGAGGAAGCTTTGGAAGATCCTATCAAATCCGAGGTGATAGCCCAACTGGAGGAAAATAAACCTATCTCTGTGGAGAAAGGATTTGAAGATATTGAAAAGAGGAAGGAAGCACAGTTAAAACCTTCGATTGAGGAGCCACCAGTATTGGAGCTAAAACAATTACCTGACTATTTGGAATATGCCTTCTTAGAGAAGGACTCCAAATTACCGGTAATTATAGCATCCAATTTGGAAAAAGAACAGAAAGAAAGGTTGCTGAAAGTACTCAAGGAGCATAAGAGGGCCATTGCTTGGAAAATATCCGATATTCAAGGTATCAATCCCTCCTTTTGTACTCATAAGATTTTAATGGAAGAAAACTATAAGCCGGTTGTGCAACCGTAGAGGCGTTTGAATCCAAACATGAAAGAGGTAGTCAAAAAGGAAGTTATCAAACTCCTTGATGCAGGTATGATATATCCTATCTCTGATAGTTCATGGGTAAGTCCAGTGCAAGTAATTCCAAAAAAAAGTAGGATGACAGTAGTCCCTAATGAAAAGAATGAATTGATCCCAATGAGAACGGTAACAGGTTGGCGTGCATGTATCGATTATTGAAAGTGAAACGATGCTACACGAAAAGACCATTTCCCCTTACCTTTTATTGATCAAATGATAGAACGATTAGCTAGACATATGTTTTATTGTTTTCTGGATGGCTTATCTAGTTATTTTCAAATACCTATTTCACCGGAAGATCAAGAAAAGTCCACTTTCACTTGTCCTTATGGCACTTTTGCTTATCGTAGAATGCCTTTTGGTCTTTGCAATGCACTGGCTACATTCCAGCGATGCATGTTAGCTATTTTTGATGATTTGATTGAGGACATAATGGAGGTATTTATGGATGATTTTTCAGTTTTTAGCAATTCATTTGACCTTTGTTTGGATAATTTGGATAAGGTACTTACCAAGTATGAAGAGACCAACCTTGTCCTCAACTGGGAAAAGTGCCATTTCATAGTACGAGAAGGTATTGTGTTGGGCCATAAGATCTCTTATCAAGGAATTGAGGTGGATACTGCCAAAGTGGATGCGATTGCAAGACTCCCATCTCCAACTTTGGTTAAGGCTATAAGAAGTTTTCTAGGACATGCAGGTTTTTACAGGCGATTTATTAAGGATTTCTCGAAAATTGCCCGCCCTTTGACTAAGCTTTTAGAGAAGGATGTGCCTTATGTTTTCTCTTAGGAGTGTTTGAAAGCTTTCAATATCCTTAAAGAGAAACTTACCAATGCTCCAATCATGGTAGTACCTAATTGAGCTCTCCCTTTTGAGCTTATGTGTGATGTAAGTGATCACGCAGTCGGGGCAGTGCTGGGGCAAAGGTGAGACAAGCACTTTCAACCAATTCACTATGCTAGTAAAACTCTTACGAATGCTCAGGAGAACTACACTACTACAGAAAAAGAGTTGCTAGCCGTTGTTTTTTCCTTTGATAAATTTCGCTCTTATTTGCTTCTATCTAAGGTAATTGTTTATACTAATCATTCTGCCCTTAGGTACTTGTTAGCAAAGCCGGATGCAAAACCAAGATTGATTAGGTAGATCTTGTTGCTGCAAGAGTTTGACATGGAGATCAAAGATAAAAAAAGGAGCTGAGAATTTAGCAGCAGATCACTTATCCCGATTGGAGAATCCAAACTTGGAATCGCTCGATGAGAACGAGATCAAGGATGAATTCCCTGAGGAGCGACTCTATGCCATTGCCCAGGTAAGTGATACGGAAATTCCTTGGTTCGCAGATATTGCTAATTTTTTAGCTGCTAGGATCATACCGAAGGGACTTCAACACCAACAAAAGAAGAAATTCTTTTCTGATGTGAAATATTATTTTTGGGATGATCCTTATCTTTTTAAAGTATGTGCAGATCATGTCATTCGAAGGTGTGTACCATACCTCAAAGGTTAGCGAATTTTGAGCCACTGTCATTCGGGGCCCACGGGTGGGCATCATAGTGCTAATAGGACAGCTCATAAGGTCCTAGAGGCAGGATTTTATTGGCCTACCCTATTCAAAGATGCCCAGAGATATGTTGAGAGTTGTGATTGTTGCCAACGAGTGGGAAATATATCCCGTAGGGATGAAATGCCACAAAACCCCACCATCGAGGTTGAAGTATTTGATGTGTGGGGGATCGATTTCATGGGTCCTTTTCCGAATTCAAATGGAAACAAATATATCCTAGTAGCTATAAACTATGTCTCTAAGTGGGTGAAAGCTAAAGCCCTACCTACTAATGATGCTAGGGTAGTAAAAAAAATTTTGAAAAGCCTATTTTCTCGATTTGGCACCCCTAGGACAATTAGAAGTGATAAGGGAACACACTTTTGCAATGCTCAACTCGACCAAGTATTGAAACATTATGTCATTACACACAGGATAGCCACCCCATACCACCCCCAAAGTAGTGGCCAAGTGGAAGTTGCCAATCGCGATCTTAAGCGAATTCTTGAAAAAACTATAGAGTATCATAGGAAAGATTGGTCAGAAAAGTTGGATGATGCTCTATGGGCATATAGAACCGCTTACAAAACACTACTCGGTACCACACCCTACCGACTTGTATATGGCAAAGCTTATCATTTACTGGTAGAGATAGGGCATAAGGCTTATTGGGCGATTAAGCGTGTTAATGTTGATTTTGAGCGTGTAGGTTCTCACAGGAAGCTTCAATTGAATGAGCTAGAAGAATGGCGAGCAAATGCATATGAGAACTCCAAATTATACAAAGAAAGGGCCAAAAAGTATCATCATCAGCGCATCAAACAAGGTCGACAATTTAAAGAAGGTGATCATGTTCTTTTATATAATTCCCATCTTCGTCTATTCCCAGGTAAGTCAAAATCCAGGTGGTCTGGACCATTTACAATTACATGAGTTTTCCCGTATGGGACTGTTGAAGTTACACACTCGGAAAAGGGCACATTTAAGGTAAACAGACAACAGTTGAAATTATACTTGAGTGGAAACTTGGAGCATGTTAGCCGGGAGGAGTTTTATCCTCATCCGACGGAACTAACGTGAGAAGACGTATCCGATCGAGCTATCGACGTTAACTAAAGCACTTCTTGGGAGGCAACCCATGTCTAACTCTATTTATGCTTTAGTTCTTTAAGTTTTCTTCATTTTATTTTTCGTTCAATCTAACTTTGCTTTCCTTCTTTTCTTTTGCTTTCATTTTTTTTCGTCATAATTCATTCCTCTCTTAGCTTTAATTTTTCCTTTTCTCTTTAATTTTATTATTTCTAAGTTTCCTTTATCTTTAGATTTAATTTAAAAAAAAAATTAGTTACATGGGCATGGGATACGGTCGTGTCCCCAGCCCGTGTACGCCCAAATAGCAATCCCACCCGCTCACAGAGAGTTATACGGGCATGGGACACGGTCGTGTCCCCAACCCGTGTGCGCCCAGCAATCTCACCCGCCTACAGAAAGTTACACGGGCATGGGACACGGTCGTGTCTCTAGCCCGTGTGCGCCCAGAAACCCCACTGGCATACAGTAAGTTACACGAGCATGGGACACGGTCGTGTCCCAGCCCATGTCCATCCAGTTTTCACGTACGAGCACAGTAAGTTACACGGGTATGGGATACGGTTATATCCCAGCCCGTGTCCGACCAGACTCTACACAACTCGCACAGTAAGTTACACGGGCAAGGGACACGGTCGTGTCCCAGCCCGTATCGACCCAAATAATATGGTTTTCACACACAACCAGTTTATTTAAATTACACACCCTCTCCTACTCTCACAATCACACATATCTCTCTTACACTCTCTCATTCTCCCTCTTCTCTCCACAATTCCTACATTCCGCATTTTCATCCAAGTAAGTTTTCCCCCTTAATTTTCCTTTCTCTTCCTTATGCTACAGCAATTGGGTTATGTGTGTTCTTCCTTTTATGCATATTGTTTTTTGCCTACCAATTTCTTTTGCTTATTCATCAATGCTATGCATCATTGCTTTGAGTTTCTTGATCTCATATATTATAAATGCTGCCTCATCTAGTTAGCTTACATTATGCTCTGTCAATTCCAAATTTTATTGGTTCATTTGATTGTCATTCTTCATCCAGGCTAGTTAGGGTTAGCAATGGGCGATCATTATTCTGAGTCATTTCGCGTCTCTTATATGTATAGACGCTTGTTTTTCCTTGTTACTTAGTGTGCAGTGTAATTCGTTGGAAGTGTTTGCCCCTCATTTCTTTTCCACCACCTCGTTTTCTCGCCACACTCCATATGTTTGATGAAACGCCCCAATGAGCATTCCTTTCACAATCTTCCCCATTGTTATTCCTATTTTTCTATTTGCTTCAAACTATGTGCGATATGGATGTCCGTGTTTGATTTGGATTATTGCCTTTTTTTCCAGGTATTCAAATGGCTAATTGATCTAAGCTTTCCATTCGCCGGCAATCCAAATTTGCGGCATCCTCTTCGTCCCAATTCGGTGCAATTATTGAACTACTGGCGACTCTTCCCCCTCTGGAGCACCCAATGCTCTAATTCAAGGAGGACTACCAAATACAACGCTACCAATTACTTCAGTCTAAGCCCTTTAGCGAGACCCTTCGGTTGGATTGGGATGTTCTCACTCAACTAGTGCTCACCACCGAAATGAAGGAGCTCTTGGATGGTACCGTTTGGGAGTGCCTATTATCCTTTGATGCTCCAGTTTATAAAGAGCTGACCCTATAATTTTTGTGCACTTATAAGCTGGATAAAGATAGTGCTACTCACATGTGCCCAAACCGCAAATTACACTTCACCTTGAGTAGCCATCCATTCCACATGTCCATCGCTCAACTGAGCCGATATCTTGGTTTATATGCAGAAAGATATACACGAATGGAAGAATTCCAAAGTCTCTCATGTCATTTTCCTCGTGGCGTCACGGCAGGGTCATTTTGGAATGAGATCATGGTTGGCAATGCTTATGATCCAGCCAGGAATAAGGCCTCTCAATTAGTCAGGCCTGAATACCGGGTTCTTCACTGGCTTTTCTCTCATACATTAAGTGGCCGAGGCCTTAGCACCAGGGTGGTGTCTAACAAGGATTGCCTCTATCTCTACAGTGTCATCCATAAGCACCCCATCAATCTAACCATTGAAATTGCCGAACTCTTCAACCATCAAGCCACCACTACTCGGAAGAAAGGGTATATTTGCTGTGGCCCTTATATTACATCACTAGTACAGGCTATGAGGACTAAGGTTGTTGCTTGGCCCTCACTTACTTTCATTAGCCAAGTCACTCCTATGATCCTAAATTCCTTCCGCCTCATGAACCTCCTACCATCAAGACGTCAAGGTCAATGCTCTCGCAGCAACACATCTCGGAGCCAAACGTCTTCAGCCAGCTTAGACGATAAATTTGATTTGTTGCTGTCTGAGGTTCGTTATATACGAGAGAGTATGGATAAACTTCATCTCCGATAGGATAGAATGGAAGAATTTCTTAAAATGAAAGTGTCGGCTACTAATGAAGAGGAAAGTGCGGAAAAGGATGAAGAGGATGAAAGTAGTGAGGAAGAGGAGGATGAGGAGGGTGATGATGAGGAGACTGGAGAAAGTGATGAGGATGAAGAGGATGAAGAGGAGGGTGATGAAGATGATGATGCTACTATTGCTGAGGCATCATCTGATGAGGAGGTTGAGGAAACAGATTCTAATCACTCTTCTTAGTTCCAAAATTTTTTGTATTGTCTTTTGTTGATCAAGACTTGTGAACTCCGCTATAAATAATGATGATGCTTCTTCATTTTGCACTTCTTTTCAACTAGTAGGGAAGTATTGGTTTCTTTTCATTACATATGTTTCCTTTTTCGTATGCTGTTTTTTTTTTCGTGCTGCTCTGATTTTTTGTGGTACATTGAGGATAATGTCTATTATTAAGTGTGGGGAAGGGATATATATGAATTTGTTACTGTTTAGGAAACCAATTATTCACATTTGACCCAATTAATTTTTAAGTTAACTTGCAATAGGTGATTAATTGGTATTAAGTCAAATTAACTGTTTCATCTTGATTGTTATTGATCTTATTATACTTTACTAGAATTGATTAGTCAAATTTTTGGAAGGCAATGTTACGAGTTATTTAACTTAGGATTTTAAGGCTTGAGATTGGAGCAACATCACTAGTTGAGAGTTAGTCATGGTTATTTTTAAATTTACTTTTGTGTACACTTTTCTCTTAGAAATTTTTCAGAGTCCTATAATTTTTAGCAAACAAACAAATGAAATTCTTCTTTTGAGAAACCCCTGAAATATCATAATGATTGGAGGTCAAAAGTAATCATAAGTGTATGAATAGAAAAAATTGGTAAGGATTCGTCTTGGTCCGTCAGAAGAGCGAGATTGAGTCCTAATGCCAATTCAAATGAAAAAAAATTGAAAAAATTGATATGGATCGGCCTTGGTCTGTCAGAAGAGCAAGGTTCTTTCCTGCTATCAATATAAGAAATAAGTTGGTATGGATCGGTCTTGGTCCATCAGAAGAGCGAGATTCTTTTCCATTACCAATGCAATTGTGCTTAAATAAAGTAAATTCAAAAGATCTCTCAACAAAAGCATGAACTAGGGGGATGATCAGAGGATGAGTAGATGTAAAATGTGTTTGTTTTAGATTATGCTACTTAGTGAGATGGAAAAGAGAATTGTATACACTTTAGTCAAATGAACAAAATTTTTATGACTCTTTCTCGGTTGGCGAGATGTTAAATCTAATTTTTAGTTTAAGAATCCTTGGTTAAATGATTCGAGGTAAACTTTGATTTTCATAAATTAACTAGTGAACTCTAGTATTAAGTATTATTGGAGCATTTGAATATGGTCAGATGAAATTGGTTGACTTTATTATTGAAAGTTAGTTGAGAATGATTTTCTTACCTTTCTTCGGGTCAAGTGTATTCGTTCACAGGTTTCTTAAATAGTGATAAATTTTGATTAAGTGTTTCTTGTCCTGAAAGTTTTGTTTTGATTTATTTGCTTGAGGACAAGCAAATGCTTAAGTGTGGGGAAATTTGATAACTTTGATTTTAAACATATTTCATATGGTGATTTTATAGTATTTCCCTTATATTTTTTGGTTTTCTTTAATGAAATTGATACTTAATTGAGTAAAATGTTGATTTCAGGCTTTAAACACGTTTTAGGCTCGAAAACGAAGAAAAGGAATCAAGTTTCACTCAATTCCGAGTTCAAACGAAGAAGTTTTAAAGTTGTGCAGAAAATTTGCCTAAGTGCAGAAAGTTACATGACCTGAGGATACGGCCGTGTCTGGTGACGAAAACAGAATCTTTGTAATACATATATAAAAGGATATCTTAGGGTTTCAAAAGGGAGGAGAGACAATATAGAAATGAGGAGACACAATAAAAGAGACAAGAAGGGACTTAAGGAGAACATCAATCAAGAAAGAGGCGAGAACAACATCGATTTCAAGATTAGAGAGATTGTTCATCAAATTAAGAGAGGTTTTCCATGCTTTACTTTATGTTTTTTATGGAAATCGTTTTTAGATTCGTTATGATAGCTTAGAATTCGAGTATTTGGTATTATGGAACCTAGGGTTTCATGTAACCCTTGGATTAAATTATAATTTTAATAAAGTTTCTATTTTTTCTTGATTCAATTATGTTGTTTAATTGTGGATTGATAATTCTAGAGTGTCAATATATGATATTATGCATGTTGATTGAAAAATTGCATGTGTAATTAGATCTAGGCATAATTGAAGAGAATTACATGTATACTTAGAGATAAGATACATGTTTCTTCCGGAAAGTTGATTATTTGTGTAGGAATTAATTATACATTAATGCAATTCTAAATTATATTACTAAGTGAAGAGATTCCGGTAAATAATTTAGGATTAGGGTTAATATGCTTGAGAAAAGTATTAGCTTTAATTGTGAATCCCTCCGGTCAAGAATTATAGAAACTGAATTGAATATATTTTAAAAAGGTTATATGTTAAACATTAGGGGAAATAATTCCTAAATACATTATTGCATACTTGAAGTCGTTCGTAGTTTATTGCTTCTTAATTTGAGTTATTAAGTCTCATAAGTAGTTTAGTTGTTAATTTCATTATTTTTAATTCATTCAACTCATCACAATTTTCTGGTTAGATAATAAAGCTAAAGTTAATATTAGTACTCAAAATCTCTAAGGGATTGACTCGGACTCACATCCGCTATATTAAAACTGATAGGTGTGCTTGCCTCATATCACAGATCAAGTGTTTTAAGTATCAAGGGTTTGGATACATAGCTGCCTAATGTCCTAACAAAAGAACTATGATTATTAAGGGAAATGCCTTGAAGATTGAAATAGATAGCATAGATGACAAACCAAAAGAGGAAAGAGAAATGGAGGATGAGATTGAGGTTAATGCCAAACTGGTTGTAGAAGATGTGTTTACTAAAGATTTGGACAAGCTAACTTTGGTTGTTCAAAATGCAACGAGTTTAGAAGACTCTATTTAGGAAGAATAGAGAGAGAACTAATTCTACATCACTTATAAACTAAATGAGCAAGTTTATGAATTGTGGTTAGTGGAAGTTGCACTAATGTAGCATCTGTTGACTTGATTAAGAAGCTTAAGTTACCAACTATCTCATACCCAAAACCATATGAGTTACATTAGCAAAATGAGAAGGGAGCGCTGCATGTCATGTAGTAAGTAATGATTTCGATCTCTATTGGTAATTGCTTTGATGAAATCATTTGTGATGTGTTACCTATCTGTACATCACATGTATTGCTTAGTAGACTTTGGATTTTTGATCGGAGGGTTATTCATGATGATTTTAAGATCATGCATATGTTTGAAAGGGATGGGAGGAAAATTGCCTTAAGCTCCATGACCCCAAGCTAGGTGAGTAAATTACAAGCTAAATTGGCTCGACGATCGAAGAAGGTTTGGTATTAAGTAAAGCCAAACACCAAGCAGTCATCAAATCTAACCTACTAACTTTCCTATTAGCAAGGAGGCTATTGGAAGTGAAGGAGCAAATGAAATTGCTAGAGGAGTTTAAGAAGTTGCTCAAAAAATATTTCAACCCATTTCTCGAATAGTTGCCCGAAGGATTACCCCATTTCGAGGAATTGAGCACTACAATGAATTGATAACCAGTATTATCCTACTGAACAAACTAGCATATAGAATGAATCCCAAGCAAGTTGTTGAGCTTTTATAGCAAGTCAAATAACTATTTAAGAAGGGACATATGAGAGAGAATCTTAGCCCCTGTACTATATCTGCATTGCTTGTATCAAAGAAGGATGGCGTTTGAGTACGTATGAAGATAGTAAAGTTGTCAACAAGATTACAATCAAGTACCAATACCCCATCCTAAGGCTAGATAATATGTTAGATGAATTAAGTAGTGTGAGAGTGTTAAGTAAGATTGACCTAAAGTCAAGGTACCACTAGAATCAAATGAGAAAAGGGGATGAATGAAAAATTGCCTTTAAGACCTAACATGGCTTGTACAAATAAATGGCCATGCTATTTAGGTTATCAAATTCCCTAAGTTCTTTTATGAGGTTGATGAATCATGTTTTGAGGGTTTTGATAAAAATTTTTATCATTATCTACTTTGATGACATCCTTGTTTATAGACTTGACCTGGCAATGTATACTAGCCAGCTTTAAGTTTTTTTCAATGTCCTTTGAGTAGAGAGATTGTTTGAAAAACTAAAGAAATGTTGTTTCTACTAGAAAGAAGTGATCTTCCTAGGTTATGGGTTTAGTGGAAAAGGATTGAGTGTTGATGAAGAGAAGTGTCCAACCACAAACCTATGTGCTGAGGTGAGGAGTTTCCACAAATTGGCATCATTCTACTAATGCTTTATCTAAGGATTCCAAACCATAGTAGCACCTCTTACTAAGCTAAGAAAGAAGAATGTAGAGTTCAAGTCGGAAGAGAAAGAGGACAGGATTTTTGCTAAGATAAAAGCAATACTGACTTCTACCTTAGTCTTGGCTTTACTAGACCTTCATAGAATGTTTGAGCTCAAATACAACATGTCAGATATTGGCATTAGAGTTATGATGTTGTAAGAAGGCTGACTTGTTTCTTATCATAGTGAGAAGCTCAGAAGAACATAATTAAATTATTCTGTGTATGTCAAAGAGGTTTTATCCCCAATCCGAGCTCTTTGCATATGGCAACATTATCTTCTATGAAAGGAATTTATTAGATACACAGATCATGAGTCTTTAAAATATTTGCAGAGCTAATCCATTCTTTCTAAACATCAAGCTCGATGGATCAAATTTTTAAAGGGATTTAATTTTATCATCAAATACAAGAAAGGCATGAATAATGTAGTTTCCGATTCTTTAACTTGAAAACATGTTCTTCTCATTGAGTTATAGATTAGGTTATTAGGGTTTGCAAAAATTAAATAATAGTATCAAAATGATTCTGATTTTTACCTTATATATCAACATTGTGGAGAAGGAAGAACAATGAATGAGTACCAAATGGAGGATAGTTATCTTTTCTGAGGTGGCAAATTGTATGTTCAAACCTATTTAATTAGAGAGTTGTTAGTAAGAGAAGCCTATAGTAGAGGACTTTATGGGCATGTTAGAGAACAAAGGACATATGAACTATTGAATCATAGGTTCTTTTGAATTTAAATGAAGCATGATGTATATTGTGTGATTAAAGGATGAGCCATCTGCAAGAAAGCAAAAAGCTGAGTAGAATAAGGGAAGGTTATGCCTCTACCTATTTTAACCAAACCATAGGCTAACTTGAGTATGGATTTTGTCCTTAGATTACCCCAAACTGCCCGTGGCAAAGATTTTGTAACGATTATCGTAGATAGGTTCAACAAAATGGCATATTTTGTGCCTTATACCAAAACTAATAATGCTTCAACTATTGCTTTTTTGTTTTTATAGGAAATAGTTTGCTTACATGCAATATTACCGATTGTAGTGTCAAATAGAGACCAAATATTCATAAGCCATTTCTAAAGAACCATATGTTGTTGTATGGGAAGTAATCTACTATTCAGAACCTTTTGCCATCCCTAAATCAACGGCTAGATAAAGGCGGTCAACTACACCCTAAGATCACTACTCTGAGCTACAGTAGGAAAGAACCAAGCTAATTGGGACATTGCTTGCCTATAGTCAAATTTGCTTATAGTAAGATAGTATGTGACACTACTAGGTACGCCCCATTTGAGGTCTTCTATGGTTTTAAATCCGAACTACCTCTTGATCATAGCTTGATGCCGCCCATTAAATAAGAAGATCCAGAAGTGAGGACTAGAGTTTAGTCCATCCAGTAGATCTACTAAGGAATCACCTAATACACTGACCGAGCTGCCAAAAAACTAAAGGAGTAAGGCAAAGGAAGGAAGACCAAGCAGCTTTAGCTTGATGACCAATTATGGCTACACTTAAGTAAGGAGAGATTTTCAAACAAGAGGAACGGTAAACTATTTACTAAAGTTGATGAACCCTTCAAGATCCTTGAGAAGATTAATGATAACTCTTACCAATTAGAGTTATTACAGGACTTTGAAGTATCCGATGTGTTCAATGTTACAAACATTAGTCCCTATCGATCCGAAGAAGGCTTGGATGAGAATCAGTCGGATTTGATCATAAATCCTAACTAACCTGGCGAGGATGATAATAATTAAACTACTAGACCTTTGACTTGAGCATATGCCTAAAGATTAGAAAGCATGGTGAGTCGAGTTCTCTATTTTCACCTTATAGCCAATGAGTCCAAGTTACTATTGATATGGATTTTGTGGATGAACATACGAACCTAATATTACGAGTAATCAAAAGGAGTAGGTTCTGGCCATAAGATGGCTTGAAAAATAAATTATACTTGGGGCATAAGTAAGGGATCCCATACATCGACAATTGATATTATACACCAATGCCTCATACAAGCTCAAGTTATACTTGATATGATACATAAGTAGGGCCGGAGGTTACTTGCCACTAGTTCATAATCAAATGGGCTAGACAAAGGTAGCTCAAGAGTAAGCAAAAGGATACTTAGCTCCATAGGGAGTAAAAAGTTTAGTGTATTATCTCTATGATGATGCGGTTATTACATTATGCAATTATTTATAGTACCTAATTAAGGTAACTCCTAAATTATAGAAAATAACAAAAATGGCTAAACAAGAGGAGAATAATTTATAAGGAAAACATGAAATCGTGCAAAAAGAATATCCTTTGTCAGAAATGACAGCATAGATGTTAGAAAGGACATCTTACGTGTAATTTTTCTCATTTTATGGTCCCAATAACGCTGCGAGCCATACAGGGGTAGACCTTAATTTGATCTAGATGGCTTCAGCAGTTTGACAGCTCTAATTGCTAAGACTAGACAAGGGTTGGTTTAGGGATGATGCATACTCAAGATCGGCTTCGGATAGTCGGCTCTTGACAATTGTTAGCTCAGCGTCAGCATTGTGGAGATGGCTGTATCTAGATTTAGTGCTTAGATAGGCATATTGCAAAGGGGTCAGCTCGGTACGTTGGCTAATCACCTCAATAGTCTCTTAGATGGTGTAGAGAGCAATGTAGCTTGGCAGATCGAATTGGGGTAAACATTGCTCCTCAGTGCTTAACTCACCTCGGACAGCTCGATGAACCATCTGAGAAAGCCCTTGGGCTTAAGAGCACATGATCGGTCCTTAATCCCTATCATCCCTTCCAGGTTGTTTGAGATTTGGGATTGAATTTGGTTCAACTCCTAGTTGCTCATCCTAAAGAGTATAAGGTTGGAGATCGGCAATGTTGAAGGAGTTTAAGACTCCATATCCTTTAGGTAATTCAATCCTATAGCCATTAATATTGATCTCTTTGAGCACTTTGAAAGGTTCGTCAGCTTTGGGAAACAACTTGCTCTTCTTTAAGTTTAGGAATCATTTCTTGCTGAGATATATCCAAACCAAATCACCTAGTTGAAATTCTCTCTTCATCTATCCTTAGCTTTGCTTCTTGAGCTTAGTATTAGCTCTGCTCAATTGCTCAACAACCTTCTAGTGCATGGCTTTGATGGCCTCAACTCTTTAAATGGCTAGCCAATCATCATCAAGCTTTGGTTGAGATGCTTGGTCTATCGAAAGCTCGGGGTTAAACCCTTAGGCAACCTCAAATGGAGACATGCTTGTTACGTTATAGGTGGTCATATTGTAAGCAAAGTCAATGATTGGTAGACATAGATCCCAATCGGCCATGTTTCATCTAACAACAACTGGTGGCAAAGTTCCCATGGTTTTGTTGACAACCGCAGTCTATCCATCGGTTTATGGATGGTAGGACATATTGTACAACAGCTTAATTCCCATTCGCCTCCATAGTATCCTCTAAAAGTGGGTTATGAACTTAGAATCTTGGTTCGAAACAATGGTTCTGGGCATTCCGTGAAGTTTAATTACTTCCTACAAGAAAAGAAAAGAGATAGTCAAAGCGTTGTTAATTTTGGAACAGGGCAGAAAATGTGCCATCTTGCTAAATTGATCCATAACC
Source organism: Lumnitzera racemosa (assembly GCA_024138005.1). NCBI lineage: Eukaryota > Viridiplantae > Streptophyta > Magnoliopsida > Myrtales > Combretaceae > Lumnitzera > Lumnitzera racemosa. Next base: position 60,917,668 of record JAMXBC010000012.1, read on the forward strand.
ACCATAATGGAGTTCTTCCTTCGGGATGTCCTCAACAATCCAAACATGAAGTCCATACTTAGCTCGAACCACAGTTTGGTTAGGACAGGCAAGGGTAGATGATGTCCTTGCTTAGCTTAGATCTTTGCTTTTCGGTAGGTCACACACTTTTCCAACATGAACTATACATCTCTCAACATTCTTAGCCAAAGGAATCTTGTAGATAATATTTCATAGGCTTGGCGCTGGCTAAGCTGTCCGGTTAATCCTCCTCTATGCGCTTCATGTACGAGTAATTCTCTCATAAATAAGTCAGGATACATAGCCTCCTTTTCTTGAATAACTGTCTATATTCCCTATGATAGTCATCCAGTTTCCATCTTTCCTCACACTACGTATAGGTAAGACTAAAATGCGAATCCTCAACATAAATATTCTTTATCGTTGACAAACCAAGTAGTCTTGTCCATAGCTTAGTCTGGATGGTATGTTGCCTTAATAGGGCACCAACCACTATGTTGTTCTTCCTATTCTTATATTTCACGACATAGGAAAAACCTACCACTACCTCAATCAATTTGGCTTGCTTTAGAGACAACTTAGGTTAACTCTTCAAATACCCTAAGGATTCATGATCAATTTAGATCACAAATTTCTTAAGTAGAAGACATTACTGCCATACCATTAGGGCTCGAATGAAGGTGTAAAACTCCTTATCATAGACAAAATAGTTGAGTATATCTCATCGAAGTTTCTCATTGAAGTAAGTAATAGGTTGACGTTTTTACATTAGCATAACACCTATACCTAGTCTGGATGCATCATACTCTACTTCGAACAATTTCTCAAAACTCGATAAAGCTAAGACAGGGGTTGTAGTCAACCTATCCTTCACTTCCTCAAAACTCCTTTGTTCCTTCTCTCCCCATTTGAATTCAACATCCTTCTTTAACAATTCAATAAGTAGGGCTACTATTGTACTTAAATTATTTATAAACCTATGATAGAACGATACTAAGCCATGGATACTAAGCGACTATGTGTCCAAATCCTTGGCATTTGAAACACTTGATCTCACTAGTCTTCCTCCCTAAAATCTAGCCCTTCTCGAACTTCCTCAAGGGTTCCGTCTCTTCAGCTCGGGTAGTGTGAGCGGGTCAAGTCACGATAACCTTACTTGGTTCCATTTGCATAAGTCTTCTCAGAATAGTTTGGCTACTACTTTGTCGGCTAACTAATGGTTAGAATCTTCTTATTTAATGCCTTTTTATCCTCTAGGTAGCTCATATTGTGTCATCAAGCGTTCTAATTTCTAGGGTTTCTAGGACATCCCCAATCTCATACTTCAGTCCATCGATAAATTGAGATAAAGTTCAGTCCTCTAGCTCTGCAACTTCACATCAGATCATTAACATTTGGAATTCCTCAACATAAGTGTATACATTCTATCCTCCTTGCCTCAACTCTTGCAGTTTTTAGAGGGTATCTCACAAATAATAGATCGGCACAAACCCTCTCCACATAACCCTCTTCATTTCATCCCAACTCTTAATCTCTCATTCCCCTTCCTTTCTTTAAGTAGCTTGCAAGTTCTTCCATCGTAAGGCAACATAGCTAATGAGTTCTAACACAGCAAGTTTAACTTTTACAATGTCGGGCACGTCGTGGCATTCAAATTACTTTTCAATCCTATCAACCCAATCTAGATAATCCTTAGCATCACCACTTCCAGAAAAACTCGGGATACACATTATAGACACCTAATTTTTACCCCCTTTTATTTTTTAGATTAGGTTATTGGGTCCTAAATTAGAAAAAAAAATCAATAAATATGAAACTAAAGAAAACTAAAAAAATTAAGAAATTTAGAAAAAAAAATAAGAATTATAGAAATAAAAAAAATTCAAAAATTAGAAAAAGCACAAAAAATAATAAATTTTAAATAAAATGACCAAAAATCGGAAGTGTAGAAAGAACTCCTAAAAAATAAAAAGTTTACTATATAATTTTAAAAAAATTTATAAAATTAAAAAATAAAAAAAAATAGAAAATTTGTATAAAGTAAAAGATTTTAGAAAATAACTTATTATTAGGATGGATTTTTATATTTAATTTTGATTCAAAAGTTAGGTCATTGAACTTAAGCTTTGATTTAAATCTAGCCTTGGCTGATCGAGTTTATATGTGTAATTTGATTACAGATATGGACAAGGCATAAGCTAATAACCTAATAAGAGGCCTTTTCTATTTTTTGTCAACTAACACACTAATACGTATCAAGATCTGATTGCACCACGTGTCTTGATACATAGCAGTGTCAAGTTAGGTGGCCATACTGACATGGCGCCAAGAGGCATCCATGTGTCATTCCATGTCAACTGCTACGTGTCACGTGATGACATGTGGTCGGTACTGTTGATGTGATGCCATGTCAGGACTTTCCCCCTTTTTCCCTCCTCTTTTCCCTCGTTTTCCCCCTCGATTTCCCTCCTTTTTCCTTATTAAGAACAACCCGACCCCCTTACTTTGGCCTTTGATTTTATGCTTGTTCCTTACTGACAAGCATCAATTAGTGGTGCGAATTCATCCTTTACATAGCTTACTAAGAATCAAACCCATTAACATGTCTAAATGTAGTCAAAGGAGCATTCATTTTGTGCTCCAAAAATTGAAAAAAAAAAAAACTGATTTTCTAAGCTTTCTTCAATAAATCCAAATTTAAACTTTCCATATTTTTGGGATTGATTCAAGTATAAAAGGGTATTAGAGGAGCTTACACGAATACGTACAACCAATAGAATCATTTGACATAACCTCTCTCTCTCCCCGCAATAACTTTCTCTCTCTAACCTACTCTCTCTCTCCTCGATTCTCTCTCTCCACTTAAACACGAGCTCAACCACTACCACGGCCAAGCTCCCCTTAGCTTAGGCTCTCTAACTTGACCACTCTCAACCTTTACCATAGCCCTTAGCAGCTTCCTCATGCCACCCTCCATCAAACCTTAACCGTTACCCCTCTCTCTTCTCGAACCACCACCCTTAGCCATCTTCGACCCAAATTAGCCATACAATCAAACTCCCTACACTTTAAAATCTCTACCCCCAACTAAACAATCGCACCTAGTTGCCACCACGATGAAGGACCTTTAACCACCACCTATTGTCGCCTTAAACAATCACCAAACAACTACCTCAAGCCATGGCACTTTACCTACCCCCTATCCCTAATAAAAAACACACAAAACTCTTCTCACCTACTCCTTTTGGTGGCCGTAATAAGTAAAATCACGTCGCTATTGTTGTTGCTATGGAAGCCTAACTTGAATCAAGTATAATCAATTCGACCTGACCCGAGATTCTACTTAATGCCCCTGATCCGATCCACGAGTCCCTCTTGGTCTAATTCAGTTTCAATCTTATTTTTTTTATTTACTTATTTATTGTAATATGCAATTATAAATGTGAAAAAAAAGGGAAAGAAAAGAAAAAGAAAAATGAGAACGAAAAGAAAAAGAATAGTTTATTTATTTTTAGTTTACTAAAAAATAAGATAATATAAAAAATTAGCAAATCAGTTAGTAAATAAAAATTCTTCTTAACACTTAGAAAATTTGGATTTTCTAAAAAAAAAATAAAAAATAATTAATTTTTTTTAATTAAGGCACTTTAGAATTTTTCAAATAAGAGTACCAATTTAGGGCCCTTTAGGAAACTTTCTTAAATAAATCAAAATATGTGAAAACATGGGCTATTTTAAAAACTAAAATCAATTTAACCCATTAAAGTTTTTATTAAAAGAACTACGTATGTCTGATCCCAAAACGTAGGTACGTAGTTACCTACGGGGCGATGATAAACATGAAAAAACCTAATTTTCCTATTTTAGCTTAGATTACTTCATTTATCCAATCAAAGTAACTAATAACCAAGTTTTGTCTATTAAAATTGAAAGGTAATTTTTTTAAGTTTAATTTTAATTTTAGAAAGTCAATGGTACCCATAAGGGTTTAAAATTTCTAACTCCTAAACCTAAATCTCAGGTTTTCAAAAATCATTTTATAAAATTAGTTTTTTCTCGTTACACTAGTAGCTAAGTTGTAACTAATTTACCCAATTAGTTATAACTTAATTGTTTTTTTCGACTTTAGTTGGGTGGCGACTCCAAAGTTGTTTTCAAAATAAAATGAAACGGTTTTCTTTAAGCCATAAACGAGGGCCAATAGTGAATGGGTAAGGTTTAATATTGATTACTTTAAAGATGACTGAATTTTATAAAAGAACCGGAGGGGTGAAAAACCAAACTCGATAGCTTGGCAACTCTACTGGAGATGCTAAGAAGGTTAACCATTTGACTTTCCAAAATTAAAATTAATCCCTAAAAACTATCTTTATGTAATTTATTTACTTATTCATCCTTTGTTTGTACCATAGTTGTAATAACATTTTCTTTAAAGGTTTAGTTTTATTCATTTAATTTAAAGGAGAATTTATTTTATGTACCATAAATGCATGATAGATACGGTCGAGCCTGGACTGTCTTAGGACCTTAAGATAGGGAGCCATTATATAAGTTCCGAGCATAGTGGGACAACTACCATTCGAGGCCAATTAGGCTAGCCCACTTAAAATTCGATGGAACCAAGGAACCATTTTGTAAGAAATGTATGAGGTTATAGAGTTTAAGGATCTTTAAAACCTACTCTTCTTACATACATTCTTTATGGTTTGGCAAATAGCTAATAGGGTGACATTGTTACAAAATTGAAAAAGAAAAGACAATCCTAAAACTTCTTTCCCAGAGTTTACTCTTAGCTTTTGTTTATTTGTCTTATATATCACACACATAAGGGTATGGGGGGTCATTTTTTACATCAAAGATGCAGGGTAGATGCAGTCAAACCAAATCCGTCTTAAGACCCAAGGAGAGGGGCCATTGTATAAGCTCCGGGTGTTATGGTATAACTACCACTCGGGGTTGATTAGGCCACCTCATTTAAGATTAATGTGATAAATGAAAATGTTCTTTGACAAGTAATATCATAAAGCTTAAGGACCTTTTCAAAACCTACCTTAATTGCATATAATCCCTCCCAAGCATGAGTTAATATACTATCCTTAAGAAATTTTAACCTTACTGATCATTCAAGAATTTTAATGTAATCAAGTTCTTGAAAATAACAGTAAGGTTGCAACTCAAGGGAGTAATGTATTTGCCTAAACATTCCCAATACTTGCATATTTCCATGTGGTTTCTTTCCTACAATAATGATTGATTCCATGAAATATGTAACCCTAAGAATGGTGGGTAACCAACAAGAGAACAATCAAAGATTGCCAGTTGCCCTAAGAATCCATGAGTAGCTATTACATGCTAAAGTTACATATTGGAAGCAGAGGGCTAGGCATTCTAAGGCCTTTAATAAGGCCTTGTTAGCTCAAGTTGAAAAAAGCAAGAGAACCATGAATTGGGCTTTAGAAATGTTGAATAAGATTAAGGCCTAATTGGAAGAGTTAGATTAGAAACTCTAGATAAAGTTGAAGGACTTTGAATAAATTTTAAGTTTCACTTTTAGGTTCCCTTTTGCTTTATTCCATGTACTCTGATCTATCCAAAATAAAATTTTTCTCTTTAGTCATTCTTCATTCTTTCCTTCTTTGTAGATAATCCTTAAATAGAATTTTTCATTCTCCCTCACTCAAGGAAGTGCAACTAAAAAGAAAAAAAAATAAAAACAATAAAAAATCCATCATTTTTATTTGGTTTCTATAAAATAAAGCTTTATCTTTCTCTCTCTAGAACAAAAAGAAAAAAAAATAAGAAAAGAAAAGTTGCTAACGAGTAAAGAATTCTTCTAACCAGTTTCGCATGGTTAACGATAGACTCGCCTCCCTAGAAAGGATGATGTACCAGATGGCCCAACAATGGTAGGTCTTGATCACCACTCTCTAGATATCATAAGATTTGAACTTGGAAAGGAGATTCTTAGATCTGGAAGAGAAAATAGTTATGCTACAAAAGATCACTAAAGATCTAGAAATGGCAATGGGCCCCATGCTTAGAAGATTTCAGCACCTAACGTTCAATACAAATCAAATGTCAAAAAGCCCTAGCGATGAAGGAGGCTCAAGTAGAAAGAAGTCGATGAGAAGCAAGAAAGATCAAACCCAAGGGACTCAGAGGATACAATTCACTTAACTGAAGATATCAATCAACTAACTCTTTTATCATTTGAAAGAAATAATGGTTGTAGCTTGTGAAGCCCCTAATTCGCATTATAAACCAAGCAGCTTTGGCCCAAAAGCAAGATGCGACTATCATATGGGTCAGAAGGGACACACTACTGAAAAATGCTAGAGATTGAAAAATAAGATTCCAGACTTGATTGATGCAAAATTCATTTAGTGAGAGCTACAACAAGACGTTCCTTCTTTAAGTCATGAGGATAGTCCAACTAAGTCACCTAAAGCTCCATTTCTTTTGAGCTTGCTTATGCCTTCTGATAAGCTCATAGGTTGTTTCAAGTAGATTGGACACTTGTTAAGACAAGGGCAGAAAAAAGAAAGTTGTTTTCAGTAAATTTTGTAATAGATGGAATAATACAATTACCTTTCTCAATTGAATGATTGCTCTATTTTTAGAGCTAAGAAGTTCTCCTTAAGTAATTAGTAACTCAATTTTAAAAGGTCTATAATGAAAAGAGGCAAACTATTTTCCACACATTAACTTAAAACACTTTAAGGGGTTAAGCAACACAAAGGTGAGGATACTTTGGACTTATTCCTTAAAAGAGGTCCACTTTGAATGTGATACGCAGATTAAAATGAAATTAAGCATTCATTTCTCTAATCCTAAATCATCCCTTGTTTACCCTGTTGGACCTATTTGAAGAATTTTCAAACTAAACCCTGTTGAGAATTACCCCACAATAGGGAAATTTAGAGGTTAAGGCCATTGATAAGGAGAAAGGGATTAAAATTGGCTTGTACTTACTTCAGTAACATTAAATTTAAAAGAAAACTTTATTTTTAAAAAAAAATAAGGAAAAGCTACATCCTTTTTAAACATCTCAAGCTTTTACTTACCTCACCTAAGCTCATACAATAAAATAAATGAATTTCAGACCCTAAATCACTTAAAAGGTAAAAACTTGGCTTAGGGCCAAAAGAAGAAGAAAGAATAACAAAAGAATAGTGAGGCAAAGTAATAACAAAATAGAAAAAGGAAAAGATGAAGAAAATGGGTTAGAGAATTGGGCTTAAGTATAAGCCAAGAGCTAAGTGAAAGCCATATCATTTCCCAGTAGGGGCAGTCAAACTAAAAGTCAAAGCTTAAATAGCCCCAAAGACGCAAAGCCCTGAATCATAGTCTAAGCTCAAAAACCCAAAATTTTTACATCCACTTTGAAGCCTTTCTCACACTTAGCCTTCCTACCTACAATACCACCCTTATACAAGTAAAAGCTCTCCGATCTTTAAAGATAATTTGTCTTTAATAAAATTTCTTTTTGAAATTAGGGTACGTATATTTTTAATTGTTCCTAAGGTTCTTGACTTGTATGCTTGGGATTAATATTTCAAAATAGGCTTCTTTGTTAGTTCCTTTTGAAACACTTAAACCAAAAGCCTAAATTCATATTCATAAACCAAAAAAGACCTAATGGATCGATCAAGACGCATCACATGCAAAATGGACTATAATTTTGGAACTATAGTTAAGAGTGTAATATGTGTTGAAAGTTTTTAAGGAAGTTTTTTTCAACTAAACTAGTCATGAGTTACCTTTTAAGGATGTTTGAAATCACAAGGCCCCACCAAACGGCTTGGCATCCAAGTTAGGGAGAACTAAGAGGCCCCATATGATTAGTAAGGAAGGGTTCTTTATCTATTAGCAAATAAAAAAAGAAAAAAGAAAAAAGGTAATAAAAAAATAATAAAAAAAAAGAAGAAAAGGAATAAGAGAGAGAGAAAGTATCGTTATTTCAAGTCCATGTCGGCTTAGGTAGCCAGGTTTTAAATCCATTTTTTTGAAAAAAAAAGGGGGTTAAGAGTCCAGGTTTTTTTCATTCTTCCCAAAATAAAATTATACCCAGCGTCTTTCTCAACATAAATAGTTTTCACCAAAAGGATTCTTTTATAAATAGTTTCCTCAAAAATCAAGTAGTATTTTTGGACAAGTTTTTATCCTAACCAACTCTCGAATGGGCTATCCTATCTTCTATCCATATAAATCTCTTCATGGTCTTTAGCAAACCCATAGGGTGCCTCTGTTCCTCAATTACATTTAGTGTGCCCATATGGCCCTTTAATTCACTAAGTTATTTTAACAAGCCCATAAAGCACTTCTTTTTTGCAAAAATCTTGTAATTAGCTCATAGGATGCTAGATTTCTTTAGGTAAGCCCATTAGGCCTCTCTATTCATGAAGTTTTTCTTAACAAGCCTATGAGGCATTCACTAAGCTTCTCTTAAGTGTGCTCATAGGGCTCTTCACTTCACCAAGTTCATTTAATAGGCCCATAGAGCACTTTTTTTGCAAAGATCTTATAGTGAGTTCATAGGATGCTTGATTTCTTAGGCTTACCCATTAGGCCCCTCTGTTCACCAAAATTTTCAAGTAGTGTACTTCCCCTCACTAATTTTATGTTAAGCAATCCTATAGGGTATTACCCCTCTATTAACTAAGTTCCATATGGCACTTCTCCTTATCGTTTCCTTTTAGCATCGCATCAACACCAGTTTAAGGTTGCTAGTCCCTAAGAGATGCTTCCGCCTAGGTTAGTGAGCCTTGTGAGGCATGACTAGGTTTTAAATCGATCCTAATTTAAGGTTGCTAGTCCCTAAGTGATGCTTTCACCTAAGTTAGTGAGCCTTATGAGGTACGACCAAGTTTTAAACCAATCCCAGTTTAGGGTTACTAGACCCTGAGAGATACTTCTGCCTCAGTTAGTAAGCCTTATGAAGGATGATTAGGTTTTAGATCAATCCTAGTTTAAGGTCGCTAGTCCTCAAGAGATGCTCCAACCAAGGTTAGTAAGCCTAGTAAGGCACGACCAGGTTTTAGATCGATCCCATCCTAAAGTTGTTAGTGCCTGAGAAACGCTTCCGTCTAGGTTAGTGAACCTAGTAAGGCATGACCTAGTTTAAGATCAATCTTAGTTTAAGATTGTTTATCTCTTAGAGATACTCCAACCTAGGTTAGGGAGCTTGGTAAGTCACGACTAAATTTTAGATGGATCTTAGTTTAGGGTTGCTAGTCTCTAAGAGACTCTCTTACCTAGGTTAGTTCCCCTTGTGAGGTACGACAAGGTTTTAGATTGATCCTAGTTTAGGGTTGCTAGTCCTCGAGAGACACTCCTACCTATGTTAGTAAGCCTTATAAGGCACGACTAGGTTTTAGATTGATCCCACATTAAGGTTACTAGTCCTTAAGAGACACTCCCGCCTAGGTTAATGAGCCTAGTAAGGTACTACCAGGTTTTAAATCAATCCCAATTTAGAGTTGCTAGTCCCAAAGAGATGCTCTCGCCTAAGTTAGTCAGCCTTATAAGGTATGACCAAGTTTTAAATCGATCCTAGTTTAGGATTTCTAATCCCCGGGAGACGCTCCTACCTAGGTTAGTGAGTTTAGTGAGCTACAACCAGGTTTTAGATCGATCCCATTTTAGGGTTACTAATACTTTAGAGATCCTCCCGCCTAGGTTAGTGAGCCTAGTGAGGCACGACCTAGTTTTAGATCAATTTTAGCACAAACATTATTTATGCCTTAGAGATGTACTAACCTAGGTTAGTGAGCTTAGAGAGGTATGACAAGGTTTCTTTTCTTCATCCAAATCAATTTCAAGATAGTTATAGTTGTTCTTCCCAAGGGCAAAAAGAGTGTTTATTTTAATTTGGCAAAGTTTTGCTTAAACTTTGCTACAAAGAGAGATAGTTGTAGACACCAAATTTGACCCTCTTTTATTTTTTAGATTAGGTTATTAGGTCCTAAATTAGAAAAATATTCAAAAAATAGGAAATTAAATAAACTCAAAAAATTAAGAAATTTAGAAAAAAAATAACAATTATTGTAGAAACAAATCCTAAAAAATAAAAAGTTTAGAAAATAATTTTCAAAAAAATAGAGAAGTTGGAAAAAATAAAATATTTTAGAAAATAACATGTTATTAAGATAGATTTTTATTTTTAATTTTGTTTTAGAAGTTGTGTTGTTAAACCTGGGCTTAGATTTAAATGTAGCCTAGGTTGACCGAGTCCATATGTGCAATTTGATTGTATATATGGATAAGGTACAGGCTAACACCCTAACGGATAATTATATGGACTTGGTTTAGGTATTGAATGCAAGGTCAGGGGTTCAAGTTTTAGCAAAGATAAGGAGGCCTTTCTATTTTTTGTTAACTAGTATACTACCACATGTTAAGATCTGATTGCGCTATGTGTCTTGACACGTGGCAGTGTCAGGTTGGGTAGCCTTGCTGACATGGTGCCATGAAGCATCCACGTAGTGTTCTACATCAGCTGCTACGTTTCACGTGATGACATGTAGCAGGTAGGGGAGTAGTTGGCACTGCTGATGTGGTGCCATGTCAGTACTTTCCCTCTTTTTCCTTTTTATTTTCCCTTATTTCCCCCCTGATTTCCCTCCTTTTTCCTTCTCAAGAACAGCACGACCCCTTCACTTTGGCTTTTGATTACATGTTTTTTCCTTACTGAAACACACCAATTAATTGTGGAAATTCATCCGTCGCATAGCTTACTGTGAATCAAACCTATTAACTCGTCCAAATGCAGTCAAAGGAGCATTCAATTTAAGCTATAAAAATTGAAAAAAAGAAGAAGTGATTTTCTAGGCTTTCTTCATTAAATCCAAATTCTAGCTTTCTATGTTTTTGGGATTGATTCAGGTATAAAAGGATATTAGAGGAGCTCACACAAACATGCACCACCAATATAATCACTCGATACAACCTTTCTCTCTCCCCACAATCACTTTCTCTCTCTAACCACTCTCTCTCTCCACTTAAACCCGATCTTAACTACTACCACAATTGAGCTCCCCTTAGCTTAGGTTCTCCAACTTAACCTCCCTCAACCGCTGTCATAGCCCCTAACAGCTTCCTCGAGCTACCTTCCATCAAACAGTCATCGTCGCCCCTATCTCTCCTCGAACCACCAACCTTAGCCATCTTTGACCTAAATTAGCTATACAATCGAGCTCCCTACACTCCAAAATCCCTACCCCAATCGACCAATCACACCCGGCTGCTACCACAACAAAGGACCATCATCCACCACCAACTGCTACCTTAAACAACTACCAAACGGCCACCCCAAGCTTCCCTAATAAAAAACACACAAAACTCTCCTCACCCGTTCCTTTTGATGGCCATAACAAGTAGAATCATGTCGCCGTTACTGTTACTATAGAAGCCCGACCCGAATCTAGTAGAACCAATCTAACATAACTCGTGATTCGACCCAGTGCCCCCGATTCGACCCAGTGCCCCCGATCCGACCCATGTGTCCCTCCTAGTCCGATCCAGTTTCGATCTGATTTTTTTTATTTACTTATTTATTATAATATGCAATTGTAAATATGAAAAAAAAAAGGAAAAGAAAAGAAAAAGAAAAACAAGAAAGAAAAACAAAGAATAGTTTGTTTCTTTTTAGTTTACTAAAAAATAGAGAAAACAAAAATAAATAAGATTATATAAAAAATAAGAAAATTAGTTAATAAATAAAAATTATTTTTAACAGTTAGAAAAATTGGATTTTCCAAAATAAATAAAAATAATTGGATTTTTTTTTAATTAGGGCACTTTAGAATTTTTCAAATAAGAGTACCAATTTAGGGCCTTTCAGGAAACTTTCTTAGATAAATCAAAATGGGTGAAAACGTAAACTCGGCTATTTTAAAAACTAAAATCAATTTAACCCATTAAAGTTTTTATTAAAAGAGCTATGTATGTCTGATCATGAATAGTAGGTACATAAATACCTATGGGGCAACGATAAAAATGAAAAAACCTAATTTTCCTATTTTAGTTTAGATTACTACATTTATCTAATCAGAGTAACTAATAAGCAAGTTTCATCTATTAAAATTGAAAGGTGATTTTTTTAAGTTAAATTTTAATTTTGGAAAGTCAATGGTACCCGTAAGGATTAAAAAATCCTAACCTCCAAACCTAAATCTTTAGGCTTTTAAGAACCGTTTTACGAAATTGGTTTTTTTCGTTAAACTAGTGGCTAAGTTATAACCAATTCACCTAATTGGTTATAATTTAACTGTTTTTCTTGACTCCAATCAGATGGTGACTCTAAAGTTGTTTTTAAAATAAAAAGAAACTGTTTTCTTTAAACCTTAGTTAAGGGCTAGTATTAAACAGGTAGAGTTTAATACTGGTCGGTTTAAAGAAAACCTAATTTTATAAAAGAACTGGGAGGGCAAAAAACCAAGTTCAATACACATCCTCGATCCCGTGATTATAAGGGCTCGTATATTTTTTTCTTTAGGCTCATTGTGCTCCTCTACCTTATCGTCTGCTTTCGCTTTTTCCTCGTCCTCTTCAAGCATTAGTCTTCGTCTCACATCCCTACCAACTCCTTCAACTTGGGGTAGTTGAGTTAGGGCATTAACTGGGTCAAACTGACCATTGCCTTAGCTTTGCTGCTCATGTTCTCTAGTGGGGTTATTCCTTGCTTGCTGCCTGTTTTCTTGGATTACAATTACTAAACTATTTACTAAGTTGGTAAGTCTATCCAAGTGGCCACCCACTAATTGAGCTGTAAAGCTTCCTTCTTGCCCTTGGCCATGACAAGTACCACTTTCTTAGTTTCCTAAAATTCCTTAAAAACTTGACTCTAAAATCAATGGTTACATCATAAAAATCGATGTCTAATAATACCACTTGAAGATCAATAACCTATATTCCAATCACCACGACAATTATACGACAAACAAATCGTTAACCACACTCTATTTTTGCGTATTAGAAATAGGGGAAAATAGAGCATAAAACACTTCTCAACTACTAAACTCCAAACTTAACAATCAAACCATTATCACACGAGAGTAGTAATAAACCACTTAAAGAACACAGTAGTAGAATCTAGCTTCGAACGTAGCTAAGCTCTCATACCAAGATGATATGAATTCCATAAATGAACATATAGACCCAATATCATGTATAACTAAAAGGGATAGGTTTAAGCTGTGAGATGGCTTAAAAAATAAATAATAGTTGGAGGATAAGCAGGGGTTCTCATGCATCGATGATGGATATTACGCACTAATGCCTCATACGAGCTCGAGTCACACTTAATATGATGCACAAGTATGATCGGAGGTTATTCATTGTTAGTCCATGCTCAAATGGGCTAGATAACACTAACTCAAGAGTAAGCAAAAAGACACTTAGCTTAAAAAGGAGCAAAAAGTTTAGTGTATTCTCTTTATGATGATGCGTCTATTACATTATGTAAGTATTTATAGTACCCAGTTAGGGTAAGTCCTAAATTACAAAAAATTCCCGAAATGGCTAAATAAAAGGAGAATAATTTATAGGAAAAACATGAAATAATGCAAAAAGAATATCTATTGTTAGAAAGGACAATATGGATGTTAGAAAGGACAATATGGATGTTAGAAAGGATAGCACGCATGTAATTCAGCTCATTCTATGGTCCTAATAGTGCTATAAGTCATACAAGGGTAGACCTTGATTAGATCTGGTTAGCATTAGCAATCCAATGGCTTTGATTGTTGGGAGTAGACAAGGGTTGGCTTAGGGATGACTCATACTTAGGATCGACTTTGGATAGTCAGCTCCTGACAATGGTTAGCTCATCCTCGACATTATGGAGATGGTTGTATCTAAATTTGGTGCTTAGATAGGTATATTGCAAAGAGGTCAGCTCGACACATCAATTGATCACCTCGGTAGTCTCTTGGATAGTGTAGAAAGAGAAGTAGCTTAGCAGATTGGACTAGGGTAAACATTGCTCTTCTATGCTTAACTCACCTCAAACAACTCAGTGAACCATTTGAGAAAGCCCTTAGGCTCAAGAGGGTATGATTAGTCCTTGATCCTTATCAACTACGGTTTACCAACTTGACGGCCCATCTAAGTTGAACCCTCTTGTATTTATCAATAGTCTCTAGTAGTCGACAAGGGATGCACTTGGACAATAACTCAATCCATCCAACTAACTATACCACCGACCTGACTAAGAACAGCTTTGATAGCTCGACCCCTTGCACATCTACTTGGCCATAACCATGCTAACCTCTAGCTTGGTAGTATTCGTACCAAGAACCCTAGCGTATATTTGCATCCACGACTTCTTAGAAGGACCCCTATGTCTACTTGGCATCTCGGCTCGACAATTACCAACCTAATCATACAATTTTTCTGCTTCTACAAAAAAGTTACCCATCCATAGACAGCCATGTATCTGAGCAATCATACGATAGAATCTTCCATACAAGATGAACTTTTTTCATGATTTTCTCCTTATAATCTTTTCCACTCTTTATACATTACTTCTTTAAGGCTTTACCCTTTTTAGTCATTTCTTTTTATAGTTATTGCCTTAATATTTTGGTATAAATACCTATTGTAAATGCTACCACATCATCATACATCAGATATTGAATGCACTGCCCCTTTTTGTGAGCTTAGTGTGCTTACTACCTTCTTCTTACTCTTATCCTAACCCTTAAGCAAGGCTAGGTGGTGAGTACTCTCACTAGACCAGCTCATGCATCATATTGAGTTGAGTCGTGATTCCTCAATAGTTCTTTAGCATGTTATATCCTCGGAGCTGATCGTAGGTTTTTCTTTTTCTACTTTCATTATTGCTCACAAATTTCTCTTTTAAATCTTCATTTTCAAGCTTTCTGTAAGCTTAGATCCACTACGATACCGTCACCTTAATAATCCCTCGACGTACCATATCATTTTCGAAGCTAATCCATCTCCAAGGTTGTACACATGGAGAAGCACCTTAATGGATGAAACCAAAAGAATATAAAAGAGGATTAGCAAACCAGGGTAGCCACCAATTGGATATGATGCACCAACTAATCTTACTCAACTTACAATTCATTGGATATAACTCATCGATCCAAAATTTAAGGTTACATGTCATTACTCCTTACTAAAGGGAATAGATAAGAGTTAAAGGAAAAAAAAAAAAAAGAGAGAACATTGGGGTTGCTCACAAAGGAAACTTGTAATAATCTGATGTAATGAGTTGTTGCTAGCGTACAAAGATAATGAGGTACTTATTTGGCCTCACTAAGGTTATACTAAATTAGGAAAGAACAAAATGGATAATATATAAAAGGATTTCTAAAACATTATTAAAAGGGCTAAAAGGGTAAATAATACACTATACGAAAAAGTAAAGAACCCTTTTAGACTAATGTGTTAGGAGATATGTATCAAGAAGCGAATGGAGGTTAGTTATGTGGTTAGTTAGGTTGAAATGAATGTGTGAGGTCACTTGATAGTTATGGGGGTCTATTCGGACAAGTCCAGAAGAAAGTCAATAGTTAGAGTTGATCTAGTCTAGTTTAGGTTAGAGCTCAGGTTTAAAGGAACACTATGATCCCTTTTTCTAATCTAGTAGCTTAGCAGTTCAACTCAAACAGAGGTTGGATACTGGTGAGCTCACAAGCTTGACTTGGGTAGATGTCAAATTTTAGCTAGTTCGAAAGCTTGGCTTGAGCGAAGATTGAATGTTGGTTGGTTCGGGAACTACTTAGGTCATGGTGTGAGCTTAGTAATATGTAATACAGCTTATAAGTAAGCATGCATGCTTGCTAGGTCCGTATGACTACTTAGTAGCTTGAAAACTATGTTAGCACTTATGAGAGCTCAGCACTCAGGTCATCAATAGCGTAAAAAATGGGGATTAGGATAAGAATCTTTGTTTTGAACTGGGTATCAAGTTAGTATTCTCTATGTAAGTCCTTAGAGTCTTCTAGCTTGACTACATGTCATTGGTCTATATAGTTGATTCCTATCATCTGCTTGGGGTTTGAAAAGATTTGTCCTCAAATCTAAAGTGATCTCAAGCTCTTGTTCTATTTAGGCATCTAATGGGTTTTCTTCTTCTAGTTGATAGGGAATCAGGTCGGATACATTGAAGGTAGAGGGAACACTGGAGTTCTTGAGCAATGCAATTCGGTAGGCATTGCGGTTGTTCTTTTTCAAGATGCTGAATAGACCATTAACTCATAGAGATGACTTGTTCCATCTTAAGTGTAGAAATCTTTCTTGGTTAAGGTGAATCCATATTAAGTCT
This sequence comes from Lumnitzera racemosa, assembly GCA_024138005.1. NCBI lineage: Eukaryota > Viridiplantae > Streptophyta > Magnoliopsida > Myrtales > Combretaceae > Lumnitzera > Lumnitzera racemosa. The sequence goes on from JAMXBC010000012.1 coordinate 60,933,962, forward strand.
CCTAATCTGAAGGAAACAGTTCAATAGCCATGGTTACCGATTTCTTGTTATCTTTGGTTGAACTTGGCTATGTTCCTTGCTAAAAATTGATGTAGTACTTACAATTCCTAGGCTCGATCAACTCCAGATTAACTCTCTTCAGTTATTGTGTAGGTACCAATTAGATCTAGGGGAATGATGGGATTGAGGCCATAAATGACCTTGAAGGAAGTCATCCTAATGGTGCTGTAGACAATTCAATTGTATGCGAACTCTATAACTAGTAGATACAGATCATAATCCTTTAAATTATTTCCCACGACAACTTGGAGTAAATTGCCTAGCATCTTATTTATTACTTCAATTTGGCCATCAGTCTGAGGCTAGCTACTAAAGTTGAACATAAGTTTAGTTCCAAGTCTTTTCTAAAGAGTCTTCCAAAAAGTAGCTTAAGAATTTGGTGTCTTGACCTAAAACAATTGTCTTCAATACTCTATGTAGTCAAATAACTTCCTACAAAAATAAATCAACAATATATAAAGTATCGTTAATTCAATTACATGGGATGAAGTGTACCATTTTGCTGAAGTAGTCTACCATAACAAAGATTGAATCCTTTCCTCCAATGTCTAGGACAAACTTAATAAAAAGTCCATACTGAGGTCGGCTTAAGGTAAGGTTAATGTACGTAAGGGTACCTACACTCCATGTAGCTCCCTCTTTCCCTTGGCCCTTTTGTAAGTTTCACAATTACCAACTACCTTATGGATATTCTTGACCAAACCAAACTAATAAAAGTTTTCTTCCAATAGGTTAGCTGTTTTGGTCTCTCCAAAATTATTAGATAATCTTCCATTGTAAGCTCCCTCACTAACAGCTTACCCGTAAAACAAGATGGTATGCACAATCTTCTATCCTTGAATAGGTAGCCATCCTCGATATAATATCCTCCAATGGTAACTCCTTCTTTATACTGCTCAAGAATAGGACCAAAATGGGAATTGTGAGCATATTGCTTAGTGATAAGTGAAAACCCCAGTAATTTCATCTACAGTATCATTAGCAAGGTTTGTTGACATGACAAGGCATTTTCGACCATATTTGCACTACCCTTATTATGTTGGATCACATAGGAAAAACCTTCTATAAATTCTAGCCATTTAGCTTATCTTTTTGAAAGTTTGTTCTAACTTCTATGATATTTCAATGACTCATGATTTGTGTGAATTATAAACTCTCATGGTAATAAATATTGTTGCCATACAATAAGAGCTTAGAATAGCAAGTATAATTATTTCTCATACATAGAGTAGTTTAGTGTAGCACCACTGACTTATAAAAAGTGTGAGCATGAACTAATAAGTGTATCGGGTCGTGGAAATAGTATAAACAGTAAGTCAAGATCGTATTCTACAACGAGCGATGTGCTAAGTATTGAACCACACGAGTTTTTCCTTAAGCTAAACTATTGATAATCAAACTAAAAAAAAAAAAGGAAGAACTAATTAAAAAGGTGAATACTAATCCTAATGTCCTAGTGATACTATAATGGTCCTAGGTTTAAAAGATTAAAAAGGATCAAATTAGAATTTGTAAATCTATTTTCATATAAATCAATGTGAAGTCTTGAATCGATATTCAAAATTGACTAAATAGAATTTGATTGGAACTTACCTACCTCTCAAAGTAGTAGAATTTTAATTATAGCATAAATCCATCTACTAAAGTAATTTATCTATAATTATTAAATAAATAATAATTCGCTTATACTAGAATTACTATTTTAATTAAAATTATGATTTGAGTATGTCTCCATGACTCGAACCATATTTCTAATTACATTAAGTGCTTGAGTTTATGAATTTAATTAAAACCTATATATTCCTATAATGAGATTTTTAAAAAATTCAAGTCATGTTTATCATGAGATATCAAATCCATTCGAAATATCCTATAACTCTATCAAACTAAAAAGTGATGGTCAAACATTAAATAACTAGACGATGAACATAATAGCAAAATACTTAAATACTTAAAATTGATATTGGAGTAAATCATAAAATACATCAAACCATTAAATCCATTATGTAAGCCCTAATATATATTAAGCATAATATCTAATCATAATGTCTAAATGAATCAAGATATATAAAAAATGAAATAATAAGGAAAAGAAAATATTTCAGTTGGTATATTTAAATTCGACACCCGATATAAAATTAGCATATCTCAATATATTTGGTATTGGGGAATTTGTTTAATGAGCTAAAAAAAGAAAGATTTAGTATCCTTAAATAAAAAAAAATTATGAAATTAAAATAGCAAGCTACTGTTCAATACTCTATTTTTCTATCAAGCTACCGTATATTCTCCGATTCCCAGCTATTGTGTTCTATTCCTTCTTTCGTCTCCCGTCCGTCCCCTTCGTAAGCTACTGTCTTCTTTCCTTTCTCTCTCTCTCTCTTTTGTTTTTTTTTTTTTTTTTTCCTTTTCGGCTGCTGTCCCTCTTCTCTTTTTGTTGGACAAGATTCCATCCCTGGACCTCAAGCCCATACGTCAGGCTCTTTCCTTAACAAATGGCCCTCTTTTCTACTTTTAGTAACTTCCAAGACAGATTATCAACATCCCAAAATATTACTTCAAAATCCTTTAATACGTGCACATGGAATGACGTTCACTCGTCAAACTTCTGTATGCATTTTGATTTCCAACATAAGCCTCTGGACATTTATTACCCGTCTATTGCCCAATATAATTGACATGAGCTAATGATTTAATTAAGATAATGGGCCCTTGTGCCGTTCTTTATATTCTAACTCCAGGTGTACTAGCTTGAGAAATGAAGTAATCTGTTCTGTCCATTTTGCTTTAATAAGCTATTCCATCCAATTGGGCTTCCTTCTTGTTGTCGCAAAGTGAATGCAATGAGCTGTTGCACTTATGAATCAACAGCCCAGTTTAACGAATATTGGAGTTGCTGTTCATTAGTCAACTGGAGCTTGGATGTGAAGCGCTTGGAGCTTAATTCAGCTGCTCGGATTGCTCACGGCTGTCACTTAAGTTCCAGGCATCCATGTTTGAGCTGAGCAAACTAGGAATGAAGTCTAGTAGCTTGGTGTTGGCTTGGTTAGTGGTCTGCTGCAGTTTTTATTGGAAGGGCTACTCCCATTTGGATTAAACAATTGCTTGGGCTTTCACAATTGGTACCTGGCAGCTCAGTTCAGTTCTTGACCAAGATTATAATTGTATATGCTGTTAGGATAGTAAGTAGAACTGTTGACTTGAGATGAAGCGGCTAAAGAAGAATGAGCTACTGTACGAGCTTGTTTTGTTTGCAATTGCCCATCAGTACAAGTCCAAGGCTTAGTGGAGTTTGAAGACATCAGCCTAGTCCTCTTAAAGTCCACTTAAGCTGCTTTGTTCTGTGGTGTTCTCAGTTCAAGTTGCTGCTGTGCATGAGGAGCTTGAGTTTGCAAGTTCAGTTATCAAGTTGGCAACACTTCTCAAATTTCTTCTAAGTTGCTGCTATGAGTTGATCATAGGTGTTGCATCTAGCTCTCCAATTAATTTGCCTCGGACTTTATCAATTTGTAGCTTGTGTTCAACACATTGGACTTGAGTTGCCACTTGTTTTAGGCTCTTATTGGCTGCTGCACATTGGTGCAAGTATTGGAGGTGCTTTGTCCCATAACTTGGCATACTATCATTGCATGTAAGCCAATTAACTGGTAATAGTTCATTTCATCCAAGAGCAATCAAGTTGCAAGTTTAGTTGAAGTGGAGGAATTGGTTCTTCCAATTGAAATAAGAGTTGCTGCTATCAATTAGAGGCTGTTGCTACGAGAGTAGTCCACTTTATTATCTGTGCTTGAGTTGCTATCACATATATTCTTCATTGTCTATGCTCAAATGATTGTAACATCTCCAAGAGTAGTTAATCTTAGTTGGTTGGTTCCATTTGTAGTAATTGCTATCACTTTATGGACCCTCAAATACATAAGCTACTGTCCTTCCAAAATTCAGCTACTGTGCTACTTCTCATCCTATCCAAATGGTTGGTGTGCTCATCTCTCTCTTTGCTCATTGTTTCCCAAATCTATACATATCTCAACTAAGCAACAAAAAGGAGAATTCATAAGCAACAGCTAAAAAGGCTAGCTCTCTAAATATGTAATTAATGAAAGGACCATTTACACCAACCATGACAAATGTCGTAGCAAGTGACATTGATTCGATAATAAAGAGTAAAAAAAACAAGAGGGAAATATAAATATTCAAGGAAGTCAATTAGATTGCATTTTTTATCCTTTTTCTCATTATTCATGCAATTAACTTAAGAATATTGAGTTTATCATTCTCAAGCAAATTCACCATAAAAGCGCTGATTATATGCAAGAATGTATGCTATTAAGTGGGAGATAAATGTGTAACTTTACATATTTGTCAACCATTAAGCTTCTTACTATGATAAGCAACCGATCGTCATTCTTGCAATAAGATTGCACCAACATCAATGCCTTATGCTCTGTTCAGCTTGGTCATTCTACTGGAATCCATCATTTTTCTTTGTTAGCTCAGTTAAGGGGTTGCAATCATACCAACATTCTTGATGAACTACCTATAGAAAGAAGCAAGACCACGAAAACTCCACACTTCAATAACATTCTTTGGTGTTGGCTACTCTAAGATAACTTGTACCTTTTCCTCATCTACTCGGATTTCATCTCTAGATACTACATACCGTAAGACGATAGATTTGCATTGACAGAACATGCACTTGTTTCCATATAACTTCTGAGCTTGTAAAACGTCAAAAACAACTCAAGGATTTTGAATATGGTTGTTTAGGTTAGCATTATATACTAATTTGTTATCAAAGTATACAACCACACATCTTTCGATCAGTGGATGCATCACACATTCATAAGCCACATAAATGTGCTTGGCACATTTGTTAGTCCAAATGGCATAACCAACCATTCATAGAGACAATGCCTCATTCTAAAAGTAATCTTCCATTCGTTACAAGGCCTCATGAGAATTTTATGGTAGCTACTTTACAGATCATTCTTCATGAATATTCAAGCACCATATAACTTATCTAACATGTCATCAAGCCTCAATTCGGTTGATAGCTTAGCTGTTGATACACATGCACCATGAATCATCCTTCTTTGGGATTAGCAAAGCCAGCACAATACATGGACTCATCATCTTCCCTACATAACTTTACTCTATGAGCTCATCCACTTACCTTTTCAGCTTGGTAGCTTACTCAAGATCCATTCTGTAGTCAAGTTAGTTCAGCAGGGCTACACCTGGCTATAGATCAATATAATGTTCTGTACCTTGGACAGGGGGTAGTCCTTTTGGAAACTCTTCAATTGATAGGTTGGAAAATTCATTGATTAACCTTCAAATCTTATCAAGAACATTTTCTAGATTTCTCATCTCCAACAATCTTTTAATCAATAAAAACATAGGCTTATTAGCCTTCTTAACAGCTTAGAGCTCTTTTTGGCCCATCACTAAGCTTTCTTCTTTCTAGCTTAAGTGAGCTAGTTATGAGTTTCATTCACCTGAGTAGGTCTCATAGGTTGCAATGCAATCTTCTTTTCATCCTCGACAAGGGCATAGGTGAGTAACACATTAGTCAAACAACCAAGGTTATCTAAGTAATAGATGTGAAGCTCTCATGGGTACAACATCACACACCACTCCATCCCTATACATATTCCCAACACTAAAAGGTACGGATACTAGTAGAGCACCCTTATCATGATGTTAGGGTAGCTTGTAAGGTAAGAGGTGCTTAGAGGTCGATAGTCCTAACCTTTGCACAAAGAACTGTATAACAATGTTGGTACAACTTCCTCCATCTACAATGATGGTGGATAACTATCCCTTGATGATATGCTTTTTATGGAATAAATTCTCTCTCTAGTTTTCTTCGAAGCTCAATAAGAAGCTTGGCACTTGTCTCAGTATTAGGGTCATCACCTCTTCTTGGTCGGCATAGACACAGGTTTTCTCTTCCTCTTCAGCTTCAACTCTTCCAACATTACTCTCCTCAATTAGCTTACTCACATCGGTACTATCTACTACATCTCCTTAGAGCACCATAGCACATTGGTTCAGACACTCTATAGCCATGTTTCTAAAACCTAAGCATTTGAAACACTTTACCTCTTTCATCTTTCATCTAGAGGTCTATCATTTCTCACATATCCTCAAGGTCAGCCTATCATCAACTTAACTTTGCTAACTTGTTAAGCCTTACTAGCATGCTTGGTTATCATCTAGTTAGTCATATTTTTCCTTTGCTCAGAAGGGTCTCCTTGGCTTGACATAAGCTAGTCATAGAACAAGAGCTTGGAAGAATGTTGGTTCAAGTTGGCTCAAAGCATTTCTTCTTTACTTTTTGACCATCTAGCCACTTTAATGGCCTCTTTTAATATATAGAATCTCTATACTTCTACAGTATTACGAACCTCATATTTAAGTCTAGAAATGAATCTTGATAATGTGTAAGCTTAGGGTTCATCTACGTTGGCTTGAATTATCAACATCTGAAATTCTCTCACACAATCATCAATAGATCAACTTCCTTAGCAAATTTCTTGTAACTTTGCAAACGTGTGTTACAAGTAGGTCTTAGGCACAAATCTCCCTCTCAACAATCTCTTCATCTCTTCTTAAGTTTGTTCACCTCGTCTCCCATCATTAGCTCTGGTCACATTCAAATTCTTCCACCATATGATGGCATATCCAAAAAATTTAAGTGCAGCAAGTCATACTTTAACAGCATCAGTATATCAATAGCAGTCAAACACTTTCTCTACTTTCTCTTTCAACTCTAAATATCTATCTACATCTTTACTTTCACTAAAGCATAGGATCAAGACCTTTGCATTGTTTAGTCCTTAAGGAACTCAAGGTCCTTACTCTTGTGCTTGATAATACTTAGCTTCTTCTTCTCCCTCTCCATACTCTTTAGCATCTATTTCCTCATCATCCTCCTCAATCTCTTCCAACTCTAATCATCATCTAGTAACTTGATCTTCAACTCCTCTAGCTCAATGGGGTCGATTTGGATGATTAGCTTAGCCATATCGCCTCTCAAGGACAATCTCAAGGGAGTTGTGATATGGTATGTCATGTGGTTGCTATTTATTGACTTGCATTACAATCGCTATACTCTTAACAAGATTAGTAAGTTAGTTAAGCTTATCATCGACTGACCTTGACCTAAGAATGATACTACCATTTTTTCCTCGGCTAGCATGAGCACCATTACTTTGGTCAGCAATAACACCTTGAACACTCGAATCTAACATAATGTAATACGTCTCTAACAAATTAGCAACACAACAAAAACTTCTTCTTACTACTCAAAACCTTACTACCACACTCTAACAACTTCAATCACCTAACACTCATTCGTATATATTAGAAGTGAACTTGCTTTGTTTTCATAGTGAAAAACAAAATATAAAAGAGTAACAACAGGAATTACACTTACCAGCATACATACCTCAACTTTAAGACATGTAGGGAGTTCAATTCTTACATAATGATGCCCTGTTTATTACAACCTTAGTGCTAAATTTTGAAGTTAGAAAGGTGATATTAGATATAAGGAGTTCCACTAACATAATTTTCAAGCATACATTTGATCAGATTTGTCCCAAGCTTGAGAACATTAAGATCAAGCCGTACAAGTCTAGCTTGTATGGATTCAATAACCAATTGGTTAAAGTACATGGAGTAGTCACTTTGACCTTATAGATTAGAGATGACAAAAATGCAGTCTATAAAGAGGTCGATTTTGTGATTGTAGATCGCCCTTCACCATATAATGGTATAATAAGTCGACCTTCCATCAACATGTTTAGTATGGTAGTCTCTACGGCCCACTGTCGAGCTTGGTTTTTTACCCTCCGGTTCTTTTATAAAATTAGATCTTCTCTAAGCCGATCAATACTAAACCCTACCTGTTTAATAGTGATCCTTGACTAGGGTTTAAAGAAAACCATTTTTCAATTTAAAAAGGGATTAAAGTTGCCACTTGACCAGAGTTAGGAAAAAAAGGGGTTAAGTTATAACCAATTGGGTGGATTAGTTATAACTTAACTACCTATTTTTTGATTAAAAAAAAAAAAAACAATTTGTAAACAGTTTTTTTGGAAACCAGAGATTTAGGTTCGGAGACTAGTTTATTAAACCTAAAACGAGTACCACTTTTTAATTTTTAGAATTTAACTTCGCTTTTCAAATATACCTTTTTAATTTCTAAAAACATCTAATTATGATATATGTGACCAAATTGACTAATTTACATAAATATCTAAAAGTGGAAAAAATAAAATTTTCCATATTTTAAGTCGCCCAGTATTTGTGTACGGGTGCTTACGTACCCATTATTCATGATCAAATTTTCGTAGTTTGTTTTTATGAAAACTTTAGCAGGTGATTTTGTTTTAATTAAACAAATAATCAAGTTTACGTTTTACTCAATTTTGGTTTATTTAAGAAAATTTCTAAAAGGTCCTAAATTGAATTTTATTTTTTCTTTTCAAAACTCTAAACTATCTTTATTTGGAAAATGGTCGATTTATTTTTATTTCTTTTTTTTTAAAAAAAAATTTAAGTGACAAAAATAATCTTATATACTATCCTAACTATTTTATTTTGATTGCAACTTATTTATTTACAACTTATTATATTTTATCTATTTTTATTAAAATAGTAAAAATAAAATAAAACAATACAAAATTACCCTTTTCTTTTTTATTTTTTTCTTTTTATTTTATTTATTTTTACATTTACATTTTACATGGATGAAATAATAAACAAAAATTAAATTAAATTAAAAATAAATAAATAATAATAGCAATGCAAAATTAAAAAAAAAAGAAAAGAAAAAGGAAAAAAACAAGTCTCGGACAAGAAATGGTTCATGGGTTGGATCAAATGCGGATCGAGTTAGGTTGCTAGATCGGGTCGCGGGTCAAACCTCCGGGTTGGGTCAGATCTTAGTTTCCTCTTCAATAGCATTAGCAAGGTACGATTAAGCCTAATCTAACCTCTAAATTGAAGCGGAAAAGGGGTTTTTCTATGTTTCCGATTAGGATTAGCGTGGGTGGAAGAAATGCCAAGACCTAGGGTGATCGTTTTAGTGGTGATCGAAAATGTGTCGTAGGTAGCGGTGGTGGTTCGAGGAGAGGGGGTTTGGTGGTTAGGGTTAAGGTGGTAGCAAGCTCGGTGGAGTTACTAAGGGGTACGACAGCGGTTGAGGATGGTCGGGTTAGAGGTCCTAAGTTAAGGGGAGTTCGATTGTGGCGGTGGTTGGGCTTAGGTTGAAGTGGAGAGAGAGAACCGAAGAGAGATAGTGTTAGTTAGAGAGAGAAAATGGCTACGAGAGAGAGCGAAGGGTTAGGAGCTGCTTGTGAATAGTTATTCCTACTCATTGACATCCCTATGCCTTTTTCATACTTAAATTTCAGCCCAGTAATAAAGGAAAGCTCGGATCGAAGTTAATGGGAATAGCCAAATTTTCAGTTTTTTCCCAATCTTTGGAGCTTCACTTGAATGCATAATTGACCGAACTTGGATGTGTTTTCTGTACCGATTTATAGTAGGCAATGTTTAGTTTGAAATTTTGCCATTGATTTGGAGAAATTGCAACAAAAAAGAGTCTAAAAATCATGCTGAAGCAGGCAGTCCGAAAAGGAAAGTGCTGGAAATTTGGGGAAAATGAAGGAAGGGAGAAGAGAAAGGAAAGAGATGAAAACAAAGGGAAGAGGAAAGAAGGGGAGGGAAAAGTGTGCTGACGTAGTGCCACGTCAGCCGTGCCAGCCAACCCCTGTGTGCCAAATGTCATTTATGATATGTGGTAGCTAATGTAGCATGCCATATGGTACCATGTTAGTGAGGTCATCAAATTCGAGGATGCCACGTGTTAGGATATATGGCACAATTAGATCCTGATACGTTGCAGTCCTTAATATAATTGAAAACCAAAAAATAAGAAAAAGGCCTCCTTGCGTTTGCCAAGTTTTGAACCTAAGACCTCATGTTCAATGAATGCTATGTCCATATACTTAACCGTCCGGTCGTTGGCCTGTACCTTGCCCAATTGCACATATGAACTTGGTCAGCTTGGGCTAGATTTAAATTTAAGCCTAAGTTCAATAGCTCAACTCCTAAACCTAAATTAAAATTAAAAATCTAAGCTAACAAAATCTTATTTTCTAAAATTTTCTATTTTTCAATTTTTTGTGACTTTTCAAATTTTTTATTTACTTTTCCAAATTTTTCCATTTTTGGTATTTTTTTTTCTTCTAAATTTCCTATTTTTTGTGCTTTTTCCTATATTCTTATTTTTCTAAATTTCTTTATTTTATTAGGCTTTCTTTAATTTTCTATTTTTTTAACTTTTCTTAATTTAGGACCTTTCAACATAATTTGAAAAATAAAAAGGAGGGTAAAAATTAAGTGTCTACAACTGTCCCTCTTTGTGGTAAAGTTTGAGTAAAACGTTGCCTCAAAGATAAAATGAATACTATTTTTGCCTTAAGAATGGAGTTTATTCTAAGTAATGCTACAACTAGTTAACTATCTTAGGTCCAATCCATTAGAGATTTGGAGAAGAGAAGCGTGGTGCTCTAAGAGTTGGCTGAAAGACTAAAAGCAGAATTGAAGTCTAGTCATGCTCTTATGAATCAACGAAAAACAGGCAAAGCGCTCTTAGAGCTGGCTAAGGTTGTAAGAAGAATTAGTAAACATGGTCATGCCCTAATGAGCTGACTAACCAAGATAGGCAAAGTACTCCTAAAGTTGCTTAAGACCCTAAGAAGAATGAGCAAACTTGGTCATGCCCTAATAAGCTAACTAACCAAGGTAAATAAAGTGCTTCTAGAGCTGCCTAAGACCCTAAGGAGAATGAGCAAACTTGGTCGTACCCTAAGGAGCTGACTAACTAAGGTGGTTAAAGCACTCCTAAAGCTAGTTAAGACCCTAAGAAAGATGAGCAAACTTGGTCAGGCCTTAAGAAGCTAACTAACCAAGGTAGTCAAAGCGCTCCTAGAGCCGTCTAAAACCCTAAGAAGGATGAGTAAACTTGGTTGTGCCCTAATAAGTTGAATAACCAACGTGGACAGAGCACTTATAGAGCTAGCTAAGACCTTAAGAAGAATGAGCAAACTTGGTCATGCCCTAATGAGCTAATTAACTAAGGTGGGCAAAGCACTCCTAGGGCTAGCTAAGACCCTAAAAAGAATAAGTAAACTTGGTCGTGCCCTAATGAGCTGACTAACGAAGGTGGGCAAAGCACTCCTAGAGTTAGCTAAGACCCTAAAAAGAATGAACAAGCTTGGTCATGCCCTAATGAGTTGATTAACCAAGGTGGGCAAAGCACTCCTAGAGCTGGCTAAAATCTTAAGAAGAATGAGCAAACTTGGTTATACCTAAATAAGCTGACTAACTAAGGTAGGCAAAACGCTCCTAGAGCTGGCTAAGACCCTAAGAAAACTGAGAAAACTTAGTCATATCCTAAGGAGCTAACTAACTAAGGTGGGCAAAACACTCCTAATGCTAGCTATGACCCTAAGATGAATGAGAAAACTTAGTTGTACCATAAGGTATTGACTAACTAAGGTGGGCAAAACGGTCTTAGAGTTGGCTAAGACCTTAAGAAGAATGAGCAAACTTGGTTGTACCCTAATGAGCTGACTAACCAAGGTGGGCAAAGGGCTCTTAAAGCTAGCTAAAACCCTAAGAAGAATGAGCAAACTTGGTCGTACACTAATGAGCTAACTAACCAAGGTGGATAAAGTGTTCCTAGAGCTAGCTATGACCCTAAGAAGAATGAGCAAACTTAGTTGTGCCCTAATGAGTTGATTAACTAAGGTAGGCAAAGTGCTCTTAAAGCTAGCTAGGACCCCAAGAAGAATGAGCAAACTTGGTCGTACCCTAATGAGCTAACTAACCAAGGTGAGTAAAGCGCTCCTAGAGTTGGATAAGAACTTAAGAAGAATGAGCAAACTTAGTCATACCTTAATGAGCTCATTTACCAAGGTAGGCAAAATTCTCCTAGAGTTAGCTAAGACTCTAAAAAGAATGAGAAAACTTGGTTGTACCCTAATGAGCTGACTAACCAAGGTGGGCAAAGTGCTCTTAGAGTTGGCTAAGTCCCTAAGAAGAATGAGCAAACTTGGTCATGCCTTAGTGAGCTGACTAACCAAGGTAGACAAAGTGCTCATAGGGTTAGCGAGGACCCTAAGAAGAATGAGCAAACTTAGTTGTGACCTAATTAGCAGACTAACTAAGCCAGGAGTGTCTTTCAAGAACTAGCAACCCTAAAATTGAGTCGATCTAGAAGACCTGGTAGTGCTCCTTTAAGTTGACTATCTTAAGCGGGATGGGCAAAGTACTCCTAGAGCTAGCTAAGACCCTTAATTGAAAACTGATAAAGAGAATTGCCCCTTGGGCTTGAGAATTATTGAAAGAAAGGCTAGCTAAAACCCTAATAAGAAAGGGATCAGTACTCTAAGAGCTGACTTGAACCGTAAGAGAAAGATGAGACAATGCCCTAAAGGTTGGCTAGAACCTTGAAAAGAATAAGAGAGGGATCAGAGCTCTAAGAGTTAGCTTAAACCTTCAAAGAAAGATGGGACATCGCCTTAAAGGCTAGTTAGAACCCTAAAAGGAATAAAGAAGGGTCAGCTTTAAGTGCTAGCTAACACCTTAAAAAGACAGAACAGCGCCCCAAAGGCTAGCTACAGCCCTAAAAAGAATAATAAAGGGATCAGCTCTCTATCATCTGACTTAAATGCTGAGAAAAAAATGTTGAAGGATTGAAGAACTAATGTAAAGCAAGCAACTAGTTTCAAAAGACACTTTTGCTTGGAAAAGTATTCATAGAGAGATTGTTGAAAAACCATTTATGAACAAGGAAAAGAGTAGGGATAAGCCCTTGATTTGAAAAAAGAGTTTGAAGGATGTTAAAAACCACAATTGGGGAAGAATGACTTAAACTAGAAAAATGACGACCTTAGAAAGGAAATAGATTACATGAATTAAAAACTTAGCTATTCAAGCTAACATGGATTTGGATAAAAGATTTTGTGACGAGCCTTTACTTTCTCTCCCTTCTTTTTTTTTTTTAAATGTTTTGCCAACAGATATAAACTCTTATTAAGGAACAATCTTATAACCAACCCTATCTTTGGTAATCACGTGGAATTTCTTAGTGCCCCTTATCCTAGGGCTTCTCTTAAGGCTTTTGTGATCTTAAGCCATTCCTTTTTTAAGAAAAAGTTAACTCACAATTAGTTTAGTCAAAGAGGTCTTCCTTACTAGCTCTCGGTCTAGATTACATTGTTGACTTTAGTTCCAAAACTTATAGTCCATTTTGTAAGTGATACTCCTTAACCAATTCGTTAGGTCCTTTTCGGTTTACCCTTATGAATTTAGGCTTTTGGTCTAAGGGTTTCAAAAAAGATTAATGGAAAGGCTTATTTTGACATAAACACTTTTATTAATCCCGGGTATACAAATCAAGAACCCTAAGGAAAAATTAAAAGCATGCTTGCCCCTATTTCAAAAACAATTTTTATTAAAGATAAATTATCTTTTAAGATTTGAAGAGCTTTTACATATATAAGGGCGATATTGTAGGTGGGGAGGTCTTATGTGATTTAATATAGGTAAGAGAGGCTTTAAAGTATCAATGTGGATATGGAAATTTGGGTTTCCAAGCTTAGGAATATGATTTAAGGTCTTATGTTTTCCAAGGCTGTTTAGGCATCAACTCTTAGCCCTTTCGATTTGGTTTAGTTGCCCCTATAAGGACGTAAAACATTTCTTGGGGCTTTTTATCCTATACTTTTGAGGCCAATTCTTTAGCTTTTTTCTCTTCTCTCTTTTTTTTTTCTTTTTTAATTGCTTCGCCCCATTATCCCTTAATATTTTTCTCTTTTCTTTTGGCCCTAAGAGTGACTGTTTCCATTGATGATTCAAGGCCTTAATTCCATGGATTTCAAGTGTATAGGCTTGAGGTGGTTCAAAAAGGAAAATGGCTCTTCTTCATTTCAAAGAAAAATAATTTATCAAAAATAAAAGTTGTTTTTGAATTAATGTTATTTAAACAAGCATAAACCAATCTTATCCCTATCTTCTACTTAGTGGCCCTAACCTCCGAATTGCCCCATTGCAGGGTGGTTTTTGAGAGGGTTTAAATTTAGAAATTCTCTAAATAGGTCTAATGGGGTAAACAACAAATGAATGTGTTTAGGATTTAGAATTGAATGCCTAACTTCACTTCTATCTATGTATCACATTCAAAGTGAACCTCCTTTAAGGAATGGGTCCAAAATATCTTCACAATTATGTCACTCAACTCTTGAAGTGTTTCAGGTCAGTGTATAGGATATAGCTTACCTCTTCTCATCCTAAACTTTTCAAAAAGTGAGTTACTAGCTCCTTAAGGAGGAGTTCATTTTTTTATTTGCCTAGGAACGAGTTTTGCCCCCTAGTTTCTCAAATCATGCCCCAATATTTGATTTTGTGTTATAGTTCAATTCATGATTGAGCTTAGCTTTCTAAATAGATCAAAGGTTTTGGCTTGGCTTGGTTACTTTTAGGAATTGAGGATTGTGCTCAGGTCGGCATCCTTAATGGGCTATGGCTTACGTTTGGATTGCTTGGCTGGCCTAATAGCTTATCTTTCGATAAGTTGATGTTTAGGTTGAATACTTAGCCAAGTGGCTTATGTTTGGGTTGGTTACCTGAATGGGCTTAAGGTTGGTGTTGGCTAAGTAGCTTGTGTTTGGATTAGCTGGTGATAAAGGGCTAGGTCTGGTGTGGGTTGAAAGCCAAATGTTTAGGTTGGCTATTTGAGCAAGCCAAAGGGCTCATGTTTGTTCAACAGGCTAAGGGGCTCATATTTGGGATTGAATGGGCCAAAGGACTTGTATTTAGCTTAAATGGGCTAAGGGGCTCGTACATAGCTTGAATGGGTTAAGGGGCTTGTATTTGGCTTCCTTAATAGGTTGAGGGACCTTGTATGGTTTGAAAACCAAGTATTTGGGTTGGTCACTTAAATAGGCTAGAGGCCTGAGCTTGTACTGGTTCCTTATGCCCATGAGTATTTATAGCTATTGGTAACTTTTATTTTCATTTTTGTTTTTTTTTTCAATTTTTTTTAGAGAGAGAATGGTAAAGTTTATTTTCAGAAAATAATTTACAAATAAGGATGGTGGTTTTTCTTATATATATTTTTTTGAGTTTCTATTTACAAGCCTATGGATTTTATTTACATTTTTCAAAATGAGATCGAATGGTGGTAAAATGGAAGACTATTTACAAAGATGGGAATTTTAAAGAATGACGAACGATGAACTAAAGAGAGCTTTATTATTTTTGAAAAAGAAAGATGAGAATACAAAAAACAAAGGTAGAGAACCTAAACTTTATTCAAGAAATTTATTCTAAGCTCCTTAGACTTGAATTAGAAAGACCCTATATTAAGTCTTGTAAATGGGCCTTAAGGTCCTCTATCATCTCATAAATATTCCCAATGACCTCTGATAAAGGGGCCTTAAGGCTCGATTGTGAGCTTCAGAACAATCAAGCTTTTCTTTCTAATAGACGATTTCATCTCTCAACACCTGCTCGCGGAACCTGGAGCCATCCAGTGGCCTATTACTTAGCTAATCATTCGCTTAGTTGTTTGCCACCCTAAGTTTACACATTTTATGGACAAGGATTAGTCATCAATGCAATGATAGAAAAACAAAAACATGGAAATATGCAAATGCTAAGGTCACTTAGGTTACTAAATTACTTCTTAAGTTGCAAGCTTACTATAATTTTCAAAAACTTGTTTGCAAAAATTCTTAAACGAATAAGAGGTGTATTAACTCAAGTTTGGAATGAAGTATATGTAATTAGGGTGGGTTCTAAAAGGTTCTTAAGCTCTATAACCTCACTTATTTTTAGAAAACACTTTCATTGGTTACATGAGCTTATGTGGGGTAACTTAATCAGCCCCAAACGGTAGTTGCCCCACTACACCAAGAACTTACACAATGGTAACTCTCCTAAGGTCCTAAGACGGCCTGGGTTTGACTGCATCTACCTTCCATTTTTTATGTAACAAATGAAACCCCATGCCCCGGTATATGCTATTTACAAAATAAATATGCTAATTGAAACAAATATCTACATGAAGCCAATAATAAATAAACAAATCAATATATAAAGAAATAAATAAATAGCTAAACAATGTGGGTAATTTGAAAAGCGATTTTAATTTCGAAATGTTTTTAAATGGTTAGCTCTCTTGATGGTCCCTAGTTAAGTCACCAAGCTATTGAGCCTGGTTTTTCACCCTCTTTGTTCTTTTATAAAATTAAGTCTTCTCTAAGCCGATCAATGTTAAACCCTATCCATTTAATATTGATCTTTAAAGTTTAAAGAAAACTATTTTTTTAATTTAAAAAGGGATTGAAGTTGCCACCTTACTAGAGTTGGGAAAAATGGTTAAATTATAACCAATTGAGTGGATTAGTTATAACTTAGCTATCGATCTATCAATTAAAAAAAAAAAACAATTTGTAAAACGACTTTTTTGAAAACCAGAGATTTAGGTCCAAGGGCTAGTTTATTAAACCCTAAACAGGTACCATTTTTTAACTTTCTAAATTTAACTTTTCTTTTCAAATATACCCTTTTTAATTTCTAAAATTCTAATTATGATACATGGAACTAAATTGATTAATTTATATAAATATCTAAAAATGGGAAAAATAAAACTTTTCATATTTTAAGTCACCCTGTACTTGCGTACGGGTGCCTACGTACCCGCTATTCGGCATCGGACTTTTGTAGTTCATTTTTATGAAAACTTTATCGGGTGATTTTGTTTTAATTAAACAAATAATCGAGTTTACGTTTTACTCAATTTTGTTTTTTTTAAGAAAATTTCTAAAAGTTTCTAAATTGAATTTTATTTTTTCTTAAAACACTAAATGATCTTAATTTAGAAAATGGTTTATTTATTTTTATTTCATTTTTTGAAGAAATTTTTTTTAAGTGAAAAAACTAATTTTATATACTATCTTACCTATTTTATTTTGATTGCAACTTATTTATTTACAACTTATTATATTTTATCTATTTTTATTAAACTAGTAAAAATAAAATAAAACAACACAAAATTACCCTTTTTTATTTTTTATTTTCTCTTTTCCTTTCTTCTTTTTCTTTTCTTTCTTCTACGTATTTTTACATCTACATTTTACAAGGATGAAATAATAAACAAAAATTAAATTAAAAATAAAAATAAATAAATAAATAATAATAACAATACAAAATAAAAAAAAGAAAAGAAAAAGGAAAAAAAAGCCTCGAACCAAAAATGGATCACTAGTTGGATCGAATGTGGATTGAGTTTGGCTTTTGGATCGGGTCACGGGTCAAACCGCTAGGTCAAGTCGGATCTTGGTTACCTCTTCAATAACACCAGCAAGGCACAATTCTCCCTGATTTAGAGTCTAAATTGAAGGGGAAAGGGGGTTTTTCTGTGTTTCCGATTAGGATTAAGGAGGGTAAGAGAAATGCCGAGACCTGAGGTGATCATTTTAGTGGTGATCGAAAATGTGCCATGGGTAGCGGTGGTGGTTCAAGGAGAGGGGGTTCGGTGGTTAGGGTTAAGGTGGTGGCAAGCTCAGTGGAGCTGCTAAGGGGCATGGCGGTGGTTGAGGATGGTCAGGTTGGAGAGCTTGAGTTAAAGGGAGTTTAGCCGTGGTGGTAGTTGGGCTTGGGTTGGAGTGGAGAGAGAGAACCAAAGAGAGATAGTATTGGTTAGAGAAAGAAAATGGCCGTGAAAGAGAGAAAGGGGTTGGCAGCTGCTTGTGAATGGTTGTTCCTACTCATTGACATCCCTAAGCCCCTATTCATACTTGAATTTCAATCCAGCAACAAATGAAAGCTTGGATCGAAGTTAATGGGAATGGCCGAATTTGTAGTTTTTTCTCAATCTTTGAAGCTTCATTTGAATGCATAATTGACAAAACTTAGATGTGATTTCTATATCAATTCATAGTAAGCTATGTTTAGTTTGAAAATTTGCCATTGATTTGGTGAAATTGCAACAAAAAAGTGTCCAAAAATTGTGCTTAAGTAGGTAGTCAGAAGAGAAAGGTGTTGGAAATTTGGGGAAAAGGAAAGAAGGAAGGAAAGGAAAAGAGGAGGGCAAGAGAGGAAAACAAAGGGAAAAGGAAAGAAGGGGAGGGAAAAGTGTGCTGACGTAGTGCTACGTCAGCCATGCCAGCTAACCCTAACGTGCTACGCTACATGGCGCCATGTTAGTAGGGCCATCAAATCCGAGAATGCCGCATGTTAGGACATGTGGCGTAATCAAATCGTGACACATGGCAGTCCCTGATGTAATTGAAATCCAAAAAATAAGAAAAAGGCCTCCTTACCTTTGCCAAGTTTCGAACCTAAGACTTTATGGTCAATGTTAATGCTGTGATCATATACTTAACCGTCAGGCCGTTGGCCTGTGCCTTGTCTATAAATCTAAGCGCAGGTTTAATGGCCCAACTTCTAAACCTAAATTAAAATTAAAAATCTAATTTAACAAAATGTTATTTTCTAAAATCTTGTATTTTTCAATTTTTTGTGACTTTTGAAAATTTTTATGTACTTTTCCGAATTTTTTGTATTTTTTTCTAAATTTCCTATCTTCTGCACTTTTTCCTATTTCCTATTTTTCTAACTTTCTTAATTTTTTTGGACTTTCTTTAATTTATTTTTTTTAACTTTTCCTAATTTAGAACCCTATAATATAATTTGAAAAATAAAAGAGAAGGCAAAAATTAGGTATCTACACCCATTAAAAGGCTAGCAACTGTCTTGAGCTTTGTAGCCAAAAGCTTTGAAGAGGGATCAAGTGTATGCTATCAAATAAGGCTCAAGCAATTGTATGCAAATTAGAAGAGAGCCTATAGAGGAAACATTAACAATTCAAATTACTGATAAACTTAAACATGTAACTAAAGTTAGGAAATCTGATCTTAAGGAGTATTTTAAGTTTAATATAAATTCCTAAGCCCAAGCTCAAAGAATTTCCCAATTTACCTAAAAGACCATTAACCAATCAAAGCCCAAAAGCACTCCAAATCATGAAGACTGCTACTGTTCTAACTTATGTGTAGATTTGTGTACCTTATCTTGAAAATCTAACCTAGCTACGTTAAATTACGCTAAAAAATGATGAAGATTGACTATAAGATCATAAAAATTAGATTTAAAATGACAAAGTTATATACAATTAAACTTTGAGTAAAAATTGAAAAAAATATGAAACCAAGTCAAATGTATAACTAAAAGCGTTTTAGTTTAGTTTTCCAAATTCCATTTCAAATCCTTCTATTATTATAGTTACGATATCTAGGGGACTCAACTTTTGGGAGAAGACCTATCTCGGATTATTTTGATTGATCTACATGGTAGAATGAGTAAATTCCCAATGACTTTTTACTTGATTATACTTGTAAAATAGATACACCAAAATTTATATATATAAATTTAGATAATTGTGGGATATGGGAAATGCATGTATATGAATTTGTGAACTGAATGCTATGACTTATTAATTATATAATAATGGGAATTGTTGTGATAATTTATATGTATGATTGTATGGAATGAGATTGTCTAATTACCTTGAAAATTAGGTTAACCACTTATATGATTAAGAAATTAAATGGATTATGCATTCCCTATCATTGCATTCGAATAACATCGACTGCCACTTCAAGCAAAAGATGGGAAGGGACTTGTAGCGACCTTAGGAGGGGCCTAGTAGTATTGCCTAAAATTTCCATGTCACGTGTACACCCATGATAAGAAAATCGCTTTACAAGTCAGAGATTGCAAGACTCTAAATAATTATTTGTTAGAGTCTTCAATTTTAGTTCATTGACTCATTATATAATATAAATAATCATAGATATCCATTTTTCCACAGTTCCTTAGAACCGCAGAGAATCGGTATCCCCTACCAAAATAGTGAAATAAGATAGACAATTCCAGAAAATTCTAAACTTACTAAAGATACTAAACTTAATTGAGACATTAGTTGTTTTACGAATCATTCAGAATTAATTACACAAGCTTTTCATCATATTGATTCAATGGTAGCACTCTGCACTCGATTCCTATCCCATTCCCAACTATCGATCAACCTACAAAGAAAACAACTGTTGGGGTGTAAGCTTACGCTTAGTGAGATAATTACCCTCATCAATACTGCATGACAGAAATTTATTAAATGCACAATCATATGAATGCATGAACAATCAGTATGCCAAACAACGCATGCAGTGACCTAGGAACTGCATACGACTCAGAATTACGCCCCCTGAAATCAGGGTTTGGAGATAATTAACCGACCCAAACCAAAATCCAGGTTCTAGACCTTGGGTTTTATTTCATTTGCACTATCGTGCTCATGCCAAAACAAAAACTCTCTCTCTCTCTCTCTCTCTCTCTATATATATATATATATATATGTGTGTGTGTATGTATGTATACTTCCTTTACTAAAATCAAATCATATCCTTTAAAATCCTAAGTCTAGCGGTGTGGTGGCTTCCGCAATCCACAAACCCACGCCCTAAGCAGAAGCTACAAGACTTGGCCCCTCGCTGACGGTTGGCGTCTCCTAGCGCCTAGTAAGCCCATCAGCTTAGGTCAGAGACTCAATATATATGATGGCATAGCTAGTGCCCAATCTTATAGGAAACTCGTATTCCTGTGAGTCCCCTCCCATCTTCTGCGTGAAGTGGCAGTCGGTGTTATCCGTATGCAATATGGGGAATGCATGATTCATTTTGAGTTTTTAATCGTACAAGTGATTAACTTGATTTTCAGAGTGACCAAACAATTTCATTCCATACAATTCACATATATATATATATATGCATTACAAACAATTCCCATTATTATATATAATTAAAAAAAAGTCATCACATTCATCCATAAATTCAAACACATGCATCTCCCATATCCCACAAGCATCCAAATTTATATATATAGTTTAGGTGCATCTATTCTACAAGTACAATCAAGTAAAGAGTCATTGGGAATTTACTCTCTCAGCCATGTGGATCAATCAAAATAATCTGGGATAGGTCGTCTCCCCAAAGCCGGGTCCCCTGGACATCGCAAATATGATACTATAAGGATTTGAAATAAAACCTAGAAAACTAAGCTAAAACCCTTTAAGTTATACTTTGGACTTGGTTTCATAAATTTTTTCGGTTTTACTTAAAAGTTCAATCGCGTATAACTTTTTCGTTTTAAATCCGATTTTTATGATCTTATAGTCAATCTTCATCATTTTTGAGTGTACTTTAATGTGGTGAGGTTAAATTTTCAAAATGAGGCATACAGTTCTATCCATGGGTCAGAACAGTAGCGTTCCTCATGTGTTGGAGTGCTTTTGGGCCTTGTATGGTAAATGGGCTTTTTAATAACTTAAGAAATTCTTAAGGCTTGGTCTTAAGATTTTATCCTAAGCTTAAAATAATCCTTGAGATTAGATTTACAACTTTGATTTATATTCCTAAGGCTAACAACTACTTCATGGGCCCTTTAGTAAGCTTAAGTTATCAAAGGGGCTTATTTTTTGTTCAAACTAAAGTTAGTGACTTTGGTGAGCTTATGAGGCCTTAGGTGGATTTCTTATGGGCTTCAAAACAACCTCTCTTGATACTTTATGGTGCTGGTCATAATTTCATTGAAGGCCCATCTTAGAGTTCATTAAAGGCCCATCTTAGAGTTCTAGGCTTGTTTTGAGAGTTTTAGGCTTCGTATGCCTACCATACTTGCTTTGGTTAATCTTTTCACTTTGTTCTTTCACTTTTATCATATTTTTAGGCTTCTTTCTCTCACGTTCCAGATCTGTTCATGTTGGTTCCAAGGGGTCCTTACTTGGTTTTTCAACTTGTTTCATTATTTCCTTAAGTTTAGGTGGTAGATTATGCACTTAGACTACTTATGTCCAAATCTTAACTTAAGTTCTCATCCATCAAATGATCCTTTAACTCATACTCCACATAAGGAAATAAATGATCTTATACTTAATAAAACCTCCATATCATGGCTCATGTCATACAAAGTTGGTTTCTTCATAAAACCTCATATGATGGATTTTTCCTTAACTTAAGTCTAGATTTAAGCATGTTTAACTTAATGGAAATAAAATCAACATCCAAATGAATATGGAACCCTCACGTCCAGCATGATCATTGTCCATTAAAGTTCTTATTTGAAGATTTTCTTAGCTTAAAATCTTCCATTCAAAGCATTAAATAAATGTCTTCACAAAACACCAACTTTACATGCTCATGTTTCAACTTCATGTAAAGGTTCATGTAAAGGTTTCATGGTTTGTTTCTTAAAACGATTTTTGGTGTTATAACAACTTAAACCTTACTTATATCTTCAAGAAATCAAAGTCTCCTAATCATAAACACTAACCCACAATGACAAGAAATACTTACTCGTCCTTAAAGCAAATTATGGTGGTTGTGCACAAAGGTTCCATTTAAGCTCTTAACTTTCCTTCCTCTCTTGCAACCCTTTTGGAACCCGAATCTTTTGTTCTTTTGGAATGGAGTTTGTGGAAGGTTCTAATGGTTCTAAAAGATTTTAGATGGTGAAAGAAAATGACACAAGAATAAGAAGAGAAATTGCCGTGAGTATGGAAGCAAAATGGTGGCGGCAATGTTAAGAATTTATGGAGTTTGATTTCTTCTTTTGATTTGTGTTTAAAGTGAGAGAAAAGGAAGTGAAAATGGGAGTGAAAGAGGGAAAGAGTGGCAGATTTTGAATGAGGAAAGAAGTGTGTGAAAGAAGCTTTAATTGATTATCTTGTAGCTTACACAAAAGTCAACAATTGCAACTATTGATGATGTAAGCATTAAGGGGTGAATAGTGATGTGTAAGAGAAAGCAATTGATGATTGAAAGACAAGAGCATGGCCCCCCTTTCTCCCTTGTCCAAATCTACCATTTGAAGTCTTTTTATGCCATAGAGTGGTCTTGTCTCATTTATTAAAGTTAAGCTCATGAAATCTTGTGAAAAATTATCCATATGTAGTATAAGTGAAGAGGTGATAAGGAAATTGTCTTATCACTAGATTTTGATAAGTTATCAATGGATAAATGATTCCAACTCTCAATTGATAAGTTATCTAAGGTGTTTGGTTGGTCTACTTATTTGTGTATGAGGCTTATACATGAAGATAAAGGCATAGCCTTATAGGAAATTGTTTTTGGGTTTCCATCTTGCATTGTTTTGTAATTTATGATTTGATTTTTATAAAATTGTGAAATTTTCTAAAGTTGAATGATATTATTCAAATTAAATTATTGATTAATTACTTAGGGTTAAAATTCCTTAATAGTTTTAAGGTTTAGGGTTTTAAGTAACTTTAGAGCTTGTAATTCTTCAAGCTCAGGTTTTATCGATAATTAGTTTCTGAATTGGAAAATTTTGATTTGTTTCTAAATGTAAGCTTAAATTCTTATTTTTGTTGATTCTTAGGAACGTTCGGATGGTACTTTTAATTGAATCATTAGCCCACTAAAATTAGGGTTTATATTTATCAATTGATAAGTTATTTAGGATGATTGGTTGGTTTATTTATTCGTATGCACAAATCTTATGTATGAAGATA
This sequence comes from Lumnitzera racemosa, assembly GCA_024138005.1. NCBI lineage: Eukaryota > Viridiplantae > Streptophyta > Magnoliopsida > Myrtales > Combretaceae > Lumnitzera > Lumnitzera racemosa. The sequence continues at coordinate 60,957,699 of JAMXBC010000012.1, forward strand.
AGGAGATTGTCTTATATGAAATTATTTTGGAGTTTATCTCTTAAATTGATTTGTAAGTTATGGTCTAATTCTTATAAAATTATGGAAATTTCTAAAGTTGAATAAAATTGTTTAAATTAAATTCTTAATTAGCCGCTTAGGGTTACGAGTCCTTAATTGTTTTAAGGATTTTCACCAGCTCGGGAATAATTGACTTATACTTAGGAGCTTAAGGTTCAATTGGCTAAATTATTTAGGAATATCACTTTGTTATGCAACACATATATATATATATATCATATGTATATCATACGATAGATTAGGAAAAGAGAAGGAAATTACTTATTAATATATTTATATGTATATACATATTATGGGGCTACTTATGTACACAAGTAAAATAATTTTTTGTAAATTTATTAATTTATTCCTTTAACTAACTTAGTTTTGTTGTTTATTATCGCTTGAAATAATCCTTGATTCGTTCATTATCGGTTTCATATGATTTCACAAAACTATTGATAATTTTATTGATTTATGGCTTTTCAAGCATTAAGATAATTTTATTTTTTTATTTTTTTTATATTTAGTATTTATAGTTCCTGTTAAGTTTAGGTTTATATATATATATATATATATATATAGTTTAAAAATACGCATATGTAAGGATTGGGGTTTTCTTGCATGATTAGGGTTTCCAAATCGTATAATAGTATCTTTCAAGCTCGTTTTAAATTTCGAGTTTAAAATTTTAGTTGGTTTTCATTTTATGTGGTCCTACCGACTTAGGAAAATATTTAAAATACTCGAGTCAGATACTATGTCTAGAAGGTTAAATTTACAGAGTCTACAGGACTCGTAGGAGAAGGACCTTCTGTAAGATTGCGTTCTAGCTATATCATCATTTTATTGAGTCTCTATCCTAAGCTAACAAGCTTACTAGGTGCTGGGAGGTGCTGGGAGATGCTAACCGTAAGCGAGGTGCCATGTCTTGTGGCTTTTGCTTAGGGTAAATGTTTATGGATTGCAGAGGCGACTACATTACTAGACTCGGGATTTTTGAAAATATGATTTGTTGTTCAAGAAAGAAAGAAAGAAAGTATATATATATATATATATATATATATGTGTGTGTGTGTGTGTGTGTATGTGTGTGTGTGTGTGTGTGTGTGTGTGTGTGGTTTTGTTTTAACTTAAGCATAATAGTGCAAATGAAATAAAACGCAAGGTTTGGAACTCGAATTTTGGTTTAGGTTGGTTAATTATCCCCAAACCCCAACTACAAAGTGTGTAATTTTGAGTCGTATGCAATTCCTTAACCACTGCATGCGTTGTTTGACATACTAATTGTTCATGCATTCATATGATTGTGCATCTAATAAATTTCAGTCATACAATGTTAACAAAGGTATTTATCTCACTAAGCGTGAGGTTACACCCCAATAGTTCTTTTTCTTGCAAATTGATTGATAGTTGGGATAGAGATAGGAATCGAGTGCAAAGTACTAACATTGAATAAGTATAATGAAAAGCTTATGTAGTTAATTCAGAATGCTCCGGAAAATGACTAATATGTCAATTAAGTTTAGTATCTTTAGTAAGTTTGGAATTTTCTATCTTATTTTACTATTTTGGTAGGGATATCGATTCTCTACGGTTCTGAGGAACTATGGAAAAATGGATATCTATAATTATTTATATTATATAATGAGTCAATGAACTAAAATTGAAGATCCTAGCGAATAATTGCTTAGAGTCTTGCAATCTCTACCTTGCAAGGTGATTTTCTTATCATGGGTGTACACGTAATATGGAAATTCTAGAAAATACTACTAGCCCCCCCTTATGGTCGTTATATTACCTCTTTTGAGCAAAATGGCTCTTCTTCTATTGGATAACCTTTTCAATTGGATTTATGTTTAGCTTATGGGTGATAACTTCCTTAAGGATCCTAAGCATATCAAAAGGAGACTAGGCAAAGATATCCATGTTAGATAAGAGGAAATGTACCATTCTTTCCTGGAGGTCAACTAACATATTAGCTCCGACCTTCATAACATGCTCGGGATTATCACTCAATTGAATTGTCAGTGTCTCCTCTATAGGTTTACCTCTTACTTGTAAGTGGTTTCTAATGCCTTACTTAGTATTACGAACCTAATCCCTCTTTAAAGCTTTTAAGTACAAAGCTCATTCTAACTACTAATACCCATAATATGTCCTTATTTAAGTAAGAGTTGGAAACTTCACCTTTTGATAGGCCGTCAACATCATCTTAAAAGTGTTGATTAAAGGTTAGCCCATTATGCCATTGTAAGGTGAAGGACAGTCCACTATCACAAAGTCAATCTCCTTTTCCATAATATTCTCATCTTCCCCAATCTATAAGGCTAAGGTAACCACTCCTTATACTTTCACTAGTCAATTGTTGAACCTATATATCCTATACTTGTAAGGTTCAATCCTACAATTTTAAAGATTAGGCCGCATTTGATTAAACACTCCTTATACCATCACTTTACTGACTTCAAACTCGCCACCCTAGTCATAATGACCAATGCATCATTGTGAGGGAATTGGACTCCTTATATATCTTTCTTTGAGAAAGTAATCATGTCATCAACTCTATGTTTCTTTCCTCTCAAGTTCAACTCATAGTCTCCTTATATATCGGATGAACTTGACATAGAAAAAGTATTCCCTCTTACCGGTCCACCAAAATTCACATTTATAATACCTTTACGAGCCCAATTGTCTCCCCATTCAGTGTCTTGAACTAATAGATCATGATTATTAGGTTTGGCATCAACATTTCAAGGTTGTTACTAAATCCTCCTTTGAGTAGGTTTTTTCAATTTGCTCGTCTCTATCTACTACAAACTTCCTCAAATAATCCCTTTGGACAGCATCCTTAAGTGCATTTTTCAAATCTATGCACTCATCCATAATATGACCTCCATCTTCATGAAAGTCACTATATTTATTAAAGTTCTTTCTCATAAGATTATTCTTCATTTTTTCCAAATAAGCTAAAAAGCCTTGATTGCACACCTCCATCAAGATATCCAACATAGGTCGGTTAAGGGAATATGCTAAACAAAGGTCAAAATTGGCCTTTTTTGATCTCTTAGAGGTTGGCTCAACTTACTACGAATGTTGAACTTCTTTCTAAGTTGATCTTTTACATACCCCGTATCCTTTTTCAACCTTCTCTCATACTTATCTTTTTTAAGCTCTCTTATGGCTTGCATCTAATCCTCCTAAAGTATGACTTTCTTGGACCTCCCAGTAAAGTCATCTAAAGAGGTTGGTAAACGCTTAGCAAAGGAATTGAAGAAGTCCAAATCCTCCCTCACTCCTCTATAGATAGCATGAAGCGCCATACTCTTGTCATAGTTGGTGATTTTGGCCATCAATTGATTAAACCGGTGGACATAATCTTTAATCAATTCTCTAAGATTTTACCTAATAAAAGGTCAAGAGTAAAGGATCTTTAACTGAAGGTTTACTAGCCAAGAAATCTTAATGAAACTCATTGGCTAACTAGTCAAAAGAGAAAATCAAGGCCATCTTTAATGAATTCAACTAGTTGTTGGCAAACTTACTTAAAGTAGAAGGCAAGACCTTATAGGCAATTACAACCATAAAGTTCTTTTAATGTCCAAAATGTGCTCAGATGGTTATCTAGATCCTTTTTTCCAATCATGTGTGTCAAATTGTAGTAGTTAGACACTCAATGGAAAGATCTCATCTACAATGCTTTGAATGAAAGTTGCTTTCCCTTCTACTCTTCACATTAATTTCCTTCTTAGAAGCCCCTTCTATGGCTAATTTCTTGATGTAGTATTCTAAATCCTATAGACTCATGTCGATTATCAGTCTTTATGGTAGATGAGCAATTACGTACTTAACTCTCCCATTTACTAGTGTTTTCATATGTAGTGTAATTTGAGCATGGAGTGGAGTTTGATGACAAATTTCCTCCATCCATAACTCCTGCCTTCACTATAGGTTGGTCTCATCCACTAAAAGGGCCTTACCTTTAAGTTGTCATGTTACCTCTTCTTGCACATATGGGCTAATCTCTTGCCAAACCAACAATAGGGAAGGAGTAAAGGAAGAAGCAATATCCTTCTCATTGAGCCTTTGCCACAACTTTCGATTACTAGCTCGGAACTTTCTTAAGCTCTTTAGCAAATTTAGCATATAGGGCTTCTAGTTATGCTATATAGGAGCCATCATCATTCTGTTCATGATGTTGAGATGTTTGATTATGAACTTTAACTTAATACACCTTTAAGGTATGTTACTATAGTGAATGCTCTTTTTTATTTGCTCGAAGTGCTCTACTCTTCGACCTACCACCCTCTAACCCCTCGAAGTATTAGTATCTTTAGATTTCTTTGTAGTCATCATTGGATTGTTTAGAAATAGATGGTGTTAATTTATTGATGCTTGAAGTTGATATTAGGAAAAATAGGACACTTTGCATAAGATTATTTTGTGAAATGGAAAAAGAAAGTTAGCCTATGGGGGATGCCAAGGTGACTTTGGCACTGTCACTCTAATGCCTAAGTCAAATTAAAGGATTTAAGATAAGAATAAGGCTAATAGATTGAGTAAAGTGTCAAAGAACCTAATTGTTGTATTCTAAGCTTTATTTATTACTGAGGGCTTCCTCGATCTTAAGGGATGTAGCTACCATAGTTGTGGCTGATGGTTAGTTATTTGGGAAAGATGCTTAACTAATCATGCTATGTGTCTAAATTTGAATCCTTTAGGATTAATCGAGTCAAGAGCTATGTTAAGGGTAATTATCTTGAGCTGAACAAGGCTGATTCGACCTACTCTAGTTGGGATTTTCTATTATACCCATCAAATTTCCTGAGCTAGTCTCAACATTAGGAAAGGCTTAAGGGAGATAAAAAATAGTGTAAAAAGGGGACAAAAACAAATAGATAGGTTAAGTACTCATTGATTTAGGTTGATTTTGACCATTGGAAGAAATCACCATCAACAATAAGTAAATTTAGTATAAAGAAAATTCTAAGCTAGTTTACAATTCATCAAGTTAAGCAACAATTGCGTACCATGTAATCACATCTATTCAATTTCACATGGTTAGGCGAATTATCATCAAGTTTAGTAATTGACCCGTCAATGAATCCAATCTCCATTTTTGCACATAAACCTAATAGAATAGATTTACACTAAGAAATGTAATTATTTCCATTAAACATCGAATTTCTCATCGCTGGGCTATTCGATTCGGAAAGAAAAAATTGATCATTAAACCTTATCTCATTTGAATTATTCATCTTTTGACACAAACAATATGCAAGAGTATGAAAAGAGTTTGAATTTAATGAAATTATCTAAACAAGTTTACAAACAATAGAATTACCTATAACCTCACTTCGATACCATGACAAAACTCTAAGCTAAATCTCCAATTGATCCATAGAGAAGAGAACTTGAACAAGGTGAAGAAGAGAGTGTTGTAGTGCATTATGTAACAATTTAATGCTATATAATACACTTAGCCTTATAAACTAAAGTAGAAAAGAAATAATAGATTAGCTAACTAAACACATAGGAAAATAACAAGTGTCCCACTAAACTAATTGCATATGTATAATAAATATCTACACTATAATCTTTTCAGTAATAATACGATATATACTATTTGTAGATAAAAATATGAGATGACCAACAATTAACAAATTTACAACATAATAATGTTTTCTTTTGGTCATCTAGTAAAAAACATTTCAATATAAAAAAAAAAAACTTGAAAAGAAAAAATGCAAAACTAAAGCTAGGGAAACAAATAAAACAAAAGGATACCCTATAGCTAAGGTCATTTGAGTTTAATGTTGCAAACATTAATCTCCAACGGAATAGAATAGATTTAGAAAGAAAAAAAAAAGATTTAAATGGTAATGATATGTTACATGGATGGATAAGTGACATATAAGTATTAATAATATTTAAATATGTGATAGTACGAGCATGTATTTTTTCAAAAACTATTAATTATGTTTTCATTTGTTAGAATTTTATCAGTATTTGTACATCATCTATCCATCCATATGTTGTATTAATATAATTGAAGCTTTTCTCATATTTGAATCCCCTCTTTTCTAAGTTATCATATGTAATATAATTGATGAAAAGAAAAGAAGACATCTATAAGATTATATAGTGGAAAAAAAGATTATGCAGTATTAATACACCACGCAAATAGATAAATAGCATACAAGTACCAATGATGATGCCTAGTTTTCTTTAAAAAAAAAAAAAACTTTCATTTATGTTTTCACATGTTAGAATTTTATTGATGCTTTTACGTCATTCATCTATTCACGTGGCATATAAGTACGATTGAATCTATTATCATATAATGGAGAATGCAAGAATGAAATGTGACTTATTAAATTGAGCAGTGAACCAAAATTTAACCATGCAAAACTACTAATTACATAAATGAAATGATTTCTATACAAAAATGACATTAATTAGAAGGATTACTTTTTTTTAACATTGTTTAAGGAATTGCATAAACACCTTACTACTTTACCAAATAGTTAAGTCTCAAATGCTTTAATAGAAGAGGAGATACTTATACATCAGCATCTCCAAGAAGCAAATCAATAAGAAAAATTGTTTTGGCATCAACGATTTAAAATAACTTGGTTAAGGTATAGGGATTGAAACACTCAGCTCTTTCATTAAGTAACTTTAAATCAAAGGGTTAAAAACAAAGTATTTCACATTAAGGTTCAACATGGTATATGGTGTATAAGTGAAGAGGAAATTTTTTAGGCATTTAGGGCATATTTTAGTAATTTGTTCACGATTGATAACACACAACTTTCTGGAGAAGTGGTTGACTAGATCCAATTGTTTATTAATTCCCAACAAAAAGATTAGCTTACTAAGTCACTATAAATGGATGAGGTAAGAGGAGCCTTATTTCAACTTAGAAAACTCAAATCATCAAGTCCTATCTGTTCAATGGATTATTCTATTAATCACATTAGCAAATGCTTGATTCCTACATTTTTCAAGCTGTCAAATGATATGTGAAGTTAGGTACGTTTCCAACTTATTTTAATATAACTGATATAATGCTTATTCCTAAAGTTTCTTGTCCTAATGAAATATCTTCACTCCATCTAATTAACCCATGTAATTCCTCATGTAAAATTATTTTAAAAGTTTTATGTAATCATGTATAGCCCTTATTAGGTAGTGTTATTACCTCCTTTTCAAAATGTGTTCATTCCTAGGCATCTAAGTCAAGACAATGCTATAATGGCTGATGAGGTATTTTCACTGTTTGAAACTATGCAAACAAAAGAGAAAGCATTATTGCATGGTAAAAGCGTATGATCATGTAGAATGGTCCTTCCTAGAGGTAGTAATGATGCATATGGGTTTTGCTCCACTTTAGATTACATGGATCATGTCTTGTATTTCATCTGTCTTATAGTTTGTTAATTAATGGCAAATGAGTTGGCCATTTTAAGCCTTTGAGAAGATAGAGATAAGGGGGTCTTTTATCCCCATATCAGTTTATTTTAGTAACTAATTGGCTTTTTGGAATGGTCATTCGAGCTACTAATATGGATCAATTGAAAGGCATTAAGATTAAAGACACAAGTCCTTTGCTTACTCATTTGTTTTCTATAGATGAGTTTTTATTCTTCTTGGAAGCAAATAAGGAGAACTTATATAGGCTGAAAACCATTGTGCATCAATATTATCAAATTTCAAGTCAACAAGTCAATTTCCAAAAGTGCTCCGTGGTACTTAGTAAGTCTACCCTAGATTGGTTGAGGGAAGCTTATACTGAGGAGTTGAACATTAACATTATGAATAGCCTAAGTAAGTATTTAGGCATTCCTACTACTTAAGGTAAATCTAAATCTCAAGCCTTAAGTTTTGTTAAAGATCAAATGGTTTAGAAACCTCAAGGATGGAAGAAAAGTTTGTTGTTTATAGGTAGTAAAGTGGTCATGCTTAAGTTAGTAGCATTTGCCATCCATACATATTTGATGGGAGCTTTTAGCTTTCTTAAGAAATAGTGTACTGAAGTGAATCCCATTTTTGCAAATTTTTGGTAGGGCAATAATGAGAATGGCAATAAAATCAATTGGAGGAGCTAGCCAGATTAGAGGAAAGGGGTAGATTAGATTTTCGAGATTTGCATGAGTTTAACTCGCTAATACTTGAAAAGTTGACTTATAGAATTTTACAAAACCCAGATGCTTTGTAGGTAAGACTTCTAAAAAGTATTCACTATTCTAATTGGGATTTTAGACTGCTTCAATGGGGAGTAAGCCTTGATGGGGTGGCAAAGTATTTTACGAGGACGGGATGCAATAGTAAATAATCTCATATGGAGGATTGGTGATGGCAATTTGGTGCATGTTTGGAAGGATCCTTGGATACTTAACATTTCCAGTTATAAGTTAGCCCTTAGGGAAGTTCAATCTAAATTGAGTAATATGCTAGTTAGTGAACTAATAGATGAGGACGGTAGATGTTGGAATCCCTCATCAATTGAGTATTATTTATCAAATGAAGAAGAGGAAGCCATTTTGAATATCCTTCTATCTAGCAACTTGCTAATGGGCAGGATAGTGTGGTCTAAGGAGAGAAATGGACATTATTCAATTAAAAGTTGTTACCATGACTTGGTGTCATTGAGAGAGGCCATTATTGTTGATAACGGACAAACATCTCATGAGATTAGAATGAATTTGTGGCAACTTATCCAGAATTTAGACTATCAGCCAAAACATAAACATCGCATATGGCTTATGTGCTTTAATGCTTTGGCTACTAACCATAATTTGTTTTCCAAGAAGGAACTTAGCAACCCATGGTGCTGCTTTTGCAATTCCATTGAGTCAGTTGAGCATATCTCCCTCTATTGTGACTGGTCTGACCAGTATGGTTTGAGTTATTGCAAATTAATGCCATTAATTGTGACACTATTATAACTATTTCGTGGATGGGAGATTTAATTTGTAAGCAGCAACTGCGAAAGACTCAGACCAAAGATATATTGTTGAGAGTTGCCATTATGCTTTGGCATATTTGGAAGTAATGGAACTTGGGAGTATTCAACTCAGTAATCCCAAGTCCTCTTACTGTTATTTCCACTGCTAAAATGGAATTTGTGCTGCTACAACTAAGTATTTCTTCCAATGCACTACGGCATGACCAAATCAATGGTACAATATCTAGGAATTTATCACTGTAATAGGAGATAGTTACTCACAAGGCATGTATGGGAGATTCTAATTTACAATTAGGTGCAGCTACCTTATCTTCCTAGTCGAATGGTTCAACTAGAAGTCAAGCAACAAAACACCTTTGTAATGTTGAAGCAAGTATATCCAACGTAGTAGTTTCTCAGGCTTATGCAAATTCCATAGCTATGAGACAATCACCTTCAGCATATCCTTGTGAAGCTGATGTAAGTTACAGGGTACAAAAATGAATACGTTGGAGGCCACCACGAACAGATTATGTCAAAGTTAATTGTGATGCTTCTGCTTTTCCGATTATTATAAAGGGTAGCTAAGGAATTGTATGTAGACATGTAGGTAGTGCTTTATTACATTCCTTTGCTTTACATGTCCGTTCTTCAGATGTTGAACTCCTTGAGGCTGAGGCTGTTAGGCGGGGATTGTGCATTGCTAAAGAAATGGTTAGGATAAGGTTGAAATCGAAACTAATAGCCAACTGGTGGTCAATCGAGCACTTTAACCAATATAAAATCCTAGATTGTTGTAAACTCGAATTATTTCATTAATCATGAGATGGTTATATGTGATTATCAATGGCCACTGGAAATTATACAATATTAATTTGTGCAAAAGTTGTAACTTGTTATGCAAAGGTCTTAACGCCTTCAAAAATACCAATTATTGCATAATTAATGTGTATTGTATAGATAATTAAGATAAAGTAATTCCAATACTGAAAAGGTATGGAAGACAAAATGAAAAATTATAAATGACTAAATTGTATTACTAACTTTACAAGTGATAAAAGTTTTTGAAAATTTATATAATGCATATAATTTTCAATATTTGGCTCAAGAGATAGGATCTTTTATGCAAAAGATATGACTTTTTCAACCATTTCAATATTAAAATAATTTACCAGAAAAACAACGTAACTCTTTGGCTTCATAGTGTTTTTCATCTATACATTGTGAAAGATTGTAACTCTTTAAATTAGCACATTAATTCATGCAAAATCATCTAGTAGTTACAAAAACCATATGATCGTACAGGTTTTATTCAAAATAGTAATAATACATTCCTTATATTTATATCAATATATTCACATAAATCATTAATTTATTAATTACAATATGAATATGTTATTTTTGTTAATGAGTATGTTGTGCACTAATATCAAGTGTGGTGCGTGGTTTTACCAAATTACTTATAGTTAAAGACTTGTTCTCTTCCTTGTTGTTTTCTTATTTTAAGTAATGGTTGCATGGAAGTGAAGCTAATTGCTCTAATCCATCAATTTCTCTTCTCCAACTCATTCGGATCTATGTCTAAGGGACATTCTATCTTTAGAAATTTTCTTTCTCAACTATTTCATGTTTCTCCAAAACCACTATTGAAACAAATCCTATGCAATCTCTCATCTCTGTCTTTCCATCTTTCTCATAACATAAACGATTGCATTCGTATCATTATGTGTATCTAATGTTTGATTGACACCATTTTCGACACCATTTTCAATGGCTTTAGGAAGGTCTCGTAATAACAAAAGACAATCATACACATCTTACACATCTACGATAACAACTATAGTATTCATAGCATTATGTGTTCTAGGTGTATGGATGCTAACATCCGATTCTGTCATCCCCCAGACCACCAAACACACCACCATCTCCACCACCAAAACCAGCAGCAATAATAAGAATAACAATGACGATTTAACATCGTTGAATGAGCCACAAATCACAAAAAAAAATGATAAGAAGGATGATTCATCTTTCCAGGACAACCCCGGGGAGCTTCCTGATGATGCAATCAAATCGGAGGACTCTCACCAATCTGAGAGAGGTAACAACCATCTTGACCATAAAAATAATGGTCAAGATAATAAATCTGGAGATTCATTGGACAAGAGCGGGAATAAACAAGAGTCTATTGAAGAAAATGGAAAACAGAAAGAGGGGGGTAATGAGAGTGAGAATAATCAAATATCTGAAGAAAGTTCTATGACTCAAAAGGAACATGCTAATGGTGAAAGTGACGAAAACATGAGCTTTGAAACTAGAGAGAACAAAGAGTCAAATGATGATCAACAGCAACAGCAACACGAGGAGCAACAGCAACAAGAGAAGCAACAATTGGAAGATGGACAAGAAGAGCATAATAAACAAAGGAAAGAAGATGAAGTTGACCAGAATAATGAAAACGAAATAATGAAAGATCAACAAGGAGAGCAAAAGAGACAAAGAAAAGAAGATGAAATTGATCAAAGCAATGTAAGTGAAACAATAAAAGAAGAGCAAAAGAGACAAAGGAAAGAAGATGAAGTAGATCAGAGTAATGAAAGTGAAACAGTAAAAGATCAACAAGAAGCGCAAAGGAAACAGAGGAAAGATGATGAAGCTGGTCAGAGCATTGAAAGTGAAACAACAAAAGATGACGAATTAGAGCAAAGAAAACAGAGGAAAGAAGATGAAGCTGATCATAGCAATGAAAGTGAAACAGTAAACAATCAAGATAAACAACAACAAGAGACACAAGAGAAAGCTCAATCTTATGGTGATGAAAGCAATGGACAATCATCTCAAGATGAATCCAAGACCCATGAGAAGAACCTAGAAGAGCCTCGAAATGAAATATCTGAAGAAGATCGACAAAAGCGAATTGAAGAACAACACAAACAACGCATTGAAGATCAAGAAAAGGATATTAGAAATTCTAATAGTGACGCACAACAAAAGCTAGTACAACAAGAGTCTAAAGAAGATAATTACCGGCAAGAAGAAAATGAAACTTCTAAGGTATTGCCAGCACTTTCAAATAATCAAAACCAAGAACAGCAAAAGAAGAACGACTCAAGTGAAGGATATGAGAAGAGTAGTGAGTTTAAATCAGATGGGTCATTCCATGGACGTAATAACTCAGAGATTTCAAAAGAGTCCAATGAGTCAAAGAAATCCTGGAAGACTCAAAATTCTCAATCTGAGAACCACAAGGAGAGAAGGCAAAATGATTTAGACAATAATGAGAACATTAATAGGCATAATTGGCAGCTTTGCAATGTCACAGCAGGCAAGCAAACTCTTAAATTTTCATTTGAACATATTATGATTGTATACTTAATATTTGTCACAAGATATATTACATAGGATATTATTTTGAAACACTTATTTCTCGTGCTTGAATTTACCAAGATAATCTATTGATTTGAGACGTATCAATATGGTAACACCAATTGTAGGTACTGATTATATCCCATGTTTGGACAACGAGAAAGCTTTGAGACAACTGCATAGCACTGGGCACTTTGAGCATAGAGAGAGACACTGCCCTGAAGACCCACCTACATGTCTAATCCCCTTACCAGAGGGATACAAGAGACCAATCGAGTGGCCAAATAGCCGAGACAAGGTATCGCGTTAGTCTGTTGTACAAGAGTTCTGGTTATATTCATCATTTGGTTAAAATAAGAAAAAATATTTTAATTTTTATGGAATCATTATTCTATATTGATGATCTTCTTATTCACAGATATGGTATCACAATGTGCCACATACTTTGCTAGCAAATGTAAAGGGACACCAAAATTGGGTAAAAGTAACTGGTGAATTCTTGACTTTTCCTGGTGGGGGGACTCAGTTTATACATGGTGCATTACATTACATTGATTTCCTTCAAAAGGTAAGTAGTAATCTAAAATATGCATATTCTATGTGATCATGTAAAGTACCATTCAAGAAATAATATTTTCGTATGTGAACTTTATCTTAATTCGAAATTATAGAAGGTAAAAACTCTCAAAATACATCATTGATGTTGTCCCTATGTGCAGTCTGTACCAAACATTAAGTGGGGGAAGCACACTCGGGTGGTATTAGATGTTGGATGCGGTGTTGCAAGTTTTGGTGGGTACCTCTTCGAAAGAGATGTCCTTACAATGTCGTTTGCACCAAAGGATGAACACGAGGCTCAAGTTCAGTTTGCTCTAGAGAGAGGAATACCTGCAATCTCTGCAGTAATGGGTTCGAAGAGGCTTCCCTTTCCAAGCATGGTCTTTGATGCTGTTCACTGTGCACGTTGCCGAGTTCCTTGGCATAGAGAAGGTTCAGTCTCTAATCAATTGGTCTTTTACAATTTTGCTATAAGTATGCTTTTTCAATACTTTCTAGATGTTAATAAATGATGATCTTTCTTCTAGGAGGTTCTCTTCTACTTGAACTGAACCGGGTTCTTAAACCTGGAGGTTTCTTTATTTGGTCAGCTACTCCAGTTTATCAGAAATTGCAAGAAGATGTTGAAATCTGGAATGGTATGTACTTGCCTCGAGTAAATATTGAAAATGAGTTTCACTTTGAAAACCCATTGATTTGTAATCAATTAATCCGTTCCTTTAATCCCCAGCAATGACCGAGTTGACGGCATCTTTGTGTTGGGAGCTTGTGACAATTCAAAGGGACAAACTAAACCATATTGGTGTTGCCATCTACCGCAAGCCCAGATCAAATGATTGCTATGATCAAAGAAAGAAAAAGCACCCTGCAATGTGCAAAAATGATGATGATCCTAATGCAGCCTGGTAGGGCCCTTCGCCTTAATTGATTATTCAAGTATTTATTTCAATTTGTTGAGTAATCAACCTTTAATCAAGTTCATAAATCTTAGAGTAGCCTCTAAATTTTTTTAAGAAAAAGTTTCTTTCCACAAAAAGTAAATTAGTACCTATCATATCATAATTAGAAGCGAAACAACTAGATATAAAGTAAAGGAACTCCATGGAGACAATATGAAATAACTGAAAAATGAACTTGGTATATATAACGTAGAGGAACACAATGACCCTACCGTGATGCAGGTATGTATCTCTTCAACCATGCATGCACCGGAATCCTTCTGATGAATCCGAGAGAGGGAAGCGTTGGCCAGTTGTTTGGCCACGTCGACTAAGGTTACCCCCTTATTGGCTAAACAACACTCAGATGGGGATATATGGAAAACCTGCCCCACAAGATTTTGCTGCAGATTATGATCATTGGAAGCATGTAGTAAGCAGCTTGTACATGTCAGGATTAGGAATCAGCTGGTCTGGAGTGAGAAATGTCATGGACATGCGAGCGGCCTATGGCGGGTATAACTTTGTTACTATTTAAGAATAGTGTTGCATATGTATGTCTGATAATGATAACTTATAAGAATTGATAACTCTTACAGGTTTGCTGCTGCACTGAAAGATTTAAAAATGTGGGTAATGAATGTCGTGAATGTTGATTCACCAGATACACTTCCCATTATATATGAGAGAGGACTTTTTGGTCTATACCATGATTGGTGCGAATCATTTAGCACATATCCTAGAACATACGACCTCTTGCACGCTGACCATCTCTTCTCAAAGCTAAAGAAAAGGTATGCATGCTTAGAAAACTATATCAAAGTCGTGTCATCACTATAATAGATTCAAAACTTCCCTATCACTAAGTCTACTTACTTTGATTCTAACCTTTCCCTTGCAGGTGTAATCTAGTTCCAGTTATGGCAGAAGTGGACCGAATAGTCAGACCAGGAGGTAAAATCATAGTTCGGGATGAGGCAAGTGCAATAGGAGAAGTTGAGAACTTGTTGAAATCCCTGCATTGGGAAGTTTTTTCCAAAAACCAAAATGGAATTCTCAGTGCACAAAAAGGCTATTGGCGGCCTAAAACATATGTAGCTTCATCTTAAGCACATACTAAACTTACTTTTTTGTAAATGCATTCATAGATATACTTCAGCAGTAACAGACATGAATAGCATCAAATATGTTACAATTAGGAAACTTAGAAAGTTCATGTAACAAATTGAGCAAACCATGACAATTGCTGTAATGAGATGAAATGGAGGACCTTGCTCCACATTTTCAAAGATCATGGGATTTTCCCCATAAGGATGTTGTCACTACCATTTATTATGTTCAGAGGACAACCTCAATAATCACACAAAATTATCAGTACTACAAAGAAATCTGATAAAGATTGGTGGTCATGATCTTAAAGCAGTGATACAAAGCTGTGCACCATACTTTATTTCTTTTGCTCATTTTGAATCTTTTGTCATGTAATTAATGAATATACTAGAAGTTGAAAAAAATTATGGTGGAGCAAAATTTCAGCTACAAACAAGGTAACAAACTTCCTTAAATCATGGGAAGTTAGTATTGTCTCGTGATTATTTGTATCCATATAAATATGATTTTCAAGTAATGAAAAAGTAGTTCCATTTTTTTCATTTTTTGTTTTATTTTGTATATATAACTCAAACCAAATACTTCTCACATTTGACATCAGAACACAACTAATCTTTAAGGGACTATGTGAGAGAAAACAAGAGAGTAAACCCCTCCAAAAAAAATAAAAAAAGATCACAAACACTTCAAAGATTTGAGTGGTCTTTGTAATGGCTACAAGTAATAATATTTCAGCTCTTTCTCCTTCAGTCATCACTAGAGAAAATTATCACATGTGGTCCGTGAGGATGGAAGCTTATCTCAGGGATCTATTACTATGCAGAGTTGTTGAATCAAACATTTAACCTAAGTTGCCACAAAATCCAACATTGAATGAGCTCAAAATGTATGACGAAAGGCTCTCTAGAAAATTTAGAGCCTTAAGTAGTCTTCATTCAGCAGTAAATGAGACCATTTTTATAAGGATCATGTCATGCAAAATAGCAAAAGAAGTCTAAGACAAGCTAAAATCAAAATTTCAAAGAAATGAAAAGACCAAGCAAATGCAAATCTTTAACTTATGGAAGGAGTTTGAATTTCTTGAAATGAAAGAGAGTGATAATGTGAAGGATTACATTGATAGAGTCATGAAAGTTGTTAGTTAAATAGGAATGTTGGGTAAGTATTTGTCAGAAAGAAGAGTTGTAGAGAAAATAACGGTAACTCTTGTAAAGGATTTGAGGCAAATTTTCTTTACTTGAAGATGCTTAGAATTTGTCTTGAATTTCTCTTACAGAACTTGTAAGTGCTTGCGTGCTGTTGAGCAAAGAAAAGCATTTAGAGAAGAAGAAGGCACAACTGAAAATGCACTTGGTATAAGTGTAAGCTAATAATGTAAAGAAAGACTCTCTTTCAAAGAAAGGTAAAAAAAAAAAAATTATTAGAACAACGAAAATGAATCAAAAGAGGTGGTTGCCCATCTTGTCCTCGTTGTAAGAAGACAAATCACATTGAAAATTATTACTAGTACAGACTTAGGGTTCAATGCAATGCTTGCAAGTGATTTGGACTTGTTGAAAGGATTTGCCTAAGAAATGTTGGTAAAAATAAATAAATAAAGCTTAACTAGCACAAGTCATTAAAGGATTTGAAATTCATAAGGAGAAACTTTTTATCACTACTACTGTTGAAAGATATTACATTACTAGTCAAAACACCAATGCTTAGATGATTGATAGTGGTTGTGCTCATCGTATGATAGTGTAACACTCCAAAACCTAAGGGCATCACAACTTACTAAGTATTCCTAATATCTAATAATCAACTCTAAAACTACCTATAATCTCTAAAATCATCTTTAATAACTACCATTAGTACATCAAAGCAAACTTCAACAATTTAGATAAACTATAAAAACTTAAATAACTCGTAGGTAAGTCATATTAATCATGATTCAAGAGATATTCTCATCTTATACAAAAACAGGGCCTAATAATGAATCTATGCCGCATACTAACATTTAGTTCCACCAAACAGCCATAAGTCACTAATACAAAATTATAAATGCCTCTCAAACCCGACTTGCTAGTTGTAATCGCAATCATAAAGTAGGCAACAAGCGTTGTCTTAATACCTACAGTTGTAAAAATAAGAATGAGTTAAAGCTTAGTACATAGTACATAAGTACACACGGATGCTACAATATGTCATTTACATGCATTTAATGCACATTACTTCGAGTATATAATAAACAGTCAATTAATTATCTCGAATTTAAGTCAATAACCAACAAAGGGGTACTAATAAACCCATCACACTATGATCTCTTATATGAGTAAATAAGTAGAATATATCATACATCTTTTATTGTACTACCATATACTATGGTGAAGGTCCTTAAACTAACACTCAAGAAACAAGAACTATGAAACAAAGTCTAACTACATCGTCCCATATAAGAGTCTACTAGAGAATCTTACTTATGATCAGTAGTTGTCCCTATACAATGAAGGATGGGTCAAACTATCTACAAGCAATAAGCATTTTGTTTAAGCTAAATAGTACTTAGCTCGACTAAGTCATTATTACTCTAATAAGCGCAACCATAAAAACAAGTACTAGTATGTAGAAAGTTGAATTCGAACTAATTACAATGCCTAAATCAATTGTGAAACCCGAATTTAACATCCTGGCAGTTTTGATAGTAAGCTTATTTTAACGTTTCATTATAATCAACCCAACTCAAACATCTCAAGTAACCTAAACCATCTTTGGATAACACTTTATAAAGGCTTTCTAAACTCTTATCTTATTTTAGGATTCTAAAAGTAACTATGGCTAAACAAGAGAGTATGATTAAACTTTGGCTTATGAAAAGGAATTATTAGAACACTTGGAATGAAGATGGAAAGGAAGTTTCAAAATAGAATTTGATTCTTTGTAAAACATGTTTATAAATGAGTTATGATAATTAGGGTGTTCTAAAATGGTCTTAGACGATAAAATATGCCTTAAAAAATAGGTTAGAACATAAAGAAATTGACTTAAGAAAATTGAATGGAAGAAAACTTGATTTAGGCTTTTGGCATAAACTAACCACACGATTTAAGGGGAACCAGCCAGTTGGTCCCTCCCAGCCTTCTATGACGAAAAGACTGTTCAAACCTTTGAATAAGAAAAGTAGCAAACCTTTGAATTCTATCCTCAAACCAACTCAAATCCATACTTTTCTTTGAGCCTACTTCAAGTGCAATTCGAATACTTATCAACCCATTAATATAACATACTTTTACACCATCTAAACTATAAATTTCAGATCAAACACCAACTTAATACCTTAAATCTACCTACAAACTTCATGAAACCAACTTTAAACTAAGGAATAAGAGAAAAGATGATGAGTACTTACTTGAAATGCATAAGAATCAAGTTGAGAATCGCTTGAACACATCATTAAATATTCATTAAATTTTTGAATTAAAAGAAACCCTACTTAAACATCTAAAATGGGGATTTCTACTATAATGAACTTAAAATGTAGAAACCTACTTTTTTTTTTTTTACCTTAATCCCTTCCTTTACTTGTTCTTAAGGAGTATTGGAGATTACCAAAGAAGATTCAAGATAACAAGCTACAACTTATAAGGAAAAAGGTGGTTTTAATGTCCTTAAGCCCTAAAAATGAACTTTCTTTAAGTAATACTCATGGCTTGCTTTAATCTCTTCCCAACTTTCCTCTTAAGGTTAGGTCTTGGGGCTAAACTTAGTTTTTTGCATAAAATAAGTGAGTTAACCTACTATTGTTAAAGATTAGGATTTAAGAGGGTTGGTGATTGCCTAAAAGAATAGGGTTTTAATAAAGTTTTATTTTAAATCCCTAAAAAACACTTATTTTTTAAAAAATTTCCTTGGAATTACATTCTACTCCCCTTAAAAAGACTTTCATCCTCAAAAGTCACCCAATATTTGAAATGACTAATTATTTTCTTCTCATTTCTTTCCCAAACTCTTAAGTCATGTTCTCTTTGGGACTCCTCACTTGGCTGGTCTATACATAGCTGTTGATTTATGTCCTAAAGAGCTCTTCCTCGGTACTCCCATTCTTAGTAAGCCTTTGTACTCCCAATCCAGTCCTCTAACTTCCATCCACTCTTGATTTATTTTCTTTATGATCCTTTTGATTTGTATACCTTTACTCTTGTCTCCAAAATGGTAAGGTACTTACTTTCACATTATTAGATCAATCAATCCATCTCATATTTGCCAACACGTCAACTACTATATTCGAACTTATGATTTTCATGACCTATAACGCCTCGAAAGGAGGGCTTGATAGTTGTGCCTAAAATATTCATATCATATGTGCACCTATAATATAAAGACTACCTTACAAGCTAGAAATTGTAAGACTCTAATTAGTGAGTTTCTAAGGGTACTTATTCATTTTACATACATCTACTTATTTATATAAGTAACTAAGCTAACCTAACAATCTACAGTCCCCTAAGATCGTAAAGAGTTGGAATCACTTACCAAATAATAAGGCGGGATAATTAAACTTCATCAACATCATGAGTTACTAACTATTATAGAGATCTAGCTTAACTAATATAGTCTACTAAAGTAATCTTATTCATCTAATCCAACTACTTAAAGGAATACTCCTCACTTTGATCTTAGCCCATTCCTAACTTTTGGTTGCCTACAAAAAAGAACTATTAGGGGCGTGGAGGGGTGAGCATACTACTACTTAGTGAGTTTGTCCTTTGTCACTATCATTTAAGCAAGTTTTCAGGCATTGTTAGCAAACATGCAGTTTAGCTACATATGAAATGAATGGACATGCAATGAATGCAAGCATCATATCCATAGGGCTCTAGAACCATGGAAGGTATAGATTTATATCTTCTACACGTCGATTATCCCCCATACTTAACTACATAGGGCACCTCACCATACCTGCAAGAGACTGTCCATAAATACCATCTTAACAAATGAAACTTGACTATTACCCTAGTTAAGAATACCATACTAATCAATCAGGTGGATCTCATCTAGGTCTATCCACTATCAACAATCAATATAACGCCCCATGAGCTCATTATCAATAAATTCATATAACGCCCCATAAGCTAAACCATATAAGTCCAAACTCAGGTTTTTTGTTATTAATCAATCGAAAATGGTCTACTCACTTTGCCTCAATAAGTAAAATGTCATAAGCAATTGCTATGAGTACTCACTAAGTGGATAAATCTTTCTTTGAATTATCAAACATTTCAAAAATATATTTTCGTAAATTTTTTAGAAAACTTGACAAAGCTATAGGCATCCTAGTCTACAACTAATGGATTACTGACATACGATAGGAATATTGAATTATTTTGGCCAAATAAATAAGCTTACCAATTTAATAAGGTGATTACATAGATATGGGCATACCAAACAATCTATCACTCAAACATGGAATCAAGGGTGAGCAACAAAACATTAAGCAATTATCAAATACAGGAAATGGTATCATTGAAACTCTCTCACTTGATCTACTTGCTTACTTATCTTAGCCTTTGAGGTTCCTGAATTAGAAATTAAGTCACCTAAAACATGATAATGCATATGTAAGTAATTGGAAGAGGGTTTCTTTAAGAACCTAAAAGCCTACATAATTACTAAAACCCCACCCTAAATCCCTAAGTGCAGTTAAAACTTGTTTTACTATAACTTCTTCAACTTAGGTTCGTTTTTCATGTTCTTATAATTGACTTTCATCATTTTCAAGTGTTCTTTCATTTGGTGATGTCCTTTTTAGGTATTTATACTTGTAAGAATTCAATTTGGGTTAACCAACTTCACTGATCAATAGTATTAGTTTGACTACTTTGGGGTTTGAGCCTAGTTTTGGTCCTTGGGCTTAGTTTTAGGTATAAGGCTTTCTATTTGGCTTTAAAATTACTCTTGTAGGCCTTCACTCAATAAAGGGCCTATAGGAGATGTCTCAATGGGCCGTAGGGCTTAGTGGGTATTTCATATTTTATTTTATGAGCCTTTTAATTTAGAGATCAGATTTGGTCACTAAGTTATTTGGCTCCATTGTTAGTCCTTTTAAGGGCTTTTAGGCTTATATTGTATTTTAGGACTTTAAGTGTAACTCCACTTATTAATTTGGGCATAAGCCCATTAAGAGCCTTCAGATAAGTCAATTTTCTATTAGGATTAAGATATGATTTTTTTTCATTTATTAGGCTTCTAATCCTATATCTAGGGCCCTACTCATTAACTAAGCTAGTTTAGGCCTAATTTGCATTATAGAGCCTTAAACTTGATTATAACTTATTCTAATTGACCAAATATCCTAATGGGTCCACCAAATAACCCATTTTACTAATTGTTCCAGATTTACTCCATTTCATTAATAGGGTTTCTAACAATATTCGTAGGGCATTAATCACCAACTTATCTAATTTATCTAGTTTAGGCTATTAACTCATCATTGTCCCACTTAACTTGGTTAATTACATCTTAAATCATACCTAATACTAAGTGATCATATCATTACAATAATTAATCAAAATTTATCGATTATTAACTTCATTAATAGTGGCAACCAAGTAAAGTTCTTCTAGGCTTTCCTTCAACTTCTTCCATCTAATACTTATTCTAGTGTGTTTCTTTATTTTAATCACATTTCTTTTTGTTTTAACTTAATAACATAACATAATATGATGAATGCAAGATGGATATTCACTAAAGAAGGGGCAACATGGATGGTACTTAAGGTTTCATGTAGTTAAGTTAGCTATACAAAACTATCTCGTATACTTCTAAAAGACAAATAACAAACTAACAAGTACATGAAAGAAGATGAGATTATATGGCTCTAAAATGATGTGTACATGATTATAATATGTTCATCTAGTATTTCTAATCCTAAACTCTCAAGATATCATAGCTATAGCTTACGTTAATAAGAAAGTCAAGTTGGGTGAGTTTTACCTTAGGCTAGCCTATATGAATTCTAACTTTCTACTAAAAAATAGAGTTGAAACTTACTTGTTTTAAAGCAAATGTTTGTCAACAAGAAGTTAAGGTGTGAGTGTGATCTTTTAGTAGTGGTGGCTTATGATTTTGGTAGTGTATGGTGGTGGTAAGGCCAAAAGGCACTGAGGTACACAAGGGGATCCAAGAGAGCTTCTTGGTTTTCCTTCCTTCTTTCTTTCATTTTTATTTAGATTTGTAAAGAAGGTTTCTTAAGGTTTTCTAAAAGTGAAGAATGGAGTCAAATGAGGGTTTTGAATAGGTAAAATTATAGCTAAAGAGGATAAGATAAGGGGGACAAGATATTGCCTTAATTGGTTAAAATGGTACAATGATCAAAGGGGGACTACTTGCTCTTTGACCCTTTACTTGATTTGGTAATGGTTTATCTCAAAATATCTTAATTGTCTAACTAGCCTTTTTGTCTTGTCTCCTTAATTGATATTCTCTATTTCTTAATTAAGAAGACTAGGGTTGGTAGATGGATTGAAGGGTAATTAAGCGAATTAAAGGATAATTGTAGAGGGCTAAATCTAACTTGTAGGCTTCAAGTACAATAACAAAATGAATTTGACTCTTTGGGCTAAGGTAACATGTCTAGGAGAGTCAAACCCATAGAGTTCGAGATAATCAAGGGATATTTGGTATAGTAGGCTTAAAGTAGAGCCCATTGAATTGATTTGTCCGATCTAACCTTTCTTGGTTTGGCTCACACTAATAAGATATAAAAGGCTTCAATCCTAGCTATTGATTGATATCATAGTCACATGGACCAAATCCACCTGCCATCTCCCATAAATACTCCATTCATTTCCTCATTTGGAAGGAAAAAGACTAACACTATTACTCTACTAGAATCTTGTCTCAAAGATCAAACATTCTAACACCTTAAAAACATTACCCTGTTCTTCATTAATCATAGAGTTTGATGACATCATGCTCCTCTACTTATCACCCAATGTATTAGAGCCTACCAAAAACTACCTACTCCTCTTCCTAATCCTACCTCACTTGATCATCCCATACTTATAAGTCAAATCATTTTCTTACTCATGTATAGCGCGATCAATTACACAACACACATGTAACCTCTTACAATTTGAACCTACCTATACATTTCCAAGAAACTCCATTGGAGAGGAAAGATTTGATGCTCACCTCATGGTACCTTCGCGAAGAAGACCTACTAATTTGACAAACAGCAATGATTAAGAACAAGATGGTATTGTTATTACTAATAATCAAAATCCATCTCTAATGAGAGGTATGAACCAAGGAGATGGTACTCAAGAAGTCATTCCTGATAGTGCACAACTAGCGTAAGAGCTACCACAAACTAATCAAAATTTGAAAGAGCTTTGAGCAATGTTTGCCTAATGTGCACCTGTTTTGGTTGCTTTTGCTGCTGTACAGCAAAGGACAATTGTTGTGGGTTTTTCCAATATGATGTAACAATATGTTACACAAGATTTTCAGCCACTTAATCCCTTAATTACTAGTGAATAAGATGCTCTTAAGGCTTAGGATAACCTCTTGCAGTGGACCCTATACCCACACAGCATACCCTGCCTAAACTGATAAATCAAGGAACTTAGATGTGAGGTTCATCATCTTCATGTAGTGCTCCATGTGTTGCAATTGTTCAATCTACGTACCCTACCTCTATGAGTTCAACTCCAGTGAATTCTATTCCTATGAATCTTACCAACTCTACTCCTACGATGTTAGTAAGGACAAAAGCACTTACTCAAAGGGCTTCATTTGTGACTAAAGAGGATTTAGATATATACATGAGAGAAATATAGACAAAATCCACATCAACTATCTTGGAATTAAACTCCCATACCATTCACACATCGTTATCAAGCCCTATCCAAAGGACTATGTGAGTCTTAAGTTCTTCTTGTTTAATAGAAAAAAGGGGAGTGCTAAAGAATATTTGTTGAAGTTTATTGAGACCCTAAAAGTCTATTGCTTGGATGATGATTTGAAATTGAAGAAATTCTCAAAATCCTTTATAGAAAAAGCTTGTGGTTGGTATGTTAATCTCCCACTAGGATTAGTTGATTTACGAGGTGGAATGTACAAGATGTTTCTAGAAAAATTCTTCTCTATTGAAGAAAAGGTGACTCTTATCAACATGGGACAAATTCATCAAAGGTTCAAGGAGAATCGCATGGATTATATTATACAAGATATCTGTAAGGAAAGGGAGTTGGTTAAGATTTATGTTCAAGAGATGTTTCTTGAATACGTAGTTTATCTTGAAAATCTTTCATTAGCTTCCATTGCTACATTGGTCAAAAGTGCATGAAGGACCAACAAGTCATTAGTGTAACAAAAAATTGAAATTACAAGGTTTAATAAGCATACACCTTTTATGAATTTAACCCATGAGGAGAACATTAAAGGAGTAAAAAAATCTAGAAGTGAGAAGCTTGTAAACACTAAACCATCTTTGGTATACCTAGGTTCATTAGGAAAAGTACATGCCTTACTCAACCAATGGCTACAAGATAAAAATATTTGACTTCCTAGGGTTGAACGCTTACCGATGGATGAGGAAAAAAATGACTCTAAGTTTTTCATATTTCATAAGAGTGTAGGCCACCTAATAAAAGATTGTTAGATACTAAAGAAAATATTTAATGAACATATCTAGATTAGAGAATTGATTATGGAAGATAATGATGTTAGGAATAAACTACTCCTGGCTCACAATACTCGACATGGTGTTATGAATGTTATCACTCACAACCCCACTAAGATGGAAGGTATGGATATACGACTAGTCAAGGCACCTAAAGTTAAGCATGGAGGATCTAAGGCTAAGATAAGTAGAGATGATAATGTTGTCCTCGCTTTGTTAAAAATTACTAATGTTAGGAATTTCTTTGATCTCATCGGCTTTGATGAGGATGATTAGTTTAAGGCAGCGACTATGCTCATGAGGATTGCGCAAGGTCAATACAAGCAACATACTATAGCTCATCCTGTAAAGTGAACAGTTTTAATGAATGAAAATGCAATTATGTTTATTAATGCTGACATATGTAAAAGGAATCTTAATCACAATTGCCTTCTATGTGTGGAAAGCATACTCAATGGTTATTCTTTCAAGAGGACTTTCGTCGATAATAGATCCTTACTTAATGTTATGCTAATGTCTACTTTTAGAGTTGCAAAGATAAATATTCAACACTAAGTAAAACAACTTATCCTATTGCATAACTTCCATGAATCTTCCATGAGGACAATAGGGTAAGTCAAAATAGACTTTAACGTTGGACCTATCCATAGCCCCACATGGTTCTATGCAATCGATGTGCCTACATCCTACCATTATAGGAAGCATATAGCTCATGATCACCACATGATATCCTCAACATGGCATCAATTCATGAAGGGTCATTAGGGTGAAGAAGATGTCTTTATTCCTGTAATAAAGGACCCATTTACATACGATGAATTACATTTTGCTAAAGTAGCCTTATTTGATGAATATGATCATGTGGCGTCGTAAAATGTAAAAGAACTTTCTAACACATCTCTACCTATGATGGAAGAAGCTTAAGCGCCAACATCTAAAAAGAAAAAGGATGTATAGTTATCATGGAGGATCAAAGAAACGTAAGAGAACAATTAATATTATGGAAACTAAAGGTGCTTCATAAGAAGAGGTATGAAAACTACTAAGAGTAGAGGATAACCTCACTAGTTTTCTCTCTTCTCTTTTCTTGTTACATGCAAGTGAAGTGATAGTCACTTCTTATTAATGAAAGAAGTTTCTTTCTCTATCAATAATATTACATTATGAAACACAATTCTATATATTTGTATCTTTTTATTGCCATTGTTGTTGCTAAGTAAGGGACTTATCTCCAGAGCGTATAAGGCTAATCCCATAGAATGATTTGCATCTTATTAGGGGCATTTGAACCCTCTTGATTATTTAAAAGAAAAACGACAGTGAACATGATATCTTGTCTACACATTATTACTGCTTGGTAAAAAGCTTTGACTCTTAAGTACATAATGATGAACTTGCCTTATATGTGTGGCCTGGTAAGAGCATTGCCTCTTGGATGCGAACAAGTTTGCTAATCTTGCATATTTATTATACTGTCTAAGTGATCCAAATGTTTCTTACCATCAAGTAATGGAGATAATCCCATTGATAAGCAAACTGATAAATTGACACTTCAATTGAAATAATACCTCAGTAAGTTAGATTACATAGTCAAGTAGTGGGAAATACCCTCTTGACTAATGAAAAAGAATTATTGATTCTAGGCAATTAATGCCACTATCGCTGCATATATATATATATATATATAGTTTATCATTAGCAAGCAAAAAGTTTTGCCTCAATAAGAGGTGACATATGAGATCCCTTAGATCAAGGAGTCTAAGTAATCTCAAAATTATGCTAATTCATAAATTTCAAGATTACGATATTTAATGCTAACCTGATTAGGTTGAACTTGAGCTCCCTACTATATGGTGTCATTTTTACAATAATGCTGCTTAGCTGAGGCACTATACCTAAGTACATGAAGTTTTTAAGCATAAAATATGCTCTAACTCAGGAGAATGCCTTCTCTAGCAACTAATGTAATGGGGAATATCTATTTACATTTATGTTGAAAAGGTATATGATTCAACTACTAACATTTAGCTCACATTCTAGTGCCATACCTAACCAATGATGCTAAGACTTATGTCATGTTTGGGTCTCACATCGCAATTAGACATTACATCATGCTCAAGCCTTGCATCGCAATTAGATTCAGTATTGTATTCAAGCCTCATGCCATATCATGATCAAGACTCATGTTGTATCATGTTTAAGACTAGTGACGTGTTTAAGACTTATTTCATAGTCAAGGCTCGTGACTATTACTTTTGCTCACTCACATTTAACTCTAATTTTCAAGACCTGCATTCAACTCACATGTTCTCACATCTCAAGTTTCATGTTCAATTTGTGTATTCAGTGCACGTATGGCTTATGTTGGCACTCATGTACTCGTACACTCATGTCCTCTTATCTGTGGCTTATGTTCAATTTGCATTACAAGTCGCAATTCATCCTATCAAAATCACTTAAAGGAAGTCATATACAATCCCAGCATAACACCTTTAAAACATGTGCAATGAGGAAATGTTAGTTTACAATTATAAGAAAAGAAAAAAAAAAACAAAGAAGATGAAGAAAAGAGGAAAATGCAATACAAGGTGAACAAAATGAATTAAATAAAGAGACCATGCAAAGTATAATGAAAATCAACTTAGTTAAAGGTTGGAATATGTGATTAAATTATTATGAACATGAAAGAGGTATTCCTTCAAAGGAAAAGTCTATGTATGGATGGGATAAGGAACACAATTCATCAAAGGAGTGATAAAACAAAAATTTGAGTAGTAGTGCCCTTCACCCCCTCCATTGCTAACGAGTGAGACTAAGGGAGTAACGGAGGAAAATTCGAGTGTTAGCACCTATCACCCCCTCCATCACAGGTGTGACCAATGATAGAGTTCATATCTACCTATTCATCACAACCATAATAATACATCAAAAGAGTGATCACTCCCTTCATCACGGTCGTGGTGAGGTAGAATGTTTGTGAGTAGCCATTCACGTCCTATGTCACAACTATGATAGATTATTCAAGAAGAAGAGTTGTGTTTATTTCAATCCGAAATGGATGAAGTGTATAAATCTCACAATCGATTGGGTTTCACTTCCTACTTTGAGCATAATAAAGTCAGTTATGAAAATGTAAGACCAATGTTGATGTACATGTCCTATTTGATCAAATGGCTCATAGAAGTTTATTTTCATTAAAATACTATGGAGGTTAAATGCAACAACAAAGTGCTAAAAAATGATACAAAGCAGCATTCAAGACAAAGTAGCACATAATGTATAGTAAATGGATGTGAAACGAAATTGGAAATTCAATAACGATACGAAGAAGTAAGCAAGAGCATATAATAATTCAGTTTAGTAAGTATTCAACTCCAACAATAGTAAACAAAATAATATAGCTATCAACTACAATAGAAACCTAATTCCAAAGTTGCAAGTGAAAAGATAAGCAAAGAGAGGGGGGGGGGGGGGGGGGGGGGGGGAAGGAGGAATGGAAGTCACCTTGATTCAAACTTTTTAACATTGTCTACAATAAAGTTTATCACAAGTTTATTTTAGATAGCTCAATTCGCTAATGACAACAGTAGTTTTCATTGCACCATTCTATAGTCTTGGCTTTCAAGTAATGTTAAGCTATAAGCCCCAGTATCCTTATTATTTTTTGGTCTTCATAGCAATCCTTAGGTCCTTGACATGATTTTCTCCTTAACGATAGGTCTTTATATTTTCTCAATGAAGCAAAGTTTATAAAATAAAAAAGGAGATGAAATTGTAAGACATGTTTATAAGGTAGAGGAAAACGAAATTAAAATGCATATGAGGCGAATGTAAGTAAAAGGAAAGGTAAGTGTATGGGCTAGAATTAATAAAATTGAAAGAGATTGCATGTACAATGAATGAATGAATAAGAATGTCCTTGAAAATAATGTTGATGATAAAAAAGGAAGCAATGACAAACAAATGGAAGAAAGAAAATGCTAAATAAAGATAGGAAGTATGAGCAAGACTATGAATAAGAAAGACAAAGGGAGCATGAAGTTACGAATAAGAGCTGTAGAGCATGAAAAAAAAAAAAAACCGAGAGAGACTAGTGAATGAATGAACTGAAGAAGGTAAAGGTAGTATGTCTAAGGAAAAAAAGTGTTACCTAGGAATATTTTATTATGAAATTCTTATCAAATATCCTAGAGTGTACATATCCAAGGCGGTATGTGTGATTGGATGGTGCTATCAACTCGCGCATCGCATATATATATCTAACGGCTTTATACAACACGTGACCATAGGGTGGGCACTATAATATACAATATATTATTGTCATTTCACCAAGTGATTGACTAAATTGCATGAGCTCAAGTATACTCAAGAACTTCAATAAAATTAGAGAATAAAGTATATTAACATTATTATGAGTAGATCAATGGATTTACAATAAATAAAGAAATTATGAAAATTGTTGTTAAATTGGTAGCAGACTAAATATTTTGGTTACTCAAAAGGCTAAAGATACTAGGATTTCTCACTTTAGTTGAAAATGAATAATGGTTAAAGGGTGGCAGTTGGTAACTCATTTCTACATTATAAACTATCAAGGAAAAATGGAATGACATGACAATCAACTTCTTTGACATGGATGAGTTTGCTTCAAATTAATGAAATAAGGTCAAGCATAATATGAAAATGATACGACCAGTTGCTCATAAAGAAGAGCTTATTAGTCTTAGAATATTTAAATATAATTTATCACGAGGAAAGATTCACAAGACCATGCAAGAAGAGTACTCTTATATAAGAAGAAAATCAAGACAATATTGGTACATGGACTTAACCTAATAAGATTGCTAATGTGAACTTAGTATATAAATTCAATTCAATGCTACCATTGACTCATTAAGATCAAGTTGAAGAAATGAAGTCAACTAAAAAATGATTGACTCAAAGAAGATTTACTTCAATATTGCTATAGGGGCAATGTGCAACTCAATCTAATCAAAATATGACATGTAAATAAGAAGTGTTGCAAATTTGTGTGCTAAGCCAATTCTTGAATTAATTTAACGATGGTGCAGCTATTCAATAGCATACATACCAAAGTTAATTAAAAGATTCATTTAATGCGCAAACCCCTTTTTGACTTCGTCCAAAGGACTTTGATTAAGGGGAAAAATATAAAGGGCTAACTTTGACTTATGAGCTTCAAGCCCAATAAAAAAATGGATTCAACTCTTTTGGTTGGGGTGATAAGGCCTAGAGAGTCAAGCCCATGAAATTCAAGATGACTAAAGGAGATTTAGCATAGCAAGCTTGGAGTAAGGCCCATTAGATCACTCTATTCGATCGAACCTTTCTTGCTTTAGCTCACGCTAATAAAGTATGTAGCCTTTTATTTAGGTTTAAACCCATGGAAAAAGCCTATCTGATACCCATATATAAAAGGCTTCAATCCTAACCATTAATCGACATCATGATCTAATAGATCGAATCTACCTACCATCTCTTATAAATACTCCATTCATTTCCTCATTTAAACAAGAGACAAATTCCTAGTAATATCATTACTCTACTGAAATCTTGTCTTAAGGATCAAACACTCAAATACCCTAAAACCACTATCCTATTCTTTATTAATTATAAAGTTTGATACCATGTCACTCCTCCACCTATCACTTAGCATCTTAGAGCCTACTATGACTACTTACTCCTCTTTCTTATCCTACCTTACTTAATAATCTCATACATATAAGTCAAATAATTTTCATAGTCATGTGTAGTGTGATTAGTCACGCAGTACACACATGACCTCTTATGATTTGAACCCACCTACACAATAATTAATTATAATTATACTTAATTGAGTAATTTTAGCCTAATTAGGATGTAATTAGGGTTTTGTATATTTTATCACTTTAATTAAGTTCATTGACAATTATTGCCTCTTTTTTAATAGTCTTTTAGTATTCAGGACCAATTATGGTATTTGGACCACATATATGACTAGGATTTAAGGTTTAAAAGCAATTAGAGAATTTAGTTATGATTAATGAATAGTTTAGGGATAGATTTAGGGTTTGTTTGTTGAATTAAGGTTTTAGACTTCTAATTAGGGTTTCAGTCAATCTATTGATGTTTTCTAGTCATTTTAGGGTTTCCCGTGTATTAGAATCTTTAGCATACAATTAGAGTTTTAGGATTTTACTCTCTTTCAAGTTTTTTGACTTATTACTTTGGACTTGTGGCTTATATGATTCATACATTTTATTTAGGGTTTTTATCATTTAAATTAGGGTTTTAGATGGTTCTTTAGGGTTTCAGGGTCATCTTAGAGTTTCTCGCATGTTAGGGTTTTTATTAAGGTTTTAAAGGTACATTTGTGGCCTTAGCATTAGTTTTAGGTTTTTGAACACATCATTAAGGGTAAAATAGTAATTTATTATTTTAATTGACTTTATTTGATTGATCATTTTTATTTTATGATACCTCTAATCATTCAATATTTTATGAAATGTGAAGAATGTGCTAACTCATAGATGTTCCTTTCATTTAAAGTTTAATTTAGAGTCACATGACTCTAAGGTTTGGGGTATGGGGTTTAGGGTTTTTATTCAATTCAAATTTCTAATTTTCGGTTACACATACTTAGGTTTAGGGTCTTTATATGCAATCAGTTTTTAGTTTTCTATTATTTTGGATTTTATCTCTAGGGCTTTTGAGTTCATTTGGTGGTTCTGATTTAAAATTTTATCAATTTTAATTTCTTTGGTTTGATTAAGCCTAAGGATTTATCTACTGGTTCTTTAAATTCAATCCAAACATGAAATTTACGAGGCTTATAGTCTTCCTCCTTTACAAAAAGTTTCATCCTCAAAACTTGACCATGGGGGTTCTTTACATTGTGGTATCCTTGCATTATCTTCCAATTTTTACATTAAGTCCTAGATCACAGCCTAGGGGTGAGCATATTATGAGGATCTTTAAGTAAATGGAAGCATTTATTAATTGAATAGATTTGATCATAAATATAATTGATACACGGTTTTTAACAATGCCACTACCTTTTAAACATCATAATAAGGCCATGAAATCTTCTTCTTAGAAATACGTAGTCTTCCCATAAGGATCACACTTTTTCTTGAGGTTTACTCAAGTGTTTCTCTATTTCTCCTAAGCTTCTTACTTCTTGTAGCACTTAGAGATGTCATGTCTGCACTTTCCACAATTGTGAATCACGATTGCATTCTTCCTTTTGAAACACATTTTTGCTTTACACCCAATCTTTCAACAATATGAACACTTGCCCTTTAATTGTGGGCAATCTTTCAAGCGATATTCTTAGTCACATTTCCAAAAACTTACTCAGTATGGCTTCTTTGAAATTGATTCATTCACTTGCAATTCCAACATCTCACTTGGTCTTTTATAGCCCTCATCAACATCTTCCATTAATTGCATACTTAATTTAGTCATTCCTTTGTCTTCCTTCCCTTACCATTCCAAAAACTAATTTTTTGCATATTCTATTGTTCTTGCCTTCTCAACAACTTCATCATAAGTCCTAAGTTGAAACTCTTTTAATTTGAGTCGAGTTTTTGGATCCAATCCTGCTATGAATACTTTGATGTGAAAACTATCATTACCTCTTAATTATATAGGATTAAGGTGCTTTAATCTTATAAACTCACTTTCATATTCGTTGATGCACTTATTCCCTCCCTAAATGAGGAGCAAGTCTTCATAGAGTTTCTCTTGCAGACTATCTAGGATGTACTCTTTCAAAAACTCCTCTCTAAATCTATCTTGGGTGTTAGGTTGAGATATGGTCCTATTTTTGAAGTCCTACCATATTCTTACATCCTTATGTAGCATAAAAGTTCCATAAATTACCTTTAAGTCCTCTAGAATTTCATAAATCTTAAAATATTGCTCAATCCGAACCAACCAACCTTCCCTCTCAATCAGATCGTTGGGTTTACCTTCAAAGCACTTGTTTACCTTGATGAACTCTAAAAGCATGATCTTATGAGGTTCCATTGTTCTCGATGTAATTTCAAATTGGTCCTTACTTCTTAATTTTGCAAGATCCATAGTGAATCATGATCTCATTTAATGGTTATAGCCTTGTCAAGATAATACTTTTCTAGGTTAGTGTTATTAACTAACTTATTTGTTCATATCGTATAACATTCAATTCATATATCCTCAAATCATTATAAATTCTTATCTTACAACATGTAGTCATCTTTTAGTCTACAATTGATTTCAACACATTATTTTCATCCTACCATAGATAACTTCATGCTTTTAAACATATAAGCATTCGAGTACTTTTAGGGTTTATCATTATAGGCTCAATCATCCTCGTGTAATGTATCAATCTCACATGTAACTGTTCATTCAGTCTTCTATCATTCTTACGGTTACCTTACGTATCAAGTTTGCAATTAGGCTAAATTTAGAATTCAAGGTATTTAACATGAGGTTCAAGTTATATGATGGCTCTTATAGGAGGATGTGTGTTTGTAATCTTATGATTACCTTAGTTTAGGCTTTTATACCTTCTTTTCTATAACTACTCCATCTCATTAATTATTATCTTTAATATTCCAAAATTAAACCTTTGTATGCATATACATAACTTCATAATTATGTGATTTGACTCATTACGTCATTAGAAATCAATTAACCCTTGGTTAGTCATGTCACCATGAGCTCCTCCAAACTTATATGATACTTGAAATTCTCATTCATATCCCCAATTCCTTAATTTCTCCCTTTACATTCAATTGCAAATGAGACTCTAACTAGAGGTTAATTCATCCTTATCTCGACATAACTTTAGATATCTTAGCTTACAAAGATCCCATAACTATTATGCTCTACATCGATTCACATCTTACTACAAGTCAAGTCGATGATCTCTTCCTTTCCTTCTCGATTTTCCATCTATAGCTTCTCCTCTTTTCCACATCATCATTATCTATCCCTATAATTTATCTCAACTACCTATCAAACCAAGGGTTATTCATACATTAGCCTCTCTTCAATTGTATCGTATTCATTCTAAATCTCCTTCATACCACTTCGGAACTAAAATTCATATCTTGAGGGTCAATAGTTCATATGGACTTCTCATTCCTATCGAATATATATCAAATTGTATGGTTAAGATCTCCCAAACATAGTCTAAAAAGTTCCCCAAAGCAATTCCTTAGCACAACATTTGTTAACTAATAGCATTTCTCATATCAATTTTACAAAGTATCAAGATAAATTGTATTCTAATAACATCATCTCATGATCCTTACTTTCCAAGCTATTTAATCACCACATCACAATTCAATTGTCACCGCATTCCGTTTAGTTTTTGTTCTTAAGCTTAAATTTTCTACTCGAAACTACCATTGTGATTATTAAGGTCAATATTTCTAGATTGGTATCCTCTACTTTTGATATTTAATTAAAATGCTTTTGTGCTCTTGCCTTCTATTGCACATGTGTCCTTAATTTTTAATCTCTCTTAACATGCTCGCTCTCATATAGTTTTTGACACCTTGCTCACATCTTATGGTTCAATGTCTGAAACATACAATGTGTGAGTCTTTAGGGTATATTCATTAAGGGTATCTTAATTAAGGGGGTTAATGAGTATACATATGTATAGATATGTATAGACATAAATACATGTAAGTGATGCTACCTATAGTATATGTACTAGGAGTCTAAGTCTTTTATTCTTCACTACAAATTCTACCCGAGTTTTAGTTACACTCTAAAAAGGTGGAGTTGTAACAGTCCTGCCATATGAACCATCCAAAGATAGGAACTAATCTTATAGTTGCTATCATGGACCTAATTTATACTAGGCGTAGTTGACTCTATTGCTTTAAAGTATCCAAGTTGATACCTAGCTGATATAAACCTATCGAATAATTTTTGGAATTAACTAATAAAGGAAAATCATAGTTTGAATTTTAAGAAGAGTATTCGAAAAACCCATAGGTACACATACATATCAAAATATTAAAATCTATCGAGCCCCATAAGAAGACTTAGGTAGTTTTCATAATAGTTAGGAAAAAGTCAATAATAAAAACAAAATTCAGCTAGATTCTTCTTGATCCTCATTCATCAACCCCATTCGCTAAAGTTTTGGTTTTGGGCAAGGTACTAATCGTTCCACTTTACACTTGCAAACAGACTATAGAAGAATGAGCAACAATATGCTTAATAAGAGGGATGGAGATAGAAGTATCCATTTAACACATTACAAATAGGGTTTCAACTAAATTAGTTAAATGCAATGCATGTATTAGCAAATGATATCATATGACGTTATTTCGTTCATCATAAGATTAGAGAAATTGTGTCCACTTTAATCCAAGTTGAGGAGCTTGATACTGCGTACTCGCAAATCAGAACCAAACTAAGGCTTGTGCAATAGAGAACACCCTTCTCTCATGACTAGCTTCAAATCATGGCCTCCATAATTAAGGTAGGGGAATGACCATTTTAGCTATCCTCATCAAACAAGGTTCGTATTTGGCTCAAAGAATCCTAGTAGCTACGCCTAGTGGGTTGTGATACATGTCAAGTTAGGAGTTAAGTCAAGTTTGAGTTAATTCAATTTCTGAGGTAACCAACCAATTCAAATAATTCAAATTAAACATAATACACAAAACAATTATAGGATAGAGCTTAGCTCTCACAGCAATAATAAAGTAATATTCAGACACATGCGTAACATGTGCATAAACAACTATATTACAATCACAAGTCAAAATATACTAAAGCCTCCAAGTACTTTAATGTACTCCAAAATATTGTAAGGTATTAATCTCACTTACTTGGCATTGTGTGTACTTAGAGAGCTCTAACTTTTTGTCTTTGTAGGTGTCTAATCCTATATAATATTATAAAACATTGGTATTTGCAAGGCTTATGGAAAAATTATTCTAATCAACTTATTTTAATATACTATCATGTCCTTACAATCGATTGTTATAGTAATTAAGTATAAAAACTTTAAATATTATAATTTATCGAATTCCCCCTTTACCAAAATAAAGTATAGTTATATACTAGATTTTGTGA
Organism: Lumnitzera racemosa; assembly: GCA_024138005.1. Taxonomy (NCBI): domain Eukaryota; kingdom Viridiplantae; phylum Streptophyta; class Magnoliopsida; order Myrtales; family Combretaceae; genus Lumnitzera; species Lumnitzera racemosa. The sequence continues at coordinate 60,993,415 of JAMXBC010000012.1, forward strand.
TATATATATATATATATATATCTTTTTGTGTGCTGTGTGTGAGTGTGTATGCATGTGTTTCTAATATTACGACTCACACAAGAGAGCTATATATGCATATACATATATATATATATATATATATTAATCACTAGACTAAAGTAAATGTATAATTATATGGTTTAACATGACATATATAGACGTTTATATTATTATATGGTTCAAATGTTTAATATAACAAGATTATAAGAAATTGAAATGTATATAACTCATACATAATTGGTGTTTTATATAATTAATATATGTGCATAAATAAAGTATACGTAAGGAAAACACTTTTACTCATATATTCAGTTGGTTTGCCTATAGTACCTCTATGTGCCATATATAAATTGTACATTAAGTATATACTATGAAGAATTGTATCTTACATAACTCTTAGTGCAGTTATCCAAATACTATATGAGATATATCAATGCGTTTGCAACAAACTAGAATTTTTACTCATAATATTATATTCAAGTTCTTGAATAATTATTATATATAAAAGACGATACCTTCTGTGGATGTTATATCTTATTCGTGTTATCATACAGTTATACAAAATCTGCTACATGAGTTTTGTTGGATTTATAAGAAAACGTTAACACTAAATCTGAGCTTGATCACAATTTTAGACTGAATAAAATGACCAGTCTATATCCTTATATGTATTTAGTCCTATAAGCAATCAGATGACATTTATACGTTAAAATATACAATAGTTGAGTCAAAGGTCAACCACGAACTGCAATTTTGCCTGTTCAATATTCATATGCTATGACAATCATATTTTAGTCAACATTGTACATATTAAATGCCAACCAAAAATATAACGCAGGCAATTTCCAATATATTTATACATATATATATGTACATACACCTTCCTATATTAATGGAAAATAAATCACTCACACAATTACAAATTTAATTAATCTTTCCCATTTTTTTTTTTTGTGATCAAATGAAAAAAAAAATCAAGAGTCAAGGATAGAAATAATAAAAGGCTGATATTTTACATAAGGAATTCGAACCATCAAAACTACAAGATAACATTAATAAAATACTGTATTAAAAAAATAACAATGGGATTACTAATATTTTATTCCTAGTGCTATCAGGTGCCTATTAACAGTAATAATTATTATAATAACTAAGTGAATGAGGTTACCTAGAATTGTTGAATACCAAAACTCCATTGATTTCTCTACGTAAATCTCTTCCTTTTTTTTTTTCTTTTACTTTCCCACCCTCTCTCTCTTTTAATTTGCCAAGCGGAAAATTAGAATTTCATGATTCAATGGTCAACAATCACAGTCTACCGACCATTTTCTGTCGAAAATGACCCTAGAACCAGTAGACCACAAACCTCAGGAGCTCTGGACAATAGCTTCTTGTTGGAGTATGAACCAACATTAGCCAAATTTCCTAGCTAATTTTTCTTACTTTCCTAAACATGTAATTACCTTACTTTTAATGCGTTTGCTACTGGTTTTTGTCTTGTCAAAACTTTGTAAAATTATGACCATTCATGCTTTTATAAAGCTTCAGGCGGTGGATGGAAATTATTAAGAAATCCCTATGTGCTATGTGTCCTTTATTAGCATTGTAAGTTGACATGCATGGATATGTGTCCTGTTATTATTTTATCTTTAGCCTAAATTTTGTTTACCAAGTTGTCTTCCAATGCCATGGTGCGAACATGACAATGAATTATCATCTTATATGTCAACATGACAATATTTTAATAATTTAAGTTGTTATTTGTTAAATGTTAGCACACCAAAGAAAAAGCCAAATCTACAATGTTATTTATTTTACGTATACGAAATAATAGTCATAGAGTATACTTTACCCATGTTTAATAATCTATGTCAATTTATGTGTATATACTCCATATAATGTGCTTATTTGTTAATATATATAAGCTTATCAAGTATATAATGTGTATAATGTATGACTATATAATCACACTATAGGCTATTCAAGTCCTAAATAATATCAAATAATTCATCTTTAAGGGCTCGCTTCTTCTCTAGCTCAAATTTTGAATTCCTAATAATTATCAAATGATCCAGGTAAATATACATTTTATTAAAATTTAATATTCTAAAAACTTTATTTCAAGAAGACTTTTCTTCTAATTTTTGTACCCAGATGTTATCATTTTACTTGATTCGAGTAAGATTTTTAAGAAGCTTTAAATTCTATCGAACACCCTAACTCATATTGATATCAAGCAATTAGGGTCTTATTACAAGACTAAACTCATTTCTCAGCTATACTTTCTAGATTTCACATATGATGAAGATAATCCACTATTCTCAGTTTCAAGTGGTAGGTCAAAGAGCGGGGTTTCACATTCCACTTCTCTTATAATAAGTTTCATCCTCAAAACTTTACATATATTATACATTCGAGTCAAAACTTTACATATATTATCCTTTTGGTGCATTATTCATAAATTTTCTTTCAATTTCATGTTCCTCTTCCAACATTTCAACTTAGATAACCTCTTTTCCATTTTGCATGTCCTATGACTACTCACACAGATTTCCTTTAGATAATCTGTAAATTTTCTACTCTGTCACATTGTTTCCATTTCATGGCTTGTTTCATACTATACCATGAGTACTAACCTTTCATCTTGCTCAATCTAACTAGCCACCTAATATAATATCATATGCATTTTACATTATAGTTCTTAACTTATATAATGTTTTCTTATCATAGGACATACATTGATCCTTTTTCCTTAATCTATGTCCATATATGTGCTTAAATGCTTTTGAACTTTTGTGTGATATAGAAGTTTTCTAACCACACTCTCGTCTACTTCCTAAACAATCCTTGAGCCAACAAATTCCTAAGCTTTTATCTATTACTCTTTTCATAACGTAGTTCAATCTATGGTATTTCTTATCATGCTTTGATCCTTGTTCCTAGCCATACTTCTTCCATACTTCCAAAGATGTCTTAAAATCATCTTTATCCTTTTACATTCAAATTATGGAGGACGTATCGGTCCATTATATATCTATAGCACTTGTAAGCATACAAGACTCACTATACCTGCTAAACTTAAATGTGAACTTTTTGAGAGCTTATTTTGCTTCTAGAGTTCTTATTTTGGTTCATTTCCAATTTGTGGTTATCTTATCGAAAAGTTTAATAATGAGCTAATAAGTGTACTTAGATATTATTTAAATTATATCTACTTCATTTCTCTTAAATCTATTCCAATGTTATATTGTGGAAATCTATCTAGTCTTATATTAAAAATACAACTCATAAGTTTAAGAGTGAATTTGGTGTTTAAATTTGAAATGTCCTGATTGACCTAAAATAAGGTTGTAATCAACTAGGGATTTTTCATTGTGCCTAAGCTTTTATCAAAGTTAACAATGAGTATGATCCATATTTCTTTCTTTGTTTTATGGACAATGTGAATTTCACCTAAGTCTTGTAGTGTTATTTAACCTAAAATTAATATTTTTCAATTATTACAATTTTAGTTAGGGGAAATATTAACCCAATTTGACCTTTAGTATTTTGCAATTTATGGCAAAAAAAAAATCAAAATTAAAAGATTTGGCTTTAAAGATACTTTCCATTTCTTTTTCTTTTTCTTTTTTTCCTTTAAATCATAAACTATAGTAAAGTTTTGTTTTCTTTATAGAAGTTTATTTTGATTAGAAAGGTTAACTCTTCAAGTATTTAGTTATTACTATAATATTTCCTAAAATGTTTACTTTCAAAGATTTAGGAGACCTACACTAACAAAGCATTTCTTACTAGAGTAAATTGTAAGGAAAAGGTTAGAGCTTCTCACGATATAATGTGACGCTTATTCCTGTAAATTTTTCTTCCTGTCGATTTGTGTTACTAATATATTACACTTATTAACTATTTATTTATATATTTTTAAAATCACATTTTATTAAATCTTTCCATTACTTATTTTAATGTGTATATTTCTAACATGTCTAGTAATATTGGCAATTACTTTACTTTGTACTCATTTATCTATTTAGTTCCTTTGATTGATATTATACATGCTTAATTACCTTTATTGTTTTTTTATTTAATTTTGTGTACTTTAACTTTATAGCCTTGAGATTCTAAACTTATAATACCTAAATCCTCTTTCTATTCTAATTCCTGTAACGTATTGCTATTACCTATTGAATCAAATCATCTTCTATTCTTTTATCATGTAGACTTATTGTTATTATGAAGCAAATGTAATCTCTGATGTACCTTTTCTTGTATCTTTTACATTACTTATAATTAAGTTCCAATTAGGATTACTATTATTAGTTCTTTTCGAATAAGTTACCGCTTATTCCTAATTTTATATGTACACACTTTATCCTATAGTGGTTATGTTACTATTATTTTTATTAGAGTGATACTTCACATAGCTTAGCACAAATATCTATAGGAATGAGTTTGGCAAATTTTGACTTTTCTCCATCTTAAACTCAAATGAGATGACTTATGACTCGATTCAACTTGACTTGATTTAACTCAATAAGAATTGATATTACTCTTGATCAATAAAATCATAAGGTATTGATATTGTAATGCCCTAAAGTTTCGAGACAATGCAATAAACATAGGTTCCAAGTCCTTAAGTTACAATATCAGGCAACATTATCTATTGTAGCTCAAACTTCATAATAATGCTAGAAAAGTTAAACGAAGTATCCCAGTAATATCAATTTTTTGAAAAAAGCTATATAAAAAGATTAATTTAAGGAAAACATCAAGTTATCGATAAAGCCAATAGTTATCAAAAGTGTAAAATTCAAGCTTTTAAATGTAGTGAGATATTAAAGATAAGTTATTTAACTTATAAAAATAACACATGAAGTTGAATTATATATAATATACATGTATTTACATAGAATATATATTATGTGTATTAAATATAGTAGATAATAATAGTAAATTATAAAAATAATGTAAATTAATATAAAATAAAGAAAAATTAATTAAAAAAATGAATGGATGAGTCACCAACGACACAACAGCATGAAAATAGCTTGAAAACATGAGTCGTCACTTGAGTAAAGTGGAAATAACACATGGTGCTTAGTCAATACTGAAGAAAATGGAAAAATGAAATGTAGCATACACATGTTCAATTTTTATTTGATCAAATCAACTTAAAAACTTATAAATAGGATCCAAACTCTCATTTACAATATTTTTTTATTTAGAAAATACAAGAACACAATTTAGGAAAATTAGAAAAATAAAGTAAAATAAAAATAGAACAAAAAAAAAAAAGGTCGGAGCTGGTCTAGGGTAATTTGTATACCAAATCCCAACTTGACTTACAGCGGCTTAAGGGTCCAACAGAGGGTAATACAACCAATCTTTTTGACAAGGTATAGTGGCTAGAGGGTAGTCAGAGGCAGCATATTTAGTTGTCACCATTGAGTTTAGAATCTTGAACAAACTGTCGGTGATGAGCTAGAGGAAGCTTCAGGTGAATAAATTTTCCACCCGTAACTTGTCTAATTTTCTAAAAATATTAAATAGTGTTATTTAATTATGAAATTTGGTTTTCTAAGGTTATTTTATATGTATATTATTTTAGTAATTTTATTTTAATTAAATAATTAGTGGAAATATAGGATGCCTAAGGAATTGCTCTATTTGGGCAAAAATTAAATTAAATTTTAGAATTATCAGATAATGTTGTTTCAAGCTTAATTTTTGTATATAATACACTTAATATATATGTTTAATTTTGGTAACAATAATTTTTTTAAAATAAACCGATTTATTATTTATTATAATTATTTTGGATCAAACTGCCACTTTTACCACATTGTTGAAATGATTGGTTTTTCAGTAAATTAATGAATAAGCCCTACATGTTTTGGTTTCTAAAATTTTATAAGGTTATTTGGAATAATTATGTTTTATCTCATAGATAAATTTGTTTGTTTTTCCTAATTTTCCATAATTTCAAGCAAAAACCTCTATTTAAACTAAATATTTTTGTGAGTTTATAGGATATTTTATGGAATTAATCAAGCCCTTATACTATTTATTACATATTTTCCTAATGTAGGCTTCTATATTGACCTAGTATGTAAAATAGAAAAATAATATTGTTATGATAATTGATAAGATAGTATAAGATCGGTATTTTAGGTATAAAATAGATGTTGTTTAAGTTGAGAAAGTATACTTTTTAGGGTTTTTGGTTTAGAACTAAAGCTTGTTAAAGTCAATTACAAAGTTATGATAACATACGATAGAGTCTGTAGCAAGAAAGAATATTTTCAAGCTTATGACCATATTGATTATTCTTGTTCCTTAAGATAAATTAATAGTACTCAAAATAATGAGTGTAACGACATAAAGTTTACTAAAAACAGATAAGGAATGAGTAAAATATGGTTAAATGAAGTTTAAAATCGTAGTAGTGAAAACTTATAAGAGTTCAAGTTCGACATGTACTTGACTTGGAGACCGTGTTTATATTTTCTTAGGTGTGATAAGGAAGGACCACATCACAAAGTTTAAGCTTTCATAATATTATGAAGGCCAGGTAAGTGAATCTAACCCATACATGGAGTAGATATATTGTTACTTATAACATTATGTACTGTTTGATACTATGTTGATTGAATATGGTTATATCTTAGGTAAATTGATATGCTGTTAATGTGGTGATTTTGAATGATGATAACTATATCTTGGTTAAATTATTATGTTACTAAGTTAGGTGTTAATGTGGTGTTATGAATGATTGTATTGACTAGAGAAGTTGAGTGATTACAAACCAAATCATCTGGGTGTTTACTTAAGTAAACCTTAAATAAGATATTAGATTTCTATTAGGAAGAGATCAAAACCAAGAATTAGATAACTAGGTTGATTAAAACTTAAAACAAACTATGCTGAAAAATATACTTGAGTTGCTATTACATAGCATGGCATAAAAAAGGACTTATGAGTCAGAGTTTTCAAAATAAAGCTTCCATGTGATTAAGGAAAAACTATAGCTTTATAAACTTAGTTTTTGGAAGCATATAAATTCTCATTACCTGAGCAACTTGACTACTTGAGTAGTCTAATTTGGTAAACTATAATGCTTAGTCTAATTTGGTAAAACAAGGTTAGAGGTTCTACTTTTAGGCAGCTCCTTGTTGCTTTTCTAATTTGGTAGATTACAACGTATAGTTGAATTTAGTAAAACAAAGTTAGGGATCCTACTCCCAAGTAGCTCCTTATTGCCTTTAGGTGTATGAAAATTCCTAGATATATTGACTAATCAAATGAATATATTAGTAAGGCATAGGATATTGGTATTAATACATGCCATAAGCATAAGCATAAGCATAACATGCCGTATTGCTAGTAATAAATGTCTAGTTAAGCCGATGTATGTATGAAGCTAAACGTATTGATTATGATTGAAATGTTTCATTTGTTATCCGCTCTCACCTAGCTTCAGTAGCTAAGGGGATAAAATGTTTTATCCTCCAGTTAGCAGCATCATGAAAAGCCCAACATCGAAGGGTGGGAATGCATTCTGAGAGAGTTAGTCAAAGTTAGTAACTTCTTGATGGAACCCATACTAAGTTAAAATTCCGACTACTTTAAAAATGATAGAAAAAAAAGGATGGTTAATGTTTTGATGTAAATATTAGGTTGTACATATAAGTTGTAACCAAATGTCTAACTAAACTTCGATGTAGCAACCCCATTATCATATAAATAAAGTTTGCTTTTGATGAATGAGTAGGTTAAGTTGGTTTTTAATAGGTATTCATGTTTGATGGTGCATTCCATACTAAGCCAAGGATGTGACATCCTTTAAGTGTTATCAGAGCCTTAATTAGGGACCATAACTTTTGGGCATGTATGAGATGTGTGGAGTAGTTAAGTAATAAAGAGACATAGCTTAGTAAAACAACTATAGTAGTTACCAATAGAATTTTATGTGATGTTTATTTAGAAAGGTGATTTATAAGGAATGTGGAAGATCACCAATTAGCTAGGTGCTTGATATTAGGCAAGTGAACCTATCAGTTTTAATATAGTGGATATAAATCTGAGTCGATCCCTTAGAGACTTCGAGTACTAATATTAACCTTAGCTTTATTATTTAACCAGAAAATTATGAAAGTTTGAATTAATTAAAAAATACTAAAATTAACAAACTACTTTAATTAAAAGACTTAATTAAGCAATTGGAAAAACGATAAAATCAAAAACGACTTCAAGAAAGTAATAACGTATTTAGGAATTATTTCTCCTAGAGTTTAACATGTGATCGGTTAAAATATATTCAATTCGGTTTCTATTATTCTTGACCGGAGGGATTCACAACTAAAGTTAATACCTTTCTTAAGCATATTAACCCTAATCCTAAATTATTTACCAGAATCTCTTCACTTAGTAATATAATTTAGAATTGCATTAATGTATAATGAATTCCCATACAAATAATTAACTTTCCGGAAGAAACATGTATCTTATCTCTAAGTATACATGTAATTCTCTCCAAGTATGTAAAGATCTAATTATACATGCAATTTCTCAATCAACATGCATAATATCATATATTGATATTCTAGAAATGTCAAACAATAATTAACGACATAATTGAATCAAGTAAATATAGAAACTTTATTGAAATTTTTAAATCAATCCAAGGATCACATGAAACCCTTAATTCCATAATCCTAAATACTCGAATTCTAAGCTATCATAATGAATCTAAGAACGAGTTTCATCAATAATATAAAATAAAACATGGAAACCCTTTTTATTGATGAACAATATCTCTAATCTTGAAGTTGATGTTGTTTCCCTCTTTCTTGATGTTGTTCCGCCTCTTTCTCGATGTTGTTTCTTAAGTCTCTTTCTCTTCTCTTGTGTCTCTCCGTTTCTGTAATGTCTCTCTGTTTCTGAAACCCTAATATGTCTTTTTATAGTATATCAAAAAAATTTTGTTTTCATCACTAGACACGACTTGGGACATGACTTTGTCCCCAGGTCGTGTACCTTTTTGCACTAAGGCAAAATTTTCTACACAACTTTAAAATTTCATAACTTCTTCGTTTGAACTCGGAATTGAGTGAAACTTGATTCCTTTTCTTCGTTTTCGAGCCTAGAACGCTTTTAAACCCTGAAATGAACATTTTACTCAATTAAGTATCAGTTTCTTTAAAGAAAACAAAAAATGTGTGGAAAATACTATAAAATCACCCTATAAAATATGTTTAAAATTAGAGTTATCAAATTTTCCCACACTTGAGCATTTTCTTGTCCTTAAGCAAATAAATCAAAACAAAACTTTCGGGACAAGAAACGCTAAAGAAAATTTATCACTATTTAGGAAACCGGTAAACAAATACACTTGACCTGAAGAAAAGTAAGAAAATCATTCTCAACTAACTTGCAATAATAAAGTCGACCAATTTCATCTGACCATATTCGAATGATTCAACAATACTTAATACTAGAGTTCACTAGTTAATTTATGAAAATCAAAGTTTACTCAAGATATTTAACTAAGGATTCTTAAACTAAAAATTAGATTTAACATCTCGCCAATCGAGAAAGAGTCATAAAAATTTTGTCCATTTGACTAAAGTGTATACAATTCTCTCTTCCATCTCACCAAGCACCATAATCTAAAACAAACACATTTTACATCCACTGTTCCTCTGATCATCCCCCTAGTTCATGCTTTTGTTGAGAGGTCTTTTTAAATTAACCTTATTTAAGTACAATTGCGTTGGTAGCGGGAAAGAATCTCGCTCTTCTGACAGACTAAGACCGATCTATACCAACTTATTTCTTATATTGATAGCGGGAAAGAACCTTGCTCTTCTAACGGACTAAGGCCGATCCATATCAATTTTTTTTTCATTTGAATTGGCATTGGGATTCAATCTCGCTCTTCTAACGGACCAAGACGAATCCTTACCAATTTTTTCTATTCTTACACTTGTTATTACTTTTGACCTCCATTCATTATGATTTTTCAGGGGTTTCTCAAAAGAAGAATTTCATTTTTTTGTTTGCTAAAAACTATAGGACTCTTAAAAATTTCTAAGAGAAAAGTATACATAAAAGTAAATTTTAAAAATAATCATGACTAACTCTCAACTAGTGATGTTGCTCTAATCTCAAGTCTTAAAATCCTAAGCTAAATAACTCATAACTTGACCTTCTAAAAATTTGACTAATCAATTCTAGTAAAGTATAATAAGATCAATAATAATCAAGATGAAACAGTTAATTTGGCTTAATATCAGTTAATCACCTATTGTAAGTTAGCTTAAAAAGTAATTGGGTCAAATGTGAATAATTGGTCTCCTAAATAGTAATAAATTCATATATATCCCTTCCCCACACTTAATAATGGACATTGTCCCCAATGTACGACAAAAAATCATAACAGCACGAAAAAGCAGCATGGGGAAAAAGAAAACACATGTACTAAAAAGAAAACTAATACTTCCCTACTGTCGAACAGAAGCGCAAAATGAAGAAGCATCATCATTATATTGCAGAGTTCACAAGCCTTGAACAACAAAAGTCAACACAAAAAATGAAGAACTAAGAAGAAGGATCGGAATCCGTCTCTTCATGTGCCTCATCAAACGATGCCTCAGCCATCGTAGCTTCATCATCGTCATCACTGGCCTTAACATCCTCATCACATTCGCCAGCTTAATCATGAGGAAGAGAGAGCAAAATTCAGTAGGAAACTTACTTGGATCAAAATGCGGAATGCAAGAATTATGGAGAGAAGAGGGAGAATAAGAGAAAAATGTTTCATTGGGAGTGTGTGAGAGGGTGTGTTTAATTTAAATAACAGCGGCCGTGTGCAAAAATTGTGTAAGTTTGGGTCGATACAGGCTAGGACACGACCGTGTCCCGTGCCCATGTAACAATTTGTATGAGTCGTGTGGGGTCTGGTTGGACACGGGCTGGGGACACCACTATATCCCATGCCTATGTAACTTACTGTGCCCGGGTGATATTGCTGGGCGCACACGGGCTGGGGACACGATTGTGTCCGACGCTCGTGTAAATTTCTGTTTGCTTAGAGTATAACTGGGTGGACACGAGCTGAGACACGACCGTGTCCCTTGCCCGTGTAACTTTCTATGGGTATGGCAGATTAAAGGGGCCTGGATGGATACGGGCTAGGACACGACCGTGTCCCTTGCCCGTGTAACTTTTTTTTCATTTTTTTTTAAAAGCAAAAGGAAACTTAAAGAAATAAAAGTAATTAAACTAGAAAAATAAGAAAAAGAAAACTAAAGAGAAGAAGAAGAAAAAAAAATGAAGTTAAAAGGGAAAAGCCTATGACTAAAATTAAAACAAATAAAAGAAGCAAAGCAAAGTTAGATAAAAGAAAAATAAAATGAAGAAAACTTAAAGAACTAAAGTGTAAGCAAAATTAGACATGGGTTGCCTCACAAGAAGCGCTATAGTTAACGTCAACAGCTCGATAGGATACGTCTTGTAATTCATGATTCTTCATCCAGGTGGAAATAGAACTCCTCCTGTATCTCGCTTTCGAACTCTCCATACGAGTGTAGATTTACCCTTCGGCCATCGACCTTGCCAATTCCAATTCATTGATGCATAACTTCCATAGTTTCTCTCCTTATCATGCCACTTATCAAATTCATGTAGCCTAAACTTCTTCATTTTGTTTGCTTTTAGCTTAGATGCGGTTGTCATTGGGGGTTTTAAACTTTTCACCGCAAAGACATGATCCAAATGATTTCTTGATAGTTTTGGTTCCAAAATTGGTGGCTTCTCTTTGAAAGATTTTAACCTAAGATTCTTTTGGCTTGTGGAGTGGATCAATCCCTTTCTTGTCCATACTGGATTCATGAACTTCTGTTTGAGCTGCCACTTCTGCACAATTGGACTTAATCACCAAATTTTCATCTCCCTTTTGCAAGCAATAGCTTGAGGAATCTTTGGCAAGCATTTCCTACATACATGTAGATGTAATGACATCAGTGGCATTAACATTGTATCTTATGTAATCTGAGTCAAGAAATTTATTCGTTGCCTCTAGAGTTTTAAAAACTATTTCATCATCCACGACCCGTAATATCAACTTATGCTGACTAACATAAAAAACAGCCTTAATAGTGGCTAGGAAGGGTCAACCTAAAATGATTGGCACCTCAATATCTTCATCTATATCAAGTATAACAAAATCCACGGGAAAGATGAATTTGTCTACTTACACTAAAACAACCTCTATGATGCCTCTAGGGTATGTGATAGACCTATCGGCTAATTGAAGACTCATGCCCGTTAATTTAGGTTCTCCTAACCCTAGCTTTTTGAACAAATTATACGGTATCAAATTTATACTAGCTCCTAAGTCTGCTAAAGCATTATCTACCAACAAATTGCCAAGCATACAAGGAATAGTAAAACTCCCTGGATCATTTAATTTTTGTGGTAGCTTTTTCTGGAGAAGTGCCGAGCATTCCTTGTTCAATGTGACTATTGTAAGCTCCTCCAACTTCCTCTTGTTCAATAGAAGATCTTTTAAAAATTTTGCATACTTTGGCATCTGCAAGATGACATCAACAAGAGGTAAGTTAATGTGTAATTGTTTGAAAACATCAAGCAGTTTACCGAATTCCTTATTCTGATCAGTGTAACTTTGGTTAAGGCGCTGTGGGTAAGGGATAGGAGGCTTGTACTCCTTCACTTTTGGTGATTCCATATTTTCTTTTGATTTTAGTGGCTTTGCATCTTCCTTACGGTTGACTTCTACTTCTTTCCCAACTACTTCCTCACCATCCTTCTTCTCCACTTGCAGTTTTCTACCACTTCTCAAGGTTACTGCATTAACATGTTCCCTAGGATTGACCTCGGTATTCCCTGGGAGTGTTCCCTGCGGTCTTTCAGAGATTAGCTTCGCAAGTTGACCAATTTGGTTCTCAAGGTTGCGATTTGAAGCCTCTTGATTCCTCAGCGATGATTCAATGTTGGATAAGCGAGCCTCATTACCTTGAATATATTTTGTGAGAAGTTCTTCTATACTGGACTTCTTTTCTTGAGGAAGAGGAGGTGGGAATAGTCTCTGAAATCCAGGTGGGCCAAAGTTGGTCTTCTGCTGGCCTTGGTTTTGATTTCCCCATGAGAAATTGGGGTGATTCCTCCATCCTGGATTGTACGTGTTGCTGTAGGGGTTATTTTGTTGCTTAAGTGGATTTCCTAGATAATCCACCTGTTCCAATTGTTCTTGTGCAGCATACCCCTACATACCAAAATCACTTACATCCGATTGCACTTATTGAGGGCCAACTGAGAGTGCATCAATTTTCTTACTCAATAGGTCTACCTTGGCTACCAAAGCAGTGGTCAAGTCCACCTCATAAACTCCCATGGCCTTTTGCTTGGCTCTAGTGGTTTCCCACTGATAATTGTTCATCATTATTCCTTCAATTAGGTTTTGGGCTTGCTCAGGTGTCTTTGTGTTCAAAGTACCTCCTGCGGATGCGTCAATCATCTGTCTAGTAGATAAATTGAGACCATTGTAGAAGGTCTGAATCTGCATCCATAGTGGAAGGCCATGATGTGGGCACCTCCTGAGCAAGTCCTTGAACCGCTCCCAAGTGTCATAAAGCGTCTCCGGTTCCAATTGAGCAAAACAAGAAATATCTTTCCGATGTTTAGTAGTCTTTGCTGGTGGGAAATACTTCTCCAAAAATTTCTCTACCAATTCATTCCAAGTTGAAATTGAATTTCTTGGTAGGGAGTTTAACCATTGTTTTGCTCTACCCCTCAAGGAGAAAGAGAATAGCCGTAGTTGGATGGCATAATCTGTGGCTCCGTTGATTTTAAGAGTATCACAATTCTCTAGAAAGCTAGAGATGTGGGCATTGGGATCTTCATCTTGGAGACTGTCAAACTGAACATATTGTTGCACCATTTGTATGATGTTAGGTGCAATCTAGAAGTTGTTAGCTGTGACGGTTGGCCTTGCGATGCTAGAGTCAGCTCCAATAAGTGTAGGCCTTGAATAATCGGACATGGTCCGATTTGCTTCATTCCCGTTGTTCGCCATGTGTGGTGGATCTTCCTGTTCGATGAATTGAGTGTTAGTCTCTTCACCTTCTTCCTTGATTTCAACAATTAACTCGTCGTCAATGGTCGCTACACTTTGTCTAGGTCGTGATTTCAAATTTTGAAGGGCAGTTCTTTTAATTTCAAGATCAAGTTCTACCAAATCTTCCGGGTTACTTCTAGTCATGCACTGCAAGGATAAGAAATATAAAATCAATTATAGCTCTAGCTAATGAAAATAAAAAATAAAAACAAAAGAAAAAAAAATGGTTAAAGTAATAAAGCAACTAGTGTTCTTAATATCGAAAATCCCCGGCAACGGCGCCAAAAACTTAATATGAGGCAAGTGCACCTATCAGTTTTAATATAGCAGATGTAAGTCCGAGTCGATCCCTCAGAGACTTCGAGTACTAATATTAACCTTAGCTTTATTATTTAACCAGAAAATTATGAAAGTTTGAATTAATTAAAAAATACTAAAATTAACAAACTACTTTAATTAAAAGACTTAATTAAGCAATTGAAAAAACGATAAAATCAAGAACAACTTCAAGAAAGAAATAACGTATTTAGGAATTGTTTTCCCTAGAGTTTAACATGTGATCGGTTAAAATATATTCAATTCGGTTTCTATTATTCTTGACCAGAGGGATTCACAACTAAAGTTAGTACCTTTCTCAAGCATATTAACCCTAATCCTAAATTATTTACCAGAATCTTTTCACTTAGTAATATAATTTAGAATTGCATTAATGTATAATGAATTCCCATACAAATAATTAACTTTCCGGAAGAAACATGTATCTTATCTCTAAGTATACATATAATTCTCTCCAAGTATGTAAAGATCTAATTATACATGCAATTTCTCAATCAACATGCATAATATCATATATTGATATTCTAGAAATGTCAAACAATAATTAACGACATAATTGAATCAAGTAAAGATAGAAACTTTATTGAAATTTCTAAATCAATCCAAGGATCACATGAAACCCTTAATTCCATAATCCTAAATACTTGAATTCTAAGTTATCATAATGAATCTAAGAACGAGTTTCATCAATAATATAAAATAAAACATGGAAACCCTTTTTATTGATGAACAATATCTCTAATCTTGAAGTTGATGTCGTTTCCCTCTTTCTTGATGTTGTTCTGCCTCTTTCTCGATGTTGTTTCTTAAGTCTCTTTCTCTTCTCTTATGTCTCTCCGTTTCTGTAATGTCTCTCATTTTTTGTAATGTCTCTCCTTTTTTGAAACCCTAATATGTATTTTTATTGATGAACAATATCTCTAATCTTGAAGTTGATATTGTTTCCCTCTTTCTCGATGTTGTTTCTTAAGTCTCTTTCTCTTCTCTTGTGTCTCTCCGTTTCTGTAATGTCTCTCTTTTTTTGTAATGTCTCTCTGTTTCTGAAACCCTAATATGTATTTTTATAGTGTATCAAAAAGATTTTGTTTTCGCCATTAGACACGACTTGGGACATGACCATGTCCCCAAGTCGTGTCCCTTTTTGCACTTAGGCAAAATTTTCTACACAACTTTAAAATTTCATAACTTCTTTGTTTGAACTCGGAATTGAGTGAAACTTGATTCCTTTTCTTCATTTTCAAGCCTAGAACGCGTTTAAACCCTGAAATCAATATTTTACTTAATTAAGTATCAATTTCTTTAAAGAAAACAAAAAATGTGCGGAAAACACTATAAAATCACCCTATAAAATATGTTTAAAATTAGAGTTATCAGTGCTTGAAGTGCAAAGAGAGGAGTTGTAACAGTAGCCTCACCCTAAACTTGAGTAACCATGAGATGTGGAGGAATTGGCACAATAGTTTACCGCTACATTGGCAAGAGTTAGCGGAGATGGAGATAAGTTAGTTAGGGTGCAACAAATAGTGAAACCATTTAATAGAAAGAACACCGATCCTTTAGCAACAAAAGAATGGACTAATTTGCTAGAGAAAGCCTTTAAATTCATGAGGTTGAGGAAAATAAGAAAGTTGCGATAGTTGGGATAGTTGCTATTCTGTTAGATGGAGGTGCAAATAATTGGTATGAGATAAAGAGACAAAATTAACCAAAACCTATTGGTTCGGTTGCATCTAGAGATACATTTCTAGAACATTACTTTGTTGAATGTACAAGAGAACAAATGTGTGAAGAATACTATAAGCTAAGGCAATGGGGTAAGACAATTAAAGAATATGAGAGGGATTTTAATAAGTTACTGAAGTTTACTCTCGAAATTGTACAGAACAATGAGGCTTCTAAAATTAAGTGATTCAAGGTTAAGCTTGATTTTTATTGCCAAGTAAAGCTAAGGAGGAGTAAGGTAGAAAGATATACTAATGTTGTCAACGAAACTCATTTGATTGAATAAGTTTGTAATCATTGATCAGCCATACATGAGATTGAGAAGTAGAAAAGGAAGTTGGATGTTGGTTCATGTAACAAAACTAAACTAGTTAGAGTAAAGAAGTTCATTCAATCCATAAGGGGAAGTAGAAGGCCTCACCAAAAATACAACCTTATTGGAAGTGCAATAGTGGAAGTGTTATAAGTCTGGTGAAACTAGGAATCTAGCTAAGTGATGTGAAAATCTTGATTCGAGAGGTATATACTGTTATTGATGCCATCAGCAAGGGCATATTACTCAACAATGTGTAGGACAGTAACAAGAGAGACCAGTTCAACAACAAAACCAAGCTAATAAACTAGGATTGGATAATACGAATAGATGACCTAAAGGGGAAGAACCTATGCCCAAGGAGCAAGGTAGAGTGTACACTTATGATGTTCAATAAGATGAAGTAAGAGATGACTAGGGTATAGCAAGTATAACCTCTAAACTTAATAACTTAGAGTATTCAAGTACCTGGTAGTTGATAGTTGATAAATAAGAAATACTTGAAAGTAGTAATATAATTATCATAAAATGTTTTAAGATTGGTATGTATAGGAGATAGTTATGCCTATGCATATAATTTGTTTAATATTGGGGTAATTCACTTGTGTATTTCAAAAGAATATGTTGATAGAAATAAATTTTCTATAGAAACTTTAGAATTAATAGTTATAACCCCTACTAAAGAAGAACAAGTGGTGCAACATAAATTAAAGGATGGGGAATGTGAATCTAGATACTCATAAGATGATTATAGAGTTGGTTGTCTTGGATATAAAAGGATTGGATGTAATACTAGAGGTAAAGATGGAGAAAATGTTGACTATGAGGAAAGGATAGTAGCATTTAAGTGACAAGATAATAAGGGAATCATAAAAGATTTATAGAAATTCAAGTATTGAGGGAGTTTTCAAAAGAAAAATAACTTCTAGAGGAAGAGTCAAAAGTAGGCATTTGGGAACAGATCTTGAGGATTGTATGTATGTTGTAGTGAGGTAGGCTAATGTTGTTATTGGAATGAATAAAATATAAGAAATATTAAAGGTGGATTATTAGAAGTGAATTTTGAGGATAAATCAAAATTTTTATTAGAAGTATAATCAAAGACTAATTCGAAGATTGATCTTGTATAGAATGAGATTATGATTCATCAGGTAACAGCTAATGATGAGATTGAATCAAAAAGATGATAATTTATGTGAAGTTAATAGGGTATATAACAACAATACTATGAGATCTATTCCTTTCATGTACCCTTAGCACATGTGATAAGAAAGAACAATATGACAAACCTATGACTTTCATAACTCTTTTATCAAGACTCATGTCTACTATGATTCTCATGTCCTTCATAACAAAATTTCCTATCCTTGTGAGTCATCTCATGTCAATTGTCAGCTAAAAAAGTGTCTAATGTCTTTGTGAGTCTTATTCATCATGGCTTGTCAATTTATGTCAAGTCCAATTGAATTCACTTGGTTTAACTCATTCTCTATCTTTTCGATGTACAAGTTAGTAGAACTATATCTTGGTTAAACTATTATGTTGTGATGTTGGGTGTTGATGTGGTGTTATGAATGATTGTAGCAATTAGGAAAGTTAAGTGATTTCTAACCTAATTTTCTAGGTATTCACCTAAGTGAATCCTAAGTAAGATATTAGATTTCCACTAAGGAGAAATAAAAAAATAGAATAAGATAACTAAGTTAAATAAAACTTAAAGACTAATTATGTTGAATGATATACTTGGATTGTTATTAGATGGTATGGTATGACATAAAAAGGGACTTACGAGTCAAATTTTGCAAAATAAGGCTTCTAAATATTCAAGGAAAAAGCATGGCTTTATAAACTCAGTTTTTGGAAGCATATAGACTCTTATTGCTTAAGCAACCTGACTACTTGCGTGGTTTGATTTGGTAGATAGTAGTATGTTGTCTAATTTGGTAAAACAAAGTCAGGAGTCCTACTCCGAAGTAGTTCCTTATTACATCTCTGATTTGGTAGACTATAGTATGTAGTTTAATTTGGTAAAATAAAGTTGGAGGTCCTATTCCTAAGCAGTTCCTTGTTGCTTTTCTGATTTGGTAGACTATAATATATAGTCTAATTTGGTAACAAAGTTGGGAGTCTTACTCCCAAGTAACTCCTTATTACCTCTAAGTTCTTAGTCATTATATTTAGATGTATAGGTATATCAACTAATCGAAAGAGTATATTAGAAGGGCATAGGATATTGGTACTAATGCATGCTATTTACATGAGCATAACATGCTGTATTGCTAGTAATAAATGCCTAGTTGGGCTAATTTATGTGTGGAGATAAACATGGTGGTTATGATTGAAATGTTTCATTTGTGATATTGCCTATATTATATCAGTTATTATCTACTTGCACTCAACTTCAGTAGCTAAGGGGATAAAATGTTTTATCCTTATGTTAGTAACATTGTAAAGGGCTTAACACTAAGGGGGGAAGGGTGGGAATGTATTCTAAGAGCATTAGTTGGAGTCAGCAACTTCTAGATGGAACCCATACCAAGTTAGGAGTTTTAATATTTTGAAGATGATAGAAAAAGAAAAAAGGATGGTTCATGTTTTGATGAAAATTATAGGTTGTATAGATAAGTTGTAACCAAATGTCTAATTGAAATCCAATGTAACAACCCCATTATCATATAAATAAAGTTTTCTTTTGATGACTAAGTAGGTTAAGATAGTTTTTAACAAGTATTCTAGTGTGATGGTGCATTTCATGCTAAGCCAAGATGTGATAGATATAGACTTAGCACTTGACAAAATAAGACATAAGATGACATATGTAGATCATTGATAAAGATAGAAGACTTGATGAAAATGAAACTTAAGAATCGTAGATTTTTCATTCTCTTTTCATTTATCCATTACATTAACATATTTATGAAAAATCTCATATTGTCTTGATTATATCCTTTTTTCTCATTTATCAACTAATAATGATTATAGTTAAGGTTTCAAACCTAACCTTAGCTTTCTTATTTTCAAAGTACATACCTATTACAAGTGGTAAAATAAATTATTTAGGTAATCAAGAGATTTCTTTATTATTACTATTGGCTTTATTAGTGTAGCTCTACAGTCCTTATTAACATCATCATATCATGTATTTACGGTCATAATATATTAATTATGCATTTGATATTTTAACATTTGATCCTTCGTAATAACCTAAGACTATCATTTATCGATGTTCTCTTTAAGATATCTTATGGTCATGTTAAAATTATACCTAAATTAATATTATGGGAGTACTATTTCTTAAGCCATTTTCTAAGTTATCTTGCTATTATGGGTTACCTAATAAGGATTTTATATTAAAGCAATTTAGGTCTCATTCATTTGTAATTTATGATAGTAATTTACTTAGTTGGTACACTACTATAGGTAGCAGGTAGATTTGAGAAGGAATTTTCTTCTTATATTAGGTCTATAGAGATAAAGGGTAACATTCACTTCTAAACTTTAGGTTGTTCTCTACTATTATGGAGCACTTGTTCTATAAATATCTTATCCAATGATACTATACTTAGTTAAATAATTGTCCACCATAAGTAAAATATAATAATGCCTTTAATGTACATGTGTTGCTACAGATAGCATTTAATAGATGATTACACAATAAAGAATTCATCTTCACCTCCCATAGCACAAATTAAAAATACAGTTATTTCTAGAGTCTTAAATAATTATACATATAGAATTTTAATTTGGTAAACAAAGTTATTTACATAAGAAATTAAGAAAGAAAATACATGAGTTTTGATATTATAATCATAATTATTTCCTTTGAGTTTTCAGTTTACCCCATAATATAGTGCATCCTCAAAGTTCTTTTATGAGTATATATGTATATAATAGCATTGATATTCTTTGAGTCAATATTGTTCATATATTTTGATTTAGTTCTAATCTCGCATATAAGCATTCACTCATATAATTTATAATTTATAAAATCATTCAAGAACCTCTACATCTTAATTACAAATTACTTACTAATTAATTGTAAATTTGTACTTCCTTAACTTCTTAATAGTTACATCTAAGAAAAAAAAGATAGACATATATAACAAATATATGATGTTGCATCATTAATATTACTAAGATCTTGCATACTATAACCTATTTGGTGCTTTTTTGGTTCTAAACTTAGAAAACCGTATTCACATAGATATTTTGATTTATTACACATTTAACCATACTTTCAGGATAATGAAGTTCTAGGTACAACATAAGTTTATCTTTAACTAAGAAACACTATATAGCTCAACACCCTTATTGGATTTAATCTTGTTAATCATAATGATGAATTACATTATATTGTACAAAGTTAAACTAGGAGTTTTAAGATTTATTCACTTGCAAGATATAGGCAAAATCAAATCATTAATAGGAAGGTATGATATTAAGTTATTGTTTCTTACATTTACTCAAATTAATAAAAGGCAGTTCCCTACATACTTTATTCTTAACCCCTTAGTATTGTTCAAAACTATCATGTAAAGATTTGTCTTATTATCCTTAACTACCTAAATCTCTAAGTTTAAATATTTGACTACCCTCTTATCCCCCACTCTCAGTGTTTACCTATGATGTCGATTAAATATTATTTTTATTTGTGACACTTCGAAGCAAGTTCTTAGAAAACATACTTTAAGTGAGTTCTTAAAAACAATGTTCTGATACCAACTCATAACTATAACACCATAAAAAGGTGGTGTCATAACAGTTCTACTGTATGGACCATCTTAAGATAATAATTGACCTTACAGTTACTATTATAGACCTAGTTAACATCAAGCATACTCAACTCTATTGTTTTGAAGCATTCAATTTGATACCTACTTGATGTAAAATTGTGGAATAATTTCTAGAAATAACTGATAGAGGAAACTCACAATTGGACTTTTAGAAGAGCACTTAGAAAACCTACAAGTATATGTTATTCGGTATATAGATCAAAAGAATGAAAACTAGCAAGCCCCCTAAGAAAACTTAGGTAATTTTCATAACAATTAGGAAAAAGTTAATAATAAAAATAAAATTCAGTTAGATTCTTCTTGATTCTCACCCTTAACCTCGTTTGCTAAACTTTTGGTTTTAGATGCAGTACATGTGGTTCCATTTTGAGCCTACAAATATATTATAGGGGAATGAGAGACAAATTACTTAGTAAGAGGGATGAAAATAGAAATATACATTAAGTATATCACAAAAAAGGTTTATAACCATATTAATTAGATGCAATGCATATATAAGTAAATGTCATCATATAATGTTATTCAGTTCTTTGTGACATTAAAGAAATTGTGTCATTTCTAATTTGGGTTAGGGAGCTTAATGTGGTATACTTGCAAATCGCAACTAAGATGGGGCTTATGCAATGGAGAACATCTTCCTCTTATGATCACCTTCGAACCATATCCCCCAACCTTATCGTAACCTTCTCTCTTATTACTTAGTTAAACTCAGATGGGGAAAAGACCATTTCAGTTGTCCTCATTAAAGGAGGTCCGTGTTTGACTTGAGAATCCTAGTTGTTACTCCTAATGGGTTGTGATGCCTATTAGATTAGGAGTTAGGTTGAGTTTGAGTTAATTTAATTTCGAAGGTAACCAACCAATTCAAACAATTCAAATAAAGCATAATACATAGAACAATTGTAGCATGGAGCTCAGCTCTCACAACATTGACAAAGTAATATTTAAACACAAGCATAGCACATGCATAAACGACTACATTACATTCACAAGTTGAAACATACTAAAGCCTACAAGTACTTTAATGTACACTAAAATGCTATAAGGTATCAATCTCACTTACTTGGTATTGTGTGTACTTAGGGAGTTCCAACTTTTTGTCTCTATTTGTGTCCAATCCTATATAATACAATTGATTGTTATAGTCATTAAATATAAAATCTTAATATATGATAATTTATCGACTTCACTCTTTACCAAAATAAAGGATAGTTATGTATTAAATTTTATGATATACATATATATATATATATTTATCTTTGTGTGTATATATGTATATGCATGTGTTTATAATATTACAGTTCATACAAGGGAACTATATATACATATACATTTATATATAAATCACTAGCCTAAAGTAAACATATAATTATGTGGTTTAATATAACATATAATATATATGTATATATTATTACATGGTTTAAATGTTTAATATAATAATATTATAAGAAATTGACATGTATATAATTCTTACATAGTTGGAATTTTATATAGTTAATATATGTACATAAGTAAAGTATACAAAAGGAAAACACTTTTACTTACACATTTAGTCGGTTCGCCTATATAAGTGTATCTCTATGTACCATATATAAATTGTACATTAACTATATAATATGAAGAACTGCATCTTACATAACTCTTGGTGCAATTATGAAAATATTATATGAGATATATACATGCATTTGTAACGAACTAGAATTTTTACTCCTAAGATTATATTCAAGTTCTCGAATAATTATTATATATGTAAGACGATACCTTCCATAGATGTTATATCTTATTTGTGTTATCATTCAACTATCCAAAATTTGTTACATGAATTTCATTGGACTTATAAGAAAACGTTAATGCTAAATCTAAGCTTGATCTCAACTTTAAACTGAATAAAATGACCATTCTATATCCCTGTATGTATTTAATCCTGTAAGGAATCATATAACATTTATATGTTAGAATATACAGCGGTTGAGTCGATGGTCAACTATAAATTATAGTTTTGCTTGTTCAATATCATAAGTTGCAAGAATTATATTTTAGTTAATATTGTACATATTAAATGCCTACCAAAAATATAAGATAGGCAGTTTCCAGTATATATATACATATATATATGTATATAAACCTACCTATATAAATAGAAAATAAATCACTCACACAATTATATATTTAATGAATCTTTCTCCTTTTTTTTCTCTTTTTCTTGTGATTAAATGAAAAAATAAATAAATAAATCAAGAGTCAAGATAGAAATAATAAGAGGCTGATATTTTACATAGGGGATCCGAACCATCAAAACTATATGACAGCATTATTAAAATACCATATAAAAATAAAAATAATGGGATTACTCATATTTTATTCTTAGTGCTACCAGGTGGTTAAAAATATTAATAATAATAATTATTATAATAACTAAGTGAATGAGGTTACCTAGCATTGTTGAATACCGAGACACCATTGACTTATCTCAACTTTATTTTATTTTTAATTTTCCCATCCTCCCTCTCATTTAATTTGCTAAGCGGAAAATTAGAATTTCATGATTCAAGGGTCAACGGTCCCCATCTGCTGACCACTTGCCATCGAAAATGACCTTAGAACCAGCAGACTACGAACATCTAGAGCTCCCGACAGCTGCTTCTTATTGGAGTGTGAACCAACTTTAACCAAATTTCCTAGCTAATTTTTCCTACTTTCCTAGATATGTATTTACCTTGCTTTTAATGCGTTTGCTCCTAGTTTTTGTGTTGTTAAAACATTGTAAAATAATGACCATTCATGCTTTTATAGAGCTTTAGGCGATGGATGGAAATTATTAAGAAATCCTTAAGTGATATATGTCCTTTTATTGGCATTATAAGTTAACATGCACGCATATGTATCCTGTTATTATTTTATCTTTAGCCTAAATTTCCTTTATCAAATTGTATTCCACTGCCAAAGTGCGAAGATGACAATGAATCATCATCTTATATGTCAACTTGACAATATTTGATAATTTAAGTTGTTATTTACTAAATGTTAACACACCAAAGCAAAAGCCAAATCTACAATGTTATTTATTTAACGTATATGAAATAATAGTCATAGAGTATACTTTACCCATGTTTAATGATCTATGTCAATTTATGTATATATACTTCATGTAACGTGCTTATTTATTAATATATATATATGCATATTGGGTATATAATGTGTATAATGTATGATTATATAATCACACTATATGCTATTTAAGTCCTAAATAATATCAAATAATTCATCTTTAAAGGTTCGTTTCATTTCAAGCTTAAATTTTAAGTTTCTAAAATTATCAAACAATTTCGGTAGATACATGTTTTATTAAAATTAAATATTCTAAAAATTTCAAGAAGACTTTTTTTCTAACTTTTGTGACCTTATGTTATTATTTTACTTAATTTGGACAAGATTTTCCAGAAACCCCAAATTTTGTTGAGCGCCCTAACTCATATCGATATCAAGCAATTATGGGTCTTGTTACATGACTAAACTCATTGCTAAGCTATACTTTCTAGATTTCACATATGACGAAGATAATCTACTATTCCTAGTCTCAAGTGGAAGGTCAAAGACTGGGGTTTCAGGGTTCTACCCCATCACACCATTTAGTAAGCTAGTCATATCTTTGACAACTTAGAGCTCTAATGCCACTCTTGTAATGCCTCGAATGAGGGGCTTAGTAGTTTTTCTTAAAATCTTTATATCACATGTACACCTATAATATAAAGATTGCCTTACTCATTAGAGTCAAGTTAGAGGTTATAAGACTTTAAGTAGTGAGTTTCTAAGGATATTTATTCATTTTACATACATCTACTTATTTGTACAAGTAATTAAGGTAACCCAATAATCTACAGTCCATTAAGACTGCAAAGAGTTAGAATCATGAACTTAATAATAAGACAAGATAATTAAACTTCGACGATATAGCTTAACTAATATAGTTTACTAAAGTAATTTTATTTGTCTAATTTAGCTACTTAAAGGAACACTCTTCACTCTTATCTTAGCCCATTCCTAGCTTTTGATTACTTTCAAAAAGGAACAATTAAGGGGTAAGCATACTATAGCTCCACAAGTTCATCCCTTGCCATTATCATTCATGTAAGTAATCAAGTGTCATTAACAAATATGTAGTTTGGCTACATATGAAATAAATGTACATATAATGAATGCAGATATGATAAATGCAAGCATAACATCTATAGGGCTTTGGAACCACAGAAGGTATAGATTAATGTCATCTACACTTTGATTATCCCCCATACTTCACCGCACATGGTACCTCACCTTGCTCACATAAGGCTATCTATAGGTATCATCCCAACAAACAGAACATGATTACTACCTTAATTAAGAATACCATACTAATCAATTAGATGGATCTAATCTAGGGATGTACACTATCAACAGTCAGTATAATACCCCTTAGCTTACTATCAACAGATCCATACAATGTCCTACAAGCTAAACCATGCAAATCCTAACTTAGGGTACTCGCTATTAGCCAAATGAAGATAGTCTACTAGCTTTACCTTAATAAGTAAAAAGTTGTAGGCGATTGCTATGAGTACTTACTAAGTAGATAAATCTTTCTTTGAATTGTAAAACATTTCAGAAATGTATTTTTGCAAATTTTCTAGAAAACTTGATAAAGCTATAGACATCCTAGTTTTCAACTAATAGATCACAGACATGTGACAAGATTATCCAATTATTTAAGCCAAATATTTAAACTTACCAATTTAATATGGCGATTACATGAATGTTAGCATACAAAACAATCAGTTAATAAAACAGGCAATCAGGGACGAGCAACAAAACACCAAGCAATTATCAAGCATAACCAAGTAGTAGTTCAACAAAACTCCCATAACTGGCCTACTCGCCTCAAGTTTCTTAAATTAGAAATTAAGTCATCTAAAACATAATAATTTATATGTAAGTAATTGTAAGAGGGTTTCTTTAAGAGCCTAAAAGTCTACATAATTATTGAAATTCACCCTAAATCTTCGAGTGCAGTTAAAACTTGTTTCACTATAACTTTTTCAATTTAAGTCCATTTTTAATGTTCTTATAGTTAATTTTCATTGTTTTCAAGTATTCTTTCGTTTGGTGGGATCCTTTTTAGGTGTTTATACTTGTAAGAATTTGTTTTAGCTTAACTAAATTTGTTTGTTAATAGTATTGGTTTGACTACTTTAAGGTTTAGGCTTTGGGCTTAGGTCTTAGTTTTAGGTATTGGGCCTTATACATGATCTTTTGAGCTTTATTTTGTGATTTTAATTTTAATTTCTATCTAGATTTTATAGCTTTCAATTTGGGATTTAATTTTGCTCTTGTGGGCCTAAATGGAGTCTTTTCATTAGTTTAAGGCCTTAACTCAATAAAGGGCCTATATGAGATGTCTCGGATAGGCCTCAAAACTTAATTAGAATTTTCTACTTTATTTTATGAGCCTTTTATTTAGAAATTAGATCTAGTCACTAAGTTATGGTGCTCTACTATTGGTTTTTTCAAGGGCTTTTGGGCTTATATAGCATTTTAAGGCCTTAAGCCTAACTCCACTTGTTAATTTAGGCATAAGCCCATTAAGAGCCTTAAGATAAGTCTATTTTCTATTAGAATTCAAATATGATTATTTTCATTTATTGGGCTTCAAATCCTATTTCTAAGGCCCTAATCATTAACTAAACTAGTTGAGGCCTAACTTGCATTCTAGAGCCATAAACTTGATTCTAACTTATTCCAAGTAGCCAAATATCCTAATAGGTCCACCAAATAACTCATTTTGCTAAGTTTTCTAGATTTGGTTTATTTCATTAATAGGTTGCTAACACTATTCTTAGGCCATTAATCACCAACGTAACAAGTTATGTTATTAACTCATCATTACCTTACGTAACTTAGCTAATTACCTCTTAAATCAAACCTAACACTAAGTGATCATGTCATTACACTGATTAATCAAAATTTATAGATTATTAACTCCATTAATAGTGGCAGCCTAGTAGGGTTCGTCTAAGCTTTTCTTCAACTTCTTCCATCAAACACTTATTCTTGTATGTTTTCTTATTTTAATTATATTTCTTCTTATTTTAAGCTAATAACATTATATGTATGATAAAAGCAAGATGGATATTCACTAAGGAAGGGGTAGCATGCATGGGACATAAGGTTTCATAGAGTTTTATCAATTTCTTTTCATGTAATTTACACAAAACTATCTCTTATACTTCTAGAAAGCAAATAATAAACTAGTTAAGTATATGGACAAAGGTATGATTATATGGCTCTAAAATGATATGTACATGATTATAACATGGTCATCTAGTATTTCTAATCCTAAACTCTCAAGATATCATTAGTATAACTTATGTGTACAAGAAAGTCAAGTTAGGTAAGTTTTACCTTAGGTTAGCCTACAAGAGTTCCGATTTTCCTACTAAAAAACAAAGTCAAAACTTACTCATCTAAAAGAAAATGTTTATGGGCAAGAAGCTAAGGTATGTGCATGATCTTTTGGTGGTGGTGGCTTGTGATTTGGTGGCATATGGTGGTGGTAAGGCCAAAAGACATTGAGGTGTGCAAGGGGATCTAAGAAGGCTTCTTGGTTTTCCTTCCTTCTTTCTTTAAATTTTATATAGGTTTGTAGAGAAGGTTTCCTTAGGTTTTCTAAGAGTGAAGAATGGAGTCAAGTGAAGGTTTTGAATGGGTGAAATTGCAAATAAAGTGGGTAAGATAATAGGGGATAAGATATTGCTTTAATTGGTTAAAAGGATACAATGATTAAGGGGGTACCATTTGCTTCTTGACCCTTTACCTGATTTGGTAAGGTTTTGTCTTAAAATATCTTATTTGTCTAACTAGCTTTTTTGTCATGTCTCCTCAGTTGATCTTATCCATTTCTTACTTAAGAAGACTAGGGTTAGTAGATGGAGTAAAGAGTAATTAAGCTCATTAATCGTGATTATACTTAATTGAGTAATTCTAGCCTAATTAGGTTGTAATTAGGGTTGTGCATATTTTATCACTTTAATTAACTGCATTGACCTTTATTGCTTCTTTTTAAATAGTTTTTTAGTATTCGAGATTGATTAAGGTATTCGGACCATGTATGAGATTAGCAATTTAAGGTTTCCAAGCAATTAGAGAATTTATTTACAATTAGCAAATAGTTTAGATATATATTTATGGTTTGTTGGTTTAATTAAGGTTTCAGACTTCTAATTAAGGTTTTATTCAGTCTATTAATGTTTTCTAGTTGTTTTAGGGTTTCCTGCATGTTAGTGCTTTTAAGATTTCATGCATACAATTAGAGTTTTACTCTCTTTCAGGTTTTTTAACTTATTATTTAGGGCTCATGGCCTATTATTTATGGTTCATCCATTTTATTTAGGGTTTTTATCATTTAGGTTATGGTTTTAGATGATTCTTTAGACTTTCAAAGTCATCTTAGAGCTTCTTACATTCTAGGGTTTTGACTAAGGTTTTGAAGGTACATTCATTATCTCAATATTAGTTTTGGGTTTTTGAACACATCATTAAAGGTAAATAGTAATTTTTTAATTTATTATTTTAGTTGACTTTATTTGATTGATCATTAATATTTTAAAATACCTCCAATCGTTCATTATCAAGTTAAATGTGCTAACTTGTGGGTATTCCTTTCATTTAAAGTTTATTTTAGAGTTGCGTAACTCTCGGATTTAGGGTTTACGATTTTTATTCAATTAGGATTTCTAATTTGTGGTTATGTGTACTTAGGTTTAAGGTCTCTATATGTGATTAGTTTTTATTTTTTCTTTGCTTTTGAATATTATCTTTAGGGTTTTCAACTTCATTTTAAGGTTCTAATTTAAAATTTTATCGATTTTAACTTCTTTGTTTTGATTGAGCCTAGGGAATATCCAGTGGTTCTTCAAATTTGACTTTAAGTCCAAGACATGAAATTTACGAGGTTTACACAACTGTAATATTAACAAGATATACTCCAACACATAAATTTCATCTTTTCACCACTTTATAGAATTATAACATAGGTCGGTAATACGATTTTCATATCATGTTACCGATACAAACTTCATTTGCTAAAAGATCAAAATCATTTCCAATAATAAGAGACATTGATCATTAATCCTCATGAGCCCTTAAGTGAGTCTATAACACTAAGGTAGTTAATGAATTCCATTATGACTATGCTTATTCACCAAAAGAATTCCAACTCCCAAAAAAAAATAAAAATTCTTGAATCAAATCAAAACTCTAAGCCACACGTCATATAGAAGCAAAATAAGATAGAAAACACCTATTAGTCTTAACTTAACTAAAACCATCTATCACCAAAGAACTTTTAACATTCACCTCTAAGAATCCAATCATATGTCACTCTTAAAACATATATCAAGCTATTAGATAAGTTCTTATCAAAATTCACTTCATCCTTTACTCTTCCATTATCTCTAATCACACCTAGCTTTTAATGTTCTCCAGTTCCACACTTATCTTCTAACTGTACATTCTACCTTTAGATCATTTATTACTACTTCCTTTGCTTGTCTCCAAATCAAAATTAGTGATTTGGAGTTGATTATGTTTATCATTGATAATCTTTTGTTTCCTAACTCATTGAATGAAGTTTAACAAATTTATTAGTTCTAAGTGATCTCCTTTTCTTAATGCTTGTTTTATCACTTATATCCTTTGATTATTATTAAAATGTTATATAATTTACAACTTAATATAAGTATACATATAACAAGGCTGATTGATGTAAATACATCATTGACTTAATTGATTGACTCAACTTAAACCGACTAGCCAAACACAACCTTTATTTACTTGAAACAAACCAACATGATATGCCACGACATGAAAGAAAGACACATCCATTCATCCCATAATAGGCATACATATGCTAAGCTTCCTCAATTCTTTTAAATCTCGTTCCTTATGTAAGTCCCAATTAAGTAACCAAGAGGGGGGATGAATTGGTTAAATATTTCAAAATTTTTAAACAAATATATCTCTTGAGAAAAATTTATCCCTTTGCTTACTTAAGATATCGACTAAAAGATAAATGGATAAGCGAGAATAAGAAAGATGCATAAAAATAAAGAGATGAGAGTTAGAAGAGTACGTAAATGAATTACAGTGCTTTAGTCTTGTACCTACTGCACTCTTCTAACCTCACTATTGGAGACCCAGTTTACTTTCCAAAGTCAATCCACTATCCTCAATATCCAAAAACTTAAAGAGGTTATAAACAATACTCTCTACTCTGACTCACTTAGCCTTACTCTTAGGATAAATACTCAAAAATACAAAGAAAAGAAGATAAATAGAAAGCTTCTAATCAACCTTTTGTTCTCAAAAATGGATTGCAGCTCGTAGAAATCATCTCGTTTTTTTTTTCTTTACTTTCTGATATCATCTTTTTTTTCTATGAAGTCTTTGCCTCCTTTATATACTTGAATTTGTAACGGCTAAAGCCTTTATTTTAAGGTAAGTCTTTGAAGAATTTATTCCAAAATTTTTTTGTTGACAAAAATAAATTTATGAGAATATCTTCTTTATTATCATTCCATATATGTGAGATTCTTTCCATATTATACATGCTACAAGGATGGTAATATTTCCTTTCCTAACTCTGATTACTTCAAACGAATATATAAAGTAAACTTTGCTATCAATATATGGGACCCTTTTTAGATACGTATGGCTTGATTAGAAACTTCTTTCCTATTAAATAACTTTCCAATCTTGAATAAATTTTATAATAAGAATAATTTGAATTTATTCTCGTGGATTTTGATCCTTACTTAATGGAACGTATTGAACATATTTCTCAAATATATTCAATAAGTAAAGTTGGGTCTTCTTATTTATATTTATATTTACCCTTGATTTTTATGATCTAATTCACTCATGTTAGAGGGGGCAAGCTCAACTAGTCCTTATATGATCCTCCATCTTACTTCTTCTTCCATCTTTAGAAAATCTATACTTAAGCATACTATAACCTAGTAGAATAAAAGGGATTGAAAGGAAATAAGAGCAAGGATAGATGAGTAATGGAAATAAGTAAGCAATTGCAAATTCAAGGTAACAACGAAAAGCAAGAAGATAAGTTAGGTAGAAAGTAAGAGGGATAGCTAGAGATTAAACTGACAAGTGCTAAGGTTAAGGTAACTACTCACTCATAGTTTAGATAGAACCTAGGTTTTACACCCTTCTCTTAATTTCTCACCACACTTTTGTTGTACTGTTTTGATCAATTGCATAAGCTTTTTGAGGATTAGCAAACTTAAGTCTATCTATGATTTGCCATTCTAAGTTGTTAGTGATATATTAACCTAGGTCTTCTTATGATCCAGCTCCTAAGCCATTTTATGATATTCAAACCTATGTGCTTCTAGGTTCTAACAACTTAGCTCTTTGAACATTCGTTAAGTTAAGCTCCTTAGTGATCATAAAACCTACGCTCTTCGATGATTCATAAGCCTAAAATTCATCTAAGGTCCATAATCTTAAGCTCCTTAAGGATTAAATAACTTAAGCTTTGATACCATTTAAGTTGTAATATCCTAGAACTTAAGGGTGCTACAACCAGCCACGTGTCCTTAGTATGTAATGACACGTTAAGGCTTTAAAACGACCTATAACCTCTAAAATCATCTTTACTAACTAACATCGGTACATCAAAGGAAACTTCCACAATTTAGACAAACTATAACAACTTAAATAACTCATAGGCAAGTCATCTTCATATGCATCATGCTTCAAGACAATATTCTCATCTTACGCAAAATCAGGGCCTAACAATAAATCTAAACCACATACTAACATTTAGTTCCACCAAGCATCCATAAGTCACTAACACAAAATTATAAACGCCTCTCAAAACCAACTTACTAATAGTAATCTTGATCTCAATATAAGCAACAAACTTTGTCTTAATACCTGCAATTGTAAAAAAGAGAGAATAAGCCAAAGCCCAGTACATAGTACATAAGCACATACAAATGCCACAATATATCATTTACAAGCATTTAATACAAATTACATCGAGTATATGACAAATAGTCAATTGATTATCTTGAATTTAGGCCAATAACCAACAAAGGGGTTTTAATGACCTCATCACACCATGATCTCTTATATAAGTAAATAAGTAAAATATGTTATACATCTTTTATTTTACCACCATATATTACGGTGAAGGTCCTCAGACCAACCCCTAAGAAATGGGAACCATGAAACACTAAGTCTAAGGACCTTCACCTAATATATGGTGGTAAAATAAAAGATGTATAACATATTTTGCTTATTTACTTATATAAGAGATCATGGTGAAACACCAAGTCTAATTGTGTTGTCCAATATAAGAGTTTACTAAGAAATCCTAACATATGACTTGTAGTTGCCCTCTAATACTAAGGATGGCCATGCCAAACACAAGCAATAAGCACTTCATTTAGGCTAAACAATGCTTAGTCTAGCTAAGTCATTACTAGCCTAACAAGCACATCCATACAAACAAGCATTATATACCTGGAAAGTCGAATTTGAACCAATTACAATGGTCAAATCAACCATAAAACCTAAATCTAACATCCTGGCAATTTTGACGATAAAGTTATCTAAACCATTCATTATAATCATTCCAGTTCAAACATCTTAAGTAAACTAAACCATCTTTAGATAATACTCCCTAAAAGCTCCTTAAACTCCCATCTTATTTTAGGATTTTAAAGGTAACTATGGCTAAACAAAAGTAATGATTAAAACACTAGGAATGAGCATTTGGAGGTTTAGGAAAGGAAGTTTCAAAATATAATTCAATTCCATGTAAAAATTTTTTATAAATGAGTTATAATAATTAAGGTGTTCAAAAATGGTTTTAGAGGAAAAAAATATGTTTTAGGAAATAGGTTGGGATGCAAAAAAATTAACTTAAGAAAATGGAATGAAAGAAAACTTGATTTAGTCTTCTAGTGTGAACTAGCCATATGGTTCAGGGGGAACTAGCCAACTAATCCCTATCATCCTTTGTGAATAGAAAATTAGCCATAACTGTACCTGCAGTTTGAACCAAAGCAGTAGCAAAACTTCAAAATATGTCCTTAAACCAACATTATATCTAAACTTTTCTTCAAATACTTATCAACTCATCAATATAACATGCTTTTATACCATCTAAACTACAAATTTCAAACCAAACACCAACTCAAAACCTCAAATCTACCAACAAACTTCAAGAAAACAACTTTAAACTAAGGAATAAGCGAAAAGATGAAAAGTACATACTTGAAACGCACAAGAATCAAGTCAGGAATCACCTAAACACATCATTAAATGTTCATTTAATTTTCGAACTGAAAGAAAACCTACTTAAACAACATCCAAAATGGGTGTTTCCACTATAATGAACTTAAAATGGAGAAACTCACTTGTTTTCTTATCTCAATCCCTTCCTTTACTTGTTCTTGAGTATTAGAAGATTATCTAAGAAGATTCAAGATAACAAGCTACAATTTGCAAGGAAAAAGGTGATTTTAATGTCCTTAAGCCCTAAAAATGAACTCTCTTCAAGTAATACTCATGGCTTATTTTAATCTCTGCCCAACTTTCTTCTTAAGGTTAGGTTTTGCGACTAAACTTAGTTTTCTAAAGAAAATGAGTGAGTTAGGTTTCTTTGTTAAAGATTAGAGTTTAAGAGGGTTACTAACTACCCAAAAAAATATGGTTTAATAAACTTTTCTTTAATCCCCGAAATACCCTTATTTTTTAAAAATTATTTTCCTTGGCACTATAGATAACAAACTCAAAAATTTTCAAAACTTTGGATAGAACATACTCTTCCAAAGCAAAGCTTGGTGATCAGAGATTAGTGGATGTCAAAGCCAAAGGTGTTGTATTTGTTGAAATCTTGATAAGTACAAAGCTTATCTTTGATGTGTTGTTTGTGCTTGAGATTCAATATAATTTATTAAGTGTTAATCAACATTTGGATAAGAATTATTCACTTAAATTGAAGAACAAGTTTTGTGAAATTATTGATCCTTTTGGTACAAAGCTTTTGTCCATTAAAATATCTGTAACAGAAGATAAAAGTGTAAATTATATTAACACCCTCAATGTACCCATTTAACCCATTGACTTTTGACATCGTATGGCTTAAAACATCCTATGTTCAGATTGCTCGACGTAAAATTAGATAGACTTTTTCTGATTAGTTTAGATGTTTTGCATAGATTTGACAACAATCTAGATATAGAAAAAAAAAATTGTATGTGTTGAAATTGATAAGGTATAAACTTAGTTTAAGTTACTATTCAAAAATTATGTATGTACTGAAAATAACAAGGCATGAACATAGTGTACTAGCCATTTAAATTAACTCTTTTTTCCTTTTATTAAGTGACTGAGTTAGTATTGCCTATGGAAAGTTAAAATCGCAAGGTCTATATTCACATAAGGATTTACAAGCAAAGTAATCTTGCCTATTTTTCTTCTGACTAGGTTTGTG
Source organism: Lumnitzera racemosa (assembly GCA_024138005.1). Taxonomy (NCBI): domain Eukaryota; kingdom Viridiplantae; phylum Streptophyta; class Magnoliopsida; order Myrtales; family Combretaceae; genus Lumnitzera; species Lumnitzera racemosa. Next base: position 61,028,289 of record JAMXBC010000012.1, read on the forward strand.
AACCTTGGTACTTCTTAACCAAGACACAACTCATGAGAAAATTAAAAATATTTTCTCCATGGAAACAATCATATAACATTAAGTAATAGAAAACACATGAGTACCCAAATAAAAGAGTAATTGAGGTTTTTATCTATAAGTCTAGATAATATATATTTTAGGATAAAGTTAATAGAACCATCCAAACTTTCAAAAAAAATTTTTTTAACTTTAGTATCTAAATTTTAAACTTGTTTATATTAGAACCCTATTTTTTAAAATGAGATAAATTAATATCTCTATTATAATAGTTGTTACTATAAAATGGGAAGATGATAATATAATTACATCAACATTTATTTTATTTCTATTTTAGTATTCATTTTTTTTTTAATTTTGGTACCTAAATTTTAAACTTATTTATATTAGTATCCCATCTTTTTAAATGAGACAAATTAATATCTCTATTATAACACTTGTTATCATAAAATGACAAGATGATAATATAAGTATAACAACTTTAATTGTATTTCTATTTTAGTATTCAAACTTTTTTTCCCATTTTGGTACTTTAACATTTTAAAGGGAAACAAATAACTATTCTTTGTAATAACTGTCTAAATTATAAAAAATCAACAAATAAAAGTGAACAGTTACAACAATTTTCTTTTAAAAAAGACAACATAAATAACAAAGAGTAGACTAAAAATTTAAAACTTTATTTGATGTGGCTTTCATAGATGATATCTTCCTTTTTTAAGCTTTATATCGCCAATAAAATCCAATGTGTAGTATATTATTATTATCATTAACAATAACAACAACAATAAATATAAAATAAAATAAAATTGGATTGAAAAAGGGTACATACCAACAAAATTAATCTTGTGTCGGTCCTTTCTAACTTCACATCAACAATTTGACTCTAGCCATTTCAAGCTTATGCAACTTCAAATCAATTGAAATTATCTCATATCGATCCTTTTTTAACTCTATGCTAGCAAAAGAGTGTTGTGATATTGATTTAAACTTACTGTTGTGTTGTAAATTATAAGTTGATATAAAATTGATTTTATTAACTTGGAGCCATGGAAAGATTAGCAAAGATTTGCTTTGGTTAATGTAGGTCAACAGTAACAATAAAGATATGGAGACAAAATAAAGCTAGAAAGGATTAACACGATCAATTCCATGGGCACATCCCTATTTTTTATCCATTGCATTTTTTTGTTTATTATTATTGTAGTTATTGGTGTTGTTGTGTAATACTCTAGGATTTTAAGCCAATATGATAACTTTAGGATTCAAGCCCTTAAATTTAGGGCATCGGGCAACGTTATTCATTTTAACTCAAACTTTCTAATAAGGTTAGAAAAGTTATATAAAATATTTTAGTGAAGTCAATTTCTTAAAATAAACTATATAAAATGATTAATTTAAGAAAAAAGCCAATTTATCAATAAAGTAGATAAACCATCGAAAATGCAAAATTCGAGCTTTTAGATATAGCGGGATATTAAAAATAAGTTATTTAACTTATAAAAATAATAAAAGGAGTGAATTATATATAATATACACGTATTTACTTGTGATATGCATCATATGTATTAAATATATATATAATTATAAATTAATAATTTAAGATAAATTAATATAAAATAATAGAAAAATTAATTAAATAATGGATAGATGAGTCATCAAACCTATGTGGCAGTATGATACAAATTGGAAAACATGAGTCAATACCTAATTAACTAAAGAATGGCGCATGGCACTTAGGAAAATAAAAAATTGACATGTGGCATATACATATCCAATTTCTGTTTAATTAAGCTAACCTAAAAACTTATAAATTGGACCTAAACCATCAATTAGTATATTTTAGAACTTTGAAAATAAAAAACCATAATTTAGAAAAATTAGGGAAAAAATAAAATAAAAATAGAACAAAAATTAAGAGGGAATAAGTCACATGTGGTTCACAAAACAAAACACAACTTGGCATTAAACCACTTTAGGTTGAAGGTCTACCATGAGAGGAGGCTTTATGACAAGATGTAGTAGTTGAGGGTAGTTGGTTTTGGTGAACAAATTTTTCGCTCGTAACTTGTCCAATTTTCTAAAAATATCAAATGATGTTATTTAATTATGAAATTTAGTTTTATGGGGCTATTTTAAGTTTAGATTAATGTAGTCATTTAATTTTAAATACATAATTAGTGGAAATATAGGGTCTTTAAGAAATGCCTTATTTAAGTAAAAATCGAATTAATTTTCATAAATATTTAATAGTGTTGTTTAAAAATCAATTTTTGTATATAATACACATATATATATTTAATTGCAATAATAAGAATTTTAGAAATTAAGCATGTTTACTATTTCTTATAATTATTTTGGATAAAACGGCTAGTTTTATCGAATTGTTAAAATAATTAGTTTTTAATAACATTAATAAATGAACCCTACATATTTTGACTTCTAGAGGTTATAAAGATGTTTAGAACACTGAATTTTTTTATTACACATAAATTTGTTTATTTTTCCTAATTTTCTGTAATTTCGAGCTAAAACCACTATATTCGTAAAAATAGGTATTAGCTAGTTTAGTGTAATTCATGGTGAATAATTAAACTAAATATTTTTGTGAGTCTATAGAAATTTTCCTAAAATTAATCGAGCTCATATATTATTTATTATGTATTTTCCTATTTTAAGCTTAAATATATTGACCTAATATGTAAAATAGTAAATAATACTATTACGATAATTGATAAGATAGTGCAAGATCAATATTTTAGGTATAAAATAGATGCTGTTCAAGTTTGGAAAATATAATTTTTAGGGTTTTTAGTTTAAAACTAAAACTTATTTAGGTTAATTACGGAGTTACGATAACGTACAATCAAGTCGGTAGTGAGAAAGGGTATTTTAAGACTTTTGATAATATTGATTAGCCTTGATAGAATAAGTAAGATACGGTCAAATGAAATTCAAAAACACGACAATAAAAACTTACAAGAGTTTGGGTTTGACCTGTAGTCAATTTGAAGAATGTGTTATGTTTTCATAGGTGTGATAAGTAAAGGATGACCAAGTCATTAAGTTTAGCATTTTGAGCTATTACTAAGCCTAGGTAAGTAGATCTAACTCATGCATAGAGTAGATATATCGCTACTCATAACACTATGTACCGTTTGATGTTGCATTGATTAGATATGGCTATGTCTTAGGTAAACTGATATGCTACTAAAGTGGGTGCTGATGTGGTGATTTTAAATGATGGCAACTATATCTTGATTAGACTATTACGCTGCTATGTTGGGTATTGATTTAGTGCTTATGAATGATTATACTCACTAGGGAAGTTGAGTAGTTACTAACCCAATTTTCTAAGCGTTCACCTAAGTGAGATACTAGAATTTCCCTAGAGAGTTTGAAAACTAGAATCAAATAAATAGGTTGAACAAAACTTAAAGATTGATTATATTGAATAATTTACTTAAGTGGCTATTGCATATCATGGAATGGCACAACATAAAAAGGGACTTATGGGTTAGAATTTTCAAAATGAGGCTCTCAATTGATCATGGAAAAAGCATAGCTTTAGGAACTTAGTTTTTAGAAGCATATAGATTTACATTACCTAAGCATCTTGACTATTTTGATAATCTAATTTAGTGAACTATAGTGCATAGTCTAATTTTGCAAAACAAAGTTAGAGTTGATGACTTTTGGATAGAACCTGTACGAAGTCGGGAAATCTTACTATTTTGAAGATAACAAAAGAAAAGGATTGTTCACATTCTGATGTATGAGGAGGTTCAATATCATATAAATAGTTAATTGTACATATAACTTGTAACAAAATCTTAAGCTGAACTTCGATATAATAACCTCATTATCATATAAATCAAGTTTTCTTTTAATGAATAAGGAGGTTAATTTAAGTTTGTAACATGTATTCTTGTATGATGGTATATTTCATATTAAACCAGAATGTGACATGTTATTATTATTTTTATCATTTTAATTGATGATCATGATGATAACAATAGTAATAATAACAACAACAATGATAATAATAGCAACAACAACATAATTTATTTGGAGATATAAAAACTTACAAGGGTTGAATATTGTTTGTACAAACCATATGTGCAAATAAAATTTCAAGAACAAGACTTATTCTCTCTTTTTTTTTCTCATTATATTATTATTAATTGTTATTTTATTGTTACTTTATAATATTTTTACAAAAGTTATTATGAAGAAACTATGTATTTATTTCACTTTAAAAAGTTAAAGTACTAAAATAAAAAAAAAATTAAAGTTTAAGTACTAAAATAGAAGGAAAATGTAAGTTAATGTATTTATGTTATTATCCTAACATATTATGATAATAGCCATTATAATATAAGTACTAATTATTCTCATTTAAAAAGTTGAGATATTAAAATAAACAAGTTTAAATTTTAACTATTAAAATGAAAAAAAATCAAAGTCAGAGTACTTCTACAAACTTGATCCCTATGGAGTGAATGAATTTCAACTAAAAAGATTGTCTTAGTTATGTGATCTTACTAAGACTAAATTGAGAATCGAATGAATCTACATTGTTAAGCTTATTATACTCTTCAAGCTATTCATAATACATGTCCCTAATACATAGACCACATCCACTGTTGCATCAATCATTAAGCAATGGCCTCTCTAACAATGGTTATAAAGGGTCTTATACTTTTTTGGGCTCTCCTCATGTTGCCTATGTACTTAGGTTTTCCTATAGGTGGCTAGTTCCATGGATTAGATATCTTAGGTGCTTCTCTCAAGTACTACGTCCATGACTCGATTTCAACTTGATGGGTTTTTCATCGTTTTTACCTTTTCTTTTCATTTTTGCATGCATGCATAAGTAACCACCTACTACCTAGAGGGGGTCATATTTCATTACTCCATATATGGATTATTGAAAAGAATAAGACATGTATTTGGATATTTTCCTTTAACTAACAACCATACAATGTAGTATTCTTTATTTGAATTTAACACCAATAGTTAAAGTGACTTCTTTTAAGAGAAAATGGATTATAGGAGAGTGTGATTTGAACTATTAATTGGAGCTATGTAGATAGATATATGCCCTTATCTACCACATTAGAATTTACACTCAAGTGTATCTTTGTTTCTACTCCCCTATATAAACCCCATATAGAGGATAGGTTGGTTTGTTTAAAAGAAATCTTTTCTATGATCTTTGATAAGACTCGATGATATTGTATATGACATGCTTAGACAAGCTTTGTAAGATCTAGTAGAATAAATGATGGGACCTATAACAAATTGTCTTATCTATTTTACTTGCTTAATTTGATAATATAGAAATGCAGCCATTTTGCATTAACCCGATTTGTGATACTATCAAAGTGATGGCACTCATGTTAGCTAATGGGTTGCACGACCTACTTCATTTGAAGGGGGTATATTGACCACCTCAAGGCTCCCTATAACAACCTAATAGAGGGAGGTTACGTGACAACACCTATAGGACCCCTCCTTTCTCCCCCATTCGTGATGGCTACTAGCTATGCATTAGTTTTAGGGTGGCTAAAACCATTTTTTTTTTTTAATTTCTAGATTTTATCCTTTTTTTCATTTTCTTTATTTTTTATTTTTTGTTGTTTTACTTAAATTATATATATTTGCACATATATATTATTATCTTACTTTATATAATGAACTTTTTACCATTTCTTCTATTTTTCTCTTTTTTATTTGTTTTCAGTAATTTATTATATTATTTATTTAATAAAAATACATGGATAAATAAGATGGTGTTACATTTCATTCCGAATAACAAACTAATGACAAACTAAAGGCAAACTTGTTTACAAACACTTACGAACTTTGATAATTGAAAAGGATAAAGTCAAATGTTTAGGACTAAGATAGAAATGTGGCAAACATTAAGAAGTAAATTTTTATTTTTCCAATTATTTAAAAGTAATAAAAAATAACATAATTATATATTGATTGGATTTTATAGATGTAGGATTTAGTTGATGTCAAACATGGATGCTATTGAGTATGCAACCTTGGACGAGTAACATGTAGATGACACTTAGAGAGAGGACTTAGGGGGTAGTAGCAGAAAGGATAAATAGACAATCTCAATTAGTCAAACATACTTCTGACAAGTGAGGAAGCTATTAAGCATGAATCCCATTATTCTTCGTTGAATATTGGCTCTTTCTTCATTGAAGATTTTCACAACCTTAAGTTGTTTCTCTCTTCTAATGACATTCATCAAATAGCATTAACTATTATGACAAAAACTCGAGGAGTCGTAATAGTCTCACAGTATAAACTAACTTAGGCTAGAAGCCATTCCCTTAGCTACTAACATAGGTATAGTCCATATAAGGTAAACGACGACTTTGCTAGCTTTGAAGTAGTTAGATGAACACTTATAGTATATGAGACTTATGGAATAACCCTTTACAAAATACATATTCTCATACTAACATATTGTTTAGTTCTTTTACATAACTTATCATATATCAGAAGTTCTAAAGTTTTCAAAAGAAACTTTATATCTCCATAAGAGAACTATATTACATATATAGACATAACAATAAGCTAGCAAAAATTATAAGGCCTCCTAAGAAGATGCTATAATCCTCCCACAAAAGAAATACAAAAGTGACATGAGCTTCGATTATTTCATTATGCTTCACAACTTTACTCCCCAACTTCTCAAAACTAACTTAAGGACAAATGTAACGAGACATCTTCTGATATTACTCTACACCTATAAAACAATCTATTAAGATATGAGCTCAACTAGCTCAATAAGAAGAAATAAAGTCATAAGAATACATTATAAACATGCTTGTTCAATCATTAATTAAATGCAAATGCAATAGACAAATGATATAGCATCTCATAATGTTTACCCAATTCATTGTAAAGTTAAAGTAATTTCATCTACTCTAACCTAAATTTTAAGGAGCCTTAATGCTGTACTATTAGACTAAATCTAGGCTTGTGTAATGGAAAACACTCTACTCCATAGACAATATTTGAACCATAATTCCCAGCCTTACCACAATTGCCTCTCTTGTTACTTAGTTTGACTAAGGGTAGGAAAATGACCATTTTTGCTATCTCCATCGAAGTGTTAGTATTTAATTTGATACCCTAATCGTTACTCCTCTGAGTTATCATGAATGTCAAGTTAGGTCTTTAATCAATTCAAGATTAGTCTGGTTTATTAGGTGAGCAACTAAGTTCATACATGTAAGATATGATATATCAAACAAAAAGCATTATATTGAGTTCAACTCCCAATCATCACTCAATATCATAAGCACACATATGGCATATGCACATGCAATCTAATTATAACCATAAATAAGCATTATTACTATCCTAAGTATTCTGACATAATGCTTTAATATGTCACTAAGCATAGATTCCAACTTACATGTGCTTACAAGTACCTTAATCCAAACCGGTGTCTCCTTGATCTTCAATTATCCTTAAAAATACACAATAGATTAGTTTTTAAGCTTTGATTCATAACTCATTAGTTTGTTTAACATGTTTTTGGTTGTTTGCTCACAAATATTATAAAATTTTTTTCCTTAAAAATAGTGATTTCTTAACCAATTAATAATTTTCATAAGTTACCCTAATCAGCTAAATCCTCTCTAAGTGGATTTATTTGGGTTTTCTTTAATCAAAATCCCCTAAGCTAGGTTCCAAGTAGTTTTGTAGTGGTTTTCTTTAGTCCAAAATCCTCTGAGTTTAGTTTTAAGTGTACTTATACTAATTCTCTTTAGTCTAAAAATCCTCTGAGTTTCCCTCTAAACTATTTAGGGCTAATTTATTATACTAATTTTAAGGTAAGCCCTTAATACAATATCCTCTAAGCTACTTTCTAATCCTGTTATCCATCAAATTTTTAATAAAATCAACCTCTGACTAATCCTTTGCTTTCCTTGTTTTCACATTTACTTAAGAAATTTTTCCTTCGACCTACTTTCTGAGTATTAATTTAGTGTAAAATTCATGATTGAAATCCTTTCAGTTATCATCTACTCTTAATTAAACTCTCAAATTTATCTAATTTACTAACTTCCTTTTAAGTTATAACTATCGAATCAAATGAAAATTAGCAATAACACTTCAATACTAAAGATTCAATCCCTAGAATTTCTTAATTTTGACACCACCCTTCCTTAGTCTCATTACTTCCCATAACTTCATTAATAATGTCATAATTCATCAATTATTTTAAATTTAATAAAATAGTAAAATACTACTCTTCACTATTTAAGGCCAACTACCAACTTTCCTTAACTCCTCATTGTACCAAACAACCCAACTACTCCAAAATAGTATTTGTGCTTCAATATATGCTTCAAACTCAGCATCTAAGTAGGATTATTAAAAGAAACATATTATTTCCACTAAAATACACTATTTTAGGTATCGTTTTAGGCTCAAAAATGAAATAAAAATATGAAAAATAGTATCATGAAAAAATTTGACATAGCAATTTGGTATTAACTTAGGATAGCTTGTAGAAAAAAAAAATTGAAATAAAAACTACATCATTTGCCGAATTTATTTCAACTTAAAAAATCATCTAATTTCTTCAATTTTTTAAGGACATATATATTAGCTACTAAATTTATGCAACTAGATATTTTTCCTAGATTATATACAAAAAAATATGTAAAAATAAATTTTTTCATAGTTTTCTAAAAATTTTTAATATTAGTAATAATTTACTTAAAATTGGCTCAAAAATGGACCTCACCAAAAAATTAGCCTCTAGCTACTAGTGGCTCCTCCTTCCTTGTCAGCGTTGTTAAGCAAATGGGTATGGCCTTTAGTGGTGGTGGTAGTCAAGCTCTAGGTCCAACTTAGTCTAATGAACCATCAAACTCCCAATCCATACACAAATTTTGAAAATTTTTTCTAATTTTATCCTTTGATCAACTTAACTCAATTTAATTTTTCACAATTCCTTCTTGCATATTTAATATGTTAGAGAAGGTTTCTAGGTTTTTCCTAGCTGTTTGGATGTCCAAATGATTTTCTTTCTCTATCCTCTATGTTATTAGCTTAAATACTTCACCTATTCTTACTTGTTAATTTTACTTCATAACACTACAGCTGTCATTAGCCTTCTAGATGCCTTAAAATCCAACTCCCAACTACCTATGATTTTTTTATCATTTTTTTGTAATTTTTTTTATTGATTTTCTTAAGTTATTTTAGCTTAAAATGCATTTATTGTGGTATTTTGACTAATTATGAGTATATATACATACTTAAAAATTACACATGTCGCAAACGTGTATATTATATATGTTATTTTATGTCCCATATAAATTCTATTACATATATAACTTATCTCTAAAAGTTTACAAACTAACGAAACTTATTTTGCACTATTACGATAAATAATACTTAATATATTTAAATTAAACTATTTTAGCTATTTTATTATTATTTTATATATTTAATATCTTGCCCTACAGTGTCTCCTCATCTACTGTCTTAAGCTTATACATAAATTTTTAAGTTAATTAAGTTAGTTTCATCAATATGCTAAATTTATCTACTCAATCTCTATTTGCCAAGAATAGAGCTCACATTTGCAACCACACCCACCCCCCCCCCCCCCTTTAGAAAAGTTCTATCCTCAAAACTTTATTTATCATTTAACCTAATATAACATCTAAATACTCTAATATTCAATTAGATATCACTAATCAAAATATAGAAAGATCTACTAACTTGATTTCTAAAACAACCAAGGATATCTCTTTAGCATCGCCATCATTAGTTCCCATGTCAATTTTGCTTAAGGGCCACTTTCCCAATGAACCTTTACATATTCTACATCTCAGTTTCATAATCTCTAAACTCATGTATCAAGTATCGAAATAGGTTACTCTTCCAATGTATAATTGTTTTGTAAATCTACTGGCCTTATTTGTACTATTAAGTTTGACTTCTTCACAAACTTCCATAACATAGACAGATGAAACACATTATGATATCTTGATAGAATTAGGGGTAAGGCAAGTCAGTATGTTACATTCCTAACTCTTTCCAATACTTCAAAGATTCCAATGTAATACAAACTTAACTTTCTAGTTGTTCTAAATTGTTTAAATCCTCAAAATGGACTTATCTTTACATACACATGGTCTTTAACTTGAAATTCTAACAGTCTCCGCTTCAAATCTTCCCAACTCTTATAATGATCTTAGGCTACTTTCATCCTTTATCGAATAAATTTCACCATGTCATTAGTTTGTTGAATCAATTAAGGTCCTATTACTGTATGCATCTCACTATGCTAATATAGTGGTGATTAGCACTTCATTTAGTATAACGCTTCAAATGGTGCCATTTGTATGGTTGCTTAATAACTGTTGTTATAAGCAAATTTTACTAGTATTAAATATTAATCCTAATCTCCTACAAAGTCTAATATACAACCTCTAAGCATGTCTTCTAATATCTGAATTAGTCTCTCTAATTAACTATCCATTTATAGATGATAGACTGTACTAAAGTGCAATTTTGTTCCCAATGATCGATGTAAGCTCTTTCACAACTTTGACACAAACTAACTATCTTTATTTGAAAGGATACTCTCTAGTACACCATGGAATTGAACAATTTCTTGCACATATAAATGAGCTAACTTCTCCATTGAAACACCAATTCGATAAGCCAAGAAGTGCATGCTTTTCATTATTTTATCAACAATTACCCAAATAGAATCTTATCTAGCCCTAGCTATAAGAAGTCCTACCATAAAATCCATTTTAATATTATCCCATTTCTATTGAGTTACTAACAATCCACTTGGTCTTTAATGCTCAGCTTTCACCTATTGACACGTAGCATAACTTGCAACATATTGAATCACGCCTTTTTTCATTCCCTTGCACCAGTACTTAGTTTTCAAGTCTCAGTATATCAAATTTCCTCCAAGTTATAATGTATATCTAGTAACATGTGCTTCATCCATGATCTCTTGCTTCAATCCTACATCATCAGATATATAAACTTGACTTTTAATCTTAGTAATCCTTTTTCATCAATATGAAAATTTGATACTTCCTCTTAATTCATCTTTTCTTTCATCAATTTTAAACTTAGATCTTGTTCTTGTTGCATCCTAATTCTTTCCAATAAGTTCGATTAAACATCTAAATTCATCAATTGGACCTCATTATCATGCAACTTAAACTCAATTCTTACTTTCTCAAATTCTAAAATCAAATCTTTTTGAGTGGTCAATAAAGAAGCTACTCATTCATGATTTCTATGACTTAAAGCATCTTCCACCACATTTCCTTTGTCGAGATGATAATTAATAGTCAAATAATAATTCTTAATTAATTCCTATCATCTCCTCTATCTTATATTCAATTCATTTTGAATAAAGAAATATTTCAAATTTAGTGAATAGTGTAAATCTCATAGTATTGACCATACAGGTAATGTCTCTATATTTTTAGAGTAAATACAACAACTGCCAATTCCAAATCATGTGTTTGGTAATTTTTCTCCTGTGGTCTTAATTGCTTAGAAGCATAAGGAATTACTTTGCCATCCTGCATCAAAGCACAGTCTAATCCATTTTGAGAGGCATCACTGTAAACATAATAAGATTTACTCGAATAAGGTAGGGTAAGTATTGGAGATGAGATCAAATGATCTTTTTACTCTTGGAAAATTCACTTACATTCCTTAGTTCATTCATACTTAACATCTTTCTGAGTTAATCAAGTTGAAGCTCATGCTATCTTCAAAAAATCTTTGATAAACCTTCTATAATATCCTACTTTTCCCAAAAAACTTCTTCTTTCAATAACTATAGTAGGTTGTTTCCAATTAATTGCACCTTTAACCTTTTCTAGATCTACCTAAATTCCCTCATTAGATATAATATGATCCAAGAATGTTATCTTCTCTAACTAAAAATCATATTCACTTAGTTTTCTATATAACTTACTATTGCTCAACTATTGTAATTCTAACCTCAAATGATTAACATGTTTCTTTTTTCATCTTTGAATAAATCAAAATATCATCAATAAACTCCACTACAAATTTATTCAAACATGGTTAATAAATTCAATTCATTAAGTCCATGAAAACTATGTGTGCATTCGTTAATCCAAATGGCATTACCATAAATTCATAATGTTCATACCGTGTACAAGACGCTATCTTAGGTATATCTTCCAATTTAATTCTCAATTGATGGTATCCTAACCTTAAGTCAATCCTTAAGAATGTCGTAGCTCCATATAATTGATCGAACAAACCATGAATCTATGGTAATCAGTACTTATGCTTAATTGTAACTTTGTTAAGCTCTCTATAATCGATACACAACTTCATTATTCCATCCTTTTTCTTCACAAACAACACAGAAGTTCCCTAAGGCAATACACTTGGTTTGATAAATCCTTTAGCTAAAAGTTCATGTATCTATTTATTTAATTCCTGTAATTCCATTGATGACATTCTATATGGAGCCTTGGATATTGGCTCAATTCCAAGGATAAACTCAATAATGAAATCTAATTCCTTATGTGGGGTTAAAAGCTAGGCAAATCAATTAGAAATATCTCAGAAAATTCACAAACTACTAGTATTTTTGACACATTTGGCTTTTCCTTTGTTTCTTCTAGAGCAAATACCAAACAACATTGCTAATCTTCATTGTTCATTTTCTCTTCCTCAATTACTTCATTGATTAACAATTTCGCACCATAACTTTCAATCTTACTAGTATATACAATATTTCCATCATCTAATATTACTGCCTTACGTAGATAATCCACTTTTGCCTATGCCTTAACAACCAATCAATCCACACAATAATGTCATAACCACTTATAGATAACATTACCAATTTAATTGGAAATCCCCTTTCTTGAATCATCACTCATCCTTCATTTACTACTTTTCGAGTGGATATATGCTCTTCTATAGAGATTCTTATTCTATACGTAGCTGTTACTTCAACTATTTCAATTCCATGGTTGGACAAAAATTCCTGACAAATAAACAAATGAGAAGCTCTCATATTAAACAACACATATGCAACTTATCCATTTATGTTCACATGACCTATTATACTATTATCATAGTTATTAACAAGTTTTGAGAACTTATTACAATTCTACTAACTACTGTACTACTTTAACACATATGGCTATCTCATTAAGCATATTTTATGGTATAACTATTAATTAGTAGTCAATATTAGTGTACGTACTTGTTGCTAAGCCTGGTTCATCTTATCTATACCATCATCATCATTATTCGAACTTTCATAGAAATATTCCTCCATCATTTCGTCAAACTCTTTGGTGTTCTCATCTATACTTTCCAACATAAAGATACATATAGGGACCATTATAGTATCCGCTCCTCTAACATTCTTAGCTACTAATCCAAACTATGTACAATGTTTAGAAAAGTGTCTACTTTATCCACAACAATAACATTTCATATTTTTCATGCTTAGCCACTCTCTAGATATACAGTTTTGATTTCTACGCAAATAATATTTTCCCTTCAATTGTGCATACTCGTGAAGATAGTGTTGGTCTCCACATTTCCAACGTTTAATGTCCCTATTCTTATCATATAAATTGAACCCTTTATCCAATTGTACTGTTTCGCTAATCATTGTAGGTAACTTATTTCTTTTTTTATTCGAACTACCACTTCTAGCACTAAAGAAAGATTACTTAAAGGTAGGCTTGAATCAATTCATCTTACTAAACTTTTTGCTCCACTCCGACTGCATTAGTATCTGATTATTTTCAAGCTAACGTACCTTATCCACTACCTCATTGTCAGTTTTGAAACCATAATCCTTAAGCTTACACCTCATTGTAAGCTCAAATTATCCATGAAAAAGATCTTTCTTGAGCTCCGAATTATCTTGACACGATTGTAGTGCATCCTAAATTAATTTATTAAACTCCATCTCATATTATGTCATATTCATTGCACCCTTTTTCAAACCCATTAAATCTTTAGTCATTTGGTTTTGAACGCTTAGAGGAAAATACTCATTCTTAAGCTCTTCTCTAAATATTTACCATGTAAGTGGTCTTGGAAAAATATGCACCTTTAAGTCCTACCATATCCGTGCTCTTGACTTTAGCAAGAGAGCTCCATATGAAAGCTTTTATACTTTTGGTACTTGAAAATCTTCAAAACTTCGTTCAATCTAAGATAGCTAATTATCAGCTACAATTGTTCTTTTCATCTCTCTTTCGAAATACCAATTCAGCTTAATAAACTTCGTGAGCTTACCAACTTCTGATAGTCATTGTTCCCTTAGCTCCACTTCAGGTTGCCTTCATCCTATGGCATTTTCATCAACTATAAGATGCTAAATTAAAGCTCCGTGTTGTTGGATCATTGTATGCATATTCATCATCATTTCTCCAAATTGAGTAGGATTGAACATATTTGGAAGAGGTAGAGGTGGTGGTAAATCTTTCCTTAGTTGATCTTGTGGTGCAAATGGTACAAGAGGTGGTTCTCTATTTCCAATTTGTTCATTCCCATTCCTATTTCCTTCTTTAGCCATATTACTCAATTATTACAATAATTCACTTAAACCTGCACTCAAAATCCATTTACTTATTGATTGGTATAGTTTTCCAAAACCTCTGCATAGTCCTTTGACTATAGATTTCCTACTCATTTTATCACCATAAACTTCTAGTTACACGTCATTTGGCAATTATTCATTTTCACCAAATTGCTTAAGTTAAACATGTCCTATATATATGTAGCAATAGAAACATAATTCCCTATAGCATCCAAGTCTTGGTTCAATAAAAGGTAACATTGATTCAATACTCATAAATTTAGTTCTACTTATATATATTTATACTCTATTGTAGCACTTGTAATCTTTGAAACATATGATAATACTAAAAAATCACCATCACATACTTTCATGAAACAACTTCACAACTCAGAAATATACATCAAAACTTGAGCTTTATATTAGGATACTTATATTAAACTGAACTTTTTACATTATAGATTACATATAAACTTAACTATACAAATAAAAATTACATCAAGATTTCTTAGCACATAAGTTCTATATACGTCATTCTTACCTTGAACATAAAAGTATATTTATAGTTTCAAAATACTATTTACATCAAAAAGAGGCTAAAACATTCAGATAACTGAATACATAACATAAGTCATAGGATCCATAAGTTTCAAAAATAGTCAACTCCTATTCACCCTATCCATTTGATTCATCCAGTGCTATAGCATTTTCCATAGGAAACCAGTTTTCATGATCATCTAAGTCTACATTATCATTTCCTATTTCTAAGTCAGAACTTACTATAATATACTTAGGTGTCTCAGGAATATATATGACTTCTTATATGTCCTCATTATTATCATTTACCAAATTAGGTTCTCTATTTTGATTCACTTCTTGTCCCTTATTAACTTTTACCTAAATTCCTATTTGATTCCTATAATTAGTTACTGTTTCAGTTTCAATTTATTTGTCAATCTCATTTACAGCTTTTACTTTAGCTATTGTTTCTTTTAAATTATACTTAAGATCTTCTTCAGGATCTTTCATAAAATTTTCACCTACATTTTCCTATTGAACTAGAATTAGATTCTCAAGAGGTTCTACAAATGGTTCAGGCTAATGTGATTGCAAAGGTACTTCAATTCATACATTCCCAATTGAAAAAAATCTTAGAAACCAATCTATGATTCTAGGTGGATAGTCTTTAGGTACATAGGGAGCTTTTATAGGTATTTGATCATAACTAAGTAGATAATTCATACCAAGTTCTATTATAGCAGGAAAATACAATACCGTAACCATCATCGATACAATCCCCTTGTTATGTATATACTTTTTCTAAAAAATCGCAACTACAGTATATTTATTATATAAAGGTCCTAACTTTCCTCCATAATCTTTCATTCATCTTTCATACTCTAAGACAATTCCCTTTCATAAATGATTATAATCTCATTTATAGTATAGAATATCATCTAATCAACTAATTCCAACAAGAAGTTTTGCAAATGAACTCGATAGTCAATAGGAGATTCATTTGCTTCCTAACCAAAGTGTAACCAAGCAAAAATAAGCCTATGCTTACGAATCTAAAAGTAAATACAACATAACACAAGTTAGATTAGTATTATCCTAGTTTGATTAGTATTATCCTAGTTTTCATTTTATATTATTTAGGTTCTTATACATATAGCTAACTTAGATATACACTTACAAATCTAAGTTTTTTATGCCTACTTATTTCTACCACTCTCAGTATTCCTAACGTTTAGTTTATTTTAGTTAGATGCTTAAAAGCTTGGTTCTCTACAAACCATGCTCAAATATCACCTAGAAACTATAATGTCTCAAACTCAAGGAGTCATAACAGTTTTACTATATAAACTAACTTGAGCTAGAAGCCATCCCCTTAGCTACTAACATAGGAATAGCTAACATAAGGCGAATGACTACTTAACCAGCTTTGAAGTAGTTAGATAGACACTTGTAGTATATAAGACATGTAGAATAACCCTTTACAAAATATATATTCTCATACTAACATATAGTTTAGTTCTTTTACATAACTTATCATACATCAAAAGTTCTAAAGTTTTCAAAATAAACTTTCCATCTCCATAGGAGAGCTACATTACATATATAGACATAACAGTGAGCCAACAAAGACTAAAAGGCCTCCTAGGAAGACCTTATAATCCTCCCATAAAAGAAAAACAAAAATGACATGAGCTTTGATCCATTAATTGTACTTTACTTCCTAACCCATCGGAACTAACTAGAGGACAATTGTAACGATGCATCTTTTGGTACTACTCTGCACCTGCAAAACAACCTATTGGGATGTGAGCTTAACTAGCTTAATAAGAAGGGATAGAGTCATAGAATACATTACAAACATAGTTATTCAATCATTAATTAAATGTGAATACAATGAACAAATAATATAACATCTCATAATGTTTAATCAACTTAATGTGAAGTTAAAGTAATTGCATCCACCTTAATGTGGATTTTAAGGAGTTTTAAAGTGACACTATCAAACTAAATTCAAGTTTCTACAATGGAGAATACCTTCCTCCTTACACAACATTTAAATCACGGTTCCTAACCTTACTGTAACCTCCTCTCTTATCAATTAGTTTGACTAAGGGTAGAAAAAAGACTATTTCTACTACCCTCATCGAAGTATTGGTATTTAGTTTAATAATCTAATCGTTATCCCTATTAAGTTATCATGAATATTAGGTTAGGTCTTTAATCAATTCAAGATTAGTCTGGTTCATCAATTGAACAACTAATCTCATACATACAAGATATAATATATCAAATAGAAAGCAATACATTGAGTTTAACTCTCAATCACCACTCAATATTACAAGCACACACATGGTACACGCACATACAATATAATTATAACCATAAACTAGCATTCTTACTATAAGTATCCTAACATGATACTTCAATATGCTACTAAGCATATATTCTAACTTACCTATGCTTACGAGTACCCTACACCAGATCGTTGGCTCCTTAATCTTCAATTATCCTTAGAAAATGTACAATAGATTAGATTTCAAGCTTTGATTCATTAGTTATTACTTTGTTTAATATGTTTTTAGTTGTTTAGTCATAAATTTTATAAGTTATTTTTGCTTACAAATCACGATTTCTTAACCAATTAATGATTTTCACAAGTTACCTAATTGGCCAAATCATCTAAGCTATCATTTGAGTGGATTTATTAGTGTTTCCTTTAATCAAAATCCTCCAAGCTAGGTTTTGAGTAGTTTTCTTTAGTCAAAATCCTCTAAATTTGGTTTTGAGTATATTTATAGTAATTCCCTTTAGTCCAAAAATCCTTTGAGTTTCCCTTTGAGCTATTTAAGTGTTATTTATTATACTGATTTTATCCTTTGCGATAACTTCTGAATGATTCCAAGGTAAGCCATTGTTACAATATCTACTAATCTATATTCTAACCCTACTATTCATAGAGGTTTTAATAAAATTATCTTTTGCTTCTCCTGTTTTCACATTTACTTAAGAATTTTTGCTTTTGACCTACTCTTTGAGTATTACTTTAGAGTAAAATTCATCCTCAAAGTCCTCTAAGTTATCATCTGCTCCCAACTAAATTCTTAAATTTAGCTAATTTACTATCTTCTTTTTAAGTTATAACTATAGAATTAAATCAAAATCAGTAATAACACTTTAAACTACCCTTCCTTAATCTCATTACTTCCCATAAATTCATTCATTATATCATAATTCATCAATTATTTCAAATTTACTAAAATAGTCAAATGCTATACTTTACTATTTAAGGCCAACTACCAACTTCCCTTAACTCCTCACCATACCAAACAACCTAACTACTCCAAAGCAATATTGGTGCTTCAATATATGCTTTAAACTTAGTATCTAAGTGGGATTATTAAAAGAAACATATTATTTTCACTAAAATACACTATTTTAGGTATCATTTTAGGCTTAACAATCAAATAAAAATATGAAAAATAGTATTACGTAAAACTTTAACATAGCAATTTAGTATTAACTTAGGGTAGTTTATAGAAAAAAATTGAAATAGAAACTACATCAATTGCACAATTAATTTCAATTTTGAAGATTTCTTAAGAATGTATATATTAGCTACTAAATGTATACAAATTGATAATTTTTCTAGATTCTATTTACAAAACTATGCAAGAATAAAATTTTTCATAATTTTCTAAGCATTTTTAATATTTTACTTAGATACAGCTCAAAAAATGAACTTAGCTAAAAAATTGGCTTATAACCACCAATAACTCCTCTCCCCTTATTGGAAACACTAGGCTGTAGGTATAGCCTTTGGTGAAGGTGGTGGTCAAGCTCTATGTTTGACTTACACCAACAAACCACCAAACTCCCAATCTATGTACAAATTTTCCAAATTTTGTCTAATTTTATCCTTTGATAAACTTAACTCAATCTGATTTTTTCTAATTCTTTTCTTACATGTTTAATATGTTGGAGAGGGTTTCTTGGTTTCTCCTAGTAGTTTAGATGTCCAAATGATTTTTTTTTTCTCTTTCCTCTCTATGTTATTAGCTTAAATACTTCACCCATTCTTGCATGTTAAGTTTACTTCACAACTCCATAACCGTCATTAGCCTTTCACATGCCTTCAAATCCAATTCCTAGCTACCCATGATTTTTTTTATCATTTTTTGTAATTTTTTATTTATTTTCTTAATTTATTTTACACTAAAATGCTTATATTAAGATATTTTAACTAATTACAGGTATACTTATATACTTGAAAATTACACACGATATGTACGTATATATTATATAAGTTATTTATGTCCCATGTAAATTTTATTATATATATAACTTATCTTTAAAAGTTTATGAACTAATAAAACCTATTTTATATGATCATAATAAATGATACTTAATATAGTTAAATTGTACTATTTTAGCTATTTTATTATTATTATATTATATTTTTAATATTCAGATCCACGTAGTCTCCTCAGCTAATGTCTTGAGTGTATACGTAAATTTTTAAGTTAATCAAGTTAGTTTCATCGATACTTTAAATTTACCTATTTGATCCCTATTTGCCAAGTATGGAGCTCACAATGATGATTATGAATGACATTAAACCTAATCATTCTAGAGTTATCATAACAAACTTTCTATAGGCCTGAGGTTAGTAGCCTATCTTATTGAGTGTTCAATTCAATTTAAGAGAGAAATGTTAAGAGTAGAATGATAGGTAAAACAATTTTTGTTCAAATTCTAGTAAATCAAATCTTATTAAATCATCTCAATTATAGACTCACTCTCTATACCACATAGTAATATCCTTAAATTTCAAAATACTATTTTAAAACTAAAGGAAATGAGCTAAACCTTAGGTACTTATAGACTGTGTTGGTAAGGAAAACCTCTTCATAATCTTAACTTTATGAAGACTTTATCAAGGTTAATATTAAGAACTTAGAATGCTTCAAGATGTCGACCTTTAGAAAAGTGTACTAGAAAATTTTGAAATACATATATATTTATAAGTTATATGAATACCTAATTTATAATTTTAAAACTTGCAAAACTAGGAAACAAAATATTAGGATATTTCTCATATGTAGTTTATAAATCTATATCAATATTGTATTTTCAAATAATAATATGTTGTAATATTTTGAAAGATTATGTGCTTTAAGAAAGATATTTATTAGTATTTGAATCCTTAATAAAGCAAAGAGCTTTTAACAATTTGGCATTTTGAATTAGATTGTGTATAGTTTAGTTTGGTTTGATCTGATTACTTTTGAAAATACTTTGTGCTAGTTGATAATACATAAAAGTCATTAGAGTTTTCCACTAAACATTGGTATTCAAATAACGAAACATTATTCAAAGATTAAAATCACATTACATCATATACAATGACATGCGTTTTTTATTAATAAAGAAGGCATGTAAATCTACTTGAGAGATGAGAAATATTAGTAAAAGGAAAAGAAATAAGCTATAGAAATTGATAATGACATGAGAGTGAAAGATGATAAATAAGAAAAAGGTAAGCAGAGTTAGACTGAAATATCAGTAAGGTCTAAAATTAAAGGATGTCCCTTATGTTATGTATATAATATATATATATATATGTATATTACAATAAAAAGTGATTTGGTTAGGGTTCAAATGATATAGTTTGGCAAAAACCTGCAAATCGACCTACGAATTATTTGCAGTGTTGTCCAACTTAGATTGATCTTTATAGTTTAATCTTATTTGACCTGATTCAGCCATAAGATTAGTTCGATCTAACCTTGTTTGATTTTGATTAAATCAGGGTCAAACCCAGTCTCACCTCCTAAAACCAAACTATGGACTAGAAAAGAATCACATCTTATAGTTCATTGCTCAATTTAGGTTGATGAACAACATTATTTTGTTCAATAATACCTGGTGGGGGTGAACATAGTGTTGGATTCAGCTTTAGTGATTTCCATATGAAGCCAAGCTTTTTAGTTTGAAACCAAGTCAAAATTGAACTATCTATTAAATAATTGTATATATTATTTTTTTTTAAGTGTTTACCTGCTATGCTATTGACACTATAATGATACTGTGTATCATAAAGAATTACCAATATGTTCTATAATATATGTAGCTATATCTCATAAATGTATATAGATCTATTTATGTTACAATAGTACGAGCCATATTGTTTTAGATTCATGCAAATGTATGTTTTCCACTATGAGCATGTCATATGTAAATAATCATTGTATCTAGGTATATTATAAAATATATACATATATAATATTTAATTTTTTATTCTATTTGGTTTTTTCTATTTGGAGATATCTCAACCAAGTATTTCGGTTTCAAAAATTTTCAAATTGAAATTGAACCGACGGAAAAAAAAAATAAAATGGTTTAATTTAGTTTGTTTCGTTTGATTTTTTAATTTTTGGTTTATATTGCCGTACCCCAATCCATATCTAGTGATATAGCGAGAGAGATGGCAGGAAAAAAAAAAAAAGAATAGGAAAGGAAAAAAGAAAAAGCAGCGTTGCTGTTTTGAACAGAGAAACATAACACGGTAAAATTTAGACCAATTTGGCGCTTTCTAAAAGGTGTGCGATTAAACTGTAAATTCGAAAATACGTAATAGAATATAATTGATAAAACCCAAAGAATTTAGTTATTGTCGTCCTTTTTTCCCCTATTAAAAGTACTTTGTCAACTAATGCATCACAAATACTATTGTTTTCCGTTCAAACTAGAACAATTCAAGTGCATTGGGACTTAGAAATTTGCAATATGACTATGGATTCAACTAGTGACAACAAGATTCATTATAGGAAATTATAGGGTCTAAATTATAACAAACCAAAACCTCAAGTGTTGTAACAATTTCAAAATTATAGTGCCTAAATCGTCTGGTGCATGGGCCATAGGAAAAGCTGCATGATCCATGAATTAAAGATAATCTATCTCTTCAGTCCTAGCAGCAGCAGCAGTAAACCCAAGTAATCTAAATCGTAACCATGTCTGATGAACTTCATTTTGAATTCATCCCACGGAGGATACCTTGCTTCAAGTTCTGGAAAAAATCCTCTTCTCATCACTGCCTTTTCATGGCTGAAAGTATCAAAAGAGTACTTCCCATGATACCTTCCAAAACCGCTTTGACCGACTCCTCCAAAAGGCAATTGATCAGATAGAAACTGCATTTGCCCAGAAAATACCCATGCACAATTACTCATTTGCTGCTAATAACATTATGAAAAGGGAAACAAGTGTACTGGATTGAGTACCTGAATCAAAACATCATTGAATGTAACACTTCCTGAGGATGTCTCCTGTATTATCTGCCTTTTGAAGGCCTCATCATTGGTGAATGCGTAGATTGCAAGCGGTTTTGGCCTGGAATTTATAAATTCAATACTTTCCTGGATGTTGTCTACCTGTTGAGGGTGCAAAATTTTTCTTCAGAAAAAGGCATTGGATATGCTGATGGAAATGAAGAGTATTGTTACCTACTGTGATTATTGGAAGCAGGGGGCCAAAAATTTCTTCATTCATTATGTCAGCTTCAAGGGGAGGATTCAATAAGATTGTAGGCTCGATGAACCTGTCATCGTCACAACCAACAAAAAGCTGTTACAAAAAGGCAAGCACTTGATAATACAACCATACATGTGCACATTCAAGGGATAGTCCAATGTTGCCCTTTGACAACAAATTCTGCCATTATAACAAACAATGCAGGTGACAAAAAATTTGGAACCGACACATTTGAAATCCAAACCATAACAATAATCATGTTATTATAAGTGAAGAAGATGGTACAATTTATCTTCATCTGTTGAACCGCCCAAAACAACGGAAGCTGCGACACCAGTGTCTGTGAGTAGATTCCGCAATCTGTCAAAATGTTGCTGATTGACAATTCTGCAGATGTTTTGTCGGCGATTTTCACCATAAAATTTCCTTACGGTCCTCTTCAAAAGGTCAATCTGAGAGGGAAAGAAGAAACCAACCAGTTTACATCAATATATATCTGCATATTGCCGGTTACAGTAAGAGAGGAAAAGGGGGCAATTATAGCGCGGATTTGGGAACATTCTTGCAATTTAATATCTAAACTTTGAAATTTTGCACCTTTTTATTTCTAAGTCACAGGCATCAGCGTTTCCTTGATGCACAAACTTTTCAATTTCATAATTTAACGTAAGAACTTCTGTAAACACAAACTGTAATGTCACTAAGAAACTAAAGCTCAAGATTTTGAAATTTTCAATAAATTGTAAAATTGTAAAGGTTTACACATTAAGTTGCATATAGTTAAAGCAGAGTAATATCACAAGAGCGGGGAATGTGATTACTCACCAGAGTGGAAGAGAACTTTTCTTCAACTAATATGTAATCTATTCCTATGCATGCTTGTCCATTGCAAGGTCCCCATTTTCCTCCTACAACTCTTTTGATCGCTATCTTCAATCCACCATTTATAATAACAAAATCCCAAATCAGCATTCTCAGTGAAATTTTTATGGATCCTCTCCTTTTCTTATGATTATCTTCAAACTCAATTAGAGAAACTAAAGTGATAAATTAAAGGAAGTAAAGAGGAAGAACCTTTAAGTCGTAAGGGTTGGAGATCATGTCAAAGATAGTTGGACATTTTCCACCAAGCTCTAGTGTAACAGAAGTTAGATGCCTTGCAGCAGCTGTCATCACAATCCTCCCAACTCTTGGACTCCCTAAGGACACATTACCGAATTCGGAAATGATTTGTTCTTGCTTAACTTAATTTAGAGCTTATGTACACATTTGTGACAAGAGTCTAAGCTATCAGTTATTAGATTGTTGGATGCTACCAAATTAACATCTAGATTAGCCCTTGCCATTCGGGCAAGATAATTCACGTAAGATCAGTGTATCTGTCTGCATGAACAGGAAGAAAAGCATACCAGTAAAGAATATCTTATCCCACTTCTGCTGCAACAGCATTTCAGCAACTTCTACTCCTCCAGGAATGACCTTGATAGCCTTGCTATCTAAGTAAAGTTGAACGGTTTCACTAAGAAATGCCGAGCATGCTGGTGCTATCTCTGAAGGTTTCAAAACCACTGCATTTCCAGCAGATATTGCTCCTATCATTGGGTCCAATGCAAGTGCTGCAGCCGACAAGATCTTTCTATTTAAGCATTAAAATAAACACGAATATACTACATAAACGCACAAAATGGGCTGCTCTTAACGAACATACGAAGGCCCACTCTTGGTTTCTATGATAAACCTGTACAGATTTTGTAAAGCAGCTTGCAGCATTCGAGAAAATGAGATGAGATGTAGATAGTAGGTTTCATTATGTATGGCACTTGAGAGCTTGGTCCGTGTTGTAACTTACAAATAGGGAAATTCCATGCTGAAAATATGAGAGCTACACCAAGAGGTTCAGGTATTACTTGTGCACGAGCCGGGAGAAAAAGCAACGGTAGACGATCCTATCAAAGAAAAATCCATATGGGTATATCACGAAATATATTGCATATATTATTTTAAAAGATAAATGAAAGCATATGCTTGCGGCGAATATATAAAAGGCAAAAGTACAGCTGCTGTTTTATCAATGGGATGTTAACAAAGTTTTGGCAATTAGAACTAGGCAATTAGTTGCACCATCAATGCTGATGCACAAAAGTCCCCTTTTCATGAGCTATGCTTGCTTAGATCCAACGTGACCGTGGGATCTACTTCTTCTTCATGAGGATTCAACAGGTCTAAGAGTTCAAAACATATATATTCTATGCTCGCGTGGCCTATACAAGAAATTTCCCCCTTCTTCAGATAGTTGAAACAATATGTGATCGATAATGTCTCTTATCTCACAAACACAAAATACGCCAGGCATCGGGTCTCAATTCCAGTCCTAGGGAACCTAAATGAATGACTGACCATAATTTAATGGTTCCTCTAAATGAGCATGTTCAGACTTCTTCATGTCTCACAACCCAATTCTTCAAAAACATTTATCATTCACAAGAGATAGAACAAGAAAATGACTGACCTTTTTAGGAGCCACCCATTTGTCTAAATTGTCTAAAGAATATCTAGCTGACTTTAATACCACACCAATCTGTGAAGAAACAATTATGGACAAATTAGATAAGGCAATAAATTTCTGGTCACACCATTATCGTAGTAGCTTGCTGATACAAATTAACATGGAAATTATTAATTTCAGCCAATATACACACCACCGCCCAATCATAAGTTATATTTTCCGTGATGGATGATCATCACTATTAACTGTTGACTATTAATTCGTCTCACGCCGTCATTTTTTACTACGAACCATTAGTAATTGAATATTTTTTAAGATTGTATGTGAGATAGGTAAATTCTAAAGTTTTATTTATAATAAATATCGACAAGTTTAGAATATATTTTCCACATAACAAAATATACCCATATATGTTTTATAAGCGGCAGGATCGCAAACATAAACTTATATAATGCTAAATCCTTCAAAGCTTTAAAATTTAGTTCATTATGTGCACTGTGCATCATGCATAGGGACAGTAGCACGTGTACAATAGCTGAATAATTTAAGAAAAAGTGACTGAGCATTAAAGTTTCATTCATTTTCCTATTTACTTTAATTTTTATACGTTATATTTATACCAAATAACCCAATTTAAAATTTAAACAAAACAAAGCCATTTTCTCATAATAGCCAATAATAAGCACAAACCTCATCACGGTAACATTCAACTGGGTGCTTTCCAAGATCTTGATAAAGGGCTTTGAAGATTTTCTCTTCATTTTCTTGGATGAGTTTGATCAGAGATCTAAGTTGGCTCTTCCTCCAAAGGATATCTCTAGTTCTGCCATGTTTGAAGGTGTCCCTAAGTTCGCTCAACTTCCCTTCCATTCCCTCCATTGTTGCTGTTCCTTAACTATTGATACTTTGTCATGTTCGTTTGTGGCTCATGTATATATTATGGTGGTATTTGTTTGTAATGGATGCATTTAGTTGCATCTTTTCAATGCAACCCCCAACTGGTTGGAAAAGCAAAGCGCATTAAATTCTATCAACTACTCCTACCTCAACCGCGTCCTTTGCATCAAAGAATTGTAATCACAAAACTATCATTTGGATAGGTATCAAATTGTTTCTAGTGTTTTCATTACCAATCATTATTAAGCATTTAGAACATAATAAATACATATGTTAGAATATTTAATTTGCTTAATTGTTAATATCAACACCTTTGTAGTTTAGTGGTATCAACACTTATGTCTTAACATAATAAACTGTGTTAAGATTTCTCATCTCTCAGTTATAATATGTAACAATTATAATAAAAAGAAGAAAAAAAGAACTATAATGTCTTATATCATGCTTGTAATATAAATTTTGCTTCCTAGCATCAACGTTATCCTAGTCAACATGGATGGATCTAGAGAACGAAACGGTCTAGCTTGGCTCCCCCATCTTTAAAAAGATTAATTACTACCAAGAAGAAATATATGTTTTAAAAAGTAAATTTTGTCAACATGTAAAACACACTTAACAACTCATTCACTTTACTGAATAGAATGAGGAAGGAATTTATTTAAAATTCTTAAAGAATATAATAAGAGTGTAATACTTATTACTTTATTTAATTGGATTAATAAACAACTTTAGAATATATACGTAATAAAACTTTAATGATTAAATTATTTTTTATTCATTTTTTTTCTCAAGTAATTCTAAGGTAATAGATGGTAGTGGTGGAAATCAACTACAAGGGCGGAGGTGGTGGTAATGGTGGTAATCAATGGGAATAGCGATAGCGGTGGTGGTAGTTGATGGTAGTGGCGATGACTGGGGTAGCGACTTAAAGGGGGGTGGGTGTAATTGCGATGGTGGTGACAATAGCAATGGTAGTGATGATAGTGGTGGTCAGAGGCGGTAGCGGTGGCGATAGTGGCGATGATAGCAGTGGTAATGGTGGTGGCAGCAATGATGATGAGTGATGGTGGTGGCAGTAATGATGATGAGTGATGGTGGTGGCAGCAGTGTAATGATAATGGTATTGGTGGCG
This sequence comes from Lumnitzera racemosa, assembly GCA_024138005.1. Lineage (NCBI taxonomy): Eukaryota > Viridiplantae > Streptophyta > Magnoliopsida > Myrtales > Combretaceae > Lumnitzera > Lumnitzera racemosa. Next base: position 61,055,517 of record JAMXBC010000012.1, read on the forward strand.
ATGATGGTAGTACGATGGTTAGTGGTGATAGTGGCGGTGACGGTAAGTGATGGTGGTCGGTGGTTAGTAGTAATGGAGATGGTGGCAGTTATAAAACTTTAATGATTAAATTACCTTTGATTCATTTTCTTTCTCAAGTAATTCTAAGGCAATAGATGATAGTGGTGGAAATCAATTATGGGGCGAAGGCAATGATAATGGTGGTGGTCAATGGGGGTAGCGATAGCAGTAGTGGTAGTTGATGGTAGTGGCGATGGCTAAGGTAGTGACTTAGAGAGGGGGGGGGGGGGTGTAATTGTGACGGTAGTGATGATAGCAGTAGTAGTAATGATAGTAGTAATCAGAGGTAGTAGAGGTCAGAGGTAATAATGTTAGCAACAGTGGCGATGATGGCAATGGTAATAGCGGTGGCAGCAATGATGATGAGTGATGGTAGTGGCAATAGTATGATGGTAATGCTGTTAGTGGCAACGATGGTAGTGTGATGGTTAGTGGTGATAGTAACAGTGACGGTAAGTGGTGGTGGTCGGTGGTTAGTAGTAATGGAGATGGTAGCGGTAGTCCGTAGTGACGATGGAAATGGTGGTGGTGGTGGTGGTCATCGTTAAATTGATATGAAGTTATTTTTGGAAAAAATATGAAATTTTATAAGGAATCGTGATTCTTTAGTTGAATTAAGGAATTTCTATTACTTAGTTTCATGTAATAAAGATTTTTAAGGAATTGCGATTTGAAGATAAAAAACGAAGTGAATGCTGTAATAAGGAATAAATGGGGAGTTAAATTCAGCATAAGTAGTTAAGTACATGCTTTGCAAATAAGAGGTTGTGGTTCAATTTCTATTTGAGTTATTTTGCTTTTTTTTTTAATTGCATTTATTATTTATCTCCAATTAAATATCTTTCATAATTACTTTTTTTTTCGTTTACTTTTTTCCTTCGAAAATAACTAATAAGCTTAAGTTTCATTTAAAAAATAGTTAACTAAATAAATCATAATGTAAGGATAAGTAAGTAGTCCTATTGTATAGAATACTTACTTTGATTTTACTCCATTGAGCTAGTTTTAAGTTGGTAATGAGGGTCACAATATACGTTTTGAATAATAATTTCCCGAAATCTACTCCTATCGAAAACTATACTCTAAAGTATACATGATATAGGTTTTATGGTATCTTATACTCACTTTGTAATCATAATTAAAGAACATTAATATATAAAAAAATTAATACTATTGCTTCCTTTCAGTTTTAAATTAAATATCAACAAAAACCCAACTAAAGTTTGCCTCTACTATTTATTCCCTCTCTCCTTCTTCTTCTTTTTCTTCTTCTTTTATAAAGACCTCTCTCTTCATTTGTTATCTATATTTTTTGTTTTGTTTTTGCCCCCTCCTTCCTCTATTACTAACTCTACTTTAGTAAGATCTTAAAAATATATTAATTTTTAACTTATCATCCAATATATTTTATTGGGACTACTCGTATATGGTTTTTGTATTCAGCATACAACAACTTTTATAATTTGTGCACAATAATCTTATAGTTTGATAAAAATTTAATTTTAATAATTTAAAAAGAAAAGACAAAAGAAATTTAAGCATGACCCAATTAAGGGTTTGAACATTTTCAACTATAAAAATATTCTTTATTTTACCTACCAAGATTTTATATTATTTCAATTTAAGATATGTTGCAACCTATACAAATTATTACTAGTGAGTTTACTAGTAATGTAGCTATAATTTTGATACTTATTATGCATCTAATACAAAATAAGAGTATATGATACAAGTTGGTACCAAAGTGCCATAAGATAAGCTCTATATACAAAAACTTAGGAACTTGTATCTATAGGGTAGAATACACATAATGCCTTATACTCTACTTACTATGTACATACTCAACCCTATAATAGATGATATTTATTTATTAATAGTTGTATCATAAATAATAATTATGTCACTAGATGTTTTGATTCTTTTATATAAAACATTAATACTTAATGCATTAACATTTTTCTTTCACAATTAATATTATGAAAATGAATGGGGGAATATTGTGCAATCAATTATCTAAAATAATATTTTTCATAGCACTTAATGAAACAATCTTGCAAAGTCATCATATCAAAACTATATAATACTTATCTTTATATTATGCTATTCTTTTTATTCTAATTGAGATTTCTTGTTTAATTTTTTTTATCCTTTTACATAATTTTTATATGATTCCATCATTTTAGAAATTAATAGTTCAATCTCAGTTAATATATATATATATATATATATTATATTCTACTAAAAAGTTAGAGGTTTATTCTTTTTAGCTTTTTTAGCTTTTTCTAAAACACTCATAATCATTTTGTCAAAAAAATTAAAGTTCCCTTCCTATGGAGTATTATAAGTGCCATGAATCCAGTTGTCTACAAAACATTTATATATACATAAATATGTACATATAGATAATATGTAATCCACGCTAAAAAGAAAAATAAATAGATGAAATAAAAAATTACATAGTCATCGAGGTACCTTAAATGATAAATTTCAAACTTTGAATAACTTCCTTCCCCCTCTTTACCTCTTTCTTCTTCTCCCTACCATCATCACTATTAATTTTGTTGTTGTTGTTACACTTGCCAAATCGTTACAACCAAAAAGTAACTGTCCAACTAATACTAAAAGCTTTTTGAAAAATGCAAACCTATCCTACCAAAATCTTTAAGGTGCTCTACTGTAATGCTAACAAAAATAGCGTTACTGTAAAACTAGTCAACATAAACCATTAATATTCAAAAGCTTAGTCTACACTATCCATCTTATTAAAATAGCGTAACCCATTATCTGGACAACATATCAACTAATTTATTGAATGAGAAAGGAGAAAAAAGATGGTAACCAACTAACATGTTATAGTAGGTTACTTTGACTAGTATTATAATATTATTAGCATTACCATAGAAAAAGCCAAAATGTTTTAATATAATATAAATTAATATAAGATAAATAAAAACCCGTAAACTTTGGCTTATGATTGTCTTGCATTTAATGTATGTATATCTAATAGACCAAGATACTTTATAGGTTAACTAAAATTAATCACCTTTAGTGGTTTTACTTCATAGATTATTTAGTTCAACTAATTAAGTGTTGAGGAGATATATTGGTTTTCATCAATGTGTTTTGGTTTGAACATGTGCATGATTTGCATTAGTTGACATAACCTTAAGATTTTGTTGCACTATACAAATATTGTTGCTGATGGTTGATAATGTGCATATCATGTCATATTACATTAGATGACCTTAAAGAACCCTTAATTTGATGGCATGTAGAAAGATATAATTAAAGAGAGGCATGAGAGGAGCACTAGAGCGATCTCAACAATATGCTGTGGAATATTATTTATGTTCCTTGTTAAATGAATGGTTTGATCTTCGAGACAAAGATTGCAACAACACATTTGTGTTTTTCTAAATTTTCTAAATGTACCTTATAAGGAGAAAGAAGCACAAATTTATAGATTTTATAGCTCATCTTCTACCATTAGATAACTGCATAGATTGATGGATGAGATGATCTTTCCATAATATCCATCAAATCAATCATTTGATCAATAGAGAAGATGCACCAATCATTAATGCACATGTAACTCCTCTTGAAGCTTTAATAAATGTATATAATTCTTATAGCTTAACGGCATAGGTAAGCCTCATTATGCATATAAGCTTATCTAGAAAGGACAATAGTAATCAAGTCAATCCAATAATCGCCATTTCAAGTTTGTTAAGCCAAGTTTCATTAAGACATCCTTAATAAATAGGTCTGACTCCTCATGTTTTGTTGTTAGCCCAAAATGTATGTTTATGAAAAAAATCTAAGCTAACCCATTACCAAATAAGCCCTTCACATCTTGCCTCCTCACAAAAGCTCTTTTGATTGATGTAGTCTAAGGGTTTGGGGCATTTATTGAACATATCAACTTTTAAACCTGTTATCTAACATATAAGTTGTTTAATTGTTAGTCATCACCTAGTATGTTCATGAAATTGGCATTTCTGCATGTTAATGAGTTGTAGCATAATAATTTAGTGTTTGTGCAATATATATATATATATTTATATATATATATATATTAATAATGCAACATTTGCCATATAGCTTTTGCTATTTTTTGTTTTTCTTTCTTTCTTTTTCTTTTTTTTTTTTTTTACCTTTGAGCATAATCCTACTATCTCTAGGGCAACAAATGAACACATATGATATGATATTGTAATCTCAAATTTCTCTAGTCATCTCATCTCTATATGCTTATAGGAGGAAATAAATTTTCTTAATTTTTGGTAAATTCTCAAAGTAACGTACAAATGATTCTTAATAAGTATCTTCTAATGGACTTCTTAATTTTTGGTTTTCTTTGACATGCTTTGAGTTTTTTAAAGTAAATTTGATCCAACATTGATCTTACAAAGATAATATTTCTATCTATACATGTTATCTTTGTAGAGAGCACCTTAATAAATAGATAATATAATAGTACCTCATTGCATGAATTATCATATTGCCCTTATGGTACTAATAAGGCATGCATAAAGTAAGCTTTGAATAATCCTTTACAACTGTAAACGAATATATCTTCAACAAATGTCTAATGGTGGATTATTATTATTATTGTTGTTTGTGAGATTGGGTCTTCGATCTACTACTCAATACTTAGAGCAGCAAACCATTTGACGTAAGAAGTGTAACAAAGGCTAGTAATAAAGAAAAGCCACTAAAAGAAATTTACAAAATAGGAGAAATTAAATGACCATACTCGAACCATTCGATATCGATGCGAATTAGAGCATTTGGAACGATTTAGGACCTTTAGATAATTTTGTCCGAATTGAGTCTAATTTCAATATAAGTTCATAAAAGTTAGACAAACAGCCTTAATAATATCAATTTCTCAAAATAAAGTATTTATAATGTTTAATTTCAATAAAACGTATTTTTGTTAGGTACAAGTAGTAATTATCAGAAACTTAAAAATAAGAGTTCTAAGTTATTATGAAACTTAGAGATAAATTATATATTTAATAAAAATATTATATGACACAAAATAATATATGGAATATATGTATATACCCCGCATGTAATTCTTATACATATATATGCACCCAAAACTAATTAAAATACCCAAAAATAATATTTTAGGCCAAAATATGTTAATTAAATTCATGAAAATTAATAAATAGCTCTTAAAAACACTTAGGTAGCTAGAGTTAAACTAGATTTGATGTATGTAGCTTTGGGGATAGGTGCTAGTGAATGAAATTAGGGTAAACATGCAAAGAAAGCTTGGTATTTAAGGGAAAATATGAGAAGAGAGAGAAAACAAAAATCCATTTCATACTCTTTGAGCCTTGTAAAATCTAAAAATCCTCTATAATATTTCATGCATGCAATGGAAGATTTAGAAAAATTTAGTGTAGGATTTAGTGATTGAAGAACAAGATTATGAAAAATATACAAAATTGGGGTATGAAATTTGGTAATAAAAGGTATATAGGCCTAAGTTGCTACTAGAGGCCATCCACCACCACCACCACTAGACGCAGTAGCTAGTGTCTAGCTGTGCCAACAATGGTGGAGGAGTCATTGGTGGTTGAAGCTCCATTTTCAAATAAGGTCAATACTTAGTTTGATTTTCTAAAATTATAAAAATTTCCCAAAAAATTATAAAAAAAATTATTCACACATATTTTCATGTATGGAATATAGGAAAAGTATCATTTTGAATAAATTTGGTCGTTATCATATATGTCTTTATGAAATTGAAGAAATTAAACAATTTTCGATATTAAAATAAATAGGGCTAACAATGTAGTTTTGCATTTGATTTTTTTTTTTTATAAACTACCCTATATTAATATTGAATTGGTATGAAGTGATTTCTTGTAAAACTATTTTGCAAATTTTTATGTGATTTTTTTAGCCTTAAATTAGGTATTAAATTGTGTTTTTAGTGGAAAAACAACCCATTTTCTTAATAACCTTGCTTAGATACTAAGTTTAATTCAATATTGAAGTATGATTGATAAAGTGAGAAGTTAGGGAAAATGGTGAATTGGCCTTAATTAGTAAAGTTAGTATTTGACTAGTTTAGTGAACTTGAAACAATTGATGAATTATGATATAATGAAAGAAGAGTTAAGAAGTAATGAAATTGAGGAAGGTTGGTTTAGAGTGTTATTTGATGCTTCAATTTGATTCCACAATTGTAACTTGGAAAGAAGTTGGTAAATTAGCTATTTATAGGACATTGATTAAAGGTTAAGGATTCTGATCATGAAATTTTCACTAGATTAAAAAAGGATAGAACAAAAAATGATGAGTAAAATATAAAAATAGAGGAAGTAGAAGGTTAGTCAAAGGATAATTTTATTAAAAATCCTCTAGCTAACAGAATTAGAGGATAGCTCAAAGGAGATTATAATAAGGGGTTTAACTTGGAGAAGCCTAAAGGTTGTCTTAAAGGATACAATTGGTATAACAAATGAACCATGAGTAGCCCATATAGTAACCCAAAGGATTTTTTATTAAAGAAAACCATTATAAATCACTCAAAACGTAACTCAAAAGATTTGGCAATTTCGGTTAGTTTATAAAAATCATTGTTTGGTTATGAAATTATAATTTATAAGAGTGGATAATGCAATAAGAAGTTGTTTTAGAAGCTAACTCAAATTCAAACTCAAAGATTGAATTGAAACTAGCTTGTAACAAAATAATTACCAACAAACAAGTATTTAACTAGTATATGTATATATACTAGTATATATATACATATATATATACACATATATATATACATACACTCATGACCTATAATCGTCCTTAAAAGTACTTACTCTCGCTAAGTGAATTCATGGAAGAGGAAGTTTATGTTAACAAGTAAGATTAGAAATATAACGCTAGCTTAGTAGGTGGGTATTCATATGTGCTTGAGTAGACTTATATTTACTCCTAACTTTTTATGCTCTATGATGTTTTAGCTTAGATGAACATTGATTGTAAGTTGATATGTTGTTCAATGTACCATATGGAATTACTCATTATAATTGTTACTAATTGAATAGTGACATGATGTTAAACTTGGTTATTATGTTGATGTTGATGAGTGCATATTTGACAACTACTAAGATCTTTGTTATCTTAGACAAGAATTTAGGCATTAACTCTATCTCTTAAGGTGTTTGCTTAAGTGAACTTGATACCAAGATCTTAGAACTAACAAAACTATAAAGTAAAGACTAGGTAACAAGTAATGAATAAATTTGCTTAGATTTGTTAGGTTTTGCTTGGCATGCAATCTAATGCATTCATGGCATGGCACAAAAAGGATCAATAGGTTAAGTTTTAGAAAAACCAAGATATTGCTAGGTGAGTTTAATATGAAAAGCTAGATTTGTCAAGTGAAGGCATGCAATCTAATGCATTCATGACATAGCATGAAAGGACCAATGGGTTAAGTTATCTAAAAATTAAGATATTGCTAGGTTGATTTCCATATGAAAAGCTAGGTTTATCAAGTGAACTACTTGATTTGTAAAAGTTAGGTTTTCAAGCATATAGATGCTACATGGTATCTGTTAGGCTAACTATATGGTAGATTTTCCAACCACTCTATGTGATTAATGCAAGGTCGAAATGTTTGCTAGGTTCCTAGATATATTATCTAAATGCTCAATTTGAGTCAACTAAACTAGATGAGTTGCTAGGTTAGGTTAGGATAGCGGTATTGATGCAGTTAATGTGCATGAGCATAGCATACTCTTGTTGTATTTGTATTGTTTAGCTGGGAAACTATAAGAAGACGTAACTAGACTAACTACTTTAATGTTATGCTTGTTCTATTATGGTTATTATTGTATGGTTGTCTACTTTCACTCAGCTCACAATAGTTAAGGGGATAAGTTTCTCTTATCCTTAGGTTACAAATGAATAGACAAAAGAATCAGAGTGACAAGGAGATTTCAAAAACTATAACTGAAGATGGGCTCTTAAGAGAACTCATTGACTACATGATTTGGCCTAAGTTCATGAAGAGAGCTATTCAAGAAAGTAGTAGATGTTACTTCACCAGAGATTTAGTATAGTTGTGGTAGTCCAAAAATATGTATTTGTAAGAGAGTTCTTATGTTATACAAAAGTGTGCAATGGTGATACTTTGAATATAGCTCACTAATGTAGAAGCTTTTGCTATTATTAGTCATATTGAATGAGAAATTATTTAAAAGTAGTTGTTTATGGAACAAAAGAGCTGCTTGACTACAGGTTTTGCCTTATCCTTAGCTCAAGGATGGTAGTAACGAATCGTCTTCAAGTACTAAGAGTTTGAAAAAAAATTTAAGTAAACACCTAGAAGATGGGGCATTACATGATTGTTGTTGTTGTTGACAATTCTTAAGGGTCTTCAAAATAAAATTATCACAATAATATTTTTTCAAATTTTTATTGCAATAATTCAAATAAACTTCTTCATGAACACATCATAGCATAAGATTGTCACTTTGAAGTTCCAACAAATTATTTCATTCTTCATATTTTTTTCCGTACAATATTAATGTTGTTAAAGGAGGAACATGAGCTCTTTTGGCTAAAAATGACTTCCCATGGCTCCAAATATATGCTACTCAAAAAAATATTCTATGAGTTTTTAGCAGTACATGGAACCTTGGCCATGAATAGATCTTCAATATTTCACCAAAAGACACCAATTTCATTAAATTAAGTACATATGCCTTAGAATTGTGATTTTGGATTTCTCTATTATTTTAGAACCTTGCATATGCTCTTTCTTCTTGTTTAAATGTAACTCTTTACATTCTCAAATAACTATTCCATGCATGATTAAATATCCCATAATAGGATTTTTATTATTAGCTCTCTATACATTAGACCTAGAAGTCCTTAAGATGATTAGATAAATAACCTCTTTTGTGCAATTATCCTTTTTTTTTTCCCTCTTTTTAAAGAAATTATTCAAGTCATCTAGATAGCTTCAACGCATTAAAGCTCTATCTTCATCTTTAAAGTGAAATTCTCTTCCATCTTCAATGGTCTGTTATCTCAGTTGTAAGAAAATTAATCCTTCACCATTACAATCAAAAGTTGTTCATAAGTTTGTTTTAATAATGGTCATAGCCATTAAAACTAATTTGCTAATGAATCTCTCCTCTTCCTAATTCATGCAATCCTTTATTAGTCTCGTTGAAAACCAGTAATATATCCATTCTAATGGTAATTATGGTCATTAAAGTTAATTTACTAGCGAATTTCCCTCTTTGTTATTCACGTAGTCCTCTTGCACTAAAAAATATGATGCTTGGAGATAATCCTCTTGGAACAAAATTTATACATTCTCTCTTTGCATTGAGTGTTAATAATAAGCTTGAGGAGTAGGAGTTTCAAGGAGTAAAACCAATTTTTAGAGCTTTAGAGGATAAAAGTCCTTAAAAGAAGCTTATAGTGTGAAGTTTTTTACTCTTCCTCCAGTTGAGGAGGAAGAACAACATTAGTACAGTGATTTTGTTTATTAGTTATGTGTAACCATTATTACTTGAGTTTATTATCCATAACTCCAAGAAGGTTAGGATATTCTCCTTTAACTCCATTCTTAAAAGCATGGTAAAAACTATGTTCTTCTCTAATAAAGCAGTAGCTTAGTAACATGAACTACCACCATTTTAAGTCCACCATCAAGGGAATGCTAAAATCATTCCTCTTGAGCTTATCATACTATTTCCCATTATAAGTAAAGGCTTTCTTTACACATAAGGTGATTCATGATGCTCAATAATTGAATGAAGGATTACTCATTTTATGGAACAGTAATTCTATAACACCCTAAAACCTATAGGCATCATAACTTGCTGTATGTATACTCTAATCCTCTGCATGATAAGGCTTTAGAATCCATTAAATTCCATAATGACCTATAGTAGACATCATAATTGAAATAATATCTCCAATATATCAAGTCTGAGTAGATTAAATGAATCACAGTCTATATTATCACCAACCTAAAAATACCAAAAAATTAACATATATAAAAGTTCATCAGAACTTAACAATCATAATATTCAAACATAGCATTAAAAGAAGTATATCACACTCCCATAATTGGTACCTTAAGATAAAACATAAATATCATCAAAGGAGTCTATTTATTCTATTAGACTAAAACAAAACATCAAACAGAAAATCAAGTGTATCCAAGTCAAAATCCAACTAAACCACTTAGCATCAATAGTATCCATCACCCATCATCTCTAATATCTCAACACAAACTCTAATCATCATAGAAGTACAAGTAATCAAACCTATCTTCCTCCTGAATCTCATCTAAGAATGGCTCCTCATAAATAATACTATGATCAACTTATGCCTAAAAAAGAAAAAGAATGAGATGAATCCCAGTGCATAGAGCATAAACATAAAGATGCTAAACTAAGAACTTTGCAAGCATATAATGTAGAAACAACAAACAACCAGCTATCATCTTATGTTTCCGGCCAACAAACATCAAAGGGATACTTATGACTATGTTACACCATGGTCTCTTATATAAATATAGATAATATACAATATACAAGTCTTTCACTTTACTACATACATACTACGGTATTGATTAACTGACCACAAAACCTATGAACCATTATCCATGATACCTATATCTAACTGTGCTGTCTCAACATGCTTGTCAATTAGGGAATCCTCATATGACATCAGTATTGGCCCTTGGACATAGGACGTACTGGGATAAGCACAACCATAAAAACAAGTTTTAACTGAATTTAGTTGCTTTCTAACCTACCAAGCATAACTAATAAGCATGCATTATGTATTAAAACAGTTGAGTACCAACTAAAATGTCCAAACTATAAGTAACTAGAAATGCGTACATAAGAACCTGATTAGAAAGAATGACAATCATTCTTTAATTAATTACTCCAACCAATACATTATAAACTTCAAGTTTAAGCTCCTAATCTCCCTAACTCAACTAACTTAACACCATTCACCTCTTACCCAAAACTCTTTATCATTAAACACTTAAAAACTTGAGAATCCTAGGTAAAGGTTAGAACTTTTACAAAATAAGTCTAAGCGGAATTCAAGATTAAGGTTAGGAAAAGGTTTAGCAAGGATTAGCTAGGAAAAACAATGAGCAAAAAAGGAAATTGGAAACATACAACTTGATACAGTTGTATTAAGTAAGTCTTATCAATGGATATGGCATGGACAATGGTTATAAAAATTGCAAGTAAAATATACATGAGTTTATGATTTTATAATATTTTTCTTAGTTAAAATGGATGTAAAATCATTTATGTATAGACCTTGAGTAAAATTATGAACTTTTATATACGATTCTACAAATTTACAATTTTATCGGTTTTGTACGATTTTATACAATTCTACCAATTCTCTTCATTGAAATAAATAGTAGAATCACGATTTTAACAACCATGGCCTGGGAAATATAACTATATCTTATAGCCATGTAACCTACTAACTAAATCTTCCTCTTTCAACTACAGTCTTGCAACATGTCCATGTCGTTAGGTAGTGTAACTCTCTAACCAAGATCCTTCTACTAGATACGGTCATACAAAATGACCATATTACTAGGCAGTGTAACTCTTTAACCAAGCTCATACTATCGAATATGATCATCCAACATGACCATATCACTAGGCTATGTAACTCTTTGACCCCTCGTAATAGTTAGGCATAGGGGATATGATCATATCACTAAGTTGTAGCCCTTGTAGCAAAGAAAAATTTTCTCTTTAAAAGAAAAACTCATATTTTATCTCCAATCCCTTCCATTCTTTAACCCAATTCAATAAGCTTGAATGTACAATTTGAACCATAATTATTAGCTACTCTTAATTTCAATTCTCAGCTTATTAATTCAAAAATCCAATATACATCAACCTATAACCAACCTCGGCATACCCATCTAGCACTTGAAATGTATAAGGTAAATGAAAGAGAAATTTTCTTGGAATGAATTATGCATTTGGAAAATTAAAAAATGTAACAACATCCTACCAAATAGTTGCATAAAAATTAAACCTTATATTTGGATTGGAATAAATCCTACTAAAACTTCTCCAAAATGAAGGTTTAAGCAGAAGAACAAATTACTTTAGAGCTTACGTTCAAACCCTAGCCTTAATCCACTATTTGAATTATTCCTTAATATAAGCTTAGGGGTTTATGGTAATAGCTACTAAAAGAGGAAAGGTTCAGAGTGAGGCAAGGTTTTTATGGAGGTTTTAGTTGAAATGGTAGGGTTTAAAGAGTAGATTTTATGGTAAGGAAGGATTTAAGCCTATTTCCAATAATTACAAAGGTGCTACTAACTTTAGAATGATTTTTTCTTTTAATTTCCATGACCAATACATCATTCCCCCCATCCCTTAAAAAAAAAAAAAAAAAAACCTTCTCTAAAAGGTGCTTTTCTCTACAAAAGTTGCCTAAAACTGCAATAACTCTAGATACTTTCCATTAATCTCTTCTTCTGACTTGTAAGTGGTTTCCCTTTTCCATCTAATTCTTCCATTAGACCTTTACATAAGGAATCACTTGTCTCTTCAGCTCTTGATTCGTCCTATCCACTATCTTGAGAGATCTCTTAATTGGAGTTGAATTTGGTTGCAAGTTCAAGGCTCTAAATCAATGACTTGTATTGTAGGCTAGCTAGAACTCTAATCTAGGTTAGGCACAAACTTTCGTAACTTCAAGGCATGAAACACATTGTACACTCCTTCTAAACTTGCTAACAAAGCTAGATTGTAAAGTACATTTCTAATGTTTTCTACAATTTCAATTGGGCCTACATACTTTGGTTTAGTTTCCTCTTAGTCCAAATCTGTTTACTCCCTTAATTGAGGAAATCTTTAGCAACATCTAATCGCTTACTTGGAAATTCTAAGGGTTGATGTCTCTTATTTGTATAAATTTTCTATTGACTTTGAGCTATTAGCTATCTCTTATACCATTTCAGGTCCCAAAAGTTGCTTCTCCCTTACCTCATCCTAATTAATGGGAGATATGCACTTTCCATCTTCCAACACCTCATATGGAGTCATCTAAATCATCACCTAACAACTGTTATTGTGGACAAATTCAAATAAAAGGAAGATGTTCATTCCAATTCACACCAAAGTCCAACACATAGGCCTTCAACATGTCTTCAAGAATTTGAATGGTCTTCTTAAACTGTCTATCAGCTTGCATTTTGTAGACTTCTCTGAAAGTTGCTAACAAACTATGTATTTCTATTTAAAATTATTGTCACTAGTGCTCCATGCAATTAGACAACTTCCTGGATGTATGATTTTGTTGATCTTTCCAAATTATAGCCCATATTGATTGGTATAAAATAAGCTAAATTAGTTAATTTATTTACTATTACCTTTATTAGATTATATTTTTACTTAGTCTTGGGGAGAGGGGTGACAAAAACCTATAGTTACATGCTTACATTTCCACTTGGTACAGATAGTGGTTGTAGTTCACCTGCTAACCTCTTATGGCAATCATAAGACTTGTGATATGAATTAACCCTTCAAACCTATCACATGTTGCCAAGATTTGGGACTCCAAGGACTCACAAGGAGAATAATAGCTGGTAACTCCCTTTACGGTAAGAATTCCAACCCTAACCTCAATATTTCCCTTTACTGCTAACCTAAGTATCGAACCCTTACGTATACCAACATAGTCCCTAAAGTTATTGAGTAGATGTACCAACTTATTGAACAGCTGTACCATGACCCAGAAAGCTTTCGAAGCATAGTAACCTACTGTCCGAGTCGAGCTCTCGAACCAACTAAGATCCGATCCTAGTTTGAGGCAAGTATTCTTTAGTGACTGATTGGTTTATGACTAACTTGATCCAAATCAGGTTGGCTTTAACTGCATACCCTCTTTTCCTTCATTTCAGCCAAATTGTACCATATTCTAGAGCAACCAGTGACCAGCCACCACGTAACATATATCTTCTAACACAACATTCCAAAAGGATTCTTCACATTTTCATATAGAGTAACCCTAGTGGGATGGGTGTACAAACCTCCACTTAATGTACAAAAACAATCAACTTTATTATCATAATTTATACAAGTTTTCCTTTAGGCAACCTTAGTGTTCTTATTACCCTTTAACTCTTATCTATTCCCTTTATTAAGGAGTAGTGATGAGTAACCCTTTAATTCGAAATGGTGAATTATAGATTGGGTAGGATTGATTGGTGTGTCATATCCAATTGGTAGTTGCCTGGATTTTGCTAGCATTCTTTATTTCCCTTTATTTTCTCTTCATTGTGGTTCCTCTTCATATGTACAACCCCAAGGATACATAAACTTCGTTGGTATTAAAGTACGATTCTAAGAGGCAGTATGTGATGTTGTAGTGAAGTTTTGGTTCATATTTGTTGTTTATGGTTACTGTGTTCCTTTCATAGCTGCCACAATGTGTTTGTGTGTTGGTAGGTGTAGTTCTTTGCTACGCTATTCTTACTTTGTTTTTTGCTACAAAAAAGAAAAATAAGAGAAAGGTCATTCCTGTCTTGCTTGAATTATTATTGGGTGTTAAAGTTGTTAATATGTTAGTTGAGGTTTTAGGTAGTGAGGTAACATTGTTTTCTTGTGTATTGTGTTGTTAATTTGTTTGAGAAGTATTATACCATATTGAAATCAAGTGTTTAAGGTGTTATTGGAGATTAGAATAGTGGTGCTTTGGGTTAGTTGATAACAAACTTGATAGGCTCACTAACCTTGTTGAGAGTTTGGTCACCACGATGTAAATTAATAGGCAACAACCTTAAGGTATGCTACAACGTAACCTACTTGAAAATGTTCTAGGGAGAGGCTATGGCTAAGGTAGCTAAGCCAGTTGCTTAATTTGACCCTAGTGAGCTAAAGGAGTCACAAACCAAGTTGTTAAGGAAAGACTAGAGTTAGAAGAGATAGAAGAGGAAGATGAGGAAGTAGATGTAGAGACTAACGAATGGGAAGAAGAAGAGGCTGAATACTATTAAGCATGAGAGTAAAGATGTTGAGCTTCTTGAGGATTTGGTAATTTGAAGGTCTAAATTCCTATTTCAGTAGAAGTAGAGATGTAGATAAATATTTGGAGTTGGAAGAGAAGGTAGAGAAGGTGTTTGACTGTTATGGATATATATATGCTATTAAAGTAAAACTTACTGCACTTCAATTCTCTAGGTATGCCATAATGTAGTAGAAAATTCTACAGTTAGAATAAGGGATGGAAGACAAGGTGTGAGAACTTGGGATGAGATGAAAAGGTTGTTAAGGAGTAAATTTGTGCTCGAGACCTACTTGTAGGATACGTTTGCAAAGTTATAGGAATGTCGCAAAGGAGGTCGATTTGTTGATGATTATGTGAAAGAGTTCTAGATGCTTACAATCTAAGTCGGTACGGAAGAAGCAAAGGCTTGTACAGTATCGAGGTTCATTTTTAGACTCAATTATGAGATTCACAGTATTGTAGAAGCGTAAAGGTTCTATACCTTAGAGGAAGCAATTAAGATAACATAAAGGGTCGAACAATACAGAAAAGCTGCTCTAAGCCATCTTGGATCAACATTCTCCTAAGGCCTTATTTTGTGTTAACCATTTCAAGCTAAGTTAAGAAGGCCATATTAAATTGAAGAGAGGACCAACTGACCTAACGACAGTCGAGCAATCTAGTAGGGCTGAACAGGCCACTCAAGCTGAATTAAGGCTTGACTAACCTCGAGGACATATGGAAGAGGGCAAACTTATGAATGGGAGACCAGTGATGTAAAGTACTTTAAATGCTTAGGCTTCAGACACATAGTTGTTGAGTATCCAAAACGATGTGTCATGGTGGTCTAAGGAGATGTAGTAAGTAGCATTGACGAGAGCGAGCCCAAGAAGGAGAAGGATGTTGGAAAAGCTAAAGTCGAGGAGGAAGAGGAGACTTACATCTAAGCTGACTAGGGGGAAGTGATGACCTTAGTATTAAGACAAATATTAAGTTCCCTATCGAACTTTGAGGAAGACTAGAGGGAAAATTTATTCCATACTATGTATGCCATCAAAGGATAGTTATGCACCATCATAGTAAATAGGGGAAGTTGTACTAATGTAGTTGTATAGACCTTCATGCAAAGGTTATGTTTGCTAACCTCTAAGCAACCTCAACCTTATAAGCTGCATTAGCTTCATGCTAAGGGTGCTTTGTACATGATTGAATAGGTAACTATATTATTCAATGTTGGGAGTGTGCATGGGGATGAAGTAGTATAGGATGTCATCCTTATGGGAGATTCACATCTATTGCTTACTCAAAACTAGTACAAAAACACCTATTCCTTTGTTAAGGATAGAAAGAAGATTGTATTGCAACCCATGACCTTAACCCAAGTAAATGAGACCCATAATTAGCTTACTCGAGCAAGTAAGAAGAAGGCCCTAGTGATGAGCCAAAGAGAACTCCAAGCTGCTAAGAAGAGCGATGAGCTTATGTTTCTATTAATTAGAAGATTATTGGAGCTAAGAGATTTAAAAGATGCCATAGATGAAATTTAAATGTTGATCGATGAGTTTTTTGACTTATTTCCTAAGGAACTGCCTAAAAAACTACTCCTAGTCTAAGGTATAGAGCACTATACTGATTTGCAGCTAGGTACTGCGCTACCAAACTGACCTACATATAAAATGAACCTTAAGTGCTGAGCTAAAAAGATAAGTAGATGAGCTCATAGAGTGATGATATGTGACGGAGAGTATAAGATCTTATATTATACCAACTGTGTTCATTCTAAAGAAAGATGATTCATGGCGCATGTGCATTGACAGTTGAGCAATCAATTGTATCAGTGTCAAGTATAAATTCCCAATACTGATGCTCGACAAAATGTTGGATGCGCTTCATAGCGCCAAAATATTTTCAAAGATTGACCTACGAAGTAGCTGTCACCAAATTCGCATGAGACTAGGAGATGAGTGAAAGATTACCTTCAAGACTACATATAGTCTCTACGAATGGTTGATTATATCGTTTGGACTTACAAATGTGCCAAGCACATTTATGAGGCTTATGAACTATGTGATGTGCCCTCTAATCGAACAATGCATGGTCATATACTTTGATGATGTATTAGTGTATAGTATCGACTTGGACAACCATTTAAACATCTTCAAGTTGTTTTTTATATTTTACAAATCAAGAAATTATATGAGAATTTAAAGACATGTACATTTTGCCAAGATGAAGTAATTTTTCTTGGGTATGTAGTGTTAGGAAAAGAATTTTACTAAAGTTTAAAGTTTTCATGGCTTAGCTTCTTTTTATTGGCGTTTCATTAAAAACTTCAATACCATGGTCACCTCTTTAACCAAGTTGACAAAGAAGAGTGATGGATTTAGATGGAGCAATTGAGTTGAACAAAGCTTCAGGGAGATCAAGGAGAAGCTTACCTCCACCCCTATCCTATCATTACCACATTTTAACAAGCCCTTTGAATTGGAATGTGATGCATCAAGCATTAGAATTGGTGTAGTCTTGATGCTAAAACAACGATTAGTCACCTACTACAATGAAAAGCTTAATGGTATTACCCTGAACTATTCTATGTATGAGACAGAGTTATACTCTCTTTTTCAAGCCCTTACTGTTTGGTAACATTATTTGCTACCACGAGAGTTTCTTATTTACACTGACCATTAGTTATTGAAGCATCTTAGAAGTTAGAACAAATATTGAAGAGACAAGCCAAGTGGTTAGAGTTTATGGAAAGTTTCTCTTACATGATCCGACATAAGAAAGGAAATGCTAACATGGTCACTGATGCTCTATCATGTCGATAAACCTTACCGACCACTTTGTCGATAAAGTTGTTGAGATTTTCACTTATCACCAAATAGTAAGCTCATGATCCTCATTTTGGTCCTATTCTAGAGTAGTATTGAGAAGGAGTTGTGGTTAAAGGATATTATCTTAGGGATTACTATTTGTTCAAGGACCAAAGGTTGTGCATACCAAACTGTTTCACACATGAGCTATTAGTGTAGGAGGCTCATAGTAGTGGATTCTCTAGTCATTATAGAGAGACTAAAATAGCTAACTTGTTGAGAGAAAACTTTTATTGGCTTAGTTTAGCCAAGGATGTCCATAAGGTAATGGGAAGATATGAGGTGTGCAAGAGAGCTCAAGGGAAAAGAGAGCCCCATGGCGAGTATATGCCCCTACCAATACTAACCTTACCGTAAGCCAACCTCAGCATGGACTTTGTCTTATGGTTATGACTAGTGTGTAAAACCACACACTTATCTAAAGGATTTTTCTAACAATTACATGTGATTCAATAGATTTTTGAGCAAAAGTGTATGAATTTTCATTAAAATTACATATAATTTCTTAATACAAGTGTAATTCATATTTTTGTGTTTTGATGCTCAAAAGTATCATATATTTAAAGAATTTAAGCTTTTCGCGTTTGATCTTATGGTTCTTGAGGCTACTATGTAATGGTAGCCCCAATTCATGAAGCCGAAAATGAAGAAAAATGTAAAGAAGAAAACTTGGAAATTATAACTACTGGCATGATGGTTGTCCTATCTACCATTAAGATGATACCTAGAATTGAATCGAATCAAGTTGTACTAGCATGACAGTACCTAGATATCGGCATGATGATATACATGACTCCTGAAGTAAAATCACACTGTTTCGTTAAAAGAAAAGAGGAGAAGACCATAACATGTGTCCACCAGCATGTTAGTACCCTTGTTTACCGTCATGCTATTACCCTTGCTTATTGTCATGCCGGTAATGACCTAATATAAAATACTCTTTTGCTTCAATTTTGTAGATTTTAGCCTTATAATTTCTAGGGTTTAGGGTTCTAGTTTCCACCATTTCTCTCTTCTTTAGGCTATCTTAGATTGCTTTTTACATTGTTTTATGATTTATATTGAGTTTTCTTGTATTTTCATGATCATAGTGTAAACTATTAGTAGATTTTAGATCTTTTGAAGGTTTGAGTTTATGGATTTCCATTGCATCCATAGAGATTGTTGGGAAATTTTTCAAGAACTCTATTGTTGAGGTTGAGGAGCTCGATTTTGTAATGTTTCTCATCCTTTTTCCATGTTTAATGCAATGTTTATTTTCATGTTCATGTGTATAATGTGTTAAACGTTCATTCTCTATGAATGTGATAAATAGAGCTTATTATTCTTATGGATAATGTGTGAACATGATGAAGTAGTTGTGGCTATTGATGGTTTTGTATTATGATAGTGTATATTTGGAATTTTAGTTAGTTCTATGGTGTAATTAGGTATAATTTGAGTGTTGGGTTAATGTTGAGCTAGATAGCATTTCCTACACATTGGGCCTCCTCCTTATTATCTTAATAAGGTATAGATATTGTAATACAACTCAGAAACCCCCCAATAGAACTTAGGATTTGTAATTTGAACGGTTAATTCTTGAGAATTAGGACTTAAATCCTTGTACTCACCTAGAGTTAAAAATTAGTTAGAATGAGGAATTAATTCTAACATGGTTATTTGAGTAGTGACAAGACTTGTATAGTTAGCTGATAGTGTTGATGAGATGTTGATAATACAATGCTCTTGTTACATGATAGAATTTAGGAAACTAGAGTTGGATAAATTCTATAAGTTTGAGTAAAATCCATGTTTGGACTATCAAAAATACTCTAATAGCACGGCCACAACGATTTCAGATGATTGTTTACTCGTTCTTGTTACTCATACATCTTTCATAAAGTAATCCACATCTCAATGCCAATAAATTGCTAAAATCCACATTTAATTCCATTGTAGTTTTTATTTCTATTTATATTATTTGCATATTCTTTTCCTTAGAATTGCTCAATTGGTTGCCTATATTAGAGTAAAAATAATAGAATCTAGTACTTAGTTATCTTTCTAAACTCTATTCTTTCCTTTAGCTCAAAATACGACCTTGGTTTCTCTTTTGATATTATCAATAAACCAATTCGCTTTCCATTCATTAGTGGTTTCCACTAAAATTTATTCATTTTTATCCACAAGTGAGTTCATTGATAGTATAGAATTCCACTATTTTTAAAATGGGGCAAATTCTTATTTGTATGTGACATTAGGGGAAGTGAGATCACGACACCATGTTTTTGGCACTATTAGTAGGGAGAAGAGGAATGAAAATAAGGATATTCATGTTGATTTCAATGATTTGAAAAATGAATTTGGTCAGGAGTGGAGCGGTCCTCCTTATTGGATATTTAGCCAAGTTGAAGATAAAGACACAAAAAAATGGGCCAAGAAATATCCTAACTTCCTTCCACCATAATGATTATAAGAAGGGTTTGGTTGAGGGACATAAAACCCAAGTACTGGGTGGGAGGTAACCTATCAGAGTTTTATTTACTTTCCATTCACTCTCCTTTAAGTTTTTCTAGTTTTGTTTTATGTTTTGAGAAAATGGCTTAATAAGACCCCTTAAGACGATTTCTATTCTTGTGTAGATCTTTAAAGAGGCTTAAGTTTAGCTCTAAGAGGACCTGAAGAGCATAGGGAAAACAAAGCAACTCAACTAAATTCCTAGGGCAATCTTGTTCTAACCTTACTTTTCTAATTCACATTTGTTGATGAGCTGAGATGATAAGAGAAATAAAAGTTAGGGTTAGGGAATCTATGGAATGGACTGAAGCTGTGACTACACTTTGCTAAATTGACATTATATTTATGTTGAGTATTTGGTTGCTAAGTCTATTTTATTTTCTTCAAAACTATGAGTTGTATGCAAAAGAGGAAGTAACTTTTGTTTTTATTATGGTCATGAATGAAGATCAAATGGAGTGAACTTATTACATTACTCTAGAATTAATGGATAAAATCGTTGGATTAGATTGTTACCCTTTATATTTAACTTTAGATTTATGAGCTAAGAATAAGATGGTGCCACTAATTACAGTTAGGGATTTACCTTTTAGAAAATTAATTTTCATGTATCATGCGCTTTGAATTTCCAAATGGCTAAGTATAATGTTAAAGGTTGAAATTGTTTTTGTCTTGAAAAGGACTTCTCAATAAAAATAGATTGAAAATCGGCTAAAATTTAAAAGTAAAGGGTAAACCTAACCAACATTAAAAAAAGAAGAAGAAGAAGAACAAAAAGAAAAAAGAGAGCATGGGTAAATATCTAGGCACCCAATAAGTGCCTGGCACATCTTTTGGAATTATGATTTCTAGAATGGGTTCATGAGCCCTTAGTGTTTACTTAAGGAAAGGTGAGGAATAAAGACCTCCCTTGGACAAAAGTTTGGGATACATGAGTGAAAATTGGCCATAAGTAAGAAAATTGAAAAAATTTTGGGAGATCTAAGTAAAGAACAATACAATTTTGTCATATTTTTCTAAATTATGGTTGGCTTAAGTAAAGGATTAGGGTTGTTTATACATTAGTCAATCTACAAATTGTACGGGCTTTTCTCTCCCTTTGTGACAACTTACTTGATCTTAGGTTATCTAATCTTAAGTTAAATAACAGGCTTAACTTTATGAACCATGGATTAATTCATTAATTCACTTGGATATGCAATTAGGCATACTTAACCATTTACTTAGCTTTCATGAACAATTGATTACTTGCCAAAAGCTAAATTTGAAAAATGCACAACTCAATATGTATAAACTAAAGAATAGACTTAATAACTACAGAGCAAAGAGTCCATCTTTTACCCATTGTTCTACAAGTGGTTCAAGCTTGCTTGAGGACAAGCAAGTTATAAGGTTGGGGGTACTAATAAGTATATAAAACTACACACTTATCTAAAGGATTTCTCTAACAATTATATGCGATTCAATAGATTTTCAGCAAAAGTGTATGGATTTTCGTTAAAATTACATATAATTTCTCAACGTAAGTGTAATTCATAATTTTGTATTTTGATGCTCAAAAGTATTATATATTTAACGAATTTAAGTTCTTCGTGTTTGATCTTGTAGGTCCCGGGGCTATCATGTAATGGTAACCCCAATTCATGAAGCCGGAAATAAAGAAAAAAGTAAAGAAGAAAACCTCGAAATTATAACTATTAGCATGACAATAATCTTATTGTCAAGATGGTACCCAGAATAAAGTTGAATTAAGTTGCAAAAATGGAAGGGTATATTGACATGACAACACTTAGCTATCAGAATGACGATACTTAGCTACCGGTATGATAGTATACCGGACTCTTAAAGTAAAAACGTACCATTTCTTTAAAAGAAAAGAAGAGAAATGTAGAACATGTGTCTACTGGCATGCTAGTACCCTTCCTTATAGTCATGCCGATAATAACTTGATATAAAATTCACTTCTTCATTTTTTGTAGATTTTAGCCTTTTAATTTCTAGGGTTTAGGGTTCTATTTTCCACCATTTCTCTCTTCTTTAGGCTATCTTAGATTACTTTTAGCATAGTTTTATGATTTCCATAGAGTTTTCTTATATTTTCATGATCATAGCATAAACTATTAGTGGATTTTAGCTCTTTTTAAGGTTAAAGTTTATGGATTTCCATTGCATCCACGTAGATTGTTAGGAAAATCTTAAAGAACTCTATTGTTGAGGTTGAGGAGCTTTGTTTTGTAATGTTTCTAATACCTTTTCCATGTTTAATGCAATGTTTTTTTCATGTTCATGTGTATTATGTGTTAAATGTTCATTCTCCATGAATGTGATAAACATAGCTTATTATGCTTATGGGTAATCTATGAACATAATGAAGTAGTTGTGGCCATTGATGTTTTTGTATTATGATAGTTTAAATTTGGAATTTTAGTTAGTTCTATGGTGTAATTTGATATAATTTGAGCGTTAGGTTAATGTCAAGCTAGATAGCATTTCCCACACATTAGACTTCCTCCTTATTATCCTAATAGGGCCTAGATATTATAATAGGATTCGAAAACCCCTAATAGAACGTAATATTTGTAATTCAAATGGGTAATTCTTGAGAATTAGAACTTAAATCCTTATACTCACCTAGAGTTAAAAATTAGGTGGAATGAGAAATCAATTTTAACATGGTTATTTGAATAGTAACTCGTCTTGAATAGCCAGTTGATAGTATAGATGAGATATTGATAATAAAATACTCTTACTTCATGATAGAATTCACGAAATGAGAGTTAGATAAATTCTATGAGTGGGAGTAAAATCTATATTTAGACTATTGTAAATACTTTAATAACATGGCCACAATAATCTCAGACGATTGTTTACTCATTACTCATACATCTTTTATAAAGAAATCCACATCCCAATATCGAGAAATTACTAAAATCTACGCTTAATTTCACTATAGTTTTTATTTCCATTTAGATGATTTGCACGTTCTTTATCTTAAAATTGCTCAATTGGTTGCCTCGATTAGAGTAGAAATAGTAGAATCTAGAACTTAGTCATCTTTCTAAACTCTATTCTTTCCTTCACTGCAAAATATGACCTTAGTTACTGTCCTTGTATTATCAATAGACCGGTACGCTTGCCGTTTATTCCTAGTTTCCACTAAAATTTATTCATTTACATTCGAAAGCGAGTTCATTGACAATATGGCATTCCATTATTTTAAAAAAGGGGGATGTTCTTATTTGTGAGTGACATTAATAAAAGTGAGATCGTGACACCAAGTTGTCCTAAATATCTAAGGGAAAAGATTTGACCTTTGTAGTAATGGAATACTTTAGCAAAATGGTACACTTCATCTCGTGCGCTATTGAACTAATACTACTTTATATATTACTGATCTATTTTTACAGGAAGTAGTCTAACTAAACAAAGTGCCAAAAACTATTGTCTCAAATTAGGATACAAAATTCTTAAGCTATTTTTGAAAAACTCTTCAGAGAAGACTTGGAACTAAACTTTTGTTTAGCTCCAATAATAACCCATAGACTGATTGCCAAACGGAAGTGATGAACAAGATGCTAGGCAATTTATTTGAAGCTATCATAAGAAAGAACTTAAAGGATTAAGATATGTGTCTCCTAGTTGTGGAGTTTACATGCAATTGAATAGTCCACAACACTACTAGAAAGACCCCATTCAAGGTCGTTTACAACCAAAACCTTACTATCCCCTTAGATCTTATCAATACCCTTACAACTATTAAAGAAAGTCAATCTAGAGTCAACCGAGCTTAAGAATTACAGGAGCTACACCGGTCTATAACTAAAAAGATCACAAAGTTCAATCAGAGACAATAAGAGATTGGTTATCAAAGCCACCAAACTGTTTCTTTCAAGCCAAGAGACTTAGTATGAATTTACCTTAGCCGAGAATGATTTCTACACTTGAGACAAAACAAGTTATCTCCATAAGTTGATGGTCCATTAAAGATTTCGAAAAAGATCAACTGTAATACCTACTAGGTTGAGTTGCCCAATGACTATGGTGTTTCCTCCACTTTCAATTTGTTTGACTTGATTCGTCACCGATCAAAAGAAGAACATCTTGAAAGCGCCCTTAAAGAACAGAAACTGGAGACCACTTCAGATTTGAGGTCAAATTCTTTCAACCCTTAGGTAAATGATAAGAATCAACCTTTTCAAACCTATCACATGTAGCCGAGCTTAAGGACCCCAAGGACTTATGAGGAGAATAAGAGCCAGAAGCCCCCTCCAAGACAAGAATTCTTATCCTAACCTCCATATTTTACTCTATTGCTAACTTGAGTATCGAACCCTTACGTATACCAACATAGTCCCTAAAGATGCTAAGGAAATGTGCCAACTTGCTAAACAGCTATACCATAACCTAAACAACTTCTAAAGCATACTTTCCTTAAACGACTATCTAAGTTGAGCTATCAAACTAATTAGGATTCGACCCTAGTCCAAGGTAAATATTCATTGACTAATTGGTCGATGACAGACTTGATCCAAATCAAGTCGGCTTTGACCACATATACTCTTTGCCTTCATTTCAACCTAGTTGTACCATATTCTAAAGCAACCAATGGCTAGTCACTATGTGATACGTATCTTCTAGCACAAAATTTTAGAAGGATTTTTCACTTTTTCGTACAAAATATTCTTTGTCTCTTTTACTTCTTTTAGTATGTCTTATGTATCCGATTTGTAAATTACCCTTTTTGTCTTTTCCTGTATGTAGAGTAACCCTAGTGGGATGATTATATAAACCCCCACTTAATGTGTATAGACAATCAACTTCATTATCAGAATTTATATAAGTTTCTCTTTAAGCAACCCTAATGTTCTTATTACCCTTTAACTCTAATCTATTCCCTTTAGTAAGGAGTAGTGGCGAGTAACCCTTTAGTTTGGACCAGTGAGTCATATCCAGCATATTATAAGCCGAGTAAGATCGATTAGTATATTATATCCAGCTGGTAGCTGCTTGGACTTTGCTAACTTTTATTTATTTCCTTTTGTTTTATTTTCATTGTGGTGCCTCTCCATGTGTATGATCCTAGAGATACATCAACTTGAAATGTAGGGCATTAGAAAACAAACTCAATTATCTTTCACTTCATGTTTCTCCATAAGTAGTGATACTTTGAATCCTTGTATATCTTGGTACTTCTAAGTTTCATTGCATAATCCTAAATAGTGCACTTCATTCATGACTTTTCTTTTTAGCTTAGAATTTTCTTGTATACATAGGTTAATCCTACATCTCTATGCCCCATTAGTATCATAGGTTGATCCTTCATCTCTATACCCCATTAATATCAACACTAAATTCCTATGTCTTTCTTTGATCTATCTTGCTCTTGATTTCCTAAATTTTGGCATCCTCGAGTTTGTGCAACTTTAATCTTATCTACTATGGTTAGCTAGATACACAAATTGGCTAATCTTATTCCTACTTTTCCTATTACAACTTCTAAGTCCATCTTCTGCATATCTTCCAATAACTACATCTATGAAGCGATCAAAGTGGCAATATTATCCTACCTTTTCTTACATAGAGAATATGTTACAACATTCGCTTTCCCTATATGGATGGTATTTCATGTTCAGTTTTTTCTATGTGAATATATACTTCAAGCACTTGTCATCCTTGAAAATCTTACGCTTTTCTCCATACAAGTAATGCCTCCATAAGATCAAATCTAAGACAACAATTGCTAACTCCAAGTCTTGAGTTAGGTAGTTCCTTTCCTATGGTTTCAACTATATGGATGCACAAGCTATAACTTTCATGTTTTGCATTAATACATTATCCTAGCACTTCATTTGAAGCATCACTAAAGATAGTAAACTCTTCTTCATTCTTGAGTAAAGACAACATTTAGGTTGTTATTAGTTTCTATAACTTT
The DNA here is from genome assembly GCA_024138005.1 of Lumnitzera racemosa. Taxonomy (NCBI): domain Eukaryota; kingdom Viridiplantae; phylum Streptophyta; class Magnoliopsida; order Myrtales; family Combretaceae; genus Lumnitzera; species Lumnitzera racemosa. The sequence continues at coordinate 61,081,914 of JAMXBC010000012.1, forward strand.
AAAAAACTAGACCTACATTTGTCATTCTACTTGAATTTCCTTGCCAAACTAGTAAACGGACCTGCTAACTTTGAAAATTCTTCCACAAATCATTTTTAATAACCCACTAACCCTAGAAACTCCTAATCTCTATCATTATCTTAGGTCTAGGCCAATCCAAAAGTACATTTATTTTGCTTAGGTCCACAGATATCCCGCCTTTGTTCACGATAGGACCAAAGAATACTAGTTGATTAAGCTGGAATTCACACTTAGAAAACTTAGAATATAGTTTCTCAATTTGTAATCTCCCAATTAGCAGTTTCAAGTGCTCTTCATAATCCTCCCTATTTTTGGAATATATAAAAATATCATCTATAAAGACTGTAAACTCCAAAAAGTTTTAACATAAGTCTCAAAATCACTAGGATAAATTTATAGAAATATCTACGATAGACTAAAATCGCTAAGAGAGATTTAAGAGATATTATCAAAATTAATTAGTATAACTATAAATCTTAACAAGGCTCCATCATATTCTTTTATAAACATTATTAATATTTACAAGACAAAGATAAGAATGATATGGCCAACTTAAGTCTTCTCAAAGTCAATAGTTGTAACAAAGACATACTTAAACTACTAAATCAAGTTATTTAATCCTTATAAGAAAAGATAAGTATGAAAGTGACTTTGATTACACAAGAAACTTAAGATAAGTAAGACAACACCAAATCAAGTTAGAAGCTATGTAAATCCCCAACTAAATATTTAAGACTAATAACTTGTACATGTTTCTTAAGAAAAGGAGAAGAAAAACCCAAAGAAGACCTTAGATTGTGCCAACCATGGTTTCCATAAACCATTTGCCATTAAATTTAGAAGGACTAAGAAAGAAATCTTCCAAAAAGGCAATGATGAGGTTTTAGAAATTAAAAGAAGAAAAGTGCCACAAATAATTTGATTAAGGATGAGTTGATGTCATTATTAGTCAAATTTAGTCTCCTTAAGCAACCTTTGGTCAAAGACGATCTACATTGAAAGAGATTTTTTTCTAGAGCAGATGAGAACTAAAAGCAACCTTAATGCATCTTTAAGGTTGTACATATAGATAAGAACTACAATAGATGAAAACTAGAAGAAACTAAAAGGGTTTAGCAAATCCAAGTAGCTACCAATCGAATATGATGAACTAATTAATCTTATTCAACCTATAATTCATCATATGTAACTTGTTGCTTCAAATTATAGAGGGTTACTGACTACTACTCCTTATTAAAGGGAATAGATAATAGTTTAGATAGAACGAGAACACTCCGGTTACTCAAGAAAAGAACTGGTAATATTTATTAATGCAATGATAATGATGTGTTGTGTATAAGCAAATGAGGTTTATATACTAGCCTCATTAGGGTTAGAAAGCATACATGGAAAAGATAAAAGGGTAATTTGCAAATAGAATACACAAAACATACTAAAAAAAATAAAGAATATTCTATACGGGAAGAGTAAGGAATCCTTTTAGAATGTCGTACTACAAGACACATGTCAAGAGGTAGTTATTGCCATATATAGAAGCTATTCTTATTGATGTGAAGTTTGGGATAGTCTTACAGTTGTAGATTTAAGCTTAAGGGATGTCGAAAGAAGGTTTAAGCACTAGGCAAATTTGATCCTATCTAGGTTAAAGCTTGGATACCAAGAGATATTTGGAGTCCCAAGTTAGCATTTCTTCAAGTAAGATGTTTTGGAAACTCGGCTCAATCAAATGTTTGAGGTTAGTTTAGTCGAACATTGTCTAAATCATGGTAAGAGCTTAGCAATAGGCATGGCTACTTGGTAGGTCGGCCTACATGCTCAATAGGTTAGCATGACTACTTAGCAACTTGGAGACTATATTAGCACTTATGTAAGCTTGGCACTCAAGTCGACCATGGTGTAAAAGGTAGGGTTCGGAATAGGTATCATCATCTTATATGGGGTTTCGAGCTAGTATCTTTTATGTAACTCTTTACAGTACTCTAGCTCAACTATGTGTGGTTGGTTCGAAGAGTTCATTCTTATCAAAACTTAGATTCAAGAAATTGAAATTTAGTAAAAAGATGGTCCAATAAGTTGCTTAAGCTCATGAATTTCTATGGATGATGGGATAAGAAGGAGGTCAAAGTTGGCAAACCTAAGTCAACAATTGTGGCTAAGACAAAAAAGTGGAAGAAGGTAACATCTTCATGACCATAGACCAATTATGTGACCACTTTAATTGGAAACTAACTAAACTATCTAACTACTAGCTAAGTGTTTAAGTCACTATCACTTCCAATTCAAACTAAATCCCAAAGAATTGAGAACCCTAAAGCAGTACTATAATTTTTCTTCTAAAAAAAATTGTTGATAAAAAAATAGGGTAATGGAACGGGATGCCAACAACTATAAGTGGCATGTACCATGGGAGAAGAAGCTCCCATTTGACCTCATCCAAAAGAAATTTTCACATGCCTCCATTATTGTATCAAGTTGCCCTAATAATTTTATCAACTTATGTCATTGCATATGTATGCATGAAAGAGACATGAGGAAGACATTTGACAAATTATTCTTTATCCTTAGGATTTTGATTTCTTCAAGCAACCTCCAACTTATATTCAATTAACATCCTAAACTCTATAAATAGGACCACTCTTTCATTCCTTGGACCACCTCTTGTCTTCACTTTTCCTTACCCTCATCTCTTTCATCTTGTCTTAGTTATAACATTCCCCTCTTTCTTAACATCCCAACATCATTTTCAAGCCACTTAAGATTGTTTATCAAAAAACAATCTTAAATAAGTGAGCAAAACATTCTAGTAACCCTTCTTTAATGTAATAACACCCTCCTAAAGTCAAAAGTTTGTTCTAGCTTTCATGATCCAAAAATCTTTTAAAGCAACCACATGATTCAATAAATGCTTTTACTGAAACTACTTTATAAACATCTAAGTTTTGCAAACTTGATTTTATCTTTACCTTCTTTTCTTAAATATATCCTCAAACCAAGTATTTAAGAACCATAATCCTTTTCAAAACCAAGTCTATGATAAGCAAAAGCTTTTCTTACCTAGAGGATGTGTTTTTGTAGAAAGAAAACCATAAAAATCAATATCTTTATCAAAATTCCCTTTTTTTTTTCCCTTTCAAAACCCATCTTGTGTATAAAAGTCCCTAAAGAGTTAAAAGACATATTTTCTACAAAAAGGAAACCTTTATCTTTATCAAAATATCCCTCATTTCATTCTTGGATCCAATATGTACACATCTTTAAAATATCGAGACTAAAAGGTTATGCTTTCCTTTCAAAACAACCTAATATCAGTCTTATAAGAATCAAGTGGACAAATCCATTCTTAGTAATGATGTTGGAGTTTCAAGTCCAAATCTTTATGACATATACTTATCTTGGGGCTTTTATGAAGTCGTTATGACTTTTGGATATATAGACAACTTTGACACACTATTGACCTATTTACCATATGACTCTTGGACATATTTGGACATATGGATATGTTCTTTACCTTGACTATTTGAACCATGATGATTAGACGAACTATGAGGACCCATTACAAGGACTGGAAAACTCGAACGTAAGGACAAATGGAACTTTGGACATGAAATGACAAAGACAACTTAAACATGACATAAAATAACTAAAAGACTTCATAAAACTATAAGACTATAACAAACAAAGGAAATCTCATATGTATGTCTAGTATTTACTTTTTATTGTGATCTTTTAGGTATTTTTGACTTCGAGCTACCAGAAGACTATTATGTCGAGTAATAAGAAATGGCCAAGTGAGTATCTACAGTAAGTATCACTTGCTTGTGATTGTATTTAGTAGCACTTTAAATATATATATATATATATATATATATATCAACTGGCTTCATGTTTAAGGTATCGAAAAAGTGTTTCTTCTTAATTTGTTTGAATTGCTTGTGAAAATATCATAAGTTATTCCACGTAATATAATTGTTGACTATAATGTGATGTGTTCTTATGCGAGTATCTGATAATTTAGTTGATTACTTATATATCAATGTTAAGCATAATGTAACTTAAGTCTAAAATGGCCATGCATAGTATACTATATAATCTTGCTTTCTGCTACCACCATCACGTAGGGAATAGGGATTTGAGAACCTTCATCAACCTTTACAAACTAAGTAACTTTGAGGATGGTTGTATATTGGATAAGGCCGTGTCTATTCTTATGTTTTGGGCAGGCATACATCTGGAGGCTAATCAAAAAATTTAATCACTACTTGAGCATTTGGGTGGTTAAGGAAGGTGTTGTTTCTTAACTTCATTTAGGCCTTCTTGAGACCAATCAAGAGACTCTTCTCTTGTGACTTATTTGAATGGCTTTTGTGAACATTTCTTTTTTGTTTCTTTGGCTAATCAGAAGATCTATCTTCCTAAGGATTATGTTAATTCTAGGATGAACATGTTCTTATTGGTTCCCTTAGATAATAGTGGGATTAGTTCTCTCATGAGGTTAAGGAGAATGTTACCTATTTGGTTCTTTTAGAATCGATCAAGGAGTGTCATCTCTTGATTACTATGATAAAATAGGTATTAGTTAAGCCGAGAATTAAGATTCTATGCTATTTTATAGAGATCAAGGATAATATGCCAAGATATTTAGATGCTTGGATACTAGTGGAATTACGAATCCTCAACCTAAGGTCGAGGGAGAATTATACCTTATACTACACGCCAGATACCAGTTGGCCATATGCATCATTACATATGTTTAATTGATTCATTACATTACTTATGTTTGAAAACTTTCTTGATTTTCTTAAAAGGGGATATGAGTGGATATTTCGTTAAGCTGCATATAGTTTACACCTCAACAATTCCTTTTACAGGTTTTTTAAAAGTGGATAGTGGTCTAAAATCAAAATGAAGCATTTCCCCAAATTAGTCTTAAAGGATAAGCTTGGAATAGTATTATTAGAGCTTATGTTAGATTGTAAGATGGAATTTTCAACACTTGTATAGTCTCTTAAATCAAAGTTCCTATTTTCCTTAAACTTTGTTTTAATCTTATGAATTTTAACAAAATTTGACTATCTAATCTTATTGTTTGATAAGGGATTTTGATTATCTATGGTTCTAATAAATAATGGAATGTTGGATACCATAGTAAATGAACTGTATGTAGTATAATAGGTGAATATTTAATTAGAGTTTTGTAATCTTTGATTTGTAAGATGATCTTCATATTGTTGGTGTACATGTAATATGACAATTTTAGGATAATCCTACCAGGCCTCTCTTTAGGATTATGACAAAGGCATTAAAAAACTTATCCAAGAAACCCTTGAGTACCCTATTCATTAAGTCTATGAATGTTGCTACAGCAATTGTCAATCTATAAGGTATGACTAGAAACTTAAAGTGCCTTTATCAAGTCCTAAAAACAATCTTTTAGATATCTTATTCTTTCATCCTTAACTAGTGATACCCTGATCTCATATCGATCTTTTAAAACATTTGGCCCCTCTATAGATAATTAAACAAATCATCAATCCTAGGGAGGGGCTACTTGTTCTTGATGATAACCGTATATAACTCCCTAAAATCAATATAAAGTCTCATATTGACACTAATCGAGGTCATGCAGCAAATATAATATTCTTTATTAGCTAAGAAGGATTGATGTGACCCATAATCTTGTATTAAGATCATTAAAGACTGATGTAACCCATAATCTTGTAATCAAGATCATTAAAGACTAATGTAACTCCTAAAAATTAACAATTTGAATGAAGAAGTCATCACAATCTATCACTAATGAAAATAGATTAATGAGACTACTGAAGAAATTAACATTCTCTAAAGAAATACCCCCAAAGAGTTCTTACAAATAGATTTGAACAATTGACCGGAAAACAATGAAATAACCTTATAAATACAAAATCCTAGCCTAATGACAAAGGAGTAATAAAAGTAAAAACAAATAAAAGTCATAACAAAGAGGTTTATCATGTTCACACTTGGGCTTTACAGTCATGATACCTGACCATGCATTTGCAAGTAGTCAACAAAAGGTTTACAATCATGATTCATAGCTATGAACCTTAGGCGTGATGCTCTTGACTCCCAATTTTTCTACTCCATTCTCACACCTATTTGTTCACATCCTAAAAGTATGCTCCTTAACCATGCTTTAGACTTGCAACCCTCTTCTTTTGGCTATCAAAATCGTTTCTCTTGGTTCTTTCACTATATTGATTGTGAACTTGATTCCTATCACGAGGCTAGTAAAGATTTAACCACAAATCTTGTTTACTCATAAACTTAGAACATAAAAAAAATTATCACAGTTGCCCTTTGGTATAAACTGCATAAAACTCTCTTTCTTTTGTTGATTTTTGCTCAAAATTTTATGATCCTTCTACATTTGTTCTCTAGTCAAAGGTAATAAGGTGATTTGTTGGCCATCCTTCTCAAAAGAATATGAATTTACCCTTCCATCATAGATTGTAATGTTGTTAAACTACTAAAGCCTACCAAACAAGATGTATGTAGCCTATGTATGTACCACATCACAAAACAACATAGTCAAAATGTTTCCCAACAATGAATTGAACTCATACCACACGATTAGATTAGACTCTAGACTTTTCATTAAACCACTCCTAACTATAAGGAAAAGCATGTAGAGTAATCTACAATCCCATTTTCTACATCTACTCACTTAATGCTACTTTAGCACAATTGCTACCATCAACAATCATGGAACATATCCCCTTTTGCAATAGGTACTAAGTATGAAACAAATTTTCTCCTTAGTCATTTCTTGAGCTTATTTGAGCCTATAGTACCTTCCTTAACACAAGGCTCATGATTAGTATAGCCTTTACATCTTTAGCCTTTACAACCATAGCTTTCCTTTCAATTTCTAAAAACCTTGCTTCATCATTCTCCTCACCGATTGATTTCAAATTTAGGAATCTCCTCCTTACCAACCATGATTTGCCTATTGAGGTCATTTAGAAGTGATGTGTGCAAACCTTAGGTACTCAAAACATTTGATTTCCCTCATTTTGTTCCTTGGTATCCTTTATTCTACCTTTAGCTGCTTATATGCTACAGGTGTTCTACCTCCATTACTACCATCTCCCATCTCAATTTTTTGTACTAAAGCTATGTCTTCTTTTGATCTCATTTGTTACACTAAAGCCTTTATTCATCTCTTTTCAATTGCCTGTCAATCTTCTCAGCCAACCTAATCACATCCTATAAGCTACCATAAGGTTGTAGAACAAAGATATTAGAAATTTTATACCTCAACCTTATAACGTATATGGTTATGATTTTTCTTTGCATTTTAATTACCTTACAATGGATGGCCAACATTTCAAATTACTTGGTGTAGCCTCCTACATTCATATTTCCCTATTTGAGAGATTATAGTTGAAGATACATCACATCTTGCTAGTTATGAGAAATAAAGCACTTCTGCATCAATCTTTTCATTACTAGCCATGTCCTTTCTCTTTACCTTCCTTCATCCTCTAACCCTTCACATTCTCCTACAAAACTCCTACATAACTAGATAATTCCAAAAATACTAACGTCACCTTCATTTGTTCATCCAAATCTTAACAAGCAAATATTTTCTTACCTTCTATTCCCATTTTAGGTAGTCATCAGGTGACCTGCTACACATATAAGTAGGAATTTTCACTTTTATCATGTCAAGCCCTAAATTAATATTATTTCTATTTCCTTATTTGTCCTTATCTCACTCTTCATCTCTACAATAATTCCTTTATCCTTTATCGAAACTCAAAATTATCATCCCTCCTAATCATGAAATTATCATCAACATCTTCCTCTACATCCATTATTAATCTCATATTTTCTCCATCACCTCCTACTCTAAGAGTGTTGAGCCTCCTCTCTTATTCTAGTTCCTTGGTCATCATATAGCCCATTAGATTCATTTAAACACCTCATTTTCTCTTTAAAAGCATTCCATCTCCAAGCACTTACATTCATTATTTTTAAACCAATACTATGATCCATAGATCTATAGTTGCTAATATTACCACTTTTTACTGACATTGTTGGGCACCAAGAATCTCACAATTTACAAATATAAATAAGATCTTCACCCCAATCACCAACACACAAACTTCTAACCCTAACTCGCTAGCACTAATTCAAAAGTTATAGGATTGTTGACTTACTAATTATGAAGTGCATGAGTCTCGAGCTGTGATACCAGGTCGATAAGGATTAGGGTTATACAGCAAACATAATATAGCTTATTGGCTAAGAATATACCATCATGTTAGGACAATCAATGGTGGCACAATACTTTGACAACAAATTGCCTTCTAAAAACACATCAAAATCAATCATTTCCGGTACTAAAATATCTATTGGCAACATCCCATCCTCTATCTCCATAATGATACCCCTACAGATCCCTTTCAAGGCTCTACCAATTCCTAAAGGAGTACTTACACTCAATGGTTTAAACAAACATTCAAAAGACAAGCCATACATATGTATAAACATATAAGAAACACAAGATTGATTGGCACTAGCATCAAATAAAAACATAAGCATTATAGGAGTATATAAGTAGCATACTTACAATAGTACTCTCATTAGGTAAGTCTTAGTGTTGTTAGCGGAGTGCAAGGAATTTAGCTAGGGCTCCACTAAAACTCTAGCTAAGGCTCTTTATCTTAAGTAACTAGCTTAAGCTTATCCAATTAGGGCTCTGAATGGGGATCTTGCTATATGCTAAGTTAGAGTGGCTTAATCCCCTATAGGCCTTTCAATATAATCAACTACCTAATGCATTATTTACTTATAAAAATGGCAAAAACGTAGAACTTATTGTTACAAATCTTGTTAATATGTCTAGTTTTTTTGCTAGAGAAACATGCATACGTACGCCACTTGCATGCGCGTATCTTATGAGGTCCAAAACATCTAGCACACTTGATGGTAGGAGAAACTGGAGCTGAAGGAGTTGAGGGTTCAAGTCTAACCTAAATAGAAGGGGGCATTATAGCCATAGGCCTAATCATTGTTATTTGAGGGTTCTTAGCTCTATCCTATATTGCTAGTCCTAGTGAATAATCAAGAAAAGGGTAGTTAAATTAATTGTTGAGAATTTCAATAATTAACTAATTTTTACTTCTTGATGCTAAATAAAACATAAATATACTAAATTTTTCTTAATTCCCAATGTATCAAAAATATCAACAAATTCGAATTGGAGATATGCGAGCAAAAACCAATTAATTACTTTGCAATTTTGGCTTCTTAAATAGAGTAACATAGTACTTCTAATCCTAAATTCATTTATGTGCAAATCATTCAAATATATTATATAGTGCACAATCAATCAAGCAATATATCACAGAAATAATAAATAAATATTTGATAAATTAAAAGTATAGGAATCAGAAAATAGGCAATCATATATCGTAGGTTTTGCCTTATGCATTAGTCCCCTCATCCAGCCTATAGCCAAGGATTGAGTACTCTACCACTGAGTTTTACTATTTAAAGAATAGTTTCACATAGAAGTCAATAATTCCTAATATTCTACCTTACCTTCAAGTCATAAGTCTACAAAATCTCTCTCCTAAGTTATCTCAAACATTATCCCACTAGTTTTTAAAGAGATTACTAACTCCTTTTGGGGATTACAATAGATTTCCTCACACTTTCACACAATGCTTAATAAAATAAAAATCTCAAGCATTGGAACTAAATCTCTCCTATTACATAAATGTTTGTGAGCTTAACTACATTAGTACATTACAAAAACTTATGTAGCTCTTTCTTTTCTTTCTTATGTATTGTCCTCTTTCTATTCTCTTTTTGTTCTTTGTTTCAGTGATCACATCTTCTTTAAATACTCGTAGCTTCCAATGTTCAATTGTTCCCCTTATAGTAGTAGTTGTTATATAGCCATTGCATCTTTAAATCTTTGTGATCTTGTTAAATTGTTGTCGTTGAGATATATTCATCTATCATGTGATACTTTTCTTATAAATTAATCATACACTTAAAAACTTGTATTTGTGCATTGTATTATACATCTTTGAAAAATTTGTAAGTATTGTATAAGTATCCCTTAGCTAATTTAGATTTGTTAACCAAATATATCTCCATAGTGTTAGGTCTTGACATGTTCTTATTATGATAAGGTTCTAATTGCTTCTTTGATCGATTTGTTGAGTTTTGTGCTTCTAATAAGAGTTGCTTTCTAATCAATTGTTTTCTCTTCTCCCTTCATTAGAATATAATGTAGCTATGTTCTTTACTTGTGTTTGATTAGTTTCTAACAGTTGTAAGTTATGAAATAACTTCCATTGCTGAAAACTTATTTTTTGGTTTCTAATTCTTTATGTAGCCTCTAATCATCATTCAACTCAAGTACCTTCAAGAATATGTTTCAAAGTTCTGCATAGTAGGCAACTTGATTAGTAATAACTAAATTCTTTCTTTTATTTAAATATATATTTTGTGAATATCGAAATACATTTTAATTCAAGGTTTATCATAAAAAGTCCTTTCATTCAGGTTCTTACACTAACATGAATCATAATCCCCTAGGCCATCTTGTTCCTTAACATAGCTTCTGATCTTTTGGCTAGGGCCACTTCTTTCCTCTTCATTACCTCCTCTAAGTGCTTAGCTTTCTTAAGTACCTATGCATAAGTGGGCAAATATAATGATCTATTAGCATACTACAACTCAAGCTCCAAAATGCATATGAATTAATGAGCTTTAGCACCATCACCAGCTTAAACTACAGTAGGTAGAAACTTAATTAGGTGACTCAACTCTACCTTAATCTCCTCATTAATCCTATCACCCTATTATGCACTATAATAGGTGACCTCCATCTGATTGATCCCTTATAGTATCTATCACGATCCAACGGTACCATTGTCGTGGTAAGTCGTCGTATACCATATAAAGGTTTACTATTAACCCCTTTGCTGATCACAAGATTTTCATATGACATAAGGTTTCTTCTACTATATGTTACTACCAAGCCTATAGATAAGTAATATAGAGCAATTTACAAAAATTAACTTTTTAAGACATATATTAATAAAGTAAACGTGTGGACTCGTTACGTTCCACACCAAAAAAATATTACAAACGAATGTAGTTCATAATAAGAATTGCATCACAAACTTTAAACTATGTTATGAATGAAATAAAGGTAAACAACTATCTACAAAAACTTTTAGAAAATCTCCTCTACGCTCCTTGATCACTTTAACTCGTCTCTACACGAGACTCATTACGGGCATGCCTCAGCCTAGATTAGCGAAGAGGTTTTCCTGCAACAAAAGGAATTTATCAAGGTGTAAGCTTAAGCATTGTAAAATAAATACCCTCATCAATACTGCATAGCAGAATTTTATTAGATGAATAATCATATGAATGCATGAACAATCAATATGCTAAACAACGCATGCAGTAGCTTAGGAACTACATATGACTCAAAATTACACCCCTTGTAGTCAGGGTTTAAAGATAATTAACTGGCCCAAACCAAAGTCTAGGTTTTAGTCCTTGGGTTTTATTTCATTTGCACTATTGCCAAAACAAAACTACATATATACAACAAATCATATTTTAAAATTCTAAGTCTAGCGGTGTGGTGGTCTCCGTAATCTACAAACATAAGCCTTAAGCAGAAGCCACGAGATATGACCCCTTACCGATGGTTGGCATCTCCTGGCGCTTAGTAAGTCCATCAGCTTGGGACAGAAACTCGATAAAATGATGACATAGCTAGTGCCCAATCTTGTAAGAGGCCTTCTTCCGGTGAGTCTCTTCTCATCTTCTGTGTAAAGCAGTAGTCGGAGTTATTCGAATGCAATTATGGGGAATGCATTATCCATTTAATTCTTAATTGTATAAGTGGTTAACCTGATTTTTAAGGTAATCAAACAATTTCATTCCATACAATCACACATATTAAATTATCACAACAATTCCCATTATTATATAATTAATAAGCCATAACATTCAGTTTGCAAATTCATACACATGCATTCCCCATATCCTACAAGCATCCAAATTTATAAATATAAGTTTAGGTGTGTCTATTCGACAAGTAAAATTAAGTAAAGAGTCATTGGGAATTTACTCACTCTACCATGTGAGTTAGTCAAAGTAGTCCGGGGGCAGGTTGTCTCCGATGTGGGGTCCCCTTGTCATCAAAATCATAATATTATAAGGGATTGAAATAAAACTTAAGAAACTAAGCTAAAACCTCTTAAGTTATACTCTTAACTAGTTTTTGTATTTTTCCTAGTTTTATTTAAAAGTTCAATCGCGTACAACTTTCTCATTTTAAATCCAATTTTTATGATCTTATAGTCAATCTTCATCATTTTTTTAGTGTACTTTAATGTGGTGAGGTTCGATTTTTGAGATGAGGTACATAAATCTATCCATAGGTCAGAACAATAGCGGTTCTTATGGTTTGGAGTACTTTTGGGCTTTGTTTGGTTAATGAGCTTTTTGGTAACTTAGGAATCCCTTTAGGCTTAGGATTAAGATTTTATTCTAAGCTCAAAATACTCCTTAAGGTTAGGTTTACAACTTTAATTTACACTCCTAAGGCTATCAACCACTTCTTGGGCTCTTAAGTAGGCTTAAGTTGTCAAATGGACTTATTTTTTATTCAATTCAAAGACGGTCACTTTCTTGGGCTTAGGGTGTGTTTTTTGGGTTTCTTGAAAGTCTTAAAACAACTCTTATTAATGTATCAAGTTGCTGATCAGAAACTTAAGGGTGATTCAATTTGACGTTTGAGGCTTGTTTTGAAAGTTTTAAGCTCGATTTTGAGTTTTCAGTTTAATATACTCATCATACTTGCCTTGGTTTGTCTTCTCACTTTGTTTACTTACTTTTATCATATTTTTAAATATCTTTTAGAAATGTTCCAGATCTGGTAGGCTTCAATATGAAAGCTTCCAACTGGTTATCTAACTTGTTTCATCATTTTCTTAAGTTTAGGTATTAAATCATGAACTTCAGCTACTTGTATTCAAATTTTAACTTGACTTCTTTTCCATGAGAGGGTTATTTGACTCATACTTTTCATGAAAATATTAGATCTCATACTTATTACAACTTCCATATGATAATTTATGTCTTACAAAGTTGGTTTTCTCATAAAACTTCATGTGATGAATTTTTCCTTAACTTAAGTTTGGATTTGAGCATATTTAACTTAATAGAAGTAAAATCAATACCCAAATGACCTTTGAATCTTCACGTCTAGCATGTTTCTTTTCCATTCAAGTTCTCATTTTAAGATTCTTTCAACTTAAAATCTTCCATTGAAAGTGTTAAATAAATATCTCTACAAAACATTAACTTTACATGCTCATATTTTAACTTCATATAAGGGTTTCATGAGTTTGTTTCTTAGAATAGTCTTACATATTATACCAACTTATGATCATATTCATATCTTCAAGAAGTCATAGTCTCTTAACATGAATACTATCTTACTAATACAAAGAAACACTTACTCGTTCACAAAGCAAATGTATGGTGGTTATGTACTAAGGTTCCACTTATGCTCTTTATATTACTTCCTCCTTCTTGCACCTTTTTAAAACCAGAGTTGTGGTCCTTTGAAATAGATTTTAGGGAGTGTCCTAAGGGTTTTAAAGAAGCTTTGAATGTTGGAAAAGAAAGACATAAGAAGAAGTTAAGTGTGCCATGAGTGTAGGTGTGCTTGAAAGTAGCGGCAAAGTGAAGGATTTGTAGGGTATTTGTGTTTCCACTTTTGGGTTGGTTTCAAGTGAGACAAAAAGGAACTGAAAATGATGAAAGAGTGGCTGGTTGGGAATGGGGCTGATTGTGTGTTTAAGAAGTTTGATTTTGTTGTCTTGTAGCATACACAAAAGTCAACAATTGCAACTATTAATGATGTAAGCATTAAGGGGTAAATAGTGAAGTGTAAGATAAAGTGATTGATGGATGAAAGACAACAGCATGGCCCCCCTTACTAGCTTATACAAACCGGCCATGTAGTGTCCTTTTGGAGCATGGAATTGTCTTGTCTCATTTATTAAAGTTAAGCATGTGAAATCTTGTGATAATTTGTCCATATGTAGTATAAGTGAAGTGGTAATAAGGAAAGTGTCTTATCACTAGATTTTAGATAAGTTATCAATTGATAAATGGCTCCAACTTTCAATTGATAAGTCATTTAAGGTGATTTGTTGGTCTACTTATTTATACGTGAAGCTTAGGCATGAAGATAAGGGCTTTGTCATATAGGGAATTGTTTTAAGATTTACTTATTTAATTGTTTTGTAGATTATGATTTCATTCTTATAAAATTATGAAATTTTTTAGAGTTGAATGAAATTATTCAAATTAAATTACCGATTAGTTGCTTAGGGTTAAAAGCACTTAATTGTTTTATAGTTTAGGGTTTTTGGTGACCTTAGAGTTCACAATTTTTTTTTTTCAAGTTCGGGTTTCATCAATAATAGGCTTTCAAATTGGAAAAATAAGTTCGTTTCGAATTGGAAAATTAGTTGATTCTTGGGAACGTTTGAGAAGCACTCTTAGTCAAATGATAAGCCCGCTAAAAGTAGGGTTTACAGTATCTAGAAAGAACTTTGCATAAAACAAAGCCTTAAACCTTTACCATGTCATTAATCCTTTACATCTTCTTAGTTCTATGGTCTACTAAGTTGCTACAGTCCCCTTTAACTAAGAAGTAGAATAATCTACTTTTCTCTCCTCAAGAACATAAAATGCACTAAATGACTCTCTATACTCCTAATCCATCTATCAATAACCAAGGGATCCTCTCCCCTAAAACTAAAGTCATCAACCAGCTGAGTAAACTTATCTAAGTTAATAACCCTCTCCTTAGATGCATTAGCATATTGCTAGGCTATCACTCCTAATAGGTGATTTACTATCTCTAGTAGTTGTCTAGTCATGTTAGGTACCTACTTACACCCTTGGGCCTTCTGGTACTCCTAGGTCTCTCTACTATGGAGGTATAAAGGGAAACTACTTATCTTTTATTGCATTAGGCCCCCATTTGGAAGTGAGACTAGGGCAAAAAATTCTTTTAGAAGGCATACTATAAGGTAAAGCATGATGAAAAAGATATAAGGATAAAGAGTTAAGAAGTAAAGATAAGATAAGAAATATAAGTAAATAAACAATAAGGAACAAATTATGATGAATAAGCAATACTCATATAACATAACGAGATAGCCCTTTTAGTGTCGACAATAATCCATAACTTCATGTGCTCTCTTTACTATCTACCACCTTAGAGATTTATTTCCTAAGATCATTAGCCTAAGTACTTTTATCATTAATCATCTTAAAGCTTCGATGATAAATTAACTTAAGTAATCCTATGATCAAGAAACTTGAGTCTTTCATAATCACTAACTTAATATGATTCTTCATCCTAAGTCCTAAAAAGATCCTTTAATCAAAACTCTGATACCACTAGAGTTCTAATGCTTTAAAACCTATAAGTGTCACAATGCTACATGTACATTCTAATCCTTAATAGTTTAAGGCTCTATAATCCATTAAAGCCTAGAATAACTGTAATAGACATCATAATTTAGGTAATATCTCCAAAAATATCAAATTTGAGTGGAGTAAATGCATCTTACTCTATAACATCACCAACTTAAAAAATATGAAATAATTAACATATATAGAATCCTATCATATTTCATGAATTCTAAATATCTATCTATAACATCAAAAGGAGTCTATCACACTCCTATAACCAATTCGTCAAGATCAAACATAAATATCCTAAAAAGAGTCTACCTCCTCTGCTGAACTAAACAAAATACCAAACCAAATATCACGTGTCTTCAAGTTAGAATCCAACTAAACTAATAAACACCAATTATCCATTACTAACCATCTCCAAAATCCCAACACAAACCCTAATCATCATATAAGTATAACTAATTAACTCCATCCTCCTCGTAAATCTCATCCTTGAATGGCTCCTCATAATTGAAACAGTTATCAATACCTTTACTTCAAAAAGAGAACAAATGACATAACTCCTAGCACATAATATACAAATACACATGGAGGCCAAATTGAGCACTTCACATGCATATAATGCAAAAATAACAAATAACTAACCATTATCTTATATTTTAAGCCAATGAGCATCCATGAAACATGATCCATGATAACTCGATCTAGCTGCATCATTTTAACATGCAAGTCCACTTGGGAATTCCTACATGAGAGCAACATTACCACTTGGACTAAAGACGGGTTTTGAAAGCATAACCAACAAAACAAGTTCCATGTTAGGTATGAGTTAGCCTAATTTCTTTCTAACCTATCAAGCACAACCAACAAGCATGTATTACATACCTAAACAATTGAGTACCAACTACAATCTCCAAACAGCAAGCAACTAGAGATCTGTCTACCAGAACTTGATAAGAAAGATTGACAATCCTTAATCTATTACTTACATTAGCACAATATAAACTTCAAGTTTAACTTCTTCATCTCTTTAACGTAGCATACTTCATACTCATTACCCTTACCTAAGACTCTTTTTCATTAAACATTTAAAGGACATGAGAATCTCAGTTAATTGTTAAAACTTTTACAAAGGAATATGAGGTAGAAATCAAGATTAAGGCTAAGAAAAGGTTTTGTTAATATTGGTTAGGAAAAATAACGAGAAAATAAGAAACTCGAAACTTATAGCGTGATGTGGTCGTGTTAAGTAAGCTGTATTGGTGGATATAGCTTGGACAACACAACCATGTCCCATGGCCTAGCAACCAATTGACCAAATCTCCTTCTTTAAAAAATAGTCTTGAATTACAACGATATTGCTAGATTATTTAACTCTCTAACTAAGCTCCATCTATCAGATACGATCATGCTATATGACCATGTTGCTCGACTATGTAACTCTCTAACCAAGCTCCCTCTACCTGACACAATAATGCGACGCGGCCATGTCACTAAGTTATGTAACTCTTTCACCCCTTGCAACACTCATGCAAAATGGACACGATCAACAACATGACCATATTACTAGGTCATGTTCCTTATATAGAAGTAAAATTTTCTCTTTTGAGAAACAACTCAAATTTAATCACCAATCTCTTTTTTTCTTTAACCCACTTCATATACAAATAAAGCCACAGCTATTATCTACTCCTAACTTCATTTCTGAACCCATTAATCCAAAACTCCTATACACATCACCTCCTAACCAACTTCAACATACCCATCTAGTACTTGGAAGATAAAAGGTAGAATATAAGAGAAACTTATTTGGAATGGTTTAAACACTTGTAAAATCCGAAAATGTAGTGAAATCCCACTACGAAGCTAATAGACATTAAACCTTATATTTAGATTAGAATAAAACCTAGTTAAACTCCTTCAAAATGAAGGTCAAAGCATAAGATCAAAATAGTTTGGAGCTTACCATTCAAACTCTAACCTTAATACACTATTTGGAGTGTCCCTTAGCAAGAGCATGGGGCCAAATGGTAATCGTTGGTAAAAGAGGAAGGGTCTAGAGTAAGGTAAGGGTTTTAGAGAGCTTTTAGCTAAAATGGTAGGGTTTAAAGAGCAAAGGCAATTGGGTCTTAGGGTAAGGACGGATTTAAGCCTAATTCCAATAATTACTAAAATGCTATTGACATTAGAATTATTTTTCCTTCTAAGTTCCATGGCCATGACATATTCATCCTTCTAGCACTTAATATATATCTAAGATTTTCCTAAAACATTTGTTTCATTGCTTTTACACTATGGTGAAAGTTAAAGATTGAGTCTTCCCACATTAGTAGTACTATCAAATAAAAGAACCCATTGGTCTATGATAATGAACCATTGCTTAGTGCTCTTTTCTTTTTTTTTTTCCTCCCTACTCTTTCCACAACTATTTTAATTTGATAACTTTCAGTGACATTATCTACCTTGACATGATGTTTGAACAATAGATGATAACATTACATGGAAGCTAAATTGAAGCAAGTCATCTCCAATGTAATAGGTTGCTAAGTTGTGAGTTTTTACAAGAAGAGATGCTATTATCTCCATTCAATTAGGTGGACATAATGATTTCTAAAAGTACGTCCAAGTGCTAGATTAGGAGATTTTTAATTGTTCATAGGCTCTATTGAGAAACAAAGTACTAAAGAGCATATATTATGGTGACACTTCACTAGAAGCTATCACACGTGTAATAGCATAACATAGAGGCATCATGTGAAACAAGCACCATATAGTAAGTACTATGTTAAGGTGTCACATTCAATGAGTGTTGTATAAAGATATTGCATAGTAAATGTTATCAAGATGCTATCATCAACTTATTAAATCTTCTCATAGCTTTCTTGGCATTTGCACTAAGGTCAACAAAGCTCTTGGTGCAAAAAAAGTTGAAGTCACACATTATAAAAATATGAGATAACTTACTTTCCTAGTTGATGATATTTCCTCAAGATATGATTGAAACTCATTAGTCGAGGTTGAAAGCTCTTGACGCTTTCTCTCTCCCAATTAATGGCGCATCATAATAAGATGGATTATCAACTCCTTATATAGTACGTACAAAAGAATCTAATGTTTCTATCTCATCTCAATCTACTCCTACTTGCTTATGTCATTGATCGAGTGTCCAAGAAAGTATATCGTAGCAAAAGAAGCCTTTGTTCGATTCATCTATTTTCTGAAGATATATTTTACTTTTCGACCATCATGTTAATAAGAAAAAGTGATACCACCATTTGTTAACTCATGTGATTGTTTGCCAAAGAGTAAAATTTATTTACTAAAATTGAAATTTTCAAAACACAGTAAAAAATCTCAAATGTCTCAATGGGTTGGGATAACGATACAATAAGCGTTTGTACTTTAGGATTTGGACAATTTAGTACCCAAAATTTCTTTCTTTTATAATTTAGTCCCTAACACAGGCACTTGGTGAGTCATTTTTCATAAAGTATAGATACTAAATTATAGAAGAAAGAAAGTTCAAGTACTAAAGTCTCAAACCCTAAACTATAGGCACTTGTTGTGCCTTTATCCCTATTTGCCTTTGAAGACTTTATTAGAGAAGAGATCAGGTACCTCAACAATCGTGAATTATTCTTATCTCTATTTTTTAAGAGGACATTTGTAATCCTTCTTTCATGTCTTAGGTGGAAAAAAATAATTTTCTTAATATTCCATCTATCCCCTACTAAGCAAAGCCATCTATCCACATACTTCCAAGGACATTATGGTAATTTTATTGAGCCTATTACATTCTCCTAACCCTAGGATAATGGCGGTTTCTTTCGCATTCTTTATTCTCCTATCTCATGCCAACATTTCATATCTTTTCCCTTTTGTATCTACTACGTACAGGCTGAATTTCATTTTCCTTTTTGCAAGTAAAAAAAAAAAACACGAAGAGGAGAAGATTATGTGTTATCAATCAGGGTTCGGTATCTTAATTATGTATGGGCATGTAAGTTTTGTATAAAATATTCTTTGATTCGTGCTTCTAAGCTCTAATTGTTTTACAAATACTGGTAAGGTTTCTAAGTTCTGTTATTTTACATTTTAGGTTTTGTTTTTTAAATCGGATCGTTCGCCACTTTTTCATTCATGTAAAAGTACAAATACTATAATCATCTCTCATTCATTTCTTTGTATAAGAGTTTGATGATTCTGTCATCTATCTTTTGGACATTATTTCATTGCCTCCGAAGCTGACGACAACATGCTTCTCCACCAGTCCAGCTAATTGACTCTTTCCCTCTCTCTATTTTGTTGTACGTTTATTTATTCTTTAAATAAGTTGTACTGTCTTTTCTAGACAAAATAGCTCTGTTCTTGCATAAATATTGTGATTTTCTTTATAAAAATCCCCAATTCGGTTAATTCACTCTAGCATTACGGTATGATTGATAATCTATGCTGCTAAGATTTTCTTGTAATTTTTATCTCCCTTATGTTTTGGCTTAAACTGGGTTCTTATATTTTCTTTACATTGTATTTTTTCAGGTACATTAAGTGCTAATGAATTTTTAAAGTAATATTCTGTCAACCACATATGGCTTCAAATTTAATCAAGCTAGTGTAATTTTTCAATACGTGACACTAAAGTTCAGAGCTTTGTTTCTTTTTTTATTTCTTTTATATATGAATGTTAAGAATAATTGTTGATTAGAATTCCACTTTACAGTTAGATCTTCATTCTGGTCATTAATTTTAGAATAGCTATTTGCTTTATGGTCAGTGTTGGTTCTTTTTTGGCGTTTATTTTGCCAAGATTATAATGATTTCTACAGGTATCAAGGTAATAATTATCAAAATATTTTGTCGAGTGTTTCTATTTGCAAGATCCAATCCTTTGATTTTTTTTTTTTGTTTTTTGAACATCTTTAGATTGCAAAGGAATTGCATTTGAGGCATCATTAAAAAAAAAAAAAAGCAAAGAAATTCAGGTACCATACCTTACTATAGATTACATTCTTATAGATGTTGTTATGTTATTTTTAAAAGCAACCATCCATATAAAACCAAGAGAAGAAAAACCCTCAAAGTGATAAGTGTTATTTCATTGCCGATGAACTATCTTTTGCATTCACTACCAAGAAATGCACGATATAACAGTGATATGATATCGTGGTTTTTATCTGCACCGACATGTTTAGAGGGCTTGATGATGCTAGGGATGACACCTAGGGATTTGATACAAGAAGAGAATGACAACTACGGTTCTTACAGTGAGAAGAGATATGGCGTAATTGATTCGTTTCGCATGAGCTTATTTTTGAAGGCATAGAAAGAATTGATCATTATATCTCTTGAAAAGGCATGATATGCTACCTTTCAAAGTGAACAGGAACTTTGATGCACTTTCCAATTAGCTCTCAGTTTTAAAATTCCCAAATAAGTGTTAGTAGCATTACCGTAATATTTATGTGAATATTCACTTGTTGATGCATGTTGTTGGTAGAAATCTGCACAAGGTGGTAATTTCTAAAAGAGAAATAAGTTAGATCATGAGAGTATTGGAGATAGTCTGACGTAGGCATTTCGATACCTAAGTCATAGTTTATTTAAATAAAGTTTGATGAGTATGTAAGTGAGTAAATGTTAGGAGTGTATGGAGGGTTCTTATAGTAGTGGTGCTCCAATATTTATAGATGCTAATAATTGAAGTGATGGCCAGTTCAACCACCTATGACATGTGGCGATTCCTTAATTTAGTCACATGCTAGATGTCATGGGAAGTGGGTGGTTGCACAGTTAAGTTTGGCAATTGTCAAATTGTTTTCACCTCCAATTAAAATTCAAATGTTTGACTAAGGCAAGATGGGCTTTTTAGCCCTTCAGATGACTAGGCCTAGAGTCCTCTTAGTGATCATATTAGGTATGCAATGTAACCACAGCAAGATACAACAAGTCGGCAAAGTTTAAGCCAAGCAATTGCTAAGGAAGATCAAAAATCCACTACCATCATTTATCCACCAACTCCCATGGTTTATAACTTAAGTATGTGAGTAAGTAAGTAAAATGGTGTTTTCAACTAGTCTAGTTGGTGGGTTGGCATTTGTGCCTATGCTTTTTACCTTCATATAGTGGCTAAGCTTTTACAATCACTTCAATATTTTCAATGTTTTACTACCAATTTGCTATTGGGTGCCACATAAACTTCTAACACAAAGGTTACAAATTTTCATTTTCCCACCTACTCGTATACCATGTGCATGCATGTGACAATTGCTAGCTCAACTATCATTGCCTTGCAAGCCTCTGTAACTACTAGCTACAATGTATTCATAAGATTTTTGTTGGCAAGCATGTGTCTTTCATCTAAACTCCATATATAAGTTAGCTTCAGGATCCCAATAGCTATCATTGATTACTAAAATGGAGAATTGTTCTTGGCTATCACTTATAAAAATTCTCGAGAGCAACATCACAAACTTTTTGAATTGTTTATCATCACAAAAGGTTATTATTTCATTGTGCCCTCTTCTTCTTGCTCTCAGATTGCTCTTAAATTTCTCTAGAAATTCTCGAGTTCCTAAGTTCTTCAAAGTTCCTAACATTATCAAGCATGGCTAAAAGTAAAATTCACTCTATTAATTCGGATGACTTTAAGGTTGCTCCTTTGCACCTTACTCCTACCTCCCCTTCTCCTTCAATGAAGCAACTAGATCAGCTTTGATGCTTAGAGACTTAGTCGATAGTGCAATTGAAAGATATAAGAAGTTTGCTCACATAAATACATTGCTAGTGGATATCTATATAATAATGTTGATTCTTTAGATAGAATGGAGAGTAGTGTGGTTAGGGTAGTTGTGCCTAAATACAATAAATACTTTAAAGATCTCCTAGTAGAACGAAAACTATGTAGGCCTAAATAAGATGAGTGTGCATTTTCCCATTGATCATAATATTCATGTTTATTTCAAGTACTTCGAGTTTGTTTTACCTTCATCCTTTTCTAATTTCTAGAAAGCTTTTTTCAATTACTTTCAAGTTTTGTTGAGCATGTTCTCCCTAAATACCTATAGAATTTTAGTTGCTTTTGAAATAATTTGTGAGGCGTTTAAGGTTAGGGCTATAGTACAATTGCTTAGGTTTTTCTTCATAATAAAATGGTAAGCAAATAGGCAATTTTATGTGGATGCAAGACATAGCGGGAAGCTTAGGAACAATTTGGAGTCTATGATTCACAACTAGCATGATAAGAACATATCAATTAAGTTAGACATAAATCTTAATTTTTGGTGTATTTAGTCAAAACCCATTAGGACTAAGGACATAAAATTGTTGCCAAATGATGCTATTACCACAAATAAGATCTCAGATAAGCAACATAATAAAATGTTCTATTAGGATCCTAAAAGAATCATTAATTGTTATGAGAATGGAGAGCTAGTATTCTCTGTTGAGGAAGGTACCACTCATTCTTCTTACTATGCCAAGTTAAGCTCGTAGAGAAGGGCTATTCTAAACAACTCAGAGGGGGATCATTAGACTTTGAGCTTCATTCAACATTGTCTTATGAATTTTATACCCTTAAGTACTTTAAATTATAATATTCTTATTTTTTGTAGATATGGTGTAAGTGAAGTTGATCCAAGGAAGCTATTGGCTTATGCAAAGGATCTAAAACAGAAGCTTGACAAGCACACTGCCAAAGCCGATACCAATCAAGGTGAAGTTAAGCAAGCTAGAAAGAAGCAAATTCATAGTAGGGGAGTGTTCCCAAAGCCATTTAAGAGAAAGTTCCACTGTAGCTAAAGAAGACCATTGTTGAGAAATCAACTGATGAACCTAGCTAAACAACTATTCCAAAAGTTGTCTCTGAAACAAATCTGCCAGGCCCAACTGTTACTAATTTGGCCACGCTTGAGCCAATCTCTTCTTAATGAGTTCCTAATTGCATATATTTTAACTATTGAATTTAGATGATTTTCCTTGATATTTGAGTTTAATTTTAGATAATAATGCTTAATTGAGTAAAATTTTGTTTTCTATGTTTTGAAATGATCTATGCAAGAAAATGAGAAGTTAGAAACAAATTTCACTCAAATAGAAGCTAAAATGAGTAAATTATGAAAGTTTAAAGATCAATACAATCGAACGACAAGACTGTATCGTTTCTAAGAGAAATTGAAGCTAATGTTCATCAATCATAGCCTAGGACACGACCAAAAGATATGATCATATCATCAGTCGTGTCGTTTCTAGTTTAAAAAGGGAATACGTAAAGGATAGTAAGGGATATGACCAAAAGATACGGTTATGCCTCCGGTCATGTCTTTTCCAAATGATCTAATTTTTTTAAGCTTTTCATATATAAAGTCTTGTTAGGGTTTATTTTAAGGAGAACTTTTATTTGGATTTCATGATGATTCTTTCCATTATTTTCTATAGTTTGATTTTAGATTATTATTTTAGGATGTAATGAGTAGAATCTTGGTATCTAGGTATGAAACCGAGATCTATTCACGTGATATTTTAATTGTTTAACTAATTTAGTGTTTTATTCTTTTCTTAATTCAATTATGTTTCCATCGTCAATTAGGTTATTATTTCCGTGGGTAATAATATAGAGTTTGATATCTTATAAGAGAATTCTTATAAGATTAGATATATGCATAGTTGATGAGAATTGTTGCAACATTAGAGGTAATTTGCAAGATTCTTGTGGATTTCAATTTAAAGTGTAAAGAATTCGTTATTCAATAATGCAATCTTAGGTTATGATATAGAGAATAGATTTTAATAGGTGATTCTAGGATTAGAGTTAATTGGCTTGAGAAAGTGGTTAATTGTAGTAGAGAATCCTCCTTGTCAAGAAAGATTAAAGGACAAATTAAATTATTTTTAGGAAAATCAAATGTTAAATTTAAAGGAAACAACATCAAGGTATAGCATTGAATCTTAAATTAATTAAATTGCTTTCATGTTAATTTTTGAATTGAGTGTTAATTAATCTTTAAATTAGTTTTAGTAATAAATTAGTTTTTGCTTCTTTAAGCTTCTTGAAATTTAATTTTTCGGTTTGATAATAAAGATCGAATGAGTATTAGTAATCATACTAGTCCTTATGGGATTGACAATCAGACTCACATCTATTATAATATAAACTGATAGGTGCACTTGTCTGTACATCACTTTGCTAAACTGGAAGAAGTGAAAGGGGAAGGAGCTTGCAACGGACTCACCCAACAAAAAGTTTAAGGGTCTAGAAGACGATTCAAACAAAGCTCCTTAAGAGAAGGTTGATAGGGATCATGGATCAATCGTTCACTCTAGAGCTTGAGGACTCGCCAACTTAGTTCACTGAGTTGTCCTATGGGAGTTAAGCCCTGAAGAGCAATGCCTCTTCTACCCTAACTTGCTGAGCTAATCCATTCTAACCTCCCTTTATCTCATTGCAAAGTCCTCTAAAGTTGTCTACTTATTACCAAGCCAACCTCTTGTTATGGGACAAGTCCAAAGCTAAATAATAAACCTACCTACCATAGAGCTAACAGATGATTGAGGTTAAGCTACCCTACTTCTGAGCCAACCAACCGTTGCTAAGCAAAAGGGTGACCACTTGCCATGCTAGCATTTTCTTAACCCTACTCTATCGAGCTAACAAAGCACCAAGCTACTAACCTAACTAGGTTTACTTAGCATACAGTATCGTTTAGACCATTATACAAAGAAGTTGATGTATATCTTTTTTCTTAACATCCATATTGTGCTTATAGATAAATATTCCCTTTATGTTGATTATCGAATTGGCCATCTACAATATAAATACTTTGCACATGTAATAGATGCATCATCAGTGTATATCATTTTTTGGAATTTTCTTTTTGTGAAATAAGTGTTTCGATTACTCCAACCTACTCTTATATAATCCATTGTAAGAGTAAAATGGTGTCGAGTGACCTTTGGCCACATTTGTGTACAATATTAGGTATGACCTGAGCTCATGTAAACTATTGGTGCATCATATCCTCCATCGGTGCATAAAAACCCCTACTTAACCTTCAACTCTCATTTATCTTTCGAGCCATCCTAAGGTTCAGACCTACCCCTTTGGTTACGTATGAAATCGGTCGCCGCATATACCCTTCCCGGTGATACATACCATCTTAGTTTTAGAGCCTAGCTACATTTGAGTAAGTTTCTAGTTCTTTATGCTTTAAATAGCACACTGTAGTATGTTGTGTGTGAAGTTAATAGGTAAAGGTTTGAGATGTGTTGGAGAAGTGTTCAATGTTGAAGAAGTTAAGTGTTCTGTTTCCCCCTATTTTATTTTTGTAAAACAGAGCAATGTTTTTAGTTGGTTATCATTGTGCTAGTTATTATAACTATCATTGTAGTAGTTATTGGTGTATAATTGTTATGTTGATTGTTAGAATAGAGATTTAGTTGTTAGTAGATTAAACTAGTCGACAATGTCAAATTTTAGTATTCATGGAATCCTAGGTCACTAAGAGAGTGGTGCGCATAAAAGTTAAGGCCAATAAGGGAGTTTCATACCTCAATCTACTAACAAATAATTAGATTGGTTTACTATCCTGGTGACTACCATAAATGAGGATAAGCAACAAGCTATAAATGACCTATAACGAGGTCGAGCAAATGAACTACCTGAGAGAGGCATAGCTATCCTAGCAAAGCCAATTTCATAGTTTGACCACCATAAGCTGGAGGAGTGGACAAAGATACTTAACAAATACTTACATTAGAAGAGATAGAAGAAGAGGGTGAAGAGACAAGTGAAGAGGAAGAGGAATACTATGAACTCGAGGAGAAGAACATTCAAGTTCCTAGAGTGGATGGACTGAGGTTGTAAATTCCAAGTTTTACTAGTAATGGCAATACTGAGGATTATCTTGACTAATAGATTAGAAAAAACAATTCGAGTGTCATAAAGTCCCTAATAATGCCAAAGTGAGGCTTGCCATCTTAGAATTCTCAAAATATGTTGCCTTGCAGCAAAAAAATATACAAGCTACATGAAAGAGGGATGGAGAGAGAGAAATCAAAGGTTGGGAAGAGATGAAGAGGGTAATGAAGAAAAGGTTCATTCCGAGCTACTATTTATAGGATGCCTTCAAAAGGTCGCATGACTTGAGAGAAAGAGGATCAAGTGTTGATGCTTATGTAAAGGAGTGTCAAATGTTGATGATCCATTGTAAAGTTGTTGAACCAAAAGATAAGACTAATTCCAAGTTTATTAGTATATTAAAGTATGAGATTGGAGATATCTTAAAAACAAGGGACATTAGGTCGTTAAATGAGGTTATCTAAGCTGCTCAAAGAATTGAACAACGTTAAATGAGCAGATTTCGAGCTCCAGTGAGCTAAACTACCCTTAGCCGACTTATTTCAAGCAAACCATTACAATCAAAGCCAAGTAAAACCAGAGACATCTAAATGGTTTCAACTACCCGGGTAGAAGAGAAAGAAGTTTTGAGGAAGTTTGAGAAATGACATAGTTTTAGTCAAAGACAACTGAGGTGAAGTGTTTCAAGTATCAAAGGTTAGGACATATAGTAGCCCAGTGCATAAACAAAAGGATGATGGTGATTAAGGAAGAAATGCCACCTATAGAAGTCAATAGCACTAACGTAGAAGTTGAAGAATTAAAGGAATCTGGATAAGTTGAACAATTCGAGGAGGAGGAGATTATCTACAATGAAGAAGCTAACTTCATGTCCATAGCTATAATGTTGAGATGAGTAATGAGAGTAAGTCTCGTGCTTAAGGACGAATAGTAAGAGAACTTATTCTACATTGGATGTAAGGTTAATAGGATGTTATATGCTCCTATAACTGACAATGGAAGCTGCACCAATGTAGTGCCTACTTTTATGGTCCAACAACTAAAGTTACTAACCAAACCCTACCTTAAGCCTTACAAGCTACACTAGCTCAATAATAATGGAGCCTTACAAGTGACAAAGCAAGTTGTCATGTCGATCTATATTAGAAACTACTGATACAAAGTGTTTTATGATGTGTTTCCTATAAAGGCATCTCATATGTTTCTTAGACAACCATAGATGTTTGATTGAAAGGTGATTTACGATGGGAGGAAAAGCACATATTCATTGGAGCACAAGGGTAAAAAGGTAAAGTTGAGCCGTATGACTGCTAAGTAGGTTAAAAACATGCAGGCTCAACTTAGCTGAGTTTTGAAGAAGGAGGCTTTGGTGATAACTTAAGCCAAGCTAAATAGATAAATGAAGCTTAAAGAACTAACCTACCTACTAATTAAAAAGTTGCTTGAAATGAGGTAAATGAATGTTAAACTGCCAACCAAGGTAAAAGGCCAATTATATGAGTTTCCTAACTTATTCCCTAAGGAACTACTAAAAGGACTGCCTCCGATTTGAGGAATTGAACACGTGATAGATTTGTAACCAAAAGCACTACTGAATAAGCTTGCATTTAGGTTAAATCCTGAATAAGCTGTTGACCTACAAAGATAAGTTAATGAGCTATTGATGAAATAATATTTGAATAATTCCTTAAGCCTCTATGATGTACCAACATTGTTGGTGCCAAAGAAGGATGGCATGTGAGGATATGTGTTGATAACTAAGCTATTACCTATATCACCATCAAGTAAAAGTATTCTATACTTAAGCTTGATGACATGCATGATGAGTTATATGGAGCAAGGATATTCTCTAAGGTTAACTTCAAATCTAGGTATCAAACGATCAAAATGCGAGAAGGAGATGAGTGGAAAATTGCATTCAAAACATGCAATGTATTGTATGGTGGCTTATGACGCTGTTTAGTTTGTCAAATGCACTGAGCACATTCATTAGATTGATGAAACATATGCTCCAAGAACTAATTAGGAAGTTTGTTGTTATGTATTTTGACAGCATTCTTGTCTATTTTCTTGACATGGAGACTCATTATGAGCATCTCCAAGCTATTTTCTTAAAATTCCAAACTAAAAAACTTTATGCAAACCTGAAGAAGTACTATTTCTACCAACCTAAAGTAATTAATCTAAGGTTCATTATAAGTGGAGGTAGTATATAAGTAAATGAGGAGAAGGTAAAAGTAATTACCAAGTGGCTTATGCTAACCTATTCAGCTGAAATGAGAAGTTTCTATGACCTGGCATCACTCTATCATTGATTCATAGAGAACTTCAGTACTATGGTGACTTTACTTACTGAGTTATCAAAAAAAGAACGTTGAGTTCAAATGTGGAGAGAAAGAGTAGAAGAGTTTTGAGGAAGTAAAGAAAAGGTTAACCATTGCCCCCATCTTTGCTCTTTTGAGCTTTGACAAAGTGCTTGAAGTGGAGTATGTTGCATTCAAACTGCACAAAGGAGCCATGCTGATGTAAAGGGCTAACCTACTACCTACTTCAGTGAAAAGCTCTAATGATCCACACTCAACCATTCTATATATGACAAGGAGTTCTACTTTTAGATATGAGCCCTTACCATTTGGCAACATTATTTGTTAGCTACAGAATTTGTGATCTATACTAACCATGAGTCACTAAGGTATCCAAAAGAGCTAACCAAAGTTGTCTAAGAGACAAGTTGAGTGGGTTAAGTTCATGGAGCGATTCTCATATGTCAATGTCTTTTAGTATAAGAATGGTAGGAACAATATAGTAATCAACACTCTATCGCAACAACATACTCTCTTGACTAAACTGCAAACCAAATCACGTAGGACTTCTATGATTAAGAACTTGTATGCAGAGGATCCTTACTTTGGTCCAATTTATGCTACGTGTGAAGATAGATGAACCATTTATGATTATCACAAGGAGGATGGGTACCTATTTGATAAGAGGAGGTTGTGATCTAACCCTATGTGATGCAACATTTACTTATGCATGATGGGAGACGATTGTTTGTACACTTCAGTAAACACTAAACCCATGAAGTATTAGCTTCAAGATTTTTTTAGTCAAGGATGATGAAAGATATCCAAGCTATGCTGGAAAGGCATGCTACTTGTGGAAGGGCTAAAAGCTTAACCAAGTAAGGAAAGTACATGCCATTGTTTGGTTAGATAATTTTAGTAATACTAGAGTAGACAAAAAATTTTATTTCATGTTTAGTTAGTAAATTTACTTAGTAACTAAACATAAATTAGGTTGATGGATTATGCCTAATTTTGTCTTATCTCAACCCTAGTATAAAAATAAAATTTATTGGACAAAAACAAAAAATATTTTGCATTCCCAAAAATATCCCTCCATATTATAATATTAAGTTAATAAGTATTATTTTTATTAAATATTACAAAAAATTGTTTATTTTAAAATATAAATAATTAATGAAATTTTTAATATAAATTTTGTATACAGTACTATACAAACAAAATATGGTAAATAAGCTTGTACAATATAGTCCTCCTTAAATTTGACTACAACCAAATGTTATCTTCAAGAAGATTTGTGGGGAGGGAGGGGATGGGGGGTAAGTACTCAATCCAATGCACACATCTTCTTCCTTATAGAGAAAGCAAGCCAATCCACAGCTTGGTTTGCATATCGCTTGATTAAAACTATTTCTACAAATTGAAACAAGTCCAACAAAGTTATATTATCTTAGAGAATGGCATACATTGATATGAGACAAGTGCACCTATTAGTTTTAATATAGCGGATGTAAGTCTGAGTCGATCCCTCAGAAACTTCCAGTACTAATATTAACCTTAGTTTTATTATTTAACCAAACAATTATGAAAATTTGAATTAATTAAAAAAATACTAAAATTCACAAACTACTTTAATTAAAAGACTTAATTAAGCAATTGAAAAAACGATAAAATCAAGAACGACTTCAAGAAAGTAATAACGTATTTAGGAATTATTTCTCCTACAGTTTAACATGTGATCACTTAAAATATATTCAATTCGGTTTCTATTTTTCTTGACCGAAGGGATTCACAACTAAAGTTAATACCTTTCTCAAGCATATTAACCCTAATCCTAAATTATTTACCGGAATCTCTTCACTTAGTAATATAATTTAGAATTGCATTAATATATAATGAATTCCCATATAATGAATTCCCATACAATTAATTAACTTTCCGGAAGAAACATGTATCTTATCTCTAAGTATACATGTAATTCTCTTCAATTATGTAAAGATCTAATTATACATGTAATTTCTCAATTAACATACATAATATCATATATTGATATTCTAAAAATATCAATCAATAATTAACGACATAATTGAATCAAGTAAAGATAGAAACTTTATTGAGATTTCTAAATCAATCCAAGAATCACATTAAAACCCTAGGTTCCATAATCCTAAATACTCGAATTCTAAGCTATCATAATGAATCTAAAAACGAGTTTCATCAATAATATAAAATAAAACATGGAAACCCCTTTTGATTGATGAACAATCTCTCTAATCTTGAAGTTGATGTTGTTTCCCTCTTTCTTGATGTTGTTCCGCCTCTTTCTTAATGTTGTTTCGCCTCTTTCTTGATGTTGTTCCTCAAGTCTCTTTCTCTTCTCTTGTGTCTCTCCGTTTTTGTAATGTTTCTCATGTCTTTTGAAACCCTAAGATATCCTTTTATATGTGTATTACAAAGATTCTATTTTCGTCACCAGACACGACCTGAGACATGACCGTGTCCCCAGGTCGTGTAACTTTCTGCACTAAGGCAAAATTTTCTGCACAACTTCAAAATTTCATAACTTCTTCATTTGAACTCCAATTTGAGTGAAATTTGATTCCTTTTCTTCGTTTCCTATCATAGAATGCGTTCAAACCTTAAAATCAAAATTTTACTCAATTAAGTATCAATTTTTTTAAAGAAAACCAAAAATATGCGGAAGATACTATAAAATCACCCTACGAAATATGTTTAAAATTAGCGTTATCAAATTTCCCCACACTTGAGCATTTGCTTATCCTCAAGCAAATAAATCAAAACAAAACTTTCAGGACAAGAAACGCTAAATAAAATTTATCACTATTTAGGAAACCGATGAACGAATATACTTGACCCTTAAAAAAGTAAGAAAATTATTCTCAATCAACTTGCAATAATAAAATCAACCAATTTCATCTGACCATGTTCAAATGCTCCAACAATACTTAATACTAGAGTTCACTAGTTAATTTATGAAAATCAAAGTTTACTCCGAATCATTTAACCAAGGATTCTTAAACTAAAAATTAGATTTAACATCTCGTCAACCGAGAAAGAGTCATAAAAATTTTATCCACTTGACTAAAGTGTATACAATTCTCTTTTTCATCTCACCAAGTACCATAATCTAAAACAAACACATTTTACATCCACTCATCCCCTGATCATCCCCCTAGTCATGCTTTTATTGAGAGGTCTTTTAAATTTACTTTATTTAAGCACAATTGTGTTGGTAGCGGGAAAGAATCTCACTCTTCTGACGGACCAAGACCGATCCATACCAACTTATTCCTTATATTGATAGCGGGAAAGAACCTTGCTCTTCTAACGGACCAAGGCCGATCCGTATCAATTTTTTTCATTTCAATTGGCATTGGGACTCAATCTCGCTCTTCTGACGGACCAAGACGA
This sequence comes from Lumnitzera racemosa, assembly GCA_024138005.1. NCBI lineage: Eukaryota > Viridiplantae > Streptophyta > Magnoliopsida > Myrtales > Combretaceae > Lumnitzera > Lumnitzera racemosa. Next base: position 61,114,050 of record JAMXBC010000012.1, read on the forward strand.
ATCCTTACCAATTTTTCTATTAATACACTTATTATTACTTTTGATCTCCAATCATTGTGATTTTTTAGGAATTTCTCAAAAGAAGAATTTCATTTGTTTGTTTGCTAAAAATTATAGGACTCTTAAAAATTTCTAAGAGAAGGGTATACATAAAAGTAAATTTAAAAATAACCATAACTAACTCTCAACTAGTGATGTTGCTCCGATCTCAAGTCCTAAAGTCCAAAGCTAAATAACTTGTAACTTTGCCTTCCAAAAATTTGACTAATCAATTCTAGTAAAGTATAATAAGATCAATAATAATCAAGATGAAACAGTTAATTTAGCTTAATACCAGTTAATCACCTATTGCAAGTTAACTTAAAAATTAATTGGGTCAAATGTGAATAATTGGTCTCCTAAACAGTAATAAATTCATATATATCCCTTCCCCACACTTAATAATGTACATTGTCCTCAATGTACAACAAAAAATCATAACAGCACGAAAAAGCAGCATAGGGAAAAAGAAAACATATGTACTGAAAGGAAAACTAATACTTCCCTGCCAATCGAACAGAAGCGCAAAATGAAGAAACATCATCATTATATAGCAGAGTTCACAAGCCTTGAACAATAAAAGTCAACACAAAAAATGAAGAACTAAGAAGAGGGATCGGAATCCGTCTCTTCATGTACCTCATCAGACCATGCCTCAGCCATCGTAGCATCATCATCGTCATCACTGGCCTCGACATCCTTATCACATTCGCCAGCCTAATCATGAGAAAGAGAGAGCAAAATTAAGTAGGAAACTTACTTAGATCAAAATGAGGAATGCAAGAATTGTGGAGAGAAGAGGGAGAATAAGAGAGAATATGAGAGAGATATGTTTGATTGTGAGTGTGTGAGAGGGTGTGTTTAATTTAAATAAACCGGTCGTATGCAAAATCGTACGCGTTTGGGTTGACACGAGCTGTGACACGTCCGTGTCCCTTGCCCGTGTAACAATCTATGTGAGTTGTGTGGAGTCTAGTCGGACACGGGCTGGGACACGACCGTGTCCCATGCCCGTGTAACTTACTATTCCCGAGTATGTAAATTGGACGGACACGGGCTGGGGACACAACCGTGTCCCACACCCGTGTAACTCTCTGTATACGTGTATGTAAACTGGAAGGACACGGGCTGAGGACGCGACCGTGTCCCTTGCCCGTGTAAGTTTCTGTAGGTGGACAGTGTTGAAGGTCTGGATGGACACGGGCTGGGATACGACCGTGTCCCTTGCCCGTGTAACTTTTTTTTTTTTTAAAGCAAAAGGAAACTTAAAGAAATAAAAGTAATTAAAATCAAAAAATAAGAAAAAGAAAACTAAAGAGAAGAATAAAAAATGAAATAAAAAGGGAAAAGCCTATGACTAAAATTAAAACAAATAAAAGAAGCAAAGCAAAGTTAGATAAAAGAAAAATAAAATGAAATAAACTTAAAGAACTAAAGTGTAAGCAAAGTTAGACATGGGTTGCCTCCCAAGAAGCGCTTTAGTTAGCGTCGATAGCTCGACGGGATACGTCTTGTAATTTATGATTCTTCATCCAGGTAGAAATAGAACTCCTCTTGTATCTCATTTGCAAACTCTCCATACAAGTGTAGATTTACCCTTCGGCCATCGACCTTGCCAATTCCATTTCATTGATGCATAACTTCCATAGTTTCTCTTCTTATCATGCCACTTATCAAATTCATGTAGCCTAGACTTCTTCGTTTTGTTTACTTTTAACTTAGATGCGGTTGTCATTGGGAGTTTTGATCTTTTCACCGTAAAGACATGTTCCAAATGATTTCTTGACAGTTTTGGTTCCAAAATTGGTGGCTTCTCTTTGAAAGATTTTAACCTAAGATCCTTTGGCTTGTGGAGTGGATCAATCCCTTTCTTGTCCATACTTGATTCATGAACTTCTGTTTGAGCTGCCACTTCTGCACAATTAGAGTTAATCACCAAATTTTCATCTCCCTTTTGCAAGCAATAGCTTGAGGAATCTTTGGCAAGAGTTTCCTGCATACAGGTAGATGTAATGACATTAGTGGCATTAACATTGTGACTTATGTCCTCTGAGTCAAGAAATTTGTTCGTTGCCTTTGGAGTTTTAAAAACTATTTCATCATCCCCAACCGGTAATATCAACTTATGCTCACTAACATCAAAAACAGCCTTAGCAGTGGCTAGGAAGGTTCAACCTAAAATGATTGGCATCTCAATATCTTCATCTATATCAAGTATAAAAAAATCCACCGGAAAGATGATTTTGTCTACTTGCTCTAAAACATCCTCTATGATGCCTCTAGGATATGTGATAGACCTATCGGCTAATTGAAGGCTCATGCGCGTTAATTTAGGTTCTCCTAACCCTAGCTTTTTGAACAATTTATACGGCATCAAATTTATACTGGCTCCTATGTCTGCCAAAGCATTATTTACTAACAAATTGCCAAGCATACAAGGAATAGTGAAACTCCCTGGATCTTTTAATTTTTGTGGCAGCTTTTTCTGGGGAAGTGCCGAACATTCCTCGTTCAATGTGACTGTTGTAAGCTCCTCCAACTTCCTCTTGTTCAATAGAAGATCTTTTAAAAATTTCGCATACTTTGGCATCTGCAAGATGACATCAATAAGAGGTAAGTTAATGTGTAATTGTTTGAAAACACCAAGCAATTTACCGAATTCCTTATTCTGATCAGTGTAACTTTGCTTAAGGCGCTACGGGTAAGGGATGGGAGGCTTGTACTCCATCACTTTTGGTGATTCCATATTTTCTTTTGATTTTAGTAGCTTTGCATCTTCCTTACGATTGACTTCCACTTCTTTCTCAACTACTTCCTCACCATCCTTCTTCTCAACTTGCAGTTTTCTATCACTTCTCAAGGTCACTGCATTAACATGTTCCTTGGGATTGACCTCGGTATTTCTTAGGAGTGTCCCTTGTTGCCTCTCAGAGATCATTTTTGCAAGTTGACCAATTTGATTTTCAAGGTTGCGATTTGAAGCCTCTTGATTTCTCAACGATGATTCAATGTTGGATAAGCAAGCCTCATTGCCTTGAATATATTTTGCGAGAAGTTCTTCTATACTAGACTTCTTTTCTTGAGGAAGAGGAGGTAGGAATGGTCTCTGAAATCCAGGTGGGCCAAAGTTGGTCTTCTGCTGGCCTTGGTTTTGATTTTCCCATGAGAAATTGGGTGATTCCTCCATCCTGGATTGTAAGTGTTGCTGTAGGGGTTATTTTGTTGCTTAGGTGGATTTCCTAGATAATCTACCTGTTCTAGTAGTTCTTGTGCTCCGTAACCCTGCATACCAAAGTCACTTACATCCGGTTGTACTTGTTGAGGGCCAACTAAGAGTGCATCAATCTTTTTACTTAATAAGTCCACCTTGGCTGCCAAAGCAGTGTTCAAGTCCACATCATAAATTCCCATAGCCTTTTGTTTGGCTCTAGTGCTTTCCCACTGATAATTGTTCATCGCTATTCCTTCAATCAGGTTTTGTGCTTGCTTAGGTGTCTTTATGTTCAAAGTACCTCCTGCGGATGCATCAATCATCTGTCTAGTGGATAAATTGAGACCATTGTAAAAGGTCTGAATCTGCATCCATAGTGGGAGGCCATGATGTGGGCACCCCCTAAGCAAGTCCTTAAACCGCTCCCATGTATCATATAGCGTCTCCGCTTCCAATTGAGCAAAACAAGAAATATCATTTCAAAGTTTAGTGGTCTTTGCAGGTGGAAAATACTTTTCCAAAAATTTCTCTACCAATTCATTCCAAGTTATGATTGAATTTCGTGGTAGAGAGTTCAACCACTGTTTTGCTCTACCCCTCAAGGAGAAAGGAAATAGCCGTAGTCAAATGGCATCATCCGTGGCTCCGTTGATTTTAAAAGTATCACAAATCTCTAGAAAGCTAGAGATGTGGATATTGGGATCTTCATCTTGGAGACCGTCAAATTGAACATATTGTTGCACCATTTGTATGATGTTAGGTGCAATTTAGAAGTTATTAGCCACGACGGTTGGCCTTGCAATACTAAAGTTAGCTCCAATAAGTATAGGCCTTGAATAATTGGACATGGTCCGATTTGCTTTATTCTCGTTGTCAGCCATGTGTGGTGGATCTTCCTGCTCGATGAATTGAGTGTTGGCCTCTTCACCTTCTTCCTTGATTTCAACGATTAACTGGTCATCAATGGTCGCCACAATTTGTTTAGGTCGCACTCTCAAATTTTTAACGGCAGTTCTCTCAATTTCAGGATCAAGTTCTACTAAATCTTCCGGGTTGCTTCAAGTCATGCACTGCAAGGGCAAGAAATATAGAATCAATTACAGCTCTTAGCTAATGAAAATAAACAATGAAAACAAAAGGAAAAAAAATGGTTAAAGTAATAAAGCAACTAGTGTTCTTAATATCGAAAATCCCCAGCAACGGCGCCAAAAACTTAATATGAGGCAAGTGCACCTATCAGTTTTAATATAGCGGATATGAGTCCGAGTCGATCCCTCAGAGACTTCGAGTACTAATATTAACCTTAGCTTTATTATTTAACCGAAAAATTATGAAAATTTGAATTAATTAAAAAAATACTAAAATTAACAAACTACTTTAGTTAAAAGACTTAATTAAGCAATTGAAAAAACGATAAAATCAAGAACGACTTCAAGAAAGTAATAACGTATTTAGGAATTATTTCCCCTAGAGTTTAACATGTGATCACTTAAAATATATTCAATTCGGTTTCTATTTTTCTTGACCGGAGGGATTCACAACTAAAGTTAATACCTTTCTCAAGCATATTAACCCTAATCCTAAATTATTTACCGGAATCTCTTCACTTAGTAATATAATTTAGAATTGCATTAATGTATAATGAATTCCCATACAATTAATTAACTTTCCGGAAGAAACATGTATCTTATCTCTAAGTATACATGTAATTCTCTTCAATTATGTAAAGATCTAATTATACATGTAATTTCTCAATTAACATGAATAATATCATATATTGATATTCTAGAAATATCAATCAATAATTAACGACATAATTGAATCAAGTAAAGATAGAAACTTTATTGAGATTTCTAAATTAATCCAAGAATCACATGAAACCCTAGGTTCCATAATCCTAAATACTCGAATTCTAAGCTATCATAATGAATCTAAGAACGAGTTTCATCAATAATATAAAATAAAACATGGAAACCCCTTTTGATTGATGAACAATCTCTCTAATCTTGAAGTTGATGTTGTTTCCCTCTTTCTTGATGTTGTTCTGCCTCTTTCTTGATGTTGTTCCGATGTTGTTCCTTAAGTCTCTTTCTCTTCTCTTGTGTCTCTCCGTTTTTGTAATGTCTCTCATGTCTTTTGAAACCCTAAGATATCCTTTTATATGTGTATTACAAAGATTCTATTTTCGTCACCAGACACGGCCTAAGACATGACCGTGTCCCCAGGTCGTGTAACTTTCTGCACTAAGGCAAAATTTTCTACACAACTTCAAAATTTCATAACTTCTTCATTTGAACTCCGATTTGAGTGAAATTTGATTCCTTTTCTTCGTTTTCAATCATAAAATGCGTTCAAACCTTGAAATCAAAATTTTACTCAATTAAGTATTAATTTCTTTAAAGAAAACAAAAAAATGTACGGAAAATACTATAAAATCACCCTATGAAATATGTTTAAAATTAGAGTTATCATGCATCCTCCATGGTGCCGCAGATACTGATTTCAAAGCTTCAAAAACAACAGCACTGTCAATTTCGAAGGATATGGAATGCCAAGGTATTAATCTGGCGAATTTGTAGGATTCTAATAAGGCTGAAGCTTCAATCTCCTATACTGAATCAGTACAGCAATTTCGATGGTTCCTTATTGTCTCTAGCGATGAAAGCCCAAGCTGCTTCTTATGTCTATGTATCTTAGGAGCCATCTAAATTAAGTTTAATTACACCTTGTCTTGTAGCACACCAGCAAGTCTCCAAATTTTGAATATAGGAGATGTTCCTTCCTGCTTTTAATGTAAGACAAGTCAGACCAGCCAAGGAGGAGCAGTCAGACAAGATGATGTTGCCGCTAGCTTATAGACCTGCATGAAACAAAAAAGATCCTTTTGTGAGGCCATGTTAGAACCATACAAATTACTAGAAGAGAACTGATGATAAGCTTCTAAATCTTGACACTGAGGGTGATGTTAAATAAGAGAATGCAAATCGCATCTGGTTTGTCCTTCTTGAAAATTACAAGCCCGGCTGTTGATAATTCCAAGTTCATCCAAAGCCTTTTGACAAGCAAGAATGATAGGTGTTACACTAAGAGCAGTACTATCGTACACACTTTTGCTCCTGGCCTTCCAAATACACTATAATAAAGTTCCTAATTTGGCAAACAAATCCAGTTTCTCCTTTTTACCATAGAAACCCACATCAAGACAATTTTTAAGCCATTTATCGAGAGATAGATCAGCTTCAGAATTCAACCTTATGCCTATAAATGCAAACCAAACTGGTTTAGTCCAAGGGCATTTTAAAAGCATATGTTCAACTGTTTGGACTTCATTACAAAATCTACAATTTGGAGAAACAATAAAATTTCTGAAAAACAAGTTTTTACTACGTTGCAATACCATTATTCAATGTTTTCCAAATGAAGTGTTTAACCTTAGGTAGATATGGACCATGCCACAACATATTCCACAAAGATTTCTCAATCAAATTTAGGGAGGATGCTTGTGTGTTTTTATAAGTTTAACATCTTATAAAGTTATATCCTAACCTTACCATACAAGTTCCCGATCTTTCAAAAGGCCATATCAGCCTATCTTCCATAACTGAATGAAAGAGTTTAATGGCTAGAATCGTACTTACAAATTTAGGTTCAAACTTTTGATGCAACAAATGAGAGTTCCAGTTTCTAGATGATCCATTGTTGAGGTCCACAACCAACAAATCAGGTTCAAATTGGTTTAGTTTAGAGGGTGGTTTGTGGTTTTTAAGTCTCGAAATCTATTTGTCAAAGGCTACCCTAATATGTGATCCATCTCCTACATGCCATAAAGCACCTATTTTTCAAAAAATCTTTCTCATGTAGGATGCTAACCCAACCCCACGAGTCCATAGATCCCCTTGTTGCCTGCAGTATATATCTTTGAGCATTCGAACCCAAAAGGCATATGGCTAGCTATGAATCCTCTATGTTAATTTGGTAAGCAAAGCCGAATTGAAAACTTTCAAATCTTTGAACACCAAAACACCCTTCGACTTAAGTAAGGTGATTTTCTCCCAATTAAGCCATTGTACTTTCCTTTCATCTCTCTTTTACACGCACTAGTATTTAGTAATCATAGAACTTACTTCTCCACACCATTTTAACGGTAATTTGAGGCAACTCGTGGAATAGGTTCGGATAGCGTTAGCTACTAACTTAATGAAGATCTCTCTACCCACATTTGAAAGTAAACTTCTCTTTAAGTTGCTCAATTTTGATTTGACTTTGTCTCTAACAAAATGCAATGCTTTTGATTTGCTCCTACCCCAAACAGCAGGTTGTCTTAAATATTTTCTTAGATTGGGAGAAATTGGAACTTGTAGATGCTTGCATGTCTCTTCAATACATTCATGTGGGGGCATTTTTGCTAAAGAACATGCTTGACTTTTGGAAATTGACTTTCTGGCCTAAAGCTTGATAGTAGGTCTGAATAAGGTCCTTCAACACTTGAACATTATGTCTTTTTTGCTTCCACAAAAAATAATGAGTCATTAGTAAATAACAAATGTAATAAAACTAGGCATGAGTTCCTAATTTTCTTCCTTAATAGCCTTCTATCAAAGACTTCTTTTTCTATGCTGTGAGACAATACATCCACTACATGGATGAAGAGATAAGGGGATAAGGGATCCCTTATCCAAGCCCTTTGGAGGGGGTTACATGACCGACAACTTCATCATTTACTAATGAAGCTCATTAATTGTAGATTAGGTAATTGTGTTCTTATTCACACAAACCAAGGAAAAAGTAGAAAGGATAATGACCAAAGTTAATAATCCTTAATACATAAGCTAAAATGAAAGTGAGATTATACCTTTGGTTGAGAAAGTGTAAGTGAATGGCAACCAAAAAACAAGAAGGGAAAATAGAAAATGGAGAGGAAAAAGAAAAATAAAGACTAAAGTGATAAAAAGGATAATTTAAGGACAATCATTAATTGGTACAAAGCTGGAGTGGGATAGAAAAATGAAACAAAATATTAGCTATGTCAACATTAAAAAAGTTCATGAATCGAATTTGGAATTTTGTTTAAAACATCTATTAAATAAATGGATTTGTGGGTTAAACCTAGGCTTAGATAATAGGTTCAATTTGTTATCATTCATGCAAGGTTTTACCAACATAGACTTATTCAAAATCATATTGTGTTGTGTCCAAATTAGTGTATTAGATTCCATATTATGAGCCCTAAGAGTTGCAAATGAGAGATAAAGTATGTTTGGCATTATCTTTCTAAGTGAATGAAGCTAGGATAGAATCTCATATTACGTGAGCAAATACAATACTATAGCAAAGAAAAGTAATAGTAGCAAATAATCAATAGCAATTTAAAATACCAGTAATTATTTCTGAGTAAAAGTAACAATTTCAAATTCATTGTAGGAAAAACTCTATATAATAGAGACATTTGAAAAAATCTCTGGAACACATGTGAGCTTCTACAGACCTATCTCCTATTTTAACGAGTTTAGTCTAACTCTCTATCACACTATTGATTCACAATTTAAATCTAGACCATTATACAATTAGTTTAATAATTTAGATTTAAAGGAACATAAGTCAAGGGTAGGATGGAGGGTTAGACTGGTCCTATTAAAAACAAGGACAAAACTGTACAAAATTCCTATAAATACATAAGCATTAGGGTATAATTTTAGACTTAAATAGACTTGGGCTAAGCTTACAAAGGGTGAATTAACAAACTAAGAACAGGCTTATCCATTATATTATAAGTTTTAAAAATACCTCTTTCTCTCTCTAACTTTGAAGAAACTAGAACAAAAGCCACTTCTCACTACACAAAGCGATGTTGCCTCATGTACCTCCTCTCTCTCTTTCTCTCTCTCTCGCATATGGACATCGAAGAGGCCAATGAATATGGAGATGAAAGTTTACGTTTCTTTAGTAGGTTTTATCTCTTATGGATGAATTTCTGTTGAATTGTTTGATTTAATTGAAGATGATGTTTTAGTATAAGATATCCCTATTGATAAAGTGCAAAGTTAGAGTTTTTACTTAGTTACAAGATTTTTCTTAAAACTAGCATTATGTTTGTGCTATTAATATACATCTAATGAATTGATTAGATTTGAAATGTCTACATGAAAGGATTAGATTTGGAAAAGTGTAGTGGAAGATTGTGTGCTTGTTTGACTTACTCTAATGGATTTTATTTCAACCACAAGGAGCCATTACATGTTGCTTTCATGGCTTTTCCATTCCCCTTATTTTGTGGTCCTTAATATATTTTCGTGATTAAATTATCTATTACAATTGATGAAATATATGCATGAAGGGATTGGATATGTAATCTTTTTCATGAGTATGATATAATAACATTCATGAAAAAATACATTCTTATGTTAAGTGCTTTCTTTGATGTTAACATTTAATACAAGGATCAACCAAATTATCTTTAATTAGCATTGTATCCTAAGATATTTATTTGTCATAAACATCTATGTATTTGGAAGAATGATTGCATTTAGAGACTGATCATATAGGTTCTTTGCTGGGGGCAAATCAAGCATTAAAAGCAAACACTCTTCAACTTTCGCTGGTTGGAAAAATAGTAGTAAGATCTACAAATTCTCATGTTCCTTATGTAGCAATTTTTACCATACCAAATTTTTATATCTCTCGTATTTATATATAGTTATATTCTTTTATACCTCTTTCTAAATAGGTTGATCCCCAAAATCTAAAAGATGTCATAAGATAAGCAATTGATGTAATGCAAGCAATGACATCTTTAGTATACTCACTTTTACTAAGCTTAGCTCATAACTCTATTTTCCCTGCTGTACTGATAGATTCAACTAGATAAAACATTTTATCAATCACCTAGTGTAGAATTTACCTAACAGAATAGAATACGGTAACTGTATTATTGTTTCACATTCTCTGAGCAATAATGCTTTAGAAGCCACTTGCTATAATTGCTCTAACTACCAAATTCATGTCTTTTTTGGTAATTGCAATTTCTTTCTTATTGTATCATGCATTCTCTCTTATTAGCTAAAACTTTCGTCTTTTAACAAGTGAAGGAATGTAATTTGAGAGCACGTACATCACAACAAAATCATGTACCAATTAGCAACAACTTAACAACATGTGTTTGGAAATGATTTATCTAATTGATCACACCATTCTAACATTGTACCATTTCTTTTTGGATTGGGTGAAAGTAGCACTAGAGAGGTAATAAGAAAATCTTAAAATTATTTTTTGGCTTTTCATTTTGTAATCATAAAATTCATTTTTGGTCTTCTTTGTGTATTGTTATATATTTATCTCAACAAGGAGGAGATAATGGAAATGGAATTCATTGCACTGCTTTATTGTACATGAGATAATACCTATATGGTAAAGGTAGAAGGTAAGTAATTCATATATACCAATTCATTATACAATAGTTGATTGTTTAATTTTTAACTTAATCCAATGATTGCTCCCCATATAGTGATCTTAGCATGCTCACTATGTATGGATGTACATGGAAAAAGATTATTTGTTATTGGTTCATTCACAATGGAATTATTTTCATAGCATATTACTTCCTTACTACCCTCTCTAGCCTATTTGCATCTTTCTTTACAGTATTGAAGATAGCATTTTATCTTGCATGTACATTCTAAAATAGAATTATATCGTACATATAGACGAAGTCTCATGTTTCTTCTTTCATCCTCATAAGATACGAGTAGCAACATTAGTATTTGTTTCACATTATTCTCTTCTCATTGCATGATGAATAAGAGTAATATGATGTTAATTTTTTTAGATACATCTAGATATTGAGAACTATCGCATCTTGACATAAAGAGGTTAGCATCCTAGTATGCTAATTTGCAATTAGGGTCATATAAGTTAGTTTCATCACTCATTAATCTTCCTAAGTAAACAAGAAGTTGATTTCTTGGAAAAGGAGAGGTTTTCACTTGATATTTTAGGAAAGGAAAAAAGAATATTAGAAGATAAAACTCTACTTCTCTAAGATATAGTTAGGTATCTCACTTTGTCATAGAGGTTACATGTACATTTATATTTCCATTTGTTGGGGTTAATAAGTGTTGTGGATTCTCATTCAATCTTTAGAAAATGTTCTTTGGAACATATTTTCAGCTAAAGATAGTAGATCCTAGAGTTTTAAAATATGTGTTGTCTAATAGGCAAAAGATTCATGCATTTCTAACTAATTTTTTATTTGGTCCTTATAAGATGAAGGCACAGTTGAAGCTAGACAAGAGAAAATATTTGTTTTGTCATTTTATCTCAAGATTGTATACTCCCATTTTTCTAGAGTAAGATCTTTGACATAGCTTATTTTTCTTTGATTTTCTCCTATGTGATGAACCTCTAAGTGACTAGTTAAATGGCTCTTTGAATGATTAGTTAAAGGGCTCTTTTAAAAGAAATGAATTGGATTCTAAGAATGTTTATAGCTTCAAATAGTGAAAATTTCTCCCTTTACCCTCTTCATAGATTTTCTTGTGATAGACTTCTGTTTCATGTGTAGTCATTTATCCTGAACATTTTTAGTTAAGTGGGTGATCACTAGTAAGCAAGTGCACTTAGTCAAATTATAAAATAATTAAAGCAACCAAGAGTTAGAGTGTCGATCCTACAGGGAACTAGTATGTTAAAACCTAATTTCTAGTAATTTCCTAAAATATCTAAATACCTAACTTATCAATATAAAATAAATTGTGATTAATTAGGAAAGGAGAATAAGAATTGATAAAATAAAGGCAATAAAGTAAACAAGAACAAATAAAATAATAAGGCTACTTAACCCCAAGCTAATTAAAGCACACAAGCATTAATTAATTAAAATAAAAAGAACATGATCCTTAGTAAACTGTTTATTGTTTACCCTCCAATTCTGTGCAAATTTTCAATCTCAACTATTCTTTAAACCGTAGAGATATCTAATCTTATTCCTAAGAAAATCTAATTCAAAATTAGTCGGACTCACATCTCTAACTAATTCCTAGTCCTAAGACCCTCTCTACCCGCATCACTAATGAATACAGCATCTCAAGATCATATGAAGTATATGTATCCCGCTATTAGGTTTCTCTAATCTAGAGAGATCCAATACATAATCTCTTCATATATTGAAACTCTTCTAATTACACTTGTCTATTTATTGTGGGCCTTGTAACTTTACAACAAACTTTGACATCTAATTAGCAACTGTGGTAAATATAAAAGGAAGACAAAGTGTTTGGTGTAATTTAATCATCAAAGAATAAAATCATAGAAAGAAAGAATAATTGTTGCAAGAAGGAACTAGATTTCAATAATCATTTGCTAAGAATAAATTAAAAGAGTAACAATATAATAAAAGAGAAAAGAAAACTAAATTGAGAGACCCTTGCAATATTCTAGATGATAACTTACAATGGTGGGTATCTCTGAAAACTCTATCCTAAGGATATATTTCTAGATATGTAAGGCCAAGTTTACAAGAATAGACTTGACAAACAAAAGATATAATAAGTATTACATGTCTGAAAATAGAAGCTACACAACAAAAATAAAAAACTTTCTTGTTAAGGTACAACCATGCCTTAGGTACATGACCATAATAGCTAGTCATGTACTTATTCTTCTTACAAAATCTTTCAATTTAAAGAAATTAATTGATGAGAGGAATACAGTTGGGGACCACGGCTATACACCCTAGTCATGTCCCTTATGGATTTCTTTTCTTGCGTGATTCTTATTCAAACTTTCTCACTTTGTTCCAAGATTAATGATTTTGCTCTAAATTACTCTAGAAATAACTAAAAACCTTCAAAATTTCACAAAGTGCTCTAAAAGTCCTTCAAAATGAAATTTAAATGAATTAAGATCAAAATAACACAAAATTATCGTAATTAAGGTAAAAAATAGCGTAAAAGAATTGTAGAAAATATATGTTATTTTTGCATTATTAAATACTGCCACACGTAAGCTTTTGCTTATCCTTAAGCAAAATAAAGAGAAAGTTTAAAAGGTTAGATGAATACTTTTAATTTCAAAAGAGTGTGCCCTCAAAATTGTAATTGCTTAGCAAATTTTTTTTTTCAAAATAACTTTTATTCCTTAACTTTATAATAAATTTGTAACACTTGGATAATAGCTGATTGAAGCTTACTAAATTTTAGTGATTAATTTAGATATTTCAAAGTCAATCACTACAATTAAGTAGGGACTAAACTTGAGATCACAACAGATATAAACTAATTAGGAAAAAATCATAAAGATTTCCTTGCTCTAACTTAGGAGGGGTGAAATCTTCCTCAATTATGTTTAACTTGAAAAAGTAGATTGATTACATATTGCATCAATTCATCATCTAATTTTCTCTCTACTTCTCTAAATTTTCATTAGGAAACTCATTAATTCTACTTAATTTGCTTTGTTGAAGCTTAATTAACATTGGAAAAGTATCTCGTTCTTTTAAGGGATTGAGGTATATCCTTACTAATTCAACTTTTTTTATTCTATTGGCAGTTGTTAGCAAGAAAGCACCTTCCTCTTCTAATAGATTAAGGGCAATCCTTAATAACCTTAATTATTTTCTACTTTTTTTTTATTGGCAGCAAGAAAGAATTTTGCTCATCTAAGATACCAAGATCAATCCATACTAATCCTTTGCAATTTATTTTTATTTTGATTCAACTATTTAACTATCGAGAGAAAGGAAGGAAAGTGCTAAAATGGTGCAGATGTGGCGCCACATCAGCCAACCCGACCACTTGCAGCTTGCCACTTATCATCATGTGATACGCGGCAACTGACGTGGCATTCCACATGACTTGCCATGTGGCATCACGTCAACATGCCGTCTAATCCAATGATACCACGTGTTAGGATACGTGGTGTAATCAGATCTGGATACGTGGTAATCTCCAATGTGATAAAAAATGAAAAGACTTTTACATGTATTCACCAAGATTCAAGCTTAAGACATCTAACCTAACCCAATACATATGTCTAAGTGTTTATCTGTTAGGTCGTTAGCGTAAACCTTATTGGACCAAGTTAACTTAAATCTAAGCCTAAGGCTAATAGCCCAACTTCAAAACTTGTTTTAAAATTAAAAAAAATTACCTTACTAAATTGTCATTTTCTAAAATCTTCTATTTTTTTTTCAAATTTTTTTTATTTTACAATTTTCTAAATTTTTTCAAAATTTTTATTTTCTAAATTTCTCCTATTTTTAAGTTTTTTTCTAAATTTTCTACTTTTTGTGTTTTTTTTTCTAATTTAGAACGTATTAAGGAAAAATATAAAATAAAATAAGGAGGCAAAAATTAAGTGTCTACAATCATCCCTTGTTTAAATTTCTAAAGAAGAATGCTAAGATAAACTAAAAAGAAGAATGTGGGGAAGCCTTCATAATACTCTGGGAACACCTCATAAACCCTCTAATGCTGGTAGCTCTTAAACTTGGAAAGCCATTGTTTCAATACCTCACCATACTACTGGAGTCCATGGGGTATATGCTTGTAAGAAGGATGAGGAAGGAAAAGAGCAAGCCATATATTACTTGAGTAAGAAGTTTACAAAAGGAGAATAAAAATATTTTAAAATTGAAAGAACATGCTATGCTTTGGTTTAGGTCACACATCAGCTCAAACAATACATACTTTACTACCGGTTTGAATTTCTAGCTGATTCGCTTAAACTATATATATATATATATATATAATCAATTCAAAATACTTCAGCAAGCATACTAGGTTAGAACTAAGTAGTAAAGAGTAAGTAAGGTTGTCAATCCCTCGAAAACTAAGAAATTAATAATCCTATGCTAGTTCTTATCGATATTAAGGCAATGAAAACTGAATTATGAATTAACTAATCTAATAATTACCCTAAAACTGTCAAAAAGGAAACTACGATAAAATATCTAAAACTAAGCAATCAATTGAGAATATAGGAAAAACAGAATCCACCGTGGTTATACATATCAAATTGTCATTATATTATATAGATTAATAGCTATATAGTTATTCAAGTGAAATTATCATCCCTTTAAATTAAGAAATTAAACCTCTAATTATGAAAAGAATTTCATAATTAAAAATAAGAATAAATCACAAAATTGCATAAGTATAAGTAAAATAGAGATCACCAATTCTGTAATTGTAATGAGTAAACTTCAATTGCACTCCAAGGTTGGTCTCCATAGCAAAGGTGAAGTCTTCTCAATGATCTAAGAAATTCTAAAGAAAAGTTCTTTAAAAATTATCCACTAACTATTTAAATACTCTTTAGTTCTAAAGGAGGTGTAAAAGTTTACCTAAACTATGAAACACTCATTTATTTATAGAGAAAACTAGGGTTGGCTTTCAAATGGATCTTTCTACATGAAGGCTAATGGTGTAGGTTCCAAGGCCGGCAGCAAATGTTCCAAAGCCGGCGACATAGACATCGAAAGCTACCAGTATAAAGTATAGGTTGGCCTAAGGTCGGCTATCTTCGATTCCAACGTGTCGTGGCTCGATTCAAGCTTTATTCATTTGCGTATAACTCCTCTAAATTAATTGTATTTCCACTCTAAATCCTTCATTACCTGAAAATGTCCAAATGAAGATACTTAAGTAGAAATTCTTAATGATTTCTATAAAATCAATAATAATTCTATATAATTTGCACACTAAAACATGAATAAAATATGCCTTTATCATTGACCTAACTTGATCCCCTAGAGTACTTGGTAAGAAAACGGGCCTTAATTGGTAGAGTCTTGAAGTGGCCAATGTTATTGTCAAAATTCAATATCGAATATATGAGCTAAAATTCAATCAAGGGGAAAGCCTTAGCATACTAATTGGCAAAGAATCCCTATGAAGATACTTCCCAAGAAATGCAAGTTAAATTTCCCAATGAGAATATATTAGTAGCTGAAGCTGATTTTGATGAAGGGAAAGACAAAAAACTTTTGAAATGGAAGATGTTCTTTAATAAAGCTACCAATATGTCTGGTTATGAAATTTGGGCAATATTGATATCCCTTGAAGGTATGCAATTGCCAGTAGCTATAAGACTCGTTTTCCCATATATCAATAATATGTTGAATATGAAGCATGCATTATGGGGCTTAAAATGGCCTTAGAAAAAGAGATTCGGGAACTAGAAGTATATGGGGATTCATTACTCATTATTGGTCAAGCTCAAGGAGAATATAGAAAAAAAGGATCCTAAACTGTTACCTTACTACCAACATCTGATTGAATTAGTTGAGAGATTTGAAGAAGTTACGTTCACATATGTTTTGAGGACCCAACACCAATTTGATGCTATGTTAGCCACTTTGGCATCCATGATTCAAATATCGAGTGGATCAAAATTCAGCCACTCAAAATTGAAGTTGAAGAGAAGCCTACTTTTTATCTAGTAATAGAAGGCATATACAACAAAAAGCCTTAGTATCATGACATCAAAGTGTTCTTACAAGAAGCCACATATTCAAAAAGGGATAGAAAGACAATCAGGAGACTGGCCATCCAGTTCTTAATAAGTGAGTCCACCTTATATCAGCGATCATTTGACAGTACACTCCTAAGGTGTGTAGATGATAGAAAAGCTGAAGTTTTGGTGAAGAAGTACACGAAGAAGTATATGGTCCTCACTTGAATGGCTACATGCTTGCCAAGAAGATTATGAGACTAGGGTACTATTGGTTAACTATGGAAAGTGATTGTAGCAAGCATGTCAAGCATTGTCACTTGTGCTAAGTTTATGCGAACAAGATAAATGGTTTAACTCAAGAATTGCATATACTGTCTATGCCATGGTTGTTTTCAATGTGGGGTATAGACATCATTGACTCGATCACTCCAAAGGCATCGAACGATCATCATTTCATTTTGGACGCCATTGATTACTTCAGTAAGTGGATTGAAGCCTCATCTTATTTAAGTGTTACAAAAAGGGTAATGGTCAAGTTTATTAAGAAAGATATCTTGGCTTGATACAAGACTCTAGAGATATTCATTACCGATAAAGGTACAAATCTCAACAACAAACTCATGGAAAAGTTATGTCCACAATTTAAAATTATCTATAGGAATTCCATACCCTATCGACCTCAAATGAATAAAGCCATTAAAGCAACTAACAAAAATCTAAAGAGAATTATTAAAAAGATAGCTATTATGTATAGAGATTGGCATAAGATGTTTCCATTTGCACTTATGGCCTGTTGAACTTCTATTAGGACATCAATAAGGCTAATGCCATACTCATTAATATATGGCACTAAAGCTGTATTGCTAATGGAGGTCAAAATCCTATCTCTCATGGTGCTATTACAAACTCAATTGGATGAGGATGATTGGGTAAAGAAGTACATTGAGTAGTTGAACTTAATTAATGAAAAGAGATTGATAGCCCTGTATCACAATCAATGCTATCAGTAGAAGATGGCCCAAGCTTTTAATAAGAAGGTACAACCTTAGAATCTCAAAGAAGGTAACGTGATGTTGAGAAAGACTTGCCCCAATGTACAATATCCCATAGGAAAATTTGCTTCGAATTATGAAGGTCCTTATATTGTAAATTAAGTGCCTGCATGAGGGGCTTTAATTTTATCACAAATGGATAATCCGAGTTTAAGGGACCTTGTAAATGCTAATGCAATAAAACTATGCCACCTTTGAAAATCAATGGAATTTTTACTTAGGACTCAAAATCCAAGCAATCTTAATATCACCGTAGTCCAATTTTCATTTCTCTACAAGCAAAGTTGGTGTCCCTAGTGGTCATCAAAATTAGCTTATTCCCAACACTCCAAAAAGTTCTTTTCTCTTACTCCACTCAAAGGAATCCTATACACTCCAAACATAAGAGAAAATGAAAGCAAGATTTAGAACAATGATAATTAATGAAAAAATCTTAAAATTCTTTATTAGGAATTCACCTTTCTCTAAGGGAAATCTGGTTTTCTATTTTTCAGGGCAGAGCCACATTTATGATAGAAATTCTTCACCCAATTAAAAGTAGGGGTTTGACTAAGGAAAGCTAAAAACCAATTTAGTTGAAAATTTAAGGATTTATCTAAAGAAGTATATCATGCATCAAGTCATTCTTCTTAAAGATAGTAGCAAGAAGAGCTTTGTATACCCCATTTCAAGATTAGAATGGTTTTTAAAGGCTAAATCTTTGGTTTTTCGTATAAGACTATTTGAGAGAAGGTTTGACTATTTGGTACTATTGACAAAGCTAGGTAAGTACTTCCATACATTTGAGCACAAAGGTAATTTAGTCTTTAAAACAATGGACTTACATTAAACCTTATTCTCATTTAGGGTCATAGCTAGCTCAAGGAGCATTTTTCCCATTTTCTTAGGTTAGTTAGCTTAGAGGAGCACAACCAAGTTCTCTTTAAGGGTCTTAGCCAACTCAAAGAGAGCTTTGCCCATTCACCTAGGTTAGTTAGCTTAGAAGGGCATAACTAAGTTCTCTTTAGGGTCTTAGCTAACTCAAGGAGCGCTTCACCCATTCACTTAGGTTAATCAGCTCAGAAGGGCATGACTAGGTTCTCTCTAGGGCCTTAGCCAACTTAAGGAGTGCTTTACCCATTTGCTTAGGTTAGTCAACTCAAAAGAGCATATTCAGGTTCTCTTTAGGGGTCTTAGCCAACTCAAAAAGAGCTGCACCCATTCGCTTAAGTTAATTAGCTTAAAAAGGCCGACCAAGTTATCTCTAGAGTTTTAGCCATCTCAAGGAGTACTTCACCCATTCGATTAGGTTAGTCAACTCAAAATGGCACGACCAGGTTCTCTCTTGGATCTTAACTAGCTCAAGGAGTGCTTTACCGTTCTCCTAAGTTAGTTAACTTAGAAGGGTACGACTAGGTTCTCTCTAGGTGCTTAGCTAACTCAAGGAATGCTTCACCCGTTCGCCTAGGTTAGTCAACTTAGAAAGGTACAACCAGGTTCCCTCTAGGATCTTAGCTAGCTCAAGGAGTGCTTTGACCATTTTCCTAGGTTAGTTGGCTTAAAAGGGTATGACCAGGTTCTCCTTAGGATCTTAATTAGCTCAAGGAGTGCTTTGCTCATTTACCTAGGTTAATCGGCTCAAAAGGGCACCACCAGGTTCTCTCTAGGGTATTACCCAACTCAAGGAGTACTTCGTCTGTTCGCCTAGGTTAGTTAACTCAAAAAGGCACAACCAAGTTCTCTCTAAGGTCTTAGTTAGCTCAAGGAGTGCTTCGCCCATTCGCTTAGGTTAATCAACCTAAAAGGGCATTACTAAGTTCTTTTTAGGGTTTTAACTAGCTCAAGGAGTGCTTTACCCATTCATCTAGGTTAGTCAGCTCATAAAAACACAACTAGGTTTTCAAATTCTTTTAGGGTTTTTACCAATCTATAAAGGCACTACCTTCTTTTAAATTTCTTGGCTAGCTCTTAGTATACCTCCTCTCTCTTTCACTTTTCATCATTCACCAAATCCATAATAGACCAAGCCTAAAATTGCTCGCTAATTGTATCACTTCTTACGATAAATTCATCCCTAAGGCAAAAATAGTATCCCCTTTATCTTTATGGCAATGTTTTACTCAAACTTCACCAAAAACAAAGGTACTTGTAAACATTACATTTTTTTCCCCTTTTAATTTTAGAATTTTTAGAATAGGATAAAAGATCCTATTTTTTTTTAAAAGGAAAGTAAAAAAAAAAATAGAAAAAATACAAAAAATAAGAAATATAGAAAAGATCACCAAATTGGAAAAATCACAAAAAGAAGAAGATTTAGGAAAATTTAGAAAATAAAAAAATAATAAAATTTTTAGATAATTTAATAATAATAGGATTTTTAATTTAGCTTTAGGCCCTAATGATAAAAAAGAAAAGTAAAATATTATGCTTAAGCTTAGATTTAAATCTAGCCCAAGCTAACATAATTCATATGTGTAATTACACATATGGATAAGGTATGGGCTAATGGCCTAACAGCTCTACCCTTTGACTTAGAATGGCATTAGACATAAAGATCTTAGGTTAAATCCTACCCATAAGTGCATAATGCCTTTTACTTCTCACAGCATCCAGGTGCCATGTATTAGCCTTTGATTGGTTGGCATGAACACTTTCCATTCCTTGCTCACCCTTTCCTATATTTTCCCTAGTTTTCCTCCTCCTTCCTTATTCAAGCAGCTCACTTTAAGCCCCTTTTTAGTGCCTTTTCTTTTTTTAGATTTCATCAAATTAATGGTGAAATCCCAAAGATCACATGGCTTAGTTTGCATTGGGAATAATTTCAAGTCTACATTCATTCATTAAAAGCATTAAAATCTCAACGGAAAATAGAAAAAAAAAAGAAAATGAGATTGCAGTTGTTGCATAATCTAAAGAATCTAAGTTAAAATGGAATTGATTAAAGCTGTTTAGTAACATTATAGGTAAGATTATCATCTTTTTAATGCAATTTATTAACTCCAATCATGTCCTTTCTATGAAAGTGAAGATCATAGTAGCTCTTTGATCCCATCCAAATTCTCCATTAATGGCTTTCCAAGACTTGTTTGTGCTTCAAATAGTACAAATATGATTGCGGTGTTCATTCTAAGCATGCCAAAAAATCCATTAACCATCATCCCCATTCTCTTCTTCACTCATCCTTAGCTCTCTCTCTCTAAAACCACCGTCCCTCTCTCTCTCCCTCTCTTTGAATCACCATGGCCACATTTGAGGCACTCAACTACCATGGCTAAATAGCCTATGACACAAGCGCTCTAACACCACTAGTCACTTACTTTGCTATGCCTCTAATCACCTTGATCACCTCTAGATAGAGCTTATAAGTTTTAAAATTTATAAACCTATATTCTATCCTTACCTCGATTCAACAAACAGGTATACCTATCATTTTATAGCACGGATAAATATAGGGTTGTTTCCATTGTGCACGAATACAAACTCTAGTACTAATTAATCTATCTATTATCTAGCAACTCAATTTATCAAGTGATTAATGACTAATACTCTAAACTATTAGCTAAACTACACTAATCCAGAAACTAATACCAACTAAGACAATAATTATAAAATCAACTACTAACACCATACTTAACATGCAGACTTACTTCATCACATAACATGATATCACCTTAATTTAATCCTAATAATTGTTATATATAGGAAATTATTAGTTTGTAGTATTCTTCTCAGAATTACTTACTCCTAATCCTAACTGTGTTTATAATAATCACTTCCGAATTAACAACTAACCTGAATCACATTAATGTCCTGTTAATTTATCAATTTCCTTAAGGATGCAATAACTTTCCTAATAATATCTCTACTATTAGGAGTAAGTTGTTCCAATGAATTATATTTATTCAATAAAATTATCTCTTAACATATTTTATTAAAATCTAGCCTTAGTAAATGTCGTACACATGTCGTACTTAAATTTATTAAGTTCAATTCATGAAAAGTAACAAATATCGAGAAATTACTATTCTATGCACTTAATCATACTAAGTTGATGTACTAAGTCCTAGAGTACTAATTATACATGATGAAGAAACAAAACATATCAACAAAATGCATAAATAATAAGGAAATTAACTTAAGACAAGTAGAAGAATACAACCCTATTTTGAATTCCACTATAGAAATCTTTACAACAAATGAATGATGAATTCCCATTGTCTTATTGACTAATTCCGAGAAAAGTATAATACAACACTTAGAAACTGTATTGAAAATGGAAAACACAATAGGTACAATGATGGGTGAATGGATATGCTATGGTTAATCTCTTAACTAAGGTCTTGTGATGATATCTGATGATGTGATATGATATCTCTTGATGATCTCTTGTTTGAAGATTTTAGTGTATTTATATTCTTCTCATCAAAAGGCTCAAAATACCCCACTTCAAGATACCTCCTAGTGTTAAGACTTGTTTCATGCATCAGTTCATGCAACAAAGTTAAGGAAGAACGGTCATATCCATTCCCATCACACCTGTAACTTGGGGTATAATAGTCTTAAAATATAAAAATCTCCACTAAACATGACTATAATCATGGACATAATCTCCTTGTTACAAACATTCTGTCTCATCACGCCCATAATCAGGAGAATGATCACTCTACTAATATACAATCATAACCATAACTAAGAGGAGGATCACAATACTTCCTTATTTACGTCTGTGATAGAGAGCGTAACTAGCACTAGGCACTAAATTCTTCCAATATCACATCTATGATTGAATGCATGTTGGCTTTCCTTTAGCATTATTCCTTTATCACAGTATTGATTACTCTAAGTCTCTTCGTTCTTATCGAACTTCATCTCCTTTGCCTTTGAGTCATTTGAAATTGAGATATTACACAATGAAGTATCAAGAACTTCAAAAATAAACACAATTGTGGTCAATTTATGCCTAAATGAACCTAAAAAGTGTAAAGTGATTTATGCTTATCAAACTTCCCTACACTTAAGCTTTGCTTATCCTTAAGCAAACACTTAAAAACAATCAATGAAACTTAACGACTTTTCAATTGTATATTCAACAAAGCATTCATAGTGGCTTAATTTTATGCCTACCACATTATGTTCTCAAAGTACAGCAATCAATATCTTAACACTAATCCAAGTAAAATAAACCTTATTTTTAATATTTAATGATAGCTTCCAAAGGTGCAAAGTGAATATAAAGTCAAATAGAACAAAAGAAAATCAATTATACCTCATCCACTTCCATAAGTGTATCAAAACTTTTCAATTGCTTCTTAAGCACACTAATGTAGTGGAAAAGCATTTTGCATCCATTTTTCTCTTATATTTCTACTTCTTTTATTGAATCTCTTCAAGGACAACTTCACATGTTGCATTTTTTATTTTTCTCTTCTTTTTGTATAAGCCCTTCTACTTCTTCTCTTTTGTTCCTTTTCTTGTTCTCTTTTTTTTTTTTCTTAATAGAAGAATAAAAACCAAAGATTAACAGCAGGGTCAAACTTTAATCTTTCAAGAAATCAAAACCTACCTTTATTAACTTAGTTATAGGGACAAAAATTAGCAATAGGGTTAAACTTGACTCTTCTGAAGGACCAATGCTCGCCCTTACTATCTCAATCCTTATATAACTTTATTATAGAGTTATAAAGATCAAAATTAGCAACGGGGTCAGACTTCACTCTTCTAAGGGACCAAAGCAGGCCCTTACTAATTTCATCTTTAAACACTTCAATTTAATCTATTTTGAAAAGATTCTCAAGAAGCATCAACAAATAAATTACTTCATTTGGCATTTTCATTCAAGATTAAATGAGCTCCAAAAGTAATTGACAAGTAGATATACTACTTAGTAAGTTTAGAAACACAACCATTTAACATTAAACTAAAGACTTCGATTCACGTCTAACCTCTAAATTTATTCATTAAATAGTAAGCAAGTATGCTTCACTTAGATTTGATCCTACAATTTTGATCATATACACTAAGTCCACAAGAAGTGCATAAGGCAGAAAATTAAGTCACAAAATTGATTGCTATTTTGTTAAATCCACAATCTATTAAGTCAATTCATAACTTGAAACAAACTTAAGTAGGAGACTTTTGATAAGTGAGGTTAAACCTTCTCCATACTTAGAGAAAGACATTGTTCTCAATGTCTGAGGAAAGCAAACACAAAACAGGCATATAAAAAGAAAAATGAAAAAACAAATGATAGATAATAACAATGAGAACAAGACTCCCATGTTTGAAGTTTGATCAATGTGTTGGTTCTTAAACCATCATACAGTAAATCCTTCAAACACCATGAAAAATGAAATAAAAAAAGAGACCTGGCCATTAAGACAAAATGAAGACAAAACATAACAAACACATGATATGGGAGTCTCCATTAAAAATACATCATTGAGGTTAAGCTCTCAAATAGTTAGTAAGTTTGAAAATAAAATAACATAAAAGAAAGAAAATAAGTCAGTCATCATTGGCTTTAGTCTCCTCATCCGAGCCATCATCATCTCCCTAGATGACTCTTCTTCACTCTTATTCCCAACCCCTTGTCTCAGTGCTTCTTGCTGGGCTCCTTAAGTCTCCTTGAAATCATCACTTTCTTCTTCCTCAAGTCCATCCTCCTCATCACTAAAGTCTTCTTTTTCTTTCCTACCACCTTCTACTTGTTAGGCAGTACTTGTTGGTAGAGGAACAAACGACTAACTAAGACTTGCATCCTCTTGGATTTACAAGAAAAACAAGAGGGAATGGCCACCCCTACTAGTGTAGTAATGTTCTTTAAGAATTTAACAACCCATTTCTAAGCTTCTTTGATCTTAAAAACTTTAATTTCCATGCACTTCAAATTTCCAACTAAGAAACAAGATCTGGTTAGCGCAAAGTCTGGAGCACCAAGGTCCTCAACGTCCAAGTTGGGATCAAATACTCTTGCAATAACTTACTAATCAAAAGGGGTTCTTAGAAGTAGTTCTAGTTCAGCACAAGAGTCTCTTGGTCTATCACTACAAGGCTATAAGCTCAAGTTCCTAAGAATTCTAGTGATCAAACTTCCAACAAAGATACCTTCTAACAAAGCTTGTCGGTGAATTCCAAATGTAGTGAGAATTTTAACATTCACTGAATATCCCTTAGGCACATAATACAAGGGTAGTAGATCATGTTCCCCCAATAACCTAAGGCTTTCATGCTTCCCATAGATTGTCCTTAGAAGAATGTAGTGAAAGATCCAAGCATTGGTTTTCTTTAGGGTAAAGGCTTTCAACTTGCTTGCTTAAAAACTACTCTTATTAGAGATTTCTCTCCAAAATTCGTCCACAGAAATATCCTGAGGAAAACTCACTAGTAAATCCTTAAACTCATTGCCCCCTAATTCTACCCAAGTATATAATCCCATAGCACGCACAAAAGGCTTACTTGTATGTTTTCTCCTAAATAGTAAATAACTTCAACCATAGCCCACTCCCCAATAACTTTTACATAGCTATCTTCAACCCATACTCTCCCAACACATCCCAATCGACAATACAATGTCTCTTTATTATCTTCTTAGTAGCAAACTCCTTAAACCTTTCTTTTATTCTGCAGTCATACTAACCAATGGAGTGATTAGCCTACTAGCACTCACTACATCAAATCGTTTGGAAGGAGGAGAAGGAGAACGATCAACCTTAGGCCTCTTGTTTTGAGAAGTTGTAGATGATTTCCTAAGTGCCATCTATAAACATAGGCGTTAGTTCTAGAAAAGCAATGATCATACACATTAAGACCAAACTATAGTCATTCCACCTTCCAATTATAACCATAAAGCCTTTACAAACTAACCATAATCAACCCTTACCTATTCTCAAGAATGAGTTGCACAAGTGAGTCCTTTGTAAACTCATCTTGCAATCAAAAACTATAATATAGTATTATTATCTTCCCCCTTTTTTTTTTCAACGGACTATACAACACATAAACATAATCCTACTACCAATTGACATTTAAAACTACAACATATACAAAACCAACCGGTAATACAATCCTACATAACAATTAATGACGAGACTAAATCATCAAATTGGACTTAATTTGCAAAAATCCCTAATTTGGTAATTGTTAATGGAAATTAGGATTTAAGTTAGTCTTTCGAATTTTAGCACAATGTTCATGCAAATCCTAAGTCTAATTAATACATAAACAACACTACAAGTATTATCACAACACATTAATAATTTATAATGAACACACATGTACAAACCTTGAAATTACATTAACCAAATCTTGCTAAATGTTGAAAAACTAAGGAAAAAGGGAAAGATCATACCTTAGAAGCATGTACAAGTGATGAAAATGGGTGTGCAAGCATTAGAAATGGTTGGAATAATGATTGATATTGAAAAAAATGAGGGTAGAGTTTTCTTTAAAAATGGCATGTAGGTGTTATCGTGGGGTGGAGTTTCAAAAAGTGTAAGAAATGAGGAGAGAGAGAGAGGGAAATTTCTTACATAGTAATATGCCAAGGAGACAACCACGCCGGTGACACGAGGTGTAATGGGCCTATCGTACTTGTTTACAGCCGTAATCAATGCTGTGATCAACATTGTGGTTATAAAATATTAGACTATCATAACCTATACCACTTACTTATCACAGGTGTGAATGTACCCGTAACTAACACTGTGCAAAAGTCTTAAGGGCATCCTTTTGGTTATAGGCATGATCAATGGTGTAAGTATCTTTAGGGGATCCATCATGGCCATGATAGATAGGTAGATCAACCCCATTAATAAATGATAGCCGTGATTAGATCCATGATCAATGCTTTGCTTTAAAAATTAAATACTTACCTTCTATTACTACTATGATGGATATTGGCCTTCCATGCTCCATCTACATCCCTACAATTAGTGAAAATTTTCTCTTCCTTTTAAATTACCATGACTTCCACTCATTCTTTCCTTTCTTTTTGCATCAAACAATCAACAAATACACTCAAAATAAATAAAAAAAATAACAACAAGAAATAATTTAAACTTAATAAACATCAAAGTGATAAAACAAACATAAGTAAACAAATCTAATTAAAGGATACATGCTTGTTTAATATCTCGTGCTTCACGTTCCAATGACTTTCAGCTTCATTCCTTGAATTGGAGAAGTTTTAACTCCTCCTTACCTTCATTTCAATCAACTTCTCCATGGCATGCTTTCAACCATTGTTTATTAACCTGAAATGCTCCTTTTTCCAGATGTATTGCCTCTATTGTTCTGTAAGAGTATACTCTCTTTAATACAAATGGACCCAACCATCTAAACTTAAGTTTACTAAGGAATAACTTAAGTCTAGAATTGTATAAAGATTACTTGATCACCATCTTTGAACTGCTTAGGATGTTTTATTTAGGAATCATGCAATTGTTTAGCACGATCTTTATATACTCTATTGTTCTCATAAGCCATCCAGTGCTATTCATCTAACTCATTGATTTGGAGATTTCGTCATCTACCAGTTGTTCTAAGATCAAAATTGGTTGTTTTGATAGACCAATAAGCCTTATGCTCGATTTCTACTAGTAAATGGTAAGCCTTTCCATTAACCAATTTGTAAGGTATAGTACCTAAAGGAGTCTTGGAAGCAGTCTGGTATGCCCATAAAGTATCATCTAACTTATCAACCTAACCCTTTTTGTTATGAGCTATCATCTTTTCCAATATTCTTTTCAAATCCCTATTAGATACTTTCACTTGGCCACTAGTTTGTGAGGGATAAGGAGTGGTTATTCTATCATGTACTCCATATTTCTTAAGAACTCGCTTAATCTAAGTATTACAAAAGTAGGTCTCCTTATCACTTATCAATGCCCAAGATGCTCCAAATTCAGTAAAAAACTTCTTTAAGAATTTCACTACTTTGACATGTAATCTACTACTACCAGATTGTACTTGTTCCGTAAAGAAATAAGGAATGGCTACATGAAATATATTCCCCAAACGTCAAAGACTTCACATTCCAAAATATAATTTTGTGACATTTCATCCCTCATGGAGACATCGCATGTCCTTTGGCATCTATCACGAGTCATCACATACTCATAAGTATCCCGAAATATGCTTGGCCAGTCGAAACTAGCCTCTAACACCTTTTAAACAATCCTATTGGCATTGTAATGGCCTCCCATTATAACAAGGGAACAAGATACCTTGTCCTACTTAATGTGAAACACAATGCCGAATGATCTAGTTAGCAAATACTCTAAATAGAAATGGATCCTCCCAAAAGTAATATTTTAAATTTGAGAAGAACTTCCTCTTCTTGTGATAGTCCAAATCTTACGGTAACACCTTTCCCACTAAGTAATTTGCCATATCAGTAAACCATAGAGTATCCTGGTCCTTAGTCGTATAAATAGTGAATAAACTCTCTTTTGGAAACTTGTCATTAATATCTTTCTCCAGTAATCTCTTCAAATGTCGATTATCTAACCTAGATAAATGATTGGAAGTCAAATTTTCATCTCCCTTCTTATTCCTTATCTCTAAATCAAACACTTGCAGCAATAACACCCATCTGATCAACCTTGGTCTTGCATCGAGTTTCGTTAATAGATATCTTAGAGCTGAATGATTTGTGCAGACAACCACTTTTGAAAGAATGAGATATGATTGAAACTTATCAAAAGCAAAGATTATTGCCAACAATTCTTTCTCAATTGTAGTGTAGTTCTCTTGGGCTTGAGTGAGTGTCTTGCTAGCATAATATATAGGCTAGAATCACTTACATCATACATCAACTCAAAAGGGAGAATCTAATCTAGAACTACCATTATCAGGGCATTTGTAAATTTTTCTTTTAATACCACCAAAGCATCCAAACAACTAGCACTGAATTCAAATGGTATATCCTTTTCCAAAAGATTAGTTAAGAGTCTAGCTATTTTAGAGAAATCTTTAATGAATTTCCTATAAAATTTGGCATGCCCTAAGAAGCTATGCACGGCCTTGACTAATTATGGTGGCAGTAACTTTGATATCACTTCAACCTTAGCCATGTCAACCTCAATCCCCTTGTTTTATACCTTATGACTTAAGACGATGCCTTATTGTACCATAAAATGGCACTTCTCCCAATTGAGAATTAGACTTGTCTCCTCACATCTCTGAAGTACCTTCTTCGAGTTAGTAAGACATCCCTCAAATGTGACCCCAAATACTAAAGATAGCCAACATGCAATGCTAAAAGGTGGGTAGTGCATTGCAAAGTCCAAATGGCATCCTTTAATATGCAAAAGTACCATAGTAGCAAGTAAAACTGGTCTTTTGCTAACCCTCAAGTGCAATCAAAATCTAAAAATACCCTGACATTCCATCAAGAAAGCAGTAGTACTCATGACCCTCTAACCTTTTCAACATTTAATCAATAAAAGGTAATGGAAAGTGGTCCTTCCTGGTAGCATCATTGAATCTCCTATAATCAATGCACACTCTCCAATCAATGACTATATACATTAGGATTAGTTCTTTCTTCTCATTCGATACCATAGTCATACTACCCTTTTTAGGAACTACATGAACTGAGCTCACCCATAAGCTATCTGAAATTAGGTAAATGAGTCATGCATCTAGTAATTTTACTACTTCCTTCTTCACTACCTCTTTCATGTTCAGGTTGAGTCTCCTTTGTAGTTGCAATACGGACTTATAATCTTCCTCCATCAATATTTTGTGAGTACAAAAAGATGGGCTTATCCCCTTAATATCCAATATCTTCCATACTATTACCCTTTTATTCTCCTTCAAAACTAATATAAGCTTCTCCCTCTATGCAAAATTATGCTCTAATGAAATGATAACCGAGAGTCAAGAATTGTCAACCATAAATGCATACTCCAAGTAAGAGGGTAATTACTTTAGTTCTAACTCAAGTGGTTCCTCCATTAAGGGCTACAATCAAGTGATGTTGTTCCTATTAATCTCTTCTACCCCTACATCTTTCTTTTGCACAACATGAGCTTCCAAATGGGCAACCACCTCATGTATCTCTCCTATCTCATCTAAATGTTCCTTCTTTATCAAACGTAATTCCAATGGGTCCTCACTTAGAAATTCATGCACAAGATCAGAAACAGTGAAATCAAAAGAGTCAATAGCAAAACATTCATCATCGATTGTCATAGATTACTTGAAAACAACTGGCATTTGAATCACCATCTCATCTCTTCCCTCTTAGGACAAGTCTATCATCCTTAACATCAATTACTACTCCTACTGTAGGCAAAAATGGTTTACCTAGTATGTGTGGAACATCTCCATCCTCATCCATATCAAGGACCACAAAATCTACTGGAAGATGAAATCTTGAACTTTCACCAACACATCCTCCACTACACCTTTTAGAAACCTCATTGACCTATCAAGCAATTGTAAACTCATCCTTATCACCTTAGGTTCACCTAAATTCAATCTTTTAAATAGGCTATATGGCATTAGATTGATACTTCCTCCAAGGTTTGCTAAAGCCCTTTCTATCAGTAGATCACCAATGAAACATGGTATGGTAAAACTACTTAGGTCCTTGACCTTAGTAGGTAGCTTGTTTGGAATTGCAATAGAACACTCTCCCATAAGAGTGACAACAGATAGCTCTTCCACCTTACTCTCATTAGATAACAACTCCTTGAGAAACTTGCATAGTTAAGTATGTCTTAATGCCTCCACTAAGGGTAGATTGATGTGTAGTTGTTTAAATAATTCCAAAAACTTGTTATACTGTTCATCATCCCTTACATTTCTTAACCGACATGGATATGGTAGGGGTAGCTTGTAATCCTTAACTAAGATAGCAAGCTCCTTTTCTTTTAGTTGATCAATTTGCTCTAATTGCCTTTCCGCTTTAGCATCCTCACCCTCTTTCTTCTCCTTAACACTCTCAAGAGCTTATAACAATTTCCTACTCCTTAAGGTCACAACCTTAACCTGTTCTTTCACGTTTGCCTTAATATTTCTTAGAAGAGATCCTAGAGCCCTTCCTAAAAGTGCTTTTATAATCTGTCCAACCTGGTTTTCTAAGTTATGGATCAATGCCTCTTAATTTCTTAAAGCAGTTACAGTGGCCTAATGATGTACTTCAAAAGACTTGATAAATTGAACCAACATTTCTTCCAATGATCTTAGTTTAGCTTAAGGGGGAGGAACTTGTCTTCGAAATGCAAGAGGTTGTATGTTTAAACTCTATTCGTTGTTACTATACCACAAAAAGTTTGGGTGGTTTCTTCAACTTGGGTTATATATGTTGCTGAGCGAATTATTGCGAGGCTTGATAGGATTTCCCATTTAGTCAACTTACTCCACTTGATTTGATTCAGATGAACTTGTGAAGTTAAAATCTGCCACTGCTAAAGCTTTGTCATAACCCATAGTTAAGCTATCTAATTTCATTGCTAATACTTCCACCTTATGAGTTAAAGAGAAAGTAGCATCCAATTCACACTTTTCCACTACTTTTTTCTCTCTAACTTTCACAAATAACTACTGATAGGGGTTATTAGCCATGTCTTCAAATAATTGGATGCATTATTCTAATGACTTGTGATTTAAGCTCCCACTAGCAGTTGCATTAATGAGTTGCTTGATCATGTAGTTCAACCCGTTGTAGAAAGTCTGATGCCCATGATGAAGACATATCCTAAGCAAATCCTTTCATCTCCCTTGTACTTCATATAATGCTTCCATCCCTAACTGTCTAAATGTGGAGATATTCGCTCTTAGCTTAGCTATTCTTGATTTTGAGAAATATTTTCTCATAAACAACTTTGCCATCTCTTGTTAGGTACTGATGGAGTTCCTTGGCATAGAGTTTAGCCATTGCTTAGCATTATTCTTTAATGAGAATAAGAATAATCTTAAGTGGATAGCATCATTTGACACACCACTTATCTTGAATGTATCACATATTTCCAGAAATTGTTGCAAGTGATTGATAAGCTCTTCCATACTAAATCTGTCAAACTAAATGCACTGTTGAATTATTTGAATAACACTCGGCTTTATCTCAAAAGTATTTGCTTGAACGTAAGGTCGAGCAATGCTAGTGCTAGCTCCATCCAAGTTGAGTCTACAATAATCTAGCATTATTCTTAGAGACACAAGCGGGTGTACTCCTAGCTCTTTTTTCAGGTGTATTGCATTCTGATTTCCATCAAGAGAAGGGTCTAAATTCAATTGCAAAACTCTTCGGATACTATCTTCTAGATTCAAAAACTAGTTTCCTAATGGTGGCTCAACATTCTCATTTTGGTAATTCATTCGATATGACTCTGATGTCTCTATTCTAATTCCCAACAGTTTACATACTTTTACTTCCTTACATGGACTTCCTTTAAGTTGCTTCTAATTATTTTCTTGGGTTTAGGATCAAAGTCAGCAAGTTTAGCTATGCTTCTTCAAGTCATAAACTAAGAAAATCAACAAATGTCAATTAAGTTATGATGAACTGCCAACCAATGGTCCAATTATTCGCACACAACTCAGAGGACTCCAATCCCTCACCTAGTGAATTCTCTCTCAACAACCTACTAATGATAAGAAAGTTTACATTAAAGGAATTTGACTAAACTCCTTAAGCTCCCTTAATTGCCGTACGTTGATCTGTACATTTAGTAGTGATGATGCTGACCATTCCCTTACTAAGAACCATGTGTCGAGTAATCCAACCAAACACTACCAAAAAGTTCTTACCGAGTGACAAGAGACTCACTTAAGCAATAGAATAGTTTTCTCTCGACATGCCATCATCTCTCTCGTCTTGACCCTTTATTACCTCAA
Source organism: Lumnitzera racemosa (assembly GCA_024138005.1). Classification (NCBI taxonomy): domain Eukaryota; kingdom Viridiplantae; phylum Streptophyta; class Magnoliopsida; order Myrtales; family Combretaceae; genus Lumnitzera; species Lumnitzera racemosa. Next base: position 61,146,624 of record JAMXBC010000012.1, read on the forward strand.
CATTTTGACCCATCTTACCTGCTGTGCTTAGAAAATATTTATATGGGACAAATGTTGCCCTAGGTGTCCACCTTGTCTAACATTGTACTACTTTTCTATTTTTGGTCTTTTGTCCTTTTTACCCTTTTTTGTATGTACTAAGAATCCCCTTTTTGTATGTACTAAGAATCCCCTTTTTGTATATACTTTCTTTTCATTTCATTATTTATAATGCTACCCTAAAGACTTACTATAACTAGTCCTTTTCTTTTGTAAGCCGCAAGTAACTTACATTTTAATATTAAATATTCTGTTCTTGTGAAATAACCCTCTCCAAGTCTATATTTCACACACTCTAATCTAATCTTACCGAATAGCTTAAGATTAGTGGCGGGTGGATCTTGACATCAACTTATGGATCATATCAAGTGTGGTGTCAAGTCATGTTGTATTCGTTGGTGAGTCAGATCTTTCGAGCAACTTCACGTCAGCTACTCTTGTTCGGTTGTAGACCATTTTCCTTTAATTTTCTTTGATATCTCAATGGACCCATTTCAGTTCAAGTCTACCTCGATAAGTCCTACTGATAACTAAGCTCTTATGTACACTATATATTCTTGGTATCAGAGCTTAAGGTTGAGGTTGAGACCGAGAGCTGTATAGTAATAGTCAGTCCATTATTTGAGATACTGTGTATGATTGTAGCAATTCGTGTGAAGTGTAGTTACTAAAATTTTGTGTTAAGAATGTCGAACCTTAGTTTATAGGGAGAGATTCACGATGTCAAAAGTGATGCTCATGGTTACAGTCGAGTTACAGAATAAATACCATGTACTACTGATGAGCAAATACAAGATCTTGCTACTATTATGGAAAATTTAGCTATCTCAATAAATGGGGTCTTAGAGAATGGACCATGTAAGAGAATTGCTGAGTAAGGCCGAGAAATGAGAGATAGACTAAGGAGGCAGATGAACGAGTGAGCTCTAGAAGCCTTTTTAGTGAACTACGTACCGACTCAACGTGCCAACAGAGTCGTGAGGAGAAGGTTAGAGTTAGAGAAAATGGAAGAGTACGAAGAAGAAGAAGAAGACCAGTATGTTAGGATTGATGAGCGAGAATTCAGAGCGCCAAGAGGTGACAAACATCTTAAGGTACGGATTCTGAACTTCAACAAGTCTGGTAGTGATGATTACTACCCAGACTAGGAAGAGAACATCGAAAAGATATTTGACTTTTATGATTATGAAGATGATGTCTACATTAAAGTAGCCATGTTAGAATTTTCTGAGTATGCGGCAATGTGGTGGAAGAAGATACAAAATGTTCACTTGAAGACCCAATGTGAGGTCCAAACATGGAACAAAATGAAGAGAATTCTAAGGAATAGGTTCGTTCCTAAATACTACGAACTGGATACTTTTCAATGACTCTAAGACTTGAGGCAAGGTAACAAATCCATAGACAACAATGTTTAAGACTTTCAATAGCTCATGATACGATGTGATGTTAACGAGCTTAAGACGCAAACTATAGTACGATTCATCTCGGGACTCCAAGTTGATATTGGTCACGTCATGGAATTGCAAAGCCTCATAACTTTAGATGAAACCATCCATGTAGCTTAGAGAATTGAAAGGCAACGACAGAACTAGGCTAGCTAAATGCCAAGAAATTGAACCATGGTACCAAATAGGACTAGCCTGTCGAGTAAACCAGGGAATGACAAGGCATCTAACAGTTTCAAGATGGAACGTTGAGGTCACATACTTAGCCAATCAAACAAAGGATAAGGTAAGAGCAAGATTAAGGAACCTGAGATTCAAAGAGACCGGGGTTAAAGTTTAGGGAGAAAAACTTGAGAAATTAAATGTTTTAAATGCCTTGGCTGTAGACGTATGACTAGTCAATGTCCAAACCGCTGAGTCATGACCACAAAGGGATACAAGCCTTAGTTTGAAGTAGATAGTGTGAGTAAAGGAGAGGAAGAAGTGGCAACTGGTCGGATGCTAGAAGAATTTGAGGAAGATCAAGAGGCCAAGATACCCCCTGAAGGTGGAGCCAAATATTGCTTTGTTGTTTGGCAATCTCTCAATACTTTTATAGGTAATGAAAATGAGCAAAGAGAGAACATCTTTCATACGAATTGCTAAGTGAATGGCAAGCTATGTGCCTTAATCATTGACGAAGGGAGCTATACCAACGCCATCGTACAAGGGGTAGTTAAAGCCATGAAATTGCTGACTATTCCACACCCCAAGCCGTATAAGATTCATTGGTTAAACAAGAAAGGAGGATTACATGTTTTAGAGCAAGTCAGAGTACTGATTATTATCAGTGATAGGTACAGGGATGAGGTGATGTGTGATGTCCTTCTCATGTGTGCATCTCACATATTACTTAACCGAACGTAAGTATTTAACTTGAGAGTGTTACACGATGGGTATAGAAATATCTACATGCTTCAAATGGATGGAAAGAAAGTTATATTAATACCTATGAGTCCTAACGAAGTGCAAGAAGCCTAAGAAATGGTTGCTAAATCTCTACAGTGGAAGTCCTTAGTGATTTCTCTAACTCAATTTGCACAAGAGGTTAAGGCCAAAGACTATGTACTCCTTTTGGTAAGGAGACTCTTAGAAGTTAAAGAAGCTAAGAATTTACTTACCAAAGTGCAGCAACTACTTTAGGAATTTGCTAACCTCTTCCCTGCCGAGATGCCAAAAGGATTACCTCCCTTGAGAGGAATTGAGCATTGCATCGATCTTCAACCTAAAACAGCCCTGCTGAATCGACCCACCTATAGACTCAATCCTGAATAGGCAGTTGAGTTTAAAAAGCAAGTTGGTGAGTTGGTAGATTGCAGACATGTCCATGAGAGCATGAGCTTATGTACCATCCTAGCCGTACTAGTACCAAAGAAAGATGGATCATGGAGAATGTGCATTGACAACCATGCCATCAATAAGATTACTGTTAAGTACCGATACCCGATCTCGCAGTTAGATGACATGCTTAATGAGTTGCATGATGCATGCATCTTTTTGAAGATAGATCTAAAGAGTAGCTATCATTAAATATGAATAAGACCGAAAGATGAATGGAAAAAAACCTTTAAGACTCAAGATGGTCTATTTGAGTTGATGGTCATGCCGTTTGTTTTAACTAACATACTGAGTACATTCTTGAGGCTCATGAATCATGTGCTTAGAACATTGATAAGCAAATGCATTCTGATTTATTTTGACAATATTCTAGTTTACAATGCTGACCTTCTTGCTCATATCGAACATTTGAGATTAGTGTTTAACATACTCAATGCCATGAAATTATTCGGCAACCTGAAGAAATGTGTGTTCTATCATTCTGGTCTATACTACCGACCTTCTCGTTTATGTCAAACATTTGAGATTAGTGTTTAACATACTCCATGCCAAGAAATTATTCGAAAACCTAAAGAAATGCGCATTCTATCAAAGCGAGGTTGTTCTCCTCGGATATGTTGTTTCAAGGAGTGGAGTTTGAGTTGATGAGGAAAAGGTCAAGGCTATTAATGAGTAGCCTACGCCGACTAGTGCAACCGAAGTATGGAGCTTTCATGGCTTAGCCTTCTTCTGTTGAAGATTTATTTGGAACTTCAGCTTCATAATTGTATCGTTGACTAAATTGACCAAGAAGAACATTGAGCTTAAATCGATAGAAAAGGCTCGAAAGGTTTTGAAGATGTAAAGTGTAAGTTGATGTCTACTCTAGTACTTTCCCTACCAGATTTTGAGAAGGTTTTTGATGTTAAATGTGATGCGTCTAGTATCAGCATTGGTGTTGTCCTTATGCAAGAGTGCCGACCCATTGTCTATTTCAACGAAAAAACTCTAAGGTATTACCTTGAATTGCTCAACCTACAACAAGGAGTTCTATGCTCTTGTCCGTATACTATAAAACTGGCAACATTATCTATTGCCAAGAAAATCCATCATCTATTCAAATCATGAATCTCTCAAGCATCTTCACGGGCTGCAGAAGCTTTCTCAGCATCACACAAAGTGGGTCGAGTTCTTAGAGACCTTGTATTATGTCATCATGTATAAGAAGAGAAGCACTAACACAGTGGCTGATGTACTCTCTCGCCATCATACCCTCATTATGACGTTGCAAGCTAAAGTGCTTAGATTTGGCACTATACCCGATCAATATGAGCATGACCCACATTTTGGGCCTTTAGTAGCCAAGTGCAGTGATAAAGGAGCTATAGACAAATTATACTTGAGTAAGGGGTTCTTGATGAAGGGAAAGTAGATTTGCATGTTGAGTGGTTCTACAAGGGAGCTATTGGTTCAAGAAGTTCATGCTAGGGGTCTGGCTAGCCATTTTAGGGAAAAGAGGATGATTAACATATTGAAGGAGCACTTCTATTGGCCTAGGATGATAAAGGATGTACACCGAATACTTGGGAGGTATAAGATGAGTAAGTATGCAAATGGAAGGAAAGAACCTTATGGAGAATATACACCCCTACCAATTCTCGAGCAGTCATGGACCGATCTAATCATAGATTTCATGCTCAACCTTCCCCAAACACTAAGATGATACGATTCGATCATGGTAGTGGTCGATTTGTTCAATAAGATAGGCCACTTCATCCCTTGCCACAAAACTAATGATGCCTTATTCATCGCTAACCACCTTTTACAAGAAATTGTACGACTGCATAGAGTACTAAGGAGTATTGTGTCCAATTGTGATTCTAAAATCACGAGCTTCTTTTAAAAGACTTTATGGAGGAAACTTGGCACTAAGCTCCTATTCAGTACCTTTTGCTACCCCTAGGTAGATGGCCAAATTGAAGTAGTTAACAAAACTGTTGGTAATCTCCTGTACGCCACTGTTGAAAAGAACTCTCATAACTGGGATTTATGCCTACCCATCATTAAATTTGCCTACAATCTCTCCACTTATAGCTCTACTGGAACATCAACATTTGAGGTTGTTTATAGACTTAACCCGAACCTACCTTTGAACTTAGTTGACAATCCGACTACAAAAGGGGAGAGTCGATCTAGCTTGCAGCATGCCGAGGAATTTCAAAGGTTGCATCAAAGAATTGCCGAGCAATTGTAGCCCAACAAAAGAAAATTAGAAGCCATAAAAGGAAACAAATTGCTTTTGCCCTTAGAGACCTTATCTGGATCCATCTTAGCAAGGAACGCTTCCCTAGCAAAAGAACGAACAAACTATCTCCTAGAGCGAATGGCTCCTATAAGTTCTTAAGGTATATTAAAGATAATGCCTATGAGATTGAGCTACCAAAAGGTCTCAGCATGTCTACCACATTTAATGTCACTGAATTAACTCCATATGTGCCTAAAGATGACAAAGACAAAGATTTGAGGGCAAATCTTCAACAACCCTGGGGAACTGATGAACTGCCGACCAACGGTCCCATTACTCACACATGGCTCCAAGGAATCCAATCCCTCACCCGGCAAATTCTCTCTCGGTAACCTACTAATGACGAAAAAGTTTACGCCAAAGGAATGTGGCTAAACTCCTTAAGCTCCCTTAATTGTCGTACGTTGATCTATACATTCAGTAGTGATGATGTCAACCATTCCCTTACCAAGGACCCTATGGCGAGTAATCTGACCAAACACTACCAAGAAGTTCCTACCAAGTGACGAAAGACTCACTTAAACGACCGAATAGTTTTCTCTCAACATGCTACCATCTCTCTTGTCCCGGCCATTTATTATCGCAACATTTTGACCCATCTCGCCTATTGTGCTTAGGGAATATTCATATGGGACCAATGTTGCCCTAGGTTTCCACCTCGTCTGATGTTGTACATCTTTTCCATTTTTGGTCTTTTATCCTTTTTACCCTTTTTGATACGTATTAGGAATCCCCTTTTTGTATATACTTTCTTGTCATTTCATTATTTTTTAATGTTATCTTAGAGACTTATTATAAATAGTCATTTTCTTTTGTATGCCGCAAATAACTTACATTTTAATACTAAATATTTTGTTCTTATGAGACAAACCTCTCCCAATCCATATTTCACACACTCTTATCTAATCTTGCTGAGTAGCTCAAGATTAGTGGCAAGTGGACTCTGACATCAACTTATACATCATATCAAGTGTAATGTCAAGTCGTGCTGTGTTCGTCAGTGAGTCATATCCTATGAGCAACTTCCCGTTAGCTATTCTTGTTCGATTGTAGACCATTTTCCTCTAATTTTCTTCAATATCTTGAAGGACCCATTTTAGTTCAAATCCGCCTTAGTAAGACCTAGTAATAATTGAGCTCCTAGGCTTAACAAGTTAAGAAGAAAAAAATAAATTCTTGAAAATAATAAAACGATAAAAAAAATAAGCTAAATTCACAGAAATTTTAATTTTCCTAATGATGCCAATCCCCAATAATGGTCCCAAAAAAACTTGATTGCCTCTAAATAGAGCTTCCAAGTTTTTAAATTTATAAACCTGTATTCTATCCTTAACTCGGTACAATAGGTACAATAGGTACAAATAGGCAAGTGTACCTATTGTTTTATAGCACAGATGAGTATAAGGTCATCTCCATTAGGAATGAATACGAAACTAGTACTAAATAATCTTTCAATTATCTAGCAACTCAATTTATCAAGTGATTAATGACTAAAACTCTAAACTATTAGCTAAACTACACTAATCCATAATCTAAGTTGATGTAGCAAGTCTTAGAGTATTACTCACACATGATGAAGAAAAAAAATGTATTAATAAAATGTAGAAATAACAAGGAAATTAACATAAGACAAGTAGAAGAATACAACCCCAGTTTAAATTCTACTATAAAAATCTTTACAATACATGAATGATGAATTCCCATTGTCTCTCTCAAGTAATTCCGCGAAAAGTACTGTACAACACTTAGAAACTGTATTGAAAATGGAAAACATAATGTATACAAAGATGGATGAATGGATATGTTGTGGTTACTAAGGTCTTATGATGATGTTTGATGATGTTTAATGATGCAATATGATATCTCTTGATGATCTCTTGTTTGAAGATTTTAGTGTATTTATATTCTTCTCATCAAAAGGCTCGAAATACCTTACTTCAAGATACCCCCTAGCGTTAAGACATGTTCTACATATCAATTTGTACAAATAAGTTAAAGAAGAACAATCATGTCTACTCCCATCAAGCTTGTGACTCGGGATGTGATAGTCTCAAAAAATAAAATCTCTACTAATCATAGCCATGATCACGAATGTGATCTCCTCGTTGCAAGCATTCCATCTCATTATGCCTATGATCACGAGAGTGATCACCATTCTGATATATAATCATAGTCGTAACTAATAGGGGGATTATAAGACTTCCCTTAGCTATGCTGATGAAGGAGGGTCTGATTGGTGTTAGGCACTAAATTCTTTTATTATCATACTCGTGATTGAATGCAAGTTAGTTTTCCTTCAATATAATTCCTTTATCACTATCATAATTACTTTAAATCACCTTGTTATTGTTGAATTTCATCTCCTTTGCTCTAGAATCATCTAAAATTGATATATTATACAATGAAGTATGAAAAACTTCAGAAATAAATACAATTATGGTCAATATATACCTAAATGTGCCTAAAAAGGATAGAGTTATTTATATATATCACACATTCCACAACTTCTCCTACCCAAATCCTAATCGCCATTGCTACCTTTCCAAAAACCACCCCCTCAACTGCTCCTCCGTCCAAAGCAACCCCACGATGTTATTTATCACACCCTAATACCTAATACCTAACCCCTATTCAAAGCCCAACGAACCACCAACCCACATGACATGCAACCACTACCACCTCTCAACATCAACCACCACTAAACACTATCGTACTATCGTAACAGCCACATTACCTAATTTTCCTCGTAAAAATCACTCCAAATTAGCCTGAAACGACTCCGTCACTACTTAGAGTTAAAGCCCTTTACCTGATGCATATGTAGATACATGGGACCTAACGAACTGGCCCAGATCCGGATTCGATTCGACCGAAGTCCTATTAACATACACCACTTTTTTTGTTTGATTTATGTTTTGCATTTTATTTCCCTTGTGTTTTTTTTTTTCCTCTGGTATTGTTTAATTCATTGTAATTGTAATAAAAAATATATGCATAAAAAAAAGAAAAAGGAAAAGAAAAGAAAAATAATAATAAAAAAGGGAACAAGCCCAGTTTATTTATTTTTATGTTTTAGCAAAAATTATAAAAAATGAATGATATGAATAAAAATAAATTTTTTTATCACATAGAAAATTTATTTTCTAAAAATAAAAGAATAAATTAATCCTTAATTTATTTTCTAAAAATAAAAGAATAAATAGATCCTTTTGAAAATTAGGACAACTTTCCTTAGAATTTTTTTCTTTAAAAAAAAAAACAAAAATTGAGGACCCTTTTTTTAAAATGAAAATAAATTGGTGAAAGAACACAAACCCGAGTGTTCCTTTTTAGAATTTAAAAAAAAAATTAATGCACCTAAAGTTTTTTCAAAATGAACTATAGAAGTTTGATTCAAATTAACAGCTACGTAAGCACCCTTGGGGGCAACTTAAAATATGAAAAAAGTTTATTTTTCTCTTTTTTTTTTACCTTTCAAATAAATAAGCACAATTTTCATTTCCGAAATAATATATTTTAGAAAAGATAAATACCAAATTTGAAACAATTTAGGTATAACTCAATTAGGGTTTAAACAAGGCAGCCTTTAACATTCGGTAATCTAGTTACTTAAAACCATTTTTAAAAAATTTTGAAAATTGCAAGCTAGTGACCAAACTAGAATCAATCTACCTAATTGATTTTAATTTGATCATTTTATCTCGATTTTACTAAGTAGCAACTCTGTTTATTTTTCAAAAACAAAAAACTAGATTTTTCTTAATTTTAGTCGAGAATTTAAAACAACTAGGTTTAAGGTTTAATTTAAATCAAATTAAGGAAAACAAAACAAAGGGAAACAAAAACAATTAGGCTAGACAAGTGGCAAATGTTACTGTTAGAGTGCAACATCACATACATAAACTAGAATTTTGTTAAGTGGCAAGTCCTAGCAAATCAACTAATAGAGAATCCCTTTGAAGATCCCGCCTACCCAAGAGGTATAAGTCAAATTCCCTAATGAAGACATCTTAATAGCAAAAGGTAATCTTGATAAAGAAAATGACGAAAAGCTCCTGAGGTAGAAGATGTTCTTTAATGGAGCTACCAATGTGTCTAAGTGTAGAATTGGGGTAATATTGATATCCCCTAATGGTACACAGTTCCTTGTCATTATAAGGCATATTTTCCCATATACCAACAATATTGCTGAATACAAGGCATGCATCACGAGACTTAAAATGGCTTTAAACAAGGATATTCAAGATTTAGAAGTATATGGGGATTCCTTACTTATTATTGGCCAAGCTGAAGGAAAATATAAAAAAAGGATCCTAAATTAATATCCTATGACCGGCACTTGACTGAATTAATAGAGAAATTTGAAGAGACCACATCCACTCACATACCAAGGACTTAGAATCAATTTGTTGATGCATTAGCCACTCTGGTATCCATGATCCAAATATCCGACAAGGTCAAAATTCAGCCGCTCATAATTGAAGTTAAGGATAAACCTACTTTCTATCTGGCAATTGAAGGTACATATAACAAAAAGCCTTAGTACCATGACATCAAAATGCTCCTACAATAAGGCACATATCTTAATGGAGCTAAAGAAAGAGGACAAAAAGACAATCAGGAGATTGGCTATCGAGTTCTTAATGAATGAGTCTACCTTATACCAACAATCATTTGACAATACACTTCTAAGGTACTTAGATGACAAAAAGGCCATTGTTTTGATGAAGGAAGTATACAAAGAAGTATATAGCCCCCTACATGAATGGCTACATGCTCTCTAAGAAAATTATGAGGCTAGGATACAATTGATCAACCATAGAAAGCAACTACACCAAGCATGTCAGGCATTGTCAATTATGCCAAGTTTATGTAAGCAAAACAAATGCCTCACCTCAAGAATTACACATGCTCTCCGAGTCATAGCTATTTTCAATGTGGGATATAGACATCATTGTCCTAGTTACTTCAAAGGCATCCAACGGTCATTTCTTCATACTATTCACCATCGATTACTTTAGTAAGTCGATTTCAAGTGTCACTAACGGGGTATTGGCCAAGTTCATCAAAAGGGATATCTTAGCTTAATATAGGGCTCTAGAAATGATCATCATCAACAATAGTACAAATCTCAATAATAAGTTTATGTCAAAATCGTATCCATAGGTCAAAATCATCTATAGGAACTCAACCCCTTATTGACCCTAGATGAATTAGGCTATTGAAGTAGCCAATAATAATCTCAAAAGAATAATTGAAATGATTGCTATTACATATAAGGATTAGCATGAGATGTTTCCATTTACGCTTATGGCTTATTAGACTTCCATTAAAAGATCAATAGGGGCAATGGCCAACTCCTTAGTAAATGGCACTAAAGTAATATTACTAGTGGAAGTTGAGATCCTGTCTCTCAAAGTGCTATCAGAAACTGAGTTAGATGAGGCTGAGTAGGTAATGAGGCACATCAAGAAGTTGAATTTGATTGATGAGAAAAGATTGACAACCTTGTATAATAATCATTATTACCAACAAAAGGATAGCTCAAGTTTTGAATAAAAAGGTGTGGCCCCAGAACTTCAAAGAAGGTGATATAGCGTTAAGAAAGGCTCTCTCAAATGCACAAGACTTAAGAGGAAAATTCACTTCCAATTATATAGGTCCTTATAATAAGAAATGAGTGTTACTAAGAGTAGTTTTAATTTAATCACAAATAAACGGTCTAAAGTTGAGAGACTCTGTAAATATTGATGCTATAAAATTGTACTACCCATTAAAATCAATGGAAATTCTTACTCGGAACACGAAAATGCTAGTGGTCATAAATGTTACTATGGCTTAATTTTCATCTTCAACAAGCAAAGTTGGTATCCCTAGCAGTTATCAATGTTAGAATCACCTCCATCACTTTTTCTACTCCATCAAAAGGTCTTATTCCCTTACTCCATTCAAATGAAATCCATATACTAAAAAAATGAGAAAAGATGAAAGTGGGACATAAAACATTGGTAACTAACAAAATTCTTTAAAATACTTTATTACAAGTTGATCCTCCTCAATGGGGAGTTTTATTGTCTATTTTTCAAGGAAAAGCAAAGTCCAAATAGGCAAATACTTCACAACAGATATTTACTAGTTAGGGATAGAGGATTCGATTCAAAAAAATCTAAAAGACAATTAATTAATGAACAGAAACAGTGGATGGGATTCCATTTCAAGATTATTTCTATGACTTCTCAAAAGGGCCAACAGAGCCTTAGAGGCTCCCTATTAAGATTAGTTGGGTTAACAATAGAAAATTAGAATTGAAACCATTTCAAAGAATGAGTTAGCTAGTTTTTATTAAACTTTTCAAAGATAGGTTTGACAATGGGTGTTACTAGCAAAACCAAGTAAGTACTTCTATACAATATTAGCAGATTGGTTTCAAACATTGCATTTGCATTTGACATTTATCTCCTAAGATAATAACCAGTATTCGAGATACTTTCCTCCTTCTAAACAACCTTTTGGTGCTCCAATTGATTCATAGGATTTTGTCCTAACTCTTTTTAGGGTTCTTAGCTAGCCCATAGGGTACTTACCCTTTAGTCTATCTTTACGGTCTTAGCCAACTTTTTAAAGTGCTATCCTAACCCATATTTCCCTTAGGATTCAATTTATGGTTTTAGCCAGCTAAAGAAGCGCTTCATCCGTTCATCTAAGATAGTCAGCTCAAAAGAGCGCTACTAAGTTTTCAAATCGATTCCTAAATTTAAGGTAGCTAGTCCCTTGAAGATGCTTCCACCTAGATTAGTCAACATAGAGGAGCGCTATTAGGTTTTCAAATCAATTTCCAAATTTAAAATTACTTGTCCCTTAGAGACGCTCCTACTTAGGTCATCTATAGCCTTAGTCAGCTCAAGGAACGCTCTAACCATTTGCCTAGATTAGTCAATGCATATGAGTACAACCAAGTTTTCAAATTCATTTCATTGTTCTTACTAGCTTATAGGGGTGTTACCCTCCTTTAATTTCTTTTGTGTCTTGACGAGCTCTTAGAGTACCACTTCCCTCTTTCACCTTTCATCATTTTCCAATTCCCCAGTAGACTAAGTCTAGGACAACTAGCTAGTTGTAGCACTTCTTAGGATAAATTCTTCCCTAAGGCAAAAATAGTATCACCTATCTTTGTAGCAAAGTTTTGCTGAAACTTTACTAGAAAAATGGGCCGCTGTAAACACTTCACTTTTATCCCATTTTTTATTTTTAAATCTTTTAGATTAAAGTAAGGAAGCCTAATTTAGGAAAAAATCACAAAAGAATAAAAAAATTAAAAATACAAAAAAAAATAAAATTTAGAAAAAGAAACACAAAAAATGGAAAATTGGAAAAATTATAAAAAGTAAAATATTTAGGAAAATTTAAAAATAAATAAATAATAATAATAAATTTTTTCAAGAGTTTAAATAGAATAAGATTTTTTTTTTAATTTAACTTTAGTGTTTTTAGGGTCTCAAATAATGAAAAGAGTAAAGGAATGTTGAGCTTAAGCTTAGATTTAAATCTAGTCTAAGCTAACCTATGCCAACTAAGTCCATATATGCAATTTAATTGTATATATAGACAAGGTATAGGCAAACAGCTTGATAGTTCCACACTTTAACTTGCACAATGAATGGCTTGGAGATCTTGGGTTCAAATCTCATCAAAGGTGTAAAATGCCTTTTTTTTTTTCCATAAAGCGTACTACCACATGTTAGGATCATTAGGGCACGTGTCCATTGTGGATACATGGCACTACTTTATTCAGTTGCAGTTGACATGGCACCACATCAGCACCCTACGAATACGTAACACATGACACATCAACAATTGTACATGTCTAGTTAAAGAGACCTAGCATGATGCCATTCTATTACACGGCTAACATGGTGCTACGTTAACACCTCATCAACAGCTCTTTCCCTCTCTTTCTTTTGTTTTCTTTCCATTTTCCTCCTTTTCACTAGCAAAACCAATCTACACCCCCCAATTTAGCGTCATTTTTTACGCAATTTCCATGCATAAATTCACCAATTAATGAATGTTTCCTGTTCTCTAGTTAGAATAATTCACATCGATACCAAAAACACATCTTGTTACAATCTTTTGTAGGTTCAAAATGATGTTTAAAAATCGAATGTAAGCTTAGATGTCCAAATTTTCCTCCAGTTCATTCTAATTGATTCAAGCTATTATAATAACATCTAAATATTATTTGGTTGTTCTTTAGTAATAACAAGGGTCAAGGAACAAATTTTGACCTTTAATCTCGTCAAATTATGTTAGAATTCATGGATTTTGAATCATTTTGATGAAGAACCCACTAACTTTGAAATCCCAGATTTAACTTGTTCTTTGACTTTCTTTTTGAAATGAAGCTTATTTAGCTATAAATAAGGATCTAGGAATGCATATAGATGATCAACTCTCTCTCTTAAACTCTCTCTTCAACTTTCACATCTCTCTCTCTCTCTTAAACTCTCTCTTCAACTTTCACATCTCTCTCTCTCTCTACGTCTATCCCTCTTTCTGGTTATCTATGAACGAAACTACCACCATTAGATATCTCCTTACTCCAAGCTCTCTCAAACCCAAGCATGCTAGCTCTTAGTTATACATCCTAGCTGCACTACTAACACCACCACCACCAAAACCTAACTACCGTACCCTAACCTCATGAAACCACCACTTCTGGTTACTATCTCATAACCTAAGACTATGATCGAAACCACCATAGTCTAAAACCCAAGACCATACCTCTTTCACCCCTTCAACCTCCTCCTCCCCCCACCCTAACATACAATTCTCATCTCACCCATTAGATTTGGTGCTCGAATCATCCCTAAGAACCGCACCATTACTGTTGATCCCTTCTCTAACTACGAATCGGATCTAACCCATTAGAGCTCCATACTTGACTTAGAAGACCGCTCCCTAACCTGCATCTATATTGTTGATCCGATCCGAAGTCTTCTACTGCAAACCGTGACCAAGAAAGACAAGACCGGTCACTGGATAAGTCTGAGCTTGCAAAAAGCCCAAAAGAAAGTGATGGTGTGTAAAGGACAAATGCAAATAAAAGAGTAAGCGAAACCCACGAACTACTCCAAAAGATATGATTCACCAATGGAACTTCTAAGGACTCACAGCATAATTCGATATGATGCATGAATCGAACTGGTAAGTTTACTTGCCACCTAGCCTTACTTAAAGGTTAAGATAAGAGTGATGCTGAGAGTAAATAGAGTATCTACATAAGGAAGAAAGCACAAGTGTATTAATGGTGATCTATTGTTCTCCTTACAGCTACAAGTGCAAGGGTATTTATATCCCGAGGTTAGGGCAACTTGCCCAAAAAGGGAAAAGACAAAAGGGGCATTTCCTAAGGAAGTAATGTACAAGATACAAAAAGGTAAAAATAAATATACAATGAAAACGATCATCGGTGCAATGGATTCTACACATAACTCTATACACATGGCGATGATACATTAGCAAGGCCATTAGAGGATATAGACAAAAAGTACAAACAGTTTACTTATCCAAACAAGGATGGCAATCAGTCCAAACTCTCTCTCTCGTCATCTTAGCAAGAGTGATGCCAAGTAAGTACTTGGCCAGGCATAAATGAGAATGATGATAGGTTGTTATCTTGGCCTTCTGCTTCTCGACACACAACATGTGAGAAATAGGCATTCATTCGGCTCGACATGAAGGGTGACTCGGTAAGGAAGTATTTGGCTTCGGCAAGAAAGTACTTAGTCTCAGCAATAGTCAGCTGGAATAAGAGGATTCATCTTGCCAATCCCTCTAATCCTTGGGCTCGATTACGGGTTAGTAGTCCAGCAGCCTGATTCCCATCATCTTTTTTATGTAGTTTTGGTTTTGATATTTCTTGATTTTGTTGTTTTGGTCCTTATATATATATTTATCTCTAATGTAATTGTAACAAAAACCAAAAAAAAAAAAAAGGAACACAAGGAAAAGGAACGGAAAGAAAAAGAAAGAAAAGAAAAAGAGGCTTAAATTTATGTTTTTATAATAAGAAAAAAAAGGCAATAAAAAATAAAAATGGAAAAATAAAATAAACAAATAAATTCATTTTACCTCTTAGAAAATTGTTTTAGTAGAAACAAAATAAAATGGACCCTTTCAAAACTAGGGCCTTTAGTAAAATTTTCAAAGCAAAACCAAACTTTAGGACTCATTATAAATTTTCTTTAAACTATTTGAACTAAGCTAAAAATGTAAAACCGACCTTCTTTAATTAAAATCAACTAACTTACCTAAAATTTTTACAAAAGAACTACGTAGGCACCTCCAAGAGAACATAAAAAAAAAAAAAAAACTTAATTTTTCCATTTTGGCTTAAATCATTCAATTTGATAAATTTGATACTAATTAAATTATTGTTCTAATAGGTTGATTTCCAAAGTTAAACTATATTTAGAAAGTTTATAACACCTGTAAGGGTTTAAAGTACCTAATCCCCAAACTTAATCTCTAGTTTTACAAAAGCCTTATTCTAAAAATTAATTTTTCCTTGCATAAACCAATGTCTAAATCAAAATCAAATCCACCCATTTGGTTTTGACATAAACCCTTTCCCAACCTTAGTTGGGTGGCGACTTTAAACGTTTATAAAATTCTTTAAAAACAAAAAGCCTTAGTTTTCTTAAACATTAATATCGGATCAATATAAAACAAGTAGGGTTTAATATTGATTGGTTTAAATAAAACTTATAAGGACTAAGAAAAATCAAGCTTGATACCAAAAATAATGTCATCAACATATATTTGGACTACTAAAATATCATTATCATAGCGTTTAAGAAACAAGGTTGTGTTTACTTTACCTCTTCAAAATCTACTCTTACTTAAGAAGTCACTTAACCATTTCATACCAAGCTCTAGGAGCTTGTTTTAATCCATATAAAGCTTTCCTTAAACTATCATGGATCTTCAAACCCTCAAGGTTGTTTAACATAAACTTCCTCTTTTATATATCCTTTTAAAAAGTACTTTTAACATCCATTTGGAACAATTTAAGGCCTTTATAAGTAGCAAAAGCAAGTAGAAGTTTTATTACCTCTAACCTAGCAACTAGAGCATACCCTCTAAATTTTCTTCTACTCTTGCTTCTAATTGTGATTCTAAGTTTGATTTTGATTTTGGTTCTGAAGATGCTTCTACCTTAGGTTCTCTCATCTGATTTTGTTGTATGTTATCATTCTCACCTTTGGCTTTCACATGTGAATCATCAACTTCAATCTCATCAATAAATTTAATATTTGTGGATTCCTCAACCATTTTAGTAACCTTATTAAACACATGATGTACTTTACTACTTAAGGAGTATCTCCTTCATCAACCCTTTCCTCAAACTTACCAAGGTTAACACCTATTTTCTTTATGTAACATGTAGAACCAAATACATGAAAATATGATACCATAGGTTTTCTACCTCTGTAAAGTTCATATGATGTTTTCTTAGTAAATGGTTTTATGTACATACGATTGATGAAATAGCATGATATAGATACTATTTCATCCTAGAAATATTATGCTACACCACTTTCATTCAACAAAGTACGTGTCGTTTCTTGAATAGTTCTATTTTTATACTCTACAACTCCATGTTGTTGTGAAGAGTAGGCCCTAGAAAAGTTATGAATTATACCATTACAAAATGTTATAAATTCTAAATTATTAAGTTCTTTTTCATGATCTGTCTTAAGGTTGATTATAGAAACTCCTTTTTCATTTTGAACCTATCTAGCAAAAACCTCAAAACTCTTAAATGCATCAATTTTATGTCTAAGAAAAAGTACCCATATAAATCTAAAATAATCATCTACTATCAATAAACCATACTTGTTTCCACCTAAGCTCAATGTACATATAGGACCAAACAAATCAAGATATGATAACTCCAAAGGTCTCTTAGTTGATATAACATTCTTTAGTTTGCGAAACAACACTCATTTTATTCTCAATATATGTGGCACAACAAAAATCATCATTAATATGCATTTTAGGTAAACCAAAAACATGATTATTTTTAGAAAAATTATCTAATTGATAGAAGCTAACATAACTAAGCTTCTTGTACCATAAAGTGTATTATCAGAAACACTCAAGAAACAACTTTTGTTTCTACTTTAGCCGATTCAACAAGATAAATATTCTTATTTCTATAGCCTTCAAACAATTTTATGCCATTTTTATTATGCACCTCAACTTCATCTTTATCAAACACCATTTTATAACTCTTATCACACAATTGACTTATGCTTAACAAATTATGTTTCAAGCCTCTAACAAGACTAACATTTTCTATAGTATGAGGAGGTAAACTAATTTTACCAATTATGATGATTTTGCCCTTACTATCATCTCTAAACTTCATATAGCCACTTTCTTTCCACTCTAAACTTGTGAACATTGAAGTATCACTACTCATGTGATGTGAACAGTTGCTATCCGAGGACCATTCCCCTTTCAATCTTACTCCATGTTCCTATAAGCATCAAAATAGAATTAATTTCTTTTTGGAACCCATATTAGCTTTGGTCTACTAGAATTCAAGCTCGTATTAAGCACCAATCTAACTTGTTATATACTAAGCTTATTCATTTTATAGAAGCTATATTTTTCAATATAACTAGATTTATTACAAAGGAAATAAGCATAAGAATTAGATGATCTGTACTTATTACTTATTTCTTCAAATTTTAGTTTTGGTAGCTTCTGAATCCATTTTGATGTATCCTTTAAATGGATACTTGTTACTTCGACTAGTATATCTTTTCTTATACTGATTTCCTTGCACAGTAGACTCAACTTTAACATGCACATTGTTATCGTTAATAGATTCCATACCAACTATTTCTTTGCTTTTAACAAATACAGTTTTTTTACTAGCTTTGGACGTTTTAACAATCAACAATATCCAAGTCCATTTTTTTATTTATCTAACCTTTGTGAAGATAACAACAATTGTAGTTTTGTGTCACTTTTATTAAACTTGTTAAAGGTCATATCTATTGTACAAGATAAATCATTAATTTCCTCTTTTAGCATCAAATTCTCCTTTTCTAAACTATCTTGAGTTGCCTTTAGGTTTTCATTATCTATCTTCAAAACTTCGGTATCATTCTTTGATGTATCATTTTCATCAACTAACAATGAGTTTGTTTGCAACAAAGCATCCTATTCATTTTTAAAAGCTTTAATTTCAACATCTTATTTATTTAACTTGGAATTAGCCCTTTCAAGTGCTTTCAAAAGATTCTTAATCTGTTTCCTAATATTCTTAAGCATAATATCATCATCAGAATCAGAATTTACCTTTAAAGAGGCCATTAGACATAGGCTGGCTTCATCATCTATTTCTATATTTGGTTTTGAATCAGTTTCTAATTCATCCAGGTCACTCCAAGTGGCTAATAGAGTTTTCTACTTCTTCTTGTGCATTTCCAATTTCTTCAACAATATTGGACATTCATATTTGATATCCCTAGGCTTCTTACACTTGTAGCACACCAATTCCTTCTTCTCCTTTTTTCTCTTTCTTCTCCTTCCTTTTCTTTTTTCTCTTCTTTATAATTCTTTCTTGCATCATACTTGGAACAATAAGTGGAAGAGTGTTTATTAAGAAATCTTTTCTCACCTTTCTTCTTAAGAATCTTGTTAAGTCTTCTTGCTAGAAGTGTGATGTCCTCATCATCTTCTAGTTCTAAATCTAATTTGGATTCAGATTCTGAATCAGCTTCTTGAGCCTTGAGTGCAATATTCTTCTTACTACTCCCTAGTTCATTGATGTACATGATATGACATTCATAAGAAAGAAGCTTTTCTGTAAGTTGGCTAATAGTCACCTTTGTTAAATCTTAGGTTTCTCCAATTATTGTTTTCTTGTCATCCCATGATATAGGTAAAATTCTTAATATCTTGCAAACAAGATTAGAGTCTTCAATCTTTTTACCTAGCAAGGCCAATTCATTAGTAATAGTAGTAAAATGATTGAATACATCTCGAATATTTTCACTCAATTGATATCTAAACAATTCATATTGTTGAAGCAATGAGTTGATCTAAGCATCCTTTATTGTAGTTATTCCTTCATAAATTACATTTAAGGTATCCCAAATTTTCTTTGCAATCCTACAAAATGAAATAAGATAATATTCAGATGGTTCAATGTCATTAATAATAGATGCTTAGTCTAATTTTTCTTCTCAATCTTTTTCTTCTTGGTATTTATTAATGCTGAATCTTCATTGTAGCAATTTGGATGCCTCCATCCTCAATAATTTCCTATAATCCAAAGTTAGATGCTTTAACATACGTCTACATCCTACATTTCTTATATTATGCAAGAGATTTAGAATGCTTCAACCTTATGCCTATGACATTCTTCTAGCTTAACTACTAGGGATCCAATTATCTACACTAGTGCTATTCCACTTCTCACTATTTTCAATAAGAGGGAAATAATTACAAGCCTTTCTGCTCTATCTCACTAAGCTACTCTTGCTAACGCATAAATCTACAAAAATCTAATTCTCTTCTCTAACACAAAACCTATTGCACAAATAATTGTGTTTACAATAATAACAAGGACTTAATGCAATGATCCTCTCAATTAAAGTACAAGATGAAATCATAATATAAAACTAGAATAGATAGGTTATCTCAAAGTTAAGTTTGAAATGTGGTTCTAAATTTTCTCAAATATGAAGCTTTTAGAAAACATATGCAGCTTTAATCCAATAATCTCTATCTCAAAAAATTTGAACTTGTCTCCTTTTATATCTTGTAATACACTGTATCTTTTTTTAATCTTAGATAATTCTTGATAGCTTTAAAAGAATCTTCACTTATCCATAGATAGATGTGATCCCTTAAAATATGGAAGCCAAATTGCACTCAAAGTTAAATTCAATTTGAACGTTGTACTACTTCTCTTTTATTTGAAGAAATTTGCAAGTATTCTTAGATAAATACCCTAGTTTCTTCCCATGTTTCTTCAATATAACACTTAAAAATTGAATCCTTTTTGAAAATAAATATCTCCTAAGATTTAGGAGCAAATCTTAATGCTTGATGCATTCACAGTTTTTACTCTTAAAGCTTCTAGAATAATCTTGCTACTATCTTGTTCATAAGTATTCTAACAAGTTTGGTATAATTGAGTAAATGCTTTGAAAATATTTTTATAATAACTCCTTTGAATCTGATAAAAATCTACATCAACAAAATAATGTTCATCCATATCCCAATATATCTTCCGACATATGTACTTATCCTTTTTTGTTTTGATTTCAAATAAGATCTCAATTAAACTCCTTAAGATTCTTCTTATATCTTGATAATAATCCTTCAAAAAATTCATAAAAACTCTAATAAAAATGCCTTTAATAAAATCTACCCACTATTATGAGATATCATATCCAATCAAGCTTTATCCTTAAAATAAATATTTTAATTTCAACTTAATCCCTGTGGATTTAAATAGCCAACTTTGTGGAATGTGTTAGATACATTACCTAATGCTTCTTCGAGGGCTGTAGACATTAAGGAGCACCATAATGAAAGGAAAACAAAAGAAGACTAGTGAAGTACAAGCAGCTACCAATTGTTATGACACACCAATCGATCCAACTCAACCTACAATCCACCAAATATGACTCACTGGTCTAAACTTTAGGGTTACTTACCACTACTCCTCACTAAAGGGAATAGATAAAAGATAAAAAAGGATAATGAGAACACTAAGGTTGCTCAAAAAGGAAAATTGTAATAATCTAGTAATAAAGTGGATTGATGTCTAGATACAATATTAATGGGGTTTATATATTAGTCCCATTAGGGTTACAAGCTATATGAAAAAACAAAAAGAGTAATTTACAATTAAAACATATGAAATACACTAAAAAAAGGGTAATAAAGATAAAAAAAATATTTAGTACAGAAAAGTAAAAAATCATTTTGGAATGTTGTGTTAGAAGACATGTGTGGCTTAATGGCTGGTCTCTTTTAAATATAGTATAATTCAAACGAAATGAGGAAAGAGATGGTATGCAGTCAATGCCAACCTAATCTAGGTCAAGTCAAACATCAGCCAATTAGTCACTAATAACTATTTGCCTTGAATTGGGGTTGGATCCTGGTCAAGTCAAGAGGTCAGCTTAGGAAAGTCGTCGAGGTTAGTTTGCTTGACTGTTGTCAAGATTATGGTACGACTACTTAACAGGTAAGCATGCCTACTTGGAGGGTCAGTACATCTACTTGGCAGCTATAGACATAATGTTAGTACATGTGAAAGCTTGGTACTCAGGTCAATAATAGAGTAAATCATGGAGATCGGAACAAAAATTCTTCTCTTAGATTGAGCTGTGAGCTATTATTCTTGTATGAGCTATTGATTGGTTCAGAAGGTTGATTTCCATCATCTGCATAAGAGTTTAAAAGGTTTGACCTTAAATCTAATGTAGTCTTTAGTTCTTAGTCTTCTAGGGTACCTATAAGATCCTCTTCTTCAAGTCGATTGGGAATCAGGTCAAACACATTAAAAGTGAAGGAAACATCATAGTGGTCAAGCAACTTAACCTAGTAGGCGTTGCAATTAATATTCTTCAGAATCATAAATGGACCATTAACTTGTAAAGAGAACTTACTCTATCTTAGGTGCAAAAACCGTTCTCAACTAAGGTGAACCCATACTAAGTCTCCTAACTTGAAAGAAATAGTTTGCAAACCTCAACTACCAATCTCTTGTTGTCTTTGATTGAACTTGGCGATCTTCCTTATCACAATCTAGTGTAGTTCCTACAATTCTTAAGCTTAATCGGCTCTAGATTGACTCTTTTCAGCAACTACTGGGTACGGATCAAATCTAAGGGAATAATGGGATTGAGGCCATAGATCACCTCAAATGGAATCTTCCCAATGGTGTTAAGAATGGCTCGGTTGTATGCAAACTCTACAACTAGTAGATACAAATGCTAATCCATTAAGTT
The DNA here is from genome assembly GCA_024138005.1 of Lumnitzera racemosa. Classification (NCBI taxonomy): domain Eukaryota; kingdom Viridiplantae; phylum Streptophyta; class Magnoliopsida; order Myrtales; family Combretaceae; genus Lumnitzera; species Lumnitzera racemosa. The sequence goes on from JAMXBC010000012.1 coordinate 61,168,820, forward strand.
CTTTTCCATGACAACTCTAAGCAAATTGCCTAACAACCTTCTCACTACCTCAATCTAGCCATCAATTTGAAGATGGCTACTAAAGCTAAACACAAGTTTAGTTCCAATTCTTCTCCAAAGAGTTTTCTAAAAATAACCCAAGAATTTTGTGTCTCAATCTGAAACAATAGTCTTCAAAACTCCATGTAGTCGGATAACTTCATGCAAAAATAAATCAACAATATATAAAGCATCATTAGTTCAATGGTACAAAATGAAGTATGATATTTTACTGAAGAGGTCCACTATAACAAAGATCAAATCCTTTCCCCTAGATCTCCAGGGCAACACTAAGATAAAGTCCATGCAAAGGTCAGCCTAAGGTAAGGTTGGTCTTGGTTAAGGCATGTACTCTGCTTGGGAATCTCTCTTCCCCTTAGCTCTCTTGTACACTTCATGACTACCAATTACATTATGAACATCCTTGGCCAAACTAGGCAAGTAAAAAATTTCTTTCAATAGATTGGTTGTTTTAGTCTCTCTAAAATGACTAGATAAGCCACAAATATGAGCTTCCTTCACCAACAACTCACGAGTGGAATAGCTCGGTATGCACAGCCTTCAATCCTTAAACAGATAACTATCTATGAGGTAGTATTCTCCAATAACAACTTCTTCTCTACACTATTCAAGAATAGGGCTAAAATGGAGATTATGAGCATACTACTTAGTGATTAGCGAAAATCCCAATAGTTTCATCTACAGGGTAGTCAGCATGGTTTGCTAACATGACAAAGCATCGGAGACCACATTGGCACTTCCCTTCTTATGATGTATCATATAGGAAAAACTTTCCATAAACTCTTGCCACTTAGCTTGCCTCTTCAAAAATTTGTTCTGATTACTAAAATGCATCAATGTCTCATAATCAGTATCGATAATAAACTCTCATGTTAGTAAGTAGTGTTGCTAGATAGTTAGAGCTCGAAAAAGAGAGTTTAACTCTCTCGTATACAGAATAGTTCAATGCAACACCACTAAGCTTCTTAGTAAAGTAAGCAACCGCTCATCATTCTTACATCAAGACTACTCTAATTCCAATGCCCAATGCATCACATTTCAATTCAAATGGCTTGTCAAAGTTTGGTAGTGACAAAATAAGAGTGGGGGGGAGCTTCTCCTTGATCTCCCTAAAGCTTTATTCAACTCAGTCATTCCACCAGAATCCATCACTCTTCTTTTTCAACTTAGCCAAGGGGCCTACATTGGTACTAAAGTTCTTAATTAATTGCCTATAAAAAGATGTAAGGCTATGGAAACTTCGAACTTCAATGACATTCTTTGGCGTCGACCATTCCAATACAACTCAAATCTTCTTCTCATCAACTCGAATTCCTTTCCTTAAAACTACATACCTTAGAAAAATTACTTCATCTTGATAGAATATACACTTCTTCAAGTTTCCATATAACTTCTTGGCTAGTAAAATATCAAAAATAGCTTGAAGATGTTGAACATAGTTGTTTAGGTCGGTACTGTATACCAATATGTCATTGAAGTACACGACTACACATCATCCAATCAGAGGGCACATCACTTGGTTCATAAGCCTCATAAATGTGCTCAGCGTATTGGTAAGTCTAAATGACATAACTAACCATTTGCAAATACCATGCCTCGTCTTAAAGGAAGTCTTCCATTCATGTCCTAATCTAATGCAAATTTGGTGGTAACCACTTGCAGATCATCTTAGAAAATATCTTAATGCCATAAAGCTCATCTAACATGTCATCAAGCCTGAGTATCAAATATCTATACTTGATAGTGATACAGTTGATCGCCCGACTGTCAACACCCATGTAACATAAACCATCCTTCTTTGAAACAAGCAAAACTAGTACATTATAAGGGCTTATGCTCTCCCTCACATAGCCTCGCTCTATAAGCTCATCCACTTGCTTCTTCAACTCAATAGCCTATTCAAGGTTCATTCTATAGGTAAGTTAGTTTAACAAAGCTACACCTAGTTGTAAATCAATACAATACTCAATGCCTCAAACTAGAGGTAATCCTTTAGGTGACTCTTTAGGAAATAAATCAACAAACTCATCAATCAACCTTCGAATCTCATTGAGTACTTCTTCAAGATCCCTTAGTTCTAACAACCTTCGGATCAACAAAAACATAGGCTCATCAACCTTCTCAGCAACTCAAAGCTCTCTTCAGCTCATCAATAGGGATTTCATCTTACTAACTCAAGAAAGTTGGTTATGGGTTTCATTCACTTAGGTCAACATCATAGCTCGCAATACAATCATCTTCTCTTCCTTAACAAATGCATAGGTGTTCATATATCTGTCATGAATAACACGTCACTCAGACAACCACGGTCCTTCTAATAAGAGATGTGAAGCTCCCATAGCGACGACATCGCACACCACTTTGTCCTTATATACATTCCCAACAGTGAATGGCACAGTGACTTGTTCTGTCACATGTAAAGCACCCTTATCATGAAGCTAACATAGTTTGTAAGGATAGGGGTCTTTAATGGTCAGCAGTCTTAACCTCTGCACAAAGAACTGTACAATGACATTAGTATAACTTCCTCCATCCACTATGATGGTGCACAACTGTCCCATGATAGTACACTTCGTATGAAATAGATTCTCCCTCTAGTCTTCCTCAAAGTTCAACAAGGAACTTAGTACTCTTCTTAATACTAAGGTCATTAATTCTCCTCAGTTGGCATAGACATAGACCTCCTCTTCCTCCTCGACTTCAATCTTCCCAACATTCTTCTCCTCTTCAAGCTCACTCTTATCAATGCTATCTACTACATCTCCTTAGAGTACCATGGTACGTCAATTTGGACACTTAGTAGCCATATGTCTAAAGCTTAAGCATTTAAAGTACTTCACCTCGCTAGTCTTCCATTCGAAGCTTTATCCCTTCTCATATATCCTTGAGGTTAACCTAACCTTAATTTGGCTCAGTTGGCCTGCTCAACCTTGCTAGCCTGTTCGGCTATCATCAGGTCAATCATTCCTCTCCTTAACTCAACATGAGTAGGACGGCACGAAATAAGGGCTTGGAAAAATATCAGTTCAGGTCGGCTTAGAGCACTTCTCCTTTATTGTTCAACCTTTTATGCTATCTTAATTGACTCTTTTAGAGTATAAAACTTCTGTACTTCTACAATATTACAAATCTTATATTTGATTTTAGAAATAAACCTTGACATTGTGCGATCTTTTGGTTCATCCATGTCAACTTAGATCACCAACATCTAGAATTCTCTTACATAGTCATCAATAGATCAAGTTCTTGTAACTTTGCAAACATATCCTATAGGTAGGTCTCCGGTACAAATCTACCTCTCAATAACCTCTTCATCTCATCCCAAGGTCTTACTCCTCATCATCCATCCCTTGCTCTAGCCACATTCAAATTTTTCCACCATATAGTAGCATACCTACAAAATTCAAGTGCACTATGCAGTACTTTAATAACATTAGTATATCTATAATAGTTGAACACTTACTCTACTTTCTCTTCCCACTCCAGATATTCATCGACAACTCTACTCCTACTGAAAGGTGAGATTTAGACCTTAACATTGTCTAACCCTTGAGGAGCTTGGCATCCTCATTCTTGCACTTGATAGTACTTAGCCTCTTCATCTTCTTCTCTATCAATCTCCACATCTACTTCCTCATCACCCTCTTCTATCTCCTCTAACTCTAGTCGTTGTCTAGCAACTCAATTTACTACACCTTAAGCTCTAGGGGGTTAAACAGGGTAGTTGGCTCAATTACCTTAGCTATAGTGTCTCCTTGGAACATTTTCAGGTAGGTTGTAATGTGGCACACCTTAAGGTTATTATCTATTAACTTGCATTACAGTGACTAAACTCTTAACAAGATTAGTGACTCTATCAAGTTTATCATCCACTAACCTAAGAGTGTTACTACCGTTATAACCATGACTAGGTTGAACACTACTACTCCAGTCACTAATAATACCTTGATCACTCAAATCCAACATGGTATAATACTTTTCAAACAAATTAACAACATAATACACAATAACACTTCTACCTTACTACTCAAAACCTCTATTAGCACATTCCAATAACTTCAACACCCAATAATCACTTGAACACAACAGAAATGAACTTGCCCTATTTTTGTAGTGAAAACTAGAATAAGGTAAAGTAACAATGGAACTACTCTTACCAACACACAAATCATCACTACTTAGCTCAAAGCTTCAAAAATTACTTCACACAAACATACTATAGAACCCTTTAATGGTAAACACAATCTAAAACTTCACTGCTACTTTACACACTCCCTCTCAAAACCGTACTCTAATACCAACAAAGCTGTTATATCTCCAAGGTTATATACGCAAAAGAGCACCATAGTGAAAGGAAAACAAAAGAAGACTAGCAAAGTTCAAGCAACTAATAACTAGATATGAAACATTAATTGATCCTACTTAGCCTACAATCTACCAAATATGACTCACCATTCCGAACTATAAGGTTACTCACCACTACTCCTTGCTAAAGGGAATAAATAAGAGCTAGAAAAGGATCATGAGAATACTAAGGTTGCTTAAAGGGAAAAATTGTAATAATTTGACGATGAAGTGGATTGATGTTTGTGTGCAAAATGAATGGGGTTTGTACACTAACCCCATTAAGGTTATAAGTGCATATGAAAAGACAAAAAGGGTAATTTATAATTGGAATACATAAAATATACTAAAACATAAGGGTAAAAGAGATAAAGAATATTTAGTATAAAAAGTAAAGAATTATTGTGGAATTTTATGCTAAAAGGCACATGTCAAATGGTAGCTGGTCACTCTGACAAATAAAACAATTCAAACGAAATGAGGAAAGAGATGATATGCAGTCAAAGTAAACCCAATCTAGGTTAAGTTGGACCACAGCTAATTAGTCACTAATGAATATTTGCCTCATGCCAGGGTTAGATCATGGTTGGTTCAAGAGCTTAACTTCAAACAATCATTAAGGCCTATATGCTTGAGTGTTGTCAAGATTATGGTACAGCTACTTAGCAGGTAAGTATGCTTACTCAAAGGGTTAGTACATTTGCTTAGTAGCTTTGGAGACAATGTTGGTGCACGTAAAAGCTTGGTACTCAATTGACAGTAGAGTAAATCATGGAGGTCAAAATATGAATTCTTGTCCTAAATGGGGTTGCGAGCTATTATTCTCCTATTGAGTACTTGCAGTTCCCTAGCTCGACTGCATGTCATCAGTCTAGGAGGGTTAATTCCTATTATTACCCAATTTATCTAACAAGTGAAGCTAGACTTTCAAATACTTACAAGCCTAAAATACTTCTCAAAATAGTCAACTCTATAATTTCAAATATTGTACTTGATGTTCCAAATTTATCTCTGAATTTGGTTTTGATTTTCAAAATCAATATTAAAACAAAATTCTTATCTCTTGTTCATTTACCTACACACTTAATAAACTTATTAGAAATCTTTACTCTTTTTGTTATCATCAAAACATTTATGAAAGAGGTCAATAGATTATATTTATTTATGTTGAGCTCATAGGGACTTAGATTTCATCCATTGATGGTACATCACCCTAGTTAGAGTCCACCTATTTAGATTAGTGTTTCTTTCTTTACTAAAGTAAGAGTCTGGTGTAGTTTAGAGGGACAATGCCCTTAGGCAGCCTCATACGAGTAAGGTGAGGCACCTCATACGAATAAGTACAAGGGATAATCAATATGTAGATGATGTAAATCTATATGGTTTCAAACTCCTATAGATGTGCTGCTTACATTCTTTATATATGCATCCATTTCATGTGTAGATAGAATTATATGTGTAATAATAATGTTTTACAACTTGCATAAATTGTAGTGATAAGGAACAAACTCGCTAACCTATGGTTTGGTCATTCTCCTATAGCTTCTTTTGCACGTCTGTTTAAGTGAGACTAGGATAAGCTCAAGTATAAAATGCAAATCCAAGTTATGTAAGAGAAAACTAGTATAGGAGCCCTCATGTGAAAAGTACTTGTATGTTAAGGTTCCGAATCATTTAGTAATTATTGTAATTTATAAAATTGATTTACCTTGTCTTATTATTTGGTAAAGGATATCAACTCTCTATGATTCTAGTAGATTGTAGTATATTGGTTATTCGTAGTTATTTATATTTCATGATAAAAAAAAATAGAAGTAAAATTGTAGCCATAGTGATTAGTTAGGATAGAGTCTTGCAACCTCTTATTTGCAAGGTGGTTTCCATATAATAGGTGTATATGTGATATAGAGATTTTAAGTAATCATAGCAAGCCCCCTTTAAGATCATGATAGGTAGCATGTTAGCATCCATGATCCCTTAATGGACAATCACATCAATTGGAGGCTGGTTTCTTTACCAATAGGATTCTAATGCAATGGAGAAATTTTCATTTATTTATTCATCTATGTTTTAAATGGATAAAGATTTAATAGCTATTTTAAATTGATACTATATGGAACAAACTCTAGTAGTTTTAAATAGCTTCTTATTAAGTGTTTAGTGACTATTTAGAGTTGCTCCCTTATTATTGTGACAATAGCTTCTTTTCAATGTTGTTATCCCCTATATGTAGCTTCATTTTTCTAGTTATCTACGATAAATTTATCTACACGTATGGTATAATAACTGCCACTATATAAAGATGCTAATTTTGTATCCCTAGCTATTTATAACTGTTGGTAAAGACATTTACAATGGTTTTAATTACTACTGCTTATATTAGTATTTAGCTACTAAAAGCAAAAAGTTTTAGTGTAAGAAGCAAATTCATGATTGATATCTAGATGACAAGACAACATTAGTATTGGAAACTTCCTTGTTGCACCAAAATGATTGTTGTCTTATATTATCTTTTAGTCTACATTTGTAAACTTATAGAGTCAATAGAGTAAATTCTGTTAAAGAGTATCACCACAATCATCTTATCTAAAAGCTTAAGTTTTTAAATCGAATGGTTGTAGTGCTAGTCATAATCATAGAAAAGTTAAAACTTTTAGGTAAGATTCTTATGGTACTGCTCATAACATGGCATTAAAGCAGTAGGTACTACGTTTAAACCCTTGCAATATCAGTTAACCTCTTATCTAATTAGATCGTCTTCTTATTAGGCTTTAGTCAACATAAGAGAAGTGTTATATAATAAATATACTACTTCACATCATACTACAAGTTCAAACTTTTAGATAAGATAGTTGTAATACTACTCTTAATATGGTATCAAAGCAAGAGGTCATGGAGCTTATCACGACCCAACAGTATCGTTGTCATGGTAGGTCACCGTGTACCATGTGAAGGTTTATTATCAACCCCCTTGCTAATCATAGGCCTTTCATACGACACACAAGGCTCCTTCCACTCTACGTTATCATTAGACCCATAGACAAGTAATATAGAACAATTTAACTAAAATTACTTCTATGTCATAAATTAGCTACTTATGTGGGTTCGTGAGACCCATACCAAAAAAATATTACAAACAAATGCAGTTCATAACGAAACTGCATTAAATCTGTGTTATGAGCAAAAACATAAAAGTATCTAAATGTCTATAAATCTATTACAAAATGTCCTCTTCGCTCTCTAATCGCTCCAACCCATCCCTACACAAGACTTACCATAAGCATGCCTTGACCCAGATTAGTGAAGAAGTTTTCCTGCAACAACAAAAATCTAAAGGGGTGTAAGCTTAAGCTTAGTAAGATTAATACCCTCGTCAGTACCACATAATAGAAATTTATTAGATGTACAATCACATAAATGCATGAACAATCAATATACCAAACAACGCATGCAATGACCAAGGAACTGCATACGACTCAGAATTACGCCCATTGAAGTCGGGGTTTAGTGATAATTAACTAACCCAAACCAAAATCCAGGTTCTAGACCTTGGGTTTTATTTCATTTGCACTATCGTGCTTATGCCAAAACAAAACTCTATATATATACTTCCTTTACCGAAATCAAATCATATTTTTAAAATCCCAAGTCTAGCAATGTAGTGGCCTCTGCAATCCACAAACATACGCCCTAAGCAGAAGCTACAAGACTCACCCCTCGCCAACGATTGGCATCTCCCAGCGCCTAGTAAGCCTATCAACTTAAGATAGAGACTCAATATATATGATGACATAGCTAGTACCCAATCCTATAAGAGACTCGTATGCCTATGAGTCCCTTCCCATCTTTCACGTAAAGCAGCAGTCGGTGTTGTCCGTATGCAATATGGGGAATGCATGATTCATTTTGATTTCTTAATCATATAAGTGATTAACTTAATTTTCAAGGTGATCAGACAATTTCATTCCATACAATTCACATGTATATATTAGTACAAATAATTCCCATTATTATATATAAAATTAACAAGTCATCACAGTCATCCATAAATCCATACACATGTATCTCCCATATCCCACGAGCATCCAAATTTATATATATAAGTTTAGGTGCATCTATTCTACAAGCAAAATCAAATAAAGAGTCATCAAGAATTTACTCACTCTGCCATGTAAATCAATCAAAGTAATCCGGAGGCAAGTCGTCTCTGGCACGATGTCCCCTGGTCATTGAAATAATATTTATAAGGGATTAAAATAAACTTAGAAAACTAAGTTAATTTTCCTTAAGTTATACTCTTGAGTAGTTTTCTTAATTTTTCCCAGTTTTTACTTAAAGTTCAATCACGTATAACTTTTTCGTTTTAAATCCGATTTTATGATCTTATAGTCAGTCTTCATCTTTTTTTAGTGTAATTTAACGTAGTGAGGTTAGATTTTCGAAATGAGGCATACAATTCTGTCCATGGGACAGAACAGTACCATTCTTCATGTGTTGGAATGCTTTTGGGCCTTATATGGTAAATGGGCTTTTTGATAACTTGAGAAATCTTTTGGGCTTAGTCTTAAGATTTTATCCTAAGCTTAAAATACTCCTTGAGATCAGATTTACAACTTTGATTTATATTCCTAAGGCTAACAACCACTTCATGGGCCCTTTAGTGGGCTTAAGTTGTCATATGGGCTTGTTTTTTGTTCAAACTAAAGCTAATGACTTTGATGGGCTTATGGGGCCTCAGGTGGATTTATTATGGGCTTCAAAAAAACCTATCTTAATGCTTTAAGTTGCTGGTCAAAATTTTATTGAAGCCCCAACTTAGAATTTTAGACTCGTTTTGAGAGTTTTAGGCTCAATTTTAAGTTTTAGGCTTTATATACTTACCATACTTGCTTTGATTAATCTTTTCACTTTGTTCATTTACTTTTATCATATTTTTAAGCGTATTTTTCCCACGTTCCAAATCTGGTTGTAATGATTTCAAGGGGTTCTCACTTAGTTTTTTTCAACTTGTTTCATCATTTCCTTAAGTTTAAGTGTTAGATTATACACTTAAACTACTTATATCCAAATCTTAACTTAACTTTTCTTTGATAAGATGATTCTTTAACTCATGCTCCACAAAAACAAATAGAAGATCTTATACTTAATACAACCTCCATATCATAGCTCATGTCATACAAAGTTGGTTTCTTCATGAAACTTCATATGATAGATTTTTCCTTAACTTAAGTTTAGATTTGAGCATGTTTAACTTAACGGAAATAAAATCAACATTCAAAGGACCATTGAATCCTCACATCCAACATGTTCATCTTCCATTCAAGTTCTTAATTCATGATTTTCTCAACTTAAAATCTTCCATTCAAAGTGTTATACAAGTATCTTTACAAAACATCATCTTTACATGCTCATGTTTCAACTTCATGTGAGGGATTCATGAGTTCATTTCTTAAAACGGTTTTTGGTGTTATAACAACTTAAACCTTACTTATATCTTCAAGAAATCAAAGTCTCCTAACATATACACTAACCCACTAATCACAAGAAACACTCATTTGTCCTTAAAGCAAAATACGGTGGTTGTGCACTAACGTTCCACTTAAGCTCTCAACTTTGCTTCCTCCCTTTGGCACCTTTTGGAAACCCAGGTTGTTTAATCCTTTGGAATGGGGTTTGTGGAAGGTTCTAATGGTTCTAAAGATCTTAGATGGTGAAAGAAAATGATACAAGAACAAGAGGAGGAATTGCCGTGAGTGAAGCTTGAAAAATGGGGGAAAAGTTGATTTTGTAGGGTAAAACTGTTTCTCCTTTTTATGTTTGTTTCAAATGAGAGAAAGAAGATGTGAAAGTGAAATTGAAAGTGAGAGAAGTAATGGAGAGAGTGGCCGGTTGGAATTGAGAGAGAATAAGTGGTTAAAATGTCTTGAAAGTGTTGTCTTGCAGCTTACACAAAAGTCAACAATTGCAACTATTGATGATGTAAGCATTAAGGGGTGAATAGTGATGTGTAAGAGAAAGTAATTGATGGTTGAAAGACAAGAGCATGGCCTCCCTTTTTTCCTTGTTTAAATCTTCCATTTAAAGTCTTTTTGGGCCATGGAATCGTCTTGTCTCATTTAATGACGTTAAGCATATGAAATCTTTTGAAGAATTATCCATATGTAGTATAAGTGAAGGGGTGATAAAGAAAATGTCTTATCATTAGATTTTGATTAGTTATCAATTAATAAATAATTCCAACTCTCAATTGAAAAGTTATCTAAAGTGATTGGTTAATCTACTTATTGAAGTGTAAGGCTTACACATAAAGATAAGGGCATGGTCATATAGAAAATTGTTTTTAGGTTTTCATCTTGCATTGTTTTGCAATTTATGATTTAATTTTTATAAAATTATGAAATTTTCTAAAGCTAAATGAAATTATTCAAATTAAATTATCAATTAATTACGTAGGGTTAAAATTCCTTAATGATTTTATGATTTAGGGTTTTAAATGACTTTAGAGCTCGCAGTTCTTCAAGCTAAGGTTTTATCGATAATTGATTTTTGAATTGGAAAAATTTAATTCGTTTCTAAATGTAGACTTAAGTTTTTAGTTTAGTTGATCCTTAGAAACGTTTAGAAAGTACTCTTAATCCAATCTTAGGCCCACTAAAAGTAGGGTTTACAGATCTAAACCCCTCCATTGTTAGTCAATCTCTATCTAATTAAGTTATCAATTTATTGTGACTCAATCAAGGTCTAACCTATAAATGAGTGGAAGTGTTCAACGATAAATATAATAATCTATACTAATGATTATAATATTAATCATAGCACATTCCTCTCTTTACTATAAATAAACTAAACATTACTGAGTTACAAGCTAGTATTTACCATCTACTATGCCATATGTCGAAGGGGATTTCATCTCTAATTTCTTTGTTGAGCAAGTTTTAGTTATTTATTTTATACTTAGTTGTTTTATCAAGGTAATAATACAATCCATTTTATTCATGCATAGCTCTTACATTGTAAGATGGAATACTACTCCCTTATTTATTTTCCAACAAACCTTAGATGCTATTATAATTGAATAAGTCGGCTTTGTATCTTACCATTTTCTTATGTTTCCAAATTTTATTAAAAAAAATAGGGTTGAAATCCTTACCTACACCCCCTTCCCTCTAAACATATGAATTGTGTTGATAAGCTTTTTTAGGCCTAAGCCCAAGTGACTACACTTGCTTAGCTAACCTTAGGCCCTACTTCGGGCCAAAAACGCAACTCTCTTTAGTAGCCTAATTAGCTCAACCCCTTTACAAGCTTACTCAAACCCAAGTAAAGATATCCATTTAGGTCTCCTCGAGCATGCCTTCTCGAACCCTACTAAATGGATCGCTCTATCCAGTCTACTCGATAACATCATAGCTTATTCAAGCCTAACTCTAACTCTTCTCCATCCTGACCTCTTAGGTCCTCAAAAGCTCTTACTAGCATCCTTTGTGAGCTCGACTAATATGGATCACTAGGAAGGGAACACAAAGCTATCAATATCATACAAACTAAAGGGGGTCCAAATTGTAAGATGGTTAGAAAACTAAATGATAATCAAAGAATGAGTAGGGGTCCTCATGTATCGATAATAGATATGATGCACCAATGCATCACATGAGCTCTAGTCGCACTTCACCCATAAGTTTGGTCGAAGGTTACTCACCACTAATCCATACTCACAATAAACTTAATAAAAGCAAATAGAGTAAGCAAAAACACTTAGCTCACCAAAGAATGAAATGTCAAAAAATTCAATTCTTCTTCACTGTTGTAAATGATACAAATTACAAGTATTTATATAACCTAATTAAAGCAAGTCCTAGGTATAAGCAAATTACAAAAAAGGATTCCTACTAGAAAAGGAAAAAGGAGTAGATTATAAAGGTAGAGTTGTAATTGGACAAACAAGGGGATATTTAGGTATAAAAGGAGAGTATAAATGTTAGAGAATGGGGCGGCGTCAATTGTTCATTCTATGATCCCAATGTTACTATTTGTAAAGCAAAACAAGTTCTAAGTAAATCAGGCTGAAGTCGGGTACTCAACAACTCGAATGTTCCGGACTAAGGAAGGATTGGTCCTAGAGGTAGCCCATTGTTTGGACAGCCTCAACTAGTTAGCTTGAGATCAGAGGTAACTTAACCTCGACACTGTATCAAGTCGGCAGTAGGTGGGTTTGGTGCTTAACCTTAAACTAACATATTATGATGGGGTCGAAAATGTAATGGGTTAATCACCTCAGGAATCTCTTCAATGAGATGGAGAGCAAAGTAATTTGATTGGTTGGATTAGTGATAGGATTGCTCTTCAAAGTTTAGCTCTCCTTGGATAGCTTGGCAAACCATATAGGCAAGTCCTTGGGCTTAAGAGCAAGTGATTTTCCTACAATCCCTATCATCATCTTCTACCTATTTGAGATTTGGGATCAAATCTGACTCGATTGCTTATTACTCTACTTTAAGGACATACGGATGAAGGTCGACAACGTTAAAAGAGTCTAAGACCCTATAATCTTCAGGCAATTCAACCTTATAGGCATTAGGAATGATCCTTTCTAATATTCTAAATAGTCCATCAACTTTAAGAGATAGCTTACTCTTCCTCAAATTTGGAAATCGGTCTTTACTGAGGTGGATCCAAACTAGATCACCGGGCTAAATTCTTTAATATTCCATTCTCTACCTCAACTCTTAAGCTTGGTAGCAGCTTGGCTCAATTGTTCTACAATCTTCTAGTACATGGTCTTAGTGGCCTCGGATCGCTTTATGGCTGGTTGATCTTAATTTTAGCTTAGAAGGGGTGTTTGGTCCAATGGAATCGTAGGGTTAAATCCATAGGCGATCTTAAAGGGTGACATACTCGTTGCACTATGGGCAATCCTGTTATAAGCAAACTCAATTATGAGCAAGCGTTGGTCCCAATCAATCATGTTCCTACCAATGGCAACTCGGAGTAGAGTCCCCACAGTTCTAATGGCAACTTTGACCTATCCATCCATCTGTAGATTTAAAGACATACTGAATAACAACTCAGTTCCCATTCGCCTCCATAATGTTCTCTAAAAGTGGCTCGTGAACTTTAGATCCTAGCCTTAAACAATGGTTCTAGGCACTCCATGGAGTTTAGTGATCTTCTAAAAGAAAACAAAAGAGATAACTAAAGTATTGTTAGTTTTGGAGCAGAGCAAGAAGTATGTCATCTTAATAAATTAGTCAACGACCACCAAGATGGAAACCTTCCTATAGGACGTCCCTGACAACCCTAACATAAAGTTCACACTTAGCTTAAACCATGGTTTAGTCGAGATCAGAAAAGGTAAATATTATCCTTGCTCGGCTTAGCTCTTTACCATTCTATAGGTAGCATAACTTTCCAAAATAGCATGGACAACCTCCATCATTTTTTGCTAAAAGAATCTAGAAGATAGTACCTTATGAATTTAGTGCTTGCTAAAATGTCCAAGCAATCCGCCACCATGCAGCTCGCGCACTAATAGCCCTCTCATAGAACAAGTTGGGATACACAATCTCCTCTTCTTAAATAAGTATACATCCTCCTTGTAATAGTTATCAAGTGATCGACCTTCTTCATATCTAGCGTAGATCAAACCAAAATGTGAATCCTCAACATATAAATCTTTAATCATAGAAAACCCTAGTAATCAAGTTTGTCATTTAATCAAGAGGGAATGTTTTCTTGATAGGGCATTAGCCACTACATTGTTCTTATCATTCTAGTACTTCATGATATAAGAAAATCCCTCTATAAACTTAACCTACTTAGCTTGTTTTCGAGATCACTTGGGCTAGCTCTTCAGATATCTCAAAGATTCATTATCAATGTAGATCAAAAATTCTTTAGATAGTAAATAATGTTGCCATACAATCGAGGCTCAGATCATGGAGTAAAACTCCTTATCATAAATAAAATAGTTAAGTGTTGCTCCTTTAAGCTCTTCACTAAAGTAAGCAATAATTCGGCCTTCTTACATCAGCATAGCACCTATGCCCAGTCCATATGCATCATACTCTACTTCAATCACTTTGTCAAAGCTTGGTAGAGCTAAGACAAGGATAATAGTCAACTTCTCCTTTACCTCTTCAAAACTCCTTTATTCCTTTACTTCCTACTTAAACTCAACATTCTTCTTTAATAGCTTAATGAGTGGGGCTACAATTGTACTAAAATTCCTTATAAATTAGCGATAGACCAATGCCAAGCAATGGAAGATTTGTACGTTGGCGGTATAAGTTGGTAAATGCCTTTTAGTAATCGCTCTTATCTTCTCGTCATAAGCTCGTATACCACCACTACTCACAACAAACCCTAAAAAGATTACTTCAAGTCAATAGAAGTCACATGTCCTCAAGTTGGCATAAAGCTTCTAAGCTCAGAGTTTAGCAAAGACTATTCGAAGGTGCTTACAATGAGTTTCCAAGTCAAGACTATAGACAAGAATATTGTTAAAATATATAACAACAAACTTTCTAATGAATTCCTGAAGTGCATGATTCATCAACCTCATGATTCATCAACCTAATGAATGTGCTTGGGGCATTGATACGCCATTCATACAATCTATGGTAGGTTTTAAAAGTAGCTTTCCCCTCACCTCCTTCTTACATTCAAATCAAATGGTATCTATATTTGATATCAATCTTGGAGAATACTTACGCTCTATTCAATTCATCGAGCATGTCATCAAGCCTTGATATAAGGTACCTGTACTTAATGATAATGCAATTGATTGTTTGGCTATTCATACAAATCTTCCATGTCCCATCCTTCTTTGGTACCAGCAAACCTAGTACGATACATCAACTTAGGGACTTGCATACATATCCTCTCTTCATCAGCTCATCTACCTACTTCTGCAACTCAGTAGCTTGCTTAAGATTCAGTTTATAGGTACATTTTTTTAGTAGGGAAACTCTTAGCTCTAAGTCTATTGCTTGTTTAATGCCTTGAATCAGGGGAAAACCCTTTAATGGTTCACTTAAGAATAGGTTAGCAACCTCACTCAATAAAATTTTCACCTCAGCGAGCAGCAATTCCTCTTTTGATCCTCTCACCTCAAGCAACCTTCTAAATAGTAAATAGGTTGGCTCATCAAACTCCATCTCTTTCTTTAGCTCGGTCAAGTCATCATCAAAGTCTCTTTCTTCAAAACTTAGGTTAGTTGAGTCTGCATGCTTTTAACTTGTTCAATGGTCATAAGACTCAACTTCACCTTCCTACTCCTATGCTCTAGGGAACATGTCTTCTTTCTTCCATCATATATCACACTTAGGTTAAACATCTATGGTTGTTTAAGCAGAATATGGGAAACACTTATGGGCAACACATCATAGAGCACTTCATCTTAATAGTTTCCAATATGATCAATACAATTACTTATTTGTTCATTTGTAAGGCTTCTTTGTTACTAAGCCAATGTAGTTTATAAGGCTTAGGATGGGGCTTGGTCAACAACTTCAATTGCTAGACCATAAAAGTAGATGCTGTATTGATGCAACTGCTACTGTCAAAAATTATCGCACACAATGATCAATTGACTTTATAACCAATGTGAAACAAGTTTTCCCACTATTCATCCTTGAGGATAGGATTCACACTCATTACTCTCTTCAACTCTAAGGTTACAGGCAAAAAATAACCCCCCCCCCCTACTATAAATGACTTCCTCCTCCTCTGATAACATCATTTGTCTAGTCTTTTTCAACTCTTCCACTTCCTCATTAGTATTATCTACTTCAGTAGTCAATGCTTCTCCTTAGATCACCATGGTTCTTTTGTTCAAATACTAAGTAGCCATGTAACTAAACCCATGACACTTGAAGCATTTAATTTCACTCGTCTTTCTTCCTAAGCTCTAGTTTTTCTTGAACTTCCTCGGGATCTCTTTCTCCTCTATTCAAGTAGTTTGAATGGGTCAGACTTCAGCAACTTTACTAGGCTCCATTCACATAGGTTTGCTCTAAACAAGTCAGTTAGTAGTAGGTTAGCTAATAGGAACTCGAAATCTTCCTACTTGGCATCTTTTAATTCTCTAGGCGACTCCAACAACTTCATCAAGTAAACTAATATCCACGGTCTGTAGAATATCTCGCATCTCGTACTTTACCCCACTAATGAACCAAGACACAATTTAGTCTTCAAGCTTGACAACTTTACATTGGATCATTAACATCTAGAATTCCTTCACATACACATCAACACTCAATCTTCCTTGCCTCAACATATGTAACCTTTTGAATGTATCCTACAAATGATAACTTCATCTCATCCTAATTCCTAACTTCACGTTTACGTTTTCCTTCTCTTCTTCGAGTAGCTTGCAGATTCTTCTACCATAGCATAGCATAACCATTAAACTCTAGTTTAGCAAGTTTTACATTAGCATGGTCAAGCACCTCATGGCATTCAAACTGCTTCTCAGTCTTCTCTACCCAATCTAGGTAGTCCTCAGCATCACCACTTCCAAAAAAGCTAAGGATATGCATTCTCATCCCTTTCACTCTAAGGGCTCGGATATTCCTTTTCTCTATTTCATAATACTCATCTACTTCATCACTTACTTCCTCATCCTTCTCTTTGATTTCTTCTATCACTAGTCTATGTCTAGCAACTCAACTTACTCCTTTAGCTTGGTATGGTTGAATAAAGGCATTAGCTCAGACATAGATGTCATCGCCTCTCTCAAGCTATTCATTTGCTTGTCCCTTATAGGGATCGTTTCTGGTCCGTTGCCTATCCTTGTTTACGACAATCAGCAAACTAGTCACCAAGTCAATTAACCTATCTAGTCTGTCATCCATAAATTGGGGTATAAAGCTTCCTTATTAACCATAGCTATTTCGAGTGCTACTCTCTTGGTTACCTAGAGTTCCTTGAATACTAAAATTGAACATTGTTATATACTGACAACTGAAATTCAACCTAAAATTCCTCTCTCTTCGAGTAGTCAATAAAAATAAAACAACACCAAAGCTATTACAACCAAACACACAATGAATGGACCAAAACGCACACATCATGTTTTGTGAGCAAGAAACAAGGGAAAACATAATACAAAGTTTCTATAACTTTAAACACTTCAAATGCTCACAACAACAATAAATAGATTCTAAGACACTTAAAATAGTAGTAAACCACTTAGAGTACAAGTAATAGGAACTTACTCAAACATACAAAGAACATATGGATCATCGGAAAGGGAACACACAGCTACTAACATCACACATACTAAGGGGAGGTCCGAACCATGAGATGGTCTAAAAAATAAATGGCAGTCAAAGGTTAAGCAAAGTTCCTTATGTACCAACAGCAGATATGATGCACCAACAACTCACACGAGCTTAGTTCACATTTAATATTACACATAAGTGTAGCCAAAGAGCACTCGCTACTAATCCATGCTTATAATAAACTAGATAAGAGCAAAGGGAATAAGCAAAAACACTTAGCTTACGAAAGGATGAAATGTTTGAAAATTCAATTCTAATTCACCATTGTGGCTAATATAAATTATAAGTATTTATATGACTCAATTAACACAACTCTTAGGTATAAGCAAATTACCAAAAAGGATTCTTATTAACAAAGGAAAAAGGAGTAAATTACAAGGGTAGAGTTGTAATGAAACAAAAAGAGGAATATTCGAGTAAAAATGGATAGTACGGATGTTAGAGAATGGGGTGTATGTCAACTGTCCATTATGTGGTCCTAATGTTACTGTTTGCTAAGCAAAACAAGTTTTGAGCAAATCAGGTCCGAGTCAAGTGTTTAGTAGCTCAATAGCTTGGATGTTTCAAATTGAGAAAGGATCGGTTTTGGAGGTCTCCTATTGTCTGGTCGACCTTGACTTGTCAACTCGAGATTGGAGGTATCTCGACCTCAACATTGTATCAAGTCAATAGTAAGTAAGTTTGGTGCTTAACCTTAGATTGGCATATTATGATGGGATCAGCTCAATAACAGGTCGATCACCTCAGGAGTCTCTTCAATGAAATGATAAGCGGAGTAATTTAGTAAGTTGGACGAAAGATAGGATCACTCTTTAAAGTTTAACTCTCCTTGGACAGCTCGTCGAACCATATGGGTGAGTCTTTGGGCTTGAGAGTAAATGATTGGTCCATAATATTTATCATCAATTCTTGGGGGGCTCAAGGCTCGAGGACCCTACTATCCTTAGGCCATCCAAATTCAACCTCAGCATACAATCTCAACCTTCGCCCCCGAGCTCATGCTATGTGCTCAAGGCATGACTCAAAGACTTCAATGCCTCTATTGCTCTCCACATTTCTCTCCTCGTTAAATGTCATCTGATATCCACAATACAGCCTACTTGCCTAGTTGCCCTAACTATGATAGCTACCAACACTATAAATGTAACAGCCACCTTTCCTAAGGTTCACCAATTGGCAAAGCAACTCTATCCTCTCCTATATTGTACACGCCTCCCTTACACCAACTACATACAAGCCAATCTTAATCTACCACGTGTTTCATGCAAATAAGCTCTATACCTTATAAATAGAACATGGAGCCACAGATACAAGGATTACAACTCTCAAAACCCTTGTCTTATTCCTTTTAGATGCACAATACTTTCTCTTTTCCTTCCTTTACTAATTTAAGTATCAAAGGGCCCTTACTAACTTAGCCCAAATCCCCCACCACATATGGCAATTGAACCACCAAACGACCAACCCTCAATAATCAACATGTCACCAAATGGGTTTCCTTAAAAACAAATTTGTAGTTATTAAAATGTTGTTGGTGATGTGGGAAGGGATATAGTGACAATTGAAAAGTAAGGATGAAATGAAAATTCAGATTCAATAATACCTTCATTCTTGGCTCGACTATAGCCGGTGAATCTAAGTGTTATACCGTAGGTTTGATTCCATAATCGGAAGGTAGTCCAAATTTACTATTATTTTCGATTCTTGATTTACGTAATCATCAAATCAGAATTTTATATTTATAGTGTTCTTGAAGCTCCCCACACTTCATTAAATGAGTTCTTGAATTGTATTATATAACCTAGAGGATGTTTTCCAGTTTTGCTTTCATAATGGACCATTTTACATGATATGTCTGGAAAGAAGGAAACATAATGATTGATACGAACTCATGTTCTTTAAACGATTTTAACAAAACTTATTTGCCTATAAAATCAAAAGATCAAAAATAAATATCAAAGCAAACTGGAAAAAAAAAATTCTTTCTTTGCAATCTTTATTTCTCCAAGATGTGTATGATTAATTTCTTTATAAAAGCAAAATCATTCTATTTGAATATTTAACTGAAAAGGGGATGTAAAATAGAAATGGTTCGGATTTTCTAATATTTTGGGTTCTTGGTTTACACAATCAACATATCATAATTTTAATCTATTTCTTGAGTTCTCGAAGCTCCGCAGACACCACCAGATGAGTTTCTTAATTGCAAGGATGTCTTTCAGTTTTTCTTTCATAGTGGACCATTTTAAATGATATGTTTGGAAAGAAGGAAATATAATGATTGCTATGAACTCATTTGTCCTTCAAACGGGCAATAAAAATGAGAAAGAAAAAAGAAAATAAAACTAAGCAAACTATATAAAAAAATAAAAATAAAAAATAATCATAGTCCTTAAACTTGTGCAGATTCACCCCCATAAATTTTTAAAGGAAATTTTTAACCCTCTAAACTTTTGCTTTAGTGTAAATTCATCCCCAAACTTTCAAAATAAGTTTTTTAACTCTCTACACATTTGCTCTTGTGTAAATTCATCTCTTAAACTTTTAAAATGAGTTTTTAACCATCTATGCTTTCAAAATTTGCAAGCTTGATTGTATTTAACATTTTTGTAATTTAAAAAAGGTATGTGTATAGGAATAATTGATGGTAATGTATAATATATTATAAAAATATAATATATATTGTACAAATATAATATATTAAACCATATACTATGAAACATATATTAAAATTATATTAAAAACTATATGTCATATACTCACTAATATTATATATTATAATAACATCTACAAGATGTACTATATGTCATAATATGAAATAATATTTAGTGACAAATGATATATCTATATATTTATTGTATATATTACATAAATTAGGTAATTATTTAATCATTCAATTAGATAAAGGTCATATTTCATATCTTAATTTATGTATCATACATTTACTATTTTTTTAACAAATAATATATTGATGATAAATTGTTCATAACATGTTATGATAATTAAAGGAAAGATTTTTAATAAAAAAAAAAAACTTACATGTTCAATTGTAAGTACACCAGTCATATTTTTTAATTTGAAAAGTAAATATATCTTAGTTGGTAATTAGTGCTAATTTCATTAAATATAAAATGATAATTGAATTATTATTGTACTATGTCCTATTTTTATAAATGCATCAACTGAAAGTCAATATAACGATTAACTACATAAATGAAAAAATGATGCAAAAAGGTCACCTTATATTTAGGATGATTGATGGTGATGTTAAGAAATATCAAGGGTTGAAAAGATAACTATAATTCAAAATATTTTTATGCTAGTTCAATCCATTAACATTGTGAAAATTCAATCATGATAATTAAGGTAGTTTTTTCCTATCATATATGATGCATTAATTAAGATAGATATAAAATACAAGTTTTATCGTATTGCATGATTGAATAATTACCTAATTGATATAATATATATGATAAATATATGATATATTATTTGTCATAAAATATGATTTTATATGTTAACATATAACATATCTTATATACATTATTTAATACATAATATAGATAGTTTGATATATTTTATTTATATAATATATATTATACTATTATAAAATATTGGTAAGTATACAATATATAGTATTTAATATAATTTTATTATATACTTCATAGTATATAGTTTAACATATTTTATTTATATAATATATATTATACTTTTATAATATATTATACATTATCACCAATAATCTCCATGCAAATACATTTTTCCTAACAAAAAAAATGTTAAATAGACATAATATTATAAATGATTGAAAGCTTAAGGAATAAAAAAACTTGCTTTGAAAGTTTATAAAGTGAATTTGGAGTAGAGCAAAAGTTCATAAGTCAAAAAAGCCACTTTAAAAGTTAGGAGGAGAATTTATAGTAAAGTAAAAATTCAAATTATTAAAAAACTTATTTTTGAAAGTTTATGGGTAAATCACACCAAAGTGAAAGTTTAGGGAAAGAGTTGTGCAATTCCCTCAAAAGAAATTCTCTTTTTGGAATATTTATTTCTTCTACAAGTGTATAACTAATTTTTTGAAAAGAGAAAAATTTTTTCGTTTGAATAGAAGTGGAAGTGGTCAAAGCAGCGGACATCGCACGTTATGTTCTGAAAACTCAATAGCCTATGCACGCCCTATCATGTCTACAAAATCAATATCATAATGCTCTTACAGTTATTTTAGCAACATTCGCAGTTACAAAACAAGCTAACTTTTGAACCCCACTTACCATAAATCGAACTCTCCATTCCCATTTCCTCCGAACACTCGTCTCTTTTCCTTTAGACCCAACAGAAAGACTCAGACCCATCAACCATTCTTCAAAACCCCCCTAACCCTTACATCTTTTGTTCTTGTGTGGGAAGAAAAGCAAATATGTAGAAGTATTAGAGAGAGAAAAATCAGGGTTTTAATGGGTCGTGGTAAGATAGAGATCAAGATGATAGAGAACAATACAAATAGGCAAGTGACGTATTCCAAGCGAAGGAATGGTATTTTCAAGAAAGCTCATCAGCTTACTGTTCTTTGCGATGCTGAGGTCTCTATTATCATGTTGTCAAGTAACACTAAGATCCATGAATACATTAGTCCTTCCACAACGTAAGTATATTCATTTATTTATTTGTTCATTTCTTGACTAAATTACTAGAATTTATAAGCGATAGATAAGAGAAAAATTAAGCAAGACTGAACGAATTTTCAGGAAAATTTTTAGAATACGGTGAACTATGGGTGATTTATGAATTTTTCCCTTGAAGTCTGAAACTGAACGGATTTTGCTTGTCAAAATACCATCTTATGATCAATCCATTACAATTGTACTCTTTAACTAATGAGTGCTTGCTGCTTTATCTTCTTAAAGATGACAAGAGAGTAAATTTAATTAAGTATGATATATTAGTAACCTCATACAAATTTGACAAGCAAAAGTTGGATTGTTTATAACATCTAGCAATTTTAAACTTCAAGTACAAAATTGACCCAAAAAAAAAAAGAAAAAAAAACACATAAGTGATCTTGATGTTTATCAAATAATTTTATTACATAAAGTACATGAGCAAGGTTAACAAATTTTAGTTAAAAAAATTTTTTATCAGGACAAAGAAGATGTATGATATGTACCAACAAGCTACGGGAATCGATTTGTGGAGCGGGCATTACGACGTCTCTGAGTGATGACTTTTTATTTACTTGTCGAATTTTGGAATGTTTGTTATGTATTTGATTATGGTATTTGTATAAGTATTTGTGTGTGATTGTGCAGCGAATGCAAGAGAGCTTAAAGAAACTGAAAGAAATCAACTATGAGCTCAGAAGAAACATTAGGTACGTAATAATCCCACATGAAAGTGAATTCCTTTATGGTTTAGAAAATGCAACAATCTCTGCTATAGAGCTAATTCGAACGGAGTAAAATACATGCAACAGGTTGTATGAAGAAGTAGGTAGATCTTTCATTGAATTTTTGATATTTAAGAAAAACAAAACCTCATTTTTCTAACATAAGGCTCGAAATGGAAGAGTGCACCCGATACATCTACTTAAAGCAAAGGTTCTTTTGTAAAGTATATATATATATATATATATATATTCTCAGTTGATCACTAAATAAGAATATGAGACATGTGCTAATGGTATCGTAATATATAACTATTCAGGGGTTCGATTTTTAGAGGCACTTGTTAATAAAATTGGAATCTCTAAAGATGAATGTCTTCAAACATTATTTTAATATATATCCCATGCATTGTTATGTTAAAAGGAAAAAACAAATTGGAATCACAGCGAAACGAGGCCATATTTCTTCCTTTCCCGTTTTCTCTTCATATTTTTAGCTTTTCTGAAGAAAAATACGCATGTGCATAAAACATGTGGATAATATTTGTTCCTGAATAAATAAAAACTTTTATACATGTTTTCGCTAATGCAGGCAGAGGATGGGGCAAGATCTGAATGGTCTGAACTACGAGGAACTGCGCGGTCTTGAGCAAAACATGCAATCTTCTGTTGAGAAAATCCGGGAGAGAAAGGTATGGAATTCAATGTGGAACTTAGATTACAAATGCTCTTATTTTTAGAAAAAAAATTTATTGAATATTATATGCTATGAATGTGTTCTTATGTTGTGTTGGTATTAATAAATATTTAGTGATAAACCTATTTTAAGGCAATAAATATGAAAAGTCATATAAACTATATCTCTGAATTCTCGCACCAGCTCTTTTAACTAATTTCATTAAAGGAAACGGAAAATGGAATTTAGTGAGTCCAATCATGTAAAAAATAACCAAAAGAAAAATCAATTTGCTAAATTTGAATGAATATTATTGTAGTAGAGAAAGCCTCCTTAATTTTTTATATTTGAGTTAATGAATAGCTGAATTATGACCGAATTTCTACCTATAAATTTTATCCTTGTCTCACCTGTTATGATTTCAATCCAAATTAAATGTTCTTGAAAAATCCAAAAGACAAATGCACCGTAGATATTTTCTAATGTGACCCTCATACGGTCAAGGTTATTGTCTCCTGACAAAACAGACTAGGTTCAATTCATTTTGTCCTCCAAAATTATACTATTTATAAAAAAATTAGCAAAAGAAAAAAAAAATGCGACACCCACATGTATGTACACTGTGAAACCTAATTTTCAAACTTGAAATTTTTAGATCAGCTTATTGTAAATTAAAATGTCCTCGTCATAATCATTTGATCCACTTGATATGCTTCACGTGTAGATCAACCAAGGAGATCGCATAAATATTAGATAATAAATATAAACAAATGAAAACTTCAAATATTGAACTTTTGAACAGTTTCTTAAGTATAAGTTGTCTGCAGCTGTAATTTTTAATAGAAGAGTTACTCGTACTACAATGTTAATGCAATTCCCATAAGTTCTTCTTACTAAACCAACCTCTCAATCAACAGTTTGATGGGAAACACTAGAGCAGTATTTTCAGTGCTAATGGGCGGATTTAGACAATCTTGTTAGAGGTGACTAATATTTGGATCGAGGTTTAGCATCCTAAAAGCCACCTTTCAGGCCCAGCCCACCCATTAAAGTAATAAAGTGCAATTCACATTTTTCAATTAGTATTCCAAGGTTGGTCCAAAATTAAAAAAAAAAAAAAAAAAATACATTAGTATTCCAAGGTCATAGGTAATATGTATGCAGTTCTCCATAGAGTACATTGCGGATGCCAGCAAAATACACGAGCAACTGGAGGGGAGATGATATTTATGATAGTATTTGAAAAGAGTTTGGAAATAAGTGTCAATACAAAGACGCACTTGTTTTAATTTTTCCTTGTTTGTAACAATTAAAAGAACCTTTAAGTAGAAAAGGGTTTTCTAATGAGGAAACACATTTTTTTCACTAAAGGAAAAGTGTTATTCTTTTTCAGGAAAAACATAGCTTTTTTCCAAACAGAAAGTCACTTTCCAAATATGTCTCCACATGCATTCCAAACTATAAAGTAATGTTTATTGGATTTATATTGCAATTATAGATGTCAAAATTATGATTTTATCATTCATTTGAATCAGTAAAATCATACAGAATTAATAAACTCATAAATTTGTATAATCGTATAAAAAAGTTCGTAATTTTACTAAAAATCTGTATATAAATGATTTTATATCTATTTTAATTTTAAAAAATCATTATATAAACTTATAAAATCGTATTTTTAACTCTAATTTTAATAACCATGATTGCAATTAATCTCTATTGATATCCATTTTTGACCGACCCGAGGTCTAGCTCACAAGAAGGCCCATAGTAGCCCAAAGGTAAGTACACAAGCCAATATCCTGCTCCCTTCAAGCACCACAAATTACTAAAGAACCAATTTGAGTCTAATTAGACCACTGATTGCTAGTAACCTTTCAATGACTTCAAAGATTTCTTAGAAAGCCGCCTGTGTTATCTAAGCCTACACCCGGTAAAGAGCTATACCTCTACCTTACTATTAATGAAAAAGCATTGTCATCTATCCTTATATGAGCATAAGTATGTGAACACAAGTCTAGCTACTGCGTCAACCACAATTTATAAGGACCAAAGATCTAATAGACTAAGGTCAAGAAGTTTACCTTAGCAGTAGTCATCATTGCCAGGAAGCTTTAACCTTACTTCCAATCATACCCTATCATAGTGATAACTAATCAGCCTTTGAGAGCTATTCTCCAAAAGCCTAATGCCTCAGTTAAATGATGAAATACTCTCTTAAGCTCAATGCTCTTGACATCCAATTATACCCTTGACAAGCAATCAAAGCATAAGTGCTTGCCAATTTCATTACACACTACACTAGAGCGAATAAGCCATAACAAGAGCTCGCCATACCAATATAGACCCTCTATGTTAATGGTTCTTCTACTAAGGGGAAAGTAGGGTAGACATAACATTATAAAGCCTATACAGCACAAAGATACTCTACACCTGGAAGTTCAACTTCTTAATGAGCAATAATGAGGTAAAAAATGAAGCATTCATTGCTGTCTTAAGGATCGCTAAAGATATTGGAGTAAAGAAGTTAGACATCTACTTAAGTTCCATATTAGTAGTCTAATAGGTAAAAAGGGAATGTGAGACCAAGGGGAAAATAATGATCAAATATCTACAAATTGTCGAAGGCGTACTGGCAAGTTTCACTGCATGTAAGGTCAACAAGATCTCCCGAACAAAAAATGAGGAAGCAGATAAGCTATCTAGATTAGCCTCATCTATCATCCTTATACTGTATGACAACAATAAGCCACTCTTCATATAATACCTCCACAATGGGAGTATAGAAATGCAAGGGCAAGAAGTCTTAGAGATACAAGTTGCAACCTTCAAGCCTTGCTTGATGGATCCAATCACAAAACATTTGAAGATAGGATTGTTACCTAAAGACCTATCGAAGGCAAGGAAGCTGGCTTATGCCTCAACTAACTACACCCTCATTGATGATGTACTATATAGGTGAAGACAAAGTGTCCCCTTGTAAAATGCCTCAATAAAGAAGAAGGTGCTCATGTCTTAAAGGAGTTGTACAAAGGAATATGTAGCAACCACATCCAGTCTTAGGCCTTATACATCCAAGCCTTAAGGTTAAGTTGCTATTGGCCAATAATGACAAAAGACATAAAGGCCTTAGTACAAAAATGTCACCAATGCTAGAAGCACACTCCGATTACTTGTATCCTTAGCTTAGAACTACGTCCCCTAACGAGCCTATCACCATTTGCTTAGTGGGCCTTAGACATCATCAAGCCTTTCTCAAAGGCATCCTTAAGACAATAGTTTATTCAATTAGCAACAAATTACTTCACCTAATTGGTAGAGGCATTGGTAGTAGTAACGATCACTGCTCAAGCCATAGAGGGATTTGTCCTTATGTACATACTCTCCTACTTCAAGGTCCAGTACCACTTAATTATTGACAACGGAAGATAATTTGATAGTAACAGGTTTAAGGAATTCTATGACAAGCATGGAATCAAACTCTACTACACCTTACTAGCCTACCCCTAAACTAATGGTCAAGTGGAAGCAATCAACAAGATCATCCTTTAATAGCCTTAAAAAGAGGGTAAAGTTAATAGGAGGTAAGTAGGCCAACAAACTCCCTAATATACTTTAGAGGTACTGTACTATGCACTTGACTTCTATTAGAGAAACTCCCTTCCATCTTACATTTGGAACCAAAGCTATGCTCCCAGTCAAGATGGAGCTATCCACCAACAAGGTCTACTACTTTAACATCAACACTAACCATATGGCCCTTCAAGCAAGCCTCAATACTATTGAGGAAGTATACAATGTCATGCAAGCTCGAATAACTACATACCAACAACAAGCAACCTAATACTACAATTAGAAGGTGAAGCACAAGGCTTACTGACCAGGAGACCTAATGTACTGAAAACTAGAGGCCACCAACTTAGTTAAAAGGTGAGGCAAACTTGCTTCTAATTGGGAGGACCTAGTATGAGTGGTTGAAGACACAATAAAAGGCGCATACAAATTAGAGACCCTAGATGGATAACCCATCCCTAAGGCATGGAAAGCCAACAACTTAAGGCTATATTTCCACTAAGTAATGTAACAAACTCAGAAGAATTAGTAACCACCACAATTATAAATGAAACGATAAGTTCCCTACACTTATCTAACCTACTCTTTCCATGTCTCTTATTCTCACTATACCGTAGCTTCATGTCGATTTTCATCCCTAAGAAGATTCTTTGAGTTAGCTGTTAGGCTGACACCATGGGATCAACCAAGCACAACTCCACATCGAACTTCTCGACCTCAGGTTGATTTTCATCCTTGAGAAGGATCTTTGAGTTGGCTGCTAGGTTAATACCACGAGAACGGCTAAGGACAGCTCAATACCAAGCTTCTCTACCCTTAGACCAATTTTCTTCCTCAAAGACATACCACAAGTTAGTACTTACTTTGTTACCATAGGAGTACGAAGCATGACTCTACACCAAGCTTCTTTACCCTCTACTTGATTTTCATCCTTGAGAACGCTCTATAAGTCAGCACTTACACTGACACTCTAAGAGTACCAAATACAGCTTCACACCAAGCTTCTCTGCCCTTAGGTTGATTTTCATCCCTAAAGATGAACCAAAAATCAACACTTACACCAACATCATGGGAATACCGAGCATGGCTCCATACCGTATCATGGGAACAAAAGTTTATCCTCTCCTTGTGTGCCCGTACTGTGCTTAACTATTATTTGCCTTATGTATTCTCTCATATTATAGATGATGAGCTAACTTTTTCCTTCCTATCTTCTAAGGACAGTTCCAAGCCCTTTTATCTTCAAGAGTGCTAATCGATATTGTCACCATCCTCCATATAATAGAGACATCTAACTTCTCTACTAGTTTTGACCTGCCATAGTCATCATTAAGAGAGTGGCATCAACTCCCAACAAGTTTACTTATAGGAGGCCATCCTCGCCTTGAGAGAACGCTTAACCTGTGAGCAACCCTACTTCCCTTCAAAATACAGACCATGATATTCTTCCCTACTTAAATTCATGATACCTTCATCATAGGGCCAATACTTTATTACTACCCTTTAGTGTAAGATCATCAACCTTATTCCTTTACCCGTTGCCTCAACTCTACCTAAGATCACCTCCACCAAGACCTAGGGCTTCTATAGGCTCTCCATAAGCCTTCACCCTCTTCTCTTATCCTCTAAGGTCGCCTCTTGCTAAGCGGCTCAACGATAAGGTTTACCTATTAAAGGAAATTTTTATTAATAAGATTCGAGCAATCATATTACAATGCAACTCACGATACAGCTATCTCCTTTGGTAGCAATGTGCTCTACCTAGTGGTAGCTCCTTCCCTTAAGTTTCACCCAGGTGAACCCAATTATCAACAAGAACTACTCTTTTCATTAAGCACCTTAGGTGGTATTTAAGTGGATCATCCGAGTTGGAAATTTTGGCTGTAATACCACTTATCATAAGATAAGAGGTTCACCCCCTCCTTATATGCTTGTACAGCACTTAACCATTTTTTGCTTCATATATCCTCTTATGCTGTGGATGTTGAGCTAGCCTATTCCTTCCTATCTCCCTATGATTATTCCAAGCTCTTCTATCCTTGAGAGTGCTAACCAACATTGCCACTATTCTCCATATGATAGGGACATCCAACTTCTCTACTGGTTTTGGCCTACCATAGCCATCATTAAGAGAGCGACATCAGCTTTTGACTAATTTGTTCATAAGAGGCTAACCCTACCTTAAGAGAACACCTCACCGATGAACAAACCGGCTACTAATGCCACTCACTTCACATTAAGCCCTAAGTTGAATAATACCACTTCCCTTCAGAACATGGACAATGATAACCATGCCTATCTACCCTCAAGTCAATGATCTTCCCTAAAGAAGCACCCCTAAGCAATTCTTACACTGACGCTACGAGGGCAACAGATTGCCATTCTACACTGCACTCCTCTCTCTACTTGTTGACCCTCATCCTTAAGCATGTCACTTAAGTTATCTCATGATTCTAACTTAGTACATCTAAGTGTTGCGAACTATACGTTGTTTCCCATCGTACCCTTCTCAAGTCAATTCCCATCCATGAGTAAATGCCATGGGATAGCTTACAATCTTAACTTAACAAATTCTTGCAACCTAAAGCGATCAGATCTGAGGCGAATCGAGCCATCACAACAAAATGAGAGCAAGAAAAATTAAAGACAAATACAGCATCATAACAAGTAGAAATAAGTACGAAGCAAGATTTTATTTAGATATTCAATGATTATTACAAGGCCTTAAGGGTCAACATGTTAACCTCGAGTACATATAAAAAGAAAAGGGAAATCACAAAGGGCTCAAGGCTACCTCATATTCTACTGGTCAAAGCCATGTCTTATCAACTACTCTCAACTTTGACTTGGCTACTTAGACAAAGCCATGTTCTAAGAGGAACTGTGCTCAACTTTAACTCAAACTCAACTCAATGTAATGTGACTACATCCCTAAGTTTCACTGTTATAAGGACTAAGTCCTTATAACACCGGTAGCCTCAACCTTTAAAGGAAGGTCCCCACTCCACCTAAACGAATCAACCCTCCAAGAAAGCGACCCGAAGAAATAAGGACAACTGATCCAGCTACTCCACCCAACCTCCGAAGGAAGAAGGTCTCTACTTTACCCAGACCTCCCAACCTTCTACTAAAGCAACATAGACATAGAAAAGTGGGGAAGGGCATAAGAAGTAATCTACTAACCCTACTTGAGGTACCCGTAGAGTAAATCAAAGGACTCACAAAATAAAAGACTTGCAACTATCCCATCGAGTTCCACCAGGCTACTTTGGTCGAGAAGCGCTAGCAAAAAAAGAGGCTTCCTCTACCACCGTAGTCACCACAATTGCTCCCTCCCACACAAGAGTTCACGAAGTAGCGCCTAAAGGTTCCATCTATAACCTTCTATAGATGAGCACCTCCATAGTGAAGCTGCCCCAACAAGTGGTAAATCTACATTCGAGGTCCCCCTATCTTCCGAGCTTCGTTGGACAATAAAAGGGGAGAACCCAAAGGCCAACGTATACCTCCCCATATGACTTGGGGACCATCCCTCTTATTATGCAACTCTTTACAGCTCATAGTCACAACTCGAAGTGAGATACCAAAGGAAGGCACCTCTAAAGCTCATATGTCTTATACTACACTCTAATTGATCTTGACTTCTTCATGACTAGCGTAAAGTGTATATCAGCTCTCTAAGCTACCCCACAAGAATGTTTAGGTATGTTTGATGTAGGGAACAAAGGACCCATGTACTTTTTACATAGGGGGGCAAAGGTAACCGTTGTCGTATAAGTAGCATCGATCCAACAAATCAAGACTATAGGAAGCCAATTGGCCCCTCAGAAATCACTAATGCGCTATACATGCATTAAATGCCTTCTAAAGGGTACACTATCTAAGAAGGTATGCATGCTAGGCATACACTCTACCCAAGGTGTAGCTTGATAGAGAGAGTGCCTGATGGAAGGAAGATCCACTTGACCGAATAGACCTTACCCAATAAATTACATAGCGTTAGGGCAAATATGCCTTAATTAACTTACTGGCTATAAGCAGCATGCCAACTAGTCCAAACATTGAGCTAGTCTTACAACTCCCAAATGATGTGAAAGGAATCATGAGTATGCTCACAATGCTCCTTGATACCTAAGCATCCCCTACACAAACACATCTATAATTGAATAAGGCCAGATCAGTGCTGCATTCCAGGCCTTTACTCAGCTAAATGGACCAAAATACTTAGTAAGAAAACAATGAAGCTACTTGACTTACTTAAGGTAAGACAAACAAGAGACTTAATGAAAAATGGAACCAAGCAATTCACTTAAAAGATGAACAACTTGTGGAGCATAGTGATAAGCAAGAAGATATAAACAAGGGAAGAAATAGAGTAGAGAAGAGAAACGAAAAAATGATGAACTAAATAAGTTCAAAATTTCATTTATAACAATCTTTACATTGCAGAAGGGGAGGTCGGCATCTCAAACCCCCCTAATGAAGTTACAAAGGAAAAAACGAAAAAAAGAAGTCAACCGTTACCCAATTACAACATCATTGCAAATAAAATAAAGTAAGGCCACCTTAACTGATTCAACGACCACCTCTTCCTCTAAGACCTCCTCTTACTTTCTACCTTACCCTTCCCTTAGCCATTAGCAACATCACTAGAAGAACCTTGAGTAGAGCTTTCTGGAGAGTCACCCTCTTCCTCATTCCCACTAGCAGCATTAGGAACATTAAGCTAGTTGAGAAAAGATAGATTCACTTCAAGAAACTACTTCCTAACCTCCACCACTATGGCATACCCAACAATAGTTAAGGTCTTCTCCAACAATGGGTCATCAATAGTCTCTAAGAAAACCACCCGCTTCACCTTAGCTGGCCTCCCTCCAAGCAAACTCATCCCGAGCTTCCTGTAACTCCTTACCCTTACCCTCCAACTTAACCTACAACTTCACAACCTCACCCCTAGTAACCTCAACAGATGCTAGGGCATTCTTTAAGTCGACCTCCATCCCCTTGGACTACCCCCCTCAACTCCCCATACTAGTGCTCCAAGTCCTTAGTCACTCAGCAGCTAAGTTGCCGCATGCCTTCTTCTCCTCTTACAACGCCTCATGGAGCCTCCTTACATTAGTCCTTACTTGATCTCTCTTCAACTGTTGATAGGCCCAGTTGTGGACAAGAACATAGTCAAGCATATCATAAAACTATAAGAAGGATTAAATATTAGTCTATCCAACAATATACAAACACTTAAAAGAAAAACCCAAGTAGCTTACCTCATTATACTTCCAAAGCATTTCCGCTATGGCCTCCACATCATTCTTCCTAGAGAAGAGGAGCCTAAACTAAGACTCTAACTACTCCATCCGCTATACAAGCCTCCCCATTGCATCAAGGATAGGCTTAGGTAACTCTTGTGCAACTGGTCACTTCCCTTGATGTACTAAGGGCAAGGCATCACCATCATTAAGGATATCGATCGCGATAACGCCTACATCCTGAGGGATCTCCTTAAAGTCCCTATGCCTCTCCTTAGCTCAAACATCTCCCTTCTCAACCACATTTAAGGATCAAGCACCTGCAGCCTGCTCCTCCTACCTAGTTACATCACCTATGATCGGTACCCCTTGCCTCGAACCATTCACTGTAACACAAATAAGAATGTCCCCAACCACATTTTACGCTACCTTAAGGAGAGTCAGCTGCCACCTATCCCCCGTATTTTTCTTAGTCTTTTTCATAAAGGGACACGAGCTCTCCCCCTCCCTCTTAGTAATGGGATTCTTCCTCTTTTGGTCAGAGGTCACCTCCTTCTCCATATGCCTTACTCAAATGGCAAGCAGTTTCGCCTTTACCTTATCAACAACCAACTCCATAATTGCAAAAGAAAAGCAGAAATTAACTTAATAACATAACAACAAACAACAATACTTACTACACTAAGGATGAGCAAGCCAGACATCCCCCACTACATTGACAAAGCGACACGACCGATACCCAAACACTATTCCTTGTTAAGGATCAAGTTATACTTATCTCAAACTTAAAATGCACATTACCTTCAACATACTTTCAATAGATGGGCAATAAGTAAAGCTTCTTCCATCTTATGAAGTCCAACAACTCTACACTTGCCTTGCTATCCTCAACCCTAAGGTGACCCAATGATCTTCCCTGAATAGGTATAGTCCATTCTGTTTGAAAGTTGGACTGCTAAGATGTTCGCATGTGGAAGAAAACCTCCTTCTAATCATTTACCTTATTAGGTAACTTATGGAAAATCTTTAAGGCCTTACCTTGGTTAGCTATGTATACCTAGCCATCAGGTAACCTCTTCACCTAAAAGAAGTGCCTAAATAGGCAAGCTATTAGCCTTCGCAATATCCATAAACACAAGGCCTCGCACACAAGAAGTTGCACCCTTGCATTAGCATCGAGGCAGGAAATCTTAAAGTATTCGAAAACCTTGAGTAAGAATTCAAAAAAGGGAAGCCACAACCCTAGCTCGAATGACTTTGCATAAACATAAAATGACCATTTGTCCTCTATATCAAATGCCCTCTCCCCATCCGCGAGCACCTTTAGTCATCAACTTATTACATTACTGATTACCCAACTAACTAGTCTCAGCTTTGCCATGTCCTCCTTAAAGAACATATGGGCGTAGGCTTTGCCATTACTGCTCATTGTATGAAGTGGCCCACCCTCCTTAACTTCCTCCCCTATTAAGACAATAATCATTAAGTGGTCCAACTCACATATATTATCTCCTCTCTAGCTATAGTAAGAGCACCCCATCATCATCCGTTGCTACTACTACCACCATTGTCATTTTAAGGGGAGTAAGACTATCTGCTCATAGGCTTCATATATCTCTTTGGAATACTCACTTTAAGCATCTAAAGTACTTTAATAAGCCATCATTGGTCATAATCAAGAAATAAAGGAAAAAGTTTTAGAAAAAACAAGGACTAGCTCACGAGAAAGAAATCCAACAAAATTTCTGCTAAGTAGATTGGAGAAAGTGAAAATCAAAGCCCTATAGACCCTTATATATAGACAACTATGAGGATAGTTGAACTATTTCTCCTACTCTCGGAGTACATACCTACATAAAGACATACACTACATCATAATCGTACACATATCCTACTCCGCTAATTAAGGGCCTTGATTAAACCTACCCACCTGAATCACTGACATAACAAGACACAAAGGCACCCAACGTATGCAAACTTCTCGAAGAAGTCATCAAAGCACAACATACTTTTCAAAGAAACCATCATGACACGTCGAGGAATCGAACCATCACATTTGTCACATCAAATGTCACCATATGACATAAGTGATTTGACCGGATATGTCAGACATTGTGCCACCAAGTAATGAGTTAAGGTTCCCTACTCGTAGCCGACATGATCTCAACTTAAACCAACCATTTTATCCTAGCTACTCTCCTTGCACTCTCATGTTTGGGGGGTAGGGGGTATGGGTGGTGTTAAGGCTTGCAAGTGTTGATACCCATTTCTGGTTAGCCCAAGGCCCAGCTCACAGGAAGGCCCATAGTAGCCTAAAAGCAAGCACACAAGCCAACACCTTACTCCCTTCAAGCACCACGATCTACTTAGGTTACTCTTTATAAGCATTAGGACGATTGCCCAAATGTGTTTGATGCAAAACACCAAGCTATCCTTACCTAGACTTAGCACAGCAACCATAGGGATTTCAATGAACATCCCTAAAGCCTGTTTCATCCTTAGATGAACACTTACTTAGTCCTTGAGAGTTCTTGCTCCTTATTTGTCTTTAGCACCAACACGCAGCCAGGGTTCATTAATTACCCTTTGACATCTGTCATATGGCTAACGTATGCTACAATCCTTAAGAATGTTAGACCCGCATATCACAAAGGTAGCTACTAGTTTGGTCGTGGCCAACCGACCTCCAAAGCCATCTTATCAACCACGCATTGCATGTCTCTTGCCACCTGCCAATATGAATGAATTGCAGACCTCTATGTATTTAGATAATTGTACATCTACTACACTATAAATAGTGCAAGCGACCACCAAGTAAAGAAAGTGAGACTTTCTCTTAAACTAAGGACACCTCAACACACACTCTCGACAAACACCTCCTACATAGATTTCAGTGCTCACTTCCCTTAATCTCTCCTTTTTTTATCTCCTTGCTTTTCTCGTTAACTTAAGCGTTAGAGCCCTCATGGACAAATCTACAAAGAGCTTTATTGCAAGTCCTTGGTAGCAAGGAGCCAATTGTGCCTAGCCTCTACCAAGGCCCATCCAGCATATTTCGATCTCCCTTTGGAGGTGATTCTCGTACAATCAATAACCTATAAATTATACTTTAACTACGAAAATATTTTGATAAGAAGAAAAACTAAAGATGTTATATTATAAAAATCAACTAAAGTTATTATACTAATGCATGTTACAAAATCATTCCATTTTATACTTTCACTTTTAATTAATTATTTGACATAATATGTAATGATATGCTGATATCAATTTATTTATGTGCAACTACAAGTCATATAATATTTGCGAGTTAAACATGAAATGTCAGTGTTTTATTATAACGATGAAACAAACGAGGAGAATCAAATGTCTTTTCCATCTGTCCTCAGTCATCAAACTCCATTTGTAAATATAGAAGTTATTTATAAAGTTTTTGGAAAAATAAATAAATAAATATTAAGTTATTTGTTAGTCCAAACTTACTTCGCTTTCCAACTCAAGCTGACAACCAGGGTCCTTTTTCATTTTTTTGCAGTATCAGGTGCTTAAAAATCGGACTGATACGCACAAGAAAAGGGTTAGTTAATACTTATTAGAGTAATCCTCTCGATGTATTTTACTGCCATTGCTAGTTAAAAGTTGCATGCTATGACCACCTTGAATTAAGTCCAAATTCCACTGTAATTTTCAAAAAATCTTTTATTACTCGCTCAAAAGTCATAGATCAGCAAGCTATTTTAAGGATTCAATGCACTTTATTTTGCTGTCAATAATGGATAGTCAATATGCAAAATGAATATGTAATTTTGAAATAACCACATTGGCTCGAATTACATTCTTTTTTTCCTTGTGATGTCAGGTGAAAAGCTTACGAGAAGCCCATGGAAATCTGATACTACAATTGGTAAGAGCATAATATTTAAGTTAGTATTATAACTTACGGTGTTCTAAGGAAAAGCTTTTGTAAACTTTCTTCTAATATTCATTAAAATCAAAGTTCTTGGTTGTCAAATATATACAAATTAGCAATTTACCGAAGTTGAAGATATTATTGACTTATAGCTATCGGTGATGGTAAAATGCAAGGATAATAGCTAACTAGTAGATACGATGATTATTAACCGTGGAAAATTTAATAAAAAATAAAGAGAGGTGATTTCCCTCTTTTAAAGATGAAAGTCATTTTCTTCCTCCTCCTCCTCCATCGGTATTTCTATGGTAATTACCTGTCAAATTGGCCATCGGATGCATTTTGTTTTCCACTATTACCACTTCTTAAACTTATTATAACTATATCTAATAATTTTAAGGTTTTGATCATAGCAAATACTGAAAAAAAAATAAAAGTAAAAAATAAAAAAAAGCTAAAAAAGAAAAATTGTTTTATGTGCAACAACCAGCACTATACTCTCTTCACTTTCCTTTGCTAAGATAGTCTTTCTTTTTCTTCTCTTATTTTATTTATTCCTCATTTTTTTTAATACCTGCTCTTTGCGAAGGAAACAATATGCCAGGATCCACACTGCGGGGTAGTAGAAAATGATGAAGATTATGAATCTACAATGGCATTGTCAAATGGAGCACCTACTCTTTCTGCTTTTCGTCTCCAACAACATAATTATCCAGCAAATCTTCATCAAAATGAAATTTACGGACCACCCGATTTGCGCCTCGATTAATAATTTCATTGTGATGAAAAAAAATGACTTCTTATTACTTGCTTAATTATAAATAACTCAAGCCTCTGATAAGTAGGGATGGGGTTACACCAGGATTGCAAAGTGTCTTACATACTGAGACTCGTGAATATTCATGCCTCAGAAAGGATGTTTTTTACAACGTTTACATGAAGTAATATGACCACATTATCCTAAAGCATGTTCCATATTAGCACGAAGTAAAAATCATCCTCACATCCTATTTTGTTTGCTGTTTATTTTGAAGATTGTGTGTAAACATTACATGTGTACCCTTCATTGCATGTACAAACTTAATTCCTAATGGTCTTAGTCAGGTCAAAGAATCCTCAAAAAGAGGATTTGATTTCTCTTTAGCCGATCCATACGTAGAATGAATTTGCTATGTCAAATCTATACATACCAGGTGGAGTGCTACAATTCATAAGAGGTAAATCGTAGAAAAGCTAGCTTGTGTTTTATGCGATCCCCGGTTTAGCTTCTAATAATATTTCATATGTGTACTCTAGACAAAATAAAGCTTGTATTTAGGTAGCACTCTGTTACTATGAGTTGAAAGGATAAGGAAAACTAGATAAGATATGTATGGATAGTATAGGATAGTACAATATTATTGTATCATAATAGGTTTTGTGATATCTCTTATTTAGTATATATAAATGCTTAACTCAATATAGTGGTCTCGCATTTATACCTTCAATATTATATAATATTATTTGGTTATATTTTTATATTATTTAAAAAGAATAAATTTAAATATTGTCTAATATTTATACCCTCAATAATGTTTAATATTTATATAATTACATTAATATTCTAAGTACTTATATTTTTACTCAATGAAGTTAGCTTTTGTACAATATTTTAAATGTAATAAACTTTGAGTATTTTGTTTAATTCTTCAAACCCTTTTTCATTCAATACCCAAAAATAGAATAGAAAAATTTTAATTAGTTTAGTCTTATAAATTTTGTACAACTAAACAATACCTTAATTTTACAAACTTCTAGAGTTTTCTAGATACATTAGTTATTAAATTAGTTAGAAATTTTGTCAATAGAGTAATGTAATTAGTTACACCTTAACTTTATTTTTTTTTTCTTAACTTGTAATTAGAAAAGGAGCAAGATTGCTCAAGATAGCCTTCGTAGCTAGAGATTATGTATTGATTCTTAATTTTAGAATAGAAAAATACCCCAATTTGTCTATACAAATCTACCAATTGGTTTAGCTTGTCTTAGCTATTAAAACAATGAGTTTTTAGCACAGTTAAAAGTCAAACAAGAGAGAGAGTCAATGGATAATACCTAGAACCTTATAGAAGTGCAAGAATTAAAACCTTAAATAAGATAGCCTAACCCTAAATATTAAGTTAAAAACCTTAAATAAAAAGTAAGAAAACCCTAGAGTGAGTTTAACCCTAAACCATAATTATATGGTAAGACCTTAAAAACTTTAATACACGAGAAACCATAAAGAAGCCTTAACTATTTTCTAAAAACCCTAGAGTATTGAGGATAAGAAACAAAAAAAAAAAACTAATTCAAGTAATGAAAATCACTCATTAAGTATAAACAGGTACTTTAGTTTCCTAAAACCCTAAGTACTAAACACATACATAAACTGATAACTACAAGCAAACCTAAAACCTTAAGGAGACCCTAAGGTATACGTGGATCATGAAGACTAACCAAATTAAAATAATTAAACATAACAAAGCCTTAGAATTTCCCTAATTATGCTTAATATACTTAATTATACTCAATTTTACTTAATCACCCTAATTAAACCCTAAACCCTAGCTAACCTCCATTACATCTTAATTGGCAACAAGATAAATTTAACTAAGAAGAAAAGACAATTTAATTAGTTAAAGCAATAAAGGATAATGTCCTTTTGGGAAACAAAAAAATACTAAAAATGGCAAACAAACATAATACAAAGGTACAATTTGGGACCATGTACCACCTACCCCATTTAGCTCTAAATTAACCCTTCTCCCTCCCAAATTGCATTAGCAACCCTCATCCCATACTCCCATTTTTCTTTCATTTTTCTCACCCCCATTCATCTTACAAGAACACTTTGAAAACTCTCAAAAACTTACTCTAAAACACACCCAAAATCACCCCATCGGCTACACCCACACACTTCAACGTCGGCTACCATTATGTCACTACTACTCCACCAAACCACCAACCACCAAGCCCCATGCCTCCCTCACTCATTCTCCTAGTAGGTTGACATACATACACACTTGTACACATACACGTAAGCTCATGACACAACATGCCCAAAGGAGAACCAATACGCCTAACTCCAATAAGTTACTAAGTCTAGTTTCTCCTTGTTTTTCCTTCAGATTCATGATAGGTTCTTTCATTTTAGGCTCTTACATTCCTACGTACATGCATATCTTAGTGTTTTAAGGAAGTATAATGAAGGTTAAGTTAGAATAATACATGAACTAGACCTAATGATTCAAGTAGTAGCATCAAAATGTAATAAAGATTAGTAGTTATTATGTTTTGTTAACAAATCATTAAGAAAAGCTCAATGACACTTACTCCTCAAGCATGCCACTACCTTCATGAAGGAACTCTTAACTTATTTTCATTTCATTTAGTAGAAAAACCAACTTACATTATGTAAATACATGTTTTAGATTAAGGAAATGCACTAAAATGAGAAATTGGTGCAAATGTAAATAGAGGCCCTAAACCGCCTTCTTGCCCTCCACTTATAACTTGAGCTAAGGTTTACAAATTTTGATTTATTAACTTTAATCACATGATTATTTAGTTTTAAGTTGACTTACGTTGTGATTAATCAAGTTATGTAAGGTAATGATGTGTTAATGACTTAAATTAGCTTAGTTAGTAATTAAGGACTTAAGAATAGTATAAAAAATTGTATTAACATCAATGATCAAATCTGAAACTTAGCATAAATTGGACCTAACTTGGAGTTAAAGTGGAATTAGGCCCAAAAAGATGAATAGGATTGGGCTTGAAACACTAAAGTGCAAAATAATCCAAAAGACCCTAAAAAAATTAAAATATAGGCCCTAAATGGATATAACAAGATCTGATACTAAAAATAAAAAGCTCATTATTTAAAATATAAAAGGCCAATAAAGCCATGAGGCCTATATGAGATACCCTCTAATACGGATCATTGGGAAGGCTAACACACAGCTACCAATATCATACAAACCAGGGGTAAGTTTAAACCACGAGATGGTCTTAAAGACAAATGGAAGTCAAGGTTTGAGCAAAGGTCCTCATGCACCAATGATGGATATAAGTCACCAACACCTCACATGAACTCAGGTCACATTTAATATGACATATAAGTTTGGTCGAAAGGTATTCACCACTAACCCACACTCGCAATGGACTAGATAATAGTAAAATGAGAGCAAACAAAGGATACTTAGCTCACGAAGAAAAGTATGTCTAAAAGATCAATATTCTGATTAATTGTCTTAACCTTAACAAATTATAAGTATTTATATAGCCCAATTAGAATAAGTCCTAAGTATATGAAATTTACAAAAAGAATTCCTACTAGAAAAGGAAAGATACATAGTTTATAAAGGCAAAGCTGTAAATAGGTAAAAAGGATATTCAATTACAAAAAGGACAATATGGATGTCAAAAAGTGGGCCACGTGTCAACTATTCATTCTATAGTCCTAAATATACTATTTATAGAGCCGAATAGGTTTTGAGTAGATGAGATTAGGTCTAGATGCTCAACAACGCAAATGTTCCAAATTAAAGATCGATTAATCCATGAGGTAGCCCATTTTTTAGTCGGCCTTAGCTAGTCAGCCGGGATCAAGTCAGCTCAACCTCCGCACTTTACCAGGTCAACAGCATACGAGGTTAGCAATAAGTGGATTCAATGCTTGAACTTGGACTAATGTGTTGAGAAGGGATTGGGTCAGCAACAGGTCAAGCACCTTTGGAGTCTCTTTAGTGAGATGGACAGCAAAGTAATTCAACAGGTTGGATTAAAGAATTCATCATTCTTTATAGCTAAATTCTCCTTAGATAGCTCGGCGAACCATATAGGCAAGTCCTCAAGCTCGAGAGCAAGTCATCGGTCCATAATCCCTATCACCCTCTAAAAGCCCCTTAACCAACTAAACTCTAAACTAGTAAATATAGCCCATTTAGGCCTAATAGAGTAATAATAATGCCTAAATCAAAAGTTAATGAATTTGGGTAAAAAATTCAACACATTAAGGTCGAATGCTCAGCAGATTGGTAGCTCAAATGTCCCAGATTAAGGAAGGATTAGTCTAAGGGGTAGCCCATTGCATGGTCAACCTCGACTAGTTGGCACGGGATTGGGTTAGCTTAGCCTCAACACTGTATCAGGTCAGCAACAAGCAAGTTCAATGCTTGACCTTAGACTAATGTGTTGAGAAGGGGTCGGCTCAACAATATGTTAGGAACCTTTGGAGTCTCTTTAATGAGATGGAGAGAAGAGTAATTCAGTAAGTGGAACTAGATAATACATCATTCTTCAAGGCTAAACTCTCCTTGGACAGTTTGGTGAAACATA
Source organism: Lumnitzera racemosa (assembly GCA_024138005.1). NCBI lineage: Eukaryota > Viridiplantae > Streptophyta > Magnoliopsida > Myrtales > Combretaceae > Lumnitzera > Lumnitzera racemosa. The sequence goes on from JAMXBC010000012.1 coordinate 61,210,656, forward strand.
TGAATAATCCTTGAGCTTAAGAGGGAGTGATTTAGTCTATAACCCCTATCACCTTCTATAAGCCCCTTAACCAACTAAGCCTTAAACTAATGAAAATAGTAGTTTAGGCCTAATAGAGAAATAATAAAGCCTAAATCAAAAGTCATTGAATTTAGGTAGAAAATTCAACTTAAAAATACTTAACTAAAGTCCTAAGAAGTTATATATAAGGTCCAAGGCTCAAAACTAAGCCCAAAACCCAAAACTAAGCCCAAACCCTAAATTAGTCAAAATAGCCCATTGACCAACGGACTTAATTAACCCAAATCGAAGCCCTACAAGCATATACACCTAAAAAGGGCCTCACCAAATGAATGAACACTCAAACATGATGAAGAATGACTATAAGATTGCTGAAAATAAACTTAAAACGAAAAGGTTATTATCAAAATACACAAATAGTAAAAGTAGAAGTTTTAGGAAGGGAAGAGCTAACTAAGCGAACTAAGATGCAATACTTATATATTTAATTATAATCTTCAAGTGACATGGACCTAAGGATCCACTTAACTAAGGATTATTGGGATTAGTAGATACCATGGATAAGTGAGTATACTAACCCCTATCTTATCTTGTTTGTGCTTATAATGTAGAGTACCATTTAATTATATATACAGATATATATTATGAAACGATTATGCTTGGGGCCAAGTTATATACATGTGCTTAGATTGAGTGTAATTGCTTGATGAAGACACAAAATATATCTGAACCAAAAATTTATTATTGCATTAATAATAAGGCTTTAGAGTGTCTATTATATATATCTGTTGATCACCCATGAACTGGAATAATAATTATTTAACTTTAGTAAGAATTGGTCCACATTTATGCTTTAGATATATAAGGTGTTTTTACTACTAAGGGAAGTAGGAGACCATGCATGTTAGATCCATATTTATTATGTGTTATTGTTGTATCATATGAATGTTCTTGCTTCAACCTTTCGGATCTATTTGGATTTACGGAATACCACCCTTTGCTTGAGGTTAAGTCGTATCCGCTGCTTTAGGTCTACCAAGGGAAGATGATGTTCATTCAGACAATAGATGTAGAGACCTATGTCCTAACTTGCCTAAATATTTCCCTACCTAGGCAAAGATAGGCATAAAACGTGCTTTACACAGTCACTGACAAGTTGTATATGATGTGTACATTTCATATGTTTGCTTACATTGCATATGTGTGTTTAAAATAACTTGCTTAAAATTTGTCTACTATTAAGATAAGAAAGTTGCTCACTAAGCTGTTATTACTTATCCCATTATAGTTTATTGTTGCAGCATAGCTTATGACAAAAGCCAGGCCAAGAGATACCCAATGTTAGTAGCAAAAGCTTTGGGATAGCTAGAGGGAAGATAAGAGTAAGAATAGACAGTTATGATATGTTTGGACTCTCTAGTATTATCTTATATATTTCTTAAGGGTTTACAGTAGCTTAGACTACTAGTATCTTACCATGGTATGTAAGGCTTGATTAACGGGAAATAGTTTGCCCCATTCTCTATGATATTTAGTATTATGTGATGAATCTTAATTTAATTGCTTTGATATTAATTTATGCTAGTCTCTCTAGTAGATGCTAGAGTTGTGATGATGCATTATGTAGTACATGATAGGTTTGTTGCTAGCCTCAAATCTTCTCGTAGTATACGATGATACTGCTACGACCTAGCCACCCCTTGGGTTGTGACATTAGTCTTTGTTAGATTTGAATTTAATGTCATGACAAGGATAGACAATCATATTGAAATGTTGGAGAATTCTTTGCCTACTATTGTTGAGCTACGAAAAGGTTGTTCTACAGTCAAAGGATTAAGCACTTATATGAGGAAATCCTTATCAATCAAGTTTAGGAGAAATTATCACATCTTCCTATTAATTTCAATGTGAGGTGATTTTCACTTAAGTTAGATAATAATCAAGTCCTTTTTTATCTAATGAGCATGAAATATGTTGGTTTAGATGATCATGAGAATGTAAAGTGAATTATACTACCACATTTGTTAGCTCAGATCCCATAAGTTAGATTGCTCATGCTACCTAATGCTTCTCCTTCCATGGAGGTCATGATAATAGTAAGATGTAATTAGCCTTAGTCATTATGAAATGCTTAATGGTTTCATTGTTCAATTGTTGCAACATGAAACTCTTGATTAACTTAGGAGATATACTAGAGCTTCTCGTATGTTATAAAGGATACAAGCATTAGATCCTTATGAACGCTTATTCACAATGAAGCATTCTCTTGTAGGTGAATATGCCAAAATGGTTTGAAATTTTAGCTACTTAAGTTACTCGTTTGCTTGAGGTACAACTATGAATCCCGAATTTTAATAACAAAAAGAAAGGAAATAAGAAAATAAAATAAGTTATAACCTTGCAATGCCAAGTAAATTACTTAGGATAGTAAGGGTATCTTAGTCCTTCAAATTGTTTGAACTCTCTACTATCCCACTTACCCATGATATGATACATATTGTATCTTCCCCATATCTCTCCCAATCCAATAACAATGTATCTTTCCATAGGAGATATAAAAACTACCAAAGAAAACCCTCAAACACAACCCTTATATCAAATAAGAGAGTTTTGAGTGCAAAAAGTTGAACAATTAAATAGAAAGTGTAAGAAAATCTCATTGTCAAGTAACTTCTTCACCTATCCATCTAAGAAACTCATTTTTCCTTTATAGAGATGTCAAAAAACCATGAACAATTTCGTTTTTGCAGCCACAAAATGACTAAAACTCAAGTATTAGATTTTTTTATTAAGGAATACATGTAAATAATGCACTTACTATTATTTTCTTAATGAATTTCTAGTTTTTATTAAGCTATGTAGATTGGAAATTCTTGAGAAGTAAGTGTTTCTTGATGTTAATGGTAGAGAGTCATGAAGGAAGTAGTTATAGGTGAGCCTCAAGGTGGTAGTTGATGTTTTTTCGAATTCGAATTTGAGTTACAATGAAAGGGTAATCGGAATATTGGAGTTATGTTAAAGTATGCTAAACCATTGAAGAATTTGCTAAAGGTTGCAATTATCAGTTGGGAACTAGCCTGTCAGTTTGATTGAAGCCACTAGCCTATTGGTTCTCTTAGCAACCAACCTACCAATTGTGGCCTTGAAGAGAAGCCTGAATTAGTTGACAGTTTTAAGTATGAACCATCAAGTCAGCATTTTTCAAACTTTTTTCAAATTCACTTTTAAACTGAATTTTTTGAAAGTTTAATTGATATTTCTCCTTTTAAATATTAGTTAAACATCTTTCAATAAGTTTTTATCCAATAAAACATTTGACAAACTGTTTTAAACCTTCTTGTTACAACTTGAACCAAGTATAGTACAAGAGGGTTTGGTGGAAGTTGAAGTAAAGGGGATTGTTATTTGGAAGTGAAGTTGAGTTAAGCCAAAATATATTCTATTATGATAAAAACTTCTATGAGATTTGTTGAAATAACTACCCCTCAAGTTTTGTGATCCAAGTATGGGATACTTAGTTGTTAGTTGTATGTATTAGATTAGCTAAATTAATTAGACTTAATATAAACTAAGATATTAATTATAATTTGCTTACATATGCTTGGCTTCAACCTCCCATTGGTAAGGTCTACTGTACTTGGCAACATACCTAATAACCTTTGCGTGATGTTGTCCCAAGTAGAGTCTTGTATTAAGACGACCTAATAAGATTTAAGGAGGTTACTTAGGTGTTAAGGAAGACATAACACCAATACTATATGGCATTATATATATATATATATATATGTCTATGTAAAGGTCATGAGAACCCTTACGTTGTTTAAAGGACTAAATAAAAGATAATTAAATTGTTTAGATGTGATACATATTGCAATAAATGCATGTGATTTGAAAACATGTAACATATGTGTATGGTTATAGTATTCCAAGTTGGGTTATCATCACATGTAGGGTAACATAAACAAGTATACCTAATCAAGTTATTGTATAGCTAAAAAGAATTGTGAGTCCGAGTTATTGATCCCATAACAAACCATCCATGGGAGTAGTATCTAATTATTTAGCAATTGTATTCATAAATTATTTAAGTTAACTAACTTTTATCATATAAGATTTAATTAAATAGTTATTTAGTAATTGTTATTAAAATAAAAAAGTACAAACTTAAATTGGAATAAAGACAAATAACAAAAAAGATAACAAAAACTGATGTTCCTCTAAAGTCAAACACATAAAGGAGCACCACAACATAAGCGAACTGAAAAGAAAAGAAAAGCTATCAAAAGTCCGGGTAACTATCAACTAAATATGACATACCAATTGATCCTACTCAACCTACAATTCACCAGATATAACTTATCAGTCTAAACTAAAGGGTCACTCGCCACTACTCCTTGTTAAAGGAAATAGATAAAAGTTAATAGATAAAAGTTAAAGGATAATGAGAAAGCTAAGACTGCTTAAAGGGAAACTTACATAAATTTTGATAATGAAGTTCATTGTCTACATACATTAATTAAGGGCTTATATATCCATCCCACTAGGGTTACTTTACATATACGAAAAGACAAAAGAGTATTCTACAAATAGGACACATAAAACATGCTAGAAAAGGTAAATGAGACAAAGAATATTCTATACCAAAAAGTAAAGAATGCTTTTAGAATGTTATGCCAGAAGACACGTGTCTCATGGTTGTTGGTTGTTCTTAATTATAGTACAAATTAGATGAAATGAAGAAAGGAGGGAGTTTGTAGTCAGGGGCTAACCTAATCTGGATTAGGTCAAAGCTCGGTCAATCATTTGCTAGAAAGTACTTAAGCTGAACTCAAATATTGGTTGGCGGCTCAAGAGCTCAGCTTAAATAATCTTCAAAAGCTATCTATTCGGACATTGTATCATGGCACAACCATTTCACAGGTTTAGCACATGTGAGAGCTCGATAGTCCTATCTTTTGTAATGGGAAACATAGAGGTCAAGGTAGGAATTCCCATCTTGGATAGGGCTTCGAGATAGTATTCTCCAAGTGAGTCCTTAGATTCCCCTAACTTAGCCACATGTAATCGGTCTAGAGGGTTGATTCCTTTCATCTACTTGGGGGTCAAAAAGATTTATCCACAAATCTGAAGTGGTCTCCAGTTCCTTTTCTTTCAAGTCACTTACAGGATGTTCATCTTTTAGTTGACAAGGAATTAAGTCGAACACATTGAAAGTGGAGAAAACACTATAGTCATCAGGCAACTCGATCTAGCAAGCGTTACGATTGATCTTCTTCAGAATCTTAGATAGACCATCAACTCATAGAGATAACTTGTTTCACCTCAAGTGCAAAAACCATTCTCGGGCTAAGGTGAATCCATCTTAAGTCTCCTAGTTTGAAAGAAAAAATTTGGCTACCTCGGTTACTAATCTCTTGTCATGTCTTATTGAGCTTACCAATATTCCTTATTACAGTTTAGTGTAGCTCCTACAATTCTTAGGCTCGGTCAACTCTGAATTGACTTTCCTCAGCAATTGTAAGGGTATTGATCAAATCTAAGGGGATAGTGGGGTTGAAGCCGAAGACAACCTTAAATAGGGTCTTTCCAATGGTGCTATAAATGGTTTGATTGTATGCAAACTCCACAATTGGTAAAGACATATCCCAATCCTTCAAGTTCTTTCCTACAACAGCTCTAAGTAAATTGCCTAGCATTCTATTTACCACAACAATTTGACCATCAATTTGAGGGTGGCTACTAAAACTGGACACACGTTTAGTTCCAAGTCTTTGCTAAAGATTATTCCAAAAATAGCTCAAAAATTTTATGTCCTAACCTAAAACAATTGTTTTTGACACCCTATGTAGTTACACTACTTCCTACAAAAATAGATCAGTAATATATAGAGCATCGTTAGTTCGATGATATAAGATAAAGTGTACCACTTTACTGAAGTGATCTACTATTATGAAGACTTAATCTTTTCCCTTAGATGTCTGAAGCAACCTTAGGACAAAGTCCATGCAAAGGTCAGCCTAAGATAAGGTTGGTGTTAATAAGGGCATACACTCTCCATAAGGCTCTCTTTTTCCCTTAACTCTCTTACATACCTCATAACTTCTAACTATCTTACAGACATCCTTAGCCAAACCAAGCCAACAAAAGTTTTCCTTTAACAAATTGGTTGTTTTGGTCTCTCTAAAATGACCAGATAATCCACTACTATGAGCCTCCCTCACCAACAGCTTGCATGTAGAATAGTTTGGTACATACAGCCTTTAGTCCTTGAACAAATAGCCAACCTTAAGGTAATATCCTTTAATAGCAACTCCTTCTTAGCACTGCTCAAGAACGGGACCAAAATGATGGTCATGAGCGTATTACTCGATGATAAGAGAAAATCCTAGTAACTTTGGTTGCAAAGTAATCAACAAAGTTTGCCGACATGATAGAGCATCGATAACCATGTTAGTGCTTCCTCTCTTGTGTCGAATTACCTAGGAGAAACTGTCCATAAATTCTAACCACCTAGCTTACCTCTTCAATTGTTGTTTTGACCCCTAAGATGCTTCAATAACTCATAGTTTGTATAAATAACAAACTCTCGAGGTAATAAGTAATGTTACTAGATAGTAAGAGCTAAAAAAAGAGAGTACAACTCTTTCTCATACATAGAATAATTCAGGACAACACCACTAAGCTTCTTACTATGGTAGGCAATGGGGCATCATTCTTACATCAGGACAACACCAATTTTAATGCTTGACACATCACATTCCAAGTCAAAGGACTTATCAAAATTTGGTAATGATAGGATAAGGGTAGATGTGAGCTTCTCCTTAATCTCCCTAAAGCTCCATTCAGTTTGGTCGCTCCATCAGAACCCATCACCCTTTTTCATCAACTCAGTCAAGGGGATTACAATGGTACTGAAGTTCTTAATAAATCGATTATAAAAAGGAGTAAGGCCATGAAAGCTTTGTACTTCAGTAATGTTCTTCGGTGTCGGCCACTCGAAGATATCTTAAACCTTCTCCTCATCAACTTGGATTCCTTCTCTTGATACCACATATCCAAGAAAAACCACTTCACTCTAATAGAACATATACTTCTTCAGGTTCCCAAATAACTTATTAGCTCAAAAGATTTCAAAAACAACTTAGAGATGTTGAACATAGTTATTTAGGTCAGTACTGTATACTAATATGTCATCGAAGTATACAACCATACATCTTCTAATCAAAAGGCACATCACATAGTTCATTGATCACATGAATGTGTTTGGTGCATTAGTAAGTCCAAACGGCATAACCAACCATTCATAGAGACTATACCTTATCTTGCAGGCAATCTTCCACTCATCATCTAGTCTCATGCAAATTTGGTGGTAACTACTCTGTAGATTAATCTTTGAAAATATTTTGATGCTATGACGCTCATCTAATATGTCATCAAGCCTTAGTATCGGACATCTGTACTTAATAATAATTTGATTGATTGCTTAATTGTCGATGCACATGCGTCAAGAACTATCCTTCCTTAGGATGAGCAAAGCTAGTACAACACAAGGGCTCAAGCTCTCCCTCACATGTCCTCACCTTATGAGCTCATTCACCTATCTTTTCAACTCGGTGGCCTACTCAGGGTTCATCCTATAATTAGGTTAGTTCAGTAAACCTGCTCCTAGTTGTAGATCAATACAGTGCTCTATGCTTCGGACTAAGGGTAGTCTTTTAGGTAGTTCCTCAAGAAATGGGTCAAAAAACTCATCAATTAGCCTTCGTAATACGGACTATGTGAATGAACACATGGGCTTAGTATCACGCGTAATCAAAAGGGTAGATCCAAGCCGTGAGATAGCTTAAAGAGTAAATGGCAATCGATGGTGAGTAAGGTTTCCCATGCACTGATGATAGAAATGATGCACCAACACCTCACACGAGCTCTGGTCACAATTGATATGACATACAAGTATAGCCGGAGGTCATTCGCCATTAGTCCACGCCCAATAGGCTAGATAAGAGTAACTCAAAAGTAAGCAAAAGAACACTTAGCTCAAGAGCGAGTAAAAGTTCAGTGTATTCTTTATATCATGTTGCAGTTATTACATTATACGAATATTTACAGTACCCAATTAAGGTAATTCCTAAATTATAGAAAATTATATAAATGGATCCCTCATTGCTCAGAAAAGGATAATAATTTATAGGGAAAACACGAAATTGTGCAAAAAGAATATTCACTGTTAGAAATGGATAGTGCACGTGAGTAATTCTGCTCAATCTGTAGTCCCAATAACACTGTTAGCCATGCAGGGGTGGGCTTTGATTAAGTCCAGTCGACATTGGTAGGTTGGTAGTTCTGATTTCCGGGACTAGACAAGGGTTGGTTCAAGGATGACTTACACTAAGGATCGGCCTTGGATGGTTAATTCCTAACAGTTGTTAACTTAGCCTCAGCATTATAGAGATAGTTGTACCCAGATCTGGTGTTTAGATTGGCATGTTACGGAGGGGTAACTTGGTTCATCGATTGATCACCTCAGTAATCTTCTGGATGAAGTAGAAAGTAAAGTAACTTAGCAGATCGAATTAGGGTATACACTACTCCCCGGCGCTTAACTTACCTCGAACAACTCAGCAAACCATCTAAGAAAGCCCTTAGGCTCAAAAGTGTGTGATCAGTCCTTGTTCCCTATCATCCCCTCTGAGTTGTTTGAGATTTAGGATCAAATTTAGCTCAACTCTAAGTTACTCGTCCTTAAGAATGTAAGGTTGGAGGTTAACAATGTTGAAGGAGTTTGAGACTCTGTATCCTTTAAGTAATTCAATACTATAGGCATTAGGATTGATCCTTTTAAGTACTTTGAAAGGTCCGTCAACTTTAAGAGACAACTTGCTCTTCCTCAAGTTTGGGAATCGTTCCTTATTGAGATGTCTCCAAACCAAATCACCTGGTTGAAATTCTCTCTTCCTTCATCCTTAGCTTGGCTTCTTGAGATTAGTATTAGCTCAGCTTAATTTTTTCGTAACCTTCGAGTGCATGGCTTTAATGGCTTCAACTCTTTTAGAGGCTGGCCGGTCATAATCAGGCATCAACTAGGGTGCTTGGTCCATCGGGAGCTCAGGGTTAAACCCATAGGCAACATCAAATGGAGACATGTTTGTCATGCTGTAGGCAATCCTACTATAAGCAAACTCAATTATTAGCAAGTACAGATTCTAATCAGCCATGTTTCATCTGATAGCAACCTGCAATAACGTTCCTATAATTCTATTGATAACTTTGATTTATCCATTGGTCTATAGATGGCAGGATATGTTGTACAATAGCTTGGTTCCCATTCGCCTCCATAGCATTCTCCAAAAGTTGCTTATGAATTTTGGGTCCCGGTCGTAAATAATTGTCCTAAGAATTTTGTAAAGCTTGATTACTTCCTGCAAGACAAGAAAAGAGATAAATAAAACGTCGTTAGTTTTGGAATAGGGCACAAAATGTACCATTTTGCTAAATCGATCCACAACCACCATGATAAAGGCCTTCCCACGGGACGTCCTCGACAATCATAACATGAAGTCCATACTTAACTTAGACTATGGTTTGGTTAAGATCAACAAGCGTTGGTTATGTCCTTGCTCGGCTCGACTTCTTTGCTTTTCAGCAAGTTACGCATTTTTCCAATATGGATTGGACATCTCTCTTCATCCTTGGCCAAAAGAATCTAGAAGATAGTACCTCATGGGTTTGGTGTTGGCCAAAGTGTCCCGTCAATCCCCCTTTATGCACCTCATGCACTAGCAATTCTCTAGTGGAACAAGTCAAGATACATTGCCTCCCCTTCCTAAATAAGTATCCATCTTCCTTGTGATAGTCATCCAATGTCTATCATTCCTTACACGAAGCGTAAATAGGACCAAAATATAGATCCTCAATGTAAATATTCTTTATGGTTGAAAAACCAAGTAGCCTTGTTTATAACTCAGTTAAGAGGGTATGTCGTCTTGATAAAGCATCGGCCACTACATTGTTTCTTCCCATCTTATATTTTACAACATAAGAAAAACCCTCTATGAACTCAACCCACTTAGCTTGTCTCTAAGACAACTTCAATTAGCTCTTTAGATATTTAAAGGATTCATGATCGATGTAGATCACAAATTCCTTAGGTAGCAAATAATGTTACCATACCATTAGGGCTCGAATTAAGGAGTAGAACTCCTTGTCATAGATAGAATAATTGAGTGTAGCTCTTCAAAGTTTCTCGCTAAAGTAAGCAATAGGTCAACCTTGTTACATTATTACAACACTAATGCCTAATCTAGATACATCACACTCTACTTCAAATACTTTATCAAAGCTTTGTAAAGCTCAAACAAAGGTTGTAGTTAACTTTTCCTTTACCTCCTCAAAACTCCTCGACTCCTTCTCACCCCATCTAAATTCAACATTCTTCTTTGAGAGCTCGGTGAGTAAGGCCACAATCATACTGAAATTCTGTATTAATCTGCAATTGAATAATGCCAAGTTGTGGAAACTTCACACATTAATAGAATAAGTTGACTCAGGCCATTTTATGATCGCCCTTATCCTCTCATCATCAACTCAGATACTACCTCCACTCACAACAAACCCTAAGAAGATCACCTCGAGTAAAAAAAAAAAAAACGTACTTCTTCAAGTTGGCGTAGAGCTATTTAGCTTAGAGTTTTGTAGAGACTCTTCAGATATGCTCTTTTTGAATCTCTAGCTTAAGGCTGTATACTAAAATATCATCAAAATAGACTATGACAATCCACCTTATGAATTCTCCGAGCACATGATTCATCATGGCACATAAATGCGCTTGGTGCGTTAGAAAGTCCAAATAGCATTGCAAGCCATTCATATAAACCATGTTGTGTCTTGAATACAGTCTTCCACTCATCACCCTCACATATTTAAATCTAATGGTATCCTGATTTAAGGTTGAACTTAGAGAACACTCTTGCTCCACTTAATTCATTTAGTACGTCATCAATCCTGGGTATGAGATGCCTGTACTTAATGGTGATTCGATTGATCGTTTAGCTATCCATACACATCCTCCAAGAACTATCTTTCTTCAACACTAATAAGGTCGGTACGATACAGGGGTTAAGGGACTTATGCACATACCCCTTCTTCATTAGCTCATTTACTTGCTTTTGTAGTTTAGTAACGTATTCAAGATTCAGCTTATGGGCAGGCTTATTCGGTAGTGCAACTCCTGGCTACAGGTCGATTGTAGCTCATTTGGAAATAGGTTGGCAAACTCTTCTAGTAAGATTTTTACTTCAGTAGACAATTCCTCCTCCTTAGGTCGCAACTCCAGAATTCTTCGAACCAATAGATCAATCGGTCCTTTGAGTTCCATCTCTCTCTTCAATTCGGCTTGGGTTAATTCTAAAGTCTCTTTCTTCAGGGTTCAGCTAAGTTGGGACTGCATGACTTTTACCTACTTAACATTCATAGGACTTAATTTCATCCTCTTGCCTTCATGCTCCATAGAACATGTATTCCTCCTTCTGTCATACATAACCACTCAATCAAAAATCCATGGTCATCCAAGTAGAATGTAGGACGCGCTCATAGGCAGCACTTCATCTTGATATTTGCCAATGCAAATTGGTACACACTTGTTCACTTGTAAGGCTCCCTTATTACCAAGCCAATGAAGCTTATATGGTTTTAGGTGGAGCATGGTTGGCAATTTCAACTGCCGGACCATAAATGTTAAGGCCACATTGATGTAACTCCCACTATCAACTATCAAGGTGCACAGCAACTCATTCACCTCCGGTAGCTCATTTGGAAACAAGTCGACAAACTCCTCTAGCAAGATTTTTACTTCAATAGAGAGTTCCTCCTCCTCAAGTCACAACTCCAGAATTGTTTAGACCAGTAGATAGGTCGATCATTTAGGCTCCATCTCTCTCTTTAATTCGACTTGGGTCAATATTAAAGTCTCTTTCTTTAGGGTTTGGCTAAGTTAGGGTTTGGCAATTTCGACTGCATGACTTTTACTTACTTAACATTCATAGGACTTAATTTCATACTCCTGCCTTCATGCTCTACAGAACATGTATTCCTCCTTCCATCATACATAATTGCATGATCAAAGATCCATGATCATTTAAGTAGAATGTGGGACACGCTTATGGGTAGCACATCACAGAGCACTTCATATCAATATTTGCTAATGTAGATTAGCACACATATACTTGTTCACTTATAAGGCTCCCTTATCACCAAGACAATGAAGCTTATATAGTTTTAGGTGGGGCATGGTTGACAATTCCAACTACTAGACCATAAATGCTGAGGCTACATTGGTGCAGCTCCCACTATCAACTATCAAGGTACACAGCTACTCGTTCACCTTGTATCTAATATGAAAGAGATTTCCCCTTTGTTCATCTTCAAGTACAAGCCTGACACTTATTATCTTCCTCAACACTAGAGTGGTCGATAGAAAGTTGCCTTCCTCACCATAGATAACTTCCTCCTCGAACAGCTTAGTCTGTCCATTCTCTTTCGGTTCTTCTACTTCTTCATCAGTACTATTGACCTCAATAGTTGCCACCTCACCTTAGATCACCATTGTTCACCTGTTCGGCCACTGAGCGGCCATATGTCAAAATCCTTGGCATTTGAAACACTTAATCTTACTCATCTTCTTTCCTGAATTCTAACCCTTCTCAAACTTTCTTGAGGGTTCCTTCTCTTCGACTTAGGTTGTTAGAATAGGTCAAGTCTCAACAACCTTACTTAGTTCCATTTGTACTAGTCTGCTCAAAACAATTTTCCTGCTACTTAGTCGGCCAACAGAAGGACAAAATCTTCCTATCTATTGCCTTTCTATTCTTTGGGCTGCTCGAATTGCATCATCAAGCATTCTAATATCTAGGGCTTCTAAGACATCCCCAATCTCATATTTCAACCCACCAATGAATCAAGATACAATTCGATCCTCTAACTCTACACCTTCACATCGAATCATTAACATTTGGAACTCCTCCTTGTCTTAGTTCTTACAGTCTTTTGAAGGCATCCTGCAGATAATAACTCGGCACAAACCTTCTTCATATTACCCTCTTCATTTCATCCCAACTCCTAATCTCCCATTCTCCTTCCCTTCTTTTAAGGGCTTGCAAGTTCTTCCACCATAAAGTGGTATAACCAGTAAACTCCAATACAGCAAGTCTAACCTTTGCATTATCGGGCACTTCATGGCATTCAAATTGCCTTTCAATCTTATCTACCCAATCTAGGTAGTCCTTGACATCACCACTTCCAAAAAAACTCAGTATACGTACTCTCAATCCTTCAACTTTAGAGGCTCATACATTTCTTTCTTTAGGCTCATAATACTCCTCCACTTCATCATCTCCTTCCATTTCTTCCTCAATCTCTTTAAGTGCTAGCCTTCATTTAGCATCCCTACCAACTCTTTCAACTCGAGGTGGTTGAGTTAAGGCATTAACTTAGCCAAATTGACCATAACCTCGCTCTTGTTGCTCACATTCTCTAATGGGGCTATTCCTAGCTCATTGCCTATCTTCTTAGATAACAGTCACCAAACTAGCCACCAAGTCATAAGCCTATCCAAGCAGTTACTCACTGACTAAGGTGTGAAGCTTCCTTCTTGCCTTTGGCCATGTCAAGTATCACTTCCTTGGTTTCCCTAAGCTCCTTGAACACTCGAGTCTAACATTGATTGTTACTTAACAAAAATTAATATCTAATAATGCCACTTAAAAACCAATAACCGATACTCCAAACACCATGGCAATTACACAACAAATGAACAGTCAACCATACTCTATTTTTGTGTATCAAAACAAGGGAAAACAAATCATAAAATGCTTCTCAATAGAACCATTATCATACAAGATTAGTAACAAACCACTTAAAGAACATAATAGCAGAATCCAGCTTCAAACATAGCCAGGCTTTGAAACTAAGAAGATATGGACTTCTTAGATAAACACGGGCCCGATATCACATGTAACCAAAAGGGTGGGTCTAAGCCATGAGATGGCTTAAAGTGTAAATGATAGTCGAGGGTAAGCAGGGTTTCCCATACACTAACGATGGATATAACGCACCAACACTTCATACGAACTCAGGTCACACTTGATATGATGCATAAGTAGAGTCGAAGGTCACTCACCACTAATCCACGTTCAATAGGCTAGATAAGAGTAGCTTAAGAGTAAACAAAAGAACACTTACCTCAAGAGGAAGTAAAATTTTAGTGTATTCTTTATATCATGTTGCAGTTATTATATTATGCGAGTATTTATAATACCCAGTGAGGGTAAGTCTTAAATTACAGAAAATTACGTAAATGGATCCCTAGTTGCTTAGAAAAGGATAATAATTTATAGGGAAAACACTAAATCATGTAAAAAGAATATTCACTATCAGAAAGGATAATACGGATGTTAGAAAAGGACAGCACATGTGCATAATTCTGCTCATTCTGTGGTCCCAATAACACTGCGAACCGCATAGGGGTAGGCCTTGATCAGGTTTGGTCAACATCTCTAAGTTAGGAGTTTTGATTACTGGGACTAGACAAAGGTTAGTTCAAGGATGAGTTACACTCGAGATCAGCTTCGAATGGTCGGCTCCTAACAATCGTTAGCTCAACCTCGGCATTGTGGAAATAGTTGTACTCAGATTTAGGGTTTGGACTGGCATATTGTGGAAGGTTTGGCTTGACACGTCAATTGATCACCTCGGCAGTCTCTTGGATGATGTGGAGAGCAAAGTAACTTGGTAGATTAGACTGGAGTATATACTACTCTTCGACGCTTAACTCACCTCAAACAACTCAGCGAACCATCTAAGAAAGCCCTCAAGCTAGGGAATGCATAATCGGTCCTTGATCCCTATTGCTTCAGATTTCATCTAAGACATATTTTAGATCTCTTATCTCTAGTAATCTTCTAATCAATAGAAACATAGGCTCATCGACCTTCTCAACAACTCAGAGTTCTCTTTGACTCATCATTAAGGCCTTCTTCTTACTTGCCTAGGTGAGTTGATTATGGTTCTCATTTACTTGGGTTGGGGTCATAAGTTGAAATACAATATTCTTTCCATCTTTAACAAAGGCATAAGTGTTCTTATACCCATCATGAGTAACATGTCAGTTGAAGAACCAAGGTCATCCAAGCAATAAGTATGAAGTTCCCATGGGGATGACATTGCACATTACTTCGTCTTTATACACCTTCCAAAGTTGAACGGCACAGTCACCTACTCCGTCACGTATAAAGCACCCTTATCATGAAGCCAATGTAGCTAGTAAGGTTAGGGATGCTTAAAGGTCAACAAACCTAACCTCTACATGAAGAACTGTACAACTATATTAGTACAACTTCCTCCATCCACTATGTTGGTACACAACTATCCCTCGATGCTATACTTAGTATGGAATAAATTTTTCCTCTAGTCTTCCTCGAGGTTTGGTAAGGAACTCAGTACTCATTTTAGTACTACAGTGATCACTTCTCCCTTATCGGCATAGACACAAGTCTCCTCTTCCTCCTCAACTTCGACTCTTCCAAAATCCTTCTCCTCCTCAGGCACACTCTCGTCAATGTTATCCACTACATCTCCTTAAAGGAACATGACATGTCGATTCGAACACTCAGTAGCCTTGTGTCCAAAGCCTAAGTATTTAAAGCACTTCACTTCGCTAGTCTTTCATCTAGAGGTCTGTCCTCTTTCTTATGTCCATAAGGTTGACTTAGCATCAGCCTGGCCCGACTAGCCTATTTAACCTTGCTGGCCTACTCGGCTACTGTCAATCATTCATTCTTATCCTTAACTCAATATGGCCTCCTCAGTTCGGCTTAAATAGGTTAACACGAAATAGGGGCTCAAGAAAATGTTGGTCCAAGTCAGCTCAGAGCACCTTTTCTCTATTTTTCAACCCTTTACGCTATCTTAGTTGCCTCTTCTAAGGTATAGAACCTCTATATTTCCACAATGTTGTGAATTCCATATTTAAGTCTAAAAAAAAACCTCAATGCTATACAAGCCTCTAGTTCTTCCATATCAACTCAAATCATAAGCATCTGGAGCTCTCCTACATAATCATCAACAGATCAGCCTCATTAGCGAAGTTCCTACAGTTTCTTAAATGTATCCTATAAGTAGGTCTTGGGCACAAATCTATCCCTCAACAACCTCTTCATCTCATCCCAAGTTCTCACACATCACTTCCATCCCTTGCTTTAGCTGCATTCAAATTTTTCCACCATATAATAGCATACCCAAAAAACTTAAGTGCAATAAGTCAAACCTTGACAACATCTATATATCCATAATAATCAAACACCTTCTTGACCTTCTCTTCCTACTCCAAGTATTCATCAGGATCTCTACTTCCATAGAAGGACAAAATTTAGACCTTCACATTATCAAGTCCTCGAGGAGCTCGGCGTCCTTGCTCTCGTGCTTAATAGTACTTAATCTCTACTTCTTCCCCTTTGTTAGTCTCCACATCTACTTCTACATTATCCTCTTCTATCTCTTCCAACTCTAGCCTTCATCTGGTACCTCAATCTACAACTCCTCCAGCTTACTAAGGTGGAACTAAGTGGTTAACTTAGCTACCTTAGCCATAGCCCTTCTTTAGAACATTTTCAAGTAAGTTACATTGCGATATACCCTAAGGTTGTTGCCTATCAACTTGCATCCCAGTGACCAGACTCTCAACATATACTAACTTAGGAGTGTCACTATCATTTTGACCATGACCAAGTTGAGCAATACTACTCTAGTCTCCAATAACACCTTGAACACTTGATTATGACATGGTATAATACTTTTCAAACAAATTATAGACACAATATATAGAAAAACAATGCTATCTTATGACCTAGAACTTCGACTAGCACATTAACAACCTTGTACCCAATAATCACTCGAATAGGATAGAAATGAACTTGCTTTGTTTTTTAGTGAAAAATAGAGTAAGAATAGAGTAATAATGGAACCACAGTTACCAATACACAAATCTTCACTACACAGCTCATAACTCCAAACTTTCTCTCCACAAACACACTAAAGTAGCTATGGAAGGAATATAGTAGCCAAAAATAGCAAACACAAACCAAAAATTCACTACAACTTTACACACTCTCTTTGGGAACCATACTCTAATACCAATGAAGTTAATGCATCTCCAGGGTCAATCACACGGAGGAGCACCACAACGTAAGCGAATAAAAAAGAAAAGAAAAGCTAGCAAAAGTCTAGGCAACTACCAACTAGATATGATACTCCAAATGATCCCACTCAGCTTACAATTCACCAAATCTGACTCACCAATTCAAACTGAAAGGTCACTCGCCATTACTCCTTACTAAAGGGAATAGATAAGAGTTAAAAGATAATGAGAATACTAGGGTTACTCAAAGGGAAACTTACTTAAATTCTAATAATGAAGTTCATTATCTGTGTATATTAAGTGGGGGTTATATACCCATCCCACTAGAGTTGCTTTACATGTATGAAAAGATAAAAAGATATTCCACAAATAGGATACATAAAACATGCTAAAAAGAGTAAAAGAGATAAAGAATATTTTATTTGAAAAAGTAAAGAATCCTTTAGAATATTGTACCAGAGACATGTGTTGCATGGTGGTTGGTCATTCTAAATTATAGTACAAATGAGATGAAATGAAGAAAAGAGGGAATTTGCAATCAAGGGCTAACCTGATTTGGATCAGGTCAAAGCTTGATTAGTAATTTGCTAGTGAGTACTCAACTTGGGTTAGGGTCGGACATTAGTAAGTGACTCAAGAGGTTAAATTGAATAATCTATAGAGGTTGTTTATTCGAACGTTATGTCATGGCACAACTATTGATAGGTATGGCATATGTGACAACTCGGTAGTCAAGTCAACAATTGTAGGAAACATAAAGGTTAAGGTAGGAATTCCGGTCTTAGATAGGGCTTCTAAATAGTATTCTCCAAGTGAGTCCCTAGAATCCTCTAACTTGGTTACGTATGATTAGTCAAAGGGGTTGATTCCCATTAAGAACAAATTAAATTAAATTAAAGGAGAAAAAAAATTTCCTTAATAAATCTTTAGTGTTATCTACTACTTAGTCTTGAGTGACTTATTCAATCTCAATAGCAATATTGGTAGTAGAGATTCCTATTGTGAACTAACTAGATTCACGTCTCTTAGCTAACCCCTAATCTTAAAACCTTCTCTACCTAAATCATTTCGGAATAAATCAACATAAAGTTGCATGATACTCTTGAATCCTACTATTAGGTTACCCTAATTCGAAAAAAGTGAACTACTAAACGTTTTAATTAGCCAATTTTATCTAATTATATCAGTCAATCATATTGTATACTCTCACGAACTCTACAATAGACTCTAACAATAATTCAATCACCGGTATATTAAATTAAAGAAAACAACAATTACAATACAATTAGATTACAATATGCGAAATCATAGATTAAATTTCATTAGTAATAAAAATTCACGCTAAAGCGTAAGGTTTAATAAACGATTTACTAAGAAATTTAAAGCAACGACATGATAATAAAAGAAAAGAGTATAGAGGAACCCCTTATAATTCTTTATCCAACTAACTCTTACTCTGAAGAGGCTATCTCTATAAGTCTAAGCCTAGACATCTATTGATGATTATTAGACCTAGATTTACAAAAAAAACCTAACAAAAATAAAATATTTAAAAATTATTACATGTCCATTGTCTAGGTACTTGACTGTAGTGGTTTAACATAAGCTTATACTTGATCCGAAATCTTCAAAATTCAATGCAAATTGATAAGCAAGGGAATACAGGCATGGACCACAACTATAGTCTTCAACGTGTTCTTCACTAGACTTCATTTCTCGCTCGGAATTCTTCCGCGTCAATTCCTTGATCAATGCTTTCATTCCAAAATACTCCAAAACTTGATAAAAAAACCCTTAAAAGTTCATCTATGAAATTTAAATGAATTAAGCTAAAAATAATGTAAAATTAACTAAATTAATATATAAAATAGCACAAAATAACTATAAAGTATATTTGTTGAATTCATGGGCTATGGATGTTTATAACTGTAAGTATATTTATGGAAGCAAGTTAAACTATAATGGTGGTGATAGTAGTTATGTATAGTTGAGAGTTTCAATGGTTTTAAGAAGGCTTCCTTTTGAGATCTAGTTGTTGCATGTTGTCACTAGTTTACTGTTGATGAGGTTACTAGTTGTTATTGTTAGGGAGTCATCTAAGACTCTTAGGTGATTGGTTTTATTTCTAGTTGTAATGAAGCTGTGATTTATGGTATAGGCATCATATATGGGTTTTTCTAATCATTGATGTAATTATTGATTGAGTAGTTATGTTGTGTCCGTCTTATAAACATGTAGAAATATATTAATGAGTGTTGGTAGATAATTTGTTATTAATTATGGTTTATAGACATGTTAAAGATTCTTAAATGCTTTAGTGTATCAACTTCTATGGATGACATGTGGTAGGCTATAGCACCTCATGTTTTTTAGCATTACAAATTAAGTGGTATCAAACCTTGGGTTCTATAGAATACTAGATATTGAATCTTTAGGACTATGAGATATGA
This sequence comes from Lumnitzera racemosa, assembly GCA_024138005.1. Taxonomy (NCBI): domain Eukaryota; kingdom Viridiplantae; phylum Streptophyta; class Magnoliopsida; order Myrtales; family Combretaceae; genus Lumnitzera; species Lumnitzera racemosa. The sequence continues at coordinate 61,230,315 of JAMXBC010000012.1, forward strand.
AGAATGTGAGCATTTGACAAGATAATCTTAGATCTATGAGAGTGGTTCTAACTAAAGGTTGTTGGAGTAAGTTTGTTTAATTTCAACTAATTATCTTTCTTATTATTACATCACTATTTGCTATAAATTAATAATTTTTTATGCTTTCTTATTTTAGTTACTATGTTTTCTTGTATTGTCATACTTTACCTTCATTTTCTATTTGATTTTTCATCACCTTTTATACATTATTTTAGATATCTTCTTTATATTTATTTTAATTATATGTCTCCCTTTGCTATTTCTCTCTTGATCTTTTGTTATCTTTTTATGACTTACCTAGGTGTATAGTGATAAGAGGGGATGGAGTGGTGTGATTAAGATGAAGTTTGAATTGATGAAACTATTCTCCTTCAGATGCTCAATAACACATGTGAAATACTTAATAAGGAATTCAGTATAAAAGTATGGAAACAACTTAACAATATGGTAACCAAATATATTTATATGCACATCTATAACTAAGGCCGAATGATATCATCTAAATCTATACTCAATAATGTAAATCTACAAACAATAGGAATGTAACAAAAACTTTATTCTTCATAAGGAGTCAAAAAAGTATTTCTAGAATCAAATAAGAAGACTTAATCGGTTTTTGAATTATAGAGATTCAATAGGCTAAATACTAGAACAAACATCTCATGTAATCTAAAATACCTTTTAGGTTCACCAAAATGTACAATATAATTAAAGCTTGTAAACCATAAATATTAACTTTCCATTAAGGTAAAATAAGAAATTGCTTCACTAAATTACCTATTAGTGAGCAACAATGTTATAATAATGATAGTGATAAACAACATAAAAGATTAAGACATGATTTGATGTTCCTATGTACATTGGTACGTATACATGTAGAATAGGGTTAATGAGTCCTTCTTCTTTTGTGGTAAGTCATAGTCATGTCTAGTATGTTAGTATTATCAGCTATGTTAGCATGTTATGTTGAGTCTAGTCATGTGGGTCTTCGTCCTGTATTGGTCAAGTTACTCATGTATGTTATTTGTTGACCCCATATCTATATGTATAAGTACCAAAATATATAATATGAAAACTCCTCATTATTAAAAGAACTAAGGAAGTAAAGTAAGAAAAGATGCATGATGATAATTAATTATTAAAGCCTAGTATGAATAATAAGTAGATAAATAGTATATAACGAGCCTTGAGAAGAATAAGTGACAAATATTTATAGCTTGTGCTACCATATGACAATGATAATAAGAAACAAAATTAAAGAGTTAAAAAGAAAAGAGAGAGAGAGAGAGAGAGAGTAAAATAGCAAAGTATGACAAAATCCAACAAACCTATGAAGCTCAATAAAATGACTTAAAATGGTGATCAATTAGACATAAAAGCTATGGCAATAAATAGACCAATCACAGTATACCATATAAAAGTAATAATTGAATTAATGTTGCTTGATCAATCAAAAGGGTACATATGTATGATTGATAATAATGATAGCATTAAGATTCCCTCCTACAATCTAATAATGAACTTAAGGTAAGCAACAAAAAGAAGTAGTTCAGTATGAAGTACAATAGTTGTAGCAAAGAGGGAAGATACAAGAACAATTAAAATTGAAGGATGGAAGTGGAGCAAATATGGGAAGTGAACGGACTTACCTAAGAATTGTAGAGTTGTTCGAGGAATTGTAAGGACTAAAAAGGTAGTGAGACATAAAGTTGAATCATGCCTCTAGGTAGGAGACTGGTATTAGATTGATATCTAATGAGAGTGTTGCCATTTTGGAGATATGATGATGGAATGTTGATTTACAGGTGCCAAGAGTGCTAGGATTGTTTAGTTAAGAATCAACACCTTAAACCTATGATGTAGATAGTTGAGAAATAAAATAAACAAAGGAAGTACCTAAATGCCTTCAAGATCAGAGATAAAATTTATATAAGAAACAAGAGAGATGTGAGGCAAATATGACATAAGTAGTTATAAGTTGACAAACTAATGTTTACTAAGAAAGTGTTATGAGACAAATAGAAGAGACCCCATATAAAACTAAAAGGATTTGAGTGATTCAATGGACTTGGTTAGAATTTAATTTAATGATGGGAAGATTGAGTTTTATTAACTAGTTAAAGGAAGGCATGCATGAATGCTTAACTCAAAAATGAAGAAGAGGGTAATGCCTAGAGCTATAGCCAAACTTGAAAAAAGAAGTATAAAGAAATAATGGTTGAATACGAGCTAAAGAAAGACGCGATGAGGAAGGAGTAGCTAGAGTTGTTTAAGGATCCATGCATGAACTTTTGAGGATGAAAGTTCTATTTAGTGGTGGTCATATTCATAGTCGTAGTAGCATTGTAAAGGTTGAATTTTAATAATAAAAAGAAAGGAAATAAGAAAATAAAATAAATTATAACTTTAGTATGGCATGTAAATTGCTTAGGATAGTAAGGTATCTTGGTCCTTCAAATTGTTTGAACTTCCTACTATCTCACATACCTATGATACATATCATATCTTCTCCATATTTTCTCTCGCTATCATAACAAAATATCTTTCTTTATGAAAAGCAGAAACTACTAAAGAAAACCCTCAAACTCAACCCTAATCTAGGATTGGAGAGTTTCAAGTACAAAAAGTTGAAAAATTAACAAGAAAGCATAAGGAAATCACATTCTTAGGTAAGTCCTTCACCTATCCATCTAAGAGACTCATTTTTCCTCTATGGAGATGCCACAAAATCATGAAAGATTTCATGTTTGTGGCTAAAAAATGACTAAAACTTAAGTTTTAAGTATTTCTTGCTAAGGAATACATGGAACGGTCTTGCTATTATTTCTTTAAAGAATTTCCAATTTTTATTAAGTTGAGTAGGCTACAAATTCTTGAGAAATAAGTGTTTCCTGATGTTGATGGTAGAGAGTCATGAGGAAATGATTATAGGTGAGCCTTGAGGTGATGGTTGATACTTTTACGAATTAGGTTTTGAGTTTTAATGAAGGGTTAATCGGGATATCGAAGTTGAATTATGTTGAATCTATGAAGAATTTGTAGAGAGGTTGCAATTGTTAGGTAGGAACCAACTTACCTATTCATGCATTGTCAAGCCTAAAATTCAATTTCTATTTCCCTTAAATTGGTTTAAACTAAACCCTATACCTATTTAATTTAAGCCCTCAAATAAGTTAAGAAAAGCAATTTCTTTTTATTTTTGAAGATTAGAGTTTTTAGGAAAAAAAATAAACTAAAAAAAATAAGCGAATTGGCTTTAATTTAGTCACTAATCTATATTTGACAATCTTTTTGAAAAAATTTTAAGAAGCCAAAGAAACCGGGTTAGGAGCTAACCTATTAAAATCTAAAGGTTATCACATTAAAATACTAAATAAGGCCTTAACCATTAAAATACCCCTTAAAATTAAAGACAACAATTTTTGCTTTTTCTTTTTTCTAATTTTTAAAATTTTCACATTTTTTAATATTTTTAAATTTTTTTGTTTTAAAAGAAAAGAAAAGGAAAATAAAATTTTTATTTTTTATTATATGGTCACCTCACATATGCTTACATATCCACTATTCATATTAAAACCAGTATAGTTGCTTTTTATAAAACTTTAGTGGTTTAGTTAATTTTAACTTTAAAAATAATGTCTGGTTTACATCATTAATCATTTTATTCAATTTTGAAAAAAATTCCAAAAAAGCCTTAATTTTATTTTTGTAAAACTCTTATTTTCTAATTTTTGGAAAAGAGTTCATTGAATTTTTATTTTTTCTAAAAAAAAAAAAACTTTTTCTAGGTGACAAAACCTTTTTTCATATATATTTTTTTTTAAAGAAAAGTCCAAATTTTCTAAAATTAGCATAAAGGATTTATTGGTTATTCTAAATAAGAAAAGTGCTAAAAAATGACTATTCATAAAACAAAGTTTTTTGTCTTTTTTTTCTTAGAAAAACCTTGTTGATTTATTTTCTAGGAAAAAAAATTTTCTTTTTTTAAAACACATTTTCTTATTTTTTTAAATTTTCCATTTAGTTTCTAATATTAAAAAGCACATCAGCCCTATTAGTCCCAAGTAGTAGTTACCCACAACAACCTAAGAGACTATACAATGCCCTTAATTTTGAAATATTTTATTAAGATACTTTTTATTTTTTATTTTTCATTTTTTATCATTTTTTATGTATTCTATTTATATTCTTGTTCTTTTATATGTACGGGTCCCACTCGTCCTCAAGAGGTAGGTACCCTATACATCCATGAACTATACAATGCCCCTATTCTAATTATTAATCTAAGAACAAATAAAATAATAACAAAAATAAATAATTAATTAAGAGAAACTTGGTCAACTCAGGTCAAAAGAGAATTACAACAGAGTGGTTTCCTAGTACTTTGGTAGTAGTTGCAAGTGGCATTGAGAAAGTAGATAATAGAGCTAATGTGAGTGATGATTGATCGTATGGAGGGAAGTGAAAATATTAAATGTAGAATAATTTTCTTCCATGTTAAGGCTCGATGTAAGTAGACAAACCTGAATGATATGTGACACTAAATTCAAAGTGACAGTTGAAAAACATAATCAACATGCACCAAAAGTGCAATGAAATGTGCCAAAGCCGCATGCAAAAGTATAACCACCATACTTAAAAGTGAGTTGGTGAATCATGTAATGATGATGTAGCACATGATATGGCTATGATGTGGCAGTGATATGGTGATAACATGGTAATGATGTGGCATGATGATATGGTGACATGGCATGATGTGGCATGGTGAAATGGCATGTAACGTGGCAAATGATGTGGCAATAACGTAACATAATGTGGTGATGACATGATGTCTTGGCGAGGCGATGTGGCATGGTGATGCAGCGTTTATATGACATGATATGGCGATAACATGGTACCAAATGTACCAATAAAGGATGGATAAGTGTCTAGGTGAGAGAAAAAAATAAAAAAAATATATTTTACACTTTACAAGGATTGAACCTAAAACCTCCACCTATTAACTTAAAGCCTTAACCAACTAATATGTTACTTGATTCTTATCATATTTTAACAAAAATAATATTTAATGTATTTCTATACCAATTTTTAATAAAAGTCCTAATGAACATCAAACCTTAAATAAGTCTAAGCCTTTTGAGTCCGAAAAACCAATTTATGCCCTTAAGTAATTATTTATTCTACTAAGTATATGTGAAATTCAAAAATAGAACGATTTGATAGAATTACAAGCACCATTCCATTTAGTGCTTTACTTTACTTAAACTTGAATTGCTCATAAAATATTCAATTTAAATCCAATTAAGGCATCGTTTGAAGCCACAATCAACTTAAATTATCTATTCCTAAGATTTTTTGAAAAATAAGCAAGTTGAATCTAATAAAAAAATTCTTTCCAATAAAATGCCCATTTTTTGTAAGAAATTGTGATTTTATGAAATCGCATATGCCTATTTAACTTTTAATTGAGCCCTTTGACCTTGAAAAATTAAAAGACTCCTAAATTGAAACCTAATGATCCTTATTTCTCCAAAATCCTATATTTTTTTATTTTTTTATTTTCTTATTTTTTATATTTTTCCAATTTTTTTTTATATTTCCATTTTTTTTTTGTATATTTCAAACTTTTCTTATTTTTTTGTCTTTCTCTAAAGTAAGGACTTTTATTTGAGAACTTTAAAATAACATGAAGGTTAAAAATAGTGTCTATATGCATAAACCAACTTGCTAGTTCATTTTAGAGGAGGACATTAGCATCAACTTAACTAGCTTACTGGCTTTTTTTCAAATCACCTTACCAATTTGGTTCAAACTACCGGACTGCTAGTTCTCCTAACAACTAGCCTATTGGTTGTGGGTCTTGAAGAAAAGCTTAAATCGAATTGATATTTTCAGTTTGAACGATCAAACCAACATTTTCCAACTTTGCACAAATTCATTTTTAAACTGATTTTTTTCTTATAAGTTTTAATTGATATTTCTCCTTTTAGATGTTATTTAAACATTTTTCAAACAATTTTTATCCAATAAAACATTTGACCTAACTTTTTTAGACCATCTTGTTACAACTTGAACCTAATATAGTACAAGAAGGTTTGGTGGAAGTTGAAGTGAAGGGGATTGTTATTTAGAAGTGAAGTTGAGTTGAGCTCAATATATTATGATCCTAAGTTTACTTGTGATAATAGTTTCTAAAAGGTTTATTGACTTAGTTACAAGCAAGTTTTATGATCCACATATGGGATACCTAGTTATTGGTTATATGTATTAGGCTAGCTAAATTAAAACGTACTTAATGTAAACTTAGATATTAATTCCAATTTGCTTGCATATTCTTGGCTTTGACCTCCCATTGGTAACGTCTACTGTGGTTAGTAAGGTGATTGGTGATCTTTCCGTGGCATTATCTTGAGTATAGTCCTGTACTAAGATGACCTAACTTGATTTGGGCTTAGGGCGAGTTGTGGTAAGGGTAAGGAGATTGGTATGTGTGTGGGGAGGGGGGGTGGAATGGGGGTGGTTGGGTTTACTTAAGTGTTAGGAAGGACCTAACACCAATATTATATCACATTATACATATGTATGTGCCGAGGTCATGAATACCCTTATATTGTTTAAATGATTAAATAAAAAATAATTAAATTGTTGGGATATAATACATGTTGCATTAAAGGAATGTAATCTAGAAACATGTGGCATGCATGTATGGTTGCAATATCCCATACTAGACCTTGGCTCACCATTTGGGAGTCCCTTATTTTTCAATTACAAGTACAAGTTTACCATGAGCTTGGGGCTATGGATATTTATAGTCATAAGTGCATTTATGGAAGTAAGTTAGACTATAATGATGTTAGAAGCAGTTATGTATAGTTGAGAGTTTCAGTGGCTTTAGGAAACGGGGCATCCTTTTGAGATCTGGTTGTTACATATTGTTACTTAGTTTTTGTTGATGAGGTTACTAGTTGTTATTGGTGGGACTTATATGAAACTTTAAGATGATGGGTTTTATTTCTAGTTGTAGTGAAGTTGTGATTTATAGTATGGGCATCATATATAGGTTCTTTTTTATCACTGATATAATTGGTTACATTATATCACTCTTATAATCACGGAGATACATTAATAAGTGCTAGCAAATAATTTGTTATTAATTGAGATACCCTATGGTTAATTGAAGTCGAACATGAATTATGGAGGAGATTGGTACTAGTTTATATAACCATGGTGTTAAATTTCTTATCAACCCAAGGTTACAACTTTGGCTAAATGGTTAAAATGGATCAATTAGTTTTTATTAGCTTAATTATTCACTATTTTTAGTATGGGCTACTGCAAATGGTATTAAGTTAACCCTCTACTAGTAGGTTGACGATTCGTATCTAGCTTTGGTTTGGAGAACAGTTCTAAGAAGGGGAGTGTCATCAGGGTAGTGACTCCTAGCATGCTTCTAAGGTGACCTATAGGTAATAAGTAGCTTAAATCTTACACCAAAAAGGGGAAAGAACTAGCCTAATTATAAGATCTTGCGATAAGGACATTATATGTTTAAAGGAGGGATATTGTAATACCCTATGGTTAAGCAAAATCCTACATAAACTGTCGGAAGGATTGATACTAGTTTATAAGGTTATAGTGGTAAATATCTTATCAACACAAGATTATAATTTTTGAGTCAAATTGTTAAAATAGGCCATTAATGTTTGTTGACTTAGTTATTTGCTACTTTTGACCTAAGGCTTTACAATAACTTCTTGGAAATTTTCTTCGAATATTACATGATGGTTTGCATTACTACATTCATGCTCTCTCTAACCACTTAACTAAGGCGATTCAAGTAGCTTTTCATGTTAAGAATGAAAACTTGTCATTATGTTTATAACTAGAGCCTTCTTTGACATTTTGCTATGCAATCCTCTAACTATAACTTGCACCAAAGTTCTTTGGACCATTTTTAAGGATTAATTGAAGCCATTAATCAATATTAAACTTTTTAGGTAAGATCTACATTCACTTTAAGTTTCTCTTACATTGTTTATTGTTTTTGTCAATTGTTTTTATCATTTTGCTCATTTGAGAAATTTTCCAATGATTTATATGGTACTTAAAGCAAACAATTAATGAAGTTGTGTGTCATGGGATGGGAACTTAACCTCTCTTAAAATGCTTATTTGACATCCGCCCATCCTTTGACTTCTCATCTTTACATGCATTGCTGATGGCAAGTCAACCTTCTCTTTCTATTTATATATGACTGCCTCGACTACATCATTTTAATTAGAAATACCCTCTAGCTTTATCATAGGCTCCCATACGTTAAGAAGGCTCAACTATTCTAACTAGCTTTAGTTTGTTAAGGTTATCATCAAGAAAGCATTATCGGCACTTAAGATCAATTGAATAGGTTATTAATGCTGTTTGCTTACAAGAGACTAAATCTACCTTTAAAGAATAGCTAACCCATGAATAAGCCAACAACTGACGCCACTCACTTCATTATAAGCTCAAGTTAAACACCCTCGCTAACCTTCTAATTACAAATAGTGACATTCTCCCTTTTGTAAGTTCATGATGCCTCATCGTAAGGTCAACACTTGCTTCTACCCATACCTAAAAGATCACAAATGCCACTAACCACTACTAAACTCAAACCTAAGATTATCTCCTTTAAGACTTTAAGCTTCCATAAGGATCTTCTAGGCTTTACCATTCCTTTAGTCCTCTAAGATCACTTCTTACCAAATGGCCTAATGGTGGGGTCTATCCAATAAAGTTCAATTTATAAAGTTACAGGAAAATTCCTAATATAAGTTAACTTTAGCATAGTTGACTCTCTCGTAGTGATATCCTTCCTCTAGTGACCACTTCTCCTTTGAAGCTTAATACATACGAGTTAGGAGTGACAACAGAATTGCCCCTCTTATAATGTCTCCTCCTCAAGTGGTTAGTCCTCCGAGCTTCTCTATATAAGCTTTTCTTCTTCTCAATAATAACTACACAATGTAAAATTTGATCAACTTGATAAAGATCAAATTTTTGCTCAGATATCACTTATTATGGGATGGGAGGTTCACCCCTCATGAAGGGCCAGTGCAATACTTAACCATGCTTTATCTTCACATTTTTATACGTATCATAGGTAGCAAGCTAGCTTTTTCTTCCTATTTATCCAAGACTGTTCTAAGTCCATTCTCATCAAGAATGTTATTTAGCTTTATCACAGACTATCCACATGTTTGGGAGGCTCAACTATTATAACTAGTCTTGGCCTACCATGGACATCATATTTGAAAAGCGACATCAACTCCTTACTAGTTTGCTCATGATAGGGCCAAACCTGCCTCCTAATAATACTAAACCTACTAACAAACCACTTACTAATGCCGCTCTCTCTAATATTACAAGCTTGAGTTAAAACCCTTACTTATCTTCCAACTCACAAGCTGTAACATGTGCAACCTATTTCTCTTATTCTTGTAATTAATTTATTGAGACCTTATGCCAACTGAGCTTCAAGATCATATTTAAGATAAGATAATCTAGCTTTGTTTTAATTTTTCTAAGCTAGTTAAATCTTCCCTTACTTATGTTAGGAGCCAAATTGATGGTTTCTCTTTGAAGCCTAAAGTTAAGTTGTCATTTATCATTTGTACTGTTAGGGACAGTGTACTTTAGGTTGAATATATGCTACTTGCTTTGCAAGAGTAGACTTAACCACCAACGTTGGCCTCTTAACATAGATATAAAGAAAAACTTACATGAGATCCATTGAACTAAGAGGGAGTTGGAAGAAAATATTAATAGTGAGAGTAAGGTTATTTGAAAAGTAGAACAAGATAGAGGCATTTTTTATAATGGCAATGGCAATTATGAGAATGAATTAAGCATGGATTAGTTCAGTGGAATGGTGGAAATGCCTTAGGAAATTTCACCTTATGTAATGCTAATGTCATTAGTAGTTACTACCAATAGTTTTAAGGTGACAACAAACATTTGTCCACTTGATTTAACAAGAACAATTTAGAGGAGGAGCAACCAAGGACCCTAATTATTCTTAGCCAACCTTCTGGTCATTTATGATGCCATATAACTTAATGGTATTAATCACGATACCATAAGATTAAGATTGTTTTGTTTTCCCTTAAGTATAATGGATGGTGTCATTTTAACTCTTAACCCATATATATATCACAACCTCAAATGAATTATCTCAAGCATTGATGTCTTAGTATTTCTCCTTAGAGAGATTTGTGAAATATATCATAAGTTCCATGCAATTTAATAAAGATATAATGTATGAAGCTCAAAAATGCTATCAACAACAAATACGCCATTGGCCACATCATGGTTTACCTAATTGGCTTATTCAAAACTTTTCTATAGATGTGTTATTCATGCAATAGTTGGTGGTGCACTAATGTAGAAATGTATTCAAAAAGCATATGACATACTAGAAGATATGGCAAAATAATTATCACTATGCTAATGATAGACAAATTTGACTCAACTTAGGAAGCCCAATATTGTACATGAACTTGATTTATGAACTTGTTAGTGCTAAGTTGAAGAACTTAGTCACCTTGCTAGGAAAGCAATGTTTAAGTGTTGTAAGGACCTCTTTTGTTGTGTGCGATTTGTCCTATCCTAGAGAGGGTAAACTCTATCAACAATAATAAGGCACCTAGTAACCAGTATTGCAACACCAAGGTAGAGAAATCATATCCTACCTTAGCTTGGAGGAACCAAAGTTATTTTCCCCAACCTAATAACTAGCAAGGCTTCCAACCTAGCTAGGACACCACCATAGTATCACCTCAAAATTAAGGAAATGTGTCTAGAAAAAAGTTTTGCAATTAAGTAATGATAGGTTCGGGGTGTGGCAGCAAAATTTGTTCAATTGATAAATACGCTTAGCCGACAAACTCACATGGTCATCTTAGTAGCAGTCATAAATCCATCTGAGAAAGCAATGCAAAGCGCGTTATCTACACTATCGAGGAGTATGTATACGATGAGAAATGTAAAATAACAAAAAAATGAGTGTGTCTGTGATGGGAAGTGAAGAGCGAGAGAGTATCGAACCTCAAGGAGAATTTGACATGGAAAAATTTCAAGAAAGTAATCGCAATTATTAGGCGATAGAAAAAGGATTGAATGAAACACTACTGCGTTCCACCTTCTTTCATTAATATGCACCACACGTTGGCACTAGTTATGGTCGAAAATATAATACCAAGAATTACAACATAACCTATACTTCTTTTAAAGAAAATGATAACTTTGATGCAAAATTTGACGAGCCCTTACCATAAAGATCCATTGAAGTGAACAATGAGATAACGATCACCATCATTTTTTCTTCCGTGGAAAAATGACCACCTTCATTGCAAACTAAGGAACACATGCCTTGCGGTTGAAAAAGATAACCATCTTTTCCAAAGAAGCACGACTTTTTCTAGCTAATCCCATAAAACGATAATAAATATTTAAAGTTGACGTAGCTTTGCGGTGTATCGCAGTTTGTTTGCTTGAATGTCCCCAATAATGAAGGTAGATGGATTGGTCCAAAAGCATCCACATGCCAAATGACATAAAGTTGAAGTCATCTCGAATTGTTTAGTGGATTATGTTGACAATGATACGGTGCAGATATTGCTTGTATAATAATACAAGGAAGCACAATTGTTAGAATACTCATAACATAGTTGGTCCGACTAATAATTCATGCAATAAATCAACTACGTTTTGAACTAGAGCTCTTTCATTTCATGCGTTGGAGTTCTTTCAAGTGGCAGGGAAATTTTGTCACCTCCTAATAAAGGCACCTTAATTCAGGGAAGCTGGAAACCAATGCATTTTGGTGCACATAGATTGCTAGAATCCTTCTAGAAGCAAAATGTCCACACCTTTTCTGTAATTTCAGGATTTCATCCATGCAGTTACTAAAGCAACTTCTTCTTCTTCTTTTTTATTTCTTTTTTCTTCTGTATTTACAATATATGTTTGTTTTACTCCTATACTATTAAAAAAGAATCTTTAATAGTGTCTCCAAAACACTCATCCACATACTCGATGCAAACTAATGTTGCATTATCATTTTCAATTTTTATTCCACAAAATCTTACTTGAAGTTAACATGTAACTTTTATTCTCAATCCATTAGCTCTATTAAGATATGGGTTGGCTCTGGATTTTATGGATTTCCCAGATAAGTGTAATAATTTAAATTTTAGAATCTTATATATTATTATAACAATCTTAAAAATTTATTATTACTAATACTTGTTGATGGCAAATGATGGTGGAAGACAAATGTGACAGCTGTTACCTAATGATGGTGATTATTGTCCTAGAAAATGTCTATAGAAAAATATACCTATTTCAAAAAATTCAAAAAATAATTTTTTAACCATCAATCACTGTTAGTACTCCACCACCAATTACCGTCAAAAGATCACTACTTTTTTCATTATTTTGACATTATTATGACAATATTTCAAATCGCAAAATTTTAACTATATAAAAATTGAAATAAATGGAAAAAAAATTTTCCAAAAATAAAAAAAAAATGGTGCAGTTTTATACCTTAGACATTGACATAAAAAGCATTTTATTAAAATTCATGCATCCTAACATGCTGTGGTTCGGATCTCTTTGAGTCTTTGGAATTAAAGATACATCTGGTTTGGGCGAGTAGGTATCGCCACCAACATAAAGCCCAGCTACCAGCTATGGAATTGGAGGATTGTTTTCTCCTCCCATACGTCCCCATTTTTCAAAGCTAAATTAATACTAGTTACTTAAACGCTATTTTACCAAGAAAAAAAAATCATAATTTTGAGGACATTTTGATATTTTAATGAATTAAAAAATATATTTAAAAAACTTTTCACTCATTTCCATTTTCTTCCTATCCATATAACTATTTTACCATTATTTTCTTTTATTCCTATTTCTTTCTCTCTTTTTTTCCCATTCAACTTCTTTCTTTTTTTATGCCAAACATGTGTTAAAGACCCGTCTGTCTGGTTTTGATCTGACAATGTTGCCTACCACAATGGGCAACCACCAACGTAAAGCCTCAACTATGGCCCATGGAGGATTGGTTTCTTACGATAGGTCCCCAGTTTTCTAGCAAAGCTAATGGTTGTTACTTATATGACATTTTACTCGAAAAATATTTTGAAATTTTATGAACATTTTTATGTTTAAATAAATTTGCAAAATATCTAATAGACTTTTCATCTACTATTGTTCATTTCCATTTCTTTACTATCCAAATAAGTATTTTTATATTACCTAAAACCAAAAATAATAAATAATCAAACCAATAAATATTAATAAATCTATCTCAACCACTTAATTTAAAAATTATAAACTTTTATTAACATATTTATCACCATATTTTTATAAATTAGCATTACAACCTTAAAAATCTCATCCGTCCCGTTCTAGTCTTACAATGCAAATGGGTCCTGATAATTACCCACTATAGAGCCCCAAACATGGGACATGGAAATGGAGGATAATTGTTTTTTTTTTTTCCTCGTAGGTCCCATTTAAATATTAATGGTGTTTACTAACTAACTGGACAGCTCCACCGAAGCAATCAACCTCATGTCAAGTCACGAATACACGTAGGAGGCTTATCTTCGGGCTCCTTTCGGTTCGACCAATAAAATCAATCGACATATCCCTTTTCTTACTTTGATATAGATTTCTTTATTAGATATGGACTTCTTTGTTTGGGCCATAGAAAAAAAAAAAAAAAAAAAAAACATAAGGACTTCTCTACGATGATTTTTGGGAAATGAAAATTGGAGTTAATCTATCCTCCCAAAATACTTATCGTCTGTTCATTTGTGAGAGTTGAAATTCTAATCTTTCCTTGTTATATGGTTTTTTTTTTCTTTTTTTTTTAAATCACAATTCTATAAAAATCTATATTACTTAATTGTAAATAATAAAAAAATTTTAATTCAACCAAATAATTATAATTAGTTATGAAATTTTATATTTTTCTAAATAATAACCATATCTCAATTTTACGACTACCACTATCATTGACACTACTACCAACCGTTGCTGTCACCACTACCATTGCCACTATTATCGCCGCCACTACTATCGCTACCACCAACTACTACCACCGTCCTTGCCACTATAATAAGCTTAAGAGAGACTTAATAAGAATATTCAAAATTTTTATGTCACATATACACTCATAATACGAAAATCACCTTATAAATTAAAGATTACAAAATTATAATTACTTAATTACTAGGATTTTCGATTTTTAATTTATTAATTAATCGTAAAATAAGAATATAAATAATTATGGATATTCATATTTCATAGTTCGAACCATGGAAAATCAGTATCCCATACCAAACAATAAAATAAGATAAATCAGTTTTACCTATTACAAAAACTACTATGAAACAGTACTTTAACACATGAACACTTCCTACATAAAGTCTTCCTACACAAATTGTACATTTTTCAACTAAATATAACTTTCTCTTATCTTAGATTTGCACCATACACTTGAAGTTTATCTTAGTCTCAGCTTAAATGAACTTATAAAATAAATTATTGGAGAGTAAACTATACTAGCTTAGTGAGATATCCATCCTACTATACTGTCGAGTAATTATTAAATAATTAATTAACAAACAAATATATGCATGAATAAACAGTATGCCAAATAATATCTATAATTGACTAGGTATTGTAAATAACTTCGGATTTAACACTCTCCGAAGTAAAGGTTAGAAATTCATCTACAACAATCATAACTAGGTTCTAACACTTGGGTTTTTAACCATAAATAAAAATTTTGTATTTCACAAAATATATTTCAATTTCCAAAATCTAATAATATACAAATTCGTAAATCTAGCAGTGAAGTAACTCCCATAGCCCATACTTACACTTGATAGTGGTGGTCTCTAAGCTTAACCCTGAACTATCTACGGTTAGTATCTTTAGTGCCAAGTAAGCCAACAAGTCAAAGGTAGGATCCTATTGTATAAGTACTCTTATACCGTACTAATCATAAATACTCAAATCACATAAGATTCCCATCCTTATAAGGTCCTTCATTACCATCCATATAAAGTAACAATCAGAACACTAAATGTATTGTTAATGCATGTATACGATCCTTTTTAATTTAGGATAAGTCGAATATAATTAATTCAAATTATTAAGCGACCACTCAATATCAACAAAGCATTCAAATCATGCAACGGTTTATCGTACAACCAATTCTTTATTACTAGATTCAACAATATTTTACACAACAAACAAGCAATATTCAGCCACATGCATATCTCAAATCCCATGCATCAATTTATTATTATATAAAATTTAAGTGTATGAACTACCAGCACAAAACAATAATAGAGTCATTAAGAATACTTACCAATCATAGTAAAACTCAAGGATCATAGCCATTAGCAAGAAGATTGATATCATCATCGAGATCACTTAATAATTAAGAAATACAAAAGATAATAAATATCTAAGTGAGATAACTGTTCTATGTAAGTATTTATCTAAAAATCTATCGAAATTTTTTTATTTGTCTTACATAATGACCCGATTCAAGCTTTTTCTTCAATTACGTCTAACTTTTTCTTCAATTACATGTAGTTTTTTCGTTTTAATTCCGATTTTTATGAACTTATAATAAATTTTTATTATTTTTGAACGGACTTTCATATAGTGAGATCCGTTTTGAATGTTGAAACTCACATTTTTCATTATAGGCCCAAATTGTTACAAATTTTGTTATTTTGACTCAAATGTTTTTATTTATCAAGTTAAGCTTTTCTTTATTGTTTTACTACTTAATTAATTTCTAAATTTTATATTTTTGAAATATTTTATTTTTGAGTCCATTTTATAAAAATTTCTTTATTTCACCATTTTGAGCTTAAATTCTAATTATATTAATTTTTTCATAATTGTAATTTTCTAATTAATTAATTTTTATTAGTTTCTTATTATTTTTGTAATTTGCATTTTTAATTGGAAATTTTTAAGAGAAGCTAACATGGCAACCTTTTATAGGTCCATGTGGCAATTTTCGTAATTCTTTTAATTTTTACAATTTTTCTAATTTGTGATATTAATATACACATATATTACATCCTAAAATAATTAAATATTAGAAAAACTAGTTTCATCTCCTTTATGATGTTGACATCTAATATATATATATATAGATATATATATACGTATTTATTTATTAACTTATTTTAAGAAATTAAGGTGTTATAATACATATATTTGTATCTTTAGGTATGTACATGTACTTATATTTGTATTATACTATATATATACTTATTTAAATTTTAGATAAATATAGTATACATATACATACATACATATGGGGCCATACATATACCCATAATTTACTACTTATTTATATATATGTATTTATACTATTTCATACTATATTTTACATATGTGTGTGATAAAACAAATATACTTAATGTTATATGTAAGTACATGTACTATATATGTAACCCGTATATACACACACACACACACACAACTAAATGAATACAACACATGTATATATATAGTTGAGTATATCTAAGTACATACATATATAAATACATAAATATAAATAAGAAAAATTATACATATACATGCAACCAAATACATATTCCTCAAATTTTCATTACAAGATGCTAAAATACATATATTTTCTACAACATATCCTCTAATACATAAGGTATAAAGTAACATATCAACTTAGGAAAATATACAAACTAATATTACATAGAAAACTTAAAATAACATAATAGAACTTTGATTACTTGATCTTGGAGTTCTTGAAGTTGTAGCTTTCTATTTCCTTTTGAAACTAAAAATAAAATGATGGTAGATTATGAGGTAAGTTATGGAGAGTTTTAGTATACTAGTAGTTAGGAAAAAGAGAAGAAAAACAAAAGAAAGAAAGTGGGAAAAGGGAAGAGAAAGTGTCAATCGAAGAGGAAAAAGAAAGGCTTGAATTTTTGCTTTGACTTTGTAAAAGAAAAAGGAAAGTTAGAGGAGTTTGTATAGAGTACACATGGCTCACAACTAGAAGAAGAATAAAAAGAAAAAGACGAGGAAAAGAAAAGAAAAATAAGAAGATAAGATAAGTGAAAATAACATAAATGAAAGTGACATAATGTTAACTTTACAACTCAAATTTGCTCACATGTGATAACATAAGTTCTCCATTTTTAGATAATGTTTGGAATAAAATATGATGTAATCATAGAAGAAAATATAGAATATAAAATTAATATATACTATATAATCCATAAACATAAAATATGTAATAAAAATTAAATTCAAATAATTAAATCAATATATACTAACTCACATATGTATACACATACGTAAAGTCACAATAATCATAAAATAATATTTTTAATTTTGTTAATTTAATTAATTTATTTGTTACTCTTTATAGTTATAAATATTTAGGAGCTATTTGTATTCGTTCATTAGTAATTTTACGCGATTACATATATTAGTTGATAATTGTACCTAATTAACGCTTTATGACCGTCATGGTAAATTTGTATATTTATAAGCTTAAAATTTTAGTTTTAAGGCTTTTATCTAGTTCTAGTTCAATCTCTTATATTTACACGTATTTAGAGTTTATGGTTTTTATACGCAATTATAGTTTTGATCAATATATTAAGTTTTTTCTCATTTATATTCTCATTTATAGTAAATTCAAATTTATAATTTAGTGAAGTTTTTAGTTTGTTTGGCCTTATTAACTCATATAGTTATTTAGGGCACTTAGATCTAATTGAAGATTCACACTAAAAATTTACAAGGTTTACAAGCATTGCCGTGGTTGTCGCCGTCGCTAACCATCATAGCTATTACTATTGCTACCACCATCGCCACTACAACTACTATCGCTACCCCCCAACTACCACCATTGTCATTGCCACCTCTACCACCATCACCATCACCATCACTACTAATAGGGATCACAGACCAATCATACGCTCCCAAGCTTGTGGACTTGCCTAATTGGCTCACCAAGCTATCTAAGGTGAACTAAGAATCGAGGAGCAATGCATTCTTTAACCAAACTTACTAAGTCACTTTGCTCTCCACATCATTCAAGAAGCTGCTGAAGTGACCTGCCAACATATTGAACCAACCCCTCCACAACAGACACTAATCCAAGCATTGAGTTAGGAAACAGCCAACCTTACCAGTGCCAAATCCAACCTAACAATTGTCAAGAGTTGATCACCCAAAGTTGACTATCTAGTCCTACCTATCCGAGTCATTGAACTCTACCGACCTGACTTAATTGAGATGTCCACCCATGTTCGACAATAGTGTTATTAGGACCACAAAATGAGCAAATTACACACGCAAATCATTTTTTGACATCCATACTATCCTTACTGCCAACAAATATTCTTTTTGCATGATTACATTGATACCGCTATAGATTATTCTCTTTTTCCTTTATTAGTAGGAATCTTTTTTATAATTTACTCTCACATAAAATTTACCCTAACTAAGTCATATAAATACTTATACATTATAATAGCTAAGAGAATCATCAAATTGAATTTTTTTTTTTTTTTTACATACTCTCTTGAGCTAAGTGTTCTATTGCTTACTCACAAGCTACTCTTATCTAACCCTTTGAGCGTAAACTAGTAGCGAGTAACCTCTGCCCATACTTTTGTATCATATTAAGTGTGTTCTAAGCTCATGTGAGGCATGGGTATGTCATATCTAACATAGGTACATGTGAACCCCTATTCATCCTTTGAGTATCATTTACTTTCCAGTCCATCTAGCAGCTTAGACCCATCCTATGGTTACACGTAACATTAAGTCTGTATGTTCATTTACAAATCCGTATCACCTTAGTATCAAAACTTGATTACATTCGAAGTTGGATTCTGTTACTGTGTTCTTTGAGTGGTTTATTATTGTCCTCATATGTTAAAAGTTCTATTGCTAACATAGGATTTTAGAAGTTAAGAAGTCTTCTATACTCTATTTTCCCTTTTTTTTATACGTAAAACAGAGTTTGTTTGTTTGTTTATTATGTAGTTGTTGCGGCATTGGAAGTATTAGTTAATGATCTGCTGTAGTTATTTATAAAAAGAACTTCAAGTAGTATTTTTAGACATCAATTTTGTAAGGTAACCAACAATGTTAGATTCAAGTGTTTAAGGAGCTATGGGAAACCAAGAAAGTGGTACTCAACATAGCCAAGGGCAAAAAGGAAGCTTCACTCCCTAGCTAATGGGTGATCGCTTGGATAGGCTTACTGACTTAGTAGTTAGTTTGGTGACCGTTATCCAAGAAGATAGACAACAAGCTAGAAATAACCCCACTAGAGAATGTGAGTAGCAAAAGTGAGGCAATGGTTAGTTTGGTCGAGTTAATGCCTTAGCTCGACCACCCCGAGCTAAAGGAATAGGTGAGGATGCTAAACGAAGGCTAGTGCTTGAAGAAATTGAAGACGAAGATGAAGGAGATGATGAAGTAGAGGAGTACTACGAGCTTGAAGAAAGAAATGTACAAGCCCCTAGAGTTGAAGGGTTAAGGATACGTAATCCAAGTTTTTCTAGTATTGGTGATGCTAAAGACTACTTAGATTAGGTAAATAGGATTGAAAAGTAGTTTGAACACCACGAAGTACCTAAAATGCCAAGGTTAGACTCATTGTGTTGGAATTCTCTAGTTATATTACCCTATGGTGGAAGAACTTGCAAGCTACCCAAAGAAGAGAAGGAGAACAAGAACGAGAGATTATGAATTAGGATTAAATGAAGAGGGTTAAGTGGAGAAGGTTTGTGCCGAGCTATTATTTGTAGGATGCCTTCAAAAGATTGCAAGACTTGAGGTAAGAAGGATCGAATGTAGACAATTATGTTAAGGAATTCTAAATTTTAATAATTCGATGTGAAGTCATGGAGGAAGAGGACCAAACTGTATCTCAGTTCATTGGTAGACTGAAGTATGAGATTAGGGATGTCTTAGAAACCTTGGATATTAGAATACTTGATGATGCAATCTGAGCTACCCAAAATATAAAAAGGTGCCGAACAAGAAGTGATGGGGATCAAGGACCGATCATATGCTCTCAAACCTGAGGGTTCACTTAGATGGTTCGCCTAATGATCCAAAGTAAGTTAAGTATTAAGGAGCAATGCTTACCCTAGTCCAACTTGCTAAGCTACTTTGCTTCCTACATCATCCAAGAAGCTACCGAGGTTAGCTCTCTATTACGCAACATTCCTAGCATAGAATTAGAATACTATCAACCTAACCACTACTGAAGTTAGACTGACAGCTACCAAGAGCTAACTACCTGAGGTTGACCCGAATGCAAATCGCCTTGAGCCAACCTTTATCTAGTCCCAACAATCTAAGCTACCGAACTACCAACGTCAACCAAACCTAATCAAGACCTACTACTGCTCAACCCAGAGTGTTATTAGGACCATAGAATGAGCAAAATTACATACTTAGTGTCCTTTTCTAACATTCATACCATCCTTTCTACCAACAAATATTCCTTTTGCATAATTACATTGATATCCTTATAAATTATTCTCTTTTTCCTTTACTAGTAGGAATCTTTTTTGTAATTTACTTTTCCCTAATTGAGTTATATAAATACTTGTACATTATAATAGATGGAATAGTTATGAGATTGAGCTTTTTCAGACATACTCTCTTGAGCTAAGTTTTTGGCTGCTTACTATCAAGTTACTCTTATTTAGCCCTTTGAGCATGGACTTATGGTAAGTAAACTCTGACTATACTTGTGTATCATTTCAAATACATCTTGAGCTCATGTGAGGCGTCAGTACGTCATATCCAACATTAATGCATGGAAACCCCTACTTAATAATTAATTATCACTTAATTTTCGAGCTATCTCGCAGCTTAGACCCATCCCTTGGTTACGTGTGATATAAGGTTCGTATGTTTATCTTAGAATTCATATCACCATGGTATCAAAGGCTGGCTACGTTCGAAGCTGGATTCTATTACTGTTTTCTTTGAGTAGTTTGTTACTATCTTTGTATGTTAAAAGTTTACTGCTAACCTAGGATTTTGGAAGCTGAGAAGAGTTTTATGCTCTGTTTTCCCCTTGTTTCCTATATCTAAAAATAGAGTATGTTTGTTTGTTTATTCGCTGTATGTAGTTGTCATAGTAGTGGGACTAGTAGCTATTGTTTCGTTGTTATCATTCATGAAGAGAACTTTGAGTGGTGCCTTTAACATCCATTTTTCCGAGTTAACTAACAATTTCAGATTCAAGTGTTTAAGGAACTTTAGGAAACTAAGAAAGTGGTATTGGACATGGCCAAGGGTAACAAGGAAGCTTCACACCTCAGTCAGTAGGTGATCACTTAGATAGGCTTACCGACTTGGTAGCTAATTTGGTGACAATTATCCAAAAAGATAGACAATAAGCTAGAAGTAACCCTACTAGAGGACGTGAGCAGCAAGAGCAAGGCAATGGTCAATTTAGCTAAGTTAATGCCTTAGCTTAACCGCCTCGAGCTGAAGGAATGGATAGGGATGCTAGACAAAGGTTAGCATTTAAAGAAATTGAGGAAGAAGAGGAAGGAGACAACAAGGTAAAGGAGTATTACAAACCTGAACAAAGGAATGTACGAGCCCCTAGAGTTGAAGGGTTGAGGATGTATAATTTTTTCCAGGAGTAATGATGCTAAGGACTACTTATATTAGGTAGATGGGATTGAAAAGTAGTTTGAATGTCATGACGTACCTGATAATGCAAATGTTAGGCTTACTGTATTGGGGTTCATTAGTTACACCACCCTATGGTGGAAGAACTTGCAAGCTAACCAAAGAAGGGAAGGAGGATGAGAGATTAAAAGTTAGGATGAAATAAAGAGGGTTATAAGGAGAAGGTTTGTGCCAAGCTATTATTTGCAAGATGCCTTCAAAAGACTGTAGGAGCTAAGGCAAGGAGGGTTGAGTGTAGACACTTATGTTAAGGAATTCCAAATGTTAACAATTCGATGTGAAGTCGTAAAGCCAAAGGACAGAACTGTATTTTGATTCATTGGTGGACTGAAGTATGAGATTAGGATTGTCTTGAAAACCTTGGATATTGGAACGCTTGATGATGCAGTCTAAGCCACCTAAAGGATAGAGAGGTGTCAAATAAGAAGGTTCGAACCACCCATCAACTGACCTAGCAATAGTCGATCTATTCCAAGCAGATCTATGTAAATAGAACCAATTAAAGTTGCTAAGGTCTGATTTGCTTAGACTACCTAAGCAAAGGAGAAGGAACCCCTGAAGAAGTTTGAGAAGAGGCAAAGTTCAAGGAAAAAGATGAATGAGATCAAGTGTTTCAAATGCCAAGGATTTGGATATATGGCCACTTGGTGTCTAAACAGAAGAACTATGGTGATTCGAGGTGAGGTGCCCACTATTGATAAGGAAGTAGATGAGGTAAAGGAGGATGTACTGACCATACTATTTGTGGAGGAAGTTATCTACAATGAGGAAAGCAACTTTACAATAGCTACTCTTGTATTGAGAAGGACAATGAGTGTTAGTCCTATGCCCAAAGACGATCAGGGAGAAAATCTCTTCTACATTGGATGTAAGGTGAATGAGTCACTATATACCCTAATCGTTGACAATGGGAGTTGCACTAATGCTACGTCTGCATTTATTGTCCAACAATTGAAGTTGCCAACTAAGCCCTACCCGAAACCTTATAAGCTTCATTAGCTTACTGATAAGGGAGCCCTACAGGTGAACAAGCAGGTATCTATACTAATCTACATGGGTAAATATTGAGATGAAGTGCTCTATAATGTGTTGCCCATGAGTACGTCCCATATCCTACTTGGACGATGATAGATGTTTGATCGAGTAGTGGTATATGACAGAAGAAGGAATATATGTTCTTTTAAGCATAAAGGCAAGAGGATGAAGTTGAGTCCTATGACTGCCAAGTAGGTAAAGGTCATGCAGTCCCAATTGAGCCAAACCCTAAAGAAAGAGGCTTTAATAATGACCCAAATTGAGCTAAAAAGAAAGATGGAGCTTGAAGGACTAACCTATCCGTTAATCCGAGGAATACTGGAGATGAGATCTAAGGAGAGGGAGAAACCTGCCAAGGTGAAAACATTATTGGAAGAATTCATCGATCTATTCCCAAAAGAGCTATCGAAAGGTTTTCCTCCCATCTAAGGCATCGAATATGCAATTGACTTTAGCCAAGAGTTATACTACCAAACAAGCTTGCCTATAGGTTGAACCCTGAGCAGGCCACCGAGTTGTAGAAACAAGTAGATGAGCTATTGAAGAAGGGGTATATGTACGAGTCCCTTAGTCCTTATGCCATACCAACCTTGCTAATGCCAAAGAAAGATAGGACATGGAGAATGCAGATAGTTGAGCAATTAACCACATTACCATCAAGTACGGGTATCCCATACCAAAGCTTGATGATATGCTAAATGAGCTGAATGAAGCAAGAGTATTCTCTAAGATCGACCTGAAATCTAGATACCCTCAAATCCAAATGCATGAAGGTGTTGAATGGAAGATTGCATTCAAGATACGACATGGTTTATATGAATGGCTTGTAATTCCATTTAGACTATCCAATGTGCTAAGCACATTTATGCGCTTAACGAATCATATACTAAGAATTAATAGGGAAGTTTGTCGTAGTTTATTTTGACGACATTCTTATGTACATCCCTAACCTAAAGACTCACTAGAAGCATCTTCGAAGAGTCTTCGCAAAACTCCAAGCTGAATAGCTTTACGCCAATATGAAGAAATGTGACTTTTGTTGATCCGAAGTAATCTTCTTGAGGTTTTTTATGAGTGGAGGTGGCATCTGAGTCAACGATGAGAAGATAAGAGCGATCATAGAATGCCCTGTGCCAACCTATTCTGTCAACATAAGGAGCTTCTACAACTGGGCATCATTCTATCACAAATTTATAAAGAATTTTAGTACAATTGCAACCCTACTTACCGAACTGTTAAAGAAGAGCATTGAATTCAGATAGGGAGAGAAAGAGAAGAGGAATTTTGAGGACGTTAAAGAGAAGCTAACTATAACCCCAATCTTAGCTATACCAAGCTTTGACAAAATTTTTGAAGTAGAGTATGATGCGTCCAGACTAGGCATAGGTGCCGTGCTAATGCAAGAAGGCCAACCAATCGCTTACTTTAGTGACAAACTTCAAAGAGCTACACTCAACTATTCTGTCTATAACAAGGAGTTCTACTCCTTTATCCGAGTCTTAACGATATGGCAACACTATCTACTACCTAAAGAATTTGTGATCTACACTGATCATAAATCCTTAAGATATCTGAAGAGCCAACTCAAGTTGTCTCAAAGGTAAGCCAAATGGGTCGAGTTCAAGGAGGGGTTTTCTTATATCATAAAATACAAGAATGGAAGGAACAACGTAGTAGCCGATGCCCTTTTGAGACAACATTCTCTCTTGACTAAGATCCAAATCAGGCTACTTAGCTTTTCAACAATAAAGAAATTGTATGCTAAAGATCTACACTTTGGTCCTATCTATGCCTAGTGTAAGGAAGGATGAACACTGGATGACTATCATAAGGAAGATGGATACTTGTTCAAGAAAAGGAGGCTATGTATCTCGACCTATTCCATGCGAGGATTGTTAGTATGTGAAGCACATAGAAGAGGATTGATAAGACACTTTAGCCATTGCCGAGCCCATGAAGTGCTATCTATAAGATTTTTTTGCCCAAAATTGATGAGAAATGTACAATCTGTGTTGGAAAGGTGTACGACTTGTCGAAAGGCAAAGAGCCGAGCCAAGCCGAGCAAGGATATAATCTACCGTTGCCTATCGTGACCAACCATGGTTTAAACTGAGTATAGACTTCATGTTGGGGTTACCAAAGACGTCTCGAAGGAAGGACTCCATCATGGTAGTCGTAGATCAATTTAGTAAGATGGTACATTTGATGCCTTATTCCAAAACTAATGATGCTTCGGATATCTTTTCTCTTTTCTTATAGGAAGTGATCAAGCTTCATGGAGTATGCAAAACCATTATTTTGGACCGAGACCCAAAGTTCATGAGCTACTTTTGGAGAACGCTATGGAGACAAATGGGAACTAAGCTATTGTACAGTACGTCTTACCATCCACAAACTGATGGATAGATCAAGGTTGTCTATTGAAACATGGGAACTTTGTTATGGGTTGTTGTTAGATGAAACATAGTTGATTGGGATTTATGTCTACCAATCATTGAATTCGCCTACAATAGGACCATCTACAACGTAACAAACATGTCTCCATTCGAGGTTGCCTATAGGTTCAACCCCAAGCTCCCGATGGACTAAGTACCCCAATTAAGACTCGATGATGACTAACCAGCAGAAGAAAGACTCAAAGCCATTAGAGCTATACACCAGAAGGTCATAGAGCAATTAAGCCGAGCTTCTACTAAGCTCAAGAAGCAAGGTTTAGGATGGAAGAAGAAAGAGTTTCAACCTGGTGACCTGGTTTAGATCTACCTTAGTAAGGAATGATTCCCAAATGTGAGGAGGAGCAAGTTATCCCCCAAGGCTTATGGACCTTTCAGAGTGCTTGAAAAGATCAATTTAAAGGCTTACAAGACCGAACTACTCGAAGGATATGGAGTCTTGGACTCCTTCAACATTGTCGATCTCTAACTTTGCACTCTTGAAGATGAGTAACCGAGAGCTAAGCCAAATTTAATCCCAAATCTCAAACAACCTTAAGGGGATGATAAGGATTAAGGACCAAGCATGTCCTCCCAAACTCAAGAGCTCACTCAAATGGTTTGTTGAGCTGTCTAAGGTGAGTTAAGCACCAAAGAGCAGTGCTTACCCCAATCTGACCTATTGAGCTACTTCACTTCCTACATCATCTAAGAAGTTATCGATGTGACCTCTCCGTCACGCAACATTCCCAACATCAAATCAAAATACTATTAACTTGACCATTGCCAAAGCCGAGCTAATAGTTGCCAAGAGCTAACTACCTAAGGCCAGTCCAAATGTAAGTCGCCCTTATACCAACCCTTGTCCAATCCTAATAATCCAAGCTGTTGAACTATTGACACCGATCAGACCTAATCAAGACCTACTTGGCCTATAGTGTTATTAAGACCACAGAATGCATAAAATTATGTGTGCTGTCATTTTCTAACATCCATACCATCCTTTCTACCAATGAATATTCTTTTTTTTATGATTACATTGATACCCTTGTAAATTATTCTCTTTTTCCTTTACTAGTAGGAATCTTTTTTGTAATTTACTCTCACTTAGGATTTACACTAATTGAGTCATATAAATACTTATACATTGTGGTAGTTGGAATAGTTATGAGATTGAACTTTTTCAAACATACTCTCTTGAGCTAAGTGTTCTGCTACTTTCTCTTAAGCTACTCTTATCTAGCCCTTTGAGTGTGAACTAGTAACAAATAACCTCTAGTCACACTTGTACATTATATCAAGTACGTCCTAAGCTTGTGTAAGGTGTTAATGCGTCATATCCAACATTGGTGTACGGGAACCCCTACTTAACTTTCAACTATCATTTACTTTTCGAGCCATCTCATGACTCGAACCCATCTCTTAGTTATGTGTGATATTAGGTTTGTGTATTCATCTAAAATCCATATCAAGAAGGTTCCGATCACCTATCAGCCAACCTAGTAGTAGTCGATTTTTTCCAAGCAAACTTGTATGAATAGAGCCAAGTAAGGTCGCTGAGACCCGACCTCTCTAACTATCCAAGTATGAGAGAAAGAACTCCCAAGAAAGTTCGAGGAAGGCCAAAGTTCAAGTAGAAAGATGAGTGAGATCAAGTATTTCAAATGCCAATGATTCTGACACATGGCCACTTGGTGTCTAAAGAAAAGAACAATGGTGATCCTAGGCGAAGTGCTGGCTGTTAAAGTCGATAATACTAATGAGGAAGTAAAGGAGCTAAAAGAGGACTGATGGATCGAACTATTTGAAGAGGAAGTTATCTACAATGAGGAAGGCAACTTTATGCCATCCATTTTCATGTTGAGATGGATGATGAGTATCAATCATGCGCCTGAAGACGAGTAGAGATAAAATCTCTTCCATATTGGATGTAAGGTGAATGAGTCTCTATGTGTTTTGATCATTGATAGTAGAAGATGCACTAATGCAGCCTATACATTTATGGTCTAGCTAAAGCCTTATAGGTGAACAAATAGATATCCATAGTGATCTACATTGGCAATTACTGAGATGAAGTACTTTGTGATATGCTACCCATGAGTGAGTCACACATGTTACTTAGGCGACCGTGGATGTTTAATCGAGTAATTATATATGATGGAAGAAGCAATACATGTCATGTAGAGCATGAAGGCAAGAAGATGAAATTGAGTGCTGTGACTACCAAATAAGTAAAGGTCATGCAGTCCCAACTAAGTCAAAGCCCAAAGAAAGAGGCTCTAGTAATAACCCGAACTCAGCTTGTAGATTCTGTAAATTTAACCTTGTTAACATGGTATCAGACGCGAGTATCGTAAACATTTTCCTAAGTCGACAAAACTACATAAAATAAAAACCAACTAAAATTTTGTACTCGAAAATTAAAACGAACTTGAAAGGCCCTATAATACAATTTGGAAACCCTAATCATGCAAGCAAACCCCAATCCCTACATATGCATGTATTAAAAAAATAGTGTAAACCTAAACTTAATAAAAACTGTAAATATCAAGTAAAAAAAAAATTAAACTCTATATAATTATCTTAATGCTTGAAAAGCCACAAATCAATAAAATTATCAATAATTTTTTGAAATCATATAAAACTGATAATAAACGAATCAAGAATTATTTCAAGTAATAATAAATAACAAAACTAAGCTAGCTAAAGAAATAAATTAATAAATTTACAAAAATTATTTTACTTGTGTACATAAGTAGCCCCACAATATGCATATATATATATATATTATTAAGCAATTTCCTTCTCTTTTCTTAATATATCATATGATAAGTTATTTAGGATAATTTGTTGGTTTACTTATTCATATATACAAGTCTTATGCATGAAGATAAGGAAATTGTTTTATATGAAATTTTTTTGGAGCTTGTTTCTTAAATTGATTTATAAGTTATGATTTAATTCTTATAAAATTATGAAAATTTCTACGATTTGAATAAAATTATTATTTCCATTTCTATTAGATTAAAGATACTCAAGCCTAGCCTTAGGTAAAGGAAAATTCATTACATGAAACTTTTACGAAGAAACCAACCTTGTGAGATACGAACTATGATATAGAAGTTGTGATAAGTATGAGATCTACTATTTTCATGTAATGTATGAGTTAAGTAATCATCCCATGAAAGAAAATTTAAGTTAACATTTGAATATAAGTAGTCTAGGTTTATGATCTAACCTTTAAACTTATGGAAATAATGAAACAAGTTGAAAAGTCAAGTGAGTACCCCTTAGATTTATCACGACTAGATCTGGAACATAATTAAAAGCCACTTAAAAATATGATAAAACTAAGTGAACAAAGTAAAAAGATCAACCAAAGCAAGTATATAAAGCCTAAAACTCAAAACCGAGCCTAAAATTCTCAAAATGAGCCTAGAACTCTAAGTTGGGCCTTCATTAAAATTCTGACCAACACTTTAAAATAATTAAGAAAGGTTATTTTGAAGCCCACAAGAAGTCCACCTAAAACTCCATAAGCTCAACAAAGTCACTAACTTTGATTTGAACAAAAAATAAGCCTATTTGATAACTTAAGCCCACATAAAAGCC
This sequence comes from Lumnitzera racemosa, assembly GCA_024138005.1. Classification (NCBI taxonomy): domain Eukaryota; kingdom Viridiplantae; phylum Streptophyta; class Magnoliopsida; order Myrtales; family Combretaceae; genus Lumnitzera; species Lumnitzera racemosa. The sequence continues at coordinate 61,259,204 of JAMXBC010000012.1, forward strand.
CAAGGAATTGTTGTTAGCACCAAGAGTGTAAACCAAAGTTAAAAATCTGAGTATTTTAAGTTTGGAATAAAGTCCTAAGCCTAAGCCCAAAGAATTTCTCAAGTTACCAAAAAACCCATTAACTAAACAAAGCCCAAAAGCACTCCAAATCATAAGGATCGCTACTGTTCTAACCTATAGGCAGTTTTACGTACCTCATCACGAAAATATAACCTTACCACATTAAAGTACACTATAAAATGATGAAGATTAACTGTAAGATCATAAAAATCGAATTTAAAACGAGAAAGTTATACGTTATTAAACTTTAAGCAAAAACAGAGAAAAATATGAAACCAAGTCAAAAGTATAACTAACTAAAAGGGTTTTAATTTAGTTTTCCAAATCCTATTTCAAACCCTTATAGTATTATATTTGCAATGTCTAGGGGACCCCGCTTTTGGGAGACGACCTACCCCGGATTATTTTGATTAATCTGTATAGTTGAGTGAGTAAATTCCCGATGACTCTTTACTTGGTTTTATTTATAAAATAGATGCACCTAAACATATATATATATATATTTAGATTCTTGTAGGATATGGGAAATGCATGTATATGAATTAACGAATGAATATGATGGCTTGTTAATTATATAATAACGAGAATTGTTTGTAATAATTTATATGTGAAATTATATGGAAGGAAACCGTTTGATCACCTTAAAAATCGAGTTAATCACTTATATGATTAAGAAATTAAAATGAATCATGCATTCCCCATATTACATACGGATAACACCGACTGCCACTTCATGTAAAAGATGGGAAGGGACTTACAAGAGGATGAGCAGGGACTCACAAGAGGATGAGCCTCCTGCAAGATTAGACATTAGCTATGTCATCATTTATATTGAGTCTATGTCCTAAGTTGATGGGTTTACTAAGCACCGGAAGACGCCAACTGTCGGTGAGAGGCCGCGTCTTATGACTTCTGTTTAGGGCATGTGTTTGTAAATTGCGGAGGCCACCACACTACTAGACTTGGGATTTTAAAAATATAATTTATTATCCAGTAAAGAAAGTATATACATATATATATATATATATATACAATTTTGTTTTGACTTAAACACAATAGTGCTAACGAATTAAAACCTAAGGTCTAGAACCCAAATTTTGGTTTGGGCTGGTTAATTATCTCCAAATCCCGACTATAGGAGGCATAATTCTAATTCGTATGCATTTCTTAGGCCTTTGTTTGGCATACTAATTGTTCGGCATACTAATTGTTCATGCATTCATATGATTGTGCACCTAATAAATTTTTGTCATGTGGTATTGATGAGAATAATTATCTCACTAAGCGTATGCTTACAGCCAAATAGTTCTTTACCTTGTAGGTTGATCGATAATTGGAACAGGGATAGGAATTGAGTACAGAGTGCTACCATTGAATCAGTACGATGAAAAGATTATGTAGTTACTTCAGAATGCTCTAGAAAACGTCCTGCCATCCGCAAATTGATGGGTAGACTGAGGTTATTAATAGAACGGTATAAACTTTACTATAGGTTACTGTCGGAGGGAATACAGGTGATTGAGATTTATACTTGCCAATCCTTAAATTTGCCTATAATAGGACTACCCACACCGTGACAAACATGTCTCCCTTTAAGGTTGCCTATAGGTTTAAACCTAAGCTCTCAATAGACTAAGTACCCCTACTAAGGCAAAATGATGACCTACTAATTACAAAGAAGGTTAAGACCATCAAAACCATATACCAAAAGGTGGTAGAACAATTAAGCTAAGCTACTACTAAGCTTGAGAGGCGAGGGTGAGGGTAGAAGAAGAGAGAGTTTCAACCAAGTGATTTAGTCTAGATCCATCTCAACAAGGAGTGATTCTCGAATTTGAGGAGGAGCAAGTTACCTTCCAAGGTTGATGGACCTTTCAAAGTGCTTGAAATGATTAATCCTAATGCTTACAAGATTGCACTGCCTAAGGAATATGAAGTCTCAAACTCCTTCAACATTGCCGATCTCCAACCATATATTCCCAAGGATGAGCAATCTGGAGTTGAGCCAGATTTAATCCTAAATCTCAAATAGACCAAGGAGATGATAGGGATCATAGACCAATAACGCGATCTCGAGCTTGTGGACTTGCCCAACTAGCTCGCCGTACTGTTTGAGGTGAATTGAGTCCTGAGGAGCAATGCATTCCTCAGTTTAACTTGCTTAGTCACTTTACTCTCTACATCATTTAAGAAACTATCGAGGTAACCAGGCAACATGCCAAGCCGACCCCCCCGCAACATACACCAATCTAAGCATCGAGTCAGGAAATAACCAACCTCACCAGTGTCGAAGCCAACCTGATAATTGTCATGAGTCGATTACTTGAGGTCGACTATTTAGTCCTAATTGTCCAAGTTGTCAAACTGCCAACTCCAACCTAACCTAATTGAGATGTCTGCCCTGCTTAGCAGTAGTATTATTGGGACTACAGAATGAGCAAATTGAGCACGCATTGTCCTTTTCTAATATCTGTACTATCCTTACTACCAATGGATATTTTTTTTTACGATAACATTGATACCTCTGTAGATTTTTCTTTTTTTTTTTCCTTTATTAGTAAGAATCCTTTTTGTAATTTATTCTCACCTAGGATTTACCTTAATTGAATTGTATAAATACTAGTACATTGTAATAATCGGGAAAATCATTAGATTGCATTTTTTTTTTTACATACTCTCTTGAGCTAAGTGTTCTGTTACTTATTCATGAGCTATTCTTATCTAGCCCTTTAAGCATAGGCTAGTGATAAGTAACCTCTGGCTATATTTATGCGTCATATCAAGTGCATCTTGAGCTTGTATAAGGCATCAGTGCATCATATCCAACGCATTCTTCGACTATTATTTACTTTTCAAACCATCTCATGACTTAGACCCATCATTTGGTTACACGTGATATTAGGTCCATGTGTTCATCCACGAATCTATATTAACTACCACTACTATTATTACTATTGCCACCACTTACTGCTGCTACCACCATCGCTACCACTACTAATACCATCGTCCCTACCACTACTATCACTACCGTCGTGCCACCACTATCGCCAGCATTACCACCCATTGCTATCGCCACCAACCACTAACACTTATTATTTTAGGGTTAGTTGAAAAGGAAAAATGAACTAAAGGTAATTTAGTCATTAAAGTTATATAATATATCTATTCTTAAGTTGCTTACAAATCCAATTAAACAAAGTAATAAGTATTATACCCTTTATTATATTCCTTACGAATTCCAATATCATCTTCCTCTCATTGCATTCAATGAAGTGAATAGTGCATTAATGTAGCCTATTTGGTTATTTCTCCTCAAATTTAAAGGGAAACAAACCTTCCACTACCATTCATTTAGTTGTGGGTTACATTGATCTTAAAGATATAAAACAAGGGGAAAATTGCACCTTATCTTTAGTTTCTATGTTTCTATATTTAAGGGGAAAAAAAGGACGAAAAGAAACATAATCCGTTTATTTACTTTGCACTATCTTGTCTTACATTTGCTATCTCATCATCATTATGAAAACTCAATCTTTTGAGAAAAATATGATTGAACAATGATATTAGTATCTTAACTTTGTGTCTTAGTAAACTTTGGCTAGGTAAACTCTTGGTTCTTTTTCTTTTTCTTTTCTTTTTTTATCAAATATATATATTGCATATTGTGTTCAAGTGACTAATAATTAGTCCTCAATCTCCTTTTCTATTTGGGTCAATAATGCTTTTTTTTTTTTTTAACTTGGCTCCCATTATTATCCAATTTTACAAGAGTTGACTTCCATCTATTTTGTTAAAAATTCCATCCACCTTTTGCACGTATAAGCTCCTAAGTGATTCACAATAATAAATTTAATATGATGAGGTTATCAAATGAGTTTAACTAAATAACATAGCAAATATAGTACATATAGGAAAAGAAGAGTAAAGACTCTAAAGCTCTTAAGCCTTGTCCAAATACCTAAAGCCGAGGCTGTTCATCCACTACCCTAATTTATTTTTATTAGGTATGAAAGGATTAATTTAGTTTTCAAATACAAAAGATATTAGTTTTGTATTAGGGACAACTAGAAGTGAAGACGAATTAGAAGTAGAAGTAGAGCTAGACTGGGTTTGTAAAGTGATGAGGAGTTTTGTGAAAGTCCTTCCCTGTTTGGTCGTTAGAGAAAATCCATCTCCATCTTCCTCTAACATTACAATGCCAGGGTTTACGTCGTCCAATCACCACATGGATTGTGTTTTCGTGCTTATCCTGTTGGATTTAACAATCTTTATTCCCCTTAAAATTGTATGCACGCAGAACAAAACGTATGTAAGATTAGGGCATAAGTATAGATTAAAGTGTACGTGAATTTATGATTGAAGGCATAAGAAACTAAATTCATGGCCAGTATTCGAAGTCAATCACGTAGCTTTTTAAAGATTTTATCTCTTGCCATAATTAGAAAGAACAAAATAGTACCTATGACCTGGAGATTATGACTATATATACATGTATGTATATGTCCATAGATTAACTAGAAATGATGTTTTGAATCTCTACACACTTAAATATACACTTAATTTGATGCTGTAAGAGTAGTGGGTAAAGAAATATAAAAAATTTTCGTGAGTTGTGGACTAATAGAAAGCATGGGAGAAAGAAAAACAGTGCAATTTTAGACGTAACATTCTTTTGCTTCAGTTATAGGTATGAAATTTTAAAGTCTATAACCTTAATGTATGATAGCCTTATTATATAATTATTATTATTAATTTATATAAACTCATAAGGCTTATTATTAAAATAACCTTAACATAGCCTTTTCATTCTTTGATGGTTTTTTTGTCATGCCATTGTGTGTATTGGAGTGGTGGTGGTGCTTATTTGTTTCTTTATTATTTTATTACTTTTATTATATTAATTAAACATAAATAAAATATTACTTTTAAAGTTAATGATCATGAACTAATTAAAGGCCGAAATATGTTGAACAGAATTTTTAACAAACTTGATGAGAATTCTCTTTTGCAGTAATTAATATCTTTATTTATTAAGGATTCAAATAGAACAACATTGGAAAGTTGTGACTAACTTTGTGTTTAGATAAATAGAAAATTATAGAAATGAACCGAAATAAGAGAAAATGATATATTTAACGGTGGATATAGGTAAAAGAAAAAAAAAAAGAAGAAAAAGGAAATGAGCAATAATATTTCCACTCTAGAGTCTATTTCTTTTCTCTCAAGAATTAGAGAGAAATTAATAAAAATAAGTGAAAATAAGCGATAATTATAAAATTATCTTTTATAACAACATCCACTAAAAAATTAAAATAAGAGTAATTTTATCTTATACTAACTCCAATTCTCTTCATCTTTTTAGGGACAAACTAAAAAAAAAAAAAAAATCCTTCCGTTTTCTTTATATTGATAAGCACAAAATAAAAAGCACGTTTTATTTTCTTTTCACTCATTTCTTTTTCTTTTTTTTTTTAACTCATTTTCTTCTATTTCTCTTCTTACAGGATTGTCTAACACTTAAAGTTAACAAAGTACTCTCTTACAAAATTTTAACCCAACAGAGTAACACTTTATTTTTGCAGGAGGGGCAAAAAAAAAAAAAAAAAAGATGAATCGTAAGCTTGCATCCCCCACCTGTCTACCCCACTCGACCAAAAATGAAAAACCATGATCACTATGAGGGGAACACGACATACGAATACGAACATATAGCTACTTCCTAGGCTTGTAAGCTATGGTAATCAGAACTCCACTATAAAAAAGAAGCAAGATTGTTTCCTACAGTTCCCTCGTGAACCCATTAATCCGCTGGCCACTCACATAAAAACCCCTTTGCGTCTCATACAAATGTATGTAAAAAAAGTTTCCGTAAACCCATTCTCTCTCTCTCTTCAAATTCGCATTCCCCATTCCCCCAAAACCGACGATCCTGATCAAACCTAAACTTATCACCTCGCTCTATCCCCCTCTCTCTCTCACCGTCTGTCGCTAACTTCAAAAAATCACTCAACCCAAGAGCCCTATTTGCTCTTATCATCTTCTTCACTCAAAAGTTGCAGACTTTCTTGCAATGCTCAAAAGTAGCCAAATGGGTCATTTCCTTGTGTTTTCACTGATCTCTCTATTGGTCTCATCACAAATGTTCTATTGCAGTGAAGCAGTGACTTACTGGGGAGATATACAGGCTTTGAAGGAGCTTAAGTACGCGGTAGAACCCAACACAGTGAGTCCCGGGTCATGCCTGAGTTCGTGGGACTTCTCGTTCGACCCCTGCGACAAACTCTTCAGCGACAAGTTCACATGCGGTTTCAGGTGTGACACGGTCGTGTCGAGAAGGAGTCGACTCACTGAACTCGCCCTCGACCAAGCGGGTTACTCCGGTTCACTCACTTCCGTCTCTTTCAACCTCCCGTACCTCCAAAGGCTCGACTTGTCTGGAAACTATTTCTCCGACTCGATACCCCACTCACTCTCCAACCTGACTGAGCTGAGTCGACTCAGTCTCTCGAGAAACTCATTTTCAGGCCCAGTACCCACCTCAATCGGCTCACTTTCTAACCTCCAAGAGCTTTTATTGGACAACAACGCACTAGAAGGTACCATCCCAGAAAATTTCAACAATCTAGTAAATTTAAGCAGGCTTGAAATTCAATCCAATAATCTGTCCGGAAATTTCCCTGAACTTGGATCCTTAAAAAATTTATACTACTTAGATGCCAGTGATAATTCGATTTCTGGCCTTATCCCATCAAATTTGCCAATTTCCTTAGTCCAAATCTCCATGAGAAATAACAAGTTTTCTGGAACAATCCCACAAAGCATCCAGGTTTTGGATTCCTTACAAGTTCTTGATTTTAGTCACAACAGGCTAAGTGGTTACATACCATCGATTTTATTCACACACCCATCATTGCAGCAACTCACACTTTCGGACAACTACTTCAATTCCATCCAAACACCCTCCTACAGTTACATCCAAAGCCAGCTTATTGCAATCGACATAAGCAATAATATGATCAAAGGTTTATTACCTATGTTCCTAAGTTTAATGCCAAAGCTGTCAGCTTTGTCGCTAGAGAATAACTTGTTTACGGGTATGATTCCGACCCAGTACGCTATTAAGGCGGTTGTACCGAGTGATGGAGTGTCGCAGTTCGGGAGGCTGTTTTTGGGTGGGAATTACTTGTTTGGACCCATACCCGGTTTGTTCATGGGGCTTAAACCGGATGGTGATGTGAACGTTAGTTTAGTAAACAATTGTTTGTATAGATGTCCGGAGAGGTTTTTCGTTTGTCAGGGCGGTGATCAGAAATCTTTAGTGGAGTGTAATAGTAATGGGCGTTTCATTCCTTGAACAGTGTGTTGTAAGATGTATTATATAAATAATGTTGATGAATTAATTCATTAATTTTTATGTATTTAATTGCTTTTTGATCTCCTCATTCTCTTTTGGTTTCTTACCGGAAATTTCGATTGCCTTTGTTTTTATTTTCCAATCAATCAGCATTTTGATTAGTTTAATATATAAATTATAACTTGAAAAATATGTTGTATGGAAAGGTTATTGATTAAATTGAACCAAATTATATCAAATTCAAAAATGTAATCCTTTTATATTTTTAATTTAATTTGTGATTTGATTTAGAGAGAATCTAAAAGGTGTATGGTTTATTTTGGTCGATTAAATTGAATCGAGCCGTTTGAATTAAAATTGAATATTTTTTATTAAAAATTAATCTAAGATGCAATATTCTTTTTAAATTGGGAAAAAAGAAAACAATTTTTTTAAAGCAAACTCACGCATATTTAGTATAATATAAGATGCAATATACATGGCTTTAATTTTACTCAATTTAAGCATAAAAAAAAATTCCAATGACTGTTAAGATTATATATATTTTATACTAATATAGAAAGGTTCTTTTTAACTCATACTTTATATTTATACTTATATATAAAGGTTCTTTAAAAAGTAGTTCAAACTAAAATAGAAAGTATTTAAAGCAATTCAATACTAAAATTGAATCACGGATACTTTATTATGTATAATGAAATCTTAGAAAATACAAATGGGTTTATATTATATGGCAATATATATAGAGGAGGAGATGCAATTTTATTTCCTTATATTTAAAATTATTTGATTTCAGTTAATGTCTTCGTTTTAGCTAAATAGACTATAATTTCATGATTGAGCCAAATAAATTCAAACTACGAAGGTTTTCGCTGAGGATTTAATTCTAGTTAAGGGTTTCTAGAGGCTTAATATTGACAAGAATATCAAGAATGCGTGTTATTTTCGGATCTGGCTTAAGCTGATAATTGAGGATTGATGGATTGCGATTGAGATGTTAACGTTGGGGGTCATTCAGTGGTCAAGGTCTCTAAGAGAGAAACAAGCTGAGTAAAGCAGGTGATAAAAAATAATGTAACTTCCTAGATATTTATTTTTGTCTTTCCTCTGACAATATGTAAAACGTAACAAAAGTGAGCTAATCGATTCGGAAAAAAAAAAAAAAAAAAGGAGCTAATCGATGCGCGTGGATGTACGTGCCGTACGGATCAAGACCCGGCCCATTCCATATATACATATATAATACATGCACCCTTCAACGGTCGGGTGTGGGATTGTCTCGTTTATTGGCTTTTTTCAGTCCAGCACCATCATTTACTCCTATTATATCAATTTATGCATCTTAGCAAACAACTATAAGAGATTATAATTACGCTATCTTGTATTTACTTAGTATATAAAAAAACTTCTCATCATCATTAACTATTTAACCTTTAAATATTAAAAAACATTTTTTAAATTTTCTTGTACTATTTTATTTCTAATTAAAAAATCATAGAAACTAAAAGTAAAAGGTCACATAAAATATGGAAAAATTACAATGGAATGAATTAACATTTGGAGATAAGCTCAAATAGTAGATGAAAATTTTAAAATGTTTAAATAAAATATTAATATTTTATAAAATGGCTCAAATAAGGAATTAACGTTTTATAAAGCGATTTAAATAATTTTATGGATTATGAATCCCTTATTTAAATTACTTTATGAAATAATGATCTCTTATTTAAATTCTTTGAAATATTAATTCCTTATTTAAACCACTTTAAAACCTTAATCTTCTATTTGAACTTATCCCAAGCGTTGATTCCCTCTATTATAATTCTCTCAATATAATATGCAAAACAAGAGAGAGAACTCTATACCTTATTTTTTTCGATTTCTAAACATTTTGTTATTCTTACTATCAAAAGTAATATTTCCTTCTTTTATCATTTTGTCATGAAAAAAGTGATCACATATGAGCTTAAAAGTTTCTTCTTCTTTTTTTCTTCTTAAGATTTTAGATTACAATGCTAAATTTCAAAATTTTAAAAATTTAGCACATACCAACTAAAAATATAAAAAATGTATATGCAAACTACTTCAAGAAATTGCTAATTGTATACTTGTTTCTCGTCGGAAAGGTTGGACTACCTGAATATTTTAAGAGATCATTCAATAGGTAGAAGTTCATTACAAGAGAAATGCTATACTTCACAACCAAGATATGTGGACGATTACTTTAAAAGGGAAAAAACAAAGGAAAGACACTCATATGGTTTTCTTCTTCCTTTTTCTATAACAAATTTAGCTTTTTATGGATCCGAGATATTTCCAAACAAAAGCATCAAATCAAATAAGATTAAGTACCATATATGTAGTCACGCTCAAGAATCAAACAATGTGAAAAAACTCATTTAGCATTAATATACAAGTTTTAGAATGATTTATATGAACATATATTATTCTTTTATACTATATTATTTATAGTTAGCTTAGTTAGTATAGATCAATCAGTTCTATTTGCCACTAGTTAATTGTAATGCTTTAGAGCCGAAGGGTATGACAACCCACCATTTGTCTCTAAATTTCTAATGACATGTTAAAGCTTAAAACTGATCACAATCCCTAAAAACACTAGTATTAAAAATAATTCTCCAATGACAGCAAATAAAAAATAACTCACTAGCTAGTCATTCTAACTACAATTACACATGAAAAAAATAAATAAATAACAACAAATTAGAAATGACTCACTAACAAGTCATTCTAACCACAATTATACATGAAAAATATTTCTAAATCTAAAATAACAAAACTTGTCAACAATTCCACTCAATATAAGCTCCATAATCCCACAATAAAAAATCTCCTCAACACAATACAGAATTGATCATCTCTCTCTCCCAGCCCAATGGTATTGATTCCCATACTTGTTATAGACGACAACTTATCAAATTAATCTGCATTTATAAAAATAACAGAATAAGTCAAAGCTCAGTACGTGATGTAAAAGCGCATAAGCATACCAAACCAAGTCATACACCTGCATCTAATGTAAGTTACATCAACTATAAAGTAAACAATTAATTAATTATCTTGAATTTAGGCCAATAACCAATAAAAGAGTACTCATAACCCCATTATGTCATGATTTTTTTTTTTGTCCTTTATGCCTAGAGTTTAAAGTTCTTAAATCCTATAATTATAACCGCGTCATCCCATCGAAAGTCCACTCGTGAAATCTCGTATATGATCAACAATTGCTCCTCTAGGAATTTGCTACTACGAGCTCCTAAAGTAAGCGAATCAAGCACAACTAGCGACCAGATTTATTTTGGTTGAATATAAATTAGTCTGGTTTATTTATTAAGTCCTAATAAGTACAAGAAAACAACCAAGCATCACTTACCTAGAAAACCAAATATGAACTAATTGCAAAACCCAAATCAACAATGAAACCCAAATCTAACAACCTAACAGTTATAACAATGAACTTTTCTTAATCTTTTATTCTAATCCATCCAATTCAAACATCTTAAGTAACTAAAACCGTCTTTAGATAACACTTCTTAGAAGCTTCCTAAACTCCTATTGTATTATATAAAATTTTAAAGATAACTATGGCTAAATAAGAAGGTAAAGATTAGACTTTGTTTTAGGAAGTGAAAGATTAAAATACTTGGAATGAGGATTTGAAGGCTAAAAGAAGTTTCAAAATTGAGTTGATTCTTTTTAAAATATGTTTGTGAATTAGTTATAATATTTAACATGGTAAAAAATACTTTTAGAGGATAAAATATATTTTAAGAAATAGGTTAGAGCATAAGGAAATTGGTTTAAGAATAGGGAATGGAAAAAAAAAAAACTTGGTTCACCCTTTTAGTGTGAACTAATCATACTATTCAGGTAACTAGCCGGCTGGTCCTTACTAGCCTTCTATAACCAAAAGACTAGTTACAGCTAATTATACACTAGTCATATCGTTCTACAAAAACTAGCCCTACGGTTTCAATTAGGATAGTAAATGGAGATTCGAAATCACATCCTAAACCAACTTAAATCCAAAGTTTCTTCAAACCCACTTCAAATACACTTCGATTACTCATCAACTCATCAATACAACACATTTTACATAATCTAAACTACAAATTTTAGACCAACACCAACTCAAAACCACAAATCTACCAACAAGGTTTAAGAAACCAACTTTAATCTAAAGAATAAGAGGAAAGATGAAGGGAACTTACTAGAAATGTAAGAACACAAGCCAGGAATCCAAAAATAAGCTAAACCGAAAGACTAAACCAAAAACTAAGCATATAAATTCGAATTTCACGGGATTAGCTAATAAAACTTATAAAAATGGATGGTTTTCAAGGAAACAAGCTAAGAAATGAAGTTTAGATACTTAATCTTACCTTGAAATTGATTTTTCACAAATTTTTCTTGAGAGGATAGAGGTTTAAGTGTGTTGTACAACTAAGGTTTTGGAGGGGGTTTAGAGAAGAGGAGAAGGAAAGGGGTTAGTGGCTACGTGAAGGCTTAGGATTTAAGAGGAAAAGATAAGCCAACTGTAAGATATATTAAGAATAAAAGGATTTATGGATTGGAATGACCATAATGCCCTTATCTTTGAAAATGTTTTGTTTTAAATTTTCTTAGGCATTACATTAACTCTATTTATTGTTTAATGTAGCTTGGTTAGTTAAGTTTGCTGATAGGTAAATAGACATTTACTTAGCTTAAGATAAGATAGTATAAATGCTTATAACAAACTACAATTTTTAGTTAGTTACGTAATTTTTCATTTTCTTTAGCTTTACACCTATAATTCTACCTCTCTCTCTCTTTCCCTTCCACTCAACTGGTTGCTATGAAAACTTCAATTACAAATGCAAAATTTACATGCTATCTAAATAGGAAAATGTGATTTGATCTATCAAACCAGCACAAATTGCGTAATCTGTAAGTTTTCTTGATCTTTTAATTTGACAATCATAAATTTACAAGGAGATTAGATTAACATAAATACACTTTACATTTCACCATCAAATAGCCTTAGTATGAAGTTAGGAAACATGTTTTTAATTGATCCAATTTTCTTACTTAAAGCCATTCAATTAGAACATGATTAGGAGCCAAAAGAAATTAGGCTTTATTGATGACTCAACTGTTGTAAGAGATGAAGGAAATAATGAGTTTGCGAAATGAAAACAAGCTGATTTATGGTTAGATGTAGGGTTCTTAATTCTACAAGCAATGATCTTTCACAACATTATTTGTATATACAATCTACATCTTAACTTTGGCATGAAATTGAAGAGTAATACGGACATGTAAATGCTCACTTATTCTATCAATTGTAACATGAGATTTGTAAGGATCTTTGTCTGTTAATGTTTACTACATTAGAATGAAAAGGTATTGGGATGAATTGCAAATGTTCAATGGATATCCAAAATGAATATGTAGGCATCTAAACTACTATACTTGCAAGTTAAAATAAAAACTTATTAAATTTGATTCATAAAACAAAGTGGTTCAATTTCTTATGGGATTGTCCAATAGTTTTGAATTGGTTCATAATTAGATATTAGGAATGGATCCATTACCTAATGTCACTCATGCATTTTATCTTGTACAACAGATATAAAAATAAAGATAGACCACTACTACTTTGAATAGTGCTATTAATTCTGTTGCATTTGGAGTTAATAAATAGTGTACTAATTTAAAGAAGCCCAAAGCCATAAGGGTGCCGAAGGTATATTGTAAACATTATAAATTTGAGGGACATACTATTGATAAATGTTTTCAACTTACCGATTATCTCAAGTTGTATAATGGTTGATGGAATACTAGAAGTAACTGAAGATCTATTACATTTATAATACTAATAAAGGGCAGCAAAGTTATAAAACACCCTTTGATCATGATGTTGATTACTTAGATGTGAATAATATTATAGGTATGATGAGCCGTATGTCTACAGTAGATTCCCAACTTATGTAGATTGTTTATCGAGAAATGATGAGGATCTTAAAGGGCAAACAAATGGATATTAAAGGTGCTTTAACCTCATTTAATGTGGTACAATTTGCTGGCGCTTTTTCTACTCTTACTTAATCTTTAATACCATAAATGTCACAATAAATTCATGGATAGTTGACATAGGAGCCACTAATCACATGACACCTTTTATCACATTGCTTCAAAACCAAAAAGTCTTACAACACCTTATTTCAACTAATCTTATATATGGAAGTATCAAGCTTCTGAATACTGTTAGCATTGTTCACTTACATCCTAACATTAAACTTCTTAATGTGCTTGAGTTTACATATGATCTTCTACTAATTAGTAGACTTGTATAAGATCAAACACTAACCCTCAGTGTCAAATCCAGGACTTGACAAGTAATGCAATGACCTTGTTTGGACTTTACATAGTTTTACATCTACTGTAGGTTTTATTTTTTCTATTGAATGTATTACTCTTATTGAATATTTTGATGTTCAATTGCTTCCTATTAATGCTTGGACAATACATTCTTATAATAATACTTGTCTAGTGCATCTCTTACATGCTAGACTAGGTCATACTCTTGTTTCAAAGCTTAAACATCTTGAGCATTGTAAAGATTTGAATTTGAGTGATTTTGTTTGTTCCATCTATCATGAAGCTAAAATGAACAAATTATCATTTAGCCATTGTGAACATCAAACACCTTTTGCTTTCCATCTTTTACATATGGACATTTAGTGTCCTTATCATTTAACTTCTATAACTGGGGCTAACTATTTCTTCACTATATTTGATGATTTTAGTTATTCTACTCGGACATACATGCTTAAACACAAATCATAAGTGCCTTCAATCATTATTACTTTCCTTAAATATGTTCGAGATCATTATGATATCGTACCAAAGTATACCAGTAAAGACAATGGATCAGAATTTCTATCTTTAGCATGTAAGTCCTTATTTGATAACCTTGATATTATATACCAATGTACCATGACATATACATCATAAGAAAACGGGAAAGTAAAAAAGAAAACATCGATATTTGCTTGACACTTGAAACACATTACAAATACATTCTAATATACTTAAAGAGTCTTGGAGTAAACGTATTTTAGTAGCCACATACCTTAATAACAAAATGCCTATGTCCATTTTGAATTACAAAACACCCCATAAAGATTTGTTTGGACACAAACCTCATTATTCTCATTTAAGAACCATTCATTGCTTATGCTTTATTCCTAATTCTTCTTGTCATGGTAAACTTGAACCTAAAGGTATTGAGTCTATTTTCTTAGGTTATTTACAAAGACAAAAAGGATATAAAGTTTTTAATCTTGTTGATAAATGGATTTTAGTTAGTAGAGATGTTCTTATCTATGAGCATATTTTTCAATTTAAAAGTGCTGATCATCATGTTTCTCCTGGTCATGAACAAACACCTTTCCATTGGATATCATGTTTGATTCTTCTGAGCTTTCTTCTACTTCTAATTCACATATACATCAAGAACTATATTTATCTACTTCTAATAATAAACAAGCTCCTCTACATCATTCTCATAGGTAGAGAAGTTAACTACAATGGATGTAAGACTTTATATGTTATGTTCAAAATTTTGATTATGCTATATCTCATCCTTTATCATCTCATTACAAAAAAAAAAAAATATCCTTTCTATTTTGATTCTACTTTTGTTCATTACCCTCCAAACTATGTTTCTTCTTTGAAAAATACATTAACTATTCTCGAACCTTTTTGCTATTCACAAGCTATTAAACGTGGATTAAGGCCAGTAGCTTTGGAAAAGAATGATACTTGGGAGTTAACCACCTAGATTAAGGGCAAGAAACCTATTGTTTCAAAGTGTGTATATAAAGTGAAATTGAGGTCTAATGGATAAGTTGAGTGATATAAAGCTGGGTTGGTAGCTAAAGGTTTCTCCCGTTGCAAAATTTGGGACTATTTACATATTGTTGGCTATTACAATAGCTAAAAGATGGCCTTTATACCAAATTAACATCAACAATGCCTTTCTTTATGTTTATATTGATGAAGAAATTTATATGCACCCTCCCTTACGATATTCCAAGGGTAAGCTTAATTAAGTTATAGCTTGAAAAGGTCTATATGGTTTAAAGTAAGCCTCACATCAATGGAACATAGACATTTTTAATTTTCTTTTTGATTATGGCTTTACTCAATCAAAGAGCGATTACTCTTTATTTACTAGAAATGATTCTCGTGGTTTTATTATGGTACTTTTATATGTAGATGACATGTTATTGATAGGTATAAATGAGTCTTCTATACCTTACTTGAAGTCTCTTTTGGATTCCAAATTTATAATCAAGGATTTGGGACTTACTATAATTCTCTTGGGCTTAGAATTATGTCGAACAACATTAGGGGTTCTTATTCATCAGAAAAAATTTATTTTGGATATTCTTTCCAAAGTTGGATTAATATATGCTAACCTTGATGCTACTCCATTTCCCTTGGGAGTTAAACTAGATGCTACTACTAGGGACCTTCTTATCATTAGAGATTGGTTAGGCATTTGATGTATTTGGCTTTATTAAGGCCAGATATGTCCTTTATTGTACATAAGCTTAGCCAGTTCATGTCTTCTCCTCCTTCTACTCATTTGCAAAGGTTTTTTTTTTTTTTATCTCTTGCAATATCTTAAAGTATTTGCTTCACTTAGTCTTCATTATTTAGTTGATAATTCACTGTCTTTGCTTGCATATTGTGATCCAAACTAAGGTTCTTGCCCACTAGACTGAAAGTATGTTAGTAGGTATTCTATTTTGTTAGGACTTACTCTTATATCTTGGAAAACTAAAAAGAAAAATATGGTTTCTACCTCATCTATTGAAGCAAAATATAGATTTATGGCTTCTACAACCAAAGAATTATTATGGATTTCTTACATTTTAAAAGATCTTGGTATGGATGTTAGTTTGTTTGTTGTTTTATTTTGTGATAATTGTTCTACATAGCTCATAGCTTCCAATCCTTGCATTCATAATTGAACCAAATACATTGCCGTTGATGTCCATTTCACAAGAGATTAAGTCATGGTTGGTTTCTTGAAGATTGCCCATGTTCCTTCTTGACTGCAACTAGTAGATCTTCTTACTAAGCCTATTTTTGAAGTTGTTTTGCATTGTGTGAGCACTAAGTTGGGTCTTTGTAAAGATCCAACTTGAGGAGGGAATGTTAACTTATATTATTTTTTGTATTATATTATTTATAGTTAGCTTAGTTAGTATAGATCAGCCAATAAGTTTACATTTTAATTAACTTTGTTTGATGTTTAGTATAGCTCAATTAGTATAGTTTGCTGATAGGCTAATAGACGTTTACTTAGCCCAAGAAAAGATAGTATAAATATTTGTAACAAACTACAATTTTCAATTAGTTACATAACTTTTCATTTTCTTTAGTTCTGCACCTATAATTTTCTCTCTCTCTCGATTGGATGCTATGAAAACTTCAATTGAATATGTAAAATTCACAATTTATACATTAATAACATATTTCTAATTGTTATAAAAATAATTTTATCTTATCAAAATTTTGAATCTTTATAAATAAATAATAACTCGGAACTTAGTTTACTTTATTCTAAACTGAATATATAGATTAAACCTTTTAGTGGACCTGTACAAGGGCTACTTTCAAACCATAAATTGACCAAAACCTAGTCATAAGTGAACCTAACTTGATCGTTGAGCTATCAAGCCTTAAGGGCCCAAGTCATTCAGTATGCAAAACCTAACGAGTTGGCCAGGCCTATACCAACAGTTCGACCTACTGGTTTAGGGTCAGGCCAACCCTAAAATTTAATATATATATATATATATTATGTAAATAAAAGATAATATAATATACATATAATGCAAACATACTATATATATTGTATATAATGTATAATATACTATATAATATATAAAATATAATATTAACATTGTTAAGGGAAATTTGATGCATGAGTAACGATAATTGACATATCAATATAAAGTTTTAGATTTAGTTAGGAAAAATAAAAAAGAAATAGACGAATAGGCTAGAAATTATTTATAATAATTGATGAAAATCCAAAAAAAGAAAAAAAATCATAATAATTGAGGAAAATTTGAAAAAACGGCCCTTAAACCGCCGGTTTAGCTAAACCAACTTAGGCTCGCTCCCTTAAGGGCTAGGCTTGGTTCACTCCCCAGCCAACCTATGAACCAGTAGTTTAAGGCCAGTTACGAGCTACGTTGAACCTATGTACAGGTCTATGGCTTTTGGCATCAAGGGAGGTTCCCATTAGCATGCTAAATTTGAACCAAGAATGGAAATATTTTCTACTATATCTAGAAAAGAAAAAAGGTCCCATAAGCTTATTAGTACAAAGCTCAGTCCTTAAAGTAAGTAGTTAGGACGAACCTATACTCGTTTGTTGTATTTAGACACATATGTTGCTATTTGAGTGAAGATTTTGGTTAGGTTGTACATCCCATAATATATGCATACAATATATAATATATATGTATGTATGTGTATATATATTTTATGTGATGTAATTAGTTATCATTTTATATATAGGAGAATTATAATAGAGAGAATTAATGTTTATGTGAAAGTTCAAATGGGGAATCAACGTTTCAAAATATCCAAACAAAAGATGAATGTTGTAAAAGGTGATTCAAATAAAGGATCCAATTATCATAAGACTATAATTTAATAGTCATTCTATAAAATTATTTAATCACTTTATGAAACATTAATCCTTTATTTGAATTTTACTCTCAAATATTGATCTCTTCCATTGTAATTCTCATATATATATATATATATACATCTATATTAGTTTACGACTTTACATCAATGTTAATGTTGTCATACCTAAATACATTTAGCATTTTCATATTACCTCCTTTTAATGATGTAATGTTTCATTTAAGGGTTGAAGTTAAATTATATGTATTATTTTATGGAAAATTACACTTTTAGTCCTCAAACTTTACCACATTCTCTAATTGAGTTCCTCAAGCTTTCTAAAAGTTTATAAAATAAGTCCTTTATTAGTAAACCATTAGTTTTCTCGAATAAATTTTTGTAAACTTTTTGAAACTTTGAGAACTGAAATAGAAAAAATAATAGTTTGGGGACTTAATTAAAAAGTGGCAAAATTTGAGAATTCAAAGTAAAAAGTGTAATTCCCCCTACATTCCTCCCCCCTTGAAGAAGGCCTCCTTTTAGGGGGGCACGAGCCATTAGTGAGATACCACTCTAGAAGAGCTAGAATTCTAATCTTGTGTCAAAACCTAAGAGTCAAGGGATAGTCTCAAGTAGATAGTTTCTATAGGGTGTAGACCTCCTAAAAGGTAATGGTAATGGAGACGTATATAGAAACTGTCTACCTGAGACTGTCTCTAGGCCTATAGGTCCTAACACAAGGTTAGAATTCTATCTCTTCTAGAGTGGTATCTCACTAATAGCTCGAGCCTCTCTGAAAGGAGGCCTTCTTTGCCTTCTACCTAAGCTATGTAGGAAAGGCCTAAAGCAAATCCTAAGGAATAGTAAAGCTTTATAGGGTTAGTATCTATATTTTTTTTTGTTTTTCAATTACAACCTATACTTATATATATATATATATGTATGTATGTATGTATTTGTTCTTTTAAGACTTGATTTGTAACAACACTTGTAACGCAAAAAATTTTGAAATGGAGAAAAAAAATTAAAATCTTAAAATAAAAAGTAAGGAAAAAATTTTTGGACCTTTCAATGTGCTTTTTCAATTCAGTTGATAAATACTTTAAACAATTAATGGTCTAATTTGGCATTGTTAATAAAATTAAATCACATTTAATTTTATAATTTTTAAGATTTACATATAACGATAGTTTTTTTTTTCTTGCCAACTCCATTATTATTTAGGAGAGAAGAGATTTGAATACAGTTCACCCCTTTAAGGGATTAATGTTAATTAAGTAATTGTATAACTTATTTAATATTTATTCTAATTATTAAATTAAATAAATAGTAGTGAACAAGTTAATTATCATATTTAATTTGATGATATTGTGTAAAATTAGTTAGTATATTATTATACATTTATAAATTGAAAAATACAAATAATGATTATATTTATAATGAGATAAATAATTTTTTTACTAATATTTTTATAATAACATAAGTAACTGTTTTGATTTGTTATGTAATAACCATGTTTTTTGCTAAAAAAATTAACAAATGATGAAAAAGAAAAAAAAAGAAGGTAAAATTAAACTTTTAGTCCTCAAATTTTACCATTTTTTTAATTGAGTCCTCCAAAAAAAAAAAAAAATTATTTCAATCCTTGAATTTTTCAAAAAGTTGCAAAAGAGTTATCCATTAGTGAATAATTAGTTTTTCCATTAATAAACTTTTGAAAAGTTTGAGAACTAAATTAGAAAAAAGATAAAGTTTGAGGACTAAAAGTATAATTTTTGTATTATTTTATTTATCTTAACTATTCTATATACATATATCTTTTACTTATTGTAACCATTATTGCATAACTATTCTTATACAATAAACAAGTCTTCAGCTTTATTGAATAGATGAAAAATTGTTTACATCAATATATAGGGATATGTTTTTTAACTGAAATCACTAGCCTCTACAAAATCTATCTAAAGCAAAAGATTTTGTAACAAAAAAAAGTCAACTTTCAATATTCTTACTTGTCTTACTAGCAAAATGCAACCTTATTTACTTCTCTATAGATATGAGTAATTGCACATTTAAATTTAGTCGGAAATTTGTTTCAAATTCAAGAACATAAATCCCATCTAGTATTGCAAGGCCATATGATCCATTACTGAATGAGTAGTGAATCTACTTCTATGTCTATAGTCTTAAGGTTGTATTAACCATAGAACCTTTTCTCTAATGTTAATAGTTCAACCATTTCTATACTTACTGAATGTAAATCTATCCATAAGCAAAAAGAATCTTTTTAATTTCAACTATTGAACCATCAAAATTCAATTCAAATACTCCATGAAAAGTTTAGCTCAACAAATTAGCTGAGGGTATCATGCTTGCCAAATTATTTGCAAATCTAAAGAGTAGCTCTTCAAAATAGCAAATAACTCCAAATAAATTATGTTGAACATAATGAGTATAGTACATTAATTCTCTTACTCTCCATAGCTAAACGAACCAACAATACAATGCCATCATAGTAGATTTAATGTGATTTTACTTTTTGACTTTTATTGTCCACCAACGCATCGAAAGATTAAATGAATGGAACTTTTGAAAATTTTTCAATTAAAAAATACCCAAATACATTTTCTTGACTTGAGACATGATCCAGCATTATAATATACAATGTAACCAAGGATCCTTTGCTTAATGACTCAACCAATAGTGAGAGGTCATATGAATTTCCCTTCATTGTAGTGCTTCATCGCTTTAAATAAAGTTTCAACTACCTTTGCACATAAAGATTGGGATTTTAGATGTTATTCTTTAACTACAAAAATATGACAATTCTAATGTTTTTGTCACTCTTTGATTCTCTTAAGTATATTTTTACTCAAAGAACACCCATTGGCTACTATCCTTCACATGGTCAAATCAAGCTTATCTCTTTGTTTAAAAATTTTTTCTTATCTAAAATATGAAGGTTTTACCTAAAATACTAAGTTTTGATTTAATAAAGTTAAAAGTTTCTCCATATTCCATTGTCCCTTATCATATAATCCAAAACTTTCTCATTTCTTTGATTTATCATGTTCATCAAAGAAGCAGAATTCCCTTCTTGAAGCTAAGAGTCAACTATTGTCTACTTGTTTGCTTTCATGAATAATTACTCCTTTGCCATTGCTTAAGCCTATAATATTCTTTTCTAAACTAGAGAACTAAAGGCCTTCGCTCACATTAAAGGATTGTACAAGTCTACATCACCTATGGTACCTATAGTTGAAAAACAAAAGGTTTCCCCAAGGGTAAGCTGAAGGCCAGCATATAGAATACCACAACCATATATGCATAAGCAAGCAAAACACAAATGCGCATGCATTATGGTAACTAATAATTCCATAAGCACCAATTAGTTATCTTTAATTTAGTGATAAACAATACAATTTTAGCATTCCAAGACTTATGTTAACTCATGACCCTGATATGTATATGTATAAGTACCATATAATATTATGTTGAGTATTCCCCAACACCTAATAATCTACTTAAATTTATTCAAATCATTTTAACGTGGGACTTTATTTAGGACAACATTATAGGAAAATCATCAAGATATCAACCCAACATCACTAATAATCCTAGTCCCTTAAGCCTAGCCATACATAGGCAACATACTACATATTAGGTTAATTTGATTAAGTTCATTTATAATTCACTAGCCTAAATAATCACAAGCAACAGATATCTTATCCCCATATTGGGATAAAAGGTTGATAAGCTTTGAGTTATTATTATTCCTAAAACTTAAACCTGGTAACAAACATGAATACTAGTTTTAGAACTTCATTTCAACACTATTCAACTCAACTCGTTACTTTTACCCTTGATTTTGACCCTTAACTCACAAGGAACAAATACTTGTAGTTACACTAATCTTTTGACTTTCTCCCAAAACATTAAACACATATGGTACATCATCTAACTTATCTTCTCTAACTCCTAAAATGTTAAAAACACAATAAATCTTCTAATTTATTCTTTGATTCTCAAAGTATAACACACTACAACACATCATTCGACTTATCTTCTGCACTAGAAACACTAAACATATACCAACTGATACATGAGACACCATACACCAATGTACATGGCATAATAATATTAGTACATGTATATGACACATACCTACATACAAACCCATCACACGTAAACACGCCACAACACAACATACATATACTTGCGTTGTATGTACACATTACCATAACAACATGCATGTCATATACATAATGCTACATGCACATGCACACACAATAACACAACATATACACCTAAGCGACACAACACATATACAATACACACCATAAAACTCATATGATACATATTATATAAGCACATAATACACATGATGCAAACCATACATGCATAATGCCTAACACTGCTAAAGCTTGTAAACATGGTCCCAATAACCCCAAACCACCACCATCTCAACACATATTCACGGTTCCTCCTCCAACAACAAAACTATACACCCTTCCACAATCTAAGGATATGAATGTTTCAAAAGATAAAACAAAAAAGATGGAAAACTTACTTGGAAACATAGAAAAGGTTAATCCTTTGATAATTTTCTTCTTAATCTTGAGTAGGAAAAAATTCATTTCTTGAAGGAAGATATTGAAAAAGAGGAGAAATTGCCAAACAAAGATAGAAAATGTTAAAGGAAAAAAAAAAAAAACAAAGAGGAAAAGGAAGTTGAGTGATGAGATGATTTTTAGAGAGGGGGAAAGGGTTTGAAAGGGTCAATTGACCTAAATATTCTTGTTTTAAAACGAAATATAAAAAGTCTTAAAACTTGGGTTACAATATTATAATGTATGAGTTTAAGAACCCTTCAATTATGGTGTAGCTCACTAATATATAAAGCTTAAAATTAGAAGAATGTTTTTAATCTATGAAACTACCAAAAAACCAAGAAAATGAACAAGAGATTTATCAAATCTAGAAAAAACTTCTCGATGTTTTAAAATTCTATCTAAGCTTCAAATGACTACATAAGGAGACTTACATGTTACAAAATGTTTTAATGCCTTAATAGAGTTGTGGTAAGAAATAGATCTCTTTTATGACACGATCTGAAATGTGTTGAGGAATAAGGATGACATAAAATATTAGAAGAGGGTGGAGAATGGTTGATTTTTTTATTTCTTTGAGGGTATTAATGAAGCATGAGGAAGGATATTAGGAAAGCAATCACTTCCCATTCTTAAGGAAGCCTTTGCTAAAGTGAGGTAGGAGGAAAGAAAAAAAAAAACGATAATGTTGATATTATCACACTTTGAATAAAGTAAATCTTCCACCTCTCTAATAACAAAAGTGATATGGTAGAGTTAGAATTGCAATAGTGAAATGCCATGGTATTAAAACTGTAGAGAACCTAATCATACAAAGAGTTTATGTTAAAAATTGCATGGGAAGCCTAAACATTTTAAGTGGAAAAAGCAAAAAAACTTTCAACAATCTAAAGCTATCCATTTGGAAAAGTAAACAATATGTAGAATGACAAGTTGTGTAATGCTAATGGTATGTAGAAAGGTTTTGATTTTGCCTTTGCATTTACTGTAGATCAAATAGCATTTTTTCAATAAATGCTTTAGAAAATCAAAGTCATATAAAATGATAGCAAGTATTACTGCTATTCCACTACATCTATTGTTCATACAAGTAGTTTCATAACCGTTTTGAACAATTTCAAACTAAGAAATATAAATAAGATATTGGTGCTTCACCATATGTGGAACACCAAAGGCATGCTTATTACCACGAATAAGGAAGATTAAAAACTCTTTGTAACCAATGGGGATTGTATCTTAGCTAAAGGAAGAGGAACATTACAATCAGATGATACATTGTTTGTACCAGATTTAAATTACAATCTTTTATAAATAAGAAAGCTTGTTCAAGATTTCAATTGTCAAGTAAAATTTACTCCTACTCATTGTATCTCGTAGGACCAATGCATGGAGAAGATGATTGGTAGAATTAAAGAATAGAATGATTTATATTGTGCCTCTAGTCTAGATTTTAATTCAAAGTCTATCCTTTATATCCTTATCAAGAGATTATGATATAATGCTTTTTTATAAGTGTCTAAGTCATTGTAATTTCAATTATATGGGTCCTATGCATCCTAAACTATTTAATAATAAATGAATTAGCAAATTTCATTATGAATCTTGCATTGTGGAAAAAATGACAAGAAATTCTTATCTAATTCAATCTTTTAAACCATCGAAACCCTTCCATTAGATACATGGTGATATTTGGGGACCATCTCACGACTTAGCTTATATTAGCCATAAATGGATTGTTACATTTATTGATGACCACACTAGGAATTATCATGTGTATCTACTTAAAGAAAAACTAGATTTAAGTAGTCCCATAAACTTGTACAAAATATGTTTCAAACTAATATCTAAAGTCTTGGAACTAATAATGGAAGAGAATACTTATTAAATGAATTTAGAGAATATCTTAGTAAGAATGAAATTGTTCATGTAACGAATAGATTGAAACTCCTTTTACCTAGGTATTGTCCACTTTGGGTATGATTTTATTCTTTGGTACAACTGCTTCCTAAGAGGTTACCTATCTTAAAAGTGCTTCCCCTCAAGTATGCTTAATTTCAAAGTTTTAACAAACTTCAAACTACTGTACCAAAATACACGTCGTTGGTCAGAGTTCTCTCACCTTCTATGTAAGGGTATCACAATTCATTAGACTACATGCACCTATATTTTTCAATAAAATATGTAAATACCTTATTTTTGCCCCCTATCATTTAGTTTTTTTCTTTTTTAAGGAATAAGGAAAAGGTCTTAATTTGAAAAAGTATAAAAAAAATTGAAAAAGTAGAAAAAATACAAAAAATGAAAAAATAAAATTCTTTTTAGAAAAATAGGAATTTCATAAAAATGAAAAGTCTTAGGCCTCATAACTCAAAATGCTTAGAGTTGGGTTTTAAGCTGAAAGTTCATTAGGTGTAATATTTTAGGTAGTTTAGAAAATAATAAATATAAATTGCGCGGAAGTAAACTATAGGAAGAGTTATATCATAATGGTTAATGCACGCACTACACATCCTGAAATTCCTGGGCCTAATCCATGCTGAAAGGGCATTACGCCTTTATTTTTAGTTGATCTAGACATGTATTGACCTTTGATTGTTTGATTGTGTCCATTTTTCTTCTCGTTCTCACATTTTCCCTCT
The DNA here is from genome assembly GCA_024138005.1 of Lumnitzera racemosa. Taxonomy (NCBI): domain Eukaryota; kingdom Viridiplantae; phylum Streptophyta; class Magnoliopsida; order Myrtales; family Combretaceae; genus Lumnitzera; species Lumnitzera racemosa. The sequence continues at coordinate 61,284,589 of JAMXBC010000012.1, forward strand.
TTTTCTTGTGATTCCTAGCTCGAACCCCTCCATTCATAGCCATTTTTTTTATCACTTTTTCTTTACAATTTTACCACATTAATGATAAAATTGTGAAGATCACTTAGAGTACTTCTAATACATACCAACATTTAATTTCTTAGAGGGTTTGAAAATCAAAGAAAACCTTTAATGTGCAATTTTTCTTTGAGTAAAGCAAGCTGGATTCTTGCCCTTTCATTGATTATTGAAGCTTCATATTGAGTTTTTAAGCAAGAATAGGGAACACGTTTTGACAAATAATTACATCCAAATTGCCATAAATTTGAACTTTTCTCAAAGAACCCATTAAACTGTTGATGACTTTCCATGCATGTTTCAAGCTAGAAGATTATAAAAGGGGTTTGAGGAACTCAAATGGATCATCACTTAGCATTCAAACCCACGAAAACACATACTTTCGTAACTTTATCTCTATAGCCATAAGTTTAACTTTGTGAAAGCTCCCATTTTGTGAGTTTTTGAGCAAAACTATTGACACTATTAGCTATCCTACTCTCAAGAATATAGGAAATTGCCATCAATTTGTTTTAAGCAACCACCATTTATGTTGCACCTCGACTTTCTCTCTCTAACCTACCCTAACTACTATGCACCACCTCTTAACCGACTACTTTAAATCATTGCACCACCACCAATCTTCTTTTCAACAATTAAAACCTTAAGAAATTGATTATTCCTATTCAAAATGATCATTGAAGCAACCTATTTCAACCCCTACTATAGGACCTTTCTCTCTCTTCACCATGCTTGGCATAGGACTCGATCCTATGACTCGAACTCAAATTGAAGGTGCAACTTGACCCGTATGCTCCCTTTCTTACCTAGTTGATTCCTTTTCTTTTCTTCTTTTTTTTTCATTTATTTTATGTTGTTCAAAAATTTTCTTTTCCTTTTAAAACTAAAGATGGTGGAACCATGAGAAAAATAATCATACAACTTATTTTAAGTTTTCAAAAAAAAAATGACAAAATAAAATAATAGAAAATTTGCTACTCTTCCTTTTTCCTTTTAGACATTGTTTCTATTCCTTCTTAATATTGTTCTTCCTTTTTACAAAAGTCCTTGTTCCAAATCTTTAAATAGTAAAAAAAATTTTTTTCAAAAGAGAAGTGTTTTCTTGTTTTACAAAAAAAAGAAGAAGAAAGAATAGACATAAAAACTTACTTAAAAAAAATGAAAGGTAATAAACCCATTTTCAATGTTAGAATCTATTTTAGAATTTTTCAAAATAATAATAATAATAATAAACACATACAAAAAGTTATGACCTTCTTTCTAGAATTTTTAAAATCAAATGTAAACTCAACTAGTTTTAAAATTAAAATAAACTAACTTACTAAAGTTTTTGAAAATCAAACTATGGGAAGTCTGATCCCTATTTGAAGGTATGTAGGCACCTATGAGCTAACTTAAAATAGGAATTTCCCTTTTGTAAATATGCTTAATTTCTTAAATTTCTTTTGTTTTTTTGTAAATAAAAATTATTCATTTCTTTACTCACAAATTAGAGTTATTCTTTCAAGCTTAAAGAGTATTTTAAAAAATTAAATTAAATTCAAAAGGTTAACATAGTACATGCTTAAGGTTTAATAAGTTAGTCTCCAAACTCAAGTTCTATGGTTTCAAAACTCTTTTTTCTAAAATTTATTTTATCAAAGATTAATGGTTAAGTAATAAACAATTCATCAAATTGGTTCTAACTTAACTCTTTTCTCGACCCTAGTTAGCTGGTAAATCTAAATAGTTTTATAAATCTATAAGAAACCTGATTTTCTTTAATTCTTAATTAAGGATTAGCACTAAATGGGTTAGGGTTTAATACTAATAGGATTAAGAAAAATAAGAACCAAAACTTCAAGCTCGACAAAATGGAATAGCTAAGTGAAAAAAAAAATAATAATAATTTCTTGAATTTGTTAAGTGTATGATGTTTACAAATCTAACTCCAAACCATTTATGGGGTAATGCTATTCTTACAACTACTTTTCCAATTAACCAAGTCCCATATAATGTTATGAATTTTAGAACCCTATAGAGACTCTCGTAGAAGCTTATTCACATACACATATTTAGAGAATATTTTAGTAAGACTAAAATTTTTCACCAGACCTCATGTACCTACACTTCTCAACAAAATGGAGAATGTAAGTGAAAAAGTAAATTCCTTCTTGAAGAGGTTAAGTGCATGATCTTCACAAGTCTAACTCTAAACCATTTATGTAGAGAAGTTGTTCTCTTAACTACTTATATGATCAATCGAGTCCCTCATAATATTTTGAATTTTAGAACTACAAACATTGCAAATTTAGCCTTTTAGATATAGATTTAAACTCGAGTACTGTAGATATTTCCCTAAGTTAACAAAACCATATAAATTTAAAACCGATTAAATTTTAAATTCAAAACCTAAAACAAATATAAAAAACCCTAATATACAATTCAAAAACTCTAATTGCGTAGGAAAAGCTTAAATCTTACATATACGTAATTACAAGAATTTGAACTTGAATCTAATAAAAACCTTAAATACTAAACTTTAAAATTATAAAACCCTATAATTTACACTAATGCTAATAAAACCCTAATTCAGTAGAATTATTGTTGCTAATGACCAATTAGAGATAATTTTAAAGAATAATAATAATAATAATTAAATAAACTAAGGCAATTAAAATAATAAAGTAATAAAATTACAAACTTAACCCTACATGAACTTGTAATGTGGCATGATATATAGAAGTTAAATAGTTATTTATATTATTTTCCCTTAATATGTAATATATATACATACTACATAATATGTTATACTAATGCACTTACTAAATATTATATAAATTAATATGTAACTAGTCTAACCAACTAGTTAGCCTTCCTTTAAAATAAAACCCCACCCTACATAGATGTACACCATTGCTAACGACTTAAGCCTAAACCTACCCTTATATGAATGAACTAAAGGACAACCAATCTTTCCTTTTTTTTTTTTCTAGCAATTCCCAACTGCACAAGCAAATTACACATCCCCCCCATACCTCACAAGTACAAAGTCAAGTCAACATCATTCTTTTTTTCTTCCCTCCCTACAACTAGTTTGCTTTACCCCTCTTCTCCTCTCAATTTTCTTTCACTTTCCACAAACTAAATACATGAAAACACTCATCTAAACCTCCCCTTCTAAATTGACATTAACGTCCTCCCATTCTTATCATTTCTCTTTTATTTTCCTTCAAATTTAACCACTTAACTCACAAACCCTTACATTCTAAAATCCCCTACTTTCAAGTGCATTAAGAAGGGTGTTAGGAGCACTTAGAAGGTGTCAAAGGAGCCACCATCAACAAGCCCTAACCACCCGTTATAAGTCTCTAACTAGGAGTAACTTAGAAAATCTTTCCTTCATTGTTCCTCTTATAGTTTTCTTTTCTTTTCTTTTTTTTTTTTGTTAAATATTTTGCTAGGTATCTTATACATGCTTTTTATATTTATTTTCTTCCTTATGCATTATGATAATGCATTAGGATATATGTACATGTAAGATGGCTTCTTATGTATAACATGCAATGTAGTGCATATATATTATGTATATGTATATTTCAAAAAATACATGTAAGTATATAAGTACAACTGTACAAGGACACCATATGTGCTAGTTTTTACTTGTATTTTTATTTTATTTTAATTTTCTAGACTTGAAATAATATATATACAAAATAACACTTATTGAGTATATATATGTTTCGAAAATAGTATATATATACATATATAATGCAAAAAAAATAAAATAAACAAAAAAATACATAATATACACTTGCACCTATGTGTATTATTTATTTTATAGGTTTTAAGTACAAATATACAAAAATATATGTATTTATGTATATTCTGAAAATTACATATAAAAATCTATACTTTGTAGGTACTTTCTTTTACTCAAAATGTAACAATAAATACAAAAATATATGTATTTATATGGTCGTGACATACTATGCTTGATTCAAGAATATTTTCTTTTGTTTAGTCATTTTATAGCTTAATATGTAATAAATTTACATTATAAATTAGTAAAATGCGAAAAAAATCAACAAAATGAGTAAAAAACCTAAGAAACTTCCTCAAGACAACCATGGTTGGAGGATTGAAAATCTAATCGAGATTTTGTTTTCACAAAAAATAATGATTGAAAATTAATTTAGAACAATTACCATAATATTAATTAAGATAGTTGGCAATTTAAGGCTTAAAGGTGCTAATTTGAAGAACATAGATAAATTGGACTTAGAAATCACCTTAAAGCCCACATATAGATTGGTTTGGAAAGAAAAAGAAGCTCAAAAATTTTATTTAATTAATTAATTTAGGAATAAACATATATAAATAAATTAGGTCCATAAAGTGTTGAATTTGAAAACTTAAGGAAAATGCCCATTCAGGGTTAATACACAAAATTTTGGCCCAAAAATAATTAGAATAAACAAATATAAAATTTACTAAGATTATAGAGTCACAAACAAAAATATAGAAAGCTCATTAATCATTAAAAAAAAAAAAACTCAACTAGAGTTAAATCACAAATTGGACATAAAAAGCCCAATAAGAAACCATAGAATTTTTTTAACTAAGCTCAATAGGAATTAAATATGTAGAAATTAAGCCCACATATTTTTTAGGCCTAATAAAAATTTATAAGAAACTTGATTTGGAAAAATCTTTAACACAAGCCTACAAGAAATAAATAAAAAGAGAAGAATTACCACAAAGGAGGTCAACGTTTGAGGGTGAATTTAAATAAGGGATCAACGTTTTACAAAATGGTTCAAATAAGGGATTCATAATAATCAATCCATAAAATTACTTAAACCACTTTGTGAAATGTTAATCCTTTATTTAAACCATTTTATAAAATATTAATTTCTTATTTGAACTTTTTAAAATGGTGATCTTTTATTTGAATTTACCTCTAAATTTTAATCTCCTTCATTGTAATTTTCCCAAATCTGCATAATTCGAAACTATCCAGGCTTATATTAGAAAAGAGGGGTCTTGACTTCCAAAATGAACCTTGCTAGTAAAAGTACGTTTGAAAATGATAAAGATCAATTGTAAGATCATAAAAATCGAATTTAAAATGAAAAAGTCATATACAATTAAAGATTTAAGAGAAAGTGAGGAAGATAAGTGAAACAACTAAGTTATTTGAGTAATTTAGCCCTATAGACTAACGATTAGGATAAGCTTTTAAGGTGAATAAATAAATACACAAAAGTAATTGTTCATAAATATAATTATTATAAAGGGAAAGCCAATAAACACATATTGTAAAGTACGTGTAAAGCACAAGTTGTATGACGTGAAAATTAATTAGAAAGTCATAGTTATGTACATATACATATACATATACATATATACTTAGAGTTTAAACATTTTAAAAAAAATATGCATCTACATGTATACATGATCAAATCTATAAAATGTAATGACCATAATATTGTAATATGAAACACTACGACCACCACCACCACCACTAACAATAATAATAAGGATCACAATAATATTGATGATAACAATAATAGAGGATTGTACACTTACAAGAATTAAAATGAGTATATACGTATGTATACACACGTGATAGGTTCTTTAAACAGCAATACACTATGACTAAGCTAAAGTTTTATTGAACAAGTTAGTTAATTAACAATATAACTTCTATGTTTTTTACTCAACTCCATTACCATGTTTAACTTATACCATTACACTACTATTTACCCCACTACTCGTTAGTATTGCAGTTAAATATAATATAACAATATATCAATACAAAATTACAAATAGTGACTTAATAGAATCTCATATAATATTTACTATGTTGCATATTATTACTTATATGATAAAATAATATTTTCTATTTACCATAACAGATAAGTTAAACAATGTGAAATATCACTAAAATTTTTTAATTAAATTCCTTCATTGAAAAAGTTTACGTAAACTCATAAGGATCAACTAGAAGAACGTAAATATTAAAGATAAGATGAAAAAGTTACATGCAATTCAAAACCTAAGTGAAAAACAGAAATCACATAATAAATAGTTAGATAATTAGGCCATACATTTAGATAACCATTAAGTTCTTATTATTATTTATCAAGAGACACCGATCAAGAAGACGAGCTACCTGTTGATTGTTACAACTCATAACAATTTTGGTCAAGTAAGTACTTTCGATAACTTTATACTTGTTTTGTGCTTGTAGTTAACACACTTAAATTATATACTAATAAATTGATGCTTAGGGATTCGGATTATGCATGTGATTGAATATTGGTTGTTTATTGTGCCAAACATTGTTAAATGTAATAAATAATAAGCTATTTGGTTAACTACTAATGATTGGATAGATTGCCAATATTGGTAGATCACCTAATAATTTGACTTAATTGTATTCAACTTATATTAAATTAAATGGATCATGTATAATCATGAACATTGCATATATTGTTCTGGTCATCACCTCATGCAAATAGCAATGAAGAGCCCTATAAGAATAGGGATCCCATGTAATTAGATTATTTATGATTAGTACTATGTAAGGGAACTTATATAATAGGACCCTATCCTTGGCACATAGGTTTACTTAGTGCCTAAAGACACTAACCGTGATTAGCTGAGGATCGAGTCTAGCGACTACTACTGTAAAGTGTCAGTGTACACAATAGTGGCTACCTCACCGATAGATTAGAGAATTTGTCTACTATTAGATTTTTGGAAATGAAATTCTCTTTCTATGAATAAGGAATTTCAATTTATGGTTAAAAACCTCAGTACTAGAATTTGATTGTGATTAATGCCGATGATTCTCCAACCTTAACTTTAAAAGGTGTTAAATCTGAAGTTGTATACAACACCTAGTCAATTGCATACATTTTTCGGCATACTACTTGTTCATATATTCGTATGTTTGTTAATTAATTATTTGATAACCTGCTTATCGGTATAGTAGAAGGGATATCTCTCTAACTTTGAATAGTTTAATCCCCAATAGTTTTCCTTTGTAGGTTGATTAATAGCTGGGATTAAGATAAAAGCTAAGTGTTAAGTATAAGTACCAAGATATATCTTAGAACACATAGAACTTAAGGATAGAATGTTAGCTGGTTTAAAACCTTGAATGCAATTATCATTTTTATGCTTAGATTTTATAACTTTGGTAAGTTGTATAAATTCTAGGATCTTACTACCTGATCTTATTGTTTGATAGGAGATATTAATTATCTACAATTCTGATGGACTACGGAATATTGGGTATCTATAATTATTTATATTTTACAATAACTTAATAAATTAATAATCGGAAGCTCCAGTGACTAATTAATTAGAGTTTTACAATTTGTAACTTACTAGGTGATTTGCATATTATAATGGATACGTAATATGAAGATTTTAGGCAATTTCTTTATGCCCCCTTTGGTGTCCTAACAAGAACACTAGACACTCTCATGTAAGCTTTTCTATACATAGTTATCAAAATTGCGAGTCAACTATACGATTCTACTAGTTATGACTTTATGATGTTTTTCTTAGTTAATATGAATATAACATCATTTTGGTGCAAATTTTTGGTATAATTATGAATTTTAATATACGATTTTATAAATTTATAATTTTACTAATTTTTTTACAATTTTATATGATTTTACAGATTCTATATGTCCAAATGAATAGTAAAATCGTGATGTTAACAATCATGTTTCCATGTTGAATGGAGTTGTTTATAAGACCTCATGCACCTACACTTCTAATATATATGGAGTAGTTGAGTGGGGTAAAAAAAAGGGAAAGAGCTACCTTCTCGAAATAGTTAAGTGTTTGATGTTTGTCAAGTTGAAATTGGGTTTTTAATTTTTCCTTAACCTGACTTTAATTAGCCTAGGTTTGTTTGATTAAAGCCTCTCAATCGGGTTAAGAAAAAATTAATTTTTTGAAAAAGGAGTTGCAACCCAACTTAAATTAGAATAAAATTATAATTAGGGTCCATTAGGCTTGTAGGCCATAATTTTGGTCACTGATCTGTGAGTTCTCTAAAAAAAATTTTTTGAAAAAGAAACCAAATGTCAAATGGGCTTGAGGGCTACCATATTAAAAGCCAAAGGTTTCCATAGAAACATCCATAAAATAACTATTGGGCTAAGAATCCTTCTTCTTTAAAAAAATAGGCTTTCAAAAATAAAAAGGGCTTTATTTTATTTGAAAAAAATGAGAAAAGATTAAAAGGGAAAACAAGAATTTTTTATTTGTTTAGGTTGCCCAAAGTGCCTACGTACCTACGAAGCGAGATCAAGCCAATATATTTTAAATTTAAGAAAAATGTAGTTTGTAGGCCAATTTTGTTTATTAAAAACTTTTATTACTTTAAGTTTTACATTTTATTAATCTTGCAACGTTGCATTTTGGTCCATTTTTGAAAAATCTAACAAACAAGGCTAGATTAAATTTTATTCTACGAAAATCTTTTCACATGTGAGAAAAAATCAATTTTAGGTGAAACCCACTTTATTTGAAAATATCTTTTTGCAAATATGGTAAAACACATATAATAAGACATATCGATAATACGTAAACAATTAGCAAGACATATAGTCAACAAGGCATACAAATCATCCCGATTATTCATCCAAACTAGCCAATAAGGAGGCTAATAAGATGCTCATTAATTATTTTAACATCAACTTTGCAAAAGCAAAACATACTTATCATGCAAAATTATTATCTAACCTAAATTTAACATGACAACTAAACAAATTATTTATTTAAACTAAACTGATCAAATATTTAATAAACAAATTATTTATTAGAACTAAATGTACCAATTAATTAAAAAGCCGATTATTTATGAAGTCTATCAATGCATCTAGCTAGGAGTTTATTTATTAAAACTTAAACCTTAAGTAAACAAGAAAATTAAACCTATTAAGAAAATTATCATGCCAAACATTGTAATTAAACATGTTTATATTTCTAAATCATGCATACTAATCATTTAATTAAAACATGCTTACACATTAACAAATAATTATTTGTATTAACCAACATGCAAATTACTTAACATGTAAATAAACTTAAAAGGATTATCTAAAAAAACATTATTTTTTATTTTATTTTTCGAATAAAGAAAATCAATAAAAAAGAAGGAAACGAAAGTTACCTTAGCGCAAGACTGGTTTAAGTTCAATTCAAATTAGCCTAGGTTGGTTCTCGACATAGGGTCGATGGCTTTGGAATCTTAGGATGTTACTTTGCGAAAATCCTCAACCAACTCTTGTTGAACCTAAACTTATTTCCTACAATTTCAACATAAACTTCAAACTAATTATGAATAACCCCTAAAAGTACCATTCTTAATTTAAATTCAAATTAACTTGAATATAAGATTCATTAAATGAGATCAACCACTATGCTTTTATTTGAAGAACAAGGAATGTCCCACTACTTTTACTTCTCTTTGATTTGCCGTATATGAGAGAAATCAAAGAGGGAGGGTACGTTCTCAATTTTGATTCTAGAGAGAGAAATAGTGTAATTCTTGCAAATTGGAGCTTGTTGATGCTTTGTGTCCATTGAAATGAGATGATAGGATCCCTATTCATAGTTTCCAATTAAGATTAATGTCCAAGAAACTTAAGATATAAAGAAAGATCAAATCTTTCATCACTATCTTCGTTTTTGTTTCACTTCCATTTTTACTTCAATTTGATCATAAATTCATGGAAATTTTATGAAATTAAATGTACACAGATATTTTGTGGCCTTTACTTGACAATTCCATAACATTAGTTCATGATTTACAAGTTAAGGAGGCTTTTAATTATGCATTTAAAATCAAATGCAATGGGCTCGTTTTCATTTTTTTTTTCAATTTTCAAGTGTATTTTTAGAGCACTTTCCCTTATAATAAAATTCAAAGTTGGAGTCAAATGGATAATGCCTTATGTATAAAGCTCACAAATTTCTTGTTTTGGACTTAAAGTCGAATTTGAAAAACTAATAGATATTCCCTAAACTCAATTAGACCAAAGAAATTAAAACTGATAGAATTTTAAATCAAAACTTTAAAACAAACTTGAAAACCCTAGAGATAAAATAAAATAAAAAACAATAATCATATACAAAGACCTTAAACCCAAGTAAATTAAAAATCTGAATTGAATAAGAACCCTAAACCCTAAAGTAATGAAACCTTAAATTAAACTTTAAATGGAAGGAACATCCATAAGTTAGCACATTCAACTCACATTTCATAAAATCTTGTAAACTTAATAACGATCGATTTAAGGTATCTTAAAATAATAATGATCAATTAAATGAAGTCATTAAAGTAATGAATTAATTGAATTACTATTTTACCCCTAATGATGTGTTTAGAAACCCAAAACTAATATTAGGACCACAAACATACCTTTGAAACCTTAATCAAAACCCTAACATGTAAGAAACTCTAAAATGATCCCAAAACCCTAAAGAACCATATAAAACCCTAATCTAAATGGCAAAAAACCCTAAAAAAATGAATAAACCATAAATAATAGTCCATAAACCCTAAATAATAATTTGAAAAACTCGAAAAAGATTAAAACCTCAAAACTCTAATCATACATGTGAAACCTTAAAAACCCTGATGTATGAGAAACCTTAAAATGATTGGAAAACATCAATAGACTGACTAAAACCTTAATTAGAAGTCTAAAACCTTAATTTAACCAATAAACTCTAAGTATATCCTTAAATTATTTGTTGATCGCAATTAATTTATTTAATCATTTAGAAACCCTAAATTGTTGGTCTCATAAGCTATCCCAAAACCCTAATTAGTCTAGAATACTAAAAGACTATTAATTAAAGTGATAAAATATGCCACACCCTAATTATATCCTAATTAGGCCTAAATTGCTAAATTAATTAACATCGAGATTAATTAACTTAATTACTTGTTAAGCTATCTACCAACCCTTGTCTTTTTAATTAAGAAATGAATAAGATCAACTAAAGAGACAAGACAAAAGGACTAGTTAGACAATTAAGATATTTTGAGACAAACCCTTACTAAATCAAGTAAAGGTTCAAGAAGCAAGTAGTCTTCCCTTGATCATTGCAACCTTTTAATCAATTAAAGTAGTATCTTATCCCCCCTTACCACCCTAACCCTTCTATCCTACCTTATTTATCTACAATTTCACCTCATTAAAACCCTCATTTGACTCCATCTTTCACTTTTAGAAAACTCTATCTATAAACCCAAATAAAAATCAAAGAAAGAAGGAAGGAAAACCAAGAAGGTCTCTCTAATCCCCCTGTGCATCTTAGCACCTTTTAGCATTACCATCACCACATACCACCCAATCATAAGCCACTACCACTAAAAGATCACATGCACACACCTTATTTTCTTCTTGACAAACATTTTCTTTCAAAAGAGCAAGTTTCAACTTCATTTTTGAGTGGAAAAGTTAGAACTCGTGCAGACTAACCTAAGGTAAAACTTATATAACTTGACTTTCTTATTCACATAAGTTATACCTATAATATTTTGAGATTTTAGGATTAAAAATACTAGATAAACATGTTATAATCATGTACATGTCAATTTAGAGCCATATAATTGTATCTTTATTCATGTACTTAACTAGTTGGTTACTTGTGTTCTAAAAGTATATAAGATAATTTTATGTAAATAACTTCAAAAGAAGTGAATAAAACTCTATGAAACCTTAAGTACCATGCATGCCACCTCTTAATATGTAATGTTATTAGCTTAAAGTGAAAAGAAATGTCATTAAAACAAAGAAATAGAATAAATTAAGTGTTATTGGACAGAAGAAGTTGAAGGAAAACCTAGAAGAACACTAGTTGGCCACCACTATTAATGGAGTTAGTAATATGCACATTTTGATTAATTAGTGTAATGACATGATTAATTAGTGCTAAGTATGATTTAAGATGTAATTAACCATGTAAAGTAGAGTAATAAATGAGTTAATGGCCTAAACTAGTTAAGTTAATGATTAAGGCCTTAGGAATAACGTTAGAAACCCCATTAATGAAATGAACCAAATTTGGAACACTTAGTAAAAGGGGTTATTTGGTGAACCTATTAAGATATTTGGCCCATTAGAATAAGTTAGAATGAAGTTTAAGGCCTTAGAATACAAAGTAGGCCTAAAACTAACTTAGTTAAGTGATAAGGGCCTTAGAAATAAGATTATAAGCTTAATAAATGAAAAGAATCAGATTTGAATCCTAATAGAAAGTGGAATTGTATTAGGGCTTTTAGTGAGCTTAGGCTTAAATCACATTTTTAGAAAATAAAATGTAAAATGCTCATTAAGTCTCAAGGCCTATTCACGACATCCCTTATAAGCTCCTTATCAAGTTAAGGCCTTAAACTAGTAAAACTGACATATTTAGGCTCATAAGAGTAACATAAACTATATTTAAGGGCCTAAGCCTTAAAGTAGTCAAACCAACACTATTGACCAATAAACTTATTTGACACAAACCGAATTCTTACAAGTCTAAACACCTAAAAAGGACTTCAACAAATGAAAGAACAATAAAAAACGATGAGAATCGACTATAATAATGCAAGAAATGGACTTAGATTGAAGAAGTTAAAGCGAAACATTTTTTAACCATACTCGGGGATTTAGGTCGAGATTCAATAATTAGGTAGATTTTTAGGTTCTTAAAGAAATTTTTTTCCAATTACTTACGTATACATTATTATTATGTTTTAAGTGGCTTAATTTTTAATTCAAGAATCTCGAATGCTAAGACAAGTAGGCAAGTGCTAAGTGCGGGAGTTTCAATAAGCTGCTACTTACTTATGTTTGATAATTGTTTGACGTTCTGCTGCTTTCCTTTGATTATCTGTTTAAGTGACTAGTTGTTTTGTATGGCAACATCCATATCATGGCCTTATTAAATTGGTAAGTTTAAATATTTGGCTAAAATAACTAGATATACCTATCACATGTTTATGGTCCACTAATTGTAGATTAGGATGTTTATAACTTTGCAAAGTTTTCTGAAAAATTTGCAAAAATACATTTTTGAAATGTTTTATGATTTAAAGAAAGATTTATCAATATAGTGTGTACTCATAGTAATCGCTTGAGACATTTTACTTGCTAAGGCAAAGCTAATAAACCATCTTTAGTTTATTGATAACAAGTAGCTAGAATTAGGACTTATATGGTTTAACCTATGGGGCATTATATGAATTTGTTAATAGTGAGTCCATAGGGCGTTATATTGACTATTGATAATGGATAGCCCTAGATAAGATCTATTTAATTAATTAGTATGATATTCTCAACTAGGATAATAGTCAAGTTCCATTTGTTGGGATGGTACCTATAGACAGCTTCATACGGGTAAGATGAGGCACCTTGTATGGTTAAGTACCATAGATAATTAACATGTAGATAACATGAATCTACACTTTCTATGGTTTTAAAGCCCTATGGATGTGTTGCTTCCATTTATCGCGTATACATTCATTTCACATGAAGCTAAACTACATATTCATTAATAATGCTTAATAACCTGCTTAAATAATAGTAGTAAGGAATGAACTCATTAAGCTGTGGTATGCTCATCCCTGAATTGTTCTTTTTTGTAAGTAACCAAAACTTGGGAATGGGCTAAGATCAGAGTGCAAAATGTTCCTTTAAGCAGTTGGATAGGATTACTTTAGTAGACTTTATTAGTTAAACTAAGTCTTTATAATATTTAGTAACTTTTGATCTTCTTAAAGTTTAATTATCCCATCCTATTGTTTAGTAAGTGATTTCAACTCTCTATGGTCTTAGTGGACTATGAATTGTTGGACTACCTTAGTTACTTACTAATTAGAATTTTGTAACCTCTAACTTATAAGGCGGTCTATATATCATAAGTATACACATGATATAAAGATTTTGGGTAAAACTACCAAAGCCCCCTTTTAAGACGTTACACTATGTGTTGATTTATGATAACTCTGATTTTAAACATATTTCATATGGTGATTTTATAGTATTTTCCTCACATTTTTTGTTTTCTTTAAAGAAATTGATACTTAATTGAGTAAAATTTTAATTTTTAGGTTTGAACGCATTATATGATCGAAAACGAAGAAAATGAATCAAATTTCACTCTAACTGGAGTTCAAATAAAGAAGTTATGAAACTTTAAAGTTGTGTAGAAAATTTTGTCTTAGTACAGAAAGTTATACGACCTGGGGACACGGCCATGTCCCAAGTCGTGTCTAATGATGAAAACAGAATCTTTGTAATACACATATAAAAGGATATCTTAAGGTTTCAAAAGACATGAGAGACATTACAGAAACGGAAAGACATTACAAAAACGGAGAGACATTATAAAAACAGAGAGACACAAGAGAAGAGAAAGAGACTTAAGGAACAACATCAAGAAAGAGGCGGAACAACATCAAGAAAGAGGGAAACAACATCAACTTCGAGGGAAACAACATCAACTTCAAGATTAGAGAGATTGTTCATCAATCAAAAGGGGTTTCCATGTTTTATTTTATATTATTAATTAAACTCGTTTTTAGATTCATTATGATAGCTTAGAATTTGAGTATTTAGGATTATAGAACTTAGGGTTTCATGTGATTCTTGGATTGATTTAGAAATTTCAATAAAGTTTCTATCTTTACTTGATTCAATTATGTCGTTAATTATTGATTATATGATATTTCTAGAATATCAATATATGATATTATGCATGTTGATTGAGAAATTACATGTATAATTAGTTCTTTACATAATTGAAGAGAATTACATGTATACATAGAGATAAGATACATGTTTCTTCCGAAAAGTTAATTAATTGTGTGGGAATTCATTATACATTAATGCAATTCTAAATTATATTACTAAGTGAAGAAATTCCAGTAAATAATTTAGGATTAGGGTTAATATGCTTGAGAAAGGTATTAACTTTAGTTATTAATCCCTCCGGTCAAGAAATATAGAAACCGAATTGAATATATTTTAAGTGATCACATGATTAACTCTAGAGGAAATAATTCCTAAATATGTTATTACTTTCTTGAAGTCGTTCTTGATTTTATTATTTTTTCAATTGCTTAATTAAGTCTTTTAATTAAAGTAGTTTGTTAATTTTAGTATTTTTTAATTAATTCAAACTTTCATAATTTTCCGGTTAAATAATAAAGCTAAGGTTAATATTAGTATTCGAAGTCTCTGAGGGATCGACTTGGACTCACATCCGCTATATTAAAACTGATAGGTGCACTTGCCTCATATCAACTTAATTTTCACTTTTTATTTCATTTAATTTGACCAAAAAATGAGTGAAATTGGGTAAAAAATACAAAGGACTAAACTGGCTTTTTCTTTCCATTTTTAGAGCTTTTTTCAATCTATACTTGACAAAAAGGGGAGAGAGGGAAAGAGAAGAAGATCAACATTTAGCCTTATGTGCCACGTGGCTTTACATGTTTGGACCATGTGGCACTTGTATGGTAGCTATGTGAGCACCACGTGGATGATATGTAGCGGCATAAGAGGCTGCTACGTGACGTCCAATTTTAATAGCCATTTGGCACCATCATATGGTGATACATGTTATACTCTAATAGTGACAAGTGTCATTTTATTTTTCTTTTTCCTTTTTTTCTTTCTCTCTTTTCATTGATTTACATTCGACTTGCTTCTCTCTCTCTCTCTTTAATTCCTTGAATAATTACTTTATTAACTACTTGACTTACAAAAAACTACCCTCTTTTCTAGAAAAAACGTAGAGTCTAATGAACATATGTTTAAAATATTCTTTAGTATTATCCAATTTAACCAAATTAGAAACTTGATTTCTACCCATATTCGACTTTTATTCAAATTTTCAAATGGCCATAAGATAATCATTTTAAGTTCGATTGAGGAACAATTTGGGGCCAAGATCTCTTAAAAATATGAATTTTGAAAATATTTCAAAATGATTAAGTCAAACTTGGGAAAAAAAATAATTTTCTATAAATGTTCATTTTTACTTGAGATTCCCAATTCAATCAAATCACATATGTTTATTTTGACTCTAAAAGCTATTTTTAACCTCGAAAAGTGTTCTTACCTTGAACCGACCTAAATGGACCACGACAACATAGTATTGTGGTTTTTTAGTTTTCTTCTTGTGAAGTTTCTTATTTTTGGTTTTTTATTTTCTTTTTTATTTTTCATTTTCTTGTATTTTTCCTTATTTTCAAATCTTTTTTGCATTATTTAATATTTTTGGCCTTTTTCAAAAAGTAGAGGACTCTAACTCAGAGATAGACCTAGGAAGGGAAAAAATGGGTATCTATAATGTTCACTAGTTTGACTCTGAACCACTTACAGGGGAAAGGTATTCTTATAGCTATTTTTCTAATTAATCAAGTCCCACGTAATATTTTGAATTTTAGAACCTTGTAGACATTCTCATAGCAGCTTATCCGCAGGCACATTTTCTTGATTCTTTGGCTCTAAAAATATTTAGAGGCACTACTTACTCTCATAATAGTATCTTAAAAAACATAAATTACTATTCAGATTCCAAAGCTATTAAGGATCTATTGATGGGTATTCTTTGTTAAAGAAAGGTTACAAAATTTTGTATCCTACTAAAAAAGTGTATATCTTAAGTGGTATTGTTTTTCTTATGAATCAAGTGTACTATCATAATTCAAAAGAGCTAAAAATATAGATCTTAACTGATAAATTTATTTGGATTCCTATGAATCTTATGGTTCATCAAAATCCTACTAAGAATTACTCACATCAATAGATTGATGTTAACTCTGCTCAAGAACAAGAATTTTCCACAATGATATATAGATATAGCCTCATGAGTTTCCAATCTTTATTTTCTTACATCTAAACAATAATCTCTTCCTGAATTATTGGTCTAACTAAGTGATTAAGGTAAATTTAAAGAGAAGAAAGATGATGATCTTCTAATATTGTACTGAACAAAGGAAGAAGGGGATATGTAAAGTATCTAATCTCTAATATATAGAGCACGTTTTCCTTGGGCGAATCAAGAAAATATTCCTTGAAATATACACTAAGTTTTAAAAGAGTTAAAATAGAGAGAGGCAATCTTAGATGAAATGAGGGATTTGAATCAAATCATACTTAAGATATTGTAAATATTTCCAAAGGAAAGAAGGCAAGTAGGAAGTAAATAGGCATTCAATATAAGATACAAGTTAGATGGGAGTGTTAAGAGAAACAAAGACACAATTGATGGCTTAAGGCTTCCATAGACATATAGCATTGATTATTTAGAAACTTCTACTTCTCTATTAAAGATGAACTCTATTAGAGTTATTTTATCTCTTGGTAATCTAGATTGGCTACAAGACCAATTAGATATCAAGAATGCATTATTGAATGGAGAAGTAGAAAAAAGAATCTATTTGTAAATTCCTTTTAAATTTAATTAAGAAGAAGACCTTAGAAAAGTTTGTAAGTAAAGGAAGTGTTTATGGTTTTAGACAATCTCCTAAGGCTTGATTCAAAAAATTTAAAGATACGTTGATTGGATTGGGAAATGGGGAAAGTGAGAACATACTTTATTTATCAAGGTTGGTACAATAGGGTTGAAATTTGCTCTATTTATATATATTGATGATAATAATAATTACAGGAGATGACTAAGATGAGATCAATTAACTGAAGAAGAGTATTAAGTATGAATTTGAAGTTAAAGAACTTGGTGACCTAAAATTCTTCCTAGGCAATGGAAGTGGTTGAAAGCAAGATAGGAATTTTTATTAATCAGAAGAAGTATATCCATGACCAATTAAATGAAATAGGCAAACTAGGCTGTGAACCAATGAATACACCTCACCTTAGAAATGGAGGAATAAAGCTCTAGAAGTGAACACTTAAGTTAATTGAGGTTTGTATTATAGGCTAGTTGAGAGGGTTATATATCTATTTGTTACTCGTCTTGATTTGGCGTATCTTATAAATTTTGTCAATTAAGCTATGCATGCTCCAAACAACATCATTTGCCTAGTTTTAATCACATCTTAAGATATCTCAAAGGAACTGCAATAAAAGGTCTCTTTATAGAAAGGACTGAGAATAAGAAAATTGAGGTTGTTGTCAATGTAGATTTGGGTGGATATAGAATTGATAGTAAGTTCATATATGGTTTTTGCAACTTTTTTATAAGGGAAGGTTACTGGGAATGTTGTAACCTAGAGAAAAGTAGTTTGTTGTGGTGAGAAGTAAAGCTGAACTTGAATATGGAGCAACTACATAAGGAATCTTTAAAGTAATTTGGCTTTAGAGACTAATGCATGATTTAAATGAGAAAGTTGAAGACTCACCAATGTATAGTGAAAGTGAATTCGCCTTAAGTGTGGTGAAGAACCTACTTCAAATGATCAAATGAAATGTGTCAAATTATATTTTTATTTCAATAGATCATAGATTGAAGGAGGAGAAATTGAGTTATAATGTTTCAACTGGTAATTAAGGTTGATATTTTCACTAAAAGTTTGCTAGGATAAGTTTTCTCACAATTCATGTGCAAGCTTGGAATTATAAATGTTACTTTGTTAGCTTAAGAGGGGTTGTTGGAAAGAAGAACGATTTTGATCATGAAATGTCATATTGTACTTCCTATTTTGAATGGTTATTATCATAATATTTAGAAGTGTATCTTTCTCTTTATTGATTCCGAATAATTGTTCCTTTTTAGGTTGAATAATGGTTATGATTGACGTAGGCTAAGTCAAAATATTCTCATTATTGCATAATATTTATGTCTTTCCTTTCTTCAATGGTCAATATGTACAATAATTTGTGCTTATGACCTTCCTCTTTTAGTTTATTCCTCGATCTATGTATAAGTGGTGCAGTTGAAATGTAAATGTGTGAGATATACGAATAAAATAAAATAAAAAAATTCTACGATTCCTCTATACGTCTCTTTTTCCCTTCAATAAATACTGGGAATGGGGCTCTTCTCATTGAATAAAAGGAAAAATGTTCAAGTAATGTATATGGACGCATAGTAATAAAGTGGGTTAACCTCAACCAATCAAGAACTACATCAACAGCATAATCATTCTCTCTTTTATAGGTCTAAACAACTTATGTGGTCTTTAGCTTGAGAATATTCATACATCCTATGTGATGTGGACAAGTTAAGATTATAGTTTATATAGTTTATAGAACATTTGGGTCAACAGAAATAAAAGGATTTAAAAGATGGTCATAAGTAGGTCAAAAGTAGACGCGGTTGAAGAGAACAAACAGATTAGAACTTCAAAGCATCAAGAAGCTTTGAGTATCTAAATTTGAAGAAGCCTGAGACGAGAAATGCAAGGTAGATTTTTAAGCTCAACTCTAAAATACCATAACTTTTGGCGATGAAGAATTAAAGTGCCTATACTATATTTGAGTTACTTTGGCATGGTGCGATCCACTTCATTGATTGGTGTTATTTCTCAAATCAAATTTGCATGTTTTCATTATGTAATAGACTATCAAAGATTTCTCCATAGTTTGAAAAATTTTATCTTAGTTTATTTTGTTTTCTAATTTTCTTTCATTTTATTTTTATTTTGCATCTTGAACAGTTGCTTTAACAATCACAAATTAATACAAAATTCATTATCACTCTTATATTCTCATTTCACGTGCGTCACTATGTGTAGAGCGTCATACTAATTTGATATTGCTAAGGAAAAATATCATATGACAAATTGCGAGTAATAGGATTAGGGACATTGGGTGCAACCTAAAGTGTAGAGAGGGTTTTGATGACTCTCCAACTACCGACGTGACCAGGCTTTCGGTTCGCTATGTGAATTAAATAAGAGATTATAATTGGGTTCTTTTGTTTGCACCAGTTAGTTGCATTTAATTGTTTAAATACGTATGCTCTTTGTCCATGGCGCGTGTCTGATTGATAGATTCTTCTTACTTAGCATCTTTGCTCAACTACTGTGAGACTTATTATAAAATATATATTTTAAGTACCAAAGACTTTCGAATAAAGGGAATACTTAGCTTATGACTTCTTGTGTCCATCCCTATTGATAAGGACACGGCCACGGGGGCTACTGTGCCCTTCAAATACGGGAAATTACATTACGTCTCATATCATATTTTTTTTCCCCCAACATACATCTCATATCATTTAGATGTATTAAGAAAGAAAAGATTATATGTATGTGATTTTCAATCTTAAAAGACAAAAATACTAAACGTCTCCCAAAATCAGGTCTACGCCATAATCTCTCCTCTCTAGTAATGGAAAGTAAGGGGTTAGATTTTCTAAAATCACATTTTCTAAATGTTAAAATATTATCATGTATAATTATTGATTAAAAATATATAAAAAAATAATAATAACATCATTGTGATAATATCATTAAATATTTTAAAAATTAAAATGACCTCAATTATTAATTTGTAATTTTATCCATAATAACTTTAAAGGAGCAATTTCCGTATGCATCACCGATAGTAACCAAATGTCTACACTTCTGCAATCGAGTCCACAAGATGAATGGTTTTCTTCTTTGCCCGATTGGATTTCGTTTCGCCCGATTTTACAGACGGCTCACTCACTTCAGTAGACTGAGCACAAAACTTGACGGTTTACAAACCAAATGCCTTCAAATCACTAGCCATGTTGTCCTTTTTCATTATCATGCGACATCTCGATAAACTAGTTTGAATAAAACACATACGTAAAACTAATTTCATGCTGAAATCCATTTCTGGCTAAGCCCTGAACCCTATATCAAGATTGTGACTACATATGCATTTTTATAGACCCTAGATCATAAATGTGTATAAATTTATGAATCTTAAGGCTAGACAGCGGTTTATGGTTTTACGTTGCAAATGGATAAAGAGAGATTGTGTTGGATGAAGTTCCACGAACTCAATGATCGCGATCTGGGTTAAAGGGTGAAAAACAATCGGGGTAATTGTAAATAAACTCTCACTATTAGTCCGGACAATAACCTCTTATAAGTTCAGTATTTATAATGTAAATAATCTTTAAAACGTTACTAAAATCAAAAACCATTTTCCGAAAAAATCCCAAATTACAATAATTATTGAGTTTTAAGAATGGTTTCACATAAATGCATTTAAAAAAAAAATTAAGAAGGTATTTACATGATGATCCATATTTGTAACACACTATATGATAAATTATTTTTAGATTAAATTTAAATCGAGTGTGTAAGGTGATTTTGTTATAGGTATATCTTCTTTCTAGCTAATCTAACCCCACCTCCCCCCCCCAAAAAAAAAAAAAAAAAAAAATCGATGGAGTGGATTAATGGACAGAATCTTCGGACTTCACCTACAAGTTAGAAAATCCGGGGTGGGATTAAAATAACAACTGATCATCATCGACCTAATTTCCGCAGGAGAAGATTTTGTCCAGACATCAAACATTATTCTTTCACGGAATGTGAACGTGACCAGATAAGATAGCTTCTAATAAATCCCCTCACGAGCTCTAGTGCCTCCATCTTTATGGTTGCACTTAGACACTGTTCTTAAATTCGAACAACTAATGTTTCATTTCATTCTTGTTCAATTTTTTTTTTTATTCTTGACCGTACCTAACTTTTTACATTATCTAAATCCAACCGTAATGCAATGGCATGACTCTCCGTCTGCTCTGAGACCCAACTCAAACACTAGACTTCCTATTCTTCTCTTCTTCAAAACCCAAAACTTGCAACATTTCAATGGGGAGTTCATTTCATTATATTCCATTTTCGCTAACCTTTCTTTTACTCCTGATAGCATGTTTGGGATCAACTTTCTCTCAAGCATGTCACGAAGTCGACAGGGAATCTTTACTTCAATTCAAGAGCAAGATCACATCTGACCCATCAAATTTGCTTGGCTCGTGGACCGCCTCTTTGGATTGCTGCACTGCTTGGGAAGGCGTCTCGTGTGACTCCTCGGGCCGGGTTGTCAATGTCTCCCGTCCTGGTTTTGTGTCTGAAAATGATTTCCTGGTGGACACATACATGACGGGAACTTTGCCTCCCTACTTGGGAAACTTGACATTTCTCCAACTTCTTGACCTCAGTAATGTCAAGGACTTGAGGGGGCCGATACCACCAGAACTCGGGAGGCTATCGCGCCTCAGATATCTATTTCTGAATTCAAACATGCTAACGGGTTCGATACCCGTGACATTCCAACATCTGCATAGGTTGAATAGGTTGTATCTTAGTGATAATTACCTATCTGGTGTTGTTCTTCCAAAGGTAATTGGATCTTGGAGAGCACTTTCAGAATTAGGACTTTCAGGGAATAGACTCAGAGGGCCTATTCCATCTTCAATTGGCCGGTTAGTTGTGCTGATTAAGCTTGATCTCCATGAAAACAGATTTTCGGGTCACATTCCACTAGATATTGGAAACCTGAAGAATCTCAAGTACCTTGACCTGTCTGAAAATAGATTGGCAGGACGGATTCCCCAATCAATTGGGGAACTGGCTTCACTAGTTGTCCTCTATCTGAATCAAAACCAAATCAAAGGTGGTATTCCATCTTCAATTTCGGGAATGACGTCTCTAGCATTTTGCCAATTATCCGAGAACAAATTGGCGGGAAGACTTCCGAAATCCATTGGAAACCTCTCCAAACTCCAAAGACTAATCCTTGAGAACAACAATCTCAGTGGAAATCTTCCCATCAGCATTGGCAATCTTGTGGGGCTTACAGACATATTCTTCTCTAATAACAGCTTTACGAGTAGGATTCCCTCTACTATTGGAAAGTTACGGAACCTCCAGACACTAGATCTGTCTAGAAATCGACTCTCCGGTCCCGTTCCTCCTCAACTTGCTGAACTGCAAAATCTACAAACCTTAGATCTCTCATTCAATCCTCTGCAGCTGACTCGGATACCACGGTTCCTTTCGAAGATGAGACTCTTTAGGTTGATATTGGCAAAAACTGGAATCAAAGGCCGGCTTCCAAGATGGTTTCCCTCATCATCCGTATCAACGCTTGACTTATCAAGCAATGAATTGAGCGGAAAATTGCCATCCTGGCTAGGAAACATGAGCAACCTAGCACTTCTCAACTTATCGAACAACAAGTTCCACTCGTTGA
Organism: Lumnitzera racemosa; assembly: GCA_024138005.1. Lineage (NCBI taxonomy): Eukaryota > Viridiplantae > Streptophyta > Magnoliopsida > Myrtales > Combretaceae > Lumnitzera > Lumnitzera racemosa. Next base: position 61,307,808 of record JAMXBC010000012.1, read on the forward strand.
TCCCGGTTGAGTTCAAGAACCTTTCTCTTCTTATGGATCTCGATCTGCATTCCAACAATTTCAGTGGTAACTTGAGCACAATATTCTCGAAAAACGTCCAAGATGCACTAGGCCATTTCAACAGCCTCGATCTCTCAAACAACAACTTTGCCGGTCCGATTGATGAGCTTATAGGGGATATGCCCGCAATGTCTTCGATTAGATCCTTACTTCTATCTAATAATAAATTGAGAGGGACAATACCGAAGTCGATCGGGAAAATAACCGGATTGCTGAGATTGGAGCTAGCCAACAATCACCTGTCAGGTTATATACCTGCAGAACTTGGCAATGCAGAGGAATTGACAACATTGCTGCTATCAAAGAATAGGCTGGTAGGCTCTATTCCGGGAGAGATATTGAATTTGGAGGAACTAAGGGAATTTGACGTATCGAGCAACGGGTTGAGTGGAAAGATTCCTCCTCACAAAGCTACTCTCCCTGTTTCTGCATTTTTAGGAAATCCTGGCCTCTGTGGAGCTCCACTTCCACCGTGCAAGTTAATATAGGACTAGGACTAGCAGGACTCATTTTCTTTATTCTTTTTGAACTCTCTCTGGCTTGTATGTAGGTCCATCCTATATAACAATGTGTAGAGTACAAATTGGATTTTAAGGTGCTCCGGTTCCAGTAGGAGACAAGATAAATTAATTGCAAATTGTTATTTTGACAGCCTGAATTTTTCCTTTTACCTTTTTTTTTTTTTTTTTTTTGTAATTTAGCATATTTGGAAAAGTGACGATGCCTTATAATCCAAAATTTTCGAATATTGCATTACGAGATCTCAACAATGCAGGCAACACCACCAAGATGTGCTTACAGGAAGAAGCTGTACTATTTAGTAAGAAAATTGACTTTTTCGTTCCCCTAAGGCCTCACATCTTTATACCCTTCCCAGCCCCATCTCCAATTTTTCTTGGGACACAGTAAATGACTGTTTTAACTTTAGATACTTTTTTGGGACAAAGTAAAAGTTTAATTGAATTATGATATTTAACAACTTAAAACGTTAACTGTACAAATGAAAAAAATATAAAGTTCAGATAATAATTTTGAAATTATTCCCAAATTATCATTAATATTGAACATTATCTAATCTTAGGAGTACATGTATTATTGCTCGATGTATTTAAGGTAGCAGCACAATTATGATATTAGATTGAAAGTAATTAAGTTGTGTTATGTTAATTTTGGTTTTGAAAACAATGGAAAATCTGTCTTGTTCAGCGCTTAGTTTTTCGGTCTTTGTGTTTTGCTTCCTCTCGTTATTTCATCATCAATCTAAATTTGATCTTAGAGCTCCCCTTTTTATTTATGTTTATTTCTCATGATGTTCCATCGTTAAATATGTTTTCCTATTCAAGCAAAAAGCATCTTGCTTCAGAATTCTTTCATGCTCCAAATACTTCCCTATTTACTCTTATTGAAGATTTATTTGATGATTCTTTCTTTCATTGTCATGACCATACTATTTCCACTGGTTCTGATTGTCATCATTGGAGCATTAGCCTTGGCAAATTTCTATCCTTCTTTCGTGTTCCCCAATCAAACAATTCCAGAGGTCTGATACTTCTTCCTTTCCTTTTCTTTCAACCAAGATGTTCCATACACGAATCTGCTGCCTTCGTATCGATCTTTTGCTGTGGGTTTATTGCTTAGTAACACATGAGAGATGGTTTCATTTCCTAAGGGCAAACATGCTATTGATGGTAAGTAGGCTTGTGAAAAACAAAATGAGGAAGTATTGATAAGCTTAAGGCTAGGCTTGTTGAAGATGGTTTTAGCCAATTAGAAGGAATTAACTTAAATGAAACTTTTAGTTCGGTCATAATACGCACAACAATGCATATATTTTCTCTCCAGCGACAGTGTAACTGGCATTTTAGTCAATTGGATGATCATACTGTTTTTCTTAATGGGATCTTGAAGAGTAGGTTTTTATACAAATCCATCATTTTATAATGTTAAAGTGGAAGTTTTCGGATGGAGAGCCAATGTTATAGCAAGCATCTCGACATTGGAATCGTAAACTCGCTCGATGTGCTCTTTGCTTTTGGTTTCGTACACATTATTCTTTGTTTGCAAAAGGTCATGGTGATAATTTTTATTGCTGTTTTTTTATTTTTGTGTGCATGCCATAGCTATTGCTGTGATGCTCTTTCCTGTGTAAAATTTTCTTGGTTCTCCCTTTTCATGGATAAAAACTCGTAGAATGAAAATTTTACTACCTGAACTTATCTGATTTTCATTTTAATACCAAAACCATTTAAATTACATCACAGTACTATTATCTCTGTTAGTTTTAACAATAACAAACGTTAATATTTGCTGAGGTGGCACCTCTCTCTCCTAGCTGGCGCTGACATAAATTGCTGTCTCTCTCCTAATTGGTGCTGGCATAAACTTTTATTTAACAGATAGGCATTGTCTAAATGGAAAATCAGAAACAGAATTCATAAACCCTAATCCCCAAATCGAAATCCACAAAGAGAACCCGGTTCACCCTTTGTTTGTGGTTGTGTCATCCTAGAATTACACTTCTTTTACCTTCACAACCTCATTGGTATAAAGGATTGCGCAAGACATGGATGCCCACAGCAACATTTCAAAATCACCTGATCTCCAACTCTTGACCGTGAAACCTTATTCCCGACGGTATTTTCTGTTCATACCACCACAGCCAACATGTCAAAAACTTAGGCACGCGTGTATTTTTTGTTTATACTAACACAATCTGTCTTCTTCTATTCTGGCTGACACATTAACTAAGACCGATCGCGCAAGCCTAATCTTTCTGGTCGCTTTCGAAATCACCTGATCTCCAATGTTAATTTTTCTGCTGATGTTCACAATCTTTCTCACGCTCTTGCTATTTTTTCACAGGTAAAAGATTTTCATTTTTCCTGGTAGTAAATTTAAAGCTTCATCACTTAATTCCTCTTTTCTTATGTGGTTTTTTATCGGAGCAGTTGCTGATACGCAGGATCTTTGTTATATAGTTCTCATACACATATTTAAGATCGTTTGCTATTCGTGCAATTATCCTGCACTAGCTTTATTAAAGCGTTGTCCATCAAATGTTATAGCGACTCTTGGAAGCGTATTTTTCGGAAACGAAAAGAATCTACAATTGAGCTCCAAAAAGAACATTATGATCCCATAAAAGAAAAGAATGACACTTCTTCGATTACAGGATCTACAATCGAACTCCTTCGTTGGAAGCGTATTTTTCAGACAATGATATTTATGTATTACTATATTTATTGGTGAAAAGCTGAAATAAATTCCATATCCAGTAATATATATATGAGTTCGGTGCAATAATGGTGGCACACTATAAGGTCTATCCAACAGCAAAATCCACATCATCTGTTTTTTCTTTTTTTATTTGATTTATTCCACATCAGCAGAGTTAACATATGTTTGTAGCCAAAATAACGGATACCGCAAAATGATATACTTTAAATGATTTAGGTATTAAAATGAAAATTAGACAAGTTTAGGTATTAAGATAAAAATTTTAAAGAAGTTCAAGTATCTATATAAATTCAATCCCTTCATTTTTTAGGTGTTTTGTGTATTTTATTGATTTTGAAATTGATCATTCCTTTTAGATTGCTTAATCAATACAAATTCGCTCCAAAATTATCGCAAGGCAGTGGTTTTATTAGCGCTAACCCAGATTCTATTCCTCTTTCTCCTCATCACAATCTTATCGTCATGTAATTGATGCCACTTCACATAGATAGATTGTGCGATATTCGTTATATTTATCACTAATAAGGTCAGATAATGCCTGCAGTATGCATCTTCTTAGTTGGTTCATAAAATAACCTACTTTGCTCATCAGTTTTTACTTCATGCATTCCTTTCATGGCATTTTCTTTCCACTAATTCTAGTTTTCCTTTGCAATGCCATTGCGATAGCGATTGTGGTGGTCAACTGGACACATGTCGTTCAACAGCTGGTTATCGTATGTTTCTGCGTGGTTCTTTTGATGTGATAGAAGTGTGAGAGACATTCCACTGAAACGGAGTGTAGGGCTCTATAGCAAGTGTAGCATGTAAGGTCTTTGGCTTTTCGTTATCCAGTTAACGATGATCCCATTGTAGATTTAGAGAGAACATGCATTCCATTTGAAAATTGAAACACATGTTCACGGTGATCATCTAGAGATTTTCGTGTGTCTAAGGATTACGTCACTTGTTTGAGTCTTTTTATCTCTTTTTACGTTTATTAGGGATTTTCGGAATGTACTCCTTTTCTATTGAATCAAATAATGAAATTTGCAGTGGAATCAATTGTAGACGAATAAGAACGACACTGATGAAGGTAAAGTGATTAGAATTTGACACAAAGCTGCATGGAACATTTTGCGTTGAAATAAAGGCAACATAAAGCACGAAAAATTACTACACGTGTTGTATTATGTCAGGGAGCAAGTAGCGGTTAGCACTAGCAAGTTATAGATTAGGACCCACCACCATGGCCATACTTAGGATAGGGTCACGGGATGGTGGTAAATGTATTAAATTGCCAATCCGTGAGGATAACAAATGCGCGAGTACTTGTTAAAGACGCCAAAATATATATATATATATATATATATTAATACATGAAAACATAAAATCTAAATGTTTCTTTCTTGATATCTTAGCAAGTGTCTTAAGAGCATCAATTAATATTTTCCTATTAAATAATACAACAGGAATTAGGCAAATGAGTTTAACACTCTTAGAATGGTTTTATAAGTTTTATATAAATAAGGTTAAAGTCCTTAAATTTCGATTTTTTGGAAAAAAAAGCCTCATAGTATTACTTATATTGAGCACATTATAAAATTTGTAATACTTCCAAGCTGTGATTTTGCATTTGTAAGATGAGAAAAGTAGTGAGCAAACAAAAATACAAGAGATGGAGAATTATGAGGAGAAAAACAGAGAGATTGAGAATGTCACGGCTTTATAAGTGAAAACATTGATGTTATAATGGAATTCGTTTATGAGAGTAAAAAGTTGGAGAATGCAAAAATTGTGGAGAAAGAGGTTGAAGAGATTTTGTTGGAAGTTGGCACGACTAAGTTAGAGCCAAAGAAGCTTGAATGTGAAGAAATTGAGGCATTGAGATAGATTAAGAAATCATTTATATTATTAAAGGGAAATTTTTTTTTTTTTTAACTACCAAATAATTGTTTTTGGTGTTTTTATAAATTAAATATTAATATCATACCAGAAAATAAAAACTCTGGAGTCTAATAATTAAATCAACTAAATCCAAATGGAAATATGATTTGTTGAGGAGAAAGAGAGCATTAATAATGGAGAGAAAAATTTTAAAGGAATAGATTCATGAACTTAACACTACATTCAACCAAAAACCTTAAGGTATTAAGTTAATAGGTTTTCTTCATTTATATACAAGTTATTTAACTCTCATCCTTCTAATATGAGATTTCTTTTCTTAATTTACTTACACTTATATCCTAACAATCTCCCACTCAAGTATAAGTCCCATTTATATTGAGCTTACATCTTTCTCTCCCTTGGGCAGAAACCACTTGCAGCTTCACCAATAACTCATCAATTAACTCCATCAAGCCTGTCTTATGGTAGCTCGCAACCCATCACTTACCTTATATCATAGACTTTACTTGAGTCATCACTATTACATAGCTCCTTTCCCATGGGATAACCTATCCACAAGAGATAAGAGATAAATTGTTGCATTCATTTCGTCTCATTCCAGCCAAGCCATCAACTTTGATACTACTTATTGGAGAGAAGGGTAGTACTAATAATGAGGAGAAACCTTTGAAGGAAGGGGTTAATAAGTCTTCTCCACTTATGTATAATTCACTTAATTTTACTCTTCCAATGTAGGATTTCTTTTATTAATCTACTCACACTTGTATCCTAACATGATCTAATAGTAAATTGGATAGTCGAAAATCAACTCCACTTAGTAGATCATGGCAAATGTGTTATTTCCTTACATGACCTACTTAGTTTCATTTTCAAGAATCTTAAAAAATATAAAAGAAAATAATAATTTCCCATAACTCAAATCCTCACTCCTTTTCCTTAACACTAATTTTTGCTTTTTCTTTTTTTTTTTTAATCTAATTTCTCAATTTTTTTCATTAAATTAAGTACAACACTTGAAGGGGAAATAAAAAAAGACTTAGATTATTTAAATATTGTGGGATGAAATGAAAACTTAAACGATAGAAAGGGCATAATTATTCAATATAGTGGAGATGAAATCTGGAAATTATATAAGTGGGTAGTTATAAATAATTTATTCATTTGAATATAAATAATATATATTTTAATATAGATAATTTTGATATTTTTTTTATACACATCTTACATACGTTGATCTAGTAATTGAATCCACCCACCACCTGGTATGCACTCGTCTTTGTCTCTCTCCATCTTTCTCTATTCCATTTATTTTCATTTTCAATATGTGGACTTAATATGGATAAACTTAGGGTTTCTCACTTTCTTCTTTGTTCTTTCTGTTCCTCAAGGTGTGGGTCTTTTTCTTTTTTCCCACTTCTTTGCATAGCTGATAGCAGTTGGTGCACTGATTCAAGTACACTCACGACCAATTAGATTTCTTCATCACAGTTCGCACTTCATAAAGGTTATTCCCTTTCTTTTCTTTTCTTTTTTTTTTTTATTTCTTAGGTATTTTCACATTTGTGTAGGTTCTTTATATGTACTGTCTTTTAATTTAATAACTTTGATGAAATTCTATGGTATCAAAGTAAAATCTCTAAATGGTTAAATTACCAAAACTTACCAAAAGAATATTTCTTTGCATTCTGTTATTGAGGTTTCGTAAGAAAATACAATTGTTCCCCTACCCACGACCCGCCTCCACGGGAAAATAGCAGAATTTCAGTTCCAACATTGAAAATGCAAATATGGCAAATCACGTATTTACAACACGGTTTCAACCCTAAATGGGTTCGAAGTGGATTAGATAGATGACATATCTGCTAGTCCATGAAGGAATCGGGAGATAATCAGTGAGGGGTGATAAATATAATTTCTCGAAAAAATATGGGAACTTCGTTCTCTTTTTTTTTTTTTAGTACTATTCTAGGGTGTCTTTGGCATCCACCCTTTCTAAAAAAATGTTGACGTGCCTATGTCTAGTGGGAAACTCTTCTAATTTGTTACAATTTAATGGTTGCAGCTTTCAGATATTCTAGTGGTGACTGAGTGTGCATGGTTGCTCTAAGTGGTAGAAGTATGTGAAGCGATCAATGAACCGGACAAATGATTATTTAAAAGAGTGATTTTTGTTCTTCATATATTAAAAAAAATTCATTTAATAGAGTCTAAATGCATTATCTGCGAGCTCTCTTTTGATGCGCTGGATCTTACTATGTCATATTCAGGCTGTTTTTTCTGGAAAAACGTTTGCACTTAACAGGTAACCAGTTTTAAGATGTTCTTGGAGATGTTGTAACTCTTGATAAGGTTGTATAGACGGTTAAATTTAATATTAGACTTGAAGCCCATTGACTAAATGGATTTGACTCCCTGAGCTAGTTAAAGAAGCCAAACCCATAAATTACTAAGATGATTAAGGGAGATTTAATATCATAGGCTTGGAATAAGGTTCGTGGAATCAGTTCGTCCAATCCAACCTTTTCTTAGTTTGGTTTATACTAAAATAATTAATAAAGCTTTTATCTAGACTTGAACTCATGAAAAGAGCCTATTTAAGATTCATTAATAAAGGGCTTTAATCTTAACCATTGATCATCATTATGATCTAATGAATATGATCAACTATCATTTCCTATAAATACTCCATTAACATCTTCATTTGGAAAAAAAAAAAAAAAAACCCCTCATTAACGATGTTATTCTATTGGAATCTTATCTCAAAGATCAAATACTAAAACACCTTAAAAACTCTATCCTGTTCTTCGTTTATCTTGGAGTTTGATGTCATCACGCTTCTCCACCTATTAATACATATATTAGAGCCTCATCAAGACTACCTACTTCTTCTTCCTACACTTTTCTCTTGATCATCCTATATAACTTAGTCAAGTTATTTTCCGAGTCACGTATAGTACGACTTCTCACATAGTACATACATAACCGTTACATCCATATCCATACCCCCCACATTTTCTAACGACTCCCCTAGGGAAGGAAAGACTTGATACTCATATCATGGTACCTCCAAGGCGAAGACAACCGAATCCTACTAATGGCATTAATCAAGAGCAAAATGCTGCTACTATGACCAATGATCAATAACCAAAATCCACCTTCAGTTAGAGACACTAATCAAGGAGATGGCATACAAGAAGGTGTTCTTGATAATGCATAATTAACGCATGAGACTAATCGAAACCTAGGTGAACCCATGACGATGTTTGCTTAATGCGTGCTTGCTTTGGCTGCCTTTGCTGCTACGCAACAAAGAGCAACTTCTTTGAATATTTCTAATGTAGTGCAACAATATACCCCACCCAACCCTTATGTTGTCAACGAATATGTCACTCTTAGAGTTAAGGAACAATTTTCTACTATGGAATCTACAACCATACAAGATTCATTACCTAAAATAAGGAACCAAGGAGTTTATATTGGATGCTCATCATCCTCGTGTGCTATACCACATATCACAATTGTTGACTCTGTGCAACCAATATTGATAAATCCCATGCCCACAAGCTCCACACCTGTAAATCTTGTGCCCATGCACTCTGCTCCTGCAATGTCAATAAGGGCGGAAACATCCACCTAAAGAGATTTATTTGTGACCAAAGAAGATTTGGACGTGTATTTGAAGGAGATACAAGCAAAGTCTACAGCTAAAGTACTAGAATTGAAGCTTTCATATCACCAGCGCATTGTTGTGAAGCCATACCCTAAGGACTATGTAAGTCTGAAGTTCATGTTATTCAATGGCAAGAAAGGGAGTGCCAAAGAACACTTGTTAAAGTTCATTGAGGCCTTAGAAGTATATGGTTTGGATTACGATTTGAAATTGAAGGAATTTTCTAAGTTTCTCACTAAGAAGGCGTACACCTGATATGTTAACCTTCCCCTAAGGTCAATTGATTCATGGGGAAACATGTGCAAGATGTTCTTAATGAAGTTCTTCTCTATTGAAGAAAGAATCACCCTCATTAACATGGGGAAGATCTAAGAAGAGCTTAAGGAAGATCTCATGGATTACATTGAACGCTTTAAGGAGCATTCCTTAGACATAGAAGATGTTTGTGATGAAAGAGAGTTAGTTAAGATTTGCATCCAAAGGATCTTTACTAAGTATGCAGTGTACCTTGAGAACCTCTCATTGGTTTCTTTCGCTATGTTGGTTGAGAATGCGTAAAGGACTAACAATTCAGTAGCACTACAAAGAGGTGAAAATACAAGATTTAATAAGTGCATGTTGTTAGCAAACTCAATTTAAGAGGAGGATCTGAGAGGAGCAAAAAAAAAAAAAAAAAAATAGAAGTGAGAAGGTTACGAGCACATCTTTGGCATACCCATGCTCAATGAGAAAAGTGCACACACTCCTCAACCAATGGCTACGTAATGGGAATATCATTCTCCCAAAGGTTGGGCATTTACCATAAAATGAAGAGAAGGTTAACCTTAAGTATTGCAAATTTCACAAGAGTGTAGGCCATTCTACGAGAGATTGTTAGACTTTATTAAAGATATTTAATGAGTGTGTTCAAAATGGAGAACTGATCATCGAAGATAATGATGTCAGAACAACCCACTTCTAGCTCATAACACCCATTGTGGTGTTGTGAATGTTATCACTAATGATCCGATAAAGACGGAAAGTATGGATGTGTAGCCAATTTAGACATACAAAGTTCAGCATGAAGGATTTGAGATCAAGAAAAATGGAGATGACAGTACTATTCTTTCTTTGTTAAAGACTGCTAATGTTAGGAATTTTTTTTATTTACTTCACTTTGATGAGGATACCTAGCTCGAGGTAACAACTGCACTAACGAAGATCTCACAAGATCAATATAAGAAATATCTTATAGCATGTCCTATAAAGGGAATCATTCCGATGACTAAGTGGGAAACTACATTTACAAATGTTGACATTTGTACAATGAAGCCTAACCACAATCGGCCTCTATATGTGGAAAGCATACTTAATGTTCATTCTATCAAGAGGATATTTATTAATAATAGATCTTCACTTAATGCTATGCCAATGTTAACTTTTAAAGTTACAAAGATAGATATTCGAAACTTAGTAAGACAACTAATCACACTAAATAGCTTCTATAAATCTTTTGTGAAGACAATGGGGCATGTTGAAGTAGACTTTGATATCGAACCTATCTACAACTCCATATGGTTCTATGTGATCGATGTGCCTGTATCTTGCCATCTCGTTATAGGAAAGACTTGGCTACATGATTACAACATGATACCCTCAACATGGCATCAATGCAGGAAGAGTCATTAGAATGAGCAAGACATCTTCATTCCTACAACAAAGAATCTATTCACACATAATGACTCTTACTCTTAGTAGAACCCCTTGAGGCATAGCTACCTATAAAGGAAGAGGCTAAGGCTTTAGCATTTAAGATAAAGAAGATGCATGGTTGTCATAGCTGTGCAGAAACAAAAGCGAACCAATGATATTATGAAGGTAAAAGGCATATTATAAGTTAAGAAGTACGAGACTATTGGTAGCTAGGATGTGTTCTCACTGGTTTTATCTCGGTTTTTATTTCATTTCATATATAAGCACGGTGATGACTGCTTTTCATCAATGAAGGTTCCTTTTCCCATCAATGATATTTTCTAATAAGAATGTGATAATATTTGAGTATCCTCATTTTATTACTATTGTCACTACAAAGTAAGAGACCAGTCTCCTTAATGCCCAAAGTTAATTTCACAAAACGGTTAATATCTGAACGGGGGAAACTAAACCCCCCAATTGAACAAAAGAAAGCGATAATGAATATAATACATAGACTATACATAGTTGCTAGCTCGTAAGAGCTTAGTCTCCTAAGCTCACGATGATGAGCTTAGCTCATATGTTGCAGACTGGTAAGAGCATTGGCTCCCAAACATACATCACGCTATGATAATCATGTGTAGCTTTCATGCTATCTAATCTCTATATTTCTTGCCATCAAGTAGTAGAAACAATCCCATTAACGAGCTCTTTAACATATTAACATTCAAACCCAGTTAATATCCTGTTACACCATGTTATGCAGTCAAGTAATAGGAAATACCCCCTTGACTAATAAGAAAGAATTATTGATCTCAAGCAATCAATGTCACTATCGCTGCATATGCGCAATTGAACACTTCTTAAAAGAGATTTTTTATATATTATCATTAACAAGAAAAAGTTTAGCTTTAATATGTAAGATGACATGTGAAATCTCTTAGATCACTGAGTCTAAGTAGTTTCACAATTATATCTATTGTACAAGAGGCCCCTTAGATTAAAGAGTCTAAGCTATCTTAAAGTAATGTCAATCCAAAATTTGAGGCTCATGATTGCTTAACACTAGTGTGACTAAGTCGAGGCTTTGCTCCCTATCATATGGTGTCATTTTTAAGAAGAAAGTACAGATAACAAGCAATTTTACTACTTTATACTAGACAATAGCACTGCTTAGATGAGGCATTTCTCTTAAACACATAAAGTCCTTAAGATATGCTTCTTACAATCGGTTAAGATATTGCAAGTCGTTAAGGAGATCGATGTTGCCCTACTATATTATTGCTTAGCATACTACCGCTAAGTGAAGAGTTATTGCCCCGAAATGCATAATGATAAAATACTTTCATAAAAGTTAACAAAAGTGTAAAGGAGATAAAAGAGCACAAAAGCCGGTCAATGAACTTCATTGCTATTGATTCTACATATTCAAGTATAACTTGTACTTATAAGGAGATATAAGATTTACAACTAAGTGATCAAGAAGATCATATGAAACAAGGCTTAAGTCAATGCCTACCATAAGCGGCATAGTGACTTTCAAAGACTAGCGTACTATAATGTAACATTATGTTCTCAATGGTATCATGAGGGAATGAAGTACATCAAGACCTGTCAACTTACCTTTTTTCCAGATGCTAATAACTGAGAAAGGAAAATTATAAATGAATACAATACGTGAAGAGTTTATTCTTATGTAATGATGACGATTACTTATAATATTTTATTTATACATTACTCCTTATGTATGGTATTTGTTGTGCATGTGTTCACAAGGCTTGATGCACATGTGCTCATGATGCTTGAAACATACATATGCACAAGGCTCAATGTATATGCGACACTCGATACATGAGTACTCCCAATGTTTGATATACTATGTTAATTTACTACATCCCCCTTTGGTAAGCTATCGAACATTATTCCTTTTACGCGTACACAACTTTAAGACCTCCAATCCCTCACTCAAAGAATCCTGTCTCAGTAACTTACCGATCACGAGAGACTCTACGCTGTAGAAGGATGGCTGAATTCCTTGACAAATTTGGGAGGTTATACCTTGCTTCGTTCTCTCTCTTATGCTGATACTGACTATTCGCTTGCCAAAGGCTCTATGTTGAATGATTGAACTTTCAATTGCTAAAAGACTCTTACTGAATGATGAAACACTCTTCTTCAAGCCGAGTACTTTCTTCTGACTTCTTACTAGTCCCTGACGCCGCAACATCTTGATTCCTCTTGCATAATGTAATCAAAGAATTTATGTACTGAACTAATGTTACATTGTTACCTATCCCTTTCATCTGACACTGTACGAATTTTTTCCATTTTTGTTATTTATCCTTTTTACCATTTTTCATATGTACTAAGAAATCTTCTTTTATATGCCTTTTGTAATTTCTTTATTTACATGGTTGCCCTAGGGACTTACTATAAATAGTCCCCTTTCTTTATAAGTTGAAATTATCTTACATTATAGATATACAATGAATATACTATTCTTGCGAGACCATCCTCTCCAAGACCATTCTTATACACTCTTATCTAATTTTGCTAAATAGCTTAGGATTAGTGGCCAATGAATCTTGAAATTAACTTATGCGTCATATCAAGTGAAGTGTCAAGTCATGTTATTCGCAAGTGAGTCACATCTTTTGAATAACTTCACGCTAGCTACTCTTGTCAGTTCGTAGACAAACCCATTCTAGTTTCTTCGATATTTCAAAGGACCTATTAGTTCAAATCTATGATTGTAAGTCCTAATGATAACTAAGCTCCTAGGCACATCATATATTCCTAGTATTAGAGCTTGAGGTTGTAACTAAGATCCATGTGTAATTGGTATCATAGTTCATTGTTAGATTGGTATTTTCTTTGTATGGTGACTTTCTTGTGTAAAGAGTGTGTTTTGAAGCTTATTATCTTTGGGAGAATATCGAATCCTAGTGTTCAGAGAGAGATTAACAATGCCGAGAGTGATGCTCATGGTCATGGTCAAGTTACCCAACAAACCCCACGTACTATTGATGAGCAAATACAAGACCTTACTGCTATTGTAGCTAATTTAGCAATTTTAATACAGAGAGTCTTAGAGATTGGGCCTATGGACACCCAATTTTAGTCCCCCTTTTATTTTATTTTATTTTTTTAAGATCTTAAAATAGGAAAAAAAAAACAAAAAAATAGAAAATTAAAGAAAACAAAAATAAAAAAGAATTACGAAAAATATAAAATAATAAAAAATTTAAGAAAAGCCAAAAAATAAAAAAGCCAAAAGATAAAACAATTTAAGAAAAGCTAAAAAAATAAAAAATTTTAGAAAAATACAAAAAATAGAAAATTTCAAAGAAAAAATAAAAAATAAAAAATGTATGTAATAAAGTAAGATTTCTTTTCTTTCTTTAGCTTTTAGAGTTTGAAATAATAAATAAGAATTTTTGAGCTTGGGCTTAGTTTTACAACTTAGCCTAGGCCAACCTAGTCCATATATACAATTTGGTTACATATATGGATAAGGCATATGTCAATGGTCCGATGGAAAAACCACATATACATACACAAAATAGACTTGTGTTCGATCCTTTAGACAGGAGTTTAGCGTTTTTTCTTTTTATTTTTTTTGAATTAGACACATGTCGGCCTGCTATTGGCTAACACATTTCCGTTGTTTTCTTGCAACGACTGTACTTAGTATACTCTGTTTGATACCAATTTTGTCTCTTTTTTCTGTCTAATTTCACTCAATTGATGGTGAAATTGTAAAGAACATGCGGCCTACTCCAAATTGAACCTAAGAAGTTGTCTAAATTTATTCATTCATTAGGTTAAAGCGACGCTTAAAGATTGGAAAAAAAAAATCTTTTTTTTATCCGAAATAACTTCCATGATTCAAGGTTGTTGAGGCATTTAGAAGGATCTGATGTTCAATTCTAGCAAAAATAAACGATGAGGACACTCATTTGACCATTAATTTCCTTCAAGATGCATTACAATCCAAAATCAAATTTGGCCAAAAACCCAACTACTATAATTTTTGGATTTAATGCTCTTTACTTGTGTCCAAGCTTTTCAAGGTTCCTTTAATATATATAGAGGTCTTAGGATTCGTCTGAAAAAAATAAAATAGGGAATCAACTTCTTTTAGCCTCTCACTCCTTCTTACAATCTCTTTCTCTCTCTTTCTCTTTATAAGCTTTCTCTCTCATCATGCAAGCCCCTTTTCGACCACCATTAAGTTGCACCACTACCCTAGCTAAGCTCTCTAAACTTAGGTTCAACAATACAACCATTATCAACCACTGCCATGCCTCCTAGCTGCTGCTCCAAACCCACCATGGCTGAACCCTCGCCATTGTCATCTCTAACTATCACAAACACTACCAATCGTCTTTGGCATTGAGCCTACCCAACCCCCCCCCCCCCCCCCAACCTCTCCTTAAACCCCTATCTAAAACGCACAAAAAACCAATTTCCCGCTTGAGTCGACGGCTAGAAGGAGCCCAAAAGAGTATCTAGGTTGCCATTGCTGAGGATTCGAACTACGATCCATTGGAGCTTTAAAGATCCAACTCGACCTGAAAGCTAGACTTGAACCCCGATCTGATCTGTATATAAGCTTTGAAGTATTTTAAATCTCCATTGTAATTTGTTTCAGTTCTTTTTTTTTTATTTTCTTACTTATATTGTCGCATTGTAAAAAAATAATAATAACAAGAGGAAAAGAAAAAGAAAAGAATATTTATACATAATAAGTAAACAAGAGATAGAAAAATCTTTTTATCACTTAGAAAAATTCTTTTTCTAAATAAATAAGAATAATTGACCATTTTCCAAAATTAGGGTTAGTTTAGAATTTTTCGAAAATAACTATAAAAAACCTAATTTAGGACCCTTTAGAATTTCCTTAAATAAACTTAAATCAATTTAAAATGTTAATTCTACTGGTTTTCAAAAATTCAAAATCATTAGCCTACTAATGTTTTCATTAAAAGAAATACGTACGTCTGATTTTAAATAGCGAGTTCGTAAACACCTATGGAGCGACGATAAAAACGAAAAAAAAAAAACCTATTTTCCCTTTTTTAGATTACTCAAGTTATCCAATTCAAGTAACTAATAATTGAGTTTTGTTTTATAGAATTGAAAAGTGATTTTTAAGGTTAAAATTAAATTTGGAAGGTTAATGATACCCATAAGGGTTTAAAAAACCTAACTCCTGCATTCAAATCTCTAGTTTCTAAAACCATTTTTTTCTTATAAAATTGATTTAATCAATAAACTAATAACTAAGTTATAATCAATCTATCCAATTCATTATAACTTAATCTTTTTTTTCGACTATGGTTGGGTGGCAGCTCTAAACAATTTTTAAATTAAAAACCATTTTTTTTTAAACCTTAGTCAAAGGTCAAGATTAAATGGGTAGAGTTTAATATTGATCGGTTTAGGAAAACTTAATTTAAAAAAAAAAATGAGAGGGAAAAACCAAGCTCAATAGCTTAGTAACTTCACTGGGAACGTCAAGAGGATTAGTCATTCAACTTTCCAAAATTAAAATTAACCTCTAAAAAATCACCTTAAGTGGAATTTATTTACTTATTCGTCCTTTGTTATTTATATCATAATTGTATTAACGTTTTTGTAGGTTTATTTTTATTTATTTAAACCATTTGAGGGGAGGGATTTATTTTTTCACAAATGTATGGTAGAAACAATCAAACCCAAACCGTATTAGGAGAACCCAGCCATTGTGTAGGCTTCGGAGGCTGTGGTGTAACCACTGCTTCGGGTTGATTAGGCCAACTTACTTAAGCTTGATGTGACTAATGAAAGTGTTCTTTAACAAGTGAGGTCACACGAGCTTAAGGACTTATAAAACCCACCCTTTATGCATTCACGACATCCAAAATCAATAAATAATCAAGCAAGATGAGAATGAAAATATATAATAGCTTAGAGTTTTCTTGATTTCCCTTATAAATATGTTGTAAACATATAATTGTTGTAAATAGGCTTTGTTTTTTTAAACAAATCTTGTAACATATTTTTCTTTTGTAATTCAATTTAGGAAATGGCCTATTCATCTAACTCTATCTACTTTAAGGAAAAGTTTGTTGGTAAGCCTATCAGCCTAAAGCCTGTTCTAGACCAATGGTTTTGATACTTTAATCTAAGGGAACAAGAGACCATCTTTAGCAAAATCAAGCCTACTCTATCGCTTCCTAAAGTAAAAATAGAGATTAATTTAATTAGTTCCCTAACCAACTTTTAGGAACCTAAGGAAGTAGCTTTTCGAGTTAGGCCTAACTTGATTAGCTCAACACTTGAAGAATACACCTAATTGCTTTAAGACCCTTCTTTGGAAAATATATATACACCCCAAATTTGGAAATAGACTCGATAAATGCCTTTTCATGATTCTTGGGAATTAGAAAAGCTAAAGTAAACAAAGCCATCAGAAGCAGTAATGAGAACTGTATCAAATTGGAAGACTTAAAAGCCTAGTTCGCCGTTGAGCCTAAATCCAACAAACAGGGTACCTTCTATGGCAATCTTAAAGACTGGGGGCAAAACAAAATAAACTCCTTT
This sequence comes from Lumnitzera racemosa, assembly GCA_024138005.1. Lineage (NCBI taxonomy): Eukaryota > Viridiplantae > Streptophyta > Magnoliopsida > Myrtales > Combretaceae > Lumnitzera > Lumnitzera racemosa. The sequence continues at coordinate 61,324,924 of JAMXBC010000012.1, forward strand.
ATCTTAGCTGCATTCAAGACCCTCCTATTCCTTAATGAAAAATTCCTCATCCACTTCAAAGTCGCTGAGTTGGTGGGCCAATTTCTTCTTCAAATAATGTAAAAGGGAACTCCAAAAGCTATGGATTAGAAAATTACCATCTTACTGGTTATTCGTTAATTCTATTCCTTTGCATCCGTATGCCATGCATTTCTTTGTTTTTCATTCATCGCTTTTAAAATACTAATGTGCTAACTTGTTGAGAAGTGATCTTAATCGGGTTGCCAAGATAGCTCCTAAGCATCAAATCTTTTAGAGAATTCCCATCTGAACCTACTCTTAAACCAAAATGGCCAACCAAGGAAACGAAAACACCAACAACGGTAGTGTCAACCCGAAAGTTATTGACCCCACAGAGCTAAGGTTCCAATTTTTAGAACGAGCAATGGGGAAGATTGTAGATCAATTGAGCTTCCTTGTTGATACTATTGCCTTCCTCAGATCCACAGCTCCAACAAACGAAGAAAGATCTAAAACCCGATATAGAAAGAATGAAGCCCCACCCCTTGACGCAAAAGAATCCTACCCTAAAGTCGACTAGGCCTTCGAATCATTTGAGACAAAAAGGGTCTTTACGAAGGTCAACCTAACTTTTAAGCCGATTACTTACTCATTTCCAGTCAATCCAAGGCTTGAAACTTATCAAGACAGACTGAAAGAGCTTGAGAAGTGATTGACTCAACAAATCACTGAAAAGATGAAAATGCTCAAAGGGTATGATGGATTTGAGCAAGCTGGTGTAACGGACTTCTCTACTTACAACTATGGAAGGTTCCCCAAAAATTTCAAAGTACCTAACTTCAAAAAATACAATGGGATTGGATGCCCTAAACTGCATACCCGATTATATGTACGTAAGATGGGTAAGTATGTACAATATGACTAGCTCATGATCCAAACCTTTTAGGAGAACCTAATTGGCCCTACTTTGACTTGGTATGCCCAATTGGATATGAATCTGGTGAACACATGGGAAAGGCTGGCTAGGGCATTTTTTGAGCAATAAAAATTCAATGTTGAAGTGGCACTAACCATGATAGACATGGTTGCCTTACGAAAAAAGTACCATGAGTCATTCAAGGAGTATGCCCAAAGGTAGAGGTCCTTAGCCGCATGGGTATCCACCCCCATAACCAAGAAAGAGCTAACTTCAGCTTTTATTAATACTCTTGAAAAACCTTACTTTTCTCATCTAATTGGGCAAGCTGCCTCTAGTTTCACAGAATTAGTAGCTGTAAGATATCTGATTGAAAATGTTGTCACTTCCAGTAAATTACAAGAGCCATCAGATTGAAGAGCACCTTCTGTAAAGCTTACTACTAGCAAGACCAAAGAAGTAACTGTTGGCATGATGAATTCAAACACCAGGCCCAATACTTGAGTTTCCTTCAAAACAAATGCTTTACCAATGTAGTAACAATTCCAAAGTTAGCCATACGCCAACAAGGTTCCAAGACAGTTCACTAAGATACCGGTTCCCCTTAGCCAGGTCCTTGAAAAATTAAGAAAAGATAATTTGATCCATTTTGAGCCTCTTAATGAAAGCTATAGACCAAAGTTTTTTTATCCCAACACCAAATGTCAATATCAATTTTGGGTAGGTAGGACATTCAACTGACTTATGTTGGAGATCAAGAAATGAAATTCAAGATTATGCTAAGGGAAGACCTAAAAAAGAAGGTTATGATAGAAATGCCAAACAATGAACCAACTAAACATAAAGAAAGATTGTTTACCTTCACCAAGAAAATCAAGTCTAACAAGTATAAAGTAATGGATCAGCTCACTAAGACCCCAGCACAAATATCCCTCATGAGTTTATTGATGTCATCAAAACCACATTGGGAAGCTTTATTCAAAAATCTAAGGGAGGTCAAGGTCCCTCATAAAATACCTGTTGAAAAAATGGGGTCTATCACTAACTTTATCCTCACTATGGATTGGATTTCTTTCTCTACCGAGGAACTGAGCAAAGAAGGCCATCAATACACTAAGCCCCTCTTCATAATAGTAAGGGTGAACAACATTATCACATCAAGAGTCTTCATCGACAACAACTTATCATTCAATCTCTACCTTCTTGCTACCCTGGATCTATTGGGCGCCGATACGATTGCGATTAAACCAAGCTCAACAACAGTTAGGGCTTTTGATGGATCCAAAAGAGAAATTATAAGGGAGATCCACTAACTAGTTGATATCGGCCCATAGACATTCAATATTCAATTCCAAGTTTTGGACATCCCAAGGACCTTTAACCTATTATTGGGAAGACCTTGAATACATTCAGCAGGGGTCATACCTTCAAGTCTTCATCAGAAGGTTAAGTTCATCTCCAATGGCTAGGTCATAACAATTCTAGGTGACCAGGATTACAAAATATATAAAGAAACACCCATATCCTATATTGTCACTAAGGAGCAAGAGGACTTTGGGCTCCAAATGTTTGAAGAGGTGTACATGATTACTAATTAAGTTAAAGATAAGAGGCCAAAATTCAAAGAAGGCCAGTTTGGTACCTATGGGTTAGCTACATCCCAACTCCAATGGAAGAGTTGTAAAAAATGCAAGCTAAGGACAAAAGAGGTGACATGTTATATCACGCCTCGATGACCTTCCCACCATTTTCAAAGATTTTCATCCGAGCCAATATCTAGAATTCTACCAAAGAGGACACTCCCAACAAAAATAAAATAGCTGGCCCATCCAACAAGTCCCAGCACCTGGATAATTGGACTTGGATAATCGGTTCTCCATCCTATGAATAGCAATAAGTCTTCTCTAGGGTAAGGATGAATCATGGTTAGTATTTTACAGAGTTTTGTAGTAATTACCTTTATTCTATAAAGTCTTGTACTCAAAAGAATTTATTCCAAATAAGAATCAATCTTCTCTCTCTTCACTTCTTCCTTACTTACACTCTTTCCTTTACATACATTTCTTTTTTCTCTAAATCCAATGCTTCAAATAAAGGCCATGGATACCTTGTGCAAATAGGTGATAAAAATATTGATATCACTTTTAGCCCTACTAGGCTAGTTATTAGGAGTAATGTCAATGACCACAATGACGTGCAAGAAAATGTGGCAAAGATATGAGATGGGTAGAATCTCCATTGATGAGCTAATTGAGACAATTAATGTCGGGACTGATGATAACACCAAAACATTGAAAATTGGAGGGAATTTGAAAAATGAACAAAAACCTGAAATGACCACACTACTATCTAAATACTAAGATATGTTTGCATGGTCTTATGAAGATATGCTTGGATTAAATGCATCAATCGTAGTCCATCACTTACCTACATGAGAGGATATCAAACCTAAGAAACAGAAGTTAAGAAGGTTTCGATTAGATGTCCTACTGAAAATTAAGGAAGAAGTTAGAAAGTAACTAGAGGTTGGTTTCATTGAGATATTTGATTATCCCGAGTGAGTAGCCAACATAGTGCTAGTAATGAAGAAGAATGGAAAAGTCAAAGTGTGCATGGATTTTTGAGACCTCAATCAAGCAACCCCTAAAGATAATTTCCCCTTACCTCATATTAATGTCTTGGTTGATAATACGTCCAGAAACCATCTTTTCTCTTTTATGGATGAATTCTCTAGATATAATCAAATTAGAATGCCTGAAGAAGATAAAGTCAAGAAAACATTTATCACAACTTGGGGTACATTTTGCTTCAAAGTAATGCCTTTCAAACTCAAAAATGCTGAGGGCAACTTATCAAAGGGCCATAGTAGTAATCTTCTACAACATAATGCACAAAGAAGTTGAAGTATATGCTGATAATATGATTGTGAAGCCTAAGGAAGGGGAAAATCATGTGAATAATCTGAGGAGATTGTTTGATAGGTTGAGAAAATTCTAGTTGAAGCTCAACCCAAAGAAGTGTATTTTTGAAGTGACTTTAGGGAAATTATTAGGTTTTATAATTAGCCAAAGGAGCATTGAAGTGAACCCTGATAAAGTCAAAGCACTAGTTGACTTACCCCCTTTACGCACACTCAAAGAAATCAGAGGCTTGTTGGGTTATTTAAACTACATAGCCTGTTTCATATCTCAACACACAAATAAGTGTCGTCCCTTGTTTTAGTTATTGAAAAAGAATGACAAAATCAATTGGGACAAAGAATGAAAGCAAGCCTTTACGATGATCAAAGACTACGTCATGAATCCTTCAATTTTGATAGCCCAAAACTTGGGAAACCTTTATTTCTATACTTGACAATATTACTGAAATCCATGGGGTGTATGCCCGGCTAAAATGACGAGGAAGGAAAAGAATGGGCTATATATTACTTGAGTAAGAAATTTACTAAAGGGGAACAAAAATATTCAGAAATTGAAAGAAGCTGCTATGCTTTGGTTTGAGTAATGCATCGGCTCAGACAATACACACTCTACTACCAGGTTGAATTATTAACACAATACAATCCTTTGAAGTACTTGATAGACAAACCAGCCTCAATTAGCAGAATCTCAAAGTGGCAAATGTTGCTATTAGAGTTAGACATTACATATGTGAACTGAAATTCAATCAATGGGGCAAGCTCTAGTGGATTAGTTAGCGGAAAGTCCCTCTAATAATACCTCTCAAGAGGTATAAGTCAATTTCCCCGATAAGGATGTCCCAATAGTAGAAGGAAGATCTGATAAAGGAGAAGATGATAAACCACCAATGATACGGATCAACGGAAGAAGATCTCAAAAACGCAGAATAGGTCGAATGGGTATGACGGATAGGAAGTAAAATGATTGGTTTGATGGAGAATGCAAATGGATATAACTCACCAGGACACAAACATAATCAAGAGTTTGGGCTCGAAATAAAGTTTGATATGACTCATAAACACTAAATGTCGCTCGGGACTCAAATGAGGGTTAGATGGGATTCACTAATTTGCTCAAATGAAGGGGTTCACCAAAATCTTCAGGACAAGATCGATAAGAACACAAGAAAGATTAAAGAGTTTGATCTACACTAGATAATCCAGCAATGCTAGTTCAAAAGTAGCCTTGCTCAAAAAGGGAAAGATTCTAAATCGCAGGAATATGCTTTTCTATCCAATTCCATATATATATATATATATATCCTCTGATGTTTACAAATATTGTTATTTATAGCGAGTCCTAAATGTTAGTAGAAAAGCTGTAAATAATGTACAAGGCCTTAAACCCTAAAAAATTGGGCCCATAAATAAAATAAAGGAAAATATGTACAAGAATACAAAATTGTGTGTTTTACAAGGGAAGTCGGCATGTAGTCACTCGGCATGTAGTCACTCAGCATGTCCTAGAAGGAGTAGTATCTAAGCTAAATGAGGTCAATAGTTGGATGTATAGGTTCAGGAAAGAGTCCTCAAAGTCTTGCAGTGTTTGGTCGAGACACCAAAAAGGTAGGCCCATAATTGCCAAGTCCTAGAATTAGTCGGCATGAGTCTCTTGGTGCTGTACCGAATAGTTCTTTGGTCTCAAATACTTAGTCTTATGGTATCTCGACTCCTCGGTTAACAACAAACTTGATGCCGAGTGTTTATTGTCCTTCCTTTAGTCCTTTTGGCTTCAACTTAGCCTTAGCAAGCATTGATCGGCCTCGACTTCGAATAGGTTTGCTTCAGCTTAAATGTAGTCAAAGGCTAATTCCCATCAACCAAAATGGAAGATGTTCTTCAATGGTGCAGCTAATGTATCCGGGTGTGGAATTAGGGTAGTATTGATATCCCTTAAAGCTACTCAATACCCTAGCTGTAAGGCTCGTGTTCCCATATAGCTATAACATCGTTAAATACGAAGCATGTATCATATAACTCAAAATAGCCTTAGATAAAGATATTCAAGAATTAGAAGTGTATGGGTTTCCTTAACTTATTATCGATCAAGCTGGGGGAAAGTACAAGTCGAAAGATTCTAAATTAGTACCTTATCTCTGACACTTGATTGAATTGATGGGGAAATTTAAAGAAATTACTTTCGATCAGGTACCAAGGACGTAGAATCAATTTGCTGATGCCTTAGCCACTTTAGCATTTATGATCCAGATATCCGGTAATGTCGAGATCTAACCCCTTACTATTGAAATTGAAGATAAGCCTGCATTTTGTCTGGAAATTAAGGGTACGGATGACAAAAAGTCATGGTACCATGATATTAAAATGTTCTTATAGCAAGGTACATACCCTAAAAAGGCCAAGAAGAAGGACAAAAGGACGATCGGGAGATTGGCCACTCAATTCTTAATAAGTAAGTCTACTTTATATCGACACTCTTTTGATGGTACACTTTTAAGGTATGTGGACAACAAGGAGGTTAAGATGTTAATGATAGAAGTATACGAAGAAATATGTGGCCTTCACATGAATGGTTACATGCTAACTAAGAAAATCATGAGGCTAGGGTAGTACTAGTTAACAATGGAAAGCGATTGCATCAAACATGTTAGGCATTGTCACCTATGCTAAGTTTATGCAAATAAGATTTACCACCCGCCTCAAGAACTATACACACTCTTGGGGGCATCCAATAGGCATTGCTTTATACCAGTTATCATCGATTACTTCAGCAAATGGGTTGAGGCCTCGTCTTACTCAAGCTTTACTAAAGAGGTCATAGTTAAATTCATCAAGAGAGATACCTTGGCCCGATACAAGACTCTAGAAACAATCATTACTAATAATGGCACCAATCTCAATAATAAGCTTATATAAGAGTTCTACCAATAGTTTAAGATCATTCATAGGAACTCTACTCCTTATTGACCTTAAATGAATGGAGCCATTGAAGTAGCTTGTAAGCCCTAAAATTAGCCATTCGAGGTTTCGATCGGTTGAAGGATCCGATCGAGCCTAAATTATAAAGTAAAGCTAAACATATTAGTAAAATGATCCCGTAAGTTTGAATTTAAGAAAATAAGTAATAAAATAGGAGACTACAAAATTTTCAAATTTTAAGTATATAACTCGTTATTTATCGAAAATGCGTAAAATGCATTTCGGTACTTAACAAAAAGCTAGAGATAAATTATATGTATACTAAAAATCATAAAATAACCTAAATAATATTTAGAAATATTTATTTTTACTATATATGAATTTACATGTATATAGAAATACGCGTAATTACTTAAAATACGCGTAATGTGTCAAAATAATACTAAATAATTAAAGAAAATTCATAATTAATTAAGGAAAAATAAAGAAAAATCAGAAAAAATAATGAATCATCCAGAATTGGGTCGTGGCAGCTGGGAAAAATAAGAAAAGATTCAGCCAATTAGAATAAGCCAACATAAAAACCAAAAATCAAGGGATAAGGCAATTGTCTTGTCCCATTTAATGCACAATAAATCTCCTAAAGCCCTATAAATAGCAGGAAAAATTTAGGAACTCATTTGGACAGTTAGAAATTAGAAAAAATTAGGGAGAGACGAAAATTGAGAGAAAAATTCGGCTTAGAAAAAAAAAATTAGAAAAACTGTGCAATTAGGGCTTTCAAAGGGAACCCACACCAGACGAGGAGCTGGGAGTGGACGACCACCACCACCACCACCACCACACGGTGGTGGTAGCGCCCATGCCAAACGACAAGTCCACGGTGGCTAGCGGTGGCCGGAGCCACCCAAATCGGTGAGTCCAATTTCTAGCCCGATTTTGTGTAATTTTGTAAAAATAGTAAATATTATTATAAAATTATGAATTTTGTTATTTTGAGATATTTTTGTATGTAGTTTGTAGGAAAAATATTATTTTGATGAAAAACATGTCCCATAATATATGGTCCCTAAAAAATCATGCAAAACCGAGCATGCTTCGGTTTAGAAATAAATGACCTTAGGAGTGTAGTTTCAAGCCCAAATTTTTTTTGTAGATTACTTAGATGATATAGAATAGTTATATGAAGCCCGTTTTCAAAAATTAATTTTCTAAATTTTTAGATAATTTTTAGGCATTAAAATGAGGCATAAAATGGGTAATTTAAGGTTAATTAAGTAATTAAATTATTAATTACTGACTTAGTGAATAAGTAGATGTTTAGGGATGTTGAAATCTAATGGAGAATGATGCTTGTAGCATTTAGGGTGTTAGATGTAATTATTAGGTTAATTATGTAGTAAATAAGTAATATGGAAAAATAGTACATTTTAAGTTAATTTTGTAAATTAGGGTAATTAGGAGTAAAATTTGATTTAGGATGAATTTAGACATTTTGAAATGATAATTGATGTTTAGAGATGATAATTAGAGTGATATATATATTAGAAGTGTAATATATACATAAAAGGTAATAATACATAATAGGTAATTATTGGAAATATAATAAATAGGAAATATTATAATAAAAATTGATATTGTGATAATAATAAAAATGTACAATAAATCTTATAGGAAATTTGAATTTATGTAATTATATGAAAAATGTAAAAATTTCTCATATTAGGAGTGAATTCGGTACACTAATAAGGATATAAGTGTACCAGATGAAATAAAATACTGACTAGGGGTAATAATGATATTTAGGAGGTCGGGAAGTAATGTGATTAATTTCACATTATGGGTTGAAACGAATTTCTAAGGTTAAAATATAAAACGCTACTTAGAAAATCGAACTAGAACCTAATTTAGAAATCAATGCAGAAACCGAACCCGAACCTAATCTTAAACCTAGAATAATTGTAAAAGACTTAAGACTTAGATAATTAGGTATCTTAAACCCTAAATAAAACATAACAATAAGCGTTATAGGATAAAACGAACCTATAATAGTTATATGAAAAACTGAAACCACATTTGTGTTATAGGGATGATCGGCGATGGCCTAAGCAAATTGGACCTTGAGTGAGTGAGCGAGGAGTCGAGGTAAGTTGGGATTAATACGATGTTGTATTTTGGAGGCTTAAGATTATGCTTGGTTGTGCTTGTTAGATAGTTGAATGTGTGCATGTGCTTGATTATGGGTGATGTTATGATTTTGTTTGTTGTTTTGGCATATATTGTATGAATTGTATGAAAGGATTGATCACCCTAAACTGGACTTAATCAAATATCCGACTAGTAATCATAATCGGACATGCATGGCAACCCGTTAGGGGAACTTATGACTCTTCGGCCAAATACTGACCCCTTCGGAAGGGATAGCACAGGATTGCAAAATGGTCCCTTCTTCATCCTCAGTCGAACTAAGTGACAGGAGAGGAGGTCGCGGCGAGGGTGAAGACAATGGTTCGAAGGTAATCATGGGAGGAGCAAGGTCTCCATTATACAAGCCTTGGTTTGGTCGTGAGCTGTTGCATTAACGATAACTCCTCAACCCGAATTAGAGCGGGCGCAATTTCTCTAATCTCACGACGGGCCGGACAATGTCGTGCGATGGCATTTGCTTGCACATGCATTGCATCTAATAAGTGATTGAAAACCTTGTTGTGTTTCTGGTATAGTTTTAAGTCCTCCGTCCCTACTTACTGAGCTGTGGTTGCTCACATCCCTATAGACGTCGTGCAGGTGCTGGCTAAGAAGCGGCAAACAACTACTCTGAAGCTAGCAACTGCTGGATCCTGGGGAGTGAGGAAAAATATTGAAGAATAAACACATATTTTTAAGGTCCAAGTTTTTATTATTTTTCATTTCCGAATGATGTAATGATATAGAAAAATACTATAAAGAAATATTGTAAACTTTAACTGCAATAACTGAATTATAACATATATATAATTCCTCACTTTTATAGGTAAATGATTTATTTAAATTACAAACTGTCTACTTCAAAGCGGGTTAGTTGTGGACGTCTTGTGTAGATCAGGTCTAAGATAGCGGTTGTAAGGCTAACTTCTATCTTAGGATGGTTTACACGGCGGGGCTATTACGATTCAGCCGCTTCGGGGCGTGACACAGCCAATAAAAACCTTAAAAGAATCATCGAAAAAAATTGCTGTTACATATAAAAACTAGCATAAGATGTTGCCATTCACACTTATGGCCTATCAAACTTCTATCAGAACGTCGATTAGGGAAACACCCTACTCTTTAGTATATGGCACTAAAGCGGTGTTACTAGTATAAGTTAAGATCTCATCTCTTAGATTTCTATCAGTAACCCAACTGGACGAAGCCGATTAGGTAAAGAAACGCATCAAGCAATTGAATATAATTGATAAGAGGAGATTGATAACCCTATGTCATAATCAGTGTTACCAACAAAGAATATCTCGGGCTTTTAACAAAGGAGTACAACCTCAAAACTTTAAAGAAGGTAATATGGTGTTAAGAAAGTCTCTCTCCAATGTATAGGACTCTAAGGGAAAATTTGCTCCCAATTACAGAGGCCCTTATGTTGTGAAGCTCGTGTTAACAAGAAGGGCTTTAATTTTGTCTCAATTGGATGGTCTAAAATTGAGAGATCTTATAAATACCAACACTGGAAAGTTGTACTACCCATGAGAAGTTAATGGAAATTTTTACTCAAAATATGAAAATAATAGTCGTTTTGAATGTCATTATGGTTTAATTTTCATCATTTGCAAGCAAAATTGGTATCCTTAGTAGTTGTTGACATTAGAATCACTACCCTCTCCACTAAAAGGTTCGATTCCCTTACCTATCTAATTGAACCCATACACTAAAAACATAAGAGAAGTTAAAAAGCGAGATACAGAACATTGGTAATTAATAAGACTCTTTCAAATACTTTATTACAATCGATCCCCCTTGATGAGGAGTTTCTATTGTCTATTTTTTTAAGGAAATGCAAAATTTAAAAAAGTAATCACCTCACAACAGAGAATAATGGCTTCGATCTATAAAAGTCCCCAACAGTGGGTAGCATTCTGTATCGAGTTAACTTCCATGATTTCTCTAAAAGAACTAGCAAAGTGTCAAACGTTCCATATCAAAATCATTTGAGTTAATGATAAAGGATCAAAGCATAAGCTAATCAATTTTGATGGGACATTTCAAAAAAGATTTGACAGTTTGGGCGTTATCAAATAAACCCAAGTAAGAACTTCCATACAATGTTAACACATTGGTTTTCGAGCAATGCATTTGCATTTAAGCTATGTGACCAATATTTTTACGACTCTATCCATAACAGTCTTTTGAGATAACACCAAGTTCTCTCATATCTTTTAGGCTCTTAGCCAACTTTGGGAGTGCTTTGCTCACCACTTTGCCCGCTTTAGTTAGTCAGCTCATAGGAGCACGACTAAGTTCTCTCATATATTTTAAGGTCTTAGCTAGCTCTAGGATCGCTTCACTTAACTTGGTTACGTAATTCATAAGGGCATGACCAAGTTTTCTCTATCTTTTAGGGTCTTAACTAGCTCTAGAGTGCTTCACTAGCTTTGGTTAGTCAATATATAAGGGCACGACCAAGCTCTCTCGTATATTTTAGGGTTTTAGCTAGCTATAGGAGAACTTCTCCCACCTTGGTTAGCCAGCTCATAAGAGTACGACCAAGTTTTCAACATATCTTTTAGGGTCTTAGCCAGCTCTAAGAGCACTTTTCTCACCTTCATTAGTCAGCTCATAAGGGTTCGACCAAGTTTTCTCTATCTTTTAGGGTCTTAGCCAGCTTTAGGAATGCTTCGCCTACCTTGGTTAGTCATCTCATAAGAGCACGAACAAGTTTTCAACATATCTTTTAGGGTCTTAGCCAGCTCTAGGAGCACATCACCCGCCTTAGTTAATCAGCTCATAGGGGCACAATCAAGTTCTTTCTTATCTTTTAGGGTCTTTGCCAACTCTAAGAGCACTTCATCTGCCTTGATTAGTCAACTCACAATGGTACGACTAAGTTTTCTCTATCTTTTAGGGTCTTAGCCAGCACAAAGAACCCTTCACCCGCCTTGATTAGTCAACTCATAAAGGCATGACCAAGTTTTCTTTATCTTTTAGGGTCTTAGCTAGCTCAAGGAGCACTCCGCCCACCTTGGTTAGTCAGCTCATTGGGGCAAGACCAAGTTTTCTCCATCTTTTAAGGTCTTAACCAGCTCTAGAATTGCTTCGCCCACCTTGATTAGTCAGCTCATAGGAGCATAACCAAGTTTTCTCTATCTTTTAGGGTCTTAACCAGCTCTAGGAGCACTTACCCGTTTCATTCAATTTAAGGCCTTAGCTGGCTCAAGGAGCACTTCGCCCGCCTTGGTTAGTCAGCTTATTAGGGCACGACCAAGTTTTCTCTATCTTTTAGGTTCTTAGCCGGCTCAAGGAGCACTTCGCCTACCATGGTTAGTCAGCTCATTGGGGCATAAATAAATTTTCTCTATCTTTTTGTGTCTTAACTAGCTCTGGGAGCGTTTCGCCCGCCTTGGTTAGTTAGCTTATAGGGGCACAACTAAGTTTTCTCTGTCTTTTAGGGTCTTAGCCAACTCGAGGAGTGCTTAGCCATTTCATTCAATTTAGGGCCTTAGCCAGCTCAAGGAGCGCTTTGTCTACCTTGGTTAGTTAGCTCATTAGGGCATAACCGAGTTCTCTCATATCTTTTAAGGTCTTAGCCAGCTCAAGGATCGCTTCACCCGCCTTAGTTAGTCAACTCATAAGAGTACGGCCAAGTTTTCTCTATCTTTTAGGGTCTTAGCTAGCTTTAGGAATGCTTCACCCATCTTAGTTAATCAGCTTATAGGGGTACAACCAAGTTTTCAACATATCTTTTAGGGTCTTAGCCAGCTCAAGGAGTGCTTTTGCCAGCCTTGGTTAGTTAGCTCATAGGGGTACAACCAAGTTTTCTCTATCTTTTAAGGTCTTAGCCAACTTAAGGAACGCTTCATTTGCCTTGGTTAGTTAGCTCATTAGGGCATGACCAAGTTTTTCAACATATCTTTTAGAGTCTTAGCCAGCACTAGGAGCGCTTCACCCACTTTAGTTAGTCAACTTATTAGGTGCATGACTAAGTTTTCTCATTCTTTTTAGGGCCTTAGCCCCATTTCACCTCAATTTGTCAACTCATAAGAGCACAACTAGGCTTTAATTCTTCTTTTGGTCATTTAAAGCGTCACCTCTCTCTTCACCAAAATCCCTAGCAAATCAAGCCTAGGATAGCTAGCTAGTTGTAGCTTTTCTTTGGATAAAATCTATCCTTGGGCAAAAATAGTGCCTCTTTTATTTTTATGGAAAATTTTTACTCAATTTTAACCCCCCCCCCCCCTTCTATTTTATTTTATTAAGTTCCTAAATTAGGAAAAATACAAAAAAAAAAGGAAATTAAAGAAAGCAAAAAAAAAAAAGGAATTAGGAAAAATACAAAAAATAAGAAATTGAAGAAAATAAAAAAAAAGGAATAAGGAAAAATTTTAAGAAATGCTAAAAAATAGAAGAAAGCCAAAAGATTAAAAATTTAAGAAAAGACAAAAAATAAGAAATTTTGGCAAAATACAAAAAATAGAAAATTTTAAAAAAATTAAAAATAAAAATAAAAATAAAAAATATATATAATAAAGCAAGATTTCTTTTCTTTCTTTATCTTTCAAGGCTTGAAATTATAAATAAAAATTTTCGAGCTTGGGCTTAGTTTTAAAACCTAGCCTAAGCCAACCTAGTTCTTATATGTAATTTCGTTGCATATATAGACAAAACACAGGCTAACGGCCTAATGAAAAAACCACATACACATATACAAAGTAGACTCGTGTTCGATCCCTAGGACAGGTGTTTAGCGTTTTTTCTTTTTTTTTTTCTCTTTAATTAGATACATGTTGGCCTACTATTGGCTGATGCATTTCTTTTTCCCTCCCTTTCCTTTTCTTTCTACTATTTTCTTGCAACGACTACACTTGGTATACTTGGTTTAACACCAATTTTAACTCTCTTTTTTGCCTAATTTCACTTAATTGATGGGGAAACCATGAAGAACACATGACTTACTCCAAATTGAAGCTAAGAAGTCGTCTAAATTCAGTCATTCATTAGGTCAAAGCAATGCTTAAAGATTGGAAAAAAATCTTGTTTTTCATCCAAAATAACTTCCATGATTCAAGATCGTTAATGCATTTAGAAGGATCTAATGTTCAATTCTAGCAAAAACAAATGATGGGGACATATATTTGACCATCAATTTCCTTCAAGATTCATTAAAATTCGAAATCAAATTTGGCCAAAAAACCCAACTATTGTAAATTGTTTCAAAGCATGTTTATGGTTCCTTTAGTATATATAGAGGTCCTGGGATTCATTTGAAAAAAAAAATTGGGGGAAGGGGGGATGGTGTTGGGAATCAACTTCTTCTAGCCTCTCACTCCTTCTTACGATCTCTCTCTCTCTCTCTACAAGCTTTCTCTTTCATCGCATAGCCTCCTCTCCATCCACCATTAAGTCGCAACACCACACTAGCCAAGCTCTTTCAACCTAGGTTTAACAATAAAACCATTATCAACCATTGTCATACCCCTTAGCCATGGCTCTAAACCTAACGTAGCCTTGTCGTCTCCAACTATGGCAAACACCACCAATTGTCATCGGCATTAAGCTTACTCCCCCTATCCAAAACATATGAAAAACCAATTTCCCTCTCAAGTTGATGGCTAGAAGGACCTAAAAAGAGTATTCATGTTGTCGTTGCTGAGGATTCGAACCATTATTTGATGGAGCTCCAAAGATCTAACATGACCCATGAGCTAGACTTTAACCTAGATCTAATCCGCATTCAAGCTTTGAAGTATTTTGAATCTCCATTATAATTTGTTTCGGTCATTTTTTTTTTACTTATATTGTTGCATTATAAAAAAATAATAAAAAAGAGGAAAAGAAAAAACAAACAAAAAAAAATATATGTATATACGTAATAAGTAAATAAGAGATAAAAAAAAAGGGGATAGAAAAATCTTTTTATCACTTATAAAAATTATTTTTCTAAATAAATAAGAATAATTGACCATTTTCCAAAATTAAGGTTAGTTTAGAATTTTTCAAAAATAATTCTATAAAACCCAATTTAAGACCCTTTAGAATTTCTTTAAATAAACTTGAATCAATTTAAAATGTGAATTCGACCAATTTTAGAAATTAAAAATCATCAGCCTACTAAAGTATTCATTAAAAGAACCACGTATATTTGATCCCGAATAGCAAGTATATAAACACCTATGGGATGACAGTCAAAAACAAAGAAAAAAAAAACCTATTTTCCCTTTTTTAGGTTACTCAAGTTATCCAATTCGAGTAACTAATAATTGAGTTTTGTCTTACAGAATTCAAAAGTGATTTTTAACGTTAAAATTAAATTTAGAAGGTTAATGATACCCGTAAGGGTTTAAAAAACCTAACTCTTAGATTCAGATCTTTAGTTTCTAAAACCATTTTTTTTTATAAAATTGGTTTAATCGATAGACCAGTAGCTAAGTTATAACCAATCCACTAAATTGATTATAACTTAACTCTTTTTTCTTGACTACGGTCGGGTGGCGACTCCAAACAATTTTCAAATTAAAAAATCAGTTTTTCTTTAAATCTTAGTCGGGGGTCAATATTAAACGAGTAAGGTATAATGTTGATCAGTTTAGAGAAACTTAATTTAAAAAAAAAAAACAAGATAAAAAAACTAGGCTTGACAGGGTCGAAAGAGGGAATAGTTGAACAGGGCCGAGAAATGAGAGGTAGACCTAAAAGGTGGATGAATGAACGAGCACCTGAAGCCTTTCCTATGAACTAAGCACCACCTCGACATGCCGATAGAGTTGTAGGACAAAGATTGGAGTTGGACAAGGTGGAAGAGCATGAAAAAGAAGAGGAGCAATATGTTGGAGTTGACGAGCGTATACTTAGAGCTCTTAGGAGAGTCGAACTCCTTAAAGTACAAATTTAAGCCTTCAACGGGTCTAGTAATGCTCACAACTACTTAGACTAGGAAGAGAAGATCGAAAAGATATTCAACTTTGGCTGTTTGTATTCGAATGACTGCATTAGAATTTTTTGGATATGTAGCAATGTGGTGGAAGAAGTTATAGAATGCCTGCTTAAGAGGTTGACGAGAAGTTCGAGCATGGAATGAAATGAAAAGGGTCTTGAGAGGTAGGTTCATCCCCGACACTACAAGCAAGATACTTTCAAATGTCTCCAAGACTTGAGATAAGGTAGCAAATCAGTGGACGACTATGTCCGAGAGTTTCAGTTACTCATGATCTGATATGATGTCGACGAACCTGAAATGCGAACTATCGTAAGGTTTACTTCTAGGCTTAGGACTAAGATTGGTAACATAGTAGAGCTATAGAGTCTTATGACTATGGATGAATTCATCTGGGTGGCATAGAGAGTCGAAAGGTAGAGGTGAAACCAAGTCAACCGGATGTCAAATAGCTAACCTATGTTTCTAAACAGAAGTGGTGTACCGAACCGATTAGGGAATGAACGAGCATTAAATAGTGCAGAGGTAGAACATTGAGGGTAAGTGCTGATCCAACTAAAAGAAAGCCAAGGAACGTAAGGTCTAAAGAGACTAAGATCAGAGGTTTGGAAGAAAGACTCGAGAAATCAAATACTTTAAATGTCTCAGTTATGGGCAATTAGTTAGTCAATGTCCTAACTACCGAGTCATGACTATTAAGGGAGACAAGCCTTAGTTTGAAGTAGAGAGTGCAAGCAAAGGAGAAGAAGAGATGGGAGTTGAACAAATGTTGGAAGAGTTTCAAGAAGACCTCGATGTTAAGACACCTCTTAAGGGTGGTGCCGAGTATTGTTTTGTCATTTGACGGTCCCTTGTGCATTTATAGCTAATGAGAATGAGTAGAGGGAGAAACTCTTTCATATCAATTGCTGAGTGAATGGAAAGCTATGCGCCTTGATCATTGACGGAGGGAGCTACACCAATGTCATAGCACAAGGGGTAATTAAGGCCATGAAACTGCTAACCCTCCCACATCCTAAGCCATACAAGATTCACTGACTGAATGAGAAAGGAGGCTTACATGTTGCCAAGTAAGTTAAAGTATCGATTACCATTGGTGATAGGTATAAGGATGAGGTGCTGTGTGATGTCCTCCCCATGTGTGCTTCTCACATATTACTCAACCGATCATAGCTATTTGACTTGAGAGAGTTATAGGATGGGTACAAGAACACTTATATGTTCCAAAAGGATGGGAAGAAGATTATACTAACACCCATGACTCCTAAGAAAGCACAGGAAGCCCAAGAAAAATTTGCTAGATCTCCGTAGTGGAAGTCCTTAGTGATTTCTCAAGCTCAGTTTACCCGAGAAGTCAAGACCGAGGACTATGTGTTGCTTTTAGTTAGGAGACTCTTAAAGGTAATAGATGCCAAGAACTGTCCAACCAATGTGAGAGCTCTACTCAAAAAGTATGCCGATTTATTTCCTGTAGAGATGTCGAAAGGTTTACCACCCTTAAGAGGTATTGAGTATTGCATTGATCTTCAACTTAGAGTAGCTCTACCAAACCAACTCACTTATAGACTCAATTCTAAGTAAGTAGCCAAGTTATAGAAGCAAGTTGATTAGTTGGTAGATCATGGGTATGTTTGAGAGAGCATAAGCCCATGTGTAATCCCCATCATGCTTGTACCAAAGAAAGATGAGTCATGGAGAATGTGTATTAACAGCCATACCATCAACAAAATTGTTGTTAAGTACCAATATCCAATTCCCCGATTGGATGATATGATCGATGAGTTACATGGTGCCTACATCTTTTCAAAAATTGATGTAAAAAGTGGCTACCACCAAATATGAATGAGGTCTAAAGATGAATGGAAGATGACCTTCAAAACAATGGATGGCTTGTTTGAATGGATGGTAATACTATTTGGCCTAACTAAAGCACTGAGTACATTTATGTGGTTAATGAATCATGTACTTAGAACATTTATTAGCAAATGTGTTATAGTCTATTTTAAAACATTATGGTCTACAGTGCTGACCTCATCACCTATGTGGAGCATTTACGATTGGTGTTCAACATCCTACGTACCGAGAGATTATTCGACAAATTGAAGAAATGTGTGTTCTGTCAAAGCAAGGTTGTTTTAGGGAAAGGAGTTCGAGTTGATGACGACAAAGTCAGAGCTCTTCTTAAGCGGCCTACGCTGATTAGTACTACCAAAGTTAGGAGCTTCCATGGTCTAGCTTTCGTTTTATCAGAGATTCATCCAAAACTTCAGTTCTATAACTGTGCCATTAACTGAATTGACTAAGAATAACACTAAGTTTAATTGGTTAGAGAAAGCTCAGAAGAGTTTTAAAGTTGTGAAGTCTAAGTTGACGTCTGCTTCAGTACTCACCCTGCTAGATTTCAAGAAGGTTTTTGAGGTAGAATGTGATGCATCTAGCATTGGCATTGGTGTTGTCCTTATGTAAGAGCACCGACCAATTACCTATTTCAGCAAGAAACTCCATGGTCCTGCCTTAAACTACTCAGCCTATGATAAGGAGTTCTATGCCTTTGTCTGAACACTGCAGAATTGGTAACATTATCTGCAACTAAGAGAGTTCACCATCTACTTAGATCATGAGTCTCTCAAGCATCTTCGTAGGCAACAAAAACTTTCTCAGTGTTATGCCAAATGGGTTCAATTCCTAGAGTCTTTCTACTATGTCATTCGGTATAAGAAAGGAAGTGCTAACACTGTAGCCAACGTTCTTTCTCATCACCATTCCCTTATTACAACTATGTAAGCCAAGGTACTTAAATCAGCACCCTACCTAATCAATATGAATACGACCAGTATTTTGGGCCCTTAGTAGCCAAGTGCAATATTGGTGGTGTTGTGGATCGATTCTATTTGAGTCAAGGGTTCCTGATGAAGGGTAAGCAAGTTTGTGTGCTGAATGGTTCAGCTAGAGAACTATTCATCCATAAAGCTCATGCTAGAGGCATGGTTGGTCATTTTGGCAAAATGAGGATGGTTGAAATCTTGAAAGAACATTTCTACTAGCCTGGGATAATAATGGATTTACATTAAGTTCTTGAGAGGTACGAAGTGTGTAAGCATGCAAAAGGAAGGAGAGAGCCTTATAGAGAGTATACACCCTTTCCCATACTTAAGTGCCCATTAATCAACCTCAGCATGGATTTTATGCTCGACCTTCTTGAAACGCTAAGAAGATGTGACTCCATTAAGTTGTAGTCAACCATTTCAACAAGATGAGTCACTTGATTTCCTACCATAGAACTAATGATGCTTTATTTGTTGCTAACCTCTTTTTACAAGAAATTGTACATCTGCATAAGCTACTGAGAAGTATTGTATCTAACCATGATTCAAAGTTCATGAGTTCCTTCTAGAAAATCCTGTAAAGGAAACTCGGCACCAAGCTTATGTATAATACTTCTTGCTACTCTCAAATAGACAGGCAGACCAAAGTAATGAACAGAATAGTCAGCAACCTACTATGAGCGGTTATAGGGAAGAATTTACACGATTGGGACCTATGCCTACCTGTCATTGAGTTCACTTATAACCGATCAGTTCACAGCTTAACAAGAAGGTCACCTTTTGAGGTTGTCTATGGACTTGACTTGAACATACCCTTGGATATAGTTATCAAGCCAATTATACAAGGGGAAAGTCAATTAGGCCTACAGCGTGTCGAAGAATTCCAAAAGTTACATCAAAAGGTTGTCGAATATTTGGCATAAATTATAACGTAGCAAAAGGAACAGGGAAGTTGAAGAAGGAGACAAGTGGTTTACAACCCCGAGACCTTGTTTGGGTCTACCTCAATAACAAACATTTCCTTGAGAAGAGAATAAACAACCTTTCTCCCAAATTAGATGAACCTTTTAAGATCCTTTAGCGCGTCAATGACAATGCCTATGAGCTAAAGCTGCCCCATAGATAAGATATATCTACTACTTCTAATATGGCTGATATGACACCCTATGTACCCGATGGAGAAGAGGGCTAAGATTTGAGGGCAAATCTTCAACAACCCCAAGGAACTGATGAGCTACCAACTACTGGTCCTCTTACATATGCATAACTCCAAGGCCTCTAATCCCTCACTCAAAGAATCCTCTCTCAGCAACCTGTCAATGATGAGAGACTCTACGTAAAAGAAGGATGGTTGAATTCCTTGCTAAATCTGGGAGGTTATACCTTATTCTATTCTCTCTTATGTTGACACCGACTATTCGATTGTTAAAGGCTCTTTGCCGAATGATCGAACTTTCAATTGCCAATAAACTCCTATTGAGTGACGAGACACTCTTCTTTGGGTTGCGTACTTTCTTCTACCTTCCTACCGATCCTTAATGTCTCAACATCTTGATTCCCCTCACCTGCTGTGATAAGAGAATCTATGTACAAAACCAATGTTGCATTGCTACCTATCTATTTCATCTGATACTGTACTATTTTTTTCCTTTTTTGTTGTTTGTCCTTTTTACCTTTTTTTGTATGTACTAGGAATTCTTCTCTTGCATGCCTTTTTGTAATTTCTTTATTTATATGCTTGCCCTAGGAACTTACTATAAATAATCTCTTTTGCTTATAAGCCAAAATTATCTTACATCATAGATATACATTAAATATACTATTCTTGCGAGACCATCCTCTCTAAGACTATTCTTATACACTCTTATCTAATCTTACCGAGTAGCTCGGGATTAGTGGTGGGTAGACCTTGACATCGATTTATGCATCATATCGAGTGATGTGTCAAGTTGTATTGTGTTTGCAGGTGGATATATCCTCCGAGCAGCTTTACATTAACTACTCTTGTTGGTTCGTAGATAGATTCATTCTATTTTCTTCGATATTTCAAAGGACCCACTAGTTCAAATCTGCTATGGTAAGTCCTAGTGATAATTGAGCTCCGAAGCACATCATCATTTACTCAATTTTAAGGATAACATTATTAGAGTTATTCAATACATGAAACTACTCTTGTATAATGCTATGCTGTCTCCTTCTATTAATTCTTGAAAGTAACAACAATGCCTACATGCAGTTGCTACCGCTTATAGAGGAGGAAGGGTTAATTACATGTGAAAACTAAGGAAATTAAGTGAGTTAGTAAAGTAAAGTGAAAATGGGGTAAAAACCATACAACTATACAAGTGGGAAGTTGAAGAAAAAATTACAAAGGTAGTATAAGGAATGAAGCCTTATTGAGAGCTCATGTTTAACTTGAAGATTTGACTTACCCATATTCATATCAAAGGTATTATGCTCAACTCATAGATTGAACTCATTTATGCACACGTATCTAAGTTAGAAGATTAACAATCAATGTCTCATGTTCAACTCATGTGATGAGACCTCACATCACACTCAAGCCTCACATCATATTCAAAACTCATGTCATGTTCAAATCTCACATCATGTTTGAGCCCCAGGTTATGGTCAAACCTTATATCATATTCAAGCCTTACATTATATTCAAGGGTTATGTGGTGTTTAGGATTCATGTCATGTTCAAGCCTCACATCATGCTCATACTTTACGTTGTATTCAAGGGTTATGTGGTGTTCATGCCTATCATGATGTTTATACTTCACATCATGTTCAAGCCTTGTGTCATGTTTAGGCCTCATGTCGTATCATGCTTAGGACTCGTGGCACATTCAAAACTCATTCACATTCAAAGCTACATGTTATGTTCGAGGATTATGTCATGTTTAGGACTCATGTTGAATTCAAGGCTCGCATCATGGTTAATCATCATGTTTAAGGTTCAAGTTTGATTTTGATGTCAAATCATGTTCAACTCTCGTGATTACGACTCATGCTCACTCATATTTAACTCTAATGTTCAAGATTGGTGTTCACTCTCATGTTTCAATGTATAGGTACAACTCTTAAATTCACTCATACTCAAGGCTCATATTTGACTCACATGATGAGACCTATGTTCAACGTAAATGCCAAAATTGCTACGTTCAATTTACATACTCAACTCATGAGTGCTCATATCAAAAGTTTAGAAGTACTCATGTTAGAAGCTCACATATACTCATGTCAAAGGGATTATGACAAATTCAAGTGTTCAACTCTTATATGTTCATGTACAAGCCTTATAATTGGTTTGTGGGTACTTAAGTTGTAGACTTGCTCTCAACTCTCATGTGCTAATGCTCAAGATATTACCTCATAAGCACTTATGTAAGATAGGTGTTATGTTCAACTTAAGTGTGTTACTCTCATATGTTCACATCCAAAACTCATGTTCAAATCGCGTTTACTCAGCTTACACTTGATTCTCATATGCTTGTGTGTGCATGTCCTTAAGACTTCGAACTTATGTTCAATTCATATTACAAGTTACAATTGGTTTAAAGGCTACACATGATCTAAGCATTATACCTCTTTACTGTCACTCACTGATGAAGATTGGTCCTCATTGGCCCTTAGTTTGCGAACAATCACCATCGGGACAGTAAAGAGTTTACTCTCTTTAAAAAATGCCAGTTTGCTAACTGGTATAAGGACGAGATCTGGTCCTCAAGTTATGACCATAGACTTTTCACCCTTGATTGGCAAATAGTCATGGTCCGAGTGGTAAAAAGTATACCTTCTTTAAACTGTGTCATTTGCTAACTACTGCTAGTTTGAGATGTGGTCCTTATGTTACAAACGTAGAATTATGACCCTCGGTTGTAAGTAACTATGATTCAGGCGGTAAAGAGATCCTCTTTACACTAAGCCAATTTGCTGACTGTAGCAAGTTCGTAATAGTAGCTACTCAAAATGTGATTACGAACTCTCAAATATTAGTTATGTTATTTGCAAAAAAATAGATGACAACAAAGTGTTAGTTTCATTATGAAAGAAAAAGAAAAGTAAATCCTATCATATCACGGAAATTAAGGCATATACTTAAGCTATATATACCCATTCGTGAAGTAAGCCACCATACTCAACAAAGAGTTCAAGCTCAACCACTATACATTAGTCTTAAAAGTAATTAATAAAGAAGGATGCATGGAGACATCAGGAATATACCTAATGGCTAATTTTAGTGTAAGAAACATACAAGGAACCAAAGAGAATGACTGTAAGGAGCTAAAATCTTCTACACTCAATGTCAAAAATTGATTATGATATCAAGATCATTTTCATCATGGAACAACATCATGAAGTAGAACTATATAGAAGATTATGTTGCCTTGCCTCAGCTTAGATTAGAAAAAAAGAAAGAAAGAAAGAAAGAAAACAAAACAAATGGAGGATCCTTCTTGTTTTGATCCTTGATTGAGGAAATCTATAAGTCACACGAGCTTCATTGTCATAAACATCAATGCATTCGAAAAGATAAAACATCAAGCTCAAGGAAGACATTTACTTAGACATGAATAAATGGTTACTTTATTGAAGATTGTAGAGATCAAAGCCAAAGACTTCATTTCATCTAAAAGACATTATATAGAATGCAATACAGTAAATCATGGGTCATGAAGCATACCTACAGCAACACATCATATATCCTATTAAAGAATAACTTTATTCACCTAGGTGATGCACAAAAACTGTTTGATGAAATGTCTAAGAGACATGTCAGCACATGGATTATCTTCATGTATGGTATTTTTCTTGAAATGGGTCTTTACTCAACATGGTCCTTGATCCCTTCAAAGCTATGGGAATCGAAGATGTTTGGCTAAATTATGTTACCTTATCAAACACTTGCTTGGCTTTGTGAAACTATCCATATAAAAGAAAAAAAAATTAGTTATGACCAAAGAAAAAAAATTCGAAGAAATCATGCCCAAAGCAATAAGAAAACAAAGGAATAAAGAAAAAAGAATAGGAACTCTACTACTTGGTCTAGAATCACTTCTCTATTGATGTCACTAATGTTATTACCTCTTGTAGTAAGATGGGGGAAAGAATGAAATAACACAAATCAAGGAGGAGTGGCAGAGATTTGTGTGATGATATCTATTCCTATTCATTTTAAACAACAAAAGCATCTACGGAAGCAAAAGTTGTAAGGACCCTATATGGGCCTAATAGTATTGTCTAAAATTTCCATATCACATGTGCACCTATGATAAGAAAATCACCTTGCAAGTCAAAAATTGCAAGACTCTAAATAGTTAATCGCTAGGTTCTTCAATTTTAGTTCATTAACTCATTGTATAATATAAATAACTATAGATATATATTATTCCATAGTTCCTTAGAACCATAGAGAATTGGTATCCCGTACCAAAATAATGAAATAAGATAGACAATTCCAAAAAATTCTAAACTTACTAAAGATACTAAACTTAATTGAGATATTATTTATTTCTTGCAGCATTCAAAATAAACCGCATAAGCTTTTCATCATACTTATTTAATTGTAGCACTTTGCACTCGATTCCTATCCCTATCCCAACCATCAATCAACCTCCAAGGAAAAGAATTGTTTGGATGTAAGCTTATGCTTAGTGAGATGATCCCCTCATCAATACTGCATAACAATTTTATTTAATACACAAACATATAAATGCATAAATAATCAGGATGCAATGACTTAGGAATTGCATGCAACTCAAAATTACACCCCATGTAGTCAGAGTTGAAGATGATTAACTGACACAAATCACAGTCAGGTCCTAGCACCTAAGTTTTATACCAATTACACTAGTGTGCTTAAGTCAAAACAAAATCACATATACATATATACATATATATATATATAACATATACCACTTTAATACAGAAAGTACTCTTTCTTTTTACGTCTCGTACTCTAAACTAAAATTTTTAGGTTTAGTGGTGTAGTAGCCTCCGCAATCTACAATTACACGCCCTAAGTAGAAGCTACAAAACATAGCTCTTCACCAACGATTAGCATCCCCTAGCGCCTAGTAAGCTCGTTAACTTAAGACAGAGACAAAATAATAAAATGATGATGTAGCTAGTACCCAATCTTACAGGAGGCCTTTCTTCTGTGACTCCCTTCCCATCTCTTACATGAGGTGGCAGTCAGTATAATATGATGTGATTATGAGAAATGCATGATTCATTGAATTTCTTAATCAAATAAATACTTAATCCAATTTTCATAGGGATCATATAAATCCATTCCATATAACAATACATAGATATCATCACAAACAATTCCCAATATTATCTAATTAATAAGTCATAGCATTCAACCATAATATCATATACATGCATTTCCCATATCCTACAAGCATTTAAGTTCCTTATATAAGTTTAAGTGCATCTACTTTACAAGCAAAAATCAAGTATTGAGTCATCATGAATCACATACTTAGCCATGCGAATTAGTCGTAACAATCCGAGGGCAAATTGTCTCCAAAAGCCAGGTCCCTTGGACATCACAAATATGATACTATAAGGATATAAAATAAAACTTAGAAAACTAGGCTAAATCCCTTTAAATCATACTTTTAGCTGGGTTTTGCTTTTTTCCCAATTTTACTCAAAAGTTCAATTGTGTATAACTTTCTTGTTTTAAATCCAATTTTTATAATCTTATAGTCAATCTTTATCGTTTTCAAGTATACTTTAACATAGTGAGGTTATATTTTTGAAATGATGCACGTAATTCTACCTATAGGTCAGAATGGTAGGAATCCTCATGATTTGGAGTACTTTTGAGCTTTGTTTGATTATTAGGTTTTTTGATATCTTAGGAAATATTTTGGGCTTGGGCTTAGGATCTCATTTTAAGCTTAAAATACTCCATAAGGTCAGATTTCCAACTTTAATTTATACTTCAAGGGCTAACAACTTCTTGGGCTTTCATTTGAGCTTGCTTGAATTGTCAAATGGGCCTGTTTTTTATCCAAATCAAATATAGTCACTTTGTTGGGCTTAGGGAGTATTACGTGGGCTTCTTAAAGGTCTCAAAATGACTCTTAATGGTGGATTCAGTTGCTAGTCAGAAAATTAATGAAGGCTTAACTTGGAGTTTAAGGCTCATTTTGAAAGTTTTAGACTCGATTTTAAGATTTAAGCTTTATATACTTAACGTAATTTCCTTGGTTGGTCTTTCCACTTTGTTTACTTGCTTTTATCATATTTTTAAGTGACTTTTAACATGGTTCCAAATCTGACCGTGGTGAATCAAAAGGGTACATACTTGTTTTTTCAACTTGTTTCATCATTTTCTTAAGTTTAAGGGTTGGATCATGAACCTATACTACTTATATTCCAATCTTAACTTAACTCTTCTTTCATGAGAAGATTATTTAGCTTATACTCTACATGAAAATAATAAATCTCATACTTATCATAACTTCCATGCCATAGTTCATATCTTATAAAGTTAGTTTTCTCATAAAAACTTCATGTAATGGATTTTCCTTTACCTAAAGGTAAGTTTGAGTATGTTTAACTTAATAAAAGTGAGAATAACATCTAAATGACCCACAAACACTTCACATCCAGCATGATATACCCTCTTTCAAGTACTCATTTCATAATTTTCTCAACTTAAAATCTTCCATTATAAGTGTTAAACATGTATCCTTATATAACACCAACTTAGCATGCTCATATTCTAACTTTCTTATGAAAGATTCATAAGCTTATTTCTTAAAGTGGCTAGCTAAGTTATCATCTTATGTTCATGCCAACATCTTCATAAAACATATGATCTCCTAACATGGCATACTAGATCACTTTAACAAGGAAATAACTTACTCGTCCTCAAAAGCATAAATACAATGGTTGTGCAACGAAGTATCCTCTTAGCTCCTTGTTGTCCTTCTTCTTCTTATAAGCTTCTTAAGTTACCAAAGTCTTGATGTTTAAGATTGGTTTTGGGGTATTCTAAGGTTTTCTAAAATGGCTTTTGATGAGGACGAAGTGAAGGCAACAAAAGTGTTTTTGTGCTGTGAATGTATGTGCAAATAAGTGGCGGCAATTGTAAGAGAAGTGGACCTTGTTTTCTTCCTTTGGTTTGTGTGTTTGAAGTGTAGAAAAGAAAATGAAGATGAGAAAAATGGGAGAGAATGTGCTGGTTGTGGATGTGTATGTAATGCATCCATAAGCCTCTTTTTATTGTTTTTTATCAAGTATATATGCCATACTTTGACATGATTGGATGATGTAAGCATTAAGAGGTGAATAGTACTTGTGAAAGACAATGAGTTGATGGTTAAATGACAAGCTATGGCCTCTAATTTCCTTTCTTTTCAACTAGTCATGGCCTTGTCTCTTCACTTATTTTAAAATTAGATAGATAATGTGATGAGATAGCTTATCCTCATGTATTATAAGTTATGGTAAGATGTGGGAATGGTCTTAGCACAAGCTATTGATAAGTTATCAAGTGATAGGTGATTCTAACTCTCAAATAATAAGTTATATAATGCGATTGGTTGGTTTGCCTATCCATATGTAACATAGCTTATAGGTTAAAATAGGGAGATTGTTTTATATGTAATTCTTTTAAAGTTTGGTTCTTAAACCAATTCATAAATCATAATTTACTTCTCATGAAATTTTGAAATTTTCTACAGTTGAATAAAATCATTCAAATTAAAATTTTAATTATTTAGGGTCACAAGTCCTTAACTACACGGGTTTAGGGTTTTGAATGGCTTCAAGTCCGTTATTCTTATGTTTGAGTTTTTATCAATGATTGAACTTTTGAATTGAAAAACTAAGTTCGTTTTCTAAATCTAAACTTAAATTCTCAATTTAGTTTATCCTTGGGAATAATCGAGAAATACTCTTAGTTGATTCATATGCCCTTTAAATAGCAAGGTTTACAAAAGCACTCGGTTAGTACTCTACAAGCATTGCTGAGATTCACAAGACTGACATAAGCAACAATTTTAACACATAGATAGAACTAACTAAGCTTAAGTTGTGATTTTTGAACACACAAGTCACAACTGCAGTAGCTACTAGAATAGTAATAAGATAGTAGTAGCTCCCTATGTTGAGTTAATTATAGCAGTACATTATAGAAGATCAAATCAGCAAGGCATAGTAGCTCATGCAAGCTTTAAGACCCAACTGAGATAAAGCACCTCAACATAATAGTACACTTTGAAAAAATTTTGCTGTAGTTCCTTGAACCAAAGTTAAATAGCCAACAAAGGACAATAGCTGAAACTGAGCTTTACAGTGGTAGCAATTGACTTATCACTTTCTAAACTCTAACGAAGCAAGCAAGTAAAGCCCAATTGGCGCTCCAAACAACTAAACCGAGAGCCATTAATCAACTAAAAAGCTAGGTACAATTTTCAAAAGAAATACTTAGCAGCAGCCAATTAAGGCCAACGAAGAGCAGTAAGTATCAACATGTGTCTCTAAGCAAGAATTTCACTATGAGCAAACTCCAAGCAAGTTGAGCTTCACATGATAGCTACACGACTAACAATAACTCTGTACAACTTTATTCAACAATAGTTGTCTAAGTTCCTTCTCCACGTAAGACCAACCCACTATGCCCCACGTGTTGATAGCATCTAAACTTCAATAGTT
Organism: Lumnitzera racemosa; assembly: GCA_024138005.1. NCBI lineage: Eukaryota > Viridiplantae > Streptophyta > Magnoliopsida > Myrtales > Combretaceae > Lumnitzera > Lumnitzera racemosa. The sequence continues at coordinate 61,353,306 of JAMXBC010000012.1, forward strand.
AAGACCGATAGCTATTTGATACTAGTATAACATTGACTTAGTTTCAGTAGCAACAAAACTCCAAACATGACGAACAACAGCTTTAAGCTCTAAGCTACCCAAAAATCTAATGAATCCGAGTGCCAAGATAGCTAGTTTGTAACTTTACAAACCTAAGCTAATCTCCTCACAAGATGATGTGCAACAAGTAAGCAGGAATACCTAATTAGCGCTTTTGTATACCTATTGAACGGGACATCAATAGACATCCCATCTATCTCCTCCCTAAACCCACCACATCATGAAGTAGTTTCTCCTTAATCGGATAGGACAACTCGTAACCAAGCAACTAAGTTGAGCTTCTCCACGATAGTAATCCGGGCATCTCTATCTCTCTAGGAAAACTGAGCTCCTAATCCAAGAAACAATTGAACCTAATGACTCAAGCATGTCACAACGTTCGGGCTCAATGATAGTAGCAACACGCCCCAAGTAATACATGACAAATTCGAGTTGCCATCATCACTATACCTAACTAAACCAATAAAAGCACAAGCTGAGACCAATCTAAGCTGTACGCAATGGACTCAAGCCACTCTAATGAATAACTAAGTTACATAAGAGTACCCATACTACAGTAGTCTGAGAGCAGTTGTCGCATTTTTCTAGCTAGAGTTAGATATAGTCAAGTAGTAGCTAGGATATCTGGTAACTTAAATATGGCGGCTACTAGCATATTTTGTAAACCCTCAGGTCATTTAATTATGGTGTTGGGTACATGGGCGACTTTAGCATTGGACATTTGAGAAGATTTCACAAGTGGACAATTAAATGTAGGCTCTTGAATTATGCATTCGACAAGGATACAGGTGATTCATAGACATAAGTTTTATTGCCATTTCAAGCACTATTTTCTTTCAATGGATTATAGGCGTCTTATCGTAGCCAAATATTTGAAGTAAGCCTATAATTTCGCATGAATGTTGTGGCAAAGGATGTTAGAATCATTTGAAAGAAGATGAGTAAATAAAAATGAAGCTGGTCCATATCAGCCTTCACTTTTCACTCCCACCACAAACCTCTAAAAAAATCTACTTTCAAAATTGAGATTTTGAAAAATTTCACCTAATTGCAATTTAAGTTATGTGACCACAATTCGAGGCATTAAACAATTATGTGCATATGAAAAGCTCTAGAAGAAGAATTTTCCTCTATTTGAAGGGGATCAAGGCAACATTAACACATAAAAGTCATCCCTAATGAGATTGCTAATGTCAATTTAATGCATAAGATACGGCCTCAATGGAATCAATAACTCATATAAATCGAATTGAAGAGACAAATCAACTTAAGAAAAGATAACACAAAGAAGATTTATTTCAAGGTGATGCCTCGGGGGCAACACACAATATAACCCAGGTGAGGTTTGACATATGGTTACAAGGTATTACAAACTTGTGCACTAAGACAACTCTCAAATGAATTTGGTAGCAACACAACTATTTAATAGCGTGCATGTGCCTAAATCATCTAAAAGATTCATTCAATGCCTAAAACCCTTCAACTTTGTCTGAAGGACTTTAGTTAAGGGGCAAAATGTAGAGGGCCAAATTTAATACTGGGCATGAAGCCCATTGACTAAATGGATTTGACTCTTCAAGCTAAGGTGATAGGGCTCGAGTAAGCTCATAAGTTACCAAGACAATCAAGGGAGATTTGGCATGGTGGGCTTGGAGTACGGCCCATTAAATTGGTCTATTTGATCTGACCTTTCTTCCTCTGACTCATACTAATATAATAAATAAAGCCTTTATCTAGGCCTAAACTCAGGAAAATAGCCCACGTAAGATCCATTAATAAAAGGCTTCAGTCTTAACCATTGATCACCATCATGATTTGACAGATGTGATCGACTATCATTTCCTATAAATACCCCATTCACATCCTGATTTGGATAAGAAAAAACCCCTCATTAACGTCGTTACTTTACCGAAACCTTGTCTCAAAGATTAAATACTAAAACACCTTAAGAACTCTACCTTGTTCTTCATTAATCTTAGAGTTTAATGCTATTGCGCTTCTCTATCTGTTGCTATGTGTGTTAAAGCCTCATCAAGACTACCTGCTCCTCCCTATACTTTTGTCCCGATCATCTCATGCGAGTCACTTAAGTCATTTCCCGAGTTATATGTAGCACGACTTCTCACACAGTACGTATGTAACCCTTGTATCTCTACCCATACCTCTACAAGTTGATTATGCATTGCTTATTTGATCATCTGGTTGGTTCTGTCTGCTAATTCTATGATATGGTAATTAAATTTTATTACTATGTTGTTTGATTATGTAAATTGTAATTCTTGTGTTTTATAAGTGACTTTCTTCTAATGTAATTTACTTACCTATAAGTTTAATCTTAAGTTCAAAATGCTTATGCAATCATTTATCCCATAATAGATTCACATGGTTGAAATTTAGAATTGGATAGTCAGTAATGAATTTAATCACCCTTTTTTGAGATGTGAAAGGTCAAAATCAGTACAAGATATTTCTTTATTAAGACTCTTCAGTAACAATGAAAGAGTTATCTATACCTTATTTTTCAATAGTTAGGGGTCTTTATGTAAAATGCGGTGGATAATCTATGTATGTATTTGGACTTAGTATTGATGTTGAACTTCTAAAGAATATTTAATTTAAGTTTAGATGAGTTATATTAAGATCCTTTATTAGTGTTTGGTATTTCAAAAAGATAAATCTTAACCATTCAATTCAATTAGTCAAGACTTACAAGTTATCTTAGTTTCATCATGAGTATCAGTGTTTGGCATTTCATACATGATTGCTAAGGACCAAAATATTAAATGTTTGTTTGCTTCTTCATGAGATGTGAATCACAATGAGCCAAGCAAATGGTAATATGTTTTAAGAAGATGTAATTATGCCATTTCTTAAAAAGTATGCAACTACTACATCGCTTGTTTTGTTTTGCATGGTTTCTTTGACAATTTTGTCATAGTAGGTTTCATTATTTTTAAGCCACCTGGCTACTTGCGAAATTCCTATTCTTATATGGAATTCTAAATCCAGTTTTATAAAGGTGAGGACAAATGAGTCCTCATTGATTTTAATCTTTTTTATGGGCATGGATGCGGGTTCTTGACCTATCTACCATGGATATTGCCAAGGCAAGTCTCTTATTAGTAATAGATCCAATATTTTACTCAATGTTGGCAAGTTCCAAATTTTAATTTAGATAAGGTGAAAGTATAAAAATTAAAAAAAAAAATCTAGTTTTAATAATAAAAGTTAGAGGATTGTTACTGGAATTTGGCCCTTTTTTATGTCCATCCTGTTTTTTACCTTTTGTTATTTTTTTTTCTTTTGATTATTGGTAGAAAACATACCACTTATTTACTTTTTTTCTTCCCAATTTGTATATCTGTGTTTTTTTTTTTTTCTCTTTGCATATGTTTTCCTTCATTTAGAAAACATAGACATATGTTCTAACAAGATAATTTTCATGCCCTTTAGCCTAAAAATAAAAATAAAAATTGTATTTTTGGTACTTAAGTTTCTTAGAAGACCTGACAAGGTTTTTTGTGTAATTATTTGATTTGTTATTCAATAAGAGGACTTTGATCATTGTGAATAAGAACTATACACTTAATACAATCTAATTACAAAGGTAAGAAGGAGGTGAGGTGGGGTGGGTTTCAATTTTACAATTGGCTATTCGCCATCACTTTCTTCTAATGGCTTTATCTAGTTGTCGTACTATATTTAATTAAGTTAGCTTCCATGAAGTCCCTTACTTGTGTAGACTATTAGCTTGTTTGACTATTTTATGCGAACTTGTTAAAGATTGATTATTTTATCTGTAAACTTTCTACATCAATACTTTATTAACTTACCAACTATCTTAGGCATTTTTTTTTATCTAGGATGTGCTTGAGTTGGGATCTTATATTATGTTATCTAACGTAGCTTTTGATGCATTTATTCTGTTCTATTAGTAATTACATGATACCCCACTTCCCCTCAACCTTCTTATGGCTTTGAACAGCTCTTATTATTCTTGCATTGTCTTGTAGTTTTTTTTTTTTTTTGTATATTTTGAGATAGTTCTAGTTTCCAATTTAACCAAAATGGATGAATTATAATCAGACTAACTACCTTTACCTAATACCAGCTTATATATGTACTAAGCTTGGTAAGATCCTTTTTTAAGTTACCTCAAAGAGTCCATTTAATGAAAGGATTTGATGTTCCCTGTTTTTTTATTAACGTTTACGCTTAATATCTTTCTATGTCTACATAAGTGCTCTCTTTCCTAATTCTATTATTGCCTTAGAGCATCAACATTGCATATTCCATATCCTCAATTTCTAATACTATGTGCTTATGTACGAAGTAGGAAATACTCTTCTAAGAAACAATTTAGAGGGATTGTGTACATCCTAAGAATGCAGTAGAATCTCTACATTGTTCTTAGAATCTACTAATGAATCTATCTTTTTGTTGGAGATCAGCACTATCAATGCCAATATAAACTATACAATCTCTTTTCTAATAATTTCTCTTTATAGACAATTGTTAAGCTACTTAATATTGTTTGGCTTCCTAGGTAGGAGCTCTCATTTTTAGACTGTAGGAGGAGAAAAACAATGCCATTTAGCTAAATAACAAGCTCTTATAGGAAATGGTGAGGGAGTTTATATGAGGACTTTTCTTTCTTGTCAAATATGGAATTATACTAAAAAAGTCTAACTTTAAACACTATTATTTGTGTTTCAACAAGGAGTTCCAACAATTTTAAGCATACTTATATAATTCACTAATTATTTTATCTTTTCAAAGGGTAAACTTTGTCTCTTCTCTTTTTCTCACATAATTTTGGATCCACTTTTTAACTTGTAAATGTTGTCGTGATTGTGACTATGGACTATGCACCAATGCATGCATGACAAAAAATATGAAACTATTGCACAATTTACTATGCCTTTATTTTTTTACAATTAGAATTTTTTTTGTTTTCTTTTTTGTAATTTACTATGTGATGGACAATTTTGCATTGCGAGATCTTATATTACATAGGTTGTTAGCTTTTGTATGTAACTTGAATGAAATAGGCCTAGCTTAGGTGTGGTATATAAATTGCATTGGAAATTAAGAGGTTGTTAGCTTTCATCCGGAACATCGAGTGAACAAGCTTTGTTGGCTAATATTACATAAAGAGCATTGAAAATCATTTAACACAATTTAGAAGCTTACCTATATGACTTCCTCATGGCACTTAATTGATGATGATCAATTTAATATATTCTTTATGGGAAATATGATAGTATTTCCTAAGGCTAAACTAATAGACCTTAGAACAATTTGATATTACAACTTCGCATATACTGGTATTTTTTTTTTTTTTCCTTTTATAAGCTAGCAATTGTGAAGCTGATTTCTAATGCATTAATACTTCAAGCTGTTGCTAGTGCATAGTTACACAATACCTTAGAACATCTCCTATACTTCCTGACATTTGAGGGGCTAATCTAGGTGATAAGTGGTTTGATCTTAGACTTTGAAGTTAATTACTTTTATTTAATATGTTTATTTCATGGGGAAAAAAATCAATTGAGTAACTCTATGATGATCCATGTTATTTTCTTGTAATTAATTATAAAATTATAAAAATTATGGAAAGTTTAATTATTGAACTAGAATTGTAAAATCCAACCCAAATTACTTATATATTCTTACAAAGCTTTGCCATACTTGTTTAGATGTTACCATAAGGTAAGAGAATAGTATAATGTTGAGTTATTTATCTATTTTCTTTCATTGATGGTATATTAATACATGTAATTCGAAATCTATAGGAGATCTGAGTCTTTAAGGTTAACGTGATTGTTATAGAACACTGTTTCTTCATTAGAAAATAGACTAAATTATCTCTCATAGAATGGTCGTATCTAACGGAAAAAGGAAATATAAATTAATTGAATGAAAATGCCATGTAAAATATATATCGCTAATCTTGAAATGTTTACCTCACTTGGTTAGATAAGGGAAATAAATGGCATGAGTGAGCTTATGAAGCAATATTTATATAGATCTAATTTGTTATCATGGTATTAGGCTATAAATTTCTTGTAACAATTTTTGTACTTATTGAAGGTTCAATCAGCATAAATCTTTGACGACTTCATAGGTTTTAGTTATTTGAATTCTCAACCATTTAAGACTTGTTATTTGTTTTGTTAAGGTTGAAAGTAGAGGATTTTTGAATCATTAACTACTCTTTATGTTAAATGATTTTCATTGAATTGATTTTCTCTTCCATGGAATAATTATTATCCTATTTCTAATAAGTTCTCATAAGTAATAGTATGCTGTTCTTGTAACCAAGCAGGGGTTGATTTCCTCATGGGGGTTTTCATAACCATGGATTTGGCATAGATGGATTTTGATATATAAACTACCTCTAAAATATGGATCGAAGGAGTGCTAATCTAGACAAATTTTAAATGAATCCAATATTGTACCATTGTTGTACTGTGGGACTTCAAAACATGAAGACTTCTTGAATCAATGTGCTAGATAACTATTGTTTTATTTCACTTCTTATGAATATGGGCTAATTGATTGATTAAATAATAGATAGATTGCTACAGGCTAGCTATTCTTTTTTGTTCACTTAAAAACTCTTGGATAGAAACATAATTATAGGTTGTATCCGAAGGCTTACATTGTTCCTTATTGTAAAAGGATGCTTTTCAATTGAAAGATAGGCTTCAAATGCAGACATTTTTGCTAGTGGGGGGATTGCTTTATGAATTGGCTTGTAGACATTTATATTCTCAAATTCATAATTTCCTTTACACATCTTTAGTGCACAATGTCAGACCCTAAATAAGAAAAGTAGTAACAGTCCTACCATGTAAACTAACTTAAGATAAAAGCTGACCTTATAACTGCTATCATAAATTTAGTCCACACAAGGTAAACACGACTCAACCAACTTGAAGCATTTGTTTTAATACCTGTGAATGATTAAACATGTGATATAGCTTTACAAAATACCTATTTTGTATAACTTATTATCCAATAACATAACAGTATTTACATAAATGTTATACACTTAGAGTTATAATTTACAATTAAAGTGTACTAAAATCTATAGGTCTTGAAGTTTATTTACAATAAGATAGGAAACTAATAGACGTCCTAGGAAATTCCCAGTTAGTTTCTTCAAAACTCAAAAGAAAAGTCAAAAGCCCAGATTTAGTTGATTTCTCATTACTCACTTTCCCAGCCAACTATACATTAACCTAGGGGTGATGGTATCTAACCATCCTGACCTTCACTCTTCACCTGCAAAAAAGTCTATGAAGATGTAAGTACAACTAGCTTAGTAATTGGGATGGAGTCAAAATAGTACCATACAATTACAAATAAAGTTATTAATTATGATAAAATGTAATGCAATCAATTACTTAGAACATCATACAATGTTATTCAGTCCATTGTGATATCCGCTCCAACATTGATTAAGGAGTTTTGTTACGACTCAAATTAAACCAAACGCTAACTTGTGCAATAAACACCCTCTTCTTATGACCACCTTCAAACTACGGCCTCTACCCTTACTACTTAGTTTGATTAAAGATGGGGAAAGGACCATTTTAGCTATCCTCATCGAAGGAAATCGGTATTTGACCTGTTACTCCTAATTGTTCCCCTAATAGTTGCTATGCATGTCCAATTCAATTAATAGTCAAATCACTCTGAATTTCATATAAGGGTAGCTAGACAAGTTCACAACAAAACAAAACAAAATGTAAAGCCATAATCCCAACAAGTAGTAAAGCCATAATCCCAACTTACTTATTCAAATGCTCGTTATAGAAGTTTCATTTCTTCAACATTCTATTCACCAAGAGACTTGGAGACCTTATATATATATAAAACCCAAATTTAGTTTTCGTAAAAGTTATGAAAACATCAAGGTTCTATCTAAATGTATTCCATTAAATAGTTATATATATTTATATATCTAAAGTATATTATTATTTTCCTTATATAATAGAATATAGTTTTATTATATAAGTTAAGTTATTAAATATCAATAATATATAAAATTATACTATTACGTATAATATATAGTCTCGATCATATCAAAATGTACTTTTAAGCAGTTAAATCACGTTTCAATTATGGTAAGGTTATTGTAATACGTAAATTCTCATAATATTATATAAATATAGGTTATATTATCTAGAGTTGTCTAATTTTCACGAAAGTAGTGTCATTAGGTTTATACATACATACCGATACGTATCACGGGTTCTATTTTAAGAAATGACTTCTAAACGGTATTTTGAGTTTCTGATATACCTATACATGCTTATAATGAATATTATCATATTGTATTTATTTTATGTACTTAACCTATATAATATATAATTTTCCAATATAACTCAATAATTTGAGTATTATTTAACCTTAATATATATATATATATATAACATATCCTAATCGTAAAACTATTATTAAATATATTAAACTTTAATTTTTATCGAATCTGACCAACATATATATATATATATATATATGTAGTTTTTATTTCATTATTTATCACATTTTAGTATATTATTACTAAAAACGAGCGTCAATTCGTAATTTAAGCTATTTTACTACATAAATTCGTAATAAATAGCTCATGCTACCAAATAATTTCCCAAAAATTTTAATAGACTCCTAAAAATATGAGAAATTTAGTCATCACTTGGTTTTATGCTATCAGCTTATTGCCTATATACTCGAAATTATAATTTTACTCATAAATTACATTTAGTTACCCAAATAATATTCTTTTTATACAAAATTATTTCCAATATATCCTAATATCATTATAAATCACCAAAAGTCAGTATATGTCATTTCCATCAATTAATTTCATAAAAACCCATTTATTTCACATTTTTGCTCTAATTCTAACTATTTTTAGGGCTAAAAATTACATTAAATACTAAAAATACTTAAATTAAAAATCTAGCTACATAGCAATCAAATATATATCATATGTATTCTATACAAAATTTTCAAGCTACAAACTACACTGTTTGATATATTTATTTTGAAAGTCAAAATTCGAATAAATAGTGGCTTTCTTAAGCAAGTACATAAAATATTCTCAATTTTACAAAAATAAAAATAAAACATGAAATTATATCTAAAATAACATAAATATAAATTTTTTCATAATTTTTTGGGTAGATTTAGTAATTTTTTAAATTTAAGGAAAAATAGGGTAGAAGTTTGACTAAACTGTTCATTGGTGCTCCGGTAGCCGTTGGGTCGTGGCTAGTTGTTGGAAGGGCTAGACACTAAGGGTGTTTTGTAGTAGTGGAAGGGCTTTACAGTTGGTCAAAGTTTGGTTGGGGAACTACCCTAGTTCAATCTTTACTCTGTTTTTATCAATTTCTTTCTATTTTTCTACAATTTTTTCTAAATTTTTCTTTTGTGTGATCTAGGTTCCTAACATGTAATTAATGTTGGGACACCTTGTTATAAGGAGTTGGGCCGTTTGGAATTTTCCTTCTTTTTTTTCTTATTTTCTTCTTCACTTTTACTCCCAAATCTCTAAGCATGAAGTGCCCAATTCTCTCCCATTCCCTTTTGATTCAGCAATTTTCAAATCTCTACAGAATGCTATGATGAGTTTTCTAGATTTTAGTTGATATTTTAGTTAAATATTAATAATTTATATATATTGTATTGATATTGAGTCTATTTACTTACATACATGTACATAGATGTATATGTCCTATATATGTTACAAGTAGTGCATAATTATACAGATATAATTATATTTCTAACATTTCTTTCATTTTTAAGATATATTTTCTAATTATTTTTATGAGTTTATTGCATATTATATATAATTATTTAAATTTTAGGTTAATTTACAAATATAATTATTATTTATACCGAGTATACTCATAAAAATATGTGTATACTTATATAGTATATTATACTATATAATTTCATTTTATATTTTAATTAATTTATTTTTAAATTTTCATCGCCTTTCGAGCTCAATTTTAGGAGTTTTGATCATTTTTACTCTATATTAAATAATCATACTTCTAAAGGTAAAATTAAAATTTTGAGTCATTATTTTTTAAATCTAACTTCACCAGGTGACTTCAATTAACTTTTTTATCTTAATTATAAAGTTTAAATTCAATCGGATAAGTTTCCTCGAAGGCCCTAAATCTAAATTCGATTGCCATAAATGCGATTTTAGAAGCTCAAACATAGCCTTAATATTTTGTGCTATCATCCACTACTCTTTTTTTTTTTTTAATTTCACGACAGAATACCATGTATTTTGTTGGCACAAGTTCTATGCCTCAAAGCATTCTTAGCATATTGTCGGGTAGATCTTACTATTTTTCCTTTTGTATATGTATATTGATTTCTTACAAGTTTGAAATGGTCCTAGTCCTTGAATATGTTTACTTCGGTTAACCAAGAATAGTTAAACATTTTAGTTATTTTTAACCTAAATTTCTCTACTTTTTTGCGTAAGAATTAGCTGCAAAATTGTACCACAGATTTCTATACTTTTCCACCTAAGAATTAGCTACAATTTTTTTTTCTATCAACATTATCAATATGGATTGTATTGTAAAGATAGCCCTATTATGCATAAGTTGTGGTTATAGTGCTCCCATATATTAAGTTTATAGTTTCACTATAATTACTTTAATACCTTTTACATACATTCATATGTGATAAAATAGAGAAAATCAAAACAAAAATTAACCTATGAATTGACTTGTTTTAATTTGAAATAACTAAAATGTCTTGTAATACATAAATTTAGAACATATCGTATAAAAAAATGTCTCTTAATGGTTGTCATAAGCCTAGGTATTTGTTAGGTTCTAATACGAGATAACATCATTTGCTTATTATATATTTAGATCAATTTTGGTGATTTTTCTTATGCCAATTATAATTTACAACTTATATATGATTGAAACTAAAAAAGGGAACAAAAGTTAAGTGAATTAAATGTATGTATGATGATATTGGTACACAAATGAAGTTTATGTGAATTTACCCATGCTATATCTCATTTTATTTTGCATACATTTATAGATATTATAATCTTATGTGTTATTAGCTTACAATAGATAAGAGTTGGATGACATGATTTCAAATATGAAGAATATAAATAGAGTGATTATTCTTTCGCATACTTAAGCTTGAAGTATGAGGCAAACTCAAGAATAAATTGTCCATAAACCTATAAACTAACTTGTTTTAATTTGAAGTAGCTAAAATGTCTTGCAATACATAAATTTAGAACATATCTTGTAAAAAATATATATCTCTTTATAGTTGTCATAAGCCTAGGAATTTGTTAGGTTCTAATACTAAATAACATCATTTGCTTAGTATATATTTAGATCAATTTTGGTGATTTTTCTTATGCAAATTATAGTTTACAACTTATATATGATTAAGACTTTAAAAAAGGAATAAAAGCTTTGTGAACTTAATGTATGTATGATGATGATATTGGTACATGAATGAGGTCTATGTGAATTTACTCATGCTATATCTCATTATATTTTTCATACATTTGTAGGTGTTATAGTCTTATGTGTTATTATCTTACAATGGATAAGGGTTAGATGGTGTGATTTCAAATATGAAGAATATAAACATAGTGATTATTCTTTTGCATACTAAGCTTAAAGTATGAGAGAAATTTAAAACAAAAATTAACTTATGAATTGACTTATTCTAATTTAAAGCAGCTAAAACGTCTCTCAATATATAAATTTAAAACATATCGTGTAAAAAAATCTATATCTCTTTATTGTTCTGATAAGACAAGGAATTTTCTAGGTTCTAATATTAATTAACATCATCCGCTTACTATATATTTAGGTCATTTTTTATGATTTTTTTTATGTAAGTTATAATTTACAACTTAGATATGATTAAGACTAAAGAAAAGGAACAAAAGTCTTCATAACATGTATTGTAAGATATGACAAATTCTTTAGCAAATGATTTGATAACGGCAAATGCTCTCCCTGTGCATACTCATGTTGTCACCAATAACCTTGTAAATATGACTCAATCAAATAATTCCTCACCAACTTCTATTCCATCTTCAGGTGATTGATTGAAATTCAATAATTAATGAATGCTGTTGAATACTTATTCCTCATATTATAGTTAATGTTGGTACATCTATCTCTCATAATGAGAGAAGTACATACTAAGGACAAGTGCTAGAGAAGGAAAATAATAGATGAAAGGATAAGATGGTAATAAAGTTTGATGTTTCTACAACATATCCAATTGCATCAAATGAACCATCAAAGATTACCTCTAAGATTGGGAAGACTTATAAGGAGATGTTGCCAATGTATGTAGAGGGTGATTAGATAATACTTCCTAACTCAGAGAAGAGGTAAGCTTATGTAAGAGTTGAGGTTAGAATCATTAAATATTGTAATTTGATTGATACCATATGATTCATTTGTTAATATTTCCTAAAACTTATGTAGTACTTATAAAATTATTTGTAATTCTTTTTTTGTATATTTTGTTTAAGAATTTGAATGTGTTAATAGTATTAGTATGATATAGTCAATGTTCTCATACTTGCCTAACACCATCAATAACATTGTTGAACATTAATTTTTTTCTTTTAGAATCGACTCAACATTAATGATATCACAATGATCTAAAGAAATACCAAGAGGTTGATGAATGGATGGGATGTCCCATGGAAAATTCCAATGTAATGTTCATACAAAATGCAAGATGGATGGTCATAAAACTTGACCTATGAGATGTAATGATGAGGATTGGAAAAAAATCACTTACTTTTTTAGTCATAAGCACATGGAAGTGATGAAAACTATAGAATCAGAGGAATCATTTGAAAAGTTAAGTTGTCATTAAATGGTACTTCTTTAGTCTTTAAGAAATTGATTTAAAAAAATACATTATTATTATTATTATTATTATTATTATTATTATTATTATTATTATTATTATTATTATTATTAATTGATTTTGAATAACAAAAAAAATCTATTAATAAAAGAGATGTACACAAATGTGTAAAATATTTGCATAGGAGTATAAATAAGTTCTTTGAAAGTAGAAGAATTGAATATATAAGTATTTTAGATAATCTCATATATTTAATACTAAAATTAGTTGGGAATTGAACATTCTATTGCATTTCCATGTTAATGGAGCAACATCACCAACGCCTAATGCTATTGAGTTCTTTAAGTAAACTTAATTTTGTAAATCTAGACCAAATGGTAGTGGTAGTGGTAGTGGTAGCGGTAGTGGTAGTGGTAAGTTATAAACGATTATGTTAGTATTTATGGTGCTTTCTATCATTGCAATTTTTGTATAAATGATAATATTAAAATTTTTTTAACTTTGTCATTATTATTAATAATATAGGTTACAATGGTTCAAATGTTTAAAGAATCACAATCTTCAGATGTGCTAAAATCTTCTATTGAGATTCTTGATTAGTATATGAATGCAAATTTCAAGACTAATTATCATCCAAGTATAGGCTATGTTCCACCACTTATAGGAAAACCTATTTGGCGTATTTTCATGCATGAGGAAAATAGAAGATTGCATGAGGAATTTAAGAAAGAGAATGAATTGTGTAAAAAGCGAGATGTTGAGTTTGAAGAACTACGTAATTTATAATGGGCTCGAGAAAATAAGGTGTATGTTTTGACTTGTTGAAGTTTTTCTTTCTTCAATTTATAGTATTAGTATGTTTTTGGAATAATGTTTCAGTTATTTAAATGAGTTTTTCTTTGTAAAGAATAAATTAAGATCTGATCATAATCCAAGTGGTTAACAAACTTGTATTTTGCTTGAAATAATGTTATTAAGTGTTAGTAGGCTTTTCTAGTTCACTACATATCTTATGCTTTTTATGAAATTAGTTTTATAACTAGATTATAATATTTTTGTAATTGAATAAACTCTTTTAAGTATTACAAAGGCTTTGTTTAGACTTTAAATCTGGGTAATTTATTAAATAAAATTATTTTATTTATTGTATGGTTATAGAAACAAGATATTTTGAACATCTATACATTTTTTTAATAGGATCTTCAAGTGATAGGGAGTTTATTCCTTTTTCAACACCATTTGATTGTGATGATGATAATAAACATGGAGAATAGAGAAACATATGAAGAATAGTTTATTTTGTTATAAATAGAGTAAAGTATGGTTATTTGATAGTAATTGTAGTGAAGTTTGGTTATATTAGTAGTAAGTGTGGTGAAATTTGGTTATTTTTGTAATTTTAGTTGTAAGTGTAATGAAGTTTGGTTATTTTGTTAATAGTTGCAGTAAGATTTGGTTATTTTGGTAATAGTTATGGTGAAGTTTGCACAACCATAAGCTAGATATTCTTATAACTATTTAGGATGTTTTTTCATTATACTTTATGAACTTTAGAGAATTATTTTGGTAAATATTATCAATATGACTACAGAATGAATTTTAAAATTATTATAATTTAATAGATGTTCTTGTTATAGGTTAAATAATACTTTTATTTCAATATATCATCCCTTTGGCCTTTAGTTTTGGAGACATTTAAATGTTACAATTAAGTTTTTTTGTGACATTTACGAAATGTAATTGGATAAGTTACATGGTTATACTTTCGTTGTGTTTAAACTTCATCTATAAATAGATATAGATGACATTTAAATGTTACTAAATATCATTCTTTTAATAAAGTTTGGTAACATTTAAATGTTATCAAATGTTATTCTTTATTTAATTTTTAAATATTACCAAATGTATTTGCAAGCAATACTTTACATTCTTCAACAACAGATATAATTTTACTTTTGTTATGCTTAAACATCACTAATAAGCATTTATGAGTAATGTTTAAACATTACCAAATATAAAATTTTTTTAAATGTTTAAATGTTATAAAAAATCATTGATTTTGTGAAGTTTCATATCATCTTTCAAATATATAGTTAGAGTTTTGTAAAATCATCACCAAAATTTTATGATTTGGTGATATTTACATCTTTTGTAATGTTTACCTTTTAAATTTTATGAATTACTTTCTATGACATACCTTTTGTAACATCTATTAATAACATTTAACAAACATTAGAGAAAGGTTTTAGTGACATTTACTTGAACTTTAGTAATGTTTAACAAACGTTACCATATGTCAAAATTCTTATAGTAACACTTGAAAGCTCAACTTGCGTAATTATATACTTGATTGAAGATTTAGTTATCACCTTCTATAATTCAATTAACTCCTATTTATAATAATAGTTCATTTAACATGGTAAATTTATAAGGTTACTACCTACGTTTTAAAGAGAGTTGTGCGAACCCTCTATGGCCATTCATAGTCAATCACAACCACCATTAGGTCTCATAACTTACATTGTTTAAGTGGATCATAACTCACTATTTTGTAATATTTTATAGTAAGTGGCTAATAACAACCTATAAGGGATTGCATGACCCTCTAAGACCGTAGGCAATCATCTTATTGGCTAATTGTGTTGCTTAGACTAGTGATGTGAATTACTGTTAACTTGGGTGTAGATGACGACAACTAAATCTTCAATTGAGTATATAATGAAACAATTCAAAAATTTTAAGTATATGGTTTTAAGGTTATCACTTACAATTTGGTGTCAGTTGCCAAAAATATAAAATGTTATAGTGTCAACTCTAAAATTTAGGAACTTATATCTTATAAATTAAGGTACAAGTAGAGCCTTAGATCTAAGTGAGACCTTGTTTAAAACTACAAGTTAGTTGAGTACATCTTGATTCATGCTTTCAAGAATAATCAAGCTAATTGGGCTTAGAAAATTTATTTATGATTGAAAAGTGCTCTTTTTTACTTAAAAACTCTAATTATGTCAAATCATATATGCATATTTTGAAGTTAAAAACTATTTTTAAATTCTGAGAAATATTTTCACCCTTAAAAAAGGTACTTTAACCCCACTAGACTATTTTTTAATGATTGATTTTTCTATTTTCTTGTATTTATGCCTATTCTCTTGTTTTTGTTTTTTTTTTTTCATTTTCCCATTTTTATTATAATTTTATGGATTTTCTTCATCTTATTTTTTTTGTCTTTTTCTCATCATTTTTCTTTCTTGTATCTTTTGAGTTTCCTTAATTTCGTATTTTTACAGTTTTTATTATTATTTATTTATATTGCTTTTGCTTGTTTTCCCTTATTTTTTAGATTTTTAAAAGTTTTTTCCATAAAGACTATCCTAAAATAATTCTAAAATTATAAAGGATAAAAATAGATACATATAGGGGATCAGAAATAAAAAGCAACAACACTTCTATTTAGGGATAGGTAAAAAAAAAACAAAACAAAACAATTAAACAGTGAATCGGATCAATTATGTTATTTTATTTTTACATATGGTTTGATTCATGATTCAATTTGATGGTGAGTTGATTTGTGATTTAGTTTAAGAACCACACCATACAAACAATGTTTAGAAAAGAAATTGCTGGTGAGACTAGAGGAATGGAGTTGCGGAAATCAATCAATCTCTTAAGGCAAAAAGTGAGGAAAAGACAGCTCAACTGGTAGAAGCGGAAATGATACGAGGAAGGACGAAATTTAGACAAGCAATATAGATCCAACGTGTAATCGATCAGCATATATGAGTGACATTCTTGGAGAATGAAAGCACATTTTGACGAAATTGAATGAGTAATGACATATGCATTCGTGAATTTATTCTGTTGACGGTACGGATGGAACTGGCAATTTAGAAGCGTTCTTTATTTAATTATCAACTGAAAGTAGGAAAACAAGGTAGCAAGTGACAATATCGCATTAAGAAGATGATTAGCATACCTAGGTTTGGACGCAATAGAAGTTGCTGCTCCATCTGTTCTAGTCTATGAAAACACCATCATCACGACCTTCCAAAATGATATAAAACTGAATCCTTATTGATCATCAGACAATTTATCCTATAGTATCGACCACAGGTAGAAAAAAAGGAAATGCTTTGACAAAAGAGGTGATATAAATCACCAATTATGGGATTTCAGTCTAACTTCTCTCCTCTGGTTCCTAGTCTATCTTATCTTTCAGTTTTGCATCATTTTTTTTTTAGTTAATGCCCTAGTCTCCAACTACTTCTTACGATTGGATAAAATAAATCAGTACAAATTGTAATACATTGGCACAATGGCTAATTTGTGATAACGGTTTGAACTATAAATCAAACTAAATCAAATTCTTTATATTTTTTTTTTGAAAAAAGTACAAACCAAATTGTGTTTTATCTTTTAATTTAAAAGAGAAAAAAGAATCATAATATACTACTTGGTTTATAGAGATAAAATGTAACAAATCAAACCACTTATTTTCTTGTTTTTCGCTATCATTTTCTCTCTCTCTTTTTTAATTATTTGGATTTTTTTTTTCATTTCATTATTTTTTCTATTTTCTATATTTTATTTTTGTAATTTTTTTTTATGATTTTCCTAATTTTCCTATTTCTAGTGATTTTATTTTATTTGTTTTTTTTTCTTGCTTTCCCTTATTTTATGGATTATTTAAAAAAAAATATCTTTTAAATGATCATAAGCTAATTCTAAAATTAAAAGGTGTAAAAATGGATAGGATAAATTATGTTAACCACTCCTATAAACTATATAAATAAGACTAACAGCCCACATTTACAAAATACAATACTTACCCCTTTCCTTTTGCTTATTTGGATGACAATATGGCATAAAATCTAACGTGTCATTACCACATCATCGTTACATCAATATTTCTCATTAATTTCTTTAGATAATATAAATATATATTTATTTTAACTAAAAAAATTAAAAATAAATTCAGTTAATTTTATAAAGAAGTTGTTGTATATATACAAATTCACATACATATACACGCATATTATAATATTATGTATGTAAATTAAATAATTAAAAAAAATTAAATAAAAAGAATTAGGATTTTGGTGCATATGCTAAAGTGTTTATTTTAGTGCAATCACTCTATTATTGGCCTGTTTCACAGAGTAGTGGACAAACTAGGATTGCATCATTAGGATGAGCAATCTCCTCGGATGGTTCAAGTACACATTGAGTAGGAAAGCAATTCAATACGAACATTAATTTTTCCGATTTTTATTTTGATACAAATAACATATATATCTGTGTGTAGGTGAATATATGCAGCAGCTTTTTTTCTAAAATTTTCTGAATTTACTTGAATTTTAATTATTTTAGTTAATTAAATATATATAATTATTCTACTTAAAGAAAATTATGAAAAATGCTAATGCAGTGATGGTGTGACAATAGCATGTCAGATTTTGAACCACATCAGTATTTAAGTAGGCAAAGACTCCAAAATAAATGTTGTATTTTAAAAACCTAGAGTATCGATGTCATTTATAAAATTAAAAAGATGATGAATGTAATTTATCTACGTCCCTGTTCGCAAGGATTGCAATTAGAAAGCAACAACACTTGTATTCCATAACATACCAAGATTTTGGAGGACAGGAGAGCAATTTGAATTGAAGATTTCCCCCCGCGTACTGGCCAAGACAGCATTTGTCTTTATTACGTGCATTGTTCCCACCTATTTTTTATAAATTAAAAATTAAAAAAAAAAAAAACCTTCAACTATAAAAGTGTGATGCGAGTGCCCGTGAAGTTAAAGTGAAGCTCTTTTATTCAAAATTCAAAACTTTTAAAATTCACACCTCAAAAACTGAAGTCAAGTGAAACCGCGAAAGCTGATTGGTTAAGGAACGTCACTTGATAGCGTCCTGTCCAATTAGAATGCAACGCTTAAGCAGACACCTTTGGGCGGCCTGATTTTGACAGCAGCCGGCTCTTCGTATGTGAAATGGATACGTATTTCATTTTCCATTCACATTGTATTTTCGGTTGTATTGTATCTATATGCGACACAACTCAATTTTTTTTTTTTTTTCAACGTTGAAACGTCAACTTGAAAATAAATTATTTTGTTTAAATAATCCTGCACTTTCTTGACAGTTGTTTTAAAAAGTTTAATCATTTTTCTTTTTTAAATTTTATAGATCTCATTATTATTACTTTGGAGATCGTTATTGTTGATATTTTGCAAAGACAATCCCAATAACAATTAATACTACATTTGTACAATTTCAATATCAATTAAATATATTGACAACCACCATTTGTATTAGTACAAAATAAATATGAGGGTGAAAATTGCAAAATATTTCATTTAAAAAAATAATAAGGTTGGGGCCGTTTCTTGTCAGAGAAACATCCCACCATTTGGCATGCCATATCAGCTGGCTCCATCGGTGCATGAGCGGCTGAAAATTTCTTCAGCGTTCGGGACCGTGCATGGAGACGATAATTGCACATGTTCTTCTATTCCTTATACTAGTTTTTCCTTGGAATAAACCCGTTCTCCAACGACAAAAATTTTAATAGTTACTAATTGAACTTTAAAAGCCGTAACTAAAATGAAAATTGTTGTAACATAACCCTATTTATCATTTTTTATGACTGATACTTCATAGGCAATTAACATAAAATGAGAACGGGAAGAGAAAAGAAAAAAAGTTGGGAGAAATTACTTGTCATCTTTAGGCATTATTTGGTTAGTATAAAAATCTTAATTTCATATAAAAATGCCTGGATATTTTTTTTCATTGTTAAGTTGCTCTCAAATGAAAATGAAAACATGAAAACTGTTTTCACATATGTAAGAATATAACATCATCATTAGTAAAATACATAATCCAAGCAATAAAATTAAAATAAATTGATGTGGTAGCTAAGTGAATGGTCATTGACAGAAAACAATCATGCAGTAACAGCAATAATTAAACTTCTAATTAAGTATATAAGTTGATAACTTTAAAACTAAGATACAAAATTGTGAAAAAATGTTTAAAGTTAAAGTTAACGACCACGACATTAAATAATAACAATAGGTAAACTTTCCTTGTCCATGAGCACATGAAGCTTTCAACTCTCTGGAGACGGGTGTTGAGAAAATTATATTTAGTTTTAGGATTAGAACGACCTCAGTCTTTTTTATTATAGACTATATTGGGCTCATAAAAAATAATAAATAAATATAATATCATATACGGCCATCTACAAATACAAACCTCCAAAATTAAGATATGCTATGAGGCCATTAATTGATTTAAATATTACTTTATGTGAGTCAATAACATTTTTAAAAATGGGTTTTATATTAAATAAATATAAATATATGACCTTCTATATATATAAATATACTTGGCGAGACAACCTTTGCATTTTACCAACAAAAACAACTAATGATTAAAGATGGCATCCGCATGATTAAATGTTTACCACGAATAAGAGTGGCAATTTAAAAAAAAGCCATTTGGAATATTGTATAACCATTTGAGGATTGAAAGAGATTGGGGGTACAAGACTTTTTGACTCCGTTGGCTTTCATATTTATCCTTTTAGCATGGCTTCATCCTTTTTGGTCCTTTCAAGGTGAAGTTATACTACTCTCCATATTGACTTCTCTGTCTATATGGATAATGGCCGGAATAGGCTAAGGAACTTTTGTGTGTATCCCTCTTTTCTTTTTTTCTTTTCCATCTTTTGATATCTTTTTCTATAACGTTTTTTAAGTTTCGAATTTGTCAAAATAAGATGCAAAATCACATGAAAAGTATAAGTAGTATACCTTCTTACAAAATTGAGTACTTAATAAATCTTCATAAAGTTAAACTTATTCACCATTTGCTTTATTTAGTTAAGGAATAAAACAAATAAGATTTTCTTTTCTCAATAAATATGTTATAACTCTTCTATCATTTTCTATTAACAACACATGAATTTTTATTTTCCCAATTCTCATTTTCTAATAACTAATGTCTTTCTCATAATTATAATAAGATATAGAGAAATACAATTCATCGAAATATTATTTTGGAACCAAAATAAATTAGATGAAAAGTTCATTAAATTCTTATGATAATAGTAAGATAAGCAGTAACCATATCGAAATCCAAAACCTACTTTATCTTATATAGTTGAACAGTTTCATATTGTTATATAGATAGTCATAGGGTGAGTTCAAATTACAATTTTTCGAAGGCTACTCCAACACAATAGAGTATAAGATACAATATCTCATACACTATAACGACCTTGTAACTAAGGTATTAAGGGTATGGTTTTCATGGTACACATTACTTACTTTATAAAAATTCTTAATCAATAATATTCAATGTAATAAAATATAATATTCTTAGTCTAACACATACTAAGGACTCAACCCATTTGCCTATTGTAGAAAGTAAAAGTTATAAAGCATATTAAACAAATACTATTAATTATTTTAGACAAGTCAGCCTAGATCTTATGATTAACTATTTGTTAAATATATCATCAATTTCATGATATATACTTTCATGAAAAACATGTGATGAAATTGTTAAAGATTATTTAATTGATAAATATAGAAGTTACAAATACATGCAAAAGGCACAATGTACTCGACCTCTTAATAAATGAACATAGAATCTCATTATTAATACCTTAATAACATTCTAAATCTTAAAATCCAATATCTAATGTTGGATTTGGTTTCAAAGTGGTTTTTTGCATGTACAAAAGGTTCCAATTGCAAAATATGGAAACATGTGCCTAAGAAGTAAGAAGTATGATACATTTTGGACTTCATCATATTTCTAGCCATCTTATACTAGCTATATCCTAAGTAACAAGGATGTTTAATAAGGAAATATAGCAGTGCTATTATGGGAACTTTACAGGAAGATCTACTTTCCACACACTGAAAGTATAGATTTGATGTGGAATAAAGTTGAGAACTAGCAAGTGTGCTAATGGTTTTATTCAAATGCCTCACTCATGAACTTAAACTTCTAACTTTGGCGTACTTATGTCTTTGGATTATATGATATGGCGGAGACGTTGCCGCTATGTCATATGCAGCCATTGATCTTAAAGTCTTCTTCCCATACAGGCGTTGACCATGAAATTAGTTATTAAGTCGAGCATAAAAGAGAGAGAAGAATCGTGGAGATACTATTTAACTCCAAAATAGGCCAACCACCTTACTCTCTTTCTGTCTTATATATATATTTTTCCTTCTTTTTTCTCTCTTTCTCTCTCTTTTTTTTTTTTTTTCCCGTTCTTTGATGCGATACGCTGTATTTACTTTACTCGTGTTAATGTCATTGTTGAGAAACTCAGCGTGAGATCATATCTATAGACATCGAGATCGTAATACATTAGCCAGTAATAATCAAGTTTCTCACAATCCAGTCCGTGTTTCGGCGACAATCAACAGATGCAATATGAAGATAAAAATAAGAATAGAGTAAAAGACAATTTACATGTATGTATGTGAATTTACATGAAAAAACTTTAGAAATCAAATTTAAAAAAACCATCGATGTAATACTTGCAAATTCATCGGTGTAGCAATAATAATTAATGTACAGCTTACACACCTTCCGAGTTACCGTTTTGATAATAGTGTTCTTTAGGACATTCTGCAAGTCCTAGTTTTCCATATGCTATCGCATTATATTTATAATGTAATAAAACCAAACCCTAATAACTCGATATGGGAAGACAACTTGGGCTGTAAGAAACTACAAAAATAGGAAACACAAATATCTTTAGACATCTCTCTTCGTTTGACTAACGACCAACCTTCAGATCCTTTTCATTTTGCCCCCGGGCATGTAGTTTATGGTGGCAGGTGGCAGCTAAAGGGGTTGATGGCCATCCTTGCCGACTGATGTTTGTTGGATAGAGCAGTGAATCACAGTCACGATCCACCATGATTTTCTTTTTCTTTTCCTTTTCCAGCAACCTGGCTAATTATAGGTAGTAATCTGCCATCTTAGGTGGGTTCTGCAATTTATAAGTAGCCCATAACTTAAAAAAGATTGCCTCCATTTTATCTATTTCTTTTTTTTTTTTTTTACTCAAAGTTTCGATAATTACATTTAATGTTATTATTTCACAAGTACTTTACTAAAGGTTGAAAAGATCGTTCAATTTAAGATCACGGCATACGTATATCTCGTGGATATTTTAAACCATGGAACAGTAACCTCTACCTTATTATTATGCTATAAAAGGTTAGAGTTTTGGTCCCGAGGAAGACGAGGGCGTTTGTTTTTTAAAACTTAGTAAGTTGTGTGAATAAATCATTCCAGTCGGGCCACTTGGCGGCAAAAGCTGGTGTGTTTGTCACCGGCCGGCTCCACTTTTTACCCTCTTTTGCTTCCTCAAGGGCATGTTTCCGTTTCAATATTGACCGTCATCATTTTCGCCATAATTACATTTCCGGCAAATTTGATAAGCTAAAAGAAGTTTCATGTTATGGTAGGACAGAGAGGTCCGGACACTGGTATTACGATTTTATTTTTAGAGCCTTTTTTTCAATACAAAAAAAAATTGGATTCAATTTTCCGGTACCTATTTTCTTAGATTGAGTATAAAGTCTTCATACCCTCTATCCATCATAAAACCTATACTTCAGTAAGATATTTAGTTTACCAAATAAAATAAGGTATGATTATAAATGCTATTCTCAAACAATGGGATGGAGAAATGATAGTTATTTCTCATAATTCATTTGAAGTCTTATGGATAAATTCAAAGATATGTTGGAAAATTACAAAAATTAGTTATTGCTTAATCCCACAAATAAATTTTAATTCCACATTTTGCTATAGCAACAATATTGTTGAATAATTATTCTACCAATCAAATGTAGAAATGGGTTTGAAGAGAAGGAATAGATATTCTATTCTGCACTTATAAAGTTAAACCAACTTGCAATAAGTAGATAGGTTATAGATTTTTGTAGTAGGGGTAAGTGCATATAGGGTTTATAATATATGATGCGCTACCTATACCTTACCCTGCAAAGTACATGTTCCTAAATTTTGAACTAGAACCTACTTTATAGTACATTGAAATTACCTTAGAACCAATACTATATAAAATCTATAGGTACAACAATACCTTATGGGTTATGGATCTTATAATTTTTTTCTATCTTTCCAATATTTTTAAGTTTATGTGATATTAGGAAAAAAGAAAGTACTTCATACGTGATACTATAAGTTCTTCAATATGCAAAACCTATAGCAAAATTTATAGAATTTATAGCAAAATCTATAGAAACTATAACAAACCTATAATATCAAAAGAGTGACCTTTTTCTATGTCACTATGTCCTCATATAATATTAAATAAAACTTATGACCTCGATAGTAAATTGAAATAAAAATTATCATTTACAGGATATCATTTAAAAGAGCTTTAGTTTAGGGTTTGTATTGGAGACTTAGTCTACTTCTTTTTAACAAAAATATAACATATTGTTTTTATTCTTTTCTTGACTAATTAATTTTTTTTTAATTCCATATATGCAATATAATGTATCATTTACTAAAATTTATAAGGTGAATACTTGTTACCTTTACTTTATATACCCTAGATTTAGGTTATAAAGTGAGCATAAAGTATGAAGACATCATTACTCATATCTTGCCCTGTGGAAGCAGGTTCTAGAAAATTGTTATTTAAAATCTACCAAATGACTCTTGGAACCTACTAGAATTCTACATACAGGATGGATATCTCATGAGTTAGGGTTACTCACTTACCTTTATTTCCTAGTACCTCCAGCTTGCACAAGCTATTAACTAATAACATTAAATATAATAGAATATTATATTAATATTTATTCTTTTTTTATATCAACCTGATTGTATTGTTTGATTCCATACTCAAATAAATTTTTACTTTATTATTTTATGAAAGATAAATTTTAATATCGAAAATGTTTCTGATATTGATTAAAAGGAAAGAGATAAAATGCATGATTGAAAAGAACTAGATATCGAATGAGATGAAAATATTTGAAGCTTTATTTGTTTTATTGATATATTTTATATCGAATTGTATTTGTAAATAATTATGACAATCAATTCGATATTTTTATTTATTTTAAACAAGTAGACCTAATCTTTATAGTAGATTATGATTTTTTGGTAATAATTTATGATAAACTGATGAATATACTAGTATAAAAAATTGTGAAAATGTTGATGGATGGTTCTTCAATACTTAAGGGTATAAGTTCTATATATAATGAAAAATTTATGGTAATTGCAAAGCACAAGTTTTACATAGTTCTTGAATATTATAAGGTAAGTTATGGTTCTAAAACTCTTTAAGTTATACCTATAGCATGGAGAAAGTATAGAGCTTCAAACCTTATCGACCATGCTCACCACTAATAAATGCATGAGAACATTAAAAGTTTCATGTTTTAGGCCATAAGAAAGTGAGATGAGACAAAGAACATACACTTATCATTTCTTAGGATGTGAAATAAAACATTTTCTTTTATATACTCAATACATATTCCGTAAATGGAATGGCCATTACATTCCCCTCTTATTATATATAGAGCTACTGTTAAGATGTGTGGTTAAACTAAATGGGCGTTGTATAGCGAATCAGTATGGATTGTTATTATACAAAATATTGAATAACAATTCATGTTCCTACCCTTATGAATTACTATTTAATGGTTTTTTTTTGTTAATATCATGATTTATGTCTTAACTTTGTTATTTTTTTATAATTATACACCTAAAGTTTCTATTTATCTAATTATACACCTCATTAAAAATTTAGTTACTATATTTTATATCTCACTTAACTTAAATTTATACAATCATTCCAATTAGCACGATCAACCATTTGAGTGGCCTTTTACAACCTTAAGGGGCCTATGTAACTTCCCATAAGTGGCTATCGACAAACGCTAACAAAACAATAAGCTACGATTCAATTAGAAAATGTGGGTCACAAAACCTACGGGTCACAAATAGCCGCCCATGACCCTCTAAGTTGATCGTGAACAACCATCTATTGGCTAATCATACTGATTGAATTGATGGTATGAATTGGAGTAAAATAAGTTGTAAACAGTAATAATTAAATATTCAATTGAGTGTGTAATTAAATAAGTCGAAATTTCAAGTTGCACAATTGCAAAAAATAACAAAGTTAAGATATAAGTTACAATTTTGTCCCCTTATTATTTTTGCTATAAATTTGCCTTTATTACAAATGCTCCTATCCCTATAAGCACCACTTTATTGATTTCACAATAAAAGTGTGATGAATATTTTAATTTTATTCCAATTTATTTCCTTATGTTATTTTATATTAACAAAAAATATAGTAATTATTACATTTTTATTAGTGAGTATATAAGTCTAAAGCATGTCATAAAGTTTAAAAGACGGTAATGTATCTACATTTGGCTTCAAATATAGTGAGACTTGTTACATCGTAGTGTAGAACATCAAAACTAATACAAATTTTGAGGCCACACAGAGGAACGAGCATGTGGTTTCTTTTCATTTGGATTTTAAAGGGGTAATGTCAAAAGAATTATTCGAGTATTTTTCTAATTTTATACTTGAATTTTGAAATTGTTAAATATCATATACTCAATCAAATTTTTATATACCAAAATTTTCACCTAAAGTTATATTATATTCAATTGAGGAAAAAACAAAAGAAGAAGAAGAAATGCCACTTATCGAATATATTACATCCGTCGTCTTTAAAAAGGCGTGACAAATATTTATCAAGCAAAAAGAATAAGTATAAACAATCAAAAGTAAGATCGTACATTTGATAAGGGCAAGTTGGATTGGAGTATGACCTTTTTGCATATTTGGATACCTTCTACTTGGACATTTTCGATAAATTTATGGAAACTTAGTCTTTAGCAACTTCAAATTTTTAATGTGGAAAATTGAAAATATATCCAAAATTCAAAACATGATTTTGACATTAAATTGAACTTGTACAAATTTGAGAATTTACCATATGAAATTAAAACAAACTCCGCCACAAATTTGTGGTAACTTTATTAGATTGTGTTTAGGCTTTAATTTAATTTTCTTTGTTTTTCTAATTATATTTTGAAATGGGTCGAGCATGTTTTGTCCTAACGTTATAAAGATAATTCATGATTTTTCATCGAGTCATAAAAATTAATGCATAGTTATCCTTGTGAACGATTAAGCATTTTGACGTTTGACCTTCGACTGATATGTTAATGTTATATATGATATATAATTTCGTGATCATTATTGCATTTAAGTGAAAATACAGATTCTTTTTCCATAGTGAAAATGCAGATTGAAGTAGAGTCTACACCCCCTACCCACCCACCACCCCCCACCCCCCCTTTTGTTTCTCCCAAAAGATTGAAGTAGAGTTGAGGGTCCTATCATATGGAGATGGATGGAAGCATAAGTTTGGTGATAAATTGAATTTGACATAAGATTATATTGAATTGATGCCAAATTAACATTAATTCAAATTTGAAATTTATATATTATCCGATAGGTTACATAATAATAATGATGGATACTACAATGACAACAAAAATTTAAATTGTCCTTATCAAAAGATTTCCTATTTTGGTTACCTTGTTAATTTTGTCAAGAAAAGAGATGGAAAAATTCGAAGACTATATGTATTTATTAGTATGTAAATAAGAACCAAATCAAAATATTCAAGTTAGCTTAGAAAAGGATTTGGCATGATAAATGATGACGCA
The DNA here is from genome assembly GCA_024138005.1 of Lumnitzera racemosa. NCBI lineage: Eukaryota > Viridiplantae > Streptophyta > Magnoliopsida > Myrtales > Combretaceae > Lumnitzera > Lumnitzera racemosa. Next base: position 61,381,060 of record JAMXBC010000012.1, read on the forward strand.
GGCGGGCATAGGAGCGGTTAAGGGAACCGGGATCTTGTATTATGGAAGAAACGTCTAAAATAACCCTTTTACGGCTGTTAGGCTCTTACTAACCCATGCTAGAGCACTAAAACAGCTTATGAATGTAATATATTATCGTTGTAAGCTAGCAATACAAATATTAGTTGTCAAATGGACAGATCGGGTTTAATTCTCCCTTACTCCAAATCTGTAATATGATAGTTGGAAAAAAAAAAGAAAAAAAGAAAGAGAGAGATATAGAGGGAGAGAGAAAGTGAAGAAAGAGTTTTTGGAGCAAAACTATTTCATTTGGTGTACAAATGCTTTACTATAGGGGAGAAGACTCCTATATGTACAAAAGATAATCCCATGTGAACTGTCAAGATCAAATTGATCTAGCATTTATAAAAAATTCATGTCTACCAATGTTGTCAATAGATCCATCTATCTCTACCCATTCCATAGTTACCAATTTACTTTGAATCTAGAAAAGTACAAACATAAGGCTTCAAATTCGATCGTGGTCATAGACTAAATATGGCTGGGTCAAGCAAGTTAATACAAATTGAGTTCTAAAATGGATTCAAGTATATAAAAGTGCATGGAGTGAAATGGATAAACAAACCAAGTTAAGCCCGCTCAAAAGGATGGCTTGAAGAGGATCAGAAGTAGGGTTAATCAGGCAGAAAACGTAAGGATGGTCGATTGGCACTAGTCAACCACTCTATGTGTAATTGGCTATGAACTCTTGAATCCTAAAATAAAATGGAAGGTAAGAGATAAACAAGTTAGTCTAAGTTGAGCTATGGAATGCATTCCAGCATATAAAAATGCATAGGGGAGAAATAGACTAGTTGACCTACTTTAGTTGATTATCCTAGATATTTATGAGAAGCTTGGATTAGCTTATGTGTTTTATTCAATTTGTTAGTTTTCAAGGCTTTATTTTTATGTCATTAGTTTCCTTTTAGGTGAAATTTCTTAAGGTTTGTATTGTAAGCCTATAAATAGGTAAATTAAGCCTATCATAGGTCAAGTTTTATTCACAGTATTGAAACACTATAATTAAGACATTTCTTTAAATATTGAGAATTGAGATTTTGTTTGTTCTTCTAGTTTGTATTTATGTTTTTATCGATCTTAAACTAAGATTGTAGTAGACTAGTTGATTGAATAAGTATGTTTCACATCAATTCTTTTAGCACCTTGTGAAAGTTTTACAAATTCTGCATAATATTAACTTATGCTTCAATCATGAAACTAATTTAGTTTTGTTGTTTTTTAGTAACATCAAACAACTGATTTCTTCCATATCTTTTAAATTTTGTCATTTCTAAAAGCAAAAACCCTAAAACACATTAAAATAACAACTTCCATATACATAAACTCTAAATTCTAATATCATTAATTGATCAATTTTCTAAGCAAATCGATGCGCATATCAATTTAGTATTAGAGCTTTAGGAGATGATGCTTTCCGTTATTAGTGTGGCATTTGATCTTTTTTAATTTTGAATTTTAGAGATTTAATGTTGTGTAGTTATGAGTTGATAGTAGTTGTAGATGAGGGGTTTCGACTAGATTGGTCATGTACGAGTCACACGAGTATCGCGCAATACGTAGCTATAGAGTAGTGATATGGAGATGATACTCAATGGGATGATTGGAGAGAAAACGACAGGGAGAAGGAATAGGTAATCTTAGAGTCTTAAATACATAAGTGATAAACAAGGGAGCCTAAGGGACTTAGAACATCAACCTTATAATTCTTGAGCAAACTAAGATCACTTCTTTTGCTTGAATATTTGATTTTAGAGAGCAAAAGTTTTATAGTAAAATACTGTTTTTCTGATTTTTGGAGTTGTGTCAAATGAGAAGGAATGACTAAGTATTTATAGGCTTTTGAGCTTGATGACATCCATTGAATCGTCTTAATGATTGACAAACGAGATGGATCTTTACTAATTCTATAATTATCTAGATTGAGTTTGCAAGGGCTAAGGCCAATAATTTTCTTCACAGTGCATAAGCTTGCCTAGGAAAGGTTAGAAGCGGATGGACCGGTCCAACGGTCTCTATTCTAAGCTCACTAAGCCAAATCTCTTTAAATCATCTTAATATATGGACTAGATTCCCTAAGCCCTATCACTTAATTCGAGAAGTCAAGTCTAAATAAATAATGGGTTTAGTCTAATAATTAATATAATAATTTTCAACCTTCTATAGTAGTTATGATTGGTGGTGTTGTTAATTAGCTTGTGATTATTGGTTTTCTTATATGGATTGTGAATTTTGAGTTATTTATTAGTACCATGAAATTTGTTATGATGTTATGTCGAGAGTATATGATGATAGGTCTCAAGATGATCTAAAATATGGAGTGCGTAGGATGAAATGATAGGTGACTAGTATAGATATTATAAGACGATTAGTATGAAACCTATGGAAAATTTTAAGTCCTTAGTTATAAAATTGTAGGAAATAATAAATTGTTAAAGGTTCCTATTAAAGAGAAACCAAAGAAGATAGTGCATTTGGTTAAGGTGGAGTCTAAATTATGAAATTAAGAAAGTTAAGGCTAAGTTAATATTAACTGTAAAAAGGATGATGTTCCAAAGAAGGCCATAATGGCTGAGATTACTGAAAAGTAGCCGAAAAGGTTGTGACATCTAAAAAAGTAGGTGTTGTGGGAAAAATTAGAATTAATTTATTCTTTGAAACTTCTATAGTAGTTACATAGAAAAGTTCATGTATTTAGATTAAACAAGATTTAGGACAAAGAGAAATTTGTTCCATGCTCTTGTTTAGAACAAGGAAAAACTATAAGAAATTATGGCCTAATATGTGACTTTTATTAAGAAGGGTCATGACATTAGGTATCGTAACTTTTTGAAGTGATATGTCTTGATTAGAGATATCGCTTATTGTTTCATGAAGAGGTACGATCCTCTTCCTACGCTTTTATATATAAAATTGAATGTTGTAACAAAAAAAAAAAGAAAATCCTTTACTTTCATTTTTTTATTTTACAAAATCCATCATAAAATTAAAGGGTTAAAGAAAAGAAATCCTATCCTTTGAGAAATAATGTTGGATTGGAGAGATAAGATGAATAGAGAGATTAAATTGCTATTCGCATTTCCAAATTTAAGAAACAATTATGGAAAAAAGGTATGTAATATTATCTGTTTTTAAGTATGTGAAAAATTATGAATTTTAAAGATTCTAAAATTATTATTTTGTCATGTAATTATGAAAAATTACTTACATGTAGTATCAAAGCCATGGTTAGGAAACTATTGATTTTTCCATTACCATAATTCACATCTACAATATTTCTTAGAGATAATTGGAATTGCCAATTATAATGGACGTAAATGGAATTACTATGGAATCATGTTATTTAACCATTGAAAAGGTTAATCCATTTCAAGGGCAAAGATTCATTGATTACGTTTGTAGTTGCTAATACAATATCATGAAGAATTGGATTTTTAATTATTGCATTATTAAATATTAAGAATAACGACAATTGCATCATAATTATGGCAGAATGTATATTAAGTCACTTAGCCATATTCTCCAGAGACATGATATTATTGTTAATTATTAAATATTATTTAGTCGTTATGAGCCACATATTAATTCTAAAATACTATTTCTTCTTCCATTGGTTGGTCACATGTTATGTAATACTCCTTGATTGGAATTTCAATAAATGGTGGCTATTAAAACTTGAATCATTATATATATTTTTTATGAAAGAAGATAGGTGTTCCATATCTGGTATAGAATGAAGTAATATGTAATGTGTTCTATGAAAGGATATTTATGTAAATGTTTATACAACAATGAATTTTTTTATATATATTTTTGGTCTTTGAATTTATATAAAATGCATTGATTATTTCGCATTATCATATCTGTATGAAATTTCATTGATGGATGATTTGTTATTCACCAAAGTGACCAAATTCTTACATCTATAAACTTTATTGTATTTTAAATTTTTGGTTTACCCATGAATTTTATTTGCAAATGACATAATCGACTATATTTAGGATAAATTGAAAGCTTATTATTATGAGGCATTATCAATCATTGAAAGATGATTAGTTGTTCTTATAATATAAAACATGACTATATGTAACAAGCATTCAAATTTTACTTATTTGTATATCCAAAGATTGCAAATATATCTAATTAATTATGTACATGCTTGTCCATTATGATTAATGTTTATATATCTTAGTATCACCCAAAGGAAAGCTTTGATATATAATTATGTATGTAGATTGCTTGAATCTGAATTTATATGATTACTCAAAGCATTAATATGTACTATATATTTTAGTTATTGTAGTATCCGTCCCGGTTTCTCTACATTCCCATGCCTCATATATTCAATGGATTGAATTTCTTAGATTGGTATGAGCAAGTCCAATTTCATTTAGGCATTTTGGATCTTGACTTGACTCTTCAAGTTAAGAAACCTATTGCAAACACTGATAGAAGTAATGATGAGGAAAAAACTCTTCATAAACTTTAAGAGAGATCAAACAAAATGAGCTAATGTTTATGAGAGTGACAATAGTAAACAACATCAAAGCTACACTTCTTAAAACTAACAATACTAAAGAATTTATTAAGTTTGTGGAAGAATGTTCCCAAACTACCGATAAATCTCTTGTTAGTATATTAATGGGTACACTAACTAACATGAAATTTGATGGATCTCATATGAGGCATGAGCATATCCTTGAAATGATGAATATAGCAGCAAAATTAAAGGCTTTCGGAATGGACATGGATGAGTTCTTTTTGATACAATTCATATTGAATTCCTTACCTCCTAAACAATATGGTTCTTTCCAAATGAATTACAACACTATAAAGGATAAGTGGAATGTGAATGAATTGACTAATATGTTGATTCAAAACGAAATAAGATTAAAAAACCAAAGGACTCATTCTGTCCATTTTGTAAGTCATCAAGAAGTTACAATAAGTTAAAAAAAAAGCCTAGAAAAAGTAAGAAGAAAGGTTTTCACAACCTAAATGGATCTTCCAAAGCAGTATAAATACATAAAAAGGAAATCAAGTGTCATTTTTGTAAGATATCTCGATACCTTAAAAAAGATTGATTCAAAACAAACAAATCAAACCTTACACAAGTTCCTTATAATACTTAGTAGATTGATTTTAGGTCAATAACTCATATTTCTAATACAATACAGGGATTCCTTATGACCTAAACTATAAAGGAAAATAAGAATTTTCTATTAATGGGAAATGGAAACATAGCTTTAGTTGAAGGAATTGTCACTTATCGCTTGATTTTGGACATTGGGTATCATTTGAATTTGTTTCAAACCTTTTATGTTCCTACATTTTCTCATAACTTAGTTTCCTTGTCAAAACTTGATGTACTGGGATTTTTTTTTAATTTTGGATTTGAATATTTCAATTTGTATAAGAACAATAAACTTTATGGTTCATGAATCTTATGTGATGGTCTTTATAAATTTAAGCTTAGTGATGTTTTTGCTAAAATTTTACTGACGTCGCATTGTAACATTGGAATTAAACGTAGTTTGATTAATGATAACTCCACTTATTTGTGGCATAAACAGTTGGGTCACATATCCAAGGAAAGGTTGCAAGGATTAGTAAATAATGTAATTCTTCTTTCTTTAGATTTTATGGATCTTGACATGTGTATTGATTGTATTAAAGGAAAACAAATCAAATACATTAAGAAAAGAGCCACAAGAAGCACGCAACCTCTTGAAATTATACATATCAACATATGTGGACCTTTCGATGCTCCATCTTTTAGTGGAGAAAAGTATTTTATCACCTTTATCAATAATTATTCACGTTACACTTACGTGTATTTTTTACATGAAAAATCTCGATCAATGGATGCCCTTAAGGTATATATTAATGAAGTTGAGAGACAACTAAATGGAAAAGTAAAAATTATTAGATAAAATAGAGGTGGCAAATATTATGGAAGGTATAGTGAATCAGGGCAATGTCTAGGTCCATTTGTCAAATTTCTTGAAAGACATGGTATATGTGCTCAATACAGTATGCCAGATACATCAAAACAAAATAGTGTTGCTAAAAATCGAGATCGTATATTAATGAATATGATTATGAGCATGTTAAGCCATTCATTTCTACCAATATTTATGTGGATTTATGCATTAAAAACCACAGTATATTTATTAAATAAGGTTCTTAGTAAGGTAATTCCAATGACCCCTTTTGAATTGTAGACCGGAAGAAAACTTAGTTTAAGACATCTACATGTTTGGGGTTGTTATGCGAAAATAAGGATTTATAATCCACATGAAAAGAAATTAGATTTTAGAACGATTAATGGTTTCTCTATAGGATATCTCGAAAGGTCTAAGGGATTTAGGTTTTATTGTCTCAACATAGTATAAGAATTGTTGAAATTGGAAATGCTAAGTTCATTGAAAATGGTCAAAATAGTAAGAGTAATGAACAATTTGATGTGTGTATTAGAGAAGTTAGGGTGAAAGTTCCTATACCCTTAACTTCTAAAATCGTTGATCCTAATATTGTGAAACTTCACCAAATTAAGAACAAGAAATAATTGATCAAACATATCATAAAGTTGTTAATGTAGATGAACTACAAGAAGTAGCATTACGGAGATCTCAAAGAGAGAGGAATTTTTCTATTCCTAATGATTATGTGATTTATCTACAAGAGTTAGAACTCAACATAGGAATTGATAATGATCTAGTTTTATTCTCATAAGCCATGGAATGTAGTAATTCTATTAAGTGGGCGAATGCCATGAAAGAATAACTAAAATCTATTGATAAAAATCAAGTATAGGACCTTGTAGAATTGCCTAAACGATGTAAAAGAGTTGGCTGTAAATGGGTCTTTAAGACAAAGCGAGACTCAAATGGCAATGTTGAACGATATAAAGCTAAACTTGTTGTTAAAGGTTTTACTCAAAAAGGTGGCATTGATTATAAAGAGACATTTTCACCAATCTCAAAGAAAGACTCACTTAGGATTATTTTAGCTTTGATAGCTCATTATAATTTAGAGTTACACCAAATGGACGTTAAGACCGCTTTTCTCAATGGAGATTTGGGTGAAGATGTTTATATGGACTAACCTAAAGGCTTTTCAATTAAAGGAAAGGAACATATGGTGTCTAAACCTAAGAAGTTAATATATGGACTTAAACAAGCTTCTTGCCTATGGTATCTTAAGTTTAATAATACCATAGCTTCTTTTGGTTTTAAAGAAAAAACCGTTGATTGGTGTATATATATGAAGATCAATAGGAGCAAGTTTGTCTTCTTAATCTTATATGTTGATGATATTTTGATTGCTACTAATGACTTGGTTTATTATGTGAAACCAAGAATTATCTTTCTAAGAGCTTTGAGAGGAAGGGCATGAGAAAGGCAATGTATGTTATATATTTAGTGATAGATCACAAGGATTGATAAGCCTATCTCAAAAAATGTATATCAATAAAGTTCTTGAAAGATTTAAGATGAACAAGTGTCCAGGAAGAATTGTTCTGATTCAAAAAGGAGATAAATTTGGCAATACGCAATGTCTAAAGAATGAGTCGGAACGAGAACAAATGTTAAGAATTCCTTATGCATCCGTTGTTAGGAGTTTGATGTATCTTCAATCTTGCACTAGACTTGACATTAGTTTTAGTGTTAGGATATTAAGTAGATATCAAAATGATCTAAGGTTAAATCATTGAAAAGTTGCCAAAAAAAGTCTTAAGATATTTTCAAGGAACGAAGGACTACATGCTCACTTATAGAAGGTTTAATTAGTTAGAAGTGATTGGTTATTCAGATTCAGATTTTGTTAGATGTGTTGATACAAGAAAATCCACATTCAATTATATATTCTTGTTAACTGGAGGGGCAATTTCATGGAAAAGTGCAAAACAGTTTGTTGTTGCTGCATTGACTATGGAAGCAGAATTTGTGGCTTGCTTTAAGGCCATAGTTCATGATTTATGGTTATAGAATTTTGTTTTAGGGCTTCAGGTTGTCGACACTATTAGTAGGCCGTTGAAAATTTATTGCGACAACTTCATTGCGGTCTTCTTTTCAAAGAACGATGAGTATTCAAAAGGCACTAAACATATGAAAATCAAATACTTTGCCATCAAAGAAGAAGTTTAGAAACAAAAAGTGTCAATTGAATATATTAGCACAAAACTAATGGTTGCAGATCCATTAATAAAGGGATTACTACCCAATATTTTTAGAGAGCATGTTGAGAGAATGGGTATTGTAGGATGTCTTAATTAAATAATGATTTTTTACTTGCATGACATTCTTGAGCTCAATTAATGTGTTTTTTGAAATGTCATGTCTTCTATATAGTATAAATGATCAAGCTAGAATATGTCAATGGTAATCATCTATTATAAAGACAACTAATGATTAGACCTTTATTTATCTCTTCATTAAATTATAACTAATTTAGAGATTAATTATGTAGTACATGGAAGGGATTGTGTCGCTATAATGATGTACAACCACCATGACTCTAATCAATTTTTAACTTAATTATGATGTGGTGTTATGGTATAATCAAACTAAGGAAAAACTTAGTATAACTTTATTATGCACATTATATTTATTCTAAGTAATTAAAGAACATATGTGGGCTAAGTGGAGAATGTAAGAAATTATGACTCAATATGTGACTTTTTATTAAGAAGAGTCATGACATTAAGTGTTGTGACTTTTCAAAATGAGATGTTTCAATTGGAGATATCACTTAATGTTTTATGACGAGGTATGGTCCTCTTCTTATGCTTTTATATATAAAATTGAATATTGTAACAAAATAAAAAATACTTCACTTTTATTTTCATATTTTGCAAAATCCATCATAAAATTAAAGGGTTAAGAAAGAGAAATCTTACCTCTGGAGAAGTAAAGTTAGATTGGAAGGATAAGGAGTATCGAGAGATTAAATTGTTCTTCGCATTTCCAAATTTAAGAAACAATTATGGGAAAAGGTACATAATATTATTTGTTCATAATTATGTGAAAAATTATGAATTTCAAAGATTCTGAAATTATTATTTTATCATGTAATTATGAAAAATTACTTACAAAGACATCTAAACTAGTTATTGATAGAGGCAGTTGTGCTAATATTGTGTCTAATAGATTTATAATGAGGATAGGCATATAAAGTAAACCACATGTATGATTATATAGTTTACATTGTTCGGCAATGAAGGAGTCATACATCTTCATAAACAAGTGCACATTTTGATGTTGACCAAGACCAAGAATAACCAAGACCAAGGATAGATAAGGTTGGTCATAGGGGTAGGTCCAAGCTTGCCGAAAGCTTGAAGAACGAGATGGAAAGTTAGTGTAACAACTAGAAAAGTAAATAAGTAAACCTACGGACAACTCTACAGGATATAACGTATCAATGGAACTTTTGAGAACTCACGACATAACTCAATATAACACATAAGGTGGGTTGGTGATGTTACTCGCTACCTAACTTTGCTTAAGAGATATGATAAGAGTGAAGTAAGTAAATAAGATAAGAGAGCAATGTTCATAAGAAGTATATTTAGTATATTGATGATGAGATGTTGTGTATCCCTCACGACTACATGTATAATGGCTATATATACTTGAGAAATTAGGGTAATCTACTTAAAATGAAAAATAAGACAAAAAGGGTAATATCTAAAAGAAATAATGTATAAGGAATACAAAGGGAATATTCAAAGGAAATATTCAAAGGAAATAATGATTAGTATAACAGATTCCTTTACATAAGATTAGGATATGTGACAATAGTTTATTGGGGATGTCTTTTTCTTTTTTTTTTTTTGTAGAAATAGATAAAATAGTATAGTCAAGATGGAGGGTTGAGCAAGGGTATCGGTCAAACCTGGACCCATCTAAGAAGAAGTGGCTATGGATATGTGCTAAAGCTCTTGACTTCTCGATACTAATGTTGTTGAACTAAGCGTTGGCTTAATCATGGTTGAGTAGGTGTGTGTGAGGGGATAATTTGTTAATAGTGCATTCGTTTAGTCGATACGAGACATCCAAGAGATGTATAGTTACTAGGCTCAACATAAGAAGTTAGTCAGTAGCAAGGATTAGCTTAGCCTCGGTAGGAGTTGGTTGGAATAGGAAGATTCGCTTCGTTAATTCTTCTAGGCTTCGAGCTCAGTTGTGGGTCAAAAGTATAATAATCCAATTCCTATCATGTTTTGTTGTCAATTAGCCATTACACAAATAAGGTCATTTGTGATGGCATTTCTATAGATGCGACTTTATACATGTGCTATTAGGGAGGCAGTACCAAATGGTAAGCAAGCTACATATGAGGGGTAAAAAAACATGTACATTGTATAGAAAAATGGTCAAATTTATATGGTTCTTCTTGTAAGTATAGGAAAGATATGAATTTGGCTATACAACTAGAGGGTAAAGAATCCTATTCATGTGCCTAAGGAAATCATTTTATAGAAAAAAACCATAATTCTAGCTTTTTTGACAAGAAGAAATGAGATTTAAGGATAATGCTTTCCAAAGAAAGGAGGAATGATATGAATCTTGAAATGAGATGGAAGCTAAGAAATTGAGTTCCAAAATAGATTTAAGTAAGAAAAGACCTACTAAGTTGAGGCTTCCCAAAGGATGGCTTAGAGAGGACTAAAAGTAGGGTTGGTTTGGTTGTTAACTTAAGGGAAACTGGCTGGCTTAGGTTGACATATTTAGGTATGATCTGCCATAAAATGGTTTAAAAGAAGGTTTGGATTAGCTCATGTCTTTTATTTAATTTGTTATTTTGCTTCAAGTTTCTAATTCATTAAGTCATTTAGCTATCCTTTAGTGATTTATTTTTCGTTAATTAGTTTCCTTTAGGGGAATTTTTCCTCAAGTTTTAATTGCAAGCCTATAAATAGGCAAATTGAGTCATGAGCCATCAATTTAGTTTTATTCATCTTCTAAGTGCTTCAATCTGGTCACTAAGATATTACAGTGAGTATTGGAGATCAAAACTTTATCTATTTTCCTTATTCATACTTATATCATTAGCAATATTTATAAGACTGGCTAATTAGCTAATTGAAATAGTATGTTTCACATTGACTCTTTTAATACTTTGTGGGAGTTTCACAAATGTTTGTAATATCGATTTATAATTAAATTACAAAATCAATTCAGTTTTGTTGTTTGTATGTAATATCGAAGATCAATTTTATCTATATCTTTTTAAGTTATTTCTTGAACATGAAACCCCAACATACATGAAAATATTAACTTTCTATAAACCATCAAATCTTAGAACATGAATTGATTGATTTTCCAATTACATTCGCGAGCACATTGTGGTAGTTGCAAGTGTTTCGTGAAGCAAATGTTAGAGTTGATGTCAGGAATGAAATAAGGATGAGATTGTTTTTCTTTTTTCTTTTTATTTATTGTTTAGTTATATCTATTAGATGCTCTAACTCATGTGCTTTGTTTTGATTATTTTACCAAATATTATGAAAAGAAAATATAGAGGAAATGTCTTAATGTATACTTTAATCTACATATATAACATGGTATAAAATCTTTTTTTCTTGGTATAGGCTTCTTTTGAAACAACATTGTCTTAGCTCTTTGTAGGTGTTATTGATATGATGTTGTGGCTGCTGATACAACTGATGATGCTGTTGATGTGCTGGGATGCTATTGATATGTTGCCGATATTGATTGAAGGCTTGAGAATCGAACTCTTCTACAGTTGCTATTGATTAGAAACTTGAAAAAAAATTCCTCGAGTGAACACTGTTGGAATGTGCTTCAGGTTGGTTCATAGATTACTAGCCTGACATTCAATCTGCTCAACTAAAGCTGTTGTTTTGAGCATTATTTAGAGAAGCATTGCTCTTTTTCCTTCAGTCTAAATGAACCACAACTCTAACCATCCTAGGATTGACTGATACATTACCAAATATACAAGCATTCCAATGCTTCTAAACAAACCGAAGGGTGATGGCAATTCTGATTCCCATTTGTTGCTTGTCATGCGCTGATAAATCATGATCAAACAAAAGAGATGCCAGCCATCTGTCTGCACGTGTTTTATCAAATTTCCTCAATTCTAATTTGAGCACGAGCAAACCAAGTTGGTTTGACCCATTCACAAATGAAAAAGCATGTGCTCACATTCAAACAACATTGATAGATTTTATTATTTTATTCTCAATGTCTCATATTTTTCTTTCATAATAATATTATACGACTTTTAGCATATTGATGAATAAGTAAATGATGTATTTTATATGTCCATAGAGCTACGGTGTGTGAGTATAAATTGACCAATCCACATGGTACAACAGTTGACCGCCTCGGCATGTAGTCTTGCACAGGTGGACGAACCCTCCATGAAAGATTAAGTACATCTAAAAGCATGACATAGTGAAACTTTACTTTTATTTGCAAATATTTACAAGTATGTTAAAATAAAATCGAGCCACAATGACGAATACTATTTGCAATAAAGCCCTCTTTGATTCATGAAAAAGATTTCCTGGGAAACTTTTTTCCAAATTTTCTTTAATAAGAAACTATATTTTCTTATAAGGAAAAATATTTTTTTGGTTTAGCGGAGAACTAAGCATTGTCCAAACAAATCATTTATGCATTTTAAATTGGAAAGTTATTTTCCAAATTAATCCAACAAGTCTTTTAGTTTTAGCCTAATAATTTTTTATTTCTTTGTCATTGCAGTTAACATATTAATTACATTTTGAATATGAATAATTTTTAGTGGTTCAAATAATCCAAGAAAATATCTTAAAAATATTATTGAAATAAGGTAAAGGTTATCTTTATCAATACTACATAATTATTGAAATTATATATTTTTAGTTTCATGTAAAGGTTTTGATACCTATATTATAAAGTGAAAATAACTCATTTAAGTCCATTTTTACATTAGTCTCCCAACATGATGGATTAAATTTCTTTCCTCACTTTGTAAGATTATAATATGATAGTAATTCATAGAAAAATTATATGTAACCATACAATAGGTATTGTTTTTTTATGGCTAAAATAGAGGAAATTGTGGGAAGTTGTTATCATGATGTGTAGCTTTGCAAAGAAACAATCATTTTTGCATTTAAAAACAAAATTTTAGAACTAAACTTACATCTATAGTTGTCAAAATTGTAATTTTACCTATGTAATTATTTGAGTTTATAATTCTAAAAAGTTCTTCCAACTTAATTAGCATTCTAAGTTCACTTGGGTATAAAATTGTTTTCGTATAAAAACTTATGTTTTTAACCGAATTTACATATAAATTCGGTAGAAATTTACGTTTTTGACTAAATTTATCGATTTTATATATCTAAGTTAAATAAGTCATAAAAAAGGCATTACATCATTTTCTTTATCATATTTTTATTTTTCTACTCTTTCTCTCTCTTTTAGTCCCTTCCTTCATTTAAGTTTCAACTCCAATAATAAAGATTATTAGGAAAATTATATATTTCAATTTATACCATCAATAATAATTTAAAATGAATTGAGATATTTGACTCTCTTTAATTCATTCCCTTTTTTCAAAAAAAAAAAAGGAAAAATGTTTAGTTTCAAATTAAAAATTTTATAAAGAAAGAACTTAGTTCGTTTCTTTTCATAAAATATTTTAAGTTTTAAATGACTACTTTTAGCATGAACACAATTTTTTAAAGTTATTTCATAAAGATTATAGGAACTTATTATTTTATATTTCGATTTTATGTTTTGATTTTGCCTACCTTTTGTCAATTCTAAATAGAATCATGAGTTTGATCACCTTATTTACATTTGTATTATTAGGCAAAAGCAACCCACACATAGGACTGCACTTCCATATAACTACATAATAAATGAATATATATATATATATATATTAGAGTTAAAATACAGAATTAGTATGAAGTTATAAATAATAAACTATGATGGTTGGTTTATCAAGTTCAAGTCTTTTATAAAATATACAACCTTTTGCATTCAAGGGTAAAACGAAAAAAAGTAAAACTTATATTTTTAAATTCAAAGATAAAAGTAAAAAATAAAACTTATACTTTTATAATCACATGTAATGTTGTGTTGCATTAGAGATTTGTGGTCCATTCAGGCAATAATATATTTATGGTATTATGTAGATAAAAAAAGTTATTTCGAGTAGGAGTATGTGTTACAAAAAGTTCATGAGTCAAACATCCAAAAGAATATTCCACTGGCATTTTATAATACATCAAACACATAAAAATATTTAAAAAAAAAAAGAAGAAGAAAAAGACTAACCGGTGATTTTTATGAAACAAGAGGGGAAGGGGGTGGCTTAGGAGATATGAAAAACAGCACCTTAAACATAAAATCAAAGATCCAAAAGGAGGCAAATTTTTTAAAATAAAAACAAATAACGTGGAATTCTTGTCTTTGCCTTTTCAAATTACATTATCTTAATAAGGAAGTATAATGTTTCGAACGGGTTAAGCGGCAATTAATCTAATAGGCAATCAAGCGTTAAGGCAGCAAAATGAGCGGCGATCAATTATCAACGCGGTTGGCAAATCCGGTAAATTTAGTCAAAAGTGATGGCCCGCGTCGCACAACACCACATTGCCGGAAAGTAAAAAGAGCAAACACAAAACAGATGAAAGGTGGCTGTTTCTTAGATATTCACGACTGGATTTTTTCTTTGTCACCACATTTTTCCATGGTGTGCTTTTTTTTTTTTTCTGAATTTCTTTGTTTTCTTTTTTAAATTTCTTTTGAAATGGACGCGACTTGTCAAGGTGGAACTTTTGATTGTACACTCCATTCTTTTTTTATTTTTTTGTTTCTCCAATGCGGTTTAGGTCATATATTAATACCCAGAAGCTAGTGAAATATTCACAGAATTGCTTTTGTTATATAGCTTTTGCAACTTATTCATTTATTCTGTCCGATTACTCTAAGACATTTGCATAATGCTATTAAAAAGGTATCTGCATAATAAGTGCTAAACTCAACGAATAAAGATGTTCATTGTCTTACATGATTTTAGTCAAATAAATTTAAGAATAATATGAAAAAGTTGATTATTTTAAGTGATGGTTGTATGAAGATAAATCATTTTGAAGAGTTAATTTTTTCTTTTTTGATGGTTATGTATAAATACGTTATTTCAAAAGATTACTTATTTATCTATTTTTAGATATCCACTATATGGATGTGGCTTCCGCTAATATACACATGCGTGTGTATATAATTGCTATTAATTTTATCTTCAGATATACAATTGTTAGTGTTATTAATATTCTGTATTTTCGGTATGTTCTCTGTTTCAAAAGTATTCATCGATAATTTTAACCTTGAATATATTATAGCAATGGTCATAATATAAATGCTACAAATGAGCGGATAATTTCGTTTTTTTTTTATATCCCAAAACACCCACTTTCTTTCTTTGTTTTTTCCTTTCCTTTCTTTTTTTTTTTCTTTTTCAATCATCATCATTATAACTTTAGAGTGACGATAACCTAACTTATTTTATTTTATAGAAAATTAATATTCATATTTTTAGATTACGGTAACTTTCACATCATATAATACCTTATTTGATTGGATAGATTCTAGTATGTATTAAAAATCATATAATTTTAATTTTGTTAAAATATATTTTTGGTGTTGTTCTATATTATGAAATCCAATTTTTCATATATATATATATTTTTACATTCATAATGGGAGTTTATTATTTACTAGTTCGAGAAAAATAAAAAAATCTATAGCAAAAATAATTAGTTAATGCTTTTAATGAAAAATTGAACGTAATCCTAAATAAATTATTATAAATATCTTAAATTATATAAAAACACTACCCTATATATGTAGTCACATGACCCATCCAGTGTATTTATAGCATAACCGTTTTCAATCAGGGAAGTTCAACGTATGATATGAATGAAACAATGAGTACATTTAAAAGCATAAAAAAGTTTATCTAAAAATTCCACCATATATATAGACAAGTTTATAACATTACATTCACATATGCCCCTAATAAAACTGCAGCTAGGTATAAATAGAGAAAACAAAAGGAAAGACAGGTACATGATTAAAAATAGCACACATCTCACGTATTCCTCTATCTCAAATTTTATGCCTCAATCAATGCTCTACCGAACTCATCTACCCTCTTCTTTGTTTCAATTTCAATTCCATTACTTCTTACCTTTTTCCTCTGCAACAAACTCCGCCTCCTCTTCCTTATCTTCCTCAAAAGCTATTCCTCAGGTTCGCTCGCATGTCATGTACAAACCAATTTGCTTTTGTTGCATGAAACCGTTGAATTCAAGTTAAAGTTTTGAACTTTAACCGAATTTTGGTGGTTATGAATTCTGAGTTATGTTTGCCTTGTGTTTTTTTTTTTCTTCTTTTTAATTTCAGGTTAAGAGTGAAATGGACTGCATTGAAGCTGCTCTGAAGCCTAGTTTTAGAAAGGAAATATTAACGAAACCAAACACGCCCCAAGGAGTCATTCATTATGATGATACGTGTACAATATTTGACGTTCAGAATGAGGTTTCGTGTGATGACCATTTCGTGGATGAATTCTTAGACTTGTCAAGTGAAGATGGTTTTGTTGAAAACCAAAAAAAAGAAGAAGAAGAAGAACAAGAACAAGAGCAAGAGGAGGAGAAGTTTAAGCCTTTGTGTTCCGATGGCGTACAAAGAGATGATATTTCATGTGTAACATCAAAAGATGATTTTGGGGCTTTGTCCAACGGAGAAATTAGGCTTCCGGTAACGGATATTTCCCAAATTTATTGTCAAGAACGGTTTTTTTTGGTGGTTTTTATGATAGAAAGTTTCGATTTTTCCAGGCGGATGATTTGGAAGACCTCGAATGGCTGTCCCATTTTGTGGAGGATTGTTTTTCCGGCCTCTCTCATACCGGGATTTCGCCGCAGAAGCCGAATAACATCGAGGAAGTCGAGAACCGGTCCGAACCGGAAATTCCCGGTTCGGGGAATCAATTCAAGACCTCGGTTCCTGCTAAAGCACGAAGCAAACGCACACGAACAGGCGGTCGGGTTTGGTCATTTAGGTCTCCTCCACTGCCAGAGTCGTCCCCTTGCTCCTCCTTGTCGTCTACTTCGTGCTCTCCTTCAAGCAATTGGCTTATATGTACGAACCAGGGTCAGAGTCTGGAGCCGGTTCATTTGGATGCGAAACCTCCCGCGAAGAGGCAGAAGAAGAAGCTGGACGCTCCAGTTTCCGGTTATGCTCCAGCGCCTCGGCGTTGCAGCCATTGTGGGGTACAGAAAACCCCGCAATGGCGAGCTGGGCCGATTGGAGCAAAGACTTTGTGCAATGCGTGTGGGGTGAGGTATAAGTCGGGGCGGTTGTTGCCCGAGTATCGGCCGGCTTGTAGTCCTACGTTTTCAAGCGAATTGCACTCGAATCACCACCGGAAGGTGCTGGATATGCGGCGAAAGAAGGAGTCTATTGGACTAATGGAATCCGGGTCGGACGTGTCAAGTTTTGGATAGGGTTAGTCACAGTCCATTTTGATTTTTGGGTAGTGAACCGGGTTCGCTACCGGTTTGACTCGACTTAGTCTGTTGTTTACAAACTTTTCGTGATAGGTAATTTAGGGCAATTCCATTTAGTGCTTTTTGCAGCGTTTAGTGTTTTTTTTTTTTTAACTAATTTCTTTATATTGTGTTTGGTAAGGGGGAAGGAATTAAGAAAAAATGTGAAATGAAAGAGAGAATAAAAAAAATGAAAGAAAAGTTTTCGGTGAGATTGAAAAAGAAATAAAAAGGAATGATCTAAATAATTCTTTATATTTGTTAAATTATTAAAATACTCTTGAAACATTTAACTATTTTTTTTTTATTATAAGAATATTTAAGTAAACTTTTATAGTTTTCTCTTACTTTTTCTTCGTATGTGGAGGAAATGGATTCCCGAAGCGTTGGGGAAAAAGTTTTTGAAAAATAATCATTTCTTTCACTTTTCTTTATTTTATCAAATAAAAAAATAAAAAACTTTTCTTCTCAATTTCTTCCTTTACTATTTTTTCCTCCTACTATCTAAACATAGTGTTAGTATTGTTAATTAATTATAGTTAGTAATAAGGATTTTTAATATATTTTTTTAATTTTATAGATATGAAAATTGTAAGAATTTTGCTATAAGAGAGGGGTATTTAAGTTTGAAACGTATGGACTCTATTTTAGGAGCAGTTGAGAGGCAAAGATATTATGATGGAGCTTCCGTGCAATGTGAACGTGACAATGCCACATGATAACTTCGGGGAAATAAAAATATATATAACCGGACATGGAATTATACAATTGGACCTGGACGTCTGTTTTAAAATATGTTGTTTGACTTATGAAACACAAAACGAGGATGTCTCTAAATACAGTGGGAAGAAAATTAACATTAACCTTAATTAATCCATCTATATTCTGGCTATTTTCTTCTTCTTTAAAAACCATATACTGTACATTACCGAGTGAATTGGTTTTTAGTTTATCTATGTTCTTTATATTTTTTTGAAAATTCATCGTACATTGGGCATGTCTTAATTTAAAAACAGGATTAACAATTTGAGTGTAAAAGAAAGCCAATATATATGGCCCTAAAACAAAGAGTTAGCCAAAGAAAAGTTTGGTTATCATTGAGAACAATTTGGATTATTTTATTTTATTTTATTTTTTTTTTTGGAGTGAAATGCATGAGATAAATAGTAGACCAAGATTGAAGTTACAAATCTTTTGGTAACATATACCGGAAAATGTCATACTTTATTTATCGATTGTTATAATTAATTGCCTAAAGTAGAAAGGTGTCAGTTTACTATCTATAAATATTTTGAACTCATAGGCAGTAATAGAATTAGATATTTAATTGTAAAAATAAATAAAATTTAGGTAACAAATTTTACAAATCGACAAAGTTTAAATAGTTAATTTAAAAATGAAAATAAATTCAAATATTAAATTAATATTTTTCAACTTCCAGTAATAAATTGCATAAATGAGTAAATTTCAGAAACCAAATATAACATGCATGCATTATTATAGTGTCCATAAAACATATCCTTATATCCTATCAATTAGTCGTCCCTATTTTAAGAAAGCATAATATGGGGTCTTTATTAC
Source organism: Lumnitzera racemosa (assembly GCA_024138005.1). Lineage (NCBI taxonomy): Eukaryota > Viridiplantae > Streptophyta > Magnoliopsida > Myrtales > Combretaceae > Lumnitzera > Lumnitzera racemosa. Next base: position 61,400,291 of record JAMXBC010000012.1, read on the forward strand.
ATAGGTTGCGACCTATTTAAGGCAATATTTCTACATTAAACTCTGGAAATTAATGCGAAAAAGAGATTAGATTATTTGTTTAAGATAAGTTATTGCGTAGGGAGGCATGATAATCTATGATATTATGCCTCCAATTTTAAAAATACATCCACAAAATACAATTGCCTATTCATCGTTGTAATTCATAGACCTTAACTATTTTATAATAAAATAAATACAGGTCGATTGTTTAACAATAGATGGACTAAGTTGTCATGTTTTCATAATCTTTATTTAAAAATGATTCAAGACATGCTTTTTGTGCTAGGTCGAGATATTAAATAAATATAAATGAAATTAAACGGTGCACGTTTTATGCCCCCCAACTCCCAAGAAGCTTAAGGCTTTTACTGTGTTCTTCTTTAGGACTAGCTACCCACGCAGAGCGGACCACCCCCAGTGTCCTAACGCGATGGAATGCGACGGTCGTTGGCCAAAAGAGAAGAGAACAAAGGAATGCAACTTCCTAAGTAAAGAGGCAGGAAAAGAAAAAGGATGACTTACAAGTTATAAGTACCTCTCTTCGCCAGGTTATATATAAGAAAATTTTGTTTGGATGGTTTCGGAAAGGGGGTAAGGCACCGAAAGTGTTCATGGTTTGGATTCAGGTGTTGTTTGTTTTGATAGGTTTACAAGACTGTATAAAAGATTATTAGAAGACTGGGTAAAGTAAAAAACTCCTGAACAATTTCTAAAACTAGTTATCTTATTTTCTAACAATACGTATAGTAAACAAGGCATGACAGTTATGTTGTACCATACTTCTTGTATTATGATGTCTTGTGATTTTTATTTGTTAATAAATTATTTCTAAAATTAAAAGAAACAATTTTTGTGCTAGTAGTTTTAGCCATGCATATCTTTTGATGGTTCTGATTTTGGTGAATTTTATATCATTAAAAAACTTTTGCCTCACATTTTTATTTTTTATTTTTTAAAAAAGATCTATTATATATTTACGAACTTTATTGCCCAATTAATTTTAAACTACTTGGAGCCTATAAAATAGATACTATTTGACCTTTAGCATGAATTTTTTGACTTATCGAATAACATACCTCCATATGTTATAATATTTTGCTGTACTTTCGATAGTACATGGACATTCATTTTTCAAGCATTGCAATTATATAATATTTTGTTATTTTTCCATAGGTGGTTGATTGGCCTATGCCACAACCCTCAATTTCCCAGTCCTCTAGCGGTAATCGATCGACCCCAGTTTTGGGCCTGTCCTTATGTTTTAAAATAGCTTAATTGATCCCTGGAATCCCAATTTTGTTATTTGGTGAATTTAGTGATAACTATTAGGTGATGATCGAAATAAATAACTGGAATTTAATTCAAGAATGTGAAACCAAGATTTATTGTATATCGTATTATAGGTAGTGAATATTTTGTACCACAGATATTTAGCTACTACTGTCTGTTGCCTATAGTGTTAGGATAGTATAAACTCGACTAATGAATATTTGGATAATTCCTTGATCTGTATCTACCTTTCAGGGTTATGGTCCCATCGTAATCGGTGTAATTATTAATAAGAGTTGCGGACCAACTTTAATCCGTTAAATAATTGATATGAATATAAATCTCTTAATTTGACGTTTTGGATTTCGCATGTTACGAAAAGTTAGATTAAATTTTATGTTAAAATTAGAAATATTAATAGAATTCACTTTGTAAGTTTGGATTTAATAAAATAATTAAATATTATATTTATAGAATCTATGTATTTTATTTGTAATTTACCAGAAATATATAAAACGAGTTTTTATAATTGACGAGTCACTTGAGATATATTATATATATTAAAAATTATAAAATAACATAAGAAATATTTAATATTATTTATTTATATTAAATATGAATTTATATGTAGAAAAAGATACTCAAAATTACCTAAGATATTTGGACTATACTGTATTATATTAAAATAATTTAAAAATATATAAAAATTTACAAAAAGTTTATTAGCAATAGAATATGATTTACTTATGGCATGGTAGTATACAGACTCAATTTGTTATGATTAAGGAAAAATTTAGATGCAAAAGGTTGATAAATCACAAGCCTAAACTACACTTGTAAAAAATTAACCACCGACCCAATCATTTCCTATAAATTCACTCTAGTATATAGGAAAAATAAAAAGGGGCTTGAGACAGTTGAGTTAGTATTTCGGGAAAATTATACAAAAGAGTAATGCATTTAGGGCTAATTCAATGTTCAACCTTCTAACCAAAACCCGATGCAAAGCCGCCACCAACATTGGATAGGAGAGGCAACACCTAAGGCTATCAACAACTACCTAAGGGTTGGTGATGGTTGGAAATACCCATACTAGTGAGTGATCCAAACCTATTTGATTTTCATTAAACTAATAAAAATAGCAACTTTCATCCATAAATTATGAGAAAAATTATTGTTTTATATTTTTACATGTAGTTTTTGGGAAAAATGTTGTTTAGTTGAACTTAAGTCCCAAAATAATCACCCTTAAGAAATTACTCAACTAAAATCAATTTCTCTTCGTTTTTAAAAACCTTCTTATTGTTGTTTTGGTTCCAAAATTTTTCTATAAACTACTTATAATATGTATGAAATTACTATGAAGAGTTTTTTCATAAAAACTATTTTTTAAATTTTATCTAACTTTTAGGTCTTAGAAATCCTATTAAATAGTTATTTTTCTAAATACACTTAATTATTTTTCAAGAAATTAACCTAGATACTGATTTGGAGAGTTTGCTGGTATATTATAATATTGAATGATGTTAAGAGATGAAATTTTATTGTATTGGAAGTGCTAGATTTGATTATTGTAGATCTAGTGTTGATATATGTGTAATATGTGGAGTATTGAAATAATGAAATAAGGTGTATTTGATTCAAACTAAAGTGATATTGGGCTAAATAGTGTACTTTAATTCTGGTTATGAATAAAAATTGTAGGAAATTATGCTAAAATGTGAAGTATGTTTTGATCAAAGGCTAACTCAAAAGTTAGATTAGAGATAGGGTGTATAGAGTAAATTAAGAAGTTGATTAAAAATTAAATTAGAGACTTTATTTACTTAAAAGGTAGTTGGTTAAACTTTAGAGAATGGGTTAGAAGGAATTTCTAGGACTTATGAATAACTCATAATCAAGAGTTGAATTAGAGACTAGATTAGAAGTTGAATCGAAGACTAGTTAAATGCGATGCTGGTCACAAGAGACTTAAAGCTTGGATAAATAAGTATTAATAGAACCTCAAATTAAAGATAATAATTTGAGTAACATAATAAAACCAATAAATGATAGTTGTATGAATACTAATATGATATTTATATTTTAGAGACTTAGGGTAGAGGCATATCATATCATAATTCATACCTTAGTAAGTAAATAGAAGGTCTAGGAAAGTTTAGGATCAATCTATTACTGTATTTTGGAGTACAATATTATAGTATTTAGAGGCTTAAGGTTATATTTGGTTATGCTTATAAGTAGTTTGCTTGTGCACATACTTGTGGATTTCTAAACTTGATCATATACTATTGATATATTGTACTGGTTTGCAATTGTCCATGCTACATGAAATTGATTGGTCGCCTTAAACTGAACTTAACTATACTAGATATGAAAATTTATATTGGACCTGCATTGCAAATCATTAAGGGATGATCAGGATTCTTCAACTAAATATTGATCCCTTTGAAAGGGATAGCAGAAACAGTCTCTTCATCATTCGTTTTAATTGAAAAAACATCTTAAAATAAAAAACCTATAGAATCTCATAATTGATTAGTGATTTTGATAATTATTGCAAGGGTAAGGACGGTGGTTTGAAGGTAGTTGTGGGAGAAATGATGTTTCTATTGCACAAGTCGGGGTTCAGTCGAGAGTTGTTGTATATGCACTGAAACTCCTCAAACTTAAATTAAAACGGGTGTAATTTCTCTAATCTCATGATGAATTGAACAATGTTATATGATGTTTTGTTTGTTGTATTGCATTTAACTAATTATATGATAACCTTGCTTGTATTTGTTGGATTGTCTTATGTCTCAATCCCTACTAACTAAGTGATTGATTGCTCACATCCCTATAAATCTTTTTGCAAGTGTTGATTAGGTTACTATATTATACTATCTTAAGGTTAGTCATTGCTGGATTCAGGGGAGTAAGGACATTATACTAGAAGATTACTGGACTTTTTGAAGCTTCTGCTTTTACCTTTTTTTGTTTGGAATTGAGCTATATAAATACTTTCCTAGCTTAAGTTTTTAAGTTATGTAAATATTTTTTGGACTAGCGGAGTTTTAATAAATATTTTAAAGACTTTCACATAGAAATAAATAGAGTTTTGTATTAAGTGTTTACTTTAAAGTGGGTTAATTGTAGATTCTTTGTATCAATTAGGTTTACAATAGTGACTGTGAGGTCAACTTCTATCTTCTATTGGTTTTTATGGTGGGATTGTTATAATTTTACTACTTTAGAGCATGACAATCAGTTACTGTCTAACTTTAATTGTTGACATAGAATTTGTAAGCCCCATAACTAGTCATTCGAGGTTTCGATCGGTTGAAAGACCTGATTGAGCCTAAATTATAAAATAAAGGTAGAAATATTAGTAAAATGATCCCGCAAGTTTGAATTTAAGAAATAAGTAATAAAATAAAAGAATATAAAAATTCCAAATTTTAAGTATATAACTTGTTATTTATCGAAAATGCGTAAAATGCATTCCAATAATTAACGAATCGCTAGAGATAAATTATATGTATACTAAAAATCATAAAATAACCTAAATAATATTTAAGAATATTTATTTGTACTATATATGAATTTACATGTATATAGAAATACGCGCAATTAAATTCATAATTAATTAAGAAAAAATCAAGAAAAATAAGGAATGATCCAGAATTGGGTTGTGGCAGCTGGGAAAAAATAGAAAAAAAATAAGCCAATTAAATTAGAGCAACTCAAAAGCTAAAAATTAAGAGATTTGGATAATGTCTTGTCCAATTTAATGCATAATAATTTCCCTAAATGTCTATAAATAGGAAAAAAATTTAGAGAACTCCTTTGGACGGTTAAGGATTTGAGAAAAATAGAGAGACTCAAAAATTCAAGGGAAAAACTAGAGAAAAAAAAAGAAAAGGAAAATTGTGCAGTTAGGGCCACAAAGAAGAACCTAGACTCGACGAGCAACTGGGAGTGGACGGCTACTACTACCACATGGTGTTGGCAGTGCTTAGGTAGGTCGATATACCCATGGCCACCGACGGTGGCCGGAGCTACCCAAATCGGTGAGTTTGATTTCCAACCCGATTTTGTGTAATTTTGTAAAAATAGTAAATATTATTAGAAAATTATGAATTTTGTTTTTTCTGAAATATTTTTGTATGTATTTTTTGGGAAAAATATTATTTTGATAAAAAAATGTCTCTTGATATAGGATCCTTAATAAATCGTGCAAAACCGAGCGTGTTTTGGTTTAAAAATAAATGACTTTAGGAATATAGTTTTGAATCCAAAATTTTTGTATAGATTACTTAGATGATATAGAACAGTGCTATGAAGCCCGTTTTCAAAAATTAATTTTTGAAAATTTTAGATAATTTTTAGGCCCTAAAATGAGGCATAAAATGCGTAATTTAGAGTTAATTAAGTAATTAAATTGTTAATTACTGATTTAGTGAATAAGTATGTGTTTTAGGATGTTGAAATTTGATGGAGTATGATACTTATAGCATTTAAGGTTTTAGATGTAATTATTAGGTTAATTATGTAGTAAATAAGTACTACGAAAAATAGTACATTTTAAGTTAATTTTGTAAGTTAGGGTAATTAGGTGTAAAATCTGATTTAGGATGAATTTAGAAATTTTGAAATGATAATTGATGTTGGGAGATAGTAATTAGAGTAATAAAAATATTAGATGTGTATTATATACATAATAGGTGATAATACATAATACATAATTATTAGAAATATAATAAAATAGAAAATATTAGAATAAAAATTGATATTATGATAAGAATAAAAATATGCAATAAATCTGATAGGGAACTTGAATTTATGTAATTATATGAAAAATGTAAAAAATTATTCACATCAAGAGTGAATTCGATACACTAATATGGATTTAAGTATACCGGGTGAAATAAAATATTGACTAGGGGTAATGATAATATTTAGGAGATTGGGAAGTAATGTGATTAATTTCACATTATAGGTTGAAACGAATTTCTAGGATTCAAGTATAAAACAATACTAAAAAATCGAACTAAAACCTAATTTAGAAATTGATGTGAAAACTGAACCCGAACCTAACCCCAAACCTAGAATAATTGTAAAAAAACTTAAGACCTAGATAATTAGACATATTAAACCCTAAACAAAACATAACAATAAGCGTTATAGGATAAAATGAACCTATAATAGTTATATGATAAATTGAAATCACGTTTGTGTTATAGAGATGATCGGCGATGGCCTGAGCAAATCGTACCTCGAGTGAGTGAGTGAGGAGTCGAGGTAAGTTGGGATTAATACGATGTTGTATTTTGGAGGCTTAAGATTATGCTTGGTTGTGCTTATTAGATAGTTGGATGTGTGCATGTGCTTGATTATGAGTGATGCTATGATTCTGTCTGTTGTCCTGGCTTGTATTATATGGTTTGTATGAAATGATTGATTACCCTAAACTGGACTTAATTAAATATACAACCTATAATCATAATCGGACCTACATGGTAACCCATTAGGGGAACTTAGGACTCTCCGGTCAAATACCAACCCCTTCGAAAGAGATAGCGTAGGATTGCAATTGGTCCCTTCTTCATCCTCAGTCAAACTAAGTGACAAGAGAGGAGGTCGCGACAATGGTGAAGTTAATGGTTTGAAGGTAGTCGCGGGAGGAGCGAGGTCTCCATTGCATAAGCTTGGGTTTGGTCGTGAGCTGTTGCATTAATGGCAACTCCTCAACCCGGATTAGAGCGGACACAATTTCTCTAATCTCACGACGGGCCGGACAACGTCATGTGATGGCATTTGCTTGCATATGCATTGCACCTAATAAGTTGATCGAAAACCTTATTATGTTTATGGTATAGTTTTAAGTCCTCCATCCTAACTTACTGAGTTGTAGTTGCTCACATCCCTATAGACGTTGTGCAGGTGTTGGCTAAGAAGCAGTAAACAACTACTTTGAAGCTAGCAACTGCTGGATCTTGGAGAGTAAGGAAAAACATTGAAGAATCAACACATATTTTATTACTTTTCATTTCTGAATAATGTAATAACTAGGAAATATATTACGGAGAATTATTGTAAACTTTAATTGCAATAACTGAATTATAGTGTATATATATATTTCCTTACTTTCTTAGGTAAATGATTTATTTAAATTAAAAACTGTTTACTTCAAAGTAGGCTAGTCATGGACGCCTTGTGTAGATCGGGTTTAAGATAGCGGTTGTAAGGCCAACTTCTATCTTAGGATGGTTTACATGGCGGGGCTGTTACGACTCTACCGCTTCGGGGCGTAATAGAATTGAACTACAATTCATTGTTTTTGTGAAAGTGGAATGTTTATTATTTTGTATTCTAGTTATTAGAATTGTGTTAGTTGATTGACTTATATTAATAAGACAATTGATTAGTTGCTTGTTGCATTCAACATTTATAGGCTTATGTATTAGTATGCATTTGTGTAATAGTTCGTACTGAGTTTCACAACTCATCCTATTTAGAATTTCAAATTTTAGGTTATGAGAATGCTGAAGATGAATATGAAGTTGATGGTGGTGAAGACTTGTCATGTACATGTATTGGTGGTAGAATTTATGAGGGAAATGATAGGAATCAACCCCTTAGACCGATCATAAGAAGCCGAGCTAGAGGACTTTAAGAGCTCATACGGAAAATAATAGCTCTAAGTCATAGCCGAGACAGGAACTCCTATCCCGATCCGACCTCCAGTTGACTTCTCTATCAGATCCTCTTACCTAGTTGTGAAGTCCTGATTTAGAAGGTAACCTTAGAAAGACTAGCTAAGCTGAGCTTTCTAATCAACCACTAGTGCCTGACTCCAATTCAACTAACTTTCTAACAAAACTGATTGGCCCCTGACTATTAGCACTTTTTGTTTTTTTTGTTTTTTGCCTATTTATATCATACTCCTGACGTTCAGCCATTAAGCGACATATGTCTCCTGACATAACGTTTCAGAATGATTCTTTCTTTTCTGTACTGAATATTCTTTGTCCCTTTTACCTCTTTTTAGTATGATTCATGTAACCTAATTGTAAAATACCTTTTTGTGTTTTCATACATATAGAATAACCTTAGTGGGTAAGTATATAAACCTCTACTTTCCTTATATGAGGAGGCATCCAACTTTCAATATAGAATTATTCACTTGAATAACCTTAGTGTTCTTGTTATTATTCAACTTTTATCTATTCAACTTTTATCTATTCAACTTTTATCTATTCTCTTTAGTAAGAAGTAATGGCGAGTAACTCTTCAATTTGGATTGGTGTGTCATATCCGATTGATTGTTGGCTGAGAAAGATCGAGTAGTGTGTTATATCCATTTGGTAGCTGCTCGTACTTTGCTATCTTTTTCTTTGTTCTTTTCGGTTCACTTCGTTGTGGTGCTTCTTCATGTGTTCGACCTTAGAGAAGTATCAGCTTCATTGGTATTAGATTACGGTTTTGAGAGGAAGTGTGTGAAGTTACAGTGAATTTTTTGTTCGCCTTACTATTTGTGACTACTGTATTTCTTCCTAGCCACTGTAGTATGTTAGTGTGATAGCAAGTGTGGTTTATTGTTATTCTGTTTTTCATCACGAAAACAGAGCAAGTTTGTTTCTATTCTATTTTGTTTCTATTTTGCTTAGTTACTATTGCGTATTAAGGTTGTTAGTAAGTTATTAATTTGTTCGGAAAGTATTATATTATGTTAGAATCGAGTATTCAAGGTGTCATTGGTAACCAGAGTAGTGGTGCTCAATCTGGTCTTGGTCATAATGGTAGTAATACCCCAAGGTCTATTGATGATAAACTTGACAAACTCACAAACCTTATTGAGAGTCTAGTTACCATAATGTAAGTTAATAGGCAACAACCCCAAGGTGTATAGCAACAAAACCCCCAAGATGATGCCCTTGAGAGACATTATAGCCGAGTCAATCGAACCAATCATCCAGTTCAACTTGCTCGAGTTAAAGGAGCTACTAGATGAGGACTAGAGTTAGAAGAGATTGTTGAGGATAATGAGGAGCTGGATGTTGAAGGGTTTGGTGATGAAGAAGAAGTTGATTATTACTAAGCATAGGGATGAGGACGTTGAGTCCCTTGAGGGCTAGATAATGTCAAGGTACAAATCTTACCCTTTGGTGGAAATGGAGATGCAAATGAATATTTGGAGTAGGAAGAGAAGGTTAAGAAAGTATTTGAATGTTATAGTTATGAGGATGCGGTCAAGGTCTAACTTGTTGCGTTGGAGTTTATTAGGTATGTCATCATGTAGTGGAAGAATCTGAATACAGCTAGGGCAAGAGACAGAAGATGAGGTGTTAGAACTTGGGATGAAAAGAAAAGGTTGTTAAGAGGTAGATTTGTGCTTGAAACTTATTTACAAGATGCGTTGGCAAAGTTATAAGAGCTTCGCTAAGGAAACCTAACTGTTGATGGCTATGTAAGAGAGTTTCAGATGTTAATAATCCGAGCTAACGTAGAAGAGCTAGAGGCTTGTACGGTATTGAGGTTCATTTCTAGGTTCAAGTATGAGATTCGCAATATCATGGATGTACAAAGTTTTTATAACTTGGAAGAGGCTATTAAGATAAGGTAGAGGAGAAATGTTTCGAACCGACCTGGACAAACATTCTCATGAGCTCCTGTATTATGCCGACTTGTTTAAGCCGAACCGAAGAGGCCATACTGAGCCGAGGAAAGGAATGATTGACTTAATAAACGTTGAACAGACCAGCACGGCCGGGTTGGACGGCCAGGTTGACTCGAGGCTAGGTTGACCCTGAGGACCTACGAGAAGTGCCAGCCATTCGAATGGAAGACTAGTGAGATGGAGTGTTTTAAATGCTTAGGCTTCAAATACACAACTGCAGAATGTCTGAACCAGTGTTCGAATGGAAGACTAGTGAGATGGAGTGTTTTAAATGCTTAGGCTTCAAACACATAGCTGCAAAATGTCTGAACCAGTGTATCATGGTACTTCGAGGAGATGTAGTAGATAGCATCAACAAGAGTGAGCCCGAGGAAGAAGATGTTGGGAAGCCCAAGGTTGTAGAAGTGGAGAAGACTTGTGTTTATGCCAACTAAGGAGAAATAATGACCCTAGTCTTCAGATGAGTCCTGAGCTCCTAACCGAACTCTAAGGAGAACTAGAGGGAAAATCAATTCCATACCAAGTGTACCATCAAAGTACATGATCATAGTGGATGGAGGAAGTTGTATAAATGTTGTTACACAATCCCTTGTATAGAGGTTAGGTTTGCCAACCTCAAAGCATCTTCGACCTTATAAGCTACATTGGCTTTATGATAAGGGTGCTTTGCACGTAACTGAACAAGTGACTGTACCGTTTAGTATTGAGATTGTATATCAGGAAGAAGTAGTGTATGATGTTGTCCCTATGGGAGCTTCACATCTGCTACTAGGACAACCTTGGTTTTTCAACTGATGTATTACACACGATGGGTACAAGAACACTTATGCCTTTCTTGAAGATAAGAGGGGGATAGTGTTGCAACAACTAACTTTATCCTAAGTAAATGAAACCCATAATCAGTTCACTCAAGTTAGTAGGAAGAAAGCCCCAATGATGAGCCGTAGAGAGCTCCGATCTACTGTAAAATCCAATGAACCGATGTTCTTATTGGTTAGAAGATTAATGGAACTAAGGGAATTGTTGGATGTCCTAGAAGAAATCTGAAGCTTGCTAAATGAGTTTTCCAACTTGTTTTTAGAAGAACTGCCACTAGTTTGAGGCATATAACACTATATTGATCTATAGCCGAGTGTCGCCTTATTAAACCGATCTGCATGCAGGCTGAACCTTGAACAAGTTACCGAGTTGAAGAGATAGGTGAATGAACTCATTGAGCAAGGATATGTGAAAGAGAGCATGAGCCCTTATGCTATACTAGCTCTATTCGTTCCGAAGAAAGATGGTTCATGGTAAATGTGCATTGATAGTTGAGTAATCAACCAAATTACTGTCAAGTACAAATACCCGATATCGAGACTCGATGACATGTTAGATGAGCTTAATGGCATGAAGGTATTTTCAAAGATAGATCTATGGAGTGGTTACCACCAAATTCGCATGAGGCCGAGAGATGAATGGAAAACTACCTTTAAGACTAGTCACGGACTCTACGAATGATTGGTTATGCTATTTGGACTTACTAATGCGCCGAGCACATTTATGAGGTTCATGAACCATGTGATGTGCTCTCTTTTTGGAAGATGTGTAGTTGTGTACTTCGATAATATTTTGGTGTATAGTATCGACTTGAACAACTATGTTCAACATCTTTGTGAAGTATTTAGTATTCTGTAAGTTGAGAAGTTGTATGGGAATGTAAAGAAATGCATGTTCTACCAGAAGGAGGTGATTTTCCGAGGGTTTGTAGTGTCGATGGAAGGAATTCGAGTAGATAAAGAAAGATCTAAGCTGTTCTGGAATGGTCGACACCGAAGAATGTCATTGAAGTCCGAAGTTTGCATGACCTAGCTTATTTCTATAGGCGATTTATTAAAGACTTCAACATAATAGCCACCCTATTGATTGAGCTAATAAAGAAGAATGATGGGTTCAAGTTGAGTGATCGAGTTGAGCAAAGCTTTAAGGAGATCAAGGAGAAGCTCACCTCGACACCTGTTCTTTCATTATTGGATTTTGACAAGCCTTTTGAATTAGAGTACGATGCATCGGGCGTTGGAATTGGTGTTGTCCTAATGCATGAATGATGACCCATCACTTACTATAGTGAGAAACTGAGTGGTCCAGCCCTGAACTATTTTGTGTACGAGAAGGAAATCTACTCTCTTTTTCGAGCCTTTATAGTTTGACAACATTATTTACTGCTACGGGAGTTTGTTATTTATATAGACCATAAGTCATTGAAGCATCTAGGGAGTTAGAACAAACTTTTAAAGAGGTAAGCCAAGTGATTGGAGTTCATGGAGAGTTTCTTGTACATCATTCGGCACAAGAAGGGAAGTGCAAATGTGGTTGTTGACGCTTTGTTACAACTGTAAACCTTGCTGACCACTTTGCAGAAAAAATTATTGGGATTCTCAATAATTACCAAGCAGTGTGCTCATGATTCTCATTTCAACCCTATCATAGAACAGTATAAGGACAAAATTGTTGTCAAGGAATATTATCTCAAGGATAGCTATCTATTCAAGAACTGTAGGCTATGTAATCCAAATTGCTCCACACGTGGATTGTTGGTCTAAGAAGCTTACAGTAGTGGACTTTTAAGCCACTTTGGGAAGGTTAAGACAGCCAATCCATTGAAAGAGAATTTTTACTAGCTTGATCTGACCAAGGATGTCTTTAAGGTAATCGGTTGTTGTGAAGTGTATAAGCATGCTAAGGAGAAAAGAGAACCCCATGGAGAGTATATGCCTCTACCAATGCCTACCTTATCATAGGCTGACCTCAACATGAACTTTGTCCTAGGGTTGCCCCAAACATCCAGAGGGAAAGATTCTACTTTTGTTATAGTAGACCGTTTCATCAAGATGGCGCACTTCATTTTGTACTATCGAACTAATGATGCTTTATATATTATTAATTTATTTTTGCAGGAGGTTGTCCAACTACATAGAGTACCGAAGGCTATTTTCTCAGATAGGGACACAAAATTTTTGAGCTATTTATGGAAAAATTTTTAGAGGAGACTTGGGATTAAACTAGTGCTCAGCTCTAATAGCTACCCTCAGATTGATGTCCAGGTTGAAGTGGTGAACAGGACTCTAGGTAATTTGCTCAAAGCTATTGTAGGGAAGAATTGGAGGGAAGAATTGGAGGGATTGGGACCTGTGCCTACTAGTTGTAGAATTCGCATATAATTGAATTGTCTATAGCACTATACGGAAGACCCTATTCGAGGTCGTCTATAGCCTTAACCTAACCAATCCCCTAGACAAAGCAAACTATCTCCTCGAGCCAATAGCCTATTCAAGGTCCTGAAGAAGATTAACTGCAATGCCTATCAAATCAAGTTGCTTGATGACTATGGTGTCTCCTTTACCTTTAATGTGTCCGACCTAATTCCCCATTAACCAACAGAAGAAGACCCTGCGAGCACCCTAGAAGAACGAGTAGAAACCACTTTAGATTTGAGGACAAATCTTTCTAAACCCCAAGCAGATAATAGAAATCAACCCTTTGGACCGATCATAAGAAGCTGAACTAGAGGACTTTAAGGGCTCATATTGAAAATAATAGCTTTAAGCCATAGCCAAGACAGGGACTCCTATCTTAATCTGACCTTTAGTAGACCTCTCTGTTAGATCCTCACGTATGTCCAACATGCTCCTGCCCAACTACGATATCTTGATCCAGAAGGTAACCCTGAAAAAACTAGCCGAGCTGAGCTGTTTAATTGACCATTGGCACTTGACTCCAATTCAACCGACTTCCTAACTAGACCGATTGGCCCTTGACTACAAATACTTTTTGTTTTTTCCGCTTCTTAATATCATACTTTTGACATCCAACTATTAAACGACACGTATCTCCTAACACAACATTCTAGAATGATTCTTTCTTTTCCGTATTGGATATTCTTTGTCCTTTTTTACCTCTTTTTAGTTTGATTCATGTAACCTAATTGTAAAATACCTTTTTGTCTTCTCATACATGTAGAATAACCCTAGTAAACAAGTACATAAACCCCTACTTTCCTTGTATGAGGAGGCATCCAACTTTCAATATAGAATTATTCACTCGAGCAACCTTAGTGTTCTCATTATCATTTAACTCTTATTTATTTTCTTTAGCAAGGAGTAATGGCGAGTGACCTTTCAATTCGAACTGGTATGTCATAGTCGATGGATTGTTGGCCAAGTAGGACTGAGTGGTGTATTATATCTATTCAGTAGCTTCTCAGACTTTGCTAGCTTTTTCTTTGTTCTTTTCGATTCGCTTTGTTGTGGTACCTCTCCATGTATCTAACCCCGGAGATGCATAAGAAAATATTAGATGATTTTAGATGGTTTAGTTTTAGACTCATTTTAGTTTCTAGTTGATGTTGGAAAATCTTGTTATTATGAGAATTCATGAGAGCTATGTTACTTTGAAAATTATTTCAATACTAGAGATATTTGGAGTTTATTAATGTTTGAGGCTTTCAATAGTTAGCCTTTACACAATCATGCTACAGTATGAATATATGGTAAAGTAGTCACATCTTATGTGTAAGGTGTGATAGCTGCAGGTGATATTAGAGAAAGGTTTTAAGTAATTATGGACTTCTAAGTATTGATAATTAAGACAACAATATGAGGAGTATACACTAGTACGTATATCTATAAGGCGATAATGTTTACTTGTTTATGTGTTTGTGGTTCATTGGATTTATATGATTATTGTGTCATGGACTATAAATATTTTTATGTTTGGAAATTTCATTCGAATACCCAATATTGTGGATTATAGATAGATTTCTCTCTTAACCTAAGCAGCCCATTTGACCTTGAACGGAATGGCTAAATGATTCAACTCTAATAGCAGCAATAATTGAGTTGATGAGGTAGCAATCTTCAAGAGAATATTTCCCTTATGATATCTCTTGCTCTCGAATGTAACTAAATTACTATCATGTAGACAATACCTCAAATGAAACAAGTTCAATAATAGATCTTGTAAGAGCTAATAGGATGATTTGCAAGGTCAAGTGACACCTAACATGGAAGAGATACAAAGAGTTATATTATTAGAGTTGAATCATTTAGCCATTCCGTTCAAGGTCAAATGGGCTGCTTAGGTTAAGAGAGAATATTTCCCTTATGATATCTCTTGCTCTCGAATGTAACTAAATTACTATCATGTAGATAATACTTCAAATGAAACAAGTTCAATAATAGATCTTGTAAGAGCTAATAGGATGATTTGCAAGGTCAAGTGACACCTAACATGGAAGAGATACAAAGAGTTATAGCTAGTTCGACTATGTTTATGTGATTGGTGAAGCCATATTATTAAAAACCTAAGGACCTACTTGAGCTTAAGAATTGGATAACGAAGTTTAATAACATGTTTACAACTTATGATGTGTTGGAAAATAAGAAATTGGATTATGCAGCTTTCATGTTGAACGAAGTGACTTCAAGTTGGTAGACTTATGCAAAACGAAATGATTGTCTAGGTAAATTTCAAGGAAACCTTTTATGGAAAATATTTTACAGATATTCTTAAGTAAATATTGACAATGAGACTCATGAAGTTATGAAGGAATCAAGTTTGTGGAAGAGTATAAGGCAAACCTAAATTAACTACTCAATTTTGTTCTAGGTTCCTTTAAGGTCAATGAAAATGCAAAAATTCAAAAGTTATTAAGTGGTTTCAACCTTTAACTATAGTAAGAAGTGAGAGGCTTTGAATTGCAATCCCATGTTACAGTTAAGCTAAATTGATGGAATAAGGATGTAAGAGGATTAAGGGATAGGAGAACAAGAAAGTTCAAGTGAGTTTGGGAAAGAAGCCCTTGATGCAACTTTAGCAAGTAGGAAAATGCCAAATCTTATGGTGAGTTCATCTTGAGCTCTAGTTCATTTACAGGCACCTTTTTTAGCTCCAAAGTGTGAAAGATGTTCTAGACCTCACAAGTAATTGGAGTGCTAATAAGTGTGAGACATGCTTCACCTTTAGTAAGGTTTGGGTAGCAATTTTTTGAGTGTAAGGAACCTACCTTTCAATAGTATTTTGCTTCTAAGTATAAGTAAAAAGGACATGTCTCACCAAGTTGTAAGCATGATAATGCAAAGCTAGTACCTTAATTTTAAGGGTCAACTAAGAATTTGCAAAAGAAGATCATTAGTGCCAAAGTCTTTGCCATGAATAGGCAAGATGCTTCTAATAGGAACAATATAGCATTAGAAGAATGCTTTTAATACACTTTGTTAATGCTTGTATACTTTTTGATACTAGTACTACTTATTCTTACACATTCGATGCATTTGCATGTGCTTGTGTTTTCATAATTGAAACTTTGAACTTTTAGTTATTTGTATCAGGAAAAGTATCCAAAATTTATTGAGTTGTAAGGATACAAAGATAGAGATCACTAGTAGAGAATGCTAATAAACCTTACCATATAGGAGACGTAAGAGTTTGATGTTATCCTAGGCATTAGTTGGTTATCTAATATCATATAGTTATAGATTGTTGGAATTCGATGATATACTTAAATTTTTTGGGAGAAGAACCTTTTCAATGTGAGATGGAGTTGTAGGGACTAGTTGGATTACTAACTATGGTATTATGGGAATAACCCACAATGTTGGCATCCATTACTTCAAAATTGATTTAGAGCTCTAAAATAGATGAAGGTTTAGTAGTTAGAAAGTTTATAGATGTGTTTTCAAAAGAGTTCTTAGATCTACCACTAGCTCGAGAGATAAAATATGGCGTAGATTTATTGCTCCAAACCCTTCCAATATCTAAAGTAGCTTGTAGAGTGGTGCCTATTGAGTTAGAAGAGTTGAAAGTATAGTTTCAAGAGCTTCTAGATAAATGTACATAAGAACTAGTGCTTCACTATGTGGAGCTACTATAATCTTTGTTAAGAAAGAAGATGGAACAGGAGATTCTATATTGATTATAGAGAACTGAATAGTATAACCCCCCCCCCCCAACTTGTTTAACTCATAAAGGAGTTAAGTTTAAGTGGACCAATTAGTGTGAAATTTCTAAGAATCAAAGAAGTTGACAGCACTCCTATTTTGGCATTGCCAATTAGTAGAGAAGAATTTGTGATGGCTTATACCATATGAGAAGAACTACTTGACTCATTATTTAAAGTAGGTAGTAGTGGTTCTAGCACTAAAATTGTGGTAACTTAACTTATATGGTGAGAAGTATAAAATATGTACTAATTATAAGAGTTTGAAATACATCTTTATTTAGAAAGCGTTAAATATGAGACATAGGAGATGCTTAGAGTTGATTAAGTATTATAACCTAAAGATCTTATGTTGCTCAAGTAAAATCAATGTAGTAGCAAAATCTTTGAATAGAAAAGATCATGTGATGTTGCATTGACTACTCAATAGAAACCGTTGATTAAGGATATGATAAGAATGGATTTAGAGGTGCTTACTCATGAGACCTGGTTGAAATTGACAAGGTTGATGATATAACCTACCTTAATAAAATGTACTAAAAAGGTACAGAATGGAGATCCCTAACTTAACAAGATCCATTGTTTTATAGTGGAAGGTAAAGGAAGGATTACTAGTGAGGACTTCGATAGAGTATTAAGATATGGTAATTGAACATGTGTACTAAAGGAGTTGAATCTACAAAGGGAAACAAAGTGAGAAGCTTATTGATCATGTTATATTGTGCATTCTGAAGGGACTAAGATGTACAAAAATCTTAACGAACAACACTATAACAATATGAAAAGAGAAATCAGAGAGTTTGTTTCAATATATTATACTTGTTTGCAAATATAGATAAAGCATTAGAGACCAATAAGTGCACTATAATCATTACCTATACCTAAATTGAAATACAAGCACATAACAATAAAATTCATGACCGCACTCCTTAAGACAATTGTTAGACATGAACCAGTTGATAGATTGACCAAATTGGCTTTGCTTTGTCACTACCAAGATAGCTTATTCTCTCAAAAAGCTTACTTAAATGTATATTCAGGAGATAATTAGGTTGCAAAGCATCTAGTCTCCATAGTATCAGATATGATATGGACTATAATAAGGACAGACAAGGTCAGTTGTTGGGGTAGGTCCGAGCTTGCCAACGGAATGAAAATAGAGTGAGTTTAGTAAGGGTTTTAGCAAAATCCATAAGCCAACTAATGTGATATGACACACCGACTAGATTTTATATGGCTTAAGACTCGTCGGATGTGACGCTTCAGTCCGAGTGATAGGGTTGCCCACTATAATCCTTGCTAAAGGGATTAATAAGAGCTAATAGGGGAGAGAGCTTTCTAAGAGAAAAGACTTAAAGGGTTTTTTTTTTTATTAATGTTCTCTATTTGTTCATATTGTTATAAATGTTGCTATTTATAGTACATCTTAAACCCTAGTGACAAAACTATAAATAATGTATAAGGCTTTAAACATTAAAAAATTGGGCTCATGAATAAAATAAAGACAAGCATATACAAAAATACAACACTATGTGTTTTACAAGGAAGTTGGCATGCGGTCATTCAGTATATCCTGAAAGTAGCCTTGCATTGCTTAGCCAAGACACCAAAGAGGACGGCCTATAATTGTCGAGTTCTAAAGTTAGTCAACATTAGTCTCTCCGTGTTTTATTGAGTGGATCAAACTTTCGAAAATGTAAGTTAGTCGACTTTAGTTTCCCTGTGTCTTACTGAGTGGATTGCTCTTGGAAACATGATATCTTAGCGTACCGATAGACATGAAGCCGAGTAAATAATTGGTCAAGCATGACTGAGGATTGGGCCTTCCGCTTCTCAATACTTTAGCTGCAAGAAATAGGGTCATTTGGTTCGGTAGATAGAATTAGTTAGCAAGTAAGTGCGCTTGGTCTTAGTAGTTGGGTTAGGTTAGTACCCCAAAGCCTATCAAGATAGAGACATGAGATTTTTTGAAAGAATTTTTCACGGCTTGCATAAAGCCTGGGCTACTAAGTTGATCTTTAATACGGCTTTTCATCCGTAGAATGGCAGCCGGTTAGAAAGAACCACATGGATACTTGGAAATATGTCATGAACTTGTACTTTAGATTTTACGAGAAATTGGAATAAATATTTGCCATTAGTAGATTTTGCTTATAACAATAGCTACTAGGTAACTACTCAAATGGTACCTTATGAACCTTTTATATGGGGGTAAGTGTGGAGCTCTTGTACGTTGAGATGAACTTGGAGAATGATAGACCCTAGGCATAAAAATTACCCAAAGACTAGTTGATAAGATCCGAGTGATAGAAAAGATAATGTTAGCAACTCAAAGTAGATGAAAGAATGATATCGATAAAAGAACCTTTAGAGTTTTAGGTAGGTGACCATGTGATCTTAAAGATCTCACTTACTAAGGTAGTTACATGCTTTGATATAATAGGTAAATTAAGTCTTAGATACATTAGGCTTTTTGAAATATTAGAAAGAGTAAATGTTGTGGCTTACATAATAGCTTTGCCATTTAGTTTAGTAGAAGTAAATAATATATTAAATGTGTCCTTATTACACAAGTACAAGCTATATCTCAATCATCTAGTGCAATAGAAATAACCCAATATGTAGCCTAACTTAACTTAAGTTGAATATTTGGTGAGAACATGGACATAAGAACAAACTCTAAGATAACTTAGAATCAGATATGTGAACGTGTAACAGTGTAATAATTTGGAAAGAGAAGCTATGTAGGAATAAGAAGATGAAATGAAAGGCAAGTTTTTTGAGTTATTTCATTCTTTAGGTAAATCTACTAGATGAAATTTATTTTAAGGGAGGTGAGAATATTTTAAAATGACTAAGAGAATGACAATTTGACCTTTTGTCTCCTTAAGGCTTCTTAGTGAACACTGTATAAATCTTATAGTCCCTTATCATCATTCATTAGCCATTGACATTGAAGAAAACCTAAAAATTTCTACTTTTCTAAGGTTTATTGTTAGTAGTGAAGTAAGGCAAACTTAACTTGTAAGTAAATTGTTGAGCTTTATCCTTTCAATTATTAATTCCATCTTTCAGCTTAATAGATACTAACTTAAATATGTAATCTTATAGTGATCTAATGGTGGATATGTAACAAGATCAATCAATGGAAGGTAATTTTACAAAAGGTCTCTTTTCTTTCCATAACATATAGTTGGATCTCAATCTTAGGCAAAAATCAAGAGAATAACATAAGGATTATCGATCTCTCTCGCATGAATTCCCATATCTAAAGAGATTTAATTTGAGAGATGGAAACTTACTCTCTTTCTTTTTGAATCCTTACATTAGAGCCTTAGTAGTGGATCTAATTATGTTTCAATAAGATTAAGGGTAGAAGCTTGTTTTAAAAAGGATTTTCATTAAAGATATGAGTTTTAGTGGGTTTTAATTGAGATCTTAGTAGAGGTTCAATTTTGTTGACGAAAGAAGATTTTGGTCTAAGATTTAATGTTGGACAAATCCTATAACTTATGGAAATTGGTTTAGATTGAAAACCAAGGAGAATAAACATAAAAGGACTTGTTTTATTTTTTTTTCCTCCATAAGTTCGATGGGGAAATCGATGATTCAAGTGAAGTTGCTATTAACCAATCTAAATTAGTGATTGACTAACCTATAATCTTGACTTGCAATTAGTAAGTCCCTGTTTTGGACCAGTCTATGTATCTTAAAATGGCTTAATCAATTCTTGCTCTCTCTCTCTCTCTCTCTCTCTCTCTCTCTCTCTCTCTCTCCTCTCCCCCTTTCTCACTTAGTGGATTGAATGATAACTATTAGGTATGATGTTAATAAAGAATTGGAATTTGATTCCATTATATGGAACTAATATTTATTCTATATTGAATTATATGTGGTAAATATTTTAAGTCGTTGAGTTATTAATGCTTCTGTAAGAGTATATATCCAATTGAGGTGGTCACATGCATGTAGTGTGTGCCATGCGCTACACATGAGAGGAAAGAAGTGGATAACATGTAAGCGATTACTAAGAGAGAATAAAGTAAGGAGGAAGAGCAAGTGACCTAAAGAGGTTCATGTGCTTATGTGACTGGTAGAGTAGATTAATAGCATCAAACCTTATTAATAGTGATGAGAGGCATTATGTTCTTTCTTATAATTGCTTATTTGATCTTTCGAGGTAAGAATTTAGTAGCACTTCCACATTCCTGTTGTCTCAAATGAGGAGGGGCCCTTAGGTATTTATAGAGTTTAGTTATTAATGGGATCTGTTGGATCATATTGACAATTGATGCCTAAAATTAGCACTTCTCTTAATGAATCCTCCTTCATGAGCTCCTTTTGGATTAGGCCTACTAAGTGCATGAACCTTTTTAAGAAGAGTTGAGACTGGATGAGCCATTCCAATGACCTTTGCTCGAAACCTACCGTGCAAATCTCTCTTGATCATCTTGAAATCCATATACTTCACTCTTTGGGCCTTGCTACTTTAGTCTAAAGAATCAAATCCAATTTATCACTAGTCTCAAAGCCTATGAATCAGATTTAGCTTTCTTAGCTTTGAATGATAGGTACGTACCTGTGGTTATTTATCATTAGTACATATTAAGATGGTTTGAATTTGACTAATGAATAATTTAGATAATTCATTCACGCCTTCTTTGTGCTTTTATTATGGCTTGTGGTTTATTTGTGTAATCATTATCAATATATTAGGTTGCAATCAATTGTAATAGATGTAATTGTTGATATGGATTGTGGTCTAACTTAACTTTTTCATGTGAAATTGAGTTGCAACTCATTATTTGTGTAAAAGCAGAATCTATGTTATTTTGAAGTCTAGTTGTTGAAAATGTATTGGTTGATTAACTTATATTAATTAAATAATCAATTAGTTGTTTATTGTATTTAGCATTAATAGGTTTGCTATATGTATGCATACGTATGTTTTGTATAGTAGTTCTGATAAGAATCAAACTACCGAACCCTTGACTGGAGCCCAAGCCTAAGGGTTGGAAAGTATGGTTAAGCAAATTCTTTCTTTAAGACCCACCATTGAGGAGTTTGAGCTACTGCAATCTACCAACTTAATGCCTTGGCTAAGTTGAACCCTTTTGCACTCATCATTTGTCTTTAACTGTCGAATTAAACTACACTCGAATATTAGCTTAGCTCAGCTAACTTGAATTCGAGCCGTATTAAATATGTCCAAGGTGAATTCACCTTAAAAGAATTATTCGTTCTGCTTGGCACAGTTGACCCACTACCCCTACTTGGTACCTCAGTTTGGTAGTCACCAACTTAAATGTCTAGTTTGTCTAATCTACTAGAAAGTTACCCATCCACATAAAGCTATGTGTCTGAGTAAGCACATGATAGAATCTTCCATATAAGATACTCATTTTTGTTGTATTTCCAATTATACCCTTATTATTTCTTATACATTACTTTTTTTAGATAATATTGTTTTTGGTCTTTTCCATTTTAGCTACGTTACCCTAGTTTTTCGGATATAAATACCCACTATACATATAGCGGTAGTACAACACATCTTAGAATATTGAATATACACTTCTCCTTTTTTCATGAGCATTGTTCTCCATTGTTTACTTCACTCTTATCCTAATCCTTAAGTAAGGCTAGGTGGTGATTACACTTACTAGACTATCTTGTGTATCATATCAAGTTGTGCTGTGAGTTCATAGAAGTTCTCTAGTACATTATATCCTTGGAGCTATTTATAGGTTGCTTGTTTTACTTTACTTGTTTTTACGCGATTCCCATTTTGTTTCTTTAAGCTTAGACCCACCCTATGATTAGCTTGGCCAGTCCTTAGCTTTGGTTAGTATCATCTTGGTATTAAAGTGAAGGTTTTGTTTGGGTAAGTTCTATTTGAGTTTTTGTGAAGTAGTGTTTGCTATAGTAGTATGTTGAGATTGTGTAAAGATTCATTAAAGTGTTCGCATAAGTTAAAGGGTGTAGTAGTTGTGTTCGTGTATACTTTGTTTTCACCTATTTTGAACATTAGAAAATAGAGCAAGTTTCGGTTGGGTTTATGTCTATTGGAGGAGTTGCCGTATTCACAAACTAGTTGAACCTTCGTGAGGAAAAGTATGTGTTTGGGTTGTTTGGCATGAAGAACTGTATTTGTTGTTTCTTAGAATTTAGGTTTGTTATTGACTTTTTGTCAATAAAATGATAGATTTGAGTGTTAACACTAGTATTGAGGATGACAATAATGGTATTGTCTACCATGGCCAACAACGCTAAGGCACCCTTATAAGTATAGATGAATGACTAGAAGAGGTAGCTAACCTCATAGCCAACTTGACTAGAGTTGTTCATGTAATAGCCTATCAACTTGTTAAGGCCACGTAGAATACTCCAGAAGTTGCTCAACCCGCTAGAGGATAGAATCTAGCTCAATAAGTTTGAGGTGGAGGAGTAGGAGGACAAGTTCAAAGAAGGATTGACTTAGGTGATATAGATGATGAAGGACAAGAAGAGGGGCGACCTTGAGCATCCTAAGTTGCTGACCATGTAAAGCTTCAAATTCTGAGCTTAAATGGTTTTAGGAGTATAGACGATTATTTAGATTGGGAGGAGAAGGTTGAGCGTGTTTTTTATTATTACTAGTATGAAGATTAAGAGAAGGTGAGGATTGCTATTGTTGAATTCTCAGGTTATGCCGCGATGTAGTAGAAGAACTTCTAAATCATGAGAAGGAGAGAAGGATACAAATAATTGAATACTTGGCTTGAGATGAAAATGATACTCAAAAATAGGTTTGTGTTGGATACCTATTTGTAAGATACTTTTGCTCAACTACAAGAGTTGAGATAAGGAAGTTGAATTGTTGATAAGTATGTATAGGAGTTCTAAATACTCATGATTTACTGTGAAGTGGAAAAACCATCGACACAAATAGTATTCAAGTTTCTAATTGGATTAAGGAGTAACTTGCGGGATATTGTGGAACTTTAACAATTCACCACATTGGATGGGGCTATATGAATAACCTAGTGACTAGAGAGAAAGAGAAGAAATAGGCTGAATTGACCTCCAATGAGCCAACTTGGTCAGTTAAGCCAACTTGTTTAGGGAATTATCGAGCTCAATCAAGTACCGAGCTGACCAGAAAGGTAGATATCAAAGTTAAACAGAAGGGCTAACTGATAGTGACATATCGATCAAAACATATGAGAATGGGCAAGGATCTAAAAGGAAGATTAGCTAGATTAAGTGCTTTAAGTGCCAAGGATTTAGGTATATGGCTACTGAGTGCCTAAACTAAAGGATCATGATTATTAAGGAAGATGTCCTGAAGATTGAAGTGGAAAACACGGATGAGGAAATAAAGGAGGAGAAAGGAGTGGGAGATGAGGTTGATGTTAATGCTGACTTAATTGAGGAGGATGTGTTTGCAAAGGATCTAGACAACTTAACTCTAGTTGTCCTACGTTTGATGAGTTTAGAGCCTTCCATTGAGGAGGAGTAGAGAGAAAAATTATTCTACATTACATACGAAGTGAATTAGCTCATAGTGGATAGTGGAAGCTGTACCAATGTGCATTTACCGATCTGGTTAAGAAGCTTAAGCTACTAACCATTTCACATCTGAAGCTATATAAATTACATTGGTTGAATGAGGAATACAACACGTCATATAGCAAGTGTTGCTATTGATCTCAATTGGAAACTATTTTGATAAAATTCTTTGTGATGTGTTATCCATTTGTGCATTACATATGCTATTAGGCCAACCCTTACGACGATTATAGGAACACGTATGTGCTTGAGAAGAATGGGAGGAAGATTACGTTAAACCTTATGATGTTGACTCAAGGTTGCAATTTGCAAGCTAAACTTACTCGAGGATCAAAGAAGGATTTAATGTTGAGTACAACCGAATTTTGAGAGGCTATTAAAGCCAACGAGCTAACCTTTCTATTGATTAAGCGATTATTAGAGTTAAAGGAACTAGGTGAACTATCCCTAGAAGTCAAGGAGTTACTAGATGTGTATACTAACCTGTTTCTTGAACAGTTGCTCAAGGGATTACTCCCTTTTCGAGGCATTGAACATTGCGTTGACTTAATGTCTGATGTTGCCTTACTAAATAAGCTAGTGTATTAAATGAATCTTAAGCAGGCTGTTGAGCTCCAAAGACAAGTCAATGAACTTAGCATATGTGCAACGTTATCAATAAGATTATGATCAAGTACAAGTACCCCATCTTAAGGCTAAACGATATTTTGGATGAACTGAGCGGTGCAAGAGTATTCAGTAAGATTACTTTGAAGTCTGGATACTACCAGATTTGAATAAGACAAGGGGATGAATGGAAAATTGCTTTTAAAACTCGACATGGGCCGTAAGAGTGGATGATCATGCCTTTTGGGCTATCAAACGCTCTAAACACTTTCATGAGACTAATGAATTATGTATTGAGAGATCTAATTGAAGAATTTGTTGTCATCTACTTTGATGACATCTTTATCTATAATGTTGACTTGGCCAGGCACACTAAACATCTTAGAGTTGTTTTTGATGTTCTTCGAGTAGAAACGTTATTTGACAACTTAAAAAAATGTTGTTTCTATCACGAAGAAGTGATCTTCCTAAGGTATATGGTTGGTGGAAGAGGGTTGAGAGTAGATGAAGAGAGTTGTGAGCTGTTGTTGAGTGGCCGACCACAAACTCCTATCCTGAGGTGAGAAGTTTTCACAGGTTGACATCATTTTATCGATGCTTTATTAAATATTGTAGTATTTTTATCATATACAACTTCCTATACATTACAATGCCATTATAAAATTGTAAAATAATGATTTATAAACTCTGTTAAATTTTATAATTGTTATAATCTTAAAATCGTGTCAAATTTTAAAAATACAAAATAAAACTCAGGTTAGTTGGCCCAAATGGAGGGCGATTTTCAATTGTCCAATTTCAAGTTGATACGACAATTTGTAAATAGCTTGTAACATGACCTTTTCCGATAAGTATAAGTTTGCAATCATGTGATGTCCAATTCGAAATTCAATGTGATGGTAAAGTTTGAAAAATCAATACCCTGTCACTTCGGAAATATAACAAAATATAATAGGACTATAGCTTATTATTACATAAGTCCAAAAGTTCATGTTTCCAAGACAAATAGTAGTCAATTTGCAAATTTATAACCATTTTAAAATTTTACCTAGTTTAGAATGTTTTGGGAGATGTTGATCGTATTGTCATATAAAAAATTTATTAATTAAGAAAACTGAAAAAATAATTTAGATGCCAAGATACAATTAAAACTAAAGTACATATATAAAATGCAATCAAACCCAAAGTATGAACACTAAGAAGTAGAAACACGTAGCAGTTATTAACTTTTTTATTAATTGAGACACTAAAATACAATTAAAACTAATATACAAGTTTATATTTGGTGCTTTATCGAAAAATTGTCTTTCTAAGATGTTCGGAAGATCGATTTCAAACAATTTCCCTAAAAAGGTTATACGCTACCGTTCAGGATTTATTATGCATAATTCGTAAGTTTGATTAATTTAAACGTTCAATGGTGTTTTACTTTTTGGGACGACAGGCTTTATCTGTCAGATATGAAACCAGTTTCAGAGGATGCCATCAGCTTCTTGTCCAGTTTCAGAATCGCTGGGGCCATGATATTATCGATTTCCCCACACTTGGCTCCATGACTTGTGTATCAGCATGTATAAACCAATATATTAAGAACTCTTCTTTTGACAAAAGATTTAAAGTTTTCCTTTTCTAATGTAGCATAGGTCCTTAGCGGAAAGCCACTGAAATATGTGAAATTACCAAACCTCAAACCAAGACCAGTTAAATCTCCGGTGAAAAAATACCATGTAAATTGATTAGTATCATATAATTTTATTAAGATTTTGATATATAAAAATATAAATAATAATTTTTTTTAAAACTAGACACTATCATTGGTAAGCTTTAGATTATTATCGATTGAGATTTAATATACTGAGATCATGTGAGTTTTTAAGTTCGTAGATTGAGGATTTCATAGATGGAAAAAAATAAAAGTTACCATCATTTATTCAATTTTATATTTAAATTTTAAAGATAATAAATATCATATCCAATCAAATACATTACCTATTATAATTGTGCCATTTAACTGATAATTGTTTGTCACAACATTTGTATAAATATACTAAATGTAGTAAATTTGATAAATAAGAATTTAATACACACACACAAACATAAAAAATGTTTTGGTAATTTTAAATATTAAAATAAGTAGTCTATTATTAAGGGCATATTTGTACTTTCACAATTAATAAAATATTGTGTTGGGTTCACTGATCCTAATGCTTTTTCTAATGCACAACAACATGATATTAGAGTAGGAAGTGTTAGATTCAAACCTTTGCAACATTAATCAACCCTTATTTAACTAAGTGGTTCATCTGTTGAGCTTTAATTAAAGTTAAGCTCACAAGTGAAGAGGAGTATTATTTAATAAGTATAATAGTCCATACCATATCTATAAGTTTAAGCTTTTAGATAAAATGGTTGTGGTACTGGTTATAACCTAGTATCAGAGCTTGGCTGATCGACAAATCATTAAGCTATTAGAATCCATCACCACTCGTCAGAATCTACCATTACTACCTCATAAAACGTCGAAACACGCTTCAAACAACCACCACCAGCACTATTGTCACTTTCACATCATCATCATCATCAAACCACTTTCTTTCCCTTTCTTAATTAAAACCCTAGCACAACAATCACCATCCCATTCAAAACCCTAATTAAATTTGGAATCTAAGTTAGTTTTGAAACTCTAGCCACACCAAATCGACATCCTAGCCCTAGTTACACCACTTTCCTACTTGATTCGTTACCATTAAGCCATTATCCATCATTCGACTTGATTCATGCACGATCTCCACTAAGCCGAACCTTATTTGATGAAATTTGACTATTTCACCTAAGTTTGACTTGAGAGACTCAAACTCTAGCCAATATACGTTAAGCCAAACCTGATAAGACTATCATGAGCATCAAAAAATTCTATTTTGAAGTTCCATTGTGATGTTCTCACCAAACACATGGTGTTTATCAAGAAGGATTAGTAGTTGATTGTTTGTCTTCAAACTCCATAGTTCTAATGTCATAATTTCTTTGTATTTTAAAGAAAATAAATTATTTAGTTGTCATGGACTCTAAATCAATCATTAGACTACCTACATCCTTTGCTCCAACACTTGAATCTATTTAGTTGAATGGTACTAATTATTTCAAATGAGCACATATGGTTCAAGCTTTCTTTCATGGTTATGGGTGACTTAAGATATTAATAGTGTTACCTCCTAAGGAATTTGATAGTAAGTATACGGAATGGGATCAAATAGGTCAGCAATATTTGCATTTGCTTTGGAATTCATTGGAATCTTAAATATTCAATTTTCATAAAACTTTTGGTACTTGCAAATAAGTTTGAAATTACCTCAAGTTTCTTTATACCTCAACTAATACACACATGTATGATGTTTAGGCCAATTTCTTTCAATTGCAATAGGGTGATAAGGACTTTATAGAATGTTATGGAGAAGTTAAAAAATGTCTTGAAGTGATGAATGATGTGATGCCTCTTAGTATAGACTTGAGAGAGATGCAAAAATAGTGTAATTGACTTGTAGTCTTTAAACTTCTTCATGGCCTTAAATTGGAGCTAAAGCCAATGGAGTCACAAATTCTTTGGTCATCAAAGCTTCCATCTTTAGCAAATATTTATTCTCACATCATTCATGTTTTTGTACAATCTATACCTATTGCTTCACCCTTTAACCGTTCTACTATTGTTAGTTAGACACTTAATGGTAGGTATGGAGGATCTTTAAATTGAGGGGAGAGGCTATATTGGTTGTGGAGGGCAAGGTCGTAGATCATGTCTTTATAATGGTCATTGTCATCGTCTAAGCCATACTTGAGAAACTTGTTAGGTTTTGCATGGATGTCCTCTTAGGCCTCGTATTATCTAATCTAATTATTTCTTCACCTACCCAAGTTGCTTTAGATTCAATATAGGCCATGATTAGTCTAGATTTGCATAATGGAGAAACTTAATTGTCTATTGTCACTTTATTACAGGAAGAATATGCTAAGCTCTTATAGCCTCAAACTATTTCACAACCATTTACTTCTTCCTCTTTAGTCTAGTTAGTTAATCATATTGTCTACCTTACTCAAGCTTCTCCATAGTGTTGGGTTGTTGATTTCGGCGCTATTGATCATATGTCAGGTATACTTAATTGTTTTTCACATATTATACACTCTTCCACCTTACCAAATGGCACTCTTGCTAATGGGTCTACTTCACTTATTAGTAGGGTAGGCACTACTTCATTCGTCTCATCATTTCACTTAAAGTCAATTTTATATATTCCTCAATTTCCTTTTAACTTACTATTTGTCAATAAACTTACAGCTTCTTTCAATTTCTCAATCACATTCTTTCCTTCTTCTTTTGTAATACAGGATTTGAGAATGGGGAAGAAGATGGGTAGAGGGCATGAATCTTGTAGGTTATATTTCATAGATTTAGCATCTATTACTATTGCTTGCTTGGATATTAAACTGGAACATATGGATTGGGTTATCCATCTTTAAAGATTCTTCATCTTATGTATCTTAGTCTATAATCTTATACTATTCTCTAATATCAATCTTGTCAATTAGGCAAACTAGAGTCGTGTCTCATTTGGTCCAAGAGTCAATAATCAAGCTACTACTCCCTTTGATTGAGTTCATTTTGATGTATGGGTACTTGCTTAAGTTAATTCTCTTTTTTGTTTTAAATACTTTTTCACTTTTATTGATAATTATTCAAGAATAATATGGTTATATTTGATGAAAGCTCGTTTTGAATTATTTAAGATCTTTGGTGTATTTCATTCTGAGATTCAAAATCTATTTAATTTCTCGATTTTTTTTCTTTACATAGACAATGCAAAAGAATACATGTATAACTCATTTTAGTCATTTATGCAAGAGAATGATATTATTCACCAAACTTTATGTGCTTATACTCCACAACAAGATAGAGTGTAACATTGTTATTTGATTGAAATTGTTAAAATAGCAATGATTCATATGAATGTGCATAAGGACTTTTGGGTTGATGCAATTCTCATTACATTCTTTCTCATAAACAAAGTGCCATCTACATTAGATGAAAAGGTTCCATTTCACCTTCTTTTCCCTTCCAACTCTCCTTTTCCTTTACCTCCTTGTATCTTTGGTTGCTTGTGTTTTGTTTGGCAATTATTTGTAGGGACTAACAAGTTTGAACCTTAATGAATTTGTTGCATTTTTCTTTGCTACTCTAGTAGTAAAAAAGAGTATCGGTATTATTCTCCTAAACACTATAAGGTTTTCGTTGATCCAGATGTGTCTTTCTTTGAGTCAACTATATTTTTCTTTATGGTCTTCATATTGTAAGGATGAATCTCTTAAGTTGCCTGTACTATCCTTTTCTGATTCACTTCTTATTGATCTAGGTGCTTCTACTTTATCACCCCTTAAGATACTTTCATTGCTTTGCCAAATTCTTAAGGGTTTCCTCACCTTAATTAGCTAGATATGTAAGTTTATGTTTGTCAACAACATACTACCCCATAAGACTCTCCATCTCCACCAACTTCTCTACCAGACTCACGTCCTCCTTCATCTAATCTTGACCTTCCCATTTCCATGTGGAAAGGCAAGTGTGTGATCCATTCTTCTATCTGTTATTCCCTTTCAAATGTTATTACATATTCCTTTCTCTCTCCATCTTATGCTTCTTTTGTTGCTTCATTATCTACTCTTTCTACTCTAAACTTTATTTTAGAAGCTTCAGCTTATCCTACTTGGCTTGTTGCTTGAAACAAGAAATGTTTGCACTTTATAGTAATGATATATGGGATCTTATATTTCTTCCTAGTGGTAAATATACAGTTGGATGTTGATGGGTATTCTCCACGAAAGTTCTACTTGATGGTATGTAGATTGACTGAAGGCCCACCTAGTTGCTAAAGGCTATACTCAGATCTATGGTATGGATTATTAGGATACATATTCACCAATAGCTAAGATTACTTCAGTATGTCTTCTAATTTCACTTACTATTACTTATAATTGGCCTTCGCTTCAACTAGACATTAAAAAGGCCTTCCTCCGTGGTGACCTTGAAGAAGAAGTGTATATGTAACAACCATTTGGTTTTGTTGTTCAGGGGGAGAAAAGGCTAGTTTGCCATCTAAAGAAATCTTTATATGGACTTAAATAATCTCGATGTGCCTGGTTTGGTAGATTTAGCTCAATTATAATGGAATTTGGTCTTTGTAAATGTAATTTAGATCACTCTATCTTTTGTCCACAACATGATGGTGAGAAAATTATATATTGGTTGTTTACATTGATGATATGTGATTTTTAGAGATGACCATGAACATATTAAGAAATTGAAGGGTTTTCTACAAAAAAATTCCAAACAAAAGACATAGGTAGTTTGGAATATTTCCTTGGAATTGAAGTCACTAAATCTAAGCAAGGTATATATTTCTCTTAGAGGAAACATGTTTTCAACTAATTATTTGACACTAACTTGACTAGAGCAAAACCAATTGATATGCCAATGGATCTTAATGTCAAGCTCTCACTTATTGAAGGCGATGTCTCAAATGACCTAAAGAGATACAGAAGGCTAGTTGGTAAGCTCAACTATCTCACTATGACACGTCCTAATATATCATTTGTAGTTAGTATAATGAACTAATTTATGATCTCACCTCATATTAGTCGTTGGAATGCTGTGAGTCATGCTATACGTTATCTCAAAGGATCAGTAGATAGTGGTATTTTATATACATGGACATGTTCATATCATTGGATATACAAATGCTAATTGGGCTCGTTCATCATTAGATAGGAGATCAACTATAAGATAGAGTGTGTTTGTTGGTGAGAAGCTCTTATCATGGAAGAGTAAGAAACAAACTGTGGTAGCCAGATCAAGTACAGAGTTTGAGTATAAAGCAATGGCATCCATAACCTATGAACTACTTTGGTTTAAGCATTTGCTCAAAGAATTTGGTTTCCACAATCATAGCTGATGAAGTTGATATGTGATAACTAGGCTGCTTTACATGTAGCATCAAATCCAGTATTTCATGAATCTACAAAGCATATTAAAATTGATTGTCATTTTGTTCGTGAAAAGCTATTAAATTAAAAAATTGATACATCATATGTGAGATCAGAAGACCAACTTATTGATATATTCACTAAGTCACTTTAAGGGAATTAAATGAGTTATATGTGTAACAAGATACGATAAGTTGTCTATTATTAAGAGCATATTTGTATTTTTACAATTATACTATATAATAAAATATTGTGCTAGGGTTAATTGATCCTAACACCTTTTCTAATCCTAACACCTTTTCTAATCCAATGCAACATTAAACTTTAGTATAAAATTTGATTGGTGAAAGTGGAATTGGAAAATATTTAGTAACTTCTAAATTAAAATACAAAACTGAAAAAAAAAAGTGTAAAATGTAGGCATTAATTGTGACCTTTGAGGACTCAATTTAGATTTCCATCTAGAAGTTTTATTATGAACATGTATAGAGAGGATGCAAGCATTAACTTAGAACTAAGTTCGAAACTTAACTATAAAAAACTATTTATGGACTCTAGTTTAACCTAGATACTATAAACTTAGAATGAAAAAAGAAGAAGAGAAGATTAATTAGGTATTACATGCAATGCGTTTATGTGCAATATCACTACAATATTGATACGGATAGAAATAATTCCTAAATCACTTATCATCAATGATTTGCACATATTTTATATATTAATATCTTATTAGTATTTACATACTATATATTTATAATACGTGATTTGTATTACCTACTCAATAATTTTGAATGGGCAATTTGCATGAAAATTTTATGTTAATTTATACATGGTTCAATGGAATGTTTTATCAAGTTCTATCAACTTCTTCTTCTCTCATGCCATAGTCAATATCCTAAGTTAAAATAAATTATTCAAACATTTTTGAAACAATAGAAATAAAGAATTACAAATATGAAATTTTTGTTATTATTTTTTAAAGGGCAAAATGATCATGTAGGAAAATTAAATGAAACTTTTGTGGATATTTGATAATCGATGGTTTAGATACTCAATTTTAAAGCTAATAAGGCTAAATGCATTAAAATGATTATAACGGAGTACATCAATAAGATATATATATATATATATTTCTTTTGTTTAATGGTTGAATTAAATTCTTTTGACATGAATAGTTGAATTAAATTGAAACACTAGCATATATAATCATGCAAAGCATACGTGAAAATCAACCAAGTTAGCAACTATGCAACTCTTTTGCACATCAAGAGATTATACATAGAGGAAAAAAAAATCGCTAAAATAAATCTATCGAAGAAAAATAACAAGGAAATTAAAGAAGTTCTATTACTAGATGTATAAAAGTTTAGTAGTTGGAAAATGATGCAGAAACAATGTAATTCTATTATCTTAGGTTCACTCTCACATTCCAAAGGTACAATATAGAAAAACAAAGTATATTCTCGAAATTCACACACTATCTTGTTGATTGGGCAATTGAAATTATTTAACTTTTCTCATAGGCCTCAAACAATATCTAAAAGAGAAACAATTATTAGAAATATTACATGGAAATTATTATGAGCTCTAAAACCAACATTTTCATGCAAATATGCCTTGCATGCCCTAGCTAGGCTAGGTCTTTTACCATCAAGGTTTTTCTTGCTGGCCGTCACATCCCCATATCCAACAATGGCCCTTTCTACTACCGCCACCACTGCCTCCTCCCCATCCCCAACCTCCACCTTGTCCCCCTCCTCCTCCACCCCCGCCTTTGCCTCCTCCTCCTCCTCCACCACCACCCCCTCCACTCCCACCACCACCACCACCACCACCACCACCACCACCACCACTTCCTTTGCCCCATCCATACCCTTTACCACTTCTACTACCGCCACCACCTCTACCTCCACCTCCACCTCCACCTCCACCTCCACCTCCTCTGTTACTTCTATTACTATTACCATCACCATTTCTGTTACTTTTTGTTCCCCGTTTTTGCTTATGGAGATTAGTTCCTATATGAGCACTTTTGCCACCACTACTACCTTGTTTACTGCCACTACCACTCCCACTCCTGCTCCTACCACCTCCACGTCTACCTCCTCCTCCACTACCATCGTTGCCACTGTTACTATCACCATGCTGCAAATTACTGCTAGTGACCAATTCCGCATGAGACGATGAACTCGCATTTTTCCGTGTTTCATCATTCTTCCTGGCAAGATCACCGCTTACCTCAACCTCATCAACTTTCTCCGACACACAAGGCCGACCTAGTGCAATCGCAATTATAATAAAAAGAAATCCAAAAAGAACTCTCTTCTTCATTGTTGAAGAATCAACTTCCCAGTGAATGAGAATTCAGCACCATCAGGTCTTATTTATACTCCTTGCCCCCAGAACTGTCAACTATACGCAGGAGGGCCACTGACTGCTAATAAAATTCGGGTGGAACAAACTCAATGGACCAAACCGTAAAACTGAGAAAAGGCTGCAAAAAGCAAGAAGCGAAATAATGAATCCATAAGGCATTGTGAAATAATCCCTTGGAACACAATTTTGTCCCCACCTATGCTCTTTAGGGGAATAATCTATGGACGCCGAAGCTAAGGATGCGATTTGGATCACATTAGAAAAATTTCCTGTCGCAGTTCACATACATAATTCTCTTTCTTTAGTT
The DNA here is from genome assembly GCA_024138005.1 of Lumnitzera racemosa. Lineage (NCBI taxonomy): Eukaryota > Viridiplantae > Streptophyta > Magnoliopsida > Myrtales > Combretaceae > Lumnitzera > Lumnitzera racemosa. Next base: position 61,435,085 of record JAMXBC010000012.1, read on the forward strand.
TAAGTAGGTCTTAAGAATATGCTGCTAAAGGTTTTTACCGGTCGCCATTCGACTTAGTAGAGTAAAAATAATGGATGTTCTGTATCTAAAAGTGAATATTGTTGTCTCTTTTGTTGAAGCCTACACAGTACACGGCGATTACAATGATCCCTTCTTAATTAATTAAAGAGTTAACGGATGTCAGTGTCTCCAGTGCAATATATATTTTAGTTTCGGATCAGGGCATGTTGAATCCGTTCCTTTCAGTATGTTAGCATCACAATTTGGAGTCTCTGATCGTTGATAATTTACACTGGAAGCATAAGAACACATGCTGAATCACCTTGGGATCTTGAAAAGTTTTAGAATATGAAACTTCAAGAACCGTGATACCCCTTGCAGTTCTCGTAGAGAATTGAGATAAAACCGTAGAATAGTTAGAATAGGTTAGTACAATAGGTAGTTTGACGTATGCTCCACATTACTTCAGACCTAACATCGATAATGGAAGTTGAATTTATAAGCTTAGCTGGCAGTGGAAAAGAAGCGGGATAGTTGTGAAACTTATTCTTAGAAGTTGAGTTGTGGTTACAACCTATGACACTTATTTCAATCTTTTGAGATAGCCAATTTACCACATCTCTTATTTATAGTAAAATCTAAAAAGGAAAATCTACACACATTAGACTGAAGTGTGATCAGTATGTGAGACAACTGATCGAGAATAAAGAGGGAAATAATTTAGCGGATAAGTTGATAAAGACAATGTCAAAAGATCTAATAGAAGTACGTCAATAAAAGGACTCTGAGACCTTACCCGTTGATAATAATTATTAACTACTTTGTTCTAACATATTACTACTTCTGAAACTCAAGGTATAAACACAAGTCACTATTAACTACTAATTTTTACATGGTTCGATTCGTGTCAAGGCACCAGACAGAAAATTTGATTCTCTTGCCGTGTGCTTCAGCTTCACATCATCAAATCGTTACAACTTTTGCCCATAAGCAAATACAACATTTAAACACTTCATGCTTGCTGTTTGCTGGAGAATCAACCAAGGTAATTGCAATAGCAGAATCCAGATTCACAATTAAATTCGTAATCCCATTTTTACACTATAATTTAAAACCCGGTACATAGCCTACAATTTTGTGGTAACTGGTAAGTATATCTATATCCCCACTTTCCCTACAGAAGCCAAACACCGATCTCCTTCCTCACCTCTAGCTACATCATGAACTGTCGCTCTCATTGGATTGAATAAGAGACTCATCTCTGACCGACCTCATACAACTTCGGCTTCGAGGTTCCAAAACATTGGCTGTTTCAATCGAGTAAATAGGAGAATTTTCCTTCGCACAAATACCCAAAATTCTTATGATTACAACAAAATTGCTTGGTTCAAGCTGCAAGGATAGATTATTATCTTATGGTGAAATGAAATGTTTAGTACTCAAAATTTCACTATTTTTCTATTTTAGTCCCAAACTTTTTATTTTTTTATTTTTAATTTTTTTATATTCAAGTCATTAATGTTGGCAAAGATTTGCAAACAAAGACTTTTTATAACAACATTAAATTTCCATTAGTACATGACATGTGGCGACTTTCTGTTTGTCAATTAAATAATTTAAAATATTAATGAAATAAATTTTTAAAAAATGAAAAAAAAAAGTAAGGAAGATAGAAAATTTAAAAAAAAATCTTCAAATTTTGAAAACAAGCTGTTATGACCACCTTAAGATTTGGGGGTGGCAGACCTCACTCTTTACTAGTTGGTGATTAGTAGATTGCACCAATGGTTGCTAGGAGTTGAATGATCATTTTTTAAAGCAAATTGAGACTTACTTTACTTGAATTGATTGCTCAAGTCATCCTAAGGTTGAAAGTTATTGGAACCATTTTTGTTCAAATTCCATTTTTTAAATAATTTTTTGAGAATTTCAAACTTTTATCTTTTTATTAATTTATTTAAATAATAATATATATTATTATCTTATATTATCTTACTTTTTTATTTAATTTTGAAAATTTTTATTTTCTATTTTTTCAACTTTTTATAATTCCAAATTTCCTATATTTTTAATCAATTACTTAACTAATATATATTATTATCTTATTTAATTAAATTATTTTAACCAATCATATCACACCATGTGTCATATATGGATGGAAAACTTAATACTATCAATAATAGGATTCATTATAAACATTTACAAATGTTGATGAGTGAAGTGCAAAAATAGAAAATTTAGGACTAAAATAAAAAAATAATGAAAAGTTGAAAGCTAAATATGTGCTTTTCTTATTATCTTAGCCCCTAAAGGCTCTTTTAGTTGTTTTATATCTGGACAATCACAAAGCAAAAAGAAAGATGATTGGGCAAGGACAAAAGTTAGCTCTTTTTTCTCGAATAGGCTATTTAATTTGACCTAATCTTGAAACCATTATGATAATAGCCGAAAAGGCTGTAAGAACTAGAAAATGCTAGTGACAGAAGAACACTCTATTAAGGTATGTCACAAAGTTTCAACAAGACAGTTGTATCTAGGATAAGGAGAATAATGTTGGCTGCTTCTTTTCATTTGGTTTTCCCTTGTAAGTAGATTATGGTGGCATATTTGCCAAAAAAACAATTCTTGAAATATCCTAAGTTAAAAGAAAAATAATTTTGGTATTTTATATAGAGGGTTAAGTTGAAAATTAAATTTCCAATAAAAAAATAGTTATAATAAATCAATCACTAAAGCAACATTGGTCTTATTACCTAAGTAAGAACAATTTATTTAATTGACTAATGTAGGTATGTAAAGAGAGACAAGCTAATTACTAATTAATCTTAGTACTACTTTTATTAAGAAAGGGTAATTTAGTAAAAACAAAGAATAAGTGAGTTTATGAGAGAAAGGTAGCTATATGTCTTGTAGCTTAAAAAAAAAAAAGAAAGAGAATAATCTAGAACTAATTCCTCTCATTCCTTCACTTTCAATTACCAACATACCTAGGTAAATGGGGGATTTAAGAATCCTTGTGTACTCATCTTATTTAATATAACTAATGGGAGGAAAATTCAAGTACTATTGAGGTCCTTAATTTAAGGTATTTAGGAAATTCATAAGAAAGCCAATTTTTAGTTAAATTAATCTCAATTTTAATCTCTCTCTCTCTCTCTCTCTCTCATTCACATTCACACACATACACACACATACACATACACATACACGTACATACACACATTAAGTGCCAACACACATACACCCACTTACCCATATACATACACACATTATCTTATCCTAGAAAAATATTGAAACCAAATCTTGAAAGTGTGATGTATAGGAACAGTAAAATTGTTACTTATTATTCTTGAACTTAGCAGTATCGCACTTAGTCTCTGGCTGGTTGAGTCTTGGATCGAGTTAGACCTCTAAGAGAATGTTTTAAGACTTGCAAAACAAAGTATGGTAAAGGGTGTTTGGGTTTTGTTTTGCATAGCTACTCCAATGATTGAGTCAACTAAATATGGAAAACAGTAAAATGATAAGGGCTATATGTGTGTAGATACCTTAGTAATGGGGTATTGCCTTTATTTATAGTATTGAAGTGGAGATATTTTAAGAAATACGGATGATGATGAATCTTTTACAAGAGGAAAGCATACCTTACTAAATTAGAAAAGTATGTCCATAGCTATCTTTGGACCCTAATAAATCAGGAATATAGCTTGATCCATTGACTTTCCTTTCTTGGTGTAATTCCTTTCCTAATTGTCAAATTCTTACCTTCAGCTAAGTTTTTTGGTTAAGCACCTATCTTGTTAGAGTTTTAGCCCTCTTGAGTTGATGGTTTGGGACTTGCTCTCATGGTTGGAAAATAGAAGAGTTCTTTGAATAAAAAAACCACATATAGACTGAAATTCCTAGTCTAAATCTGAATGATATAAAAGACCTCATCATTTAAAAGGAAATAGCTGAACCATTTCGACCACAATGACCACAATTTATACAATGTAAAATTATGCTTCCTTAGATTAAAAGCCCTAGCTCTGTATCAAGGTTATGATTAATATCACAATAAGTATCGGGGAAAAATTTTAGGAGAAAATTATGTAACCTCTTTAAACTTTGATATAAGTATATATTTAACTTATGAACTTTTGAATGTTGCAAATTACCACTCTAAATTCGATAAACTAGTAACTTAAAGGGCATTTCTTTCTTTCTTCTTTTTTTTTTTTAAGTTAAAAAGTCACATTATGGTTAAATTTAAGGCATTTTAAAGTATATTTTGATAAGTTCAAGAGATGCTTATATCTAAAAATCAAAGTTTACAACCACCCAGGGGTGGGGTGGTTGTTATTTCCAATTTATTAGGTTATTTACTAATTTATTAAAGTTTAGGGGAGGGACTTCTTAAATTAAACTTTGAAGTTTCGGCAATTAATCTATGCCTAAGTCAAAGTTTAGAAATTTATTTGTATTTTTCCCAATTTTTTAATTATTTGGTTGATATGATGTCACTTTTCCACTACCATACACAAATTATAAAATTTACCCTCTTTTCCAAAAATGTATGGAACTCTGGACTCAAATCTATTGATGCTTGTAAGATTTCTCAAAACTAATGGAATTTATGATATAAATGGTGTGCGTACCAATTTTTTTGAGTATAGGGTGAGGACTTGTAATTGTATTTATTTGTCAAGAAGAGTAGAAATTGTTGGAAAGTTATCAAGTATTGGAGTAAACTGACTCTACTCTAATCTAGGTAATCAAAATCAAGTTTTTTCAAACTAACTAAAATTGTAAGTAAGGAGGTAATAGAAAGTAACAACAATGAAATAAGCGTGGATTTCAACATAAATCTTAGTAAAGGTATTGGATTTCTTTCGATTAGTAAATAAGGATTATGTATCAACAATATTTTGAAATAAACATAGCCAATGCTATTATAGTGTTTATATTAGCTTGAATATGCATTTTACTCGTACTTTTGAAATTCATTTTTTTTTAGCAACATAAGAGTAATTTCATTAATTCTCTTCAAAGCTCAGTATAGCTTGTAAAATGAACTTTTAGAATAATCTAAACAAAGTACCCTAGAAAGGTCGGATGTGGTGTTAATCCACCAATCGATTAGACACATCCTCCTTCCAAAATTTTTTACTATCCAATCTGCTATTACATTAGCATTTTTGGATAAGACTTCTATCTTAACATTTCTATAGTTCAATAATTTTTTTCTAATATCTTGAATTATCTCTATCAAGGCTAAGCCTATGCTATATGATCCCTTATTTATTGCTTTGATAAAATTAACCACATTTGACTCCAAAATAACATAAGGCCAGTTCTTTTGCTTTGCAAATTGTATTGCATGTAGCATTGCAATCCCTTCCACTTGCTTTACACATGCAGCCTCCACCCAATGTGTAGAACCTTTAATTAATCTCCCATATGCATCTCTTATGAAACCTGCCATAGCTCCTCTTCTCTCTTTTGGTTCAAAAGAACCATCTACACTTATTTTGAACCAAGCCCTTTCTAGTGGTTTCCAAACCCTAGCTGCTTCATCTTATCCTCTTTTGTGCCTTTCTTTTACCCTTATCCTCGACCATTCATCAATTCCTCTTGCTACTGTTCTAATCACACTTTCAGGATTCAACTTGCCATTACTATAAAGTGCAACGCATCTTTCTTTCCAAATCTCCCAGGCTAGTTAAGCAATTCCAACTCTAAGATCTAATCTTGAACTTCCCAAACCATTCACTTTCCCCACCTGACGAAGGGCCCATAACCAAAAGCTATCAACTTCACCTTTATCTATTGCTATGTTCAGTAGGCTAAACTATGTTGCTTGCACCTACATACTCACAAAATTCATTGACTTTCATTTTTGAACCCTATTGTAGCATAAGTGTTGCACTACCAATTCCTTATCTACTTATCAACTACTTATCTAAGTCTTATCATCAGTTAAATAACTATTTTGACTTGATTTCTCACCTTAATCCATTTAAGCTCCAGGAGAATACTAGGATTTTAGCCTTAAATTCCAAATTCTCATTTGTAAATGTTAAGAATCCTGGGTTCTATTGGAATCTTTTAATTCATGTTAGAATTACATGGAGCCTTAATTGAATAATGAAGCAATTGCAACCAAGCTCATCATTTCCCAACATTCATGTAAGACTAACTAGCATCAAATTAAGTAAAATTAAACTTCTAATCTAATACAATACAAAAACATTAATAGCCATAACATTTCATCAAGAAAGACATAAATCCATAATCACATCAAGCACATAAAGTAATGTTCATAGAGGATTTTCATAATAAACACGTATAAACATAAACATTACTATGAAACTGTGTGAACAACATAAAGAAAGTGTATAAGACATTACAAAACATGTCACCAAGCGTTAGTAATGGGGTTCTCCTAATACCCATACATACTCCATGAATTTATAATGGAAATCTAAACCTAAACCTCCAAACATGTTAAAAACCACAAAAGATTTCAAGTTACAATACTCATTTTTACAAGAAAATGCATTCAAAATACTAACTCTATATTAAATCTACTCTAGAGGACCTAAAAAACTAAGGAAGTTCATAAAAAACAAGCTAAATTCCTAAAAACGGTAGAGTATATAGCTAAAAAGAAGAATGTGAGATATTTATAAAATTGGACATGGCATCTGGATATTACAGGCGATGGAATTTGGGCATTGAATACGTAGTTAGAATACTCTCTTATCTTTAATAAAACGTCGTGTTTTAAGAAACTTGAGGCTAAATCCTAGCCTTAGCTGGCATCTACTTGCTAGCTTTTAGTTTACATTTTGGTCAATTTTCTCTATGCTAGTGTCCGGACTCTATTTCAAGTGGCATTCAAATGCTAAGCCTTATACTTGAAGCTCTTCCTTTTGCTCTTTGTTCTTGTGTAACTCAAACAAGCATGCTAACCTCATAGACTTGTTAAACATGTAAATAATCCCATGGACTAACAAAACATGTAAATTCAACTAACTATTGTCGAAATTCAATTAAAATATAGTCAAACTACACAAAATTTAGTCAAATGCTTGTGAATTTCAATTACATGTAATTTTCTTTAGTATTTAACATGATTAAGCTCAATTTCTTGCTACTTTTCTTGTAAATATGCAAGATTGACCTATGATAAGTGTTAGTAATTCCATACTTATCATTTGCACGTTAAGAGAGGGATCCAAACTTTCATAAAAAAAAGCTTACATAACAGTTTCGATATCATGTGAATTGTAGTGCTTTGATTGATTCAAAAAGTGGAGCTCTTTTAAAATTTTAAGTTCAAAGTGTTTCCCATTTTCGGATTGCAAAACTAACAGATGATGGCAAGGAATTTAGTAGAAGTGTGATGATCTTTTTATGATATGGCGCGGCTTCAATTCCTAGGTCTTGCCGTCTTGGATGTAGGAGGTACTATGTTTCTAGTGGTTTTAATCTCCTATATCTGATACGTCGAAAGTTGCACATGCAAAACCTTTCTCACCACCGTCATTTTGCATTCCAGAATGTGCTGTCTCTTGATGGGTCGAAGGTAGCACTACAGTAAATTTACACGCACAATTATTCGAGATTCTTAGCGATTGTCATGCACATATAGCTACATGTAACAACTAAGAAAAAAATATTTAAAGCTTTTATTATTAATTATTTAGCAGTGAAATTATGATAATAGTTGGAATTAATGGGGGCTCAATTGGTGCGCATATACGCATAATTACAGGGTGAAAAATATACCAGCTCAAATCCAGATTGCCGCCATCACACGTTCCATACACAATATATAGAGTTGTTGACATTGGAATTAGGTAGTGTCTTTCGCTTGACGAACGAGGGAAAGCGCCCTGGAAAATCGAGTGCCTGCCATGTGAGAAAATCGTCAATTCTGTGTAGAGATAGAGACGTCCACGTGTTATTAGACGATGTGTCATGTGTGGCACTACATGCAATGCCTTTATAATTTTCTTTCTCCAATCATTTTTAATTTCTTTTTCTTTTTCTCCCTTACTTATAGGGTTTTGGTGAAATTAAGTTGAATGGAACTAAAAACTGAACTAAATTAGATTGAATTATAAAATGCCGTTTTTATATATGATAATTCCTTTCATAATTTTATTAGAAAAACATGTAAATAATTCGTGGTTTGATTTAAAAAATTAAGTTCAATTGAATAATTTAAACTTAAACTGAAGTGCTTCTTTTTAAAAAATAGCAACATTTTTTAATTTTTCGCCCCATTAGCATTTCAACCTTACTGTATTTACTTTTTCTTTTTCTTGTCGTCTATAATCTCCCTCTCAACTTCCACAGTCCAATCCCTTCTTTTTATCACCGTCTCTTATCTTTTAAGCAAACTCCTACACTTTATAATCAACTAAGATGCAATGTCACTATAAAATAATACTATGTGGCCTAAAGTCCTATGTAATGTTCCTCAATTTGAACATTAATGTTTAGTTAAAATCTTTCTTGACTATTAATATTATCAATTAGAATAAGGTGATTTAAAAGTAGTTTAAATTAAATTGAACTATACTTGAAGTGGTTCAGTTGATAATTCCAAAGTGTTGGAAACATTTTGGTATATTAAGGGTTTGAAATGAACCATTTCAAATTAATCTTGGTTCAAAAAAGATTACGCATCCAACTCAGAAATTGAATCAAACCGTGAAAGTACCTAACAACTTGTACGCTAATGAGCCGAAAATCTGTTTAGGAAGTTGGGCTCCGTCCGTGCATAATGTGTGGCTTCATAACTAAAAATCTATGAAGTCCTTGCTGGGATACATAAGGGGTCATAGTCACCTACTGTATTAGGCCCATACTTCACTTAAAAGTCTAATAAAAGTTTAATGGTCTATGAAACACGTGTGTATGTATATACGCATGGTATTTTCGCTCTCAATCCAGATAGACGAGCTCGCCTTTTATTTTTTTCCCTAGGCCAACTGGAATCTTACTCCAAGTGAATTCACCGGTAGATTCGAAGATGTTTGTGGTTTCCGAATTTTGTCGGTAGAGTTTGAGCTAATTCATTCTATTGTGGCAGCTATAAGATAAAGAAAAAAAAGAAAAAAAGAAAAAAAGGCTACGGGAGTAATGTGTTTCAATATAGTTATTTTAATTTTTAAATCAATATGATGATTATGAATGAAAACCCTAAAGGGTTTAAGAGAGAGCTTTCCATACCTAAAGGCTTCATAACTTATTTATAGCAGATGAAGTTAAATTGAATTTAAATTGAACTATTAAAGTTAAGTTTTCATTGTGGGCTTATCGATTTACACTTGAAAGGTTTATGTTCAAAAAGGTCTATCAACAATATTGAATCTCATTTTTCCATCTTTCCTTTAGTTGAACTTCTAGATTAGTGGATCCAATACATACTGAGAATGAAGGATCCAACAGGATGGAACTTCCCCGGTGTACATGTACTTCTTTCTTCTATATGTTGTTATTGGCCCTAACCCTAATTAATTACAACAAAATGGAGAAGACCACCGTCTAGTACTCTCACGCGAAATTTTTGAAATAGTGGAGACTATTGAATACCTTGTGAATGAAGGCCACACCTATGAACAGTGCTTATCTATGGGAATTGATTAGGCTTGATGAAAGCTATAATATCATATTCATCGGGTAAGTGAAACTAGAGTTAACTGCATATACACCTCTGTTTGTTTCATGGGTGTTTGTCCTACTATCTTTAAAATTGACAGATAATTTTACTCTTAATATAAATGAAAATAAAAATAATACGAACTGTAACAAAATATTCAAAGAATAATGAATATTAAACGGGTAAAATGGTGTATAAGAGTTTAAGTGCACGTTTATAAAGATAAAAATTTAGAGCCTAAATAATAAATTAGGTGTTAAACAAACATGAATAAACTGAAAAAGGGGATACATGCATTTTGCTAGTAAGTATCGGAGCAAGAATATAATTCTAATTCAAAAATGAAAAGCAATGCCAAAATATATGTCGAAAGTCAAGGATGAATGGTGTGGTCGTGTATTATTTTAGCATATGTATCAATATTTTATCAACACAATGCCAAAACTACATCTATTTGTCAATATTTCAATTCTCTCTCTTTCGTAATTTATGTTGGCATTTTTATTTTAATCTCTACTCATTCGTTGGCCAAAAAAAAAATTCTACTCATTCTGCTTTTTATGTGTTTTGTTTATTTATTTAATTATTGACTCTTGTTCATTCCTAAACACGGGTTAATAATTGTCATAAAGATTTTTATATGCATTTGGCTCGTCATCTCATTATTGTTTAAGCCATGGAAAAGTTCTTGCTCTAAACTCTTATTCTTACCAACTTCTTGTTTTTCATGAACACACTTTGATCCTTCTTGATTTATGCATCGTATTGAATTGACATTGATTTCGTTCAACATATTTTTATTTTTATTTTATTTTTTTCTGTTGATTGACCATGCGTTTGTGTCTATCTTCTAGTTCCATAAGAGTACATCATTTATTTTAAGTCTTTTATTGTAATATTTGGAATAATCAACCGGGCACATCATAATTGAAATATTTCTTTTCCCCCAAAGAAAACATCTTTGTTAATGAAACAAAATATCAATCCCCGATGCCTTAGGTCTAAATTTGACATTAACATGGAACATAAAGGAAATGGGGGTTGTGGATAGAGACGCTCATCCTCTCTTTGCCGTAGGATGCCACTCAATTGCCACATGTATTAACTACACGTGAGAACAGAAAAAACAGAGATTCAGATAAGGAACGTGAACGCAATCCATGATGGACTAAAGGATGCAATCTCCGACAACAATTTTTCAGATGTTGAAAGCTAGAAATGACCACTACTAAATCGGATTCAATAACAACATTCTTCTAGAGCTTATCTCTTGATAATCTGAAAGCCTCAACAATTGCCATCACTTTTGCTTCTTCAATGTTCATAAAAGTTACTTGCTTTCATTCTGCTACTTGCAAGACTCCAATGTGATCTCTCGTAACTAACCCAATGCATGTACATTTACTTAACTTGATTCATGGACTTATTGCAATTCATTTTAATCTGACCAAATGTTGGTGGAATCACATCGTGTTTGTTGCATCAAAGTTTCTGCAGAAGAAATTCCATTTCGCTGCACCCTATTCTAGTTCAAAAGCTTTAGTTCCTCAAATGCCTTCTAGATTTTGTTAATTGTTGTTTATGGATTCGGCTTGGCATGCACGAAGGTGTTTATGCATCTTTCTTTCCCAAGCAAACCATCATGTTAGAGCTACCTTTGAAGCTAACTCTTTTCTAACCCTGCCACCAACTTTGCAAACATCCATTATTAATAGAAACAATATTATACTCTCTGTATAGAATCAACATTTACACTATATTTGAAGATAGCTAACTATGCCAATTTAGTCCAATCACAAATTATCAAAAGATTCTAAATGGTTTCAACTTGATCATAAAAGCAACAAAGGGGACTATTTCTAACTTTCATTTAAACAAATTATCAGTAGTTGCAATAGAATTGGAGAAAGTGCCATAGGAAAGGCTTAATCTTGGGCAAGATATCAAAAGATGCCACCACCCTTTATTGTTCACGTCAAAAGAAGAAGAGGGCTTACCATTAGTCCTTCCTCTTTGCGCATTACACAACAACAAAAAGCTTAACCGTGTAGTATAGAAACCATTTGTATTATAAGGCCTCGTTATCCTGTCTTTAAGATCAAGATTCATAAAATAGATGTCATTGATAGCCATCATTCCTTCAATTGTAATTTTGCCCTCCAATATGCTTAAATCTCAAGACATGTTATCTTGACTTGTAGTATCCACAACTCTTAGGTTCATCAATTCTCTTCAAACCGTATCTTTGCCATTCTATATGTAGGTAAGGATTGAAGCTCGTTCCAAACATTCACCTGATCTCCTTTCCCAATCCACCATAAAAAATTATTTCCAATCAATTGGTATTTGAGTGAGAATACATAAGCATTATAGGGGAGCATTCTAATTTTGCATTCAATTCTTGTGAATTTTGGGCTATCCTTTATGTTTAAAAAATGAGTAAAGAGTGAAAATGATTCAAAGAATAATAAATTATTGTAAGAATTTAATAGGGAGGATTGGCATGTATTGTAAATTCAATGGTAATGTTAAATGAAAAGTATTTATGTAAATAACACAAATCTCAATTAGGATAGTAATGGTAGGGGGAGAAAGGTTAACATGTATAAGAACTATCAATTGTCAGTGAAAAATAATATGACACATTAAAATGAGCAACAAGGAGCTCAGAGTGCTTGAGAAGGAAGTTGTAACGATGTGAAGCAGTAAATAGATATGCATGAAAATTATGGTGAGGATAACCCTCAAACTTAGAGAAATGTTAAGAGTTCCAAATGAATAGAGGTAAATATTTGATTAATTTGAAAATCCTACATTTAAGAGGCAATTGAATCAATTGAAGAACTTTTTTACTGAATTCGCAAGTCGTTAAGATGACAAATGTACCGAACCAACAAGTAGCTATAAGGTTTTTTTGAGTATACAAATTTATAGTGAGAGACTAAGAGTTCAAATGCATAGAGATTCAAAGGAGGAGATAAGTAAATATAGGATAATCAAATGGCTCATGGAGAGTGATATTTATTTTGAGCATTATCGCCAAAACATATTTTTCAAATGCTAAAATTTGAAATTAGGTGGAGTGACTTATATGAATCAAGTTGGAAATTATCATATATTAAGTTAGGGATAATGGGGACATAAGAAGAAACCCATTACATTGACTAATAAAAGGAACAAAGCCATCAAAAGGACTTTATTTAAGTTCCTTGATAAAGCATTCGAATAAGGTTCTCAGTGCAACAAGAAACTTAAAGCTGGTGTAGAGCTTTTCTTGAATTCTTTCCGAAGAAAATTGAATGAAGTGCCCATTGAATGAGTTTTATGTCTTTATTTTTCCTTTTAATCATTCATTTTTGTATTTACCTTTTTATCCTTAGTTACTTGAGTTGAGGTTATTAAATAATTTTGTTTATTATATTTGCAAACACTCTTGAATTTGTGAATTATTGGCTTTTCTCTCTATATTTCTTCCTTCTTATTGTTGTTCTATAGACTGTGGCGAATATAAACTATCAAGAATCAATACATCATTTTTTTTTTGTATTGGTCATTGATTAATCTTGAGATTTTGCATTGTGTCAATCATTGATCTAATCATAATCTAAGTTTATGATTGATGTGCAATATCCTATTCATAAATCATACATATCCCTTTATACTAATCCATCATCATCATAGCTTTTAAGTGAAACCTATGATATTAGAGATTGGTCATGCATAGGCATATTATGATTGGTACAAGATCTTAGTTAGGTTTTGAAAAGTTTCTTAAAAATTTTATGAAATGTTTGATTATTGGAGTTAGGGCTTATAATTAATAAGGGAGAAATTTTGATTTGTGAAGTTCATGAATCGAATAGATTAAGACTAAGATTGAAAAAGTGAAGATGTGTTGAGAGAGAGTATGTACATTCAAGGATAAGTTAATGTTAATAATATTAGAGATGGAAGTGTCATGTAGAGCAAACCTTATATGAATTATCAACATTAAGAGTTGTATTACTAGAGTTAATGAGGATGCATCGGGTGCAAGGTAAGAGGTCATACAAGGAGTGTAGAGTGAACAAAGGAGTTAAGGAATGTGAAGGATTTAATGGTAAAAATTTCGGTGTTAGGAGAGGACCTGAGTATGACAAATAGAATGGGAGACTAGAGGATTTTAAATATAAAAAATTTCCTTTTAGTTCAATTAAGGAGTTCCTTACAGTGAAAAAAGGTTTTAATGGTATTAACATATCAAGTGAATTGATGAATAGCGTGTAAATATCAAGAAAATTTCGATATGTAAAAATATAATAAGTGTTTTGACAAAAAGTATGTTCTTTTACTAACATGAGTCCAAATTTTATTAGTACTTATATACCACTTATCGATTTATATAGTGTGTTAGTACCATTAATTTTTTTTTCCCTATGGTAGGTATTGTAGGATAAGAATGTATTTGAGTGCTTTTAGGTGATTGCACAAAACTTACATGTGACTCCTTAGTAGTATAGTATATGGAAATTAATGAAAAGGGTCAAGTGGTAACTGTTTGTGCAATAATATAACAAGAAAGAAGTGTTCTTAGTTCTTTAATCTTTAGCATAGGACAAAATGAGTATGGAAGAATACATTAAAGAGTTTAAAACACTATAAATGACATGCGAGGTTACTAAGTTGTAAAACATTAATGGGCAAAGTTTAAGATCTTTAGAATTAGTAGAACCACAACAATATAAACACTTTAAAAGATGTGATTAAATTGGCTTGTTGTAGTAGAGAAAGGTTGCCTATAAGGTAGTAGCTTCCATTTGTCTCATATGTCACACTTTGAAACCTTAATGGAATGATAGCGTACCATATATTTTACTTAAATAAAACACGTTAAGGCTATCAGACTCACTAAATCATACTTGTTATATTTTCTCCAAATTTTAATATTTGGAAATCATTCATTTGGTTTAATTTGACTAAACGTTTTAGTAAGAGTCCATAGAAATTCAAAGTCCATGAAGCCCATAAACTCCACTATAATTGAAAATAATGTTAGAAAATTATAGCATTCCATCAAAGTCTAAAGGTTCAATAAAGTCTAAGTCAAAGTATAGAAGTCTAATTGAAATGTAAAGTCCTACATTTAAACTAGAATAGTTGAAATAACTAAATGTCATTGATGCCCTAGCTAGCATCATCACAGTATCTAACATAAAGATCATGTCTAAGCTCATCATATAAGTCACTAACATAAAGATCAATTGCATGGTTATCAAAAAAGTAATTACATTCATATAATTCTACTAGTTTATGATATTAAAAAATCCTTTTTGAGTTAAATTGGGCATAAAATCATTTTCATATGGACTATAATGGATTTGTAAGTCTATATGACAAACTAAATGGAACTTTATATTTAGCGTAGTTTAATAATTTTGTCTACTTGAATCAAATGGGATAAATAATAAAAAAATACAATGAAACTTCCAAAAGCCTATCAACTATTAGGGTGAAACATTATCTTTCTTATTCTATTCTAATTTTGCTTCCACTTTCTATCTCCTTTAATCCTTTGTTTGATGTTCGCAGCCTTCATTCAAGTTTTAGCTCTAGTAGTTTATAAGGAAAACTTTTTACTTCAATTTATGCTATTAATAATTCAAGTTAAGTGGAAGGGTTTTGTTCTCTTTAATTCATAACCATTTTCAAATAAAATACCGAAATAAGGATTTAGTTGGCTCTATTTGTCCTTCTATTATGCATGTTAGATTCTGAATAAAAAACTCCTTATGGGAAAAAAACTTAGTTTTTTTTTTTATTTTCTTATTTCTATAATGTATTTCATGTTGTTTGTGACTATTTAAGCATATCAAGTATTTTTTGAAAACTATTTTATATTCAAATATTTTATATATGTTGTAGAAATTCAGGTTTTTAATTTTTATTGTACGTTCCGTTTCTACTGACCCTTTAGTCTTTATAAGTATAATTGTGAGTTTGATAACCTTAATCATTTAAAATAATTAAACTTAAAAGAGTTTGTCATGAAACCAAGTACATAGTAGTCATACAAACACATATTATGTCACATTATATGCATACTCAATTATAAGCATTCATTAAATATAATTATTTAGTAAAAGCAAATCACATGACTTTTGGTGTCTTAAAATTTGAAGTAACTCATAACTTTAAGTAATAAATAGTATTGGAGACTAAGGATATGAATTTTATTATAGTAGGTAATGGGGTTGACGAGAATGGTTAGATCACTACATTAAAACATGATACGATAATAGTTTTATATAGAAATTATATTACGGTTTAGTTATTTGTGATGTGATTTTACTCATTTATTATTAGGAAGACTATAGCAATGTGATCATCAAGCGATTTATAACAAATTCAACAACACATGCAACTGAAAAAAATAAAAAAAATAGGTGATCTTGTTGCCAACTAGTCCTACAAAAGTGGAGCAATCTCATCACCTAATGAAAGTAGAAAAAAAGGAGGGTAACTTTTTTAATCAACTTAGGCTTGCAACATTCATAAAATATTTCTTATGCTCATTCAAAAGTAAGATAGAGTTGAGATTTACGGTCATATCGTCTCCGACCCCGAAGAAGTAACAGGAATCAGATTCCAAACCATTATGCATCGAGTAGGAAACAACTGGAACACGAAGAAGTCTTCTTGATAAAAGGAACAAAGTCCCCAACTTTACGATAAACTTAGCTACTACGAAGCTTCATTCAAATGCCTTTGCCAGGTAATCCCTATATATAAGTTTTACACCATTTTTTTACATACATTTTGAGCGAGTTTGGTTATTATTCTTGTATTTGCAAACCTTCAATTTTTTAATATTTTATCAATATTGAATGTTAGCAGGAACTTTCTTTCTACATCTTATTGTTCTTGTAATTATTAGGAATCCATACGTCATATCAATCTTAAATCTAATTTTACTTCCATTTTGGGACTGGTGGTTGATATATTATATTCATATATCATTCATGTCCATATATATATATATATATATAAATGTAAAAAACACCCAAAACATTATTTTTATTTGTTAGGGCTTCTACGAGACAACAAATTTGACATTAGAGATTTGATTGTGCCTTCTAGGCACGAGTATGAAGGATCCAACTAAGCATTTAACTTATGAGATTAATGAATAGAGGAGCAGTGAAATTCATATCTAGGCTAAAATTTGAGGATATGGTAGCTTTACTAAAAATAATTAATGGAATTAAAGGAAGTATTAGACTTAGAAATCGAAACTGCAAATGGGTACTTAATCAAAAAGTCCAAAAATTAGGTATGCTATCGATAAGAGGTAAAAAAAAAAAAAAAAAAAAAACTCATATATGGAACTCGGCAGTGCCCTATTTGATAGTCTTAACTAACGTTGAGCACCGGAACTTACTAGACCATTAGATCTATAATATCTTGCATTTTGGGTAAGTTTTACCATTGGTATTACTTTAAATGGTAAGTTCTAGTTCTATCCCACTTAAGTAACTACTTCATCAACTAAATTAGCTTACATTTTTTTCCTTTTGTGACTTTGCTTTTCATTATTTCAGTTCTAATTTATTTTGAATATTTGGTTCGTTTTGAATTTAACTCATGTTGCACGCCATATAACTGAAAAGAGTTAAATTTATAAAGTTTTACACTAAGTTTTGAAAAAAAAATTTACAAAATTACAATTTCTCAAGAATACGATACTTGAAATCGACAATTGAAATCGCTTCTTGAAAAAATAATTTTAACTTAAACTGAAATTGTTTCTTAAGAAAGTGATTTTAACTCAAGAGATGATTTCTATAGAGATAAATTCATCCCTAAATTTTTTTCGAAATGAGGAGACAATCTACATAATATTATCATTTTCTCTCTCTAGACATCTATATAGAAAAAAGTATTGTTTTTTCTTGTTTTGATCCGTTTTAAGTACATATTGTTAAAAAAAAAAATGTTTTTACTTGATACATGATGGTATATTGTTGTCAATTAGCATTTTTTAGACAGGTCAAAACGTTCGTCTTTTCTTTAACATATACGTAAATTGAATATTTTTCTATATTCTATTGTGTGTAAGCTTAGCTATTTTTGTATAAATTTATGTTTGTTAGTCAATTATATATACATGTGAATTTTTTTTTATGAATTTGTGTTTTAATTTTTTTTTCCTATAACATTGTGTTCGTTATTTAGTAAAGTTTATATGTACATGATTGTAGTTTTTCTTTGCATAAATTTGTTTTCATTACTGTATTGTATGATCACATGTGTATTAGGTAATACATGTACAAATAATTATTGTTGAGAGGTGTGGAGAATGAACTGACTTGCAAGGTGGTGTAACTTCATTTTTTTTTGTTGGAGTAAGTACCAATTGCCGTGCCATTAAGGGATTATGATAGTGAAATCAAATTACATGATGTGTTCATGAACTTGAGTAGATTGTGTCTATTAGTATAAGGTAGTATTTTTATATTCGGATGCTAAAGTTTATAAAATTGATGTAGCAAACAAGTGTAAAATGGATGATACAAGGTTGGTTTGTAATGTTAGTGGAAATATTATGGAAGGAGAGGATGTGATGCGATATGATAGATGCTCGAAAATAGTAGTTGGAGTTCCATTTGAGGCCATGTATGACCAGTTATTTAGATTGATATGTAATCGGCTTCGGGTTGAGATGACGATACACCAAGTTGAGTTGATTCATAGATGTCCCCTCGTAGGCGGGACTAAGGACATGTTCTATGCCATCCCCATCAGCGATAATTATGATGTCTAATAATTGATGTCTTCCTTAGTAAGATGTGGTGGAGTTAGCAGTTCTGCGGAGTTGTATATTGAAATATATGAGGTGAACCCACCACCAATAGCCTACCGATAGCCCCTTCCGTAGTTAAGTATGATGTTGGAGGGCACAACAAGAATGTTAGACATCAAGTTGAAATTAGGGTGTTTGAATCCCAATTAGTTTGATAAGTATAAATTACTTTATAATTTCAAGGCATATTTAGGCATAAATTGTTTATAATTGTGATTCAATTCTTAAATTTTGGTATTTAATTGCATAATGCATTGATATCAGATGAATTAAGAGTAATGGGGTGAAATTTACAGAAGAACAATGAATTTTAAGGCAATCATGGCCATGAGGAAAAGAAAAACTTGAAGTAAAATCAAGATTCACTTGATCACTGGCATGATGATGAAGGATTGGAATGGCCAGCACTGATTATGCGCTTCATTACTGGCGTGATTGAGTAAGTTTTGATGATCCCCCTGTTAATCATGGTCGTGATTGTATAGTAGGAGGGTAATCATGCCTTCAATTATTGGCGTGATGGAAGTAAATACAATTGTTTTACTTCAACTTTTTCATACGAATCAGTACATAGAACATGTCTTAATGTCAAGAGGTATCTTGAAGTGGTATATTCGAGTCCTTTGATGGGAAGATTATAAATATACCATGACTTTTGAGAGAAAGATAACCTAGATCGAGAGATAGAAATCAAGAACATCATATCACCAATCAACAGCTATTCAACCATCTTTGTACCCATTGTATTTCCATTTTTAGCATAGTTTCTAAGTGTTGTACCGTACTTTTTCCAAAATTACTCGAGAGAGCCAACGATAGTTCATCATTTGTTGTTGTAAAACTTTCTATAGTGGAATTCAGAACGGGTTTGTATCTTTCTAATTGTCTTATGTTAATTTTTTTGTTATTTCTGCATTTTGTTGATATATTTTGTTATTTCATAAGGTATGAGTAGTAATTAGGACTCACTACATCAACTTAGTATGAATAAGTGCATAAAGTATTGAGTTCGTGATATTTGTTAGTCCTACTGAATTGAACTTAATTAATCTAAGTACAATACAGTGCACGACATTATCTTAGGCTAGATTTCAATAGAATATGTCGATAGACAATTGTATTGAATAGATCTGATTTATCGGAATAATTTACTCTTGATTATAGAGATATCATTAGAAAAGTTGCTGCATTCTTAGGAAAATCAATAAATTAACATTACATTAATGCGATCTGAATTGGCTATTAATTCAGAAGAGATTCTAACGGATATAATTAGGAGTACAAGTAAGTAGTTTTGAGAAGAATACTTATGTACATATAATTTTTAGCAGATAACAAATATTAGGATAAAAAGCATATTAATAATATCATATTGATAATGTCATGCTAAGTGATGAAGCAAGTCTGTATGTTAATCATTGTAGTGTTAATAGTTTCTATAGCATTTGTGTTGGATAAAAGTTGTTGTAGATTAGTGTAGTTTAGCTAATAAATTAGATAGTTTAATCTTTTCATCATTTGATAAATTAGGTTGCTAGTTAATAGAAAAAATAATTGGTACTAGTGTTTGAATCCTTTCTCAATGGAGATGACCCTATACTTATCAATACTAACAAATGATAAGTACACTTGCTTTTACCTAATTAACCAAGTAAAGGATAAAATATAGGAATTTAAATTGTAAGACTCAATAGCTTTAACTAGAGGCGATCACAGTCCTATTGAGTCATGTACCGAGTAGTAGTCATATGTTTAGCGAACCTAAAGTATTGATTACTTATGAGTCTAATAGAGATATTGATGTGAAGAATGAACTAACTTACAAGGACATTGATGAAGATTCTGATGATATAGATTCTAATGCTGATGTTGGTTTGAGTGAATGCTGGTTGTAAGAAGTGGAAGAAGCATAAAGGTCATGTAGATGGAATGATTGGAGGCATGGGTTAGTCAAATGTGTGGATGTGGTTGGGATGTTGAAACTTTTACCTTCTTGTACGATAAGTGTTAGGGATAGATTGGTGCCATCTAAGGTTCATATAAAGATGGTGAATGGAGCTTCCACAATGAATTGCAGGTGGGTACGTTGTTTGAAAATAAAAAAATCTACAAATAGTTGTGAGAATACATTATGTTATCAACCACCATGACTTCATCGTGAAAGAGTTCGAACCTACATTATGGTCTGTTGGATGTGTTGATTGTGAAAAGGGATGTAGGTAGAGACTTAGAGCTTGTAGGAAGCAGAATGCTAGATGCTTTGTAATAACCAGTTTTGTGGGTTAACACACGTGCCTTAATCCTATTATAAGCTAAGACCACTTGAAATTGGATTCAAACACCCTATCCTACTTTTTGATAAAGGATGTTCAAGAGTCACCGAGTATTTAAGTAAGACACTTGCAGGCAATTATTTTCAAACGATATGGTTATATTATGCATATAAAGAGAATTAGGGAAGTAAAGTGTAAAGTGATTGAATAGGTTTAGGGTATGTGGGAGGAATCATATGCGGTGTTCCCACATCTACTAAATGCGATCAGAGAGGCTAATCTTGGTACTATGGCAAAGTGGAAATGTTATGATAATGATATTATTGGGTATATGTTCTTCAATAGAGTCTTTTGGGCATCCGGATCATATATTGAGGTGTTCATACATTATAGGCTTGTCATTACAATCAATGGAACATTCCTTTTTGGGAAGTACAAACGTAAACTACTTATTGTGATCAAAGTTGATGGTCAGAATCATATATCCCATTGAGTTTTGTCTTAGTTGATGATGAACGTTGGGATAGTTGGAGTTGGTTCCTAATGTATGTGCTCATATACGTTATAAGAGATCATAGTGATATATGTTTGATTTTAGACCATCATGTTAGGATCTAGTCTATAGTAGAGGGTACGAATGTAGTGTGGCCAAGTGGTTGGCCCTAGTGGTGGTATATTTGACATGTCACTAGTAACTTCAACACTTGGGATAAGAAAAAAGATTGCAAAGAGTCGATAAAGAATGTCACTTGCTAGTTGCAACCTCAAAAGTTTTGCACCTATTACGACGAGGCTAAGATAATGAGCCCTTATATTAAAGTTTACTTTAGAAGCCTACATCTTAAAATGTAGCTACTAGGATACGACGACAGAGCTTGGTTTAGTCATGAGATGATCAACATTGCCAAAAGTTATAATAGTGATTTGCAAGATGCTAGGAATTTACTCGTTGTAGTACTACTTAAGAAAACTCTTTACAAATGCAATAACTATTTCAACAAATGGAGGATCAAGTTAGTAGAGGAAATGGGCATTAGTAAAGTACTAACTAAATTTGCAGAAAGAAAGTTTAATCAGGTGGTGCAAAGTGGCCAGCGGTCGCCGTATCATGATTTTTTACTACAATGAGTAGATATTTGAGGTCATCACTATGCCACGACCTACTTCATATGGGTTAAAAGGAGAGAATAACCATACGGTCGCACTTAGGACTTGACAATGTACTTGCAATAAGTGGCAAACATATAAATTTTGTGCTCCTACACTATACCTGTTATGAGAAAAATGAGCATGGATTGTATTATACATATTAGGTATTGGTATACATTATAGAATCTGCTACGTGTATACGGATGTTCCTTCATGCTCTATGCCGATAGGGCCAATTGGTCTTATCTTGATATTCTTGTGTGGCATCTAGCTCAAACATCATATAGGGTTAAGAATCCAGGTAGTCCATAAGAAAAACTATTCCAAAAGTGAAATGGACATCTGGGAAGGACCGTTGACTTATACATGTAAACTATGCATTGGGGATGGACATAATAAGAGAAGATGTCCATAGCGAGGAAGACAATCAATGTCAAGTGGATCTATTTATACTTGACTTAGTGAAAGTGAACAAACTATGATAATTTTGATTGATAATATATATGGAAATGTATTTAAGAATTTGTTGTTTTGCTAACATTTTGATTTCCTTTGTGAATGTAATGGTAAGCTTACTATTTTTTTTTTCCTTTTTGCACTTGTAAGGGTAGATGGATCCAGGATTGGCTGATAGGTCACTACTTCACTTGTTGTCATCCTATAGGTTTGAGCTGGTACAAGGTGATCAGGTAAGGAAAAGCAAATTGAAAACATACTTACGATATGTTCAATTCGTATAATGCCTCTAACATTAATTCTTCTTCCTTGGTTATAGCAAAACTACTAGGTTAGGTATTGTAGACATGAGGCGATATTTAGGCATCGGGATGGCAAGGAGATCTCAATAAATCTACGCATGATTCCATATTTGGAGTAATTAGGCTTCATTAGTGTATGGTAGGTTCCTTTTATATAGTTGAATTGGCATTTGATTACCATACTAGTTGAGCGATGGAGGGAGGAGATGCATACATTTCACTTTTACACTAGTAAGATGATGGTAACTCTACAAAATATATTTTTGCTCATTGGTCTCTCAGCTGATGGTGATGCAATTGCTAGCATGATGGTGTTTACTAGGTAAGCCAAGTTATGTCATAACCTAATAGGAATTTTTCTACCAAAGAGTACCATGAAGGGTACGCTATTGAAATTGTCTTGGTTAAAGAACAATTTCATTGATTTTTCTTTTGATGTGGATGATGTAACTATATAGTGCTATATAAAAGCACATATCATGCAATTGATTTTTATTTTGATACGGATGACTTGATTGTGTAGTACTATACAAAGGCACATATCATGCAGTTGATCAAGGGTATGCTGTTCTCAGATAAGTTTAACAATGTCGTATACCTTATGTTCTTCCCTCTCCCATTGGACCTCACCATGTCTAGGTGATATACTTAGGGAGTAGCTTACTTAGTATGGCTACACCACCAGCTGTACCTCACTTCTATGATGGAAGCATAAGAGATTAGTGGTCCACTAGTGATTTTTCAAGTGTGGGCATGGGAGCATTTCCTATACATCGCCCCTTTATGACACCATATTACATCAGTTGTTGATGGTTGACCACTTATGAGTTGATGAGAGGCAAAGTTTGACATCACTGAGATGCTCACGCATGTAGTTGGACAGTATAGAGATGCATTAGATCGGTAGTATCTGGAATAGGTGTATATTTAGCAAAATGGGCTACTTATTCAATTAGTAAGTATTACTTCTTTTCAACCTCATTATTGATTATCACTTCAGGTTGTTTGGATTCCCTTTGATCACAAGGATGTTGCTAGACTCCCCACTTATTGCTAAGATGGAAGTTATGTCTGGCTAGCGTATGTCCTACTTATATGCTTCCATATCATTGAGATGCACTATCTTGACCACGTAGCTTGCCAGTTTGGTGAGATGTAGGAGATCTTAGCCTACCTTGATATTGGATGAGCGTTAGATGAAATTGACTTAAGGGGCAATTGAGATCAATTGGCTGACATGCCATATAGATTGGATAGCATATTGGGAGGATTAATGAAATTGAATAGTGTAGGTCCAGCTGCTACTCGATGTACATCTTGACTATGTCTCCTGGTACCAACAAGTTACTTGCAGATACATTAGCTAGTTAGGGGCCTCCTAGATGTATATGGTACGTACACTTGCTATTTCAATTACAAATTTATTTTTTTAGTTATATGCTACTCAAACTTTTATGTTCGGATTGCAGACGGACTTCATACATAGATTACCACATATGTCATACTAAGACATTATATTTGAGTAGCACGAGGATGATGACGTCATCTAAAAGATTATTAGGGTCTACCTAGGTGACCTACTTGCACCCAATCCTGATGTAGATAAAGACCACTCTTTACCGGATAAGCCATAGCGAGAAAGGGGCCGTTAGGGTCGTGGTTATCGTTAAGTGGGAGCCCGAGGATGTAGATATGCTGGTATTCAAATTTGAGATGATACTTCTCCTCCACACTACTCAATGGCAGCATCTCTTGGACTACCAAGATTTGAGTACTGCAGACCATTTATCGGGAAGAGCTTTAGGGATCATATGTATTACACCTTAGTCATGGGAGAGACCTTTGGTAGTCAAGTTCATACTCCTCCTACACCATTGAGGAGACTGGCTAGAGATCCTCGTCATGATATGGGTAAAGGAGTTACACAGATGCACTAAACTCCAGTCCACATACATGCATCATTTTTGAGTGCTTACAGTTAGAACGGGGCACGGATTACCCAATTAAATATGGTCTAGATGGTTTAGCCCTAGGCCAATGTAGATCCTTAAGATGTTCGTCCACTTGTGTAATGGCGATGTCGACGTCATTAGCTTTGCATATTTCACTTTTAAGTTTTATTTTTTTCCCTTATTTTCAAAACACTTTGTAGCTATTTGAAAGTGTAATTACATTTTCCATAATGCTTTCATGCCTTCATAATTTCAAATTATTAACAGGTTTGAAAGTACATCTTGGGGATGTGAATTTATGTTAGAATTGGTGATTTTGGATTGACACAAGTGTATAGCACTAATCCATATTGCAATACTGATTCATTTAGATACAAAACAAAAATGTTCTCTATTGATTCAAAGCATGTATCTTTGTAATAGAGAAAGAGGACAAAATCGAACATCTCACTAACATATAATTGGATAGAATTCGATTTGTGCTATATTAATTAATTTAAAAAATGATTTTGTGTTAAGTCAAGAATAAGGGATTGTATGTATCATAATGGTTAGAAGGAGGGGTGGTTTGGAATACTAAACCACCTCATTATGAAACAAAATCGCCTGTTGGAGAGGTGAAAAACAAACAATCTAAATTAACATTTGTTTTTAACTAAAATCGTGTGTTTGGGTATTGGTGGTGTTTTTAACCAAAATCACATTCATAACATAAGAAAAGTGTGTCAACTAAAATTGCCTCTTCAAGATGTAATGTGTGATTTATGATGAAATCACCACTTATTGTAATTTTGGGAATATTTTCCCAATAGCGGTATTTGTGTATTTTTTTTTTTGTATTTTTTTTTTCCTTTTCCTCGACAGCAATCGATATTTTTGTAAAGATGAGGGTAGCATTCTTTAAAAACTGTCAATATTATTTAAAGACCTTAAATTTTTGACATATTACTGGTTACATCCTCAAGAAAGTGTTAAAAGTAGAAATGTTTCCTCTAATACAATTATAAGTCAATTTAATATTAGTAGAAGGTAGTCATAAGGTTTTTATTTTTTATATTCTATTTTGACCTGTGTTTATTGATCCAACATCAACTATGTTAAAAAGAACCGTAAAATTATTGATAACCTTTAAATTAGTTGGAGGAAAATCTTTTTCTTACAAATTTTTTAGAGGATACAAGTATATTGCTTTAGAAATTCAGGATGTTTGAATAATTTTGATAATTTTTACGAGGTATCATTGTAATCCACCAAATAATTAAGATTGGATAACGAACTGTGATATAGAATTTAAACAAAAAGAGAAAATTGAGAACAATATTGGTTAGCTTAAACCAACTTAAGAAAGAGAGTCCAAATAATACCAAAAAGAAAATAAAAAAAAAATTAATGTCTTTGTGCAAAATTTAGGTTGAATTTGGACAAATTGGGTCTAAATAACACCATTTTGACAATTTTATTGATTTTTTGACAAGTGTAAGCTTTCTTAAACTGGTCATGTTAGGCGAATTTCAAGTGTTCAAAGGGTGAATGGATCATTTAAAGGAGGTTACACATGCAAAGAATATCATAAAATATATATAGATACAAATGGAAAAGAATAATAATAATATTTAAATTTTACGAAGACAAATAACATAGTATTTTCATATTTAAGAAAAAATTACAACCTAAATAAAAGTTTTTAATAAAGTAAAATGTTATTAAATATAGAAGAACCTAAAATTTAAATTATATAATACCATTAAATTTAGTAGAACCATGGATTAAATGAATATTATTATTACTATTAATGTTGATTTTCCAATTTATTACATTGTTTCTTAGATATTTAAGAAAGACAGTCAAAGAATCTATACATGAGTTTATAATTTTTTGCCCATTTAAACTATGATGTAGTAAGAAGAATATATAGTAAAAATATCTTATACGTTTGATTAAGATCTTTAATTTAGAAAGAAATGATTTATGCAACAAAATGCAAATAAAGAAGATAATATAAAGTATCTCATGTCTAGATTTGGAAGTTTAACCCGAACATGAATATGAATTTAACTGTTTTTAAGTGGGTCTGAATCATTTGTGTCTTATGTTAAATTTTTTCATACACTAACCCATTTAAATCATATTGTATAGTGCCCCAGGTTTATTGTATCTTGGTTCCAAATTGCTAGCCTTATAATCTTCTTTAGATCTTATTTTTTTAGATAGGGAGAAAATTTTTTTTCTTGGTTTCTCTTCATTTGTTATCTTTTCTCCCAAGAGTAAAAGAAAGTTTATAATTTAGATAAACCTGTTACTTATTTCTAGAATAGTTTTAAATTATCATTTTGAAAGATTTACACTTTTGAATAAAATATAAATTTTTTTATCCTTAACTTTAGTACTTCATTCATACAACACTTTAAAGTATTTTTGGATTGATTATAGTTTGGTATCATTGGTGATAGTGTATATCATTAAGATGGTCTTTGCTTGCACTTTTGGTGATTCAATAGTCTTGAGCGGTAGTGGACCTACAAAAGACGCCCTATAGCATAGCCAATGAGGGCCCTTATGATGTTTAAGTTAGCAAAGAGAGTGATTGGAGATTAGATGAGGATTAGGAGTGCTTACAAAGAGAGACCGAGGAAGAAAGAATTGAAATCCATTTACCTAAAGCTCCATATCCTATTTATACGAAGTGGAGTTGACTTGCTGGGCTAAGTGGCACCTAAGGATTGGTTTGCATGCAATTCAAGGTAGTGACATAGTCAATAGGAGAAAGGATAGCTCCTTTTTGCTGGTTGGTGGGCTTTGAGAAATGAGCCTATCACATCAGAGTGGGCAACTGCCATAGCTTAGGTGGTTAGATCCTTAAGCTGTATAGTTGGTTATCACACAACATTTAATGAGGAGAGAGAAGAGTATAGAGTTGAGTCTCTTCCTATGAGGTGTCGTCTGAAAAGAACTTCGCACTATGGTGGTAGCTTATCTTGTACTCGAGAGAAGGTTGTTAGGTTACAAATGTAGTCATAATGGGCTCGTTGAGTGCTCGGGGCTTGGGGCCGAAGAGTCTAGTGGCACATGAATCCTATAAAGAATCTTTGGTCTCTTTCTTAGTTCAAAGCTAGAGGTAAGCTTAAGAAGCGTTCAGGTCCTCATATGGGAATTTGCTGCTATAGGGTTTTCTCTGCGTCGAAACCTAAGCTAGCTTTTGCACTCAGTAGGAGAACGGGGATTCAGGGATGAGAGATTCCCCTAGGGATGTTAGATGAGTTTGGTAACTTAGGCTTAAGCCACCATAGTGCCAACTTGAAAAGAGACTATCAATACTTAATCCCCACTCTCCTTGGCATCAAGGTGACGAGAAGAGTACTGTTGATTTTGGTTTTGGAGGTCGAAGCTTACTCTTAGCAATCTTTAAGAGAGATGGTGGTTAGCCTTAGATGGTTGTTAAAGAGAAACGACTTGTAGAGGTGCCTAGGCTAGTGTATAATGTAGGAAGTAATTTTACATGCCTTGAGAATTCCTTAATTATAGAGTAATTGCTAATGGTGATCCTTGTGCCATGATGTTGTGACTGTTGGATAGGGTGGAGAAGATATGGGGATGGAGGGGGTGCTTCTTCCTCATTCTTTCTCAAACATACATAGGGTATCCATTTAGATATTTTCCCAACCTCGCTGAAGGTTGTTGAATGACTATTTCTTTTTTCTTTGATAGTTTTGAAGGATGTTTGAGTTGAGAAGGATTAGGCTTTAGGGATGATTGCAAAGCTTGGCCCATAGGCAAGGGAGATCTTTGAGTATTGATTAAGGCGTATAAGAGGTTCTCCCTTAATGGAGGAAGCCTCCTGATTACCAATTAAGGGGTATATTTGGGCCACTCGGCTGGTCCTTCAACAAGCCAAACAAATTCGAGCAATGAAGGACCTTTGGGTGTACATCCTTTAGTTATGATGACACCACTGCCATGGGGGTACTTATGTGTATGGGGCTGCATTAGTAGATGTTCGTATGTTTCAATCGAAGTTCTTGCACGTACGAGTCATTTGTGGTGTTTTTGGTAGTTATGTGAGGCTTCCTTAGGTTCAAAGGTGCCTGGTCGAGGGTAGTGCAAGAGGTCTTGGGGCTTCCTTAGGCCATGGGACTATGGTTATTGCAAGGGGGTAGGTATATACAGGCTTATTCTTATGCAACTCAGCGTGCTCTTGAGACAACAGTTCGAAGGTAGTTGTCAAGGATACTTATAAGCGTGGTCCCTAGGCTCTCACATAGGAGATGGGTAAACTCATTCTAAGTGGCCTAAGTAGGGAGCTTACATGGAAGGCCAATCCATCTGATAAGCACAAAATTTATCTTGAAGTTGCTAGCATTGAATTAGAATTCCTTAAGTATTGGCTGGTTCAGTAGATGAAGTGTTTGACATCTTATGTTGTTGGATGGGATTGAATTTTCAACCAACAAACTCAAGGAGACTCTTTAGATGAGTCAAGCAATGAAAATGAGGAACTTGTGAAGCAAGGTGGCCAAACTAAAGTCAAATGGAGTCAAGTTTCCTTATCTTTTCTTTTTCTTATTGTATCTTTTTCTCTTGCTTGTACTTTAAGCTAGTATGTCAACCCTTAAAGCCTTGTAAGAACTTTGAATGATTGGATGAATGGATTGAGTTTGGTACTCTTAATGCTTATTTGCTTTTTTGTTTTATTGCTTTGCAATTTGAACACTCATACCTAAGTTGTTGTGTTGAAGTGATTAGTTAGTGGAGCATAGAGTCTAGGATAATGCTTGGTAGGATAACGTGGCGCTCTATAGCATTTGCCTTGACTGGCATGTTAAGTACTTAAGACATTAATCTAAGCCCCTAGGATAGGCTTTTGTACTCAGGTTGGTTCAGAGACCCTCAACTAGGCAATGGGGGTCGAGCTTAGAAGGGCTTAGGGTCTTGTCAAGAGAATGTTGATTGTTGGCATATGCTATACTATAGGAAAGTGTACTTAGTCTAGTTATAGGATATAATAAAATTATCGTGAGTTCGAGTGTTGATCCCATGGGGATTAGTGTTGAGAACCTAATTACTAGTAATTTCCTAGAATATCCAATTATCTAACCTAATAATATAGAATAAATTTTGATTAAATATGAAAGATGGATAAGGATTGATAATATGAGAAAAATAAACTAAACAATAATAGATAAAGTAATAAAACTAATTAACCAAATTAATTAAAATAAACAAGCAACATGAATCAATTAAAATAAAGAAGACATATTATATTACTTAGTGAATCCTTATTATTTTCTCTTTAGTTCCATGCGACTTTTTAATCTCAAGTATCCTTTGGATCACGAGGATTCCTAATCCTATTCTAATGGAAATTGGATTTTGAATTAGTTGAACTCATGTCTCTAGTTAATTTCTAAACTTGAGACCTTCTCTACTCACATTGCGGCTAAATAGAGCATTTTAAGATCATATATTAGGTTTCTCTAATCCAAAAACATCTAATACCTAATTTCTTAATGTATTGGAACTTTTATAATTACACTTGTCTGTTTACTATAAGCCTCACAACTCTATAGTAAACTCAGACATGCAATTAGTAACTGAGGTAAATATTAAAGAAAGATAATATGCTCGATGTAATTAAATCATCAAAGAAAAAAATTCATAAATAGAAAGAATAATTGTTGCAAAAAGGAATTAGATTTCAATAATGATTCACTAAGAACAAATTAAAAGAGTAACAACATAATATAAGAGAAAGGAAAATTAAATCAAGAGACCTAAGAGACCCACATAATATTCTACTTGCAACTTATTCAAGGGAGCTCTTTATAAAAACTTTAGCCTAAGGATCTATTTACAAAGATGTGAGGAAAGGTTTGCAAAGAGAGACTTGACAAAATAAAAAATATATTGAATATTGCATGTCCCAAAATAGGATATCTGCTTCAAAAATAAAAGATTCGCTTGTCAAGGGATGATTGCGCCCTAAGTACATGGTCTTAGTGGTTGGTTGTATACTTATTCTTCACATGAAATCTCAAAATTTGAAAAAATTAACTTAAAGAGAGGAATACGTAAGAGGGCCATGGTTGTAAACCTTCTAAGACTTCTATTTCTTCTTAATTCTCATTAGATTTTCTCTACTTTAATCCAAGATCAATGATTTTACTCCAAATTACTTCAAAAATAGCTAAAAACTTTCAAAACTTCCTAAAGTGCTTTAAAAGTCCTTAAAAATGAAATTTAAATGAATTAACCATAAAATAACACAAAATTAACTTGACTAAAGTCTAAAATAAGGTAAAAGAATCATAAAAAATATATACTATTTTGTGTTATCAAAACATTGTCACTAAACGTTTGTTAGAGTGACGTAATGATTGACATGACATATGTGATGATTGAGGGTGCTCGAGGCTCTTTGGGAATGTGAGTTACTTCATGGGCATGTACAAAGGCTGAGTTGGTGATTTGTATGTCAAGCGGATTTGAGATGTTCATTCTTTACCATGACATGTAGGCAGTTGTAAGGATAGAACACGAAGCGATGGTTTACATTCCCTAGTGCCCTATATAAAGGATACCAAAGCCAGTTCATTCATACTTTGTTAAACTTTCTAAACATTGCTTCATTTACTTCCACTTTCTCTTCATTTTTTCTAGGTCCCGTCAAGAATGATGGAGTAACCATGGAGGTTTGAAGGTGAAGATGCTATGGTAGGACAAACCCAAAGGGAGGTTATGCTTAACCCTACTCTTCCCCTCAATGGACAGTGGCGACGACCATTAAAGCTGGGAAATGAGAAGAATGGCCATGGAATCAAGGCTTCAGGGAGTATATTCATAAGACAAAAAGGATGAGCTTCCCCGAGTGAAGTTACTTCCTTTTGTTGAGAAGGGCCTACTGGTGACTGAGTTAATGTATAACCATGATGAAGAGTATTGGTCTCAAGTGTACCGATAAGTTTGAGAGGAGATAGATTGTTAGGAAGTCAAGATGCTTGGACCTAGTGATTAGGCATGTGAGCTCGGGAGCGCAAGGACCATTTGCTTGTATTAGAAAGCCATAGATATGGGATTTTAACCATCCTTTTTGTTGTTCTAAATGGAGGTGTTCAAATACTTTTAAGTGAGCCTAAGGTCACTTCACCCAAACTCATGGCAAGTGTTATTGGCCTTCGAAGATATGTTCATCTTTCACATGAAGAGACAAATAGCTTGGCTTCTCCAGTATTTTTTCTAGATGAAGTAGATACTGGAGGGATGGGTGTATTATGTTGGTTGGGATAATCATGTGAGCATCTTCCATGGAGTGAAGTCAAAGATTAAGAACTAGAAGGAGCAACTTTTATTGAGTGAGGTCACTCCATGACTTTGGCTTCCTAATAAGGTAGAATAGACCCATTCATATGAGCTTAATGGACTACTTTGTTGAGGAGGATGACGAGGAGAAAGATTAGGTGCTCGACATGGTGTGTTTTTTAGTAAGGGATTTCACTTAAGGAACACTATGACTACCTATTTGAAGGATAGGTAGCTCAATGGTAGGGAGATAGGTATTGGGGTATGTTATTATGGTTAAGAGTTCGTTATTGATAATCATCGATGGAGGGGGAAGCTCGAGGCTACTCATCCTTAGCAGGTATTTCATTTTCATTAGCGTTATTTATTTGTGCTAACTATTGTTTAATGCTCACCATTTTCAATGTACGTAAGGCTCCTTAAAGGCAAGGCTTTTGCAGGTGAGGGAGGACAGACTCCACAATAAGGAGAAGAGGGGAGAGATCAGCGAATGAAAAGGAAATATAGGATGCCCCAACGGAGGTACCGTTATTCGTTATGGTAGTAGGGCTTGTGGACAAGGGCTCGGTGAGACCTACTGTTAAGCAATAGGTGCCTTTAAAGGGGAGCTTGTTAAGGCTAGTGTCCGAGCATGAAGCTCCTATAAAGAGGGACTCGAGGGTTAGCTAGGGCAGTGAGAGAATGAGAGGGTTTAGCTCAAAGAGGATATTGGAGGATTGCAGTGTTTTGATAATCAACATGGAAGGGGATACAGGATGTGATACTAAAGCATTGACCTATTGGCATCTAGGTCAAGTCGTCCCTGAGTGACCTCTTAAGCATAAGCATGCCATACTCTTACGAAATAGAGAGTATTTGGATATCATGATGATTACCTTAGAGAGGTTAGGGGATGCAATGAGTATATGTAAGTATGCGTTTGTACATGCTTAAATTGTACCATTTTAGTCCCAAGTATTTGGATTTTCTTCGTAGGATAGTCCTATAGAGTGATACTACTTGTAGGCTCGTGATCTTATGACTAAACCTTGCTTAATTGGGGGTATCGAGTACTTTGAGCTTGGTAGGAATCAGACTACAGGACCCTTGACTTGTGCCTGAGCCTAAGGGCTATAAAGCATAGCTAGGCAAATTCTTTTCTTAAGACCCACCACTGAGGAGATTAAGCTACTGCAATTTGCAAACCTAATGCCTTGGCTGAAACAAATCCTCTTATACCCACCATTCATCTTTAGTTACCAACTTGAACTACACTTGAACATCAATTTAGCTCATCTGACCATTAGCTCAACCAACTTGAATCTGAGCCATATTAAAAGTATTTAAGGTGACTTCACCTTAGAAGAATTATTTGCTTGGCTCGGCCCAGCCAATTCTTACATGGCACCTTTGCTTGACAAAAACCAAATTGATATCCACTTACAATGAGCCACGTGTCTGAGAAAACATGTGATAGAATCTTTTGTATAAGATTCTCATTTTATTGCATTTTCAATTGATCCCTTATCATTCCATGTATGTTACTTCTTTTAGGTAATACCCTTTTCAGTCCTTTCCATTTTTTGGTAGGTTACCCTAGTTTTTCGAGTATAAATACCTATTATGCATGTAGCTGCAAGGATCATCATCATCATTATCAATATACTGAATATACTTTTTTGTGAACATCACTCTCATTAACTTGTTTACTGACTTCACTTTTATCCTAACCCTTAAGTATGGGTAGGTGGTGAGTAATGTCATTGAGCTACCTCATATGTCATATCAAATTGTGTCGGGAGTTCTCGAGAGTTCCATCGGTGCAATATATCCTGTGGAACTATTGTAAGTTTGCTTGTGTTTCACTTTTTCTATTATTTTCACACCTTTTGCATCACCTTTTTCGAGCTTTTTGCAAGCTTGGACCTTCCCCAATGATCGGCCTTGTTTGCTCTCAGCTATAGTTCCACATCATTAAGCTTTAATAAGTACCTTACCATGCATCTTGATGCATTTGGCTTCTATAGAGTTATCAATAGTAGCTAGTTAGTAAGGACAATGATAGGATGTGTTAAGAAATATGGCCTCAACTTCTGAACAATGATCACTACGGCTAAGGTAAACTTCTTTACCCGTATGTACCTGATCTTTGGCCCTTACAAGATGTGGCTAATGTAGTAGATTGTTTTGTACTTGTATCCATCTACTTGGATCAGCACCAAAGATAATGCCTAATCACTTACAATTAGATAAAGGTAGAGTTCTTCATTAGGGATCAATTTAAAGAGTATGGATGGGCTTTCCAAAAATTGCTTAAGCTTACCAAATCTAGCTTAGCACTCTTTGGTCTAGTTAGACTTTGATGGGTTCTTTAGTAACTTGAAGAACATAGAAAATTTATCTGTGCTCTTGAATACAAAGCTGTTGAGCGTAACAACCTCACTAGTAAGTCATTGGATAGCCTTGATTTTCTGAGGGGCTTTTACATCCTAAAAGGCTTGTATTTTATCTAGGTCATCCTTGATGCTATGCTCTATGATCATGAACCTAAGGAACTTATCGAAAGCAACCTTGAAGATGTACTTCTGGGCATTAAGCTTCATTTGGTATTTGTGCAATGTGTTGAAAGTTTTATGCAATTCCTTAATGTGGTTTGTCTTTTTGTTTGCTCTTGATGATCACGTAGTCAACATAGTCCTTGACGTTTCGTTTGAGCCATGGCGTGAAGATAGTTGTCGTCAACCTTTGATCAGTCACAGCATTTTTAAGGCCGAATGGCATAACTTTATAGCAACGCGTCCTAAAGTTGGTAACAAAGGATGTGTTTACCTAGTCCTTAAGGTCATGTGTATTTAGTTATAACTTGAATAGGCATCCATGAAACTAGGTCTCCCATGGCCTAAACTTGAGTCATTGAGTTGGTTGATCCTTAGGAGAGGGAAGTAGTCCTTAGGGCAAGTTTTATTGAGATTGGTGTAGTTAACACACATTCGCCATTTATTGTTTGACTTCTTCACTAATATGGT
Organism: Lumnitzera racemosa; assembly: GCA_024138005.1. Classification (NCBI taxonomy): domain Eukaryota; kingdom Viridiplantae; phylum Streptophyta; class Magnoliopsida; order Myrtales; family Combretaceae; genus Lumnitzera; species Lumnitzera racemosa. The sequence continues at coordinate 61,470,009 of JAMXBC010000012.1, forward strand.
ATTTGCTAACTAAATAAGGTAGTATTACTCCCTTACGGAGCTAGCTTAGAGTAGCTTCTATACCTTCTGCTTAATGGTAGTTTATCGTTCAAGTGCGAAGTGTCTCCTTTTCTACTTAACAAGTTGTACATTTGGGTTTACTTAGAGTTGATGTGTTGCCTTAGGGATGTCTATGATCCCTGTCATTTCCTTAAAAGAGGATGCAAAGACATCAGAGTTAGAATAGAGGAAGGTGATGATGTTTTCCCTTTCTTCGGCAAATATGGAGGATCATATCTGTATGTTTTGGTTAGAGGAATCACTGAACTATATCACTTAGGCTTTTTTTGCGAGCTCTCCTCTTGATCCTTATCCCTCCATGGGTGTTGATTTGATGTGCATCATACTGTTATAGGAGATGTCACCTAAGTAAAATGACTTAGATAACTTTTGATCGCAGTGGGCAACACCAGCTCCCATAGGCAATAGGAACTTTATCTTAAACATCTCTAATTGATGCATATATAGAATTTATTTAGGCTTAGCCTTCTTAGGATGGCATTGTAAGGGGATCAATGGTCAATGGCAACGAAATTGATAAGTTGTAAGGTGATGTGCTCGTCATTGCTTAGCTAAATAGGAAGTGTGATTAGCCCTTTTGCCAAGATGGACTTCCTTCTGAAGCTGGCCAAGCTTTAATCGTATGGTCAAAGGGGTTCTTTGAGTTAGTCCTTCATCTACTTGTAGGCGGAGAAAAAAAAGATGCTTATTGAGTTTCAGTTGTTGATGAAGGTTTTAGGAACATTATTGTATCCCATCTTGGCATTTATCACCAAGTGATCGATATTGGGGTATGAGGCTTTGCTTGTCTTCATCCGAGAAGGAGATTGTGATGTCCATCTTTAGCTTCTTAGCTCGAATGGACAGTACTTCGTGCTGAGGTGGTGAGGGATAGGTTGCATCCGATAGTCCTGGTCCTCCTGTTATAGTTTAGACCTATCCTCGCTTAGGTTGATGTTGTGTGTCATTAGGGGGGTTTTGTTGTTGTGGTTGTGGTTGTTGCTGCTACTCTTTAGTTCGACGGCGCCTAGTTAGTTGAACTCAATTTCTCTTGTCTACAATATGGTAGTTGATGTAACATTTATGAATAAGTCCTTCGATGACATTCTTGAGGTGGAAACATTCATTTGTATTATGGCTGCACATATCGTGATAATCACAAAATTTGCCCAAGTATTTATATGATCCAATCGGTTAAGTCCTAGGTTTACATAAATTACAAAAAGATTCCTATTGGAAAAAGGACAGATACATAGTTTATAAGAGTAAAGTTATAATCAAACAAAAAGGATATTTTTTTTACAAAAGGATAGTAAAGACGTTAGAAAATGGGGTACATGTCAATTGTCCATTATGTGGTCCTAATGATGCTGTTTGCCAAGCATAAAAGGTTTTAAGTAGATTAGGTCGGTGTTTGCTGCTTGAATGTTGTAGGTTGAGGAAGGATTGGTCTAATGGGTAGCCTATTATCTGGTTGGCCTCGGATGGTCGGCTCAGGAGTGGATAGCTCAGCCTCGAATGCACTTCATCTTGGCAATGTGTAGATTCAACATTTGGCATTAGTGTGGCAATAAGTAGTTGGCTCAGTAATTGGTTGGGCACCTTAGGAATTTTCTGGATAAGATAAAAAGAGGTTAGGGTAGAGTATCTTAATAGGTTAGACTAATGAATGTCTTGTTCTTCTAAGCTGAGCTCTACTTGGATAGCCCAACAAACAATTTTAGTGAACCTTTGTGCTCAGGAGCAAGCGATTGGTCTATGATTCCTATCATCCTCTCTGTATTGTTTGAGATTTGGGATCAAATTTGGCTTAGCTGCTTGTTGCTCTTCTTCAAGAACATATGAATGGAGGTCGACAACATTGAATGAGTTTAAGACCCCATAGCCTTTGGGTAATTCAATCCTATAGGCATTAGGATTGATCTTTTCTAGCACTCTAAATAATCTATTGGCTTTAGGAGATAACTTGCTCTTCCTCTAATTTGGAAATTGGTTTAAATGGTCCATTAGCTTTAGGAGATAACTTACTCTTCCTTAAATTTGGAAATCAGTCCTTACTAAGGTGGATCTAAACCAAATCACTTAGCTAGAATTCTTTATCCTTCTGTCTTTGGTATCATCTCTTGAGCTTAGTAGCAGCTCGGCTTAAATATTCTACGACCTTCTGATGCATTACCCTAATGGCCTTGAATCTTTCTATAGTCGATTGATCATCATTTGGGCTCAAAAGGGGCATCTGGTCTAATGGGAGCTGAAGGTTTAATTTGTAGGTGACCTCAAATGGCGATACATTCATGAAACTATGGGCAGTCCTATTACAGGCAAACTCAATTATGGGTAAGCATATATCCCAATTGGCCATGTTCTGACCAATAACAATTTAGAGTAAAGTTCCCATAGTTCTATTGATAGCCTCAGTCTGCCTGCTCGTCTATAAATGGAAGGATGTACTGAATAACAATTTGGTTCCCATTCACTTCCATAACGTCCTTTAAAAGTAGCTCATGAATTTTAGGTATCGGTTTAAAAGAGTGGTCATGAGCACTCCATGAAGTTTGATGACCTCTTGTAAGAAAAGAAAAGAGATAGTCAAAGCATCATTAGTCTTAGAGAAGGGCATAAGGTATACCATCTTGCTAAATTAGTTTATGACCACCATGATGGAGTTCTTCCCAGGGACATCCTTGGCAATCCTAACATCAATTCCATACTCATTTCGGACCATGGTTTGATTGGGATCGTTAAACGTAAATATGGCCCTTGCTTGGCTTGGCTCTTTACCCTTTTATAGGTAGCAAACCTGTCTAGTATAGTTTAGATATCCTTCATCATCTTTGGCTAAAAGAATCTAGAGGCTAGTACCTCATAAGTTTAGTGCTTTATAAAATGTCCAGACAATCCTCCACTATGCCCCTTATACATTAGTAATTCCTGCATAGAGCAAGTTGGGATACATAATCTCCTCTTTGTAAACAAGTATCCATCTTCCCTTTGGTAATCATCCAGTGTTCGATCTTCTTCACATCTGGCATAGATCAATCTAAAGTATGGATCCTCAACATACAAATCCTTAATCATAGAAAATCTAAGTAGTTTGGTTTGCAACTCGGTCAAGAGGGAATGTTGTCTTGAGAGGGCGTCAGCCATTACATTGTTCTTACCATTCTTGTCCTTGACTACATAAGAAAATCCTTCCATGAACTTGACCCATTTAGCTTGTCTTCAAGATATCATGGGCTAGCTCTTCAAATATATCAAAGATTCGTGATTAATGTAGATCACAAATTCTTTGGGTAGTGGATAATGTTGCCACACAATCAGGGCTTAGATCAGGGAGTAAGACTCTTTATCATAATTGAATAGTTGAATGTGGCTCCTTTAAGCTTTTCACTAAAGTAGGCAATCGGTTGGCCCTCTTGCTTTAGCACATCACCTAAGCTTAGTCCAGATACATTACACTCTACTTCAAATACTTTGTCAAAGCTCGATAGAGCTAAGATAAGGGCTGTTGTCAACTTCTCCTTTACATCTTCAAAACTCCTCTACTCCTTCTCTTCTCACTTGGACTCAACATTCTTCTTTGACAACTTGATGATTCCTTATGAATCGATGATAGGATGATGCCAGGTTGTGGAAACTTCGTATGTTGGTTGAACAGGTTGGCATAAGCCACTCAGTAATCGCTCTTATCTTCTCATCATCGACTCATATACCACTACCACTCACAATAAAACCTAGAAAGATTACTTTAAGTTGGAAAAAGCCACATTTCTTCAGGTTGGCATAAAGCTTCTCAACATAAAGTTTGGAAAAGATTATTTAGAAGTGCTCACAGTGAGCTTCTAGATCAGAACTATAGACAATAATATCATTGAAATACACATCAACAAACTTTCTAATGAATCCTTAAGTACATGCTTCATTAGTGTCATGAATGTGCTTGAGGGATGGTATCTAGATTTGAGATCAATCTTGGAGAATACTCTTGCTCCATTCAATTCATTGAGCATGTCATCAAGCCTTAGTATAGGGTACTTATAATTGATGATAATGTGATTGATTGCTCGGCTATCCACATACATCCTCCATGTCCCATCCTTCTTCGGTACCAATAGAGATGGTAAGATATATGGGCTTAAGGACTCTCATACATATCCTTTCTTCATCAACTCATCTGTTTGCTTCTACAGCTTAATAGCTTACTCAAGATTTAACCTATAGGTAGGCTTGTTCGGTAAGGTGGCTCTTGGTTATAAGACTATTACATGTTTAATGCCTTGAATCGAGGGCAAACCCTCTGGAAGTTCACCTGGGAATATGTCAATAAACTCGCTTAGTAAGGTTTTCACCTCGGTAGGCAACAATTCCTCTTCTAATCCTCTCACTTCAAGCATCCTTGTAACTAATAGATAGGTCAGATCCTTACACTCCATTTCTCTCTTTAGCTCGACTCGAGTCATTACGAAGGCCTCTTTTTTCAAAACTTAGCCCAATTGAGTTAGCATGCTTTTAACTTGTTTGACAACCATAGGGTTTAGCTTCACCTTCCTACCCTCGTACTTTAGTGAACATATGTTTTTCCTTCCATCATATATTAAACTTTAGTAAAAAATCCATGGTCGTCTAAGTAGAATATGGGATGTACTCATGGGCAACACATCATAAATTACTTCATCTTGATAGTTTCCAATATTGATTAGCATAGTCACTTGCAGGGCTCTCTTATCATTAAGCCAGTATAATTTATACGGCTTGGGGTGGGGTTTGGTTGGTAACTTCAATGCTGGACCATGACAGCAAATGCAGCATTTGTACAACTGCCACCAGCATCAATCAATGCATACAACAACCTATTTACCTTATAGCCTATACGGATCAAAGTCTCTTGCTGCTTGTCCTTAGCCACAGGACTCATACTCATTATTCTCCTCAATACTAAGGTTGTAGGCATAATATTATCCTCTTCACCATACGTGATTTCCTCCTCCTCAAATAGTTCAATTTGTCTGGTCTATTTTGACTCTTCCATTTCCCCATCAATACTATTTACCTCAATGGTTGACACTTCTCCTTAAATCACCGTAGTTCTTCTATTTAGATACTGAGCAGCTATGTGTCTAAACCCTTAATACTTGAAGCACTTAATCTCACTTGTTTTTTTTTCCTAAGTTGTATCCTTTCTCAAATTTCCTCGGGATCTCCTTCTCCTCTGCTTAGGTAGTTTGAGCAAGTTGGACTTTAGCAACTTTGCTAACTTTTGATTGCATAGCTCTGCTCGAAATATGTCAACTAGTAGTAGGTCGACTGACTAAAGCTTGGAATCTTCTTGTTCGGTGCCTCTTGATTCTTTAGGCAGCTTAGATAGCTTCATCTAGTGAACTAATATCCGTAGTTTCTAGAATATCTCTAATCTTATACTTTAACCCATTAATGAATTGGGACACAATTTGGTCTTTAGAGTTGATAACTTTGCAACGGATCACCAATTTCTAGTACTCCTTCATGTAGGCATCAACAATTGACCCTCCTTACCTTAACTCTTGTAACCTTTTGAATGCATCCTATAGATCATAACTTAGAACAAATCTTCATCTCATGACTCTCTTCATTTCATCCTAATGCCTAACTTTGCTTTCTTCTCTTTTTCGAGTGGCTTCTAGATTCTTCCACCATAGGGTGACATAACCAGTAAACTTTAATATAGTAAGTTTGACCTTAGTGTTATCAAGTACCTCATGACATTCAAATTGCTTCTTAATCTTATCTACCTAGTCCAAGTAGTCCTTGGCATCACTACTTTAAGAAAAACTAGGGATATGCATCCTCGACCCTTCCACTTTATGATCTCAAACATTCCTCTCCTTTGTTTCATAATACTCCTTCGCTTTATCATCTACTTCCTCATCCTCCTCTTTGATCTCTTCTAACACTAGTCTACATTTAGCAACTTTACTTACTCCCTTAGTTCGGTGTGGTTGAACTAGGGCATTAGCTCAGATGTAGTGGTCATTGCCTCTTTTAGATTTTTCACTGGCTTGTCCTCTATAGGGATCGTTTTTGACTCATTACTTATCTTCATTTATGGCAGTCACCAGACTAGCCACTGGGTCAATAAGTCTATCTAGTTAATCATTTGTAAACAAGGGTGTGAAACTTCCTTATTAACCTTGGCTATTCTAAGCACCACTCTCTTGGTTACCTACAGTTCCTTGAAAACTAGAATCGAACATTACTGTCTATTACAAGAGATTAATAGCTGAAGCAAAATTTAAAGTTCTTCCTGCAAATTATGATGATAAAATAACACTTAATACTTTTACAGTTATTACAACTATATACGATATACCAATCTAACACATACTTTGTTTTGTGAACAAGAAATAGTGAAAAACAGAGTACTAAATTTCTTTAGTATTAAACACTCTTCAAACACTCACAACAACTATAGACAACATTTAAAACACGCTTACAACAGCAGTCAACCACTTAGAGCACCAAGTAACAGAAACTTGCTCGAATGTAGCCATGCTCCGATACAAAGATGATACAGTTCGCTGGGAAGGGAACATACGGTTGCTAATATCATGTGACTAAGGGTAGGTTCGAACTGCAAGATGGTCCGAAGAGTAAATGGTAGTTGAAGGTTGAGTAAGGGTTCTTATGTACGGACAATGGATATGATACACCGACGATGAATATGACGCACTAACACCTTATGCGAGCTCGAGTTGTACTTGATATTATACAGAAGTATAGCTAAAGGGCACTCACCACTAATCCATGCTCACGATGGACTAGATAATAGTAATTAGGAGAAAACAAGGATACTTAGCTCAAGAAGGAAAAATACGTCTAAAATTCAATTCTCACTATTTTGTTGCGACTATTACATTCTATAAGTTATATATAACCTAATTAAGGTAAGTTCTAGGTTTATATAAATTACAAAAGGATTCTTACTAGAAAAGGAAAGATATATAATTTACAAGGGTAAAGTTGTAATTGGACATAAAGGATCTTCTGTTATAGAAGTAAAGTATGGATGTCAGAAAATGAGGCATGTGTCAACTATCTATTCTATAGTCCCAATGACGTTGTTTGCCGAGTAGAAAAGCTTCTAGGAAAATTAGGTTGGTGTTGGCTGCTCAAATGTTTAGGTTGAGGAGCGATTGGTCCAATGGGTGGCCTATTATTGAGTTAGTCTTAGATGGTCAACTTGGGAGTGGGTAGCTTAGCCTCGGATGCACTTTAGCTCGGCAATGTGTAGATTTGATGGTTGGCCTTAACATAACAATAAGTGGTCGGCTTGGTAACTAGTTAAGCACCTCGAGAATCTTCTTGATGAGATAAAGAGAGGCTAAGGTAGAGTATCTTAGCAGGTTGGACTGGAGAATGTCTTGTTCTTCTGAGCTTTACTTTACTTGGATAGCTTGGCAATCCATATGAGTGATCCTTCAAGCTTGAGAGCAAGTGATTGGTCAATGATCCATATCAAGCTTCCTCTTGTGTAACATAATAGCTGACTGCTCTTATGAACTATTCGAAGTTATTTAAGCGATGAAGTGTAATGGCTTTGAATACCTTACTATTAGGATCTAAGCTGTAGATGATAGCCTGAGGGGAGACCTTGGTCTTAACCTTCAAGACTTGGAGCTTAGTGCAATTGAAGCACTCGAGGTAAGCCGGAAGGGTTTCGTTGGGCCTTTGTTTAATGTTGTACATTATTGATGAGTCCTTATACGTTACTTTGCTATTGAGGAAGTGTTGCTAGAACTTGGTCACTAGATCATCAAATGAGTTGATGGAGCCATCTTATAGTTGAATAAACCATACCAATACCGCCTTAGTTAATGTTGTAAAGAAATCCTTGCACATTATTGCATTTGAGAAGTTATGAAAACTCATCATGGTGTAGAAATGCACTAAGTAATCATCGAGGTCACTAGAGCTATTATGGGTGTTAAGGTGTTGGAGTTAGACACATTGTGGAAAGGTTTCTTCCAGGATCAATGGCGTGAATGAGCTCTTGCTTGCTTTTGTGCTTGGCTGCTAAGTTAAGGATTTGAGGTGCTTTGGTTGCATATGCTTGAGGCACAACAAATGTACTTGTCGAGCTCTTGGGTATTTATCATGCCCCGAAAAGGTAAAGTCGTAATAGTTCCATCGTATGAACCATTTTAAGATAGAAACTATCCTTACAGCTACTATCTTAGACCTAGTTCACACAAGGCGTACTCAACTCTACCCCTTTCAAGCGTCCAATTCGTTACTTGTTTGATATAAACTTGTAAAGTAATCCTGTGAATTAATTTGTAATGATAAACTTATCATATATAAAAAAAAGTAGTAAATCCCACAGGTACCTGTCATTTCATATACAAACTAAAATATTGAAAACTATTAAGCCCTTTTAGGAGTCTTATGTAGTTTTCCTTAAAAGATAAAAAGTTAATACTAAGGGCAATAACTGGCCATTTCTTGTTGTATCTCGCTCCCTATCCCAATTTGCTAGGGTTCTGGTGTTAGGTAGAAACTTATAAGCCATTTGGAACCTGCAAAACAAACTATAAGGGAATGAGTGACAACTTGCTTAGTAAGTGAGGGTAGAGACAAAAGTATGCATTCAGCACATCACAATCAGGGTTTTCAATCAAGTTGATTAGATACAATATATGTACAAGCAAATGTTAACGCACGACGTTATCCAGTCCATCGTGAGATCAAAGAAATTTCACCCACTCTAATCCGAGTTGAGGAGATTGATGTTACATACTCACAGATCAAAACAAAACCGAGGCTTGTACAATAGAGAGCACCTTCCTCCCATGACCACCTTTGAACCACGGCCTCCAACCATGCCACGACCTCTTCTCCTGTCACTTAGTTCGACTTGGTGGGGAAAGGACCATTTTAGCTTCCTCATCGAAGGGAATCCATCTTTGGCATGAGAATCTTAGTTGTTACCTCTAGTGGGTTGCTATGCATATCAAATTAGATATTAAGCTATGTTTGAGTTAGTTCATCTTTTTAGGGTGATCAACCAAGCTCAAACAATTCAATCATAATATTCATAGAACAATCAAATCATGGAGCTTAATTCCCATCACAGCAAATCGAAACCCAACCACAGCATTGCATACGCACAAACAGCTAACTACATTTACAAGCCAATACATACCAAAGTCCCCAGCTATTTAGAAATAATATCCCAAAATGCGGTAAAACATTGATTCCACTTACTTGTCCTGGCGCTCACTTCGAAAAACTCATGCTGTCAACAATCAGATCATTTAGGAGGTCCTATATATATAAAACCTAAATTTAATTTTCATAATGGTTATGAAATCATTAGGGTCTTATCTAAAGCAGATATATACATATATATATATATTTAAGTATATTATTATTTTTACTATATAATAATATCTAGTTTCATTATATTGATCGAGTTAAGTTATTAAGTATTAATAATATATACAATTATACTATTTCGTATAATATATCATTTTGATTGCATCAAAACGTATTTTTAATCGTTTAAATCACGTTTCGATTACGGTGGAGTTATAATAGTATGTAAATCAGTAATATTATAGAGATATAGGTTATATTACTTAGGTTTATTCGATTTTAGTAAAAATAGTGTCGTTGGGTTCGTACAAACTTAATGATATGTGTTATAAGTCTTAATTTCTTCTAGAGATGACTTTTAACGGGTGATTTGAGTTTTTAACACAATTATACGTATCTAATCAAATGTCATCATACTATATGTAATTTATGTTATTAAACCATATTTTACCTAATTTGTCAATATAACCCATAATATAGGTATTATCTATCTTAATACCTTTATAAAGTATCCCGGTTATTAAAATATCATTGAATATATTAAAAATATAATTTTTATCCAATCTGAAGAGTACACAAATAGATAGTTTTTATTCACCTATTCAGCATATTTTAACTTATTATTACTAGAATTGGGTAATGGTTCGTTATTTAAGCTATATAACTACGTAAATTCATAATAAATAGCTTGGGTTACTCAATAATTCCCTGAAAATTTCTATAGACTCCTAAAAATATGTGGAATTCAGCTAGTACTTGGTTTCAAGTTTTTGATCCGTCGCTTATATATTTATATTTATGATTTTATCCTTGAATTATCCAAAATTACTTAATTAATATCGTTTTTGCACCAAATTGATTTCAACCTATCCCAACATTATTATTATTTTCTAGAAATCAGTATATGTCCATTTCATCATTTAATTTAATAATTTCCTATTTATTTCACAATTTCAGCCTATTTTTAGGCTATTTTTAGGTCGAAAAATACAATAAATATTAAAAATATTTAATAAAAAATTGGGCTACATAGAAATTATGTATATAGGATAAGCGTCTTACAAAACAATTTTGAGCTAGAAAGTACATCATTTAGTGTATTTATTTTAAATTTCAAATTACGGATGAATAGTACATTTGTTAAGAAAGTACATTAAATATTCCTAATTTTGTTAAAATAAATTTATGAAATGAAATTACATCTAAAATAACCTAGAAATTAATTTTTTCTTATTATTCCTAATTAATTTAATAATTTTTCAAAAATAAAGAAAAATAGGGCAGAAACTCGGAACATGGATTCATCGGAGCTTCGGCTACTGTTGGCCAAAGAGAGGTTGTCAGCCGGCTTAGTCAGTGGTGGCTTTGCTAAGTGATGGTGGGGCTCCACGTCAGGTCATCGAAGGGTTGGGGAACTAGCTAGGCTCGGTCCTTATTCTATTTTTTCCTATTTTTGTCAAATTTTTCTAATTTTTTCTGAATTTTTCTTAGGTTTTCTTGGTTACCAAAATATTAAATCTGAGTCTTAGGATCCTATTTATAGTAGGTTAGGTCGATTGGATTTTTTTCTTAATTATTAAGTAATTTATTTTAATATTTTCCTCGAAAAACGCATACTAAGAGGTGTCAATTTTTTATAAATTTTCTTTTGATGTAACTGTTTATTCTTTTTAAGCTACTCAACATTTAATCTAATCATATTTCAGGTTGTTTTTTTATTTTTTTTAATAATTTTTAGATAATATTTTAGGGTATTTTGGTATTTTATATTAGTATTTAATGATTTTTGTTAATATACGGGTATATATCCTATATATATCATACACGTAATGAGTAATTATATATGTGTAATCATGTTTCTAGCATATCTTTTATTTTAAGATACTTTTTTCCCTATTTAATTTTTTTGCAAATTTAACGCTTGTTATGTATAATTATATAGTTTTAGGTTAATTTATGAGTATATTTATTATATGTACCAAGTATACTCATAAAAATACGTGTATACTCATATAGTATATTATACTATATTATTTTCTCATATTTTCTAATTAACTTATTTCTAAGTTCTCATTACATTCTGAGCTCAATTTTAGGGGTTTCGATCATTTTTTACACTATATTAAGTAATTATACTTCTAAGAGAAAAATTGAGATTTCGGGTAATTATTTTCAAAATCCAACTTCGCTAAATTATTTTAACTAACTTTTCTATTTTAATCATAAAGTTTAGGTTTAATCGAATAACTTTTCCCAAAAGCCCTAAATTTAATTACAGCTGCCCTAAACTTGACTTTAGAGTCTCATATGGAGCAAATTCTCCCTATCTTGATTATATTCTTGATATTTTATTATATTTTTTATTTCCATGTGTATGGGAATTCCTCAATGAGGGTTATCCTGTTTCTCGTAAACTTTTAGCCTACTCGATTTACTTTCCTAAATACTCTAGATCAATTATCAATCCTAATCATACAAGGATAGAGTTTTGTCATAATACTCAAATGTTCATGTTTGGATTACTGATTTATGGGTCATTACAATATTCATTTCTTCTAATGGCTTTTGTGATTATTTTAGGGAGATGTCTTTTCGTATTCTGCTAATGCCTGATAGTTGACTTTGCACTTATGCCTTGTTGTGATTGGTGTTCAATAAGTTACACAAGTCTTTGATAGGAATGCACTTGAATTGGACACAGTCGCATAAGCATGCAGGGTTTGCGAGAGGTGTTGATGAGTGCTTGGGACACCTGTTCAGTCTATTGTTGGAGCTATTAGAGAAGTCCTTATGGTTAGCTTTGTCTTTAAGGTTAACTTTGCCTTTGAGTTGATGCATTGCCACTAGCTCTTATCATAAGTTGGCATTTTCCTAAAAGGTTATTTGGTTAGCCTCCATCAATTGGTGAAACAGTGTCTTCATTTGGTCATGTTGTGGTGGTTGGTCCATTTATGGTGGTGGTGGTATTGGTGACCGTCACCACTACCTTGGAGTAATAGATGTGGATTTGTATTTTTGCTGTTTGCCATGTTGGTAGGTTTGCGTAAATAGTATGTGCTAAATAGTAATATTATGTATCACTAAGATAGTCCTTGCTTGCACTCCTAATGATTCGATAGTCATTAGTGGTGGTAGACCTATAAAAAATCCCCCATAGCGTAGTCAATGAGGGTCCTTCTAATGCTCAAGTTAGTATGGAGAATGATTGGAGATTGGATAAGGATTAGAAGTGCTTACAAAGGGAGACTAAGGAAGAAAGAATTGGAATCCCCTTGCTTAAAGATCCATATCTTATTTACTTAGAGTAGAATCAACCTACTAGGCTATGTGATGCTTGAAGATTTGTTTGTTGCAATTCGAGGTAGGGGCATAGTCAGTATAAGAAAGGACACCCCCTTTTTATTGGTTAGTAAACTTTAAGAAAGGCGCCTATCACATTAGAGTAGGTAGCTACCTTAACATGGGTGGCTAGATCCTTAAGTTGTACAGTAGGTTGTCACACAACATTTAATGAGAAGAGAGGAGAGTGGAGGCTGAGTCTCTTCTTGCGAAGTGTCATAGCCTATCCTGGAGGTCGAGAGAAGGTCGCCTAGTCACGAATCTAGTCGCATGGAGCCCTTTAGGTGCTCAAGGCTAAAGAGTCTAGTGACCCCTAAATTCCATGAAGAGTCTTTGGTTTCTTTCCTAGTTTGAAATTGGGGGTAAGCTCAGAGCTTGTGGCATAGTTAGGGAGCACTTGAGTCTTTGCATGGGTGATTGCTGTGGTAGGGTTCTATCTACGTTTAGACCTGAGTTAGCTTATGCACTTAATAGGAGAATGAGGTTTTAGGGATGAGAGAGTCCTTTAGGGATGTAAAGCAAGTTCGATAACTTGGGCTTAAGCCTCTAAAGTGTTAGGTTGAAGAGGGACTATCAACAGTACTAAAATGTAATTTTGCTTGATAGAAGTTTAGTCAACAAGAAGATCATGAAAACATGAGATTACTAGCTAAAATGAAAAAGAAAAGCAAGAGAATTAAAAGTAAATATTCATAAAGTCTTAATTGTTTATGTTGAGATCTCTTCATAGATTTTGATAATAACAAAAAGCAATGGTTTGGCTAATAAGTATTAACAAGTGTGCAGGGAAATTAAATGAGTTCAAAAAGTTAATTAGAAAATTCATGTTGCTAAAGTGTCAATTCAAAGACCTAATCAGAAGGTTCAGAATATTGTATATGAAACATGTTCATAATACTTCAGAAGGTTATTTAGAGACTTTTATCAAGGGGTACAACAAATAGATTCAAAAAGTTAGTTAGAGGGTTCATGAACAAGAATAAGGCATTATCAGATTATTAAAGACTTTATCAGAGAGTTGAATGGGAAAATTTCAGAAGATCAATTTGTTTAGTTTTAGATGACAAAGTCAATTTTATGATTGAAGACCCAACTCCACTTTATTAAGTGTATTTGGGTAATACACTTAACTTCGTTCCACAAAAGTTTAGATTTTAATCTATGGGGACCAATTTTAAAGAGGATAATAATTATTTTTTGAATTTCATTTGAATTGGTAAGTTTAAATTTCTCTGCAAGTTGATACAATTTTAAGCATCGAGAATTAAAGAAATATAATGTTGCTAAGTAGTTGTGTGGAATTTTGTTGCATGAAGCAGGGTCAGATTATGATGTGCCTAGGAGTTCAGTTATCACTAGGATTTACTGTAGTGGATTTGAACTAAAATGGGTCCTTTAAGGTATCAAAGAAAATTAGGGGAATATGGTTCACAACTAAATAAGAGTAGTTGGTGTGAAGTTGGTCGGAAGATGTAACTTACCAATGAACAAAATACAACTTGACACCACACTTGATATGATGCACGAGTTGATGTCAAGGTCCACCTACCGCTAATCTTAAGTTACTCGGTAAGATTCGATAAGAGTATGTGAAATATGGACTTGGAGAGAGTTGTCTCACAAGAATAGAATATTTAGTATTAAAATGTAAGTTATCTGCGGCTTATAAAAGAAAATAACTATTTATAGTAAGTTCTTAGTACAGTATTACAAATAATGAAATGACAAGAAAGTATATATAAAAAAGAGATTCTTAGTATATGCTAAAAAGGGTAAAAAGAACAAAAGACCAAAAATGGAAAAGTAGTACAATGCTAGACAAGGTGGATGGTTAACAGTGTAACATTGGTCCCATACGAAAATTCACTAAGCACAGTAGGTGAAAGGGGTCAAAACATTGCACTTGGCTACTAAAGGCCCAAAATGTAGGTCATACTCATATCGATCAAGTAAAGTACCAAATCTAAACACTTTAGCTTACAACGTCGTAATGAGGGTATGATGGTGAGAAAGTGCATCAGCTACTGTGTTAGTACTTCCCTTCTTATACCTGATGACATATCAAAAGATCTCCAAGAACTCGACCCACTTGGCGTGACGCCGAGAAAGTTTTTGCTATCTATGAAAATGCTTAAGAGATTCATGATTCAAATAGATGAAGAATTCTCTCAACAATAGATAATGTTGCCAGTTCTGAAGTGTACGAACAAGGGCATAGAACTCCTTGTCGTAGGTTGAGTAATTCAAGGCAGCACCTTAGAGTTTTTTGCTGAAGTAGGCAATGGGTTGGCGTTCCTACATAAGGACATCACTAATGCTAACACCAAACGCATCACATTCAACCTCAAAAGCCTTCTTAAAATTTGGTAAGGAAACTGCTGGAGCAGACATCAACTTACACTTCACATCTTCAAAACTCCTCTAAGTCTTTTCTGTCCATTTAAACTTAACGTTCTTCTTAGTTAATTTAGTCAATGGTGCAGTTATGGAGCTGAACTTCCAAATAAATCTTTGGTAGAACGAAGCTAGGCTATGGAAGCTCCTGACCTCGGTTGCATTAGTTAATATAGGCTACTCATTAATAGCTTTGACCTTTTCCTCATCAACTTGAACTCCATTCCCTGAAATGATATATCCGAGGAATACAATCTCGCTTTGATAGAATGCGCATTTCTTTAGGTTATCAAATAATTTCTTGGCATGGATTATGTTGAGCACCAATCTAAAATGTTTGACATGAACGAGAAGGTCGATACTGTAGATTAGAATATCGTCAAAATAGACTACAACGCATTTGCTTATCAATGTTCTAAGCATATGATTCATGAGCCTCATGAATGTACTCAGCTCATTAGTTAAACCAAACAGCATAACTATCCACTCAAATAGACCATCCCGAGTCTTAAAGGCTGTTTTCCATTCATCCTTCGGTCTCATTCATATTTGATGATAGCTACTCTTTAGATTTATTGTTGAAAAGATGTGTGCACCATGCAACTCATCGAGCATGTCATCCAACCACGGGATCAGGTATTGGTACTTAACAGTAATTTTATTGATGGTACGGTTGTTAATACATATCTTCTATGATCCATCTTTCTTTGGTACTAGTACGGTTAGGATGGCACATGGGCTCATGTTGTTACAAACATATCCATGATCTACTAACTCATCAGCTTGCTTTTTTAGCTCGGCTACCTATTCAGGATTGAGTCTATAGGTGGGTCGATTCGACAAGGCTACTCTAAGTTGAAGATCAATGTAATGCTCAATTCTTCTCAAGGGAGGTAATCCTTTTGGCATCTCGGTAAGGAAGTGGTCAACAAATTCTTGAAGTAGCTGTTGTATTTTGGTAGGTTAGTTCTCGGCCTCCCTAACCCTTAAGAGTCTTTTGACCAAGAGGAGTACATAGTCCTCGGCCTTAACTTCTCATGCGAACTAAGCTCTAGAAATCACCAAGGACTTTCGCTATAGAGATCCAGCAACATTTTCCTAGGCTTATTGTACTTCCTTAGGACTCATAGGTGTCAATACAACTTTCTTCTCGTCCTTTTGAAACATGTAGGTATTTCTATACTCATCGTGTAATACTCTCAAGTCAAATAGGTACGATTGGCTGAGTACTATATGAGATGCATACATAGGAAGGACATCACACATCACCTCATCCCTGTATCTATCACCAATAGTAATAAACACTCTGACTTGCTCAAAAACGTGTAATCCTCTTTTCTCGTTCAGCTAGTGAATCTTATATGGCTTGGGGTGTGGAATAGTAGGTAATTTCATGGCTTTAACTACCCCTTGTGCAATGATGTTGGTATAGCTCCCTCCGTCAATGATAACAATACATAGCTTACCATTCACCCAGCAATTTGTATGAAAGAGGTTCTCTCTTTGTTCATTTTCATTAGTTATAAAAGTACTAAGAGATCGACGAATAACAAAGCAATACTTGGCTCCGCCCTTAGGGGGCATCTCGGCCTCCTGATCTTCCTCATATTCTTCCAGCATCTGATCGGTTGCCACTTCTTCCTCCCCTTCACTCACACTTTTTGCTTCAAACTATGGCTTATCTCCCTTTATGGTCATGACTCAGTGGTTCGGACATTGACTAGCTATGTGTACATAGCCAAGGCATTTAAAACATTTAATTTCTCGGGTTTTCCTCCCTAGACTCTGACCCTGGTCTCTACAAATCTTAGGTTCCTCAGTCTTGCTCTTACCTCGACTCTCGTTTGCTTGACTCGGCACGTAACCTTGGCATTCCACCTTGGAACTATTTGATGCCTTATCATTCCATAGTCTACTCAGTAGGATAGTCCTATTTGGCATCATTGTTCGGTTACTCGGCATTTGGCTAGCTTGGTTCCGCTGTTGCTTCTCAACTCTCTAGGCTGTATGGATGGTTTCATCTAAAGTTGTGAGGCTTTGTAATTCTACGACGTAACCAATCTCAGCTTGAAGTCTCAAAATGAACCGTCCTTCGGTTCTCAAGCACCTCAACATCACATTGTATCATGAGCAATTGAAACTCTCAAACATAATCATCTACGGATTGTTACCTTACCTCAAGTCTTGGAGTCATAAAAAAGTGTCCTGTTCATAGTGTTCGGGAACAAACCTATTCTTTAGAACTCTCTTCATCTCGTTCCATGTTCGAACCTCATGTCGGGTCCTCAAGCGAACATTTTGTAGCTTCTTCCACTACATTGCTGCATACCCAGAAAATTCTAACGCGGCCACTCTAATGCGGACAACATCTTCATAATCATAAAAGTCAAATATCTTTTCGATCTTCTCTTCTTAGTCCAAGTAGTCGTCAGCATTATTAGACCTATTAAAGTTTGGAATCTATACCTTAAAATGTTCAGCATCTCTTGGCGCTCTAAACTCTCCTCATCAATCCCAGCATATTAGTCTTCTTATTCTTCATGATCTTCCAGTCCGTCCAACTTTAACCTTCTCATCATGGCTCTATCGGCACGTCGCGGTGGTGCATGGTTCACTAAAAAGGCTTCTGGAGCTCGCTCTTTCATATGCCTCCTCGGCCCATCTTTCATTTCTCGGCCCTGCTTAGCAACTCTCTTATGTGGTCCATTCTCTAAGACCCTATTTACTGAGATAACTAAACTGGCCACAATAGCAACAAGATCTTACATTTGCACATCAGTAGTACAAGGTGTTTGTTGGGTAACTTGACCACGACTATGAGCATAACTTTCGACATCGTGAATCTCTCCCTGTACATTAGGTTTAACATTCTTAACACAAAATTTCACTAACTACACTTCATATGGATGGCTACAATCACATACAATATCTCGAACAACTGACTGACTATTACTACACAATTCTCAGTCTCAACCTCAACCTCAACCTCAAGCTTTGATACCAATAATATATGATGTGTTTAGGAGCTTATTCATTACTAGGGCTTACTGTGGCAGATTTGAACTGAAATGGGTCCTTTAAAGTATCGAAGAAAATTAGAGGGATATGGTCCACAATTGAACAAGAGTAGCTGACGTGAAGCTAATAGGAGGATGTGAATCACTAATGAACACAACATAAGTTGACATCATACTTGATATGACGTACAAGTTGATGTCAAGGTCCACCCGCCACTAATCTTGAGCTACTCAGTAAAATTAGATAAGAGTGTGTGAAATATGGACTTGGAGAGAGTTGTCTCACAAAAACAGAATATTTAATGTTAAAATATAAGTTATCTGTGGCTTATAAAAGAAAAAAGGACTATTTATAGTAAGTCTCTAGGGTAAATAATGAAATAACAAGAAAGTATATACAAAAAAGAGATTCTTAGTACATACCAAAAAAGGTAAAAAGGACCAAAGACCAAAAATGGAAAAGTAGTACAATATTAGATGAGGTGGATAAGTAGCAGTGTAATATTGGTCTTATGCGAATATTCTTTGAGTATAGCAAGCGGGAGAGGTCAAAATGTTGGGGTAATAAAGGGCCGGGACGAGAGAGATGGTGGCATGCCGAGAGAAAACTATTCGGCTATTTCAAAGAGTCTCTCGTCACTCGGCAGGAACTTCTCGACATTATTTAGTCGCATTATTTGGTACAGGGTCCTCGACAAGAGAATGGTTAGCATTATTACTATCGAGTATATGGATCAATGTTAAACAATTAAAGGAGCTCAAGGAGTTCAACTACATTCCTTTGGCGTAAACTTTCTCGTCATCAGTAGGTTGCTGAGAAAGAATTCATTAAGTGAAGGATTGGAGTCCTTACAGCCGTATGCGAGTAATGTGACTGTTGGTTTGTAGTTCATTAGATTAGATAAAAAAAAAATAAATTAGATAAGAGATCTTACAGATAAGGTTAACTTGAAGAAGTTGCAGATAAGGGTAGGTCCTTAGATTGAAAAAGTTTTTAGTTTAACAAGGTATGATTTTTTTTTAAATACAAGATCGGCTAAGAAACTCAAGATAGTCTAAAAATTTACGAAGAACAGGTATATTTTTCAACAAGAATAAGTTCAAAATTTCAATTTGAATATTGAGTATCAAATTTGGTGCATATTTTTTTGGTAAAGATATTTTTAAAAAATTTAAACATTATTTTAAGATAAGGTCTATCCATGATCGAAAGGAATTATCTGAAGATTTGCATCCAAAGGATCAAGATTGATAAGAGATTCAAACTTGTAGTTGAAGTTATTTTTTTGAACCTTTTGGAACTAACAAAGTTCAAGTTTGGAAGATAAGGATCAACCTATAGAAAATCAAGTTCTAATCGTTGAGGAGTATTAGCATATAAATGCGTCTCATTCAAATTGCAAAACATCTTTTTGTAAAAAAAATGAAGGGAAAATCGATGTTATGCTAATTGTTGTTGCCTACTGTCGATAGTTCTTTAGAGACCTTTTCAAAGAGTTTGACAAAGCTTAACAATTAGAATTTTCTTCTTTTTATTTTTTCGTGCTAAATTACTTGAGAGCTTCATTGTGTTTCTCATTTTGATTTGTAAAATAATATTAAAGTGTTTGAGCGTTGCATTTGTAAGAGAAGTTATATGTGCTTTCTATAGATTTATAATTAGCCTTGATTAAAGCGATGCTAAATAGGTAGAGCAGAAAGTTATGAAGACCATGAGTGCCAATTTTGTAACATCTCTTATTTTTTATATTGAAATAGTAGATTGGTGGAACCGTAAAGGTCTCCAACAGTGCAGCTGGAAGAAAGCAATAGATATAGGGCTGAAACTCTTTCAATCTTAAGCCTAAATCTCTTCTTCCTATCTCTTTTACATTCAATTATTTATTTTTGTTATTGTCTTAACACATTAAATTATTAAAGTATCACTATTCACCTAGCATAAATTATTAAGAAGGGTATTTTTTAATTATACTTGAAAAAGTTTTCAAAATTTTTAAAAATATCAATTCACACCCATCCTCCTCTTAATACCTTACTCGAGACTTTATAGATTATTTCAGCTTTCTTCTTTAAAACTTGAGACACTTTATTAATGTCTTTATTTACTATGGTTCTTTAAGGAGTAAAAGTGCCATTAGCAACAACTTGCCAAAATTGTAATATATATATATATATATAAACAAAGCTTTCACGTAAAGTTTCCTATTTCCAAAGTTATTGGTAAACATAGGAATATTTCCATTGACTAAACTCATTATTTTTAAAATAGAATCTTTAGCTCAATAGCAAAAGTTTTTCTTTTAGGAGTACACGGTCTGATACAAACTGAAAGGGGAAAAACAACTTGTAAAATTTAGAACGGTGGATTTAACAGGTTTAGCTAATAAAATATATTTAGATTCTTAGAAATTTCTTGCAAGAGTGGATTATTGTAGATGCAAAAATAACAAAGAAATGATGAGTTTCATAACAATAGAAAGAGTAGGGACAAAGAAGATGACAATTGATAGCAGAATTTTGTACAAGAAACTTAACAAACTGCTGACTTGTTTGACACAAAGGACAACTTCAAGTTAAAAACTTTCATTTCTAGATATCATTTGGTCGATAGTTAAATTGTTGACTTGTTCCTAAAAGCGTCACCAACTAGTAACATCACCGGCCAAGTATCTAGCTGCTGTATCATCCAAGGCCTAGCCTACAAAGCTTAAATGTTCAATTATTTGAATAAGCCAGCGAACAATTCAATAATTGTTTCAGTTCGTAACTGCACAACTTTCCATTTATCCTCACTATTATCACATGTTTAAATTCAAGTGCCACCCAGTGTCAAAGGCAGTTTAACCGATTTCTATGTAGTTATTGGATAGTGTTCTAAAAATACACAGATAATTATTGTAAGATTTTTTTTATTTACTTATTGCTTAGTTTTTTCTTTTCTTTATTTAAAATATTTAAATTTTTTTTTTTATCAAAAATTTGTTATTTGCAATGGATTTGATTTATGTTTGAATTAACTTTTGATTGATTGATAGAAAATGTTTGCTTATCTTTAGTGCCTTTAGGATGAATGTGTATCTTCTATTTTAAGAAACATATTTAGGGAAGATTGCGTTGTTCACTTGATATCCTCAAATTTTTCTTTCCACAACTCAAAAATCCATAATCATCGAATTAAGTGATCTAGGTAGGCTACATTTTGTTCTTGTATAGAGTAATGATAACTGTAAAATATACGTATTTTATTCCAACTTTACACTTTTCTGTATATTTTTCTATCATTATCAGGAAGAATTTGTGTACTCCGAAAGTATACATAACACTATCATCGACTGTACAAATTACAAGAAAATTAGATGAAGAACCGGAAACGAGCAAGCCACATCTCCACGGAGCAACTAAATTGCAGTCTTTCACAAAAAAAAAAAAAAAAAAAAAGTCCAAGCCCGCAAGTTCAACAAGTGCTTCCAAGCCAAGTCCACAAGTCGTTCAGTGATTTTCATTGGAAAAATCCAGGTCCAGCTTGTCATAAGCCCAAATGTTAAAGTTGGAAGCAATTTGAGAAGCAATTACATTACACGTCCCAGCCCATGTAATTTCAGTCCATGTCCACACTAAAGCCAGCCGACAAGTACTGTCCCGCGAGTTTGCGTTTTATAAAACATATGTAGCCGACATTGAGAATTAAACTTCGCCAGCGGACATCCACGAGAACATCACAGAGGCCGACCACAGCTATGATTTCTTTAGGGTAAATTCAATCTCTTTGTTTTCTTTTTAGTCTTTTGTAATTAGTGGGATCTACATCCGCTACAAGCGGAGCTGTTAATTTATATAATACTTGAAGGTTAGGGATTCCCAAGCATCATGAGAAGAATAAGTTC
This sequence comes from Lumnitzera racemosa, assembly GCA_024138005.1. NCBI lineage: Eukaryota > Viridiplantae > Streptophyta > Magnoliopsida > Myrtales > Combretaceae > Lumnitzera > Lumnitzera racemosa. The sequence continues at coordinate 61,492,033 of JAMXBC010000012.1, forward strand.
TTTTCTCTTATTTTATATTTATGGATTCATTTGATTTTTTATTTTTCTAAAACTGTTATGTAAAAGGTTAAATTCGATTCTCTCTTCCTCATTGTTGTAAGTGTAATAGTTGGGGAAAAAGAAAATGAATTAGCTTTTCTTTTTAAGGGGATATTGGATTGATAAATCTATAAAATTATTTTATTAAATATTTGAAAATTGGTGTGTTCTGAGCTTTTGTTTATGAAGCATGTATTTTATGTAATACAAAATGCATGTGATTGGGTTAAAATCTTTAAAGGGTAAAATTAATTCAATCAAGGTTTGATGACAAGCATAAATGGGATTACAAGTAAGACTTAAGGAATTATACATTGCAATTGGGTTAGGGTTTAAAAAATAAAACAAATAACTAACTAAATAGTCCCTTTTAAAAATAAAAAAACTTAGTTAATTAAATGAAGTAATTCACGCTTTTAGAGAACGTGGTTTTCATATTTCATTATTTTGACAACTGAAAAGAGAATTCAAAGGAAGCGATTTTATTTAATCAAGATTCAACTATTAGGTATGATATATTTTAATATTACGATAGTAACATCATATTTCAATATTTCAATTTGCTGATTCATTTGTCTTGCTGTTTGGTTGGTCTATAATGAATGATAGATGATTTATAAATAACAACTAGAATTCTTCCATCAAATTCGATGCTTGCATTTGTTCCTGCTTCATTAATTCGTCATTAGTCGTAAGAGCTATCGCAAATTAGGGTTTTAGTGTTCATTAAGCATCTTAGTCATCTCTCGTCGTACGAATTACGTTTAAAGGGATTAAGAATTCTTAATAATTGATTCCAATAAATTTGAGTAGCGGTCGCGTCGTGTGCTTTGCACTTTTGCTCTTTGCAATCGATCATGTATGTTTGCGTGCAAAATAGTTGTCAGTGACAATTATATTAAAATATTAGTGCCATATAATCTTCGAGGTTTGATTGCACGATATTTTTAAGCTTTGAATTTAATTACTACGATTGAAAGTTCTAGGACCTGATTGCATTAATAAATGGAGATTTATTTTGGTTGCAGCTGAGTCAAGTCATACTGCAGTTTCTTGAATAGTTTGTCGGGGACTCAAGTTTCAAATTATTTAGTTTTATGAGCTTATGAACCTCATCAAATCAAATAATCGAGCTTAAGTGTGAATAAATTTTGAGCTGAGGTTGTCATTTAACATATCCTTAATCAAAATGAAGATTTTTCAGAAAATGATAAAGAAAACTATCCTAAGTGAACTTAATTGATAGAAACTCAAACTTCTCAAATATTTTTATATGTCTAAATAGTATGAGCTTGTATTTAATAAAGAGGTTTTTATGGTAACGCTAGTAAAAATATATTATTGTAACATTGGTTAATCTAAATCATTAAATTTAATTTAATTTACATCGTCCTTTCTATTAAAATAGGTTAACATATTACTTGGATAATATATCAAAAAATTAATTAAATGAAAAAGGGAGAAAGAGAAATTAACTTGTTAACATTTCATAACAAATTACTTTAGCTAGTGTTACCGTAAAAAAATCCTTTAAATTTTAATAACATATCATCTTTACTCAACCGGATTTTACTTCTAAACACATCTGCTAAATGCTTTCGTTACGTGCCGAGATGTATTCATTGGATGCTTCAATTTGATGGGGTTAACATAATTTGTCTGAGAGCAATACAAAATACAAAAATAACTAATTCATAAATAATCGTTTTAGAACAAACATGAAAGAGTTGTTGGGAAAATCTTGACCGGGAAAGTTTTATATACAACATCTCGTTCATATATTCACATTATTAGTCAATACATAATAGTTCATCGGCGGGGAAAGTAAACACATGCTTATTTTACTTGGTCAGTCAGATGGTTCGACTTAAGAAAGTGAAAGTCGAGTTTGAAAAACTTCCAAGAGGAAAAAAATAAGTATACGCCATAAACATAATTTATAGTGGTGAATACTCATAATAGTGAATGTTACTTGCCACGTCTACCAGCTAAGTCTATTTCGTTCAGCTTGCTCCTTCTAATGCTACCGCTTCCTTTTCTTAGCCATATATTTTAATGGTTTATTATATGATTTTAATAGTCAAAGAATGGTTTGAACGGTCTATAAAATAGTCCATAAGTTAAAAAATTCATGATGTCCATAAAGATCATCGGTCAGACAAAACTTTAGAATTAACTTATAAGACTGTAAGTTATTGTATAGACTGCCTAGTTTATCATATCATAATTAAAATCCCTAATTACATTGATTGCCGTAATGCTCTCAAAGATTAGATAATGGATTGATCATAGAAATCCCATAATTTATAGATTTAAAATCAATAATTAATTTGACTTGGATCAAATATAATGCAATATTGTTAGGTGGATAGCAAGAAAAAGAAAATGAATTTGGTCAGCCATGCCCTGCTAAATGTAAATTAATTTGATTTTGTAAGTAAATTCTATAACTATTAGTTGAGGTCATTATAATCCGATGATATGTGTTGTCATTTGAATTTTGTCAATAGAGATTTCGTTGTAGGCCTTTGAGTCTGTAAGAGAGACCATAGTTAGTGGACACCAAAGGGTTATTTGGCACAATCACTCCAATACTTAAGTTACCAAGTTTGTGGGATTAAGGAAAAAGTAAAAAAATGAGGGGACTTGTACATGTATATGCAAATTGTCTAGCCTGTGGGGTTAACCCTTCTTTATAAGCTTTATGGAGGGAATCTTGGATAGATATGTATCTTGCCTAAATAGGAAAGTATACCTTTCAAAACGGCACATTTCAAGACTCTTAGAGGCAACATGGCACCTTAGTTGCTCCCATCAAGTGATAAGGCCATATTGTTCCTTAGTACCTAAGGTTCAAGCTTCTTAAATGGACCATTAAGGTTTGAAGTCCTCGTGACATGGATGCCATAGGTTTAACTATGGTATAGGAATCGAGGTCTCAACTTGAATATACATAGGTCTAAGGTTGGCTAAAGTCGATGACCACGAACAATTGTCCAAGGCTAAGATTTGGGTTACCTTAGACTAGTCATGGGCCAAGGTTAGTCAGCCTATGGTCCATAGAGGTCGAAATGGACGTCGAGAGTCTATGGTCCAAAATTATACATCAACACTTACCCTTACCCCGCTTCTAAAGGTTTGAAGTCCTCGGGACATAGATGCTACATGTCTAACTATGGTACGAGAATCAAGGTCTCAACTTGAATATGCATAAGTCTAGGGTTGGCTATGTTTGACTTAACCATGAACAATCGTCTAAGGCTAAGATTTAAGTTACCTTGGACTAGTTGCGGGCTAAGGTTAGTTAGCCTATGGTCCATAGAGGTTGAAATGGGCCTTAAGAGTTTATGGTCCAAAATTGTATATCAACACTTACCCCCATCCCCTCTCTAAGTCTCATTGTCAAGGTATCTGCATGAAGATTAAGCATAAGGATGGGCTATTAAGGTGTGATTATTTTTGTATGATTAGTACATAGGATAGATAAAAGTTGAACTTTGTACTTGTCCTTTCACGTCTAAAGAGTCTTGCCCATTTGATCAAAGCATAGGTTACATGGCGCCATCTAAGGGATGAACACATTACGTCTCCTAAACTTCTGATAACCGCTAAAGCTTGAACCCTAATGTTTCGCCTATGAAATGGCATTAGACTACAAAATTTGCATCCTTTTATGTGAATTCACTCTCTACAACTCTCTTAACCATTCTTCTATGACCAAACTCTCTCAACTAGATTCAAAGCGTTCTTCATCTTCGTCATGACTCAAAGATGTTGATTTAAGTAAGGATTTTAGATGAAAGTCCTATGACTCTGATATGAATTGAAGCCAAGGATTGATAAGGTTGGTCACTAGGGTAAGTCTGAGCTTATGGAAAGCTTGAGAAGGAAGGGTGAAAATGCATGTAAATAACAATGAAATTAAAACAAGCAAACCCTCAATTCGGTCTAACGATATGATGTACTAAGGAACTTCCAAGGACTTAAGGCTCAACTCAATATGACACACGAGTTAGTCAAATGGGGTACTCGTTACCTAACTTTACTTATTGGTTAGCATAAGAGGGAAGTAAGCAATGGAGAACAATGCTCACAAAAAGGAGAAGTGCATATTCAATATTAGAAAGTGTAAGATGATAAGATGCTATTACTACATGTACAATAGGTATTTATACTCGAAAAATTAGGGCATCTTACCTAAAGTGGAAAAGATTAAAGTGTAATGTCTAAAAGAAGTAATGTGTAAGGAATGATAAAGGGTATAATTGAGAATACAACAAAAATCTGTATCTTGTATGGAAGATTTTGTCATATGATTTCTTGGATGCCTAACTCCTTGTAGATGGATGACTTTCTAGTAGATAAGATAATTTTGTACAATAAAGGTGGTGATTGTTGAACCGAGGTGTTGAATAGAAGTGGAAGGTCAATGGTACCAAGCGGAGCTGATAATTCTTTTGAGGTGAATTCACCTCAAACATATTTAGTATGGCTTGGATTTAAGTTGACTGGGTAGGTGGTTGGATTAACTGAGTTGCTACTCGAGTGTAGCTCTAGTCGGCACTTAGAGACAATTAATAGGTATAAGAAGGTTTAGCTTGGCTAGGGTGTTAAGTTGGTAGATTGCAATAACTCAGACTCCTTAGTAGTGGGTCATAAGGAAAGAATTTACTTAGCTATGCTTTGTAGCCCTAGGGGTGGAGCTTGATCAAGGGTCCAATGGTTTGATTCCTATCATTCCTATCAAGTTGATAGGGATTTGGGATCAAATCTGGCTAATCCTCATCTAAGTTCTCCTTGGGTCGGTAGGGGCTAAGGTTAGTAACATTAAACATATCTAATACTCTAAAGTCTTCTAGAAGCTCTAACTAGTATACATTATCATTTATCTTCTAAAGTATCTTGAATGGTTCTTTAGCTTTGGTAGATAGCTTGTTCTTTCTTTTATTAGGGAATCTTTCCTCACTCAAGTGTAGTTACACTTAGTCCACAAGCTGAAATTATTTGATCTTCCTTCCTTTACCTTCATTTTCTAGCAGCTTGGTCAATTTGTTAGGCAACTTGTTGGTAGATTTACTAGATGGACTAGGCTTTACTCTTAGTCAATAGATGACATGGGAGTGTAATTGAGGGGTAGTTCGAGGTTGAAACCATAGATGACCTCAAATGGGGCTTACTTAGTAATGGCATGTACAATCTTATTGTAAGCAAATTTAACCATAAGTAGGCAGGTATCTTAGTCGGCTAAGTTCTTTCCTACTATAGCTTGGAGTAGTAATCTTAAGGTATGCTTGACCACCTCTATTTGGTCATCGGTTTGGGGATGCCAAGAGGTGCTAAACAATAGTTTAGTTCCCATCCGACATTGGAAGGTTCTCTAGAAATGGCTAAAAAATTTTGATTCTTTATCCAACACCAAACTCCTTGGTACTCTATACAAGCAAACTACTTCCTACAAAAACAAAGAAGTAATAGGTAAAGCATTGTTAGTTTTGGTGCAAGGCATGAAATGTGCCATTTTGCTAAACCTATCTACGATAACCATTACAAAATCTTTGCCTTGGCTTTTTAGGGTAATTCGAGGACAAAATCCATACTTAGATCGGCTTATGGTTTGGTCGGAATAGATAAAGGCATTGCTTTTTCTTATTTTAGCTAACTTTTTCCTTTCTTGTCGACTGTACATAACTCAATCACATGATGCATGTTATGTCTCATTTTAGGCTAGAAGAACTTATCATTCAACAGCTCATATGTTCTCCGCTCTCCAAAGTACCTAAAGAGCCCTCTATTGTAAGCTTCTCTCACCAGCAGCTCTTTAATTGAACAAATTGATACACAAAATTTGCTACCTCTAAACAAATAGCCATCCTCTACATGGTACTTATCCATTGCTTTTCCTTCTTTACATTGCTTGTATATAAGGCTAAAATGAAGATTATTTTGATACTATTCTTTAATGCTTGCAAACCCTAACAATCTGATCTGCAATTTAATGAGAAGAATATGTGTTCTTGACAATGCATTGTCAATTACATTGTTCTTTCCTTGCTTGTATTTGATGACTAAGTTAAATCCCTCTAGAAATTCAATCAAAAGGGCTTGGCATTTAGAGAGCTTTGATTGGCTTTGTAAATATCTTAAAGACTCATGATCTGTATATATAACAAATTCCTTTAGGAGAAGATAATGTTGCCACATACGAAGAGCTTGGATCAGGGCTAGAAGTTCTTTATCATAATTTGAATAGTTTAATTGTGCTCTTTTGAGCTTCTTGCTAAGACAAGCGATAGGTTGGCTTTTTTGCATTAGTACAGCTCTAATGTTGACACTTAATGCGTTGCATTTAAGCTCAAATATTCTATGAAAGTCTACTAGAGCCAAGATTTAGGTTGATGTCAATCGTGCTTTTACCTTGGCAAAACTCTTCTCTTCTTTCTCTCCTTACTAGAACTCTACATTTTTCTTCATGAGCCTAATCAGGGGTGCTACAATGGTATTGAATCCTTGGATAAAGCATTGATAAAATGATTTCAATATGTGGAAACTTCTTTTCTCGATACAGGAGGTTGGGGTTGGCTACTCAATAATAGCTCGTACTTTCTCTTTATCAACTCTTAATCCTTTTCCACTAGCTACGTAACCTAAGAGGATCACTTCTTCCTGATAGAAATAATACTTCTTTGAGTTTCCAAACAATCTCTCTGCTCGAAGGACATCGAAAATAGTTTAGAGATGGTTAGCGTATATTGCTAGGTCGGCACTATAGATAAGGATGTCATCAAAGTAGACGATGAACTTTTTTATTAGATCTCTCAAAACATGATTCATTAGTATCATGAAGGTGCTTAAGGCATTTGATAACTCAAAAGGCATAACCATTGACTCATATAAGCTATGTTAGGTCTTAAAAGCAATCTTCCATTCATCCCTTTACCTTATTTGAATTTGGTGGTATCAAGACTTAGATTAATCTTATTGAATACTCTCTGATACGGACTCATGGATGAATACATAGGCCCAATATCATACATAACCAAAAGGGGTGGGTTCGGATCGCGAGATGGTCTGAAAGATAAGATGGTAGTTGGAGGATGAGTAGGGGTTCTTGTGCATCAACAATGGATATGGTGCACCAAAGCTTCATATAAGCTCGGGTCACACTTAATATGATGTATAAGTATGGTTAGAGGGCATTCGCCACTATTTTATCCTCAATGGGCTAGATAAGAGTAGCTCAAGAACAAGTAAAAAGAATACTTAGCTCGAGAGAGTGAGAAATTTTAATGTATTCTTAGTATATTGATCATTACGGCTATTACAATTTTGCAAGTATTTATAATACCTAATTAGAGTAAGACCTAGGTTACAAAAAATTACAGAAAAGAATATCTACTAGCTAAGAAAAGGGGAATAATTCATAAGGGTATCAATGTAATCATGCCAAAAGAATATCCTTTGTTAGAAAGGATAGTACGGATGTCATAAAGGATAGTGTGTACACAATTTTGCTCATTTTATGGTCCTAATAATACTGCAAGCTAAGCCTGGATTGGTCTTGTTTAGGTTTAGTTGGCATCGGTAATTCGTAAACTCTAATTACTGGGACTAGACAAGGGTTGGCTCAGGGATGACTCATATTTAGGTCAACTGCGGATGGCAAGCTCCTAATAATTGTTAGTTTGGCTTTAGCATTATAAGGTTAGTTGTATCTTGATTTAATGCTTGGACTGATGTGTTACAAAGAGTTTGGCTCAACATGTTGACTGATCACCCCGGCAGTTCCTTAGATGGTGTGAAGAATGAAGTAATTCGATAAGTTAAATTGGGGTAAGCACTGCTCCTTGGTGCTTAACTCATCTTTGATAGCTTGACGAACCATTTGAGCTAACCCTTAGGTTTGGGAGTACATAACTGGTCCTTAATCCCTATCACCATCGCACCACTCAATTTATCCAATATATCATCTAGCCTCAAGATGGGGTATTGATACTTGATTACAATTTTGTTGATAGCTTTACTATCCATACACATACGTCAAGTGTCATCCTTTTTCAGTACAAGTAATGTAGGCATTGTATAAGGGCTAAGACTCTCCCCTAGATATCCTTTTGCTAGTAGTTCAATGACTTATCTTTAAAGTTCAGTAGCTTGTTTAGGGTTCATTTGATAAGCTGGTTTGTTTGGTATCAAGTCAATGCAATGTTAAATGCCTCTAAAATGGGGTAATCCTTTAGGTAACTATTTTGGAAATAGGTCAGTATACTCATCTAGTAGCTTTCTCACCTCTAGGAGTAGCACATCTTGCTCCTTCAACTTAAGGAGTCACCTGATCAACAAAAAAGTCAATGTATCAGCTTTAATAGCTTCTTGAAGCTGATCTCTACTTAATACTAAAGTCTTCTTTGATCCTTGAGCCAATTTAGCTTGCAATATACTCACATGACTATGGGTCATAAGGTTCAAGGTGATTTTCTTACCATTATTCTCGAACACATAGGTGTTCCTAAATCCATCATGTATAACCTTACAGTAAAAAAGCCAAGGTCTATCTAATAATACATAAGATACATATATGGGTAGTACATTACAAAGAATGTTGATGGAATAGTTCCTAATTGAGATTGGCAACAACACTTACTGGGTGACATGTAGTACTCTTTTCTCATTTAGCAATGTAGCTTATATGGCTTTGGATGTGAAATGGTCGGCAACTTGAGTTTCTTATTCAGGTCGGCAAATGCTACATTGGTGCAACTTCCATTGTCTATTACGAGCGCATAAACCTAATCATTCACTTTATAAGTGATGTCGAATAAGTTTTCTCTCTACTTCTCCTCAATAGAGGGTTCCAAACTCATTGCATGTTTAACAACCACGTTTAACTTACCTAGGTCCTCTACAAACACATCTTCCTCAATTAGGTCAGTATTAATATCACCCTCATCTCCTACTTGTTTTTCCTCCTCTAGTTCCTCATTTGTGCTATTTTCTTCAATTTTCCAGACATCTCCTTTGATAATCATAGTCCTTTGATTCAAACATTGACTAACCACGTACCTAAACACTTGACATTTAAAGTACTTGATCCGACTTGTCTTCTTCCCAAATCCTTACCCCTTCTCATAAGTTCTCAATAGCACTTTACCATCAACTAGTCAACCTTTCTGCTTAGCTTTGATTTCTACCCTTCAGGTTGGCTCGAAGCTTTACGAAGCTTGGTAACTTCCTTAAGTAAGTCAACTTAACTAACTAAGTTGGCTTATCGAGGGTTAGGTTGGCCTATTTCCTCTTTGCCTCTACACTTACTCGGCTACTCTTATAGCCTCATCAATATAGTAAATTGCTAAAGTTCCAAGATATCTTAGATATCATTTTTTAACCTAGTAAGAGACCTGGATACTATTTGAGCTTATGGTTCTTCCACTTCACATTAGGTCATATAAATTTGGAACTCTTGAACATACTTATCAATAGTTTGGTTTCCTTGCCTCAGCTCTTGTAGTCAATAAAAGTGTCTTGCAAATAAATATCTAGCATGGACCTATTTCTAAGGATCTTCTTCATCTCAAGCCAAGTGTTAACTTCCTTAAATCCTTCTTTTCTCCTCATAATTTGGAAGTTCTTCCACTACATTGTAGTGTAACCTAAGAACTCTATAGCAGTAGTCCTCATCTTCTTATAGTTCTCATATTGGTAATAATAAAAAACCCACTCTACCTTTTCCTCCTAATTTAGGTAGTTTTTAGCTCTCCTAAAACCATTGAAGCTTAGATACTGAAGCTTTACATGGTAGACAGCTTGAGGTGCTTGATCTCGCTCTTCCTCTTCTTTGTACTCTTCTCCTCATTCATCATCCATATCTCTTACTTCAATCTTCTGTTGTACTTATCCTCTTACTCCTTTACCTTGAACTTGTCTAGCTCGATCGCTTAGGGAGTATTTTGCATAGCCTCAGTAGGTTGAAGGGCTAATGCATATGTAGCCCTACTAAGGTCAACTATACAGTTAGCCATTTCATCAATTTATTCATCTATACTTCTTGGGTTGTCATCCATGGTAGACAATACCACTATTGTCAACTTCAATACTGGAATTAACACTAGGATCCGTCATCTTCTTCAATAAAACTTAGTAACAATCTTTGATTCTAAGAAACAATAGATATAGTCCCTTCGAGTTAGTAACAAATACACACTTCTTCCGAATGAATATTCAACTAATTTATGAATACAATAGTAACTCTAACGAACAATAAACTAAGCTAAAACTTGCTCTGTTTTTATATGTTCGAAATAGGGTAAAATAGAGTATATAACCATAGTAATCTACTACACCTTCTACTTACTCAAATACTCATAACTATTCTTCTATGCAACTTCAATATGATGTTACAACATATATTACTTCACAAAAGCTCAAATACAACTTACCCAAACAAACCTTCACTCTGATACCAAGATGATATAAATCGAAACCAAAGATTGACAAGGTCAGTTGTTAAGGTAGGTCTCAGCTTGTGGAAAGCTAAAAAAAAAGGGTGAAAATGCGTACAAACAACAACGAAAGTAAAACAACCAAACCTTTGATCTACTCTAAGGATATGATATACTAAGGAACTACCAAGGACTCATACCTCAACTTAATATAACGCATGAGCTGGTTCGATAAGGGTACTCACCACCTAGCCTTATTTAAAGGTTAGGATAAGAGTAAAGTAAGCAATAAATAACAGTGCTCACAAAAAGGAGAAGTATATATTTAATATCAGAAAGTGTAAGATGATAAGATGATGCGGTTACATATATAGTGAGTATTTATATCCAAAAAGTTAAGGCATCCTACCTAAAATGGAAAAGACCAAAGGTTAATGTCTAAAAGAAGTAGTGCACAACGAATGATAAAATTTATAATTGAAAATACATCAAAAATGGGTATTTTGAATGGAGGATTCTATCATATGATTTCTTGAACATATGGCTCCTTATGGATGGATGACTTTTTAGCAGAAAAGATAATTCTGTATGATAAAGGTAAAGACTGTTGAGCTGAGGTACCAAGTAGAGGTGGTAGGTCAGTTGTGCTAAGTTGAGCAGATAATTCTTCTAAAGCGAATTCACCTCATACATATTTAGTCGGCTCAGATTCAATTTGGTTAGGTAGGTGGTTAGAATTTGTTAAGCTACTACTTAAGTGTATCTTTAGTCGATAGTTGGAGACAACTAATGAGTATGAGAGGGTTTGACTCTGTTAGGGCATCATGTTGGTAGATTATAGTAGCTTAGACTTCTTAGTGGTGGGTCATAAGGAAAGAATTCACTTTTCCATGCTTTCCGACCCTCGGGCTTGGGTCAAGGGTTCCGTGGTCTAATTCCTATCACTTTCACTATTGTCTCAATAGGGAGCAATGTAAATGTCAAGGCGGTAGAGAAGGTAGCTCCTTCATCACCAAAGGCGGTGACGACTTGGTATAGGGGAGAAAGTAGTGGTGGTTCAAGGAGGATATGAGTATATAAGCGCTTAAAATGAGTATCTAGATGGAGATAACGACAACATGAAAGAAGCGGCCATACCGATGTTTAATTAGGCCACGAACATAGAGCTTACTCCCTATGAATAAGAGAGTGAGATTACCAAAGTAGAGGTGAACCATTTACTAATGATGTACTTTTTGGATAAGATGTCAGGCTTATGTATATACACTCGAAGAAGATGACTAAGTTACCTTATTTCACACCAATAGATTCTACCATGATTGGGAATGCTTTAAGATCGGTGGACTTCAATGCCTATTTATGGACTCTATGATGAGGTTCTTAAAGTACCACTACGTCTATCTGGTACAACTAATTCTAGGATCTTAGTGGCCTTCGAGGCCTTGTTTAGTTGGTTAGAAGTGAGGGCTACCCAAACTGCTTTGGTACTTCTTATGGAAGACAATATAGGGTGTGCCTATATCTTAGCCTACATTAGTAAGAAGATCTTGGAAAGCTTAGAGTCCTCCATCCATGATTAAAAGAAGTTTATGTTGGTCTGGGTGCTTAAGAAACTGGAGTTCTAGAAAAAGTAGACAATTTTGATCTAAACAAGCAATGTGAAATTCTTGAGAGTATAAGATAACTATGTGGCTAACTGTATTCTCCCCAGTTTCGACGTTGGGGTGAAGTCCTTAGAATGCTAAGACATTAGTGGCTTAGCTTTACCAAGGTGAATCCATCCTCTTTAATAATGAGGAGGAGGTCGGGAGTAACAAAGGAGTTCAAGGTATTCTCCTCCTTGATCCTATGATGATGTGGGCATGGAGACACATTAGTTAATTGTCAAGGTTGAGAGGAGCTTCCTAGAACCTAAGCTAATGCTCAACATGATCTTGCTAGTGAGTTTTTCTATAGTATATTCAAATAATATTTTTTACATTGCAAGTCCCGAACTCTTAGTCTGTAATGCTACGGATTTCGTTGCTAAACAAATGGTTGAGATCGAGTACCTAAGGAAGGAGTAAGCTATTTGAAAGGTTCAAAAAAGGGTTGGGAAGAAAGTTTCTAGAAAAGAAACTAAAGGCACTAAGGTTGAGAGAACTAAGGATGCTAGGGATAGCAAGGTTAAGGGGAAATGAAAAAGATCCCTTGAGGATGCTAAGAAGACCCCCTTTAAGCATAACATAAAGGGGAGGATGGTAAAGGTTGATTCTCGAGAAGCTGAAGGGGACCATAAGGCATTTAGTAGTGGCTATATCACCATGCCAATCAAACCCAAGAAGACCTTTAGGTGAATTATCCTAGTTCGGATGATGGATGAAGGGCTGGGGGGATCTAAGTCTAACTGACAGGGTGCTAGTATGACTTCCCATTCCCCTTAGAGCGAACATTGTTGGTGTAGAGGGATATCTCCTGCAGTTCGACATCCTAAAGGAGTAGGAGTCAACACCTTTGAAGACTTTGACTGCTCCAATCACACTAATGTTGAACTTAGTGCTCTTAGGCCATTTTTATTGACCTAATTAGTTAGTGTATACTTTAGTCATGAGCCTTAACAGTAGGCATTAGTAGGGAGCTGATATGGGGTATTATGCTACCTTAAGATAGAACCATATTAGATGAGCTACTGGTGAAATGACCAATGAGCAAGTAGAGCTCATGTTACATAACAAAGCTCATGAGGTAAGGAACTAAGTGTATGAGGTAGACTGCTTCCTTATGATATAAATCTAATTGGCTTGTGTTTTATAGTAGTCTATATTCCTTTTCCAAAGTGTTGGATCACTAGATGTCCTATAGAGAAAGGGTAGCTAAATTTGATGTTGATCTTTATTCTTCATTGGGCAGCTTTAAATGTGCCTTTAACTCACTTGCCTTCTTTTTATAGAGATTTAAGGAGGTTGAGGAAGCTCTAGTTACTCTATCTGTAGCTAAGAAAAAGCTTCAGGAAGTTAAAGCAAAAAACGAAGGGCTTAAGGGGAAGGTTATTGCATCCTCTAAAGAGGTAGAGGATTCCTTAGCTAAGATAAAGAAGATAGAAGAATACAATGCCCTTGTTAACACTGAGGTAGTTTGTCTAGTCGATAAGGTCTAAATTGATTCTATTTTATATTATGATTTTTGATGTATTTTTCTTGAATTTTGAGTTTATTTTTAGAAAATGATACTTAATTGAGTAAAATTTTGCTTTTTAGGTTTTGAACGATCTATGTAAGAAAACAAGAAGATAGCAATAAGTTTCACTCAATTAGCAGCTAAAACGATAATGCTATGAAGATTTGAAGATTGATATAAGTGAATGACATGATAATGTCATTGCTAGGAGAAAGAACAATTTTTAATTACAAAAGTGAGTTACATGACCAAAGGACACAATCATGTCTTCGGTTATTCACATGGCTAGTATGACAACATTTCAAGATTCAAGACCTTATTTTGATTCATGATCCATTCTCCTACCTTTCTTTTAGATTTCATGCAAGATTATTCTTTTATCATGAGTAGAGAGTAAATCTTTAGTATCTAAGCCTTGTAGAACCTAAATCTATTCATGTAACAATTGTATCTATTAGATCTAATGTAATTCTTGGTATTCTTGAATCGATTATGTGTGCTTGAATTCTTTAGATTGATATTCCTACAGGTATTAATATAAAAATCTAATATTATACAAGAAGATCGAGAGATTTCTTGTATAATTACATCTAATCATAATTGATGAGGTTTGTGTTATGTTAGAGATAAATTACAAGATTCTTCTTGATCTTTAATCTTTTCTTTAAGCGAATTTGCTACACATTAATGTGATCTTAGATTATGCTATGGGGAAGATATTTTATTAGGTAATATAGATATTAAGGTTAATAAGCTTGAAAAAGTTATTAACTCTAATAGAGGATTCTCCTAATCAAGAAAATTAAAGAATTAATTAGATTATCTTTAGAGAAAATCACCTATTTAGGTCTAAGGGAAACTAAATCTAAGTACAATGTTGAGCCTTAAATGAATTAAATCTTTAATTGGTAACTTTCTTGCTTAGTACTTGATCAGTTGTCTAATTTAATTTATTGCTGCAATTTAATTTAAAGAATTGAGTTCTTAAAATTGAATTTATCGGTTGAATAATAAAGCTAAGGTTAGTATTAGTATTTATATCACTAGCCAAGGAGTTGAAGCAAGAGAAAAAGAAGTCCCATGCAATACGGGAGTCCATTACCAAGAAGTTTAAGGTTGTATCATTGAGATCACCTAGTTATAGAAGCGGGTAGCTATACTAGAGGTTAAGGATGGCTAAACCCTGGTTGTAATGGAGAAGATCCTCAACCCATCACTTCAGGACCATGGTTAAAGGAGTTTTAGAAGAAACAATCAATTGAAGGGATGAAGTTCGCTTAGGAAATTGTTCATCAGGCTCACTAAGGACTTAACCTTGAATGATTCTCATTCTTGGATCTACCTCCACTTGAATTGGAGTTTGAGGATGACTCCAAGGAGGAAGATGAGAGGATGCTAGGGAAGGTTCGAGTAGTACTTGGATGTCAGCAACCAACAATTAAGATGCTGGCCCTTCTACAGTCTAGTAGGGACCATGTTTAGGCATTTTACCTCAAGCTTGCAAAGTAACCTTATCTTAAAGGACCTCTTAAAGCACCTTAGGCCCAACCAAATGTGCTTTTTTGTCTTTTGTTGAAGTATTTCAGATGTACTTCCATTTTGTATCTTGTACATGTACTCAATTGCAAACAAATGAAAATATTGATTTCTTTCCTTCGCTATCTTTTCTTTTATTTTTGTTTATTACTTCACACTTTTTTGCATTCAAAGTACTTTGAGCTTTAAGTATAAGGGTTTTCTATGATGTCTTCTAGGAACCCTTAGTCTTAATATGACTTTTGACTCATGGACTCGTATTATTCAAGCTTAACAATCTCATGTTAAGAGGAATTAGGCTTTTTATCCTTAAGCTGATATGTTATGAGCTTCTTTAGCTTTGGTTTCTCATTAGCTAAGGCTTCTTTGCCTTTGTTCACTTAGAGATTGCTTGGGCATTACGGCCTTGAGGTTCCCTTATCTGCATTATTAACTGCTAAGCTTTTCGTACCTTAGTTATAGCTATCTCAAGGCTTCTTGGCCTTTACTTGGATCTAGGCTTGATAGCCTTAATCGTGTAATTTAGATTTTCTCGGCTATGGGTGCCTTAGGATCATCTATAGAAGTAGGTCCATTAGGCGTTAACTAGTATAGGCTTTGAATGCCTTCACCATTATTCTTTTAAGCCTTTGGCACATCAAAATTTTTCTTGTCAAGGATGCGAGCATTTGTTGCCTTGAGTAAATGAAAGTTATTCTGTAACTTAAGTTAACAAATTTTTTATGTGTATAGGCATTTATAAGCTGGGCTTAGGGACCCAGTCCCTAAGGATCGTCTTGGACTTCATTGCTTTGTTATTTCCTTAGTGCTTAAGGTTAAACCGCATTCTTTATAAGTTTCTAGAATTTCTTAAGCGAAGATTAGTGATTTAGGCCCTATGGATCTTCACGAGCTTCATTGCCTTGGAATTTCCTTGGTATCCAGAATACAAGTTCATTAGTTAAGTAGATAGGAATTTCTAGATTAGGCTTAAGGACTTAGTTCTCAAGGATCATTCCAAGCTTTATTGCCTTAGAATTTCCTCGGTACTTAGGTTACTTGATACTAATTTGAGTAAAATGATAGTTTGGACGAGGTTATTTGGGGTTAGGGGATCGAAAACATATGATGTAAGAAGCGACAATTTTATTGCACTAGTATTTGTCAAAATTTAATGAGTGCGATAATTAATAAAAAAAGAGTTGTAAGTTATCGGCATTCTAAGTCCTAAGAACCTTGATCCCATCTAGTCTCTCTAACTTATAAGTCCTATTCGCCAATTCTTCCTTCACCTTAATAGGTGGCCATATGTTAGTTGGTTATATCTCGAACTTCCTTGATGGTGTTGAGGTAGGCAAAGTGACCAATTTGGTTAACAGTTAGGTCGAATCCTCAAGTGCAAATGTTAGGAAGCTTCAGCTCGGTTAGTGATACAACCTTGATGCCAAAGGTCATGTGGAAGGGGGCTTCTCCAGTTGTTGTCCTATGGGTTATTCAATAACCCCAAAGGATAAGGAGGAGTCCAACCATCCATATGCCTTTGGCTTTGTTAACTGTCTTCTCAAGGCTTTTTAGGATCATCTTATTTGTTCTTCTACCTAACCATTAGTCTATAGATGGGCCATCGAGGTGTAATGGAGGTTGATGTAGTACTTCTAGCAAAATGTACGAAACTTGGGGTCGTCAAACCAAAGCTTGTTGTTTATGATGATCATGTATAGTACATTGAAGCTGGTTAAAATGGAGTTTATGATAAAAGTCTTCATATTCTTCTCAATGATCATTATTGGGATGTTTGCTTCAACTAGCTTAGTGAAGCAATCTATGATAGCTATAATGTGTTGCTTACCTTCCATAGGCTTAAGAAAGGGGACAAGGATGTTGAGGCCCCATTGAACGGAAGGGTATAGGCTGGTGAGTGGTTGTAGAATATTACTTACAAAGTGGTTTATAGGTGCGTACTTTTGGCTTTGTGTGCTTTGTTGAACCAGTTGCTTGGTATCTTGCTTCATTGTTTGCTAGTAGTATCCTAGTATCAGGGCTTATATATAAAGGGCTTAAGATTTTATGCTGTTGTTGTTTACACTCATATGTAGCTCTTTTAAGAGTTACCAATCTTCTTTTGGCTAAAGACATTGAAGAAAGAGAAGGCTAAGACTGTGGCGGTACAAGGCTTCTTCTGATAGAATATAATTGCTTACTTAGTATCAAAGTTTCCATTCCTCCTTTGAATCAATTAAAACTGAGCCATGCTTTAGGTATTAGATGATTGGGTCCATTTAGTACTGTTCGAGTGTGTTAGAATATACCACTAGAGTTTGTTAGAATGACTAATCTATGCTCTTCTCCAATAAGTATTCCACAAAAACCTTCTTGTCCTTGTCTATGGGTTTCAGGATACTCATAGACATGTATTTACATGGACCATCTGCTTTAGTGTTCTTGAGCTAAGGGATTCTTGTTATAGTCTATGAGTTAAAATCTATAGCTAGGGATTTGACCAGCTCCAAGTACTTGATTATCCTTTCCCCTTTTGCTTCGTATTTGCCCCTTAACTGTTGCACCATAAGCATTGAGTAAAAAAAAAAATTATAATATCTTGTCTTCAACCTCTTTAAATAGCATTAAGCCAACAATCAAGGCTTCATATGTAGCCCCGCTATTGTTAGTGTTGCACAAAAACTCTAGGGCATAACAGATTGCTATGCCATAAAGGCCTTAGAGAACCAGCCTTGCTTTGTATCCTTTTCGAGTAGAGGACCTGACCACATGAAGTGTCAATATGGGCTTCTAATCTTTAGCTTCCGAGGTTCCTCTTCAATGTATTTTTCCATAAAGTTAGCCATGACATGTGCCCTATAAGCTTTTCATGGCTTATATAAGATTCCATATGCACTAAGTTTGAGAGTGCACTTCATCATCCTCTCCAAGGTGCTTATCTTCTAGAGTACAATACATAGGAATTGGTTGGTTAGGAAGATGACCTAGTACACTTTAAAGTGTGGTGGAAGCTGCCTGGTTGATATGACAACCACTAGGGCAAACTTCTCATTCTTCGAGTACTATAGTTTTAGCCCCTAATGTATGTGGTTGACATACCAAATCCCATCAAAACTCCAAACTTAAACATGTTTGGGCAAGTGTAGTACTTGGATAGGTGATATCTTAGGAAGTCTTTGTGTTACATCGGAGTTCGAAAGTGCATTAAGTAGTCTTTCAGATCATAATTCCATCGTATGGTTGAAATGTGGGAGCTTCTTACTATTTTAGAGAATTTGCACTTAGAATTTCCTAGGAGAACAAAGTTTTATTGCCAGTACTTAAAGCCATAACCTTCGTATTTGCATAATATTACATGTCTGACATCCTTTTAGTAACCAGATTTGCTAGGTAATTGAAGTTAAAACCTTCAATTGGTTGATCTACCTTAGGAGATTTCCCTCTCTCCTAGGCTTGTATCTTACTGACAAGACTTCATTGCTTCCGAGCTCAATCTCAATCTTCATCAACTTGGTCGTGCCTATTTTTAACTTATACGAGGGCTCTTCTCTTAGTTAGTATCGATCTTTTGTCGGCGAGGAGCTTAGTGATTGGATATAGAGCTACGAGGGTGGGAGTTACCAAAGCCTATTTAGGCATGGGGCCTTTGGTGTTAGAATCTCCATTTTCCATGTAGTCGCACCTTACATGCTTCGTTTTGATCCTAGAATAGCTTATCCTTTCTATTCTTTTGACCATTCAATGTCCTAAGTTCATTGTTCTAAAGCTACTAATTTCTCCACCAACACAGTCAAGTGAGTGATTTGGAGGTTCTGGGTAGGATTGCCTTGATCACTTTGATACATGTGCAAAACTACACATTTATCCCTAATTATAATACATATTTATGCATTCATATGCACTTTTTATCATGAATTTTACTTAAAATCAATTAAATGCATGTGTTTGGATTCATTGTGCAAAGATTTAGTAAAAGAATTGCAAGTTAGCCTCAAAGAGTCTATCTAAAGTATTGGCATTCTTTGGTACAATTAATGCATGATCATGATCAAATTTAGTTTCAAGGTTATACATGATGAGTGCTTCATTTGTCTCGAATTATAGGGTAACTGATTTGAAAACTAAGTTGGTGAGCAGCTCATTCGGTACTTGGTAGCAGCTGGAATTCATTTGAGACAAACTCAATTTGCTAATGGCCGGACTTCATGCTTGATCACAAGATAACAGCCAGCTGTTATATAAAGATCCAGACAATAGATATTAGCAAGAAGTTCTGTTGGATCAGAAACAAGAGCCAGGAACTCCTATTGTCTTAGATAGCATCTCATGAGCTGCAAGTTTGAGAGCTGAAATTCAAGACAGATCAAATGGAGTGGTGAATTTAATAACCAAGAAGCACATGCCATGAGACAAGTTGAATTGAGCACACTAGGAGCAAATACAATAGCTAAAGGATTTAAGGTGCAACCAATGATAGCAACTCAAACAACTCAGTGCAGCATGCGTAACTTCAATTCAGTTCCAAACCAACCGTGCAAAAAGCTTTACATGCCACGAGCAGCAGCTAGATACAAGCAAGGAGTGGACGTTATTTCTAGTTCATTCAGCTATAGAGCACCAAACCGAGGACTTAAACCAAACAAAGCGATCTTTAACTAGCAGCAACTCTACGGCATTCAACATGATAAACAGCAACTTATTTGATAAAGTGCAACAGCTTCAAGCTCCAAACTACCCAAAAATCTGATGAATCCGAGCACCTCAAGTGGCAGATGTGATTTGAATTCTCCTCAAGTGACCGAGTTGCAATTGATAACAACATTAATAGGCCTTGAAATTTTGTCGATGAGCTGACATGATCTTCATTTTTATTATTTAGTTGAGTTTGCAAAATTTTATTGTCATTAATTTTTAATTGCAGGTTGTGTACTTTGGTTTTCAACAGCTGGATTCAGTTGAATGAGAGCAAAGCATAGTCCTAAACAGAGCAGTTCCCGTGCGTGATAGCAGCTGCAAACTCCAAGACCGAGAGCTACTTGAAGGCAACAGCAGCTAACAGGAACTTCAAACAACTCCAAGCACTTGAGTTACAAGCGATCAATAACAGCAGCTTCAAACATGGACGGTGGTGCCACTTGAGAACCAAGCACGCCCGTGCTTCATCCAAGCAGCAGCAGGCCATGGCATCCACTTGACAGCAGCTAGACCTGAGAGCTTCAATTACAGTAGTAGCTGAAACAGCAGCTGAACATCGGTAAAAAAATTCTGCACAGCAGCTCCAATTTCCATTCAGAGCAACGCCTTAAATTGAAGACAAGATGAGCAGCCGAACTTAGCACCGAGCCTTCCAAAGAACAGACCTACAGCAGCAACTTGACAACATGTTAAGCTGGCCGAGACAAACTAGCACCCAAACAGCAGTAGTGCGATCGAACAAAGCATTCATGCGCGTCAAATGTGCAAGCCCAAAGTCGAAAGAGAATGTCAGCCCATTGTCACACTCAACGGCCCACATGGACATAAGTTGGCACAAACATAGCATTTATGTTGGAAATAATGTCCAAAGCATAGTGTAAACATTTTCTATTTTAGGGGCCTCTTTGTTTATTAAAAAGGAAAAAAAAAAAAAAAATAGCAAGCCCACTTGGGGAGGATGGAAAGAACGGAACGAGTGGGAGCTGCATTGAGTCGAAGAATGCAGGTGCTTATTTTTTCGGAAAATGACAGTAGCTTTGAGAGAGTTAGTTTTAGAGAGTAGAGTTTTCTTATTTTTTAGTAGCATTGCGATTGAACAGAAACTTTTATATTTTTCTTATTAATTACATTATGTTTTCTCTATTATTATTATTATTATTATTATTAATTTCATCACACTGAAACCCTTATTCTAGCATACTTGAGAGCCATCTTGAGTAATGGAATATTTCAAGATACACCAATTGAACATTAGACGATAAAATCGACAATACCTATAAAGTTGATTATAGGTGTTTTCTATTTCTTTGTGGTTTTTATTGTCCTGTATCATAATATATTCATATTTTGATATGAGATTGAGTTTATATATATTAGGTTTTGCATTGATGAATTCGACAATTTGATGTATTATTTCGATATTGATTAGCTTTTACCCCTTTTTAATTTAATTATTGATAGCGTAGCTTAGGAAAAAGATTCGATTAGTTTATAACTTAGCACCTAGGTTCCTATGGAATACGATCTTGACTCGCTGACCATATCACTTCCACAACCTGATACACTTGTCGGTTCTCACTTACATCAAGTTACACATCCATTACCTTGATTGCCTCCTCCAGTTGCCATAATGGCATTCTTGTTGTCTCCCTAGACTTCCTTATCTCTAACATTTGCTTCTTTGCCAATGTTAGCTACTTAGCTTTAGATAGGCTCAACTACCTTGGAGGTTATAAGGATCAATCTATTCTTGTTGCTTAGATTTGGTAGGTTTTGCCATTTTTGCTCTTAAAATCTTGATCTAAGTCATAGTAAACTATTAATCTTGAATGGAACAATTCTTACGTACGGTGCCAAGTGTTGTTGCTAGAATTTCACTAGTAAAGATTTTGCCTTAGGCTTGAGAGATGGACTTGAGTCTGCAAGAGAGAACATAGTTAGTGGATGTAGAAGGGTTATCTAGAGTGGTTACTGTAATGCTTAAGTTAGCAAATTTGTAGGATTAAGGAGAAAGTAAGAGAATGAGAGGACTTTTGTGCTTGTATGTAAAGTGTCTTACCTATACAATTCAATCCCTATTTACAGACTTCATGGAGAGAATCTTGGATATATATGTATCTTACCTAAATAGGCAAGTGTATCTTTTAAATAAATATATTTCGAGTTTCTTAGAGGTGACGTGATACCTTAATTGTTCCTACGGAGTGATAAGGTTGTAGTGTTCCTTAGTACTCAAGCTTTAAGCTCCCTAAATGGACTACTAAGATTTGAGGTCCCCATGACATAGATTCCACAAGTTCAACTATGGTACCAAAATTGAGGTTCAAACTTGCTAAAATAGATCCCTCATCATTTATTTCACATTTATAAGTATCGAATATATTTGATTGAAAATTTAAATTTTAATATCATTATTTGGTTGATAATAATAAGTATTATTGAAAAAAGAAACAACAATTGAATGAATTAAAACAACTTATACTATGAATATGAGATTAAAAGGCTTTTCAAATATTTATTATACATAAAAATCTCTTACATATTTTAAAAGAATTTTGAAAATAAAATAAATTAATTTGCTGGGTAAATATACATAAATGTATAATGCTTTAAATTTGGTGTCTTTGGATAAGGAATAAAATGTAAAAAGATAATAGTGATAAAGTCAATAGAAGTATTCAAATTTTCATATTTTTCAATCTTAGTACATAAACTTTAAAATTATTCTTTGTGATACCCTAATTTCTTAAATGAGATAAATTAATATCTTTAATAATAACACTTGTTATCATAAAATAGTAGGATAATAATTTAAATATATCAATTTTCATTTTATGTTTATTTTAATGCTCAAATAAAATAAAACAAATAGGTATTCTTCATAATAACCTTTATGAAAATATTATTAAAAAAACAACAATTAACAATAATATATTACAAAAAAACTAAGAAAAATAAGAGAATCTGTTTGACTCTTGAAATTTAATTTACACATGGCTTTTCAATCATTTCAAGTTCTTATACTCCAAATAAATTGTGTCATTTATTATTATTATTATTAAAGATAACAATAACCATAATAATGATAAATAAGAAAAATTGAAAATGAATTAAAAATGGGTACATGCTTAAAATTGATTTTATGTTAATCCCTTTAACCTTTACATTAATTGGTCTAACTCAATATCTCAAATCTTGCATAGTTTATATTAACTAAAGTAATGCTTCATATCCTTTTCAATCCATTTTCATTTTTTTATTGTTTTTTTTTGGTAATGATTTTTTGTTTTGTTGTTATTGTTGTTGTTATTATTTTTGATAATGATAATAATGAAGTAATACATGACATATTTTATTTGGCAATATAAAAGCTTGTAAAGGTCAAATATCATCTACAAAAACCACATCAAATAAAATTTGAAGACTTTGGTCTATTCTTTGTTATTTTTTTTTTATTTATTGTAATTAGTTATTATTATTTGCTGATTTTTTATAATTTTTTTTATAAAAGTTATTATAAAGAATACTTATTTGTTTCACTATAAAAAGTTAAAGTAATAAAATGAAAAAAAAATTAAATAAAACATGAGCACTAAATTGAAAATAAAATGAAAGTTGATATATTTATATTATTATTCTAACATTTTATAATAACGAATGCTATAATAGAGTTACTAATTTATCTTATTTAAAAAGTTTGGATACTAAAACGAATAAGTTTAAATTTTAAGTACTAAAATAAAAACTTAAGAAAGTTTAGATACTCTTATTGGTTTTATCCAGAAGATAATATATAACACGTAAAAATTTTAGTGAAACATGTAGTTTTAATGAACCAAAAGTTCTTATTGCATATTAGGATCTTATCATCCTATTATACCCTTACAATTTCTATTTTCTATCGTGATTTCACATTAATAAGCCATTTTCACACTTTGATATTTCATGAGTGTAGATCTTATCTATGCCGTAATCTCATAGGAGCAACCTCACTCCATAATCATATAGGTGATTTCATTAAGTGAGTATTGAAATCATATATACCTCTCATAAGTGAAGTGAAAATGATTAAGAAATATTCATTCTTACATTAATTGTAGTCTAGAACATGTACCATAAGAAGGGACAACATTAAAGTGCTAACAAAATTAACACATGATTTATCATTAACTAATATGAACAATACTCATGAGATCTCCAATCAGGATGATTAGGTTACCATCATTGTAACTAGGCACCATGATTTGTTTGACTAAGTCAACTAGCCTTTCGAGATTGTTATATTCGTTTACACTGGACTTTTCTCAAGTTAGCTGAAATCTCATTCCCTTCGATATTTCATAAGTTAACTTTTTTCCTAATGGCTTATTTAGAGAATTAACCAAAATAGTTTATCCCTTAACATAAATCATGAGTATAATTCCATCTTTTAGCAACTCCTCGATTACTTTATGTCTCAAATGAATGTGTCTATTTTGGCCATTAAAGATCTTATTCTTTGTAATAGCTATTGTTGCTCAGAAATCACAATATATAGAAACAGAAGGTATTAGTTTTATGCCAAATGGAATATTTGTTAAGAAGTTTCTCAACCATTTAGCCTCATTACTAACCAATTTTAGAGAAATAAATTGTTGATTCCATGGTAAATTTGGTAATAATCATTTGTTTTGCTGATTTCTAAGTGATTATGTCACTGCCAAGAGTGAATACATAACCACTCTTGTCTAAATCCAAATCTAGTTAGCATCACCATATCCTTGTAATACAATGAGAAATCCACTATATGAGTTCATGGTTCCTCTCAAATATTTCTTTAATTTGACTACTATAACCTACTGATCATAATTGATATTATATGTATATTTACTCAATCCATACATAACATAAGCTATATCAAGTCAAGAGAAACTCATTAAATGGATTAGACTCCTATAATATTTAAAATATGATCACTTTTATTCTTCTTCAATTGAGTTTTAGTATCATAAGGAGTACTTACTTGTTTGACATCATACTGTCCATTTTTTGTTTTTAACATTTCTTAGGATATTGCTCTTGTGATAGCATTATAATATCACCTTTCCTTACGATTTTAACACCTAATATCACACTTGCTTCATCTATATATTTCATATTAGATTTATAAATAAGAAAGGACTTTGTTTTATTTATGGACTAGACTACCACTAAATATGAGTGTATCATCCACAAATAAGTAAATTATTACACTTATAATCAACAACTTTACTATACATACTTTTTTTTTAGCTTCAATAGATAAAATAGCATTCTGTATCAAAGCTTAATTAAATTTGCCATGCCACTATTTAGGAGAATACTTCAAATTATACAAAAAATTAAGAAGTTTACAAACTTTATTTTCTTTCCCAAAAACAATGCAAACTTTAGGTTACAATCGCCATTTAAAAATGAAGTTTTAACATCCATTTGGTGAATAAAAAAACTTATGAATTGAAGATGAGACAATCAAAACTTTAGAATGAGAAATTCTAGTCATAGGGATAAGGGTATCAAAATAATCAACATTCTATTTGTAATTGAAGCCTTTTAATCTAGTTTTGTATTTCTTAATTGATCCATTAAGATTGTATTTCCTTTTAATAGATCATTTGTAGCCAATAGGTTTGGTTCCAAGAAATAGATTCAACAAAAATCATTGTTTTATCTTGTATAAGAGAATTAGTAATAGTTTTAATTGCTTCTTTCCAAAGTAGTGAAACTAAAAAAGAAATAACATCTCAATAAATTAAAGGATCATCATCAATAAAATAAGTATAAGAATCATTTCTAAATTAGACTTCTTTTCTTTATCTTTTACTCCTTCCTAACTCATTAAAAAAAATTTCAAAACTATCTTCATTTAGTGCATGAAAAATAAAATTACTCCTTAACTCTTCAAAAAAATTTCAAAATAATTTTTGATTAGTATATGACAAATAACATCAGTTTTAAAAGGAAAATAGTTTTTGAAAAATTCATTATTTTTTGAGAGCTTATTTTAAACCATATAAAGATTTAAGAAGCTTACAAACTCTTATTTTATTGCCCAAAAACAATACAACCTTCAAGTTGTACCATGTCAATTTCCCCTTCCAAATTACCATTTGAAGGAGCTATTTTAAGATCCATTTAGTGGATAAAAAGCTTATGAATAGAAGCTAAGGCAGTTAAAACTCCAATGGAAGAAGTTCTAGTCACTAAGGCCAAACTGTCAAAATAATTGACATCTTATTTTTTTTTATTAAAACCTTTTGCAGCTAGTTAAGCTTTATATTTTTAAAATGATCCATCAAGATTGTATTTCCTTTTAAAAGTCCATTTGTAACCAATAGGTTTGGTTCCAGGCAATGGATTTGACAATAAGTTAAGGATCATTATCAGTAAGATAAGTATAAAAATCATTTCTAAATGAGGTTTCTTTTATTTATTTTTTACTCCTTATTAACTCTTCAAAAGAATTATCAAAACTAGTTTTATTTGGTGCACACAAAATAACAACCCTTTACTCTTCAAAGGAATTTTCAAAATAATTTTTAGTTGGAGCATAAAAAATAACATTAGTTTTAAAGGGAAAATGTTTTTAAAAAATTCAACATTTTTTAGGAACTTGCTTCAACAAGCATAAAGATTTAAGAAGTTTACAAACTTTATTTTCTCGCACAGAAACAATGCAACCTTCAGGTTGTACTATGTAAATTTCTTCTTCCAAATTACCGTTTGAAGTGGCAGTTTCAACATTCATTTGATGGATAAAAAGCTTATGAACAGAAGGTGAAGCAATCAAAACTCTAATAGAAGAAATTTTAGTTATAGTGATAAAGCTGTCAAAATAATTAACATTTTGTTTTTTTATTAAAACCTTTTGTAACCAATTTAGCTTTATTTTTTCAATTGATCTATTAGGATTGTATTTCCTTTTGAAGGTCCATTTGTAAATAATGGGTTTGGTTTTGGGAGATAGATTCAACCAAAATCTACGTTGTATTTTGGCTAAGAGAATCAATTTTAGTTTTGGTTGCTTCTTTCCAAAGTAATGAATTTGAAGAAGAAATAACATTATAATAAATTAAAGGATTATTGTCAACAAGATAAGTATAGAAGTAATTTCTAAATGAGGTTTCTTTTTTTTTTTTTCTCACTCATTCCTAACTCTTCAAAAGAATTTTCAAGACTATTTTCTTTTGGCACACGCAAAATAACATTACTCCTTAACTCTTCAAAAAAATTTTCAAAATCATTTTCAATTGGTGTATGATAAATAACATTAGTTTTAAAAACAAAAATGTTTTAAAAAATTTGGTATTTTTTGCCTCAATAATTGTGCTACAAGAAAGCACATCACTTTTCAAGAAAAAGAAATCTATATGCATCACTATGCTCACCATACCAATAAACAAGCAATAAGATGTTTGTAAACCTAATTTTCTTTTTTAAAGTTGAGTATCAAAATCTTAGGCCTTAGTAAGACATCCTTACACTTTCAAGTACTCTAGGTTAGGCTTATAACCCTTCCATATTTCATAAGTATCTTATTGGTTTTCTTATATGGTATTCTATTTTACATATGATGCATAGACAAAATGGCTTCACTCTAAAGATTAATAAGAGTAGAAGAATTGACAAGCAAAGCATTTATCATTTGTTTCAAAACTCTATTTTTCCTTCTTGCTACACCATTTGATTCAAGTCAATATAGAGGAATAGTTTCATCAATTATTCCTTCTTTTTCACAAAAATCATTAAAATGAGTACATTCACCACCTTTGTCTAATCTAACTCTTTTAATCATTCTCTTTAATTGATTTTCGACATCAACTATATACAAATGGAACAGATCAAAAGTTTCCTCTTGATTTCTAAAAAGATATACTTTACAATATCTAAAAAATTCGTTAATAAAAGTCATATTTTTAACACCTATAGTCATAACTTATCTTAAGTCATCCAAATCAATATGAATTTAGGAACATAATAAACTGAAAAAATATGAATTTAGGAACATAATAAACTAAAAAAAAAAAAAAAAACCAATGGACACCAGAATTTAATGTGAAAAACCCTAATTGGGGAAAAAACTACTAATGACACAGCATAAAATCTTCTACTATCAACAATAATGGGCTTACAAACTATCTTTTCACTGATTACACTAATGGATAAACAATTTTCATTTTAAACGATAAATATTAAAAAAATCTCAATATAAATCGATTCATGAAATCGTAAAATCAAATTCAACCTAAAAAACTAAGAAGGATTTACTAGGAATGAAATCAACAATCTTCTAGAGCTCTACGTCACAAATCCAAAGGCTAAAGTTTCATTACAATTAGGATTCAATAAGCCATATGATGATAGATCCAAAGCAACTTCACTGGATTAGTTTTCCACTTCCAAACTCGTAGAGATGGATTCTCAATTTGTAACAACGACATCACCTTTATTGCTTTTTGTCCTTTCTCGTTTTCCCAAATCATGAACTTGGTTTTCTACCTTCCTTTTTCAATTCTACGTGGTACAATTCATCTACATCATACCCTTAACAACTTTCAACATATTAATATGTATTTATGCCAAAGGTTTTTCAATTTATTTTCTTTTGAAATTATTCTATTTTCGATGGCTTTTGGGCCCATATGAGTTGGACATAAAGCCCCTCTCCCTCCAACTCATAGAAAGAGATCTATCACACCAACTATCTGTCGACAAGTAATAAAATTTTTTTCCACATAGGGCTTTAGTCATTATGTTTGAATCATTGTCATTAGTATGGATTTTCTCTAACTTTCAAAGCTTCTCCTTTAATACATTTCAAATCCAATGATATCTAACATCAATATGTTTTAACAAAAAAAGAAGAGTGGGATTCTTATTGAGATATGTTACACTTTAGCTATACTTAAATTTTCTTACTCGTAACCTAATTCTTCTAAAAATTTCTTCATCTACAAGACTTCCTTGTAGGCTTTTGTAATAGCAATATATTTAGCTTTAGTGGTGGATAATGCCATACTTTTTGCAATTTAGAATGCCAAGACATTGCTCCCCCTACATAAATAATCAAATAACCCAACATGGACTTTTTAGAATTAAGATCTCCATCCATATCAATATTTATAAACCTTTGTAATAGTGGTTTACAACCACCAAAATGCAAATATAATGTTGAAGTGCCCTTAAGGTACTTGAGAATCCATTTAACTATGGTTTAGTGCACTTTCCCTGGATTTCAGAGATAGCAATTAACAACACCAATAGCATGAGCAATATTTAGTCTAGTGCATACCATGCCATACATTAGATTACTAGCAATTGAAGCATATAATATTTTCTTCATGTCTTCTTTCTTTACCTTACTCTTAGGATACTACTAAGAACTGAGTTTGAAGTGACATACAAGTGGAGAGTTGACAGGTTTTGCTTTGGTCATGTTGAATCTCTCTAATACATTCTCTAAGTATCTCTCCTATGATAATCATAATTTTTGGATCTTCCTATCATGTATAATTCTCATACAAAGAGTTTGGCATGGGAGTCTTAGATTGTTCATGGTAAAAGACTAAATGTAATTTTTAGATCTTGAATCTTCTTGGTATCATGGCCAGCAATTAATATATCATCCACATATGATAAAAGAATAAGAAACTCACCTCTATCAAATTTCTTTATAAAGCACAATGGTTTGACATAGTCCTAATACATCTTTGGTCAATCATGAAGGAGTCAAATTTCTTCTATCACTACCTTGGAGCATATTTTAACCCAAATAAACTTTTTTTTTTTTTTAATTTGCAAACTAGATGTTCCTTACTGTTGACACTAAACCCTTCAAGCTACTTAATATAAATTTCTTCCTTCAAGTCACCATGAAGAAATGCTATCTTCATATCTAACTCTTCAATCTCTAAATTCAAACTGGTAGCAATCCTAAGAACAACTCAAAAGGAAGACATCTTCTCCACTTGTGAGAAATACCTTTCTTTTGGCTAAACCCCTTCATAACGAATTTTGCCTTTTACCTTGGTTTTGAGCTATTCTCTTCGGTCTTTAATTTATACACCCATTTATTTTTTAGAGGCTACTTTCCTTTAGGTAGTTTAATTAAATCATACGTTTGATTCTCACACAAAGATTTCATCTCTTTTTTCATAGTTTTTACCTTTTTTTTCTTTTGCTTATTGATAAATGTGCAATATCCTCACTTAAAGCACATATTTGTTGATGTAACTTGCACTTTTATGGTGAATTTTGTTTGAAAATGATAAACTCTATATTCTTGAGTCAATTGCATGAACAACGATAAAAAGCATAAAAAATTTGGTTTAATTGGCTTCCTTGAACACTTATATTTCCCTCTTGGTTTTGCACTCTTTACTATTTGAGCCTGCACATTTGTAAAGGAAGATTGGATCAATGCCACCTGCTGCAACATTTGTCATGGGTGATATAAATGGTCCTTTCATTAATTATGAATTTAGAGAGCTGACCTTTTAGCTGTTGCTTATGAATGGCCCCTTTTGCTGCTGAGTTTAGATATTTACAGATTTGGGAAATAATGAGTAAATAGAGAGATGAGCACACCAACCATGTGCATTTGGACGGAATGAGAAATTACCATAGCAGCTAAATTTTCACAGCAGAAATGAAGTCAGATTCAAGAGTTAAAAACTGACTAAGCAGAAGTGACACATGCTTATGCTCCAGTGATAGACCCCAGCTGTATTCTGACAAGCCAAGTCCATCTTTACACGTGCCAACAGCAGCAAACCGAAACTTTGGACTTGTGAAGAACAATTCTTGACCACAACAGCCAGCAAAATCATAAAAGACCCAAGTTGGTGCGAGCTCCTCATTTCAATTTGACCAACAGCAGCAACTGAGCAAAGCAGGCCTTGAGTTCAGTGAAGCTCACATACATGAAGGACTAATCTTCAAGCTTGGAGGAAGGTTGAGAGCTGCAACCAATGCCATGCAGCAGCTTCATTTGATAAACTTAAGAGATTTGAGCGAGGATGCATCCAAAATTCAGCAACTACAAGCCAAGAGTTCACATGACAGCAATTAAAGATGAGAGGCGAACCCTTCTCACCAAGCTCCTTTATTAATAGTAGAACCAACCTACTCACTAATGAAAAAAGCAGTAGGCCATGAATTAAGTTGAGAGCGGCTTGTGTTTCCTCAATACTCCAGGTGTTGCTTCGGCTGCTATGTTCATTATATAAGTAGACAGCACATTTGGATTGAAGGAACACCATGTAACATGGGAGATAAACAACAACAGAATTAATTCAGGGAAGAACACGTGTACTTGACTGTTATTTTGATCTGACCTTGTGTAATCTTATTATCTTTAGTTTTATTTCAGGAAAATTGGCTGGAAAGCTCCACCGGTCAGCAACATTCAATTTGGCACTCCATCCACTCCAGCAAAGAGACCAACTCTCCATGGTAATTGGTACACATGCCGAGCGCTTTAAAGCATACCTGATCCGTCCTTGTCCCTAGCAGAACACAGACCAATTCTGTTCGAGTGTCAGCAGCCACGAGCACTTCTTAGTAGCAACTCCACGTCACAGCAGTCGCAATCCCACAGCAAGAAGGACTTCAAATTTCATTAACTCGATTCCGCGGTAGAGAGCCAACAAGATGAACCAAACTACGCTCTATGTGAGCAACAACTGAGCAACCTAAGCTAAGACTTAGCACCTGCATTCATAGGCCTCAATCTGTGATAGCAGACCAACAATTTGCTAGGCCGAGCATTCTGAAACAGAACAAGCCACAGCAGGATCTAGAATCCAAAACGAACAGCAGCCAACAAATCCGAATTAGAGCAAAACCGAGCAATACACACTTCATTCTTGGTTCGTTTAGCTGTGGCGTGGATGCCTGGAACACGGAAGCAGCTGCGATGCGTGAATAAGCCAAGAAAACAACAGCAACTTCTAGAGCTCATAATAGCATTATGGTGTAATTCCTAGCGCAGCAGGCCGTGAGTTCTAATTGATAGCTCCTAGCATCGTAACAGCAGCAATCGAGCAGCCCCTACACTGAGCAATCTAAGCACGAAGAACCAGTAGCAGCTGTGGCTGAGGACCAAGCACCAAGCTATTTAATCAGGTACAGCCCAATTCAGGCAAGAACAGCAGCTAAACAGCCAAGCAGCAGTCTACAATGACAACTGATGTGAAGAGCCCTGAATGACACTTAATATTGCTAGATTCAAAAATGATATGAATTGGTGATGTTGTAAGCAGATAGGAGAGCTCTTATTTCATTTGGGCATTGTGATGCGATATTGTACTTAATATATAGTGGGCTTTGCGTTGATAGATTTAATGACTTAGTATGTTTTGTGATTTGTTCCGATATTGATTTTAAGTATTTGAATATTTTTCTATTATATTAATCAACTATTTAGTCAGTGCTTGATCAACACTTTTTAGTTAGATAGAGTTAGATGATATTTGGGAGGGTTCCAATAACTCGCGGTAAATATAGCTTAAATTTTTAGAAAGGCTCGTTATAGGGATATATGGGTTTTAATTAAATATATAAACTCATACACCTAATGTGATTAGAAATATGATTTGAGTCATGGGGATATGTTTAAAGCATCTTTTTAACTAGAGTAGTAATTTTAGTGTATGTAGATTACTATTTATCTGATAATTACACATAAATCGCCTTAGCGGGTATATTTATGCTATAATTATAATTTCACTACTCTAGAAGGTAGACAAGTTCTAGTGAATTTAATTAAATTTCATTTATTAATTTTAGATATTGCTTCAGGACATCACATTAATTCAAATGAGAATAGATTTACAAATCTCACTTTGATCCTTTTTATCTCCTAGACCTGGAAACCTCATAATGTGGCTAGGACATTCGATTTGGCATTCATTTTATTAATTAGTTTTTACTCCTTTTTTATTTAGTTGTTGATATCTTAGCTTAGGGAAAAACTCGAGTAGTAGCTCCTAACTTCTTGTAGAATACGATCTTAACTCATTGTTTATATTATTTCTACGATCTGATTCACTTGTTGGTTCTTACTCTCTTTATGAGTCACTTATGTACCATAACCTTCTCATAACATTTCGTCTCTCTCTTATCTGTCAACATCACATACTTATGTGGATTGTATATAATGGATGGTCTTTACTGATGTGCCTAGAAGCTCAGTAATTACTTGGACTTACTATAGATGATAATAACCAAATGGGTCCTTCGAAATATTGAAGAAAATGGAATGGATAGGTTGGTAAATTGAATGTAGTGGCTAACGTAAAGTAGCTCGAAGGATATAACTCACCAACAAACATAATATGACTTGGTACTTCACTTGATGCAACATACAAGCTAATGCTAAGGTTTATCTGCCATTAATCATGAGCTACTTGGTAAGATTAGATAAGAATGTATGAAAATGGACTTGAAGAGGAATATCTTATAAAAACAAGTATATTCAATGTCTAAAAGGAATGTAAGATATTTCGGCTACAAATAAGGAAAATTATAAAAGGGCATATAGGAAAATAGATTCTTAGTACATACGGAAAAGGGAAAATACAAAAAATAACAACAAAAGAAAAATAGTACAGTATCAAGTGAAAAGGACATGTAGTAGAGACGCATTGGTTCTGTATTGGTGGCGAATTTTAAGTATCACCAAGTAGTAGTAATAACAATAATAGGTTGGAGGGCCAAAGCTAGTGTAGAGGGGCTTCAACACTCGACTCGTCGTTTTCAACACTCGGCAAGTTGACATCAGCTCAAAGGGGTCTTGGTGATTAGTGTAGTGTTGTATGATTAGGTTACTTGGCCTTAGCACTTGGTAAGTCAACTTTGACATTCGGCTGGTCAGGTTCGGCACTTGGAGCCTAACAAAGCAAGGTATGGTCAAGTTGAGCTTTTAAAGAGTTCTTTTACCATTCTCTTGTAAACTATGTCTCGTTCTTAGTAGGTTGATCAGAGATAATTCTTTTGGTGAGTGAATGAGGGCTTTGGAGGTGCATGCAGGTAAGAGGGCTAGTAATTGGTAGTCCATCAATTCCTTAGGGTTATTGAAGATTTGCTCTCAAATCTTGGCTCTCATCTTCATCGAGTACATAGGGTGTTAGGTAAGCGACATTAAAAGTAGCAGATATATTGTATAAGTCGAGCAGCTCAAGCTCATATGCTTTGTCGTTGATACGTTTAAGGATCTTAAAAGGTTCATCTGACCTAGGGGAAAGCTTATTCATCCTCTTCCTAGGGAAATACTCCTTGCTGAGGTAGACTTAAATAAGGTCTCTCAGACTTTAAACCACTTACCTCCTTCCTCGGCTTCTTTGTTTGTTCTATCAGGTTACAATTTGTGCTAAATATTTGGCAACCTTTTGATGCAACTTTTGGAACTCCTTGGTATGCTGTAGGCCCGATTGACTTTCCTAATAAGTGGCTGGGCTAATAGCCATATCTAAGGGTAAGTTCGGATTAAGTCCATAGGTAACCTTAAAAGGTGACCTTCTGGTTAAGCTATAACTTGAAAAGTCATAAACGAACTCAATGATAAGTAGGCATAGATCCCAGTCATGTAAGTTTTTCCCAACAACTGCTCATATGAGGTTGTTGACTATTCTGTTCACAACTTTAATTTGTTTGTTTGTTTGAAGGTAGCAAGAAGTATGGTACATGAGTTTAGTGGTGAGCTTCTTCCATAGGGTTCTTCAAAATAAGTTAGTGAACTTCGAGTCATGATTGGACACAATACTTTTAGGTATTACTTCCAGCCATACGATCTCCTGTAAAAAGAGGTTAGGAACAAACAAAGCATCATTAGTTTAGTAGTAAGGAATGAAGTGGCTCTTCTTGTTGAATCGATCGACCACCACCATAATAAAGTCATGTCTTCTCGAGGTTTAGGGTAAGCTAAGCATAAAATATATGCTTATGTCGGTCCATGGACACTCAAGTAAGGGTAGAGGTGTATATTCTCCATACAGCTCCTTCCTTCCCTTCGCATGCTCACGCACCTCGCATCACTTAAGAATTTGGCATACATCCTTCATCATCTCAAGTCAGTAGAAATATTCTCTCAACAGTTCTATCATTTTCTTTTCTTTGAAGTGGTTGGCTAAGCTTCTAGCATGAACTTCTTAAATGAGTAGTTCTCTAGCTAAGCCACTCTGCATACAAACTTGCTTGCTCTTCATAAAAAACCCTTGGTTTATGTAGAGCCCATTCACAACTCCTCCATCATTGTTCTTGGTCATTAAGGGCCTAAAATACAAATCATGCTCATATTGATTGGGTAGAGTACCAAATCCAAGTACCTTGGCTTGCATTGTCGTAATGAAGGCATGATGACAAGAAAGAGCGTTGACCACAGTATTGGCGCTCCTTTTCTCATACCGGATGACATAATAGAAGAACTCTAGGAATTCGACCCATTTGGCATGATACCAAGAAAGTTTTTGTTGCCTTCGGAGATGTTTAAGAGATTCATGATCTGAGTAGATAATTAATTCTCTTGGTAACAAGTAATGTTGCTAGTTCTGTAGTGTTTAGACAAGGGCATAGAACTCCTTGTAATATGTTGAGTAAGTCAGGGTAGCTCTTTTGAGTTTCTTGCTGAAATAGGCAATTGGTTGATGCTCCTACATAAGAACAACACCAATGTTTACTCTAGATGCGTTACATTCTATCTCAAAAAATTTCCCGCAATCCAATAGGGTGAGTATTGGGGTTGATGTTAATTTGGATTTTATATCTTCAAAGCTCTTGTGAGCTTTCTCCAACCAATTAAACTCAAATTCTTCATGGTCAGTTCTACTAATGGTGCAGTTGTGGAACTGAAGTTCTAAATAAATCTTCAATAGAACGAAGCCAAACCATGAAAATTCCTAACTTCAACAGTATTAATTTTTGTAGGTGACTCGAGAATAGCTTTAACTTTCTTGTCATCAACTTGGACTCCTCCTTCTAAGACAACATAACTGAGGAATACGACTTTGCTTTAATAGAACACGTATTTCTTCAGGTTGTCGAATAATCTTTCGGCTTGGAGAATGTTGAACATAGATCTTAAATGAACAAAATGAGAGATGAGGTTGGCATTGTAGACTAGAATGTTATCAAGATAAACCACAACATATTTGCTAATCAATGTCCTTAAGACATGATTTATGAGTCACATAAAAGTGCTTAGTGTATTTGTCAGACTAAACGGCATCACTAGTCACTTGAGCAGATCATCCTTTGTCTTGAAGGTGTTTTTTGTTCATCTCCAAGCCTCATACTATCTGATGATAACTACTTTTTAAATCAATCTTTGAAAAGATATAAGTACAATGCAACTCATTAAGCATATCATCAAGTCGCGGGATCAGGTATCGGTATTTAATGGTAATTTTATTAATAACTTGGCTGTCAATGCACATTCTCTATAATCTGTCCTTCTTCGGTACATGTATTACTGGTATGGCACACGGGCTCATGCTCTCTTGGACATATTCACGATCTACTAACTCATTCACTTTTTTTTAACTCGGCCACCTGCTTAGGATTAAGCCTGTAAGTAAGTTGATTTGGCAAAACGGCTCCATGTTGAAGGTCAATGCAATGTTTAATACCTCTTAAGGGTAGGAATCCTTTCAGTATCTCAATAGGAAAGAGGTCAGCATACTTTTGTAGTAGTGTCTACACTTTGGTAGGTAAGCTTTTGGCTTCTCTTAACTCTAAAAGTTTTCAGACTAAAAGGAGCATACACTCTTTGGCCTTGACTTCTTAGGACAATTGGGCATACACTAAGGACTTACACTATAGTGATCTAGCAACCTTCTCATGGGACTCCTGCACTTCCTTGGGACTTATAGGGGTTAATATAACCTTATTCCTGTCCTTTTAGAACATATAAGTATTCTTATACCCATTGTGCAATACCATCAAGTCAAATAGCCAGGGTTGGCCAAGTAAGATCTGCGAAGCGTACATGGGAAGGATGTCGTACAATACTTCGTCCTTGTACCTATCACCAATGGTAATGGGTACTCTAACTTGCTTAGCATGGGTAGACCTCCTTTCTTATTCAACTAGTGAATCTTGTACGGTTTGAGGTGTGGAAGGGTCGAGAACTTCATGGCCTTCACTACCCCTTATGCTATGATATTGGTACAGCTTCCCCTATCAATGATCAAGGCACATAACTTACCATTCACTCAACAATTTATATGGAAGAGATTCTCCCTTTACACATTCTTGTCGGGCATAAAGTACTAAGAGATTGACGAACAACAAAGCAGTACTCGACTCTTGCTTCAAGATGTATTAAGGCATTGGGCTCTTCCTGATATTCTTCTAGCATCGGGCTCACTTCCACTTCCTCTTATTTTTCATTAGCACTCTCCATAGTCGGACATAGTCGAGACATGTTAGTTCGGACATTGACTATCCATATGTACATAGTCAAGACTTTTAAAGCACTTGATCTCTCGGGTCTTCCTTCCTAAACTCTGACCTTGATCTCTTCAGACTTCAATCACCTTGGCTTTGCCTTTACCTCGACCCTCTTTTGGTCAGTTTAGCACCTATCTTTGGCGGTCTACCTCAAAATTGTTCAATGCTTGACCATGTTTTAATCAGCTTGGCATACTACTTTGGTTAGGTAGTCTGAGTTGGCTAATCTTGCTCCGCTTCTACCTCTTAACCCTTTGTGCCACTTGGGTGGCCTCATCCAGAGTCCCAAGCCTTTGAAGTTCCACAATATGACCAATTTCAATCTTCAGCTTAGAAATGAATCGAGTTATAGTTCAGGTTTTAGGTTCGTCAACATCACATCGAATCATTAGCAATTAGAATTCCTGGACATACTCATCTATTGACTTGCCACCTTATTTCAAATCTTGGAGGCATCAGAAGGTGTCTTGTTCATAGTATTCTGGCACAAACCTATTTCTCATAACTCTCTTTATTTCATTTTATGTCTGAATCTCACATCGTGCTTTCTATTGCGCATTTTATAACTTTTTCCACCACATTGCTACATAGCTAGAAAATTCTAGTATAGCTACCCTAATAT
Organism: Lumnitzera racemosa; assembly: GCA_024138005.1. Classification (NCBI taxonomy): domain Eukaryota; kingdom Viridiplantae; phylum Streptophyta; class Magnoliopsida; order Myrtales; family Combretaceae; genus Lumnitzera; species Lumnitzera racemosa. Next base: position 61,529,962 of record JAMXBC010000012.1, read on the forward strand.
GAACAGCATCCTCATAGTCATAGAAGTCAAATACCATTTCGATCTTTTCCTCCCAATTTAAGTAGTCATCATCACTATTAAACCCATTAAAGCTTAGAATTTACACTTTGAGATGCTCAGCTCCTCAAGGTGCCCTTAGGTGATGCTCCTTAATACCATCATATTACTCTTCCTCAGCATACTCCTCAACTTCATCCAACTTAAGTCTCCTTCTCATAACTTAATTGACACGTTGGGATGGTGCTTGGTTCACATGAATTGGCTTTAGAGCTTGCTGCTCATCCATCTACCTTTTAGGCCCATCTCTCATTTCTTAGCCTTGTTTAACAATAATAGCTCTCTTTTGTGGCTTAGTCTCTATGACTCTTTGTATTGAGACAGCTAAATTGGCCAAAATAGTAGCAAGGTCTTGTATCTACTCATTTGTAGTACGTAAGCCACTAATCTTGAGCTACTTAGCAAGATTAGACTTAACAAAATTAGAGAAGAGTATATGAAAATGGACTTAAAGAGGAATATCTCACAAGAACAAGTATATTCAATGTCTGAAAGGAATGTAAGATATTTTGGCTACAAAAATAAGGGACTATTTATAGTAAGTCTTTAGGGTAACATTATAAATAAGCAAAATTACAAAAAGGCATACAAGAAAAGAGATTCCTAGTACATATGGAAAATGGTAAATAGGAAAAATGAAAAAAAGGGAAAAATAATATAGTATTAAGTGGCAAAGAGGCATTAGTTTCGTATTGGCAACGAATGTTAAGTGTCGTCGAGTAGTAGTAAAAGCAATAACGTATTAGAGGGCTAAAGCCGGTATGGAGAGGCTTCAACACTCAGCTAGTCGGCTTTGGCACTTGCTAGGTCAACATCAGCTTAAAGGAGTCCTAGTGATTAGTGCAATGATATATGATTAAGGTCCTCAACCTCAACACTCAGTAGGTCAGCCTCGGCATTCAAAAGGTCCTTGGCCTCGGAACTTAGTAGCTTGGCTTCGGCATTCGGCTATTCAGGTTCGACACTCGAAGCTAGATAATGTAGGGTATTGCAGAGATGAGCTTTCAAAGAGTTATTCTACTATTCTCCTGTAAATTGTACCTCGCCCTTAGTAGGTTGATCAGAGAAAAACCTTCTAGCGAGTGATTGAAGGCCTCGAAGGCGTACACGGGTAAGAGGGACAATGGTTAGCAGTCCATCATTCACTCTCTTAAGGATCTCCTTAACTTTGTCTACTAATTAAGTTCTTGGGGTATTATCTCATGCTCAATCGAATATTACAATTCTCCCCCATCATTAGTAGAATCATCAAGTATTGACATCAAATCTACATCAGTAGAGATCTCGACTATGGATTTAGCCTTTTTTAGCTTCTTTATATCTTCAATAGTTTGATCTTCTAAGAAGACTATATCTCTACTTTTAATAATTTTCTTCTTTACTGGATCTTATAATTTATAGCCATATTTATTATGTGTACAACCTAAAAAAAAAAAAATCACTACTTAGAATTTGCATCAAGTTTTGCTCTTTTATCCATGGGAATATACATGAATTCCTTGTAACTAAATACTTGGAAATAATTATAAGAAACATCTTTACCTATCTACATAATCTCTAGGATATCACCATCTAGAGCATAAGAAGGAGATAGATTAAGCAAATCAATTATTGTTCTCATTGCTTCTCCCTAGAATGATTTAGGCAACCTGGCATAAGATAACATAAACTTAACTCTCCCTATGATAGTGTGGATTATCTTTTCTACAACATTGTTTTGCTGTAGGGTCTTTGGTACTGTCTTTTTAAACTTAATGCCATATGTTCTACAATAGTCCTCAAAGGACCTTTGTATTCACCATCATTATTTACTTAGACGTATTTCAACTGTCTACCTATTTCTCTCTTTGCTCCAATATGGAATTGCTTAAACACATCTAGAGCTTGATCTTTAGATTTCAAAGCAAAATCTTAAACTTTTTAGAATGACCATCAATAAAAGTCACAAAATAAAATGCACTACCAAGTGCTCTATCTTTCATCTAACATATATCAGTATGGACTAAATCAAGCACATGAGATTTCCTAGGCGGTAGATGTTGATGAAATGCAACCTTACATTGCTTATCAGTAAGACAATCAATACAAGCTTTCAAAGAAGTACCTTCCACATTAAGGAGAAATTGCTTCTAGGTAAGCAGTTGCAATCCTTTCTTGCTCATATGACCAAGCCATTTATCTCATAATTCAATTAATGTCTAATATAGCATATTCACCTTTTCTTTACTTAACTTTGTTGACATTAAGGATACTACTCTTTTTTCCTTTACCCACAATTAGAGAACTATTGGTGAGCTTTTATTTACCTTCACCAACTATTTCTTTCATCATTAAGCTTTCTTATAGATATGAGGTTTAAGCGAATATCTAGGATATGTCTAACATCTTTGAGAATGAGCTTGCAACCAATTTTAGTTTTCAAAATAACATCTCCAATGTCAATAATTTTAGATACCCTTTGTTTATCATCCTAATGTTACCAAAATCATAAGTAATATAGGTTAAGAAGAATGTATCATGTGATGTTGCATGAAAGGAGGTGCCAAAGTAAAAGCCTAATCACTATCATGGAATGCAAGACTAACACAATCATCATCCCATGCTACAATAACTTCACCATCTGCTGCCTCAATTGTAGCATCATCACATTTTCCATCGCCTTTACCTTTACCCTATTTTGCTTTCCATATTCAACACTTCTACTTTATGTGTCTTGATTTATTACAGTGATAATATTTGATATTTCTTCATTTTAAGTTGGACGTTTCCCCAGATTTATCATAGTACCTCTTGCCTTACTTCTCTATGTCTTTCCTGTTTATTAGTATACCCAAGTCGTATAATTGATACCTCACTCTTTTCTTCTAACTTCTTCATTCATCAAGTTGTCTTTTACCATTGCATAAGTGAGGTTTTCTTCTAGAGTAAAATTACTAACAAATGCTATAAATGTCTCTAATTGTTTAGTAGTGAAATTAATAACAATAGTGCTTGAATCTCATCTTTAAGAATCAATTTCATGGCAATCAACTGATTTACAAGAATTTGAGAGTTATTCAAGTGCTATGTCATATTTGATTCAACCTTATACTTCAAATTCACTACTCTGTTAATTAAGCAGATTTTATTCAAGGAAGTTTTACCTTTCATACATAGACTCCAATTTCTTCCATAGAGCATATGATCTGGTTTTTGGAGTAACATGATGATAAACACTATGATCCATCCATTGTAAGATATAATCGACAGTTTTACTATGCCTAATCACTTAATTTTAATTAGATTTATCCTTAGGCTTTGCACTATGACTACCTAAAGGTGCATACAAATCTTTCCACTATAGAAGGTCTTCCATCATTGACTTTTAAATCAAATAATTTGATAAATTTAATTTTATCATGGAACCCGATGCTTTCACTATGTTTATAACATAGAAAAAAATATATATTTTTTATAATCCTAGCTCTAATACCACTTGTTAGTAATATAATAAATTAAAAAAAAAAATTAGCAAACAATAGTGTTTAACATAGAAAACTTTAATTAGGGAAAAAACTACATATCGTACAACGTGAAATCTTCTATTATAATAAACTTAGAGAGTATCTCTTCACCAGTTACACTAGTGGATAAATGATCTTTACCATAAATGAAGGATATTGACAAAACATCAATATAAACTAATTTACAAAATCGTAAAAACATAAGTTCAACTTGAACAACTAATAAGGATTTACTAGGAATGGAAGCAACAATATTCAAGAGCTTTACACCACAAATCTAATGGCTGAAGTTTTATTACAATTGGGATTCAACAAGCCATTCGTTTGTGGACCCAATGTCACCTATCTAGATTAGTTTTCCACTTCCGAAGTTATAGACATAGATTCTCGACATCATACTCTCAACAACTTTCAATATATATATATATATATATATATATATATATATATGCCAAAGGGTTTTAAATTTAATTATTTTTCCTTTTTCTTCTTAATTATTCTAGGTGCAATGGCTTTTGAGCCCATATGAGTTGGATGCAAAGTCCAATAGAATTAAATTTAGTAATTCAATTTTTCTTTGAATAGAATAATAAGTTTTCTTAGTCAATTTGGTTTCAACACTTATTTGTCATTTATTAAGATATGTATTACTAATACTAGAAATAAAGTCATGTCATTGCATTTTATTTATATAACTTATAGTTACATGTCCTTATCTATCATGCCATAAATCAATAGAATCAACTAAGTAAGTATAATGTATTTTCATTAATAACGTTAGAAATGTTAAGTACAAAGAATCCTTAGCTATAACCCTTGCCTATGAAGATATTATTTGTTGTTATTATAATCTTATCATATTCAAATGATACTTTAACTCCAACCATCCTTAATAAAGCCACACGAATTGAATTTGCTCTAATATTTGGTACATGAAGTACACCATTAAGAGCTAAGGTTTTACTAGATGTAAGCTTAAAAAGAACTTTATCCTTGTAAATAACTCTTGCATTTTAGGAATCACAATGATAAACATAATCTTCTTCATCCCTTACTAGCTTGGAAGAGGTAAAAGCATCTTTGTCTACATGAATATACTTTATAGCATCAGAGTTTGCCACTAACTCTTTCACATTGGCCACTATATTAATTTAAGAGATAACAACAATAGTAATATCATCTCCTTCAGCCAAGTTTGCCTTTGACTTAAGAGAATTACCATTTCTCACTTTCTTCCTACATTAAGGTACATGGTGACCTGACTTTCCACAAATAAAACAATTCCTTTTTTTTTTTCTCTTAAAGGTATTGAAGTTAGTAACCTTAAGTTTATAATCAGGATTATTATGAGATTGAGTTTTATTGTTATACCTTTTTTGTTGTGTGCCTTTGTTTTGAAAAAAATTGCTTTTGCAATCATTTCCTTTATTTTGATAGCTCGTAACTCATTATGATTGATATCTTCAATTATAATGTGAGTAATCAAATCTTGAAATGAAAGCTACCTATGTTTATGCATCAATTAGTTATTGTAATCACTCTAAGAGCTTGGTAATTTTTCAATAAGCAAACCTGCAATAAGCTCTTTTGGCAAAGAAATTTTTTTTACCTTCAAGTCCTCAATAAGTTTGTAATATTCATTAATGTGCACCTTAATATCCTTTTTATTGCCAATTATAAATTTTTGTTTTGTTAGCATCTTCTATAGTATATTTTGTAATCATTATGTATCATATTCCTTTACCTTCTTTATAGTAGGAGTAAGCATCAAATAAATCATTACATAGCGTATTAATGATTGTGTATCTACACACTTAGTTAGCATGAGTTTAAGCATTAGCATTGGCTTTAGTTTTAGATTTCTTAACTCAAGAAACACCATTAATATGAAGGTTTGAAAAGATTTTTTCTTTCCATTTTCTGAAATTTTATACATCAAAAACTTCAATTTTTTATATATGAGGAAATGGCTTTACAAATGGGACAACAGCAAGATTAGAAGGATTATTGTTGCTATGAGTAGTATTATGAATACCATTACTTGTAGTGATATTGGAAATATTATTTGGATCCATGGAAAAGAAGGGAAAAAAATTCCTTAATTTTGTTAGAGTAATTATAGAAGAATAGCCACAACAAAATTTGAGCTCTTTGAGCACTGTCCATAAAGAAATTTTTTCAGTAATCTCTTAGCATGGAATAGGTCATCTACATAAATAGGAAGTAAGAAGTAGAAAGTAATGATCATGTAAATAAATACAACAAAAAAAAGGATTTTTTTTTTATCAAAAAAGAAAAGAAGAAGGATAATGATTTGATATTACTTTTAAGGTAATAATTCCCCTATCATTTATTTCACATTTGAGTATTGAATAGATTTGATTGAAAATTTAAGTTTTGAAACCATTGCTTTAATTATAATAATACTTACTACTGAAAAAGAGGTAACAAATTGTTAAATTGAAACAATTTATACTATAAATGTGAGATAAAAAGTCTTTTGAAATATTTATTATATATAATAACTCGTTATTGGGTTCATATGAGTCTAGTAGATAAAGCACATTATGAATGGAAAGAGATCGAATTGTAGTTGAGAAGCCTATTGTTGAGGCCATAGGATGTGTGCCCTAAACATTTTGAGGTTAGTTATACTGGTCTAGGTGTTATAAGTGTTATTGTCGGAATTGATACTCAAGGAGTTGGTTTTGTGATGTTATGGGAGTTGCTTGTTTGAAGGGGATTTGTTAAGCGCTTAAAGAGCTTTGAGGTGGAGTTAGCTAATGAGCTTGGCTTGGCTAGGCAATTTTACTTAACTCTTGAGTTTTCAATTGCAAGTTTGTTTTTTTTATCACCATGGATATACATTGCTCAAGATCTAAGGGTAAATTTTCTTAAGCTCAAGGATAATGATAAGGATTAGTCCACAAGCATGGTTTTTTAAGACTACTTTTGATTTAGCTACTCATGGGAATGTTGCCAATTTGTATGGTTGGATTAGTAAATGGGTGTGACTTTAAAGGATAGATGGCAAGCTATTGCATGGAATAGATCTCTATAAGTCATGTATGGGGACTAGATCAATGGTGCCAACCATTAACCACTATTGGTGTGTTATGTATAGTCTTATAGAGATATGATATTTTTTAATCTAGTTTTTATTTTATTTTATTTTATTATGTATTAGTTTTAGGGTTATTTTATATTTTGAGATTTAAAGTTATTTCCTTAGTGTTAGACATTATTTTATGTTTATACTATTAAGGTTTTCCATAGCTTACTTTCACATAGTTGTAATAGAAAGTTATTTAGCTTCAACAAAATTAAGAAAACCTTAAGAGCCTTTCTCAAAAAGCCTTTATCTTATCAATTCACTATGAATTGTGGCGACAACCTTCTTCAATTAATTCAATTATGTGTAATATCAATTGAATAGATTGAAACCCCTGTTTAGTTTCACATATATAAGTATGAAATTAAACAAACATGGTTAGAATTAATCTTGGAGTGTAATATCCAGAATTAATTCGTTCGTATCCTTTTTAATTTTCTTGTTCTAGTAAAAACCCTAAAATATAAACAAAAATCATAAAATCCAAACTTTAGTGCATTTAACTTGTATCCTTATCATGAAGGTACAATGAATTATCTTTATTCTAAATTATATATTACCAAGCACATGAATATTAGGCTAAACTGATAAGAAGATCCACAAATTGTATGATTAATAAGGAAGTTACTACTTAGTAGCCACTTAATCATGGAAGGATGAAACTAAATATTGATGCTTCAATAGTTCACTCTAAAGCATAAGCTTCTATTGGTAAGGTAACAAGGGAGCATCCGGCGAATGATGGGCTTTTCTAAGTGAATACAAAATTTGAACACTCAATGCAGAACTAGACTTTGTATTGGGCTTAAAATTTTCCTTACATATGGGCATGTGAAAGACCGATGAATTTGGATTCAAAACTAGACATGTTAATATTATTATAATAACAAACTTTTGCGTCAATCTAATGCTGAGAAGAATATCTATTTAACTAATTCAATGCAATAATTCTAAGTTTGAAGAAGTCATCTATTTTGTTTTGCCTGTTAATGTTTGTGATCATCTTAGAAAATGACTTAAGTTTTAATGTTAATGTTAGCTATTCCTGTAAGACAGGTTAAGGCCTAAAGCCGAATTTAATAACTAAGGCTAATTATTTGTTTTTCTCTGCATTTGGTTGTGTTTTCATAGAGAGCTAAAGGGATTCAAGTTTTAAGCCTAATATTAAATTAGATTGGACTCTTTGAGCTAAAATGATAGTGTAAAGAATCAACTTTATGATTTTTAGGATTATCGAGGAGATTTAGCATTGAGGTCTTAGAGCAGGGGGCCGTTGAATTGATCTATCTGATACTAACCTTTCTCAATTGGGCTTATCCACAAAAAAGACTTTTATCGAGCCTAAATCTAAAGAAGAGAACTTTTATATATATCCAACAACCCACCTCATGGACATCAAGAAATATTGCAAAAACACAGGTTGTGCTACTGGATTCACCCTCAAAAGATCAAATACATAATCATTTGAAAAATACACTATATTTAATTACAATGTGGAGTTTGATGCTATTATGCTCATTTATTTGTCACATTAGAGCCAATTTAGTCTACCTACTTCTCTTTCCTAGCACTCTTCTCTTAATCATCCCTCACATATAATACACATCATTTCTCCTCTAATCTCGTGTAACGCTACTGGCGCAATATGTACATGACCATTATATTCGAAACCCTACACCTTAATTTTCTTATATCCATATCTATCTATAAGGAGGGAGAGCGAGAAGCTCCTAGAGGTTGGCATTGACCGTTTGCTTCAGAGAAGGTTGACGATGGAGTGACGTTGAACTGAAGTAATGAAAACCATCTGGATGGTGGAGTAAGTGCCACATTAAACTATTGTTTAAACAATGACAAACGTTCTAGGTGCGCACTTTATATCAGATTACATTCTATAACATATATTGCTTATTTTACATGTTCAAGATATTTGAGAATAACTAGATGATCCCTTAATGGCTAATACAAGCAACGTAGGATACAATGAGAACCAGCCGACGCCGTCGTTTTCAAGTACATATAATATATATCAAGTATCAACTTCCCGCTTGTGTGATACTTGTATTCCTAACTAAAGATATATTCACGACAGTAATGTCTTACCTGTTCCTACACTTTTTGTGGTAATTTAATACTCGCACCGGACGTGGATGGCGTGCGCCGGTCACGACTAATGACAATCAAACAGCCATGACATTGATCAGTTTATTAAATAAAAAGAAGAAATAGAAATAAAATATTGCAGAAAAGGTGAGATTTTGATTGAAACCACGATTGACTAGTTAAAGATGGTGAAATTTATCATGGACAATAAGAAAAAAAAAAGGAGGAAAAGAAAAACGTGAGATTAGAATATATAGATTTTGTTTTATTAAAGTTAGAAGGATAAGTGTGCGCAATGTTAGAATCTAATTTGAAGGAGATAAAAATATTAAACATTTTAATAGAGGATTATATATCTTGTTTACTCATTATATGGCAATAATAAAATATATGTACGTATTTTTTTTAGAGAAAAGTATAAAAAAAATCCTCAACGTATACTTTATTTTCTATTTTAATCCTTAATGTTTCAAAATTTTCATTTAAATTCTTAACATTTTCAAAAGTTTATAAATAAATCGTTTTAACTAATAGTATTAGATTTTAAATTGAACAAGTACAAAAATTTTTTGAAAATTTTTTTTCTTATTTTGGTCCTTAACATTTCAAAATTTTCATTCGAATCCTCAATGTTTGCAAAATGTACAAAATAATCCTTTGAATTGATAGCATTAAATTATCATTTCTACATTGATACGTTGCAGCATTCTATTGGTCTATATATTTTTCTCAAATAAATAATAAAATAAAATATTAAAAACTAATTAAGGTACTAAAAGAATTATTGAAAAATATTAAAAAATAATGAAAATTAATCCAAAAAAATTGGAAAAATGAAAAATAAGAAAAAAAATCCTAATGTAATATATTTAGTAGTACATATATTAGTATTAATTCTAAAATATATTAAATTTTAAAAATTTTAAAAAAGAAAAAAAATATAGGAAAAGAAAAAGCAAATTTGGCCAGCTAAGGGCGCGAGGAGGTTGATGAGTTTTATTAATTTAGTTTAAAATTAATATTAATATGTACATGTATATAAGTGTGTATATACATATTATTAAATGTATTATTTTAGTAATTTTTTTTCAACTTTGCATATTTGTTCTTATTATTTATTTTTCTAATTTTTTCATAATCTTTCATTATTTTTTAATATTTTTATATAATTTTTTAATACCTTAATTAATTTTTAATATCTTGTTATATTATTTATTGAAAAGAAATACGTGGATGAATGGAATGTTGCCATGTGGTGATGTATAAATGATGATTTAATACCATCAGTTAAAAGGATTAATTTGTAATTTTTTGTAAATGTTAAGGACTCAAATTAAAATTTTAAAACATTAAAATCTAAAATAAGAAAAAATAAACATTAAGGACTTTTTTGTAATTTTTCAATTTAAAATCTAATGATGTGAGTTAAAAGAACTTATTTATAAATTTTTGTAAACGTTAAGTACTTAAATAAAAATTTTGAAACCTTAAGGATTAGAATAAAAAATAAGGTAAATATTAAGGATATTTTTGTACTTTTCCCTTCTTTTTATTGTATATTTTATTTAAGTATATATAATATGGAGGACTTAATTAACATGTTTGGTTGATGAGAAAATATTAGTTAAAAAGGAACTATCTATCATTCACTATTTTGCTTGAGTGATAGTTTTGGAAACTATATGTCATGGTTGTGAAGATGAATACACGTTACTTAGTTTAAATAATATATATTTCAATACTTTCTACCACTTACTGGTGGATTTCTTTTTCCCGATCCTTAAACGTGGATGGACAGACTGATTATTAAAGTCTATGTTGTGCAATCTAAGTTAAGTAGGGCTACATGAGAGGAAAGAAAGCCGACATGGCTCTCAGGCTCTTGTATATAGACGTAAGAAAACAGTAAGATACACGTACTTGCTATACTAACGACTCATGTAAGTAGCATGTACCTATGATGTCCAGCAATGGTGCCTCACCAACGTGAAAGTTACAAGCAGCATACTATAATGTTTAAACCTCGCTTTTTATTGATGTCTCATATCCTAATAGTTTATGTATGTATCTATCCATATCTCTCTCTCTATATATATATAGAGGAAATACCCAAAATATTGGACTCCAACTTTTTCTTCTATACTGTTTTCTAATTAATTTTTACTTTATTTATATTCCACTCCTCATCAATTTTTCAAACTACTAATAAATAATCGGTCTAAATTTATCTACTCTTGTTAACTTTTCAATAACTGCTAACAAACTACCCCTTGTTAACTTTCCATCTATATCTATACATCTATATATCTTACATATCTTATATATATCTATATCTTCTATCTATATTATTTAAGCTCTACTTTTTTTGGTTGTCTCATATATATATATATATATTAATTAAGGGAATAAACCAAGTATTGGATTCCAACTTTTTCATCCATATTTTTTTTTTATAAGAAAAGAAACTTTATTTATGATGGTAAAGGTTGGCCACAAGTAGACATAGTACTTAGGGCTTACATAGCACTAACATAAGTTCATAAGATTTTTAGAACAATTCCCCATTGGTAAGGTGTTAAACACTATACTAGACTTTATTGTTGACCCTTTCCTAGCTAAACTATCAGTGTGATTCATGTCTCTATTAATGTAGTTGACAATGAAATTGTCAAATTTCTTGCTCAAATACTTCCATAGAACAGTCACATTAGCCTAGTTAGAATTGCCAGATGTTAGGTTATGTAATATTGATATTGCTTCTAAACAGTCTAATAAAAGGAGTAAGTGTTTGAAAAATTGTTCATACACAATTTTAAGAGCTTTTGCTATCCCCTACACCTCAACTTCTAAGGGATAAGTATAGGATATTTGTTGTGCAAATCCTAATGCAAATTCTCCCTTCACACTTAACATAATTCCTCTAATTATAGCCTTCTTTTGTTCAAATTTAATTGATGCATCAGTGAGGATGAAGATAATGTCACAATGTTGTACATTAGGTAAGATAACCTCCCCATAAGGATTGTCAACCCTTGTGAAATTGCTACTTTTCATTCTTTCATGTACTTTAGCTATCCAAAAATTAGCAGTAGCTAGTTTTGCCTAAGAAGACCATCATGCAACTTCATTTGGATCCTTATCTATAAAAATACTTTCATTTCTATTCTTCAAAATTGCTAGAGAGAAAATAGGAACTTGGTTTGAAGGAAGCATTTTGCTTGATCCATCATTAAAGGGGGTGATTGAAAGACTAAAGAAAAGCACTTGTATTGTTGATTGTTTGCTAGAGTTCTCGAACTTTTGGATAGTCATTTACGATGTGTTCAATAGTTTCAAGTTCTTGTTTATAGTGATCACATGTAGTATTCATTTGGACTCCTTTTCTACATAGTTTAGCTTTAGTGGGAATTGAGTTATGAAAAATTCTTCAAATAAAAGTTTTTATTTTTGGAATGGTCAGCAATTTCCAAACCTAATTCCAATTCTCCATAGGTAACTCAGGATAGTATTTTTCCTTAAGCAGCTATTTTTAGACATGCTTTAGTGAAAATTTCCCATCTTCCCTTTTAGTTGAGCTTGTGTTAAGAAAGATATTCCCTAACTTAGAATTATGGAAATCCGTAATTAGGAACCTAATGAGTTCTTCATTCTATACATTGATATCCAACTAGGCCCTACTAATAGATAAATTTCCAGCACCTTTTAGTAACAGTCCAATAAAGAAAGACCTTAAGATACCTTTGCTACACCAGTTGTGACCAGAATAAAGTCATGGCACCATGTCTTATAGATCACATAACAAGTTGCTCCATCCATTGTAGCTCCTTAAAGATACTTTTGGTTGTCTCTATTGCATTTGATGGTCTTCCATCTTTCTAGCAACTTTTATACTTATCTCTCATTACCTTAGCCCATAGGTTTTCCCTTATAAGTGCTTACTAAGCTAATTTAATCAAATAAGCTCTATTTCTCAATTTGAGGTCATGTAAACCTAAACCTCTACGGTCTTTGCTCATTTTCAATAAATCCCAATTCAACTAATGCATTTTCTTTACTTACTATATCGATCCCCATAGGAAGTCTCTTGTCATAACTTCCAATCTATTTAGGATGGAGTGTGGTATCCTAGAGAACTACATATAGTAATTTATTGTGCCCTGAATCACTAAAGAAATGAGCACTTATGACTTGTAAAACTGAATAGCTTAGCTTTTGAACCTATTAATTTCCCTTTAGTCTTCTCAATAAGAAAATGCATGTCTTCTTTAATGGTTTTTAATGCATTACTCATTGGATAGTCCAAATAATGACTCAACTGTTGACATTGTTTAATTCCTAAGATTCTCTCTTCATTGTGTTATGTTTGAGATCCTTGTTCACATTCTTAGAAGAAAAGACTTGTGAGTAGCCAAATTTATAGTCTAGATTGATATTTCTTAGAATTAGTTCATCACTAAGTTTATTTCCATAGAATTCATTGAGTTAGCTTTACTGAGTGAAATAAGATCATCCATAAAAGAAAAAAGAAAAAGAAAAAAAAGAAGTAGGATAACCTTTAATTCAGATTCCCTCTATCTTATTAGTTTCCATTTGTGTAGGTCTACACTTTGTTGTATCATCATGTTTAGATATTCCATGGCAAAAATAAATAGGTAAGGAGATATGGGGCCTCCTTGCCTAATTCTTCTACTTGATGGGAAAAGGTTAATTTCTCCCCATTCAAGATAAGAGAAAATTGTATAGTAGCTAAAGTAGAGTGAATTAGATTGATCCATTTCAAAGGAAAGTCATTGTTATCAAAGCTGACCTTATGAAACTTTACTCCATTTCATCATATGCCTTAGGCAAGTCTAATTTAATAATCATCCACCCTTGTTGTCCTTTCTTTTTACTTCAAGAATGCAAAATTTCCTATAATAGGATAACGTTATCTTATACACTTCTCATAGGCATGAAACTGCCTTGGGTAGGGCTAATGAGCTGGATAAGGTAGGGTCTTATCTTATTTACAAAGATTTTCATAATGTCTTTGTAAACAGTAGTACATAGACTTACAGTACAATAGTCCTTAAATTTTTCGCTTCTTCAAATTTTGGTATTAGCACCATAAGTGTTTTATTTATCTCACTTAGGACTTTAAAGTTGTTAAACAAGTTTCTAATGAAGTCAGTAATTGTATGGCCAACAATATCCCAACATTTAGTGTAGAAGATGGCTTGTAGGCTATCATCTCTAAGGGATTTCCTGGGCCTTATATCAAGAAAAACACTTTTTATTTCATAAGGTGTAACTTCCTTTAGGAGCTCTATGTTCATTTTATCAATTATGCCCCTTCGTAGGATAGTAGATTGGTTCTGTATTAGGTTTGATGTTTCATGTTGTATCTGAAATAGGATAGGGTAGAAGTTATTTATATGAAGCTTTAGTTATCTAGTCTCTTATATCTAATTACCATACCATTCATATAGTCCATAGATCGATACTTTTCTTCTCCTTACTAATGTTACATTATGAAAAAAACTTAGTGTTTTGTTCCCCTTGTAAGAATCACTTAGTTTTGGACTTTGCAGCCCATAAGGAGCTCTCGTATTTCAATACTCTATACAATTCCTTCCTATGAGATAATTCTCTATTAATCAAATTTTGGGAAGGGTAATTTGTGTGCTGCTTCTGGGTTTGGTGGATTTTATTAAGAATATTCCTTTTCTTATGTTACACTATACCAAACACACTCTTATTCCACTCTATCAACTTTTGTTGGAATAGATGAAGGTCGGTAACCACATTAAATCATAGATATGACTATCATCTAGCTAGGAACGATTTAAATTGTAGGTGATCTAGTTAGACTTCTTGGAATTCAAATGGCCTTGTTTTAATTACACTAGTACTTTGATGCTCAACAAGGTTTGTATTGAGAATGAAGGGCACATGATCGGATCTTATGCAATTTAGATGATATAATTTAGCATAGGAAATAAGTGAGACTAGTGAATATTGGCCCAAGCTTGGTCTATACGAGTTTAGATAAGCGTAGATAAGTTTTTGCTTCAATTGGACCATGTAAATCTTTTCCCTATGAAGCCTAAATCTTGCGTTCCAGAAGAATTGATATAGTTTTGGTAGTCTTAGGCTCTTCTTTGATCAACATGCTCTACCCCACTTCTTTGAGGAGTTTAATATTTCATTAAAATCTCCTATAATCATCTAAGGACCATTTATGGTGTCATCGAACATAAGTAAATCTTTCCATAGAAGCTTTCTTTCATAGTATCTTAGACTAGCATAAATTGAAGACAAATACCATATAATAAGATTGTAGGGTACCTGGACTAAGATAGTCATTTCTTAACTATCTGCATGTACACTATTGACTATGGCTCACTCAGCATGCTACATAACCATTATGCCCCCACTTTATCTGCTTACCTCATAGCATAACATGTGTTGAAATCCTAAAGTTGCTTGCAATTGTATAGCTTCCTATTGGTAAGTTCTATTTTAAGTAAACACAAAATGTTAGGTTTACTCTAATGGATAAGTTGTTTGATTTCATGTCTCTTACCTTTGGAGTAGGCTCCTCTAACATTCTAAGAGAAGACTTTAAACGTCATTTTTCTTAGCATAATATTGCCTCGAGACATAGCCATAAGGTTGAGGAGGGTGGTATTTATGTTGAACCGTGCATGAAGGACTAGAGTTTCATTTCCAACTCTCATGTATTTGTTAATTTCTATCTGTAACTAACAAGGTTTAGCTTGGTTGATTATTAAAGTTGATGCTATATCCCATAGATATTGATTGGCTAACAATCCTCTCCTATAGATGCACTAATACTAGGATTGTTGGGATTTGAACTTAAGCCATAGGGTAAGATGAAGGAGCTTCATTAATGTTTGCACTATCGATTTCAATTTTGAGATTAGACCTTGCAGAGTTATCCTTATTGTCCATTTGGATGTTCAAGTTAATAATATGCTCTCTTTTAAGGTTAGGACTATTTGTCCTTGCAGAAGATGGTACATTTTGCCATGAGGATGAGTTTTCTCAAATGCTATGGTAGGGACTGTGTTTAGATATGAACACGAATTTGAAATTCCCTCTTGTATGATCAGTTCCATTGCTATTTTCATTACATTGTTCGGGAATGGAAAAGCCCAAACTAATGCATTAGGATTGAGGGTTAGTAGGCTTAAAGTCGGATGAATGAGTCGAATGTAGAACTTGATTTGGTAGTGAAGTTCCATGTTTATGTGTTCTTTCTTTCCAAGACTTCTTTTTTTGGCTAGCTAAAGCAAATTAAGTGCCACTATTTATAATATTTGAGCTAAAAGGATACCTAATATGCTGCGTTGAGGGCTAACAAGGGCAATAGTATCAAGGTGGGTCCAAGCTTGTGGAAACCTTGAAAAATGAATTGAGAATTGCACGAAAGATAGGAAAATTAATTAAGCAAACTCTTGAGAAGCTCTAAGGATATGACTTATTAAAGAACCTCTGAGGACTCACAACTTAACTTGATATGATATAAGAGCGATCTAATAAGCATATAAGCCACCTAACTTTGCTTAAAGGTTAAGATAAGAGTAAAGTAAGCAAACAAGTTGTAAGCAAGTTCATAGATTGAAGTATATTCAATATTCTGAAGTATGATGATGTGGTTATCATCACAATGGGTATTTATACCCAAAATATTATGGCAACAACTATAAATGGAAATAACTAAAAAGGCTAAAGTCTTAAAGAATAATGTACAGAGAATTTGGGAAAAAGGGCATAAAATAAAATTAAGCAAGGTGTGCTCTAGTATGAAAGATTCTTTCACATGATTGCTTAGACATGTACCTTCCTATAAATGGGTGACTTTTTAGTTAAAAAGACAATATGTACAATCAGCTTGGTGACTTGCCAAGTAAAGGTGCCATGAGTGTTAAGGTTCTTAGCACCAATAATTTCTAATTGAAGTTTGGCTCGGTCATGTTCGAGCAAATGTGTGAGGGATTGGGTTATCAATAGAGTATATGTTGAGTTAGCACTTGACTATTGAAAGATGTGCATTTACTCAGCTCGGCATAAGGAGTTTGTTGGTAATAAGGATCAATTTGACCTTGACAAGAGTTGGCTAGAATAATAGAATCCACTTTGTTAGTCCTTTAAGTCCATTTGCTCAAGCTCTGGTTAAACATCTGGTGGCTTGATTCTTATCATCCCCTCTGGGTTGATTTGGATTTGGGATCAAATCGAACTAATCTTGGCTCAATCCTTCATCTAATTGGTAAGGGCTAAACTTGACAATGTTAAAGGTGTTAGATACCCCATAGTCATCAAGTAATTTTAGTTGATAGGTATTGGCATTGGTCTTCTAGAGTATTCTAAAGATACCTTCAACTCAGGTGGATAACTTATTCTTTCTCTTGTTCGAGAACCTCTCCTTTCTTAAGTGTAACCACACCAAATCTCTGAGCTAAAACAATGCTTATTAACTTCCTTTTCTCCTTTCTTGCATTCTCTTTGCAGCTTGGTCAATTTGCTGAATAACCTTATTGTAGATCTAATGTAAGGACTATACTCTGGCTTTTATGTTAGGGTCATCTTGTTTGGACATTAGCACAAGGGTATGGTTAACTGGTAGCTTTAGATTGAAGCTATAGATGACTTTAAAGGGTATCTACTTAATGGTATCGTATATAATACAGTTGTAAGTGAATTCTACCATAAGTAAATAGGCATCCTAATCGAGTATGTTCTTCCCCACTACAGCCAGAAACAGTAATCTTAAAGTATGCTTAACTATCTCTATTTAGCCATCGATTTAGGAGTGACAAGAAGTGTTAAATAGTAGTTTAGCTCCCATACGATGCTAAAGAGTCCTCCAAAAATGGCTTAGAAACTTTGGATCTTTATTTGAGACTACACTTCTCAATATGTTGTGCAACTAAACAATTTCCTGCAAAAAGAGAAAAGCAATAGTCAAAGCATTGTTAGTTTTAGAAGAAGGTATAAAGTGTGTCATCTTGCTAAATCTATCTATGAAGACCATCACAAAATCTTTGGCTTGAGCAGTTTTTGGTATCTGATAACAAATTCCATACTCAACTCAGTCTAAGGTTAGGTTAGGATAAGTAAAAGCATTGCTTTCCCTTATTCATCTTAGCATTTAGCCCTCTTGCAAGTAGCATAGCTTTCAATAACTCAGTGCACACTGTCTCATTTTTGGCCAAAAGAATTGTCCACGCAACAACTCATACCTTCTTTTCTCTTCAAAATGGCTAGAGAGTCCTCTACTGTGGACTCCTCTCACTAGTAGTTCTTAGATTAAATAGGTTGGTACACATAATTTGCCACCTCAGAATAGATAGCCATCCTTCACATGGTACTCATCCACTATTCTTTCATCAGCACATCATCTAAATATAGTACTAAAATGGGGGTCCTTAGGATATTGCTCTTTAATGCTCACAAATCCTAGTAGTCTAGTCTGCAATTCGATTAGGAGAATGTGTTTTCTTGATAGAGCATCGGTAACTACATTATTCTTGCCTTGCTTGTACTTTATCATAAAGTTGAATCCTTATAGGAATTCAACCTACCACACTTGTTACTCCGATAGCTTGGTCTGACTTCTGAGGTACCTCAGAGATTCATGACTTATATAGATGACAAACTCTCTTAACAATAGATAGTATTACTATGCTTAAAGATCTCGGATAAGGGCTAGTAGTTCTTTATCATATATTGAGTAGTTTAATTGAAGTCCCTTCAGCTTTTAGTTATAGTAGGTGATTGGTCAACTTTCTTACATCAAGACGGCACCTATTCTAATGCTTAATAAGTCACATTTTAACTTAAAAATCTTCTTAAAGTTAAGCAAAGCTAATATTAGTGTGAAACTTAGTTTAGCCTTTACTTCAATAAAACTTCTCTCTTCTCTTTCTCCTTACTTGAACTCAACATTCTTCTTCATTAGCTCAGTAAGGAGAACAATAATGGTACTAAAGTTCTTAATGAATCTTTGATAAAAGGATGCTAGTTTGTGGGAACTTCTCACCTCGACATAAGTGATTGGAGTCAACTACTCGACAAATAACTTGGATCTTTTCATCATCGACTCACAAGCCTTCTCTATCAATTACATAACTTAGAAATACCACTTTCTTTTGGTAGAAAAGAAAAAAAAAACACTTCTTTAAATTGTCGAATAACCTCTCGGCTCGAAATACATTAAGTATAGCATGGAGATATTCATAGTGGCTCTGGTGATGGGTACTATACATAAGGATGTTGTTAAAGTACACTACGATACACTTCTCAATCAGGTTTCTCAGCACATGGGTCATCAATCGCATGAAAATGCTTAAGGCATTTGATAGGCCAAAGGGCATTATTATCGACTCAAAGAGTCCATGCTGAGTTTTGAATGTAATATTCCACTTGATTTCTAGTCTCATTCAAATTTGATGGTAGATAGATTACAAATCAATTTTACTAAATACCTTTGTAACACTTAGCTCATGTAACATATCTTCTAGCCTTGAAATAAGGTATCGATACTTGATCATGATTTTGTTGAAAGCCTTGCTATTCGTACACATATGCTAAGTTCTATCCTTCTTTAACATAAGCAATGCAAGCACAACATAAGGGCTTAGACTCTCTCTTACATAACATTTTCCTAATAATACATTGGCTTGTCTTTGAAGATCAGTATCTTATTCATGGTTCATCTAATAAGCTGGTTTGTTTGGTAAGGTAATGCTGGGTACTAAGTCAATGCAATATTTAATGCCTCTAAAAGGGGGTAATCTTTCGGGCAACTATTGTGAAAATAGGTTGACATACTCATCTATTAGCTCTTTGACCTCCAAGGGTAGCTCACTCTCTCCTTCAACTTTAATAGTCATACAATCAATAGAAAAGTTGATATGTTTGCTTTAATAGCTTCTCAAAGCTTAACTCTACTTAATACCAAAGTCCTCTTCGATCCTTCGGATAATTTATCTTGTAATCTACTCACTTGACTTGGGGTCATGTGGTGTAGGGTGATCTTCTCGAATACATAGGTACTCCTGAATCCATCATATATAACCCTTCAATCAAAAAGCCAAGGTTTGCTTAATAGCATGTGAGATGGATACATAGGCAACACATCTTAAAGAATTTCATTAGAATAATTCCTAACTAAAATTAGTTGTAACACTTGTTGCGTGACATGTAGTGCTCCCTTTTTGTTCAACCAATGCAGTTTATACAACCTTAAATGTAAAATAGTTAGTAATTCATGTTTTGTTAATCAGGTTAGTAGAGGTTACCTTAGTATAGCTTCCATTGTCCATTATGAGCGTACAAACGTAATCATTCACTTTGCAAGTGATATGGAATAAGTTCTATCTTTATTCCTCCTCGGTAGAGGGCTCTAAACTCATTGCATGTTGGACAACTAAAGTTAACTTATCCAAGTCTTCTGCAAACACATCTTCTTCAATTAGGTTGGCATTAACCTCAACCTCATCTCCCATTTCTTTCTCCTCCTTGGTTCTTCATCTTTGCTATCTACTTCAATCTTTGGGACATCTCCCTTAATAATCATGGTCCTTTGGTTTGGATACAGAGCATCCATGTACCCAAACCCATGGTATTTAAAGTAGTTGATATGGTTCATCTTCTTCTCATATCCTTGCTCCTTTTCATAGGTTTTTGGCAGCACTTCACCTTTAGTTGATCGACTCTTTTATTCAGCTCTAACATCGACCTTTTTACTCGACTTGGGACTTTGCTAAGCTTGATAATTTCATTAAGCAGGTCAACCTGTTTGAGCTGGTTGGCTCAGTAGAGGTCGACTTGGTTTATTCCTCCTCTATCTTTCTACTTACTAGGCTATTCTTATAACCATATCCAATGTAATGAACTATTGAAATTCCATGATATCTTGAATGTTATTTCTTAATCTAATAAGAAATTTGGATACTATTCAGGATAATGGCTCATCTACTTTACATCAAATTATAAGCATTTAGAATTGCCATTCATATTTATCAATAGTTTGGCTCCCTTGTCATAGCTTCTAAAGCCTGGCAAAAGTATCCTATAAGTAGATATCTAGTATAAATCTATTTTTGAGAATCCTTTTCATCTCTAGCCATCTATTGACCTTTTTGTATCCTCCTCATCTCCTCATGGTTTGGAAGTTCTTCCACTATAATGCAACATATTCAAAAATTCTATAATAGCAACCTTTACCTTTTCTCAATGCTTATATTGATAATAGACAAAGATACGTTATCCTTTCCCTCCTAATCCAGATAGTCGTCTGCATCCCCCAAACCATTGAAGCTTAAGATCCAAAGCTTCACATGGTTGGTCGTTTGAGGTGCTTGAGCTTGCTCTTCTTCTTCGTTATTCTCTTCTTCTTCTTCATCATCCATATCACCTAAATTAATCGTTCATCACACTCATCCTCCTTCTCCTCCACCTCAAACTTATTGAGCTTGGATCTGTCCTCTAGCAACTTTAGCAGCTTATAGAGTGCTCTACATAGCCTTAGTAGGTCAATAAACCATTGCTTGAACAACTTAAAAATTAGCGATGAGGTTATCCACCAGATCAAGTCGTTTGTTTGTACTTCTAGGATTGCCTTGGGATTGTCATCTAGGGTGAACAACACTACTATCATCATCTCTAATATCGACATTAACACTAGGATTCATCATTCTCTTTTGATAAAACTCAATAACAAACCTAGAATCCAAGAAACAAAACACATTGCTTTTCCAAACCAAATAATCATGCACATTTAATCACTTCTTCATGTGAAAGTTCAACTATCATACAAACACAACAAGTACTTCCCAAGAACAATTAACATAATTGAGACTTGTTATGTTTTTGTATTTTTGAAACAAGGAAAAATAGAGCATACAACCATAGCAAATCACTCTGTCTTCCACTTACTCAAAACTTATAGCTAAACTCTTTGTGATACATTACTACAATCACTACTACTCAAGAAGGTTTAAACACAATTTACCCAAATGAAACCTTTACTCTGATACCAAGATAATACGTTGTACTGAGGGATGATAAGGGCAATGGTATCAAGCTGAGTCTAAACTTGTAGAAAGCTTAAAAAATGAAATGGGAATTGTACAAAAGATAGGAAAAGTCAATAAACAAACTCTTAAACAGCTTTGAGGATATGATACACTAGGAAACTTTTGAAGACTTATAACTCAACTAAATATGACGTATAGGGTGATCCAATGAGGGTATTCGCTACCTAGCCATGCTTAAGGGTTAGTATAAAAATTGAAGTAAGCAAATAAGTTGTGAACAAGTTCATGAAAAGAAATATGTTCAATATTCTAAAGTATGATGGTGCGACTATCATTATAATGGGTATTTATACTCGAAATATTAAGATAATAACTATAAATTAATTTGACTAAAAATTTTAAAGTCCTAAAGAAATAATGTATAAAGAATTTAGGAAAAAAGGGGATAAAATGAAATTAAGCAAGGCATCATCTAGTATGGAAGATTCTTTCACATGATTGCTTAGACATGTAGCTCCCTATGGATGGGTGACTTTCTAGCAGAAAAGATAATTTGCATCAGCAGCTTGGTGACTTGCCAAGTTGAGCAAACCTGGAGTCCTCTTGAGAAGATGTGTATGTGGATAGTGCTAAGGTTATAGGCACCAATACTTTTGAG
Source organism: Lumnitzera racemosa (assembly GCA_024138005.1). NCBI lineage: Eukaryota > Viridiplantae > Streptophyta > Magnoliopsida > Myrtales > Combretaceae > Lumnitzera > Lumnitzera racemosa. Next base: position 61,552,444 of record JAMXBC010000012.1, read on the forward strand.
CTGAAGCTTGGCTCGTTCATGTGCTAGCAAATGTGTAAGGGATCAAGTTGTCGGTAGAATATATGTTAAGTTTGCACTGGATTATCGAAAGATGTATGGTTACTTGGCTTGCAATAAGGAGTTGGTCGATAGTATGGATCAGTTCAACTTCGATAGGAGTTAGCTAAAATAGTAGAATTTGCTTTGCTAGTCCTTCAAGTCCCTATACTTAAGCTCTAGTTAAAGGTTCAGTAGCTTGATTCCTATCAATACCCATCACTCTTGGTTTTACTATTGATTGATGGATATGAGATATCATTTATTACCTCTTTAAAATCCTGGTAAGTAAAATACTATACGTTTGATTCACTATGCCTTTTCCTTTCCTTTAACTTTGAATTAACTTTGAGTTATCAATGTAATCAATGAATTGCCTTCCCTCAATTGGAGAAAATTGTGTTAATGGAGTCCTTTCCTTTTCCTTTTGTTGTGATTGTATTGTTTTAGATTTCTTTCCATATTTGTCATGTGCATTAGTCCCTTCAGTTTACTTCCTTGAATCTTTAGATGTGATTGTTTGATTTCCTTTTCCTATCATTTGTTTCTCTATTTCTTGTGTCTTTGCTGTCGTTTTATCAATAGTACCTTGACTCTTAGATGCCATCTTATTTGCAAAGCATCTTTTCTACTCGACTTTAATCCAATTTCCATATTTGGAATTATTGTTTTGTTGACTTGGTTCTACTTCTTACATATTCCCTATAGGCATCATTGAGTTCTTCTGTGAATTTCCTTTTGATTGCATATTCACATAATCCATTTTTTCCTTTGCTGTCTTTTGCACTCCTTCTAATTCTAGCAAAGGGTATGATGATATACTATGATTGATATACCTACATGTGGTACATAGATTAGGTAGACTTTCATACTATACTTTGTACCCCTGATTATCCATAATTATTGTGTGAATGAGTAGGTTAGACATGTTAATTTGCATATATATCCTTGCTAATTTCCCCTGTTTAACGCCAACTATATATGTATCAAACTTTAAGATAGGTCTAATTGCCTCCCAAATTTTCCTAATGGCTATGAGGAAATAATGCTCCATAAGAAGGTCTTGTATCCTTGCCTAAATTGCAATTGAATCCTTCTAAGCCATGGAAACTGTAAAGTTTGGTACCCATTTCCTTTTAACCAAGAAATTACTATTCACAAATTAGGGCCCTTGTTGGATTAGCCAATTATATCACCCTCATTCTCAAAAGTAGCTAGATAGAAACCATTCCTTGTGTATACTAATTTAAAGAGACCAATACCCTTCCACATCCTTTTAAGTTTATACTGCATTACTGGAAATCCTAAGTTGCCTCTTAGACTTTTAAGAATTGATGTATACGTCCATGGGATCAAATTGCAGATTTTTCTAGCTTATTAAAGCAAAAATTTTTTTTATTCCCTTACTTCCATCTTATATCTTTTGCTCTTCCTATTGGTCAAATTTAGATTCATCTTGCATGTCCTTTAGACTATTAGTTTCTCCAAAGAAACATTTCTCATATGCTCTAGAGGGAGCTATGATTCTATAGCATTATATGTGGATCCATCACTTAGTTGTTTTCTTTGTCGTTAAGATTAGTTAGCTAGTTCATCAAGGTTCTCAATCATGTTCGCCAATTCAGTCTTTTTTCCTTGAATTTTCTTTTCTATCCTTTATAAACTATGCAATCATCAGCAGAATAATAATACCAATTAAAAGGGAAAAAGAATCTCTATGCACATAATAGAAATGCCAAAGTTTTCATCTATATTTTTATGTCACTGATTTCAACTTACTTTATTTATATTCTAACATTGATAAATTTTTTCAATGATTGTTAACAAATAAAACAATCAAAATTTATCCACCTTGCATTCACTTTTCAATAATTGCAAAATAACCACTCTATAAATTGTATATATCCATCTGTTCACACATGTTCTTTGTTTAACTCCCTTCTTATCTAGATGTTGTGGTTTGTGTTTCTTTTTTTTTTCTTTTTTTCTTACTCTATGAATAACTACAATTTTTTGTATAATCCATAAAAATTATGAGGCTAAAAGAACACAACTTAGTAAGTGACATCTCCAATTTATTAGTTTATATTACAGTATTTCTTCATATTGTTTATTTTATTTTATTGTCTATTGGAATTCGAACTTTAACCTCTATTTCTCATTGGAAGTTAATAAGAGGAATTTTACCTTCTTACATGTTTTAACTTTGTTTTTAGGTAAGTAATATGTTGTTTTTAATGGGTATACCCTGTATAGAACTCATACAAGGGGCTTTGAATGCATAAATATATAATGGGATAATTGAAACATAAGGGTGGATCATTTTGTAAGAATTAAGTGTTTAGCAACTTCCCTTGATATATCGGTTCCATTTGTATTAGTTTCATTTATCATAAATTATAAAGTTTTCATATATGATTTTCATTTCAACATCTTTTGTAAGTAGGCTTTGTAGTGAAGATTGGTGTTTGAAGTTTCTTAACCACAAATTTGTTTTTCCTTCATATTTATATTTTGTTGGAAAAGAATTTAAGACTATGATTATATGCAACACTTTTAAATTGATTAACTTTTCAATCAATGGTCATTTGAACTAAATGCATAAAAAAAGATCCATAAGGTCACATATAGCTATAACAAGAACAAACAATAAAAATCATCTTAAATATTTTTTTCATAATAATTCCAAATAAACTTGCAATTAAGTCATATGCATTTTTAAAATTGTTATTATCATTTACTTTTTGAAGGCATGGGTCAATTTCTAAAATAAAGCATATAAATGATCATAAGTAATATTTTTTAGTGATATTTTTAGTCAACTTCTATATTAATTGTTTTTCCTGTATTTTCAATTATTGGTCTAGAATGTAAGTAAATACAAATTAGTTTCATAGTTAACATTTCATTTATTTGATTTTTTTCTATATTTGTACATGTGTAATTGGTGCTACATCTGCTAGTTAATACTAATATGTAATGTATTTGAATAAATTAGCATCATCATTTATCATAGCTAAAATTCTATTCAGCTATAACAAATTAGGGATATATAGGTAAGGGATGAATATGGTTAGAAACTCTACCTACACCTAACCCTGTAGGTGTAGGTTCCTAAACTTTTGTATTTAAAACCTACCATGTGGTACCTTAGCAGCACCTCGTACCTTGTACCGAGCAAATTCTACTGCTTGTAAGATACCCTGTATAACTTATATTTTATTTCTTTCTAATCTTGATTCAAAACTTTGTATGACAGATAATCAATATCAAAATTATAACTATACTATTACTAAAACCACTAATAATAATTTGTATAGATTTTAAAGCATCATAAATTAAGAAAATATAAAACTTTTGTAGACAACATAGAAAATATTTGTGCAATTATAAACATTCAAACTCTTGATTGAATCATGCTTAAACTTTTTTTGTCTTTTCTTTCTAAATTGTCAAAATAAAATTTTTATTAAACCATAAGATTATTACATACAGAATACAAAAATCATGTATAAGTAATTTTAGTATAATTAGCTAATGATATAACCATGTTGCATGTGCAAAAATAATTACATATGAAGTTAATAAAAATAATAAAATACCCTCCCTTTTCAAAAAATAAGTGATTAATGCTCTTCCGTAGTTCCATAGATCAAAGGAAAACATGGAAATTAAATTGTATAACAATAATGGAATATCTTAAATGTGTTAAAACTATAAGATATCAAAACTATTAGTTGTTGGCTACATTAATAGTATAGAATAGATGATACATTACACTCCTTAATAAGTAATTAACACTTTTATTATCATTACTTACTATCCATAAGTATTTGCAATTAAGATAATTTATAAAGATAAATGATAGTTGAATTTGTTTTCCTTGTTTTGTTTGTTTTTGTTTTTTTTTTTATAGTGTATAAATAGTTTTAATAAGAATAACTTTTCCCTTTTAAAGATAAAACCTAAAATAAATAACAAATGCCACATACGATTATAAAAAAAGTAAATAAATAAAAATTATAGTTTTCATAAGTTAAAAATATATATATATTATTAAAGCGAAAGATGAGAAGATTTGGTGTCTTTTTTACATTCCTTAAAATACCCTTAAAATATGTTAAAAATAACTACCAAAACATATAGTATTAAAATTTAAGTTCAAAATATCGTCGATAAAGTTGTGATATTTCTAAATCTCTATTTTTTGCTCCCATTTACACCCCATTTAAAGCTTAAAATCTTTCCATTCTTATACTTTCTTTTCACATTCATATATATATATATATATATATATTTTATTTTTGTAAAAGTTGCGCTACTCCTCTTATTTAAACTCCTTGCTCTTTTTGGCTAAAAAAATGCTCATTCCTCTTCATTATATTGCATTCAATTGATTGCTATAAAAAAAATATCTTTACTTGTATAGAATATTATAAGATGATAATCTATATAATTAAAGTAGCATTAATGTTTTTTTACTAAAATATTAAGTGCAGTATTTTAATCATTTTCTCTAGAAACTTGAGGAAATAATTATTAAGATTTATAAATATTGGAGCCATAACTGAATGCTATTGTTTTGATGGAAGATTTTTTGCTTAAATACCATTTTTTATTAAGGATTTATAGGATACCATTTTTGGTGTACAAAGTTTTTTATCATTAATGATCTATTAATAACTATTTATTATATTGGGGTTTTTTGATAAAACCCACATAATAATATAACATTGATACATTGGATAATAAGTTAAGAATTAGGAAATGGAACATCTCTATTTATTTTTCCTTAATTTCCTTTGATTTATACTTTTGAGATATTATTATGTGTAATCAATTATTAAGATTCTAAGAAATATGATGACGTTATAATAATATTATTTTGTATGAAAAGAATCTAGACAATTGTAATCATTGATTTGTAAATGAAGAGAAATTAATAGAATACAAATTGAGGATCTAAATCTTAAGAGCAGAGATACTTTATTATATTAAAGCTAGTAAAAGATGAGGGAGGAGGGAAAAAAAAAAGGATAGTAAATGAAGAGAAAGATTTTTATGAAAAAAAAAATGAAGAAGAAGAAAAAGAGAGAGATCGGAAAGTTAGCACAAGCAATGTATAGTCTCATGATCTTATTGTGAGCTGGATTTTTATTGTTAATTTTTTTAAGATTGAAAATAATAGTATTACTCTTTTATTTAATAATATCATTTATTTATTATTTCACAGTGATTACGAGGTACTATAGAACATGTACTTTGTATACTTTTGAATATATGTTTCAAGATAAGATGGAATATCTTAACTTTATACTAATACCCTTCATGTGGAGGTAGGTTTTTGAAAATTGTTACTCAAAACTTATCTTATGATCTTGATTACCTATCGAGAATCTACTTAGTGAAATAAGATTCAAACGAGCACCCTATACAATTACCACTATAGCAGATTGGAGCCATCAATTCCAAGCCATGTAAATAGCGAAAAAGCACAATGAAGGGTCTGCATATTTTACCCAAACGAACAGTCTTCTTTCCTAAATATCGTTCTTGGGGTCCAAAACGCTGTTGAAGTCATTAGATTGTTGTAGGCAGCATATTATTAAAAAAAATAAAACATAGGAAGCCAGAAAAGAGTTAAGCCGACTTGTTTTAAAAGAGTAAAAGGCATTTTTCTTTTTATCCAATTCACATTTGGGAGAGGAAGTTAAAGAGAAAGTCCAGCCATGAAGTCGAAGTTTCTATACGGACAATGAAGCCTTTGCATATGCAAAATTATACATGAAATGTGCCAATAAATGAAATAAACATTTAATGATCCCAAGATAATTAAAGAGGATATAATTCAAGACAACAATGGGGATTCAAAAGTACTTTCCAATTACCTATCTATTATTATTAAATCAGTAGTTAATCATTCGACTCTCCATAATATTAGCTTATTATAAGCAAATGTCTTCCCATGTTTTGTTTGTCTCAACAATGGGAAACTACTATAGACCATTTTCTTCATTGCGGATTTTTCAATGGTCCCGTCTACTAATTTCATGGGAAACAGGATGTAAAAGTTCCCCTTTATTGCACATGTTTTCACATTATAAGTGAGAAGCTCCTACAAACCCCTTAGATAACGGTTAACTCTTTTCAATATCACAATATTACATTTCTATTTTCTTGCTAAAACACTATCTCTCTCTCTCTTAGGTTCTTTGTTTCATGTTTCATTACTACACTTTGATCTATTCAATATCTCTGCACGCTAAAACTCCCTCTCAACTTGGTATGTCTATCCTATTGTTCTGTATTCTATTGGTCCGTCTTCGTCTTCTATCCGACCATTCGTTTTCATAATTTAAAATTTGAACAATTAAATTTATAGTTTATTCAATAATTTAGATTAATGGTAAGATAGCATAATTTAAAATTTGAACAATTAAATTTATAGTTTATTCAATAATTTAGATTAATGATAAGATAGATGGTAATACCAGATTTATAAAAAATAAGATCAAACCATAGAAAAGTTGATATTTTTATATGTTTGTTTTTTCTTTTCTAATTTTAATCAAGACGTGGACTGCGTGTAGAGTAAATTGTAACTTTTCTGTTCTAAAATAGGACCCATCACAAACTAGAAGTCCAACTTCAACATTACCCCTACTGACATTGTACTTGGAGCAATTTGCGGTGAATAATCATCGCAGCCCGTTGGTATGAATGAACACGTGTTTTTTCTGCTTTTGTAATTCAAACCGTTCTATGAATTGCATGGAGAGGGAATTATAATTTTTTTGTTATGTGAATCACGCATGTTTTCATGATTTTTTATGAACTTCTCTATGTCGTTCACAAATTGCTCACTTATCTTTTACCTTTATTAAATATCTTGATAAAACTATCTCTCTTTTAGTTTTTCTGTTTCATCTCAAAACTTTCTCATACTCTCTCTTCTCTTAGCTTTTTTGTTTGTATTATTTGGACTTGGTTTTCTATCTTCTTTTTTTTTTTTTTTTTTCTCTTCTCATTAAAACTCTCTCTTCAATTTGGTACATATTTATGTTTCATGTTGTATTCTTTGAGTTTGATACCTTTTTTGTTATGTCCAAAGACAATTCTAATATTTCTATTCTATAATAGGAGGTCCATTGACACCTACTTTGTGATCGGAACTCCAGCTCTAGCATTGCAATAATCAAATTGCTTTTGAAGCATATTCTATTAAATCAACTAAAGTGCTATATTTGTGTATGCTGAAAGTCTTCTGGCTATTTGTTTATATTGTATGTTGGAATGCTATTTTGTTGATTGAATATGATGTGTTAATATATTTTGAGTTCTTACTTCATTTAAGATTTAATTTTCTAATTAACCTGTTTCATCGACCGTTTAGGAAAGAAATTTCATGATTGATACAAATGCATAATTATTGAGTTTGTTTTGTATCAAAACGTAGATACTTGGTTTCTTGATAATGCCATGAAAGACAAAACAAAAAAAAAAAAAAAAAAGCTGATGAGCTCCATTTAGGACAATATAATATGTAATACTTGGTTTTTAATGATGGAAGAACAAGATTTCCAAAGTTCATCTTATAGAATTCAGAATGAAGGAAAAAAAAATTATTACACAACAAAAAAGTAAACATGTCCATGAAACAAATGGAACTTGGTTTTGAACGATGGAAATATAAAATTTCCAAAGGTCATCTTATAAAATTCAGAAAGGGGAAGAAAAATTATTGCACAACTAATACGTGACGCATAATAATAAACATATTTTGATAATATACTCTATTACTAACTTTTGATACCAGCCTCCACTACTATAATTTTAAATGAGTTATAATATTATAGATGACACTTTGTCAATTAAAGTTTGAAGAAAAAATTTTTTTTTATTTTCTCCTACGTATTATCAAAAGGCAAAACGAAGAATAGGTCATCAAGTTTGTTTTACGGTAACAGATGTTGAACAATAAAAACAATCCGACTATTTTACCAAACAACATCTAAAATTGAATCGGTAATTAAAACGAATGTCAGTTTCTTCATACTCCCAAAATCGCAGCTAGAATTCAAATTTTACTTTGTGGATTTCTAGCTTAAATTATATCAAGTTAAGATATAACTTAATACACCTTTTACTATTGATGATTCTTTGTCATATATGAATAGCACAACATATTACGTGTTGAATATCTAGGTTGGTATTTTAAGCTTCTATAGGACAAAGTGTTCATGCAAAATTAATTTTAGCTGTGAGTAGTACATTCTTACATTTCTTTAATCGTTATCCTGGTACATGTAAACATAAAAGCTATTCATTTTTAGTTGTTGATATATTTGGAATGCATTTCTTTTCTAATAGGATATGTAATAATCAGTATAGCATCAATACTTTTATCCTGAAATATTGTGTACTAACAATTTTATAATTCACATAAGATTTAAAAATACGATGCATGGTTTTGATTATTTTGCGAATAAGGGAAAGATAATGGGATTATTATTGGAGGGGTTTATGGTTTTTGAAATTTCAAAAGATAGGTAAATTGGTACTTGAAGAAATATATATATATATATATATATATATATATTAAATCAATAATCTCTTATTGAACTCCACATTTATAAGCTAAAATTTTGTTTTTTTCCCCATTTTGATTAATTTTCATACTTGATTTACTATAACTTATCTATCTTCTATTTGTATATATTAAGCCAATAACCACTTATTAGACTTCACATTTATAATCTAAATTTCTTTTTTCACTCTACTTTGATTGATATCCATATTTGATTTATTTTAATTTATTTACCTATCTATTATTACCAAGACAGTAACCCCCTTCTAGACTCCACATCCATAATCTAAAGATTTTTTTCACCCCACCTTGATTAACTTCTTCCATATTTAATTTACTATAATTTACTTATTATTTATTATTAATTGTCAATATATATATATATGAAGTTAATAATTTCTTATTAGGCTCTACATCTATATACTATTTCTTATAATTACTTTTATCTTCAACACATTTTGGCATGTTGAGAATGTAAATCCAGGTATTTTTTTTTCTTATAATTTTATAGCAAGAAAAAATTGCAATATGTGAATAATTTACTTCTTTAAAATAGGATTAGCAAATTTAGGAATATTGAATTTGAATCTTATAAAGTATTCATTTGTTTTTTTCTTTGGGCAAGTAACATACGTATATAGTCTATATCAGTAATTGTATTGTATATATTGTTACCTATATCTAATTTATCTATGTTATTAAATAAATACATTCTGCATTAATCGTACACCTCCTTAAAAATTATTAAAATAATTTATTTACAACTAAATCCTTTCAATTTCATTGATCTTACTATTTCATCTACTTCAAATCCACCAACATAAATTACACAATTGCATTTTATATAGACAATCAAAACTATCCAGTAAATTTTTCAAATTCGATTCCTACTATATATGCCTAAAGTTTTTATATTTTCTAAATATTCTAAACTTAATAGTATTTTTTGTTTCACACGCATCCTGGATGCATCATTTGCTAGTAATATAAATGAACAGAAGCAAAAATATTTGGAAGACAACAAAAAAATCATAGTTAATCAAGAAAATTTATTAGTACCCAGGAAATTCCAAATCTTAATTTAAACTGTATATCAACCTTGAGTGCACGTATGAAGTTAAATCAATATTACATTAACAAGATTTGTGAAGATAAAAGACAAGATCCTAGTTTTATTTATCTCAATTAGAAAATATCTATTTAAAGAGTATTTTTAAAAAAATCTTTTTAAAATACCTTTCTTCACTGGAAAATAATATGTAAATATCTTTTTAAAAAGAGTGATAATCCAAAATTATTACATGTTTCGGTTATTACAATCAAAGTATGATTTTCAGTCACATTAAATGGCACTTGTAATGAGCTGTTCTTACAACAATATCAGATATTCACTAAATTTTTCAAAATCGTCGGCGAACCATTCTTTAAGAGATTTGAAGATACAAATATCTTCGGGAGGAAAAAAAGAAAAAGACAACAAAGAAAATATAAAAATTACAAGAGGGATGTCATTTTGGTCAATCTTTCAGGCTAAATATTCAATACACCAAGTTAATTTACTCAAGACCCTTGTAAGTTAGTAGTGTGACTATTCATCCCTTTGACAACATAAATTAGGTTTGATCTTTTCAATTTCTTAATGGTTGTATTATGTTTTAGTTTGCCAAAATAAAAAATGATCATTTAACGTGTAAGACATGCATTCGAACATATTTAATTCCATATTTTTACTTTTTGTTGCCGATTTCAATATATCAATGTGGATAGATCCTCTCTGCTTTTATTTTCTCAATTTTCAACGATTTGTCTAGAATTTTGAATTATATTGTTATATCGTTATGATGTAATCCGTAGGGATGCCATAGGCTGCTCCATTAACTGTGTGTGGTGTATGGTTTCTCAATGCATGTTTCTCGTCAGCCCGTTCATCAACTATCTCTACTCCTAAATCTCTATGTGGAACTCTATTCTCTCATCTTTATTGACGAAAAGTTTTCCCCATTTTTGGATCAAATTGTACAAATCATCATAATTTCCAATTCATTACTCGGCCGTTGAAATTTCGTTAACTTCTATGGTCGTCTTGTATGTTAGATGATGGATTGTCAACTGGAGGTGTACCCTTTGTTTATTTATTATTTTCCATTTTCTAATAATAGTGAATGCGGTTGCCAAATATTTATGAATATCCTTATCGATTTTTTCAACTCTCACCGATGATGACCCCTCATTCCTTTAATTGCCGTCAATCTCCTCAACCCAAAAGAGTGAAAAAACAAGAACTCTCAACCCCTTGAAAGGGTTATTATACATTGTTAAGTCCTTACGTACCGATACATCTCGTCCAAATAAAGGACAAGGTCAACGAACCAGATAACATTATTTCAGTCGAAATTTTATCTAAAACCATACCCTATAGATGCCATAAATTCGTTACTTCTATATATTTATTGCAAAGTCCAAATTGACAGAAGTAGGTAAGGCCGTAAGTTTCATATATATATATATATACATATATATATATATATATTTCTTTATTTATTTGTTTGTTTTTTTCAAAAGATAACTTTGTTAATAACAACCGGTAAAAACAAGCCTGTCAAATAGGCGCTAGTTTTTTTTTTTTTTTTTTATTAATCAGCAAAAGGGAACAATCATCAAACCAAAGCTCCTTTTATTTTCTTTCATTATTATTTTTTTTATTCCCAAAAGCAATGAATTTCATTTAACAAGAGCATGACACATTGATCAAAACAAAGAGGACTCATAAACAAAGGGTTTAGAGTATGAAAACCCAATAAAATAGGCTAGCACATCCCTTCAAAAGAGAAATCGTCCCACCTAGGGGATAAAAAAATTTCCCCCATATAAACAAAAACTCAACCTAGCACATCCCTTCAAAAGAGAAATCGTCCCACCTAGGGGATAAAAAAATTTCTCCCATATAAACAAAAACTCAACCAACCGGTGAGGATGAAAAATCCCATTGAAGAGATGACTATAAAAAGAAAATGAAAAATAACCAATACATAAAATAAAACCGCTTATCCAAAAGTACTATGGACAAACCAATAACTCAATAGCCATAATCTCTTTAGATTTGCTAGATCTATAAAAGAACACTAATGATAGTAGATTCTGATCGATTGGTGAAATTACAAATATCGTTTACTCTCTTTTCTTCTGGAAAATGTGCGATATATGATTCAACTATAACTTATTTTATTTCATTCATCTTTTCCTTTATTTTTTTCCACATGATTTAAAAGTTCCTTTTCCAAACATTGTTGCATTGATTTTGGTGTTTCAATGCATGTAAACTAGTGTAAGAACCTACATGCGATGCATGGTTGGTGGGTGGTCTTTTCTTTTTTCTTTTTCTTTTTCGGTTGGTGCTGGAGGAGGGTGGTGATTTTAATATTTAATCCCTAACCAATCCTTTACTATCGGTTTTCCAGTTTTACCACTCGGGTCAATGGGGTCAATCTAGATGAACATCCTGGTTTTGTAGTCAACATAGTAGGAGGGGTATGAACAACGGTGCGGGGTAAGCTTAGTTGAATTAATAGTTTCAGTTCGATTTTGACTACCAAGGGGTTTGCTATGCAGCTTATTTTTGCAGAGATTTTCGTGGAGTCATGTGGTGAAAACATTCCAAAACTCTTATCTTATATGTCAACTGTTTCATTGCTTAGTAAAGGGATAGCAAGAATTGATAGGATGATTGAACCAGACTTAGAAATAGCAGTTAAATTGCCAACATCTGATATAGGAATACAAGTAAAATATAAGTATATTGTTACTTTATGCAAGGCAAAAATCTTGCAGCTATATCAATGGAAGATCAAAGCTATACCTTAAGAGATTAATGCAATGACCGATTGAAATGCAGGATAAGCTTTGCACCATCAGAATCCTTTTGTTGTTGTCTATACGGAGTCCCCTTCTTCTTCTTATTCTTCTTTTTTCATGGTGTTTGCTATCTAAGTATGTATTAGGATTTAGGTCTACGGAGGAGGTTTAGAGGCAGCTAGACCATCTAGGGTTTTGATTAAGTGGCTCCATATATAGGGTTGCTTAATGTGTTATGCTATGATGTAAATGTGTTTTATGTAAGTATGTCCATGAAGATTAATAGAAAAAGAAAATAAAAGATACAACACAATTGCATGAATTTTTTTTATCAACCAAATGGTTTGGTTTGGTTTGATTCAAAACAATTTGGTTTTATTTGCTTCTCCAAACTAAACCATGAACTTTATAGTTTGTAAAAAAGCCGATTTTTTTGTTCTACTTAATTCGATTCAAAAGTTGATTTGTGGTTTGCAGTTTGCAATTTGTAGTTTTTTTGCCCAATACTAATCTATCCCATATGCTTTAATCATGGTATATTATATCCTACCTTTAGTCATGGTAGGCCATTTGCTATACATTACCTACCTTCTAGTGTTACAAAAACCTAAAAAAAGAAGAGAGAAAGGGAGAGGGCAGGAGGGAAAGAGTGTGGGCAAAAGCATTCAGAGCATGTCAAGTCTTTCAACACAATTGTAACTTGATAAGCTTTACAAGCTTTTTCTTTTCTTTTATTCTTTTTTTCCCCTTTATTTTTATAAATGGTAAGGACCTCCTCCTACCTTATAAGGATTAAACATTACCATAAGGTGGTAGTTTGATTTTAACTCTCTAGAACTTGTAATACTATAGCCCACCACATATACTAACTTTTATTAACACATCTACCATAACCTTCTATTAAGAAATCACCAAAATTTACTTGTTAAAATCTCTAAATAATCTTAAATAAATTTAATTCTATAAATAACTTAAAATAACAAGAAGGAAAATTTATAGTTCTAATAAGTGTTCTATCTTAAAAATCATTCTCATAATAGAAACTTTAATTACCATTCCCCAACTTGAAAATACCAACTATTGTATTATATCCAATTAACATCTCTATAAATTCTACTTAAGTACCTACTCTTGAAAAAAAAATATACACAAGATGACACAAAACCTAATATGAAATACAGCAAACATGTAAGCATGAACAACATATCACAAGTCACAAGCGTTACAAGTATCTACCAACTTATCATGCACCAAACAATAGGTTGTTGTCTTTGATTTAACCATCAAAAACATAAAAGTAATTACAACCTCGAAACACCATATATATTTTTTTATACAGTATCAGTATTAAGTCATCCCGAATACTTTAGAAACTAAGAATTACCCTAGATTTACCAAGATCATTTCCAAACGTGACTACACTTGGAACAATGTTGAGTAAAGATCATTAGGATGCCACCCCAAGATCACAGGTCATCCCGATCCCTAATGCTTAGTCAAGTACACACAACACACAAAGTTTTAATGTTAAATAATTAATTAAGTCCAGTAATAATATATATGCCTTACAACCATAAGCAACAAATAAGTATCTTGTTCTTAGTTTTGAGACAACATACTCATACACAATTCTTGAGTCAACTTCTATTTCCTTTCCTAAACTATCACAATCAAATAAAGATAACTTGCTTTTGGTAATCTATTTTCGTTTCGAATTTCTATTATCCTATGTTCAACTACCCCTTTCTTATCTCAATCCTAATTATATAAATACTAGGGTCTTTTAAGAAATTCTAGATCACTTGTTATCATGATTAAATTAAAAATTAAACTTATATTTCTTTATTTGCTTAAAAATATATAGGAAATAAAAATAGGGAAAATTACTTTAATAAATAAAATACAAATTGAGGTATATAACTTAAAAACATATGACTTGTAAACCTGAGGTCAAAAGCCACACCAATATGTACACTATGTATATGTGTAATACATGTCATGTACCACTAAAAGAAAATATTGTATAAGTCATGAACTTGCATATACATGCCATATATTTTTACTACCATGTACACAATGTGGACATCCCTCATCTAACCTTTTCTTTTTTCTTTTTTCTTTTTTCTTTTTCCTTCGATACCACTTGTTTCAACAACCAATATTGACTCCAAGCTTCAACCTTTACCAATTTAAATCTAATCCATTCACACTCTCAAATTTCTACATGCTTGATCTCTTATCAAACTCTAACAATAGAACACTTATGGTGTTCCCATAACCATTAAATCAATACGACTAAAAGATCATACCTTAATTGTTGGCTTTGTGATTATATTGATCACGCAACATGTAAGTTTTGTAGGCGACACATTAAATCACATATTTAGCAATCTTAAACTAACAAAATTCTCTTCTTTTATTAAGAAACTATCAATCTATCATCGATTTAAGGTTTTATAAGATCCCAACCTTTAACTTAACCTTTTTCTTAATTCCATTCTTCCCTACAATTTTGTAACACCCTTTGAGATTATGATAGACTTCAATCAATACTCAAAACTACCAAACACCTTGTCCTTTCTTGATTTGCACTTAAAAGAATCTAATCATTCCACAAAGAATTATGCTACAAGAGGTAACACTCACTTCTAGCAATGCCCCATTAACTTAAAATCTTTATTACTTTTAATATTTCACTATATTTCCTTTATTATTATTATTATTATTATTATTATTATTATTATTATTATTATTATTATTATTATTATTATGAGGTTTTACATAGACACTTACTACAAAAGAGGATCTCATAATACACCACATAAACAATGTGTAGCCAATCACCTCAAGGCTAGGTAGTAGTTAGCTACATAGGTTAGAGTTTCTACTCATTTTCTTTTTCTTTGATACCTTTTTTATTTTATATAATCTATTTATCATCTGTAAGAAAATAATCCTTTTGAGAGAACCAAGAAATGAATATAACTAATTAAATTTATCCAGTACTTTTATTTTATTGAATTAGTTGTTGCAAACAAATTATAAACCAATATATGCCCCTCAACTAACGTTAATACATATAGATAAAATATAGACCATGCATTAGTCAAAAGAAAAAAAAAACTAGTAATTAGTTCATGAAAAGGAGATAACACAGATCCCATACACATGCCCACTACATGCTACACGGCACACATACATAAGCAAACATGTGAGACCCCAATCTTCGACTAACTATTATGGACTTGAAAGGATAACACTTCATAATACATATGTAACTTAGAAAATATGGCTTACGAAGTGATGAAATGAAGTACTTATAATAAGTAGGAGTAATGAGTACGACTACATAAAATAATCGTAGCTGCTTGGAATCAATAAATTTAGGATTTTTTTAGTCAAGTAAAATTTTTAGTATGAGGTCACAAAAATTAAAAGAAGATCCTTATAGAACTATATTTGGCAAAATAATGTGTATAAAATAATTAATTTAGTAAAGCATAATTTTATTGGTATTATTATCTTTATCAAAAATGCATGATTTTGGTTTCGGTAGTTAGTTAAAACATTTAGACAAAGTAATAAATAAAATGACATAAGATAATGTCTAGGAAATATACGTACATGTTAAATATATTTGGTATAACTAGTATATGATATATGTACTCGTAGTTAGTTAAAACCATAGCACATAAGTGATATATTAATTTAATTACATAAAGTTAATAAGAAAAATAAATAAAGTAATTGGAGATATCTTCCTTTGGAAATAGTAGCTGATATCAGGCAAGTGCACCTATCAGTTTTAATATAGCGGATGTGAGTCCGAGTCGATCCCTTAGAGACTTCTAGTACTAATATTAACCTTAGTTGTATTATCTAACCGAAAAATTGTGATGGGTTAAGTGAATTAAAAATACTAAAATTGACGAACTAAACTAATTATGAGACTTGATTAAGCAATTTAGAAAGCGATAAAACTAAGAACAACTTCAAGAATGCAAATAATGTATTTAGGAATTATTTCCCCTAGTGTTTAACATGTGACTGCTTAAAATATATCAAATTCAATTTCTATTATTCTTCACCGGAGGGATTCACAATTAAAGTTAATACCTTTTTTAAGCATATTAACCTTAATCTTAAATTATTTACCGGAATCTTTTCACTTAATAATATAATTTAGAATCGCATTCATGTATAATGAATTTTCATACAAAAGAATAACTTTCCGAAAGAAACATATATCTTATCTCTAAGTATATATATAATTCTCTTCAATTATGTCAAGATCTCATTATTCATGTGATTTCTCAATCATCATGCATAATATCATAGATTGATACTCTAGAAATATCAATTGACAATTAAATAACATAATTGAATCAAGAAAAGATAGAAACTTTATTGAAAATTGTCAATCAATCTAATAGTCACATGAAACCCTAGGTTCCATAATACTAAATACACGAATCTTAAGCTATCATAATGAAACTAAAAACGAATTCCAACAAAACCAAAAACATGAAAACCCCCTTTTGTTGATGATGAATCTCTTCAATCTTGAAGTTGGATGTTCCTTTCGCCTTTTTTCTCTCCTTCTCCTCAAGCCTCTTCTCTTTTGAATGTCCAATCCCACATGCGAAACCTTAATATATCCTTTTATAATATATTGAAAGGTTTCCGTTTTCATCACCAGACACGGCTTGGGATACAGTCATATCCCCAGGTTGTGTAACTTTCTGATCTTAGTATATTTTCCTGGATGGACACAGCTTGGGGATACAGTTGTGTCTCAGACTGTGTAACTTCAAAACTTCATAACTCCTTCATTTGAACTCCGAATTGAGTGAAACTTGATTCCTTTTCTTTGTTTTCGATCTAATAATGCGTTCAAACCTTAAAATCAAATTTTTATGCAATTAAGTATCAATTTATTTAAAGAAAACCAAAGATGTAAGGGAAATGCTATAAAATGATCATGTGAAATATATTTAAAATAAGAGTTATCAAACTTCCCTACACTTAAGCATTTTCTTATCCTCAAGCAAATAAATAAAAAAAAAAAATTTTGGGACAAGAAATGCTAAACAAAATTTATCATTATTTAGGAAACTGGTAAACAAATACACTTAACCCAAAAGAAAGGTAAGAAAATCACTTTCAATTAACTCGCAATAATATAGTCAACCAATTTCACCCTTAACAATGTCATAATTTCACCTGACCATATTCGAATGCTCCAACAATACTTAATACTAGAATTCATTAGTTAATTTATGGAATCAAAGTTTACCCAAGTCATTTAATTAAGGATTCCTAAACTAGAAATTAGATTTAACATTTCGCCAACTGAAAAAGAGTCATAAAAATTTTGTCCATTTGACTAAAATGTATACAATTCTCTCTTTCATCTCACTAAGCACCATAATCTAAAACAAACACATTTTACATCCACTCATCCTCTGATCATCCCCCTAGTTCATACTTTTGTTGGGAGGTCTTTTAAATTTACTTTATTTAAGCACAATTGTGTTGGTAGAGGGAAAGAATCTCACTCTTCTGACGGACTAAGGCCAATCCATACCAACTTATTTCTTGTATTGATAGCGGGAAAGAACCTTGCTCTTCTAACAGACCAAGGTCGATTCATACCAAAATTTTCAGTAGTATTGGCATTGGGACTCAATCTCGCTCTTCTGACGGATTAAGACGAATCCTTACCAATTTTTTCTATTCATACACTTGTTATTACTTTTGACCCCAATCATTGTGATTTTTCAAGGGTTTCTCAAAAGAAGAATTTCATTTGTTTGTTTACTAAAAGTTATAGGGCTCTAAAAATTTCTAAGAGAAAGGTATACATAAAAGTAAATTTAAAAATAACCATGACTAACTCTCAACTAGTGATGTTGCTCCAATCTCAAGTCTTAGAGTCCCAAGTTAAATAACTCGTAACTTTGCCCTCCATAGATTTGATTAATCAATTCTAGTAAAGTATAATAAGATCAATAATGATCAAGATGATACAATTGATTTAGCTCAACACTTGTTAATCACCTATTGCAAGTTAATTTAAAAATTAATTGGGTCAAATGTGAATAATTGGTCTCCTAAATACTAACAAATTCATATATATCCTTTCCCCATACTTAATAACATACAGTGTCCTCAATGTATGACTAAGAAAGCATGGAAGCAAGAAATAAAACAAGAAAAATCAGCATTGGGAAAAAGGAAATATATGTACTGAAAAAGAAACTAATACTTCCCTGCCAGTCAAAAATAAGGTGAAGAAGTTCAAAACGAAGAAGCATCATCATTACATGTCTGATTTCATATGCCTTAGCCAACGAAAAATAACACACAAAAAAATAGGAACTAAGAAGAGGGATCAGAATCCATCTCTTCATCATCCTCATCAGATGGTGCCTCCGCCATGGTTGCATCATCGTTGTTGTCACTGCCCTCAACACCCTCTTCACTTCCCCCAACCGCCTCTTCTTCACCACCCTCACCACCCTCATCATGTGCATCCGACTCTTTCATCTTGATAATTTTTTTCATTTTGTCTTGGCGGATATGAAGTTTATCCACACTTTCTCGGATATAACAAACCTTAGACATCAACATATCAAATTTGTCTTCAAGGCTTGCTGAAGACATCTAGCCTCGAGATGTGTTGTGTGAGTGTTGACCTTGACGTCTTGTTGGTAAAAGGTTCATGAGTCGAAATGAATTAAGTCACATAGGAGTGACTTGATTAACTAAGGTAAGTGAGGGCCAAATGACAACCTTAGTCCGCATGGCCTGCACGAGTAAGGTGATGTAGGGGCCATAACAAATATGCCCTTTCTTCCGTGTAGTAGTAGCTTGGTGGCTAAAAAGTTCAGCTAGCTTGATGGCGAAACTGATGGGATGTTTATGAATAACACTATACAAATAGAGGTAATCCTTGTTGGAAACCACACTGGTGTTGAGGCCTCTACCAGTCAATGTATGCGCAAAGAGCTAATGAAGAACACGATATTCAGGCTTGACCAATTGAGAAGCCTTGCTCTTTACTGGATCATACGCATCACCAATAGTAATTTTGTTCCAAAACGTCCCTGGTGTTACTCCATGGGGAAAATGACATAAGAGACGTTAGAACTCTTCTATCAGTGTATATCTATCTTCATAGATACCGAGATATCTACCCAATTGAGCTATGGTTATGTGGAAAGGGTAGCTACTCAAAGTGAAATGGAGTTTGCGTTTGCATTTGGGGCCCATGCTAGTAGCACTCTCTTTATCGAGTTTGTAAGTACATAAAAACTCTAATGTTAGCTCTTTATAAAAGGGAGCATCAAGAGATAAAAGTTGCTCCTAAATGGTTCCATCCAAGAGCTCCTTCATTTCTGTTGAGAGCTCTAATTAAGCGAGAACATCCCAATCTAGATGAAGGGTGTCGCTGAAAGGCTTATTCTTAAGTAAACTGTAGCGTTGCGACTGGTAGTCTTCCATGAATTGAAGCATTGGGTGCTCCATCTGAGGGAGAGTGGCTAATGGTTCAACAATTGCACCTTCTTGCGATGAAGATGATGCTGCATATTTAGATTTCCATCGAACGGTAAGCTTTGTGCAATTTGCCATTGAATACCTAAAAAGAAACACCAAACCAAATCAAAAACGTGCATCCTTGCCACACGTAGTTCAAATGAAGACAGAGGGAGAAAGGATTAACAGTGAACAATATTCACAGAATTCTCATTAGGACATTTAAACAAACATGTAGAGTGCATCCACAAAATTAGTTGAGGTAAAAGAAATAACTAGCAAATATATCCAACTAATTATAAAATTGACCCACTACATTACAATTGGCTTGAAAAGCAGGCGTCCCAACACATCAAAGACGCTAAATGACCCAAAATTACTCTCACAATGCTAACCCTAACTAGCGTAATTGAATAATGATTAGCAAATTAGCAAACAAAATTTAGAATTAAGAGATCATACATGAATATCTAACCGGAAGAGGCATCATAAAGGCATTAAAATCAAGCAACATAAGGCAATGGTGTATGTCGTTTATGAATGAACAAAATAAATTCGTAGACCAAATGTAAGTACCAAT
The DNA here is from genome assembly GCA_024138005.1 of Lumnitzera racemosa. Classification (NCBI taxonomy): domain Eukaryota; kingdom Viridiplantae; phylum Streptophyta; class Magnoliopsida; order Myrtales; family Combretaceae; genus Lumnitzera; species Lumnitzera racemosa. Next base: position 61,573,038 of record JAMXBC010000012.1, read on the forward strand.
TCACATAAGACCGAAATGTCTAGTAGCTAAACCTGCCTAAACTATGAGGAAGATAAAGCAAAAGTAATGAGGAGAACTTACTTGGATCAAGAATCGTGATGTCAGGAATCGTGATGTGAAGATGGAAAGAAGAGAGAATATGAAATGAATACGTGTTGAGGTTTGTGAGTGTTTGAGAGAGTGTATGTGTATGCTAATAAATTGTGCAGATTGTGTGGTGAGTCATGTGGGTGCTGGGAAGATATGGGCTGGGACACAACCGTGTCCCATGCCCGTGTAACTTTCTGTATTGGCAGTGTTTTACCTGGGCTAACACAGGTTGGGACACAATCGTATCTCATGTCCGTGTAACTTCCTGTGTTTGAGCGTGAATTCTAGACGCACACGAGTTGAGACACAACCGTATCCCATGCTCGTGTAACTTTTTGCTTGCGGTTAGGAATACGGGGCATACGCATACAGGCTGGGACACAACTGTATCCTACGCCTGTGTAACTTTCTGTTTGCGGTCGGGAATACTGGGCGCATACTGGTTAGGACATAATTGTGTCCTATGCCCGTGTAACTTTCTGTTTGTGTGGCATATGGCTGGGCGGATACGGGCTGGGATATGACCATATCCCATGCCCGTGTAACTTTCTGTGGGTGTTAGGTCATTGAAGGGGTCTAGATGGACACGGGCTGGAACACAACCGTATCCCATGCTCGTGTAACTTTATGTTCTGTTTTTTTTTTTCAATTAATGAATTTAAAAATACAAGAAACTTAAAAAATAAAAGTACTTAAGCTAGAAAAATAAGACAAAGAAAACTAAAAGGAAAAAACCTATTACTAAAATTGAAACAAATAAAAGAAGCAAAGCAAAGTTAGATAAACGAAAAATAAAATGGAATAAACTTAAAGAACTAAAGTGTAAGCAAAGTTAGGCATGGGTTACCTCCCAAGAAGTGCTATAGTTAACGTCGATAGCTTGATGGGATACGAATGTAGCTCATGATTGTGCAGTTGGGTGGAGATAAAACTCCTCTCGTCCAATATGTTCCAAATTTCTACCCAAGTATAACTTTAATCGTTGCCCATTTACCTTAAATGTGCCTTTCTCCGAGTGTGTAACTTTAATAGTCCCATACGGGAAAACTTGTGTAATTGTGAATGGTCCAAACCACCTCGATTTCAACTTACTTGAGAATAAACAAAGGCGAGAATTATCCAAAAGGACATGATTGCCTTCTTTAAACTGTCGACCTTGTTTGATTCGTTGATCGTGGTACTTTTTTGCCCTTTCTTTGTATAATTTAGAGTTCTCATATGCTTTCGCTCGCCATTCCTCTAGCTCATTCAATTGAAGTTTTCGGTGAGAACCTACACGCTCAAAATCAACATTGGCACTCTTAATTGCCCAATAAGCCTTATGTTCAATCTCTACCGGTAAATGACAAGCCTTCCCATATATAAGTCGGTAGGGTGTGGTCCCTAGTGGTGTTTTGTAAGCGGTTCTGTATGCCCATAGAGCATCATCCAACTTTTCTGACCAATCTCTCCTATGATACTCTACGGTTTTTTCAAGAATTCGCTTAAGATCGCGATTGGCAACTTCTACTTGGCCACTACTTTAGCGGTGGTATGGGGTGGCTATTCTATGTGTAACGCCATAACGTTTCAACGCTTGGTCAAGTTGGGCATTACAAAAGTGTGTTCCCCTATCACTTATAATTGTCCTAAGGGTACGAAATCGAGAAAATAGGCCTTTCAAGAATTTTTTTACTGCCTTAGCATCATTAGTAGGCAGGGCTTTAGCTTCTACCCACTTAGAGACATAGTCAATAGCTACTAGGATATATTTATTTCCATTAGAGTTCGGGAAGGACCCATGAAATCGATCCCCCACACATCAAATACCTCAACCTCGATGATGGGGTTTTGTGGCATTTCATCCCTATGGGATATATTCCCTACTCGTTGGCAACGATTACAAATCTCAATGTATTTCTGGGCATGTTTGAATAAGGTAGGCCAATAAAATCCAACCTCTAGGACCTTATGAGCTGTCCTATTGGCATTATGATGCCCACCCGTAGGCACTGAATGACAGTGGCTCAAAATTCTAGATCCTTCGAGGTATGGTACACACCTTTGAATAACATGATCAGCACATACTTTAAACAGGTAAAGATCACCCCAAAAATAATGTTTCACATTAGAAAAAAATTTCTTCTTTTGCTGGTGTGGAAGTCCCTTCGGTATAATCCTTGCAACTAAAAAATTAGTGATATTTGCGAACCAAGGAATTTCCATATCACTTACCTAGGCGATGGTATAGAGTCGCTCCTTAGGGAATTAATCTTTGATCTCATTCTTGTCGAGCATTTCCAAGTTTAGATTCTCCAATCGAGATAGGTGGTCTGCTGCTAAATTCTCAATACCTTTTTTATCTTTGATCTCCAAATCAAACTCTTATAGCAATAAGATCCACCTAATCAGTCTTGGCTTTGCATCTGGTTTTGCTAATAAGTACCTAAGGGCAGAATGATCAGTATAAACAATCACTTTAGATAGAAGCAAATAAGAGCGAAACTTATCAAAGGCAAAAACAACTGCTAGCAACTCTTTTTCTATAGTAGTGTAGTTTTCCTGAGCATTAGTAAGAGTTTTGTTAGCATAGTGAATTGGTTGAAAGTGCTTGTCCCGCCTTTACCCCAATACTGCTTCGATTGGCTAATCACTAGCGTCACACATAAGTTCAAAGGGAAGTACCCAATCAAGTACTACCATGATTAGAGCATTAGTAAGTTTCTCTTTAAGGATATTGAAAGCTTTCAAACACTCTTGAGAGAAAACATAAGGCACATCATTTTCTAATAACTTAGTCAAAGGGCGGGCAATTTTCGAGAAGTCCTTGATAAATCGCCTATAAAAACCTGCATGTCCTAAAAAGCTTCTTATGGCCTTAACTGAAGTTGGGGATGGGAGTTTTGCAATCGCATCCACTTTGGCAGTATCTACCTCAATTCTTTAATATGAAATCTTATGGCCTAGGATAATACCCTCTTGTACAATGAATTGACACTTCTCCCAATTGAGGACAAGATTGGACTTTGCACACCTAGTAAGTACCCTGTCCAAATTATTCAAACAAAGGTCAAATGAGTTGATAAAAACTGAAAAATCATCCATAAATACCTCCATTATGTCCTCAATCAAATCATCAAAAATGGCTAACATGTATCACTAGAATGTAGCAGGTGCATTGCAAAGACCAAAAGGCATTCTGCGGTAAACAAAGGTGCCATAAGGACAATTGAAAGTGGTCTTCTCTTAGTCTTTCGGTGCAATAGGTATCTAAAAATAACCAGACAAGCCATCGAAAAAACAATAAAACATATGTCCAGCTAGTTGTTTTATCGTTTGATCAATAAAGGTAAGGGGAAATGGTCCTTACGTATAACATCATTTAACTTTTGATAATCGATACATACACGCCAACCTGTTACCGTTCTCATTAGGATTAATTCATTCTTTTCATTAGAAACTACTGTCATCCCACTCTTTTTTGAACTACTTGCACTGGACTTACCTATGAACTATCAGAGATAGGATATATCATACCTGCATCAAGGAGTTTGATAACTTCTTTTTTGACTACCTCTTTCATGTTTGGATTCAAGTGTCTTTGCGGCTACACAACTGGCTTGTGGTCTTCTTCCATTAAAATCTTATGAGTACAAAAGGAGGGATTGATACCTCGAATATCGGATATTTTCCAAGCAATGGCCTTCTTATGCTCCTTGAGTACTTTCAGCAACCTTTCTCTCTGTTCTTCTTCCAAATTGGATGCTATAATTACCGGTAATTTGGAGTCCTTCTCTAAGAAGGCATATTCCAAGTAGTCAAGTAATTACTTTAGCTCTAATACTGGTGGCTCTTCAATCGAAGGTTTTAACTGTGCTTCCTTCCTCTTTTCAAACTCTTCAAACCCTTTCTCAATAAAGGTCTAGTTGGGCTACTACCTTGGATTTGACAGGATCTTCCGAAGCTTCTTTCATACCTAATTGCAAGCAACTCTCCAACAAATCCTTAAGAACTTCCTGCATATAACTTGAAACAAAGTGTCAGTAACATCCAAAAGGTAGCAAGTATCATCCTGATCGACAAACTTTTTCATAGCCTCAAAAATTTTAAACATGATCTCTTCATCTCCTACTCGAAGAATGAGCTTGCCATCACTAACATCAATGATAGCCCTAGCGGTGGCTAAGAATGGTTTACCTAAGATAAGGGGCATCTCAAAATCTTTATCCATATCCAATATCAAAAAGTCAACTGGAAAAATAAATTTACCTACTTAGACTAATACATCCTCAATAATGCCTCTAGGATACGTCACAGATTTATTAGCTAATTGCAAGCTCATACGTGTAGGCTTAGGTTCCCCTAATCTTAGTTTCTTAAAAAATTTATAAGGCATTAAATTGATATTAGCACCCAAATCAACTAAGGCTTTGTCAATGAACAAGTTACCAATATGACTAGGAATTGTAAAACTTCCTGGGTCTTTTAGCTTCTTGGGCAACTTGTTTTGCATGATCGCTGAACATTCTTCATCCAAGATGATTGTGGAAAGCTCCTCAAGCTTCCTCTTATTGGATAACAAATTTTTCAAGAACTTAGCATACTTCGGCATCTGTGACAGGGCATTAACGAGAGGTAAGTTAATATGCAGTTGTTTAAATAGGTCAAGGAACTTACTGAATTGTTGGTCATTGCGATCTTGCTTGAGTCTTTGAGGGTATGGGATAGGTAGTTGATATTCCTTCATCTTTGATGACTCTATGTCTTCCATTGCTTTCATCCCCTTTTTGCTCTTACTAGTCTCTTCGCTAACCTTCCTCTCAGCATGCAACTCCTTCCTACTTCGAAGTGTCACTGCCTTGACATGTTCCTTTGGATTGGGTTCTGTATTCCCCGATAGCGTTCCTTGTGGTCTTTCAGAGATTAGCTTCGCAAGTTGACCAATTTGGCTCTCAAGGTTGCGATTTGATGCCTCTTGATTCCTCAGCGATGATTCAATATTGGATAAGCGAGCCTCATTGCCTTGAATATATTTTATGAGAAGTTCTTCCATACTGGGCTTCTTTTCTTGAGGAAGAGGAGGTGGGAATGGTCTCTGAAATCCAGGTGGGCCAAAGTTAGTCTTCTACTAGCCTTGGTTTTGATTTCCTCATGAGAAATTGTGGTGATTCCTCCAGCCTGGACTATAAGTGTTGCTGTTGGGGTTATTTTGTTGCTTGGGTGGATTTCCTAGATAATCTACCTGTTCCAGTTGTTTTTGTGCTCCATACCCCTGCATACCAAAGTTACTTACATCCGATTGCACTTGTTGAGGTCCAATAGAGAGTGCATCAATCTTCTTACTCAATAGGTCCACCTTAGCTGCCAGAGCAGTGGTTAAATCCACATCATAAATTCTTATAGCCTTTTGCTTGGCTCTAGTGCTTTCCTACTGATAATTGTTCATCACTATTCCTTCAATTAGGTTTTGTGCTTGCTCAGGTGTCTTTGTGTTCAAAGTACCTCCTACAGATGCATCAATCATTTGTCTCGTAGATAAATTGAGACCATTATAGAAGGTTTGAATCGGCATCCATAGTGGAAGGCCATGATGTGGGCACCTCCTGAGCAAGCCCTTGAACCACTCCCAGGTATCATATAAAGTCTCTGCTTCTAATTGAGCAAAACAAGAAATATCATTCTGAATATAGCAGTCTTAGCAGGTAGGAAATACTTCTCCAAAAATTTCTTTACCAATTTATTCCAAGTTATGATTAAATTTCGTGGTAGAGAATTCAACCACTGTTTTGCTCTACCCCTCAAGGAAAAAGGAAATAGCCACAGTTGGATGGCATCACCCATGGGTTCGTTGATTTTAAATGTATCACAAATCTCTAGAAAACTAGAGATGTGGGTATTAGGATCTTTATCTTGGAGACCGTCAAACTGAACATATTGTTGCACCATTTGTATGATGTTAGGTGCAATTTGGAAGTTATTAGCCGCGATGATTGGCTTCGCGATACTAGAGTTAACTCCAATAAGTGTAGGCCTTGAATAGTCGGACATGGTCCGATTTGCTTCATTACCATTGTTAGCCATGTGTAGGCTTTAATCTTAACGATTAACTCGTCTTCTATGGTAGCCACAATTTGTCTAGGTTGTACTTTCAAATTTTGAAGGGTAGTTCTCTCAATTTCATAATCAAGTTCTACTAAATCTTCTGGGTTGCTTCCTATCATGCACTACAAGGGCAAGAAATACAGAATCAATTGCAACTATAGGTAATAAAAATAAACAATGAAAACAAAAGAAAAACAAAATGGTTAAAGTAATAAAGCAACTAGCGTTCTTAATATCGAAATTCTCCGGCAGTGGTGCCAAAACTTGATATCAGGAAAGTGCAGCTATCGGTTTTAATATAACGGATGTGAGTCCGAATCGATCCCTTAGAGACTTCGAGTACTAATATTAACCTTAGCTTTATTATTTAATCGAAAAAATGTGATGGGTTGAGTGAATTAAAAATACTAAAATTGACAAACTAAACTAATTATGAGACTTGATTAAGCAATTTAGAAAGCGATAAAACTAAGAACAACTTCAAGAATGCAAATAACGTATTTATGAATTATTTCCCCTAATGTTTAACATGTGACCGCTTAAAATATATCCAATTCAATTTCTATTATTCTTGACCGAAGGGATTCACAATTAAAGTTAATACCTTTTTTAAGCATATTAACCTTAATCCTAAATTATTTACTGGAATCTCTTCACTTAGTAATATAATTTAGAATCGCATTAATGTATAATGAATTTTCACACAAAAGAATAACTTTCCGGAAGAAACATATATTTTATCTCTAAGTATATATGTAATTCTCTTCAATTATGTCATGATCTCATTATTCATATGATTTCTCAATCATCATGCATAATATCATAGATTGATACTCTAGAAATATCAATTGACAATTAAATAACATAATTGAATCAAGAAAAGATAGAAACTTTATTGAAAATTGTCAATCAATCTAATAGTCACATGAAACCCTAGGTTCCATAATACTAAATACACGAATCTTAAGCTATCATAATGAAACTAAAAACGAATTCCAACAAAACCAAAAACATAAAAAACCCCTTTTGTTGATGATGAATCTCTTCAATCTTGAAGTTGGATGTTGCTTTCACCTTTTTTATCTCTTTCTCCTCAAGCCTCTTCTCTTTTGAATGTCCAATCCCGTAGGTCCTTTTATAATGTATTGAAAGGTTTCCGTTTTCGTCACCAGACATAGCCTGGGATACAGTTGTGTCCCCAGGCCATGTAACTTTCTGACCTCAGCATATTTTCCTGGATGGACACAGCCTGGGGATACAGTTGTGTCCTAGACTATGTAAGTTCAAAACTTCATGACTCCTTCATTTGAACTCAAAATTGAGTGAAACTTGTTTCCTTTTCTTTGTTTTCGATCCAAGAACGCATTCAAACCTTGATATTAAAATTTTACTCAATTAAGTATCAATTTCTTTAAAGAAAACCAAAGATTTAAGGGAAATACTATAAAATGACCATGTGAAATGTATTTAAAATAAGAGTTATCAGTAGGCGTATCATCTCTTGGAAGTTTAACTTAAGACTTTGTTAAATAAAGGATGCCTAAGCTAAAGCTTAACAAGAGGAAAACATAAAGCATTACACTTATCTTATTAAAAGGGGAAATTTCCAGTGACTCCTTCTATGGATATAGAAAACAAAATAGTAGTAGTCCATTTAGGTGAATGCTCAGTTCAAATATTAGGAACTTGAGGAAGCATAAAAAAAGCAAGGTTAGAGGAATTTATGGGAAAGTAGGATGCAAATTTAGGTATTTAAAGTGCGTAAACAACCATGTAATCTGGAAGTACATATCAATCACCACTTGAAGGGGAGTATACTACTTGGAGCTATCGATGACCATCCATAGCTAAACGATGATCGAAAAAGCTAGCAAAAGTGAGCGTTTTATTTTCCTAAATATTTCACTAAAATTTTTAAAATAGCAAATGACCTCTAAAAATTATGAAACTTGGTTTTTGAAAGTATTTTTGCATGTAGAATCCAAATTTCAAACCAAATCTTGCATATTCAAATTGGAAATATGAGGTCCTTAAGAAACTAGGCTAAAAGCGAATTGTATAGGAAATTTCTTGTCGAACTTAGTTTTTTTCTTGGTTTTTTATATTTTCCTTAACTCGACTAATATTGAACCTTTATCCATTTAATATTAGTCCTCGACCAAGGGTTAAAGAAAACTAGTTTCTCTTTTTAAAAATTGTTTAGAGTTATCACTTAACTAAAGTCAAGATAAAGAGTTAAGTTATAATCATTTCGATAGATTGGTTACAACTTAGCTATCAGTCTTTTGATAAAACTAAATTTTAAAATGGTTTTAAAACTAGAGATCTAGATTCAGGGGCCATTCTATTAAACCCTAAATGGATACCATGTTTTAACTTTTCGAATTTTACTTTACTTTTCAATAATACCCTTTTTAGATTTCAATTTCTAAACAACAAATCATATCACATGCAACTAAGTTAATTAAATTGATCATCTACAAAAGATGGAAAAATAAAATTTTTCCATATTTTAAGCTACCTCATAATTGCTATGAGTGCTTACATACTTGTTGTTCGGGATTAAACTTCCATAATTCATTCAATGAAAAGTTTAAGTGGGAGAGTTGATTTTAATTTTTGAAAAAAGATAAAGTTATGTTCTTACCCAATTCAATTTACTTAAGAAAATTATTTGAAGGGTCTTAAACCAGATTTTATTTATATAAAGTATTAAGAAAAATGTCCTAATTTGGGAAGAGGATCTATTACTTTTATTTATTTTTGGAAAATTGATTTTCTAAGTGGAAACAAGATTTTATTTTATGTTTTATTTTTTATCTATTTGTTTTATTTCCTTATTAATTTCTCTATAAAACATAAAACAAAAACTAAACTTATTTTCAGTTCCTTTTTCTTTTTCTTAATTTCCCTTTTCCTCTTTTTTTTTTCTTTCTTGGTTTTCTTTTCTTGTTCCTTTTCTTTTTATTTATTACAATTACATAAAAATTTTACATAAATAAATAAAAATTAAAATAGTATAAGGGTCGGAACGTAAGCTTGGACTTTAGTAGTAGTTTAGGTTGTGTATAGGTCGAACTTGTTGGATTGGGTTAGGTTTGGAAGACAGATCTAGGTTAGCTTGTGAGTTACAAATTAAGGATGCAGCAACAATGGAAGGCTACAATTCCTATTGATTTAACCAGTGAATTAAGTGGGAAAAGTGATTTTTTTGGGTATTGGATTGAAGATTGTAGGTTTGCCTAAGCGTTATAGCCTAAGGTAATGGTTTGGTGGTGGTCGGCGCTTGGGTGATGGTGAATGATGCATAGAGTGATGGGAGGGGCATTGGATTAGAGGTACACATGTGTTCTGTAGTCGCATATGGGCTATTGGTGATTGGGTGGTCATGTTTGGATGGTGGCTTACGAATAGCAAGTTGCAATGGTATCGGTTATGGGTTTAAGTGAGAAGTGATCGAATGAAGTGGGTTGCTTGCTGCGACGCGAGCTTGGATTGTGCTTCCAAATGATGTACAATGAACGGTGAAGGCTATTACAACTATTATGTTGGGTGTATTTGAGAGCTTATAATAGTGGATTAGGGTGTTTAAGGTAACTGCAGATTGAGCAACAAGTAGTGGCCATAGTGTGTAAGTTTGGTAGTTGGTCCTAGCGGTTGTTCGAGAGAGTACTGTTAGTGTTAAAGGGAAGTTGGTGGTGGGGATGAGAGAGATGCCTAGAGTAGATGGGTCTGATACTGCGTATGTGTGAGTTGTTGAAGTGGTACTATGGTACGTAATAATGGCTATCGGTTTAGGTGTTTTGTTGTAAAGGATTAGAGGTTGAGGGTTAGCTAATGTTACTAATGTGATTAAAGGTCAGTATGGTCGGTGCTGTGTATGGTATAAGGGAGAAAGAAGTAGAGTTATCATATGGAGTTTGAAAGTGGATCGATAATGGTTAATGGAGGAAGGGGGTAGAGAGAGGCCGGGGATTTTGCTCATGTATTCAGTGTATGTATTGTATGGAGAGAGTGAGTCAAAGATGGGTGTTATTGGCAGGTAAATTTCGAGAGACTGATAGATGATCACCCCCCCCCCCCCCTTAAAAACGATACTTGAGAAAGAAAACTACATTTACAACTTTTTTTCCAAATTTTGAGTCAAATTTTGATTGACTTAATGATTGAATCTAAACCAGTTTTTGTGTTAGGTATGAAGTATCTTATGCAAGCTATGAAATCTCTCCATTAATTTGGTCAAATTGTATAGAAAATGGTCTTCAATCAATCCCGAAACTAAGCTAACTAAAGAGGATGATTGCAGGAAAACTAAGGAAAAAAAAAAGAAGGAAAAAGGAGAAAAAGTGAGGGAAGATGATGCTAACATGTTAGCCATGTGTTCAAGTAATGTTACACAACGTGTCGCGTGGTTGGACACATAGTGGGTGTAGCTTGGATAATGAAAGGCATTTTATACCTCTAATGAGATTTGAACCCCTAACCTCAAGTTAAACTTAATATTAAATTTAAGTACTCATCCGTTAGGCCGTTAGCTTATGCCTTATCTATATGTGCCATCAAACTGTACATATGGACTACGTCAGCATAGGCTAGATTCAAATCTAAGCCTAGGCCCAATGGCTTTCTATTTAAATTTAAACTATTTTATTATAATTCAATATTATTTTCTAAATTTCCCTAAAATCCTCTATTTATTTATTTTTTAAATTTTTTATGACTTTTCTAATTTTCCTATTTTGTTGTATTTTATAAATTTCTTATTTTTTTTCCTAAATTTTCCATTTTTTGTATTTTTTCTAGATTTCTTTTTTTTTTTATTTTTCCTAAATTAGAACCCTTTATTTAGTCCTAAAAAATTTTTAAAATAAAAAGGGGAGAGGGCAGCAAAAAATAAGGTATATATAACTACTCATTTTTATGATGAAATTTGAGTAAAACTTTACTATAAAGACAAATGAGATACTATTTTTACCTTAAGGGTAGAATTTGTCCTAAGGAGTGCCTTAGCTAACTATCCTAGGTTTGGTTCACTAGGGATTTGATAGAGAGTGAAAAGAGAGAGAAGGCACTCTAAGAGCTAGTTGTGTGAGTTTAGAAAGGTTAGCACCCTAAGGGCTAGTTAGAAAGGTCAATTTGAAACTTGGTCGTGCCCCTTTTTGAGTTGATTAACCTAAGTAGGAGCATTTTTATGGGAGTAATGGCCTTAAATTGGAATATTTTGAAAACCCTGGTTATGATCTTCTAAGCTTACTAACCTAAGTGGGACCGTCTCTAAGGGACTAGCAAACCTAAATTGGAATCGATTTAGGAAACCTTGGTTATGCTCTTCTAAGCTTACTAACCTAGGTAGGAGCATCTTTAGGGGACTTGTAGCCCTAAATTGGAATCGATTTAGAAAACCTTAGCCATGCTCTTCTATGCTTATTAACCTAGGTGGGAGTATCTTTAGAGGATTAGTAACCTTAAATTGGAATCGATTTGGAAAACTTTAGTCATGCTCTTCTAAGCTCACTAACCTATGCAGGAGCATCTCTAGGGGACTAGTAACCCTAAATTAGAATCAATTTGAAAAAACCTTAGTCATATTCTTTTAAGCTCACTAACTTAGGAGGGAGTATCTCTAAGGGATTAGCAACCCTAAATTAGAATCGATTTTGAAAACCTAGTCGTGCTCTTCTAAGTTCACTAACCTAAGTGAGAGTGTCTCTAGGGGATTAGCAATCTTAAATTGACTTAGAAGAAGCGCTCTATTGGCTTGCTAAAAGAAATTAGTGAAAAGAAGTGCCCTATGGGCTTACTTAGGAGAAATTAGTAAAGGAAAGCAACTTACGGGCTTGCTAAAAAGAAATTGATGAAGAGAAGCGCTCAATGGACTTGTTAAAAAGATTAGTGAAGAGAAGCATCTTGTGGTCTTACTAACCCTTAAGGTAGAAAAAATTAGGATAGTACTTTCTAAGCTAACTAGAACCCTAAAAAAGAGTAGACAACTACGAGACAGCGTTCTATCAGCTAATAAAATGGATTAAAGGCAGGATAACACTTTAAGAGCTAATTAAGACTTGAAAGATGGTACAATGGGTAAACAACCTAAGAACTCCACCTAAAAATTATCAAAGGAAAGGGTCACAAATGTAATGTTCAAAAATCAATGTGCTAACATCGTATGGAAGTACTTAATTGATCTTGCCAATAGTACCTAAACTGTTAAAACTTTTCTTTGAGAAGTCCTATTAAAACTAGCTAACTCATTCCTCAAAATGGGCTCAACTCCAAACCCTTGTCATTAATCCGATGGATCTTGTTATAGAGCCTCTAAGGCTTTGCTGGCCTTTTAGAGAATTTAACCCGATATAGAATGCCCTCTACTTGCTCTTCAATTGATTTGTTTCATCTCTAATCAATAAATATCTACCGTAAGGTGATTGCCCATTTAAGTTTCACCTTTTAATAAAAAATAATCAATAAAACTCCCCAACAAGGGGTATTGATCTATAATAGAGTATTTTAAAGAATTTTGTTAATTACTAATGGCCTATATCTCACTTTTAAACTTCTCTTGCATTTTCAGTATATGGGTTCAATTAACTAAGGTAAGGGGATTGACGAAGAGAAGCGCCTTATAGGCTCGCTATAGTAAATCAATAAAGAGAAGTGTCTCGTGGGCTCACTAAAAGAAATTGGTGAAGTGAAGTACTCTATGGGCTTACTAAAAATCCTAAAGGAAATTGATGAAAGAGGGGATAACACTTTAAAAGTTGGCTAGAACCCTAGAAAGATGGGTTAGAGCCCTAAAAGCTAGCTAGAACCCTAAAAAGAACAAAAGAGTAAGTTAATGCTTTAAGAGCTGACTAGAACCTTAAAAATGGAAGATGGGACAATGAACTCAAGGCTGGCTAGAACCTTAATGGGAATTGATGAAAGAAAGGGTATCACTTTGAAAGTTAGCTAGCATCTTAAAAAGAAAGATAGACAGTGCCCTAAAGGCTAGCTAGATCCTTAAAAACAAAAGATGGGATAAAACCCTAAAGGTTGGCTAGATTCTCAAAAATGAATCTTAAAAGAGATTAAAAGAGAGGATAGCACTCTAAAAGTTGGCTAAAATCCTAAAAATGAAAGAAAGAGGAGATAACACTCTAAGAGTTAGCTAGAACCTTAAAAATAATGAAACATAGAGGGGATAGTACTCTAAGAGCTTGCTAAAACCTTAAAAAGAATGGATGGAAGATGAGACAACACTCTAAGAGCTAGCTAAAACGTTAAATAAGATTAAAAGAGACGACAGCTTTCTAAGAGCTTGCTAGAACCCTAAAGAATGAGTGAAGGATTGAAGAAGCAAAGTAAGGAAAGTAACCAATCTTTCAAGAAGAACTTCCTGTCTTGAAAACAAAATTACATATAAAGAATTTGATGAAAAACCATTTAATTACAGAAGAGATAATAGGAATGGTTCCTTGATTTGGATTAACGTTATCAGCTTAAAATGTGTGACCACATTGAAAAAGAAACTGATGACCTGAATTGAAAGTTTGGCTAATTGAGTTGACACGGATTTAAAAATGGACAAAAAAACCTTGTGTTAAGCCTTTACTTTATCTCTCTTCTCTCTTTTTTTTTCTTACAAGTTTGCCAACGGGTATAAATTCTTATTTAAGGAACAAGTTTATAACTACCCCTTTCCTTATTGATCATGTAGGGTTTCTCAATGCCCTTGACCTTAGGGCTTTCTCATGGAGCTTTGTGATTTTAAATATCCTTTTCCTAAGAAAAAGGTAACTCATGATTAGTTTAGTCGAAGAGGGCTTTCTTGCTAACTCTCGATCTAAATTTCGCTCTTCACTACAATTTCAAAAATTGTAGCCCATTTTGTAAGTGATATGCTTTGATTAATCTATTAAGTCTTTTTCGATTCAAAATTATGAATTTAGGCTTTTGGTCTAAGGGTTTTACAGAAGACTAATGAGAAGGCCTATTTTAAAAGATTTACTTATTCAACGTAGGTGTACAAGTTAAGAACCTTTTAGGAAAAATAAGAAATATGCTTGCCTCAGTTTTAAGATTGGAATAGCTTTTATTGAGTAAACGTGGTATCATGGGTGGGAAGGTCTTGTGTTTTATGATTAAGGATGTGTAAAGGGGCTCTGTGCCTTATGATTTAGGATGGATATGTAAGGCTTATGTTTTTAAGCTGGGCATGAGGTCCTTATGTTTGGGCTTTAATTATGAGCTTACATTTTTTAGGCTTTCTTCAATTAGGGCCTCTATTGGGGCCTTTCTCTTACATATAAGGCCAATTTTCAAACTTTTCCCCCCTTCTCTTTTTTTTTTCTCTTCCTTTTATTTTTATTAATGTAACCCCATTATTTCTTGCTCTTCTTTCTTTCCTTTGGCCCCAAGAATGATTGTCTCCATTGCCGAGTTTTTGTCTTTTAAGCGATTTAAGGCTCTAAATCCATAGATTTTTAGTATATTGGTTTGGATGAGATATGTATAAGTTTGAGGTGTTTCAAAAAGATTTAGTCTCTTCTTTATTTCAAAAGAAAAATGATTTATCAAAAATAAAGTTATTCTTTAATTTAACGTTACTAAAGCAAGGACGAACCAATTTTATCCTTCTCTTCTCATCAATGACCTTAATCTTTAAATTGCCCCATTGTAGGTGATTCTTGATAGGGTTTAAATTTGAAAATTCTCCAAATTGTTCTAACGGGGTTTATAAGAGATAATTGTGTTTAGGAATTGAAAATGAAAGCCTAACTTCATTTTAATCTGCGTATCACATTTAAAGTGGACATCTTTTAAGAAATGAGTCTAGAGTATCCTCAACATTATATTACTGAACTCTTAAAGTGTTTTAAGGGTCAGTGTATAGGATATAGTTTACCTCTTTTCATCTTAAACTTTTTAAAATGTGAGTTACTAATTCCTTAAAGAGGAGTTCATTATTTATCTACCTTAAGGTAGAGATTAACTTTACCATATGCCCTAGTTTCTCAAAACATGCCTCAGTTTTGATACTTTTCACTTGGTTTGAGTTCATGACTTAAGTTGTGTTTTGACTTTACTTATGATTGGGCTTGGTTTACTAAACAGACTAGAGGTTTCAACTTGATTACCTTAATGGACCGAAGACTATGCTTGGGTCAACTACCTTAATGGGCCTAATGGCCAAGGCTTTGTTTTCAAATTAGTTGCCTGAATAGGTCAAGGGTTAATGTTTAGATTAAGTAGGCTAAGGGGCAAGTGTTTGGGTTAGCTTCCTTAATGGGCCAAGGATTGTATTTAAGGTCAACTGCCTTGATAGGCTGTAGTTTGCCTTAATGGGCCAAGTATTTGAGCTAGTTTCTTGAGTGGGCCAAAGGCTTAGGCTTAAGGTAGCTCCTTCATATTTGGGTTGAGCCCATAAGGATTTATAACCATCAGCAAATTTTCTTTTATTTTACATCATTTTTTTGTGTATATGTTTTTTTCTTTTTTTTTTTGTGAGAGAGAAAAGTAAAGTTTTATTTTATAGAGATTGAGAAAAAACATGAATCAATTATTTACATTTCCCTGCGGGGTAAGGGGGATTGATTAGATGAGTCTTATCAAAGAATTTATTTACAAAGAAGGAGAATGAAGACCATTAAACTAAAAGAGAACCTTTTATTATTTTGAAGAACCAGGGTACAAGAAACAAAGGAAGAAGGCTTAACTTATTCTCAAAACTTGACATTTATTCTAAGCTCTTTAAATATGAACTAGAAAAACATTAAACTAAGTCTCGTAGATGAGCCTTAAGGTCTTCTAGCAATCCATAAGTTTCCCCAATAACTAGTCCTAAAAGGGCCCTTAAGAACTAGTTGTGAGCTTTAGAGCATTCAAGTTTCTTCTTTAGATAGGTGATTCCGCCCTTCAACAATTGCTTATGAATTCTAGAGATATTCGATTACCTATCAATTCTTTGATATTTACTTCGTTATCTTGCATTTTACACCTAAACATTTTATAGCCAAGAATCAGTTATTAATGAAACAAAAGAATATACGTGGAAATATGTCGATGTTATGATCGTTTAGGTTAATCCATTACTCCTTAAGTTGCAACCCTACTACTTGATTTGGTGTTTTACTTTAAAAAAAAAAAAGATTGATTATATTTTTAAATCATTTCAAACATTAGTAAGGTTGCAAATTCTTAGGAGTAGTATATTAACTCAAGCTTGAAGGGGAGTATATACAATTAAGGTAAGTTCTTAAAGGTTCTTAAACTTTATGACCTCACTTGCTTTTTCAAAAACACTTTTATTGATCACATTAAGTTTAAGTAGGATGGCTTAATTAACTTTAAGCAGTAGCTATATCGCTACACCTAGAGCTTACACAATGGCCCCCCTCTAAAAAATGATCAGGATTACATTTTTTCCTGGTTTAATTTATTTAAGGAATCTTTTCAAAAGGTCCTAAACTAGATTTTATTTATGGAACATTTTAAGAAAAAGGTCATAATTTGAGAAGAGGATTGGTTACTTTTATTTATTTTTGGAAAATTGATTTTCTAAGTGGTAACAAGATTTTATTTTTTATCTATTTGTTTTATTTCCTTATTAATTTCTCTATAAAACATAAAACAAAAATTAAACTTTTTTTAACTTGCTCTTTTTCTCTTTTTTTTTTCTTGTTTTTCCTTTTCCTATATTTTTTTTCTTTCTCGGTTTTCTTTTCTTCTTCTTTTTCTTTTTATTTATTACAATTACATAAAAATTTTATATAAATAAATAAAAATTAAAACAACACAAAGGTCAGACTAAACGCTTGCACTTTGGTAGCAGTTTGGGTTGTGTGCAGGTTGGACTTGTTAGATTAGGTTAGGTTTGGACTACTGATTTAGGTCGGCTTGTGGATCATAGATCAAGGATGTAGTAGCAATCAAAAGTGACGATTCCTATTGATTCAATTAGCGAATTAAATGGGAAAAGTGATTTTTGTAGGTATTAGATCGAAGATCGTAGGCTTGCTTAAGTACCGTGGCTTAAAGTAGTAGTTGGCACTTAGGTGGTGGTGAATGATGCATATAGTGATAGAAGGGGCATCGGATTGGAGGCACACGTGTTCTATGGTTACGTATAGGCTATTGGTGATTAGGTGGTCATGTTTGGATGGTGGCCTACAAACGGCAAGTTACAATAGTGTCGGTTATGGGTTTAAGTGAGAAGTGATGGGATGAATTAGGCTGTTTGTTGCGACACGAGTGTGGATTGAGCTTCCAAATGATGCATGATGGATGTTGAAGCTACTATGTTGGGTGAATTTAAGGGCATACGATAGTGGATTAGGATATTTGAGGTGGCTGCAGATTAAGCAACAAGTGGTAATGATGTATGGGTTTGGTAGTTAGTCATGGGGTGATATTTAAGAGAGTGTAGTCGATATTGGAGGGAAGTCGGTTTTGGGGGCGAGAGAGATGCCAAGAGTGGATGGGTCTACTACTGTGTATGTATTAGTTATCGAAGTGGTGCTATAGTGAGTAGCAATGGCTATAGGTTTAGGTGTTTAGTTGTAAAGGATTAGAGGTTGGGGGTTGGCTATTACTGCTAGTGTGTTTTAAGCATCAATCTAGTTGGCGTTGTATACAGTGTAAGGGAGAAAGAAGTGGAGTTGCCATGTGGAGTTTGAAAGTGGATCGGGAATGGACATTGGAGGAATGGGGGTAGGTAAGGGAGAGAGGGGTCAGGGATTTTTGCTCGTGTGTTCAGGGTGTGTATTGTATAGAGAGAGAGAGTGAGTTAACAATGGAGGCTACTAGTGGGTAGATTGAGAGAGAGAAAGAGATGATCCCCTACCGCCCCCTCCACCCTACACCCTTCCTCTTGCCCTACCACCCCTTGAGCCCAATAGAAACCCAAGAAAGATAACCACATTTTCTATTTTTTCCCAAATTTTGACTGACTTAATGATTGAATCTATACCGGTTTTTGCGTTGGATACAAAGTATCTTATGTAAGCTTTGAAGTCTCTCCATTAATTTAGTTAAACTATATATAAAAGGGGCTTAAATCAATCCCAAAACTAAGCTGACGAAAGAGGATGACTACGGGAAAACAGAGGAAAGAAAAGAAGGAAAATGGAGGAAAGTGAGGGAAGATGACGTTGACATGGCGTTGATGTAACACCACGTTAGCCACATGGTCAAGTAATGTTGCACAATGTGTCATGTAGCTAGACATGTGGTGGGTATGGCTTGGATAAAAATAAAAGATAGTTTATGCTTTTAGTGAGATTCGAACCCTTAACCTTATGTTAGACCCAATGCAAAATCTAAGTACTTATCTGTTATATCGTTAACCTATACATTATCTATATGTGCAATCAAATTGCATATATAGACCAGGTTAGCCTAGGTTAGATTCAAATTTAAGCCTAGGCCTAACAACCCTCTTCTTAAATCTACACTATTTTATTATAATTCAACATTATTTTCTAAATTTCCCTAAAATCCTCTATTTATTTTTTTTTTGTGACTTTTCCAATTTTTCCATTTTTTGTATTATTCTAAATTTCTTTTTTTTTTTTTTGGTTTTTCCTAAATTTTCCATTTTTTGTATTTTTTTCTTAAATTTCTTTTTTTTTTTTAGTTTTTCCTAAATTAAGACCCTTTACCCTATCATAAAAAAAAAAAATTTAAAAATAAAAAGACCTAGGGGGGTAAGGGTAAAAATGTGGTTTCCACATTTCTAAAATAGTAAATGTTCTTATTTCTACATGAATTTTTATATATGAGTTTCTCAAAGGGTCTATTATAGTATTATGTAAATACTTTTGAGAAATTATGAGGTTAGATCTTGGGTATTTTTGAATTAACATTGAAAGTATGAGTTAGAAATATGGGAAAATGATATTTCTTTGAGTTATTTGATTTGGATGTGATATCATGTGGTTATAATTGGAGTTTAGGGTATTGAACTATTCTAAGAAAGTATGGAAGCTAGGGTGTAGATGTTGGAGTTATGAAATTTGATGATTCAAAGAAAGTATTGTACAGGTCAGAATGTAAATTAGAAAGTACGTTAGAATGTATAGCAACAGAGAATGTGAAATAATCGATATGTAGAACGTATGTTAGAAACTAGAAACTAATGCAAGGGTTGATTTAATATTGGATATCTATAAGTGTTCTTATAGTAAATTTTTATGTCCTTTAGGTACAACTAGTGAAATAGTTAACCTTATTAGTATATTACAACAAATTAGACATTTAATAAGTGTTTTACTAGAGTTTATTTATGAGAATCAGAATAATGTGTTACGAAAAGGAAATGTAATAAAATCCATGTAAGGTTAAAGGAATTAGAAACAATATTAGTACCTTATGTACAGGAGATAGTTAGAAATTGGGTTAGAAAATAAGCAAAATGTATCCAAGACTAGAGTTGTCCTAAAAAGAATAATATTAAGACTTAGACCCTAAGTGTAAGTAAGCCAATGACCTTGTTTATACTTGATATAGATTAACTTAGATATTCTATGCATCTTCTTTAGGAGATATGCACATAGAAAGTCTTGGGGACAAGAGTAAGACTTAGGTAATTTATTAAGTAGCCTAGGTAAGTAGATATTTATGTGTACCTTAAGCAGACTTATATCCACTCCTAACTTTACATGCTCTATGATGTTTAGCTTAGCTAAACTTAGTTGTAAGTTGATGTGTTGTTTGATGAATTACGACGAGATTCTTTTATAATTGTTATTGACTGAAATAAGCGTTGAGGTTGAATTTGGTTACCATGATTGTGTTGCTTAATGTCATGCCACATCTACTTGGACATGTACTAACTTAGGAAAAGCTAGGTCCTAACCCTACCTCTTAAAGTGTTTACCTAAGTGAACTCGATACCGTGGTCTTATAACTAACAAAGATACTAAGGAAAGGCTAGAAAATAAGTGATGAATAAATACGGTAGGATTTGCTGGGTATTGCTCAGTATGTGATATGATGCATTCAAGACATGGCATGAAAAGGATCAACTAATCAAGTTTTCTAAAAACTCAAGATTTTGTTAGGTTAGTTTTCATTTGAAAAGCTAGGTTAATTAAGTGAACTATTTTATTACAGAAGTTGGGTTTACAAGAATATAGAAATTGCACTATATTTCTTAAGCTAACTATATGTTGGATTTTCTAACCACCCTCTGTAATTATTGCTTGGTTACTAAGTTTTGGTAACTAATTATTGCTTTTATAGGTTTCTAAATATATTATGCAAATGCCTAGTTGTAGATACCTTATTTTTGCCACTTTTAGGATTTTTTTTTATGGGCCAGGTTAAAAAAATAAAAATATAAAATAAAATAAAAAATGATAATAATAAAAATGTGAAGTCAAGTCGAGTCAAGTTAGTCGTTTAGGGTCGAAAAAGACAATGGTTGAAAATGTATATTCAATTTAATAAATTTCGAGTCTTAAAAAATCATGAATCATTAAAATATTTTTTAGTCCAGTCTAATATAAAGTGAATTTTTATCTAATTTATATTAGGCTAAATAGACTTAGAAATTATTAAATGGGTTAGTGTATATTTTAGGCTATATTAAGATGAACTAAATTGGGTCTAAGATAGAAAGCCTAAATCAATATAGGATTTTTAGAAACTAGATTAAATCTTCAATGAATCTAAACTAGGTATCATCATATCTTATCAATATTAGATTTGTTAAGATTAAATCTATGTCCAAAAAGATCCAAAAGATTCAAGTGTGTAGCCTTGAAGTAGTAAACACTGGCTTATAAAAAAGAGACACTTTTTCACAATTACAAAACAATATTGTGTGCTGGATCACAAATCCTACACATAGTCCAAACACACACACGTTAATTCACTATCCAATTTTGATACACACTTACAGCACTATACACCACATAATCAACCTATACACACTACTTACGCATACACAGTACATCACTCGATACAGTGCACAAAACCCTTATGCTCACTCATGCCCGACATTCATATACGACATACACCACTGTCCTCTACTATCCATACACAGTATACACCCACCATCCATACACAACTACAAATTTATGCTAATCATGGGCACTTCATGATCAACATAATAATTCACGTCTATGATCAGCACTTCACGTCCATGAGTACTTCATCGATTAGAATTTTTCGGTCACGCATGTTTACAGCATGCCATGCAGCACTATACTTCACATACATTTGCACTACACTTCATCAGACGATCATATGCATCAACACGTATGTCTACTATCTGAGCACATAAGCTAAGTCTGATTACACATCAACACGTACAACCATTGTTCGAGCACATAATCGAATCCAACAACAACACTTCATATACACGTCTAACAGTCCACTAACAACGCACTTCCACATTCGATCACACCTAAGATCCGACCTATTTAGGTAATTAGGTAAATTATTTTAGTTATTTATTTATTTTTTGAATTAATTAATCACTTTATTTTACTCATTTTTTTAATACAGGTTATTTTAATAATTTTAACATAAACTAAAATTTACAAACTTTTAGATAATTTTGTTTTAGAGAAATTTGATTTTCTTAGCTAAATCATATTTTTTTATTGCATTTTTTTTTAAAATTGCATATTTTCTTTGAGATTTATATTCTTAGAAAACATATGTGTCTAAATCGTATCTTAGTATATCTTGTATTTAGGATTTAAAAAAATCAATTTTTGATACGTAGTAGTTTTTTTTTTTTTGAAAAACAGAAAAATCTTAATTAGAGTTTTTCAAAATATTTAGTTAGTTAGTTTTTTTTTAAATAAATTTGCAAAATTAGATCTTTTTAGGTATTTTTTTAAAAATAATAATTTGATAATTATCATAAATTTGACTTAATTTCTTTTAAAAAGATCCACCTACTAAATCTTTTCTAAAAATAAAACTATGTTGGTTTTATCTTAATTAGCGAGTGCGTAAGTACCTTCGAAGCAACCATAATTTTTTTTTTGCCTTTTTAGAAAATTCGTAATAAAAAAATAAAAAATTTCATTTTTCTTACACTCTTGCATATTTGTATATATTTTAGTATTTTTGGGAAGGTTATAAAAGAATAAAAGCCCATTAGTTTTTTTATCTTTACATAGTGACTTAATTTTAATAGGTTAGCTCTTGAACTTAGATTTTTTAGTTTAATTTTTAAAAAAATAAAATATTTGTAGACTTGTAGCTAAATTAAGGTTTTTCCTTCCTACCTAAAAACCCTATTTTTACTTGTTATCAATTTAACTAAATGGTGACTCCAATTTTTCTAAATATTTTTTTATATTTTGTTTAAGAAAAATGTTTTTTCTTAATTTAACATCAAGTAATTTATATTAAACAGGTTGAGCTTAATATAAGTTAAGTTAAGGAAAACCAAAATAGGGCTCCATAGAATTTGCGACTCAACTAGGGACTTTAATGGGTTAGTCATGTAAAAATATTAATTAATTAATGGGTTTTCATTTTTTTTTTATTTTTATTAGTATATTATAATATAGTTGTACTAACTGAGTTTTGGTTATGTAAACCTCTAACAAAAGCTTGGCTCGATAGGCCCATTACTGGGGATATAGGGGTTTTTTTCTAAAAAAAAAAATGAAAAAATTATTTGTATGCTTAAATGTGGTCAGACTTAGGCTACCTTAGGAACTTAGATAGGCTGCAATCATGTAACCCTCGGGTCGCTAGAGTTTTTGCCCTTACTTAGTGGTGATAGGTAAGCCTACTCATGCTTCCATGTAGCCCCTTAGGATTTTCTCCAAAGATGCCTAAAGCTATAGAGCTTGAAACCCATAAACCTTACCTTTTTGGATCATTTTTTTTTTTAAAAAAAAAGGGTTAGTTATTGTTAAATTATAGGAAAATTTTATAATCTGCGATTGGTTAGGCTTTCTTTATCAAAAAGAAAAGGTGAAATTAAAAGAATCAATGCTCTTATAAATAAGTGTCCATAAGCTTTATTTTTTTATTTCAATTCCCTTATATATAGGTCTATTCCTTGACCGCAGGTTTATAATGATTCATTTCCTATAATTTAATATTTATTAATCTTTATTGCATGGCATTCATTCGTAGCATATTGCATTAATTTTATACTATACTTTATTGTATATATGTTATTATCTTCGATTTTTTTTCTGTGTATTATATGGTTACTCTTGTATTATTTTGTAATATAGATATTATGTTTCTTTTTTTCTTTTCTTTGTTCATTTTACAAATAAAAAGTAGTACAATAAGATTTAAGATTAAACGTACTAAATTGTATTAATTTTTTTTGTGGGCAAGCAAATGAATATTAGTGCAACGTTTTCAAATATATATATATACATATCATAAGTAAGGAGTTGCAATTTTATTACTTTCCCATGTCACATATTGGATATATAAAATTTTCCATGTATTTTCTTTTTTTTTGTGTAAAAAAAAAATTCCCTTATAAACTATTAAAAGATATTTTTTATTTTGTAAAATTTTCTCTACACTTTATTCATATTAGTACTTATAGAAAGATTATAAACCCAACAAGGGTCTAGCTATTTGTACTCAATTGATTTTAATAAAGTATAACTCTAATTTTTTTTTAAATTATTGTACTATTATCCATTTGTTAGTCTTGCATTTGCATGGGTATGATTTACTTACATGCTATTTATGTTTTTTTTTTTGTAACTTTTTGTATCCAAAATTTGTTCAATAACCCATATATAGATAAAAAAAAAGACAAGTAAAAATTCTTCAAATTGTAAACAATTATTACCCATGATCTGTAAATAGCTATTATCCTTATATTGTTCCTCACTCATATTTTTGTAACATTAGACACCTCTCTTGTAAAATTATAACCCTCCAATTACCAGTTGTTCTCTCTAAAGCTTTGTTATCTTCATCATGTCGTCTTCATCATTTGGCTTCATACAATATAAGCAATCTAATCATATATAGCATGGGTCCTCTTTAGCTTCTATTAATAAGTAGAGTTTTCAAGTCCTTTTATAACTTTGTTGTCTTCATTATCTAGTCTTAATAATTTATTTCTTCTATTCTTTGAGTGGTGTTAACGATCTGATCATCTATAGTATAGCTTCTCCTCAATTTTCATTAATAAGAAGGTTTTTCAAAAACTTTTCATAAAAAGAAAAAAAAAACTTTTTCTTATAAATAAGTCATTATCCTCGATTGTTAACTTCGTAAAATAGTCACTCCTTCTTGTCAACTCTATAATTTTTTTTTCAGTCATTCCAATAAATTAAGAGATGTCGATAATCCTATTTATAACATAGTTTTTGTGATATAAGTGTTTTTAAACGCCTTTTGAACAAAATTTTTCTTAAAAAGTCATGAAATATTTCCTAAAAAAAAATTTGGTAATGAATACAGGTTTATAAACTTTAAGTTATTACTTTTGAGCAATTAAGCCCATTGTTGAACATTATAACCATTCATTTTTTAAGCTAAGACAACTGACAACAACGATTTTGGCCCAAACCTAATCCTAGTAGTCACTTATTCTAAGCTTATAGCACTGTGTAACTTATGAGTTAAACTTAATACTGAGGGGTAAAAGGGCAAATCACATTAGAAGTTGATAAATGAAAATGGTAGAGATATGGCCCATCCCTAAGAAAAGCTTAAGCCAAACACAATCCTTGAAGAGAAGTATACTATCAAACCTTTTCAAAAGCCTTAGACACAAAATCCCAAACACAAACCATAGATCTCCCCATCTATTTCAACCCACTTTAAGAAAAAAAAAACCTTACATACATGGCTTACTAATCTACATCGATCCTCTTCAAGCCTAGAATGTCCGAAACACTCACTCTACAAAAACTAACCCACCTACTCCAACACTAAAACCGAATGCAAAGTTTATCTCTACTATGAATGAGCTTGGGCTAGGGGCCAATAAAAGGACCCATTTAAGCCAGTATAAAAGGGCAATTTTTTCAAAATAGAAGGCCATGTGACTCGTTGGAGCATCGTAGAATATTTAGTCTTATCTAATGAGACTAAGACAAATAAGGGCGAACAAAACATAAAATATTTCATTATGAAACTAATGAAAGCACCTCATTATTTGAAGAGTTTAGAATGATAAGAGACGATCTCTAATCCTAAACATTGACCCTAAAACACTCATGAGAGTTGAGAGACATTGAAGTGAGGATAAGACTCGATCCTTAAAGGAAGTCTATCTTGCATGTGATACATGAATTGAAAGGATGATAGATATTCATTTCACTCCCTAAACACTTTTACCCCTTGTGAGCCTATTTGAGCCATTTTAGAGAAGTTTTTCAAAATTGAAAACCCTATCAACAACCACCCTACATTGTGGCAATCAGGAAATTAAGGCAATTGATTTTAGAGAAAAGGGATAAGCTAATTTGTACTTACTTCAGTCGTATCAATTCATGAGCAATAATTATCATTGATAACTCAATTTCTTTACAATGAAGAAGAGCTTCAAATTGTACATACATTTCACTTAAATCCATATACTCATTCAAACATTGCATTGCCATTGATATTTCTCAAACATTCCCCCCAAAGCCATACCCTACTTCACTAGGCTTATACCCTTTAAGCTCATGGTTTTAAGGCTATCAATTTCTTTAAGCGGAAACTCAAATACATTGAGGGTGATCACCTCTGGAAAAAAAAATTAGAAAAAAAAAAAGAAAAAGGAAAAAAAAGAAAAATTTTAAAAAGAAAAAAGAGAAAAAAAAATTTAAAAAGGAAAAAAGAAAAAGAAAAAGAGAAAAGAAGAAGAAGAAGAAGAAAACAAAAGGTAACTTAATCATATCTCAAGGGATAACTCAAAAGCTCTTCAAGGGCTTAAGGCTCTAGTGCCTTAGAATAGTTGAACCTATGAATTTCAAAATTAAGGACCTGAGTCTTCCCCTAATATCCTTCAAAGCACAAACCTAAACAAGACATTTCGAGCCTAAAGGAATGAAACTTTAATTCTATGATTCTAGCCATTATACTACCCCAAACAAAGCTCTTTTGACTAAAGAAATTAACTTATCTTAAGCAATTATTGCTTAGGCAAGCCCATTGTAGCATTTTCTTACTAAGGTTCTTAACTTATAAACTCGGGTTGACATATTACCTTTTGAAAATTGGCCAGCACATCAATATCCCCTTTTGTTTAAGCCAATTACCAAAATCCTACGTTACAACCTGAAGCAAAAGACCTACCAAATCAATCAAAGTATTACTTATAAAACTAACCATAATTTTTGGAATCATAGTCGAGAGTGAAAATAAGCCATTTAAGAGTGTGAGGAAGTTCTCTTGGATTAAATTATTCAAATAATTGAGAAACCTTCCCTCAAATGAAACTTATGAAGCAAAAGTAAAGCATGCCCTAGGGGTATGGGAAGTACTTTACTCCAGAATCAAATGGGAATGTCTTATAACAAGAAGAACAAGTGTTTAACTGAAGTTTTCTTTCCTATTCCATCATCATAGCGTGCAAGCAATCAAAGATGAATAATGAATGGCCAATGGGCTAAAAGAATGAGCATATTGCTTATCTATAACATTTAGAGTTGGTATAATTTCATTACATGTTAGGGAGGAAAAGACAAGTTTTTTGAATAAAGCACATTTTCCTTCAAGTTTCTATAAATGAAATATTTGAGAATTTGTAGTATGAACTTTAGTCATCCTTGAGTCACGAAGTTCAGTAATCTCTTATATGTTAGGAGTCTTATGTATCTTTTCGAAACTTTGGTCATCTTAATAGGAACCTTAGTTATCTTTATCTTAGGAACTTTGGTTATCTTATATCTAGGAATCCTAGTCATCCTTAAAGAGCTTCGATCATCTTATCATTTAGGAGTCTTAGTCATCCTTAGTTCAGGAAATTTGAATATTCTATGATGTGAGAATATTTAAGAGCTTTGGCCATCTTATGAAAGGATTATTCAAGAACCTTTATCACTGTACCAAGAGCTTAGGTCATCCTAAGAATTTTTGGAACTTTAGTTATCTTGTGTTCAAAATTCAAAAAGTTTCCCTACAAGAACTTTTGCCATCCTACATTAAGGGACATTAATTGTCTAGGGATAAAAAAATAATTAGCCATGCCTTCAAGCCCTTTTGTTAAGTTTTCTTCTTCAAAAGATCTATCCTTTTGAGAAGCCAATTTTTCCTTTAAGAACATCAATATTTCAACATGGTGCCCACTTAACCTTTATGCCTCCTCTTTTCAAAATGAGCCCCTTATTTGTTTTGCCCTATCCTTTCAAGATAGGCCTCAAATCATTTTTTTCTTATCCTTTCAAGACAGGTGCCCTAATCATTTTACCCTGTCCTTTTAAAATAGGCCCTTTGTTCTTTTGCCCCATCCTTTTATGATGGGCTTCTTTAATCCTATTACTCTATCCTTTTAAGAAAAGCTTCTTTTACCTTATCCTGTCAAAATCGACCTTCTAACCTTTTGCCTTATCCTTTCAAGATAGGTATTCTTATCATTTTCCCCATCCTTTGAAGATAGGCTCCCTCGTCATTTGCCTTATCCTTTTAAGATAGACTCCTTAATCCTTTGCCCTATCCTTTTAAGTTAAGCACTCTGATTTTTCTTTTAACCTATCATTTTAATATAGGTCTCTTAATCATTTGCCCTATCCTTTCAAGATAGGCCTTGCTATTCCTTTGCCACATCCTTTTAAGATAGGCCTCTTATTCCTTCACTCCATCCTTTCAAGATAGGCCTCCTATTCCTTTGCCCTGTCCTTTCAAAACTAGCTTCTTATTCCTTCACCTCGTCCTTTCAAGATGACTTCCTTTATCCTTTTGCATTAACCTTTCAAGTCAACATCCTTTTATCACATCCTTTTAAGATGAGACACAACTTAGCTAACCGTTTAAGTCAGTAATTCTCATTTTATCAATTTAAGATAGGATTTGACAAAAATAGGTGTTCCTTTTGTCTTTGTAGCAAAGTTTTAATGAATTCTGAGTCTTAAATGGTCGGGCTTCATTAAAATATTTTTTATTACAGCCTAATATAAAGTGGATTTTTATCTAATTTATATTGAGCTAAATAGACTTAGGAATTATTAAATTAGTTAGCATGTATTTTTGGGCTAAATTAGGAGGGATTGAATTGGGTCCAAGATAGAAAGCTCAAATCAATATAAGGTTTCTAAAAACTAAATTAAATCTTCAATGAATCCAAATCGAGTATCATCATATTTTATCAATATTAGATTTATGAAGATTAAATCTATGTCTAAAATGATCCAAAAGATTTAAGTGTATGACCTATAAATAATGAACATTAGCTTGTAAAAATGAGACATTTTTTTCACAATTACAAAACAATATTACGTACTGGATCACAAATCCTACACATAGTCTAAATACACACACGTTAATTGACTCTCCAATATTCACACATACTCACAACATTACACACCACATATCAGCCCACACACACTACTTAAACACACACATCACATCACTCGGCACAGTCTACACCACTCTTACGCTTACTCATGCTTGATGTTCATGCACAACATAAGCTACTATCCTCTACCATCCATATACAGCACATGCTTACTATCCATACACGACCATACATTCATGCCAATAACGAGCACTTCATGATCAGCACAGCAATTCATGTCTATGATAAGCACTTTATGTCCATGAGAACATCACCGATCAGCACTATCCAGTCACACATAGTCACAACACGCGACGTAGTACTGTACTTCACAAACATCTACACTACACTTCACCACATGATCATACGCATCAACACGTACGTCTGTTATCCGAGCACATAAGCCACATCTGATTACATATTAACATACACGACCATTATCTAAGCACACAACTGAGTCCACCAGTAGCACTACACATACACATCCAGCAATCGATCAACAATGCACCTCTACGTTTAGTCACACTCGAGATTCGACCTATTTAGGTAATTTGGTAAATTGCTTTAATTATTTAACTTTTTGAAATTAATTAATTACTTTATTTTACTCATCTTTTCTTAGTGCAGGTTATTTTGATAATTTTAACATAAACTAAAATTTGCAAACTTTTAGATAAATTATTTTTTTAGAGAAATTCATTTTTTTAGTTAAATCATATTTTTTAATACAATTTTTCAAAAAAATTTCATATTTTCTCCAATATTCAAATCTTTGAAAAAGATACGTATTTAGATCATATCTTAGTATATCTTGCATTCAAGATTTATAAAAATTAATTTTTGACATATAGTAGTTTTTTTTTTCTAAAAACAAAAAATCTTGATCAAAGTTTTTCAAAAGATTTAGTTACTTAGTTTTTTCTTTTTTCAAAACAGATTCGCGATGTTAGATCTCTTTAAGTATTTTTTAAAAAAATAATATTTTGATAACTAATGTAAATCTGACTCGATTTCTTTTAAAAATAATCAATCCACTAAATCTTTTTAAAAAACAGAACTACGTTAGTTTGATCTTGATTAGTATAAGTATGTAGATAACTTTAGGATAACCATAAAAAAAATTCCTTTTTATAAAATTTGTAATAAGAAAAAATAAAAAAATTCATTTTAATTATACTCTTGCATATCTGTATATATTTTAGTATTTTTAGAGAAATTATAAAAAAATAACAGACCATTAGTTTTTTTTTTTTTTATCTTTACATGATGACTTAATCTTAATAGGTTTACCCTTAAACTTACATTTTCTGGTTTAATTTTCTAAAAATTATTTTTTAAAAAATATTTACAAACTAGTAGCTAAATTAAGGTTTTCCTACCTGAAAATCCTAATTTTGCTTGTTACCAATTTAATTGGTTAGCGACACCAATTTTTTCTAAATATTTTTTTATATTTCATTTAAGAAAAATGTTTTTATATAATTTAATGGTGAGTAATTTATATTAAGTGGGTTAGACTTAATATAAGTTAGGTTAAGGAAAACCAAAATAAGTCTCAACACTGGTTTGAAGTCAATCGAATTGGATGAGTTGCTATGCTGAGCTAAGATATCGGTATCG
This sequence comes from Lumnitzera racemosa, assembly GCA_024138005.1. Lineage (NCBI taxonomy): Eukaryota > Viridiplantae > Streptophyta > Magnoliopsida > Myrtales > Combretaceae > Lumnitzera > Lumnitzera racemosa. Next base: position 61,603,246 of record JAMXBC010000012.1, read on the forward strand.
ATGCATGTCATATACATTAGCAGGATTTTTCTACGATCGTGTCCTTTTTTTTTTTTATAGGACTGATACTGCCATTCATTGCACTATTGATTTAATTACTTTTAAATCTAAACCATTGAATAAATTGTAAATGAATGTGAGATAATGGATGAGATCGTCCTGTCAAAATAATGGACAAGACTATTGAATCACTGGCATTAGGTTTAGTACATATAATTACTATCTTTTAATTAAACTTTAAAACAGAGAGTAAGTTAGAATGTTAGTCAAAAAGTGTGCTAAAAAAAACCTCTATATGGCTAAAGTTAATCAAAAACCAAATTTAAGCTCTAAGAAGGAGCTCTACAAAAAGACCGATGAATTGTTTTATATGGCCTCATTAGGGGATTAGCAAAGTGATGTGCACATCCTCTTATGAATTTGTATATTATGAAGATATTTGAATGGGAGATATGTATTCTATAAGACTTAATAGTCGTGATACTCTAAGTTTAGCCCATTTATGTAGAAATATTACTATTGTTGATTATCGTATTAAATGAAAAGTGTTTTGAGAACAAGAGTTCCATATGGTTATATGATAGGTAAATTACAGGTTTTACCTTATTCCTAACTTAGGGATAGTAGTAACAAACTTTCTTCAGGTACCAAAAGTAAATGAAATCCTTTAAGCAGACATGTAAAAGGTGGGGCATTACAACACATTAAGGCTAATGATTGTTGAAATGATACGATAACATAAGACATGACATAATGCACTTACATATATGGAGAGAAAACATGATACATGACATCACACATAATAAGAAAACTCGATTATGATGCAAATAAACATGATTATAGTAAACATTAACTATTTGTGATATGTACTTAGTTTTACTTGTTTTTGGCAATGTCATAAACTCAACATGAAATAAGAACATGCAACACAACCTACTTACATGAATTGCGAGCCATACATGCATGCATATACTGATTGATATACAAACATGCATAAACATAACCCTAAATATGCATAAACATACATAATGTACATACATTAACATAAAAAGATCTAGATATCCTATAATATCATTTAAAGTTTTGTGCTAAGAGAAAATGTTGAATCTTTCTAAATTTTATTTAGGATAAACTGCAAACATACCCTTTTATGTTTATTTCTTCAATACTAACCCTACCCTACCCTTCACCCCTATTCTATTATACATTTAGGTCTCCAATTCTTCAAAAAAGGTGTATTTTGGCTCCTATATGATGATTGTACTCTTGTTTTCATACAAATTTTTAAATGCACCTTTTAAAAAAATTTAGGGATTTAAACCTACAATTTCAAACACAAGAAGTTAAATGCATATACAAACTTAAGGAGTTGTTTATCCAATGTACCCTTCTATTAATAAATGAAATGGGTGTAATTTAAGAATAACTAATATTGAATGGACATCCTCTCATCCATATTTGTTTAAGGTTGAAAGAGATCTAGCTACTTTATCCAAATCTACAAAATATGAAAATTTAAAAAAAAAAAAAAATCCATTTGTCCTGTCTATTTTTTTTGTTTCAATGCTAAATGTTTAGACTTGGCTTTTTCTCCTTGCCCTTTGTCATTGTTGTTCATAATTCAGTTAATTGGTTCATATTTATATGAGGAGCGATGGTGTTCTTTTTTTTTATAATGTTTTAAATTCATAAATGTGAGGGTTGCAATTGTCTCTATGAAAATTTATAACATAAGATCTATTTATTTATATTTTGTCATTACAAACTTCTTACTAGAAACTATTATATCTAATAGGGATGAGTTAATTCAAAGTAATGTATAAACAAACACACACATACGCACATAGTTAAACAGTTAAGTGTAATTATTCATCCACAAAATTAGTTATACTAGAGAGCAAGGAGATATCTTTAGATAAAATATATATATATATATATATATATATAACAATGAAAACATACAGTCAAGCTATTATAAATGAACATCTCTATTACTTCATACCACATGGCATTTTGATGTATATGTATGCAATCACAAATAAAATTAACATCTCTATCACTTACTGATTTGATTGCTTCAACAATATGAATAATAATGCTTGCTAACTTTATGCAGATTTGCTCTCCAGTTTCAAATTGATGATGTAACTTTTTAATACTATTAAAAATGGAAGTGATAGTCCTTAGATGTAAGAAATGGATGATATTGACATAATATATATTATGAGATTACTACATAATATTGTTGGGACATGACCTTATTGTACAATTATAGATTAGCTAATCTTGGGGACAATTTAGAAAAATCATACAAGTAACTTCATATTCATTGTGATTCTTACCTTCTCCACATTCTATGGCTTTACATGTGCTTAATTAACTTATCAACCTTAAAGCTTTCCAATCCTCGCAAATATTTTCAATTTCCTCTTATCATTTGCTCAATTCATGCAATCACATTTATTGATAGATTATTTCATATATGAGCCTCCAAGTTCATCCTTAGAGTATGAGTTGAGCTAAGAAGCCTAAGACTAACTTAATTAGACTTGAGGCTGTGGTCATAGAGCTCCCTCAAGCTTGGTTAGCTTCATCATAATCCAGGCTAAATCACTATTATCTTAAGCATCTTAATTGGAGGTTGATACGAGTTTCCTACAACTTGGTCGACCTTCTTAGAAGAAATCTCTTAAACTCCTATCTCAATCTAACCTCTTGGAATTTAAGCCTTCATGCCAATAATGTGCAAGCTAGCCTATTAGTTTAAAAGAAAACTAGGTGTGAACAGCTTAGCTAAATAAGGAAAGTTTACAACTCTTTGTTCGATGTGAGATTTAATATACATTTTTCCTGTACCACCATGTGCTGAACACTAACCTACCCTAAGGGAACCAACCTCCCATATACTAGCCCATCTTATTTGAGGTGAAGGACTCCTAATCCTAATTTCCGCCAAGGCGAATGGATACTTACAATCTCCTAAGTCCCAGCCTCACTTAAGGTAAATGAATCCATTATCTCTGAGACTACACTTAGAGGATGATTTAGCCTCTCTAGGAAACTAAATTGGGATACTATCAGCAAAATAGGCCTTACTCTAAATTTGAGGTGCTCTCAATAGAGAATTAATGTTCCTTAGTCATTTGATCAAATTGGGATACCATCATTCAACCAAAATAAGGTATGGAATCTAAGATGCTCTTAATAAGGAACTCTTTCCCTAATCACCATATCATTAAAGGGAGGTATCCAACCATAATTCGCTTTGGTCTAACAAGCTTCTTATTGTTAATCTATACTTAACGTCTATTGGTCTATTACTGCATCCTACAAGTCAAACCAGGATCTACTTAGGTGTTACCTATTCTAAGTATCATGTGTTACAGGTACAAACATAGGCAGGAAAACCATAAGTATAAAAAAAATGAATCCCTATATAGCTACAAGTGTAAGGAATATAAATACAAATCCTAAAGAAAACCAAAGCAAAGGAGTGAAGCTACATTAAAAATTAAAGAGTATAAGAACATAGCGAAATTTCAACTTCATTTTTATTGTTATAAGAAGAATCTAACTAGCATCTCAACCTCTATTTTACAAATCCAATTAGAGAGGAAAGGAAAACTAAAAGAAGAAAGGAAAAGGGGAAAAGGCAATGTAAAGCCTTTTATCACTTAGGTACATATGGTTTAGGGATGTAAGGATCATTGTACTTAGGTCTTAATGAAGTAGTAGGCATTGTCTCTGAGCCTTGTAGCATGACCTCCCCTAGGGCCTTAAGCACTTCAAGGAGAGTAGACCTCAGAGTTAGAGGAGCTTCCACAAGAGGACCAATCTGGACATGGTCTCCCCCTTCCATAGGATCGGCATTAGGTATTGTACTAATGCCTTCTTATTGAGCTATTTTGGTGTACACATCATCAGCAAGGATAGCATCAAGAAAATCCCAAAAGTAAAGGTTAAGCTTAAGGTACCACTTCTTTACCTCGTTCCTTAACTCCCATATGGTATTCAAGAAAATCTTCTACTGAAGATCGAACTGTTCCTAACTATCCATAATGTTTTTGAAGACCTTCTTGTAGATGTCTTCTAAGATTTTATAATCTTCAATCCTTAGTTCACTAGTCTACACTTGATGATGCCTCAACTCCTCCTTAAGTTGATGGATCCTCACTTTAAGCCCCTTCTCATCCCTCTCGTAGTGCTTCATTGCAATCACAATGACGGTGAAGTTGCTCTTCACATTTGTAGGCTTAGCATCAACACTCAACAACTTCGATTGAAGGCCCTCTACCTTATCCTTTAACTTTTTGTTATGTTGGACAACATTTGAGAATTGGCTTTTGAGCTTCGTAACCTTCTTAGCCCCTAAGTCAATTTTCCCCTGCAAGTATTTTGCCTCAGCTTAAGCCTTCTTTAGTTAGTTGTCAACATTTGTAGCCTACCTTCAGACCTTTATCTCTACCCTCATTAGCTTATTCTTCACATCCTACCCCATCTATAACAAAGTAATGACTTTGAGATACAATTGATCATTCTTTCTATGTACACTATCATAGTTAGTAGTAATTTGGAGTACCTTTTACTTGTTGGTGCTCCATGCATTTAAGATTTTAAAAATGTCAGCTTGCCTAAAAAAGTAGTGAGAAAGTCAACAACACTGCAATACCACAACTTATTTGTCAAGATCACTACACAAAGGTATTCACATTGTATAACTTTGTTTGAACCTCTCAAGAGTCAAGTCCCTAAAGGTATTTTTCAAGGAAAGGCTTGTTTAAGGTATGAGAAGCCCCCTAAATAGCTAATTACGCACTTTACGGTAGTTGAGCCACTTGACTTTCATATAAATGTCCCACTTAGAATGGTGCACTAATGAGCCTTAGGGGAGTGAGCATAAGACAATGACCTTTAAGCATTAGCATTTTCAATATTCTTCCCCTTTAGCTCAATTAACTTATGCTTCTCCTTATTTTGACATTTGAGCTCCCCAAAAGCCTTCATTCTCAAAGATTTATCTTTACTTATGGTCATGACCTTATTTCTTTAAGCTGTTTTGCAGACTTGTTCATCTATATCTTCCCATGGGCACTTTCTCATCATTCTCATCATCCTAATTCACTAGCGATTTAACCTCTTGCTTCAACTTCAAACAAAAATCTTAGTTGAAGTTTCTAAGCTTATTTCCTTTATGCTTACTAATTACCATCAATTTATTGAGGTAGTGGAACTTCTTTTGAACCAAAACGTGTTTATTTTCTTTAGCCTTATCTATCTCCATGTTAGCTGCTTGAAAGGCAGAAATACTAAACTACTCATACATGTAAAGTCAATGGAAAGAATTAGATGCATGATAATGAGAACAAGTACAATAAGATACTATACTAAGCATGAGCTCTTACGGGATCTCATTCCCCCATCTTCACTAGATGAATAGCTCTCCTATGGCAAGATCATCTTAGCATACTAATAATCTCAGTTGGTACCTCTACCATCCTTCTAGGATGAGGAGTCACCCTCCTCATGAACCTTTAGCATAGTCTTTTAAACATGACTAGTATGTATTATGCATTAGGAATGAGCTAGCTTGGATTGATTTAATGATAATTAAAAGAAGCCATTTGAAAGATATTGAAGGGAACTCAGAACTCGTACTTAAAATGCTTGCAACACAATAAAAAGTGAGTTCCCCTTGTTAGTGCAACTCCTCTACTCCTCCCAAGCCTCTTTAGCACCCAATTGGGGAGTAATGGGTCAAAGTATGCATGGATGCTATTAAACTATTCATTGGACTACTCATTGTGCACATTGTTAAGGGAATTATTCAACTGTACTTTAGTAAAAGTTAGGATAATTGGTTTTGCATCTTCTCCATCGTCTGTATATACATCTTTTAGCAATGTGTCCACTAATCTATCACTAATCATGCTAATGGCATAACACTTCAACCCTATAGTCCATACCTTCTATACTTAATAAAAGATTCAAAGATTCATGAAACATTTTCATGCTTGATGCAAAAGTTGAGGAGTCAAAAGAAATTCGAAGAAGAATGTAAAAAAGAAAAGAAAAGAAAAGAAAATCTTGGCAAAAGAGTACAAAAGTGGATTTTCAGTACTATTTATCAAATTTATAGGCATATATGGAAAACAAATGGCAACTCTTAGGAAGCAAATTGATGTGATAAGCCTTCACCAAATCTCGCCACGAGTCTTGCAAAAGAAATACATAGCTCTAAACATCTCAACAAGCTTTATGATGTATCAAAATAACGAATGGTTTCTTACTAAGAGTCCTTAGCATTAAATGTACTTAGATTAGTGCATGCAAGGAAAAAATTGAATTAAGGTTTATATAATAAGCTTGCTTTCCATATACTTGGGTCAAGATACAAAAAGTCTTCAACTAAGTGAGAATAGCTCGACTAGATAAGGAAAGTCTGTAGCTAGCACGAGTTTAGTTCGAGATACTCTTCACTAATCTAGATTCAAAGAGAGGATCTTAGGATCGTGATCTATTTTCTACAATCAGCTCATCTATCATGCCATAAATACCAAGTGACCAGTAAGAGTAAAGGATCCTTACTCTCCCATTCATGTATATATTATATTTCTCTAAACACTCACCAAATCCATATAATAACTTATGTATTGGAACAGCCGTGGTAGGACCATCTTTAACTCTCCTTTGATAACATACATATGCTACCAGTGCAGGTTCCCTCTAACCTCAACCACTATACCAGATTTCAAAATCAATAATATATTAAGAAACAAAAATATAATTCTAGATTACCATCCAAATTTCATTTTTTTTTTCTTTTTCCCTTAATTTCAAACCTAGGTTTTAATATTATTATATGTTATCCTCGATTCATCAAAGTTCTCCCTTATTAATTTAATTTCCTTTTCACTTTTTTTTTGTGATTTTGTCTTCCCATATATATATATATATATATATATGTATCAACTTTGTTCAATAAATAAATGAAAGAGCACATGGGATATACATAGAAGTTGCCATCTAAGATTAAGATACTAATTATAAACAAGTTAAAAGATGATGTATGTGAGGTATAATTGCTTGGGTAGATTTACTACTATTCCCTATAACATGCAACATGTGTAAAATATATCATGTTTTTAAATAGCTTCCAATTAATGAGTTTTAGTCCTACAGATATAATTGGATAAAAAATAATATGGATAAGCTTCCAAAATTGAAAAGTATGGTCTAGAACATGTAAAACTCTTATTGTTTGTAGAGAAGATTTGAATGTTTTTACTTTGGCTAGATGAAGTTGGAATATTCAAATTGAAGTGGGAAAATTTAGATGAAGTGTTAAAACCTAAAATGAATTGTTTCGCTATAAACATTGATTTTTTCAAAAACCTTCTTTAGTCTTTTTTTCCTCATGTTCTTTTCACCATTAGCCTTAGATTTGTTATTTGCCTTCCAACTTACACTTAGTTTATATTTATTAACCTTTGATTTATATGTTCAGCATAGGTAGAACAAATTATGGTTGTTCTTATCTCTATTTTGTTTTATTTTTTGGAAAAAGATTTATTTTCTTAAAATTCTTTTAAAAAATTGTTAATGAATATTCTACATCTCTTAGTTGTCTTACTATTGTTTAAAATTTATTATGTGTAGTTAGTGTCATCATGGTTCACTATCTATGATGTGCCCATGATAACTTGATGCCACACACATATGCATTAGCGTATGTATAAAAGAGTTGATAATACTTACTAAAAATGCATATTTATATTAATAAACCATAAAATGCTCCCTATTGTAGTTTTATAAACAAATACATAACCAGTACAATGTGTCAAGTAATGAATATGTCACTAGTATAATGTGTTTACAAGGCTCAATTCAATCAATCTTCTATAGATACTTCTACATAACTGATTACGAATGCCACCAATAACTTATCTATGCATCATCTTCATATATATAGTGAGTACATAGTTAGCATTATATAAAATAACACAAATTCCCATTTAATTAACCTAATATTTAAGGACATTATCATCATATATGTCTAACTTCCACTTCTAACCATTGGTGCTCCTAGATTTTTTAGTGCAAGTGCAAATACAACTTGAAACAATTATGAACTTTTGATATGACTTAAGCTCATGTCAACTTCTAAATTTACATGTACAACTAAGTAACTTTATTAACTACATACCTAGATTATGCACTTAAATCAATAAACAATTATTATTCCACAAGTTTGATGCCTAATGTAACATATATAAATCTAATTAAGCCTCTAGGACAAATCAAATTCATATTCTAATTATGATTCTTGACCTTCATTAAGATTTTATATCTAATAAACCATCAACTTACTTATTATTATATCATGACTAGTATAAAATTTTGCCAAACACTTAAAGCACTCTCATTTTATTGTTCATGTTAACTTACTATCTCTATTATTGTTATCACTATTATTGATATTAGTAGTATTAACATTACCAACCTTAAGATAATATAAAGCCATCAGTTAATAATTCAACAAATTAAGCTAGTTGAATTAATTGAATAAAACTTATTTTTATCTTTTATAATTTTTTCAGGAGGTCTTCGATAGGTTGATTCCAATATTTTCTTGATTAGAATTTTAGCTACTTATAGTGATTGCAATTCTAAAAAAGAAAAAAATTCTAAATTATCTTTCTAAGAAAATTTATCACCAATTGCTTAAATTCACATTTAAGACAATCTCATTTAATTTATATACATCCATTCACAACCATTCATCCATATTCATCAATTTCCAACAACATTAATTCTCAAATATGACCTTTTTTATTATTTTTATGTTTGTCCTTCCTTGATATTACATATGTATAAATCTCAATCCAAATGACTTAGCTATTTTCAATCTTCCAATCATACCTCTAGTTCTTCTATGGATTGAAATCAGCATTATATTTAAGATAAAGTAATCACTTTTATAATTATATATTAGATCTTAATCAAAGATTTGGTAAAGAAATAGAGATTCAATTAGGTCAGATCTAAGATGGGTTTCATAAAATCCTAACCTAAGCTGATACTTTATATGGTTTCCCAAAACTTGAGAAAAACTCCTATAAGGTTTTTTGTCCAATATGATAAGGATCACATAAATCAAGAAATCTTCAAGTTTTCATCCTATATTCCAACCATAGCATCATATTAGTTTTGCCAATATGTTAACATTTATACTTATGGTTCCTTTTCAAATTAGAATGAAATTAATGCAAAATAAAACAATGGCGCATCATATTAGTCAATAAGAACATTTTGAGCAGTACAAGATTATGGTAACTTAAATAGGGATAAAGTTAGTATAAGTATTTGGATTCTTAATTTTTTTATTTTAGTATATAAACTTTAAGCACGTTTATTTTAGCATCCTAAACTTTTTAAATAAGATAAATTGATATTTCTATTACAACAACTGTTATTATAAAATGGTAAGATAATAGTATAAGTATATTAACTTTTATTTTATATTTTATTTTTCGTGCTCAAACTTCGTTGTTTTTCATTTTGATATTTCAAATTTTTTAAGTGAAACGAACGAGTATTCTTTATAACAACCTTTACAAAAACATTATAAAAAATAAAAAAAAAGTAATAATGAATAAATTACAATAAAATTTAAAATAAAAATAATAATAAATAATGGACCCGAGTCTTGAAATTTTTTTTATGTGGTTTTTATAGATGATATCTGACTTTTGTGAGTTTTTATATCAACAAATATGACAAGTATTATATCATTATTTATCATCATCGACATTAACAACGATAGCAGCACTTGCAGTATCAGTAACAACAACAATAATGATAGAAAAAATTGAAAATGGATATAAAGAATTGCTTTAGTTCATATAGACTCAGTAAGAATTGAGATATTGAGTTAAATCTATTAATACAATATCAATTTCATATGCATGTGCACATTTTTTATTCGTTTTCATTTTTTTTATATTTATTATTGTGGTTGTTATCTATTCTATAATAATAATAATAATAAATGTCACAATTTATTTGGAGATATAAAAACTCATAGAGGTTGGATATTGTCTACAAAACCATATTTGCAAATAAAATTTTAAGAATTAGATCTATTCTTTTTTATTATTTTTTTACAACATTTTATCTTCAATTTTTACTTTTTTAGATTTTTTATAATTTTTTTACAAAGATTACTGTAAAGAGTACAAATTTATTTCACTTTAAAAACATGAAGTGCTAGAATGGAAAAAAAATATTTTGAGCATTAAAATAGAAAGAAAATGAAAGTTGATGTCCTTAAACTATTATCCTACTATTTTATGATAACAATTATTATAACAGGAATATTAATTTATCTAATTTGAAAAATTAGGATATTAAAATAAATAAGTTTAAAGTTTATGTACTAAAATGAAAGAAATATAAAAGTTTGAGTACTTTTAGTAACTTTATCCCAACTTAAATAAAACAAAGAATCTACAATCATCCAAATTTCAAAAAGTAATTAGAAGAATAAAGATTGAATTTTCTACAACATCCAAGTTGCAAACAATAAATCCACTTCTTACATTATTTCTTATGTATCTATATGTTACCAACCTAAAGTGAATTATATGATACAAAGAAGTAGAGAGAAAGGGAACCGGTAATCATATGAAATAAGATGAGAATGAGCCTTAGCATTATGGTCTAACAAAGGTGATAAATGAGATAGAGAGAGTGATGTTGATATAACTAATTCTGAGGATTATGGGCACAAGAGATGAGATAGAGATAATGGGTCATTGGGTAAGGGTGAGATGAAAGTATGGTACATCTATAACAAGATTGAGATCTAAGAGAATGAGAATAGAACAAGATGAGAGTAATGAGATGAGGTTTCACTTAAACAAGTGAATAAATGATTAGTCAATAGTTGGTTGTATTTTACTGATTATTAAATGCATCATAAGCAATGTTATCAAACTTAGACTAGGTAGTAACTTAAGAATAAGAAGGGGTCGAGTGTTGACATGGTCAAATCACAATCAAACCGCAATCAAACCTAAATTAATAAATATATTAGAAAAATATTCATATTTATTTATAAGGTAATATAATTATCTACATTCTTAAGATTTGAATGTTGAGAGCTTATTATAGATCTTTCTTGATCTATAGTTCTTTAGTAAATTAATCCATTCTTTGAAATAAAAAAAAAAGTACATTTCGATTCGAAAATCCTGGTTGGATCTTATAGAAATCGAATTTGACAAGCTGAGTCATGTAGGTTGAATCAGGTTTGCTATCAATGAAGGTAAAAGGGGTGAATTGAATCAGTTTTATGACTAAACTAGAGTTGGATGGAATGCGGTAAACCAATATTTGATAATAATGATTATAAAGCATAACGTTAATTTAATCTCATTTTATTACTTTTATATTGGTTTCATGGTTTTCCATTTAGTTCTATTTTAGTCTTCAAATACAATCCAAAACCTTATAGGGTTTTAAAATAAAACCCAAACTCTATCTTAAATGCCCATGAGATATTATTTCATAAAGAAATTATCAGGTTAAGCAAATGGTGTATTGCCTCACCTTCTAGGCATCTACTTAAAAAACTTTCTCTATTATTGGTACCTGAAGATGATTCATTACTACCATCCTTGAGTTTAGGATAAGTCATAACCTTAATCCACCTATCTTTCACTTCATATGGTACTTAACTTCAATTTGCCTTTCATTCTCATAACAATATCACAATGGAAGTCTTTACATGTATGAGCCAAACTTTAAGTATCACAACTATACAACTCTTATAAATTACATGTTTCTATCACAATATCTTTACATTGTATAATCTCATTAGAAAGTCTACACTACATTATAATCTGTATGTTGAAGTCTTTACATTGCTATTCGATGATCTTCCTAGAAATCCTCTTCTCAAAGCCTAAATTTAAGTTTACAATATTCACTGCTTAAGGAAAATAATTACCTTTTAAGCACTCTTAAGTTCTCTTACTCTACGTGAAGTCTTATCTAACTTCTTGTCTAACATGAGGATAAAATAACTTATCCTCTTAGCTTATTATAAGATGAGGGAGAGTAGATAATAAATAACAGTACAAGTATAATCATATCACAACTATATAAGCAATCCTTCAATTCAGTTAGGATACTTCTTAGACTAACTAAACAATGCAAATATAGCAAAAGTGTGCTACGCACATGATATGTTTTGGTATCGATACCCTAGCCCAACCTTAACCTAAGCCTAAGTCCATCTAGTTAGTTAAAGCTCTTGGATATCTAGATAACTCATCCAAGAACTTGAAAAAAATAAATTAAAATTAACTTAGCAAAAGCTATGCAATCTCTATACACTTAAAAACCAATTTCTATAAACTACGCTATTTGCTTAACAAAACTCTAGTTTCTAAAATAAAACTTAGTCATGCAAAATCCCAGTTTTAGAAAACTTAACCTTTAGGTCCTTTTTGTGCCATGCCATGCTGTACTGTACTATGTCGCACCGTGCTATGAATGCATCAATCACAAAACCAACAATTACCAAGCAATACAAGTAAGCTTACTCATTTACTTTTTAGCCAAACCTTTACCTTATTTCATTTTCATCTCTAAGACCTTAGTGTCGGGTTCATTTATGTGAACACTTAGGTGGTAAAGTTATTAGTTAGTCCATAACTTTTTGTCCAAGTAAACATAGATCTTAATCAATAATCATAACCAAGCAATAGCTTAGCTGAAATTATCAAAGTCAATAACCTAGCATTCTTCATCCAACAACATATTCCAAATAGGTCATAAATCATTCCATAACTCATCAATCAACATATCATACTTTTATATAACTCAATCAAGACAATCATAACCTAGCAAGTTAGTAAGTCATATGAGTAGATATAATCTACTTTTAACATACAAGTGAATCAACATACTAGGGCCACTTAGTAGTTTTCTTAAAGTTTAAGCTTCTCATAGTTACTCTTCCTCTTGTATTCCACCTAAACATAAAGTATACCATATCCCATTTACTCATATGTTGAATATTAACTAAGATAAGAACTTACTTGAGTATAAAGTTTAGGGTTTGAGATCCTTCTTTAATACAAATTTTGTTCTAATGTTGTCTTTGACCAAGTCTCTAACTACCTTCTATTGTATAGGATTTCCTCCTGTGAACCATTTGATCAACATTTTGACTAATTCTTTACTTCAAGATTTTACGAAAAATCTACTTACATAGCTATTCCATAACGAATCCTACATCAAAATTACTTATCCAACGCTTATTGTATTGCTAATTACTCATATAGATACTAGAAAGTCACTTTGTACATATTAACGTAGTTTTTGACCTACCTTCTAACTAACTCTAGGTTTTATATATATTAGTATAGCTAATGTTTTGACCTACCTTTTGACTTCCCTTTTTTGCCTTTATAACCTACAAAATCGCTTCACCACAACACCAAATCCACTATCTAATTTTTTAACTAGCAAAGCCCTTTCTCAAAACTTATATGTGTCATTTATGTAATCAAATATACGATTAGACTGGAAAGACATATAATTGCAATGAAAAACATGTAGTTCGACCATTTTAATTCCATATCTAATTTGCTAGTAGGTTTTTCTTCAAAATCTAAAGTCATTTCATTTTGAGTATCATTTAAAATCACCATTACTTCAGCTTATAACAAAATTACTCTAGGTTCATTAAAGAAATATTAAAGAAAAACACCATCATTTACTGTTTCACTAAGAATAAAAATTTATTAAAAATTCAACTTTATAACCTTAAAAAACAAATTACATGGTATTAAATTACAACCTTTAAAGAATTCATACACAAAAATTTAAGCTTAAACTATATCATTTAGGTTTTTGATAATGCAATTAAACGTTAATCGACAAGACATTTTTTATTAAGAAACTCATATATGCACTTAAAATTAGGAAAATATAGGTTGATATTTAAGTTCTACAAAAAAAAAAAAATTACTTAGGTAAACCAAGTTTTATACTTTTAGGAGATTGTTTACTATTTTTAGTCAAATTTTGATGAAAACAAGAAAAAAAGATCACTTACCAAAAACTGTTGCTTTAGTTAGCTTCAACCACCATAAGTTTGTCTGCCCACAAAGATGAGGCCCAAAATGTAGAGTGATGATCCTATAACACTTTTAGATCCTGTTAAAACCTACATATTGTTAATTTTACACTAATTTTTCGTTAATTTTGTTTTTGCTTGACACTTCACTTCCTAAGCTATCCAAAATTTTTATTAACTAGTTTCTCTCTCCTAATGTTTGTAAAAAAACATAACTTGCTTATAGGAGAGGGTTTATATAGCTTATGAAAAATTTCTTTCTCAATTATATATGTTAAGTCATATTTTTGTATGTTTACTGTTTACGTCACTATGACACATATCCAACCTATTTCCAATCTCTTGCTACATAAATTCAAGTCCAACAAGTGTTTAATTTGATTCCCCACTTCTTTAATACATTTAGGTTGTTAATTTCATGTATATGTGAATAATTATGTATATTAGATATTAATATTAAATAAATATGTGCACCTATTGTCGAGTCTGATTTTTTCAATTTTTGTTTAAAATTGATTTCTCATTTCTTGATTAATACTAAACCCTAACCCATTTAATATTAATCATCGATTGAAGAAATTGAAAAATTTCGGTTTTTTATTAAAAATAATTTTTGGAGTCGCCACCCGACCGAAGTCGGGAAAAGAAAAAGAAACCATAACCATAACCAATTGGGTGGATTGGTTACGATTTAGTTACCGGTCTTTGATTTTAAATTTAATAAAGAACCAGAGGGTTTCGAATTCGGGGGATAACCTATTAAACCCTAACGGGTACCACTATTTATTACCAAAATTAAGATTATTTTTCTAACTAAAATATTTTAAAAAATAAATAAATAAAATAAAAAAAAACTAAGTTTCTACATATTTTAACGTCACCCCGAAGGTACCTACGTACCCGCTAGCCGAGATTAAACGATCGTAGTTCTTTCCGAAAACTTTAATGTGTTGGTTCTTTTTATAAAAAAATGATTGGTTGAATTTACATTTTTATTAACCATTTTATTTTTATTAAGAAAAATCCCTAGAAGCCTAATTTTTATTCCTAACATTATATATAAGAAAAACCTAAAAACCTAATTTTTGAAAAGTACCAAATTAAAATTTTTATTTAAAAATAACTAAGTGATAATTTTTTTTTTATTTTCAAGAAAAACCCTAAAGATTTTATGAAATATGCAATATTCTACATGATGAAACTTTTATATAGAAAAGATGCTTAAAACATTAAAAAGAAAGAAAGAAAAAAAATTCCTAATCATAGAAAATGTGCCTTAATCATAGAAAAGATATCTAAATCATAGATAAGATGTCTGAATCATAAAAAAGAAACCTAAACTATGAAAAAGACATCTAACTATGGAAAACACATCTAAACTATGAAAAAAACATCTAAACTACGGAAAAAACATCTAAACTATGAAAAAGACAACTAACCATAGAAAAGAAGTCAATTAAAGATTTTTTTTTTATTTTATCAACATCAAAATGATTTTTTTAATTTAGAAAAATTACATATTTAATCGTCACCCCGAAGATGCCTACGTACCCGCTAGCCGGGATCAGACGATCGTAGTTCTTTCCAAAAAAAAACTTTAGTGTGTTGGTTGATTTTAATTTTGAAAACTGACTGAGTTTACGTGTTTAACTGATTTAGTTTATTCAAAAATAAATAAATGAATAAAGGGCTCTAACTCGTAAGTGATCAAAAGATTCCTTAAAACACTAAAATTTTCCTTTTGTTAATTTTTGTTTCTAAAAATAATTTCCTATATGAGAATTTCTAAAAAAAAAACTAATTCTAAAGGAATCCTAGATGAATGTATATATGTCTATATATATATATATATGCATCTACACTATTTCTATTTAACAATTATCCTCCTAAGCAAATTAACAATGTTACGGAATATACCTAATCTAAAAGCTAATCTAATGTATGTATAATATTAAATAGCTAAAGATTTCCTAAACTAAGGCAATCATATACATATACTATATTAAATAAACAAGGAACTAATAACATGATAATAAAAAAAATAATTATCATAATCAAATAATAAGTAATAAATAAAAAAAAACTAACTAACTAATTAACGAAACTATCTAACTAACGAAACTCACCTGATCGCGTAATAAGGGGAGTGCTCATGTTCGTTTTCAGATTAGTGAGGGGGGCTGACCATTCACCAATTGTTGTCGTCGTGTTGTCGTGCCTGTCGCAGTGGGCTACTGATCTGCTGCTGTGTGGAATGATGCGTGGAAGGATCTGGTGCTGCGGGGAACGATCGTGGACTGCTGCTATTTGTTAGAGGGTGGGGATTGTCGATAGTGTGTGGATTGCTGCTGCTGCTGCAAGGCTTCCATTAGATTGAGGATGTGCGGTTAAATTGACGTCCAACAGCGAGGATTGCGATTATATGGATGGGGACTTTGGAATTTGGAATTCTGATGGCGTTGCGTTGCTTTCCTGCTGATGATCGGATTTCCGTTGGATTTATTTTTTAATTAAACATGAAGGACCTTTGTTGGCTTCGTCGAGCTCAAAAACGTTGATTTCGGAAATTGAACAGAACTGTTGACTTTG
The DNA here is from genome assembly GCA_024138005.1 of Lumnitzera racemosa. Lineage (NCBI taxonomy): Eukaryota > Viridiplantae > Streptophyta > Magnoliopsida > Myrtales > Combretaceae > Lumnitzera > Lumnitzera racemosa. Next base: position 61,619,984 of record JAMXBC010000012.1, read on the forward strand.
GAATTGTTGGACTTCAAACATTTGGACACTTTTTCTTCGAATCGACTTATATCAGGGAACTTTGACTTGAATTTATGAATTGGAATTCGGTTCTCGAGAGCCCCGATGTTGTTGTTCTTTTCTTTTATAAAATCCTAAATCAAATCATATCATATCTATTGTATCTGATTTAAACTAGATTCAAATCTAATTTAACTAGACTCATATAATTTAATTAGATATGAAACTGATTTTCGTCTCGCTTTTGTAAAGTTAGAAAAATAAAGACATACTCAAACCCGTGACCTCCAACTAAATCCACCTAAGTACTCCGCTACTTATCCGTTAGGCTGTTGATTTATGTCTTGACATTCATTACAATTAAATTATATTTAAACTATCTGAATTCCTAAACTAAAAATTTTTAACTAAACTAAAATTAACATTAACATTAAACTAATTATTCCTAATATAAATTACTTCCTAAAAATCTACGAAATTTTTATAACTTTTCCTTTTCTTATTTTTTTTTTGGTATTTTCATTATTTGTTAATATCTTTTATTATTTTTATCTCGTTTTTGAATTAGGACCCATTTTTGTAAAACTAAAAATTATAGGCAAAAATTAGGTGTCTACAGCTGTCTCTCTTTGTGGTGAAGTTTGAGCAAAACTTTACCACAAAGACAAAAGAGATACCTTTTTTGCCTCAAGACAACTCTATCCTAAGGAATGGGAAGTGCCTTTGTGAATTGGCAAAAATCTCTAAAAGAGAATAACGAGAATCTTGGTCGTGCCTTGATGAGTTGACTAATCAAGGCAGTCAAAGCGCCCTTTGAGCTGGCTAAGACCTAAAGACAATAAAGAAGACTCAGATCGTGCCCTCAATGAGCTGACTCTCCAAGGCGGTCAAAGCGCCCCATGAGCTAGCTAAAACCTAAAGATAATGAAGACGAATTGGATTGTGCCCTTAATGAGCTGACTTTTCAAGGTGGTCAAAGCGCCCCTTGAGCAGGCTAAGACCTAAAAATTTTGAAGGAAAACTTAGATCGTGCCTTTAATGAGCTGACTCTCCAATGTGGTCAAAGCGCTCCATGAGCTGGCTAAGACCTAAAAAATTTGAAGGAAAACTTGGATCGTGTCCTTAATGAGCTGACTCACCAAGACAGTTAAAGCGCCCCATGAGCTAGCTAAGACCTAAAAAATTTGAAGAAAAACTTGGATCGTGCCCTTAATGAGCTAACTCTGTAAGGCAATCAAAGCCCCCTATGAGTTGGCTATGACCTAAAAAAATTTGAAGGAAAACTTAGATTGTGCCCTTAATGAGCTGACTCTCCAAGGCAGTCAAAGCACCCCATGAGCTGACTAAGACCTAAAAAATTTGAAGAAAAACTTGGATCGTGCCCTTAATGAGCTGACTCTCCAAGGCGTTCAAAGCGCCCCATGAGTTGACTAAGACCTAAAAAATTTGAAGGAAAACTTAGATCGCGCCCTTAATGAGCTGACTCTCCAACGCGGTCAAAGAGCCCCATGAGCTGGCTAAGACCTAAAAAATTTGAAGGAAAACTTAGATCATCCCCTTAATGAGCTGACTCCCCAAGGCGGTCAAAGTGCCCCATGAGCTAGCTAAGACCTGAAAACATTTGAAGGAAAACTTGGATCGTGCTCTTAATGAGCTAACTCTCTAAGGCGGTCAAAGCACCCCATGAGCTGGCTAAGACCTAAAAAATTTGAAGGAAAACTTGGATCGTACCCTTAATGAGCTAATTCTCTAAGGCGGTCAAAGCACTCTATGAGCTGGCTAAGACCTAAAAATATGAAGAAGACCTGATCGTGCCCTTAATGAGCTGACTCTTTAAGGCGGTCAAAGTGCCCCATGAGCTGGTTAAGACCTAAAAAATTTGAAGGAAAACTTGAATTAGGATAACGCTTTTTGAGCTTGCTAAATCCCTTGATGAAATTTTGTGTCGGGTAATGTTATGTGAGTTAAACGATTGGGAGTTCAAGAAACTCTGGATTGGGACTACACCTTTCGAGCTGGCTAGCTCCTTAAGAGATTATAAATTGGAACTGTGTTTTGGGAGCTAGCCTGAAGCTTAAGAAACTTTAGATTAGGACTACGCTCTATGAACTAGCTAGATCCCTAAATGAAAATATGAACCGGATAGCGCTCCATAAGTTGACTAAAGTGCTAAGGAAGATATGGATAGGAATAGTACACTATGAGCTAGCTATATCCTTGAGAAAACAGATAAAGGATAAGCATGCTTCGGATTCGCTTAAGCTCTATTAAGAGTTGAAAGCAAACTGAGGAATATAGCCAACTTGAAAAAAAACTCTTGATTTGAGAATTTTACAAATGAGGGATTTGGTGAAAACTGTTTATAACATGAATTGAAAATTTGGCTACCATGGACTGGAAAATGAATAAAAAAACTTGTAACAAGCCTCCACTTTCTCTCTCTCCTTTTCATTTTTTTTTTATTTTTACATTGAAAGTTTGCTAACGGATACAAATTCTTATTTAAAAGGTAAACGCTATAATCCTGTAGGGTATCTCATATCCACCCTAATTTGTAACCTAGACAATGAGTTTCTAGGATAGGCCTTAGACATTCATTTCATAAGAAAAAAAGTAACTCACAATTAATTTAATCAAAGAGGACTTTCTTACACACTCTTGGTTTAGGCGTTACTCTTGACTACTATTCCGAAAATTACAGTCCGATTCGCAAGTGATACGCTTTGATCGATCTGCAGGTCTTTTTAGGTTCAGTATTGTAAATTTGGCTTTTGGTCAAATGGTTTCAAAAGAAGTTAATTGAGAGGGCTTATTTTAAAAAAAAAAATGCTTTCATCCAACCTAGGGGGTACAAGTCAAGAACCCTTAGGAATGAACTAGATGTGCGCTTGCCTCAGCTTCAAAGACAAATTTTATCTTAGATAAATTATTTTTCAAAATTGGAAGAGCTTTGAGTAGGGAGGTATTGTAGGTGGAAAGGTCTTGTGTTTGAGAATTGAGTGGGTAGAAAGGGTTTATATTCGTGATTTGGAATGTGATTTTGCATTAAATATAGAGTTTTTGGTTTGCGGTTGAAAACATGATCTTGAATGAATATAAGGTTTTGTGTTTTTGGTTGGGAATGCAATTCAAGGCCTTTTGTTTTTAGAGCAACTTAGGCCTTTTTTGATTGGGGATTTGCTCAAGCCGGATATTTGGGTATTTCTTCATTTTCCTTTTTCCTAGCTTTTTTCTTTTTCTTTTTTTTTTCTCTTTTTCTTTTTCTTTTTTTTTTTCTTTTTTTCTTTTCTTTTTTTTTTCCTTCTTTTCTTTTATTTTTTTATATTTTAATTTAATTTCATTTCTTTCTTTTCTCTCCAAAAAATAACTATCTCTTTTGTCAAGTTTTTGTCTTTGAATGAATCAAGGCCCTAAATCCATAAGTATAGGTTTAAAGTGCATTGGCTTAGGTAAGGTATGTGTAGCCTTTGGGGTAATCTAGAAAAATGTTAGCTTTTCTTCAAAGGGAACAATTTATCAAAAACAAAAATTATCCTTGAATTGTTATTACTGGGGTAAGCACAAATTAGTTTTATCCTTCTCTCCTAATTTATGACCCTAACCTCCGAATTACCCCACTGTGGGGGTGGTTCTTGATAGGGTTTACATTTAAAATGAACTCCAGATCAGTCCAACGAGGTTATCAAAGGATAATTGTGTTTGGGATTTGAAAATGAATGCCTAACTTCATTTCGATCTGCATATCAAATTCAAAATGGACCTCCTTTAAGGAATGAGTCCAAAATATCCTCACAATGATGTCTCTTAACTCTCAAAGTATTTAAGGGTTAGTGTATAGGATATAACTTGCCTCTTTTCATTCAAAACTTTTTAAAAATGAGTTACCGATTCCTTACATAGGGATTGACCTTAAAGTGATGATGGACCTTACTCTCCAATTCCTTGGAACGTGCCCCAGTTGTGAAATTTCAAAAACTAAATGCCCCATGTCCCAAACTTATAGGTCTTAACGGCCTTGAGCTTCCATATGTGATTTTGGGTTAAGTTCTTTAAAGTTTGAATGGGCTGGAACTGACAACTTTTGAAATAGAAGGTATTAATGAATTTCCCTTTTTGTTTGTACCGAGGATCAAGCTTAGGATAATGTTTCATGGCTTTGTGTTTTGACTCGATTCCTGGTTGGACTTGATGGCTCTAATTTCGAGTTAGTTCAACCATCTTGATGGGTTAGGGTTCGGTTTGGGTTTGGGTTTGGTTGGTTATTTTCTCGAGCCAAGTGGGTCTGTTTAGGTTATCTACCTTAATGGGTCAAGTGATTGTGTTTGTCCCGAACCCTATAAGGATTTGTAACCGTTAGCAAATTTCTTTCTTTCTCTTTTCTTTCCTTTCCTTCTTTTTTCTTTCTTTTCTCTTTCTTTCTTTGTTTTTTGTTTTTTTTTTTTGAAAGAGAGAGAGGAAAAGTTAGGGCTTTTATGTTACAAAGACCGAGTGATGGGATTGTGAATGGATGATTATGGAAGATTGCTTTCATGGAAATATATACAAGCCGAGAACAACATTACTGAGAATCTATTTACAAGAGAGGATTTCTAAAGAATAAAAGACTAAAAAAAGAAAATATCTAAATCTTATTTATTCCAAATGAAGAAGGCTATTTGCAAAATATTGAATTTACCTAAAAGAATGGATATTTCTGGTAGGTAAAATACTAGGCACAATGATAATTACCTGTTATTTTACAGGTTTGATTCTTTTGTTTTGTTTCTTTTTTTTTTTTTGTTTTTATTATTATTTTTTATTTATTTACTTTATAAAGGTTGGGCTCAACTGATATGGGCCCAAACAAAAAGTGATAGATTCAGGTTCCCATAAATGTACGAAGGCCTGCACTAGAGTGATGTTTACGGGGATCTTCTGTAAAGAGAGAATGGACCCAATCTTATTCTTAATAAACTCTTGTTTATCTGGGCTAAAGAGTCGGAACTACGTGTGAAGTAGTTTTTTAGGTTAATGCGATAGGTAAACATGAATGTCTTCAAAAAACCCTTAACTAGATTTAGCTATGACTAATCAAAATCAAAATTAAAGTTACAATTACAACTTATTCTAAACTTTACAAAAAATTATTTACAATGGAAGATTACGATTACCATCACAACTTCACAGTTGTCTTTATCAATTTAGGTTTGCCACATCATAAGTACTTGTAATTTTTGAAAAAAAAGTTTTGTGTAATGTAAAAGGGTAGGTGCTAAAGGTTCTCAAGTTCTGCAACCACTGCGTTTTTTCAAAGCAACGGTTTTATGGTCGCATCTAAACTTGAGTGGGGTAGCCTGATCGGCCCCGGAAGGTGGTTGCCCCATAACATCCGAAACTTATACAATGGTTCCCCTCTTAAGGTCCTAAGACAGCCTGGTTCTGACCGTGTCTACTATGCATTTATGATGCAAAAGACAAAGTAAAAGTAAAACCCCTTAAAATTCCCTCTTAAATAAAGGGCCATAACAAAAAAAAATAGATGTTAGTAAAAAAAATAAATAAATAAAATAAACAAATACATCAAACAACATACCTAAGTTCTTTTTTTTATTTTTTACTATTTCATTTTTTTTTAAAATAATCCTATTTTCGGCAACTTCCATGTAGCTAGCCCTCTAGCAGCCCTTAGTGGAGTCGCCAAAATGTCGAGTCTGATTTTTTCAATTTTTGTTTAAAATTGATTTCTCATTTCTTGATTAATACTAAACCCTAACCCATTTAATATTAATCCTCGACTAAAGAAATTGAAAAATTTTGGTTTTTTATTAAAAATATTTTTTGGAGTCGCCACTCGACCAAAGTCGGGAAAAGAAAAAGAAACCATAACCATAACCATAACCAATTGGGTGAATTGGTTACGATTTAGTTACCGGTCTTTAATTTTAAATTTAATAAAGAACCAGAGGGTTTCGAATTCGGGGGCTAACCTATTAAACCCTAACGGGTACAACTATTTATTACTGAAATTAGGATTATTTTTCTAATTATAATATTTAAATAAATAAATAAATAAATAAATAAATAAAACCTAAGTTTCTACATATTTTATCGTCACCCCGAAGGTGCCTACGTACCCGCTAGCCAAGATCAGATGATCGTAGTTCTTTCCGAAAACTTTAATGTGTTGGTTCTTTTTATAAAAAATGATTGGTTGAATTTACGTTTTTATTAACCATTTTATTTTTATTAAGAAAAATCCTTAGAAGCCTAATTTTTATTCCTAACATTATATATAAAAAAAAACCTAAAAACCTAATTTTTGAAAAGTACCAAATTAAAATTTTTATTTAAAAATAACTAAGTGATAATTTTTTTTATTTTCAAGAAAAACCCTAAAGATTTTATGAAATATGCAATATTCTACATGATGAAACTTTTATATAGAAAAGATGTTTAAAATATTAAAAAAGAAAGAAAGAAAAAAAATTTTCTAATCATACAAAAGGTGCCTAATCATAAAAAAGATGTCCGAATCATAAAAAAGAAACCTAAACTATAAAAAAGACATCTAAACTATGGAAAAGACATCTAAACTATGAAAAAAAATCTAAACTACGGAAAAGACATCTAAACTATGAAAAAAATATCTAAACTATGAAAAAGACAACTATCCATAGAAAAGAAGTCAATTAAAGATTTTTTTTTATTTTATCAACATCAAAATGATTTTTTTAATTTAGAAAAATTACATATTTTATCGTCACCCCGAAGGTACCTACGTACCCGCTAGCCGGGATCAAACGATGGTAGTTCTTTCCAAAAAAAAACTTTAATGTGTTGGTTAATTTTAATTTTGAAAACTGACTGAGTTTATGTGTTTAACTGATTTAGTTTATTCAAAAATAAATAAATAAATAAAGGGCCCTAACTCGTAAGTGATCAAAAGACTCTTTAAAACACTATAATCTTTTTGTAAAAAATTTTCCTTTTGTTAATTTTTGTTTCTAAAAATAATTTCCTATATGATGAGAATTTCTAAAAAAAAACTAATTCTAAAGGAATCCTAGACGAATGTATATATGTATATATATATATATATATATAAATATGCATCTACACTGTTTCTATTTAACAATTATCCTCCTAAGCGACTTAACAATGTCAGGGAATATACCTAATCTAAAAGCTAATCTAATGTATGTATAATATTAAATAGCTGAAGATTTCCTAAACTAAGGCAATCATATACATATACTATATTAAATAAACAAGGAACTACTAACATGATAATAAAAACAATAATGATCATAATCAAATAATAAGTAATAAATTAAAAAAAAAACTAACTATCTAATTAACGAAATTATCTAACTAACGAAACTCATATGATCGTATAATAAGGGGAGTGCTCGTGTTCGTTTTCAGATCAGTGGAGGGGGCTGACCATTCACCAATTGCCGTCATCGTGTTGTCTTGCCTGTCGCAGTAGGCTACTGATCTGCTGCTGTGTGGAACGATACGTGGAAGGATCTGATGCTGCGGGGAAGGATCGTGGACTGCTGCTGTTCATTAGGGGGTGGGGATTGTCGATAGTGTGTGGATTGTTGCTACTGCTGCGGGGCTTCCGTTAGATTGAGGATGTGCGATTAAATTGACGTCCAACAACAAGGATTGCGATTATTCGGATGTCGTTAAGCACGCGGAACGTGGCTTGCAATTGTCTGGATTTTGGATTAGCTTTGCAATTGTTGGACATTCGATCAGCTTCGGATTGCTGCGGCATAGAATTGTCATTGCTGCTTCGTGGCTGATTATGGATGGAGACTCCACCCAAATACTCCACTTCTTATCCGTTAGGCAGTTGGTTTGTGTCTTAACATTTATTACAATTAAATTATATTTAAACTATCTGAATTCCTAAACTAAAAATTTTCAACTAAACTAAAATTAACACTAACATGAAACTAATTATTCCTAATATAAATTACTTCCTAAAAATCTAAGAAATTTTTATAACTTTTCCTTTTCTTTTCTTTTTTTAGTATTTTCATTATTTGTTAATATCTTTTATTATTTTTATCTCTTTTTTGAATTAGGACCCTTTTTTTTAAAAATAAAAATTATGAGCAAAAATTAGGTTTCTACACCTATATGTATATTTACCAATTATATGATTATTTTACCATCATTTACTCCTAATTATTATTTCTATAAGTTAAGTAATTTATCTTAAAGGTCCCCTTACGTCCTAAGGCTCATATTTGAAGTTTACTATATAAATATTTGATACTGATAAAAATATACTTTTATTCAATTAAATATTTTATATATTTTACTTTCCTAAATAAACTTTATTAGGGCTTTTCTTTTAATTTTTAAGACCTTATATTAAAAATTTATCCAATTTTGATAATTTTTTTCAAAAATTGTAAATGCATTAATTCCAAGCAATTACGATTACTTTATATAATAGTACTCATGACTCATGCTACTTATGGCTACTTTATTTCCTTACTTCCTACATTATATCTTTTAAGTGCCCATATTTATTATGATTATGCCATCATGTTGAGTCTTCAATAGTTAGTTAAAGACCCATATCTCACAAGTTGGCTACTCTATATAAATTTGCTTATATTCGTATAAAGAACTTACTACTAAAGAAAGATTTGAGAGATCTCTATTCATAATTGATTCCAACTTCTTAATATAAGGAAATTGTGTTGAAATTGAACTTATCTTAAATTTCTCTTGTAGAGAATTTAAGAAAGAGAGCAAAACATTTTCTTTATGTAATAGAGTGAAGAAAGAAAAATACATAGGTTTATGAGGAAAGTGAGAGAAAAAAGGTATTATTTTTTCATATTTAATATTGGTAGCCCTTCTTTTATGAAAGGGTATGCATTTTCTTTAAGCTTTATGACACTTAACCTAAAAAATTGCTTTCTTCTCCTGAAAAAGAAAAGACTAATTATTGATTATTGAAACTGTATTTTTTAGAAAAGTGGCAACTACCTTATAAAATAATAAAATATTTTCTTTTGCTATTTCAATGCAGTAATAAATTAGATGGGAATTCATTTTATACTTAAAATGCAATGGACTTTCCATTATAAGCTTTATAGAGATGTGGAGATTGAAATGAAGGACAAAATTTTTTTGATGTTTCATCCAATGAAAATTCATCCATATTTGCAAACCAATTAGTTAAAGTACTTTTTTTTACAAGCTATAAAATATAAAAAAGAAGCTTCATAAAATAAATCATGATAAAGTTTCTTGTACAAAAAATGTGGGTTTTTAAGGGGAAAAGGTAGCATCTTAATCAAAGAATCATCCATGATGCATATGCAAATATAAATCAATTTTTAGTTATTAAAAAATTGATATCACACCCTAAAGGATAATCTTGACGTAATAGCCCCATTATATGCATCGAGTAGTAATGGACGATTCCACTAAGGTTTGTAAAAGACTCCAATAATGCACAAAAGGCTTTGCATTCACATGATCTATCCAGTGAAGTTTGGTAACTTTGGTGTAATCCTAAAGTTATAATCTCAACACCTAAATGAAGGCTACTCAATTAACCTTAATATGAACATAGATAGTTAGGTTTGATTAGTCTTCAAAAACTTATATAATCCAACTCCATATTTGTCTCATGTCTACCATACTTTCAAAGCATTCAAAACTTATAAGTATTTCTCTATATGTAATTTTGATCTATCTTCAACCTGCATTTCTTCATTACCTATTTCCTTGGAAACTTCCACTTGGCTTAATATAATTCAAAAGACATTCAAGGTCTTTACATAAATACAACACCCTAATTCCAAAATTAAATATGACCAAGTTCAATAGTTTAGGATTATGTATACATATACTACTAATAAGTTCAAAATGCATCAGTTAGTACCTAAGCCAAGTTTTTATTTTTCTCAAAATCCAAACCTAACTTAAGAAATGGTAGAATAGGGTCGTACCATGCTAATGACTACACACTAAAAGGAAATCTATGGGGGGCGTTGAATGGAAGGAAGGAAAGGGAATTAAGGGTTTTGTTTTGTTTTTAATTTCTTATTTCTTATTATTATTATTATTATTATTATTATTATTATTATTATTTACAAAGTTTCCATTGTTTTATTTGAATATATATTGTTTTGAAGCTAGTTGCTTTACTTTAGCTAGTTTAGGAAAATTAAAGTTTCATGATTTTCTTATTATTTATGACCAATATTAGTGTTATTCCTAAAATCAACCTATTTATATGGGATTCTCCAATTGGATACCATGAGAAGATTTTTCATGCTCACATCAATCTTAAGCTTTCTTTAGATCCTTATTACAAATGTTCTATTAATTTACTGATGCCATCCTCATTTTACATAGTCGTAATCTTAAACTAGCTAGTAATCAACTTGCCTTTAACAACATAGGTATCACTTTCATTTTCAAGTAATTATGTCAAATTTTGAGGCCCTTACATTATCCTTTCCTCACAAAAAGTTTCGTCATCAAAACTTTCTAGCAATTGCTTCTGTACTTCATTCATTGTTACTCTCAAGAGTTCAAAATCTTAATCTTAAGATTACTAAACATCTCTATGAAGCATCAAAATAGACACCAAAACATTATATGTAGAACTTCTCAATGACATGATCTAATCATAAGTCATCAAGAAATACAAATAAGTTAATGCCTAGTATTTTGTTGAGAGCACCCTGAAACTTTCTTGAAAAATTCTATTCTTATTCATAACTCCAGTTCTTTAATTTCCTTCTTTATGATCAATTAAAATTTTGATCCTAACATGAAAATTCCTTCTTTTGCTTTTTTTTAAATGATTTATTCCTATCTAAATATGAATCAATTATCTTCGTTTATAAAAGTCTTAGAATTTTAAGCTCCACATTGATCCATGCCTAATCACAAGTAACATCCAACTACTTTCTCTTTTTTGTTACACCTTGTTATTCATAACCTCATCCCTCTTCTCATTATCAATATTTATCTATATAGCTTATCTTGACTTGCTTATTATATCAAAAAGTCACATATCACCTTAACATCTCTACAATTACTTCTCGTTCAATCTAAATTAATAAAATTCCACTTCTAGTAGTTAGTAGTTCAAATAACCTTAAACTCTTGTTAAATATAATTTTGAAAGGTTAGGATTCATAAAGCATAGCTTAAAAATTTACTCCCCTAAAATAAGCCTACTTGCAAACTATTTAGTAATCAACATTATTCCAAAATACAATTCTCCAAAATATTAAGCCAATTTGCTCCCTCACAACATCATCTTATGATTCATTCTTACAAGCTATTCAATCACTAATTTAGATCTATGGTCAACAATTATAATAACCTTTCCAATCTTCATTTACATAATTAAATAGTCACTTCAAAATTATAACCACAAATCACAAGGATTACCACACCTCTTAATAAAGATATTAATAATTTCCAATCTTCAGTAGAGATATTCTAATACTTCCTAATACTAATAGATACTTCCCCTTCGATGCACATTCAAGAATATCTACCTTCGTACAGTTTCAACACTTTGCTTCTTTCATCTCCATGGTTTAATATTTGAGACCTACAATGTGTGAATCTCTAGAGTAAATTCATTGAAGACATCTTGGTTATGAAGGAAAATAATATTAAGAGTAATTGGATAAGTGCACATGCATACATAGACAAAAATACGTGTTACTATACATAATATATCTAGAAGCCTAATTCTTTTACTCTTTATGCCTAATTCTACTTGGATTCTACCCTATCGCACAATTTGATAGGTTTCTCTTATCTCTAACAACCTAAAGGTTCTAATACCACTAAAATGTCATGCCCCTAAATCAGGCCTAATAGTGACATCCCTATAAGTCATCATTTAGCATGTGTATCCACTATCTAATAACCATCTCATTGTTAGAATGCATAGGATTCTAATTACCATAACTATAACCATTTTAGATTATCCATTGACACTTGTAAATGCTCATACATATATAGGCTTTGGAATTAGCCTATTAGCTAGTCCTTATGAGACTTGTAGATAATGATCTATAAATATATATTTATTAATAGCCACGTAAGACTATAGAAAGTCAATATCCATTACCAAATAAAGAGACTAGGGAAACATTTAGTACTAACGATCCCAAATTAGATTGAAAATCTAACCAAAATATTCCCATAATTGTATTAATACACTTGGAATAATGTACTTTTCTTTTCAATCTACAACTTTTCTATCTTGCTATCATATCTATGCTTATACTATAAGACTTTTAAAAAAGGGACCAATTTACTCTTCACTCGACATCCTAACCTACCTAGCTTTTGATTAACTTGCAAAAAGAAACCATAGGGAAGTAAGCAAAACAATGTCTCGGTGAGATCAACTCTCATATTACATAACACACAACAAATCAAGCTAGTTATCACCCAATATGACATGCAATAATCAACCATATGCAATGTACATACTTACAAAACTTTTCGGATATCTTGCAAGGGCTAGATCTAAAGCCATAGTGTTAAGAGACCATTCTTACATGATAGCCTTGGATTCTAAAATGGCAAATTCATTGATGAGTCACCGTGGCCATTTGACATTCACTTAATACTCCAAAGTTAACTAGATAAGCCATTTCTATGCTCTGATCAGAAGGTAGTGTCTCTCAGTGCAGTGATAGTTCCCAAAGGTCGAAGTAAGATTACATATGGAGAATCACTTCCATATGACCTCTTTGTTGTACTGCATAGTGCTAATGACCTTTAAGAAAAGATATAGAGGTTGCCATGTAGGTTTGGTTTAATTTACTAGGCTGATCCTTATTTAGTCTAATTAATTGGATGACCATTTACATTATAAACATTAGACACTTAACAATTCTAACCAAGTACTATATCTAAACCATTTTAACATATGCCAAATATAAAATGGAGCACATAAGCAAAAAATTAATAGAAAAACCTTGTATCAAACTGCATGTCTTCTTGTAGTTGGATCTCCAAGTTTTTGGAATGCTCCAAATTCCACTTGAGCATCTAAATCTAGGTTAATACCAGCAAACATCTCTAAACAAGGTTTTAACACTAAGCCAAATGTGTAGCCATATTGGAAGGTGCGATTGGATCACCTCCTTTTCTAGGAGAGCTAATGCTTGTTGAGTATTTTGGTTTGACATTATTTTACACCCAAAAGGAGGCGAGCTACATCTAAGTTAAACTTAGAGATGGAAGTATTCTTTCATTTCTCAATAGTGAAGACCAAGCTTATGAGCTTATTATCTTAAGTCGGAACAAGTTGATAGGATCTCCTTTTTAATGTCTACATGCCCTTCCCACGTAGCGACATGGGGACGAAAAAAGGAAAGAGGGGGATGAGGTTTCTCTCGCTTTTGACATAATGAGCCCCAATGGGAGGCCTACATGATAGGCTATTAGCTTAGTAGTAGAGCATACCGACGCAATTGCTAAATTAGTGTAATTTCCTCTCCATGTAAGGTTACTTGATGCAATGGAAGGGCCTACTCCTATTTTGGCTCTCATCCATGCCGTAGCTATGGTAGCTATGGGAATTTTTCTTGTAACTCAACTTCTTCCTTTTTTTCTAATCATACCTTATATAATGAATTTTATGTCTTCAATAGGTATAATAATAGTACTATTAGGAGATACTTTAGCTCTTGCTTAAAAATATACTAAAAGAAGTTTAGCTTATTCTATAGTACGTCAACTGGAATACATCAACATTCACAAGCAAGTGAGTCCCTTAAACCCCATACAAATATCTATTCTAAGTCAAAATTAATTAATTCCATAAGCTCATGCTAACGATCACAACTAAGTGTGATAATCACAAAGTATCACCCACTTGACCATGTTGACAACCTAATTGAATTAATCCTTAGATAAAAAGTTTTTTTGCTCAATGAATTCACCTATAATATGAAGTTAATACATTAGCACAGGGTGCTATTAGGAGTAAAATGTGGTGTCTAAAGATTGCTCATAATACTAATAATTCCAAATTTGTAACTAGGTTCTCAATGCACATTCAAACTAGTTTTTCCTATAACTTAAGTGTCTTTTAATGGAATTTCACAAGTAAACAGTTGTTACAAAGCTAATACAATGAAGTTATAAGATTTATGGGTCAAAAAGGTTGCAAAAGTTAGGAAAAGTTGCAGTTTTATTGAACAATTCATGTAAAAATAGAGTTCATTTCTAGTAGTGTCATTTAGATTGGTTTAGCTATAACTTGATCATTCCTCAATGAAACTCTACAAAGAGATAGTCATTACAAAGCTTAACCAATTTACTTTCAGGTTGTACAGGCCTTATACGTTTTTTATTGCAGGAAAAGTGTAGCATGATGGAATAGGATCGGTGTTTTTAGCAGCAGCAATTGAAGTGTCCTATTTTCAACTTTTCACTCGGTTTCTTTTTGAAATTTCATTACTATTTCTTCTTCTCCCAGGCACTACAAGGATTTAGTTTACTTTTAATTCTCATAATTTATATTATGTTGGAGATTTAATAGGGATTTTACATCATCACAACTACCGCTTGTACAAGAGTTCCTGAAATTTGTAACAATGACAACTTCCCATATATTAGTTTGGCTTTTATGGTGTTCCTAGGGTCTAATAATCCCTAAAACTCATCCAAATCTTTGCTTGCATGTGGAAATTAATATTATGGGGGCTCACAATTAATTTGATACATTATTATTCTCCGGTTTAGTTTGACTATTGAAATAACAATGCGAAAGTTCGATTCTATTTGCTAACTAATATGCATAAACTCAAATATAGATTGGGGTCGTTGATGCATAATGATTGCCATTAGAAGGAACTAATAAAAAAAATGGTAGATACAAAAGTTTAAAAAATTAATAAATTGGTACCAATGGTAGTACATCATTCAAATTAGAGAAAATTGATATGTGATCAAAACCATTTTCATTCTCCATAATCTCACCAAAATTTTAAAATGTAAAAATAAAAAAAAATCATATAATATGAACTTCACTTTGGTTGTTAGAGTTTTAAGAGAAAAATAAAGAAAACTTTTAACTCTGGAGAAAAATTAGCAAATGAACACCCCCAAAGCGTCTACAAAGAACCAATATATATATATATATATATATATGAGTCCAAACTAAACAAATGAAATATGAGACATGTAAAATTAGTATAAATAGTGAAAAGTATGGTATAAGAGCGTTGATTTAATTTCCATAATTGAGAAGAAATTAATTCCATTTTTTCCAAAATATTAAATATTAACAGGATACTGATGGTGATGATTTTTTATTACTAATGACATATTGTCTTTATAAATAAGGCTAACAATATAGTTAGAAAGACATTAAGAAAAATAAAAATTATTTTATTTTCTAAAAGTAAATACATCCATAATTAGAAGTACATAGAAATGGTTGAAAAAAAATTTGTATGCAAAAGATATACTGTTGAATCTACTCTTCACTGTAAGAGTTTTATCAAAAGCAAATTGTTCGATTGCAATGTTAGTATCACTTTGATGACCATTATAAGTAAATCGATTCAATCATACAGCGAAGCGAATAAAACAGACTTCTATTTTCTAATAAAATGTGAGTACACCGTGGCATGTGCTCTATAATATTATTACTCTGATTCACAACATAATATATCCTAAATTTATAATGAAAAATTATTGGAGCTTTAAAAAAGTAAGAATATGCAGTAGTTTTATTTGATGGGACTTTTAAACGGTGTAATGGGGGTTTATTCTTTTTTCCTAGTTAAAACTTAAAATACTCCTATAATATAAGAAGTTGAAGAATAAAAACCATTGGTCAAAGAAAAAAAATAAACTTTTATGTGTCGGAGATAGAGACTGGAGGTAGAGAACACGACTTCTTGAGTGCTTAACTAGGAAAGATGTTACATATCATGTATAGTATACATAAATGAATATTATTGCTTCATTACAAAATTTAATAAATATTTATTGGCAAATCAAGCTTGATAATATAAAGTAAATGAAAGCTTTTTGTTATATAAATACTTTATGAGTATTAATTACATAGATATTATTAGATACTTACGAATGAAAATGTGTCAATGGAAAAGATATAATAGCTAGGAAGAAAGAAGTCAAGCAAGCTTTAAGCCTATTTTAGCCTCGTAGGTGGTATCAACATATAGCCTCGTAGGTGGTATCAACATATATCTTTTAATGAGATAAATCGTGTTCTAAGTCCTCTTCTAGTTATATTATAATTAAAAAAAAAAAGTAAAACCTTAATAAACTATTTATATAATATATTACGAACTTAGATGTTTATTATCTTTTGAAACCTAAGAATTAAATTAAATCATGGTATTGATATTGAATTTATTTATTAAAGTACATTTCTAAGAAAGGATAAATTTAATATTATGGAAAGATTCAGCAGTCTAATCGGTTAAAACGAAGGACAAACGTCATCTTTACCGCTGTATATAGGACAAGAGAAAGGGGTGGAAAGGAAAATAGACGGAAGTAGCACAATTTCATTGCTTAGGAGGGAAAGTGGGAGGAAAGGAAACAGGGAGAGTTGTTTCCGCTGATCTCATTAATTTTAACTCCATCTAAAGTGGAGAAAAAGAGGAGGAAAATGGGGATAAAAGTTTTGTAATTATCACTCCATCCACTTTTTTTTACTTATCCTTTTTTCTTCTTATTGGTTTTATGAGTACATCAATAATTTTAACCTTTATCTTATTTTGTCTTTAATAATATCAAATTCCTTTTATTTTCCTGCTCACCATTATTCAAACACATTGAAAGGAGATTTATTTATGATTTTATACTTATTTTTTAAGGGACCTATTCCACTATTTATCACATTTTTAATTTATACTCTTTTTAATTTGCATTATTGAATAAGTTATGAATTAAACAATTCAAATTAAAAAAATAAAAATAAATAATAAAATAAAAAACGAGACCAATTCTATCAAAATAAAGCATAAAACGGTCCAATTGAAAGGAAATAAATACCCCTCATAAATCCTTCCTCTATATTCTTTCCTTTGATATCTTTTTGTTATCAATTATTTCCCTGTACTAAATAAACTGTAAAAATTTGGATGATCAGATGTCTATGGACGTTTGGTATAAGAAGAAAAATTAATTTTTTAAATTTTTGCATTTATTTATTCTCAAAAAATTCAGAGAGAGAAGGTATCGCCTAAGCATTGATTGCCAAGATTATAAGTTTTGCATTTTTGTTAAAAATCTTGTATGATATCGTCTCATCTTACCATTAATGTATATATATGATCAAATGATTGGAAAGACATCTCATTTCCTCTTAGCTAATAAACGTGAAATCCCGAAAGATTTTAAATCCTATATTCTTCTATTTTCGATAACCCCTCAAATCTGTTTCCTCTCTTTATTTAAACCCTTTCTAGGCCAAAAACTATGCCTAATGATTAATGACTGAAAGTCAAGCGACATTTAACGAAATCAGTGAAATGGAAAGAAGTTATGTATTTGCTATCTTGTTAGGACTCAGAAGAGTGGAAATGGAAAAAAGATTCATCAATATTAATACTACACATATCTGTTACATATTATAATATTTGGACATGTCATAATAATAGTATTAAGGAATCTTTTTTCTTTCCATAAGAAAAGTTTCATGTTGCATGGATAGATTAGTGGCAAAAAAAGGAAAAGTTGGATCAAAATTGATGGAATTATTTTCCATTTAGAGCCCTTTTTCATTCTCTCTAAATTTGGAGAGGAGTTCTTTTTTTTCTTAAAAAAAAAAAAGAAGATGCAAATGTTACCCAATAAAAAAAAAAAGAGTTATGAGATGTTACCAAAATAGCCCCCAAAAAAAGGAAAATAAACCAAGAAGAAAATCTATTAAAGATAATTTAGCCTGTTATTATGTTATTTTTTCTTTTTTCTTTTCTTTATATTGTTGAGAAAATGTTTCATCAAATTTCTTTTATTTCTATGTTCCTTTATTTTTCTTCCCTTTCATGTCCATTACTCCTTCAAATAATTAAGAAAAGCCGATTCATATCACCCTATTATAGGATATTGTTAGATAGGGACTACATCTAAGTATACCATATCATATACAACCCGAGAGTACATGCAAGTCTTTATCTAAATTAAGTCAAACAAGTGTTTGCGAATTACTCAACCATTCATTTTTTTATTAGTTTTTTCCCCCATTTGAACCATTCATATCATCCTTACCAAATCCGATAAAAATAAAATAAAATAAAATTCAAAGTTCACCTACTTACTCCACATGTTTATCCAAAAAAAATAAAAAATAAAAAATAAATAAACCATAAATATGAAATTAAAATAACAAAATAATACAACAATTTGAAAATGATTTATTACATGCCTCCATCAGCAATGTAGTATGATACGCTAATGTTTATACAATATAAGATAAACTTGAATCTACCTACCAAAAAAGAAGAAGAAGTAGTGTAATAAACATCTATAAAACCCCACCAAAAAGCAACATTTCCCAACAAGCCTCCATATTTCAAAACCATGGCCATAGACATGTACTCTCTAGTGGAAACCTTACAGCCATTACCCATGACGACTCTCATCTCAATTATCTCTTTGGTATTGGTCCTTGGTGTCATCGCTCGACTCCGTCGCCGCTGCCTCCCACCCGGCCCTAAGGGGCTGCCCATCATCGGCAACTTGCTAATGTTGGACCAAATGACCCACCGCGGTCTGGCTAAGCTTGCCGTGAAATACGGCGGGCTACTCCACCTCCGGATGGGCTTCCAGCACATGGTTGCCGTATCCTCGGCGGAATACGCCCGCCATGTGCTGCAACAGCAAGACAACATATTCTCAAACCGGCCGGCCACTATTGCCATCAGCTACTTAACCTACGACCGGGCCGACATGGCCTTTGCTCACTACGGTCCGTTTTGGAGGCAAATGAGGAAAATCTGCGTCATGAAGCTTTTTAGCCGGAAGCGTGCCGAGTCTTGGGCTTCCGTCCGGGATGAAGTCCAAAAGACAGTCCGTGCCGTAGCATCCAGCATCGGGACGCCGGTTAACGTCGGAGAGCTGGTGTTTGCCCTAACTGGTGATATCACGTACAGGGCTGCTTTCGGTGCAAGTGCAATCAAGGGTCAGGATAAATTCCTGGGTATACTTCAGGAATTTTCTAAGCTGTTTGGAGCATTTAATATAGCTGATTTCTTGCCTTATCTTGCCCGAGTCGACCCGCAAGGACTTACCAGTCGGGTCGTTAAGGCACGTCGAGATTTGGATGAGTTTATTGATAGTATTATTGAAGACCACATGCAGAAGAAGAGTAACGCAGACGGTGGTTGTAGTGGTGATGTTGATGGTATTGAAGAAGATGATATGGTGGACGAATTGCTTGCATTCCATAGTGAAGAAGCCAAACTCAATGAAAAATCAGATGATTTACAAAATTCCATCAGATTCACTAAAGCAAACATCAAAGCGATCATTATGGTACGTATGTTGCCGTAAGATTTTTTTTTTAATTGCAACTTTCTTGCCAACCATGATGTCTTGTCCTTCTAGAAAATCTTTATGTCGAATCAAAATTTCATCGAAATAAAGTATTTTATTACTACACTGAATGCGCACATCGCATGCAATATGTCGGTTGCTTGGTCCCACATCCCAATAAATATTCATATTTTTTAATAATTCAAATACATTAATAAATCAATTGGTTGTTTATAGCACTTGTTATATATAGTCAATTGATTATTTAAAAGATATAAAAAGAAGAAAATGCTCTCTGGCTTTGATTAGAACTTTGCCTGGTATTCATTCCTAAAGAAAGAATCCGTAAAATGTCTTTCCTCAGAGCTGAACCACCGTGAATAGAACCAGCGCTTCTACTTAAGGAAGAGTAGGATCAGATAAGTGTATAATCGGTTGTATTTGTTTAATATTGGTGAAGTGTTTCAAATCTGGGCAAATTAAAAAATTTCTTTCCTTATCGAATAAAACGTGTGCGTAGCATGGAGAAGTTGTTTATAGACTGGTTGCGCTTGAAGTTGACAATATTGCCTTTTGTTTATGTAAGGGTCGGATTTGATCACGTTTTTGTTAACTTTTATAAGGTTTACACATAGATTAGAAACAAGAGGGTTTAATTTAAATGGTTTGAGTTGCCCTTGATTAATGGTATATTAATACTAGTAAGGTTTCAATATATGGTAACTTTTATAAATCATGTGTATAATTATGTAATAAAGTGTATAAATATTAGTCAATGTGTTGTAATTTAGTGGTATTAATATAGGTTTTCTAACCAAATAGAATAAATTAGGTTGATGAAAAATTAATGATGTTTTCATGTATGATATTTTTTATAAATCATGAATATTCGTGGTTATGTAATTGAAATACAACTCCTATTTGCTAGCTTTGAAGTGTTAGTATCCATTAATATATATATATATATAATATTCCCTTATTAAAAAGGAACTCTTCAAAAATTATTATTTTAAAGAAATCAAACGAGCACCATTTGAAAATTTATTATATAACTCATAAAAAAATTGAAAATATCGATAGATAATAAAATTTCTTATGTAAAGCTATTAACAAGTACTGGAGTTAAGTTATCCTTTTCCTCTTCCTTTTCTCCCTGGTTTTTGCTAATGTTGATTGTGAGTCCTGCTAATAATTAGCACAAACTAGAAAAAGAAGAACTAATAATAATTCAACCACAATTGCGGATGAAGTAAATGAAAAAATATATATATATATATTTTGAAAAAAAGGAAATAGAAGAATTTTTAACTTGCATGTGAAGTTAAAAATTACTGCTGAATATGGGATAATTATTGATGAGGATATCATTAATAAACGCCTTGGGAGTACCTGTTTACATGTTTTTTTCTAAACAAGTATATATGCATTATATGTTATATACTGAAAGACCTTGTTTACATGTTTCTTGCTTTTGTTGATGGATGCAAAGGAACATATATATGACCGTCAAGTCTAGTAATTATTGAATTTAATGGACTTTTTAAATTAAATTAACAGTTACTCAATAACATATTGCTGGTATTTATAAATGTTGTCCATGAAGTTTGGCTTATTTTTCTCCCACTGAACTTTTCTGGTTTTCGTATGATTCATGTCCAAAGAAGTACGTTTGTTTAATTTTACACGTCTTGTGGAACATCATTTAAGTACTGTGACCTATCAGATTCTTTATATTATTTGTCAGACACATCTGTACATTACCCACGACGTCGGTTAATCAAATTAGCGGGTCACGCTATTTTTCTAAGCAATTAAGAATATGTTCTACATTAATCTTGCGAACCAAGAAACATATGTCATTCGATAGTTTATTTTTCATTATTGCAGGACGTAATGTTTGGTGGGACTGAGACCGTGGCGTCTGCGATAGAGTGGGCAATGGCTGAGCTCATGAGAAGCCCAGAAGATCTCAAGAAAGTGCAAAAGGAGCTTGTTGATGTGGTAGGACTCGAACGTAGGGTTGAGGAGAGTGACATTGAGAAGCTCACGTACCTTAAATGTGCACTCAAGGAGACCCTACGTCTCCACCCACCCATCCCTCTCCTCCTCCACGAGACGGCGGAGGATACGGAGGTCAACGGTTACTTTATCCCTGCAAAGACTCGTGTCATGATCAATGCATTTGCTATTGGTAGAGACCCGAACTCTTGGGATGACCCGGATACCTTTAAACCATCAAGGTTCTTAAATGAGGAAGCACCGGACTTTAAAGGAAGTAACTTCGAGTTTATTCCATTTGGTTCGGGCCGGAGGTCATGCCCCGGTATGCAACTGGGGCTTTACGCCCTTGAGTTGTGTGTGGCTCATCTCCTCCATTGTTTTACTTGGGAATTGCCCGATGGAATGAAACCGAATGAAATGGATATGAGCGATGTTTTTGGGCTCACCGCACCCAGAGCTCATAGATTGGTGGCAATTCCACATCCTAGGTTGCTGTGCCCTATATATTGATATGAATGGGGTTTGTCCATCCTCATCCATAATAGAAAAATAATTCTCGTTGGATTTTCGACCGATGCATGGGGAAAATACAAAATGGCAGTTATGTTCACTTGGATGTCTTTTGTTTTTCTTCGTTTATGCTTTGTAAGATGACTGGAGTGCATAGTAGCAAGAAAGAAACTGCCCGCATATGAAAGAAAGTCTGTTGCTTTTTTTTTTTTCTTTTTTTAAATTTATTATCAACATACGGTGGAGTGACCAACCTTTGATAATGTGATCTTGTGACCTCTCGTACCATTACCATTTTGCGTTTTTCATTCATTTTCTATATAATTAGATTCAGTGGTCTATTTAATATTGGATGAAAATTTTTGGCAAAAATGCAGAAGTGGTACACGTACTTTTAGAAAATTTCTTCAATGCTTAATCATTAGTTTAATTAATATATGGATCGAATAAAATAATTGTTTCTTTATTATAAAGCAATTGATATCTTTAAAATCCTCAGGAATTTTAAATCCTTTTCCTCCAACGGATGTACATAAAAATCTTATTTCTCAGGTTTTGGTTTATCCATATCCATTCTCTCCCTTTTAATTCCTCTAACCGCATTTTTCACTTTTTTTCCCTTTTTCCTCATATATCCAACTTCTAATTTCGTTACACCCTCATTCTTGTCTAAACTAAAATTTTCTTTCATACGTTTCACCTCTCGATTCAATAGCATGGTAAGGTCTACGTAATTCAAATCAGCTTTAGCAAGGACAAGTCCGCATGCGCTCTTGAGTTGCTAAGTATCTGCCATTTATTCTAATTGTCCAGCTATGGTTTGGTTTGACTTATCTAATCTACTCTTTTCGCACTCTAGTTTCTAAACCTCCCTATGTTGACACTTTCTAACCTCTCTATGGCTAACTCCTAAGCCAATACCTTTTTGAGCTGGAAAATTTGATGGTTCTTAATAAAACCTAAGTGCGTCCCTAGGTTTGTGAATATTTTGGCTGTTGATCTGAAAACCCTCTAGGGTGATTTTTTTTTTTTTCTTTTTTTTTAACACTCGTTCAAAACCTGTTAGATCTTGGATTTGGAATGTGTATAATAATCAACGTGTCATTTTCTTCTAGTAAACACGAATGAGACAATAACCTGTACACTCTTTTGTTCAAAATCTTTCATATGACCTAAAACGTTTTAAAACAAAACCCATAATTGGGGAATCCTTGAAGTATAAGTAAAATCGTTTTTACTCATACATCCATTGCGACCAGCCGATTGCTTCATTTTGAGTGACCTGAATCAATATATTTAAAGTTCCGCCATATTAATAACCTGCTTGTTTGAGGCGGTCAATGGCCTTGGTGCTTAATTACTGACGATTATGTCCCAAATATGCACCCCAAATGATGGCCGATATTTAATCCATGCTTCGCAAATTCGAGGTTGTTACCAACCTATGCACACACATCAACAATACAACAATCAATTAGATTTGGATAATAATTAATTCACCTAATTTATAAAGACAAACAAGACGATCAAGGGAGATTCTCTAATTACTTACACTTGTTACTAGTAGTTAGCCTCTTGTAGTCTTTTTTGAAAATTCCCTAAATTCAGAAAGCACAAAAATAGTCAGTAAATTTGGAAACACGTATTTAATTATTTTCTACTTTACTTTAGGTGACCTTAATATTTTAGATGGGATGTTTTCATTTAATGTTAAAATTCCACTATTAAATAACACATTAATTGGTTGAATAAAGAGGATTAGTGGTTGGTGAAAGCTTGACACGATTGACGGCATGGCTCTTGTAGCTGAAGCCGAAATGATTTACCACTACTAGATGTGTTCGACCATATGGCTTTTGTGGTTGATGGGGATCTACGTATAACCAACTATCAATTATTCTTTCTGGTGTAGTTTTTCCCTTACTTTGTCTACTTTTGCTTATAATTTGAATAAGTTAGTATTTGAGTTCTTGATTATGATCCTATAGCG
The DNA here is from genome assembly GCA_024138005.1 of Lumnitzera racemosa. Taxonomy (NCBI): domain Eukaryota; kingdom Viridiplantae; phylum Streptophyta; class Magnoliopsida; order Myrtales; family Combretaceae; genus Lumnitzera; species Lumnitzera racemosa. The sequence goes on from JAMXBC010000012.1 coordinate 61,644,009, forward strand.
TATTTTCTAAATATCTTTAAGGCATTTAGCTATGTATATCTCTTAATGATTATCATGCAGAAAATAAATTTTAAGCCTTCAAATGGGTGCTCTTAATATCTATCTCAAAAGATCTAATTTGGTTAGATATGTTTCTAATTATGAAATTTCATTAAAATTATATGCTTTAGGGTAAGAATCATTGGTTTTGATTACTTTAACTAAATTTTCATGGATTGAGATTCCATTTGTAAGGTTTGTTTGAGTGAGAAATTTCATTTTAGAAATTGATTTAATATGGAAACTACTAAATTTGAAATCACCAACTTTGGTTTTAAGGTTCAAGTCAAGATTGATTATGTGTTTTGTATGGAAAATACTTAACTACGATCAATTTGAGCTTATAATTATGTTTTGAAATTTATTAATTAAAAAAATATAAAAAAAATTTAGTTAGGATAAGATTTCTAACCTTGAAACTTTATCATGACCTCGAGGTAGTACACCATACTCCATACTCCATTCATAACAAGTGGTCTCTATTTATAAGGGCATGGATTTTCTATTTAAGAGATATGATATTTATCTCTATTAGATTTAAGATCTACCTATTTGGGTTTCAAGTTGATCCTCTCTTTTTTTTTTCCTTTTCTTATATTCATTTTAATTTCAATCAAGTAATGCCTTGCCTCTTAAGACATCTACTTGTACTTTTCTTAACACTTGATACGTAAGAGATGATTCATTATGCTATCTCCAAGTTAAGGATAAGGCTAAAATTGTAATCAAATTGTTAATTCAACTCCACCATACAAAGTTCTAGTAAAACATCTCAATTAATATGAAATAATACATTGGAACATCAAAAAACATAGGCCTCATTTAGAGGATCATATATCACCCTAGTGTTTGGCTTAGAATCTAATTATGATAGTAAACCTTTAAATTCAAAGCCTTAATATTGGAAACCTATAATGTAGCACAACGACCTTCCTATAAAGCAGCTTCAAAGAAGTTTATATGAAATTCTATAACTAATTGCTCTCTCTTACCTAGCCCAACTTCCAAGTCTTAGCTTGCTTTGTCTTTAGCACCTAAAGTTAGATAAGTTAGCTTGACTCGTAGGTCCATTTGTGTTATGCAATAAATGAAAACAACAAATTTAGCCTAACCAAGTATCGGTTCCAAATAAACCAAGCTAAGTATGAATATCAGCCAAACACCAAGAACTAAAAAATTGGCAACTAAGCCTAACTTTTAGCCTAGCAGCTAAGTATCACAATTGTATGCATGGCACGATATAGAAATCACAACTTTTGTACAAAGTTAGAGTCATCTTGATATTCACTTAATAACATCCAATATTTACTAAATGATAAACATATTATGATCAATCATCATATAAGGCAAATACTCTTGTCAGCTAAGTACAATTAGATCACAAGGTCAATTAAGTTACATTACCAATATATCTCAATCCATCATGAGAAGCACAAAATAGAAGAATTATAACATAGCAAGCAAATGTTTATCATAAATCATATCAATTTGGAATATAAGTACTCTAAGTGAAGAGATACACTTAAGTAAATCATGTAACTATACACTACAAGCAAGCAAGTGAGTGGTCCACATTTTTTACCATCATGTAACACAATAGTATAAAGCAAGGGGTACTTAACTAGGGCAATGCTTGTTCCACTATTTGATTTGGTTATCTTCACCTATATACATTAATATACATATCAAAATAATTAATCTATCATCTTTTTAAATACACTAACAATAACTATTATATCTCACTAATTAACTATAGGGCTAAACTTCTATTGGTTATAGCTTCTTCATTACTTATTCATTTTCAACAGACTTTATATCACTGTAATCCTTATTTTGAGAACATACAAATATCTTACGTTACCAACCTAAGTAATAGAGTAACATTACCAAAAATGCCCTATAGCAATTTTGATTTGATTATATATTATCCTAATCATATAATTAATCTGTATTATACTCAATAGCTTGTCATCACTCATGAATCCATATTAAACCACATTGATCATCAAATGTTCTCAATGAAAATATCAAGCTTGAGTCATGTAAGTATTGTAAAAATTAATAATTTTATTTACTATTTACTAATGTAGTCAAAATATAGCTAAATACTCATTATATATAGAATAAATCAATTTTAGGCTTGATTTTACTAAAAATTAGATTAAATTAAGTGAAGAATCAAATTTATTTACAATGTTAGAACTAATTACTTCTAATATCACTATCAAGTCTCACAAATCATTTAAACTTGGGTTCATCATATAGATTTAATGAAAACTCATTAATTCCGTATTTTGCAAAACAAAAAATGAATTTCTTCATAAACCTATGTTTCCACTTTCAATTTCATCAAAATTATTTTACCACGTTAATCTACATATAAAATGATTCAATATAACGAGTTTCACAATCAATCTTGAACATTTAATATTTTTAGAAATTAAAACAATATATAGATGAAAAGTATAGCATGACCTTTCACGAGCATCCAACCACCCTTTAGGCACCAATGTATGTCTACCAAGAAAGGCGTTATATAGGGACTATGTGATTAAAATTTGGTGAATTTTGATGGTTATTTGCTATTTTTACCAAATTTCTCCCATTTTATCTCAATTTTAATTAATGGCAGTTTGTAGCCGCGATGATGGTTTCTCAATGTGATTCCTTATAGAGATAAGATATTGCAGTTCATGTTTAGTGATTTTAAGAGCTAAAATGAACCTTTTATGAACTTTTATGTATTTATATGCTGATTTTTCAATTAAAATATTGATAATTAATTACTTTTATAACATCTTGTGGACTGGTGGTATCTCCTAGAGTGCTAAATCATCATAAGCCGTCATTTCCTTCCTTACTTGCTAAGTTTTCATTTCCTTCGATCTACTATTACACAACTCCTTAAGTTTAACTTCATTTTAATTCATTAAAATAAATATCTCATAATTAGTTTTAAGTATAATAGAGTAACATTAAAATTCAATCCCTCAATTTTTAGGATAATTAAGAATCTATTGATAACTTAAGATTATGAGCATAATGGGTTGCATTTTAACTCATTTTCTAAATTAGATTCTACATAGGTGCTTCTTATAACTTTTGTAGTTTCATACTAAAATTTGACATCATTTGGAGAAAAATTCTCATTAGCGTTGAATTTTGGGACAATAGCCTTGTACATATTTCTTCAGGTTCTTCCCCTAAGTAAACCATATGCAGCTTAAATTATTAAACTTATAGGATGCAACATTCACTCTATATGTTAGATGAGTCATCTTTAGCATCTCATTATATATGGTAACTCAACCAAACAACTTATATTTATATAAAAGTAAAACCCATTTCCTCTTCAGTTTGTGAAATGAGCTATATAGATTTACATTTTCTAATTTTGACCTCCTCCTAAAGTTTGACTCAAATTGGATAATATTGCCCAACACCCTAAATTATAAGGCTCAAAACCTAGGGTTATCATAAATTATTATTCATATGATTAATTTGCTTATATGATTCTTACTTCTTATTATTTTTGTTTACAAAGTTAACACATATAGATATGCAATATTTATATATTTTAAAATGCTTAGGATGTTTCCTAGACTTTTGATCTTGGAACAATCTTGCCTACTTGACTTGTGATTAAGCTTAAAACTCCTCACTACTATCATTTTTTTGCTCTTCTAACAATTTCAAATTGTTTTCACTTAGGTAAGAAATATATTAATGGGATAAAATTCACGGATGTCTCTTCTTCTAGGTTTGTCTTTATTGCTTTCCTCAGGATCATAACTTGACACTACAATCTCTAACAACTTGTAAGTCACTTAAGTTATTTGCCTCATTTATATGCCTTCAAGTTGAACATATATAACTATCCTAGTACTATGCCATACATCAATTCTTCTCATGTAATTGGGAAAAAGTGATAATGTCTATCTTATGTCTTGTGGTTTATCCAATGGGTAGTACATGGTTTGAAACACTTTAGGTAATTGATCTCATATGGTGAATGCGTTAACAGTTTAGCTATGATTTAGCCTTTTTTTTTAAATAAATGGAACGAAATAAGTATTTAATCTATAGTTTATAGAAAATGACACTAGGACATTAGAACTAAAGTGTTTTGTTCTATTATCAATGAGAATTGAGCAAATATATAGACGAAATCTAATGTAATCCTTAATAAAAATTTTTACATTTGGTTATGATGAGTGTTATTTGAAAAGTTATTATGTAGATTCTATAGTTCCTATGTAATCTCTAGGTAAGGAATGTGAGGTAAAGCAAAATCAAATTACTTGATTTGCTCAATCATTAGAGGATTGTAAGGTAGAGTAGATTAGTATTTGTACTCTTGTTGATTTTCTCAAATAGTCAAACACATATATTGCAGGTTGATCGGTTCCCTATTGTAGTATTAGAAGGGATAATTGACTAAGTAGGAGGAACCTCCGTATGTTATTGCCTAATGTTCATAGATCTTACTTTTTTATATTTCTTTATAATTTTTTTCAATCACTTTGTATAATCATTGATTAAGCATATTCATGTTGTTATCCATCATACTTAGGTGAATGTTATGTTTTGATTGATTGAGCACATTATTTGAATGACTTTCATTCCCAACCTTAAGTTACTTAAACTAAGTTTTGGATAACAATTTCTGAATAGTATCGATTCAAATGATAAGGAAAATTGCTTGTATTATGAATAGATAATAAGTTTTTAAGATTACAATCAAGTCAAACACATACACTCCTTCTTCCTTGATTGTTTAAACTGAGATTAATATGTTTAATATTATTGTAAATGTTAATGTTCCTAGATATTTGAAACATGAGGGTTATTAATTAATTTTAGTTCATATTTAGATTTTTTTTTTCATGCAAAAACAAGGTTAAGATAGCTAAGTTTAGGAGTTTTAGGTTAGCTCGGTGAAATGGTGTTCAATTGAGGTTAACGATAGTGAAAGTCCCTTTACTTGAAGGTGAACTTAACTCCCTTAGATGGGGGATAACTAATTATCTTAGAGCCTAGGCAACCACTTACCCTTTCTTGTAAGGATAACCATTTGTTATAAGGATATGGTCAACTATGCCTTTCTTATAAACCAAAGCATGGAGTTGATCAAAACCTCTTCAAAAGGAACTTTAATTGTGTTTATCAATCCTAATTTAATTCATATTCTTTTAGGTACTCAATCTATGGTTCATTATTGTAAGTTGCAATAAGCTTTAGCCTCCAAAGTTTAAGCTTTACCATTTATGATGAGTTGTATTTTGTAGCTACAACTGAAAACAAAGTTAATTTTACATAACTTTAATTTCATTTTTTTTTTTTATAGTTGACATTGAAGCTTGTAATAATTTGTGATAAATGGGTAGTAGAGTGGATATTCAGGGCCACTTATGGGTTAAACACTTAAGATTAAAAGGGTTTGGTTTAGGTATCAATGCCACTTGTCATGACAAGTAACTCATTGACATGACCAATTTACCATGAATGCAAAGTGAGCATTTGCAGGCAAGTTGTCAATGGGATGCAATCCAACTATCGACTAAAACTATGCAAAGTCGTAATGGACTAAGTTGATGGTAAACACAAGAAAATGAAGCTAATATGAGATGCTTTAACCCTTGCACTCTTCTTTTATTAATGTATATTAGCCTACTTAAAATATGATAAATTTAAATGGAAGTTGTGATTGTTGTTTGAATATTGTTTGATGTACCAATAGCTATTGAGCTCAGTAGCAATCTTCTTGTCCTTTTCCCTTCCTCATTTACTTTAAATTGCTCTAAAATAGTTCGTCAAGTTTTGAATATTTTATTTCCTTTTTTTTAGAAAAGTAGCTAAATCATCTTAATCCATCATGCATGAAGAGAAGTGCTTAATCTCATTACTTCATTGCTTGGTTCAAATTTTCTTCCTTCCTTTTCTAGTTTTCTTTTCCTTTTTTCCCTTATCATTAGAGGACATAGAAATCAAAATCTATACAATAAATTGGACAATAACCTTTTGTGTAGGTTTAATAAAACATGAAAATTTTATCTCCTTTACCAAGGATCTTACTAACACATAAGTGCACTAGGAAAATGAATCTATCAAGGCTCGAACTAACCTTAGTTAAGATATAAACTAGAATAAATGATTAGTTTATTTGAAATTAAAAACAATAGTAAGTAAAGGGATAATCTTATTAGTCAATATTGTATAGATACTAAATAACATCAAGCAACTTTCTTCTCAATAGATCATGAAGAAGTCTATCTTTAGAATAAAGGAAAAAAAAATACAATACGTTGAAGTAAAAAAAAAAAAAAACACAAAGAGAGAAATAAGGGGTTAGACTTTAGATGTGCATATGGGTCAAGATCGGGTCCAACAATTGGGTCATAGGTTGGATCTTCAATACACCAATAGCAATGATGACAATGAATTCTAATAGGGCCTCTTAATCACTAAATTGAGTGAGAAAAACATGTTTGATGATATTTATATTAGTGAAAACAAGGTTAGTAGTGGTGCCTTAGCTTAGTACAGTAGTTTGGTGGTGGTTTTGGCTTGGGCAGTAGAAGCTAAAGAGAGAAGGAGGTAGCGACTACTCTTTGTGATTGCTAGTAGTGGTAGGGCATCGGCTTTAGCTTTTTCCTTTAGTGTCCCGATCATAGCCATGGTGTTGTCACTCAAGTGGAGTGCAATTGTTGGTGGAGCTTGCATAGTGGCTATGGTGGCTAGGGTTTGGGTATCTAGTGTTGATGGAGATGGCCTTAAGATGTAGCAACGGATGGAAGTATCCTTGTTCAAAAGTTTAAGTCATAAGGGATTTGGTTATGGTGGTGGTTTTGTCTAGAAACCAATGTAACCTAATAATGAGTTAAAGTGAGAGAGTCGTGGCTAAAGAGAGAGAGTTTGGGAGCATAGTAATGAGAGCTTGCTATCTTAGCTAATAAAAAACCTCCTATTTATAGTTTTCTAAGCTTATGGCTCAATTAACCATTTATGTTTAAGCTTGAAATCAAACTTTGGGGTGATTTCAATGCTAATTTTGACTCTTGAAACATTCGAATTTAGTCGTGTTTTATGGAGAAATTCAAGATATGCCACATAATATACACAATCTCACCATCAATTCAATGAAATTGTGTAGATAATGGAATTAAAAAAAAAAAAAGGCCTCAAAATAAGCTAACTAAGAGGAGAATATGGCTAGGATTGGGGAAAAAGAATGGAGAAGATGATGCAAATTGGCACATTAACACATGTTGGGCATAGGCTACATACTCTATGCATGTGTAGATTGCATGTGTACAATTGAAAAAAACATGGTGCACTTCTACACACTTGATCGGCCTTCTTCATTGGGCTTTAAGCCCAATGATGATTTTGGCCTCCTTTTCTTTATTTATTCTTCTTCTTCTTTTTTTTTTTCATTTAATCAAAATAAAAAATTAAAATTAAAACAAATAAAACACTAATCATAAAATCGAGCCAAAATACATTTCCCTTTTCTTTCTTTTTTTATTTTTTAATTTTTCTAAATTTTCTAATTTTAGGTTTTTCTTAATTTTTTACTTTTTTCTCTATATTTTCTATTTTTTTGTACATTTCTACATTAAGACATTTTACTCTATTCTAAAAATTTTAAAATTACTACCAGATGAGGGATGGGTATGTACAAAAAATGGGGTATGTACAAGTGACCATTGTCCTTAGCTCCCCTTGAATTAGGATTTTTAGTTGATTTCTCAACTGTAAGGTGTTAGGGTTTCAACTTGAATATATTCTTCGACTATAATTGAGTTTAAAGAAGATGAGAATGATTGTTTTCACACCTTTGCTCATGATTTTGAAAGATCTTCTTTTGTAAGTTTCTATGATTTTGGGTGAAAATGGGAACAAAAATAAAAGAGAGAGAGGGATTTTTAAAGAAGATGAGAGAGAGAGAGGAGTGAAGTAATGTATTAGTAAGTTAAAAAATTATTTGAGGGAGCGAAAATTCTTGAAAACGTAGAGGTTAAAGGAGTTTTTAGACACTAACTTAGGTAGATATATATAAAACATCTTATTGGCTATAAACAAAACCGAGATAGTTAGACTAATTATTTATAAAATGTATGTATATATTACAAAACAAACTATATGAAAAATTACACAATATACAAATACATAAAATTTTCATGAACTAGTAATTTGCAAAAATATTATAAACTTAATAAAAAGGATTGCATATAACAAGTTCATTCCTTTTGAATTCAAACCTCATCTTTTCTAAAGACTTGGTAACAATGTTTGCAAATTATAAATATGTGGAAACAAACTCAATACTCACACCATGATGAGTAACATAATCACTTAGGAAATGATATCGAATTTCAATGTGCTTACATCTAGAGTAATGTACTGAAAATTTTTGTTAGATTAATAACACTTATGTTGTCATACTTAATAGGAATACCTTTATACATTAGACCATAATACATTAATTGTTTTTTAATCCAAAGTATCTATGCACAATAATTTCCAATTAATATATAGTCAACTTAAACTATTGAGAGATCTACTGAATTTTGTTGTTTAGATGACCAAGAGATTAACTTATCACCTAAAAGTTGATAAGTACCTGAAATACCCTTTTTATCAATTTTGCATCCTATATAATCTACATCTAATATCCAATCAAACTAGAATTTTGTTTTTTTGGATACCATATGACTAATTTGGAGGTGTAAGAAAGATATTTGATTATCCTCTTAATAGCAAGTTGATGCTTTTCAATTCAATTTCTTTGAAATCTAGTACAAGTATAAACACTAAACAAAATATGTGGTTTAGATGTAGTTAAATATAGGAGAAATTGCAAAAAACCTACTTAAACTTTGACTTAGATATGGATTGACTCATGAACGTTGAAAGTGAGGCTTTTGACTTTCTAAACTTTCAAAAATTGGCAAATAACCCTTATAATCCTTTTAAACTTTAATTTTAGTGCATAAATACCCCATAAACTTTGATTTTGGTGCATAAATACTCCCTAAATACCCCTGGTGTTTACACATCATAGTCAAAGTTTAAGGAGTGTTTACATACCAAAATCAAAGTTTAAGGCTTATAGGAGGTTATTTTGCCAATTGATCAAAGTTTAAGATGTCAAAAACCTCACTTTAAAAGTTCAAGGAGTCAATCCGCATCTAAGTCGAAGTTTAAGGGAGGGGTTTGCATTTTCCCCTTAAATAAATTGATGAAGAAATATTTATGCATTAAGAGAAGTACGCAAATTAGATATTGAAAAAGTTTGGTTTCGATAAAGTTAAGATTGCTACAATGCCTATATCTACTTCTACTAGGTTAGATCTAGACTTAAATGGTAAGAAGGTAAATGAGAAACTTTATAGAGGCTTAATAAGATTTCTCTTATATGTAAGGGAAATTTAATGATCAAGGAAAAAATTGAGTTCTCCCATCAAGGACATTTCGAATTTAGCCTACATCAACTTAGAAAATTCCATGCAATACTTTTCATTAGTAGCATCTAATATTATATCATCCACATAAATGCTATACAACAAACAAATCATTATCATGACGTTTCAAGAATAAAGTAATATCTACTTTACCTCTCACGAAGTGATTCTTTATTAGATATTTGTTCAATCACTCATATTAGGTACATGGTGCCTATTCAAGTCCATATAATACCTTTTTGAGCTTGTAAACATGGTGATTCCTAAATGGATCTTCAAATCCTAGAGGTTTCTCCATATATACCTCTTCCTTTTTGTAGCAATTCAGGAAAGAACTCTTAACGTCCATCTGAAACAATTTGAAATTCTTTAAACAAGCAAAAACAAGTACTAATCGAATTGCTTCTAGCTTAGCTACAAGAGAATAGGTATCACATAATCTATTTCTTCTTTTTGATAGTATTCTTTAGCCACTATTTTAGCCTTATTTCTTACAATCTTGCTAATTTCATCCAATTTATTATTAAAGACCCATTTTGTGCCAATAATAGATTTACCTTTTAGTCAAGGCACTAAATTCTAAAATTAATTTTTGTGAAATTGGCTCAACTATTCCTGCATAACATTAGTTCAATTGCTATCCTATAGTACCTCATTAACATTGTTAAAACTCAAAAATTATTACAAAGTGGTTTTCAATATCCTTATAACTTGATCTAGTTCTAACATTGCTTTGTACATCACCAATTATGAGCTCTTATGGATGTAAGGACTTGAATCTCCAAGATCTTGAAGCATTTGGATCAGCATTTTAACTTGTAAAAGGATTTGTGTTACCTTTTAACTTTTTTGTAGTACCTTTTGAGTCTAGCTATATATCTTCTAGTTGAGTACTAGCACCTTCTTGTTTAACTTTTAAGTTATGAGAACTCTTTTTCTTTTTAGAATTAACATTATCCTCATTAGAAATATTGTCAATATCTTCAACAAACTTAACATTAATAGATTTTTCAATAATTTTTGTTACTTTATTATAAATTATATATGCTTTACTATTCAATGAGTATCCCAAGAAAAGACCTTCATGAGCTCTTTTATCAAACTTACTAAGATTAGCATTTGACTTTTTCATAAAACATTTATAACCAAAAGTATGAAAATAAGAAATAAAGAAATAATAGGTTTTCTTCCTTTAAACAACTCATATGTTGTTTTTTAGTTAATGGTCTAATATAAACTTTGTTAATTATATCACAAAATATAGCAAATTTATAATTTTCAAACTCTTTACCATGATTTTATCTTAAGCCAGTAATGTAATAACCTTTCCCATTTTTCACCTTTTTGGTAGAACCTTCAAAAACTTTGAATACACTACTTTTATGTTAAAAAAACAATAGCTATGTATATCTTGAAAAACCATCAATAATTACAAGTCCATATTTGTTGCCTCCTAAACTTAAGATTCAAGTGGGTCCATACAAGTTTAAGTGCTACAATTCAAAATGTCTACTTGTAATCCCTATAAATTTCTTATATAAGAGGTTGGAAGTTAATAAGGTTTCTTGAACAACACTCTTAGTGTTGGCACCAACCTTAAACCTAAAAGACACTCTCAAAAACTCAAACTCATACTCCTAAAACCTTAAATAGTAGTCTTAAACCAAGTTTGACCCTTACCTCAAGAGCCTTAAAATCCTATAAACAAATGCTAATAACTAATGTCAACTCCCAAAGTCAACCTAATCTGACGAAACTAACCCTAAACTTCAATAGGAAAAAGATCGATTGTTGAAGCCCATGAGAGTTCCTTAAAATTTATAAAGGGTAAGCTAAGCTAAAAATGAATATTGGTATAGATAACCTTAATAATGAATTCAAAACCTTGAAACAAATATTGTAACCCCTAAATGAACCTTTGAACACTAAATCCTAATTGAAACACTAATATAAGCGAGCCTTTAAATTGTAAAACCTTAATCTATGATCGAAAACCCTAATCCAACTAGTATACTCTAATTAAATAATAAGACTATTCATTAATTAGAGACTAATCACTTAATTGTTCTAAAACCCTAATCTACCCTCTAAAACGTACTCAAATAGCAATAATCATCTCAATTCCTTAAAATAATTAGATAAGATGACCCAATAGGCTTAACCAACTTAATTTGACACATTAAGCCTTAAAATGCACCTAATATGTGTTAAGTGTACGAGTAATTAAGATTAAGAAACTTAATTACACCTTAACTCGCTAATCGAGGTTTTACATCATAATTAACTATAAGTCAAGAGAGATTAATCATATAAAGCCAAAGGAATTATAAGAAAATATCTCCTTAATAATGCCAACCTTATACTTACGGAGATAATATGAACTCCGTAAACTTTTAGTTCTGAACTTAGAGTTACATATAAAAGTTAATAAATAATCCCTAGAATCGCTTAATATATAATAATAAATGATACAACAATAAAATCCATAAATTAAACAATTGAACCCTAAATTATAAGTTGCAAACCCTAAATAATAAGTCGAAAAACCTAAAACCTTAATCATACATGTAAAATCCTAATACACGAGAAACCTTAAAACAATTGGAAAATATCAATAGTTTGAGTAAAACCTTAATTGGAAGTCCAAAATCCTAATTCAACTAATAAACCCTAAGTATATGTCTAAACTATTCGCTGATCATAAATAATTTCTCTAATCACTAAGACACCTCAAATCACTAGCCTCATGCACAATCCAAAAATGCTAATCGGTCCTAAATAATAAAGGACTCTAACAAATAAAATAATATAGGCCAATGAACTTAATTAAAGTGATAAAATATGGCAAGATCCTAGTTATACCCTAATTAGGCCTAAATTGCTTAATTAAGTACAATTGTGATTAATCAACTTAATTACCTTTTAATCCATCTACTAACTCTCATTACATCTTAATTAGTAACAAGTCAAACTCAATTAAAAACAAAAGATGAAGGATTAATTAAGAATTAAGGGATACTGGTCCTTAAGGAGACAAAATCTCTCCTCATTTGGCAAAAAGCAAACAAAGTGCAATAGTACTAGCCACCTCTTATCCCCCTTAATCTACCTTTAATATCTGCTATTTCACCCTTCTAAAACCCCCATTTGACACCATTCTTCACACATAGAAAACCTTAGGAAACACTCTTAAGAAACCTAAACAAAAACCAAAGAAAAAAGGGAAGAAAACAAAAAGAGCTATCGAACCATAACCACCCCCCCCCCCTCCCCCCCCCCCTCTATGCACCTCAGTGCCGTTTAGTCCTACTACCACCACAAGCCATTAAATGACAAGCCACCACCACCAAAAAACATACCTTATTTTTTTTTTCCAACAAACATTTGCTCATAAAGGAGTAAGTTTCAACTTCATTTTTTAGTGAAAAACTTTGAACTCGTATAAGCCAACCCAAGGTAAAACTCACTTGACTTGACTTTCTTGTTCACATAAGTTATACCTATGATATCTTGAGAGTTTAAGATTAGAAATACTACATAAATATGTTATGATCATATACATATCATTTTAGAGCCTTCTAATTACACATTCATTCATATATTTAGCTAGTTTTCTATTTGTATTCTAAAGGTGTAAGAGACAGTTTTATGTAGATAACTTGAAAAGATGTTAATTAAACACCATGAAACCTTAAGTACCATCCATGCTGCCCCCCTCCTTCATATGTAAAACACCCTAGTTAGTCTAGTAATTTAATTAAATCATAAAATCCTTTAGTTTAGTATCGTTAAAAATCAAAGCTAGGATCTTAATTTGATTATTCTAAAATTTCTATTTTATGAATTTATTAAGCATATTAACATTTTATTTTACGTATAACATATAATAAATTTTTTATTAATACTTTTCATTATGATATTTTTATAAAAGTTGGTTATCCTATACTATATATATATATACCTATTTAATTCTTCATTTTCTTTTTAATTTCCACTTTATATCCTAGAAGCTCTTATAATTTATCCTAAAACCCTACCTTAAACCTTATTTCTTTTCTCACCATCACAATCTTACTTCCTATTTTCTCTCTCGGCATTTCATTTTTTCTTTTCAAACTTACCTCCCTTTAATCATTAGCTAGACCTCACCCTCAATATCTCTCGCCTCCCCCTCATTTTTCTATTCCCTTCCCAATTCTTCTATTAAACACCTCATTTCTCTCCCTCAGTGTCTCTTTAATTGCACCGGACGCCACTCCCATTTTCATTTCTTCTAGCCATCGCAATTGCTTCACTCTTTCTCTACTCTCACGTTCTCTCGATTTTTGTTTTCTTTCTTTTTTCTACCTTCTACAACCAAACCTTACTCCTCCATTGACTCTCACATGAATAACTCCATTTTCCTAAATCCTTCCGCTAGACCCCACCCTCTTAAAAGAAATTCATAGTTACCATTTTTCCCCCCATTAATCATTACCCAATTCCAGAAGCTATCAGTAAACCCAAGTCCTAATTCTTGCTTCTCAATATCGGCTCATTCGAAATCCTTTTAGGTTACATACATGGTAGTTTGGTTTATCTCCATTGCTATGTGTTCCAGATTAACTCAGTAAATATTATTAATTAATGATTTTAGTATATTATATTATGAATTATAATTTTTGTATTATTGTTTGATTAGGTTCTTGCTCATACCCATTCAGTGATTCTCTTCTCGATTTATCCTTGCAAGCCATTTTCGATTCCGTATTCAGTACCGCACTTATAGTGTGTATCTTATTATTATCATTTTCATTATTATTTCCATTAATAGTATTGAATTAAGTATTGTTAGCATTCAATTTCTACTTTTAAATTATTGATTATCATGTTATATAATGTCATTTTATATAAGAATCATTATTAAGTATATTTGTCATATTTCGAAATATTAGTTATAGATATATATTTTAAGGCCAATTTTTCTGTTTTCTATCGCATTCAAGTAGGTCACTAATTTTTGTTTATTTATAGGTCATGTTAATGATTGTATTTTTATATAATGTCCTAAATGTCGATTTAGTATATTATGAATCTATTTTATTATTAGTAAGGTTTATTATTATTATCAATATTTTTGTAATCTAATTACTTGGTCACGTTAGTATTATGTATCTATTTTGGCATATCATATTATTCATAGTATGTCCATTTTACGTGTCAACTATTATTATGTCATTCCTTGCGAGCTTTTACAAATCATATTATTTTCTAGGTATGTACGTATTATTTATTTATTATATCGATTCGATAATCTATATTATTCGATACTCTAGTTATGTGTTCTTTTATACTTCTTTTATATATATATAGACATGTTATATATATATATATATTACATATTTTACGAGTTTCTATAAAAATTGACCTTATATATATATATTTAGTTATGTCACTTTTTTTTAGCTTAATCATATTAAGTTTTTATTATTTGACTTAGTGATTTCTTTCAAGACCTTAATTGAATAGATCATAAGCTCTTAGATAAATTTCTAGGTAGAACATAGCTTTAGAATACTTAACAGTTAATGTGCTACTTGTTTTCTTCCAGATTCATAGTGTTTGGTTTCCTTTATTGAGGTCTGACTTTTGTTTAGGTTTGAGATCAGAGTATTGTATTTGATTTTGGAGTGATTCTAAGTACATGGTGTCTGTTGTTGCTTGTGCTTGATAAGTTAGAAATAGTCTAACCAGACTAACCTATATTCAACCTAATTGATCTTCGTTATTGATTTTGCTTGACTCGCTTGTTGTAGGGACTCGTAGTGGTAGATCTTTAGAGGGGCAACTACTGATCATGTGTGAGATTTCCTTAATGGACTTTCACATGTGACAATGCAGCTAGAATTTTAGGTTCTGGACTCTAGTTTCTAAGTGTAAAGGACTTAAAGGAAAACGTATTATTATATCTACTTATATATGTAGGTAAAGACTAACTGTGGCGGGGTTATGAATACCCCTTTGTTTTTCTATTGACCTAATTTGAGATAATTAAATTGCTAATTGTATCACCTATTATTATTTGCATAACTATATGTAGATGATTTGTCATAGTATGCATATGTGTTTGTACACCTGTACTGAGCTTCAACTCATTCTTTTCTCTTTGAAGTGCTGGATCTAAGGAGTTCCTTATTTATGAGGAGACGTATGTCGATGACATCCAGGAGGAGGATGGAGTTGAGTATCTATATTTCTATGATGATTTAGACAGGACTGGTTTCTAGTTACTAGAGTTTATGTTATGTTGATGGACTTATACTTTGAGGAGATGGACTCCTAACTTAATACTTAAGGTTTTAGATATTGGATTTACCTTTTCTTTTTGTTGTTTATGAGTCATTACGCTTCTAAACTTTGTTAAGTTTTCCAGTTTTGATGAGTTATGAGTCGATGCAGTTTCCCATTCCCTAGTCGATTATATATATTTTATGTGATTTGTTTCTTCATGTTTCGATAGTGGACATAGAAAGACTTATATATTCCAGACTAGCCGAGATATGTGGTGAGTTATAGCGTCATTTAAGGTCTCGAGCTGTTATAATATGTATCCATCTTTTTTTCAACATGTTAGGTGATGTTGTTAGCTTAAAACAAGTAAAAATGTGATCAAAATATGGAAACACACTAGAATAAGTGTTAGGTGGAAAAAGTTGAAGGAAAGCCTAAAAGAATCCTACTTAGCCACCACTTTTATAAAAGTTTCAAATTTGTAAATTTTGATTTATTACCTTAATAACAGATTATTTAGTGTTAAGTATGATTTAGGATGTAATTAACCAAGTTAAGTAGGGTAATGATAAGTTAATAGCCTAAACTATTTAAATTGGTAATTAATGCCTTAGGAATAGTGTTAGAAACCCCATTAATGAAAAGAACCAAATCTAGAATGATTAGTAAAATGGGTTATTTAGTGGACTCATTAGGATATTTAGCCTATTGGAATAGGATAGAATCAAGTTTATAGTCATAGAATACAAATTAGGCCTAGACTAGCTTAATTAGTGATTAGGGCCTTAGAAATATGATTAGGAGCCTAATAAATGAAAAGAACCAGATCTAAATTCTAATAGAAAATAGACTTATCTTAAGGCTTTTAGTAGGCTTAAGCTCAAAATAATAAGTAGAGTTTGGCTTAAGGTCATAAAATGCAAGATAAACCTAAAAGCCTTTAAAAGAACTAAGAATAGAACCTAATAACTTAGTGACCAAATCTAATTCCTAAATTAAAAGGCTCATAAAATAAAATATAAAAGACCCATTAAGTTCAGATGCCCATTAAAGCTATCCCCTATAAGCCCCTTAGTAAGCTAAGGCCTTAAATTAGTAAAAATGGTCTGTTTTTGCCCATAAGAGTAGCACCAAGGCCTAAGGTGAAAATTTAAAGTGTTAGGTAGAAAAGTCCACTTAAAATACTTAAAAAGAAGCTTAAAATATTAAGTGGAAGGTCTAAGATCAAAAGCTAAGCCTAAATCTCAAAACTATACCCAAACCTTAATGTGACCAAACTCACCCTTTGAGCCCATGAACTTGTAAGGCCTAAATTGAAGACTTGTTGACCCAAAAGTCTAAAAGTAGTCTTACCAAATGAAAGAACACTCGAAAACGATAAAAATCGATTATAAGAATACAAAATTTTGACTTAAAATGAGAAAGTTATGATCAAGATACAAAATAAGCGAAAATAAGGAAATTATAGCAAGGCTAATGAATAGATTACGTTTAAGATGAGTCTTATTTGCTCTGCTTACCTTACTTAGCTAACTTAGGATACTAAGTTCAAGACTACCGAAGACTATTGGGAATACTTGACTTTAAGGCTAAGTGAGTATACCACCCCTTATTTTACTTTATTTTATGCTTATAACTAGTGCACTATCTAATTATATATGATAATTGAACTGGATACATGTTGGGGTTTATGAGAACTTGTGTGTGCCTATTCTGGTTGAATTATGCTTACAAAATATCTTAAGATAGTTCAAACACCCTTGTTTGTTGCATTAGAACGTAGGGCATTAGAATATCTGGAATATACTTGTTAAACCACCCTATGAATCTAGAATTAGTAAATATTTGGTCTCTAATTAAACAAGACATGCATTATATCTTATAACATAAGTTAAAGGGTGACAACACCATGCATTAAAGCAAGAGATCATACTTGGATAGATCCATTTTGATATTATGTATTGTGATTGTTTATCATATGATGTATATCATGTGACATGTTCTTGCCTTAACCTTTGGGAAGAACTCAGCTCTAGAGAGTACTACCTTTTTGCTTAAGATTGAGGCATGTCGACTACTGAGAGTGGTTATATTGTTAAGAGATTTCGTATTGAACGTAGATACTTAGGTCCTAATGTGCCTAAATACTTCTCAACCTGAGCAACATTAGGCATTAAAACCATGCTATATACAGTTAACTAGCGATTGTATATACTGTTCACATTACATATGCTTGTATATGCATTCATATGTTTCATAAATAACTTGCTTGTTATTATCTGATGGTAAGGTAAGAAGGTTACTCACTAAGTTGAATGTAGCTTACCTTCCAATAGTTTCTTTTACAAGTCTTACAAAGTTGAGGTTGGGCTAAGATTCAAATGTAGAATGCTCTATCGGGTTGAGCAAGTAGAATATAAGTTTAGGAAAGCAAGTGGTATAGTTAAATTAAACTTTTAAGGTACTTAGTGGCATTATAATTGTTGAGACATAGATACCCTTTCTTATTATTTGGTAGGTGATTTCGACTCTCTATGGTTTTAATGACTGTAGACTATTGAATGACTTATAGATATATATAAATAGTTAAGCAAGTGTATATAAATTAAATAAGTACTCTTAGAAACTTACTGGTTAGAGCCTTGCAATCTTTGACGGTTTTCATATTGTGGGTACACACGTGATATGAAGATTTTTTGGAAAACTACTAGACCCCCTTATGGGGCATTACACTATTAGTTGAAATTATAATTTTACTCTTATGAGAAGCTAAAACTAACTTATTTTCAGCATAATAAATATAATTTAGTAGGTCATTATCACTAATTTTTGGTAGATTATTTATTAGATTATTCTTAGGCAGTTTTTTAAGCTTAGAAAAATTTACATGCCCAATTCATTTGTACCATTAGTTAGAGTTAACAAACAATGTTCAACAAATATGTCAGATCGTCTAATCACACAAATGTTACCTTTCCTACAACCTTCAAATATCTTTCTATCAAATGCCTTGTCAAATGAAATATACCTATTTTTCTTAAAAACAACTTTATGATCTTTATCATATAGTTGATTGATGCTTAAAGATTATGTTTCAACTCTTTCAAAAGTAAAACATTTAGAATATAACAAGGAGAGTTACCAATATTAACATAACCAAGTATATTTGTCTTTACCATTATCTCTAAATGTTACATAACATTTTTCTCTTCATTCTAAAGTTGAGAACATAGAAGCATCTCCTATCATATACCTAATGCATCCATTATCAAGTAACTAAGTTTCTTTGAACTCAGCTTCTTGTTCCTACAAGCTCGTAAGATTTGTTCTTTTTACTTGATCCTTATTAAGCTTGTAATTTTTATAGTAGTAGTGTTTTCTATATGTCCAACTTTATCATAAATTAAGCAAGCATGGTGGGATACATAATTTACCTCTTTTGATTTATTTGATACTTTCTAAGAGTTTTATTAAACCTTTTATGTTGAGGTGAGTACCTTCTAACTTGATCTAGGCACCTCCTAGATTGACTAGTGAAGTTTCTAATTTTACTTTTGAGTTGCTCATCTATTCTTACTTGTAAGTCTTCTATTTGTATATCATCTCTTGATTTGACAAACACTGTATTTGAAGAACATTTAGATGTTAGTCCTTCAAATCTATGTCCTTATACAGATCTACAAACTCTTTGGCTTGCTATCAACTTTTTTAACTTTTCTTTACTCTCATTAAATTTATTAGAAGTCCTCTTAATTCAAATAAATCATTAATTCTTACTTTCAAAAGCTTTGTTTCTTCTTTTAGTTTTAGATTCTCATTTACTAAAACTTCTTTTTCGACACATAACTTTTCATTATCATTCTTTAATATGTCATTCTCATCAGCAAGTAATTTATTAGTCTGACTTAACACTTTCTTTTCATTCGTTAAAGCCATATTTTCGTGATTTAGTTTAGAATTCTTTTGTTCAATTTTAAACAAAACCCCCAATAGTCTTTGCATT
The DNA here is from genome assembly GCA_024138005.1 of Lumnitzera racemosa. Taxonomy (NCBI): domain Eukaryota; kingdom Viridiplantae; phylum Streptophyta; class Magnoliopsida; order Myrtales; family Combretaceae; genus Lumnitzera; species Lumnitzera racemosa. The sequence goes on from JAMXBC010000012.1 coordinate 61,663,788, forward strand.
TCATCATATAAATCACCATTTTTAGAATAGTTGCTATCTGAATCAAAATATACCTCCGAGTTTACCAATAGATAGAGGTTGGATTCCTCCTCTTCTTCTTTTGTAATCTCTTATGTGTCATTATTAGATTCATCCAAATCACTCTACATGGCTATCACTACATTCTTCTTGTTCTTACTCTTTTCAAACTTCTCAAGCTTTTAGAGTAACACAAGATACTCATATTTGATCTGACCTAGTTTCTTACATTCATAGAACAGAAGTTCTTTCTTTTCCTTCTTCTTCTCCTTCTTCTCTTATTTTAACTTATAAGACTTCCTTACATCATTCTTTTCATAAGATGAGTTGGATTTTTTTTTATATCTACAATTTTCTTATTTTTCTTTCTTAATACATGATTGAGCTATCTTGCTATAGATTGAACTCCTCCTCATCACTTGAAACCTCACTATCTGATTCTTACCGATCAACTTTTGCTTTTAGTACTATGTCCTTTCTTTTACAATCAAGTTCATTTGCATGCTACAAATTAGACTCATATGACATTAACTTATACCTTAACTCAATAAGGGTGATTCCTGAAAGATCCTAAGCATCTTTTGTGGCTACCTTCTTAGCATCCCAAGCTCTAAGCAGGATTCTCAACATCTTCTTGACCTGATCATGATTAGAAAAGGTCCTTCTAAGAGAAGTTAGCTCATTAATGACAATACCATAACAATTGAAAATACTTTTGATCTTTTTGCTCAGTTAGAGTTGAAAGTGTCCATATTCCTGCAAAATAATATTAATTCTTGTTTCATCTATAGTTTCTGTACCTTCATGAGTTTTTATCAATTTATCTTACACATCCTTCATAGTCATGCAAAAAGACACAAGATTAAATTTAAATGGTGATGTTGCACTTATAAGTGTTTAGCTCTCATATTGATTGAAGCAAGTTTCTTCTCTTGAGCTTTGATTAACAAATAAGTCAATCATGATCTCCATTTTTGATTACTTACTAAGCTTCATAATCTGAGGCTTAAATGAATGTTTTGATATGGACTCGTGGATGAACACGCGAACCCAATATCATACATAACCAAAGGGGTAGGTCCAAGCTGTAAGATTTCCTGAAAAGTAAATGATAATTGAGGCTGAGTAGGGTTTCTCATATACCGACGATGGATATGATACACCAACACCTCATACAAGCTCAGGTCACACTTGATATAATACATAAGTATGATAGGAGGTCAGTTGTTGCTAGTCCACGCTTGGATCGGCTAGATAAGAGTAGCTCAAGAGTAAGCAAGAGGACACTTAGCTTAAGAGAGGGTAAAAATTACAAAAATGGATCCTTATTTACTAAAAAGAAGGAAAATAATGTATAGGGAAACTATGAAATCATACATAACAAACGTCCTTTGTCAGAAAGGATAGTACGGTTGTCAGAAAAGAAAACGTGCTCGCATTTTACTCTGTGATTCTAACAATATAGTGAGCCGAGCAAGGGTAGGTCTTTGTTCAGGTATGTTCGTCATCGAAAGTTTGGCACCCTGATTGTTAGGACAAGACTAAGGTTAGCTCAAGAATGGCTCATATTCAATTCAACCTCGATTGGTCGGCTCCTATAATTGCTAACTCAACCTCGGTACTATGAAGATTACTGTATTCAGATTTGGTGCTTGGACTAGTGCATAGTGGAAGGTTCGATTTTGTATGTTGGTTGGTCACCTAGGCAACACCTTAGATGGCATGGAGAGAGAAGTTGCTCAGTAGATCAAACTGAGGCAAGGATTGCTCCTCTGCACTTAGCTCACCTTGAATAGCTCGACGAACCACTTAAGAGAGCCCTTGGGCTCAAGAGCGTGTAATCAGTCCTTGATCCCTATCATCCCTACTGAGTTGTTTGAGATTTGGGATCAAATTTGGCTCAACTTCAAGTTACTCGTCCTCGGGAGTGTAAGGTTAGAGGTCGGCAATGTTGAAGGAGTCTAAGACCCCATATCCTTTGAGCAATTCAATCTTATAGGCATTAGAGTTGATCTTTTCAAGTACTTTGAAAGGTTTGTTGGCCTTAGGAGACAACTTGCTCTTTCTCAAGTTTAAGAATCGTTCCTTGCTGAGGTGTATCTAAACTAAATCGCTTGGTTGAAATTCTCTATTCCTCCATCCTCAACTTCGCTTCTCAAGCTTAATATTAGCTCAACTAAGTTGCTCTATAACCTTCCGGTACATGGCTTTGATGGCCTCAACTCTCTCAACTGTTGGCCAGTCATCATCAAGCATCGATTGGGGAGCTTGGTCTAATGGCAACTTGGGGTTGAACCTATAAGCGACCTCAAATGGGGACATGGATTTTACACTATAGGCAGTTCTATTGTATGTGAACTCAGTGATGGGTAAGCATAAATCCTAGGTGGCCGTGTTTCGTCCGATAGCAACTTGTAACAAAGTTCCTATGATTATGTTGACAACTTCAATCTATCCATCGGTTTGTAGGTAGCAGGATGTGCTATACAACAGCTTGGTTCCCATTCGCCTTCACAACATCCTCCAAAAGTGGCTCATCAACTTGGGGTCTCTGTCTAAAACAATGGTCTTAGGAGTTTCGTACAGCTTGATTACTTCCTGCAAGAAAAGAAAAGAGATAGTTGTAGCATCATTAGTTTTAGAATAGTGTATGAAATGTACCATTTTGCTAAATCGATCCATAACCACCATGATACAGTCCTTCTCTCGAAATGTCCTTAGCTTTCCTAACATGAAGTCTATACTTAGCTTAGACCATGGTTTAGTCAAGATCGGCAAGGGTTGATAGTGTCTTTGTTGGCCTCAACTCTTGGCTAAAAGAATCTAGAGGATAATACCTCTTAAGTTTGGCTTTAGCCAAAGTGTCCTATCAATCCCTCTCTATGTGCCTCACATATTAGTAGTTCTCATATGGAACAAGTTGGGATACATAGCCTTCTCTTTTTAAATAAGTATTCGATCTCCCTATGATAGTTGTCCAGTGTCCATCCTTCCTCACAATGGACGTAGATAAGACCAAAGTGTGGGTCCTTAGCATATGTCGAGCATGGTTTTTCACCTTCCTAGTTCTTTTTATAAAATTAAGTTTTCTTTAAACCGATCAATACTAAACCCTATTTATTTAATATTGACCCCTCGACTAAGGTTTACAGAAGATCATTTTTTCCAACTTGAAAAAATTTTAGAGTCTCCATCTGACCGGAGTTGGGAAAAGAGGTTAAGTTATAACCAATTGGGTGGATTGGGTATCACTTTTTAACTTTCTAAATTTAACTTCGCTTTTTAAATATACCCTTTTTAATTTCTAAAAGCATCTAATTATGATACATGCGACTAAATTGATTAATTTACATAAATATCTAAAAATGGAAAAAATAAAACTTTCCAGATTTTAAGTCGCCCTATACTTGCGTACGGGTGCCTACGTATCCGCTATTCGGGATCAAACTTTCGTAGTTTATTTATAAAAAACTTTAATGGGTGGTTTGATTTTAATTTTGGAAAAATTGTCGGGTTTACGTTTTTACTCATTTTTAGTTGATTTGAGAAAAGATTACAAGGGGTCCTAAGTAAGATTTTATTTTTAGAAATTCTAAATGATTCTAATTTGAAAATTGATTGATTTATTTTCATTTATTTTTAGAAAACTCAATTTTTCTAAGTGTGAAAATGATTTTTGTTTACTAACTTATTTATTTATTTCTATTTTTATTATATTATCTCATTTATTTTATACTTATTCTATCTATTTCTATTAAAATAAATACATAGACTACTTTCTTTCTTCTTCTTCTTTTTTTATTTTTCTTCTCCTTCTTTTTTTCTTTTTCGTTCTTTTTTATTTTTCTTATTTATAGCATTCACAAATAAACAAATGAATAAATAAAAAAAAAAAAGGAAAGAAAAACCGAATCGGCTCGAATTGGCTTCGGATCGGCTCACTTCGGCTTAGATCGGCTCGGTTGGCTTAAGTCGGCTCACTTCAGCTTAGATCGGCTCGATTGGCTCACTTTGCTTGGATCCGCTTGGAGTTGGCTTGGTCGACTCGAGAAATCCGATGGTGGTGGTTTTTATAAAAACACCATAGGGAATGCCGTGCTAGAGAGAGGAAACTTTGATTTTTATTTTTCTAAAGTGTTTCGAAGTTTTTGTTGTGTTTTGAAAATAAAGAGTAGACTCCTATTTATAGGTGTCATGGTCGTGTTAAGGATGGAAAAAATTAAATGTAATATGATTTTCTTCCAATTTTGAATTAGACGAACCTAGACAATATGTGGTACCAAATACATAGCTGCATGTGTATGAATGTGTTGGAGTATGTCGGAATGTGTCTACCATACTTAGAAGTGAGTTGGCAAATGACATGGCGATGACGTAGCCTGTGACGTGGCGATGGCATGGTAATAAAGTGAGAAAATAAAATAAAAGATACATTTTTCATCTTTCATAGATTGAACTAAGGATCTCCAAGTCATATGCAATATCAAGTCTAGATGCTTATTCAGCTGAGTTAATGGTTTTTCCTTATTCATATATATAATTAATTGCACATATGGACTAGGTCAGCGTGAGCAAGATTCAAATCTAAGCGTAGATCCAATAGCTTTTTATTCAAAACTATTGAAATTGAAATTAAAATTATATTCTATTTAAACAACCTAAAAATTTATTATTTTCTAAATACCTTATTTTATTTTGTGACTTTTCAAATTTCTTTTCTTTTTTTTGTATTTTTTCTAAATTTCTTATTTTTTGGTACTTTTTCCTATTTTCCAATTTTTTTATATATTTTTCTGAAATTCCCATTTTTTTGTAAATTTCTTCATATTTTGGGGCTTTTTTATTTTATATTTTTTAAATTTTTTTCTAATTTAGGACCTTATAACCTAATTTGAAAAATAAATGGAGGGCAAAAATTAGGTGTTTATAGTATACAAATTCTTGATGGTTGAAAAACTAAGTAGCCTCATCTATAGTGCGACCAGGAAGGTATGTCATCTCAATAGAGTGTCGTCCACTACATTGTTCTTTCCATTCTTGTATTTTATGACATAAGAAAAACCTTCCGTGAACTCAACCTACTTGGCTTGTCTTTGAGACAACTTTAGTTGTCTCTTTAGGTATCTTAAGGATTCATGATCGGTATAGATCACAAATTCCTTAGGCAGTAAATAGTGTTACCATACCATTAGGGCTTGAATTAAGGAGTAGAACTCCTTGTCGTAGACAGAATAGTTGAGTATGGCTCATCGAAGTTTCTCGCTGAAGTAAGCAATAAGTCAGCCTTCTTGCATTAGCATAACACCTATGCTTAGTTCAGATGCATCATACTCTATTTCAAATACCTTATCAAAGCTCGATAGAGCTAAGATAGAGGTTGTAGTTAGCTTTTCCTTTATATCCTCAAAAATCCTCTTCTCTTTCTCACCTCATCTGAATTCAACATTCTTCTTTAAGAGTTCGGTGAGTAGGGCCATAATCACACTGAAGTTCTTGATGAATCGACGATAGAACGATGTTAGGTTGTGGAAACTTCTCACATTGGTAGAATAGGTTAGCTTTAGCCATTCTATGATTGCTTTTAACTTTTCTTCATCAACTCAAACACCATCTTCGCTCACAACCAAACCCAAGAAGATTACCTTAGAATAGCAAAAGTTGTACTTCTTCAGATTGGTGTAGAGCTGTTTAGCTCGGAGTTTTGCAAGCACTTGTCGGAGATGCTCTCAGTGAGTCTCCAGGTTAGGATTATACACTAGAATGTCTTAAAAATAAACAACGACAAACCTTCCTAGTAATTCTCGGATCACATGATTCATAAGTCGCATGAATATGCTCGATGCATTGGACAATCCAAATGGCATTACAAGCCATTCATATAAACCATGTTATGTCTTGAAGGCGATATTTGACTCATCACCTTCATATATTCAAATCTAATGGTACCTAGCTTTAAGATCGATCTTGGAGAATACTCTTGCTTTGCTTAATTCGTCTAACATATCATCAAGCTTGGATATGGGATACCTGTACTTAATGGTGATTCGATTAATCGCTTGGTTATTTATACACATCCTCCAAGACTTATCTTTCTTCAGCACTAATAAGGCCGATATAATGCAGGGGCTTAGGGATTCATGCGCATACCCCTTCTTCATCAACTCATCCACTTACCTCTATAGCTTGGCAACTTATTTAAGATTTAGCTTATAGGCAAGCTTGTTTGGAAGCGCAGCTTCTAGCTGTAGGTCGATTGCATGTTCGATGCTACAATTTAGGGGTAGATCGTTCAGCAGCTGTTTCAAAAACAAGTTGGCAAATTCTTCTAGTAAGGGTTTTACCTTAGTCGACAGCTTTTCCTCCTTGAGTCTCATCTTCAGAAGCCTCCTGACAAGCAAATAGGTTAATCCCTCTTACTCCATTTTTCTTTTTTGACTCGAGTCAATACCAAAGCCTCCTTCTTTAGGGTTCGGCCAAGCTGGGATTGCATGACTTTTACCTGCTCGGTAGTCATAGAACTCAATTTCAACCTTCTCTCTTCGTGCTCTACAGAACATGTGTTCCTTTTACCACCATATACAATTGCTAGGTCAAACATCCATAGTCGTCTAAATAGAAGGTGGGATGCACTTATAGGCAGCACATCACAGGGCACTTATAGGCAGCACATCACAAGGCACTTCATCTTAATACTTACCAATGCAAATCAACATAGATACCTATTTGTTCACTTATAGGGCTACCTTATCATTGAGCCAATTAAGATTGCAAGGTTTTGGGTGGGGCATGGTTAGCAATTTCAACTGCTAGACCATTAATGCGGAGGCTACATTGGTGCAGTTACTACTGTCAATTATCAACCACATAGTGATTCATTCACCTTGTACCTAATATGGAAGAGATTTTCTTTCTACTCATCTTCAGGTACAGGACTAATAGTCATTATCCTCCTCAACACTAGAGCGGTCTACATGAAGTTCCCTTCTTTGCTATAGATGGCTTCTTCATTGGATAACTCAGTCTGTCCATCCTCTTTCAGCTCCTCTACTTCCTCATCAATACTATCAACCTCAACAAATTGTACCTTGCCTTGGATCACCATTGTTCACCTGTTTGGGCATTAAGCGGCCATGTATCCAAATCCTTAGCATTTAAAACACTTGATTTCACTCATCTTCCTCCTTAAACTCAAGTCCTTCTCAAACTTGCTCGAAGGTTCCTTCTCTTCAACTTAGGTATTCGGAATGGATCGGGTCTTAACAATCTTACTTGGTTCTGTTCTCATTGGTCGGCTTAAAACAGTTTGGCTACTTCTTGGTCGGCCAACAAGGGGTCAGAATCTTCCTGTTTGACACCTTTCTATCCTTTAGGCGGCTCGAATTGCTTCATCAAGTGTTCTAACCTCCAAGGTTTCTAAGACATCTCTAATCTCATACTTCAATCTGCTAATGAATCGAGACATAGTTTACTCTTCAGGCTCTATGACTTCAAATCGGATCATTAGCATCTGGAATTCCTTAACATAAGCATCCACACTCGATCCTCCTTGTCTCAATTCTTTTAGTCAGTCGAAAGCATCCTACAAATAATATCTAGGTACAAACCTTCTTCGCATGACTCTCTTCATATCATCCTAACTCCTAATCTCTCGTTCTCCTTCCCTTCTTCTAGTACTCTACCACAAGGCGGCATAAGCATCAAACTCCAACATAGCAAGTCCAACTTTTGTATTATTAGGCACTTCATGGCATTCAAACTGCTTTTCAATCTTATCTACCTAATCCAAGTAATCCTCAACATCACCACTTCTAGAGAAACTTGGAATACATATCTTAATCCTTTAACTTTAAGGGCCCATGAATTTCTTTCCTCAAGGTCATAGTACTCCTTTGCCTTGTCATCCCCTTCTACTTCCTCCTCAATCTCTTTAAGTGCTAGCCTTCGTTTAGCATCCCTATCAATTCCTTCAACTCGGGGTAGGCGAGTTAGGGCACTAACTCAACTAAATTGACCATTACCTTGCTGTTGCTACTTACATTTTCTAATGAGGCTATTTCTAGCTCTTTATCTATCTTCTTATATAACAATCAGCAAACTAGCTACCAAATTAGTAAGCCTATCCAATCGATCATCTATTGACTTAGTTGTAAAGCTCCCTTCTTGCCCTTAGCCATATCGAGTGTCATTTTCTTGGTTTCCCAAAGTTACTTAAACACTTGAGTCTAACATTGATGGTTACTTCACAATGATAATCAAACGAACAATCTCCCACATTCTATTTTATATATCAAAACTAGGGGAAAAATAGAGTATAAAACATTACTTAGTTACTAAACTCCAATGTAAACAATAAAACCTCTATCATATGAGAGTAATGACAAACTATTAAAAGAACACAATAGTAGAATCCAACTTTAAACGTAGCTAAGCTCTGATACCAAGATGATACGGACTCATGGATGAACATAAGAACCCAATATCAAGAGTAACCAAAGAGGTGGTGTAGATACTTGATTTTTGCCCCTTCATAGTCTTAATCTTTATTTTTTTACAAAAAAGGGGTCCTAATTCAAAAAGATAAATATATATATATATAATAAAAATTAACAAATAATGAAAATACCAAAAAATAAGAAAAGGGAAAAATTATAAAAAAATTTCGTAGATTTTTAGGAAGTAATTTATATTAGGAATAATTAGTTTTAGTATTAATTTAGTTAAAATTTTAGTTTATGGAATTAAATAGTTTAAATATAATTTAATTATAATGAATGTTAAGATACAGGTCAACGGTTTAACGGATAAGTAGCGAAGTATTTGGGGTGCATTTAGTTGGAGATTAAGGGTTTGAGTCTCAGCAGGCATTTATATTTTTATTTTTCTAACTTTACAGAAGCGAGACGAAAATGGGAGTCATATCTAATTAAATCATATGAATTTAAATAAATCAAATTTGAGTTAAATTTGAATCTAGTTTAATTAACGAATCAGATATAATTAGATATGATATGATATGATTTGGTTTAGACTCTATATAAACAATACATACATGCAGAAAACGAGGGGGTTTTCGAATAGTAGTAATTAAAATCACGAAACAACCAGTGACACATACACCCAAGGTTTGTTACACGCTATAGCTAACTGCTGATCATGGACGCTGCATAGTCCACGTACTGCCCACAGCTCCATCGACGCCCCATCATCACCACTGAAGCCCCGTCTACGTTGTTGCGTATGTCATAGCGCAATACAAGCACAATACTCGGTTCTTCTCACAACAACAGCCACTCCCCTTACTATAGATCACAAGATCAGTTTCACACCCGTGAAAACATCCATGCGAGCCACTTACAACCAGGACTACCCCCCCCTCCCCACTCCCCCCCTCTCTCGAATTCCTTGCCACCGATGATCCTACACTATCACGACTAATACTTGTACGACCATGTTGCATGCAGCCAACGATTCAATTGCACGTCACTGGTTGGATTCATTCGATGCCATAACTGAATATCATCAGGAGCCTCACGTCCAACAATCATCCTCTCGTTTGAAGCTCAAGGACGCATTATGGCAATCCTCAACAGCCAATTATGATCAGTGTCTCATCCTCAATCACGACCAGCTTCAACGCTTTACTGTAGAATTTCCCACAACACTTCCAGACCAATCCGCAGCGAGAACTCCAATCTAATACTACTGCAGCAAGTCCACGCTGCTGCACTCGCCGACCAAACATGTCGACTTCACTAGGCCAAAAACACAGACGACAGCAATAACAGCAAAAATCGATCATACTGCACTGTCCTTTCCAGCGCTTCACAGACGTCCACGGTTATGCCATTGTCTTCTTCAACAACTGTTGCACTACACTTCACACATTTTGCATAACCGCGCTTGATGTAGCCGCTCGATTTGTGAAAAAACAAGCCCACACACAACAAGCATTGCTCCACTGACGCTAACAACACGAACAAGCCACGCTGTTGATCACTGCTTTCACCGAACAAACAGTTCAGGTTCGGTTTCTTTAGATATTTTTTTATATTATATTATATTAGTATTTTATTTTGTCCTAGTTATTTAACATTATATATATATATGTGTGTATGTGTTAATTTAGGGCATTTCTTTTAGCATCAGTTTTCTCTATTATATAGATTAGATAATGATTTAAGTGAATGGTTATTTAATAATAGTTATATGAGTATAAATGTACATATGTATTACTTTAGGGGCCGTTAAGATTTTTTTTTAATTATATATATACACATTATTATATTTTCTTAGTTAACATAATATATAATATGACTTTATGAGTTTTAGTATTAGTTCTTCTGTAAAGTGTATTATATGGAATTATTTTATTTTGGTAGATAGTTATATATATTAGTTTAGTGGTTGTTAGAATTAGTTATCTTTTTAGATTTGGCTTTACTTAAGGATTTATCACATGGAAATTGTTTTTTCTTAAAATAAAAATTAATAAAAGGCCTTTTTAAAAATATGATTTTTAGAGTATTTTTTATAAAACAATAACATTCAAGAGTTAGGACCCCTTTAGATTTTTTTTTTAAAATAAATCGAATAAATTAAAAACGTAAACTTGGACAGTTTTCAAAAATTAAAATCAACACATTAAAGTTTTCCGAAAGAACTACGATTGTCTGATCCCAGTTAGCGAGTACGTAGGCACTTTCGGGGCAACGATAAAATATATAGAAATTTAGGTTCTTTTTTCTTTTTGATATTTATTTATTTATTTTTAAATATTGTAATTAGAAAAATAATCCTAATTTCGGTAAATAGATAATGGTACCCGTTAAGAGTTTAATAGGTTAGTCTTGAACTTGGAATCCTCTGGTTCTTCATTTAAAATTGAAATAAAAGACCGGTACCCAAATCGTAATCAATTTACCCAATTGGTTTTGGCTACGGTTTTTTTTTTTCTTTTCCCGACTTCAGTCGGGTGTCGACTCCAAAAATTGTTTTCAATAAAAAACCAGAATTTCTCAGTTTTTTTAATCGATGATTAATATTAAATGGGTTAGGGTTTAGTATTAATCGAGAAATGAGAAATTAATTTTAAATAAAAAGAAACCGAAAAATCAAGCTTGACAGGTGGGTCCAAGCTGTAAGATGGCCTGAAAAGTAAAGCAAGGGTTCTCATGCATCGATGATGGATACGACATACTAACGCCTCACACGAGCTTATGTTATACTTGATATGATGCATAAGTATGGCCTGAGGTCACTCGCCACTAATCTATACTTGAATGAGCTTGATAAGAGGAACTCAAGAGTTAGCAAGAGGACACTTAGCTTAAGAGAGGGTAAAAAGTTCAAATGTATTCTTCTGTATATTCTGTTACAGTTATTACATTATGTGATTATTTATAGTAACCTGTTACGGTACGTTTTATGTTATAGAAAATTTCAAAAAATGGATCTCTATTTGCTAAAAGAAGGAAAATAATTTACAAGGAAAATACAAAATCATGTCTAGCGAACGTCCTCTGTCAGAAAGGAGAGTACAGTTGTTAGAAAAGACAACGCGTGCACATTTTACTCTGCGATTCCGATAGTATAGTGAACCGAGCAATGGTAGGCCTTTGTTCAAGAATGTTTGGCGTCGGAAGTTCGGTACCCTAATTGCTAAGGCAAGGCTGGGGTTAGCTTAGAAATGGCTTACATTCGGGTTGGCCTCGGATGGTCGGCTCCTGATAGTTGTCAGATCAGCCTTAGCACCGTAAAGATTGCTATATTTAGATTTGGCGCTTAGACTAGTGCATAGCGAAGGGTACGGTTTTGCAAGTTGGCTAGTTACCTCGGCAACTCCTTAGATGGCATGGTGAGGAAGTGGCTTGGCAAATCAAATTGGGGTAAGCACTGCTCTTCGATGCCTAACTCTCTTCGAACAACTCGGTGAATCACCTGAGAGAGCCTTCAGGCTCAGGAGCATGTAATCAGTCCTTGATCCCTATCATGTCTCCATCCTTTATTTCTAATGAGAAAATTAAATCCATCAAAATATGGAGCACGAGTAGTTTACACAGATTGTAAATTTTTAGTTACTATTAGATCTTTCACTTAGAGTAGATAAGAGAAATTCACTCTGATACCAATTGCTGGTCCCTCTTGAGCATTCAAGAAGAAGGAAGGGAGGGTGGGGGCGAGGGGGTAAGGGGAGGTTGGGTTGTTGTTGCGGTGGTGGGGTATAGGTTTAAATTTATACTTTTTTTATTAAAAAGCCTTTTGATTACTTAGTATGGTGATTGAAAAGTTTCAGATAAAAGTCTCTTAAATAAATATAACCATACTTAAAGATAAAAGAGCAATGATAAAAGGAGTATGGGTTAGAGAAAGCTCGAATACAAGGATTTATAATGGCTCAGCCTAGTGTCTACATCTACTCTTCCAACTCCATTCTTGGGGATCTAGTCATCTACATCGAATGTTCCACTAATTTCAAAATAAATAGAATATAAATCTGCTTCACAAGCTTTAGTTGCACTACTTTCCCTTCAAGCTTACTACAAGCTACATAGATCTATAATGATCTACTCTCTTAGACAATGCACAAAATCGTATCAACTTGATATGAAAATACAACAATGGAATACTCTAAGTTTTGTTTAGCTAATCAATAGAAAGTAGTAAATTATTTCAATTTTGAGCAAAGTAATCTTCAGAATATTTCCTTCATGATCTTGCTAGTTGATCTTTTGTATGTATGTTCCTTCAAAAACTTCTTCAAATTTTTAAATGTCTCAACTACAACAGCTAGTAAGATAGTTGTTAGAAGTATAATCAACTTATTTAAATTTTCTTCATGTTGATCCAAGCTATTAGTTTGCAAAATATGATAATTATTTCTTCAAAAAATCTAGTCTTTTCAAATTTCAAATCTCCTGATACTTCTAGATAGTCTAGGATTGATAAAACTGATCATTAACGAACATAAACATGGATCTTAGTTAGTTCCATAAAATCTAACTTTCCTCTTTATACATGAGGGGATTCAGTTGTAGTGATCATGTGTATGTAGTATGAGTCTCGCATTGTATATGGCTTCAAAGGAGTGACGTAGAATAACACGTAAGAGATGACTTAGAGAAAAAGAAGTAGCGAGGAGGTAAAGACAATCTTAGGGAACTTAAATGCACTAACGATAGGTATAGGAGTTATAAAGAATTAGCCCTTACTATTTAAGATGAGTGGCAGTGTATTCTTCACTTAAAGCTTTATTTGGTCTTCTGTAGTAGTAATGTGATAGCACAACGCCATTTCTCTAAATAGCTGATTATCCCAAAAATGAAGAGGAGCTCTTGAGTATTTATAGAATTACGCCATCAATGATATCCATTGGATTACGATGAAAATTGGTGATCAAGATGAGTCCTCTTGTTAATGAATTCTTTCAAGGGCTCTTATTAAGTGTGATAACTCTGATTTTAAACATATTTCATATGGTGATTTTATAGTATTTTCCTCACATTTTTTGTTTCTTCAAAGAAATTGATACTTAATTGAGTAAAATTTTGATTTCTAGGTTTGAACGCATTCTAGGATTGAAAATGAAGAAAAGGAATCAAATTTCACTCAACTCGGAGTTTAAACGAAGAAGTTATGAAGTTTTGAAGTTATACAATTCATGTAGAAAAAATTGGCTAGGGGCAGAAAGTTACATGGGCAAGGGACACGGTCATGTCCCAGGTCGTGTCAGGCAAAGAAAACGAAAACTTTTTGATACACTATAAAATGACATATTAGGGTTTCACAAGAAAGAAGAGACATTAGAGAAGACAAGAGACTTGAGGAGAAGGCAAAGGAGAAGGCGAGAACAACACCGACTTCAAGATCGAAGAGATTTTTCATCAATTAAAGGGGTTTTCCATGTTTTATTTTACGTTTTTTATGGAACTAGTTTTTAGATTCATTATGATAGCTTAGAATTCGTGTATTTAGGATTATGGAACCTAGGGTTTCATGTGATTCTTGGATTGATTTACTTCACAAGCCAACGGATCTTAGGTTAAAATCTTATAAAGAGAAGCCACCAATTTTGGAACCAAAACTGTCAAGAAATCATTTAGAACATGTCCTTATGGTGAAAAGTTCAAAACTTCCAATGATAACCAAATCTAAGCTAAAAGCGGATAAAATGAAGAAGTTTAGGCTACATGAATTTGATAAGTGACATGATAATGAGAGAAACTATGGAAGTTATGCACCGATGAAATGGAACTGGCAAGGTCAATGACCGAAGGGTAAATTTACACTTGTATGGAGGGTTCGGAAGCGAGATACAGGAGGAGTCCTATCTCCACCTGGATGAAGAATCATAAATTAGAAGATGTATCCCGTCGAGCTATCGACGTTAACTAAAGTGCTTCTTGGGAAGCAACCCATGTCTAATTTTGCTTATACTTTAGTTCATTAAGTTTTCTTCATTTTATTTGCCTTTCATCTAACTTTGCCTTGCTTCTTCTATTTTCGTCATAGCCTTTTCCTTTTATTTTAATTGTTGATTTTTCTCTTTAGTTTTATTTTTATTTCTTTAAGTTTCCTTTATTTATAAATTAAATTCATGAATTAAAAAAAAAAGGAAAAAAAAAAGTTACACGGGCAAGGGACATGGTCGTGTCCTAGCCCGTGTCCATCCAGACCTTCACAACTGCCCACCCATAGAAAGTTACACGGGAGTGAGACACGGTCGTGTCCTAGCCCGTGTTCGCCCAGATTTCGGATTCACTACGTGGGTACAGACAGTTACACGGGCGAGGGATACGGTCGTGTCCCCACCTGTATGCGCCCAGAAATCCCACCCGTGTATAGAAAGTTACACGGACGAGGGACACAATCGTGTCCCCACCCGTGTGCACCCAGAAATCCCAACCGCAAACAGTAAGTTACACGGGCGTGGGATACGATCGTGTCCCAGCCCGTGTCCCTTCAGTTTTAATGTACGGCAACAGAAAGTTACACGGCATAGGACACGGTCGTGTCCCAGCCCGTGTGCATCCAGAATTCACGCATGAACACATAGAGTTACACGGGCATGGGACACGGTCGTGTCCCAGCCTATGTTCGCCCAAGACAACCACCTTACAATCAGAGAGTTACACGGGCGTGGGACACGGTCGTGTCCCAGCCCGTGTAGACCCAAACTTACACGATTTTGCACATGCCCTATTTATTTCAACACACACACTCTCTCACACACTTCCACACATCAACACATATTTCTTTTCTCTTCTCTTCTTCTTCTCCTTACGATTTACTTTTCATCAACACATTTCTTCATCAAATCCAACCCGATCCAATGTTTCTTCTCAGTTCGTTAATGGAAAATCGTGAAAAATAGATCGTTTGAAGGAGGTTCACATTTGTTACATCATGTTCTAATCATGAGGGTACTATTGTCGAGCTACTAGCCACTCTTTCTCCACTAGAGTATCTTATGCTTCAAGGCAGGGAAGTATTAGTTTCTTTTTCAATACATGTATTTCCTTTTTCCCTTTAAAGTTTTTATTGTTTCATCTCTTGCTATTGTGCTTTCTTAGTCGTACATTGAGGACAATGTACGTTATTAAGTGTGGGGAAGGGATATATATGAATTTATTACTATTTAGGATACTAATATTCACATTTGACCCAATTAATTTTTAAGTTAACTTGCAATAGGTGATTAACTAGTATTAAGCTAAATTAATTGTATCATCTTGATTATTATTGATCTTACTATACTTTATTAGAATTGATTAGTCAAATTTTTGGAAGGCAATGTTACCAGTTATTTAGCTTAGGACTTTAAGACTTGAGATTGGAGCAACATCACTAGTTGAGAGTTAGTCATGGTTATTTTTAAATTTACTTTTATGTATACCTTTCTCTTAGATATTTTTAAGAGTCCTATAATTTTTAGCAAACAAACAAATGAAATTCTTCTTTTGAGAAACCCTTGAAAAATCATAATGAATGGAGGTCAAAAGTAATAACAAGTGTATGAATAGAAAAAATTGGTAAGGATTCGTCTTGGTTCGTCAGAAGAGCGAGATTAAGTCCTAATGCCAATTCAATTGAAAAAAAAAATTGATATAGATCGGCCTTGGTCCGTCAGAAGAGTAAGGTTCTTTTCCGCTATCAATATAAGAAATAAGTTAGTATGGATCGGTCTTGATCCGTCAGAAGAGTAAGATTCTTTCTCGCTATCAACATAATTGTGCTTAAATAAGGTAAATTTAAAAAGACCTCTCAACAAAAGCATGAACTAGGGGGATGATCAGAGGATGAGTAGATGTAAAATGTGTTTGTTTTAGATTATGGTGCTTGGTGAGATGGAAAAGAGAATTGTATACACTTTAGTCAAATGGACAAAATTTTTATAACTCTTTCTCGATTGGCGAGATGTTAAATCCAATTTTTAGTTTAAGAATCCTTGGTTGGATGTCTTGGGTAAACTTTGATTTTCATAAATTAATTAGTGAACTCTAGTATTAAGTATTGTTGGAGCATTTGAATATGGTCAGATGAAATTGGTTGACTTTATTATTGCAAGTTAGTTGAGAATTATTTTCTGACTTTTCTTCGGGTCAAGTGTATTCGTTCACCGGTTTCTTAAATAGTGATAAATTTTGTTTAGCGTTTCTTGTCCTGAAAGTTTTGTTTTGATTTATTTGCTTGAGGACAAGCAAATTCTCAAGTGTGGGGAAATTTGATAACTCTGATTTTAAACATATTTCATATGGTGATTTTATAGTATTTTCCTCACATTTTTTGTTTCTTTGAAGAAATTGATACTTAATTGAGTAAAATTTTGATTTCTAGGTTTGAACGCATTCTAGGATTGAAAACGAAGAAAAGGAATCAAATTTTACTCAATTCGGAGTTCAAACGAAGAAGTTATGAAGATTTGAAGTTATACAATCCATGTAAAAAAAATTGGCCAGGGGTAGAAAGTTACATGGGCAAGGGACACGGTCATGTCCCAGGTCATGTCGGGCAAAGAAAACGAAAACTTTTTGATACACTATAAAAGGACATATTAAGGTTTCACAAGAAAGAAGAGACATTAGAGAAGACAAGAGACTTGAGGAGAAGGCGAAGGAGAAGGCAAGAACAACACCGACTTTAAGATCGAAGAGATTTTTCATCAATTAAAGGGGTTTTCCATGTTTTATTTTACGTTTTTTATGGAACCAGTTTTGAGATTCATTATGATAGCTTAGAATTCGTGTATTTAGGATTATGGAACCTAGGGTTTCATGTGATTCTTGGATTGATTTAGAATTTTCAATAAAGTTTCTATCTTTGCTTGATTCAATTATGTCGTTTAATTGTTAATTGATATTTCTAGAATATCAATATATGATATTATGCATGTTGATTGAGAAATTGCATGTATAATTAGATCTTTACATAATTGAAGAGAATTACATGTATACTTAGAGATAAGATACATGTTTCTTCCGAAAAGTTAATTAATTGTGTGGGAATTCATTATACATTAATGCAATTCTAAGTTATATTACTAAGTGAAGAGATTCCAGTAAATAATTTAGGATTAAGGTTAATATGCTTGAGAAAGGTATTAACTTTAGTTGTGAATCGCTCCGGTCAAGAATAATAGAAACCGAATTGAATATATTTTAAGCGATCACATGATTAACTCTAGGGGAAATAATTCCTAAATACGTTATTACTTTCTTGAAGTTGTTCTTAATTTTATCGCTTTTTCAATTGCTTAATCAAGTCTTATAATTAAGTTAGTTTGTTAATTTTAGTATTTTTAATTAATTCAAACTTTCATAATTTTCCAGTTAGATAATAAAGTTAGAGTTAATATTAGTACTAGAAGTCTCTGAGGGTTCGACTCGGATTCACATCCACTATATTAAAACTGATAGGTGCACTTGCCTAATATCAGAGTGCAAGCCTGTAACGAGCCTCTCTATGTGTCTAAGCTTCCCTAAGGAAGGTTAAAAGTGGATAGGCTAGTTTAATAGTCCTTACTTTAAGCCTACCATGTCACATTTGCCCAAGTCATCTCAAATTTGTGAACCTGACTCTTTAGGCTCTATCAGCTTAACTCAAGTGATAGGGCCTAAAGAGTTAAGCCTAGACTGTTATTGGACTTAAAGTCTAGAAATCATTTTAGCATCTCTACACCCTTGAAATATCTTTTAACTCCTCATCTTAATGAATCTTAAAGATTTTATCCACATTAATTAATGGAATAAGACGGTGTGTTACCTAAATATAAGTGTTTAATGGAGTTAAGCCTTAACTTCTAAGAAAAACAAACATAAACTCCATAATTTAATAAGTTCTGAATCAATCAATAGTTCTTCTAAGATAGCTTTTAAGTTAGTTTCTAGGTCTTGCTATTCTTTTTCATATTGCAGAATAACTACTAAATCTGCTTCTAAGTATCTTTAACTTACTTAGCTCTCTGACATTCTTCTACCAAAGCTTCTAATTAACCTTCTAAGTCTTTAGAATCATCCTTTCTTAGCTTTAACTGATTCCTTCTAAGAATGCTTCTAACTTATATCATCAGCTTATGATTGCTGTTAAGTTTCCTTCTAACTATTTTCATTAACCTGTAATTGCTTCTAACTTATATCAGCAAAGTAACCTTGAAATGCTTAACTCAAAAAACTTGATTAGTTAATTTAATGTTTGTTACCATCAAAACATGAAATTGTTATAACATATTTGTTCATTTTTATTATATGGAAACATTAAGAAGTAATCAATCGAGCACATATTTGAGAAAAAGAAAAACTCAATATTTTATTTTTGTTGTTTTCTTTAATTCTAAATTTGAATGTGAGACCCACCCATTTAGCAAATAGGATTTTAGTGCCCACATTTAGGACATTCGTAAAAATTTACTTATTATAACCCGAAATATATTTCCTTCATATATACATTCCATGATGCTTGAAAGATTAAAATTTGAGAGGAAGGTAAGCGCTAACAACACATACGTTATTGTATTTATTGATGTATGTGTGCATGTATTGAGTTATGTTATTGTCACTATGACATAACTTGATAACTTGGTTTTGTAAAGTGATGGTGAGTGTTAAGTTTTTTTTTTTTTTATTATTATTATAGGTATGATAGGGGGACAGAAATGAAATGAAATGAATTCTTGGGGACTAAGGTTTTCACTTTGTTGTACATGTGGCAAAAGATGGATATAGATACATAATGAGATCTACTTTTTGTGTGACCATTTATTTCATTTATTAATTAGTCTTCCTTTTTATTAAGTTGCTTGATGCCAACCTTTAAATTAACCTTACCCTAACAACCTTAGTAAATCAATTCAAACATATACCATCTTAAAAAAAAAAAAAAAATTGGTTTTTAACGAAATGGACTAAGTTTAAATCCTCCTTCCTTTAATTTGTAATGTCATAATGTTTTTTGAAAAAAGAAAAAAGCTAATTGTGTATATTCTAACTTCTAATTTGTTTAAAAAATTTGGTCATTGGATACTTGCAAAAAGTAGAATAAATTTCTTCCTCCCTTTATGAATCTCTTAATGATGGATTGATGAGCTCACAAGCACGTATCGACCACCTTTTATGCAATTTTATCCATGGCTAACATATCAACCTCCCATCTAATAGCTCCTTTAACTGTAGATAAGACACAACAGTAGTTTCCTCTAAGAGCACATCCATATCCAAACTACTCATGTCCATGGCCGATTTTACAACTTCCCTAGGTGATCATAGCTAACAATAGTCTCATCTTAGATATTATGCTTGGCCTACTTCTCCCTTATCCACGGCTTCACTAGGTGGCCAATCATAACAGCAGCTACTTTATATATATTATCCATGGCATCTTACTCTCACTTAGACTAGTTAGTCGAGTATTCAACGATCCCAATAATAGGACCTCCAATGGCTTACCCATAGGCTCCCCTTCCACCATCCATAGCTTCTCCTAGTGCTCGGCTTTCGCACCAACAATAGTCATCATAACTCTATTGTTATTTTATGCCAAGTTTGCATGACCACACTCAATCGCCTATTATTAGTACTAATACTACCTAGCAAGTGATTTGAAATGCTGCTAACCAATTATTATACCAACTATATAAATTGTTAGCATGTTTTAAATTTTGATAGACTTAGTTATGGTCGATTTAGATCTTTGTTAGGTTAAAAAATCGATTCCTCTTTTCTCTTAACCCAATTTATACCTGCTTAATATAAACCTCTCGATCAGATTAAAATAATGTTTAATTTGAAAATAAACTTAAAAAGGAGTTGCCACCCAATTAAAATCCAAAAAAAGTGAAATTAAGGACCCATGAGTAAATAAACCCTAATTTTAGCTATTAGTCTACAGGTTTTCTTAAAAAGACTTTAGAAAATAGAAACCAGGATACATTAGGTTCGGAAGCTAATTTATTAAAACATGAACGTTTCCATAAAAGAGTTCACGAAATAATTAAGTGGGCCTATAATTTTATTTTTAAGTAAAAATGAGCTTTTCTTTTCTTTTTTTAAAAAATGAAAATAATTTAAAACAAGGGACAAATTATTTATTTATTTATTTCAAACTGCTCAAAGTGCGTGTGTATCCGTGAAGCAGGATTATGCCCATATAGTTCTTAATTTAAGAAAATTTCAGTTGATTGGTTGATTTTATTTTTATAATAGAAAAAAACACCACATGCTACATAGGACACGACAAGATTTGCTACAGTACCATGTGGGAGTATGATGTGGCACCTTGAACATGCCATGTGGTGAATTTTTCACTTAGTCAAAACTCAACAAAACATAAATGAGAATTTTTTTAAGCAGCAAATTTTTACACTTATGATTTTAAGTTGCAAATACAAGGCTTAAGCAGCAATTAATTTTGCAGCATAAGGTTCTTTTTTAAGTGTATTAATGTTTCTCTATTTTATATGATATTACAGATATGCAGAGAATATCTCTTTTGGTGAGGATCATGATATTAAAGGGAATGGGGTTTTGGTGCGTTATATATTTGAAAAATATCATTATTGTTTGTATAATTAAGAAAGAAAAGGCTTAATCTTTATTTATCAATTAGGTAACCGAGATGAATGATGTTCAATGTTTTCTTATCTACAGATAATTTGATTCTAATACAGCTTGACATTAACGGGGCCGGGGGGAAACACTATAATTTTATCCCCTATTGAGACATCATGGCCCACACATTTAAGAAAATTCACTTGCAGTCACCACAGTAAAGTCACTTTTAAATTACAATAATTTATCTTTATTTTAAGTAAATAAAAGCTCTATGATTTTTAGTAAATTTACCCGGGATTAGTTAAGGAGTGATTGTGTTGAGGAGATGCATATTAATAATGCGAATAGTGTTGGTAAGTATTTAGGCCTCCTTGCTTCTTGGGGTAGATCTAAATCACAAGCTTTAGATTATAATAATTCATAAGCTGTAAGGATGGAATAAAAATTTACTGTCTACAGATGGTAAAGAAATCGTACTTAAATCTGTAACTTTTGCAATCCCTACTTACTCAATGAGTATTTTCATGTTTCCTAAGAAGTGGTGTGCGTTACTGGCTTGGTTTTGGTGGGGGGTGAGAGTGATAGTGATAGTAAGATTCAGAAAGTGGAAGGATACAGTGAAGGTGAAGGATTAAGAGTGGTCTCGGCTTTAGAGATGTACATGATTTCAATTTAGTTTTGGATGGTAAGTTGGCATGGAGGATAATGCAAAATCCCAATTCTATGTGGGTTAAACTGATTAGAATCATATACTTTCCACATTGGGATTTTCTTCATGCTTCGAGGGGAAGCAAAGCTTCCCTGGGTTAGCAAAGCATTTTGCAGGTTAAGGATGCTATCGTGTCAAACTTGATTTGGCAAATTGAGGATGGTAATTCGGTTCACATCTGGACAGACCCGTGGATTCACTCTCTTCCTAATTTTACGCTATCTCCTAGGAATATTAATTCCCCTCTACAATCATTTGCTTGTTAAGGATCTCACTGACTTTGAAAATGCCTATTGGAACCTCTCTTTGATTGAGCATTTGCTATCTGAATAGGAAAAACGAGCTATTATAAGTATTTCCATTTCACATAATCCTGTGAGTGATAGATTGGTATGGGCTGGAGAAAGAAATGGATCTTACTCTGTTAAGAGTAGCTATCATGCAATAGTGTCAACAGAGGAGGCCAGTGATGTTCCTGCTGTGGGAGTTTCTTATGAGATTGCAAATAGCTTATGGAGAATGTTGTGGAGTTTGACTTGTCAACAAAGTATAAACATCATGTTTGGCGTTTATGCATTAATGCATTGGCTACTAACCACACTCTTTTTTGCAGGAAAATTATTGATTCCCTTATGTGTTCTTTTTGCAATTCTGTGGAGACACCTGAACATATTTCTCTCCAATGCGACTAGGTTCGTGCTATTTGGTTTGGCGTATTGCAACGTAAGCCCGAGGATTTTGATAATTCAACTATTGCAGCTTGGCTTAAAGATGTAGTGAATAATCGAGGACTTTCAAAGGTTTATGCAAAGGAGTTCTTTTCCAGCATAGCTGTTGTTTTATGGCATATTTGGACGCATTGAAATTAGGGTGTTTTTAACAACCAAATACCCAATCCGTTTTTGGTTGTTAATTCCATCGTTACGGAGTTGTCTCTTCTGCTGCAGAGTAGTCCACACGCTGCTATCTCACAGTCGGGTACAAGTTTGCACTCATAGACATCTACCAACAACCCAAGTACTTATCAAATATCTGGACGTGCTGCGGCTACAAGTCATCCAATCACATCTGCAGAAGATAGCGTGAATGGACCCGCTGCAACTTCCATTTACTCTTAAGCAGTTTGCTTCACCGGTTGCTGCTGCTCGTGAGATCCACTCCAATGCCGTGGTAAGGCTGTTGCCTAATACATCTGAAATTTCTGTTCAGTTAAATGCAAATCGGCCACGGCTATCCAATACTAGAAGTGGCACAGATTATATGATGTCGGGTTTACGAAGGTGGCATCCTCATGATCCTTTTATGTCATTAAAATAAATTGTGATGCTTCAATTTCTACTAGACTTGGAAGGGGAGGATTAGCAGTTGTTTGTAGAAATTCCTATGGCGAGTTATTTCACGATACAGCTTCGTGTGTTTGGTCTATGGACATAGCAGTCCTTGAAGCAGATGCGATCATATAGGGTTTGAGAATCGCAAGAGAGAATGGTTGGAGATATGTTGCTGTTGAATCAGATTGCAAAGAAGTTATCCAGGCCTATGCTACTCTAACTTTAGCTCCTTGGAGGATGAGAGGAATTATGACTACATTCTAGTTTTATTTTATATGCTTTTTCACGTGTTAACCGTGTAACTAATGCTTGATCGCATTGGGTTGCTCATAGGATGAGCTGTAGTTTTCTTATTACTAGCCACCATCCCACTTAGCTAATCTCTTGTTTGTAATGTGTAAAGTTTGTTCTCTAAGTTAATAAAAGTTTTGCTTAATAAAAAATAAAAAATAAAAAAAGTTCTATTCACAGTAATAATAAAACTGTTGACAATTAAATAAATTTATTAACAATAAAAATAAAACTACTAACAGTAAAATATAACAATGAACCTTTTATATAGTTATATTTTCATTCCAACGACAGCCAAGTTTTGCAGCGAGGCACCATGCTATAGCCAATTTTTTCGGCAACTAGCCCTTCTAATACTAACACGTGGCGTTGAAATTTTCACCTCTACTTTCCTTAGTGGCCGAACTTGGGCTTTTTATTTAACAATTAGTTAAAGAGTTCATCCAGTAAACAGATAAAAATTTAAATAATTATCATAATGTTTTTAAAACAATGAAAATAAATAAATATGAAAATTCAAAATATAAATATCATATCAATACGTAATTATTTGTGAAAACCCATCGTATTATTACGAATGAATAAATATATGAAGTTTTTTGTTTTTGTTCTGTAGAACTAACTATCATTTATTACATGTAGAATATTGAGTTAAAAAAAAAAAATATTTCCAAAACACTTCTAAAATACCTAACCCATTCCATCTTTATTCTTTTAATTATGTTGTTAAATGATTATTTATCCATTAAAATGAATCCTTTGATTATTTTAAAATGACTAACATTATATTAAATTATAATATAATGATATCACCAAAAAATTATGAAAATACATTAATCGGATGAAACTAATTTTACAAAAGATAAGTGCTTTCAAATTTATAAAATCTAACAAATAAAATTAAGGCAATACATCAATGATATAATAAAATGGGGGACTACAAAAAAGGAAAGAAAATATGAAATTATACATTATAACATGATTGCATTGTTTTGTGGGTATACATATTTCTTTCTAGAAAATGTCTACATTATGTTTTTTTTTTAATTTTATTTTTTTAAGAATATGTTGTAAAGAGTTATGTAGGTTGATAATATAGTTTGGGGTTTTCATAGTTCCATTCGATTCAAATTCTTAAATAATCGAGCCACCTTTAATTATTCGAGGTTGTTAACCAAACTGTTTCAAATATGGTTTGATTTTACTTGAACCACTTTTAAAAATACTTTATTATATTTGATAATACAAATAGTTATCGAAGTTTTTAATCAAACATTAATGTTTAAAATGAGGAACATTATGCTAGAGTTGAAGCCACAAAGCATTATTTCAAAATAATATTACATTTAGCAAAGTATGAAAATTTTCCTAATAGATAAAAATGATGATGAAAGAGAAGAAGTGGATAGTAGAAGTTGAGTGTGATAAGAAAGACAATAAAATAAAATGTAAATAAACTTAAAATAAAATTTTAATATGGTTTAAAAGTAAAAAAAACACTTATTTTTTTTATTTTTAAATAAAAAGCAGCTCTTTTCATATACAAACAGTTCGGTTCAATTAGATTTAACTGAATCGCAAACCGTTTGAACCTCTTTTGGAACAAACTACAAATTGAATCAAAATATATATATATAAAGCTACATTTCTTAGCTTAGTCTAGTTTAGTTCAACTTTTGGTTCGATTCGATTTGGTTCGGTTTGATGAATAGCCCTAAATGAAGTGGTGTATTTTTTTCCCCTTTTATCTCCTTAATTTACATTAATATACAGCGGTTGTATGATATGGGACAGCTTATAGAACAAAATCCAATGTATTAATGGGTACAAAATATACAAAATTTAAACTTTAAAAAAATTTTAATCATTAAAAGGAAAAATTTTAACTAAACAAAACTGCAAATTTTAATTCGGTTTGGTTTTGGTTTATGATCATACATGATTTTCATTTTCACCTATTGAACGAATGATTTAAAAATTTATTACTACTATTATATGCATAATCATACGGCTCTGATGTATATGCTGCACATTATCATGTGTTAGGTTACAATGTAAGAACAATCAAATATTACAATGTAAAAAATTATTAGAACTATTATATATCAACTTTTGTCAAAAGTGCTCATCTATGATTTGGCGAAGCAAAAGGAATAGATGGAAAATGAACAAAAATCAAACCACGAAACCGTCATCGACTTTACTTGCTTACCATGCAACCCTAAGTAATATATACGTGCACACTTCTTTCCATGTATATCAAAAGAAAAGGAACAGAATCATATGAAGAAGAAAAAGGACAAGGGCGATTTTATGAATTAAATTACACATTGAAGGAATGGTTTGTTTCTTATTGTACAAGATGTACACAAAGGAGACCTTATTCCGATGGTTAACAACACAATCTCCGGTCTTCATCTTAACGTAGAGATTTTATCTTAAGACTCCTGAATAAACATCAGTTAAAGAATCACCGGCATGAAGGCATGAAAACAAATCAATGATTCCCTGTAATCTTGTGAAGTCAGTGATGGGATCAACGAGATTAGTATTGCCTTAATCTGATTGCCAGGACATCTACATAAGAATGCGAACAACAGCAAGACCAACGGCGGAAATGGAGACGAGGGAACCAATGCAATATTTTATCACATCATATTTCGCGGCCTCTAGCTGTGCCTTCAAGGCATGAATTTCCTGAGGGCAAAGTTAGTGTTAGAACAAGGGTCTATACTATGTATTCAATGGAACTGGACTATAGCAGTCCCAGTCAGATGACTAACCCGATCAACTTTGTTATTAAGATTTGTAGTTTCGGCGCTCTGATTTGCTAAATCTTCCCTTATCCGCCTGCAGTTAACACCAAGCGAGTGAATATTTGGTCGATAGGACTTATATTTACAATAAGAATTAAAAGGAAGAAAAAAAAAAAATTGGATATATAACATGCTTGCTAAACAAGAAATCCTTGTACTTCTTACCCTCTTTCAAGATTTAAATCCAACCGCTGCCCAGCAGTCACTTTATCAATTTCATGTCTGCAAAGGAGTAAGGAAGATAAAATAAGGCAAGAACGGTTAAAATGCTTCTTTGGGGTGGAATGGGGTGTGTCGGTGTTGGGGGAGGGTAGGGTGAAGGGGGCGGGGAGGGGAGGAAGAAATAATAAAAATGCTTACCTCAGCTCGCTATGCATTTTCTCTATATCGCCTCGCAATTTCTCCGTCTCATGTTGCAAAAGAGAAAAATGGTGCCCCTACACGAGATTTGAGGAAGACGGTTAATGCAGCCAACTATGGAAACAAGTAAATATGCACTATTCTGTTACACATGTAACAAGCTTAAGCTCACATTATCATTATAAAGCGATTCCATTCCAGCATGTCTGTAGTGTTTGTGTCCGCATGTAGGTGCAATGTGTGTTTCTGCATGTTTGTCTAGGTGGTGCCAAATGTACAGGGGCTTAATGCACAGTTGTAGTAGGTAATAATGTATTGTATAAGTGCAATTATCATTGTGAAGTGCAAGTCTCACAAAAATAGGGGGAAGTTGGGACTAGCAGTTACCTAACTGCTTGTATACCATTTTCGATAGGAGTCTCAAAATTAGTTTTTGAAGAGATCAAAGGGTTCTCTCTTTTATTAAGCTCTTAGTTAGAGATCGCAGGGTTTTCTCCAAATGAGCTGCAATTAAGAGATCATTGGATTCCCTCTTAACGAACTCGAATATTATTATTCCAAGCCAAGGGAAAGTTCATGCTCCCACAAGAGATTTTGAGAAGATAAATTATGTAGTTTTCTTTGAAAATAATAAGCACAATGCTATGAATTCTATGCTGTGAATACTAAATCATAGCATTCTAAATTGAAATTCTTTATCTTCAATGAAAAATCCATTTGTTTGCCAACAAGAAATGAGGCCTGAAATCTTCTTAGCTATTTTAGGATAAATTTGTGTCCATCCTTTCAGAGGAGAACTTTTTGATTACTTTTGCCAGTTAGGTCTCTAACATTGTGAATGCTTAATATGAGTCCATCAAGCGACAAAATATTTGGATGGCCACAGTAATTTTATTTGAGCTATATTCTGACAGATATGCTACTTTCTTAGGAACACAAAGAATGGTCAAAGAATAAATAAAGCTATTATGGTCATCCAAATTTATACTAAAATGCATGCATTTTGGCAACCTAAGTAACTTATTTAGTGCAGTTACAGAGCTCAGGGAACTAATAGGACAAAGCCAAAGTTTCGTAATCAAATTAGTCTTCCCATAAATATGGGGTACCAAGTTGGTAGTGTGGCCTCCTTTTCTATGCACAAACATTATAGCTATATGAATTCCTGAGCCTTAATACCCCTCTCGAAGCACATTAGTCAACTATAAAAGCATGTCTTTTAAAAGAATGGATGTATTTCATGTAACCTATAGCGGCAAACTGTAATTACTATTTCTGTCATATCCAGTGCTTACAGATTACACTCCACCATTGTTACTGATCCCAATTGAACACTCTCACGGTTGTAGATTGCCAATGGACAACTGCATGCCAAAATCCAAGATCAAAGCTTTCTTTTGTTTTCAAAAACACACAATTGATATCCATATCTTGAACTGATTCAGCTGCTAATTTACCAGCAACATCCAGCCTCGTCCATGATCATGATCGGACCAAGTAGAGTCATTAATCACAAATTGTAACACTAGTTGGAAACCAGTATCCACTCCAATGCGTACCCAATATATTCAGGCAATAGTGGACAGTGCTTGAGTACTGAATGTTGAATGACAGGAAAAGACAAAAGCCTCCAAACAAATCAGGTTGGAGTTCCATCCAATTTAGAATTTTTGTATTTCCTTAGTGGAATGAACTCATAACTAATTTGACAGCAATGGCTGAGGCTTCGGTTGAGATGCAGCATACTTCAGTCTCAACTGGTTCCATAACTAGTTTGTCTTATGGTCAGACATCACAGTGACCAAGTAAGATTGTGCATTTAGCTTCTGAGCTTTCCATTGATTTGGAATGCTCTTATGGAAGCTCATTCCAAATGAGAGGCCATGCTTGTGTTCTTAAGGTGCCTCATATAATGGGGCACAGGGTCCTCTAGATACACCAAACTACTTTTCCTCCCGTTTAATATATCCACAAATTCCTGTTGAGTCCCAAAACTTCAAGGGGAGAAAGAAAAAAGGTGCCCTCCTTGCATTTCAATAATAATGGTTGTAGATATCCCCAAAATAACCTATTCCAGGTTCCTCCAATCCAGATCATAGAAATTGGGTTTCTTATGGCCAGCCAAATATCCATGCACAGCTTTTCAGAAATGTGTCCGATTTTGATATCATTGTATTGATGGGCTCATCCATATGGGATCTTAAATATGAGTTCTTTTTTGCTTTTAACAAGTATGTAGACAAACATTTTATATAATGACTTCGATAAGTAACTATACCACATCTAAAAATTCTGAATCTATATAAAATTTCTGGGGTCATTCTTAGCATCAAAGAGAAGTGTGAAAAGAAGGATATGAAGGAATTTTGTAAAGTAATAAAATGTGGGCAACTGCGAGCAGGAATGGCTAGGACAAACCCAGAAAGAAACAGATAGTAATAGCAACTAAATAGAAAACTCCCCCAGGATAAATACAAAATAGCAAAATTATTTTTTTGAACAATGCCAACAACTCAAAACCTTCATCCTCACTGGAAATGCAACTACCTCATGGCCAGAGGGATCGATGGAATTATAAACTCTAAATTGAAGATGCAGGCGCCTTTACATTAGGCCAGCCATTTTTTGGAAATGAAAATTTTACACATCTCCCATCCAGAGAGAGAATCCGGCATCAAACAAACATATATACCCTCATATACAACCACTTATAATTATCATGTTCAATTCCACAAGAATTAAAGCCTCTCATGCAGTGGTTATATGGAACAAGCTAAGTACCTGTGAACTTTGAATCTCTGACTTGAATTTGCTCAACTTGGCTTCTTGAACCATTTCAACCTAGAGAAAAGCCATTAAACATCAGCAAAAGCGCTCACAATGTTAAGTATGTGCAATTGACTCCTATATCCAACCTATATGTACGACCACCTCTTTCCGACATGTAATCTACGGAAAGCACGGATTAAAGGAACTCACTTTCTCCATCTCTGCCTTTCCAACAAAGGAATGAGACAGATTTTCCAATGTATCATTCAGAACATTAGTAATTGCAGCCGTGATGGCCTCGGCTTGTTTCGAAGGCACACCTTGTGCCTCCAGTCCTCTTACCTATACACAAAACAGCTTCCAATTAACTTTACATTTGTTGTCAAAAAAGAAAAACAAAGTATAAATAAATAAATAAAGAAAGAACGAAAGAAAGAAAAAGACATTATACCCCCAAAAAAGAAGCAAAATAATAATGATCAAACAATTAGGTGATCACAAAATAACCAATACTGCTTGGAAACACGTCTTTCAAATAGATTAGTAATCCTCCATGACTATTTGATCAAAGCTACGCAAGCCAATAATAAAAAATTAAAAAAAAAAAAAAAAACAAGAGCCAATGCGGTAATTACCAATGCCAACGTGTCAACGAGAAACAACCGTTTCCCATTAGATTTCACGAGATCCGATATCTGCCTACGATCTAAATGCCAATGCCTCAAAATCGGTCCCGAGGAAGTCGAAAACCGAATCTTTGATTCTGCGGAAGGACAATAATAATCTAATGCACCAAATCTGATAAAACCAACGTTCGAATTGCATCCGAATTGCCCTAACCGCTTGCACGCTGCATAAGCGGCCATTATCGAAAACCTGGCAGAAATCAATATAAATTTTGTCTCAAAGTTTCAAACTTTCATCATGAAAGCGTCAAACCAAAGATACCCATTATAAAAATAAATAAATAATCCATTGATTATGATACAAATTCGTGCATTTTCAAGCTCAATTTCATTTGAATTTGCATGTACCTTTTTCAGGTTGCGTGAATTAATAAATTTAATCCTTCTTTGAGAGAGAGAGAAAGAGATTGATTTGAATACGTTACCAAATGGGGGGATTGTGCTAGTGATGAGAGAAAATTTGTTAAAAATAAGAGAAGGGATTTGGTGGTTGATTGAGTTAGTTTATTATGGCGCCAAGGGGAAATATATAATGCTTTTCTTGATGAACTGTTACAGTTATGACACAAGGTGTCGTTCTGGGAAGGATATGCCGCCACCTTCCATTTGCATACTTTAATTTCCTCTTTTCGCGCGTTCCCTGTCGAACAAAGGGATACATAAAAGTGGGAAAATAATACTAATAATAATTATACTAATAGTGAAAATATAGTAACTCTATTGTATCCTTAAAGTTGACAAATATACTCTTAGCGTGCCAAGGTTTGTTATTATATTTTTAAAAGATAGTTACGGGATAACTGTGATGAAAAGGAGTATGAAAATGTTTAAGGAAATTAAAGAGGGAGAAATAGTAATTGTCCCCAACTAATGTATTGATTAGTAATTTGATTATCTGAGTTTTTCTTTAATTATAGAGATCGGTGATATAGTGCGACTTCTACACAAAAATTTATGATGTGTGTGGGTTTGTTTTCTTTTTCTTTTTTTTTTTAATTATAATGTATATTAAAAGAGGAGAGGATTCAAACCTAATCTATTTTGTTTGAAAAACAATATTTTTACTCTTAAACTATAACGATATGTTTAGATCACCAAAAATCCTTACAAACTTAGCAATCATAATCAGAACCTATGGCAACAATTATAGCTTCAATGATCAAAAGCAGGATCAATTAGAAGTAAAGTCAATCAGAAGCATAAATGGCCAGAAGGATCAAAAGTAAAGTCATTTAAAGTACAAGTAAAAATTGTCAAAAGCGAAAATACTTAGAAGCCGATGTTTAAAATGAAAAAGGGGTGTGAAATTAGAAGAGTAGACTTAAATTTAAGTCTTGCAGAAAGGCCATCTTTGACGGTACATATAGCTTTTCGCATATAATAAGTTAAAAGATGTATAGTGTGTGTGTAATGGTTGGAATTAACTACAGCCTTGTGCAAACCACTTTGCCATTTGATGCCTTTTTTGGTGTCAAATTTGCGTGTTTTCATAGGGTAATAGGTTAACAAAATCTTTTCTCTCCTTCACGAAAATTTACTTAAATTTTTTTTTTTTTTTTGCCAAATTTATTTTACTTTATTAACAAGTCTTTATTAACCAGTTGTTCACGTTACGTCGTGGATCGTAATAAAATCCCTAGTAACAAAAATAAAAAGAAATGAACCCCCTTTCCGCTTCTCCAATGGATTCATGAGCCTCAAGCTAAGTAAAAGAGCTTTTATCTTTCCATTATTCAAATTTCTTGTTGTTTGCGATTTAGTGATAAAATAGGAGTCTCATGTAGAATCAAGCTAGTTGAACGCGAAATATCAAAGATCTAAGGAGTTTTTATGATTTGGTAAGATAGTACCTATAATAAGTTTGTTTTATGAAAATCTAAAATTGCACATTTTTATTTGGATCCAAATTAATTAATGACAAATTGCATGTGTGAGGTGGCAAAATTTGTATGAGGGCTATATGGTTTTAAATATTAGTCAAGATAATGATCAAAACCAATTTATTGATTAATTATTATTAGGATTTAAAGCGTTAATGTATGATTTATTGCAAGAAAATCGAAATAAAATGATTGGTGAAGGTTTTTTGAGTTGGCATACAGGAAAGACTGTTGGCGCGAGCAATAAGTCTAAGGTAATCATTTCCATTCGTTATCTTAAGATCTTCAATTATAGAAATTGTTATATGTGATTTAGTATGTTAATTATGCCGGAAAGATGGAATCTTGTCAGTAGATATAAGAAATTATAAATGATAAGTAGTAGTTAATATTTGACTTAAAAACCAAGTTCAACTTAAGGGTTCATGAATCCTTAGTTCATTAAATTTTATGTGATAAACTAAAGATTTTGAAAGAAGAAGAAATTAATTTAGAATTTGAGGTAGAAGTTGTCTAAAAGTGTTTATCATTTGATAATAGGAGTTATGAAAATATAGAAGTCAATCATAATAAGGAATAAATGAATGAGTGTTTGATCCATTATGAGTTTGAACTATTATGGAGAAGTTTTTACAAATAAAGTTAATGGTTTGATTCGTTTGGATTTTATGATTGTCATTAAAAGAAAAAAAATGTCGCTTTTGGAAAAATTAGAAAGAAATAATAGAAAACCTTAGAAAAAAATTATTTAGGAAACTTAAGGAGTTTTGTGAAATTGGAGCAATAACTATATCGATAACTTTAAAAACAAGGCTAGTAGATAGGAGATAGCTAGTGAATAGCATCCTTTAGATGGATTTTTTAAATATATTTCAAACTTCTACTCTCTCTCTCTCTTATTCTAGAGTACCATTGTGTGGCAAATCAATCCAAAGGTCACCAAGAGTAAGAATTTGAGTTCGAAAATAAACATGGACAAGCATGGGTCTTCCCATAATCTTGTATAGCCAAGTTGAAAAATGAAATATTATCATTTAAGCAGTATGAGGTAGAGTCCTTATCAAATGTAGGAGCAAATACAATGACTAAATAAGAATATTTTTAAATGATTTTCATCATCACATCCAAATAAAACCCTGACTATAAAATAGTGGATTGAAAACAAAAGTTATACATATAATATGGAGGAACATTTCAAGGAATATTTTGAATAAATCATATATACCCAAAAAGGCTAGAAATAATCCTATATTGCCAAGTTGAAAATTGAAATATTATTATTTAAGTAGTATGATGATGAGTCCTTATCTAATGCATAGAACAAATACAATGACTAAATAACAAGATTTTTAAATGATTTTCATCATCACGTCCATATGAGAACCTACATATAAAATGATAGATTGAAAACCAAAATTAGACATAAAGCATAGAGAAACTTTTCGATGAATATTTTAAACAAATCATATATACCTATAAATAATCAACATACTATGGTTGGGATCTTTCATCACGACATAACTTTCTCCTCCTTGTTGATCACATTTGCAAACAAGGAAATAATATGTGGTTTGTGGAAGATGGGAAAGGGAAAACATAGAGAACATTAAAGAGAGAAAGAGTGATGGAGGAGAATGGAGAGTAGAAAAGAGAATGTATATTACTCGAGGGGTATGAAAACTTAAGAGAGATGGGGAAGTGGCAAACTTAAATTATAACAATATCCTTATGAGCATTTATTGTTTAGTCAATAGATGGCCTTAGTTACTTGGCAATCAATGGATATTAAGGATATATATATATATATATATATATATATATATTTTGTTTACATAAGATACCAAAAATGGTCACAAAGGCGTTATTAGCTTAATATTATATATATATATATATATATATAAATAAGGCATGTAATTAAACTACATTCTTGACTTATTCATCTTATCATTGTATGCAACAAAAATAAAAATGAGGATTTTCTTCTCAAAGAATGGTTAAGTGTATGATTATGATTTTATATTAATATCTTTTCCTACGAGGATAGATCTTTATGAAAAACATTGCTTAAGAAGTAATACTAATGTAAAGAGACTACGGGCACTAGATGTAATTAGGCCATAAGCTCACATTCTAAAGTATAAATATAAAAGTATGATTTGTTGTGCTAGCCCTTAGCTGTATGTCATGATTAACTACAAAATAAGGCCTTTAACTATATGGAAGGCATTTAGTAGTAATGTAGTCACCTTATAGTGTATATGCACCAAGTAGCAACCTAAATATTTGAACTACAATGTTAATGACAAAAACACTTAGACTTCCTTTAAAGAATCTTAATCAAGGGGCAAAATGTGTAAGAGCTAAATTTATCATAATAAAATGTTAGGTTATGCCCATTGTAGACTTAAGTTGACTTTTTAGGTTATTTGACATCGCATAAGAATCCAATCTGTAATTGAGATGACTTGGGAAGATTTAGACAAGTAGGTATGGAACAAGGATAGTTAAACTTGTCTATGTTTTCTTAACCTTTCTCAAGTAAGCTCATAGACTTTGTAAGATAAGCTGTCAACTTTAGGTTATTGCAAGTTCATCAACATAATCCTAAATAAATAAGTTTAATATCAATTATTGATCATCAACATTATTTTATGGATGTTATATGGCCTATGGAAATACGAATGCTCAACCATGCCTCCCCATACAGTAACTTTAGAAGCTCTTGAGATTAGAGAAAAAACACAAGGCTATAAGATCTTTACTATCAAAAATTAAATATAACTCAAAGGATAAATAATTCAATACTTAATGAATAATGAGGTTGATGCCCAATAACTCCCTCACTATCATAAGTGTGTTTGAGTTACTAAGACTACTTATTTCTCCTTTCAGCTACTTCACTCAAGTTCTTTCTCTAAGTATTATTCATATGTCACTTCTCTAAGGTTGCTTATAGTGCAAGATTCACATAGTACATTCATGACAACACTAACTAAAACCCTAGCATCTAGACCTAATGTCAATGCCACTTCCTTTATAAGCTCATTAGGTATGTACATTCATAACACTATCGATCTTCTTTTCCAATCTCTCAAAACCCTTTTGGGTTATGTTGGCAAGTATCTTGAATGCAATCTCTTGAGTTGGTTTCTCATCTTCTAAAGACTCCTTACTAACCACTAAAGAATCAAGATTCGTATCATTTGATATATTAAATAGATTTTCAATTTCCATTTTTATTACTTACAATCTCACTTAGCTCTATATTACTAACCTTGATAGTTCGTTGTACAACAATCAGTATTTTGATTATTTATGCTAAGTCTCTATATTATAGATGGTTATTTGCTAGTTTTCCATTTGTGCATGCTACTTCTACATTAAACCTATCATCATCTCTTCTAAACTCTTCCTTCCATTAATAATGTTTACCAAATGTGCAAGAGATCTTACAACATTATCTTGCCAAGAAAAATTGGCATAATGGCACTACTTATGTGGTATACCACAAATGTAGCAAAATATTAGATGGTAGAGATGTGGGTATAGGATAGAATTGATCAACTTGCTCAACTAATTCATTGAGTAGAGAGAGTTGTCATTTGTGTTCTTCAATCGAGAAATTTCATTCTCTTAATAAGCCTTACAAACCCTAATTATGCCTCATTTTCAATTTTGCCAATTAGATGAGTTAGATGCTTTCTCTTTGATGAAAAAATATGCCAACTCTACATCTTTTTTTATTAATGATACTTTAATAAACAAGTCCACCATCATCTGCTACAGGCTTCGAATTCAGCATAAAATGCTTACATTTCTCTCAATATAAGTTGCATATGCTACAAACATCTTCTCATTGAGGAATCGTATTTGTTCTATGCATTAGACAAAGATTTACCCTACTTAAATGACAATATTTCACTTTTTAGCTTGATAGTATAGGATTGTAAGAAGATTCATACTTATCCATCTTTGCTTTCAACTTAAATTCTTACACTTGGCAGCTTTTGGATTGTTCACCATATAATGGTATTGTAAAATTATGTGTGTGAGAGAGAGAAAGAGAGAGAGAGAGATGAGTAGTTATATGAAACTAATAGAAACCATTAAAGAAAATTTGATTGATAAAGAAAAATATTTAAAAATTTATCTAAAAGACATGCTATCTGCTAGCTTTTGTCCATCAATTAGCCTTATTTTTATTTTAGCTTTGTGAATTCGGCCTAATCTATTGGAACAACCACCCATATTACCAATTTAAATCCTAAAATGAATATATAATAGATTATTTACTAGATAGTAGACAAGTGAAAAAATGAAAAATTGAAAATGTATACTTAAGAAATTATGCCGAAGAACCTTATGTGTAATAGGCACAAGAAATAAATTAACATACAACTGCAATCTGCAATCTCAAATCTTCACCAAGAGTTAGATGAGTCAGATTAATGCCAAAAACAATTGTTAGCACTTTGAGGACAAGGGCAATTTTTCTTAAATCCTTATAGTAAGTTGTAACACCTCGGAAACCAAGTGGCTATAGCCTGCTAAGTATCAATATCGAGGTACTGATATTCAAAGGCTTAGATTTTGCTAATATCTTCAAGTACCATTAATGAACAATCGACAAACCACACTAACATTATATAAATCTCTAAGTCATAACATAGATGGTTTATAAGTCTCGTTTTACAATATCAATAACCACTCTATTATCTATGAAGTTTGTCATGCTCCTATAATCCACCTAATATAATAACCATTAATAGAGTCCCACTTGCTCTTATTACAAAACACCAATAATACATAAACTATAGTCAAGATAAGGAGTCTACATCTCCAGTACAACTACAACATGTACCTCGTACTAAATATCTAACAACCTTCTTACTATTCTTCATAGTAAGTATAATCGTCATCCTCCACATCGCATACCGAGTCGTACCCTAGGTTATCATAATAGTCTTAGTCTCTTGCATCACTTGCACCTAAAAACATGGTCTCTAAAGGGTAAACAAAATTTGTCTAGTACGAGTGTTACACAATCATGCATGCATAATCCATTTGACAAGCATCATAGATTTGGCATCTCAAAGCTTAGGGTAACTCATGACCTTGAATCACATAACTATTATATACCATATAAATATTTGGTTTTGGATGCTCTCTAACACCCTAATGCCATTAATCAATCTAAAATCTACCCAGATCAACTCGGTAAGCAACTTTACTCAGGACAAGACCACTTACCAATCCCTAAGTGCCACTTTAAGATCACTAGTACTTTCGGACCCTTAGGCCTAGCTAAGTACACTTAATACATTAAACATTTAAGACCAAATATAATTATATCCATTTATTAGTTAAAATAACAAGCACATACAACATGCATGTAAGCTTATACCTAAATCATCAATCTAGTATAACATTTGATTCTCTAAATAACTTATATTGACTCTAAAACTTGAGACAAGAATGTGTTTCACTGAACTTTAGGTTTCTTTTCTCATGTTAAAGTCAAACTCACATTATCTTAATTCAGTTTCTTTCAAACTCTAACTTACTATAAGATGTTTTTATAAGGGTTTATTTAGCAATCTAGGATAAAATTCTAAATTAGTTTAGGTTAAATCATGTTTAGTTTAAGGAGAATAAGTTTAGAGTTGAAAAATCCATTTGTTAGGTGGTTTTGGTCAACTACTGTTAAGATGGCATCCAAAAGTATCATCAAAATAGTTGTGCAAACAAAGTCAAAACAAAGTTGCAAAGGAGTGGCCCTTACCATCATGATAGCTTACCTTAGAACCTTCATGACAATTCCAAAATAGTAATACAATGATATTTGTTTTCTTAGATGAACATCTACCCAAATTGCAAAAATTGGGTTCCAACCTCTCAAAACTCAATTTCCACTCTCTTAATTCTTCTGTAACAACAAGAAAATCCTTTCTAAACCATTGTCTTTAAAAACTATCTCTTATTACATAAGAATCAAATCATTAAAAGAAACTTACTTGTGACAATGAATCTCATCAAAATTGTCTTCTTTCTAATTTTCTTTGAAAAATCCATATAAGATAATGTTGTAACATTAATAAGCTTTTGTTTATTCACATTGCTTTACTCTTTGTCACTATAAAATTTTCAAGTTTACACTTACCCATTTAAGAACTTCAAGTTTCTTTATCAAACCCTACGAAATCGTCAAGTTCTTTTATTTTTTTAGGTAGAGAACTTATGTTAAAATGATTATAATTATAACGTTCTTAGGGGATAACTTAAGAAAATGTTACACTAACCTTCCTTCTTTGATTCTTCCCATAGTTGAGGGGTTTGGAACTATTTTAGTTTTCTGGAAAAGTTACATTAGGATAGGAGAAAGAGAAAAAGATACATATTTCATTTATATAAGTATCCCTTCCTTTAACCATTATGTCTCTAATCTTCTCAATGATAAGTTTACCCTCATACTTTCCTTGAAATCCCTACTTTACCATCTTCTTTTATTATCATTATTCCTTTATTTAATAATCTTCTTTTTTAATTAAATTTTTCGATTATTACATTTTGCTCATCTTCAAATAAATTTTGTCCTGAAAAGGTACTTTTATTTTCAAAGAGCTTATGATACTTCTTTCTTATGTCTTTTCTAGTTGATTATCCTATTATATCTTTACATACCTAATCTCTCATCTCCTTAACTTCTGCACATTTGTGTTTACAATCCATACAGGCTATTCTACTGTTATCAAGTTTAGTCTTATGTCTAATGGCTCCAAGACTGACTCTTGATCCAAGTTCTTAATATGCTTTCTCAACATGGACATGTGGAAGACATCATGTACACTTACCATACTAGGCAGTAGAGCCAATTTATGAGCTACATTGCCAATTCTTTCTAGAATATCAATGGCCTTGCATATCTTGGACTAAGTTTGCCTTTAAGTTTAAACCGTAATATTCCTTTGCTAGGTAATACTCATGGAAACACAAAGTCTCCAACCTAAAATTCCAATGGTTGGCATCTCTTGTCAACATAAGTCTTTTGACATTTGATGACTCTAAGCTAATTGTACCCCCTGTCTTATCAGTTTAACTTTATCAACTATATCTTAAACCAACTCGGGACCTGAAACTTTTCTTTTGCCCACTTTATCCTAATATATAGGTGGCTTGCATTTCTAACCATTTAGTGCTTCATAAGGTGCCATCTAAATGGTAGCTTAATAGTTGTTGTTATAGAAAAACTCAACAAGTGGTAGATGGTTATCCCAATTCCCACCAAAATCCAAAGCACAAGCCCTCAATAAGTCCTCTAATATCTTATTAGTTCTTTATGATTGCCCATTAGTTTGTGGGCAGAAGGTTGTATTGAAGTATAGTTTGGATCCCAAGCCCTTATGTAGACTTCTCCAAAACTTACCAACAAATCTCATGTCTCAATCTAAAACTATGGATATAGGTACTCTGTAAGGTCTCACAATCTCATGTATGTGCAAGTTGGCCAACTTCTCAAGTGTTTACCTAATCTTGATCGGTATAAAGTGAGTAGACTTTGTTAACCTATCAAAAATCACCCATAATGTATCGTATTATGCCATTGTCTTTGGAAGTGCTATGATGAAGTCTATAGCTATATGTTTCCATTTCTACTTTAGTACTAGTAATAACTATAATTGCCTTACAAGTCTTTGGTGCTCAATCCGAATTAATTGACAAGTCTAACAATGGGCCATATATTTTGCTATTTCCCCCTTCATACCACTCCACTAATAGTATCTCTTAAGATCCTTATACATTACCTAGGTGTATAGAGGAACAAAAGCAGTAAGCTTCTTTTAGTATCTTATTCTTCAACTCTGATTGACTCAGTACACATAATCGATTCCCATACCTCAATATACCATCAGTATCTAAGTTGAACTTTAGTGCCTTTCCTAGATCCATCCTCTACCTTATCTCTTGAATTCTGACATCATCAACTTGTGCTACTTTAATCATGTCAATCAATGCTAGCTGCAGTTTTAGATTAACCAAGTAAAATCTTAAACCATATGTTACTATTTTCAAATCTAACCTGTGCATATCCTCTATCAAATGTTTGTAGGTGGTTATTACAACAGCTAACCTACATTGTCTTCTTTTGCTAAGTACGTCTACCATTACATTTGCCTTACCTAAGTAATAAAGTATCTCTACATCATAGTCTTTAATTAGTTCCAACCACCAACTTTGTCTTATATTAAGTTCATTTTAAGTGAAAATATACTTGAGGCTTTTGTGATCGGTATAGATCTTACACTTCTCTCCATAGAGATAATGCCTTTACTACCTTTCATATGGTTTTTACTACTTGGACACATAAGCTATTACTTTATAGTTCTACATCAACATATAACCCAACTCTTGTAACGATGCATAACTGTAAATAGTAAACTCCTCTCTATTGCTGAGTAGTGTCAATATTAGGGTAGTCACCAACTTCTCCTTTAAATTCTTAAAGCTTTGTCCACACCTATCATCCCATTTAAACTTTACCTTCCTTTACCTTAATCTCATAAGTGGAGTAGCCAACTTAAAAAATCCTTCCACAAACCTCTTATAATAACCAACTAATCTTAGGAACCTTCTGATCTCTATAGCAATCTTCAGTATTAGTTAATCTACTATAGCTTTTATCTCATCTAAGTCTACTAAAACCCCATCCCTGTTGATTACATGACTTAGAAATGTCACTTTCTCCAGCTAAAACTTACATTTCATTAATTTGGCATATAACTTCTCTTCCTTTAGTCTACCTAAAACCAACTTGAGGTGATCTTCATGCTCTTCTCAGCTCTTAGAGTATATTAAGATGTCATCTATGAAGATTGCCACAAATTTTTCTAAGAAGTCCTTGAAAACTCTATTCATTAAGTCTATAAAGGTTGTTAGGGCATTAGTAAGCCTAAATGGTATTACTTTGAACTTATAGTGTCCATAGCATGTCCTGAATGTTGTTTTCGGTATATCTTCCTCTTTTATCTTCAATTGGTGGTATCTAAACCTAAAATCTATCTTGGAAAACCCTTGAGCACCCTTCAACTAATCAAATAGGTCATCAATTCTTAGGAAGCAGTATTTATTCTTTATGGTGATCTTGTTCAACTCCTTATTATCTATACACATTCTTATGCTTCCATCCTTCTTTTTGACAAATAACACTGGGGCTCCCTTTGGTGATACACTTAGTCTTATGAATCCCTTGTCTAACAATTCCTATAGCTGGTTTTCAACTCTACCAGTTTAGTTGGTGCCATTTTGTATGCCACTCTAAAAATAGGCAAAGAGTCTAGCATTAGATCAATTCTAAATTCAATGATTCTATGTGGTGGTAATCCTAGCAAATCCTCTGATAATACCTTAAGGTACTCTCTAACTATTAATACCTAATTCAAACTAACTCGACTATTCTCTTTACTCATAGCTACTGTAGTGCCCTTTTCCCATAACTTGTAAGTTGGAAAACTTAATGGTCCCTGCACTTCAATTTTATATCTAAATGGTGTCTCACTTAGTGGGTTAAAGTACACCAACAAAATCTTGTAATCAATCACTACATGGTATCTCACTAACCAGTTTATACCTAAGATTACATCAAAATCATTCATCTCCATCACCAATACATCAGCCGGTAGCATTCTTCCTTCTATTTTTATTTCCACATCTTTACATATCTTACTTAATACGGCTCTACTACCTACTGGAGTACTTATAACGAGGCTCGACTCTAACATTTCAATACACAAACCACAAACATGCATAAAAGACTCAAACATGTAAGAGTGTATTGCATCAATATGAAGAACGTATGTATTAATAGAGTGTATAGGAAGCATACTTGATATAGTATTGACGTTAGGTAGATCTTCGTGGTGCAATGCATAGATACGACCTACAGATCTATGATGTGGTCTTCCTACAATTTGTCTATTACCTTAAGCTAAACTTTAAGTGTTATCAGCCTGTGTCACTAGAACTATCTAATCACTAACTTCCTTACAATCTACCATCTTATGGCCTTTCTATTTACACTTGTAGCGAAACACTAGTGGAATAAA
Organism: Lumnitzera racemosa; assembly: GCA_024138005.1. Taxonomy (NCBI): domain Eukaryota; kingdom Viridiplantae; phylum Streptophyta; class Magnoliopsida; order Myrtales; family Combretaceae; genus Lumnitzera; species Lumnitzera racemosa. The sequence goes on from JAMXBC010000012.1 coordinate 61,705,789, forward strand.
CTTGTTGTTGTAATTCTTACTGCTATGACTTGTCTTCCCACGTGCAATACAAGCTCCCTTTGGCCACTTACAATCCTTTAGATGGTTAGCATATGTACCTTCATCTGTACTGGTGCTGGGTCAACCATAGGTTTGGTAATGACATCATTGGCCTCTTTCCTTTGTTTGCTAATCTACCATTCAATGGCAGTCTCTTCCTATGTTCCCTAGCCTTCTTAGCTAGTATCTCATCCGTCCTACTCTACTTTAGGTGGTTTGCCTTATCAACTACTTCAACATATTCGGTTAGCTAGAAAGATCCCACTTCATGTTACAGATTTGGCTCTAACCTAAACAGAAACCTCTAATCTCTTACCATGTCATTAGCTCTTAGGGCCTTTAGCATAAACTTGGTCAACTTATTCAATTCTACTTTATACTCCTCCATACTTTAGTTTCCCTTTTGATGGTAAAAATAGGCACATCATCTATTCTTAAACATTGCTGGGAAAGTACTTCCTATAGAAAGCCTACCTGAATACCTCTTATGTAATCGATTCCTTGATCAATCTCTACTCGGCCATCTACTAATTTGCAACATCACCCCTCAACAAATACAATGCAAAATATACCATCCAATCCTCTCGCACCTCAAAGGCTACAAATGCCCTTTCCAAATCCTCAATTCATGCCTCTGCAATTAGATAATCATGAGGTCTTGGATGAAACTCTCTAATCAATCTCAAAAATTTGTTCATAGGAATCACACTTCCTTGTATGTCCCTATCATGAGTAGTCTCTCTCTCAACTTACACTTGCCTCTCATGTCTCCAAGCATCAGTATAATTCTATAAGGTCTAGACACGAACTTGAATTTGGTGGTAAGGACTTTAATCAACCCATCCATTGCCTCTATAAGTTGGGTAACATCAAGTAAATGTTGAGGCTAACTTTGGGTGATGTTCTCCTCCTCCTCAAGATTTACACTCATGGAGTCTCATGATGAGCATCCAATTGATCTTCTTGCCATATTAAACAAAGGGAAACAATATAAAGTTAACAATCATTAACATAAAGAAGAAACAATTGAAAATGAAGAATACATTTAACAATGGTTAACTTACAAGAGACTTCTAAACACATGATAAGTTTCAACATAGTCCCATTTCTACCCATTATCTTCATAACTCACTATCCAAAAAATCATTAGCCTTGTTATCAAAGGATCAATCAATGTGGGCAAACTTCTAAACACACAACAGGTTTCAATACAGTCCCATTTCTATCTACTCTCTTCACAACTCGCTATCCAAAAGATCATTAACCTAGTTGTCTAAGGATCAATCAATGTAGGCTTTGATACCACTTAAGCTGTAATGCCTCAGAACCTGATGGCCACAACTCGGCACGTCTCAATAAAGACTCAAAACTTATTAATATCTTCAAGTACAATTAATGAATAATTCATAAACCATACTAACATTATGTAAATTTTCAAGTCACAACATAGGTGGTTTTATAAGTCTCGCCTTACGACATTAACAAGTACACTATTATCTACAGAGCTTGTCATGCTCCTATAATCTACATAATATAAGAACCATTAATGGAGTCTCACTCACTCCTATTACAAAACACCAATAGTACATAAAATATAGTCAAGATAAGGAGTTTACATCTTTAGTACAACCATAACATATACCATGCATTAAATATCTAATGACCCTCTTACTATTCCTCATAGTAGATATAATCATCATCCTCTACATCGTACACTAAGTTGTACCATAGGTGATCATAATAATCATGACCTCTTACATCACTTGCATCTAAAAACAAGGTCCTTGAAGGATAAGCAAAATTTTCTTAGTACAAGAGTTACGTAATCACAGTCATAATTCATTTCACAAAAGAATGCAATCATGTATCATACAACTAGTTATTATCTTTGATTTAAGTCTGGCAAGCATCACGGACTTGGCATCTCAAAGCTTAAGGTAACTCATGACCCTGAATCACATAACTATTATATACCATATAAATATTTAGTGTTGGATGCTCTCCAACACCCTAGAGCCATTAATCACCTAAAATCTAATTGGATCGACTTAGAAAGCAACTCCACTCAAGAGAACACCACTTACCAATCCTCGAGTGCTACCTTAAGATCACTGGTACTTTTGGTTCCTTAGGCCTAGATAAGCACACTTAACACATTGAACATGTAAGATAGAATATAATTATATTCATTTTCTAAGTAAACTAACAAACACATACAACAAGCATGTAACCTTGTACCTAAACTAGCAATCTTGTATAACTCTTGACTCTCTAAACACCTTATATCAACTCTAGAACTAGAGACAAGAATGTGTTTCACCGAACTTCAGGTCTCTTTCCTCATGTTAAAGTTAAACTTAAGTTATCTTAATTCAATTTCTTTTAAACTCAAACTTACCATTAGATGGTTTTATAAGTGTTCATTTAGTAATTTTGGTCAAATTCTAAATTACTTTAGGTTAAATCATGTTTTGGTTAGATACAAATAAGGTTGGAGTTGAAAAATATATTTGTTAGGTGATTTTAGTCAACTACTATCAAGATGGCATCAAGAAGTATCATCAAGATAGTTCTGCAAACATAATTAAAGCAAAGTTGTGTAGGAGTGGTCCATACCATCATGATAACTCTCTTTGGAACATTCATGATAGTTCCATAAGAGCAACACATTAGTTTGTTTTCTTTGACGAACATCTACCCAAATTGTAGAAATTAACTTCCACCCTATCAAAACTCATTTTCAACTTTCTTAATTCTTTCATAACACCAAGGAAATCCTTTCTAAACCATTATCTTTCAAAACTATCACTTATTACATGAGAATCAAACCATTAAAAGAAACTTACTTGTGACAATAAATCTCTTCAAGAATCGTCTTCTTTCTTGTTTTCTTTGAAAATCCATATAAGATAATTTTGTAACATCAAGAGTCTTCTGTTTAATCATATTGCTTTACTCTTTGTCACTCTAAAATTTTCAAGTTCCCATTTAAGAACTTCAAGTTTCTCTATCAAACCCCACAAAATCGTTGAGTTCTTTTGTTTTTTTGGGAAGAGAACTTGTGTTAAAATAATTACAATCATAAAGTTGATAAGGGAAAACTAAGGAAAACGTTGCACTAACCTTCCTTCTCTAATTCTTCCTCAGTTGGACAGCAGGAACTATTTTAGTTTTTCAGAAAAGTTACATTAGGAAAGGAGAGAGAAAATGTTTTATGTTTTATTTTATATAATCAACCATTGTGTCTCTAATATTTTCTGTGACGAGTTTACCCTTGTCCTTTATACGAAATCCTCACTTTACCATCTTCTTTTACTATAATTATTCCTTTATTTAATAATTTTTTAGTTAAATTTTCTGGTTATTACATGAGCAGTAGCATTTCATTCCCTAACCTATACATTAAACAATTGATATAAAGAGGACTATGCATAAAGCAACCCAAATATCAAAAAAAAAAAAAAAAACCTAGTAGATAATAACCTTCTCATTAACTTTCAAAGCAAGGTGAGATAATCCATCGCTGCCTTTTCAGTGTTATCGAGTGTAAAGCACTGGGAAAAAATGCCCAATTCAGCTTCACATACTTATTTGATTTTTCCTATTGAATAGGAGATTGATAGATCATTATAAAATAAGATAATTTCAGAAAATTGTTGATAGAATTCAAGACCTCTGTGCTCGAGCTCACCGCAAGAAACGGACTCATACAGCAACAATTGAAGCTGCCTCCGCTTGGCTAAGAGTTTTTGTATACAATCCCAAGTTCCTTCTCAATCTGGCTAGAATCGTGCTAGACAACTAGATTCTCATTCAAAACCTGAATAAAAAAATTAAAAAGGAACTAGGAATCAAAACTTAAAAACTCAAAATGACTAAAGGAGTCCATCGAGAGAATCATACCAACCCTTTGTTCCTATTCATGTTGACCACCTGCTCAAAGAAATTGTAGGCATGAGCTTTGATTCTCTCTGAGAAGATCCCGTATCCTCAAGTATTAACTATTCCTCCATTAATCATTAGCCGCTAAAAAAATAGGGTAAAAGATAATGCTATAACATATATAACTGGGTCATCAATAAAATTTTAGAATGTAATACCATAACATATATAATGCCATAACATACATAATTGAGTATAAATCTTTTTAAAATAACATAACATATATAGTGCCGCAATACTAATTTTACCAATTCTAATGCCATAACACTAATTTTAATAACAGAAGACCTCAATTTGAATGATTTAACACCTTAAGTTTTTTGTCATTATAATGAGGAGCATTGTCGTAACACCACAATTTCATTGAGGAACAATGCTACAACGCCTCAAGCTAGACGAGGGACATTGGTATTATAATGAGCAATATTACTAAAAAAAGTTAACTTATTGCATGGATTGGAAGTCTTTGTAGAAAGTTAAAAGTTCCCCCATAGGGAACAAGTTCCTTACAATAAATTGCTACTAAAGGGTCGCAATCTAAAGTTACTATGAAAATATGATAACTAGAGCACTACAATATAGTCGTCGGGGTAGGCTATTGACATATGTGCTTGTAACATACTACAAGGATATGATTCCTATAAAAAGTGACACCTCTACAAAAAATTGGTTGTGCAGACCCTATGATGAAAACTAAAAAAGAAAAAAAAAATCATCAATAAAAAAAGTTCACTTGCTAATTTCCATTCACGGTGAATGTGAAATTTGAATTTCATTGAGAAAAAACAATGATATTGTTACGTTCTTTTTGGCCGAAAATGATAAAATTTATATTTTACAAATTAAAAATTAAAGTAAAAACTCTAACAATAACAAATATTACATTTTCAACCCAAAAAAGAAAAAGTTTACATTCAATAGATAACAAATTACTAATTTTAAACCAAAATATGCTAGAGTAACTTAGACCCACAAAATATTACATTAAATAACATTGAATAATGTTACATCTAAAGCATTATATTAGAGTAATCAAACAGAAAATACATTGACAATAACATTATCTAAAAAAAAATGTAGAAATTACATGATAACAATGTGTACAAATTAAAAAGAAAAAAATTTCTTAATAAGCTTGTGCTTCAGTCATCTTCTTTATGCATCATTCCTTTGGTCCTCCTCTTCCTCTGTCGAAGAGAGGATGAAAGATTAATGGCATATTTACCAAGGGGGAATGGAATCGCTGTTCCCTCCTTATTCCTTATGGGATTCCAATTATCTTATTCACTGGCACATATGCACCTTGTAATTGCAATTCAATTGAATTCTCGTTCTTCAAAAATCATGAATCACAATTCATCACTCCATCATTTGAATTTGAATTCCCTTCTCATTTCCCACTCTTATCCTCATGTTTCCTATTCATTAACATCAAACCCACTACACCACACATTGATCACACCACCATACCTATAGCACCCTTCTCTCTCTTCTTTATTTCTTTTCTTCCTCGCTTCCTCTTAGCTTCTCTCCAGTTATCTTGTCTCTTCTTTGTTTCTGTTACATGTTTATTTTTTATTGTACTTTTTATTTAACTAAACAATGTAATAAAAATTCCAATTCAATTCCTCCTCTATTATATTCCCTTAAAATCTCAATTCCATTCCTTCTCTATTATATTTAGAGAACTAAACGAGCCGTAAAAAGCATGAGGTGTCAAAGCAAGACATTGTAGTACATTGAAATAAAGGAAAAGGTATTGAGGTGACTCGATAAAACAAGTTTATGACTCACTAAAAAGGAAAAATGGGAGATGGGAGAATAGAGTAAAGGAGAGATTCAAACATCCAACTAGCTATCTACATCCTATTGTTTGATGATGGCATTACCAAACCTATAGCTAAATTCATACTAGCACAGACTCGAACGCAACTAAGTCAATAACTAAACTAGATTAAACTTTTAGGAAACTTTGGAAGCAATCTTTGAGGTGGTGAGTATAATCACTAGAAAATGATTGCCAATAAAGAGAAACTAAGAGAAGGAAACCAAGAGGGGTCGAAAGAGAGAGAAACTAAGAGGTTGAATGAGAGAGGGAAAGGGAGAGGGAGAGCAATTGATAGCATGAGACAAACAAAGAAAGGCTCGAAGAGAAAGACAAAATGTTGAATGAGAGAGGGGTTACGAGAGAGAGAGAAACCAAGAGGGTAAGAGTAATTATGTGGTACATTAGGTTAGGGTTCTTTATTTGCATTGAAAAGAAGAATAAATAAGAGGAAGGTAAGGAGAGAGAGAGAGAGAGAGAGAGAGAGAGAGAGAGAGAGAGAGAGAGAGAGAGAGAGAGAGAGAGAGAGAGAGAGAGAGAGAGAGAGAGAGAGAGAGAGAGAGAGAGAGAGAGAGAGAGAGATGGAGAGAATGGGAATAAATGAGAGATGAAAGACGAAGAGTGAGTGAAAAAATATAAAAGGATGTTCATTTACTTTTATTTACTAAAATTGTGCAATTTCTTAATATGTAATAATATAATATTTTCTTTAAAATTTTAACTTTCTTTTAATTACAGCTGGTATCGAGCTTGAATTTTTAGTTTTTTCATTTATTTTCCTTAATCCAATTTATATCGAGCCTTGTACTTATTTAATATAAACCCTTGACTAAAAATTAAGGAAAATATGGTTCTTTGATTTTTTTTTTTTTAAATTGGAGCTGCTACACGACCAGACTCAAGAAAATGTTAAGTTAAAATCAATTGAGTGGATTGATTCTCACTTAGCTATTAATCTATAAGAAATTATTTTAAAAAGATGATTTTGAAGAATAAAAAATTTTATGTCTAAGGGCTAACTTATTAGACCCTAAATAGATACCACTAGAACCTTTCGAGATTAATTTTATTTTTTAAAATAACCCTTTTTAACATTAAAGATGAACTCTAACTTACAATTAAAGGAAATCAATTCTATTTACAAAAATAAGAAGCAAATAAGAAAATAAATTTATTTACAAAAAGGAAAATAAAAAATTCCTTACTTTAAGATACCCAATAATCATCCAAGGGTGCCTCTATACATGTTATTTAGGATCAAACTTTCCATTTTTCATTTAGTAAAACTTAAATGTGTTGGTTCATTTTAATTTTTGAAAACAATCAAGTTTACATTTATTATCCATTTTATTTAAGAAAAATTCTAGAAGGGTCTTATAATGTTTTATTTATTTATTTATGTTTTTGGAAAATTGTAAAATGAGAACCTTAAAAAAATTTAATATTATTAATATTATTTTTCTTTAAAATATCTTTCTTTATGTGATAAAACACTATTCATTTATTTTTCTTCTTCTCTCTCTTTGTTTTTTTTTAAGAACACACTTTCTATATATTTAAATAAGGATTTAAAAAAATATATATTATATTATTATATAAGACGAAAAGAAAAGGAATTAAAATAATCATAAGGGCCGGACCGCAAACAGGGATGGAGACATAGGTTTGTCGGTTCAAAGAGTAGATCTGAGTTAGATTCAAGACTTAGACGAGTTACACGTACTGTATACATGAGTGGGAATAGAGAAGAAGAGAGGGGTGATCGGCTGGTGGGATTGCTTCAGATTGTTGTAGATCGCATATTGACTAGGAAAAGGCACTTTTATGTGTTTTTACTAGGGAAAGGGATCTTGGTGGTGATGCCTTGGTAATTGCTGAAGGAATGGTATTGTTTTAGAGGTTAGGCAACAGATGGCGATAGTATACAATTTGTGTGGGGGTATTTGTAGATTGAAGGACCCCTTTCTTTTATTCTAAAAAGTACTAAAATTACAAGAGGGCAAAAATGGAATGTCTACAACTGCACCTCTTTGTAGTAAAGTTTAAGTAAATACCATAAAGACTAAAAGAGATACTATTTTCACCTTAGAGGTAAACATGTACTAAGAAGCGCTAAATTAGCTAGCTATCCTAAGCTAGATCCACTAGAGCTTTAGGTAATAAAAATGGAAGAAATTTTCATGTGTGATTCAAGTATTTTAAAGGATAACCAAGTTCCTAGGTTCAACTAAGTCAATGATAACTAGGGTTCCTAAATTATAAGGGAAGACAACTGAAGTTACTAATACTTAAGGATGACTTCATCAACAAAGGATAACTGAAGCCCTTAGGTTTTACTTAATGAAGGATAATTAGGTTTCCTGAATTATGATTATGAGGGATGGCAATCAAATAATTTGCTTTTGCAATTGAGGATAGCCAAAGTTCCTAATTTAAGGATAACTTGGTTCTTATGAAATAGCCAAAGTTCCTAAACAGTAGGATTACTTGGTTTGATGACTAAGGATAGCTTCATTCCCTAATTTAAAGATAACTTGGTTCCTACAAAATAACCTAAGTTCCTAAACAATAAAATTTATTGGTTTCAAGATTGATCATAGCTTGAGTTCCTAATTTAAGGATAACTTGGTTCTTGCGAAATAATTTAAGTTCCTAAGCAATAGGATTACTTAGTTTCAAGACTAAGAATAGCCTAAGTTCCTAATTTAAGAATAACTTGGTTCTTCTGAAATAATCTAAGTTTCTAAACAATAGGATTACTAGTTTTCAAGACTAAGGATAGGTTGAGTTCCTAACTTAAGGATAACTTAGTTCTTACAAAATAACCTAAGTTCCTAAACAATAGGATTACTTGGTTTCAAAACTAAGGATAGCTTAAATTTTTAATTTAAGGATAACTTGGTTCCAGCAAAATAACCTAAGTTCCTAAATAATAGGATTACTTGGTTTCCATTATTAGAGGTAGCCAAAGCTCTTAGCCTAAGGATTGCTAAGACTCTTAGAGTTTTAATATTTTTCTTAAAAGGAATAACTGATGACCCTAAGTTCCTAAACTTGAAGATAACTTGGGTTTTTAAAACAAAAAATATTTCTATGTTCTTAATCTTCATGAAAGATGGCATGTGACCTAATGTTAATCTAATGGAGAATAAAGACTCCCAAAAATCTTACTGAAAGATAACAAAATTTCAATTTCTTGAGAAAAATTTTTTCTTTTTTCAAAATCCTTGAAAAACATACATTTAGTCTATGATAAAATATTTTTTTTTCCTCTTTTTTTTTTTTTTGAAAGAGTTGTTAACAAGTGTGGATTCCTTATAGGTCCTTATAGTTGCCAATGGATGATGGGCCCACTCTTTTCTTTTCTTGCCTCAGGGATAGCTGCATAATTGTCCAACAAATCCTCCTTTTGAAGACATCTCTTGAAGCTTTTGAGGCAATAATGCCATTGGGACCCTTTTAATTGATTGGTTTAGTCAAAAAAGACTTCCTTGCACTATCGACTTAGATTTTGCTCTCGATTATAATTTCAAAATTTATGGTTCATCTTATAAGTGATATGCTTTGATTAATTTGCTGGGTCTTTTTGGGACTATAATGTAATAAGGCCTGGTAATCGATTTTAACAAATGGATAATATTATATAGGCATTTTTAAAAGAGTTCATTTATCCAACATGGGTTTATTAGTCAAGAATCCATTAGGAAAAACTAAAATTGTGTTTCCCCTAGTTTCAAAAATAACTTATACTAACAATAAGTTATTATCTTTAATTAGAAGGGCCTTTAAAAAGGGGTAGAATTATAGGTAGGCCTTAATCTTTAAGATGAGTGGATTTTAAGAGTCTTAATTTTTACCCCTGTAATTTTAGAATTTGGGGTTCTTATTTTGAAAGATGCGCTTTACTTTAAGTATAGGCCTTTTGAGATACATGCCCTTAATCCTTTTAGGATTTAAGTCTTTATGTTTTGCGCTTGATATGTTTTTTTCAATTTTTCATTCTTGCCCCTTTTCTTCTCTTTTTCTTTTCCTTTTTATTTTTTCCTTTTTCACTTCTTCTTCTTCTTCCTTTTATCTTTTATTTAGACTCAACAAATAAGGGTTCATTTCTTTTGGCTTATAGTCTTAAAGTATATGTGGTTTGTGTATACTGCTTAGAATGGAAGTCCTTCTTCATCTTGAATGAAATAAGTTATCAAAGGCGATAATTACTACTGAATTGATGCAACTAGAGAAAGCACAAATCATTTTTTAACCTTTTATCCTAATTAATTCCCTTAACCTCTTATTTGCCCTATTATGGGGTAATTCTTGATAGGGTACGATTTTGAAAATACTTCTTAAAGATGCTCAATAAGGTTAACAAAGGATAATAGTGTTTAAGATATTGAAAATGAATACCTATATTCATTTTGATTTATGTCTCAAATTTAAAATGGATCTCCTTTAAGGAATAAATCCAATGGCCTCACATTAATGACACTTAACTCTTAAGGTCTGTTTTTAGGGTTAGTGTTTGGGATAAGGTTTATCTCTTTTCATTCTAAACCTTTCAATTAATGAGGTAAAAACAACTTATTCATGCTCTTGAATAGTTTGAAAAATTTTCCCTAGACATTAGTTTATTCAAATATATGAACTTTTATTTTCAATTTTCATAATACAAAGAAAAGGTCGATTTTTTGAAGAATGTGTAACAACCCAACTAGAACTCCTCTCACTAAGGTATTGTTCACTTTGATGTGGAATGCCACACAATTTTATCCCTTGGTGTAGCAATTTCCTAGGAGGTCACCCACTCTATGATTGACCCAGCTCGAGCATGCTTAACTTTGGAATTTCGATGTACTTCGAGTCACTATACCAAAAGGTAACTTGATAATTATAGTTTCATTACCTTATACTTAAGGGGTATTATAATTTATCACCCTTTTAAGATTGACGTCATCATTAGTTTCATTATATAAATCTAAGACACCACCAAGCAGGAACTCTACCTTTTTGGTTAGTGAATTACTCTGATACCACCTGTAATGACCTGGTTGGAACTCTTCCCACCAAGGTATTATTCACTTTGGTGTGAAACGCTAAGCCTTTTAGTGTAATAAATCAAAGCATATTGAAACTTTGAAGTTAAGTATGCTTAGGCTAGGTCAATCCTAAGATGGGTGACCTCTTAAGAAGTTATTGCACTAGGGGATAAAATCGTGCGGCGTTTCACGCTAAAGAAGAAAATACCTTAGTAGGAGGAGTTCTTACTAAGTCCTTACAGAATGGTTGGAGTGCTTTGGCATTTCAACTTACATAGAGTCTGGATGTACTAACCCTGCATTGGTTAGGTCTTGAATCATGTTTTTCAACCTTTAGTAAGTGTTTGCGGGGTAACCCTTATGCCCCATGTGATAATGACATTGTACTTCCAAATTTCCATTCTAAGGCCTATATCTAAGTTTGGGAGTTTCATAGTCCAAGAAATTTGCATCTTTCAACTGATGAAAGGCTTAAAATAGAGTAACAACTATTGGAGTGAAATGTCTTCCTTAAGCCTTCTAGACTTGCATAAGTTTTTAGTTATCACTTGGGTTATTAGACTTAGGTTTTATGGCATATCCCCTAAGACTTACCACATTAAAAATACTCCTTTATGATGATTCTAAGAGCCCTTTCTTCTGTTTTGGCCCATCTAGTCTTCCAACTTACAAGGCTTTCACAGTTTTACCCTTGCTACTATACTACAAAGTGAGAAGCTATGTTCCCCAAAGATAGCCATAATATGGCTCATCTATTATGTTAATAAATGTAGATGTCAAATCTTTCTCTAGTAAAAGAGGGACAATTATAGCTACCGTACCCCTCCACCTTTGTACATATTTCTTAAAGGACTCATTTTTTTCTTATTTAATGTACGTAGGTCCTAAATTTAGGGAGTTATCTTGGTGTTGAATTTGTATTGCTCATAGAAAGCCCAAGCTAATTTCTCCTAAGTACTAAGTTAATGTTGGCCCCTCTTAGACTGTCTTGAAAAGTTTGTACCATAAGTTGATTATTCTAAACATATTTACCCATCTTGCAAATGTATAATTTAGTGTATAGCTTTGGGCATTCAGTACCATCGTACTTCTCAAACTCTGATACTTTAAATTTTTTTAGGTAGGCCCTAACATCATATGCAAAAAAGTGAATGATCCCATCATGCTCGAAATTGGCATAACTTTCGAGTGTTTTCATTTTCTCGGTGATCTGTTGAGTCAATTTCCTTTTTAACTCTTTGATGCTTTCTTAATTTAGTCTAAAGTAGACTAACTTGGTGTTGACTAGGAAAGCGTAAGTATTAAGCTCAAAAGTTTGATTGATCTTTTCAAGAGGAGGTATTACAACAAAATTTCCCATATTGAGCTTGTAAGTGTTCTTTATTTGATGATATTATGGCTTTGAGCATAACTATGATGCAAACTAAGAAATTCATTTGCTCTGCTATTTTTCCCACAATTTGTTCTAGTGAGTGAATTCTTAGTTTAATGGGCTTGGTTATCATTGTTTCCACTATTGGCTATTGCTTTTAAGTTACCGAATAAGAATTCATCTTTGTTAGCAACTTTAAAAAAAAAAAAATTTCTTCTTTTTCTCTCTTTTCTCTTTTTGTTTTTTTTTTTTTAAATTTTGAAAACCCTTAATTTGAAATAAATAAGACCAATATTTACAAGAAAAGAAACATTAGTGAGGTACTTGATAATTATTTTACAAAGCATAAGGTAGTAGAAATATAAGGAGATAAAGATTAAGAAAATGACCCTAAGATTTATAAATTGTAATTAAAAGGAGCCTATTAAAGAAAAAAAATGTTTACAAACTTGTAAGGATTTAAAAGTTTACCTATAAGATATACATTCTAGTTTATTTTAAAATTTAATTATTGAGAAGAAAGACAATTAGGTCCTAATTAGTGAGGACCTACTCACAAGATTTATTCTAAGATAACTATTTACAATTGAACGAGTTTGATGAATTCGAGGAGTTGGAGGTATAGACTTATTGTTTACATAGGAGGAAAGAAACATGAATTTATAGCTTATCATAATATTTAAAATGAGTGAGAGAAATTCTAAAGTTAAAGAACTAGTGATTATTTCAAAAGTTAAAATATATATATATACATACATATTATCTACATATGTAGCTTATGAAAAATTTCCAACTTGAAAGTTAATGGGCTTATTCTATTCTTGAATGATGACAACTACTTAAAAATAAATATTTTACAAGTACAATTGATATGATAATTCTTTTTTTGGTTAACAAACACAATCATAACAAGCATGAATAAAACATATGGATGCAGATGCAAAGGATCGATGAGTAAATAATAATGTGGCAATAAAAGGGTTTAGGACTGGGGCTTTATTGGAATTCCATTACTCCAATAGATTTGGAATTATAGGGAAGCTAAATTGTTACATAGAAATGTTATTTATAAGGAATTTTATGTTTGCAAAAAGGCTTATAAATAATACAAAATATAAGGAAACTATAATTTTACAATGGAAAAGTTATATACAAGGAACTAAATTACATTTGGTGATACAAGAAAAATATTACAATGTTTTTATGATACAATGGAATTCTAATAGAGTCCTAACCTTTTGTTTGTAATATGCTCCATTACTATTTATTTGCCAGCCTAAAAGTTCATATATGGAAAAAGGAGGGTTTCAAAGGTCCTTAAAATCTATGACCTTACACATTTTCAAAGAAACAATTCATTTCTCACATTGAAGCTTAAGTGAGGTATCTTAATCAATCTCGAATAGTGGCTACACTACTATTCCCGAAGCCTACACAATAGCCCCCTTATTCTAGGGTCCTAAGATAGCTTGGGTTTAACCATGTTTACCTTACATCCATGATGTAATAAATAGCTCCCCTAATGTCTTAAGTATGTTGCATGCAAAGGTTAGTATAAATATATACAAATAAATTAAATAGATTTTATAGAAAAGAAATACAATATGGAAAGGGTATTTTGAAAAGCAATTTTAATTTCCAAATGTTTAAATGGCAAGCTATCGAGCTTGATTTTTTAATCTTTTTTTATTATTTTCCTTAGTCTAATTTATATCGAATCCTATACTCATTTAATATAAACTTTCAACTAAGAATTTAGGAAAATATTATTCTTTGATTATTATTTTTTTTTTGAAAAATTAGAGTCACTACCTAATTGACGTTAGGAAAATGTGAAGTTAGAATCAATTAGATGGATTAATTTTAACTTAGCTATTAATCTACGAGAAAATCACTTTGAAAACATAATTTTGAAAAACTAGAAATTTTTAGTTTAAGGGCTAGCTTATTAATTTTAAACAAATACCACTATAACTAGGGGTAAGCCAAACTTATTATATAGGGTATCCACCAGAATCCTACTCAATCGGGGAGGTTCCATATGGGTATTTAAGATAACAGGATAGGTTATAAGCAATAATTTCTCAGAACCTATATCTGTAAGGTAAGGTATAAGTATGAGGTCAGAGTATCTTATACACACTTTAGAACCAGTATTATGAAGTATATATAGTTTAGGTTCTAAGGTACTTTATAGCTACATATAATAATAATAAAATAAAATTAATAAATATAAAAAGATACTAGTTCATTTGTATAGGCTTAAAAAAAATAACAAAATGCACCCATGGGTTCCTTAGATTAAACCTAATGTTCTCATGTTAGTTTATTCTATGTAAGTCTTTTCTTTATTGCATTTTCTTTTCACTTCATCTTCTTTGTTTACTAAGTTTAACTCTACTAAATTTAAAAAAGAAAAAATCTACTCGAATCTGTGATGTGATTATTATAAAATGATCCACTATTAATGCAAAGAATGTTATATATATTTTCATTAATAATAATAATAGTTAAAAAACCATTTAAGAAAAAAAAAAGGTTTGAAATAAACATCAATGGAGTCTATTTGCATCATTTGAAAGCTTAGTTAAATTAAGTAATTTCTTTTGAGAAAAAAAATGGTCAGGTTTATTTTATATTTTCTAAAAATAGCCATATTAAAATTTATATAGAAAAAAAATCCATAGGTTCTACAAAATACCCTATACAATCTATAAGGTATAGAGTATAAGATGCTTTCAAGGTGTTATAGGGTAGGATATAGGTAGCAAAATTTCGGAACTTATACTCATAGGATAAGATATGGATAAGGCTCAAACCCTACTCACTTACCCTTAACTATAACCTTCTGAAATTAATTTTATTTTTCAAAATAACTCTTTTTAATATAAAAAATGAACTCCAATTTACAATTAAAAAAATTAATTCTATTTACAAAAAAGAAATAAAATAATAAAGTAAATTATTTATAAAAAGGAAAAATAAAAAAAATTCCTTCTTTTAAGTCCTATTGTAATTTTCTATGAATGCATATGTATCCACTATTTAGGATTAGACTTTCCATAGTTTGTTTGGTAAAACTTAAATATGTTGGTTAATTTTAATTTTAAGAAACAATATGGTTTATGTTTATTATCCATTTTATTTAAGAAAAATTCTAGAAGAATCTTAAAATTATTTATTTATTTTTTGGAAAATTGTAAGAAGAGAAACTTTTAAAAATTTATTATTATTAATATTACTTTTTTAAATATCTCTCTATGTGATAGAATACTATTCATTTATTTTTCTTCTTCTCTCTTTTTCTTCCCAAAAACACACTTTCTATATATTTAAAATAAGGAGTTTATTTATATATATATATATATAATTATATAAGACAAAAAAAAAGGAAAAGAAAAGAAAAGGAATTAAAATAACCAAAAGGGCTAAACCTTAAATAGGGATGTGGACATAGGTTAGGATGTTGGTTCAAAGTGTAGATTCAAGTTAGATCCAGACCTTAATTGGGACATACGTGCTACATATGTGAATGGGAATAGAGAAGAAAGGAGGGTTGATTAGCTAATGCGGTTGCTTCAGATAGTTCTAAACAGTGTTTTGATAGGGAATAGACACTTTTATGTGTTTCTTATTAAGGAAAGGGATCTTTGTGGTGATGCCTTGGCAATTGGTGAAGGTTTAGTGTTGTCTCGAGATTAGATGGCTGGTGGTGATGGTGTACAATTTGCATGAGGGATATTTGGAGCTTGAAGGATTGTTGGGTTTTGGGTCTTCGGGTGCTACATTCATCATAGTGGTGGTTTAGTTAAGGAGGTTATAGAGGATGTTGTTTGCATGGTGGCCATAAGGGCGATTAAGGTTTGGCAATAGAGGATAAGGAAGAAAGGCTAGCAAGTGTAGTTGTGAGCAAGAGGGACTGGGTTCGATCACTTACATCTTGAGGAACTTAGTAGGTATATTATTTTAGCTTGAAAAGATTCGAGCTCGCTTTCATTTCCATAGAGAGGAGAGGTGTGAACTAGCTAGAGAGAGAAATTAAGAGATGAAGCTTAGAGAGGAGAGAATAAGTGATGAATACTGATCAAATAAGCTCTTCCGATCACCTTTCATACTATTATAGGCTAAAACGAGCATGGAAGGTGACAAAATACCATTAAAATTGAAGAATTCTAGTAAATTGGTATTTGACTTATTCAATTCGAATATGAAGAAATTGCTTGATATGATCCATTCAACGTGATTTCTGCATATCCATTGTTGCTTAAGATATGCTTTAGAAGCTTGAAAATTCATTACATTAGCTTAAATCATAGCATATAAGTGAGGAAAATATGCACAATCCATCTTTTCTTGATATTCAAATGCCATTTTGATCCCTTTAATGACTGTACTTAGACATGTTTTTGGTACCAATCCATAGTACCCCAAGTGTTCTTTGTAATTTCACCATTGATTTGGTAAAATCACAAAGAAAAATTTATCAAAAATGGCTACAAAGTGAGCATCCTGAGTTGGTCATGTGAGAGAAAGTGTAAGAAAAAGAGAGAAAGGGAAAGAAAAATATGTTGACATGGTGCTACATCATCCACATAGCCCAATGCAACCTTATTGCTTGTCTTGCTAAGATATGTGGCCCAATAATCACCTAACACATGGTGGATCACCTGGAAAAATAAAAAAAGGAGCAATTTTTCACTTCACAAATATCGAACCTAAGACCCCTATCTTTTTTCCAATTGTAAGACCAAGTGTTGTACCAAATGTGCCGTTTGGCCATGCTTTGAAATTTATTATAACCAAAATGTATACAAGGACAAAAAACTAGGCCTAAATAGTTTAAATAAACTCCCAAAAAGCTACTAAACCCTATTGTTACACTATTTATTTTTATTATCTTCTTTTCTATTATTTATTTTGTTTTCTTTTTTCCTTTATTAAAATTTCTACCCTTTTCTTTCTTCTTCCTTTTTTATCTCTCTTTTTCTTTAGTTTCTATTCGATACTAAAAATTAAATGACCTTTTATAAATGACCTAAGGTTTCTATTTTCCTAAAAATCCTACTTTTCAAAATTTTTTTTATTTTTATTTTTATTATTTTTCTAATTTTTATTTATTTATTTTTTGAATTAAGACCCATTTCTTTTATTCTAAAAAGTGGTAAAATTACACGTGGATAAAATTGGGTGTTAACAATTACATTTAGTCTAATAGTCATAGTTATTTTTTTTTTCCAAAAGATAACTTAACTTTTTTGTTCTTATTTATGTAACTATATACATTTAATATTCTTCATTGCTGTATGTTTAAATATGAATATTATATTTGTAGTTATCATTTTCTAAAAAAATTTATACATAGTTCTTGACAAAACTTCCATCAAAGACATTTTTTATTATATGTATTTGTTATGCCAAATGAATTGACCTCATTTTTTATTTCTTTAAGCTTTGATCAAATTAACCTACTTAAATTTTTTATATTTATAGACTTAATATGACATAATATTGTAGATAATGATGACGATGATGATGATAACGACAAATCTAATTTGATTTTATGGACTTAGTAAAAAATAGCTAACAATATCGCAAATCATGTTTAATGAATAGTATAATTAATAATTATAAGTTTATCGACCTTGATTTTTTTTCCAATTTTTATTAATTTTCTTTAATCCAATCAATATTAAACCTTATTATTTAATGTTAACCATTGGTTAAGAATTAAGGAAAATTTAGGTTTTAAACATGTTTTGAAAAGTACTTAGAGTGACCACCTAACCATGGTTAGGAATAAATGGGTTAGGTTAAATTGATCGGGTAGATCAATTTCAACCTATCCACCAGTCTATTGAAAAATCGATTAAAAGAACGATTTTAGAAAATCGAAGATTTTTAAGTCTGAGGGCTAACTTTTTTAAACCTTTAATTGTTACTACTTCTTTAATTTTTCGAGTTTAGATTTATCGTTCAATGATACCCTTACGAATAAAATCTATTCATATGCAACTAAGTTAATTCTACAAAAGGATAATCGAACAATTATTTACAAAATGAAGGAAAAAATAATTTTTTCATATTTTAAATTAACCCATAATTGCTACAAGCGTTTATGTACTCACTATTTAAAATTAGACCTTTGTAGTTCATTTCCGAAAAATTATGTATGTTGGTTTATTTGAAATTTGTAAATTGGCCGACTTTATGTCCCTTGGCCATTTCATTTATTTTGAAATTTTTTAATAGGGTCATAAATCGGGATTTTTTTTTGGAAAGTTCTAAAAGGGTCTTAATTTTGAATCAGGTTGATTTATTTTTATTTATTTGGAAATTTGATTTTTCTAAGTGACAAAATGATTTTTTATTATTTATTATTTTCTTTATTTTATTTTTATGTTTTATTGAATAAAAAATAAAATAAAATTTTTTTTTTCATTTTCTTTTTCTTTTTTTTTCAATTATAAATTGTGAAAATAAGTAAATAAATAATTATACAACTAGAGCTGAATCAAAGAAATACGTAGGTTGGGAGTCCTGGTTAAGGCATGGGTTGCATGGAGCAAGGTTAGGTCGATTTGGGCTGGGAATCATGTACACTATGTGTCTTAGCTGAGGAAAGAAATGTAGCGGCGATTAAGGCTTGCTCCAAGTGATTTCAAATACCTTTTCAAAGGGGAAAAACTAGATTGATGAGTTTCTTATTGGGATTAGTGGGTTTGGGACAAGTGCCACTACATTTGGTGGTCGTTTGAGGATGTTTCAAAAATGTTAGTTAGTGGTGGTGGTGGTTCAGTTACGAGGTGATTGATGGAGGTGAAAGAACATTTGGGTCTTAGGTTTAAGGATGCTATAAGCTTAGCTGTGGCATTGGTTTTAGTTGAAAAGTGGTCGTAGGTAATGTTTTAGACAGTGGCTGTATGATTGGGGTTAGGGCTTCATGGTGGTGGTTTGGTTGGAGGAGTTAAGAGCTACAATGAAGAGTGTAAGTTGTTAGGTTTGAGAGCTCTTAAACTAGGCAAGCTTCCTACACAGTCATTTTTGCTTAAGCTTCTTTAAGCTTTAGCAATTTTTAAAGAGAGAGAGCTTTGTTGCAAGTTTTTAGTTTGGAGAGAGAGTATGCTCACAAGTGTATTTATGATGGATTGGAGATTTAACTAATGTTAGGAATGGTGTTTGGGTGGTCTATTTATAATAATATGGTTTTGAACAAACTTGGAATGAAAAATTAATGTTGAATTGTCCATGATTGCGAAGCTTGGATTTCAAGCTTTTTGCCAATTTTGAGAGCTGATTTGGGTATGAAAACAAGTGAATTTGGCCTTATTTTTTACTTGATTCAAAGAAGGCCATATGTAGAGTAATATTGCACTATTAAATCGCATGTGTATGTATGTGTGGAAATCGCACAAAATATTGAGTCAAAGTGAAGGGTGTTAGGCTAGTATTGCATGAGAAAATAGGGGAAAGAAAGGGTAAATGAAGGAAAGGGGTTATTGATGTGGCATTGATGTGACACCACATTAGCTATGCAATCCAATTGTGTTGTGCCAATTGTCTTAAAAAGACATGTCAACTAAGTGGTAAAGCAGCCAATGTGTTACTGTGCTATGTGTTAAGATACGTAGATTAAGATGCCGACGTAATGCCACATGGTGCTACATCAACTCGCGGTCAAACTCAGAAGCTACATGTCTACAAAAGATACATAGCCCAATAATATCCTGACGTATGTCAAATGTGCTTTGTAAAAGAAAAAGGCACAATATGCCTGTTAAAAGATTTGAACCTTGGACGTATAGCTCCAATGCAATGTTAAGTTCAAGTGTAATACTATCAAACCATTGGCCTATACCTTGTTCATACATGGATAAGATTAGCTTAAGTTAGAATTAAATCTAAGCCTAAGCCTAACATCGCCTCCCTTCTCCCCCATTTTTTTTATTTGTAGTCTAAATAAAATACAAAAGCTAATTTAAAATTTCCTATTTTATTTTAAATTGTCTCTTTTTCTTTGACCCTTTTTTTTCTAAATTTTCTATTTTTTGTGCTTTTTTTTTAAAATTAGGATTCTTTGCCCTATCCAAAAAAATTCTAAAAATTATGGGAGAAAAAAATAGGTTATCTACAATTGCCCCTCTTTATGGTGAAGTTTGAGTAAAACTTTGCCATAAAGATAAAAGAGACACCATTTTTACCTTAAAAATGAATTTTTCTTAAGTAGCACTACAACTAACTAGCTAACCTAGATTTAATCCTAGGAATTTGTAAAGATTGGGAAAAGAGATAGTGCTCTACAAGCAGGTTATCTTTGAAAAGGAAGTATAACTAACACTCTTTTGGAGGAATTAGCTATACCTCAAAAAGTAGGTTTATACCTTAAAACTTAAAGTCTTGATTAAAATAAGAAGACTTAGTGAACTTTAAGAGTAGGCTTATACTTGATGGGCACACTTTAAGTGCAATGAGAATTTAAGGAGGAAAAGAAACGAGGTAGTACTTTAAAAGCATACGATCCAAAGGTTTCTAATTGGGACAACTCTCCGAAGCATGTGGTCTAAAGGTTTTAAATCAGGATAAGACTCTTAGACCATGCAATTTGAAGGTTTTTAAAAAAGATAGTGCTCCTAAAGCTTATGATTCGAAGGTTTCAAGATAATGCTCCTAGAGTATGTAATCTAAAGGTCTTAAATTAAGATAGTCCTCCTCAAACATGTAATCTGAGAGTTTTCAATTAGGATAGCACTCTTAGAGCATACAATCTGAAGATTTTTAATCATGATAGTGCTCTTAGAGCATGTGATCTAAAGATAGGGTAATGCTTTAATGAGTGAACAACCCAAAGATTATAAAAAATAGGATAGCGCTCCTAAAGCATGTGATCCTAACATAGGGTAGCACTTTAATGGGTAAGCGATCTGAGGGTTTTAGGTTAGGATAACACTCCAAAAGTATACGATTCAAGGGTTTTAGGTCAAAATAGCGCTCCAAGAGCATACAATCCGAAGGTTTTAAGTTAGGATAGCGCTTCGAGAGTAAGCGATAGCAATTACTGACATTTTAACTACATGGATAGTGCTCTAAAGAGCAAACAATCCATGGGGATCAAAGCAAAAGAGCTTATGTAAATATTCCTAGGAGACCTTACAACTAAGATTTTAAATGATAAGTTTTTTAATTGGGAGCCATCTTAGATGAAGTAAACATTTAGGACAAAATCCCTTGATATAAAGAGAAGTGGATGACATCAGCCATGAGGGTGATCATGTTAAAGAGGATGATTATGGCTTCTAAGGCTAACTTAAGAGTAATTTTTTTTTTTTTTTATGTAGAAGTAGATCTCTGAACTTAGATAATAAGAAGTGAACCCCTTTGAAAAAAATAGTTGCTAAGGAGACCATATTTAAATCATAGGAGCTTACCACTAAAGTTAACTTTAGAGAAGATGACTTTAGAATGGAAAGAGGACTCTTGTCTTGAAATGTTGAAAACCTCGACTATTAGGGTAACATGGAAAAAGAATGGACTAAAACGAGAGAGAATGGATTTTTTTTTTATTTAACTTCTTAATAGGTTTAGATTCTTTACAGGTTCCAAGAAAATAATGTATATAACAACTTGATCTTCTAGGTTACCTCTTTTTTGATGATCTTTTCTTTCTTCAAGAGCAAATGACTTTCAATGTTATTAAGCATGGCTTCTTCAAATCTCTTCTTAATCAAAAGATATCTCGTTAAAGATAAGTTTAGTCTAAAAGGATTTCCTCATACTCTTGGCTTAAATTCCTTTCTTTTGACTCTGATTTCAAGAGTTATGGTCCATCTTATAAGTGATATACTTTTAATCAATTTGGTAGATCTTTTTCTGACTGTAATAAAGGCTTTGGCCCTTAATTTCAAAATGGATATTAATGAAATGGCTTTTTATGAAAGAATCATTATTCAACCAAGGTTTACAAGTCAATAACCATATAGGTGAAACTAAAATTGAGCTTGTCATAGTTTCACATGTAACTTTTATTAATGATAAGTTACTTCCTTTGATAAAGAGGACCTTTGTAAGGGGTGGAGTTGTAGGTAAGCCTTAGTTTGCAAAAGGAGTGGATTTTGAGAGGTTTTTACTCTTGCTCTTTTAGATTTACGGGTTTTTATTTCGAGGGATAAGCTTGTCAAGTCATATTTCGATTTTTCTTAATTTAACCTATATTAAGTTTAGCCCACTTAATATAAATTGCTTGACACAAAATTGAGGAAAAAATATTTTTCTTAAAAGAATGTTTAAAAAAATATTTTTTTTTTTTAAAAAAAAAAATTAATATGGAGTCAGTAAGTAATTTGTTTAGTAAAAAGTTAAATTAGGGTTTTCAGGTAGAAAAACATAATTTAGCCACTACTATATAGATTTTCTAAAAAAACATTAATTTTTCAAAAAATTTAACAAAAAAATCTAAATTCGAAAGTTAACCTATTAAGACAAAAATTACAATGTAAAAATTTAAGAAACTAATTAATGATCCTTTATTTTTGGAATTTCCTAAAAAATATCAAAATATTCGAAAATGTAAAAATGCACAAAAATGAAAATTATAATTATTTTTTCACGAATTTTCCTTAAAGCATGAAAAGAAAATAAAATATTTCACAAATTTTATGGTTGCCTCGGAGGTATCTACGTACCCATTAATCAGGATCAAACTAGCCATAATTTTCTTTTTTAAAAAAGATTTAGTGGGTTGGTTATTTTTAAATTGAAAATTTAGCCAAGTTTTCTTCTTTTAACTAATTTATTTTTATTAAGAAAAATCATAAAAAAAATTTATTACCAATTAAAAAAAAAACTAGAAACTTAATTTTTAAAAAGACTCCAAGTTAGTGTTTTTTTTTTCTTGAAAAAAAAAACTACTGAGTGACAAAACTTAAAAAAAAAAACCCTAAAGCACCTAAATGAGAAAAAAAAAAAATAAATGCAAGATGCAAGTTTTATGAAATTATGCGAATATATAATTATCATGAAAAACATGTTGTTTTATGAAAAAAATGCAATTACTCTTGACAATATGCCTCATTTTAGAAAAAATGTTTGAATCAAAGAAAATATGCCTAACTATGAAATAGATGCCTAAATTATGGAAAAGATAGCTAAATAGTAGGTAAGAAGCCTAAACTATGGAAAAGATATCTGAACAATAGATGATATATTTGAACTATAGAAAATATGTTTAAATAATGGAAAAGAAGCCTAAACCATAGACAAGATTTTTAATCATAGAAAGATGCCAATTACATATTTTATTTTTTTGTTTTGTGAAAAACTAACAAGTGACAAAACAATTTTTCTAAAAATCCTTAAAATACTGACTTTATTTAAAAATGTAGATTTAATGAAAAACATGCAAATTTAAACAAAGATGCAAATTTCCTATAGAAGTGCAATCTAATCGACTCTCAAATTCTAGAAGCTTCAAAATCTATTTAAGCTTTCTATCTTGGGCTTAACTTAATCCATCTTGTTTTAAATTGACTATGGCCTAAAATAAATATGCTAACCATTTAATAAATCTTGAAACTATTTTAATTGGTCCAATTAAAATATTTTCAAATCGGATAAAAAATCACTTTATGCTTGACAAGACTATTTTTAAAATATATTTTTCTCATGAAGCTAAATTATTTAAAGACTTTAATTTTCTAAATTGCATGTATATTTCTAGCTCTTGTTTGATCCGTTCCTAAATTGACTCGATTTGACACTTTTGATACTTTACATATTTTTTATTTTTTTTTTCAATTTTTTAATTTATTATTTATTTCAATTTTTCCTTTTTTTTTCTTAGATAAACCTTGCATAAAAATAAAAAGAGACTAAAGTTAAAATAAGGGATGGCAAAAATGGGATGTCTACAATTGCTCCTCTTTCTAGTGAACTTCGCTATAAAAACAAAAATGACATGTCCATTTTGGCGAGTCCTAACTTGAATTGATAGGGTAAAGATTATTGACTTGAATGGTTACTTGAGTAGTGTCTCATGTTCATTGGATAAGATAAAAGGATATCAAGTTAAAAGGTCGATGCAAAGAACAAGGGGTTCATCTTGAATGGACAAGGCAAAATGAATAAGGGGCTTGTCTTGAATGGTCAAGGCAAAATGACAAAGGGCTTGTTTTGAAAGGATAGAGCAATGAGATTTGGGGGCTTATCTTGAAAGGACAGGGTAGAGGAAACAAGGGACTGTCTTGAAAAAGATAGGGCAACAAGATTAAGGGCCCATCTTAAAAGGATAAGGCAAAAGGATTAAGGGCCATCTTAAAAGAATGGGGCAAAAAGTTAAGGGGTTTGTCTTGAAAGGACGTGGCAAAATGGATAAGAGGCCCATCTTAAAAGTATGGAGCAAAAGGAGACTTATCTTAAAAGGATAGAGCAAAAGGATAAGGCTTGTCTTGAAAGAATAGGGCAATAAGATAGGGGCTTGTCTTAAAAAGATAGGGCAAAAGCATAGGGGACTATTTTGAAAGGATGGAGCAAAAAGACTAAGGAACTTATCTTGAAAGGATGGGGCAAAAAGATTAAGGAGCCTATCTTGAAAGAATAGCGTAAAAATAAGCATTATGTAAGAAAATTGATGTTCTTAAAAGAATAATTAGCATCTCGAAAGTATAGATCTTTCAAAGAAAACAACTTAACAAAAGGGTTTGGAGGCATTGCTAATTCTTTTTGATACCTAAGATAACTAATGTTCCCTATTGTAGGATGACAAAATTTCCTATAGTAAAACATTTTGAACTTTGAACACAAAATAACTAAAGTTCTTAAAATTTCTAAGATAGTTTAAGCTCTTAACACAATAACAAAGGTTCTAGAATAATCTTTTCAGAGAATGGCGAACCTCTTGAATTTTATCACACCATAAGATAATCAAAGTTCCTGATCTAAGGATGATTAAGACTCCTAAATTATAAGATAATCGAAGTCCCTAAATTCAAGGATAACTAAACTGCTTAAATGATAAAATGATCAAAGCTCCTTAAGGATAGTTAAGATTCTTGGATATAAGATAACCAAAGTTCCTAAGATAAGGATAACTAAGGTTCCTGATAAGATTACTAATGTTCCAAATGGATAATTAAGGCTCTTGAACTGTAAGATAACCAAAGTTCCTAAGAAAGGATAACTAAAGTTCCTAAATTATAAGATAATCGAAGTCCTTAAAAATGGATAACTGAGGTTCATGAATTATAAGATAATTAAAGCTCCATAAGGATGGCTAAGATTCTTTAATAAGATGACCAAAGTTCTTAAGATAAGGATGATTAAGGCTCATAAAATTTCCTCAAGGGATTACTGATGTTCCTAATTAGAAGATGAGTAAAATTCACATTGAAAATTCTCAAAATCTTCACTTTTTGAAATTAGATAGAAAAAAAAATTGCGTTTTATTATTGAAAAATAGTTTATGTTTTTCTTGCTAATACGTAACAAAATTATACCAACTCTAAATGTTACAGATAAGTAATATATTCATTCTTTTAGCTCATTAGCCCTTCATTCTACATCCTTGAATTTTTGTTAGTTGCTAATAAGAGAATAAGGGAAAAAACTTCAATTGAACACCTTAATCTTCTTGTTGTAAGGGATTCCCATTTGATTTTGGGGTGAATTACTTCTTGTACCCCCAGGGCATGCTTGACTTTTGCATTCATATGTTTCATACCAGGAAAAGCATCCTAATTATTTGAATTATTTAATCCAAAAGGACTTCTTATACTCTCAAATGATTTGTTTTTACTTTCAACTACGATTCTAAAAATTATAATCAATCTTGTAAGTGATACACTTTGATTGATCTGATAGACCTTTTCCTCGAGTTATAACGTAGGTTTTTAGGCATTGGTATAAATAAAGGGGAAATATTGATGTATTGGCAAATTTTGAAAAATTAATCTTTTAACCTCGGTTTACAAGTCAAGAACCTTAATAGGAAAAGCTAAGATGGGCTTGCCTCAATTTTATGAGCAAGGATTGCTTAAGATAAGTCAATTTCTTGAGTAAAAAAAAGCTTCGTTAAGGGTGGTTTGGTAAGTAAGACCATAGGGTTAGAGATTCATTCCTTTGGGCTCAAAATCTCTTGCTTAAGTTGGTGCTTTAAAGAATACTGGGAAAACTCAAATCTTTTATCTTTGAATTCATGGACATAGCTTTCCTAAGATATTCAGGTCCTAAGCCCTTTTTAGTTAGTCTTTAGGATGCGATCACCTTACTTTCGTTTTCTTTTTCTTTTTTTTTTCTTTCATTTTTCCTCTTTTTTTTTTTCCTTTTTCCAAGGTAATCAGCCTTTACATGTATGAGTTTCCATTTGAAGAGATTCAAAACTTTAGAAACATGAGTTCAAAGTGTATAAGCCTGGTGAAACGTATGTAGCTTTGGAGTGTTTAGGAAAAGTTTATGTGCTTGAGGTGTTTGAATGAAAGTATGGGCCTAAGTGAGGTGTATATGATTTGAAACTCTTCTTCATTCTAAAGAAATGAGTTATCTAGGGGCAATCATTGCTCATGAATTGACATGACTAAAGCAAGCACAAGTTAGCCTATTCCTTTTCTCCAAAATCGATGGCCTTAACCTCCTAATTGCCTCGGTATGGGTTGATTCTTGATAGGGTTAATTTTAAAAATCTCTAAAAGGCTCAAATGGGCTTACAAGGGGTAGTTATGATTAGGGTAATGATATGAATGCTTATTTTCCTTTCAATCTATGTATTACATGAAAGATAAAACTCCTTTAAAGAATGAGTCTTGTCTTCGCTTTCATGTCTCTCTGCTCTCATGAGTGTTTTAAGGTTAGTGTTTAGGATTAGGGCTTGCCTCTTGTCATTCTAAACTCTTCAAATAATGAGATACTTTCGTCAGTTTGATCATGAAACATTTTATGTTTTGTTTACCCTTATTTGCCCCAATCTTATTAGATAAGACTAGATATTCTATGATGCCCCAATGGGTCACATACCCCTTTACCTTTAAAAATTTCCCTTTTAAACTCAATTAAATGAGTCCTTTTATTTGCCCTCCAACCTAAGCTCATTTATAGTGGAGACAAACTTTGTATTTGGTTTTAGGGTTGGAGCGAGTGGATTAGCTTTGATGGGCTTTTCTTCAAGGATTGTATTTGGCTTGGGATTTTCTTAAGGATGGGCTATGTCTCCATCATTTTCAATTATTAATTTCCAATGTGCTTTCTCCTTTCGGCCCTTAGTATCAAGTTTAACTCATAAGCTATACAGTGCTTTAAGCTCAAAATGAGTGATTGCCAAGATTAAGCTCAAGTTAGAGTCATTGTTGTCAATTGTCTTAGCTTGAAAAATGAAGGGCTATGCGCTTAATTGCTTAAAACTAATAACTCAAAGTCTATAAAACCTGTATTTGTTAGCAGGTTTTTTTTTTTATTAAAAAATTTATGGTTTTTTTTTTTCGAAAATTTTTTTCTAAAGCCATTTGAAAGCAATTATTTAACAAAAACCTATGTTACAAATGGAAACATTAACATTTCTCTAATTCATTCGAAAAACTAAAAAAGTTATAGAGTTGATGAAAATGAATGACTATTTTACAAAGTCGATAACTGACAATAATGACTTATTTACATGCAAAAGTTTTTTTCTCTTTTCGTGAAAAACTCTTGAAGAACCTTCTTATTAATGGAACTGAAGAGAACCTATGCTATAGATGACTAGATTGCTGACATTGTTTGAAGGAAAGAAAAAGCTAGAAGCGACATGATGAGGATGATAAAGCTTCAAAGAAAACAACTGGTAATTGAAAGGTTATAATTTTACAAGAAGGGTGTCTAATGTTACAAAAATATGATTAGGAAGCGCTCTAGGGATGATATTTATAAAACATTTACAAGTTGAAGGATTTTTTATTTATTCTTTTTACATTTACATAAAAGTATGTTATTTATAAAAAATTTCAATAGAAGTAAGCAACACAAAACAATAGAGTAATGAAAATGAACAATTAATTAACATACAGTAGAAGGGTATACATACACACGATAGGCTAACATCTAGATAATAGTGCAATAATTTATTATTGTAAAATTTTTCAAGTTGTAACTTTATTATAATACCATGATTACATTAATTTGAGTACAAGTATGCTAGATCCTTGTAGAGTATAGAATTTTTCTATGAGTATAAATGTAGACAAAGTTAGATATTTTAGTAGATTATAAGGAAACATTTTTTTTACATGAAAAAAGAAAATACATAGAAGACAATTATATGACCAATATGTCACATGGGGAAATAATAAAATTGCAACTCCTTACTTATGATAAATTTTTTTTGGAAAACGTTGCACTAATATTTATTTGCTTGCCTATAAAAAATTTTAATGTAATTTAACAGGTTCGATCTTAAATCTTGTTATGCTACTTTTTATTTGTAAAATAAAAAAAAAGTAGTACATAATACCTATATTACAAGATAATACATGGGTAATCATATAATATAGAGACAAAAAAAAATTCGAAGATAACAATATATATATATATATATATATATAAAAGAAAGTATAGCATAAACTTAATGCAATATGCTATAAATACATGCAACGTGTGAACCATATGAAATTTCGATAACCCAAATCCTTGGAATGTCCCTACAACTACCCAAACATAATAATAAAACCTAGGTAAAAGAATCAAACCTTAAGTGTTCAACCTAAACGAGTAAGAACTTTAATACTTAAGAAACCCTAGAAAAATGGAAAAACCCTAAAATGATCACCTAACCCTAAATAAGCTGTCAAAAACCTTATTATCGCCAATAAACACTAATAGTAAGGTTGAATCAATCAATACCAGTGATTGGTAGTACTAAGCAATTCAAACCCTAACTTTCGAGATTGTATACGGATCAAATCACCAAAAACGAGCACCAAACCCTAACGGAACCCTAAGCATATGTGTAGGACACTTAAAATAGCTAAAGTATAGTATTAAAGTTTGACAAAACCCTAAACACATCTTAATTGCACTTAATTAGCCTAATCATGCCTAATCACTACCAATTACCCTAATCAAACCCTAATCCTTAACAAACCCCATTACATCTTGATTAGCTACAAGTCAAACATGATTAATGACCAAAAGACAAACTCTTAATTCCCTTTTAAAATATCTTATACCCTAAGGGGACAAGATCTTGCCCAAATTGGCAAAAAGCACACAAGGTATATGGTCCTTATTTTATGGCTTGTCCTTGATTTCTCAAACAATGAAGGCTTGTCCTCCTTCACCCTATCTCTTTGCCATAACCTACCATCCTTATTCCCTCCCTTCGTTTTTGTTTTCTCAAACCCTAAACACTTTTAAACTCTCTCTCAAAAATCTAAACACACAAAACTCCCATTCTTCTTCTTTTTTCTCGACTACCACCAACTACCCTAGTGCTAACCACCATAGCTTCATCACTAATACTCTAAATCACTCTACCCTAAGGCTCATGCCATACATACACTCTAAGCTAACCCAAACACATACCCCTTTACACACATCAAAGCCCAAGATACACTCAACTTAAGAAGGCTCCCTATTCCTTGCTCGAGTAAGAACTTAGGTTAGATTTTTCCTTAGTTTTCTTGCAAAATAATGTTAGATACTAATGTCTTCTTTATTAAAACTTATTTTATAGCAACTCCATTGAAGTTCTAAGGTGTTTCAAGGAGGTCAACAAAGGTTAGTGCAAGAAAAACCCCTTTTAGTAGAAGTAACTATTAGACCATGTAGTGTAGAGTAATGTAAGTTTTGGTAGAAAACTTTTAAGTAGGCTGATAAGACCCTTGTTTCCATGCATGCCACCCCATATATGTTCCCCTACAACACTTTCACACACTTTTATGAAGTGATTATGGTTTTAGATTAGTAGAAACAAAGTTTACTAGAGTAGAAACAACTCATGGCCGCCACTTTCATGAATCCACCAGACATAGAACTTCTTGTTTAGTAGCTTAATGACATGTTTAATTAGTGTTAAGTATGGTTTAGGACTTAGTTAATCAAGTTAAGTAGGCTAAAGTATGGTAAAGGCCTTCAACTAGCTTGGTTATTGATTATAGGATTAAGAATGGTGTTAATAACCCCAATAACCATAATGGACAGATTTGTAACCATGTTAAAAATGGGCTAAACTTAAGTCCATGTTGGGCTTAAGTTCGTGAAGGCAAGTAAGCTTGAGTCCAAGGTCTTAAATGGTGAAGTAAACATAAAATGTCTAAAGGAACCAATTTTGGAGCCCAAGTAGTTAGGTGGCAAAGTCTGAACCTTAGGTTAAAAGGCTTAGGAAGAGTTATTTAAAAAGCCCACAAAACCCAAAGGTTCATCCAAGACACCTACCATAGGCCCCTTAGTGATTTAGAGCCTTAAAATTTATAAAAAGGCCCTTTTAGACCTATAAGAGTATCACTAAGGCCCACCATAAAATTTTAAATTGTTGGATAAAAAAAAACCCATTTAAAATACTCAAAAGAAGCCCAAAATTATTAAGTGTAAAGCCCAAAGTCAAAAACCCAGCTTAAGATGCAAAACTAAGTCCAAACCCTAAAGTAACCCAACTCATCATTTGGGCCTATGACATTGTAGGGCCCAAACCAAAAACTTGTTGATCCAAAAGCTTAAAAAAAATTCACCAAATGAAAGAATATTTGACAACGATGAAAACAACTATAAGATTATTGAAAACGAAGTTAAAACGAAAAATATATGCTCGAATTACGAAAATAACTAACCTTAGGATAGTGAGCGGCAAACTTAGTTAATTGGTGCCAATATAATACTCATAAAACTTAATTATCTTCTTTAAGAGAAAAGGAGTTTGACTTGGACACAATAGAGGATTACTGGGACTGCTAAGCATCATGGCCGAGTGAGTACACCGCCCCTTACTTTGCCTATTTATGCTTGCAGTTAGTGAACCATTTAATTATGTTAAGTAATTGAATTTGTTGCATGATTGGGGCATATAGGATACTACATGTGTTTGATATGGTTGAAATTGTTTCTAAAATATCTTAAGATCATATAAACTTATATGCTTGCTACATTAGAACTTAGAATCTTGGATTGTCTATGTGTAATGATTAGTCACCTATGAATCGAACTAATAAATACTTGACCCCCAATTGAACCGATCATGCATCGCATCTTATAATATGATAATATGGGCATCAGCATCATATAGTAAAACAAGGGATCATGCTTAGTTGGATCCATATTGTAATTTGTGCATTGAAAATTGTCATCATACGACGTACTTCGTACTACATGTTCTTGCTTCGACCTTTGGAAACTATTTAGCTTTAGGGAATGTGTAAACCCTAAGAAATTTCAATAACCCAACAATAGAATCAGATGAAAGAGTCCTTGGATAGTTCCTAGAACTACCCCAAACATGATAATAATACCTAAGTAAAGGAATCATACTCTAAGTGTTCAACCAAAACCTTAATTGAAGTAAGTCCTAAAAACCTAAATAAAGGAACAAGAACCCTAATACTTGAAAAACCCCATAATGTTACTGAAACCTTAAAATGACCATCTAACCCTAATTAAGTGATCAAATACCTTATTGTCACCAATAAATACTAATAGTAAGGTTGAATCGATTAATACAAGCAATCAGTAGTATTAAGCAATTCAAACCTTAACTTTCATGCTTATGCGCACATCAAATTACCATAAACAAGCACTAAATCCTAAGGGAACCCTAAGTACACATGTAGGGCATTTAGAATAGCTAAATTATAGTGCTAAAGTCTAACCAAACCCTAAACACATCTTATTTGCACCTAATTAGCCTTATCATGCCTAATCATCACTAATTACCCTAATCAAACCCTAATCCTTAACCAACCCCATTAATCTTGATTAGCTACGTGTCAAACATGATTAATGACCAAAAGACAAACTCTTATTCCCTTTTAAAATATCTTGTACCCTAAGGAGATAAGATCTTGCCTAAATTGACAAAAAGCACATAAGGTACATGGTCCTCATTTTGTACCTTGTCCTTGATTTCTCAAACAATCATTGCTTGTCCTCCTCACTTTCTCTCACTTCCATGACCTGATATTCCCTTCCCCCTCCCTCATTTTTTCATTTTCTCAAACCCTAAAACACGTCTAAAAACTCCCTCAAACTTCCTCTCAAAGATCAAGCCTAAACTCCAACTTCTTCTTCTTCTTCTCAACCACCATTGACCACACTAGCACCAACCCACATAACTTTACCACCACTACTCCAAACCAAGTCCCACACCTCACATACACATTACCCTTATTTTTCAACACACTTATACCCCCTTACACACACCAAGGCTTACGACACACAACCACAAAGGGAGGCCTTCTGCACTTTACCTTGGTAAGAACATAGGTTAGGTTTTTCCTTAGATTTCGTGCATAGTAATGGTGGATACTAATGTTTTCTTTCTTAAAACTTATTTTATAGCAACTCCATAGAAGTAGTAAGGTATTTCAAGAAGGTCTACAAAGGTAAATACAAGAAAAACCACCTTTAGTAGAAGTTATAACATAAATAGGCTAAGTTATGTAGTGTAGTGTAGTTGTTAGTAGAAAATCTTCAAGTAGGATGATGAAACCCCTATTTCTCATGCATGCCACCCCTTATATGTGCTCTTATCACACTTCCAGATGCCTTTCTGAAATGATTATGGTTTTAGATTAGTAGAAACATAGATTACATAAGTTAAAACACCAAAAAAATCAAGTGTTACATGAAAATGGAAGTTGAACCCTAGAAACTACTCTTGGCTGCCACTTTCTTTGACCCACCAGATTTGAAACTTTTTTTTTAATAGCTTAATGACATGTTTATTTAGTGATAAGTATGGTTTATGACTTAATTAATCAAGTTAAGTAGGCTAAAGTTTGGTTAAGGCCCCAAAACTAGCTTAGTTAATGATTATAGGCTTCAGAATGGTGTTAATAACCCAAAGAAACACAATGGACAGATTTGTAACCATATTGAAAATGGGCTAAACTTAATTCCAATGTTGGGCTTAAGTTCAAAAAGACAACTAGGCATGAGCCCACAACCTTAAATATTGAACAAGACATAAAAGAGCCCAAAAGAACCAATTTAGGAGCCCATATAGCTAGATGATCAGATTTGAAACCTAGGATAAATGGCTTAAGAAGAGTTATTTAGAAGCCTACAAAACCTAAAGGCCTATCCAAAACACCCACCATAGCCCCTTTAGTGATTTAGGGTCCTAAACTTAGTAAAAATGCCCATTTTAACTTATAAGAGCATCACCAAGGCTTACTTTAAAATTTTAAAGTGTTATGTAGAAAAAGCCCATTTAAAATACTTAAAAGAAGGCCAAAATTATTAAACCTAAAGCTTAAAGTCAAAAATCAAGCCCAAGGCTTAAAACTAGACTCAAATCCTAAAATGACCTAACTCATTACTTGGGCCCACGACCTTATAAAGCTCAAACCAAAAACTTATTGATTTATAAACGTAAAAATAACTTCACCAAATGAAAGAGCATTCGAAAATGATGAAAACGACTATAAGATCACCAAAAATAAAGTTAAAATGAAGAAGATATGCCCAAATTACGAAAACACCTAACTTCGGGATAGTGAGTGGTAAGCTTAGTCAATTGGTGTAAATAGAATACTCATAAAACTTTACTATCTTCTTCAGGGGACAAGGAGTTTGACTTAGATGCTGTAGAGGATTATTGGGATTGCTGAGCATCATGGCTAAGTGAGTACACTGCCCGTTACTTTACTTTTTTATACTTATAGTTAGCGGAACACTTAATTATATCCAATAATTGAAATTGTTGTATGTTGGGGCAAATAGGAAATTGTGTGTTTGATATGATTGACCTTGTTTGCAAAAATATCTTAAGTTGCTATGAATATTATATGCTTGCTGCATTAGAGCTTAAGGTCTTGGAGTGTCTGTATATTATGATTGGTCACCCATGAATTGGACTAATGAATATTTGATCCCTAATTAAGTTGGACATGCATCGCATCTTATAACATGAAATGAAGGATCATGCTTAAAGGATTCATATTGTATATTGTGTGTTGAAAGTTGTTATCGTACAACGTACTTTGTATGACATGTTCTTGCGTCGACCTTTAGGAACTACTTAGCTTTGAGGAGTGCTGCCTTTTGCTTGAGGTCGTACCATGTCTATTGCTAAAGGTAATATTGATGACAATTGAATGGAACGTAGATACTTAGATCTTGACATGCTGAAATACTTCCTAACCCCAGCAATCGTAAGCATTAAAACCATGCTATATAAAGTTACCGATAGATTGTATATACTGTTGCATTGCATATGTTTAATAATGCATTCATACGTTTGTTAGATAACTTGCTTGATATTGCTTGTTGTAGAGTAGATAGGTTACTCACTAAGTAATCGAGATTATCCCCCCATAGTTTATTGTTGCAGCAAGACTTGTGGTTAAAGCCGAGCCATAGGATGCCCGAGGTCAGTAGCACTAGCTTGTGATTAGGATGTAAAGTAGTTGAGAGCTTGAATGAACCATTTGATTACTAATTATTAAGTATCTTTAGTTTGTTAAGTAGTATAGACTACATATGGTGATTTATCCTGGTGCTGTATGACTAATTTACGGGAAACCCAATATTCCCGCTTATTTAAGTTTTGTTAGTGATCATTTGGATAGCTTTACTTTAATTTATTTGTTCTGCTATTACTAAATGTTATTTACTAAGAAATGGTTGTTGTTGTGAATGCCTTATGTAGTGCGCCAAAGGCCCCTGATTAAGGATGGTGCTTGATCTCGGATCTTCATGTATTACACGGCGATACTGCTATAACTCGACCCCCTTCCAAGTTAAGACAGAGTGCCACCTTTTGCTTGAGGTCATACCGTATCTACTGCTAAGGGAAATATCGATAGCAAGAGACTTCAAATTAGACGTGAATATATGGATCCTAACGTATTGAAATACTTCTTAACCTAGGCAATGGTGGGTTTTAAAACCATGCTGTATGTAGTTACCGATCAACTGTATATACTAGTGCATTGTATATGTTTGGCTATGCATTCATACGCTTGAGTAATAACTTGCTTGATAATGCTTGTTGTACAGTGGGAAAGTTACTTACTAAGCAGTCGAGCTTACACCCTTATAGTTTATTGTTATAGTAATACTTGTGGCTAGAGCTAGGCCACGGAATGCTTGAGGTCAGTAGCACTAGCTTGGGATTTTAGGATATAAAGAGGACGAAAGCTTAAGCTAACCCTTTATTTATTGTTGGGCTCTCTTTATTTTCAGTTATTAAATATTTTTATCTTGTCGAGTAGTTCAAACTACTTATGACGATTGTAGTTCTTTCTAAAAACTTTAGTATGTTACTTTATTTTAATCGATTCAGTTTAAAAAAATCTAAAGGGTCCAAACTCATAAGTGATCAAAAACTCTTTAAAACACTATAAAAAGTATCCATTTAAATAAATCGTGATATCATGCAATATACTGTAATATATAAAAAGCCAATATTAATAAATCTCCTAAATTAATATATTCATATATACATATACTATGTTAAATAATTAAAAAACTAATAATCTAATAATAGAATAGTAATAATAAATAACTAAATAAAAAAAATCAAAATTGGAAAGCAAACCTGTACTCGCGTGAATTCTATTTGGCGAGGAGTTGCAGTAGACTTGTTCTGTGGATGATCGGAGACTGCGTCGTGGAGGGTGACTGAGTGCGACGCCAAAGTGTAGCGGCAAAGCTTTAGTTGCTGGACAAAGGATAGGTGTTGTTGGCTGGTATGTTCGACAGAGCGTATTATAGCAACATGGTTTAGGCGTGTGTCTGTGGCCTAATCATCGTACGATCACTGGATGTGCATCGTACTAATCGGCGTAAAGTAAATAGCAACAACGAAGCAGCATATCGTCGTAGGATATCCAGCGAGTCGACAGTATAGTACATTGGGGATTGCTGTGTATTATATGGTTCAGTTGTGGTGTAGTATGTATTAGATGGACCGTGATCTCAGCAAGTGAGTGCCATGTGTGTCCTGCTGTATGTGCTACGTGAAGGGGATGTATAGTGGCGTCGTAGTCGTTGGGGATGGTGTTGTGTGTGTGCTGCTCAATCGGTAAATCTATACAATTCGTGGACTATGCTTTATCGGCATGTTAGTGCTACTACAGTGTTTGGTAGCAAAGGCATGAAGTACTGGAGCAGTTGGTAATGCTGCAGCGAGTCGCCCGTTTGAAGTGTGTGAAGAAGATGAACAGTAGAGCATAGAATGGTTGTTTAGCAGTGCGATGAAATATGTTATTATTGGCGTATAGGCTATGAGCGCTGCGGGCAGTGGACTCACGTGTTAGAGTGTAGGCCATCAATGGTTGGTAGTATGCTCACGTACTGTCTTCAAGCGTATTCGGTCGTGGAGTGTTGTGGCTGTTGTGGTGTTATCGCATTGCAACGTGCTACTAATCAACAAACTATAGTATGCACGGAGCTGTTGTAGTGGAATAAAATTTGGTTGCTGATCATGGGGCAATGGCAATGAATCAGGTAATCGGTAGTTTTGGGAAATCATATGAAAGTGAATTTTTCTTTGCCAGTGTATAATTGTAGCAAGGGTCTACTTATATTATGCTACGTGATTTCTATTTATAAAACTCGACAAATCAAATCTTTTGTATAGACACGATTTAAACCCGATGTAATAAAAATCAAACTAAATTTAAATCTTTTATAATGATTCAAATTTGATTAGATAAAAATCAAATTACATTTGAATCTTACAAATCTTTATTGCATTAGATTCAAAAGATTTGATAAAATTTAAAATTAAATTTGAATCCCGTACACTCATTCGATTTTCACAAAATGAAAGACAGAAAAATAAAAGACACATAAGTGTCTAGTGAGATTTGAACCCATGACTTTAAGTTAAATCCAATTCAATACTCCAATACTTATTTGTTAGGCCGTTGGCCTATATCTTAATTTTTAATACAATTAACTTGTACTTAAAACACACGATTCTTCTGATAATTTACTTTCTAAAAAACATCTTTGTAATTTTTTTCTTATTTTTTTCTATTTTCATCATTTGTCAATTTTTATTATTTTTATCTTTTTATTTTTTGGATTAGGACCCTAATAATAATAGAAAAAAAAACTAAAAAATTAGGACAATAGGGACAAAAATTAGATATCTATAGCTACCTTTTTTTTTAAGTGAAGTTTGAGTAAAACTTTGCTACAAAGATAAAAAAAACATCATTTTTGCCTTAGGATGACTCTATCCTGAGGAACACTAATACAATTGACAATGATTAGTTTGAAACGAAGACTCGCAAAGGTGGTGCCCTTGTGAGTTAGCAAGAATCGGTAAAAAGAATAATGGGAATTTAGTCATGCCCCCTATGGGATGACTAATTAAGGCGTGTGAAGCACTCCTTGAGCTAGCTCAAGCCTTAAATTAGATGAAATGGGAAAGCGCTCCTAAAGTTGGCTAAAACCCTAACAAAATGAGAGGACTTGGTTGTGCCCCAACGAGCTGACTAACTAAGGTGGTCAAAGTGCCCTTTAAGCTAGCTAAAACCTAAGAATTAGGAAACATGGTTATGCTCTAATAAGCTGACTAACCAAGGTAGTCAAAGCATCCTTTAAGTTGGCTAAGACCTGAAGATAAGGAAACTTGGTCATGCCCTAATGAGTTAACTAACCAAGGCAGTCAACGTGCCTTTTGAACAGGCTAAGACCTAAAGATGAGGAAACCTGGTCATGCCTTACTAAGCCAACTAACCAAGGTGGTCAAAGTGCCCTTTAAGCTAGCTAAGACCTAAAGATCAGGAAACTTGGTAGTATCTTAATGAGCTAACTAACTAAGGCGGTCAAAGCGCCCTTTGAGTTAACTAGGACCTAAAGATAAAGAACTTGGTCATGCCCTAATGAGGTGACTAACCAATGCAATCAAAGCACCCTTTGAGTTCGCTAAGATCTAAAGATAAAAAAACTTGGTCATGCCCTAATGAGCTGACTAACCAAGGTGGTTAAAGTGCTCTTTAAGCTAGCTAAGACCTAAAGATAAGGAAACTTGGTTGTGCCCTAATGAGTTGACTAATAAAGGTGGTCAAAGTGCCCTTTGAACTAACTAAGACCAAAGATAAGGAAACTTGGTTGTGCCCCAATGAGCTAACTAACTAAGGTAGTCAAAGTACCCTTTGAGCTAGATAAGGCCTAAAGATGGCGAAACTTGGTTGTACCCTAATGAGTTGACTAAGCAAGGCGATCAAATCACCTTAGGAGCTGGCTAAGACTTAAGGATGAGGTAATGTGGTTGTACCCTAATGAGATAACTAACTAAGATAGTTAAAGCACGGTTTGAGTTAGCTAAGACCTAAAGATGAGGAAACCCGGTCCTGCCCTACTGAGTTGACTAACCAAGGCGGTCAAAGCACCCTTTTAGCTGGCTATGACCTAACGATGAAGAAAACTTAGTTGTGCTCTAATGAGCTAACTAACTAAGGCTGTTAAAGCACCCTTTGAACTAGCTAAGACCTAAAGAAGAGGAAACTTAGTCATATACTAATGAACTAACTAACTAAGGTAGTTAAAGAGCCCTTTAAGCTGGCTAAGACCTAAAGATAAAGAAACTTGGTCATGCCTTAATGAGCTGACTAACCAATGTAGTCAAAGCGCCCTTTGAGCTAGCTAAGACCTAAAGATGAAGAAACTTGGTTGTGCCCTAATGAGTTGACTAACTAAGGTGATCAAAGCACCCTTTAAGCTGGTTAAGATGTAAAGATGAGGAAACTTGGTCGTGCCCTAATGAGATGATAAACCAAGGTGGTTAAAGCACCCTTTGAGCTGGCTAAGACCTAAAGATGAAGAAACTTGGTCATGCCCTAATGAGCTGACTAATCAAGGCGATTAAAGTGACTTTTGAGCTAGTTAAGACCTAAAGATAAAGCAACTTGGTCGTGCTATAATGAGCTAACTAATCAAGGCAGTTAAAGCGCCCTTTGAGTTAACTAAGATCTAAAGATGTGGGAACCTAGTTATGCCCTACTGAGCTGACTAACTAAGGTAGTCAAAGTACCCTTTTAGTTAGCTAAGACCTAAAGATAAAGAAAATTGGTCATGCCCTAATGAGCTGACTAACTAATGAGATCAAAGCGCCTTTTGAGTTGGTTAAGGCCTAAAGATGAAGAAACTTGGTCTTACCCTAATGAGTTGACTAACTAAGACGGTTAAAGCACCCTTTAAGCTAGTTAAGACCTAAAGATGAAAAAACTTAGTCATGCCTTACTGAGCTAACTAACTATGGTGGTCAAAGCGCCCTTTGAGTTGGCTAAGACCTAAAGATGAGGAAACTTGGTCGTACCCTAATGAGTTAACTAACCAAGGTGGTCAAAGTGCCCTTTGAACTAGCTAAGACCTAAAGATAAAGAAACTTGGTTGTGCTTTAATGAGCTGACTAATCAAGGTGATCAAAGCTCCCTTTGAGTTAACTATGACCTATAGATGAGGTAACATGGTTGTGACCTAATGAGTTGACTAAAAAAGGGGGTCAAAGCACCATTTTAGTTAGTTAGAACCTAAAGATGAAGAAACCCAGTCATGCCCTAGTAAGCTAACTAACCAAGGCGATTAAACTGCACTTTTAGCTGATTATGACCTAACAAGGAAGAAAACTTGGTTGTGCTCTAATGAGCTAACTAATCAAGGCTGTTAAAGCGCCCTTTAAGCTAGATAAGACCTAAAGATAAAGAAAATTGGTCATACCCTAATAAGCAAACTAATCAAGGAGGTTAAAGTGCCCTTTGAGCTAGCTAAGACCTAAAGATGAGGAAACTTGGTTGTGTCCTAATGAGTTGAGCAACCAAGGTGGTTAAAGCACCCTTTGAGATAGTTAAGATATGTAGACAATGAAAGCTGGTCGTACCTTATTGAGTTAACTAACCAATGCGGTCAACTCAAAGGGTGCCGTTTGAGCTGGATAGAACCTAAATATGAGAAAACTTGGTCGTACTCTAATGAGTTGACTAACTAAGGCGGTCAAAGCACCCTTTGAGTTGGCTAAAACCTAAAGACAAAGAAAGCAAGTCGTGCTAAATTGAGTTGGGTAACTAAGGTGGTCAAAGCACCCTTTGAGATGAATAAGCCTAAAGATGGGAAAACTTGGTTATGCCGTAATGAGCTGACTAACCAAGGCAGTTAAAGCACCCTTTGAGTTAGATAAGACCTAAAGATGATGTAACATGGTTATGCCCTAATGAGCTGACTAACCAAGGCGGTTAAGGTACCCTTTGAGCCAGCTAAGACCTAAAGATGAGGAAAGTTGGTATTGCCCTAATGAGCTGACTAGCTAAGGTAGTCAAAGCGCGCTTTGAGCTAGCTAATACCTATAGGTAAGGAAACTTGAATTGGGATAGTACTTCCTAAGCTTGCTAAATCCTTTAAAGAAATTATGCGTTAGGCAGCGCTCTATAAGTTGGGCGATTGAGAGCCTAAGAAACCCTGGATTGGGACTACGCTCCATGAGTTGGCTAGCTCCCTAACAGATTATAAATTGGGACTATGCTCTAGGAGCCAGTTGTCCCAAGATTTTTTTTTCTTAAGAATTAAATGTTTTTAGAAATCAAACAATCATCCTTAAGGGGAAACCGAATGCAAATGTGATGTTTTAGAAAGCTCAGAACCACTTACCCAACTCTAACAATAGTTCCTAAATAGTTAAATGTTTTCTTGAGCAATTCGATTAGAGTAACGGTTTTGACCCTTTCTTCTACCTCTTCTTGTTCTTGCTCTTCTTCTTCTATCTTCCTCTATCTCTTTTCCTTCTAATTTTTTTTTGTTTTGCCCTTTTTTTCTTTTCTTTTTCTTTTTGTTTTGTGTTTTATTTTTATTTCTTTTTCTTTCTTTTTTGTTTCTTTTTGGAAAGCAATTTAAGCCTGAAATGAATACACATACACTATACTTAAAGATGCATTCAGGAAGGTAACTTTAACAAATGAAGCATCTTCATCTCTTGAGCAAAGATGTTACGCCTTGAATTTCTAATCCAACTTCATCGGTTTTTCGTATAAACCTCCATTCTTAAGCGAGTTTCTACTTATGTGCCACCCTTTACTCTTTCTGAACATGGCCCTATCTTGAAAAATAGAAAATAAATCTCCTCCATTTTTTTTTAGGGGTGAACCGTAACAAAGTATTAAAAGAATTTTTATCAGTAGACATCGTTCCAAGTTAAGTGTTTATTTTTCTCGTGTTTCTTATGTATAGGGTTTATTTGGATAGAGTGAGAAGTAAGGACTTTTAGTAGAATGAGAAAGGGGCTAAAGATATTACCCAAAGCCGACAACCACTAAGAATACCAACTTTGCATGTAGAAAATGAAAATAACCATAGTAATACTAGGATTGTTTACATTTCATAATCTGAGCAAAAATTCTATTGATTTTTCAAGGGTAGTACATCTTTAATGAGTCAGCATTTGATGGGTCTTTCAAGTCCGGACAATCCATTTGAGATAAGATTATAGCTTCCCCAAGCAATACTTTCTTCATAATGTAAGGCCCTCTACAGTTCAGAGAAACTTCCCTCTTGAATCACGTATATTAGGCAAAGCCTTCCTCAATACCATGTCTCCTTGCTCAAAAATTCAAGGTTGCACTTTCTTATTAAAAGACTTAGCCATTCCATACTTATAGTAGATGCTATGGAACAAAGCTGTCAACCTCCTCTTATCAATCAGATTCAACTATTCTATTCGTTTTTTGATCTAGTCAACCGCATCCAACTAGGTTTCAGACAATACCTTAAGAGATAGGATTTCGACTTCTACTAGTAGTGCAACCTCCATCTTATATACCAATAAGTAGGGGGTTACCCCTATTGATGTTCTAATGGAAGTTCGATAGGCCATGAGTGCAAACAGTAACATCTCATGCCAATCTCGATATGTGACGGCCATCTTTTCAATAATTTTTTTGATATTTTTGTTGGCCACTTCTATAACTCTATTTATTTGAGGCTGATAAGGAGTAGAATTTCTATGAATGATTCTAAATTGCTGGCACAATTCAAGCATCAATTTATTGTTCAAGTTCGTACCATTATCGGTAATAATCATCTTTGGTATATCATATCAAGACAATATGTCTCTCTTGATGAACTTACCATGACTCCCTTCATCACACTAGAGTAGGATGAGGCTTCAACTTGCTTAGTGAAATAATCAATAACTACCACTATAAATCGGTGCCCGTTAAATGCCTTTGGAGTGATTGAGCTAATG
The DNA here is from genome assembly GCA_024138005.1 of Lumnitzera racemosa. Taxonomy (NCBI): domain Eukaryota; kingdom Viridiplantae; phylum Streptophyta; class Magnoliopsida; order Myrtales; family Combretaceae; genus Lumnitzera; species Lumnitzera racemosa. The sequence goes on from JAMXBC010000012.1 coordinate 61,748,352, forward strand.
ATGTATATCCTCTACGTTGAAAAAGGCTATGGTATAGATAATGTATGCAATTCTTGAGGCTGAGCATTTACTTTGTTCTTATAGATCTAACACAAATGGCATTGTCTAACATATCTGATGCAATCTCCTTTTATATTTAACTAATAATGTCCCATCCTCATGATTTTCTTGGCAAGCATGTAGCCATTCATATGGGGACCACGTACTCCTTTATGTACTTCTTTCATTAGTAACTCTGCCTTTTTCTCATCTACACATCATAAGAGTGTACCGTTAAATGATTGTTGGTATAGAGTAGAGTCACTTATCAAATACTAAATGTCTAATCTTCCAATTATTTTCTTATCCTTCTTCTCAACCTCTTTGGGGTATGTTCTATGTTAAAAAAATATTTTGATGTCATGATACTAAGGCTTTTCGTCATGTGAACTTTCCATTGCCAAACAGAAAGTTAGCGTTTCTTCAACTTCAATCTTAGGTAGCTGAATCTCTACTCCTCCCGATATTTGAATAATTGATGCCAAAGTAGCAAGAGCATAAACAAATTAGTTCTGAACCCTTGGTATGTACGCGAATGTAATCTTTTTGAACTTAGTTATTAGCTCAGCTAACTATTGGTGGTAAGGTACTAATTTGAGGTTTTTCAACTTATACTCACCCCAAGCTTGGCCTATGATCAACGAGGAATCTCTATAGACCTCTACTTCCCATATCTCCTTAAACAATGTAATCTTGAGTCCCAAAATCCATGCCTCGTATTCTGCAATATTATTAGTAAACAGGAAAGCCAGGCTCACAACCATCGGGAATTGTGTACCTTTAGGAGACACTAGAATTACCCCAATTCCACATCTAGACACATTTACCACTTTGTCAAAGAACATTTTCTACCCTGAGGGCTTCTCAGCTACTTTGCTATTAGAATCATTTTCTATTGCTAGGATACTTTCATTAAGAAACTCAACTCATGCTTCTTGAGGGGTATCCTCAGAGGGACTCTCCACTAACTGATTTGCCAAGGCTTGCCCCTTGACTGAACTTTAGCTCACATACTTGATGTCAAATTTTGTGAACAACATCTGCCACTTTGAAACTCTACCGATGAGGGCCACTTTTTCTGCTAAGCACTTCAAAGAATCATATTGCGTTATCAACTCAATTTAATAGTAAAGTCTGTATTGTCTGAGCCAATGCATGTTCTAGACCAATGCACAACAGGTTCTTTCAACTTCTAAGTATTTTTGCTCCCTTTTGTGAACTTGCTTAAATAATAGATGGCTCACTCTTTCCCTTCTTCATCCCTTTGACCAAGCATAAACCCTATGGATGCAGACAATATGGTCAAGTGTAAGAATAATGGCTTTCTAGGAATAGGAACCACTAATACTGGAGGATTCATGAGGTACTCCTTAATTTTTATAAAGCTTCTTTGCATTCTTCATCCCAATTAATCCTTATGTTTTTCTTTAATAGCTTGAAAAGAGGCCGGCATTTGTCTCTCAACTATGATATGAATCGGGCTATGTAATTTAAATGCCCTAATAATCCTCGTACTTCCTTGAGTGTACGCAGAGGAGGCATATTGATTATAGCCTTAGCTTTATCGGGGATCGACTTCAATACCCCTTTGGCTAATTATGAAACACAACAACTTTCCTAACGTCACTTTAAAAGTACACTTCTCTAGATTCAACTTCAACTGGAACTTCCTCAATCTATTAAATAGCTTCCTCAGGTTTTCTAAGTGATCTTCCTCTTCCTTGGATTTCACAATCATATCATCAACATATACTTCTATCTCATTGTACATCTTATCATAAAAGATCGTAACCATGACCCTCTAATACATTGCCCCTGCATTCTTAAGCCCAAACGGCATCACCCTATAACAAAACGTACCTCAAGTTGTAACAAAAGTCATCTTAGTCTTATCCTCTTCGGATATCCAAATCTGATTGCACTTCTAAAAGACCATTCATGAATGAGAATAAATGTTTTCTGGCCATGTTATCCACCAAGACATCAATGCGAGGCAATGAGAAATTGTCTTTAGGCATTTCTTAGTTGAGATCTTGAAAGTCTATACACACTCTAACCTTCCCATTCTTCTTCATTACTGGAACAATATTAGCTACCTATTCTGGGTAATCTGACACCTCAATGAATCTAACTTCCATTAGTTTCTTAACCTCTTCTTTAATTTTCAACAAGATGTTAAGTCGAAATCTCCTTAACTTTTGCTCTTTTGGTTTGGTATCTTCTTATGTGGGTAAATGGTAGACTACGATTGATGGGTCTAACCTTAGCATATCTTCATACGACCAAGCAAATACGTCTTGATATTTGACCAACAATGTAATCATTTCTGTTTTTTTTTTTTTTCTTTTAGATTCCCTCCAGCTTTTAGATTCTTAGGATTATTTTCATCCCCCACGTTGATTGTTTCAATAAGTTCATCAATAGTAATTCTACCTAGTTCATGTTTTTTCCATTCCTCTTATATATTACTATGGTTATTGACATTGTTCTCGACGACTAACCCAATATGGCCAGACGCGATATTGATATGCTCATTTTCTACCTGTGAGAGGTATTTCTTGGTTTTTGTTTGGTTCATTAGATTTGGGTAAAGTGCATAAAAAAATGTATGTAAGTAGAAGAGAACTGAAACACAACAAAGGAAAGAAATGAACTAATATTTCATTGAATGAATGGGAGTGAATCACAAATGAAATAAAGGCCTAACTAATTTTTTTGAATGAAAGGTTTGACGATACATTCGAAATGGTGACTATTGAAAATAAAAATTTAAAAAATACTAACTATGGGTCACCCTTTACCCTAGGGAAAACCTATTGCCATTCGCTGGGATAGAGAACCAGTTATTCAAATAGTGCTCGAACTTGGGTGTTAAGCTTGTTGCTCCTTCATTAGTAGATTCTAAGGCTTCAGTCTCTACCCATATGAATGTCTCAACTAACGGTGGAAAGGTCATTGGGGCATGGCATAATCTCTCACCTCTCTTGCCCGTCGCTTGTTTCTTTTAGAATTCTTCTACCGAGGTAGGGTTAAAGCCAAGGCCGTAAGTATCGATCTGGCCTTCCTTGAACTCTATTCTTCTATCTTCTTCTCTTTCGAGCCTAGTAATCATGTTACTTCTTCAAACATTTGTAAGCTTAGCTCTTCTTGGCCTTCACTTCCTATATAAGGTATGGTCATTTCCTTGTAAATTTCATAATCTTGATCTCCTAGAATTGTAATCACCTTACCATTTGAGATAAACTTCAACTTTTGGCGCAAGCTCAAGGGTATGGCTCCTGTTACATAAATCCAAGGTCTTCTTTAGAGTAAATTGAAAGATCTTGGAATGTCCATAATCTGGAATCGAATAGTGAAGTACTGGAGGCCAATACTCACATATAAATCGATCTCCCCTATAATCTTTCTTCTAGAATAATCAAAGGCCCTAATTATTATGGAAGAAGGCCTAATTATAGACATGTCGATGCCCAACAAATCCAAGGTAGCGAATGGGCAAACATTCAGTGATGATCTGTTGTCAATGAGTACTTTGGTAATGATTATATCATTACTCCTTACCATGATGAAGAGTGGTTTTGTATGCTTATTCCCTTCTTCACTTAATTCTTCAGCTGAAAAAGAAATCTGATTCATGGCGAGGACAAAATTAGTGACTAGTCCCATCTTCCTAGTTAGAATTTCACAAAGGACCTTCACCTCCTTTAAAGTATGAAACAAAGCTTCCCTATGCTATTTGTGCGGTTCGGATGTGATCAACAAACTTATCAATGATATTTATGCAGGAGTCTTATTGAGTTGGTCCACGATCTTATATTCACTCAACTTGATCATCTCGGTAAAGACTGATAGCCCTTTAACGTATTCTGCTGTTGTTTTACCGTTCGATTCCCCTAGTGTGGCCTTCCTCTCATGCTCTTCTCTTGAGTGGTAAATCCTTCCTGATCAAGTAATCCCCTCTACTAGAAGACCTAGTTTCTCCTAATTTTCCATATGATAGTTAAATGGGGTAGCCTTGTAAATTTCTAATGCCAATGGTACATGAAATGTATACCTCTTCACTTTGGAGCCTGCTCACTAGTATGGAACTCAAAAACCTTAGGCTTCTTATTTGAATTAATAATGTTGACGGTACAGTCATAAAAAATCATACTAATCATTAGCCCATAGTTAGGTAAGGGATTATTATTAATGTTGGGAGTTGGGGCTTCTACAAAATCTAACAGCACTGTCCCTTCATGTATTAAGTCCTAAATTCTACTCAGTCTTCAGTACGCATCAATTGAATGCCTTACTTGCCCACAATGGTATTCATACTTTACTTTGGGGTCAAATATTTGCGGCTAGTACCAATCACTAGGCAATTCGTACCGTATCAAATTATCCTTCTACAACTTCTCGAAAACTTGACTTAATGGGACTGGTATCCTAGTAAATTGTCTATAGGTCCTGTTAGCTTGAAGCTGGTCCCTGAACTATTTTTTAGTCGAAGGAAGATTCGTTCTAAAGGTAGCTTGAACATTTGATCTGGCGTTTGAATTTGCTATGCTAACCATGGGTTCTTTAGGCTTGTTGCTCATCAGTTTAGGACCAGATGATAGAATTGGTGACCTTCTATCTGCTGGCTTTTAAAGCTTACCGGAAGAGATGGCACTTTCAATCCTATACCTTATTGTTACCACTTCAGCAAAATTGAACGAGGCTTGCTCGATGAGATGGGAGAAGTAGGGCTTTCCCAAGGTGTTAATGAAAGCTGATATGAGCTCCTTCTCGGTAGTAGGAGTAGAGATTCTTACAGCTAAGGACCTTCACCTTGAGCATATTTTTTAAATGATTTATTATTCTTCTTTTGCAAGGGGACTATATCTATCATAGTCAAAGCTACAACTATGTTGAACTTATATTGTTCATAAAATGCCCTAGCAAGTTTCTCCCATATATTTATCTAGTTTAGATTGAGATGGGCATACTAAGTTAAGGCTAGTCTCATTAAACTATCTTAGAATGTCTATACCATCAGTGAATCATATTAGGCATATTTACCCATCTTCTTGATGTACAAACTAGTATAGAGCTTAAGGCAACCCGTCCTATTATACTTTTCAAACTCTGGTACCTTAAACTTCTCAAGGCATGATCTGATGTTGTACGTAGAAAACTCAGTAATCCCTGCCTATTTAAACCCATCATATCCTATAAGTGCTTTTATCTTCTCAGTTATCTATTACGTAAGTTTCTTTTCCAATTCTTTCAAGTTGTCTGTGCTCGGCTCTTGGTCAGCCAGTCTAGGGGCTACATACGTGTTAGGTTTGAAGGTCAAGTTAACTTTCGGGTAAACTCCTTTTGACTTGAATGGGTCTTTTGGATATTCATGCTCTACTTCAGGAGCCTGTGTATTCATCCCATAACAGGCTTTGGAGATTTCTTTATTAGCCGATGCTATGGCTTATGGCAAAGCGATGTTATCTGCTAAGAAGCTCATTTGTTTTGCCATCTTCTCCATAGCCCTTTATATGGAATGGAACCTCAGCTCAGAGGTATCATTGATCTCGAGTTCTACTTCATCTCCTTGAGTGGTAGCGATTCTAGTCTGGAAACAGGTTCTAATTGGACTTCTCTAAAAGACTTAACATTTAGGAGTTATCTTGAGATTTTACCTGATTTGGCTCAATAAAGGGTTAACATATGTACATTTTTCTAAGAAAAAGTTATTAAATATACAAATGCTAGATGTACGGCACATGAATGTAATGAAAATTAAGGATTTGCAAGAGACCTTTGATGTGGCCAAATTATATTAATTTTTGCAATTGTAAAGCTTTACATCACTTATTCTATTAAAAGAGTAAAAAATCTAAATTCTAATCTTCCTATGGCTAGTGAGCTTGCCTTGAGTCTTCTTCTTCTTTCAGATCTTAGGAGCCTCCTCTTCCTTGCCTTTGGTCCTTTTCAACTGTGCTTTTAATGCCTTTAACCTTTGATGATATTCCTTGCAACAATTCTCTATCTCTTGCTCTCTTTTACTCGTTTTCTCGGGATCATCTTCGACTTGGATTTCTTCCTTTTCCTTTGTCTCTTGCATATCTTTGAGCTTCTTTAGTTGGCAATAAAGAAGACCTTTGGTTGTCTGGCTCTTGCCTACTCTCCCCTTAATGGTAGGGGTGATCTTTTTTTATGTACCAAAGAGCTCAGATGCTTATGAGCTTAGCTACTTTGTTTGCCACCAACATGCTAAGGTTATGAAAGTCCAATGAGATGTCTTTTAATGAGGGTCTGGGGATCATGTCTTCAATGGGTCCATTAGCTAAGACGTATTCGATGTAGAGGTCAAAGCCAATTAGGGGCACCACCTTGAAATCTTCACATTTTCTTACCATTTCCTTGCTTGCTAACCACCTAGGTGTCAACAATAACTCTTTCGCTTTCATACTTTGAAAGTATTAGACCTAGTAGCAGCTAGCTATATCTTCTGGCAACTTAATTCTTTCTTTGAAAGACTTGATGAGATCATATTACTGGGTAAACTCAGCTTGATTGAAATTAAGTTGGTAAATTCTCATGCGACTAATGAACCAAACTATGAGTAGGCCCATGTTGGTTTTCAGATCTCTTCATTTCTTCTTTTTGAGATGATTCAATGGCTGGATTTGCTCAGTTAGGAGACTCAAGACATATGATTTCCCTTTAAGAAATTGGGTTACCATTTTTGTAATTCTAAATTGGACCCAGCATCATTCATCAAGGAACAAAATAGTATTAAAGACTACCAAGATAAAAGCATTGATACAGTGCTAGTGCCATGCTTCCAAGTTTTCACAAAAAACCTCCCATTTGTCTCTATGCTTTAATTCAGTAGAAAACCAATCCATGACATCTTCTAATAGAATGGTTTTTCCTTGATTTAGCACTCAGTTTATCTCGATTTTTTTTATTCCCAACAACTTACTGAAGATCTTTGGTGCTGCAGCTTCCAAGTTTGGGACGTGGACCTCATCTGTGATAGCAAGGGCCCACAACAATTGGGAGTACTCTTCTAAGGTTAGGCTTAGATGATATGGGCCCAAATAGAAACTAACGGATTCGAGCTCCCATAAATGGACTAAAGCTACCACTAAAGTGATGTTCACGGGGATCTTTTATAGGGAAAGGATGAGTCCAATCTTGTTCTTGATAAACTCTTGCCTATTTGAGCTAAAGAGTCGGAACCACATCTGAAGCAGTCTCTAAGGCCAGTATGGTGGGTAGACATGAATTTTTTCAAAAGGCTCTTGACTTGATCTAGCCATGCGTCGCAAAAGGAATCAAAATTACAATTATAACCTACTCTGAACTTTACACAAAATTATTACAAATTAATTACAGGGAAATATTACAACTATAACTTCACAACTGCCCTTATATGTTTCAATTTACCGCATCATACGTTCTTGTGATTTTTTGAAAAAAAGTTTTCATGTGATGCGATGGGTACATTCTAAAGGTTCTCAAGTTCTGCAATCACCGCGTTTTTTTCAAAGCAACGGTACTGTAGTTACATCTAAACTTGAGTGGGGTAACTTAATCAACCCCGGAAGATGGTTACCCCACAATATCTAAAGCTTACACAATGGCCCACCTGCAAAGGTCCTTAGATGGCCTAGTTCTGATCATATCTACCATGCATTTATGATATAAAAAATAAAATAAAATAAAATACACCTCTAAAACTATACGCTTAAGTAAGTAACAACAACAACAAATGTTAGTGCACAAAAATAAAAGTGAAATAAAATAACAATCAACTCAAGTATGTAATTTTTTTGAAAAATAATCCTAACTTCAGCAAATTCTAGTAGCTAGCCCACTTGATGGTAATCCCCAGTAGAGTTGCTAAATTGTCGAGTCTAATTTTTCGGTTTTCTTTCATTTTAATTTCGATATCCCATTTTCCAATTAATACTAAACCCTAGCCCATTCAATATTAATTCTTAATTACAAAAATTAAGAAATTTTGATTTATTTTTTTATAAAAAATAGCTTTTGGAGTCACTACCCAACCAAAGTTGGGAAAAAGAAAAGAAACCGTAATCAATTAAGTATATTGATTATGATTTGACTAATAGTTTTTTATTTCAATTTCATATAAACTAGAGGAATCCGAGTTCAGAGGCTAACCTATTAAACCCTAACGGATACCATTATCTATTTTCCAAAATTAGGGTTATTTTTTAAATTATAATATTTTTTAAAAAAATAAATATAAAAATAAAAACCAAAAGAAAAGAATTTAAGTTTCTATAAATTTTATCATTCTCTCGAAGATAAAATTTAGTGTATTGGTTTATTTTAATTTTGAAACCGACTAGCTTTAAGTTTTTAACCGATTCAATTTAAAAAAAAAAAATCTAAAGGTCTTAACTTGTAAGTGATCAAAAACTCTTTAAAACACTATAATTCTTTTGTAAAAAGTTTCCTTTTGTTAATTTTTGTTTCTAAAAAGAAATTGATTTTCTAAGTGAGAAATTCTAAATAAAAAAAAAAACTAATCCCAAAAATTCCTAAACTAATATATACATATGTATGCATACACATTATTAATACTAAACAAGTATCCATTTAAATAAATCATGATATCATACAATATACTCTAATATATAAAAAGCCAATATTAATAAATTTGCTAAACTAATATATTCATATATACATATATTATGTTAAATAAATAAAGAACTAATAATCTAATAATAGAATAATAATAATAACAAACTAAATAAAAATAAAAAATAAAAACTGGAAAGCAAATCTATACTCGCTTGAATTACTATTTGGTGAGGAGTTGCAATAGACCTATTCTGTAGATGATCAGAGACTGCAGTCTTGGACGGTGACTGAGTGCAACGACAGAGGGCGGCGGCAATGCTTCAGTTGCTGGACGAAGGATAGGCATCATTTTTTGGTATGTTCGGTAGAGCCTGTTACAGTAACGTGGTTCAAGAGTATGTATGTGGCTTGCTCATCGTGCGATCAGTAGACGTGCAGCATGCTGATTGGCATGAAGTGGACAACAATGACAAAGCACCACAGTATCGTGGAGCATCCAGCAAGTCGACAGTACAGTACGTTTGGGATTGCTGTGTATTGTACGGTTTAGTCGTGGAGTAGTGCATATTGGATGGATCGTGATCTCAGCGAGTGAGTGCCGTATGTGTCCTACTGTATGTGCTACGTGAAGGGGATGTCTAATGGCATCGTGGTCGTTGGGGATGGTGTTATGTATGTACTGCTCAATCGGTGAATCTGTAAAATTTATAGACTATGCTGTGTCGGCGTGTACGTCCTACTGTAATGTTTGTCAGCAAAGGCATAAAGTACTAGAGTAGGTGGCCTTACTGCAGCGAGTCGTAAGTCTGAAGTGTGCGAAGAAGATGGATAGCAAAGAGTGGAATGGCTGTTTAGCAGTGTGATGAAGTATGTTACTATTGGCGTGTAGGTTATGAGCGTTGCGGCCAGTGGACTCACGTGTTAAAGTACAGGCCATCGATGGTCAGTAGTGCACTTGCATGCTATCTTCAAGCATGTTCGGTCATGGAGTGTTGTGGCAGTTATGGTGTTCTCGGATTGCACCGTACTACTAATTAGTGAACTACGTTATGCACGGAGCTGTTGTAGTGGATTGGAATTTGGTTGCTAATCGTACGGCCAATGGTAGTGAATCAAGTGATCGGTAGTTTTAGGAAATGTATGAAAGGGGATTTTTCTTTGCTTATATGTAATTGTAGTGAGGGTTTGTCTATATTATGTCGCGTTATCTCTATTTGTAAAACCTGAAACGAAACAAATCAAATCGAATCGAATCGAATCTTTTATATCAATACAAATCCAATATGATAAAAATCAAACTAAATTTAAATCTTTTATAATAATTTAAATTCGATTTGATAAAAATCAAATTAGATTTGAATCTCACAAATCCTTATTATATTAGATTCAAAAGATTTAATAAAATTTAAGATTAAATTTAAATCACGTATGCTCACATAAGTGTCTAATGGGATTTGAACCCATGACTTCAACTTAAACCCAATTCAATACTCCAATACTTCTCTGTTAAGCTATTGGCCTATGTCTTAATTTTTAATATAATTAACTTATACTTAAAACACGTGACTCTTCTAATAATTTACTTTCTAAAAAAAAATCTTTGTAATTTTTTCTTTTCTCATTTTTTTTCTATTTTCATCATTTGTCAATTTTTATTATTTTTATCTTTTTATTTTTTGTATTAGGACCCTAATAATAAAATAAAAAACTTAAAAATTAGGATTACAGGGACAAAAATTAGGTGTCTATAAAATGGAATCTTTAACACTTATATATGTAAGTGTGATAAATAATTTTTTTAAATAACAACCTAATTAGCCACAAGTATAATAATTATCTTCTAATATTTATAGTTTAAAAATTACTAACCCCTTTTATTTAGGATGATGTAGGAGGGCAGGATCTATGAGTCTCAAGCTTTGTAGCATTAGGCATTTCTGGAGGAAAAACCTAGTAGAGAACATCGAAGCGTGAACAAGCTCACCTATCACCGCTAGGTGAGGGTAAAGAACCTAGTGACCTTAGGATTACAGAATGATGGCCCATCTTAAGTTCTTAAAGTAGCTCAAGTCTAATCACATCTAAGCATATACATGTTTTTCAAAAAAAATACCCCTCCCCCCCCCCCCCCTACAAATCCCAAGGTAGGGCCCATTGAGCTAAGTTATTCCTAATAGGCTTGCATCACTAAAAACTGGTTTGTACAACTATAATATAATATTAAATAAACAATAATAAGGAAAAAAATAAGCTCATTAATTAATTTTTAAATTTTTTAATGGTTAGCTCACTAGTGGTTCTTAATGGAGCGGCTAATTTTATTAAGCCCTATTTTAGTTTTTCTTAATTTAACCTATATTAAGTCTAACTTATTTAATATAAATTACACGATATAAAATTAAAGAAAAATATTTTTACTAAAAAAAATAATTTGAAGTCACTGACCAATTCGACTAGTAAAAAGCCAAATTAGGCTTTTTATGTAGAAAAAGATTAATTTAACCACTAGTTTATAAATTCTTTTTTTAAATTAATCTTTTAGAAAATTTAACTAGAAAATTTAAATCTAAAGGCTAACTTATTAAAACAAAAGTCAGCATGTAAAAATTTAAGAAATTAAGTAGTGGACCGTTATTTTCGGAATTTTATAAAAATATGAAAATATACAAAAATACATAAAAAAGGAATTTTGTAATTATTTTATTGCGAATTTTCCTTAAAACATGAAAAGAAAATAAAATATTTTACAGTAGTCCTGAAAGTGTTTATATAGCCTCTAATTGAGATCAAACCGGTTGTAGTTCTCTTTTTTTAAAAAAAAAATTACTAGGTTGATTATTTTTCAATTGAAAATTAAGTTAGGTTTACATGTTTTAGCAAATTTATTTTTATTAAAAAAAATCCTAGAAAAGAAAACCTAATTTTTATTACTAATTAAAAAAAAAATCTAGAGACTTAATTTTTAAAAAGACTTCAAGTTATTTTTTATTTAATTTTTGAAAAAAAATTGTTGCATGACAAAACTTTTTAAAAAAATCCCAAAAGACCTAAATGAGAAAACAATGAAATTGTGTTAATATGAAATTATCACAAAAAAAATGCTGTTTTATGAAAAAAAAAATGCAATTAGTATTGACAATATACCTAACCTTGGAATAGATGTCCAAATTATAAAAAATATGCCTAACTATAAAAAAGATTCCTAAACTATGGAAAATACAATTAAACAATATATAAGAAGCCTTAACTATAGAAAAGATGCCTAAACTATTAATAAAATGCCTAAACTAGGGAAAAGATATTTAAACTATAGATAATATATCTGAACTATAAAAAAGATGTTTAAATAATGAAAAAAATATTTAAACCATAGAAAAGATGCCAATAAAATTTTTTATTTTTTTGTCTTTTTTGAAAAACTAACAAATGACAAAACGAATTTTCAAAATACACCTAAATTACTAACTTTATTTAAAAATACAAATTTAATGAAAAACATATAAATTTAAATAAAAGATGCAAATTTTCTATAAAAGTGCAATTTCTAACAAAAATATTGAATTTTACTTACAGTTTTGACTAAAAATATACAACTTTATGTTAAAACATGCAATTTATGTGAGAGATGCAAAAGGCACAAATGAACGGGAATTGACATAATGACCTGCAAAGACTTAGATTAATAATAATTCTATACAAAATCCTAATCGTGTAAAACCAACATAACACTTTAATATACCCATATAATAAAACTAACAAAATAACAATAAATAAATAAATCATATAATTTAAAAAAAATGAAAATTATCACTAAAATAAAACGTACATAAAAATAAACTAAAGTTAGTATAGGTTATTAATAAAATAAACTATCTAGACCAAAAAAGAGAAAAACAAATAAAACAAGAGGGGAAAAAGAAAAACAAATAAATATAACTATACTAGAAAAAGGAAAACTTACCTATACTCTATAATGTGAGTCGGATCAGGGAGAAACTTACACAAATTTTGTTGTTGTTTTCCTTTGTGTAGAATTGCTATTCGTTGGACCACTAATCATGTAGCTGCTGATTGCGTAGGGTTGTTGCTATGCATACGTGTGTTGTTATGGAGTTATATGTGATCAAAAGTGTGTGCGTGGGACTAGATCAAATTACGTGGAGTGTACATAATAAAGAGTGTAGATTGTATGCATGGAATTGTATATGGGAGTGATCGTATGTAAGCTTTGTGTTTATGAGACTAGAGTATGTGCATAAAGTTGTGCGAAATGGATTGTGTAGGGGTATAGATGTGTTGTTATATTTGGGAATGGGAATTGTATAAGTAGGATTTTGTTTGCTATGATTATGGTATAACAATGCTATTTGAGAGTGAGGGATTTAAGTTGTGTGGTACAAGGGTCAGAAGTGATTGTATATGTGGAATGCGATTTTTTATAATCGAAGTCCATTATTTATAAATGAGTAGTTTTGGATTTTTTGGATCTTTTGGATCTTTTTAATGAGGATTCAATCTTGACAAATTTAATCTTCATAGGATATGACAATATTCACTTTAGATTTGTTAGTTTCTCGAATTATCTAATCACGATTCGATCTAATCCACTCTTAAATTCTATAAGCTTTACAATCTGTTTAGGCTTCCTATCTTATGCCCAACCCATTCCATTTTGTTTTAAATTGACTACATCCTAAAATATATATGCTAACCATTTAATAAATCTTAAGTCTATTTTAATTAGTCTAATTAAAATATTTTCAAATTGGATAAAAATTCACTTTATGCTTTCAAGGACTATTTTTAAGAAATATTTTTCTAATGAATCTCAATTATTTAAAGTCTCGAATTTTCTAAATTGTATATATATTTCTAGCTATTGTCTAATCCATCCCTAAAATGACTCGATGCAATACTTTTGACACTTTGTAATTTTTTTTTTCAATTTTTTTTTTAGTTTTTCAATTATTATTATTTTTGTAAAGCTAGCAAAAAAAAAAAAGAGATTAAAATTAAAATAAATGATAGCACAAATAGGGTGTTTATAGGGCTTACTTTGGAAAAGGCCTAATGAGGTATGTGTCCCTGATCAATTTCAGGTTTTAAGGCTTTAGATTCGATCACCTTATTTTTGTAAATTTCTTTCCTAGCCATACTTTTCATTTCCTCATTTTTCCTCAAGCCCGTTTTCTTTTTCCTTTTTTTTTCTTTTTTCCCTCCTTTTCTTTTACTTTTCTTTAGGATATAGGCACTTTTTTCATTTTAAAGAAAATAAGTTATTAATGATGAAAATTATAGTTGAAAAGATAGGATTAGAGCAAGCGCAAATTAGTTTTAACATTTTCTTCTAATTAATACTCTTAACCTCTTATTTGCCCCATTATAGGGTAATTCTTGACAAGGTTTAATTTTGAAAATACTTTATATAAGAGGCTCAATGAGGTTGACAAGGGATTTTGTGTTTAGGATTTTAAAAATGAATGCCTAACTTCATTTTGATTCACATATCAAATTCAAGATGAACCTCTTTTAAGGAACTAGTCTAATAACCTCTCAATGATGTCACTCATCTCTCAAAGTGTCTTTAGGGTTGATGTTTAGGATTCGACTTGCCTCTCTTCATTCTAAACCTTTTAACTAATGAGATATCTTGATTTTCATTTCAACTACCCTTGCTATTTGTGAGTGATCTCAACAATTAAGAGAAAAGAAAACATGATACTTTATTTGAATCACTTTGACTTTTACAAACTTTGTAAAGGTTATTGCAAAATCTTGCTCTCTCCTTAAATTGAATCCAACTAGATCTCTCCTACATTTATTAGGTCTTAAACTCTGTTTTTCAAGTCATAGCAGTTGTTAGTAGAATGCCCTATTGACCCATATCATATTCACATTGTGCAGTTGGGTTATATTTCCTTAGCTTATATCTTGGCATTGGGGCTTTTTATTGTAATAAGCCTTCTTTTCTTAGTTGGTCAAATACTTGAGATAATGAGATAAGGATCTGAGTGAACTTTCTTCTAGGTATTTTTAGGCCTTTTTTGCATGGTGTAGGTTCTGACATTGTAGTATTTATATATGACCTAGAATTTTGTCGAGTTAGTCTTTTTCCTATCAGCCTCCCTATTCTCATAGCTTCTTCAATTCGGCTTTAAGTAAGTAAAAAATCTGCAAAACCAGCCATTGTATTACTTAATAAATGCACGTAATATGATTCCTCTAATGAGTCAACAAAGATAGATTCTAGCTACCACAACGCTCCATCTTTGAGCGCATTTCCTAAAGGACTCATTTTTCTTCTTACTTATTGTGTGCAAGTGCTAAATTGAAGGAACTGTCTTAATGTTACTACTCATAGAATGCTCGAGCTAACTTCTCCTAAGTATTGCTTTAATTGAGATCGAGTTAGGCATACCAAGTTAATGTAGGTCCTATCAAACTATCTTGAAAACATTATACCATGAGTTGATTATTATGAACATATTTTCCCAACTTACAGACATATAATCTAGTGTTTAGCTTTGGGCATTTGGTCCCATTACACTTCTTAAACTCTAGTACTTTGAATTTTTCTAGGTAAGCCCTAACATTAAACATGGAGAAGTTAGTGATCCCAATCTGCTTGAATCCATCGCCATTCCTAAGTGCTCTCATCTTTTCAATTATCTATTATGTTAACTTCCTTTCTAGCTCTTTGATACTTTCTTAACTTAGCTCTAAGTCAATTGGGATTGAATAAGTCTTAAGTTAGAAAGGTAGATTGATCATCTCTTCTATTTCTAAAAGAGGTGCTTCAATAGACTTCTTATGTCGAGCTTCCGAGTGCTCTTCATTTAATGACATTATAGCTCTGAGTAGAACAATTCTATTAACTAAAAAATTCATCTATTAAGTTATTTTCCCCATAGTTCACTCCAATGAACAAAAACTTACTTTTTCAAGGTTGGTGCTATTAAGTTTGTTGTTATTGTCACTATTGGCTATTGCTCTTGGTAAGAATTTTGACCTATTAGCAACTCTCTATTTTTTTAATTTTTTAAAAATACTTTTATTTTGAGATAGAAAAGGACTTATTTAAAGGATAAGGCTTATCTACATAGTTGTGAGAATGGATCAAAAAAAACATTTCTAAGGGATCAGGAGCCTAAATACTTACAATCAATCACTATTAACCTATACGTATTTAAAAGGTAACCTATAAGAAAAGTAATCTTAAGGATGTATAAATTAACAAAAGATTGGAAAGAGTTGGAATGGAAGGTACTGAAGAAAGGAAAAAATCAAATATTTACAATTAGAAGCCTAAGGATATGAGCCTACATAGAAAAATCTTCCCCACCACCCCACACCTACTTTATTATAAGCCAACAATGAATATTTATAAATAAAAAATGCAATATGAGGGCATGCAGATACAAAGAAGGGAGTTAGTAAATTGATTACGATGTGGCAAGAAAATGATTTTTATTGCATCTTTGAAATTTCCATTGCATTATTAAAAATTTCTTACAAATAATCCTTAAAGTCTAAATCATCTTCTTGTGGTATCTTGCCTCCTCTTCCATCTTCTTTCTTTTCTTCAACTCAAGTACCTCGATCAATCTGACAACCTAAGAGATAGCTTCAATGTGGAACTTCTAAAAAGCAATGATAGGTAGCAACATCTTAAGGAGTTCAATAATAGTAACAAATGCATCAATTAGATTCATCTTCTAGATGCATTTCTTATGAAAGAAGTCAAGTTTATGGCTTTAGGTATGGTTGATAAACTAAACCATTACTAAGGCCATATTGGTCTTAAAGTCTCTATTCTTTTCCTCTTAAAGACAATTGACCGATTAGCTTATGCAGCTAACAACATAGGGATGTAAGACTTTTCTTTCAGAAATTAGGCTACTAGGTCTGTAATCTTATGATGTATGTTAAACACCACATTGGAAAATAAAAGAGTCCCAAATGCTACCAAAATATAAACGTTAATTTTATGTTGTTTCCAATCTTCAAAGCTACAATAAAAGAGTTTCTGATTATCACTAGACGATATCGCAAACCAAGTGAAGAGATCATCCACCCTAATGATTCTCCTATAGGGATTCACCTATATTTTAAATACTTCAAATTCACAAAGGCCTAGGAGTCTATTGAAAATCTTTGTAGGCTTAGCTATGATATTTGGAACATACCCTTTACTTTCAACAAAGGGGACTCCTAACAAATATGAGAATTCTTCAATAATTAGGCTCAATTAATATGGGCTAAAACAAAAACTTGAAAGGGGCTATTGTGAGGGAGGACTTAACCATTTTCTAAAAAAAAAAAAAGTTGAAAAGAAAATTACATCAGAATTATTCTATTTACACGGGAATTACATTGATATTCTAAAGAAAAGAAACACTTACAAGAAAAAGATTAGGTAACTTAAAAATATATATATATATATATTTATTTTCATTTTTTTAGACTTGCTACATGATACTTATTTGCCAATTTTTGGAAAGGGTTTATGAATGCAATTAAGATAAATTCTATAGGTCCTTAAACTTTATGACCTTACACGTTTTTGAAAAAACGATTTCTTAATCACATTAAAGTTTAAATGGGGTAACCTAATTAACGTCGAGTGGTGGTTACCCCACAACACCCAAAACCTATACAAAAGCTCCCATCTTAGGGTTCTAAGATGGCCTGGATTTGACCGTATCTACCTTCATCTTTGACATAAACATTTCCCCCATTATCTTAAGTATGATGCATAGAAAATGAATATAATTAAAACAAAATATATACATGAAACGAATTATAACAATAAATAAATGAATAAATAATTAAATAAATAACATGGGTATTTTGAAAGGAAAATTTAATTTCAAAAAGTTTTTAAGTGGCTATCCCTCTTGAAGTCACTAATAGAGTTGCTAAGCTGTTGACCTTGATTTTTCCTAGTTTTTATAAATTTTCCTTAATCCAATCAATATTAAACCCTACTAGTTTAATATTAACTCTTAACTAAGAATTAAGGAATATCTAGGTTTTAAACATGTTTTGAAAGTACTTGGAATCACCACTTGATTTGGGGGGGGGGGGGGGGGGGGGGGCGCGGTAATGGTGTTTACAAAGTTAAACTATCATGAAAATGGAGTCCAAATATGAAAATTGATTCAAACATTTCAAATTAGGTCCAAACATGAAATCCAAATAAAAGTTTCAAGATTTTGGCCAACAAGGGGGGGGGTAAGCGGGCGCAGTAATGGTGTTTACAAAGTTAAAATATCATGAAAATTGATTCAAACATTTCAAATTAGGTCCAAACATGAAATCCAAATAAAAGTTTCAAGATTTTGGCCAACAAAATGATATAACTAATCTCTCCTCAAAAGGCTCATCAAGATACTTAAGGCACATCCTTTACACTCTTTCCCCCCTTAAGATGGGGCAACAATATTTCTAGATGTAGTAAAGCTCATGCAAGGTTGGAAATATTGTCCAATACATCCATTAAGTGATCCTTAGAACATTTGGGTTAGGGAAAGCATCGCACTATGCTAATACCTAGCAAACCTATTAGTCTTGATTCCATATTGTTAAAATACGTAGAGTAAAACAGAATATTTTCTCAAACCACATATGTTTTTGTTATTAACCCCTCTAGTCGAAACATATGCTTAACTTACCCCTTCAAAATATCTAAATATCTCTTCATGTGGTACATCTACCTATATTACATTAGATTGCATATGTATGTTTCTCTTGTAAGGTGAATTGAATCATGATGTTGAAATATATTGATGGAAAGATATTCTCAAATTTACATAATGTTAGGACCATGGTGCATTCCATATACACTAAGATGTCTACTCACAGCTCCCTTGTATACAGCTCCTTAGAAAAAAATGAGATATCTCACAAACCACATCATAAATTTTTTTTTAAATAACCCTTAATAGAACTACCCATACAATCCATTTCAGTAAAGCATGATAATGTGGCTCTTTAACCCCTTCAATGTTGCTTTAATTGTCTTAAACATGATGATATATTATTATGTCCATTTGAAAGTCTCACATCCTTTATTAAGTTATATACCTCCCTCAAATGCTGAAATAGCAATTTATATTATGCCAACAACTTTACTAGGCGACCTCCCTAAGTGGTAAGATACAACTCGGCTTAAATCTTTATCTCTTGTAACATCATTCTAGCCTTATCAGTACCTTTGGACTTACCCTTTATATTTAATAATATGTCTACTAAGCTTTCACAAGCATTCTTTTCTATGTGTATCAAATTAAGGTCATGCCTCACTTATAACTCCTTTCAATATGACAATTGTTAGATTATGCTTTTCTTAGTCCAATCAGTAATATCATCATTTTACGTCCTCCTTATGCTACTAGATGACTATCTAAGAATCACATCTTTGTAATTGGATATCTATATCAAACTTTCATTGGTAGGTAATACTCCAAGTGTTGTTCTCATCTCCATTTCCCTATTAAACTTTGCATTGTGGCACATGGCTTATCACTTAGTAAGAATCGCCTATGTCTCATGAATTGGAATTGTTCTAACTATATCCACTAGTCAAATCTACATTATAAATAAGACATTCTTTGTACCCATTAGCAATCCATCTTAAGACATCACCATATGCTGGAATAATAAATTGTCCAATGTTAAGTGGCTCACATATGGAATCGGCACCCCACTATGGTATCAAATGTAAGAACCCCTCATGTCTACAATTGCATCAATTCAACAACTAATAGCTAAAGGAAAACATCTATATCTTTGCTAGATAATCTCGATCAAGGAATTAGTAAGGACATAAACAAAAATGGTTCTTTTATGCATTTCTAGGGTGAATTATTAAAGGAAAATACAAGTACTAGCCATCAACTCCATGTTGTAGTCAAATTACTAAATAAATAAAAGCGATCAATTGCAAGGCCAGATTGCACATTCCTAACCTCTTTTCTAAACTTAAGAAACTTCCTATCTAGGCGCTTTTACCATTGAGAGCCATATGGGTGCCTAAGAATGTTTTCCTAAAAAACGTGTCCTTCCCTATGCTACCTCATCTTTAGAGACATTTTTTGATAAATGAATAAGCGTTGCAAATGGGGCATTAGTAAAAACTATCTAAAAACCTTTACTACATCCTTCTTCTTGTATCTTATCAATCATTTCTTTCCACATTGATTCATCATACCTTAGATAATAATTTAAATCCTTAAACTCCTTCTAAGTAGAACATAATCATTTCAGCATGCATCAACTGAGTTTGCATCTACTTCGAAATTTCTCAACATGTATCTTGTATCTAGTAATGCATTAGTAACTTCTCACATTTTGTAATAGAATTTTTAAGATAACAACCAGCCATTAAAACTTTCCATCGATGTTGTTGACCAACAACCTTTAGGTTCATCATTAGAACAACAACTGAAAGAAGGGCAAACTTTGAATATCAAGGGTACATCTTATGCTTTACATTTTCAAATACATTGTTCCAGTCATCCAATTCATTATCCCCCAACCCTTCAATATTTAAATCCTCATCCTCGTTGTCCATATCATCATGAGTCATGTCTTCTACCAATTTGTTCTCTACTTCATCAGCAAACACTTGACTATTTAGCTAAATAAAATTTTGTTCTCAATTCAACAATCTACTAAACTTAAAAATGAACACAAATTACAATCTAATAATGTATTAGTAAAATGAATGACTGATATAGAGAGAAGGAGAAAAAAAATGCTTTACATGAAGAGAGGACAAACAAATGAATGAAAGCAAATAATGAATATAAGCATACACATGTACGCTCATACACTTACATATATATACCAATTCATAACTTTGTTCTTCTCTTCAATTTTTTTTTTTAACTCAATGTTGTTAGAAGCTTACATCACATCATTGAATGGCTTCACCTCCTTCTACATTATTTTTCCACTCATTTAATTAAGATTAGGTCACATCATATCATATTAGGCTATAAGTGATAGGAATCAAGGACCAATTACTAGCACTTGAGTTCAAAGACTTACTGCCTTAGTCCACTAAGCTACCTAGAAGGGCCTGGCCTTAGGTGAAGAAAAATTCTTCTAAGTTGATCAGATTTATTTACTGAGCTCCTCTAATCTATTCATAGTTTCATGAGTAGAGGAAGATTCCATTAACATTGCTAACCCTCATAAGAGATGAACATTGAACCAACATGATTTTAAGCTAACAAATGTCCGAGCTAAGACTAACCTAATGCTAAGTCAACCTACTAACTCTGAACTCCCAAGTTCTAACCTTTTAAGCAAGTACTCCCTAAGCTCTTGACACCAAGCTGTCAACTTAAGATCAATCTAACTAGCTCTACACTGCACACATTATCCGTTTAGAATAAAAAATTGAGAGGCTGATACGTGTCTTCTCTCTAATAACCATACTATCCTAGTGAAGGATATTTCATTTTTTATTATTACCAATTTTTCCTTTCTTTGTAACCATTTTCTATTTTAAGTAGGTATTCAATTTCATAATTAGAGGGATCCTAAGACTTACTCTAATCGAGCCATATAAATATCTTTACTTCTATTAACCATAAAGATCAAATTAGTGAATTTCAATGCATTTCCTTTTGAGCTAGGTATCTTCCTGCTTGCTCTCTTATTACTCTTATTTAGGCCATTGTTTAAGCATGGACTAGTAGTGAGTAATCTCATGTTACACTTGTGTGCCATATCAAGTGTAGCTCAAGCTCATGTGAGAAGTTGGTCTGTCATCTCCATCACTGGTGTATAGGAGTCTTACTCAACCTTCAATTACCATTTATCTTTGAGACAATCTTAGAGTTTGGACCCACCTTTAGTTCATAAGGTACCACTACTCATATGTCCATCCACAACAGTACTTGTACTATCTTGATATTAGAGCTTAGCTATGTTCTTATAAGTTTCTAGTATCTTACGTTCTTGAGTGTTCATGTTGTAGTAGCATTATGTAAAGTAAGTTATACTATGGACAAGGCTTTTGCGGTTGTACATAGTAGGTATTAGTGCATTGTTCTAAGTTTTGTGAAGTAAGCGTAAGGTTACTTTATTTTTCCTCTATTTCTGTATTCCCATAACAAAGTGTATTGGTCATACTGGTTTATAACCATATTAAGTATTGTTTGAGTCACTCTAGAATTTATTAGTGTATAAGATAGAAGGCAGTTGTTTGGAGAAGGATTTTGATGAGGATTCAAGCCATATTCATTTGTTCCCATGTGAAGAAGAAAGCATATTGAAGTATTCAACAATGTTGGACTCAAGTGTTTAAGGAGCTCTAAGGAATTAAGAGAGTGGTGCTCATAATGGTTATGGCCAACAAAGAAGTTATATACCCTAATCAATGGATGAAAAACTGGACATGCTCACTAACTTAGTGACTAGCCTAGCAATTGCCATACAAGAAGAAAGGCAATGAACTAGAGATAACCCAAAGAGAGGCTAAGCAAATGAACTATCTAAGAGAGATAATGGCTGACCTGGCCAAGCTACTTTCCTAATTCGATTACCCTAAGTTAGAGGAGTGGATAGATTTGCATGAGTTAGGCTTGTAATGGAAGAAATGGAAGAGGAGAATGAGCAGCAAGGCAATGAGGAAGAGGAGTATTATGAACCCGAAGAAAGGAACGTCCAAGCTCTTAGGGTAGAAGGATTGAGATTACAAATTGTAAGCTTCTCTAGTAGTGGTAATGCTAAAGACTATCTAAACTGGGTTGATAGGATAGAGAAGCAATTTGAGTGTCGTAAAGTTCTTGAAAATGCTAAAGTAAGACTTGCGGCCATAGAATTTATAGGGTATGCTACCTTATGGTGGAAGAATTTGCAAGCGATATGATAAAGAGAAGGAGAGAAAGAAGTTAGAGAATGGGATGAGATGAAAAGGGTGATGAGAAGGAGATTTGTGTCGAGCTATTATCTATAGGATGCATTCAAAAGATTACTTGAGTTGATACAAGTAGGCTCAAGCGTTAATGCTTATGTGAAGGAGTTTAAAGTGTTGACGTTTTCCTGTGAAGTTGTAAAGCTAGAAGATCGAACTATCTCTAGGTTTATCAGTAAATTAAAGTTGAGATTAGGGATATCATGAAGACTAGAGATAATAAGTCTTTAGATGAAGTGATTTGAGCTACTTAAAGGATAGAGCAATGACAAATAGGTAGATTTCAAGATCCTGCTAGTGGAACTACACCTAATCGACCTATTCCGAGCTAACTTATGAGATCGAAACCAAGTAAAACTTCATAAATTTGACCTATTTTAGCTACCCAAGCTTTGGAAAATGAACTCCTAAGGAAGTGCAAGAAGGGATGAAGCTTAGGAAGAAAGATGAGCAAAATTTAGTGTTTTAATGTTACAGATTTTTTAGCACATTGCTACTTAATGTCCAAACAAAAGGGTGATGGTGGTAAAGGGTGAGTTACAACCATAGAGGTCGATAGCATAGAGGAGGAGGTTGAAGAGTAGAAGGAATCTAGACAAGTTAGCTAGTTTAAGCAGGAGAAGGTTATCTATAGTAGAGAGGGTAACCTCATGCCCACAACCATGGTGCTAAGATGAGTGATGCGTGTGAGTCAGTACCTAAAGACGAGCAATGTGAGAACTTGTTTCACATTAGTGGCAAGGTTAACGGGATGTTGTAAACCCCATGAATTTAGCTTCCTAAATATAGAAACAAACATCTAAACTGTAGATAATTTCCTAAACTCATATTTTGCCAAATCATTAGTAAAAGGTCAGAGATGACCCTCATTCATGCTTATATGATTCGAATCCTCAAGTTATCCATTAGAAACTAAGATAATGAGTCATAGATTATATTTATCCCTTAAGTATGTGATTAAGGTAGTCTCACTTAGAGTTAGGGTTACAGTTGAAGATTAGGTTACATCTGGTGAACTTTAATGCTCAAATTAGTACTTTTTGCATTTGTTATCCAAAGTAGTTTACCAAATGAGATATATAAGCTATAAAGACCTAAAGTAAGACCTCAACAATAGTACTTACTAATCAATTCATCATATACCTCATTTCTTCTCATTTCCTTCATTTTCCCCTAATTTCCTTTAATTACTACATTATGTGCACAAAATTACACATACGTAAGGAATGTTGACTAAGATAACACATGTTGACCAAAGTCCAAAAGTTGACCAAGTCAATACATGTTGACTAAAGTCAATATTTTGAAAAGTCAACAAAAGACTAAAGAGATAAAGAAAATATCTCTTCCTTAATGATGGCTTTTCTTTTCTTTCTTTTTGATTTTTTTTCTTCTCCTTTTCTTCTCAATTGCTGTCCACATCTTCTCCCTTCTAGACCCCACCATTCTCCTTCTTCCATAAGCAAAACAAATCAAAAGAAACAAACCAAAAATCCTCCTCCATTGCCGTGAGCTTCCATCTCCATTTTACCTTCAACATCTTCCTTTTTGCCTCCTTAATTCCAACATAAGCAAAGGTATGTATCTAAGTTACTTTATCTTGTTTTATCTTCTTCATTAGTTAGTTAATTAAGTATATTAGATAAGTAGTTATGTGTTTAGTATTGTCTTGAAGAAGAGGAAACAAAGTTTCCATCTTTAAGTGTAGAAATTAGAACTTTTGAAGAAGAAGAAAGGAAGACATGAGTATATGCTTATAAGTGTGTACACATAAAAAAATACCAAAAGAGTACAAGTATGTGAACCTTTGTACATAAGTATTTATCATGTACATAACCTAACTTAAGATCATATCTAACTATACATACTTATACTACACTAAATATATACATAAAAAACACAAAAGGATGAAATTAGGAAGCTTTTCTTAAGGAAAAGATTAGGCATACGAATTTTTGTATAAAAATACGTATCTAACTGTATAGGTATATGAGTATGTATACACGTATAAATACGGTATAAGTCTAAGTATAGGTATAAGTATATGTATGTATAAGGTATATGTACATAAGTATAAGGGAAGAAGTGAAATGTACATAAGACATGTACATATGACATAAGCATGAGGTGAGGTTTATGTAAGCAAATGATGAAGTAAGTGATGAGGTAAGCAAGTGATGACATAAGCCATGACATAAGCAAATGATGACATAAGCAATGACACAAGTGATTGATGACATAAGCAATGATATAATTATAAGCTTATAAATGAAGAAAATAAGTATGTACATGTACTTAGGATTCAAAACCTTAGACCCTAATACCCTTCCTAAATTGAATCGAACTTAATCAAGGACATAGATTAGTAATACCAACGTAAAAGTCCCTAAGTATAAGAATAAATGGCTAATTAAATCATTAACTACTAAAATGGAACATAAAACTAACCAATAGGAATAATTAAACTTTAATAAGATAAAATGTCAATAAATTTAGCCCATATCATAAAACGTGAGTCCTAATGTCCAAAACGGACATCACCGTGTGAATGTGCATCCGAAAAGGATGAAAAACGAATATAAGTTCGCAAATATTAGAATCAAAACGAAAAAGTTACAAAATACATAAAGGAAGCCTCATACCTTACTAATATAAGAAAATAGTTACTATTAATCTCATGGGATATGGTAACCGTATACACACTATACTCGGGTTAACCTTATATACACTATACTTAGGTTATATTGGAGGAAACTAGATAAACTACAATAGACTTTTAGTTAACTAAGGAGTTTGAATTCTCAGAACACTTATAAGTTTTACCATTTTGATTTAGGTGTTCGATATCGAGTCCTGGAAACCCTAAAGGCTTGGAGAATGAGCAATAATCCAGGTGAAGGAGTTCTGATGACCTGCTACTTGCTTGTGCGTGTTACTTATATGATGTTTTGCTGTTTGCTATTACTTGTATGTTTAAATGACTGTTCTGCTTGTATGCTATCATCCGTGTGATCACCTTTTTAAATTGATAAATATAAATATCTGCCTAAATAATCGGTTCTACTCGTCGCATGTCTATGACTTGGTAAAGGTATGAATGGAGAATGCTAGCCTTGTAAAAAAAAAAAAATCTTAAGAAAAGTATTTTTGGAAAAAGCTTTTCTATCCGTAAAAAAATTTTTACATGATCACTCTAAGGGCTTGAGGAGCCATAAAGAGTATTTTTAACATTAAGGCAAAGCTAGCATAGGTTCTCTACTTGATAGCGAGAGGACTCGCATGTTTATGCTTGAGGGACCTTGGAGGGTGGATAGTCCTAGTTTGGACTCACCCTATTTGGATTGAAAATCTTTTCTCGGCTAAGGTAATAGTCGAGTTTTGCCTAGTAGGGTAGTGCCCCTAGGTAGCCTTATGCGGGTAAGCTGAGATACCCTGTGCGGGTAAGTATAGAGGATAATCGAAGTGTAGACGACGTAATTCTACACCTTCCATAGTTCGGGACTCCTATCCTATGAATGTGTTGCTTGCATTCATCACGCTTGCATACATTATGTATGTGGATAGCTTGATTGCATGTATGATAATAATGTGTGA
Source organism: Lumnitzera racemosa (assembly GCA_024138005.1). Classification (NCBI taxonomy): domain Eukaryota; kingdom Viridiplantae; phylum Streptophyta; class Magnoliopsida; order Myrtales; family Combretaceae; genus Lumnitzera; species Lumnitzera racemosa. The sequence continues at coordinate 61,774,495 of JAMXBC010000012.1, forward strand.
AAACTTGCTTGACCGGTAGTGGTGAGAAATGAACTCACTGAGCTGTTTTATGCTCATTCCCCCTTAGTTTCCTTTGCAAGTTTACATACAATGGGATTAGGATATGTCTCGAGTGTTGAGTACGAGATGAAGATATGTACATTAATATTATAAATAGTTGAGTACTTTTTAGATGATACATAGAAATCCTTTGTAGAAAATATTTATTTATTAAACCTTACTATAATGTTAGTATATCCTGTCTTATTATTTGATAAGAGACACCGATTCTCTGCAGTTCTAAGGAACTGTGGGATATCAGATACCCATAGTTATTTATATTTATATTCTACAGTAAATTGATTACTTAAAAATCAGTAACCTTAGTGATTAATCATTTAGAGTCTTGCAATCTCTGACTTGCAAAGCGGTTTTCATAGCATGGGTACACACATGTTGTGGAAATTTTAGGTATTCTTACTAGGCCCCCTTTAGGGTCCTGACAGATGTTGTGTGCTCTTGTTGTTAATAGTGATAGTTGTACTGATGCAGTATTTGCATTTATAGTCTAACAATTAAAACTGCTAACCATACCCCCTCCCCCCCTAAAACCTTATAAGTTGCATTAGCTAAGTAATAAAGGAGCCTCGCAGGTGACCAAATGAGTTGTAGTGCTAATCTGCATTGGAAAGTATTAGGATGAAGTTCTTTGTGATGTATTGCTTATGAGTGCTTCACATATTCTTTTAGGAAGACCATGGATGTTTGATCAACATGTGATCTATGATGGGAACAAAAATACTTGTTCTTTTGAACATGCGAGAAGAAAGGTGAGATTGAATCCCATGTTCTTAAAGCAAGTCAAGACTATGCAGGCTCAACTCAATAGAGCCCTGAAGAAAGATACCCTAATGATGTAGGCTCAACTCGAGAGAGATGAAGCATGACAAGTCGACTATGCTGTTGGTTAGGAGGCTACTTGAATTAAGGGATCTAAATGTTTAACCATCTATCAAGGTGAAAGACTTATGAAAGGAATTTGCTAACTTGTTTCCTGATCAATTACCAAAAGCTCTACCCCGGCTAGAAGAATTGAGCATGATATAGATCTATAGCAAGGAGCAGAATTACCAAACAAGTTTGCATATAGATTGAACCTTAAACAGGTTATCGAACTCTAGAGGCAAGTAGATAAACTAATGGAAAAGGGTATGTAAGGGAGTTTTTAAGCCCATACGTTATACTAGTCTTATTGGTGTCAAAGAAAGATAGCACGTAATAGATTTATGTAGACAGTTGAGCCATTAACTAGGTTACTATCAAATACAAGTACCTCATACCTTAGCTTGATGATATGCTTAACAAGCTAAATGGAGTAAGGATCTTCTCTAAGATCAATCTCAAGTCGGAATACCATCAAATCAGAATGTAGGAAAGAGATGAATAGAAGATCACATTCAAGACTCACCATAGATGGCATGAATATTTAGTGATACCCTTTAGACTATAAAATACATCGAACACTTTTATAAGGTTAATGAACCATGTGCTTGGAGAATTAATCAAAAAGTTTTTTGTTATTTACTTTAACAATATTCTTATCTAACACCCCAACTTGGAGATGCATTATGAACATCTCCTAGTTGTTTTTGCTAAACTCCAATCTGAAAAACTATACGCCAGTGTGAAGAAGTTTGACTTCTGTCGATCAGAAGTAGTCTTCCTAGGGTTTGTTATGAATGGAGGTAACCTATGAGTTGATGAAGGAAAGGTAAAGGTGATCACTAAGTGGCTAGTGTCAACTTATTCCAATGATGTGCAAACTTTCCATGGCTTGGCATCATTCTGTCATCGTTTCATAAGGAATTTTAGTATTATTGTAGCCCCATTCACCAAATTGTCAAAGAAGAACATTGAGTTCAAATGGGAAGAGAAAGAGTAATAGATTTTTTAGGAGGTAAAGAGAAAGTTGATTACTACCCCTATCATAGCTCTTCCGAGCTTCAATAAAGTATTTGAAGTAGAATGTGATGTATCTAGATTGGGCATAAGTGTTGTGCTGATGTAGGAAGTTTGACTTATTTCCTACTTTAGTCAAAATCTTCATAGAGCTACATTCAATTATTCTATGTATGATAAGGAGTTCTATTCTTTAATCTTAGCTCTAATTGTTTGATGACATTACCTATTGCCAAGAGAATTTTTTATCTACATTGACCATATGTTGTTGAGGTATCTAAAGAGCTAGCCTAAGTTATCCAAGAGACAAGCCAAATGGGTGAAATTCATAGAGCGGTTTTCTTATGTTGTTAAGCATAAGAATAGCAAGAACAATATAGTAGTCGATGTCCTATCACCACGACACACCTTCTTAATCGAGCTCAAAACATGACTTCTCGTATTTTCAATGATTAAGGGTATGTATGCCATAGATCCATAATTTGGCCTAATCTAAGCTATATGAGAAGAGGGCTAAGCTATTGATGACTATCACAAGGATGATGAATACCTATTTAGGAAAGAGAAGTAATCTATCCCGACTTGTTCTATGTAAGAATTATTAGTGCTCAAGGCACATGGAGGAGGATTATCTAGTCATTTTAGGAAGGCTTAAACTTATAAAGTGCTTAGTTCAAGATTCTTTTAACCTAAGGTGATGAGAGACGTATAGCTTATTTTTGAGAGATGTACTACTTGTCGAAGAGCAAAGAGCCGAGCTGAACAAGTACCTTATTTGCCATTGCTTATCCTACCTAAACCATGAGTTGAACTTAGCATAGATTTTATGATGGGTTTACTAAGGGCGTCCTGAAGGAAGGACTCCATCATAGTCTTTGTAGACAACTTTAGAAAGATTGCAAACTTCATGCCTTACAATCGAACTAATGACACTTCAACTATTTCTTTTCTCTTTTTATAGGAAGTGGTCAAATTGCATAGAGTGCCTAAAACCATAGTATATGATTGGGACCCTAATTTTTTAAGCCATTTTTAGAAGACCTTTTGGAAGGGACTAGGGAACAAGCTACTTTTCAATACAACTTACCACCTATAAACATATAACCAGACCGAGGTTAGCAATAGGACCTTAAGAATTGCTACGAGTTTCAATTGGAAGAAACCTAGCTAATTAGGACATGTGCTTACTAATAATTGAGTTTCCTTACAATAAGACTCCAATGGTGTAATATAGAAATCACCCTTTGAGCTTACATATGGATACAACCTTGAACTCCCACTCAATCAGATTTCCTCATGTCGAGCCCTATTTTAATTTTCCTTAATTTAACTTATACTAAGCCTAGTTCACTTAATATAAATTACTAGAAATAAAATTAAGGAAACATTTTCCTTAAAAAAATATTTTTAAAAAATAACTTGGAGTCACCAATTAGTTAAATTGGTAAAAGGTAAAATTAGTAAAATTAAGCTTTTTAGGTAAGAAAACTTTAATTTGGCTACTAGTTTGTGAATTTTCTAAAAAAAATTATTTTTTTAGAAAATAAAAAAAAACACTAAAATCAAGGGCAACCCTACTAAGACTAAATTACTATGTAAAAATTTAAAAAAAAATTAATGGGTTTTATTTTTTTCTTAGAAATACTAAATATATACAAATATCAATTTTTTATTACTTTTTTCATTACGAATTTTTCAAGAAAAAGGAAAACAGTTTTTTTTATACGGTTATCTTAAAGGTGCTTAGGTACCAACTAATCGGGATCAAACAAATGTAGCTCTTTTTTATAAAATATTTAGTGGATGGATTTTCTTATTTTTGAAAATCGAGTTAGAATGATATTTATTTAACCATTTATTATTTATGAAAAAAACCTAAAAGATCTAATTTCACGAATGTAAGAAAACCTTAACTAAACTAAATACTTTTTTTTTTTAAATTCGATTAAGATTGTTATTTTTTTTTCTTCAAAAAAACACTCATTACATATCAAAATCGATCTTTTCTAAATCCCATATGCTAAATACACTAAGATATAGTCAAGATACATATCTTCTCTGAAGATATGGAACTTGGAGAAAAGATACATGATTTTTTGCTAAAAAATGTAATGCAATCTAACTAAATTAATCTAAAACTCAAATTATCTAAAAATGTAGCAAATGATATGAAGATTAAAAAATAACAAAAAAACCTACACTTAGAGAAAATATATTAGTAAAAATAATTAGATTAACTAAAAAATAATAATAATAATAATAATTTTTTACCTAAACGAATCAAGTCACGCATGATCGGCATGTTTGAATTGAACATGACATGATCGTACGCAGCATACGTATAATAGATCGTATACAATGTACAACGTACGTTGTGCTTAGACAGTGTGCTACTCAATGTGTGTAGCGTGTGAGTTAGACAACAGTGCAACATATGTAGCTAACATGCAGCAATGTTCGATGTGCGAATGTGTAGTGATGGACATTGTTCGATGAGTACTGTGGACAATGTGCAAGTGTTGGCATATGTTATGTTGTGTAAGGGACGTATGGAGTGCTGTGACTGAATGTGAGCCATACGGTGTCTAGGGGCTACTTTGTATAGTATATATCATGTTTGTTCATGAGCAAGGGATGTACTTGTGTCAGACGAGTGAATAGCAAGTGTATATGTGTGTGAGTCTTTGTAAGATAGTGTGTATGTCTTCATGCAAGTAAGAGTATATCTTTATGTGTGTAAATTTATGTTAGTGAGTGATTGTGTTAGGGAGGGCTATTATCATGTAAGTGAGTGACAATATAGGTGTGTTAGTGAGGATGTAGGATGTACACTAGTGTTAGCGAAGATGTATGTGTATTGCTGTAGTAAGGATATGTGTGATTGTATTTTCTTTTGTGTGAGTGTAAATGTGTTGGGGTGATGTGGGCGATATTGTATGCTATGGTGTAGGCTGTGAGTAGTCGAGTGTAATTGGTTATGAGGAGTGAATATGTGTGTTGGGAATTCTAAAAAAAACAAGGTCCCTAAGTCCATCACTGCATTCCTATATATAATACCCACTACCAAATCTTTTGTATCTTTTAGTTTCAACAAACCCTAGATACAAAAGATATAATAATGATTTTTTTAAGATTCAACTTAGTTTCTAAAAACCTTCTCTTAATTTAGGCTTTCTATCTTTCAGGCCTGACCCAATCTAACTAGATTTAGCTTAATAATCTATTTAATAAATCTTAAGTCTATTTTAACCCAATATAAATTAGATAAAAATTCATTTTATATCGGACTGCACTAAAGTATTTTAATGAAGCCTGATCTTTTTAATGACTTAGAATTTATTAAATTGAGCACTCACAATTATCCGATTCAACCCTAAACGACTCGACTCAATATCACTAAACTCGACTTGACTCAACTAGACTTGATTCAACTAGATTTGATACGATTGGACTTGATACGACTAAACTCGATACGACTTAACGCTTTATTTTTTATCTTTTATTTTTTTCTTATTTTTTATTTTCTATTTTCTATTTTTATTATTTTTCTTTAACTTGGCTTAATAAAAATACTAAAATAAAACAACAAAAATGAGGTGTCTATACCTTACCCAACCATTCTAAAGATCAATAAGTTGTGGAAAGATCATAAGTCATCAAAGTAATGCATTGAAAAGTCGTAGACCATCTGACTTAAGCTACTTCTAAGCTAGGAAGAAGAGACCAAAGAAGAAAAGTTAAAGAATTCCAACTTGGCAACTTAGTATAGATATACCTCTGTAATGACCAATTCCCTAACCTGATGAACAATAAGTTGTTCTCAAGAGTAGATGGACCTTTTAAAGTGATAAAAAAGATCAACCCTAATGCCTATAGGATATAACTACTAGAGAAATATGGAGTCTATGATTCTTTCAACATTGTTAAGCTCAAGCTGTATATCCTCGAGGATGAGTTACCAAAAACTAACCAAGATTTGATCTCAAATCTTAAATCTCAAATAATCTAGAGAGGATGATAGGAATGAAAGACCAAATACTAGATCTTAAGCTTAAGAGCTCGCTTCCTCAGTCCGCTAAGCTACCTAGAAGGACTTAACCTTAGAAGAAGAAAAGTTCTTCTAAGTTGATTAGATTTATCTCCTAAGCTCCCCTAATCTGTTTACAGTTTTATGAATAGAGGAAGCTTCCATTAACACTGCCTACCCCCATAAGAATTAGACATTGAACCAGCATGATTTTAAGCTAATAGACATCTAAGATAAGAATAACCTAATGTCAAGTCAACCAATCGACTTTGAACTCCTAAGTTTTAACCTCTAAGTAAGTACTCCCCAAGCTCCAGACCTATTAAGCTATTGACTTAAGATCAATCTAATCAGCTTTATCCTACAACCATTATTTGCTTAGACCACAAAATCGATAGGATGACACATGTCCTCTCTTTGACAACTATAATATACTAATGAAGGATATTTCATTTTCTATTAGTACCAATTTTTCCTTTCTTTGTAGTTGTTTCCTATTTCAAGTAGGTATCTAATTTCGTAATTAGAAGGATCATAGGCTTACCCTAATTTGGTTATATAAATATCTCTACTTGTATTAGCTTCAAAGATTGGAATAGTGAATTTCCAATGCATTTCCTTTTAAGCTAAGTATCTTCTTACTTGCTTTCTCATTACACTTATATAAGCCATCGTTTGTGCATAGACTAGTTGCGAGTAACCTCTTGTTACACTTATGCATCATATCAAGTGTAGTTCAAGCTCGTATGAGGTATAGATGCATCGTATCCATCGTCGATACATGGGAACCCTACTTAACCTTTGATTACCATGTATCTTTTAGACCATGTTGCAATTCAAACCCACCCCTAGTTTGTAAGGTATTACTACTCATGTATCCATCCAAGACAACACATGTTCCAATAAGTATCACAATTAAAGTATGTGTAGTAGGCACTATTAGTAGACTACTATAGCGAACCAATCGTTGCTTAATACATAGTGCAACAGCCAACTCATTGTAGAAGTTGATGTGCGTTAAAGCTAAGTAATCACGAGGCCATCAATTAAAGTAACAACGATACTTTTGGGTTTCTTAATATATGTGTTTTTTAAGGTTTTCGATGGGTTTTAGATAGGGTTTCAATAAATTCGTAGGCTACCTATTAGGATATGAAGTACCAAACAATCATTGCATAACCTGATTTCTATTTTTATATGACTCACAAAGTATTAATCAATAATCCTTACTAAAGGGATTAATAAGAGATAAAAAGAGAAGAGGTTTTCTCTTAAGGAAAATTCATGTGTATTTCATAATGACCTCAAAGTCTTCAAAATATTACATATATATAAATATTGACATTTTATTAGATAGAAAAAAAAAAAAACTTAATTTGCCCTAGTGGCACTCTTGTAAATAAGATAAAATCAGGAGCATGTGAGTTGCTGAATTAATGATCATTATATCCCGAAACTTAACAGTTTACTATATTGGAGCTCTTAATTATTAAGTTAGTATGGAGTTCATAATCTCTCCTCCCTTAAAGAAGTTTCAAGCTAAAACTTGGTAATTAGTTACTCTAAATCCTACCAAGATCAAAGATTAACCTATAAGAGCAAAATAAGAATATATAAACAAAGCTCAACTTCATCATCAATGTCAGTGTTATCCAATGATCCTTTCACTTATATGATTTCAATCGATCAAATTCTAAATTTAAGATCCTTCTTCCATTCATCATACACCCAATTGACTATGTTTAGGTAGCTATAACAGTTATCAATGTGGAAATAGTAGAACCTTGAGGTCATAGATCATATTAAGAGCTCATAAAGTCGAAGAATGTAAGATCTCATAATGTTCTTTGACCATAATCATTTCTAAATCTTTGCACTCTCCATCTATTTCCAACCCTACAACTCCTTCATTTGCAGTAATTAACTCAATTGAATTTTCTTCACAACTCGTCTTTTATCATTCCATCTATACATTTTTAGCTTCCCCTACATTAAAAGCACCAAAAGTTTAGTATAACACAACCCTAATACATATAGCCATCACCATGACTTCGATAAACACCAAAAAGTAATCTATAATACCTCACAAGCATAATGCTATTACAGCTCATATCAATACCAAATGACCCCATCCATGGGTTAAGAGAGAATAGTCTTATGGGTAGGAGGAAAATATAAAAGTACATATGAATGCAATAGAATTCTATTAAGAACTTAGGTATTAGGTTGTAACTTAACTTGGTCTTCCTTGGATACCAATAAATGCATAATAACATCCTCATCAACCACTTTTGCTTTATCGATGACCACTTTACAAGCTTGCTAAGGGGATAGAAGGTAGCCTAACTCATCATTAATCATAAATGAATAAGTATTGCTTAACTACTTGTAGCACATATCATGACTATACTTCTATTGGCTTCTTAAACACATTTACCAACCATTGATGTTAGCAACATCACATAGAATCTCATCTTGAAATCTACCAATAGAGAAGGCTATTTTTGCTTGTTTCGTAGCTTGAATCACCTCATCGTTGTAAGACAATTCATACGAATTCGACTGCTTGGTAGTTTTATAGCCCAATCTTTGAACCACAACTTTAGAGATAAGATTGAAAACATGATGCCTAACTCGAATCAATGTAACATCCTATTCAATTTTAGTACTAATATAAAATTTCTTCATTACCATATTGAAAAAATTGAGCTTCAATCAAGTTAAAGTCACTAAGTAAACACTAGATACTACTACACAATTATAAATACTCTATAGTACATTGCACTTAACAAATCTATGACGCAATTCAATCAAAATTCTCAATGATAGTAACCTATAAACAAGTCTTGATGGACAAAATAGGCACTACACTATCCTAATATTCTCAAATGAATAACTTCCATTAACAACACACTATTCCAATTAATTCAACATAACACACTACTCCATTGGGCTATCACTTAGGTTCCTTTTTTTACTTTCAAGATTGCAACATAATACACTAAATCCCTCCTTCTTCTTCACTCCAGTTACAACACATATACAATTTGATAAACCTACTATAATTTAAGAAATAACAGCACATTCCACCCCTATTTGCACTAGTTTATAGCCAATAATGGCCTCTATACTGCCACTATACAACCACATCATGATGATACTCTTAAACATAACCTTAGGCTCTTCGATCTTCCAAATTGGCCCATGACAACTCATAATCTACATTTTTACTTCTTGAAACCCACTACAACATACGAGGGAACAACTACAACTTCACAAACCCTACTTAAGTTATACCCTATTGGACTACTCTTCGACCACCACTTGTAATAGCTTAATCACAATTGCACACACTATCATGCCTACTATATACACATAAAACACAAATCTAAGCACCCTTCTCTACGACATAACTTCGACTATACATATAAGGGTTACAACAACCAACCACCACTCGCTATCACCTTTCAAGCATGCATATACCATGACATAGCCATACCATAATCAACCACATAAACACGAACTCTAGTAACCTACAATAGACTAACCATGACCAAGCATGTTGCTTGCAAAATAGGCTCCACCACGCATTACCGCTCAGTCACCAACCATCACAACTACAATTCTTATGCAATACACCAAACCATTACTGCACTTTTGCTACTTACCTGCATAAAAATCCTTAAAATCAATATAGCACACCAATACTATAACAACTGTAGTACAATACTCAACAACCCCTTTGAGTACCTGCTATAAGAAAATTGAACACCCATTGCATAAATTGAGCACCTCAACTAAACCCCTTATTCTTTTCCATAATTCTCACTTGCAACTCCAAACCAAAGGTGCTACAACCCCCTTAATGTTTTGGTATACAAAGAAAGTTAGGATGATATGTTAAGTATTCTTTTGAATAGAATATTGTTCCCTTAGAGTTCTTGAGCACACAAGCTCAAATCCTATGTATCCAATCTTTCCTTCATAAGGGAAAGCTAAAATATAATAAACGAACCTCCAAGTCAACAGGTGTGACTGCAATTCAAGATTCCTTCAAATACACAATTTTCCTAAATGTCGAACCAACAAACTCCTCTCTTTTTAAAAAAAATAAAAGAAAAGAATATAAATTAGATAGCTATAGGTCCTTAAGGCTACTCAAAATAGTGATTAAAACTTCCATTAACACTATCTAGTATTTGTAGCAATTAAAACTTACAATTTCGATGCTTGTTTAAAGGATTTCCTCAAACTCTTTATGGGTAATAAGTAAACTCTAATCTTATCATCAAAACCTACACTTTATACTAGAATCATTTTATGTATGTTGGATGTAAGTAATTACAAGGCCATCAGTTAAAGAAACAACAACAATATGAGGGTTTTCAATATACATGGTTTTTAACATTTTTTTATAGGCTTTAGATAGGGTTTTAGCAAATTCATAGCTGCCTATGAGGATATGATGCACTAAATGAATACTTTATGACCTAATTTCTATTTTCATATGACTTACATAGTACTAATTAAGATTACTTGCCACAATCCTGGTTGATGGGATTAAGAAGAGGTCTTCTCAAGAATAACTCAAGTGTACTACATAATGATCTCATTGTCTTCAAAACATTATATATATATATATATATATATACATAGTGAAATTTTCGTAAATAAAACAATGCATAAGTTGCCCTAGTGATATTCATGTAAATAAGATAAAATGAGGAGCAACTGCTGAAGTAATAATCATTGCAGCCCAAAACTTGGCAATTGACTACATTCGAATTTAGAACTCTAAAACTCTAAATTGTCAAGTCGGTATATTAAAGCTCATCAAAAGCCTACAACTACCAATTTCGTAGGCTTTTCCTTTAAGCAGCAAGCAAGTACACCTATCATAATATCTCTTTTGCTCCAATATCTAATTAATATAAGAATAGAATTTCTTTTTTTGAAGTTGTTTTAGCCATTGAATTTAGCAGAAAATTTTCACTTCAAATATTAAAATATAGCTTTTATTTTTCTTACAGAACATAACTAGGTGAAAATTAAAATATTTTTTTAGAGAAAAGGAGCTTGCTATAAAATGTCTCTCCCTACCTTATCTTAGCTATCATGTCTTAATTTTTCTTGTAGTAATACCTCAAGTATATGAGGAATAATGGTATCATAATAAAGAGTGTTGCCCTAATTGTCACAACACCTTAATTTCAATTGGTATCATAATGCCATAACATTGGTTTTAATGTCATTAAACCAATTTTAATGCCATAATACCTTAATTTTAATGTCATAACAACAATTTTAATACCATAACAACTTAAGATTTTCCCATTAACTAATTGCTATAACACCTATTTTATTGTTATAAGAATAATTTTACTAGCTTTACTATCGTAACATCAATTTTATTACTGTAACATATCTAACATTGTCATACTAAATTTATCAATTCATAAACATAATGCTATTATACCAATTTTATGAATAACATATATAATGCTATAGTACCATACAATATACTAGCAACTAGTAAACCTATGAGGCATGTGTATAACTAAATACAATAGCATGATAAAATTTAGAATATAACATAATTATTAAATCAAACCATATATATGACTTACGATTGAAAGCAAAAAAGTAACGTAAAAACGATTTTGGAAAAAAGTTCCCAAAAGGAAACAAAATATATACAGCATAGTAGTATATTATAAATAAAAATGTTAAAAATATCCTAAATATGATAATTATATTTAATAATGTGCTTTATTGAAGAAATGTCATATACATACAAAATAATTAATGATATATTGATTGGGGATTTTTCACAGCAAATTAATTATTTAAAAGCTTATAAGAAATTGTTTAAGAGCATAATTCTCAAATATGTTAGATTTTATTATGAATGAAAGGGAAAAATAGAAAGATTGCCATTCCTCAAATGTATTAGATTTTACTAAGAGTTAAAAGGAGTATTTATAGCCATTTCGCATGTTACTAAGAGTAGAAGAGAGAAATTGAAATTAGAGAGAAAAAATTAGTGACTTTGTAATAATCAGAAAATTTAATTAAAAAGAATTACTAAATAAAGGAATAATAATAATAAAACAAGATGGTAAAATGACCATTTCATGGATAGGATGAGGGAAAACTCATCACAAAAAAGACTAGAGACACAATGGTAGAGGGAAGGGGTACTTATATAAAATAAAATATGCATCTTTTTCTCTTCCCTTCCCTTCCCTAACATAACTTTTCTATAAAACCAAAACAGTTCCATCCCTTCAATTACAGGAAGAATCAAAGAAGGAAGGTTAGTGCAACGTTTTCCATAATTTTCCCTTATGAATTTTATGAGTGTAATTGTTCTAACACAAGTTTTCTACCTAAAAAACAAAAGAACTTAATGATTTCGTAGGGTTTGATAAAGAAACTTGAAGTTCATGAACTGTTAAGTGTAATCTTAGACATTTTAGTATAGGAAATAGTAGAACAAGATGATTAAATTTGATTAAATGGAAGATTGTTGATGTTAGAGAATTATCTTATATAATTTTTTTAAGAAAACAAGAAAGAAGAGGATTCTTGAAGAGATTCATTATCACAAGTACATTTCTTTTAATGATTTGGTTCTCATGTAATAATTGATAGTTTTGAAAGATAATGGTTTGGAAAAGATTTCCTTGGTATTATGGAAGAATTAAAAAAGTAGAAAATGAGTTTTGAGGGGTTAAAAGTTGAATTCTACAATATAGGTGGACGTTTGTTGAAGAAACAAATATCAGTGTGTTGCTGGTTCTAAGGAGAGCCATTATGATGGCAAAGGCCACTCCTGCGCAACTTTATACTGATTTTGTTTGAAAAACCATCTTGATGGTACTTCCTAACACCATCTTGATAGTAATTGACTAGAATCACCTAACAAATGTATTTTTCAACTCCAAACTTATTCTTATCAAACCAAAACATGATTTAATCCAAACAAATTTAGAATTTAGCCCTGAATCACTAAATAAACACTTGTGAAACCACCTAATAGTAAGTTAGAGTTTGAAAGGAATTGAATTAAGATAACTTAGGTTTGAATTTAACATGAGAAAAGATACCTAAAGTTCGGTGGAACATATTCTTATCTTAGGCTCTAGAGTTGATACAAGTTATTTAGAGAATTAAGTATTGTACGTGAGTACTAGTTTAGGTATGAGGTTACATGCTTGTATGTGTTTACTAGTTTAGTTATAAATGAATATAATTGTATTTGGCCTTAAATATTTAATGTGTTGAGTGTACATGAATATGCCTAAGGGATTAGGATTACTAGTGATCTAAGGGTGACACTTAGAGATTAGTAAGTGGTATTGCCTCGAGTATAGTTGCTCACTAATTTGATCTAATTAGAATTTAGGTTGATTAATGGCTACAAGGTGTTAGAGAGTATCCAATACCAAATATTTATATGTTATATAACAATTGTGTGATTTGGGGCCATGAGTTATCCTACGCTTTGGAACGCTAAAACTATGATGCTTGTTAGACTCAAAGCAAAGATAATAACCAACCATATGATATATGATTGCATTTGTATGTAAAATGGATTATCTTTGGTCATGCATGATTGCATAACTCCCATGCTAGGAAAATTTTGCTTACTCTTTGGGGACTTTGTTTTAAGATGCAAGTAACATGGGAGACTAGGATTATTATGGTGACCTAGGGTACGACTTGGTGTACAATGTGGAGGATGATGATTATACCTACTATGAGGAATAATAGGAAGGTTGTTAGTTATATAGCATAAGGTATAATGTTGTGGTTATACTAGAGATGTAGCCTCCTTATCATAAATATAGTTTATGTATTGTTGGTGTTCTAAAATAGGAGCAAGTAAGACTCCATTAATGGTTATTATATTGTGTGGATTATAGGAGCTTGACAAAATCCATGGATAATAGTGTGGTTATTAATGTTGTAAGGTGAGACTTATAAAGCCACTTATGTTATGACTTAGATATTTACATAATGTTAGTATAGTTTATGGATTGTTCATTAATTGTACTTGAAGATATTAGCTGGTTCTGGGCCTTTGCGTATCCATACCCTAATATTCACACGTGGTAGGCTGTAGCCACCCAAGTTTCGAGGCGTTGCAGTTTAAGCGGTATCAAAGCTTAAGTCGATTGATCCTTAGATAATTAAGCTAACGATCTTTAGGATGACTAGCTATGAATAAAGTAGGAAGAAATGGGACCTATAGTAAACCCCATAACGTATCAACTTACATGTCTCCTACAAGTTAACTATTGTAAACTATACTCTTTATATTAAGTTATTCTTCCCTTAAGTTAATGATTGTTAACTTGGTTTCATTGGAGTCGAGTCTTGTTACGAGTACTCTAGTAGGTAATAGAACTATATTGAATTAGATTTATAGGGATTTCAAAGTAAAAGTAGAAGGAAACGTACTACCAGTTGATGTGATGGTATTGGAGCTCTGGTGTTCTTCATTAAGAAGAAAGACAAAAGCATGAGAATGTGTATAGATTATAAGGAGTTGAACAAGATCATGATAAAGAATAAATACGTTCTCTCGAGAATTGATTACCTATTTGATTAGTTAAAGGGTGTCTAATTGTCTTTTAAGATAGATTTGAGATATTGGTACCACTAATTGAAGATAAAAGTGGAGGATATATCAAAGACAGCATTTAGGACATGCTATGGACACTATGAGTTTAGGGTATTTCCATTTAGGCTTACAAATGCCCTAATAACCTTTATGGACCTAATGAATAGAGTTTGTCAAGGACTCCCTAGACAAATTTGTGGTAATCTCCATAGATGACATCTTAATATACTCCAAGAGATGAAAAGAGCATGAAGAGCACCTTAAGTTAGTTCTAGGTAGGTTGGAGCAATTGACATTTCTAGGTCATGTGATCAACAGGGATAAGATTATAGTAGACCCATATAAGATAAAAGTTATAGGAGATTGGTTAGTACCTAAGACAATTATAGAGATCTAAAGCTTCTTAGGGTTAGCTAGTTATTATAGGAGGTTTGTAGAAAGATTTTCTAAGTTGGCTACTCCACTTACGAGATTGATGCAAAAGAAGGTGAAGTTCAAATGAGATGATAGGAGTAAACAAATCTTTAAGAGCTTAAAGGAGAAGTTGGCAACAACGCCAATACTAATATTACCAAGCAATGGAGAGGAGTTTACTATTTACAATAATGTGTTATTACAAGTGTTGGGTTGTATGTTGATGCAAAATGGTAAAGTAATAGCTTATGCGTCGAAGTAGTTAAAACCATATGAAAGAAATTATCTAACACATGATTTAGAATTGGTAACTATGGTGTTAGCCCTTAAGCTATGAAGGAATTATCTCTATGGAGAGAAGTGTAAAATCTATATTGATCACAAGAGCTTTAAGTATATTTTCACCTAGAAGAAACTCAATATGAGACAAGGGTGGTGCTTGGAATTAATTAAAGAGTATGATGTAAAGATACTTTATCACCTAAGTAAGGCAAATGTGGTTGTAGATACACTTAAAGGAAGAAGAGAGCTTAACTTGGATGTTAGAGTCACCATCCAGAAACATTTGATGGAGGATATGCGTAAGTTGGATTTAAAACTACAACCAATACTGATTGACAGGATTAAAGCTACACAAGTTGATGATATGGGAATTCAAGAGATAAGATAGAGGATAGATCTAGGAAAGGTACTAGTGTTCAACTTGGATATTGATGGTATATTGAGTTATAGGAATCAATTATGTGTATTAGGTCAGTTAGAGTTGAAGAATGAGTTACTAAAAGATGCTCACTACTCTGGCTACCTTATATACCTAGATAATATAAAGATAAACAGGGATTTCAAGAGATACGATTGGTGGAGTGGTATGAAGAGAGGAATAGTAGAATATGTGGCCTGGTGTAAGACGTATCAATTAATACAAATTGAACAACAAAGACCAATAAGGCAATTACAATCACTATTAATGCTAAAGTAGAAATGGGAACATATAGCTTTGGACTTCATTATATCACTTCTAAGGATAGTGCCGAAACATGATGTTTTATGGGTGATCATTGATGGGTTAACAAAGTCTACTCACTTTTACACTGACCAAGACTGGGTATACACTAAAGAGGTTGGCTAAGTTGTATATACATGAAATTATGAGACTTCATGGGGTACCTGTATCCATAGTTTTAGATTGGGACACAAGATTCATTGGTAAGTTATGGAGAAGTCTACACAAGGCCCTAGGAACCAAACTACACTTCAATGTAGCCTTCCACCTAGTGCAAACTGTAACCAAAAGAGACAAGGCCAATAGTTGAATAATTCTAAGCTTGTTGAAAGCTTGAAAAGTAAATGATGAGGAATGTGCAAAATAACAAAAGGGAATGAAAAGTAATCAAAAGCTACGAACATCTCTAATGGATATGACGTACTAATGGAACTTTCAAAAACTCACAATACCACTCAATATGACACACAAGATGATCTAATGAGGTTACTCACCACCTAGCTTTGCTTAAGGGTTAGGATAAGAGTGAATTGAGAGTAAAAAAAATAGTGTTAATGAAAAGGAAGAACATTTAGTTGTATTGATGATAATCTGATTATGACTATAAATACAAGGGGTATTTATACTCAATAAGTTAGGGCAATTTACCTAAAAAGGAAAATACAAAAAGGATATTACCCTAAGAAATAATGTATAAGAATACAAAAGAGTAAAAATGAATATTCAAGAAAAACAATTATTAGTGTGGCAAATGCTACACATGGTCTTGTATACATAGCAGCAATACATTGGCGAGGATATTGGAAGATGTAGGCAAAAGAGTATGATCAGATTGCTAGTCCGAGCAAAGGTGATTATGGATCAGTCCGGGATCTCTTTCGGTACCTCAACAAGAGTGAGGCCAAGTAGTTGGTTGACTCAAATGTAACTGAGTACTTAAGAACGGCCTGGCTATTATTTCAACAATGTACAATTCAGAACACTTCAAAGAGATGGATAGTCAATTGGCTCAGCATAAAGAGTGACTTAGTAAAGAGATACTTTGCTTCAACAAGAGTTAACTGGAGTAAGAGGATCCACCTAACTAACCCTTCTAGTCCTCAGGCTCGGCTACGGGTCAAAGGCCTAGTAACCTAATTCCTATCACCACCCATAAACTAATGGACAGTCAGAAAGAACTAATCAGATATTAAAGGACTTGTTAAAGGCATGTGCCTTAGATTTTGGTAAGAACTAAGATGACCATCCACCACTCGTTAAGTTTACCTATAACAATAGTTATTAAGCTACCATTCAGATGGTACTTTATAAAACATTATATGGTCAGAAAAGCAAGTCACCTATAAATTAGGATGAAGTAGGTAAAAGAAAAGTTTTGGGTCTTAAGTTGGTTCAGGATGCAATTAATAAGGTTAAACTATTGGAATTTTAAGTTAAAGACTTTGTGTTTCTAAAAGTATCTCCTACCAAAGGAATGGTGCAGTTTGGACTTAGAGGCAAACTTAGTCCAAGATATGTGGGGGTGTTTAGGATTCTAGAAAGAATTGGTAGTGTGGCCAGTAGATTGGCTCCACTACCAGTTTGGTAAGTGTGCATGATATCTTCTACATATATATATATATATATTAAGAAAGCATATTAAGAACTCGGATCAAGAGTTAGCCTTGGAGCCATTGGACATAAAATTGAACTTGACAATAATAAAACAACTAGTATGGATTGTAGACACAAATGTGCAGAAGTTGAAGAGATAAGAGATCAAGTATGTAAAGGTACCATGGAACAATCATCCAAAAAGGGAAGGTACTTGGAAGTTGGAGGAAGACGTAAGAAGAAAATATCCTAAGCTCTTTGAAAATACAGGTAACTTTTGAAAATGAAGGTTCTTTTAAGGGGGGGGAAGGAGGGGGAATGTAATAAATGAAAATTTTAATTAAAAAATGATTATTTAATAAAGGAATAATAATAATAATAAAAGAAGATGGTAAATAGGGATTTCATGGAAAAAGGATAAGGGAAAACTCATCATAGAAAAGATTAGAGACACATCGATTAGGGGAAGGGGTATTTATATAAAATAAAACATGCACCTTTTTCTCTCTTCTTCCCTAATGTAACTTTTCAAGAAAACCAAAATATTCTAGCCCTTTAACTATGGGAAGAATTAGAGAACGAAGTTTAATGCAGCGTTTTCCTTAGTTTTCCCTTATGAACTTTATGATTGTAATTGTTTTAACATAAGTTATCTACCTAAAAAGAAAAGAACTCGATGTTTTCGTAGGGTTTGGTAGATAAACTTAAAGTTCTTGAACGGGTAAGTGTAAACTTAGACATTTTGGAATGGGAAATAGTAGAGCAATGTGATTAGATAGAAGATTGTTGATGTTACAAAATTATCTTATATGGATTTTTCTAAAAAAACAAGAAAGAAGACAATTCTTAAAGAGAGTCATTTTCATAAGTAAGTTTCTTTTAATGATTTGGTTCTCATGTAATAAGTGACAGTTTTGAAAGACAATGGTTTAGAAAAGTTTTCCTTGGTGTTATGGAAGAATTAAGAAAGTGAAAAATGAGTTTTAAGAGGTTGGAAGTTGGATTCTACAATTTAGGTAGATTTTCATCAAAGAAAACAAACATCAATGTATTGTTGTCTTGGAACTATCATGATGGTTCTAAGGAGAGTTATCATGACGGCAAGGGCTACTCTTGAGCAACTTTGTTTTGATTCTGTTTGTAGAATTGTCCTAACGATACTTCCTAATGTTGTCTTGACTATAGTTGATTATAATCACTTGACAAATGTATTTTTGAACTCCAAAATTATTCTTTTCAAACCAAAACATGATTTAACCCAAACTAATTTAGAATTTAACTCTAAATCACTAAATAAACTTATAAAATCACCTAATAGTAAGTTAAAGTTTGAAAGGAATTGAATTAAGATCACTCAAGTTTGACTTTAACATGAGAAAAGAAACCTAAAGTTCAATGAAACACATTCTTATCTCAGGTTCTAAAATCGATACAAGTTGTTTAGTGAATCAAGTGTTGTATAAGACTCTGGGTTCGAATACGAGGTTATATGCTTGTTGTATGTGTTTGCTAGTTTAGTTAGTAAATGAAAATAATTATATGCAGCCTTAAATGCTTAATGTATTGAGTGTGCTTGTCTGAGCCCATAGGACTGAGAGTACTTGTGATCTTAAAGTGGCATTCAACGATTGGTAAGTAGTGTTATCCTAAGTAAAGCTACTTATTGAGTTGATCAGGTTAGATTTTAAGTTGATTAATAGCGACAGGGTGTTGGAGAGTATCCAACACTAAATATATATATAGTATAAAATAATTGTATGATTTAGGGTCATGAGTTACCCCAAGCTTTAGGACACCAAAGCTATGATGCTTATCAAATTTAAAGTGAAGATAATAACCGATTGTATGATGCATGATTGCATTCTCATGTGAAATGGATTATGCTTGCTCATGCATGTGTGATTGTATAACTTTCGTACTAGGAAAATTTTGATTACCCTTCAGGGACCTTATTTTTAGATGTAAGTAATGTAGGAGACTAAGATTATTACGACAACCTAAGGTATGACTTGATATGCGATGTGGAAGATGATGATTATACCTATTATGATGAATAGTACGATGATCATTAGTTATATAGCGCGACGTATAATGTTGTGGTTATACTAGAGATGTAGACTCCTTATCTTGATTACAGTTTATGTATTGTTGGTGTTATGTAATAGGAGTAAGTGAGACTCCATTAATAGTTATCATATAGTGTGGATTGTAAGAACATGACAAACTCCATAGATAATAGCATACTTGTTGTTGTTCTAAGGTAAGACTTATAAAACCACCTATACTATGACTTAGAGATTTACATAATGTTAATATGGTTTGTAGATTGTTCATTAATTATACTTGAAGATATTAGTAGGTTCTAAGCCTTTACATGTCTGTACGTCAGTATTGACATGTTGCGGGTTGTAACTATTTAGATTCTAAGGCAATACAAAATTACTCGCTTTGCCCTTTATATTATTAAGTTAGAATTTAATATCACATAATTTAATGGTTTTTTCCAAATATGTTACAACAGTATTTGATGGACTAATAAATTTTATGAAAGTATCTTAAATTTGGTGATATTCTTGGTTGACTATAAATTAATATGGTATGGGATAATGATTACAAATACACTACTTCTAAAAATTAATTAATATATTAAATTCAAACAATTGGTCATAATAATGGTGAAAATGAAAATAATAATTATATCATAAATATATTCTTAGTTGACCATGAATTAATATGTTATGGAGTAATAACTATGCCGCTGACAAATATACTGCTTATTAAAACATAAATTAATATATCGAATTCATAAATTGACTATTTCATAGCAATAATGGTGATAATTGATGATAATAATTGTACCTTAAATATATTAGTAATGGATATCAATGTAAAAAACATTTGTAGCCATAACAAAAAAATATTAAAGGCTTACAATGTAGAATAATAAATGCTAAATTATATAAAGTATCAATATATTAAAAGTGGCAATTTGAGTAATAATAAAAGAATACCGAATCCTCCGTCTTTCGTTTTAATATTATAATAGCAATTTTAGAAAAATAATTAGGTCCTCGATAAAAATTTAGAACGTAATATCATAAAATATATAATGTCGTAAGAGAAAGTATGGAGAAAATGTTTGTACCATATTCGTTGTATTCCTTTTCCTAGGCTCGGATGTTTAAGCTAGCTTTTTATCATAGTCATAAGCTGCCATAAAAATGTGGAGGAAAAAAAAAAACTTGTCGGTTGAAAGAGATCAAAATAATTACAAAGCAGACAAAACTATGCTCGATAGAACATAATTACTTGGGGTGCAGAGGACGGACAAGGATGCAAGTGGACAAATCAATACAGGGTTCCGATCAAATTCACTTTTTATCCAATGATATCATATGATATAGCATTTGGGTGGTTTCGGGACACAGTCAATATCCAATAGGGAACCTAAACCTATTAAGATTATTATTTATTATTATACTTTTACAAATATATTTTAATTTTTGTAGATTTTAATTACTTATTTCATATAACCATTACGTAGTCCATTATTTAATATCTTAAATTTTAGTTTTGATTTTCAAATTTAAGTTTTCTGCCGCTGCCGGTAGCTTTTAGCTTTTTTAACTCTAGCTAATAGTTAATTATTTTGAGTTCTTAAGTGTCGAATGTGTAAGTCCCTTTAGGTTTTAGATTTTGTAAATTTATCGAATATTTTACTTCTTGTAACCCTGGCCCTTTACCTTAGCACTTTGGCAGCTTTTACGTTTGTTTTTGTCCCTCACTGTTCGTCTCTTCTCTTCAAAGTTTCCACTGTTAAGCATTTCATCTGGTGCGCTTCACCATCCCAAATTGTGACTCATTGTGAGTTTTCTACTTTTCTTCATGTTCTTTCTTTTTTTTTTTATTTTCATTTTTATACTCTATCATTTATTAACTTGTTGATGGGTTGACTTGTTGGATGTGTGTATAGTTTTGATTAAATAATCTATATTATAGAAGATACCACCACTAACTAGCAACTATTTTCCACCCAATCGGTATTTTGTGCATGTTGTGTTGTGGGTTTTCCACTATCATTTTTCATATTTCATTATCACCATGGTTTTTGTATAATAAAATGACAATACATCGGAATCTTACAACGTTCCTTTTTTATCTTATACGGTGGATTTTGCTGAAAGCATCCAATATGAGGTTCTTAGCACAGGAATCAATATGCACAATCTCTTTCTTGAGGTTCTTAATAAATGCGAAGAGATTATTGCTCTTTTTGAGATCCTTAATAAACAACCTCAAAAAGTAAATTATATTATTTTTTATTTTACTTTTAATGTTATGTAAGTTTAAATTTATGTATTATGGATTCATATAAATAATATAAATAAATATTAAGGGCTTTTGTAAAAAAATATTCACATAAAGTGAAGAGGTTCTTAAAAAAAAGGTTTTTAAGATATTAATATGATATCTAAAGATTTTAATAAAGTTCTTATGAATTGGATGCCAAATGGGTACTCAATTAAAAAGCCATTTTATTCATCATTTTTTTTTTTAAATCTTCTTACAATTATTGTTACTTACAAAAAATATAAATTAGGAAAACTTCACAAAAAAGTGTATAAAATTTCATTTAAGCTTCTGAATTTGTGCATACAAGGTATATGACAACAACGTACTTTTCTAAATTAACCATGCTTACTACATTGGAATTTTATAATATGATTTAGTTTAAAATTATTGGTTTAGAAAAATATACAATAATTGATGGGGCAGATATCGCTTTACAAATATTAATAGAGTTGAGAATTTGACGAGGCAAGTACTGTTCCTTATATCTTATATGTTTTAAAAAACAAAAAAAAAAAAAACAAAAAAAACAAAAATGCACGCAATTGAAGTTTTCAAGATTTGTTTACACTTTTTGATTTACCAGTGCAAAGTGAGAGTGTGAGCAAAATGTGTGTTAGCATTGATATGAACATGGATAAATTATTCTGTAATTAGCTATAACTCCTTAATATATAACTTATTCATATTATTTATTTATTTCTTGGCGATGTAGGGACTATATATAACATTGACATGAACGGGGATACAAATGACAACAACTCAACTCCAATTTTAGAAGTTGAATCCGAAAGTGAAATAGCACCAACAAATCTAACACGTCCATAAGTGTTAAACCAAGAAGTATAGAATAAATAACAAATGCGCCTGAAGTTTCAAGTAATATCAATCAAAGCGAAAATCCTAAGTGCAAGTGTAAGTTGATTTCTATAGCTTAAAATGATATGATGACAAAGACAATTAATGTTGAGGAAGTTAATGTTTACTTATGGTACAAAGATGAAAGAAGAGAACAAGGATAGAAAGAGACACTCTTGCATAACCATATTTAGCAAAGTGTGTAAAAAACTAAATAAATATATAAATAAATAAGACATAAGGCAATATCTCTTGTCAATTGAGAAGCCACAAATTGAGAGTTAGAGTAGTTCTAAGATAGGAAACTGGACTTTTACTCGGGAGGTTTCAAAGCAAAAGCTTGCTAGGGCAATTATTGTACTTGAGTATCCAATTGCGATGGTTGGGCCTAAATGTATTAGGGTATATATTAATAACATTCAGCCTGCCATCAATCACGTGATTCGGATTACCGTGAAGAAAGAGATTATCAACTCATATAATGTGGAGAAGGAAAAAATTTTAAACGATGTTGAAAGGGCTAGGTTGCAAAAACATATATGTGGGCATTGAATCAGAAGAAACAATACATGATTATCATAGCACACTTCACTAACAGTAATTAGAGGCCCTAGAGTTGGTTCTTGAATTAAGTTTCCATGTAAGCATATTTTTTAGTTTTACTTAATGGACAATTGCATTTCTGTAACTATATTTACAATTAAATGCAATTTTTTTTGTATGTTTCGATGCACAAATGATGTTCTCGCTAATTGTTTATTTGCTTCATTGAAGTAATAGAATCTAGATAGATAATTATCAATGATTATTATAGATGATTGTTCAACATATGATGCTGGCCACATGAAAACTCTGCTCAACACTTGTCTCACACATGAACACAGAAGCTTTCTCTATGATCACAACTTTGAAGTTGAACCTAAAAAGGGACCAGTTCATTCTTCGTGTAAAGGTACTACACATGCATTGTAGTGCATATATTCTCAATTTAATTACTATGGAGGGTATAGCAGTGATAGAAAATGCAATCGAGAAGATCTATGGTAGTATTGCATTTTGGTCAGTAACTCCACCACGAGTTGAGAAGTTTGAAGAAACATGCAAACAATTCAATGTTATCTATAATAGAAAACTTTGGTTAGATTGTAAAACTGATGAAACTCTATTTATGATATGCTTCTCACAACTATTGGATATAGGGATATTTTTACAGAGTGCAATACATGGATAAACATTACAAATGTTTACCAACAAATGATGATTGGGTGTTGGTAAGTGAAATCTACAAGAAGTCAGTACCATTTTTAATGAGGTAACTAATCTTTTTTTTTTTTTTTTTTTAACCAAGTATCAAACAACATATTATTTCGAGAAAGTCTTCGAGATTGGAGAAGCATTAAAGGATTTGAAGAGTTATCTTAACAACACATCAATATTATGGAAAAAAAAGAAAAAAAAAAAAAAACAAAGAGAGAAGTTTGAAAAATACTGGGTTGATATGCATATTATCATGGCTATTAGTACTATTTTGGATCCACATTTTTAGATGAAGTAAGTGGATTTTGGGTTTCCTTATGTTTATGGGATGAATACATCTAGAAGCGTACAAATTATTAGGACCATTTAATATGAGTTGCTTTAAGAATATCAATCTAAAGCTAAGTCATGCCTAGTTAGAGTTTGGCGGTGGTTGTTGTCCAGTTTCTTTAACAAATGGCAAAGATGCTCTTATTAATTATTTTAAAAAATCAAGTTGGTCGAATATTTAAGAACCATCATCAATATTAGCCATCAAAAGTTAAAATTGAACTACTGCTTAAAGAAGTCCACGTGGCTTTGGAGTAAGGATTTTGATATTCTTAGCTAGTGGAAGTTAAATGGAATTAATGATCCTGAATTGTTAAAAAGTATTAGGGATATTTTAGTTAATCAAATGTTTATAGTTGCTTTTGAATTTGCATTTATTACCAGCAGACAAATCATTAGCTTGCAAAGAAGTCCACTTCATCCACTTATGTTAAAAGGAATTAATGTGCATACGGGCTTAGTCATCAGATGAAAAGGGGTAAATGCTTTAATTATGTAATGTTTCAACTGTTTATTGATGTTATGTAATATGTTTTCTATTGTAGGTAAGAGACAATTAAGGAAGAAGAAGATGAAATATGACCATTAGAGGAGGGATCCATGAATATTAAATTTTGTTGATGAAATAATGTTATCATATTTGTTAATAAATGTAGCTTATTTTTTCATAAACTTCAAGTAATAGATGGTATTTGATTTTATTGAATAGTGTTTTATAAAGATAAATGGATACAAGGTAGGTAAGGTATGGGGCCCTACGTAATTATCAAAATCATGATTCTACTTATACAATTCTATTAGTTTACGATATTAAGAAATATTTTCGAGTTAACTCGTGTATAAGCTCTTTTTTATATAAAAACTTGCGTTTTTAATTAAATTATATATAAACTTGGTAGAAACTTATGTTTTCAAGCAAATTTACCGATTTTATGCATCTAAGTTGAATGGGAAAAAAAAATATAACTAAACTTTTATAAGCTATCAACTACCAAGGCATTATATCATCTTATCAATCTTATTTTATTTTCTCTTTTTTCTCTCTCTTAATCCTTTATTTTATGTTCATAGTCTTCACCTAGGTTTCAATTCTAGTAGCAAAGATTATAAGAAAAAATATATAATTCAGTTTATACTACCAATAATTCAAAATGAGTTAAAATATTTTATTCTCTTTAATTCATTTTTTTTTTTCAAAAGAAAATAATGGAAAAAGTTTAGTTTCAACTTTGTGTATTCTTTTTCCATACAAGTTTAATTATATATTATTAAGAATTTATTATGTAAAAAAAAAACTTAATCTCTTCATTTTTGTATTTCCATCATGTATTACATGTTTTAAATAATTACTTTAAGTATCTCTATAATTTTTTAAAGCTATTTTATATAGTACATAGAAACTTATGTTTTTATATTTCAATTCTATAATGATCCTATATACCTTCCAATGATCCTACATAAGATCGTAAATTTGACAACCTTCTATACCCATACTCTACCCCATGGGTACAAGTTTTGAAACTTTGCTGGCCATATCTTATCATGTAGTACTCTAGAATTATCTTTTTTCCTATACTTTATACAATCTACCAAGTACATAATACCTTATAGAACCTATGGATTTTATTTTTTTTCCTTATAAATTTCAATATATCTATATTTTTCAAAATATAAAACAAATCTTACCCCCTTTTTTTTAAAAAACAATTGCTTAATTAATCTTTTAAATGAAGCTAATGAATGGAGTACATTGAGGTTTATTTTTTACTAATTATTTTTCTTTAAATGGCTCTTTAACCATTATTATTAGCGATAAAATTTTATAGAAGTATTATACAAAACATTCTTTATGAAAATAAAGCACTTTTTTTTTAACAATCAGATTACAAAAATATTTAAAGGAATAAGAATATCATTTTAAAAAATGAAAGTAGTAAATATCATAATCAATCTAAGGTCCACAAAATTTACTAAAGTATGAAAAAATATTCACAAAATTATATAATTCAATAATTATAGATGTGACGATAAAAGATGATCAAACAATTAACTACGGAAAAATGAAGGTATAACATGAAAAATGAAAGAGAACATAAATTCAAACTAAAATATTTTTCTTTCTCAAGATACTTGCATTAGCAAAATAATTACCCTATACTTTGAGAAAATCATATTTCACTCTAGTAATAATACCAAATCTTTTGTTAAATATAAAATAAAGAGAACTATTCTACTATACAAAACAAGTAATGAGCATACCTTGTGACTTTTAGTGGCTCTAAAAGTAGAAATTAAGAACATGGTTTTCCTTATTCAAACTGTACTAGATGATAAATTTAGCAAATGAGGAAGGAGTAGAAAGAAAATGATAATGGAGTAAAGACAAAAAAAGAAAGACAAAAGAAAAAAGATGGCAGGGAAGGGATAAGACTTACTAGCTTTTAATTTATGGTTTCTTATAGGCTATACTTTGTTTTATTTTAATAAAATGGTATTCTTTATTTATTAATTTCATTTAATTACTATTACAATGTGAGGACCTTGGATTCCATACCATGTATACTTTAAAGTATAAGTTTTAAGGTAGGAATTGAGTACCTTAACATCTTACACATAACTTACTATGTGAGAACAAGTTCCAAAAATTACTATCAAGAACCTACCATGTAGAGTTAATTACTCATCTAAAACCTACCTAGTTGATCAAGGTCCGAACAGGTATCCTATATGATAGGATTACCTACTTACCCCTAGTGTTTTAGTTGATATGATTCTCTTCTACTTAATTTATGAAGTTCCTTCTAGTAAATAGGTTCATTGAAGTATGAATTTCTAAATATTTAAGTAAACTATTAGTAACTTATTGAGCAGATTGCGAGTACCTTATTAGTCTAACATGGGGGATTCGATTATCAAGTGAAAAAGCCTATAGAGCTTAGAACAAGTTTCATGACAACTAATTAGGTATTGGATGGGTTCATTTTTCATGAAATCATCCGAAATCCATCTTGTTTGTATCCCTAGCAATGCATGAACCTTTATAAAAGCAAGTTGATTAGTAAGTTTGATCCTAACTCCTCAGTCCCATCTTTTGCCTTATGGCTATCTCCATTCAAAATCTATAACTTAAAATTTCAATAATAAAAACTAACATTCATTTGGCAAAAAATAAATAAATGAAAACTCACGTGCAAAGAGATAATATTACCAATCATTCTTGATATTGATACTACACAAAACAATACCGCTAGAGCATGTCCTTCTCTCTCTTTTGGGCACATGAAGCTCGTTGTGCGCTCTGTAAATTGTGGCTCTTTATTTAGTATTTTATTATAAGGTTGACCCTCAATTACCTTGCGAAGTTGACCAAAATAAAGTATCTAAAACCAAATCTTATTAAGAACAAACCTTCATTAGTAAAAATTTAGGATGTACATCACTCCTATTATAAATTGCAGTAGAAAAGCATAGTTCAACATAAGTCAATGCTTCATCCTAAAGTACTTAAAAACGGATAATGTAGTACCATCATCTCGAGTAAATCTAGTGGAAAAGAATCAATGATTTTATAAATCAAAAATAAGAGACAAAAACAAAAAGAAAAAAAAAGTGAGAATTCTATAAAATATAACAGTTCAACTTGAATGACTTCAGGTGAGTAATAAATGAAAAGTCTACCGATTTAAATTCAAAGGTGCAAGCTCTGATACATTAGTGAAATGATTTATGAAAATATTCCCCTTCAGAAAGGAAGAATTTGCTCACGTTAATTGCTTCCAATGCTAGTCAGTTAATGTGGTAATCCAATATCTCCTTGGATAGGGCAGAAGGGCACTCTCCCCCTTAGCTCCACTCAATACTCTTTTCAACCATAAATAATAATAACAAAGAAAACACGAAAACAACAAAATCACAACATTATTAATAAGCTACAATACAAGATTGACTAGAATTAGTATCGTATCTTTATCGTGTTCAACAAGTTCATTAGGTAGATTTTGATTCAGGTGTTTCCCAACAAACTCTAACACTAAAATAGACTCGTAGGACTATTTAGTGGAAACATATGGAAAAGAGAATCAAAGTTAAAGAAATCATACATAAACTATAATGCAATAGAATATATCGAGTATAAAAGAGTGACGTAAGTACCGATGTTGATTGACAACCCTAATTGTTTTCATTTTATGGATTGGAAAAAACCATCACGTAACTTCATCCCATTACCGAGCTCACCTACTTGCCTAACTCTTTTAGGAAATTAAGAAAAATATGTATATGTTGCCAAGTGTTGGAGAAAATGATATTTACATCATTTTTTTTTCTTTTTACAATTAATAAATCTTATGCAATTAGAAATGAAACTGGAAAGTAGAATTACTTGCGGGAAGCTGCAACTTGAAGTGACATACATAGGACAAAAAGTTTTACTGGTTGTGGAACATATGAGCGAACATGACGTACTGATTTGGAGGCAACATTATGCTCTTGCTCCTCCCTGCAAGTGTCTGTTAAGAAACTAGGTATATACCATAGCAAAGAAGAATTAAAGTATATTTATCTCATCATTTTGCCCATTATACTTCCTTCTCATCAACGATGAGGATCCAAATTATGGTCATATTCAAATATAGATTCACAATATACTGTATGGACTCGGGAGAAGAGTAGTTGATACGAAAGTAAAAACTATTGTTGAGAATTATCGGATTGGACCCAAAATTGGTTACCAATCTTGTTAATTATATCTCACTTGATTGCCTTTGAGGTCATCTCTAAGGCGATTGATACCTACAGAAATTAATAAATTTTACGTGTATCATTCTATGTAATCTTACATTTTCAATATATATGAAAAATCTACCTATCTAATTTTCTCTATGTTACCTTGTCTTATGTTAAATAATGGAATTTAACTTCCTTGAAGAATAAAAAGAATTTGAATGTTTTGCACGATCATGTTAAATAGGTTACCTCTATAAAAATAAATAAATGAATAAACAATGCCAAATATAGTACTATGATTAGTATAACGTATTATTGTGTAGGCCATTCTTAGATTGCCTATATTTTGATTTGACATTTGATATTTTATGGATCTTCTTTAAGCTATTTCTTACTATTTCCAATTGTTAATAATGCTTCTTCAGACTAATTATGTTTCAGTATATCATTACACTTACATCGGTTAATGAAATGTTAAAAATAGTACTAAACGATTGATATATTTAAGAAATTTCCTACCAGATATTGTTTTAGATCCACAATTTTCAAAATACTCATTTTCAATGTCATAGGTTGGCTTACTACATAAAGATTTCTTCTTTTTCTTTTTTCTTCCTCACAATTCTTTTAATTATGCTACATGTCTTAGTTAATTGAAAAAATGGGAATACAATATAGGTGTAATGTTATCTTAAATGTGAAATGAGGGATGTCAATATGTGTCAATTGGAAGAAGCCTATAACTAATTGGAAAAAAAAATAAAAAATAATACTATCTAGTTCTAATGTTATATTAAATTAGTGTGTCAATTAGAAAAAGGTTTATGACATGCTTAGTTTGCCTTTTCCTTTCTCATACTTGAGATTGTCTAATAGAACATAGCTAGCAATCCTCTTTTGTATTGAAACTAATGCATAACATAACTTAAACTATAATTGGTGATTGTTAAAGTGGAAATTCTTCCTTCTTTTCATTTGATGGTAGAAGTAAGTTGGATTTTGTTTGCCCTTCTGATGCACATCTATTTGAATTACTACCATATAGTTTTAGTTCAAACATCACTTTCAATAATTAATATTCTACTAACAATGTAAGTTTAGAGTCATTTCAATGACTAAAATAATTAAAGAAACTATTGTAAATAACAACATACATACTTTGTACCAAATGCAATTATTCTTTACTAACATTTGAGAATAGTTGGTTTTGAGCTTGCATCTTATTCTGATTATTCTGTTATTTGGCTTACTCGGATGAGGTGGGGGAGGCTTATAATGCCTTAGACTCAATGCGAAATAGACCACCACGTATCCCTAATATCTATTAAAACAACAGGCGTAGAAAATTTTGTAAAATCTCTAAAGTTTCTATATAGTCTTCGAATTAATTCTCCAAAATAAACTAAAATATGCCTAAATAAAATAATTAATTCTTGAACAGCAATTTATAACTAAAAGACTGAATTCCTATCTATTCAAACTCATATAATGATCTTCAAGTAACATACGTAGTCGTCATTCTTCCTAGCTTATTAATAGTAATACAGATCTCTAAAAATCATGATAATCAATTCAACTATAACTCCTTTAAGTAGTAAATAAATAACATAAATAAATAAATAAACAATACACTAGGGTTTTCATGACCCCATGTACATACAATAGTAAATAAATAACATAAATAAAACACTGAATACCACACCCAAGAACTGTTGCCTCTGACCCCAAGATTCCTAATCTACCATAAATCATTTCAATAACTCCCCAAGAGATATTACTACCTAATGATCATCGAGGTATCCTAAAGGGTTCTGCCACCACCTACCCTTTGGTTGAGCTACATACAACCATCACACAATAATTTACAGTCTAATATTGATTAGTCCAGTTTCAATTCAATTAGCCTAGCAACCACAACCAACAAACATGTGTCACATACCTAGATCAATAGCGATGAGTTCTATAAACTAGAATAAACTCCTATTCCTAAAGTTACATAAAGAATAAACATATTTCAGTAAACTATTCTCAGCTCCTAAATCTTTGACCTCCTATCCTTGATTTTTTTTTTTTTCCAACTTAATCCTATTAAGTAGACTACCATCTAATTTGATAGTTCTTAAATAAGGTTTATAATGTATTATAGTTACTTAGGATTTAGGGGTTGAAATTTAAATATGTTGAGGAAAGTAAAATAGATGAAAATTAAATAGAAAGAAAGATATAGAAAGATCATGGTGAGTATCATAACTATATTCCCTAGCTATATTCATCTCATCTTTTAATTTCCTCTTTAGATTATGGCCAAATGAAGTTTTACAACTCTGTATGGTTCACAGTCAAAACCACAATCGTATTTTTGTAAGCAAAAAGCAGTGAATAGTCAAGTCAATAAACATTAATAGGTTCATTTTAATCACTTGACCCAAAAGTTTAAAGCTTGTATTGACAAAGTATTGTATTCATAACCATGACTTTATAAAATAGTACCCTACCCCCCCACCCCACCCCACCCCTCCCCTCCTTCCTCCCCCTTCCTCTGTTTACCCTTAAACACTTGATGTCCTCGTCACAAGACCTTACAATTAGGCCTGGATCTTTTCCCCTTTTTAGTATACGATCTTCCTTCCTTGGAAACATATAAGGAATCATACCTTGGTAACACTCCTCACCTTCCTTAAACCTTTTCTCTAAGCTAGAGCTAGACCCAAATCATCCACCTATTAGTAAGGAGTATGCTCTGATACTATTTGTAACGTTCCAAGCCAAAAGTAGTAAATAATCAAGCCAACAAACACTAATGAGCTCATTTTAACTACTTGACCCAAAAGTTTTAAGTTTACGTTGACAAGGCATTTACAACCATGACCTTATAAACTAGTATCTTAACCTACTACAATCTATATAGAACACTTAAACATAAGGTCTCACAGTTTCTAACTATGTTCCTTTTATTTCACAAAAATCCTTCTCTTTTTTCATTCTATAACTCTCCAACTCCAAAATAAAGTCATAACTCATAACATCATACAACTCATCCTTTTAACTTTTCAACAACTAATCAACAATTAAATACGAATACTTTTATACTTACTTAGACTTTTCAAGAGATCTCAAAAATCCTTGATTCATGTGACTTTTACTGCTACCGACAATTAGCCTTTACAATAATCTGATCAAGATGTATCAAGAAACGTGCTTTCTTTGATTATAATGCTTAATTTTATCTTAAATTCTTCTCCCACCATGGAAACTTTGTTCTCTAACCGAAACTGACAATGTACTACAATTTTACATCTCAAATGACATTAAGTTTCTCTTTTGTTTATTGAAATCATTGAGAGAAAATGAATCAATAACGTACCTTACCTTAGGGTTTCACGTGGGGTTACTTAGCTGTTTAGAGAATAACTCTTTCTATACGTTGTTAGTTTATGTCAATGACAATGGTAAAGAGGAGCTTTTAAAGCTAGGTTAGCCTAGTAAAACCTAACCTTTTGTAATTCCCATTATGCCTTCGAATTAATTTATGAATTTTCATACGACCTCCCCTATTATTTGACATACATTCTTATTTATTTATTTATTTGAAAATTAACTAAAATTTTCTCAATTATTACATTCTACCCCCCTTAAAGAAGCTTTCATCCTCAGAAGTTTATATTCTACTTAGATCTCCAATATGAATGTCTGTCTTATTATAAGATCATGCTTAAGTTTGCTATTAGTCTCTTAATATAAATGATTCCACAATTTAAACATTGTCTCCCAATAGCATCTATAAACTCCAATTACTTAAGATTTCTCCTTTATTTTTCCTTCCATTGTACCACACTAATTACATTTATATCTTAACCATAAGGTTTCAATCATCTTTCCTACAACTATTCTCCATTCATATTCTTACTCTTGTCACGTTAGTCGTTAATCCATTTTGATATAAAGAACTTAAGCATATGGATTACTTTCCAAGGAATACCTAGCTATAACTAATATCTCCAAAAATAACATTTACAATTTATGTTCATTCGATTTTTATCCACAAATCTATTCCTCTAACTTTCCTACTTTATTTATTTTGTAAATCTTCTATTTAAAATTTGGATCTTCAAAGTCCTTCACTAGACTAGTGTCTAATGACTTAGTTGGTCCTCTTTATTCAATAAGCCCTGGCTTTATTACTCTTCAAAATCCCAAAATTTGATTCTTGTTTTTAATATACCACTACATTCCATTTATATACCACCTAATTATAACTCTTCCTATGATAGATGATTGATCCTAAACCAACGCATTTCTCTTCAACTTATCAAATTTCAACTTTTTCTCTCTCCAATCATAACAATGTGAACCATAATTATAACACTTCTTACATACTTCATATTTATGCTAGTCTGTTTAACTTAATATGTAGCTTGTTTCCCCTTCCTTGCTGCTACCAAATTACAACTAATCTTTCAAAGATAAAATTTATAAATATTGTTAATATCCCACTCATATCCACAAAATTTTTCTTCATTCTCCTCTTTTCACTTATTTAATGAGCTACCAAAAATTTTCAACAGTTCATATTCTTGATCTAACTATAAAGTCTGTCTCTAATTTTTCTCTAACTTATATACTTATAGACTAAACTTCTTCTATCTATCCATTATAAATTCCAAATTTATTGACTTTAATGGTCTTGAAATTGCTTCTCATCTTTGATGCTGAAAATATATTCCATTATTATTATTATTATAAAGGAGACCCTTTATTTTCTATTGTACATTATATGTTAAATATCACTAAGGAGGAGAATATATTATAGTTATTATTATTGTTATGTTATCATAATTATTTATGTTGTTTTACTTTCGTTTATTTTCCTTAATATCACAATTTATTATCTTTACTTTTCCATTATTTTAAGGTTTGATATACCATTGTATTCACTTCCTTATGTATACATTTTATTTTGTTAATAACTTATTTTGAATTATGATCATAAAGATTTAATGTTTCTTTCAAATACTACTTTTAAAATTATTATAAATAGGACTATTTTTACCTTTACTTGCTCTCTTCTTTTCTTTTTTCTTTCGTTGTGAGGAGTTTATGTACCTATATGTATATGTTATCATTTTTTTTGTGGTGTATTATTATTATCTTGACTGGTTTTACCACTTGTTCTTATCATTATTTATTTCACTTTAGTAGCATTGTTATCGTCGTTATTCATTACTTATCTTATTTTTTTCATTATTAGCAATCTTTCATTGTTGATTTTTCTTTGTGATTTAATGTTAATCATGGAATGTTATTATAAATTTATCACATTAGTTATTTCTGACTAATCAATAGTTATCGGTATTTCTATATGTATACATATTCCTTATTGTGTTATAGTTACTAATTCCTTACCATTATTCTTATTAGTATTTTCGTTATTGGTTGATTGGTTTTTATATTAGGTTCATTGTCATTATTACTATTGGCACTATTGTCATTTGTTAATTATAATATATTATATGTTAGGCATTTTATTAAATTTTATAATAGTTGTACATATATGCCAATCTTCATGTATATTATATAAATAAGAATAGTGAATCTAGGACTTGGCATAATGCAATTAGAGACTTGACTTAATATGACATGACATGAAATAAGTTGATATAACATGACATGATGCACCTTGATACGATATGATGTGATAAGACATAGAATTTTTACGAGATGAAATATACAAACTTGCCATTCTTTCTCATATAAATACATGTTAGTATTTATCAACATAAAATCTTTTAACACAGTTATATTTCTATTTTTAATTGTATATCTTAATATAGTTATGCTCTGTTTCCTTTTATTACATCCTCCCTTTTATATGTAACACAACTAAAGGTTTATATAGTATATATTTATCTATATCCATGATACCTACTTATTTAATTCTTTTTACTACTTATATACTCTTTTTTATTTCTCTTTTTGATTTAATACTTTAATTTGTTATCTTTTTTTAATTTATTTAACAATGTACTATCCCTATTTAAATTATTCTTAATTTTTCATTACCACTCGTTACGAAGAATTTTTATTAAAATAGTTAAAGTTAAAGAACCTTTTATTATTATTATCATTATTATAATGGTTATCGTAACAATTGATGACATGATTATTGTTATTATTGTCATTATTATTCATATGAATATTGATGGATATTTATTATTTTTGTATTATTGCACTTCCTTTGTTGGGAAGGTATAATGAGATGATTACTTTCCTCTTTGAGATATTCTATGATTAGTATTAATTGTATTATCATTGTTGTAATGTTTATATGTAGTCATTGGTTTATTACCATTACATTGTTGTCTATGTGGAAATTAATGTAAATAGTATTAGATATCTCTCATATATTTAGATAATAACAAAAACAAATGAATGCTAATAAATCTTTAAGAATGTAGGTACTCAGGACGTGTTTTAGAAAGTTTAAAATTGCAAAATTAAGTTGTCTTCAGAAACTTATTCAGAAGGTCTAAATCATTTCAATAAGAGATTAATCTAAAAATCTTCGGAAAGTGTTTCAAAAGCTTTTATTAGTATAATTGGTATAGCACTTTACAAACTTATTCAAAAACTTCGAACAAAAGAAAACTGATACTTTTCAGAAAGTTCTTCAAATAGTTAGTCCAAAAAAGTACAATGTTGAAATTTATCTCATATTAGATTCGAATTAAATAAGACCTAGCTACACTAGATTGGGTGTATTAGGAAAATATACTTAATCACATTTTACTTAAATTGGAATTTAAAATCCATTGGGATTATTATTAAGTGAATTTATTTATTTTTGGATAAATCAAGATATGTAAGAATGGATAAGAATAAGGTTGTTTCCGAATTTTATGGGATTTTATTTTTTTTTTTAAGATTAAAGCTTATTTGGAAACTATGGATAAGCATATCTAACTAAAAATTTTTAAATAAAAATTCTATCAGAAGTAGCTAATCAAGTATGTAGAATCTGATTCAAAAATTCAAATCAGCAAGATTTTCTCGAAGATATACTTGAATAATCTAGTCGTTGAAAAAAGATAACTTGATTGAAGATAATTCTCATTCTCTTTCAGCCATTGGAATACTCAAGCATAAAACAAAATATTTTTTATTCCAAAGGACAGATATTAAATCTTAAAGCAAAGAGATTACTTATATTTTCTTATGAGAGCTATAATCAACTATCTAAAAAGTACATAACGTAGTTCAAATACTTCTTTAAAAAGTTGAATTGAAGCATATTTTTTCATCATCGTTACTTTTATTTTATCCAAAATTTCTCAAGATTCATATAGTATTCTCACTTGTTTTTCCTATAACAATTTGATTATTTTTTAACAAAGAGTAAAGATAGATTATGCTCTATAGATATGTATTAGCTTAAATTATGAATAGGCTAGATAGGTAGAGCAGTGTATTGTGTAATTCAGTGTGTGGCAATTACTTATAATTTTCTTAAGACTTTGATTTAGTGGATCAAGTGAAATGGCATCGATAAAGTAAACCGAGTCCTTAGTAGTGGAGCTGAAAGACAGCAGTAGGTAGAAGGCTGAAGCTATATAAATCCTCAACTGGATATTCTCCTTCCTTGTCTTTTTAATTTGCGTTATTTAATTGTATTGATTATTTTTGCGATAAATTATTAAAATACCACTATTCACTAAATTAAGTTATTAAGAGGAGTAATCTTTATTTACAATGAAAAAGTTTTAAAAAGGTCAAAGATATCAATTCATAAATCTACCCCTACCTCTTGATATCTTATATAGGATCAACAATTGGCATCAAAGCCTCGCTCTAATATCTTTTAGAGTTTAAGATCATAGGTGAACTAAGTGGTAGTTTAATAATTTAGCCTAATAAAGTACCCTTCTTTATAGAACTAACTTTCCCTATTGGAAATTCAAGATTGAGACTTATGTAAGAGCATTAAACTAGTAGACTTGGCAAATTATTTCTATAAGAGATCTCAAAGTTCCAACTGTTATCATGACAAATGATGATATCACCAAAGTTGAACTCATTTCAAAGGCTAAGAACTTACTTTTGAGTATTATTGCACGTTTAAAGTTTTATCTAATTGCTTCTTGTTCAACAATTCAAGATATTTGGAACACCTTAGTGCAAACTTATGAAGAGATAGAGCCAATCAAGGATACTAGAATCAACTCGTTGGTTCAATAATAAGAAACATTTTGAATTATTCCTAGTGAAGAAATTAAACTCTTTTAGTAGAATTTAATGCTATAACTAATAAATTGTCTTCTCTTAGAAAAATAATTAGTGATGTAGATATGGTATGAAAGATGCAAAGGATTCTTCCCAAAATTTGAAATGCAAAGAAAATTGCCATAAAAGAAGCTTATGATCTGAAATCATTAACTTTGAGTCAACTACACAGCAAGCTCATGGCATATAAAATTGACTTTCTCAAATGAGAAAGTGCTTCAGAAGACACAAAGAAAAGGATTGTAGCCTTCAAAACTAAAGAAATAGATGATGATTTCAAAAGAAAAGATTCATCTGAAGAAGAAGATGAGGACATGACAATTTTAGCTGGAAAACTCAACAAATGACTTAAGAAAAATGGTAAGAAAACTTTCACTAAAAGATTTACTACTAATAAGAGCCAATCTATTGATACAAGAAAAGCAATCAAAGAAAAAGAGAACAAAAAGTTCAACAAGGAGATTATCTTTTATGAAAGCAAAAATCTTGGCCATATTAAACACGAATGTCCCATGTTAATTAAGAAAATGGAAAAAATTAAGAAAAACAACAAATCTATTGTAGTTATATGGAGTGACTTGGAAGATTTAGAAATTGAGTCAAAAGGTTTAGAAGAATTAAAGGAAGCAAATTTGTGTCTTATGGCACTTTTTGGGGCAAATTCTGAAACTGATTTTGATTCTGATTTAGAAGTACCTAATGATATATGTATTGAAATTAACAAAATCCTCAAACCTCTTTCCAAGTCGAGTAACAAGATATCTAAGCTTGAATCTAGAGTAAAAACATTAAAAAATGAAAAGCATGCACTTAGTTAAGCTAATCAATTGCTAGCAGATGAAAATGATTTTCTAAAAAATGATTTCAAAGGATTGCATATTGCTCACGAAGCCTTAATCAATGAAAATCTTATTCTAAAAGAAAAAACTAAAAACTTGAAAAATCGTATAGAGGATTTATCTAAGTCAATCAAGAATACATTCTGCAAGTTTGATGAAAGTGATAAGAAGTTACAATTGTTGATTTCTAGCCAAAGGATGGATAAATAAAAATGTAGACTAAGTTTTGAATTTGGAGAAACATTTAAAATATAGAAAGAAATAGTATTTGTTAAATCAAAATATGAATATCAAGAAACAATCAAACGAAGTCAAAACAACAAAGCATTTAAACCTATCAAAAAGTACAACAAAAAGTTATCTCAAAACAACGACAAGTATCCCTTTAAGGGTAGTACAAAAGGTTGAATTGAGGGTATTTTAGAAAGAATCCAAATCAAAGGAATGTGGTAAGTAATAAGTATACCAAGCAAAAATCTTATGCTTATTTCCTATGTTATAAACTAAGTCATATAGAGAAACATTGTTTTTACAAAAATTATAAGCTTAGCAATAATCAAGATCCAATTCAAAAGATAAGCTTGAATTTCCATGGACCTAAGCTCCAATGGGTTTGTAAATAGACTTAATTATACTATTATATGTATAGGATTACAAAGCCAAGATAAAAAGAACATGGTATCTTGACAGTAGATATTCCAAACACATGACAAGTGATGCTTCATTGTTAATGAATTTGGAATAGAAGGAAGATGGTCATGTGAAATTTGGTGACAATAGTAGAGGTAAAATACTTGCAATAGATTCAATTGGTTTAACACCTCATTCTCTTGAAAACGTACTATTGGTTAAAGAATTGAAACATAACTTATTAAGCATAAGTCAGTTGTATGATAAATGATATATAATAATTTTTTAACATGATAAATGTGTTAGCTTTAAAAAGGATGGATTTAAGTTATTTAAAGGGTTCAGAAAGGAGAATGTTTATCTAATTAAACCATCTAAAGTATCATCTAAAAGCTATTTCATTTCAACAAGTGATAACATTATACTGTGGCATAAAAGACTAGGACATGTGAACTTTTAATAATTAGAGAACTTATCTAAAAAGAACTTAATTCAAGGCTTCCCAAAACAGCATGCTTATGAGAATATTCATTATGCTACTTATCTTAAGAATAAGATGAGTTCATCCTCTCATAAGAGCAAAAAAGTTATTTCCACTTCAAGACCCTTAGAGTTATTGCACTTACATCTATTTGATCTAACTCGCACTCTAAGTTTAAGAAGAAATAAATATGGACTTTTCATAATAAATGATTTCTCTAGATTTACTTAGATCTTATTTTTACATCATAAAAGTGATGCTTTTAAAAGCTTTGAAATCTTTTAAAAAAGAATTAAAAATGAAAAAGGCTTCTCCATCATCAATCTACAAATTAATCATGGAAAGGAATTTGAAAACTCAAATTTTATCTTCTTTTATGAAGAAAAAGACATCATTCATAACTTCTTCGTACCTTATACTCCATAACAAAATGAAGTAGTTGAACGCAAAAACAGGACTATCCAAGAAATGGTGAGACCTTTACTTAATGAAAGTAGTATAGCAGATTAT
Source organism: Lumnitzera racemosa (assembly GCA_024138005.1). Classification (NCBI taxonomy): domain Eukaryota; kingdom Viridiplantae; phylum Streptophyta; class Magnoliopsida; order Myrtales; family Combretaceae; genus Lumnitzera; species Lumnitzera racemosa. Next base: position 61,814,356 of record JAMXBC010000012.1, read on the forward strand.
GTCAAGGCAGAAATCGCTTCAACAACTTATTGCATCATAAATTGCGTATATGTGAGACCCTTGATAAATAAAACTACTTATGAAATCTGCAAAGGCAAGAAACCTACAGTTTCATATTTTCACACATTTGGTTGTAAGTGTTTTGTCATGAAAATAGGAAAAGTTTTGAGAAAATTTGAGGAGAGAGTTGATGAAGCCATCTTTTTAGGCTACTCTTTAAACTTAAAAGCAGATCGAATATACAATAAAGAGACTAAAGTTGTGCAAGAATCAATAAATGTCAAATTTATTGAAGAAACAAGCCATGAAGAATCAAACAATGAAACTCCAATTGTCTCAAATAAAAAGAATGCATTATGTCTTGATTCAAAAGAAGGAAAGACAGAACCTCCTTCAAAAGGAACAACAGAAGCTTTAAGGATGTTTGATGTATCTAGAACAAAACCTAAATCAAAAGGTTCTTCAAAAACTAATACCAAGTTTGTTGAAACAAGTCTAAAAGGTAAGTTAGAAAGCTCTAAACATTTTTATACTCTACCATCAACTCTTAAGTTTAAAATTGATCATCCTCCTGAACTTGTAATTGGTAATGTTAGATTTGAAATAAGAATAAGATCGAGCTTACAAAACTTTGAAAATCATTTTTCCCTAGTATCTGAAGTTGAACCTCATTCAATTGATGAAGTATTAAATGATAGTAACTAAATATTAGCTATGCAAGAAAAACTCAGTCAATTTCAAAAAAGTCAGGTTTGGAGTTTAGTTCCAAGACCTACAAATAAGTCAATCATTGGAACTAAATGGGTGTTTAAGAACAAGCTAGATGAACATAGAAAAATAATAATAAACAAAGTACGTTTAGTGGCTAAAGGTTATTCTCAAGAAGATGAAATAGACTATGATGAAACAAATGCTCCTATTGTTAGGTTAGAAGCTATAAGATTATTACTTGCATTTGCACATTTGAAAAATTTTAAGCTTTATCGGATAGATGTAAAAAGTGCTTTTCTAAATGGCTTATAAAAGAAGAAGAGTATATTGATTAATCTCCTAGATTTGAAGATTCATTCAAATCAGATCATGTGTATAAGTTAAAAAAAGATTTAGATGAACTTAAACAGGCTCCTTGTGCTTGGTAAAAATGACTAAGTCAATTCTTGATTAAAAATGACTTTCAAAGAGGAAAAGTAGACACTACTCTCTTCATGAAACATCTTAGAAAAGATATGTTAGTTGTACAAATTTATGTTGATGATATTGTTTTTTATATAACTAATGAAATAAGAATTTTCAAGATTGATATAGGCAGAATTGGACATAAGAATTAAACTTTTTCTTGAGATCACAAATCAAACAATTAGAGAATGAAATATTTATTCACTAAGAGAAGTACACTAGACAAATATTGAAGAAATTGGTTTTAAGAATACCAAAGATTCTTCAACCTCTATAAGTACCTTAACAAGGCTTGACATAGTAAGTAATGGTAAAAAGGTAAATGAAAAAGTGTATTGAAGTTTAATTGGATCTTTATTATATCTAATTGCTTCATACCTTGATATTCTATTCAATACTTGTATGTGTGCTAGATTTCAAAGTTCACCAACAAAAACACATTTAACTACAGTCAAAAAGATCTTTAAATATATAAAAAGCACTGCAAAATTAGAAATTTGGTATACTAAGAGTCAAAATTTTGATCTAATAGGATATTTAAATGCTGACTATGCAGGTTGCAAAGTGTATAGGATGAGTACTTCAAGAACTTGTTAGTTCTTAAGAGATAAGTTAGTTTCTTAGTCTTCTAAGAAACAAAATTCTATTGCTATTTCAACTACAGAAGCTGAATATATATCTATTAGAAATTTTTACGCATCGATACTTTGGTTAAAACAACAATTGAACAACTATGGAATAAGTTATAAGAATATACCCATAAAATGTGATAATACTGGTGCTATTAATCTGACACAAAATCCAGTTCATTGCTCAAGGTTAAAACATATAGAAATAAGGCACCATTTCATTCATAAGCATGTAGCAAATAATGATGTAAGTGTTAATTTTATGCTAATTGAATATCAATTTGCTGATATATTTACAAAGCCTTTAGATAAATTAAGGTTTGAATTTAATCATAATGAAATTGGTGTATGTAATCCTTTTCGTTAGATTACAAAGCACTTTTACTAATTTCCCTTATTTTACAAAATTTTTAACACATGCAAGTTTTTCTTCTTTTTCCCATTTGTTGCATACGAAATGGAGTAAGTCTTAGTATGTCTTTAATGGGTTCTCAAACTCTTCAATAGTAGGACCATTAAACCAGCTCACTTTCTTACAGTTGAAGACCATCAATATTGGCAGTTCACTTCTTTCCATCATATAAAAGCTTATGTTATTTCTCTTCTTCTCATTTCATTAAGCTCTTCACATTCTCTTCTTATGTTTTTCTTTCACCCAAAATTTATGGCACCTAGAAAATCCAAAATTCAAAACAATCTCAAAAATCCTATTATCCTTGATGAACAAGAGACAAATACCACCATCCCTACAGGCCCTCAACCTAATCCACTCTTTGAAACAAGTCAAGATTCATTTGAAAAAAAACCTTAACCTTAGAACTTCATGATAAACCATCAGAAGAAGTTGCTTAGGAAGTGAATCCAAAGAATGGTTCTAAGGTACATTCTGAACCATTTCAGGAAGTTAATCAGAAGACTAATCAGGATGTTCAAGTTTCCAATTTGTTTGAAAAAATTGTTGAACCTGTAGACTTTGATCTCTTAAACAAACTATCTAAAGGAAAGTTTGAAAGAAATCCTTCTAAATGACCCCCTATACCAAAACCAAAGAAGACTCCACAAAAGTCTAAGGTTGCTACTCCAGTAAAGAAAACTTCAAAATCTTCTAACAATGTACAAAGGCCACCAGAAGTAAAAACTTCAATTCCCTTTTCTAGATCAAAAGATAAACCCAAGAAAAGTCATACAATAAAAGGTAAAAATCTCTCCATCAAAGATTCTTTTTATTCAAATTTAGAATTCTTTGACAAGAATGGTTTGTACTGGAAAGAGTATTTGGATAGGTTAGATCTGAATGGTTTGGTTAATATGAGAGGAATTATATATGGATAAATGGTAGATGAGTTTTATAGGAAGCTTGATAACAAAAATCAAGAAGTATGGAAGTCAATTATACTAGGACAACAAAATTGAAATAATGAAGAAGGATATTCTGAAATGCTTTGGCATTAAAGAAGTACAAGAAGATAAAAACTTAGTACAAATGACGAAAGAGAATTTGTTTAAAAAATTGAATGATGGAGTAGAGTTAGGTATAGGCAGGGATATTTTCAGTACTGAATTTGAGCTGTTAATTAGGAGTTTACACAAATATGTCAACTCATTTGTGTTACCTAAAAGGGGCAATGCAACCTCTGTGATAAGGGAAGATGCACTAGTTATTCTACCAATGCTAGGGAGGAGAAAAGTGGATGTTGTGAAACTTATGATGAGATACATGTGGTAGCATTTGGATGTTCAGCCATATAAGAATTTGTTAATGAGTCTCTTTAATTTTAAGAAATTAAAAATATTAAGTGAAGGAAGTTGTCCTTTTTATCCTAATAAATTAAGAGAAAGAATTTTTAAGCAAATGGGGATTTATGTGAGTGACAAGCTTTAGCATTCACATAATGGAGGCATTTTTGTTCATCCTTCAAATCTTGAAAGAAAGGTGATCATAATTAAAGATAAGGATAATGAAAAGAAAAGGAAGTGAAGAAAGGAACCTATTGAGAAGGAACTAAAAAGGAAATGAAAGTTAGTAAGAAGATCAGGTGGTATAGAATTTAAAGAAGCAATTAGGTCACCTTCAAAAAGTATAGAGATACAGCCTATTCCTTCTAAACAAGGAGAGAGTTTAGCCTTTGTTAAACAAATTTTTGAAGGAATCAAGGAAGTTATAGGAAACTTAGTTAAGGATTAGATTACAGGAATGAAAAATTTGTTCAAAGCTTAAGTCAAAGAAACTATTATAGAATCCAATCTTGATGACGAAGCTCATCCTACCGATCTTCCTTCTGAACCTCCCGAAGAGATCCAACTAACTAACCCATCTATTCCTATTTCAGATTCTCCTCTCACACCAACTGAACCTCATTTCCTTATTGTTTCTACTCAGCCAACAAATCAAACTGATTCCATCCCTATTCCAACTTCTAACAAAACTCCTGTCATCCCCCTACAACCTCCTAACAAAACACCTCAAATTGCTACTCCTATTCGGAATCTTGAAGAATAGATGCCTCTAGAAGGAAACACAGAAACTCTTTATGTTGCTTCCACTAAAGAAGACTTTACACCTGTTCCAACTCAAACCACACTAACTTCTAACAAGAACAAAGAACCAACGTCCTCCATGGTAACATCATCTGAAGCAAATCCTTCTCCTAGTAAGGTGCTTACAACATATTCTAGAAGATTTAAACTACATGCTAAGAAGAAAACTAAGAGATCTAAGAAATGATTTTCTTTTTCTTTATCTGGTATTTTAGTTTCAACTTCGTTAAGATCTTTTGTTTTCTAATGAAAAGTGCTTTTGTAGACTTGTTTCTATTATTTCTATTATTCACCGAACTTAGTTATGATCTTTCTTTTATTCAATGAAATCTTTTCATTCTATACATTCTATTTGATTATAAAAATTAAGGGGTAGTTACTTAATGATTTCACAATATGTTAATCAATGGTGATAACAAAAAAGGGGGAGAGAAAAACCAAAAACATTTGCGGTCTACACTCTACATGACATGTTGTTTATGTCATTGTGAAATTTTTTATTACTGTTGTTAGATATCAATTCAGTTTGATTTATGCTTTTGGTTTTATAACAATGTTTTTATTATCATAAAAAAAGGGGGAGAATATTAGATATCACTCGTATATTTTAATGATAAAAAAAAAAGAATGCATGTTAATGAATCATTAAGAATGTAGGTATTCAAAAGGGTTCTCAGAAAGTTTAAAATTGTAAGTTAAGTTATCTTTAGAAAATTATTGAAAAGGTTTGAATCATTTTAAAAAGAGAATAATCTGAAAATCCTCAAAGAGTGTTTTAAAAGATTTTATTAGTAGAATTGGTACAACACTTCAGAAACTTGTTTAGAAACTTCGAAGAAAATAAAACTGATAATCTTTAGAAGGTTATTCAAATAGTTAGTCTGGAAAAGTATAACATTGAAATTTATCTCATATCAGATTCAAATTAAACAAGGCCTAACTTTACTAAATTAGGTGTATTAAGGAAATACACTTAATCCTATTTCACTTAGGTTAGAATTTGAAATCCATGGCTATTATTATTAAGCTAATTTATTTATTTTTGGATTAATTAAGATGTACAAGAGTGGATAAGGAAAAGGTTATTTTCAAATTTTATAAGATTTCATTTTTTCAAGATTGAAGTTGATCTGGAAACAATGGATAAGCATATCTTATTGAAAATTTTCTAATCAGAAGTCTATCCGAAAGTGGCTAATCATGAATGGAGAATCAAATTAAAAAATTCAAATCATCAAGATTTTGTCCAAGATATCTTTGAATAATCTAGTCATTGAAAAAGGATAAACGTGAATTGAAGATAATTCTCATCCTCTTATAGCCATTAGAAGACTCAAGTATAAAATAAAATATTTTTTATTCAAAATGGTAGATATCAAATCTAAAAGCAAAGAGATTACTTATATTTTCTTTTGAGAGCTATAATCTACTATCTGAAAGAGTATAGAATGTAGTTCAAATACTTTTTCTAGAAAATTGAACTACAGCGGATTTTTTTATCATCGTTACTTTTATTTTATCCAAATTTCTTGAGATTCATATTGTATTCTCACTTGTTTTTCCCTGTAACAATTTGATTACTGTTCAAAGAAGAATAGAGATAGATTGTGCTGTTTAGATCTATATTAATCTACATTGTGGATAGTCTAGATAAGCAAAGTAGAGTATTGTGTAAGCCAGTATGTAGCAATTACTTATAATCTTTTTATGATTTTGATTTAGTAAATCAAGTGGAATGGTACTGGTGAAGTAAATCGAATCATCAATAGTAGAGCTGGAAGAGAGCAATAGGTAAAAGAGCGAAGCTTTATAAATCCTCAGCCTAATATTCTCTTTCCTTATCTTCTCGATATCTTATATGGGACCAACAAATGAAGTTCTATGTTGATTGAAAAAATATTTTGTTATTATCTTTTTATTTTAATAATTTTAACGCATTTAATGGTTATGTTAGGTGTTATGGTCAACGACTATTATATTTATGGTCAAAGTTTATTCGTTTTTAGTTGTTACTATATTATTTTAATTTCTTATTGTATTATCCTTTCATTGTTAATTTAAAGATCCATTAGTCATTTTTTTCTTTTTTAATTAGTGTTATTATTTTACTAATAGGTAAGATCTTATGAAGGTTGTAAATGTGTTTCTTATGAATTAACTTTTATTATACCCATACATTAATTATTATTTATTACCTTACTTTAATAGTTTCCTAAAATATTGTATATTAGGTAACAATTCTTGATCAACCAAATCTAATGTATATTTAGGATTTTATTAATGACTAAATCTTTTAGTCCTTCCTATTTTGCATTTTATATTTTGTTATTTATTTCTTTCCAATTCTAGAAATTATTAGTCAATTAAAGCATATCTATAGTTACCATATCTAATCTAATTTTGTAATCTCATAAGTTATTTTGTGTATATTAAGTGATCATATTTTATAAAAGTGGAAGGCATAATAACTAAGATAATTCAATTCTATCCCTAAATACATATATTTAATTATATACGCTATTTCTTGAGTATTTACTACTATTCACATATTGTTAAGCGAAATCAAATTCTATAGACATCTACTTTCTCCAAATAATTAAATAAAACCTTTTAAATAAATTGTCTACAAATAAATCAAATAAATGTCTCCCAAAATTAAAACAAATCAAATAATATAATTTCATGAACCACAAAAGCATATCATAAGTTTGTTCATAAGGTTAAACCTAACCCACTTTTTACCTAGTCTCACCATCTCGCTATCCTACAAATCATCTTCCTAAGTTCCCTATATATCATATACCTAAGTTTTAATATCATTAAATCTATAATGCCCTAGACTTAAGATGCTACAAATCACCATGTGTCCTTAGTATCTATTGATACATCAGGTGTAGACAATTTTTTAAAATCTCCAAAGTTTTTATATAGTCTCCAAATAAATTCATAGAATTAATTCTCCAAAATAGACTAGAATAATCTATTCAAACTTGTATAAGAACTTATCCATAGAGAATCAACAATTCAAAATTAGCATATTTATTAATTCAATATTTTTCCTTATTTGTCAACCTTCTTGTTATTGTCACTCATGTTTTACAGCCCTTGAATTTGATATGTATATAAAGAATAGATAATAATATGGATAAATAAACATAAAAGATTGATATTTCATTAACAAGTTTGATTACATCAACTTGATCTTGAATTTGACTCTAAACATGATTCTAAATATAAGGAAACTAGGACGGTGAATAAAATAGAACATAATAGACTTGAACAACATAAACTTGTGCAAAACATACACTTGATTAGCAGTGACTAAGACTAAGTTGATTTCTTCTTCTTTTTCTTTGGGCAACTCTTCTTAATTCTCGGAGTGTCTAAAGAAGATGGTTGAGTTAATGGTGGAGGTGGAGTGGTTTCTTCCATGGTAGCATCAAAATTCTAGTTAAAGCAACTTATGATGCTAGTTCCTTTGATGCTTAAACAAATTCTACAACTGGAGGTATTAGATCAGTAGACAAGTTAGGTTCAACTTATGGAGATTACTAATTAGTTGAAACTTAGGCAAATAAAATTAAAGGTTGTTGTTCAAATGTTGCAGCTAGTAATTTTAAAGATGATAAATGATCAAGTTGATCATTTAAAGGAATGAGAGAAGGTTGATTTTGTGGTTCCTCAGTAGATTGAGAAGATTATTTCACTAGAGATTGAATTAGTGATGGTGACTTCCCTTTTGCAAAAAATGATGGTGTAGATTTTGTACCTTCTTTAAGAGATGCCTATATTGTCTAACTGTCAATCCATCCCAATCTCTATCATGTGTTCAAACTCTTCCCTTGAAACTGTCTCTATTTTGAATGTTTCTCCTAGTCCTTTCAACTTCATTTATGAATCAAATTTTGTGTCTTCTTCTGACTCATGTGTCTTTTTCTTTTCCTTAATCTCAAACTCTTTCTTTGACTTCTTCTTCTTTACTCTAAAAATCTTCTTACCCTTTCTCTTTTTGCTAACTTTTTCTTAAGGTTCTAATTTAGGTTTTTAATCAAATTCTAAAACTATGCCTAACAACTCCCCGTTAAACAATGTTTTAGGTAATCTGTTCTTCTTATGCTTACTAGGCACATAAAATACCCAGTCATCTATATACCAGATTTCACTTTTTACATTTGTACCCATATGATTAAAGTGATCTCCTTCTATCACTCTAATGAGTATCTCACTTTTTGCAACCTTCAGAATCTTGACCTTTTTGTATAAAATAAATTCATCAACAAATTGGCATATGGCTTTTTTCTCTTGGTCATGAATGCATGCCTAAGAATTTGTACAGCAATGTCCAATTTCTTTTTCTTCATCATAGCCATAATCATCATCACATCTAGATACTTGTTATACTTCCTCTCTTTGAAAGAATACAACTAATGACCATCTTATGCAACATTCGCACAATCAACCTAAAGTTGAAGATACTAACTTATTTTCTTGGCCACATCCTTTCACCTTGTTGAACTCCTCAAAAATTTGTTTTCATGTCCATTTCATCAATTGTGTATCATTGTTCATCTTAGGAATTCCAAAACACCTTTGAATGTCATCTTTTGTAATTTCAACTTCTGTCCATTCACTTTAGACAACCACAAATCTCTTTGATCCATATGATGATTCTCATAAAATTCACTTAACAAATCCCCATGGATAATAGTTGCGATAGTACATATGTTCTTACATCCTAAAACATGTAGAAATTCATTCCAATAGATGTCATTCATTTGGAAATACCAAAATTCAAAAATATTTAGCTCTATAAATTGACATTGTTTAGAGAATTAGACAAACATAGTTCTAGCCTTTACCTTTTTCTTTTTGGCTTTAATTTGCTTAAAACGCTCAACGATTGTCTTTACTTTCAATTCATATTCTAGATCTAACCCTACATATGGTTTTGAATGTGGTTCTAACTCCATACCCTTTTCTTCACTTGTGGAGTTTTGCTCTTCTTCTATTTCTTCATCATCTTCAAATTATTGACTCAAAAAATCTCTATAGACAATAGTTTCTATGATACAAATGTTCTTGCATCATAAAACATCTAGAAATTCATTCCAATAGAACTCTTTCTTTTGGAAATACTAAAATTTAAAAATAGTTGGCTCAATAAACTGAACTTGTTTAGATGATGAGACAAAAATAGCTCTAGGCTTTACCTTTTTCTTTTCAACCTTAATTTGCTTAAAACATTCTACAATTGTCTTTACTTTCAGTCCATACTCTAGATTTGACTTTGCATGTGGTTCTAACTTCATACCCTTTTCTTTACTTGTGGAGTTTTCTTCTTCTTCTTCTTTTGTTTCTTCATCATCTTTAGATTCTTGTTCAAACTTCTCCTCTATTTCAGCAACTTCCTTATTTGAGAAACTCTCAACATTATCATGATTTCCCTTTCCTTAGGTTATGATCTTAGGTTGTTTAGGATTAGAGTTAGGGTTTTCAGAATTAAGGTTTTGAGGTTCTTGAATTAGGTTTTGATAAGAATCTAAAGGCTCTTCTACTAGAGAATACGGGTTTTCTTTCTTATTCTTTGGGTCTTTCTTAGTCTTGAGACCAAGACGAGAGGATTTACTAGGAGCCGTGAAAGAGAAATAGAAAAACACAAGATGAATAATGTTAATGGATCAGAGAGAGAGAAATAGAGTGAGCAAATGAAGTGGTGAGGAGAACAGGAATTTAAATAAATGGAAGACCAATCCTGTATGAGTGTTATGATATTGTGGAGGAGTAGATCATGATCAAGAGTGAAATAGCAAGACAAATGGAAACATGGCCGTTACAAAAGATGGAATGTTATTGGACATAGGGAGAACTCATACGAAAGAGGAGAAATGATGATTTTTTAGTTGAACAGGTTTGGCTCACGCAAAGAAAAATGAAGAGACTCATGAAATGAGCTTCAATGGTAAAGGAGAGGAGATTAGCGGCTATTTAATCAAATGCATTACAATTAAATGATTAATGAAAGAATTTTAATACTAAATGTATTATTATTTATTCATGTTTAATGAACTTTAGCTATGTAGTATTTGTTTAGCTATATGTATATTAATTTACATTATGATAAAAGAATAAATTTTAATCAAAATTTGAAAAATAATTAAATTGCATGAAATTAACAAGCATGCATAATAAATTATGACAAAGTAAATCATGGCACATACATAAAAATTTACATAACATACATTATTTTTGACAAAAAATTACATGATTACTAGTCACTCAAATTAAGTAAATGGATAACAAACACCAATTTCATTTCTAATAAACTCAAATTTAGTCTTATCAAGAGGTCTAGCGAAAATATCAGTTGATTGATTATAAGTTGGAACAAATTCAATATTTATATCACCATTGTTAAAATGATCATATATGAAATGATGTCTTATCTCTATATGCTTAGATCTAGAATAATACACTGGATTTTTAGTCAAATTGATTGCACTTGTATTATCACATTTTATTAGGATATTTTTCAAATTTTTCCCATAGTCAAATAGCTATTATTTAATCTACAAAATTTGAGCACAACGATTTTCAATTGAAACATCCTTAGCTTCAGCTATGAATAAGGCAATAGAATTCTATTTCTTGGAAGACTAAGAAACTAATTTGTCCCCAAGAAACTAATTTGTCCCCTAGAAAGTAGTAAGTACTTGAGGTACTTTTCCAATATACCTTACATCTAACATAGTCAGCATCTAAGTAGCCAATCAAATCAAAGTTTTGATTCTTTAGATACTAGACTCCTAACTTTATAATGTAAGATATATACATGAAAATCCTTTTTACACCTAGTAATTGTGTTTTAGTTAGTTTAGATTGAAAACATGCATAAATACACACACTAAACAATATGTCTGGTCTTGACACAGTCAAATATAATAGTGAACCAATTAAACTTTTATAAAGCTTTTGACTAACTTTCTTACCTACGTCATCAAAATCTAACTTGGTTGAGGAAGCCATGAGTATAGAAATGCCTCTGACATTTTCCATACCACACTTCTTTAGGATCTGCTTGGTGTACTTCTCTTAATGTACAATGATCCAATTATTGGTTTGTTTTATTTGAAGTCTAAGAAAGAAGTTCAGCTCACCTATTAGTGACATTTCAAGCTTGGCTTGCATAAACTTAGAAAACTCTTTGCAAAATGTCTCATTAATAGAGCAAAAAATAATATCATCAACATATATTTGGGCTACTAGAATATTATTATCATAGTATTTGAGAAATAAGTTTGTATCTACATTACCCCTTTGGAATCCATTCCTAATCAAAAAGTCACTTAGTCTTTAATACTAAGCTCTAGGAGCTTGTTTTAATCCATACAAGGCTTTTCTCAGTTTATAGATGTAATTCTCTTTAAATGGATCTTCAAACCTTGGAGGTTGTTCTGCATACATCTCTTCTTTTATATGTCCATTTAAAAATGCACTTTCAAGATTTATTTGAAATAATTTTAAGCCTTTACAACAAGCAAAAGCAGCATAAGTCTAATTACCTCTAACTTAGCAACTGGAGCATATGTTTTATCAAAGTCAATACCTTCTTCTTGTGAGTAATCCTTAGCTACTAATCTTACCTTACTCTTAATAATCTTACACTGCTCATCTAACTTATTCTTAAATACCTACTTTGTTCCCATGATAGACTTATCTTTGGTCTAGAAACTAATGTCCATACTTGGTTTCATTGAAACTGATTTAGCTTTTCTTATGTGGCATTTATCCAACTATCGTCAAATAAAGCTTCATCAACTATGTCAGGCTTAAACTTAGATAATAAGACAAAATGGTTTTCAATATTTCTCAGGCTATCTCTAGTTTTAATTCTAGTATTAATATTACCTATCACTTGTTTAGATGGATGATAAGTTTTAAACCTAATTGTTCAATAAGGCTCAGATATTACCTGAGCAAGTTTTAATCTAGCTTCTAAATTTGCTTCTACTTTAGCTTCTAAAACTGATTTTGATTCTGATGAACTTTCTACCTCAGGTTCTCCTATCTGATTTTGTTATACGTTTTCATCTTTACCTTTAGCTTTCTTATGTAAATCATTATCAGAATCATTTAGTTTAATTTCATTAGCAAATTTAATATTTATGGATTCCTCAACTGTTTTAATAACCTTGTTAAACACACGATATGCTTTACTATTCAAGGAGTATCCTAAAAATATACCTTCATTTGCTCTTTCCTCAAACTTATGAAGGTTAACACTTGCTTTCTTAATAAAACATATGAAACCAAACACATGAAAGTACGATACTATAAGTTTTCTATCCTTGTAAAGCTCATATGATGTTTTCTTAGTGAATAGTCTTACGTACACACGATTGATGATATAGCATGACATAGATACTACCTCGCCTCAAAAATAGTATGCTATACCACTTTATTCAAAAATGCTTAGGTGATCTCTTGGATTGTTCTATTCTTACACTCTACTACTCTATTTTGCTGTAGAGCATAAGGAGTTGAAAAGTTATGAGTAATGCCATTTTAATCACAAAACTTTACAACAACACTGTTTACAAGCTTTTTTCCATGATCAGTTCATAAACTAATGATGGAAAAGCCTATTTTCGTTTTGAACTTATTTTGAAAACTTTTCAAAAGTAGAAAAAGCATCATTTTTATGTTGTAAGAATAGAACCCAAGTATACATAGAAAAGTCATCCACTATAACTAGGCACTTATAATCACCTAAGCTCAATGTACATGTAGGACCAAACAAATTAAGATGCAAGAGTTCTAAATGTTTTTTTGTTGATATAACATGCTTTGACTTGTGCGAAATAGCACTCATTTTATTCTTGATACATGTGGCATAACAAAAATTATCTTTAATATGTATTTTAGGCAAACCATAAACAAGATTATTCTTAGACATATTATCCAATTGATGAAAGTTGACATAGCTAAGCTTCTTATGCCATAAGAATGCATTATGATAAACACTCAAAAAGCATCTTTAAGTATCTACCTTAGCTAGTTCAACAAGATATATATTCTTCTTAGGATAGCCTTCAAACAATTTTACACCATTCTTATCATAAGCCTCTACTTTATTTTGGTCAAACACCATTTTATAACCTCTAACACATAATTGACTTATGTGTAGTAAATTATGTTTTAAGTCTTTAACTAAACTAACATTTTCTATTGTATAAGGAGGTAGACCGATGTTAACAATTGCGATGATTTTTCCCTTACTATCATCTCTAAACTTCACATAGCCTCCTTCTTTCTATTCTAACTTGTGAACAATAAAGCATCACTACTCATATGACGTGAGCACCCACTATTCATGTACCGCATTGATAAATGTGCAAAATTGCACATTTATCTTTACTTATAGCATACATTTATGCATATATTAACATTTTTATAGTTGATTTTGACTAAGAATCAACACAATATATGTTTTTAGATCAATTGTGTAAGAACCTTAAAATGGATCGTATTATAGTATAGAATATTAGAAGCTTTAATGCAAGCAAGGCATTTCCATGTTTCATAAAAGGATAGTTGCTTTGATGCATTTCAGAAAAATTCAAATGCCTTGCATTGCCTTGAATGAATATGATAGAAGCTTAGGATATAAATTAGCAGGCAAATTTCAGCAGATGAAGTCAAGCACAATCAACCCCTTGCACTATCCAACACCATGCAAGAAATTCAACAGCTAGTCAAACACATTTGCAGCAAAGAATAAGAACAAATTGAGAAATTTAGCAGCTAAATAAATGAAGAGATTGCTGCTGCATAACTCCAAGCCAAGACAGAGCAGCTTCTCTTGCATGACAACTTCAATTCAGCTGCAGTAGCTCTCCGCAGCAAACAACAGCAACACTCCAAGAAACAAGTTGTGTAATCTGGTTTCCAGCAATTGGACTTAGTTGAATAAGAGCAAAGCAATAGTGTAACCAGCAGCTTGAATTCAATTCATCACAAGACAACAATATACAACAACTTCACCAACTTCATCAGGTCGTGAACATTGGAAAGCTGTAGCAGAACATTCCAACTGCAGCAGTTGTAATTAACACCCCAATTAACTTATGACAGCAAAAATAGGCCGAGAAAATCCATGTCGAGCCTCTCTACTCCAGCAAGTGACCAACAGCTCCTAGATCCTAGCTTCATACAACAGCCACAGCATTTGATTTTCAAGAGCAGCACAACCACCTGTTAACAGCAATAAGCAGTTAAAATTGCAACAGCTGTACTTGGGAACTCCATCAAGCAGAAGTACTAAACAAGGTAGCAGTTCCCTTTTCTATTTGGCTGAGCAACAACCTTCAGCAATATATCCTGATGGTTCCAAACTAAGATCAAACAAATAGCAGCAATTTACTGCTTTGATTGACTATCTGAGTTGCCAAGCACCAATCCAAGTAGCTTCCCAAGACTAAGCTCTCAAAATGAGAGACCCTTGCACTAAAATTCACAAGCGAAAACAGTCACTGCTGTATGCTGAGTTGCTATCCTAATATGCTGAGTTTATAGGAATTGGTTTTGTAATTTTTTTATCTAATGCAGGCCGTGGATTAAATTTAAAGCAACTAAACAGCCAAGACAGAAACCAGCACTAAGCCTCTCTAAATAGCACCCACCAGCAGCTAAAACATAATACTACTCAACTAATTCAATTGTAGGTCTAGAGATTTGCCCAGTACCTCAAGTGGCTGATGTGATTTGGATTCTCCTCAAGTGACAAAGTTCCAACTGATAACAGCTTTACTAGGCCTTGAAATTTATTCTATGAGATGACATGAGCTCATTTTTATTATTTACTTGAGTTTGCAAAAACATAATTGTCATATTTGCAGGCCGTGATCCATTCATTTTACAGTGGCAAGTAATGCCCAATTGACACTTCAAAATAGAACCATACTGTGCCATTGATCTGAAAATGTAGTAAGACATTTCACACATCAAATTAGCTTCAATTCATGATAGCAAACCAGAAATTGCAGAAGCCAAGCAATCCAAGCAAGTCAAGAGCTCCTTAACGAGTAGCTGCAGCAATCAGAACCAAGCAGCAACTATACACACGTGCAACAGCTCAAACACTCGAACAGTCCCAACACCTAGCCACAGAAGCAGAATACGCAGCTCCAAGCAGTCAGCAGCCACAATCAACACACGATTAGCCCTCGTACTATCCATCTCCACAACCAACAGCAGCTGCTGCATATTAAGGCAGGTCGTGGACTCTGAATTAGAGAGGCCGAGCAATCCAAGCACGTCGAGAAGCTCCACAGAGCAGTAACTACAACAAGTAGTGCCCACCTAGTGCTCTACAAGAAATCCACCGAGACCACACAATTCCAGCAACAGCTTGAGAGCCCCTCTACGTGACAGTTGCTATGGAACAGCAGCTGCAATATTCCAACCGGCAATAGAGCACCAGCTGAAATTCCTAAGGACACAACAACAACAGCTTGTAATCTTAAATCGAGAATAACAGCTAATCGATGACACACGTGCAAGCTTTTAGCCAAATGCTTAGCTTGGGCCGCATTTAAAATGATAAGCCAACCTAGTTTTATTTCCAATTGTAGATATAAAATAACATAGACTCAACACTCATGAATTGCTTGTTAACCCACGTCAATCATCCTATTATTTTGGATGCTAATTAGCAAAATAGAAGCAGCTAGCCCACACGTGGAAGAGCCAAGGAACTATATTGATAGACGGACAAGAGAAGGAGGGATGAATGGTCAATAGAAAATGATAGACCAACTCCTATGATTGAAGCCCCCTTCCCAGCAGCTAAGCCCACTTATAGATGCCAAAGGACAGACTTTCTTAATATGAGAGCAACAGCCGAATGGAGAGAGGGATTGCTTTTAGAGTCGATATAGAGTAGCCAAAAAAAGTAGAAATGAGGGAGAATACACAGTAGCTTAGTGAGAGTTTTTAGAACATAATAGTATTCAATAGTATTGTGTAAAGAATATTGAAGAACAAAAACTTTTTATTTGTTTCATTCTATTAATTTTATTATGTTTTACTTAATTTCAGGAAACTAAATTTTTTTGTTCTAGCTTATTAGAGAAATTCTTGCATGCTAAACATTTCAAGATATGCCAAATTTGTATCAAGTACGGGATTTGAATATACCAATTAAGGTGTTTTCTTTTCCTTATTATTTCAATTATTATATATCTTGATTCATTTGGGTATTGTGATGTGATATTGTGCTTAATTTATTTTATGTTTACATTGATGGATTTAATAGATTGATGTGTTATATGATTTGTTCCGATGTGAAATTTGAATAATTGGGTATTTTACTGTTATGTTCATCATCTGGTTATTTAGTGTTTAGCCATTACTTTTTAACTAGATAAACTTATAGGATATTTAAAAGGATTGTGATAACTTGTGATGAATATAACTTCAATTTTTGAAAAGACTGATCATAAGGACATGTAAGTTTTAATTAAATTCATGAACTTACACACTTAATACAATTGGAAATATGATTCCAATTATGGAGACGTGCTCAATTCATATTTCTAACTAGAATAATGATTACAGTATGAATAGATTACTACTTACCTGATAATTATAGATAAATCGCTTTAGCAAGTGAATTTATACTATAATTACAACTTTGCTACTCTAGGAAGTGAGTGAGTTCCAGTGAGTTTAGTTAAATCCCACTTAGTCAATTTCGATTATCAATTCAAAACATCACATTGATTCAAATGAGAATGGATTTGCGAATCCTAATTTGATCCTTTTTTATCTCCTAAACCTAGGACCCTCATAATGTAACTGGGACATTTACTATGTTAATTACTTTTTACTCTCTTTTAGTTTAATTATCGATACTCTAACTTAAAAAAAAGCTTAAGTGATTTAGTACTTAGCACCTAGCTCTCTATAGAATACAACCTTAACTCGCTACTTATACTATTTCCATGATCGAATACATTTGTTGGTTCTTACACTTACATAGATTCACACATTCCTTTCAATCTTGCTCCATGTTCCTATAAACATAAAAACTGAGTTAATTCCTTTTTAGAACCCAAATTAGTTTAGCTCTACCAAAATTTAAGCTCTTATTGTGTAATAATTGAGCTTGATGTATACTAAGCTTATTTATTTTATAGAAACAATATTTGTCAATATGATTAGATTTATTGCAAAAGAAACATGCATAAGAATTAGATGAGTTATACCTGTTATTTACCTATTTCTTCATATTTTAGCTTCAGTAGCCTTTGAATCTACTTCTGATGTATCCTCTGATTGGATATTTGTTATTTCGACTAGTATATCTTTTGTTATACCGATTACCTTACATATCATATTTAACCTTAACATGTACAATATTATCAACAAGTTCCATACCAGCTACTTCATTGCTTTTGAGAAACACGATTCTGTTACTAGACTTAGAAGTTTTACCATGTTTATATCCAAGCCCATATTTAGAATTATCTAACCTTTGTGAGATTAACAAAAATTGTAATTTCTTGCCACTTTTATTGAACTTGTTAAAGGTTATATCTATTTTACAAGACAGGTCTTTAAATCTAACTTTCAATTCCTTAATTTCTTCCTTTAACATTAAATTCTCTTTTTCTAAATTGTCTTAAGTTGTCCTTAGGTTTTCATTATCTATCTGTAAGACTTCAGTATCATTTTTTAATATATCATTTTCATCAACCAATAACAAGTTCATTTGAAACAAGGCATCCTTTTAACTTCTTAAAACTTTAATTTCATCATCTTGTTTATTAATTTTAAATTAAGTCTTCCAAGTGCTTTTAGAAAACTTTTAATTTGCTTTTGTATACGCTCAACCATAACATCATCTTTAAAGTCAAAATTTACCTCAAAGACAGCCATATGACACAAGTTGGCTTCTTCTTTAGTTGATGAATTTGTTTCTAAATTTGCTTTGAATTCATCCAAGTCACACCAAGTGGTTAGTAATGCCATTTGTTTCTTCTTATACTTTTCTAATTTCTTTATTAATACTAGCATTCATACTTAATGTGCCTAGATATCTTGTACTCATAGTATACTATTTCATTTTTCTCCTTCTTCTCTTTCTTTTCCTTTTTCTCTTCTTTGTAATTTTTCCTTGCATCATACTTAGAGCAATTAGAGGAAAAACGTTTGTTGAAGAACTTTTTCTTACCATTCTTTTTTAGAATCCTATTCAACCTTCTTGCTAGCAGTATGATGTCTTCATCATCATCTAGTTCTTAATCTATTTTTGATTCAGTCTCTTATTCTTTTGGCTGCTCTTTGGTTCATTAATGTGCTTGATGTGAGATTCATAAGTAAGCAACTTTTCTCTTAGTTAACTCATGATCATCTATAACAAGTCTTGAGCTTCTTCAATTGCTGTTCTCTTGGCATCCTATAATCTAGGTAAAATCCTTAGTATCTTGTAAATAAGATCAGAATCTTCAATATTTTTACCTAACAAAGCCAACTCATTAGTAATTACTATGAAACGATTAAACACTTTACATATATTTTCACCTAGTTGAAACTTAAATAGTTCATATTTTGAAGTAATGAATTGATCCGAGCATCCTTGATTGTGGTTATTCCTTCATAAGTTTCGCTCAAGCATCCTAGATGTCTTTTACAACCCTATAAGAAGAAGTGAGGTAATATTCAAATGGTGTTATTGTCATCAACAATAAATGCTTAGCCTAATTATTCTTTTCAATCATCTTCTTCTTAACATCAATGAGTGTTGACTCTCCATAAGTATCAATTTGGATATCTCCATGCTCGCTGATTTCCCATGATCCAAAATTAGTTGCTTTGACATATGTTTTCATCCTACATTTCTAATATGCAAAGTTAATACCATCGAAATAAGAAGCATGATTTATAGCAATAGATATATTGTTATCCATCATAGATCTTTGAACTCTAGATAATAAAGAGCTAAGCTTTAATACCAATTGTACCTCCCAAAAGTAATCAAAAGGGGGAAAGGTTCCAAGTTTTAAACCTTTTCACAAAAATAGATTGAAAATGTCCCTTTTAATTACTTCACTAAGATTTAGCTTTAAACAATATATAAAAAACAAATAAAGCACAAAAATAAAGAAGAGTAGGGATGGGAAGATCAGGCAAGAGATTTATAGTATTTCAACTTTATGCCTACTACACTTATCTAACTCTACTATTGCAAAAATGGTATTTCTCACCAATGTGGTTCCACTATCCACTTTTCACTATCATCAACAAGAAAAAAAAAAAACAAATACAAATCTTTTTGCTCTATCTCGTAAAGTTATTATCTCCTATACACAAATCTGCAAAATTTTGTATCTCTCCTCTAACACAAAATCTATCACTCAAATAATAATGTTTATAAGAACAATGAGGATAGAATATAGTGATCCTCTTAATGAAAGTACGAGATAAAATCATGATGTAAAACTAGAATATACAGTATTGTCTCTGATTTTGACTCTATATATAACCCTAAATTTCCCCAAGTATCAAGTTTGCAGTAAACGAATGCAACTTAAATGTGCCTCAAAAATTTAAACTTCTATATATATATATATATATATATATTTTGGTGCAACGTCTCTTTTCTAGAATATTGGATAAATCTTGAAAAAATTTGGAGTTATCTTGATTAGCCGTTGGTAATTGTGTTCACTTGAATAGTGAAGACTAAATTACTCTTGTTGATCAATTCAATTTAAATGTTACACTGCTACTCTTAAAATTTTTTAAGTCTGCAAGTATTCTCTTATTCACTAATATGACCTTCAAAAAATTAAATTTCATCTTAATATAAATCTCTTAAAAATTAGAAGCAAATCTTGAAACTTGTATCCTTAAATTTTGAATTTTAGAGCTTTGACTATATTCTTGATGATTATTTACATGAACAAACTTATATCTAATCTGACTTGTTTGACTTAATCCCTTTTGAATATATTTGGCATATCAACTCAGTTTGAATTTTCAAAAACTTGTTATCAAATAGATAAGATTCATCCTTATCTAGATCTTGCTCCACACATATGTCCTCATCCATCCTTGATTTGAGTTCAAATAAGAATCTAACTTGAACTCCTAACGATTCTTTACATATCTGGATGATAATCTATCAAAAAATCTCGTGAATGCTCTAATAATATGACTTCAATGAAATCTGTTCATTATCATAAAGTATCATATCCAATTAAACTTACCCTTAAATTAATTACTCCTTAATCCCCGTGGATTTAATTGTCCAACTTAGTGGAACATATTGGATACATTATTCAAATATATCCAACAAGTGGAGCTGAGCTTTTAAACTATTTTAAGTTCACTATACTACACAAATCATCTTATTTTATAGCTTCTAATACTATACCATGTTTCTAAATTTGTCTTTGAATTTGATTATGATTTTCAAATTCAATTCTAAAATAAAATCTTATGCTTTGCTTATTAACCTACACACTTGATACACTAGTCAAACATCTTTACTCTTTTTGTTATCATCAAAACATTAATAAGAGAATTCAATTGAGAGAGAGAGAGGTAAAGACTATGATGATACTTCTTGTGTAATATGTTTGCTAAAGAGAGAGTAAATATGTATAGTCAAAGATAGGGGAGAGAGACTCTGATGATGCTTATTGCACAATGTGTTTATAATAGAGTGAAAGTTTATGTGGTACTTTATTTAAACTCTGTCTTTATGTAAAAGCCAACTATGGCATAATGTATTGTAACTTATCAAAATTTAAATTAGTAAAGAATATGGAGGCTAGCAAAAAGAAAATTAAATAAAATGAGGATAACAGATCTAATTCGATTAGCCATTTACATTCGACCTATTGTTTTTAATACTTGTCCAAACATAACCTTTGGAAAAGCCTTCAAAATGTAAAAACAAATCACATAATGAAGAGAAGATAAAGTGAATATCAAAGAACCAGAACTTTCTTTTAGCAGCTACTTTCGTACATACGCTCTTGTCACTACTCCATGCTTTTTCCTCTCATAGGTCTAGTGTTACATCATCATCATATACATATATATATGTGTGTGTTTGTGTATGTGTGTACGTATGTGTATAGCTACAAATTTTCCAAAAAGTTTTCAATATGACTACCTTTTTTACACTTCAAGAGTATCTTATAACTCCCTTATCTTAGGTTAAAGTTCACCTAAAGTCTACTGATTCCTAAAAAATTAATTTTGCACTTTAGGTAATAAAATAATTTAAGTATACACCTGTAAATGAATTTTCAAAATTTATTCAAGTTAATAGAATTTTGAGCCTTAGTTTTTTTGTTGTCATCGACTTGAATTAAAATTAATCTCCATATAAAACAATCGATCAAAGCTTAAATGAGGTGTCATTTAAAGCCATATTTCACTTAAATTGATCAATATTGTGCTTTTAAGAATGTGTAAGCTAGATTGGACCCAAAAGAATCGATTTTAAATAAAAATGATTACTTTTCAATAAATACAGTCAAACTTATAAATTAGATATTCATATTTTGACTAAAGATATTTTCAAACCATAAAAATGTTTTTCTCCCTAAGAGATCAATTGTCAACACTAGAAGAAGCTTTAAACCACACAACAACCCCCACCCACCCACCCCCCCTTTTGATTTTTTTTTTTCTTTTCCAACTTTCATAGTGTTAATGGTTAAAGGTTCCCTTAAGTTTCTTTATTCAGCTTAGGCTGGGGTTCAAACTTGCAAAAGAGAACATGTGAGGTAAGGGTACGTTAGAGGTGATTCTAACGTATTTCTCTTTGATGCTCAAGTCGATTGGGTGACATGAGGAGCATGGAGAATTTACAAATCAACATTCAAGAAAGTTAGGGATGTAGAGGGTACATCAAAATCAATTTGGGGATTTGAGTACAAAAGGTTTACCTTATCCAAGAAAGCATCCATGTGGCTTTTCTAGGTCAGAGACAACTTCTATAATCTAACCGCATTGATGATGATCCTCTCCTATACAAACTTGTTCCCTTAAGATGGAGGTAAGTGGACAACAAATCTCCTTTGGTAGGTATGGGTCTTCTAGATGGTATTGGGACTACCTTGATTAAGATAAATGGTAAGGGATTCTTTAAACCCACCTCAAAGCTCAGTAAAGTTACTAATAATGGTACTCTAACATCCTTAACTAAATCCTTTACCTCTAGTTTCCTAACTCAACCTAGACTCTAAGGCCTTTAATGATTAGCCAAATGGATCCTATCTTTGCAACCAGCCAAGGACAAGTCCCAATGCTAAGTAAGACCATTGTTGCATCCCTTCCCTACCTATGATGGGTATATAATCTTACTCGAGCTACCAAGCTCCGAGTTCCCAACTTTCATGCTCTGTATTCTCAAGCTCCTCTCAAAACATAATGTGCCTAAGAGCTAAGTTATTACTAAGGCTTACTATAAGGTTGAAATGGGTCCTTCGAAGTATTGAAGAAAAGGGCAATGGGAAGGGTAAAACTTCAATAGAAAATTCAATGGTTTCATGAAGCTATTTGGCATACATAACACACTAACAAACACAACATGACTCCATCTTTACTTGATATAACTCATAAGCAAAGAACCAAGGTCTATTCACCATTAATCTCGAGCTACTAATAAGATTAGATAAGAGTATGGGAGCTTTAACTTAGAGAGGGTTTCTTGCAAGAAAGTGGAAAGGAATATTCATTAACAATAATCTAATGATTTCGATTACGATGGATAAAGTACTATTTATAAAAGTCCTTAAGGTAACAAAATGAAAGAGCAAAATTGAAAAAAAAAAAAAGGAAATACAAAACAAAGATGCCTAATACAAGCTAAAAATGGTAAATACGACAAACAAAACAAAGAGAATATAGTACAATGTTAGGAAAAAGGTTAAGATAAGTGGTACGTTGCTATTATGTCCATATTCTAGGCTAATGGGGTACTGGGGCAATCTGTTATGATGTGGTAATAGGTAAGTAGAGAAGAGTTCTGAGGTTGAAGTCAAGAACCTCAACACTAAGCAGGTTGGCTATGTTAAGAGGAGTTGTGAGCTTGACATCTAAACTTGCAATAGAGAAAAGTAGGGTGCATCTGAGTTGGGTACATAAAGAGTTCAACAGTAGGCCTTCCTGATTTAAGAAGGTAGGCTGAGAAGACTAGATTCTTCTTAGAAAACCTTGTAGACCTTTAAGACAAGCTCAGGTGAGAAGTTTTGAGGTAAAAAATCCAACAACTCCCTAAAGGTATTAAAGATTTACCCTCAAATCTTAGTTGGCTTCCTCTTTTTGGTACATAAGGTGCTAAATCAAGGACGTTAAATATTAGTGACACTTCATATCCTTCTAGTAATTCTAGCTTATAGGCATTGTCATTGATCGATCGTAGAACCTTAAAGGGATCGTCCAACTTAGGTGATAGCTTGTTCATTTTCTTAGGAATCACTTCTTACTGAGATGAACCTAAATCAGGTCTCTTAGGTTATAGGACATGCTCTTTTGACCTTTGTTTACTTGTTCTTGTTGTTGGTCCATCACTTTAACAAGCTACTCAATAACCTTCTTATGTAATCTCTAGAATTCTTCAATAAACTACAATCCAAACTAGCATTCTCTTCTAAAGGTTACATTGGAAATCATATCCAATGGCAAGCACAGGTTAAGTTCGTAGACAACCTCAAAGGGTGATCCTCCTATTTAGCTGTAGGTGAAATGATTGTAGGCAAACTTAATCATGGGTAGGCATAAATCCTAGTTATGCAAATTATTCCCAATAGTGGCTCACAATAAACCGCTAACTCTCTTATTCATTGCTTTGTCTAACCATCCATTAGGGGTGATAGGAAGTACTGAACATCAACTTGGTACCAAGCTTCTTCCATAAGGTCTAATAGAAGAAGCTTGTAAACTTTACATCTAGATTCGAAACAATACTTCTAAGGACTCCATAAAGTTGTACAAACTCTTGTGAAAAGATATTAGAAATACATAAGCATCGTTAGTCTTAAAGCAAGAAATGAAGTGGAAAATTTTGCTGAATCAATCAACCACTACCATTATGGAATCATGCTTTCAAGCTGTTTAATGTAGTCTAAGGATAAAATCCATGCTCAAGTCAATCCAAGGTCGATTGAGTACAAGTAAAGGTGTGTACTAACCATAAGGTTCCTTACAATCCTTTGTACATTTACACACTTCACACCTCTCTAAAACTTTATAAATGCCCTTCATTATCCTTGGCAAATAAAAGTACTCTTTCAATAGTTCATGCATCTTCTTTTCCCCAAAATGACTAAATAAGACTCCTACATGAGCTTCCAAGACTAGTAGTTCTCTAGTCGACCTGTTCGACACATACATACATCCTCGCTTCATCAAAAACCCTTGGTTTAAGTAAAACCCACCCACTACTCCTCTATAATTACTTTTGATCACTATGGGCCTAATGTAATGATCTTGTTTATACTGATCAGGTAGAGTACCAAACCTTAGTATTTGAGCTTGTAAGGTAGTAACAAGTACATGCCAACGTAATAGATAATCATCTACATTATTAGAACTTCCCTTCTTGTACTTGATTACATAGCAAAAAGTCTTTAAGATCTCCATTCACTTGGCATGATGTTGAGAGAGCTTCTATTGACTCTGCAAATGCTTAAGAGACTCGTTATCCATATAAATGATGAATTCCATTGAGTTTTTCACTGAAGTATGTAATAAGTCAATGCTCTTACATGAGAATAGCACCAATGCTCACTCTTAAGGTGTCACATTCTAACTCAAAGACCTTGTCAAAATCTAGCAATGTAAGCATAATGGTAGAAGTTAACTTGGACTTAATCTCCTCAAAACTCCACTAAGCTTTCTTTGACCACTTAAACTCGAAGTTCTTCTTGGTTAGCTCAATCAATAGGGTAGTTATAGTGCTAAAATTTCAAATAAATCTTCAATAGAGTGAAGCTAAACCATGAAAACTCCTCACATTTGCTACATAGGTCAACATCAGCCAATCAAGGATACCTTTAACCTTTTCATCATCAACTTGGATGCCTCCATAGGATACAACATACTTAAGAATACAACTTCTTTCTAATAGAACACACATTTCTTTAAGTTGTCGAATAGATATTCAGCTTGGGGACTATCAAACATAACTCTCAAGTGCTTGACATGAGATAAGAGGTCAGTACTATATACTAAGATATCATCAAAATAAGCTACAACACACTTACCAATCAATGATCACAAGACATGACTCATGAGTTACAGAAAAATGTTCATTGCATTGGTAATTTCGAAAGGCAACACCAACCACTCAAAGAGATCTTCATTCGTTTTGAAAGTTGTTTTCCACTTATCTCCTAGTCTCATTTGAATCTAGTGGTAACTACTTTTCAAATCTACCTTTGAAAAGATCCATACATCATGTTGTTTGTCTAACATGTCATTGAATACTAATACATGATATTGATTTCATTGATAACTCGGCTGTCAATGCACATTTGCTAAAAGCCATCCTTCTTCAACACTAAAACATCTAGCACAGCATAGGAGCTCACGCTCTTTCTACCATACACTCAATCAATAAGCTCATCAACTTGCTTCTTGAGCTTAGTTGCCTACTCAAGATTAAGCCTACAGGTAGGTTGGTTCGATAGAGTTACTCTAAGCTAGAGATCGATACATTGCTCAATACCTTTGGTAAGGGGTAACCCGTTAGGTAACTCATTAAGAAACAAGTCGACATGTTCTTAAAGTAGAACTGTACATTAGCTAGAAATGGTTCGACACTTTCAACTCAAGTAGTCTCCTTATGAACAAAAATACATGTTCTTCCATCTTGATAATCTTAGAAAATTTAGCTTAGGAAATTATCAAAGACTTCTTCTATAAAGACTTAGAAACTTTACCCTGTGATTCTTAAAATTCCTTAAGGCTCATAAGAGCGAGTACCACCTTCTTACTATCCTTCTAAAACATGTAAATATTCTAATATCCATCATGGAGTACCCTCAAATCAAATAACTAAGGTTAGCCAAGAAGTATGTGTGAAGTACACATTGGCAAGATATCACATAGCAACTAGTCCTTATACTTATCCCCAAAGGAGATCGGTACCTTCACTTGCTTAATGACTAAGAGCCCAGCTTTCTCATTCAGCTAATAGATTTTGTAAGGTTAGAGGCGAAGATAGGTCTACAACTTCAAGGTACATACTACTCCTAGTACCACAACATTAGTACATCTTCTACTATCAATAATCAAAGAACACAAGTTATCACTTACTTGACAATTAATGTGAAAGAGATTCTCCCTTTGATCGCTCTCTTTGGCAAAGTAAGCACTAAGAACTCTCTTGGCAACCATACAGTATTCTCCAAATTTAGGTCAAGTGAAGGCCTTAGGATCATCTTGGTGTTCATCTAATAAGAGCCCAACATTTACTTCCTCTTCTAACATTTTCTACCTCAAATTGTGGCTTCTTACCCTTGATGGTCATCACACATCAATTTGGACATTGATTAGCTACATGCCCAAAACCAAGGCATTTGAAGAATTTAACCTCCTTTATCTTTTGTCTTGAACTTTAGCCAATGTCTTTCTTGTCTTCGGGTTACTTAACCTTAGTTTTACCCCAGCTATTGTCAGGTTAGCTTGGATGTGGTCTATGTCTATCCATCTCAAAATTATAAGGAAGTCTAATAGAGAAAAGTCAACTCCGCATAGCAAGTTGGCTACTCGATGCTCAATTGAGATGACTTCACTTCTGCCACTTGACTCTCTAAGTGATTCCGATAGTTTCATCTAGAGTCTCGATCCTTTACACTTCTACTATGTTCTCAATCTCAATTCATAGTCTAGATAAGAATCTTGCAATAGTCTTGGATTCTAGTTCATCAACATCACATCAAACAATCAACAGTTGAAATTCTCAAACATATTCATCCACAGTTCGACTGTCCTACTTGAGCTCTTAATGATATTGAAAAGTATCTTGTTCATAGTGTTTGGGAACAAATCTTTTCCTCAAAACTTACTTCATCTCATTCTAAGTTCTTATGTTATGTAAGGCTCACTAAAATAGAGCCTATACCTTTCTCCACCACATCACTACATACCTAGAAAACTCAAGAGTAGCTACTCGAAGGTGCATAACATCTTTGTAGTCATAAAAAACAAATATTTTCTCGATCTTTTCTTCCTAATCCATGTATTCATTGATACTACCTGTTCTAGAGAAGCTTGGAACCTAAACCTTAATATTCTTAATTCCTCTATGTGCTTGAATTTCTCACTCATCAAAGTCTTGAAGCTGCTCATCCTCATCTTTGCCATCTTTTACTTCCTTAACAACTTCTCCTAACTCAAGTTTTCGTCACTAATGTCCTTCAACTCAAATGGGGTGAACTAGTGGAGTATTAATAGCAACATTAGCACATAGTCTAGCTTTAGGAGCTCTTGGTCTATTTTATGTACCTCAACCATACTCAACATAGCTATTATGAGGTTAAGCCTCTATAAACCTATACATGGTTATAGTTAGATTAGTCACTATAGCTGTGAGGCTTTGAATCTTATCATCTACCATCTAAGGAATCCTTTGCTTAACATATCCATGCCTAGGTGCATCACTCTCAACATCACTTATCTCCCCTTGTGCACTCGAATTCAACATTTCCACAGCAAATCACAATTACTACACAAACTAACAAGAGATTCCATATAGTATGATGTACAATGCTTTAACAACCTACTCTCTTTGACAATAGTGAGAATAGAGTAAAACAATATATGTATAACACTCATAATAATGTCTTACAATGCTACTACTCGGCTCTTGGTTGCAACCTCAATCTTTGATACCAGGATAACATGATGACCCAAGAGCTATGTTATCATTAAGGCTTGCCGTAGGGTTGAAATGCATCCTTCGAGGTATCAAAGAAAAGGGCAACGGGAATGGTAAAACTTCAATAGCTTTGTGAAGCTACTCGACAGACATATAATCTCCCATGAGTCCTAAGGAAGTCCAAGAAGCTTAGGCATAGATTTCTTAAGCTATGAAGAAGAAATCTTTAGTATTTTCACAAGCCAAGTTTGCTTAGGCAACTAGATTAGAGAACCCTTTTGTTCCTATTAGTTTGGAGATTATTAGAACTAAGAGAGGTCAAAACCTTTCCTAAGGAAGTTTAGAGATGACTTAAGGAGTTAGAAGATAAAGGGAAGCGAGTGCACATATTAGTTTTATAGAATAATGGATGTCAGTCTATTTGTTAATCCCTTATGGAACCTATGCAATTAAAAAGAAATACCAAGATTACTAGTAATTCTCCTTGATTTCTAATTATCTAACTCAACAATTAAGTAAAAAGTAAATTAATTAAAAACCTAGATCAATTAAACAAGACCCTAACTAAAAAAACAAAATAAAGATAAAAAATGAAGAAATCAATTTATTAAAGAATACATGATCTTTAGTAAATTTATTATTTACTAACTACCTCTATGTAACTCTTCAATCTCAGTTACTTATTAGACCTTAGGAGTTTGTGATACGAGTTAATTAGAAACGCTTCAACAAGTCAACTCTTAACCTTAAGTATATTCTATTGGAATCATTTTTGCAATAAAATATCTTTAGATTGCATTAAGTTCTTGAACTCCACTATTAGGTTCCTTAATCTAGAGATGCTAAACAATTGAATCCCAGACTATTCATTTACTTCTACTTACACTAGTCAATTTGTAATAAAATATCACGAGCTCTATAGCAAACTCAAACAATGAACCCATAGCCTTCAAATACAATAAATACAATGTAATTAGATCACAATAATAATATCATTGATTGAATAAACAAAAGAAAACGTGACATAAAAGAACTAAGGTTCAATAATAGTTTACAAAGCATAATTTAATCAAAATATGAAATAAACTAATGAAATTAAAAAACAAAGAGAACAACCTTAGCCTCTAACTTTTGTCTATTGACTCTTTTAGCTAAAAGAGCTCTCTTACTAACTTAAGCTAAACTCTATTTATAAAACTCCAAACTTAAGGTTATAAGAAACTTTCCAAAAATAAGGAATTCTTTCATCAACAACATGTTCACACCTATAAAGCACAGCCATAAATCCTAGGAGTGATTCTCATTTATAATTAAAACTCTTGAAATCCTTGGATGAAATGATCATAAGCAGAAACATAAGCGTGATCTTCTCTAGACTTTAATTCTCAATCAAAATTTCCTCCTTTAAGTAGAATCCCAAATATATTCTTTATTAAAGCTCCGAAACTCCTTCAATTTCTTCAAAAATTATTAAAAACCCTTCAATAAACCAACAGATGAAATAAATTACAAATAAGCTCAAATACTCCATAAAAAAAGTTAATGATCAATACAAATTCAACAAAAGTACCCCAAAATATATGTTCCAAATGAGTGTTATCAAATTCCCCTGCATTTAAGCTTTTACATGATCTCAAGCAATACAATTAAAAACCAGGGAAAAAGATCTTAAGGACGAAATTTCAATTATCTTCATAGCTAATTTAAAAAAAAATCATATCTTTGGTTCAATCATCAAACTTCTTCCAAAATTACTCCATCTTCTTTCACAACATAATGCCCTTAAAACACTTAAATATTAGCAATTAAAAACCATTTTAGATTTCAATAATCAATCTAAAATAATCCAAAGTTAGCCTTATCATTTAAACAAAAACTAAACTAAAAATTAAAACAAGCATCAATAAACTAAGAAAGAATTAAAAGTATTTCACCACCATAACTCAAGAGGATAGAGATATCTCTATATTTACTTTCATTTTACCAAAACTCAAATTAGATGCATACTACATCAACTCATCCCCTAATCATCTCTTTACTTTTTTCTTCTTTTTTTTTTCATTAGAGGAATCTTCTATTCATTTATTCATTTTCAATTGAAATGCAGTAGTTTCGCTTGGTCAGTAGGTCCTAGGCCAAACAATCTTAGTCTACCAATTATTAAAACTCACCTTCAAAACATCCACAAACTCCATCCAATTTTGAATCTTTTCTCTTTTTTGTTAATTTGGCAAGTTCATCACCTAAGTTGACAAGCGTTATTCCACACTAATAAGGTACCTCATATGCTTAGTTACTCAAATTAGTAAGGCTCATAGTAAGACTCTTTCACATTTAGCATTTTTGTTCGTTTTTTCTCTTTTCTATCTCTTTTTCCTTAGAAGCTCAATTTTGAACCTTTTCTTTCATTCAATAATTTATTTATTGTCCTCCAACTACTTTGATTTTTTTAGGAGATAACATACTCTTAAATCAAGCTTAAATATACAATTAACTAGTTATTAACCTATCAATATCTATCCTAATCCTAAGTGTTAGTTCAAGTTTAAATAACAAGGAACTTTCCACCATAAAGATTTAATTATTCAAATCCAACAAAGTAAATTAGGTTTTTTACAGAATCATAGATAATTTTGAAAAGGAATTATAAGGAAATCACAAAAGTTGCTTCAACATAATAAGGTGTAATTTTCTAAAATCATGCTTAATCAAGGGCCTAAATACTTAAGTGTGAAGTACTCATTGTACATAGATTAGAGAATATGTATCTCTAACTCTTCCCCTCATACTTAAATTGTACATTGTCCCTAATCTATACACAATCACTAAAACACATAGCAAAGGGAAAAAGAAAGATAAATAGAACTAAAACTTCCTAGATTTGATTGCATCAATACTGAATTTTCAAAGTCTTTGACAAGAGTTCCTTTTTGATCAATCAATTTAAGTTCTTTGCAACACAGAGATGAAAAGTAAAATGAAATGAAACTAAAAGAAGAATTTAAACTAAAAGACTAAAATATCAACTGTTCAATCGAACCCTACAAGAGTTAAAGAAAAAAAAGGTCCAAATAAAAATAAAGGAACTAAAAGATAAAATTAGTCTCAAAATGCAATCATACATGAAAAAAAAAAAGTAATCATTGTCAGAAGAAAAATAGGATCATTTATCCTTAATCTCCTCCTCAACAACCTCAACGTCATTATCAATTGAGTAAAAAATCAATGGTGGTATTAGGATCCTCTAATGCTTAAGGAGTGCCTCAATCACAACTGTTGTGTGCCTAAGTTCCTTAAAGAGATTCTTTCACCAATTGATTATCTCTCCGATGATCCTCTTTAGTTTAGCTACAAAGGATAACTTAAGCCTTTAGGAGATGTAGAGGGCTCTTCTCTTGGCACTTCATAAATATCAATAGCAACTTTAGCATCTTGAAGCTTCTCAACTACTTTAGGAGCTTTAGGTGGTGGTGGCAACTTAGGTGCTCAAATAGAGTCAGTGTATGATATCTCATAAATCAGCAATCAAGATATGAACATTTGAGTATTAGCAGAAACCCCTGTCCTTATACAATTAGGGTCAATAATTGATCTAGGGCATTTAGAAAAGTAAATTGAGTAGGCTAAAAACTTACGAGAAACATGATAACCTTAATTAAGGAATTCTCGTATGCTTAAAAGTAAAAAATATAATAAGATATCAAGAATAAAATCAAAATAGTGAGAATTTACTTTATATGAAACCCTAAAGTTGTATTTAGAGCAATCGTACTTAAATTTAAGACTTTCGGGAAAGCATATTTGATTAAGCTCAAATTTTACAACTAAGTTAGAAAAGTTAGTTGAAGTAACCCAGTAAAGTTAGATTTAAAAATAATGACCAGAAATCCTAATTTTAGGCTTAGAAATGTGATTATTCATTATAATATAAAAATGATCGAAACCTCTAAAATCGAGCTAAGAATGCAACTGGGACTTAGAGATAAGTTAATTAGGCAATAAAAGAAAAGAATATAGTATCATATACTATATCAGTATACACATTATTATATGGGTATAACCAGTATATATAACATGTATTCCTAATATATATGACAAAAATATCCATAAATTAACTTAAAATCATATAATTATACATAATAAGTGTTAAATTTGCACAATTAAATAAGAAAAATATCTTTAAAATAAAAAATATGCTAGAAACATAATTATATGCATATAATTACTTATTACATGTATGATATATATAGAATACATATCCATATAATAATAAAATCATTTAATACTAATATAAAATGTCAAAATACACTAAAATATCATCTAAGAATTATATAAAAATAAGAAACAACCAGGAATATGATTGGATTAAATGTGGAACAACTTAAAAAGATTAACCAATTGCATTAAAAGTAATTAGATAAAAAAATCACGCCTTATTCTTGCAAATTTCTTAAAAAAATAACTAAATAAATAAAAAATAATTACTTAATGGCTAAGAAAAAAAAATGAACCGACCTAAACTACTATCAATAGGACTCGTGGGATTAGATTATGCACTTTAGACATTAGGGAATTTCTATAAAAATTAGGAAAAAAATAAGAAAAATAAGGGACCCTATTGGACCCTTTGCATTCCCAACCCAAATGATAGCTTGACAACAACTCCCATCGGTCAGCACCAATGGACCCCACACCCTTCCCTACCAACATTCCCCTACCAATCACCGATCACCAGCCATCGGAGCAATGATGAACACAAGTCTTAAGTTTTTTGCCCTGTTTCTCTCTATTTTCAAAAAAATATTAAATTAATTAATAAAAATATGAAAAAATTAATTCCTACGTTATTTTAGATATGCTTTCATTTTTTAAATTTATTTTTGCAAAATTAGGGATATTTAATATATTTCCTTAACAAATGTACTATTTACCTGAAATTTGAAATAAACACACTAAATGATTGTTTCCAACTCAAAATTTTTGTGTAGAATACATATGATATGTATTTAATAGCTATGTAGCCATATTTTTAAGTTAGGTAATTTTGATATTTAATGTAATTTTTTGCCCTAAAAATAGCTAGAAATAGGATTAAATGATGAAATAAATAAGTTTTTATAAAATTAATAGATGAAAATGATAAGTACTGACTTCTAGAGAATTGTAATGATGTTAGGATATATTGGAAATAATTTTTTATAAAAATAATAATATTTGGTTAATTAAATGCAATTTAGAGCTCAAATTGGAATTTCAACTGTGTAAGTGATAAACCGATAGCATGAAACCAAGTGATAAATAAATTCCCTATATTTTTAAGAGTCTATAAGAATTTTCAGGGAATTATTTGGTAACCCAAGCTACTAATTGTGAATTTACGTATTAAAATAGTTTAATTTACAAATTAGGAGTTGTTTTTAGTAATAATAAGCTAACATGTGATAAATATCAAAATGAAACCTATACATGTACATACTGGTCAAATCTGGTAAAAATTAATTTTTAACCTATTTAGTGATAATTATATGATTGAGTCATGATATATACATATGAAGGTTAGATATTACTTATATTATTAATCTATAATGACAAATTATATAAAATGTAGTCCATTTACATAAAATGAATATAATATAATAATACTTATTATATGAGCATATAGATAAAACATAAAACCAAAAATACACTTTAGAATTCATTTCTCAAAATAAAAACCGTAGTGCGTATCATTAGGTTCATATAAACCCAATGATACTACTTTTATTAAAATCGAACAATTCTAAGTAGTATAACCTATAACTTTATACTATTATGAGAATTTACGAACTACGATAACCTTATAATGATTAAAACGTAATTTAACTAATTAAAGTACATTTCGATACGATTAAAACAATATATTACACATAATAGTATAACTGCGTACATTATCAATACTTAATAACTTAACTAATATGACAAAACTATGCTTCCTTTATGAGGAAAATAATAATATACTTTAGATATATAAATATATATACAACTATTTAGCGAAATACATATAGATAAAACCCTAATGTTTTCGTAACTTTTATGAAAAATGAATCTAAACTTTGTATATATATATATATAGGTTCTCCTAGTGAATAAGGTGCTAACGATATAAGTTTTCCATAATGAGCATCAGGATAGATAATTAAGATCAATGCTTCACAATATTTTGGGGTATTATTTCAAAATATCTAGGGACTTTGGTATGTATTAGCTTATGATTGTAGTTAGCTATATGTGCATATGTAGCGCTTATGATTGAGTTTCGATTTGTTGTGATGAGAGTTGAGCTCCATGTTATGGTTGTTCTATGAATATTATTATGCTTGAATTGTTTGAGCTTAGTTGATCACCCTAAAAATGAACTAACTCAAATTCAGTTTAACATCTAACTTGATATGATCGCAACACTTTAGGGGTAACGGCTAGGATTCTCTAGCTAAACAAAGACTCCCTTCAATGAGGATAGTTGAAATTATCATTTCCCTACCTTTAGTCAAACTAAGTGATAAAAGAGGAGATCATAGCAAGGTCGGGGGCCGTAGTTCAAAGGTGGTCACAAGAGGAGAGTGTTCTCCATTGCACAAGCCCCGATTTGGTTTCGATTCACAAGTGCACAATGTCAATCTCCTCAATCAGAATTAGAATATATGCAATTTTTCTAATCTCACGACAAACCGAATAATGTCATATAATGGCACTTGCTTATACATGCATTCTATCTAACCAACTTGGTTGAAAACCCTTCTTGTGATATGCTAAATGCATACTTCTATCTTTGCCCCACTTGCTGAGCAAGTTGTCACTCATTCCTCTATAATTTGTTTTGCTAGTTCTAAATGAATTATAAGTACCTACTTAAAACCAGAACACTAGTAAACTGGGATAAGAAGTAAGATGCAACAAGAAATAATCAGTTATTACCCTTAATATTAACTTTCTTATCTTTTAAGAAATACTACATAGGACTCCTTAAGAGGTTTGGTAGTTTTCATGATTCTAGTTTGTATTTGAAATGACAGGTACTTATGGGATTTACTACCACTCTTTTATAAGGTCAAATTATAAGTTTATTTTTTTTCAAATTATTTTAAAGGATCACTCCATATGTTTACATCAAACAGGTATTGAATTAGACACTTCAAAAGGGTAAAGTCGAGTATGCTTAGTGTAAATTAAGTCTAAGATGACAGCTATGAGAATAGTTTCTATCTTAGGATGGCTCATATGGTAGGACTATTACAACTTCACCTTTTCGAGGCATAACACAATAAACATAGTCTCAACTTTATTGACTAATTCTATCTCTGGAAGATCATTAAACAAACCTAAATTCTTCACAATCCTCGTAGTAAAGCAATTAGCAAATATATGTTAGACTCTACCATCAATAGTCTTAAAGAAAAAGGTTATCTTAACCCCTAAATTAATTTGGCAATGCATAGCCAAGCGGTGGAGATAAACTTTATTCACTAAATTTACTACCCCTATGTTAAATTGTTTACCAATCAAACTCCTTGCCAACACCCAATAGATGATCTCCTTAAAGTAAAATCGCTCGAATTAGAAGCCTTAAACTTCTTTGGGCTATATACAGAATTACTTGTACTAAGTCCATTCTAAACTTAGGCCTCTCTTATTCCAATAAGTAATTCAACTAGCAATTGTACATATTCAGAAGTATGCACAAATTCCTTAAGAGAAATACTAAGAACCACCAGCAATCATAGGAATGCCATGTAGACATCCCTACCATACACCTTAAAGTGCATAATGTTCCTTACTCTATTAGATATCTGTCAAACTCTAACCTAAATGTTGTCAAGAACTCCAATGTTAGTTCCTTATAAGTAGGTTCATTGATGGAAAATAGCCTGTCCCAACCACCAACCTCTTAATTAACTCTTCATAACCCAATTTCCTCAAATTCTCCCAACTAATGCAAGTTGTAGTGTCAAAGTCTCTTTGTCTAAGCTTTGCATACCTCTTCTTGTGAGATTGCTCTATAAACCATAGTAAGGGTTTATCTTGTAGACAAGATGGGCTACCCGCAACACCCTTCTTGACAACGTGTTTCATTCTAGCCATGTATGAAAAATACAAAAAAAAAGACAACCATAAGATCATGGCTTCTCAAATAACTCTTTCATGACAATTCAAATTCTCTATGAATTCAATCACATGAAAGATTCTAATATTTCACTATTCATCTTCTACAAAAATCCATTCCATAAACTAGCTTCATGAAAAAAAAAGAACAATGACATTATCGATAGCTCAAAATCTTTTACACTCTCATTATGAATAAGCAATATTCATCAATTATGAAAAAAAGAACACAGACATAATCACCACCATCATAGAAGCAATTGAAGAATTGATACTATTTATGAACATAATTGCAACATATTTTCAACCTAATCATGCCTAAAACAATCAAACTCTTTATCAAGAATAATTTCTATGCATCATCACTAAAAACCCTTAGTCCTGCTCTTCTTTTACGACTACTCAAAATTGAAACTTTAGGAGTTTTTGACAACTAATAATGATAAAAATTTAAATTTCACTACTCAATCCATAAAAAAATCATTCCTAAAACCAAATAGCTCATTAAGGACTCAATTAATGGTTCTTGAACAAAACCCAACAAAACTATGCAATAATTCACAAAACAACAATATAAGTCATGTGTGAAGATGTACATAACTTTGTTATTTGAAGAAACAAAAAAAAATCACAATAAAATTACAAGTGAAAGTGATTTCTAGTGAAAGAAAGTTATAGAATAGGGGGTTGTAAAGAAAAAAAGGGAATAGAAAGTGAAATTGAGGAAGAAAGGTTATGATATTCAATTTAAAGAAGGATCATGATCGGGTTCATGGCCATAATTTCTTACTATGATTTTGTCCTCAATACTTACTTTAGCAATTTCATGATCACAAGCATAATCTTAGCCAAGAGTCCCATAACTTGCTTTTGCTTCTTCTCATAAAAATGATCATACCCAAGTTCATAGGTATGAACCTTAGATGTGATTCTGTCTTACCTTTGAAACTCAAAATTTCCTCAAAACTTGTACTCCTCACCTTGAAACAACTTTTGAAAACTCGTTTGTACTATTAAATTTAGTTATTAAAGACAAATTTTGAAATGGAGCTGAATTTCATTAATAAAAGCAATTTAAGAAAATAAATTCATTGCAATTTAAAGATAATTAGTTGCCAAAAAGGTAAAATTGACCTATGTAGGTGACTGGCAATGTCTCGAAAGAAATTAAAAAAATTCATCTTAGCTAAGAAAATCAAAACAAACAAATATCAAAAGAAAAGAACTAAAGCTTAAGTTGCCTTCTAAGGAGCGTTGTTGGTTAACATCATTAGCTCAATGAAATCATCCTTCTCACTCTATGTTGCTCTAATCCCATTGTAAAAAGTTTGAATTTGCATCCACAATGGAAGACCATGATGTAGCTATCACCTGAAAAGATGCTTAAATCTCTCCCATGTATCATACAGTGTCTCACCATCAATTTGAGTCCAAGACAATATATCATTCTTGAACTTAGCAATTCTAGTACTTAGCAATTCTAGTAGGTGGAAAATATTTCCTAAAAAACTTATCAATATTAATTCATCTCATGTAGTAATTGATCCTATTAGAAGTGAATTTAGCCATTGCTTAGCCTTACCTCTAAGCAAGAAAGGAAATAGCCACAACCTGATTGCATCATCTATAGCCTCATTGATCTTGAAAGTATCATAGATTTTCATAAAACTTGAGATATGATTGTTCAGATCCTCATCAATTAACTCATCAAACTGGATAAATTGCTAATCCATATGAATCACATTTGGCTAAATCAAAAAGTTGTTTACTTAAACTGTGACTCTAGTGATATTAGAGTCAACCCTAGATACTGTTGGTTTAGCATATTCTAACATGGTTTTATTGGCATCCTCAATATTTCTAGCCATCTCTTCTTCTAAATCTTCTTCTAAATCTTCTTCTTCTTCCCTAAACCAAAGTGGAGAACCTTAATTAACCAACTCAACTTTTTCATACACTCTCCTACAAAGAGAACAGGTAGTCTTATGATTCTTAGGGTCGAATTCTACAAGATCTGTTCCACTACTCCTATTCATATACTGGAAATACACATAAGTTAGAGTTATGCAAAAGAGTAAAACACCACAAGAAAAGAAGAATACAAATAAAGAATAGTCAAAATAACTAGTCAAGCGATTTTCCTAATATCCTAATAATTTCATTAAGAAGGCTCCTTAGTCACAATGTCAAAAACTTGATGAGAGTCAAGTGCACCAATAAGTTCTATAATATAGTAGATGTGAATCTAGATGTCAATCCTATAAGGAGCCTATGCGATTAAAAGAAATACCAAGATAACTAGTAAATAAGGCCTTAACTAACAAAACAAAGATAAAGACAAAGAAATTAATCTATTAAAGAACATGTGATTTTTAGTAAATTTATTATTTCCTATCTAACTCTATGTAACTTTTCAATCTTAGTTACTTGTTAAATCATAGGAGTTCCTAATATGAGTTAATTAGAATTGCTTTAACAAGTCAACTCTTAACCTTAAGTATATTCTATCCACATCACTTCTACAATAAAATATCTTAAGATTTGATTAAGTTCTTGAACTCTATTATTAGATTACCATAATCCAAAGAAACCAAATAGCCAAACCTCAGAATATTCAATTATTTCTAATTATATCAGTCTTTTTACTATAGGATCTCATGAACTTTATAATAAACTCAAACATTGAATCAATAGCTAGCAATAGTAATTCAAAGATAATAAGTTCAATCATACCATTGATTGAATAAACAAGAGACAATGCTATGTAGAAGAACTAGGTTCAAAAATAATCTCATAAGCAAAATTTAAATAAAACATGAAACAAACTAAAGAAATAAAAAAACAAAGAGAACAACCCTAACCTTTAACTTTTCTCTATTCACTCTTTTCCTTCTAATAGCTCTCTTATTAACTTAAGCTAGACTCTACATATAAGACTATAAACCTAAGGTTATAAGAAACTTTCCAAAAATAAGGAATTTTTTAATCAACATGTTCATGCCTACAAAATAAAGCCATGACCCCTAGGTGTGATTCTCCTTTGCAATTAAAACCTTTAAAATTCTTAGAGAAAAGGATTACAGCTAGAAGTGTAAGCATGATCTTCAATCATGATCTTCTCTAAACTTTGATTCTCAATTAAATTTTCTTCCTTCAAATATATTCTCCATTAAAGTTCCAAAAATTTATCAATTGCTTTAAAAATTATCAAAGACCCTTCAATAAACCTACGAATGATATGAATCATGAATAAGCTCAAATACTCCAAAAACAAAGCCAATAATTAAAACGAATTTAACAAAATTACCCTAAAATATATGTGCTAAATGAGTGTTATTAGAAGACCCATTCCCTAACGAACCACTTAAGGGACTACCTCCTATGAGAGGAATCGAGCATTGCATTGATCTCTAACTTAGCGCTGCGCTACTTAATTAACCAAATTATTAGCTTAATCCTATGTAGGCTATTAAGCCTAAAAAATAGGTAAACGAGCTCATTGATAGGGGACATGTTCAAAAGAGCGAGAATGATAGGAATTAAGGTCCTCTCACTAGGTTTTGAGTTCATGAACTAAACACCCTTGTCCGCCGAGCTCTCTTATAATAACTCATAAAATAGGAGGTTGAGCTCCTACTTGCTGACTTGATCGAGTACTCGAGATCCCATCAACATTTAGTTATCTCTCGAGCAGATTAGCATAGCCCATACCTCAAGTTAGTCCAAGATCAAAGCGATAGGATTCTAACCTATTGTGAACCCATCTAGGTCAAGGCAGATAACTCGACCAACCTTCCCATCAGCTTAGTCAATACAATGCCAATTTTTCTAACAAACTTGCTAGCCTCTAACTAGTCTCCATCTCGACCTTTAACGGAATGCCAACTTAAGGACAAATTGGATTTACTACATTAATAATTGCTAATGACAGATTGTTATGCATCCCTCTAACAACATATAGTTGGTAGAAGTATAACAACCTCTATTTTTATCCATTTTGCCCTTGTAACTAATGCCCATTACTTCTTGTAGCTTCTTCCCATTTTTGGTGATTACACTACATTATAAAGTTGCCTTAATTGGCAACTATAAAAAACCACATTTTGTACTCTGCCATTCATTGGTGAGTATTCATTTTCTTCAATCATCTTATATACTTATTAGAACTAAGTTACCTAAGTTGAGCATTAGTCTTATCTATTCCTTTGAGTTAAAGGGCAATGGTGAGTGACCTTAGTTAATGGTTTGTGCATAATACCAAGTCAATCCTTAAGTTCGTATAAGTTTGAATGATGCATGATACCTACCAAAGTTATGCGTAAGCCCCAACTCATCTTTAGCTTTTCATTTAACCTTCTAACCATCTTATAATGTAGACTTACCCTAAGTTCATGTAATTACTAGTTTCCATATTTTCTCCGATAGAGCTACATCATCTTGGTATTGAGCCTCGGCAACATCCAGAGTTGGAGCTTCTATTATTGCATGTATTGTTCATGTATGTATTGCCATTGAGAATGTTGTTGTTGTTTCAAGTGGTGAAGTAAGGTTTAACATATCTTCAATAATGACTGTTTTATGCATGAAGTATTGTGTGAAGTTGTTGTCAAGCTTGGTTTTTTCCTCACAATTTTTAAATTAAGTGTTCCTTAAACCAACTAGTATTAAACCACACCATTTAATACAGACCCTCGATTCGAGTTTAAAGAAAACCGATTCCTTTATATTGAAAGTTGCTTAAAGTCGCAACTCAACCAAAGTCGAAGAAAAGAAGTTAAGTTATAACCAATTAGGTGGATTGGTTTTAACTTACCTATTAGTCTAATGATAAAACCAATTTCGTAAACCTTTTTCAAATCCAAAAGTCTAAATTCGAGGGCTATCCTATTAAACTCCAAACGAGTACCACTTTTTAACTTTCAAATTTTAATTTTTCTTCTCAATAATACCCTTTTTCAATTTATAGACGACTAATCATATCACATGCGACTAATTTAATTAATTTACATAAATATTTACAAAAATAGAAAAAAAATAAAACTTTCCATATTTTAAGTCACCCCATACATAAGGTGCTCGCTATTCGAGATCAAAGTTTCATAGATCATTCCACAAAAATTTTGGCAGGTTGAGTTGATTTTAATTTTTTGAAAAAAA
This sequence comes from Lumnitzera racemosa, assembly GCA_024138005.1. Taxonomy (NCBI): domain Eukaryota; kingdom Viridiplantae; phylum Streptophyta; class Magnoliopsida; order Myrtales; family Combretaceae; genus Lumnitzera; species Lumnitzera racemosa. The sequence goes on from JAMXBC010000012.1 coordinate 61,855,900, forward strand.
CTCGAGTTATTGTTTTTACCCATTTCCATTTGTTTAAGGAAAATTTCTTAAAAAGTCTAAAATCAGATTTTGTTTCTGGAAAACTCCAAAATGCCTTAATTTAGAAAAAAATGGTTGATTTATTTTCAATGGAAAATTGGTTTTTTAAGTGATAAGATAACTTTATTATTATTTTTATTATTTATTCCTTTTACCTTTTATTGTTTTTTTTTTATTTTTTGGTATAAAAATAAAAATAAATACTTTGTCTTCTTCTTTTTTTCTCTTTCTTCTTTTTCCCTTTTTTCTCTTTTTCTCTTTTCCTTTTTCTTTTTCTTTCTTTTTTCAGATTTTTTTTTATTTTTAGTTACAATTACATATTGAAATAAATAAATAAAATAAAAAATCAACCGAAGCAAGAAAACAGAAATAATCCAATGAATAAGAGGACCTCGAACTAGATCAACAGGAGACGGATTGTAAAGCATCGAATCTGCTAGAATAGGTTTTAAGTCAACTTGAGTTCTAGGTCGGAGCAAGTCAAGTCGCACGCAATAGCTTGGAGAAGGTGTTTCTTAGGGTGATTTAGCCACCAAAAAGAGCAGGAAAAGGTAATTTTGTGTCAATTTTATAGGCAAAAGGGGGTTTTGCCCAAGTACCGCAACCTAAGGTGGTGGTTTAGCAATGGTTGGCACTTAGGCAATGGTGATCGACACTTAGAGTGGTAAATCTGGGTGGTTAGTGTCGAGAGGAGATCTAGGCTTGGGTAGGGTTTGTTGTTGTAGTGTTTAGTGTTGAAAGAGGAAGGTCGAGTGGCTTAGATAATAAAAGTTGTGGGTAGCTTTTATTGTTGTTTGGTGGGCGATGGTTTGAATAGTGAAGTTAGGTGTGACTATGGTACAAGGGTGTTGATGATCGAAAAGGAAAACAGTGTTTAGGAGAGTATTAAGAAAGAGAAAGGATAAGGGAGTGAATTGGGGCAATTGGAATTGTGGGTCAGTGTACGCATGAGAGAGAGATTGGGGCTGTGGGTTTGGTTTGGTCAGTTGAGAGAGGTTAGGGATGGGTCTACACATGTATGATTCAATGTCATGCCTACAGGTTTGGTATAAAGGCCAAGAAAAGGTGTATACTGGATCGTGGCATGGTGAAGCAGTGACAGCAATAGTAAAATGGCTGGGTGTTTGTTCAGCTTGGATGTAGTTAAGAGGAAAGGGGGTCAACTGGGCGTCTTTATATGTGTATGTTTATCACGGCTGTATGCTATACGAGTGAGAGAGAGAGAAGCCGAATATATGCTTTTGTTCTTATGAGCGAGAGACAGTCAATCGAGAGTCAAAGAGTGAGTTCGTGTTTTTTATATCTGATGTGTAGTAGTGTTCAAAGAGAGAGAATATGTATCAGTTACGCATGCTTGTATATGTCTTTTTCGGTTAAAGTGAAGAGAGAGAGAAGATTAAGGTCCTCCCTTTCTTAGTACATGTTGTGTCTTCAATTTGGAAAAAAAAAAAAATTGGATTCATTGCACTTGTTTTTTCCTTTTTTCTTCGAAAATTCAATGCCCTTAAATAATTGTATTAAAATGTGTTATGACCCCTAATCCAAAGTAGTCTATGTCTAGTTTACTAATCTACCATCAATTTAATGAAATTGTAAAAAAAAAGAAAAAAAATTGCTTGAAATTGGTGTTGAAATAGATTGACCAAAAATGGAACATATGGGATTTTCGGAGAAAATTAAGGAAGAAGAAAGAAAGAGAAAGAAAGGGTGCTGACATAGCGCTAACATAGCACCATGTCAACTATGTCAACCTATAATCAACCACCATGTGTCTTACTATGACATGTAGCAATTAACGTAGCATTGGGGCACATGTACTCCATGTAATGCTTTATGTTACGTTGTCCAATCTGAGGATGCCATATATCAAGACATTGTGGAGCCCTCACACATAGTAGTGCCGCATGTGGCAGAGTGTCTTCTAAGAGAAAAAAAAAATGACTTTCCATGCCTTTGCTAAGATTTAATCCTCTAACCTCCAAGCGAAACCCAATTCAAGTCCAAGTGTTTATTCGTTAAGGTGTTAGCCTAAGCCATGTCCATTTATATAATTAAATTGTACATATCGACTAAATCAGTCTAGCCTAAATTCAAATCTAAGCTCAAACCTAGTAGTCGTCTCCTTATTTAAATTAAATAAATTCTATTCTATTTAAACTATCTAAAAAAATTGTTATTTTCTAAATTCCTTAAATCTTCTATTTTTTGTAACTTTTCACTTTTTCTAAATTTTTCCTTTTTGTGCTTTTCCTAATTTTGTATTTTTTTTCTATTTTTCTAGAAAAATTTACTTTTTCTAGATTTTTTAAATTATTTTTTGGGTTTTCTTTAATTTTTTATTTTTTTTTTCATTTTTCCTAATTTAAGACACTTTAACCTATTCTAAAAAAATTTTGAATAAAAATAAAAATAAGAAATAAAAATGAGGTATCTATAGCTGCTTCTATTTATGATGAAGTTTAAGCAAAACTTTTCCACAAAAATAAAAAAGATACTATTTTTGCCCCAAGAGTGGATTTTGTCTTAAGAAGCACTATAGCTAGCCAACCATCTTAGGCTTAGTATATTGGGGGCTTAGTGAAAAAGTTAAAGTGAAAGGAGGTGCTTTAAGAGCTAAAAAGAAGAATTAAAGTCCGATCGTGCCCTAATAAGCTCACTAACCAAGGCAAAATGGCAAAGAACTCCTTGAGCTAGCTAAGACCCTAAAAGATATGTTGAAAACTTGGTCGTGCCCCAATGAGCTAACAAACCAAGGTTAGCGAAGCACTCCTTTAAGTTGGCTATGGCTCCAAAAAGATGAGGAAAACTTGGTCATACCTTAATAAGTTGACTAACCAAAGTGGGAGTGTCTTTCAGGGACTAATAACCCTAGCTTTTGGAATCAATCCTTGATAAACCTAATGATACTCCTTTGAGCTGACTAACCTATGTGAGATGGGTAAAGTGCTCCTAGAGATAGCTAAAACCCCTAAATTGAAACCTGGTAGTGCTCCTTTGAGCTAATTAACCTAAATAGGAGCATCTCTCAGGGGCTAGTAGCCCTAGGTTTTGGAATCAATTCAAGATAAACTTGATAGTGCTCCTTTGAGCTGACTAACCTAGGCAAAATGAGTAAAGCACTCCTAGAGCTGGCTAAAACCCTTAAATTGAAACCTAATAACACTCCTTTGAGTTAAATATCCTAGGCGAGACCATCTCATGAGGATTAGTAACCCTAACTTTTGGAATCAATTCTAGATAAACCTGATAGTGCTCATTTTAGCTGACTAACCTAGGCGAAATGGGTAAAGCGCTCCTAGAGCTGGCAGTGCTCCTTTAAGCTAACTATCCTAGGTAGGAGTATCTCTTAAGGACTAGCAACCCTAACTTTTGGAATTGATTTGAGATAAACTTAGTAGTGCTCATTTGAGCTAACTATCTTAGGTGAACTGGGTAAAGCACTCCTAGAGCTAGCTAAGATCCTAAATTGAAACCTAATAGTGCTCTTTTGAGCTAACTAACCTAAGCGAGATCATCTCTTTGGGACTAGCCACCTTAAATGAAATCGATGATAAGATAAAGCGCCCTTTAGGCTTGCCTAAGAGGAATTGGTAAAAGAAAACACCCTATGGATTGCTACAAGGAATAAATGATGAAAGGAAGCACCCTTTAGGCTCGTTAAGAGGATTTGATGAGGAGAAGTGCCCTATAGGCTTGCTTGAAATAAATTGGTGAAAGAAAGCACCCAACGGGCTTGCTAAGAGAATAGAAGATGAAAAGAAGCACCTTTTAGGCTCGCTTGAGAGAATTCAATGAAGAGAGACGCCCTATGCGTTCACTTGAGAGAAATTGGTAAAAGAAATTGACAAAAGAAGGGGTAATGCTTTGAAAGTTAGCTAAAAGCGCCCTAAAGGATGGCTATAACCTTGAAAAGAATAAAAGAAGGAACAGTGCTCTAAAAGTTGGGTTAAACCCTAAAGAATGAAAGACAGGACTATAGATACCTTTTTTTTTCCATTTTTGTTTTAATACTTTTATTAAGCCAAAAATAAAGAATAAATAAGTAAATAATAATAATAAATAAATAAGTAACGAAAATTAAAATAAAACAAGAAAAAATATAAAATATAAAGTATCAAGTCAATCGTATCGAGTCAAGTCGAGTCAAGTCAAGTCAAATCGTATCAAGTCGAGTCGGGTCAAGTCAATTCAGATCGTTTAGTATCAAATCGGATAATGGCGAGTGTTCAATTTAATAAATTTTAATTTGTTCAAGAATCAAGCTTCAATGAAGAATAGTTTCCCAGTTTAATATAAAGTAGATTTTTTTATCTAATTTATATTAGGCTAAAAGAGACTTAAGATTTATTAAGTGGGTTATTAGGCTAAATCAAATTGGACTAAGTTGAGCTTGGAAAATAAAAAGCCGAAATTGAGATAGGGATTCTAGAAGCTAGGTCAAATCTTCAAAAAATCATTATTATATATTTCGTATCTAAGTTTATAATTATGTCTTTAGATACAAAAGATTCAATTAGGGGTATTATAAATAAGAATTTGATGCTAAACTTAAAGATGTTTTTTCTACGCATCTACTAAACACCCACGCTTAAGCACAACACCCACACATCTAATCAAACAAAACAACCCCCTTACTCTCACCTAAAACACAACCTACATTCACTATTTTAACACTAGCCCCACTTCCATAATATCACTCACATCTGAACACTCCATTGTCTGATAGCTCACTCCACTTTCCTTGCACTACTCTACGACAATACAACACACACAATACGTCCATCTGATCACTGTCCATCGCCACATTATCCCTAAACACATCTGTGTAGGTCCAATACAGTCACCTCTCACATTCCATAGCATGCTCGTAGTAGTTTAACACAGCACATACATGTCCAACATAACAACCCCTCATGTCCTACAATACGCCCGCAACAGTCCCATACAGTAGTCCCTCACACCACATAGCACGCCCTGACACAGCCCTTAACTCTTACACTCCCACTGTCCAACACACTTACACATATGAACACGTTGCTACTACACTTGATCACCAATACACGTTGATGTCCACTTGCTTAAAGACATACCACACTTCAATTTGTTCACATCACATACACACGCAATCCGACACATGACACAAATATAGTCTGGCGCATGACATACATAATCCAATGCACAAACACATCGATCACACACAACTAAAACGATTTAGTTAATAAAGATTATTATTTTATTTAAATTATTTATTTCCTTTAATTTAATTATTTTTATTTTTTTCTTTAGTGTAGTTTTCTTTTAGTTATCATATCATTGGCTATTTTTTTAGATAATTTGGATTGTTGATAAATTGCATTTTTTTAATAAAATTACGTTTTTAGTTTAACCACGTTTTTTAGTCAAAATCGCATTTTCTGAAAATCGCGTATCTTTTCTCTAAGATCTGTATCTTCGGAGAAAATACGTATCTAAATTGTATCTTTAATATATCTAGAGAAGATACATATCTAGATCATATCTTCAAAGTATCTATATAGAATTTATAAAAGATGCATATCTAAGTCATATCTGGATCGTATCTTCAACGTATCTTTCATTTTGGGTTTAAAAGAAAATACGTATCTATATTGTATCTTAATAGATAAAAGATTTTTTTTTTTTACACGTAATGAGTTTTTAAAAAAATAAAAAATCCTAATCAAAGTTTTTCAAGAAAATTTAATTAGTTAGGGTTTCTTAGATTCATGAAATTAGATTTTTAGTTTTTTTTTCAAAAAATAATAAATGACTAAGCAAAAGTAAACTTAGCTCAATTTTCAAAAACAAAAAAATGTCAACCTACTAAAGCTTTTTTAAAAAAGAATTACATTGGTTTGATTCCGACTAACGAGTACATAGATATCTTTAAGGCAACCATCTAAAAAATAAAAAAAAAATTCTTTCTTTTCTTAAAACTCGTAATAAGAAAATAATAAAAAATTCATTTTAGTTATCTTTTGCATATTTGTATATATTTTAGAGTTCAATAAAAATATAAAATTAAAGCCCATTAATTGATTTTTTTTAATTTTTACATGATGATTTAATCTTAATAAGTTATCCACGAACTTAGTTTTTCTTATTAATTTTTTAAATTTCTTTTTGAAAATACATAGATTAGTAGCCAAATTAGGTTTTTCCCACTTGAAAATCTTAATTTCATTTTTTTTACTAGTTTAACTAGTTAACGACTCTAATTTTAAAAAATATTTTTTTTAAAACATTTTTTTAAGAAATATTTTTTTCTTAATTTTATGTCGAGTAATTTATATTAAGCAAGCTGAGTTTAATGTATGTTAAATTAAGGAAAAATAAAATAAAACTCAATAAAATTGGCAACTCCACTAGGGAAGCTTAATGGACTAACAATGTAAGAAATTAAAAATTAATTGATGGGCTTTTGTATTATTTTTCTTTCATTGTATTATAGTTATACTAATCAGTTTTTAGTGATGCAGGCCTTAAGAAAAAAAAATAAAAACCTAGCTCAATGGGCCCATGTTGGGGATTTAGGGAGGGGCCGGGGTGTAGGGGGTTATGTTTAGTTATTGACAATCATTCACATTCTTAGATATGGTCAAACTTCAGCTACCTTAGGAACTTAGGAAAGGCTACCATTGTGTAACCCTCAAGTTGCTAGGATCTTTATCCCTGCTTGGCGATGATAGGCAAGTCGACTCAAGCTTTAATGTAGCCCGCTAAGTTTTTCTCTGGAAATCCTTGAAGCTATAGAGCCTAAGACCTACAGACCCTACCTTCTTACATCATTCTTTTTGAAAAAAAAAAAGGGGGGGGGGGGGGGGGGGGGGGTGGTTATTCTTTTTCAAATTATAGGGAAAGTCCAATTAATCCGCGGTTAATTTGGCTTTCTTTTTCAAAAAAAAAAGGAGGAGGGATTGAAAAAAAAAAAACAATCACTATTATAAATAAGTATTCATGAGCTACATTTTTTTTTTAAATCCTATTTTGGACCTACTTATATGTAAGGGTACTTTTCGACTGCGAATTCATAATATTTCCTATAATTTATTAATTACCAACCCTTATTGCATTACATGCATATCTAGCATACTGCATTTTTTTTATATATTTGACTTTTTTTTATGCTCATTTCTATGTGATTATTTTATTTCTTATATTATGTGTGTTTTATTTTTATTATCTCTTAGTAAGTACAAGGCTACGTAATTTCTAAAAGAAACATTTTTGAAAAAGCTACAAAATTATTAATATTATGTCCAACTTTATTGTAAATTTAGTGGTCTCGTTGTAAATAGTCACATTGATTCATCTTTTTGTATAATATAGGTATGGAAAGTTTAGGTAGTATCAGTCCCGAGCCCATCCATGAGGTCCAGCTAAATAAGTACTCCTTCTTCAAGGCTATCTTGAAAGATTGGTTAAATTAGCTTTCGTCCACCAAGCAAGACTATTTGCAAGAAAATCAGGCCAATCATACCCCTTATGCGAGTCCAACTCCACTAGTTTCTAATTCATATATGATTTAAGTTTTTTTTTTTTAGAAAGATTAGTAAGGAGGTTTTTCTCTCTCTCTCTCTCTCTTTTAGTCAGTTATATAGGTTAGATTTTATGTTTATTAATAAATTTATAGCTTCATTAAACAAAAACCTTTATTGATTACACAGTCTCTTGCTCTCTTTTTTTTTTCTTGATAGTTACCTTTTAAATAAAAAATGAAATAAAAATAAGAAAGGAAAAATAAAAAAAAAGGAAGCAAACAACAAAAAGAAAGAAAAGGAAAAAAACAAAAAAAAAATTAGTTCACAAAAATATCTAAAACTTAGGTTTTCATTTAGGATTTCGAAGATAGTGCTCAAATGAGCAAACTTAACTAGAAGCCCAATATTCACTTATTCCAAAGCAAGAATGTCAACTCAAGTTATTGGAAATGTCAGTCAAACTGAGCTTAATCCAAAAGTCGTAACTTTGGAAGAAAACATGAACAAGATGACCAAACAAATCTAAACTCTTACTAAGGCTATTGAAATTCTCAATGACAAACAACGATCTTAAGTTCCCCTGAATTGGAATATGCAAAATTAGTTCCTAATGCTAAGATATGGAGGAAGGAGATTGAGGAAAAACATTGAGAGATGGAAAGGAAGTTTATGCAAAAATTGATCAAGAAGATAAAAACCCTAGAAATGGTTAATAGGCTTGAGTAGATGGGAATGGTCAACTTGCTGACATATGAAGATGATGATTTCCTAGAAAGATTTAAGGTACCAGAATTCAAGAAGTGTGATGGGGTCAATTACCCAATGGTCCATACTAGGTTATAGATTAGAAAAATGGGAAAATATACGAAGTATGATAAGGTACTATTCTAAATCTTTCAAGATAGCTTGACTGGGCCCGCCTTAACTTGGTATGCCTAACTAGACTTAAATGAGATCAATACTTAGAATAAGTTAGCTCGGGCTTTCTACAACTAGTATAAGTTCAATATCAAGGTAGCCCTATCCATCTGGGATTTGAATAATTTGTGAAAGAAGGCCAGCGAAATCTTTAGGAGTATGTTCAGAGATGGAGGGGCATCGCGGTTAGGGTGACTCCACCCTTAACCGAAAAGGATTTGACTTTCGCTTTTATCAACACTCTTAAAAGCCCATACTACCAACATCTGGTTAGACACCCATCTTCTAACTTTGCAGAAATTATGGCCTTAGGGTGCTGAATTGAAAAAGCTATTGCTATTGGAAGGCTTCTTAATCTTGAAGCGGTTGAGAAGAAGGCTCCTCTCGCGAGATTTTCCAATAAAGCCAAAGAAGCCACTATAAGCATTATCAATACCAGCAATGCCATCAGATCTGCAACCTTGATAGCTATGATAGGAAGACCTAATCCTCCGCTAAATCTAAATTAGAATAACCGCCCGTAAAGGAGATAGTTTACTCATATACCCATTCCTCTAAGCCAGGTTCTTGCACGATTGAGGAAGGAGAATCACTTGACGTTTAAAATACCAAAGGAGAGACAAAGGCCGAAAGACTATAGGCTGGAGCTTTATTGTGATTATCATTTGGGGCAAGTGGGGCATTCTATGGACCAGTGCTGGAGACTTAGACATAAGATCTAGGATTTTATTGATGCAAAATTAGTTCAATCAGATTTCATTCAGACTCCTACACCCAACGTGGGTAACAATACTCTACTAGATTATGGACACTCAATCATTATGATCATCGCTAAAGTATTTGAACCAAGATTACAAATTTTGTATGAGGTTAACAAGATTGAAGTGTCAAGACAAGGGGTACGGGTTCACTCGGAACAACCTAAGCAGCAGATTAAAACATTTAGGCTTGGATATGAGCCCATTAAAGAAGAGATTCAAGAAATGAAACCGAAACCAAACGAAAGAGAGCAAATCAACTGTACTATGCTCAAATGGACTTTCCAAACATCCATCAGACATTTCCAATACCAGCTGGTGTTTAAGAACTGGAAGTAGCTAGTTTGTCTAAGGCTTTGGCTCAACAATGCAGCATGAGTCCAGATGAGAAGAAAGATATTAGTGTCTTAGTTTCCTTATGGAATTTGTTTTCCATTCCCATTTATAGGTCTCTTTAGAAAAGCAATATTAGATTAATTAAGAGCATTTAATTTCAATAATTAGTTCGATTAGTTAAGCCTTTTCTTTTAGACAATTTGAATTCATTCAATAAAATTCGTTCATTTCTTTCTATCAATTCTTCCTTGATATTTATTCATTATCCGTTTGCCTTTTTTTTCCTTTATTCTTCAGATCTGATAAAAACAATGAACAAAATGGATATCACGTGCATGTAAACAATGAAAGTATCAATATCACCTTCAACCTTGCTTGGTTAGAAAACAGAGATAATATTGAGACTCTAAGCAAAATATTAGACAATTGGCATCGATTTGAACAAGGTAGGGTGATTATTGATGAACCAATAGTTGTAATCAATTTAGGGATAGAAGAGAACTTGCGAAACTTGAAAATTAGGGGTAATCTAGTGGATGATCAAAAACAAGAGTTGTCATAATTATTATCGAAATACCTAAACATATTCTCTTAGTCCTATGAGGACATGCCCAATTTGGATTCATCCATCGTAGTTCACAAGTTGTCAACAGAGAAGATATTAAACCAAAGAGGCAAAAGCTTAGGCAATTTAGGCCAGATGTACTCCTTAAAATAAAAGAAGAAGTAAAGAAATTATTAGAAGTTGATCATAAAAGTGTCAGATTACCTTGAATTGGTAGTTGGCCGAAAATCATATTTTCTCATATATGGATGGTTTCTCAAGATATAATCATATCAAGATGGTAGAAGAAGATAAAATCAAAACCACCTTCATTACCACTTGGGGAACGTTTTGTTACCAAGTGATGCCTTTCGAGTTGAAGAACGCTATGGCAACTTATCAATGTACTATGGTAGCCTTGTTTCATGACATGATGCATCAAAAAATTAAAGTTTATGTAGATAATATGATCACCAAATCTACAGAGAATGGGAATCATATAGGTGTTTTAAATAAACTATTTAAGCAGTTAAGCAAGTTTCAACTGAAGCTCCATAAAAGTATATCTTTAGAGTAACCTCGAGTAAATTGTTGGGTTTTGTAACCAATAGAAAAGTAATTGAGGTAGACCCAAATAAAGTCAAGGTAATTATAAATATGCATGTACCAAAGTATGTAAAAGAAGTATGGGGATTATTAAGGAGATTGAATTACATTGCTCGGTTTGTATCGCAATTAACCGATAGATGCAAGCCATTATTCAAACTTTTGAGGAAGAATGCAACAATAGAATGGGATAAAGAGTATAAGCAACCATTTGCTGAAATCAAGGATTATCTCATGAATCCGACAGTAATAGTCACTCCTATATCGGGAAGGCCATTGATTCTTTACTTAACGATCCTTCCTGAATTGATGGGATATATGTTGGGACAGAAAGATGAAACAAGCAGAAAAGAACATCCTATATACTACTTAAGCAAGAAGTTTGCAAAAGGCGAGCAAAAATACTCAAAGGTGAAGAGAATGTATTGTGCCCTAGTATGGGTAATGCACAAGCTCAAGCAATATACCCTTTATTTCTCAGTAGAGTTGTTGACAAAACATGACCCGTTAAAGTATTTAGTAGAAAAGACAACATTGATTAGGAAAATCTCGAAGTGGCAGATACTGCTCTATGAGTTTGATATCAAATGCATAAGTCAAAGTTTAGTCAAAGGGTAGGTAATGCTTAATCAATTGGCCAAATACCCATTAGAAGATGAAGATGACGGTTCAAAAGCTCAATTTCCTGATGAAAATGTGATGGTGGTAAGTGAATTGAGTAGTAATAAATTGAAATGGAGAATGTATTTTAATGGAGCAACCAATGTATTTAAATGTGGAATAGGAGCAATACTAGTATCACCTGAGGGTAATCATTTCCCTATGGTAGCAAGGTTAGCATTTCCATATACAAACAACATAGTAAAGTATGAGGCTTGCTTTTTAGGGCTCAAAATGGCGTTAGACATGGAGATACAGAGGCTTGAAGTGCATGGAGATTCTTCCCTTATAATTCTCTAGATCCTAGGAGAATATAAGATGAAAGAAGAGAAGTTGATACCTTATCACAAGCATTTAAGTAAGTTGATTAAAAGATTCTAAGAAATTTCATTCATTTACATTCCAAGAACCCAAAATCAATTTGTCGACACATTAGCCACATTAGCGTCGATGGTCACAGTCACAGATGGGATAGAAATCTAACCCCTAAAGATTGAGGTGGAGGAAAGACCAGCTTTTTACGTGACAGTTAAAAAGGGGGAATCGAAGAAGCCTTGGTATTATGATATCACAAAGTTGCTTCAAATGAGTGAATTCCTTGATGAGGTTGATAGAAAAGATAGAAAAGCTTTAAGGAGATTAGCTACTCATTTTCTATTAAGTGGAGCTACATTGTACAAAGATCACCAGATTCAACATTGCTAAGGTGTGTGGATGAAGAAGTCGAGAAATTAATGAAAAAAGTGTATGAAGGAGCCTGTGGTCCTCATATGAATTGATACATGTTAGCTAGGAAAATCATGAGGATGGGATTTTTTTTTATGATGATGGAATCAGATTGTATCAAGAATGTAAGACATTGTCACCTATGTCAAGTATATGCTAACAAAATCAACACTCCTCCCCAAGAATTACATGTGTTATCGACTCCTTAAGCTTTCCTAATGTAATGGATGGATATGATCAGTCTAATTTCACCAACGGCTTCAAACAGGTACAGATTTCTTCTGGTCACGATCGACTATTTTACCAAATGGGTAAAGGCAGCATCGTTTGCCATGGTAACCAAAGGAATGGTAGTCAAATTCCTAAAAAGAGATATCATCGCAAGATATAATACGCTTAAGTCTATTGTTACAAACAACCGAGTTAAATTTGAACAATAAGCTAATGGAAGAAATATGTAACCAATTTAAGATTAATCACAAAAACTTAACTCCATATCAACCTTCGATGAACAGGACAGTTGAAGCCACCAATAAGAATATCAAGAGAATCATTAAGAAGATGGTGATCACTTATAGAGACTGGCATGAGATGCTTACCTTTGCTTCCATAGCTTACAGAACCTCAGTCTAAACCTCTATAGGTGCAACACCTTATTAATTAAGATATGGAAATGAAGTGGTACTACTGGTAGGAGTAGAAATACCTTCATTCTAAGTATTGGCAAAAATTTAACTTGATGAAGTGGAGTAGGTGAAGAAAAGAATGGAGCATTTGAATCTCTTAGATGAGAGGAGACTTACAATAATATGTCATAGTTAATGCTATCAACAGCGAATGATCTAACCTTTTAACAAGAAAGTATGCCTGAAGTACTTCAAGGAAGGAGACTTAGTATTGAAGAAAGTATTGCCGAATGTAAAAGACCCTAGGGTAAGTTTGCTCCGAATTATGAAGGCCCTTATGTGGTGAAAAGGGTATTATTAGGAGGTGCATTAGTGTTAATAGAAATGAATGGCTTGGAGTTAAGGAGACATATGAATTTAGATGTAGTCAAGTTGTATTATCCATGAAAATTGAGATTCCAATTTTTCTTTGAGAATTGTTTATGGTTAATCTTTCATCATTTATAAGTAAAGTTTATATCCATGAATGTTCTCAAATTTGAATGGTTATTGACCGACAAATACTTCACCAACCAATTCTTGTACAGTACGATTCTTAGCCTTGTATACTTAAACACCAAACACATACCAAGGAATTTGAATCACCAAATAAGTTGAAATCAAATGCTCTAAATGATTTAATCTTATTTCTTTCGAAAAGAGATTTATTTTTGAAGAATCATAGAGAGGTAGAAATTGAGACTTGGTAGCGACAAAAGAAGAATCAAGGCATGAGCATGGTATAGTTAAGTAAAAGGTTTCAATTATAAAGATGACCTTATTCCAAGAATAAAAAAAAAAAGAAGAAAGAAGAAAAAAGAGAAAGAAAAAAAAAAGTAAATACCTTGGTGATATTCTACCAATTGAATAAGTAAATATTAGGAGTCAACATGAGATAAGTCGATTAGTTGCTATCTGTAAAGTTATCCATTCCCAAGTAAAATGATCCTAAAAGTCCTTAAAAGAGATATTTAGGAGAACTAAAACCAGTTTTTTTAGAAATCTCGAAGAGATCTATCCTCTTCGGATTGTCTATCAAACCAAAACAAATCTCAAAAAATCTATCCTCTTTAAATTGTCCACTAAACCAAAATAAATTTCGAAAAGATCTATCCTCTTTAGATTGTCCACTAAACTAGAACAAATTTCAAAGAGATCTATCCTCTTCGAATTGTTCACCAAACTAAAACAAATCTCGAAGAGATCTATCCTTTTCAGATTGTTCACCAAACTAAAACAAATCTTGAAGAAATCTATCCTCTTCGGATTATTCACCAAACTAAAACAAATCTCAAAGAGATCTATCTTCTTCGGATTATCCACCAAACCAAAACAAGTTTTTGAAATCTTAAAGAGATTTATCCTCTTTAGATTATCCACCAAACTAAAACAAGTTAATTTGACCCCCAATGGTTTTTGCCCTATCCTTCCAAGATAAGCCTCCTTAAAATTTTTCTTCTATCCTTCCAAAATAGATATCCTTAAGCTCTATCCTTTTAAGATAGACCCCCTAACCTTTTATCCTGTTTTCTTAAGGTAGGTTGTTATCCTTTATAAAACACAACTTAGTTGGTCAGTTTAGAGTTAGGATTTAACATAAATGGGTATAAACACCTTATTTTTGCTATTTTCGTTTTAATATTTTTATTAAGCCAGAAATAAAAATTAAATAAACAAAAAATAAAATAAATAAAAATAAATAAATAAATAACAAAAATTAATAGACAAGAGGAAAAAATAAAAAATATAAAGTGTCAAGTCAAATTGTACCGAGTCAGTCGTATCAAGCAAATTGAGCCCATTCGTATCAAGTCAAGTTGAGTCAAATTGTATCAAGTTAAGTCAAATTGTATCAACTCGAGTTAGATCGTTTAGTGTCGAATTGGATAATGGTAGATGCTTGATTTAATAAATTTTAAGTCGTTGAAGAATTGAGCTTCAATGAAGAATAGTTTAGCCCAATTTAATATCCAGTAGATTTTTTTTTATTTAATTTATATTGGCCTAGAATAGATTTAGGGTTTATTAAGTAGATTATTAGGCTAAATCATATTGGACTAAGTTGAGCTCAAAAAATAAATAGCCTATATTGAGATAGGGTTTCTAAAAGCTAGGTTGAATCTTTAAAGAATCATTATTATATCTTCTGTATCTAAGTTTATAATTATATCTGTAGATACAAAAGATTCAATTGGGGTTATTATAAATAGGAATTCAATGTTAGACTTAAGGACGTTTTTTCCATACATCCACCAAACACCCATGTTGAATCACAACACCCGCACATTCAATTAAACATGACAACCCCTTTACTCTCACCCAAAACATAACCTACATTCACTATTTTAACACTAGCCCCACTTCCATAATATCACCCCACAACCAAACACTCCATCACCTAATAGCTTACTCCACTTGCCTTAGACTACTCTAACACACTACAACACACACAACATGTCCATCTAATCACTGTCCATCACCACATTATCCCTAAACACATCTACGTACGTCCAACATAGTAGCCCCTCATGTCTTATAACATACCCGTAGAAATCTCATACAATAGCCCCTTACGCTATATAGCATGCCCTAACCACAGCCCCTGACTCTCATACTCTCACTGTCCAGCACACTTGCACACACAAATAAGTTGCTGTTATACTTGATCACCAACACACATTAAAGTCCACTCGCGTAAAGATACACCAGACTCTAATCTATTTACGTCACATACACATGCAATCCGATGCACAACATATATGCAGTTTGGCACATAACACATAAAATCCAACACACAAACACATCGATCGCGCACAACTCGAACGATTTAGATAATTATTTATTTCTTTTAATTAAATTATTTTTATTAATTTGTTTTCTTTAGTGCAGTTTTTTTTAGTTATCATATCATTGGCTATTTTTTTTAGATAATTTGGATATTTGATAAATTGCATTTTTTAGTTAAATTACATTTTTAGTTGAATCGTGTTTTTTAGCCAAAATCGCATGTTTTGAAAAATTGTGTATCTTTTCTCTGAGATGCATACCTTCGGAGAAGACACATATCTAGAATGTATCTTCAATGTATTTTAGATTTAGAGAATATACATATTTAGATCATATCTTTAACATATCTCGTATATAGGATTTAGAAAAAATGCGCATTTAGATTGTATCTTCAACGTATCTTGCATTTAGGGTTTTAAAAAAATATATATATGCATGAAAATATGCATCTAGATTGTATTTTAATAGATCTTACACGTAAGATTTAGAATTTTTTTTTTTTTTACATGTAGTTTGTTTTTAAAAAAATTAAAAATCTTAACCAAAGTTTTTCAAAAAGATTTAGTTAATTAGAGTTTTTTGGATTCAGGAAATTAGAGTTTTAGCTTTTTTTAATAATAAAGGTTAAATAAATGTAAACTTGGCTCAATTTTCAAAAATAAAAAAAAAAATCAACCCACTAAAGTTTTTCTAAAAAAGAATTGCATTGGTTTGATCCTGACTAGCAAGTATGTAGGCACCTTTGAGGCAACTATCTAAAAAATAAAAAAAAATTTGTTTTTTTTCTTGAAATTCGTAATAAAAAATTCATTTTAGTTATCTTTTGCATATTTGTATATATTTTAGTAGTTCTAAAAAAATATAAAAATAAAGCCCGTTAATTAATTTTTTTTTTTTGTTTTTACAAGGTGAATTAATCTTAATAGGTTAATCCCCAAACTTAGTTTTTCTAGTTAATTTCTTTAATTTTTTTTTTTTAGAAAATATGCAGACTAGTAGCTAAATTAGGGTTTTCCTACCTGAAAATCCTAATTTCTTTTTTTATCAGTTTAACTAGTTAGCGACTCTAATTTTTAAAAATATTTTTAAAAAAAATTAAGAAAGGATTTTTTTCCTTAATTTTATGTTAAATAATTTATATTAAGCGGACTGAACTTAATATAAATTAAATTAAGGAAAACTGAAACAGGGCTCGATAAGGACAATGCTCTAAAGGATAACTAGAATCTCAAAAATGAAAGACAAAACAATGCCTTAAAGGCTAGCTAGATCCCCAAAAAGAATAGAAGAGGGGACAACACACTAAGAGCTAGCTTAAACCCTAAAAGGAATTTGCTAAAAGCAAGGGTAGCACTTTTAAAAGCTGGCTAGCACCCTAGAAAGAAAGACGGGACAATGCCCTAGAGGCTAGTGGGATCTCTAAAAATAAAAGATGAGATAACGCCCTAAAGGCTGGATTGAACCCATAAAAGAATAGAAGAGGGGACAACGCTCTAAAAGCTAGCTTGAACCGTAAAAATGAAAGACAGGATAACGCCCTAAAGGCTAGCTAGAACTCTGAAAAGAATAAAAGATGGGACAATGCTCTAAGAGCTAGCTTGAACCCAAAAGAAAGAAGGACAGGATAACACCCTAAAGGCTAACTGGAATGTCAAAAATGAAAGACCGAACAATGCCTTAAAGGTTAGCTGGATCCTTAAAAAGAATAGAAGAAGGAATAATACTCTAAGAGCTAGCTTGAAGTCTAAGAGGAATTTGATGAAAGCGAGGGTAGTGCTTTTGAAACTGGCTAACACCCTAAAAAGAAAGACAGGATGGTGCTCTAAAGGCTAGCGGGATCCCTAAAAGTAAAAGATGAGATAGCGTATTAAAGGTTGCCTAAATCCCTAAAAAGAATAGAAAAGGGGACGGTGTTCTAAGAGCTGGCTCTAACCCTAAGGGAAGTTGACGAAGGATTAAAGAAGTAAAGTGAGGAAAGCAAGGAAAGTAACTAGTTTTAAAAAGCTTCTTGAATTCAAAAAATTGCTTATAGGGAAATTGTTAGAAAACACCCGTTTATGAAAAAGGAAATAGGGATAGACCCCTTGACTTGAAAAAAGGTTAATGGATATTAAAAACTGCAATTAGGGAAGAATGATCTAGACTACTAAGGTCAATTTAAAAAAAAATGTGACCAATTAGAAAAGGAAACGGAATGACATGAGTTGAAAGCTTAACTACTCAAGCCGACATGGATTGGACAAAAATCCTGTAACAAGCCTTTACTTTCTCTCTCTTCTTCTTTTTTTTTTCTTTCTTTTTTTTTTTTGAAAGTTTTACCAACGGGTATAAATTCTTATTTAAGGAACAAGCTTATGACCACCCTTATCCTTGGTAATCATGTAGAGTTTCTTAATGCCCTTGACCCTAGGGTTTCCTCATGGAGCTTCGTGATTTTAAACATTCCCTTCCTAAAGGCAAGATAACCTATGATTAGTTTAGTCGAGGAGGACTTCCTTATGAACTCTCAATTTAGATTTCACTCTTGACTACAGTCCCAAAAATTACAATCCATTTTGTAGGTGATATACTTTGATAAATCTGTTAGGTCTTTTTTAGTTCAACATTATGAAATTACGCTTTTGGTCCAACACTTTCAAAAAGGACTAACGAGGAAGCCTATTTTGAAAAACACATTTTTATTTATCCCAAGTGCACAAGTCAAGAGCCTTAAGGAAAAATTATAAATATTCTTACCTCAGTTTCAAAAGAAATTTTTATTAAAGATAAATTATCTTCTAAGATCTGAAGAGCTTTTATTGCATAAAGGTAGTATTGTAGGTAGGAAAGCTTTGTGTGATTCATTATAGGTAGGAAAGACTTTACAGTAGATATAGAGACTTTGGGTTTCTAAGCCTTAAAATGTGATTTAGGGTTTAGTATTTCTTTGGTTATGTAGGCTTTGACTCCTAACCTTTTGATTCAATTTGATTACCCTTGTTGGGATGTGAAATATTTCTTAGGGCTTTCGTCTTACATTTAGGCCTAATTCTTTGGCCTCTTTTCTTCTTTTTTTTTTCTTTCTTTTTCAATTGCTTTGCCCCATTATTTCTTACTATTCTCTCTCTTCTTTTGGACCCAAGAGTGATTGTCTCAATTGTCGATTTTTTGCTTTTTAAATGATTCAAGGCCCTAAATCCATGGATTTCTAATGTATGGGTTGAGGTGCTTGAAAAAGAAATTGGTTCTTCTTCATTTCAAAGAAAAACAATCTATCAAAAAAAGTTGTTTTTGAATTAACAGTACTTAAGCAAGCATAAACCAATCATACCCTTATCTTCTAATTAATGACCCTAACCTTCGAATTGCCTCATTGCAGGGTAATTCTTGATTAGGTTTAAATTTGAAAATTCTCCAAATTGGTCCAACGAGGTTAACAAAGGGTAATCATGTGTGGGATTTTAATATAAATGCCTAACTTCATTTTAATCTATATATCACATTCAAAGTGAACATCCTTTAAGGAATAAGCCCAAAGTATCCATACCCTTATGTTGCTTAACTTTCAAAGTGTTTGAAGTTAGTGTATAGAATATAGTTTACCTCTTTTTATTCTAAACCTTTTAAAAGTGAGTTACCAATTCCTTAAAGAAGAATATATATTTATTTTCCCAAGGTGAAGATCAGCTTTGTCCCCTAGTTCCTCAAATCATGCCCTAGAATTTGATTTTGTGTTTTGGCTTGGTTTATGATTGGGCTTGGCTCTCTAAATAGACCAGGGGTTTTGGCTTAGCTTAGCTTAGTTAGCTTTATAAGTTGAAGATTATGTTTAGTTTAGCTACCTTGATGGGCTATGATTTGTCCTTGAATTGGCTGCCTAGCTAAGTAGATTATGTTTGGGTAAGTACCTGAATAGGACCAAGGTTGGTGTTTAGATTGAATGCTTGGCCAAGTGGTTTGTTTTTGGGTTGAATTGCTGAATGGGCCCGAGGTTAGTATTTAGCTTGAATGGGACCAGGGACTAATGTTTGGGTTGAATGGGTCGAAGGGCTCGTGTTGGCTTCCTTAATAAGTCAAGGTCCTCATGTGGGTTGGAATCCCCGTATTTAGGTTGGTTACTTGAGTAGGCCAAAGGCCTAAGCTTATGTTAACTCCTGGAGCCCATAAGGATTTCTGGCCGCTAGTAACCTTTCTTTTCATTTTTATTCTTTCAATTTTTGTTTCTTTTTCTTTTTGAGAGAGTAAAATATAAATTTTTATGTTATAGAAAAAAAAAAGAAAAAATATTTACAAATAAGGATGGTGATTTTAAAGGTTATAGTTTATAAGTCTATGGATTTTATTTTTCCCTAAATGAGAAAGAATAGTAATTAGATTAATGTTTATTGAAGGATTATTCATGAAGAAGGGAATGCTAGAGAATGAACAACAATGAAATAAAGAGAACTTTATTATTTTGAAAAATCAAAATACAAAAAAGAAAGGAAAAGAACCGAACATTTATTATGAAACTTAATGTTTATCTAAGCCCTTTAGATGTGAATTGGAAAAAAAAAAAAAAACTACATTAAGTCTCATATATGAGCCTTAAGATCCGCTATCATTTCATAGGTATTCCTAATGACTTATGCTAGAAGGAACCTTAAGGCCCAGTTGTGAGCTTCATAACACTTTAACTTTTCTTTCAGATAGGCAATCTCATCCCTTAACAGTGGCACCTAAATCCTAGATATGTCTACTAACCTATCATTCCCCCAATTGTTTGGTTGGTTGTCTATCGTTCTAGGTCTACATAATTTTGAACAAGAATTAATTATTAATGCAACAAAGGAAAGCACGTGAAAATATGCAAATGTTAAGATCGTTTAGGTTAATGCATTACTTCTTAAGTTGCCGCCCTACTATTATTTTCAAAAATTTGATTACATTAAAAGTCTTAAACAGTTAGTAAGGTTGCAATTATTAAGGGTAGTATATTAACTCAAGCTCAAAGGGGAGTATATACAATTAAAGTGGGTTCTAAAAAGTCCTTAAGCTTTGTGACCTCACTTGTTTTTAGAAAACACTATCATTGGTCACAATGAGCTTAAGTAGGCTAGCCTAATCAACCCCAAAAGGATGGTTAACCCACTATACCTAAAGTCTACACAATGGTCCCCCTCCTAGGATCCTAAGATATCCTGAATCCAACCGTATCAACCTGCATCTTTCATGCAACAAATGAAACCCACTCCCCCCACCCCCCCCCCCCCCCCCCCCCACCCCACCCCCCTGTGTCCCAATGTGTGGTATGCAAAATAAATATGATAATCAAAGCAAAATATATACACGAAATTAATAACAAATAAACAACCAAACAAATAAATAATAGGGGTAATTTGAAAGGTAATTTTAATTTTGGAAAGTACTTGAAGTGGTTAGCCCTCTTAACATCCCTAATGGAGTCGCTAAACTATCGAGCTCAGTATTTTCCTCCTAGTTTTTAAATTAAGTCTTCTTTAATCCGACCAATATTAAACCATACTCGTTCAATACTGACCTTTGATAAGGTTTAAACTAATTCTTTTATATTGAAAGTTGTTTGGAGTCGCCACCCGATCAAAGTTAGGAAAAAGAGTTAAGTTATAACTAATTAAGTGGATTAGTTATAACTTAGCTACTGATCTAACAGTTAAACCAATTTTGCAAATGGTTTTCAAAACCAAATATTTAGATTTAAAGGCTATCATTTTTAACTTTCCAAATTTAATTCTACTTTTTAATAATACCTTTTTTCAATCTCTAAACGACTAATCATATCATATGCGACTACTTTAATTAATTTATACAAATATTTACAAAGATGGAAAAAAATAAAATTTTCCATATTTTAAGTCACCTCATACGTATGGGTACTTACATACCCGCTACTTTAGATCAGACTTCCATAATTCATTCCATGAAAACTTTGGCAGGTTGAGTTGATTTTAATTTTTTGAAAAAGACTGGGGTTTACATTCTTACTCATTTCCATTTGTTTAAGGAAAATTTCTCAAAGGGTCTTAAATCAAATTTTTTTTATGGAAAACTCTAAAGTATCTTAATTTGGAAAAAATGGTTGATTTATTTTTATTTTATTTTCATTGGAAAATTGGTTTTCTAAGTGAAAAGATAACTTTATTAGTATTTTTATTACTTTTTTATTATTTATTGATTTACTTTTTATTGTTATTTTTTTGGGCTTTTGGTTAAAATGTGAGAATAAAAATAAAAATAAAATTAAATACTTCTTCTTCTTCTTTTTCTCTCTTTCTTCTTTTTCCCCTTTTTTACTCATTTTCTCTTTTCCTTTTTCTTTTTCTTTCTTTTCTTTCTAGACTTTTCATTTATTTTAGGTTACAATTACATATTGAAATATATAAATAGATAAAATAAAAAATCAACCGAAGCAACAAAACAACAATAATCCAATGAATAAGAGGACCTCAGACTGAATCAGTAAGGGATGAGTCATAGAGCATTGGATCCACTAGATCAGGTTTCAGGATAGCTCAAGTTCTAAATCGGTGCAGGTTGGGTGGCGGGTCGTGTGCAACAACTTAGAGAGAGCATTTCCTAGGGTGATTTAGACACCAAAAAGAGCAAGAAAGGGTGGTTTGTGTCAATTTTATTGGCAAAAGGGGGTTTTCCCTTGTGCCATGACCTAAGGTGGTAGTTTGGAGATGGTTGGCACTTAGGCAATGGTGATCGACACGTGAAGTGGTGAATCTAAGTGGTTAGTGTCAAGAGGAGATCTAGGCTCAAGTTGGGTATGTTGTTACAATGTTTGGTGTTGAAAGAGGAAGGTCGAGTAGCTTAGACAATAGTGGTTGTGGGTAACTTTTGTTACTGTTCAGTGGGTAGTGGTTTGGATAGTAAAGTTGGGTATGACTTTAGTACAAGTATGTTGATGATCAAGAAGGAAGACAGTATTTAGGAGAGCGTTAAGAGAGAGAAATGATCGAGGCGTGAATTGAGATGATTGGAATTGTAGGTCAGTATGTGTATAAGAGAGAGATTAGGGGCTATGGGTTTGGTTTGGTCCATTAAGAAAAATTTTAGGGATAGGTCTGTATATGTGTAGTCTGATATTATAGCTAAGGGTTCAGTGTGAAGGCTGACACAGGGTGTGTACTAAAGCGTGGTATGGTAAAGTAGCGGTAGCAGTAGTAGAGTAGCTAAGTGTTTGTTCAACTTGGATGTAGTTGAGAGGAGAGGAGGTTAGCTAGGCATCTTTGTGTATGTGTGTTTATCGTAGTTGTATGCTATATGAGTGAGAGAGAGAGAGAGAAGTTAAGTATGTGCCACTATTCTTGTGAACGAAAGAGAGTTAGTCAAGAGAGTCAAGAGAGGGAGAGTGAGTTCGTGTTTTTTGTCTCTGACGTACGGTAATGTTCGGAGAGAAAGTGTATGTCAGCTAAGTATACTTATGTATATGTTTTTTGGTTGAAGTGAGAGAGAGAGTTAGTCTAGAGAGAGAAAAGATCAAGGTCCTCCTTTTCACAGTACATGTTGTATCTTCAATTTGGAAAGAAAAGAATCGAATTCATTGCGCCTATTTTTCTCTTTTTTCATCGCCAATGTAATGCCTTTAAATGATTGTATTTAAATAGGCTATGTCTACTTTGCTAATCCACCATCAATTTAGTGAAATTACCAAAAATAAAAATGGATAAAAATTAGTGCTAAAATAGATTGACCAAAGATGGAATGTATGGGATTTGTGGAGAAAATCAAGGAAAAAGAAAGAAAGAGAAAAAAAGGGTGTTGATGTGATGCTGAAATGATGCTACATTAGCTATGTCAACTTATAAGCAGTCCCCACGTGTCTTACAATGACACGATGCTACTAACGTAACATGGGGACACATGTACACCACATGGTATGCCACATAGCGTTATCCAATTTGAAGATGCCACCTATCAAGACACAGTAGACCCCTTACATGTGGTAGTGCCTAATGCGGTAGAGTGTCTTCTAAGAGGAAAAAAAAAACAAAAGGCTTTCCATGCTTTTACTAAGATTCGAACCCCTAACCTCCAAGTTAAACCTAACTTAAGTCCAAGTGTTTATCTGTTAGGCTACTGGCCTATGCCTTGTTCTACATATGGACTAAATCAACCTGAATTAGATTCAAATCTAAGCCTAACCCAAGAGTCCTATCCTCATTTAAATTAAAAAAATTCTATTCCATTTTGACTATCTAAAAGAAATTATTATTTTCTAAATTCCTTAAATCTTCTTTTTTTTTTCAAATTTTTCAATTTTTTATGACTTTTCAATTTTTCTAAATTTTTCCATCTTTTAATTTTTTTCTAAAATTTCTTATTTTTTTTTGTTTTCTTTAATTTTCTTTTTTTTTTTGAATTTTTCCTAATTTAGAACTCTTTAACCTATTTTAAAAATTTTTAAAAATGAAAATGAAAAAGGAGCAAAAATGGGGTATCTACAATTGTTGAATGTTTTCGTTGCAATTGAGGTGTACTTTGTTTTACCTTGTCTTTTGAAGTTAGGAGTAAAGTAATAAGTAGCAAGTGGAGCTTCTAAGTTAGGTTGATTCATATGTTGTTGTTGAGGCTTTGAGTAGTGGATTGGTATGCAAGTATCTTATTTAAGCTACGAGTTTTAAGGTAGTGAAGTGGTTGTAAGCATGAGTCATAATTTGTGGTATAGTAGTTATGATAAGTTTTGTGTAGTTATTTCAAAGTATAAGATAGTGTTTGTTCCGTAGAAGTGTACAATACTATGTTTGGTGTTAGCTTCTGAGTTTTTGGTGAAGAAAATGATGAATTATAGTATCAATGCAAGGCTAGTGACAACAAGAGTGTTGTTATCTACTGCAGTAGAGTTGCCTTTGCTACCCTAAGGTTTATAAACAAGAGGATTGATGAACTCACTACCATGATGGCTGAGTTGACCCATAATGTCAATAGAATGGCCATCGCTTGAACTACCAACGAGGCCTTTATCAATGTCTAAGCTATTCCTCAACAAAGATAAGGATAGGGTAAAGTTACTGACCTCATTCTAGTGACTAAGGTGACAATGGATAAGAGTAAGAGGCAAGCATGACAATGGGAATTGGATGGAATTAAAGAGAGTAAGGAAGAAGACTACTATGAAGCCAATGAAAGGGCTACTAAAATTGTTAAAGCTTTAGAGAATGCCAAACTCAAGATCCTAACATACTTCGTGTCTAGTAATGCTAATGACTATTTAGATTACAAGGATAAAGTCAAAAAGATAACGAATGTCATGAAGTAGATAAGCATGCCAAGTATGACTAACTGCACTTGCGTTTGCTGGTTATGCTGCCTTATGGTGGAAAAATTTACAAGCTAGCCATATAAGGATAGAGAACGAGAAATTCACACTTAATGAGAGATGTGCTGAACCATGTAAAGAAGTTTTATAGAAGACCACCATATGTAAGACACTTTTAAGAAGTTATAAGAGTTCAGACAAGGTAGAATGTGTATAGATGACTATATGAAAGATCCATCGTAAAGTTTAGGAACTTGAAGCCTAAACCATTTTGCGATTCATTAAGGGATTAAAGTTTGAAATAAGAGAGATGCCCAATGTCTAAAGAATCAATACATTGGAGGATACTATCTGAGCTACTCAAAGAGTAGAGTGCTAAAGACAGTAGGCTTATTCCCAAGCTCCATAAAGCTAGACACAACCTATCCAACCTATTCAAAGCACACCAACGAGATTAGAATCGAGTAAGGGTAAAGAGGCCTAACTTGACTTAAAACCTAACCTTGTTAAGAAAGAGACACTAAAAGAGTTCAAGAAGGGGCAAACTTCTGAAAAGAAGACTAGTAAAGTTAAGGACCTACCAGTACTAGCGCTTCCCTATACAATGAGATGTGGGTTTAAATATCAAAGGTTTGTTCATAAGGCCACCTAATGCTCAAACAAATAGACTATGTTCATCAAAGGTAAGGTGCCTACCATAAAAGTCAATAATACCAACAAGGAAGTTGAGAGGTCAAACCAATGTGTTGAATAAGAAGAATTCCCTAAAGAAGAAGAGGTCACAGTATGTGTCGAATAGGAAGAGTTCCTAAATGTGGTCATTCACTAAGCCATGAGCCTAACCAATTCAGAAGAGAATAACAGAGAGAGAATCTATTCAACATTAGCTATTGAGTGAAAGGCCAACTATGTGCCATCATTGTTAGTAAGCATGGTACATAAACTAAAGTTGCCAACCACTCACCATCCTTAACCATACAAACTATATCAATTGAATAAGAAAGGCGCCCTTCACATTACTTGGCAAGTTATCATGCCAATCTCCATTAAAGCCTATCAAGAGAAAGTATAGTGTAATGTTCTACCAATGTATGCATTGCATATTTTGTAGGATGACCATCATTATTTGATTAGAAGGTTATCCAAGAAGCATTTAAGAATTCGTATGCCTTTAAGCATGGAGGGAAGAAGATCATACTAAGTACAATGACTTTGGACTAGGTCTAAGATATGTAGAATCGACCAGGCTAATCTTAGAAAAAGGGCCTAATAATTTCCCAAGCTTAGCTATTACATGATGTGAAGCCGAAAGCCTTAACATTTCTATTAATACAAAGGCTACTTGAAATGAAGGATGGGAGTGTTGAAGTCGGGTTACTGTCAAATTCAAATGTAAGTTAAAGACGATGGAAGACCGCATTTAAGACTATACATGAGCTATATGAGTAACTTGCGATGCCCTTTAGTCTCTCTAACTCCCAGAGTACTTTAATGAGATTGATGAATCATATGCCCTAAGATCTAATAGGTAAATTTGTAGCAATATACTTTGATGATGTACTTGTGTAAGGTCCTAACCTAAAAAGGAATTGTGAACATCTCTAAGCTATATTTTTTTTACTCAAAGCCAAGAATTCATATGGAAATCTAAAGAAGTGTGACTTTTGCTTGTCTGAAGTAATCCTCCTAGGTTTTGTAGTGAGTGAAGGAGGAATCCAAGTTGATGATGATAAGGTTTGAGCTAGGACTGAATGACCAATGCTAACTTGTTCTATAGAAGTTAGGAGCTTCTACAAACTAACTTCTTTCTACTAACACTTTATTAAGAACTTCAGTACCATAATAGCTCCTTTAACCAAACTGTCAAAGAAGAATGTGGAATTTAAGTGAGTAGCAAGAAAGTAGAAGATTGTTTACAAGGTAAAAGGAAAGCTAACAACTACCCTTATCCTTTCTCTTCCCAACTTTAAGAAGGTTTTCAAGAATACATCTGGTGTTAGCATAGGTGTCATGCTAATGCAAGAAGCTTAACCTATTGCCTACTTTAGCAAGAGACTCTAAGAAACTACTCTCAACTACTCAGTTTATGATAAGGAGTTCTACTCCTTAATCTACACTTAAACAGAATGGCTACACTATCTATTGCTTAAGGAATTTGTGATCTATTTTGACCATTAGTGGTTAAGCTATTTAAAGAACCAACCCAAACTATCCTAAAGGTAAGTAAATGGATCAAATTCATGGAGAAATTTTCCTGCATGGTGAAGTAAAAGACTAACAAAGCTAATGTAGTAAACAATGACATATTTAAGTGACATACCTAACTAACTGACCTATAGACATGGCTACTTAGATTCTTTGTCATTAAGTATTTATATGTCCAAGACCCCCACTTTGGTCTAATTTGCATGGTGTAATAAAGGCCAAACCATTAATGACTACTATAGGGAAGATGGATACTTATTCCATGCAAGGGAAAACTATATATCACGACTTGTTCTAAGAGAGAGTTAAAGGGAAAACTATGCACAAGGAGGAGGACTTTTCAACCATTTTAGTGAGAAACAAACTTTTGAATTGTTGAAATCCAGTTTCTTTTAGCCAAAGATGCTAATAGTTAAGCCAAGCAAGCCATATATGCCATTGCCTGTCCTAACCAAACTGTAGATTAAACTACGTATATCGTACTTAGCCTACTGAAAACATCCCATGGGAAGGACTCAATCATGGTGGTCATAGATTAGTTCAATAAGATGGCACACTTTGTAACCTACAACTAGACTAATGATGCTTCATTATTTCTTCTCTCTTTTGCATGAGGTAGTCAAGTTGCATGATGTGCCAAGGGCCGTAGTGTCTGATGGATTCGAAGTTCCTCAATCACTTAAGGGAGACTCTCTGGATGCACCTTAAAACTACGCTTCTATTTAGTATGTCATACTACCTAGATTAATAGGCAAACCAAGGTTATCAATTAAAACCTAGGCACCTTGCTCCAAGTTGTGGTGGGAAGAAACTTAATAGATTAGGCCTTGTGTCTAACAATAGTTGAATTTGCCTATAATAGGAAGATACATATTGTGGCAAGTAAGTCTCCTTTTGAGATTATGTACAAGTTCAAGCCCGACCTCCCCCTTGACGAAGAGCCCATGTCAAGCTACATAGAAGACTAAACCTCTATAAACCAATTTAAGGCTATGAGATAAATGCATCAAAAGGTAGTTGATCACTTAACTTAAGTTGCCTTCAAGCTTGAACAAAAAGGATGAGGAAGAAAGGTTAAGGAATTCTAACCATGAGACCTTGTAAGTACCCACCGAAGTAAAAACATATTCCTAAGCTTAAAGAAGAGTAAGCTATCCCCTAAGGTAGACGAATTGCTTAAAGTAATATAGAAGATCAACCAAAATGCCTATAAAGTACACTTACCAAGCAAGCATGGAGTCTTGAATTCCTTTAACATCGCTGACCTTAGCTTGGACATCCCTAAGGATGAGTAGCTTACAGTCAAGGAAGGTTTGACCTCAAATTTTAAGCAACTTGAGGGGATGATAGGGTTTAAGGTCCTTTTACTAAGTCATGAGCTCGTAGACTAACTGCCTTTGTTTACTGAGCTTTCTAACTACAATTCATAGAAGGGGAGGCTAAGCTCCTATATGCTAAGTTGATCGAGTACGTAAGTTCGCATCAGCATTTAGTTATCTCTTGGGTAAAGGAGATCAGTTTGTGGCTCAAGTCAATCTAAGACTAGAGCAACAAGGTTTCAACCTGTTGTGAATCCACTCGAGTTAAGGTGAACAACTTGGCTCCCAACAACTTGATCAACACAATGCCAATTTTGCTGACAAGTATGTTAGCCCTCAGTTAGCCTCCATCTCAACCTTCAATAAAGTGCCAACCTAAGGATAGACTCGATTCTCTACATAATAGCTACTAGTGACAAATTGCTACATGTCCCTTAGATAGTGTATTGTTGTCAAAAGTATAACAACTCGTGTTTTATCCATTTTACCCTTATAACTCATCTACACTAATTGTTTTAGCTTCTTCCCCTATTCAATAATTATACTACATTGTAAAGTTGCCCTAATTGGCAAATATAAGAAACCACAATTTGTTCTTCGCCATACATCGATGAATATTCATCTTCTTTAGTCATCTTCTCTACTTGTTGGTGCTAGCTTACCTAAGTTGAGCATTACTCTTATCTATTCCTTTGAGCTTACAAATAGCAATAAGTGACCTTAGGTATTGGTTTGTGCATAATATTAAATGGAGTTATACCTTAGGTATTGGTTTGTGTAAGATATTAAATGGAGTTGTACCTTAAGTATTGGTTTATGCATAATATTGTATAAGCTCTAATAGTGCATAATATCTAATGGAGTTGTGCATAAGCTCCTACGTACCTTTAAATTTTCATTTCATCTTCTAAACATCTCACAATTAAGACTAACCCTTTTTTTCATGTGCTTACCAATTTTCATATGTTTACCTACAAGGCAGCATCAATGAGTCCTTGTGTTATGCCCACCATACTAGTCCCCAAGAAGGATGGATCATGGCGCATGTATACAAATAGAAATGCTATAAACAAGCCACGATCTAGTACCACTATTCCATACCCCAATTTAATGACATGCTAAGCTACATGGATCTTTTCTAAAGTTGATATGAAGAGTGGTCATTGTTAGATCCATACAAGGTTAGGTGATGAGTGGAAGATAGCATTCAAGACTAAGAATGATCTCTATTAGTGGTTAGTCATGTCATTTGGCCTTACAATTCCAACCAGTACTTTTATGAGACTCATGAACAACGTGTTGAGATGATTGATAAGAAAATGTATTGTGGTTTATTTCGATGACATCTTAGTATATAGTGCTGACCTACAATCTTATGTTAAGCACTTGAGGGTAGCATTTGACATCCTCCGAAGTAAGAAGTTAGTTGAAAAATTGCACTTTTTATCAAAGAGAAGCAAAGATCCTTAGGTATGTGGTATCGAATGGTAGTATCTAAGTTTACGAGGATAAGGTATGAGCTATGCTTAATTAGCTAGCCTCAACCTATGCTATTGATGTGAGAAGCTTCCATAGTCTACCTTTGTTTCATCAAAGAGTCAGTTGCAATTTCTATACAATTGTAGCACCATTAATTGAGTTGAGTAAGAAGAATGGTGAAGTCAAATGGATGGATGGAGCTTAGAAAAGTTTTAAAGAGATTAAGATGAAGTTTACTTCAACCCCTGTACTAACACTGACTAACTTCAACAAGGTGTTTGAGCTTGAGTATTCAGAGATAAGCATTAAAGCCAGCTTGATGCAAGACCAGCGACCAATTGTCTAGTTTGGTAAGAAGCTCAATGATGTAGTTATAAATTATTTCACACAACAAGGAGTTTTACACCCTTGTCTAAGCTATCAGGTCTAGCAGTACTATCTCTTGCCTTAAGAGTTTATTATCTAATTGGACCATAAGTTCTTTAAGTACCTCAAATGTCAATAGAAATTGTCCCGACATCATGCTAAGTGGGTTGAGTTCCTCAAAACTTTCTCTTAGGTGATTAAGTTCAAGAAAAGTAGCTTAAATAGTGTAGTTGATGGCTTGTCTTGTCACCATATACTTATTACCGCTCTACTAGCAATGATACTTGGATTTAGGACACTTCTTGAGTCATATGGGTAAGATGCATTCTTTAGTTCTATAGTAACCAAATGTAGATTAGAGATTGCAATGTATGGGTTCTATGTAAACCAAGGATACTTATTCATAGGAGGTCGACTTTATATTATAAATAGCTTAGCTAGAGAATTGTTGGCTTAAGAAGCCTATACTAGGGGCTTAACTAAACACTTTAGAGAAAAGAAGATGCTAGAACTATTAAAGGAGCATTTTTATTGGTTGGGAATGATGATGTCTACAAAGTCTTAAAGAGGTGTAAGTTATATAAATGAGCTAAAGGACAAAAAATCCCTATGGAAAGTAGACACCCTTGCCATACCTAACATCCTCGGACCAACCTAAGCATGGACTTTACGCTTGGACTACCCAGAACAACTCGAAAGCATGATTTAATCATGGTGGTAGTCAATTAGCTTAGCAAAATGGGTTACTTCATTCCTTGCCACAAATTCAATGATGCTTAACCTCTTTTGTAAGAATTTGTGCATCTACATGAAGTTTTCCAAAGTTATGTCAAATTGAGATTCCAAGTTCACAAGCTTCTTTTAGAAAACACTGTAGAGGAAACTACACACCAAATTGATGTTTGGCACTTCTTTCCATCCTTAAACCTTTAGTTAAATCAAGGTGGTTAAGAGGACACTAGGAGCTTTACTTTAAGCTAATATAGGTAAGAACCTAACTGATTAAGACTTATGCCTACTAGTCATTAAGTTTGCTTACAATAGCTCCATCCATATTTCAACAAGCAAGTCCCCTTTTAAGTTCATCAATAGAATTAACCCAAGCTTGGCCCTAAACATGATAATCAGACCAACTTCTCCAGAAGACAATTTAGAAGGACTAAAGTTGGCTGCCAAATTCCCAAAGTTGCAAAAGAAGGTAGCTAAGTTGTTGACGAAGATTGTAGTAAGTTAGAAATAGTTTGGAAGCAAAGGTCAAAAGACTATCATTATAATCTAAGAGACTTAATATGGGTCCATTTGAGCAAAGAAAGATTTTTTAGTAGAAGTTATATGAACTGATCAAAGGACTAATAATGTCGATTGCAAAGGTAGGTCTAAGCTTATAGAAAGCTCAAAAAGAACGATGATAATGCATGAGAACAACAATGAAAAGTAAAACAAGTAGACCATCAATCTAATCTAAGGATATGACACATCAAGGAACTACCGAAGACTCATGACTTAACTCGATATGATGTAAAAGCTAGTCCAATGAGGGTACTCGCCACCTAGCCTTGTTTAAGGATTATGGTGAGAGTAAAGTAAGTAATGGAGAACAATGCTTACAAAAGGAGAAGTGTATATTCAATATTAGAAAGAGTAAGATGATTTGTGGCTACACATACAATAAGCATTTATACTTGAAAAGTTAGGGCATTTTGCCTAAAAAGGAAAAAACAAAAAGAGTAATGTCTAAAATAAGTAATGTACAAGAAATGATAAAGGGTATAATTGAAATTACAACAAAAGGGGGGTCCTATATGAAAGATTCTGTCACAGGGGGTCCTCAAAGACGTGGCAATCAATTAGTGATTGTACACTTAGCAAAAAAGATGGACAACTATTCAATTAGCCTAGGTATTGTTAAGTGATGATGCTTAGTCGAAGTGACAATTCAATAGTACCAAGCTAATCAAGTAACTATTTCAAGGTGAATTGAGCTGAGACGTATTGGGTATAGCTTGGATTTAGGTTGGCTAAGTAGCTGGTTGGATAGGTCAAGCTATTGTCTAGATGTGTCACGAGTCAGCAATTAGAGACTATCGATAAGTACAAAAGGGTTCGGCTTGGTAAGGGCATCAAGTCAGTAGATTATAGCAATTCAAATTCCTTAAATGTGGTGTATAAAGAAAGAACTCGTCTAGCCATGCTTTCTAATCTTTAAGCTCGGGTTCGGGTTAAGAGTTTAGTGGTTTAATTCCTATCATCCCTATCAAGCTGATTAAGATTTAAGATCAAATATGGCTAGTCTTTGTCCAAGTTCTCCTTGGGTTGGTAGGGGTAAACGTTAACAACTTTAAATACGCCTAACACTCCAAAGTCTTTTGGTAACTCTAATTGGTTTGTATTGTCATTTATCTTCTAAAGTATCCTAAATGGTTTTTCAACTCTAGTAATTAGCTTGTTCTTCCTCTTGTTTAGAAATCTTTTCTTCCTTAAGTGTACCCACACTTAGTTACTAAGCTAAAACCACTTGTTCTTCCTTCCTTTGCCTTTCTCGTTTAGTTTTCTAGTAACTTATTCAATGTGATGGGCGACTCGCTGGTAGATCTACTGGAGGGGTTGGGTTCTAATTCTTGCTTTTAGATCTTCTTGGTTAGTGGGCGGCATATTAAGATGTGGTTAAAGAGTAGCTTAAGGTTAAAGCCATAGGCGACCTCAAATGGGGCATACCCAATGGTAACATATACTATCCTATTATAAGCAAATTTAACTATAGGTAGCCAGACATCCCAATTGGCTAAGTTATTTCCTATTGCAACTCGAAGCAATGAGCCTAAGGTATGGTTGACTACCTTTATCTAAATATCAATTTGGGGATGGCAAGAGTTGCTGAGCAATAGTTTGGTTCCCATATGACACCAAAGAGTTTTCTAGAAATAGCCTAGGGATTTTGGGTCTCTTTTCGATACCGTACTCCTCAACACTCCATGCAAGCGAACTATTTCTTGCAAAAGCAAAGAAGTAATAGCTAAAACATCATTAGTTTTGGTGCAGGATACGAAATATGCCATTTTACTAAACCTATCCACGACGAACGTTATAAAATCTTTACCTTGAGTAGTTAAGGGTAATCTAAGGACAAAATCCATACTCAAGTTAACCTATGGTTTAGTCTAAGTAGACAAAGGCATTGTGTTCCTTTGTTTTGATCAGCTCTTTGCTTTCTTACAAATGACATATCCTTTTATTATGTGATACACATCACATTTCATCCTAAGCCAAAAGAACCTATCATTCAGTAATTCATACATTTTACATTCTCCAAAGTGCCTAAAGAGTCCTCTACTATAGGCTTCTCCCACCTACAACTCTTTAATTAAACAAGTTGGTACACATAACTAGCTACCTCGAAACAAATAACCATCCTCTATATAGTACTTATCCATTGCTCTTCCTTCTCTATGGTGCTTCTACATAGGTTTAAAATGAGAATCATCGTAATACTATTCTATAATGCTTGCAAATCCCAATAATCTAGTCTATAACTCAATGAGAAGAACATTTCTTCTTGACAAAGTATCGGCAACTACATTATTTTTGCCTTGCTTTTATTTCATGATGAAATTAAATCCTTCAAAAAATTCAATCCATCAAGCATGGCGCTTAGAGAGCTTTGATTGGCTCTACAAATATCTTAAAGACTCATGATCTGTATATGTGATACATTCGTTTGGCAAAAGAGAATGTTTCCATAAGCAAAGAGCTCAAATTGGGGCCAAAAGCTCTTTATCATATATAAAATAGTTTAATTGCGAACCTCTGAGCATCTCACTATGATAAGTGATAGGTTGGCCTTCTTACATTAGCACAGCTTCAATGCTGACACCTAGCGTATCACATTCAAGCTTAAATACTTTATCAAAATTGGGCAAAGCCAAGATTAGGGCCAAAGTCAATCTTGCTTTCACTTCGGTAAAACTCTTCTCTTCTTTCTCTCCCTACTTAAACTCTACATTCTTCTTTGTTAGCTCAATCAAAGGCACTATGATGGTACTAACTCCTTAGATAAAAAGTCGGTAGAACAATGCCAATCAATGAAAACTTGTTACCTTGACACATGAGGTTAGGTTAGGCCACTTAACAATAGCTCGTACCTTCTCTTTATCAATGTTCAATCCTCCTCCACTAACCATGTAACCTAAGAAGATCATTTCCTCCTAGTAGAAATAGCATTTCTTTGGGTTTTAGAACAATCTCTCCGCTTGGAGGACATTGAAAACAACTTTGAGATGAACAGTATGCATTGCTAGGTTACTACTATAGACAAGGATGTTATCAAAGTAACTGATGATAAATTCTCTTATTAGATCTCATAAAAAATGATTCATCATCCTTATGAATGTGTTAGGGTGTTTGATAATCCAAAAGGCATGACCATCCACTCGTACAGGCTATATTAGGTTTTAAAAGTAATTTTCCATTCATCCACTTATCTAA
This sequence comes from Lumnitzera racemosa, assembly GCA_024138005.1. Lineage (NCBI taxonomy): Eukaryota > Viridiplantae > Streptophyta > Magnoliopsida > Myrtales > Combretaceae > Lumnitzera > Lumnitzera racemosa. The sequence continues at coordinate 61,890,551 of JAMXBC010000012.1, forward strand.
ATTTGGTGATGCCCTAACTGTAGGTCAATCTTACTAAACACTTTCACACCATTCAATTCATCCAGCATATCGTCTAGCCTCAGGATGAGGTATCAGTACTTGACCATAATCTTGTTAACAACTTTACAATCCGTACACATACTCTAAGTCACATCCTTCTTTAGCACAAGCAATGCAGGTACAATAGAAGGGCTAAGGCTCTCCCTCACATATCCCTTTGTAGGTAGCTCATTAACCTATCTTTGAAGTTTAGCAACATGTTTGGGGTTTATTTGATAAGCTGGCTTGTTCGATAGAGAAGTGCTAAGTATCAAGTCAATGTAATGCTCAATGCCTCTAATAAAGGGTAATCCTTTAGGCAACTATTCTAGAAATAAATCCACATAGTCATTTAGTAGCTCTTTGACCCCTAGGGGTAGCTTACCTTATTCCTTTAACTCTAGCAATCATCAAATCAATAGAAAAGTTGGCACATTAGCTTAAATAGCTTCTTAGAGCTCAACTATACTCAACACTAAAGCCTTCTTCAATTCTTAAGCTAATTTAGCTTATAATTTACTCACTTGGCTCTAGGTCATGGGGTTTAGGGTAATTTTCCTAACATCCTTCTCAAACACAAAGGTATTCCTATATCCATCATACATAACCCTTTATTCAAAAAGTCATTGTCTACATAGCAACACATAAGGTGTACACATGGGGTAACATGTCACATAGAATTTCATCAAAATAGTTTTCAATTGAGATTGGTAGCAATACTTGTTGAGTAACACATAGTGCTCTCTTCTCACTCAGCCAATGTAACTTGTATGATTTTGGATGCAAAATAATCAGTAACTTAAGTTTCTTAATCAGGTTAGCAAATGCAATATGTGCAATTCCCACTATCTACTATGAGCATACAAACTTGTTCGTTTACTTTACAAATGATGTGGAACAAATTTTCTATCTAGTCTTCTTCGATAGAAGAGCTCATCTCATGTCTAATAAACAAAGTTAGCCTATCTTGGTCTTTAACAAACACATCTTCCTTAACTAATTCAATATTAACCTCAATCTCTTCCTCAACTTCTTTCTCCTCTTCTAGCTCTTCATTTATGCTGTCTACTTCAATCTTCAAGACATCTCCCTTGATAATCATAGTCCTTCGGTTTGAATACTAAGTAGCCATGTGACCAAACCTTCACCGTTTAAAGCACTTGATCCAACTCGTCTTCTTCCTAAATCCTTGTCACTTCTTATAAGTCCACAACTATACATCACCATCAATTAGTTGGCTCTTCTGTTCAACTTTGACATTAGTTCTTCGGGTCGGCTTTGAACTTTGCTGAGCCTAGTAATTCCCATGAGAGAGTTAACTTGACTAGCTCGGTCAATTTACTAAGGGTCGACTCAGCCTATTTCTCCTCTATCTTTCTACTCGCTGGCTATTCTTATAACCTCATCCAATACAATGAACTGTTAAAGTTTCATGATATCTCATATGTCACTTCTTAATCCAATAAGGAATCTAGATACTATTTGGGTTAGTTGTTCATCCACTTCACTTCAAATCATAAGTATTTGGAATTCTTAAACATACCCATTAATAACTTGGCTTTCTTGTGTCAACTCTAGAATTTTAGTAAATGTACCCTCTAGATAGGTATCTAACACACATCTATTTCAGAGAATTCTTTTCATCTCATGCTAGGTGCTGACTTTTCTATATCCTTATCGCCTCCTCATAATCTAGAAGTTCTTCCACCATAATGTAACATACCTTAAGAATTCTACAACAGCAATTTTGACCTTCTCACAGTCCTTATACTAATAGTAATAAAAAAACATGTTGAACCTTTTCCTTCTAATCCAATTAGTCGTCTGTATTCTTAGAATCATTGAAGCTTAGAATCTAAAGCTTCACATGGTCGACAACACGAGGTGCCCTAGCTCTTTCCTCTTCTTCTTCATTATACTCTTCATCTTCTTCTTCATCCAAATCACCTAAGTCAATCCTCCTTCATACTTGTTCTCCTACTCCTCCACCTTGAGCTCGTCGAGCTAGATTCTATCCTCTTACAAGTCAAGCAACTTAGGGAGTACTTTATACAACCTTAGCAGGTCGAAAGGCTAATGTATGTATAACCTTAGTAAGGTTAGCTATAAGGTTAGCCATTTCATCAATTCATTTATCCATACTTCTAGGGGTACCTTAAGGTTATCAACCATGGTAGATAATATTACTATTGTCATCTCCAATACCAGCATTAATACTAAAATCTATCATCTTCTTAACAAAATTCAGTAGACAAACTCAAAATCTATAAAACAACAAGAATGGTATACTTAACTCAACCAACTCACACATAGTCTTCTCTATACGAAAGTTTAAGCTAACTATCAACATAGCGACTACTTTTCAAAGAACAAAAAACTTAGCCAAAACTTGTTCTGTTTTTGTATGTTCAAAATAGGGCAAAATAGAGTACACGATGACAGTAAGCTACTATACCTTCATACTTACCTAAACACTCATAGCTAACCTTTACACAACTAAAACATACTACCATAACAAACACTGGTCTTAAGAAAGCTTAAACACAACTTACCTGTATGAACCTTCACTCTAATACCATGATGATACAAACCAGGCCAAGGATTGATAAGGTCTGTCGTAAAGGCAGGTCCAAACTTATGGAAAGCTTGAAAAGAACGATGAGAATGCACACGGACAATAATGAAAAGTAAAACAAGCAAACCCTTAATCCACTCCAAGGAACTATTGAGGACCCATAACTCAACTCAATATAACACACGAGCTTATCTATTGAGAGTACTCACCACCTATCCTTACTTAAAGGTTAGGATAAAAGTGAAGTAAGGAGAATAATGCTCATGAAAGTAAAAGTGTATATTCAATATCAAAAAGAGTAAGATTATTTGTAGCTACATATACAGTAAGTATTTATACCTAAAATGTTAGGGCATCCTACCTAAAAAGGAAAAGACAAAAATGGTAATGTTTAAAATAAGTATTGTACAAGGAATGATAAAGGGCATAATTGAAATTATAACAAAAGGGAGGATCCTGTATGGAAGATTCTATCACAAGGGGTCTTCAAACACATGGCCATCAATTGGTAGTTGTACACCTAATGAAAAGATGGATAACTATTCTGTTAGCCTAGGTACTATTAAGTGATAATGTCGAGTTGAGGTAACATTTCAATAGTACCGAGTTGATCAAGTGATTATTCTAAGGTAAATTTAGCTCAGACATACTAGGTATAGCTTAGATTCAATAGTTGGTCAGATAGGCTAAGTTATTGTTTAAGTATGTCTTAGGTTGGTAACTAGAGACTATTGATAAGTATAAGAGAGTTTAGCTCGACAAGGACATTAAGTTGGTAAACTGTAGCAATTTAGATTCCTCAAATGTGGTGCATAAAGAAAGAAATTGTTTAGTCATGCCTTCTAATCTTCGAGCTCCAATTTAGGTTAGGGGTTCGATGGTTTAATTCCTATCAAGAAGGATCAACAAACTCTCACCTCTGGTAAACAGGCCTTTTAAAATTTACTAAAGGATCAATGACAATGCGTATGAGCTCAAGCTACAAGATTGGTATGGAGTATCGCGGACTTTCAACGTCTCTGACTTAATACCTCATGGCCTCGAAGATTAAGTTAAAGATCAAAAAGATTTTAGGTTAAACCTTTAATACCCTTATGGAGCTAATGGAGTTTTGACCTCCTTAACTAGAGCCCCGACCTCTACTTGCTTAACCTGACCTAAACTCTAAGGCCTTTAAGGATTAACTACACTAACCCTATCTCTACAACCTGCTAAGGACAAGTCCCATTTTTGAGTTGGACCAGTTTCACATCCCCTTCCTCACCTATTTTGAAGTATATACTCTTATTCGAGCTATTGAGCTCCAAGCTCCCAAGTATCAACAGCCCGAATCCTATGATAATACTTCCTAATTATGCTCTTCAACATACCTTGAAGTTTGTCTTAGCTCAACTCCAGAATTGGAAGTGGCCCTTAACCTAGCCCTAACTTCCTTATAGTTTAATCAACCTGTCCACTAACCTCTTAAGGCATTCAATTCATCTAGGCTTGATCTTTAGCTTCCTCTATATAGAATCTATGCTAGAGTACAACACCAATAAACTCCAACCACATGTTTCTCTTTTCTAAACATTTATTATTTGTCCTTTATACCCCTTTTAATTTGTTTTAGGTTATTATATTTGCAATTGCCCTTTCAATAATTTCCATTACCTACTTAGCATGTCAACATTTTTTATACCATCAAATGAGAGGACAACATAAAAATTTTTATTTAATACTATAATACTACAATTAGTTAAAAGGGCGACGATTCTTACTTGATTTTATGCGATAGCCATTCCATATAGAGGAGCTTTATTATGTTTACTATTTTATTAAATGAAAACTAGTCATCTTAGAATTGATTAAGAATAAAGGGGAAAGAAAACATTTTCTACTAAAATCTACCTTCCTTATCAATAATTACGGCCAACAAAGCCGCCTATAAGATAGCAATGCTACCTACCCTTACCCCTTATGTACAACCTAAGCCATAACATGTACCCCATGAATGATTTGCAAGAATGTATGCAATACAACCCTAACCAGAAGCAACCTAAGTACGACCAAACGACCATCTATTTGTACTCATAATGTACAAACAAACTTATACTACTTATGCCTATTGCGCAACCTAACTCATGCCTACTTGAAACCATGCATATGGTTTAACCCATAACTCTTCAACCTTTCAATGTAGCTTACTTAATTGTACAATACAACCCTTATTTCCCTATAGTGATGCTTGAGGGTTGCTTAGCTAGGTAGGGGGAAGGAGGTATGACTCACTTTTGTAAGTTACATTGGCGATTGTGAATAATGTTTATATATATATATATATATGTGTGTTGATTTAGATGCTATCCAACTTCTATAGTACTAATTAAATTATGGTAAGACCCAATAGTTGTTTCCAATATGTAGTGCTATGATTGATTGTTAAAGGATGTGAAAAATGTTACACTTTTAGGTTTGATAATTGCATTAAAAGTACTCTTTTTTTTTTTTGGTTAAGTATCTATAAAACTTACATCAAAATGTGAGTATCTCTCCTAAATATTTTGAGATTCTTGGTTTCAATCATGAACCAAATTAGATATGATCATTTTTTTAAGGTTTAAAAAATTATTAGAGAAGCCATAAAGTTAATTTCAAATTAAATAAAATAACTAAATCATAATATTAGATTTGGTTTGATTTGGATAGTAAATCATATCGAATTGAACTGCTTTCATTCTTAATATGAACTCTGTTACTTGTTTTTACTTAAGCAAGAGTATGCGTAAGTATTAGCAAATACTAAGAAAAAAGTAAGTAAAATTGTAGTTTTGAGAAAAGAATAAGAAAAAGCACCACACAAAATTAGTGATTGGACATATACCGCATTAAGTGCGTAAACTAAGGCTAAATAAGGGCGACAAGACAATTAGTCTACGAAAAAATGACATACATTTTTATTTTTTTTGGGTCCCTTATTGTTTGGACTAATTAGGCTCATATGATTTACTCCAAGATAAGGATGGATCAAATTTAATTCAAGCCCATGAATAGTTGATGTTAAATATTCAAATTAGGCATATGTTGGGAAATTTTCTCTTTCTCTCTTAAAAGAAGGAGCTCACTACCACTTGCCCTTGTAAAGGAATAGCTATTCCATGAAGAGGCAAGATTGTTAATCCATTCCATGACTATTTCATGGAATAGGCATTTATCAACCAAATAAGCTATAGAATAGGATATAAGCTCCATTTAGTCTTTTTTTTTTTTCATTTTTTCATATCCTTTTTATGTTTATTCAAATTTTCAATGATACTAAAAATATGAACGTATAATTATATATGTACTCATCATTTAAAATTAAATACTCAATGCAATTTTAAAAAATTGAATTTATATACTCTTTACTTTATTCATATTTACAAAAATATCAATTAAAATAATCATTTTTAATATATGAAATATTTTTTTTTAAATCATTTTTCTTAAAAGTACATGAATTTTATTTCTAAGTTTTGATATTTTAATCATCACCTTTATTATAAATATGATATAAAAATAAATGAGATACAAATAAGATATTTTTTCAAACGCCACATATTAGATATAGAAAAAATATAAATAAAATATTTTCTTAAATATCATATATTAGATATAAAACAGATAACATTAAAAAAAAAAAAGACAATTCTAAACGATACCATTAATACCAACCATATGACAGGGGAATTGAGAAATTGAGATACCTGAAAAAATCTACTAGAAAGAGACAAAATCGGAAGAGACAACCCACTGAGGAACCGAGCGAACCAATGGTCAGCTGGGCTACTGGCTGAACTAAATTGAACCGGTCTGTTCGGTAGACGTTCCGTGCGCATAGAAGCAAAGCAAATGCAAACTTCTGAACATATACAAACTCCGTCTGTTTGCCGATAGCTTTCCCTTCTTCAATCATCATCAATTCCTCAATCCTCCACCAATCAAATCTAAAATCGAAATCATTATCAAAGTCATCAATTTCAAGATATATATAATCAATATCAACAACGAAGATGTTGCAGAGACCCAGACGTCGCTGTGAAGGCACTGCTATGGGTGCTATTGTGCTCGATCTCCATCCCGGTCAAGGAATCGGCCCCTTTTCTCTCGGTTCGTTGAATACCTATTTTCTCCAACTCCTTTCTTGAACGAATTTTCCAATTAGTGTTTTGTTTGTTTTTTCATATCGTATTCTGTAATATTTATAATTTTATTGTAGGTATGCCTCTATGTGAAGCATTTGCGCAAATAGAGCAGCAACCTAATATATATGACGTTGTACACGTCAAGTACTATGATGAGGTTAGTATGTTTATAGAGTTCAGTTTTCATAGTATGAGATTGATCGTGGCGTAATCAACTTACTGTCAGTAATGGAACGTATCCTGTATTGATGTTAATTGTTTAATTGCATTTGTTTCGTCGAAAATATCTTGCTTGTGATTCTGTGCATTCTTGGGTTATGAGAGGATTGCAAGTGGTCTTGATGACATAAAAGAATTCTCTTGTGAGAAATATGTTGACTTCTTATCCTTAGTTCATTGCGCCACGATGGTCACCACCACCACCACTGATCACTATCGTCCACCTGCTTGTACCTACACTACCAGCCAACAGCCACCACAGTTATATCTAATTAGCACTTATACTATTGTGCCAAATGTTCAGGAACATATTTCCACATTTTTTGGTGTTATGGTTTCGAATAGATATTTGTGATATAATCTTTTAGAAGTGACTGTTGTTATGCCTAGAGTTTCTGCAGGATCCTTTGAAGTTGGATATTGTAATTAGTTATCCAGATCATGGATTTCATCTCCGTTTTGATCCTTGGTCACAGGTTAGCCATCAGCTTCTACATTCTTGATGTAGCTTCCAATCATATCTTAGTTTAGAGTTAAAATTAAAAATATTTTGCTCGTGGTACCAGGTATTTCATCTCCTCTTTTAGATTAGGTGGTTTTGGATTCAAAAAATTAATTTAACATGTATTAATATATAATTACTGTTTGCTATCTTGTAGCTTTAGGATTATTATTGTAAATTTTTACAAGTTGCATTGCTAAGGCATGATGCTAATCCATTAGTGTTTGCTTTATATCATCCATTTGTTTGCTGTGGTGATTTCTTGATGTTCCTGTCAACCTGGCAGAGATTGCGCCTAATTGAGATCTTTGATGTGAAGAGACTTCAAATGCGCTATTCAAATTCTTTGATTGGGTAAGCCATTGTTGTTTACCTTTAATGAGTATGTTTCTTCGTGCATGAATAATTTTGATTATCTGTTTGCACATTTAGGGGGCCATCCACTCTAGCAACATTTGTTGCGGTATATGAACTTTTTGGGCCAACTTTTCCAGGGACCTATGACAAAGATAGAGGTGTTTACACTCTATTCTACCCAGTATGTTTCGGATTCTCCATTATTTTCCAATAACTATGCCCATTTTTTGTTTGTTCTGTTTTTTAAGCTTACGTTCCTTCCTTTGTTTTTTTTTTTTTTTCTTTTTTAAATAAATTAGGGTCTATCTTTTGCTTTTCCAATCCCAAGTCAGTATACAAATTGCTTCCAAGATGGAGAAGGTAAACTGATATCATATGACTTTTCCTCCCAGTGATGTTTACATTCTGATATTACAATTTCTGTTTGTTTCAAAAAGCGGAACTACCACTAGAGTTTCCAGATGGTACTACACCAGTTACATGCCGCGTTTCCATATACGATAAATCTACAGACAAGAAAGTAGGTGTAGGAGCATTGATGGATAAGGCTTCTGTTCCTCCATTACCTGCTGGCAGTCTTTACATGGAAGAAATCCACGTTAAGGTTGAATCCTTTCCTCCATTAATTGTTCTGTTGTAAATTATTTGATTATGGATAATGGGTCAATAAATTCTTATTATATTGTTGTCTATGCTTGGCTACCTTACTCTCCTCTTTTAAAGAGGTGATAACGACAATTAGTTCAGCATAAAATTTTTCAAAGCACTCATGGTTGAATGGGGGTAGGGTAGCGTTAAGTTGCAAATTCTATAGTTTTATTCACTCTATATGTTAAGTTGAAAGATTAGATGCCATATGAAAATCAAACTATTTTTTCTTATTAGGTTGATGCTCTTTGTGATTGATATATCCTTTAATGAATTTATATACATCTATTAAGAATATTCCTTTTTTCAATAAATGGTATGTTAGTAGATTTATATATATCCATTTAGGAATTAAAAAATTAAAAAGCAGAAGGTAACAGCATTGTTATGTATGCCTTTTTCATTTATTTTCAGATCAAGGTTCAACAGGGCATTTTTCCTGAATATTTTTTACTTGCTGTCACTTGTCTTTTGTGCTAACTTGGAGGTTAACCTGCAATGTTTTCAGATCATAATCAATAATGTGTTACAGTAGCCTTTCCCCTCCCACAAGTCAAGTGGTTCTGGTCAAAATGTTTTAGAATTGACCTGAGTTTTAGGTGCATCCTTTTACCATCTGGCTACACCCTACCCCTGCATTATGTCATGCCTCCAATGAGGTTTTGCAGAAATCAGAATTATGCTGCAGAAATTCTTGCATTTTTTATGGATTATCACGTTATTTTTCTCAATATTGTTTTTTTCATTTTGAAAGCTATTGGTATGACTGGCGACTTGTATGAATAACTTTTCAGCTGGGAGAGGAGCTATACTTTACGGTAGGTGGCCAGCATATCCCATTTGGTGCATCCCCACAGGTAACTTCTTTTCCAAGCAACTTATTTTTATCATTAATTTCATAAAGTTTACTCAGTGTGTTTTGTGTTGTTTTGCCCTTAAACTTGCCAGCGATTATATATTATGTGAAGACAATTGCTCACTATCTATTTGTTGCTTAATTCCTCTGTACTGCATACAAGACATGTTAATTCAGACTACCATGATGAACCTTGCCAGCATTTTGGTGCTAATAGATTCCTGGTTCTCATGCAGGATTTGTGGACTGAACTAGGTCGTCCTTGCGGAATTCATCAAAAACAGGTAAGACCATATTCACATACAGATCATTCGCTTTTGTAATTGACTTGTATAAATGAAGTGCCTAGAAGAGGGATTTCTTACATTATTCTTTTAGCATAATCATATATACATTAAAGAAAATTATTCATTCTCACTTACATGTTATGACTTTGCTGGTTTTTCTGGTGGTCCTTTTGTTGTTAGTGATGTACCGATGCTTTCAGAGTTTGCTTGGTGAACTATATAGAGATTTTCACACCAAATAATGGATAACTATATACGACTTGCCTAAGCTGGAGCTCTCTGCTGGGGTACACAGACAACTGAAATTTCATCTTTGTTTTATTTTGACTTTTTTTAGTGTGGGTGGGTGGGTGGGTGTGAGTGTTTTGGGTTGGGGGGGTGTATAAGTGGCTGAAGCAGCAATTTGTCCCTAGTGCGCAGATGGTGATTTGTCATATACCTTATCTATAAAGTGTTAGGTGACTCATTGTTTAGGTCTATGTACCAGAATCCGATATTTTGCACAAGAGGATAGAATTAATTTTTTATAAATGCATTGTTTGCATTCTGAAATGTCATTAGGACATATTGAGTGTCACATTGCTAATGGCCTTTTCCGAGTAAATGATATCAACTACCTGTCCAGGTGGACCAAATGGTCATTCACTCTGCCTCAGATCCACGTCCAAAGACAACACTTTGTGGGGATTACTTTTACAACTATTTTACTCGTGGGTTGGACATTTTACTTGATGGCCAGGTCTGTGCTGTGGGTTGTATTCTCTTGTCTTGGTTTCAGGCACATATGTTTGCATGCCTTTCTCACTTTGCTTGTTTTCTTTACAGAATCATAAAATTAAGAAGTTTGTTCTACATACAAATTATCCGGGGCATGCAGATTTCAATTCATATATGAAGTGCAATTTTGTTGTCTCTGGTATTGATTTTGGTTCCTTTTTTTTTTTTTTTTTTTATAAGTGCTTCACCTTCTAAGGTTGAAAATCAGGACTTCATTTATGAAGCATATAATGGAAGACAGAACTGACAAGTTTTACAATTCTCGATGCCACAACCTTTTCCATGCATGCAGTTGGGGATTCTTTCCAGCAAGTTAACAGTGCCAAACATGGGATCACCCCAAGCACAAAGTGGGATCAAGTAAAAGTAATTTTCCCATCTCTTATAAATGGTGTAAAGCTTATATTTTGAAATTCAATGGATAACTTTGGTGGATGAAAATACTACCTAGTTCATACTATCTTTTCCTCCTTTTCTTCTCCTCCTCCTCCTCCTCCTCTCTCTCTCTCTGCTTGCATCATTGAGAGAATTTACCTCTGATTTTTTTAAGTCAGCACCATTGAAAGAGTTACTTTGAACACTTTAGTATTCTTGCATCAATTCAACTTAACTACATACCATCCAAGGGAATCCCTTTTTTGTAAAAAAAAAATTCTTTTCACCTGCTTCTGCGAGTGCCAGATTAACTCCTACATTATTTTATAGATGCACTAGCTGATTGCTTGTTCATTTTTATTTTCGTTGATTGCATCAAAATATAGTTGTGACCTTTTTATGCAGGAGATCCTTGGGGATTGTGGCCGAGCTGCTATACAAACTCAAGGTTCTACCAGCAATCCATTTGGATCTACCTTTGTTTATGGATATCAGAATGTTGCTTTTGAGGTAAGTTACTGGCTTTAATGGTTTTATCCGGAAGTACAAATCAGTAGAAAGATAAAAAAGACTAAGCATGTGTGAGAGAGTGCAGACTGGTTGAGTTTGCATCATTTGAAATTTGGACAATCCTTTTGCTTTATGACCGGTGATCTTATTTTGACAGCAGTTGCTAAAAATTGATTTGGTGATGCAGGTCATGAAGAATGGTTATATTGCTACTGTCACCCTCTTCCAGTCATGATATGACAGTCATCTCAAAAGGTATAGTGCTGCTAATGTTTTTCCTGCATCAATACCCACAACCATTTACCTTATTTTCCTATTCTTTTATTTTCTTTCTTTTTTTTTTTTTAAATTCTGTCATTCCATGCATGTTTGGCATCTTGATCATCTGGCTGCTTGTGTAACATAGTATAGTATTCTGAACTGCTCTTGCTGGAATCTTGATCTGCTACCTATTTCAAATAACTGCAGCCACTTTCCAGAATGGGTTAGATATTGTACAGAAGTGCTGATGATGGGCAAGAACTTGAAGAACTAAAAAAGCATCATCCTGGTATATTTATTGTACAGTTAATCTGTTAATTGTAAATAGTCAATTCCTCTCCTAATGTGACATTTGACTGTTGTATCTTATGGAAGCCATCTTGAATGAATGGTTTGGGGCTACATGCCCATCACAGTTTCAAGTCTTTGCTCTTTTAATTCTTCTTTATTTATTTTTTAATTATGTTTGACTGTCTTGGCAAAACATGAAGGCTGCCAACCCCTATTGGGGCGATTGGTTACTGAAGCCTGATCTTGAAAAGAAAATATGTATAAGGAGGAAAAAGAACCAGACGGCAGCCAGAGGACTGCATTTTGGTCCTCACTAAGATCATTTTATTTGCTTGATGCAACTGCATTGTGGTGTCGAAAATGGTCCCACTTGGTATGGTTTTTGGGTCTTCATTTTGAGTCCATTGGATGAATTTAGTCACCTGACTTAAAATTGGACATAACTAATTAACTGTCAGCTTGGCTAATTCTCAAGTAGTCAAACTGAAAGTTGAAAACATATTGCATAATGAAAAAGACAAAAAGCAGTACCGAGAGCCCTGCGCAAATTGGAGCAGGTGGGGGGCATGGAACTATTGTGGAAGTATGGTTTTGGGATTCGGAAGATGATAGCAACATCTTAGGATATTGTTAGAATATGAAAAACTATATATATTTTTAGAATGTTGCTTACTGATTTTATGCAATTTAGGATATAAGTCCTTATTTTGCCAAAGTGCAGATTCAAAACTGCTCAGGTACAAGCGAGAAAGTCATACCATGATAAGTCGGAGTAGTTGAGTAGTATTTTAAAGCAGTTTATGAAATTGGAAGTTTCGTTTTGACAAGTTCTTAAACCCCAATCCATTAAGTTTACACTAGAAAAAGGTTACAACTTCAGAACGAGGCAAATCTGTTAATCACAAATAAGTTTATCAGTAATTGCCCAACAACTAGATCTAGAGTTTGGGATTATAACCTCTTAATAACAGGGGTAATTGCTATGGCTATTTTCACGGAGGATTGATTTAAATCGTGTCTCTAATAATTCGAGTAAGATCGTGCAAGACAAGAAAAAAGTGGGTAGAGGAAGGGCTAACCTCAGCAGCTTTAAATTGCTGAGACAACCAAGAAAGTGATCCTCATGGAGGCCAGATTAAACTTTGTGGTTGCTCTACACCAACGTCAAAGCGGAATCTCACCTGACCTCGAGTGCCTGCGAGTTGCCAAAGTGCAGGCTACCCTCAAAACTCTAGCACGCAATGATCTGTGTATATGACTTATTGGCAACACCTCAAGGTGGCAGCCATGCGACATCAATGCGTATGACCAGACGTTAGTTACATCCAACGATTTCTACGTGCAATACTAGATGTTTCGTGCACGAACCCTTACGTGCAACTTTCTTATGCCTCCGCTAACCATTCTTTCTACCCTCAACATGTCCGTGATGAGTTGTACGGCAATCTTCCCCCTTACAGAAGGACTAACATGGCAGTGAACGAAGAGAAGACTTCTCTGACCCCTATAAGTGATCAAGTTAGCGATTTGAGGAGCCACTTGAACTGCGTTGGCCACATTTTGATCCTTATAGCATTAAAACCATCTGAGGATTCTACACCTCCGTTTTATCCGAATATAGGGTTTAACCGATGATTGTCCAAGATTTGTCTGGAGTTTATTCAGTGTTTATATCATGAAATTCGACCTGCATTGCGAATATTTATTCCGGTGATCCATTGCTAAATTGCGGTGGGCAATTTTTGAGAATTAAAGCACTCTGGGATATTGGGAAGTGAAAATGTGGTTCTACAAACTACAGCAGACACAGGGATATGTTTGCCTACCCATCTGACCGAAGCATCCGGGCGACCATTCTACGGGTTTCCTAAAACCAAACTTGACCTAGTTTGTCTCCCTATTATATAATTTAACATGGTATAGCATTGTACTCGTTACCTGTTCGAATCCAACATATAACCTAACCTACTTTAATTAGAATATTTCAAAGTTTATAATTCTGTGCACAAAAAAATAAATATCCTTTTTTTTTTCTTCCATATAAGAGGGCATCTGATTAATAATATGGAATATGGAAGCACATCTAAAGGTCTTACATAAGGTGATGACTGTTAATCTAACAAAATTATTCCTCTACCGACGTTGTGTAGTTGAAAAAGAAAAAAAAAAAAAAAAAACGAGAAAAGAAATAGACTTGGAATTATATGGCCTGTGAATCGGCCAAAATTTTTTTTTCTAAAAAAATATATTCTTTTATCTTTATTTTTAATTTAAAAAAAACCATTAATAAATGATAAGAATTTAAAATTTCAATTATTTCACGCTATTAATTATTGAGTATTGAGATTAATAACTTACACTTTTTAAAAATACAAAATTATTGCTATATGCCTACAATTAGTAAATTGAGTGATGAAACTTCTTTTTATAGGCAACATTTCAAGAAAAATTTATTAATATAATTAATAGAAGACTAAACTTATGATAAATAATATTCATTGTGATTTTTTATTACTTTAAAGAAAACTTTAAAAACAATATAATTTATATGAGAGTAAACCAAGTATTGTAAAAAAAAATCATTTATCTAATATCCGTAATACATTTGCCGTTTTATATATAATATGAATATATTCTTTATACTTTTAATTACATTAAATTATAATACACTAGTATTTTCATAAATCACTACAATATATTAATTTATAAAACTATTTGCTCTCTCAAAAGTTAGATAGGATTTCATGAAATTTGTAATATTTTGTGCCTTAAACTCTTTTAGTTATTAAAATAATATTTTTTTATACCATATCTACTTTCATCACATTAAAATATATGGTTTTAATTATTCTTTTCTTTTTATAAACTTATATATATTGTTCGGTCTCTATATCAATTTATAGATGTAAGTAATAATATATATTTAATTTAATTTAATATTTTAATTAAAGGGAATACTTATATTTAATTTATTTATAATTACAATTTTTTTGTTTAATTTTTTTTTTCAGAGTCAGAACCAACAGGTTAAACTGTTATTCCTTCAATCCGGGCTTAAACCTACCAATTCAATAGGTTGAACACACTAAACCATGCTGACCCACTTAGCCCGATGAGTCAAGCTATGGTTCAAGACCATAACTCATTAGTTTTGGTCGATTCAATGAATCGACAAGCTAGTTTTGATCCGATTCACAGATCAAACCTGGCCCCTCACTTGGTCTAGACTAGCATTTAGAAAACTAAGATTGTATTTCCATCACTAAGACTCCTATTGGTATTTAAATAAATTAGAAAAAAACACAGAAGAAAATTAACCCAAAGTCTCACAAATCATTGCTTACATTGTATTATAAAACTCAAACATGCCACAAGTTAAAATAAAGCGTAAAATGTTAGTAAGATTCATCAAGAAAATACAACAATATTTATCACTCTCTAACCCACATAGAGAAACCTTTACCTTCTTCCTCAATCATCTCCGACCAAAAAAGAATCAATATTTAAACATTTCATTAAGAGCATTAGAAAATACACCATATGAACTCATTTTTTATAATCATTTATGGTTGTATCAATCGAAATCCTACTAGGTGTGCATATTAATACCTCTATTTACCTAGATGGATATATTCTATTCAAGTTAATTGCTTCACTAGGAGTAAATGCAGATTTATAAGTAACAAGGGTTAAAAAATAGCTATGACATCCTGAGATATTTTTTGCGGTATAAGATTATCTGGTCCATTTGACTCTCCACTAAGGCACCAACTAAGAATCTCAGAATACAATTGATGGCAACATACCCTATTTTAAAGAATGATTGGACTTTGAAATTTACATAGCCCGGTGGTGGTGCTTAACTTAATGTGCTAATTTTGATTAATTGAAAGAATCAATAGAGGCATCTTGACCAATTGTACACAAATCAATGCTTCTATTTTACTTGGAGTGAGTTGACTTAAACGTATGCTAATTACTCGTCAAGTGGAACCGAACGTAGATAAGAAGCAATTATGGGTACAAGAATAGCCAAGATATTCTTAGTTATTTTCTGCTATGTGTGATATTTGATAGCATCTAACTTCCATCGACTAAGAATATCAAAATCCTCAATCAATCTATGGCAATATAGCCTCTTCTAGATGGTGATTATACGCTATCTTTCCATTTGGAGTGACAATGCTCAAGTACCGCACCAACTTTGATTTATCAAAAGAATCAACAGGGTGATCTTTGCCACTTATTGAGATGATTGGACCAAGACTCCATCTACATCCTTACTAGCTTGAGATTTAGCTCCAAATTGATATTCTTAAGAGCAGCTCATAACAAGTGATTTGAACATTTTTTATCTTCCTAGATGCATTCATTTTATAAACATTAGGAAGCATGAAGTTCACCACCTTTATCTTAAAACCTGGATTCGTAACACTACAAATACCCATGTTGGTATGCACATCTCCCCAATATTTCTCAAACTTTTTAAATATTTTCCTATCCATAATGTTAATATTCAATTCAAGAATCTCTTCCAATCAATCAGTATTTCTCTAAAATCAAACGCTTTCTCAAATATTAGGTTTTTATGAAAAGGTTTGAACCTCATGCAAATTTTACTTTCCAGCTCCCATTTATCATCTAGCAAAAGACATCCATACTGCTTATTTGTATGGTGCATGTTGTAATAAAAGTTCCATATACCCAAAGTTGTGGTAAGAACGTCATATGTGGAATTTCATCCATTTTTACAATCCAAACCAAACTTTTTACTATATGAATAATTGAGGTATTGACATGTTGTTCACATCTCTCATTTTGTGATGGAGTCTCTAATTAAGACGTGACACTATGATGAATCTTCTCTATTGCTGTTTCTATCATTGTTGCACCATTCTTCACAGTTAAATTTAGAATATATACACAACAACACGCTTAATTCCTTTCCACAAAGAACAAACTCTCATCCCTTCTTTGCCTCAACTTAAGAGTGCGATCATTGCATCTTTAGTTGAATAGCTATCTAGGGCCATCACACGTAATTTTCTATTCAGACACCATGCCATCAATATATCGAATGAACAATGAATAAGGACTTCATTTTGTGAGCAGAGTGGAAACATATGCAAAAATGATACAAATGTAAGTATGATTAAAAACTTAAAACAAAGTAATCATCCATGAAGTAAAAATAGAAAATATACTAATAAAGAAACTTACTTCATGAGTCAACTTTAAAATTGCTAATTATTGTCAATTAAGTATTCATGATGGACGTATCTCCTTTTATTTCTTCCCCCCGATTTGATATCCACGTATTCGCTGTTACAGTAGCCTAAGGATTAAGCCCTCTGAACATCGTTTTCGTCCTTGCCTTTCCCTACTGTTTATGCTAAGGGTCTCCTTTTTCACACCAGTTTTGAGTCACATTTTTACTAAGGGGTATAATGACGCCGACGTATTTAGCAATAGGATACTTATGCTTGTGTTGAAGCTTCTTGGTTAAATGCTCTATTTCCAATTTAAAACTATATCCACTCCCACTTTATGTCTTCTCAATTGAGAAAAGATATTGCGTTATGTCATTTTTTTACACACTTTCTTGAATGGGTTATCCAAGTGCTTAGCTCAATTCCTAATGTTTGCCTTCGTCGTTCTACCACTATAATTGCAAACTGATTGAACGTCCAACAATTAGTGATTAAAGTACATAATATCCAGTGATAGGGAGATATGTCTTTTTGAGTGATCGGTTCTGAAATTAGGTGGGAGTTTTTGTCTTACTTCTGTTTGGCCATTCATAATCTGTAGTGTTGCTCACATGAGCACCAACTTCAACAATCGAACCTTTCCCCCGGTTAAACACAAAGTAAAAAGTGAGTTTTAACAACAACATGGTGAATATGGGGATCCTCAGAAGTGATTAGACATTTACAAGGATATATGGAAAATGAACAAGAGAAGAAAGATGAAGTTTAAGGAAACGATTGAGAAAAAAGAATGTTCTCATCACTACAGTGTATATTTCAAGCATAAAGAGGAGAGATCTGAAAATGAAGTCGTGAGAAAAAATTATGGAAGATATTGCCCTTTGTCACTGGAGTCAATACATACTTCATCCACAAATGAATTTACAATCCTTGGATCCAGCACCCGGTACTTTGTACACGTACATAAAACGTTTGTGTATGTTTTTTGAAGATGCGATGATAGAATTCGCAAACAAATTATGAGAAAAATATTTAATGGTGACCGGTTAAGCCACTTGGCACGCAAATAGGAAATGTAAACAAGACCAAAGCTGAAAGTGAGAAAAGGATTCTATGAAACTAAACAAATTCTTAAGTGATGGGAAAAATTGGTTTCCGTTGCCGGGAACTGAACCCGGGTCTTTCGGATGAGAGCCGAATATTCCCAACCAACTAGACAATACCGGATTCTTACGATTGATCGGATTTTTAGTTTATAAAGTAAAACACAGAAATTTTCCAAAATTTTAATTTTAGTTCTATATTTACTTGAATTTTAAATTATTCAAATAATTAACCAAATTTAAAATTTATACTGTTTACTTTTAGGCTTAAAAGAGTTCAAATTTATTATGATACACTTCAATCAAAACTCAAATTTAACATTTTAATTTGATTGAGCACAATAAAAACTTGAGTTTTAGAAGGTTAAATTAAACTTATATTTAAATTCAAATTTAGTATCATATCATTTAAACTTACCAACTTATATACCTAATATTTTTCGATAGATAATCCAAATAGCAAGATAAAAAATGAAGGATACATCAAATATTTTTTCTTACATCAATACTAGTCACGTCACAAGGGGCACCCATCCTGTAGACTCTACCATTGACTCCATATGAAGGATCAAGTGGTGCATGGTGCATGGTGCATAGTGCAAAGATACGTCTTGTCTCCTGCAACATATATTCGTGAAGACACGTGACACTAAATACCCGTTCATGTGTCGGGAATAAGAGAAGAAAAAGGTACACATGAATGTACGTTCGTGAAAGTCCTCTTTACGATGTTTCAGAACGGTTTCGATGTTTTAGAAAAACACATGGTAATACTATAAAATTTTTAAAAATTACGTAAGTTACAATTAGAGA
This sequence comes from Lumnitzera racemosa, assembly GCA_024138005.1. NCBI lineage: Eukaryota > Viridiplantae > Streptophyta > Magnoliopsida > Myrtales > Combretaceae > Lumnitzera > Lumnitzera racemosa. Next base: position 61,909,537 of record JAMXBC010000012.1, read on the forward strand.
AGTATTTGGGAAACGGATATATTTCGAACGGTATTAATTGTTGTTGCGAAATCCTTTTCTGACTATATAAATGAAGCACAAGTGTAGATGAAATCAAAATATGCAAATCTTACTTCAATATTCGCGTGAACTTTATGATACTCCAATTACTTTTTTATCTTATTAATCCAATTTAGATAATCTTCAACGTCAGTCCTACTAAATAAGTTTGAGATTTGTAATCGTAGCCCCTCTACCCTAGGAGAAGCTTGTACATTACTTTCTTCGAATTCATGGTATTCTTCTTTCTCATCACCTAAATCCTCATCCCCTTCTTCCATTTCCTCTAACGCAAGCCTTCATCAAGTATTTCTATTAACTCCTCCAGCTCGAGATGGTCGAATTGGAAAATTACATCGATCAAGTCAATTATTACCTCTCTCAGGTAGTTCATTTGCTTAGCCACCATTCGAGTATCGCTAGCTTGTTACATATTTTCATTTATAGCAATCACAAAGCTAGTCATTAGGTCGACGAGTCTATCCACTCTCTTATTTGTAGATTAAAGTGTATAACTTGTTGTCTAAGCCCATTACAAGCACCACTCTTATGGTTTCTAAGAGTTTCTTGAATACTAAAGTTCAACATTGTCTAACACTTTCAATATACTAACTCCTCCAACAAAAATAATAAAACCACACCCTAAAACCCCTCTTCAAACAATCAACTCAATATGTTGCACTCTAACTACAACTAGAAAAAACTAATAATACTCAATACGGTTGTAGACCGATAGAAATCACACTCTGTTTAGTAAGTACTGAAACAAGGGAAAATAGATTATTTACTTCCATAACCCATAACACTACTCCTAACACTCACTACAACTATGAACTTCTTCAACACCTCTCAAGTCTCAGTCTACTAACTACATACGATGTACTATAGCATGACACTCAAAAATACAAAATACTAAAAACTTACATGAACGTAGCTAAGCTTTGATAGTAAGATAATACGAGCGACGATCGTAGGTGAACACATAACTGAAGGTATCACACAAAGCAGAGGATAGGTCCGAACGGCAAGATGGATCGAAGATTGAATGGAGGGTCAAAGGTTGAGCCTGGGTCCTCGACACTAATGATGAATAAAATGCACTAATGCCTTATATGAGCTCAAGCTACACTTGATGTAACATACAAGTGTAACTGGAGGTCACTTACCACTAGTTTATAATCAAATAGCTTAGATAAGAGAGAGCAAGTAGAAAACACTTAACTTAAAGGAAAAGTTTTGCATTTAGTATTCTAGATGATGATTTCGTTACAGTTAATACAGAATATAGATTTATATGGGCTAATTAGGAAAAGTCTTAGGTTAATAAAAATTACCAAAAAGATTCTTACTAGAAAAAGAAAAAACACTCATTTTACAAGGGCAATTTAGTAAGCAAACAAAAAGGAATATCCTTTGCAAAAAACAATGCAAATGTCAAATGGTAAGACATGTGTCGGCCCCTCAATTCTATGGTCCAATCAAATAATGAGTGTTGAGTAGAGCTCGACAGCTTGGCAAGTAGGGGGTTTAAAGAGCATTTGTTCTGAAAAATAGAACTTAGCAACTCAAGCTTGATTGGTCAACTCAGTAATAAGTGAACTTAAGCTCAAACAACCTCCAACTCGGAATCATATGGGCTCACTATTAGGCTTTGATAGAGATCAGTAGTGTCAATGGGGTCTTCCTCCATTTAGGCGATAATGAGTGGGTTAAGGTAACACAAAAGATATACCAGGTCAACTTAGAGGAACTACTCCTCTTCTAGAGTTAGATCCTTCTAGAAAGCTCAACATACTAAAGAAGTTAGTCTTTGGGCTTGGGATCTCATAATTGGGCCTTAATTCCTATCACCATTATTATTAGATAATCATGGTACTTCCTACTTAAGGGTAGGCACTTCTTCCCAATTTAAAGAAATGCTTAAGCCTAACTTTGCTTTCACCATCAAAATTTTTAATATTTGGATTGTCTCTCTAATTTGTAAAGTTTTTAGGCATATATCCATAAGTTACCCTTTATTATTTGAACATATTTATAAGGTATCATAAAATTTATGACATTTTCACTCAGGGTAGACGAAAAAACTGACAAAACCAACCCATTCATAAATTCAAATCGAACAAAACTAAACTAAAAGTATGGTTTTTTGTTTTTTTTTTTTTGGCGATTTGTGTTGATAATTAGTTTTCCCTCATCTGACATACTCGCTTATTTGGCTGCCGATATGCCGAGTAGTCGAATCTCTCATCATACCACTAGATAGATGACACACAGTACCAAGTAGAATAAATCCATTCCTATTTTGAATTCAAGTCCATGGTCAGAACAGTTATCATAAACACGATTATATTACATAACCGCCTACTCTCCCTACGTATCAAGGGAGATGTCAAATAAAAAATCTTCTACATGTCTTAAAAGTTATTCTAGCAATTGCCTTAAACACTACAATCATCTATAAATATTAGAAAGAAACTCTATAAGAGCTCTTTAACACTTTTTATTCACATACTTTCTATATAAAGTCACCCTATTAACTTAAGTATGGGAGTGGCTATACCGGATTACCCTCGGTACTAATCATTTCATTTTCTTTTGCAAGATTGTCCCTCATCCCAAAATTCACTAAAAATATTTAGCGCCGTTTGTTTTTTCCTAAACACACCCATATGGCTAAAACAAGAATGTCTAAGAGTACAGGTGCTAGCACAACCTCCGAACACCTTAAAGGGGGGAGTTAGTATACTAATGAGCAGTGATTGGCCAGACTCGAGCAACTCTACCTCAACCAAGCCAAAGAAAACCAAGAATTAAACAAAAAACACGAGTAAGTCCTTAACCTCCTCCATAATAATATTCACCCAAACCCAACCCAAAATAGAGACTAAGGCGATCAGGACGCTGAAAAAAAAAATGATTCCATTTATTTAGCCGATTTTCAAAAAAGGCAAGCCAAGAATATGATAGGACCTTCGACTCCTACTTTTAAAAAGAATGACAAAAGAAAACAATTACAACAAGTACATCATGCGGGTCCTTCACATGTCAACTCTCTTGCTGCCCTAAGCAAGCAGTTCTAAATTAAAAAGACCCCTTTGTTCCAGAGATTTTAGAGGAAGTAATACCTTGACACATCAAGTTGCTACAGTTTGAGACTTATGATGAAGCAAAGGACGCCGAAGACCACCTATAGTACTACCGTATGTTGGCCAAGTTGCATAGTTTGAGTGATGCAGTGGCTTGTTAAGCTTTTCCTTCAACATTGAGGAATGCAATCAGCATATGGTTCAAATATTTGAAACTAAATACCACTTTCGATTTCGATGAACTAGTAGAAGTATTCCTTCAACACTTCTTTGCAAGTAAACTTCCTATTAAGGATTCTTTAATCCTTAACACCATCAAACAAAAGTCCGACGAGTCAATTGAAGACTACTTGGCCAGATTTATGGTCGAGATGGTTCAAATCTCATAACTAGATATGAGTATGGCCCTTAACGCCATAATTGACGGAGTTAAGCCCCATTAAGTCTTTTTTAAGTCTCTCACTAAAAAAAAAAAAAAAGCCAAAAACTTTAACTGAATTTAAGGCTAAAGCCACCTCATATATCCATCAAGAAGACAACATAAAGGTACGGCAAAAGATCAATCAAAGTAAAGGAGATGGAAAGAATGACAAGCGAAAAAGTACGAAGGATAAACTCAGCACGAACAATGACTACAGTTCAGATGCTGAGGGGAAGAGATCAAGGATCCCAACATTCTCATCCTACACGTCTGTCAATCGTCTAATGTCAAACATTTTGATGGAGGTATGTGAGGAGAGAGGTATCCTCCAGTAGCCAGAAAAAATGAGAGGGAATCCTTCAAGGAGAAACTCCAACAAATACTGTAATTTCCACCATGACAAAGGTCACAATACAGATGGGTGCATTCAACTTAAGAATGCAATTGAAGATGCGATCCAACGTGGGTACTTATGCAAGTTCTTAGAGCATGATGCCGAGAATATCGAGAGACTGTCTCAAAGAAGACGTGAGGAACAAGAGAATGACATACGGCGGACAGTAGCCATGAGAGATGCAAAGGGCATGAATTCCAATAATGCACCCAATAGAGTGATCAACACCATTGTCGGCGGACCTACTATAAGCAAATCGAGCTCTTCGAACTTAATTAATGCCAAGAATTACATTTGCAATAATCAAGGCTAAAAGGTCAAGATTGACAATAAATATCTTTCAGAGACGAAGTGATAGGAATCAACCTTTTAGACCGATCACACAAAGCCAAGCTAGAGGACTTCAAGGGCTCACACGGAAAATACTAACTTTAAGCCATAGCCAAAATGAAGACTCCTATCCCGATCCGACCTCTTGCTAGCCTATCTATTAGATCTTTACGTGTATCCAACATACTCCTACCCAACTGCAAAGTCGTGATCTAGAAGGTAACCCAAGAAAGGCTAGCTGAGCCAAACTCTCTAACTAACCACTAGCGCCTAACTCCAATTCAACTGACTTCTTAACTAAACTAATTAGCTCCCAACCTGATCCAAATCAAGTCCTCCCCTGACTACTAGTACCTCCTGTTTCTGTCCATATTGTATCATACTCCTAACGTATAGCTATTAAGTGATATGTACCTTCTAACACAACGTTCCAGAATGATTTCCTCTTTTCCGTACTAAATATTTTTTGTTCTTTTTACCCCTTTTTAGCACAATTCATGTAACGTAATTAAAAATACCCTTTTTTTTTCATATATGTAAAATAACCTTAGTAGGCAAGTATATAAACCCCAACTTTCTTTGTACACAAGCATCTAACTTTTAATACAGAATTGTTCACTTGAGCAACCTTAGTGTTCTTATTATCATTTAAGTCTTATCTATTCCCTTTTGCAAGGAGTAATGGTAAGTAACTCTTTAATTCGGATTAGTGTGTTATATCCGGTGAATTGCTAGCCAAGTAGAATCAAGTGGTGTGTCATATCTATTTGGTAGCTGTCTAGACTTCGCTAGTTTTTTTTTTTTTTTATTTCTTTCCAATTCACATCATTATGGTGCCTTTTCATGTGTCTAACCCCAAAGATACATCAAGAAGATTTTGAAGGCATCCAAAAGCCGTACGATAACACACTAGATTAATGCAAGAGTCGCCAACTTCAAAGTCAAGAAGATTCTTATTGACACAGGAAGTTCAGCTAACATCATTTTTCAATATTCCTTTGATCAAAGCGCAACTACGGTCTTACAAGTATGATCTCTATGTCTTCAACAATCAACCCGTCCAAGTAGCCGAAGTTATTTCCTTACCGATACAAATCGGCAATGACGAGCATCTTACAAAGGATAAAGTAGACTTTCTCATTGTCAAATGTTGGTCTCCTTACAACATGATAATGGGATGGCCGTGCCAACATCTATTCGGCATTTTCCCTTCAACTGCATACCTTAAGGCCAAGTTCCCTACTCCCACGGAGGTTGGCGTGTACAAAGGGGATCAACAATTGGCATGATCCTTGTACATAAGGGCCTTGAGACGAGAAGAAGTATTTCGGGTTGAAACCTATCCGAAAGACAAGTCAGTCAGCATTGAGAATATCCAGAGTGATATTGAGGAAATTCCTTTAGGGGACGACCTAGGGAAAACAACAAGAATCAGGAAAACCTTATTAGCAGACACTTAGCAAAGTTTGATCAACTTCTTGTAAGCCAACGCTGACGTTTTTGCATGGTCTCCTTCAGACATACCAGGTATCCTAAGAGAAGTTATGGTACATAAGTTCCAAATTGATCTAAACATAAAAGTAGTCCAACAAAAGAAGAGGCATTTTGCACCAGAGCGGTAAGCACAATAGAGGAAGAAGTCCAAAAGTTATTGAAGGTAGGATTCATCCAGAAAGAGCCTTATCCGACTTGGTTAATCAATTGTGTACTAGTTAATTGTATGCTAGTCAAGAAGCCTAACATCAAGTGGAAAATGTGTATAAACTTCATGAATCTTAACAGGGCTTATCCCAAGGACTATTTCCCACTACCAAAAATTAATCAAATGGTAGATGCAACCGTTGGACACGCCTTGCTTTCCTTTATAGATGTTTTTTCTGGTTATAACCAGATCAAGATGGACAAGAAGAATGAAGTTCATACATCTTTTGTTACTAACTTTAGAATGTATTATTACACAGTAATGCCTTTTGGGCTCAAGAACACTAGCACAACATACTAGAGACTTGTTACCAAGATGTTTAAACGCTTAAAGAATATGTAAATTACATGCTTATGAAGAGCATGAAGGAAGAACGGCATCTTACCAACCTTGAGGAGACGTTTGCTACATTGAGGAGATACAACATGAAACTCAACCTACAGAAATGAGTCTTTGGCGCAACATTAGTGAAATTTCTCGAATACATGGTTACTCAGTGTGGTATTAAAGCCAATCAACGAAAAATTGAAACCATAAAGAATATGAAATCACCTCGCACAGTTAAACAATTACAGGAACTCACTAGGCAAATTATTCCCCTCAATAGATTTGTGTCAAGAAGTGCATATAGGTACGTAAAATTCTTTAAAATTTTAAAGAACATAAAAGAATTCAACTGGACCGACGGTTTCAAAAGAGCTTTCAACGAACTTAAAGGATTTTTTATGTCACCCCCGATACTCTCGATACCCATTCCTGGAGAAAAGTTATATTTGTATCTATCAATCAACTGCCGAGCTCTTTCCTCTGTTTTGGTCCAAATTGACGACAAAGAACATCGACCCGTTTATTACGTAAGTCATGTTCTGCAAGGACTAAAGCTTCGATATATAAAGATTGAAAAATTTGTACTAGTAGTAGTTCTATTAGCACGAAAGTTAAAGCCGTATATTGAAGCTCATCAAATCATTGTTCTCACTAATTAGCCATTGCAATAGGCATTGCAATGGCCTGATTCCTAAGGAAGGATGATGAAATATGCCCTAGAGCTTAGTACCCATAGTGTACAATATAAACTTGAGAATGGCATTAAAGGCTCAAGTGTTGACAAATTTTTTAGCCAAATTTACCAGTGAGGAAGATTGTTTGAAAATTGCCAAGAAGCTTATCTGGTTCCTTTATGTAAATGGTTCTTCGATGCAACAAGGAAGTGGTGCAGGCTTAGATCTTCAAGGCCTTCATAATGTTAAAGTTCATTACACTCTGAAATCCAGATTCCTAGCCAGCAACAATGAAGTGAAGTATGAAGCTCTAATTGCCAAACTAAAACTAGTAAAAGAAATTGGTGTCGAAAAACTCGAAGTATACTCTGATTCCTAATTAGTGGCAAATCAGGTGACGAGAAGTTACGTAATAAGGGAAGAAGAAATGAGCAAGTACCTACTAGTGGTACAAACGCTTGCAGAAGAATTCTAATCTTTCTCCATCCACAAAATTCTGAGAAATAAGAATATTACGGTTGAAAAGTTCTCAAAGTTATCTAATATGGCATTTCTTGAATTGAGCGATAAACTTTTCATTAAGTTTCTTCCGTAAAAAAGTTGGCTCCATGCTCGAAAGAAGAATCATAGATAAATCCCCTAGTAGATTATCTAAGAGATGGTACTCTTTCTGATAACAAGAAAGAAGTACAAAGGTTGGCATACTAGGCCGTGAACTACACACTGATTGATGGTCAATTGTATAAAAGCGATATGTCATAACCCTATCTTCAATGCCTTCCTCTGAAGGATGCCCAAACGGTGTTGTCAAAGCTGTATAGTGGCATATGTAGTAACTACATAAAAGTCCAAATGCTATATGTCCGAACATTATAACTCAGCTATGACTAATGGCCGATTATGAGAGAAGATGCAAAGGAAGTTATTCGGCATTACCCCTAATGCTAGAAGCACAAGTCTCTAAGTCATGCACCTGCAACTAAGTTATGTAGTGTAACCAGCCCTTGGCCTTTCACCTAGTGAGGGCTAGATATTCTCGGACCCTTTTCAAAATCTATTACCTAGCGAAAATTCGTCATTATCACTATAGATTACTTTACCAAATAGGCAGAGGTCAAGGCCATGGCGAAGATCACAAAGCAGAAAATGGAAGCATTCGTCTTCAGCTCCATCATGTCAAGATTCAAAGTTTCTTACATAATAATTACGGATAACGGCCTATAATTTGACAACAAAAAGTTCTGGACATTTTGTGAGAAGCATGACTTTCACCTCAACCATATGTCTATAGCGTACCCTCAAACGAATGGATAAGTTGAAGCAATATACAAGATCATACTGCACAGCCTAAGACGGAAAGTGGATCAAGTTAGGAGGAAATAGGCCGATGAACTACTGAATTTTTATGGGGGTATCGAACCACCCATAAAACTATAACTAAGGAAGCACCCTTTAGGCTAGCATACGGCATGAAAGCCGTGTTGCCGATTGAGCTGGACTTACCTAATATGCGAATGCATAGTTTCGATGTTATGCTTAATTAAGTTGGATTGACAGTGAATCTGAATACTATTGTTGAAATTCGAGATATTGCAAGAGCTAAGATCGTAGCATACCAGCATGAAGCGGCAAGGTATTACAATCAGAAAGTAAAGCATAAGGTTTTCCAACCTGGAGATCTTATTTGCTGTAAGATGGAAACTACTGGAGCATGAGTGAGTCAAGGAAAACTCGACACGAATTGGGAGGATCTTGTTAGGATCCGAGAAGTCATTGGCAAGGTAGCTTATCGATTAGAAAGATTAGATAGATCTATCAGCCCTGGAGCATGGAATGTCGAGAATTTGAAATTATATTTCAAATAATCTATTGGATAATTGTTATCACCACTCATTTGGTGACAACCAACTTGTTTGTAAGACTACAGTACTTATTTACAAGAATTATATTTGAAGTCTCATTATATTTATTTTCGTTATGGTTGCCAAATTAATGAGTTTTAGGTTGCATAACAAATAAATTGATCTAGGTTCTAGCCTAACGCGATTAACAAACTATGCAAATTAACCTTATGGCCAAGTAATACGATTAGTCCATGCCTCAAATGGCTAATGGACTGTAAAGACATACAGAATGGGCATGTGAAATAAAACACGTCAAGTAACAAATAACATGTGAAATAAAACATGCTAAGAAATAAATAGCATGTAAAATAAAACATGACCAGAGATAGTTGGACGTATAAAATAAAACATGTTAAAAAATAACTAGAGTGTGAAATAAAACACATTACATGAAATAACTAGTGTATGAAATAAAACATGCTGACAAATAAGAACGTGAAGCAATACATGTATACCATACACGCCTTGAAAGTGCAATACATGAAATTAAACGTATTGGAGACTGATAAGAAAAGTATTTTTGCTCAATAAAGGTTACAAGCACTCGACATTGTCTTAAAGATATTTCAATTAATTATTACATGAGAATGCAATGTGCCAGTACAATAAAAATCCTATGGCCTATTCTTGGATTTAGCAAAAGTGATTTTTAGATCAGTGGCTAGGGCTTCTTTGACAACTGGGGTCTCAGAGCAGGCAATTTCCCCAGCGTGAGCTTCATTGTCACCTTCATTCATAGTCTCGGCACCTGTCTCGTTGCCTTCATCTTCATCGGTACTACTGACTTTGTCGTCAATGTCAGTAAAGTTAAGACAAGAAAGATTGTAATCAGGATAAAGCTTCAAGAACTCCTCTCTTGCCGCTTGGACCCCTTCCAACAACTTCTTCCATAGAAGCCTCTCGTATTATCAATTAGGAGTGATTAGATCGAGAGCCTTTTCAATTGATGGTCCTTTCCTCACAGTCTCCTCCAACTCGACTATACGGCTCTATAAGTTCGAGTTGTTGGTCTCTAACTCCTTTATCTACATTCTGAGCTTATCATCATCCTCACTCATCATGCAAATAGTTCGGCTTAAGCCCCAACACTCTTCTTTCTTCTTTTGTAGCTCCTCTTTTAGGCCTTTAGACTTTTTGTACTGCTTTTCCATTTTAGTCTTCAGGCTCGAGATTTCGTTGATGGTAAGGTCATGTGTCAACTTCTTGGCAGCAAGGTCTTCTTGGAGCTTTCTCGCCTTCATCTTAGCCCTTATTCTTACACTCTCAGCAGTAGCAGTTTGGGCTTTCAATGCATTATATGCATCATCAACTCTCTGCAAAAAATTCATTTAACACAATCAAGAATTATTAGGCATAACACATGGATACAACTGAAGATATTATCTTCTTCACCTCTTTATCAGCCTTGTCCAATGCCATCAAAATGTGATTGCTCATCTGGAAAAGAAAATGAGTTAGTAACCTGAACAAAATTGATAATTAAAAGTAATGATTATGGGTACTCACATCGTACAATTTGGCCACAATATGGGCCTTATTGCAACCGCCAACCCTATCAACATCCTTCTTAGCGATATCTCTATCTTTTAGAAGAATAATCCTTTCTATTAGAGCTAAAGATTTCGTCCTATCTCCTAGGGCCAAATTGGTATCTAAAATTTGGTGGCTCCAATAAGGGACGAAGTACTTGCTGACCTTATTATTGGAGATGAATTCAGTACTACTAATGCTGAGAGCTTTCGACCGCATTACCTCTTTCTCCCTTTTATCTAAGCCCTTAGATTTCTTGGTAGGTGGTTGGCCGGCGAGTTTCTTCCCTAGTCTTTTATCAACACTCGGTGTCGCCTTAATTGATAGTGATGACCCTTTTACGGCATTGGCATTTTCATCCTCTTCATCGGGATGTATCTCTTGACATTCATTATCCCTTGGCTCGATAGAAGTTTGAATAATCTTAACCAGAGACTCCTCAGAACGAATAACCTCGATCTTCAGTGTCTTCTCATTCTCCTTTTACTTCTCGACAGGACGAGAGGTCTTCTATACTGTCACCAGCTTCGCTGCAGCTTCCTTTGTTGCCTTCTTTGTGATAGCAAGTTGAGTGGTAGTTATTGAGGCATGCCCTCTTATTAACCTTAGATTTCTTAGCCTTAGCCTAAACTAGTAGCTTGGTAGGATTCACCTCACCAGCACCTATATCTATGATGTGAATAAATGAATTAATATAAATACAGGAAAAAGATGAACTTACATTTTTCATGCCGAACAAGGCTCAAAGACTACAATTCTCCCCCCAAGTCTCGAGAACAACTTTCTTCTTGTAGCTATATTCGATACGGCGGTAACTTATTAGCGTACCTTCTTTTTCAGAAAAGATTGGGTCTCCATTTTCATAAAAATGTATAATTCTCTTGGCGTCATAGAAGAACATTTTGTTCCTCCTCCTTTCTTAAATTTTCCTCGCTATTGCATCATTTGACATCAAATCTATATCTTTTGTATGGATTCGCTCAGTCCATTGGGTCTAAAAGTCCAAATCCTTTTCAGACACTATTGATACGAATTTGTCATGTCACTTATAGATCTTGAATTCTAACCTATCCATGAACTTACGCTCATGCCTCACAACGGCAAAGTATCACTTGTTAAGCTGCCTTCGAATAATGAAGAAAAACCAAAACAACTAAGGCATAACCCTGACCTCGACTTCTTCATAAACTATCTCAAAAGCCATTAGAAGCTGATATGTGTTAGGTGAGAACATACTCAACGCGATTCTAAAGTAGTTGAAAAAGCCCTTGACAAAAGCTAAGAAAGAGAAGCATAACCTAAAATCCAAATATTTCAGGTATATATGGAACTTGCGCTCCCTTGGAAAGCATACCCTCTCCACATCTCTCAGCCTCCTCAAGTTTCATGTTCTGGGAAGGTCTCGCCAGCACTGATTGTACTTTGTGATAAGAACTCTATCGACGGAACTAGCGGTTCCATCTAGAGAGTCGCGAGAGTAGGTTATTGTGTTGTACAGATATCTTGCCGAAGACCTCCCTTCCTTATCCTCAGGATAATTATCCACATGAAGCTTGTTAATCCAACCAAGTTTATCCCATCTTGCCTCCATACTATTGGCTGAACAACCTAAAGAACATGCCACCTTACTCCTTATTTGAGAGGGAAAAGTGGCCTCAGTTTCCATTGTCTCATAATCGGAGATGATAAGTCGATGAGCAACATTGCGAACCATACCTAAATGGTTGTACAAAATGATATAACATAAGTCAAAGAATGTGAGGTTAAGGATAAGATAGCGAATGAAGGTTTAAGATACAACCAGAGAAATGAATTTTGACTGTGAACAGTACTTTATATATGGATAATTTGTCCTCATAACTGCAAATCTGCTTCTGACAATAACGATATGCTAATTTGGTGATGACATAGATTGCTGATGCATTTTTCGTGATAGAAATCTGACGGCTTACGACTTTATGACAATTATTAGGCTTGCAATAAAATGATAACATAAGCGATAAATGTCATGCCTCCAATTTTTTGGTTTCTCGAATAAGCGGGAGTTTACAAATTGTGACCTTTCGACTTGGATATGATCCATGCTACTTCCCATCTTGCTTGGCATTAATCTAAAGAATCACTCCCCCACTCGGCTTCTAATGCAATATATATATATATATATATATATATATATATGTAACTACCTTTATCAAGTACTTGAACATAGGAGTTGGGGGGATGGGGGGGAGTAATTAGTTTTTGCTCATCTAACATACTCGTTCATTCAGCTATTGATATGTTGAGTAGTCAAATCTCTTGGCATACTATTAGATAGATGATACATTGCATTTCTACTGAGTAGAATAAATCTGTTCTTGATTTGAATTCAAGTACATGACTTGAACAATTATCATAAACACAGTTATATTACATAACCGCCTGCTCTCCCTACATATCAAGGGAGATATCAAATCAATAAACTTTCACGTGTTTTAACAGTTATTCCGATAATTGCCTTAAACACTACAACTATCTATAAATATTGGAAAAAAACTCTGTAAGAGCTCTCTAATACTTTTTATTCACATATTTTCTATACAAAGTCACCCTACTAACTTAAGCATCAGAGTAGCCGTACTGGATTAGCCTCAGTACCAAGCATTTCATTTTCTTTTATAGAATTTTCTCTCATCCCAAAATTCACCAACAATAGTTTGGTTTATAGAATTTCCAAACAAAATTAAATTGTTAATTTATGGTTGGTTTTAAAGGACAAGTTAAACTAATATGTAAAACTGAATCAAAATATTTTATAAAAAATAAAATAATATATTACTTACAACTAAAAAAGTTCTTTTGTGGTAATATAAAACTTAAAAAGAATTTTAGTTTAAATTTATTATAATCTATATATATTGAATTTTTATTAACATAATTTATAAATTATACATATAATTAAACTCAAAATTCTTACTATATACTATTTATATAAATAAATTTACTTATTAATAAATATTTGAAATTTCTTAGTCGTGTGTATTGATAACAGTTTTTGGACATGCCCAACTACCTTAGGCCCAAGATTGAACAACCCTGTTCATAGGACGATTGCCCTAATTTATCTTAAGCCAACTAATGTAGGTCCAAAACCGAGCAACCTAACTAGCAATTTGAGCTAAACCAAGAACAATCGCACTAAACCTAGAATCTTAGCAGGTTAGCATAAAAAAGGTCCCCCTTAGCACAAGGCAACCCTTGCAACTTGTAGCTCGAGCTCCTTAGGGTCCTAAGCAGTCCTTTTCAGGCTAGCCATTCTTAAGTGGCCATGAGGAGTAGTTGTAATCTCCATTACGCCTTGTAGACACTTTAAGAGTATCTATCCAACCTCCTGTAAGAGCTTAGCATACTTGAATGTATAACAACCATATCACATTTAATGTGATATGACATTTGGTGTCTTACTCTCTAGTAAGCCTGCGTAGCTTAAATCATACGGTGTTATTAAGTATTTATTAAGAAGAGACAAGCAAAAGGCCGAAGACAATTGTCCCCTGCTATGATCAAATAATCTCACAAACATTGAGTCACCCCCAATACTTAAGGCCATGAACTACAAGCTAATAAGGGTTTAAGATTTCGACATATCAATACTTAACCCAGCCACCCACCCACCTACCTGCCCCACCCCCCTCTCTCATGAGGTAATAATTTTTACTTACACACTAGTTCGCATACATACATCACTCTCTCTTAGGTTTACATCTTTTTTATTACATACTTTCTTACAAGTATCAATGATTTAGGTCTCGAAATAATCTTGCTAGACAATCCTTAGACTGTTTTACTCGCCTCAATCCAACCCGTCCAACCTCAAAGGCCCATGGTACTTTACCAATATAATCTTGAGACAATAGCATGAATACTGACTTCATTAATTTTAATTATGGTAGCAATGATTATTTTAAAATAATTTCAATATTTTTGTATGAAATTACATGTTATATAAGTATATTTTCTTCTTTTAGAAAATATAATTCAATTTGTATACTAAACCAAACCAAATTAAATAGTTTGGAAAAATTCTTTATATGAACCATATAATTTGGTTTAAAGTTCTAAAAAACTAAACTATATCGTTCTAGTTTGAAGAAAAGACAGAACTCACCCTGAACCGTACTCACTCCCAAATTTCACCAATATTATGGTCTTCACTACAAGCATACTTGACCCCAACTACCCGTGATCCGCATGAGTATAGCCAGTTTACATCCATCCTGCCTCATTATCATCTCCATCGTAGCAAAGCAAACTAATAAACGGAGGAAAAAAAAAAAAAAAAAACAGAAAGCTAGTCGTGATATGTTCTTACTTTTTATATGGTAAAAATAAGTAAATTAGTGCAAAGTGCCAAGGACTTCAGGGGGAGGGAGTTGATATGGACTCATACTGAATAGGTCGAAGGATTATGCTTTCATACCAGCGCAGGTGACCAGCTTACACAACCGATAAACCTTAACAGATGAACACGTTGTTACTTCAAGAGGATGTTTCGGGAAAACATCCAGGCTGTGACATTTTACCCAAAAGAACCTCCAGCCTGTGAAGTACTTTCCACTAGCTGATTCACCGAGACATAATAAACACCAAGGCTTTATTACTGGAAATTGCATCCTTGTATGGCTTTAAAACCGTGCTAAGTAAACTGCTCATTTATACTTCAATTCAGCACATCTTCATAATCATAGCTAGCATGGAATCGCACTATTTGCATCAACCGTGCAAATTTAAAAGTAATACCGCGAGAAGAGGGGGAATCGAAAAGCTTTAAATTAAACATAACCACCCAAGGAGTGGGGGAAAAAAACAAAAAATTTGGTTGGGTTACACGAGTCATTACCAATGGAGTACATACACTGTAGTAGAGACAATTTATGTCTGCTGCAAGTCATTGACCAACTTCAAACACTTCTTTTCAAAGCATTTCTTCCCACCAAAACTCTCACAACCAAACTATTTGCAGTGAATTACAGTCTATGCTGTCTGCTGCCTATTCTGCACAAACTTAAGCTAATATAATTGCAGTTGCAGACATACCCTGAAAATCCTTTGCTTGTACTTCACCAGAAAAAGTGAAAGAAATATGGAACGAGTATCCAACATGAAGACTCCCAAAGACGTATTTAGATGGAACCCCGATTTCATAACAGCTGCATTGACCAGCCCACTCCTCCTCATTAATGATCATGCTGTCAAGAAGTTCAGAGATATTAGGACAGTACCATGCTCGTGATATGACACTAGAAATCTGCTACAAAATAAGTGACTAAAGTCACTGGGACTCAGTTGCATGCAGATTCAGGAGATGATGTAATTGAGTGACAAAGACCATGTGATGAAACATTTTCCATATTGGAATGGCTGGATTAGATAAATCAACATCCACCAAGTTCCAGCAGAGGAGGAATAATCTATACTCTTGGAACTGGAGTCTAAGATCTTATCAACTTTCAACATTACTTTTTCTGTACAACTCTTGAAAATTATCATTAGTCTGTGACAGTTGGGGGGAAAAGTATTGCTTTGACCATTATGGTTTCATCATAGAAGAAATATGCGACTCAAGCACTGATTGTAGAATTCTCAGAATGAAACCTTTCCAAATGCTTATTCCTCAATGAATCTGGAAAAACAATGATGCCACATTGCCTCGAACTTTTATCAAGCAGCCATGAATATGATCCGTTGTTTTCACAAAAAAAATATAAACTAGCAGTCATTTTAGTTCTGCAAGTGAACCTATAGTTCCAGGAACCTTACCTTGTGATCCTTAATTTTTATCCATGAAATTATAAGACATTCAGACAATAGTTTATGAACAAACTATCACAACAGAATCTGCACAAAAGTCCACAAGGGATACAGATTGCATAAAAATACAGTTTGCTTTTTATTCACTTGGGCTATTAGGGGGAAAAGAAAAAGAAGAAAAGAGGAGAAAAGATCTTGTCATGTTTCATTCCATTTCATCATCTTGTGAAGGATACAACAATAAATTTTAAACCAACAAAACTTACCTTAGATGTTATCCCCTTACCTGTAAGATATAATATAAGAATGCTTGACCTGACAATCACCAATTTTTGTATTCTTCATATCCGTGAAATCATCGAGAAGTCACAAATTCTCAGAAATTAAGGTACATAATTTTTGCATGTAGTCCCAAAATTTTACGGAGCAACACTGAGAGGTTTCTAGTTAAAGCACTAGCCATAACTTTTTCTGAATGACTTTGAGACATCTGCTTGCTGACAAATCTAAGACCAAGGCCCAAATGTATCTATGGTTGGAAAGTGTTTTCCTTACCTCATTAAATGAAGCTTGCTCATGCAACCGGTGAGGCTTCATATTCAAGTCAATCATTTTTGAGTTTGCTTTGGGATGTCCATCTGTATCGGTATCTGGTACCTGCAGAACTGAAGATACCCTGTGGTTCTGATGATTCTCTCCCACTCTGTGGTTCTGATGATTCTCTCCGCCTGTCAGTCTAGGTGGTTGACTATGCCCTCTTTTAGTATCCCCTGGATCTGTAGACGGCAAAGCTGGTTCCCCAGGGTTACTAGGTTTATCGCCTGGAAACTACAGAACAATCATAGAGTTTTTATTACAAGAGGACTTTGAGTAAAAGCAAAATGACATATCTGATAATAGTATGAGAGAGAGAGTGAGAGAAAAGAGAACCTCAACTCTTTGCCGCAATAGAAGGTACCGTCCATGAGTTCTTTTTCCTCCAACATGAACAATCATATCACATTGCAAACAAAGTGAAGTTCCATCTACCTCACAATAGAAGAAAGCTACAAGAAAGTTCAAGATAAAGAAAAGGATCAGAAATCTTATCATTTCATGAAACCGAGGAATGAAATACACAGAGAACCAATACAAGATGCAATACTTATACCAGGTGCATTTTCACATATGTCACAGCGAGGAACATCACTGGGATTAGCAAGGCCAACACGCACATGCCGACTAGCTAGCTTATTACACATGTGCACCTGCAATTCATCTCAAATAGAAACGTGAAAACATAAGGAGGAATTAGAAAACAATAATAGATTGAATCCTGTTAAGTTTCAGGAAAAATCATGTCTATAATTCTTTGTTCTTCAATCTCCAATTTTATGGCCACCTTCCTATAGTCACCTTGTAAGATCAGTTAGTGTGTCCTATGACATTTTCCAGAAACAGCTAGGTTGATAATGTTGTCTTAAAAGATCGATTTCATCTAAAACCTGCCCATATCTATATAAATATATGATTATTCACCAAAAAGATGGAAAAGGAAAAATGAAATTAGGGTGATGGACTCTAATTGACATAACAACACAACCGGATACAATGGACCCGATAATCCGTATGAGCAGATTGTGACTTGATATAATACAATTCTAAAACGAATTAACTAGTAGTGATGTCTGCACAATTTTATAAAGATACTTAAATTTGATAGCAAATGCAATTCAGACAAGAAAAGTGACACGAATTCCCCACCCCTAAAAAGAACCGTTCATAATATATTAGACTTTACCCATAGATTACGAAAAGGATTCAGTGCAATTCATCGATGAGCCCATCAGCTTAAACCCACAACTTAGGACTCAAGGTCTACTAAATTTACAAGCTTATGTGGCAACATTGATTCACAAAGCAAGTAGTATCAGTCAAAGCTCACAATTGACATCAGCTTAACACATCAAAAGCACCAAAAAAGAATCTTTATTGGAGATTTCATCACTTACATATTTGACAAAATGAAAGTAGAAAAAATCAAAAGAAGAAGAAGAAGGACGAGGGGGAAACAAACCTTTTCATCGCATGAATGGCAAAGAGCTGCTTCATCAGCAGCGCAGAAGACAACAGCAGCAGCACTCTCACAAGCGTCACAAAGAGTTCTCATAATTAACAATCTCAGCCTTCTTTACAACGACTATTTTCATCATCAGAATGAAGAAAAAGAAAAAAGAAAAAATCAGGACTTTTGAGAACATAAACACTCAAAATCCGAAAAACAAAACAATACCCACCAAATCTAAGAGCAACACCTTTGATGGGTACGTCATGTTTTTGGGTAATAATTAGTGTTTCTCATGGTGGTTGTGTTTGTGTTTGGCTTTTAGGTTTTTGTTTAAGATAATGATTTTCGGATGTAAATAATGATGGGGTGGGAGGGTTAATTATTATTATTTATTTATTTATTAGGCGTGGGACTGGGAATAGAGAAACAATATTCGTATGGAGAGGGATCCGCGTTTGGGTTGAGTACATAAGCAGCTTCCAGAAGTCTTTGTGGATTTGTGGATTTCATGATATAGAAAAATAGAATGAAAAATTGACCACATAGAAAGATATAGGTACAGGGAGAGAGAGCGTGGAATTTTTTGAGACAAAGTTTACCGATTATATATCCTTTTATTTTTATAAACAAAATAGCTTTTCATATTTTCATATATATATATATATATATATTAACTAATAAATCTTTTAAAATCAAAATGATATGAATGTTGATTTTATAATAAAATAAATCAGATTTGATTTCATCTCTATATATTTAAAAAAAAAAAATCTTCTTTTTATCTATTTTAAAATGATAACATACTTTTAGTATTGATCATACACCGTGTATATCATAAAATGATAAATATATAGTCTTTATCCATTGCATCCTGCAACTCAATGGTATATATATATATTTTCTTAATTGGAGTAAAATAAGATCAATTCTCTACCATATTTTAAAAAGTAACATGAAATTTGGAATCCAAACTTATTATACAACCTTCAACTTATCCGATTCTCATCCTAATTAGGATATGTGAGTGATTGAAACATGGATGGAGACGCATAATATAGTGGAAAAATCCAATGGAATATTTGCCAAAGAGTTTATGGTTTTGGTTTTGTATTTGTTAGGTTGGGTGGTTGTCAAAAAACTAGAATTGAAACTTAAGACATGTTTGTTTGTGTTGAGTTTGAGTGTAAAATGGTAAGGCGAGTCCACAGCCACAAACTTGAAAAGCTGTGGGGATTGACAAAGGCTGTTGATTGATTCTCGCCCACCAGTTAAATATCTGAAATGGGTCCCATGAAACACACGTGCACGATCCACACAAGTTTTTATGTTTTTCCGTTGTTTTATTTGTCTACTCCCTGATCAACAGGGAGGGATCCTCTGCAGCTCCTGCATTCTGCAAGTCTGAGCACCCCCACTCATAATTGACTTGGCTAGTTGGCAATAAATTCTCGATAGGAAAATGCCAACCGGGGCTCTTATGAACGTTTAAAAAAAAAAAATTATCATTTTTTTATATAAGTTAAATAATCAGCATTAAATAGATCATACTCTTATTAAACTTTTGCACTTAGCTTATTGTTATAAGTCTTCCATATATTAAAACTGGGGTTGAATAATTTAGCATTTATGTATTAGCTGTTGCAAATATATGTCATAAATAAACATAATGTAATAGTTAAATTATAGGGATGGATTTTGAGAAATATATCTTATTTATATTTAATCTATATCTATTTGAAATATAATATTTAGAAGGCTCTCCAATTTGATTTTTATCTTTTTTTTTATTTCATAATTATGGTGAAGAAGTAGGTTGGAGAATGAAGATTAGAAAATAAAAATTTACATATTTTTTAATAAAAAATGTTTAATAAATATATTATTCATTGGAAAAATGAATTTTTTCTTTCTTTTATAAAACTAAATGAAGTATACGTAAGCAATTCAAACTTTTTAGGGATTTCTTAGATATTTATAGGATATAATTATATGTGTATATATATATATATATATTCATTTTTTAAGTATGCTATTGTGGCAAACACAAAACTTGAAAGCGGCACAGAAAAAGATATCAAACGGATGAATCTTTTATTCGATCTTTTTATGCAAATTTTCAAGTAGCAGTTCCTTTATATATTCAGCTAACCACCCAGCCATGAGGTGAAGTTGGTTTAGTGGAAAGAAAAAGAAGCGGCTATAATAATATATAATATAGTTTTTCGTAGCATTATTCTAATAACTCTTGTCTGCAGATCAATTTTTTTCCGATATATGTGAAATGTGTTCATAATACCACAAATAATGTCTATATTCACCAGTTAAGTATAGAAAAATAAAAGGCTAAAAACTAACAATTATGATAATAATTATTCTACTTCCAGGTTTATTTTGCATAATATATTTTATCAGTTGTAAAAATCTCATATCTAATGTGAAATGTTATACTCTATGTTCAAATTAATAATATGCTCTATCTTACGTAACATATAGCGATGCAAATAATATAATTACATGTTTTATAAGTATGTATTAATTATTATAGATGCACGCCACATCCCTATTAAAAGCATATAAACCCTTCATACATACATACATATATGTATATATATATATATGTATTAATATTAGTACTTGATATTTTATTGTCAAAACCAAATGAAAATTTTGGTTTCCGTTATTTGCCATCTTCGCTGGGGATTGGAGTTGAGACACGGGGCTTGAATGTTGAGCAACATGAGCTTAAAAACTTGATTCTTAAATGAAATAACCCGTAAACATACATATAAAATATGGTTCGATGTGGCACACTAACACTCAAGTTAGTTTCTCTTCAAAATGTAGTAAACTAACGAGTATATAAGTGAAAGTGAATATACTAGGGACTTCATCTCCTATTTATATGTGATGAGGTCAAGATATTTAAAAATATATATATATGGTCATATCTAGAGTTAGATCTATCTCAAATAGGTAAGTACATCGAGCTAAGTAAATATACATCTTTTAGAAGTTGAAGTATATTTTTATTAAAAATTAACCTTAAATACGAATGTCTTCATATTTACTCCGACCTAAGCTTGGAGAGCCTAATCTATAAGAGCTCAAAGGAGATCTCATCAATAAGATCATAAACCATGGTTGAAGATAGCTGCATAGATAAGCCTCGATTTAAGATAGCCACATAGAGTGTGAAGCTCCTTCATTGGTATCAGGTTAGTGTCATAGAGAATCCGACATGAGGACAAGTTCGATTGAGCCGAGTAGGTTAGCTCACTAAGAGGAGCAAGTGTAAAACTCTACTAAAGCAACTAATGGGTCTAACCTAAGGGTAGGTCAAACAAGACTTTAGATTCGACCAATGATCAAGTTTGGTTGGTTTAGTTGGAAAGTCAAGCCTTCGTTAAAATAGGCCATCTTAGATCACCTAAAAGCAGGACTAAGATTAGATTGGGCTTAGAGGGCCTAAAGCAATTTTAAAAATTGCCTACTAACAATTTTAAAAATTGCAACCCAAAACCAACTAAAGAAACTAAAACACAGTGGAAGTCGAGCTTTATCAACTTGAAATGTCCACTACATTTTCTTCTTTCATGTGAAAATACTCTGAATTTAGTGGTTACTTATAATATTGGCCGGCAAAAAAATCCTTTTTTTTTAA
The DNA here is from genome assembly GCA_024138005.1 of Lumnitzera racemosa. Classification (NCBI taxonomy): domain Eukaryota; kingdom Viridiplantae; phylum Streptophyta; class Magnoliopsida; order Myrtales; family Combretaceae; genus Lumnitzera; species Lumnitzera racemosa. The sequence continues at coordinate 61,931,442 of JAMXBC010000012.1, forward strand.
TTTTTTTATTTTCTGTGCTCATTAGTACAGTAGATTACTATATGCTAGTCATGCCCATCGATGATCACTACTTGAGATTTTAAAGAAAGAAATTAAATGGAGATTCTCTATTGGTTTCATGGATGAATAAACAAAGGTAGATGTAGGGCTATAGATAAGCTAAGTTAATCTAAGCTTTTAAAAGTTTAGATTCAGCTCATTTAAAAATTATTGAGCTCGAGATGAGCTTTTTATTGAATCTATGAATTAAGGTTCAATCTTAACTCATTTACTAATTGAGCTCAAAGCTAATCGAGCGTAAAATGAGCCTAGTTTAAGCTTGTTCACAAGTGTAAATGTACAAAATGAAAAAAATACATAAATAAATAGATTAAAAAATAATAAATAAGGGTTATATTATATATTATCCTATAACATATTATATATTTATATATAATATATATTATCTTTAGATCTTAGGAAAAGGAAAAAAATGCAAAAAAATAAAAAATAAAAAATTGCAGCATCTGAGAAAATTATCTTTAGAAGTACTGCACTTGAAATCGCATCTTTAAATTTTACACACCTAACATCCGATTTCAATATAAATTATTTCAATACACCTACGTTTTACATTTTCGTTTACCCCTCCACTTTCAATTTAGTTGAGCTATATGCGATTATAGTTAAAAATTGCATTACCTTAAATTTAGTAGAGCCTATGCAGGATTTTAGTTGAAAATGTATTTGAAACATGTTGTTTAGTAAACAGTTAATTTTTTTTAGTTAATCAATGAAATTATATTCGGTTATTTATTTGTGAAATATTCGGTTATGTGTAAGTTCAATACTACACAAATATGCATTTTAAATCGATATAAAAAATGGTAAATAACTTTAAATTATAAATAAATGAAACCATTGAACAAAATGTAAGTAATCTATCAAAATAGCTAAATAGTATTTCAAAAACAAAGAAAGTAAATCAAAAGTAAAATATACAAAGCTAATGACATAGGTGTTGTCGTCAAGGTAGTGGCCAAGCCTCTTGATGTTTTACGTTATCTTGTGGCTGAACCATCTGAGTCGCATCTAGCTGTGTAATTTGTCTACTATCTTGGCTATAAGCACGTGAAAACGATCCATGCGTGGGGATCGAAGAAAGTTGCATCTTCGTGACCCCCTCGCCTATGTCATACTAAGTATCTTTAATCGGCCTCCTTAATAGTGCCAAAAGGGTATGAAACTAACTAATGCTTGCCTCTCTGATGATAAAGGTATGATGCATAGGATTACCGAAGCTCTCTCCGAAGACTGGCTTGTGAAACTCAAATTTAGGTAATCTAAGAGATGCTAGCGACGAGAAGTGTGGAGGAGAAGCATCGTCTCAAATCTTCACATCCGTCTATCTACGTCCTCGACCCTTAACTTGATGGCAACCACGTACCCCACAACCTCTACCTCTCTATGGCCTGTCTGGTGGGGAATCGTCTTCATTGACATCTAGACTAAGTGGAGCTGGGTCATCTAAGTAGACCCTAATAATCTCCTGGATGAGGTCGTCTACTCGATGCTGCTCAGATAATATGTCCTCATATGACATGTACAATACTCTATATATGAAGTCGGCCTACATTCCAAACGTAAAAGTTTAAGTTGCATATAAATTGAAAAATAAAAATGTAAATGGAAATGCAACTGTACATACCATATACATCTAAGAAGCCCCAAACCGGCTGATATATCTGTTGGTAACTTACTAGTACCAAGGGACATAGTTAAGACGTATACTAAGTGGTGATCGAACTTGAGCTATCCAGTTTCGGCAATCCTCCCATTATGCTATCCAAGCTATATGGTGGGTCGCCTAATTTATATCGTCTTGTCCTTCAAGTCGATATCATGCAGGGCACATCTCGTATCAAGGTAGGCTGGGATCCCCTGCATCCCGCCAAGTTATCGAGCGACATAGTTAGGATAATGCATCTCCACGATGTGGAAGCATAGGAGTAATACAAGGGCTAGCCATATATTACTCCCATATCAACAATAAGCTGGCAATTTGGGTATATCGTCGTAGTTATATGGAATCCAAACAATCTGAATTGATGATCAACAATGAGAATGAAAAAAGTAATAGTTACTAAATGAATAAAGAGAACGGTTTCGATAAATACGTACCTACTTTTGATGTTGGCAATCAAATGCATCTCTATACTATCTAACTACATGCATGGGCAGCTCAATCACATCAAAGGCCGCTCCCCATCGACTCATAAGTAGTCAACCATAGACAACTATTGTAATTCGGCAAAGCAAAGGGGCAATGTGTAGGAAATACTCCCATGCTTACACCTGCGGAACAACTAATGGACTATTAATCTCTCCTACGTTAGCCCTATAAGCTAGGTGCAATTGGCGGTACAACCACACCAACCAAGCTGCTCCCTATACATATCTTTTGGTCATGGCGAGGTCCGATAAGAGAAGGAGAAACATCAGGTGTACGACATTATTAGACTTGTTTTAGAACATCATACCCCTGATCAACTATATGATATATGCCCTCATGAAGCACTGCACTATCTCTTTGTCTACATCAAAAGGCAAATCCGTGAAGTTGCCCTTCAACCATGAAAAGTTCAATCCGGTACCCTTTAAGGCACTATCTAGTAAGTAAATTCCTGTTAGGTAGTAATATATCTCGATCCACCTAGTAGAAGCTGTTACTCCAGTAACTACATCGCCATCGGCAAGTAAACCTATGAGCAAAGATATATCTTATAGCGTTACCATCATCTCGCTAGTGTGAAAGTGAAATGTATGTGTCTCTTCCCTCCATCACTCAACCATGGGGGTAATCAAGTGCCAATCCAATTGTATGAAAAGAACTTGGCGTACATCAATGAAGCTTGACTGCTCTAGATACAGAATCATATGTAGGTTTATCGGGATCTCCTAGCTATCCCGATACCTAAATATCGCCTTACGTCTACGATACTTAAGCTAATAGTTTTCCTGTAACCAAGAAAGAAGAAATATTATTACAATTAGTATAAGAAATGGAACAAATTACTAATATGTTTTCCATTTACTATTCCTTACTTGACTACTCTATACTAGCTTAGATCTATGGGATGACTATAAGTGAAGTAATGACCTATCTATTAATCTTAGATCCATCTACTCTTATAAGTATAAAAGAGGAAAGAAAATCTATAAGCTTGCTAGAAAACTCATATGATAAAAATAAAAAATTAGAAAAAATAACTACTTCTTAAATATACTGCCATATATATAATCGATCAATATTATTATGAGTTTTTTCACAATCAATAAGTGAATTACCGGTGAATCCACTCGATGTTGGTTATCTTCCTTGCTATAGACATCTTTTTCCTATTATGTCCATCCTTTCTATATAGTCTTCAGGTGTAAGTTAATGATCCCTCTTGGATGTCCATCTCATTTTGGAATCGTTTCTCCTGTAGCTTGCCTAGATTCCTAACCCTGTCTGATGTTGTAACGGGATGCCACATAGGAATGTCAAGATATGACTAACTATACTTATTGAACATGGCATGAAGGAATACACGTATACACGTAGCTGATTTTGCATTGTGTACCAATACCTAATGTATGCAACACAGTCTATGCTCATTTTTCTCAAAACAGCTCTAGCGTGTAAGCATAGAATTTTATACGTTTGTCACTTGTTGTAAGTACATTGTATAGTCCCAAGGGTGATCGTGTGGTTGTTCTCTCCTTTTTGCTCATATGCTGTTGGTTTAGGTGCTGTTATGACCTCAAATATTTGCTCATTGTAATAAAAAAATCATGGCCCGGCTACCATTGGCTACTTTACGCCACCTATTAAACTTCCTCCCTACGAATTTGGTAACCACTTTACCAATCTGCAAATTTGATAACCACTTTACCAATACCCATGTGCTCCACTAACTTGATCTTACATTTATTGAAGTAGTCGTTGCAGTTATAGAAAGTTTTCTTAAGTAGTGTCGCAACGGGTAAGTTTCTAGCATCATGTAAAATACTGTTATAACTTTCTACAATGTTAGTTGTCCCATGACCAAGCTGAGTGCCGTTGTCATAAGCTAGCATCCACATTTTAGGATGTAAGCCTCTAAAGTAAGCTCTAATATGGGGGCTCATAGTTTTGACCTCATTATAGTAGGCAAAAAACTTTCGAGGTTGCAACCAATAAGCGGTCTTCTTTATTATCGAGCCTGATTTTTTTATTTCTTTTATTTAAAATTGATTTCTCGTTTCTTGATTAATACTAAACCTTAACCCATTTAATATTAATCTTCGACTAAAGAAATTGAGAAATTCTGGTTTTTTATTGAAAATTATTTTTGGAGTCGCCACTCGACCAGAGTCGGGAAAAGAAAAGAAACCGTAACCAATTGGGTGGATTGGTTACGATTTAGCTACCGATCTTTGATTTCAATTTTAATAAAGAACCAGAGAGTTCCGAATTCAGAGGCTAACCTATTAAACCGTTAATGGGTACCACTATCTATTTATCGAAATTAGGATTATTTTTCAAATTATAATATTTAAAAATAAATAAATAAATAAAATCAAAAGAAAAAAAAAGAACTTAAGTTTCTACGTACCCGCTAGCCGGGATCAGACGATCGTAGTTCTTTCTTTAAAAAAATCTTTAATGTGTTGATTGATTTTAATTTTGAAAACCGCCCAAGTTTACGTTTTTAATTTATTCGGTTTATTTAAAAAAAAAATCTAAAGGAGTCCTAACTCTTGAATGTTATTTTAAAAAAAAAAAGCTTTAAAAATCTTTTTTTTTTTTAAAAAAAAAGGGTCTTTTATTAATTTTATTAAAAGAAAAACAATTTCTATATGATAAATCCTTAAATAAAGCCAAATCTAAAAAAGATAATTAATTTTAACAACCACTAAACTAATATATATAACTATCTACCAAAATAAAATAATTTCATGTAATGCGCTTTACATAAGAACTAATATCAACACTCCTAAAGTCATATTATATATTATGTTAACTAAGAAAATATAATAATGTGTATATACATAAATAAAAAGTAATCTTAACGACCCTTAAAGTAATACATATATACATTTATACTCATATAACTATTATGAAACAACCATTCATGTAAATCATTATTTAATCTATATAATATAGAAAACTAATGTTAAAAGAAATGCCATATACTAACATATACACATACATACATATATAGACAATGCTAAATATCTAAAGACAGGATAAAATACTAATATAGTATAATATAATAATAATAATAATAACAACAATAATAATAATAAAAATCTAAAAAAAACCGAACCTGATGTTGAGGACTAGTTATCGTGTTGGCGCTGATCGTGAAGTTGTGGCTCAATCACCGCCCATGTTCATGCGACGGAGACTGGTCGTGGATGTGAAGCCGAACGTATAATACCGCGAACTATGCAGTGTGTTAACCTATGGGAATGTGAATAGCGAATGGTCTGTATAGCGGTTTGTATTAGATGTTGGAATTTCAATTGGATTGCATTGGCATGAAGGAGGTCAGCACATGCGATGGGGACGTGGACTAGGATAGCATCAGGGGCACCGTCGGTTGGGGATTGTTGTGTGGCAGGGGGATTATCCAGCGAGTGTCAGGCGAAGGTAAAGAAATTGATAGCACATCGTTCAGAATTCGATTGTCCAGCAAGGGTGAAGAAATTGACAGTATGAGGAGCTTAGTGTTCAGGGGCGTGTTCGGCGATGAGGCGTGGCGTTTGGTAGGGGGCGTGTTCGCATTCATGTCGTGTGAAGTGCAGTGAAGTGCCGATGATGTGTTCAATCGTGGATGTACAGTGTGTGGATGAATATATTGTGAGGCGTAGATAGATGATTCGGCTTTCTGTTGTTGGTTGTGGGATTGAATTCGTGCGTGATTGAATTATGCAGTTGTCTGATTGCGGCTGCTATTTGTGTGCTACGTGGAGTGATGTCAGGACCAGGCGACGATTATGGCTACTATTCGTTTGCTGCGTGGAGTGATGTCAGGACCAGGCGTTAAGATGCTGTTGTTTCTGTTAGAGGGTAGGGATTGTGGATTTTTTTAGATTCCCGTTGTTGTTTTTCTTTTATAAAGCCCAAATCGAATCCTATCATATCTATTGTATCTGATTAAACTAGATTCAAATTTTGTTCAAATCTGATTTAACTAAACTCACATGATTTAATTAGATATGAAACTGATTTTCATCTCGCTTTTAGTTTAGTCATTAAATTATATTTAAACTATCTGAATGACTAAACTAAAATTTTCAACTAAACTAAAACTAAAATTAACACTAAAACTAATTGTTCTTAATATCAATTACTTCCTAAAAATTTATGAAATCTTTATAATTTTTCCTTTTCTTATTTTTTTGGTATTTTTATTATTTGTTAATTTTTATTAATTTTTATTTTTTATTTTTGAATTAGGACCCTTTTTTGTAAAAATAAAAATTAGGACTTCAAAGGGGCAAAAATTAGGTGTCTACAGCTGCCCCTCTTTGTGTTGAAGTTTGAGCAAAACTTTGCCACAAAGACAAAAGAGACACCGTTTTTGCCTCAAGACAATTCTATCCTAAGGAATATTAAGTCACTTGACAAGGGTTAGAACGACAATGGGAAGTACCTTTGTGATTTGGCAAAAATCTCTAAAAAAGAATAACAAGAATCTCGGTTGTACCCTGATGAGCTGACTAACTAGGGTGGTCAAAGCGCCCCATGACCTGGCTAAGACCTAAAAATATAAAAAAAACTTGGTCGTGTTCTTAATGAGCTGACTAACCAAGGCAGTCAAAGCGCCCCACGAGCTGGCTAAGACCTAAAAATGAAGGAAACTTGGATCGTGCCTTTAATAAGCTGACTAACCAAGGCGGTCAAAGCGCTCGACGAGCTGGCTAAGACCTAAAAATATGAAAAACTTGGATCGTACCCTTAATGAGCTGACTAACTAAGGTAGTCAAAGCGCCCCATGAGCTGGCTAAGACCTAAAAATATGAAGAAAAGCTTAGATCGTGCCCTTAATGAGTTGACTAACCAAGGCGGTCAAAGCGCCCCACGAGCTAACTAAGACCTAAAAATATGAAAAACTTAGATCATGCCCTTAACGAGCTAACTAACCAAGGTGGTCAAAGCGTCCCACAAGTTGGCTAAGACCTAAAAATATGAAAAACTTAGATCGTGCCCTTAATATGCTGACTAACCAAGGCAGTCCAAGTGCCCCACGAGCTGGCTAAGACCTAAAAATATGAAAAACTTGGATCGTGCCCTTAATGAGCTGCCTAACTAAGGCGGTCAAAGCACCCCACGAGCTGGCTAAGACCTAAAAATATAAAAAACTTGGATCGTGCCCTTAGTGAGCTGACTAACTAAGGCGTTCAAAGCGCCCCATGAGCTAGCTAAGACCTAAAAATATGAAGAAAAACTTGGATTGTGCCCTTAATGAGCTGACTAACCAAGGCGGTCAAAGCATCCTACGAGTTGGCTAAGACCTAAAAATAATGAAGAAGACTTGGATCGTGCCCTTAATGAGCTGACTAACCAAGGTGGTCAAAGCGCCCCATGAGCTGACTAAGACCTAAAAATATGAAGAAAACTTTGAATTAGGATAGAGCTCTCGAGCTTGCTAAATCCCTAGGAGATTATAAATTGGGATTGTTTTAGGAGCTAGGCAAAGACTTAAGAAGCTTTAGGTTGGGATTACATTCTATGAGCTGGCTAGATCGCTAAATGAGAATATGAGTCGAAATAGCGCTCCATAAGCTGACCAAAGCGCTAAATCCCTTGAAGAAATTTTGATTCGGGTAACATTCTATGAGTCTGATGATTGGGAGTTGAAGAAACACTGGGACCATGCTCCACGAGCTAATCTATCTTGCTAAGGAATTGTTTTTTGGAAATTAAGCTATTATCCTTTAGGGAAACCAATTGTCAATGTAATGTTATATCAGGTTTAGAACCACTTACCTAGTTTCAATGATAGCTCCCAAATCGTCTCTCGTCTTATTAAGCAGTCCGATTAGAACCAACAATTCTGACCCTTACCATTGCTTTTCTTTTTTGGTTCTTCTTCTTCTTTATTCTGCCGTCTCTTTCCAAAACCTCCATTTTTCTTTTTTTTTTCTTTTTTTTTTTAAACAACTTAAGCTTGAATCGAATGTAAAACATATTCTTCTTGAACAAGGATGTCCTGTATTGAACTTCCGGTCTAAACATTGGCTTTCTGAGCAAGCATTTGTTCTCAAGCAAGTTTCTACTTACATGCCATACGCTACCCTTTTTGAACATGGCCCTGTCCTGAAAAATAGGAAACAGATCTCCCTTTCTTTTTTTTTTTTTGGGGTTGGGGTGGGGTTAACCACAATAAAGTATTAAAAGAATTTTTATCAATAGTCATCGCTTCAAATTAAATGATTATTTTTCTTGTGGTTCTTTGTATGTAAGGTTTATTTGGGTAAATAATAGAGCAAGAAGTAGGATCTCTTAGTGGAATGAGAAAAAGAAAGGCTAAGGATATTATCCAATGCTAACGACTACTAGGAATACCAACTTTGCACGTAGAAAGTGAAAATGAGACTACAGTAATAATAAGATTATTTGCAAAAATTTCATTGATGTTCAAGGATAGTACATCTTCAACGCATCAGCGTTTACTGGGTCCTTCAAATCCGGACCATCCATTTGAGACAAAATAACAGCTCCCCCAGGCAATACTTTCTTCACAATGTAAGGCCCTTTATAGTTTGGGGCGAACTTCCCTCTTGAATCAGTTGTGTTAGGCAACACCTTCCTCAACACCATATCTCCTTGCTCAAAACTTCGGGGTCATACTTTTTTATTGAAAGCCCTAGCCATTAGTTGCTGATAGCAAATGTTGTGACATAAAGCTGTCAGCCTCTTTTCATTAATTAGGTTCAACTGCTCAACACGCTTCTTTACCCAATCAGCCTCATCTAACTGAGTTTCCGACAATATTCTGAGAGACGGAATCTCCACTTTTATTGGCAGTACAACCTCCATTCCGTATACCAACGAGTAGGGGGTTGCCCTAGTTGACGTTCTGATAGAAGTTCAATAAGCCATGAGTGCAAATGGCAACATCTCATGCCAATCTCGATATATAATAGCCATCTTCTTAATAATTCTTTTGATATTCTTATTGGCTGCTTCCACGGCTCCGTTCATTTGGGGCCGATAAGGAGTCGAATTTCTATGAATGATCTTGAAGTGTCGGCATAACTCGGACATCAATTTATTATTCAGATTCGTACCATTGTCAGTAATAATCGTTTCTGGAGTACCATATCGAGCTAGTATGTCTCTTCTGATGAACTTGACCACTACTCCCTTCGTTACACTACAGTAGAATGAGGCTTCAACCCACTTAGTGAATATAATCAATAGCTACTAATATAAACCGGTGCCCATTGGATGCCTTTGGAGTGATTGGACCAAAGACATCTATTCCCCACATTGAGAAAGGCCATGGTGCTGATAGTGTATGCAACTCTTGAGGTGGAGCATTTATCTTGTTCGCATAAATCTGGACACAAATGGTAGCATCTAATATGTGCGATACAATCTGCTTCTACAGTTGACCAGTAGTATCCTATCCTCATGATTTTCTTGGCGAGCATGTAGCTATTCATGTGAGGGCCACACACTCCCTTGTGCACTTCTTTCATTAGCATCTCTGCCTCATTCCCATCTACACAACGTAAAAGCGTACCGTCAAACAATCATCGGTATAACCTAGAATCGCTCATCAAGTACTGAGCCACCAATCTTCTAATTAATTTTTTATCCTTCCTCTCTACTCCCTCGAGGTCCGTTCCATGTTGTAAAAATATTTTGATATCATAATACTAAAGCTTTTCGTCACATGAACTTTCCATTGCTAAACAAAAAGCAGGCATTTCTTCAATTTCAATTTTAAGTGGCTGAATCTCCACTCCTTTTGACATTTGAATCATTGATGCCAAAGTAGCAAGAGCATTGGCAAATTGGTTTTGAGCCCTTAGTACATACACAAAGGTAATCTTTTTAAACTTGGTTATTAACTCGGCCAAGTGTTGGCGATAAGGCACTAATTTGGGGTCTTTCGTCTTGTACTCACCCCGAGCTTGTCCTATAATCAACGAAGAGTCTCCATATACCTGCAATTCCCGTATCTCCTTAAACAATGCGATTTTGAGCCCCAAAATACACGCCTCGTATTCTGCAATGTTATTGGTACATAGGAAAACCAATCTCACAGCCATTAGAAAATGTGTACCTCCAGGTGATACCAGAATTGCCCCTACTCTACATCCAGACATATTAGCTGCTCTGTCAAAGAACATTTTCCACCCTGAAAATTTTTCGACTATTTCACCATCAAAATCATTTCCTGCTACTAAGATGTTTTCATCGAGAAATTCAACCCGTGCTCCTTGAGGGGTATCCTCAGAAGGATTCTCCACTAGTTGATCCGCCAAAGCTTACCCCTTGACCAAACTTTGGCTCACATACTTAATGTCAAATTCTATCAACAACATCTGCCACTTTGAAACTCTGCTAATGAGAGCCGGTTTTTCAGCTAAGTATTTTAAAGGATCGTGTTGGGTTATCAACTCAATCTGATAATACAGCGTGTATTGTCTGAGCCGATGCATAACCTAGACTAATGCACAATAGGTTCTTTCAGCTTCTGAATATTTTTGCTCCCCTTCTGTAAACTTCTTGCTTAGATAGTAAACGACTCTCTCTTTCCCTTCTTCATCTTTTAGGCCAAGTATGGATCCCATGGATTCCGGCATTATGGTCAGGTACAAAAATAACGGCTTTCCCGGTTTAGGAGCTACTAACACTGGAGGTTTCATGAGATATTCTTTAATTTTCGTGAAAGCCTTTTCGCATTCCTCATTCCAGTTGATCTTTACGTTCTTTTTTTACAGCTTAAAAAGAGGGTGGCATTTGTCCGTTAACTGTGAAATGAATCGGGCTATGTAATTTAAATGACCCAGCAATCCTCACACTTCCTTGAACGTTTGTGGAGGAGGCATGTCAATTATAGCGTTGGCCTTATCAGGATCGACTTTAATACCTCTTAGCTAACTATGAACCCCAACAATTTTCCTAATGTCACACCAAAGGTACACTTTGTCTGGATTCAATTTCAAGTGGTACTTTCTTAGCCTATCAAACAACTTCCTCAGGTTTTCTAGGTGATCCTCCTCTTCTTTGGACTTCGCAATCATATCATCAACATATACTTCTATTTCTTTATGCATCATATCATGAAAAATTGCAACCATGGCCCTCTGATATGTCGCACCTGCATTCTTCAACCCAAACGACATCACTTTATAGCAAAATGTTCCCCAAGTCATAATAAAAGTCGTTTTCGTCTTATCCTCTTCGGACATCCGAATCTGATTATATTCCGAAAAACCATCCAGAAGTGTTATCCACTAAGACATCAATGTGAGGCAATGAAAAATTATCCTTAGGCGTTGCCTGGTTGAGATCTCGAAAGTCTACACACACTCTAACTTTCCCATCCTTCTTCAATACTGGAACAATATTAGCTACCCATTCCGGGAAATCCGATACTTCGATGAATCCAACCTCCAGTAGTTTTTTCACTTCTTCTTTAATTTTGAGTAGGACGTTAGGTCGAAATCTCATCAATTTTTACCTTTTTAGCTTAACGTCCTACTGTGTTGGTAAACAGTGGACTACAATCGACGGGTCCAACCCAGGCATATCTTCATACGACCAAGTGAACACGTCTTGATAATCAGCTAACAACGTAATCATTTCTGTTTTTTGTTTCTCTTTTAAACTTGCCCCAATTTTTAAATTCCTAGGATTTTCTTCATTCCCCACATTAATTGTCTCAATTGGTTCATCAATAGTAATCCTATTCAATTCATGTTTTTGCCATTCCTCTTGTATATTACTGTGGTCATCGACATCAGTCTCGACGACTAACCCAGTAGGACCGGAAGCGATATCGACACTCTCATTTTCTACCTACGTGAGGTATTCCTGGTTTTCGCTTGGTTCATTGAATCTAAATGAGAATGTATGAAAAAAATGCATGTAAACAAAAGAGAACTGAAGAGCAACATAGGAAAGAAACGAACTAAGATTTCATTGAATAAATGGAGGTGTGGTCTCAAATGAGATAAAGGCTTAACTAATTTTGAACGAAAGGTTCAACAATACATTTAAAACGATGACTATTAAAAATAAAAATACAGAAAATACTAACTATGGGTCACCCCTTTACTTTAAGGAAGACTTGTTGCTATTCACCGGAATGGAAAACCAGTTGTTCAAATGATGCTGGAACTTAGGTGGCGAGTGTGTTGATCCTTCTTTGTCAGATTCTCGGGCTTGAGTCTCTTCCCATATAAATGTCTCAGCTAGTAGTGGAAAGGTCATTGAGGCATGGTATAATCTGTTACCTCTCTTGCCCCTCGCCTGCTTCTTCCGGAATTCTTCCGCCGGGGTAGGATTGTAGCCAAGGCCGTAGGTACCGATCTGGCCTTCCTTGAATCCCTTCCTTCTCTCATCCTCTCTATCGGAACCGGAAATCATGTTCACTTCTTCAAACATTTGTAACCCCAGTTCCTTTTGTCCTTCACTTCCTATGTAGGGTATAGCCGTCTCCTTGTAAATTTCATAATCTTGATCTCCCAGAATTGTAATCACCTGGCTATTGGAGGTAAACTTCAATTTTTGGTGCAGGCTCGAAGGTATAGCCTTTGCTGCATGAATCCAAGGTCTTTCCAACAGTAGATTGAAAGACCTTGGAATGTCCATGACTTGGAATCGAATAGTGAAGTGTTGAGGGCCAATACTTACGGATAAATCAATCTCCCCTATGATTTCTCTTTTGGAACCATCAAAGGCCCTGATTGTTGTAGAAGAAGGCTTAATTGCAGATGTGTCGATGCCTAGCAAATCCAAAGTGGCGAGTGGGTAGACGTTCAGCGACGATTCGTTGTCAATGAGCACCCTAGTAACAATTATGTCATTATTCCTTACCATGATAAAGAGTAGCTTCGTATGTTCGTTCCCTTCTTCGCCCAATTCTTCAGCCAAAAATGAAATTTGATCTATTGTGATAATCAAATTAGTAACCAGTCCCATCTTCTCAGTTGGAATCTCTCGAAGGACCTTCACCTCATTTAAAGTGCGGAACAAAACCTCCCTGTGTGGTTCAGATGCAATTAAGAGGCCTATCAACAATATTTGTACAAGAGTCTTACTGAGTTGATCCATGATTTTATACTCACTTGACTTGAGCATTTTGGTAAAAGCCGATAGTCCCTCAATGCATTCGGCCGCCGTCTTATCATTTGATTCTCCCGACATGACTTTCTTCCCTTGCTCCTCTCTTGGGTGATAAATATTTCCCGATCGGGTAATGCCCCTTACTAAAGAACCTGGTTTCTCCTGATTTACCAGGTGATAGTTAAATGGAGCAACCTTGTAATTTTCTGGTGGCAACGGTACGTGAAATGTGTACCTCTTCACTTCTGGAGTCTGGTTGCCAATATAGAACTCAAAAACCTTAGGCTTCTTATTTGCGTCAATGACGTTGACATCACAGTCATCAAAGATCATACCAATCATCGGCCCATGGTTAGGTAAGGGATTATTGTTAACATTAGGAGCCAGGGCTTCCACAAAATCCAACTGTACTGTCCCTTCGTCTATCAAGTCCTGAATCTTATTCCTTAGTCTCCAACATGCATCAGTCAAATGCCTCACTTGTCCGCAGTGATATTCGCACTTTACTGTGGAGTCAAAGAATCTCGGTCGATATCGATCGCTAGGAAGTTCATACCGTATCAAATTATCCTTTCACAACTTCTTGAAGACTTAACTCAAAGGAACCAGTATCTTGGTAAATTATCTATAAGTCCTATTAGTTTGAAACTGATCTCTATACTATTGCTGGGTGAGAGGTGGATTTGCCTTAAAAGCGACTTGAGCATTTGGTCTGACATTTGAATTTACCATGCCAACTGTAGATTCTTTAGGCTTGCTGACGGCTGGTTTAGGACCAGATGATGACGTTGGTAGTCTTCTATCTGCTGGGTCTTGCAGCTTACCGGAAGAGACGACACTTTCAATCCTGCACCCGGCCGCTACCACTTCAGCAAAACTGGATGAGGCCTGCCCGATGAGATGGGAGAAATAGGGCCTCTCCAAGGTGTTAATGAAAGTGGATGTGAGCTCCTTCTCAGTTGTTGGAGTAGAGATTCTTGCAGCTAAGGACCTCCATCTTTGAGCGTATTCTTTGAACGATTAATTATTCTTCTTTCGTAGGGCGACCAAATCCATCCTAGTCGGGGCTACTTCCACATTGAATTTATATTGCTCATAAAATGCTCGAGCAAGTTTCTCCCATATATTTATCTGATTCAAATCAAGCTGGGCATACCAAGTCAGGGCCGGTCCAGTCAGGCTATCTTGAAATGTTTGTACCATGAGTGGATTGTATTGAACATATTTACCCATCTTCCTGACATACAACCTGGTATAGAGCTTGGGATAACCCGTCCCGTTGTACTTTTCGAATTCTGGTACCTTAAACTTCTCAGGGTATGATTCCATGTCATATGTGGAAAACTCTGTGATCCCCGCATGTTCAAATCCATTACACTCTACGAATGCCTTCATCTTCTCAATGATCTATTGTGTCAATTTCTTTTCCAGTTCTTTCAAGCTGTTTGTGTTTGGCCCATGGTCGACAGGTCTTGGGGCTGCATACGTATCAGGTTCGAAGGTCAGGTTGTCTTTCAGGTAAACTCCTTCCAACTCGAATGGGTCTTTTTGATATTCCTGTTCTACTTCAGGAGCTTGTGTATTCTTCCCATAACGGGTTTTGGAACCCTCTCCATTAGCCGATGCTGTAGCTCGTAGCAAAGCAATGCTATATGCTAGGAAGTTCATTTATTTTGCCATCTTTTCCATTACCCTTTCTATGGAACGAAACCTCAGCTCAGAGGGATCATTGATCTCAGGGTCTCCATCATTTCCTTAAGTGGTGGCCATCCTGGTCTGGGAACGGGTTCTAATCGGACTTCTCTGAAAGACTTGACGTTTGGGAGCTATCTTGAAATTTTACCTGATGTTATTTGAATAACTCAACAAAGGGTTAGTACATATTATATTTTCCTAAAAAAGGGTTATTAATCGTACAAACAAAAAATGCATGTCACACGAGTGTAATCAAGAATTGGGGGGAACCTTTGATGTGGCAAAACCTAACTAACTTTTATTAATTTTTGCAATCGCGAAGCTTTACACCTCTTATTTTGTTCATAAAAATGAATTCTAATGAAAACATGAAAAACCTAAAATCTAAAATTTAATCTCCTAATGACTAGTAAGCTTATCCTGTGTCCTCCTCTTCTTTCGGATCATGGGAACTTGCTCTTCTTTACCCTTGGTCCTCTTCAGTTGTGCTTCCAATGCCTTTATCTTCTGATGGTACTCCTTGCAACGGCTTTCCAACTCTTGCTCTCTTTTACTCGTCCTCTCTGGTTCAGCTTGAACTTCCCTCTTCTCTTCGTTGTCTTCCATATCTTTCAGCCTTTTTAGCTAGTGATAAAGAAATCCTTTGGTTGTCTGACTCCTAGTTATTATCCCTCTAGTGGTAGGGGTGGTCTTTCTCGTGCACCAAAGAGTTCGGATACTTTGAAGCTTGGTTATTTTATCAACCATCATCATACCAGGGTTAAGGAAGTCCAGCAAGGCAACTTTTAATGATGGTCTAAGGATCATGTCCTCAACGAGTCCATTGGCTGGAATGTATGCAGTGCAGAGGTTGAAGCCGATCAGAGGAACCGCTTTGAAGTCTCTACATCCTCTTATCATTTCCTTGCTCGCAAACCACCTGGGTGTCAACAACAACTCTTCCGCTTTCATACTCTGAAAGTATTGGACCCAGTAGTAGCTAGCTATATTTTCTGGCAGCTCGATTCTTTCTCCAAAAGATTTGATGAGATCATATTGCTGAGTAAACTCGGCCCGATTAAAATCAAGCTGGTAACTTCTCATATGGCTAATGAACTAGACCACCAGTAGGACCATATTAGTTTTCAAATCTCCTCGTTTCTTTTTCTTGAGATGGTTTAGTGACCGGATATGCTCGGCCAGAAAGGCCAGGATATATGATTTCCTTTCAAGGAATTGGGCTACGAGTTCTGCAATTCTGAAATGGACTCGACATCTTTCATCAGGGAACAGGATTGTATTGAAGACTACTAGTATAAAAGCGTTGACCCGGTACTGGTGCCACGCTTCTAAACTTGCATAAAAAACCTCGCGTTTATCTCTATGTTTCACTTCAGTAGAAAACCAGTCCATGACATCCTTTAATCGAATGGTCTTTCCTTGATTTAGAACCCAGTTTATTTCGATTTTTCTGATTCCCAACAACTTGCTGAAGATCTTTGATGCTGCAGCTTCTAAGTCTGGGATATAAATATAATTCGTAATTGCAGGAGCCCACAACAATTGGGAGTATTCTTCTGCAATTGGGCTTAACTGATGTAGGCCCATACAGAAACTGATGGATTCGGGCTCCCAAAGGTGGACTAAGGCCCGGATTAGAGTGATGTTCACAGGGATCTTTTGTAAAGAGAGGACGGGCCCAATCTTATTCTCAATAAACTCCTGTTTATCTAGGCTGAAGAGTCGAAACCACATCTGAAGTAGCTTCTGTGGCCAATGCAGTAGGTGGACATGAATGTCTTCAAAAGACCCTTGATTTGATCCAGCCATGACTAATCAAAATTAAAATTACCATAACAATGTATTCTAAACTTTACATAAAAATAATATTACAAATTATTTACAAGGGAAGATTACAATTACAATCACAACTTCACAACTGCTTTTATCAATGTAGGTTTGCCACATTATAGGTTCTTGTGATTTTTGAAAAAGTTTTCATGTAATATGAAGGGTGGGTTCTAAAGGTCCTCAAGTTCTGCAACCACTACGTTTTTCAAAGCAACGATTCTGTTGTCGCATTTGAACTTGAGTAAGGTAACTTGATCGGCCCCGGAAGGTGGTTACCCCACAACATCTGAAGCTTACACAATGGCCCCCCTCCTAAGGTCCTAAGACGACCTAGTTTTGACCGTGTCTAACATGCGTTTATGATGCAAAAAACAAAGCAAAAGTAAAACCCCCCAAAATTGCCCCTTAAATAAACTGTCACAACAAGAAAATGTTAGTAAAAAAACAAATACATCAAATAACATACCTAAGTTCTTTTTTTTATTATTATTTCTTTTTTTTTGAAAAATAATCCTATTTTCGGTAACTTCTAGTTGCTAACCCTCTAGCGGTCCTCAGTGGAGTCGTCAAACTGTCAAGCTTAATTTTTCAATTTCATTTATTTAAAATTGATTTCTCATTTCTTGATTAATACTAAACCCTAACCCATTTAATATTAATCTTCGACTAAAGAAATTGAGAAATTTTGGTTTTTTATTAAAAATTATTTTTGGAGTTGCCACTCGACCAGAGTCGGGAAAAGAAAAGAAACCGTAACCAATTGGGTGAATTGGTTACGATTTAGCTACCGGTCTTTGATTTCAATTTTAATAAAGAACCAGAGAGTTCTGAATTCGGATACTAACCTATTAAACCCTTAATGAGTACCATTATCTATTTACCGAAATTAGGATTATTTTTCAAATTATAATAGTTAAAAAAAATAAATAAATAAAATCAAAAGAAAAAAAAAAGAACTTAAGTTTCTACATATTTTATCGTCGCCCCGAAGGTGCCTACGTACCCTCTAGCCGAGATCAGACGATCGTAGTTCTTTCTTTAAAAAAGTCTTTAATGTGTTGATTGATTTTAATTTTGAAAACCGCCCAAGTTTACATTTTTAATTTATTCGGTTTATTTTAAAAAAAAATCTAAAGGAGTTCTAACTCTTGAGTGTTGTTATTTTAAAAAAAAAAACTCTAATAATCCTTTTTTTTTTTTAAAAAAAAAGGGTCTTTTATTAATTTTATTAAAAGAAAAACAATTTCTATATGATAAATCCTTAAGTAAAGCCAAATCTAAAAAAGATAATTAATTTTAACAACCACTAAGCTAATATATATAACTATCTACCAAAATAAAATAATTTCATGTAATGCGCTTTACATAAGAACTAATACCAACACTCCTAAAGTCATATTATATATTATGTTAACTAAGAAAATATAATAATGTGTATATACATAAATAAAAAGTAATCTTAACGACCCTTAAAGTAATACATATATTTATTTATACTCATATAACTATTATGAAATAACTATTCACGTAAATCATTATCTAATTTATATAATAGAGAAAACTAATGTTAAAAGAAATGCCATATACTAACATATACACATACATACATATATAGACAATGCTAAATATCTAAAGACAGGATAAAATACTAATATAGTATAATATAATAATAATAATAACAATAATAATAATAATAATAATAATAATAATAATAATAATAATAATAATAATAATAATAATAATAATAATAATAGTAATAATAATAATCTAAAAAAAAACAAACAAACCTGACGTTGAGGACTAGTCGTCGTGTTGGCGCTGATTGTGAAGTTGTGGCTCAATCACCTCCCGTGTTCATGCGACGGAGACTGGTCATGGACGTGAAGCCAAACGTATAATACCGCGAATTATGCAGCGTGTTGTCGTATGGGAATGTGGATAGCGAATGGTTTGTACAACGGCTTATATTAGACGTTGGAATTTCAATTGGATTGCATTGGCATGAAGGAGGTCAGCACATGCGATGGGGACGTAGACTAAGATAGCATTAGGGGTACCGTCGGTTAGGGATTGTTGCGTGGCAGGGGGATTGGCCAGCGAATGTCAGGCGAAGGTAAAGAAATTGATAGCACATTGTTCAGAATTCGATTGTCCAGTGAAGGTGAAGAAATTGACAGCACAAGGAGCTTGGTGTTCAGGGGCGTCCTCACATTCGTGTCATGTGAAGTGCCGATGATGTGTTCAATCGTGGATGTACAATGTGTGGATGAATATACTGTGAGGCATGGATAGATGATTCGACTGTCTGTTGTTAGCTGTGGGATTGAATTCGTGCGTGATTGAATTGTGCAGTCGTCTGACTGCGGCTGCTGTTTCTGTTAGAGGGTAGGGATTGTAGATTTTTTTAGATTCCCGTTGTTGTTTTTCTTTTATAAAGCCCTAATCGAATCCTATCATATCTATTGTATCTGATTAAACTAGATTCAAAATTTGTTCAAATCTGATTTGACTAAACTCACATGATTTAATTAGATATGAAACTGATTTTCGTCTCGCTTCTGCAAAGTTAGAAAAATAAAGATATAGGTGCCTGTTGAGACTCGAACCCATGACTTTCAACTAGATTCACCCAAATACTCCGTTGTTTATCCGTTAGGCCATTAACCTATTTCTTAACATTTATTACCATTAAATTATATTTAAACTATCTAAATCCCTAAACTAAAATTTTCAACTAAACTAAAACTAAAATTTACACTAAAACTAATTAATCCTAATATAAATTACTTCCTAAAAATCTACGAAATCTTTATAATTTTTCCTTTTCTTTTTTTTTTTGGTATTTTCATTATTTGTTAATTTTTATTATTTATTATTATTATTTTTTTGAATTAGGACCCTTTTTGTAAAAATAAAAATTAGGACTTTAGAGGGGCAAAAATTAGGTGTCTACATTTATCATCTCTTTACAGTCTTTGTTCTTAGCCCGAGTGTCAAAGTTAATAGCGATATATTGAATACACCACTGCTAAGGCTAACCCCTTGACCATATTGCATTCTCGCCCTGTATTATAGACTAGATACCAGCATGATGATTCGAAAGAAAACATATATCGATACAATCTCTTATAACATACATGAGCACATATGTTATGAACTAACTCTAACTATCGAAACATTCTTCATCAACTAAGGTGAAACCAAGTGGGATTATATGATTTTTGACCATTAACTCCTATCGCAATCAGTAGTTTATGCTTGTTCTTCCCATACAAGAATGTTTTGTCGATCGTAACTATAAGCCTGCAATGTATAAATGCCTTAATGCATAGTCCGATGCCTAAAAGGCTCTATCGAAGAACATGTGCCTAGTAGTATCACTGTCTCGCCTTCTCCAGTCCACCATAATACCAGATTAGCCTCTCGGATCGCATTTAATAGATGTGGGAACATTGCATACGATTCTTCCTACTTACCATAAACCTGTTTGATCACTTTGTGCTTCACTTCCCTAAGTCTCTTAATGTAGATAGGATAACTGTATTACTTATAAATAGTCGCCTATAAGTGTCTTACCTTAACACTTAGTGACTCTTGAGCATCCTTAATTAGAAAGTAGGATAGCATGTTTGAGTCTAATTTCAAGTGGTCCTGGCTAATTGTGGGATTGAAGCACGTGTGTAGATCCATGAACCTAGTTATGATAAAGCATCCTGCATGTTGCTTCTTATAAGCTCAGAGTCTCCACCTACAACCCCTTTCCCAATTAACACATATGATAGACCATAACGTCAATTTAGACTCTTTCACGATGAAGTCATGGTAGTTCATAACATGATGTAGCTTTATAGCTGTTTGGAGATGTTTTTTACTCTTGAATCACATGCCTACCTTCAATTTATCGTTGGAGCTCTATTCATTACTACTTATACTATCATCAGCCACCAGTCCATCCCCTACACTTGACATATAGAAAGACACAGATTCCAACATCTCAGTGCATTTATAGATGTTGATAAACCATGCCTCCAATCATTCCGACCATATGACTCTTATGCTTCTTCCACTTCCTGCAACCAACATTCATTAAGGCTAACGTTTGCATTATAATCTGTATCATCAGAATCTTCATCAATGTCTATGAATGTTAGTTTTGACTTGCTTCATTAAGGCTAACGTTTGCATTACAATTTATATCATTAGAATCTTCATCAATGTCTATGAATGTTGGTTTTGACTTGCGAGTGATTAAGACATTAGGTTCACTAGACATGTGACTAGTGTTCGGTATGTTCCTCGGTAGGATTGCTCAGGATTCGAACACCCTGGTTTCAACTTGCTGTTCAATATCATTGCTATGCCATTCAACATCATCCTCAACTGCGATAGGAGCTATTATGGTAGGTTCACTTCATGAATTTGAATATATATTTCCATATAATCGCTAACTCCACTACGCCTTACTAAGGAAGCCATTAACTATTGCACATCATAATAACAACTGATAGGGATGGCACAAAACATATCCCTGGTCCCGCCTACAAGGAGGTATTTGTGAATCAGCTCGATCTGATGTGTTGTCATGTTAACTTAAAGTTGATTACATATCATTCAAACTACTTGGTCATATGTAGCCCCAAATAGAACTCCAACTACTATTCTCGGGTGCTTGTCATACCATACCCCATTCTCTTCTTCTATAATATTTTCACCAACATAACAAACCAATCTCATATTATCCATTGTATACCTGTTTATCACATTAGTTGCATAAACTTCAATATGCACGTGTATAACTACTAACTTATGCTAGTAAACACTACTTTCTTTTCATAGCTAATACTATGAAAACTAATGAGTCTTATTGCATACAATATTAGCAAATAATAATATTTATATTATTTGTTGCACCACTAATTTCTTTTTCACAACTAATATTATAGAAACTAATAGGTATAATTTATAACCAATTTCTTAGTAACATCATTATTTATGCATTATAATTTACAATAATTAGTATTTTTTTTTAAATAACATGTCACATACTTAATATGAATAAAAACAACTATAAAATTACCAGTATACAACAATATACTATCACGTATCAAGTCATAATATTATTTCTTCAAAAAACATATACTTAAAACGATCAAAATAAATAAAAATCATACCTTTTCATAGTAAAGTCTAAAATAAATATCACATACAAACGTATACACTTATCCCATAATTTATCAGTATCCAACAATATATTATCATGCATCAAGTCATAACACTATTTATTCATAAAACATATGCTTAAAACAAATCAAAACAATTAAAAACCATACATCTTTCTATTTTGATGTTTAGAGAGAGAAAGTGATGATAGCACATCGATTACTCCCTCATTTCAAAAAAACTTCCTACGATATTGACCTATATTACGTAATCCGATTCTATGATTAATTCGTTAAAAATAGATCTAAATTGCTAATATGGTGGAGGGTTTTCTTAGATGAGAAAGAGAGAGAGAGAGAGTATTAAAGAAATTCAGTATACAGAATGGGAAGAAGAAAGGGTGGGGGATTTATACACCCGTAGAAATCTCCTCAGAAACAATTTCAAATGCTGTATTTTAAGGATAATTTTTTCATATGCTGCATTTTCATAATTTTTTTTCCTTTTCCCTTATATTTTCATAATATGTAATATATAATATATATAATACATAATATATATGTATAATTAAAGTTTATGAGTTTACTTACAAATCTAAACTTATCAACTTGCAAATCTAAATTAAAGCTAAAATTGGATTCATTTATGGCCGTAGATTAGTGATGCAACCAAGGCAAGTTCGGAATGGTTTTTATAAAACCCAAACCAGTCCCGATTACATTAATAGTTTTCTAAAACTCACGAAAATCCCTATAAGGTTTTTAAGGAGCAACTTATGACCCGACCCAATTAAAAAATAGCCAACCCAAACCCGACTCGACCCTATTTAATGGAATAAATAGGTTAATTTTTAGTTTTCTTTCTTTATTTTTTTATTATTTGATTATCAACACACAAGTTTTTGTAAACGAGACTTTTTTTAATACCATCACAATTTCTATTACTATTTGCCATGTAGCGACATCTGATTAATTTAAGGAATTAATTTTTTTAATAATATAATTATATACAAAAGTAAATTAATAAAAATTCAAAAAAAAATTGAAAAGAAATTTTGTTAAAAGAAAAAATCCAACGCACTTCAATTTTAAGAGTACAGTCAATTAACTCATGAGTCATGACCAATGACTCTCTAGACAATGGAATGGATAGCGTAATTTTTTTTTAAATAAAAGTTTAATTTACATGGAAGTTGGAACAAATCAATAAAGAATAGACGTGGTAGATACATGGCATTAGGCATTCTTGTGTTTTTAAGCAATAATAATCAAATGAATATTTTTATTTTTTTTATTTAATTTTTACGAGTTGGATTTTCTGTTGAGTATTTTTTTTTTTAATTCCATAACTTAAGCCTAATCGTTATTGGGATCTAAATAATTTTTTATAACCTAATCCTAAATTCTATAGGGTTAAACCCTATAGGGTTTTTAACGAGTCGAACAGGTCAGATACCCTATTATGATATGTTCGATTACTTCCTTACCGTAGATAAATGGTTTAGAACAAGGTGAAAAAGCATGAAAATGGAGGACGTTGAGGTTGATGGATGTATTTGATGGATTTTACAGATGTATATAACTTATAAGGCATGTAGGGCCAGGCTGCCACTGAAATTAAATAAAAAGAGTGTTATGGATGCAATTGCTGTCCAATAAGTATGTGTACAACTTCAGCAGCTCAAACAGGCAATCAAAGTCTAGATTTATTATCTTCGAGGAACCAAATAAGATGAGGAAGACAACCTCGTTTTAGTTTGCGTGTTGGGATTTTGCAAGCATCCTAAGATAGTTCATTATCGATCTTGTCATGAAAAATGGGGATACTTTAACGGTAATCTATGCTTAGAATGGATGAAACAATTAGAGTGAAGAATATGTTAGCTTTCCAATTGATAGTTCAATTAGAACATGCTAGCAAATATTTATCTAGTGGAATACTTAGAGTGCAAGGATCAAATAATTTAGATATGGATGACTAGTGGCAAGGTGATAATTAGGTTTGTATACAACGTTCTGTGAACGAGAAAAAATCGACATTTGGTGATAAGAGTTTCCATTAGTTATGGGAGTTCCTTTGTACTTCGAGAATTCAAATGTTTTCATGGATGTTTGGGTTGGATAAAAAATCCGCAAACCATGGATCGAATTATGAACCAAACCGAACTGAAAAATCGATTTTTTAATGAACCATTTAGTTTAAGGTTCAGTTTAATTGTGTATAAATGATTTACGGTTTGATTCGAGGAAATGAACCCAATAGAATCGTTTAGTTAAATAAAAAAAAATTATGCAATTGTTTTGTACTTTTTATATTTTTTTCCATCAATCTTCATAAATTTCATCAAATTTTTCATATTTTGTTATTCTTTATCATAATTTTATATCAATTATAAATCTAGATATGACATGATACAATTCAAACGGATTAGTGTATATAAAAAAATCAATTAAAGATACAAACGGGTCGAACATGTTTAAAGATAATTAAATTCATGTTTAGGTTTGAGTCAAACTCCCAAACTCGATCATGAGATACGCTATATATTTTTTGTTATTTGCATTTAATTGTAAAAAAAAAAATTCTCTTTAAGTCAAATATCTTAATTAAATGTATAAAATTCTCTATTGTAGTTATATATTGCTCTTACTGTATCGTAATTTAAATGGGTAAAAAATTACCAGCTCATGTGTAGTTTCTTTGACAGTCTTCTTGAAAATCCTATTGAAAATGTGATAAACATAAAAATTAATACAAGTAATAATATTAATATCTATTCAAGGTACAGTTTTTCTTAATTTAGTGATGTTATTCAACTTAAATTTAGTCATGTTACATATTCTTTTCTTGTCAAAATCGTAATTCTATTATTCATTTGAATACATGTAATTGGTAAAATCATATAAAATCGTATAAAATTAATAAAATCATAAGTTTGTATAATCATATATAAAAGTTCGTAATTTTACTATTTTCACATAAACAATTTTATGTTCATTTTAATTAAGAAAAACAATATAAAATTATAAACTCATAGAATTGTACTTTTGACTCAAGATTTTAATAACTATGACTACATCATATTTTAAATGAAGAAAGAAAAAAATTACAAATTCATGTATACATTCTTTAAGTGTCTCTATTGAAAATTCGACAAATAATAGGATAAATTTGAAAATCAATACTAATAATAACTCTCATATCCATTTAATCCATGGTTTTATTTAATTTAGTAATTTTTTGTAACTTAAATTCTTTGATTTTTTATATCTGGTAAGATTCTATTTACTAAAAACTTTTGTTTAGATTATAATTTCATACTAAATATGAAAATATTATATCATTTGTTTTTATAAAATTTAAATATTATTATCTTTTTTATTTTTATATCTATAAATATTTACATATTTAATTATAATTTTTTAATCAATAAACAGGTCTAATTCAAACACAAGATATGTTTATTAAATGTATTAGGTTATAGGGTTAGGTTTTTATATACAATTAATAAATGATTCATGTTACAGGTTGATATTTTCAAAACACAAATCTGTTTAAATATAGAAATGAGATATTATATTATAACATGAATTATTAACCTTAGTATTAGTCTAAAAGGGTGATGGAGTTGCAAAAGACGGTGAAGACGTGTCGAAGACAAAATAGAAAAGATATTGAAAAAATTGGACATATAATTAAGTGTAAAAGAGAAGTAAGCTTATGAAAGACAAAGACTTACACTAGCAAACATATAAATAAGTTAGGTAAGCATATAACTCAAAAATATTTTAAAGGGATACTATGTTAATTTTGGCCAAACTTCAATGTAATTTTGTATGAATTTAACTTACTATAACGTGTTTTTAGAGATTGATTTTGGAGCCTTCTAGGTCAACCTGAGGAAAGCTTAATCTTCAAATTTCCAATCTAAAAAAAAAAAGATCCTTTCTATTAGTCTTGAAAATAATTATGTCTTTTGGCTTCCTCTTTATGGTAGTGTAAGTTTGCATGTTATCCAATGATTGAAGCGTGATGGTGTTAGTTGAGAACAAAAGATAAACATCTAAGCAAGTTAAAAGAAATATAGAAGAGTCTACGTCAAAGGCAATAAACAATGTCCAAATTAAAAAAAAAAAAATCAACTTCGTGATGTAAACACAATTGTTAAGACCACATGATGGAAGAACTTTCACATGTGATGACATCTACTAACATAAAGCAAGTAAGGGTATTTATGGTTTGGTTCAATTTAATTTAGGCATCTAACATCATTTGAAATGGTTTAATTTAAACTCTTAATGAATTATACCGCTTCTAATAGTTTGAGATTTTGAATCAAACCACTTTAAATATAGTTCAGTTTAATTTGAATTGCTTTTCAAAAGCATTATTTTCATTTTTGATAATAATAATAGTTATTAAAGTTTTCAATCAATATTGATGTTCACATTGAGAAATATTATGTAAGAATTAAAATCTTATAATATAGTACAACAACGTTTCATCTTAATAATAGTGAAGGTAAGTGGGTTAACTAAATAAAAGAGATAGCTATGAAGGAAAATGAGAGGAATGTAAATGTCAAAAGTAAAATGAGAAATGACAATAAAAGAAAAAGTAAATTAAGTTGGACTAAAATATCAATAGGGTTTAAAACTTAAAAATAAGCATATATTTATATTTTATTTTTTAATAAGAAATGGGTTAGTTTTGTTCAAATCGAATTGCAAACCATTTGGATACACCCTAAATGAAACCGTAAACTAAACTGAAACATAAAAGAACTGCATTTTTCAGTTCAATATGGCTCGATTCTCAATTCGATTCAATGAATAGCCATAAAAGCAAGTCATGCTAACAATTTGTCTCTTAAGTGCAAATATTATATGATCTTGTTATGCTCGGTGATGACACTAACATTAGGTAGTGCATGGGCATTAAGTAGTGGCATAATCCATAACAATGCTATTTAAAGGATAAATGGATGTGTAGGAACTCTTTGATATTGTTCCTAAAATCCTTGAATAAGAGGATAAGTATAGTCGTATTAAAATTATATTACATTTAATGAGCTAAGCCCAATAAGTTTTTCATTTTATTAGTTTGGATGCATTTATCACATATCCATATTTCCTTACTTACATTTGATAATATGAACCAAAAACTCTAAAAATGCTACCAACTTTGAATGTTGGAATAACAACTTGTGCTACCTTCTCAAATATTTTAATAATTCATAGTTGTTGTAGATTATAAACTATGGGTAACAAATAGCATTGCCACACATTTAGGTACACACTAAAGCATACAACTTATGGTCATACACTATGTCATTAGTTGATTTTGGTTATGGCTCTAGATGTTAGAGATGATCTATAAAATGAGCAAACCTAAGCTTTTGGTGCCGTCGGAAGTGGTTCTGGTGCAACCATTCCAATACTTAAGCTAGCACAATATTTATGGAGTAGAGAGCGAAAGGACCCAAGAGAGAAAAGATTCAAAGATGTTTTTATCATAGTAATACAAGCAAAGTGCACCTATTAGTTTTAATATAGCGGATGTGAGTTCGAATCGATCTCTCAGAGACCTCGAGTACTAATATTAACCTTAGCTCTATTATCTAACCGGAAAATTATAATGAGTTGAATGAATTAAAAATACTAAAATTAATAAATTAATCTAATTATGAAACTTGATTAAGCAATTTAGAAAGCGATAAAATTAAGAATGACTTCAAGAAGGTAATAACGTATTTAGGAATTATTTCCCTTAATATTTAATACGTGACTGCTTAAAATGTATTCAATTCAATTTCTATTATTCTTGACTGGAGGGATTTACAATTAAAGTTAATACATTTCTCAAGCATATTAACTCTAATCTTAAATTATATACCGGAATCTTTTCATTTAGTAATATAATTCAGAATTGCATTAATGTATAATGTATAATGAATTCTCACACAAAATAACAACTTTCTGGAAGAAACATGTATCTTATCTCTAAGTACATATATAATTCTCTCCAATTATGTCAAGATTTCATTACACATGTGATTTCTCAATCATCATGCATAATATCATAAATCGATACCCTAGAAATATCAATTAACAATTTAATAACATAATTGAATCAAGAAAAAATAGAAACTTTATTAAAAATTATCAATTAATCTAATAATCACATGAAACCCTAGGTTCTACAATCCTAAATACAAGAATTTCAAGCTATCATAATGAAACTAAAAACGAATTGCAACAAAATCATGAAATAAAACATGAAAAACCCCTTTTGTTGATGAAAAATCTCTTCAATCTTGAAGTTAGGTGTTTCTTTCGCCTTTTGCTTCTCTTTTTCTTTAAGTCTCTTCTCTTTTGAATGTTCAAAGTTATGTGCGAAACTCTAGTATGTCTTTTTATAATGTATTGTAAAGCTTTTTTTTTTTCATCACTAAACACAACCTGGGATATATTTATGTCTCTAGGTTATGTAACTTTCTGATCTTGGAAAATCTTCCTGCATGGACACAGCCTGGGGACGCAGTTGTGTCCTAGATTGTGTAACTTTCTGACCAAAATTCCTATTGTTTATGTAACTTCAAAACTTCATAACTCATTCATTTGAACTCCAAATTGAGTGAAAGTTGATTTCTTTTCTTTGTTTTCAATTCGAGAACACGTTCAAACCTTGAAATCAAAATTTTACTTAATTAATTATCAATTTCTTTAAAGAAAACCAAAGATGTAAGAGAAATACTATAAAATCACTATATGAAATGTATTTAAAATAAGAGTTATCACATAGCTTTACTTGATGTTTATAAGTGAGGCTTGCAATTTTTCTATAATAATGCACCGTATCTTTGAGATACAAGTATCCATATTTGGAAGGTACATCTCAGATACTTGTGGGAAATATCTTAAGCTAGGCAAGCGTTAGTTATATACTTTCCTAATTCAATTGAGCGATTCCCATCTTATCCATTCTTTTGATTCTATAGGACAGGCTAATACACCATCGGCTTAATAGCTTAAGGCCTAATGTACTTGAGCAAGAAAGGAATTGAGCTAACACTTCTTATTAAGATTGGCCAAGCTTGCACAAGCTAGGTTTGAGTATTAGCGGTATCCGCCTAATACTAATAATCTTGGTAATGAAGTTAGTTGAGCTTGGAGAGCTCGGAGTAAGCTTCGAATAGATTGTTCAAGGCTCATTGGGCTTAGTCTATGTATTGAATAGGTTAGCTTAGGCTTACTACGCTCCGTCCATGCATTGAGGAGATTAGCTCAGGGTTAGGGGTCTACATCTAAAATAACGTATCAAATCACTAGATAATTCACAATGGCTCCCTTTAACTTCTTAGTAAAGCCAGCTATAAGGCACCTTTCTATCATCAATTACAATTATGGAAACTTTTAAGGCATCACATTTAGACTTAAACACCTTATCAAAAAATTGAAAATGCTAGCGTTGATGATGGTATAGTAAGTTTTTCCTTAATTAACTCAAAACTTTTGTGGGTATCTTCATTATATTTGACTTCACAACTTCCTATATTAACTCCAATATTAATGCTACTATTGTGCTAAACCCATTCACAAAACTTTGATTAAAATAAGGATTGACCATGAAACCTCCTCACATCCTCCATGGAATTAGGTATTGACTACTCCATAGTTATTTTTGTTTCTCCTAATTGACTTGTTCTCCATTTCCTAACATAGCACATCCTAAAAATATCACTTTCTCTTGACAAAAGTTATACTCTTAATAAATTAAACACGATCCTTAAGTACAAAGAATAATCATTTACAATTTTTGATATATGTTAAAATATCATCAAAATAGATAACCACTGACTTACCAAAAACTTCCTATTGCAAATAATTCATGAGGTGCATAATTGTAATTATCATCATAAGCTATTCATACAAGAAACGCTTCATCTTAAACATGGTATTCCACTCATCCCTTTCTTTGATTTGAATTTGATGATAGCCACTTGTTAAGTTAGCCTTTGAGAACAAGCCAAGCCCTATTCAACTCATCAAATATATCACTAAGTTTTAGAATTGGGTACTATAAATCACTTTGTTGCGATTGATGGCTTTACTACATATACACATCCTCTAACTACCATTCTTCTTCATGACTAATTATGCTACAGTAAGTAAGGACTTACACTTTTACACACATACTCTCTATTACCTAATCAAACTATCAATTTAAATCTTGGGTTCATTAGGGTTCATTTAATAGGTAGGATGGTTTGGAAGTGTAGCACTTAATAACAAATAAATTTAGATCTCAATAACTGTCATTGGAGGTAAGATTTAGGTAAGTATTCTAAAAATAGATCATTGAACTCTTCCGCTAAAATTTTTAATCCCTTGGATTTTGGCTCTACACTTTACCCCTCCAACGCGTGTTTCACCATCAATAATAAGATAACCTCTCCACTCTCAATTACCTCTCAACTCCCTTCTCTTAATCAGTAATATTTTCTTTGATTAATAGTAGTTTGGTTGGTTCCAACCTTAGGGTTTAAAGGCCATAAAGTTTCTCACATCCCATCTTTTAAGCACATTTAGGTATTCTTATTGCCATCATGCAACATACATCTATCATACAACCATAGCTTCCATGACAAATTATGTGGAACATCCATTGATACAACATTATGCATAACCTTGCCATCAGTCTCCTACAAATGGACATAAGAATATGGCATACTTGGTTACATAAGCTATACCTTTGTCACTCAACCAATGTAGTTGATGAGGGTATAGGTGCATCATAATTGGTAAGTCAAGTTTTTCCACTATGTAAGTTACTTCTATGTTAGCACGACTTCCACCATTTATAATGACCCCACATAGAGTCCTATTCACCTTAAATCGCTATGAAAAAGTTCTCCTCTTACTCCTCTTATATAGCTAGCTCAATGCTTAAAGTCCCATAAGCTAAGGCCTTTAACCTATCAGTACTATCGTCAATGTGCTTTTTCCTAGCTTCATAGACTTCAATTTTATCTTTCAGGTTCTCCTCTTCATAAACTTGGTCTCCTTCATCCTTACTATCAACCTTGAAACTAGTGCTTCCCCCTTCATTGCCATTACTCTTCATTTTATGTATTGAGATGCAACGTGTCCATAGCCAGTGCATTTGAATCTTATTATTTAACTATTAGTTCTCGTTGCTATAGGTAGCAAAACTCTTTAACCTCCATGTGTCCATAGCCAATGTATTTGAATCTTATTATTTAATTATTAATTCTCTTTGCTATAGGTGGCAAAACTCTTTAACCTCCATTATTCATAGATGCCTTATCTTTTTCATCTTCACTCCTTTCAATTATACTCACTTCCCTCTAATCTCTATGCTTAACCTTTCTATTTTCGTCTCATTACCTCTTGCCTTCTATATTGGAGCAATTTTGAGTAACTAACTTAGTAAAGGTTTTCGATATTCTATGTTGATTCTTTGCCTTTGTCATATTACTTTGAGGGATAATTAGATCACATCATCTAACATCTCATAGGGTTGAAACTCTATCACACTCATGATCTCAAACTATAACCTGAAAATGAATCTTGCAAGTGCTTGTCCCTTGGATTCTTTAAACTTATATGATCATCAATATTCAAAGTTTTTGACATAGTAATCCATACTCAATCCTCATTAATGTAGAGTTTGGAGGTCTAAGAAAGTTTCTTACTTGTAATGGCCATAAGGAACAAGCCGAGTGTGTGGCACTTGCTTTGTCGTTCTCTGGGTTACTATTTTCCTTTCACCACTTCTTACTCTTTGTGCTCTAAATTTCTCCATCATAAAGCTGCATAATCAACAGATTCCAAAGCCCTCAATTTTACTTTAGTCCAATTATCATAGTGATGACACTCAAAGGCTCTTTCCATCTTATATTTTTGTTGAGATGATTATTGAAGGAACCGCTACTTCCAATAGGTGGGATCTTTCTCTTGATAGTATCTTCTTTGTGCACTTGTCTAATTTATCACCTCTTTCTTCTATATGAATATTATCATCCTCTATATGAAAATAAACTCTCTTACTTTATTATTCCATAGGTTAGGGTGTAAACAATCAATATTGCAAGCCTTGAGATCAAGTGGCATGAACTTACTTAATCCCAAAAAGAAAAAAAGAAAAGAAAATTATTGTTGCCTAAACTAAAAACCGATAATCAACGACAATATACGGTCTGATCTTCATTGATCAGATGGTTATCACAAAGAAAAAATAGAATCAAGCTATTTACTTTCCTGACACAATAACACCAGATTTGTCTTTTGATGCACTTTGAGATTATTTATCTCTAAAATCTTTCTTGATAATTCCGATAGTTTCTCTTGCTGCCACGTAGACGCATTGTTAAAAGGAATTTAATAGAGTTAACGGGTTGTAATGGTCCAATTTCGAACTAATATGCTTTTGCCGTCTTGTTGTCTCAATGTTGGAGAACTAATTTTTGCATCAAAATACAGTTAAAGACCCGATTTGCATATTTTGACGCTAACGATAAATATGTGCTTTTCTTCTGTTCTGTACACTAGAATTCCGTTTGGAGAACGAAATACATAATATATGACATTACCTATAAGAAATTTCCAAAATCTGGCACTTGGTCTAAGCAATTTCTGTGAGGTTTCCTCGTAGCTAGGAAGATGCCTTGAATCCATCATCTTTTCAATTCTCTTCCTTCCAGTTTTGGAATGTCAGGAACGATCGTCCCCTTTCCCTATGACAAAAAAGAGTAACATAAGTAGCCTGTAATTTGTCCATTGAATTATGTCGTAAATTGAATCGTTCAATGAACGTTCGGTTTATTACACCATTAGGGGTGAATGGTAAAACCTATTTATAAGTTATCGGGCAACTATTTGATATTTATTTAAATTTAATATATGAGATGAGCTCTAGATTGAATCACTCAAATAATTTATTGAGTCAAATTCAAATTTTATAGCATTAGTTGTACTAGCTTGTGAATCTATTCAAATTTGAATGGGTTTAAAGTTAGTAGGATACAAGTCAAATTGAAGGATTATTATTATATTTGAACTATGAATAACTTTTTAAAAAAAAATTAAACCTCTAATGAACTTAATCATGATTGAAATTCTAGTAGCGTTTGATTGTAAAGATAATATAGGGTAAAGATAGCTAGACATGATAAGAATAAAGAGGATTGGATAATATAAATTTATTATACTATATTTGATTTATATAGTATTAGATATAAAATTTATATTAAAAAATTAATTATTTATATTATAAAATAAATAAATTTTTTATAGTATTTAATAAAAATAATATTCATTAATTTAGTATTATGATGTGGAGGAGTATTTTTGAAAATACAAAATATTTTTTATTTTTATCTAATGAATTTCATTTTTATATCGTGATTCAGATAGAATAAAATTTAGATATTTTATTCATTCCATTAGTCTAATTTTTATTCAGTCACTAATTGAATTTATAAACTAAAAATAAAACTAAATTTTTTTCCAATCCGTTACCATGAAAATTGTACAATCAAAAGCTATCTCTGAATTAAACAAACTGTCAAGGATAAATTAAATATATAATACAGGGAAACCATATCCCACATTGAAACATTAATGGGCCTACCATATATAATCCATATTACTCAGCTCTGAATCTAGAGCGCTAAATGATATTAAGAAAAATTTTGATCAAAACTTATATTAATTAATAGACCGAAAATGGGCAAGTGTTAACGTAGAAGGGGTTAAATTTAGTATCTTAAAAAATGCTGGGGCTCTTTGTACTTTTATATTGGGTTGTCCTATAATTTATCTCATCAGTAAACGTGCTTATCTATCCTGCATATGCAACCACATAGAGATCAAGATCGAGATGGGTTAAGATTGAAGTTTTGACCCTATGCTCAATTACAAGGGGGCTTAACAAACTTATATAGGTTTATTTATTTTGTAGAGTTATATTTTTCACTGTTGAACTTATTTTGAAGCACAGATTCGATTTGAAATCGATTTACATTAATGTTTGACTTTTTCTTGGCAAACTTATTATTGAGAAATATTCTCTAGTTTGAGTTGAGCATGGCAAACTTTTTTAGTATTCTATACTCAAGCTGAAAATCGAGTAGTTTAATCACACCCCATCTTTTTTCTTTTTCATTTTTATTTAACAGTAGTAAAGAGGCTTTTTTTTTTTTTTTTCCTCTTTTCTCTTTCTGTTGGTGTTGTTGTTGTTGCTGCTACTGCTGTTGTTGAGGCGGAGGGATTTGACTTTCCTACATTCACCACTTAAATGATGTTTTATCATTTTGCTATAACAGAAGCATGACCTAACAAGACCGAATTCCATATAAAATCACCACTTCCATTCTTGAGTAAATGACACAGCATGTACAAAGGAAATATTGAAAAATCAAGTCTTTATTTCTGTGATAGTATTGTTGGATGAATAACAAAAAGGAGAAAAAGAATATATATATATATATATATATATATATATATATAAGACTACTAAAAGAATATTAAAGAAATAAAAAAATTCTAAATGAAAAAAAAGGTTCGTTTCAAGTTTTAAAATGCGTTTTATTTGTAAACATATTATAATAAAAAAAATTCCATCTAAATAAAAAGTTATACCCATTTTATTCATAACTAAAAAACCAATTTATTTTTTATTTGTTTTATTATTCTGTCGCTATACATTAGTAAATTAAACTCAACCTGACAAATATAAAAAGCTATAAGCGTATTTTTTCATTCATAGAAAGTTCACAAATAAATACCATCAATTATCTCACAAGTTTATTAGTATTACACTAATAATAATATTCATGACAAGGGATACACATAAAAAAAATGACAAAACAATACATAATAGAAGGAAAATTTTAAATTTCCCACTCCATAAACTGTGTTTAATATTGGTTTCATGACTTCAATTTATCCACACAACCACTTCAAAATGCAAAATTCATCATATCCAAGCTCAAGTTCTCCATCATTAGAGTCTCCATGAAACCGCAATTACTTGGTGTGACCTTACTGAAACTTCCAGGCAATTTCGGCTTTAAAGGGCAAGAAGATAGAGGCAGAATAGGAATGTTCTCGCAATTGCAAAGCTCAATCATGTAACCATCTGGGTCATGGAAGAAGAATTGATCCACTTTTGCTTCTCCTTCCTGCACTACAGCTGTAATGTATATCATCCCCATTTCCTCAAGCCTTCTCTTTACCAGTCCAACATCGGAGCACTTTTGTAGTATATAAAGTACAAAAACATGAGATTAATTGCCATTAAAAAGAGAGATTTAAATTAATTAAGAATAAAATGTAGTACTTACTTGGAAAGAGATGTGGTTATCTTTAGGATTGATCGGCGGGGGTTCACTTGGGGGTTCAAACTCATCCAATGATGGATGCTCGATCAAATGTATCCCAATGCCATAGTTATACAACCTAGGTGAAAAAATGTATGTGAGTTTTCTTCCCGGAGGAGAAAACTTTGCCCGCCAAAGAGGGCAACGCTGTCACTCCAATGCGGTGAGAAATCTCACCGCATTAGGGAAATTTAAAAGAAGAAAATTGGCATTGCAGCCAAAAACTAAGAGCAGGAGTTTAGTTTTCAGAACTTGGATGACCAACACCTCTTGCTTTCTACTGCATCGTGGACTTAATATTCCATATGTGTGCATAAAGTTTCACTAGGGAATGTGTTTCATGATGGATGTTGACTCTTTTGCGAAAACAAAACGTTCTAATCAGTAATGCTATATAAAAATAAAACACTTTAGCAGGAACCAATATTAGAGCATAGTGTCCATACTAAACACAGCACATGGTAGAGAGTACCATATTCTAATACGGACCATCAAGACTATGAAGAAAAATACACCTAAAATGCAGGGCAAAGCTGTTATTGAAGAAGAGGTTTGATTGAAGAAGAGGTTTGATTAGAAATACTAACCAAGCTCCATTGAAGTTGAAAGAAGAGGGGCGTTTGATGGAAACAAAGCCAAGCACATCTTCATAGAACCTCGCAGAATCCGGAACAGATCGGCACAAGAGTGAAACATGATTTAGTGAGAGAAGAGGCAATGCCTCACTGTTGCATATTTCCTTTATCTCCATTGTATGTTATATTCCTTAATTCCTGCTTTCAACTCTCCGAAATCTTGTTTTCCACTTTCGAAGTTCTGATGCACACGATTACTTGTTGATGGTCCTTATATAGAAGAAAAAACGCGGAATGTGTTTTAAAATAACTTACATCTCATGCAACACAAGTAGATACGCTGTCGTAGAAGTAAAAGAATGTTTTGAGGAACTTTCCTAGCAGATTCTCTCAACTCAAGGAGAAGACCGTGTACAATAGCTTAGGAGCTTCTTAAGATATTTTCTTACTAAATATAGCAATAAAGGTATTTTCATTAGAAAAATATTAATGGATGCCTTAGTATACTTATTAATAAACTAATTAAATAGTATTCAGTAGTTTCCCATTGGAATAGAACAAAGTTTGAACCTCCCTTCTCCTAATTGAAAAAAAAAAATTCAATTTTCATGAAAGGGTGTAATTAATATTAGAATGAATAAAGGTTTCCTTTTTCAATCCTTTAATAAATACACCAAAAGCATCCTTCACAACATCCAATATTATTTTAAAAGAAAAACCCGAGAAAATTGAAACATCAAAACTCGACGTACTGATTAGAAAAAATTCTTATTCTTGGAATTCCCACCGAGAAAGCATCATAAAGATGATCATACATTTTCTTCGATTCTATCCTAAACCTTTCATCATATTTTATCTGTAATACTAATAGTAAAGACACCACTTTGTTGCGTTAGTGCTTTAATATTTTCTAAGAGTTTTATGCTGCAAGAACAGCAAAAATTTAATGGAAAATAAACTGCAAGAAGACAGAGAACATAAAAGAATTAACGTGGATCGACAAATGCAGCATATGCCTCGAGTGGGAAAAGAATTCTAGTTTCTTGAGAAAGAGTAGTACATATTACATCATCAGACCCTAGGATCACTTATATACATAACCCATAGAAAACCGGATTGGTCCTATCGACGCTCACCGTCTATCCACTCCCGTCATAGACCTCTAAAAAAACATAAAATAAAAGATTCAGATCAAGCTCTTAAAAAAAAAATAAAAAAAATAGTGAATCGATTAAGATTGAATCATAATTGTCATGATCCTAAATGGAGTTTGGAGTTTAGTAGAATTGTCTTAAAATCATTGGATTACGTGTTTACATATAATATGAAAATCGTCTTACAAATCAAAAGTTAAATGACTTTAATTCAATATTTATTTTTTATATTTAATCATAATGTATTTAGTATATTTATATGAAAATATCTATAAAAATTAATATTCACCGTTCACTAGAATTATAGAGACTTGAAATCCGTATAAAACAATAAAATTGGGTAGTCAAAACTTTTTAAATGATATTAATTCAAAGTAAGTTTAAAGGGCTAGAGTTTAAAAATCTTGAAAATAAAAGAATACATGTTTTAATATTCTCCCTCACATAATCCAAGTTTAGTTCGATAATATTATAACCTATGTCTATCCTTCATAATTTGAGTCTTGTAAGCTCATCACTTAGGCTCCTAATCCATTCTTAACTTTGATATGACCTGCAAGAAAGACTATTGGGGAGTGCACAAAACCATGACTCAACGAGATTATCTCTCGTACCATACATTAAGCAATCAGTAACCAAGTTATTAACCATTAGCATGTAACCCATGTATAACCATATGAATGCAATAGTATACACAATCATTCGGAAATCGTGTATT
Source organism: Lumnitzera racemosa (assembly GCA_024138005.1). NCBI lineage: Eukaryota > Viridiplantae > Streptophyta > Magnoliopsida > Myrtales > Combretaceae > Lumnitzera > Lumnitzera racemosa. Next base: position 61,969,300 of record JAMXBC010000012.1, read on the forward strand.
GCTCGGATTTATGCCCTCTAGTTGCTAGGGGTTGGGGAATAAGTATTAATATGTCAGCTCCAAGCACCCTTACTTCAAGCTAAATCGCCTTTGGCCCAATATCTTATTAATTAATATATCAAAATACCACGAGCTTAGCTTAAGCAGGGTTTACTTTAATATTAAAATAGCAATATGATAATACATATATGCTCAAGAGTGTATGTAGCCCTGAGTAGTTGCATTTGCAGACGAAGCTCCAATCAAAGGATGACATTCTCTTGCACGTAGTAGTTTCTAAAGGTTAGGGTAAGGTAACATCAGACGAAGCATGACCTTTGTATAGCCTCTCTGTACAATCGTGTGATATTGATGGCTTTCTTCATGCAATCAGGCAATGCATGTCCAATTTAAATTTTAAGACGAATAGTTATTAGGTTTGTTATGAGGTGGCCAAACAAATATGGCATATACTCAGCGATAGAAATGCAATTAATGAGTACAACATCCAATTTCTTGTTTCATATAAATTAATATAGCAACCAATACTAGGCATATGCACTACCCATATCCCCAAGCAATTCAATCTCACATCATTAATTAAAATGCAACTATACTACATGCATAAGCAAGTATGATAATTATAAAGAGTCTTTCACCAGTTCCAAGCAACTAACTGTAATAGTTGCTAAGTAGATAATTGATAGTGAATTTCTCCTAAAGTTAATATAACTTAAGTCATCAATAAATAAGCATATAAGGTATTTGAAATTGTAATTAAGTTTAAACTAATTTTAGTGTTGCTCATTTCCCAATTCGAACCTAAAATGTAGTCTATTAGCTTCGATCTTTTGTAAATAAATAACTATCTTGAAGAGTCTAATCTTTTTGGGAATATTGGATGTACTAGGTCAATTTTTTAATTGAAGTGGTCAATTACTTGATTTTATAATTTCAACATAACTTGTTATATTATAGATTATTTATTTAAATTAGTTTTTGAATTGAATATTCAAGTTTGGCTTTATTAACATTTTTAGGTTCCAAATTTTAAACTTTCATTTTATTTTGATTGCAAGTTTAAGACTAAAGCTAAAATAGGTCGATTCTTATAGTTTTCAAATCTAATTGATGTACTATGTGATTAACTAAGGACACCTTGGTTTATATTATAACATAGGCTTTTACATATAATATAAAATATTCATCTAATTTGCATTGTGAAGATATTATGTCCATTGTTAAAACCAAATAATTTGAAAGGAAAAATTTACAATTCTTTCATGTGACTTAATATATTGAGGAAATGTATAGATATGTTTATATATTCAAAGTTATTAGTGTTATTCTTTTTTCCTTTTTTTTCCCAAGAGTTATTAGTGTTATTCAAATTGATAAGATATGCATGAAATGATTCTCTCTTTCATTTGTGTTTGGTATTCATATACCAATGCATGTAACTTAATTGTTATTATTATTTTTTATTTCCTAGTTTAATGGAGATGAATAGGAAATATTGTAATATTAAACTTATGGCGCCTTATTTAACACTATCACTTGCTACTTAAAGAATATATTCCAATCTATTTAAATTGTTAAATATTATACATGCGCATGTCACGGACGGATTCCGTTGCTCGACCCTGTATGGCACTTAGCGTTCCTAACCTCACTAAGGAAGGCTAAGTCAGCCTGTAACACACTCACAATGTTAGAGAGAGCAAGTAGAGAGAGAAACTCTGATAATATACTGTATTCACTCAAATAACTTGTGTGTTACATCTAAAGGGAATACCCCTATATATACAGAAAGCCTTTATAATCTAATGGTTAAGATCAATTCGATCTAATGGTTACAATTGATTCTCAACTACTACAGTCACCTACCCCCACTTACTAATATACAAGATTCTGGACTTTTCTGGAACCTTCTAGAGCTTTTCATCATCTAGAAGCTTTTAGTAGGCTTGGGCTTTCGTCTTTTGTCTTTGGGCTTTAGGAACCTCATAAGAATGACCCATTTCGAGAGGTCCGTAACATTCTCCTCCGCTTAATCCGGCGACGCCCTCGTCGCTCCTTCATCATGGAACTGTCGAATCTTTTCTTTAAATTGCCACAGTGCTTCGGCTAGTTCCCAACTGGCCTCACTTTCTAGTCTTCCCTTTCACATTACCATATACTCATGTTTGGGAGTTTGTCTACGTCTCTTCACATGTCTATCAGCTATGATCCCTTTCACTTCCTTATCAAATGAATCCGTACTCCTATTAGGGTCCTTTGTGATATAGCTCTTATAGGGTCTTCCTCATCTTTGTGGAATGGTTTTAGCATGCTCACATGGAAAACCGGATGGAATTTCAGTTTGGATGGAAGTTCCAATTTGTAAGATACTCGCCCCACCCATTTCACAATTGGGAATGGACCCTCGTACCGCCTCATTAGACGTTTATGTAGTTGTCCCTCGTACGTTATATCAAATGTAACTTAACAAGCACTTGGTCACCTACCTGATATTCCATCGGCCTCCACTTCTTGTTTGCAATCTTCTTTATTCTCTTGATAGCTCGATTTAAGTATGTTCGAGCTAAGTCGTGATTTTCCTGCCATTCCCTTGCAAATTTATATGCGGGAGGGTTGGACCCCGTATATCCTATTGCCACTGTATGAGGAGTTAAGGATTGCCTTCCCAGGACGATCTCGAAAGGACTCTATTTGATGGACTCATTCTTCTATAGGTTAAACGAGAACTGCGTCACATCTAACAACTTGGTCCAATTGTGTTGGTTAGTCCCTACAAAATGCCTTAAGTATAATTCCACTAAAGCATTCACTCGCTCTGTCTGACAATTCGTCTGGGGATGCAAACTAGTTGAAAAGTTCAACTTGGATCCTAGAAGTTTGAACGGTTCTATCCAAAATTTCCCTGTAAATCGCCCATCTCGATCACTCACAATGTTTTTGGGTAGGCCCCAATACTTTACTAAATGTTTCAAGAAAAACCGGGCAACTTCATCTGCTGGGTACTCCTTTGTTGCTGGGATAAAAGTCGCGTATTTTGAGAATCTGTCTACCACAACCATGATTGTACCATACCCTTCCGATTGGGGTAAACTTACAATGAAGTCTATGGAAACACTTTCCCATGGCCATTCAGGAATGGAAAGAAGCTCTAATAGTCCCGGAGTTGCCTTGTGTTCAACTTTGTCTTGTTGGCACATGAGACAAGTTCGGACATAACTTTCAATATCTTCCCTCATGTGGCCAAAAATACTTTTCTTCCACTAAGGCTTGAGTACAGTGCATTCCTGGATGACCTGGTCATTTAGAATCATGACACTCTCTAAGTATCTCCCTTCTCAGATTCAAGGAATGGGGCACATAAATTCATTATCCCTTTATATATATTAGTCCATTCTCTTGCCAAAATCTCCTTGTCTTCCCTTCTTAACATTGGATCAATAGAGCTTTAGCTTGCTTATCACTCTCCATTCCCTCTTGGATTTTATCAATGAGGTTGCTTTCAGGTTTGCTGATGATTGCCAACTCAACCCTTCGGCTGAAAGCATTTGCCACAACATTAGTCTTACCTGACTTATGTTTAAGGTCGAAATCAAATTCTGCCAGGAAAACTTGCCATCGGGCTTGCTTAGGAGAGGGCTTGCGCTGGTGGCCATATTGTCAGTCTTGACCACAAACTTCTTCCCTAACAAGTAGTGCCTCCATACCCGAAGACAGTGTACTATTGCTGTCATCTCCTTTTCATGCACTGAATATCGCTTCTCTGTATCATTCAACTTTCGGCTCTCAAATGCCACGGGGTGTCCTTCCTGCATTAAAACTCCTCTAATAGCAAAATCACTAGCATCAATACATTCCTCAAAGGGTTTGCTAAAGTTGGGAAGGAGAAGGACCGGCTCCTTAGTAATTGCCATTTCTAAGATCTCGAGTGCTCGTCGTCTCTCTGTACTCCAAACCCAAGGGGTATCCTTTTTGAGTAAGTCTATCAATGGGCTTGCTATCTTTGAATAGCCCTTAATGAATCTTCTATAGTAATTTACTAAGCCAAGGAAGGATCTCAGTTCAGTAGGCTTGGTGGGTTCCTCCCAATCCCAGATGGCCCCTACCTTTCCTTCGTCTATTCTAGTCTTTCCTCTCCCTACTATGTAACCAAGGAACGTCACCTCTTCTTATGTAAAAGAACATTTCTCTATTTTCACATATAGATCATTCCTCCTTAAAGCTAAGAATACTGAGCGAAGGTGCTCTATATGTTCCTCCACTTACTATAAATCATAATATCATCCAAGTACACTACTACAAATTGATCAAGAAAGGGGGCTAAAACACGATTCATAAGTGTACAGAAAGTAACCGGGGCATTGGTAAGGCCGAACGGTATGACTAGGAATTCAAAAGCACCATACCTTGTAACACAAGTGGTCTTGGGTTCATCTCCTTCTGCAATCCTTACTTGGTGATATCCCGAGCGTAAATCCAATTTGGAGAAGTATCTAGCTTCTCCCAACTTGTCAAATAGATCCGATACCAATGGAATGGGATACTTATTCTTTATCGTGACCTTATTTAAGGCTTGATAATCAATACACATTCGGAGTGATCCATCTTGTTTCTTCTGAAAAAGTACGAGAGCTCCAAAAGGTACCTTTGAAGGCCTAATGAAACCTGCTTCTAGTAATTCCTTCAATTGTCGCCTCAATTCATCTAATTCTGGAGGTGACATCCTATATGGGACAGCGGTGGGCAGCTTGGCTCTGGGTTCCAATTCTATCACATGGTCTACCTCTCTTCTTGGTGGTAACTTCTTAGGTAACATTGGCGGCATTATATCCTTAAATTCTTCCAATATTTCCCCCACTTGAGGTGGAACACTTTCTTGACCACTAGTCTCTTCCTTAACTTTTAAGGCAGCCAAGTAAGTGACTTCATTCTTCTTGAGTCCCTTTTCCAATTGTATAGCCAATACGAATTTGGTGGCTTAACCTACCTTTCTTACGATAGGCACCACACATTGTGAGTTGTGATCAAGTACACAAATGCAGTTAGCCCGTGGTACGATAAGTGCATCAATGCGATCTAAAAAATCCATCCCAATCACAAACTCAAAATCATCCATTGGCACTACTTCAACTGTCTCCTTTCCCTGCCAACCTCCAATACGGAGCTCTATGCCCCTGGCTACTCCAATAGTAGAAACTTCTTTTGAGTTAACTATTTTGAGCCATGTTTTGGTCTCCTCCACTTTTAGCCCTAACTCCTTTGCCGCCATATCAGAAATAAAGAGATGAGATGCTCCTATATCTACGAGGGCATTAAGTTTCTTACCTACTATCGATACTTCGGTATACATAAATCCTTTTCTTTCATTGACTTGAGACTTCATAGTACTGAGTAGACGAACTGACCCTAACTGGGCCTCATCCCCATCATCTGAGCTTTCACCTGCTACTAGTGTCGCTAATCTCTCTTTTTTCGGACACTCCCTGGCATAATGGGGTCCATTACAGAAATAACATTTCAATTTACGGGGTTTCCATCTTTCCCCGTCTCTCCCTTCACGAGTTCTTCCTCGATCGTTATCTCTTTCTTCTGCTTTGGTTTTTCCTTTGGAAGAACTCTCACTCTTCTCCCTTTCAACTCCCCCTTTTCATCTTCCCCCTGTGATCTTAGGATCAGTCTTCCGAAATTCCATTAGGCCTTCCGCAATTGCTATAACCTTGGAAATGTCATCCACTCCTCTTCGCTCCAGCTCTAATTTAGCCCAAGGCTTTAAGCCATCCAGAAACATCACCAAAGCATCTTCTTGGTTGAGGTCTGGGATCTCCAACATCAACTCTGAAAATTCCTTTACATATTGCTTTATGTCACCCTTATGAGTTAGGTGACGCAATTTCACCTTTTCTTCCTTAGCAACATTTTGGAGGGATAATTGATTTTTCAACTCTTGTACAAAGCTATCCTAGGTGTTGATATCAGCCGCCCTCCTACGCCACCATACCATGGCGGAGTCTTTCAAATATATGACAGCAGTACGTACCTTTCTAGCATCATCTAAGATTCCCACAACATTAAAGTATTGTTCCACTTTCTATAAGAAGTTATCTACTTCTTGAGTAGACCGCATCCCGTTAAAGTGCTCTAGCTTTGGAATACCAACCCTATGGCCGGTTTGGAGGGTCATTCCATTTGCAACAACGATTCGGCAAGCCGTCAATTGCGTCTTGAGATCTTCAATCTCTTGACGCATGGCTACTATTACTGCATCAATCTTACCTTCATAAGCTTCTTCCTTACTTTCTAAGGCCGTGACTCGGGCTTGGAGAGCATCACCCTTCTCTTCAATAACATTTCCATGCTGCTTAAGCTCTTCTACAGCCCGATTTAGTGCTCCTTGCAATTTGCCTAGAGTTTTTCCTCCATTTCCTCAAGATTGCCTTGAAACTCATCAAATTGTTCCTTAGTCTCAGCAATGCTCAACTCTGTCTTATCCATCCTATTAAGGAAAGAGTTCAGTAAGTCCTAAGACCTAACCCTTTGCTTGGTGATACGGCGATTGTCATGGTCAGCCAACTCATCGACCATTGAAGTGTTGTTGTCTCCTCCAGATGACGTCTTCTCCACAAGCAATTCCTTTTTCAAGCTTTGATACCACTTGTCACGGGCGGATTCGGCCGCTCGATCCCGCACGGTACTTAGCGTTCCTAACCTCACTAAAGAAGGCTAAGTTAGCCTGTAACACTCTCACAATGTTAGAGAGAGAAAGTAGAGAGAGAAACTCTGATGGTATACTGTATTCACTCAAATAACTCATGTGTTACATCTAAGGGGAATACCTCTATATATACAGAAAGCCTTTACAATCTAATGGTTAAGATCAATTCGATCTAATGGTTACAATTAATTCTCAACTACTACATTCACCTGCCCCCACCTACTACTATACAAGATTCTGGACTTCTCTAGAACCTTCTAGAGCTTTTCATCATCTAGAAGCTTTTCATCATCTAGAAGCTTTTAGTGGGCTTGGGCTTTCGTCCTTGGACTTTAGGAACCTCCTAAGAATGGCCCATTTCGGGAGGTCCGTAACACGCACACGTACACATACATATACATATCCCCTTTTCTTTTTTTCGAGTTTTGAAAATAAAAGTAGCATTTTATTAACCATTTCTAAAATAGGAGTTTCTTATTTATCTCTAAACTTTGACACTTGTATTTGCTATACAAATTTAAAATTTGATTACTTACTTCGGTTTAAAGTTCATTTATATGTGGTTAAGTATATTGATTAGCTATTTTCCTAAAACTTTTTTTTTAATTAGGGTATTGTATTTTATATAATAAGTATATAAGAGAAACAAATTTAAAAGTTTTCCATTGCTAATTTCCTTAGCAAACATATTCATTTATACTATTATTTTATTTAACCTTGGTTTGTTCGTATTATAACAAACCTTATTAACTCTAAATTGATCTACTCCATATATATATTCTTCAATAACTTTACACATCATTAATATATGTGCTTATATATGTATTGATAAGTATATAAACTCATATGTTTATTCTTAGTAATAATACTGCTGTTGTAATTGTTAACTTTATAAATAAATAGTAGTAAATCATTTCATTACTTAACCATCGATCAAATTTCCAATTTCGAAATGCCATTTTTATTATTCTATATATACATACATACATATATATATATACACACATACGAAGAAGTTAAAACTCTCATCTATTTTAAGTAAAAGGTGTTGAAAAGAATTGGGTATGATTTCTTAAGTTTAAATCAATTTAATATTTTAGGTTGCTATCAAATAAACAAACCAATAGAAGAATATAATGCATACATTAGTCAATAAATATAGTAGCAATAACATAACTTAGTCACTTCTTATACTACAAAGGTAGCATTATTAATAACGACATCATTCATACATAAATACATACATATATTTATATATATAAATCCAAAAATACCGTATGAAGAATTGCTAAACACAATCATCAGGTTGCTTTCCTCGTTTACGATGTAGAACAATTGTTTTAAAAGCATCATGACTAAGAAACTAAAGTGTAGAAAGTCTTAACTCTTAACCTCTTACATATACTAAAAAAATAAAATTATATAAACCTATTAATTCTAAAGTTTTTATTTATTCCTTTTTGTTTAATCCTAACCACGAGTGCAAGAAAATAGGAGATTTTAAGTACTAAAGATTACTTTTTCATTCATGTCTGGGTATATTTATGGGTAAGTGCATTTGTTCCTTCAAGGTTTTAATTAATAATAATTAATTAATTATCATTTATTTATTTTTTTCATCTTTGGTATCAATAGGTATTATATCATTGTAATCATAATGTTAAAGTCGCCTGCGAGGAAGCGGCTTACCTATGCGGGCATGTGACGTCCACGTTCTTGGTTCGATTTCCGACAATGTCGCGGGAAAATTCACCGCAACAGGCACGATTACGACCAAGAAAAGGGAAGAAAAAGAAATGAAGTTAGTCTCTTGGCTTAAACAATCGTCAGCGAGCCCAAGTGAGAATCGACATTTACCTTGGTCGGGTTGGGTCGTCGGAGCACAAAATGATAAGCTTCGCTTGCTCTCTTGTTTGACTTCTGCTCAACATGGTGAGCCGGCCAATACTAGTATCGTCTTAGTGTTGTCGCTCACTGTCGAGCTTGTCAGTGTTTCTTCGTTGAACCATCAAACTGCCCTATTTTCAACTATTCAAAAACAGGGGCTAGCTTTTAGTGAGAAGGCAAGGGAAAGAAAAGAAAAATGAAAGTAGGACGCCAGAACAACAAGAAAGATAAGGAGGAAAGGAGTGCTAAGATGTTTCCCCTACCCGATTTAGCAAATGGCCTAGAAATCAAAATGAAAGGGGACAAACGGTGTTGATAAATGAATCGAGACCAAAACTTCATTCATGTACACAACAGAATGAGGGTGAGTGTGGATGATAGGTCGAGAGCTGATACAAAATGAACAAATCCCAAGATTTAGATACACAGCCACGCGCCGAATGAGAGACAGAGAGAAAGAAAGAAAGAGAGAGAGATTAGCCAAACGTGAGATAAGTGAGACTAGAAAACTAAGAAGATAAAGAGAGAGGATGGACTGGATGAAATCTAATATAGAGCTAAGACCAAAGTTTCACCCGCGCCCATAGAATGCAAGAGAGAGAGAGAGAGAGAGGGAGAGGGAGAGGTATCAAAAGAGATCGGAGAGAGACATTGCAGCGGAGGAACGAGATATATGTGTACTGTGGAAGATAGTTGGAGTGTTGGATTTAGATGAAAAGGACATAGGTGGCACAATCAAGGGTAGGCATGATCTTCAATTTGATCGAGGAGGGATTTTTACTTGGTTCCCTTAGTCATCATAAGGATGCTGTTGGACTATAAAGAATGAAAGCTGTGGACTGTGGGCGTCAAGGATCCGATAAGTTTCGGGTTTATTTTTCTATTATGATACCTATAATTAATTTAAGCGGTCCTGAAAATATTTCATTATTATATTCGTAATTTACCTTGAAAACTGTCTCCTACGTCGGATTTCATACTTTATTCTAAGATATAATATACGCACATGTATATACATATATTTATATATTAAACTTAAAATGAGTTAGCAAATTCTATAGTATTTTTAGATTTATATCTTTTGACCGAATTTATATATATATATTTTTTCCTTTTTAACAAAAAGGGTTTTAGTATTCAAAAGCAATTATAAACCAACTTATTGATTTTTTGGGAGCTCATAGTTTTACACACACACACATATATATATATATATATAGTTCTTACTGTAACATTATTCTAGTGCCTTATAAGTCTATTAAGGAGTGTACTCAATATTATGGTTCTAACATATTAAAAATATTAAGTTATCCTGCTTAATATTCTAGAATTTTTTCAAAATATATATTATATATTTTCAGGGTTTTGCAGTAATAATTCCAGACACTTAACAGTTTGTTTGTGCTGACATATATCCCTCCGAACGTGACTTATAACCTTGCCACATTAGCATATATCGATAGAAAATGTAGTACTAATTGACATTTCTATGATATAGGATTGACCCTGTGTCACATATCTCCGCATTTGGCACTCCCAAGGAAAGTTTTTGAGGAAGAGGAACAGAGGTCTCCCACGTTTTAAAGTTTAGGACTCAGCTGAATAAAATGCATAAAAGGATTTTGTTTCAAAGAAAGGAAATCTAAATTCATCATTGGCACAGTTGTTCAGGTCATTGAACCTAGTTTTGATTTCCTTTAATTCCTTAATGGACAACTAACATTTCAAATGATCAAATAGGTCCATAACTACAGACACAACACAAATTCGCATGACCACAAGGCAGGAATTAGTATTTATCAGGTTTGTCGCATTATAATCTTTGTAACATCATTCAAACCGGATTGACTATATCCATGATGATCGTCCAAACTTATATTAATTATATATTATGGATAAATCAGCGAACTAAATTCATTTATATTGTTAAGGGGTACATTTATTTTATCCATTCACACCATTCAAGGACCAAGTAAAAGCGGGGTGTGATTAACTTTTGTGATTGTTTGCGCAAAGTATCTTAATATTATGCCAAATTTGAGACATATGTAAAGACAAAGCTTAGCAGAACGTTTAGATAATATAAATCTATTGTTTGTTGTTTGAATTTAATTTAAGAATTAAGTTGCAATGGAAATAGCTTCATAGGGCTCTCGGTTTTATTCTTGCACCGTACCACCGAATTGATAGAGTGATGCTTCTGGTGCTGTGCCAACTGTGACTTGTATAGACATTTGGCCAGATATCAAATCCAACTCAAAAATTGTTCACTTTCACAGGGATTGCCTAGTTAGACCACTGATGAGCAGTTTAGGTTTGTGAATCAGTCTTGAATCGACTTACCAATTTTGGATCATTGAACTAGCCTATTGTTGATGGACTTAAACCGGCCATAAATTTACCGGTTCATATAGATTTAAGTGAATCATGACTTTTAAATTCGCATCATAAAGAGAGATAAATATATTAAGATGACGGGAGAAAGAGTCATTGAAGTATAATCAATAATAAACAAGTATGAGGAGATTATAGGATGAATATGATATCGGATTTTATTTATATTTTACTTTTATATCATACCCTATAAAATACATGTTTGTAAGTTTTAGAATTAAAATCTATTATGTGATTGATTATTATAAATTATATATATTTTTATCTCAACTTTATATTATATTAATGTATATATTTTTATACTATCGACATGAAAATCGCAAGGATTCAAGAAATATACATGAAAATATTTTTTAGTGCAAGACTCATGTAGAAATCTGACCAAAAATCAGATGTTGGATAATATTTGACGATTGTGGAAGAAGCCCATTGGAATTTAAGCCTAACCCATTGCAATTACACGTGGTAATTGGAATCTATGTGATTTGTTGATTTTGAAAGAAAAGGAAAAAAGAAAAATAGAAAAGGAAGTCGGCACAAGGAGGAAATATACTTATAGACATTCTCGCTGCACCAAAAGGAAGGAGGACATTGGTTATTATATTTTTCAGTTTTCGTAGCCGCACGCACGTGGATTTTTTTTTTTTTTTTTATTATTATTCTTTAGTTTCCGAAGTCTTAATCGCTAGAGAGAAACGAAGGATATAGAATAGAGGGTTTCTTTCAGTTGTGGAGCCGCGGGAACGTTTTGTTATTCACTAAAGATTTATAGAGCCGCAGGACAGAGGATCAGAGACAAATTTCCAGATTTAGTCACAATGGCACAAAAGATTGAAGAGAAGACTAGACTGAAAATCAAATTTACAATTTAAGAATTATAACTAGATTTTTTAATTATTTTTTATTTTCAAGATTTATCATATTTCTTAATTTTTTTATATATTTTTATTTTTATTATGAAATAAATTAGATTTAATCGGATTTTAACATAGCTTAATTATTTAATCAATGCATGACTTTATTATATGTTGTTATTTAATTGATTAGATTTTTAATTATTTGATTTTATGATTCGTCAACAGTGTTTTCATAAATAAAATTCAAAAAACTTGAAAAGGAATGAACGGTTTATATAAAATTGAAATAGAATTGAATCAATTGTTGACACAGAAACATATGCTTCAAATTAGTTTTAGGACTCAGTTCATAATGCGATTAGTATTAATTTTTATGATATAGAAATATACATGAACCTTGATATCAATTAGAGTAGTAAATTTGTGAGAGGAAATTTACTACATAATAAGCAATTGTAGATAAACTACTAAAAAGGGATGTTTTTATTATAATTAGGGTAACATCAACTCGAAAGGGAAATGAGTTTTTATGAATCTAATTAAAGAATAATTAATTAATTTTATCATATTTTATAGATATATATTGATTTGTCAAATGATGACTTTATTGACATCTATGCTATTATTGGTGAATTATTTCCTTTTAGTGTTAGTAGTTTATTTTTATTAGATAGTTTACTTTTGTAGTAGATTAGTTCTTTTTATTTAAATTTATTAATCATTCCGTTAGAAGAATTGAAATAATTTAATATTTAGTTTCTAATTCTTAAGAACTACCTAGTTTCACTAGTTATTTTTATTACAGTATATGATCCAATTTACTTATCGGAGTGTTTTTTATTGAGAAATTATTTTTAAAAGAGTCTTACACATTAATAGTACCCTAAAACCATCCTACAAGATGTATCTTGTATAACAGTATAGGGTATTTTATGGAACTTATAAATTTTACCTTTTTTTCTATAAAATTTAAGTTTATGTTATACCAAAGGAGTAATCTATATGTAATTTTATAAGTTTTTCATATGCAAAATCTATGGAATTTGTAGCAAAATCTTTGAAATTAAAAAAGAAAAAAAAACTTCCGTACATTCATTATTGGAAGTTTATGTGATTTTATTACTTAGCAAATGGGAAGGAATAAGGAGAAAAAAAAAAACAAAAAAAGAAACATAAATTTGGTGAGGAAAATGGGGAAGATTAAGGAAAAGAATGGAAAAATATAAAATGAGAGAGGTATGTTTAAGGTTCTTAGCTTATGGTCTTGAGCTCTTTTTTTTTTTTCATTTTTACTAAAACATTTATTAGCTGAAAAATATAATATTATCATTTATTATTCAACTAATAACATTATTTCATAATTTTTTGCCAGGCCAGTACAACATGCCTTAGAACGAATACTTTTTATGCTTTAGAGTACAAGTTCTAAAGAGAGTACATGGTAGAAAGACCTCATACCTATACCCATACCCTACCTTCTAGTAGCAGTTTCCAAAAAACCTATTCCCAAAAGTTAGCCTATGATTCTTGATACCTACTCGAAACGTTCTCAATCAAGTAAGATACAAATAAGGACGTTGTACAATAGGATTATCCTTAATGACAGGCATTTATGCAAGATTAAAGGCGACAAATTAAAGAGAAGTCAGTAGGTTGAAATGATAATAGACAATTCAAATTTGACTTACAAAAATTGCAAAAGGGTTTATTTTTTCATATTAAAAGCTTAGAGAGTTATATAAATATCGAACATTGAATCAATGCCTCAAAGTTTGAAATGAATGTGAATGTTTAGCAAGAGCAATATGAATTGAGAAGCTATACACTTGCTTCCTCACAAGACTCTTGCATTTACCCTCTTTTATTAATTTCTCACTTAACCTTACATGTTGCTCTATTGTCTACGTAACTTATTACAAGTTTTGTATAATTTTCTTTTTATTTTTCTCATTTTGGTATCATGGTAATCTTTTTAAATGAAGTTAAAAAAAAAAATTCCCTTTGAGAATATAAACAACCAAAAAATTCTGCTTATACATATATTGTTCCTTAATATTGTAATCTAAGTGAAATTTTTTCTTTGATTAACAATTCATCATTCTCATATCTTTATTATTTATTATGAATAAAAAGTGGATTGGTTTTTCCACCCTTTATCCTTTAGTAAGAAAGAAGCTCTGGTAAAGGCCACAACAAAAAAAAAAAAAAAAAAGAGAAAGAAAAATTGAATAAAGTGAGCAGTTTATTGACATGCAACAACATGACCTCCATGCCTTCACCTACGATAGAGTAGATAATGTACTCAATAGTCTTCCACTTAGGATCAAGCACCTAATATCATGTGCCGAAGATGAGGCCATAAAGGAGGATGAAGTTGAAGAAGTATCGAAAAAGGAGGTACAAAAGATGATGTGCTTAACAAAAAATTTTCTTAGGGAAATTGTAAATAGCTCCCCTAAATTATGACTTAGGTGTGGATTGACTCTCTTTATTTCAAAGTGTGCTTTAAGACTCCTTAAATTTTAATAAATTAATAATATAAATGATATTTTCTTTTTTAATTAGAAAAAGTCATGCTATTGTTAAAATTCATAAGGTCATTAAAAACACATTTTAATAAGTTTAGAAAGTGCTTGTATACAAAAATAAAAGTTTAAGAGGGTTATTTTCAACAACAGAGATTATTTATCAAATTATTAATCAAAGTTTGATTTTTTGTACAAGAACTTCAAACTCCTTTAGATCAATAGCAAGACGATGGTATCATCTATAATCATGGTGAGATCTTTCATTGTTAATTCTTAATTACTCCATATGGTATTAGAGCAAAGGGTATAATTAAGAAACTATCTCTTTAATTTTTGATTGCATGAGACAAGATGAATAATGAATTAGGTAACTTGAATCATAATCAATAATTTGATCTCATGATTGCTTATTCTTTTTTTTTTTTTCTAGTTTTGATACTCCTTCAATGATGATTGGAAACATTATGTTTAATGGAACAAATTTCTTGGCATGGAGTAGATCAATAAAGTTAAGATTTGGAGCCAAATTAAAAATTGGCTTTAACGATGGAAGATTAAATAAATCTAATCAAAATTCTCTTAACATACTGAAGTAGATTAGATAGATCTTAGTTTTAATGATTAGTCAATTCTCACAAAATTATCTTCATGCATAATCTACGCAATAGTTATGGTTAGAGATCATAGATCAATATGGTCAGGGAAATGCATTGCTTATTTTCCAATTGTAGTATAAACTTAGTAACATCAAACAATTAATCAATCCATAGGAGTTTATTAAACTCAAAAGGTATTGGGATGAGATATAAATTTTGCATTCGTATCCGATGTGTGAATGTGAGAGGCTTGATTACAGTACTTGTAATTTAGATGGGAGAATAATCAAGTTTGATTCATAAACTAGGTTTATAAAATTCTTAATGTAATTGAATGAGGGATATTAATCAGTTTGTAATTAGATTTTTTTTATGGATCACCTACCATCTGTTAATAAAGTTTACTATCTAGTGCAGCAAGTCGAAAGGCAAAAATTGATTACTAGTGTTTTTGAAATAGAGCCTATTGCTTTTAGCTTGAAGAGAGTAGATTCAAGTAAGGAAAGTTATGATAAATGTAGCAGTAAAGGGTTCAATAAGCTTGTATGCAAGCCTTATAAAATGGAAGAAGATTTAATAGACTAATGCTTTTAATTAAGTGGTCATCTAAAGTGGTTTAAAGGAAAGAAATTTGATAAAAGCAATGATGTTAATTAGAACCAAGTAGTTGCTCAAGTGCATACTTATTCAAATAGCATTCAAACTTCTTTGTCAACCTTTCTACATATTGTTACTGACACAAATGTTGCAAGTTGTTCTAATAGTGCTAGTTAAGATATTGATTTGATTCAGCATGTGTGTCAAGAAGCGTTTAGACTCATGAAGGAAAAGCAAGTAGCTAAGCATGTAGTGAATTTTATAGGCAAGTTTGAGTTTTCATCTTCTTGTTTTAGTATCGAGAATAATAGCTACTATCCTTGGGTTATTGATAAAACCTTATCAGGCCTTACTATTTGATAAACACACCTTATATACTCCCATTTCAATAGACTTACTTGATGGAACCTTTAAACCTGTACAATTAGTTGGAAATGTCTTTATATGTACTTCGTTGGTCCTTCAAAATGTGCTATATGTGTAATGTTTTCTCAATACAAAAGGCCACTATTGATAACTGCCCAACAGTGAAAAGTGATTCTTAAACCTTTTTTTTTTTTTTTTTAGGTACAAAGAAGTAACAAAACAATTGCATTAGTTGAAGCTCATAATGGGTTGTACATCTTATGGTTTAATGTCAAGAGAGGTTGTAATTCTATAGTTGATAATCATTTCAATGTAATATATGCTATTCATTCTTTTAAACCAGAACTTGTTTTTTTTATACACAATAGATTAGGACATCTGTCTTTGTCAAATTCAATAATTAGATGATTTTAGACATCTAAAAATGAAAGATTTCATGAGTGGTACATGTTTTATTGCTAAAATACAAACTTTTGTTCAAGAGAAGTAATAATACATCTTTGAATTTTTTTCATCTTCCACATGTTGATACTTAGGCTTTTTATTTCTCTCCTTCCATTTATGGTGCAAGATACTTTTTCACTATAGTGGATGAATGTTCTTCACCTATTTAGACTTATCTTATTAGCAATAAGTCTTAAGTAGTTGGATGCCTTGATAAATTTCTCAAAATGATACATCCATAATTAGGGCTTCACCAAAGATCATAAGAGTGGATAATGGGGCATAATTCCTTTGTCATGCTTGCCAAACCATTTTTAATACACTTAGAATTATTCACCAAAGGACAATGGTCTAAACCCTTCGACAAAATGGAAAGGTTGAAAAAAAAAAACATTGTCATCTTCTTGAGACTTCTAGAGCCTTATGACTCTATGCTAACCTACCAAAATTTTTTAAGGGAGAAAGCATCCTTCCAGCTACCCATCTTATAAACTTAATTCCTATTGAAAAAGTTGAATTGGAAATCACCTTTTGGATTGCTTTATAAGGAGGAACCATCATATGATCATTTGAAACCATGGGTTGCCTTTGTTAGATTGTAAATGCTTCTCCTCATAAAGATGAGTTTGATCAAAGGGATATTATCTATGTTTTTCTTGGCTATGTGTTTAGCAAAAAAGGATATAAAGTGTATGATAACAATTTAAGGAAAATCTTCTTAAGTGGGGATGTTGTGTTCTATGAACAAGCGTTTCCTTTTAAGTCCATTTTTGATAATTCTTCTTTAATTCCAACATTTGTTCCTTATGGTCCTTTGTCTTTTGAACATTCTTCTACTGACAATGCTCATGATCATTACTATTCTAGCATTCATGATTAGACCCTCTATTAACTTATTCATTCTTCCTTGGACAATATAGGTCAAAACACATATGTCTCTTCCTCATACTTCTAGAGAGTCTGCTATTCATCCTATACTATGATGATCAACTTGGGGAACATAGACCTCCTTCCTAGCTTAAAGACTATGTAGAATCCTTATAAGGTCAACTGATAATATCACTCCTTACATTTGATCATAACCCTTAACTTCTCAAACATTATACTCGTTGTTTGACTCCAATACCTTTACTCATTCCCCTTGGATTATGTGGCTTCTTTAATACAAGTTTTAATAATATAAGAACCTTTCTCTTATTCTTAAGATTTTAAAACAAAATAATGGGTTGAAGCAATAAACAAGGAAATGATAGCCTTAGAGTTGAATGATACTTGGGAAATCACTAACTTGCCATTAAGTAAGAGAGCAATTGGATCCAAATGGATATATAAAATTAAATATAAACTTAATCGAAATATTGAAAGATTTAAGGCTTGTCTAGTGGCCAAAGGATTATATCTAAGTAGAAGGTATAGACTATCATAATGCCTTTTCTTTCGTAGCTAAATTGAGTACTATGCATATTCGTATAGCTATTGCTACTGCATATAATTGGCCCATACATCATGTTGATAGGTCTTTTTAGGCCCAAGCTTCAAAGGCCTAGGCCCAAGTGCTTTCACTTACTCGAGCCCCCTAAGTACTTCCTTAGATTGATAGCTCGGCCTTCTTTAGCAAACAAACCAACTTGGTTCCCCTCAACAAATCCACTTCTACTAAAGTTTAACCCCATCTAGGCATGACATTTGGACTATACTTGAAGGAATTTGCTACCTAGCCTACCTATTATTAGTATAGTTTGATCAGGCTAACCTTGATCAATCCTCTACCCTAATCTCCTTAGGACTTATAAAGCTCCTATTAGAGTCCTCAGGTACTTAACTCCTCTAGAGTTAGGGCCTCAAGGACCCCTATAGTCTTTGAGGCAATTAGATCAAAGCTTGACCCATAGCGTCAACCTTAGCCCCTGAGCTTATGTTAAGTTCTTGGCATATGGCTTGAAGACCTCAATGCTACAACTGCTCTACTAATCTTCTCTCTCCCTTCATTAAATGCCACTTGATAGTTTACATTAGCCTAAAAGCTTAGCTGCCCTAGCTATTGTAGCTACCCTTGTTGATGTGAAAGGCACATTTTCTAGAGCCACCATTTTGTAGAAAGGTGTTGTTCCCTCCTGTGTTACACATGCCATACTAAATCGACCATGAATAAGCTAATCTTGGTTTGCCATGTATCCCAAGCAAGTAAGGTCTATGCCCTATAAATACATCGTGGAGCCTTAGGTATAAGGATCTGATCCTTGAGCTCTCCTTACACTTATTTTATTCATTTGAAAACTTTGTCTCTCTTTACCTTCTTGCTAACTTATCATTGGCTTAGCTATAAGGGGCTTTCGTACAGGTCTACCATCGCATACAGCTATTGAACTACTAAATGACCACCTAATAGTGATCTTAGCATTACCATTTCATGTCTATCACTTCCACTAACCCACTACATGGCTAGGAATGAAACTACAAACCCTCAAGTATCACACCATGTGGAACCATCGACGCTACCACCACTATCGATCGCACAACCTTCAAAGTTTGACCAACTTAAGGTGATGTTTTATTAGAAGATGAAGGCAATTGGAAAACTTAAGAACAAACCATTGCCTTGCAAAGAAAAATTGTAGCATTACGAAAATCCCAATGTAAGATTCAAGTTCACCACAAGGACCCCTTTATCAACTTGTTTAGTAGGCTAAGTAGATAGAGCCCTCTCTAACACCTCTTATGAACCTTGCATGCCTACACGAGTATGTTTACCTTGATTATGGTCTACCCAAGGACCTTTGCATATAGTTGAACATTAATTGTGGTAAGGCATACATACCAGGTAAGTAATTAGGCACTAATAGGCTACAAGGGGAACTCTCCTCAAGTCACTCTTAAAAGCTATTGAGTAGATGAATGTCTACGATTTGGACAAGCACATTTGCTAGGCTTCCAGCATGCGTGAGCATAAGTAAGTTGAGTCTTCAATTCAATTATTGAGGCTAAGCTTGAGTAGGAGCCCCCTCATGTTGATCATCTTAGAGGAGACCCTTCTATAAAATATCCAACTCCTACATCTTAACACATACGATGGCTTAGGTAACCCTAACAACCACCTAGGGTTGTTTCATTCCATGATGAGCCTATATAACTTCTATGACATTATAATGTACAAGTGCCAAAGCTTAATATAGGGGTTGCACTTCGGGCCATCATCAATGGAGTTAACCCCTTTAGTAAGTCCTTTGAAGCCATCAACTTCAATTGTTTCAAGACTCTCAATGAGTTCATGAGGATTGTGGAGAAGTATGTTGCTTAGGAGGATGCTATTTCAGCTAGGTTAGAGACCGAAAGTCACCACATAAGCTCCTCGGTTAAGGATTGCCTTGGCTCTTAAGAAGATAGGCCATCTTCTTTGAGTAGTGAATGCTGAGAGAGGCATAAGCAAAAGTTTGATGGTTATACTAACTATAGCCCTCTCAATTGAGCATTAAGTGAAGTTCTATATGACGTATAATAATAACTCCTAAGGCCTCCTCAAGTTTAGGAGACTCTAGAAGTTGCAAATTGGGCAAGTTCTATAATAACCATAACTTATATAAGCATAACACTAATAAGTGCTGCTACTTAAAGAGTATGGTCAAAGGCCTTATGTGCAAAGGGCACATTAACCACCTCATCGCCAATGAGAGAAACAAAGTTTAACGATTGTCTCAACGTTATTGTACTAATGAATAGCAACAACAATAGTAATACCAAAATCTTGATGATCAATAGGGTCGGGTAAGGAGAAGATAGGTTGAGACAATAACTAGAGGACTAGGGCTAAGGGATGTAGCCTCCTCTTTTGAAGTACAATATGAAGTCTTCTCTATTCAGGCAAAGAATCTAAAGATTGATACTACCATCTCCTTCTCAACTGAGGATAGAGAAGGCATTGAATATCTACACATTGATCCTTTGGTGATCAATACGGAGATAAACTATTTTGATGTTCCCAAGATGTTCATCGACTATGGCAGTTTGGTAGACGTCCTCTTCTATCATGCTTACTAACAAATGAAGGATCAATTAGAAGAGCCCTAACTACAGACAAAGCTTAGTTGGCTTTGGAGGCAAATCTATGTTAGCCAAGGGCTTCATCACCTTCTTCATTCGATTGGGAGATGATGAATAAGTCGCCTCATAGTTGATAGATTTTATAATAGTTGATCATTGGTCCTCATACAACACCATACTGGGGAGACCAAGCTTGAGTAAGTTTGACATGTACATCAATTAGTGATACTTGAAGGCAAAGTTCCCAACACCTATTGGAGTTGGTGTAACCTAACTCAACCAGATGTTAAGATTACTTTACTTAAAGGACATTGCGATTAGGTCATGTACATTGAGTTAGGGCCGAAGGAAATACATGGTTTATGGGGAGAGCCTTCGAAGAAGATTGAAGTAAAGTAGTTTAGGAATAACCTCGAGTAGACCATGTAGATAGGGGCATCACTATCCGTCGACTATAGAGACCAGCTTATCACCTTCCTTTAGTCTAATATTGATGTCTTCACATCCTTTCTTGAAAAGATGCCCAACATTATTGATATCCTTAAGGTGATGCATTACCTTAGACTAGACGTCAGTACATAGCCTATCAAACATAAGAGAAGACACTTTGCATAGGAGAGATAGGTTGCTAATGAGTAGGAGGTGACAAAGTTGCTCTGAGTTGGATTTGTGGGGGAGGAGCATTACCTAACCTAGCTTGGCAACATAGTATGTGTTATCCTACTATTCTAATAACTAGAATTCAATACCTAATTTACAAAATGTTTCGTAATTGTGTGATTGGGTTTCAAATGGCCAATTTAGGGTGGTTATGAAGGTTACCTAATTGCACTAGAAACATACAAGTGGATTAGAAACATTTGTCAAAGGAACCCAGTTGACTTAGACCTCAAATATATAACAAAATGATAAAAATATACCTAAAATAGTGAATTTTATTATTTTATTATATAAGTATCGAGAATGAGCAAAATAGGTATTGTTATATTACAAATTTTTAGAAATAACTTATATGAGTAATAGAATTATTAAAGGAGATAATATTATGTTGAGGACATGTATATGCATTAGGTATAATTATCATATAAATATGTATATACCTGTAATTACTAAAAATATCAAAGTATATGCAAAACTCAAAAAAATAATAAAAGAAAATAAGGAAAAATCATAAAAAATTACATAGCATGCAAAGAAAGCTTGCATGAGGCGTGACAATTTAAGATAACAGGTAAATGTGGTTTAGGATTAGAGAAACCAAATTAGGATGCCTTAAAAGGCATATTGATACATGTTTAATAGAGAAAAAAAAAACCTCAAATCACCCCTAAGCCCATCTATAAAAATACAAATTTCCTTTCTTCTAAAGGTTTTGTTAATTTGAAGGTTTAGAGAATTAGTAAGAGAGAGTTTAAGAGAGAGAAAGTAGGAAGAAAAATTACGGAAAGAGAATAGTGTAATTTTAGGCATTTCGAAGTTCCATACTTAGAGAGTTTTTGGAAGCAAACAAGGGCTGCTGTCTAAAGGGAAATCCTGCACTTAGCTTGGTAGACAAAACCTCATCCCTCAACTGCAGCCAAAGTGTTGTGTTTCAGTTAGTGTTTAATTTTCTTGTCTTAATTTAAATTTATTGAAAATAGTAGACAATCTTTAAAAATTTGAAACTTGGTTTTCTTAAGTATTTTTGCATGAGAAATTCAAATATTAGATTAGATTTTTGTAATTTTGAGTGCTAGTATAGGGTCCTTAAGAAAAATGTTCCAATAATTGATTTTCTGTTGCATTTTCAAAAATCCAATTGTTGTAGTTTTGATTTGAATTTTTATAAGTAAACTCTTAAAAAGTTATATATATATTTTTTTATTTTGTGGTTAGATTTTCAAAATAAAGTAGTTGGATTTTGGAATTTTTTTTCCCCATAAAATAGTGTGCTAATAATGGAGTTTTTCTACAGAAATTTGTTGAATTTTCACAAAATCATGTTATAATTTGTATCTACTAGCATGCAGCAACTAGAAGTGAGTAATTTCAAGTTTTAAGTTGATGAGTTTTAAGTTTAAGTTGAAATTTAGTGGTACATAGGCTTGGTTCTAAGGTTTTCTTAAGCAATTTATATATAAGTAAAATTTAAGTGAAGAAGTATAATAGGTGGCTATGAGATTAAGATGCTATCATGCTATAAATATAAGTTTATCATAGTTTTATAACTCAGGGTAAGTTGAATTTATGTGCAAAGTAGTGAAATATAGAAGTAATAGCAAGGTCAGAAATTCGGTTAGAAAGTAATCTGATGGAGGAAGCTTGATAAGTACTACAATAGAACTAGCTAGAAGTTTGGTCAAATGGTAGATTAATAATCAATATTATATCACTCAAAGTTAGAGAATAGGTTAAAAAGTCGCCTGTGTATAAACTTAAAGGTCTTACCAGAGTTAGAACCTAGGTTAGAAATTTCCTAGGCAATTATCTATATTAAAATACTAGGTTAGAACCTTAGTTAAAACTTCCATTACTTAACTAATGCTTAATAAAATGGGTTAAGTAGCTTATTTTGCTTAAATGAAGAACGTACTTAAATGTCAAAATAAACTCTTATTTTATATATTGGATGGAAATTGAAGAGGTTACATTAAATATTTAGGTATAATAGAGGAAGATTGGAGCAATGCGTGAAGATAACGAGCATCGATACTTAGGTAAGTGGGATCAATGCTTCGTAGCATTTTAGAGTATTATTTTATAATACTTAGAGGCTTGGGTATGTTTTTGACTTGTGATTGTAATTTAGTTATTTGTGCATGTGCTGCGTATGTACCTGAATATTGCCTTGCTGTTGCTGTGGTAGTTAAGCTCCGTGTTGTAGTTATTTAGTGTATATTGTTTTGTTTGGATCATTTGAATTGGTTGATTAGCCCAAAAATAAACTAACTTAAACTAGGCTTAACTTCTTACATGATATGCATCATAACGGATTCAAGAAATGACTAGGGTTATCGAGTCAAACATGGGCCTTTCGATAAGGATAGCTGAAATAGTCATATCCTTAACCTTAGTTAAACTAAGTGATAGGAGAGGAGGTTGCGATAAGGATGGGGATAGTGGTTTGAAAATAGTCTCGAGCAAAGGATGTTCTTCATTGCACAAGCCCCCATTTGGCTTTGATTCTTGAGTATGTAACTTCAAACTCTTAAACCTAAATTAGAGGTAGTGTAATTTCTTTAATCTTATGACGGACTAGATAACCTTGTGCAATAGCATTTTCTTGTATATGCATTACATCTAATTAACTTGGTTGAAAACCTTAATTGCCTTGTGTTGAATGTATACTTCTATCTCCATCCCATTTATTGGGCTAGTTTTTACTTATCCCCTTATAGTTTATTTTGCAGGTTCTAATTAGACTTACAAGCACAACACCCAATTCTACAATATTAGAAACCGGGTTTAAGGAGTGAGGATTAAGAAGAATTGGCTAAAATTTTATTATGATTGTTAATTTTACTAATTTTTAGGAAAACTACTAAGGTCTTCTTAGGTGGTGCTCCAGTTTTCCACTATTGATGTGTATATTGAGTATTGTAAACCTGTGAACTTTTACAAATTCTCTTCTTAGACTTCTTACTTTTCCATGCAAAAATAATTTTGTAATTACTTGTAAATTTTGAAATATTTTGTTGAGTATCACTTACAAAACTCAATTCTTTTGGAAAGATTTAGCTGTAGATTCATTTGTAACAATCATTTTTAAATGTTACACTATAGGTTCATAATAAATAGATTTTGAATTGGACACTTCAAAGAGATTGAGTTAGGTTCGCCTTGTGTTAATTAGGTCTATGAGAGTAGTTGTGAGATTAGTTTTATCTTAGAATGGTTCACATGGTAGGGCTATTATGACTCCATCTCTTTGGGGTGTAACAGTTCTCAATTGGTGTTAAAGTATAGTTCCTAAGAACTTGTTCAAAGCATAAATCTTAAGATCTCACTTTGAGGCATCATAACTAAAAGTATTTAAACATCATAGGAAACACTCTATGTGGGTAGTAATTGGTCACAAAAGATTTAGACTTTAGGTTTAATTTATACTATATATGGATATGTATGAAAACTTACACAATAACTCACCTAATGATATAAGTTATGTAGAATTAACTCTTGTTCAATGTTTTATGTAAGATCATAGGAATTAAAAAAAAAAAAAACCTATAATATCTTGTTGGAATACTAAGCATGATAGTTAATCCTTCCCAAAATTAAGGTCTGATTCCAAGAATGGTGGTGGAAAAGTTTTTGAAAGTCTTCAAAAGTAGCATAATTAAGTTGGATTAGATTAAAGGCACCTCTAAAGATGAAGTTTGAATCACCATATCATGAGTACATGGTAACATCTGTGAAAGTAGATGATATGCTAAAACTTAATTTATTTTTTATAGCAATACCTCTTATAACAAAAGCATATTTTACTAGCAAGTATACTAGGTTGTGTATGTATTAATAATACTGGTGGGAATCGGGTTGAATCTATAGAGAACGATGTCTCTTTTTTATTAGTATTAGTCCTGTCTAAATTTAAGTAACTAAAATCAAAGGTTTATGAAAATAAGTAAATTATGAAAACTAAATTAGCAAATCAATTAAGTTGGAACATTCAACATCTTTAAAAATTCAATCGCAAACCAAATAATTAAAATATCAATTATGATAAGAAATGTGTCTTTAACAGGTTTAGCTTTAGGATAATTAAACACTAAGTAACCCTTTACACTAAGCGAATACTTAGGATTAACCGGTTTATCCTTTCTATCGCTAGATAAGTGATAAACTAAATTAATCCTCTCTTTTTTCTAAACCTTAATTGAATTAAAAAATATATGTTATGTCTTCTTAATCTAAATCATTAAGTTCACAGTAACTAATTGGAAAAGGTTTTGCAACTTAATCCTAATTAACAAGTATTTTAGTAGAGTCAAAATACTTGTTGTTGTGATTAAGAATTAAAGACTTTAAACTATTACATTCTAAGATATCATAGAATGTACCATCACACAAGAATACCTATTTATATTTAATAAAAATTATATTTGAAATAACAGAGTACTACAACGGAGTTAAGCTTTACACCTATTTATATAACAGAGTACATCCTTCGATCTTAACTAAGCTTAAAACATAGTGTGTATATATATATATATATATATTCTTTTCATTACATATGTATAGATCCTACATGAGACTAAGATCATAACATAGTAAGGATTCTTTAAAAGTGGTTGACTCCATTTTATGTGTTCTCAAAAGACTCCCCCCAGTTGATGTTGATGCCCAATTAATTTTCTTCGTAACCTGATGATACATAAGTATCTCTTTAGCTCTCTATGAGCTAAGTGAGAGTGGATAAAACAAAGTACATAACAAGTAGACACATTCACAAATATTAGCACTATAAAACATTTAATTTCAGAATTTGAGTTATCAAGACAAACTGTCTATGCAAGGAATTTATGCCATGCTCATGTACATAACATGCATCGGTATCGATATCGTATGCTCTTATATAGTTAGTTGACATGCCTGAGCATCTAAATATAACGTCTAGGAATCTAGATGCAACAAGGAGCTGCTTAATAGTAGGACCTCAACTTAGTAAAATAAAGGCCACTTGTTGTGGTCAAGAAATCCAATATGTAATTGGCTTAGCTGAAACCACACATTGTGGCTAGAATAAGTTGAGCAATGCAATTCTACATGTTCAAAACCGAGCTTAGCAATATTCAAACTTTTAGAAACTTGACCTGTGGGTCCTTTTGTACCATTCCATGAATGTAATAAGCAATACAATAACTCAGTATCAAGTACGAATCTCAGGTTTCATGTCATAAACAATTCGACTATCTCACTTCAGCTTTGTTTCTCAACTTTATAATTCATTCCTTCATATATGGTTCACTTAGGTTAATACCCTGAAGAACAATTCATTTTCTAAGTTTTCCAAGCAATAACACTCATTAACAAATCAGTTATATATAAGTAAATATTTCACTCAACTAATGCACATTTAACAGAATCATGTATTCAACCAATTTAGTACATCATTACAGTTTACGATGTAATTGACTCTAAGTCTAGTAAACATGGTTCTATTTGCACAAAAATAAAAATATCCACTTATCTAAGCTTGATAGTAGTGCAAAATCTTAAGCTTCACGATGTGGTCCTTCCTTACCTATTATACCTCAGAAAATATACATAGTGTCTAAGTCAACTACGAGTTGAAACTAAATTCTTATAAGCTTTTACTATTGTTTTTTCTAAGCTTCTTTCGATCATATCTTAATTGTTTTTTATTCAATTATAGTAAACTTTATATCATCACAATCAGTATTTCGAGTACTATTAGGATATCTTAAGAAATAATACTGATCAATATGGTTACAAGCCAAAAAATACCCTTTTTCACTGTCATCTCTACCGTATGTTATTGTAATTTCGTAACTGACTTAAATAAACTTTAATCCTAAATTAAAAATCCTAAAATTCCACATTTCCTATGTTGGTAAGCATCTATTATATACCAAAAAATACTAATCTTTTACAAATTCAACAAACATCTCACTAGTACTAATTACTGTATTTATATTAAGCTAATATATATGTTTATACTAGGTAAATACATAATAAATAGTATACGAGCTTAATTAATTCTATGAAAGATATTATTAATTCACAAAAATATACAGTTTGGATATTGACCATCAATTATACTAAATTAGTTTATTGCCTATATTTTGAAAAATAGTTTTTAGCTCAAAATTACAGGAAATTAGGAAAATAAGAGATTTTAATTATGAAATAAAAATCAAGTATTCCAAACATCATTATAAACTTTTGGAAGTCAGAATATGTACGGTTCAATCATTAATTTTATCAAAAACTACATTTTCTAACAAAATAGCAAAACTGCTGATTTTATTCGAAATAAATAAAATAAATAGAAAACGTGATTATTTTAAAAAATTATTGTTAGTGAAAATAAATAAATATATTAGGCATATTATAGACAAAAATTTATCTTGAAAGGACATTATTTAATATTTCTAAAATTTAATTTAATTTTTGCCTAAACAGGGTAATTCCTTAAGCACCCTATATTTTCACTTACTATTTAATTAAAATTAAATTACTACATTTGATAGAAAACTAAATTTCATAATTAAATAACATCATTTGATAATTTTAAAAAATTAGAAAAATTTAGCTGAAAAGTTGGTTCACTTGACTAGTTGCCTCTGACCACCCTCTAGCATTATTGAACTGGGCTAGACCAAATTGTGCCCTACTTTTGTTCTATTTTTTATTTTTGTTTTTTGATTTTTTCTAAATTTTTCCTATTCGATTTAGAGTTAAATGGATTGATAAATCATCATGCCTTGTGTCATTTTCCTAAGTTAAGTGTCATTTTTGTGCTAAGCTAACATGCTGGTATAATTTTCTTATATTTTAGCTTTTGACTCATCATTTTTAGTTGGTCCTATGTTGCTACATCATTTGATGGCTCACTAAATCATTTTTAATTAATTTTTCATTATTTTATATTAATTTACCTTTTTTTCATAATTTATTGTTATATATATTTAATACCTATAATGCATATCATATGTAAATACATGTATATTACATATAATTCAACTTCATTTATTATTTTGAAAGTTAAATAACTTATATATAATATCTTGCTACATCTTAAAGCTCAGATTTTGTGTTTTTGATAGTTTATTGACTTTATTGACAAATTGATATTTTTTTTCAATTGATATTTTATATAGCTTATTTTGAGAAATTAACTTTACTAAAATACTTTTTTCTAAATCTTTTAGCCTTATTATGAAGTTTGAACTAAAACAGATAACGTTGTCTAGTGCTCTAAATTTAGGGCTAGGATCTTAGGGCTATCATATTGGCTTGAAATCCCAGAATATTACATATACAATATGCACAATTCGTAAACTAATAATCTAAAAATCTTATAAGCAATATTAAATAAAGCACAACGAAAAAATAATAGGGAAGGTAATATCCAAATCAATAATTTATTGAAAAGAAAGAAACAACTTGTTTAAGAGTTTTAATATTTAATTCAAGATC
Organism: Lumnitzera racemosa; assembly: GCA_024138005.1. Lineage (NCBI taxonomy): Eukaryota > Viridiplantae > Streptophyta > Magnoliopsida > Myrtales > Combretaceae > Lumnitzera > Lumnitzera racemosa. Next base: position 61,997,858 of record JAMXBC010000012.1, read on the forward strand.
AAAGATTACTCTTATTATTTCTTGATGTTGAAATCCTTAAAAATAAACTAAAATTCTTCTTTAAAACCCTAAACTAGTGAATGAGAGAAAAATAACAATTATTTTTCTACAATGTACTTACTATCTATTCTATTACAAGGCCCACTATTTATATTACACAGGATCATATATAAAAGTAAGCTTATAATATACATTTATATATCTTTCTTAAATGGCTTTAATTCTTTCTAAAAATAATATAGAATGACCACATCTTAGAACCATGGACATGGTCTTTGTATGTGGCATTTTATGCTTTAATTTTTGCATGGAATAAAAGTTACATGGCTTGGAAATTGATGGATACATGGTGTATTGGGTAAATTATTGCAAGTGTACGATTTATAATGACAACACCATGGATGTGATCTGTACCTGTAAAGCTTGTGTATTTAATTTCTTTTCCTTCCAATTTTCACATCTTTTCATCATAACGTGTATATTTTTCAAATTTAAATATTTTTCCTATAAAAAAAATATATGATTTTGTGTAATAAAGTGCTGAAATAAAATATTAACAAAAATACCAATTTACACTAAAATTACACTAAAAAGCTTAGAAAAGAAATATAGTATTTACCTATAAAACAAGCATAATTAAACTCTATTAAATTCCCCTGCACTTGAACTTTTTCTTATCTTCAAGCAAAATAAAGAAAGTAAAGAAAAAAACTCTTAAGGACAAAAATTCATTGAAAGCTTAGATTACAGAATCAAAAGTAAATACCACATACTGTTTATTTGGGGACAAGAGTGAATACTCCTCCACTAAAATTCACCCTTATAAAATATTAAAATTCAAGGCTCCTGTAGCTTTTTATTCCATAGAATTTTACTTAACCATATTTATATGCCCTTAAAATGCAATTACACGATATATGCACTAGCTAAAGAAACCATACTAAAATTTAACAATTAATCTATATAAGTTGGAGTTAAACCATATAATTTAAATAAAGATTAAATTGGAAATCAGAATAAACATAAACTTAATTAAGAAAAAGTTATTTATACTTTAAAACTAAAGGGTATACACTCTCCTTTTCCATCCCTTTAAGTATAATAATTAAAAACAAATGCATATTACATTAGCCAATCCCTTGATTGCCTCCTTACTTTTTTCAAATTTTTCTCTAGAGGATTTTTTTTTTTTTTAGTTCAATTCTATTTCTTTATTTAACCATAGATATTTTGGCATTGGGAAGGAACCTCACTCTTTTGATAGACTAAGGATCCATACCATTTTAATTTTTGCATTGGTAGCAGAAAAGTATCTTATTCTTTTAAGGGACCAAGATCAATCCTTACTAATTTTTTTTTTTTTTAGGTTGATAGCGGGGAAGAATCTTACTCTTCTGATGGACCAAGGTCAATCCTTATCAACTTATATTATTATTATTTTTTTCAATTGCCTTAAACTATTTTGATTATTTAAGAAACTTTCAAGAAATAGAAATCATTTGTTAGAAATTAGAGTGCTCTCAAGGCTTTTAAGAAATGAGTATACACTAAAGTAAAATATAGACAACTAGCTCATAATCAACAATGTTCACCTTAATTCTAAGTCTAAATATAAGATTAAATAATAGGAAACTTTACACTTTACACAATTTTCATTACTCAATTCTAGCATTATTTAGAAAGGTCATTATGATTAAGCAAATTTGATGCTAAAATAAAAAAAATTATCCCAAAAGTTGCATTTCTATTTAGATCATAAATAACAGTAGATAGATGTGAGAAATTGTCACAAGAGTTCTATTGCACAAGCTAATGAGAATTGCAGTAAATAAAATGAAAATCGTTTGGAAGAAAAATATTGAGTGTTTTCATCTATCTTACTTTTGTACAGGGAGCTCTCTTATATATGTTAGTAGTGCTGTGAATCAACTACTAGTGGTTACCAAAACTGTTACAAATTGAATTAACTACTAGTAGTTATTAGCTAAGCTACTCGTAACTAACTAACAAGAAAACAAACTAAATAAATATCTTTAACACCCCCCTTCAAGGTGGAGAGTATATATTAAATACTCCTAGCTTAGACAACAATGTACTAAAAACATTTGGTTGCAACCCTTTTGTAGAAATGTCTACTAACTACTATTTAGATGAAACATATATCAGTAAGATAGTGCCTTCAACCTCTTTGTTGTGCACAAAGTGTAAATCCATCTCAAGATGCTTTGTATGCCCATGAAAAACGAGATTTTTGGCAATGTGTATCGCAAATTGATTATCAACAAAGATATCTAAAAGCAAAGAAGAAGTGACATGAAATTCCTTAAGTAATGCGATCATCCATAGAACTTTGCAAGTGGTACTGAACTTTGAGACACAATAGTTTGTTTCATTGATTTCCAATTTAGCAAGGAATTCCCCAAGAATACACAAAAACTAGTTGTAGATCTTCATGTATCAGGATAACCTCCCTAATCACTACCACTGTATGTTTTAAGCACTAGATCATTAATGAAAGGAAAATAAAGTCCTTATCTTACAATTCCTTTAATATATCGTAACAGATGTTCAAGAGCAGACTAATGAGCTTTCCTAAGATTGTCCAAAAATTGACTGAATATACGTATTGCATAAGTCATATCTACACAAGTATAACAACTTCCCAATAGTCCTTATATACCGTGAAGCATCAACAAGATCAATATTATCAATGCAAGACAATCTATGATTAACCATAATAGGTGTAGATGTTGGTTTAGCTCCAGTAAAACCTATATCATTCAACAAATCAAGAGTAAACTTATGCTATGATAAAATAAGACCATGTGAAGATTCGCAAGTTCTAGACCAATGAAATACTTAAGTGCTTTGAGGTTTTTAATTTTGAACTGTGTATTCATAAAGCCTTTAAGCTGCTTAATAAGAGAAAAACTCATACTAGTTACTGCAATATCATCAATGTACACCCAAGCAATAATCATATCATCCTGAACCTTTAATAAACAATGAATAATCGTAATAAGACTGCTTAAACCCATAAGCTAGAATCGAATGTGAAAACTTGGCATTCCATTGCTTGGATGCCCATTTTAAACCATAAAGAGATTTATTGAGTCTACACACAAGTTTCCCTTTAGAAGAACTTTGCATTGGAACATCAAATCCTTCAAGAATATCCATATAGACTTCCTTGTTCAAGTTACCATTAAGAAAAGCATTATGTGCATCCATTCGATGCATATGCCAATTATAAGCAGCTGCAAGACAAAAGAATAATCTCACATTAGTATGTTTCACCACTGCACTAAAAGTCTTAATATAATCAAAGCCTTCTTTTTTATCATACCCTTTTACTATAGGTTGTGTTTTATACCTATTAATTGACCCATTTGCCTTAGTTTTGAGCTTGTATACCCATTTGCAAACGACAGTATTTTTTCTAAATGGTAAAGAAACAACAGACTAAGTATTATTGCTAACCAAGGCATCTAACTCCTCTTGTACAGCATTACGCCATGGCTTAAGCAACTTTGCTTGTTCATAATTTCATAGTTCACTATGTTGCATAAATTGAACACTAAAAGCATGAAATGAGGGAGATAATACATCATAAGAACAATATTGATGCAACAGATGAGAAGTTGAAAAAACTGCTTCTATAGAGCAATTGCTAAATGAGCTCAAACAATAATCTTCTAGATAAGAAGGTGCTTTATGTTCTTTGATGTTCTTTGGTGCTCTTCTTAAGATGAGATGATGTAGATTCATCAGTTTTTCTTTGTTGTCTAGCAATAACTGAACACTCTCCATCAGAAGTCAAAACAATAACATTCTACTGTATTGTTATATCAGGAAATAGAGAAAAAACATCCTCAATAGACAAAAGGGTCTCCATTGAAGGCAAAGAAATCGGTAAAAAAGAGAAGGCTAACTTTGCCTTCTGTGATAATATTAAAATGGAAAGATATGCTCAAGAGATTTAATATCTATGGAAATAAAAAATTTCTTCTCTATCAGATCGTAGACCTTATAACCTTTCACACCCAATGGATAACGAACAAAAATAGAAGGATGTGCTTGAGAATTAAACTTAGACCTTTCTCGAATAAGTGTAGAAGCAAAACACAAAGAACCAAAAACTCTTAAATGAGAATAGGATAATATTCATCCAAACAACAGTTTAAAAGGAGTTCTTCCTTACAAAACATCCGTAGGAATTCTATTGATTAAATGAGTCGCTGTTAACACAACATGTCCTAAGAAACATAACGGTAAAGAAGACTGTAATAGTAAAGCTTGAGCTATTGAAATCAAATGCTGATGTTTTTGCTCAACAATCTCATTTTATTGAGGAGTCTCTACAGAAGATGTCTGATGAACAATACCATGAGCAGCATAAAATTAAGCCATGATAAATTCCTTACCATTATCACTATGAATGATCTTTACATGGGAATTAAACTGTACAACCACCATTTCATGGAAACTTGGAACAATTACAGCCACTCCATGCTTAAACTTCATCAAGTAAACCTAAGTCATTCTAGTAAAGTCATCTACTATAGTAAGAAAATATTTGTATCCATCTATTGTAGGAGTAGAAAATGGAGCCCAAATATTCATATGAACCAATTCAAAAGGAATAGATGTACTTTGAGTATGAACTAGAAACACACTTCGTTTTTGTTTTGCCATAGGACAAACTAAACAATCAAAGAAAACATAACAAACATCATTATCAAGCTGACTAATTTGTCTCATTTTATCATGTGATGGACTCCCAAAAGAAAAGTGCTACACATGAAAAGTCCTGGGTACATGACTAAAAACACTAGAAATAAAACTAGAATCAAAACAATTAGCTCACTATCCAATGTAAGCCCTACTCAACTCCTATTGAATCAAATACAATCCATGTTTAATATGACCTCGACCAATCTTCTTTTGATTAATATGATCCTGAATAGAAGCCAATCGACTTGTAAAACAAATTGTACAATTGTTGTCATGAACTAGCTTGTTTATAAAGAGAAGATTATGCTTAAATGCAGGCACAAATAGAACATCATGAAGGACCAAGCTTGAATTCACAACAACAATGCCAATATGTGTTGCAATTATATGTTGTCCATTAGGCAAAAACACATGCCATTGACATATTGTTGAATAAGTTTGAAACAAATTGATTGAACTAAACATATGGTTAGTAGCTCTTGAGTCTAAAATCTAAGTGATAGGCTCCTTTTGTAAGTAACAATAAGAGAGATTTTTCATACATAACATATGACTCATCGATTGCTTTGCATCTAATGAATTAACTCGAACCATAGAAGTTGCAGTAGATGTCTCACACATAGTAGTACTAGTATTACGGTTATCTGAAACATTCAACATGCTTTACAGATTGAAGAATTGTTCTTTAGAAAGATTAACACTATATGACCCAACCACAAAGCAAGCACTTCCTGTATTATTAGAACTGTTTGACAACCTAACATTACCTCTAAATGTATTATGTCCAACGGCCATGCTTTACAGATTGAAGAATTATTCTTTAGAAAGATTAACATTATCTAACCCAACCACAAAGCAAGCACTTCCTGTATTATTAGAACTGTTTGACATCCTAACATTACCTCTAAATGTATTATGTCCAACGGCCACATGATTCAATCCAAACATATGTTGTTTACCCACACTATTATTTCTAAATTGTGGCGTGAAACTAATCAACTCAAAACATTTCTCCTTTAAATGTTCCTTCTTATGACAAAAGCTACACATTACATCACTTTTAATTCTTGGCCTAGAATTAATATTAACCATAACTGAAACATTTGTGGCTATAAAATCCTTCGATCGATTAGCTTTTTAAAACTCATCCTACACAACTAGATTATAAGCCTCATTAAAAAGGAGGAAATGGTTTTAAAACCAAAATTTGTGATCTTAAAGTAGTAAAGTTTTCATTTAGATCATTAAGAAATTTAAAAACATAATCCTTTTGTACTATCTCAACAAATTTATCAAAACATTTTTGTTCACAAGCACTGCAAGAACAGTATGGCAAGGGCTTGAAATTACACAATTCTTCCCAGATAATATTTAGCTCTATAAAATATTCATCTACACTTCTTGACCCTTAAATTGTACTACTTAACATATGATGAAGTTGACAAATCCTAGTATCATTGGGTTGAGAGAATTGTACCTTAAGCTTGGTCCATATTTCTTTAGTTGTGTTCATATATAAGATTATTGATGTGATCAAAGGCAAGATTGACTGAAGTAACAAGGCTACAATCAAGTCATTGCATCTATTCTAAGCTACAAATGTCCTGTCAGATTTGTTTGGAATTGAGATTGATCTGTCCTAAAAACCAACTTTGTTTCTAATTGATAAGGCTAGTAAGAAGGATTGGCCCTAGGTGTTATAGTTGAGTTTGGTTAGCATAGGTGTGATGGCAATTGAGTTCTACAAGTCAGAGTGATGAATATAGAAAGGTGAATTGACATCTTTCGTGACTGAGATTGACATTTTGATTAGATCATGAAAGCTCTGATATCATGTCACAAGAGTTCTACTGCACAAGCTAATGAGAATTGCAGTAAACAAAATCAAAACTATTTGGAAGAAAAATATTGAGTGTTTTCATTTATCTTACTTCTATACAATGTGCTCTCTTATATACATCAATGGTGTCATGAGTTAACTACTAGTGGTTACCAAAATTGTTACAAACTAAACTAACTACTAGTTGTTATTAGCTAAGCTACTCATAACTAACTAACAAGAAAACAAACTAAATAAATATCTTTAGTAGAAGCAAATAAATTAATTCTATATTTCTTAAAAAAAAGTTATTTGCAAAAATTCTAAGTATGAGATTATAATCCATTCAACTCATATGCTTTCATAGATTTATTTACTAGAGTCTAATTACTCTATTCCTTCCCCCTACACTTAAATTGTACATTGTTCTCAATGTACAAATAATCAATAACAAGCACAAAAATCAATAGGAAAAAATAATAAGAAAGATAAAAGGGAAATTGCAACTTCCCTGATTTTAGCTCTACTACTAAATTTTGAAAATTGTCATGTTGTTTAGATTCCTTAATCTAATTAAAGTTCTTATAGGCCTTGCAAAAGAAAAAGAAAAAGAAAACAAGGAAAGAAAAAGAAAAAACATGTAAGAAGACAAAAATAAACTAAACTAAAAATGCTTCCTACCATAATTCCTCCTGTAAATGTGAAAGTTCAAAAAGTAACATTAGAATGAGCAAAGGTAATCCCTTGCTGACTATAAAAGATATAAAATAAAAAGGGAAGTACACAAGTCAATAAATTATCTTTTATGTACATCCTACTAATCTACCAATTGACATGTTAAGTATGGTGGTGTTTTTTTTTTCTTTTTGGAAAATAAAACAATTGAAAGCTTAAAAAAAAAGTAAAATCTTATTTAGGTAAGATGGATCATGGTTAATGACTATGGGATGTCACTTACTTGTGTTTCTCTCGACAATTTCTTTCTTTTTTTTTTTTTAAGGTAAGGGATTACACATAATTGACGAGAGAAATGTGCTTAGCCTAGCATTACAGGCATGCTTCCTTTTTGTGGTCTTCTTGTATTTTTAGTGGCTTCTAAATCCTTAGCTGTGATTCAAGAGGATTATGCCCTAGATCACGGGTGTTTTTCACCTATGATCCTCTGACGTTTTTAATTCATCTCCTCTTTCATGATTCTCCTTAACCAAAATTCTTTCCACTTAATTATTGCAACGTCACCTACAAAATACCACACAAACTTTGAAAGGGTAAAATGACTAAATGATCTAATAATTTTTTGTAAGCTGCTAGATAAAAATAAATAATAATAATTGCAAGGAAGCAACAAAACAAAACAATATAAAATAAAGTAAAGCAAATGATACAGAAAATGAGAATTAGGTTGCCTTCAAGCAAGCACTTTTGTTTAATGTCATTGGCTTGATGCTTTCTACTCTTTTTTCCTAAGGTGGTTCAAATGAGGTGCCTTATTAAAAATCTCTCTAAGGGCTTCCCATTTATCGTTATAGTGAATTTTTGCCTTGATTGAAGTATCCTGTGTCATATTTGATTTAATGGTTTAAGAGTCTTTTTTTTTTCCATTGCTTTGTAATATCTACATTAAGCTCATTATTTCTGATCATTAATACCATTTTACTTTTTTTCACATTTATTATAGCTCCTATAGTGGCTAAGAGTGGATGACCTACGGTGATAGGAATTGTTGGATCTTCTTTTATATCTAAGACTATAAAGTCTATAGGGACTATAAGTTTACCCACTTTTAGAAGTACATTCTTAATCACCTCTTTGAGTTTTTTAAAGGACCTATCAACTAATTAGATTATCATTTTAGTTCTTTTATTTACATTCCCTAATCTTAATTTCTTTACCATAAAGAAAGTAATCACATTAATACTTGCACCTAGGTCACAAAACGCATTATTAAGATTTTCATCTCCTATGGTGCCATGTATAGTGAATTTCCCTAGATCATTTAATTTAAGGGGAAAGGTGTCCTTTAAGGCTTCGGTATATGCTTGAGTTAATATGACTATTTCTCGTACATTTATTTTTCTTTTTTTAGCCATTATTTCTTTCAAATAATGTCTATGGTGAGGTGCTTACTTTAATAAATCTATTAAGGGAATATTAATTTCTGGCTCCTTAAACATTTTCCAAAACAACTCAAAATATTCATCAATATTTCATTTAAGTAAATGTTCTGAAAAGGTATAGATGGTGTACCTAGTTTGGCGATGGGCTCATATTCTTTAGGAAAGTGCCTTTATCGTATCACTTATTCCTTTGAATTTGATGTAGAAGCTAATGATTCCTAACATTCAACTTTCTTGTCTAACCTTAATTGTATTGCATTGGCATGCACTGTTGTGGTGAAAGTCTTCACAATATTTTCAAATTATCTCTCCAATCTTTTAAACTCCTCTATGGTCACATTGTCAAGCTTCTCAAGTACCAATTCCCAAGATGGTTTCTCTTCTTTTTGCTTCACCTCTCTTATTACTTGAAAAATGCAATTAGTTTGTAATTCTTTTGACATAGCGATTCTGGTTTTTCCTTATAGTTATATGACTTAGAACTATGTGCTTTTACACACACTAGTGTGGTGGTCAAAAGCTCCACTATATGTGCTTACTGAGTTTCTAACCTTTGGATGGTTAAGCTCTATCTTTTAAGTCTTTCTTCCTACTTTTTCTCCAAAGCCTTCAAAAATTTCTCAATAGTCTTCTCTTTTTCTAGAGATAGAATTGCTAGGTTTGTGGAGGGAGACCGTTTGTCATTTTCACAATATGTCACTTTGCTAATTAATTTAATTGCTTCCATCACTAGCATATTTGACAATGGTCCTCTAATAGCTACTTCAGTTCTAAGTTTATCATAATACTTGATCCTATTATAAAATACTAACAATTGATTCCATATATGAGTATCGTGATATGGATAACTATTTATCAGATTGTAGAACCTTAACTACACTTCATATAGTGATTTGTCCTCATGCTACTCGAAAGAAAGGATCTATACTCGAAGCTTTGCATTACATCACAAAAAGAAAGATTGTATATGATTATCTGTAACTTCTTCGTGCTCCACGATCTTCCAAAAGAAGTTCTTACAAAATAATAATAAAAAAAGAGAGTCACAATTTGATGATAAAAAGAAAATGAAAGAAAATAAACAAATAAAAAAGAAATAAAGAGAAAATAGGTAAAGAAAACAAAGCACCTAAATATAGACAATCCTAAATGTTGAAATTAGTGCAACTCATTAATTGGCAACGACATAAAAAACTTGATAGCTAAACCTCATTTTACTTTTTATAACAGTACTTTTTATAACAAAAGCGTATTTTACTAGCAAGTATACTAGGTTGTGTATATAGTATTAATACTAGTGAGAACTAGGCTAAATCCATAAGGAATGATGTCTAATTTTTATTAGTATTAGTCATATTTAAATCTAGGTAATTAAAATCAAGGGTTTATGAAAATAATTTAGTTATGAAATTCAAATTAACAAAATGGTTAAGTTGGGATATTCAACATCTTTAAAAATTAAATTGCAAACCAAATAATTAGAATACCAGTTATGATAACAAAAGTGTCTTTAACAAGTATAGTTTTAAGGCAATTAAGCACTAAGTATTCCTTTTCGCCTAGTGAATACCGAGGATTAACCCATTTACCTTTTTTATCGCTAGACAAGTCATGAACTAAACTAATCCTCTCTTATTCTTAAACCTTAATTAAATTAAAGAACATACGTTATGTCTCCTTAATCCAAATCATAAAGTTCATAGCAACCAATTAGAAATGGTTATACAACTCATTCCTAATTAACACGTATTCCAATAGAGTCAAAATACTAGTTGTTGTGATTAGGGAATTAAAGATTTTAAACAATAGGCACAATTCATAAATTGATAATCTAAAAATTCAATAAGCAATATTAAATAAAGCATAGCAAAGAATTAATAGGGAAGGTAATATTCTAAACTAAACTAAAACTCTTCTCTAAAAACCTAAGCTAGTAAATGAGAGAAAAATAACAATTGTTTTTCCGTAATGTACTCATTGTCTACTCTATGATAAGGCTTGGGTCCATAAGATACAATTATATATTTTTCTTGAATAGTTTCAATTCTTTCCAAAAGTAATGTAGAATGACTACACTTTAGAAAAATGACCATAGTCTTTACAAGTGGTCTTTCTACGCTTAATTCTTGCATGGAATAAAAGATATATGGATTAGCAATTGATGGATACACGGCGCGTTGGATAAATTATTGCAAGTATACAATCTATAATAACAACACCATAGCCGTGATGTGTACCCATGGAGCTTGTGTATTTAATTTATTTTCTTTACAATTTTTCATGTTTTTCATCATAATGTGTATATTTTCCAACTTTGTGCATTTTTCATATCAAAAATATAAAAATATACAATTTAGTGTAATAAAGTGCTATTGTAAAATATTAACAAATAAAGTGTCAATTTACACTAAAATTATACTAAAAAGGCTATAAAAGAAATGTAGAATCTACTTATAAAATAGGCAAAATCAAGCTTTATGAAAGATGCTTATGGTATATCAAAGTGATATCTACAAGGATACTTGTATTATGTATTCTAGCTAAAATGAGAGAAAATAAGTCATATTACATAGGCAATGGTAGATCACATTCCTATTGGTGCACTACATAGCATTATTGAGTGTTTGCTAATCGAATAAAGTAACATTCATGTTTTTCCTAAGCTCATAAATTTAAAGATTGAAATTTCCTTAGAATCTAATGATTTTACACTTAGAAATGAACCACATGACTTAGCTAACGATTTGCATGTTGTAACTAATACACCATTAATTGAACTTAAAGAGAATGAAAACGAATCACATGTTGTAACTAAAATTGAACTTTAAGAGAATGAACTCTTTGTAAATTATAGAATTGTAGAAAAATATATCCTAAATAGAATAAGATGATCTAAATGTAGTTGAAGTAGATCCTGATAATGGTTTGATTAGAGTTATAACATAAGTAGAGGTGATAAATTTGAAAAATGGATTTAGAAGTCGAAAGACATAATATAGCAAGTGAAGTAGAATATTATATAGAAATTATAGTTGAACCTGACCTAGAAAGTTAGGAAGAAAGTTGGAAGTGAACATAAATGATTAACTGCTTGATAATAATAATAGCGAGCTTAATGTAATATTTACAACTAATAACGATTTAAATGAGGAAGGAGTAAATGGAATTATTGAAATTTCGGATATTTCCAAACTTATAATAATATGTTTAAATTTTAAAGAGGAAAATGATGGGTGAGGATTTGGAAGAATTTTCAAGTGAAGGAGAAGTAAAACTTTAGTTAGAAAGTGAAGTAGAACTTTACTTAGAAGGTCAAGAAGTGAACTAAAATAAATAACTTTTTGTATATAAAAATATTGAACCCAGGTGATAGTTAGGAATGATAAGTAAGAGATATATGAAAATATAGTTGTTTTAGAAACTCTTAAGTATATATTGTTGAAGTAGATGTTAAAGATGAAATTGGGGTAAAAGTTTTAGAAAGGTAAGTGGATTGTATTCTTTTATGGAGTAGTGATATTTTCTTAATTTAATGTTTGCATAGACAACTAATACAAGAAGTGCATGATTTAGATTTAAGGTTGGGATATATATAGTTATGGTTTAATACAGGAAACATGAATGGGAAGAAGAAGAAGAATTTCAGGTAAAACATAAGGCATAAATTACTTCAAAAAGTTAAAAAGGAAATCATGTAGGAGTTAATATAATGAATGTAGGGAATAATGTGGTGGAACTTGAGGTGGTAATCATTGATGCTGGTGATAATGAAGTGCATGAAGTGATAAACCTTTTAAGGACACTAAACTATATAATGCTAAGTTCTGGTTCTCAGACGGGTAAGGATAGGGTAGATTTGAATACATATGAAAATTCATGCAATATGGAGAGATGGTAGTTTCACGAGAATTTAATAGCTGTAGAGTCATTAGTATGTAGATGAAAGACTCTTGGTAAATTAGCTCTTTTTGATAGCTGATAGAGACTAGAAACTTAGTTGCTTTAATGCATTAAGATTTTATGACTTTTGTAATATGATGGCATTTTGAAGTACTTTACCATGTAAGTTGACATTAAATGATGTAACTATACTTTTGTACATGATGCAAGGAAGATATAACCATAAATAATGTATTTGAAGCAAATATATAATCTTTTGTATGCACAACTATGTTAATATGTAATTTCTTGTTAACTCAAGGTTAAGTTTTTATGTAAATTTTCTTTGAATGTAAAGTTGAACTCTAAAAGTTATAAAAGTAATAAGTATATGAACATGAATGATAAGTTCTATTTTGGTTTAGTTATGTATTGAGATTTATTAAACAAATTGATTGTCAGAAAAGGGAACATAACAGGTGATACTTAATTATAATTCTACATATAAGTGAATTGACGAGATTTTATATTATGTTTTACAGGGGATATCATGCTATTACCATATATTCGAGAGATATTATGTTAGAATTATACATAAGTGATATTATATTACAAATGCAGGTGATAAGAGGCTTACTAGTGGTATTTACCACTGACATATGTATAAAGATAAGATGATTACAAGCTATACATAGATGTTGACAAATTAGGTTGGAGGAGTTGTTGTTCATTTATGTTGATATTGTATAAGTAAGGATTTACAACTTACAAATTAGGTTCAAGATTTAGCATTGTATTATGATAGTGAGAGGTTATAAATAGGTAGAATTGGTTAAGACTTAAAATTATAGCCATTCTTATTATTGTAAACTTAATCTAAGAACAAAGTCATCCTTACATCCATAGAGTTAATTCAAAATAGAAATTTATCCCCAATTTACCTATAGTAAATAAACATATATTAATCTAACAAACCTTTATATTGGTGCACATTATGATCAAACCCTAAAATATTTTGATATGATATTGTAGACACCCCATTTTTATTCTCCTGTATTTTAATTTTCTTTTAGAATAAGAAAAAAAAGGGTCTTAATTTAGAAAAGGAAAAAAAAGAATTAGAAAAATACAAAAGAGATAACATTTAGAAAAATCATTAGAAAAAAAAGAAAAATTAGAATAATAGAAAAGATAGAAAATTTAGAAAAAATCACAAAAAAATAGAAAAATTGGAAAAATCACAAAAGGTAGATGGTTTAAGAAAAAATTAGAAAATTTAAAAAAAAATATTAAACATTTAAATAGAGTAGGATTTTTTCATTTAACTTTAGTAGTTTTAAGGCTTTAAATAATAAAAGAGGAGAGGAATGATAAGCTTAGAGTTAAATTTAAATCTAAACCAAGTTAACCTAGTCCATATGTATAATTTGATTGTACGTATAAATAAGGTATAGGTTAATGACTTGACGGTTTTACTTTCGGACATGTATTTAGGTTTGGCTTAGAGATTTTGGATTCGAATCTTACTAAAGGCATAAAGTGCCTTTTAGTTTTTCTCATAAAATAGACCCGCCACATGTCAAAAAATCACTAGGTCGTATGTCTGATTGTGACACATGACACATTGTGATTGAATCGCGAGCTGGCATGGCACTACCTAAACCATGTCATCTATATGTTAGCCATGTATCATGATACGTGGCATATACATGTTGGCTACCCCTTGCTACGTTATCAAGGATGTGTCATTTCACGATACGTGGCATGATAACATTCGTTCTCGAGGCTAATGTGTACCACATCAGTAGCTCTTTCTTTCTCTTTCCTTCCTTTTCTTTCCCTTTCCTTCCTTGTCCCTAAAAAAACAAGTCCATACCCCTTACTTTAGCCTCATTTTTTGTGTAATTTTCATGCGTAAAAACACCAATTAATGGATGATTCCTGTTCTCCACATAGCTTACTTCAAAATGAATCCAGAAATTTGTTTAGATTCATCCATTTAATGAGTCAAAATGAGCTTGAAAATAAAAAAAAAAATCTTAAGATCTAGATTTTCCTTTTTTCTTTTCCTTGATTCAAGCCTTTTCAATGTGATTCAAAGCTTCCATTGGATATCTGGAGTAAGTTGAACACTTATAGATTACCATTTATACCCAATATTACAACAATTTTCACTTATTTGAAGGTCAAAGCATTCAAAACCCAATTGAATTCGATTCTTCGAATTAATGGGTTTTTGATCCTTTCCTTAGTTTCTTAAGCTTGGATTAGAATAAAGAGGGACTAAGAATCATAATTCTAGATGGCCAGAATTCTCTCTCGAACTCTCTTCCATTTGCAAACTTTCTTTCTCTCTCTCTCTCTACCACCATCGCTCCCTTTCTCTCTCTTAGCTCTCTCTATCCAATTACTCTAATACCATACCACCATTACTAATGATATTGCTACGTGTCAAAATATCACTAGGCCATGTATCCAATTGTGATACATAGCGTGTTATGATTTGTCGTGACAACAAAATTTCTTTTTTTCCTTTCATTTTTTGTTCCTCATTTATAAAAAAAATCAATCATACACGGTGAAAAAGAGGGGGACAAATGAAAACAGTAGGGGGAAAGGGGATTGTTTAAAAAAAAAAAAAAAGAGCTAACACACATAGGGGGGATTAGTTCGCATAGTTGGGGTTTTTGGACTTCAAAAGAAAAAAAACACACAATAAACATACAGAGCACAAGGGAAAGGCGGATCCACTTTTCGATCATCTTTCTCCCTCTCTCTACCGTTTCAATCCTTCTCTCATTGTACTCTCTCCCTGTATCGTCCGATCCCTCTCATCTCACACCACACTTACTCTCGAACTACGCCACCCAACCTTCACTTCCTGACACTACTATGACCCAAATACACAGCCGAACACGTGATGCCACACCCACTGTCACACACATACACGATCGAACTAATGCACCACTACAACACTGACCTAAGCCACTTTGCTCTCGACTACCCTTACCCCTTGACCACTTTCTCTCTCAACCTTCACACACAAGGACCCTCTCTTGGCCGAACCACCCCTATCCTCTATCTTGCAGACCTCTCTCTCTCCCCATTAACACACGATCATATGACTCACTCACTAGCACCTCTCGATCCTTACCTACTTGGCGATACAACCACTAAAAACACGCATATGACTTACACATACACGACCCTCTCTCTTTCTCGATTGTCACCGACTCGAACACTAGACCCAAACCCAACTGCAACAAGCTTTACCCTTGAACCTACTCCCTTACTCTTGGCCTCTTCTCTCTTAGTCGCTTAACCCATATACTCACACAGCATACCTTTCTCGACCGCGAAACCCATACACACACATACCGCCGAACCTATCATCGCAACCACTACCAGAAGACCACCCAACGCGGTGGCATTGAAAATACCCCCTAAAGTCCAATAAATTTGACATAAAACCACCTTCAACCTCTCAAAAACCCATTGAAACGCCTTTTGAAACACTACTTTCGACTGGTTATGAGTGATCGACTTGAACCTACCAGTCCGACTCGTTCCGGAGCTCCGATCTAACCTGCGACTCGATCTAACTTAACTCTGACCCTAGGATTCAACCCGCACTACTATCCCAATCCGAATCCCTATTGCTTGGTCAGGCCGTTTTCCAATTTAATAATTGTTGTTGTTTTTGTTTTTTTTTTTTAATTTCTTGTAGTTTGTTGTAAATTAAAAAAAAAAAAGAAAAAGGAAACAAAAAAAAAAGAAAAAAATGAAAAAAGGGAAAAGAAAAAGAAAAGAAAAGGAGGAAGAAAATTTTTATCTTATTTTTAGTTATTTTCACATTTTAACAAAAAGGATAAGTAATAAAAAATAAAAAATAGAAACTAAAAAAAAATATATAACAACGAAAAATGTTTTACCACTTAGAAAAACATATTTTTTAAATAAATAAAAGTAAATGGCTCTTTTCCAAATTAGGACACTTTAGGTTTTTCAAAATAAATCAATTTAGGACTCTTAGAAAATTTTCTTCAAATAAAAAAAATAGGTAAAAACGTAAAACTGGCAACTTTTTAAAAATTAAAATTAATTAACCCGTTATGTTTTTGGTGAACGAACTATGAAAGTCTAATCCCCAATAGTGGGTACGTAGGCATCCGTACATAAGTATGGGATAACTTAAAATATAGAAAGTTTTATTTTTTCCATTTTTAGATATTTGTATAAATTGATCAATTTAGTCGCATGTACCATAATTAGCTGTTTTAGAAACTGAAAAAAGGTATATTTGAAAAAAGAAATTAAATTCGAGAAGTTAAAAAGTGGTACTCTTTTAGGGTTTAATGAATGAGCCCTTAGACCCAAAACTCTGGTTTTTTAAAAAGCTATTTTATAAATTGTTTTTTTAATCAATAGATTAGTAGCTAAATTATAATCAAATCAATCCATCTAATTGGTTATAACGTAACTCTTTTCCCGACTCTAGTTAGGTGGCGACTCCAATATCGCTTCAAATTGAAAAAATGGTTTTCTTGCAACTTACACTTACATAGGATAGCAACCTCACCTTAGTTTTTACAGTCCACATACACATTAACAACAGCTTGACAAATGTTGTTCAACTCAAGATGTAAATTTGTAATGGCTTTGAGCTTGATAACTACTTCAAAGAACTCAATGCTTCTAAAAGAATGGCTAGCACATATTAAAGCAACATAGTTCAATTTCAGACATGTACAATAGTATAGTAACCCACTACTACTCGGCTCTTAGCTCACACACTTAGCAACAACATGCCTAGCTTAGCAATACTGCTTAATAACAACTCAATTACAGTAGCTTAGGTCAAATAACAAAATGATTTGTCAACTCAGAAATGAACTCCTACATAACTCAACTCAGATGGAGGATGCTTAAAGTAGCTCAGACAACAAGTGTTCATAGCTCGGTAACTTACAATTCGATACGAAGACACTTGGCTAGATAGCATATGACCCATCTTTATTGACCTACCAAGTTCAATCCCCCTTGTACTAAACAATAGCAACAAATTGTCAATGTTGGTATACAACTGCACAAGTTAAAGGCAACATCATGACAATTGAAGAAGTTCAATATGGCAAGCTTCAAGTTACAACTCAATAATTGAGTATACAATACACTTCAACTTAGCACCGATCGAAACATAAGTCACATAGGTCAATTTGGACATCATATGATTTAGGTAGCTCAACAAAGCTCCAATCATGGTAGCTTGGCACAACATGATGTGATAGCACTTTGCAACAGTAGCTTAGATTGCACCTGTAATAGCTTAGCTCGAACACACAAGCATCAGCAGTTCAATTCAACTCTAAAAGCAGGACAACACTACTTTAACTGAACTTCACCTTAACAATTTGTGAATTAAGGTAACCCTAAAATGCCTTCAGCAAGGCAACTACTTAAAATGTTAAGAGAGCAGCTTAAATCGAGTATGAAGGATGGTAGCTTAGTGACACAATACGCAATTGAAGTTCAACAACAACTCGAATATGACAATTCTATAACTTGGACTTCTAGTGGATAGCAATGTATACATAATCTCAGCTTAGCAACATAGCTTCTTGCCACCACTTGGTTCTATTTGGCATAGCAGCAGCTATGGTCGCATTAGCCTATACAAGTCCTACACTAGTTCTATACAAATAGTTCAGCAAAAAGTTGCTTAGCTCGGCACTACTCCAATTCAACTTGATAAGGTGCACTTAGCTCAAATGCATAGAATTTAGTTCAACAGTTTGGACTAGACAATTCTTACGTCTCATTCAGCTCAACAAATAAGGATTTCTCAACAACATAATACAATCCATCATTCGGCAAATTTTTCGGACACTAATTGGCTAAGTGATAGTTCACCTCAACTTGGATATGCAAGCTCATTTGATTCAAAGCAAAATATGTAATTCATAACTCTAACTCATTATGTTGAATGCACAACTAGCATACACATAATGGCAAACTCACTCGACATTAATAGTACAACTAAGTCTTCGAGGCAATCATGAACTAGTCTTTAAGAACAACAACAAGAATTTAATTCATGACTGTCAAAACTTAATGTTTGTGGCTTGAATCTTCAATTTCAGTTTGGTATACTACATCAATCTACTTGGATACTAGAATCAACTCGGCAAACTTGAACTTCTTATGCAAAATGGCTCGGATGCTTAAATTTCACAATTTGATTCCCCTTGCCAACCACAATTTGAGTATCACTTCACAAGTGTGGCATGTCAACACTTCATTTTGGTACTAACACAACAACTCAATGCCAACTCTAACTATATAAGTAGTTCAGTCTATAAGTATTGGAAGCTTGTTGTGACAAACACTTCGGCTTGAACACACATAAGCAACTCGGATGCTTGACTCTTAATTTAACATTTTATTAGCTTGGACAAAGTTCTTAACCAAATTTTACTCAACAAACTAATTTCCAACCAAGTCACCTTGGTAATTTCAAATAGGTTAATAGTAGCACACTAAACACATAAGTTCTGGCCACTTGTATGATTAAAAACCGAGTGCCTTGAGTTACGCATCAAACCCTCTACGAGCACCCTATAGTATGTATGGCAATTACCACCTACTCAACTCTAATGACCACCGTACCAAGGAAAGTCTCCATACAGCAACTCATAACTCTCTTGTCACATACGACTACATGAAATGGAAGTGCCACCACTGTATACAATCACTATTTCACGAATGCACAAAGGCCTTCTACTACAACTCCATACCTACAATCACTACACTACTCACCCCATACACTACTATAGAACCTATATAACTAACTCTGCAACTACTCACAACAGGGTATGCAACTACTTGAAGTGCTAACAATCTCCTCCATTGTAAGCTATACATGATACGATAAGACACCACT
Organism: Lumnitzera racemosa; assembly: GCA_024138005.1. NCBI lineage: Eukaryota > Viridiplantae > Streptophyta > Magnoliopsida > Myrtales > Combretaceae > Lumnitzera > Lumnitzera racemosa. Next base: position 62,017,347 of record JAMXBC010000012.1, read on the forward strand.
CTACAGTACCAACAATTGTTCCTTACTCTCATACTTGTTGCATAAAATTGCAGTACACCCACGATAACAGCAAACACCAATCACCTATTTGTAGCATAACACCCACTCGCCACCTACATAGAAGTTACAACAACCATGTTACCACTTGGCAATTGCTTAATACACACAATTGGCCACTAAGTAGAATAAATCACAAAATCCCAATTTCAAACCCTAATTTTAACTTTCCTATTGTAGCTCCTCTTTCCTAAATCTCATTACTCTCTTTCGTTCCTCGAAGAAATCCCAAATATCCTAATGACATTACCACTTCTTTTTTTTTTTTTTCTAATTAGCTAATATTAATTCAAAACCGTAAGTTAATGGACTTAACTCATCTTTCGAAAAATGAGAGACCCATTTTTTTTTAAACCCTATGGTACAACATTTGTGACCAACCTTAAGCATGTCCAATCTGTATTCAAGGGCAACACTCGAATACAATATTGATTTCAATGTCTGTACTCATAAGTCGCACTTAGTAAATCCAAATCCATGTCATAACATAAAATTTAGAATTTCAATATTTCCCATTGCTTTCCTCCTATCTTCACCAATCAAAATAGTACTATTCCACGAAAGTAAGAAATCTAAAAGGATGAAAACCTAAAGCTTTGATACCAAGATGATACAGATTCATGGATGAACATACAAATCCAATATTATACGTAACCATTAGATGGGTCTATGATGGTTTAGCAATCCTTCGCACTAACTCATATCCTTTACATTAACTCTATGAATATGACACACCATAGAACCACACACGAATCTAAGCTAGTACTTGATATGATATATGAACACTATAATTAGGGTTACTCACCACAATTCTTGCTAAAGAGATTAATTAGAGCGACTAGAGTAGAGCATTCCAAGTAAAAAGACTCAAGGGTTTTTCATTAATGTTGCAAATCTATCTAAAACCCTACACATGTACTCTATTTATATATAATGGTAAACTTGTAAATAAAAAGACTAAAAGGATGCTCTAGTGGCATTCCCGTAAATACAAAATAGACAGAAGGGTAATTTAGGAATAATATAAGAAATAAAAAGTCCAAATAACATAAATAAAAAAAGTAATCAAATTAGATATTTTGAAACTTAGTAATTGATGAGCCTAGCACCCTATACCACATTACAAGATCTCCAAGCCAAACCTAAGTGTAAGTTAAAGTGTAGAGCTATCAAGCCATAGACCTATGTCTTGTTCATATGTACAATCAAATTACACATATGGACTAGGTCGACTTGGGCTAGATTTAAATATAAGCCTAGGCCTAATATTCCCTTCCTCTTTTATTATTTAAGGCCTTAAAAACACCAAAGCTAAATTAAAAAATCCTATTCCATTTAAAATGTTTATTTTTTTTAAATTTTCCAAATGTTTCCTAAATCTTCTACCTTTCGTGATTTTTCCAATTTTTCTATTTTCTTTTTTGTGATTTCCCCCCCCTAAATTTTCTATCTTTTGTATTATTTTAAATTTTTTAATGTTTTTTCTTACTCTAAAAAAAAATTGAAATATAAGGAGCCAAAAATAGGGTGTTTACAGTTGTCTCTCTTTGTAGTGAAGTTTGAGTAAAACTTAGCCATAAAAACAAAAAAGGCTATTTTTGCTTCGAGGATGAATTTATCTAAAGAAGCATAACAACTAGCTAGCTATCTTAAGCTTGATCTATTACAGATTTGGCGAATGGTGAAAGAGAGAGAAGGTACTCTTAGAGCTAACTGAAACACTAGTGAGTTTTAGAAGGGTCTAGTGCCCTAAGAGCTAACTAGAAAAATCAGTTTGAAATCTAGTTGTACCCTTCTAAGCTGACCAAATAGGGCGGGTGCATCTCTTAAGGACTAGTAACCCTAAATTGAAATTGATTTGGAAAACTTAGCCATGATCTTTTGAGCTCAATAACTTAGGTGAGAGTGTCTCTCAGACACTACCAACCTTAAATTGGAATTGATTTTGAAAACTCGGTCATGTTCTTTCGATCTCACTAAACTAGGCGAGAGCATCTCTAGGGAACTAGCAGCACTAAATCAAAATTGATTTCAAAAACTTGCTTGTGCTCTTCTGAGCTCACTAACTTATGTGGGAGCATAGCTCGGAGACTAGCAACTCTAAATTGAAGTCGATTTAAAAAAATCTGTTGTGTTCTTTTGAGCTTACTAACCTAAGCGAGAGTATCTCTCAAAGACTAGCAACCTTAAATTGGAATCAAGTTGGAAAACTTAGTCATGCTTTTCTAAGCACACTAACCTAGGCAAGAGTGTCTCTTAGGGACTAGCAGCCCTAAATTGGAATTGATTTAGAAAATCTGGTCAAGCTCTTTTGAGCTCACTAATCTAAGTGAGAACATCTCTTGGAGATTAGCACCTTAAATTAGAATCAATTTGAAAAACCTGGTCATGCACTTTTAAACTCCCTAACCTTATGGAAGCATCTCTCAGGGACAAGCAACCCTAATTTGGAATCAATTTGTAAAACCTAGTCATGCTCTTCTAAGCTCATTAACTTAGGTAGGAGCTTCTCTCAAGGACTAGCAAGCTGAATTTGGAATCAATTTGAAAAACTTGGTCATGCTCTTCTAAGCTTACTAACGTAGATGAGAATGTCTCTCGAGGACTAGCAACCCTAATTTTGGAATCAATTTGAAAAACCCAGTCATCCTTTTTGGAACTCAATAACCTGGTTGGAAGCGTCTCTCGAGACTAGCTACCTTAAATTGAAATAGATTTGGAACACTTGATAGTGCTCTTCTAAGCTTACTAACCTAAGCGAGAGCGTCTCTTGGGGACTAACAGCCTTAAATTGAAATCAATTTGGAAAACTTGATCGCCTTCTTCTAAGCTCACCAACCAAGGTAAGAGCGTCTCTCAAAGACTAGAAACCCTCAAGTTGAAATCGATTTGAAAAACCTAGTCATGCTTTTTTGAGCTTACTAATCTAAGTGGGAGCATCTTTCGGGGATTAGTAACCCTAATTTTGGAATTGATTTGGAAAACCTGGTCATGCTCTTTTAAGCTTAATAACCTTGGTGGGAGCGTTTCTTAAGTGCTAGCAACCTTAAATTAAAATCGATTTAGAAAACATAGTTGTGCTCTTCTAAGCTCACTAAACCTAAGTGGGAGTATCTCTCAAAGACTAGCAACCTTAAATTGAAATTGATTTGGAAAACTTAGTCGTGCTCTTTTGAGCTCACTAACCTAGGTGAAAGCATTTCTTAAGGATTAGCAACCTTAATTTGGAATCGATTTAGAAAACATAGTCGTGCTCTTCTGAGTTGACTAACTAAGTGAATGGGCAAAGTGCTTCTTGAGTTAGCTAAGACCTTAAATTGAAACTTAGTAAATAGGCAAAGTACTCCTTCAGCTGACTAAGACCCTAAATTGAAACTATTGTAGAAGGAAGCACCTTATGGGCTCATTGAAAAATTGAAAATAGATTGGTGAGGGAAGCACCTTATGGACATGCTAAAAGAAATTGATGAAGAGAAATGCCCTATGAGCTTACTAAAAGAAATTGGTAAAAGGAAGTACCCTACGGGCTTGCTAAAATCCTAATGACAGATTAATTAACAAGGATGCACCCTATTGGCTTACTAAAACTTTAAAGAGAAATAATGAAGGGAAGCGCCCTACAGGCTTGTTGAAACCATAAAGAGAGATTGATGAGTGGGGAAGCATCCTATGAGCTCACTGAAACCCTAAGGAGAGTTTGATGAAGGGAAGCACCTTATGAGCTCGCTAAAACCCTAATGAGAGATTGATGAATAGGGAAGCCTCCTATGGCTCTCTGAAACCTTAAAGGAGTATATGAGTTGGGACAACATTTCAGAGCTAGCTAAAATCGTAAAAACAAATCGAACAATATATAGCGTTCTAAGAGTTAGCTAAAACCTTAAAAGAAGGATGAAAGATGGGTGTAGACACCCCATTTTTGCTCTCTTGTAATTTTTGAGCTTTTAAAATAGGGTAAAGGGTCCTAATTTAGAAAAAGCACAAAAAAATAGAAAATTTAGAAAAGTACAAAAAGAAATAATAGTACAATAGTTTTTTAGATAGTTTAAATAGAATAACTTTTTTTTTAATTTAGCCTTTATATTTTTTAGAGCCTTAAATAGTTAAAAAAGAAGAGGAATATTAGTCTTAGGCTTAGATCTGAATCTAACCCAAGCCAACCTGGTCCATATATGCAATTTGATTGCATATATGGACAAGGCATAAGCCAATGGCTTGATGGTAATATATTCTGATTTGATATTGCATATGACTTGAAGATCTTAGGTTTAATCCATGGAAGGTGCAAAATGCATCTTTTATTTTTCTTCTCTCACTTGGATACTTGTCCATCCCTTACTGGTACATGCGTCTATCACATCACTATGCTACATCATACCATGTCACTTACCATGTCATTGCTACATCATCACCATGTTGCAAGGCACACTTCTATACACATTAGACATATTCCGACACACTCTTATGTGCAGTTTCGTATTTAACATCATATATTGTCTAAGTTCGCCCAACCTAAACATGAATGAAAATCATACTATATTCAATATTTTCTATCTTTAACTCAACCATGATACCTATAAATAGGGGATTCTATTTTACTATAAACCATCAACTCATCACTCCACTCTCTCTCTCTACACGGCCCCTTCTTCTAGGATTCGTACAAGCTTGAAGCTTTCTAAGTTAAGATAAGTGCTAGACGATAAGAGCTTTCCAACCTAACCTGACCGATTTAGTGCCTAACTCTAACCCATACGAACTCCAGCTTGGTCTAGCTCTACTTTGGTTTTTATTTGTGTTTTGTTCTTCATATTTTGTATTTTTATTTTTGTAACATTGTACTTTTTCTTTTTCTTTTTCTTGCTGCTGTTGTTGTATTTTTAACCATTGGCTTAAATTTTTTTAAATGAACTATAGAAGTCTGATCCTGAATATTGGGTACGTAGATACCCGTATGCAAATACAGGTGGACTTAAAATATATAAATATTTTTTCCCATTTTTTGTAATATTTTTTGTAGATTCAATTTTATTTGCTTATTTGCATGTGAATAGATAATTTTTTTTAAGGGTATATTGAAAAGTAAATTTAAATTTAGGAAGTTAAAAGTGGTACATGATAAGGGTTTATTAAAAGTTAGCCTCTGAACTCAAACCTTTGGTTTTCGAAAACCTTCTTTCTTGAATTGATTTTTTATGCAACCCAATGTCTAGATTAAAATCAATCCACCCAATTAGTTTTAATCTAAACCTTTTCTTAATCCTAGTCGGGTAGCGACTCCAAGTATTTTTCAAAACACGTTTAAAAACCAATAATTTTTCTTAACTCTTAGTTAAGGGTTAGTATTAAATAGGTTAAGGTTTAATACTAATTGAGTTAAGAAAAATAATAAAAACTGAGAAAAAATCATGCTCGATAATGGGACAATGCTCTAAAAGCTGGCTAAAATCGTAGAAGAAGGATGAATGATGGGACAACAATCAAAGAGCTGGCTAGAACCCTAAAAAAATTATGAAAGAAGAAAGTGAGGATGAGACTTGTTTGAAAAACTTCCTGACTTGAAAAATATTATTAGACAAAGAAATTGATGAAAACCATTTACAAAGAAAAAAGGTATCAAGGAAAAGGCCCCTTGATTTGACATCAAAAGCTCCATTAGGGAAGAAAGATCTAGACTTATATGACCACATTGAAGAAGGGAGGTGACATGAATTGAAAGCTTAGCCACTCAGGCCGACATGCATTTGAAAATGGATAAGCCTTTACTTTTTCTTTTCTTTTTTTTTTTTCTCTTTTCATGAAAGTTTGCTAATAAGTGTATATCCTTCCTTGATAATCACATGAGGCTTCTTATATTCTTTTGACCTTAATGCTGAGCTTCCTAGTTGGGCCTTACGATTTTTAAAATATTCCTTTCCTAAGAAGAAGTAACTCTTGATTGATTTAGTCAAAGAAGACTTTCTTATAAACTCTCGATCTAAATTACACTCTTAATTGCACTCATAGAAATTATAGTCCATTTTGCAAGTGACATACCTTGATCAATCTATTAGGTCTTTTTTGGTTCAACATTATGAATTTAGACTTTTGGTCAAAGGGTTTCAAAAAGGACTAATAAGAATACTTACTTTGAAAAAACTACTTTTTTTTTAACTTAGGTGTATAATGTAAGCTTTGAAAATTGCATTTAGGACAACCGAACTTAAATTTAGGGCTTTTGACGAAATTTGTTCAATTGAGCCCAAAATTTACTACTATAATAGAAAAGTTAGTTGAATCGATCCAGTGAAATTAGATTTTGAAAATAATAATCTAAAATTCCAATTTTACACTTAGAAGTGTGATTATTTAATATAGAGTAAAAATGATTGAAACCCTTAAAAATGAACATGAAATATAACAAGAACTTAAAGATAAATTAATTATGATATAAAATAAGATAATTTAGTATACGAGTGTACACATATTTTTATAAGTATACCTAGTATAAATATTAATTATACCCATAAATTAACTCGAAATTACATAATTGTATATAATGTGTTAAATTCATAAAAAAAATAAGAAATATATCTTAAAAATAAAACTTATATTAGAAACATAATTATACGAGTATAATTACATGTTATATGTGATAGATACATAGGATATATACTCGTATATTAATAAAATAACTAAATACTAACATAATATATATAATATTAATATTTAACCAAAATATCAACTAAAACCTATCTAATTGACTAACAAAACTCAAGAAATTACTGGAAACTGCCGTAGCATCTCCCTATCGACTGAAATTGCTGAATCAAAAGGTAGATTAAGCAAATTGGGGCACTTTATGCTTAGGTTAGAGGGAAAAAATGAAGAAAATTTAAAAAAAAATCCATGAGGCAAATCAACTCCTATAAATAGCAAACTACATTAGAACTTTCATGGTTTAGGAAATTGAAAACTAGGATATAGAGAGAAAAAATTTTTAGAAAATAGAATTAATTTAGAAAAAATTGTAAAAAACAAAGCTGGAACTGAGTTAGGGTAGTTCCTAAGGCAAACCTTAATTGACTATAAAGCCCTTCTACCACCATAAAGCACTCTGAATGCCTAGTTGTTCCGATAACCCTTCACCACCCCACGACCATGGGAGCTCCGATAAACAAACAAGTTAAATCCATGCTCTATTTTTCATTTATTTTTTAAAAATAGTAAATCCACCTAAAAAATTATGAAAAAAATTATAAATATGTTATTTTAGATATGCTATTATATGATTTTTTTATTTTTATAAAATTTAAAATATTTAATATACTTTCTTAAGAAAGTCATTATTTACCCGAATTTTGACTTTTAAAATAAATGTGTTGATCGATGTTGTTTCTTACTCGAAATTTTTATGTAGAATATACATGATATATAGATAATTTTTATGTATCCATATTTTTTATTAAATCATTTTTAGTATTTAATGTAATTTTAGTCTTGAAAATAGCTAAAATTAGGGTGAAAATGTGAGATAAGTAGATTTTACAAAATTAATTGATGAAAATGACACGTACTGACTTCTAGTGACTTATAATGATATTAGGATATGTTGGAAATAATTTTATGTTAAAAAGATAATATTTAGGTAATTAAATGCAATTTAGGGATAAAATTATAATTTCGAGTATAAAGGTGATAAGTTAATAGTATGGAACCAAATGATGATTGAATCCCCCATATTTTTAGGAGTCTATAAAATCTTTTGAGGAATTATTTGGTAATCCAAGTTATTTATTATGAATTTACATAGTAAAATAGTTTAAATTACAAACCGAGGCTTGTTTTTAATGATAATAGGCTAAAATGTGATAAATAATGAAATAACAACTACATATACACATGTGGATTAGATTTGATAAAAAGTGAATTTTATTATATTTACTGATAAATTGATGATTAGGATATGTTATATACATATTAGGGTTACACAACACCTATATTATTGAGTTATATTGGCAAATTATATAAAATAGTTTAATTACATAAAATAAGTATAATATGATAACATTCGTTTGGATACGTATAAGTGTATTAGAAATTCGAACTACACTTTTGAAGTCATCTTTTAAAATAGAACCCGTGATACATGTTTTTAGGTATATACAAACCCAATAATACTACTTTTACTAAAATCAGACAATCCTAGTTAATATAACCTATATCTCTATAATATTACAAAAATTTATGTATTACGATAACCTTACTGTAATTGAAACATGATTTAACCAATTAAAACTATGTTTCAATGCAATCAAAATGATATATTATACATAATAGTATAACTACATATATTATTAATATTTAATAACTTAACTTATATGATAAAACTATATTTTATTATAAAAGGAAAATAATAATATACCTTAGATATATATGTATATATATAATTGTTTAATGGAATACTTGCAGATAGAGCCTTAATATTTTTGTAACTATTACGAAAACTAAATTTAGGTTTTGTATATATATAAGATCTCCTACTGATCAGATCGTTGAAGACACAAGTCTTTCGTAATGAGTGTCTAGACAAGTAAGTTGGGATCATAGATTTATTACTTAGTAAGATACTGTATTAAAACATCAGGAAGCTTAGGAGTACTTTGATTGTAGTTGTAAATTAGTTGTCTGTGCACATGTCATGTGTGCGGTTGATATTATGATTATCATGGGAGTTAAACTCCTACGCGTACTATTCTAAACGATTACTTCACTTTATATTGAGGTGAACTTATTTGGCCACCCTCAAATGGAAATAATGGTGATTCGATTACTAATGAAATTGGACATGCATAGCAACCATTAAAGGAATGATTAGAAGTGTCAGGCTAAATACCGACTCCTTTTGATGAAGATAACTAAAATGATTCTTTCCCCATCTTTAATCAAACTAAGTGACAGGCGAGAAGGTGGTTACAAGAGGAGGGTATTCTCCATTGTACAAGTTTAAGTTCGGTCTTATTTGAGTCGTAATAAAACTCCTCAATCCATGTTGGGGCAGATATAATTTCCCTAACCTCGCAATGGTCTAGATAACATTGTGCGATGTTTTATGTGATTGATTACATTGCATTTCATTATAATTAATAACCTTACTTGTGATTGTTTGGTACTCTTCTGACTTCATCCCACTTACTGAGCTAGTTGTGGACTCATCCCCATAGACTCTTTTGTAAGTGATAAGTAAAGGTCAGGATGTTTAGATACCATTACCCCTAGGTTAGTAGGCTATAGGCTGGGAAAGTGAGGAAAGGAATAATCCACTAAATTTAAGCTTTTGACTTTCTTTTAAGTTTTAAGGAAACTAACTAGGAATTCCCTAGGATACATACTAGTTTTCCATCTTATTGTAAATAGACTTCAAGACTTGTGGCTTTTAGTAAACTCTAAATGTAAATTATAACTCTAAATGTGAAATGTTTATGTACGTACTATTGTGTTATGAAACAACAGGTTATATAGAATAGGAATTTTATAAAGATATACCATAGATTTGATCATTCACAAGTATCAAAATAGATGCTTTAAGATGGTTAAGTCATGTATGCATTATGTGGACTATATCTACCATAACAGTTGTGAGGTCAGTTTCTATCTTAGGTTAGTTTACACAACGAGAATATTATAATTTCTTCTATTTAGGGTATGTTAGTTCTGAGTTGGTACCAAAGTATGGTTCTAAAAGAACTAAGCTTTAAAGCGTCTAATTAAAATAAGTAGACTATAGGATCACTAAGAGTGGCATTAATAATGAATATAAGTCTTAAATTTATAGAATATATATTTATTGTAAAACGGGTTATAAACTGACTTTAACTTGATTATTTCAGACTCGTAAGAATGGTATACTATATGCATTATGGAATTTTGAATGGGAAGAGGATGAGACACTTATCGAGTATAGGACTCAAATGCAAAAGTTGTTAGTAGATATGGCTGACTAGAGGATGTTTTATACTATTGATGAGGTTATCGAAAACTATAAGCATGAGATATCCTTTAGTATGTAGGATGACTGGAGGATAATGAGGGATGAAATAGGACTTACATATAACAAATATACTGCCATAGCTGCTTATGAGAAGTACTTCCAAGAAAACGAAATTTTATCTGCAATGATTCCTATACTGTACTTTCTTACTATTACTATTCTAGAAGCAAATAGGAATTACCTAGGCATTCCACATATCCCTAAAAAAGATCCTCCTAGTATGGTTGACTGGTTTCCCATGTATCCTATAGATGATATTGCAAGTGTAGAAGTACTGTTATAGTCCTAAGAACTTAAACCCCTTGTGATACTACCTAGGAATCCACCTCAAGGCACTCAGCTAAATTTAGGGTTAGATGATGATGAAGATCTCGAGGAGGATCTAGAGGAAGTAAAGGTTGAAGTAGTAGCTAGTTTTGAAAATGGAGCATAAGATAGTAGAAGTGAGCTGCATGAAGTAGTTGTTATACTAGATACCCCTGTCATAGTGGAGATAAGCTAGGATTTTGAAGGGAATGGAGAGAATGATTAGTTTCCTTTTGAAGATGTAACAACTTCAGCAAGTTTAAGTAACTAAAAGTTTGAGAAGATAGTGAGAAAACTTGTTAGGGCTTTTGATATTATCTGACCTAATTGTTTTAATGTACTTATGTCCCTTAGCAACTTTTGATGCACTTATGACTTTTTAAATGTAACTTCTATACTTTTAATGTTTTGGTTACTAAATATGTAAATGATGTAAATAAACTCTTGTACAGATGAAAGTGATGTAAATAGGTAATCAGATGTGTAGTCTAATATTGTAAATAAAGTTATATAATCTTTTGAATATAAAGTCCAACTATCTTATGTACTAATATAAAAAAAATGAAAAAGTATAACATATCTTAATTATTCAAAATTTGTATGAGATATAAATATGAGCTTATGATGTATAGGTGTGTTTAAACACATGATGGAATCTAAATATCATTGTTTTATATACAGAGAATAATTGATCTATATGTGAATACAAGTCACTTAGATCAAGTATTAACTTTCAATATGCATATTGTAAGTATAGGGTTAATAGTTAATGACTTGTGAACTTGAACATGGCCAAGCAAGCAAATAGAAACGAAAATGGAAACAATTGACCTAAAGGAGTAGTACTACCTCCTAACCCTCTTAATCTACTAAAATCACCTAGAAATGATATTCGAACACCTGCTTAGAATATGATGGACCTAACTTAGTTTGGATAAATGTTGGCTAATATGAATACCACGATCCAATAGTAAGGAGCTTTAATTTAGCATTTGATCATAGGAGGAAAATTAGTGAACTAAAGGCCACTAGAGGTTAAACCTAAAGGAATTCAACCTCAAGATGTAAGTCAACTTCTTGAGTTTATGAAATTGAACTGGTATTTCAAAGGTGAAATGGGTATGCAAGTTTGGTGGAATTCAATAGTACGAACAATTACTTGCCCCATCACATGGTAAGTATTTCGAGAGGTATTTAAGAGAGAATGTTTCCTTATCAATGTGTAAAATTAGATGACTCGACGGTTAATAAAGATAAAAAAGGGCACTATGAGATGGTACAATACAAGAACGACAATATGTACCTAAGTCAAACAGGGATAATCATTAGCTGAAGAAATATCTTTTTCTTAACGGATTTGACGCAACAATGCAATGCAAGTTTATGAATTATAGATTCGCTACTTATCATCAAATTATAAATAATACACGTTAATTGAAGAATAATTGACTAGCCATGCAAAATGAGTGAAGTAAGAAATTGAGGAGAGTTAATCAATATAGGCCTGTTTTTAAAAGGAAATTTTAAGGTGCAAATAATAAATCAGGTCGGAAAGGAAAGAAGTTACTTGTTTCAACTAGTGGCCCTACTTCAAATAGGATTGGATTTAGTTTCTATGATGAGATGGGAAATATGAGGTGCTAAAATTATAGAGCGTAACATTTCTCCAGGTAATTCCCTCAGTTAAGGGGCAAATCTTTTCTATGTGGCAATCTAAAACATATGTCGAGAGAGTGTCCAAAGATGAAAACAATAAAGTTTTACAGGTGTGGAAAGACAGGACACTTCAAAAGATATTGTGGTCAAGCCGAACAAAGAAGTAAGAAATCTAAAGGAGTAGAGACAACTACTGTACCATCTCAGGTGTTTGCAATAGAGGGTACTGTTACAAATTGTAACCAAGAATAAACAAGGCTAGTTACTAAATGGGTTAAAGCTTTCCAAAAGCTTGAAAAGAAAATGATGGGGAATGTGAAAAAAGGGTAAATCCAAATGATAAGTAAGAAAAACCTATGAACAACCCTCATAGATATAATGCACCAATGGAACGTCCAAGGACTCATAGCACAATTTAATATGACGTACAAATGGGTCCAATGAGGTTACTTGCCACCTAGCCTTACTTAAGGGTTAGGATAAGAGTGAAATAAATGTAAATAGAGTAGTGTTTACGAGAGACAAATGTCCAATGTATTAATGTTTAATCTAATGTTTACAACTATAAGTATAAGGGGTATTTATACCTAAGAATTTAAGGCAACGTGCTTAAAAGGGAAAAGAAAAAAAGGCATTTTCTAAGGAAGTAATGTACAAGAGACAAAAGGGTAAAAATGAATATTAAAAAAAAAAACAATCATTGGTGTAATGAATTTTACACATGATTCTGTACATGTAGCGATCCTGTATTAGTGATGCCATTGGAAGATGCGGACAAAAAGTACTATCTACTTGCTTGTTTGAGTAAGGGTGGCTTAGTCAGTCTAAAGTCTCTCTATCTCAACTTATCGGTAAGGGAAATGCTGAGTCATCGGTCAGCACAGGTATGATTAAGTATTCTACAACTCGGCATACTACTGAGAGATGGGCAGTCATTCGACTTGGCATAAAGAATGGTTTGGCAAAGAAGTACTCGGCCTCGATAAGATTCAGTTGGAGTAGGAGAATCTACCTTGCCAAGCCTTCCAATCGTTAGGCTCAATTGCGGGTCAAAGGCCCAATAGCTTAATTCCTATCATTCCCTCTAGGTTGATTTGGATTTGGGATCAAATCCAAATGGTCTTCGATCAGTTCACCTTTAGGGTGATATAGACTAATGTCGACAATATTAAAGGTGTCAGAAATCCCATAGTCCTCGAGTAGCTCCAATCTATAGGTGTTATCATTTATCTTCTAAAGGATTTTAAATGGTTCTTTAACTCTTATAAATAATTTGTTCCTAATGGTCTTCGATCAGTTCACCTTCAGGGTGATATAGACTAATGTCGACAATATTAAAGGTGTCAGAAATCCCATAGTCCTCGAGTAGCTCCAATCTATAGGTGTTATCATTTATCTTCTAAAGGATTTTAAATGGTTCTTTAACTCTTATAAATAATTTGTTCCTCCTTTTGCTCGAGAATCGTTCTTAACTAAAGTGTAGCCATACCAAGTCTCCTTGTTGGAATTTTTTACCCGTCTTACCCTTAGCCTTCTCTTGCATTCTTTTAGCAGCATAGTCGATGTGCTGAGTAACTTTGTTATAGATGTCCTGAAGAGATTGTGCTTTAGCTCTTGCGTTTGGGTCTTCTTACGTAAGCATAAGTACAGGGTTAAGATCAAAGGTTAACCCGGGATTAAAATCATAGATAACCTTAAAGGGGTTCTGCTTGGTGGTGTCATGTATTGTTCGATTGTAAATGAATTTGATAACTAGCAAGCAAATGTCCCAATCAGCTAAGTTCTGGCCTACTGTAGCTTGGGGCAGTGATCCCAAAGTGCGATTAACCACCTTAGTTTAGCCATTAATTTGGGGGTGATAGGAAGTACTAAATAATAGTTTAGTCCCCATCTGACTCCATAAGGTGCTTCAAAAATGGCTCAAGAACTTTGGGTCTCTATCATAGACTACACTTCTCGGCACACCATGTAACCGTACAATCTTATGCAAGAAAAGAGAAGCAATAGCCAAAGCATCATTTGTTTTGGTGCCCACCACCTTGCTGAACCAATCCACTACAACTATTATAGAATCCTTGCCTCAAGTAGTTCACGGTAATCTACGGACAAAGTCCATGATCAACTCAGTCCATGGTTTCATTAAAATAGGTAAGGGCATTGCTTTCCCTTTTTTAGCTTAGCACTTAGCCCTTTTGCACATGATATAGCTTTCAAAAATTCGGTACATATCTCGCCTCATCCTAGGCCAAAAGAATAAACCACTTAGTAATTCTTACATCTTGTTCTCCCCATAATATCTAGACAGTCCTCTACTGTAGGTTGTCTTGATCAGTAGCTCCCGAAATGAACAAGTTAGCATACATAATTTCTCTCTTCGGAACAAGAATGCTTCCTCCATATGATATTCATCTATTGTCCTTCCATCAATACAATGTATAAGTATGGGTCCTTGGAATATTACTCCTTGATGTTAGTAAACCTAAACAAGTTACTCTTCTCTTGTTTATATTTTATTACGAAATTGAGTCCTTCAAGGAATTCAACCCATCTCACCTGCTGCTTTGACAACTTGGTTTGACTTCGGAGGTACCTTAAGGACTCATGGTTAGTATAGATGACAAATTCTCTCAGCAGTAGATAATGTTGCCATACTTGTAGTGCTCGGATCAGCGCCAAGAGTTCTTTATCATATATGGAGTAATATAATTGAGGTCCTCTAAGCTTCTCATTATAGAAGGCTATTAGTTGGCATTCCTACATTAGGACAACGCTTATTCCAATGCCTGATGCATCACATTCCAGCTCAAATATTTTCTCGAAGTAAAGTAGAATTAACACTGGGGTGGAGGTCAATCTTTCTTTAATCTCAACAAAGCTCTTCTCCTTCCCTTTTACCCATCGGAAGTTGATGTTCTTCTTCATTATCTTAGTAAGTAGTGCAGCGAAGGTACTAATATTCCTAATGAATCTTTTATAGAATGAAGCCAATCCATGGAAACTCCTTATTTCGACATAAGTAGTAAGAGTTGACCACTCAACAATTGCTGGGACCTTCTCATTATCCACTTACAAGCGTCTGTTACTTACTACGTAGCCCAAAAATACCACTTCCTCTTGAAAAATGCAACACTTCTTGAGATTATTGAAAAATTTCTCAGCACGGAGGATATCCAAAGTGGCTCAAAGATGTTTACAGTGACTCAACATATTGGCATGATAGACTAGGATGTCATCAAAGTATACCACGATACACTTCCCGATCAGATGTCTCAACAGATGATTCATTAGTCTCATGAAGATGCTTGGGGCATTCGACAAGCCAAAGGGCATAACCATCCATTCATATAATCCATGTCGAGTCTTGAACAACGTTTTCCACCCATTTGCTATCTTCATTTGAATTTGATGGTAGCTAAAATTAAGATCAATTTTGCTGAAAATCTTGGCTCTACTCAATTCATCCAGTATATCTTCCAACCTTAAGATAGGATACTTGTACTTGATCGTAATCTTGCTCACAGCTCGGTTATCTACACACAGCCGCTAAGTTCCATCTTATGTCAGCACTAGAAGCTCTGGCACAGTGCAAGGATTGAGACTTTCCCTAACATACCATCTCTCCAGTAACTCATTGACTTGACATTGGAGTTTAGAAGCCTGTTCAGGGCTCATTCGATAAGCTAGTTTATTCGACAGCATAGCACCAAGTTTTAAGTCAATGTAGTGTTCTATGCCTTGAATTGGGGTAACCCCTCAGGTAACTATTCTAAAAATAGGTTGGCATATTTGTCCAATAACTCTTTTATTTTTTAGGGTAGTTTACCTCACTCCTTCATCTCTAATAGGCACCTAACTAACATAAGGGTCAGCATATTAGGTTTAAGGGTCTTTTGGAGCTTGACTCTACTTATCACCAGAGCTTTCTTTGATCCGCGAGCAAGTTTTGTCTGTAACTTATTAACTTCTCTCAGCGGCATTGGGTTCAGTATAATTTTCCAACTATCCTTTATGAACACATACATATTGCTATATCCATCATCGATAACTCTCTTGTCAAACAGCTATCGTCAGCTAAGCAATACATGTGAGGCGCACATGGGTAGCACATCGTAGAGAATCTCATTGGAGTAGTTTCCAATTGACAATACTTACTAGGTGGATAACTAAGAATTCCCTAGAATACTTGTTAGTTTCCCATCTTATTGTAATTAAACTTTAAGACCTGTAGCTTTTGGTAAACTCTTATTGCAAATTATAACTCTAGATGTGAAATGTTTATGTAAGTACTATTGTGATATGAAATAACAAGTTACATAGAACAAGTATTTTGTAATGCTTTATCAAAGGTTTGATCATTCATAAGTATTGGAATGGAAGCTTCAAGCTAGTTAGGTCATGTACACTTTATGTGAACTATATCTACGGTCGAACTGTTACAACTTCTTATGTTCGGGCCGTATCATACAAGTCAAGAACTTTTAAGAAAAATTAGAAGTATGCCTACCCTAGTTTGAAAAAAAAATTTATTTAAGATATATTATTTTTGTGATAAAAAGAACTTTATTACGTGGGAGTGGTATTAGGGGTAGGAAAGCCTTGTGTTTGTGATTAAGGATATGCAAAATGGCTTTTTAGGATGGATACGTATGGCTTATGTTTTTAGGTTGGGGTTGAGATTTAAGGCTTTGCATCTTCGGGCTTTCTTTCGTTGGGGTTATTTAGGCTTTAATTCCCAGCCTTTTAATTTAATTTTGATGCTTCTGCTAGGATGTGATATATCTTTTTGAGCTTTCATTTCACACTTGGTCCTAATTTTCTAGCCCCTTTTTCTTTTTCTTCTTCTTCTTCTTCTTCTTCTCTCTCTCTCTCTCTCTCTCTCTCTCTCTCTTTTTCTTGGCACACCATTCTTTTTTCTAGCTATTCTTTCTTTTTCTTTTGGCCCATAAAGTGACAATCTCCATTGCCAATTTTTTGTCTTTTAAGAGATTCAAGGCCCTAAATCCATGGATTCCTAGTACATGGTCTTCGATGAGGTAAAGAATTGGCTCTTCTCCATTTCAAATAACTTATTAGAAATAAAAGTCATTTTTAAATTGATGTTACTTAAGAAAGCCTAAGTCAATATTGAATTTCCTTCCTAACCTCTGAAATGCCCCATTATAGGGTAGTTTTTGACAAGGTTTAAATTTGAAAATTCTTTGTATTGGTCCAATAGGGTTAATAATGGATAGTTATGTTTAGGATTTGCAAAAGAATGCATAGCGTCATTTTAATCTATGTATAAAATTCAAAATGAACCTTCTTTAAGGAATGAGTCTAAAATATCCTCACCATGTTGTCACTTAACTCTCAATGTATTTAAGGTTAGTGTGTGGGACATAGTTTGCCTCTTTTCATTCAAAACATTCAAAATAAGATAGCAGATTTTACGTTCATTTGCCTTAATATTAGTTACACTATAATCCCCTAATTTGGAAGGCAGCTAAAGATAATTTTATTCTAGATGTTACAAAGCCATTCAAAACATCTTATTAAATACATGCTATTGAGTTGTTTGGCGGAATGAGTAAGAATACATGTGATTGTACCAACTTATTACTAAATCATTGAGTATTTAACATGACTTATATAACACGATATAGTCATGGCTATAAGACATGAGATCAGAATTACCAAAATTTGATGGATGTGGCACTCTAAATGAATATTTGAATTAGGAATTTCAAGTTAATCAGGCTTTTGAAAATTACTCTTATTTGAATTATGAAAAAGTAAGGTTAGTTGAGAGCTAGTTGAGTAGCTTTGTAGTGTCTTAGTAATAAGATATGATAGGTCAAAGAATTGAGGAAGGAAATCTAAAGTTATTACATAAGAAGATATAATACATTTGATGTGAAGAAAATTCGTACGCCGAGATTCTCAAGACAAATTGTATGAGAGAAAATCAACTTATGAAGCTAACCTCTCTAATGCGTAGGAACAACTAGAACTTATACTTGCTAAGCTCCTAGATATTAGAGGAGAAAGAGAACAACAAAAGTTTACTCGTTTAGAGATTACTGCAGGAGAGGAAACGGATGGAAAAGGAGTTGAGGATGAATATAAGGAGGGGTACTTAAGGAAGAGTTTGATTGATTGGGCTCATGAAGAATGGAAGGAGCATTGGCTAAGGATGACATTAGTAGAGGAGTTTGAGTACTTTTCTATATTTATATCTTATTTTTATAGGTTGGTATTTGATCATGGTGGGATTTGGAGGAATCCTTTACCAAGTTTCGGGTTGAAACTTCTCCAAGGGAGAGGGAATGATATGGTGTAGGGGGTCTTTCTCATTAATTACCATGTTTTTGGATATTTCATTTTATTACTTATATTTATTTGTGTTATTTAGACTTCTTATTTCTTGTCTTAGTTCTAAATTACCCTCATGTTTATTTTGTATTTACGGGAATGCCATTAAAGCATCCTTTTATTCCTTTTATTTATAAGTTTGCCATTATAATAAATAGAGCACATATATAGGGTTTTAGATAGATTTGCAACATTAATGAAAGACCCTTGAGTCTTTTCTCTTGGAAAGCTCTTCTCTACCCACTATTATCAATCCCGCTAGTAAGGATTGTGGCAAGCAACCTTAGGCTTAGTTTTTTTTTATGTCATATTGGGTACTAGCTTAAGTCTATGTATGGTTATACGGTGCATCATATCTATAGAGTTAGTGCATAGGATTGCTAAAACATGGACTTCCATTTATTTTTTGGCCCATCTTATGGCTCGAACCCATCCATTGGTTACGCATGATATTGGGTTTGTATGATCATCCATGAATCCATATCATCTTGGGTTTGGCTTGGAGATCTTGGGTTCGAATCTCACTAAAGGCATAAAGTGCCTTTTATTTTTCCTTACAAAATACACCTACCACGTGTCAAAAAATCACAGGGCTACATGTTTGATCATGACAAGTGGTGCTTTATGATTAGACCACGAGTTGATGTAGAACCATATGGCACTATGACAACTATGTCATCTACGTGTCAGCTATGTGGTATACATAGGTCGGTTGGCCCCCTGCCATGTCATCAGTGATGTATCATTTCAAGATATGTGGCATGATACCATTCGATCTCATGGGTAATGTGGTGCTATGTTAGTAGCTCTTTCCTTCTCTTTCTTTATTTCTTTTTCTTTCCCTTTCCCTCTATTTCCCCATCAAAACCAATCCGTACCCCCCCCCCACCTACTTCGACCTCATTTTCGTGCAATTTTCATGCATAAAAACACTAATTAATGGATGATTCGTGTTCTCTACATAGCCTACTTCGAAATAAATCCAAAAACATGTCCAAATTCATCCATTTAGTGAGTCAAAATGAGCTTGAAAATCGAAAAAGAAGCTCAACATCTGGATTTTCCTTTTGAGTTTCTTTTCCTCGATTACCAAAGCTTTTATTGAATATCTAGAGTAAATTAAACACCTATAGATTACCATTTACACGAAAAATTACAGCAATTTTCACTTATCTAAAGGTTAAAGCATTTAAAACCTCATTGAATCCATTCTTTGAATGAATAGGTTTTTGATCCTTTCCTTAGTTTCTTAAGCCCAAATTTGAATAAAAGGGGACTGAGAATCAAAATTCCAATGGCTAAAGCTCTCTCTCGAACTTTCTCTTCTACTCGCAAACTCTCTTTCTCTCTCTACTACCATTGCCCCCTCTCTCTATCTGTAGCTCTCTCTCTCTCCAGCCACTCTAAGACTGCACCAATACAATCATCGAAACCCCAACCCCCTAGCTCTCCAACTCTACTGTCCCCATCAATAGCCATGCCTCCTAGACCCATCGTTAAACTACTGCTTTCCAAACCTTAAACCAACTATGCCACCCTTTTGAACCACCACCATTAGTGGTTATCTCCTTAAACCAATTGAACCACTAGCCTCCTTATACCTTAAAATGCCTAGCCGAACCATCCTTACACACCCAGTAATTACCATTGAGCTTTAACCAACATCACCACCACTGCCTAACTTTGATGAACCACCAAACCACCACCACTCACTAAGGCATTGAAACTAACCTCCCAAATCTAATACAAAACTCACAAATCCCCCTTTCCTTGCTTGTTTCAACAACCAATTCACCTAAAATTTTTCAATTACGATTAGCGGGTACGTAGGTATTTTTGGGAGAACATAAAATTTGTAAAAACTTAGTTTTCTGTTTTTTGTAAATGATAGCTTCAATTGTCAAATTTTGTAGATTAAGTATAATTTAATTCATTTATTAGTCATTAAATTTCATTTAAAAAGGGTAATTTTGAAAAGTGAATGTGAATTCAGAAAGTTAGTAGTAGTACCGGCTAAGGGTTTAAAAAATTAGCTTTCGTACTTAAAAATTTGATTTTTAAAACATTGGTTTTATGGAAAGATCGATAGTTGAGTTATAACTAATTCACCTAATTGGTTATAACTTAACTCTTTTTCTTAACTTTGGTCAGGTGGTGACTTCAAACAATTTTCGAAATAAAAACCAAGTTTTTTTTTTTTTTTTTTAACTTCTAGTTAAAGGCTAGTATTAAATAGGTTAAGGTTTAATACTAATTTGGTTAATAAAAATATTTTAAAAGTTGGGGAAAAAATACAGCTTGATAAATATCTTAGGTAAGAAAGGTTAAACTATGTAGTGATTTAGGAGGTGACCTAAGAAGAAGCAACCTTACTATAGCAATTAGATCTTAGTCTTAATAAAACTATAAGCTATTCTTATTAGGATATTAATAACTAACCTTTAAGTAAGATATATGATGTTATTTAAAACACTAGACCTATAATTGGACATTTCTAACTATTAATATTAGGGACAATAAAGAATAAACAAATGCATTAACAATATTAATTATAGTAACAACTAAAAAGACTTTCCAAGATAACTCTCTAGCCTCTCTATTGCTTATAATAAATAATTAACATGAAAAAGATAAAGAAAATTCAACTCTAAAGCTATACATTTTAATTGACGATATCTACTAAAAGAAGAAACCAATAATTGTAGTAAGGGACACGGCTAAAATATTAAGAGATAATGTTCATCATATATATACTGGCACATTTGGGTAAACATAAGGAAAATGGCAAATTGATGATCCTCATGTCTCTTTGATTGAGTCTTCTATTTTTGTTATGTTCAAGTCATGTCATGTTCAATCAAGTCCAAGTTAAATCACTCTTAGTGTTTTGCGAGTCTGGTTGGTAAGGGGGTTGTATCGTTTTTCATTAAGTTGCATCAAGTCTATTTTATTTGACTCATCAACTATCCCACTTAAACTTAAGATAGAGAAGAGATAAGATTTTCCAAACTCATTACTGTTGACATTTATGCTAGTGACACAAAATATAAAATTTGTGAGTATAACAATGGCAAAACAATTGTAGAATAAAAATCATAAATGAGATAAGATTGAATCAAACATGTATTAATGTAAGAATTTGGTTAAGGTAGAAGTTGTGGTAGAAGTTGTGATAGAAGTTGAGCTAGAAGGTAAAATATTAAGTGCATTAAATTCATTATGATAAAACTATAAAAGGGGAGATAAGATAGATTATGGGTTGATTGGTAGATATTGACATAAGAATACAGTAGCTAGAGTAGAAAACCTTGTGACTTATAAGTCAGAGACCTAGAAATAAGAGATAGTATAAAAGGGTTCCTTTACCAAATGATTTGAAATGTATTAGACAAAATAAAAAGAGAAGCAATTTGAGCACATTAGTCTAAATAATAATACGTTTAATGCATAGTGAGAAAATATAGCTTGAACTTTTCTCATAGAAGCTTAATAAATGGAAGACTAGGATTAGAAGGATATAGTTGATTGACAAATAACGATAACTACTAATTAAATAGTTAAGCTACTATATAAGGCAAGATGGTGGAAAAGTGAGAAGTTTCCAAAACAATAGATGAATATTTACATTATATATATATATAAAGAGAGATGATTGCAAGAGAAGTAAGACATATAATGAAGGAGAAATTAATTTGATGTTAAATCCTAATGTTGAGGTAATAAACCTAATACTAATCTTAAACACTAAGATTAAGTATAATCTAAATAACTAACCAAATTGGATAGTACTCTAGGTGAATGAAACTTTGATATGTAAGAAGCTTTATACTGTAAACCTATTTAGAAATTGAATCAGAAAATTTCTCTCATTTGAACCATAAGTTCCTTTAGACTTAGAAGTTAATTTAGAAACTTGCTCAAAAATTAACCTTTCATAAGACTTGTTTAAATAACTTTGGAACCTCAAACCTTAAGTGTAGAAAACTTCAACAATGTAGTGAACTTGGCTTAACGAACTCAATTACTTCTAAGTTCGTAAAATTAGAGTAACACCATAAAAATGATTTTCAATAAAGGGATCTTCCATGAAATAAAATTTATATGCTAGAGCTAGTGAAAAGAGGAAAATAAGGAGCGACTCACTCGGGTTTAGAAGATACAACATTGGAAACTTAAGATGCATGAAGAGATGCAAAGAATAATGGTAAACTTCAGTGTGACTTTAGCGCAATGACAATGTTAATCTAGGGAATTGGGGATTTTAAAAAAAAAAGGTAAGTTAAAAGAGTACAACTTAAGGGTGATTGAAAAGACTTGACTTAGGAACTTGAGCAAAAGTTAGCTCAAAAGATAAGAGTGGAAGCAAGTTACAACATTAAGGGAGATGATGGGTACGGGAACTCTTTAGTTGATCTAAATACCATCATAGTAACTTAAGATGCAATAGTTTTAATAACGAAACTTTTCTAAAGGAGGGTGGAATGTGATATCTTGCAATTCTAGAAACTAGGATTTAACATCGAATTTAGGAAATATAAGTTTCCTAATTTTGTGACTAGGTTCCGAGCGGCCAATTTGGGTATTCACGAAAGTAACTTAATCAAACCAAAAACATATGAGTAGATTAAGAATATTAGTTGAGGAAACCCTATAGGCTTGGATCTTGAAAATATAATAAAATAATAAAAATATAGCTAAAATAGTGAATTTTATTATATTATTATATTTTTGAAAACCTATAAAATAGGTATTGTTAGATTATGAACCTTTAGAGATAAATTATACTTGGAATTATTAAAAGTACCTGAATGTATACAAAATTTAGTAAATTATTAAAATAAAATAAGGAAAAATCATAAAAAAAATTACATGGCATGTAAAGAAACCTTGTAAGAGGCATAACAATTTAAGATAATAGCTAGAAATGGTTTAGGGATTAGAGAAACCAAATTAGGACACCTCAAAATGCATATCAATACATGTTTAATGGAAGAAAAAAAAACTTATCAAATCACCTCTAAATCCTACTATAAAAATACAAATTGCCTTTCTTCTGTAGGTTTTTGTCATTTGAAGGTTTAGAAAATTAGTAAGAGAGAGATTAAGAAAGAAAAAGTAGGAAGAAAAATTATGGCAAGAAAATAGTGCAATATTGGCATTGGAGTTCCATGCTTGGAGAGTTTCTAGAAGCAAACAAGGACTATAGTCTAAAGGGAAATCCTATGCCCAACTTGGTAGACAAACCCTCATCCTTCGCTAGTAGTTGGAGTGTAGTGTTTCGGATAGTGTTTAGTTTTCTTGTTCTTAACTAAAATTTACTAAAAATAGCAAATGATCTTCTAAAATTTTAAAACTTGGTTTTATTATGTACTTTTGCATGATGAAATCAAATATCAATTCAAATTTTCGAAATTTTAGGTGATATTATAAGATCCTTAAGAAAAAAGTTTCGATAACCAAGTTTTGATCAAATTTTTAGAAATCCAATTGTTGTAATTTCAATATGAATTATTTTGAGTAAACTCCTAAAAGGTTATATTTTCGTGCTATGTGGTTGGATTTTTAAAATCAAGCAATTAGATTTTGGAAAAAAATTATTTTTCATAAAATAATATGCTGGTAATGGAGTTTTCCTATTGAAGTTTGTTGGATTTTTACAAAATCATGTTATAATCTGTATTTACTAGCATGAAGTAACTAAAACTGAGTAATTTCAAGTTTTAAGATGATGATTTTTGAGTTTAAGTCAAAATTTGGTGGCTTATAGTCTTAGTTCTAAGGTTTTGTTAAGCAATTTATATATAAGTAAAATTTGTGTGAAGAAGTATAATAGGTGGCTATAGGAATGAGATGCTATCATGTTGTAAATACAAGTTTATCATAGTTTTATAACCTAAGGTAAGTTGAATTTACGTGCAAGGTAAATATAGAAGTAATAGTAGGGTTAGAAACTTAGGTTAGAAAGTAGTCTAATAGAGGAACCTTGATAAGTACTACTATAAGAACAGTTAGAAGTTTGGAAAGAAGGTAGATTAGTACTGAATATTATATCACCTGAAGTTAGAGAATAGGTCAAAAAGTCAGTAGTGTATAACTCAAATGACCAATTAAAGTCAGAACCTAGGTTCGAAACTTCCTTGGCATATAAGCTTGGGTATGTTTTTGGCCTGTGGTTGCCATTTAGTTATTTGTGTATGTATTGCACATGTGCTTGAATATTGTCTTGCTGTTGCTGCTGTGGGACTTGGGCTCCATGTTGTGGTTATTTTGTATATACTGTTTTATTTAGATTGCTTGAATTGGTTGATCACCTAAAAAATGAACTAACTTAAACTTGACATAACTTCAATATGACATGCATTGCAACACATTAAGGGAATGACTAGGGTTATCGGGCCAAACATGGACCCTTTGTTGAGGGCAAATGAAATGGCCCTTTCCCACCCTTAGTTAAACCAAGTGATAGGAGAAGAGGTCATGACAATGTTGGGGACAATGGTTTGAAAATAGTCTTAGGTGTAGTGTATTCTCTATTGCACAAGCCTTAATTTGGCTTCAATTCTTGAGTGCATAACGTCAAATTGTTCAACCCAGATTAGAGTGAGCATAATTTCTCTAATCTTACAATGGGTTGAATAACGTCGTGCAATGGTATTTACTTGTACATGCATTATATCTAACTATCTTGGTTGAAAACCCTAATTATCTTATGCTGAATGCATACTTCTATCTTTATCTCATTTATTTGACAAGTTGTGGCTCATCCTCCTATAAGCTATTTTGTAGGCTCATAATAGACTTACAAATACATAACCTAATTCGAAAAGCTTAGAAACCGGGGTCGGCAAGTAAGGATCAAGAAGAGTTAGCTAAAATTTTATTCTAATTGTCAATTTTACTAACTTTTAAAAAAACTGTTAAGGTCTTCTGAGGTGGCCCTCTAGTTTTCTATTACCGATGTGTATATTGAGTATTGTAAACCTATGGACTTTTACAAATTCTCTTCTTGGACTTGTTACTTTTCCATGCAAATATAATTTTGTAAGTACTTGTTGATTTTGAAATATTTTTGTGGAGTATCACTTATAAAACTCAATTCTTTGGAAAGATTTAACAATAGATTCATTTTTAACAATCATTTTTAAAGATTACATCACAAGTTTATAATAGAAAAATATTGAATTAGATGCTCTAAAGAGGTTGAGCTAGGTTAGCCTTATGTGAACAAGGTCTACAGTAGTAGTTATGAGGTCAGCTTTTATTTTAGGATGGTTCACATAGCTGGGTTATTGTGACTCTACCTCTTTGGGGCATGATACAGTGCTAGTCAAGAAGTCTAATTGGAAGTCTCGCATATATGTAGATTACATTGATGTCAATAAGGCTTTCTCGAATGACTACTTTCCTCTCCTCATGATTAACTAGCTTGTTAACTTGACATCGAGCCATGCAATGCTTACCTTCATGGATGCCTACTTAGGTTATAACTGGATATGCATGGCCCTCGAAAACCAAGTGCATACATCGTTTATCATTGACTTCGACACATACTACTATAAGGTCATGCCCTTTGACCTTAAGAATGTTAGAGCATCATATCAAAGGTTAGTGACTACTATCTTCAAGTCATAGTTCAGACGAAATGTTGAGGTTTATGTTGACAACATGATTATTAAGAGCAAGGATAAAGTTAACCACATTAAGGACTTATGTGAGATGTTTAGCACTTTCTACAAATATTGGATGAAGCTCATCCCCCAGAAGTATGGCTTTGGGGTGGTTTTGGGGAAGTTCCTTAGTTTTATAGTCAAATAGGGTAGCAACGAGGGCAATTTAGACATAATACAAGCCATTTGTGACATGAAAGCCCCTTGAATTATCAAGGAAATCTAATGATTCATTGGTAGGGTTGCTATGCTCAATTACTCTGTGTCTTGAAGTGCTAACAAATGCTTTGAGTTCTTTAAGCTACTGAAGAACCCATTGGAGTTAAACTGGACCAAAGAATGCTAGACCATATTTGATGAGCTCATATGGTTCTTGATAAGCCTACCTATGCTCTTTGAGCCAGTTTTAAGGGAAGAGCTCTATTTATATCTTGTCATTAGTGACTGAACATTATCTTTCATGCTCATTCTAAGTAAAAGTATGAGAACACAAGCCGATCTTTTACATCAGCCACATACAACAAGGCTCGGAGATTATGTACATAGGATGAAGAAGTTTGTCTTGGCTATAGTCATTGTTGTGATGAAGCTGATGCCATCCTTTTAAGCACATGTTGTGATCACCTTCACCAACTAGCCACTATGGACAATCTTGTAGAAGCCTGATGCCTTTAGTTGCATGGTTAAGTATTCACTCGACCTTTGTGCTCATGGAGTCTAACTTTAACCCAAAAAGGCTATTAAGGCACAAGTCCTGCTGTACTTTGTCGTTGAGTATACTAAAGAGCAGGAAGCACCAAATGAGATTGATATACTAGTACAAACTCTTTATGTTAATGGATCCTACACTCGCATAGCTCAAGGAAGGGTACGGAGTGGTCTATAATGGAGTAGGCATAGTTTCGTAAGGGTCTTATGGTACTAAGGTCCTATATTTTTTGGTGTTTAGATTCTTGGTAACGAATAATGAGGCTGACTATAAAGCACTCATTGTAGGCTTGAAGGTTGCCAAAGATGTTAAGGTTAAGAAGGTGAAGATTTACTTAGACTCCATTCTTGTAGTACAATAAGTTAAAGGGGAGTATGAGGTGAAGGGAGAAGCCTTGATGAAGTATCTCTGAGTAGTACTAGACCTTGCCTTAACCATCTCATTACCCTATACAAATGATAAGTAGATCTTCCTATACTATGTCCTCGAATGCATATTTGTAGTGCGACAGCAAGAAGTATTGGGGATCCAGCCTTCTTCCATTGAGCCTTACTAGATGGATTCAACTATTGAATATCTTAAAACAAGGATGTTACCTAAGGATAGGGGTGAAGCCAAGAAGCTTACTCGTAATGCAGCTAATTACATAATCAATGATGATATCTTCTATCGTTGTGGGTACAATGTTCCTCTTCTTTAGGGTCACAAACCTAAAAAGGGCATCCATACCCTTAAGGAGTTACACACTAGGGTTTGTAGTAATCACATCTAAGCTTAAGTGCTTTATGCTTAAGCTCCTTACTAAGGCTCCCACTGGTCGATGGTAAAGGAAGATGCGAAGGCTGTGGTGTAGAAATGCCACTAGTGCTAAAAGTATGCACCTATCATTTAAAGCCTTAAGGATCAAGCTCCATCTTATGACAAGCCCTTAGCCATTTACCTAATGGGGGCTTGATGTCTTCGAGGTGCCCTACGTCTTGATCACATAAATGGCAGGTAGATCAATAGTGTCAAGTTCAGGGAGTTCTGTGAGAAGCATCACATCCAATGCTGTTATACCTTAGTGGCCTACCCTTAGACATATGTCCAAGTTAAAGCCATCAATAAGATAATCATAGGTAGCTTAAAGAAAAGAGTGGAGCGAACAAAGGGGAAGTAGTTCAATGAGCTGCTGACCATCCTTTAAGGGTACTAAACAACTTACAGATCATTTATTGGAGAATCTCGATTTCACCTTGCCTTTAGCTTTGAACCCATGCTACCCATTGAGTTTAAGTTCTTGATAAGTAGGATTCAAAACTTTGATGTCAACATCAACCAAATGGCTTTACAAGCCTTGATACCATCGACGAGGTATACAACGTCCCTAGAGCTCAGGTAGTCACTTATTAGTAATGGGTGGCCCGATACTACAATAAGAAGGTTAAGCACAAGGTTTTCCAACTTGGAGACCTAGTGTGTAGCAAGTTAAAGGCTATAAGCTCATAAGAAGGGCAAGGAAAAATTGCACTAAATTTAGAGGACCCCATGTGAGTAATAAAGGACATGGGTAACAAAGCTTATGAGTTAGAGACCTTAGGTAGATAATTCATTCGGAGGACGGGGAATGCTAACGAGCTGAGGCCTTAATTTTTGTAAACTGTAAAGAAGATTCCAATGTAGGTGTAAATATCTATTAAATTAATGAAAGATGAGTTCGTACATGTACGTCTACTCTTCTCTCCTAATCTACTCTACGTATTTCCCCATAGGTTGATCATCATTGAGCCTAACCCCTTGCTAGTACTAATACCCAAGGGAAGAAAGGCCCTAAGCACAATCAAGTCGATGTACATCCTCGATACCTAGGCACTCTCGCTGGTGCATATACCTAAGAGTCTAAAGCCTTATGCATACTAGTTGGATTTACATTCTTGACCTCAAGCACCCTAGTGGTACTTACATGTAAACGGTTAGTGATTTGGACTAATTATACCAACATAATTAGTACACTAGGTCCATACCTAATCAATGACCTATGATGGTGTAGTGCTATGGACTAACCATGACTTGGTTATGAAACCTATAAGTGATAGTAATCTGCCAACTAGACCTCACATCTGAGCAAGGGCAAGAGGTTTGCTTAGTGTAATCTCTTAAATCCTTAATTGCCAATCAAGCTCTACATATCTCAACCTCTATGACCTCCCCAGTTCTTAAGCCATCTGGTATGTCACCTTAGTAACCCTAATGGGTCATCTCTTACCAGAAATCCCCTACTTTGACCTTATCTAGACATGTTGGAAACCATTTTTGGTAAGCGCTCCAGCTTCTCCCATAAAGGCTTATATCTTGTGCCCTTTACGTACATATACTTGATAATAGAAGTTCCTCTTCCTAGAAGGATTACTTAATTATCATTCTCCTTTGTTTTTATTGTCAATATGTAATCTTTACCCTTTTAGTAAATTAGCACATTTGTAACCCTATGGATCAATTGGAATAAATACCTATTTATAGCAATGGTTGTAATTAGACTTCTCTTTTGATATTAATGAAGATTTTCTTTTTGATTTCTTTCATGTGAAGTTCTTCTCCCCCAGCTCATAGCAACCTTAAAGTAATGTTATGTTGGCAAGCAACCCATCATTTCGGATCGGTGAGTCCAATTTGGTGAATTGTTGGTTTATGAGTGCTTGATCAGTAAGTCACATCCGTGAATAGTTTATGAGGCTTATCCTTTTCTTTTTCCTTGCATTTGTCCATCTAAATCCATACCTTTCCTTTCTCTGGTAGCTATTATCAAGGGGACCCATCCATAAGTAGGTAACAAGTCTTTCGGAGCACATGATCTTGGTATTAGAGATTGAGGTTCTAAATGGGGGTGAGAGTGAGTAGTGTAGAGTTGTGCAAAGTTGTAAAGGACAATGACGATTGAAGTTGAGCATTCTAATTAGCTGTAGTTAAGCCTAGTGGTGTTGTACTATAGTTGTCTATTTTCATATTGCGTAATAAAGAGGTTGTTAATTTAGTGTTAGCTTTAGAAGTAATGCTGTAAGTTGAGTACTTAGAGGTTTAGAGCTTAAGTTGTGGAGGTTGAACTATTGAGAGAATTTGTGTGGTGGTGTTGAGAGAATACTTTAACAATGGTGGTTACACAGTTTTCATTAGAATCGAAGGAAAAAAAATGATGGAGCTAAGGGTAAAAGCGGTTATTGAGGATAATGAGAGTGATGCTTAAGGAAAAGGCTGCTGTGTGGAGCAAATGCCAAGAACTATCGATGTGCAGATCGATTGTCTTATGAGACTGATGGAGAATATGATGATTTTGGGTATAAAGTCATTAGGAGTACCCGAACTTTCAAATTTTTTAATTTTAGTACTTAAACTTTAAACTTGTTCATTTTAGTACCTCAACTTTTTAAATGAGACAAATTAGTTTATCTATTATAATAGTCATTACAAAGAATACTTATTTATTTCATTTTAAAAAGTTCAAGTACCAAAATAAAATAAAAAATAAAGTTTGAGCACTAAAATGAAAATTGATATACTTATGTTATTATTCTACCATTTTATAATAATAGTAGTTGTAACAAGGATATCAATTTGTCTCATCTAAAAAGTTGGAGTATTAAAATGAATATGTTTAAAGTTTAGGTATTAAAATGAAAAACAATGAAAGTTAAGGTACATGTACAAGCTTTATTCCAATGATTTTGACATAAGTTGTGGTGGTCACTTGTATAGGCAAAGCTTAACGAGTTGATGAGGTCACTCTAGCTGAAATTGAGCTAACCATAGGGTTAATTGAGCTCATGATGCTTCGTGTAAGAGAGAAATCAACTTAGCCCATCATATATGGGTTGAAGGAGATGAACATAAGGTTAATTGTAGATTGGAATTGGTCGAAGAAGATGAATGTGAATAAGAGGAACTTTGAGGACAAGGAAAGAATAGAGCAAGCACCTAAAGGAGAACGGTGTAAAGGCCAAGTTAATCAAGCATATATCCCTATTCAATAGCTATAAAGGAGAGTTGATTGATAAGGTTGCCAAAGGGTTGACTTAGATGATATTGGTGAGGTTGATGAGGAATTTGAGGATGACTATTATGATTAGAGACGTGCTAATTGAGCTCATAGGAGTATTGATAACGTGAAAATTCAATGTTGAGCTTATCAAGAAGTGGTAATGCTAATGGATACTTAGAATGGGAAGAGCACATTGAGAAGTTATTTGAATGTCATCATTATATTGAGAGAGGCAATGTTAAGCTTACTGCCTTAGAGTTCATTGAGTACGCACATATGTGTTGGAAGAAGAGATACGCCATGAGAGAGAGAGAAACAGGCACTGAGGTATGAAGTCATCGGAAGAGATGAAGAGAGTCAAGCGAAATAGATTCATACCTAAAACCCATTATCAGGACACTTTTGCAAAATTATAGGAAATATGGCAAGGTAATGGAACTGTTGATGAGCGTATACTAGAGTTCTAGATGCTAATGATTTGGTGTGAAGTAGAGGAGATTAAGGCCTGAATTGTTTTGCAATTTGTTATAGGTCTGAAATATAAACTTTATGATATTTTAGAAATATTTTCTTATTAGAACCTTAAAGAAGTTATTAAGGTCACCTAATGTATTGAGAGATAGAGGAGGAACCAACCTTATCGATCTACTTATTCCTGACCTGTTTCAATAAACCGACCTACCCAAGGACATGGTAAGGCAGTTGGCTTAACTTCAATGGAAGGCAA
Organism: Lumnitzera racemosa; assembly: GCA_024138005.1. Lineage (NCBI taxonomy): Eukaryota > Viridiplantae > Streptophyta > Magnoliopsida > Myrtales > Combretaceae > Lumnitzera > Lumnitzera racemosa. The sequence continues at coordinate 62,048,862 of JAMXBC010000012.1, forward strand.
AGCTAGATGTAGAGCTTAGAAGGAATGAAGAGGGAATAAGGAGGGAAAGAGAAGGAATTTGAAATGGATAGACCTTTAGGAGAAAGACTAGCTAGTTAAAATGCTTCAAATGCAAGGGTTTTGGTCACAACTTTCCTAGTTTCCAAATCTGTAAATGATGATCATTAAGGGTGAGATATTGACCTTCAAAGTATATGGTACAGATGAAGAAGGTAATAAAGTTGCAGAAGAAATAGAGGATGGAGTGAAGGTAGAAGTTACAAGAGATGACATCTACCTTAAAGAAGGATATATGGAACATATGGTGTACTTAAGAGCTTAGTTATCACTAAGACTTACCGTAGCAAACTTGAATTAAATGGGTCCTTTAAAATATCGAAGAAAATATACGGAAATGGTCCATGGACGAACTGGAGTAGCTGATGTGAGGCTGCTCGGAAGATGTAACTCACCAACGAACACAACACAACTTGATACCTCACTTGATATGATACATAAGCTGATGTCAAGGTCCACTCGTCACTAATCCTAAGCTAGTTGGCAAGGATTAGATAAGAGTGTATGAAAGAAAATGAACTTGAAGAAGGTTGTCTCTTAAGAATAGAACATTTAATGTCTAAATTGTCAAGTTATATTGGTTTACAAGGGAGAGGGACTATTTATAGTAAGTGCATAAGGCAACATTAAAAATAAAGAAATTACAAAAAAGTATATATAAAAAGGGGATTCCTAATACATACAAAAAGGGTAAAAAGAATAAAAGACAAAAATGGAAAATTAATACAGTGTCAGATGAGGTGAATAGATAGCAGTGCAATATTAGTCTTGAATGAAGATTCTCTAAACATATTAGGAGAGGGGGGACCAAGATGTTACTGCAATAAAGGAGCCGAGATGAGAAGAGTGATGAAAGAAATGGTAATAGGTCAAGAGAAAACTACTCAGCGAGTAGGTAAGTCTCTCGTCACTTGGTAAGAACCTCTTAGCAGTAGTTGGTTAGATTACCTGCCATAAGGTTCTAGGTAAAGGAATGGTCGGCATCATCAAAATCAAGTGTATGGATCAACGTATGACAATGTGGGGAGCTTAAGGAGTTCAACTACCTTCCTTTGTTGTAAAGTTTCTTGTCATTAGTAAGTTGCCAAGAGAAGATTCTTTAGGTGAGAGATTGGAGGCCTCGGAGCCGTACACGAGTAATGGGACCAATGGTTGGTAATTCATCAGTTCCTGGGGTTGTCAAAGATTTGCTCTCAAATCTTGGTCCTCTTCATCATTGGGTACATAGGGAGTTAGATCGGTAACGTTAAATGTGGTAGACACGTCGAAACCTTTGGGTAGCTCAATCTCATAGGTGTTATCATTAATGTACCTCAGGATCCTATAGGGTCCATCTATTGTGGTAGATAGTTTGTTTATCCTCTTGCTAAGGAAGTGTTCCTTGTTAAGTTAGACCTTGACAAGGTCTCCAAGGGTATAAACAACTTGTCTCCTTTTGCAGTTTTCCACTTCCTTCTGTTTAGCTACAGTTTTAGCCAATTACTTGGCGATCTTTCGATGTAACCTCTGGAATTCCTCACATGCTATAGGCCGAATTGACTTTCCCTTAGTGTAATCGGATTATTAATTTTGTCCAAGGGTAGGTTCAAGTTAAGTCCATAAACAACCTCAAATGGTGATGTTCCAGTTGAGCTGTTAGTTGAGCGATTGTAGGCAAATTCAATGATGGGCAGGCATAAATCTTAGTCATGAGAGTTTTTCCTAACAGTGGCGCATAGGAGGTTACCGACGATTCTTTTAACTACTTTAGTTTGGCCATCTATTTAGGGGTAACAAGAGGTATTGAGCAGGACCTTAGTGTTGAGTTTTCTCCATAGGGTCTTCCAAAAGAAGCTCATGAATTTTGAATAATAGTCAGACATAATACTCCTCAACACTTCATGTAGTCACATAATTTGTTACAAAAAGAGGTTAGCGATGAATAAAGTATCATTAATTTTGTAGCAGGGAATGAAATAACCCATTTTGCTGAACCGATCGACTACCACCATGATTGAGTCGTATCTTCTTAATGTATAGGGAAGGCTGAGCATGAAATCCATGCTTAGATCGATCTAGGGCTGCTCAGGAATTGGTAGGTGTATATATTTTCCATAGGGCTCTCTCCTCCCTTTTGCACACTCGTACACCTTGTACCTCTCAAGTTTTTGATGTACATCCTTTATCATCCCAGGTTATTAAAAGTGCTCATTTAATATCTCAATCTTCCTATTTTCCCTAAAATGGCTGGCTAGACTCTTAGCATTTGCTTCTCGAACCAGTAGCTCCTTTATAGAATTACTTGGCACATAAATTTGCTTGCCCTTTATCAAGAACCCCTTACTCAAGTAAAACCCTTCCACAGTTCCTCTAGTACTGCACTTGGTTACTAAGGGTCTAAAATGTAGGTTATGCTTATACTGATAAGGTAAAGTGCCGAATCCAAGTACCTTAGCTTGTAACGTTGTGATGAGGGTATGATGGTGAGAAAGTGCATCAACTATTGTATTGGTGCTTCTCTTCTTATATCTAATGGCATAGCAAAAGGTCTCTAAGATCTCGACCCACTTGGCGTAATGCTAAGAAAGCTTCTATTGCTTATGAAGATATTTAAGAGATTCATGATTCGAATAGATGATGAATTCTCTTGACAACAAATGATGCTACTAGTTCTGAAGTGTACGAACAAGAGCATAGAAATCCCTATCGTAGGCTTAGTAATTCAAGGTAGCACTTTGGAGTTTTTTGCTTAAGTAAGCAATGGGTCGATGCTCTTGCATAAGGATAACACCAATTCCGATACTAGACGTATCACATTTAACCTCAAAAATCTTCTTAATGTCTGGCAAGGTGAATCCTAGAGTAGATGTCAGCTTAGACTTCACGTCTTCAAAACTCCTCTAAGCTTTTTCTGTCCATCTAAACTCAACGTTCTTCTTGGTCAATTCAGTCAATGGCACAATTATGGAATTAAAGTTCTAAATTAACCTCCGATAGAACGAGGCTAGACCATGGAAGCTCTTGACTTCGGCAACTTTAGTCGGTATAGGTCACTCATTAATAGCTCTGACTTTTTCCTCATCAACTCGAACTCCCTTCCTTGAAACAACATATCCAAGGAATACAACCTCACTTTGACAGAATGTGCATTTCTTCAAGTTATCGAATAACTTCTCGGCGTAGAGTATGTTAAGCACCAATCTCAAATGTTCAACATGAATGGGGAGGTCACCACTGTAGACTAGAATAACATCAAAATAAACCACAACACATTTGCCGATAAGTGATCTTAGTACATGATTCATCAGCTGCATAAACGTACTTGGCATGTTAGTTAGACCAAATGGCATCACCAACCATTCGAACAGGCTATCCCTTGTCTTGAAGGTCATCTTCTATTCATCCCTAGGTTTCGTTCGTATCTAGTGGTAGCCACTCTTCAGGTCAATCTTAGAAAAGATGTAGGTGTTATATAACTTGTTAAGTATATGATTAAGTTGCAAGATCGGGTATCGGTATTTGATAGTGTTCTTATTGATAGCCCAGTTGTCAATGCACATTTGCCACATTCCATCCTTTTTCGATTCGAGCACAGTGGGTACAGCATAAGGACTCATGCTCTTACAGACATATTTACAATCCATCAACTCATCCACTTGTTTCTTCAGTTTAATTGCCTATTATAGATTGAGCCTATAAGCGAGTTGGTCGAGTAAGGCAGTCCCTGGTAGTAGGTCGTTGCAATGCTCAATATCTCTTAAGGGAGCTAAACCTTTTAGCATCTTGGCAGGGAATAGGTTCGCAAAGTCTTGAAGTAGCTATTACACTTCGGTAGGTAAGTTCTCTACTTCTTTAACCTTTAAGAATCTCTTAACTAAAAGGAGTACATAGTCTTCGACCTTGACTTCTTGTGCAAATTAAGCTTAGGAAATCACCAAGGATTTCCGTTGCAAAGATCTAGCAATGGGCTTCTTGTACTTCCTTAGGACTCATAGGTGTTAATATAATTTTCTTCCCATCCTTCTAGAACATATAAGTGTTTCTATACTCGTTGTGTAACACTCTCAAATCAAATAGCTATAGTTGGCTGAGTAATATGTGAGAAGTACAAATGGGAAGGACATCATACAACACTTTGTCCCTGTACCTATCACCAATTGTAATTAGCACTCTAACTTACTTAGCAATGTATGGTCCTCCTTTCTCATTTAGCCAGTAAATCTTGTACGGCTTGGGCTATGGAAGTGTTGGCAATTTCATAGCCTTAATTATCCTTTGTGTGATAACATTGGTACAGCTCCCTCCGTAAATGATCACGGCGCATAGCTTGCTATTCACTTGACAATTCGTATGGAAGAGTTTCTCCCTTTGCTCACTCTCGTTAGCTATAAAAGCATTGAGGGATCGTCAAACAACAAAGCAATACTCAACTCCGCCCTCAGGAGGTATCTTGCTAGCAGGGTCTTCTTAAAATTCTTCTAGCATCTGAAGGGTTGCTACCTCTTCCTCTCCTTCACTTACACTTTCTATTTCAAACTGGGTCTTATCTCCTTTTATGGTCATGACTCGATGGTTCAGACAATGACTAGCTACGTGTCTGTAGCTGAGGCATTTAAAACATTTAATTTCTCGAGTTTTCCTTCTTGAACTCTTACTTAGGTCTCCTCAGATCTCAAGCTCCTTAGTCTTGCTCTTTCCTCATTTTTCTTCTAGTTGGCTCAGCATGTGACCTCGGCTTTTTACCTCGGAACTATTTGGTGCTCAGTCATTCTTTGGTCGGCTCGGCAGGCCACTCCTATTTGGCATCAGTGCTCGACTACTTGACATCTAATTAACCTGGTTCTATCATTGCCTTTCAACTCTCTAAGTTACACGGATGGTTTCATCCAGATTTATGAGGTTCTGTAAGTTTATGATGTTACCAATCTCAATTGGTAGTCTAGAGATGAATTGTGCTATAGTTTAGGTCTCAGGCTTGTCAACATCCCATGGTATCATGAGCAACTGAAACTCTCAGACATAGTCGTCTATGGATTTGTTACCTTACCTCAAGTCTTGGAGTTGTTGGAAAGCGTGTTGTTCATAGTGTTCGAGAACGAACCAACTCTTCAGAACTCTCTTCATCTTGTTCCATGTTCAGACCTTACATTGGGCCCTTAGGTAAACCTTCTGTAGCTTCTTCCACCACATTACCGCATATCCAGAAATTCTAATGTGGCTACTCTAATGTGGACAACATCTTCATAATTGTAGAAGTCAAATATCTTTTCAATTTTTTCTTCCCAGTTTAGGTAGTCATCTGTACTACCAGACTTGTTGAAGCTCAGAATTTGTACGTTAAGATGTTTGGTACCTCTTGGTGCTTTAAACCTACGCTTATTAATCCCATCATACTAGTCTTCTCCTTCTTCGTACTCTTCTACTTTGTCCATCTTTAACCTTCTTCTTGTGACTTTGTCGGTACTTCTAGGTGGTGTTTGATTTACTAGAAAAGCCTCTAGAGCTCACTTGTTCATCTGTCTTCTTAGCCTATCTCTCATTTCTCATCCCTGCTCAACAACTCTTTTGCGCAGTCCAGTCTCTAAGACCCTATTTACTAAGATAACTAAGATGGCCATAATAGTAGTAAGATCTTGTATCTGCTCGTCAGTAGTATGTGGTGTTTGTTAGGTAACTTGACCATGACCATGAGCATCACTCTCAGCATTATTAATCTTTCCTTATATACTAGGGTTTGACGTTCTCAACACAAAGCTTCAGTACTGACACTTCACTTAGATGCCTTTAATACACACAAGTATCTCAAACAACAGACTGACTATCACTACACAGCTCTGGGTCTCAACCTTAAGCTTTGATACCAAGAATATATGGTATACTTAGGAGCTTAATTATCACTAGGACTTACCATAAGAAACTTAAACTGAATGGGTCTTCCAAAATATCAAAGAAAATATAGTGAAAGGGTCTATAGATGAACTAGAATAGCTAACGTAAGGCTACTCGGAGGATGTAACTCACCCATGAACACAACACGACTTGACACCTTACTTGATATGATATACAAGCGAATATCAAAGTCTACCCACCACTAATCCTGGGTTACTTGGCAAGGAATAGATAAGAGTGTATGAAAGAAAATGAACTTGGAGAATATTATCTCTCAAGAACAGAATATTCAATGTCTAAATTGTCAAGTTATCTATAGTTTATAAGGGAAAGGGACTATTTATAGTAAGTCCTTAGGGTAACATTACAAATAAAGAAATTACAAGAAAGTATATACAAAAATGGGATTCTTAGTACAAATGAAAAAGGGTAAAAAGGACAAAAGACTAAAATGGAAAAATAGTACAATGTTAGATGAAGTAGACAGGTGACGGTGTAACATTGGTCTTATATGAAGATTCTCTAAACACAGTAAGTAAGGAGGGACTAAGATGTTGTAGCAATAAAGGAGTCAAGATGAGAAGAGGGTGATGAAAGAAATGGTAACTGGTCAAGAGAAATCTACTCGATCGATAAGTAAGTCTTTCATCACTCGACAAGAACCTCTCGAGAGTAGTTGGTAGGATTACTTGATAGGAATTAGGCTACCAGACCTCTGCCCATAGCCGAGCCTGAGGACTAGAGGGGATGGCATGATGAATCCTTCTGTTTCAACCAGCCCATGCTAAGGTCGAGTACTTCTTTACCGAGTCACCCTTAATGCCGTATCATATGACCTCCCATTTTTTTGTTGTATGCCGAGTTGATGATTACTCTCTAACACTGAGCCAACTAATTACTCAGCATCTCCCTTGCCGAGAAGCCGAAAGAGAGAGTTTAGATTAACTAAGCCATCCCTACTCGAATAAGCCCATCTATTTGCATCTTCTAACAGCATTGCCAATGTAGCATTGCTACTGTATAGTATCATATGCAAAATCTATTGTACTAATGATTATTTTTCTTGTATATTTATTTTTACTCTTTTGTATCTTATACATTACTTCCTTAGGAAATAATCTTTTGTCTTTTCCTTTTTACGCAAGTTGCACTAACTTATGTATATAAATGCCCATGTACTCATAGCTATAAAGCATCAGATTATCTTTAATACACTTGAAGACTTTCTTCCTTGCGTAAATACTGTTTGTTTACTCTTTGCATCACTCTTATCCTTTTCCTTAAGTAAGATTAGGTGGCGAGTAACCTCACTGGACCAATTCATGTGTCATATCAAATTGTGCTATGAGTCCTCGGAAGTTTCATTGGTGCGTTATATCCTTTGGAGCTATTCATGGGTTTTGCTTACTATTTCATTCATCATTATCAGTCTTTTCGCACTTTCCCTATTAACCCTTTTCAAGCTTTCTATAAGTTTGGACCCATTCAGTGATTAGCCTTATCTATTCTTGATCACGGTTTACAACATCTTAGTATCAGAGTGGAGGTTTTTGTGTCAATTGTAGTTAGTTCTTCTTAAAGTTCTATTATACTCTATTTTGTGTGTATGAAACAGAGCAAGTTACTATGTTCATTTGACTGCTGTGTTATTAGATATTTACTTTTTGAAGTGTTTATTTGAATTTTGAATCTATGAGGAAAAATGATAAACCTAAATATGAATGCTAGTACTAGTGATGATAGTGAGGTTATCCCCTATGGATTATAGTCTTAGGGGACTCCCAAAAGTATTGACGAAAGGCTTGATGAGGAAGAAGAAGAGTATTTTGAAGAGGAGCAAGTACTAGTCCCTAGAGCATCCAACCATGTGAAGGTTCGGATTCTAAATTTCAATGGATCTAGGAATGCTGATGAATATCTGGAGCAAGAAGAGAAGGTGGAGCATGTGTTTGATTATTATCTATATAAGGATTGTGAGAAAGTAAGAATTGCTGTTGTTGAATTCTTTGGGTATGCTGCCATGTGGTGGAAGAATTTTTAAACCATGAGAAGACAAGAGGGGTATCTAGAGATTAACACTTGGCTCGAGATGAAGAGAGTCCTTAAAAATAGATTCGTACCGCAAACATATCTCCAAGATACTTTTGCTCAGCTTTAAGAGCCGGGACAAGGAGGCTAACTATTGACAAGTATGTTCAAGAATTTCAAATGCTTATGATATGATGCGAAGAGGAGGAACAACTAGCTTAAACAGTGTCAAGATTTGTTACTGGGTTAAGAGGAGACATTTGAGATATTATGGAGCTCCAATGATTTGACACAATGGATGAAGCTGTTAGGATTGCCTAGCGAGTAGAGAGGCAAAAAAGGAGCTGAGTAACGATTAGGATGCTGACTTATTGACCTAGATAGGTAAGTCATCAGACTTTGTCGAGTATTGAGCCGAAAAGGGAGGTTGATGTAAGAGCTTACCAGAAAGGCCGAACAGATGATGAACTGCCAACCCGAAATTATGAGAAGGGATAAGAGTCTGGTTGAAAGATAAGCCTGATCAAGTGCTTCAAGTATTAAGGGTTCAGACATATGGTTGCTTAATGCCCAAATTAACGGACGATGGTCATTAAGGGAGACATCTCGAAGTTAGAAGTAGAGAATATAGATGAGGAGCTAGAGGAGGAGGAGGTTCCTACCAAGAAAGAAAATGTTGAGAAAGAATTGATTGAGGAGGACGTGTATCTTGAGAACTTAGATTAGTTACTCATGGTTGTCCGGTGTACTATGAGTGTGGAACCCTCATGAGAGGAGGAGCAAAGAGAGAATTTGTTTCATGCTACCTGTAAGGTGAATGATTAGATGTGTTCTCTCAGTATGGATAGTGGAAGTTGCAGCAATGCAGCATTAGTTAGTTTTGTTCCCAAACTGAAGCTGTCGATTGTTGCATATCTTAAGCTGTACAAGTTGCATTGGTTAAGTGAGAAAGGAGTATTACATGTAACTCGGCAAATACTACTATTGATCACTGTAAAAAATTACTCTGATTAGATCCTTTATGCTGTACTGCCTATGTATGCTTCCCACGTGTTGCTAAATAGGCCATGGTTGATTGATAGTTATACATGATCGCTACTAGAACGTATATATGTTCGAGAAGGGTGACTGGAAGATCAAGTTGAATCCAATGCCACCAAAAGAAGTTAACAAGTTGCAAACGAAACTTACTCGTGATTGAAGAAGGCTCTGGTAATGAGTAGAGCCGAGCTCTAAGAGACCATCAATGCTGATAAGCCAACCCTATTGTTGGTCAAGCAACTATTGGAAATGAAGCAGTGGGGTGAGCTTCCCTAGGAAATGAAGGACTTGCTTGATGACTATGCCAACTTGTTCCTAGAATAGTTACCTAAGGAGTTGCCCCCAACTTAAGGCATAGAGCACTGCACTGCTAAATAAGTCAGCTTATCAGATAAATCCTGATCAGGCTTTTGAACTCTAACATTAAGTCAATGAGTTGTTAGAGAGAGGCTACGTAAGAGAGAGCCTCAGCCCTTATGCTATGCCTACACTTCTAGTACCGAAGAAGGATAGAACCCAGCGGATGTGTGTTAACAGTTGAGCTGTAAACAAAATCACGATCATATACAGGTATCCAATCTTAAGGGTAGAAGACATGTTAGATGAGTTGAGTGGAGCCAAGATTGTTAGCAAGATTGATCTTAAATCTGGCTACCATCAAATCTGCATGAGACTAGGAGACGAGTGGAAGAATGCATTTGTAAACCCTACTTTTAGAGGGCCTAAGACTCAATTAAGAGTACTTTCCGAATGTTCCTAAAGATCAACTAAACTAAAAACTTAAATTTATATTTAGAAACGAATTAAATTTTTACAATTCAAAAGCCAATTATTGAGAAAACCTGAGCTTGAAGAACTACGAGCTCTAAAGCTACTTAAAAACGTAAACCTTAAAGCCATTAAGGAATTTTAACCCTAAATAATTAATTGATAATTTAATTTGAATAATTTCATCCAACTTTAGAGAATTTCACAATTTTATAAAAATCAAATCATAAATTACAAAACAATGTAGGATAAAAATCCTAAAACAATTTTCTATAAGGCTGTGTCCTTATCTTCATGTATAAGCCTTACACATAAATAAGTAGACCAACCAATCACCTTAGATAACTTATCAATTGAGATTTGGAATCAATTATCAATTGATAACTTATCAAAATCTAGTGATAAGACAATTTCCTTATCACCTCTTCACTTATACAACATATGGACAATTTTTCACAAGAATTAATAAGCTTTACTTTAATAAAGGAGACAAGACCACTCCATGGCATGCAAGGACTTAAAATGGTAGATCTAAAAAGGGGAGAAAGGGGGGCTATGCATTGGTCATTCACCCATCAATCACTTTCTCTTACACATAACTATTCATCCCTTAATGCTTACATCATTAAGAGTTGCAATTGTTGACTTTATGTAAGCTACAAGACAACACATCCAAGACATTTAAACACTCCTTCTCTCTCCATTTCCAACCGGCCATACTCTTCCCCATTTCTTTCACTTTCACTTTCACTTCATCATTCTCTCTTTTGAAACAAACATAAAAAGGGGAAACAACCTTACCCCACAAAATCAATTTTTCTCCCATTTAAAAGCTTCAACTCACGGCATTTTTTTTCCCTTTGCACTTGCGCCATTTTCTTTCATCATTTAAGACATTTAAGACCATTAGAATCTTCCATAAACCCCTTTCCAAAAGATCAAAAGATTCGGGTTTCAAAAGGTAAGCAAAAAGGAGGAAGCAAAGTTAAAGGCTTAAGAGGAACCTTAGTGCACAACCACCAAACTTTGCATTAAGGACGAGTAAGTATTTCTTGTGATGTGTGGGTTGATATTTATGTTAGGAGACTTGGATTTCTTGAAGATGCAAGAAAGGTTTAAGTTGTTAGAATGTCCAAAAATTGTTTTAAGAAACCAACCACAAAACCCTTGCATGAAGTTGAAATATGAGCATGTAAAGTTGGTATTTTGTGAAGACATTTGTTTAATGTTTTGAATGGAAGATTTTAAGCTAAGGAAACCTTGAAATGAGAACTTTAATGGAGGATATGCATGCTGGACGTGAGGGTTTCATGGCCATTTGAATGTTGATTTTGTTTCCATTTAGTTAAACATGCTCAAATCTAGATTTCAGTTAAGGAAAAATCCATCACATGAAGTTTTATGAAGAAACCAACTTTGTATGACATGAGCCATGATATGGGAGTTATATTAAGTATGAGATCTTTTATTTCTTTATGTGGAACATGAGTTAAAGGATCATTTGATGGAAGGAAACTTAAGTTGAGATTTGTACACAAGTAGTTAAGTGCATAATCTACCCCCTAAACTTAAGGAAGTGATGAAACAAGTTGAAAAACCAAGTGAGGACCCATTAGGACCAACATGAACAGATCTGGAACATGGGAAAATAAGGCCTAAAAATATAATAAAAGTAAAAGAACAAAGTGAAAAGAATAACTAAAGAAACTATAGTAGACATATAAAGCCTAAAACTTAAAACCGAGCTTAAAACTCCCAAAACAAGCCTAAAACTCTAGGATGGGCCTTCAATAAAAATCTGATCAGCACCTTAAGGTACCAAGAAAGGTTGCTTTGAAGCCCATAAGAAATCTACCTAAGGCCCCATAAGCCCACCAAAGTCATAAACCTTAGTTTGAACTAAAAACAAGCCCATTTGATAACTTAAGCTCACTAAAGGGCCCAAGAAGTGGTTGTTAGCCTTAGGAATATAAATCAAAGTTGTAAATCTGATCTCAAGGAGTATTTTAAGCTTAGGATAAAATATAAAGACCAAGCCCAAAGGATTCCTCAAGTTATCAAAGGCCCATTTACCAAACAAGGCCCAAAAACACTCCAATACATGAGGAACGTTACTGTTCTGACCCATGGACAGAATTGCATACCTCATTTCAAAAATATAACCTTACCACGTTAAAGTACACTCGAAAACGATGAAGATTTACTATAAGATCATAAAAATCGGATTTAAAACGAAAAAGTTATACGCGATTGAACTTTAGGTAAAAACCGGAAAAATTCCGAGAACTAGCTAAGAATATAACTTAAGAAAAATTTACATAGTTTCTTAAGTTTGCTTCAATTCCTTATAAAAATTATTTCAATGACCAGGGGACACTGTTTTCGGAGACGACTTGCCTCCGGACTACTTTGATTGAACCACATGGCAGAGTGAGTAAATTCCCGATGACTCTTTACTTGATTGTGCTTGTAAAGTAGATGCACCTAATCTTATATTTATAAATTTGGATGCTTGTGGGATATGGGAAATGCATGTGTATGAAATTATGGATGAGTGTGATGACTTGTTAATTATATATAATAATGGGAATTGTTTGCATAAATATATACTTGTGAATTATATGGAATGAAATTGGTTGATCACCCTGAAAATCAAGTTAATCACTTATATAATTAAGATTACTCAAAATGAATCATGCATTCCCCATATTGCATACGGGTAACACCGACTGCTGCTTCACGCAGAAGATGGGAAGGGACTCATAGGAATACGAGTTTCCTGCAGGATTGGGCACTAACTATGCCATCATATATATTGAGTCTCTATCTTAAGCTGATGGGCTTACTAGGCGCTAGGAGACGCCAACCGTCGGCGAGGGGCCGAGTCTTGTGTCTTCTGCTTAGGGCGTGTGTTTGTGGACTGTAGGGGCCACCACACCGCTAGACTTGGGATTTTTAAAGGATATGATTTGATTTTGATAAAGGAAGTATATGTATATGTATATATGTAGAGTTTTGTTTTGGTATGAGCACGATAGTGCAAACGAAATAAAACCCAAGGTCTAGAACCCGGATTTTGGTTTGGGTCGGTTAATTATCTCCAAACCCCGACTTCAGGGGGCGAAATTCTGAGTCGTATGCAGTTCCTAGGTCACTGCATGCGTTGTATGGCATACTGTTTGTTCATGCATTCATATGATTAGGCATCTAATAAATTTCTGCCTTGTGGTACTGATGAGGGCATTTATCTCACTAAGCGTAAGCTTACTCCCCTATAGATTTCTATTGGTGCAGGAGAACCTCTTCGTCAATCCGGGCCGAGGCATGCCCGTGGTAAGTCTCGGGTAGAGACGGGTTGGAGCGATCAGAGAGCGAAGAGGATATTTTGTAATAGATATTTAGATACTTTCATGTATTTATGCATTACTTAGATTTTATGCAGTTCCGTTATGAACTGCATTCGTTTGTAATATTGTTTTGGTGTGGGTCTTACGAGCCCATACAATTAGTTAATTTATAACATAGAAGTAATTTTAGTTAAATTGCTCTATATTACTTGTCTATGGGCCTAGTGGTAACGTAGAGTGGAAGGAGCCTTGTGTGTCGTATGAAAGGCCTATGATCAGCAAGGGGGTTGATAATAGACCTTTATACGGTACACGGCGACTTATCACGACAACGATACTGTTGGGTTGTTATAGCATTCAAGACTTGGCATGGACTTTACGAGTGGATGGTCATGCTTTTCAACTTGTTGAGTGCCCCGAGTACTTTCATGAGACTTATGAGTTGATACATCTCATAGGGAAGTATGTTGTGTACTTTGATGACATCCTGTTCTATAGTGTTGACATGCCAAGTCACTGTGAACACCTTAGAGTAGTCCTGGATATCCTTTGTACCGAGTGACTATTTGGCAACTTGAAGAAATGTTGCTTCTGCCAGGAGGAAGTGGCATTCTTCAGGTATGTAATCGGTAGAGGAGGCTTGCAAGTCGGTGATGAGAAGATCAAGCAATTGTCTGACTCTTACTATTTGTGCCAACGTAGGAAGTTTTTACAGACTGGCTTTATTTTATAGAAGGTTTATTAGGAATTTCAGTACCATCACCGCTTCACTTACCAAGCTAACAAAGAAGAACACCGACTTCCAATGAGCAGAAAGGGAGCAAAGGAGTTTTACCGACATAAAAGAAAGATTGACCTCTGCTCTGGTATTAGTATTACCTAACTTCGACCAATTTTTTGGGCTGGAATGTGACGCGTCAGGTGTTGGAATAGGCGTTGTCTTGATGTAGGAAGGCCGACCAATTGCCTTCCATAGTAACAAGCTCTGAGGACCACAACTAAACTACTCCATGTATGACAAGGAACTTTTGGCACTGATCCGAGCAATGCAAGTGTGGCAACATTACTCACTACTGAGAGAAGTTATCATATACACTAACCATGAATTGTTGAGGTGCCTCTGAAGTTAGACTAAATTGTCAAAGCGGTAGGCGAAAAGGGTTGAATTCCTTAAAGGGTTCAATTTTATAATAAAGTAGAAGCAAGAAAAGAGCAATGTAATTGCAGATGCTCTTTCAAGGAGGGATGAAATCTTATTAGAACTGTAGACTAGGTTGTTTGGTTTTGTACGTATCAAAGAACAGTATACTGTGGATCTACACTTTAGACCAATAATTTTACAATGCATAAATGGGAAGACAGTAGATGAATATTATGTGGAGGATGGTTATCTATTTCAAGGAGGGAGACTATATGTGCTGACTTGTTCCTTACGGGAATTATTAATTAGGGAAGCCTACAGTGAAGGACTCTCTGGATACTTTAGAGAGAGGAGGACCTATAAACTATTGAATGGCAGATTCTTTTAGCTGAAAATGCAAAGAGATGTAATCTGAGTTGTTGAAAGCTATGCTGTATGCAAAAAGGCCATGTACCGAGTCGAATAAGGGAAAGCAATGCCCCTATTTGTTCCAACGAGGCCATGGATTGAACTAAGTATAAGCTTTATTCTCGAATTCCTACGAATTGTTCGAGGCAAAGATTCGATAATGGTCTTAGTAGATCAGTTCAGTAAGATGGTACACTTCATGCCCTATACTAAAACTAATGACGCTTTGTCTTTTGCTTCTCTTTTCTTATAGAAGATTGTACGGATACATGGCATGCCGAGAAGTGTAGCCTTCGATAAAGACCCGAAGTTCTTAAACCATTTCTAGAGAACCCTATAGCGTTGGTTAAGAACCAAATTACTCTTTAGTACCTTATGTCACCCTTAAATTGACGGCCAAACAAAGGTGATTAATTGTACTTTGGGGTCACTACTTTGAGCTATAATAGTCAAGAACTTAGCTGATTAGGACGTCTACCTGCCAGTGGTTGAGTTCGCCTATAATCGAATCGTACAAGACGCTACTAAGCAAACTCCCTTCGAGGTAGTCTATGGATTCAATCCTAAGTTACCCCTTGATCACGCCATTGTACCAGCACTTACATCAGAGGACCTTAATACCTTGGCCAAAGCACAATCTCTTTAACACATCTATGATAAGGTTATTCGGCACATCGACCAAGCTACTAAAAGAATGCGAGAAAAGACCAAGGGTAGGTTAGCCAAACAATTTTAGCTGGGAGACTTGGTATGGCTACGCCTCAATAAGGGACAATTCTCAAACAAAAGGAAAAACAAATTATTTGCAAGAGTGGAAGGACCTTTTAGAATCCTTTAGAAAATTAGTGACAATGCCTACAGGTTAGAACTGCCTTAGAACTATAGGCTTTCTCATGCCTTTAACATTGGCGACCTAAGTCCATATCACCCTGACGGTAAATTGAGCGAACATCATTCAGATTTGATCCTAAATCCAAAACAATCCAAAAAGAATGATGGGAATTAAGCTACGGGACATTTGACCTATAGCCGAGCTTGAAGACTAAAGAGGTTAGCATGACAAATCCTTATGTTCCAACCAACCCCTACCGAGGTCAAGTACTTCCTTACCAAGTCACTTTTAATGCCGTGTCGTATGACTACCCATTATTCTATGGTATGTCGAGTTGATGATTATACTCTAGTATCGAGCCGACCTATCACTCAGCATCATCCTTGTCAAGAAGTCAAAATATAGAGAATCTGGACTAACTAAGCCTTCCTTGCTCAAATAAGCCTATTTATCTGTACCTTCTATCTACATCTCCTAACAACTTCGCCAATAAAACATCACTACGTATACAGTATCATATATAAAATCTGTAGCACTAATAATTGTTTTCCTTGTATATTCATTTTTACCTTTTTGTATCATGTACATTGCTTCTTTAGGAAATGTCCTTATTACCTTTTCCCTTTTGGGTAAGTTGCCCTAACTTACGGGTATAAATATCCTTGTACTTATAGCTATAACTCATCAAGTTACCTTCAATACACTTGAGTACTTTATTCCTTATGTAAACATTGCTTGTTTACTCTAGGCATCACTCTTATCCTTTCCCTTAAGCAAGGTTAGGTGGTGAGTAACCTTATTGGAATAATTTGTACGTCATATCGAATTGTGCCATGAGTCCTCAGAAGTTCCATTGGTGCATTATATCCTTTAGAACTGTTTGTGGGTTTTTCTTACTATTTTCATTCTTTGCTTTCACCATTTCATACCTTTCCCCATTAACCATTTTCGAGCTTTCTACAAGCTTGGACCCATCCAATGACTGGCCTTATTTGTTCTTGGTTGTTGTTCGCAATAAGGTGCAAGGTGAATGAATCACTATGCGCGCTGATTGTTGATAGTGGGAGCTGCACTAATGTAACTACTGGATTGGGGTTGTTTATGGTGGATGGTAGTGGCTCAAGAGAGTACTTGGTTTTGGGTTCGGTTAGGAGTGAATGGAGTTGGTTGCTTGGCTTTAGGTGGTAGAGATAATAGATAATGTAGGTTCTGTGTGTGTGAGCATTGCTTAGTAGGTGTTCAATTAGAGAGAGTAGGTTGGGTGCGAAAGGGTCTAAGAGAGAGAGAGTCGAGAGGGGTTTATGAGGGTATTGATTTGGTGAACGTACTGCAATGGGGGCATGTTATGGAGTGGTCATGGCCGGTGGAGTGGTGGTGCGTTGGTCTCGAGGGTGTCATGCAACAGTAGGTTGCGGCCAGTGTGTGCATGGAGAGTGATGTGTATGGCTGCTATTTATTAATGGGGGTAGCCAATAGAGTGACATGCATAGGTTGTTGGATGTGCGATGGCTTCAAGAGAGAGAAGGAGAAGCCGATTAAGGTCTGTTTCGAGAGGGAGAGAGAGATCCGAGAGTGAGAGAGAGTACTGTAAAGAGAGGAAGAGAGACAGATGAGGGAGAGAGTGAGAGGTTTGTGAAATTCAGAGAGAGACAGGTCTATTCCTCTTTTTCAAAAGTGGGTCCCCTTCATGTGTGTAAATGTAATTTTTTTTTTTTTTTATGAAAATGCGCCCTACCTTGTTTTCTTTCTTTCTTTCCTTTTTTTCCTTTCCCTTTTGCACTATATATAGGTTTTTAAAATGAAATTTCCCCCTTGTGTGTGTCTGCGTATTTTGATAAAAAAGGAAAAGAATAAAGAAAGGGGAGGAAAAATTGGTGTGTGGGGGGAGGGGGAGGGAAGAATGTATTTTGTCGAAGCGAATCACAATGCGCCAAGTGTCAATTTTTGATACGTGGCCCAATGATGGCCTAATACATGGCAATGCAAGGAGTTTGAAAAGAAAAGGACAAAAAGGCATTTATATGTCTATAACGAGTATCAAACCCATGATCTCCAGTTATTCTTAATTGCAATGTCCATATGTTTTATTGTTAAGCTGTTGGTCTGTACCTTATCCATATATGCAATTAAATTGGACATATGGATCAAGTCAGCTTGGGCTAGATCTAAATCTAAACCTAGATCCAACGGTCTTTTATTTAAATTTATTTAAATTAAAATTCTATTCTATTTAAACAACCTAAAAATTTATTATTTTCTAAATTCCCTATTTTTTAATTTTTGTGTGACTTTTCAAATTTATGATTTTTTCCATTTTTTTTATTTTTTTCTAAATTTCTTATTTTTTTTGTTTT
Source organism: Lumnitzera racemosa (assembly GCA_024138005.1). Classification (NCBI taxonomy): domain Eukaryota; kingdom Viridiplantae; phylum Streptophyta; class Magnoliopsida; order Myrtales; family Combretaceae; genus Lumnitzera; species Lumnitzera racemosa. The sequence continues at coordinate 62,066,706 of JAMXBC010000012.1, forward strand.
TTTTTCCTATTTTCCTTTTTTTTTGTATTTTTCTAGAATTCCTATTTTTTTTCTAAATTTTTTCATTTTTTTGGATTTTCTTTAATTTTCTATTTTTTGAAATTCTTCTAATTTAGGACCCTATAACCTAAATTAAAAAATAAAAGGGGACAAAAAATTAGGTATCCACAACAGCCTCTGTATTTATGGTCCAGCAACTGAAATTGTCGACCTTGCCCCACTCGAAACCCTACAAGCTTCATTGGCTTAGTGATAAGGGAGCCCTACAAGTGAACAAACAGGTATCTGTGTTGATCTGTATAGGCAAGTATCAAGATGAAGTGCTTTGTGATGTGTCACCCATGAGTGCGTCCTACCTTCTACTTGGATGGCCATGGATGTTTGATTGAGCAATCATATATGACAATAGGAGAAACACATGCTCTACAGAGCATAAAGAGAGAAGGTTGAAATTAAGTCCCATGATTGTTGAACAGGTAAAGGTCATGGAGTCCCAGCTTACTTGAACCCTGAAGAAAGAGGCTTTGGTATTGACCCGAGCTGAACTGAAAAGAGAGTTGGAGTTAAAGGAACTAACCTATCTGCTTGTCAAGAAGCTTCTATAGATGAGACCCAGGGAGGAAAAGCTTTTGATTGAGGTGAAAGCCTTATTAGAGGAATTTACTAGCCTATTTCCAGAAGAGTTGTTGAACGGTTTACCCCTAAACTAAAGCGTCAAGCATGCAATCAACCTATAGCCAGGAGCCGTGTTGCCAAACAAGCCTACCTACAGGCTAAATCCTAAACAAGCCGCTGAATTACAGAGGTATGTAGATGAGTTGATGAAGAAGGGGTATGTGTAGGAGTCCTTGAGCCCCTGCGCTGTGCTAGCCTTAATAGTATCGAAGAAGGATAGCTCTTAGAGAATGTGTGTGGATAATCGAGTGATCAATCGAATCACCATCAAGTACAAGTACCCCGTACCTAGGCTTGATAGCATGTTAGATGAATTGAGTGGAGCAAGAGTGTTCTCCAAGATCGACCTTTAAGTTGGGTACCATTAGATTTGAATGCATGAAGGCGATGAGTGGAAGACCGCATTTAAAACTCGACATGGCTTATAATTCCATTTGGGCTGTCCAATGTGCCGAGCACATTTATGCAACTTATGAATCATGTGCTCCGAGAATTACTGGGAAGGTTTGTCGTGGTTTATTTTGATGACATTCTAGTATACAATCCCGACCCAGAGACTCACTAAGAGCATCTCTAATAAGTGCTTGCAAAACTCCTAGCTAAATAGCTCTACGCCAATCTAAAGAAGTGCAACTTTTACTATTTCGAAGTGATCCTCTTAGGTTTTATTATGAGTGGAGGTGGCATCTAAGTTAACGAAGAGAAGATACAAGCGATGTGAGAAGTTTTCATGGCCTGGTGTTATTCTATCACTGACTCATTAGGAACTTTAGTACAATTGTTGCCTTACTCATCAAACACTCAAAGAAGAATGTTGAATTTGTATGGGGCAAGAAAGAGAGGAGGAGTTTTGAATAGCTAATTACACCCCCTATCTTAGCCTAACTAAGCTTCGACAAAATATTTGAAGTAGAGTGTGATGCGTCTAGACTAAGCATATGTGCTATGCTAATGCAAGAAGGTTGACTTATTTCTAACTTTAGCGAGAAACTTCAAGGAGCCACACTTGACTATTCCATTTATGACAAGGAGCTTTAATCCTTAATCTAAGCCCTAATGGTGTGGCAACATTATCTACTATCCAAGGAGTTTGTGATCTATATAGATCATGAATCCCTAAGATATATAAAGAGAGAATTGTAGTTGACCCAGAGACAAGCTAAGTGGGTTGAGTTCATGGAAGGTTTTTCTTATGTTGTAAAATGTAAGAATGGAATGAACAATGTAGTGGTCGATGCCTTACTGAGATGACATACCCTCTTGATTGGGCTGTAGATGAGGCTACTTGGTTTTTCAACCATGAAGAATTTATATGCTGAGGACCTACACTTTGGTCCTATTTACACTTATTGTAAGGAAGGACGGACATTAGATAACTATCATAAGGAGGATAGATACTTATTTAAGAAGAGGAGGCTATGTATCTCGACTTATTCTACATGAGAACTACTAGTGCACGAGGAGCATGGGGGGGATTGATAAGACACTTTGGCTAGTGCCAAACTGATGAGGTATTATCCTTTAGATTCTTTTGGCCAAGGATGAAGAGAGATGTCCAGTCGATGTTGGAAAAGTGTGTGACTTACTGAAAAGTGAAGAGTCAAGCCAAGCAAGGATACTACCAACCCTTGCTGATCTCGATTAAACCATGGTCTGAGCTGAGTATGGACTTCATGTTAGGATTGCCAAGGATGTCCTGAAGGAAGGACTCCATCATGGTGGTTAGGGATCGATTTAGTAAGATGGCACATTTCATGCCCTGTTCCAAAACTAATGACGCTTCGACTATCTCTTTTCTTTTCTTATAGAAAGTAATCAAGTTGTACAAAATTCTTAAGACTATTGTTTTAGACCGAGACCCTAAGTTCATGAGCCACTTTTGGAGGACGTTGTGGAGGCAAATGGGAACCAAGCAACTGTACAGCATGTCTTACCACCCATAGACCGATGGACAGACTAAAGTTGTCAATAGAACCGTGGTAACTTTGTTACAAGTTGTTGTCAGATGAAACACGGTCAATTGGGATCTGTGCTTACCAATCATTGAGTTCACATAAAATAGGACCACCTATAGTGTAATAAGCATGTCTCCATTTGAGGTTGCCTATGCGTTCAATGCTGAGCTGCCATTGGACTAAGTGCCCCAACCGATGCATGATGATGACCAGCCAGCTGTTAAGAAAGTTGAGGTAATCAAAGCCATGCACTAGAAGGTTATAAAGTAGTTAGGTTGAGCTAATATTAAGCTTAAGAAGCAAAGCCAATGATGGAGGAAGAGAGAAATTCGACTAAGCAATTTAGTCTGGATATACCTCGATAAGGAACAATTTCTAAACTTGAGGAAGAGCAAGTTGTCTCCAAGGGTCGGTAGACCTTTCAAAGTGCTTGAAAAGATCAACCCTAATGCCTATAGGATTGAATTGCCTGAAGAATATGGGGGCTCAGACTCCTTTAACATTGTCGACCTCCAGCCTTACACTATCAAAGACGAGCAACTTGGAACTAAATCAAATTTGATCCCAAATCTCAAACAACCTAGAGGGGATGATAGGTATCAAGGACCAATTACAAGCTCTTGAGTCCAAGGGCACTCTTCGGTGGTTTGCCAAGCTGTCTGAGGTAAGTTAAGCATTAAGGATTAGTGCTTACCTTAGTCTGATCTGTTGAGCTACTTCATTCTCAATGCCATCTAAGGTATTGCCAAGGTAACCAATTGACATACCGAACTGAACCCTTTACTATGCACTAGTCCAAGAGCGAAATCCAATTGCAACAATCTCCACAGCGCCGAGGCCGAACTGATAGTGTCAGGAGCTAACCATTCGAGATCGACCTTGATGTGAGCCATCCTTAAGCCAACCCCAGTCTAGCGCTGGTAGTTAGGGTATCGAACTTCTTATGCTAAACAGACTTGAACAGAGGCCCACCCTTGTTCAGATCATAATACTGTCAAAATCATAGAGTAAAAACGCATGCAAGCTATCCTTTTTGACAACTGTACTGTCCTTTCTAATAGATGATGTTCACTGTACATGAGTTCGTGCTTTCTTTGTAAAGCATTTTCCTTTTTATTTAGCAAATAGGAATTCATTTTTTATAATTATCCGTAACATAGAACTTGCCTTAATAAGGTACTATCAAAAGTCACATAATGTAACAACCGCCAGAAGAATATACTAAACTTTTTACCTTTTCTTAAGCTAAGTATCCTTTTGCTTACTCTTGAGCTACTCTTATCTAGCTCATTCAAGCATAGACTAGTGGCAAGTGACCTCTAGTTATACTTATGTGTCATATCAAGTATGACCTAAGCTTGTATGAGGTATTAGTGCATCATATCCATTGTCGGTGCATGGGAACCCCTATTCTCCCTTGACTATCATTTACTTTTCGAGCCATCTTGTGGCTTGGACCTACCCACTTTGGTTATACGTGATATTAGGTTTATGTATTTATCAACAAGTTCGTATTAGTACCGGTCCAAATGATAGTGTTGCACGCTACAATCATTGCTAAAGGGTTTGATAAGAGTAGATAGAGAGGGGTTTTCTGAGAGGAAAGTCTCAAGGATTTTTCATTAATATACCAAATCTATCTAAAACCCTATACACGGGTTCTATTTATACATAATGTCAAACTTGTAAATAAAAGGACTAAAAGGATGCCTTAGTGGCATTCTTGTAAATATAAAATAAGCATGACGGTAATTTAGGAAAAATGTAAGAAATAGGATGTCTAAATAATATAAAAAAAAAGTAATCAAATGAGATATTCGGGTTAGGAGTAGATGAGCTGGGCTTTGGCATTTGGTTGGGTTGGTACCCTGAATCCTATCATGTAGTCAATAGAGAAAGCCTTAGAAAGAATGAGGAAAAGGTTTGAGCTATTGCTGAGTGGCCTACACTGACCTCATGTCTTGACGTAAGAAGTTTCTACCATTTAGCTTCTTTCTATCGTAGGTTTACACAGAATTTCAGTTCTATTGCTATACCCCTTACTGAGCTCGTAAAGAAAAGCATTGAATTTTGATGGGAAAGTAATGAATAAGAGAGTTTTATTGAGCTAAAGAAGAGGTTGACCTTAGCACCTATATTATTCTTGCTCGACTTTAGGAAAGATTTTAAATTAGAATATAATGCCTCAAGTGTAAGAATTGGAGCTATTCTCATGCAAGACCACCAACCAATTACCTAATTTAGCAAAAAACTTGAAGGACTTACCTTAAACTATTTAGTATATGCTAAAGAGTTTTATGCCTTAGTCCAAGCTTTACAGAACTACCAACATTATTTGTTGCTAAAGGAGTTTGTTGTGTATTTCAATCACCAGACCTTAAGATACTTGAGGAGCTAATCAAAGGTCTTGAAACAATAGATTAAATGGGTTGACTTGTTAGAGGGATTGTCATTTGTATCTAAGTATAAGTGAGGAAAGGCTAATGTAGTTGTAGATGCCTTGAAGAGACAACATATACTACTTTCCAAGTTACAAACAAGATTGCTTGGATTTGTGAGCATCAAAGAATAGTATTCATAAGACTCCCATTTCGGACTAATCTTTCTTTTTAGAGAAAGAAGACTATGTAGGTCAAGCTGCTTAGTACAAGACTTACTCATCTGAGAAGTATACAGTGGAGGATTATTTGGTCATTTCAGAGAAAAGAGGATGTATGAACTATTGTAATCAAGGTTTTATTGGCCAAGAATGTTAAGAGATGTACATTGAGTAATTGAAAAATGCATTACTTGTAGAGAGGCTAAGAACAAAACTATGGAGTTCATAGATTGCCAAAGATGGCATGAGGGAAGGATTTTGTCATGATTCTAATTGACTGATTCAGTAAGATGGCACATTTTATACTGTGCAACAAAATTAACTATGCTTTGGCTATCTTTTTTCTATTTTTGTGGGAGATCTTGAGGCTGTATGGAGTTCTTAGGAGTATTGCATTTGATAGAGATTCGAAGTTTTTGAGACAATTTTGGAAGAGCCAATGGCATTGCGTAAAGACTAAATTGCTATTTGTTACATCTTGCTACTTGCAGATTGATGGTCAAATAGTGGTCATCAATTGGATGCTAGGATCTCTTCTCCAAGTTGTTATTGCATGAAATTAAGTTGATTAGGATTCCTTAACAAAGGAAAAGTAAAGTCTCACTCTAAGTTGAAGTACCTTATCGAGTACTTCATAAGGTTAACAATAATACTTACAAGCTTAAACCTTCGAAGGCTATAAAATCCCCAATGTCTTCAACATTGTAGACTTAAGTCAATATGTTTTGGATGAAGACCCCCTAGTAGAACACCCTAAGGATTTGATCTCAAATCTTGAGCAACCTAGAGGGCATGATAAGAATCATCCAACTAGACCTCTCATCTAAGCAAGAGTAAGAGGCCTACTTAGTCTAGTCTCTTGATCCCTTAATTATTGAGCAAGCTTTATAGACCCTAACTTGATAAGTGAAGATGTTGACCTATATGACCTCCCTCGTTCTTGAGCTAGTTGGTGTTTCACCCTAACAAGCATAGATTTGGACGAACTATCTAGGGCTCAAATATCTAACCTTCTAACCTTTCCAATATGTTCTCTCTCATCATAAGTCCCTTATTCCAAGTTACTTAAGGACTATGTTGATTTGCACCTTATCCAGACATGTCACAAATCGTTATTGGCAAGTACTCTAACCTCTCCCACAAAGTTAGTATCCCATTCCCCTACATGCATACACTTGATAATAGAGGTTTCTCTTTCTCAAAGGATTACTTAATTGTCTTTCTCCTTTTGTATTATTATTGGAATGTAATCTTTACCCTTTTTAGTAAATTAGTACATTTGTAACCCTAACATTCATTGGGTATAAATACCCATTTATAGCAATAGCCATAATCAGACTCCTCTTTTGATATTAATGAATTTTCCCTTTTTGAGTTCTCCTGTATGAAGTTCTTATTCTTTAACTCATAGCAACCCTTGAGCAAAGTTGTATCAATAAGCAACCCATCATTTTGGACGGGTAAGTCACATTTGGCAAAGTGTTGGTTTGTGAGTGCTTGAGTATTGACTCACAATCCTGAGTAGCTTGTAAGGCTTATCCTATTCTTTTTCCTTGCATTTGTCCATCTAAATCCATGTGTTTATTTTCTCTAGTAGTTGTTCTTCAAAGGACCCATCCATACATAGGTAAAACTTCTTTTGAGACTCATCATCAACCCTACAGGTAGCACTCCTCGGTAGAACGATTCTACCAAGCACACCAAAACACTTGGAAAGAAAATGCTAATTAGAATGCATAAACCTAGTACACGTACTGCTATGTTAAGCACTAGATGCAACTTAAAGTCCTAGCAACTTACCTAACCTAACCTCGACCCTTATGGTTTTACAAGTGCTTAACTACCTAACCTAAACATAGGAAGCAAGATTAGAATAGAAGATAAGTAATGAGGAGAGAAGACAACAACACTTGAAGAAAACTCTGTTCATCCATTACTTGCATGAAATGCAAGGCTTAGGGGTTGGCATCCCAGTTTTGAGTACAGCAAAAAAGAAAAAGAGAAGATCAAAAGGAAAATGTAAAAAGGAGAGCACAAAACAAAAAGGAACAGGGGGCTTCTACTAGTTCTCGGCTTGATCTTCCTTACAAGCCTTAGCCAAGACTCCACGGAGCCATCATTTAACTTAGTACCCTCATCTAATTAGAAAAGGAAGCTTAGGTTGAGGGTTGTGTACTTCTCTTGAGCTTCTACCCTTACTTGTCTCCCTCCTTTGAGCCCAACCTAGGTAGCTACCTCCTTGAAGTTAGGCCTTGAGGTGATCTCTTAGAAGATCCTCTATATGGCCTCCGGTGTTAGGTTGCGGTCATTCCTTAGCTCAACTTCCCAAGCCTTGAACCTAGCTTGAGTCACCTTGATCTTCATTCTACCTCCCTCCTCTCCTTAATTAGCATATGCTCGTGAGTACCTTGTGTTGCTTCAACCTTAAACCTAATTAAGGGGTAGAACTTACAACTACCTTAACGAGAGGTCCTTCCTCTCCTCAACTTAGCATTAAGTTGGGCATCATCCTTTGCATGAGTTGCTTCATCAACAGCCTTCTTACTTTCCTCCAAGAGGTAGTTATAGGTTAAGATCAAGTCGTTGATGTTTTTCTTCTCAATCATAACCTCCTCTTGGAGCATCTCGACCTTACCCTATAGTTAGGTAGTCTTCTTATGGAGTGATTGCAACAAAAAGCACAAGGATTAGCTATAAGCACTCTACAACACCTAAAAGGAAAAAGAAACGAAAAAAAAAAATAGCAAAGAACAAGGTAACATATTGATGGAGCTGATATTGTGCTATTAAGTAAGTGCACCTGTCAATTAGTATTATAAAGAACTAAAAGAGTCCTGGGTTGTTGTTCCTATGAGGACTATACACTTACCCATTCATTTTTATTACTTAATCAAATCAAATAATATTATTGGTGAAGATTTGGACAAGAACTAGAAATAGAAAATTAAGAAAAGAGTAACTAATAAAGCAATAATAAAATAAAACCAAATGAATATAAAGTTACATTTCTAGATGCTAATCACTATGAGTGTAACATGTAGGATCTTTAGTTATTTCAACGAATATCTTATTTTTATTAATTGAGAGATTGAAGCATTAATCTAATAGGAATCACTTCATTACTAGATTTTAATCCTAATTACATCCTACTTGAGTCGCTTTTAGGATAGGACTCTTTAGAATAGCATTAAGAATAGGAATCCAGCACATAAGAAAATATTAAATTAATTCTAAAAGAAACCTATAACTTATTTCTAAACTCATAGTGAATCTCTTCAATTGTGGTAGATCTAATTACGTATTGGTTTCATGACTTCAATACGTAATATCTAATAAATTAAACTAAGAATCTAGAAATAACAACTTAATTCAAGTTAAACTTACAATTGTTTTAACAAAAATAGGAAGATTGCATTAAAACAAAATGATTCTTTTACACTACATTGTTATTTTAATGGTTTACAAATCTAGATATCATGGTTTTTAAGCTACAATAATGAAAAAAAAATGACAACTTGCATAGTTATAAGAATATTTCTATTCCCTCTTCTTTCTAGCTTCGGCACTCCTCTCTTTTCTATAATTTTCTATTGTCTATTTATAATATTTGGAAAGAATAATTTTCAAACGATAAGTGTATAATAAAAAATTGAATGTATATAGCTAAGAACATGGTTGTAGTAGCTAGGCTTGAAGATAACTTTGCAATAATTCTTGTGAGAATTGTCTTGAAATCAATCATGAAGGGAACATGGCTAGGGAACATCCCCGTAGTGGGTGACAGTAGTCATGCCTTTGTAAAAAATCCTTCAAACTTTAATTTGCAATTTAACGACAAGAGCTCCATAGCTAAGGAACATGGTCATAGTGCATACTAAGGAAAGAACCTTTCTTTTCTAAATGACCAAGGTCGATCCTTGCTTATTTAGCTAATCTTATAATTAACATTAATATTTGAAAAGTAGCTTACTCTTCTGAGGGACCATGGCCAATATTTACCAAGTTTTTATCATTAATTTTCTCCTTTTCCCCCCTTTTTTCTTTGTAAATTGGTAGTAAGAGAGAATCTCGCTCTTCTAAGAGATCAAGACCTAACCTTACCAATCCCCAATCATCAATTTATTTTTAATTTTTCCCTTAGCAAAAATTGAAATTTCAAGGGGAATTTACAAGTGATAAGTTTTATTTACCTATTTACTCAGGATTATAAAATTTTAAAAATTGAAAGGAATAAGAATACATCTAAGTAAATTTTAGAAGTAGTACATGATTCAAGCTCAACTTTTTGTGATTAATTAACTAATATCCCAGAATCATAAGCTAAATAACATATATCTCTCATTCCATAAGAATTTCCCTACTCAATTCCATTGCAATAGTGACTTAAGAAAAACTTAGTATAAGTACTATTTCCTTATCAATGGGAATTGCAAAAAAATTTGCAGGGTCAAAATAAATGATGCAAAATAATTTAAACAATGATTCATAAACAATAGTGTTTGAATGATTATATACCCCTTCCTTACATTTAATTGAATACATTATCCACATTGTATTGATTTCTAAAATCATATAAAAAATTATTGCAACAATCTAGCATAGAAGTATAGAAAAAATATGGGAAAAATAATATTCCCCTATATGTGTGGAATTTGTTTAGATTTTCTATTGAGACTTTTGTTGGATTTTATCAATGCTTAAGATCTAAGTCAACACACTTAAAAGAAGGGATAGGAGCATATGGGAAAATAAAAATTTAAATTAACAAAAACATAAAAATTGCAAAGGAATTCACATTCGGCCAAACTTAACAATTATTCAAAAATTAAAAAAATCTAAAAACATCAAAATTAACTAGAAATAATCATAAAAGAAATCGAGATCTTTTGCAATGGTCTTGTTGTCCGAATCTACATTGATTGTCTATGTTCCTTCATTACCCTAGGAAGTTTCTTTCTCTTTGGCCTTTGATGTTTTTTCCTCCTCTTCCTCATCATCTCTTAAATTCATTCCTCTCACCACATTGATCAATTCTTCATCCAAAGGTAGTAGGATCTTTATCTTAACTTGATCAATGAGATTACTACAAAACTCCATCATTCGGCCTTGTCTATAGAACAATCGTTTTAATGATTGTTCCATAATCTCTTGAGATTCAACCAACTTTTAGACTTGTATCTTTAGTTTCTTTATCCCCTTAACATGTTCATCATTAGAAGAGGTTTCAACTTCTTTTCTTTTAGGAGCTAACTTATCAACTTTGTCTGGAAGAAGTCCCATCCAACAAAATATGGAGAGGTTTATGAGAGTAGCATTTCAAATCATGGTGAGTTGAAGGTTGTCTACTAAAAGCTTAAGTTGTTTTGCTAAAACAGTGACATAGGGTCCATTGATGTGGTTCGAAGCTAAGGATAGACAAGGCTAGTTGTTGGGATGGGTTCAAGCTTGCTGAAAGCTTGACAAATGTGGTGGAATTGCACAAAAATAATAAAGTCAAAGTAAGTAGACCTATGAATAGCTGCAAGAATGTGATGCACCAAGGAGCTTTTAAGGACTTATGGCATAACTTGATATGACGTACGAGATGGTTCAATGAGGTTACTTGCCACCTAACCTTACTTAAGGGTTAGGATAAGAGTGAAAAGAGTAATAGTCTAATGAGAGCAATGTCACAAAAGGGAGAATATTTAGTATACTGATGATAAGATGACTGCGGCTACATGTATAATGGGTATTTATACTTGGAAAACTAAGGTAACCTACCTAAAATGAAAAAAACTAAAAATGTATTATTTAAAAGAAGTAATGTATAAGGGATAATATGGGTACAATTGAAAATATAATGAAATGAGCATCTTGTATGGGGTATTCTATCACATGATTGCTCAAACATATGGCTCATTATGGGTGGATGGGTTTCTCCAGAAAAGACAATTTTGTATGATCAGCTTGGTTTTTGCTATGCTGAGGTGCTGAGCAAGGTTGGTAGGTTGGCTATACCTAGATAAGTAGATAATTCTTCAGAAGTGAATTCACCTCAAACACTTTTAGCATAGCTTAGGTTCGAGTTGGCTAAGCTAATTGTCGGATGAGCCGATCTGATGTTTAAGTGTAATTCAAGTCGGCAAATGGAGATAAATGACGAGTATAGGAGGGTTCAGCTTTGCCAGCACATCAGATCAATAGATTGCAGTAGCTTGGACCCCTTGATGGTGAGTCTTAAGGAAAGAATTCGCCCAGCCATACTTTCTAGCCCTCAGGTTCAAGTATGGGTCAAAGGTTTAGCCATCTAATTCGTATCATCTTAAGCGTGCTAATTAGGATTTAGCATAAAATCTAGCTGGTCCTTGCCCAAGTTCTCCTCAGGTTAGTAAGGGCTGAAGTCGGTAACATTAAACACGTTTGACACTTCATAGTCTTTTAGAAGCTTAAGTTGATATGCATTGTCATTGATCTTCTAGAGTATCCTAAATGGTCCTTCAGCTCAGGTAGATGGCTTGTTCTTCCTCTTATTAGGAAATCTTTCCATACTCAAGTGTAACTACACTTGATCTTCGGGTTGAAACTGCTTGGTATTCCTTTGCTTTTCTCTTTAAGTTTTTTAACAGCTCGGTTAATATACTAGGTGACTCGTTGATAGATCTATTGGATGGACTAGTCTTAAGTCCTTACTTCTAGATCATTTAGGTCAATAGGTAGCATTGGGGTATGATCAAGGGGTAGTTTTGGGTTAAAAGCATAGATGACTTCAAAGGGGGCATGTCTAATGGTGGCTTGTATTGTCTTGTTGTAAGCAAATTCAACAACGGGTAGGCAAACATCTTAGTCAATTAAGTTCTTCCCTACTATAGCTTGGAGTAGTAATCCTAGAGTGCGATTGACCACTTTTATTTGATTGTTGATTTGGGGATAGCAGGAGATGCCAAACAGTAATTTTGTGCCCATCTAATGCTAGAGTGTTCTCCAGAAATGGCTTAGAAATTTTAGATCTCTATCAGATACCATGCTCCTCAATACTCCATACAAGTGAACTACTTCGTACAAAAACAAAGCAATAGTCAAAGTATCATTAGTCTTGGTGTAAGGCACGAAGTGTACTATCTTGCTGAAACTATCTATGACAACCATCACATGATCATTACCTCGGGCAATTCAAGGTAATCTAAGGACAAGATCGATACTCAAGTCAACTCATGGTTTGGTTAGGGCAAGCAAGGGCATTACTTTTCCTTACTCAGCTCAGCTCTTTGATTTCTTATAGTTGGAGAATCTCTCAATCACACAATGCACATCACGCTTTATTCTAGGCCAAATGAATCTATCACTCAACAACTCATACATTCTCTACTCACTAAGTGTCTAAATAGTCCAACACTATGGGCTTTTCTCACCAGCAATTCTCTTATTGAACAAGACATCATACACAACTTGTCACCTCTAAACAGATAACCATCCTCCATGTGGTACTCATCTACTGCTCTTCCTTCTCTACAGTTCTTATATATGAGGCCAAAATGAGGATCATCCTGATACTATCTTTTTATGTTAGCAAAACCCCATAATCTTGTCTACAACTCAATGAAGAGAACATGTCTCTACGACAAGGTGTCGACAAACTACATTGTTCTTGCTTTGCTTGTACTTAATGACAAAAATTCCTTCTAAGAACTCAATCCATTGGGCTTGGCACTTGGAAAGTTTGGTTTGGCTCCATAAATACTTCAAGGAATTATGATTCGTGTTTATGATAAACTCTTTTGGCAGGAGATAATGGTTCCACAAGCAAAGAGCTTAGATTAAGGCCAAAAGCTCTTTATCATATATAAAATAGTTCAATTATGCTCCTATGAGCTTCTCACTATGATAAGGGATAGGTCGGCCCTCTTGCATCAGCATAGCTCTGATGCCAACACCTAATAGATTGCATTTAAGCTTAAATAATCCTTCAAAGTTAGGTAGAGCCAAGACTAGGGTACAGGTCAACCTTGTTTTTATTTTGTAGAGCTCCTCTCCTCTTTCTCTCCCTACTTAAACTCCACATTCTTCTTTGTAATTTCAATTAGACACATTACAATGGTATTGAATCCTTGGATAAAGCATTGGTAGAATGATGCCAATCTATGAAAACTTCTTAATTTAGTACAGGAGGTCAGGATCAGTGATGTAGGCAAGTATACCTATCAATTTATAATATAGTGGATATGAGTCTGAATGTTGATCTTACATAGACTAGTATGATTACTAGTACTCACTAGATCTTTATTATCTAACTAATAAATTAAATTTTAAGAAACATAAAGAAGTAAATCTAAATTAGTGCTAAAACTAATTTAAAAATTAACTAATACGCAATTCAAGAATTAGCAAGAAAGCAGTTCAATTGAAAATTAATTCAAGATTCAATTTGTACCTAGATCTTATTTCCCCTAAATCTAACATGGGATTTCTTTAAAGATAATCTAATTTATTCTTTAATACTTCTTGATCGGGAGAAATCTCTACTAAATTTAATTACTTTCTCAAGCCAATTAACTCTAACCTTAGAATCACCTATTAAAATCTCTTCTCCATAGCATAACCTAAGATTGCATTATTAAACAATGAATTCTCTACCCTTAAATTAGAAATTCCGGGAGAATCTTGCAATAATTCTTATCAACTATGTCTAGATCTAATCTTATAAGTAATCTCTCAATTCTCTTATAAGATATCAAACTTTAGATTACTACTTGCAGAAATAATAACCTAAATCATAAAGCATACATAGTTAAATCAAGAAAAGACTAAATAATTAAATTAATCAAGCAATAATAATGTCACATGAATAGATCTAGGTTCTACATGACCTAAGTATCAAAGATCTACTCACTATACATCGTAAAATAAGAATCTAAAATCAATGAGTAGAGAAAAATAAACGGATGAATCATGAAATCTAAAGAAAAATTGAATCTTGAAATCTTCTTTATGCCTTGCTTTCTTGAGTGTCTTTGGCTTGAAAAACTCTCCAAAATTTAAGCCAAAAAGTTCTCTCTTTTTTAATAAACCTTAATAAGGCTTTATATATGAGGAGATAAAAAAATTAGGTCGGTTGGAAAAGACACGACCAAGGATACAACCTGGTCATTTGGTCATGTACTTGACTATACTTTACGTTTGCCTTTTTTTAAAAAGAAAAAAAAAAACTGGAAACAACACAACTGATGATATGGTCATGTCCTAAGTTATAATAGTTGAAAATCAACTCTAATTTTACTTAGAAAAGACATAATTATGTCGTTTGGCTATATCAATCTTTAAATCTTCATAACTTGCTCATTTTAGCTTCGATTTGAGTAAAATTTGTTTCTATTTTTTATTTCTCATGTAGATCATTTCAAAACTTCGTAAACAAAATTTTACTCAGTTAAGTATCATTATCTAAAAATAAACTTAAATTTCAAGGAAAATCATCAAAAATTACCATGTAAAATATGTACAATTGGGAACTCATCAAACTTCCTCACACTAAAGAATTTGATTGTCCTCAAGCAAATAAAAATCATGACATAAATTCTTAAGTTAAAAACTGGCATTACCTAGGAAACTGGCAAAAAATTACACTTAACCCGAAAAGATTCAACTTATAAATCTAATCAATATTTATAAAATAACTTTCTTAACTCTCATACTCAATCTTTTTCTCAATGTCTAGAGGACATAAAGTACTAGGGTTCACAAGCTAATCTATATAAATCAAAGTTTAACTGGATCATTTAACCAATGATTCCCATACTCAAGATCAAATTTAACATCTCGCCAATCAAGAAAGAGTTATAAAAATTTTAAACCTACTTAGCTAAAATATATACAACCTTCTCTTTAATCTCATTAAGCGTTATAATTTAGAGTAAACATGTATTACATCCACTTATCCTCTGATCCTCCCCTTAGTTCATTCTTTAGTTAAACAACTTCAAATTTACTAAATTAAACACATTAATTAAGGACGATTCTATTGGCAGCGGAAAAGGATCTCGTACTTCTGATGGACTAAGATCGATCTATACCAACTAACCCTTATATTAGTAATGGAAAAAAACGTTGCTCTTTTGAGGGACTAAGGTTTATCCATACCAATTCATCCTTTAAGCTTATTTAGCATTGGTAATGGAATTTAACATTACTCTGATGAGGGATCAAGGCGAATTCTTACCAATTTTCCTTTTTTTTTTATTTATATCACTTTCTACCTCCAACTATTTCATTTTAGGGGTTTCTTAAAAGAAAAATTCTATTTGTTTGTTTACTAAGGATTATAGCGCTCTAAAGTCATCTTAGAGGAAAGTATATATCAAAGTAAGCTTTGAAAATAGTCATAACTAACTCCTAACTAGTGATGTCACTCTATCCTAAGTCCTTAAAATCATAAGCTAAATAATCTTTAACTTTACTCTACAAAGATTTCACTTGTCAACTCTAGCATCATGTAACTTAAACATCAAACATCATGTATTCAAATTACAATCAACTAGTATAAGTTATCAGTTTTCAATTAATTGTAAGTCAATAAAACAACAAAATTAGGTTAAAAATTAAAAAAATTGGTCTCCTAAGTAGCAAAAGTTTTCATATCCCCTTCTCTACACTTAAAACTGTATATTGTCCCCAATGTACGAATTAAGTTACATAATAAAAAATATATTAATCAAAACAATCATGGGTAAGATGATATAAACATGGGAAAGAAAAAAATAATACTCCCTTGAAAATTCAGGTAACTCAAATGCACAAAAGCCATAAGTTATGAAGTTTGAAGTAATCTAAATCAAATGCAATCTCCAACATAAGCTACGAATTTCTAAGGCCTTAACCTTACAACAAGACTTAATCGACTCCACAATCCTCCTAATTGGAGGCATCATCGATAACTTCATCCTCATCCTCTTCGTATTTTTCATCCTCCTCCTCTTCTTCGTCCACTTCTTCTTCCAATCTTGAAGCTTAGTTCATAGTGCCATGGTCCTATTTAATAGGAAAATTCAAGTCACCACTTTGTTGGCCAAAAGTTTTCTTATTCTTAAAACAAAGAACTATACCAAAACCATATTCAAATGTGGAAGAAATGGCACTATAACTCATTTAGGACTTTTATCAAACATTTGGTATGCATGCAAAATATAGTTATGTTCTTGAGAAATCCTTCGTGCAATCTTAACAAATATTTTTACAAAAGAGATTCCAAGCATGCTTAAACTACTAATTCCTCAATGACATGAATCAATAGCACTTGTATGTTGATTAAACATTAAAGCCCTAAGTGCTAAAATGAAGAACAAGACATATAAAGCAATGAAGTTCAACAGTACAACTTAAATATTCAAGAATTGCATACCTATAGTAATGTATTGCAAATGATACAATTCTGTCACAACTTGTGTCTTTCAAACCCAAAGATTAGTTCTAATTTAAGAACATGTTTGTGCTTATCATGCACATCACTACCAAAATACTAAAACAAACAAATCCATCATAATCCACATTAACTAAATAGAACCATGCAAAAGCCCTAGGAAAAAATGAAATCCAAATGAGTTTTTCCATGAAAAATTCAAGAAAATTGAGAGATATCAAGAACTATACTAGAGTATTTGAAGTAAAGTGCACTTAGGAAAGATTGAATCAATGTAAGTAATGGATTTTGAATCAAAGAAGATAGTGATCATGTTCATTTGTGTTTAGGCATGAGTGAGATGGCAGACGAGAGGAAAATAAAATCATGTGTGCATTTATGTAAAAGAAGTGACGTGAAGTGAAGAAGGGGTTCTGGGATGTAACTTTTTACACTGGGCATGACATGAGTCGAGACATAACTGTGTCTCGTGACCGTGTAACTTTTTGTGATGTGCACACGAAGGTCACTTGCAATTGACTCAGTCTAAGACACAACTGTGTCTTTCGACCGTATAGTACATTGTTTTGCCTTTTTTTTTTACTTTTAAATTTTACTATTTTTGTTTTAATTTATGTATGCCTAGCCTAAATGTATGGATTCAAAAATAAAAGAAACTTAAAGAAACAAAAGTACTAAACTAAAAAATGAATCAAAGAAATCTAATGCAAAAATTAAACTAAAAGGAAAACTTATTATGTTGCACTTATCAATTTTGAAATTTTGTTTAACTTCTAGGGCACTGCCTTGGAAATCTCGTAAGGAACACTGTCCCCTTGACCCTGCTTGTTAACTAACTAACCAGACCCTGTATGCGTAGCGTAACATAAAAGTGAACTTGACCCTAAAATGAAAAATAAGTGTTAAAGTACTAAAATAGACACTAAAAATTGCTAACATAACCTACTGATTTAGGTTGCTTCCCAAGAGAGCTATGTTTGATGTCGATAGCTCAACAGGATGAGAAAAATGAACTTACTAGTAGATAGTATCGAGGAGTCACAACTCCTCGAGTTCATGACTTTTATGCTCTCCTCCTGCATACAGCTTCAAATGTTGACTATTAACTTTAAATGTACCTTTTTAAAGATGTGTGACTTTAATTGCTTAATGAGGAAAAACCCATATGATCATAAAAGGCCTAGACTACTTAGACTTAAGCTTACTAGGGAATAGATGGAGTCGAGAATTGTATAAGAGGACTTAGTCCCCTTCATGAAAAGTCCATCTTCCCTTTATCTGCTGATAATCATATCTCTTGGTCCTCTCTTTATAGATTTGGAAATTTCACAGGCTAAATTACGCCATTTGCTAAGCTCATTTAGTTGGTGCTTCCTATGATTTCTTATAAGCTCAAAATTTGGGTTAATGGATTTAGTAGCCCAAAACTCTTTGTGTTCAATCTCCATTGAGAGATAACATGATTTTCCATATATAAGTCTATATGAAGTAGTTACAATTGGTGTTTTGTAGGTTATCCTATGAGCTTAGAGAGCATCATCTAATTTGTCTGACCAATCTCTCCTGTAATGCTATACTATCCTTTCTAAAATTCTATTTAAGTCCCCATTAGCTACTATCACTTAGCCACTTGTTTGTAGGTAATAGAGAGTTGTTATCATATGAATTACACCATAACGCTTCAATACCTTATTGAACTAAGCAATACAAAAGTGTGCACCCCAGTTACTAATTATTGCTTTAAGAGCCTTAAATCGAGAGGAGAGTTTCTTCAACAATTTAGTGACTACCCTAGCATCATTAGTGGGTAGGGCTTGAGCCTCAATCACTTAGAAATGTAATCAATAGCTACTAAAATGTATTTATTCCCATTTGAGCTTAGGAATGAGCCTATAAAGTCTATGCCCTATATGTCAAAATTTTCACATGCTAAGATGGGGTTTTTAGGCATGTCATCCCTTTGAGAGATGTTACCCGATTTTTGATAGCTTTCACAAAGCTCAACAAACTTTTGAGCATCCTTGAAGATAGTAGGCCAATAAAGTCTTTCCTCTAAAACTCTATGAGCTGTACAGTTGGCACTTTTATGTCTTCCAACCGGCCCTACATGGCAATGCTCAAGTATTTGCCATCCCTTATGGTGTGAAACATACCTTCTAATCATGTCATCTACACATACTCGAAAAAGATAAGGGTCTTCCTAAAAGTAGTATTTCAAGTCAGAGAAGAGTTCTTCTTTTGCTGATGTGAAAACCCTTTAGGAAGAATTTTGGTAACTAAATAATTTATGAAGTCAACAAACCGTGCAATTTTGGGATCAACTACCTTATTAATAGCATTTAGCCTTTCTTTCGGAAAATCATCATTAATCTCATGCTCCACTAGCTTTTCTGAATTTGAATTCTCCAACTTCAATAAGTGATCCATCACCAAGTTTTTTTCACCCTTCTTGTCTTGGATCTCTGTATCAAACTCTTGAAGGAGCAACATCTACCTGATTAAGCGTGGCCTGGCATCTATCTTGGTCAACAAATACCTAAGAGCAGAGTGGTTAGTATAAATGATTACTTTAGATAGGATCAAATAAGAATGGAATTTGTTGAAAGAAAAGACAACAGCTACCAATTCTTTTTTAGTTGTTGTATAATTGTCCAAAGCTTAAGGTTTTTCTAGTGTAATAAATAGGTTGGAAGTGTTTATCCTTTCTTTGACCCAAGACGGTTCCTACTGCATAGTCATTGGCATCGCTCATTAACTCAAAAGGGAGATTCTAATTGGAGGCCATTGTTATCGAAGCATTTGTGAGCTTATCCTTAAGGGTGTCAAATACATTCTTGTATTCTTAGGAAAATTCAAAAGGCATGTCCTTCTCTAGCAATCGGGTTGATGGTCTAGTGATCTTAGAGAAGTCCTTGATAAATCACCTATAAAACCCTATGTATCCAAGAAAACTTCTAATTGCATTTACTAAAGTTGGGGGTAGTAGCTTAACAATAGTGTCAATCTTTGTATTATCTACCTCGATACTCCTTTGTGAAATCTTATGCCAAGAGCAATGCCTTCTTGAACCATAAAATGGCATTTTTCCTAATTAAGAACCAAGTTGGTTTCTTCGCATTGTATTAGGACCTTCTTTAGATTCTATAAGTAGTGCTCGAACGAGTCTTCAAATGTTGAAAAATCATCCATGAAGACTTCCATGATATCCTAGATCAAGTCTTCAAAAATAGCCATCATGCACTTTTGAAAAGTGGCTGGTGCATTGCAGAGGTTGAATGACATTCACCTATAAGTAGATGTACCATATGGACAAGTAAATGTGGTCTTTTCTTAATCTTCTAGTGCAATTAGTATTTGAATATATCTCAATAGACCATGTTCCCTGCCAGTCTTTCTAGCATCTGATCTACAAATGGAAGAGGGAAATGATCTTTTCGTATGGCATCATTCATTTTTCAATAATTAATGCACAATCGCCACCTAGTCATCGTTTTCATCGAAATTAGCTCATTATTATTAGGGACGATTGTCATGTTACCCTTCTTCGGGACTACTTTAACCATACTTACCCATGCATTGTTATATATGGGATATATCATCCTTACGTCCAGCAACTTAATTGCCTTTGCCTTGATCACTTCTTTCATGTTTGGGTTAAGCCATTATTAGGGTTATACCATTAGTTTATGATTCTCCTCCACCAAAATTTTATGGGTGCAAAAAGAGGGACTTATCCCCTTGATGTCTAAAATTTTCCATGCCAATGCCTTCTTATGGTTCCTTAACACTTCCAAAAGTTTATCCTTCCAATTTTCTCCTAAATCTGAGGTGATTATTATTGATAACTTTGAATCCTTCTCTAAGAAGGCATACTTTAAGTAATCTGGTAGCAGCTTCAACTCAAGTACTGGTGGGTCTTCAATTGAAGGCTTCAACATTGTCTCCTTTTCTCTCTTAATTTGTTCAAAACTCGTACATACTTCAATCGATTTATCACCTCCAATTGTATGACTACTATCTTAAATTCTGGGTTGCTTACTTCTTCTTCTCCTTTTGATAAACATAGCTCTAATGAATCCTTTGTCAATATCTCCTATAAATAGTCAAAAATGATAGAGTCAATGGCATCTAATTGATAAAAAATGTCATCCAATTCAGCAAATTTATTCATGGCTTTAAACATCTTAAAAATTCTCTTTTTGTCTCCTGCCCTTAATATTAGTTTTCCTCTACTCACATCAATAATGGCTTGAGTAGTTGCTAAAAAGGGGTATCCTAATATAAGTGTTATCTCATGATCCTTGTCCATGTCTAAAATAACAAAATCTACTAGAAAAATGAATTTGTTGACCTGGACTAAAACATCATTGATAGTTCATCTAGAGTAGGTAACAAACCTATCTACTAATTGAAGACTCATTCATGTGGACATAGGCTCTCTTAACCCTAATTTTTTAAACAGCTTAAATGGCATAAGATTAATGCTAGCCCCTAAATTTTCTATAGCTTTATCAATAAGAAAATTACCAAAAATATAGGGGATAGTAAAACTCCTTGGATCCTTAAGCTTCTCTACTAGCTTATCTACAACAAGGCTAAGGATTCTTCACTAAGAGTTACTGTTAAGATCTCTTCTAACTTTCTTTTGTTGAACAGCAAATCCTTTAAGAACTTAGCATATTTTGGCATCTGTAAGAGAGCATCAACAAGTGGTAAGTTTATATGTAGCTATTTAAAAAGGTCAAGAAATTTACCAAACTGTTGATTGTTGCGCTCTTGTTTTAAGCATTGAAGATAAGGAATCAAAGGTCAATATTCCTTGACTCTAGGTTGATTTGGGATCTTCTCTTCTTATACCTTAGTGGTTTCATTAGACACTTTCTTCTCATCCTTCTTATTTTCATCTTACCAGTCTCTTCCACTTTGGAGAGTCATTGCTTTTACTTGTTCTCTAAGATTTGTTTTTGTATTCCCTAGTAATGATCCTTGTTGTCTCTCATTTAACATCCTAGAGATCTGGCCAATTTGATTCTCTAAGTTATGGATAGATGCTTCTTAGTTCCTTAAAAAAGCTTTTGTTTGCTACATTTGAGCTTCGTTAGATTGAATATATTTTTCCAAGAGGTTTTCCAACTTCTTCTTTATAGCAAGTGGGGATGCTGCCAGTTGTTGAAACCCTGGTGGAGGTAAATTTGCTCTTTGTAGGGGCTGATTCCTTATCTTTCATTGTTGTGCTCGATCTTGATTTTAACCTCCCCATGAAAAGTTAGGGTAGTCTCTCCACCCTAGATTGTAGGTGTTATTGTAAGGATTATACTAGGGTCTTGTAGGTTTCCCTAAAACATCAACTTGTTCAATCTGCTAGCAACCTACAATCCACTCTTAGATGAAGTTGTTAGAGCTATACTATGTTTGTTGTGACTTAGTCAAGAGGGATTCAATTTTCTTACTCAACAACTTCACCTGAGTAGCGGAGACTGTATAGCGTTGAGCTCAAATATGCTTACTATTTGCTCCTCTTTGGGTTCTCCTATTGGTAATTACTCATAGCTATACCTTCAATCAAAGCTTGGACTTCCTCAGGCATCTTAGTGTTAAGTGTACCTCCAACTGCTGTATCTATTGATCACCTCTAGTTAGAGCCTCCAAGTCTAACAATTTGAAATCCTCTATTTTATCCTTTACTTAGTTAAATAGACAAGTGTACCTATCGTTTATTGTTATGTATAAATATGGGGCCATCTCTATTGGGAAAAGGATTCAAACACTAGTACTAATTATTTTTTCCTATTAACTAGTGATTGAATGATTTAATGAAGTAATTTAAATGATTTATACAACAAATTGTACTAATTCTAAAATTATACTAAGAAAACATAATAGATAGAATTACAACAAAAAAACAAAGAATTACAACAAAAAAACAACAAATTACAAGGTAGGTTTACCCCATCATATTAACATGGCTTATGAACTATCCATCCTAACAATTACTCATATGAAGGAATTCTCTACTCATGAGTATTTTTCTCAAAATTACTCAATTCTAAGCCTGATTATGTTCCTTAGAATCTCTTCTCAAATAATGGATAAGTTAAGATTGCATTAAAAGCTTACTAATCCTTGAATTTCATACAACTTGCAGCAAACTTCTTAAAAATATCTATATTAGCAAGAGTAGTTTGTTTTAGTGACTAAGATTTATTCGATGGAAACGTTTCTCAATGTATTTTATTGAAATCTGTAACAAGATTGTGTCATGCACTATACTACGTCAACTTGTATGAAGTTCTAATTACTAAAAATTCGTAATCATTAGGAATAATAAAAATTCACAATACAATCATGTTAAAATGACTTCGTAAACCCTATTTTTATCACTTACACATGATAGAAACAAAGTAAATATAAAGAAATAAGAAAAAGGAAGTAAAACACAACATAAAAGAAGAGAAAAGAATAAAACCCCTTTTTTTTTTCTTGAAGAATTTTGATACATAATATACAACACTGGATTCTTTGCAATTCTCTCTAAATTAGTGAAGAATGTTGTACCCAAAACCTCTCATTTCAGGAACACTAATAATACAAAATACAAAACATAGTGGTCTTAACTTTGATGATCTATTATGTTTCTTGATGGTGTTTTTTCTAATGTTATACTCTCTCAATTTGTTGGATTTTCTCCCAAAAGTTGCGGTATATTTATACTCTTCCCATTAAAGGACTCAAATATACCACTTTAGGATACCGCTTAATATTAAAACTTTTTCTACGTACTCATTTGTATAAAAAGGTCAAAGAAGAATCATTGTGTCTACTCTTATCACGCTAGTGTCTTGGGGAGTGATAGTCTTGGAAAACAAGATTCTACATCAATCATGGCCGCGATAGTGGACGTAAACTCCTCGTTGCTTCATTACAACTCATCACACCCGTGATTAATGGCATGATCACCCATCTGCAATGCAATCATGGCCATAATTGATAGGGGGATCAACAGTGCTTCCTCAATCATGCCCGTGACGAAGGGTATGATCAGTGCTAGTTAATGTAATCTTTCTTTATCATGCCCGTGATTGAATGAATCTTGGTTCTACTTCAAAGTTTTCTTCTCCTCACAGTCATGATTTACTTAAAAGTCATTATTCTTGTGTAAATTTCATCCCCTTTCTCATGATTCATCTGAAATCAATACATTATACAATTAAGTCACAATTATGAACAATTTTATGCCTAAATATTCCTTAAAAGTGTAAAGTAATTTATATTTATCAAACTTTCCTACAAAGAAGCTTTGCTTATCCTCAAGCAAATACTTAAAAACAATTAATTGCACAATCGACAGGGTATTCCCAATGGATTAACTTTGTGCTTAACACGTTTTGTTCTTAGGATAATAACTAATATTCTAAGATTAATCAAAGTAAAACACACTTCACCCTTACTATTTAATGATAGCTTCTAAAGGCACAAAGTTAACACAAAGTCAAATAGATCAGATGAAATTTGCTTATACTTCATCCACTTCCTAAAGTGTATAAAAACCCTTCAATTACTTCTTAAGAATACTAATTTATAAGAAAAGTATATTGCATCCATTTTTCTCCTATATTTCTACTTCTTTTATTGAACCTCTCTAAAAACAACTTACACATTACATTTTCAATTTTTTTCTTCTCCCTCTTTTTTTTTTATTTTCTTTATTAGAGAACCAAATATTAGTAGTGGAGTTAGACTTCACTCTTCTAAGAGACAAAAGCCACCCTCATTAAATTGGTTATAAGGATAAAGATTAGCAATGGAGTCAAACTTTGCTCTTTTGAGGGACCAAAGCCTACCCTTACTAATTCAATCCTTAAACACTTCAATTTACTCTATTTTGAAGAGAATCTCAAGAAGTATCAACAAGCGAATTACTTCATTTGCCCTTTTCATTCAAGATTAAATGAACTCCCAAAAGTAATTGAAAAGTAGATGTATTACTTAGAAAGTTTAAAAGCATAACAATTAACTTTGAACTAAAGACTTTGATTCACTTCTAACCTCTAAATTCATTCATTAAATAGCAAATTTGCTTCACTTAGATTTTATCTCATAATTTTGATCATGTACACTAAGTTCACAAGAAGTAGTTAGGCACAAAATTAATTGCCACTATGCAAATTTACAATCTCTTTAAGTCAATTCAAAACTTGAAACAAATAGCTTAAGTGAAAGGATTTTAATAAATAGGTTTACCCTTCCTGACATGTAATGAAAGACATTGTCCTCAATGTTTGGGGAAAGCAAACATAGAATCTTAGGCATATAAAGGAACAACTAAAAAGATGAAAAACAATAAACGATAAGAATTAGACTTCCTTGAAATATGAAGTTTGACCATTTCATTGAGCCATAAACGATCAGATAGTACATCCTTCAAACACCATGACAAATCGAACAACAAAAGAGACACTTGACCAATAAGACAAGACAAAACAAAAACAAAATAGAACAACTACATGATAAGAGAGTCTTCATCAATAGTACATCAATGAGGTTAAGCTCTCAAATAGATAATGAGTTTAAAACTAACAAAATACAACAAAAGAAAACAAGTTAGTCATTCTCGCCGTTCGTCTTGTCATCGGAGCAATCTTCCTACTGCCTAGTCTTCACTCTCAATCCTATCTCCTTATCCTACGGCTTCTTGCTGGGTGCCACACATTTCCTCTTCATCATTACTATCCTCTTCTTCCAACCCTTCCTCCTCATCACTAGAGTCTTCTTCTCCCAACTCTTCATCTCCTTCTTCTTCTTCTTCTTCTTCTTCTTTTAGAGCACTTACAGGTGGGCAAACCGAAGGTTGATTAGGACTCGCATCCTCTTGGGTTTGAGGATGAGAGATAAGGAATAGCTGCTCCCACTTTCATGGTGATGTTCTTCAAAAACTCAACAATTCCCTTTTAAGTCTCTTTAATCTCAGCTACTTCATTTTCCAATCTATTCAAATTACTGACTAAGAAGCTCGATGTGTCGGCATAAAATCCGGATCACTAAGGTCTACAATATCCAAATCAGGATCCAAAACTCTTACAATACACCACTGATTAAAAGGGCTTCTTGGAAGTGGTTTTGGATTAGCACAAGAGTCTCTTAGCCTGTCTCTTGTAGGCTACAATCTCAAATTATTGAGGATTCTCGTAATCAATCCTCTAACAAAAATAACTTTGCTTTTATCAAACATTTGTTAGCAAAGTCCAAATGCGATTAGGACGCCCACATTCATCAAAAACCCCTTCAGTACATTATATAAGGGTAGTAAATCATGCTCCCCCATTGCCCTAAGGCTCTCATGCTTCCCATAAATTGTTCTAAAAAGAATATAGTAGAAGACTCATGTACTAGTCTTCTTCAAAGTGGAAGCCTTGGACTTGCTTACCCTAAAATTATTCTCATTGCAGATTTCTCTCCAAAATAAGTTCCCTAAAGAAGACTCATTGGTAGATCGACAAACTTATCATCCTCAAGCTCAGCTCGGGTATACAACCCCATCACCCGTACGAATGTTAACATATCGAAGGTATGAGTTTGTTTAAACACAAAGATCTCTACCTCATTGTCCATTTTTTAGCCAATATACTCGTAATTAATTTTGAACAGTGAAAGGAAAGCCAAAATTGTTTATTTATAAGTCTTCTCCTAAATTTTGAATAGTTTCAGCGATGGCCCATTTTCCAATAATCTTTACATAGCTATCTTTAAGCCATATTCCCTTAATACATCTCAGTCTATGACATAGTGTCACTTGATAATCTTCTTAGTGGAAAATTACTTGAATCTCCTTTTTTGCTCTAAAGTCATACCAGTTGGTGGAGTGACTGTTGTATTGGAACTTACTGCATTAGATCGTCTAGGTAGAGGAGAAAAAGACTAATCAGCCCTCAATCTCATATGTTGTGAATTAGTTGATTTTTTTTTTTTTGTGCTATTTGCAAACATCAAGGTTAGTTCAAACTCAGGTACAATTTAAGTATAATTCAAACTAAGCAAACCCATTCCAACTTCCTTCAACTTACAAACATAAAGTATCTATCGACTAATCATGACTAACCTTCACCAACTTCTAAGCTAAAATTACACAAGTGAATTTATAATGACTCAACTTATAACTCAAGCATCAACTAAGCATTAGTATCTCCCCTCAACTATACAACACTCGACTTCACAACATTACACATAAACACAACACTTCAACATAAAGAACAACAAGTAGCAAAACAATCTTACATAACACTTAAGTACTATGATGAAAATAATTCATCAATTTAGGCTCAATTTGCAGAAATCCCCAATTCAGTCATTATCAATATAAATTCGGGTTTAAGCTTGATAAGCTAACTTTTAGCATAAAATCATGCAAATCAAATTTTAATTATGATACAAACACAACTACTGGTACTATAACAACACTTTTACAAAGCATAGTAAACACACATATATAAACCCTAAAGTAACAAGAATCAAATATATGGAAATATAGAAAAACGAAAGAAAAAGAGGAAGATCATACCTTAGAAGAGTATAAAGGTGATGAAAAATGATTGTGCAAGTGTTAGAATTGGGTGGAATAAGGGTTGATGTGAAGAAATACGGGTGGAGGTTTGTAGGAAACTGAAGTGGTAAGAGTATCACAAGGTGGATTTTCAAAATGTAAGAAACGAGGAGAGAGAGAAAGGGATATTGCTTACATAGTAGGGTGGCAAGGACATGATCATGGCCGTAACTCAAGTTGTGATGCCCCTTTTGAGCTTAGTCATAGGTGTGATGAGTCTTGTGATTAGGTTTGTGCCCACAATTTTTGAACTATCATGGCCTATACCCTTTAATAGTCATAAGCGTGAACAAACTCATGACTAGTACTATGGTAAAAAATTTCACACATAACTCATTTTATCACAGCCGTGATTGAATTGAAAAGCTCTCAAGTCAGTGATCACAGCTATGACGGAGGTGTGAAATTTTCTAGGGAAGTGATCACGGTTGTATTGGACAGGTAGATTAACCCTGTTAATTTATCATGGTCGTGATTGATCTCATGATAAATGGTATGTTTGAAAAATTAAATACTTACCTTTATCACGACCATGATTGCAATGTTTACCTTCCATGCTCCATCTGTGTCCCCACACTTTACGAAATTCTTCTCTTCCCTCTAAATTTTCATGACTTGCACTTTATGTTTCCTTTCTTTGTGCATCAAACTATAAATAAAGACACTTAAAACAATCCAAACAAATAATAATAACAACAATTAAGTAATTTGAACTCATCAAACTTCAAAGTACTCTTAATTTGAACTCAACAAACTTCAAAGTACTCAAAATAAACAAAATGAAATTGCTAGTCTAATCAAGAATACATGCTTGTTTAATATCTCAAGCTTGACGTCTCCATAGGCTTTCGGCTTCATTCCTTGACTAGAGAAGTCTCGACTTGTCCTTGCCCTAAAGTTACAGCTTCGACTTGTTCTCTTGAGTTTGCCTCAATATTTTCAGAAGAGATCTTGGAACCCTTTTTGAAAGTGCTTTTGCAATTAGCCCAACTTGGTTTTCCAAGTTATGGATCGATGCTTGTTGATTTCTCAAAGTGGTTCAGTGGCTTGGTGATGTGCTTCAGAAGTCTTAATATACTGAGCCAACATCTCCTTGATGGACATTAGCTTATTCTGATAGGGATGCACTTGTCTCTAAAATGTAAGAGGTAGCATGTTGGAGCTTTGACTAGTGTTGTCACTCCATTTGAAATTGGGATGATTCATCTAACTCAGATTATAAGTGTTACTGAAAAGATTGTTCCTTAGTTTGATTGGGTTCCCCATGTAGTCAACCTCTTCCATTTGATCAATTTCTAAAGAGCTTGCCAACTCAAAATCTGAAACTACTAAAGGCTAATTCTAATCCATTGTAAGACTATCAAGCTTCCTTGTCAACATCTCCATATTATGTGATAGAGCGGAAGTGGCATCTAATTCATGTTTCCCCGCTAACTTTCTTTCTCTTCCTCGTACAGATGACCATTGATAATGGTTGTTGGTCATATCTTCGAATAATTGGATACATTGGTCTAATGACTTATGGTTTAGGCTTCCTCTAACAACTGTATCAATGAGCTACTTGGTGGTATAGTTCAACCCATTATAGAATGTCTGAACTTGGTGCCAATCTAAAAGCCCACAATCAAGACACTTTCTCAACAAATCCTTCCATCTCTCCTATGCTTCATATAGGGTTTCTAAATCCATCTGACCAAAAGAAGAGATGTTTGCCCTTAGCTTAGCCATTCTTGAGGGTAGGAAGTATTTTCTCATGAATAGCTTAGCCATCTCTTGCTAGGTATTGATGGAATTCCTTATTATAGAGTTGAGCTACTACTTTGCATTGGATCTTAATGAAAACAAGAATATCCTAAGGTGGATAGCATCCTATGAAACTCCTCCTATCTTAAATGTATCATAAATTTCCAATAATTACCACAAATGATTGTTGGGGTCTTCATTGTTGAACCCATCGAACTGAACACATTGCTAGATCATTTGAACGATACTTGGCTTGATATCAAAAGTATTGGCTTGAACTCTAGATCAAATAATGCTGGTACTAGCCAGATTCAGGTTGGGCCTGTAATAATCACACATTGTCCTTCGAACCAAAGGGGAATTTACTCCTAGTTCGTTTCTCCCTTGTACTACTTTCGATTTCCATTAAGAGGTAGGTCCAAATTCAATGGTAGATCTCATTAGATACCATCTTTTAGGATTTAAGAACTGGTTTTCTAGTGGTAGCTTAATGTTTTGATTTTGATTATTCAATTTAGACTACTTTATTATGATTCTCAATGGTTCTCATGCTCTTACTTCCTTACTACCAGATGCTTGCTTTTCAAAATATTCTCGGACTTTGTTTAAGTTACTTTTGAGTGTTTTCTCGGGTTTAAGATTAAAGTCAATTAGATCAGTTGTACTGTTCTAGGTCATAAACTACTTTGAGCACAAATATTTCAACTAAACTAACAACAAATATAAAAGAAAACAAATGCTAGAAGAACAAGAATCTTAATTTTCTTACTGATAATGCCGTTGCCCTAGCAACAATGTCAAAAACTTAATTGCCTCTAACTAGAGCTTCTAACTCTTACAATTTTAATTCCTATATTTTATCAATTACTTGGTTAAATAGGCAAGTATACCTATCATTTGTTAGCACAAATAAGTATAAGGTCTTCTCCACTAAGAAAAGGATTCAAACACTAGTACCAATTATTTTTTCCTGTTAACTAATGACTAAATGATATAATGAAGTAATTTAAATGATTTGTACAACCAAACTATACTAATTCTAAAATTACACCAAGAAAACACAATAGATAGAATTATAACACAAAAACAACAAATTACAAAGTAGGTTTACTCCATCATATTAACATGGCTTATGAACTATCCATCCTAACATTTACTCATCTAAAAGAATTCTCTACTCATGAGTATTCTTCTTAGAATTACTCAAATCTAATTCTAATTGTATTCCTTAGATCTCTTCTTTTTATGTTGTACTTTACATCCTTTTTCTTATTTCTCTGTATTCGCACTATTTCTATCATGTGTGAATCATAAAAATAGGGTTTACGAAGCCATTTTAACATAAATGTATAGTAAATTGTTATTATTCACAATAATTACGATTTTTTAGTAATTAGAACTTCATATAAGCTATGATAGTTTAGTACACGACACAATCTTATAACAAATTTCAATGGAATATGTTGACAAATTATTCCGTTGAATAGATCTTAGTCACTAGAACAAACTACTCTCACTAATAGAGATGTTTTTAGGAAGTTTGTTGCAAGTTATATGGAATTCAGGGATTAGTAAGGCTCATAACCAAGCTGCTCTACCCCAAAATAAAGACAAGACGGAGAACTAATGGACAAAGAAGAACAAGACTTGAATGGGCCCCTTTAACCATATCTGTATATAAATAGAATAGCCCATTTATGCAGAATGGTAAAGGGGAGCAGCAATGAAGGCAATAATAAATACAGAAGTTGTGGTCAATAAGGTAAGGATCATTAAAACACCAAACCATCTAATGTAAAGATGGTTTTCAGTAATAGTTTCGGAAAACAAAATTCTACATCAATCATGGCCATAATAGTGGACATGAACTCCTCGTCGCTTCATTACAACTCATCACACCCTTGACTGATGGTGTGACCACCCTTCTGCTATAGAATCATTGCCGTAATTGACAGGGAGATCACCAGTGCTTCCTCAATCATGCCCATTACAAAGGGTGTGATCAGTATTGGCCATGCAATCTTTCTTCATCATCCTTATGATTGAATGAATCTTGGTTCTACTTCAAAGTTTTCTTCTCCTCACAGCCATAATTGACTTAAAAGTCATTATTCTTGTGTAAATTTCATCCCCTTACTCATGATTCATTTGAAATCAATACATTATATAATTAAGTACCAAAACTTAAGAATTGAATCATAATTATGAACAATTTTCTACCTAAATATGCTTTGAAAGTGTAAAGTAATTTACAC
Organism: Lumnitzera racemosa; assembly: GCA_024138005.1. Lineage (NCBI taxonomy): Eukaryota > Viridiplantae > Streptophyta > Magnoliopsida > Myrtales > Combretaceae > Lumnitzera > Lumnitzera racemosa. Next base: position 62,097,922 of record JAMXBC010000012.1, read on the forward strand.
TTATCATCTATCACTTGCCTTATACAAGGGTTGATACCGTTGTAGAATGTTTGCATTTCCTTCCGAAGAGGGAGGCTGTGAAGCAGACATCGTCTTAACAAGTCCTTAAAACGCTCCCATGTGTTGTATAAGGTCTCACCCTTTATCTAGGCAAAAGATGAGATGTCGGCTCTAAGGTTTGCAGTTTTTATACGTAGAAAATACTGCTCTAAGAATTTTTCTACCAATTCATTTCAGGTTGTGATTAAATTCCTTGCCAAAGAATTGAACCACTGCTTAGCTCGGCCATGAAAAGAAAATGGAAAGAGACACAGCCAGATAGCATCATTAGTTGCCCTGTTAATCTTAAAAATACCACGTATTTCCAAAAAATTAGAAATATGTGCATTGGGATCTTCATCTTAGAGGCCATGAAATTGTACAAACTGTTACACCATCTAAATGATGTTTGGCTTGATCTTGAAGTTACTGGCTACAATAGTTAGTCGGTTGACACAAGACTAGGTAGTAGTTAATGATGGTTGGGAGTAGTTTGACATGGTTTGATTCTTGTTCTATCACTTGATCCTTGACTTTACCCTCTAACAACTCCATTTCATTTTTCAATCTAATTAGAGATCCATGGTTTATCGCCTCTACTGTTTTTTTGACAGACAATTTCCTTAACTTGCATAAAGTTATCCTTACAATCTTAGGATTAATTTTAAACAAATCCCTTGACTGGCTTCTTATCATGCACTATACAAAAGAAAATAGAAAATTTAGCTAAAGATTACACCTAGAAATGAAAGAATTCAATAAAAGGAAAAAATCAAGAAAAGATTAAAAAATGGTTAGATTAATAAATCTACTAGCTTTCTTAATATTAAAAGTCCTCGTTATTGGTGCCAAAAACTTGATGTAGACAAGTGCACCTGTCAGTTTATAATATAGCAAATATGTGTTCGAATGTTGATTCCACAAGGACTAGTAGGACCACTAGTATTTACTACATCTCTATTATTTAACTAGAAAATTAAATTTCAAGAAGCTTAAAGAAGTAAATCTAAATTACTGCTAAAAGTAATTTAAAGATTAACTAACACCCATTTCAAGAATTAACAACAAAGCAATTTAGTTGGAAATAAATTCTAGATTCAATATTATATGTAGATCTTGTTTTCCTTAGATTTAATATGTGATTTCTCTAAAGATAATCTAATTTATTCTTTAATCTTTCTTGACTTAGAGAATTATCTACTAAAGTTAATCATTCTCTTAAGTTAATTAACCTTAACCTTAGAATCACCTATTAAAATCTCTTCTCAATAGTATGACTTAAGATTGCATTAAAGGTAAAGTAAGCGAACCCACAAACAGCTTGGAGGATATGACATACCAAGGAACTTTTGAGGACTCACGGCACTAGCCTTGCTTAACAGTTAGGATAAGAGTGAAAAGAGTAACAAGCTAATGAGAGCAGTATTCAAAAAATAGAAAATATTCAGTATATTGATGATAAGATGGCTGTCGCTACATGTATAGTGGGTATTTATACTTGAAAAACTAGGGCAACCTACTTAAAATAGAAAAGACTAAAAGGATATTATGTAAGAGGTAATGTACAAGGAATAATAAAGGTACAATTGAAAATACAATGAAATGAGTTTCTTGTAAGGGGGATTCTGTCATATGGTCGCTTGGATACATAACTCATTGTGGGTGGATTTCTTTCTAGAAGAAAAGACAATTTTGTACGATCAACTTGGTTTCTGTTAAGCTGATGTGTCGAGTAGGGGTAGTAGGTCAGCTTTGTTGAGCCAAGCAGATAATTCTTCCAGAGTGAATTAACCTCAAACACTTTCATCATGGCTTAGGTTTAGGTAAGTTGAGTTGATGGTTAGATAAGCCGAGCTAACATTCAAGTGTAGTTCAGGTCGGCAACTAGAGACAAATGATAAGTATAAGAAGGTTCAGCTCAGCTAGTGCATTAGGTCAACAGATTACAACAGCTCGGACTCCTTGATGGTGAGTATTAAGGAAAGAATTCGCCTGGCTATACTTTCCAACCCTTGGGTTTAGGCATAGGTCAAAGGTTTAACCATTTGATTCCCATTAGTCCAAAACCTTATTGATTCACCTAAGAGTCCATCGCTTAATGTTGCATGTAAAATGCCAAAGCAACCATAAGGTTAATGGTGTATCCCTCTATAAGGCCATAGAGGTAGAAGATCTTATGTATGGCCACTACTTCGGTGCTTTTCCCTTTCCCATTAATTGTGTAGGTAAGAAGCCAATGGAGGATTCTACGGATCAAATTGATTAGGTGTGATAGTATTTCGGCCTTTACAAGGGACTTAGTTGTGTATCAACAACATGTATTAGGAATTTGAGTGTTAACTTGATAAGTGTAAATTACTTTGCACTTTCAAGGTATGTTTAGGCATGTAGTTGATCATAAATGTGATTTAATTATGAAGTTTATGGTACTTAATTGTATAAAATATTAATTTTAGGTAAATCATAACCAAGGACATGAATTATACACAAGAACAACAACTTTATAGTCAGTTACGACCGTAAGGGGAAGAAATCAATGAAGTAGTATCACTACAGGCGTGGTAATAAAGTAATGAAGAATCTAGCCTTGGTTACACCCTCAATCACTGCCATGATTGAGGAAGTTTTTATCAATCCCCTTATCAATCATGGCTGTGATTGAATAGCAAGAGGATGATCATGCTCCTAATCACGGGTGTGATGAGGTGTAATTAGGCAAAGAAGATTTTACGGCCTCAATAATGGCCGTGATTGGTGAAAAATATTGTCTTCCAAGACTATCACTTCTCGAGTTACGAGTGTGATGGAAGGGGTACAATTGTTCTTTTCTATCTTTTCACACGAACCAGTACGTGGAAACGTCAAGCAATGCCTTAAAGAGGTAGATTCGAGTCCTTTGATGGGGAGAATATGAAAATACCGCAACTAATCAAGAAAAAGAATCTTTTTAACATCATAAAGAACAACACATCACTTACCCACAACACTTCCATTCACCTATCCTTATACTTAATTTGTATTTTCCCGTTTACCTTCTATATAGTTTTTTAAGTGTTGTACTATACTTTCCTGGAGTTACTCGAAAGAGATGATAGGAATTCGTTGTTTGTGTATTCGTTAGACATCTTCAATGGAATGAAAAGGGGTTTTTACTTTTAACTTATTCCACATTTTATTTCTGTTTAATTATGATTCCTATTAGTTTGTATTATTATTTTATCATGTGTGAGTAGTTCGTTTGGGCTTGCTACGTCACTCAATGTGATCAAGTGCATGAAAAAATAATTTCCTAACATTTGTTAATTTTAATGAATGGCACTTAATGAATATAAGTACAATGTAGTGAACAACATTAACTTATGATGGATTTCAATAGAATATATCGAGAGACAATTCTGTTGAGTAGATTTAGTTCATTAGAATAACTTACTCTTCATATTAGAGATATTATTAGGAAAGCTACCACATCCTTAAGGGAATCGATACATTAACATGAAATTAATGCAATCTTAGTAAGCTGTTAATTAGGAAGAGATTCCAATAGACACAATTAAGATTAGAAGAAGTTTTGAGAAGAATGCTTATATATTATAATTTCCCGCAGTTAACAAGTATTAAGATAAAAAGTATTTTGGTAAGATTATGCTAAGTGATGAAGCAAGTCTACATGTTAAGTGCATTTTTCGTAATTGTTCTTGTAATCATTGTATTAATCACATTAGTTTACGAATTAGTATAATTTAGTTAACAAATTAGAGTCTTAATAATAGATTACTTGATAAATTTGACTGCTGGATAATAGGAAGATTATTAAGTATGAATGTTTAAGTCATTTTCCTAGTGGAGACAACCATATACTCATCTGTGCTATAAAATGATAACTTCTCTTGCATGTCAAATTGAGTTAAGGATAGAATATAGGTTTGTAATTTGTAAAACTTAGAAGCTCTAATTAAAGGCAATCATAACTCTTTGTAAACCTGATTTTGGATGGTCAGTAATCTATCTTAGCCTCCTCTCTTAACTATGGCATGGATTTTAGGTTTCGTATTAGCAAGTTTTAGGACTTCCCAATCTATGAAGCTTAATAGGGAAACAATCTTTTTGGACAAAGCTTCATAACGAGTTTTGTGTTCTAGATCATCAAATTGCAACATGTATTTAAGGTGTAATGGTAGGACAGCTAGAGGATCCTCTTCCAAAAAGGTGTTGAAATAGTTCCTATAGCTAGCTTATTAGGTATTTTGTGGTGTCATTGGAGGTTGTGGTGGTGGTTGGCTTGTTTTCTCTTTCCCCATACTTAGTTAATGGACTAGTGTTTAAGGATAGTTAAGAGCCAATAAGGATATTCAAGATACAATTAAAATTTAAATATTAGTTTACTAGATTGTTAATACAATATTAATAAAGCAACTAAGGTTTCAGTAAAGTTATTAAAATTTAAATATTAGTTTACTAGATTGTTAATACAATATTAATAAAGCAACTAAGGTTTTAGTAAAGTTGCAGTAATGTCTTAAATCTAGGCAATTTACAAACTAAGAGATATCTTATAATATTCATTACATCTTAATAATAGGAAAGTGGATTTAAGTGAAAGAGATTCGAAATAAGAAAGTGCACCTTACTTCCTTAAAAACAAGCTTTGGATGTATCCTATTTTATTGGCAACTGAGATACATAGAGGCCACTATAGCCGTAGTAAGTGGCTATAATCGCTACTAAGGTCGACTTCTTCAGATTTTTTTAATGTAAATTCTTGATGAGAGGAACATAAGCGTGACCACCGACATAGTTACTAACTATGGTTGTCTCCTAATTTTTTTTTAATCCCATCTTCATACTTTCCATGTCCTAAAAATATACAGCCATGACCATGGTTGTGTTCCTAGAACATGATCTTCTCATAATTTACAAATTCAATTTCAAGTTAGATTTTAGTTTACCACAAGAGGAACATGGGCAAGACCATGGGCATAGTCTTAGGCCACAATCCTTACTAGACTTTAACTTACCTTCTTTCTATGAGTTCTAGTCCTTGATTCATGATTATGATTCGTTTCAGCCTCTTTCTTTGTCATCATAACCCTTTTTGTTGTCCTTGATTTGTCTTGAAACACTAAAAAAAAAAATCGGGTTTGTGCTTCCACCCATTAAGATGCCTAATTTATAACTACTAAGATATACTTATTCCCATTCGAATTTGGAAATGGTCCTATAAAATTTATACCTCAAATATTAAAAATTTCGCATAATAAAATCGAGTTTTGTTGCATTTCATCTCTTTTAGATATGTTTCCTACCCATTGACACCTAATACAAAATTTGATGAATTTACAAGTATCTCTAAATAGTGTTGGCCAATAAAAATTGCATTCAAGAACTTTATGAGCCATTTTATTTGCACTTAAATGTCCTCTTATTGGTCTTGAGTGACATTGTTCTAGAATCTACTAACCTTCTAAATAAGAAACACATCTGTAAACTATTTGATTTACACTAATTTTAAATAAAAAAGGGTCTTCTGAGAAATAACTCTTTTCATTATGGAAAAAAATTTTCTTTTGTCTAAAATCTAGTCCCGAAGGAATAATCTTGGTTACTAGATAATTAGCTATATCGACAAACCAACGAGGTTCCCAATGACTTACCTAGTACTACTATTAAGAGATCCTTTTCCATAGTGGTGTAATTATCCTGCATCTCAATCAAAGTCATGTTTACGTAATATATCAGTTAGATGTTCTTTTCCTACCTTTGACTTAATGCTACCCTTACAGCATAGTCACTAACATTGTACATTAATTCAAACAGTAAGCTCCAATCCAGGGCTAACATAATAGGGGCATTAGTCAATTTATCTTTTAATGCATTAAATGCATCCAAACAATCTTGAGAGAATATAAATGGTGCATCCTTTTCTAATAACCAGGTTAAAGGTCTAGCTATTTTAAAAGGATCTTTAATAAACCTTCAATAAAACCTAACATGTCCTAAGAAACTACGTATGGCTCTAATAGATGTGGATGGGGGTAACTTAGCAATAGCATCGATTTTAGCATTATTAACTTCTATGCTCCTCAAAGACACCTTATGTGCTAGAATAATCCCCTCTTGTACTATAAAATGGTACTTTGTCCAATTCAAGACTAAGTTAATCTCTTCACATCTAGCCAATACTTTCTCTAAGTTCTTAAGGAAATTATCGAATGAATTCCCAAAAACAAAAAATATCATCCATAAAAAATTTCGTTATATCTTCTATATAGTCATCAAATATTACCATCATGTATAGTTGAAAAGCTGTAGGTGCATTATAAAGGCTAAAAGGCATTCTCTTATACGTAAACGTAATATAAGGACATATCAAAGTAGTTTTCTCTTAATTGTCTAAGGCAATAAGAATTTCACTGTAACCAGATAAACCATCTAAAAAGCAATAAAACATATGACTTGATTAATGTTCTAGTATCTGGTCAATGAACGGTAAGGGAAAATGTTCCTTCCTTATGGCATCATTGAGCTTTCTATAATTGATATAAAATCACTAACTCATAACCACTCTCATCAAAATCTACTCATTCTACTCGTTTGGTACTACTGTTATTCCTCCCTTCTTTGGTACAACCTATAAAGGACTAGCCTAAGAATTGTCAGAAATAGGAGAAATCATACTTGCATCTTAAAGCTTGATTATTGCTACCTTAACTACTTCCTTCATGTTCGAATTCAAACATCTTGTAGTTGAACTATTGGTTTGTAACCTTCTTCAAGCAATATCTTGTGTGTACAAATTGAGGGACTAATTCTCCTAATGTTAAAAATCTTCCATGCGATTGCTCTTTTGTGCTCCTTGAGTACATTGACTTCTACTATTTAGTCAATCTTAAGGAAACTATCCCTAGCAACTTTATGTTTTCCCCTGCATATGCATATTCCAAATAGTTTGGAAGCTACTTTAGCTCTAAATCTACAGCTCTTTAATGGAAAGCTTCAATTTTGCTTCCTTTGCATGTTCAAACTATTTGGATTGATTTTTAGCTGAGTTTTAGCTTCAGTTACATTTAGATTACTAAATTCTTCCTTAGAAATTCCTCGCGCCAAATATGATTCCAAGGGATCCTTAGATAATAGTTCCTACAAAGTATCAAACATAGAGCAATAAGTAGATTTAAGAATAAAACATGTATTGTCCTATTTATCACATTTTCACATTCCTTCTTTAATTTTAATTACCATCTTTTCTTCTCCTACCCTTAATGTAAGCTTACCATCACTAACAATTATATTAGCTTTAGCTGTAGCTAAAAAGGGTCTACTTAAGATGATATGTACCTCAATATCCTCGTTGATGTCTAATATGACGAAATCAACAGGAAATATAAATTTATCTATTTTAACATGCACATCTTCTATTCTGCTTAGATATGTTATCGATTTACCAACTAAATATAAGCTTATCCTAGTTAGTTTAGGTTCACCTAAGCCTAGCTATTTAAATAACTTATAAAGCATCAAATTTATGCAGGTGCCTAAATCGGCTAATGCTTGTTTAATAAATAGATTTTCAATAAGATAAGGAATAGTAAAGCTCCTTAGATCCTTTAACTTTGTTGGAGAACAGTTCATTCAAAATTTTGCATATCTGGGCATTTACAACAACACTTTCACAAAAGGTAAATTAATATGCAATTGTTTGAATAAATCTAGGAACTTATTATATTTTTCATCTGTATGCTTCTTCCTCAATCTTTGAGGAAATGGAATGGGTGGTTTATGATCCTTGATTTTGAGTGGTTTTAGTATATCTTTAAGGGGTTCAATGTTTTTGTAACTTTATCTTTCTCATCCTCTATCACTAGTTTGAGGTTGGTTGACTTAAGATGTTTCAAGTGGCTTAGCAACTTACAACTCCCTATTACTTCTCAAAGCTATGACTTCTGCTTGAGATTATGATGAAGATTTTAGTTGCCCTTCAATTGAAACATTTGTAAGTTGTTGTATGTGCTTCTCAATACTTAGTAATCTAACAACGCTACTTTTTATATACCTAGTCAACATTTCTTCCACTTTCGAGTTCTCCTCTTTTAGAAGGTGAGATTGAAATCCATAAAGAACATTGACATTTCTATGTAAATTTGTATAGAAAGAATCATTTGTATAAGGGAAATGCTCTCTACTTATTTCTTTAAGGTCGTTAAAAGGTAAACTTTGAAAACCCCATTGATCTATATCATAATAGGGTGGTTTTTGCTAATAAGATGGCATATATCCTCCTGAGATGACTACATTGAGTATTATAGATTGTTGTACTAGCATAGGAATAGAGTCTAACCTTTTATGTAGTGCATTTACCTATACCACTATGGTTACGCTAGACTCTACATCCTTTATAGGTGATTTCCTCTTATTGAGTTTATCACCTTCCCAATGATTGCTATTCATGGCTAAGCTTTCAAACAACGCATATGCTTCAATAGGTATCTCTGAGTTCAATGCACCAACTATAGATGCATCAACAAATTGTTTAGTTCTAAAATTTAATCCATTATAAAAAGTAAAGTGTGATTTGGACATTTCCTAGGTAACTCCTTGAAATGCTCTTATGCATCATAGAATGTCTCCTTGTTAGATTGAGTAAATGACTAGATATCACTTCTAAGCTTAGCTATCATAGTTGAAAGAAAATATTATTTCAAAAAATCTTCCTATTAGTAAATCCCAGGAAGTGATAGTCTTTTTGTAGTAAAGCTAACCATTTCCTTGGTATTCCCTATAAAGAAAACAAAAATAACTTCAACCTTAGCACATCATCCGTGGCTCCTTCTACTTTGAAAGTTGCATAGATCTTGAAAAAGCTTATAAGGTATGCATGTGGTGGGTCTTCTTTTGGAGAGCCTTCAAATCATAACTATTGCTGAACATGGACATGCTCCTCATTGTGCATTTTGATAAATTGGATAATAGATTATCAGGAGAAATAGGTAATGACTTTCTACAAAGTAGTGACGAAAAGAATTCTTTTTGATCCAAGATTATACTTAGAGTGATCTATTTTCATCATTTAGATTAATAAAATATTATTATGAAAGATAAATTTTGATAATGATCGGTGAGATCATAAATTCATTTGTAGTAATAGTTGGTCTTGTAATGCTAGATTAGCTCCACTAGTTGATGGCTTAATATAATTGAACATAGTTTTGTGTACTTCGTCATTGTTAGCCATTACTCCAAATTTCTACAACATAAAGCAAGAAAAATTTCAAGTTAGTTGGGTTACTTAATAGAGATGAAAAGAAAAATTGCAAAAATTAAAAGTGACATAATAATAAAGGAACGAGCTTTCCTATTTAACAGTCTATAGCAATAGTGTCAAAAACTTGATGGAGCATATGTTGTACTATTAAACAAGTGCACCAGTCAAGTAATAGTATAGAGAACTATAAGAGTCCAAGGTTATCAATCCTAAGAAGACTGTACATCTACTTTCTTATTCTAATTACTCTTAATCAAATTGAATAATAATATTAGTGAGGATTTAAACAAAAACTAGAAATAGAAAATTAACAAAAGAGTAACTAATAAAGAAATAATAAAATAAAACCAAACAAGTATAAAATTAGATATCTAGATGTTGATCATCTTGAGTGTAAAGTATAGGATCATTAAGTATTTTAATGAATCTCTTATTTTTATTAACCAAGGATTTAAGCGTTAATCTAATAGAAATCGCTTCTTTACTAGATTTTAATCTTAATTACATCCTACCTAAATGGCTTTTACAATAGGACTCCTTCGAACAGTATTAAGAACAGGGATCTCGAGTATAAGAAAATATTAAATTAATTTTAGAAAAAACCTATAACTTATCTCTAAACTTATAGCAAGTCTCTTTAACTATAGTAAATCTAATTACATATTAGCCTCACGACTTTAATATATAATATCAGATAAATTAAGCTTAAACTTTAGAAATAACAACTTAATTCAAGTTAAAAATAGGAATATTATGTTAAAACTAAATGATTCTTTTACACTACATCGTTACCTCAATAGTTTACAGATTTAGATATTACTACTTTTAAGCTATAATGATGAAGAAGATGACAACTTGCACAATTACAACAATATTTTTATTCCCTCTTCTTTCTAACTAAGGCTCTCCCCTCTTTTCTACAATTGTTTATTGTCTATTTATAATATCTGGAAAGAATAATCTTTAAATTACAAGTGTATAATAACAAACTGGACATATATAGGCAAGAATATGGTCGTAGTGGCTAGGCATACAAACATCTTTGCAATAATTCTTAGGAGAATTATCTTGAAATTAATTATGAAGGGAACACGATTAGAGAGCATGCCTATGGTGGGTGATCTTAGTCATGCCCTTGATAAAAATCCTTCGAGCTTCAATTTGCAATTTAAAGACGAGCTCCACAGCCAAAGAACATGGCCATAATGTGTACTTGTGGTCATTTTCTTTGCTTGTTCTTTGAACAAACTTTCTCTAATCCTTGCCATCTTCTATTTATCCATCAATTGGTAAAATACTTTTGAAAAATCTTCCAAATTCTCATCTTTTTGTCAAATTGCTTCGATTTAGTCTTGAAATAAAAAATAACTCAATTTAGTAGCAAATTTAACCAATTTATATTAAAATGACTCAAAATATTTAGGAAAATATTAATCTAGATGAGTATAACTTTACACTCATCACATACACGTTAGAGGAATCTATGGCCATGTGAGAAGGTGTATTCGTAGACTACCATGGCCTCCTGCAACTTGTTCAATGTCTTCAACAAGGTCTCGGGATAACCTTTACTGTGGTAATGCCTGGGGAGGTCCAAATCCACAGGTGTTGTGGTTGGCTCCTTCCCCTGACGACAGCCAAGTATGCCTTAAGGCTCATCATTGACCTCGACCTCCTCCACCCTATGTTTTGCTAGGTCACCTCCAAGCCTCTTACACACTACTACTGCTGCTTTGCTGTTGTTACTGTTGCCCCTTCATCGGAAGGCTTACCACAAATACGTAGCTTGGCATTACTTTACTCGAACCACTAACAGCCATAGGGATAGGTCTCCTTAAGCCCCCAAGAGCTTCAGTCGTTATGGTTGATAAAGGGGTCCCCGTTAGAATAGCATCAACCTCTTTGATAGCCGAGGGGACCTCTGGACCTTTCTTGCTCTTCCTCTTCTCAGAGGAGCCAACATCATCTTTCCTGCTTCTCTTCCTCAAGGGAGCATTTTGATCGCCTCAGGCAACAGTCAAGGCATCTTGTGCTTAGGCCTTCTTCTTCCCTTTCTTGGCCTCCACATGGAGCCTCTTCTCCCGAGCCTCCACTAAGGTACATTTGAAGTTGTCCCTGTAGATTACAAGAGCTATAAACATAAAACAAAAGTTAGAGAATAAAGCAACATGGTAAAAATAAAAGCTCAAAACCTATCAAGGACGAATAGCCATGAGCTCCCTTCATAAGGACGGCATACAACAACGAACTCCTAGCTACCCTTCTTAACTACACACCTGGCCAATACCTATCTCATGGCCAAACATCATATTCTTATGGATATAATGGTTGATCGTATTGTCGATGTAGAACTTGGCCTTGATCCAATAAGCTATTTTGAGGATCTCCTCCCATGCATCATCTTCCTTAAGGCCCATAAATCTACTGTAGATGTCCTTATTGGTTTGGCTTACTTAGTGGGGAAAGGCAGATTGACATTTGACCAGATTTGAACAAACCTATCCTTCCACCATTCTATCTTAGACTTTAGGCAGTGGAAGAGCCCCACGTGACTACCCCAACTTAAGTAGTACACCCAACTGCCTTAGCTCAACTTCAATTGGAAAAAGTATCCAAACAGTCGAGCTATCGGCCTCTGCAAGTAGCAGATGAAAATGGCCATTTTATATATCATGATAATCAATAATTTAATTCAAAGTTATCAACAGAAATAATAAATAAAATGATAATAATAAAATACTATACTATGTGTACGGTATGGAATGTGAAAATCGAAATGTTGTGCAAATCTAAATCGAGACAAATCACCGGATGACATGATCACAAACCTAATATAAACAATAAAACAAAATAAATTATAAGTCCTAAAATAATATACTAAAATCATTAATTAATAGCATTGTACTTGGTCAACTTGAAACATACAGAGAATGGAAATAACCCAAATGAATTCGGTCGTTGAAAGTATAGTGATTTGAAAAAAAAAAAAAAAGAAATTTCTGTTAAGCTAGGCTTCGGAAGGAATTTGGAGGGGATATTACGGGCGAGAGAGAGGGACAGGGGTTTGGGGATATAGGGGACCAAGAGGGACAGAGGAGAGAAGGTGAGATGATGAAGGGGAAAAATAGAGGAGAGAGGGGAAAATGAATGGGGGACTGACGGAAGACAACAAGGGATTGGGATAGGGGGGTATGGGGTTGAGGAAATTAAGAAGGGGTAGTGGGGGCTTGAAGAAAGACGGCAGGGATGAGAGAGAGGATGTTTGGGGTAACACGAGAGAGAGGGAGGATGATGTGGTGGGATTAAGGGAGAAGTGAACAGAATGATAGAGAGAAAGGTAAGAGACGATGGGGAGAGTAGAACTGTGGCCGAGGCAAAAAGAAATGTCAGGATTTAGGGTAGGGTTTTCGGAGAGGTTATAGACGATGGGGTAATATTTATTTTTAGAAAAAGGAAAATAAGAAATTATTATAATAAGAATATATATATATATAGCATAAGATAATAAATTTTCATAAAAATAATATCATAATGAAAAATATTAATAAAAAGTAAAATTATTATATTCTATATTTAAAAAAAAATTAAAGATATTTACTTAATACGTAAAATAAGGATTTTAAAGATAATCAAGTCGGGATTTTAATGATTTTCAACGTTACTAACTTAAGGAGTTCACAAGTTAAATAAATTAGTAGACTAAGTAGGGTGTTTTACATGGAGATGGATATGAAATACCTCATGAAAGTACATTGAATAAAAGAATTATATGAAATAATAATCATCATAATAAAATAAAATTAATATATACATCACAAGTAAAGAGATAATAGAAGATCATCAAGAAAATGAAGATTAAATGATATTAACAAATAAGTGATTTTTCATATATAATAATAGAGAAATATAGAAAGTATATCCCTTAGCCCCTTTATGCATAAGCCTTCACTCACTCCTTACATATCATTCTAGCAATAATTTTATCTTACTATGATAAAGAGAAGGAGAATGATGGAAAATACTCTTAATTAAGTGGGTACCTAAAATCTAAATTCTTTATAATTAATAAAATTGTGAATTCAACAAAGACTTAGAAGCACAATTCATAATAAAGATTATAACAAAAGAATAATTAGGTTCATGAAAGAAATTGAAAATTATGAAGTAAGTTAACACTAAAGATTAATAGTTGATAGAAATTCATAAAAGAATTTGTCAATTAAAAAAAAAAAAACACATAGAACAAATAGTGATGATAAATTATTGAAACCAAACTTGAATAGATTTGACTAGTAAATCAATCTTATAAATAGAAGAATAGGGCTTATTAAAGAAGATAAATTACAGTTGAGAAGAACCCTAGGTTCGAATAACTAAAGAGATCCTTTTACATCAAAGATTGGGATTTCATAACAAAAGGATAAGTTATAATACATATAGATATAAGTTTCTAAATTACATAGTGAATGGTATAACCTTAAAAACATTAGGGAGAGGAAACCTTAAAACTAAAATTCATGAAACAAAAAGAGACTTTATGATAAAGAACAGCCAACCCCTTCATATAAGGTAATCGATTGCTCCTAACCAAGTTTACAGGCCTAATACTTTAGGTTAACTTCTCCTCTATGGTCAACTACTTGTCTTCGCTAATTATTGGAATTGATTAATGAAACTTAGATGGCTTATCAAAATTAATTAGAATTTATGAGAAACTCATAAACAATAAAAGAAGAAATTAAAATGAATTATGGACTTGATTATTTAACTTAATGCTAATAGAATATTTTAAGTATAAGTCATTATGAAAGACTTTTCAACAAGTAGTTATGTTGTTGCTCATTGCATGTACTAGAAGGCTTAGCTACTAAAAATGGATTAAGGATTATCCTACTATTGATCTTTGTGTTACTTATACTTAGTTGTGCTAAGATGTGTGAATGGTAACCCCAAAATAGGTTTACATAATCTTAGAAGGAAAAATTTCCGAAGACAATGTGATATACTTAGGCTATGATAACTTAGAAGATTGTCGATATGAAGGAACTATGGCTTGTTTGAGTTAATGAGTGGGAAAAAAGTCACAATGAGACAAAATGTTGGTTGTTGGACACCGCTTTAAACATTGCATATATAGGTTGCAATCTTGATGTCATAATATCGATAACGAACTCAAAATTATACCATTATACTTGTTATTGTTGGTAATGTGGACTCAAGTTGTTCTTCTTTTCTTCCTTTTTTTATTTTTTATTTTGAGATATCATTGTCATTTAATGTTTTAGCTCAGGTGATAGGAAGTTTTAAGCTAATTTAGGTCCTTGAATGTGAAGACCCTATTTATCATTGAACTAAGATAATTAAATGGTGTTTGTTGCATTAGTCTTGAGAATGCATGTAAATTTGATGTGTGATATTCATATGTGCTTAATTGCAATGTAGTTATTCGTTGGGCATTTACTCATCCTATTTGGAGAAGTAGCTTTTTTTGGAGATAGTAGCATTAGACTTAAGGAATTGAGTGTTGGATGAGCATTACTTAGTCTTTATCCAAGTAAGAATGTGTCATGAACTATCCATTTTGTTTAGGTGTATGGGATAATAGTATAATTGGTTTTAGAACATAAGTTTAGCAATTAAGAACTTCGAGGAATGTGTGTGAAATGATTAAAAAATATATCATGAAGTCTAGATAAGAGTATGTAGCAAACTAGCCATGCTATTCAGGTTTATGTTTTGATAGGTTTTAAGAACCTCCAACTTGTTTCCTTTTAAAATGTTATCTACTATCTACATCTCCTTGATAACACATGTTGAACCATTAATTATGGAAAAGTTATAAGCAAATTTTTTGAATCATAGTTTTAATGCAAAATTGCAGAATAAACTTCAATAGAGTATCTACATACTAAACTTTAATTAATGTATTGCATTTTTCAATTCATTCATTATTATTTCCATAAATTGAGATTTGTTTACAAAATTTGTCATCTATGCAAGCAAAATACATACTATGTATTATAGATGAGACCATCAAAATAGATTATCTCACATCTAAACTCATATTAGTCTTACACACTTGTCTATGAAGGATAAGATTACTTGTTTTGCAATCAATTGACTCCAACCATTTCATTAATGATAACAAAAAATTACTTTGTGTGAGTGAATGCCCTTACCATTGGTCACGATTACTATTATTGTTGTATTGATGTTGCATGTTGTGGTGTTTTTTGTGTTGTATAAGCATTACTTGTGAGTGGTGAGGTGTACCTATTATATGAATGTGTATGTTGTGATGTACAGGGGGTCTTCTAGATTTCTCTAGAAACTTCTATTGATTACTTGACAATTGTATATGACAAAAAAACTATAAATAGGACAAGTTATTAGTAGATAGAGAGTTAATCACTTTGTTTTCAAGTGAAAAACTACAAGATCAAAGGTGCTTATAAATTATTTTAAATGAATAGATTGCTCACAGACCTTCTTCTTTGAAAGTAATTTTTGTTTCTCTTTTCTCCCAAAAATAATCAATAAAGTCTAGTTTTAATGAATTGGAGTTGGCAGCATATATGAGCATCTTGACAGTTCTTATCTCTAAGTTTACAATTCTTTCATACATGATACGTCATAAATGCATGGCTTATTTATATTTTTCATAAAGAAGTTATAGATTGCTAATAATGAATGCATCAGACCTTGCTATGACTGTAGCAAAGCATTATGATGTTGTATTCGATGGTTAAGGAGATGTAGCTTAATTGTAAGGCACAACAGCAGTTGTAGTAGCCAAGTACATTCTAGGGTTTTCTTTCTTAGAGCAATCGCTGGTTGCAAACACTTATGGACTATGTATGGCTTGATTGTTCGATAAATATTCACTTAAAGTTATTACCTTAAGTTTCTTATGATGCATGGTTCAACACTAGGCTTTCCTTCTATTAATCTCTAGCAGCAATTAATAACATTGTCGTAGAAATGGCCAGTGACATGATGAGTAGTAAAATAATTGGAGTCTTGCAACTAATCGATGATGGTTCCTAATGATGATTAGCTAGCATTTGCTCTTTTCATTGTTCCATAAGTCACGGTGAATTTCAAAGGTGTCCTTCTCTTGCTGTTTCCCTGCTATGATGGTGCTTGTGTTCCCTTTACATTTTCTCTACTTGAGTTCCTCATATCATTACCAAGATAGATGTAGTTGTCCTCATTTTTAGTTAGAGAATGATTCCCTATCTTATCGAAGGTTGACATCCTTGCTCCCTTTCACTAGGTAGTAAAGGGAAAAAGTATTAGCTTTAGAAGAATTATTTCTAATGATCTTATAGAAATTAATTAATGATAACTTAGAATTTTTTCACAGCTAATGGGTGGTTACTGTTAGTGCTTCTTCCCTTCATATGTATATATACTTGATGATGATAGTGTGGATTAGTTGTAAGTTTTTTCTTTAATTGGTCCTTGAGGATAAGGACCTACTCCGATGCGCGCGCACACGTGCGTGAGGGGGGTGGGCATATTGAATGACCTTACTACATGTATGCTATGATGTATAGGTAGTCTTTTAGATTTCTCTAAAGACTTTTACCACTTGATAGTTATATAGGGTAGGACAACTATTAAATAGGGGAAGTTTGTTAGTAAAAGTGGAGTAAGTCATTTTGTTTTGGAGTGAGAGGGTGTAAAGAGTAGAAATGCTCATGTGTTAGTTAGGATGAGTAGAACCTTCTTCTTGTATTTTGTGTTTGTCTTTTCTTCCAAAAATAATCTATAGAACTCTATTTAGCAAATTGGAGCAGTTCATATTAGTGAGCCTCTTTCAGTGGCCAAACTCTTTAGAAGATCATAGTAGAAGAGGAGACTTTTCTTAAAAACTTTGTTTTTAATGTGTTTTATGCTATTATATGAGTTGTAATATGTTATATTATGTACATTTACTCCTTTTTTAAACCCATTTCCAATTGTTTAGCATATCTATGTACATTAGGAGGATTAAATACATGGATCAATGACTTGAAAACTATTTAGTTCTTTTCCATCCATCTTATAGTGAACCCTGTTATTTGTCTTAGCAAAACAGATTGTCTAGTTAAGCTTGCACATTAATAGGTTGAAGGTTCATCAATTTTTTATTTTGGAGCTTAAATAAAATTGAAGCATTGATAAGCTTAACTTAGCTCAATTAACTTTTCTAGGCTCCTTTATTGCAAAAACTTTGTATTGTTTTGATAAATATGATGCTTGAATTTTATATGCTTGATTTAGACTTTGTAAGATAGTTGAGGGAAATACAAACTTAAACTCAAATCTGATAGTCTACTCATGGAGCTCATACTTAAGCTTAACTCTATTGAAATCAAGTAAGCACAAGTAAATATCAAGCAAACTCAAGTAGTATAAATTTGTGCTTAGTTATTTTACACCTAGAGTCACTCCACTTTTCGTTACTCATCAATAACTCCCTGCGTATAACTAGTCTGTCGATTACGGGTCTTAAAGGTAATGGCAGAAAAGGAGTAGAAGTCTTCAATCATGAACCAAAAATAATAAATAAATAAATAATCATTATTAGGTCCAAAAGAAGCAGAAGATAGATTGGAATGATATAGAGGGGTGACATCATCTAGCATCATCTAGCATAGAAGAGAACGACACATAACTAATGTTTCGATTACATCAACGATAAGGATTTATATTTGTCACTTACTAATCGATTGAAATAGAATGCAAGAGAAGATGATATGATTAATCCTTTAGCTTTTATAAAAGTCTATAATCTCCACCCAAAAGGCAAATAAAGTAGCTGAGATTTATGTTACATGACACTTAGATAATAATATGTGCATGATTATAAAATAAATAAAATGAAAATTTGAAGATTTCCACTCCGAAAGGGAAAGAAGCTGGAGATTTTGGTTGCACGACATTTTTAGATCAACCGACTTCAAAATGCAAAATTCATCATGTCCATGCTCAAGTCCTCCATCATCATAGTCTCCATGAAACGGCAGTTACTTGGTGTGACCTTGTTGAAACTTCCCGGCAATTTTGGCTTTAAAGGGTATGAAGATAGAGGCAAAATAGGAATATTCTCGCAATTGCAAAGCTCAATCATGTAACCATCTGGGTCATGGAAGAAGAATTGATCCACTTTTGCTTCTCCTTCCTGCACCACAGCTGTTATGTATCGCATTCCCATTTCTTCAAGCCTTCTCTTTACCAGTCCAACATCTGAGCACTTTTGTAGTGCAAAACATGAAACCAATTGCCATTAAAAAGTGAGATAATACGAATTAAGAACAAAATGTAGTGCTTACTTGGAAAGAAATGTGGTTGTCTTTAGGATTGATTGGTCGGGGTTGACTGGGGGATTCCAACTCATCCAATGAGGGGTGCTCAATCAAGTGTATCCCAATGCCATAGTTATACAACCTAAATAATAAAATGTATGTGAGTTTTCTTTCTGGAGGAGAAAACTTTTCCCGCCAAAGAGGGCAAAGCAGTCAATCCAATGTGGTAAGAAATCTCACCACATTAGGGGAATTTAAAAGAAAAAAATAGTATTCTGCATTTGCTTATGTCTCTGCTGAATGGCAGCCGGATGTGGTGAAAATTGTAGTTTTTCCATAAGGAGCATAATTGAAAATTACCAAAAACTAATAGTAGGAGTTTTGTTTTCGGATACTGGATGAATAAAACCTCTCGCTTTCCACTGCATCCTGGACTTGATAATGCATATGTGTGCATAAAGATTCTTTATGCAATGTGTAGCATGATGAATGTTGACTCTTTCACAAAGTTAAAAATTAATGCTAAGTAAAATTAAAACATTCTAATATGGACCTAGTCCATAAAGACACCATAAGAGCATAGTATTCATACTGAAAATAAACATAGCAGGAGTACTACATTCTAACATCGACCGTGTGAGAACAATACACCAAAAATACAGGGCAAAGCTGTCATCAAGGAAGAGGTTTGATTAGAAATACTAACCAAGCTCCGTTGAAGTTGAAAGAAGAAGGGCGTTTGATGGACACAAAGCCAAGCACATCTTCATAGAACCTCACAGAATCTGGAACAGATCGACACAAGAGAGAAACATGATTTAGTGAGAGAAGAGGCAGTGCCTCACTGTTGCATATTTCCTCAATCTCCATATTATGTATTACTTAATGCTATCAACTATCGCAACTCTTGCTAATTTCCACTTTGGAAGATTTGCTGCACACGAGTAGTTGTTGATGCTTTGTGATCCTTATATAGAAGAACAAACGCGGAATGTGTTTTGGAATAACTTAGATCTCATGCAACACGAGTAGATACGCTGCCGTAGAAGTAACCCAATGTTTGAGGAACTTTCCTAGCAGATTCTCAAACTCAAGGAGTAGACTGTGTACAAAGGTAACACCATATTAAGAACGAACCCACCCGAATAACATGGGTGCTTCTTGAGATATTTTCTTATCAAATACAACTACGCAAATATTTTATTAGAAAAATATCAGCAGTTACCTCAAAGCACTTATTAAGAAACTAATAGGAGAACATGTTTACGTTTTGACAAAGAATACAATCAATATTAGAACATGAAAAATTCCCTCTTGAAACCATTTACGAATACAATAAAAACAATCCCGCAGAGAAATTTAAATTTGTCATTGGTACATTCGTGAAGGTCCCTGAACGGACAATTAGAATTTCAAATGATTGAATAGGCCTATACCTTCGTACACTACACAAATTTGCATGTCTTTAGTACCTTTGAGGTTTGCTGCATTATAATCTTTATAACATCATTCAAACCGGATTGCCTACACCCTTGACGATCGTACATACTTATATTAATTATACATTATGGATCAGTAAGCGAATTAAATTCGTTTATATTGATGAGGGCTCCATTTTTATCCAGTCAAAACATTCAAGGATCAAGTAATATTGTGGTCAGATTAGCTCTTGTGATAGATTTCGCAAAGCATCTTAGTATCATGCAAAATTTCTAACATATTTCAGGACAAAGGTTAGCAGAACATTTAGACATTTAAAACCTATTGTTGAATGTTTATATTTACTTTAAGAATTGTGTTTCAATGAAACAATTTGAGTGGGCTCTCGCTGTTCTTCTTGCACAAACAAAAAGTTAAACGGTAGTACTCCCTGTGCTATGCTTATTGTGACTTATTATGCAGACATTTGCCACAATATCAAATCCAATTCAAATATTGTTATTATAAGGGTTGAATCCAAATTCGAGCCTTAAGCCTAATAATCAAAATAAATTTGACTTTTGAGTTAAACTTGTAAAGAGAGACTTGACATGATAGACTTAGAGTAAACGGCTATTAAATTGATACATCTGATTTAATCTTTCTCAATTTAGTTCACACTTAAAAAATAAAATCACAATTGAACCTAGGCTCATTACATAAAATCCATTTGAGGTCTATAAGAGAGGAGATCAATTTTAACTATTGATCACCATCATAATCCGACGGATAAAATCAACGGCCAACTTATGTAAATTCCATTCCTCTCTCTCATTTGGATAGAGGAGAAAGCCACAATTAATGTTGTTACTTTGTCAAATTCCCTCCTTGAGCAAATCAAACACTCACCCTCCTCAAAGACATATATCGTATTTATCACAAACAATGAAGTTTACTGCTATTCAATACCTCCATCTTACATCCTATGTTAGAACCTTATTAAGATAGCTTATTCCTTTTTACTTTATCTCACTTCTATATATGCAGATCAAGTCATTTTTCTAATTACATATAGTGCAATTCGACAAGCATCACACATATGATCCTTATATTTATACCCTCTCACCTATAGTTGCCTTTTGAGAAATTAGATGGAGATTGCTTGGAGCATAGAGAAAGGCTCAATTATTGGAATGCGAGCAAAATCTCTACTAAATTGTTTATAATATGGCAAAATATGAAAAATTATTCAACCTAATGTACTTTTCTAGGCTTGAAGTAGAGGTCGTCTATGGTTGTTTCAGTAGTTGATTATGTCCTCTATAGTCTAATGTAATTTAAGTTAGTCTAAATTTTTGCCAAGATTCAATTGAATAAATTATTTGAATGCTTTATATTTGTATTGTTATGCCAATATATATATATATATATATATATATATATGTATGTGTGTGTGGGCGTACATGATACTTGCTTAAAACATAAAAACTTAGATGATTTAAATGATTGGACTAAAACTTAGAAGACTTAATTAAATTTTGGCACAAAATATAAGCAACTCCAAATATAACCTAACCTAACAGTAAACAAATACAAAAGATAAGGTCAAAACTCAAAATCTATTTGTTAGGCTTTAAGGTAATTTAGTGAAATCTACTTTTAAATTATTATTCAACTAGTAAAGGAGCATGTGAAATGCATGGATAATAACTTCAACTATGATTGTAAAAATTTTTCTAAAATACAACACACAAAAATATGATTTATAACACTTTTTGTTGGTGGAATCAAACAACAAAGAAATAAAATTACAATTGCAAGGAATAAGATAGAGAAATAACAGTTGCTACTTTGTTTGATTGTATGGAAAATAAAATTTAATGATAAATTAGGAATATATAAAAAATAACCAACATATGCTTGTCCTAAGATATGGATTCACTGTTGGCTAAGCTTTTATGGACAAAATACGAAAATATGCAAGAAAAGCCCAATGATTAGGTATTCATTTAGACGTGAGAAAAAATCACAATTCCTTATATTGATATAATATAAATCCAATGGAATAATTATTTTGCCCATCAAATATTGCAATAACTTTATGAATGAAGAATAGCTATTTCATTCCACCATCACAAAGTTAAAACTTGTTGCCAATGTATACTAACAGTTCAATGTGTATGCATATAATGAAAACATTAAACATGTATTAGAGATTAACGGCCATTGCAAATTAAGGATATAAGGGTCAATAATGAGTGAAGATTTTCTTCCAAGTAGATGGAGAAGATAGATAACTTGATAAAACCTAAAAGAAAATATGTATTGTGAATTATTATTCATTGAGGCATATTTACTATATTGTGTCTATAATATAGTTTGACCATGCATATTATTACTTTACATTAATGTGTATTTATAATAATTTGACTATAAATTACTGTACACTACTATGCAATATACTATATTTTGACTGTATAGGACTATTACTAAATATTAATGTGTATTTGTTATAGTTTGACTATTTAGACTATCTTGGAAATAATTATGTATAGTAATAGGTACTTAGCAAAAGGAGAGGAATGTTAATCATAAGAGAGAGAGAAATACATTGAATATTTTTTATAGTTACTAAATATTGTTTAGATCGTGAGATTTGAAGGAATGATAATTTCTTTTTAAAAGTGATATAGAGGTGTGAAACTAAATTAAGAATACTTGCTTAACATAATAGATGGATAGATATAAAGATATATCTTTACATTATTGTACATGTATATTTACACAGTATTTTTTTTTTTACCAATTACTAAATAATATTTTGGTAATGGGCATTTTAGTTACAATTATTTTTTTTTTATTTTTTTATTATTATTATTTTTTTTTTGTAGAAGTTATAGAAAGCTATGAAACCAAAAGTGGCATATTTTTTTAATATGATAGACTAGATAGTACTTTACACAATAAACTTAACCTGTTGATATTTTGCATGATGGGTTACTTGGTAAAATTAAAATTAAAGTTCACGTCAAACGTAAGCTCTCGTACTTTAAAATTAGTGTATAACTATACAGACACACACAAACACACATATATAAATGTCTATTTGTTATAGTTTCACTTAATAATTTACTGTAGTTTAACTCTATAAGGTTAGCAATATTCAATAATAACAACAGTCATTATCACGATACATTAATGTGTATTTAGTATATTTTGCATGAAAATTATAAGTTGGAATTGATATTAACAAGATTGGAACAGATAATTAATGACATAAGAGGAAGATTTCAAACGATTATCAATTCACCATTATTATTAAGTTAAATTATAAGAGCATATGCTTTAAAAGCTTTTTTCAATCTTTTGAGGGGTAATTGATAGAAATTTAAAAAGACACCAATCCACAATGGGTACCATGTGTTGAATTATACTAAATTCCTCATTTTTTATGCCTCTTTGATGTAATTGAAAAAAGTGCAATATATTGAAAAATAGGATATTATACGTGAAATTAAAAAAGAAAAAACAAAAGAAAGGAAATGATGAATAATTTATCAAACGGACAATAACAAAATCAGTAAATTGAGTTTAGAAATACTTTTTTTCTATAGGATAGAAAGATATCAAATATCCCCAAATTACATATTATCTATATTGATATTTTTACCGTAAAGAATGCATTGAAATACAAGTAATTCAAATTTCAACCTTGTTCTTTTTCTTTCTGTTCTTTTTTTTTTTTTTTTCTAGAGAAGGGAATTTCATATTTAAACACATTGAAATACAAGTACATATAGTATTGAAAAAATACTTCGAAAGAAATGGAGATCCAAAAAAATTTGAAGATGGACCAATTTCCTATTTAAAGATGGGTGACATCGATCTAGAAAAAATTCATACGCAATCGCCAGATAAAACCCAGACTCTATGTTAGGAAAGATCACTAGTCGAGATGATAAATAAAATAGAATAAGAACAATGAAAATGCTTAGATTTAAGAATATGATTTTGCTGTGAACTTTATTCATTGATGAAGGAACAACTGCAATCATCACATTTGAATCAAGATGCCCTCTCGTAATAGTTGTATAGTGAAAATAGTGTGGTAGTAGTTGAATTGGGGTAGATAGCCAAAATATAGTGGCCATCACCCCTAGATTTTCCCATAGTTGTTTATTTGTAAGATATATACTTAGCAAATTAGATTTTTCATGACATAGTTAACCCAAAATAAGGAGATGTAAAGAGTTAAAATTAGTAGGTCTTTTTTTTTTTTTTTTGTTACCAACTTTCCCATATGATAGCACTACATGATAAATTTAAATTCTTTATTTCTATATTTCTTTAATATAATTGAAAATAATAATAACACCTCTATAGATAATGAGAAATTGTGATATATTCTAAAAAAATACATAATGAGATACTAGTAATAAAAATATAAATTACTTAGCATAGTTTTAGCAATCTTTCGAATGAAAAGAAGAAACACAATACGAGTAGCGAGGAGTTCAAAAGATATTAATACCTACAAGCTACATATAATCCCTTTCTCTATTCCAAGCCTCGAATTTGCAATTCCAGCACCAAATAAAAAACACTGAAACCTAAATCCCATAACATGAACTCATCAATAAGATTAAAAAAAAAATAATAAAATGACAAAATAAATAAACACAAAACACCACCCTCCTTCACCTTCTCTTTTTGTCATCACAACTCAATATAAAGTACTGAAATCTGATTACTAACTAAAATCTATTCTTTTAGGTGTGAAAAGCCTTATGATTTTAAGTTTATGTATAGAAAGATCATTTTCTATACAAATGCAAACATAAAATAAAATAAGTATAAAAAATATACTTCAAAAATGATAATATAGGTATGAATAATGAAAAAAAAAATTGTAATAGATTCTTAATATGAACATAACGAGATAGTTCAATTGAATGACACACAAAAAGCGAATGGAAAATAAATTTATCGAATTAAAAATAAATGAAATCAAATAAAGGAGTTTAGAAAGAAATTAAATATCTCTAATTCACATCTATACCCCTTTTTTTCTATGACTTCTCTAAGCATGTGAAGACACACAAGAAAAAGAAAAATTATCTAAGCAATGTAATGATTTACATGTATTTTACAATCATGCAATACTAAATTTAATATAAATAAGTCTAATTATTATTGTAATTAATAACAATAATGACATCATAAATAATAAACATAATACTAACGGTGACATATGTAAAAGTTACTATATGTAGAAGTAGCACTGTAAAGCATGAATTAAGATAATGACATTCATAGTCTCAGTTAAATAATATAATAGGCATGAATTATAAAATTATAAGTGGTAAACAGCATGAAATATTAAAATATCAAAAGGGTTCTACACACATCAATTAATCATAATGTCTTATAGAGCTCTTTCATGTCTACTTCGCTTCAAATGGCCCTTACCTTGAGGACCATAAAACCCTAACCCCTTTTTCTCAATCACAAGAAGAAAATTCCATAAACTAATTGAAGACTTAGAAATTGAATCCTCATTTGATCCAGTTGAGGATACTTCCTAACCCCCTAATTCTTCAAAAGAAGCCCCAAAGGCCAAGGAATTAGAAAAGAAATTGTATGGGATACAATACTAAGGCAAATGCAAGATGTCTATACGAATGTGTTTTCTTTCAATTCAACCAAGGAGATGGAGGATTGTCAAAATGATCAAGAAACCTAAGGAGTTTCACCTGAGGAAAACTCTTCGCTTAGCCTAAGTATCAAGAAAATCTCTCTTACTTCTGATGAAAAAAGGTGTATTAGGGTTAAATGGTACGATTCAATTATTATCAAGTTGTATGGATCCACTTTAGGTTATAAATTTCTTTTCTAAAAATTGAAATTAATTTTGCATTTTGCTGCAAATTTCTTGATGATAAGTTTAGGTTTAGGAGACTATGTTATTACTTTTTGAAGTATTAATGATTTGAACACAATTAAGCATGGCTCTTGGTTCATCAATGGGTATTTCATAGCCATTAGATGTTAGGAGCCAAATTTTAAGGTTTCCTCCTCTATGTTTTCTTCAGTAGTAGTTTAGGTTAGAATTAATCAACTCCGCCTAAAGTATTATGACCCAAGTTTCTTAAAGAAACTAGGAAACCTAATTAGCCGAGTTCTTAAGGTTGACACTTTCACCACCTAAGCTAAAAGGGATAAGTTCATAAAACTTTATGTACAAGTCAATTTCAATCAACCTTTAGTTCACAAAATTCTCATCAAGAACAACCCTTATCAATTATAGTATGAGGGTATAAAATTATTCTATTGTATATGAGGCTATGTAGGGTACATAGAGAAAAGTTACCCAAGTAATTGTGAAAATGAAAATTCTAAAGAAGAGGAAATGGAATGTAGGGAAAAAGAGACCGAAGACTAAACTCAATTCTAAAATAGTCAAAGTTGAAAAGATTGTGGTAGTTTATAGGAAATAAGAAATGTAAAGAATGCAAACATTGTAGAAAATGTATAAGCTTCAAAAGAAGCGTATGGAGATTGAATCCTTGTATCCAAGAAAGGAAAAATGAAAAGAGGCCAAAAGGAAAAAGTGCCTAATAAAACTAAGGCCGAAGAGAAATAAGATGAAATTTAGGATAAGAAAGATATAAAAGCAAGGAGTGGAAATTTAAGGGTAAAGATATCACTCTCAAGAAATGATAGGCAAGCTGATAGATTACATACTACTGGCCTAATCACTCACGTATGCCTCAAAAGGCTCTTGTCCCTCACCTGAAGGATTCTTTCTTGTCAACCTACTGGTGACAAGAAACAGTATGTTGAAGGAGAATGGTTGAATTCCTTGAGAGCTTTAGGTAGTTATAATATGCTATGTTTGTTATCATGCACCAATGCTGACTTTCCTCTAGCTGAGAGCTCTATGCCGAGTGATTGGACTTCTAACTGCCGAAAGTCTCTTGTTGAGTAAATGTAGCTAGCTCCTACTAAGTAAAAGCAACTATCGACCCCCTTCCAACTCTTAGGGCATCCTTTCATGTCCTGGCTTCTTTATTGCTACAACACCTTCACTCCTCTCACCTGTTGTGCTTAGAGAACCCTATATAGATCCAAAGTCACATTACCACCTATCCTCTTCATATGATATTATACTATTTTCCCTTCTTATCTTTTGTCCCTTTTACCCCTTTCCGTATGTATTAGGAATCCCTTTTTTGTATATACCTTCTTATTTATAATGTTACCTTAGAGACTTACTATAAATAGTTGCTTCTCCTTATAAGTCAGAATCATATGATCTTACATATATATATTGAACATATTATTCTTGTGAGATAACCCTTTACAAGTCCATTTTTCTATACATTCTTATCTAATCTTGTCAAATAACTTAGGGTTAGTGGCGGGTAGATCTTGACATCGACTTGTGTGTTATATCAAATGGAGTGTTAAGTTATGTTATGTTCATTGGTGTGCTATATTCTCCGAGCAGCTTTACATTAGTTACTTTAGTCAGTTCTTAAACCGTTTCACCTTATCATAATTCAATATGTTGAAGGACCCATTGGTTTGAATCCGTTACAGTAAGCCCTAGTGATAACTGAGCTTCTAAATACATTATATAATCCTAGTATCTAAGCTTGAGGCTATGATTGAAGGCTATATGGTTATAGTCACTACTAGTTACTGTTCGTGATACTCCATTTTCATTCGGGAGAACAGAGTAAGTTTACGGATTACAGTTCATTGGATATTAGTATGTGTAAGGATTCCTTATGTGAAGAGTATTTTTTGACACTTTGTTTTAACAATATTGAATCTTAGTGTTCAAGGAGAAATTAACGATGTCAAAAGTGATGCTCTTGGTCATGGTCAAGTGACCTAATAAATACCACGTACTACTAATGAATAGATACAAGACCTTGCTACTATTGGGGTTAACTTAGCTGCTTCAATATAGAGTTCTAGAGACTGGGCCGTGTGAGAGAGTTGTTGAATAGGATCGAGAGATGAGAGATAGACCAAAAACATAAATGAATGAACCGTGTGCGCTAGAGCCCATTCCTATGAACCAAGCACCACCCTGATGTGCCGATAGAATGGCAAGGAGAAGATTGGAGTTGGATCAAGTGGAAGAGTATGATGAAGAAGAGGAACAATCTATTGGGATTGATGAGTGTGAGCTTAGAGCTCCTAGGGGAGTCGAATGCCTCAAAGTACAAATTTTGAGCTTCAATGAATCTGGTAGTGCTAATGACTACTTAGATTAGAAGGAGAAAATCGAAAAGATCTTCAATTTTTATGATTATGAAGATGTTGTTCGTATTTGAGTGGCTGCGTTGGAATTTTCTAGATATGCGGTAATGTAGTGGAAGAAGCTATAGAAGATATGCGGTAATGTGGTAAAAGAAGCAATAGAATATTCACTTAAGAGCCTAGTAAGAAGTTCAGACTTGGAATGAAATGAAGAGGGTCTTGAGAGGCAGATTCGTTCCCGAACACTACGAACAAGATACTTTCTGACGTCTTTAAGACTTGAGGAAAGGTAACCGATCATTAGACAACTATATTTGAGAATTTCAGTTACTCATGATACGGTATGATGTCGATGACCCTAAGACGTGAACTATTGTAAGGTTCGTTTTCGAAATATGGATCGAAATTGGTAGCATAGTGGAGCTATAGAGTTTGGTGACTCTAGATGAATCCATTAGGGTAGCATAGAGAGTTGAAAGACACAGCTAAAACCAAGTTAGTTAGACACTGAGTAGTTGACCAATTATGCCAAATAGAAGCAGTACACCAATCCGACTAGTGAATAACTAGGCATTGAATAGCTCTAAAGTGGATACACTTAAAGAAAAATGCATATTTATCAACATTATTTTATAGTGGTACCGCATGTTCATTCACATGGAACGAAAGAGGATAAATCTTAAGATAACTATCATACAGCTGAATATGCTAGCCATCAAGAGCAACTATCTTAAAGCAGTGCTAGCCCTTAAAAGAGCAATTTTTATGGAGGGATTTTGTTTAGAAAGAAAGAAAAAGAAAGGGGGATTGGAAAATGGTATTACTAAGCCTGTCATAAGATCAATATAATGATCAGTAAGAGAATTAAAAATGGTATTAATAATTTTAAAATGGTGTAAAAATTACTCTTTTGAGGGTAAGCACTATTGTAAGATAGTTGCTCTTGATAGCTAGCATATTCAGCTGTAAGATAGCTATCTTAAGATTTATCCTCTTTTGTTCCATGTGAATGAACAGACGGTACTATTATAAAATAATGTTAATAAACACTCATTTTTCTTTAAGTGTATTTTTTTCGAGGTAAGGGCAAGGCCAAGGAACCTGAAGCCTGAAGAGACTAAGGTCATAACTCAAGAAGAAAGACCAAAGAAATCAAATGCTTTAAATGTCTCCATTTTAGGCCTATGGCTAGTCAATGTCCAAATCACCAAGTCATGACTATAAAGGGAGATAAGCCCCATTTTGAAGTAAAGCATGAGCAAAGGAGAGGAAGAAGTGGGAGTTAATCAAATGTTGGAAGAGTTTTAGAAAGATACCAATGCCGAGACACCACCTGAGGGTGGCACCGAGTATTGTTTTATCGTTGGTCGATCTCTTAATACTTTTGTGGCTAATGAGAATGAGCAAAGGTAGAACCTCTTCCATACAAATTGCTAAGTGAATGGCTTGATTATTGACAGAGGGAGCTATACCAATGGCATAGCACAAGGGGTAGTTAAGGCTATGAAATTGTTAAACCTTCCATAACCCAAGCCGTACAAGATTCACTCGCTGAACAAGAAAGGAGGACTATATATTGCTAAGTAAGTTAGAGTGCCAATTACCATTGGTGCTAAGTACAAGGATGGGGTGCTATGTGATGTCCTTCCCATGTGTAGTTCTCACATATTACACGACTGACCATGGCGATTTGATTTGAGATTGTTACACGATGGGTATAGGAGCACTTATATGTTCCAAAAGGACAAGAAGAAAATTATATTAACACCCATGAGTCTTAAGGAAGTGAAAGAAGCCCAAGAGAACGTTGCTAAATCACTATAGCAGAAATCCTTGGTGATTTCCTAAGCTCAATTTGCTTGAGAAGTCAAGGCTAACGATGTTGTGCTCCTTTTAGCTAAGAGGCTCTTGGAGGTGAGAGAAGCTAAGAATTTACTTGCCAAAGTGCAACAACTACTTTAAGACTTTGCTAACTTATTTCCTGACCAGATGCCAAAAGGTTTATCTCCCTTGAGTAGTATTGATTATTGCATCGACCTCCAACCAAAAGCTACCTTACCAAACTAACCCATTTGTAGGCTTAATCCCAAGCAAGCAATTGAATTGAAGAAGTAGGTGGATGAATTGGTAGACTACAGATATGTCCATAAGAGTATGAGCCCCAACGTTATCTAGCTATACTTATTCCAAAAAAGGTTAGAACAAAGAGAATGTGCATACATAGCAGAGCCATCAATAAGATCACTGTTAAATACTAATACCCGATCCCATGACTTGACTTGAAGAGTTATATGGTACTTGCATCCTTTCTAAGATTGACCTGAAGAGTAGCCACCACTAGATATGAATGAGACCTAAAGATGAACGTAAGGCGACCTTCAAGACAAGAGATAGTCTATTCGAATGGTTAGTGATGCTATTTAAGTTAACTAAAAGGCCGAGTACGTTTATGCTGTTGATGAATCAAGTGCTCATAATATTGATTGGCAAATATGTTATGGTTTATTTTGATGATATTCTAGTCTACAATGCCGACATCATCACCCATGTTAAGCACTTAAGATTGGTGTTCAGCATCCTCTACGCTGAGAGATTATTCAGATGCTTTAAGAAATGTGTATTCTGTCAAAGTGAGGTTATATTCCTTGGATACGTTGTTTTAGGGAAGGGTGTTTAAGTTAATGACAAGAAAGTCAGAGTTATTCTTAAGTGGCCTACGCCGATTAGTACTACTAAAGTTAAGAACATCCATATTCTAGCTTCATTCTATCGAAGATTCATTCGAAACTTCAGTTTCATTACTATGCCATTAACTGAATCGACCAGGAAGAATGTTGAGTTTAGGTGGTTAAAGAAAGCTCAAAAGAGTTTTGAAGATGTAAAGTTTAAGCTAACGTCTGCTTTAGTACTTATCCCATTGAATTTGAAGAAAGTTTTTGAGGTTGAATGTAATGCATCTGGTGTCGACATTAACGTTGTCCTTATGTAGGAATGTTGCCCCATTACCTACTTCAGTGAAAAACTCCGAGGTGCTACGCTGAATTACTTAGTTGACGACAAGGAGTTGTATACCCTTGTCTAAACACTCCAAAACTAGCAACATTTTCTGTTGCCAAGAGAATTTATCTTCTACTCTGATCATGAGTCTCTTAAGCATCTTCGTGGGTAATAAAAATCTTCTCGGCACCATGCCAAATAGGTTGAGTTCGTGGAAACCTTTTGCTATGTTATCAAATATAAGAAGGGGAGCACCAACATAGTCATTGATGTTTTTTCTCGTCGTCATACCCTCATTACAACATTGCAAGCTAAGGTGCTTAGATTTAGCACTTTACCTTATCCGTATGAGCATGATCTACATTTTGAACCCTTAGTGGCCAAGTACAGTACTGGAGGAGCTACAAAAGGTTTCTACTTGAGTCAAGGGTTCTTGATGAAGGGCAAGCAGCTTTGTGTGCCGAGTGGTTTGATAAGGGAGCTACTCATTCGAGAAGCTCATGTTGGGGGTTTAGCAAGCCATTTTGGGGAAAAGAGGATGATGAAGATATTGAAGGAGCATTTTTACTGGCTTAGGATGATGAATGATGTGCACCGAGTACTTAAGAGGTACGAAATATGTAAATATGCAAAGAGGAGGAGATAACCCTTTGGGGAATACACACCCTTACCTATCCTAGAGCGATTGTTGATCGATCTAAGCATGGATTTCGTGTTCGGCCTTCTCTAAACGTCGAGAAGATATGACTCAATCATGGTGATGGTTGATTGGTTTAACAAGATGGGCTACTTTATTCCCTACCACGGAACTAATGATGCTTTATTCGTCACTAACCTTTTTTTGTAAGAAATTGTGCAACTACGTGGAATGCCAAGTAGTATTATGTCCGACTATGACTTAAAGTTCACGAGCTTCTTTTGGGAGACCCTATAGAGGAAGCTTAGCACTAAGCTCCTATTTAGCACTTCTTCTCACCCCTAAACAGACGGTCAAATTGAAGTTGTGAACAAAACCATTGGTAGCTTCCTACATGCAACTGTTGGGAAGAATTTGCATGATTAGGATTTATGCTTGCCCATCATTGAATTTTCCTACAACTGCTTGACTTACAACTCAACTAGAACATCATCATTTGAGGTTGTTTATGGACTTAAGCTGAACTTACACTTGGATTTAATTAACAATATGACTATGCAAGGGCAAAGTCAATCTTGCTTATAACGTACAAAGGAATTCTAGAGGTTACATCGAAATATTGCCAAGCAATTTGACATAACTATGGTCCGATAGAAGGAAGCAGGAAGCTAAGGGAGGAGATAAGTCGTCTATACCCCTAGAAACCTTATTCGGATCCATCTTAGCAAGTAACGCTTCCTTAGGAAGAGGACAAACAAACCATCTCCCAAAACAGATGGACCTTACAAAATCCTTAGGCACATTAATGATAATGCCTATGAGGTTGAATTGCTCAAGGGTTTCGGCTTGTCTACAACATTCAACGTTGTTGATCTGACTCCCTATGTGACAAATGATGACAAGGATCATGATTTGAGGGAAAATCTCCAACAACCCCGAGGAGTTGATGGATTACTAACTACTGGCCCAATCACTTATGCATGCCTTAAACACCTCTTGTCCTTCACCCGAAGGATTCTTTCTTGCCAACCTGCTAATGATAAGAAATAGTATATTGAAGGAGGATGGTTGAATTCTCTAAGAGCTCTAGGTAGTTATACTATGCCTTGTTCATTATTGTGCACTAATGCTTATTTTCCTCTAGTAGGGAGTTTTATGTTGAATAATCAAACTTCTAACTGCCGAGAGTTGCTTACTGAGTAAATGCAAGTAGCTTTTGTTTTGTACTTCTCTTTCAACCCCCTTCCAACTCTCACGACATCCTTTCACATCTCAGCTTCTTTGTTACCGCAACACCTTGATTCCTTTCGCCTGCTATGCTCAAAGAACCCTTATACGAATCTAGAGTCGTACTGCCACCTGCCCTCTTTATCTAACATTTTACTATTTTCCCATTTCATCTTTTGTCCCTTTTACCCATTTTTGTATGTAATAGGAATCCTCTTTTTGTTTATACCTTCTTGTAATTTCTTTATTTATAATGTTATCTTAAGAACTTAGTATAAATAGTCCCTTCTTCTTATAAGCCAAAATCATCTGATCTTACATTCATACATTGAATATATTGTTCTTGTGAGATAACCCTTTCTAAGTCCATTTTTCTATACTCTCTTATCTAATCTTGTCGAGTAGCTTAGGATTAGTGGCGAGTGAATCTTGACATCAACTTATGCATCATATCAAGTGAAGTGTCAAGTCATGTTGTATTTGTTAGTGTATTATATCCTCTGAGTAGTTTCACGTCAACTACTCTAGTAAGTTCTTAGACCATTTCACCCTATCTTTCTTCAATATCTTGATGGACCCATTGGTTAGAATCTGCTATGGTAAGCCTTAGTGATAACTCAGCTCCTAGGTACATCACAGGCTAAATATGAATGGAAAGAGGGAATAAAGTAAAAAAGAAAAATCTAATTGTATTTTGAACTAGGTAGTCAGAGGAGTAAATATAACTGAGGAGAAGGAAATGTTGGTGCAAGGCAATTAAGTGCATGCAAGCACTACCTAAGAAATCAAAGTCATAAGTGGCAATGAGAGAGAGAATAATAACTTTACCTTAAAAGAACAAGCTTCAATTAAGACGACACCCATTTCTAGTGAGAAAAAGAAACCATCCATTTCCTCTTCAAAATACTCATATATCGGCTAAGAATATACAAAAAGTAATGGAATAAGGATCATTTTGACTTTCCACATCAAAATTTTAAGACCGTACTCAAACCACCCCTAAAGGAAAGACACCAATAGGTTATTAAGAGTATATTAGGACAATTTCCTAGGAATAATTTATGTGAGTTAGTGGAAGCCAAGCATGTGTTGGACTAAATAATAGTCCCATACATGGTCTCTAAAATAACTACAATAGTTTTATTACTTGAAGGGGAAACATACCTAATAAGGATGAGTCTGACCATTAAATCAATGAGGGACTACTTAGTGTAAGTATACACAGTAATCCTAAATGATAATGTAATATTGACACATCTAATGGTGCAATGGGAGAAAGCTATTGGTGTTCTAATGGACGAAGTGTTGAGGATGCCAAACATAGACATTCCCAATTGGTTTATACTAGTGGCTATCCTTATGAGAAAAAAGAAAGTGTTCCCTTGACATTCATTAACAAGTAAAAGAGAATGGTCATCTTAAACCTTAATGAGAATTGAAGTAAGTTTTCTATAAAAATCAAAGGCATAAGAAAGTTGGGTATGATGTTGTATGGTATAAGATGATGATACGGAGGACAGATGAAGACAGGTTGCCCACTTTTGCTAGGAGTAGCAAAATAATGGCATGGAATGTTAGGGGCATGAATTCTCAAAAGAAGAAGGAGGTGATTACAGAGGTCATTTATGAGTCCATACTAGATTTAGTAATCTTAATGGAAGCTAGACTTGACTTGCTAAATGCCTTCACCTTTTCTCATAGGTCACCTTTAGTTAGCTTTGCTATATAGGAAGTAGATGGTGAAAATGGCTAATGTATTGGATGTGGATGTTGTTCGCTAAACTCCTAAAGAATTCCACCTTTTATGTAATGTTGGAACTCTTCTTTTCCTTTAGTTATTACTATTGCTTATGCTCCTCTAAACCTTATGTACAAACTAATGTCTTGGTATAATTTAAGGTCTTTATCTTGGTTTGTCGATAACAATCCTTAGTTTGTAATAAGAGATTTCAATGATATTATATCACCACATGAACAATGGGACCTAGAAATTTCAATAGGAGTAGATCTTATAATTATGATAGCTACATGAATGATTGTGGCCTTGCTAATCTAGGATATTTTAGTCTTAAATTCACTTGGTCAAATGAATAAAAAATATCTAACCTCATTCAAAGGTATTTAGATAGAGTTTGGAGTAATACTAGTTGGAGAAGGCTTTTTCTAAACTCAAAAGCTTTTCACGTCCAGAATTGGCCATTTGACCACTGTGCCTTCCTTTTCAAAACTTAACAAGTAAAAATATATCCTTCAAATACTCAACTTTTAGATTTCAACCAATGTAATTTTCTCATGAAAGTTGTCTACTACTAATTAGTCAAATTTAGGAAGAGAAGCAAAATTGTGGTATTTGAGCAACTAATGCTCTTCCATTGAAGTTTTGATTTGGAATAAAGTAGTCTTTGGCATCATTTATACACATAAACTAGCTTTGATAAAAGAGCTCCAAGTGACCAATGCTTTACTAGCAAGATCCCTCACTTCATCTTTGCTTTTACAAAGGCAATCTACTTAGCAACTAAATCAAGTTTCAGACAAAGAGGATAGTTTATAGAGAGTGAAAGTTAGAATAAAAAGGATCTTAGGACAAGAAAGATACACTAAGTTTTATTAAGTAGTAGTCCTAAATAGAAGAGCAAAGAATAGAATCTTTGGTCTTCAATATAATTTAAGCAGTTGCAGTTATGAGGTAAAAGGTATTAGCTTCATCATTAACAATTAATTCACAAATTTTTTTGGGAAAAATCCAAATAACCCATATAAACTTTGAATTAGGTGTGAATTGACTCTATGAACTTTTAAAGTATAGTCATTGGCCCCTTAAATTTTGATAAATTGTCAAACAATCCCCATAAATTAAGAATAACCCTCTTAAACTTTGATTTTGGTGTGCAAACACTCTATATACTTATCAAAATGTAATTTTAAACCCTTCAAACTTTGACAAAAGTATGACTTTTTTTAACTAAGAAAGCAAACATCCTTTGTATTGCTAATTTATCAAAGTTTAGTGAGTAAAAAATCATACTTTAAAAGTTAAGGAAGTTAATACGTGCTTAAGTCAAAGTTTAGGGGGTTATTTGAAATTTTCCTAAATTTTTTTCCTCCCCTAAGCTCTCATATAATATGTCACATCCATCTAATTTAGATTTTTGTGGTAGCTCATCCAATGAGATTTCTTTGGAAGGACATGTAGTACAGAAGAAAGTATTTGAGGCTTTATAAACTATTGGTCCATAGAAGTCACTATAGAAAGATGGTTTGCATGCTTTCTTTCTCAGAAAAATGTTGGAGCTTAATAGGAAACTCAATCATAAAGCATGTATTAGAGGTTTTCTCTTCTAATTAGATGCCTCCTAAATTAATGTAGGCACAAATTTGTTTAATTCCGAAACAAGGGCAGGCCTTTAAAGGTTTTAACTTTAGGCCCATAAGTCTTTGCACAATTCTCTACAAAATTACTACAAAGATCATGGTTAGAAGGCTAAGACCTCTTTTGGATAGCTTGATTCATCCTATGCAAATAAGTTTTATCCTAGGAAGAAAAGCCTGTAACAATGTCATTCTCATAAATGAAATTCTCCACTCTTATCATGTAAGGATAGGAAGAGAGGGTTGATTGATAATAAAACTTGTTTTTATTAAAGCTTTTGTGGCACTTGAATGGGACTTCATCTATTGGATCCTTCAACCCTTCAAATTCCCTCAATGGTGGATAAAATTGATCATGAGCCACTTCACATGGACAATCCTCACCTCAATTCTATCCTTCCAGGGAAATAAGGCAAAGGGATTATTTATCCTCCCTATCTTTTTTTATCTTATGTTTTGACATTTTAAGTAGGGCAATAGAAAAGGAAATTCAACAAGGGGAGTGGGTACCTTTTAAGTTCAAAGGCTTAAGCATTTATGTATCTTGTGTGTCCTTTGCGGATCATGTGGTTCTTTATGCTAAAGCAAATAAATCTAATGTAAAGACAATCCTTAAGGTTTTAGGTTGGTTCTCCAATACTTCTAAGTTACAAATAAATTAGAGCAAATTGGGTACTCTATTCTCTAAGAATACTCCTTTAACTATCAAACAAAGATCTCTAAGCTCATAGAAATGAAAGTTTTGAATACCGTTAGGAAGTACCTAGGCTACCCATTAAAACAATGGGTGAAGCTAAAAGTAGCATAATTTAATTTTGTTATTGAAAAATCTTATGTAAAAATTGAATGGTTGGAAGGCTAAAACACTTACCATGTTTGATAGGCTTGTCTTTACTAGAGTAGTATTGCAATCATTACACATAGATAGGGAGCTCCCAAATGCTACCATTGACAAGCTTATAGAGATCATAAACAACATCCTTTCATTAGGTCCTTCTTTAGAAAAGAAAATCCATTAGGTCAGTTGGGAAAAAATCTCCACACTTACTATAAATGGTGGATTAGTTCTATTAAATTTACATGCTAAAACAAACCATGTGTGGTTAAAAGATACTTTAAGTTATACTCTAGGAAAGTTTTTTAGTCTAGACTAATGAAAGCAAAGTATAAAAAACTCCTAAAACAAAACCTTCCTCAAAGCCATTAGTCACTCTCCTTTTTGGCCAAAGAGATTAAAGAAAGTAAGTCCTTACTCCAAGCATCCCCATATGTCCTAGCTAGGAATGGTAGAAATAAAAGTTTTTGGTTTGACCCTTGAAATAAGATAGGTGTACTTAGATAAAAAATCCATGACCTCTAACCTGACAAAGTGGAAAACTCACTATTTTTTATTGTTTGGTCTCAATTTCAAGTTAGAAATCAAGAATTGGCTTTAATATCTCAAATCATCTTTACAACCTAATAGGCCTTATCTTATTGGACATGAATAAGGAAGATCAAAGGGTAATGGATAGCTCTTTTTGAATTATTGCTTCCATCAAAGACATACATGCAGCATTCCTTCCTTCTCCATCAATAGAAGCAAATTAGAGCCGATTTGGCATGGTATTCTTCCCCCCTAAAGTAAAATAGTATCACACACACACACACACATACACACACACACACACACACACACACACACACACACACACACACACACACACACACACACATACACACACACACACACACACACACACACACACGCACACACACACACATACACACACATACATACACACACACACACACACACACACATATATATAGATATATGTGTATGTGAAAAATTTTTCACCAAGCCCTCCCAACCATTGAGAACTTGGAAAATAGACATATCTATAATAAGAAACTTTTGTTCTTGATGTAGAGGAGTTGAAACTTTGAGCCATATCTTTCTCAATTGTCCAACCACAATACATATTACTTCAAAATGGCAAATCTTTACCTATGAAGACCTTTCCTCTTAAAATTCACTCTTTCATTAGGTGAAATCAAATCGCATAGTCAAAAGGAGGGAGTTGTCCCAATTCCATCGTCCATAAGCATTTATCTTTGGCATTACATTATGGAAGTTATGGCACTATAGGAATACCAATCTATTCACACATAATAGAAGAATGGAGGATTCGATTCATTCAATCAGAGCACTTGCTCATGAATATTGGGTGCACCTTAAGCACTCTAAGAAAGTCTTTAAGATAAGCCAAGCAAATTTACTTTGGACACCATCTAAACAATGTTAAGTAAGCCTACACAAAGATGGCTCAATTCTGACTAGTACAAAAAAGGCATCAATTGGAGGAGTGATAACAGATTCATAAGGAAGATGGGTCTTTAGATTTGTAAGTAAACTAGGACACTTAGATATCTTAATAATGAAATTATAGGGGCTGTATTGGGGCTTATATTATTGCATTGACTATGACTATCTCAATGTGGAAATAAGAGTGGATTCTTTAGCAGCTTATTACCTAATGTAGGATAATGTAAATTATGAACTTGCGTATCATCATGTTATTTGTGCTTGCAGGAAAAAGCTATCTTACCTTTAGAGATGGATAATTGAAGCCATCCTAAGGTAGTTGAATTGTATTGTGGATGCTTTAGTTGCATGGATCCAAAAGGAATATTAAGATCATGTTGATTTCCCATCATCACTTGTCTTTTTTTTTTTATCTTTACTTAGAAAGGACTTATTTTCTATTGGCTTATGTAAAAAGAACAAGAATATTGAAACTACTACTGTTGCCGATGCTATGGGTATTTTGAATGGGAACAATGGAGCACCTAACTCCAATGTTTTGGTGTCTAACTCCATGAGGAGTTTAGGCTATTTCCTTCTATACTACTTCATATATAAAATATAATATATATATATATATCAAGAGGATAATATGGAAATATGGAAAAAGTAAACAAGCTCCTACCCCTTCCCCTCCTTATGTTACTGTAATATTGCTCACATGCTAGGAGGAGGAATTCTAATCATCGAAAAACCTTTTGGTGTAGCAGGTTAGAGCACATCGGAACTCTTAGGTTAAGCATGCTCAAGGTAGGTCAATCTTAAAATGGGTGACCTCCAAGGAAGCTACTACATTAGGGGATAAAATCGTACGGCGTTCTATGCTAGAATGAACAATACCTTAATAAAAAGAGTTCTAGTTAAGTCATTACAAGTAGTATTAGAGCACTCTATTAGTTGAAAGGGCAAATCCTTACCTAGTAGTGGTCTTAGATCTATATAACGAAATTGATGAGGACATTGGCTTTGTAGGGGTGGGTTGAATTATAATACCCCTTATATGTTAGGAGGAGGAACTCTAATCATTGAGACACCATTTAGTATAGCGGCTTAGAGTGTGTTAAAACTCTGAAGTTAAGCGTGCTCGAGGCTAAGTCAATTCTAGAATGGGTAGTCTCCTGGGAAGTTACTACACCAGGGGATAAAATCATGGATATTCTACACCAAAGCAAACAATACCTCGGTAGGAGAAGTTTTG
This sequence comes from Lumnitzera racemosa, assembly GCA_024138005.1. Taxonomy (NCBI): domain Eukaryota; kingdom Viridiplantae; phylum Streptophyta; class Magnoliopsida; order Myrtales; family Combretaceae; genus Lumnitzera; species Lumnitzera racemosa. The sequence continues at coordinate 62,137,984 of JAMXBC010000012.1, forward strand.
GTCAGATCATTATAGTTACAACTTTGAGTGTTGACTAAGGGGAAAT